>JAOZGT010000001.1:16392320-21536819 GCA_035578325.1 Coelinius sp. EB29 | reverse complement strand
GTAGATATGTAATATCTTCACTGACCAGTGGTTGTAAGGACATTAATTTTTTTAATAAATAAAAACTCTACCGGGCTTACCCGGTAGATATGTAATATCTTCACTGACCAGTGGTTGTAAGGACATTAATTTTTTTAATAAATAAAAACTCTACCGGGCTTACCCGGTAGATATGTAATATCTTCACTGACCAGTGGTTGTAAGGAGATTGACTTTTCTAATAAAAAAAAAACTCTACCGGGCTCACCCGGGAGATATGTAGTATCTTCACTGACCAGTGGTTGTAGAGAGATTGACTTTTCTAATAAAAAAAAAACTCTACCGGGCTCACCCGGTAGATATGTAATATCTTCACTGACCAGTGGTTGTAGAGAGATTGACTTTTCTAATAAAAAAAAAACTCTACCGGGCTTACCCGGTAGATATGTAATATCTTCACTGACCAGTGGTTGTAAGGACATTAATTTTTTTAATAAATAAAAACTCTACCGGGCTTACCCGGTAGATATGTAATATCTTCACTGACCAGTGGTTGTAAGGACATTAATTTTTTTAATAAATAAAAACTCTACCGGGCTTACCCGGTAGATATGTAATATCTTCACTGACCAGTGGTTGTAGGGAGATTGACTTTTCTAATAAAAAAAAAACTCTACCGGGCTCACCCGGTAGATATGTAATATCTTCACTGACCAGTGGTTGTAAGGACATTAATTTTTTTAATAAATAAAAACTCTACCGGGCTTACCCGGTAGATATGTAATATCTTCACTGACCAGTGGTTGTAAGGACATTAATTTTTTTAATAAATAAAAACTCTACCGGGCTTACCCGGTAGATATGTAATATCTTCACTGACCAGTGGTTGTAAGGAGATTGACTTTTCTAATAAAAAAAAAACTCTACCGGGCTCACCCGGGAGATATGTAGTATCTTCACTGACCAGTGGTTGTAGAGAGATTGACTTTTCTAATAAAAAAAAAACTCTACCGGGCTCACCCGGTAGATATGTAATATCTTCACTGACCAGTGGTTGTAGAGAGATTGACTTTTCTAATAAAAAAAAAACTCTACCGGGCTTACCCGGTAGATATGTAATATCTTCACTGACCAGTGGTTGTAAGGACATTAATTTTTTTAATAAATAAAAACTCTACCGGGCTTACCCGGTAGATATGTAATATCTTCACTGACCAGTGGTTGTAAGGACATTAATTTTTTTAATAAATAAAAACTCTACCGGGCTTACCCGGTAGATATGTAATATCTTCACTGACCGGTGGTTGTAGGGAGATTGACTTTTCTAATAAAAAAAAAACTCTACCGGGCTCACCCGGGAGATATGTAGTATCTTCACTGACCAGTGGTTGTAAGGACATTAATTTTTTTAATAAATAAAAACTCTTCCGGGCTTACCCGGTAGATATGTAATATCTTCACTGACCAGTGGTTGTAGAGAGATTGACTTTTCTAATAAAAAAAAACTCTACCGGGCTCACCCGGTAGATATGTAATATCTTCACTGACCAGTGGTTGTAGAGAGATTGACTTTTCTAATAAAAAAAAAACTCTACCGGGCTTACCCGGTAGATATGTAATATCTTCACTGACCAGTGGTTGTAAGGACATTAATTTTTTTAATAAATAAAAACTCTACCGGGCTTACCCGGTAGATATGTAATATCTTCACTGACCAGTGGTTGTAAGGAGATTAATTTTTTTAATAAATAAAAACTCTACCGGGCTTACCCGGTAGATATGTAATATCTTCACTGACCAGTGGTTGTAAGGAGATTGACTTTTCTAATAAAAAAAAAACTCTACCGGGCTCACCCGGGAGATATGTAGTATCTTCACTGACCAGTGGTTGTAGAGAGATTGACTTTTCTAATAAAAAAAAAACTCTACCGGGCTCACCCGGTAGATATGTAATATCTTCACTGACCAGTGGTTGTAGAGAGATTGACTTTTCTAATAAAAAAAAAACTCTACCGGGCTTACCCGGTAGATATGTAATATCTTCACTGACCAGTGGTTGTAAGGACATTAATTTTTTTAATAAATAAAAACTCTACCGGGCTCACCCGGGAGATATGTAATATCTTCACTGACCAGTGGTTGTAGGGAGATTGACTTTTCTAATAAAAAAAAAACTCTACCGGGCTCACCCGGTAGATATGTAATATCTTCACTGACCAGTGGTTGTAAGGACATTAATTTTTTTAATAAATAAAAACTCTACCGGGCTTACCCGGTAGATATGTAATATCTTCACTGACCAGTGGTTGTAAGGAGATTGACTTTTCTAATAAAAAAAAAACTCTACCGGGCTTACCCGGTAGATATCTAATATCTTCACTGACCAGTGGTTGTAGGGAGATTATTTTTTTTTATGGAAAAAAACTCTACCGGGCTTACCCGGTAGATATGTAATATCTTCACTGACCAGTGGTTGTAAGGACATTAATTTTTTTAATAAATAAAAACTCTACCGGGCTTACCCGGTAGATATGTAATATCTTCACTGACCAGTGGTTGTAAGGACATTAATTTTTTTAATAAATAAAAACTCTACCGGGCTTACCCGGTAGATATGTAATATCTTCACTGACCAGTGGTTGTAAGGAGATTGACTTTTCTAATAAAAAAAAAACTCTACCGGGCTCACCCGGGAGATATGTAGTATCTTCACTGACCAGTGGTTGTAGAGAGATTGACTTTTCTAATAAAAAAAAAACTCTACCGGGCTCACCCGGTAGATATGTAATATCTTCACTGACCAGTGGTTGTAGAGAGATTGACTTTTCTAATAAAAAAAAAACTCTACCGGGCTTACCCGGTAGATATGTAATATCTTCACTGACCAGTGGTTGTAAGGACATTAATTTTTTTAATAAATAAAAACTCTACCGGGCTTACCCGGTAGATATGTAATATCTTCACTGACCAGTGGTTGTAAGGAGATTGACTTTTCTAATAAAAAAAAAACTCTACCGGGCTCACCCGGGAGATATGTAATATCTTCACTGACCAGTGGTTGTAGAGAGATTGACTTTTCTAATAAAAAAAAAACTCTACCGGGCTTACCCGGTAGATATGTAATATCTTCACTGACCAGTGGTTGTAAGGACATTAATTTTTTTAATAAATAAAAACTCTACCGGGCTTACCCGGTAGATATGTAATATCTTCACTGACCAGTGGTTGTAAGGAGATTGACTTTTCTAATAAAAAAAAAACTCTACCGGGCTCACCCGGGAGATATGTAATATCTTCACTGACCAGTGGTTGTAGGGAGATTGACTTTTCTAATAAAAAAAAAACTCTACCGGGCTCACCCGGTAGATATGTAATATCTTCACTGACCAGTGGTTGTAGGGAGATTGACTTTTCTAATAAAAAAAAAACTCTACCGGGCTTACCCGGTAGATATCTAATATCTTCACTGACCAGTGGTTGTAGGGAGATTATTTTTTTTTATGGAAAAAAACTCTACCGGGCTTACCCGGTAGATATGTAATATCTTCACTGACCAGTGGTTGTAGGGAGATTATTTTTTTTAATGGAAAAAAACTCTACCGGGCTTACCCGGTAGATATGTAATATCTTCACTGACCAGTGGTTGTAAGGACATTAATTTTTTTAATAAATAAAAACTCTACCGGGCTTACCCGGTAGATATGTAATATCTTCACTGACCAGTGGTTGTAAGGAGATTGACTTTTCTAATAAAAAAAAAACTCTACCGGGCTCACCCGGTAGATATGTAAGATCTTCACTGACCAGTGGTTGTAAGGACATTAATTTTTTTAATAAATAAAAACTCTACCGGGCTCACCCGGGAGATATGTAATATCTTCACTGACCAGTGGTTGTAGAGAGATTGACTTTTCTAATAAAAAAAAAACTCTACCGGGCTCACCCGGTAGATATGTAATATCTTCACTGACCAGTGGTTGTAGAGAGATTGACTTTTCTAATAAAAAAAAAACTCTACCGGGCTTACCCGGTAGATATGTAATATCTTCACTGACCAGTGGTTGTAAGGAGATTGACTTTTCTAATAAAAAAAAAACTCTACCGGGCTTACCCGGTAGATATGTAATATCTTCACTGACCAGTGGTTGTAAGGACATTAATTTTTTTAATAAATAAAAACTCTACCGGGCTTACCCGGTAGATATGTAATATCTTCACTGACCAGTGGTTGTAAGGAGATTGACTTTTCTAATAAAAAAAAAACTCTACCGGGCTCACCCGGGAGATATGTAATATCTTCACTGACCAGTGGTTGTAGGGAGATTGACTTTTCTAATAAAAAAAAAACTCTACCGGGCTCACCCGGTAGATATGTAATATCTTCACTGACCAGTGGTTGTAGGGAGATTGACTTTTCTAATAAAAAAAAAACTCTACCGGGCTTACCCGGTAGATATCTAATATCTTCACTGACCAGTGGTTGTAGGGAGATTATTTTTTTTTATGGAAAAAAACTCTACCGGGCTTACCCGGTAGATATGTAATATCTTCACTGACCAGTGGTTGTAGGGAGATTATTTTTTTTAATGGAAAAAAACTCTACCGGGCTTACCCGGTAGATATGTAATATCTTCACTGACCAGTGGTTGTAAGGACATTAATTTTTTTAATAAATAAAAACTCTACCGGGCTTACCCGGTAGATATGTAATATCTTCACTGACCAGTGGTTGTAAGGAGATTGACTTTTCTAATAAAAAAAAAACTCTACCGGGCTCACCCGGTAGATATGTAAGATCTTCACTGACCAGTGGTTGTAAGGACATTAATTTTTTTAATAAATAAAAACTCTACCGGGCTCACCCGGGAGATATGTAATATCTTCACTGACCAGTGGTTGTAGAGAGATTGACTTTTCTAATAAAAAAAAAACTCTACCGGGCTCACCCGGTAGATATGTAATATCTTCACTGACCAGTGGTTGTAGAGAGATTGACTTTTCTAATAAAAAAAAAACTCTACCGGGCTTACCCGGTAGATATGTAATATCTTCACTGACCAGTGGTTGTAAGGAGATTGACTTTTCTAATAAAAAAAAAACTCTACCGGGCTTACCCGGTAGATATGTAATATCTTCACTGACCAGTGGTTGTAAGGACATTAATTTTTTTAATAAATAAAAACTCTACCGGGCTTACCCGGTAGATATGTAATATCTTCACTGACCAGTGGTTGTAAGGAGATTAATTTTTTTAATAAATAAAAACTCTACCGGGCTTACCCGGTAGATATGTAATATCTTCACTGACCAGTGGTTGTAAGGAGATTGACTTTTCTAATAAAAAAAAAAACTCTACCGGGCTTACCCGGTAGATATGTAATATCTTCACTGACTAGTGGTTGTAGGGAGATTGACTTTTTTTATGAAAAAAAACTCTACCGGGCCTACCCGGTAGATATGTAATATCTTCACTGACCAGTGGTTGTACGGACATTAATTTTTTTAATAAATAAAAACTCTACCGGGCTTACCCGGTAGATATGTAATATCTTCCCTAACCAATGGTTATGAAAAGATAACTTTCCCTGTAAAAAAAAGCAACGGCCCTGTCTGGTAGATTCTCAACATTTTCATCAAATAATGGTTATAAGAGCAAAAAATTTTCCTCATCTGAACAAATTAACCATGCCCACTTTAGCTTTATCTTTACAATTTCATCCTATTTTTTGTATTCTTTCTGCCATCTGTTGGAGTAAGTGCGCAACAACACGTCATTCACCATGAGATGGCGCCTCTATGTAATTCAGCGATTTGTTTCGTCATTTCCGCTTTGGGATTTTGTCTCTTTGGGATTTTGTCATACACTCATTTTTATGCGTTTTTTTATGTAAATTATGTAAAGAGAAGCTCAGCGTCTCTCTCAATGTGGAAAATAGCGACGCCATTTTGCCAAACCAAGATGGCGTCAGTTCAGGCAATAGAGGGGATGCGTAGTGGCGCCCTCTATAGTGCGAGTGTCGACTCACATTATCATTTGTTCTTTCTATTGTTTTTTGCTAATTAATAATTATTTATTATAAATAATAATGAGTAATAATTAATAAATAATAATTAACGAATAAACGGTGATTTTGTATCTAATCAGTGATCTAACCTAACCTAGTAGGGTTGAATTGAATCGATCATTTTTTTTCTACTATCAAATAATCTTCAACGAATTTGCTATCTAATGGTTTTTTAAAAATATTTTTTATGTGAGGTGCAGGGGTGAACCTGTTTTTTGTCAGGTGTGATTTTTAAAAAATTTATAAAAAAATAGAAATATCAACTATCAAAGTTTTTTTTTCAATTATCAAATTTCTTCAACGTTACTTCAATAGGATGGAAAAAAAATTGCAAAATCTATATAAAGGGGGCTAAGTAAATGGATCTCACAAAAACCTAGGTTTTTGTGATCTTTCGCCAGCCATATTATGAGTTTCAATGCCACCTTGCGCCCATTTAACATCGCGAATTGCATAATTCAGCGGGAGAGTTTGAAGATGATTGTACAATCGAGTAAAACAATAATTTAATAGAATTTGTACAATGTCAATCATGAGGAATGATTCTCAATGAATCAATAAATAGATAATTTGAAATTTAAAAGAGAGAGAGAGAGAGCTAAATTCTTATAATAAAGACATTTTTTGCCTTCAATGTCTCCTAAAATTTTTCTAAAAATAGGTATGTTGAGCCTCCCTCTAATAATCTTTCTTCGGACGGGACTTGTAGTGCATTGCTGATAACATTATGCTCGAGCTCAATGCCGTCGATATTATAAAATTTCCTAAGAGTAGAATGTCAGCAGAGTCTACCCAAATCGTAAATATTCTCGCTGGGAAGAAACAAAAAAATAAAAAATAGTTAATATATTCGAAATTTATTGAATCAGTCAAACTCATTAAAAGAGAAATTAAATTCCATACTTGCATTAGTAAATGCAGAGATAAACCACGTCAGCAAGGAGACAGAATCGGCATTTTTGGCACGTACAATGACAACAAGTTGGACTATTTTACTGGATGCAGAAATAGGTGTACACATGGGCTATAAAAATAATAAAGAAATTTCAAACCATGTAAATGAGATTTTTAATATTATATTGAAACGTTGATTCTTTTTCAACTCACTGCTAGAATTGTCAGGACGAATTTAGGGACCACTTGAATTAGAATACAGGTACTCAGAACAAAGTAGCTAATTGCGGAGAATATTGAAATGCTGTTGATTTGATTACGATATTTCAAGACTAGATAGATCAGTACGAATTCTTGAGCAAGAATCACTGGATATTCTAGGTACGACAGCAGTGCGTAACCATTGATATAATTGTAGCTTGCCATAACGGTATAACTGATGACACAGTAAAACAAATTAATATTGAATTTTTTTTTTTTTTCTCTTAAAAAATCTAGATTGAGATAATTATTTTATATTTCACCTCGTAAGCTCCAGCATCAGTCCTAGAAGTGAAATTCCTACAGCTGATTTAACAGCCATGAGATTCCATATCTGTGGGATTTTTTGGATGAAACAGGCTGAAATAGTGATGATACTGAAGATATTGGAAATTTTATGGACATCCATTTTCAATAATTTTCATCAATTCAACTTGTTGTAAATTTTAATCATCTCCACGATAATCATTTTGAATCTCTACTCATCTACTGTGGAAGAAAAAAAGAAAAATTGTATCACTCTATACAATTGTGTTTGTGTATTGTATTCTCACCTTTTGAGATTTGTAGTTTTTCGTTCTAAATACAGTAATAACCAAGTGGATTTCTCGTTTCGTAACATTAGAATGCTGTCTCGAACCTATTTCCTCAGTATATTTACCCCTATCGTTAGTTGGGGATACAGCGAAATGCAATTTTTTACTATATGCATCACACCTCCACTTCCGGCTCGAAATCACGTGATTCTCGGAGCGGTTTTCTTCAAATGTCGCCTGATGGAATATTTTCAAATTGTTTTTGGTCTCAAAAATTTATTTCATTGTCAACATTGCAGTACAAACGTTGTTATTGCATAATATATTAAACTTACATTACTCATCCCTTCGTATGTAGTACAATAAATCAATGAATAATAATAAGAGGGAATTTTATTACATGATGCTTGTGCTCACCTCTTCCATTATACTTATTAACTCAACTATTCACTTATTTATCAATATATTAAACCATTTTCATCATGTAGCTACACTGTTTTGTTCCATTATTCTCTTTTCATCGCAGCATGATTTAATTCTGGATGGAAATTTATACCTTTTGTTTATGATTAATTACATTTTTATTTACTTTTTATAATTCTTTTATTATTCATCGTTATTGATGCAAGGGGAAAATGAGAGTCAGTTGCATCTTTTGTGCCTCGATACAATTGAATTGATAATTCACAAACTGATGAGTCTAGAGATATTATAAAACGAAATCAATTTGCAATTTCAATCCTTCATTTCAATATGATTCCCTCTCTTCGTCTCTCAGGTTCTATGAATGGTCCGGGCCAGTGTGTCTGGCAATCTACACGTCTCAATTAATCATATATCCCTCGATACTACTTTCATCTATATATCAAATTTTTATTTTTCAACTTTCAGCTAGAAATTCCTCTCAACCGAATCAAAGAGAATTCCTCTGTGTGCAATTCATTATTCTGTATTTATTCATTTGTCAAAGAAAAGAGGAGTCTCTCTAAATGACTTTTTACGCTGCATTGTAACTCGATCTCATGTTACAGTTACAATTTTTCTCCTTATTCTCGACGCGTTTACTACATTATTCTGTACATTTGGTGCAGTGTTGATTACCGTGGATTTTTTTTTATTCACGTGGTACTGAATTTAATAGTTTAATTTTTTTTAGATTAATCGAAATAATTGTGGATGTTGATAGAATGAGTGCAAATCAATTTAAAGTGTTGAAACGTAATTATTGGATTAATTTACCCAGTACATTCTATCACTTCTGCACAGAGTTTTTTTTTCTTTTTCTCGAAAGAAAAGATGATTGGGAATTATAAATTGTATATATATTTGCGCCCAACAACTTTCAAACGTTCAAGTACGAAAATCACTGCATCACTTTACGTTTCTTAATTATAAACTTCAATTCACTGGAATCACCCTCAATTAGCGATCGAACTTGGTGATGAAATGTTTTTAGACTAGGACAGACGTATGTGGATCGGGAATATTAATCTTCAAATATTTCTAAAAGATCAATCATAGCCTAATAAATTATTCTCATTAATAATAATGAATCAAGTCATTGTTTCAATGAACAAAAAAAATTGTTTTAATGGTACAAATTGTGTACATAACAGATATACGTCATTGGAAGAGAATTTCATACTAAATAATTTCAATTATTTGAATAATATTATACAACAAATATCCTCTTACTGGACTAAAGAAAATACTGAAGTGAATGATTTAAGTTAGGGCCTCGAACCAATAATTTGCTCCCCACAATTATAATAATTAACATACAACAGGAAAAATTCAAGTCTACTTACGCTTATAAATTCTGGTTTTTCTAATTAAACTTGACACTCTCGACTGTACAAAAAATTCGTTTCAACTTGATTGTAATTATACTAGTAATTAATAATTAATAGTCTATAAACTTAAAGCTTTTCCATATTCACATTATTTTGTTTCTATAAAATCCTAGTACAGTTTGGGGAGGGATCAGTTCAAGGCCCAATCTTGAACATATTTTTAATGACTAGCATGTTACTTTCATCGTAACAATTAACAACATGGTGTATATATATATATATATATATATATATATATATATTAATAAACATTTTTTTTTCCCAATTAAATTAAATTTCCTACTCGGCCGTTGATGCTTTTTTTTATAAAAGTAAGAAATATCCAAGGAATTTTACCACTTTACTGCTGATTTAAATGAAGAAAAACTTATGAAAAATTGGCTTCTAAATTGAAAAATTGTGCTTGGCTTGGTAAACAAGCATCACAGTCACGATATAAGTTTCATTAATTTGAAGGTCACACCGTGGGGGGTATGACTCATGTGGCTTATTTGCAATTGTAGGCAATCATAGGTGTATGAACGTTGTCTCGCATTCATGTCTGACATTTCTTTTTAACGTAAAAAATTGTTAAAAAAGTAAAAGATGTAACAAACGTCAATCGATGACACTTACTAATATCTTCACTCTTCTCCATTTGTTTTTTTTTTTTTTTCTTTTTCATCGAAATATTCATTTTACTTTGGTCGATTACATACACGTGATTCTCATCTCTACATTTGTTCAATATCACTCGACAATTGATTGGTACCATGATGCTTGTGGTCCATTCTAACGATCTAGATTTATTATTATTAGTAATAAATTTGTTTGTTTGTTTGTTTTTTTCTTCTTCTTCTTCTTCTTTACTTTCAGTCTAGTCGTAAAATTCATTAAGCTGCATTTTGTTGTCCAATCGCAGCAGCACTGTTTTATATTTAATTTGGGCGTCTCGATGAAACTATAAAATTAAATTGTGCAAGATAAATTATATTATAGATTGAATGAGAAGAAACAAGTGAATGTGCAATAAATAAATTGTACCTCTCACGATAAACCCTGCGGTGTAAAACAAATCTTCTCCAATTCACCAGTTGATGAACTAACTGGTGATTCAGCCCGATCATCCTGCTCGGCCAATTGTTCACTGTAATAATGTGGTGTACTCAAGTAGTCGATAAGTCGTCGTGGTAGTGGCAGCGTGGGAATGAGGTCTCTGCGGACCATTTTAAGAATAACAAAACGACAAGTGTGCTGAAGTGACTGTACTTGTTTGAATCTTGACACTGGATGAAGCAATTGGACTCTCATAGGACCCAGTACAGGTCGACGATGGAGGAAAAATAAGTAGCGACCACTTCGTGAGTGTTCCACAGCATTTTCAATGAAATCTACTATTGTGTGAGATTTGAATTTTGTGCAACTGCCAAAACTAAAGTTACCTGTATTTCATTAAATAATTGGAGATGTTAATTGGAAATATTTCATCCCAGGATATCTAATATAATAATATACCTTGATCATGTTCTATCCTCACGTGCCTGACACAACTATTCAGCCTAAAAGACAGTGAAAAAATGTAATGATCATCACTGCTATCTCTCACAATAAAAGATCCATCTGGCTCATTAGAAAGAATCTTCTCAGCAGCCTCTCCAGACATTGGACCCCAGTACCATCCATACTATTTTAAAAGATAAAAATCCCCCAAAAATCAACATTCAGTCTAAATAATCCTATAGAGAGAGAAAAAAAAAAAAAAAAAAAAAAAAATCTACTCACATCCTTGACCTTTTCAATACTAGCAGCAAAATCCATACTGGTATCCTCAGGTGGCAATTCATCCTCCCTCGGTGGAGACACATGCTGCACAGAAGTAGGTGAATCAGCCTTAGTTACAATTGAAGTCAGTGCATCTTCTCCCTGCTCTACATGACTAATATGTCCATTGCTCCTTGGTAATGGTGGCAGTGCCCTCTTGAAGAATGGCATTTTCACCGAATGATCAGTCTCCCCTCCGCCATTATTATTATTATTACCACCAATGTGATCAGAATCAGCCTCATCCTCCTCAACAATCTCCCCCTGTACAATACTATTACGTTTTTCCCCAAAATGATCGGGTGAACCGAGCCTCCTAAATCTAAATATATTGCACAATGTTTGCTTCAAATTGAGCGAAAAATTTCTCTGACTTTTCTTAATTTTTTCCCTATCAGCATCCCCCTTATCCTTACCCCCCTCATCCTTGACCTTCTTATGTTTCATATTAACCAATCCACTCTTCTTATGCTTTCTTCCATTGGCATTATTGTTGTTATTATTAATCAGTCCATTGGTACTTTTATTAGAAATAGGTGTATCAGTTGATGAGTCTGTATGTGGATTACTATATCTATTATTATTATTTACACTAAGACCCTTTGGTATACCAAGATGTATAGGTGTCTGACTCGTTGGTAATTTGTCTCTTTTTATTTTATTTTCACTTGAATCACTTGAACTAGAATAGAGTGTCTCCAAGTACTGTCTCACCTCGTGCAGTGTCATGTGTATTGGCTCACCAATATTATTATGCTGATGGGTGCTATTATTATTGGGTACACGTGAATGACGTCCAGATGTACCTGGTACACTGTGACGTTTGCCATTGCCACTCTCGTTGCAACAGACTTCAGCCAACAGTCTCTGGGACTTGATAACGTGAGTTATGGCACGTGGTTTGCCACAGTAGTGTCTTGCCTGTTGAATGTGTGCTTCAAGTTCACTCTGTGAGCTTGCCGATACATTTCTCCTGCGTTTACGATGATGACGATGTCGTTTTGGACGCTGCGGTGGTGTTCGTAGCTCGTGAAATGGTCGTACAACATCAATTGGCACTGTATAAATGTCTGAATCAAAGGGGACATTGTACATATCACTTATTTCACTTGTTGTTAAAACATCGTGGGACATTGCTGATGTTATAAAACTACTGTCGTCAGCTTTATTACATAGGCCTGTTGTATTTATTGAATTGTGAGAGCTTGAGAGTCGTGATGAGGCCAGAGAGCATCTCGAGTTTGGACGATTTAGGGTGTTGTACGGAGTTATTGTTATTGTTGCTGTACTTGCTTGTCTTGATGAGGAGGAGGGCAACATTTCAGATGCCCAAAAACGTTGTTTGGATGTTTGTGAGTGGGTGCAAGGAGTGGTTGGTATTTGGGTGGCTCTAGGTGACTGGACTAGGTGACTCTCTGGCCATGAAACTCTGCATGTCAGTGCCAGGGCTTCCTCAATCATCTGTTGAATCAGAGACTCTGCCAATTCCTCGATCCAGCCTGGGATCTTTTGTTTTGAAGAACGATAGCAAAGAATTGGGGCATTCGAGGTGACCGAGTCGGGGGGAGAAGGACTGTCCTGAAACTCTGGTGGTGGCTTTATTGCCACATCACCCACTTCTACTTCAAGTTTACTATCAATATCTGCCCATCCTGGGCCCTTTTTCAGTGTGTTGAAATTTTGACCGCACATACCGTCTGAATAATCAAATGAATCTTGCGAGAGAGATTTACTCTCAATGTCACTCTCCTGCATCTGCAAGATTATTTATTTATATAACATTATAACATCTTGAGTATTTTATTGGCATTATTGGGTCCTGATTGAATTCAATAGAGAATATAATGAATATGAGTGGGGGAGAGGGAGGGGGTACGTAGATTGTCAGTTTATTCTTAAAAAAAAAAAAAAAAAAAAAAAAAAAAAAAAAAAAAAAAAAAAAACTTATGGACAAGTGACCTTTGAATGTTATTCTAGAAAACACAAAGGACATGTCCAATATTGAGCACAGGTGTATAGAGTTTTTTTTTTTTTTTTTTTTCATTTCTTTATGTTACCAAGAATATTCAATAATATGATGAATCAAAAAAGTCATTGGTTTCAAAGCAAAATATGAAACCAATGATGAATAATTACCTCAATGGCAAGTTGTGCTCTAACAGAATCACTGGATATAGATCCACCAAGTCCACTGCTGCCAAAATCACTGAGAGGTCCAGTGGCACTGAGTGAACACGACGGTGGAGAATCCATATTTTTTCCAACAAATTAAACACGTTTATTCTCTTGTACGAGTTGAATCTTCATTATCTCTGTACGTTCCACATTGTCACCTAAAAATCCCTATCACACACAATTAGCGCCAATAGCACCATTCTCATTTCATCTGTCAATACACCTACTCCCACTATCACTATTACTCACTTGTGAATAACAACTATGGAGAAACGATGCCAAGAAGTAGTCAATGAAAACAACAGCTTCTCCAGTGGCATAATGCATCATGATTATTCTCAAATATTTCCAGTCTTGTACTTTCCCTCTTCAATGAATAATCCTAAAATTATAGAAAAAAAAAAAAAAAAAAAAATTGAAAAATTGAAATGATCCCTAAAGCCAATAATCATAATTTCATCAATAATTCCATATATGTATCTCCCACAACTCAACACATCGCAATCATCCCCCCCCCCCCTGCCACTCCGCCAACATCTTTTTTGATAAATAATTCCAATTACTCAAAAAAAAAAATAAATCAACTACCCCTCACAACGGAATTCGCATCACGTAAACCGAAAAACTACCCCCGTCATACCTCAACCACGTCTATTATCTGCCATTATAATAACTTTTTCTGCACGACACATGCACGCCCATGCCCTTCACACCAAAAACCGGGGCAAGACGTTGGGGATGGAGGGGGTTTGGTTTGGTTATATGTAACTCGCCAATTTTATCACATACACACACACACACACATATTAAGAAAAACTCTGATACTGGATATTACACAATTTTCTTATTAACGATCGATACTCGTGGATTGATTGCCTACAATTTGTTGAGGATTAATTGATAATTGGTGATGTAATAGGCGGTAAGTAACGTAAGAATTTCCACAGAGAAGGCTTTTTAATTCCCCCTCCCCCCTCTCTGCCCCCCTGTGACAGGGAGTGATCAATGTTTCTTGAACGGATAATAGCAACCGATACCTGACGAGACGTTGTAAGCCATCGTAGTAAATTGTACACACCACGCGCGCGTATTTATCCCATGCAAGTACGCGTAGGTATTCATCGCGTAACGAAAGGGAATGGGTTTTTTTTTTTTAAATAAGACGTATACACGTACACGTAATAGATGATGATAACTGCTGGTTCGAGGTGAATTGAGGAATATTATTTTGAAGATGATGAGGATAAGACATCTCTGGGATCACGTCCATTCCTCACGGCATCGCGTATTACCACGTCGCCGCAAATCAATATTTAAAAGACAACACACGGTGGGCCACCGCATTTCACCTTCTTCACTAACGTCGTGTCTCGGTTCGATTCCCACTCGTTCCGTTGGTAATGAGTTTTCTTTTCACTTGGTTTTTTATTATGGGTGGGAGAGGAGGCACGTACTTGCATTTATGATGCACTATTTTTAATTTTTCCAATTGAGAGAGGCAATTTGTTTTGTTTAATTTGGGATAGAAAAATGGATAAAATTCATTGAGAATTTATTGGTTTTTGCGAGGATAATTGGAAGGGTTTTGGAGCTCTTCCGTGATTGAGAAATAAGGGAGAAACGATGCGTTTTCACTATGTGCAATCGGTGAGAGTGGGAGGGGTGTAAATGGTGAAAGGGAATTAGAGGATAAAGGGGGAAAGAGAGCGCATGCGATTTGTTCTCTCTGTATTTATATCGAGAGACAACACGTACCCGCCCTTAGGTGGGTATTTCATAATTATTATTCTCACTAATTAAATGAGAGAAATAGCTGAAATATGGTTTTTGATGAAAATTAAGCAGTCTCTTTTGAATTCAAAGATTTTTAGTCGTTGAGAAATTCAAATTTGGAGTAAAAAAAAATCTCTCAACACCAGTCATTTTACGCGCCGCGTGCGCGCGCATTCTCATTGTTGACGATGATTATGATTTATGGATTGTTGAAGAATAGCTCCGAATCACACAACTCTACTTGCTCGGTGGATATAATTTTGTAAGAGTAATCAACATGTTCCATTCGATATGAGAGATTGAAGCTGGCACACGCCCCACATAGAATTTAGAATATGTGGGAGGTGACTGTCGTATGATCATCTGTCGACCATAACCTGACTCAAGTACCTGTATTTTAGACTTTAGAGATAGAGAGCAAGAAAAATGACAGACTCATTGGCAAAGAGTTTTGCGTCTGAGGAATTTAATTCTGACAAGTGTGAGTTGATTGTTGATGATTTTCATTCCATTAATTTCATTCATCAAATTCATTTCCATGTCTGTTGACTTTATTTCAGTCGTCAAAGAATTGAGCGCCCAGTGTGTGGGTGCTGATGAGCTACGCAAGCAACGGGCAAGGATCCAGGAATTGGCTGACGATACATCGGCACAATTGAAGCGAAATGTCTATCAGAATTACATGCAGTTTATCGAGACAGCCAAGGAGATATCTCACTTGGAGAGTGAAATGTACCAATTGTCTCAGCTCCTCGGGGAGCAGAGGTCTCTCTTGAGTACTTTGGGATCCAATCGCACCACTGGACCCATCTTCGATGACAGCCTCGAGTCTCAGCACGAGGATGAGAATCTAGTGTCGAAGGAGGAGGAGCAGAAGCAGAAGCTGGTGCAGCTACTTGAGAATGTTGAGGGTGCAATGAGTCTTGTGGAAACTCCAGGAAGAGTCTGTCTTCACGAAGGCTCCCTCCTAGAGCTAGATCCTCTCGATGGCACTCCCCTGAAGAGAATTCACGCATACCTCTTCAACGATGTCCTTATGATTGCCTCCTGGCTGGCAACAGGAGGTCGTCGGGGCCCTCCACGTTACAAAATGCAGGCTGTCTACAATCTCCAGAGTCTAGCTATTGTCAACGTACGAGACCTTGGCTCTGTAAAACTCGCCTTCAAACTTCTCGCCTTTCCAGACACTCGAGTATTTCAGTGTCCCACCGCCACTAGCAAAAAAGAATGGTTAGAAAAATGTGAGCAAACAAAACGAACTCGTCTCAATCAGGATAATCCATCAGACTCTGAGCCCCAAGAGATACCTAAAGAAAGCACAATTGCTCCATCAAGATCCCTCTCACTCGATTCAAACACTCCAATTGATGATGGAGACGAGTCCGAGAGCCTTGAGCCCCTTCCAGAATGGTTACTCGAAGTTACTGAAGATCTAGACTCCTGCATGGCCCAGCGTCACTTTGAGGAGGCCTATACTCTCCTCGAAAAAGCAAAAAACTATCTGAAAGAGTGTCAACAAAGCCCAAATATCAACGAAATTAAGAGCAAAGTTGAGGATCGTGGAGGTCGTCTAGTTGATGTACTCACTCGAGAATTGGAACTGAGTGCAGAAGCAAAGTCCCTGCAAGGAGGAGGACTCAGATCTGCTAGACGTGCTGTTAGACTGTTGATTCAATTGGACAGAAGTGCACAAGCCTGTCAGTTGTATTTGCAGCTGTGCAATGCAGCATTAAAGGCCAGATTGAAAAGAGTTAAACGAGAGGGGGCGACAATTCCCTATGTAAAACAACTGAGTGCAATTGCATTTAGCAATATCGTGGAGATGGCGAGAGAATTTTTAAAATTATTTCCAGAGTCTACTAATTGTACTTCCAGTCTTGTTGTCTGGTGCAGTCAGGAAGTTAAACATTTAACATCACATTTGATTAAACAGCTGTTTATTCCTCAAGTAACTTTGGGGACTCTGGTGGAGTGTATTGGGGCTGTGAGGAGCCACTGTGATCAGCTTACTCAATTGGGAATGGACTTGAGGTATCAGCTGGATGGACAATTGAGAGTTCCACTTGTCAGGGCTCTGCAAGACGCTGGAGAAAAGTATCTCGATGCTGTAAAGGTGAGAGCTGGGGAGGACAATTGGAGACCCTCAAATTTGCAGAATCCTCAGAATCTTCAAAAACTAATGAGTGAACTCGATGATCTGGGAATCCCTGTACCCAAAAATTGTCTCACTGGTGACTGCTGGATATCTTTGACGAGTAATACACTTGCTTTTGCCAGACTGTATGTTGGTTTATTGGAGGATTGTCTGAGTGTTGCAACTCCTGAACTGATTCATACAATTGACAATGTTTTGATACTTGTGATGAAGGCACAAGTGCAGCATCTCGTTTCGTCGTTGAATAATATCAAATTGAAGCAAGAGGTAAATTCTCAATTTATTATTTTTTAAATATTTTTTTATATTGATGATGATTTACATGATTTCTGAGTTAATTTATATTTTTCACATTTGCAGAATTAGTAAAATATAATGCACTTGACATTTTTGTTCATTTGATAAAACAACAATTTCCATTAATTTTTCATTAAGTCATGGAGCATTTGATCAATTATGATATAATCTCGATGATGAGTGAACGACATTTTCTTTTCAATTTAACACTCAATTATTTTTTGATAATTAATTTCAAATAATTTTCTCCACAGCGAAAATTAGTACAAGATAATGCAGTCTACGTTCGTGATGTAATAATTGAAAGAGGCCTGGAGCTCTACAACAGTACAACAGGGCAAGAGTTCAAGAAGCTCATTGAATTGAAAAAACAGATTGTATTTGATCCAATTCCTGCTAATAAACCAAAGCCAGCGCCCAGGACCTCAGTCCCCAAGTATTCAACAACAGAATACTTGTAAATTGCCTAGATTTGTCAATTTGTATACAAACATACCTACTTGTAAATAATAATATTGGACTATGTAAAAGACTAAAAGGTCATACATTCTTGAATAAAAAAATTTGAGAAATAATAATTAATTGATAAATGAGTTATGATTATAGGGAAATTTGGAGGGATGTATATTCGTGGGATTGCTATTCTCTGAAAATACCAACAGCTTGACATTTCATTGGTTGAAAAATATTTACAATTATTCTCGATAATACTGAAAAAAAGTATTGAAAGGAAATCATTCAGTTTCTCCCTTGATTTGATTCTCAGCTACGATTCTTCTTTTTTTAGCTCTAATATCTGCCAACGTTTGCTCTATACTTCGTTGATCTTTTTTATTCTCACTGGGAACTGTAGTAGTTATTAAAAAATTCATTGATTTGAATTATTATTATTATTAATCTCAAATAATATCAAAGTAAAACTTACCAAATCCATAGCTACAACTAGATTCAGTTTTCCTCGCAGCCTCCAATGCTGACTCTTTCCCAATCAAGTGTTCATACTTGTCTTTGTAATTTGAATTTGGTACAAAATCATTTTTTCGCTTTCGATTTTTAGCATATTCAGCGTCCTCCTTTGCCTGTTTTTCCCTCTCCTCATTTAATTTCCTAGCAATATCGTCATTCCACTCTTCACCCCTTCGGAGAGCATTCAACTGATCCTCTGAGGGTGCATACTCCCTTTTAAAGATCATTATATGCCTGTCAACTCCCTCTTCACCGAAGGAATAGGCCCAAACACTGGCAACCTCAGCAACATCATGTCTATAGAGTGGAATTATTCCTCATATAAATGATTAATTACTCGAAACCTTCTCCCTATAGTTGAATAAATTACTTACACAATGGTCCTGTGTACCTTCTCCATCGGTGCAAATTTGTACTCCTTGAGTTTCTCGTCCTTCAGGAATTTATTAATTTTCTGCTCAACCTAGAAAAGCACAAACATGATAATAAGAACGACGACGTATTGATCAGCTGAAAAGAACAAGTACCTGTTCGCGAAATTGCTTGAGCTTGTCAGCCTCTGCTTTCTGCCTTCTCTCCTGCTCCTCTCGTTGCTCTATCATTCCACAAAAACCAAAAACACAATATTAAACATTATTTTGTCAAATATTTCAGAAACTACTAGGTTTATTATCGATAAATGACAAATGCCCGCTTTTGTAGTCCTCAAAATTCTCTATAAAAAAGATCTTTTGATGAATTCCTCTAAATCCTTTTGTTCCGAGGATATTTGCAGATTGCAGATCCTATCATGGCTTTGAAAGTTGAGACTTGTACGAACGAACGAGACTAAAAGGTTATGATGATTAACTCACTCTTATTCAATGCCTTTTGCTTGTCACTTATTGTGGGAGGCTTGTCCATAGAGTTGAGGATTGATCCAAGTAAATCCATGACTCTCACAATTCAAAATTCCTTCTGAATCAACTAAAAATATACAAATGTCAAGGCAAGTGTCAAAAGTTTGGTGAATTATTTTTTTTTGTGTTAAAAAAACCACTTCCACTGCCGCAGAGTTCAAATAAAATCCCCCAGATCCTGGTGATTTTTTAAATATTGGCAATACATGTTTGTGTGGCTTTTAAAAATGGCTACGAAACTAGACATAGTTTGCATTTATCTTCTTTGCCCTCGTCTGTCAAATTGACTGCAAAATAGTCTTGTCTTACGTGTCGAAAATGCGTCAATGTCTGTTTTTATTTATAGTATTTAATTGAATTACGTTACCACTGCTCCAATATTCATAAAACGTCTGACAGTTTTTAAACACCAATTGCAGCTCCAGATTGCCATTCAATAGTTTTACAATTTTACCGAGTGATGTTAATAATTGGAAATTCATTGTGTTTAATATTAAGTTGAATCAGTAAATTGGGAACTATTATAATCAATGACTTGATTAATTTGGGTGAAAGGAGTGCGAGAGACCTAAAAAAAAAAAAAAGTAATTGTTCATTATGTCTCCTGGTGTGAATGATGGACCCCGAAAAACAGGCACTTTGCCTAAGAGTAATCGGAGAAATGATCGGAACAGAGATATTCCCAACACAATTCAACAAATTGCGAGACCTCCTGCTTATAACAGAAGACTGCAGCAGCATCCTAACAACTTGGTATGATTTTTTTTTTTTTCAGTTCTTACCTTCATTTGTTATCTCATCATAGAATTTACAATCGAAGAAAATAATAGCTCGAATGACCGAAGCATTGAATAGCCATCACAGCATAGTTTTAGTTTAGGACTCAAAGAATAAAACTCCTATAAATAGAAGTTGAAAACAGTGGGGAGAATTTCTATCTAAGAATACATATCCAGAGACTTCTAAGTCGATTCAATCCACCAGTTTCTTCAGCACTGTCGCGCACTGTTCTCTTCGCACACTGAAATTCAATATCTCATATTTTTTTGGAATTAAAAATGTAGGAAAATTAATTAAGAGTACTTTGAAGAATGGAAAGATTACAATATTGATACTTCTTATTTTCATTTGTCAAATAAATAACAGTTGTCATTTTGTAACTTGAGCAGGAGTAATTTTTTAAACATCTGATTAATGAATATATTAAACTTTTAGCTTGATTGGCAGCCAGTGAGTGATCGAGAGCCAGGTAGAAGCACCAAGAACAGTAATACGAGACCTCCATCGTCAGTTCCATCGACTTCTTACCAAGACCTAGCTGAAATTGGTATGAATCATTTTGGAATTATCAATTGACGAGTAAACTGAGTATATAAATTAATTGAACAATTTGATATCAACTGGAGAAAAATTATTTACAGCATCTTACGGACACAGACAATACAATTACACAGGAGAGGATTATATACCCTGGCAGGAAATGTCTCAACCGATAGACTCACGTGCACAGTCACCCCCAAGTCTTCAAAATTCCAAGCCCACTAATGTTGATAAAATGGTAATGATCCTCTATTAAATTTTTGAAACATTATAAATTAAAATTAATTTCCATTAATTATAAATGATTAGCCCGACCGTCGTCAAGTGGAGAGTCGATTGAATCAAATTCGCGACTACATCAGAGTGACATCGACCATGATGGAGTCATTGAACCAATCCTCTGATCCAGTAAGTTTCCATGAAAAAAAAAAAAAAAAAATCTATTCAATATATATGACTCCCTGTTACTCCGGTTCTGTGTATCTCTACAGTAGAGCTCCTATTTTTACTCATATTTATATTTAAATAGCGTGCACGTGCTCAACACGATAAATTAGCTAAAATGGTGGAGGATCTGTGCGACAGTGAGACCAAACTGGCTAAACTCTTGGAGGATTATCGTGGATTGCCAGATGAGGTGTTATATCATAGAATCAATACACACTAACAATTTTTTCCATTTTGTGTTGAATTAATTTTACTAACAAATAGCATGAAATTCCAGTTAAAGCCTGATGATCGTCAGTCCCAATGCTCCAGCCAGATGAAGTGTTTCACTGAGCTTCTAGATATGCTAGGTTCTGAAGAACGTTTATTCATATCTAACATTAATCAGAGGGTGGGTTTTTATTAACAATTTTTCAAAAATTGAATATACTTCTTATCCCCCCCTAAAAAATTTCTTCACCACAGCTTTCAGTGTAATTAATTGATGAATTAACAATTAAATTATTACAACACAGATGGATAGAGAGGATGGAGAAGAGCCCCTCGAGTCAAAGCTCCGTAAGAAGATGGAGGCATCAGAACGTAAATTAGCTCAACTGCAAGAGCACCAGGCGAATCTAGTTGGAATGCAGTTGAGAGTACGTGAGAGATTGAACGAGGCTCGTCAAGCTCAACAACTTCTTCTACTCCAGGAGAGCGAGGAGGCAAATTCAGCAATTTCCCTCCCCTACGACAATGGAAATCGCTCACAACAACAATTAGCCAATGATGCAGAAGCCCTTGAGACCGAAACTGTCGCCCTACGAGGAAAACTGGCTCAATTGCAAAACAAGAAGAAACAAATGGACACTCTTGTCTCTGAATTGCAAGCTGCTGAACTGTCTGACAGAGCAAGCTGTAGCTCCGAAAACTCCAAACATGCTGAACGTGATAAAGTAGCCGAACTCGAGATCCTGAGGGCCCAGCTGGCACACCTCAAGGGCCTCATGGAGGAGGCAACGAGGGTCAGAGATCCCTTCAATTCAACAGCTGAGCCTGAGGCCGAGGATACTCCCATCAATGGATGCTGCGAGAATGGCGATACTGGGGATGAAGATGGTGATGCAGCAGTCTCGTACAATTCATTTGATCATCAGAGTGAGACTGATGAGATTCAGGGAAAGTTTAATAATTCTAAAGAACGATTGACAGTTGAACAGATTCAGGTATATATTTATGAGAGATTAAGATTATTTATTTGATCTCTTCGCTATAAAATTAATAATTTTCTCAAAATAATTTGCAGACAGTGACACGTGAATTGAAAGACCAACAAGCTCTTCTGCAGACAGCTCGCGCCGAGCTTCAACGTCTAAAAAATCCATCCTTATTCCCCTCAGCTCAAGCTCCAGCTCCAATGCTCTTCTTACCAGGCACAACATCCCCCTCCTCATTCGTTAGCTTTGCCACCTCTTCTGACAAAAAACAAAGCAACAATAATACAAATAACAATCACAATAACAACAATAATTCTCACATGGAGGTGCAACAGGGTGGAGGGGCTCATGGTGGTGGTGGTCATCTATCTCAAGTGACTCAGGCCCAGAATAAAAAACGCCAGTTGGAGGAATTGGTACGTAAAGATCAGAGTCAGTCCTCAAGTGTGAATCGAGACGTTGGAGCTGCTGGATGGGGAAGTAGAAGGGGCTCAAATTCACACAGGAGTCACACTAGTACACCTGCTAATAATTGGCCTGGACCTAGTGCAATTGGTGGGTGTCAATAAAATTTTTACAATTTTTTTTTTCATGAGTATCATCATGAGTATTGGGTCTAGTTTTCCAGCAGCCCATCTAGTTTCGTTGACTAATCGAACATGTTTCATTTACAATAACTCTGGAGCTAACAATACGAATGAATTAATTTACCTGACCTACTCATAATTTCCCCCCACCATCACATCATCAATTTTTGTAATTCAATTAATTCCAGTCGGAAGTTCAAATGAGCAAAGTGTAGACAGCATATCAACAACAGACAATTTACTAGACATTGGACCCCATGTACCTGCTGCTATTGAAAATGGTTTCAATCCAAATTGGTGGAATATATCAGCTCCTCCAGTGTCTCAGCCTCCTCAAGGTTCAGCTCACTCGGCAGAGTACTACAGGCAATTGTTAATGAGTTCTCAAGCCCAACAGCTACAAATGATGAGCACAACAATGCAGCAGTGCTGTCAATTACTCTGGGCACAGCAGCGTGAGCTACAGTCAATGAGATCGGCTATCACACAATTGCAGCAGCAATTTCGTCAGACTCAAGCTCCTGGTGTCAATGAGAATCGTGAGGACTATTCGAATCTTGGACGATCGATTCATCATCTAGATAATAATGCTCTTGACTCAACACTACCACCGAGCTCTTCTCTACCTAATCTAGTCTCATTACCCACAACATCACAAACACCTGCACATCCTCCAATCATAGCGTCAGCAAACTCTCAACATCATCAGCATCATAATCATCAACAGTTGAACAATCAGGTACCACCTGGCAATCGTGCCAACAACTACTGGGACAATTTCCGAAGGTAAAAGTGATTATTTAGCCGATTATTATGACTGGTAGTGATTCATTAGTCAAGTGGAGAGAGAAAAAAGGAGATGTATTTTTTTTTTTTTTTTTCCACTTTGCTAAAGAATTTCTTTGGATAATTGCGAAAACATAATTGAATGATTAATGATGAATCCATGAATATCTTTGGGTGTTCCAATGTATTACATCTGATTGAGTAATAAATTATCTACGGTCTGTATTTTCATCGCGCTCTTCTCCATTCATTGACTACTCGAATCCCTTTTTAAATTATTATGCCAAACGATGATTTATTAATTTCAACAATTGAAAAGAATTGATGAATTATGGGAGAATTGGTAGGTACCTAAAATAGGTACGTAAATGAGTTTAACGTGTGGTTTTAATTTTTTCCATTTTTCAATAACACATTTTTTTATTATTATTTGGGTTTCGCTACAATTTGCGGAGTGGGGATGATTATTATTCGCATGATTTTTGAAATATAACTAATTATTTTTTGCATTGTTTTGATTTATTTGCATTCTAGTTATTCCAGACAGAATCTTTTGTCTGGAACACCTAAAACATTGACTGACTCAATGCCAGGGCCTTCTAGCAATACTAATACGACGACTAATACAACATCAAATGGACTTCATATTTCACATTTGTGAGTAATCTAGATTGACAATATTAATATTGAAAAGACATTCAATGATGACTGTCATTGTAGTATAATGAAATATTTTACTTGAACATTGAAGAAGAGACAAGAGAAATCGTGAACACGCTGCTGACAATCTATCCCTACCATCCCTATCCGGCTCAGACGCCCAGTACTCCCTGAATCTCCAAATGCAGTCTAATCTCTCTGATAGAGAAATTCCAGCAGCAAGAACGAATATTCTGTCGAACGAAGCTGCACAGATGCAACAGGTGGACAACTTTTGGGAGGATGCGCACTCGTCATTTCGTTTAGTCCCAGAGAGTAATGAAGATATTTATTCTCTTCGTCATCTCAATGCCGAGATACGTGACATTTTGATTTCTCTGATTGCTGCTAACGAGAGAAGACCTGATTATCTCGTCGTCATACTGAGGGAGATTAAAGCTATCAGTGAGGATCAGAGATTGCGCCCGAGATTGTTGAGATCGTTGAGGGCACTCCAGGATATGCAGTCTTCCAACAATCCTCTGGTGAGTAGTAAATTAGATAAATTCGGATATTTGACAATTTCTATATGAAAACCATTCCAATTTCGATTCAGAATGAAATTCCAGATCAAACAGCCAGTGAAAGCTGTCAATCCAGTGACGATGACTCTGATGTTGGGGCACAAGCAAGCTCATTGATCAATTCAAATGCCGAGAGTCAATCCCTCCTGACAGAAATGTTTCTACCAATGCATTCGTCCATGCAAATTCCACAAAGTATTGCTGCTCCATTTCACGAGAATTTTAATTTTGAGGTAAATTATATTTACTTGAAAAATCCACAAATTCTGAATTATATGTTTGCTCTTAACGAATTCACCGATAATTGCTCAATGTTCACAGGGTGCAATGCAGTTGGAAAATATCAATGCTCTTCCGACGATATCTACTATATCCACTGGATACAATGAAGACTTGGCTGAAGCTGATCAATCGCGTCCAGATGCCTCCAATGATCAACAGGTATTTATTTTAATTCGGGATTTGGAGTAATTTCATAAATCCACAAAACTCGTTGATAAATTATCATTGATAATTCATTATTTTAAGAATTCCTTTGACGAAGGCAGTGAGGAAGGTGATGAAAATGAGCCACCCTTGCACATGGCTCCAATCCAAGGGGTTGTAGCTCCAGAACTAGATAGAGAAGCCCTTCCCGGCCAAGATCCAAGTGACCAAGAGGCATTGAATGAAAATTCCATACTAGATAGAATTCCCACGAGACTTCTCCATCACTAGCAGTACTCCTTCTATCTTCTATTACTTCTATTCTTTCCATTGAGCTATAAATTACTACTTATGAATTTCTTTATGGTATTATTGTCATTTCAAAACTTTGTAATGTCATTTTTTAAATTGTTTTAATAAACTGTACTTGTTCATTTAAAAAAAAAAAGAAAAAAAAAATGTCAATTAGTTTGTATGGAAATACAAGAAATTTGATTGAATTTCATAGAAAAGTATATATTTATTTAAAGTACAATGTTCAGTTATTTAACAATAAATGCTTGGAGCACGGAGAAAATACTTATGCTATAATGAATGAGACAATCAAAATTCAGTCTCAACAGTACCATTATCAAACTCCAGCTGACGTTGATGATGATAGACTGAGCAACCGTGTGTCTCCATGAGCATATTCTCATACTCATTACCACATAAACCACTGATGAATCTATCCCTTCTAACTCTCGCATAATCAATAATTTTATTATCAGGGAAATGATAATTATTAGTAGATTTACCTGCTGCCTGTGTGCAGCAATCATCAGTGGACATGGAGTGCCAAGTGAGTGTGAGTGTATGTGGATTTATATATAATGATGATGACGAGTCATTGTGCACCTGTGATGATCTAGAGTCTCTGGGACTTGTTGTACCATGGTTAACGCGGCTGTTACCACCGCCTCTGAAACGAGACCCCCCCGCTGTCTTATCATTCAATTAGTCTGATTTAAATTATTATTTTTTTTATTATTTATACTCATGAGTATTTTCTCATTATTTTCATATTATTTTTTAAATAAAATAATTCAATTACATACAAATAGTGCCCCACAGCGCGAATCACCACTGATTGTGCATGCTATATTGGACGGATAAATCCACGATTGGGACGTGTAAATAAATTAGAATTCTCTCCTACCTGATTTGAATTTTTTCACTGTTCCAGCCTGTCTGCCACAATGTATTTGCCGTTTACGATTGCCGTTAGTCTGATGATAAGTCATCGAGGAGTAATCCACCACTTTCCCGCCATTCACCATCTCTGGAATCACGTAATGGTTATTTTGGCAGCACATGCCCATACCACTACAATCATCAGTGTCCATTTCCATAGTAGTATTATCACTGTAATAATCCTGCTGATAATGATGAACCGGTCTTCCCTCCAGAACTCCACCATTCATTGTAAATACTGATTGCTGATTTTCTTGGACACAAACACCACTTGGATTATTCAAAGATATGTTTGGATTCTGGGTAAATTGATGACCGATTGGCGGTACGTAGCCATAATAACCGTTTGAGGAGACGTAGGATGGTCCAATGTTATTGGTGAGGACTTTTGTTTCACTTATTTTAGCTGACATTGTGAGGAAAGTAAGTTTAGATAGATTTGATGGGGACAGAGGAATTCAGTGAATAAGGTTGATGGAGTTTTGCTTGCTTTCGCTTGTTGGAGTTGAGCGTCTAATATGTAATGAGTTTGAGTGCGGATCAAGTGTGTGAGGGGCTTGTATGGATGGTCGTAATAATAGGTATAATTGTCGTACGTAAGATTGAATTTGTTTGATTATGAAACAGTTGTGATTATCGTAATGGCAGTGATTCAATGTCAATATTTTGGTATTTATTATTATTTTTTTTGGAGACGCGGGACCATGCGGCGGCCGGCCTTTACGATTTGTTTCACCCGACTGAAAGTGAAAATGTTGACTTCGGGCACTTCGGCTTTCTTCGTGCTATAGTGTTGTCTCTATCTCTCTCGTATTCGTAAATGACTGAAAGAGAGAGGGGGGAATACTAGATAGATAAATAGATACCAACAGTCGGTATAGTTCATTAATGTCAAATGCTGTGGAAATAAATGCATATAACTCGTCACAAACTTCATAAAACCTTAGACTTTCTGATTTCGTTTTACTGAACTCACGTGAGCTCCATTCCATTCAATTGAATATCCAATAGACAGAAGGAAATTTGCAATAATTAATAAATCAAACGAATAACAAAGATGACGTCAGAAAAGGTTATACAGGTAGGTCTACTACCATGATTAATCCATGATTCTACTTGCTCATCACAATACAATAATCTTTAACATTGTCCCGAAGGAACTTCCGGAGTTACAAGTATTTAAAACAGTGCTTTACCACTGCGTTGTTATAATTGTTCTACCAGTTTTATCATTTTTCTTGAGTAAAATGTTCTTATTCGATGGTGAGTGCAATAATATCAATGATTCGGTTTCAATCAATATATATTTTTACAATTGTTCAATTTTCAGGCATACTGGGCTTGAACAATGTTCCAAGCAGCGTTTATTCTGCAATTGTAGCAGTTCTGGTACTTCATGGTGCTCTAGGTGCATTCATTTACAGAGCATACTTTCAATCAGAAAAAACACAATCCAAGAAAGATTAAATCATTCCTATGGATTTTCTAATTATAATGATTAGAGAACTATCATTATCTATGAAATGAATTCAATTATTCATGAAAAAATTGAACAGCCAGAGGAAAAGGAAAAAAAATTTTTTTTTTCTCCTATGTAAAGTAAATTCTTCAATTGAATGACTCCATCAAATTTTCATGTAAAGTCAAATTGATTGAACATTTAATCTATTCAATCAATCGGCAGAATTAATTAATTCAACATTTCGATGAAAATGAATATACTTTGTTATTATTATTTAATCGTTTTACAACTCATTTATTTCACCATAAATAATTATAATTATATTACGTAATTTTCCCTAAATTTTGGATACACAAAAGGAACAATTTTCATCAGTGTAAATAATTATAAATAGAATAAGAGAACAATAAGTAATGGTTGTATTTCGAACAATTGAATCGGTAATAATGAAAAGTGTAATTTCTAAAGCTCAATAGCAGTGTAGCGGAAAAATATTTTCTATGGATATGAATAAAAATTCAATAAAATGATAATTTGTCTCATTTTTGTAATTGATTATATACAACAACAGAATTTGGGGCGTTAGTAGAGAGATTAAATCTCAGAGAGATAATGAATAATGAGAAATAATTGTTTTATGAATTAAGCAATTTATTTCAACTGTCAACACACACGTTTCCCAGAAATAATTGTTGCTAGAGGTTCAGCAGAGTGTGAAATAGTTAATTTAATTCATCATAAATGCGACACACATGTACATTTATCTGAATGAATGTTTGATATTACCCTTTCGAATAATATTACTGAATCGCCAGCGATATTTCTCCCTTTGTGTGTTTTTTTAAATTTCATTTATTACTCCTATAAATTCCTCTATAATTTTGAGAGCCCCAACACAGTTGTAGTTATTATTACTGGCTAACCACCATCAACGTCCGAAAGTGTGTCTTTCTCCCATCAAATGATGATGGGGATGAGATCTATTCATAGACATTGTGGAGGTTCATGTTGTCTAAAGGAATATAGAATAATGTAATAGCTCAATCCTACCAATTTTTCAATTCAACTAAATCCCAATCAATCCATTCGTAACTCATCTACTTATAAAAAAAAAAAAATGCGAAAAACCTAAAAAAAAAAAAAAGAATCCACAAATCGACATAAAGTAATTCACACGAGCCAAAATCCTTTTCCAATTGAAAAAAAAAATGTATAAGTACTCGTCGAATTTATTTATTAACGCTGAAATATTTCAATGTTTCATGGAAACGTGATATAGAATAATTCATAAATTATTACTCGACGTCCATTCCTCCATCATCCTTCGTGGCCTGATTATCCTGGTTCCCCTGTGAATTCTGATGATTCTTCTGTTCCTCAGCACCCTTCTCCTTTTTATCATCCTTGGGTGGTTCAACCTTGGGCTTTGGTTTATTGATAATAGGATTAGCAGTGTTGTCAACAGCCTGTTTGACAGTGCGAATTTGTGCAAGAGTAATAGAAGGCATTTGGGTGCGTGGAGTAGTGGAGAAAACAGCATGTGCATCCTCTAGCCAAGTCCATTTCTCCTTAACAATATTTCCAAGGGACTTGAGTTCATCTTCAGTCACATGTGCATACTTATCATCTTTGCAGTTTTTAATTTGATCGTATCCCTTTTTAGCAAGTTGTAGAGTACTTGCAAGATCACTCAACGCACACTGTCTCCCCTCAAACTCATTCTTTATCTCCTTGATGGGCTCTCCATGATTTCTCAGCTGAGATAGACGATCCTGATACACTTGCCTGTTGCACTCCTCTCCCTCCTCGTACAACCAGTTCTCAGTATCATCCAGAGTTCTGCCGAGACTCTCCCGGTTGTCCTCGGTGATAAATGTTGCCAACTGATCCTCATCTGATATCTTTCCACGTAAATCATAGACATACTCCTCGAGGGCATTCCTGGCGTCAATGCGCTCCTTCTCCTGACGATCCTCAGCCACCATTTTACACTCTTTCTCAAGAGCAATGTCCAGCTCGTGCTGAGGAAGGCCACCAGAAAGAATTTCAATTGGCAAATCCACCATACGAACTGGAGTCTTCTTCTTTGATTTTCCATCCTCTTTATCGTCTCCCTAAAATTAAAAAAAAAAAAAAGAAAAAAAAAATTGATATCAATTATTGATTGATTGAGGGAAAATTATTGTGGAAAAAATGAGAAACAATCCAAAAAATGACAAAACTCATGTGAAATTGAAAAAAAAAAAAGGGTAAATAATAAAGACTAAACAGACTGTCACACCAAACTATCAGTGATTTATTGTGATAGATGAAGGGTGTTTGATATTTGACTATAGCACGATGGGTGACACATCTAGAGAAACTTGGACCCATACACATTTATCCAATGCGTCATTCTCAGATCCCCAGTGCGGGTACATTGAAATAATTCGCCCACACACTGCGTCATCATCCTTCAATCCCATTTTGGAGTCGTTCTCATATTATTATTAACTTGAGGTGATACTTGCAACTTGTGTCAATGGCAATTCAATCAATGGATTTATGAAATTGTAATTATTGAAATAATTACATAATCAAAAAAATTCCGTCTTTCCCACTCAAGTATACAACGTAGAAAAAAAAAAAAAAAAAGACAATAAACTAATGAAAACAAATGCAGTGAAATCTAATGCGACTCAATCAAAATCAGCAACAGAAATAAACTAAATAAAGCCCAATAACACATTCACATTGTAACGTATTATATTACGAGAATAATGTGGACAATTTAAAATATTTATGCCCATGGGTCCAAGATAAATTTAATGTGTCGCGTTACCGAGCTGAACCAAGATCGAATCCTGGATGAATAGGATGGGCCAGAGCCCTTGGAACATCTTTCATCATCCTCAGCATCTGAGTCCCGTTGGCCCTTATCCACGCGCACCTAAATCACAACAGACTTACATTGCCCTCTCGCGTTTTAAGTATTTCATTGGACTTGTATGAGTGACTCTTTAATCTATTACAAGAATGAGATATAGAGGAGAGTGAAGGGAATTCGTATTATCTAATTCAATCAATTATTTTTATGATTAATTGATGAAAGAAACTCGCAAGTCTGCGATGATTTAATGGGGACGCGCGTGGACTTGATACAATAATTATCATTTTTTCAAATTATTAATTAAATTACCTCTTGTGCCGGTGGCTCTTTAGCCTGAGCTGCTTGGTCTGGCTTGTCTTGCTCTCCATCGGTATTGTTTGCTTGCTGCTGCTGCTGCTGCTGTTGTTGCTGTTGCTGTTGTTGCTGGAGTTTCTCGTCTTCTTCAATCTCTTGCTGAGTTAACTCACGTTTTTCTATTAAAACAGCTGAGGTAACTGTGAAGATACCATTGAGATTTAGTCTCACTTTTATTTTCACCTTTGATGGTTCACCCTCTGGTGTTGGTTTTATATTTTTGATGTAGTAAGTTCCTGGAATCCATAGTTGTTATTAATTCAATGGCATTGATTAAATTTTGGAAATTTATCCTGAATATTTACCTATGTGGGTTGATGGGTATGTTAGCGGTTGATGAACATAGTTTGCAATCAGAGATACCGGACTCATTCTCTTGAGGGTCAAAGACTTTGAGAATGGGAATGCATGATTGTACGAAAATACTTCAATTTCCCTGAAAGGCAAAGAGAAAAGTTATAAATGATCGATATAAAAAAAAAAAAAATAAATAGAATAAACAGGATAAACTTACTCATCTTCACCCTCTGGGGGATCAAACTTTATTTTAATTGGAAAAGGCTGAATGTCAGTGACAGCGAAATCACGAACTCTAACTGCTGGACTCAGCATAGCACACTGGAGTGCACATCCACGTGCAACTGCCTCGTCCTGATTAAGAGTTGTTGATGCTGGTTTACCAAACACCTCCTCCACCAGTCGTTTTATTGATGGAATTCTACTGGAGCCTCCAGCAATCTCAACCGAGTGAATTTCCTCGAGTTTAAGACCTTTAGAAAAGAAATAAAAAGTCATGAAAATGATTAATTATGGAGATAATTTGAAAATTTTTGAGTAGGAGATATGAACTTGTTTAATAATTATTACCAGAATCACGAAGACATTTTTTCATAATAGCCTCGACACGAGTAAACAGATGGTGGCACATAATCTCCATGTCCTCGCGCTTCATATCTCCATGGACATCTTTCTCTTCCATGAAACATTCAATGTTGAGTGGTAGCTTGGTTGAATTTGCTGACATTTGTTTCTTAATTTTTTCAACCTCAGCGAGAAGTCGTAGATAAGCACGAGGATTTGAGTGAGCATCAATGTGGTAACGTGCCTGAAAATCTTTGCAAAAGTGATTTGCAAGGATAATATCAATGTCTCGACCACCTAGATTAGAATCTGCAGCACTGGCCAACATCTAAAATCAATGAATGGTAATTCCCCATTATTATCCCTCCTCTACATGTGAATTATTCAATTGAACATGAAATTGTTTTATTGATGTACCAACCTTAAGTTTGCCTTTATGAAAAGCAGCAATGCTGACTTGAAGGCTGGCATAGCCACAATCAACAAAAACAACATTACGTGGTGGTGCTTCTGGTGCTGGTAAATCCTGTTTGTAAATGCCATAACACAGGGCAGTGGCTGTTGTTTCATTAAACAAACGTAAAACATTTAGGCCAGCAATACGTGCAGCATCGTAAAGAGCAAGGCGTTCAGCTTGTGTGAAATACGATGGTACAGATATCACACAGTCATTAACAGCTGTTTGTAATGCTGTCTCGGATATTTCTTTCAACTTTGTAAAGAGCATTGCTGTTATCTGTTCTGGGGTGAATATGTGCTCCTCTCCCAAGTATTGTACCTAAACAAACGATTGATGATTATTAACAAATAAATTTTCATCAAGTCCAAGTTGATTTTTATAATAATGAAATAAGTCATCTCACGTGTATGCCAATAGTCCCATCCGGCTGGCCTGTTACTTTGTACGGCAAGCTACGTATCTCCTTCTGCACTTGTGGATCATTGTACTTTCTACCAAGTAATCTCTTGAATCCAAATATTGTGTTTTTCATATTTGTAACCATTTGATTCTTTGCAGCAACACCGAGAATTCGATTTTTCCCACTGAATGCCACAAATGATCTGGAATTGGACAAGAGAAGAATATTTACGATTATAATTCATACACGTGCAGGAGTGGAACAAGGAAAAGGTCAATGTCTTAATATAAAACCACGCAATGAATCATAGGTACATCCAAATAAGGCAAAAAAAAGAAGATTCGTACATAGAATGTTCCTGAAAACTCTCCAAAATCTTTAATTTTACAGTTTTTTTTTTTCTAAAATCCTTGATCGCTGAGGAAAAAGCACCTGGATTTTTCCAGTGGCTAGAAACCTCAGGGCCTGGAAGATCATCGACTCTAGAACAATCTAAAATACCCTAAACAACCGACAATTCCTCCCCCCCCCCCCCCCAAGGTTATCACTCTCTCTCTATTAATCCATTTAATCCAATTTACTCAATGGATTGATCGAGAAAATGGTAATTCTCGTAGTGGTGAGGCCGGTAAAGCCGGCAAATTGTTCACCAATCAATAATAAATATGAATAAATAAATAATTAATTAATGACTTACGGTGTACTACGTAAACTATAATCATTGGCGATAGTTTCAATGCCACCGGCCCTTGCAACAGCAACATAGCAACTATCGTTACCAAAGTCAATTCCAATGACGGACATAGCAGCCATGTCTGCTCTTGTTGGAATAAATTCTCCTTCAGAGCACGAGTCACCAGATAAAATTTCACGCCACGATCACAACGTTTTCCGATACTCCCCAATCCAGAGTTCCTCACTAGACGATCAATTAAACGAAATAATTCAATATCAATTACTAATCTCGTTTATTTATCAACGTAAAGGGCTTGAAATTAATTTATTTGTATTTATTTCCTCGTTGCTAACGAATAAAAATTCACAATGTTCCAGAAAAACTGGAAATGAAGAGTGTGTGGATAAGTTGTAGCACGGATAGCTCACAAACGATTGCCGTTTTTCGGGGTGTTGACTGACATTGCCGTTAAATTTTCGACCAATCATGGCGCTGCATTCGCTGCACAAACGAGCGCTCTGATTGGTGGAGAAAAGCCCGGGAGAATGCGAGAATATTCTAGAAATTTGTGAATTGCTTTGAGGGGCGGTTTTGTGATGGGGCCTGCACGTGCAGCATTCAGGTCAATTTCTAGAATGTTCTGTAAACAAATGTCCATTTTTAATCATAATAACCACCAAATTAAATCATTAAAAATTATAAAATTAGTTGAGTTGAGGAAAATATTTTTGTTAATTTTGCAATTATTTCAGAAATTCAAGGTTTTAGGGGAAAATCGCAAAGGATCTTTTTTGTATATTGAAAAATTTTCTACAAAAAAGGTCTAATGTCATTTTTCTCCAAAATCACTCGTTACAGAGATAAATCTATAATCAATAAAGAATGCCAAGTCAATGAGGGTAAACTGCCCTGATGGTTGCCATGGACAACAGCGTCTTCTGATCCTCTAACCAAATGCAACGTGCCAGCTTACGTTGGTGAACACGATAGTGTATGTACTACAATGTACGTACGTATAACGAATTCGCGCTCAGAAATGTCAGAGGAGAGAGAGACGAACTATTGTGGATTGATTAATTAATTAATTGATTGAAAAATGTTACGACTGTACAGTTGTATATTTCATCCATTGGTAAAAAATTCTAATAGGCTCCATTGTATCCTGAGGAATTTGACTATTAAAAATATTGAGAAGAGGACAGCTGTAGTCTCTGGGAGAGGTTATGAAGAAGATTCTTCTCTTTTCATCACGAGTAAAAAGGAGTTGTATTTGATAGATGAGACAGATTTGAGTGGTCGTGTCAGTGGATTACCAGCTGTTTCTCAAGGGAGTCATGAAGAAAGGGATTATCAGAGAAAATGGAGGAGTGATAATAAGAGGTACAGAAATTTCAATTATTTATTGGGAAGCATTGGATTGACAATTGCATTGTGTGATGCACCTTTCTTTACCAAAGAAAAAAGGTTTTTTAGAGCAGCTCAATATGGAAATATTCCCGATTTAAAAAAGTCACTAGCCGAAGGAGTAGATGTAGATTCAAGACATCCTCTAGGCTGGACAGCCCTTCATTGTGCTGCAATTAATGGTAGAACAGAGGCTGTTAAATTCTTAATAATTAATGGAGCAGATGTAAATGCTGGTGATGAATTTGTCAATGTGTATAAAACAGCCATAGAAAAGGGTTTGCATTCCTTGGACGTGCTTACAAAACGTGAAGAAGAGTTTTCAGATCGTCTCAATAACAGAGCAACATTCAAAGGATTCACAGCATTGCATTATGCTGTCTTGGCTGATTCAATATCTTGTGTCAAAGCTTTACTCGATGCTGGTGCTAATCCCACTATTGAGAATGAATCAGGCCATCGAGCAGTAGCATATGCTCATGATGATAAGATTAAAGATTTACTGATTACACATGCTGCTAAATACGATGAATTGATGAAGGAGAAGGAAGCTGAGCAAAGACGAAGATTCCCACTGGAACAGAGATTGAAGCAGCATATTGTGGGCCAAGAGGGGCCCATATCAATTGTTGCTTCGACAATCAGAAGAAAAGAGAATGGATGGATTGATGAGGAGCATCCTCTTGTATTTTTATTTCTTGGATCCTCTGGAATTGGTAAAACAGAACTGGCAAAACAACTTGCTGCTTATATTCACAAAAATAAATCACAAGGATTTATTAGATTGGACATGTCTGAGTATCAGGAGAAGCATGAAGTTGCTAAATTAATTGGAGCACCTCCAGGATATGTGGGACATGACGATGGTGGTCAGTTGACTAAACTCTTGAAGAAACAGCCAAATGCTGTAGTACTTTTTGATGAGGTTGATAAGGCACATCCTGATGTACTCACTGTACTTTTACAATTATTTGATGAGGGAAGATTGACTGATGGCAAAGGCAAGACAATCGAGTGCAAAGATGCCATTTTCATTATGACATCGAATTTAGCCAGTGAAGAAATAGCTGAACATGCCATACAGTTGAGGGCTGAGGCTGAACGTCTTTTGAAACAAAGACTCGATAAGAATGATGGTGAGGATCAGCCACCAGAGCAAATTGTAATATCCAGAAATTTTAAAGATGAAGTGGTGCGGCCAATATTGAAAGCTCATTTTCGTCGTGATGAATTTTTGGGGAGAATAAATGAGATTGTGTACTTTTTACCATTTTCCCGAGTTGAATTGATAAAACTCGTTGCACGTGAACTCGATGGATGGGCAAAGAGAGCAAGGGAGAGGCACATGATTGAATTAAAATGGGATCGCGAGGTGCTCTCAGCACTTGCTGATGGATATGATGTTCATTATGGTGCACGATCTATCAAGTATGAGGTTGAGAGGAGAGTGGTTAATCAGTTGGCAGCTGCACACGAACGAGGACAGATCGGTAAGCAATTATCTGAAAACCTAAATTGACTATTGAAAATGATCTCATTTTTTTTTTCACAGCTAAAAAAAGTTGTGTCCAGTTAAAAGCCAAATGGCATGAGAATGGAGTCAGCATTGGACTTTCTGTACGGCCCGCTGGAGTGAAAGACTTTGTGGAGATTGATGAGACCGACAATGTCATAAAAAACGTAAATTTAAAATTCTAACAATGAATAAATTGTTTTGAAATTGCCAAACGTCAAATATTGAATACTAAATACTAATATTTGATGTAAATATGATGATTATCCTTTATTTTGAATAAATCGATCAATATAGAATACATAACATGAAAATATTTGGTTCCACATGACATTTAAAATACAGTATATTAGTTTTAAGACGAATTTTAGACAACCATGTATTATTCAATAATTTTTTAATGTACGGCAAACTGTTTTTTTTTTTTGAATAAAAATCAATTGTTGATATTTGCAGAGAGAAATAAATGGATTTCTTGAGATTAAAAAAAATTTATCCCTTCATTCCCATTCTTTCCTCATATTTCTCGTGAGATTTATAATTCTTCAATTGAAAATTATAATAATTAAACTGAAAAATTGCCGTTGAGGTATTTGCTCCAATAATTACAGTATCAAGAATAGAACATCAGTGGTACAGAAGAGAACACAGATACATCAGTTTGTTAACATGATTGTTATTTCAATTGAAAAATATTATTTACGGTTTTCACTGATTGTTTATATCTCCACGAAGGAATATATAATCAATGATTTTTTATTAATTCGTCTTTTAATATAAATAACTAGTTTGATATAGGTATATGTTGTTTTTTTTTTTCCTCTTATTTTTCATCATTTTTTCTTTCTCATAGAGCTATATAATAGAAATACTGGGTAGGTGTATAGGAGGATAAGCGTACGATTCGGACCATGCTCTTATGGCTGATGAGCGTTATTTATTTCACTCCTCACAAGTATATTTTGTGATATATATATTTTTGTTATATTGTTTCATAACAATAGTTATATATTATCTTCATAGAACTGGATATTTTGTCAACAACAATTTTGAAAAAAACTCCATTTTTCTGTTTATATTATTAAATACTTTATAATTATATCATTTTTTAATTTTCGATAATTTATCTCCACTTTGTATGAATTAATTTTGAATAATACGTTGAAATAATGATATTGGATGAGAAAAATTCATTGAAAGACTCAATTTCTATTCATTGAAGGCAGAAAATAATGTTGATATGGGGAAGAAGAAGAAGATCGTCGAGCTATGTAATTAAATTGAATGATAGAAAAAGCGTAATTATTGATATGTCGTGTCAAATATTGGTCGAAAAAGTACTTTGCAATGGTATAACATTGAATATGTTAATTTTATTTGAATTTTCTTGTGTAAAAATCAGACTTTAATTGCGGCCGGTTATTTTATTTGTTATGATAACTGTCAATTTAACGATTTAATTAATTCTTGTTCAATTGTTATTTAATTGATAAATTAAAATTCGATAGCACTGATTGAGTAATTATTACGTAAGTACCGGCATTAGAACTCGTTTAACCCAGTGAATTTATAAATTCCTGGCAATTTATTTTTCATAATTAATGATTATAAAATTAGTTGTTTGATTAATTTATGATTGTTTTTTAAACGTCAATGACACATACGTGAAGTTTAATATATCTCTCGAGTGTTGGATTAATTTCAGTTTGAGAGCAAACAGTACAGAGTCTTATTGAATAGAAAGAAAAAAAATCATCAGACAATGTCATTCCCTGAATGGAGAAAATGTTAAACTCTAGTACTTCACTTTCATTGCCACTTAACATTTTTTATATTTAAAGTAAATTTATTATTATTTCTATTATCAGAAAATCGATAATAACAGTTATTATAATTCCATTGGGATAAAATATATGTATTTGTGCATTTTTTGCGTTGCTTTTGCTCGATTGATCGTGAAAATGTTTATTATCATTACGAATAAGCGTGACCATTATTAGGCCATTGAATTATTCATTATTCATGGATAAATAATTTTTTTTTTTTTTTTTTTCCATCAGTTTGTATTATATTGCGCCATGTTTGAGCGTATATTTTCATCATCATCTCATTCATGACATATTGTACTGGCTCATGTATTTATTATTTATTTTGAACAATGCGGATAAATAAATTGTTTTGTTTTTTTTTTGTTTTGTTTATTGTAAAGAATTGATTTAATGCAATGTATGCCACATTGCAATACCTTTTCTTGGAGATTGTGTTATCTTAGTCCAGTGCTCACGACTCGGATTCATTTCCGCATTTCCACAAGAGGTATTTCCATCAATTGCTGGGCCTATTATGCACGAACCGACTATTGCATTGCCACCAATTAATTCACTGCTTGCGTCCAGCACGCATACCTGAGGGGAAACCACCCGAAATTTTGTCTTTTTGATTCTTTTTTAATAAGAGGTAAACTTGTTATAAATTACCTCGATAGCAGATGTAGTGAGTGCACTAGCAGGAATATTGAAAGACATTGCTTCATTCCAAACTGGACACTTTGTTGATTTTTTCACCTCAGTCTTTTTCTTCTTGACCCGTCTGTCCCCAGACAGAAGACTGACCTTGACGAATGGATCCAGTGTGTCCTTGTCCTACATAAAATACATAATATACCATATCCACTACAAATTGCACCACAATAAATAGCATTAAATACCTGAGTGGAAAATAAATTTCTCGCTTTGAGTATCAAAACTGTGAGTCTCTCAGCACTTGGTAAATACGAAAGTGACAATAAAACTTCTTGGATTTCTTCAGGTGGTTTTTTCTCACCAGCAATCTCTCCCCAAATTTCAATCGACGAACTCGACGAATCCAACTCGAGTTCCTCCATTGCTATCCTCACTGAACCCACAACATCGTTTCTCGAGTAACGATCATAATCAAATACCTAAAATTTATATCTGACTTTTTATCGTAAATTCATCCGTTGTAGAGATTATTGAATAATTAATGAGGATTTATTGATTGAAAGATGAATAAAATTGTCTTGCCTGAAGTACTAATGTTTTATCCTGAAGGTCATCGTGACTAACTGGAAACTTGAAATGCTGATCAAAGAGTGGATTTGGCTCGTTTCTGTGAATGGGCGTTTGACGTTTTTTATTATCAATTTCAGGACTGAGGGTGAGCTTAACGAAGGGATCATTAAAACCCCCCTGATCAGTTCCAGCGAGATCATGTGCTTCAATGAGATGAACATGAAGATCAGACCTATCAAAATCGTACTTGAGGCGCATATGAAGTCTCCCGAGGCTTTTTCCAGTTCTGTTTCATCAATATCAATGCATTAGAATGTCGTAAACGTGTAATTATCTATTTGATGGTATATTTGATGGCTACTAACGTTTGATCAGTTCTGTGTGCACTCAGGAATAATGGACCATCGCGACGCTGATAGAGATCGGGCTGCAGTGATCCCAGAGGTGATGCTGGTGGCGCTGGCCCTCCATCACTTTGCAGAGAGTAACACGCATAATGTGAATGTAAAGACCTCATATTTCATAATTACACATGGCTTGAGAAAGATGATATTATTTTTAGGTCATAAGTATAAACTTTATTCGAAATTAGTTTTTGAGATTGAGAAATTATTTTTATACATCTTTTTATCCTCTGTATGAAAAATGTTCTTTGATTTTAGATCCAAGATATTTATGGAAAATTGATTGCTACTTAATTTATTCAATTCACCTGAGACATGATCTCGGCGGTGGAATGAGAAGTGGAGAGAGACACCGATTGCCCGACTTGGCAGCCCCGATGGTAGACGGTACACAAGAGGGACTACCACCAGTTGCCAATGATGATAATGAACTTTGTGATGGTGAGGCAGTGCCACTGTGTGCACTACCAGTACAACTAGCTGGACTTGCACATCTAGCATCAAGAGAAGCTGCTCTTGCTGGTGATGGTGATCTATGAATATTCAATAACATTGCCATTGTATACACTCATACCCATTAAATATTGATTTCTTACCTTGAACTTCTATTGGGTGGATAGGAGGAGGCTGCGTGCAGGGGATCGTGGTGATGATGTCGACCATCTGGTCCGAAGGCTCGAATTTGGGGCGATGATCCACGATGGCCTGATGATCCTGATGCACCTTCTAGAGAACCTTGAGAGCTAACTGAGGGATTTCTTGCCAGCACTCGACCACCAGGACCCTGCACAGGTGGCCCCATACTGCAGGGATAACTTCTGCTTTGATGGGGCAATCCACCTGAAATTTTATAAAACCACCCCTTTGTTGAAGAATTTCAAATTAACCGAGAGAAATGTTGGCATTTATCATTAAATTATCACGACATGAACTTGACGATGAGTGAATAATTTACCGTCAGAGCCAGCAGGCGCTGAGGATGGTTGGATGGCATGGTGCTCCTTGGCAACATTAAACTCCTGGAAACGAAGAGAATTTGTTATTAAGAGAGCAGAATAATTCCAGGGAGATATATCCCCCCAGTTGGACTTTTAAATGGGTTTTTCAGTTGAATTTTTTTTTTTTAAATCAACTCTAAAAATATTCAAACACTTGCCTCGCTCACTAATTTCATCGTTTTTATTTAAATTCAGAATAACTGATGCAACTCATGCATATATTGAAGACTGCTCCGTATAAATAAATTTCCCTATACTTTTTATTTATTTTTTTGCGTATGTCCATGAAATTGTATTTTTATACAGCTACTATATGTACATGAGGTGTTTCTCCCTTTTTTTTCTCGAATATCGAGGGGGAGAAAGTGGTAGAGCTCGGAGTTGGCTGCGACGACGTTGGAAATGGTTGAGAGTACAAGGGGCAGAGCGGTGAGGTTTCTCTTTCTTCTGGCTTTTACTGCGATCGATAGTATTTTACGAACGACACGGAGTACTTCAGTGGATGGGAGTATACAATGGGAATTCACTTTTTATTATTGATTCGAGTGGTGGACAAAATGAGAGAGAGAGAGAGATCTTTTGGATGAGAATAATTATTGATCTGATATTTTTCAAGTCTATAAAATTTTCTTCTGTGTATATGTTTTGCTCTCATTGGCTTGAGCACTTGACTCATTTACATGAAAATTCAGTGAGCTAGAGAAATGAATTCTTTCGAAAGAAATTCTTCCACCGAGTTTATCCCTCCGATATAACTTTTCATAACTTGAAATTAACTGAACAACTCACGCAGAAAATTTGAAATGGAAACAACTCCTATTGTGTAATCTCATACAGCTGAGTGGCTCAGGCTTATCATATTTCAAGTTTATGTATCACTAACAATCAAGTTTGTGAGTCAGTGGATGTGACATTAAAACTTTTTCATCTCATTGAAATTCTTCTTCAACAAATTCCCCCCAACATTTTTTTAAAAACACTGTACGTCAAAATATCACAAGACCTTTTTTTTTTTGTAGTTGATAAAATTCTGAATAAAACATGTCTCTTAACATTTTTCCCTAGAATGTCTGTCAACAATATTGGCCGAGGACGATGGGATCCCACCTAATGCCCTTAGTAACATGAAAGGAATATCGGCCAGTGATGAAATTGTTGTGGTAAATGGACGCACAAATCCACTTCAGAGGCCCCCCCACGATCAGAATTAGTTCAAAATAATAATGCCAATAATCAATATAGAAAAGTACACTTAAATATGAATTGGAATTAAATTCCACATCCTCTCAATCACAATAATCGATATTATCCAGATATATGAATCCTATTTGATATCGGATAAAACGTTCGCTCGAGGCTATATAAATATTGTGAATAAAAAATATGATATTCACGTTTTATTGAATGAAAAGCAGCTGCACAGGGCGAGAGATGAGAGTGTCGGATACTATAAATAAATTTGAAAAGCTCATTTTTTTATTTATACGTCAATTCCAGTTGACCTTCGGATCAGAGTGTAGTGTCTCACTTCCACCAATGAGGACATATTCAACATTAATTATCAGGAATGCTCCGGATATTGCACCTTTGTTGTTTATCGTATTGATCAGCCATTAATTATTTTCTGAATAATAAATGTGGTAAAATAATCTCGGTAATAAAGGATTTTAGCAAAAGGATGTGAAAAAAATATTTTGACTCTGTTCTACCCTTTACAATCGATATTAGCCATGATGAAAAGCAATTAATTTACCTCCGAACTGGTGGTTGATGTGGTACTGTCAGCGCTGTCAGTTGTAGCGGATGACAAAGGTGATCTAGAGCTTCGTTGAACCCAACGATCCCTTATGATTGCCACCCCAGTGACCATCCCAATTCTACTTGCTGTGCCGGTGGTCCTATCGCCTCCACCACCGGCACTTCCACCACATGCTAGCTCCAAAACATCCCCCAACACTTCGGACAATTTGTCCGGCACTTTGACGAGTGCGTCCAATACCACTTATAACGTCCAAGTGCCCTTTAAATATTCACCCCTTATATTTATTCGATTGAATTGCAGTCTTAGTCTCTAGTCAATATTTATATCTCTCTATTTATTGCATCAATGTTTTTATTGATTGTCCAGATGAATTCTTCCAACGATTGTCTTACTTTTCACGTATTTACCCAACAGAGGGTGTTTTTATTGTGGTGTAAGGCGAGAATTGTCAAAAATTTTACAAGAATTATCACTTATCAAATAAATTTATTCAATCTCAATTTAAAAATATTTACGTCACTAGCGCATCATCACTTTAAACATTCTCGTCGCCCGGGAGTGCGAGTTGGATTGATTCTTTCTATCGTTCGACTAAAAACCAACTCTGAATATTCTCAATTCCCTGAACAAGATTTTTCAACTTTAATTTTTTCCCCCCACAATTATGAAATGTGAGTAATTAATTATTCAATTGTCGAACATCACTTAAAAAAAATTAATTTATCTATTGTGCGCTTGATTTTAGAAATTTCCTGATGATGATGATGATGATGTATGTAAATAAATAAATAATCTAATGATAAATATTGTAAACATTGGATCTGATGATGATAAGAGAGATTATGTCGAGCGCATAGTCACGGTTAGACTGTCGTGAGTGTTGGCCACCCAGAATAGTAAGCTAACGTGCGGGGGAGAAGAGGCAGCCCAACTAGGCCCGAGGTACACTCTCAACGGCGGAGTGGGGCGTAAAAAGATCCAAAGGGGGCTGTATGTGCGTGCGCCGGCAACAGGTTACTCTCTCTTTTCCAGTGCACGCTGTCTGGATTTCGTGTCCTCGTCCTCGTTATCCCAACACCAACACTATCATCCTCATCGAACCTACCATAACTATCGTCTGTCGCAATTTCATTATTTAATTCAGTTTTATTTATCAACTTCCCTCGAGTCCTCGCATTTCCATTTTTCGTGATTAATATATTCCCTGTAGACAGCTATAAAGAGGGTAGTAAAGTACTTTGATACTCGGTCCTCATTCGTGACCTTCTTATCATACAATCTCAATTATAAAACCCTGAAATACGATGAGCTGAATGAATTAACTTGCTGCAATTGTCTTGAGGGGATTTCCTCGATTTGTCTTTGGAATTGTGTCTTTTGTTTCACTCGAGATAATTTATTATTAATCAGCTCGAGTTATTTGCTGTGATGTTATGTTGAGAGGGTACTTTTCGATTGAATGTTTCTGTGTCAGTTTTGCGTCCGCGCAAGCTCGTGGTACCCCTTGCAAAAGCTCTATAGTAATCGCTTGTGGTACAGAACAGTATCGATCCCAATTCCATATTCTCCCTTGGTTCTACTATTCTCTCCTTTTAACCTTTCCCCCCCCCCCCCCCTCCCACCACACACGCGTCATACATTTTAGGTACCTTTATTGGTAACTGTAGGAGGAACATTGAGAGTAAATATTTTAATGAAAAAATTTGAATAGAAATTAAATCCGATGAATAAACTATATTTAGAAGAATTTTTGACAATAGATCGTTAGAAAATGATTTTACATTTTATTGAAAATTATTGAGCGGCCGACATTCAATTCATGGGTCTGACCTTTCCAGTAACATCGGCGATTTCTGGGGATATATAAAATTGAAACTCTGTCGATACAAACTCATTGGGGATGGACTTTTTCTACTGTCGAAGGGTGCAAGCTCGATGGTAAGGGTAGAAAGCTCAGTGATACCTATTTTATCGGCTCTGATAATGTTATCTGTAGGGAGATTTTCCATCGTCACTGTAATTTCACTATGGGACGAACAGATTTCAAAAATTGTGTAAAATGGATTTTTCTTAATGGGACAATTAACCAATTAACAATTCAGTCGATTTACGTCTGACTAAACGATTCCCTCACCACTTACGCGCAGAATTCATTCGGGAATTTCCTGCAAACTCCTCCATAACAGGTCAATTTTGGGGTGTCAAATGGCTGTTCAAATTTCGATGTGAATTTCTTTACAATTCTCACAATTTACTTGTCCAATTTTCCTCTTAATAATAATTTTAAACAACCCCCTCGATCCTCGCAACAGCATAGAAAAAAAAAAAAAAAATGTCCCAACGACTGTTGATTCTCCCCGCCAGAAATATGATAATTCAATGAACATTTCAAATATGCAGAAAAGCCCGATCAAAATGTAAATTACGTTATTCCTACGTGACAAAAATATTCCTCAATGTAGCACTTTAACAGTGTATATCCCCGGAGGAATATGAATGAACATATACATGTCTATGCATTGTCAGCAGTTTTCCTAGATGAGAGAGTGCATAAAAATAGGTATCCATAGTGATGAACATTCATATTTGAGATTTCGATAAAATAAAATTGTTTTCCAATTGTTATCATCACCTAAACCATGAAAAAAAATTAAGTAACATACCTGCGACTGAACAGCACAGTAATTCCGCTGTGGTTTTCTCCAGCAATCAAGTACATGTGATGTGGACGCAGTGTGACAATAGTGATGTGTACGATTTGTCTCTGTAATTGGTCCCTTGGTAGAATTAACTGGTGGATCCGGCCATCGATCCAATGTACTCCAGTATTTTTCGCGATGCTTCGCGGAGTAATAACGATAGACAACTATTGTCACTGCAACAACAAGTGCCAGTCCAGTTCCAGTGGCAGCGCCCAATACTGCCGCTGACACCATTTCCAGGCTCTAGATTTGATGTTATATTTCTGTAATGATAAAAGAATAAATACATGAGCTTTAATGTGATTAAACAAATTTTAATTAAAAATTTCACTCCCCTTTTTTTTTTTACCCCGGAATATTCTCACAATAATTCCCATCAGAATATCAAAATGATGAGATTGAAATTTGCATTGAAATTCTCATTCAACTGCTCAATGTTGCCTTTCTAATTGTAAGCTGAATCGTTAATGAACTCACACAGAATTCCAACAATTGCTCAATTATTTCGGGTATTCGGTTTCCCTTCACCGAGTTGAATGAATTGTTTTCACACAGAGGACAAGTGAATTTTTATCAGCCGCTATGTGTCACCAATTAAATGTCCTTGTGGTTCAACGTCTGCCCAGCAATTTAGTTTAATTTGTAGCCAACGCCAGTGGCAAATTGCCCGAAGAATTGATTTTCTGATAGAATTCCTAATTGGAAAATAGTCGCGAGAGCAAATAATTTTTTTGCTTCTCTTTCAATTTTCTTTCGTAAAAAAAGTTTCTTCTTTGGGAATTGAATTATCTTCAATAATTTGGGAATAATAATTTATAGGAAATTTTTTCTCTCTCGTGTCAATGATAAATTCAGCTTCAATGATATGATAAAAAATAACTTTATATCCCTCCCAACAACTGTTATCTTTCCCACACAGTGGAACAACATCCATAACAGATCGATATCTTTGTGGCAAGTGCGACACTTCTGGAGCCATAAAAGACAAATGTCGTGTGAATGTGATAAGGGTCTCATTGTACTTATTTATCCGCACTTAATGGACGTTCAATGGGGTAGAACCGGTCTCTGAACGTAAACGATCAGTTATTATATCATCTGCAGTTGATTGACAATTGTGCGCTTCGATAGACCAATCGTGTACTGAATTTTTATTTCATTCTATTCAACCGACTGATGAAATTGAAGTAATCAACTTGAGTTAGTTTCTCTGAATGCATAAAACATAAGAAATTTGGAAAAACTTTAATTTTTATTCTTCAGAATGACGAAATTAAAAAAAAAAAAAACCATTTTAGATTATTAAAAAAATTATATTCACTTGAAAGATGGAAATTTACTGTGAAATTATCACTGAAGTTTTCCAGAGGACGGAGCTAACTCATCAATTTGCAACGTTGAAATTGACCTGGATTATAATCTTGTTGGTAATTTTAGGAGGGCCAAAAGATCCTGGCAACGTTGAACTTTCATTACTCGAGGCGATTTGTCTCATGTCGTATAACTTGAGGCACTAATTTATTTGCTTGCTTTTTCACTTCTTTCAACTCTCACTTGACTGTTTTTTCATGTTTGTCAAGTTTGAAAAATTGGATGGATGGGGCTGTGATTTGCAGGGATTGTTTGATGTTATATGGAGACTGGAGAGTTTTCTTCTCTTTGACCATATTTTCCTCTGCATTTCAATTGAATTTTCAAGGCATCAAACAAACTTTTTTACGACTACTGAATCGCGTAATTATTTACTCAGTATAATCCATTGGATTTGTCGAGTACGCAGAGCCAATGGCTATTTAAAATTCACTGTGAATTTTCCATCAAGATCCTAGGTAATCCCCTGTAAATCACCTTTTCCAAGTAACATTGTTGAATAATCATGAGGGCTCTTACCCTGAGTAAATGAACCCTCACTGTCATTCGGAAATTTGTTAATTCATATTTTCCTTGAGATGGTTAAAGGGATTGTCATGAATACAGCAAAGTAATTGTGTTAATTGTTGTTTCCAATTCATGAAATAATTCGTAGCCGTGTAGCAAGGTGACCCTGGAGAATCACTCACCGCATATTCGTTGTGCTGTAAATCTGCTGGGATAAGCGTAAAATTAATATTGTCTCTCCAGCTATCAGATCATGTGAAAGAGAGTGGGAAAACACATTTCAGAGAAAGAACGAGCGTCGCCTCGTATAATAAAAAAACTCGGAGGAGAGGGCGATATGTGGGCGGTGATCTGCCGGGAGAAAATGAGAATAATGGAGTAATATGTGTTTTTATTTCCAGAAGGCAAGAGCTCAGAAGCGATTTGTCGAAAGGACCGGAGGGTAGAGTCTTTCCCTAATTTCATGGATTAAAAAATACAATTTTTCATCCCCCAGTAAGAAGAAAAACATGAAAGATGTGATTATCCAGAGAATAAAAATCCAAAAGCCAGTGAATCTCGTGAATAAATTTCCGATTATTATGATCCGAATAAATTCACAAGCCAGCACCGAGTTAACTTATTCCCTCGACTTTTCCATTTCCCATACGGATCTTCTCACATTTGGCTGAATTTCGTGAATTTCTTCAACTGAAATTTATTTTATTACGATCTAACCAAAAGTAACGAGAAAAACTTTGAACACGTGGGGTGAATTCCAATCCACATTTCGATGCAATACCCAAACTTTCATTGGTAGCAAAATTGACATTGAGTAAAATCGGGAATTGCTCGTATCAATCCTTATCAATTTGAAAAATACCATGATAACTGAGAAATCAATAATCGAGATTTTTCTGTAGCTTCGCCAGTACTGATTTGATGGATGCGAAAATAAAAGGTGTAAACATTTTGCCTAATCCTACGCAGTGCTACCACCAATTGAATAACAAGGGTTTGGTAATGGATTATAATTAATTAATATTGAACCCCCCTACTCTCCAATTATCCGAGTTGACGATTGGATTAATGAATAAACTGATTACAGATAAATCATCATCATCTCTTCATAATGGAAATTCAGAAACAGCTGTTGATGATTTGAATCCCTTCAACTGACTGATAAACAATAATCATGAATAAATTTTACATTTTGTTGAATTAATAATGAATGGATTCGGAGCAATCGGATATAATGATTAGCTTCATAGAATAGATAAGAAAAATCGATTTTTCTCCCTCGAGTTTACGCAGATGATATCTCTAGATGAATATCAGCCCCTCTATACAGTTTGACACAATTAAACTATAAAAATCAAAAAGTAAACTTACAAATTTGTGTCAGCTTTCTCACTCCACTCCACCCTTCAAAAAAAAAAAAAATGATGATTTTGTGTGTAATTTCAGAGTCAGCAGAGTCTTGTTATTTTAAAAGAGTTTGAGTATAAACTGACGAAAAATTATTGAATTCACTCAACACATTGTAAAGATTCTCTGTGTGACTTATTGTAGCGCGGTGCCACTCGTTACTGAATCCCGAATCCCCTCGACCTGACGACAACCAACCGCTTCGAGTTGATGGTAAGCGCGTGGGCAGACAAGACTGCGCGCATGGTGGAGGGAAGCAAATTTACACCATGGAACTTATCGGTAGACATAAACACGTTTATGTGTACCACTAAGATCATCCAACACTCCCACAAGGGTGTGTTCTCGGTGAATATTCAATCATCACTGGGCTCTCGATTGATATATATAGCACCCTTCCAAGGTGCACCAAATGCCGATTGAACTGTGAATTCTCAGATATGTACTCTATAACATATATTTTTTTTGAATTTTTTGCACGATGCCCTCACATTTTTTTATCAACTTTTTGGTTTGTTTATTAACAAAGTATATCGTAAATTAAACTTTTTCATGTCAGCAATCATTTTTCTATATCTTTCATCCTTTTTGAATAAAAAAGTACTCTTGCATTTGTTCGATACTACTTATATTTATCGAGTTATAATTCATTAAACAATCACTCCCCTGGTAAAACATGAAAAAATGAATCTTCCATAACTTTTGAAAAAAAAAATAAAAAAATTTTTTTTTCCATTTTCAGAGATATTCATGGACTCCTTCTATATCATATCCAATTTTTATCGAAATCTAAAAAAATACTGATTTTTTCTATTGAAATAGCATGGAGCGCCCCATATATGAAGAACAGAGAGTGGATTCACCCCTAAAATATATAAATGAAGGGTTAACATTGGCCGTTATTCTCTTCCTTATCGAGATAACATCATGATGAACAGATGAATCATCCCAACAATAACAATGAAAACTTGTCACGAATTCAAATTACTCCACCAGATTTCTTCCGATAAAACAGTTTATTCACTCCATCAATGATTTATCATCTAGTCGCAAGCAAGCCCCCAGTCTTCCTCCGCTGGTATTTCCCGAGCGTTACGTAATGCTGATAAAGTAGAACCATCCTTTCCCAACCAATTTATCCAATCTGACTATGCCACACCTCCGCATCGATTAATTAAAAAAAAATAGTCAAATATCTAATTAAACCCTTCCTTCTCTCAATAATTAATTTTAACATCAATAAACAAAACCCCCAGAATATATTAGAAATAAAATCATAAATCATTGGGATAAAATTTTCCACTAAATTGCATCCATCATTATCAGCTAAATGGTCTATTCTACCATTAATAAAATATTAATGAAATATTTTATAATGAGGATTTTTGAAAAACCAGTTGAGAGCCCACAAAAATCGATTCACTGCCCTTGACGCCCACACGCATGTCGAATTGCGATATAACTGTGTCCAATTCCGATTGGCAGTGGTTTAATAAACCATCACCTGTACAATTTCTTTCAAACTCAAAAAAACATAAAAGAATCCATTAGCTTGATGAGGATTGATATAATAAATAGGAAATGTACAGATAATTGTTTGAGAGGGTGAGATGGAGATATGCAACAGAAGGAGAATGAACAAACAATGAACGAGGTCAACGAGAGAACTACACTGACCACATTCAGGTTTAAATCTCCCAGGGAACATAATTGTTGTCTCTTGATGGCTACAGGTGGTTTTGTGGTTCAGATGTAATGGCAATAATTAGGGAAACACTCAGAGTTGATCATTGTATTTCTTATTGATAGAATCATTCATCTTAAACGATATAGTATAAAAGCCAATTTTTCAGGAAAAATAATCCATCAAATCGGGAAAACAGTTTTGCTTTAAATCAGTAAATTGAGGGAGACAAATGTTTCGTTTTATTTATATAAAATAAATCAACGATTTTAAAGTAAAAACTTATTTCATTGACTTGCACGCTAGTTTCACCCCATTCCTCCTTGAGTTAGTTCTGATGCAGTTGGCGCCACTCGTCGACAGTAGTAGGAGGTAGTGGTAGTGGTGGTGGCTGACCCGTTGAGATTTCCAGCTCAGGCAGGCTCAGTCAGCCTTTCCCGTGTGACGAGAGAGGGTGGAATAAATTTGTCACACTCTCTGTACATAAAAAGTAACGATAAGATTATTCAAACAGTGTTAGAATTTCATTCAAGTTGTGTTACATATTCACTTACGTCTAGGTTTAGCCCAATGAATATGTGACAATGACAATTTTGCATTGTCGAATCGAGGAAAGAGAATGAATGGGTGAAATTGTTTGAGGACACTCACGTTACCACGCGAGACAATCCAGGCAGAGTGACTACGCGACCCAGTGGAGAGGGTCAGCTAACGATCAGACATTCTATGTAAGTCAAGTGTCTGACATGCTTGAAATTCAATTTGCGATTGTAATTTATTTGTCACTTTTTTTTTATGAGGTGGCTTTAATTCATATTAAAAACCAGTAATTCAATAATTTTTGGGTATGAAATTGATATAAATGACCAAAAGTTCAATTCAAAGTCATTATTTCTCGCGGATACTTGGTACTTCAAGTGTTGGCAAAGTTGGAATAGAAATACACAGAATGGAAATGATAAAGGGCGCTTGATAATGCCTATTATTTCAGTGAACAATTTCACAAATTTATGCAATGAAAATTCAGTTTTAATGAGGGGAAGTGAATCAAATTTTGAAAAAAAAAAATAATAATTAATCAAACAATTCTATTTTTGCCAATACTCGTAAACTATCCTACACTTACAATTTCTCTAGGAGTCTATTTGAGATAACTTTGTCTTATTAACAGATTGAGTCTGCGAGAATTATCCTAGTTTGAATTGAAACATGTCTTGGTTTGCTATTCATCGAATCTGATGTTTCACGAGAATGAATACCAACAATAAATTTACTTCCCACGTTGTTAAAACTTTGATATACATATATAACTAAATTTCATCATATTAATTGCTGTGAATGCCTCAAGAAATGTCCAACAAAGTCTCCAAACAAAATTAGGAAATATAGAGAGACATTTTGCGCCAGTGATTAGAAGGTCAAAGGATATAAAACACAAATTAATACCTGAAGACACTCAGGAATATAATCAGATTTAACTGAGAGAGTGGGTGCTGGTGCTCCATTAGCATTTCACCCTGTTGAACCTCCATTGAAGATCCATACATATATCCTTGTCTCTCCAATCGTCTTTGCCCGGTATCTTCTATGGTACATCTATAACATACACATGTCTCATTATTCCAATGAATTCGCCCACTCACACATGTACCAGTGAATTCAATTATACTAATTGCTCAAACCTGTAGATCTGACAAAATCATAAAACAACTGTTCAATGATAAACAATTAATGTTTTATAAAATCTATCCACTTTGAATCACCACAAAGTCATAATAGTATTTATTATATTCAAGTTGAATCGACATTTAACGAGATAGAACAGATAAAGTTGGATATTGCGTGGGAGAATTGCCTCAAGCATATGGCCATCAGGTAATATTGACCCAGGAGATGAGTAAAACAAAAATCTTCCCTCACAATATTAAACGGTAGGATTTCTTCCTCCCACCGAGATCTCTCCAATTATTATATTGTCACCCCCTCAATGATGATCCATCAATCCTTGTATTCCAACTATTTCAATTTTTTTCACCACTGACATGACATTTATGAGGGAATAACACCCTATTTGACTATCTCCTCTTCACTATCCTCTCCAGAATCTACATGTTGGACAATTTGACACTTGTGATGCTCCTGAGGAACAAAGAAGATCCTCGCATAGATTAAATTAACTATGAGCTATTAATGTTGGAGAAAGAAAATTCTAACAAGTGGTGGTAGGGAATTGCAGTTGCATGAATGAAAAACATTTCAACTTAACATTTTAATGGGGGATATTTTGTACTGCAGTCGAATTGACACTGCAGTGCCCTCTCCATCAGTGTTGTGGATAAAAGGGTCACGTCCGGAGGTCCTTAAAAGCCATGGACAATGTTGTTCAGTGTTGCTGCACGTCACGATGATGTTGGATATTCGTTTTTTTTTTTTTTTTTTCTAGTGGTAGAATTTTTTAATAGTTAGAAACCATTGTATTTTATGTAGCAAATTGTGAGAGGGGGAATTTCTCTTAGAAAAAAAACAGTGACATGCATGGAGCGGCACGAAAACACGATGAACAAGAAGATAGTAATTTCGGAGATAGTCTAAAACACGCCTCCCCCATCCCCCTCCTCGTTCTTTTTTTTTCTACGGTTCAACCTTGATCCGCCAGCACCTCCTTATCTCATCCTCGGCTTTACCGCCGTGTGTCACCGCTTTCCGCACTCTCACCTCTCAAGTAGAAAAGCTGGTGCCGGTGAGAGGTTGGGATGCGCCATCCGGACATTCCACGAAATCCATAGAAATATATTAAAGCGATACGATATATATTATGTGGAGTTGGATTCTGGGTATTATATTTTGTAAAAGAGAATTAAAAAAAAGTAATGATTTGATTAAGTAAAATAATATGTATGGGTAGGGCATGTTCTACATAATCTCTGGTAAAAGCCATGGAGGATTGGCTTCCCCAGGACGCAATGCGCTATCTGGCAACTACCCAGAATCCAGAGACCAATGCTATGCACTACTATTGGTTTGCGTACCCTCTCGCGTGCTCCATATACCCAAACTCGCAATAACCCCCCCCCCCCAGGCACCTTTGAATATCACTGTTTTTCCAGGGGTGCGTTAACCCCATTCTTTTATATATATTTTTCATCTTCCAAATTAATACCAAATAAAATATTTTCGCAGAAAAAAAAAATATTCTCCACTCATTTCACAACTGACATTTCCACCACTCCATTTCAATCAACTGCACCAGGAAAAAAAAAAAAGAAATACTGGACGTAATTGACTAATTGATCGGACTGGTTGGGTGGAGATTTCATCGTAGCTCTTTTACCTTTGATGATTTTTATGGTCCCAGCTTAAATGAAGTTTAGTCAATCGAATTAGGGGGGATAGAAATGGTGACACAGCGTATGACTGTATATATGGGCATACGGTATTCCAGATCCATCTAGTTTCGACGCCGGGGCGGAGCGAGGTATGACAAAAGTGGTGTGAGATACAGAGAGAGAGAGAAAAAAAAAAGAGTATTTAATCGAATTGAGGAACGAGGCACTGAAGGAAAAATGGATGAGTCAGTGGAGTTATTAAATTTCTCAGTCTTCCCTTTCTCTCACAATTTGCAATTTCTCTTGTTTAATTTATTTAATTTTTCGCTTGTAATAAGTCATCTAAAAAAAAAAAAGATTCTCAATATTTTAGATTATTTTGATAAGTATATGAGAGACACAATACGAGTATGCCCTCGGGTATTTTTCGTGCGTGAAATTTCGCCTCTCACAGCGACAACTTTTGGGGGAGTCAAGCAACGCCACGAGAACGTAACAAAATAAGTCGCAGATGAGACAATCTCTCTCTCTCTCTCCAGGTGGAGGCTGTAGACGTTTCTTGGGTGATCCCAGAGTGATTGATATTTATGATCCATCCCGTATACTTTGGTGGATTAGTAACGAATATCAAAATGCTAAATCCCAAAATGTACTATTTCATGACTATCAATTCTTCATGTTACAATGAAAAAGTTTCTTCCACAGAGGAAAGAAAAATCCTATACACATATCTGTCAAACAGAAAAGTGGTGCATTGATACAGAAACAGAAAGAATTTGCATAATACAATTTCCGCTCGGTATACAGCCATATATCTGTTACGTTATTTTATTTTTATTTCTTTGCTGAAGAAAGGAGAAAAAAAAAATATTTACCTTGACCGAACTTGACGTGAATGTGCCTTCACACGAGTGGCAGATGCAGGATAGGCTGGATATGACCCAGTTTCCGTCTATTCTACACTCTTCCACAAGTAGCTCCACTCGAGGGCTTAGTTATCAGTACTTACACGTCTGTAACATTTCTGTATTTGCGGATATGTTGTTTTTTTTTTCTTTCACTCTTTTCATGTGCCGAGAGAATTTTCCAGTTGTTTTCACCAAAAAAAAAAAAAAAAAAAAAACAATTCCATACATAATAAATCGTAAAAGTTTTGATAAATGGTGTGTGAAATTTAAACTTTGTAAAAGTGTAAATTTTTTAGATTGAATTTATCAGTATTTATCAAAAAAACATCAACGGCATTTTCATTCTTTGAATAAGTTGAAAAAGTTGAGAAAAAATATAATCTGCATTTCATGAATTCTTGAGTATAAATTCATAAATACAACTTTACGAGTAGTACTGCGTACAATATTTCATCCATATAGTTTCAAGAGTATTATGAAACTTATCATGCTATGAGCAGAGCATTTTTCTCCAGCAAATGGAATAACAATGAGGGAATTACGATTCTGTGAAATACCTTTGGATATAAATTTCTAGCAAGAATGACCCTGCCAATGGATAATAAACCTATTGTCTCTTTAAAGCACATCCTCACGTAAATAGGAGATGAATCCAGACACAAATAGTTTATTGAATGGCAAGACAAAGCTCCCATACAAAGACCTCTTAACCAACTTTTTTTTTTTTTTTTTTCTGTGAGGCTTGTTCTGGTGGAGTTGCCAAGTCAGTCTTAAAGCTGATGAGCTTAAACCAGTTAGAGTTCTTCCCGAAGGGTGTGGAGCAATCAATGAAAGAGGCCTATGTTTTTAAATATAATGTTCTTCCAGTAGTAAATGGTTAAAGGGTAAACTCTATCTCATTGAATAAGCCTTGTATATTTCAGAGAGGTGACAATAATCCGAATTGAGATTATTCCTATATAAACAATGGGCGGCTGGGTAGTAACCACACTTGGAATTGTCTTGGGAATCATCATCGTTGCTGGAGCTACCCTAGTTCTTTATAAAAGGTGAATGATTATCCATTTTTTACAATTCTATGGTCTTGTTTAATGATCAACCTGTGTGAATTCAACAATTTCTAAAATTTCCAAAATAGATACTGCATTGGCTGGCCATGGGGAGCAAGAAACATCTGGAGTGTATGCGAAGAATGGCGACAGCGACTCTCCTGGCTGTGGGCGCCGAGGGAAGAGAAGGTATGTCCAACAACAACCCTCCCATCCCCCTTACCCCCCCTATCCCTCTGACGTTTAACGCCAGCTCTGATCAAAGGGCTTGTCGATGTTTGCCTATCACGATAGGATATGATTGAAACGCTAGCCCCGGTGTTTGCCAGGTGGGTCTGGTGAAGGCTCAGCATCCAACAGCCCAGACGATTCCAGGCCTTTATCGACAGTCTGGTAATACTTCCCAGAATCTACTGCACAGTGACAGTGATCTGCGCTTGGATGCCCAGGGTGCCTTCACCCGGTAAATATATATTCAGAGAATCAATATCCAACGATTTTGTTAGTTGTGAGGAAAACATTCAATCATGCAGCTCTGTTTGATCTCAACTTGCCATTGACTCGCTGTTGCCATGTCTCTCTACACAAATTAATTCATATATTTCCTCAGATTTGAAGCAGTGGACAGAGACCTGCATCCCCCACTAGGAACTGGAAGCACAATACCCCCGCAGCCATTGAGACCAGCTCCTCAACCGCGACCAACAGCACGACCAAGGCCCTCACCCCTTGCAGCATCAACTGCTGCTGATCATCTGCGAATGCAAGAGGCAGGGCCTGGACCACTCACACCTCCACCCGTTCCCCGGGCTCCTGGCTCACACAGAAGCAATGGACCCTCTGTATTCTCCTTTCAGAATGAAATTCCAAAAACCTACAGCTCCTACAGTAATAATCCCAACGATCAGCCATTGCTACAGTTCGATGGATACAACAAGACTATTTCTGAGAGTATCCAAATGAGACCCTACTCTCGTCAAACTGACATCAACGTGAATAACTACAATTCACATTACGAGAATGTAAAAAGTTTAGAAAACAGAGTTCAAGAGGCTTACGTCAGTAGAATGACGCGAGATAGTGCATTCGCTTCATATGAAATCCCACAGGAGTCGTCGCAGTTCAGATACCTCGGATCATCCCCCCACCATCCTGATAGCCAGATAACAATAAATCCAGAGGACAATAGATCAGTATCGAGCTATCCCGGCTATGATTTCTCCTCCAAGAATGCCCACCAAGTGCTGCAGCATCAGTACGTCAAAAATGACTCAAGAGGTACAACAAGTAGTTTCAATCTCACCAACAATTGTAATAATCCAACTACCCAAGCCATCATGGAGTCCATATATGGACCTCAGGTATCTACAGCACTGGTGCAAAAAACGCAGAATTATGGAAATGAACTCGTCAGAGAACCGGAAACATCGCAAAATATTGATTTGACGTCATTTCGTCATACAAATACTTTTTCAGACGAGTTGGCTTACAATATGCATAAAGCTCAGGGGTTGCAGAGAGTATCACAATATATACAGAGTTTGCCCGATTTACCAATATATGAGCCTATGAATGATCAAATAGACGATCAAGATGAATCTATGTATTCACGTATGGATGATAAAGTTGATGATGGTAGGAGTATACCCAGTGGAAATGAACTGACGCCGAGTCCAGTTCCACCACCAGCCCCACCTGATCCACCAAATCCTCTGGATATACATCGGAAAAATGGTCCAACGACAGGAGAGAGGATCTTCAGTGCTTTGCGCTCTGTTACTTCACAGAGTTATATTGACGCATCTGAATTCTACAAGTGGGTATTTTTTTTTTTTTTTTTTCGTTTAGACAGGAAAATTGTATAAACAATAAAATGCCAGCTTGAAATTAACTGTGTAATTGCCGGTAAAATCCCCAACAATCCTTCTATCGCTTTCCTCTTTACTTCTAGCTCAGTGCTATCGTCTGCCCAACAAGTTCCAAAACTAACATTCCCAGGAATAACGAGATCATCGATACAACTAGCTGATACAAATACTTCAAATCGTCTGCAAGATGAAATGACAGAATACTATGGTGAAGTTGAATCTACGGGGCTCAATATTGATGGTTCGAGGCGTGGATCTGACCTATACAGTCCGGAACTTAATTTGAAAGCTCACCAGACCGCGCAGCAGGTAACGTTTCAATTAACTACAGCAAAGGAACGATTTAATTATAAAAGTTGGGCAAAGATTTCTCAGTTAAATGAAATGCTTGTGGAATCTAAATGTTCAGAAAGTATCGAAAAAGAGATTTAAATATTATCTCTAGGTTGAACAGCTTTTCAAAACGGTCATCATCATTAACATCTTTATTCTCTTTATCTAAGAGTGATAATATTGTAGGCGTATTTCTCTAAAAACTATTATCACAAACGATTCTAGGTATACAACAGTCTGCAGGATCCACCCTCTTCTCCACTGCTCCTCAAAGATTTAGACCAAGAGCCCTATCCATACATGTCTGACCCAAGTTTTACTAGAACTTCCGAGGTACGATTTAATTTTATTACTGAACAATACAGCGTAAAAACAATAGTATTGTCGTACTATTGAACTATTTTCATTGAGAAAAAAATTACCTCCATTTCAGGATATCTTTAACAGCCTTGAACTAAGACGGAAAAGCATGGAGAGGTTGAATGGTATTCACGAATTTGTAGAAATGGAGATAAACGATAGTCAGAGGTAAGTTTTTTTAGCATAATAACAATAATAATAATAATATTGATTTGAATGTTGAACTTCAGGAAGAGAACTGCCCACGACTTGTTTGCTGCACTTGAAGAAGTCCATATGAAAAGACGATTGTCTCAAGTAATAACAATAAATCATATATTTATCTACTATTAATTTCGGGGCAAATTAATCGAAAATGGTTATTTATGTTTTTATCAGAGTATCGAGGATGCATTCAGTTGCTATACAAATACGGAAATTGACGACGGAAATATAGGAAGTAGGCGGGAGTCACAGGGGCCAGAACCGGAACCGCCCCCCGACGAAGCCAATTTGAAGAGGGCAATAAGTTGTGAGAGTGTTTGTTCAGATACCAGTGTCATACTTGGAGATGTTGAGGATGTTACTGTAGTTGGCCATATTTGCGTTGGCCTTGAGTTTGAAAGATGGGGAGGACGGGGTGCTGATATTGAGGGAGATCTTGCTGCTAGTGTTTTAGAAGCGAGGGATTTAATCACCCTAGACGGCCAACCCGCTCAAGATACATTAGTGAGGTGAGTTGTTTGATTGATTGCCAAAATAATGGATTAAAATTCTGAATTTTTGAATTTCTTAATTTCAGGGTCTGTTTATTGCCAGACCGACAAACACATGTACAAACGAGGCTTTACAGAGGTTCACCATCTCCAAGTTATCAGGAGAAATTTTTATTTCCTCTGGATGGTGGCCCCATAGGCAGAACATTATTATTAGAGGTGTGTGTGTGTGTGTGTGACAAAAATTACTCATATTCTAACTCGATAACTAAATTTCAATTACTCACAGATATTTTCCATCCAAGTCGGCATGGGCGGGGGGGCTTCTCTATTGGGCGAAGCATCTCTAAAGTTGGGACCTGCTGCTCGACCACCAGCCACAACTTGGTTACCTGTAGTTAGTCCAGCAATGCCAGTCCCTCATCTCGGTGAACTCATGTTCTCTTTGAGTTATCTGCCAACAGCAGAGAGACTTACTTTGGTGGTTGTTAAGGCGAGGAATCTTCAAGGGACTAATGCCGTACCTGGCGATTTCTTTGTTAAAGTATGTTGTGGAAATTGAATCAATTGCATAGTTCTTAATTTGTATAATAGTTAACATTATACCCTCCGGATTATAGGTTTATCTGCTTCAACAAGGGAAAAAAGTTCATAAGAAAAAGACTTCTTGCAAGCGCGGTGAAAAAAGTCCGACATTCAATGAAGCCATGATATTTAACGTCCCTGCTCATGCTTTGCAGGTAATTTTGCAGAAAATTCTTCAATTTCTGATTAATTTAAATATAAAACTTATCTACACTTTACGATTTGTCTTTCAGACAATTCAATTGAGACTGACCGTAGCGGAGACAAGTACTGACCAATTGACAAATTCAAAAGCAGAATCTATAGGTCACGTAATTATCGGCTCCACCGCCGCAGGAAAGTCTTTAGCCCATTGGCGCCAAATGTTAGCATCTTTGAGACGTCCAGTCGTCATGTGGCATCCACTGAGAAAATAAATAGAATCAGTTGAGTCATAGCAAATTTATTCATTTTCTCGGAGGATTAAATATTTCAAATATTTCAAACTGATATCCTCAAAGTCTTTATATCGCGGTCTGTTCCAACTTGACTGCAGGATTTTTTTTTTGTTTGTTTCCCCATGAATTTCGACTGAAGTGAATATCGATTTTCTCACAATTTCAAGTGGAGAACAATATTTACAGTGGAAAAACATGCCGACCGATATTGCAAAATTTCTCTTTGCGGCACAAAAACATTGAGTTTCAATCGATTATTCTTCGTTTTAATGATAAATAATAATGGTGGGATGGGGGAGATTTGTGATTTTATCACTAGAGAATACAATACCGCAACTCAAGTGGAAGAATTAATTTTGCCCAGGGAGAAAATCTTCTTTATGGATAAAAATTGAAAAATTGCAAACTTGATCTGATTTTGTGGAGCAATATCAGCTGCTTGGTATTCCACTATATATCGATCGTTGTATAACAAATAATAGAATCTATGACAAACATCAATTGCTCATGGTTGCAGAAATATGTCATAAAGTTACGATATTCAATATATTTGTCATGGTTGACAGACTGAAGTAGTTACAATGAAATGTATGAAAATCTATGAAATTTTAATTTTTGATGATCAACATTTGATATTTTTCATGATTATTCAAAGAGAAATTGACCGGTTATTGAGCGCTGATTTCACTCTGTTATTTAAGTCTACGTTAGGCTATGATAATCCCTTATATCATTAACATAGTTAGTACCTGTCACATCTAGAATCCAAATATAAAGAGATGAATAGTCATTCCAAATTAGTAAGAAGAAATCATTTTCATTTCAAGCTCCTGCTTCAGTAAACATTTGCCTAATGTTTCACGTGCAAATGCACCATTGATTGCAAATTAAATTTATTACAACTTGAAAAAAATCAGAGGACGAATGATTGAGAATGATTCCCCTTAAATGTTTGGTGAAGTGTAAATTAATGTTGTTATTTCCAAAAAAAAAAAAAAATGTTAACGTTTGTACAGAGTTTATTAGCTATGTGATCCAAAATGCAAAATGTTTTGTAATTTACGCAACATTTCACAGACTTCCCACTGCAAATTGTATCGTCAGTATTTATCGATAATTTTCATTCTATTTCAACAATGAGAGACGAATTTATTTGCATCATTTTGGATAATGAAATGACTAGAGAATATCTGATATTTAGCCCGGAATCGGATGACGGAGAGAATGATAAAAAAACAATAAGTCTATACTCTATGTAGCCTTCCGAATTTAACAGCCTATACTTCAACTACTTTTATACCTCTTCATACGCCATTATACTAATATATTAAGTTGTTATACATAATTCCAGACTACATTTAACATGTATATGGACATATCTACATATACTATGCAAATACTTGCAATTATATTAATACAAAAATTTAAATACTGTATACAATAAATTTTTTCATTAATATCTTTACTATTCATATACTAAACAACTTTTCAACATATAGAGGAGAATTCATAATTCAATAATAATTTATAACTGTTTTGGGACGGATATTTGATAAATCATGCAATTTCCCTTGCACAGCAAGAAACTTGATAATGATTCTCATGGGATTATGCAAATTCGGATGCATAAGTATCAATTTAAATGCTAATATCACCTTTCCTGATAATTCTGTCTTTAAGCATAAAATCATCATTTTTATGTTGATGAAATTTACAATTTAGGATTGCTTATTGTGCTCGCGCACACTGTTTAGCTGTGTTAATTTTTTTCAATGCTTATTGAAAAAAATTGCACATGAATTTGCACAAAATTTTGTTGAAAAATATATTTTTGCATCCACATAAATTGTAAGTTGGCTCTAAGAAATAGTGTCGAGAGTATGTGGAAATCAAGGCGAACTATGTAGATTTCAGCATAAAATATTGGAAAAAAAAGGCCATTAATAAAACCCAAATCGAGTGCAAAAACAGTTGAGAAATAATTGAAGAGTGATGACAATAATACACCCGAGGAAATTGTTTTATAATCTTCTAAAGACTTGTTAATGAAGATTGTATTGATAATGCCATGTGTTTGCAATACTATATGATTTGAATCATTAGAATCCGCTTAGAATTGACAAATACTCCCAAATTGCTTTGTATATCGATTCATTTTGTCCTTTCGCTCACGTACTCAACTATTTTAGGTTCAAAAATACGTCCGTAACTGTGTAAACTATAATTTCTAAATTGTTTGATATTTTTGTTACGCCTCTCTGTGATATTATACGGGCCCATTCACACTACCATGTACATTGAATCCCATTAACTCTTATCATATCAGAGTGTAAATTATTTTCATAGATATATAAAAAAAATAAAAAAATTGTCACACTGAAAAAAAAAATTCAATTCGGCTCACTCTACACAACTTCTTCTTGGACTCAATTAGGACCGTCACATTTACAAGACACGAAGTTGGAAATTATATTGACAAATTTATATATGATAATTGATATGATAAAAGTTGAATTATCCTTTGTATATAAGGACAAATATATGAATACAATTTATGAATAATGAAAGGGAGGGAGGGTCTCGATATTATGGAAAATAATTGCATGAAACTATTGTGAGTATCGAGATTTCTCCAGAATCAAATAGTGTAATAACATGTTCCTCAAGGCGATATGAAACCTCTTGAAACCTCCAATTTGTTGAAAGAAATAAACTAATCAACATTCAGATATAGATAAATAATGAGGTATCTAAGCGTGTGAATTTCTGTAATCCATAAAAAACAAGTCATAAAGTGTACTCTGTACATACCGCATTTCTATTACACTGCAGCATAACTTTATATGATGTAAAAATTACTCATGTTATAGAAAATCTATATTATATTGCGCATTGAATTGAAAAATACATTAACGTACATCTTAGTGCAATTATACTCATTCATTTATATAATAATGGAAATATCCAAAGAGAAGAAATATATTTAAGTTGAAGACTGAAAATTTGTTTTTTGTGAAACCCATCCATCACATTTCCATCCTGTTTTGATGTGCTAATATCACTCCCCTCGAAAAACCAAACTCAGGTGAGGATTCAGGATCGTTTTAATTTTTTTCAGGTAATTATAATAAAATTCATTGTGTATTTATGCTGTTTTTATTAATTAAAATATTTATAATATATACACTCAGTACGGATAGTATTCGATAATTTATTCAACGTATTTCGTGCGGCACTGCGTACTAAAATTCTCCAAATGTTATCATTAGAACAAATGGGGAGTCTAGAAGAAAAAAAAACAACTTTGAAGATTATTTTGAAAATATCTTTCAAACAGAGAAGTTTAGAGAAATTTGTTAAAGGACCTTTTTTATAGATCATTTCATAATCTTGAAAAAAGATTTTCTGACATTTACTCGTAAACCCATTTTGTTTCTGAGATATTCTCAAAATAATAATTAAGAAAGTACGACTCACCAACAGATTAACAATTTACAATAATCCACTGTCCCAAAGTGCCATAAATGTTAACAAACGAAAAAAAAAAATTCCAATCTACTCTATAAATACTGACGAACAAAATAGAACAACAAATCAATATCACCAACGGAGGAAAAAGAAGAAAAACCACTGTCGCACGAAATTTAATTGACGAAAAGAGAGAAAAAAACAATCTTGATACTTGATTTTTAAAATAAAATATCATGCTCACTGTATACATGAATTGAGACAGAAAAATCTCACCATCATAGACCTGATTGATGTTTACTGGCCAGCAGAAATTAAATCCCAAATATTTTCAATTTTTTTAGGATTCATACTTCAAAAATTGTAAATTTTTTTGTAAATTATTTCGAGAAAAAGAAGATTTAACTCTTAAACATGACGAGATTATTTAATTTCTCGTAATTTTTGATGATTCTTTGCCATCCGCTACGTGCTCCAGATCAAGAGCATCATACTCAAGTGCACCAGCATTGTCATAATACGCGTAATCATAGTCATTCTTCTTGGGTGCTTTGGGTCTAGGTGTTGTTGCATCAGTGAACTTGACAGTTGTTGAGAATGGCCTGGCTGAATTGTTGTATGCTGCTGGACGTGGTGTTGTTTGTTGTTGTATACCTCTCTGATTATTACCATTGAAACTGGCTGGATTGTATGTTGTGGGTGAGCCATTACGTCTGTTAAACAAAAGCGGAAGAGAAAGGTGAGATTTGACGATGGGAGGATCTTTATTATTTCCATTGTTGGTGGGAATTTTTTTTTAATGTTCAGTTCAAAGAAAATTGTCCGTCGAGAACTCATTCCAATTTTTGATTTTCATAAAGACAAATTGTTTCTGTCAAATTCTCCAGCAAAAGTCTAAAAATTGAAAAAAAAAAAAAAATTCTCACCTTGGTACTGGCGTTGTAGTCTTTGGTGTCTCGGCGAGTAGATTGATACTCGAAGGACTGAATCCAATGGCTGATGATCTTCCAAAATCATAATTAACAGTACTCGCTTCAAAGTACTTTCCCGTGTTATCATAATTATTATACTGAGCAATTTTCTTGGGTGCCTTGGTGACATCAAAGAACGTAGTTGATTTTTGGGATTTATCAAAGTACTCTCCATCATCAGAATCATCTGTATTATACCTGTCTCCTCCTCTACCATTGCCATCACTCACTTTTTTAGTAATAGGTGCATAAGTTGTTGGTGCATAGCTTCCAGTGGAGTAGCTCTGATAATACTTGTTATTAGTAGTTTGAGTATTCTTGGTAACTCCATTTGTCTTTCCAGTGAATTGATTATTTGCGTTGTAAGCATCGTAGAATGTTGTTGCAGCTGTTGTTGTTGTTGTTGTTGTTGTTAATGGAAATGCAGTTGATGATCTTTGAATATTATTGTAGTTTCTCTGGAATCCTGGAAAATCAGTTTGCTGATAATTTGTTGTTGGAGCAATTGTGGTTGGCTGTACTCGGGCATTCTGATTGTACTGATTCTTCTGATTGTTGTTCTGGTTGTATTGTCCATTAGATCCACTGTAATTATCCTGATAATTCTGATTGTAAGTCGTTGGTCTTGGGGATGTGGCTTGCTGGAAATTTTGACTGAATATGAAGGGTTTCACTGTTGTTGGGACAGCCTGATAATTTGTTTTCTGCTGATTATAGTTGTTGTATGATGTTGTTTTGGCTGTTGTAGTTGATGCTTGATAAGTACTGTATTGCTGACTCGTCGATGGTCTGAATGTCGATGGGGTATTGTATTTCTGAGTATTCTGGTTCTGATTCACATTTCTCTGATTGTTGTTGTATTCCTGAACTGGTCGAACTGTTGTTGTTGTTGTAGGTTCATATGTTGTTCTGTGATTGTTGTAATAGTTTCTGTTGTTGTTGTTGTAGTTGTTGTTGTTGTTATTGTTATCATTGTTGTAGGTGTTGTAATTGGCGGTGGATGATGGTACTGGAATACTTGATGGAACGTTTTTGTTATTATTATTATTGTAGTTATTGTTGTTGCTGTTCAACTGTTGTTTACGCGCGAGTTTCCTCACTCCAGGCTTCTTCTTTGGCTCAATAATGGGCTCATCTCGGTAAGTTTTATCGCTGTCATAGTCCTCGTCCTTGACATTGTTGCGACTGTTGTAAAAGTTGCTGCTGCTACTCCCTCTGAGGATATCGCGGCTGTTGGAGTTTGACTGAGGGGCGTGGGTGGGAGTAATCCGGTTCAGGCTATTGGCGGCTGAACGGACGGGATCATTAGACTCACTCCTTTGGAGATGGTCCTGTGGCTCGGCGTCACTGCGCAGCGAGTCGTAGTGGAGGGACTCTAGGCCAGAGCCAAGACGGTAAAGATCAAAGTTGTCGGAAGCGTAGTAGAGGGTGGCTGCTTCACAGTCCACGTCATACCAGTCCGCACAGGTCTGGGATTCTTGGTCAAAGGCTGTGTCGTTTGGACACAGAAATCTGAATGATTTTAAAGAATTTGTAATTGATTTTCATGAGCCACGACAGTTTCATCAATCCATACTTTTAAGTAGAATTATTGATCACTTACTTGTAATCCTGTATAAGCCCAGCTACGGAAACACACACGTGAAACAATTGACAGTCTGTCTCTGGATCAGCATAGTAGCTACCTACGATCTTGTTGCGACAGGTAAATGCAGTTTCCGGCATGAATTGCTGGGAATATCTCGGTGCTGGTCTTTGCAGTCCCAATACACAGCTCCACAGTATCCCAGCTGTAGAAAACAATACAATTACACAATTAAAATACTTCATTATACCTTCTCCATGGGTGTTTTTTTTCATTAAAAATTTGCCACAATTTTTTTTTTTTATTGTTCCCATTTAACCGAGGAAATTTCGAAATTTTCATGTTTCATTGTAGTCCAAAGTGTAATGAATACCAGTCTGGATTAATTAGAATCAATTTTTTTTTTTTTTTTATCCACGTGAACTGATATTTGTAATTAAACCGATATATTGACATGGAAAATTGAAAAATTGGCTGGGAAGAGATTTAATAAAATTCAATTGACGGTTTTATTAGTGAAAATCACCGGATGCTAGATATACTTTTCTACAAGTAATACATTGGCATAATGTGAAACATATCCATGCAATCGTGACGCACGCACAGTTCTACTTTTGGAAATGAGAATACTGTGATAAACTGTTGTCTCCATATCTTTCTAATTCAATTTTGACGCTATTCACCATGCACAAAATACACTTTTTAATTCATTAATTGAACCATCAATTATAATTACGCGTGAGGACCTTTTCTTTTTGTACGATTGGTATCGAAATATAAAACTGAGATGTATCGATTGAGTAATTGTCAGGATCAGGATCGCATGAGAATATTTTTTATTAATCTCTTTCTTCCCCCCAAAAAAATCCCGAGATATGCCCTAAAAACTCAATAGCAAAGTGTTAAAACGAAAAAAAAATCAAGTCAATTTCCAAGTTGCTTTATCCTAAAATATCTCCGAATCTACCAGAGATAGAGTATTTTCTCAATAAACATTTTCTTTAGAGCAAGAAAAAAATTATAAAAAAGGTCTTTTCAAAAATTTCTCCATCTCCCTCTGATTCAAAGATATTCAGCGAAAACTAAAGTCATTGTACCACTTCACTACTCAGTTCATCTAATCTGTCCACTTCACAAAATAAATAAATAATTAAAAAACTAACCAAAGGATAATAGGATCACGTTCCTGATTGACATCTCTGCTTAATTAAAAAAATTGTATGTCAAAATAAAAAAAAAATAATCACAATAATAAAAAAATCCTTAAAAAAAAATCGTATTCCTCGTGATAAACTCGAGTATAACCGTTTGAATTAACTTCGGGGATGCGACTGCGGGAGTGCCGGTGAATGTTTCAACCAAGAGGAGAGTCTGAATCTGATATCTTCACCTGGGAGTAGGATGAGCAAGTCAGGTGGTAGGGGAAGAATCCGATGGAGAACGTATACGATTGCTGAAGATATGTACGTAACTCGACGTTACATCATATTATTCTTGAGGCCCTTATACGAGATGTACATCACAAACGAGTGGAAAAGAGTGGGAGAGAGGAGAGAGAGAGGGGGAATGGGACATCTTCACTCTCTAATGCTTCACCATCACTGAAACAAAAAGCAAAAATTCTTCATTTTATTTTTTAACAAACTTTCCATTTCGATTTACGAATCAATTTCAATGCGACGAGATGAGGTGAAGATATTTGTGAGGAATTACATGTCCGCGGGAATGCGAGTGGGTGATAATGTTTATTGGGTCTTGTGGGCTGATGGTGATGTGTCGACGAGCGGATAAAGGGACACCTGCACAAACTTTCCTTTTAATTAATCATTCCGGTTAAGATGTAAACAAAAGATGAAAGGTGATGGATAGTAAATTGTATTGGTTTTTCTCTTTGGCAGTCTTCAGGTATAAAAAAAAGAATACCTATGAATATAAATTATTATCCCAAACGTTCAAATTGACTTTTTCAACTTGCCAACTCTGTTTTCACCAATTTTCAACTCTGAAGTTGGAAAAAAGGAAACCAGAAGACATGAAGTGGAGTCACGTCATAGGTCAGCACGAGAGAATCCCCTTCAATTTGTAGAAATTCACAGGGCAATTTCGTTGTACTTCATTTGATGTTGTAAATTCTTCCTCTCAATTGCCATGTCATGGTGGCTTTAATTTCTAATGTGTCTATCAAAACCTAATTGTACACCCATCTCCATCATAAGATGATATTAATTTTTTTTTTTCTTTTTAATCCGGCATCATTTTTTCAAATTTTTTTTTCTCATTCGACAATGTCTGAGAGTGTTTGTAAACTGAAACAGAAGTGACTCTAGTCATCACTCATTTTAGCCGCTCGATAGTTCATTCATCGCCCACGGGTAACTGTCACTTCACGAGGTAGATCTTGAATCATCGCCAGTAAAATTTATACAAAAAGTTCATCAGGAAAAGGTGGAGTCAGGGGGTCACCGCAGGAATGTTGTTATATTGCCTATCTATAGTTTTAATATTCATCCTTCACACCAATCAACATGTTTATGACCCAAGATTTTTATTTTTAATAATAATTTGAAAAAAGTGAATTTTTCTACAAGTTTTCTCTTTCAACAAACTAAGATAGACCTGGAGCTCGTCCATGGGTATCACCAAAAACTTTTACTTTTATTTTCACAGACTATCTATTCATAATTATCTCGACAAAAATTACATGAATTTCAATGAGAAAAAATGATTATTTATAAATCATGAAAGTAGAATGACTAATAATACCCTTGACGCATACAATGTATATCATTGACATATAAAAACAACTGAAGGATGATATTAAATTGATAAAAAAAATTATCCCCCAAGCAAAATGACTCTCCTAAGTCATGATTTATGATTGTTCATCAAAGAATGTCATCTTCGGTGGTATGACCGAGGGCATCAGGTCACCTTGGCTCTACCTCGGCCTTCTCAGACCACTAAAATATCCCCCCGGCGTATTATTCAACAATAAATCTATACAACCTCGTAAGTAGGCTAACCATACCTCCCAGATACTAATAACTCTTGATGTTATTACACGAAGAAAGTAACTCCTGAATCAATTTTTTTCTTATCCAATCATTTCCAATGGCAATTTCATTATTTTCACTTTTTTTTTTTTTTTTTTAATGAAAATGAAAATACCCAATTGATGTTATCAATTGATCCCTTCATGATTGTCCGGTTAAAAATTATCCCAAAATCTAAAATTAGAAAAGTAAAAGAGAAACTGATAGTTATGACTTTCAGAAGATGCCCAGTGTATCAGAAAAAGTGAAATTAATATTAAAAAATGAATAGCCGATTGCATACGCTCATGGGAACATTTCGACTCCCAGTAGTTTCCCATACTTGCGTAATGATTTGAAGAATCGTAAAAAAAATGTGGTGAACATTGGGATTAGAAATTTTTCATTTACATTTTTGAATTTTTTCTCGATTTTAGACACGTGAAGGGAAAATTTTACATCCTTTGGATTATTATAAAGGAGGGTTACATTTTTTTTTTTTTTTTTTCAAAATATTTTTGTCATCATATTACAGTACAGTAGGACTCTCGTTATACGCACTTGCCACCGATCATCGGAGCCTTGAAGGGCGAAAGTTGTCTTGGCACAGGCTGTATTCATAACCCAGCGATATAAACTCATTACAGATACCACTTGTCATTCTTGTTAAATTTAATAGTTGATATACACTATTGTACCATAAATATTTATCCTCAACGTTTCACGCAATTCTCAATGAGGATCCGCAGATGGAGAAAGTTTTGTGTTATTCGGTTATGATTAATTTTCTCGCGTCATTCGTGTGTATTCGTTACGTGACATCGAATGCTTATGTACAGTTTGAAAAATCTCATACCGGTTTTCTTTGAATTGTACATCATTTTTATTATCATTCAATATAACGGTGAAGGAATGATTAACAAATGGATTTTGCATAAAAGTCGATTTTTTTTTCACATATGAAGCAGCCAATATCTCGATAATGGTTGCCTTGAGAAGAAAATATCAAAAGACATTTTTTGTCGAAAATTTTATCAGCTACAAAAAAGGTATTCTGACATTTTTCCCTAAAATCAATTGTTCTCGAGATAAATCAATAATCAACATGAATCGCAAATTCCATTTTCAACGATTTTCCATTTTACCAGTGAAATTTCTGAATTTTGTTAAATTATAAATTATAAAATGAATAATTTTATTTGAAAATTGATATTTCATGCTCTTCCTCAACAATTAATTACCAATAATGAGGAAAGAAGCGATTAAATTACCGACAATGGCAGCTAGAATAGACGACAGTGAGTTCGCATTAAAATTGCAAATACATCACGATTTGTCCGTGGAATTCCAAGCGTAAAGGTCAAACATCGGTAAGGGTTGGTATCGCACAGATACAGCAAAATGCATTGAAAGGTCCGGTCTTCTCTATTCCATTGACAGGACAGGCGCGCCAAGTTGGAGTCACTGGTGTGCACCACACAGATTATCATTGGAGAAAGTTTAAAAGGAAAGGTCAGAGATCGGCTACGAGACGTTTTTTCGGCATTGTCCTTTTACCCCTCGCACAGTGGATGGCTGATATAGAAAGGTATTTCAGTCACGAACTCTATTAACCTGCGAGTCATTCACTTTCTTCGATCACATTTACAATAGAGAACAAATTGTTCATAAATATCTATTATCATTTAGGTAAATTGGCGTGATTAAGTGATGGTTGAGAATCATTTTGATTGGTTGAGAGGAAAATGTCAAAAGACCTTTTTTGTAGCTGACAAAATTTTCAACAGAAAATGTCTCATAACATTTTCTTATAAACTCACTCATTATCGAGATAATGAATATTTAATAATAAATTTATATCCAATTTTTAAATGGTTACGCCTACCGACAGCTGCAAAGCACTCGAGCGTGCTTGTACCTATACACCGGGTCAGCCTTGAAATACTTCCTAACATTCTCCGCTGTTTTCTTATTTTTTAATTCCTTCCCTTCGTGGTTTTGTTCACCTTAGTCTTCATCAAATCAACGCGGCATCAGTGAAAGTCCCGGTGGGTTATCATTGCCCACTTCCCACATATCTTCTCTCATGAGTCTTCGTCATTGTAGTCTAAAGGACATTGTTTGATATGTGGGTGGTATACCATGATTTATTTATTTAAATGTCTTGAATTGTCATCTATTCTTCCATAAACAGTTGATGATTAGTTTCGTCCCAAGCATCTTGACCATTTTTATCCATCAGTATTAGTACCCAATTAATCTCCTCAATTCCCACAATCTAAAAAAAATTTACCCACCTGACTGATGGCATTTATCTCCTCTATTTCATGCCTCAATAAGGCACAACTAATTGTTGAAAACACTTATTGTGAGAATAGTTCAGGAGCGGTTAATTCAAAAATAAATACTAGTGGCTAATCGTGACAATCAAGGGGAAATTAGAGTTTATTGAATTGCGACATTGGATGAGTCAATCTGAGTAATTGTAATGTGTCTAAACACGTGAAAATATCATTTTTTAAATTGTTGAAATTATCAAATTCACTTCCTTATGCGTCAATTTTTTAAATAATTATCACAGTTTAATAATAATAATAAATCATGATTGAATAAAAATGTAAATGAATAATCCATTGCATTCCAGTAGTGTGTTTTAGCCAATTTGGTTAACCAGAATAGCATCACAATTGTCCACGATTGAGCATGTAGTGTACCTAGGTATCTCATCAGTTATCGCCTTGAACGTATACCCGAAGCTTAAAACCAGCCACAGACAATTCCGAAGACGCTCCTCGAGCAATTTAAAAAGGCCTCGAACCGTCTCATCCACGTGAGAAAGTGAAAGCAAAAGTCTCAAGCATATTCTAGCCACTATTTTCCATCACCATCTTCCATGCTGAATGGTGATACTTGTTTTATGCTAGCCAGTCTAATGGATATACACGATCGGTTCTCGTTAAAAGATACATCTGTATCTTTTTCTTTTCGCTGATTCGGTATATCTGGTTTCAGTGATTGGCCAAGATACTGATGAATTGGTTTTTTATCCTTCAGTGATGATGCTAAATTATCGTTGGATGGAGGGGAAAGAATTTTGGAGATGGCGAAATTTTCATAAGGACCGTTTTCATAGAGTATGCCCCATTTTTGAGATAATGAATTACCTAAAAAAGAAAAAGAAAATATTAATTACCTTCATCTCACTTTATTCATCTTCTAAAAAAATAATAGATATTAATGGAGAAATCCTGTTTGTTAATTCGATAATGTGTATAATATTGCTGTAGAAATTATCCACGTGCCGCAATAAATATCAAAGGGACGTAACATAGGTATCTCCTCGCCTGTCTGAAAACTCGAGCGTATCCCCTGGATTTACCGGGTCATGATGCTCAAGGTGTATGGAGAAACCAAACTATTTTCCTTCCCCCTCCTTCATTTATTTTTATTTATTCTTTTCTCAATCTTCTCCTCTTTCCAACGTTTGAAAAATATAAAACACGTTCGTTATGCCTGGCATGACTTTCACTCCGGTGTCGTGGCTCTTTCTTGCGAGAGCCATCTTCTTGCACGTGTGCACAAGTAGTCTAATATATTATAAAATATATTAAACACTTTGAATTAATATTTAGGTAAATCAAGGAGAAAGTACAGAGGTTTGAATTAAATAATTGGTATTGTATGATTTTAATGGCTCGTCAGATCGTCGTCACCACATCACGTCTAAAACTATCAAAAATCCCATCATTGTTACCACTAATTAGTTACATACCAATTTTCTCGCCCTGGAGTCCTGAAACGATAGAATAATCCCACGAGTGGTTGCGCATTCATAATAATATACTTTTGAGATATAACGTGTTATGTTTTTTTTTTTTCCTCTTCCCCTTTGAATAGAAAAGAGACTCTTGAATACACTTCCTTCTAGACAGATCGGTGAACTCATTTCGTTAATCCACGTTATTTCTATCTAACCGAATATAGAAAATTTTGAAAGCAGTTAAAGACCTAGCCAAAGATCAATAACACATGTCGCTATTCCAAAGTCCGATCAGTAGCATTAGCGAGGCGAATTAATTAAATCGATTGTCTTTGTACCTCATCGTTTATAATTCATCAGAGCACTCAGATACGATTCCACGGTCAAATACTTTCAAGGACGACAGTATAATCACCTCAATATAATGTATCTGAGTTATATAATTAACTCGTCGCTTCAAATTCAAAGAACCAAGTTTTGTAGAATCGTTTGTTATTTCAGCCTATCATCAAGATAACAGCTGCGTGGTGCCTCTATATAACCAACATCAGTCATGTGTTAAATCATTAAGACTTGACATTGAGTCAAAATCACTTCGAAGATTTGAGCCTCATCCAGATTCACAGAACACATGAAGCTTCTAGGCCTTATTTTCTTCCTGTGTGCAGTATCTTGTACTATCTGTCGTCCACGACAATGTCAGTCAACATTTCTTTGAGCCCGTATCATAGGAAAGAAGAAAAATACTATTCCATTATTTTTTAATCATTATTACAGGTAAGAGAACACATGAACTTGCATTCATCAGAGTGGACCTTTCACCAAAGACCGGGTTTTTCGACGACATCAGGATATCATTACGAAAATATTTCAGTGAGTTTACATCTGACCATGTATCAGCAAAATAGGAAAGTAAAAAATTCAAATAGACTCAACAGTCAATGTTTTATTATCATAAATAGTTGAAATATGAACCACAAATTAACAATAATGGAGTTTTCTGCGACTTAATATCTACATTCCTTCACAGATAGGTTCCTGCACAACTATCGAGAGTTCAGGGGATTAACAGATTTGTCTCTATGCAAAGAAACTTGTTTTAAGAAATACAAAATGAACAAGGATTACTACCATCACTCTTACATCGATGAGACAACAAACTGTTGCCTTTGCAAGTGAGTTGCTTAATCTCTAACCCTGGGATTCAGTGACAAATTCAATATTATTATGTTTCAGGAAGATCCCTGTCAAGAGAAATCATAATGAATAATTCGTGTGATTGTCACCACGCATCTCTAAATATTCCTCAACATGACAATTTGTTTTTCTCTCCTCAAAACTATGAAAAAAACCTATTATTGTTACCACTAAGTAGTCAAGCACCAATTTTCTCGCCCTGCAGCCCTGAAATAATACAATAATCCCACGAGGGATTGTACATTCATAATAATATACTTTTGAGATATAACGTGTTATATTTATTTTTCCTCTTCTCCTTTGAATAGAAAAGAGATTCTTGAGTACACTTCCTTCCAGACAGATCGCTGAACTCTTTCCTTTAGTCCACGTCATTTCTATTTAACCGAATATGGAAAATTTTGAAAGCAGTTAAAGACCTATCCAAAGATCAATATAACACATGTCGCAATTAGCATCATTAGCGAGGCGAATTAATTAAATCGAATATCTTTGTACCTCATCGTTCATAATTCATCAAAGACTCAAATTCGATTCTATGGTCAAATACCTTCAAGGACAAAGGATTCACCTGAATTATATAATCATAACAACAAAATTAGCGTTCCAAGAATAACTCATTATCGAATACTATTGCTTCAAATTCAAAGAACAAAGGATTTTACAGTCGTTCGCTATTTCGACCTATCATTGAGATATCAGCTTCGAGGTACTTATATAACAAACGTGGGTCATGTACTGAATCATTAAGACTTGACGTTGAGTCAGAATCACTTCGAAAATTTGAGCCTCATCTAGATTCCCAGAATATGAAGCATCTAAGCCTTATTTTCTTCCTGTTCGTCGTATCTTGTGCTGTCTGTTACCCCCGATGTAAGTTAACATTTCGCTATTTAATGAAATTACCATTTCTTTGACCCCGTATCATAAGTTCATATTATACACGCATGCATATTGTCAACATAGAATATTCTGCAATTCAATATCCACGTTACTTCACAGTGCCCTTCCTGGAAGCGGTTCGACAGCTCAAGGAAATTAAGCAGTTGTCTAATTGCAAAGAAACGTGTTTCAAGAAATATAACATGAACAAGAATTATTACCATCACTCTTACATCGACAAGAAGACTAAATTTTGCATTTGCAAGTGAGTTGATTAATCTCTAACCCTGAAATTCAGTAACAAATTCGTTATTATTATGTTCCAGGAAAATCCCTGTCAAAAGAAATCGTCATGAATAATTTGTGCTTTGGTTCCAAAAATTATTAATCCGTAGCAGTAGTGAACGAACCACGTAAATGATCAATCATCTTCCAATTATATTAATATAAAATATAACAAATGTCTACTTGTAAAATTATACACTCTAACAATATTGTACATTCATCGATAAAAGTAAAACTTCCATTTTAATTATCAATAATATTCAATTGCTCGTTATTTACAAATCAGGAAATACAACGTGCGGTCATTTACCAATTAGCTCAAACTCCAAGAATAAAAGCTGAGCTCCAATCGGTTATGATCATTTTAATAACTCATGATTTACGCTCAATTTCCTTAGGCTTAGATTGGCCCAATGAAGCGGTAATATTACCATTTCTCCCGCTGTGCTTAATGATGATACATTAAAATTATTATCGGAAGATCAGTGTTTGCTACCTGCCGAGATGAATATAAACCAACTCTAAGTATCCGGATGCGGATGAGTACAAGTTGCGAAATTGGAATTGTTGCGCAAACACGCTCGACCACCACGTTATATTGCCCTGCTCCTCCGGCTTCGCGGAACGCGATTGACGATGCAACATTGCGGGGAATAATCGCTTTTCCTTGGTGCCCTTCTCCCATTTACTCGGAATAACTTGTGGGGTATATCTTATATCTTGTCAACTGCGGTTTCATCGCCATACAGAGACAGCTTGTGAATGGAAAATGGTAAGTATATTTGTGCAATTCAACGTTACGGGGACAATTAAATACGGTTGTGGGGGTAAATTAGACGATTTATCTAGAGATTTATTACTTGGTGTTGGATGTCAACGGTTAATGAGGTTAATTTGTGGCAGGTTCTATGATTTTAATATTTTCTCAAATTTTTTTTATGATCCATTTATGCAAGAGAAAATTCTTGTTAAATTGGTTTTAATCAGTGGATTTAATTGGTTGGAGTAGTGAGCTCTTAATCTGAAGGTTGTGGGTTCAAATCCCAGAGCCAATCCCAGAGGGTTGAATTGAGTCAGAATTTTTTGGAATTTATCTCGTCATGCAACAGCAAAAAAATTGCCGTTAGACAATTTTTCAAAATACCAAGAATAATCTGCAATAAAATTTGAATATGATTACCACAAATACATTCATCTCTGGAATTCCATGATTCGTTATATCGCGGGAAAGCAGGTTTGGTGTGCATGAGAGATGAAGCAACAGATTCATGATCGCAATGTCGAAATTACGAAAGAGCTGATGCTGAGGCCCATTTACCCCCACCACTCTCAACAACCTGAGGAGTCTTCCGAGCCACGGATATGTCATTCGCTTCGAGTTATTTGGCGCGGAGAAAAGGAGAGAAATATACCTCGAGCTAACCTCGAGTTTAACTCAAAATTTCTTGACGACTGTTTCTTCATTTGATTCGGTGATCTGATAAAGAACAATAAAACATGACCGAGGGCAAATTTCAAAAATCGATTACACGACTTAGAACACCTATTGTGAAACATCCTGAAGAGAAAAAAAAAAATTAACAATAGTTTAATTTATTCATAGTTGAGAATTTTGTTACGATATTCGGCTCTCATTTTACTTTCTTCATTTGGTTGTGAGAGAAAAAAAAAATGAACATAATCACAAAAAATGGAGAATTGACTTCCTCAGTCTGACGAGTTGTAATTAAGTTGATTTTTTGTGTACTAAACAAGGTACATCATCTAAATGTAGACCTTTCACGTGAACATGAAGACTAAATATAAAATGTTGAATTACTCTCAGCTCCAAAAGAGGTAATTTGACTCATCTTCCTAAAGTGACTATCTTTTCTTAAGATAAATGTACGATTCAAACAGAAAATCTATGCTATCTCTTCTCGAGTGCCCAAGGCTAAGGAAAATCTCGACAATTTTTTATAAATATTTTTATCCAAATACACATGGTATTGTAATGTGACTTTCTCCAGATGTCAGGTTATCTGTCCAACTGATCCACGACGTGAGTTGTACATATACCTCGTCCCGTGGCAAGTGTCTTTATATCCGTGACAAGATACCACCAACCTTTCATTCAACATTTTGGCTATTGTAACAAGGGCCACTTCCGGTATGTCCAAACAATGTCAAAGCATTCTATTCGTTATTTTCACACGACTTCCGACATGAATTCTCGCTTCAGGGTATTCGGAAATTGATATCTATTCAAAATTGCTGATAATGGTCTTCTTCATGGGAAAATCTAATGATATGAATCATGGATTGAATTTATCTAAATTGTCCACTTTGTTACCTATGGGATTCCCCCCTTGGAGAACGGGTATTCTTTGAGGGGTGGCCTGTAGCAGTGTCACTGCAGCAAAGCGTCCACTGGCAACTCGTTCTAGCCAGCAGATCCGGATTTTTCCGAGCCCAACCTTGATGGTGGGGAAGCTAGAAGCCCTGCTCTATGGCCCTCGAGGCTGGAGCGTTTTAAAAGGGTGGAACAGAATCACTTTGTCCACTTTGTTACCATGACTAAAGTATTCATTTCCCCTTTTTTTTCAGACTATGAAATAGTTTTAAATAAATGATTTGTTTTTATGAAAAAAAAATTGAAATTAAAGATAAAATGTAATGAAGGAATTTGAAAAAAAATCCTCCAATATTAAATTGATTTATTGATTTTTTCTTCATTTTCAATAAAAACAGTTATAAAATTAATTCCATTAGATTTAATTTCCTCCTCCGTAAATAAAAAAAAATTATTTAATCACGATAAAGATGAATTTTATTATCAACCGGTTATGTTATCCGTGTGTCTCACAGAACCTCTGCACATCCGGAAATCTCACGGAGAAAGTCAAAGGACGCGACCGCGTGCGCAATTATAGTTCCTCTTCTCTCCAAATACGTCTTACATATATGGATGAGAGGTATTGAATTGTGCAGGTGGATATATCAAGTCGGAAGTATATGAACACATGCTGAGTTTTATTTATTTTAATTTTAATTTGTAAATAACTTTCTTGTGTAGAGGTATGATTATGCAAATTTGTTATTTGACAATGCATAAATATCATTCGATTAATCATGTACATGATTTTTTTTTCAATTTCGAAAGTGCAAATATTTGATTGACATGAAATAATTCTTTTATTGACAATTATTTTTTTTTTTTAATGAATAATTCATTAATTTTTTCCTTAAATTAATATTGAAAATTTTAAAAATCGTCATAATCACTTAATTTCTGTGACGAAACAAATGACAAAAATTAATGATCAATGTTTCAGATGACTGAGGAAAAACTAGAGGTGATTCATAATTATGTGAGGAGGAAGGAGATTCAGAAAAACACATCACTTCCGTTTTTATTAAAAACGTGCGAAAATAGGTGAGCAACATTAGAATGCACTTCGTGGGACATTGGTACTGCCACAGAGACTAGACGCGCAATTATGCCCGTTATGAGACCACATCTGTTATATTACATTCTATATCTTACCCTATCCATCTCTATACCTCGAGACTCATCACTGGTACGTGTAATTGTTACATCGTGTGGTCTCATTCGCGTAACAGTTCATTTGCTACATTTTAATGGATTTTTTTACAGTGTTAAGCACTTGTTACTTCACACGTACACTTTTAGATTCTCAGTGAATGGTTTGAGGAAATTAATTTATGGAGTCTAATGAGCTCTTGACATTTAACGTGAATAATGGTATTATGGGGAATTATTTTCAAAAATAATGAGCGAATAACTCGGTTTTGAATGATTTTAGGAAGAGAATGTCAAAAGACATTTTTTATAGACATTCAATTCAAGTCCCTGGACCAAGAAATTAACAGTCACTCGAGTGAGAATGAGTCTCACCTTGATATTGGCTCATAATAAATATATTTTTTGAATTGTGAAAGAGTCTGAGTGTCATCAACATAATATAACTGTTATTTGTTCTCATTGAAATAATTTATCGACTTATCATCGTATAATATAATGATCCTTGAATGTATGACCTTTCCATAGTCGTTCAGTGAAGTCAGCAAATTCTCATCTGTGCTACATTCAAATGCCATTAGTTTATCCATTATCGGTGATATGTTAATCGAGGAGTATCATATTAGTTGACAAATTTTTTTACATCGAGAGAAATTATAATCAACAGGTGACTATGAAAAATTTCAACTTTTATTCACTATTTATTCGAATACGAGAATAATCAATCTAATCTTTTTATAGAGACCATTTTTTGTAGATCAAAACGAAATCTACAAAAAAATTCATTATAAAAATTTCGCTATCTCTCTTCTTCTATTCTGAAAGATTCATCGACTGGCGCCATCAAGCGGACAATCCGAAAAACTACATAGAAAACTGTTTTATCGAGGGAAGAAATTTTTGTAATTTTATTCTATTAAATTAATTGAAGTATAAAATTCGAGGAAATACAGCGTTGCCATATATTTTAATTGATTTTCTTTGTTCAATTAAATTATTCCCATGTTGTATTTTTCCTTTGTTCGATTCAGTTCGACACTGGGACGCCTAGAGAGAGGATTCACTTGGTCAAACTATTTTTTCTTAAACACATAAAATAATTATTGAACATAAATTATCGAGTGATTATATTAATCGATTGATGATGAGTGCTGACGAGATACCAGAGGCTTGCCTCAATGATCCACAATTTAAGCATAATTTGGTAGTCACAATATGTAGTGAAATTACTAAACAGCAGAAGATAATTTCAGGTAAATGATAATTAAATATTTAATTGATTAATTGTCCCAACAGAGTTATTAATATTTTTTAAATGAATTATTTACACTTGAAGATGGGTTAGAGGCTGTGAATGAACTCAAGGAGAAGCTTGCAGCGATTTTGGCACGAAGAAAGATGCTGAAGGGAATGATTGAGGTTGAGAAAACCAATGCGAGTCTCCTCGAACCTACATTCGACAGGTAAGTAGTATTTTTTTTTTAAGTGGTAAAATATTAGTTTCAAGTGACTCATTGAATTTTTTATAGCTCAAATCGTCTTGTGAATGAAAAAACAACACAGTTTGCTCTCATCTCAGCACAACTCGATGAACAATCATTGAGGGAGAAAGCGGATATTGAGAGCTTTAGGAATATTGTGCAGATGTATAAAACATTGATGGAGACACGTCAGGTGAATTTTATTCTTTCATTTGGATTTATTAAAAATAATGAAAATTAATTTTTTGTCTTTGAGGAATAATTTAGTACTCAATTTTCATTGTTTCCAGAGTGAATATCTAGCAATGATCCCATTGGCTGCTGAACGACACAGGACCAAAGTCAAACTTCAGTTGTTTGAAGTAATGAAAATGCTCTTGACTCAGAAGACTGAAGAGATGAAAAAAACACAGGAGCAAAAACGTAAAATTGATGAGAGACGATTCCAAGTGGCGATTGTCGAGTTGCTGACAATCGTTTTAAAGAGATTTAAGATGCAGAAAAATTTAAAATCAATGAATGATGGGAATTTGGAGCTTTCCGAGAAGTTGACAGCATTGAAGAGACAGGTAAATATCGGATTAAAGATATTCCATTTTTCAATTATTGGATTATCTCTATAATTATTGATTCAATGAAAAAATGTTAAGAGACCTTTTTTCAAGGCAATTTAATTCTTAACAAAAAAGGCCTTGTGACATTTTTTTGTAACATCATTAATTAACCGGATAAATGGATAGTTAGCAAAGAGGAAGATTTTTTTCATTTTTTTTTTTTTTTTTTTTTTGTAGAAAGAAAGGCTGATGAAACAGAAAGAGGAGGAGGAGAGGGAAAAATTGAGGGCTAGACAGCTAATGCCACCACCTAAATTGGACATGTCTATGCTCAAGACATTTTGTTCAACTTCAAGCACTGAACAGCAAATTCTAGGAGAAGAAGAAATTTGTGCTTCAAGTGATGGAGGTAATTAAAATTACAAAGTAAAAAAAATTGATAAAACTACCAGAATTAAAATTTCCAAAAACGTGATATTAAAAAATTTCTTTCCCAGATAATCTCTCAATAAACACGGCAATACTCGAGGACATGTGTAGAGATGAGGATCAATGTCTGATGGACGTAACAGATGACGAAGAAATCTACGAGTTACCCAGGTCTCAGGCATTAGCAAGATCAATAACAATGGTCATGAAAAATCAATCTCTTGAATCTCGAGAAATCGATGAAAATCCTGAGAATATTGAAGTATTGGAGAGAAGCTGTAGTCAATTATCCCTCGAGGAGGAAGATGATAATCCTACAGCCAACGATTTGCCAATTAATTCACCAATTGAAGTTCAAGTGATTGTTGAGTCTCAAAAATCTAGAGATTCTCCAATTCTCCGTAAACCCTCGTCAATCCTCAAGGCTCAATCAATTCTACGTAAACCCAAGGAAATTGGGAAGAATTCAGAAGGTCCATCAGAAGAAAAAAGAGCCAAAATTGATGACAAGAAATCTCGTGAAATTCCAAAAATTCAATCTGTTGAGACAATTACTCGACCTGTTACTGTGACAACTAAACCTCTAGTTGCTGAAGTCACTCCCACACTTACAAATTTATTCTCTCCGAGACATTATGCACCAAGTTCTTGTGCAAGTATCGATGATTTAGACTCTGAATTCGATACAAATATTGAAGATGCACCAAGTAATTCTTTTTTATTATTACTGTTCTATTAATTAGGTGATTATCTCGAGTATGACTGGATTTACCAAAAAATGTCAAAAATCTTTTGACATTTTTTCCTGAAATCACTTGTTATCGAGATAATTAAATATTCAAGAAAATGTTAAAAATTGATGAAAATTTAATCTCACTAATTCATTCTTTTTTTCTCCTTATTATGAAGAACAACCAAATCAAATGAACTGGGCAAACTTTTCACCCCTCCAGGGCGCTGCATCTGAAAATTCCTTCACATCAGATATTTCAGCATTCAAACCAGGCCCTGGTAATGACGATCCATCCACAAATACAGGTAAATATTAGAAAAAAATAGAAATATTAATTCACTAAATTTCTGAAGGGAGAAAAAAAGTTGAATAAATGATTTTTTTATATTTTTCAAATATTTCCAGAAACTAATTTCTTCAGTGTGTTCAACAAAGGATCGAAGGGTAGATCTGGATTTCTTTTTAATAATTAAAAACATTTATTTTCACTTTAATTTCATTTATTTGTCTTAAATTCTTCTTAAATTTTCACAATTTCACAAAAAAAATTGATCAATAACTCTAAAAAAAAAATTGTTATTCCTTGAAACAAAAAAACATGAGATAAAGTTTTTCATTTCTTCTCAGAAATATTAATGATTTCTTCTTTATCCATAACGTGAATTCCTCGAGTTAGAGATAATTTGATTGCACCCAACCACTGCATCTCCCCTCGTTCCATCGAGACATGTACAAACAGCAAGATGACGACGTGCCTCACACTTGGCATTAGCTGCACACTCTTTACCAGTGCATGGATTTTGACAGAAATAGTCAATGCACGCTTTATTGTCCGGGCATTCACTGTCCACTTGACATTCACCTCTTCTACAACTTATGAGGGCATTTCCAGTGTATCCAATTTTACATGTACAGACTGGACGTTCTTTTCCTGTGTTATCGTGACCTGGAGTGCAGTCTGCATTCTCTCCACAGGGATTGGGTTGACAGAGGTCCTCTTTAATTAATAAAGAAAATATGAGAAATGATGAAATTGGAAAATATTTTTTTCAAATATGAAATTATCTCAATAACAGATGAAATAAATTAATTAGTAGAGATGATTTTGTCACCTGGTGTGAAGGGTCTACAACTGATAAACGGATTTCCAGTCCTATCTCTTGGACAACTGCAGACTGGAGTGATTCCTCTGAGCTCACAGTTGGCATTGACACCGCAGGAGCCTTCACAGGGGTTTGTACATTTCTGATAGAGGCAGGCCGGTTTATTGCTAGGACAATCAGAGTGACTGGTGCACTCAGGATAGCATCTAGTGAATGGATTACCTTGCCAACCCTGAATCAAGAAAATAATAGTGATGAATATAATAGTAATCATCACTAATAAAAAAGAAAAATTCAAATTCTCAAAAATAAAAATTGTTGATTGGCCTCACCTCTGGACAAGAGCACCGGGGCTGGTGATTAATCACATTACAATTAGCTCCCTCTCCACACTTGGAGCATGGATTTTCACACCTGAAATTGGCAGAACACGATAAATGATTTGCACATTCACTGTCACTCTCGCACTCGTGACGACAACCAGCGAGTGGTGAGCCTCTGTATCCTGGTTGACATTTACAGACAGCAACTTCATTTATGACATCGCAATGTGTATTGGCTCCACATGGACTTGGCTTACAAGGATCAGCAATCCTACAGGAGGTGAATGGATCACCAATGAATCCTCGTGGACAGGAGCAGACGGGAGTGTGATTAACTACCTGGCATTCAGCATTGACAGCACAGAAGCCTGCACACGGGTCCACACAGTGATTTCCCACGCAGGATCTTGTGTTTGGGCAGTCCTCGTCGACTGAAACAGATTAATTCATTCATTATTCCAATTTTATACACACAAAAAACCTTAGAGCTGTTTCAACTTCTGGTAGGCATATTTCAGTTCTTCTTGAGGGTGTTTTACCCCTAACTTGGGGTGATAACATCATTCTATCATGGGCATGAATTACCTCAATCATGATGCTAATGCATGCCCAAATTAGAGATCAAAGGGACCAGAAAACTATTATCTGCAGGCGATTCTCAAAACAATTGATATTTGTATATGGGAAGGTGAGAAATTACGATTTTTTCCTTAGACAGAATTCTCCAACGAATATTCTCTATTACAATCTTGGAAATCAACAGAACTCGGACAACGAAATGAAATGTCATATATAAATAATAATCCGTGGAAATTCTCTATCTGCAATCTTTAAATAACTAAAAAAATTCACACCATCAGTATCCTTTATGCGAAATTCAATGTAAAATCGTAAAATTTATCGTGTGACGGCCGTAAAATTGCGCTTCAAAGCAGTTGGAGTGCAGTTTTTCTTTTGAATTTTAAAGCAGTAAAACATGATATCCTGTATTTTCTGATGCAATTTTTCCCAAAGTTTGGAAACCAAAATTTTTTGTCACAAGTCTCAAAAAATGATAACGCATTTGACGAATGCTTACACGGAGAAAAAGAATGAATTTGAGTTTCGTTTATACTCACTTATGCACTCAACCTTGGAACAATGGATGAGGGGATCCCCCATGTGAAGATTCAAACACGAGCAGACAGGTCTACCATCTGTCATCGTGCACTTTGCATTCTGACCACAAGTGTATGACGCACAGCCGGCTGAAGAAAAAAGTGGACAAGTTGGTTTTTAAGAATATTAAACACCTCTGACCTTTTCCTAAATATATGACTCATGACTATCAGATGAATTTGTCTCCTCATATGGAATGAGAAAGTCATCTCGAGGTCATTGATTTGATTACACAATGAATAAAAATAACTCATTGAAATTTAACAATTGATCATGTGACTTGGTTAAAAAATGTCTAGAGACATTTGTAATGATGAATAATAATGAAAAACCAAACTTACCAGTACTAAACACTCGTCCATATTGATATCTATCGAAAGCGTATGAGGTAGTGGCGAAAATCGCGAGTGATAAAAATATCGTTGGATATAATCCCATGATTGTTGTTTACTATTTTAAAAAAATGAAAAAACTCGATAAGTAAATAATTTTAATGACTAAAAATCATAATTTAATGACCAATTACCACAGAAATAAATGGATATCCGGACTCGTCGAAGAGCAAGCAGAGACTGCCAAAGATTTCACTGAATCTTAACGAAAATATACGCAAATGTATTGATGATAAATTCCCACCGGTGACCCACGCACGACCATGACTAAATCCCTCAGTAGAGAACCGGGAATCACCCACGCACCAGCTCGCTGGGTTTATCCTCGAGCCAGATACACAGTGCCTCCATCCAGGTGTACCTTAATTGGTCCTCCAACGTCACTTTGATCTTTACAACTCGCCTCACTGTTGTGGAATTTTTTTTTCTCCAATTTATTTATTCGTAATTACACGCGAGATATAAATACATGTGACAACGTTTTTGTTATGCGCATGTGAACTCTTGCGCAATTTTCTTGTACCTGAAATGGTAATCTTGTCCCTGAATCCACTGACCTCGAAAATAATGAGATTCTGGTGACTTTTAAATGGTGAATTATTTGAGTTTAATCGACTCTTCAAATGAAGAATTCACAATTTTTTTTATTTTTATTTCTTTTTAAATTGATTATTGGGAGAATACCTATAAGAGTACGTTTCGAGTCTTGAAAAACACTGAAGGGATGCGTAAAGTTCAAGGTCATGCATGAGATTCAATTTCTTCTGCCTGTTGTTAACAGTCATCTCATTTTTTTTTTTCTACGTTAATTCGTAAAATTTATTGGTCGAAAGCGATGGATATGGTAGTGCTGATGCATCTATATGTTTATGAGTATTGATCTCCACGTTTGGATCCAAGTGTTTTACCTCCAGACTGAAGGTTCCGGTAACGTGGGCGTTCTCCATTCTACTCTGACATTCAACTATTGTCGGATTACTCTGAAGTTTAGATATTACTTTGAGACTTGATTGATCATGGCCGATTGAAAAGAATGAGTATAGATTTGAGACTAGAAGCTGTCGATTGCACCACAATTTTCTAAATTATAATAATGAATAAATTTCTTCTGGGTATGATGATCAAATTTTTTATTCTCCTTATAAAACGAAAAGTTGAAATAAGAGGAAAAGAGGTATTTATATTATTGCACATTAATTTTATTTTTATCATTCAAGTTACAAATTGAAAATTATTATTCCTTTAGTCGTTGATAACTTGTCCTTCTCCTTCTTCTTCTTTAATTTTTACTGGAAATTACTCAAAAATTCATTACCAAATGATTTCGTAAATATCTGAGAAATCATTGAGTTTAGGGGAAAATGTAAAAAGGCTTATTTTCTCGGTCGTTAAATTCTCTACAAAAAAAGTTTGTTAATATTGCATTCATCAAATTCAAAATTATCAAGATAATTGACAAATATGAATAACAAAGATTTCATATTCAATGATACGAATATTCAAATTTTTGTTAATTTATTGATTATCTTAATAATGATTAAAATTAGGATAAAATATCAAGAGACATTTTTTGTAGAAAATCTCATGACCTGCAAAAAAGGTTTTTTGACACTTTCCTCTAAACTCAATAATTACCCAGATATTCACCACGGAATTCTTAAATTTTCACAATTTCACTGAAAAAATCAATCAATCACTTATCTCTAGTTTTTTTTTTTTATGGAACAAGAATTTTTTTTAAGCTTTTGTTTTTCATTTCTTCATAGGATTATTAATGATTTCTTCCTTATTCATAACGTAAATTCCTCGAGTTGATAATAATCGTACTAACCGTAGATAAATAAATTGAAATCATATCCATCCTGACATTCACAATTAGCACGATGATTATATGCCCGACACTGGGAAGTGTCTGAACAATGTTTATCAATGCATGGATCTTTACAGGAATATTTAATACACGCTTTATTGTCCGGGCATTGACTGTCTGATTCACATTCTTTTTTTGTACATTTTTTTTTGGCATCTCCAGTGTATCCAGGTAGACATGTGCAGACTGAATATCTTTTTCCTGCTTCATCTTTACCTAAAGTGCAGTGTGCATTCTCTCCACAGGGATTGGGTTGACAGGGATCTTTGATTAATAAAGAAATTATTTTAAAAAAGAAATGGAATGAGAAATGATGTAATTCGAAAATATTTTTTTGAAATATGGGATTATCTCAATAACAGGTGATTTTAGAAGAAAATGACCAGAAACATTTTTTCTTGTAAATTTTCTTAGCTACAAAAAAGGTCTTCTAACTTTTTTCCCTAGAACGAATAATTACCGAGATAATTGCGTAATTAATGAAGATGTCATGAGTGATAATGAATTAATTAATTAGTGAAGATGATTTTGTCATCTCGTACCTATGCAACGGTCAAGCGGGTTTCCAAACATGTTCCCTGGACAACTGCAGATAGGGATGAAATTTCCTCGGATAATTTTGAGATAACAAACAGCGTTGTGGCCGTGGCAGAAGCCTTCGCAGGGATTTGTACATTTCTGGTCGATACAGGCGAGCTTATCGCTAGGACAATCAGAGTGATTGGTGCACTCTGGAGAGCATCCAGTGTTTGGATTACCTTTCCAGCCCTGAATCAAGAAAATAATAGTGATAGATATGATAGTGATTACAACGAATATAAAAAAAAAATTGAAATTCTCAATTTTTCAATATTTCCAAATCAAAATATTGTAATGAAATGAAATATCAATCAATTTTCGATTGGAACAAAAAGTCAATAAGAAGAATTTGAATTTTAAGATTTTTTCGAAAAATTCAAAATCACCAAAAATCGAAATGTCAATAGAAATCGAAAAAGCATGAATTTCGATAAAAATGATTTCACAAAATTCTTAGAAATGAAAATTCACAGAAATACAAATTGTTGATTGGACTCACCTTTGGACAACGGCACATAGGCTTATGATTTTTCACCTTACACTTAGCTCCCTCTCCACACTTTTTATCACTGCATGGATCTTTACAGGAATATTTAATACACGCTTTATTGTCCGGGCATTGACTGTCTGATTCACATTCTTTTTTTGTACATTTTTTTTTGGCATCTCCAGTGTATCCAGGTAGACATGTGCAGACTGAATATCTTTTTCCTGCTTCATCTTTACCTAAAGTGCAGTGTGCATTCTCTCCACAGGGATTGGGTTGACAGGGATCTTTGATTAATAAAGAAATTATTTTAAAAAAGAAATGGAATGAGAAATGATGTAATTCGAAAATATTTTTTTGAAATATGGGATCATCCTAATAACAGGTGATTTTAGAAGAGAATGACAAATAATATTTTTTCTTGTAAATTTTCTCAGCTACAAAAAGGTCTTCTGACTTTTTTTCCTAGATCTAATAATTACCGAGATAATCGTGTAATTAATGAAGATGTCATGAGTGGTAATTAATTAATCGATTAATGAAGATGATTTCGTCACCTGGTGTGAGGTTTCTGCAACTGATTGATGAGTTTTCAGTCACGTTCTTTGAACAATTGCAGACTAGGTTAATTTCGCTGAGAATACAATTGGCACTGAAACCGCGGGAGCCTTCGCAGGGATTTGTACATTTCTGGTCGATACAGGCGGGCTTATCGCCAGGGCAATCGGAGTAACTGGTGCATTCAGGATAGCATCTAGTGAATGGATTACCTTGCCAGCCCTGAATCAAGAAAATGATAGTGATCATCACTAATATAAAAAGAAAATTGAAATTGTCGATTTTGAAATTATTTCAAAAAATTCAAAATCATGAAATATCGAAATTCCAATGGAAATCGAAAAACATAAATTTGGATAAAAATTATCTATTGGACTCACCTCTGGACAAAGGCACGTAGGCTGATGATCAATCACCGTACAATTAGCTCCCTCTCCACACGCTTTACCACTGCATGGATTTTCACATGTGAAATTCGCAGAACACGATAGATGATTTGCACATTCAGGATTACTCTCGCACTCGTGACATCCAATGTGTGGATCACCTCGTCTGCCCTGAATCAAGAAAATGACAGCGATAAATATAATATTAATCATCACTAGTAAAAAAGATAATTAAAACTTTCATTTCGAAATTTCTTCAAATCGAAATATCGAAATGAAATAAAATATCAAAATTTTCATAGAAATCGAAAAACATAAATTTCAAAAAAAAAAAATTATTTCATGAAATTTCGAAATTCTGAAAAATGAAAATTCAAAGAAATAAAAATTGTTGATTGGACTCACCTCTGGACAAAAGCACGTAGGCTGATGATCAATTATTGTACATTTAGCTCCCTCTCCACACTCTGCATCAATGCATGGATCTCTACTCTCACGGGGTTGGGATGAATAATAATCCAAGGATTCTAGTAGACTGGAGTGTACAGCAGACAGGATAATAACAAGAAAGAGCAGTAACTTCATGTTACACAAAGATATCTTCCTCTTTCAGATGATACAGCTCCAAAAACAAGTGTGACTGGTCCTCCAATCAGCACCCTTATATAGTTCTGTCTGAAGACTCTTGTGGTGACGAACCGAGGTCATGCTATTGATTAGGTATGCTTTATTCATTGGTGCATCGATTAATCACGCATGGGATTAGTGTCAGCGATCTAAGGGATATTTCATAACCAATAACCAATAACCAACCGACGAGTTATCTTGAATATATGAGAAAAACAAAATTCCTCTGTGATAACAATAATTTTTTTCGATATTTTCGATCGTTGTAGAAGATTCTTCGGTGTTTGATAACAATAATTTGCCTCGGCGGTCTTTCGAAATTCGAGGGATCATTAAATAATTACGAAATTGAATGATTTTTGTCGATGAAGCCTCACGAAAATTCTTGAATCTCGTATTTATTCAATTATCCCTGGAATTGCTGAAAATTGTTAAGGCCAATGATCATTATCAAATACACCAAGAAGAATGACAATACGTACAAGACAACTCATGGCGGCTCAACGAAAAAAATCGCAATCATAATAGTCAAGTATAAATCAACTCCAGATTTCATCCAGTAGTCCTTCAGTTACATATCGCATACATGGAAGGACGAAAAGATTGAAACTTTAGTCTTAGATAGGCACGGGTTGAGATGTTTCTTGGGAGTATTCAATCTTAAATATTGGGGAGTAGTGTTACGTATCCCCCTTCGAACCCTATGAATTGTCCCTAATCTGAAGGATGTCAGAAATGTTCCCTAGTAACGACTGTCTTTTGGATAACATCAAGACTTATTGATTATTTTTGGAGATCAATCTAGACACATCGTTCTTGTATTCTATCTCTCCAATTAATTATTAATAAACCGCCCCAACCATTTAATTAATTTGTGTGTGTTGTGACTTCATTTTTCTGGAAATAACAATCTAATAATTAACTATTCTTCAATTTACTTCCAATGCTATTCTGCAAGGAACCCTCTGGAGTCTGGGATATCATAACTATTATCATTTTCAATCGCGATTTTAATCACGACTTTTTAATAGTTGGATCTCACTATTTAATTCTCCCCGACCGGGAATCGAACTCGGAACTTTTCGCATGTGAAGTAACAAATTTACTCACTGCGCCAGGCCGTCGGGCTAGAACATGATAACTGAGAAAGAATTATATTCGATTCAATGTAAATCGACGTATTCTCAAAAATTCGATAGAAAATTTTAGCTCATTCCCTACGAAATTCCATCAGAATTTTATTTTATTTTATCATCATTTACCTAATAAATTAATTGCCTTTTAGGTTGGCTCTAATATTCGTTATTTGTTTTTTCCTTTATCATAAAGTTGATTGACCATGAATCATTGTCTTGATTGTTGACTTTTTATTCGTCTTCCTATTGGTCGATGGATCTAATCAACAGTTTCCTTAACTATACAACGATGTTATTCATGAGAAGTTAGCAGCGCGCGTTAGCGCGCCTATTTGTCAGTATTTCTATATCTCTTGTGGTTGAGCAATATCAGTAATTCAATTAATCTCATTAGAATGGAATTCGACGGACTGAAAAACAACTTTTCCAAGTACATTAAATTCCTATCTATCAATTAATCATTTTTATCACCGGATAGATTTCGAATGACAACAATCACTAAAAAGAATAATTTCAATCATAGACGATTTTCCCGAAATCCCCATGTTGGGCTTATTTTTATTCCTATTTGATTTTTATTCCACCCTCACAACTTGAATCATACAACCTCCCCTAACGACTTGACCCATATGTATGCCATGTATTGTTTCCCCCCTCGCAGTTTAGATTTTCCTAATTTCACCTTTACAATTTAAACTCAATCTCAATTTTTTTTTCTACATCAATTCGTGAAATCACATCGATATTTTTATGAGTATTGATCTCCACGTTTGGATCCAAGTGTTTTACCTCCAGACTGAAGGTTCCGGTAACGTGGGCGTTCTCCATTCTACTCTGACATTCAACTATTGTCGGATTACTCTGAAGTTTAGATATTACTTTGAGACTTGATTGATCATGGCCGATTGAAAAGAATGAGTATAGATTTGAGACTGGAAGCTGTCGATTGCACCACAATTTTCTAAATTATAATAATGAATAAATTTCTTCTGGGTATGATGATCAAATTTTTTATTCTCCTTATAAAACGAAAAGTTGAAATAAGAGGAAAAGAGGTATTTATATTATTGCACATTAATTTTATTTTTATCATTCAAGTTACAAATTGAAAATTATTATTCCTTTAGTCGTTGATAACTTGTCCTTCTCCTTCTTCTTCTTTAATTTTTATTGGAAATTACTCAAAAATTCATTACCAAATGATTTCGTAAATATCTGAGAAATCATTGAGTTTAGGGGAAAATGTAAAAAGGCTTATTTTCTCGGTCGTTAAATTCTCTACAAAAAAAGTTTGTTAATATTGCATTCATCAAATTCAAAATTATCAAGATAATTGACAAATATGAATAACAAAGATTTCATATTCAATGATACGAATATTCAAATTTTTGTTAATTTATTGATTATCTTAATAATGATTAAAATTAGGATAAAATATCAAGAGACATTTTTTGTAGAAAATCTCATGACCTGCAAAAAAGGTTTTTTGACACTTTCCTCTAAACTCAATAATTACCCAGATATTCACCACGGAATTCTTAAATTTTCACAATTTCACCGAAAAAATCAATCAATCACTTATCTCTAGTTTTTTTTTTGATGGAACAAGAATTTTTTTTTAAGCTTTTGTTTTTCATTTCTTCATAGGATTATTAATGATTTCTTCCTTATTCATAACGTAAATTCCTCGAGTTGATAATAATCGTACTAATCGTAGATAAATAAATTGAAATCATATTCATCCTGACATTCACAATTAGCACGATGATTATATGCCCGACACTGGGAAGTGTCTGAACAATGTTTATAAAAGCATGGATTCAAACAGGAATAGTTAATGCACGCTTTATTGTCCAGACATTCACTGTCTGATTGACATTCATCTTTTGTACATTCTTCTCTGGCATCTACAGAGTATCCAGGTAGACATGTGCAGACTGGATATCCTGTTCCTACTTCATCTTGACCTAAAGTGCAGTATGTGTTCCTTCCACAGGGATCGGGTTGACAGGGATCTTTAATTAATAAAGAAATTATTTCAAAGATGAAATGGAATGAGAAATGATGTAATTCGAAAATATTTTTTTGAAATATGGGATTATCTCAATAACAGGTGATTTTAGAAGAAAATGACCAGAGACATTTTTTCTTGTAAATTTTCACAGCTACAAAAAAGGTCTTCTAACTTTTTTCCCTAGAACGAATAATTACCGAGATAATTGCGTAATTAATGAAGATGTCATGAGTGATAATAAATTAATTAATTAGTGAAGATGATTTTGTCATCTCGTACCTATGCAACGGTCAAGCGGGTTTCCAAACATGTTCCCTGGACACCTGCAGATAGGGATGAATTTTCCTCGGATATTTTTGAGATTACAAACAGCGTTGTGGCCGTGGCAGAAGCCTTCGCAGGGATTTGTACATTTCTGGTCGATACAGGCGGGCTTATCGCCAGGGCAATCAGAGTTTCTCTCGCACTCGTGACATTCAATGAGTGAATTACCTTGCCAGCCCTGAATCAAGAAAATAATAGTGATAGATATGATAGTGATTATCACGAATATAAAAAGAAAATTGAAATTCTCAATTTTTCAATATTTCCAAATCAAAATATTGTAATGAAATGAAATATCAATCAATTTTCGATTGGAACAAAAAGTCAATAAGAAGAATTTGAATTTTAAGATTTTTTCGAAAAATTCAAAATCACCAAAAATCGAAATGTCAATAGAAATCGAAAAAACATGAATTTCGATAAAAATGATTTCACAAAATTCTTAGAAATGAAAATTCAGAGAAATAAAAATTGTTGATTGGACTCACCTCTGGACAACGGCACCAAGCCTCATGTTTTTCCACGTCACAAAGAGCTCCCTTTCCACACTCTGGATCAATGCATGGATCTTTACAGGAATAGTTAATACACGCTTTATCGGGCCGGCATTGACTGTCTGATTCACATTCTTTTTTTATACATTTTTTTTTGGCATCTCCAGTGTATCCAGGTAGACATTTGCAGACTGAATATCCTTTTCCTACTTTATTTTGACCTGAAGTGCAGTTTGCGTTCCCTCCACAAGGATTGGGTTGACAGGGATCTTTAATTAATAAAGAAATTATTTCAAAGATGAAATGGAATGAGAAATGATGTAATTCGAAAATATTTTTTTTGAAATATGGGATTATCTCAATAACAAATGATTTTAGAAGAGAATGACCAGAGACATTTTTTCTTGTAAATTTCCTCAGCTACAAAAAAGGTCTTTTAACTTTTTTCCCTAGAACGAATAATTACCGAGATAATTGCGTAATTAATGAAGATGTCATGAGTGGTAATTAATTAATTAATTAATTAATTAATTAATGAAGATGATTTTGTCACCTGGTATGCAACGGTTAAGCGGGTTTCCAATCATCTTGTTTGGACAACTGCAGGATGGGGTGAATTTTCCTCGGATATTTTTGAGATTACAAACAGCTCTGACACCGCAGGAGCCTTCGCAGGGATTTGTACATTTATGCTTGTTGCAGACTGGCTTATTGTCAGGGCAATCAGAGTTCCTCTCGCACTCATGACATTCAATGAGTGAATCACCTTGCCAGCCCTGAATCAAGAAAATAATAGTGATAGATATGATAGTGATTATCACTAATATAAAAAAAAAATTGAAATTCTCAATTTTGAAATTTTTTCAAATCGAAATATCAAAATGAAATGAAATATCAATCAGTTTTCGATTGACACGGAAAATCAATGAAAAATAATTCGAATTTCGAGATTTTTTCGAAAAATTCAGAATGATCAAAAATTGTAATTTCGATAGAGATCTAAAAAAATTATTCCACTAAATTTCGTAATTCTCCGAAATGAAAATTCAAAGAAATAAAAATTGTTGATTGGACTCACCTTTGGACAATGGCACGTAGGCTTATGATTTTTCACCATACACTTAGCTCCCTCTCCACACTTTTTATCACTGCATGGATCTTTACAGGAATAGTTAATACACGCTTTATTGTCCGGGCATTGACTGTCTGATTCACATTCTTTTTTTGTACATTTTTTTTTGGCATCTCCATTGTATCCAGCTAGACATGTGCAGACTGAATATCCTTTTCCTGCTTCATCTTGACCTGAAGTGCAGTTTGCGTTCTCTCCACAGGGATTGGGTTGACAGGGATCTTTAATTAACAAAGAAATTATTTCAAAGATGAAATGGAATGAGAGTATCCCAAGAACAGGTGATTTTAGAAGAGAATGACAAAAGACATTTTTTTTTGTAAATTTTCTCAGCTACAAAAAAGGTCTCCTGACTTTTTTCTCTACGACGAATCATTAACGAGAGAATCGTGTAATTAATGAAGATGTCATGAGTGGTAATTAATTAATTAGTGAAGATGATTTTGTCACCTCGTACCTATGCAACGGTCAAGCGGGTTTCCAATCATGTTCTCTGGACAACTGCAGGATGGGGTGAATTTTTGTCCGATTCTTCTGAGCTCACAAATAGCGTTGACACCGCAGAAGCCTTTGCAGGGATTTGTACATTTCTGGTCGATGCAGGCGGGCTTATCGCCAGGGCAATCAGAGTTTCTCTCGCACTCGTGACATTCAATGAGTGAATCACCTTTCCAACCCTGAATCAAAAAAATAATAGTGATAAATATATAATTAATCATCACTAATTTTTTCGAAAAATTCAAAATCACCAAAAATCTAAATATCAATAAAAATCGAAAAACATACATTTCGATAAAAATCATTTGACGAAAATTTGAAATTCTAAAAAATGTAAATTCAAAGAAATAAAAATTGTTGATTGGACTCACCTCTGGACAAAGGCACGTAGGCTGATGATTAATCATCGTACAGTTGGCTCCCTCTCCACAAGCTTTACAATCGCATGGATTTTCACATCTGAAAATTTCAGAATTCGATAGATGATTTGCACATTCACTGTCACTCTCGCACTCGTGACATCCAATGTGTGGATCACCTCGCCAGCCCTGAATCAAGAAAATGACAGCGATAAATATAATATTAATAGATAATTAAAATTTTCATTTCGAAATTTCTTCAAATCGAAATATCGAAATGAAATAAAATATCAATCAATTTTCGATTGAAATGAAAAATTAATAACTGAGAATTTGTATTTTGAGATTCTTTCCAAAAATTTAAAATCGTAAAATATCAAAATTTTCATAGAAGTCGAAAAACATAAATTTTGATAAAAATGATTTCACGAAATTCTCAAAAATGAAAATTCAAAGAAATAAAAATTGTTGATTGGACTCACCTCTAGACAAGAGCACGTAGGCTTATGATTAATCACCTTACACTTAGCTCCCTCTCCACACTTTTTATCACTGCATGTATCTTGACAGAAGTAGTTAATGCACTCTTTATTGTCCGGGCATTGACTGTCTGATTCACATCCTTTTTTTGTACATTTTTTTTTGGCATCTCCAGTGTATCCAGGTAGACATGTGCAGACTGAATATCCTTTTCCTGCTTCATCTTTACCTGAAGTACAGTGTGCATTCTCTCCACAGGGATTGGGTTGACAGGGATCTTTGATTAATAAAGAAATTATTTTAAAGATGAAATGAAATGAGAAATAATGAAATTCAAAAATATTGTTTTTTGAAATATGGGATTATCTCAATAACAGGTGATTTTAGAAGAAAATGACAAATAACATTTTTTCTTGTAAATTTCCTCAGCTACAAAAAAGGTCTTCTGGCTTTTTTCTCTATGACGAATCATTAACGAGATAATTGCGTAATTAATGAAAATGTCATGAGTGGTAATTAATTAATTAATCAATTAATGAAGATGATTTCGTCACCTGGTGTGAGGTCTCTGCAACTGATTGACGAGTTTTCAGTCACGTTCTTTGAACAATTGCAGACTAGGTTAATTTCGCTGAGAATACAATTGGCATTGACACCGCAGGAGCCTTCGCAGGGGTTTGTACATTTCTGGTCGATGCAGGCGGGCTTATCGCCAGAGCAATCAGAGTGATTGGTGCACTCTGGAGAGCATCCAGTGTTTGGATTACCTTGCCAACCCTAAATCAAGAAAATGATAGTGATCATCACTAATATAAAAAGAAAATTGAAATTTTCGATTTTGAAATTTTTTCAAAAAATTCAAAATCATGAAATATCAAAATTCCAATGGAAATCGAAAAACATAAATTTGGATAAAAATTATCTATTGGGCTCACCTCTGGACAAAGGCACGTAGGCTGATGATCAATCACCTTACAATTAGCTCCCTCTCCACACGCTTTACCACTGCATGGATTTTCACATGTGAAATTTGCAGAGCACGATAGATGATTTGCACATTCACTGTCACTCTCGCACTCGTGACATCCAATGTGTGGATCACCTTGTCTGCCCTGAATCAAGAAAATGACAGCGATAAATATAATATTAATAGATAATTGAAATGAAATAAAATATCAATCAATTTTCAATTGAAATGAAAAATTAATAAATGAGAATTTGAATTTTGAGATTCTTTCCAAAAATTTAAAATCGTAAAATATCAAAATTTCAATAGAAATCGAAAAAAAAAAAATTATTTCATGAAATTTCGAAATTCTGAAAAATGAAAATTCAAAGAAATAAAAATTGTTGATAGGACTCACCTCTGGACAAAAGCACGTAGGCTGATGATCAATCACCTTACAATTAGCTCCCTCTCCACACGCTTTACCACTGCATGGATTTTCACATGTGAAATTTGCAGAGCACGATAGATGATTTGCACATTCACTGTCACTCTCGCACTCGTGACATCCAATGTGTGGATCACCTCGTCTGCCCTGAATCAAGAAAATGACAGCGATAAATATAATATTAATAGATAATTGAAATGAAATAAAATATCAATCAATTTTCAATTGAAATGAAAAATTAATAAATGAGAATTTGAATTTTGAGATTCTTTCCAAAAATTTAAAATCGTAAAATATCAAAATTTCAATAGAAATCGAAAAAAAAAAAATTATTTCATGAAATTTCGAAATTCTGAAAAATGAAAATTCAAAGAAATAAAAATTGTTGATAGGACTCACCTCTGGACAAAAGCACGTAGGCTGATGATCAATCACCTTACAATTAGCTCCCTCTCCACACGCTTTACCACTGCATGGATTTTCACATGTGAAATTTGCAGAGCACGATAGATGATTTGCACATTCACTGTCACTCTCGCACTCGTGACATCCAATGTGTGGATCACCTCGTCTGCCCTGAATCAAGAAAATGACAGCGATAAATATAATATTAATAGATAATTGAAATGAAATAAAATATCAATCAATTTTCAATTGAAATGAAAAATTAATAAATGAGAATTTGAATTTTGAGATTCTTTCCAAAAATTTAAAATCGTAAAATATCAAAATTTCAATAGAAATCGAAAAAAAAAAAATTATTTCATGAAATTTCGAAATTCTGAAAAATGAAAATTCAAAGAAATAAAAATTGTTGATAGGACTCACCTCTGGACAAAAGCACGTAGGCTGATGATCAATCACCTTACAATTAGCTCCCTCTCCACACGCTTTACCACTGCATGGATTTTCACATGTGAAATTTGCAGAGCACGATAGATGATTTGCACATTCACTGTCACTCTCGCACTCGTGACATCCAATGTGTGGATCACCTCGTCTGCCCTGAATCAAGAAAATGACAGCGATAAATATAATATTAATAGATAATTGAAATGAAATAAAATATCAATCAATTTTCAATTGAAATAAAAAATTAATAAATGAGAATTTGAATTTTGAGATTCTTTCCAAAAATTTAAAATCGTAAAATATCAAAATTTCAATAGAAATCGAAAAAAAAAAAATTATTTCATGAAATTTCGAAATTCTGAAAAATGAAAATTCAAAGAAATAAAAATTGTTGATAGGACTCACCTCTGGACAAAAGCACGTAGGCTGATGATTAATCACCGTACAGTTGGCTCCCTCTCCACACGCTATACAATTGCATGGATTTTCACATCTGAAAATTTCAGAATTCGATAGATGATTTGCACATTCACTGTCACTCTCGCACTCGTGACATCCAACGTGTGGATCACCTCGCCTGTCCTAATTTAAAAAAATGATAGCGATAAATATAATATTAGTCATCACTAGTAAAAAAGATATTAAAATTCAAAGAAATAAAAATTGTTGATTGGACTCACCTCTGGACAAAGGCACGTAGGCTGATGATCAATCACCGTACATTTAGCTCCCTCTCCACACTCTGCATCAATGCATGGATCTCTACTCTCACGGGGTTGGGATGAATAATAATCCAAGGATTCTAGTAGACTGGAGTGTACAGCAGACAGGATAATAACAAGAAAGAGCAGTAACTTCATGTTACACAAAGATATCTTCCTCTTTCAGATGATACAGCTCCAAAAACAAGTGTGACTAGTCCTCCAATCAGCACCCTTATATAGTTCTGTCTGAAGACTCTTGTGGTGACGAATTGAGGTCATGCTATTGATTAGGTATGCTTTATTCATTGGTGCATCGATTAATTACGCATGGGACTAGTGTCTATGATCTCATGGATATTTCATGAATCAATTTCAATAACTGATAACTGATGAGTTATCGTGTAGAACTCTCAACTTTGTGAGTTAACTTTGGCAAATCCTTCTGGAGTGCTTTAAATATAATAATTAACTATTCTTCAATTTACTTCCAATGCTATTCTGCAAGGAACCCTCTGGAGTCTGGGATATCATAACTATTATCATTTTCAATCGCGATTTTAATCACGACTTTTTAATAGTTGGATCTCACTATTTAATTCTCCCCGACCGGGAATCGAACTCGGAACTTTTCGCATGTGAAGTAACAAACTTACTCACTGCGCCAGGCCTTCGGGCTAGGACATGATAACTGAGAAAGAATTATATTCGATTCAATGTAAATCGACGTATTCTCAAAAATTTGATAGAAAATTTTAGCTCATTCCCTACGAAATTCCATCAGAATTTTATTTTATTTGATCATCATTTACCTAATAAATTAATTGCCTTTTAGGTTGGCCCTAATATTCGTTATTTGTTTTAATTTCTATATCTCTTGTGGTTAAACAATACCAGCAATTCAATTGACCTCATTAGAATGGAATTCGACGGACTGAAAAACAACTTTTCCAAGTACATTAAATTCCTATCTATCAATTAATCATTTTTATCACTGGATAGCGACTCCCCTGACGACTTGACCCATATGTATGCCTATGTATTGGTAGTTTAGATTTTCCTAATTTCACCTTTACAATTTAGACTCAATCTCAATTTTTTTTCTACATCAATTTGTGAAATCGCATCGATATGTTTATGAGTATTGATCTCCACGTTTGGATCCAAGTATTTTGCCTCCAGACTCTGAGTATAGATTTGAGACTAGAAGCTGACGATTGCACCACAATTTTCTAAATTATAATAATGAATAAATTTCTTCTGGGTATGATGATCAAATTTTTTATTCTCCTTATAAAATGAAAAGTTGAAATAAGAGGAAAAGAGGTATTCATATTATTGCACAAGAATTTTATTTTTATCGTTCAAATTACAAATTGAAAATTATTATTCCTTTAGTCGTTGATGTCTCGTCCATAAAACTACCAACCATCTTGATGAATGGTGTGAATAAAGTCATTTACTTCATAGTCCGACCATTCAACTGGACTGAAACATAAATATATATTAATGTAAAATTTTTTGTTGAATTTCGAGACTTGGAATTCATCAACTTACAAGCAATAACATATCCCAGATGGATGCCAACGCCATTTATGCAGGTCATTTCTGTAAGTCACATCGCATTCTCTGATGCAATTGTTCCTGGTCAGACCGACCCATTTTTTGAACCCAAATAAGAAACCTAGAGAACATACAGAGTGAAAATTAAAACTTTACTCGATTCCATCATATTTTACAGCACGAAAGAAGCATTTTGAAATTTTGAAAGAATAAGAATTTGAGAAGTAAAATTGACTCATTTCGTTTCGAAATGTAATAATTTTATAAATTAGTGTAATATTGAATTACCTTCGCCCAATTGAACATTCGCAAGTACGACGAAGAGCGCAGCAAGAAGAAACAACAGCTTCATTTTGTACTCTCAGTGTTTTCAAATAATACTGACTCAAAATCAAGTGTAACTGGGCTATCACATGAGGGCCATTATATAGCTGTTTCACAAGTGTTTTTTTAGTGATAAAACAAAACGATGAACTAGGTTTACGGTAATCCGTGGCCTTGCGACAGTTAGCTTTGTTAATAGGGTCAATTATATAAAATAACACATTATATCTATGAATTACACGAACACTAATGCGAAAACATATTATAAAACAATTTTCTGAATCGAAATAATCGTCAATTTTAACACGATATCATTACATCATTTTCTATTGAATTTTTTTCTATATTTAATAAAGGAAAAATATGTATATGCATGACTTGTTATGTAACATTCATTTATTTCTGCTTTTAAGGTACATCAGATAGATAACAATCAGATTGATAACGAGCTAGTATAATTCAAAAAGAGTTGGACATGAGTGCCAAAAAAATTAAGTGCATTTGCATTTTTTTTTTATTGCTCTTGCAGGTAGTTTTTCACCTCCAAAAATATACATTTATGAGTAATATCGATCAACTGAAATTCAAAACTTAAAATTGATCAATTTGCTCGCATTCACAGTTGTTTACGTCGATTTCCAACGTTCGATGGTAACCCGACTTACTACGAAGACACCACATCCTACATAGCACCAATTTGTGGTCTAGGGGTTGGCCTATGAAATAACATTCAAAGTAGAATGTAGAATACTTGAGTTAGACATTGTGAGAGGGAATTATGAATTTTAATTTCTTACACAAAACTTTGAGAAAAATCCTATTGATTAAATTTTTACTTACCCAGACTGCAGTCGATGATACAGAAGACACCAAATAGGAGAAGAAGAAAGTTCAGCAGCTTCATGTTATATGAATACAAGAAATCCTCAATATTTTCCAATAGCACTGGTTCAAAGAATTAAAATTCAGAATGACTGTTTTGTTAAATGAGGACTATTATATATTCATCACACAGATGTTTTTTATTCATCATATATCACTGCTGTGGTAGTCTCGAAATCATTCACATTGTTTGATTAAAAACACATGTATTCGATTATATGATTAGTTTCAAAAATGTAACTGATATTTGCCATTACGTCATGAGCGAGGAAATGTAAATATCTTTGTGACAAAAAAAACACTTTTCGACATAACAAATAGACAAACAGGGAAGGGGGGGGGGGGGAGGGCAATTATGAAATAAAAATAGTTTTAATACCTTTTTGATGATAAAAATTAACCCAATTTTTAATCAAGTGCAAGCATAATTGTGTTATTTATTCGTGTCACAATAAAAATCATGAAAATGTAAATAAATAAATATAAAAACTCATATTTGGGTCGTCTAAAAACGGAAAAAAAAATATTCTTTATTGATTTACAATTACCATTACTTCAGGTTTGAAAATTCGTACAAAACAGACGTTAGTTTTGTTGTTTTGCATATATTGAATTGATGGAAATTTAATCCAGTTTTAATTTATATTTAAATAACATATTATATATGAATCGACTAGGTGCAATTAATGGGCCTTAGCCACTGATACATATATGTTTAGTTGCCTCTTACAAACATTTCATATGTCATTCAATATAAAAACAAAATCGCTTAAACTAACCGTGATTATCTCATTACAGCTGAAATCATTTATATTGTTTTATTATTATTATTATTTTCAAACTCATCGCTTGCTTTGAAAATTCGTAAAAGCAACTGTTGTTGTTCACTGGTGTAGCAAATTGTGACATGAAATTTTCATATTTTCTCATCGTTCAAATAATTCATTACCACCAAAATTAGTAGCGAAGTGATAAAATGTAACAGATTTTCCTCAAACGGATTTACTCGCTAATTCTTTTTCATGCAAAATTGATTTCTCTAAAAAAAAAAAAAAATCTCTCGACAGTTTCTCCAGAAATAATTTCCAAGATAATCCCTCGTGACATTTTACCACTTCCCTCCCTCAATTCTTCTCTTCCTCACCATAAAAAATAAATCATTGACATGAATAATAATAAAAAGTCAATGTTAAAGGAAGAAAAGAAATATTGACTCCTAATCCCGTTATTTAGCCCTGTTAACATTGCTGTTATCATTTTTATTAGGTGCAAGTTTGAGAAATTCTTCATAAGCATCAGCAATCATATCATCCTCATCCTCCTCTTGTTGTGGTTGTTCCATGGATGGTGTCCAATCATCACCAGCATCAAGACTCGAAAGATCTTGACAAAAACGTCGTTCTTCAGCTGACAATACCATACCATCAGGACCATAAAGTACAGGTTCATCCAATTGTTGTGACAATTGTTTTGTTTTTTGCTGTGATTGTACATTAACTGGATTAACATCAACAGCAACTGAATCATTGAATGAAACACCACGTCCCCAATTACCACTTCGTAATTCCTGTACACTGTTAACCATTCTTCCAACATGTACATCAACTTGTCCTTTAGTAACAAGATCAGTTAATTCTCTCATAACACGTTCAATCTCTTGACGATTTGTTGTACTGTCACGTTCTAAATATTGGCCAGCCAATTTTAATGATTGACATATATATTTTGCTGAATTTGGTCCTGGATTTTTTAATGTATTTGAGATTAAATCCACCAATAATTTACCAAGAATTGATGCTGGATGAGAGTCCATTTGTGCAACAAGTTCAGCAAGACTAAGCATCAAACCATGACATTTTCTCTCATCGTCTGGTGTGTGATCAGTTATATTGGGCCAATTTGTTGATTGATTGTTATTCTCCTCACGACAACGCTCATAAAGAGCTGTCCTAAATATCGAGGGATTATCATCAGAGGGAGTATCAACAGCATCCAAGTGTGAACATAAACGTGCACCACTGTATCGAAAGTTTGAGTCGATTATACATTTTTGAAGAATAGCATTTACTATTGCCTCGGTACTCTCTTTGCTCTTTAAGTGGGGTGTTATGTTACATACTAGTGGCACGACTAGATTATCAAATTGATCGGGATTGCGTGTCAGGGTTAGCATTGCTGTCGTCAGCTGAGAGAGGGAACCCTGCAGGGTCTGCTCACCTCGAGAATTTTCTGTATTGCGATTACTCTGGAAATAGATATTGAAAATTCGAAGAAACTGTTGAGTTTATATGAAAATAAATAAAATTAATATTTCTCACTTGATTCCTGTCATAATTCCCATATCCACTCTCATATCGCTGATAAGACTGCGACGGATGCTCCGAATCCCCATACTGGTGATACGGCATCTGCTGGACGTGATGATAAGGATACTGATGATGACTGCCATAATGATGGACATGCGGCATCCCCTGACCCCCAGTTCTTGCTGCATGCAGACGATCCTGCACCGAGTGTCGTTGCCAGCTTTGGCCCTGCTGAATATCCCCGAAAAATTCTATTATTTTTCATCAATTTTATCGAATTAAAATATTCAAAAGTTCAAAATTATGCATTTATCTCGGTAACGAGTGACTTTAGAAGAAAATGTCAAGAGATATTTTTTCTTCCTTTATCCCAGTAACCTCAAAAAAAAAAAAAAATTATTAACCCAATTCCCAGAAAAACCCAACATCTGTGCATAAAAACTCACATTTTGTTGTGGAGCAACAAATCCCTTGGGCACAAATTCCGGAGCATCGACAGACAGCTCTGAATTCTTGACGACATCATTAATCGAGACATTGTTGAACATCTCGCTGGCTTGATTAACAGATGCTAATTACCAAAAAATGAACCAAAGAATTAAGGTTAAAGTAGTTGAAAAAAAAATTGAGGTTAAATACTCTCAGTGGCTAAACATAAAATTAAACTAATAATTACCCATTTGATTAGGTATATGTGGACGTCTCAACGGCTGATACTCATTACCAGGTGTCCACAAATTGCGTCCTCTGCCCCTGCCTGCGCCACGACGATCACCGCCACCGTCACCCTCGCCAGCGTGCTCCATTACCCCAACGACAAAATCCTCAACTCGATGAAAATAATTCCACTCACTCTCCCCCACTTTTTACACAGTTAAAATACCTTTAAAAAATCTATCAAATACAAAAAAATCAATTAATCTTCACTCAATAGTTTTTTTATATAAATTTCAACGTTTTTTTATCATTCACCATGCGACAAAAAATTCTAGCCCGAGGGACAATAATCACAATGCCGATACAGATTCGCGGTATGAGGTTTGGTGTGTCCGTTATGTCGGGACAATAACGTAATCATCGATATTAGAACCCTCAGAAAAAATTTTAAAAATCACCTCCGAGTCCTCAAAAAAATTAATTTATCACATTCACCTCTTAAAAAAATAATCTAAAAACAATGGAAAATATTTATAAATAATTTTAAAATACTAGATTGATTATTAAGTAATAATTTAATGGATTAAAAATATCGAACAAGACCTAGAAACTAGTTACACTCCTGATAAAAAGCCTCACTAGTCGCCATCTTGCGCTCGACCCTTCAACCAAAAAACAGTAATGGCCGCCGAACCGGTACCACGACATTACAAATTGACGCGTTTTACTATTATTTCTAACGAGTCACTGTCACCACTGACTCCTAAATCACCATAAATCCACTGATAAAAACCATAATTTACGTTAAATAAATCCCAATAATCTCCAAGTCTCACTGATAACAAATTAAACCCTAAATGTGTTTGAATACGGCGCCATAATCGTCGGTGTGGTCCTGCTTCCCCCAATAAATAAATAAAAAAAGTCCAGTGGGATAAAACGGAGTAGATGAAATAGTAGATTTGTATGATAAATCAAAAAGTCTCTCAAATCTTCAATTTTTCCGTGTAATTATTTTTATCTATCTATCCATTTGTGACAATAATGGAATTTGATGGCGGCGATGAGTGGGTGGGGGTGTGTGTGTGTGTGGGTTTCTACAGAGTACAATGTGATTGATCCCATGGAACAGGTGCATCGACAATTGGAATGTCTGCAGACAGTGTTTCAGTGGTTTATTCGTGATAATCAATGAGTGCAATTTTTATTATGATAATGTATCGTGAGAATTTATTACGATTTATTCGATAAATTGATTATGAATATTTGATGGAGAACAATGGGGAACATGTGGGTGATGAGTTGACTTTGTGAGACAACGGAGTGATTTATTAATTTATTGGGGGTAATATCATTTTATATTTATTGATATGATGGAGTTTAGATTGTTGGGACAATTTTTTTGGAGTTAATTTGTTGAGGGGGAGGGTTTTTTTTTTTTTTTTTTTTTTCTTCTTTCGATTGAGTCAAGTGACAAGTGTTGTTATGAGTGTTTATAACGCCTCGTCGACGGCAAATACGGGCAATGCCGCGGGTAATAACGCCGTCGGGACGCCCGAGGGTGCCGACGACTGGATGGAATTTTGTGACAGACACGCCCGCGCATCCGCATCAGATTTTGCTAAGGCTTTTTGCACTTATGTCAGTCTCAATTTACCGGAGAGCGCAAGGGCCACTTTATCGCACAGGGATTTTTTGAGAAAGTTTATTGATACTTTTTGTGAGCATTTCGAGAGCGAGTATCTGAGACGAAGTGCTAGGTGAGTTATTTTGCAATATTTTGTCTTTTGACACTTGCCCTCACTTTTGACATTGTTCGGAAACTTTTGTTTTGCGGAAAATTTAGGAGAAATTTCTCCAGGACCCTCCGATGAACATGCAATCGAGAAATTGACCACATAAACCTTTAGAGATATCGAAAAAAAAAATATCAAAGTGGAAACATTTTTAAACTCATCCCCTTTCGATCGTAATTCAATGTAAATTCAATAAAATCCTTGATTTTCAGATCTCCTTCATTCCATGACACTCGTAATCCAGTAACAAACTCAACTAGTCACAATAATCGAGTCCCAATTCGTGCATCATCACACGAAGAATTCAGTGATTATTCTGAGCACGAGGGTGACATTGTCTCACCAAAACCAGTGCACAAGCCCTTCTTTCGTCGGCTCTCCTTCAAGGGTTTGAAAAAAGGAAAGGGCTTCTTTCACAAACAACAGAGCGATGAAGTCGAACTCTCTCACAGTGATCACAGACGTGATAAACACTCAAAATCAAAATTATCAAAAATTGTTGTTGAGTGCAGAAAAGAGGGAGTTGTCAATTCGTTGATGGGTGAAAATCCAGATGGTACACAAAAATGGGAAAAATCAAGATTAGCACTGATTAAGGCTATTGGAGGGTACATGCTTGAGTTTTATTCACCACCGAAAGCCGTCAAGCCTAGGGATGGAGTTTTCTGTTCAGCTATTACCGAAGCTAGAGAAACAACTGCCCTAGAGATGCCTGATCATGAAAATACCTTTGTTTTGAAGACACAAAATGCTGAATTTGTCATTGAGGCTCATGATTCTGCAGACATGAGATCGTGGCTGGCGACAATCAGGTAAAAATTATTTATTTTTAAAATTTGTGGATATCTTCTGAAGGGTACGGTTTAGAGGAATTTTCCAAGAGACCTATTTCGTAGAGAATTTTGGGAATTGTAAAAATGGTCTCTTGGTATTTTTCCGTACTACTGCTCATTCTCGAGATAATATGACGCTGAAACTAGCATACGATTCTGGCATACACAGTGGATTACCTTTTGGAGCGGACTGTACTGTCTTCAATTTTTTATTTCTTATATTACAGAATCGCGTCATTGAAATTTTTTTCATTGTAAACTGTGAACTGCCCCTCCCCCTTCCCTCTAAAATTTATTTCATCCCTCCCGCATCATGCGGGTGGTTCCGACCCCCTTTCCAAAATGAACCCAGTGGAATTACTTAGAAGAATATTTTTTTTTGCACTCCAAATTACGTCATTGCAAAAATCATTTGCAAAGTATATTGACTACCCCTTCCCGAAAAAATTTATTTCATCCCTCCCGCATCATGCGGGTGGTTCCAACCCCCTTTGAAAAGGGTGTTGATGGAAAATCGTCTATGCCTATCAGGGGGACTCATGAAAATTTGTCTGTGTTGTTTTTCCGATAATTTTTGCAGAAAAATTCCATAGAATGAAATTAATGATTCATTTATACTCACCGGAATCCCTTACGCATCTATATGCATATATTTTATAAAATTTTATAGGACTAACTGATGAAAAAAAAAATTGAAGACAGTACAGTCCGCTCCAAAAGGTAATCCACTGTGTATGCCAGAATCGTATGCTAGTTTCAGCGTCGTCGAGATAATTACATTTTTTGATGAAATTGATTGTTAAATTATTCATCAGATACTGCATGAGAAACGCACATATGAACTCTATGGGTACAAATTCTAATGATACTACTGATGGAGTTGGTCATGGGTCTGCTGGTGATGGAGATAGATTGAGAGCCAACTCTGCAAGTAAATCATCAAGATCTGGTCATGATCATGGTAGTGATGGGGGAAATCCCCCAGAATTGCCACCAAGACTGAGAACGAAGAGTAACAGCAATTTAGAATTGTGCTCTTCTCAACAAGAAATCGAGCAGTGTAAGTTTTTCATTTTCCAGTAATTTTTTCAATGACGCTGAACCTAACTGCCAAACTAGCCGCGAAACCGCCAAGAGCGTAAAAGGGTTCTATTTTTATTTGTAAAAAAAATCGAAATCTGAATATTTTCTCCCTCCAACCCTCTCCAAAGGGATGGTTTCCAATCATCTGAGATTAAGGAGGAAGCAGATAATGAAATTACAGCATAGTAATGAATTGCACTTGATTTTTCGTATTTTCGTACACAGGGCCCCGTCCGTCGGGACCACCATCCGCCCCTGTTTGGCGGCCAATTCAGCGGTTAGCTTCAGCGTCATTTTTTTCATTAATTCAATATCTCGGTAATGAGTCATTTTAGGGAAAATTGCCAAGAGACCTTTTTTATTGATCACGAAATTCTCTACAAAAAATTTATTTTGATATTTTCTCATAGAACCACTCATTTCCGAGATAATCACTTAATTATCAAAAATGTTCTATTTTAAATATTTTCGTACCATTTTTTTCTCATTTAATTAATTATCTGCAGACAAAATTTCATTCACTATCCACTTATTCAGAGTGAAAAGATATTAATTCCACTACATATTCAATTTTTATTACATTCCGGATGAAAAGATTGTATCAAAACTGGTTTAAGAGGTTGTTGTACTGAGGGAGATGTTCCTTGGAAATTATTTGCACTCGAGAGTTTCATTATCTGAGACGATATGTTTGCTCAATATGAAATTCTGATAAATTTATTTGAGAAAGAATTTCTTTGATATTCCTCCTGATAATTGAAATTAAAATATTAATTTTAGTGCCTAATGAGGGAGAACTCGACCTTGCTGTAAGCCTGAGAGAGTATCCCTGGTTCCATGGTACATTGCCACGTTCAGATGCTGCACAACTTGTCCTTCATAGTTCCACAAATGGTCATGGTGTTTTTTTGGTCAGACAGAGTGAAACCAGGAAAGGAGAATTTGTTCTTACGTTCAATTTTCAAGGGAGAGCAAAGGTATCAATTTTCATTTACATCTTATAAATTTTTGGGGAAGAAAAAATGATATTAAAGGAAGAATATTTATAATTTTCCATTTATCTTGTTACTGAGGTATTTTTGACAAAAAAGTCAAAAGACATTTTTTTTAGTAAATTTTCTCAGCTACAAAAAAGGTCTCTTGATATTATCCCCTAGAACTCTTCATTACCCAAATAATCACCAAATTCAATTCTAAATAATTACTAAAAAAATATTTTTCAGCATTTGAGAATGACATTGAACGATCAGGGCCACTGCCGTGTCCAACATCTGTGTTTTCCAGCAATATTAGACATGCTTGATCATTTTCGACAAAATGCAATACCCCTGGAATCTGGTGGTACAGCTGATGTTATGTTAACTGAATTTGTTGTTGCGACACATTTGACAAGACCACAAGTCCATCCAGTACCAACAACAAATACCCAAACAGCCCAGGAGAGAAGACCAGCAGTTGCCCCAGAGTCAAGAGAAGTAAGAGTCAGCAGCGGAAGTCTCACACCTCTCGAGTGAGCGCGAGTTGCCGACTCCCACAGTCTCAAATCTGATTTTTCTACAGACAGTGAGTAGATTGAGAAAAGAGAAAAAAAAACGCCTAAAGCGATGCCCCAGAGTTGAGATTCGATTGTGGGTGGAAGGGGCTCGCTTTCACAGATATTAATTCATTAATATTTCATGATATTTTCTTCTAAAGCCCCTCATCTCCGAGATAATCAGTAAAAACATTGTAAAATGATAAAAAAAAATTATTTTTATTAAAGGTACAGACTTATAGTGGATCGATAAGGATTCGCATTGAGTCGCTGGAGAGACTGGAGCAACAAAATACTAATCAACAGGCATCTACTAGTGGTAGAGCAGTACAAAATACATACAGTTTTCTCTGACGTTGGATACAGAGAAGATTAACATATGGCTATCGTATGGTCAGTCATTCTGAATAAAAGATATATATTTTTTAAATATCTATTTATATGCTTCAATTAACATTCTATCGACTCATTCCATCGAGAAGAGACAAATAATAAAAATTTACAAAATGTAATTTTTATTTGGCTCAACTTATCGCTGTATACGAATTCTTCAATAATTTGTAAATAATTTTCATTTCTTATTTTTTTTTTTTTTTATCGTGGAAATATGCCTGTTACCTTGCACTAGGCTGTAATCTATTGAAAAGCCTCGGCTCAAAATGCATAATTTTTAAAATAATATTTTTTTTTCAGTATCTTGAGGAGATCCAAGTTGTTAATTTCTATTTGAAATCAGTTTTTAGTGAATATCTTTGAATCGGAGAGAGATGGAGGAATTTTCATAAGGACCTTTTTTGTGGGTAAAAATAAGAGCTACAAAAAAGGTCTCTATAAAAATTTCGATATCTCCAATAGATTTCGAGATATTTTTTAAAAAAACTGATTTCCAATAAAAATTAATTCATCTCGTTTCGTGATTTGAGTAGGTAATAATTGGTTCTTAAAAATCAATTCAAATCACGAAAAATTTTACAATTGAATCTTTTCAAATAATAATGCACAAATCATATGATACATATAGGGATATATATATATTTTTTATCAATAAGTGAAAATATTTGATAAGGAATTACATAAATTTGAAACTAAAAGTCAAATTAAGATTCGATAATTGTAAATATTGATCGATTCTTCCAAATTAACTATTTGTTTTGTTATATTTTTTTTCGGCCGTATAAAATACAGAATTTATGAAATTTTTTCGATTATTCCAAATGATAGATTTTTTTATAATTTTTCTTTTTCCTCATTGTTGAAAACGCAGAAATATTGCTCCGAAAAGACTGCCTGTTATTGATTTGTACAAATGCCATATATCTATATGTTATTTTTGTTTTTGTCTTTTTTTTCAATAATCATGCGATAATTATTGTCTCAATTACTTGAAAAAATTATAGTGTTGAAAAGGAGAAAATCACAATTTCCTGCAGAGAATTTTTTTCATTTTTCTCTGTTGATGAAAAATTGTCACTTCTTCTATTGCCTCAAGGATAAATCAACAATGAGACTGTTATTGTCACAATAATTTCATTCTCACAATGATAAATAATGCCAATCAACGCTAAAAGTACTTAATTCCAAGAGAAAGACATTTATTTTTCTTTTTTAATTCTGTTGTAAAATGATTTTAAAAAGTCCAAAGTGAATTTGTAGACTATTTTGAAAATATCTCCGTAAGAAAGAGGTTTAGAGGAAATTATCAGGAGACCTTTTTTGTCGAAAATTTCATAATCTACAAAAAATGTCTCTTAATATTTTCCTCTAAACCCAATAATTTCAGAGATATCGACAAAAAATTAAATGATTAATCGACAATTTTTTTACAGAATAAATTTTATTTTGCTTATTTTTAGAAAATTCAATTTTTTTTTGTTTTAAAAATTTTTTAATTGAATATTCATGATTGTTTAAATATAATTATGCCTTCGTGGTTAATTTTCGTACTAAATTTTTTAATATAAAAATTCGATAAATACAAATTGATGAATTAAATCAAATTTATTTCAATCGCAATTGTTGAATTTGTAATATTGATACTCATCGAGCTTGTGCTCTAGACATTAATTGACTGAATTAATAATTGTATATTTGTAATTTACAATTTTTAAATAAGATATTAATGGAATATGTAATTGTGTAAATATTGATTATTTCTTCAATGAACGAGACAAATTAATTATGAATATCAATAACGTGAAGACAAATTTATTATTAGTTATTTTTAATTATCAAATTGTGTAATTAAAATGGAGGATAAAAATTTATTTATCATTTTGCTTTTATATACTCGATATGAAATATTCGTTTATCTCCGAAACAAATGGATTTACAAGAAAATGTCGAAAGATATTTTTTGTAGAGAATTTCATCAGCTACAAAAAAGGTCTTCTGACATTTTCTCCTAAAATTACTCGTTCTCAAGATAATTCAATAATGACTAATTGAAGAAATTACATCGACTTAAAAATCAAATTATGTGGCAAAAAATTAAAAAAAAAAAAAGATTAATCTTGCTAAAAATGCTGGATAATGCTTCAAAATTCAACGAAATAATTCGTATCGACGAAATAACGTGAATAAAGTTATTGTTAGTGTCCACCGAGAGATAAATAATAATTGTGTGTCGTGGAATGAAGATAATTGACCATTATAACCCCGAGCTTTGTATCGTCGTTTGCAAAAAAGGATAAAGAGAAAAAAAAAATAAGGAAATTCCATCGTTATGTGTTCCATATGATGCTAATGCAAATTATATTGAAAAATAATGAGATTAAATACATTTATGTACAGTAATTTCTAGTCTTAACAATTATGAAGTCTTGATAAATGATTTTGGTGGATTATTTTTATGATTTTTAATTCAGTCGTCCGTATCCAGTACTGGAGACAGCTAAAACAATTTAATTATTATTTCAATGAATTTTTTTAATTATTCAATAATTATGATTTTTACTTACATAATACTCGATATAACAGGTGTGCCCTTCATCAGTCTTCACCATGTACTGGAAACAAAGTAATCCAATATCATTAGTTCTCAATGATACTTTATTTGCACATCCAAGTGCTTTCATTGCTGGTTTCATGTGAGAAAATCTGTAGTAAAAACCCGCCTGAGTTTTACAATCAAAACTGTCTATTAAATCACTGTCGTGGGGTAATTCTATTCTACATTCACCTGCCAATCCATCTGTGCCAATTTGAAAATATGGAGCCTTTGGAGAAAGTAATAACTGAAAAATCGAGTAAATTAAAATTTTCTTAATTATGTGATTTTCTTGAAAATAAACTATTCCACGAGAAAATATCAAGAGACTTTTTTTGTAGAAAATTTTATTCTCTATAAAAAAGGTCTCTTGACATTTGTACCTAGAACCACTTTCTACTGAGATATTTGAATATTTATTTCTCTTGTAAAGTTTTCTGTGATGAAAAATAATTCTGATTAAATAGAAATAATGTTAATTGAATGAAAAATACCTCAATAAATTCACAAGTAGGATCTATTTCACTCCAGATATCCCTCAATAATTCTGTCTGGAGGATGACTTTATTCAGGACTTCATCAGGTGGAATTTGAAAATCAAGAAGTTCATCAATTTCTTGAGTCTTCAGTGAACAATCTGTAATTATACCATCCTCTTCAATTAGCACTGTCACTGGATGTCCAGTACCTTTGTAATAAATTTGAAGAGCCACTGATCTTCCAGCTGCTGACATTTGACTCCAGAACATGCCCAGACACTCGACGAGAACTGTTAAATTAATTTTAAAAATTGCATCCTCTTTTAAATCGTACTCTTGGAAGAGATTAGTGGGGAGATAGGCATTTGCTTGGATGCATTTAGAGTCCTCCACTGTGATTTTCAGACCATTCTCTGAAGCAAAACACATTGCATTCTGGAATAAAAATTAAAAATTAATTAATTGATTGAAAATTGAAATGGAAAAAATGGAGAAAAAATATTGGGGGATTATTTCGCGAATATCTTGGAAATTAAGAGGTTTAGAAAAATTTATCAAGAGACCTTTTTTTTAGCTCTTGAAATTCTCTACGTTTTGATGATGAAAATTGATTAATTAATTTAATTAAAAAGTAATCATTTACCTCTCGAAAATTGACAGATCTCAGTAATTGAACAACTGTCTTCAGATTTCCTAATTTAGCAACAAATTGATAATCAGCATTCTGTGAGTTCATCCTGATCGTAAGAAACTTGATGAAGAAGTAGATTTTTAAAATGTACTGGTGTTATTTTTTTCTCGTTAATTATCTCTGGAGTTAAATTTGCCAGCCAGACAGCTAAAAGATGTTTGCATGTCACGTGTGAATGATCTCCAAGTACATGAAATCTAAATTTTGAAAGAAAAAACGAAACATTTTCTCGACAGATTCAACAAAAAAGAACTGAAAATTATTTTGTAAATATCTCAGAAACTATTGAATTTAGAGAAAAATGTAAAGAGACATTTTTTCTGGAAAATTCAATTGGCTCCAAAAAAGATCTCTTGACATTTTTCTCTAAATCCTCTGGTTTAAGAGATATTTATAAAATAATCAGTACGAAATTTTTTAAATGATCAATTCTTCTCAAAATTTCGTATTAATTACTTGAATGCAGGACAGGGACAGTAATTAACACCCGGAAAAATTGTGTAACTTTCTCCAGAAAGGCCTCGCACTTGTATCAACGATCGAGCTGCATAAATATCCTTCCAGACACCAGTCTTCTGGGAATCGAATGCAGTGACTTTGGTAAATTTTCCTAATTCAAAGAGTTCAATTGCTCGTTCCAATACTGGACCAAAAACTGTGGAGAGTTTGATTAAAGTTGAATCTGAAACTAATTAAATAAATTTTATAATTAATTCAAAACAATTGAGTGAAAAAAAAATTGTTATCAAATTACATTTTTTCTCTCTTCGAAATTCAACAGCTGACACCTCTAGCACGTGTCCACAAACGTCAACAATACCTAAATCAAATTTTCTATTTGTATCTCTTGTACCAGGTGTTTCACCCACTGAATTCATTCCCGCAATTCCAAATACTCAAAATTCCAAAAAAATTATTCAATTAAAATAAACAAAACTCTGTATTCCTCATTTCCCCGCCGAAATGTCTCTGTAAAGGCAGTCCCCATGAATCTCAAGGCTTGCGACCGCAAAATAAATGGAAAATGTGAAGGTCAGCCTTAATCCTAAAATCCATCATGGTGCTCACAATGGATCGTGCAACAATTATCTTGTGCTCCTAATAATAATTTAAAATAAAAAAACAGTTCGGTAAGACACTATTGACCATTGCTACATTCCCCAAGTCCCCATCACTCGTGTTTATCCAATAATGAGAGTAGAATTACCTCAAAAAAATTGAATCAAAAATGACGAAATCATTTTAACCTTCAATTCTGTGAAGTGGTAAAACGTAATAATTTTTTTTCCCTAAATCAGCCTATATTTCGTAAACAAGTGATTTTAGGAGGAAATGACAAAAGACCTTTTTTGTAGCTAATAAAAGTCTCTACAAAAAATGTCTCTTGACATTTTTTCGTAAAATTACTCGTTGTCGATATAATTTCATGTTTAATAACGTGGGAAAAAAAAATCTCTTGTTTTCATCTATGTTACGTTTTACTATTTCATTAGAAATCAATTGAATTGAATCACGTGGATTGTAATGAGTGATAAAGAGTGCCCTGAGGACAATTAAATAAGCTCATCAATTAACTAATTAATTAGTGTAATTTTGTAACAATTAATTCTTGATTATTTTTTATTGAAAATATTTGCGTTCAATTCATTGCTTCGGGTTACAAAATTTCCTTTGTTCCTTGGTGTGAAAAATAACACTCAGAGGATCCTATTACACTCGAATTCCAAGAGGTGTGAGTCATCCCTATAATCGTGATATTTCCAATTATTAATCATGACAAGTAGATACGGAATTACAATTTAGGGTAGGAAAAATGGTATTTGATGCATTAGAATTCTCAGGGTGATGTGCTAATTTCAAGAGTAGCTGGACAATATTTTTTTTCAACCCTGTGAAGAATGATGAAGACAGAGGAGAAGGAAGAGGGGGAGATATCGTTGGAGGACGTGAGCTCCTCGGACGAGGGACAGACGAGTTATCGGGTACCCTGGACTAATTCAGTGACGTCACCAATCAGAAGGAGTCACTCATTGCGAGGTAAAAGATGAAAGATACTTTTAGAATCAATCATTGCTAAGATAATTAGTCATTAGAATTTCTCAATTTATTCATTTTTGTTGATTTGTTAAGAAATATTTTTTGTCAGGAATTTCATGATTTACAAAAAAGATCTCTTAATATTTTACTCAAAATCTACTCGTTTGAGAGATATTAGAACTGACATAAATGTGTTTGTGTTATCGTCTCATGATGACACCTTGAAGAATTCCATATAATCTTAAATCGGAAATCAATTCTCAAGTGATAAACTGTCATATCTCAAACTCGTTATGTTTAGTAATTGCCTTTGTACTTGAAAAAATTGAATAAATTCTGAAGCCCCCTCCCTCTTCCCATGAAAACCTCAATAATCCTCCAGAAAAATATTCCAAAACCTTGAAATAAAAATTTCTAATCAAGTAGAAGTTGCTATTACCCCCAAAGACGCAGGTCACGGCAAGGAGAATCGTCGTTACTTACGTGATTTAAGAGCACGTTACCTCCCAACCCTTCAATCAAAATCCGAGGGTCTCCTTCCAATATCAAGTGAGGATGAGCACGAAATAGTTGAACTACCAGATTCATCCCACCATCTCTGCATTCACCTTGGCAAAAAGAAACGAAAGAAGAGAAAGAGGAAAAAATCATCTGGATCTGCACCCCTGTCACTCGATGATTTTGTATCAGTAACAGAGCCAGATCCTGATATTTTAAATGCTCCAACACATACCGAGATAACTGTCCACCGACGCCGTTCATCCCCAAGTCCTCGTTCATCCCATCGACACTCACCATTCACCAGAATTCGTGATATATCTCGTTCACCACCATCAACACCTCCAAGACTCTTTCGTACCTCATCAAGGCTATTACCATCCCCGAGACCCCACCACTACTCAAGATCTCCCTCACCACAAAGAAGATCACCCCGGCGAAGATCAAGATCAAGATCACCCAGAAAATCATCAGCAATTGTTTCAAAAAATATAAAAAAATCACCCATCACATCACGTGATAAATCCCACTTTCGTCATCCCAGTCCAGATGTCTATGCATCATTTCTGTTGAAGAAGGTCAGACGTTTGGATGAGACTGGAGGTATAACATTCCCTAGAATTCACAAAGATGGTACTTCCCTAAAAGATAAACTCAGCAACATATTGAACACAAAATCAGTGAAAAATTCTGTTATAAAACAACTGAAAGAAGATAAAAATGGGGAAGAATTGTCTGAGGGTGGTGATGATATTGAAGTACTCAGGCATTTAGCTCTACAGACTAAACAAAAAACATTGGATAAATCATCTGAGCCTGATCATCTCAGTGACAATGATCCTGAGGATCTTGAGCTTAGGATGATAGCTCTTAAATCGGCTGTGATAAAGAAACATGAGGAACGTGTTAAAAAGAGAAAGAAGAGAGATAATTTGAGGGATACGAGTCCATTTGGTGATAATTTTTTTAATGATGTTGTTGATAATGAATCATCATCAGACACTCGACAAGTTGAGGATATGGAATTGGATACAGATGTTGAGAGAGAGAAGGAATGTTACTCACCGTATTCTCCATATTCTCCATCGGACGAAGAAATGAGAGATTCACCAGAAATTAATTATCCAAATGTTTCATCAGTTACTGATGTTAAATCTATGAATAATTGTATTGATAATGAAGATGAGAGGGATATGGAGGCACCTTATTCACCCACAGATCCAACTAAAACACCTTGGGTAGACAGATTTAATAAAGAGAAGAGAAAAAATATTTTGACAACAATAACAATTAAAAGTAACAGTGAAAGCAGTGATGAAGCACCATATTCACCATCAGACACTCCAATGTATGATCCTGAGCTTCCTTCTTATCCTCTAGATATTTTAGATACTCAGGATGAGGATAATTGCACTGCCCTTGATTTATCCATGAAAGATGGACATAAAAATGAGAATGAAATTGTTGAGAATGAAGAGACTAGTGGAAATATTCAGGGGGAAAAAACTTCAGAAGCTGCTGGAGATACTCCAGAAATTGTTCCAGAACCTCTGATAACTCGAGATAATGAATCTCAAGAGATAAATACAGATTGTCCAATTAATTTTTCAAAAGACTCGAAAATAATAATGAATATTGAGGATAATTCATTGAAAAATATTGCTGAACAAACTGGAGAACCTTTCTATCTTCGAGGAATACCAGAAGTCACTAAAGAGCCAAATAAAATTCCAATCCTAGTGAATAGATCACTTGTTCCAGTGTCAATTCTAAAATCAAATAAAAGCCTTCAACAACGATTGCCACAGAAAAAAATTGAAATATCGAGTGAACGAGTGTTTAAATCAGCTGAAATGCTGCCAGTTGACGTTGAGACTGAGCCAATTGTATCCACCAGTGTCTTCAAGCCAATTAAACTTCAAACAGTGATGAAAAAGTCAACGATTGTAGCATCAGCAGCTGCTTTCAATAATGTTTCCATTGACGAGTCGAATTCTCTGGGTTCTGAGGCTATTTTAAAAGTTGTTGAGGATGTTAATGATAAAAGTAGTGATCAAGTGTCTTCTGATAAGTCTGAAAGGACTAATAATGTACTTAAAAAGTCTCTAGACAGTGAAAATTCCTCTGAAACAAAGAATTCGAGTAAACAGAAAAGAAGAAAAGGTGGACGAAAAACTCTTGAATTACGAAGAAAACATCATCTGGATAAAAAAGGTAGTATCAGAGATTCTGGAGACAATTACAGTCGTATTCGTGATCAAAAAAATTCTGAAGACTCTTCTAAGAATTCTAAAAGTACTACAAAGTCATCAGAGAGAGGAAAATTGAGTAATAGAAGATCAGAATCAATTGATAAAAAATCAAGATCCAATGAAAAAGAGAATTTATCAGTAATTGAAGTCTCGAGACTTGAAATGTCGATGAGAAAAGTTGGTGAACAGAATAAAGATGAAGAGAGTGTTCAGGTAGAATCGATTGTCACTGGTAATGATAAAAAAAGAAGAAATAGTATTGAAGAGGATGAAGAGACACTTCGAGCTATTTTATTAGCTTCTTTAGCTAAACGACCAAAATCTGGAGATATTGTGGGTACTAGAGGCTCTGATGGGGTTTCTAAGGCTTCTGAGGGATCATCAGAGGTTCAAAAAGTGGAAAAAGTGCCGGAGAAGGATAAAGGTATGATTGAGGGGGTGAGAAATATTGTTGAGACTTGTCAAGTGGTGAATAAAGTATCTCAAGAGATTACTGATTCTCCAGTCAGTGGAAAGGGTTCAGAATTAATTAATCATGTTAATAATACATCAACACCGGTCCAAAAGTCCTCAACAAGTGTTCAACAAGCTGATAAAGGTGTGAATGCAGTTGAAGCGAGAAAACGTTTGAATACTGCGGTAATTAGAGGACCACCTAAGAAAATCATCAGGAAAATTGCTATTCCAGTCAGTACGAAGGTTGTTAATAATGCTAAAAAATTCCAGAATATAATGGTACAGAGGAAATTGATACTCCAGGCGCAGGAAAAAGAGATAAATAGTGGTGGAGGTATTTCTAAAAATTTAACATTGAATAATTTGAAGACTAATGAGATTTCAAGTTCAGGTAGTCCAAAGATTAAAGCTTCTGGAAAGGTGCAGAGGCTTGTGATTAAACTTGGAGAGGATTCTGATAGTGATTCTGGTGAGGATGGTGCTAAGGGAATGGAAGGATCAGGTGGTGAACGAGCTGTACTTGCTATTCCTACCACTGATTTTGAAAAAAGTGTTGATCAGTTTTTGAAAGAACAGAGAAAAAAACAGGAGATTATGGCCATGAGCTCAACTGCTGTCACATCAACACCAACTTGTGCTGGTAAAGGGGGACTTGGGGGTGTTAAGATTACTGATGGACTCGGTGGAACTCCTTTGGTGAGATTATTGTTTTTTTTTTTTTTTTAATTGTTTTTTGATGAATGGGATTTGGTTTTTTGGGGATATCTTTGGAGGGGAGGAGTTTACGGGAATTTACCAAAAGATCTTTTTTGTAGCTCACAAAATTCTCCATAAAAAAGGTCTTCACAAAAATTTCGCTAAATTCCTCTGATTCTGAATTATTCTCAAAAACAGATTTTTATCAAATAAAATTCTTTCACTTTTACTCTTTTCTCTTTTTTAATAAGAAAAAATAATATTTCCAGGCGGTTCGACATCTTCCCCCATCACAACAAGAAGAGTACAAACGCCTGAAACAAAAAATCCTTGAAAAAGAGAGACAGCGAGCAAATCGCCAGATGAATACACCACCAGGTCCCCTATCCCCAGCATCTCCCATTTCAAAATCACCAAAGCCATCAACCCTCACAAAAGCCTCCAACCCACCCTCTCAAGACCCTAAAACACCACCGAGAATTCTCCCAATCCCGAAAACACAATCAAAATCTCCAACAATTGACTCCAATTTGTCCCAAAAATCTCCACAATCTGAAAAACTGGAAAAATCTGGACAAATGGAAAACCTCAGTATTCAGATTCCAAATGATCAATTGACCCCAGCAAGTCGACTAGTCATCGATAAACCAGAGAATTCCGATAAAAATTCGACTAAAGTACCAACTACCCTGAGAATTCTAACAACAGACCAGTTGAACTCAAAATTCACACAGGTACAGCTGAAACTGGGGGAGAGAGGAGTGAATTTGAGTGATGACAAGTCCTTGGAAGATCATGATAAGTCCATGGGAGAGCTTTTGCAATCCAATGGAACAATTATAAATTATGATATTACGAGTATTAATGTTAATTCAGATGGAAATCGTACAGAAATTAATGAATTGAGTGTTGATGAGATTGATAATGAAAAGAATCAGACTGATGGATCAGCTAGAGTGGATTCAGAGGCTTCAACTGTCATCATCGAATCACAGACAAATCAGTCATCATTTGGTGATGCTGGATCTTCAACAGTAGATTCAGAAGCTTCAACTGTGATTCTACCACCCAGAGGTGAAGATAATGAGACTGATGAGAGCTCCAGGGATGAAAGTGGAGAATCAACAATTGTTTTGGATGATACAATCGAGGAAAGACGTAATATTGATCTCGAGAGATCACCCACGAGGGCCAAGAGCAAATCTCCTATTAAGGAAAATTCAGAGAGGATTAAGTCAGATGTCAGGGCGGCGCTGGAGAGCCTTGGGTTGATGAGTGAGGAGGAGCAGAAAAAGAGGCTGGAGGAGATTGAGAGGAATTTGGTGGTTAAGAGGTGAAGGGTTATTATTATTTTGGGTTTATCTTGGGAATTGAGGGTTTTAGGGGAAAATATCAAGAGAGCTTTTTTGAAAAGAATTTTATTAGCTACAAAAAAGGTCCTCTGAGTTTTCTTCCTAGGATCACTCGTTATTGAGATATTTGGATATTTAATTAAATTTGTAAAAATCTTATTTTTGGGGTGAAATTGATAATTAAAAATTTTTTAATTCAGGTACTCGGTGTTGGATGACTTGACGGAGATGTCGAGTACACTGAAGCAGTGGGATTTAGAGCGTGAACTCCAAACGAATTTATTCGCTGAAGTGAGAAGACTCAGAGCTCAATTGGCAATTGCTGAAGAGCGTTTGCAAGAGCAGAGAGTTAAAATTGATAACATCGGGCCAAGAGTGACAAAGGCACACAAAACCATTGTCGAGGGACGTACTGAGTGTCTCAAGCTTACAAAACTGTGCCAGGGCATTGGAAACAAAGTTGTTGGACAGCAGTACAAGTAAATACTTCATTTAAACCTCAATTACTTTAAGAGATCATTTTTATTCTCTTCACATTCGATCAATTAAATTGATTAATAACTCTAGGGTACCAGTGACTGGTGCACAATTGATGATGGAGAGGCTGAAGGAAGTTGCCTATCACACGAGACAATTATCAAAGAAGAAAGTGCCATGTGAAAATAGTAATAATGAATTAGGATCAAGTGTTGGTGATGAACAATCTAAGGAGAGAAGAATGAATTCAGATTCTGAAGTTTCTTGGGGTGATAACGTTAATAGTGAAGCAGAACAGAGTGATAATGCCACTAGAGTTGTCATTTCCAGATTAATCGAGAGGGATCCAGTGATCCAGGATGATCCTTTGTCTGGTGCCATTTCTGGGGAAAATTCAAGGCCTTTGAGCACTCTGGAGTCTTCGACTGCTGGTGGATCGATGAATAAGCATTCACATTTTGCTAACTCGTATGAGTCTGTTCTTACGAGTGTTAGAACACCTAGGTGGGTGTTTCCATGTCACTAATTACATATCTAACATTTTTTTAATGGAATGAGGATGAAATTTGAATGAAATAGTCAAAAAAAAAAAATTCTAATTGTGTGATTAGAATCTCCATAAAAAATATCTTTTGACATTTTTCTCTAAATTCATTGGATTCAAATTTTTTGACTGATATAATTTTCTATCTTTATTCCATTCAATAATAAATCATTACTTGCTGATAATTTGTCTGAGGGGGTATTTCGTGTTTTTTTTTTTGTATATTCTCAATAGACACATCGATCCCAATCTTGAGCTCTGTCCCTTTGAGCTGACTGGTGTCTGCAAGGATGATGGCTGTCTCTACAATCATTTGGAGCCCAGAAGTCAGCCTCAGACGATTCGACAATAACCTAGGATTTTTTTTAATACGTAAGGTGGTTCTAAACTCTAAAGGGGGGAGGGGCCTTCCAACGTTAAATCCCAACATACATGAATTCAACAATCATGTTTCTTACATATTCATTTATCTCGAAAACGAGCCATTTTAGGAGAAAATATCAAGAGATCTTTTTCATAGAGAATTAAATTTCCCACAAAAAATGTCCTTTGACATTTTCTCCTAAAATCGCTGATTCTCGATATAATCTCATATTTAACAAAATGTAAAAAAATCAACTACTTTTCTTCATCTTATACAATACCCAAACAATTCATTTATTATTAAGAAAATTTAAATAATATCATCGAATTTTCAGGCTCAACAGATACGAAGATAAAACCCCCATGAAGATGATAAATCATCAGCTGATTTTTTTTTCGGTAACAATTGATTACTTTTTATGGCGATTTCCAGTCCACTGGATGGTAAGTTGTCTTCATAAAAAAAAAAAATCACACACACGAAAAAAGAAAGGCTGGATTTATTTAACCACTGGTTTTTGATACAAATAATGGGCTGTGAACACTAGAAAAGAGGATTAATATCCTAGGGATAATCCATCAGGCCATTAATTTATCTTGTTTTTTTTTTTTATTCATCGAAAGTGCAGAAATTCTTCGCCTCATTCCAAAAATTTCCAATCTCACTGGTGAAATATTTTTTTCATTTGTTTATTATTATTTTTTTTTAAATGTATTATATTGTGAAGACTTTTAAAAATGGTTAAAACGTAAATCGCGTGTGAAGTAACTGTAAATTGTCTCAGAGTGACTTAATTAAGAGTGTGAACGAGTACGAGAAGTGGAGAAGGACATAGTTTTTTTTCATACGAAATTATTTGAATCTAAAATTTATGGCTTGGAAGTACTTATTTTAGTTTTATTTTATCTGTCGGTGAAAAAAATTTTTTTTTTCTTTTCTCATTTTATTTTTTAAGTTCAGTTACCCAAATCACTATATATACCTCACGGAAATTAAACTCCTGTACCTGTGTAATAAAATTATTGATATTTTTTCGTAAAAGTGTGTATTTTTTATTCAATGATGTTTATTTAAAATTATTATAAATATGGATTTGAATGGAAATTGTTATTTCGTTTTTTGTGAATATCTTGAGAACTTATGAATTTAGGGAAAAAAGTTAAGAGACCTTTATTATAGAGCATGAAATTCTCTACAAAAAAGTCTATTGACATTTTTCTCTAAAGTGGATGATTTTCAAGATATTTGTCGTCTACTATTTAGTCTCTGCTTCCGCAGCTGCTTTATAATACGCCTTGGACCAGGGCATCAAGTCCTTGCTACGGAGATCGTCCCAGTGACTGATCCAATCGTTTGGACAAATTGTCTGATAACACTGTTTAAACCAGCTGCATGCGTCATGACCTTCACCGAGAATTTTTTCACATCTGAAGAAGTCTGTGTACATCACATAACATCTTTGTGTCTGATTCGTCTGTTGGAATCTTAATTCGAGAATGAAACATTGAAAAATGTAAATATGAGATATAGGAGAAGAAATTGTAGAGCTCACCTTGGATCTGGACCAACGGTGGGTTTGTACTTCTCTCCTTCATCAAGTTTCTGCTCCTTTTTGACACAAGGGTCCTCTTCAGTTTCTGTGGATGGAATTGAAGGGTTGGAGACTTTCTCGAGTCGTTCTGCTGCCGCTTGTTTATAGGTCTTGGGAGTTCCTGGAATAAATAATCTAAATCTGGGCCTGCGAAGTGGCTCTTCTGTGGTTTCTTCTGACATTTTCACATTTGAGTTGACTAAATTTTGATCCCTCAGTGAAGGGATGGAATTGTTTCACACAAATGTCAGATTCGCGATGTTAAATGGGCGCAAGGTGGCGTTGAAACTCATAATATGGCTGGCGAAAGATCACAAAAAAACCTAGGTTTTTGTGAGATCCATTTACTTAGCCCCCTTTATATAGATTTTGCCATTTTTTTTTCCATCCTATTGAAGTAACGTTGAAGAAATTTGATAATTGAAAAAAAAACTTTGATAGTTGATATTTCTATTTTTTTATAAATTTTTTAAAAATCACACCTGACAAAAAACAGGTTCACCCCTGCACCTCACATAAAAAATATTTTTAAAAAACCATTAGATAGCAAATTCGTTGAAGATTAGTTGATAGTAGAAAAAAAATGATCGATTCAATTCAACCCTACTAGGTTAGGTTAGATCACTGATTAGATACAAAATCACCGTTTATTCGTTAATTATTATTTATTAATTATTACTCATTATTATTTATAATAAATAATTATTAATTAGCAAAAAACAATAGAAAGAACAAATAATAATGTGAGTCGACACTCGCACTATAGAGGGCGCCACTACGCATCCCCTCTATTGCCCGAACTGACGCCATCTTGGTTTGGCAAAATGGCGTCGCTATTTTCCACATTGAGAGAGACGCTGAGCTTCTCTTTACATAATTTACATAAAAAAACGCATAAAAATCATCATAAAAACCCATTGGGGTATTTACTAACCTGCGGGAACTTCCAACAGTGATAAAAACAAAGTTAAATACTCTGGTAAAAGTAATTTTATTCTTGGACATTGGACGGGTGTTAGATTGGCCAAATTTTATCGTGTGTTGTGACCACTGAAATAACCGTTTATTTGTTAATTATTATTTATTAATTATTGTTAATAAATAATATATAATTATTTATTAATTATTATTAATGAATAATAATTAACAAATAAACGGTTGTCGACACTCACACTATAGAGGGCGCCACTGCGCATTCCTTCTACTGCCTGAACTGACGCCATCTTGGTTTGGCAAAATGGCGTCGCTATTTTCCACATTGAGAGAGACGCTGAGCTTCTCTTTACATAATTTACATAAAAAAACGCATAAAAATCATCATAAAAACCCAGGGGGGTATTTACTAACCTGCGGGAACTTCCAACAGTGATAAAAACAAAGTTAAATACTCTGGTAAAAGTAATTTTATTCTTGGACATTGGACGGGTTAGATTGGCCAAATTTTATCGTGTGTTGTGACCACTGAAATAACCGTTTATTTGTTAATTATTATTTATTAATTATTGTTAATAAATAATATATAATTATTTATTAATTATTATTAATTAATAATAATTGATAATTAAACAATAAACGTTTGTCGATACTCACACTGTAGAGGGCGCCACTACGCATCCCCTCTATTGCCTGAACCGACGCCATCTTGGCTTGGCAAAATGGCGTCGCTATTTTCCACTTTGAGACAGACAGCTGAGCTTTTCATTGCATAAAAAACGCGTAAAAATCATCATAAAAATCCAGTGGGGTATTTACTAACCTGCGGGAACTTCCAACAGTGATAAAAACAAAGTTAAATACTCTGCTGGAAGTGATTTTATTCTCGGAAGAAGTTCTTGGACATTGGACGAGTAAGATTGACCAAATTTTATTATTGGGTCGTGATTTGCGAGTACAGACTTGCTCACCAGGCTTCCCATCTTTAATGGGATAGTCAGCTCGTCTGTATTCCACTTGGGAGTACAGACTTGCTCATTAGGCTTCCCATCTTCAATGGGAATTTGGCAGATCTGTGCTCCCTCCTGGAGTCGGACTCTGCTTATTCATTTGAGATTTAGGGAGAGGTACTATAAGGACGTACCTCACGGAAATGGTGCGGGTGGGGCCCATTTCCATCCCATTGATGATGGGAATGGCTCACTTTGTCATTCCCATCATCAATGGGAAGTCGGCAGATCTGTGCTCCACTTTGGAGCCAGGCTCTGTTCCCCCCCCCCCCCTTGGCTCCCCATCTTCTATGGGGTAGTTGTGCGGGTCTGTCTCCACTTTGGAGACAGACTCTGCTTCCCCTCCCTAGGCTCCCCATCTTCTATGGGGTAGTCGTGCGGGTCTGTCTCCACTTGGGAGTCAGATCTCGTATCCCCTCCCTAGGCTCCCCATCTTCTATGGGGTAGTCGTGCGGGTCTGTCTCCACTTGGGAGTCAGATCTCGTATCCCCTCCCTAGGCTCCCCATCTTCTATGGGGTAGTCGTGCGGGTCTGTCTCCACTTGGGAGTCAGATCTCGTATCCCCTCCCTAGGCTCCCCATCTTCTATGGGGTAGTCGTGCGGGTCTGTCTCCACTTGGGAGTCAGATCTCGTATCCCTCCCCTAGGCTCCCCATCTTCTATGGGGTAGTCGTGCGGGTCTGTCTCCACTTGGGAGTCAGATCTCGTATCCCCTCCCTAGGCTCCCCATCTTCTATGGGGTAGTCGTGCGGGTCTGTCTCCACTTGGGAGTCAGATCTCGTATCCCCTCCCTAGGCTCCCCATCTTCTATGGGGTAGTCGTGCGGGTCTGTCTCCACTTGGGAGTCAGATCTCGTATCCCTCCCCTAGGCTCCCCATCTTCTATGGGGTAGTCGTGCGGGTCTGTCTCCACTTGGGAGTCAGATCTCGTATCCCCTCCCTAGGCTCCCCATCTTCTATGGGGTAGTCGTGCGGGTCTGTCTCCACTTGGGAGTCAGATCTCGTATCCCCTCCCTAGGCTCCCCATCTTCTATGGGGTAGTCGTGCGGGTCTGTCTCCACTTGGGAGTCAGGTCTCGTATCCCTCCCCTAGGCTCCCCATCTTCTATGGGGTAGTCGTGCGGGTCTGTCTCCACTTGGGAGTCAGATCTCGTATCCCTCCCCTAGGCTCCCCATCTTCTATGGGGTAGTCGTGCGGGTCTGTCTCCACTTGGGAGTCAGATCTCGTATCCCCTCCCTAGGCTCCCCATCTTCTATGGGGTAGTCGTGCGGGTCTGTCTCCACTTGGGAGTCAGATCTCGTATCCCTCCCCTAGGCTCCCCATCTTCTATGGGGTAGTCGTGCGGGTCTGTCTCCACTTGGGAGTCAGATCTCGTATCCCCTCCCTAGGCTCCCCATCTTCTATGGGGTAGTCGTGCGGGTCTGTCTCCACTTGGGAGTCAGATCTCGTATCCCCTCCCTAGGCTCCCCATCTTCTATGGGGTAGTCGTGCGGGTCTGTCTCCACTTGGGAGTCAGATCTCGTATCCCCTCCCTAGGCTCCCCATCTTCTATGGGGTAGTCGTGCGGGTCTGTCTCCACTTGGGAGTCAGATCTCGTATCCCTCCCCTAGGCTCCCCATCTTCTATGGGGTAGTCGTGCGGGTCTGTCTCCACTTGGGAGTCAGATCTCGTATCCCCTCCCTAGGCTCCCCATCTTCTATGGGGTAGTCGTGCGGGTCTGTCTCCACTTGGGAGTCAGATCTCGTATTCCCTCCCTATGGCTTCCCATCTTCTATGGGGAGTTGGGCGCTATGTAGTCGCCATGTAAAAAACATCATCGGGTACCAGGTGATATTTTACATGTAGATTCCATATAGCCCCGTGGATTAGGCCTACTGGGGATACCACGTTAAAAAAAACGCGTCATGTGTATTCTACCTCCTGGGTAACGTGGAAATGAATACGTGTTATAGACTACTTTGCAGTGTAAATCCAATCTGAAATGCATATTTAATTTAACGATCACTCTCCTTAGGCCTTTTTAGACCTGTATGTACAACCGTACTTAATCAGGATGAGCTTCGCTATGTTCCATGCAAATTTTTACAGTGGAAGAGATGGTCGCAGTAGGATTTTGCAAGATGATGCTGCAAGATATTCGCTGATTGTTGTACGCACAGAACAACAGCTCTCTATTCTATCGATGATGTTCCCGTAATTTACATGCTGAATATTTAAATACTGGCTGAAATGAGGATTGGAGGATTTAAAATTGCGCAGCTGCGTTGAGTGGATAGAAAATAATTTATTTATACGCTGATGTTGTTCAATCGATCATTTTCTTTCAACTATCATTAATCTTCAATGAACTTGCTATCTAATGGTATTTTTTTTATATTTTTAATGTGAGGTGTGCGGGTGAACCTGTTTTTTTTCAGGTGCGATTTTTAAAAAATTTATAAAAAATAGAAATATTAACTATCAAATTTTTTTTGTTAACTATCAAACTTCTTCAATGTTATTTCAATAAGATGAAAAAAAAAATTTGCTAAATCTATACAAAGGGGGCTAAGTAAACAGATCTGTTTTTGTGTGATCTTTCGCCAGCCATATTGTGAGTTTCAGCGCCACCTTGCGCCCATTTAACATCGCGAATTGGAGGAACAAAAGAATGGAAATAAGAAGCAAATTTGAATCTCCCGCTATTTATCGCACCGGAAACTGAGTCTGAATTTGAGGTTATGGCAAGTAGTGTCAAAATAAACACAAAACACCCTCCAACAAATTCCCCCTCAAAAACCAGCAAATAAATCCACAACAATATATTAAAAATGACATGAATGTGATAAATATTGAAAAATTCAATAAACTTGATGAATAATTAGTCATGAAATCTGTATACAGATTTGGCTTTTTGTTCCTTCTGTTTGTGGGTCTGTTAGTGCTTTTAAATTTCATTAATCACCTGTCAAATAATAAAATAGTTGAGCCAAAAAATGACAAAACAGAGAAAATTGATGAATCAATTGTTAAGACACCTTTGAGGCCCATTATACACGATGAAGTTGTTATTTGCGTTGTGGTATGTGGTGACAGACTTGATGAGGCTCTGACAATGCTAAAATCTGCTCTAGTGTTTACCAGACGATCATTGAAGTTTCTTATTATCACTGAACCCCATCTGATTGTTGATTTTGATGAGAAATTGACAGATTGGAAGTACAAGACTAATAAAACATTTAATTATGCCGTTAGACCCATTGAATTTCCTGAGCACAGTGATGTTGTCATGTGGAAAAAGTTGTTTAAGCCTTGTGCTGCTCAGAGACTTTTTTTACCAGTGAGTATCAATAATTCCTGTTTATCTCGATAAGGAATGGTTGTAGGATAAAATGTCATGATACTTATTTTGTAGAAAATTTTATGCTCTAAAAAAAAGTTCTCTTGACATTTTTCCCTAAAATAACCGATTCTCAAGATAATCCAATAATTAGAAAAAAAAAAAACTCCTTTCAGACTTTACTCAACAACGTAGATAGTGTATTATACGTTGACACAGATACCCTCTTTCTTGCCCCACCAGAGCTCATATGGGATGAATTCAAGCTCATGAATTCCTCTCAATTAGCAGCATTGAGCCCTGAACACGAAGATCCAAATACTGGCTGGTATAACAGATTTGCTAAGCACCCCTACTACGGTAAATTGGGGGTAAATTCTGGTGTTATGTTGATGAATCTCACAAGAATGCGAGAATTCAGATGGACAGACTACGTGATACCCATTCACAAAGAGTGGAGATTGAAAATAACTTGGGGAGATCAGGATATAATTAATATTATCTTTCATTATCATCCTGAGAGGCTCTACATTTACTCATGCAGATACAATTATCGTCCAGATCACTGCATGTACATGTCAGTTTGCACTGAGGCTGAGAGAGAGGGTGCACTTGTTGTTCATGGCTCCAGAGGTACATTTCACACTATGAAACAACCACCATTCAGAGCTGTTTATCGTGCTATGCAACAGTACCAATTGGATATTGATCCTTATGGAAATCTTCTACTGCCAATGCACAGATATTTAACAATGGATGACACCTCCAATTGTGGAAAAGTTTGGAAGGCTTTTATTAAACAACCTGAGATACATCTTGGAAAAGATTTTGTTAATTGATTGATAATCTCGGTTCAACTGTTTTTTTTTTTTTATCATCTGTGAATCGACAACAATAATTAATTATTAAGGTAATTATAAGGTATCAAAGAGATCTGACGAACAACTGTGATGTTTTTATCTATGAAATTATCTCTCGTTATTTAAATAAATAACATCAATTAAAATTTAATAATCTGTCCAAAATACCAGTTTATGAATGAAAAATGTACTGTGTATCTATCATATGATTTTATGAATATTTAATAAAACTATTTTTGTTTTGTCTAAAAATACAAATTTACTGATTTATAAATAAAAAAAAATTTTAGTTTTTCATGAATATCTTTGAAAGGAATAACTCTAGACAAATTTATCACAAGACCTTTTTTGTATAAAATTCAATTTCTACCAGAAAATGTCTTTTGACATTTTCCCCTAAATCGCCCAGTTTTCGAGATATTTAAAAAATACTAAAGCCAAAAAATTTCAATTTCAGTCTTTTGGTCACAAAATTCACTAAATAATTTTTATTTCGTCATCAAATTAAATTCTAAAAATTTATCCATAACCCAGAGAGTATTAATTAATTAAACAGCAGGTGAAACAGGCATTCAATGCACAGGAAAGGGGAAAAAAAACGCCGCTGAGTGGAAAAAAAGAGGTAATTGTGGTGGGGTACGAGCGAGAGAGTCACGAGAATTCCCTGTACGGTATATTATCCACTTTTTTATTGTCATCGAACACTCGACAATGCCAGGTGAACTATTAAATAATTTTTTAGCCTCACAAGTGCCGCAAGTGCTCTAGAAACTCTCGATTCCCTGAGAAAATTCTTATTTTATCATCTAGTGAATTAAATTTTTCATTTCATAATTTTCAATTCAATATGATAAGAGTTACATCTGATAAATCCAGTGGATGATTTCAAAGATAATAATGATAGAATTTGTGATAAATAGTGGTGAAACGCATGAGGCTTTGTCTACGTGGTTGATTGTAGATTTTTAATTAAATATTTTTTTAAGGATTTAGACATTCTTTTGATGTTCTTATCTTTATGACGTGTCAGTCATTTTTAAGGTGTTTATAACTGGTAGCAAAGGGTGGAGACATTTTGTTTGATAAGAATTGTGTTTTATCCAGTGTGAAATATACATTAAATTAAGGTAAAATAATTTTATCATGAATTTTAATAAATTGAAAAAAAATTATTGATACGTCATCTCATAAAATTATGAATAACTCGAAAACCAGTGATTCTAGAAAAAAATGTCAAAAGACCTTTTTTACAGCTGACAAAATTTCCAACAAAAAATGTCCTTTGACATTTTCTCCTCAAATCACTCATTGTCAATATAATACATCCACAATAATCAAGACCTAAAAAATCGAGTCTCAATGATTTTTCTTTAATTGATTATTTGAATAAAAAATATTGTAAAAATGATTAAATAAATTTCTTATTATTCCTAAGGTATTATTTTAAAGAAATGCCGTTGTTTAAACCAAAGAGCTCATCCTCCAAATTGGATAATAAAATGAATAACGGTGAGGGTCACGACACCGTGAGCAACAGTAGTTCACAGATGAACAGTACCAATGGTAAACGGGACAGGTACAGTCCCCAGAATTGTGCCTCTGAGACTGGTGATACTGAGGAGAGTAAAACGCAACTTGTATTTCGATGTCAATTGGCTCACGGCAGTCCAACGGCTTTCATTTCTGGATTCAGTAACGTACGTGAATTGTATCAGAGAATCGCCGAGTGCCACGATTTACCTGCCAGTGAGGTGAGTTTATTTACAATTTATTTTTTTTAAATACCCTTTGCCGGACGCAGGAAACATTGGTCATGGTTCATGACCCCCAACGGATATTCCCCTCTGGTTTTTTTTACATCTCTCATGAAACCCATTAAATTATTATTGTGTTTGTCTATTTTTTTCCATCTTATTTTTATCAATTTTTGCAAATATCTCGGTAATGAGTGGTTTTAACGGAAATTGTCAAAAGACATTTTTTGTAGATGAGAAAATTTCCAATAAATAATGTCTTTTGATATTTTTCTCTATAGCCACTCATTATCGAGATAATTCGATAAAATGTTATTCTCACTGCATTGATTTTAGAAAGGTCAATAATTCCATTATATATCCATTGAATTACCCGATTGTGCAATTTCTCTCGGTTATCGTGTTGCGCACAGAGTGTTGCCTTCGGTGAATTTCACTGGCCCACATTTCATCATCTCTCTGAAGAGACCTTTATGCTTTATATTATTTCACAAGAGATTATATTATTTTTTTTTTTGTTTAATCAACACTCTCAATTACAGATATTATTTTGCACATTGAATACACACAAAGTTGAGATGTCGGAGCTACTGGGAGGTCAAATTGGCCTCGAGGACTTTATATTTGCCCATAGAAAAGGTGAGACTCTCAAAAATAAATAAATCATCTGATTTTTTAAATTTAAATATTAATTTTTTTACTAATTGTTGAATAACTCTGAAACGACGAAATTTAACAAAAAATATCAAAAGACCTTTTTTGTAGATTATGAAATTCTCTATAAAAAAGGTCTCTTGATAAATTCTTCCAAATCTATCCTATCCAAAGATATTCACAGAATAATGATTTATTTTTCAGGAAGACCGAAAGAAATTGAATTAATAAAGACTGAAGATGCTCTGGGTCTCACAATAACCGATAACGGTGCTGGTTATGCTTTTATAAAAAGAATAAGGGAGGGCTCAGTGATTGATAAAATAAAGATAATTCAAGTTGGTGATCACATTGAGAAAATAAACGAAGAGAATTTAATTGGTAGACGACATTTTGAAGTCGCAAAGATGCTCAAAGAAATTCCTAAAGGCACAATGTTCACTCTGAGACTGATTGAGCCCCAGAAGAGTGGATTTGGTAGCATTGGACCTCGTTCTGACCCCAGAAAAGGAAAGAAACCTGGGTATGGAAATGGGAGAGAAACTTTGAGATTCAAAGCCGATGGAAGTGCACATATTCAATCAGTGAGTATTTTTTTTTTTTCATTATTATTGGATTATCTCAGTAATGAGTGGTCCCAGAAGAAATTGTCAAAAGACATTTTTTATAGAAAATTTAATTCTCTACAAAAAACATTTTTTGACTTTTCCTCCTAAGATCACTCATTTCCCAGATAAACGCCTGAGTAATGAAAATTCTGCGTTTTTAATTGTTCATGCCTCGTTTTTTTTTCTCTTCTTTGAACTTAATAAATAATGCACATGCAATTTTTTTATTATTAACTAGGTCGACGATGCAGCAACAGTGGGAGTAGAGAAAATAAACGATATCCTTGAGAGTTTCATGGGAATAAATGACAATGAATTAGCAACACGAATATGGGAATTGGCTGAGGGTAAATCAAATAGTATGGATTTTGCTGAAGCTATTGATGATTCGGATCTCGAGGCTTTTGGTTTTACTGATGATTTTGTTATTGAACTCTGGGGTGCAATAACAGACGCGAGAAGTGGACGGATTCGATGAGACGAGAGGATTAATATACTGATACTTTATTAAACCTAAAATTCAACATTTTTTTTAAAATCAATTTTTGCATTTATCTCGAAAACTAGTGATTTTATGAGAAAATGTCAGAAGAAATTTTTTGTAGCTGAGAAAATTTCCAACAAAAAATGCCTCTTATTATTTTCTCATAAAATCACTAGTTTTCGAGATAATTCGATATTTAACAACATGTGAACAACTGAATCATTCAAATTTCTAGTATTTACTCGGTAGAAAAAATTGCCATCTATAAAAATATTTAGTTGCCCTCATCCTCGATTAGATTAGAATAATTACATTATATTTTTTTTAATCAAACAGATGAAATTAGAGAGATCTAATGAGATTGGATCAACAGATGGATCAAAGTTGTACCTAATTATTACCAATATTAAGCACAGAGTTTATCATAATATATAATAATAAGAGATATATTTTAATTAAAGAATACCAAACGTTTTTTAATTACTGTTGAATAAAATTGACTGAAAATTAGATGAATAATTTCAATTTTTCACTGTTTATCCAATCCCTTCATTCTCAATTGTTAATTGTCTCGTTAATGAGTGATTGTAAGAGAAAATGACAGAAGACCTTTTTTATGTAAAATTAAATTTTCTACAAAAAATGTCTTTTGACATTTTCCCCTAAAATCATTAATTCCCGAGATAATCACTCGATTAATAAACAAAAATTCATATCAAAAACATATTTGTTCATAAATTTACATAAACAATTAAAAAAAAATTTATATCGATCGAGATATGATTGAACACTTGTGTAAACGAGATCTATGACCTTTCAATTCAACGAAAACAGAGTTTTAATCAGCATTGAGATATTCCAATGTATGAGTTATCGAATTGAATTAGTTCTGGTGGAGCCGATGACGAGGCAGTACAAGCAATTCAGTTCTCATCATTACTCAATTATCAATTAATTGATAAATAAAAAAAATATGGCATCAACAATAATAAAATATTCCAGTATTTACGTACGATTTGGGAGTAATAGACAAATAATTCATCCAGCCATAAATAAAGTAAATATCACTCAATTCTTAACCTAAAAACACTTAATAAATTCACACTTAATTATTCACACTCGTTGTTTTTCATTAATCATCGAATTATTTTTATTCAGATCTGGTCGGTGAATTTCTCAGTAAAATCAGAAACTGAAGTTGAAAGGATAAAGCCACCAGTTGGTGATGGAAAATACTTTAAATCAGTGGAGCAAGTTATCTCAGATATACCTGATGGAGCAAAACTCTTGGTTGGTGGTTTTGGACTTTGTGGAATACCAGAGAATTTGATAAATGCATTATTGAAAAAAGGAAGTAAAGAGTTGACTGTTGTGTCTAATAATGCTGGTGTTGATGACTGGGGACTTGGATTATTGCTCAATGAGAAGAGGATTAAGAGAATGATTGCTTCTTATGTTGGGGAGAATGCTGAATTTGAGAAGCAGTATCTCAATGGAGAACTGGAGGTGGAACTGACTCCTCAGGTAAATTATTATTATTTTTTTTTTAATCCTTGAAATTACACAGAAAAATTCTAACAGTGTCAATTAAAAATAGGGCACATTAGCTGAGAGGATTCGAGCTGGAGGTGCTGGAATTCCAGCATTTTTCACAGCCACTGGTTGTGGTACAATAATTCAAGAAGGTAATGTAGTTGTTAAATACGACAGTGATAAAAATCCAGAAATATCGGGAGAGCCTCGGGATGTGCAAGTGTTTGATGGTCGTGAGTACATAATGGAGAAGGCAATAACTGGTGATTTTGCTTTAATAAAAGCCTGGAAGGCAGATAAAGCTGGTAATTTGATATTCAGAAAGTCAGCGAGGAATTTTAATCCAGTCATGTGTAAAGCAGCTAAAGTAACAATTGTTGAGGCTGAAGAGATTCTAGAAATTGGACAAATTAATCCAGATAAAGTGCATGTACCAGGAATTTATGTGGATAGGGTAGTTAAAGGGAGAAATTATGAAAAACGAATTGAAAGAGTTAAGACAAATGTTCAGATTAATGCTAAAAAAACAACTCCAGCTAGTAAAGCTAGAGACAGAATAATACGTCGTGCTGCACTTGAATTTAAAGATGGAATGTATGCTAATTTGGGTATTGGAATGCCTATGATGGCTAGTAATTTTATTCCGAGGAATATCAATGTTACGTTACAGTCGGAAAACGGTATTTTGGGACTTGGTTCTTATCCATGTGAAAATGAGGTTGATGCTGATTTAATTAATGCTGGAAAAGAGTCAGTTACGGTTATACCAGGTGCTTCGTACTTTGGGAGTGATGAGAGCTTTGCTATGATTCGTGGGTAAGATTTGAATTTTTGGTAATTATCGAGATATCTCGTGAATGAGTGACTCGAGATAAATGCATAATTAATTATGAATCATATTTGATTATTTCAGGGGACACATTGACTTGACAATTCTAGGAGGCATGCAAGTGTCTCAAACTGGTGATCTTGCCAACTGGATGATTCCTGGAACAATGGTTAAGGGTATGGGAGGCGCAATGGATCTTGTTTCAGCTGCTGGGACCAAAGTTGTTGTGACAATGGAGCATAAAGCGAGAGATGGAAGCCCAAAAATACTTGCAAACTGTACCCTACCCGTCACAGGTAATCATCATTTTTTTTTTATCTCTTCACTAACAAATTTATTTATTAATAATTGATGAAAAGTCTCAGTTATTGAATCAATTTAATAGGTCAACAATGTGTAGACCTGATTATCACTGATTTGGCAGTCTTCGAAGTAATTAAAGGTGAAGGCCTCAAGTTGATTGAATTGGCTCCAAACGTAGATATCAGTGAAGTTGTGAGCTCAACTGGCTGTGAATTTGCTGTAGCTGAAGACCTAAAAGTAATGGAACAAGTAAATCTTGATGAAGAAAGTTAAATTCTCTTGACAACCAGTTATACATTCTGTTAATGTTTAATTTATTTTCTACAGAGATATTTTGTATAAAACAAAAAATGAATATATTGTATGTATAATTAATTAAATACTATTTTAATGTAAATTGTAATAAAAGTATTATTTTATACGTCACTAATTATTAATATAAATATAATTTCAACAATTAATAATAATTCTACAATTAATTAATCAGTGAAATTATAAAGAATTTCAACTCCCTAATTTACTCCCTAAATTTAGCTTTAACCCTAGCAGGCAATGGTAATAAATAAAGAATGCTGTTGAAGATGACAAAACCCATAGCAAAAGCCAGAGAAATCAATAAATTGAGTTCAACACTCAAAACTTGATTTATTATTTCTCCTTCTCTAGTGAATCTTTCCACCAAAAATGTCATTCCATCGGGATACCTGCACCATCCAGGCACTCCTGGACATGGAAAAGTCTGATTGTACGGTAGTCCTGATAATTCAGTAGAATTAATTGTCAATTGATTAATAGCAAGAGAGGCATATCTTGTTGGTAAAGCAGTAGAAAGTGCTGAAATCCAATCAGGAAGACTTCTCAAACTTCTTACTCCACCAGAGCCAATTATCAATGCAATTAGTGTTATATAAAGTACTGTTATTGCTCCAGTGAAGGGCCTTTTTATAATCATGAAGAAGGCAATTGTCAGCTGCTCAGCAGCAACGTAACTCGCCCAAAGTGCACCTGATGCGTAACCCCAGGAGATTAGATTCAATTCGAGAATTGGGGTGAGAATTCCAACTGTTATCAGGCTTGATATGAAGCTCAGGGGAAGACTCAGGAGGGTATAGGAGGATAGGAACATTGCTCCTCCGTAAAGACCCTCACGTTTTTCTTGGTAGTAACGTGCACGAAATCCTGGAACTGAAATTTAAGGATTTTTTTTAGAATTTTTTTGTGAGTCAATTTGGTTTTTGGGGAATATCCTGGAATCTAGGGGAGATAGCGAGATTTTCATATTAAGAACAAAAAAAAAGGGTAAACTTACATAAAAGTGCAGTTGTACCAATTCCAACTATATAGAATAGTGTTAAAGTATTGAACACTAATCCAGTAGTTTGCATAAACACTCTCGACTGCTCATGACTCGAATGTGAGTACAAAACACTCAATAATGCGAGACAAAAGGGAAGAAGGAGAAGTCGGGCTGCAAAGTGGCCTAGACCACATTTGTTGAAGGAGAAAGTAGCTGCCATTCCTCTTCTATAAGACCAAAAAAATCAAAATTAATTAATTAATATTGATTCAACTTTCAAATTTTAGTGGATTGAAATAGAATTGATAAATCATTTGAGGTTTTTTTTTAACTCACAAAAATAGAGCGAGAAGGGTAGAAAAGCATCCAGGTCTAATACCATGGCCAAGCCCACAAGGTTTATGTAAATGTCCAACAGGTGTTTCTTTGACACTTGCTGCTGCCTGGGGTCCCTCTCGCAAATACAATCCTCCCTCAATTTTAAATTTATCAACTAGCACAGATATCTGTTGATTAGACTCCATAAATCTATCCCGAGAGCGTCGATCAACCGTTGATAAACAAACTATGAATAACATTTAATTATTAATTTCATCTTATCAATTACGATAGACAGATTATTTTGTGATTATCTCAAAAACTAGTAGATCTATCGAAAAATATCAAGAGACCTTTTTTGTAGTTTATAAAATTTTCTACAATAAATCTCTTTTGACATTTCCTCCTAAATACATCCCTTTCCTGGATAAATCACCAATTTCATTTTCGAAATATCTCAAAATTCAATCTAGCCCAATGAATAATGAAAAATACTTACGATAATACATGAGAGGATTTTCCAGCTCTGGACAAGGAAATCCAATATACGTAAAATAATCCAGCATACTCCTTGTGGGTCCAGAGTATACAACAGCACCAAGACAAAGTAATGTAACTCGACTGACAAATGGCAAAACATCTGATCTCGGTGTTTCCATAGTTAAAACAACAATTGAACCTCTTTTAGTAGCATATGACCACAACATTGAGACAATGAGATAAGTATTGAGTGGATCAGTGTCCCAGGTTGGTTCATCAAGCAGTAAAATCATGGGATCCTTTGCCAATTGTACACCCAGCATTAATCTACGATATTCAGCTCGAGTTAAATCATTCACCGATCTATTTGCCACTTGAGATAGTGCTAAATCAGCCAGTGTCTGTCTAACTCGCAACTCTCGATTACTCAAATTAGCTAGCCATGTGGCATATGTCAGAGTCTGACGAACTGTCAAACTTGGAAGGAGATAGCAACGATGAGCCACGTAGCCTCCATGACGACGAAATAAATCAGCATTAAGGGTAGATCCACCGAGGGTTATTCGTCCTCTAGTCTCACCTACAGCTCTTCTAGCTGAAAAATCGAGAGATTGATTGATTGAGACGATTTCTTTGAGTAAATCGTTGAGAAATTTTTATTAAATTTCCATTTTTTTTTTTTTTTTTTTTTTTTTTTGAGAAATAGTGGATTTACGTGAAAATGTCAAAAGACCTTTTTTCTAGCTCTCATTCTGCTCTACAAAAAAGGTTCATATAAAAATTCTTGTATCTATCAGGAAGAAAATTCTAACAATCACTGAAGCATACCAATCACATCTAAAAGAGCTCTCTTCCCAGATCCCTTGGACCCAAGTACAGCCAGTACTTCACCCCCATGAACTCTCGCTGATACATCCCTCAGAACAGCAGTGACAGATTTGCTCACACATCCTCCACCTTCCATAATCACTGACGTCGAGTGAGAAACATTGGAAATATCTAAAGTGCACTCAGGTACCGTCATCTTCAATATTTATTATTTAAATCACTCATTCAATAATATTCAAGTATCTGCAATAATAAAAATTATCTAAAATTCAAAAAAAACTCTTCATAAAATAGTAGAATCAATATAATATAATAAATTTACCTAAATTCCTTCATCAACACTTTTTTATCCGTAAAAATACTTGAAAAATTATGATAAATAAATGATAAAGTCTCTCTTCAGTCTCAGCAAGTCGACTGGAGTCACTGGAGAAGGCCTGCAGTACCTCTACCTGTGTTAAAAAATAGCCGGATGGGGGGGGGGGGATCAGGGGGAGTCTAGTCAAGCCACGAGAGGTGAATGTCTTCCTGTACTTAAAAAAAAAACGTTTTAAAATGTAGTGGGAGAGGTAAAAGAGAGGTAGACTCCAGTGGTGTTCACACTCGGCAGTCAGGACGAATGCAGGAGGGAAGAGCAAGGCTCAAGTGCTCCGTGTGTTGTTGTATGATACAATTGTATGCACGAGTGTTTTTTTTTAAATTTTTTATTGTCTGATAATCGTGAAAATTTGATTTTTCAGGGTTTAAAAATAGTTAAAATTGTTGAATTGTTTGTGTGGAATTGTGAAAGAGGTAAAAGTGTCGGTTAGAGGGTCCACAGTGTAGCGCATACTAATGCCATTGTGTCGAGACAACGTGGAGAAAAATAATACTTACTGACCTTCAAGTAGAGAGCTTAAAGATACAGTCATCGGCATTATGAGTTGGAATCATATAATTATAATTCCTGAGGTTTATTGAATAGTGAGTTGAATTTTTTTTTATGTTTTTCCTAAATTTTTTTTAAACCCTCATTTCAGTTTGAGAGTTGACCTCGATTTTTTATTTCATGAAATTTCGTATCTGACCCTCATTAATGGTAATTTTTTTTTTTTTAATCTCTTAAACGCAATTTCAATTCTTATCAATAGTGATTATTGTTTGTTTGGGGGCTCAAGTTTGACCCTCATTGAATTTTTATCCGTTGAATTTTATTTTTCACCCTCATTAATTATTTCTTCCTTTCATCTGAAAATTTCTTTGACCCTCATGAACAATAATACTCGTTTCGTACTTTGAGCTCAAGTAATTTTCTTTTCACTCTCACGATACCGAAAATTTGATGATTTAATTGTTTTCTTGATTAACTCGTGGCTCATTGAGGATTACTCAATTACAGAAGAAAGAGAAATTAAGTGTGTAATAAATTACGTTTTTAATTGGAATTTTTTTTTTTTATCTCTTCTAATTAATGACATTTATTAAAAGAAAAATATAACATGGAAAATTTGTGGAATGAAAAGCAGTGAAATGTGAGGATGAAAATAAAACAAGAATTCATCAATTCTATCATTTCATTTTTATTCTATGGTATTATTTAAAAAATAGCCTAGAGGCCGTTATACTCACTGTGCTCAGACGTAATTGCGGATTTATTAGAGTAGCCATATCGTAATCAGCCGGTCAAGCAAGCGCAACGGAGCCCTCTCGGGCTACCGGGAGTGTTCGATAGCGGATCTACCAGGTAGAGTTCTTGAACACAACAAAAATTTAAAAAAAGTCGAGAGTCTTGTGAATATTCCAGTGAAATTCCATCTATTCTCATTATTCTTTAATTTTCTCCAAACCCATTGACTCTATTCAAAAAATGTCTCTTAACATTTTTTCGTAAAATCACTCGTCACCAAGATAATCACATAATTACCTGAATAACGAGTTAACTATGTGCTGTCATGAGACCTGTTTTGCAGAAAATTTTATTCCTGTTTCTTGACATTTTCTTATAAAACTATAATTCAATGATATAATCACAGAATCAATAAAAATGATAGATTTTTAATAATTCAATTATCTCTACAACGAGTAACGATGGAAGAAATTATCAGAGGATCTTTTTTATTTAAAATTTTATAATCTACAAAAAAGGTCTCGTGATATTTTCTGATAAACTCAATAGTTCAAGAGATATTCACAATACAATGTCCTACAAATTTCCAAATTTATCATCTCTATTTACTCATAAAACATAAAAGCTCACGGGTATCGATTGATATTCCAGGCTGTATCGATTACATTTTTATTATTGCGGTGAGACGGTAAGAAAGATGACACTACGAGAGAGTTTAATGTGTGAATAAGGGAGATGAGCAACTTGACTCCTACGATTAAGTTTCTTCATGATGGTTAATTTGAAATTCAGATGAGTCGAGTATTTTTTTTTTTTTAAATATTTTTTATAAAACAAGAATTATGAGTCAAGTTGTTCATAACTCTATCTACCCCTCCTACCCATTACCATCACTAATAGGAAGCATTAAAAAAATAAAAACAGAGAAATGTATGCGTGTAGATAATTGTTTTCTCCCCTAAGTGAATAACCGTGAAAAAAAAATCATAACTCTTCCTTCATTACCAAGAAAACAATTAATTGACATTAATAATTAAGATTGACAATTTTTAGTAGTTTCCACGGTTTCACGGAAACATTATCTCGGTAAGAAGAGAGAGAGAAAAATTAAGGGGGAATTTAGGTCGGAATTGCAGCAACAGATACACGTGTTTACTGTATTAAATTGATGCTCAGTGGAAACCGGTGCGTGGGATTATCTCATTGTCATAATAGTTGATGTATCAGAGTGAAATTTGTTTCCACCGTTAACAATGAAAAAAAAATGTCTTCATAGAATACCAATGGGCTGATTCACGCGTTCAGGATTGTTTCCAATGTGAATATGTTCGGTTTGAAAGTGAAAATGTTGGAATAATGAGTATTTATTATTTTATGATTTATTTTAATTGTGTATTATGAAGGAAAAGGGTCGGTGTTGAATTTTTTTGTCCCTCATGGTCTTTTATCCTGCTAATTGACCCTCATTGCTAGACTCTGAAGACCCTTTTTGAGGTCAAAAAGTGATATTCAATCAAAATTATCGGACCCTTATGTTTTTTAAAAAAAATTCTCCATTAAAATTCAGATCTAACCCTTTAACTGGTTTTAACGGCATTTGTGTGAATTGAATATGAAGGGGGCCAGTGGAATGCTGGAAAACCAGAAAGTGGAAAAAGGTTAAATTGAATTTTTAAGAACAACTGATTGCATTTAGTTATTTATCGACTATTGAAACACCTTTCTATAGGATTTAGCAACACCGGAAGCTCAAATCACCTCGATATTTAATGTAAATTATATTGCGCAAATAACAGACTACAGAATGTAAATTCATGGAGAAATTCACAGATATTTCTGGATTTTTCCATCCAATTTTTTCCAGAAAAGAAAATTTTCATACGAAAATTAATTAATTATGCAATTATCTCATGAACCCATGATTTTACAAAAAATATCATAGAATATTTTTTGTAGAGCATAAAATTTTCTAAAAAAAATGTCCTCTAACATTTTCTTTTGAATCCAGTATTTCCAGAGATATTTACAAAAAAATTAAACGGATAATTTTCTTCTCAACGGGATTCTATTCTAATTCATCCTAAACCGTATGATTAAAATCCAGTACTGGATGACTTCGAAGGCCCCATAGAAATCATATGCATTATATATGACTTTAACATGATACAGAGAGTTGAGAGACGTAACGGTTTTTTATTGCCGCACGTTTCCGGAATGCTGTCATTTGTGGCCCTCAGATATGACCAAGACACTGGTGAATGATTGATTTATGTTTATATGACCAAGTGTTACGTCGATTAATGATTTTTTACCTGTATATCGAATAGCCAGGTATTGTACCGGTTGAGGCAAGTGGCTGAAGATGAGTAAACGTCTTTCAACAATTATTGTTTGAATACAAATTCATTATTTTTTTGTTATTATTGAATTATCTCGATAACCAGTGATTTTATATAAAAATGTCAAAAGACCTTTTTTGTTAAAAATTTTATTCTCCACAAAAAAGGTCTCTTGATATTTTTTCCTAAAATCACTCGTTATTGAGATAATTCAATAAATTTTGTTATTTTCCTCGAAATATTAATTTTTTTAATCATCTCACTTTTTTCTAAACTCAAGAAATTCTCTACAAAAAATATCTGCTCTCTTTTCCCCCCTAAAAACCACTCATCACCGAGATAATTAATGAGAAATAATGTTTGAAGTCATCCAAAAAAAAAATAATCAACAGATGTTTATCGAATATTTTTAATCCAGTCATTCTATGGAACCCGTTACATTCATCCCAACATCTCATCCGGTGTTATTAAACCCTGAAATCATCGAGTGTTTCCCTCCTCTGCATTCCTGATACCATGAAAATATCGAGTAGAGCTGTGAAACCGAGACTCAACCCTCTGTGAGTGCCCATAGCGGTACCTAGAATTTTTTTTCATCATCTCGCTCACTCTTTCAATTTTTTTACTTGTTTTTTTAGTGCATTCCCGAGTTTACGGACGATCGAATTGGCCTTTGTTACTTGCACTGTTCCCGGGATTATTTCACCGGTCGTTTTGAGACGATTTCCGCTTGGTGGGAGTCTATGAGCTTCCTGGAATCGTTGATTGAAGTTTTACGGTCTAGGTTCGATTTGGGAGGGAATTTTTTTGATATACACGAGATATTTTGGAATCTGTGGGAGATAGGATAATTTTTGTAGAGACCTTTTTTGTTGTAAATTTTTTCAGCTACAAAAAAGATCTCTTAACATTTTTCTTTAAAATCAGTCGTTTCTGAGATAATTTAATAATTAACAAATTGTCGTTAAACGTTTAAATGTGAAAATTTGGAGAATCTAGGTAGTTTTTGATGAATATCTTCAAATTCAGTAGACAAAGTTGGATTTCCATAAGGACCTTTCTTGTAGAGAAAATTAAGAGCTAGAAAAAATGTTTTTATGAAAATTTTGATATCTCAATTAGTTTCAAAGATATTGCCCCAAAAAGTACTCCTGAAACGAAATTGACTTATTCTGGATTTACAATTCCAGTAGTAAATGCTTACAATGCATTTTTTTATGGTTGTTTATAGGTTCGTAAAATGGGTTCCGAGGCTTGGGAGTTGGAGCGAAGGTATTCCGTGCCTGGGGCTCTGGATACACGAGGATTGGAGCCACCAGCTAGTGAAGACCTTCATGCATGGTCGATTTACAGGTAGAAATTGGAAAAAAAATTGTATAGATCATTTTTTTTTTATTATACCAATTATCTCGGTAATGAGTCATCTGACGATAAATTATCAAGAGTTCTTTTTTGTAGCTCACAAAGTTCTCCACAAAAAATGTCTTTTGACAATTTCCCCTATCTTTTCTCATTCCCCTAAAAATCCCCTAAAGTGGAAAAATTTGAAAAAAAATTTCTAATTTTCAGACAAAATCTCAACTCAGACTTCACAGATTCTGCCCTGGGTTCAGCCGAAAAGTCCCCCTTGCCCTACGGCAACTTTCAGCTTCGAGATTCGACCGTCCAGAGTATCTTGAGACACCCTAGATACGGTCCAAAGAGTCCCCTAGCCAGCAATTCCTACACTTATCTGAAATTCGGTCTTCCTAGAGTCCTTCCACCCTCCAGAGCTCGAGACGGTTCCAGCGGTTATGACTCCTCGGAAGAGGGTCGAAGAGTCACTCACAATGGACTCCAACAACAATCATCAGCCATGAGATCAGCCAGAAGTGATCCAGACTTTAGACAAGTTCATGCAACTCCTCGAGAGGTCCAACAAACTCCTTCACAATTATTTGTTCGAGACAATAAAATGAGAAGTGCTAGTGAAGCTAATCTTCTTCATGCATCGAGACCCAATAGAAGACACAGTATAGCACCTCTGGATCCTGGGTATGGGCACGATATATTTCAAATAAACATTCTTTTCATAATTATTATCAAAAATAAATTAATACTAGGGCATCAAGCGCGCTATGATCATACACTTTCTATCATTTCTTAACATTTCGAATATGAAAGCTTGTTATATTTTTGTACTTACTGCCCGAATACTCAGACCTCACAAAGAACACTGCAGAATAGTTAAAATAGATAATTTTTCAAAATTGGCCATTTTGATTAAAGAATAGTTCACCCCAAATTTCGATTCATCAAAAATTTCGTCTTTTCGATTCTTTCTCCTTTGATATCTCTATAATAGCTGCCCGGCTACTCAGAACTCGCGAGAAAAATTGAAAAATCGTTAAATTAGAGAAAATGTCAAAATTGGCCCTTTTGACGGGAGAATGGCTGACCCCCGAAACCGGCCCACCCAAAATTTCGTCTTTTCGATTCTTTCTCCTTTGATATCTTCAAAATAGCTGCCCGGCTACTCAGAACTCGCGGAAAAAAATGGAAAATAGTTGAATTAGAGAAAATGTCAAAATTGGCCATTTTGACTGAAGAATGGCTGACCCCTGAAACCGGCCCACCCAAAATTTTATTTTTTTGATTCTTTCTCGTTTGGTATCTCTATAATAGCTGCCCGGCTACTCAGAACTCGCGAGAAAAATTGAAAAATAGTTGAATTAGAGAAAATGTCAAAATTGGCCCTTTTGACTGAAGAATGGCTGACCCCTGAAACCGGCCCACCCAAAATTTCGTCTTTTCGATTCTTTCTCGTTTAATATCTCAATAATAGCTGCCCGGCTACTTAGAACTCGCGAGAAAAATTGAAAAATCGTTAAAGTAGAGAAAATGTCAAAATTGGCCATTTTGACTGAAGAATGGCTGACCCCTGAAACCGGCCCACCCAAAATTTTATTTTTTTGATTCTTTCTCGTTTGGTATCTCTATAATAGCTGCCCGGCTACTCAGAACTCGCGAGAAAAATTGAAAAATAGTTGAATTAGAGAAAATGTCAAAATTGGCCATTTTGACTGAAGAATGGCTGACCCCTGAAACCGGCCCACCCAAAATTTTATTTTTTTGATTCTTTCTCGTTTGGTATCTCTATAATAGCTGCCCGGCTACTCAGAACTCGCGAGAAAAATTGAAAAATAGTTGAATTAGAGAAAATGTCAAAATTGGCCCTTTTGACGGGAGAATGGCTGACCCCTGAAACCGGCCCACCCAAAATTTTATTTTTTTGATTCTTTCTCGTTTGGTATCTCTATAATAGCTGCCCGGCTACTCAGAACTCGCGAGAAAAATTGAAAAATAGTTGAATTAGAGAAAATGTCAAAATTGGCCATTTTGACTGAAGAATGGCTGACCCCTGAAACCGGCCCACCCAAAATTTTATTTTTTTGATTCTTTCTCGTTTGGTATCTCTATAATAGCTGCCCGGCTACTCAGAACTCGCGAGAAAAATTGAAAAATAGTTGAATTAGAGAAAATGTCAAAATTGGCCCTTTTGACGGGAGAATGGCTGACCCCCGAAACCGGCCCACCCAAAATTTCGTTTTTTCGATTCTTTCTCCTTTGATATCTTCAAAATAGCTGCCCGGCTACTCAGAACTCGCGGAAAAAAATGGAAAATAGTTGAATTAGAGAAAATGTCAAAATTGGCCATTTTGACTGAAGAATGGCTGACCCCTGAAACCGGCCCACCCAAAATTTTATTTTTTTGATTCTTTCTCGTTTGGTATCTCTATAATAGCTGCCCGGCTACTCAGAACTCGCGAGAAAAATTGAAAAATAGTTGAATTAGAGAAAATGTCAAAATTGGCCCTTTTGACTGAAGAATGGCTGACCCCTGAAACCGGCCCACCCAAAATTTCGTCTTTTCGATTCTTTCTCGTTTAATATCTCAATAATAGCTGCCCGGCTACTCAGAACTCGCGAGAAAAATTGAAAAATCGTTAAAGTAGAGAAAATGTCAAAATTGGCCATTTTGACTGAAGAATGGCTGACCCCTGAAACCGGCCCACCCAAAATTTTATTTTTTTGATTCTTTCTCGTTTGGTATCTCTATAATAGCTGCCCGGCTACTCAGAACTCGCGAGAAAAATTGAAAAATAGTTGAATTAGAGAAAATGTCAAAATTGGCCATTTTGACTGAAGAATGGCTGACCCCTGAAACCGGCCCACCCAAAATTTTATTTTTTTGATTCTTTCTCGTTTGGTATCTCTATAATAGCTGCCCGGCTACTCAGAACTCGCGAGAAAAATTGAAAAATAGTTGAATTAGAGAAAATGTCAAAATTGGCCCTTTTGACGGGAGAATGGCTGACCCCTGAAACCGGCCCACCCAAAATTTTATTTTTTTGATTCTTTCTCGTTTGGTATCTCTATAATAGCTGCCCGGCTACTCAGAACTCGCGAGAAAAATTGAAAAATAGTTGAATTAGAGAAAATGTCAAAATTGGCCATTTTGACTGAAGAATGGCTGACCCCTGAAACCGGCCCACCCAAAATTTTATTTTTTTGATTCTTTCTCGTTTGGTATCTCTATAATAGCTGCCCGGCTACTCAGAACTCGCGAGAAAAATTGAAAAATAGTTGAATTAGAGAAAATGTCAAAATTGGCCCTTTTGACGGGAGAATGGCTGACCCCCGAAACCGGCCCACCCAAAATTTCGTTTTTTCGATTCTTTCTCCTTTGATATCTTCAAAATAGCTGCCCGGCTACTCAGAACTCGCGGAAAAAAATGGAAAATAGTTGAATTAGAGAAAATGTCAAAATTGGCCATTTTGACTGAAGAATGGCTGACCCCTGAAACCGGCCCACCCAAAATTTTATTTTTTTGATTCTTTCTCGTTTGGTATCTCTATAATAGCTGCCCGGCTACTCAGAACTCGCGAGAAAAATTGAAAAATAGTTGAATTAGAGAAAATGTCAAAATTGGCCCTTTTGACTGAAGAATGGCTGACCCCTGAAACCGGCCCACCCAAAATTTCGTCTTTTCGATTCTTTCTCGTTTAATATCTCAATAATAGCTGCCCGGCTACTTAGAACTCGCGAGAAAAATTGAAAAATCGTTAAAGTAGAGAAAATGTCAAAATTGGCCATTTTGACTGAAGAATGGCTGACCCCTGAAACCGGCCCACCCAAAATTTTATTTTTTTGATTCTTTCTCGTTTGGTATCTCTATAATAGCTGCCCGGCTACTCAGAACTCGCGAGAAAAATTGAAAAATAGTTGAATTAGAGAAAATGTCAAAATTGGCCATTTTGACTGAAGAATGGCTGACCCCTGAAACCGGCCCACCCAAAATTTTATTTTTTTGATTCTTTCTCGTTTGGTATCTCTATAATAGCTGCCCGGCTACTCAGAACTCGCGAGAAAAATTGAAAAATAGTTGAATTAGAGAAAATGTCAAAATTGGCCCTTTTGACGGGAGAATGGCTGACCCCTGAAACCGGCCCACCCAAAATTTTATTTTTTTGATTCTTTCTCGTTTGGTATCTCTATAATAGCTGCCCGGCTACTCAGAACTCGCGAGAAAAATTGAAAAATAGTTGAATTAGAGAAAATGTCAAAATTGGCCATTTTGACTGAAGAATGGCTGACCCCTGAAACCGGCCCACCCAAAATTTTATTTTTTTGATTCTTTCTCGTTTGGTATCTCTATAATAGCTGCCCGGCTACTCAGAACTCGCGAGAAAAATTGAAAAATAGTTGAATTAGAGAAAATGTCAAAATTGGCCCTTTTGACGGGAGAATGGCTGACCCCCGAAACCGGCCCACCCAAAATTTCGTTTTTTCGATTCTTTCTCCTTTGATATCTTCAAAATAGCTGCCCGGCTACTCAGAACTCGCGGAAAAAAATGGAAAATAGTTGAATTAGAGAAAATGTCAAAATTGGCCATTTTGACTGAAGAATGGCTGACCCCTGAAACCGGCCCACCCAAAATTTTATTTTTTTGATTCTTTCTCGTTTGGTATCTCTATAATAGCTGCCCGGCTACTCAGAACTCGCGAGAAAAATTGAAAAATAGTTGAATTAGAGAAAATGTCAAAATTGGCCCTTTTGACTGAAGAATGGCTGACCCCTGAAACCGGCCCACCCAAAATTTCGTCTTTTCGATTCTTTCTCGTTTAATATCTCAATAATAGCTGCCCGGCTACTCAGAACTCGCGAGAAAAATTGAAAAATCGTTAAAGTAGAGAAAATGTCAAAATTGGCCATTTTGACTGAAGAATGGCTGACCCCTGAAACCGGCCCACCCAAAATTTTATTTTTTTGATTCTTTCTCGTTTGGTATCTCTATAATAGCTGCCCGGCTACTCAGAACTCGCGAGAAAAATTGAAAAATAGTTGAATTAGAGAAAATGTCAAAATTGGCCATTTTGACTGAAGAATGGCTGACCCCTGAAACCGGCCCACCCAAAATTTTATTTTTTTGATTCTTTCTCGTTTGGTATCTCTATAATAGCTGCCCGGCTACTCAGAACTCGCGAGAAAAATTGAAAAATAGTTGAATTAGAGAAAATGTCAAAATTGGCCCTTTTGACGGGAGAATGGCTGACCCCTGAAACCGGCCCACCCAAAATTTTATTTTTTTGATTCTTTCTCGTTTGGTATCTCTATAATAGCTGCCCGGCTACTCAGAACTCGCGAGAAAAATTGAAAAATAGTTGAATTAGAGAAAATGTCAAAATTGGCCATTTTGACTGAAGAATGGCTGACCCCTGAAACCGGCCCACCCAAAATTTTATTTTTTTGATTCTTTCTCGTTTGGTATCTCTATAATAGCTGCCCGGCTACTCAGAACTCGCGAGAAAAATTGAAAAATAGTTGAATTAGAGAAAATGTCAAAATTGGCCCTTTTGACGGGAGAATGGCTGACCCCCGAAACCGGCCCACCCAAAATTTCGTTTTTTCGATTCTTTCTCCTTTGATATCTTCAAAATAGCTGCCCGGCTACTCAGAACTCGCGGAAAAAAATGGAAAATAGTTGAATTAGAGAAAATGTCAAAATTGGCCATTTTGACTGAAGAATGGCTGACCCCTGAAACCGGCCCACCCAAAATTTTATTTTTTTGATTCTTTCTCGTTTGGTATCTCTATAATAGCTGCCCGGCTACTCAGAACTCGCGAGAAAAATTGAAAAATAGTTGAATTAGAGAAAATGTCAAAATTGGCCCTTTTGACTGAAGAATGGCTGACCCCTGAAACCGGCCCACCCAAAATTTCGTCTTTTCGATTCTTTCTCGTTTAATATCTCAATAATAGCTGCCCGGCTACTCAGAACTCGCGAGAAAAATTGAAAAATCGTTAAAGTAGAGAAAATGTCAAAATTGGCCATTTTGACTGAAGAATGGCTGACCCCTGAAACCGGCCCACCCAAAATTTTATTTTTTTGATTCTTTCTCGTTTGGTATCTCTATAATAGCTGCCCGGCTACTCAGAACTCGCGAGAAAAATTGAAAAATAGTTGAATTAGAGAAAATGTCAAAATTGGCCCTTTTGACTGAAGAATGGCTGACCCCTGAAACCGGCCCACCCAAAATTTCGTCTTTTCGATTCTTTCTCGTTTAATATCTCAATAATAGCTGCCCGGCTACTCAGAACTCGCGAGAAAAATTGAAAAATCGTTAAAGTAGAGAAAATGTCAAAATTGGCCATTTTGACTGAAGAATGGCTGACCCCTGAAACCGGCCCACCCAAAATTTTATTTTTTTGATTCTTTCTCGTTTGGTATCTCTATAATAGCTGCCCGGCTACTCAGAACTCGCGAGAAAAATTGAAAAATAGTTGAATTAGAGAAAATGTCAAAATTGGCCCTTTTGACTGAAGAATGGCTGACCCCTGAAACCGGCCCACCCAAAATTTCGTTTTTTCGATTCTTTCTCCTTTGATATCTTCAAAATAGCTGCCCGGCTACTCAGAACTCGCGGAAAAAAATGGAAAATAGTTGAATTAGAGAAAATGTCAAAATTGGCCCTTTTGACTGAAGAATGGCTGACCCCTGAAACCGGCCCACCCAAAATTTCGTCTTTTCGATTCTTTCTCCTTTGATATCTTCAAAATAGCTGCCCGGCTACTCAGAACTCGCGGAAAAAAATGGAAAATAGTTGAATTAGAGAAAATGTCAAAATTGGCCATTTTGACTGAAGAATGGCTGACCCCTGAAACCGGCCCACCCAAAATTTTATTTTTTTGATTCTTTCTCGTTTGGTATCTCTATAATAGCTGCCCGGCTACTCAGAACTCGCGAGAAAAATTGAAAAATAGTTGAATTAGAGAAAATGTCAAAATTGGCCCTTTTGACTGAAGAATGGCTGACCCCTGAAACCGGCCCACCCAAAATTTCGTCTTTTCGATTCTTTCTCGTTTAATATCTCAATAATAGCTGCCCGGCTACTCAGAACTCGCGAGAAAAATTGAAAAATCGTTAAAGTAGAGAAAATGTCAAAATTGGCCATTTTGACTGAAGAATGGCTGACCCCTGAAACCGGCCCACCCAAAATTTCATTTTTTTGATTCTTTCTCGTTTGGTATCTCTATAATAGCTGCCCGGCTACTCAGAACTCGCGAGAAAAATTGAAAAATAGTTGAATTAGAGAAAATGTCAAAATTGGCCCTTTTGACTGAAGAATGGCTGACCCCTGAAACCGGCCCACCCAAAATTTCGTCTTTTCGATTCTTTCTCGTTTAATATCTCAATAATAGCTGCCCGGCTACTCAGAACTCGCGAGAAAAATTGAAAAATCGTTAAATTAGAGAAAATGTCAAAATTGGCCATTTTGACTGAAGAATGGCTGACCCCTGAAACCGGCCCACCCAAAATTTTATTTTTTTGATTCTTTCTCGTTTGGTATCTCTATAATAGCTGCCCGGCTACTCAGAACTCGCGAGAAAAATTGAAAAATCGTTAAATTAGAGAAAATGTCAAAATTGGCCCTTTTGACGGGAGAATGGCTGACCCCCGAAACCGGCCCACCCAAAATTTCGTTTTTTCGATTCTTTCTCCTTTGATATCTTCAAAATAGCTGCCCGGCTACTCAGAACTCGCGGAAAAAAATGGAAAATAGTTGAATTAGAGAAAATGTCAAAATTGGCCATTTTGACTGAAGAATGGCTGACCCCTGAAACCGGCCCACCCAAAATTTCGTCTTTTCGATTCTTTCTCGTTTAATATCTCAATAATAGCTGCCCGGCTACTCAGAACTCGCGAGAAAAATTGAAAAATCGTTAAAGTAGAGAAAATGTCAAAATTGGCCATTTTGACTGAAGAATGGCTGACCCCCGAAACCGGCCCACCCAAAATTTCGTTTTTTCGATTCTTTCTCCTTTGATATCTTCAAAATAGCTGCCCGGCTACTCAGAACTCGCGGAAAAAAATGGAAAATAGTTGAATTAGAGAAAATGTCAAAATTGGCCATTTTGACCGAAGAATGGCTGACCCCTGAAACCGGCCCACCCAAAATTTTATTTTTTTGATTCTTTCTCGTTTGGTATCTCTATAATAGCTGCCCGGCTACTCAGAACTCGCGAGAAAAATTGAAAAATCGTTAAATTAGAGAAAATGTCAAAATTGGCCCTTTTGACGGGAGAATGGCTGACCCCCGAAACCGGCCCACCCAAAATTTCGTTTTTTCGATTCTTTCTCCTTTGATATCTTCAAAATAGCTGCCCGGCTACTCAGAACTCGCGGAAAAAAATGGAAAATAGTTGAATTAGAGAAAATGTCAAAATTGGCCATTTTGACCGAAGAATGGCTGACCCCTGAAACCGGCCCACCCAAAATTTTATTTTTTTGATTCTTTCTCGTTTGGTATCTCTATAATAGCTGCCCGGCTACTCAGAACTCGCGAGAAAAATTGAAAAATCGTTAAATTAGAGAAATTGTCAAAATTGGCCCTTTTGACGGGAGAATGGCTGACCCCCGAAACCGGCCCACCCAAAATTTCGTTTTTTCGATTCTTTCTCCTTTGATATCTTCAAAATAGCTGCCCGGCTACTCAGAACTCGCGGAAAAAAATGGAAAATAGTTGAATTAGAGAAAATGTCAAAATTGGCCATTTTGACTGAAGAATGGCTGACCCCTGAAACCGGCCCACCCAAAATTTTATTTTTTTGATTCTTTCTCGTTTGGTATCTCTATAATAGCTGCCCGGCTACTCAGAACTCGCGAGAAAAATTGAAAAATAGTTGAATTAGAGAAAATGTCAAAATTGGCCCTTTTGACTGAAGAATGGCTGACCCCTGAAACCGGCCCACCCAAAATTTCGTCTTTTCGATTCTTTCTCGTTTAATATCTCAATAATAGCTGCCCGGCTACTCAGAACTCGCGAGAAAAATTGAAAAATCGTTAAAGTAGAGAAAATGTCAAAATTGGCCATTTTGACTGAAGAATGGCTGACCCCTGAAACCGGCCCACCCAAAATTTCGTCTTTTCGATTCTTTCTCGTTTAATATCTCAATAATAGCTGCCCGGCTACTCAGAACTCGCGAGAAAAATTGAAAAATCGTTAAAGTAGAGAAAATGTCAAAATTGGCCATTTTGACTGAAGAATGGCTGACCCCTGAAACCGGCCCACCCAAAATTTTATTTTTTTGATTCTTTCTCGTTTGGTATCTCTATAATAGCTGCCCGGCTACTCAGAACTCGCGAGAAAAATTGAAAAATAGTTGAATTAGAGAAAATGTCAAAATTGGCCATTTTGACTGAAGAATGGCTGACCCCTGAAACCGGCCCACCCAAAATTTTATTTTTTTGATTCTTTCTCGTTTGGTATCTCTATAATAGCTGCCCGGCTACTCAGAACTCGCGAGAAAAATTGAAAAATAGTTGAATTAGAGAAAATGTCAAAATTGGCCCTTTTGACGGGAGAATGGCTGACCCCTGAAACCGGCCCACCCAAAATTTTATTTTTTTGATTCTTTCTCGTTTGGTATCTCTATAATAGCTGCCCGGCTACTCAGAACTCGCGAGAAAAATTGAAAAATAGTTGAATTAGAGAAAATGTCAAAATTGGCCATTTTGACTGAAGAATGGCTGACCCCTGAAACCGGCCCACCCAAAATTTTATTTTTTTGATTCTTTCTCGTTTGGTATCTCTATAATAGCTGCCCGGCTACTCAGAACTCGCGAGAAAAATTGAAAAATAGTTGAATTAGAGAAAATGTCAAAATTGGCCCTTTTGACGGGAGAATGGCTGACCCCCGAAACCGGCCCACCCAAAATTTCGTTTTTTCGATTCTTTCTCCTTTGATATCTTCAAAATAGCTGCCCGGCTACTCAGAACTCGCGGAAAAAAATGGAAAATAGTTGAATTAGAGAAAATGTCAAAATTGGCCATTTTGACTGAAGAATGGCTGACCCCTGAAACCGGCCCACCCAAAATTTTATTTTTTTGATTCTTTCTCGTTTGGTATCTCTATAATAGCTGCCCGGCTACTCAGAACTCGCGAGAAAAATTGAAAAATAGTTGAATTAGAGAAAATGTCAAAATTGGCCCTTTTGACTGAAGAATGGCTGACCCCTGAAACCGGCCCACCCAAAATTTCGTCTTTTCGATTCTTTCTCGTTTAATATCTCAATAATAGCTGCCCGGCTACTCAGAACTCGCGAGAAAAATTGAAAAATCGTTAAAGTAGAGAAAATGTCAAAATTGGCCATTTTGACTGAAGAATGGCTGACCCCTGAAACCGGCCCACCCAAAATTTTATTTTTTTGATTCTTTCTCGTTTGGTATCTCTATAATAGCTGCCCGGCTACTCAGAACTCGCGAGAAAAATTGAAAAATAGTTGAATTAGAGAAAATGTCAAAATTGGCCCTTTTGACTGAAGAATGGCTGACCCCTGAAACCGGCCCACCCAAAATTTCGTCTTTTCGATTCTTTCTCGTTTAATATCTCAATAATAGCTGCCCGGCTACTCAGAACTCGCGAGAAAAATTGAAAAATCGTTAAATTAGAGAAAATGTCAAAATTGGCCATTTTGACTGAAGAATGGCTGACCCCTGAAACCGGCCCACCCAAAATTTCGTCTTTTCGATTCTTTCTCCTTTGATATCTTCAAAATAGCTGCCCGGCTACTCAGAACTCGCGGAAAAAAATGGAAAATAGTTGAATTAGAGAAAATGTCAAAATTGGCCATTTTGACTGAAGAATGGCTGACCCCTGAAACCGGCCCACCCAAAATTTTATTTTTTTGATTCTTTCTCGTTTGGTATCTCTATAATAGCTGCCCGGCTACTCAGAACTCGCGAGAAAAATTGAAAAATCGTTAAATTAGAGAAAATGTCAAAATTGGCCCTTTTGACGGGAGAATGGCTGACCCCCGAAACCGGCCCACCCAAAATTTCGTTTTTTCGATTCTTTCTCCTTTGATATCTTCAAAATAGCTGCCCGGCTACTCAGAACTCGCGGAAAAAAATGGAAAATAGTTGAATTAGAGAAAATGTCAAAATTGGCCCTTTTGACTGAAGAATGGCTGACCCCTGAAACCGGCCCACCCAAAATTTCGTCTTTTCGATTCTTTCTCCTTTGATATCTTCAAAATAGCTGCCCGGCTACTCAGAACTCGCGGAAAAAAATGGAAAATAGTTGAATTAGAGAAAATGTCAAAATTGGCCATTTTGACTGAAGAATGGCTGACCCCTGAAACCGGCCCACCCAAAATTTTATTTTTTTGATTCTTTCTCGTTTGGTATCTCTATAATAGCTGCCCGGCTACTCAGAACTCGCGAGAAAAATTGAAAAATAGTTGAATTAGAGAAAATGTCAAAATTGGCCCTTTTGACTGAAGAATGGCTGACCCCTGAAACCGGCCCACCCAAAATTTCGTCTTTTCGATTCTTTCTCGTTTAATATCTCAATAATAGCTGCCCGGCTACTCAGAACTCGCGAGAAAAATTGAAAAATCGTTAAAGTAGAGAAAATGTCAAAATTGGCCATTTTGACTGAAGAATGGCTGACCCCCGAAACCGGCCCACCCAAAATTTCGTTTTTTCGATTCTTTCTCGTTTAATATCTCAATAATAGCTGCCCGGCTACTCAGAACTCGCGAGAAAAATTGAAAAATCGTTAAAGTAGAGAAAATGTCAAAATTGGCCATTTTGACTGAAGAATGGCTGACCCCCGAAACCGGCCCACCCAAAATTTCGTTTTTTCGATTCTTTCTCCTTTGATATCTTCAAAATAGCTGCCCGGCTACTCAGAACTCGCGGAAAAAAATGGAAAATAGTTGAATTAGAGAAAATGTCAAAATTGGCCATTTTGACTGAAGAATGGCTGACCCCTGAAACCGGCCCACCCAAAATTTTATTTTTTTGATTCTTTCTCGTTTGGTATCTCTATAATAGCTGCCCGGCTACTCAGAACTCGCGAGAAAAATTGAAAAATAGTTGAATTAGAGAAAATGTCAAAATTGGCCCTTTTGACTGAAGAATGGCTGACCCCTGAAACCGGCCCACCCAAAATTTCGTCTTTTCGATTCTTTCTCGTTTAATATCTCAATAATAGCTGCCCGGCTACTCAGAACTCGCGAGAAAAATTGAAAAATCGTTAAAGTAGAGAAAATGTCAAAATTGGCCATTTTGACTGAAGAATGGCTGACCCCCGAAACCGGCCCACCCAAAATTTCGTTTTTTCGATTCTTTCTCGTTTAATATCTCAATAATAGCTGCCCGGCTACTCAGAACTCGCGAGAAAAATTGAAAAATCGTTAAAGTAGAGAAAATGTCAAAATTGGCCATTTTGACTGAAGAATGGCTGACCCCTGAAACCGGCCCACCCAAAATTTTATTTTTTTGATTCTTTCTCGTTTGGTATCTCTATAATAGCTGCCCGGCTACTCAGAACTCGCGAGAAAAATTGAAAAATAGTTGAATTAGAGAAAATGTCAAAATTGGCCATTTTGACTGAAGAATGGCTGACCCCTGAAACCGGCCCACCCAAAATTTTATTTTTTTGATTCTTTCTCGTTTGGTATCTCTATAATAGCTGCCCGGCTACTCAGAACTCGCGAGAAAAATTGAAAAATAGTTGAATTAGAGAAAATGTCAAAATTGGCCCTTTTGACGGGAGAATGGCTGACCCCTGAAACCGGCCCACCCAAAATTTTATTTTTTTGATTCTTTCTCGTTTGGTATCTCTATAATAGCTGCCCGGCTACTCAGAACTCGCGAGAAAAATTGAAAAATAGTTGAATTAGAGAAAATGTCAAAATTGGCCATTTTGACTGAAGAATGGCTGACCCCTGAAACCGGCCCACCCAAAATTTTATTTTTTTGATTCTTTCTCGTTTGGTATCTCTATAATAGCTGCCCGGCTACTCAGAACTCGCGAGAAAAATTGAAAAATAGTTGAATTAGAGAAAATGTCAAAATTGGCCCTTTTGACGGGAGAATGGCTGACCCCCGAAACCGGCCCACCCAAAATTTCGTTTTTTCGATTCTTTCTCCTTTGATATCTTCAAAATAGCTGCCCGGCTACTCAGAACTCGCGGAAAAAAATGGAAAATAGTTGAATTAGAGAAAATGTCAAAATTGGCCATTTTGACTGAAGAATGGCTGACCCCTGAAACCGGCCCACCCAAAATTTTATTTTTTTGATTCTTTCTCGTTTGGTATCTCTATAATAGCTGCCCGGCTACTCAGAACTCGCGAGAAAAATTGAAAAATAGTTGAATTAGAGAAAATGTCAAAATTGGCCCTTTTGACTGAAGAATGGCTGACCCCTGAAACCGGCCCACCCAAAATTTCGTCTTTTCGATTCTTTCTCGTTTAATATCTCAATAATAGCTGCCCGGCTACTCAGAACTCGCGAGAAAAATTGAAAAATCGTTAAAGTAGAGAAAATGTCAAAATTGGCCATTTTGACTGAAGAATGGCTGACCCCTGAAACCGGCCCACCCAAAATTTTATTTTTTTGATTCTTTCTCGTTTGGTATCTCTATAATAGCTGCCCGGCTACTCAGAACTCGCGAGAAAAATTGAAAAATAGTTGAATTAGAGAAAATGTCAAAATTGGCCCTTTTGACTGAAGAATGGCTGACCCCTGAAACCGGCCCACCCAAAATTTCGTTTTTTCGATTCTTTCTCCTTTGATATCTTCAAAATAGCTGCCCGGCTACTCAGAACTCGCGGAAAAAAATGGAAAATAGTTGAATTAGAGAAAATGTCAAAATTGGCCCTTTTGACTGAAGAATGGCTGACCCCTGAAACCGGCCCACCCAAAATTTCGTCTTTTCGATTCTTTCTCCTTTGATATCTTCAAAATAGCTGCCCGGCTACTCAGAACTCGCGGAAAAAAATGGAAAATAGTTGAATTAGAGAAAATGTCAAAATTGGCCATTTTGACTGAAGAATGGCTGACCCCTGAAACCGGCCCACCCAAAATTTTATTTTTTTGATTCTTTCTCGTTTGGTATCTCTATAATAGCTGCCCGGCTACTCAGAACTCGCGAGAAAAATTGAAAAATAGTTGAATTAGAGAAAATGTCAAAATTGGCCCTTTTGACTGAAGAATGGCTGACCCCTGAAACCGGCCCACCCAAAATTTCGTCTTTTCGATTCTTTCTCGTTTAATATCTCAATAATAGCTGCCCGGCTACTCAGAACTCGCGAGAAAAATTGAAAAATCGTTAAAGTAGAGAAAATGTCAAAATTGGCCATTTTGACTGAAGAATGGCTGACCCCTGAAACCGGCCCACCCAAAATTTCATTTTTTTGATTCTTTCTCGTTTGGTATCTCTATAATAGCTGCCCGGCTACTCAGAACTCGCGAGAAAAATTGAAAAATAGTTGAATTAGAGAAAATGTCAAAATTGGCCCTTTTGACTGAAGAATGGCTGACCCCTGAAACCGGCCCACCCAAAATTTCGTCTTTTCGATTCTTTCTCGTTTAATATCTCAATAATAGCTGCCCGGCTACTCAGAACTCGCGAGAAAAATTGAAAAATCGTTAAATTAGAGAAAATGTCAAAATTGGCCATTTTGACTGAAGAATGGCTGACCCCTGAAACCGGCCCACCCAAAATTTTATTTTTTTGATTCTTTCTCGTTTGGTATCTCTATAATAGCTGCCCGGCTACTCAGAACTCGCGAGAAAAATTGAAAAATCGTTAAATTAGAGAAAATGTCAAAATTGGCCCTTTTGACGGGAGAATGGCTGACCCCCGAAACCGGCCCACCCAAAATTTCGTTTTTTCGATTCTTTCTCCTTTGATATCTTCAAAATAGCTGCCCGGCTACTCAGAACTCGCGGAAAAAAATGGAAAATAGTTGAATTAGAGAAAATGTCAAAATTGGCCCTTTTGACGGGAGAATGGCTGACCCCCGAAACCGGCCCACCCAAAATTTCGTTTTTTCGATTCTTTCTCCTTTGATATCTTCAAAATAGCTGCCCGGCTACTCAGAACTCGCGGAAAAAAATGGAAAATAGTTGAATTAGAGAAAATGTCAAAATTGGCCATTTTGACTGAAGAATGGCTGACCCCTGAAACCGGCCCACCCAAAATTTCGTCTTTTCGATTCTTTCTCGTTTAATATCTCAATAATAGCTGCCCGGCTACTCAGAACTCGCGAGAAAAATTGAAAAATCGTTAAATTAGAGAAAATGTCAAAATTGGCCATTTTGACTGAAGAATGGCTGACCCCTGAAACCGGCCCACCCAAAATTTTATTTTTTTGATTCTTTCTCGTTTGGTATCTCTATAATAGCTGCCCGGCTACTCAGAACTCGCGAGAAAAATTGAAAAATCGTTAAATTAGAGAAATTGTCAAAATTGGCCCTTTTGACGGGAGAATGGCTGACCCCCGAAACCGGCCCACCCAAAATTTCGTTTTTTCGATTCTTTCTCCTTTGATATCTTCAAAATAGCTGCCCGGCTACTCAGAACTCGCGGAAAAAAATGGAAAATAGTTGAATTAGAGAAAATGTCAAAATTGGCCATTTTGACTGAAGAATGGCTGACCCCTGAAACCGGCCCACCCAAAATTTTATTTTTTTGATTCTTTCTCGTTTGGTATCTCTATAATAGCTGCCCGGCTACTCAGAACTCGCGAGAAAAATTGAAAAATCGTTAAAGTAGAGAAAATGTCAAAATTGGCCATTTTGACTGAAGAATGGCTGACCCCTGAAACCGGCCCACCCAAAATTTCGTCTTTTCGATTCTTTCTCGTTTAATATCTCAATAATAGCTGCCCGGCTACTCAGAACTCGCGAGAAAAATTGAAAAATCGTTAAATGAGAGAAAATGTCAAAATTGGCCATTTTGACTGAAGAATGGCTGACCCCTGAAACCGGCCCACCCAAAATTTCGTCTTTTCGATTCTTTCTCGTTTAATATCTCAATAATAGCTGCCCGGCTACTCAGAACTCGCGAGAAAAATTGAAAAATCGTTAAATTAGAGAAAATGTCAAAATTGGCCATTTTGACTGAAGAATGGCTGACCCCTGAAACCGGCCCACCCAAAATTTCGTCTTTTCGATTCTTTCTCCTTTGATATCTTCAAAATAGCTGCCCGGCTACTCAGAACTCGCGGAAAAAAATGGAAAATAGTTGAATTAGAGAAAATGTCAAAATTGGCCATTTTGACTGAAGAATGGCTGACCCCTGAAACCGGCCCACCCAAAATTTCATTTTTTTGATTCTTTCTCGTTTGGTATCTCTATAATAGCTGCCCGGCTACTCAGAACTCGCGAGAAAAATTGAAAAATAGTTGAATTAGAGAAAATGTCAAAATTGGCCCTTTTGACTGAAGAATGGCTGACCCCTGAAACCGGCCCACCCAAAATTTCGTCTTTTCGATTCTTTCTCGTTTAATATCTCAATAATAGCTGCCCGGCTACTCAGAACTCGCGAGAAAAATTGAAAAATCGTTAAATTAGAGAAAATGTCAAAATTGGCCATTTTGACTGAAGAATGGCTGACCCCTGAAACCGGCCCACCCAAAATTTTATTTTTTTGATTCTTTCTCGTTTGGTATCTCTATAATAGCTGCCCGGCTACTCAGAACTCGCGAGAAAAATTGAAAAATCGTTAAATTAGAGAAAATGTCAAAATTGGCCCTTTTGACGGGAGAATGGCTGACCCCCGAAACCGGCCCACCCAAAATTTCGTTTTTTCGATTCTTTCTCCTTTGATATCTTCAAAATAGCTGCCCGGCTACTCAGAACTCGCGGAAAAAAATGGAAAATAGTTGAATTAGAGAAAATGTCAAAATTGGCCCTTTTGACGGGAGAATGGCTGACCCCCGAAACCGGCCCACCCAAAATTTCGTTTTTTCGATTCTTTCTCCTTTGATATCTTCAAAATAGCTGCCCGGCTACTCAGAACTCGCGGAAAAAAATGGAAAATAGTTGAATTAGAGAAAATGTCAAAATTGGCCATTTTGACTGAAGAATGGCTGACCCCTGAAACCGGCCCACCCAAAATTTCGTCTTTTCGATTCTTTCTCGTTTAATATCTCAATAATAGCTGCCCGGCTACTCAGAACTCGCGAGAAAAATTGAAAAATCGTTAAATTAGAGAAAATGTCAAAATTGGCCATTTTGACTGAAGAATGGCTGACCCCTGAAACCGGCCCACCCAAAATTTTATTTTTTTGATTCTTTCTCGTTTGGTATCTCTATAATAGCTGCCCGGCTACTCAGAACTCGCGAGAAAAATTGAAAAATCGTTAAATTAGAGAAATTGTCAAAATTGGCCCTTTTGACGGGAGAATGGCTGACCCCCGAAACCGGCCCACCCAAAATTTCGTTTTTTCGATTCTTTCTCCTTTGATATCTTCAAAATAGCTGCCCGGCTACTCAGAACTCGCGGAAAAAAATGGAAAATAGTTGAATTAGAGAAAATGTCAAAATTGGCCATTTTGACTGAAGAATGGCTGACCCCTGAAACCGGCCCACCCAAAATTTTATTTTTTTGATTCTTTCTCGTTTGGTATCTCTATAATAGCTGCCCGGCTACTCAGAACTCGCGAGAAAAATTGAAAAATAGTTGAATTAGAGAAAATGTCAAAATTGGCCCTTTTGACTGAAGAATGGCTGACCCCTGAAACCGGCCCACCCAAAATTTCGTCTTTTCGATTCTTTCTCGTTTAATATCTCAATAATAGCTGCCCGGCTACTCAGAACTCGCGAGAAAAATTGAAAAATCGTTAAAGTAGAGAAAATGTCAAAATTGGCCATTTTGACTGAAGAATGGCTGACCCCTGAAACCGGCCCACCCAAAATTTCGTCTTTTCGATTCTTTCTCGTTTAATATCTCAATAATAGCTGCCCGGCTACTCAGAACTCGCGAGAAAAATTGAAAAATCGTTAAATTAGAGAAAATGTCAAAATTGGCCATTTTGACTGAAGAATGGCTGACCCCTGAAACCGGCCCACCCAAAATTTCGTCTTTTCGATTCTTTCTCGTTTAATATCTCAATAATAGCTGCCCGGCTACTCAGAACTCGCGAGAAAAATTGAAAAATCGTTAAATTAGAGAAAATGTCAAAATTGGCCATTTTGACTGAAGAATGGCTGACCCCTGAAACCGGCCCACCCAAAATTTCGTCTTTTCGATTCTTTCTCCTTTGATATCTTCAAAATAGCTGCCCGGCTACTCAGAACTCGCGGAAAAAAATGGAAAATAGTTGAATTAGAGAAAATGTCAAAATTGGCCATTTTGACTGAAGAATGGCTGACCCCTGAAACCGGCCCACCCAAAATTTTATTTTTTTGATTCTTTCTCGTTTGGTATCTCTATAATAGCTGCCCGGCTACTCAGAACTCGCGAGAAAAATTGAAAAATCGTTAAATTAGAGAAAATGTCAAAATTGGCCCTTTTGACGGGAGAATGGCTGACCCCCGAAACCGGCCCACCCAAAATTTCGTTTTTTCGATTCTTTCTCCTTTGATATCTTCAAAATAGCTGCCCGGCTACTCAGAACTCGCGGAAAAAAATGGAAAATAGTTGAATTAGAGAAAATGTCAAAATTGGCCCTTTTGACTGAAGAATGGCTGACCCCTGAAACCGGCCCACCCAAAATTTCGTCTTTTCGATTCTTTCTCCTTTGATATCTTCAAAATAGCTGCCCGGCTACTCAGAACTCGCGGAAAAAAATGGAAAATAGTTGAATTAGAGAAAATGTCAAAATTGGCCATTTTGACTGAAGAATGGCTGACCCCTGAAACCGGCCCACCCAAAATTTTATTTTTTTGATTCTTTCTCGTTTGGTATCTCTATAATAGCTGCCCGGCTACTCAGAACTCGCGAGAAAAATTGAAAAATAGTTGAATTAGAGAAAATGTCAAAATTGGCCCTTTTGACTGAAGAATGGCTGACCCCTGAAACCGGCCCACCCAAAATTTCGTCTTTTCGATTCTTTCTCGTTTAATATCTCAATAATAGCTGCCCGGCTACTCAGAACTCGCGAGAAAAATTGAAAAATCGTTAAAGTAGAGAAAATGTCAAAATTGGCCATTTTGACTGAAGAATGGCTGACCCCCGAAACCGGCCCACCCAAAATTTCGTTTTTTCGATTCTTTCTCGTTTAATATCTCAATAATAGCTGCCCGGCTACTCAGAACTCGCGAGAAAAATTGAAAAATCGTTAAAGTAGAGAAAATGTCAAAATTGGCCATTTTGACTGAAGAATGGCTGACCCCCGAAACCGGCCCACCCAAAATTTCGTTTTTTCGATTCTTTCTCCTTTGATATCTTCAAAATAGCTGCCCGGCTACTCAGAACTCGCGGAAAAAAATGGAAAATAGTTGAATTAGAGAAAATGTCAAAATTGGCCATTTTGACTGAAGAATGGCTGACCCCTGAAACCGGCCCACCCAAAATTTTATTTTTTTGATTCTTTCTCGTTTGGTATCTCTATAATAGCTGCCCGGCTACTCAGAACTCGCGAGAAAAATTGAAAAATAGTTGAATTAGAGAAAATGTCAAAATTGGCCCTTTTGACTGAAGAATGGCTGACCCCTGAAACCGGCCCACCCAAAATTTCGTCTTTTCGATTCTTTCTCGTTTAATATCTCAATAATAGCTGCCCGGCTACTCAGAACTCGCGAGAAAAATTGAAAAATCGTTAAAGTAGAGAAAATGTCAAAATTGGCCATTTTGACTGAAGAATGGCTGACCCCCGAAACCGGCCCACCCAAAATTTCGTTTTTTCGATTCTTTCTCGTTTAATATCTCAATAATAGCTGCCCGGCTACTCAGAACTCGCGAGAAAAATTGAAAAATCGTTAAAGTAGAGAAAATGTCAAAATTGGCCATTTTGACTGAAGAATGGCTGACCCCTGAAACCGGCCCACCCAAAATTTTATTTTTTTGATTCTTTCTCGTTTGGTATCTCTATAATAGCTGCCCGGCTACTCAGAACTCGCGAGAAAAATTGAAAAATAGTTGAATTAGAGAAAATGTCAAAATTGGCCATTTTGACTGAAGAATGGCTGACCCCTGAAACCGGCCCACCCAAAATTTTATTTTTTTGATTCTTTCTCGTTTGGTATCTCTATAATAGCTGCCCGGCTACTCAGAACTCGCGAGAAAAATTGAAAAATAGTTGAATTAGAGAAAATGTCAAAATTGGCCCTTTTGACGGGAGAATGGCTGACCCCTGAAACCGGCCCACCCAAAATTTTATTTTTTTGATTCTTTCTCGTTTGGTATCTCTATAATAGCTGCCCGGCTACTCAGAACTCGCGAGAAAAATTGAAAAATAGTTGAATTAGAGAAAATGTCAAAATTGGCCATTTTGACTGAAGAATGGCTGACCCCTGAAACCGGCCCACCCAAAATTTCGTTTTTTCGATTCTTTCTCCTTTGATATCTTCAAAATAGCTGCCCGGCTACTCAGAACTCGCGGAAAAAAATGGAAAATAGTTGAATTAGAGAAAATGTCAAAATTGGCCCTTTTGACTGAAGAATGGCTGACCCCTGAAACCGGCCCACCCAAAATTTCGTCTTTTCGATTCTTTCTCCTTTGATATCTTCAAAATAGCTGCCCGGCTACTCAGAACTCGCGGAAAAAAATGGAAAATAGTTGAATTAGAGAAAATGTCAAAATTGGCCATTTTGACTGAAGAATGGCTGACCCCTGAAACCGGCCCACCCAAAATTTTATTTTTTTGATTCTTTCTCGTTTGGTATCTCTATAATAGCTGCCCGGCTACTCAGAACTCGCGAGAAAAATTGAAAAATAGTTGAATTAGAGAAAATGTCAAAATTGGCCCTTTTGACTGAAGAATGGCTGACCCCTGAAACCGGCCCACCCAAAATTTCGTCTTTTCGATTCTTTCTCGTTTAATATCTCAATAATAGCTGCCCGGCTACTCAGAACTCGCGAGAAAAATTGAAAAATCGTTAAAGTAGAGAAAATGTCAAAATTGGCCATTTTGACTGAAGAATGGCTGACCCCTGAAACCGGCCCACCCAAAATTTCATTTTTTTGATTCTTTCTCGTTTGGTATCTCTATAATAGCTGCCCGGCTACTCAGAACTCGCGAGAAAAATTGAAAAATAGTTGAATTAGAGAAAATGTCAAAATTGGCCCTTTTGACTGAAGAATGGCTGACCCCTGAAACCGGCCCACCCAAAATTTCGTCTTTTCGATTCTTTCTCGTTTAATATCTCAATAATAGCTGCCCGGCTACTCAGAACTCGCGAGAAAAATTGAAAAATCGTTAAATTAGAGAAAATGTCAAAATTGGCCATTTTGACTGAAGAATGGCTGACCCCTGAAACCGGCCCACCCAAAATTTTATTTTTTTGATTCTTTCTCGTTTGGTATCTCTATAATAGCTGCCCGGCTACTCAGAACTCGCGAGAAAAATTGAAAAATAGTTGAATTAGAGAAAATGTCAAAATTGGCCCTTTTGACGGGAGAATGGCTGACCCCTGAAACCGGCCCACCCAAAATTTTATTTTTTTGATTCTTTCTCGTTTGGTATCTCTATAATAGCTGCCCGGCTACTCAGAACTCGCGAGAAAAATTGAAAAATAGTTGAATTAGAGAAAATGTCAAAATTGGCCATTTTGACTGAAGAATGGCTGACCCCTGAAACCGGCCCACCCAAAATTTTATTTTTTTGATTCTTTCTCGTTTGGTATCTCTATAATAGCTGCCCGGCTACTCAGAACTCGCGAGAAAAATTGAAAAATAGTTGAATTAGAGAAAATGTCAAAATTGGCCCTTTTGACTGAAGAATGGCTGACCCCTGAAACCGGCCCACCCAAAATTTCGTTTTTTCGATTCTTTCTCCTTTGATATCTTCAAAATAGCTGCCCGGCTACTCAGAACTCGCGGAAAAAAATGGAAAATAGTTGAATTAGAGAAAATGTCAAAATTGGCCCTTTTGACTGAAGAATGGCTGACCCCTGAAACCGGCCCACCCAAAATTTCGTCTTTTCGATTCTTTCTCCTTTGATATCTTCAAAATAGCTGCCCGGCTACTCAGAACTCGCGGAAAAAAATGGAAAATAGTTGAATTAGAGAAAATGTCAAAATTGGCCATTTTGACTGAAGAATGGCTGACCCCTGAAACCGGCCCACCCAAAATTTTATTTTTTTGATTCTTTCTCGTTTGGTATCTCTATAATAGCTGCCCGGCTACTCAGAACTCGCGAGAAAAATTGAAAAATAGTTGAATTAGAGAAAATGTCAAAATTGGCCCTTTTGACTGAAGAATGGCTGACCCCTGAAACCGGCCCACCCAAAATTTCGTCTTTTCGATTCTTTCTCGTTTAATATCTCAATAATAGCTGCCCGGCTACTCAGAACTCGCGAGAAAAATTGAAAAATCGTTAAAGTAGAGAAAATGTCAAAATTGGCCATTTTGACTGAAGAATGGCTGACCCCTGAAACCGGCCCACCCAAAATTTCATTTTTTTGATTCTTTCTCGTTTGGTATCTCTATAATAGCTGCCCGGCTACTCAGAACTCGCGAGAAAAATTGAAAAATAGTTGAATTAGAGAAAATGTCAAAATTGGCCCTTTTGACTGAAGAATGGCTGACCCCTGAAACCGGCCCACCCAAAATTTCGTCTTTTCGATTCTTTCTCGTTTAATATCTCAATAATAGCTGCCCGGCTACTCAGAACTCGCGAGAAAAATTGAAAAATCGTTAAATTAGAGAAAATGTCAAAATTGGCCATTTTGACTGAAGAATGGCTGACCCCTGAAACCGGCCCACCCAAAATTTTATTTTTTTGATTCTTTCTCGTTTGGTATCTCTATAATAGCTGCCCGGCTACTCAGAACTCGCGAGAAAAATTGAAAAATCGTTAAATTAGAGAAAATGTCAAAATTGGCCCTTTTGACGGGAGAATGGCTGACCCCCGAAACCGGCCCACCCAAAATTTCGTTTTTTCGATTCTTTCTCCTTTGATATCTTCAAAATAGCTGCCCGGCTACTCAGAACTCGCGGAAAAAAATGGAAAATAGTTGAATTAGAGAAAATGTCAAAATTGGCCCTTTTGACGGGAGAATGGCTGACCCCCGAAACCGGCCCACCCAAAATTTCGTTTTTTCGATTCTTTCTCCTTTGATATCTTCAAAATAGCTGCCCGGCTACTCAGAACTCGCGGAAAAAAATGGAAAATAGTTGAATTAGAGAAAATGTCAAAATTGGCCATTTTGACTGAAGAATGGCTGACCCCTGAAACCGGCCCACCCAAAATTTCGTCTTTTCGATTCTTTCTCGTTTAATATCTCAATAATAGCTGCCCGGCTACTCAGAACTCGCGAGAAAAATTGAAAAATCGTTAAATTAGAGAAAATGTCAAAATTGGCCATTTTGACTGAAGAATGGCTGACCCCTGAAACCGGCCCACCCAAAATTTTATTTTTTTGATTCTTTCTCGTTTGGTATCTCTATAATAGCTGCCCGGCTACTCAGAACTCGCGAGAAAAATTGAAAAATCGTTAAATTAGAGAAATTGTCAAAATTGGCCCTTTTGACGGGAGAATGGCTGACCCCCGAAACCGGCCCACCCAAAATTTCGTTTTTTCGATTCTTTCTCCTTTGATATCTTCAAAATAGCTGCCCGGCTACTCAGAACTCGCGGAAAAAAATGGAAAATAGTTGAATTAGAGAAAATGTCAAAATTGGCCATTTTGACTGAAGAATGGCTGACCCCTGAAACCGGCCCACCCAAAATTTTATTTTTTTGATTCTTTCTCGTTTGGTATCTCTATAATAGCTGCCCGGCTACTCAGAACTCGCGAGAAAAATTGAAAAATAGTTGAATTAGAGAAAATGTCAAAATTGGCCCTTTTGACTGAAGAATGGCTGACCCCTGAAACCGGCCCACCCAAAATTTCGTCTTTTCGATTCTTTCTCGTTTAATATCTCAATAATAGCTGCCCGGCTACTCAGAACTCGCGAGAAAAATTGAAAAATCGTTAAAGTAGAGAAAATGTCAAAATTGGCCATTTTGACTGAAGAATGGCTGACCCCTGAAACCGGCCCACCCAAAATTTCGTCTTTTCGATTCTTTCTCGTTTAATATCTCAATAATAGCTGCCCGGCTACTCAGAACTCGCGAGAAAAATTGAAAAATCGTTAAATTAGAGAAAATGTCAAAATTGGCCATTTTGACTGAAGAATGGCTGACCCCTGAAACCGGCCCACCCAAAATTTCGTCTTTTCGATTCTTTCTCGTTTAATATCTCAATAATAGCTGCCCGGCTACTCAGAACTCGCGAGAAAAATTGAAAAATCGTTAAATTAGAGAAAATGTCAAAATTGGCCATTTTGACTGAAGAATGGCTGACCCCTGAAACCGGCCCACCCAAAATTTCGTCTTTTCGATTCTTTCTCCTTTGATATCTTCAAAATAGCTGCCCGGCTACTCAGAACTCGCGGAAAAAAATGGAAAATAGTTGAATTAGAGAAAATGTCAAAATTGGCCATTTTGACTGAAGAATGGCTGACCCCTGAAACCGGCCCACCCAAAATTTTATTTTTTTGATTCTTTCTCGTTTGGTATCTCTATAATAGCTGCCCGGCTACTCAGAACTCGCGAGAAAAATTGAAAAATCGTTAAATTAGAGAAAATGTCAAAATTGGCCCTTTTGACGGGAGAATGGCTGACCCCCGAAACCGGCCCACCCAAAATTTCGTTTTTTCGATTCTTTCTCCTTTGATATCTTCAAAATAGCTGCCCGGCTACTCAGAACTCGCGGAAAAAAATGGAAAATAGTTGAATTAGAGAAAATGTCAAAATTGGCCCTTTTGACTGAAGAATGGCTGACCCCTGAAACCGGCCCACCCAAAATTTTATTTTTTTGATTCTTTCTCGTTTGGTATCTCTATAATAGCTGCCCGGCTACTCAGAACTCGCGAGAAAAATTGAAAAATAGTTGAATTAGAGAAAATGTCAAAATTGGCCCTTTTGACTGAAGAATGGCTGACCCCTGAAACCGGCCCACCCAAAATTTCGTCTTTTCGATTCTTTCTCGTTTAATATCTCAATAATAGCTGCCCGGCTACTCAGAACTCGCGAGAAAAATTGAAAAATCGTTAAAGTAGAGAAAATGTCAAAATTGGCCATTTTGACTGAAGAATGGCTGACCCCCGAAACCGGCCCACCCAAAATTTCGTTTTTTCGATTCTTTCTCCTTTGATATCTTCAAAATAGCTGCCCGGCTACTCAGAACTCGCGGAAAAAAATGGAAAATAGTTGAATTAGAGAAAATGTCAAAATTGGCCATTTTGACTGAAGAATGGCTGACCCCTGAAACCGGCCCACCCAAAATTTTATTTTTTTGATTCTTTCTCGTTTGGTATCTCTATAATAGCTGCCCGGCTACTCAGAACTCGCGAGAAAAATTGAAAAATAGTTGAATTAGAGAAAATGTCAAAATTGGCCCTTTTGACTGAAGAATGGCTGACCCCTGAAACCGGCCCACCCAAAATTTCGTCTTTTCGATTCTTTCTCGTTTAATATCTCAATAATAGCTGCCCGGCTACTCAGAACTCGCGAGAAAAATTGAAAAATCGTTAAAGTAGAGAAAATGTCAAAATTGGCCATTTTGACTGAAGAATGGCTGACCCCTGAAACCGGCCCACCCAAAATTTTATTTTTTTGATTCTTTCTCGTTTGGTATCTCTATAATAGCTGCCCGGCTACTCAGAACTCGCGAGAAAAATTGAAAAATAGTTGAATTAGAGAAAATGTCAAAATTGGCCCTTTTGACTGAAGAATGGCTGACCCCTGAAACCGGCCCACCCAAAATTTCGTTTTTTCGATTCTTTCTCCTTTGATATCTTCAAAATAGCTGCCCGGCTACTCAGAACTCGCGGAAAAAAATGGAAAATAGTTGAATTAGAGAAAATGTCAAAATTGGCCCTTTTGACTGAAGAATGGCTGACCCCTGAAACCGGCCCACCCAAAATTTCGTCTTTTCGATTCTTTCTCCTTTGATATCTTCAAAATAGCTGCCCGGCTACTCAGAACTCGCGGAAAAAAATGGAAAATAGTTGAATTAGAGAAAATGTCAAAATTGGCCATTTTGACTGAAGAATGGCTGACCCCTGAAACCGGCCCACCCAAAATTTTATTTTTTTGATTCTTTCTCGTTTGGTATCTCTATAATAGCTGCCCGGCTACTCAGAACTCGCGAGAAAAATTGAAAAATAGTTGAATTAGAGAAAATGTCAAAATTGGCCCTTTTGACTGAAGAATGGCTGACCCCTGAAACCGGCCCACCCAAAATTTCGTCTTTTCGATTCTTTCTCGTTTAATATCTCAATAATAGCTGCCCGGCTACTCAGAACTCGCGAGAAAAATTGAAAAATCGTTAAAGTAGAGAAAATGTCAAAATTGGCCATTTTGACTGAAGAATGGCTGACCCCTGAAACCGGCCCACCCAAAATTTCATTTTTTTGATTCTTTCTCGTTTGGTATCTCTATAATAGCTGCCCGGCTACTCAGAACTCGCGAGAAAAATTGAAAAATAGTTGAATTAGAGAAAATGTCAAAATTGGCCCTTTTGACTGAAGAATGGCTGACCCCTGAAACCGGCCCACCCAAAATTTCGTCTTTTCGATTCTTTCTCGTTTAATATCTCAATAATAGCTGCCCGGCTACTCAGAACTCGCGAGAAAAATTGAAAAATCGTTAAATTAGAGAAAATGTCAAAATTGGCCATTTTGACTGAAGAATGGCTGACCCCTGAAACCGGCCCACCCAAAATTTTATTTTTTTGATTCTTTCTCGTTTGGTATCTCTATAATAGCTGCCCGGCTACTCAGAACTCGCGAGAAAAATTGAAAAATCGTTAAATTAGAGAAAATGTCAAAATTGGCCCTTTTGACGGGAGAATGGCTGACCCCCGAAACCGGCCCACCCAAAATTTCGTTTTTTCGATTCTTTCTCCTTTGATATCTTCAAAATAGCTGCCCGGCTACTCAGAACTCGCGGAAAAAAATGGAAAATAGTTGAATTAGAGAAAATGTCAAAATTGGCCATTTTGACTGAAGAATGGCTGACCCCTGAAACCGGCCCACCCAAAATTTTATTTTTTTGATTCTTTCTCGTTTGGTATCTCTATAATAGCTGCCCGGCTACTCAGAACTCGCGAGAAAAATTGAAAAATAGTTGAATTAGAGAAAATGTCAAAATTGGCCCTTTTGACTGAAGAATGGCTGACCCCTGAAACCGGCCCACCCAAAATTTCGTCTTTTCGATTCTTTCTCGTTTAATATCTCAATAATAGCTGCCCGGCTACTCAGAACTCGCGAGAAAAATTGAAAAATCGTTAAAGTAGAGAAAATGTCAAAATTGGCCATTTTGACTGAAGAATGGCTGACCCCTGAAACCGGCCCACCCAAAATTTCGTCTTTTCGATTCTTTCTCGTTTAATATCTCAATAATAGCTGCCCGGCTACTCAGAACTCGCGAGAAAAATTGAAAAATCGTTAAATTAGAGAAAATGTCAAAATTGGCCATTTTGACTGAAGAATGGCTGACCCCTGAAACCGGCCCACCCAAAATTTCGTCTTTTCGATTCTTTCTCGTTTAATATCTCAATAATAGCTGCCCGGCTACTCAGAACTCGCGAGAAAAATTGAAAAATCGTTAAAGTAGAGAAAATGTCAAAATTGGCCATTTTGACTGAAGAATGGCTGACCCCCGAAACCGGCCCACCCAAAATTTCGTTTTTTCGATTCTTTCTCCTTTGATATCTTCAAAATAGCTGCCCGGCTACTCAGAACTCGCGGAAAAAAATGGAAAATAGTTGAATTAGAGAAAATGTCAAAATTGGCCATTTTGACTGAAGAATGGCTGACCCCTGAAACCGGCCCACCCAAAATTTTATTTTTTTGATTCTTTCTCGTTTGGTATCTCTATAATAGCTGCCCGGCTACTCAGAACTCGCGAGAAAAATTGAAAAATAGTTGAATTAGAGAAAATGTCAAAATTGGCCCTTTTGACTGAAGAATGGCTGACCCCTGAAACCGGCCCACCCAAAATTTCGTCTTTTCGATTCTTTCTCGTTTAATATCTCAATAATAGCTGCCCGGCTACTCAGAACTCGCGAGAAAAATTGAAAAATCGTTAAAGTAGAGAAAATGTCAAAATTGGCCATTTTGACTGAAGAATGGCTGACCCCTGAAACCGGCCCACCCAAAATTTTATTTTTTTGATTCTTTCTCGTTTGGTATCTCTATAATAGCTGCCCGGCTACTCAGAACTCGCGAGAAAAATTGAAAAATAGTTGAATTAGAGAAAATGTCAAAATTGGCCCTTTTGACTGAAGAATGGCTGACCCCTGAAACCGGCCCACCCAAAATTTCGTTTTTTCGATTCTTTCTCCTTTGATATCTTCAAAATAGCTGCCCGGCTACTCAGAACTCGCGGAAAAAAATGGAAAATAGTTGAATTAGAGAAAATGTCAAAATTGGCCCTTTTGACTGAAGAATGGCTGACCCCTGAAACCGGCCCACCCAAAATTTCGTCTTTTCGATTCTTTCTCCTTTGATATCTTCAAAATAGCTGCCCGGCTACTCAGAACTCGCGGAAAAAAATGGAAAATAGTTGAATTAGAGAAAATGTCAAAATTGGCCATTTTGACTGAAGAATGGCTGACCCCTGAAACCGGCCCACCCAAAATTTTATTTTTTTGATTCTTTCTCGTTTGGTATCTCTATAATAGCTGCCCGGCTACTCAGAACTCGCGAGAAAAATTGAAAAATAGTTGAATTAGAGAAAATGTCAAAATTGGCCCTTTTGACTGAAGAATGGCTGACCCCTGAAACCGGCCCACCCAAAATTTCGTCTTTTCGATTCTTTCTCGTTTAATATCTCAATAATAGCTGCCCGGCTACTCAGAACTCGCGAGAAAAATTGAAAAATCGTTAAAGTAGAGAAAATGTCAAAATTGGCCATTTTGACTGAAGAATGGCTGACCCCTGAAACCGGCCCACCCAAAATTTCATTTTTTTGATTCTTTCTCGTTTGGTATCTCTATAATAGCTGCCCGGCTACTCAGAACTCGCGAGAAAAATTGAAAAATAGTTGAATTAGAGAAAATGTCAAAATTGGCCCTTTTGACTGAAGAATGGCTGACCCCTGAAACCGGCCCACCCAAAATTTCGTCTTTTCGATTCTTTCTCGTTTAATATCTCAATAATAGCTGCCCGGCTACTCAGAACTCGCGAGAAAAATTGAAAAATCGTTAAATTAGAGAAAATGTCAAAATTGGCCATTTTGACTGAAGAATGGCTGACCCCTGAAACCGGCCCACCCAAAATTTTATTTTTTTGATTCTTTCTCGTTTGGTATCTCTATAATAGCTGCCCGGCTACTCAGAACTCGCGAGAAAAATTGAAAAATCGTTAAATTAGAGAAAATGTCAAAATTGGCCCTTTTGACGGGAGAATGGCTGACCCCCGAAACCGGCCCACCCAAAATTTCGTTTTTTCGATTCTTTCTCCTTTGATATCTTCAAAATAGCTGCCCGGCTACTCAGAACTCGCGGAAAAAAATGGAAAATAGTTGAATTAGAGAAAATGTCAAAATTGGCCATTTTGACTGAAGAATGGCTGACCCCTGAAACCGGCCCACCCAAAATTTTATTTTTTTGATTCTTTCTCGTTTGGTATCTCTATAATAGCTGCCCGGCTACTCAGAACTCGCGAGAAAAATTGAAAAATAGTTGAATTAGAGAAAATGTCAAAATTGGCCCTTTTGACTGAAGAATGGCTGACCCCTGAAACCGGCCCACCCAAAATTTCGTCTTTTCGATTCTTTCTCGTTTAATATCTCAATAATAGCTGCCCGGCTACTCAGAACTCGCGAGAAAAATTGAAAAATCGTTAAAGTAGAGAAAATGTCAAAATTGGCCATTTTGACTGAAGAATGGCTGACCCCTGAAACCGGCCCACCCAAAATTTCGTCTTTTCGATTCTTTCTCGTTTAATATCTCAATAATAGCTGCCCGGCTACTCAGAACTCGCGAGAAAAATTGAAAAATCGTTAAATTAGAGAAAATGTCAAAATTGGCCATTTTGACTGAAGAATGGCTGACCCCTGAAACCGGCCCACCCAAAATTTCGTCTTTTCGATTCTTTCTCGTTTAATATCTCAATAATAGCTGCCCGGCTACTCAGAACTCGCGAGAAAAATTGAAAAATCGTTAAATTAGAGAAAATGTCAAAATTGGCCATTTTGACTGAAGAATGGCTGACCCCTGAAACCGGCCCACCCAAAATTTCGTCTTTTCGATTCTTTCTCCTTTGATATCTTCAAAATAGCTGCCCGGCTACTCAGAACTCGCGGAAAAAAATGGAAAATAGTTGAATTAGAGAAAATGTCAAAATTGGCCATTTTGACTGAAGAATGGCTGACCCCTGAAACCGGCCCACCCAAAATTTTATTTTTTTGATTCTTTCTCGTTTGGTATCTCTATAATAGCTGCCCGGCTACTCAGAACTCGCGAGAAAAATTGAAAAATCGTTAAATTAGAGAAAATGTCAAAATTGGCCCTTTTGACGGGAGAATGGCTGACCCCCGAAACCGGCCCACCCAAAATTTCGTTTTTTCGATTCTTTCTCCTTTGATATCTTCAAAATAGCTGCCCGGCTACTCAGAACTCGCGGAAAAAAATGGAAAATAGTTGAATTAGAGAAAATGTCAAAATTGGCCCTTTTGACTGAAGAATGGCTGACCCCTGAAACCGGCCCACCCAAAATTTCGTCTTTTCGATTCTTTCTCCTTTGATATCTTCAAAATAGCTGCCCGGCTACTCAGAACTCGCGGAAAAAAATGGAAAATAGTTGAATTAGAGAAAATGTCAAAATTGGCCATTTTGACTGAAGAATGGCTGACCCCTGAAACCGGCCCACCCAAAATTTTATTTTTTTGATTCTTTCTCGTTTGGTATCTCTATAATAGCTGCCCGGCTACTCAGAACTCGCGAGAAAAATTGAAAAATAGTTGAATTAGAGAAAATGTCAAAATTGGCCCTTTTGACTGAAGAATGGCTGACCCCTGAAACCGGCCCACCCAAAATTTCGTCTTTTCGATTCTTTCTCGTTTAATATCTCAATAATAGCTGCCCGGCTACTCAGAACTCGCGAGAAAAATTGAAAAATCGTTAAAGTAGAGAAAATGTCAAAATTGGCCATTTTGACTGAAGAATGGCTGACCCCTGAAACCGGCCCACCCAAAATTTCGTCTTTTCGATTCTTTCTCGTTTAATATCTCAATAATAGCTGCCCGGCTACTCAGAACTCGCGAGAAAAATTGAAAAATCGTTAAATTAGAGAAAATGTCAAAATTGGCCATTTTGACTGAAGAATGGCTGACCCCTGAAACCGGCCCACCCAAAATTTCGTCTTTTCGATTCTTTCTCGTTTAATATCTCAATAATAGCTGCCCGGCTACTCAGAACTCGCGAGAAAAATTGAAAAATCGTTAAATTAGAGAAAATGTCAAAATTGGCCATTTTGACTGAAGAATGGCTGACCCCTGAAACCGGCCCACCCAAAATTTCGTCTTTTCGATTCTTTCTCCTTTGATATCTTCAAAATAGCTGCCCGGCTACTCAGAACTCGCGGAAAAAAATGGAAAATAGTTGAATTAGAGAAAATGTCAAAATTGGCCATTTTGACTGAAGAATGGCTGACCCCTGAAACCGGCCCACCCAAAATTTTATTTTTTTGATTCTTTCTCGTTTGGTATCTCTATAATAGCTGCCCGGCTACTCAGAACTCGCGAGAAAAATTGAAAAATCGTTAAATTAGAGAAAATGTCAAAATTGGCCCTTTTGACGGGAGAATGGCTGACCCCCGAAACCGGCCCACCCAAAATTTCGTTTTTTCGATTCTTTCTCCTTTGATATCTTCAAAATAGCTGCCCGGCTACTCAGAACTCGCGGAAAAAAATGGAAAATAGTTGAATTAGAGAAAATGTCAAAATTGGCCCTTTTGACTGAAGAATGGCTGACCCCTGAAACCGGCCCACCCAAAATTTCGTCTTTTCGATTCTTTCTCCTTTGATATCTTCAAAATAGCTGCCCGGCTACTCAGAACTCGCGGAAAAAAATGGAAAATAGTTGAATTAGAGAAAATGTCAAAATTGGCCATTTTGACTGAAGAATGGCTGACCCCTGAAACCGGCCCACCCAAAATTTTATTTTTTTGATTCTTTCTCGTTTGGTATCTCTATAATAGCTGCCCGGCTACTCAGAACTCGCGAGAAAAATTGAAAAATAGTTGAATTAGAGAAAATGTCAAAATTGGCCCTTTTGACTGAAGAATGGCTGACCCCTGAAACCGGCCCACCCAAAATTTCGTCTTTTCGATTCTTTCTCGTTTAATATCTCAATAATAGCTGCCCGGCTACTCAGAACTCGCGAGAAAAATTGAAAAATCGTTAAAGTAGAGAAAATGTCAAAATTGGCCATTTTGACTGAAGAATGGCTGACCCCCGAAACCGGCCCACCCAAAATTTCGTTTTTTCGATTCTTTCTCCTTTGATATCTTCAAAATAGCTGCCCGGCTACTCAGAACTCGCGGAAAAAAATGGAAAATAGTTGAATTAGAGAAAATGTCAAAATTGGCCCTTTTGACTGAAGAATGGCTGACCCCTGAAACCGGCCCACCCAAAATGTCGTCTGTTCGATTCTTTCTCGTTTGATATCTCTATAATAGCTGCCCGGCTACTCAGAACTCGCGAGAAAAATTGAAAAATCGTTAAAGTAGAGAAAATGTCAAAATTGGCCATTTTGACGGGAGAATGGCTGACCCCCGAAACCGGCCCACCCAAAATTTCGTCTTTTCGATTCTTTCTCCTTTGATATCTTCAAAATAGCTGCCCGGCTACTCAGAACTCGCGGAAAAAAATGGAAAATAGTTGAATTAGAGAAAATGTCAAAATTAGCCATTTTGACTGAAGAATGGCTGACCCCTGAAACCGGCCCACCCAAAAATGGTAAAATCGAATTTTCATGTTTTATCAATTAATGATTAATAGGTATGGGCAAGCAGTTTTAGGACAGGGAGGCATTTCCCAGGGTGCAATTGGACCTGAGGGAGACTATGGTCAGGTTCACAGAAGAGCTATTGTTGTGCATCCCCATCTACAATTGAGAGGAGTTGAGAGCTCTGGAGACTCTCAGAGGACAGCTTTGAGAGGCATTAGTCTGGAGGCTGGAGCAACTGATGTCATGGCTGTCATGGCCACCACCGAGAGGGAGGGTACAACCATCCTGGAGACCATTGCTGGAAGGAGGAGAATCAAGAGAGGGGATATTCTGGTGAATGGGAGAAGTGTGTCAACGAGAACTTTAAGGTATTCTCTTCGTTTTCAGTTGATATCTTGGAATTGAAGGGAGATATTAAAATAACTAAGAAGATATTTTTCTAAATATAAAAATGACTTTTTACAAATTCGATGAAAATCGTTTTAAAAAATTGATTTTCTCTCAATAATCAATTAATAATCAAACTCCCAAAGGTCGAGAGTTGCTTATCTCCCAGCAGAGAGCAGTTTGAGCCCTGGTTTAACAGCCCAACAAGTATTGAGCTTCTACATGTGCCTGAGAGGTGGTTCCAATACATCAGAATTAGAAACTGAGGCAATTCTTCTAGAATTGGGTCTTGAAGCTACAAAACACTGTCTCGTGAGTTCTCTGACAACTTCAGAAGCTAGAAGATTAGCTCTTGCCTGTCGACTTCTCCAGGACGCTCATATTTTGGCACTGGACAGGCCCACACATGGTCTCGATATCTTCGATGCTTTCTTTCTCGTTGAGTACTTGAGACAATGGGCAGCAAGAGGAGAGAGACTAGTTATTTTGACTCTTCATCCTCCCACTTATGAAATACTGACAATGGTCTCAAGAGTTGCTTTGACATCTGGAGGGAGAATTATGTTTACAGGAGCGAGAAGGGACATGCTACCTTACTTTGCCCTTGCTGAATTTCCCTGTCCACCTTTTAAAAATCCTTCTGATTATTATTGTGAGTAGAATTTTTTTTATTAATTTTTAAAACCTTTTTTGATGAATATCTCAGAAACTACGGGAGATAGCAAAATTTTTATAATGACCTTTTTTGTAGAGCGGAGTTGGATCTATAAAAAAGGTCTCTATAAAAAATTCTTCATCTCCCTTCAATCTCAAGATATCCCCCAAAAAACTAATCTCTTCTCAACTAAAATTGACTCATCAAGTGAATTGATAATTTCTCCAGTGGATTTGGTGACTCTGGATGATCTCTCAGCAGAAGCAATGCTAGAATCCTCTCAACGAATAGATCATTTAGCTGAGATTGCTAAAGCTCGTCTTCCAGCGTTGTCTGATCCAGGTGCACCAGGCACTCTACCTCCAGCTGTCTACGATGCTAATATATTTGTACAAATTTATGCACTCCTCATAAAGACACTAGTCTACAGCCAGCCCTGGGGTATGACGAGACTCCTCCAGAAGATCCTTGTTGCTGCATCCCTCAGCATTATCCTTGGTGCTGTCTTCTGGGGTGTTGCTCTCGATACTAATTTATATCTCAGAGACAGAGTTGGATTTTATTACACAAGTTTGGGTATTTTATTCTGGCCCCTTGGACTTGTCCAGATATTTGAGATCACCAGGGCTAGACCCAATGTTGAAAGGGACGTGAAGGATGGACTCTATGGACGGTTCATCTACATCATTATAGAGGTAAATAATTTTTATTCATTTGATGAACAGTTTTTTTTCATTTTTTTAGGACTCACAGAAGAAATTTATTAATCAAAAGTGGAGATTAGATGCATAAGGAGTGATTTTACGAGAAAATGTCAAGATACCTTTTTTGTAGCTTATAAAATTTCCTATAAAAAAGGTCTTACGATATTTTCCTCTAAAACCCATATCTTCCTTAAAAATTCTTATCTAATCCCCAAATTACTCAAAATCTTCAGTTGCTCTGCAGTTTTCCCTCTTGGTGTCTCATCTACGCAATCTACCTGGGTCCAGCGTGTGCCATGTCAGGTTTGCACTTTGTAGCTGATCAAGACGTGACATCTTCCTGGTCGTACATCACTCACGGCCTTCTCTACCTGATGTTACTTCACTTTATCTGCACATTTTTTGCTCACATTTGCAAATGGAGTGGTTTAGCTGGATTATTATCAGGTCTGGTGATTGGAGCAATAACTCTTGGTGGAGGTGTGACACTTCACCTGGAAAATTTGCCCAACTGGTGCCAAAAATTGAGCCCAATGGAGTGGATATTATCAGTACTTGTTCAACAAATTCATAAACCAGAAGTACTCAATAAATTGCAACATTGTAAACAGGTTCAGCGTCAGGATATAATAATTCAGGGTGCCTGTGAACCTCTGGATGGTGATGCAGTACTTGAAGAAATTGCTCTAATCGACAAAGTTGAATTTACTCAAGAGAGTTTGGGCATTGGAATTGGAATTATGTCATTATTGATCATAATTGCATTTTTATTAATACGATACAATACCCAAAAAAAACCCAGGAGTGCTCCCAACAAGCCTTAGGGCTCTTGGGGGTTACGAATGTCTGCTATGTGCCACCTTAGCCACGTATTCCATTATTTTTTAAGGATTTTTGATAGTAGTCTACTGGATTAATTCAATTGAAGTGGAGAAGAGAAAATGAGTGGATTATTTTGGGAATATCTCTGGAGGGGCAGGGTTTACGAGAAAATATCAAGAGACCTTTTTTGTAGAGCATTAAATTCTCTATAAAAAATGTCTTTTGACATTTTTTCATAAACCCATTAATTTCCGAGATATTTTATTATTTCGTCTATCTCATTGCGACTTTTTAAAATCCTTTATGGAATGAGGAAATAATGATAAATCAATTTTTTCGATAAATCAATCATTTCCTCATTTCCCTCATAAAATTGATAATTATTTTAGAAACTCGCAAGATAGACGTTTTGTTAATTAATTACTTTTAATTACTAAATTTTATTTTAAAATAAAATAATAATAATCTAGATTCGTAGATAAGTGCTCAATAAATAAGCACAAAATTGATTTAAAAAAAATTAAAAATAAAAATCAATTTATCAATAAATGATGAAAATAAAATTCTACAAATGATGAATTTTTTTAATTACAGATAATTAATTGTTTATAAATACATTGTTGACAGTAAATAGAGCATTTTGAAGAGTAAATGGACGTTGGTCAATTATTTTCCACAGAAATCATTATTCCAGTTTTAAAAAATAAAAATGAAAGATTTAGAGTGAAAAAATATTGAAAAAAGCTTTAATATAAAGATGGATGGGGGGGGGGGGAAGAGTGGGGGCAATTATAAGTGGAATATTAAATCCTCTCAATGTCCATTGGTCGATGACAATTAATAATTCATAATTAATTATAAAAAGTAATCAGCTTGAGGCTTTTTACTGGGTATTCCTCGACTTTCTTGTGGTGCTGCTTCAAATATTGTAAAGTCTCGTTGAAGATGTTCATTTAATTCTAGTATAGCTGCTACATTACCACATCTGTAGCAGTAATTTGGTGCTGACCAGACAGTAAGTACAGTCTCATTGAAATGCCATTTGTAACCTTCCATTACCAATTGATGGGCTCTGCAGATCATGTCAATATCATTTGCTGAATTAAATTGGGCTACGACATCACTGCCGAATAAATAACCAGCGCCTCTTGGGGATACACCCCATCCTTGGGTCTCTTCTGGATCTGACCATAGAAGATCACACATTGGTCCATCGTGGGGTACCTTAATTAATTTTTTTCAATTATTTTGGGGAAAAATTTTGACAAAAATTAATTCTTCGTTGATTTAAAGGAGGTATATCTCCGGAGGGGAGGGGTTTAGGGGAAAATGTCAAGAGACTTTTTTTGTAGCTGACAAAATTCTCTACAAAAAATGTCTCTTGATATTTTTCTTTAAATCTATTAGTTCCGGAGATATTCATTGAATAATTTTTAAAATAATTTACCTCTTGCTTTCTGTCAATAGTTCGTATTTGATCAAGTGTCTGGATACTTGGAGAAAGTCCCCCATGGACACAGAATATTTTTCCATCAATAATCGCTGATAATGACAGATAATCAAAGATTTCAGTGCAGTATCGCCAGACTGTTACACTTCCATACTTTCGCAGGCACTCGTCATAAAATCCATAGACCTGTGTGATTTGTCGTGACTCGTGATTGCCACGAATTAATGTAATTCGATCTGGATAACGCACCTGTCAATAACCAAAAATTATAAAAATAAAATTCAAATTGACAAAAACTAATAAATTCCATTGAATCAACTCTTTAATTCATCAAAAAACTATTGAATGAATTTTATTTATCACCTTCAGTGCAAGAAGAAGTAAAAATGTCTCGACACTGTAGAATCCCCTGTCGACAAAGTCCCCCATAAACAGGTAATTCGTCTCTGGGACATCTCCACCAACCTTGAATAGCTCCTTTAGATCATAAAACTGTCCATGAATGTCTCCACAGACCTTTGAATTAATTTAAAAAAAACATTAATTAATCACTCCTGCAACATTCCTCGACCTCTCAATTATTTTTATAATTTAGTGGAAATCCTTACAGTAACAGGTGAGTCAATTCTCTGCACATTGCTCTCCTCAATAAGAATCTCTCGTGCTTTAGCACAGAGTGCCTTAACCTCTGCCTCCTTGATAATCTCACACTTCTTCAACTGCTCAATCTGTCGATCTAGATCACTTGAATCGGCCATCGTAGTCTATTTATTTATCTATTAACAAAAATAACAGAAAAATAAATTCAAGTGAAGAGAATTTTGTGAATATCTCGAGAACTAAGGGGTCAGGATGAATTTATCAAGAGACCTTTTTTGTAGAGGAGAAAATTCTCTACAAAAAAGGTCTCTTGACAATTTTTTTTAAACCCTTCCCTTCTCAAGATATTCACAAAATGAGTTTCATGGATCGATTTTCGTTTCATCTAATCCCTGCATGATTGAATCCAATCAGTGGACCTCTAACCTACAAGTTTCCCCGACTCTTCCTCTCTCATTCCATTGTTTCAACTTGAAAAATAAATCTCCAATTTTTAAAGGAACTTGGAGTAAAAAAAAGTTGATTATAAAATTCGATAATTGAGACGAACGAACAAATAACGAGTGAAAATTATTATTTCTCACCTGATGGAGCTCAATAAACGGAATCCAAAGCCTCAGTTACCTCCAACCGTTCCCAGAAACAACGATTAATCTCCAAATAACTAAAAATTCTCAATTAAACGAACATGATAATTTTTAAACCTCTACAATATTTGTTTAAAACAGCAATAAACTCCAGTAATACGTTGTGCACATAATTTCGTTATTTTTTGGAGTAATATCAAAGCTTGGTGTGAGTCTCACAGAGGATACGAAAGGATCAAACTGACCGTTGCCAACCTCCAGAGACTCCATACAAACTGTACACTAGCCTCCAAAAGTTATCAACCAACATGACAATAATTCCAGCTTATCACGCGATACCTCAAATGTTTTCAAATGACTGTACCGTCATGACGTTTCCCAAGTGTTGGTATTCCCCATAATTTTTTAACCTCTCAAATGATCATTTGAGAGGAGAAGAGAGGAAAAAACCGAAAAAACGAGTGAGACAATAAAAAAAAACACTTGCTAGAGGTTTTAAAAACATTGAAAATCGTAATTAACCTCTCAATCAGTGATCAGTGCCAAGTGGAATATAAATATAACGAAAATGGTTAAGCTTTATGCATTGACTGTGCTTTATAAAGGTCCAACATCAGCAAGTGCTTTGAAATGTGCTTATGACGTTGAGTCATTCTCTTATTTTCAAAGGGGAAGTGTCAGAGAGTTTATGGCGTTTGTCAGTAAGACTATCACTGAACGAACACAGATTGCTGCTAGACAAAGTGTCAAAGAAGGAGGTAATTATTATTTGTAATCGATAAATTCTATTTTTAAATTGATTTAATTCGAAATTCTAGTTTTTTTTCTTCTCTCGTTTCAGAATACATGTGTCATGTTTATGTACGTGGTGACAGTCTTGCTGGTGTTTTGATATCTGATCATGAGTATCCAAATCGTGTTTCTCATACACTGATTACCAAAGTATTGGATGACTTTGCTGGAAGGTACCCTCCCAACACTTGGGCAACTCTGAATGAATCAACTTGTGATTTTCCATCGATTAATACGTATTTAGCAAAGTATCAGAATCCCAAGGAAGCAGATGCTCTCACCAAGATGCAGAATGACTTGGATGAGACGAAGATTATACTGGTAAGAGTTTTTTTTTCATTATTTCAATAATTTGAAATTTTTTAAATCAAATTTTTAGGTTTAGAATTGTGAATAACTTGAAAAGGAAGAGATTTATGTAAAAATGTCAAGAGACCTTTTTTGTAGAGAATTTTATGATCTATAAAAAAAGTCTCTTGACATTTTTCTCTAAGCCTACTAGTTTCAAAGATATTCGACAAAAACTTTAGATAAAATATCTACATTGATTTATTCTTACAACTCTCCAACAAGATAATTGATTAAATTAATTATTTATGGCAATTAGCACAATACATTGGAAGCTGTACTCCAACGAGGTGAAAATCTAGACGATTTGGTACAAAAATCCGAGGGTCTGAGTATTCAATCAAAGGCCTTTTATAAAACAGCAAGAAAAACCAATTCCTGTTGCAGTTTAACAGCTTAATGTTCAAAATATCCTATTAATTAATTAATCAATGCAAGAAAACGAGTCTCGAGCACTCACTCGTTCCCCTCCACCTGTTAATGTTCGAATTAATGTGAATAATTGAATGAATTTATCACAAAAAAAAAATGGAAATATGGAAAATTTTATGTATTTCAAATTCTTGTATTGCATTAATTAATCAATTAGGCAAAACAAGATATAGCTATTTTCAATGTGATGTTAAATGAAAAAAAAAAACAAGAGTAATTCACTGTTAAACGGACCTTTATATGAGGAACATCTCAATAATCGTGACTATTATCCATTTGTGTAAATGTTGATTGGCTGATCGTGATTATAGTAGCTATTAGTGGAATAGTGATAAAACTATTCAATTATCTCGGTAATTATTGACTCTAGAGAAAAATGTCTCTTGAAATTTTCCCTTAAAATCACTAGTTTTCGAGATAATTATGGATTAAATAATTAAGAGAAAAAAAATTATATTTAGCGGATTTTTTATAATTGTTTAATTATCTCGAAAAAGAGTGAGTTTAGGAAAAATTGTCAAGAGACCTTTTTTGTAGGGAATTAAATTCTCCACAAAAAAGATCTTTTGATGTTTTTTCGTAGAATCACTCGTTAACGATATTAATAGTTTTATCACTGCCACTCGATATTTTCATTTTTCATTGAATAATTGAATTAATTGAAAATATTTGTTTTTCCCTTTTCCACTGTACCAAGGAGAATCTACAATTGTTTTTAACAGTATTGTAAATAACCAATGATGAACTACATCACTTCATGATATGGATATTGTTAGAATTTTTAATGAAATTATAGTGAATGCATTCCAATTTTAATTTTTTTAAATTAATCAAACTCAATGAAAAATATTAGATTTATAAAAAATGGTCAAAAGACCTTTTTTGTTGAAAATTTCAGCCTCCACAAAAAAGGTCTCTTGACATTTTCCTCTAAATCCAATTTCTTTCGAGATATTCATCATGCAATCTTTATAAAAAAAATTGTCATTGCTTCAAATGTTGATTATTATATTTTCAATGAAGACAAAAACTAAAAATATGAAATAAAATATTATAATGAGCCTAATGTTATTGTGAAGTGTTTGTAATTATAACAAAAAAACCTGAATAAAGCTGAATTATTTTTAACTCTTTAATTTATCAAGGAAATTTTTTTTTAAATTAATAATGAAATTTCATTGAATATTTTTTCACATTATTTTTAATGAAATCGACTGTACAACATAGTGGATAAATAACTCAAGGCATTTGCAGCCATCGAGCATAACACTACAGTAATCACTTGATTAACGTGAAAAAACTGCTTATTAAATTAATTAATTAACAGAAAAAGCAGTTTTTCGTTTTTATTAAATTTTTTCATCATTTTATTTTGCTTCAACTTGCTTAACTCTTCGTAGAGTTCTAAAAGGTTTGAAATCTTCACCAGAGTCTCTAGTCTTCCACAAGACACCCTTGTCCCTCTTTGGATCAAATCCATGTATATATTTCTTGCCTTCGTCCTAAGAAGAAAAAAGAAGAAAATTTCATAATCAATTAATAATTTTCATTTTCTTTAATTATGCATTTATCTCAAAAACTATCAATTTTATCAAAAAATCTCAAAAGAACTTTTTTATTGGAAATTTTGTCAACTACAAAAAAGGTCTCCTGACATTTTTCTCTAAAACCATTGATTAACGAGATAATTGCACAATTGAAACTTTACATCATCTCAATACATGATTTTTTCACTTTCTTATCTTTAAAAATGAATAAAAAAAATGTCTAAACATGTTCTTCACCTCTTCGTAAAGCTCCTCAATGGCACGGTAGAATTTTGCATTGGATTGGCCACTAGTGAGGACCTCAGGCACGTCCCATCTGCACGCGAAACAACCACTAGACAATTGATATCTGTTATTAGTGTAGATTGTTCTTGCAGCACGAACTTCTTCAGGACCAGAGAAACGCCAGTCCATCAGTTTATCACCATGCTTATCCAGCTTGTCAGGATCACACTCCAGCGCCTCAATATCATCCACAACGTCTTCCATTATTCCCTCATTTTCCCATTCATAAACAAGGAGATGAGCATGTTTTGATACTTCTGGTAATACGACTTCTTTGTATGTTCGATCAATCTCTGTTAGAAATTCTGTCGTCATGGCTGGTGAATTTTTTTCATGTGGACGACCTCTTTTATCAATTTTTGCCTATAATTAAACAATTCATCTATTGAGACCTATAGGGAATAATGATTAATTACTTGTAACAGAAGAGGTTTAGAAGAATTTATCAAGAGACCTTTTTTGTAGAGAATTTCATTCCCAACAAAAAATATCTTTAGACATTTTTCCCTAAATCCACTCAATCGTCAGATATTCTCAGAAAAAAAGTATTTAAAAACTCAAAGAAAACACTCTACCTTGATAGAATCCACTGGAGCATCAAGATAAATACATAAATGCGGTCTCAAAATTCGATGGAGACTGATATCATTACAACTCTTGTAATAATCAAGGCAATTCCTGTTGATAAATCCACACACCTCCATGGCCTTGGCAAATACTCGATCAGACCAGGGTGATCTCTCCAGAATAACTCCCTCCCCGGTATTGAGAACATGAGCTAGAGCATCGATGTACGTGAGATACCTCATTCCATACTGATGTAATTGTACAACTGTACTATTTCTGCCCTTTGGATTATCCAAAAAAGTATTGATATCGTTGAATTGAACATCAATGGGCAATTTTGGATTCAATGATCTGTAATCGAAGCCATGAAGATCGATGTACATATCGTCAAAGGTCATTGAGGGAAAATGATACATCTCAAGCTCATCAGCAAGTCTACTGCAGAATTTTGACTTGCCCACTGCTGGGAGACCATCGACAACAATGACTTTGGAGTTGTCATCAAAACGTTTTTCCATTGGATCCGTAAACACGTGCCATAACATGTATCTTTTGTTTCTGTAGTCAAAGGGTGGAGGACGAGGGGGTCTATTTTCTCGTAATTTTTTGCCTGTTATGAAGGCAACCTGAGTCACCTCATGACTACCCTTCGATGCCTGAAGAAAATTTCAATTATTTATGAGTTAAACTGGAGTTTTTGGTGAAGATCTTGAGAATGAGGACCTTTTAATTGAATACTAACCTTACATAATCCACCAAGAAATCCTGAGGGCACCTTAATGGCGCCTCTGCTCAGCACCAGTGCCATATTTCACTGAAAAAAAGGATTAATCCACAATTAATTATTATAATAAAACAACTCAAAAATTAATCATGACAGTTCTAAAGGAATTTATTTGGTCTTTTCCACTGGTAAAAAACAACTAACCAAATTGTCTACCCCCCCCTGTCAGAATTTTGGTGGCTCTGGAGCTGCGCAGAAGACATCAAGAATACGAATGAACTGAGCATCTCAAAATCTCGACTAATTTCTCATTTATCTCGTCAACAAGAGACTCTACGATAAAATGTCAAAAGACCTTTTTTGTAGGAAATTAAATTCTCCACAAAAAAGGTCATTACAAATTTTCTCCTAAAACCTCTCATTACCTAGATAATTCAACAATTAACATTAATACACACACTACGATTTTTTTTTTTCCTAATTACCCAATTATCTCAGTAATGAATTGTTTTAGAAGAAAATGGCAAAATAACTTTTTTGTAGAGAATTCAATTTTACAGAAAAAAGGTCTCTTAACATTTCATCGTAAAGTCTCGAGATAATGGAGAAAATGCCAAAAAAAAAGGATTAAATTTCCATTTCCAATAACAGCCAACTTCATTCGACTGCATTGGCTGCCCTTTTCTCCTGTCATTTGCACCCAATTTCACATCACTGAATTTTTTCCCCTTTTATTTCTAAGCCCCAAAGATGTTATATTGGGAGCGTGAGCCAAGATGAGTGGAGTAAATGTGCATCACCTAAATAATTATTCCCAATGAGGTATAAAAGTATAAAAAATAGTATCTCATATTAAATACTAAATTAATATAACCAAAAGTTATTCCATTTCTCATTAGAGCATTTATTTTTGTACAACAAAACATAATTATTGGTAAAATTCCACTTGGATTTGGTTTGTTCGGCTATTCTGTTGATAGTGAAAATCAGAGTAAAGTGTAAAAGGTATAGAAACCCCATTGTGTTTATTGTGGGGGTGGGGGACAAATGTGTTGAAAGTCTCTCGGGAAAGTCGATTGAAAAGTGTGAAAATGTGAGTTAAATAAAATTTTTTACACTGGTGAATTTTATTTATCGTGATTTTTGAGGCTTCAAGAGAGTATTGAGTGTCTACTGGGGGATAATAGATTTCCACGAGTCTTTGGATGTATTAGAAAACGGTCCAGACTACTCACAAAGATCCTAAAATGGGTGAGTTATGATATTTCATTGTTTTATTTGATTTTTGTTTGATTTCGTTCGAGAATGAGAGTCGATGATTTTCTATTTATAAAATGGTTAATCCTGGCTCTGGGATTTTGCAGGAGGAAGGGGGGGGGGGGTTGCAAGGCGTGCCCCCCCTCATACCAAAAATTCTATGGGTTTTTTTTAGAAAAAAAAATTGATTAATCATTTTCAAGGATTATTTTTTTGTCAATTGGGATTATTTCTATTGTGAGTGATTTTTAGGAAAAATGTCAAAAGACATTTTTTGTGAGGGATTTTATTCTCTACAAAAAAGGTATCTTGATATTCTTTTGTAAAATCAATAGTTTTCGAGATAATTTGAAAAATAAATGATTCAGGAATTGTTCAGTGAATATGAAATTTTTGTTAATTATAGGATTATTTCAGGAGTGAGTGGCTTTGAAGAAAAATATCAAGAGACCTTTTTTATTGGGAATTGAATTTTCTATAAAAAAGGTCTCTTGACATTTTGCTCTAAAATGACTCAGTATCGAGATTTCAATAAAAAAAGAAAGGAATTTACTCCAATTTTATTTTATTTATCCTTTCTTGTTTGGTCATTGATACTCAATGCCATTGAATTCTCACGCTCGTCATTCGATACGTATTCTAAGTGTGTGTTCAATGTATATGGATTATATTGCCTCAGTTATCAACGCATTATACCCTAGATAAGCAACAGGAAAAAAAGAAAGCATTACGTTTCTTTGGTCTCAGGAATTTTGTAGTTTTTTTTTTCAAGATAAATATTTTAATCTCTTTGGGAATCATTTCACCAGATATTTCGAGCGGAATCTCTAGAAACGCCGGTCCGGGGCTGTACGAATTCCTCATTGAGGCTGAACTGCAGCAGTACTACGCGGGAATTCGAGGTATGAATTTATTTTTGTTGCTATTTTATTTGGTTTCAAGAATTTGTTCATCATTAATTGGTAAATATCTTGAGAATGAGATGATTGAGAAAAATTTATCAAGAGACCTTTTTTATAGAAAATTTTATGCTCTACAAAAAAGGCCTTTTGACATTTTACCGTAAACCAATTTTTTCCCGTGATATCCCTGAATTACTTTCCCACAATTTTTCATTCATCCCCAAAAACATTTAAAAAAAAAACTAAATTCCAGGAGACCTGAAGGTCCAAACAACAGCCCAACTGAAATACGTCACAGAAGAGGATCTAAACGCAATTGGAATGTCAAAACCCGAGATGCGTCGCCTGAAGAAATACTTCCAAAAGTATTTTCCCCAGAATTATCTATCAAAATTCAAGAAAATGCTGCTCTCAAAACGTGAGGACCAGCCGTCAGGAGCACTGGCAATTCTTCCCGAAGAAAAACAAGACAAACCCCCAATAAAAGTACCAAACAAACACATGATCCCAGCAGATGCGATAATAGTGAATAAGGAGCTTGGAATGGGAGAATTTGGAGTTGTGCAACAGGGAGTTTGGACAAATGATGGAGAAAGAATTCAAGTTGCCATAAAATGTCTCTCGAGAGAACGAATGCAGAATAATCCCATAGAATTTCTAAAAGAAGCTGCAATAATGCACGCAATAGATCATGAGCATATCGTTCGTTTGTACGGTGTTGTACTCGACACAAATTCACTGATGCTAGTCACTGAATTAGCGCCACTTCGTTCGCTATTAGAATGTCTCAAAGAGCCTAGTTTACGAGGCAGTTTTCCCGTTCTGTCTCTGTGTGACTTTTCTATACAAATATCTGATGGTATGCAGTACCTAGAGGCCAAAAGACTGATTCATCGAGACCTGGCAGCCAGGAATATTCTAGTATTTTCAAAAAATAAGGTAATATTTATTTAATTATCTCGACAATTAAAGGTTTTAGGTGAAAAAGTGAAAAGACCTTTCTTGTAGAGAATTTTGTGGACTAGAAAAAAGATCTCTTGTAATTTTTCCCTAATTCAATTATTTTCCAAGATATTGGTGAAATAATCTGTACGAAATTTAAAAATTTAAATTTAAACAAAAAAAAATCTTCATCCCCAGGTGAAAATCTCGGATTTTGGTTTATCTCGAGCTCTAGGGGTTGGCAAGGACTACTATCAAACAAATTTCAATGTAAACCTGAAGCTTCCAATAGCCTGGTGTGCCCCAGAATGCATCTCCTACCTGAAATTTACATCAGCAAGTGACGTTTGGGCTTACGGTGTCACCCTATGGGAGATGTTTAGCTACGGTTTTCAGCCCTGGGCAGCTTTAACAGGTCACCAGATACTGGAGGCTATTGATGAGCCAAATTTCCAGCGTCTTGAACAACCCGATTGTTGTCCCAAAGATTATTTTTCATTGATGCTTCAATGCTGGCAACATGAGCCCTCAAAACGTCCAAAATTTTCAGAACTCGTTAATTTATTACCCGATCTTAAACCAGAACAGGTACAAGCTGTTCAGGATTCTGGTGAAATTGGTCAATTGTCATACAGACAAAATGACATTATCACTGTTCTTGATAAAGGGAGTAATAATATACTTTGGAAAGGAGTTCTTCCAAGTGGTAAAACTGGTATTTTCAATCCTGCACACACTATCGCCTATTTAGGATCTAATTTACCAAGTAATAAACCTGGAGAATTCTCCAGGGGTGATGGAAAAAATGCATTCTCATCGCAGAGAAGGAAAATTCGTACTGATATGATCTCATCACCTCAGGGGGATCTCAAACACACTGGGCATGTTGGATTGGATGGTGCTTACTTTGGGGATATTAGTTTTCTTGGGGGCAAGTATCCCCATCTGCCTAGACAAGTTGTCACCCCTTATAAACCTCATGAGGATGTGCCTGATAACTCGAGTCAAATTGTTCATCAGGAAAGCAGAGAAGGTAAGAAATGTTTTTATTGTTTAATTTGAGATTCAGTTGAGTTGTGTAATTGTCTATTTATCTTGGAAACTAGGGGTTTTACAAGAAAATGTCAAGAGATCTTTTTTGTAGCTGAAAAAATCTCCAACAAAAAATGTCTCTTAACATTTTTCCCTTAGATTCCTCATTCTCAGGATAATTCGATATTTAGGGAGATGTTAAATTACTCCTGAATTATTTAATATTAGAATAATTATTTCCAGAACAATAATAATAATTATATTTTTTTCAGGGGGTAGAGATGGGAGGGATGGGAGGGAATGTAGGAATGATACAAGAAATAGTCGAGGGCAGGAAGTTAAACATGAGAATGTCTGGGAGACTAATGAAGTCGTGATGGGTAATGGTGGAAAGGGTAAAGGGGTGGGAGGTAAACGGGGGATGGGGGATAGTTTACCTGCTGATCATGAGTATCACGAGATCAGCGATGAAGAGAATCAGGACAGTCCTCTGAGATTTGACAAGCCCCTGAATTTTGATTTTGGACCAAGTTTGCTGGATGAAATGGACCAGATGTTCAGGTCTTTAGGTAATAATGAGGTTTTTTTTTCTCCTTTATCATAAAGTTGATTGACAATGAAATATTTGATAATTTTAATTGTTTCCAGGAACTTCTCCACCGCCTCCACCACCTCCAGGCCATCCAGGATCCACTGACCACGAGGCTAGTAATGCCAGAAATGAATTGCGAGAAATTCAAGCAAAACAAAACTCCAAAAAGAAACAAGCCACCGTGAGTCCAATAAATGTACAGTGAAAGTTATTTATTTTTCATTCTTTTTTTCTTTTATAATTTCAGTTTCATAAATTCATTAAATTTTTTTCTTCATTTATTTTATCCATCAAAATTTATATAATTTCAATCGGAATGTGCAACACGCAGCCAAATTCATTTATGAAAACATTGGATAACGCGAAGAGAATAATCAGGGAATTTGATTCTTTAGTGAAGTGATGGAGAACAGTGATATCTTTGAAACTAGTTGGTTTAAAGGAAAATGTCAAAAGACTTTTTTTGTAGAAAATTAAATACTCTACAAAAAATGTCTTATGATATTTTCCTCTGGATCCACGAGGTTCAAAGATATTTGTAAAATAAAATGACGCTGAAACTAGCATACGATTCTGGCATACACAGTTGATTACCTTTTGGAGCGGACTGTACTGTCTTCAATTTTTTTTTCTTATATTATAGAATCGCGTCATTGAAATTTTTTTCATTGTAAACTGTGAACTGCCCCTCCCCCTTCCCTCCAAAATTTATTTCATCCCTCCCGCATCATGCGGGTGGTTTCAACCCCCTTTCCAAAATCAACTCAGTGGAATTATTTAGAAAAATATTTTTTTTTTTCACTCCAAATTACGTCATTGCAAAAATCGTTTGCAAAGTATATTGACTACCCCTTCCCCTTCCCGAAAAAATTTATTTCATCCCTCCCGCATCATGCGGGTGGTTCCAACCCCCTTTGAAAAGGGTATTGATGGAAAATCGTCTATGCCTATCAGGGGGACTCATGAAAATTGGTCTGTGTTGTTGTTCCGATAATTTTTGCAGAAAAATTCCATAGAATGAAATTAATGATTCCTTTATACTCACCGTAATTACGACTTAGATCCCTTACGCATCTATATGCATATATTTTATAAAATTTTATAGGACTAACTGATTAAAAAAAAAATTGAAGACAATACAGTCCGCTCCAAAAGGTAATCCACTGTGTATGCCAGAATCGTATGCTAGTTTCAGCGTCATTAAAATAAAATCTTCTTTTCTATTCTCATCACTTCACCACTGAATGATTATTATTATTTTCAAAAAATATGAATTATCCAGGTGAAACCAATTTCTGCTGCCGATCAAAAAACATTGTACTCGGCAATAGCAATGGCGCAGGAATTGACTGCTCGTTCAATGTCAGATCTTGAACATCCACCAGAATCTCCACGCACACCAGTTAGTCCCACAAGGCGCAGAAAATTCAGTTTTAAGTTGCCACATCAACACAGTCCTAAACCCGATAGGCGACATTTTTCTGAGGAAGCTGCCAGTATACCTGACATACAGGTACACACATATTTATTTTTATTTTCTCAAGTAACACGACAAATTTCACTTTCTACATAATTAACATATTTCAATTAATACACTGAGTCATGAGGGGATAATGGGCTTCGTTAATTCCTGATGCCTTTGAAGTAAATCTATGATTTAATTGAATGAAGAGATAAGATTTTTGGGGGCATATGGTAGTTCAATAAAAACTATTGAAATAACTATCAAATCTCATCTTATCTCTCAATTCAATACCGAATAAACAAATATCCAAAAACTTCAAAAAAACAATAACTAACACAATCAATTTACTCTCTCCTCTCCCATCCTCCCACTTAATTATCATTTAATTTACCACGTGTGCACTTGGAAATCCAGTGGCTCTGTACAAGCCTACAGTCCCTATCCTCAACAGTATCAAGCATAGAGTCCCTCGGTGCCCCCTCAACCCTGAAGCTCCCCCTCTGGGACAAAGCCTCAGCTGAATTTTGTTTTGCAAAATCTCGTGAGCTCCTGACAAAACCAAGTGCCTGGACGTCCTACATGGACGTTGATTTCGACAGTCATTTTTTGGACAATGAGGCTATAAAACAGCACCTCGTAAAGTCCTCAGAGTTCCTTGAGAATGGTAATCGTGACATGACCCTTCGGCCCACAAAAAACCCGTCAGACCAACGTAATCACGTGCCAAATGTCAATGGTAAATCCTATTGTTCGAATCCAAATTTAGAAATTCCCAGAGATGTCAAAAGAGTCTCTGCGAGTTACGTAGATCGATATTTCGATCAATCGAATATACCTTCTTATTACGAAGAGGAAAGCAGCTTTAACTGCATGGAGAGATCTTTAGAAACCTTTGAAGACGATTCTCAGAGGATAAAAAATGTCAATAATATGGATGAGACCAGTAGGAGTGAGTACTGGAAAAACTACGGAGAGATGTCAGTGCGAAGAGATAAAATGATGCAGGAAAAAGTGATCAATATTCAAGACTTTCGAGATCAACGATTTAATGACTCAAGCGAATCTTCAAGATCAAAAGCAAAATCATTTGATTTTTCTACAGAAACATTCTCAAATTTTGACTTGGGAACTCGCCCCAAGGTTCCTGGTTCTATAAAATTGAATATTTCCCGAGAAGACGTAGAAAAACGTCGGGAAGTCCAAAAAGTTTGTACTTCTGGAGTTCGACCGAATTTGGAATCAGTTAGAGTGAAGATTCAGAATTATCGAAAGCCCGAAGAGAACAAAAATGGTCACGATAATTTTCCCTTTTTAATATCTAATAATCCTCTATTTATCTCAGAACCCGATAAAAAGGAATCGCCAGTTTACAGCAGTTCCGAGAGCCTACGAGTGAATTTTCAACGATTGCGACGTAAATCCGACGTTGATGTTAATAATCAGGGAGATTTGAGTAGTAAGATTTTTGCTGAAAAGTATCAGAGAGAAGTTTCGGGGTTAGAGTCTGTTAAGAATTACTTGGATGCTAAAAAAGGTCAGCGATTTAATTTGGGATTGGGTAAATTGACGCAGAATATGATACAATTGGGGAAGAATATCGCTCAAAACTCGAGAAATCTCGATCTTCCCCGAATGTCAAGCCTCAGAACTGATAATCAGGTATTGAGGAATGAGGGGAATCCCAGTGAAAAGGGGAATCCCCAGATTTCGAATGAAGTCAAAAGTGCAGTTTCTATGAAACTGCAGAAAAACTTGGCACTTGATTTGGGGCATTCTAACCTGCGTTCTGGAGTTACAGGCGGGGGTAACAGTTCTCCTCTTCGTCAGCACATCCTGGAGACCTCGAAGGTCTATCAGAATGATGTGATGAAGAAGGAACAGCTCAAACCGGAGATTATTATAGATAAGGTTCAGGGAACTCCAAACATCTATCGACACAGAACTTCTTCATTGTCTGAGGTCAGAAAGACGACGATCAAGGGAATAAGGAGGTCTTATCATCCTGATAACGAGTCCAGTGAGGATTCTGACTCAATATCACATTCAGAGACTGATATCAGGAGTCGATTGAAGTTCAAGAGGAGATATAGAAAGATTCCGCAGGGATTTAAGCTGAATTTTAAGAACAAGGGAGTATTCTTGAATCCTGAAAGTGCGAGGAGGGGAATGAGCCTGGATGTTACTGGAAAATCACCCCCGCCATCAACGAGTTTTTTGAATTCATTGTCTCCGCCATTTGCTTCGAGAAATAATTTAATTTCGTGGCCGGAAAGCGCCCCAAGTTCGAGTTTGACGTTTACGAGTAATTCTGAACTAGATTCCGATACGAGTTCTGAGTATCCTGAATTTACGCAGGATACACTGACATTTCCACCATCGCCTGCACCCTGAATCAAAGATATTCATCGAATACTCATCGATAAATTGAATTGATCCATTTCGGCTTACCTTTGAGAAATATCAAGAAACTTTTATTCAGGGGAACGGTTTTTCCATAGAAAAGGTTTATTGTCAATTGACAAAGAGCCTAAGAGTTTTCTCAACAACAATAATTCACCATTTTCCCCCACCGCCTACAATTTCCCCCTGCAATATTCTAAATTTTAAAAAGAAAACAACATTATCAAGTGCCACAATTCCCCAAAATCGAATCGTCAATAACCCCACGTACTTTATTACCAAGAAAACAATATGTTTACGCTTAGCATGCTTGCATGAATTGTATCAAATAATCCTCTTGGTATTACTACAATGACAATTATAAAAAAAAAAAAAACTCACAAACTTTGGATATATTTACAAGTTTATACCATTTGTACACGAACTCATGATAATTAAACAAAAAAAAATAATAAAAAATAAAAACTGAAAACCAAGTGCACATGACTTCAATAGCATGTTTTTAATTTCTCATCATCTTCATTTTTAATTCTCATTTATTTACTCATTTGAATTATCAATTATTTTGTATAATTTATCCAATTTAATTTTGTTATCCTATCCCCCCGAAAAACCAAAAAAACAAAAAAATTGTTAAACAGGCAACACTATCGGATGAAGCTAAAGAGGTATACAACAGTCTGGTGGAGACGCAAGTACTTGAGAATACGAGTGATACAAATCCATTGAGAATGCTACGATCTGGATTACCAATGGTTCGTTCAAAATTACGTGGAAGTCGTCAATCGAGTTTTAGCAGTAATTTTTCACCATCTGAGGAAATTATTGATAGTAATTTCACGTGTGATTTTAATCATTTGGGATCGACAACTTTGCCAAAATTGAGAACACCATTGCCACCGAATATGCCATTGATGGGTACTTCTAGGGCATTGGAGAGACATAGTTCAGCTATTGGAATTGAGAATAATCAGAATCATAATAATGTGGATGAAAATCCAATTCCACTGCCACCGAGAGATAGATCAAAAACGCTTCAGCCCAAGTCGAGTCTTCCTAGACATCAGAGGAAACATCCGTTGATTATTCCTGGGGATGGGGTTACTAGGACACTTGCCAAAATGGCGGTGCATACTGGACTAGAGGATCAGGTGGATGGACCTGTTGGGAAGAGTGATAATGGAGGGAACAGAGAGGGGGAAGCTAGTACCTCTGAAGTTGCTCCGAATAGGTACGTTTTTACAGTTTATAAAAGCTTTCTTCAAAATTTCCCCCAATACCTCTCATTTCCAAGATAATCCCATAATTATAAGACTAAAAATTCAATTTTCAGTCCTGACGAATTCGAGAGACGAATAGCCTCCGACTTGGCAGCCTTGGACAGTCTCCCCCTGGAGCCATCATCCAACCGTCTTCACCGTTGCAGCGTCATCTCCGAGGATCTCCTCGAGTTTTCAGAGAATTTGATCGAGTCCGAGTCCAAAGAATTCCAGAAAACTCCGCGTGATTCCCCAGAATCATCACACAAATCTTCCAATGAACTTCAATCAGAATCTTCTAAAGTATCATATGATGATGCAAAAGAGCCAAAAGAGTCTTCCAACAAGATAAATAAATTGAATAAAACAGAAGGTTTATCAGATATTGATAATAGAAGAGCAAGAACGAGTGATTTGTCTCGACAATCAGATCATGTTTCGTGCGAAGATCTTCTTGAATTTGCTTGTGATGGGCCAAATGCTAGGAGAACTCGAGGTCCTCACAATGGTGAACAATCAGACGAGGTGAGGATTATGATGAAGGTCCTGCATGATCAGTCAACCCCTGAGTCATGTGTTGCTGCTCTCAATGTCACTGATTGGGATGTTTTGGCTGCAATCAAATTGGAACGTCTTCAGGGATTGCTGAAGAAGGAGAATCACTTTGTTGGGCTTGAGGATTGTAAAGTCATGTTGAGTCAGTGTGGAGGGGATGTTGTGAAGGCTGCTGCCTTGTTGAGAAATACTGAGGACACTGCCGCGGTTTGAGGGGGTGGAGTGGTAAAATGATGAGAATTTTGTTTTTCCTTTGAAAATCCAGTGAAGAAGGTTTAGTTTTTTGGGGATATCTGGAGATCTGAGGGGATTTTTTGTAGAGGAGATTGAGGGCGACATATATTCTCGTTGCATCATTTATCGTGCATTTTTCAGTGTTTTCTGATTTTAATTTTTCCTGTAGAAACAAAAATCCTAGAGAAAAGTTCAATCGATGGTAGCCTGATAGTAATTTATTGTTTGTTCAATGCAAAGAGAGAGTTTTTTTTTATACAAAAAAAAAAATGCCAAACGTTGGTACTAGTTTTGGTACGTTTAAACAAAATAATAATATACCAATGAAGAAGAAAATTTATAAACTGGTGAATAGGTATCAAATTTATTTTCAAAGTGTACAGAGTCTATGCGATTTATGATATTATCATATTTAAAAAAATATATATATCTGGTATTTGGATGTCTTTGGTAAGCTTTATACAAGAAATTTTTTTATGAAAAATTTACAATTCTATGCGTCGGTAGGAATTAAGAAATTTTTTAAAAAAACGTTTTTTTTTTTTCAAAAACATAATTACTGATAAATCAAGACTGTACTGCGATTATATCCGATAGGGCCATAATTTATGCTTTATAGAATAAAAACGTCATTTGTAATTTACCATAAATAGTGTTGATTTATTCTTTGACAAATGACTATGTTAAAAGATTATAAAATTCTTTATGAAAAAGGTCTTTTGATAAATTTTGGTAAACTCATTATTTTTAAAGGATATTCCCAGAATAATGTTTTCATCATTTCATCACACGTGCATTTCGATAGAAATTCTCTTTACCAACTGTTGAAACAAGAGAAAAATATGGGTATTATCATTTTTTCAATAAATTTCGAAAACTTCTTTTCATTAGTATTGCGGTAATTCCACTTGGAGATGAGTTTTTGGAAAATATCTCAGAATCTAATAAAGCAATGCAAAATCTACAAAAAAGGTTTCTTTAAAAATTTCGCCATCTCCCTTAGATTCACAGATATTTACCAAAATCTCATTGTTCCTCACTCAATCATTAAAAAAATTGTTATTCAATATTTACCATTCAATTTATCTCATAAAACTTTTAATTCCCGATAAAAAAAACAATGTTAACACATCTCGTATTATCCAAAAAGAATTGAAACCCAAGAGAGGAAACCATTTGAATGACTCAAAAAAAGGTCAGCAATTAGTCTTGCGAAGACAAAGACTTTACGAATTTTCGAAGAAAGAAAAAAAAAATTGTGACTAAAACATCATGACTCGTTGGCCCATGCAAAGTTAAAATTAATTTGCGTAACGTGTTTTTTTGGGCTGTTTCGTTTGAAAAGCCAAACGGATGTGGGTGCGCACGATTCCAAAGAACAACTCCAAACCCATAACTCAGCTCATTTACGTTACAATGCCATCTTTATTCAGTCTCATCTTTTTTTTCTTCTTCTTCACAATTGTCACTAAAAAGCGGCCACTATTGTCACTCGAGTACCTTGCATTCTTCAATATCTTCTATACCTCTCTCATTGTGGGTGGTGACTACCACGCGTTTCAAATAAATTAACTCAAATTTTTATCTCAAAATTCAACAAAAATGAAAAAAAAAATTATTTGAAATATTTCAATAAAAAATTCTCTATTCTCATTTACTCTGCCTCAATCTCGTAATTGTGAAATGTTTGAGAAGCAATACCCCCCCTTCATAATTCCAATTAAGCATCTCACTCCATCGTGATATGTGAAACAATCGTCTTGGAATAAATAAGACTGGAAGAAAAAAAAAAGGCCTCAAACGGATTTAAATGAACCCGGAAGTTGATTGTGCATCGGCCAGAAACTGCATCAGAGTTGGGTTAAGTACCTTTTCTGAATAACTCAGCTAGTTATTTACACAGTGGTGTATTACACGTGTGGTATACCCATTGTTTTCCAATTCGTGCCAGCGAGACCGAGCCCATCGTTTTCACATATCAAACACTCTTGAGGGGATAGTATAACGATAAGACCTTTCAATTCATAATCCTCTTTTCTTCTGTTAACTGATTCTATCGTCCATAATATCCGGCTGTCTCAAATAACTGACAACAATTGTCATTAGCAAAGTGTTAAAATGTCGATTTTTCACATTTTATTGAATAATTATCGATTTATCTCGATAATTAATTGTTTTAGAAGAAAATATTGAGAGACATTTTTTGTTGGAAATTTTCTCAGTTATAAAAAGTATTTCAACAAAAATTGTTCCATCTCTCTCAGATATTGAGATATTTGTAAAAAAAAAGGAAATGTTATTGATTAAATATACATTCGATTTCTCCAAATTGATTGGAGCACGATTAATTTAAAAAAGTTGGGATAAAATGAAAGTATACACATGCCCTGATTTCTTACCACTTTAATAATGCTGATGCCAGCCGTTATTAAATCTGTGCCATTGTATTACCATAAAAAATGGCCAGATGCAAACTTTTACTCATAACAGGACAAAATAAAGACGATGGGCCAGCTGGTTAAGTGAACGTTAATTAGGTAGTAAGAAGTGGATGGCCTTTCGGCCCCTTCGATTTCACACATCGTCTTATATATATATTTTACCGTGATTTCTTCAACCGTGAGTGCAGATGCCAGCCCAACCAATATTTCTTACGTATATTTGGCGCGAGCCCCGGCACAAGCTGGTTTAAAAAAAATCAACCGGAAGTGAGCCATCATGTGATGACTTTCTTGCATAATGTGAAATCGGGAGCGACATCGGTGCACCTGAGAAAATAATTTCACGTGAACTGATTGATAAAAAAAAAAGAAACATTTTAATTTCATCATCACGCGAAATCATCATTTGCATGGTGAAACATAAATTAAAGATAATTATTAACAACTTCAGGTGCAAATTGTTGAGGTACATTGTCTCTGGGATAAACACCTGGAGGGTAAATGGAGATTTATATCGATAATAAATTTTTTTTAATTTCACAATTTAAAAAATTTGTGTTATTTTGTATCTAAAAAATTTCCATCTCAGGTGCACAATATTGACACATACCATTCTCCATTGGAGCCACCTGAATTAAAAACGAAAGGCACACATCAAGAAAAATAAACTACATCGTCAACACAAGAGTGAATGAATTCCAAATGATGGCTGAGCAAATAGACTGAGAGAATTCAATAACAATATCTCGAGTATTTAGTATCACCCACAGGTATACTATATTTGATATCAACGTTTATGACACATTTGAATTTATATATTTGAATGCTTGTACCTTATATGTGTTTCGAGGTGTTTCCTCATTCACCTGTCTCGTTTAAAAATGTGATGATAATTTTTACTAATTAATTATTTTTCTCTGCAGAGCGGTTCAAATCTCCCCCTGCGGCTCCTCATCAACTACAAGACTGCACTGTTGAAGCCAAACTAATTTTTTAAAATATTTAAATAATTCGATTATTGATAAATTTTCAAGTCAGTGAACTAAACTCGTATCTAATTATACCCAGGAGTTGCCAACAGTTTGTATATCACAATGTGAAGAAAAAAAAAGAGAGAGAGAATGTGATAAAGATCGCCTTGGTGGTATCTGAAAACCACTGCATTGATGCTTCACCGGCTGGTTGAGATAGGAATCGATGTTATGCCGGAGGTAAGCGTCTTGATGCACAGTTTTTTTCAAACCACCTTGCGTCGAACCCTTGCCCACCAGACACAACTAACATCTGTGCAGTAGCTCATTTGATTAAATGAAGAAACAAAAGATAAAAAATGAGATATATATTAAATTCCTGTGAAATTATCACATAATAAATTAATTATTTTTCTAAATTGAATTATTTATTTTTATTGGATTAATTATTTCATTGGGCCTATTCTGGTTCGTGTTTTATGTACTAAACGAAAAGTTTTAGTTTCGGAGGTATTCTGGAGTTTTGGTTTTGGTTTTTTGAGGAAAGAACAAATCAAAATAAATAAATAGATTAATGTTAAGAGAAGTAAAATGTAGACCTCGCGATGGCACCAGACATGTATTTCCATTGGATTTATGAAATTGAAGTTGGAGAGAGAGAAAATACGTATTAATAATAATAATAATAATAACCAAAAGGAGAGTTGCGGTTAAGAGTTGATGATGAAGAGTAATTGAATTTAAGGGGAAGATTTTAATGAATTTAATTGATGCTGAAAAAAAGCTGTTGGGTCTTGAGACCAAATAAATAAATAAACATAACAGGATTATGCTCTGCAAAACCCTCGAAAAGAAATTACCCCCTCCCCCCCCCCCCCGTTTTCATTCAATAGAACGTTAACTCCCATTCCGTTTGCGTGCAAGAAACATCCACCGGATCACCATCATGAATTATCGACAAACATAAAATTTGTATTTGTCCCGTTGTATGAACATGAGTTTGTCGAACTTTAATATTTTCCCCCATTCGGGTAGAAAAAATAATACTTGTTGGACACATATTGGCATATATATTTTTCATTCCACCTAAATGCTCGTAATGGCCGGGGTGGAGTTTTATAGCACACAGATGGCGTCAGAGAAGTGACAAGATCTAAAATTAGAGAAGTTGAATTCTGCATTGCGTGTCGATGGGTCGCATGCGCATATCGAACGCCTACTTCCGGGCTTCGTCTTATTTTCATATAACCTCTTTCATTTCCCATGGCTTCAGCTTATTCACATTATTCCATTTTTATATTTTTCCTTCCCTCATCCCTTTTTTTTTCATGGTTTTCTTTGGTATACTCCTGGGGTTTCCAACGAGCATAAACGGGACATTTTGAAAGATAAACAATTTTTTCTTAAGAATAAGTGAAATCGTGAGAAGGAAGTTGATGGTGTGATGATCATCCTCGTGGTGAGAATTATTTTTGTAGGTTGAGAGTCAGGGAAATTTCCGGTTATAGTCAATATTACATTTTACTCTTCACAACGTTTTTTTATCAAATTTATATAAGCTCGTGTAGATTTATTTATTTATGAAAAAAAAAAAAAAATTGTCATCCGCTTTTTATAGGAAGAACAACCGGTCTTGTGCATGCTACAAATTGAGGAAGGAGCTGATGTGTGGAAGTTCAAGTAATCTGTGAAATCCGTTAAAATGTTCAATTAAGAGAATGATATTTCCGGAGTCATAATTGAATGTTTTTCAGTGACAAATCAGGTACATTATACCTTGGAACAGGATAAGAATTTTTACAATTTCAAAAAAATAAATTCTTTGTTACAAATTGTTTGTCAAGGTCGGATAAGCAATAAATAACCAAATAGTACGCTTTCAGAATAAGATAGGAACTATAGGCTAGTCACCAATCCATTTACCAACTATACACTCACATTGATAAGTCAAATATACCATAATATATTTACTCGGTATGACCGAATCAATAAACAAGTGATGAGAATTATTTTAGAATGAAGATTGAATTTTTTCAGTAAAGAAAAAAAAAATAAAAAAAATCCAATTGACCCATTTTGCGTCTTATTGACAAACGCATGTTGTGATCATCACAAGAGAAAGAGGCAGATCGTCGAAATTCGAGCGCAGCTGGTCGCTCCCCAATCTTCCAAAAGAAAGAAAGAAGAAAAAAAAAACCATAATAAAAAAATGATATACAGAGGCCGCGAGGTTCCCAACCATCTGGCTGTGGTTTTGGCGTTTAGAAGCGATAACATATCCCACAGGTAAATACCTGTGTCCCCCGGTATATCATTATATCGGCCATTCTCCAGACTGTCTTTGCCACAGGATACGCATAATACATCGGGGACTCAAGCATCACAAAGCCGGAAGAGACTCAAAGTCAAATGGGAATTGCTCTTCAAAGGGACGAGTTTCCTCAAACAATTAACACTGTATATCTCACACAATAACTATATATGGAAAATTGTTTAAAAAGATGTTAGGAAATTGAGGATAAAGGGTTAATTAGTGCTGGAGAATGGCAGATGACATAATAATGAAGAGGAAGTGGTTAATATACAGATAAATGGTGGAAGAGGAAATTACCTTAAGCCTCCGCTAAGTGGCGTGGATAATCATTTTTGAATAAAGGCGGGAGAGGTGTTGGTTCGATTCATCGAATATATCTTTGGTAATAATCGGACAAAATGGATCGTCATATTGACTTTTTCAGCTGATATTTCCCTGACTCTCGAATGGTCATAATGAGATATGATCTCTCTCGTCAAATTGATCAATGTGAATAATCACAAGTGTATTATTGCACCTTAAGTATAGACATTTGAGGAGAGAGAAGTCACGGGAAGAGAATGTATACGTGATGAACAATGAGAGGAAGTCAAGGTCCAACGATCGCTCGCACATCAGCAAACACGAGAGAGCGGCCGGGGGATTTCCTTTCTTTTGGCTCTAGACACCCAGCGTTTTATTCAGACTATTAAAAGATTCTCTCAAGTGAAATATCCATATCACTATTTGTGGTGAATTGAGGGAGAGGTGGAGATTGTATACCTGGTGCCGTTATATCCGTCTGATGGGGAATTGTTAAGAGATCTCTCGATTTTTTTTTACAAATGTCAGATGACAAACATTTATTACAATTATAACATCTAATTATCTTGTTTTACCAGGTGAGTTTCAAATTTATACAATTTTTTTTTTTAATCCATTTTCTCCCTTCAAAAAAGAAATTGTTCCGAGATTCCCCCCCCCCCCCCCCCCTCTCTTTTATCCCATCATCTGGTAACAAGGGACAAAATAAAAGATCTCTCGGTTTAAAAGGCGATAAATGCGTGAAGGAGCGATAAGCGATCGCATAATATGCGCGCGTGCTTCTTTCTCCCCCCCCCCCCCTTCTCCTATACCCGATGGCGCTTGATATAGTTTCTCCCTGTGTTAAAACACAGGGGCATGAATTAAAGCGAAAAAAAAAAGGTAGAGAAGAATCCCAGCAGTATATATTGAAGTTGGGCCACCTGTTTTGTCCACCCGTTTTTATAAATATACGAAAAGACGCCCTCGTTTATCCTCAACGATGCGCCCCAGTTGGCACAGGTGTGTGCATTTAACAAACTCACCCTATACAATTTCAATTCATTATTACGCGTTTGAGACAAACTCGCCACCGGGTTGAACATGACCAAATGGTGGAGTAGGGGGGGGGGGGAGGGGGGGTAGAGGATGATGGGGTATTGAGAGATAAGGAAAATACAAGAAAATGATGTAAAAAAAAAAAAAATGAGACAGTGCGCATCTGTCCGTCAAGAGGTGCAGGTAGAAAAGAGGATTAAAGGGGCAATTTATTGTCCTCTTAGTTGGAGGTAGATGGAAGGGTAAGGAAGGAGGGTGGAGGGGGACTTTTGTGGATATGACGATATATGAACGATGCCAGCACTAATTGGTGGTTACCCGCCCCCTTTTGGCTTTTGTTTCGTGTTATTTTTTGCGAGTCAAGTATCATCATTCATTTTATTTTGTTCAAGAGTTTATTGTATATATGTAATAATTCAATAATTATTCAATTGAGTGAAAATTGAGTTTCTAATTTTAATTTTCTCAAAAATTAAATTTCAAACAGCAAAAAATATTGTTTTTTTGATCATTTTCTAATATAATATTGACGTTTTGTTAATGACTGAAACACATTTTTTTTAAAAATCCAATAATAAATTTTTAATCTGTAAATCTTCTCAACTTGAAATTTATTTGACGCAATAATGGTCCACACATTGTTATAAATTCGTCTAATAAATCCGGCTAATAAACATTATCCTCTTTCGAGCACGATCGATTCACTCTGACACAATGTGGTATATACAATAATAGGTGTTACGCACTAAATATATGGATGAGAGGATGTGTGGATATCGGAAGACAACCACCTGTGCCCATATCTAATACCATATAATAAAGACTCATGCATATGAATTTTAGTGCGGCTCAGCCTACCCGTTTTATCGTTCTTGCATCTCATATTGTAGAGGAGAGGCCTCTTTCTCATTGCGTGTCGCTTTTACAACCCTTTTTTTTTTTTTTTTTTTGGTTACGCATAAGAAAATTTGTGGAGGGAGATGCGTGTCATTATGTGTCTTGAGTTAATCTTTTTATTGAATTTTTTTTTTTTTTAATTAATTGTCAATAAAAATTTTATGATAATTTTTTTTAAAATAAATTGTAATGAAGAGAAAAAATATAAATTGTCGATTGTTTGAGGAATTTGAAAAAAAAAAATTGAAAGAATCGAAAAATTGAATTAATATCTAGTGAAAGTCATTAAAATTCACATCAATTTATTGTATTTCATTGTCAATAAAACACGAAATTGTTATTAACTATTGACGCAATTTTATTGCAATTTAAGCGTTGAAAAAGGTTAAGCGGGGTTACCAATTCCCCGAGTGAGTGACGTGACTATAATAATTGCAATCATATACACGTGTGAACATCTCTTTACCTCACACATCACGGAACAGAGTAAAGGTACAATTCACTTCTTGTCAGTGGATATTTTTTCATTCGCACATTTGAGTTATTGATCGGAGGAGAGAGAGAGAAAAAATATATAATCTCATGCCCGAAGCCTAGTCTCGTCTTGGCCAGACATCATCCGATTGCGTCACACGGGGAGGGATTATGATAAGCGATGAAAAAACATTACTAATGAATTTTTTTCAGTTTCAGACTCGTGACGAGAATTCTAGAAAATACTGTAATTGATTTCTCCACTAAATGCAGTGAATAATTGCATGGTAAAGTTTTGTGCGCTATACGGGTGAGTATTTAAAATGAATGACATTGAATAATATACATGCGATGTTCATGTAATAATTGAGAGGATAATTTGAGTGATAATATGTTGTGTAGAATGAGAATTTTTGATTGAATTGATTAAATTGATTTTTGAAATTGTAATTTTTCTCCTCATTCTGCATTAAAACATCTCATTCTATAAATGTTAAAATTTCAAGTGTCTCGATAAGCATAAACTCATTAGTTATTACACCGAGACCGCGTTTAATAAGCGCCCAGTCCTCCATCAGGCGCAATCATGCGGCAGTTAAGAAACTCCATATTCAACCCTCCTTAAAATTTATTCTCGGGTATATGCGTAAATCCGGTAGTTGGTAGAAATGCTTTAGTTTTTTTTAATACCCCACAAGGTGTGGTTTCCCCATGTTTCCCACCTGAGTTATACTTGGTCATCAATTGTGCAATTCACCGCTACCAATCCGCAGCCACTGTTACGCCCATCGTGCCACCAGGACCGCCCATCGTGGGGAGCACGAGTGGGGAGAAAAGGATGAAAAAATAATAAAAAGGTATTAATACGCCTTCTGGGTAGACTTACAAGTTACACATCGTAAAGGGACGGTTTTTGGTCACTTCTACTGGGCAAAATCAATAGACCACATCAGTGACTAGCCTCTAGTGCGCTTGCGCATTATCGCGTGACGGTGAATGCTCCACCCATTGGCAATTGTACAAGTTGGTAAGGGTCAATATGAAAGTTGAAAGTTTGTTCATCGGAGTTTCAATTTCAAGTCATAATATGATGATAACTCTATAGTCTAAATATCTACATTTTAATTCTTTTAATTATCCAATAATCTGCATTTTAATCTTTTTTTTTTGCTACGATTTGTTGATTTCCTTCAACAGATAAATTTTTGGGAAAAAACCGTTTGTCAAAATGTCGTGTGGAAGTGATTGAAAAAAGGGGGGGGGGGGAAAATACTAGTATAATAGTACATTGTGTAACTAGTGCGTAAAGTACTATTTTTTGCAAACCTGCCCAAAGTTTGCTTTGAGAGACCGTTTGGAGGGCAAAGTGTTTGGTTTGTGCACAGAGTGCGTAAAATTCAAGATCACTTTACACACGACCTTTGAATTTTATGCACGCGGTGGGGAAAACAAACATTTTACGCACGCAAAGTGGTGTCGAAAAGTGAACTTTTACGGCAGGTGTTGCAAAAAAATTTTTATTATCATTAAAGAAAAAAATAGAATGATAGTAATAATAGCATGATAGAATAGAAAAATGGTGTAAAGACCGAAAGATTGGAAAGCCTATCACAGCTCTGATGGTCATAACCCTCGAAACTCGCTCATAAAAGCTTAAACTTTCCCATTACGAGTGTAAGTCTTTTGAATCGATATATTCGTCATACACTCTCTCATTTATTCATCTCCCTTTACTCCTCGATTCTAAAATTATCCATGCCCACAAATGGCAGTTCGTTCAACTTGACCGTATATAACTATAACTGAATATTCCTGAAAGATTGCGCCGCCGTTCTCACCGATAATTATATCACTCAGGAAGCATCGCTTTCTATTCCATCAATCCAACAAAGGAAAAATGAAAACTCCTCCAAAGACAATAGACACCAGACCCATCAACAACTAACATTTTACCAAAGTTTCCTTACCCTCTTTGAGGTTAACACCCACTAAGAATATAACTAACTCATCCATCCATCCATAATGCATGCGCGAAATCCAAACTACCTCTTATACCACTCACTATTCGAGTTAGAAAGCCCCTGGAATAAGTGCGCGGAGCGCGTTGTACTGCGATCGATGGCCGATTCCAAGATTAATTGTCCGTAACGATGTTGGGGATAAGCCTCTACCGTTCTGGCTGACGTGATGGGGCTCAGCATCTATAATGCTTGAGTTCCATCGAGTGGGGGATGCAAAAAGAAAAGAAGCAACTTGCAGGAAATTGAAAAAAAAAATAATAAAAACACACAACACGTTGGAAGGCGATCGCGACTGCTCTTCTCATATAGTCGGTCATAGTTCTCCAAGAGAAGTAGATGATGATGAAGAAACGAGGGTGAGCGAGAGAGAGTAATTCAGTGGGGGGTTCCCAGTTAAGTTGAACGCTCGGTGAATCCGCTAGGGGGCGGTCTATGGGGGTCGCCCAATTGGCCAATCTACCGGTAATGGTTGGTGGGCGGGAATATACTGCGCAGCGGGGGTGCGCGTACCTAGTCATCTATATATCTTCATCCATTCTCACACGCATGTTATCCAATCCACGTATTGGGTTTAAATTAAAAAAAATATCATTAAACGTGTACACAATAATATTCACTGGCGTCCATTTTAAAGTGGTATCGAGCCCCCAGGGGCAGGATCTCTCTTGTGAATGCAATGCACGAGAGTCGGGGGGCGCCTTAAATCTTGATCTCACCTACCTTATATCTTCCCCCCTCCCCACCCCTCTCTTTCCTCAGCCGTTTCACCACTGTATAACGAGAAGAAGGGGGAAGAGAAGGCAGTCTGGGCGCGCTTCGAGCCACCGAACGGAAGCCAATCTGCTCGAATCCGGCGGAGCGCGAGCAGTCACGGTTAGGGTTATAGAGGAGGAAGATATACCTGCCGGGTAGCTTTATTGACTTCTCTAACGTGTGGTGCTATTGTGTTGTGTTTGGGGAAACCCTAAAACATTCTGGTGTGACACTTTCGCGTTTGTTGGATTGTGGATATGGTGAATGGTGATTTTGATGGATTCATCAAACTGGTGATTTATTACATCAGAAGGGTATAATTATCCAGTGATCATGATGAACATGTGGAGAGGAAGCATCATTGGATTAATTAAAAATTTTTTAATTTTGTAAATCGCTCAATTTTCCAAAATCGGTATTTTTTTTTTTTTTTCCTTCACCCATCAGAAGAGACATTTTGAATGTGAAAAGTGGGAGGGGGAGGTTACTGGAGTAAGTGCGTAGGCCGGTGATGATGATCGGCGGTGGTATCGCGACACCTCCAAACACTGGCAAGCCCCTGGCTGCCATAAACGAAATGGTTGTTATTGATAGCGTTGGTAGTGCTAGTGGATTGAGTGGTAGTGGTAGTGGCAGTGGTAGTCCTGCTACTGCATCAACACGTACAATTAATAATAATAATAATAATAATAATAATAATAATAACGATACAAGTAATAATAATATTAATAATGAGGGACACGTTGCTATTGGCAATAGTGGGGGCACCAATACCGGTAGTAACAGTGGTAAATTGTGCTGTCAGGATGATGATAATGTAACAACTAATAGTGGAACAACAGTGACAAGACCATGGGAACCACCATCACCAACAATAGCACACAGTAGATCAAGATTGTTGCAGATTCATTCACATCCACAACATTCACATCATCATGGGGTTGTTTCTAGTGTCACTGGGGCATCTATAATTGATGGTATGTTTACAAAATGTTTTTTTTTTTTTGTTCCTTTTTACGTTGAGAAGTGAAGATGATCACGTTGATATTTTTTCAATCTATTTGTCGTACGATTTTTTTTTTTATCTATATGGAAATATGAGTCAAGCTGTGTTTGTGAATTATAGTTTCTTGAGAACAAATGATCGGCTGTGTAAATTTATTCACAATTGTATATTATATCTGATTGATTGCGTGTGCGATTGAATTTTATGGAGTCATTGTTTTTGAATTGAAAGGAGATTTTTTTTTATTTTTTTTTAAAAATACCTGGTTGAAAAGATTATCCATAAAACATATTAGCATCAGCCAATTATCAATGGTCTTTCCTAATGTTTAAAAAAAAAAATTTACCATCAATTATGAATGGGTCAGAATATTTTGCAAGTGTGAAGAGCGCGTAAGATTGAGTCAATTAGTTGTCAGTGCTTGGAGAAGTGTTGTATAAATATTTAGATAAGTGGTATAACCAGTGGTGGGACAAGGGTGGTGTCTAATTGGCTATTAGGTAAATTATCTGTTGGTCTGTTCCTCCAGGGTTCAGGCACCTGGCGCACCCAAGACCCTAAATGAAGAGAGATAAAAGAAGAAGGTTTTTCTTACTTTATGGAGGGGGGAGGGGGAATTCTCTGGGTTCCACAGTAGTGTTTATAAAACAAGACAATCTTCTCTGGTACTGGAATTCTGAAATGAATGGATAAAATTGTTAATTTTTTTTTTTTTTGATCGAATAATCATTAAATTGGGGATCACGTGGTCACCTCACATGATCTCCGAGTTGAGTTGAAGCTGAAATACCCCGATTTGTCGAAATGTTGATGGAAAAAATAATCGTGATAATTTGATATTTAATGAGATGTGAAAAGTGTTGTTAATGTACCATAATTATATCATCCTCTCAGGCCCATCAGAAGTGCTCAGCTTATCGTCTCAGACCCTTTAACCAATATGATTGGAGTGGTCATTGGCTTCCACAACTGTCAGCACCAAGATATCACAGAAAGTCTCAATCCATAATTTTCTTATATACTTAGTAACAATATATATATTTAAAAAAAACTGGTTCATAAAGGCCTTCTGTCAACCTCTCATCTTTCACCTCAACTGAGCAATATATAAAATAGTTGAATGAGAAGAAAAAGAAGGGAATCACCTGATGTCACACCTGAGCCTCTCCTCTTTCCTTCAATCTTTAAAAAAAAAACAACCGTCAATGTCCTCTAATCGCCTTCAAAAATATAAAAATCGTGACATAAATCACGAGACGAAAACAAATAAAACTAAAAATCAAAATGGCGAAGAATGAAAACATAAATTCTCGATAAAAAAGAAAAGAAAAGTAAGAGAAGGATAAGCTGGGAAGAACAGTGGTACAGCTCCCGTTCGCGCCTACGGCCATAAACCACTAACAAGTCCTAAAGTGACTGGTGCAATATTCTCACTCCCTTGCTATCCATCCTGAACTTGAAAACGAGGTGTTGAGGATTACTGGAGTACTCTACATTTGCAAATTTTTATCGACAGTTTCACACTGCCAAGCGAGATACCGGTGAATTTTTCAACGATGGGTATATATGCTTTCTATGGAAAGAGAACCGGTTTCGCTAAAATACTTATATACTTTGAAACGACGTGACGAAGCCAAACAGTAAACGTGCGCTCATAATGCAATTTTTTTATTTTTATTTACGAATACGGTTGCAAGCGGGTGCATTATTTTATTTTCATTCTTAAAATGTTTCTAGATAAGATTTTGATGTTGACGTTTGACAAGCCAAAAGAAGAAAAGAAAGAAAATGTTTGAATTGTGATTGTCACTCACTTACACTATACTGACTCTATCATTACATTGTTGAATTCAGGCGTTGGTCTTCAAAATTGCACAGGAGCATTTTCTGGTAGCAACAATGCCGCCGGCGGAGCCTCACGCCAACGACTGCTGGAGTTGTCCCATGGATTGGGTGCTCTCAGACACTACAACGACCTTGCCAATCATGTACTATCCCTGAACCAACAAGGAGCTGTTGTCACCAAGTTATTAGGTAAGTTTGAGTCAATAGATTCCTTCATCATTCAGATGACAATTTCCAACTTGAACCAATATTTCTCGTCACCTGTAGATAATAAAAAGGACAATTTAGATAGCAAAACATCATCATAGGATTCTGACTTACCTCATCTCTTTCCATCTAAAAATTCCCTCCTCGTCTTTGAATTCTACCTTTATACTTGTTCTGCTCACAGTTCCTCTTCTCCTTTTCAGTTGCCTCAGTTTTATTCTTTAGGCGCCCGCTCCTCGTTAACTTTACGATCGCCTCGTAAAAATACCGTTCGAGAATCACGTCCGACGCCCCCAGTAATGTCTTCATTTTCGGAATACCAACTTCTTAAGTTAGCCGTTTTGCGGTGAATATAATGTACTATAATCGGTACAACCAATTATTTAACACTCGCAATGACAATTTAGCTCTGCAATTCCATAAAATAATCTGTGGAAATTGATCAGACAAAATGATGATTGAATTCAAATGGAAATTTTATCTAAAACTATCGTTGGACAGTAATTTACGTCAACCGACTCCTAATGATGGTTAATTTATCCAACTGATACTATATTTTTTCATTTCATTGTTAGATATATAACAAATAACCTTGGATAATCCTTAAACGATGCTCACAGATAAGATGATATTGATGTTTAGAAATAAACTCCAGAATCCACCATTTATCCAACCTCCTTCATCTACATCCTCTTTACCTTTGGCTTCATACCGTGACTCGTACAATTCTCTACCATGGTTGGCACGAATAGCTGCCAATCGATTCCATGCAAGACCAACACGCAAACTTGGCCGCACCAACACCCGGATAGTAAACTACCCAGGACGGCTAGCATGTGTCAGAGAATCGAACTGCTTTGATTTTTCCAACGCTTCTCTCCCTCTCTCTCTTTGGTGGATTAAATTATATATTTAACATGCTAAGAGGGGGCTCTCATTATTGCCCTTCTCTGGTAATTTTTTTCGTTGTACTGGATGTAATTAAAAGGAGCTTTATATGGCCATAATGGCTATCCCATTCTCAGATGTAATGTTTCTGAGAATTATCTATTTTTCCTGATACACAAGTTCAATTGCTCAATAATCATCAGATTCATTGGACCCTTGTTGGACCCTTCCTTTCCCCAAGAATGATTTGCTGATGAAAATGATAAGGGTTGAATTGGAAAACCATTCAAAGTTAGATTCCATCATCGCTGGATGAGGTTAGATGAACAAATAAATGAATCAAATAACTAATAAGTTGAGAAAAAATCGCCAAGGAATTTGCTCGAGGCACGGATACCTATTAGGTGGGTAACATCGTTTACAGTCTGGCACGCACTTCTCCCGTGGGAGCGCACGCGATATGAAAACCATCGGAGACGTTTGGGTTCCTTCTTCAGTGGTCATTATTGTTATTAATAATAGTATGTAACGACCGATAATTGCTCAAGTCTGACTGCGCCTCTGGTTTCCATTAAATACATCGAGATGATGGTAGCATATATATTTTTTTCTTTTTATTTCAAAAAATAACCCCGTTTTTCCTTATCCCTCCACCAATGAAGAAAAGACTCAAACATGCAACGAATGAATTCAATGTAATTCTTGCAAAAGGATTCAGGCCGCACGCATTGATGATGATGTGCGTGTTTTTCCATCCTCCAATCATTCTTGTGACGGATATATATATACCTTTTATGTACGTTTTCATGTACAGTGACCCTGATGATGATGGTGGAAGCCTTGGTACTTTAACCCGGACAGCTTTTAATTGTAGTGGAGAGACACTGAGTTGGAGATAATGGAGAAATAACAAATGAATAAGTCTTCATGGATTCATATGATGATTTGATAATTGGTTTGAGATGATTCATTGATGCATCATCGGTTACTAATTTTCTGATGTAGAAATTATGTTTCAATAATGCAGAACAAAGAATTCCTTTGAGGAGATTCTGGAAACAAGTGCGTTTAGACGAAAATGGCGGGAAAGTGGCGATTATTGGTCAAATTAATGTCCAAATTTTCTATACGATTAATTGATCAATCATCTATACGATTCTATAAATCCTTTGTAGCTAATCAACTCTATCAAGCGAACCATTCATGCTTGAAGCATGAATAATTCAATCATTACGTTGACCGAGAATCCAATGAATTTTTGAAATAAATTGCTTGATATATATACTTTGTCTGAAATTGATAATGATTAAATACATATTGAAAAATTTATGCTAAACTAATGAACTTGTTGAATCTGGAAACCTATCCAGCATAGTCAGACCCCGACGGCCTTGTATCTTCATTCTTCTCCAGACAGTTACAAGTTAAACGTTGGATAATATCTGTGATTGTGCGCGTCAAACCTTCAGTAGTCCCAAGTTACGTTATCTCACTATCATCATGACTATTCTCAGTTCATCATTTCTTTTTCAATAATTATTGCAGGTACACTGAGACCACCTGGCCTCATTGGTGGTAGTAAACCCAAAGTCGCTACACCAGCAGTTGTCTCGAAGATTGAGCAGTATAAGAGAGAAAATCCAACGATATTTGCATGGGAAATTCGGGAGAGACTTATATCTGAAGGTTTGTGAATAATAATATCTTATATCAATATATTAAACTCTTTCTTGAAACTTTTGATATATAACTGTCTTCATTTTTCATATTACTCAACATATTCACTGAACAAGAGCATGGAATTGCTTAAGACAATAACAGTCAAATGAAACCATCACTTGCAGGTGTATGTAGTAATGCAACAGCTCCATCAGTAAGCAGTATAAATCGAATACTTCGAAATCGTGCAGCAGAACGTGCAGCGGCAGAATTTGCCCGAGCCGCTGGTTACGGATTATATGCCGCCGGACCTCACCCTTATTTCAACTCTGCCCATCACCATCCTTCGTCATCGCATCATTTACCACCAGGTTGGCCGACGCCTGGAGCACCTGGACATCCCTGGATGATGCCACCATTGGCTTCTGGCTTATCAGGAGCTTCCGCGCTTCTCCTACCTCCATCATTAAGTCCTGGAGGTGGTGCTGGATCAACCACTGTCGCTGGTAGCCCAGAGCACGCGTTGCATGCTGATGCTCTTGCTCGAGGTTATCTTCAAGGTATTTGAAATGATTACTCAAGCCATTTGAATACTATATGAAAATTATTCATTCCATCATCAGTTTCATGCCCTGACTCGAAAAAATAATCCATTCTTCAAAATATAATATTCTGTTTCTATAAATCCACTATTCAATTATCCCAGTGATATTACCCAGCATATCCAAAATACGATTAAACTCACGTGAGGTCATATTCTATGATAATATATTGCCAATTTACACGCTAGGGTGCACCTTACCACAGTGAAACAGTTGGCCAGTCTTTAGGGATATGATCAGACCACTTTATTATACCAGACAGGCTTCTACTTAGTGATTCATTAGCGGCCATAAACATTAAGTAACAATGCATGGGGCATAAATTATCATGACAGTATACTCGGACTATTGCTATCAAGAACTTGCCCATATCCACAAACCTCAACTTTTCCTTATCAAATGGTCATACATGTCATTGGCAAGATTAAATTAGCATTACAAATGTATCGCATTCAATGATTAAATTCCTCACAGTCCAATTCCAACTGAATTTATACATTTCTCAAAAGATGAGGGTGACGATGGCAGTCTTGATGGCTCTGAGCAACCAAAGTTCCGTCGGAACCGAACAACATTCAGTCCCGAGCAGCTGGAGGAGCTTGAGAAGGAATTTGAACGGTCTCATTATCCTTGTGTATCAACACGAGAGAGATTAGCATCAAAGACATCGTTATCTGAAGCGCGTGTCCAGGTGAGTGTTTTGATTATTAATTAAAAATGACCCTTATCGCCCCCCACCATTTTCATCCTTCACATATCTTCCAAGGTTGTGCCAGATTCATTCATAAGAAATTATACAAACCCTTACTCATAAGTCATGAGCTTTCTAACGACCTAACTCGTCACTCTTAGGTTTGGTTTTCCAACAGACGGGCAAAATGGCGGCGTCATCAACGAATGAATCTATTGAAACGTTCCCCACCCCCTCAGCTACCACCACCATCAGTGGCAACAACACAAGGTACTCATACAACGAGTCGTTTGGATATACCCCGTACACCGAATTGTACAATCGGCGGAATGGGCGGCGAAAATAGTGCATTCAGAGCAGTTGTAACAACAACAACAACAACAACAACAACAACAATGGGACACGATGGTATTAATAAAACAAGTGAACGTAAACCAAGTGCTTTTAGAATGATAAGTCAGCTTGTTGGTGATGATCCACCTGTTAATGTTAATCGAAGTAAAAGTCCAGACAGTTGTAAGATATCACACGGATCACTGTCTATGGAAGTTGAATCACCGGATGATGAGGATGAGGAAATTGATGTACAGGATTCTGATCAAGATATTGCATCATCATCACCGGTTGTCTGGAGAGATTCTTGGACTGATCAACAACCTCTTGAATTAACCAAACACGATCGTTGAAAAATTTTCATATTTTTTCAATATTTTTTTTTTCTTCATCCCTCTCCCCTCCCCCCTCTCTCTCCCTCGAGTCAAATTTTTTTCATTGTTTCAATTTGCTTATTTTATTACATTCAATCGTAAACAACCGTGAAAATGCACAAAACTGTCAATAATTATATGACTTAACTGCCGATTACAATTACATAATTATTTTCATTGAAATAGAGGAATTTTTATTAATATGAATGACAAAGTTATGGTTAAGTAATTGTATACGATTACCAGTGAAAATTCATTGAAAATAACTCGTACCGAGTTGAACTAGTCCTCTAAAAAAAAAAAAAAAAAAAAAAATCAACCAAGAATGATTGATGATAAATGGAAAAATAAAAAAAGTAATGGAATCAATTATATAATTTAAATTTCTAGGTGATAAAAAGTATTGATACATTGTATGCTACATAAAAACAAAATATTGAAATAATTGACCTTTTTATTCACACACGAATAACATTATACAAAAAGACTTGATGATGACTCTCTGGTATTCCCCTGAAGTTGCAGAGACAACTTCACTATCACTGATCCTGAATCTTTTATTTGTGTGAAGAAGATATGTCTGAACAGAGTGTTGGGAAGAGAAATGTTGAGAGAGACCATTGAAATTGAAGAAAAAAAGAGCCATCAGTTGGGAGTTGTTTTTGCAAATAAGGGTTCCTAAACCCCATGATGAAAACTGGTTTTTCATGACACCCAGTGGAACATTTGTGGGCACAAGCCTATTAATACTTTAGAACCAAAGGCATTTATGAATCTCCATTGAGTATCAGGTAAGATAATCAACAAATTGTAAATTAATAATTATTATATCAGATGTCGGTAAATAATTGTGTTTTAGAAAATCTCTAAAATAACACCTGTTAATAATGCACCAATGATTGCGAACAAAGAGCCATAGCTAAAAAAAAAAACCATAAATAAACCATAATTTTTTTTTTTAAATAAACAAAAACTTGAGTAGCTGAGGCGCGGTTAGCTGCGAGAGTCAGAGGAGAAACGAGAACGTAACAATTACTATCTGAGACCGATCGGCGTGGAAAGATTAACGATCTTATACTCTTACCGGCACGTCGAGTGGCTCAACGCGATTGCCCATGAGACGAGGGGCACATTAAAGTCACCTCCTCCTTTCTCAATGAGATATTGCCGGTCGGGGCCACCTTTTCTTTCCTCTATTTCTCTTTTTCTCCCATTTCCACCATCTCTCTTTTTCTCTCCCTTCAATGATCCTTTTTTTCAACGCATGCCGCCCCCAGGATAACTTGTAAATCCTTACGAATTTTATTCCCTCATGTTCACCGAGAAAATTTCAACTAAAATGATATAAATGTTTTCTAACTTGAGTATCAACAGGATTGAGAGGTAAATTTTTTTTAATATTTATTTTTTTCACATTAAAATAAATCAAATATATCGAATAATAAAACTATTGTCAATAGTTGTAATGTATCTGGGGTTGCTGTGGAGACGATTGTAAACTCGCGCTGGAGAAAAAGGAGTGCCAGATGATTTCTCGCCCAATTAGAGGCGACCGGGCTATAAACTTCCTCGGGTGGATAAGATAGGAATATCCATGGGTCCCTGTTCTCTTGGGCCGCAAAACCAAAAGCCATCTCACTGACTCCAAATCACATGTGTATACAATACAAATCTGAAAATACTACATGTATACTCATCACAGATTATATTGACAAAATAAATGCTAAAAGATGGGTATTTTTCAGCCGGAAGCCGAGATTAAATAACCGATATTCAGTATTGTCCAAAATCATCATTTGAATCTCCCTGAAATCATACCTGGCTACAACGACGACCAAACCCGACTAATTGGCTCGTTTCTTTCTCCTCTCATTTGTAAAAGTGTTAATTTATTGTCAACCGGTGGAAAAGTCTGCGTCCCAATCAAGTATCAATTAAGACAAAAATTAATTTGCTCCTTCAGACTCAACTTCAGGTAAGTTTCTCCACTTTTATGAGAATTGTATCGCGATTATTTTTAGAAGGTAGATTAAACTTGTTGTTGAGGTTTTACAAATGATTTTATATATTATACGTACAGCGAGAGAGAGAGAGAGAGAAACGGGTGAAAATGAGACGACTAGGATGGTGTCGAGGTGATGTACAGCGACAGGGTCGATAGCGTTACAAGAGCTACTAACCCCTCTCTCTCTCTCTCTCTCACTCACTCTTACACATGTGAATTAATTCTGTCCTCGTTGTTCAGTCTTATCCCCCTCGATACCAGCGAAATGCCTCCGTTCTCACACCCCACATCTCTCTCTCTCTCTCTTATTTTCTCTTCGTCACTCCTCGCCGGTTTCTCACCTCTTCTCCATACGTTTCACGCCATTTCCCTCCTTCCATCCCATCTTGTCGCCCTCCTCACACCACTTCACAACGCATCGACGTGTAAAGCACACGCTCAAATCCTCCGCCTCCACTTTCCTCTTCTTCTTCTTCTTCTTCTTCCTCTTCTGATGATTCTTTTAAACTTTTTCTTTCCACAACCATTCTTTTTCATCTTTTTTTTTTTTTACTGGAGTGGGGGCACCTTTTCCTAATGTTTTATTTTGCTTATATGTACGTTTGCACGCCACCTCAGGTGCCCACGAAAGAGCGCGAGCCTATCTGACCACTAACTTATTATCGCGAACCGCCATTAGCATGTTTATAGGAGTGACTGGCAACATGGCATATACAATACATACATAGAAGATATTGTGGGGGTTATTTTTTTGGAAAGAGCAGGAGTATGAGGGGGAGGGGGGGGGGCTGTGGTGAATCGAGGTTTATTTACGATCAATTAAGGATTGCGCTTTTTGGGGTGGAGGGGAGAATAAAGTTGTGATTCTGGACAAATTGATCTCGGTATTCCAGTATTAATCTTTGTGGAGAGGAATTTTATTCCTCTGGGGAAGATGCTTCATGGAGATTCAAAGTGGCTCAATTGGTAAGAGCAGTAAATTAGTAATCTGAAGGTTGTGGGTTCGAATCCTCACGCAGTGATGATTTCACAATTTTCTATCATGAATTATGAAATCATATTTTGTCGTCTTTGAATTGGTAAAAAAACAAAACGGTTGTATCTACAAATAGTAGTTACAATATTGTAACTGTCAACGTGTCCGATATACAATGTATTTACGATCAATTATAATGGCCCTTCTGGGTATTAAAATAGAGCTATTGGTCGAATGAGTTATGATGTTCATGGTGAAGTCCAACAGTTATTCACTTTTTAAAAATATCGTACATGAAATGAGTAAATTGCAGATATAAAAAATATAAAATATTAATGAACATCGATCCAATATCTCCACATGAATAATTGAAAATAAATTCTGAGAGCCCTAATATCCACCGATATCGTTGAAAAATGCCGATCAAATCCTGATGGTATACATAATATAGAGGTAAACGTCACGTGTGTCTTATTCATCGCACGAAAAATGCAAATGGAGGGCAATCGTTCAACTCTCTGCGGTAAGAGGGATAAAAAAAAAATTACGTATGAAGGAAGCTGAATGTTCATGTCATTCAACGGAAGTTGGATTTATGTACTCATATATATTGGGGATGAATGACAAGAGCACTACGAATGATTCTCCATCATCCAGATCAAGTTTGTCTCTTCCTAATTGCGTTCGTGACGAGAATTATAAAAGTCAAAAAAGTGGATGTAAAGAAAAAATGAGAAATCAGAATGTTTAAACATGTGACAAAATAATGAAAAATAAACCGTTAAATATTTTTGACACAAGAGTCATTTTTAAAAGAAATAAAATTCTCATTCATCCAAGAGATGATTTATATATCGCCCTTCGATATAATAAACTAATAGCCCTGAAGATAGAAAAAGAGAAAAAGGCCCGAGGCTTATGCATCAGCTAACAAGCCTGACCGATTCTCCCCAGTGGCTCTACACTTGCCCTTTTTGTTTCTCTCCACAATTTTCAATGTTTTTTTTTTTTTTAATTTTATTTTTTTCCCCTCATATTACATTTACGGTGTCGATAGTGGCAAAGAGGTGTACGAGTCGTTCGGTTGCCCACCCCCGCTGTGTTCCTAATAAACTCACTTGCTGGTTGGGATAATGGGCAACCAGTGACTCCACAACTCTTGGCAAGAAAGGTGAGCTCCAGTCATTCCATCATTCTACCACTCAGACATGTTGTATGTATGACCATATAATCTATACGGGAGAGTGATCTTGAGGCCAATCTTTAGTTTCGCACTACCATCTTACGCTTGTTATATACTTGGCATCGTACTGGGGGTTTGTACGCATTTGAGGCGAGATAAATTATCGAGATGGTGTTGCTGATTTGGTAGCTATTATATGACCATTCCATTGAACATTGATGAAATTGTGAGAATAGGTTAATTATGAATTTCATAAATATTTTGAGAAAAAAAAAAAACTCCAACAAATGTCTCTATAAATACTCCACCAACTTATGGAAATGAGTAAAGTGATAACTATAGAGAGGAAAGAGAAAAAAAAAGTCGACAGATATTGAGGCAGGCGAAAGCGGTAGCAGGCATTATGTTATACGTCGGATATTATAAGCGGAATAATGGAGGAAAGGTGTGTGTGGTATAGTTGTATACTCGGTAGACCCAGACAAGTCCCAGTTAATATACACTAAAGTCACTCTAACCTCGTGAGTTACATGTGTGTACAACTGTTAAACCTTTGGCAGTCCATATTATAACAATATTTTTACCTTGTGTTGGTGAGAGAAATATTTGAAAAAAAAAAAAAAAAGAAATCCCCACATTGTTCTTTTGGTGAACAGTAGAAGCGATGCTGGTGTGCCCCCCTACTGTGCAAGTTATTTGCCACGATCCTCCTTCATGATTTTCTACTCTAATTTGTAGCGACAGCCAACCAAGAGCACGTGATACCTCTTGACATGGCTCTCAAACTTATTTCTTGTGTTTTAAAAATATTCTTCTTTTTTTTTTATTACGTTTTATTCACTTGTCGATCATCTACCTTTTACATTCATCCTCATTATTATGCCACCATGTAAACTGTTTGCTTCTTTAGTCTTTCGGTGCCTGCGAGGCTTCCACTTGGATTCCTTGGAGCATTTCGGTGAGGGAATTGGCGCTTGAGGGGTTATCCTTGAATAATGTGGAGACTTTGTCAAAATTGGAGGGGAATATTATTGGAATTTTTCCTCTTTTTTTTTCTCGTTTTGATTAATCGATTATTGACGTGGAAAATAATTTATTTCAAGGATATGAATTTTTGCTTGAAGGGTCTGATACAGGTATCTGATCAATTTTTATCTACATCAGGTATATTTTCGACTTGATTCAGGTCCATTTTACAGACCTGAATCAAGGCGGAGGAAAATCAGGTTCAGTGACTGAAATCAGGTAGAATTCGACTTGACTCAGGTCGAAAAACAAACTGACGTCTTTCTACCTGAATCAATCCGATTTTCTACTTACGTCAGGTCGAGGAATCGGATCGATTGAGGTTAGAGTCATCCTACTTGAATGAGGTAGATTATATCGACTTGAATCACAACTTTTTTTTTTTTTTTTTTTTTTGATGTATCATTCGTTTCTGTGAAATTAATTTCAACATTTGACATTGAATTTTTTCATCCATTTTTCATTTTCGATGATTGGACATTTTTTTTCTCTGCAGAAACAATGAAAATATCTCTCAGTAGCGGCTGTAATTTTTATTTTTATTTTTTTCATTGCGTCGGCCAGTTAACTTTGAGACGTGACCGGTGCGATTTGATATTATCGATTTCTTTTTATAAACTTTCGCTGAGTAAGCATCGATTTAATTAAATTCTTTAATTATCTTTTTCCGTTCATTTTAACATTACGCATTGTAACACCAACACTTGTAGCACATCCAGGATTGCCAGAGTGTTATTGAAAAAAATAAAAAATAAAAAATAAAATACACAGGTGAAATTAATCGCGTGGATGATGAAAAAGGAATAAAATATGAGTTTCTTTGGGATGAAAGAATTAGTCCGATGATTATCGTAGAACTTGGGACAAGTATACTAGATAACATCGTTGTGGAATTCTTGGAGGAGCGCGTGAGGTATCCAGTTCCCAGTACCAATCTCTTGATCGGCTTGAAAATTGTAACTGTTGGATATTAGTATAGACACTTGATCTCATTTCGTCAATCTCAGATTGATCAATTATTACAACTTTTTTTTTTTTTGCGAATAATATGAAAATGAATGATTATTAATACATTAAAAAAAAAAAATTCTCAATTTTTTTCATATTTTTCAGTAGCCACTGTGTTTCAATATTCATTAATACAGTTGAAAAATCGTGCAGAAAGGTGATGTACATAAGTACACACTTATTCACTCGAGCATAAATAAAGACGGTCGTTTACAATGTCAATTCTAATATCGGAACAGGTCACAGAAGAGTGAGCTTTATGTGGTTCGGGGTAATATATTCAACAAAAGGCTCAAGACGCGTGAAAGGTAGCAAAGGGAAAGACAGTTTTGGTAATTGGTTGTGGTTTAGGTATGCGGTCATCGTCATCCAAAGAATGAGTAATTCTTCTCTGACAAAAAAATAAAATAAAGAGTTTGAAATTTTTATTTTCACGTACTGAAGGCTCTTAAATTCAAGTGCGGTGATCCATTGCGGTAAATCGTCTGAATTTCATGTGCAACGTCCGTGATCGTTGAGGCTTAAAAGAGAGAATTTAAAAATTTATAAGAAACATAAATGAAAAGAGACGATGGCAAAGCCATCCCGCCAGTTTCCACCATCTTTGCGTGTGTTAGTTTTCATTCGGTGGGTAATTTCTTGCACGCAAATGCAACTTGGCTACTGGAATTCTCAGTTTGCAATAAATAAGAAAAAGATTCAATATTTTATGAATATCGTTGGAGATATTTGGTTTAAAGGAAAATGTCAAACAACTTTTTTTGTAGGAGATGAAATTATTCACAGAGAAAGTTTTGTGATGATTTTCTCTATCATGAGGGGTAATAGAGAGGAATTTGGGTTGAATTTTAATTTTTGTTGAATATTTTACCATCTTGGAAATAAAATGTTTAAAAGAAAAATATCGAATGATCTTCCTTGTAGCTAGGAAAATACTTCACAAAGTATTTTTTTTTTTCTTGCATTTTCCAGTGAATTAAAATTTCATGAAGAAACTTTTTTTACATTAACTTCAGTCGGTAAAAAACATTTCTCCAATGATTCTTTCGTTATCTTTCTTACCAACAGTCGCACCAATTTTATTTGAAAGAATTTCCGTAAGGTAGAGCCACTTTCCAACATTTCGTTCGGTTGTAAATAGATTTGTCAACGGACAGATTTGAATTTTCTTGTGTTTTTTTTTTTTCTAGAATGAATAAGTGTGATTTTCAGTAATCATGGCGGTCCAACATCCCTTCGCGGCGTACTCAGGCACTTGAAATTTCCAGGGGGGATGGGGAGAGGTTTTAGGAAGCCAATGAAGGTGACTTTTCACCGCTAAATGATATTAGCCGTCAACATTCCTGTTTATCATTTCAGGTAATAAAAAGTCAGAATTGTTATCATAATAATCAAGATTTTATTAAGCTTATATAATGCTGAATATAATAGAATATTTGAGAATATGTGACAAATATTTTTTTTAAATTTATTGAATTATCATAGTTGTTGATGGATTGTCAATGTTTCATTTAGTTTAGTATTTAATGTTTGAACCAGTATTTCAGTCGAAATACTGGAACAAGTTCATTAGCGCTGCCTCGAGTTTTACTGTGTTACGCGGATCATTCAGATACTCCTGGAACTTAGTACTCATAAACTCGTATTGGCTCAAAGGCCCTTCAATATACCCGCTATACCTAAGGCTATCCCATATAAAGTTGCCAATCTTAATGAAGGCTGATGGAATAAATTTGGAAATTGAATTAGCTGAGCCTCCGTTGTTTCCGGGATTGACTGAGCCGCCCCAGCCTGTCTGTTGCGATCCCTGGTTAACTGAGACGGGGTTTTTTCTCACAGTTTTCTGGCCAACTTGAAACATAAAATAAAAATAATAAAATCTTAGTTGGCTTGACAGCCATCGCGCGAATCAACATTTTTAAAACAAGATTCGAAGTTACTTGTTTTCATAATCGAAAATATTTTCAATTGAGAATGTAACTTGGTATTTTTCTCTAATGCTTTCCATTACCGAGATAACTCGATAATTTATCTGGTTATCACAATTTTATATGGTATTTTTCGAATGTAATTTCAAATAATATTCACCTTTTGGGGGAGCTGTTGGTGGTATCGGCACTTTATTGGTAGTTTTCTTCTCAGGTCTCAAACTGAAGAATAAAACAATATTTAGGGACGTTCTTGGAGTAGAGTCAAAAAATATCATGTAGATTATTTTGTATATCGCGTGCTATGTGGAAAAAAGTCGTATGAACTTTTATCTAATTTAATTTCACATTGGTGGAAAAAAGTCGTATGTAAAATTCTCGTTTCATCAATGTGAAATCAAATTAGAAAAAAGTTCATACGACCTTTTTCCACATAGTACGCGATATCTCGAAGACTAGTGGATTCAGACTATGTGAAAAATATATTTTTTTTAAAGAATGTAATTTTCTACGAGAAAGATCTTGCGACATTTTCCCTCGAAAACAGTCAGTTCCAGGATAATCGGTAAATTGCTAAACATCTTATTTTTCATCTAAATCATTTAACGGATAATTATTCATTGAATTTCTCCAGAAACTCGACTTTTTTTAGGGAAAAATTTCAAGGCACCTTCTGTAGCTTCTGGAAAATTCTTGACAGCTCATCTTTCTGCCGAAGATGATAACTTCAAGGTATATTGATAAAGTTCTTCCAGAAGCCAACGTTACACTCATATTCAATTCTCTACCAGGCTATTGATTTCATTTTAAATTCATTTGATTCGTGAGTTTCTTACTCACAAAGTATAGAGATCATTTTTACCTTCTATAGAAATTGTCGATAGATTTTTCATTATCTTGCCTTTTTGCTGTTTTCATTTGATCTATATAGCGGGCTTCACAACACATGAACGCTGAAGAAACAATAGACACATTACTTACTAGATAATTCACAATCAATCAAGGAAAATAGTGAAATAAAATCAAAACTTACCAATGAGAAAAATCCCAAGGATTGTGAAGAGGTACTGTGACTTCATTTCTGTAGTTTTGTTTCAGTTGATAATGTCCTAACGCTCAAGAGCACAAATGATGATGGACTGAGGGCGTCCTCCCATTTTTATACTCAAAATCCACTCACAGAAATTTGCTTGTTATTTCAAAATTAACACGTACTAAGGTTTCAAGATGTCCATTAGGGAATGTTTTCTTTCAGGCGAGAGTGACTCAATTAGTGCATCAATTAAAAGCCATATCAATAGAACAGGTGTAAACAGTTCTCAGAATTTTCAGAAATTTATCATAGTCACATTGGGAAATCCTCAAAATATAATTATTGTGATAGAACAATTTGGAGGTATTCATGATGTCCCTCAGGCGAAAAAATTTCATCAGTTTCTTAATCAATTTTGTACTTTTATCGATGGTTCATGCTTATTATCAATTGGAAAGTATAATTGAATTCCTAATTCTCAATAACAGTTGAAAAAAGTTGAGTATTTTCGAGCAAATTAAATAATAAATAATGCTGATGCCTGGTGGTCTCATGGAGTCTGCTAAATGATATGAGCCGTCAACATTCCTGTTTATCATTTCAGGTAATAAAAAGTCAGAATTGTTATCGTAATAATCAAGATTTTATTAAGCTTATATAATGCTGAATATAATAGAATATTTGAGAATATGTGACATAATATTTTTCTTAAATTTATTGAATTATCGTAGTTGTTGATGGATCGTTAATGTTTCGATTTAGTATTTCATTCGAAATACTGGAACAAGTTCAGTACCTCTCTCTCGAGTCCTACTGTGTTACGCGGATCATTCAGATGCGCCTGGAACTCAGGACTCATAAACTCGTATTGGTTCAAAGGCTCTTTACTAGACGAGCTTTTCCTATACGTATCCCACATATTTTTGGCAGTATTCATGGCGAATGTAACCAATCCTGAATCTGAATTAGTTGAGCCTCCATTGTTTCCGGGATTGACTGAGCCGCCCCAGCTTGCTTGTTGCCATCCCAGCTTTTTTTTTGTTCTTTTCTTCTCAGGTCTGAAATTGAAGAATAAAACAATATTTAGGGACGTTGTTGGAGATATGAATAGAGTCAAAAAATATCATGTAGATTATTTTGCAAAATCTATCTAATATTTTGTGAAAAATATCTTTTTTTTTTAAAGAATGTAATTTTTTATGAGAAAGATCTTGCGACATTTTCCCTCCAAAACAGTCAGTTCCTGGAAAATCGGTAAATTGCTGAAGGTCGTATTTTTCAGCTAAATCATTTTATGGATAATTATCCATTGAATTTATCCAGAAACTCGGCTTTTTTTAGGGAAAAATTTCAAGGCACCTTCTGTAGCTTCTGGAAAATTCTTGACAGCTCATCTTCCTGCCGAAGATGATAACTTCAAGATATATTGATAAAATCCTTCCAGAAGCCAACTTTACACTCATATTCAATTCTCCACTACGCTACTAATTTCATTTTAAATTAATTCAATTCGTGAGTTTCTTACTCAGTATTGGGATGATCGTCGTCTTCACACTCATATTCAATCGGTTTAGTATTTGAGTCGAAAGACTGGAACAAGTTCAGTACCTCTCTCTCGAGTCCTACTGTGTTACGCGGATCATTCAGATGCGCCTGGAACTCAGGACTCCTAATGTCGAATTGGTACAAAGGCTCTTTACTAGACGAGCTTTTCCTATACTGATCCCAGTCTTTTATGACAGTATCAACGACGAATGAAAGCAATCCGACATCTAAATTAGCTGAGCCTCCGTTGTTTCCGGGATTGACTGAGCCGCCCCAGCCTGTGTGTTGCGATCCCTGGTTAACTGAGACGGGGTTTCTTTTCACGGTTTTCCGGTCAACTTGAAACATAAAATAAAAATAATAAAATCTTGGTTGGCTTGACAGCCATCGCGCGAATCAACATTTTTAAAACAAGATTCAAAGTTACTTGTTTTCATAATCGAAAATATTTTCAATTGGGAATGTAACTTGGTATTTTTCCCTGACGCTTTCCATTACCGAGATAACTCGATAATTTATCTATTTATCACAATTTATCATGGTATTTTTCGAATGTTATTTCAAATAACATTCACCTTTTGAGGGAGCTATTCGTGGTATCGGCACTTTTTTGGTAGTGGTCTCCTTAAGTCTGGAATTGAAAATATCATGTAAATTATTTTGCATATCTCAAAGACTAGTGGATTCAGACCATGTGAAAAATATCTTTTTTTTAAAGAATGTAATTTTCTACGAGAAAGATCTAGCGACATTTTCCCTCCAAAATTCTTCACCACGCTACTAATTTCATTTTAAATTAATTCAATTCGTGAGTTTCTCACTCATTATCGGAATCCTCTTTATAGTTATCTTCATTGTCATCTTCAAGGGAGTTGCCGACAAATTCTTCTACATTGAGTACATTTTCCAGGTCAGTGGGCTGAACATCAGTTTCCCTTTTTGCTGTTCTCATCTGACGTATATAGCGGGCTTCACAACACATGAACGCTGAAGAAACAATGGACACATTACTTATTAGATAATTCACAATCAATCAAGGAAAATAGTGAAATGAAATCGAAACTTACCTATGAGAAAAATCCCAAGGATTGCGAAGAGGTACTGTGACTTCATTTCTGTAGTTTTGTTTCAGTTGATGATGTCCTAACGCTCAAGAGCTCAAATGATGATGGACTGAGTGCGTCCTCCCATTTTTATACTCAAAATTGACTCACAGGAATTCACTTGTCATTCCAAAATTAAGACGTACTTAGGCTTCAACATGCCCATTAGGGAATCTTTTCCTTCAAGCGGGTGTTTTTCCTAAGGAATTTTATTACTGTAATTAGTACATCCATTGAGTACTGTATTAATAGAACACGTGTAAACAGTTTCTAGAAATTTCCGGGGATTAATCATACATTGGAAAACACTTAAAATGTAATTATTGTATTAAGACAAATTGAAGGTAATGATGTCCCTGAGGCGGAGAAAATTTTTTCAGTTTCTTAATCAATGTTGTACGTTTGTCAATGACTCATGCTCATTATGAATTGGAATGTATACTTGAATCCCTAATTCTCAATAATATTTTGGAGAAAGTTGAGTATTTTCGAGAAAATTAAATCCGATGTCTTGGTGGTCGCGAGCTATTTTGCCATCTCCAAAGCTCAAATATTTGTGAAAAATGAAGAATTTTGAAAACTATAACGGACTGAATAAAACGTATTTGAGATAGATAACTCGTCAAAAGTAATTGACAGAACAAAAATTAAGAATTAATGAATTCTCATGCAATAATAAAATTGACCAATCCTAGCTGAGAAAATCTGATCAGGATAATAAAATGAATAGGTGATAAAATACTCCATTCAATTGAATTTATTTTATTAATCCAAAAGAATAATGAAACACATATTTTTTAACAACAGTGGAGTACGCAAGATCCCTCTCTACATGATTGAATTGCAGTTTTTAAAAATATCGCCCTTCCGCGGGGCCACAGTCAATCCAACGCTTGTGGGCATCAATTAATCTTCAATAACTGCAACCTGGAAATGAGAATCAATGAATGAATCAGAATATTTTGATTTTCTTAATTTTGTCAAATTATTTTCCTCACAATGAAGAGCATTTGCAAAATATTCACAAGCTAAGAGGTGACATTTCATATGAAATATGTATAAATAAACCAATTGACCTCAAATTTTTGGGGTTATTCGCACCTACTTTCGTGTCTCGTGACGCTCAGGCCAATCTGATATTCAAGGCATTCGTGACTGGTGTCATAGATACAAATGATTTCAATCTGAGTGAGAAAATTCATTATTAAAAACTCATTTCAAGATGGAACTGATTGATCTTGATTTCACAATTTGCCGTGAATTGTTTAGAGTGTCTGAAATTGAAGAATAAAATATCATGTAATAATTTTCAGAAATGACGGTGATGAAAATTCTCTCATTCTTATATTCGAAAAAATGTCAAGATTAAATTATACTAACGAGTCAACATGTTTATTAAGGTAAATCTTCCCTCAGGCGGTAAAATCATGTGACAATTTCAATCGCTCGAGGCTTTTGTCGAGGAATTTCATTCCTAATGGGATTGATTACTCATCGGAGCAGTTAATGGATTTATTGAGTGCTGTGTTATTTAATCAAAAATGTGTGAATATTCCTCAGAATTTTACGTTAATGTTATTATAGTGACACCAAACTGAATTGACCAATAGTTTCTGCAAGTTTCTCCATTTTCATATGGCTTCAGAGGATCCGAGACTGGGTTTTTAGGCATTGAATTTGAATTCTCAATAGAATATTGACATTTTAATAACCGAGCAGTTTCATACACAATTCGGAGCAGAGCCATACAAGCATAATTAGCATAATGAGAGATACTACATAAAGATCTCCATTGAACTGATGTGGATCGACTATTTTCACTTTCACAACATCAGGGCTATTCATCTCATTGGACGTAATGATGGAAGTTGACTCCTCTTGGATTGTCCTGTCGGATTCTTCTTGGACTGTCGTCTGGGACTCTTCTTGAATTGTTCTCTCGGGCTCTTCTTCGATTGTCGTCTGGGATTCTTCTTGAATTGTCGTCTCGAACTCCTCTTGAATCGTCCTTTCAGACACCTCTTGGATTGTCCTTTCAAACTCCTCATGGTTTGGCTTCTCGATGACAATCTCAGTGGTCGAATAAACGTCTTCCCATGGTCTATCCGTCGCAGCCGTTGAGACAATGTCAGAAGCTGTTGTCTCTACTATTTCCGGTTTTCTGAATCGCGATGCCATAGATTCAGAAATTCTTTGTATTAAAAATTCCTGATACGTTTCAATGTTGATGGTAAATGTTTTTTGAGTCTGAGCAGTAACTGACGTTTTTGGAAAGTTTGGTGCTATGAATAAACTTGCAGCGCATATCTCGCCGAATAGTAACATAATCGACACTATTAGAGCCTTCATGTTGATCACAATGGACTAACTGAACTTCTCCGAAATGAATTGTCTTCTGATTGAATGAGAAAAATGGAAAATATAATACTGACAATGGAAAAACCAAGATCGTCTGAGACAGACCGTACAACACAATCTATGTAACTTCATATTGAATACCCTATGCTTCATGCTATGACTCATAGATAAACGATTAACTCATTAGACTGTGTTCTCTTCAGTCAAAAATTCACCTTGGGCGGGTATGACCACTCTATATCTTATCTCTCCTGTATAAAATTTCCATTGAAATATTATACCTGATGACGCTTACGTCGATTTCATCATCTATGATATGATACATTATAAGTTTATTCATGTGAAATTGAATTATCCATCTAAAAAAAAACCATGGATGAAAACTGTCATGGCAGCCTACAGTTCGTGATTCGTGATGGGTTAGTCATGGTGATCGCCATGTTGAATTTCATGGGTATGGGGAAATAATGCTCCATTTTCATGAAAAAAATCGTTTTCATCATTTGAATATGAAAAATTTTTACGCAATTTTATTAATACACTCTTATTCTATTGCAATTTTTTGATAGAAAATTTCCGGCATAAATTTCACGAGTTTTTTGAGTTGTATTTGCTTTCATTTATGATTAAAAAATCTAATCGCAGGCGGCAATCCAATCGACATATTCAAAATAAGGAGAGAAGGATATCCAATCGAGAAATTGACCAGAAAAACACTTTGAAATATCGAAAAAAAAATATCAAAGTCGGAAACTCAAATTTCACGGACTAGGCCGATTGGGTTATTTTGCCTTTAGACACTTGCCCTCTTTTGACACAGTAAAATGACTTTTTTCCTTCTCACGATTGAGGAGCTATTCCTCCTGGGACCCCCGATGAATATGCAATCGAGAAATTGACCAGAAAAACGTTTTGAAATATCGAATGGAAATGACGATCAACGCCCCGGCCGCTTGCGGCCGGGGTGGCGTTAGTTTTCAAAATGTGATAAAATTTTAGGTCGAGAAGCTTTGAGGAGTTGGAGAAGAAAAGGAATGAAATGATAAGGAAGAGAATTGAAGAGTATTATTGAAGTGACATCTCGTGCCATGGATAGGAAATATCTTCGCCTGAAACACGATATTACCCACTGAAATGTAGTATAGTACAACATTACCTTCATCTACCATACGTTGTACATGGAGAGTACATCCTTAAATTCACAATCGAAAAGGATCGATTCATCCTCACCTTCTCATAGACAATTAACGATAAAAAATTAGGAATTAAGGAATTCTGATGGACGAATAAAATTGAAAAATCCCAGCTGATAAAAAATCTAAATCAGACTAATGAAATGAATATTTGATAAAATACTTCATATTAATCTAAAAGAATAATGAAATACATATTCTCTAACAACCGTGAACCCGCATGGAGCACGCAAGATCCCACTCTCCCGATAAAATAATGAAAAATTGATTTTGTCATTTTCCACTGATAGTAGATGTAAAAAAAAAGTCACTCTGACACGTGGCCCGTTTGGCTTATCAAGCTCCCTGTAAATGGCATGAGCATGAAAATACATTACATAACGATGATTACACTGATTTACCACTTAACGATTTAATAAAACAGGCGCGTTGACGTGTTCCCTTTTGTATTTCCTTGAATCGATCTATTTATTCATCACGAACATCTCGATAAAAGTGTTCAAGGTTGCCTTTTCAATTTAAAAAATATCAAATCCATTATAAAATAATAATGATGATTCACGGCCTATAAACCCAAAAGTTTGTCAATGGGGCAATCGTTAATTCTCGATTCAGTCATTATTTGAATGAAGAATTCATACGGTGTTAAAACATTGTGAATGATTCAATGGAGGTGATTAATAAAAGAGTGATTTTTTCTTTACTCCTGTTGATAATTTACATTGTTAATGTACAAACCCAGGCATATGCTGTTATTTTCACTGATGAACAATTGGAGAAATCTCAGAGACCTCATGATAATATTACGCCGAGAGATGGTGCCTCTATCATCGCAGCACCACGTAGGGTCACTCGGTGTAAACCCGGAGAACGAGCGGATAAACGGGGAAGATGCAGAGTGCCTTGGTAATTGGGTAAGTTTAATAAACAATGTTTAAACATTGATCGACCTCATTTAAAATAAATTTCAACCTTGGACCCTGACACAAAATCAATGAAAAATCGATGAATATTTGCCTAGAAATTACGCAATGATTGATAATAATCAATAATAAAAGTCAAAACAAGATAGAGATTGCTGTGACTCTTGAACTGATCTGAATTGTAGTTACAATACTCTTGATCGATCGATAGCAGCATTTCCAATAATGTATCGTGCAGGAATAGTCGCTTGTCTTCTCCTAGTCGCGAGTATCGTGGTGTTACAGGCTGCCGTCAATTCTCCACAATACGAAGTGTCTCGTGAACAGATAACAAAGCATAATTCCATCGATACGTCAACAAATTCCAAAGAGCCTTTGAAATTCAATGGTAATAATGAAAATAGAGACGTAAGCAAAACAACGGAATCTTACTCCTTTGCAGATTATCCTGAGGAAGACAGGTCTATCATAAATGCTCCATTGAGAACTCTGTGTCCAAAGGGACAGCGTAGAAATAGTGATGGATTATGCAAGGAATTACTTTGGTGAGTTGAGGGGGAATTTTTTAATTGTAGTTATGATTCAAGTCGATAGTCTAGATAATTAATTATCAATCGAAAATTTTCATTTTCCATTTAGATATTTTTACATCGATGAGAGATATTAGAATGATTAATAAGATATAATCAAGATAGAGATAATAAAAGCACCTATAGGTGCTTGCCCTCATCATTGAAGTGAAAACGTCACAAGAGGGGACTCTGGCAATATTAAAACTTCGGTCAGTCGAGTGATTGTCCCCTCAGCATTCAGTCGATACGTGAATAGTGCAAGTGAATAATCAAAAATGAGGGGCCATTTTTTTACAAGTCTCCTATTGTTTCTATTGACAATTGTGGCAATTTATGCGGATAATCCGACAGAAATGGAGGAAAAGAAATTTATTTCATTTAGAAAAAAGTATCACATGGGTTCCATCATTAAATTTCCACTGAGGTGTCCAAGTAACAAACGCAAAGTAGCCAATCGCTGTCGCGAAGTTTATTGAAGGTTAATAATTATTTATTTATATCATCAGACATTTTTGGTTATTCTAGTTCATAAATCTACATTTTTTTTCATTTTTCATTTATCTCAGTAATGATCAAATTTCTCGAAATTCAAGTGAATCAACTCTTCCTGAATTTAACAAGCATGAAAAGTTGAGTTATATTTATTAAAATCTCATTAAATATTTCATGTTCTCGTGTTCATGTTTTTCATTTTTGATAATTCAAATAAAACTTTATTTCAGTAGCGAAATAGTAAAATAGTTTACTCAACTTCCAGTTGATTTTTCAATCATAATATCTGGAAATCTGAGCGAGATAGCAAAATTTTTATAGACACCTTTTTTGTAGCTCTCAATCCGTTCTAAAAAAAAGTCCTCATCAAAATTTCGCTATCTCTCCTAAATCCTGAGATATACATCGAAAACTGACCTCAGTTTTGCTTCAAAATTCTATGAATTCCAATGTGATAAAAAAATACAATTGTCAGAAGTTTGGAATGCGAGGTTCCCCCCCCCCGTCCCCTTTGCGACCGATTGTTTTATCTGAACTGAATGTCGTCAGCACATTCAAGCGTCAAGACAAGGAAAATTCGTACACTTTCTCTTGAAAAAAAAAATTATTTCCCATTGTTCTCCTGTTGATGAAATTTTTTCGACAAAAAGTTTAAAATTTAAAAATAAAAATATTATATTATATTATATTATATTTATAAATATTCATTTCAATAATCAAAGAGACACCCCTATTAATCCAATAAACATTGAATAAAAATCCTCTAATTAAATATGATTTTAAAATAAACTCTCCCATGAATGAATTTTCAACTCTCTCAACTGTTATATTTCACAGAGTAAAAAAAAAAAACCGAGTGATTAACTGAAAAAGAAATATCTATACAATACAAAGTACCGGGAATTAATAGCTGGCGGGCCTTCACGTGTTAATTATGAAGTGCATTAATCGCTTGGTAACACGTGCATCATATCCACACACGAACGGAGCTCTGAATGTTCAATATTTCATTTTCTCTCATTAAAATTTCTTTTTTATTCATTTATATTTAAATATAAAATTATCATGAAAAACACTTTAATGCAATACATGAATTATTATTTTTTAAAAATATGTAAATCTATTTTTAAATAAATAAATGAAAAAAATCGTTTTTTTTTCCTTTCTCAAACAACAAATTTTATAGATTCGATAATTACTGGAATGTACATTGTTATTAGCGTATGATACCCTAGGGGTGGGAGGTAGGAGAGTGGAGGGAAGTGAGAGGGATGGGGTAATTTATTTTAAAATGCTCAGGAAGGACAGTTGGAGTGACTAATTGTCTCATAACAATTTGCCCGACCCAGTGTTTACGTAAATACCGCTAATGGTTGAAATAGTAAGCTGACGGATTTTAACGATGTTTCTGTGCATTGTTGAACAACTCGTTGATTACCAGAATGAGAACATGTAACAAATTCATGGAGATTAATTGAATGAAGAGTTTTTTTTTTTCAAGCTTTCAATGTGTTGGGAATGAATGGAGCGGGGGTGGATTTTTATGTTTGTGGAGGTGAAAAATTAAGGCATTAAGGGGAGAAATGAAGCTATGAGATAAAAAAAAAAGTTTTGATTCAAGTCTAACTCTCTCCATTTCCCCCCCACTTTCACTCCTATCACTCATAGCCATTTAATTGCACTTGTCTTAAACTCCCAACTTCACATCCTCCGCCGCTCTGAAATGTTTCTCATTCGACCCCCGTAACCTAAGCAAAGCTCTACTAAAGGGTCCCCTGGGAAATCCCATGGCCTAGAGGTCGTTAATTGGTATATCAAGAGATGAAGAAAATACGATAAGGGACTCATACGTGCTCGGAAAACATAAAGAACTGCTAGCTTCTGAAAATCACTCCCAACTAAATTTTCACCACTTTAAATATACAAAAAATCCTTTCACAGTCTTTAACCCCTGAATATTCATTTTATACCCCCTCCCCTCGTCGCAGAGAAAAATCATTTTTTCAAAATTGATAAATTAAATTCAATTATTAGAAAATACATATCTCAATTCAAAGAAACTTGTCCTTTGTGTCGAAAGATTCACTTCATCAAACACAGGACCAAACATCTTGAATGTAGCTTATACCCCTTGACTATTATCTCTACTCCCTCATAGCAATAAAGATTACATCTCCTGCGAGAGATCGAGTCAAAAGAGAGGCGAGAAAATATATATTTTTTTTCTAACACAAGAATGAGAGTCTATAACCCTCCTCCGTATGTTGGTGGGGATTAATCAGGGGAAAAATTAGGTCATGACGATAAGGAGTTCCGGAGGGAGGAGGGGGGGGGGGGAGTGAAAAAAAATAATGGGAGAGTTGCCTCCAACTGCTAATGGAGAAAGGATGTGAATGTTGGTGGGAGTGAGAGAGAGGGGAAACATGAGTGAGGGAGTGAAATACAGTCAAAAAGGTGGTGAGAGGCATTTGGTGTTAAAGGAGAAAGGGGGTGAGGGGGGAAGGGGAGGGTAAACGCGGTCTAAAACCACAAGCAACCCTGATGACGTGACCACAGCATAACGCGTTTCCATGGGTTTCTCGTGGGAGAGAGGCTAACTCTCTCTCAACAGCCCCCCCCCCCCCCCACCCCCCTTACGTTATATCTCGTTTAGCGGTCACTGAGTGAAAACTAGGAGTATAACCAAGGTCAAGTTATCAAGTTAACTATCGCTCGGATGAAATGCGAATTTAATTGTTTCAGTGCTGGGTAAAGAGAATTCCAGAAGGGGGGAAGAAGGGAGAAGGGGTGGTTTGATGGAGTTTAGGGAGTGGAGAAAATGATAGAATCGTTGTGGAAAAAAAAATTGATAGGAGTTTGTCGACGTATTGCCACTTTTTTATTTGTTCAAATCGAAAATAAAAATTTAGATAGATTTGATGAGTCAAATCAGGTAGAGTTGGACTTGAATCAGGTAGAGTTTGACTTGATTCAGGTAGAGTTTGATTTGAATCAGGTAGAGTTGGACTTGATTCAGGTAGAGTTGGACTTGAATCAGGTAGAGTTGGACTTGAATCAGGTAGAGTTGGACTTGGTTCAGGTAGAGTTTGACTTGATTCAGGTAGAGTTTGATTTGAATCAAGTAGAGTTTGACTTGATTCAGGTAGAATTCGACTTGATTCAGGTAGAGTTCAACTTGAATCAGGTAGAGTTGGACTTGATTCAGGTAGAGTTGGACTTGATTCAGGTAGAATTCGACTTGAATCAGGTAGAATCAAGCTTATTTAAACTAGATACACAATTTTATCCCCAATATTTTCATATTTCTAACGATATTCCATTTAACAGTTTGTCTTTGAAAAGTGAACAAACGCATATCCCTCTTGGGGGATTTGGGTAGTGCCAACTGGTGCTGCAAAAGAGGCAGGGTAAATGTCAGTGGACGAAGACTTAGTGCCCCAAGGGCAGAAGGACTCTCACGGAAATCCCCCAGAAATTTCTCTGGGTAAAGGCGTACGTAGGACTTTAGAGTTGGCAAAGGGGGTGGGTGAAAGACGGGGCGGAGGGGGGGGGGGGGGGGAAGGAGAGTGAACTGGAGCAACTGCAGACGTAGAATGGGAGTGAGAAATTCATTGCACGAGAAGAGTACACAGAGGGCTCTTTTCACAAACGCGTTGAGAATCGTCAAGATGGTAGGATGTAGAGAGAAAAAGGGGGTTTAAGGAGAGAGAGAGAGGGGGGGGGGGAGACGGGAGGGAAGTAGAGAAAAAAAAAAGGATTTATCTTGTATCCAATGTCTTTATCAATCTTGGAAGGATTTTGCAGGATGACAAAAAATAACACGGGCCGTGAAAAAAGTCCTGAGAATACGACTGTGGAAGGGTGAAGGAGGGGCATTTTTTTTTTGTTTCTTTCCTTTTGCAGTTGGGACAATATGTACCCTGGTATTATCGCTGTCCGCTTGAATTCTTGGAATAACAAGGGACATTCTTGAGATTCGTGCGCTGATGATAGGGGCGAGGAACTCAATTCGTGAATGTTCTTTCTGACCCTCTTTAGGGGTTATTTATTTAGTTTTTTTTTGGGGGGGGGGAGACGTTTTAATTATTTTCCACGGTTTTAATAATCTCGACAAATTTATTTTTTTAAAGAATAAAAAATACAGAGTATTTGAGTTTTTCTCACTTGCCTCTTCATCAGCATTCCTCAACTTTTCCTATTTCAACTGTGCTCATGTAATAATTGGAAGGGCCCTGTCAAGGCCACCCGGAAATAATTCATTTACAATTCATCAAGGTCAAAAAATAATTCTCATTTCGATGACATGACAAAGACCAATTATCGACCTTTAAACGCCACACGATCTAAAATTATAAAATTAAACTTTCCTTTAAGAATTTGTGGTTTAAAAATAATATATGCGTCTTCGTGGTGTGTACAAATTTAGTTGCACTCTTGACCTCTTTGATAGACGATGAAAGTACCAAAGTAGGAGATATTGCGTCAACTCTACGTAGAGTTTTGCCGTTTGACGAATACCGCTTGGGTTTTTTTTTGAGATCTCTATTTTTTGTCCAAGTTCTCAGGGATAACAAATACTACAGAATATTTCATACATGTGTGGGAGAGAGAGGGACTTGTGGATATAATAAAAAAGGCCAATGTGAATGGGTCCTTGAGAGTGGTGTTACGTATTTATACACCGTAAAATATCTACGGGTTTTAAGTGGGTTACCGGTGTGTTTTCTCAGTTACATTTTGTATTCGACATCAACGCGGTACAAAAAATCGGATAAAGTACTTGGGTAACTCCTTCAAACTGTCCAACACCTGTGCACCAGTGATCTCAGTCACCAGTGCAATCTCAATTTTATTATTCTGAAGCTAAAGTTGGATTTGAGGGTTAAAATAATGATGATGATGTCTGTTAAGAATAAATAGAGAATAGAGTTAGAATCAGGCAGAGTGATGTCGAATTGATGAAAATTTTGTATCTGAATGAGACGAGGAAATTGAATAATAGAAGGTACTGGAATAATACCCTTCCAATAAAATCAGAATACAATTCAATTGGAAAATATCGAATTATTTTGGTAATTCAATCGTTCATGATTCACTCCAATCTCATACAAAATCCATCGATTGTTCAACGAAAATGTCTTCCATCCAGAACATCCAGTTGATACGAATTCTTCCTCATGAACCTTCCAAAATTAAATTTTACCCCAATTTTTAAAAAAATCAAATGACATTAATATTTCACTGAGTTATAAATTTAAAAAAAACAAGAGAATTATTATAAATGACGTAAAAATTTATTGAATAAACTCCTCCATTTTTTTTTTGTTCCAGAAAATAAGTTTAATCATGATGATCAATACCTCAACACGGTCCTCATTCGGCACCTCAAGAGCTCTTCCGAATCATCACCAGAAAATCTTAAAAAAACTTGAACGATGAAAAGAAGAAATATAAAAACCACTCAACCTGTAAATTAAATCTGATGATCAATTCCTTTGCATACAATGATCCAACGAAAATTGCTATTTTCACTTGTATGCACTGTCACGTGTGTCCGTAGGGCAAATGCATTGTCACGGAGTCAGACCGATCGATATAGGTAGGAAAAACCAGAGGCTCTCTCTCCAGCTGAATCTGCCGCACCTATATTTTTCGGACTATCCTCGTTGAAGAAGAAAAGACCTCCACCATCTTCAAATTTAGTTTCATATTCTGTGCAGAGCCATGTCGAGCATCAAAATTTTCTTTTTTCTCTTTAAAAAAAAAAAATGACATGTTTAAATCAGCATATTGTCTCAATTCTCATGATAAATAATAAAAATATTGAAAAATTTGAAATTCAAAGAAATGTAGAAATGTTGAAAATACAATAGAAATAATAAAACAGAGAAACATTCCAATTTAGTTTCTATTTATGATCACATTTAAATGGCTGCTCTCGTTATCCGATGAGGGCCCCAAGTATTTCCGCCTTCTTCGCTCTCTCTCTTTACTCGTTTAATATTACCATTTCCATTATACAACTGAGAATCTCTTTCCGGCAGTGGAAGTCTTCACTATAATAACATTTTCATCCTTTCAACATTGTCGAATCGTAACTACTCAGACTAAGTAATAATATAATTTTTGGTAAATCTTGTCATTCAATTAATTGATTGAGAGGTACAATCCAATTAACTTTGATGTTATTTATTTTTTTAAATTTTTAATGAAATTTATTTTCTGCTATTTGGATTTCAGCCATATCGATAGCCTAATTATAGCCTAGGTCCTTGGTGGTGAACAGAGGCTGCGCTTGCGGCGGCCATTTATTGACCCCAATGATACGCGATTATTCAATGTTGTTTTATATTTTTGGTTTGTTTGATTTAATCAAGGGTCATTCAATGGCCGGGTTAAAATAGTTTCTCACATCTTGAAAAAACTTCTGATTCAAGTCGATATTTTACCTCATTCATGTAGAAAGACGTCAGTCCATTTTACGACCTGAATCAAGTCCAACTCTACCTTAATCAGGTCAAACTCTACTTGATTTGAGTCGTTGAATCGGTCTAAATGTTTTTCGACTTGAATCAGGTCGGCAAAAAGGACTGACGTCTTTCTACCTGGCTCAATCCGATTTTCTTCTTACGGTGTGTCGAAGAGTCGAATTGATTGAGATAAAGTTATCCTACTTGAATGAGGTAGATTATCGACTTGAAATAGAAGGTTTTTTTTCTTTGGATGCACAATTCCAAACTAGTCGGATTATCACCGAAGAAACGAGAAACCATTAACAATGTTGAAGATTGAGAGATCAACGTCCCTCCATAAATATCACTTCCGGAATTCTCCAAAATGTAGAAAAATAACGTTGACGTACGAAAAACGATCCGCGTCTTTAATCTCCATTCAACGTAGCCCGAGGTTTTTTACCCAAAGATAGATAAGAAAAAATTGAACCAGTTCTCGTGTGATACCCATATATAGAGCCAGATCAATAAAACATATAGAAGGATTCTCACAGCTGTACCATGAAAAAAAAATAAAATAAAGAGATGGAACAAACGAAATGCCCCTACGATGTGTAATATAACTGTTTTCATAAAACATCCTCTCCATTAACTCGTTTAATACAACAATATTTTTCCACCTATCTGTTCTCAAACTTTTACATTTTTGTATTAACCGATACGAGTTTTATACATTTAATTGGGTCAGCTTTTTCAAATGACGTAACGGAGAAAATGGGAGTAAGTGGGTCAAATTAACATGAAAAAAAGAAAATTGGATTGATTCAGGTAGAAAGCCGTCAGTCCGTTTTTCGACCCAAATCACGTCGAAAATACTTGAATCAAGTTGAAGTCTATCTGATTCAAGTCAAACTCTACTTGATTCAAGTCAAACCCTACCTGAATCAAGTCTAACTCTACCTGAATCAAGTCAAACTCTACCTGAATCAAGTCAAACTCTACCTGAATCAAGTCTAACTCTACCTGAATCAAGTCTAACTCTACCTGAATCAAGTCAAACTCTACCTGAATTAAGTCAAACTCTACTTGATTCAAGTCTAACTCTACCTGAATCAAGTCAAACTCTACCTGGATCAAGTCCAACTCTACCTGAATCAAGTCTAATTCTACCTGAATCAAGTCAAACCCTACCTGAATCAAGTCCAACTCTACCTGGTTCAAGTCCAATTCTACCTGATTCAAGGTAAACTCTACCTGAATCAAGACAAACCCTACCTGAATCAAGTCAAACTCTACCTGAATCAAGTCGAATTCTACCTGATTTGACTCATCAAATCGATCTGAATTTTTTTCTCGATTTGATTCAGGTTTAACAATTCCACCCGAATCAGTACTTTCTTTTTGAATATATTCAATCTGATATTCAACCCATACGATTTTAAATCCCGTTTTCTACCCTCAAATATTCAATAAATGCTCATTTCTAATTGACTCTAAAAGCAAAAATATTAAAAATCAAATATGTAAAACAAGTAACGGTGAATGTAAAAAAATGTCCAGTCATAGACAAACAACCAAATTTCCTCTCTCTGATTGGATTTTTATTTTCACTAGTCCATTAATGGAGGTGACGATAAGAGGAAACAAAGGGGGCATTGATCAGTAGTAACTCGTTTAGTCCAGTATCGAGCGTGAACCAAACTGTTACAATGCATTCAGATACAGAATAGATGGAGAGGGTAAAAGGACAAAAGAGACGATGGTCACTGGGCATCAAACATACGGTGTGACGAATTTTCTCGGTAACAAAAGCACCATCACTGTACATGTACTGTTGAATCTCATTTATTTTGTTGAAAAACATTTTAGACAAGAGTGAATTGTGTAGCTATCTGTTATCCCATTCTCACGGAATATCGGAGGGATAAATACTGAAGCCATCGTTTGTGAGATGGCCAAAATCCAGTGGATCAGTTGAGGTGTCTAGAGGCAAGGGATGTCTGTAAATTCAGAGGGATGTAAGGGGGTTGTTTAGGTTTTGAAGGGAGGATCAGAAAACATTTTGTGAGTGAAGGTATTTTTTTTTTTTTTGTTGGAAATTTTTCCCCTCAGCACGTAGCAAAATTAATTGGTAAAATATCTCCAAATCTATGGGAGTTGGAGACATTTTCATAAGAACCATTTTTGTAGCTCTCATTCTAATCTACAAAAAAGGTCTCTATAAAAATCCAGCTGTCTCCCTTAGATCCCAAGATATTTATCAAAAATTAAAATTAAAAAAAATTTTCTCAAACCAATAATACATTGCATAAGTACCAACTGATGTTATTCATCGTATTACGAATTCAATTTCCCGTTCCATCGTTTTCGCTCAATGTATCACTGATTGCATTGCTGCCAACGGATGTTCCATTGTGATACATCAACGTATTATTCGTTCCACTTCCTCTTTACCTCTTCCCTCCTACCCCTCCCCACCTCTGTCCACCACCATCTCTATTACCTCCTTTACGTTTTAACCCTTTATGTATATCCTATCTCTCCCCCCCCCCTTCTCTCTATATCCTCTTTTGGGTATGTATTGCCTCCCCCCCCCCCCCCCCCCCTCTTTTGCATTTCGATTCCGGTCAATGCATTATCGATTTCTAACCTTACTACGTCATTGTTTCCGCTCAATTGAATAAACCAAACACTTTAACATATCGTGGGATTTCAAGAGGATTGGAGTGGGGAGGAGGAGGAGGAGGAGGGGAGGAAGAAGATGTGGAGAACTTTGGGAATTAAAAAAATATGTTAATGCCTCGGTTGAAGGAGTTTAGATTTTTTATTCATGAAGTGAATCGTTGAGATATTCGAGAGGTAATTTAATCAATTTTGGTGGATATGATATTTGAGGGGGGGGGGGGGGGGGGGGGGAATTTTTGAATCTTCTCCCTCTTCCATGGAGAAAAAAAAAAATTACTAAATAAATCAAAGTGTTCATATCTCTCAAAGGCTGAGAAAAAAAGAAAAGAAATTTTATTTGATTCGTAATATTGGTTTTATCCTTTGAATAAAGTAGTTTGTGAGCATACGTATGTGCCCCCTATGCCGAAAGCAAAAGACAATAGCAACAGGAATGTAAGAAGTAACGGAAAAAGAGATATTGGAGTGAAAAAAAAAAAAAAAATATACAGTCACCAAAAGTCTTGGGAGAGACACTCCCATGGCATTAAATAAATCTCGATGAAACGCACATAGTCGGCTTTGGTGGGGTGGGGGAGGGAGGGGGAAAAACATAGAAGGAATTCCGAAGGAGAAATAAGAAAAAAAAAAAAAAAAATGGGACAAGAGTAGCCGAGATGAGAGGAACCTCTTGTTGCTTTTTCGTCTGACTGCCCTTTTTTTTTTTTTACCAACCCATGCGCTCTCTCAACCAAAAACTCAGCGAAGCAACCAACAAACCACCAACTTTTCAATTTCTTGCCTTGGGCTTTACCCTTTTGCCACTCCTACACTCGGAGAATATCTTCAAACGAGGAAACTTTTTTACTTTATCTCTCTCTATTGCTCTCTTGGTCTTTCAGCCTCTCGTTGCGATTTGACTCACTCTAGATTTGTTACTCGTTTCGGTACACAATTTTTTTTTTTTTTCAAACTCAGCGCATGCGCAAACAAAATATAATTGTAAAGAGCCTTTTTTCTGGGATGAGAAGAAAAAAAAAAATCGGTGACCCTTGAGTTTGCATTTTATTTATTTATTTCACTCTGTTTTTCTCTTTAATATTTTTTTTTTTCTTTCATCAATTCAATTTTTCATATTTTTCTGTAAGAAATGTAATTTTTTGTTAAAAAATAAAAATCTTAAGATTTTGAAAAAATGATTTTTTCATCAATTATACGAATTATCTCGAGAACAACTGATTTTTAGGAAAAATATTAAGAGACATTTTTTGCAGGTAATAAAATTTTTTACAAAAAATGTTTTATAGAATTTTTTGATAACATGACTCGTTTGTGAGATAATACAATAATTAAATTCTTCTATTAAATAGAAAAAATCAGCACTGAACTCTGAACTCTGCCTTTCATCTATTTATTTTAATATTTAATCCCTCTCATTTTCATTTCTATGCTTTCCCCCCCTCAATTTTATTTATGCAGTTTTTCCTGCATGAATTTACGGTCACCTATTCTCTCACTGTCCGTCGAATAAATATGCAATATTCATTTTTTTTTCTTCTTGTTTGTTTTGAAAAATTCGACGGCCATTTTTTTTTTGTCGCAGAAATTTCGTATTCGTTGAATCACGGGGGATGAAAAAAGTTTGGAGGGGAGGGGTGGGGGGAGGCTAGGGTTGAATAGTGTGGAAAAATGGGCAACAGAATTGAGGAAAAAAAAAAAATGGAGTAAAGGCCCCATTTGTCTGTCAACTCCTGTGACCCATCAAGTGACGCAGATTTAACGTCTGTATATTTGTAAATTCAGTCTGACAGGGTGCATTCCGAGTGTAGGTTTTTCCTACCAACTCTTTTCAAAACCCCTTTTTATTGCTTGACAACGCTGAGCACGCTTCACCACACGACTTCCGGTTTGTACACTCATACGATGTGCCAGTTTATCAAAACGACAGTGGAATAAATACAATTATTTTTGGTAGAATTGAGGTAAATATTTGTCAATAATTTTTTTTTACTCGTTTTATTTCTCATATTTTTTTTCTATAAATTTTTAATTTTTTAAAAATTAGTTTTTCTTAAATATCTCGGAATTGAAGAGAAATGGAGAAATTTTTCTGAGGACCTTTTTTATAGAACAGAAGATGGGCTACAAAAAAGGTTATTATAGAAATTATCGTATCTCCCTTGGATTTGAAGATATTTCGAAAAAAGTGAGCCTCGAATTTAAATTTTCATTGATTTTATAAAATATTTGATGAATTTTATAATAAATAAAAAATATTAATTCCTGAAAATATTAATTCCTCATTAACAAAAATATTTTATTATCACTCGACTCCTCGAAATTATTTTTCCATTCACTCCCACGATTCAGTTGAACCAGAATGGTTTATTCAGATGAAGTGGAAGGGGGAGTTTTCACTTCTGATGAGTAAGTGCTTGGGCCATCGGAGCGTGAGAGATGCACAAGGGCAATAGTCTGGCCAATAACGGGGCATATTCACTCGAAGATGCTCACTCCACTCAGCGTCAGTAGTAAAATCCGAACAAGTGCCGCCGGAACGAGTAGCAATTTTTATCATTCAGAGATAATTAGTTTTTCAAGGATAATTGGTTATGTAAAATACAAATTACTCGAGAATAAGAAAAAAAAAAAAAAAAGAGTTGAAGCATGAAAAATCACATTTATCCTCATTATTCCTCTTCTTTCCTGACAATGAAAGTTTTCATTCAATGAAAAAAAAAAAAAAAAAAAAAATCAAATGAATGGAAAATAATTCGAATAAAGGAATTATAAAAAATAATAAATTACAAATTGAAAAAAAAATCAAAGTTTTTACCAAAATCATGAGGGTTGAACACAGGGGGTGAAAAAGCTCTGCATAAAAAAAAATCATAAATTAAAATATAAAATAGCCCATCATAATTTCCCTCTATAAGTGTCAAAAAAAAATTCCCCCTACCTCTAAGAACCATAAACCAAAAAAATACGAAATAAACTCACCCCTCAGCTGTCTCCATAAAAATTCTCATAGACAAATTTCCCCCATTAACTCTCCTGATAAATGTATTTCTTCGTTGAGCCCTCCGGCGTGTCACATTACCTGGCAGTAGCCCATATCCTCTGAAAAGATGAGGGAAAGGTCGAGTCATAAAACCCAGAGAGAAAAATGGCAAAAACCCAAACACTCCCCCCCCCCCCCCTCCCCCAACTTGAAAAGAAAAAATTTACTGCAAAATTTTTAAAAAAACGTAAGTAGAGAATCGGATTGATTCAACTCGAATTCTACCTGATTTGACTCATCAAATCGATCAGATTGAAAAATTCTACCTGATCCACAACTTTTTCTTTCTGATGATAATCATCATCTCTCTTCCAAAAAATATCACCCCCCATAATCAACAATCAACCAAGTACCTCAAGCCCATCTACCACCTGCACAGGTACCCCCATATCTAAAATCCCCCGTCGACGGTTTTACCGGGGGGGTTGGCGGGTGTAGAAACTGCCGGTTTGAAAATCGATAGTGGCGCGTACGCGTACGGCCAATCGCCACGACCTTTCGCCACGTCCACGTACGGACCCCAACTCTGGACCTCTGCCTCTGTATATGTCCAATCTCCCTCCCTCCCTATCCCCCCCCCCCCTCCTTACCCACCCAAAACTCTTCATCGCCATGAAAAAAAAAAAAAAAAAAAAAAAAAATCCCCATCTCGTAGTATAAACCGTAAAATAAAATTGTCACGAAATACCCGAGAATTAATACTAATCTCATATGCTGGATTTTACCATGAGGAACATCCTTATCCCCCTCTTTCATTCTCCTTCTTCCCCCCCTCTCTTCCTGTCCATGATGTTGAATAAAATTAAAATACGCATGCGTGAGGAGGGCGATAGCCCGCGTGTGCCGAAGAAGTATTTTCTCGTCAGTTTGAGTCCGACGGTTGTTCCGGCCACTGCTAGGAGGATATTCGGGTAAAGGAGAAAAATAAATAAATAAATAAAAAAAATATAGTTGCATCGATGCTGGCGGCTGGTTGGCCCACCTGAGGAGATATAAGCCTTTGTAGACTGGAGGAAAAGAGATAGAGAGGAGTGGGGGGTTTATATAGCTGTGCAGCGCCACGGGATTCGCATCAGGTTGAGAGAGGATACGAGAGGAAAAGCCGCTCGTCAAAGTGTAGTTGTGTTGCGCGTGTATATGTGGAAAAGAGGTGGATAGAAAAGGGTGAAATAGGAGGGGAGTGAGGGGGGACGGAGAGAAGATAGAAGTGTGTAATTTTGTACGGGGCAGGCGCAGATAACAGGAGAGAGACTCGGAACATACCTCGTTCTCCGCACAGGGCCAGTCGTTCCTTTGACGTTCCTTTCGTTTACCCGGATTGCTAGACTAATTCATTTTTCTCGCGGAGCCAAGGGCTCAATCATATATTATTATTATTTTTTTCTTCATCTCTTTGACGGAAAAGTGAATGAACGGGGCAGAACGGTAGAGATAATTGATTTTATCGTTAAGGGGTGAAATTTTTTTTCCAAGTTTATGAAGACAAATTGGAATTGTTTTTCACAAGGGTGGTGATTCTAGTGTGTGAATGTCGACGTCAGGGTTTGTATTCACTCATGTCAGATTGATTAATGAGTTAATTAATCATGTAAATGATTAATTTCAAAGATTAAGGATTTTTTTTATTTATTTTAAAATGCATTAGTTCGACATTTGTGGGGTTTTAATGAATTTTATTGATGTTTTTTTCTTTTTAAATTACGGAAATTATATATAATCAGATTATCATAATGATAAAAATTACTCTCACCAATAACACCTTCAAAAACAGGAACTCCCGGCTCACTTCCTCGAGTCTATTGCCACTTATTGATTTCCACAAAGTTCGCGTTTTAACCCCCTCCTCCCCCCCTTCTACGATGATAATTTACAGAAAACCCTTGGGGGGGTGGGTTTATAAACACCCCAATCATCAACAGCATAATTAACTGGTATATCCTGAATTATGAAATCATCCCTTGATAAAAGAAAAAAAATCACTGGATTAATTTTCAAAAAAAATCACCCTCTCCTTTGAAAAAATCAACCCCTTGAAAAATTTATTTTTCATTTTCAATCAAAATAAATCGATACAATCAATTTAATTAAATCTCAATGATAATAGAAAAAAATATATATATACACAAATTATTAAACCAATCCTCCACTCTTCATCTCCCCATTTCTAATCCCACCCTCATCAATAAAGATAATTAATGATGGGGAGGGGGAGGGGGTAAAAGTGGTGGCGCCCTTATTTTTTCATCTCACCATTATTATTCTTCCCGTACTCTCAAACCTGTCCTATCCCACACATGTCCACCCCCAAAAACCACCCCCTTCATCCCCTATTTTTTTTTTTTTTTATTCACTAGCCCTTTTCTACCCATACATCGTCGAGGCTTATTCCAACGCTCTCCTTCGGTCGAGTGGCTTCTACCACTGGAGGTACCGCCGAATTGTATGGAAAGAGAGATAGGGGATGAAGAGAGAATAGATAGAGTGAGAGAGAGGGATGAAAAAAACCACCAAGAGCGGGTGAGATCAGATCGATCGATCGACCTAAGCCTACTTGAGTTTTCCTAACCTAAGAATACACTGTGAGGGGGTGGTAAAAGGGGTTGGGAGAGGGGGTGGGAGTTAAGGGGGTGAGTCTGAAGTGGTGGGTGTTGGTGAGAGTGGGATGAAGTGGCTTGCTGGGAATATATACAGTGGGTGGAGGGTTTGGAGGGTGAAAAAGGAGAGAGAGAGAGAGAGAGAGAGAAGGAGAGGGTAAAACTAACCCATCCCTCCCTTCTTCAACTCTTGCATCAAAAACTAAATCCCTTCCCTTCTTACAACATCTCAACATTTTCCGGAAGAAATAGTGAAGGGGGTAGGAAGGGTTGAAACAGCCGATGACTTCATACATGTATATCTAATCTTGTGAGGGTGGATAAGGGTGAGGAGTGATGGGGGTAGCTCCTCAACAATCATTAACTCAGGGCGATGGTATTATCACGAAACGTGCACCGTGAACGGTTTATCGGATCACTGCATAATTGATTCGTCAAAAGTTGAAACACAGAGGGGTGGTGGTATCTCTCCGGAGGATACATCGATATTTTCTCATCGTAAATTTAGATGGATAAATTTGAGAGATTATTGGTGATGGTTAATAGAGGGTGGAATTATTTTTGGAATTTTTTTAGTTTTTTTTTTCATGTGGAATTTGGGGGTGAATTAAATATTGAATTATCTTGGAAATGAGTGGTTTCAAGAGAAAATGGTGAAGGACCTTTTTTGTAGAGAATTTAATTATCTACAAAAAAGGTTCTTTGAATTTTTCTCATTAAATTACTTGTTTTTGAGATGAATGAGCAATTGATAAAATTGACTCATTACAGTTTTACATTTTACTAGTGGATTCTTTCGGTGATTGGGTGATTCTCTCGAGAATGAGTGCCATTGAAGAGCAATGTTGAAGGACCTTTTTTGGAGGATTCGACGTTTGAAAGATCTCTTGATAATTTCGAGTGGGATGAGCCATTGGTGTGATATCTCGGTTTGAGAGTGGTGAGATAAGCCCAGTCTAATGGTAAATCTCTCATAATCGTTGAATCGTTAATTATCTACGAGATGAGTGGTTTCAGAATACCTTTTTGCCTCCATCATAATTTTTTTCTACCTATTCTGATTTAAAAAAAAAAATGTCACCTGACATTTCCTTCAAAACCCACTCACTACCAAAATAAATCCACAACTGTAATCGAAACCGGTCTGACCACCCTTGACCATATCTACTGCGACGGAATTTCCAGAATTACGTCATTATCTCTGTAATGACGAGTCTTAGGAAAAAATGTTAAAAGACCTTTTTTATGTAAAATTATCTTCTCTACAAAAAAGGTCCTTTGACATTTTCTCTTAAACCCACTCATTACCCAGATAACCCAACATTTCTCAATCCCCCCTTGAATATCATCTCTCTAAAAAAAATTTTCCTAATTACGCAATTATCTCGAATATCACAAGTATTAGAATAAATCACTATAGGACATTTTTTGTATAGGAGACAATTCTCTTTCAAAATGATCCTCTAGTATTTCCCCCTAAATCCACTCATTACCTCAATATTCCTCCTTGACAAAATCCTCACCACTCTCAACAATATCCACTCCAACAAACTGTATTCTCAGTACTCGAGAGTGTCAAGTTGGATAATATTTATTCCCCCTCTGGGAATCGGATTTGGGGGGGTTGAAAAAAAAAATAATAATATAAATGATATATTTCGTACTTTAATGGTTAAAAAAAGTATTTTGTGAATTTAATTTCCGGTTGAAAGGATAAAGATATAAATAAATAAAAATTTTGAGGGAGGGGAAATTGAATTTTGTTCAGGACATTTTTTTTTTTTTTTTTTTTCAACAGAATAATGTGAATGAATGTGATGTAGCAATATCGAGAAAGCCATCTGAACGAAACGACAGGACATAAAGCTGTTTCATTCCCATTTACCTCTCAGAAAGCATTCGGTGGTGGCATTTTGGCTTGGGACAAGCCTCTACATATTTATGTATTGCTCTACATCCTATATATATATTTTTTTTCCCTTTGAATTCTGGATTTCTAGGTGGAGCCAACAGATGATGATTAATTGACAGAGTATCTCGAATAGGAATGGCTACATATAGCTCAGTATATTTGGGCATCTGGGGAGTGTTTATACTCGTTTTGATTCAAGGTATAGATTTTTTTTTTATTCTTTTCTGGGAAAAGTAGACATTCCGTACTATTGAATATTTATCTTTGTAGAGTCGAGACCGGTAAGCTGGGATGAGTGGTGGACGTATGACGGTATTTCAGGTAAATTTCATTATTCAAAGTAGGAAATTTATATATTTTCTTAATTATCTCGATAATGAGTGATTTTAAAAGAAAACACTGTAGAACATTTTTTGTCAGAAATTTTATGATATAAAAAAAATGTCCTCTGCTATTTTCTGTTAAAACCAGTCATTTCCCAGATAATGATTTTTTTTAAATTTACAACTTTTAAATTTTTTTAAAAATTTAAAATCGTTGATAATTGATTTGATTAAATTCTTTCAGGTCCTGCTTTTTGGGGTCTGATAAATCCAGAGTGGTCGTTGTGCAATAAAGGCCGTAGACAATCACCAGTCAATCTCGAGCCAGAAAAACTTTTGTATGACCGAAATCTACAGCCCCTTCAGCTCGATAAACACCGGGTCTCGGGTATTCTATCGAACACAGGCCATGGGGTTGTATTTTCAGTCAACTACAACGACACGAGACATCCGGTCAACATCACCGGTGGACCTCTGAGTTATCGATATCAATTTCACGAAATTCATTTGCACTATGGAATGAAGGATAACATTGGAAGCGAGCATACGGTGGGCGGTTATAACTTTCCTGCCGAGGTAAATTCCCCCCAATTTCTTTTTTTCATTATTTCTGATCAATATTTTGGCGTCAGTGGTGGAATCTATTTTGATTTCCTGACATTTTTCCTTAAAATAATTTCAAAATATCAAAATTCTTTGATTTTCAATTAAAAAAAAAAAAATTTAATTATCGATTTATCTCGATAACGAGTGATTTTAGAAGAAATCATCACAAGACCTTTTTTGTGGTAAATCAAATTTTACATAAAAAAGGTCTTTCAACATTTTTCTCTATATCCATTAATTCTCGAGATATTAGCAATAAACTCACCCATCCATCACCAAAACAGCCACCAATGAAGAAATTCATACATTATAATATACAAAATAATAATTTCAACAGATTCAAATATTTGGCTTCAATTCCCACCTGTACAATAACTTCTCAGACGCTCTGAACCGACCCCAGGGAATAGTGGCAGTGTCTCTTCTACTTCAAGTACGTGTCCAATCTCCATTTTAATCTTTCACGTGAGATCAAACGAGTAACCTCTGAGTTACTAAAAATTTTGTGATAAGACACGAAAGATACACACTGAGAGGATGAGGATGAAGAGAAGATGGAGGGAATTAAATCTCTAAATTTAATGAAATTATTTTTTCTCTTTCATTCGTCTAGGTGGGAGATCTCTCTAATCCTGCATTGAGAGTGCTCACTGATAAACTCAGCCATATCCAATATGCAGGTAAAATATTTTTAAATAATATAAATTAATGAAATTCTATTTGCATTTCTCATTAAAATCTCATGGGAAAAATTATTTTTTCGTTATTCAGTCAATTGAAGAATTTAACAATTACAAATAAAAGTTCTGAATTAACTGTTTGTCTAATTTGTGTGATTAATTCAAAGGATTTATTGGATTGAGAACAATTCAATTGAATGAACAATTGAAAAATTTTAGAAATTTTTTGTTATCGTAAAAATAGATGAATGGAGGTGTTTTATACAGATTATTATTCAAGGACAATTTTTTTAGCTTATTAAATTTCCCACAAAAAAGTTATTATGCAAAATTTTTCTAAACCTCTTTCTTTCAAAGATATTCGCAAAATAATATTCATGAAATTTTTGTGAAGTGCAAAAAAATGTAAAAAAAAAATATCTCTCCATGAAATTAATAATTATCCAAGCAAATACATCATTTAAACACGACATAATCAATCTGTTTAAGTCACATGTTACATTAGTGTGTAAAATTGCATAGGTAAGTCAACTGGAATTCAACATTTTGCTGTGCTAGAACTACTACCGGACACGAAGCATTACATGACGTATGAGGGCTCCACCACAATGCCAGCATGTCACGAGACAACAACGTGGATTATTCTCAACAAACCAATATACATAACAAAGCAGCTGGTGAGATATAGAAATATCAATTTTTTTGTTTTTTAATCATCAGAAAAATGAGAATTACCAATTTATTTTCACTTCCTCATTCAATTTGTACCACAAACAAAAATAATAATAATGTCAAATCTGAATGTTAATGCTATTTATGCACGAAAAAATGGTGTCACGAATAACATTAGGGTATGTCTATGGCAATTATGTTGAGTGCCACAAAGGGGCAACTGACGACACGCAATCTCAATATCTTCACACTCAATCATGAGTTATTTCCATATTTAACACTCTTTTACTTTTAATTTTAGTATTTTGTCACTGTGATGAGATTTTTGGGAACTTGAAGATTCGATTAGATGTAGATTATTAATTTTTATAAAATCATGAGTAAAAATGTGAAATTTTAAATTATTGAGGTAATTTGGGATTCAATGAAATGTGAGAAATCTTTATTTTTTGATTTTTTAATATTTTTGAAATTTTTAGCTCATCGCATTGAGAACACTTGTACAGGGTGACGCTGATCATTCGAAAGGGCCTCTTGGTAATAATGTTAGACCTATACAACCCCTTCATCATCGTCCGGTACGAACAAACATCAATTTCAATGTCCAGGTGAGAAAATTGATTCAAATCAAATGTTTAAACCCTGTAATTGAGTGCTAAATTATGAGTGAAATTTTTTTTTTAATTCTTACAAAATTTCTTATGAATTTTTAAATCTCGTTATTATTTTTAGGACTCGAAGAATTGTCCAACCACGTACCGGGATATCTCTTATAAAGGTAAATGAAGAAATCACGAGTTTTCGCTCGTTGGAGATTTATAAATTTTTGAATGAGGTAAATGTGCTCGTGGTTATAATTGAGTGATGAAGGGTCATGATTTAATTCTTAAATTATCTCAGTAATTAGGAATTCTAGAGAGAATCGTAGGAAGAACAGAAAAAGTCCTTTTACATTTTTCATTATGGTTAATTATTTCTTCAATCTGACATTTTCTCCTAGAAATTGCTCATTACGAAGACCAATCCCTTAAAAAATTTACTATCCATCCACAGCACACACAGGTACATTTACCCACTCTGAAAACCCTCAAAACACTGACTTATTAAATCCCTCAATTTGCAGCAAACAGTTGGGAATAGCCTGGCTGAACCACAAAATCTGCTTTCTCCATTCAAAATCTGCAGTACTACGCTTTTCCACAATGGGATTGATGTATAAAAAGATAAAAAAACCTTGACATATCAACGCGCGCGACAAGTGGTGCAAAAAAACAAGTGGAATGAACAAAAAAAATTAATAATAATTTTAACAAAATGGCGCCACCGTAAGGTCAAAACTGCTTAATTGTAAAACTCATTAGACGTGATTTGCCAAGTATGTTTTCAGTAAAAAAAGAAGAAAATATGGACAACATCAACAATTAAACATAATAACATGAGAAAAGCAAAAATACAGAAACACAAAATACACCATAAACTATAGTTACTCATAGTTAAGGACTAAAAATGAAAACTTATGGTAAGAGTATATTATACAATTATATCGGATAAACTCATGAAAGCTATGACTATCGTGGCCTGTATGGGTGAAAATTGCGACTTATGTATAAAAAAAAAATGAAAAAATTTTAAAAGAAAAATAATCCACAAACACATAAAACGTACGCGCGTGTGCATATATGATTATCAATTGCAAAGTTTATACTATATTCTTGTAATAAAAATGCGAAAAAAATGTAAAAAAAAAAAAATATTATTGTAAATAATATAATAATTGTCCTCTTTTCCTTATTTTTCTCATTTTTTTAGGATTTTTTGGGAATTGATCTGAGTCAAAGGATTTTCAAAAAAGGTATTTCGACATTTTTTCCATAAAACTGATCCTTATTCTAATTAACAAAAAAAAATTGTTTATAATGAGCAAAATTGAGAGAAAACACTACAGAACCTTTTTTATGGAGAATTTAATTTTAAACAAAAAAGGTTTCTTGCCACTTTTTCATAGAGTCCCTCATTACACAGATAATCACCTAATTATTTTTCGTAAAAAATTGAATCATCATTCGAGCCCATTGAATCCAAATGAGTAGCAAAAAAAAAAAAAACAGAGATGTTCCCGTTGTATTCATGAATTCAGATGTGAACGAGCATTCAACTTGAGCAATTTGCCTGTTGCATTAATCGAAATACCCGAGAAATCATTCTGGCAAATGCAGTGGATCCTCTCGTGTCTCAAGCCAATATCCACTTGATCCTTTTTATTCTGAATTTATTATCACAGATGGAGGAGTGGGAGTTATCTGGGTGAAGAGGAAGGGAGTATTGCTCCCACTGGGGTCGACTACCTTCACACAATCGATCCCTGGAATTTTCGATGGATAGCACTGCGTCAGATTTATTCCCCTCAACAATATTAATCCTTGGGGAATATAACCAATTTTATTTTCATTATTTACAAAATAATTTCAAATTTTAATCAAAATTTTTGGCATTTCTCCATAAGTAAAATCGATAATAGAAATTTGAAATTAAAGAAAAAAAAAAACAATTTTTGATTTTTTAAATTTGAAAAATCAATTGTCAGAAGGAAAAAAAATCGAATTTGGGGGAATAAATTTTGTTAAAGGAGAAAAAAATCCCATCCCCCTCTCATCGCCAATTCCTCTCGTAAACCTAAAAAATAAGTGGGGGAAATCCCGCACTCCCTTCAGGATGAATTTAATCGAACGGTTGGGAATTCTCCAGTGCTGCCACAGTGGCAGAACATAGCTCCAATAATTCTCCACGGTTTGTGGGTAATAAAGAGGGGAGAAGGATTCTCATGTTGTTCCAGGTAGTCTTCCCCTACCAACGACGAAGAGAGAGTGTTTTTGGTTGGTTTTGGTTGCCTCGTCTACTCGCTGCGGTAAATCTGCAGGCCAGCGCTGTCACGTTGTCTTCTTTGTATTAAACACGACTTAAGCATCAGTTTTGAAGAAAAAAAAATTGATTAACATTTTCCAGACATATTCAGGCACATTTAGAGTCAATTGTGAAGATTTTTAAGGACATTTTTAAAGGAATAAAGAGTGAATATCGAGTGGAGAAATATGGGGCGCTGCACCCGGCCTGGATTAGGGTGTCAGTCGCGCCTCCTCCGATCAATTTGGTCCACAGTGGAGCGCAATTCTCACTGTTGAAAGTATTATTTCAATGTGAATATATGATACTGTGATTGTGTTTTTAGACAAAATGGAGTTTATCGAGTTGGGGGGAATTTTTAATGTTTTATCGAGATTTTATTTGATGAAATATCGAAATTTTCGGGGAGTTTTTGGTGAGATGAGACGAGTGAGAAAGATTGTGGATGATTTTACTCAGTAATTAACTGGAGGAACAAAGAACACTGGGATAAGGATTTGTTGAGGATTTTTCAATAATTATCATCTGATGATTAATTGAAATTTTTTTTTCTCCCTGGAGTGGATAAGACTGGAACACTGGAGGCAAGTCAATTTTTTATGATTTTAAATGGATAGATTTAACAATTGATATCATTTCAACGTCAGTCATTGGGACAACTGTATTGTCGATTGTGTAATAGTGATAGAATTACATTATGCATGGACAACGACACTGTGTCCCACCGTCACAACCAGATTTCATGTGTAATCGATAGCGCTCGGGCACATTGATATTTCGTGGCCAATGTCGAATATTTTTTCATTTTTTTTTTCAACATAATTTATTCGATTTAATCAATCTATCCAATTTTCTAAGTTTTTATTCGATTTTTACTCCAATTTTTGTTGAATATTCTTTGATTTTTAGAGAAAATGGCAAAATTGTTTTTTTGCAAATTGAGGAAAATCAAAACTTTTAATTCAATAATAAAATCGTAAAAAATTAATCAATTCCTCACACTTTACTAATTATCAAATAATCATCATAATCAATGAACAGAAAGGGCACAATTAAATTGTTACAAAAAAAAAAAAAATCAACCCCCATTTGTCTATGAAAATTAAACATCCCCATTGTCCGAAACAAACAATTAAAATCAATAAAACAGATTAAACAAAGATGATCGTTTTCACACGATTCAGAACGTGAGAGCGATATATGACCAATGACTCTTTAATTTATTACCTGGATCGAGTGTAGGGGAGGGGGGGGGGGGATGAGATATTTTTTGCGTGTCCTACAAACTGGTAGCCACAAGCTGCCAGCAATACTTCCGTGATCGATGCGCCAGATGTTGAGACTCTCTCTCTCTCTCTCTCTTTCACTTCAGCGAGTGATAGACTCCACTTGAGCATTCAGATTTGTCGGCGATTAGCTCTTTGAAACAACGGCCACCCTCTCCACAGTGCGATGCACCCTCTTCATTCTCTTTTTTCTCTCTTTCATTCACCACTTGATCACCCTCTTTTCTTCCTTTCTGCCAGTAACACAAGCGTGTTACCAACCGAGTCATCATATTTCTTGATGAGGAGATCTCATCAGGCACGACCTCATCAAATTACTGGGGTTTTGCACTAGCTTGTTACTATCTCATTTATTTTATTTTATTTTCTTTTTTTATCTGTGGGGATGAGCGAGCAGAGGGATGTTTTGGTTTTGATTGATGGTGTTACAATAGTTGGGGGACAAATTGTTATGGAGTGATTTGGGGAATTCTTGAGTGGTTTTGGGGGGGGGGAACATGTCAAAAGATTTTTCCTCAGGGCAAAAGTTTTTTTTTCACAGAGAATAGCCCCAGAGTTGACGAGATAATTGAATGATTGAGGACAAGTGACAAATTCATTTTTTTTTTCAATTTTTAGTGTAAAAATGTTTTTATTTCTCTTGATATAAAATTTTAGTTTTTACAAAGTTAAAACTTTGTCATGTGAGAATATAATAGAGTGATAATTTTTCCTCTTTTACTTTTCAGATTGACGATTCATGCGTGAGAACAAAAAGGAAAAGAAATAAAATGTTTGGTGATGTGAAAATTGAAAATTCAGTGAATAAAATTGAATTTTTCATTGATGAATTTTTATAATGATGATCATATTGATAATGGTACAATGAAAGTACGGATTAAATCACGAGTATTCACTGATGAGGGTCTGAAAGATAGAGAGAAAAATACTGTGGAATTTGTCAAACGCACTGGGCACAATTAAAGTAGGTAGATAATTTTCTTTTTAATATTAAATAATGAATGAAGGAAGATTCTCACCCAACTAATCATCAAATATCTCCGCAGGTTCGGTGTTATGCTAGACTCAGTAGTTCATCCTCTCCGAGGGCATCATCTGCTCGCCCTCCTGTTGATCATCTTCGCCCAAATTCTCCTGAGCCACTCAGCAGCCTTTCCCGACTGGACAGACTGCCCGGCAGTATGTCGTTGCCGTTGGACATCAGGAAAAAAATCAGCCTTTTGTCCAGACGCGGGTCTCACTTCCCTTCCAGCCTCCCTCGATCCAGAGATGCAGGTGCTCGATCTCTCCGGTAACCAGATACCCGCACTGCAATCCGAGATCTTCAAGCGCGCTGGCCTCGTCAACCTCCAAAAGGTCTTTCTACGCAACGCAGGTATTCACGAAATTCATCAAGACGCCTTCAGAGACATGCGTATCCTTGTGGAAGTTGATCTCTCCGACAATCACGTCACAGCCCTCCAACCGGACACCTTTCTTGGTAACGAGAGACTCCGTATTTTAACCCTATCCGGTAATCCATTGAAAAGATTGCACTCCCACCAATTTCCAGTTCTTGGACACCTGCGAAATCTCGAGTTACAGCGTTGCGAATTACTAGAAATTCACGGATTAGCATTCACTGGCTTGACGGGTCTTGAGTCTTTAAAGCTAGACAGCAATCAATTGTCATACCTCGAGTCAAGAACCTTATCAGTCCTTCCAAGCTTGAAAACCCTGTCCCTCGACAACAACAAGTGGTCCTGCGATTGCAGACTGAAGGCTTTCCGCACCTGGCTGATACCAGAAATTCCCCGGAAAATCTACTCAAGCTCGCAGATTTGTACAGCTCCCGCTCGCCTCCAGAAGCGTCGCTGGGAGGACACAAAGCCCTCAGAATTTGCTTGCTCTCCAGAAGTACAACTTTCAGCTAATACAGTGCAAGAGGAGGCCAATGGGAATCTGAGTCTTGCCTGCTCAATCTCAGGTGATCCTGATCCAGAACTCTGGTGGCTGTTCAATGGCTTACCAATCAACCTAACACGTCCAGACAACCCAACAAGCAGCATCATCGTCACCTCCAATTCCAATATCCACAGATTGTCAGAGAGTCATATACCCAGCAAATGGAGCAATATCACAATCTACAATACAAGTGATTCTGACGCTGGAGAGTATTCATGTTATGCAAAAAATCTAGCTGGTACTGCTCACGATACCGTAAACATAGTTGTCCCAAGAGTCCTAACTGCTCCGACGTTATCCCAAACGGACAATTGGTTGTTGTGGGTTAGTCTAGCTGGTGGTGGAGCAGTTGCTCTGTGTGCATTTATCGTTGCAGTTTTGATGACAGTGTGTTTATGTGGTAATACAGGAAGAAGAAGTAGAAGGGAGAAGGTTAAGCTTCAAGGGAGCACAAGTTTTGGTGATCAGGAGAAGAAACTTTTAGATTTATCTGTCACAACGACAACACCAAATGCCAATGACAGAGGCAGTGGTCAAGGAAGTCTTGCTGATACTTCCTACAGTCCAGGTGATCTTGAACTAGCTGAAAGAGCTTCCATCTGTGACGCTGCCACTGTTACAGTCGAGAGATTAAGGCCTGATTGTAGCATGCAGACTGTCAGAACTGTCAATTGTCCAGCTGGCTTTCTACCACCACCACCAGAATTCACCAGTGGTGGTGGTGTACTTCCCTCTGGTATATTCGGTAATATATTCATATCGGTATCAATGCCACAGGATGCAGAGAGATGTTATCCTGATTTGTTGGATATTCCAGTTCATGCACCAGCAATTATTGACAAGTGTCATGTTTCGAGTGCATTACCAACTGGTTCTATTATATCCAGTTTTGCTACATTACCAAGAAGAACACTCAGGGCTGATACTGGCTCGCAGTATGATAATATGGGGCCACGTGTCACCGCCACTGGTAGCTCAACATTCTCATTGACGGATGATTTGAGGCTATCACCACCACCACCACCACCACCACCACCGTGTTTTATTAAACCACCGATTGAATTTGTGTCTTTGTAATGGAATGGAGAGTGACAAGTATGAGAGAATGGCATGAGTAGAATTGTTTTACAAAATATTTATGTGGAATTCTATAGGAGTTGGCAAATGGGGATCCTTGTGTGTTTGTTACTGTATGGGGTTTATAAGTATTTCAATCAAGACTTTTTGTGCGCGTAAAGGTCACGTGACTGTGAATTTGGTGGATTGTGTGGATGTATGTCTTCCTCAGTCGCAGAAAGGAATTCATTTTTATTGAAAGGTGAGGGATGAATTACTGAGATAATTTCACATATCCCTTCACCATAAATCAATAAAAATGAATTTTTCAGTGCAAAGTAGTCCCTTCTAATTAGATCAATTACTCATAAAACTCATCATTATTGTAAATATTTTATAAAATTAAAAAATACCTTTCTTCGTACTCTAACATATTGGAAATCTAAGGAAAAAGAAAAAAATATTAATAATACATTATAAAGTATAGTATTAAGGTTACAAGGTGAGATAAATTTGTGAAGTAAATTTTAGATAAATCATCGGAGCAATTAACAATTTAATTACTGATTATTTCGAATGTATCTTTGTTCCATCTCCTTTATCTCACCCTTTATCCTCTTCCCTATCCATTATGAGAGCGCATACACACGGGATAATACACGAGATCCATTAGTTTGTTAACACTAATCTATGTAAATATTTGTTATAATATACCATAACGTATAAATGGATAAATGAGATGATAAAGAAGCAATATTTGAGAAAAACAAAAACAACATGAATTAATGATAATTTGCGTAGTAAATGAACAATCTTACGTGCCAGAATATTAAGTGCGTAATTAAGTGAAACATCAGTAAAATCGGTATTTATTATGAACGCTTTGTCAATTAATAAAATGATTGAAATTTTATCTTACAATATTTTTTTTTTCATTTTTTTTCTGCTTTTTTCTTATTGTCAATCAATATTGTAGGATGTGTGCATATGGATACAAGCTTATATTGTTTATATTTATATTTATCTTGATTTTTAATTTTTTTTGTCAATTTTTCATGCATTTTTTACATATTCATACGTTCATCTATTCAATTAATTAATTTATTCTTATGGATTCATTGGGGTAATTGTCTTTATTTTCATATCCTGAATTCTGATATTTTGTTTTATCAGAGAGAATGGTCTCCCGATGATCGAGGGTAGTAGTGAAGCAATTGACGTTCCATATTTTGGTAATCTGAAATTTTTAGTGAATTGAAAAATCGATTCTCTCATGGAAAAAATATATGATATGGGCCAATTTCATTTATAAAATATATATTTCTCAAAAAATTGATCAAAAAGAAATTTTCTCTCCATAGAGATTACTTGACCTTGAGGTGTGACAATAAATATCCCAGCATTGTCGATCTGATCCTCACACTGAGATACTCGTTGATTTTTCCTGGGTCCATATCTCGCGTTATCCAGCCAACTTTCGTTGTCCAATCGTCTGCGAAAATCCTCCCCCAAATTTTCTAAATCGAAATCATTATCATTGCAATGATTAAATCGAGACAAATGAATAAATTATGACAAATTAATTAATTACTCTGATCATCCCCCTCTATTAGGCCATCCAACCCCTCTCGATGATCCCTGACTTCTCCATCTGCCTCCAGATACTTGGAATCATCCGTCAACACTGGAGGCCCAGCTCTACCGTCACGAGGATACTGCACCATTCCCGCATTCCTTCCAATTCGCGGCTGTGCGAGAATCCCAGATGCTCTTCGCTCATTGAATTTCGCTATCAGATCATTGATCCTTTCGCCACCTGAAAAACCTCGAATATTTACTAAATTCTCCCATTATCACTATTATTCTAAATATAGGGAACTCATTAATTTTTTTTATTTCAACATCATGACCCCAATTAATAATATTCCATTCGAAAATTTTCAAAAATTGTTTAATAATTAGTAATTGTACAGTATTTTAATTTAACAAAACAATTACCAGACAATTGACGGACTAAAGCGGAATGCAGTAGATATGTCCGTAGTTTGCTTTTTACTGCTTTCGCCTCAACTATTTAAATCACCAATTAATTTTAGAAATTGAAAAATGGTATCACATGAAAAGATGAATAGACTCCCATTACCCCATCACATTTTGAACTTCAAAAATGATAAATAATGCATCATGAAAGGAAGAAAGAAAAAAAATTTTAATGAAAACTTACGGTTGAATGATGTAGCAAAGATGAGAAAAATTAGCACAGTGAATCGAGGATGATGTTTCATTTCAATAAGTATTATTAACAATTCTCTTTATTTATCTTCTCGATTGAATCCAAGAGTAACTCAATTCAAAAACAGAATTTTCAGAGGAAAAATGAGTGAATGAGTTGATGAATGGCTCGTATGAGTGAAGAAAAGGTATTTTTATTTATTATTCGAGATGAAGATGTACGTCGTGTTCTGGTGATGGCGATACTGGATGCTCAAAGATTTCTGGTGAAAGTTTTTATACCTTCTGCAGGGGATACGAGGTGAATTGCGCATCCTCATTACACTAGCCACCCACCTGGATATTGCCTAGCAGGAGCCTCCAGCGCTCCCATTTGTGAAGAATCATGTATTTTATCATTGGTAGTTTGTTGTTAAATTCATTCGGAGGGGATGGTAAATTGTTTTACTGGAGAATAGAAATATCTTCATATAACATCGAGGCGAGAAAATCGATCAAGTAAAACAGTTTAAAGTCTCATCCTGGGGAATAAGTAATTTATGTGTAATATAAAATTCATTCAATTTGCATATCTGTTAATTCAGTAATTCCCATCCATTAGAATGTAAAAGAGGTTGATATCGATAACTACTCTCGTATTAACTCTTCAAATCCCTATTGAGTACAACAATCTCCAAACTAATTGTATAATTTCTGCGGAATGATTCATTTTATTGATTTATTTCCCATTATCTAACAGTTTATGATTGAAATTTTTACAAAATATAAGAAAATACGTAAAAAAAATTTATTTTCAAAAATTCATTGTCTCATCTCATTGAACTATCCATCCATTTCTTCCATCCTATCAACTCAGCTCTCTTATTCTGTACAATTTCAAGCGCAACCATACTCAAACCAAACTGGATTACTGATCTTTGAATCTTTAGTATTTAGTTGCTCACTAATTTCCCCATTCGGTGGTTGTTCAGACACCGATATTGTTAAACTCTGTAATTCATTCATCATCGTAGATATTTTATTTTGAATAAGCACAGAACGTGGTTCTCCATACTGAGTTGATCGGCTTGACTGAACGTCGTTGTTTGGGCTCTAAAAAAAAAAAGAAGAAAAACAAATACTAATTGGAATATATTCTGCAGATCCTTTTGTGATAAAAAATAAATGAAATAATTACCGGCAAGGGAGTCCTAGGTAATGACAAATGACTGCGTATACCCATTGAATTAGAATCATTGCCAAAGATTGGAGTACCTGCAGCCTCTCTACGATCCTCCTCACTCACATCTGAGTCATTTCCACCTGACTCAGACTCATCCATTTTTCCATCAGCCTGTTTAGGCTCCTCTGTCCATGATTGACGATTTTTATGCAATAAATCACAGCCTGCCTTCCGCACTCGTTTAACCAGACTCGCTCCAAATCGTTTTCTGTAAATTTTAATAATTAAATCATCATTCATGATAATCTAAAAGTTTAATAAATTGAACAAAAAACTAACTTCTTAGTTGGACAACTCTGCTTATTCTTATAATACTCCATAATCTTCTCCTCCAATTTCTCCTTCTGCCTCGACAAATTATTGACCTGATCACGATACAATTTTTCCTCCATATGATAATGCTCCTTGTCCTCCAGAGACTGGCTCAAGAGCTGCTGATACTGATTCAATAGCACACTCAGATGATCCATCAGTGATCGTCTGTTATTATCAAGCCCTGAATTCATATGCAGAAACATTTCACAGCGTTGATTCAATTTACTTATCTGAATCTCCAGAGCAAGACATCTCTCGTCTTTGATACTCATTTCTCCCTGCAATTCTACAAGTTTCAGGCTCAATAACTTTTTCTCAACTTCATTCTTTCTGTAGTTCTCCTGAAGACTCTTGTATTCAGCTCTTAATTTCTCAATCGCAGTATATAAATTTCTAAAGTCATCCATCAACTTTGAATGTTCACTCCTGAGATTATTCAAAGAATCTTCTTGCTCAATTTTTTTATCCTTCAACGACTTGAGTTGATTCTTCATATCCAACTCAGATGAAATTATTTCCATATCTGAAATATCTGGAAGACGACCTGATGACTCATGGAGAGAATTCTCTTTGAGAGAATCCACTAGAGCCATCAAACGATGATTCTCCAACTCGAGTTTAAGTGCTCTTGTCTGTGCATTGTTAGTCAATTGTTCAGATAATTTGTTATCAGGAGTCACTGACTCCTCAGGATCACTAATTAGTCCAGCTCGTTCTGCTGCATCATCAGCAGCTTTCTTCGATTTATGAAGCAACGAATTCTCATCAAATAGTTGTCGATATTTCGCTTTATCAGCATCTCGTTCCAGTGTCATGTCATCAATTATCTGTTTATACTCGATTATCTGAGCTTCTAATTCTAAAACTTTATCAGCTTTACGTCTTGATAAACACAACTGCTCCTCAAACATTTCACAATTTTCCATCAGTACTTCATTGTTCTCTCGGAGTTCTTCGATTCTTTTTTGATAAGTTTCGATATCTGTCAATTTATCCCGATAACGTGCCACCTCAGACTCTAGACGATCAGCACGTTCAGCTTTCTCCATAGCTGCATCAAGTTCATCCCTGTAAGATTTAGCAGTTCTTGCTGCATGCATCAATTCTTCATTCTCTTTCTTTAATTTCCCAAGGGATTGTCCAGTGTGCTCCAACTCCTCTTTGCATTCAAGAAGAGCTTCTGTCTTTTCCTCAAGCTCCTGACGCAGTTCTCTCACTTTTGACTTCCAATCAGCAAGTTCCAGAGCAAAATGATGATGTCCTTCACGTCCAGATTTTGATATTGAATTGAGTTTCTGGAATTTTGTGATTGTGTCGTTGTCAACAGCTAGAAAATCGTCAGGACATGATGAATCGTTTATCACTGAAAGAAGCCATTTTTCACGATACATATCCCTCTCGTTGATAACTTTTTTAATAATTTCTTTGAAAACATCTGGAATATTTTCATTCTCCATGGAATCTTGAGTTATAACTATATCGTGATTATCCGTTACTTGCTTTATGTGATTGACCATTGCACGTTGAGTGTCTAGAGGAAGTGTTTTCATTCTAGTTATAAAGTTCTCCTTGTTTGGACATTCAACAGCACAGCCTAGGAGGAGTAACAGAAGTAGCTCCATATCTTGAATATTGAGTTGTGGTTTCATTCCCAAATTTGTTGTGTCTGGAAGTTTTATCAGCAGGTGGCCCAGTCGCTCCTCATAGAACTGCTTTATATTCGTCACTATAATTTCAAGATTCTTCATTCGGGTGGGAATGTCGCCATGGCTGGGAATAACTCCATCGTGCACGGGTTCTGGGTTAATCTTGAGAAAGACTTTGTGGAGAAGAACTCCGTCCACTAAATCGTCGTAGGTCGATACAGCATTGGGCTCATCCAAACAGCTGACAAACTGCAATGAATATCAGCTCAGGTATAAATATTTTCATACAAAAGAGTATAGTTATGGAAAGAATGATTTTTTACTTACCCAAGTAACAAGACTTCCCGCTAAAAAATCATCAATCTCTACAGTCGTCATTATGATAATTTTTCTTATGTATTATGAAGATCAAATTTGCATCATTTTCGCACAGCAAATGTAATCCCTATAGAAATATGCCCTCATTTAATGGCTGAACCACTTGAAAGAGACACACACACAGACACACTCAACAGTAATTCACCTTGCAAAAGTATTCCAACACAATTTTTAATGCTTGAGAATAGATAAAGATTTATTCCTACGGGAAAGAATAATAGTATCATGAAATTTCACAAATGAAAATACAATTATTCCTTCCTTTTTTCAAAGATATTTACTTTTTGAATGATGAGGTACAATTGTATACGTGATTCTAACATTGAATTCCTCAAATTAAACGTGAAACACAAGTTTGAACCCCTGAATAGGAGTGGGGAGCCAATCCCAATGAGGCTTACACCAATGACCTGTGTTTCCACCTCCACAATTCCAGACCCTTGGGCCCAACCCCTTCCACTCTATCCACGTGACACATGACGCTGGGCCCAGCGTGGACTGAAAGAGAGAGAGAGAGAGAGAGCGAGAGGGTTTTCCAGGGATTTTATGAATGGGGGGGAATGGTTGTGCAAGGTATGTGAATCTTATGGAAAATGAATTTTCCAGGAAATATATTTTGGAAATGTGCCTCAAGGTTAACCTAGGTATATGATATTATTCGTGATTAATTATTATAATTATAATTATTTATGAATAAAAGGTAAATAAATAATTGCATCATGAGACTGTAATTTTTAATTTTTTTTCAGGTCTTTAATCGCTAGAAGTTACATGTTTTATTTCTATTTTTTATTCAAAAGACACTTGACACCATATTTATACATCTCTGAATTGATCTTCTTCAATCTTTCAATTTCCGCTCTACTCTCACTCAATTTCTTCTCCAGTTCCTCATTTCCATCCCCTCCACTCTCTTTAAAAAATTCTTGAGGATTTAAAAAATCATCATCCCCACATTTAACAATTTCAAGAACTTTATTATTTCCCTCATTAGCGATTCTCTGGAGAGGTTTAATAATCAATTTTGGCTTCAAAATATTAACGTTGAAATTTGCGTAATTAGGGACAAATAATGCATTTGTAATTCCCCCTTTATGCTGAATACTTCGGATAATTTGATGACTAGGTATGTCCCAAATATTAACATTACCATCAATAGAACCCGACAAAAGTGTGAGACAATCAATCGAAATAGATAAATTAGTGACTCCACTCGTGTGCCCTTTAAAGATAATCCCTTTCCCATCCTTGTCACATGGTACATGATGTTCACGTCCTCTTGGGGGATTTTTCAAATCAAATTGTCTGATATGTCCATTGATACAGCCCACAAATATATTGCATTCTCTTTTATCCAGACAGACTGATGTCAAGGGAACATCGAAGACCAGAGTTAGAAGTTGCACCTATTGTCATTCAGAATCATGAATCAGATGCAGAATTATTTGAGTTGATTATTGAATTATCTCGGTAATGAGTGGTCCTAGGAAAAATGATAAAGAGGCCTTTTTTGTAGCTCATAAAATTATCTACAAAAAATGTCTCTAGATATTTTTCTCTAAAAACACTCATTCTGGAGATAATAAACAAATACTCACCCCAGAATTAGCATCATAGATCCTGGCAGTACGATCCAAAGAAACTGTAACAAGTCTGCATTGTGCTCCAAATGCTCCAAGATAAATACCCTTAACAGCAAGAGTGTGATCAGAGAATCCATGAAGAGGTTGACCCTCCTTGAAATTACAAATTACCCTCGCCAATGAATAAACAAAGACCAGACCATCCTGACCCCCAGTGACAAGATGGGATCCATCAGTCGTAAATTTGAGACAAGTCACTGCTTGATAATGTCGTGCAAGTGTCTTGAGAAGTTTTCCAGTCGATGTCTGCCAAATAAAGACCTTTTCATCGACAGAAGCTGCAATATAAGTACCACAGGATGTGCAGGACAATGCAGACACTTTTCCTGGTGTTGTTAAACGAATATTTGCGAGGGGAACTTGACTATTTATTGGCCATATGTGAATACGAGGCTTTGTCGCATCTGCACCGAGGAGATAACTGTCTTTCAAGAGCTGGAGACAGTTTGGTGCTAGTGGTGAAGCATTTCTAAATTGTGATAACATGGATCCTGTTAAGGGATCCCACATTCCAGCACTCCAGGACTCTCCTGATGTGTCTGAGGTGATTAAAACTTCCTTTGTTTCTTTCATTTTTGTTGAGATTGATAAAAAATAGTTTTATTGGATTTATTGATAATTTTTTTGAGTTAATTGACCTTTTTTTTGAAGTTAAGTCACGTTTTTCAGGGTTAGATGACGTGTTTCTAAGAAAAATTCACTTGTTTATCCATTTTTTTAATAAAAAAATATGTGCACGTGTATTTGTTTATTATCAAAGATGTTTGATAGGTTAGGAAATGATTTTTTTTTTTTATCGAAAGTTCAGATTGTACTCACGTGATTTAAGTGGCGCTGGTGCTAGAGAGCGCAAGTGCAGTTGCACCTGATGTGCTGTGTTTTGATTTTCTCCGGAGTTGAGATTTCAGTCGAGAGAATTGTGAAAATTGGAGGAAAATGGCAGGAAAATTACCAGTACCACCCAGTGATCTCGACTGGATAAAGTTGAGGGAGGAAATGAATGATGGAATTACAGAAGAGCGAATGATACAGAAATTAATAAGAAAATGTAAAAGTGAACCACTTGTGCCCATTGGTGAGCATAACCTTTTGATTAACGACAATTTGAGTGAGAAATTGATGATAATTATTTGATTAATAGAAAGGTTGATCAGTATTATTAGATTGTTTTTGATAGTTTAGAGTAATTATTATTAATTATTGGTGTAAATAGTCGCAACAATTATCATCTTTCACTTAATCAAAAATATAATTTTTCTCGTCTTTTAGGATGTCTAGCAACAACAGCAGCTTTATCATATGGACTCTGGGCCATGAAAAAAGGAGATAGAATGTTATCCCAGTACATGATGCGAACACGAGTTGTAGCTCAAGGATTCACCATAGCTGTTGCTGTTTTTGGTATGACAGCAGCCTCTCGAAAAAATGTGGAAGCTGAAAAATCGAAAAGTTGAACTAAAATTATATTCTTCGTGGGCTGAGGCCAATGAAATTTCTTAGATACACATGTAAATATATTTAGAAAAATTTAAAAGATAAATCAATCAAGTACTTGAATAATTAATTTAAAACATAAAAAGAATTGGAGGTTGTTTTATTTATTATAACTCTTTAATTATTATTATACTAAGGAGATGGGATAGCCGTGCGGGCCAAGCGCAAGTTTAGTGTGCGAAAGGTTCCGAGTTCGAGTCCCGGCTTGGACAGTGAATTTCAACCATTATTATTATACTATTCATTTATTACTTCATCATCTCCAAAAAGGAGTCTCCACATCCGAGCAAACCAATTACTTGGGGCTTGGTTGCCTCTGGGAGAAGGAATGGGAGTAATTGCATCCTTTTGGGTCCGAGTCCACTCCATTTTTGGATCAGTGAGTGGGTCGCAATAATTCCCAATCAATTGGATTGACCCTACGCTGCACCACAGTTCCAGCTCGTGTCCCTTTGGAACCTCCAGTTGAATGGAAGATTCCATCAAGCTCGCCGATCGAAAAGAAACGATAGGAATGACCTCTCCATCTATCTTTAAAAAGAGGTCGCTTCCAGCTCCGTTTTCCCACATCAGGATGGCCTTAGTAAAACGAAAGTTAGCAGTGCTTTTTGTTTTACAAACAAATTTTGAGTCCACTCGCAGATCTGGAAGTAAAAGTGCACCACAGTTCAATGTTGTATCCCTCTGGAATCTCTAATTGAATTGAACATTCAATTTGGCTCACCGACCTAAACGAAACTATCAGAATCTTATCTCCATCTATCTTTAAAAACAGGTCACTGCCAGCTCCGTTGTCCCAGAGCACAAAAAGGACTAGAGGTTATTCTTTTTATTATAACTCATCGATTAACATTTTTTTACATTTCTCCAATTGATTTAACAAGTTTGAATCTTCATAAATAAAAATTTTTGATTCATTTCTTAAATACAATCTCTATTTCTACAATGACTCAACCGTCTGATTATTCACGCCCCTGACGGATCAGTCCCAGACTCAACTCTCGGACCGAGGCACGATCCGAGAGTAAAACAGAGAGGGAAATGGAAAACCTATCTCTCTCTCTCTCTCTTAACTCTCGGACGGACCCATTAGAGGGTTCAAACTAAATGAACATACTCACTCGTTTATAATACGAAAATGAAAAATCATGAGTCACAGAATTCTAATTTAATTCTCAATTTATATAAGACAAAGTTTTTTTTACATAAAAAAGAATTTTTGTGAAATTGTTTTTATAATCAACTGAATTTATTTTGTGAATATCTTAGAAACTAGTGGGTTTATCGAAAAGAGTTATAATCATTTTTTGTAGGAAATTAAATTTTCTACAAAAAAAAATGTCTATTGTCATTTTTCTCTAAACCCATCCCCTGTCGAGATATACCTAACATAATTATAAACTCTTTATTTTTTCTATCACTTTACAAATTAATTATTAACATTGTCAATCAGCGCCTAGAACTCTTAAACTCACGTGGAAAATAATTTTCCCAGCTGCCCATGACTAAACTTACTATTCTCAATAAATCCACAAATAATGGAAGAAAGTGAGTAAAATTCTTAATTCAACCAATGAAATTCAAATCAATCAAATGAGTATGGCGACAGAAATAAATTCTACAAATGAATAATCAATCAGATATTGAATGTTGATTGATTCAGTCTTGGGAGGAAAAATGCATTGAAATTTTTAGGATATATCTGAACCTTGGAATTCGCAAATCGCACTTAATTATTATATTTCCAATTAATCTGAGTATTATCGTGGCTCTAAGAGCTGGTCGATCTTATCAGTACGAAAATGGTAAAACGTCATTAGTTTGGGGCTGAGTGACAGGATTTTATTCGTTTTCTTGCAGATTATTCCAAGAATATCTTAAAAACTAGTGAATTTAGAGTAAAATATCAGGGGACCTTTTTTGTATAGAATTCAATTCCCTACAAAAAATATCTCTTTATAATTTCCCTTAAAATCCATCGTTTTTCAGATAATTGAATAATCAAAAATCAAGAATTTGCATCGAAATAAATAAATCTTTATTTATACCTTAATTATCTCAAAAACGAGAAGTGTTACGACAAAATGTCAAAAGACCTTTTTTATAGGTCTTAAAATTTCCCACAAAAAGTATCCTTTGACATTTTTCTCTAAAACCACTCATTACCAACATAACTTCAACTTTTATCAATCACTAAGACGTTTTACCCCTTTAATCTGATATTTATCCTCTAATAATTTTTCTTAATCATGATGTTTATTCGAAAATGGCCAATGAGATTTAATGGCAGCAGTGCTCAATTTTCTTGTGCCACTGGTACTGAGAGAACGTGAACGATGAGTTGGTGGACTGTTGGAGCTGCAACTGCTGAGACTTGTGCTGGGAGTCAGGCCAAAAATCTCTTGAACTGTTGGTCTTGTTGATGTGTAGTCTGATTGCACAGACTCTATGAGAGGTGTCTCATCGTACAGAGATCCTTGTCTTTTACTACTTATGAAGGAATTTCGTGCACTCTCGATGCAGGGCACCTCTTGAACACTCTCAGCAGCGTGCTTCCATCTTTCGTGATCTTTAGCATGAGTTGTCAAGTGCCTGAGCCACTTTTGAGCTTCTTCGGGTGAATCAAATTTCATAATTGATGATTTTTCAGCACCTTCCGAGGTGTTTATTATCTTTAATTCTTTCTGGGATTTTAATGGCTGAATTGTCGTCTCCTGAAAGAGATAATTGAGAGTTTGAAAATTTAATTTGATGAAAACTAAAAAAATTTCTGAATTATTACTCACTTTATTGATTGATATCGTGTAAATTGGATTTTGCTCTCCTTCAGCCAATTTTCTCGACTCCCAGCACTGAATATTAAAATTTTGAAGACGAGCCCAACAATCCCTTCCATTGATATTCACACTTCCTGTTGCAATTTCTTTTGCCATGCAGTCTGGTTGTGCAGCAAGACGACAACAAAAGTGTCCAAATAATGGCAAAGCATGATGTTTATTATCAAGATTATTGATAATTAAATCATGAGTATGAATGTTATCGTCAGTATCATCAAGTGTTAATTTTGCTGATGCCATTAATTCAAAATGGGGGCCAATTTTTCCAGTATTTAATTCATCTCTGAGAGATGCTGCCAATTTTTTACCAACTGTCTTGGATATTGATGAGTGAATTGTACGTTTTATTCTTCGTGGTGTACTGGCAATGCTCAAGTCTTCTTGGAGAATGTGACTGTATATTTCTAGGGTCAATTCAAAGTCAGCTGAGACGTTGTTACTGGGAATAGAAGAGACGATTATTTACGATTTTTTAAATTTAATTTTGGCAAATATCTTGAAAACAAATACCAGTAGAGAAAAATGTCAAGATACCTTTTTTGTAGATGATAAAATTCTCTACAAAAAAGGTCGTCTGATAAATTTTTATATGCCCCTTCGTTCTCAAGTTATTTACAATTCAAAAATTTCATTGTGAATTTTAATAATGATAAATGAAAAAAATTGATCAACTTACAAAAGTAGAACATCTGGAAATGTGATATCAGTGAGTGCCCGATCAACGGGACAAAGTAATGCAGTGTCATGTATTTCAGTGCCAATTCGCGCCAGGCAAAAAACAGCGAAACGTCTGTAGTCACCACGATTTTTAAAATGATCAGAATCCCTCCACATCAGTGGTACTCTCAGCTCAGACAGTGATACTCTAGATGTACTAACTGGAGTACTAAAAATTAATAAAATTGATTATTTTTTCCATGAAAAATTAACTTTTACATCCTAACATGAACGAATACTTAAAAATAGAAATATAAAATAATAATTTTCAATTGTTCTAAATTTATTGATGACTCGAGGATTCATTAATTTACCTTGGTTTATTAATGGTCTCTCTTTTACGTCGTTGCAACTCAGCCATATAGGCAGACATTCTCTCATTTGAAGTAAGAAGAGCCCTGGCAGCTTCAAGACTCTGTGCTCTGTGTCTAGCCGCTGCCAAAAGTCTCGCCGATCCCTCTCGCATCTTAATCTCCACCTCGATCTTCTGCTCGAGATCATACTCCTGAAATCACAGCGTGAAATATCTCCATAAATAAACAAATTTTCGTTAAATATTCATTTCTTCAATTATCACATATTCATTATTTTGTGAATATCTCAGGAAGGAGTAGGTTTATCAAAATTTGTCAAAAGACATTTTTTACAGAAAATTGAATTCTCTATAAAAAAGGTCTCTCGACAAAATCCGTTAAAACTACTCCTTCTCAACTTATGATGAAAATAATGTTTACAGAATAATTTATAATTCTCAAAATTCTCAATTTTTACAAATAAATTCTTAAAAATTATGATTTTTCAACTAAAAAATAATTGTAACACACAATCAGGTGCATTGTTATCAATAAAATCACGAACGTCCTGAGAAAGTGTTAAAGTGAAATAAATTCACCTGCGATGAAAAAAAAATTGCCAGTTCATATGCAAAACTGCGATCCTCAGCTTAAATAAATAAATTTGCACTCAAAGGAAATAAAGAGTCGCGTGACATTAAATGTGACACTTGAATTGAGTTTATAATGCGAGTCATCAAAATTTTATTCCAATTTTTTTATTTCTTCATTCATTTCATTTTTCATTGGTTTATTTATTCATTCACACGAGTGAGGTTGAGTGAAATGCAGTTGGATTACGCGTCTGGAGACAGTGTGGCTCCGATTGCAGAGGAAATCACCGGTGTGAAACGGTCCCCGGTGAGATGATGAATATTATCAGGTTTTGTATGATATAATGTACGATATATTTTATATGATGTACATCATTTTTAAAGAGAAATTCTGGTTTTTTTAGAGAGATAAAATTTGAATTATTGAATTATCGAGTCAAGGACTGAGTTTTCAAGAAATTATCAAGAGACATTTTTTGTAGAAAATAAAATTCCCCACAAAAAATGTCTCTTGACATTTTTCTCTCAGATAGCTAATTCTCGAGATAATCTCCATGAATCATGAAGTTAATCAAAGTTTAAGACCCTATTCACTCAAAAAAACCCAGAGAATCAGCAAGAGTGCGGGTGGGCACGTGTTGGCCTCCATGCGGTAAATGCCCTCTGGCCTCCTATCGCCATTGACCACCCAGTGATTTATTTCTTGCCGCCACAAAAAGTTGAAAAATAAAATGAAGAAAAAAAAAATAAAAAAAACTCTAAATCGCAAAAGAAAGAGCCCAAGATGACAGCCTTCACCAAGACGAACAATTTGTTTTTACTACCTCTCTTCATACTCAAAGTGTGATTGAGATTCTGTGCAACAACACCAACCGTATCCTGAATAGAGTGTCACTTCGAATACCAATGAAATGACAATTTTGAAATGAAAAGGTGAATCGAGAAATTGTACCGTCAGGAGAATTCCCACAATATCACGATATTCATGATATCCTCAACAAATTTGTCTCAACTCACAACCTGATACTGAAATTACTTGTCTCGACACTGGAATTTTCCAATTTTAAAAATGCAGTCTGCAGAAAAAAAAAGTTTCAGTGAAAACTCTTTATACCTCGGAAATGATCAGTTTAAGGGGAAAATGTCAAGAGACCTTTTTTGTAGAAAATTAAATTCTCCAGAAAAAATGTCTCTTGACATTTTCCCCTGAAACTCTTTATTTCTTAGAAAAACTCAAAAAATAAAAAAAAATACCCTCAGAAAATGGGAAGCGACACTCAGATGATAATTCTGAACTTAGGAAGTGGTAAAAGCGCATTATGACCGAGTGTTTGTACTCTTACGTTATTGTTTGTCTGAGAGTACTCGACGACATGTTTAAGAATACACATGGGGATAGGGGGCAGCGACCCCAACGACTATACGAAGAGGGGAAAACACCGAGTCACTCGTCACATACAAAAATATACAGTTTTCATATCTCTTAAACTTAAACCTCTGACTGAATTTTAGATAAAACGATATGGTAGATTTAATCTGACCTAAAATTGACGTCAAGGGGTTATTTTCACCTTCTACCCACCCCCTTTATGGTATCAGTGAAGCTCCTGAAGGCGCAAGACATTAATAAACATCACGAGAATAACAGAGAGAGGGATTTCGAGATAATGAGAGAGAACAAGATGGAGCAACAGCTCTGAGAGTCAAGCAAATCATCTGCGTGTGGTCGTTAGACTGCCATGAGGGATTGAGCACCATGAATCTCTCCATATGCACCATTACTTCACCATAATCGAGAGTATGACGATAAGAATTTTTGTATTATTCGATTTTTCCATTTGTTCAGTCGTGATTGGATTAAACAATGCTTTTAGGAGTTTAGGGGTGATTTTAGGGGAAAATGTCAAGAGATCTTTTTTGTAGAGGAGAAAATTTTTGACAAAAAAGGTTTCTTGATATTTTTTATTAAAATTAAATTGACAATAACTAGTCATGTTCTCAGACTAGTAAAAAAGAAAACTTGAATCCACGCAATGTTGCGAACATTCTATTTACAAATAATAAAACTACAAAGGGAATTTTCTCGTGGCTCTCAGCCAATGGCCATTTTTATTTCTCATTTGAACCAACCACTTGTCGCCTTCTCCCTTATTCAATTAACTAATTAAATAAACGAAGAAATCTCTTCAATTTTTCTCCATTATCATTGATTATTTCACAAGGAGTTAGGGGTGATGTTCATGTTTTTGTTACCTTTCTCAATGGCCTCGAAATGATCAAGGTCGACGCCAGGAGCCCCATCGTGTTGTGCATGTTCATGGTATCAACACTAAAACTTGATATTTGAAAATAGGAAATTTGTCTGATGATTAATTTTATCAATTTCTCAATTATCTCATTAAATAATGATTTTATGAAAAAATATCAAGAGACCTTTTTTGTTGAAAATTTAATTATCTACAAAAAAGGTCTTCTGAGATTTCTCTCCAAAACCACTCATTAATGACATAATTGAGTAATTAACAAAAATTTTATATTTCCACATCTGAATACTTTCTCTCTAATTACCAAATTATCTCGTTAACAAGTGGTTTTACCGAGAAATGTTAAGAGATCTTTTCTGTAGAGAATTAAATTTTTTATAAAAATGATATCTTGACATTTTCTTTTAAAATGATCCATTAACGAGATAATTACGTAATTACCAGAAATTACAGAAATGATGAATTGAAAATAATGAAAATAAAAATAGATAAATGCCTTCTTTTTGAAAAATAAATCCCAATGGGAAATTTCCACGCTCAGACCAACTTAGCCCTCTGAGTCTACCCGATATTCTCGACAGACTGATATGAGACTAGAGGCGATTTTCCAAAGGGGATAGTGTATCGGGTGAGTGACCAATCAGGGTGGAACGTGATCAGCCCCGACTGGCCGTTCAATGCCGCTACGTTCTTCACATCCAGATTCACCCCCTCCCCCCCTCTCTCCTTTGAATTATATGAAATGCCCCTCACCCCCTCGAGTCTCATTGAAACTAAATCTTCTGGAAAAATTATTAAATGGAAGACAGGAGAAAATGAAAAGAAAAGTTTTCTTGATGAATTGATTACAACGAAGGGAAATAGTTATTTAATGACTTGTCTAAAACCCTTGGATGATCAATAATTAATTAATAAATCAATTGAAGTGATTGAAATAATAAAAAGTAATAAATTGAATCGGAAAATTTTTTTAATTGTTTAATTATCTTGAAAATTATTGATTTTAGGAGAAAATGTCAAAAGAGAATTTAATTCTCTATAAAAAAAATGTTCTTTGACATTTTTCATTAAAACCCTTCAATCTCAAGATAATTAAATACTTAATTAAAATAACATATCCCAAGTTTATTTATCACTTCAATAAAATAAATTAAACACACGTTAATAAATATTGAAATAAGATGAATAAACGATGAAATGGTGAATAATCACACCGATGTTGCCGGCCGGCGAATTGAGACTGAACCAGTCCGTGAGTTGCCTTTCCAACTTTAACGTTAGCTGAATGTCTGACGCCGTGTACGAGGGGGTTGGCTTGGGCGCCGTGTAATATCGACCCATTACGCACCCCCGCACCCTCATAACCCCCTTACCACCCTTGAATACAGTCAACTATCAGCAAATGTACAGGATGAAAGAGAGAAAATGTCATTGGTGAGAAAATACAAAAGATTCTCAATGTCATGAATTCAACTTGTGTCCGGATTATACATGTCCACAGTCACTCCTGACTTTCACAAACTATCGATTTTTGGTTCAAGCGTGGGAATGGTACAGAATAAATATGGAGATGATGATAACGTGTGGTAATGAATTCTGAAGACAATTGTTTCAGATTTTCTGAATGTGTCAGGTGTCCTTGATTGTTTATTCGTTGGAGAGATGATGCATTGTCTGTAGGTGGAAATTAAATTAATACTGTGACGCATGTTCAATGGAGATTTTGTGGGTCGATTATTGAGGAAGGTCATTCTTCAGGGGAATTTAGGGATTTTTGTGAAGACGAGAGAATTTGGCTGTCGATTGTTTTGTGAATATCTTGAGAAATATTAAGTTTAAAAGAATTTGTTAAGAGACATTTTTTGTAGGAAATTTAATTATCTAAAAAAAATATCTCTTGAGATTTTCATCTAAAACTCTTTATTTTCGAGATACTGACAAAAATGATAAAGATTACACATTTGATGAAAACTTATTATCCATTATCTCGGTAATTAATGATTTTAGAAAAAATCGTCAAGAGACATTTTTTGTGGAGAATTAAATTTCTTATAAAAAATGTCTCTTGATATTTTCTCCTAAACCCACTTATTCTCCAGTTAATCATGCAATTAATAACAAGATAATCGAAAAATTGATGATAAAAGAGGAAAATGGAATTGCGTGAGTGACGTGGTCTCGTCCAAAAGCGATTTAATATCGATTTGGGTCCATTACATTGGGCAGAGGAGGGCAGTGAATTTGTATGTGTCAATAGCACACTGGCATATGCGTTCCACTGACAGCCACTGATTCACATAGATTGAGAGGTGAAGGGGGGGGGGGGGAGACCAGTCAATTGACATTTTCTTCGTCTACTCTTGGGTGACTGGCAATGTACGATTTGCTGTTGGCGACTGAAATTCATGCTCGAGTGTCGCTGGACACGATGCGGTGAGGTTATTCGTTAAGGCTCGTTACCGTACGGTCAGCGGGAGGTCAAATTGTGTCAACCCCATGATGTCGACATTGGTACGAGTGTCGAGATAGCCGTGAATAGTCTGTCTACGAGTGGAAAAATATTTGAGATTTTTTTTAACACCTTTGGACATGATTACAGAGTTGAATTATCATGAATTTTCAGTGTTATAATTTTATTTCAATTTAGCAAGTGTTCAATTATCTCGATAATGAGGGATTTTGGGGGGAAAAGTCTAGAGACATTTTTTGTACAGAATTAAATTATCTACAAAAAAGGTCTCTAGCCATTTTCTTCTAAAACCACTCATTCCTCAGATAATCACAATTAAAAAAACAGATTTTTCATTTTTTAATTTTTCTAAGTAATCAAAAATTCTTCCTCATTCCCTCATCAATGGGGAGTAAACATCTGTATTCTTTTTACTAAATCCTCAAAGTTTCAACACCATTTCCCCCTCTCCTGTGTACCCAAAAATTGTCATACACACCCCATCGCGTGGGCGGCACCGGAAACGTCTCAACACATTTGGTATTATTATTTTTTTAATTTTATTTTCTCTGAAATTCTCTCCCAACTTTTTATGTGACTCTCTGCTGAGTTGAGACACATGGTGTGACAATGGTGCACACGTGATCCTCGGAATCTCTTTGTTTGATACAAGAATGTAAAGAGCTGTACAATTTACAGGTGATCTAATATTAATTCGATAAAAAGACAACTATCACTTGGCACCCCAACTTTCTGGGTCGTCAGGAAGTTTATTTTTAGGCTGCAGTTAATCTTGTCTTCTTTCTCTATTTAATGAAGTGAAATTTTGAAGTTTCAGTGGATTTCATTATTTAGAAAAAATACCTAGATTCTCACCAATAATCTAAAAGCGATTATCTCCGAACTGAGTAGTTTTACGAAGAAATGTCAAAAGACATTTTTTGCAGAAAATTAAATTCTCTACAAAAAAGGTCTATTGACATTTACTCGTAATACCACTCATTAACGAGATAATTAAACAATAAACAATGTATGTCAGACACACAATCAGAATAAATTGATTATTCCAATGAATTCCTCAATTTTCCTGAATTTCCACATAATTAACAAACACTCGATGGGTAAAAATGGTAATACGTGACTAATTGTTAATGAAATTCCCACGTTAAACGAGTTACACGCATGACTATACTATACCCCTGTCAATTTACTTGTTAAATTCATTCTTAACTCACTAAACTCGTAAAATCATTAAAAATGATATTTTCACTTTTAATTATCCCTTGTAATTAATCTCATGAATTTGATGAAATTGTTTGTTTGATGTTGAATGAAAAAAAAAAAATGTAAAATGCATGGATGAACGTTAATAGGACATGGGTAAACCATGTTACAACCTTTCAACCCTTGGTGGATAATTATCTTTCAATATATGCACTGGCAATCTATCTACCCTATTCAGAGCCATTTAAATTCAGCATGAGTGGTGCTTGTCTGCAGAGAATAGAGAATGGTAAAAGCCCATGTGAGAGTTCTATTGAATTCAAAATCCCACTCGATCGTTTAATGTGCTTTGACCCTAGCCAATTTACTATTGCTATTAAATACCCAAAAGGCTAGGTCATAATCTGGCGAATTTCATCAATTTATGTGAAGTATCTATTATAATTGACACGATTTACCCATTTTTTTAAATTTTCATTAAAAACATTTTTCAGTTTTCTAGAATTTTCTAGGAAATTAAGGGTTTTAGAGAAAAATGTCAAGAGACCTTTTTTATAGAGAATTAAATTATCTAAAAAAAATGTCTCTTGACATTTTCTTCTAACACTCGTCATTACCGAGATAATTCACAGATAAATAATGATTTATTTTTACGCTTGAGAAAATCAATGAATAAATCAATTATGATTATTTAAAAAAGTGAATGAACTCAAAGTATGTGATTAATAATTCATGAATATATTTAATTATCACTTGACTACCTCCGCACAAAATTTTAGTGTACATAATCAATGAAAATACTTGATGCCCGTCCACCCACACATATACAACTTTAATCCATAACCCAGTGGACCGGACTGTAACTAAGGAGAGTTACGATCGTACGTGGTCACGCATCCCGTTACGTAATTATAGTCACTACCTGTGGCATGAACCATACGAACCTGATAGGTTTTACCGTGATTATACTGCTTAACTTAATACACGTAAAGTGTGAATTAAGCTCTCCACTGATGCACTCATCCAATGTTTATGGATTTACTAATGAAAGTTACCATTATAACTTCATAATGAAATTATTATATCTGTGATTATCCTCCTGGAGAGATCAACACCATGAAAATAACACATTTTCTTAGTTTTTAATAAGTACATTCTGGAGAAGAATGAGTTTAAGTTACAATTTTTGTTTATTCAGTGATTATCTCAGAAATGAGTCGTTTTACAGAAAAATGTCAAGAGATATTTTTTTTAGCTCACAAAATTCTCTACAAAAAAGGTATTTTGATAATTTTCTCTACGAGCCATCATTACCAAGATAATCCAATAATTAACTCCCTAAAATGTCTTCACTTTCAGAAAAAAATTAATTAGCATCAGAGGAATCAATTAATCCACAAAAAATAACCAATTATCCCCTCAACAACGAGACCCACCATCTGCGACAATTATTCCCCATTCATTCAATTACCTCCACCTCCCAATGAACAACAGAGAAACTCTTCAACTCCAGCAATAAAGGTATTAATGAAATGTCAAGCCAGGTGACCTATACCGTCGGCATTCGAGGACAAAAGCCCCCGAAGGTTGACTCACTTGAATGTGTTCACCAGCAATTAAGATTCGTCCCAAGTGCTCCAGCCTCTCACTCTTCGAGTCAACTAAAAATATTTTTCCAACGTTTCACGAATAAACCTAGAGTTATTATATTTATCTTTACAACCAACCAACTACCTGAGGCTTTCTTTTATCTTCTGAAAGCCATAACTGTTCATAATACCTCTTAAACCTGATTACACCAGAGTGTATACTCTGGGTAATACCTCACACAACTTCACCTGCAGCAACTACATTATTCTTACTCCCCTCCATTCTTTATTATCCTCCTATTAACTCATAAAAACTATCAAAAACAATAAAAACGTTGTTTTAAATACATAATTATCTCGAGAAGGAAGAGTCCCACCATAAAATGTTAAGAGGCCTTTTTTGTAGGAAATTTTATCAGCTATGTAAGAAATCTTATGACAAATTTCCCTAAGAGCACTCATTAACGAGATAATTTGAAAATTAATAAATATTCGATTTGCAGAATAGAAAATTCTTGTTAATGATTGTTAATTACGTGATTATCTCAGAAAGGAGCAACTTTAGAGAGAAAAGTCAAGAGACCTTTTTTGTAGCTGAGAAAATTTCCAACAAAAAATGTCTCTTGATATTTTCTCTCAAAACCTCTCAATACCGAGATAATTCAATAATTGACAACTGGATTTTTAGAAATGATTTTTTTCAGAACGAAAAATAATTTTTATTATTAAATACCAGGAACAAATTAAATTGAGTAAGAGATGTCTCTTGATACCTCAAAAATATATTATTTACCTTTAAATTATGAGCTATTTGACGTATGTAATAAAGATCCAAATCTTGTAGAATTTCAATTTTTCCTGGTGTCGTTGATTTACCAGGAATCAATGGTGGTGCATCACCACTGCTCAAACGATTTCTCACAGTTATATTTGATTTTTTTGTGTCACGAAGGCTCAATGCCGACAGTGGAGGAAAACAAGAATCCATTTTGTTACTTTTCAATATTTTTTTCCCCACAATTTTCACTGTTTATGTTCCATCAGCACATGATAATCAAGTAAACAATGTGTTTTTTTTTGTGTCTCATATCAATTTTTTAACTTTCAAATTTTATTTACCTCTTGTTTACATAATTTCCACTGTTTATCACCAAAATTCACATAAAAAAACCCTTTAAACCCTTTGTATACAAAAAATTAACCTCAATAACTACCACAAATACCACTTTTTCTCCCTTGGAAAAACGTTCGACTGACCTATCGAACAGTTGAATTCGATCTCGCACGAGTACCCTCGGTGCCTCTTTCGGGCGACAAGGTGAATTATAAAATGACGTCAGCCCCCACTAGAAATAATTTCTTAAGAGGTATAAAATCACGTGCAAGTGTCTAGCGTCAGGAGGGAGATTTTTATTTTCATTTCTATCACTTTTAAATTCCCCTTCTCTTTGATTATTAGTAAACAAATTAATTAATTAACTAAGTTAATTAACAAATTGACTGGATAAAAAAAAATCGAAAACTTTTGAACAAAAAAAAAATTATTAATCCATCATTATTTATTTATCCAAAATTGAATAAATAAAAAATAAGTTGACACTGGACAACTCTTCCCACGAACTTTAGCCCGGTTTAGCCAGTTTGAGACTGCTCAAATGCTTATTGCAGCACACTAAGTCCTCTCAATTCCCTTTCCCCTCTGGGTTCTCACTCCACTACGAATATATTTATAGAAGAACGAGGAAGAGAGAGAGGGGGAAGGTGAATTTTTTTTATTTTTTCGCTCACTGGAGAATACGTTGCTCTCTCAAAACTAAACTTGGGGTAAATAGTAATGTCTCGTTGCAAGAGAGTGACTCATCCTCAAGTTTCAAAATGCTAAACTGCATTTCCTGCTTCACAAACACTTGCAAAAATACTTGAGCACTTTATGGTTTTTATCGTGTTTATCTGCGGGTGTCCAGATTTTCGGAAATTGTCACAGATGATTTAATTTATTTGATTAGAATAATTGGTTTATTGAGATAGTTGAACTGATGGAGTTTTTTTTGATGTTCTACGGTACACGATTCAGCAGTGAATGACGAGCGATGACGATATTGCTGGCTGGTGCCCCTCAAACTGCGTTTTCAAGGGAAGGAACAGAAGAGGCGGAGGTTATTTTTTTTCTCTTTTATTTCCAGGGTCAGGGAGAAAGAGAGTGGATATATGGGGGGGCCCCCACGAACCACAATCGCTGGAGGAGAACTGGGGAGAGTATCGCACGTGCTACTATGGCTGGGAAGAGTTGAATAAAAGGATACATATGTTTACGGCTCTTTCGATTTGGGAAGTTGATGACCGGGGGGTCGATGGTGAGGTTTTTTTGAGTTATAAATGCAGTGGGGAGAAAATGTTGGAAGACCTTTTATGTGGAGAATTTTATGAGCTGCAAAAAAGGTCTTTTGATATTTTTTAATGGAATCAGTTGTTTGTGAAATAATTGCATTTATGAAATAATGTTTTTAGAATTCTTTAATCCGTAATTTTTTTGATGAATTTATTTGTATTTTTTAAACAGAAGATAAAAAATTAAAGGGGATTGAAGTGTATTAGGAGTATCGATCCATGATAAAACCGGATGAAAATGCAGACATGAAATAGATGAAAAGGGGAAAGGGCGATTTCTGGTATAGTGCACGTGCGAGGGGAGTTGTGAAGGGTGAGGATAAAATATCAGATATTACACTCACTCGTCAGTGGTTCTCGGCCGGATATTAAGTAGATTGAAAAAATCTAATAATTCAAATGGACGATTGTGGAGTTGGTGAATTGAGAGAAGACCAATTGTTCATTGTAGTGGAATTTAATTCAGTACTACTACCTTTGAATTAACAAAATCTTGTGCAATTGAGTGAATTCGAATTGCTCAGGTTCAGGTTTATCAAAAAAAAAACACAATTTCGACAAAAAAAAAAACAAAAACTTTTGTCAAGTCTTTCAAATCTCCACTAAACTCTATAAATACAATTTTTGCAACATTTTCATATGCTTTGTACTACTTTCAGTGTATTTGCTTGTCTATCACTGCTTTATCTGTCATGGCTGTCATGATCTTCTATCATAGTTTTTTGTACAACATAATGTACAATAATGAAATTTCAATCAATCAATCGTCAATAATTTACAACAATAAAGTGAAACAGACAAGCCTGTAAACGAGTTTCACCATCGTGAGAAAATCTGACACGTGAATGTATGAGGCCAGCAATTTGTATCGAAATGAGATGGTACAGTTGCTCTTGTCGAAACACTACAAAGGTCATAAAAGATTACGATGCAGAGACTCAATAATGAGGCGTAAAGTATACAATACATCGATAGTAGACCCCATAGCCTCAATACGATAACGGTAGTAACAATAGTCCATTGAAAATTCTCAATTTAAATCCAACAACTCCATAATTTACCATCCATCAAAATAATCTTATCGTACTTCTTGCGACAATAATTTATCCCCCCTTTCATTGGACATCCAATTTCTCATAATTATGTCATACTTATCAGTATTTTCAAGAGACTGCCTCAATAACTTAATCTCTTCCTCAATTACACCAAGCCTCGAGAGTTATGTTTTGCAGTTGGTCAGGGGTTTAATTGGAGTCTTTGGGGTTCCAAAGTTTCAAGTTGGAAAACGTGCGGGTTTGCGACTTTGAGTGCACCAGGCAGGATGTTATCCTTGACACAGGATGTACATAGGATGAAATTGTCCCCTCTAGCCTTGAATGAGGTTTTTTTTTTAGAGCGGATATATTCTTGTTGGACACTTCCGTGAGAGGTTTTCGAAAATTTGATTACTTTTTGTTGTTGGTTTGACAAAGAACGGGATACTGACGGATAGCATCTGGACTATGTTCTCATTTTTGGGTATGATTATTCATAATAAAAAGATGTCCAAGAGGGTTTATGTGTTAAATGATTAATATACCTGAAGAAGGTCCACAGCAATAAGAATTTTCATCATCGATTTAGCTGATATTGTAAAACTCGTTTAGCCTCAAAAATAAAACTAAACCAAATAACTTTCGCAACGAATCCAAATAAATTGAATCATTTCGACAGAATCTAATATTATCCCAAGGATGAAAAAACATCGGACGTTTACGAGATATCGCCCACGCGATTTATCGATTTGGATGGAAGAATATACATGGCAAGGTGAAGAATAACAGTGGGTTCCGGTTTATGAAGCTTTGGAGTAAATCAAGTTGAGATAATTCAACTCGAGTCATTCTTCTTATCAAACTTGTGCGGTCCACACGCAATCGATACGGAAGTAGGCATCCGTTTGAGTTTGCTAAGAGTTTATGATAGTATTTTCCTGAAAGGTAACAGTTTTGTAGAATTTTAAGTGAATGTTTTTTTGAATATTTGAGGAAGGAGTGACTTCATGTAATTTTTCTTTACCTACTCTCACCCCTATATCCAAGATTCTCGTATTCACACAACAATCAGTGATTCCCGCATAAAAATATGAATGTTGTAAACACATTTCTCCCTGGGAACAGAACAAAAGTCTGGTTTTCTTTTGATGCCTACTAGAATATAATATTTTGCAACTTTCAAGTATTATGCAGTGATGAACATACATCATGAAAGAATTGAAAGGACAATTTTTTTTTTTAACATAAAAACTAACGTGGAAAAATGGTTGAATGATGAATGTGGAAAGCGGCACGTTACAACAAGTGATGGTATACTATCTATTTCTAAAAGAGTGAGTGACGAAAAACGGTGTAAAGTCGTGAAATTGACGAGTGTCTCAAGTGGTGTCTGGCGCTTTCAAGAGAGCCCGCAAGGCATTGCATATGGCAGTGCTTCATGTACTCATAAAAATACTGTCGAGTGTCAAACATTGATGTTGGCATCTAAAAATGAAGGATTGAAGTGATAGTGACATAATAAAAACAGCATTTGAGAATTTATGAGTATGAGATACTTGTGATGTGCTGGAGAGCTCTACCTTATCAGTAATAACGAGTGTAGGGGACCTCTGTGGATCAATGAAAGGTGCCTGAAGAGACTCGTTGATCAGTGGCACAACCTGGTGGACTGAATCCACATTAAAAAATCGATAATACAGTTTTCTCTTATGCATGTTCATTGCACATGATTGTAAACTAATACAGTCCTTGACAATTCAATTTATGGATGAAAAATTGTAAAGCCAATATCACAATCCTTAACTATTTCCATATTTTCATTTCATACTAGAGTAAATCTAGCAAACATTCTTATGTTATTATTCACGTAAATTGTCAAACAATCAGATGATTTTCAAAACAAATTATTGTTCGAAACGAAGACCAAAGTATCACCCGTTAAGCCATTATTCTTCGTAATGCATTATGCTGACTACGGATAGCGGGAGGTATACCATTTTCAGCGTCTATTATAGTTAAGCCATCAATGTCCACGTAATTAAGGATGCAAATCGATTCTCGAATTAGCAGACCCGTTCGTTGACCGTTGGTCGGTGGGAAGCAGATAAGGTAAAACGGAAATCCAGTGTTTACGGATGTGATTCCAGTTCTCAACAGTCGGAAGATCGAAGAAATGTTAATCCAACAAGTTGAATGATTCAACTGTAATCAAGTGTAGAAATTTTCTCCTCGAATACTTGAGAATTCAGTCAAGCCAATGAACCTTTGTAACTTTCGATTCTAATCTTCCTTGTTTCTGAGGAGAAGTTGAAATTGCAAGAGGGAATACTTTCGGCACCCGAGGGACTAATTAAAATGAAAACTCACAAGAATGTCCTCAGGATTATTGGCGTATTTGTTACTTTGACGGAAAACATTGAATCCTATTTTCTACTACAATTAAATTCTCTTGGATTTACTTGCATCATTATAAACGTATATTCCTTGTAATTAATGAGTTAATTTAACTAGCTGAGAAAATTTCTAGTTTTTCTCTCCATAAAATTTGTTATAAAAGAAACTCTATTTTTTTTTTTGAGTTAATTTGAAAGTTGAAATTGAGTTTTTCCTTTAGTTTGGAAAATTCATTTCTCTGATTGGAATCACTGTCTATAAACGTTTGGTAAATACAAAGTTTCCTTGGTAATTGTCTTTCTACGGAAGAGGAAAACATTATTCTGTGGACCACAATGAGGTTCATTGCCAAAACATCAACGTTTGGTGTTTTGTTTTGATAATTTGAAAATTGAGTCCATTGTTTCAATTTGAGGATAGATTTCATCAGATTGTTAACAAAATCATTATCATAATGAACATCAAACCGAATTGAATAGAATTATCATGAAAAACTTTTACAGTTCATTTAATACAACGTAACTCCGATCATATTCTCTTCGAATGTTTATCTGAACTTTGAAATGCAATTTTCTACCACTGTACAATGGCTCCTCGGAGTCTTCGAAAACCAATATCTAAAGTGACTTGGAGACAATAGCGGGATACCTCTTACCTCGTAACACCCACATAATCCCTTTCCACATGAAAACTTTGCTCATTGACCGGTTTCTGAATTATACTCCTTACGGCAAAGGTTTATTCCAAAAAAACTTCCAATTACGTTTCTTCCAAGAAGAATTGACAATCGAAGGGCCGCCAATAAGAACAATTCTTAAAGAAACAATGAAATTAACCAGAGAATTACGGCCTCCTAAAATAAGCAACACTATTTCAGTTCTTCAATTCCTTTATCCTCCATTCTCATCTCTTCGGGCCGTTTACCAACATGAGAAATTGTATGGGTCAAGTTTTATGGCTAATACAATTTCTTGATAATTACTCAGACCTTGCAGTGTTCTATAACATGTAATAAGTGCATGAAGATGTTGGTATCTTCAGTGAATCGTAACGCTCTTTCGTGGCTTCAGTATTCCAGTATTTCTGGGTTACAATTACATTTACTTAGTAGTGGTGTTTAGACTAGTAGACAGTCATTAAGTGCTATATGTACATATGCAATCCAAAGAGAGGCTAGTGTCGACAGAAGTAGGTTTGCGGGTTTACGCTTTGACGCGGGCCGTTATATCCTTATCGCATAACCCAGGCAAAGTGCTACTGGTTACTGATATCATTACCCAACCCAACTGCATATTTGAATTGTTATTTGCTAGTCTCTGTGATACTCAAAATAACATTAGACATGTAATCAAAGTATATTCAGTGAATAATAGAGAATTGATACTTGACGATTTATGACATTACGAAAATATGTGGAAAATTACTTTAGCTGAGCTACTTGACTGCCAAGACACGATCGCATCGGCCTTCTTCTTCCTCCGTTGAGTGTAAGATCAACCAAAGTATATGATATGACTGGAGATTTCCAATTGCATCCGGGGAAATACAAGACGTGAGTTGGAGAATTGGCACTCTGTGGGCAAATGGCAAATCGGACATTGGCATGCAAACGAGAGAAAATCCACGGGTGAGGTTTTCTTTTTTTCTTTTAGTACTGGTGACCCAACTTCTTCGGTAGGTTAGAACTCTGAAGATTTTCGAGTTAAAAAGTGAGGCGTATGCAGTTGGGGTCGTCAGTGTGCTCTATAAAATTATGGGAATTCTTTCGGAGAGAGGAGAATTGCTGGAGTGAAATCTTTGGCTTGCTAAATGTTTGGAGATAATGGTTTCAATCAGAATAAATGAATTTCTCAAATTGAGAGGAAGAGATTCAATTTAACTTTCAATGAACGCGAAGGCTCATGCAGATGATGAATGGAAAATTGTTCACCAAGTTTGCAATTTTTAATTTATTTTCAGAATGAAATTTGAAACTCAAATGTGGAAAAACATAGGGAACATTAGAAACTAATAAATACTCTTCACAATTTTCAATGAATCTCTTTTCACTCACGTAGGTAGTATTCGCATGGGTGATAATCTTAGAATATCCATTTGTGTAATTCCAACCACACAAAATTCAATTCCTCCTCATCCTCATTTTTATCCCATGAAGATAGTATAATTGTCAGAGTGGGCGAGCAATTATGTACAATGTGCTGACTCAATGGAGCGCTGAGTCCATTAACATGAAATCGATTGAGAATTCAATCGAGTACACAGGACGCCAACAGACACACAGGTGCACCCGAGATAACCAACCAACACATCGGGGTGATTTAATGGAATTCCGTGAATAATGGAAGAAAATTTATACGTGTAGAACATGATATAAAGAGGGAAAGTGGCCTGGTAAGTGATTTGACGGAGAGACTGGAATTTATCTACCGTATTTACCACAATTGTATAATTCAGAATGATCAACAATACTTCCTCTCGTTTCCTTCTTTAAAATCATAAATGCTCCGATATTTCCGATTACGATTGTTTGTATCCGAATACATATCGAAATCAGCCAATAACCATAATTGGCACTGTATCCTTACAACATCCAACATGTTCAATCCCAAGGTCTTATGAAGTCAAAAGCCGAGGGATTTTCACTCTCAATGAGAAACCGGTCGTCGGTGCTTTCTTCTTCATTGCCCCCAGGCCTATGTATACACTTCACTTTGAATGCTGTCTGGTATTACCAACAAGTTTTTAAAAATTCTTTACGCAAAACCACTGTACAAAGACCACGATAAAGCACCAGAGGTGAGCACAACAACACCCTACCATCACGGATATGAATTTTTTCCTTTAATTCAAACTTTATAACACGCACGTTATTACGCCATTGCCTGGTAACACTGCGTCCAAACATTCCGTTGGTGGTCACGGAAGTCTCTTTGACCACAGGTGCCGACGCATAACGAGTTTCCGTGGGCAATATATACACAAAATTGTGTACTATGGTGAACAATGCGGTGAAGTGAGTATTCCAAATGAACGCTTTCATCAGAATTGTTTCTCATTATGTTCTCTATTTCCAGATTCATCATTAATGTTGAGGATGAATACGATAATTGGATGATACTTGTGATATTAAAAAAAAAAAATCAAGTGCTCAATGAACGAATCAAGCGAAACTTATTGATACTTTGGAGAGAGAGAGGTTATCGTTAATGAAATGAAAATCACTTTATTGTGGAATTTTGAATGATCAAAAGGTCCCAATCGAGTTAACTATGGCGCACCATTGATAATTGCCACCCTCAGTACAATCGATGATGCTCTAATTACATACGAGTGGCGAGATCAAACGTACGAGTTGTGCCCTGAAACACAAACGCATTTACCATCTCTCGGTATGGGCCGTATAATTACAATGGGTGAGTGGTGTTTCAAGATTGAAATCGATTCTGTTATATTACATAGGGCTGTATATGAGAGTCTGTCATCTATATATTCGAGAATCTCCAATTATCATGGGATATTGAAGAATTTAATGCTGATGTTGGAAGTGGAAAGGGTAAGAGCAATATTGCAATGAGAGTTTATAGGCCAAGTCAGCATCGTACAAATTAATATTTTATGTCAAGATATATCTGGGGAAGAGGAGTGGTGTAACTATTTTGAACACTTAGGAGCGTTTTCCGATATTGAGAAAATTGCTAAGTATTGGAAATTGTTAACAAGTGGCTTTTTGTCTTCATTTGCTTGTCGAATAATTTGTAATTGTTAATATTGTCAAAGGGCGTTTTGGAAATTAATCTAGGTTATTTCGTTGGTAATCTGTACAAGACAATCAATCAAGTTAGAAGATACAAGTCATGACTTGTATATGAATGACATTTGAATATATTTAAATATTCAAATATCTTCCCCGTGCATTAATTTGCCATCTACGCATGTTCATACCTCTCGGCACACTTCCGAAGATACCAGTTTGTTTGGTATGTGCATTGGTACAGTTGACATTTCATTTCGTAATCAGCCACATAATGCCACACACTGTATTTACTCTGGAGGTTATACCGAAGGTTCAACTGTGTCGCACTAGAGGTTTCTTCATCATCAATTATCGGAGAAGGGAAACTGGTATCTTCTTCACCCATTAAACATAATATGGTGACGATGGCATATGCAGTATCGGCTCTTTGTGTGCCAAATTACCGTATACGTTAGGTAATATCTGATATTCTCCACACGTGTGCAAAAATTTCTTTTCACCAGTCACTATAAAAATTATTCCAATCATGGAAAAGGAGAAAGAAAAAAAGTCTCCATGAATCAATGAATATGTTTCATATTTGGAAGTAACAGGTGACTAGAAATTATTGTCTCGTGGCATAATATATTACATTATATATTTCCTCATACTCCAGGTGCAACTCGTGAATGGGAGTGGCACAAATAATCATGTAAATACAATCTCTAAAACCTTTGAAATACTACTTAATTCAATGAACAATGGACCCAAGATTGAAAAAAAAATAAATAAAAATAAAGTGATATATCTGACATCTATGAAAGGATCAAATAAATTCATACATATATTCAGTTCATTCAACTGTTAAAAAGATACTCACCCTATATCCGTTGAGCTTGTTGTTTCTACCAAGTATAGCCAAGTTGGCGTCGTTTGAACTATCCACCTCTTCTCTATTTTCCATTCCGTCTACTTCGTCTTTGACTCGTACTATTTTTGGCGAATGTCCAGTCTGATACTGATCCTTTCGACGGTAGCTACGAGTACACACTCTAGCTGTTCTTTTATATCCGGCATTTGATATACCACTTGTATTTCTTTCAATTCGTATATTTTTTATCATAACTTTTGATATATCATGACCACTTTTACGATGATTATTCTCAGTTTTACGGAGTGCACGAGTTGTGGTACTCTGGTGCATTTTCTCTTGAAGATCATGGGCAATTTTCTTGATACGAGGTGAAGCAAGGACACGATCATTCGATAGAGAGGAGTCGCGTAATGGTACTTTGGGTTGTGCTTGACTACCAATGTTTCGTTTATTCTTCGTCAGTAGATCCTGTTTTATGACATCAACTCCCTTGATGCTATTTCTATCATGATCATTAGATTCACTTGGGATATTATTTTGGATAACGTTAACACGCACAGCACCAGGACGTCGTGAATTTCTACGGTGTAGAATCTTGGGCTGTTGATCAATATCATCAGGATCATCATTCTCAGTTATCTCCTCCTGCTCTGGTACAACGTACAATCTTATCTTGTGCATCTTCCAGTCAACGTAGTCCTGATACGAGATTAATCGATGTGCAGAAGGCGTTATTAATCGACAGTCACCGTGTACACTTCACTTCTATAAATGATGTTTGCTAATCAGGTAATTATATCAGGAATAAGTGCTTTCAATGAGAACTGTCAAGAGACATTTTTTTGTAGAGAATTTAGTCAGCTGCAAAATATAATATCTTGATGATTTCTTCTAATACCAATCATCACCGAGATAATCTAACAATTAATGAGATAAATGTCCAGACACTCAATTATCTGTACTAGAAAATGGTTCAATTAATCAGAAATCACCGAGTACACTCACTTCACTCCAAACAATTTTCATAATAAATTGGTTGCATCATTGAGACAAGCTCAATGTATGCAATTAATACTGTAAATTAAATGCATTCCTCGCAGTGATATGTTAAACAATCTGTTGGGGCAATTTGTATTACACATTGATGACCTTCAGGGGTTTCAATACATTGAAAGGAATATTAATATAAACGTCAGAGCCCAATGCTTGGTAACTTGTGAATGGCAGCACATTTTGGAGTAAAAAATTACGTGAAATTTCACTCCCGTATTGGGAAAGATAAATGAACCCAAGTGAAAGGGGGGGGGAGGATAAAAAGTACACGATGATAGTCATGTATAGAGTTGTGGTATGAAGATACAAACAAATGACTATTTGAGATTACAAAGATACGTATGTTATGGCACAATAAACTCAGTGGCTCTAGTAAATAGAAACAAAATAAAAAAAAAATGATGGTGGGTGCGTAGAATTGTGCATATATATATATTTTTTCATTTTACTCTTTTACACGCTTTTTTCCCCCTCCCCTCTTTTTGTTGTACTCTCGCAACATAGCGTACTCCACATGAGTGCGTAATGGATCCACTTTTTCTCATATCACGAGCATGAAATGCTAGAATAACTTTTATGCATTTTCTCTGCTTTTTTTGCAACTGCATTTTTAACTTTTCTTCTTGGTAATACTTTATCAGAGTTTTGAAGAGGGGGGAGGGATTATTCAGGGAGAGTTCATTCTCAGAAATGATTATCTCGAAATTTTTTAAATCATATTTTTTTTTTTTTTTTGTAGATGAGAAAATTCATCACAAATAAGCTCTCCAGCTAATTTCTCTCCAAACACCAATAACTTTTATTTTTCCTCTCCTTTTCACTCCAAAACGATCTTCAACTCTCTCTCCTCGGTAATACTTTATCAGAGTTGAAAAAAAAAAAAAAATGTTCGCGTCCGTGAGAATTATTTCTGAAAAGCTCATCTCAACAGCTGCATTCAAGATTCTTGACCCCCCGGCATGACTCCTAATGCTCTAAAGTCGACGGAGAAAAGGCCCTGTTAACCCAGTTCACCGTTGAATACCAATTGCGGATGGCTCAAGACTTTCTTCCTCGATTTTAACGGATATGGGTATAGTTGAAAATTGACAATTGACCAGTTAAAAGAAGCAAATGGTGACGAGCGAAAAAATTGGGAGGGAGAAAAAAAAAGAAGTTTGAAATTTTTCATGAATTCAGGTCATGATTTTTTTTTAAAAGGTGATAACCAATGGTAATTTCTTCTTCTACTTGTAATGACTTTGAATGAGTGGAGATAAACTAGATGAACCTGGTACAGTGATGATACCGTTACTAGGGTGTTCCAGTTGTGATGACTGTCATATTTTATTGAACCCGTATGACTTACCTCAATGCATATTGAGCTGGGCTGCCCAATGGAGACGTGAGATAAATTGGTAATAATTATTGTATTTTGAAAGTGAGAAAATGACAGTGTGCTGGCGCGTACTGCATCGGAGAGCACGTGGTAGGCCTTGTTAGGGCTTACCATGCGTGACATTCCTGGTACAGAAGGTTACCATTGGAACTGCACACCATATTAATTGTACAATAAATCTTTATGTTGTTAGGCAGTCAATAAAATAATTGGTGAATTTTTTTTCCCAATTATTTTAACATTATCTCGACAATGAGTGGATTTAAGGGAAAATGTTAAGAGACATTTTTTGTAGCCCTGAAAATTTTATACAAAAAAGGTATTTTGATATTTTCCCTCAAATCCACTCATTACCGAGATAATCCAGTAATCACTCTGTCATATTTCACTATCGAATCTACATTCAATACTAACTTTAATTCCACATTTATCAAATGTATATAAACTAGACGAGAGTAGCCCTACGCATTGTGGTAATTGGATCTACGAAGCCCTTCGAGTATAATATTCCTGGTATTGTATTCATATGAAAGTATAAAAGCTCGATTATGGGATTAATGTCACCTCACATTAAAAATCTCAAATCTCACAATAAAAAAAATATTATAAAATGAAAATAATGAACAAACGATGCAATAAAATCACCCAGAATCAATAAATTGAATCTCTGCGAGGAACACAATCTCTCATTACCAAAAATCTCACTAAACAATGGAAACAATAATACTATAAACACTCGTGCGAACTTTCCAACGAATGAAACAACACTGATAATGACAGTAAGCGATCGCACTCGTGTTACACTGAAGAGAAGGGCTGTGGACGGAGCATAAGAAAGAGAGGGACTGTTGGACAACATGTGGTGGGGAAAAGCGCCGAAATTGGTGGAAGAGAGAGGAAGAAAGCTTCTATACAATATCCCCAAAATTCACTTGAAATTTCTCTTATTAAATTATCATTGAGGACGTCTCATGCCAGTTTCACAGTTTGTTGAATAAAATTTTGGACGAAAATTTAATTTTTACCGTTTTCATTCATGTTTCATTGTCAATCAACTTTATGATAAAGGAAATCTCATGCTCCAAACCCACAAATACCTCACAATTCCAGAATTAATCAATTCAAATTAATTCCTCAACGTATTCCTCATTCCGAATCAAGTGTCGCCACTTGTCTCAATTCAAATTTTCAAATATTCCAAACGGCCAATTAAAGGGCGTCGAGAGGTGCCAAAACACCTTAAAAATCACCTCTTTATCATCCCATCAACCTCTCAACCAATTCGCAAAACAATTTCTCAATTTTACCTTATAATTTCCCATGATATTCTCATATCACTAGACACGTTAACATCACCACAATATTATTCATAACGAGAGAGAGAGGCAACAGGTAGTCACCACTCAGGATCTAAAATTTATGCATTTTTTAATGAAAAATAAAACTCACCACTTTTGTTTTTCTGCTTCTAAGTGTATCTCTCCGTCTTACGCGACTGTGATAATCACTCAAACCTCTTAAATATGTATTTTCCTTCTCTGTATCATCATTTATCGTTGGACACACGTTTTTGACATGTTTTCTACGCGGCGCCATTTTGACTCTTTCACTTGTTTCGTTTTTTTTTTTTATCGTTGACTTTTTGTGATGATGGTAAAGTAGGAAATAACAGGTTGAGGTTTTTATCATGTTGTTACCGATGGATTTGTGCGCATGAGCATGAGCTTTTGCTCTCCTGGAGGCGCTCGAGAGAGTTTTCTACTTCACAACTGTCTTTTCGCCGTATTCGGTCATATTATCGTGTGGAAATCGCTGTCTGACAGAAACAACCGGTGATTTTTATCGAAAAAGTGAGTTTAAGGGTTGATAATGGCCGAAATAACGTCCCACGAGGCTCCTCACCTTCAGCAAATTGATCTGACCAAGTGCAATCTCGAACAATTGATGTTATTGAAACGACAGCTCGACAGGGAAATCGGAGTATTCCAGGACTCAATTCGGAGGTTAAAATTAGCGCAAAATAAATTTCAACTGTCTGGACATTATCTTGATAAAGTTAATACTGAAATGAAAGGTAATTTATTATTTTGAATTATTTTTTAATAAATTTTTAGTGATTTTGGAGTAATTTATTTTGAGGTTAGGTTTTGAAATTTGATACTTGTCACTTGAAATCAGTTTTTTGCGAATATCTCTGAATTAAAGGGAGGTAGCAAAATTTTGATAGAGACCTTTTTTGTAGCTCTCAATTTCCTCTACAAAAATGTCCTCATGAAAAATTCCCCATCTCCTTTAGATTCGTAGATATTCATTAACAACTCATCTCTTCAGAGTTTTCTGGATTAACTTAATTTAACTCCACTCACTAATTTCTCATTTATCCTTGAAAATTTCAGGAAAAGAAATTCTTGTACCACTGACCGAGTCAATGTACGTACCAGGAAGAGTATCAGACACTGAGAATGTACTTGTGGACGTTGGTACGGGTTATTTCATTGAAAAACCAGTGGACGATGCCAAGGATTACTTCAAGAGAAGGGTTGCTTATGTCACTGAACAAATAGAAAAAATTCAAGTATTGGCACAGGAGAAGCTTGAAATTTGTAACGCAACAATGGAAGTCATAGGAATGAAGATCCAGTCACAGGAGCAGAAGGCAGGAGCATAAAATTTAATCTAGAATTCATTTTTTATCACAAAGGCCTCAATCATTGAATCACAAAAAACAATTTGTTTTAACAATACTCAGGATTTTTTACCACATTATTGAGAACAAAGAATTTTCACCATTTTTTAAAAATTGTAAGTTGACTGCATCTAATTAATTAATTAATTCAAATACAATAATTATTTCAATCAACAAAATGCATTTTATGATGTTTAAATGTCATTTATTAAATACACTATAATAATTATATCATCGAGTATTCACTTACCTGAAACATTTTTTTTTAAACTATTGAAAACTTAAATTGAGGGGAAATAATTTGATTTATTTTAAAAATTTTAGTTTTAACGAAGAATCAATAATTTATTTGTTCATTCTTAAACTGAAATAACTTCATAAAACAATTAGAGCATTCTAGATACTGGACAGGACGTATTTTTTTTTCATCTGGTGGTATTTTTTTTTCAACTATTCATGGTTTTTTGTGGGAGGTATCAAAATAATCGTCACAGGATAGAAAACACCGTATAATAATCGTTATCTCTTTATCCATTTTTTTTCTTGGTATTTATATATAATTCGTCGATACCCGATAGTTAATATCGATGATCTAACACAATGACATTATGATTTTATTTTCATCATTCTCTCAGATTATAACGCCAGGGCTCTTGAAGGAGCAATTTTGTTCCTTATATATGCCAACATAATATTGCTAAAATTATTACATATTTTTTTTCTATTTACACGAATAACATATGCTCGTTGAAAGTCTTACTCGATTTTTAATTTTCATTTCTTTTTTTTCTCTTTTAAATTTCTTATTTTTAGGGTTTCTTTTTTTTTTCTTGAGGAAAAGGAGTTGTTAAATTCTGAGAATAATTTGGGGGTAGTTTTTGGATTTTCTGCTTCAATTATTTCCCTCTTATCTCGATCCAATCATCTTCCTCACTGACACAAAAAACATTGATTTTGGTGTCACCTCAAATTCATTCAACAATGATACTCTCACTCAGTTCTCGAGGGTGTTCACACGTTTTTTTTTTAAATATCTTTTCTCTCTACGCGCAAAAAGTATTCTAATCCAAACTTTCTGCTGATTGATGTTATCTCGTACACTGGATGATTGAATGGGCGGTGATTAGGAGAATAATCCAATGAGCAATCGTCAATTTTTGAACACCATTACCTGAAAAATCATTTTGAAAAAAATAATCAATAGAATTGTCTTTGTTAATTCATGAATTATCTCAGTAATGAGTGATTTCAGGAGAAATTTATAAGAAACCTTTTTTCTAGATAAGAAAATTTTCTACAAAAAATGTCTTTTGTCATTTTTACGTAAATTCACTCATTTCTCAGATAATCACTACCTAATAAAAAGAGAAATTATATTTTTTGCATACTTTTGATAATTGTTGGATTATCGAAGTGAAAAAAGGTCTCACGGAAAAAATTAAAGGATCTTTTTTTTAACTGAGAAAAGATCTCTTGACATTTTACCCCTAAACTCTCTTTTTCCCCCAGATAAATTCCCCATTACCAGAAACTGCAGATCCAACTCTCTTTTTTCCCCAATCAATCATCCCACCAGAATTATCAAACTCACTAGGATGAGGTGAATCACGAGTCCCCAATACCGAAGCAAGTCTCGGTCGTTCCTCATCAATAAGCGCTGTGACATTCATCTTGTAAAGCTGGAAGACATTAGCATGACAAGTGATTTGTAGTCTACCATTTCTAAAACTGTCCTGACTTATCTCAAAATCCAGCTCAGCATATGTACTAGATCGATTGTCCATTTTATCAGCTATATTCCTGTGATGAGTAGAGTTGAGCTGTGAAAGAAGAAAAAACAACAATAATATATCCTGATTAACAAATCATACAATATTTTTCCAATCCACCGACAGATTCCTTTCTAACTTTCTGAGCAGCTTGTGGGGATAGTACTGGCTAAGGATTCTTTCGCGTTTGATATCTCTATAATAGCTGCCCGGCTAACCCCTGAAACCGGCCCACCCAAAATTTTGTCTTTTTGATTCTTTCTCGTTTGATATCTCTAAAATAGCTGCCCGGCTACTCAGAACTCGCGAAATAAATTGAAAAATCGTTAAATTGGAGAAAATGTCAAAATTGGCCATTTTGACTGAAGAATGGCTGACCCCTGAAACCGGCCCACCCAAAATTTTGTCTTTTCGATTCTTTCTCGTTTGATATCTCTAAAATAGCTGCCCGGCTACGCAGAACTCGCGAAATAAATTGAAAAATCGTTAAATTGGAGAAAATGTCAAAATTGGCCATTTTGACTGAAGAATGGCTGACCCCTGAAACCGGCCCACCCAAAATTTTGTCTTTTCGATTCTTTCTCGTTTGATATCTCTAAAATAGCTGCCCGGCTACTCAGAACTCGCGAAATAAATTGAAAAATCGTTAAATTGGAGAAAATGCCAAAATTGGCCATTTTGACTGAAGAATGGCTGACCCCTAAAACCGGCCCGTCCAAAATTTTGTCTTTTCGATTCTTTCTCGTTTGATATCTCTAAAATAGCTGCCCGGCTACGCAGAACTCGCGAAATAAATTGAAAAATCGTTAAATTGGAGAAAATGCCAAAATTGGCCATTTTGACTGAAGAATGGCTGACCCCTGAAACCGGCCCGCCCAAAATTTTGTCTTTTCGATTCTTTCTCGTTTGATATCTCTAAAATAGCTGCCCGGCTACTCAGAACTCGCGAAATAAATTGAAAAATCGTTAAATTGGAGAAAATGCCAAAATTGGCCATTTTGACTGAAGAATGGCTGACCCCTGAAACCGGCCCACCCAAAATTTTGTCTTTTCGATTCTTTCTCGCTTGATATCTCTAAAATAGCTGCCCGGCTACTCAGAACTCGCGAAATAAATTGAAAAATCGTTAAATTGGAGAAAATGTCAAAATTGGCCATTTTGACTGAAGAATGGCTGACTCCTGAAACCGGCCCACCCAAAATTTTGTCTTTTCGATTCTTTCTCGTTTGATATCTCTAAAATAGCTGCCCGGCTACTCAGAACTCGCGAAATAAATTGAAAAATCGTTAAATTGGAGAAAATGTCAAAATTGGCCATTTTGACTGAAGAATGGCTGACCCCTGAAACCGGCCCACCCAAAATTTTGTCTTTTCGATTCTTTCTCGTTTGATATCTCTAAAATAGCTGCCCGGCTACGCAGAACTCGCGAAATAAATTGAAAAATCGTTAAATTGGAGAAAATGTCAAAATTGGCCATTTTGACTGAAGAATGGCTGACCCCTGAAACCGGCCCACCCAAAATTTTGTCTTTTCGATTCTTTCTCGTTTGATATCTCTAAAATAGCTGCCCGGCTACTCAGAACTCGCGAAATAAATTGAAAAATCGTTAAATTGGAGAAAATGCCAAAATTGGCCATTTTGACTGAAGAATGGCTGACCCCTGAAACCGGCCCACCCAAAATTTTGTCTTTTCGATTCTTTCTCGTTTGATATCTCTAAAATAGCTGCCCGGCTACTCAGAACTCGCGAAATAAATTGAAAAATCGTTAAATTGGAGAAAATGTCAAAATTGGCCATTTTGACTGAAGAATGGCTGACCCCTGAAACCGGCCCACCCAAAATTTTGTCTTTTCGATTCTTTCTCGTTTGATATCTCTAAAATAGCTGCCCGGCTACGCAGAACTCGCGAAATAAATTGAAAAATCGTTAAATTGGAGAAAATGTCAAAATTGGCCATTTTGACTGAAGAATGGCTGACCCCTGAAACCGGCCCACCCAAAATTTTGTCTTTTCGATTCTTTCTCGTTTGATATCTCTAAAATAGCTGCCCGGCTACTCAGAACTCGCGAAATAAATTGAAAAATCGTTAAATTGGAGAAAATGCCAAAATTGGCCATTTTGACTGAAGAATGGCTGACCCCTGAAACCGGCCCACCCAAAATTTTGTCTTTTCGATTCTTTCTCGTTTGATATCTCTAAAATAGCTGCCCGGCTACTCAGAACTCGCGAAATAAATTGAAAAATCGTTAAATTGGAGAAAATGTCAAAATTGGCCATTTTGACTGAAGAATGGCTGACTCCTGAAACCGGCCCACCCAAAATTTTGTCTTTTCGATTCTTTCTCGTTTGATATCTCTAAAATAGCTGCCCGGCTACGCAGAACTCGCGAAATAAATTGAAAAATCGTTAAATTGGAGAAAATGCCAAAATTGGCCATTTTGACTGAAGAATGGCTGACCCCTGAAACCGGCCCGCCCAAAATTTTGTCTTTTCGATTCTTTCTCGTTTGATATCTCTAAAATAGCTGCCCGGCTACTCAGAACTCGCGAAATAAATTGAAAAATCGTTAAATTGGAGAAAATGCCAAAATTGGCCATTTTGACTGAAGAATGGCTGACCCCTGAAACCGGCCCACCCAAAATTTTGTCTTTTCGATTCTTTCTCGCTTGATATCTCTAAAATAGCTGCCCGGCTACTCAGAACTCGCGAAATAAATTGAAAAATCGTTAAATTGGAGAAAATGCCAAAATTGGCCATTTTGACTGAAGAATGGCTGACTCCTGAAACCGGCCCACCCAAAATTTTGTCTTTTCGATTCTTTCTCGTTTGATATCTCTAAAATAGCTGCCCGGCTACTCAGAACTCGCGAAATAAATTGAAAAATCGTTAAATTGGAGAAAATGCCAAAATTGGCCATTTTGACTGAAGAATGGCTGACCCCTGAAACCGGCCCACCCAAAATTTTGTCTTTTCGATTCTTTCTCGTTTGATATCTCTAAAATAGCTGCCCGGCTACTCAGAACTCGCGAAATAAATTGAAAAATCGTTAAATTGGAGAAAATGCCAAAATTGGCCATTTTGACTGAAGAATGGCTGACCCCTGAAACCGGCCCGCCCAAAATTTTGTCTTTTCGATTCTTTCTCGTTTGATATCTCTAAAATAGCTGCCCGGCTACGCAGAACTCGCGAAATAAATTGAAAAATCGTTAAATTGGAGAAAATGTCAAAATTGGCCATTTTGACTGAAGAATGGCTGACCCCTGAAACCGGCCCACCCAAAATTTTGTCTTTTCGATTCTTTCTCGTTTGATATCTCTAAAATAGCTGCCCGGCTACTCAGAACTCGCGAAATAAATTGAAAAATCGTTAAATTGGAGAAAATGCCAAAATTGGCCATTTTGACTGAAGAATGGCTGACCCCTGAAACCGGCCCACCCAAAATTTTGTCTTTTCGATTCTTTCTCGTTTGATATCTCTAAAATAGCTGCCCGGCTACTCAGAACTCGCGAAATAAATTGAAAAATCGTTAAATTGGAGAAAATGTCAAAATTGGCCATTTTGACTGAAGAATGGCTGACCCCTGAAACCGGCCCACCCAAAATTTTGTCTTTTCGATTCTTTCTCGTTTGATATCTCTAAAATAGCTGCCCGGCTACGCAGAACTCGCGAAATAAATTGAAAAATCGTTAAATTGGAGAAAATGTCAAAATTGGCCATTTTGACTGAAGAATGGCTGACCCCTGAAACCGGCCCACCCAAAATTTTGTCTTTTCGATTCTTTCTCGTTTGATATCTCTAAAATAGCTGCCCGGCTACTCAGAACTCGCGAAATAAATTGAAAAATCGTTAAATTGGAGAAAATGCCAAAATTGGCCATTTTGACTGAAGAATGGCTGACCCCTGAAACCGGCCCACCCAAAATTTTGTCTTTTCGATTCTTTCTCGTTTGATATCTCTAAAATAGCTGCCCGGCTACGCAGAACTCGCGAAATAAATTGAAAAATCGTTAAATTGGAGAAAATGTCAAAATTGGCCATTTTGACTGAAGAATGGCTGACCCCTGAAACCGGCCCACCCAAAATTTTGTCTTTTCGATTCTTTCTCGTTTGATATCTCTAAAATAGCTGCCCGGCTACTCAGAACTCGCGAAATAAATTGAAAAATCGTTAAATTGGAGAAAATGCCAAAATTGGCCATTTTGACTGAAGAATGGCTGACCCCTGAAACCGGCCCGTCCAAAATTTTGTCTTTTCGATTCTTTCTCGTTTGATATCTCTAAAATAGCTGCCCGGCTACGCAGAACTCGCGAAATAAATTGAAAAATCGTTAAATTGGAGAAAATGCCAAAATTGGCCATTTTGACTGAAGAATGGCTGACCCTTGAAACCGGCCCGCCCAAAATTTTGTCTTTTCGATTCTTTCTCGTTTGATATCTCTAAAATAGCTGCCCGGCTACTCAGAACTCGCGAAATAAATTGAAAAATCGTTAAATTGGAGAAAATGCCAAAATTGGCCATTTTGACTGAAGAATGGCTGACCCCTGAAACCGGCCCACCCAAAATTTTGTCTTTTCGATTCTTTCTCGTTTGATATCTCTAAAATAGCTGCCCGGCTACGCAGAACTCGCGAAATAAATTGAAAAATCGTTAAATTGGAGAAAATGTCAAAATTGGCCATTTTGACTGAAGAATGGCTGACCCCTGAAACCGGCCCACCCAAAATTTTGTCTTTTCGATTCTTTCTCGTTTGATATCTCTAAAATAGCTGCCCGGCTACTCAGAACTCGCGAAATAAATTGAAAAATCGTTAAATTGGAGAAAATGCCAAAATTGGCCATTTTGACTGAAGAATGGCTGACCCCTGAAACCGGCCCACCCAAAATTTTGTCTTTTCGATTCTTTCTCGTTTGATATCTCTAAAATAGCTGCCCGGCTACTCAGAACTCGCGAAATAAATTGAAAAATCGTTAAATTGGAGAAAATGTCAAAATTGGCCATTTTGACTGAAGAATGGCTGACCCCTGAAACCGGCCCACCCAAAATTTTGTCTTTTCGATTCTTTCTCGTTTGATATCTCTAAAATAGCTGCCCGGCTACGCAGAACTCGCGAAATAAATTGAAAAATCGTTAAATTGGAGAAAATGTCAAAATTGGCCATTTTGACTGAAGAATGGCTGACCCCTGAAACCGGCCCACCCAAAATTTTGTCTTTTCGATTCTTTCTCGTTTGATATCTCTAAAATAGCTGCCCGGCTACTCAGAACTCGCGAAATAAATTGAAAAATCGTTAAATTGGAGAAAATGCCAAAATTGGCCATTTTGACTGAAGAATGGCTGACCCCTGAAACCGGCCCACCCAAAATTTTGTCTTTTCGATTCTTTCTCGTTTGATATCTCTAAAATAGCTGCCCGGCTACGCAGAACTCGCGAAATAAATTGAAAAATCGTTAAATTGGAGAAAATGTCAAAATTGGCCATTTTGACTGAAGAATGGCTGACCCCTGAAACCGGCCCACCCAAAATTTTGTCTTTTCGATTCTTTCTCGTTTGATATCTCTAAAATAGCTGCCCGGCTACTCAGAACTCGCGAAATAAATTGAAAAATCGTTAAATTGGAGAAAATGCCAAAATTGGCCATTTTGACTGAAGAATGGCTGACCCCTGAAACCGGCCCGTCCAAAATTTTGTCTTTTCGATTCTTTCTCGTTTGATATCTCTAAAATAGCTGCCCGGCTACGCAGAACTCGCGAAATAAATTGAAAAATCGTTAAATTGGAGAAAATGCCAAAATTGGCCATTTTGACTGAAGAATGGCTGACCCTTGAAACCGGCCCGCCCAAAATTTTGTCTTTTCGATTCTTTCTCGTTTGATATCTCTAAAATAGCTGCCCGGCTACTCAGAACTCGCGAAATAAATTGAAAAATCGTTAAATTGGAGAAAATGCCAAAATTGGCCATTTTGACTGAAGAATGGCTGACCCCTGAAACCGGCCCACCCAAAATTTTGTCTTTTCGATTCTTTCTCGTTTGATATCTCTAAAATAGCTGCCCGGCTACGCAGAACTCGCGAAATAAATTGAAAAATCGTTAAATTGGAGAAAATGTCAAAATTGGCCATTTTGACTGAAGAATGGCTGACCCCTGAAACCGGCCCACCCAAAATTTTGTCTTTTCGATTCTTTCTCGTTTGATATCTCTAAAATAGCTGCCCGGCTACTCAGAACTCGCGAAATAAATTGAAAAATCGTTAAATTGGAGAAAATGCCAAAATTGGCCATTTTGACTGAAGAATGGCTGAACCCTGAAACCGGCCCGTCCAAAATTTTGTCTTTTCGATTCTTTCTCGTTTGATATCTCTAAAATAGCTGCCCGGCTACGCAGAACTCGCGAAATAAATTGAAAAATCGTTAAATTGGAGAAAATGCCAAAATTGGCCATTTTGACTGAAGAATGGCTGACCCTTGAAACCGGCCCGCCCAAAATTTTGTCTTTTCGATTCTTTCTCGTTTGATATCTCTAAAATAGCTGCCCGGCTACTCAGAACTCGCGAAATAAATTGAAAAATCGTTAAATTGGAGAAAATGCCAAAATTGGCCATTTTGACTGAAGAATGGCTGACCCCTGAAACCGGCCCACCCAAAATTTTGTCTTTTCGATTCTTTCTCGCTTGATATCTCTAAAATAGCTGCCCGGCTACTCAGAACTCGCGAAATAAATTGAAAAATCGTTAAATTGGAGAAAATGCCAAAATTGGCCATTTTGACTGAAGAATGGCTGACCCCTGAAACCGGCCCACCCAAAATTTTGTCTTTTCGATTCTTTCTCGTTTGATATCTCTAAAATAGCTGCCCGGCTACTCAGAACTCGCGAAATAAATTGAAAAATCGTTAAATTGGAGAAAATGTCAAAATTGGCCATTTTGACTGAAGAATGGCTGACCCCTGAAACCGGCCCACCCAAAATTTTGTCTTTTTGATCATTTCTCGTTTCATATCGTCATAATCGGTGCCCGGCTACTCAGAACTCGCGAAATAAATTGAAGAATCGTTAAATTGGTGAAAATGTCAAAATTGGCCATTTCGACTGAAGAATGGCTGACCCCTGAAACCGGCCCACCCAAAATTTTGTCTTTTCGATTCTTTCTCGCTTGATATCTCTAAAATAGCTGCCCGGCTACTCAGAACTCGCGAAATAAATTGAAGAATCGTTAAATTGGTGAAAATGTCAAAATTGGCCATTTCGACTGAAGAATGGCTGACCCCTGAAACCGGCCCACCCAAAATTTTGTCTTTTCGATTCTTTCTCGTTTGATATCTCTATAATAGCTGCCCGGCTACTCAGAACTCGCGAAATAAATTGAAAAATCGTTAAATTGGAGAAAATGTCAAAATTGGTCATTTTGACTGAAGAATGGCTGACCCCTGAAACCGGCCCACCCAAAATTTTGTCTTTTCGATTCTTTCTCGTTTGATATCTCTAAAATAGCTGCCCGGCTACTCAGAACTCGCGAAATAAATTGAAAAATCGTTAAATTGGAGAAAATGCCAAAATTGGCCATTTTGACTGAAGAATGGCTGACCCCTGAAACCGGCCCACCCAAAATTTTGTCTTTTCGATTCTTTCTCGTTTGATATCTCTACAATAGCTGCCCGGCTACTCAGAACTCGCGAAATAAATTGAAAAATCGTTAAATTGGAGAAAATGCCAAAATTGGCCATTTTGACTGAAGAATGGCTGACCCCTGAAACCGGCCCACCCAAAATTTTGTCTTTTTGATCATTTCTCGTTTCATATCGTCATAATCGGTGCCCGGCTACTCAGAACTCGCGAAATAAATTGAAGAATCGTTAAATTGGTGAAAATGTCAAAATTGGCCATTTCGACTGAAGAATGGCTGACCCCTGAAACCGGCCCACCCAAAATTTTGTCTTTTCGATTCTTTCTCGCTTGATATCTCTAAAATAGCTGCCCGGCTACTCAGAACTCGCGAAATAAATTGAAGAATCGTTAAATTGGTGAAAATGTCAAAATTGGCCATTTCGACTGAAGAATGGCTGACCCCTGAAACCGGCCCACCCAAAATTTTGTCTTTTCGATTCTTTCTCGTTTGATATCTCTATAATAGCTGCCCGGCTACTCAGAACTCGCGAAATAAATTGAAAAATCGTTAAATTGGAGAAAATGTCAAAATTGGTCATTTTGACTGAAGAATGGCTGACCCCTGAAACCGGCCCACCCAAAATTTTGTCTTTTCGATTCTTTCTCGTTTGATATCTCTAAAATAGCTGCCCGGCTACTCAGAACTCGCGAAATAAATTGAAAAATCGTTAAATTGGAGAAAATGCCAAAATTGGCCATTTTAACTGAAGAATGGCTGACCCCTGAAACCGGCCCACCCAAAATTTTGTCTTTTCGATTTTTTCTCGTTTGATACCTCTAAAATAGCTGCCCGGCTACTCAGAACTCGCGAAATAAATTGAAAAATCGTTAAATTGGTGAAAATGTCAAAATCGGCCATTTTGACTGAAGAATGGCTGACCCCTGAAACCGGCCCACCCAAAATTTTGTCTTTTCGATTCTTTCTCGTTTGATATCTCTAAAATAGCTGCCCGGCTACTCAGAACTCGCGAAATAAATTGAAAAATCGTTAAATTGGAGAAAATGTCAAAATTGGCCATTTTGACTGAAGAATGGCTGACCCCTGAAACCGGCCCACCCAAAATTTTGTCTTTTCGATTCTTTCTCTCTTGATATCTCTAAAATAGCTGCCCGGCTACTCAGAACTCGCGAAATAAATTGAAAAATCGTTAAATTGGTGAAAATGTCAAAATTGGCCATTTCGACTGAAGAATGGCTGACCCCTGAAACCGGCCCACCCAAAATTTTGTCTTTTCGATTCTTTCTCGTTTGATATCTCTAAAATAGCTGCCCGGCTACTCAGAACTCGCGAAATAAATTGAAAAATCGTTAAATTGGAGAAAATGCCAAAATTGGCCATTTTGACTGAAGAATGGCTGACCCCTGAAACCGGCCCACCCAAAATTTTGTCTTTTCGATTCTTTTTCGCTTGATATCTCTAAAATAGCTGCCCGGCTACTCAGAACTCGCGAAATAAATTGAAAAATCGTTAAATTGGAGAAAATGCCAAAATTGGCCATTTTGACTGAAGAATGGCTGACTCCTGAAACCGGCCCACCCAAAATTTTGTCTTTTCGATTCTTTCTCGTTTGATATCTCTAAAATAGCTGCCCGGCTACTCAGAACTCGCGAAATAAATTGAAAAATCGTTAAATTGGAGAAAATGCCAAAATTGGCCATTTTGACTGAAGAATGGCTGACCCCTGAAACCGGCCCACCCAAAATTTTGTCTTTTCGATTCTTTCTCGCTTGATATCTCTAAAATAGCTGCCCGGCTACTCAGAACTCGCGAAATAAATTGAAAAATCGTTAAATTGGAGAAAATGTCAAAATTGGCCATTTTGACTGAAGAATGGCTGACTCCTGAAACCGGCCCACCCAAAATTTTGTCTTTTCGATTCTTTCTCGTTTGATATCTCTAAAATAGCTGCCCGGCTACTCAGAACTCGCGAAATAAATTGAAAAATCGTTAAATTGGAGAAAATGTCAAAATTGGCCATTTTGACTGAAGAATGGCTGACCCCTGAAACCGGCCCACCCAAAATTTTGTCTTTTCGATTCTTTCTCGTTTGATATCTCTAAAATAGCTGCCCGGCTACGCAGAACTCGCGAAATAAATTGAAAAATCGTTAAATTGGAGAAAATGTCAAAATTGGCCATTTTGACTGAAGAATGGCTGACCCCTGAAACCGGCCCACCCAAAATTTTGTCTTTTCGATTCTTTCTCGTTTGATATCTCTAAAATAGCTGCCCGGCTACTCAGAACTCGCGAAATAAATTGAAAAATCGTTAAATTGGAGAAAATGCCAAAATTGGCCATTTTGACTGAAGAATGGCTGACCCCTGAAACCGGCCCACCCAAAATTTTGTCTTTTCGATTCTTTCTCGTTTGATATCTCTAAAATAGCTGCCCGGCTACTCAGAACTCGCGAAATAAATTGAAAAATCGTTAAATTGGAGAAAATGTCAAAATTGGCCATTTTGACTGAAGAATGGCTGACTCCTGAAACCGGCCCACCCAAAATTTTGTCTTTTCGATTCTTTCTCGTTTGATATCTCTAAAATAGCTGCCCGGCTACTCAGAACTCGCGAAATAAATTGAAAAATCGTTAAATTGGAGAAAATGTCAAAATTGGCCATTTTGACTGAAGAATGGCTGACCCCTGAAACCGGCCCACCCAAAATTTTGTCTTTTCGATTCTTTCTCGTTTGATATCTCTAAAATAGCTGCCCGGCTACTCAGAACTCGCGAAATAAATTGAAAAATCGTTAAATTGGAGAAAATGCCAAAATTGGCCATTTTGACTGAAGAATGGCTGACCCCTGAAACCGGCCCACCCAAAATTTTGTCTTTTCGATTCTTTCTCGCTTGATATCTCTAAAATAGCTGCCCGGCTACTCAGAACTCGCGAAATAAATTGAAAAATCGTTAAATTGGAGAAAATGCCAAAATTGGCCATTTTGACTGAAGAATGGCTGACCCCTGAAACCGGCCCGTCCAAAATTTTGTCTTTTCGATTCTTTCTCGTTTGATATCTCTAAAATAGCTGCCCGGCTACGCAGAACTCGCGAAATAAATTGAAAAATCGTTAAATTGGAGAAAATGCCAAAATTGGCCATTTTGACTGAAGAATGGCTGACCCCTGAAACCGGCCCGCCCAAAATTTTGTCTTTTCGATTCTTTCTCGTTTGATATCTCTAAAATAGCTGCCCGGCTACGCAGAACTCGCGAAATAAATTGAAAAATCGTTAAATTGGAGAAAATGTCAAAATTGGCCATTTTGACTGAAGAATGGCTGACCCCTGAAACCGGCCCACCCAAAATTTTGTCTTTTCGATTCTTTCTCGTTTGATATCTCTAAAATAGCTGCCCGGCTACTCAGAACTCGCGAAATAAATTGAAAAATCGTTAAATTGGAGAAAATGCCAAAATTGGCCATTTTGACTGAAGAATGGCTGACCCCTGAAACCGGCCCACCCAAAATTTTGTCTTTTCGATTCTTTCTCGTTTGATATCTCTAAAATAGCTGCCCGGCTACTCAGAACTCGCGAAATAAATTGAAAAATCGTTAAATTGGAGAAAATGTCAAAATTGGCCATTTTGACTGAAGAATGGCTGACCCCTGAAACCGGCCCACCCAAAATTTTGTCTTTTCGATTCTTTCTCGTTTGATATCTCTAAAATAGCTGCCCGGCTACGCAGAACTCGCGAAATAAATTGAAAAATCGTTAAATTGGAGAAAATGTCAAAATTGGCCATTTTGACTGAAGAATGGCTGACCCCTGAAACCGGCCCACCCAAAATTTTGTCTTTTCGATTCTTTCTCGTTTGATATCTCTAAAATAGCTGCCCGGCTACTCAGAACTCGCGAAATAAATTGAAAAATCGTTAAATTGGAGAAAATGCCAAAATTGGCCATTTTGACTGAAGAATGGCTGACCCCTGAAACCGGCCCACCCAAAATTTTGTCTTTTCGATTCTTTCTCGTTTGATATCTCTAAAATAGCTGCCCGGCTACGCAGAACTCGCGAAATAAATTGAAAAATCGTTAAATTGGAGAAAATGTCAAAATTGGCCATTTTGACTGAAGAATGGCTGACCCCTGAAACCGGCCCACCCAAAATTTTGTCTTTTCGATTCTTTCTCGTTTGATATCTCTAAAATAGCTGCCCGGCTACTCAGAACTCGCGAAATAAATTGAAAAATCGTTAAATTGGAGAAAATGCCAAAATTGGCCATTTTGACTGAAGAATGGCTGACCCCTGAAACCGGCCCGTCCAAAATTTTGTCTTTTCGATTCTTTCTCGTTTGATATCTCTAAAATAGCTGCCCGGCTACGCAGAACTCGCGAAATAAATTGAAAAATCGTTAAATTGGAGAAAATGTCAAAATTGGCCATTTCGACTGAAGAATGGCTGACCCCTGAAACCGGCCCACCCAAAATTTTGTCTTTTCGATTCTTTCTCGTTTGATATCTCTATAATAGCTGCCCGGCTACTCAGAACTCGCGAAATAAATTGAAAAATCGTTAAATTGGAGAAAATGTCAAAATTGGTCATTTTGACTGAAGAATGGCTGACCCCTGAAACCGGCCCACCCAAAATTTTGTCTTTTCGATTCTTTCTCGTTTGATATCTCTAAAATAGCTGCCCGGCTACTCAGAACTCGCGAAATAAATTGAAAAATCGTTAAATTGGAGAAAATGCCAAAATTGGCCATTTTAACTGAAGAATGGCTGACCCCTGAAACCGGCCCACCCAAAATTTTGTCTTTTCGATTTTTTCTCGTTTGATACCTCTAAAATAGCTGCCCGGCTACTCAGAACTCGCGAAATAAATTGAAAAATCGTTAAATTGGTGAAAATGTCAAAATCGGCCATTTTGACTGAAGAATGGCTGACCCCTGAAACCGGCCCACCCAAAATTTTGTCTTTTCGATTCTTTCTCGTTTGATATCTCTAAAATAGCTGCCCGGCTACTCAGAACTCGCGAAATAAATTGAAAAATCGTTAAATTGGAGAAAATGTCAAAATTGGCCATTTTGACTGAAGAATGGCTGACCCCTGAAACCGGCCCACCCAAAATTTTGTCTTTTCCATTCTTTCTCGTTTGATGTCTTCTAAATAGCTGCCCGGCTACTCAGAACTCGCGAAATAAATTGAAAAATCGTTAAATTGGAGAAAATGCCAAAATTGGCCATTTTGACTGAAGAATGGCTGACCCCTGAAACCGGCCCACCCAAAATTTTGTCTTTTTGATCATTTCTCGTTTCATATCGTCATAATCGGTGCCCGGCTACTCAGAACTCACGGAAAAAAATGGAAAAGAGGAAAATTTTTGACTTGAATTTGATGACCTGTCATGATCAATATTTTTTGAATCCACCGACCGATTCTTTTCTAACTTCCTGAGTAGTTTGTGGGAAGGGTACTGATAGTCTCTGCGAAGCGACAGGCCTAGGTGGGCATTTCAAGTGGAGGTTTCACTCTCCTCAAAAATTGAAAAAATTCGGATTTTTAGATATGACCAGTCGTGCAATAATTTTTTGACCTTATCAATGAACAAGCTAGGAAAATTCATGGAGCAAAAAATCACAAGAGTAAATCTCCTGAGAAAATTCACTCTCAGCAATCAACTGTCCGTAATTTCGATGTATCGAACATCCCAACTACTCCTCACCCATAACCCTGCTAACAACTATACCCCCCTCCCCTTCCTTCCCCTCCCATTGATCCAAAGAATGTTTCAAACCACAACGTGTGTATTTTAACTCGTTAAGTCAAGACTTAACGCCATACCCCACTGCTACCTGCCTCGTTACATAGTTACAGCTCGTTCTGAAGAACTAATTAACTGTAGAAACCCTGAGATAGTCCTTCCCAAAGAGTGGACGACTCTTCCCACTTGTAACACCCAACACTTTTACCATCTAGGGGGTTGGAGGGGGGGAGGGCGGTCATTAACCCCCTTTGGTTATATTATTCATTGAGATACGCATAGGCTAACAGTGGGTTGTAGAGGGGGTATACACGTGAATCTCTACTTCCTGTCTTACCACCTTTACCCATCACCTCTTTTTACACACGTATATATACACACCAACGAGTATATGGTTTCCCGTCGGGAGTAATTCGCGCATTGCATTCAACTATATAAACATATACTCGTTGAATTCTCAGGTAGAATCGTAAAACACAAATGTTAGTGGGAGGGGGGGGGGGGGGGGAGGAATCAATGGGAATAGTTCTATTACCTTCTAGGTACCTCTTCTATCTGTCTCTCTTGGCTCATACCAATATTATATATACGATTATAAAACACCGACGAGCGGAAAAGGGTGGAGATGAGGATCCGCCAAAGAGGGTGATAAAGAATACGGTAGAATGAGAGGTGTATTCGCGTGCTTGCCGACGTAATTCGCGGAATAGCGCCTTGTTATGTAAGTATTATTATAGTACCAGCGTAACGGATACTCAAGCTAATATATCCTACTGGCAGTAGAGAATTCTATTTCCGAGGTTTGTTTAGTTTGTTTGGGATTTTACTGGTTGAGGGGAGGGGAGGGGGGGAATTTCTAAGAATTGGGGTTTTTTTAAGCTTATCAATTCAATTTTGATGAATTAAATTCAATTTTGGATAATTTGAATTTTTTTATGAAAAAAAGTGAATACTATTTTCAAACTTATAAAACGATCAGTTGCATCAACCCATCCCCCCTTGATAAAACCAACAACATTTGTGCTCTGAAGAGTCTATTATACTCTGGTATCCAAAGTTATCAAAGTTGTAATACCCTTTAAACTCTAAAAAAGAAAAAAAAATTTAATTAAATGGGAATTTCGAGGAAGTTTGAACACATCAGTTATGGTCAATTTTCCTACCCAATTTTACCCACTCGAGCAACCAAAAATCAATTATTCATGATGGAGAATAATTTTGTATTTACATTAAAAAAAAAGAAGTAAAATGCAGAAACGTGAGGAAGAAAGTTTGAGTTAAAAACTCTTCTCGTATTTTTAATTTAAGAGTCTTGTTATGTGAACGGAACTTCTCAGAAAATTCTTGCTGGTTAGGTTGGACTAAAGTGTACGTTTTCACTGTGATTACAATGTCCGGAGATATAAATGGACAGTTAACATCTAAATTCCCTTTTCCTAGGGAGAAATAATACATTTTAGTCTTCATGAAACATTTTTGTTAAATGAATTCAATGAAAAGAGTTTTTAATTAAATGTGTCTTGAAAAAATGTGGAAGATTGATGGTGGGATGAGATGAAAAATATAAGTCACTGTCATTTAATCATTTTTATTCTTTTGGGAGGGGAATTGTGAGGAATTGAAGAATAATGGTGACTTTTTTTTATTAATTAAATTTCTGAGTGTTATTCGTGGAATGTACACTCATTAATTTGCCATTATCTGGGGAATGAGTGATTTTATGGAAAAATATCAAAATACCTTTTTTGTGGAGAATTAAATTTCCTTAAAAAAATGTCTTTTGCTAATTTCTTCTAACATTACTCATTACCGAGATAATTCGATTGATAATGTGGATATACATAAAATATCAAAATTCACTATTATCAACCTATCTTCCATTGTTCCAGACGAAAAATTGTCATGATGAAATAAAAACTAATGAGAAATAATCGTTAATTAAATGTCTGGATTAAGTGGAGGGCATTGAGACAATATAATTTTGAAAGAGAAGTTTAATTATCTCTCCATCTAAACAGGAAGTCGTCCTTTCAAATTAGCCATTCCCATCTGAAGGTACAGTATCAATAAATCTTATCAAAACTTCTCTATTTGCTGCTGAGACAATTTCCATCATTCGAGAACGTTTAAATCAAATAGAAATTCATAATAACTGCTAGTACCCTCGTGAATCATGAATAATATATTTACATTGAGAAATTTTCTCTGTAATAAATCATTCACTTATCTAGTATTATTTAATCTTCCTTCACACAAACATTAATTACCGAAATTCCATTGATACTCCAGGTGACATTAGCCGGTGGATTACTAGGTGGTACAGTACAGTTGGCTCTCACAGTTTCACCAATCGCATATCTCTGCTTCTCAACGACAATCTCGGGTATGCCTTCGGGTAAACCTGTGAAAAATATATACAGTATACACACAATCTTCACGTGAAAATGTCCCATGTGAAAAGGGTGGGTAAAACTACTTTCGCATATGTGTACATGCCCATTTCCCATGGGTGCATTTGCGTTAGGTTTATGTACAATAGAGAGAGAGAGAGAGAGAGAGAGTGGGATGTGCACACGTTGCTCGAATCACGCGAGTAAGCGTCTCTCAGGACAGAGACCCCCAGGTACAATAACATATACTCAGTTACACGTATGACGTATTTGCCGTTATTTTTCTACTTTTTCGACAAATCACCGCCTCTTCCCACCGTCACGAGTCATTAACCGAAAATCGGTGATTTTAGCGGAGTCATGGGAGGGCGGAATGGAGATCAAGAGGGTTTTTTTTTTTGTTTCTTCGTGTCATTAATGAGTGATTGTCGGAGTCATGATGATCACTTTTCAGACGGATGCTTGGTGCAAAAAAGGAGCGGTATTTTTTATTTTTTTTTTTGTGAAGCAGGAGTGAATGATGAACATGTGGTATTGAGGGCAATTGGGGGGAATAATTCAGGGTGAATAAAAAATTTTATTAATTGGATACTTATGTTGAGGATGAGTGAGTTTTAGAAGATAATGTCGGGGGACGTTTTTTGTGGGCGGGAGGGGATGCTATTTCTTTTGATGGATTCTCACGTCATTAAGATAATTTAATGATTAATTACAATGTCGGTTTTCTCTTAATTAGAGAATTATCTCAGAAATTAACGGTTTTGGGAGAGATCAAACAATTTTTTTTGTCCTTTTGATGATTCCTCCCAACACTCATAATTACCAATATTGATTCACTACATTTTTATAAAAATCACAGAGTGACCTAATTGTCTAGCGCAGTGAGTAAGTTCGTTGCCTCATATGCGAAAGGTACCGGGTTCGATTCCCGGTCGAGGAGATTTAAATAGTGAGATTTAACTTTTAAAATTCTTGATCAAAATCGCAGCATATTCAAACAGAGTCAGAGCAATCTAAAATAATAATAATAATAATAATAATAATAATAACAATTTCGCGAATCGACACAAAAAAAAACAAACAAGATAATACTCACCAACAACATGCATGTATCCAGACGTAAGCATCGTATGAAAATCCGGAAGATCAGTGCTAACCTCACACTTGTATCTGCCCTCAAGATCCGGCGTGACATCTTCCAATACCACTCTGTGTTCATTGCTCATCGCTTTCTGTAACCAAAAATACAAATACTCATTGAATAATTGAATTGAATCCTATCCCACCCCTCAACTCCCCCACAAAGTAGATTCTCGCGAAAATCCAAATCTGTGAATAGTCTGAAAACCATGCGATTGGGGTGACGCAGGGGGCGGGGGGAGGGGGGAGGGAGAAATCCCGAGTTAATTCGGTGGCTAGACTGCTAACCGCAAAATCGACCGAATCGCGTATAGGGTGCCCACTCTAGAGCCCTATTTATCGTGAATCGATATTTCCCTCTTGCCAAAATCACCATTCTCTCCCCCCCCCCCTCTCCCCCGGATATCCAGTATTCAAACAATCCTACTGGCAACAACTATTAATTATATATGTTGCTAGTGGCAGAGATATAAATCATCTGCAATCAATTTGGTTAGTTTTTGGGATGAGAGAGAGAGAGAGAGAGAGATGATTCAGTTTGTATACGTGATATACCTTCCCCGTGTATTCACACAAATTTGGCATTTCCGTTGCTACTAAATGGAAAGGGAGAGAGAGAGAGAGTAGACACGATTCACGTGTATTGGTGTGGTTGACCGAGTCGCGGCGTGCCGAGAATTGTCGAAGGTATTTTCGGTGCCGTTCGGCGCATAGCTCCAAAAACTATATACCCTCCCTCTATATTACTCTTTAGTTTTATGTGCACACGGTACCCTACTGTACCCTCCCCCAACCCATCCCCCCTCATTTTCTGCCAGTTCTCGTGTTTGCCTGACAATTTCGCATTTTGCCCGTCACCGCGATATATTTCATCCCCCACCCCCCACCCCCACCCACTACCCTTCAGCCGAGCGATAAACGAGCACGGTATGCACGATCACATAAATTTTTCGTCATTTTTGTTTTTTTTGTTCATTGTTCATTTTTTTAATCAATTTTTCGGACGCTTTTGGTATTCAATTTTTTTTTTTTTTTTTTTGGTTCATGATTCTACCAATTCTGGTTAACCCCCCCCCCCCTCTCCCACTCCGTCAACGATATTTTAATAACGTGTGGTTATGGGTAAACGACACTGGTGATATGCAACGACACGGAATTTATTAAAAAAAAAAAAAAAAAAAACTGGGCTCGTTCGTCACTTCCGTTTTTACAAACTCATTTCTCTGCGTTTCACTGTCTCTGTCGTTTCTCTCTGTAGTCCAATAATGTTATTTGAAAATCCATTGTGGTGCTTGGGGGGGTTGGGAGTGGGTGGGAACGTATATGTGGGATTTGTCGCTGGTAATGCGTGGCTTTGAGCTCTGTTTGTGTATTTGTGAGTAGGTGTGAGTGAATCCAGTGGGTGACCAATACTGAAACGTGGTGTATCTAGTTTGATAATGGTTTTAGGGTGGGAAACTCTGGTTCTGGTCCTCTGGTTGAATGGGGTGGACAGGGTGGAGAGGGGGTGGGAGAAGGGTTGTACTACCCAAATAAGTAGACAAGGTGAACTGGATACGTTATTGGATTCCAATCACATTGACATCGTTACTTTGTTGTCAGTCATTTGTTCGTTGGGATCTCATTGTTCTGTTTTGGAAGTTTCAGGGAAATTTGATATTCGACAATTTTTTGTATGTCTGGTTTTTAGAGGGGACAATTCGGATGTAAACTCGTAGGCAGTGGATTTTGGAGCATCATGGTGCCATGATTTTGGGTTTGAGAGAACAAAAATGGAATTTGGAGGGATCAAGAGGCAATTTATTGGAGTGGATTTTTCTATTGAAAGGGTTGGAACTTTATAACTGTGAGAGAATGGAATGGTAAAAAAAAAAAATTGCTGGACATTGATCAGATGAAGGGGTGAGGGGGAGTAGAAAGTTGAGGATAAATTCCAGGAAAAAAAAAACAAATATCGAGGGGAATGAGAGTTTTATTATTCGTATATGTGTTATTTTATTTCATACGACATGATTTCAAACGAAATTGTTGATTTTATTTTTTCATTGGGGCGTTTGAGTTTCAATGTATATAACCGACTATTTATGGACAGTTAAATTTTTTATTCGAGTATTCATACGAAAAACGAGATGATTTAATTTTTTTTTTTTATACAATTGATTAATATTTATTTTTGGAAAATACCTCGAGTTGAAAATTTTTCCTATTCTCACTGAATTCAGAGACATTTTCAAAAAAAAAAAAAAAAAAAAATGATCGAGTGAAATTGGTAAGAGTATAAGCGCCAATAATCTGAAGGTTGTGAATTCAAATCCCACCCGAGCCATCACTCATTTTTCCTCGACATCTCTATCCTTGAAAAATTATTCTGCGAGACAAACTGTCATGATGACTCGACAGGTAATCATCAACTTATCCCCTGAGGAATAAAAAAAAATCACACTTACATTAATCTTATTTGAAAAATTTCCAAAGACTGTTATAGGTGGACCTTCCTTGGGTACATATCTGTAGAATTCGTTTCCACTCTTGTACCATTTGACTGCGTAGAGTATATCCGTCTGTAGATCATATCGGCATGTGAGATTGACGGTTGAGCCGATGGCAACGGCCTCTGGAATACTGTGAGAAACGTTCTGTAGTCCATTAACGCCTGCAAAAAAAAAATGTAACAGCTTCAAACAAATTGAATTTCTTCATTAATTCGTGATATCCGGATAATCCAATTCACTGTGAATGCCGGACAAATTCGTATTTATGATTGAATCAATCCAATATTCGTCGTTCATTCACGCCAAATTCTATTTTCTCCTGTATCCGTGAAATTGTGAGTTTAATCCATGAATTATAGGATAGCCATGCGGAATACCCGTCAAAATTATTTATTTATCAAGAAAAAATAATTTTATTTGACAACTTGATAATTTAAAATATCAATTTTAATTGAATACAGTTATATTCAAATCAATCATGGATTGATTGGATGAGTATTTAATTTATTCTCAATGTATTAAAGCATTAATTTGAATGACTGATACGCCATTTTGTAGCTCACGAAATACATCACAAAATGGCGCATTCAATACGCCAAAATCAATTAAATTTGAAATTCAAAATTAATTGAGAATTATTTAGACAGAGAAATTGCACTAAACCAGTATTGCCCCAGTATTTTATAAAAACACTAAGAAAAAAAAAATAATCCAATTATTCATCATCAATCCCTCCATTTCCACACCTCCAAAACTCTAGAATCCTCACAAAACAATTTACCTCCAGCAGTACCATCTCCAGTATATCAAACAACAGCCATCCAGATAGACATTACTAGACTGATTTTCCAAGTTTGACGCGTTATTAGAACCTTGCAGTCTAAGTGTAATTAGAGAAGCGAGAGGAGCGAGAAAGGTTAATTAGGCAGGCGCGATAGTGTTTCTCCAAACTTTCCTCTGTATACCATATACATAGGAAAATGGCACTCACCAGCCTTAGCAATTTGGATTTCGAGTCTTAGCCCAAAACTTTGCCACTCTAACGTATACACAATCTCAAACTTCATTCTCTAATCTGTCCATATACCTAATTAGAATTACTCCATGACTCGTGGGAGGAAGGGGGCCAGTGGGTGGGTAATTATTTGCACTCAGATTGACAGCCAACATCCCCCCCCCCCCCCCATCCCTGAAATTATCCTGATATATGATACAATAGTTAGAGGTCAATGACACCTTCACAAGACTTTGAGAAGAAGAAAAAAAAAAATTAAAGAAATATAAATAAAAGAGAACGTATAACCCGAGTAGTTGCTCATTTTCCACGCTCACCGGCTGCTTAATTAGTAATTACTTATCTATTCGCGCGATGAGAATAGGAGGCCGCGCATGAGGTAGAAAAAACAATAACTAACTTGTCTATTTTTATTCTTTCTCCTCTCTGTATTAAACCGTTACTCTTGAAAATATATGAATGCATAACCCCCCCACCCCCCCCCCCCTCCCGTGATAAGACGTACCCTTGGGCCCTATGAAACTGGTTGAACACCCGTGGGGCATGAAAAAGCTTCACAAACCGATGGAATTAAATCCTCCCCAACGTTTTCTCTCACTTGGAATGGATGAAAAAAAAATGAAAAAAATAAATAAATGAGAGGGTAAAAAAAGGCCTATACAACTTGGATACACAACCCAATGCCTGAAAGCTTTTATTGTTCCGTAGTGAAGTGTTGCGGAGGGGGAGGGAGGGGGGGGGGGGGGTAAATAGAGAAAGACGCTGTGGGACGCGGTCGGTGAAAAACAGGGGGTGATGGGGGGGGGGTGAGGGTACACGAAGCACGTTGAAAAACCTCGGAAAAACTCGGTATGGTTTAAAAGCGGGTTTTCGTTGGGTACATGCCTCACTCTCTCTCATTCTATTTTACTCTCATATATACAAGCATCATGGGGCTTTCACTGGTATAGCGAATGAGGAATTACAGTGTGAGGCTTGCACGCCAGAGCGACGAGTATACTATGTGTTTACCGGTGAAAAACATCGTTTTTCTTTCGTCGGTTTTACTTGTTTCGTATTTTTTTTTTTTTTTTTTTTTTTGTATTTGGCGAACTTGTTTCAGAGCATTCACAGGCATTCCCGGTATAAAGAAATTCATCTCGCTATGGGTTTTATTTTTTATTCTGATGAAAATGAAGAAAAATAATATATTAGGAGTATAAATTTTTTTATTATTGTTTTGATTCAGTTTGAATTGGACAGAGGAATTGTTGATTTTCATCTTTTAATTTGGTGGAGGGTAATAAATATTGGTATGAATGTTTATGTGGGTGGAGATAGGTGACTAATTGTGGAAGCCATTGAATAATCATCGTGAAACGTATGACAGACAAGCCATAAATACTCGAGACACATGGGGTATAGTTGAACGATTGGAAATCGATATAATGATGCTTGGAAGTATGTTTTACGGGGGATGTTGTATGAGTGTATTATCCTCGTTGAGTTGATGGCATTTTTCTGGGAATAATTATTCTTGTGTTGTGGGTTTTTCTTTGTTTTGTTTTGGATAATCTTTTGGTTGTATTTAAATGTGAAATCGGCTTATTTTCCACAGTCAGTGATTTTCGGAGAACAATTGGAATGATTGATGGAGGTAAATTGTAGTTTATTATTGTGAAAGTGGGGAAAAATGATGGATTGAGTATTGATTCAATTTTATTGATGAAATTGATTATTGTTCTGTCAATTTTGAGGGAGTAAAATTTCAAAAAAAGTTTTATCATGATGACAAATTCATGGACAACTATAGTTCAATTTTTGAGTATTCTCAAGCTGGGATTTGAACCCACAACCTTCAGATTATCAGGCTTATGCTCTTACCAATTGAGTCACAGAGAGGTAATATTTATTATTCTACTCGAAATGTAGTTTTCATATGTTGGAAAACCTCTCTACTCCACTGAATTGAGTTTGAGAAACATCAGATAATTTTAGAGTGTCCAGTTTGTAAACAAATTAATTATTATCTCTGGAACTCACAGAGAGATACCAAACGAACTCACCCGTTTCAAAAGCTCTTCAAATATACATACAATTAAAAAAATCACCTGTAACAAAAGGTACATCATCCCATCCCCCTCAATCCCATTATTCCTTAATCATTCAATTTCATGTAGCAACTCGTCACCTCCAGATTCATAACCCAATGAATCACAATATGTTCATCAATATTCCTATCATTCTCCACCCAATCTTCCTTGCAATCTCTAACATTCCAAAGACAATTGACTTCCCTTCCACATTCCACCCATACCCCCTACTTCAACAACTATCAAAGATGCAGGTGGATTGACTCTCCAACTTCCGAACAAAGCCACCTCAATCCCACCACCTTGAGGTCTTGTCCACAACTAACTTTGAATATTAAAACCCTCCCAAGCGATTCATTCAGTACCTCCCATGAGTACATATCAACCATTTTGGGGGTTGGAGGGGGAGAAAAACTTCACTCTTGTGTAAAAGCTCCAGAGGCCGCGCTTCCCTGCTCGTCATGAAGTATACTGGTTATAGCGCGAGTGCGCCCGAGTGGCGCTTTACCCAACTTTTATACGATTCCTCGTAAAAGCTTTACGAGCCGACCCCCCTTCACCCCCTCCTGGTGCTGAGGGGCCATACACATTTGTCGTGTGGACAGGGAAAACTGGAATTACTGATGGGGGGGAAAAAAGAAAGGAGCAGTGAAATTATGAGGCAGTGAGAGGAGTTGAGGAAGGGGTAGAGGAGTGGGAGGGAATGGATATTCCTTTGGGTTTATAAGGATCTTCATTATTGCACCCCATCCTGATCATCATGGTCGTTTCACGGGATAGTCATCAAACTGTAAGGACTGTATAATAATGTCCTCAGCAATAATACTTAAACCTCGATGTTCCGCCATTTTTATTCTGTTTAATATTTCATATAGGAACCATAACCATCACCATAATACTACCTATGACAAGAATTTTTCCAAGTATTCCATATATCAAAATAATATTGCTCGTATGAAGTGCCACGATGACTTTTGCATTACGATCAAAATAAATTAAAAAACAAATATCTCAAAATTAATAGTGGGTGCTGGAGGGGGTGTTTGGAGGGGGGGTCAGCCACTCGGAAGACAATAATGTCCACGATGAACTGGCCAACCCTTCAACCCCCTGGCTACCATCATATATACATCGAGAGAATTCCTCGAAAAGCTCTTTCATACCGCGGGTGTACACATGCGGAACATTGCAGTGCGGTATTGTTGCTGGTGCGGGACGCATGCAAATGACCGGGGGATTTTTGAATAGCCGTGAGGTATAGGATGGGGGAGGGCCTTCACCAGTCACGTACAATCGTATCTCGCGCCCCAGTCGAGATTTTTGCAGGTTTTTTCCCCCCTTCTCCCCCTTCTATGTCATTCCAGTGGCATGTCTTTCAGGGAAAATGGTTACGGATGTAGCTCAGGCGGCTCACGGATAATTGGCGAAGCGGAAAACCGGATATCTGACTGCCTTACACCCCCCCCCCCCCCTCCGCCCTTATAGTAAACCTCTCTCATCCGGATGGTGGCTGGAATGGTTGAAGAAGTGAGTTGAGGGTAAAAATTTATTCCTCAAGCGTACGTTGGACCCTTTCATTTCTCGTATATTCGTGAAGGGGTCTTACGTATTTTCCAGCGATTCGGTCATCCATTTATCCATTCTCTCAATCCTATTCTACCCCTATTTTTCATCCGGTCATTTTTCTCTCCCTCTCTCTGGGGTTTATTTGAGTGAGGGACATCAGACTGGATGCGACGGGTTTTTCATTGGAAAATCTCCAGCGTTCTAAACGAGGTACCAGTTGGTGGGTGGGGAGGGGGGGAGGGCAGTTGTGATATATATATCGTACGCCACTCGCCAGGGGGCTTAACTTTACCTCCCCCCAAAGTACCCAACCGTCTGTGGCTCGTGTGCACCAGTGATTTACTCGCGTCTGCGAACGAGTCCACCGCGTTTCACCAATCCCCAACCAAGTTTTGGTTAGAAAGGTCGGGAAGAGAGGGGAAGAAAATTTTCGTGAGGGATTTTAGTGCCACCATGGGGATTCCGTGGTTATTGATGCCTCTTACAGAGTAGAAAATCTTTTTCTCACTGGACCATAATTTTTCTTCGTAGATCACGTATTCGTATGCCCAATGCGAGTGTATGACTGACATACTGATGACTTTTTATATTTTCAGAGTACTTTTTTTTTTTTTAGTTGAGTGAGTCTGATATATACATACTGTTATCATGGATTGTTGTTTCCCAACACATTTGTTTCACGTATATTTTGTGGTTGTGCAGAGCTATCAGAGTTAATCCGCTCATCCTGGCTACATGTGTATACCCTCTGTTTCATTTGAAATATTTCGAGGGTATGAAATCCTGAGAATATAGCAGTTTGAGAAAACTGATGGAGGGGGGGGGGGGTAATACTGTTTACTTGAGGGAGAAAGGGAGACTCAATTTATTGTTAGCTGCCTGGTTAGTTTTATTTACCACAATATCCTCTCGAGAGTGGCACATTGTGATGGAGTGGTTTGACTTTATACGTTGAATATGAGCTATCAATTTTTAATACCAAATCCGGGGAAAATTGATGAGTTAATTGTAGTCCATTAGGCATCAATTCAAATTCAAAGAGAATTAGAATTTCGAGAGAAAAAATCGCAGTAGCCCCAGCCGGGAATTGAACCCGGATCTCCCAGTTACGCGCCGGGCACTCTACCAACTCAGCTACCGAGAACAACTAAAATTCTCTCTCTTTTATCCCAAAATTGTACCACTGAAATTAGTATTGATAAAGTGCTCCGAATAATCTGATAATTTGAAAATGAAAAGAAACGAAATTAACAGGCAAATAGAATCACTCCACCTTACCCAATTCATTCTGTTTCCTTCTGTTTGATTATTGAGCGATACTGGCTGAGGTTCTGGCAGATGGAATGGATCATTTCATTATCGGAAAGCTGATCGAAGTGCCTCTGTCAGTATCGCTGCCGCTGGCTATCCTCCACCAAGTGAGGCACAGAGATAGTCCCGTGTCTCTCTTATTTCGAATTTTGCCAATACCCCCATCTTCTCGACAACCAGTTAGCCACTACTGTGGCCCCAACCCACACATAACAACACCACTTCCTCCTGTGCCTCAACCTCCTCAGGGCTAAAAGTGAACCAAGTACGTTTCACCAAGCAGAATGCTCGTATCATCCTCCACGCGCGGCCAGCTTCTTCCACCGATAAGACGTCTCGAGTTTCCACGCTTGACGCTCGCTCACCCGAATTACAATCCTATCCTTTTCCTTCCTTTCTCCATTTCCCTTCATCCTCAACTTGTTACCTATCCTCTCCCTCTTTTTCTTTTATTTATTTTCTTCCACTCCAACTGTACACGAGACTCTCTCCCTCTCTCTATTTTCAACCCTCCGGGAAAAATAGACCAGTGGCCCGAGAGCTCCTCCCACCAGTCACTTCTACCTCTGTACAGTCGAGGATTGCATGAGAGAAACAAGTACATACCGTTGTCTTGACTAAAGTGCATCTCACCAAACCTAGCACACATACACCCCCCCCCCCCCTCATCCCCACCCACTCACAATGGCCGATTGTTTTCCTCTGTCTACTTCGCGAACAACATATTTTTCCATTTTCCATCTACAATTGTAAATTCTCATTTTCAACGTCACCCAATATAACCAAAGACTTCTTCTCTCCTTCACTCTTAACCACACTCGCACCTTTCTCATATATATATATATTTTATTTCGATGTCGTACCAACCCTTTTTATCCACCACCACTCTCTCTCACAGTTGTAGGGGGATTCATCGAAAATTTATATACACTACTAAAGTGGTTTTCCACCCTTATTTCCACTCTTTATTCATTATCATATTTTATCAAATCTTTGTCCTTTCTCAGTATCATATTTACTCATCACCTCAACTTACCCATTTCCCCTATTTTATTCTCATCACCATGGTGATCAAATTAATTATGATTATTGGCAATTTTCAAAGTGAGAAATCAGGTGGAAATGTGAAAATAAGAGTTTGCAAAGTGGAGAGTTTTGAAAGGTAAAGTTGTACTGAAAATATTTAAATGATGAAGGGGAGAGAGAAAAATCATACGGCAGTCACTGTTTCGCTTGCCTGCACCTTCGTTATTCCATCGATGCTCCTTAAGTTGATCTCCCTCCTATCCTTTCCCCTCGGCCCGGCTTCAGAGAGAAGTTTCTTGAAATATTCTTCTAGGAAGAAATATTCAATATGAAATCACTCGATTAAGTTATTCTCGAGTGGGGAATTTATATCTGTGATTCATCCAAATTGATGATGTACGTCAATCATCATTTGTAGAGAACCACAATGTGGTTTTCATTTCACGTTCCCCACACTTTTTCCTTCACCACCTCTTCCTTTTCCAGTGTGATTTTTTTTTTCTTTAATTCCACCCAACGACGAATGAATCGCACGTAACCGTCAGCCCACGGATATCTCACACCGAGTGTTCCGCATTCAACTGTCTCTCTCACTTCCGCAGAGGTTTTTATTTATCGCTTCATGCAGCACCGAACTTCTTGCGGTTCTTCCGTTGCCATTAAAACCCCCCTCCCCACTTCATTCACTTTGCTCCTTGCGGTGCATTCTTTTAGCTAACTCGCTTGCCTCCTATCGCCCCGACCAGACACATAACGGCTGCTCCAGGCACGAGAGTGTCAATGCCAGGATCGAGTATCTAAACTTTTTTTTCCTTTTGTTTTTAGGTGTTTTTCTTTTTTCTGTCTTCTTCGATTATTTTCCAGTGATTTTACTGCAAGAAGTTTGGTATTTTCCTGGAAAATCCTCTTATCGAGGGAAAAGCTTTGGGCAGTGACTGTGGATGCACTGGAATAGGACTTGATTCAAGTATATAATGTACTTGTTCCAAGTGGTGTGATTGTTTCGAAGACGGGAATGTCAAGTCAGGGGGATGACTTGTATTAAGTTGCAAAATACTTGAATCAAGTAGAGGAATATTTGAATCAAGTTGAATCCTACTTGAATCAAGTTGCAAGCTACTTGAATCGAGTCAACGAATGTTTGAGTAAAAGTTGGAACCACCAGAATTGAATTACGACTACTTGAATCGAGACGCAAACTACTTGAATCGAGTTGCACCCAAAAAAAAACCGTTCTGATTTAGGTAAAATTTTCTACCTGACGAATTTCTACCTGAATCAGGTAGATTTTCGACTTGAATCAGGTCGATATATCGACCTGAATCAAGTCGAAAAAAAATTCAGATCAATTAGCGACGCAAATCAGGTAGAATTCTACTTGAATCAGGTAGATTTTCGACTTAAATCAGGTCGATATATCGACATGAATCAAGTCGAAAAAAATTCAGATCGATTAGCGACACAAATCAGATAGAATTCTACTTGAATCAGGTAGATTTTCGACTTGAATCAGGTAGAATTCTATTTTCGACCTGAAACAAGTAAATTTTTCGACTTGAATCAGGTCAAAAAACGAACTGACGCCTTTCTACCTGAATCAATCCGATTTTCTACTTACGGCAGGTCGGAGAATCGGATTGATTGAGGTAGAGTCATCCTACTTGAATCAGGTAGATTATCGACTTGAATCAGAACGAATTTTTTTTTGGGTGTGTAATCAACTTGAACAAACTAGACAAATTTTTGAATCAAGTCACAAACTACTTGAATAACGTGAACCCATTCCCAATTTGTCCTTCATTATCGCGACAAGTATCGACTCATTTTCCCCAATACTTGGATCAACTTTTTTTCTCTGAATGTTAAACTCGACACGCGGGCCAATCGATTCCGACTCTTTCAGATCCAGAAATACCTCCGTGACAGTGGCAATATCCATTTTCTCTTTCATTCACTTCTCAAACACTTAACGAAATCGGTGAAGGGGATGTGTATTCAATTGAACCATCTCTCGGTTTAATTGGCCTACCAACTACCTCATCCTCGGGCGTGTCCCATTGCAAACCTCTCTCCCTTCCTTCCAGTGTGAAACAAATTCAATTTTCAAAGGATCGAAACGCAGTTCTCCATAGGCCCGTGCGGATTGAATGAAAAAAAAAAAAAAAAACTATGGAGAGAAGTAGAAACTAGGGAAAATAGAATATTGAGGTGGGAAAATAAAAACTGGGGGAATGAGAGAGAGAGAGAGAGAGAGAGGGAGAGTCATTTGGTATACTGTACGCGTCTCGCTTCTCGACCTGTTAATGTTCGACGCGTTCCACCCACGGAGAAAATTTAATTGGCACACGCGCTAAATTGCCGAGTATGTGTGTGTCTCGCTATTTTATTTTTACATCTTTTGTCCCTTTTTCGTTCATTGGTATATATATCAGGTAATATAAATCACTGTTGTTTTTTTTTCTCATTTTTATCTCTATCTCTCATTCTTTTCTTTCCTGTCATTGGCTTCACCCACGTGTGGTTGCAATCAATTTGAGCCTAGGACGTATAGAGGAATTGTTGAAAAAAGGGAAATTCAAGAATAACACATTGTTTATTTCCGTGCAATCCATACGAAGAAGAATGATCAATGGTTTTTAATTTTTTTTGATTTTGCTGGAAGAGTTGATTTTATCGACTCACGTGCATCAGCATGGCTATTGTTTTGATGATAGAAAATTATTAGATGAATCAATTCTTTGTCTTTTTCTACTTAAACACTCCGATCATATCAGAGAATCTGTCGATAATCACTTGTACAATTGAATCCCACCATTTTCCATTATATCAAGTTCAACTTCAAACTTAAATCCAAGTATAGTAAATACGAATTAAAATCTCGACAAGTATTAGTTTAAATCTCTTAAAGTGATTGGGTTTTAAAATCCATTGGACACTGCATACTGGATTGTAGCATTTGTGATAATGAAAAGTCCCTCAGCAATATTACCCGTGAGGTACTTCATTCCATTAAAATCCTAACCCCACTACTTGTTCAACAATAAAAGCACAACAACAAATGCCTAAGAAGAGCATTCATTTACATTATGTGAAAGCTTCGAGCCAGTTGTTGCATTCAAGTTACGTCTATAGGTGCCTGGAGCAACACAAGGCGTTACAAGAGTGAGACAGTTGATAATGGTACGACTTCTGTGTATATGTAGTGCGTTTTAACTCACTGGTAGAGTAAGTTGGTATTTACCACTGGCTACCAAAGGATAGTGGCAATTGTCTGTGCACAAATGACTATGTGTGTGTGTGAAGACCAATGTGTAACTCGGGATAATCCATTGTAGTACGAAGAAACGCTTATTGCTTCGTAAAGTGACGATAAATAATGTCTATGGTGGGAAAATTGGTCCAGGCACTCGGGTATTGCTGGTTTTGTTGCTGGAGTATGAGATTGGTGTAATTATAAATATAACCAACTGTACATTTATGAAATTGTAATTTGAGAAAATTATATTTTTGTGGATTTATTTGGTTTTTGTATCATATCAGCAGAAAAAAATATTAGGTTTCTTATAATTGAAAATTATGATTGTATGCAGAAAACTGAAGAAATTTTTTTTTCCATTATTCGAGTGACTCGATGAAACTGTATCCTCCCAAAGGCATATTTAATGTACTTTATGAGTATAATCAACTATTCTTAGGAAACAGAATGCAATTTTCTTGGTCCAACTTTTGTTTCTAGTGGAGAAAGGAATAATAAATAATGTTACTGGTATAAGATCAAATAAACTCAGAGAACTAACCTTATTTTTCGTAATCAAATGAAGTACATTCGCAGCACCCCGAATTTTTTTCGTATTTCCCAACTTTCGAATTGGTTCAATTGTGAACAAAAGCTCCAATCTTTTTATAAATGTAGAGGAACACAATCCTAGATACACACTTGAAAGAAAAAGTTCTGATTCAAGTCGATAATCTACCTAATTTGAGTAGGATCACTCTACCTGATTTAATTCAATCTCTACCTGATTCAAGTCAAACTCTACTTGATTCAAGTCGAACTCTACCTGATTCAAGTCCAACTCTACCTGATTCAAGTCGAACTCTACCTGATTCAAGTCCAACTCTACCTGATTCAAGTCAAACTCTACCTGATTCAAGTCAAACTCTACCTGATTCAAGTCCAACTCTACCTGATTCAAGTCCAACTCTACCTGATTCAAGTTGAACTCTACTTGATTCAAGTCAAACTCTACTTGATTCAAGTCGAAATCTACCTGATTCAAGTCCAACTCTACCTGATTCAAGTTGAACTCTACCTGATTTGAGTCCAACTCTACCTGATTCAAGTCAAACTCTACCTGATTCAAGTCAAACTCTACTTGATTCAAGTCGAACTCTACCTGAATCAAATCGAACTCTACCTGATTTCAGTCAAACTCTATCTGATTTGAGTCGTTAAATCGATCTGACTCATTATTTTTTCGACTCGATCAGGCCATCTACATCGACCCGAAATAAGTCGAGAATCTACTTGATTCAGGTAGAAAGTAGCCAAGCCGAAAAATCCCACCTGGAGATCAGAACTTTTTTTTTTTTTTTCTAGTAGTACATCCGCGATTTTTTTCATCCCCACCTTTCTATTCTATTTCACTTTATTCTGTTCCATTCTGTTCTCTCCACCATTTTAATTCTTTTTTTACGCTTTTACGAGACCCTCGAGGCGCACCCCTATTTTTCCAGTAGCACCTGAAACCGACAGGGCCCCCAACCAAGTGCTAGGGCGCGGTAAAGAGTGGGTGGGCGCATAAAAAAAGAGTGAAAACACCCACGAAAAGCGATTCCAACAGCCGGTGCCATATGCCAGGCACTAGAACACTGTGACACATACATAAACGGTGCAAGTGGAAGGGAGGGACTATTCAGGGGTAATGGAAAATGCGGCCACTGCTACAGACCGCAAGGTGCTTCAATTCGTTAACCGATAATCGCCCACTATATAGCTATCGTATTAGACTTATTCTCAATGGAAAAATATTAACCTCTCCAATAGGTGCTTGAGGTCTATTGCCATAAAAATTCTTTCTCATTTTACGGTACAGAGAGAATTTTCAAAATTGAGTTTTCATTGTCACACTTGTTTCACTTGTAGTCTTGAGAGAAAATGTTGAATGGAGTGAGGTAGGTTTTAAAAATGAAAATAAAGTCGATGTGAGAAAATAATAAAAACTCATGATTCATATTTTTGTTCATTTCTGCCTTGTTCGTTGTGTTTTTTTTTTTCCTCAGTTCTCTCAGCCCCGCACCAACTGTGATTTAATTTTTTTACCCCTGGTATTTTCCACTAGTCTTTTCAACGGGGCCACAGCTATTTCCAGCAAAATTGCCGGGTGGGTTATACCTCTTTCTCTCTCTGTCGTTGGTCTGCCCAGCCCAGCATCCTAGCTGGGCTCATTATTAGGAGCCGTCGAGTGGAAGAGAGTGCCCGAAGGGAGCGAGAAAAATCTCATACCAAAAGGTATATGAGGGCTAGAAAAACTCTCGAACGTTAGTTTCTATAAAGTGTTATTAGCAAAACCATAATGCAATTCTGTGAATGTAGAAAGTTGTGATTTTACGGTAACGCATACGATGCGCTTTTACTATTCTGGTGAAAATTATTTTTTCTTTCGCTTGAGTTGAAAAAAAAGTTTTGATTTAAGTTGATGATCTACCTCATTCAAGTAGGATGACTCTAGCTGAATCAATGTGATTCTTCTACCTAATGTAAGTAGAAAATTGGACTGATTCAGGCAGAAAGACGTCAGTCTGATTTTTGACCTGATTCAAGTCACACTCTACCTGATTCAAGTCGAACTCTACCTGATTCAAGACACTCTACCTGATTTAAGTCAAACTCTACCAGATTCAAATCAAACTCTACCTGATTCAAGTCGAACTCTACCTGAATCAAGTCGAACTCTACCTGATTCAAGTCGTCGAATCGATCTCATTTTTCTTTCGACTTGATTCAGGTACGAATGGGTTATATGAACAATTTTAAAATCATAACACAATTTCACCACTATAAAGACATATTTCCGTACATTTTTGCACCAAAATGCTACCCGTTTTTCTCCCGAGAATCTCCCCCATTTTTTTCCCTTCTCAGTGAATTACGCGGTGGGAGGGTACAGACTCACCAAGTAGCATTGGAGGACGTATAAATTGATAGCTTGGTACATAGAGTGCTGCCAGAGGGTAGCGTTGTACACCCCAGCACCAGGAAAGTTTGTTCCACCGTCGTAAACTGGTTTAGCGAAAAACGGCTCAAGTTGGGAGAGTAGTGGTCGCACCGGCGTAACCGCTTGGTCTTTCGACGTCACCGCGTTGCAAACCCCCTCCCCCCCCCCGGAGTTTTGTATGTATATACTGTCCCATATAACATTGAACGGGGTGCTTTTGCCGTCGGTATACGACCCAAAAGCTACTGATTGTGATTTACCACGGAAAGGTTGTGCGGAAGGGCAAACGGGCAGATGCGTTTGATCCCGTAATTGAGTCGTTTCTCTGGCCAATATTTCTACACCACGACTACCACCAAGCCTTATTCTCATGCCATCAAAACACACACACACACATATAACCATACTTTTTGAAGAACATTTTCGTCCAGATAATCCGAAGGATGAGGTAACATTATGGGGTTTTTGCACAGTGCGGAGACACGCCTTACACCGAAGACGAATCCTCTCCGCACACAACCATAACCTTAAAAGTCCGTGTGGGAAAGAGTACAATTACACGGGCCATGGACTCTGACAATATGTCACGAATTCTTGCGGTCCGTTTCAACCTTACCCCCCCGCCCCCCTTTTTTCCTTTTTTTGTCTGTTTCTTTCAGAGTTTCTGTCGTATGAATCGTGCGGATGGGGGCAAAAAAAAAGCAAGCAGTGGAGATGGAATAGTAGGTGGTCCGAGTGTTATTGTGTCGATCCGACTAACGGATAAAGGACGATTCGTAGGGTTTGGTAGTGGAGATGAAAGGGGTCGAAGAATTTTGGAATAAAAAGGTAGAACATGTATTCGAATCCAACTGATGGCGTTCGATGAGTTTAACCAAAGGGATCTATATCGTGTGTGCACAGAGTGGAACAAAAAAAAAAATGGAGGGGGCAGACGTGGAAGGGGAGTTTGGAAATATAACGTCTATCGTGTGCAAATGCAAAACGATCGTTAGCCCTCTCTTCACCCTATAGATGGCATACCGAGAACATTTACCGGTTACGATCAAACCCAGTACGAATATCAAGCTATCAATGCTATTCTATATCTATACACATATCAGAGAGTAATATACAGAAAATAAATATATATATATATATATAACCCTGAGTTTGATTTCCGGCCTCGTTTTCAGCTACATCCGGCATACACAAGAGGGGAGAAATTTCGTATTGATTTGCAATTTGGCAAATTGATAACTGCGGCAGATGGGTGAATCTATTGATTCCCAGTTGAAAACGCGTTTATCGGCTGCCGAAGTTGTTCGTTGGAGTGGGCAGGGGGGGGGGGGGGGTTAAGGAGGCTAAAGGTAACTGAGTTTTATTCGCTGAATGTGCCCCCGATTTTTACTCGATGAATATCGTCTCCTAGTATTTTTCTCTCCCCCCTCCCACTCCCATCTAGTCCCCCTGCTTCTTATTCTCCTCCTTGGTACTCTCGTTTATGCTCAAACGCGACGAATTGAGATTATGAATTTTATCAAGACCAAGTTGTGCCCCCCCCCCACCCCCTGAGAGATCGATGGGCGGGTAAAAAGAAAGCAGCTAACGGTGATGACGTAGTTGAGTGGCTCGCAGAGTTAAAAAAAAAAAAATGCAGAGTTTTCACTCTTTTACTCTATTGGTTATTCAATAGGGGGCGTGTATGCCTGAAACGACAGTGGGTGCGCTGATCGCGTCTCACACAGCATTACTTTTTTACCCATTATCGAAGCTTACTCTTAACCCTCCCCCTCCTCTTTTTACTTTTTTTTATCATCCAAAAGTTGGATCTTAACGCGTCGATCGTAGCAGCTACGTTAGCTGAAATAAAGAAGAATGATAACGACCTGAGAAGGATGCGCTCTCCAGGGGGATGATAATGAACATCCAAAGAATGTTGGAAAATGGGTGAATTCTGGTCTTTATATATCCAGCCTGTACCCTCCCCCTCTCTCTCTTTCTCTTCATCGTCAGTCTTTCCATTTGTCCTTTATGCACCCCCCCCCCCCCACCCCATGGACTCCTGTGAACAGAAATTTCCCTCCGAGATTACAAACTCGTCTCCTCGTTTTTACTCGTTTCTGGACTCTTCCTATTCTCATTTAAAATGTTTCTATGGCATTTCTGAAGTCATCTTGTCATAATAAAGGAAAATATATGGACCACTGGAAGTTTCTCTCACTTGGGTTTTATTTCGAACCTCTATTCACTCTCGAATGAATAATAAATGATCGAGGGGTGGTGGGGGTGGATTATGGGTAAATAAAATTGAGTGAATTGATGGGTAATAAATAACGTAATCTCAACTTTATCATCAGTATTATCAATGACTGTTGGAAGGTTGATAAAATCATTGGTGAAAATTGGTACAGATGGAGGGAGGGGGGGGGGGAGAGAGGTTATGGGGAATTGTTTATGTGGAAAACCCGGAGAATTGTTCTGGCGCTTTATTTCTGCATGCAGTGGCACCACTGGGCATTTTGTGCTTTGTTTAATGGCATCCACTGGAGCGCGTTGATGACCATCTCACGGGATCGATAAATATATTTGAATGTTTTATTTTTTTTGCCCTTTTGTTTTCAAAATATTTAAAATCTCCAGGAATTGGATATATACTGGAATATTTGGTAATGAATGTTACGAGATATTTCATGAATTTATTCATGGGATTAAAATAAACAATGCCTGGAATTGACTAGAACTGATAAAATATGAAAATACGGAATTTTAATTTTTTTTTAAATTTATAAATTGTTATACCAGGGGTTATTCACTTCAAAGGTTAATATTGCATGAAATTTTCGAAATACCATTTAGCTCGTAAATATCCGCATCAAAGTATCGAAATAAATTCCAGGCAAAAATCCAGAGAAATTCTAGAATTGAAAAAAGAAACAAATTGATCAATAAAATAAAAATATCAAAGTTCAAATCAATTTCAAACATTCAAAAAAACTCGAAATATCCCCCTAAAAAACCCTTAGAATTCACGTCACAAACCCTCGCAATAAAATAAATTTTCCAACTTTATGAGAAAATCCACTCACCTCTCCCACCCCCCACCCCCAGAAAACCTGAATAACAGTTTACTGCAAATTGAAGTGGATTATGCGACTAGTAAGAAAAATGTTATAATTCGTAGTACTCCTACGTCTTCCGTGTCTCGACCTATACATCCACTCGTCTCTCCTCAAGACTTAGCCCCAGGAAAAGAGTAAGAGAGACTACCCGGAGACGTTGATATCGGGTTAGAAAATGTTTCCAAGTGGAAGTAATGGTAATCCCCGGCAATTCCCCTTTCAAACGCGACCAAACTATCTCATTGGCGGCACCCTCCACCCAAAAGCAAAAAGGGAGAGAGGATGGAGGGGTATCAAGCAAAGCTTAAGGGAACGTTATGACATTGGAATCGTAGTCGAACGGTGAGGATCAACTGTGGGGATGTCTGTCGACGTATATATGTGCCATTAAACCCTTCGAGATTTCTCTCATTCTCCTCACAAGTCAAATCAAACTGATCGATTTAACTTGAAATAGGGTATACCCGAGTGAGGCGATAACTCGCGGATATTGTGTGGGTGGGATAAAAATTGTTGGCATGGGTCTATGAATTCAATTGTTTTACTTTGAAGAAAAATATCTTAATTTGAGCTTTTCGATTTCAATTTAATTTTTTTTGTTATTTAAAAAATTCTGAGAATTTGACAAATTGACGAAATTTTTTGGATTTTTAATTATTTGAGTTTCTTCGATAACAGAAAATATCTGATGGGTTGAGAAGGAAACGAGTACCACTTGTCGTGCTTGGAAAGTTGGTACTCGAGAAAGATGAATCATTTTTTTTTGTTGATATTGTTGGTAACTGGCATGATATGACAGCAAAATGGTTGTGAGAAGAGGTAGTTCAGGTATGAATGTTTCGAGTGGTGAAAAATCACACAAGTGCAACACTCGGAGAGTCTCTCTCAAGTGCATATGGTACATTTTGACGGTATAACAAATTTTGATGACAAAAATTCATATGTCCAGCACTGTAACTAATTCCTCTTACATCATCAGCAACTGGAGAATATGATATTCTGATTCCCATAATCCAGATCACACTCCATACATCATAATTATCCCAAGTTGAAGGATAACCTCACCACGAAGAGATGAGAATCGAGTGAGGGTGATATGATTTCACCGTGCAATGAGCGTTATGATGAACATTTGCGTGAATCCACACGGGGTAATTCATATCCTGGCATTTCCCGTGAGGCAACACGAGTGAAGCAAGCGAAGAAGAGGCCACTGTGCAGCCAAGAGGGCGTGAATAAATCGGGTGGCATCGGATTTAAGAAAAAAAAAAAAGTACTTTTGGCTGAATGGTATTTCCAACATTTTCCTCATTCTCAAAGTTGTGCAGTGGGTTGAAGGGGTCTGCTGAGATTTTCCTCCGGATTCGTTGGTGGATAGTGGTGAGTATACACTGAGAAGAAAATTTTCACGGAAATTCTCTCGTCATCGTGGCAAAAAGACGAAGACTTTTTCGCAAACCACTGGTCTCAAGGACCCCCCCTCTCATTTTCCTCCAGTATTTTCACAAAAACTTTTCAAGCGGCTCGTAACTTTCTTCGTTACCCTCTTTTCTCGTGACGTCAACATTATTCTCGTATAATAAGAACTCAAGGAGAATAACTTTTGCGTTGGACACAAGTCTCTTATCATCGCCCCGAGAGAGTTTTCTCAAATGCACATCTTGCCGGCAAGTTGATTGCATCAAACCCTCTTCACTAGTTTGTATATCTCTTCTTCCCTAATCTTTTATTAAATTGTAATGATATTTATCATTTTCACTGTCACCAATAATTTTGATCATTAAAAATTTGACACTTTTGAGATATCTAAGAAAACCAAAAAGTCAAAATCTAAAATTCCCACGGATTTAACCGAGAATACTGAATATTTTTTTGGATGATTGTGCGAGAAAGTAACAAAGCAATTGGTGAGTAAGACTCGTTACTGGTAAATCAAGACTTCACCAACCAGGACTACCAAGTGAATCACGTAATTTCAGATTTTCTACCGACGGCACACATAGAGAAACTGAGAGAGAGAGAGACCAGGAACAGTTGGACACGATTCCCTCTATGGTACCGTGGACTAGCACTGGCTACGAATTGAAATTCTCTCGTCGCGCACTCGCGATATTTCATCGGCGTACAAAAAGTGAATAAAAAGATTTAAAAAAAAAATTGGAGGTACTGCCAACATTGAGGTAAAAATGAAAAGTGTTTTGTATAATGTATATGATATATTAAATTGCTCACATGCTGAGGATTATGAATATTGTATTGTCCGTTTCCACATATAGCCTATTCAGCTTTTTACGTTTGACTGCTTAAGACTGTGACTGGTTAAAACTCCACCATGTCCATCTACCGAGGTTCATCATTAATTGGTACCTGATTCGATTTCTCGACGTCTAGACTTCCGTTCAACGGTTTCCGAGTGAGTTAAAAAATCTAATTGTTCGGAGCGGGACTCGAACCCGTGTCCATCCACTAAACCTCTCGTCAAGCCAAGCGCCTTTAACCACTCGGCCATATGCTTTTCTGCTTTATGACCTTCTTTTGTACAACATAATGTACAGTAAATAAACTTCAATCAATCAATCAATCGGATTATTGAAATAAATATTTCAAAATACCCGGATTAATAAATTTCTAACAAATAAAATTGGTATACAGAGTGAACAAAAGAGTTTCTCAGTTACCATCTGGCCGCGTTTGCCCACTTTTTATTTATATTCTTTATAACTTTCCTCTACCTTTTTTGTTTCAACTCACAGTATTACTTTTACCCGTGACACTTTAATTATGGCCTTGTATAAATCTCACGGGAGAAGACGCCCGCGTGATAGTGAAAAGCTTTTTCTAACGGCAAGACTGATTAATATCGCGATACTCTCGCGCGAGTTATCCTCTAACGAGGCGATGAGCTGAGGAGGAAAAGTGGATGAGTGAAATAAAAAAAATTGTTGACTACGAGGGATAACAAAAAAAAAATGAGCGTGAGGAAAATTATGAGATATTTTCGTTAAAATTCTCTCCTTCATCTCTGTATACACGGTATGAAAAACCGCGTGGGTAACATTTCACTGCACACTGGAGTCAAATAAACGAGAGAGAAAATTACAAATTCCCAAACGTTTTACTAAACTCAAAGGAGAGGCAAAAGTGAATAAGTTTGGGGATTATTAATTTTATATAAATTTATCACGGTGAAAATAACGTTTGATGCTGATATCTAGCGAAGGGATTTTTGGTATTTCAATTATTAAATCTTATTATTTTTTTTTTTCAATCAATATATAAATATTCGTTCTATTTCGTTTGATGTATCATTTGAAAAATTGTCTATTGAGTCCTGCCAAATATTCGAGTGTTTTTTTTTTTTCATACTAGACAAGCTGATAGCACCAGAAGCCCAAGTTTTTCCACTACTCTCTGGCCGTTGAGAAAGTCGGAAAAGACTTCTTGGGCAAAGTTGGTATGTGCACACGGTTAAAGGGGGGAGGTCCTTCGAGGTATAGGAAAATTCCAGGGGGGGATAAAGCTGAAAAGTTTCTCCATTCGGTTTCCATACTCGCTTTACTGCTTTTCACTTTTCTGAGGTTTCTCACGATTCAACCAACAAATTCACTCTTTTCTCCATTCTACTTCTGATGTTTTCCAATGCGGGATGATATCAGATGTGGAGATAAATTGATAATAGAGAAAAGGGGAGAAAAATAATTTTTGTTTGATTAAATTGACTTTTTTAATAATTTGTAAAATTTAAATTCATTCAAATTTTCGAATATTTGTGTTTCATAATCATCTTAAACAAGACGAATGATTCTTCCTGCGTGAACCCTTCCCAACAATTTATATAACATTATTTATTTGTATTAAATAATGTGAAAAAAAAAAAAATTGATGCCGCATTGTCGTGTCATTTTAATCTGAGATTAGATAAAATACGTGTATATCCACACACAACGATGATGATCGCGCATAAAGGAATCTTACCGGTTGCAACAGCAAGAATGAGAAGCGATAGATCAAGGGATCGCGAGTTCCGGCGTCTCGCGGTGCTTTTCATGATTTCTCCTTCTGTTTATTTTTATTATATTTATTTTATGGTTTTTTTTTTATATGAGCAACGATGCAACCGTCTATTCGTTGCACCTCTTGACTACCGTATAAACGGGTTTTTCGTATAAACACGGTGAATCACAGAATCATAGTTTTGTTTAAAAAAAAAACATCCACACTGTACAAATTTAGGAGAGGTATGGGGTCCACAAAAACTCTCTACCCCCTCCCCTCCACCTCACGATTTAATCACTTTTCAATTTATTCTATTGAATAAATGTCAGAGCACTTCACTTCACTTTACTAGTTATAAGTTATCTCCAATTGCGCGCCTTTTTTTAAATTCCACCAATTTAAATTTGCGGTGATGTGAAGTTGCATTGAATTTTTTTTTTTTTTGCTAATCTAAAACTCCAGAACTGAGTCTTCTTTGAATTATTATTTTGTAATTTTCGATTGCAATTAATGAATTAATTTTTCGTTGATTTAATTTGAGAGGAAAAAAAGGCGGGAGTGGGGAAATATTTTGATTTTTCAGGGTTTTAAAATTTTTAATACTTTTTTTTTACACTTGGCGATGGTAACAAAAAGAGAAAAAAAATTTGAGCTTCAAAAAGTCGACCGAGTTTTTGAGTTTCATACAGGACGCTCGAGTCACTACTGAATGCCCGCCGCAAGTCTGTCCGAGAGTTTGTATTGCGTCGACTCGAGGCGGTGGGCCACAATTTGGCGCCGACGCTGTTTCATTTCTCCCCCAGACTCACAAACTGTGCAATATCGTCTCCAACGTTCGGGGGTTATGTGCTACATATGTACGTATATAGTTGTATATTGTGGAGGGAGGGGTGGAATCTTTCGTTGAGGAGAATTCAACCGGCCATTGGATATCTCCCAGCACATAACACTGATGATTGATTGACGCAGAAACTTTGTGACTGATTGAATATTTTTCTAACATTTTCGATGGACCGATATATGGTATTTTTTTGGCGATTGATTTTGGAAGGGAGATGAGGGCAATATTGTGGGGGTGATGAAGATATTTGAGGGGTATTTCTTGATTGTTGATGGAGGATCTGTTGGAGAAGATTGAATGGAGCTGATCATTTGTTGATATTCTGGAGATGACGTAAACGGGATAAATAGATGTTGAGGTGGGTCAAATTCGATGAGGGAAAATTTACAGCGTCGAATACACGAGTTGACCCACTTATGGGCAGATTTTTTTTTTGCTATATCATTTTACTCCACTTTTTCCTAGGGATATCAGTTGTGAAGTGGTGGATCAAAACGAGACTCCTCATTTAAAGACCGAGTTTTTAATTAATATTTTTGGATCTAAGGGTGATAAGGGAATTTCATTCTGGTACTATTAAATGAGCGAAATGTTATTTACAGAAAATCTCTCAAAAATTTTGCCATCTTTCTCAATAAACTTTGAGCGAACCATTTTAATAAATTGTCTCTACATCTCATTCTCTTCCTGTCCAGATGTTGATTCTTAATCTGAGCTGATACCTGTGCTAATTCGTCAGCCAGGATTGGAGATGGCTTCGTCATAAGAATTCAAGTGTAAATCTGATACAGCAAAATGCTTCTCATGATGAAGAAGAGCAGAAAGATATATCTCTGATGATAATTTTTTCACACCTTCTCAATTGTACCGCGATTAAATGGCAACAGGATTATTTAACACGAGTGAAGATGTGAGAATGATAATGACCCCTCTGATTGCAGGTTCATTAACTTTGCTGCATCACTTGAGGAACAAAGAAATCATATCAGATGAACCGATCACATTTCACCAGCTGACTAATTTGCTTCAATAGCCAAAGAATAACCCCTGCAATTTCTCCTTTACAATTCCTTTATCATAAAGTTGATTGACAATGAATAATTGTAATGAAACCGTCTTCACACTCTTCGACGGACACTCCACCAAAGGTATTTCCTCAAAATGATGTTGAAGGGATCACCAAGATAGTCTATACCCAAAGAAAAAGGTTCAAAATGCTATAACAAGAGTGACAGATACAATATCTCATGTACCTTGTTTACAATGACACTCACCATCTACCACAACACAACCCAAGAGAGATCACTCTCAAATGCAATTTCGCGTAAATAACAATGGCGGAAACACTCAAGTAGAGCATACAGCGACACTGTGCCAATAACTTCCTGCCACCTAGCTATCTCTTAAAAGCTGTCATTGCACGGTTGTATAACCAATGATATCAATTTGTTCTGCTCCATTGATTCACCTATAAATTCTCTTTACTCTGTAAATTTCCTCTTATCGACGAAAACTCCTCCCAGAGACAATACCAGTATACGAAAAAAAAAAATAACTAAATTCCAACTCTCAATTATTCAATTTTCCGAGTTGACCATCATTAACCCATGACTCAAATACAAAGTGGTAAATTGGAAAAGTGGTAGAAGCAAGTTTAGGAACGAGAAGAACCAAATAGATGATGGTTTTAACGTATTCCCCTCATGTTGTACCTCCAGTGGTGGTTGACATTTCCAGTCCGTCTCTACCGCGAACTTGTCAAAGATCGATTCGTTACAGTAGTGACTCGGGAGAGGAACGAAAGACGAACGGAAGTGAAACACGTGGCGTCACGCTCGACAGCCGGCAACGAAACTTTGACATCGTTAGCGGGACGCCCAGTTTCAATCACTCCCAGGGGGTGGGGGAGTGGGTGCAGAAAGGGGGAGATGAGAATTTCTCAAACTCTCGTTCCTTGTCCCCTCTCCCATCCCCCTTCTCACTCTGTTTTACGTTCACTCTGTCCTCCACGGTATTTCTGTCAACGGGCGAAAACCCGTCGAATCGTCGCCGGTCTAGAACAGTTCTGGCATAATGCAAAACTTTACTTGTGAAACGGGTGAGGGGGGGAAATAGGAGAGAATGGGTGATGTGTGTGATTTCAAACTGTAGAAGTTTCTTAGACCGTAGTGTGTATACAGGTCCGGGTCTCATTTCTCGTGTGGGAGAGTGGGTGGTGGAAAATTGTCCCCTGAGTCCTGTATCTAATCGCACATGTGTACGTTCATACGGTATGGTATCATTGTCCATATTGAGAATATTATCGGTATGACTAATCAGAGGTGTTCTCTCGATTGCATAAGCAATATGTTTGTTATCAAGAAAATTAGGTACTCAGTACTGCTTCAGAATTGTTGATATTAGAAAAAAAATAAAACACACATAGATATTCAATTATTTAGTAATATATTTACATCGTGATATTGTTCATTTTTCTTCTGCTCATGTATAAATTTTGTGTTTTGTGACCTGTGACACATTGTGACATCAATATAATTAATTTAATAACTGTAGCTTATTGTTAATACGCATAATCCTATTAAATTGTGTATTGTAAATTGTACGATGAAAATTTTAAACCCATTTATTTTTTTACAATTTTTTTTTTTCATTCATTTCCAGTATTTTATTAAAAAAATAAATTCCCTTCGCAGTATTATTGATGCACTCGGAATCAATGTATAGATTGTAATGTCATATGCAGGATTTGGTAAATTGTATCGTGTCAGTTGAAAATGTAGTATCAATGTATGATAATTATTTGGGTCAATCAAACATGTGTCAAATGGAGAGGAAATTTCATAATTGTGATATGAAATATCCACAATTTATGAGAATTGTACAAATAGAGATAGAATAATTCTTAGCTGCTCTCTTTGATTGTATGAAATTTGTTTACCATATACCCGCATTTATCATGGAAATCCATTAATAACCGTGTCATTTTGGATTATTGGACGGTAGGAGAGGGGGAGTTGGAAGAATATGTTGGATAATAACACAAAGTGGATATTTGTGTTTGAATCGATAGAGCTTGCAATTGAATAGATATAGAATGCGTTAAACATCACGGGGATTTACTCTGATAATGTTTAACCACCCATCTTTTCAATGTTATTGTATTCAGCTCAACAATTATTTATTGAGCTACATCACTTTGTCGATATTTCGAATTAATCCAATAATCCATCGTTGTATTGCTTTCCACATTTTCTGTGAAATAACCACGAGAATATTTCATCTTCAAATGATGGAAAGTGTCTATTTATCCGACAATTCCATTTTAATTCACTTGGTTAATAAATTAGGTATAAATGTTAATCTCATTATTACGTGTGTATCAACAATAATTATGTTTTATCCACATTATGATGATGAGAAGAAAATTGTGAATAATTTTATCGATGATCAATTTCGAGACAGTATGCGGGAGAATATCCAGACATGAGGTCATGTGTATCTCGATGTAATGGTGATTGAAACTCTTGATAGATAGCTGTTGAGGTTCAGTCGGGGGCCAAGTGAGGTGCCAATCGGCTCTGATACGCGATACCTTTAGCACAATCAGCTACCGTGTCAGACCTGATCTCCCCAAACGGCTGCCATTTTCGTTCTATCAACGGATGCCAGGTAAGTGCCATGTGGATGCCATGCAACAGCAGTTACTGCAGAACTGTAACATGGTATTGTTGATCGATTAGATGATGATTTAGGGTGATATCAGCGTGTATTTTTTTAGAGGTTATGTTCAGGGCAGTTTTTAAAGACTGATGATGATCAATGGAGAATCTGGAAGATGTATTTTTCGATGATAATGATAAGACTGTTGCAAATTTACAACAAACCCTTATCCCAACCTCCTGATCTTCCTGTCTCTTAACCGCATAAAGACAATCACCCGCAAGAATGAAGTGGATTTACTCGTGAACCTACTGCGCAGCCTACTGCGCAGATTGCGCATGCGTAGATCGTCGAGAATGGGGGACGACAGGAAATGTTAGAACACGGAAGTCTCCGAAAGCTACTTACTTCCAATCTTTGAAAAAATGAAGATTTCTGTATATTCTACACAAGTAAGAAAATTGGTCATTTGATACATCATCTGAGCCTTTGACTCATGAGATAATTTTCCCTCTTTTCCTCAATCTGTGGTGATCCTTGACCAATTGAAATAGTCATACCAACATAACCAACAATCAATTAAATTTATAAATGCAAAATTACACCCACAGAGAGTCCACGATTTAGAAAATTTTTAAAACCACCAATTCCCCCTGCATATGTCCCTGGAATTCCTTCACGATTAACGGTATACCCCGGGTACTGGGTAAATCGTTCGTGGGGATTAGCCTGGTACGTGCCTCGTCATCCACGAGGGTGACATTAACTGATTTCGTGGCCTGAGGGGTAATCCATGGTCAATTATGGGGCGAGACCCCTCCTGAGATTGTGCACGCGCGAGCGCGCGTTTCACAGACGGTAATTGACCAGTTGAATAGTCCTCGCGACCACCGACTAACAGTTACAAAAGACCTCACCACGATGTTACCCTCCTCTCCATTCTTCTCATATACCTTTTTTTTTACCTTCTATCCTATAACTTCAACCGCACGTACATCGTTTTTCCTACTCAGGTATTATCAACCCCCTCTGCTCTATTATATTCTCTCTCTCTCTACCTCGTACGAGTTTTTCTTTTACAAATGGCGATCATTTTCACGTGCATATTTTCCATCATCTCATATTTCTATTTACCCAAAAGTCAATTTGTATCACTTTCGTTGTCTCGTGCCTCTACCAGATGGAGTTGATAATTTTCTTGCTTCAAGAATATTGAGATGTGGAAATTTGATGGATTTTAATGGCTCATTGAGTGGATCAGAGGCTGAAAAAATGACACGAAGAAGGTGGACATGAAAAGAAAAAAGTATATGAGAAAGAAAGAGTCGCCGTCTCCAGGCATCAGGACGATATTTCCACTCGTTCAACACATATATCCAACCTACTCTACCCCAGCTGCCTATATGAGAACCCAGCGCAGCGTTATATTGCTCCAAGGCTGGGTCTGGTGAAGGAGGGGTTGAAGAACGACTGGCGATCTGTTCCACTTGCCGAAGTGGCGTACGAAATAAGCTTTTCCTACCTACTACCTTGGGGTATGGGGTGAGATGCGTGGCAAACGACAACCGCACGAGGTCTCATGAGAAGTGACGTAGGTAGAATGGGGTTATTGAGGGTAGAAGAGAGAGAGAGAGAGGAGTGAATACATTGGAATGTGAAACGCGAGGGAATTTCCACCCCATGTAGAAGCGACCAGATACCTGCAGAGAGGTCGGGGGTGTGTGATGGAAACGATGGTAGTGGAAAAATTGTCGAGACAAGAATTCCAGAGATTATTGAAGTCTGCTGGGTGGCATGTTTGAAGGTAAAACTAATGGGCTCTTGTACAAATTGACAAATGGTAAATTTGTATTAGGTGTACCAAAATGCAACATCACTGGATCAAGGTATTTGCTCGTCATTTAGGTTGAGACAATTGATTCCTTTGTCCTCTCGTGATTCCGGGAGGCTTGAGTAGTGTCTACTAGGCTGGTGAGAGGTGTCGAGACACTGAGCGGCCAATGTCAGAAAACAGAGGGTGTACAAGTGAGCGAGTTAGCAGATAGAGTGAGCGAGAGAGAGGGTAGATGAATTCCAAACACCAAACACACTGGTCCACGGCAAACAGTGGCATCTAATGGAGCACTCATTGATGATGCCCCCTGGCGATGGGTTCCCAGTTGCCCATGTGGTAGTCCTGGCACGAGAGGAGGACAATGCGCGCGATGATTAGACCATCGTTGGACCAACTACTGTACGGGTGGCCAAGATACAGGGGTCCATTATCGCAGAGAGATGAAGAGAGAGAGAGAGAGAGATGATGAAATTGGAATGGATGAGAGGACCACGAGAATGTATACCATGACGTTGAGACGTTTTCAATACTTCTCTGTTGATGAAACCGCTTGCTCCATCCTTCAGTTTGCTTTTACTCATCTCTCTCTCCTACTCTTGTCCTTTGTTACCTTCACCCTTAGACCCTACTCGACTCCCTCGAGGATCGGTGGTACGACAACGACGACGACATTATAGTTACTATTGCCGAGGAGAGAGCTTTGTAACAACGAGCACGTTCGAACAAAGCGAGACAGGTTGCTCGATGGAGAGGAAAATTAAGTCCACCATCTCCAACCAATAGCTATACCAGTGATACATTTCCTTACCAAACATTTTTTTGAAATTAAAGTTTTACAAGTTAATTCAAACAAGTGTCACACTATTTAAATCCCCAGTAATTGGGGGATTTCATTTTATATGATGAATGGGTAGATGAAAATTCATTTCATATATTGAGAGTATTTAATCCTGGAATATTGGAAATTTTGCATGACGATTGAGTGGATTCTGTCGTTCATTTGAAGAAGAATCTGTTAGTTATGTATTTGAATGGTACTTGAGCATTGTGATGCTTCAAAAGAGTCATTTATTCCATTGAATCAATTTTCTTTTTTTAAACAGTCGATGAGAGGTTGAGGTGCTATTCAGCCTCTGAAATTCAATTTGAATGATTTTTTTTTTTTTGAAGAAGAGCTATTATTGACTTTATCCCAATACTTGCCATTAGTGCTTTGTATGGAATCGCAGAATATTGCCATCTTCTTGTTACGATACGTTGATCCGATTACACGGTACCAGTGGATTACCCAGCCAATTATATTCAATAATGGATATTGATCTGTAGCTCGCAGATGATGAGAATATAACTCAGAAGTGCTCTGGGATAGTTTGCTACAGAAATTGAAATACAAACAACAACTAATTGATGATTCGATAAGTTGCTGCTCTTCAATTATAACACAGAGGCGTTGACTTAATTTCCTTGGAAAAAAACTTTGTTGTTTGAACAGTCCAAACACTTTATACCGAGGCAGTAAGAAGAGTTGGTTTTTTAAAAAATTGTTTAAAGGAGAGAAGAGAAAGTTTTTGCTCAAGCAAGAAACGTAAAACTTTTTCAAACTGGCGTTGGCTGCATTAGCTTATGTGCGGTTCTACTCAAGATGTATTCCTCTCATCCCTAAGGTCAGGATTGACCTGGGCTTTCAAACTAACGTCCAAAACTTTAGAATGACTGAGACAATCCATTCACTTGATATTGAATCAAGTATTTCACAAACTGTACACAAATTTTTCTAAAGAATCTGAACTTTGCCGAAGATTTCAAAATATCCAGAATCTGTCATCTTGTTTTGTATTCCATCGTCCACTGATTTGATTGATTGACAAAAGTGATGGAGTCTTTTGTCCTCAGGTTTTGACCCTTATGATGGAGTTTATTCATAAAGGGGGAGAAATCTCAATCTTGTCCGGACCCTTTGGCTTCATCTTCAAGAACCTTTGTCCTCAAAGAAATGATGTGATCCACAAAAATGAATGAATGTAATAACGCATTATTCAATCAAATTACTGATACCCCTAATTAATCAAAAAATTACCATCAGTTTGTCAACTTCATCTCCAATTTTTTTCTCCAAAATCCACTTCATCGTTATAAACAATTATCCACGCTGGAATGATTCAACTGGACAATGTCCATCGCATATTAGATCTCGTTACCGACTCTATACATAAAGCCAATACGTGACTGGCAAGCACGACGATTCTCTAACATGGAATTAACCATCTCTCTTCGCATCATTGTTGATGGTGAATGGTTGCTGGTTACATTTTCCTTCTGTCACAGTAAACCAACGCATCCACTTCTCCCTCTCCCCCACTCCTCTTTATTTACCAAAGTCAGTTTGAATGATTTCGAGTACATATGAACGCTCATACACATGACATAATCCCATGCTGAAGATACTCCACCCAGAGTAATTGGACTAGTTCCCAACGACGAATTATTTACGGCTACCGGTTTTAATGTATCGATTGGCCATATATTATACGAGCTAATGAAGAGCTAAAATACGTATATACATTACAGCGATAACCAGTTTCAATATAAATTGTGATTCAATGATATTTTTATTCATTAATTTAATGGATATTTTGATGATATCAGTATGACACTGTTGGTATGATTCTAGTCAGCATTTTAACTAGATTAAATATTATTATTATTGTTTTTCCATATATAGCCTATTCAGCTTTTTACGTTAGACTCTAGACTCCCGTTCAACAGTTTCTGATTGTTTTAAAAAATCGTTCGCAGCCGGATTCGAACCCGGGTCCATCCACGGGTCCCCGCCGTCAGTCTTGCGCTTTAACCACTCGGCCACTGTTGTCAATTAACTAGATTAAATATTAAAACAGGTTTTTTTTTTAAAAAGAGCTCAAAGGACGAGATTATGTACAACTTAGCTAATATCCAGTTGAGCACTAATCGGGTGGAAATTCTAATAAGACTAGAGTCAGGAAGTGATCTGGAAGATTCAATCTTCGAGCTGGTTTGAATCACCACTGGAATGCTTGTTTTCGTCTAGGGTAAATCCAAATTCGGTCAATAGGAGAATTTTTTTGGATTCTTTGGAATCATCTGTTATCCAAATATATGCATAATAATTTGATTATAATGATAATCTAAATTTTTAACTAAACTACATTCCAATTAAAACTAGCCGCTAGCCACAATTCCCATTTTCTTTTTCTTTTTAACAATTCACACAATACATTTTCATCATTAAAATTGTTGACTTCCTCGTGTGGATTTTCGAGAAATGTGTACGCGTGGCCGTTTCTCAGGATTTGCGTTTATTCTCGTGGCAATGTGAACTTACCGTGTGTAATTAGACGATGTACACCGCACTCACTGCAGGGATATCCCCTCCCTTCTCCCCTCTTCCCCCTCCCCCTCAACCCTCAGTAGATACTGACTATGGTATAAACGAGGCTCTTGTATACGCGCCAGAATGTGAGAATGTGCGGTATCTCTGCGTGCCCAAGCCCCGTCTTTCTGTACACTGACTTGAAACCCCAGTGTGCAGAGACCCTCTGGGTAATATATGAAAACACAAGAGATTTTACTATCCCACAGCAAACTCTAAACTAATGAGATTTCTTTCTTTTTTTTTTTCATTCATTTCACTCAGTCACTTGTCTCTTTCTCAATTAAATTGAACTGTCACCCCCCCCCCCCCCCTTTTATTCATTCATATAACCTGAAAAGAAGCTTTTGGTATTCAATGCAAACATTTTATCCGCATAAAAAATCCATCAAAACTAAACTCTGGCCATCAAAAAAAAAAAAAGGCTTCCAAACTTGATTCAAATTTATTGAATACAGCCTTCCCCATCTCGACTATCTGCCATCCACCAAAAATCCTCTATTTCCGTTGGACCAAAATGGCAAAAAAAAAAGGGTCTTCAACCCCCTGACGAAAAAAAAAAAAAAGATAAACCCACGTATACAATTTTGTTATTCTCTTCAATCCCAACAATATCACCAAGTTGACAAATTCAAACGGGGTCAGAAGGAGTTTCAATCGAAGTTTATCGTTATCTCTTTCCTACCTATCCCCACCACATTTTCCAACCCCCCGGGGGGTTACCATTTCAAAAGTTCACAAGGTGGTATATATTCTCAAACGTCGACATTCGCGAATGTCTCTTTGGATACTTCCTCCCTAAGTGTCATCCTCCCCCTTCCCCTCACACTGCCATCCCCTATTCTTCCCCTTCCTCAAACAGTCCAAGGGTACAGATAAAGGGAGATAGGTTGGAGATGGGGAGAAAAGACTACGACTTGGGACGAAGATAAATTACATAATATCGGAGTGGACCTGTGCGATCATTGCTCCACCCGCTAGGAAACCGAGTCAAGCCGTGAGAAAACTGCCACCAATGCCGATTGGTTCACAATCCTCTTTTCTCTTCAATTTCCTATCCCTCTCCCTTCCCCCCTTTTCAGTAAAAACTTGCAGGAATTTTTGATCAACAAGAAGTGACTCTTTTACATGAGTTTCAAACGTGCAATAGGGATACAGCCCTTTTTTGCCATTTTTTGCACTCAAAAACCCCATTTGGAATAATCCAATTTAATCTAGATATACGCCTGTCTCCCACACACACACACACACATATTTCAATAACCAGATAAATAGCATCAATTGATCCAATAGCATCCCCAGTTATTAAATATTATCACTCAAAATATTTTGCACTCAATTCACAGTCTCACTTGGATTATTATTTCCAGGATAAAATTATTTCTGCCTCTTTGCTCATCCCTCCTCTCTCTCCCTCATCACAAGTATTATAATTCTATGGAGAGAGAGAGAGAGAGAGAGTGGGATTACTCTGGAGATTAGATGAAGAGTGGATGCTGCTGTATTGTTGAATTTATGGGAAATTGATACAAGATAATGCTGGTTGTTGAATAAATAAGCGTTAATATAAGACGATTAAGTGGAGAGAGAGAGATTTTGAGAGGCGGAGAGAATTCTTCCGTCTTATTAATTGAATGGATCTAACGAATAATGAGTGGTGTATACAAGATGGTGAATTAACTAACTGCATGGTCATACGACAAGATGGTGTTTATTCTTTCTCTGGCCATCTTAAATGCAAGTTTGAAACGAATTGTTTATACATCAGTGGTATGCATTACAGAACAAACAAGTTTAAGTATTACAGCGAGTGAGGGGCGGGCACTGTGGTCGCTTATTAAGTTAGTCCCGCCAGATTCTTATATAAGGCATAAGAAAATTTTTTATCAAGTGTCCAGTGTGCGTCTACAACGTACAAATTACGATCCAACAACGTCCCTCTGCGACGCTCCGGGTAAATGTAATAACAGTGAAACGGTCTATGTACGTGACTGGTGCTTAAGGATTATATTTTTTCAAATTTTCTTGTTCATGAGTACTGGGAGGCGAGAGTATGGACTATCCACAAACTGCGTACCAAGGGGGATGAGAGAGAGGGATGGGGGGGGTAGAAAACGCACCTGATAAACGTTGATCTGATGTGCCCAGCCGGTGTTTCTCATACACCATGAAAATACTGGGTGATGACGTTAGATGATAAGGGATAGACCGCACGCTGGGATCTTAAACGTTTCTCCGCATTGTTCATGAACATGATGATGCGCGATAATTAGATGATTGGTTTGAGTTCAGGTATTGTGGGACTGGGTATGCAGAATGTATCTTTGAGGTTCAATCCATTGTCCAGGCTGGATGGTAGTGAGAATAGAGGGAGTTGTTGGAAATTTTAGGTTAATTCTCTTTATTTTTATCTTGAGAATAGTCAGTGTCTTGGAGACTTGAGAAAATTGAATGTTGTGAGTCATTAATAAGACAGAGTTCATTTATTTGGAATTAGGTAGAAGACAAGTCATCTTGACTCGTTAGTTTTTGAGATACAAATGAAAATTGGTCGTCTTCTCCTTTAATTAGTATGAAATTTACCTCCAGAGGGCAGGAGTTCTCGCCCAAGATGGCCGAGTATTGGGCGGGAGATATTCAAATTTGTGAAAATAATCTAATTTCATTTTTCAATACCCAGACCGTAAAATTAATATTCTCCACATCCATCAGTCATCCCCTCAGTGTATTACTTTCAGTCCCCCCCCCCCTAACATCCATTGTACTCTACATCACCCGCATGTGTCCAAAATGATAAGATAAAGAAAGAGACGTAAAAGACCGTGGGGATAGTAGAAATGTCTGGCACCGGCTGGTGTACATTTTCCCTCACCTCAAAAGGAATAAAAGAGGCAAAAAATTGAAATGGTTAACCCTGGGTTGGACCAACAACGATTTCTACAGTAACACACAAACACAGTTAGATACTATATCTCGAGTAGAAGATGCTGGTCTCAATGGTGACGTTAGTGTGACCCAAGCCACTCCTATGTCGTATAAATGCTCTGGATCTTCCACCAGCCGTTCGCCATTTGTGTCAATATGCTTGAAGAAATAAGCAAAAACGAAAATGAAATAGAGAAATTTTCTCAACATTGGGGCAAAATTGTACGGAGAACCTTAATTAAGGGCTTTGTACTTTCTGGGTAATTTTAATTAATCAGAATTCTAATTTCAGTTGCTCAGTGTATCTCTAAAGTCATTGACGGGGACGAGCTTTAGCACTTGGATGACCAGGATAATGTTGTACTGGTGATAATGGTGGTTTGGTCAAACGGGGAAAGGGGAATTGAAGGTACTGAGGTCGTGTTAGACATCAACTCTCTTGCACCATCATGGTTACTTGCTAATTCGTTGGACTCCAAAATTTTCCATGCTTTTTGTCCAGTCCAAAGTACAATGATTGTGGTTGGAGAATTGGATGTGGAGTGGAGGAGGGATCAATATAAGGAGTTATGTGCGGCTTAGAACATTTTATCGCATCAGAACACTGACTCAAGGGGTTAGGGGGGGGGGGGGAGAAGGCTATGCGAATCACGGCCTCTTGAACATTCAAAGTGTCCCATTTCCGTTGACCTGCAGCCCACAACCCACTTGGTTTTCTTCTCTTTCGCATTTTTCCTTTATATATCCACATTGGTTCATCCCCCTTTTTTTATTATATAACATAATATGAGAAAAGCAGCTTCTGTGGGATACTCTGCAATGTCCATTTTATGGACAACCTTTCAGTCAGCCGTGAGTAATATATGAGGTAATAAAACACTGAGAGCATGCTTACTATGATCGCTATATGCATATCACTGGATGGAAAAAATATCAATTTCTCTGCTCATATCCATGTATTTTATTATTATTATTATTATTATTTTTTATGATGCAGTGCTTTTTATGCCCATCAATTGATCATTATTTTGGATAGGCGGTACATGTGGGTCAATAATGTGCACCTGTTGACGATATATGGATAAAGCATGCGAGGGATTTATATGTTTTTGAGAGGGATGCTTTAATGGTATACTCACGTGTGATCCTTGAGGACAGTTTCAATTTTATTCGTTGTCACGTTCCAGATGAATACGGAACCATCGACAGAGCCAACTGCTATATACTGTCCATCAGGGCTGAAGGTTGCTCTTGCCCAGTCGCAACCCACTTTGAATCCATCAGCACTGCAAGTTGAATGTAAATAATAGAATGATGAGTTTGCTCTTCTTTGATGGATCAAGTATTTCGAACGGTGGAAAGGGAATAATTGTTGAATTATGTAGGTTCAAACAATTTATCAGAATCATTAATTTATCATGCTCTACATGAATAAATATTGTTTTTCAGAATATAAATACGCCTCGTTAAATGGCAGATAATGAAGTTTGTTTTATTGGGAATTTTTCTATCAGTGCAGGATTTATATTCCGAGATAAAGCATCATTACGAGCTTATTAAAATTGACAATTTGGGTAATTATGAAAGAATTAATGAATTATATTGTTTAATATTTTACATTATTAGGTTATTTTGAATGATATTTTTTTTGTCAGTGGACATTGAATGAACCATTTGGCTCACTCATTATACCACTGAATACACAAATTTTTTAATCCCTTATATTTCGAATGATTCACGTAATTCCTCTTTACAACTACCCCAAAATGCAGCCAAAATCGGCTTTGTATTTTCAAATGAGTAATATGAAATTTAATTGCCAATCAACAAACCTGAATGATCCAACAATTTGCTTCATACGCAGATCAAGCAGCTTCACTGTGTCATCCCTCACACAACTGAGCAGATAATTGGCATCTGAAAATATAAATAAATACGGGTATTATTTATAATAATAATGCATCCTCGTGTGAGAAACGATAGCGTGATGACCGCCGGCTGATATCAATATGGCGGTTGGATTTCGTGATACTCATGACAACCAATACAATGGGCTCGATTGTAATTGTAATTCAGCTGTCTTCATTATATTTTTCCTAGGCACAATAAATCCTACAGAATCATTAGTTTCTGATATTCTCTATTCATTATCAGAGGTTTGTCAGAATAATATCTCACATTTGAAATCAGTCTCTCCAATCGAACCATCGTAATTACACTTTGAAAATAATAATAAAAAAATGATGATGAAAATAGTAAAAATATTTCTCGGGGATTCGTCTACACATGCCAGACAGTGAGATAGAAATTGCTTTTTTTTTTCATGGATATCCTGTCGCTCGAAGAAATCCATTGGATTCTGATACTCTCCAAGAAATTGTTACGAGTCTTAATTTATTTTTAAAACATCTGGAAATAATTCATAACTCAAGTTCTCTTGTTTTTATTCACTCGGGGTTGAAAGAATAGAGGTATTTTTGAATGAAGTAACACTCTGACATTAATTCCAGACAATGTGAATTTAATTAATGCTCATTGTGCATAGAGCCCACCAGTGCTCATCTACTCAACGTCTGGCACAACTCCAAAAGTCATCTGTTTCATGTTCAACAACGATCACCTACATTCACCCTGACGATAAAGGTTAAACGTCAATATGTCATATTTCCTTTGTGCCATTCTCCAGGATATATTGTACAATCCAAACTGAAAGCTCTGAATATCTATCCAGAAGAAAAATTCAATTGTCTCTATCCAAATTTTTTAATCAATTTTTTCCGCTCATTTAACTCCAAAAGAATGATCATAAAAATTCATTGTTAACGATTCATCTAGAGAAAAAAAAAATCCTCAACAACAAAGACCCATTTTTCTTTGAATCACATTTTTTCCCAGCTATTGGGCTTTTAAATATTCCTGAAACAATTGAATTTACGGTGGGCAAAAGCCTCCGGTCACCAGATCCACTGTTTATTATGTAAACCATTCCAGAACAATGGAAAATCAATTAACTATTCCAATGAAAATTTATAAGATAAATTGTACTCTCACCTCTTGATAAATCGAGTGAAGTTACTTTTCCTTGTAATACAATATCGTTGGAGCTTGACTCGGCACGAGTGTCCCAGAATCTTATTCTTTTATCAAAGTGTCCACTTATTATAGTCGATCCAGCACCGTCTGAGGTGACGAGATCGTTGCAACTCGATCCAGCAAATTTTGTTTCAATACCTGAAAAATAAATTTGTAAAAAATGATTAAAATAAGAAGATAAAAAACGTATAATATTGGGTTGACACAAACGATATTATAGAGTAAGATAGAAATTAAATTTAATATTTATATTAATCGTGAGAGGTGTGATCGTGTAGCGTGAGACATGGATTATGGAGAGGGGTTAATCTTGTGGTATGTGCAAAGTACTTTGCTCGATTAAATTTCATACAGCCCCCTGTCAGACATATAACTGAGAGATTAATCCACGATGATGTAGCACTTGATGGATATACCGAAAAAGGTAGGTTTATTGATATATTTCCTTTTTTAGTTGGGTATATAAAAATTATCTGGATTTTTTTTTTTTTTTTTCTAGAATGGAATTTAAATCAAAGACAACTTTTGAAAATGATTAATTGAACAGAGAAAAAAAATTTCTCTTCCCCTCTCAGACAAATCCCTCCCACCAATACAATTTTCACAATTTATTATTTCATACCCTCTCATGTTTTTACTCACAGTCCACAAGAAAACGTTTCTAATGGCATTGCGCGACGCCCAGTGAAGGCGTATCGAGTCGTTAGTGCCTTCATACCTTCAAGGCCACGGATACACAAGGGAGAATAGAATGCCAAGTGCAATGGCGCAACTCCGGATGGAGCGATTTGAGGCCTCTCGGGGGCTTCTGAGAATAGCGAAATATATAAAATAACCGGGGGTATACGATGATGAGAAAGAGATGAATTCCCCTCCCCCCCCTCTCTCACCCTCACCTTTTTCGTGCACTCTTATATCCCAAGAAATGAAGGAATTATGCCTGCGAGTTAAAATTCTCGTCTGAAAGAGTATTTTCACAAGAATAACTCAAGTACCTCATTTCCCATAATATGAATTTATTTTTAAATAAATAAAAATTATTATTGACATGATAAATATTCAATTGGTATAATAAACAAATTTATATCGCACATTGAGTGAATAAAATTCAAAAAAAAAATATCAGACTAGTCTAGATAATTATCCCCCCCATCCCCCTTCCCTCCTAAAAATCTAATTAATCACCCTGATTTTCTCGGTATAATATTCCAATTCAGGTAGAATGAGAATAACTACCAAAATGCGAATTACGACACGTCGTAAAACGAATTTTGCTGCCACAGAGTGGGGGGAGGGGGTACACCACCAGTAAGATAGGGCCATTAAGCTTCAGACCCTATCCCTGAGCGTGAACTTTTGCTTTTGTCATTTTTATTTTCCTCCCAACTTTTTTTTTTTCTTTTTTTTTATCAACCTCCAGGATAACCCCGGGGAGCGTTACTCTTATCTCAACCACTCTGGCATGCAGAGAAGGAGCAACGGAAGAGGGTGGGGGGGGAGGTATGGGTATAGGTGGGGGGGTTAAACGGGATGAAGAGGATGAAGGCAACTTGCTACGTAGATTTCACCACTTGTGGACGGAAATTAGATGTACCAAACCGGCAACTTGTGAAAGCACACTTTTGGCTAGGGGGAGGGGGAGAAGTATGAACAAGCCAAACTGGCGCTAAAGGTAAATTTTCGAGTTAGTACATAAGGGTAAAGTCAATGAACGTAGGCGCATTAGAGAAGTAATGCAAAGCTATGGGTATATAAAGCTTGCATAAAGTGATGCTGTACCAATTCAATTCTTCTCATTTTATCCTATCTCTCTATCTCTCTTTATCTCCTTGACATCTTGATATACAAGGGATGGAGCAGTCAAGGGGGATTGGCAAATTAATATCATCCAGACTCTCTCTCTCTCTCTCTCTCTCTCTCTCTCTCTCTCTCTCTCATTTGGGCTCTATTATAGTATTCTGTGTCAATAGCAAATCTCCAACAGAGCGTGTAAAATTTCTAGTATTGAATATTGTCTGTCTCATTTTTACACAAAATTCTCACTCACTATTTGTTTTCTATCTCTGTTTTACCATGTTACGAGTGTTCTACCAGTCTCACCCCCCACCCACCACCCACCACTGGATGTACTCGGGCCGTTGTCCAAAGTGCAAATCGATATCTCGAGTCGCTCTTCGAATACCGTTTCACGAGATTAGCCCAGCAGTCCGAACGACCAGGGTGTAAATTCCAAGCCGGATTTCCTCTCTCAAATAAAGGATAAAAGTGTGCACACCCAAGCATTATCCAACGTAACCCCCTCTACACTCTCACTCGTCCCTTCCCTCCTCACTCCAATTTTCCATCATCCTCTTGGAACTCCTCTGGGTATCCATTTCAGCATTACCAAATTCCCCTTATTTTTTTTTTTTTTTTCTTACCGATATTACATTCAGAAAAATTGTAGATATAGCAAAATGATATTTTATCTCGGTTTCACTTGAAAGAAAGTGCTCATTTATTGTATTTCAAGAAATTTAATTTTATGGAGAATGTATAGGGCTGATGATATATATTTGTTGGACGAATTGTATTTTTAGGGGTGAAAATAAATTTTTTTTAATTTTTTTTTTTTTTTTTTAGTGTTAAAATTCTCACCGTAAATTAATGGAAAAGTTTTAATGTCACTGTGTTCAATCTCGTGCAAAATTTTCTCCAGTTAACATTAATTACGGAATTATTCTGGCGTCAGTGGATTTATCTAGGTGGGATTGAAACTGTCACTCACTGAGCCTCCTCCTCCCCCTCACCCCCCAGTGGTTTATTTTAAGCTGTATGTGACACTGTAGAATACACACGAAATAAATGTAATAAAATACAAAAAAAAGAAAAAAAGTTGAATTGAGATTTTCAAATTCTTAAATTGACAACTTTGAAAAAAACTCAATTTGAGCTTTTCAAAAATCTCAAATTGGGATCAAAAAGCTGAAATTAACATTTTTTTTTTTGGATGTATGGAATTTGTTTTTATTATCTTAAAACACCTCTCGTATAAGTGCATTGCATAATACAACGACTGATAGGAGGTGGGGGGTAATAGGGGAATGTGATTACCACGCGGTGCCCATAATATTCCCTCCCCTCATCAGCCTATACGACGATGGGTATGAGGGCTTTACGAGATACCCTCGGTTGTTTTATGTGGGTGCTAGGTGAATACCGTGGATGCCCAGTATTTCCCCGTTTCTTGATTATTTAAAAAAAAACAAAAAAAAAGACGATTGAAATAAAACATCAGAGAGATTCTGATAAAAACAGAAGGGAGTGGACAAAAAAATTTTTTTTTTTTCTCTTTTTCACTTAATGACGCAAACTCAGTAGGTGTGTATTTGTGATGCATGTACTTACATGCACGACTGCGCAGATCCCAGATCTTGAGTGTTCGATCGTGACTACCGGTCACCACCTTGGACGGTTCACCCAGGAACTTGGCTGCGAGTACTTTAGCGCAATGGCCTGTCAGTGTATGCTGGAACAAAAAAAAAGATTATTAAATTACCCTCTCACCATCATTCTTCACTATTTTGACGCCATTATGAAGCTAATAAGTGATGTTAGAATCATTAGTGTTAACTATTTGAGTTAATCATCATGATTATGACTTAAAAAAAAAATAATCATGCTGAGTGAAACAGCATAGAATTAAAATATAATAAAAAAAACAAACCGACAACAGTGGCCGAGTGGTTAAAACGCAGGACTGACGGCGGGACCCGTGGATGGACCCGGGTTCGAGTCCGGCTCAGAGCAATTTTTAACTCACTCAGAAACTGTTGAATGGGAGTCGAGACGTCGAGAATCATCATTGAGAAATGGTATGGCAGAAATTAGAAGCCTTTCTCCGATGATGAAGCTCGGTCGATGGACGGGGTGAAGTTCTAACCAGTCAAAGTCTTGAGCATACGTAAAAAGCCGAATAGGCTATATGTGGAAGGTCAAATAAATAATAAAAAAAACAAGTACAGAATGAATTTAGCCAATCAGAGACGAGGAAAAGTCACTCTCTCTCATTTCGATAAAAGAAGAGAAAAAAAAAAATTATATTGCGTAATTGTAATTGGCCATGTCAAGGTAATACCAGCCGTCGGTAACTTTTATAAGCTCATTGAACTCTATCCATGGTGGATGAATTCTACTCACGACGATAATTTAATCGAAACAGCAATGGGGATGAAATTATCCAACAAGTGGTCGTGGGTAACTCCCAAAGGGACATACGAGGGATAGTAGTGTTAGAGTGAAGTATGAGGGGGGGGGGGGGGGGGAGGGGGCTTTTGGCTTTACAGTAGAGGCCTTTTCACGTATTTCTATGCATTGGCCATTTTAAGAGGGGGCAACTTTTCAGGCACGATTCGTTAGTTCCAGCCAGTTGAAGAAGTTTTTTCCCAGGGAGAATGAGTATACGATGGGATGAGGAGGGGGTGGTTGAGGCCAATGTGGTGCAGTACAAAGTTTCGTCTTTCTGGCACTGACGACGTGTTCGAAATAGCCGATGAAAAATCACCGCAGGGTCTCTCTGGTATACAGAATTCTTATTTTTTTTTTTATTTCATTTTATTCTGTATAAAAAAAAAATTGGAAAAATTTCACAATTCAGTAGTACAATTTTTTTTTTTAAATTCCTCGTTGAATGCAATAACTTATCATGCAGATTGGTTTAATCGTTTTTAAAATGGAATAAAAGAGTTACAAGTTTTTATTCAAATGAGAGAATTTAGGGGGTGAGGGGGGGGTATAATCGAATAAACCACTTACTCGTGCCAAGTTGTAGGTAAAATGGTTTTTTTTAGGATATACAGAAATTTATGTATGATTTTTATTTTTTATCATCCCCCTCTGTATTTGTTCTCCATGAAATTTAGAGGTGGATGTGCTAAAAGCAAGTAAATCGAGGAAACGTTTTCGAATTGCCAAGGGAAATCCAATTCCTTTTACGCTTCTACCACACTATGAACCCTCCTTCAGTACCCTCTTCTCATCCCTTCAAAGTAGTGCACTCCATCTCACCCCCTGGGAAGAGTTGCAGCAGGACGAAACCAAGGGTAAGTATAGGGGCAGGAAGGATGGGAGGGGGGGGGGGAATGAAGGAAAAAAAAAATTGAGTAAAAGTTGGAATACCATCCTGCCTTCTTCAGGGAATGGGAGGAGGGATCGTAGTTACGGATGGTAAGCAAGAGCACCCCCCCCGACGGAAGGAGTGATCCGTTGGCTCTTGAAAAATGTCCTAATGTAAATTAATGATCCAGAAGTTTGGGAACGAGGAGCGATATAGATACATATGCCTCTCTGTGAGAGAATAAAAAAAAAGGTGAGTGTGTATCCAACGATAAGACTCTTCTCCTTTTTCTCAGATCGTACTCGGTTAAACTTTTTGGAAACGTAGTTTATTCGGAAAGTTTTGGGGGTTTTTTTTTATTTTTTTATTTTTTCTTTGTAGGGGTGAAAAAACGTGCAGGATCATTACGGGAATGGGAGGTGATAAGTCTGCATTTTGGAGTTTTTGGTGGGAGAGGGAGAGGGGAAATTATTGGTGAAATTGAGGGAATTGAGGGGTTAGAGTTTCTGAACAGGTGAAAATGGAATGAAGAGGGGGGGGGGGGTGAATTTTTTATGAGGTCATACATACTGAAAGAAATTTATTTTCATTGGAGTGTATTACGGTCTGGAGCACTTGGAGGTATTGGACGAAATTTATTATTCTCATCTGGAGTCGTTGGGTCTTGACGAAAAAATTTGAGGTAATAATTTTACATTCTTCGGTGAATTCTTGATAAACTATTTTTTTTTATCCAGTAATATTTGCTTATTTCAAGGTCACTGGAATTTTTAATGACGTCACAAGGTTCAACCAATCATAGAGCATATTCAAGTCAACCTAACCTCAATTGTGTGCGCGCGCAACTGGTAAATAGAGGACAGTCTCCATTAATTGAAAAACAAATTTCCACTCGAATATTGAAAAAAATAACATCAAACACAAATCCCATTAAATATTTACCTTTAAATTCACCTCTCGCACTATTCCAGCATCCCGAAAGGCGTTATTTAATATAGGTATTTCATGGGGTCGATGCATTCGTAACTGGCCGTGTGCCACCACGTACTATCTGTTGCGTGTCTCGCTTTGTTTTATATTTGTTGGATAGCCAGGGACATGTATTAGGTACTCGTCGATGTAACACAGTGAGAATATTTTTTTTTTTTTTTCAATTTATTTCCCCCCCCCCTCTTTTTTTTTCTCGGTGCAACTCGAATCGTTTTGAAAAAAAAAAAAAAAACCCATCAAAGGTAAAAACAGTGGAAAAAAGAGCGAGTGAATGAGCGCCCAGTTGTGTACTGGTTACAAGTATGCATGTATGAATAAAGTAAACCATAACTTTCTTTATTTCTTGCTGCACTGGCATTACGAGGTGGAAAGAATTGTCAGTGGGCGGGATGGAGACTTGATACAACTAATCAGGAAATTGATGTTTGAATAAGAATGAGTATGTTGGATGGGCATTTAATCAATTATGCATAGTTTAATGTGATTTTTTTAAATTCACTCTAATGTCACTTTTTGTACTACTTCTTGTTCTATACGAAAGAATAAAAAATCATTTTAATTATTATATTTTCATTCTCATAATGTTACGCTTGAACACTTCATGCCGGAGCGAAATGGTGAAAAATAATCGACAACAGTGGAATTATGACAAGTTAATTGTATATTGGGAGAATTTACAATTGTATAATTGTGTTGAGAAATGTAAAAAAGGGGAAAAACATTTTTTTTTGCTCAATTTAGTGCAAAAAAAATTTTTTTTGAAAATTTTATTATAGATTTCAACAGTTTTTGGATTTGGGTGGGGGGGGGGGGGGGGGGGGGTATTTGCGTTCCACATTTTTAAGGTAGGATGATGGAATTAATGGATGGAATGGATTTTGGATAGGTGGAAATTCTTTCTCAATATATTTAGTTTACAAATAATTTGAGAAAAAATTCAGTTATTCCTGGACCGGGAATCGAACCCGGAACCTTCCGATTACCAGTCGGGTGCTTTTCCCATCTGAGCTATCCGAATATATACAAATTTCCATTCGAATTATTTATCTATATTGAGCCACGCTGTCCTGCTTACGGCGACTAAAATATAAAATTCATTATACATTTTTTTTTATGATGAATTTATTAAGCAAAATTAATTTGACTTTAAGGGAATTGAAAAACTCCTCATATTCTCTCTAAAAAAAAAAAAATCCAATAAAGTTGTTGGACAAGGTCAAGGTGTAAGCAACACGAGTTTTCATCCACTCGACTCAATTCATTCCCTTCCAATAATGATTTATCAATTATCCCCCCTTCCATCACCATCAACCGCACATGAAACCACACAGTGAAATCAAATTATCCAGACCTCACAATCATCCCATAATGACTGACACCCGAGAAAATTTGATGAAAGCAAAACGAGACTGAAAAAAAAAACTCTCTCTCTCCACCATTTGATATCACGTTTCTCGACGTCCTTGAAGGTATAATCATAAAGAGGTATAGGAAATACATGTATACAAGTTTCTATCAACATTTTCCCAACATTAATCGGATCAGCGGGCAACCACAGCTATGTTGTGGCAGTGAAATGGTCGGTTGGCCTCATCTCCACCAACGATGGCTCGACACTGGGATAGAGTCATGCAAAAGAGGATTTTTTAAATATAAATAAATAAATAGAGAGCGAATAAAGTTGAAGATTTGAAGGAAATGTTGACCCAAGATATCAAGCCAAGCTGTTATTATAAATTAAAAGATTTCTTTGTAGCTGGAGAATTTAAAAATAAAGAGACTGAAATATCTCATACAGAATTATATTAAAAATTCACTCATCTCTGTATATTTAAAAAGTCACTTTATCACTGTAGTCAAGAAAAATATTAAGATTCAAAGTAATTAAGCATCACTTTGATGATTTAACCTGATAGTTTAGAATATCGAATATACGTAAGGGCAAAGTTGGTCTTGTACAGACTCCAGTACTCCTTTTCCTCCCCCAACTTGGAGTATACTCACGGGATTTGTGTGTATACGTTGGCCGCTTATGTGCTACAAAGAGGAGGAGGGGGAGGGGGGCAGTAAGAGCGAGTGAGTCTATAACAGAGGAGCCAGAAGAGAAGGTAAGGAGCAGCCGCTGACTAGCAACGGGTGAGTAAGCGTGTGAATAGTCAGGTAAAGAGAGGCAAAGCGAGTGAGAGCAAGTACAACTACTACACAGCGATGGATGGGCGGTTGGGTTTTAGTACAGTCAAGGTACAGGATGAGTGAGAGAGAGAGTGGGGGGGTATTGATGCCAATGGGTTTGAATGAGAGTGAGTGAGAGAGAGAGAGGCGTGCGCTGCCAATGCTAGGTTCATTGACCGCGGTGCGACTCTCTTCCACGGCCTTGGCGATTCAATGCCCGCACCAGATAACTCCCCCCTCCCCCCACTCTCCAGATAATAGATTATTTCATACGTGTAACTAGTCGACTGAGGCAACTGCAAGAGCAGCTTCTGCTTCTGGCATAGTGAGGGGAGTAAGAAGAGAGAGAGAGACTGGTGCGTGTCTGTGTACATGTCTCTCATCTTTACCAAGCCTTCCACCTACTCTATACACCCTTCATATGCCCCAACAGTGATGCACACGCCACATTATATTCCAGGTTATACGACTCCGAGATAATCCTCTTATCATACTTTTTTCAGTTAATACGTTATTTCACTTATTTTGACTTCTTCACATTGCTCCAGAAATATATATATAATACTCGGATATGAGAGTTTAGTTAATACGATACCCATTATCTCATCATTGTGATCGATTGTCGTGGGATTTATACATGATTATTTCAACATCGTGGCTCCAATTGACAATTTTTCATTCAAAAACATTTCAAAAATGTTCAATAATTAGTAATTCATTTTTAAAATTTCTATATTTCAATCGCTCGTGACGTCACAAGGTCTTTTCGACGCCAAATCAATCACAGGACGTATTCAAGTTGACCTAACTCAACCTGTGGGCGTGTCTCAGCCAATCAAGGACTACGACTCCCCACCCTCGGGAACTCGGCCAATGGAAAGCTACCCAAGGGACCTTGTGACGTTATAACCTAAAAATTGCTCTCAGAAACTACTGTTTTTTTAAATTAATTATCGTAAGTTATCTAGAACATATTTCACAATATTTTTTGTGAATATTTTCAGATGAAAAGTTCAAGACAAACTTAGCTCCATGCAAGTTCCCTATTAGCTCAGGATTAACGAGAATATTCATCTCGGATTTGTGATAGTCAGCCACCACTATAAACTCTATTAATCATAATTACAGTGAATTATTTAGTCTCAGTGGTATGTGGCTCAACACATTCACTGGAGACTTTTTCGGTACATCATTCGTCAAATTGTCAAGCCTACCCTCCCCACACCGAAAAATGTCGGAACTAATGTACATCAACATGGGTAGCAAATATTCTCACATTTACACATACATAAAACAGACATGTATCATTGGAATTGTTTGAGGATGAATGTAAGACATTTGTGCAACTCTCGAGAGGCAGTCCAATCTCGCGCCTCGCAACACGAGAGAAATTTGCTTATCACGCCGCGGCCTAACGGGACGACAGCTGTCGGAAGTACCTGGGGGATACAAGAGCACCGGGTTTTCTTCGTTTCTATCCCTACCTCTTCCACCCCTCCCCTCCCTCTTTTACGTGCACAGTATACTAGAATAATGCACGGAATGTCGCAGTGATGCCTATTTCCATCTCTTTATTCTATCCATTTCTTCATTTTCACTGTGTAAGGGAGAAGAGGGGGGGGGGAGGGGGGGGGGGTTTGGGTGCTCTGACCTTGCGCACAAACGTTACAACTTTACCCGACTATCTTCCGGATATGAATTTGAAATTATAATTTCTTTCTTTTTTTCCTCTTCTCTCTTTCCCTTTTCATTACGCGCGGAATACTCCGCTTTCATCTACCGATCTTTACTCATTTACGTTCAAGTCATATAATGTTAATTATACAATATTATGTTTTGCCTTTTCGGTTGGGTTGATACGAAAAAGAAGAAGAAGAAGAAGAAGAAGAACGCCATGGACTCATTGAGATAAAATATTCTGTGTAAATGTAGGGGGGGGGGAGATGGATACGAGAATGGTAACCGACTTTTAATGACGAGTCCAGGGGAATTAAATTCCAGTATAAAATACAATTGGACGGGTTTTATATTTATCTGTGTGTTTGGCACAGTGTTATTGGGCTTGTGTGGGAGAGAGAGGGGGAGGGGGGGGGGCTGTAGGAGAAGGCAGAACAAGAGATAGAGAGACTGTATAGTATTGAGAGGTACAACCTAACTTTACTAGTCTTCCATTGAGTCTATCTCAGTCACTCTTGTTTCAACATGTCTACTACTATCTGTTTCACCTTCTTCGTATCGGCCAACGGCTTATATTCACCTTCGCCAAGTGCGCTTGGCGTCTGGGTGGCGTTTCTTGTCGGTTCGCAAGGTCGGATGCGAATGATCACGCGCAGAAACTGCGCCGCGGGGGCGTGATTACCAGCGGGAAAGCACAACACGGTGGTGGAGAATGAAATAGAATGGGTGGGGAAGGGGGGGGGGGGGGTGATGAATGCAAATTCATTCGCATTTGGAGACTACTGTGAGTTGTGCGGTATTCTGAGGAGCAACTGGCATTCACTGTACTGAGTTTTGTCGTACCACGTGAACACAAAAGGGAGATAATTTTCGTGGTAATGTAAATTTATAACTGATTTCTGATGAAAATAGAATCGCTTGATCGTGACTATCAGCATTTTTCATAATAAAAACAGAAGATACGTGTCCAAGAATGATGACCGAGAAAACCAATTAGAATTAACTTGGCCTGATGAACCTCTAATCATAACGATATCTGTAAAAAGTACATGATATCCAATCAAAGCAATCTAGGCCTGATGATGCAGACCAAAACATCAACAGCACACTAAACATGGAATGTCGAATGCGTCCGGAAGCCAATGATGATCTTAATCAAGCCTGCAGAAGCATCACGATGACATAAAAAGTCAACATCAAGCCGTCAATGAGTGATAAACATATTTTACTCATCATAATCACCCTACTGAATGCATCCAGCAAATGATGGTCTAAAACACCAGAGTAAAATATTGTTTTTCAAAGCCAACAACCGATTTTCGAGTTCGACACACATTTACCAATGTCACGCATGCTGAAAGCATTTAGCATTCATGAAGAGGGACCTGTCACAGCCTTTACTGATACCCGCGTGTGTCCTCTCGACCGAAAAATAGCTTTTCCGTGGGTAGTTGTTCAAGACAACGTACACACATTTGCCCCCCCTCCATTCTCTTCAACTTTCCACCCCTTTTCTCACCCTCTCAACTCCAGTCCTCCCATAAGACTTATGTCCCGTCGTTATTCCTCTCGCTTCCTCTTAAACTGTCATCCTTTTTCACCTCGTGTGCCAGGATAAAGAATAGTACAGACTCAAGTTTTTAGTGCTGGTAATTAGATTGCCTCCAAGTGAATTAGTTACCCTGGCTGTTGAATTTCTCGTGAGTTTTCTTACTTGCTGGCCTCTGAGACTCTTGAAAACTTTCACATCACAGTATGTATAGCATCACGCAAAAACTCTTCATACTAACACGAGTACTCAATGCATATATTAGATTTAAACACTTGATTTGGATATTCAATGTCAGTAAAATCAATGTACAATAGATATTCACATGAATTGACGAGTTTCAATGTTGTATATGGGGCAAAAGTAATGGTAATATAGCAAGAAGACCCCTCTCTCCTTTCATTATATACGATTACATGGATCCTATGTGCTGTCAACTCAAGTGGAATAAAATCCTCTCAGCAAATTTCGTATAACTTGAAGAGACTGGAAGCATCGTCGAACGAGTCTCGAATTTATCGTTGTGCATCCCATCTTTCTCTTGTTCCACCAATTGTCTATCTCTCTCTATCTCATTCCTTTCATTGAATCAATGATGCGTAAGGCTACATATATGAACATGAACCAAACATAAAATAAGTCACAAGTTTAAGTTGGTTACGTTGAGTTTTATCTACTGTAAATGTCTCTGTGTGGAGAATGGGTTATTTGATAAATTGGTGGAATCTACGAGAAATTGGAAGGATTATATTGGCCCTTGGTTTTTTTTGTCATTCACGTAGCAGGAAGTGAGGTGGGTTCGACTATCCCAAGCCATCAATTTTTCTTTTATAATGTATCATTTTTGGGATGAAAAATGTCGAGTGGAGTCTTTTTATGGTTCATTGATTTAATGAAAGATATTGATGGTGGATTTGGGGGGGGGGGGATGATATCGAGAAAAATGGGCGAAGATTCATGGTGTATTATTCTGATCAGCATTTTCGTCATCATAAGAATCGTTTATGCTTGAAATATAATCAAGATGACCTGTTTTGTACCTCATCAGTCCAACATTCAGAGTATCTTGTAAAGGAATTTATTCCAGCTAAATTTTCCCTCCAGCTAGCTGAATAAATTATTACATATTTCATCTCGAAAAACCAACAGTGAAAAGGTTGAATATTGGAAGAAATCACCTTTGAAAGTGATGAAATTCGTCGGAAGCTCAACTCGTCGAATATTCTCTTTCACACTTTTGTCCCATTTTCTCTTACATCTCATTTCTCCTTCAATAATCCAGGTTACTCTTATGCAAAATCAATTGTCCCTTTGTCTCACTGCATGACCCTGTGCAATAGGAAGAAGAATTAATGAATCTGAAATTGTTGAATGGTGATTGAAATATGATGATGAATTTTGTTCATTGAAGATTAATATAGATTTTTCATAAAAATTAAGACAACACATAAGAAAAATCATTAAATTATCGCCTAGATGTTTCAAAGTGGCCTCGATAAACTCAATGAGTAGCTGATGCCTGTGCTGTAACGAATGGAAATAACACTAAAATTGATTTATCATCGTAGCTTCGTTATAGTCTCCGCATCATTTATAGCTGCAGAAAAAAAAAACGATTCAAATCTACTTTGCGTTGATAATGTATATCGATGTGTGAGGAGAAACAGGAGGTAAAAAAAATATGAATTTTGCAAGCGAGAAAATAGCCACCTATGACCGGCATTACCACCGTGCCATTGATCTCAAATGAGGTGCGTTTACAGGGTGAACAGCCAGATGACTTATAATTTGTATACAGATGCCCTTGAGCACAAGGTGTGGGCGCTTATTCCACGGTTTCATTTGATGGAAAATCTTATCGCTCGATAGCCACCCTGAGGCGAGCATCTTCTTGAGATACGCAGGAAGTATAGTGCTCTATCATAAATTGATTCGTCATTACAAATTTCTTTTTTTTTCCCCCTCTTTTCACCGCTTATAACGAGCCCATTAAGTGAAAAGAAACATCAAGTTGGAAACTAATTCTCAAATGAGTGACAATTTATATATAAAAAAAAGTAACAACAACTTTGAATCTTGCCAACTACTTAACGCAAAAACATGCCCTTCATTTAAAACAGGTTATAGCTCAAGTAAAATTAGCAAATATTTATTTTTGTACCTTTTATATTAGCAAAAAAATGATAAAATTTGAACTTAAAAAGCATTGTATAGACTGTGACTTGAATGAAAGTGATAATATAGAGCACATGATTGTAAGTTGTCCATGCTTCAGTAGTACAAGATTAAAATATTTCAATCAATTATACGTAATTTTCACTAAGAGCTTGTCTTTAGGAGATTTTTTGGACTCGTGCAGTTTTCTTGAGTATAAATCCTTCTACAAATTTTTCATTGAGTGCCTAAATTTAAGAAAACCTCGTGTACAATAGATCTTTTATCTGAACATAATATCCGAAATTTTGTACAAGCGAGCTGACTGGTCATATTGTATCTTCACTTCTTTGCTTTTTGTACTTCTTAAGATAGTCTCAAATTTCAACTGTTTACGTTTATTTTGTGTAATTCATTGTTAAGCATCCTAGCACAATTGTATATCTCACTTTTAATAAGATAAAACAACATATCTGTATAGAAAATGTATATATTGCCCCCATGCAATGAGACTTTTGTATCCTAAGCATTAATAAAATAATAATAATAATATAAAAAAATAAAAAAAATAATTCCCACAAAAATACAATTGAGATTCCATGCATCAAATACCGATCGTCTTTGTCCGTCATTAATGTGCGGAATGCGGTATAATGTCGTTGAAATTTTCAATCGAAGAATAATTGACACAAAAATAAAGGCGACATGTCTTTTCTATCACAAATATCCTGTGAATCGATAATACATTGGAGATTTATGTGTTAAAGGATACGCGTAGCAACGTAGAAACTTGGTAGGAAAAACGCAGCGGAGAGGCCTGCGCATAGCGCGTGGATTACACGCGAACAAACGCAGGAGAGAAGAGGTGAGGGCATTATAGAAAGTAAAAGAGTGTGGCTCCTTGGTATCGGACAACGTGATAAATCGATTCTATTGAAGCTTGATGCGGCAACAGAATAAGAATGCTCTCCTCAATGGTTGAAGGTGAGATTATCCATAGAGATTTCTTTCACGCGCCGGGCGTACGGCGTTAGCATCTCCACTCACACTTATATACAAATACCCACAAATCCTAAATGGATTCTGTGCATTTGGGTGTCGTTGGTTGCCTCCCAACCAATCCTCCCATTCTCTTCTGTATATATACTGAAATTCCCAGGAAAATTGCAAACTTACACCTTCAGCTGACGGTGAGAAGCGGCTCAGTGTGCAGAAGAAGCGGAAAGCCCTTCACCCAAAGGAGGAAGAGGATTATCGCGTGAGTTCATTATACGCTTTGCGTTATGTACTTGCAATCGTTACGTAAATCCGAATCCAGTGTCTTCGCACACATGAGAGATATCTGGTTAAATTTTTATGCATATTGCGTGATGCGTGGTTGTAACATCAAAATGGACACCCACGCTGTTGGTATTCTTGGATCTGAGGATATTCTTTTTTTAAGATAATTTTGATTGTTAAGAAAAAAAAAAACACTTGGGAAAAGCCAACAAAGCCCATAAAACGGTCAACAAATTCCAACTACATCATCAGATAATCCCTCTAGTCTCATTTTCATCAACACTATCACCAACTTCCGCTAACACTTGCTCAGACTCATGCGCAATCATCACAACTCCTTCGCATCGTTCTTCTTCCTTTATTTTTACACTTTTTACTCCCGTATTAAGTTTCCTCATGGCGTGCGAATAGCCCCAATGTCTCGGCAATAGGTATGCGCCAGTCTTGTGCCCTCATGAGACGTGCGACCTCATTGAATATACACTGGGCTGATTATTGAAGACACAAATGCGTGGTGAATAGTTTTTTCGCGTGTATAAAATCCTCACGCGTTATTTTTATTTTTTTCTCTCATTCAACCTCATCAGTTCAATCTCCTCCCCATCCCCAATCTCGTTCTCCTCACGAGACACGTTTGTGGCCAAATCGACGCCGCGTATTTATACCCGTCACTCACCACTTGATGGATGACGTCCGCGCGTACCAAGAAGACTGGTAGAATCCCCCTTGGTGGTACCAACCCGAACGTCGTGGAAAACCCATAAGCGGGATTACGTACCAACTCAATTAGAACGCAACACCCCTTACCTGGAAGGCTGGCCAAAGGGACGCTGTGTATTCACGTCAGTCTGTTGAACATTTCCAGTTATGTTGTAGGTGTATGCAGCAGATTGTACTCCGGTTCGGGAAGGGACATTAACCCTGTTTTTATACTGATTTAATACATTTAATACAATTTTTTAATTTCAACATCATAACCCCAATTAACAATTTTTTACTCGAAAACGTTTCAAAAACTGTTCAATAATTAGTAATTAATTTTTAAAATTTTCATATTTCAAATTCTCTGATATCGCTAGTGACGTCACAAGGTCTCTTGGACGCTAAATCAATCACAGAACGTATCCAAGTAAACCTAACTCAATCTGTGGGCGTGTCTCAGCCAATCAAGGACTACGACTCCCCACCCTCGGGCACTCGGCCAATGGAAAGCTACCCAAAAGACCTTGCGACATCATAACCTAAAAATTGCTCTCAGAAACTACTCATTTTCAATTAATTATCAACAATTTCGGATTGAAAAAAAAAAATTCCATAAAATAAGTTAATTATCCACACATCAAATTCCCCCCCCCCCTCTCAATGGGATATTTCGTTGTAACGTGTATTTATCGAGCAGAAGTAATTTCGTTTACCTAACTCAGGAGATAGGAGAAAAAAAAAAAGTGCTTGTATTTTGCAAACCGTAATGATTTATTAATGCCCAGTACGTTGGAGAGTGACGAGGCGTGGCGATATGTAGCTCCAACGGCACCAGAATGATCCGTTTCTTTTTCATTCTTTTGTACTACCTTTTTTTCAACCATCCGTAATTCTTTGGCCGAAAACATTGACCGTTAAGGTTTAATCGAGTGCATACAACCTTGTACGAAATTCCACTTAATTCATCTCAATTAAGGTTTCTCTCAATGCTGAATAAACTTGATATATACGGCTGATACAATTATCGGAATTTCAATTAGCAAACGGGGATTTTTTTTCGAGGAAATTTATCAACAAAAATTGTTGATAACCCTCCCCCCCCCCCCCATATCTGTACCGAAACCCCGGATTCAGCGATTAGGAATATTCTTGAAAACTGGTATGATTATTGTCACAAGATATAGGAATACACAGTTTACAGAATGATTTTGAAATTCTAGGGTCTGTCATGTGTCACTGTGATAAGGGTGCATATGACCTGAAAATTGCTGGTGAATCATATGATAACTGGTGTTGGAGCTTGACAGGAGCAATGAGAGATCAATTCCCTCCTTTCTCATCGTGACGAGAGGTGGTCCAGGGAGAGAGAGGGGGGGGGGGGAGGTACAACACCGATGAAAGAGAAGGTTTACGAGCGTACCAGGGTAAACGACATCCGTCACAGCCGCTACCAGTTATTTAATATTCAAGCGAGTTTACGAATGATACAGATATATGCGGGACATTGAATACTTGAAAAAAAAAAAATGTATTTGTTTCAATCACAATGAGGCGTTTTCATTTTTTATGACTATACGTGGGGGTTCGAATCGATAATCACTGGATGGTGTGGTAATAAAATGGATTTTATTTGGATAGAAGTATAACATCAAATCCAATTGCCTGGATTTTATCAGCAATTTATAATTTATGAATTGATCGAATATGGTAATCCATGGAGTATTGCAGTTAAATACAGAATTATTCGTTTTGTATTAATTTTCATAATTGACGATTTATCTTGACAATGAGTTTTAATGTATCACATACAAAAAAAATTCCTCTCAATTGATGTCTCATGAATATCAACTCAAAAAATTCATCTCCAAGAAACTCGGCATTCATCCAAGAAAATTACTGGACAAAAAAATGTCAAATAAACAAAAGATTCTATGAATATTTATTCTTCCAGAAATTCTACTCATTCTTCTATTCCCCCCAACATTCGTCGTCACAAATTCTCTCCCATTCTCCTCTTAAATTCCTGACAAACTTTTTTCAAATGTCAGATGTAATAGTCGTATCAACGTATGCCAAGAATTTGATTTAACCTCAACTACTTTAAAAAAAAAAGAAAATAAACAATTTCCATTAATCTTTGCCACATTGTTTACTACCTCCTGGTCTCCACAACTACAAGAATAAGTAAATTTTATTTACAAATTTTTCATCACCTATGTGCTATGAAACCCACCACCAGTGCTTGATATATACCTCGTCCAAGTTTTTGCTTGAAACTTGGTCTTGAGTTTAAATAATTCACTTCCCAACGGTTGAGCTTCAAAATAAAGTTTGAGGATAGCTGTATACCTCGTTGGTTTGTTTGAAACGCAGAATAGAAGAATCTATTGTCTTTGTACGAAGGTACTTGAGACAGTCAGAAATGATCATCGAAGTTGTATCACCAAAAAATTCTTCTTTTCATCAATTCCTGCTACCTCCCACCCCCACCACTTTTCGCAAATAATTCGTCAAGTATATGTGGTATACGAGCCCCCCCCCCCCCCTGGTGTACATGTTGAGCATTCCACCTGCCAACAGACAGAGAAGCACAATTCTAGCCTCCCCACCTATCGTTGAACAGTACAATCGGGGGGAGAATGGGTTGGGGAATACACTGGGATAGTGCCGGCAGGAAAAGTGGCCGCACGCCTTGCAATCCCAGCATTTCTGTGTTGGTTGTGGCCGTGAACGGGGCTCAAGTCCAAGGGCAATATCGTGAGAGCTCCCACTAGTGCAACAACACTTCTTCTGAGGTGCAACCACGGGGTATTCCCGGTCTACCTTCATTACCAGTGGGGAAAACCTGCGTTTTTTTTTTTTTTTTTTTTTTTTATTAAATCCAATCTCATTTCTTCACCGGATTGCTGCTCATCGACAATCAGGTAAGTCAGCTAATTATTTAAACTTTATGGGCAATATCGAGGATATAATTGGTCAAACTAATTAGGTAGATAGTTTGAATACTCCCTCGAGCAAGTGTTTTCATAAGTTTAATCCAATTAAATTCAACATTGTCAATAAAAAAAAAAAAAAAATCAACCATTTCAATGATTCAAAAGCACTGGAATTTTCCACGGGCAAAAGTTGTTTCATGTCTGAGGAGTTAATTGGATTAATTCAGCATCTTGAAAAGTTTAAAGTTGTGGAACACGAGCTGCAATCATCCCCCCAGCGTTATTAAATACTTTTGACCTGGAGCGTCAATCGTACGGAAATGGTCCCAAGAAATTAATTCCATGGCTCAACTGTTGAGGAACGAGGGAGTTTGGGATGTTAATATCAGTGAGAGCTAACTAGAATTGCATGAATGAGTACAAGAAGAGCCTTTGGAAGCGATAAATACCATTTCATTCAGTTATTTCTTAAAATTCTTCTACATTGTCTTTGAATATCGTACCAACGAGAGAAGCTGAATTATCGGTACCTCCCCATACAATTTCCTGGAACATTGAAATTTTTTTTGATAAACTATGAACGCTCGGATAAAAGAGTTTGACTTGAAAAAAGAAAAAAAAGAAAAATATTCCTGAAATTCAAATTTATGACGGGACATTGTGAGGCAATCTTTTGTTGGACGTGGGTGGGCTCACTCATCCAAACACTGAATTTCGCTTTTTCTGAACAGAAAAAAAAAAAAAAAATAACCTCAAATATTTTCTACGACCCCGAGTGTTAAAAGAAAGGCTTCCTCGCCTGCAGGTACAACTAATCACCAAAAACGGATCAATTTTGAGGATAAAACCCGCACATCTATCTCGGGTAAGCTTAATTATAAACTCTGGCATGTTTTGAGTTAACGAGAGAGAGAGAGAGAGAGAGAGAGAGAGAGAGAGAGAGAGATAGAGAATCCTGAGGTAAATTTGTGATGAACGGAGACACGATAGGCAAAAGGCTGCTGATGTGGGACAAGAAAGGGATTAAACATAAACACTGGCAGGATCTCTATATCCTACAGGTTTCAATACACCGGAGGGGAATGGATTTATGGTTGGCAATAGTGTGCGTGATGAATTCCAGTGAACAAAGTTGGGATGTTAGACTGGTGCGAGAGAAATAGGGTTCATGTAATTAATGTAATGAAAGGAAATAAGAACGGGGGCGCAGAGAGGTTCTGAGGGAGGGGGGGATGGATGCCCTTAAGGATAATGCGGTGAGTTAGAGAGTGAGAGCCAACTATCGCCATCCGCAAGATTATGTTCTCTGTTGGTAGTTCTGGACGGGGCGTTAAGGCCGTTTCCTTCGCCTATTACACTGTGGCTAACTGTTCGGCTAACTTGGAAATAATTAGTCTGGATAATGGTGCCTCTCTCTCACTCTCTCTCCTTTGGTAGGATGAAGTGATGGAATACATTGGTGGGTGGATAGGGGGGAGATTGAGAGCGTTGAAAACCTCGGGAAGGGAGAGACTGGTGCGCGCGAGGCAGGAAGCACAATGGCCTTCCGTCGACGAATAATGAGACTCGCTCTGACGCGCTTTTGCTGGTTATTGATTACTCTAGTTGTATTATCGGACGAGGAAGAGCAGGTTTTTCACTTGTATCCTCGCAACTCCATCCCTCTACCAGTTTATTCTCCCTTCATTTTGCTACATTAGATTCGTCCCAATCGTTCATAAATCCTCTGATTATTATAAACACAAAGAATCATCAATCTTTGGTATAAATTATAAATTTCAAATTGTTAAAACTTGTTAGAATCTCCCTCTCTCTTCCTAAAATTTCCTTTATCCCATTTAGATAGACCCTCATTCTCCTTCCTCTTGTACAACCCCCCCTTCTACCGCCTCTTTCACTCTTTACTTCCAATGTCTCTTTTACCAACACATTCTCAAATCTTTGGTTATCTACTTGTGCCCAAGTTTCTAGATAAGGATGTACCATCCTAGAGGCAGTTTCTTGGGCTTGAGTTTAATGAAACTTTGTAACACGGGGACGACGGTTTTTACCCTCCCGGCAAGTTTTCCAAGACGTCCTGGTGCGAATGGAGATCGAGAGAGAGTGGGGGGGGGGGGGGGGGGGGTTGAAAAGCTACTATCCAACGTAATGTCCGGTGATGTTGGCACAGAGTTGTATACAACTGGGAATAATGGTGAGGAAGGGAGGGGAGGTACATTCCGCTGTACGCATTGTGACCAGAATCTTCTACTTTAATTAAGATTTCATTTCTTCACAAAAAAAAAAATCATATAGATTCGAGTACATGATTTTTGTAATATTAAATTGAATTTTTCTTAGAATCTCTATATTCGCGTATCAATGTGTCAATTAGAAGCCAAGTTAGCGATAAATATCTGTCAACTATCAGAGGTTGCATGTACCAGTAACGGGTTGAGAGAGTGGGAGGGGGGGAGGGGGAGAAAGGGACAGAGATATACCGTAAGTTATGTACCAAAGGATGGGAAGCGCAAGGAGTTGAATTATCGCGTCAAGCATCATCATCTCGACACACTGTGTTTGGACCAATGTCAACGGCCATTGGAATGCACGTGTGGATCGATCTTTGAGACTGCATACCAAGCCGGATATTAGTCGATAAATATGTACCTTCATTTCATCCCCCCCCCCAGCCATCAGCATTCAACGCGTTCATACCACAGAGGGAGAGGGGGAGAATAGGTGCTAGGATTAAATTCTCTGGAAAAATTTCACCGAAGAAAAATTTTCCGGAAAAAGTATCCACAAACAAAATTTTTCCGGAAATAATTTCCCCAGAATAGAAATTTTCCGAAAAAATGTCCCCAAACAAAAATTTTCCGGAAATAATTGCCCCAAAATGGAAATTTCCCGGAAAAATTCGTCAAAACGAAAATTTTCCGGAAATAATTGCCCCAAAATAGAAATTTCCCGGAAAAATTCGTCCGGATACAAATTTTCCGGAAAAAATTTCCCCGAACGAAAATTTCCTGGAAAAAATTTCCTCAGACAAATTTCCGGGGGCCTTGTAACATTTTTTCCTTTCCACGATTCTAATCGAGAGAAAATTCAGGGAAATTTTCAAGGGGAATTTTTCTTTCGGAAAAATAGCCCAATCACCGAAAGAATATTTCATCAAAAATTTTTATTCACCCAGTAACAGGCAAAATGATAGTTTATTGAATAATCACATCGATAAAAATTCATTGGTGATGAAAACCCCGGAATATAAAATGTGATGAAAAAAAAAATTGAAAAAAAAAAAACGTTAATGAAAAGAAAAAGAATAATAATTTGCCATGCAGCGTACCTCGGGAGCTTATTCGCGGTGGTACCAACCGGGGGTGGATTCACGGCTCGAGCTTTTAAGCTCCGGAATCGATTTATTCAAGATGGGAAATTACGAGGCGGACCTGGGGTACACTCCCTCCCCCCTCCATCCCTTTCCACCATCAACCCCATTCCACTACCGCCCATCGTTCTCCTCTATATAATTCCCTATGTATATGTACGATATACTCCAAAGGTTTACTTGGTGCACGCTTCTGGTATCTATGGCAGGCTTTTCAATTTGCAAATTCGTTAAGTGCATCGACGATGCACGCGGTCTCAAAATTAACACACAAAGCCCCACCTCAACGGGATTTTGCACGCTTTCTAGAGTGGAAATAGAGAGTCTGTACGTATCTACACACCTGAAGAGGGGGTTGACGGTGGGAGGGGCCGGGGGGGAGGAAAAATAGACAATGGAGAGTGAACAGAAGAGAGGCGGGGAGTGAATTTAGAGGACAAATGTGAAGTAGAATAGGACTGTACTGGTGGGACAGCCCGCGGTACTGGGGATATACAGAGGGGGAGGGAGGGGTGGAATGGAAAGAAGGTCTCGTAGTGATGATAGTGAGCAACGCATCTGCTACGTCCACAGGTATTTGTAGTCGTTGAGATTTTAGGTTATGTACGGGGGTAGATGGTAAAAGAGAGTAGACAAAATGGGGGGGGGGGGGGGGGGAGTATTCTGTCGTGCGACGTCTTTTCGTACGCTCGAGTTAAATAACTGTCATATGAATATTCATAGATTCAATTTCTGAGGCCTTGGGAGCCACGGCAGCCGTGACGGACCGTGGGGTGAGGGGGGTTAGGGGAGGGGGTGTAAAAAACAGTGGAGAATGTATGCCTACGTGAAATGCTAATTGGTTAAGGCTAATTGAGGTAAGAAGATAATTGGAAAAATTATTTAGTTAAATTGTTTTTATGATGGTGAAATTAGCAAATACTTGACTGATTATAGTTTTAGGAATAGATTATGGTATCGATGGGTGGTAAAAGGTTTCATTTTAACGCTTTTTTTTTTTTTTATCAATGAATTTCTCGTTCTCAAGGTCATTTAATTCTCCTCATGAAGACACGTCACAATAATCTGACAAAGACGTAATTATCCTTTAAAAGTGAAAATGAGAGCATAGCCAGAACTCTTCGAAGAATGACCTCTGTTATGCTTCAAAGGATTGTAAATAATCATGTTTCCAGAGTCTTGAAAAATTACGATAATTACCAGTCGCTGATGTCAAATTACCGATTTCCGTCAACTTTTAAATTCTAAAAAAAGACTTGAGGAATTGTCCTTGATCAAGCGTGTTGGCTATAACGGGAAATCATCACGACGTATCGAAGTGGAGGGGGGGAGAGGAAATCCATCAGACGTACGCATACAGAAGTCCGACAATTCAACAAACCGTACTAAAGTAATTCCCCCTTGACTCTAGATGATGAAATACCCTGATATGAGTCTCGAAGAGAACAGTTGAACCTCCATGAAGAAGGGGACGGAAACTTTGCTCTTCGTAGAAATCATACAGCTACTGATTTCCCCTCTCTCTCTCTCTCTCTTGAAAGACCCGTTGATCATTAGGCCAAAGACCGTCATTAACCGCGTGAGAAAATAACAGATTGTCGGTGTTGAGACGGAGGAGTGACGAAATACTAAAGGAAGTAAAATAGTCAACTATGCTAAAGTGTCTCTTCAGTCTTAAAAAATTTCCAACTCAATGTCTATTATTTCAACTGATGCTCAATTGTAATTACCTCGTAGTGGAGCTCAACGAAAATGAGGGAGTAACAAAAAACATTCTGATAGGGATGAGAGAGAAAAGAGAAAAAATGTTCAAAGTGGAGGAAGGGTGGGGAGGGGGAAAAGAGGAAAAGAAGATAAAAGTCGAAGTAAAATAGAAGCCATTGGATTGGTGGAGAGAGGCATCAGGAGGAGAAAAGTTGGAGGGCAATGGATGAACGTGGATGAGGTTACTCTGAAAAGAAGAAACGAAATGGACACTGACTACGTGCTTAGTGTATTGAAACAGTAAAAAATAAAAAAAAGTCAAAGGATCTCCTGGCCTCACCCCTCACAAAAGGCTACGGTCGAAGACGCATTGATCATATACAGTGAATAGGCTTTTGGCAGAGTGTGTTGGATAATGAAGATTGGGGGATAAATTAATGACTGAAAAAAAAAAAATATAGTTTATAAAGTTTTGATTGAACGACTGGATGATGTATCAGTTGTACATGCCCTCACATCTGACTTTATTTTATCATCTGTTGCCGTCTAGCCAATTAGGTGTATACATGGGCCAATATCGCACCTTCAATGTCCTCGACTTTACCCCTCATCTTTTTCTACTCACAGCCGAGACGAGAATTTCGATAAGATGTGGCGAACGCTCAGCTACTTCCGCTTCTAGATCATTGTTTGCAAACGGTTAATAGCCCCTTGGGTACACCTACCTCGTATACCCTCTACGTCTGGCCGCTCTCAAGCCATTCTTATCCCCCCTCTCCATTCCCTCTACCTTGTACACATATGCATTATATGTACATTTATTTAACGTGTCTAACACACAACGAGCGTTCATCATTTTCACTGACGCGTTAACGAGAATTCTCCAAACACCTGCACTCAGAGGATAAAATGAGATTTAAAAAAATTTGCTCTCAGATTGGTTTGAATCAATTAATGATTCATTTGGTATATAATTGAATAGATGGATTCTCTGGTTGACTGGTGAATGGTCTAGTCGATTCAATCGTGATTGAATTTAAAAAAGAATTGAAATAGAAAAAAAAATGCACTCAATATCTGAGAAATCGATTTGTACCGCAATGGTCATCTTTTGAAATTGCTCAATTTTAGATACCCGGAAATGGTCACGCTTTTCCACCTTATGTACCCTCGTCAAATCTCGTTGAATGTGTACCCAAAGTCTCGTTATCGTTCAATTTTCAAGACTCTGAGATTTTTTCTTTTTTTCTACTCAGAAACCCCTCAATTTACCTATTATGAACACCTTAACCTGACGTTCCCACTCGGTTTATGATAATTATCATTATAAAACGATCAGGAAGGTATTTTCGGGTGAATTGTGTAATGAGTTGGGGGTTTTTTTTTCCCCCCAAAAGTGCGTATGTAAGGTGAGGGCAATGATCTCAGTGGGCGCTCATGTATGAAGGAAAGAAAGGAAATAACACATGGGTACAAGAACCTTGAAGGATCTTCCATTTATGTAAAACGATTCAGGTGAAAGAGATTAAAGGATTATTGTTGGGATTGTGTTGATTCAGGGCAGAATCACGTATTCCTTTTTTTTTTTGCTATCGACGTACACCAAAGGTAGGGCTAACGGTGTACGCACAATGCACGGCAAGATTGCTCAATCCCACACGTGCGTGGGACTTGTTCACTTGGGTATATAATGTAACTGCCCTGCGGAAGGTATTACAGTTACGTTGATAGCAATGACCATCGTTGCAAATTTACTCATCTCTCTCTCTCTCTCTCTCTCTTTTTTCCTCTCTTTTACACCTTATTTTACCGAAGATACACAAAAAAAAAAATTTGACATTTTCGAAAAGCTTAAATTGAGCTTTTCAAATGTTCAAATTGAGCTTTTTCAAACTTTTCAATTTAAGAATTTGAAAATATCAATTCAACTTTCTTCTTTTGGTCTATTGGGTACATGAATTGATACAAAAATTGCCGTTGTGTATCACACGAAGAATATTATAAATATTGGAGAGGGTGGACACTGGTGTTGCAACACCAGCTGGAAACAAAATGGTACCGAGTATGTATATGGACTGTGCATCACAAAATAATTGGACGAGGATGGACCCCCGGGGTGTCAGAATGCCCGCCACTGGTATATGGGGATCATCTTTGGCGATCTGACAGTGTACACTTGGTATATAAATGTATATGTACATTTTATACATCAAGGGGAGGGGATACCGGGGGATATAGACACCGCTATGTGCATCGGTGGTACGTGCTTCCGTGAAATCGTCCATCGGTGCAAGAGAGAGAGAGAGAGAGAGTGATGGGGGGGGGGGGGGAAGCCTTCGAGGACATCGAGATTTCACTAGAATCCGTATGCCCACGAGTGGCCGGTATTGAGATAAATAAAAAAAATAAGAGATACTGTTTTGTTTGGTTTACTCAGTCTTCTGCATCGACAATCTTGGAGAGACATTTTGAGTAAAGACATCACTAGGAATACGATGAATTATTCATGAATGTAGTTAACTATTTACGGGGATTGATAGATTATTTGAATGGTTAATTTATAATGGAGTTACGAGGGACAATGCTTGAATTGAATGGAATTGATGTGTCATTTATTTTGTATTCTTGGATTGATCTATTGATTTTCAAATTCAAATTAAATCATTCCAAATAATAAATAATAAATACCGACAACAGTGGCCGAGTGGGTTAAGGCGAAGGACTTACGGTCGGACGCATGAATGGATAAGGGTTCGAATCCGGCTCAGAGCAATTTTTTTAACACACTCGGAAATTATTGAACGGGAGTCTAGACGTTGAGAATCATCATCGAGAAATGGTATGGCAGGAATAGAAGCCATTCTCCGATGGAAGTAAAGTTCTAACCAGTCAAAGTCTTGAGCATACGTAAAAAACCGAATGGGCTATATACATATGTGGAAAATCAATAATAATAATAATTCAGAAATTCATAAAATAATGAAAAATTTGAAAATTAGGAATTGATGAACATGATGTATCAATCGCCTATCCAGTGAAATGTTATCAAATCAAATGGAATTCAGATAATCTTACTCGTCTGTCCACTGGAGGATGTCTAACTAGAAGTCGAGGTTATATTAGATAGACTGGTGTATTTCACCGGAAGGTATTGATGTAAATATCGGTTGTGGACTGGCTAAAGGTTCAATGGTTGAGTGGTTTGTATGCCTTGACTAGTTGCTGGAACGAAATACATTTCTCGGTTCACCTTGAAGGTGCTTTGGCACTCTTTTTTCATTGGGTTTGAAGACCAAGGTTTCATTGTTGTTGCTGTTATTGAGCATGTTCTGGGGAGTGCAAGAAATCCAGTGTTGTAACAATTAGTCTGATATTCAGGATTGAAGACTTACAGCCTATACCTGAATTTTTCACTCAGAGATACCGCAAAAAAGGTGAAAAAAAATTTGAAAGAGCAAAAGATCAGAATGAAGGCATTATGAGGAGAAGTCAGGCATCATATTACAGGACTCTTTCACTGGATAATGAACTCAATTTTCATATCGATGATGAAATATAATTTGGCTAGTTAACGATTTCTCTATACATAGTTGAGTGAACGTGACAAAATAGTCTAACAATGTTAATATAAAAGCTACTGAGTTGAACACCACTAATACCCATTTGAGTATACGTAGTTTCTCGAATGAGTTAAGCTCAGAAATTGAAGCAATTGAAGGCAACGAATGACGTGCGCTCAGTATAATTGCTTGGTGATCCTCGGGGTTTGGGATGTGTCTAACTCTCGGTAGAGAAGACACTAGTACCACCAGCAATGAGGAGATAGAAAAGGGGATGAGTGCCCTTGGGTAGAGATGAGAGAGAGAGAGAGGTTGGTGAAGGATTGGTAGCTTGTGAGAGGAGGTACGGAGATTACAATGGCCCTGGAGAGGTTCAGGGATCGAGTTTGAGGAGTTTCTACTCTCAGTATCCTCGTTCTGGGATTATCCTTGGGTACTGTGTGTCCCAGAAGATATCCAACCCTAACGTGGATACTCCCTATATACAGAGTCAAATTAAATGGCCCCTTATGCTAACCCGAAAGGCTTTCCACAACACGTCTCAGTACATACTGAATTATAATGTAAATTTATCATTCAGGGTATTTAGCGTAAACTATTAACTCCACTCAATTATCATGTTTCTTCCAATTATCTAGAATTGGAAAAGAATATTGTAATTGATTTTTTTTTTAATTATTGTCAATCTCACTATTTAATTCTCCCCAACCGGGAATCGAACTTGGAACCTTTCGCATGTGAAGCAACAAACTTACTCACTGCACCAATTGTGATTGATTGATTGAATCATGTATCAAATTGATGATAAGGAATCAGAACTAGACGTTCTACCACTCAAATTAAATCTCTCGATTGAATTCCCAAATATTTTTAAAAAAATACCGCAATATAACGCTTTTTCAAATCTTCTATCAATAGGCGAGAATGAATTTCTGCCCGATCAGCCGGCAAATCGAATTTGCGATCGACAGAAATAAAAAAAATCCATTTAACAAAGCAAAAAACCTAGGAGAGAAAAAAAAAAAGAAAATGACACAGAGGCATGAGTGTTATTGTCTCACTCTCACTCTCGCAGTGTGAAATTGCAATATCGTTGCGTGTTGCAAAACAGTAGAGATAGCCAACTAGTAGAGGTATATCGTCGCGGTCAATGATCAGCCAGCGAATCGAAACACCGAATTAAAACGTTACGGGCCTGTTACCACGACAATCGTGATTTTAGGGGGGGGGGGGGGGATAAATCGTATGTCCATGAACTACGTTATACTTTGCTTTAGAACTGCTGTTTAGTTGATAATATAATATCATTTATCCCAACTGATTTCACTATTTATGACTGGTATTTTTCATTATTAATTAGAATGAAAGAGGGGAGGGGGGAATGTCACGAGCAACCTGGTGCAATCAAATCTCCGAGAGAAGCCAAAGACCCGAAGTAAAATCGCACGTACGATCTTACTTGGTACATACCTATAACCCGGTTGTTACATACACAGTAGAGAATACACTTTGTAGCCGACAGTCATCCCTAAAAAGGATTGGAGGTAAAACCGAAAGCGGTAGTTTAGTCGTCCCGAAACGTTGTACAAAACCCACTGTGCAAGAACTGGATACACAAAGAAAATTCGTAACAATACTCCATTCCTCACCCCCCCCCCCCCCCTTCCACTCCACCACCACGACAAAGTTGTATTTTAACTCGATTGTACAAACAATGTGGCTTCTCATGATTTTCGAGTGAACCATTTTCGTATAGAGATGCACTCAGGATGATCCACGATGTTGAAATAAAAAAATTAATAAAAGTCCCCTATTAATTATATATTATGTATCGAAATTGTAAAAATACATTTTTCTTGTAATGCCAGTAGTGAAAATTTCTACACGTACAATATGTAGAGAAATATGTTAGAGTGGTAGTGACATGTTGGTATATTACATCTTTTTAACCTTACATAGTGGGAGGGGGGGGGGGCTTTTACTTGCACCGTTTGCAAATATTCAAATGGCTCCGCTAATGGATCCCCACCCATACTTCCAGTTCCATTTCTCCTACCGCTTCACTCTTGCTCTTTCCAGCCTTGAGTCCTGTGGTCGACGCATTAAAGTGGTAGTACAGGGCGCCACAAGCTCCAACTGTATATCCCATAGCATAAGAGAGGCCTCTCTGCTACAGTCCAAAAGAGCATTCATCTTGCTTCTTTCAAAGAGTACCAGTGTCAAATGTAGACTGAAAAAAATTTCTTTCTCTTTTTTTTTTTTTTCTCAATTTTTATCCAGAATCCTCATTTTTCGAGATTCAATGTTAAATTCTCATGATTAAATTTATCATAGAAATATCACTTTGTTCACAAAGTATACCAGTATGCAAAAAATACATAAAGCAACATAGCGTGTTGCTAAGATTTTTCCAGTCTGTCGAGTGTGACAGCGACACACGACTGTCGATGAGGACAAAAAAATATCAGTAAAGATGTTTATTCCAGTTGACTGACATTCACCAAAGCAATAGATTCTCTCGTTTATCTTTACCCAAGTGTGCAGCTGTATAATAAATAAATAAAAATTGTCGTCAGTTGCACCTGTACCATTCCTCCATGAATATAATCATCATGGATATGAAAAAGTAATGAATGTACTCTATAATACATGTGATGTACGTCAACTGCTCGTAAATTTACCAGATTTTCTTGGATTACAAGTAATTCAATGTTATTTCCAACATTGGAAATAGTTGGCATTCACAATCATGTACTATACAACTTTTTCATCAGAACAAAGTTTACAAGACCTTTAACCATACTTTGAAGATTGATCATCATTAGCTTGATGGCCTGGCGCAGTGAGTAAGTTCGTTGCCTCATATGCCAAAGGTTCCGAGTTCGATTCCCGGTCGGGGAGAATTAAATAGTGAGATCTAATTTCATGAGTTTATTCCACATACTATCCCCTTATCTCCATCATCTAACATAACACTCAAGTTGGAAACTGGTTAACCTCGTCAAAAAAATGATGAATTGCTAATATCACCGATGAAAAGGGTACCCTAGCTCTATCTGGTCTGAAGTGACAGTAACGAGATATGCTTTCCTCTCTCTGATGGCTCGTAAATTCGTGATTGTGCGGTGAAAAGGAGGGCTCTCAGTACCAGAGAGTTCTCCCACAGTCCCACCCTACCTATCCCCCTCCCAACAATCCACAACAACATTTGGAGACTGGACATATTGGAATGGACAGTTTGATTATACAACCGATCGACATAAACCGGATAGACAATACATACATATGTTGTTATGTACAACGTGGTCCCTGTCAACAGACCAGGATTGTTAGAGTCTGTCGACTGATTATCAGGTATTCCAACCATTTACCGCTTGACAATCTGGGCTAGGCCTAGTCGTACCGATTTTAACTGGAAAACACTGATCTGCATAGGATTATACCAAACGTTGACAAAGTGATGGACACAGATAGGTAAGTAGTAGCCATATGTGCGTGTTAAATCCCTGATGTCAAGATAATATCTAAATTCCGTATATCAGGCGAAACCATGTGTTAAATATAACTGTAACACTAAATCGTCCAACGACCCACTAAACAAGTTAACTGTTATCTCGTTCAATACCACATTGAGAGCATTTTCCTGAATTTTTTCAAAACTGATAAAGTATGATTATCATTTCTTGATTCAGTCATCAAAAAAACTGGTCCATTTGAAATGTTGAAATATCTAATCATGCTTTATAGAATTGATAACGGACGGAGAGGCCGTATTCCCACGACATTCAGAACCACTGAGTTCAGATGATTTGATCTGATTATGATTTCTTGTTCACATTGGCTCAATCGAGTTTTAAATCAAAATATACAATGACCAGACTTATCTGATTAATATACTGATTTCTTTTAAGATAATATTTTTCGAGGTTTATGAGTATCGAGAGCACTTGAAATAAATCGAATATCACGAGTATCTAGAATATTCATGTATATGTGGGTCGTGGCAATCGTTCGGTGCATCGATTTACAACGATAAGCATTTTAAAATTGGCCAAATACTGTATATAGTGGGTGATACAGGAGTATAGGAGAGTTGTACAGAAATTGTAGAATTTTTGCAAATGTTACAATTGTATACCGGAATGTCGACACGGGCGTTTCCCCGGAAGTTTGGACTTGGGGGGGGGGGGGGATCAATATTTACGGATAATTCGCATTGCCCTCTGCTGCTGGGTGTATAACCCGTTTATCCGGACAGCCGTAAATGTGAATATTCCGGTGGGAATTCGGGTAACATATATTCATTGTTGCGATGCGTAAACGTGAATTGCTGATAATTACCAGCGAGATGAAGAAAAATGGGTGACGATTTTTTTTTTTTCTTCGGATGATGAAGATAATTGCTTTTTATAATGAATAACATCACGGCGATAATGGTGTACAGTATTATGTAAGCGGAGCTTGATATGTACAAATAATGTAAAATGAAAAAGTTGCTAGAAGCTGGATAGCTCAGTTGGGAGAGCACCCGATGCATAATCGAAAGGTCTGGGGTTCAAATCCCAGTCTGGACAATCCATTTTTTCAGTAAAAATTCTTGTAAACTAATATCGAGAATTATCCTGCTTCCCCTCCTAACTACTCCAAAATTCTATCCAATAATATCCTGTGACGTCACAAGGTGTAGAACGCAGTATAAACTCCCGTCTCTAGTGAAAGTGTACATGCAGTTGAGTTTGCGTGCATGAAATAGGGTGGGGGGGTTGACTAGGGCTGTAGGATCAAAGTTTGCAGCGTCATGGGATGAGTCGTTTGCCACTACCCTTCGGGTAACTTACTGTTGTATTTACCAAACGCAGTTATACGCGCGGTGTTGGTGGTGGGATACTTGATGGTGACTTTGGCAAAAGCCAGTCATTCTGCCTTGTCAAGGGGTTGTGCTTGGGTTTGTGGTAAGATGGAGGTAAGAAGGGGAAAGCAAAGTTGAACTATGGAATGTAGGGCTGGGTGTTTTGGTAGTGGGGATTGGCATCTATGGGCTTTCTCCTACACCACTTGATCCTCGTCTGTAGCCGCCATTAATTTTCCCTGTCACTCTTAGTCAAGGGGGTTCTTCGTAGTCACTTTCTTATTTTCTCTCTATCCCAGTAAATTTGAGGTTAATTCCATTTTCGCGCGGGAAATTTCAATTTATGAATAGCCTTGTCACATTTTTTTTCCAAATTTTATCAATATAGTCTAGACTATAAAATAGCACGTGTACAAAATTCTCGAGCTGGACAATTAATTTTTGTTATAAAAAAAAAAAAAATTGTGATATTATTACTCAACTCATTTTTCCCCCTAGTTTTTCCGTACCACTGATGACTCAGAGAGTAGGTACAATGTAAGAAAAACTTTTTTTTTTTTTTTGAGGTCATAAGCGAGTTAAACGCACATAAATGAATAACGATCTTGGGAGCGAGTGTACGTAGCGTTTTAAGGCACCATTGGAGAGAGAAAAGCATCGTGATAGAAAGATCCTACGGAGAAACATAAACTATCCCATTTATCGTCTCATACATAAAAATCCTTTTCCCACAGTTGGTAGAAGAGAAATCCCTGGAGATACGAATAGAAAAAAGAAAAAAAAACGAAAATTTTATTAAAAATAATATTCTCATTCTACAAGTTGACGGCTATCAGAATGTCAAAATAAATGAGTCAAGGGGATGATAAAAATAAAAAAAATATTACACTGAGTGAGACATAAATTTGGTAATTCGGGTGCTGAGTACACTCTCTGGAGAGGGGGAGAGGTTGAAATTTTCATGTTGGTCGAGCGCATAATAGATGCCACTCAGTGCGCTCTGAATATCGAGGATGATGGGGTACTGGCAAGAGGTAGAATATCACGTACAACGCCCGCTGACACGATAACCGCTCAGCAAGGTTTGGGTTACGCCGTTGATGCTATATTCAACCCCTCCACCATCCTCTTCACTATCCTCACATTACCATCGTACAGTGTATGTACATGTGTGTAGAGTGAGAAAGATAGATACTTGGGTTTGAATATGCATGAATCCTTTCCCCAGGATCCCTATTTGGTGGGACATTGACCTGACAAGCCTGTATTACCACCCACCCCCTCTTTGACTCCCACTCCTAGTACTAGTGAATCACACAAGCCAAAATCTCCGTAGCATTTTCGATTATCCCATCCAGTAAACGCAGATCATCATATTCCTCGATTATGTTGACGGTATTCGTAAAATTCGAAATTCAAATTTAAGGCAAACACTTGAACAGAATTGAATGTCGAGAGTTGTCATAGCGATGGAAAATTTGAATTTATATATTTTTTTTTTTCTTTACGGTTTTGGCCACTTGAGATATTGGGTCAGCAGAATGGCAGTGTCATTGACACTGGAAGGTTGGATGATGTTATCGAAACCTCAACAGAATTATTAAAGAGCATGACTAAACTCACATTTAAGGTCATAGAATGATTTTACTACTGTGGTTGAGATATTTAACACACCCACATTTGGGCCGTCATTGGCTTCCAACGATTGCCGGTCAGTGAGCACGTATATCGTTATACATTATAATACCGGACGGTGCAGTTGAACTTGCCCTTGTCGCACAAAAGTACCGTTTTATACTCGTGGAATAATTCTTTTTTTTCTCTCCCCCTTAAATTTCTTATTTTATCCCGAGTATTCGTATTTTTGGGGGGAATTACATAATCGTGAGATGTGCACAGGAAGTCCCCGCGGGTAAATGTATCCTGGGATTTTTTTTTTAATCTCTAGCGCAATTAATTATGATTTTATTATTCTTGGATGGTAATGATTAAAACCGTTGGAGATATGGAAATAATGCATGAAAAATGGGCTCTCAGGTGGGGAAAAATAAAATTGAAGGTTTTTTTTTTATTTGTGGTAATTTTTTAAAATGAATTATTTAGAAAAATTATAACAGTTATTTTTTTTTTTGGGGGGGGGGGGGGATTTTTTATAAATTGTTAAAGGGAACAATATTTATACTGCAGATTATTTCGGGAATAAATATACAATATAACTAATATTTCACATCACCAAAAAAGAAAAAAATTCTCCTCAAATTCCAATCTAAAATCTCTCACCACCTTCACTTATCGACAAATCGTCGACCTCCAAACGTAGAAGTTGCAGCACTCAAGGCCCCTCTCGATCACCCCCTCTCCACTCTCCCTAATCCTGTTATTCCCCTCCCCTTTCCCCTAAACTCTCCAATCCCAGTGTACCCATTGACATGCATTACCACCAGGTCACTCGTGACACCGAACAAGCAAACTGGTAACGGATATCAATGCGATATTACAAACGTTAATAGCCACTCGTTAATTACACCACATAGTCACGGTATCCTCTTCCCAAGTGCCTTATTCCCCACCCCCATGGATTCTCATACGTTGCTAAACCAGAAGGAATACCATATAGTCATAGAGTACCGCCCGTTTGTAAACCGCGTGAGAAATAAAAGAGCGTGTTGCCTTGCTAAGATATCCGATGGCTGTTTCTTTTTTTCTTCTCTTTTCCTATTTTTCTTCAGCACAGAAAAGCCAAAGTGGCACGCTGTGTCTTGTATTATCCAACATCAGTATCTTCTACATATAGAGTGCAATCCCAAAGACCCGGTCAGCTTTTATTCCACCTGGGCTTGGAGCTGTCGTTTGAGTGTATGAAACAGTTACCAGAGGCCTGGGAAATTTTACACAAGGAATCTAGTAGCTAGAGACCTCGTTCTTTGGCCTGGCTACTGACGATGGTAATTGAATTATTGCTCGTTGTGTGCTACCACTGAGAAACTCATCCATACTCAACGGATATTCCTCCATCTCTTCATTTTTTTTTTTTCTTCTTCAATTCCTTCCCTTTCTATTCCACAAGCTAACACACACAAGCATCTTTACCGTCAGACCATCCTCGAGCACAATTGGCTGGCATTCATGACCGTGCGATTATCCCAAACGTTCTGAGAAGAGCAAAAAATAATAAGCGAAGAGAAGAAAATAATAATCATGATGTAATGTTATTGACTAAAACTTTATGAATCCAAGTCTCGGATGATGATAAATTATTTGTATGTAAAAAATAAGACTTTTGTTTATTTACAAAATGATATCTGACAACAGTGGCCGAATGGTTAAGGCGCAAGACTGACGGCCAGACCCGTGGATGGATAAAGGTTCGAATCCAGCTCAGAGCGATTTTTTAATAGACTCGGAACGAGAGTCTAGACGTCGAGAATCATCATTGACAAGTGGTATGGCAGGAATAAATGTTCTAACCAGTCAAAGTCTTGAGCAAAACGTAAAAAGTCGAATAGGCTATACGTAGGAAAACAATACAAGATTGTGCAGAATAACCGTTATCAAGAGCTACTAAATTTAACGTTAAATCTAATCGATCACATCTAATCTACGTAATCTGATAGCTTCTTCGCTTCCTCCTCTTTCAAGATGTTTTACTCCAACTCCATCCCTCCAAGGTACAATTAAATCATTGGCACACACCACTGCGTCGTCACTGAGACGCTCGTTAACTACTCTCAAAGTTGCTGGATAATGTTGAATAGAAGGTGGATAAATTCAGTGATGGAAATACGTCTAGGACGTACGATTAATTGTAGAAATGTTATACTCTCATTGTTAGTCCCTTTGAGGGATTTCGTACAAGTTTTATCCTTTCAATGTATTCCGTTGATAATAATTCCTCCCATGGCAATTCATCGTATCTCATAGATTTTTCACTCTTTACCTTTCCAACTACCTTTTACGTTCTTCTATGCTTCAGTTGAAATGTGGAAAGAGGGAGCATTGTAGCCATGACTTGGAAATAATCCTCAGTTGGATATGATCTCGGGGGTATATTCGATAGATTGAAATCATGTAAGGAGGTGGTTGTGAAGTTTTTTGAGGAGTTGAAAATTCTGCATGAGTTGCAAATTCAAACGGTAAATCGTCTATCTTTGGGGTTGAACTCTTGTGGGGAGGGGATGTGCATGAATCGTTAATCGAGTTGAGAATATCTGGAATATATTTGATATTGAGTTTCAATCCTCCTGGGTTTTGTCCGAATGTATAAGTGATGTGAATTGATAATTGATATGAAATTTGATTATCGTCAGGTTTTGATGGTGACAGGGTTGCGTGCAATGGCCAGTTGGTTAATGAGTTTTCTGAGACAACTCGGAATATCTGATGGACTATCTGGAGAGGGAAATTAATACGTTGTGATGAGGACCACTTAGAGGAGTTGAAATGCTCGAGATTGATCATCTTTTTTTTCTGATATTATTAGTGACTTCATTTGACCTGATGAGCTGATTCAGATATGAATGTTTCAAGTTGTGACATGTCCCGTGCGTGAGTCTTGGTGATTGGCTGTTGGTTGCACGTGGAAGCTTTTGACAGTAGCAAAAAATGTTGGTGGTAATAAGTCGAATGGAAGTCAATCGTGAAGATAACACATCTCGATGTGTCATCCATTGGGGATTTATGTGAGTGTAAGTTGTTAGAGACATGCTTGTCAAATGTTTTCAACTTAATCAGGTACATCATCGATAATTGAAGTAGATTGGTGTTTTTTCTTTTAACACAATTATATATTCTTGATGTCGAAAGATTTTCATGCTTTGATCCAATCCCAGATTAGGAATGTTGGAGGCTACTGGAACAAAACAGGTTATTTTCCAGTCATTCTGATCTGATCACCTAGGCAATACCATCTCGTCATGTTTTCAAACAATACAATTCATGATGATTTTCCTTCACATGCAGTATTTTTCTTCATCATTTGGTATAACACCAGCGGACCAATTTCAATTCATAATAACTCTCTGCCTTCTTGAATCTGGCATTTCATCAATACCCCCACCACTCTCCCACTTCATAATCATCCACCTGGGAAGAAAAGTCTCCTCGCAAATGAATAACAAAAAAAAATCAACTATGAAATAACATTCCGACCGTTGATTACCGATCAATCACGCGTACGAAGGCGAACAAATGGGAAAATGAAACGGAAGGAAAGAGGGAAAAAATCGAGGGCATGAATACAAAACCAAAAAAAGAAGTAGAAAATTATTTTTTTCTTTCTTCTTTTTTAATTTGATATGTAACAAATGGGGAGGAGAAACGGAGATGGATCGGCTTATATGGAATGAAGACATCCATAGCTGACGGGACTATATGGCCCATGGGTAGAAGGGGGGAGAGGCTACGATGGGTGAATCGCACGTTTTAACCCCTCTATCGTAACGCCACCTGCCCGCGTGTGGCACTACAGCTTTGCTTTTTAATTGCTCGATGCCCGCGGCAAAGCACCTCACCCAAGCGTAACCGACAAACCGGGCACATTCGAATGAATCCGATTAAACGATGATTGCGCGGACGCCAGCGGCCATTCGTGCCAGCCGATTTACGTCTCTATGCACCTCTTCTCGTATATTCAACTATACAACTGGTGTTTATTCTTTTTGTTTTTATTCTTTCTACCCACTTTTACCTCAAGTTTTCACCACAGTTGTTTTATTTATTGTAATGTTTTTTTCCTCTTCTGTCTAATGGGCTTAAAATATAAACAAGATTTTAGGGTATACGATGAGCAAGTTTGCCTTAACTCGATCATCCCTTATCCGTTGACAAACTTCTGTCAAAGTCTCTGAGCCAACTTATTATTATATATATTTATCGTTCGTCAAGTTTAACTCACAGGGGGTGAGATTGTGTTTTTTTTTTATTCCACCAGAGTTTAAATCCCCTAAACCACCTCAACTTACTCCCTCGGGCCAATGTACAAGGTCAGACAGTGATTGACACTGGGATTGATTTTTTTTTATATTTATCCACGGGGTTAGTGTCCTCCACGGTAAATAAAAATCACTTTTTCTTTATACTGTATCTCTCAGCAATCGCCCCTCATGACAGGTATTTTTTTTATTATTATTTTCATTCGTCAATTTTTTTATCTCTCCCCATCATAATTCCATCGTCATATTAAATAATGATGTGCACGCCAGTGTATTACTCTGAGTAATAACTTGAGATGAAGTGAATGGAGCAAAAAGAAGCTGAGAGAATGTGGAAAAGAAGTGAATATGAGTGGCAGGTTTACATGGACGGTAATTTGACATTCCGTTCCGGTCAACTTTCCAACATTTTCAATGTTGTCTTTAAATACAGGTGGAAATGGTGTTGAATTTTATTTCATAGGTTATAATAACTAACGTCAGTGGCCGAGTGGGTTAAGTGCACGGTTTTGTAAACGAAAGGTTCCAGGTTCAAATCCCGGTTGGGGTCTGGATTTTTTTCAGTTTTTCTGACGACAGGCATTCGACAATCATAGAAATAGTTGAAGAAAAAAAAAACACACCACTAAAACTAATTCAGTGAGTGACAAGTTTAGTGAACATTGAATGTGAGTACGCTGCCAGTTCCGCAACCACAATTGCGACTGTTGCGTTGAGGTTGAACATATGGGAATCTACGTGAAAAGTACCCGTTGGGCCAGATAGAAACCCAAGTCTGTTAATTTTCACGGTCGATTGTCCTATTCTAGAAAAGGGACATGACACCCCAGACTCTCGTCATTCGGGGGGGAGGGGGGGGGGGGAGTTCACCCCAGGGATATCCAAGTGGACTATACTCCAAACCCCAGTTGTACCCCAAGAGAAACGACTAGCGAACAACTCTCCTATATACCTATGTACACCAACAGAAATAGCCTCTCTGTTTTCTCCAAACAAGTCGATGGTTATATGGTGGGTATTCTCCTGGCTCTTGTGCGTCGCCAAGTGTCGACCAAGTGTCGTCAGCTTGCGCTTTACTCTCTTACCCCCACCTACCCAGCCAGTCTACACAATGTTGTACGTATAACTATCAGAGTGAGTGAGAGAGATGATTGTTGAAACACCATTTGCTAGTTGTACAGAGGTACAAGATGAGTATGGTACATCTTACCAGTGGATATATACCAGAGAGAAGACTACCGCGTAATAAATCGCAATCTCGTTAATGACGCTAACACAGAAAGAGTCATACCCACGACACATTGTATTTATCACACGTGTACAGTAAAATTCTCACACCTCCCTCTGGTTACCTTTATTGCATATCATGGGGGGGGTTATAAAACGCCCACGAGTCGAATTAACTCGCTCCACTTGTACTGTTGGCTTTTATGTTACCACTTTGATTATTTTCATTTTTTTTTCTCTCTCTCTCTCCCTCTCTCCCTCTCCATTTGCAACCAAGTGTGGGACTTGTTATTTTATAAATTTTATCTCTTGAATTCTTGTTTTCGCATCGTAAAGTGCATAATAAATAATCAGAATTTGCTTGACGCGTGCTAGCAACGGGACACACTTGAGCGTTAGTTGGGAGATTGGGTGTTATATGCAGTAACAATTGCATTCGCCTCTCCTCAGCCAATTTTCTTAATAAATGATCCCATTAGTGCATGACGTCGCGGTGGTTTGAGAAAAAAAAAGAAATCCCCCCATGCTCAACGTGGCGCGCCACTTGAAATATCTTATATATCATTCTAACGTGAAATTGGATATTTATTGGTGACAGATGGGACATGCCGCCATGGTGGATCATACCGCGCAATCAATCATGAACGTTACTGAGTATATATGTAGTTGGTGATGGGGGGGGGGGGGGGGGATTTTTTTTTTAAGAGGGAAGATGTAATGAATTGGGCAGTAGTGGAGGTACGTAATGGTTTGAGAGTAGATTCACTGGAGTGGGAAATCAATTGGCGGAGCGTCTTCTAGTTTCATTTTAGTTGGACTGAGAATGTCCTTGGGGATATTCATTTTGTCAAGTACTTGTCATTTGTCAGGTTCACTGGATCCATGGAAAATTGCTTGATTAATTATTATCAGTATCGTTTTTTCATCGCAAAATTCAAATTATCAGTAGTAAAAAAATTCAATAAGATAATTGACACTGCAAGAAAAACTCGATTCAATATCTCCCCCACAACAAACACAAATATTATTGTTTTTATACCGTCCAATATTCACTCCGTATATATTCAACTCCGATATTGCAATATCTCGGTGAATAAAGCAAGAAAAAAAAAAAAATCACCCAACAAGGGGGACGAGAAAAAAAAAATTCTGTCAAATCGTGTGTTGCAAGTTTTGGAATCCTCTTATGGAATAGTACGGGACACGAAAAATTTTCGTTTAAATTCACCATGTGGAAAAAAGTTGGCGTTATCGGGGGGCCAACGGCTGGTGCCCAGTGAATAAATATAAATATATTTTTCTCTACCGAGTGATGCCTCTAGCACTGGCCATATATATTGTATATATGGGTTGAAATGTCCGAACAAAATGTAATCGCTTCTACATTCCCTATTCCCCCTACCCCCCCTTTCGCCCCCTCGATACGAGCTCTCGAGGTAGAAAATCTTCAATGAGATCTCGCCTATCTCCTCGAGGCATCGATCTTACCCCCCCCCCCCCCCTCCGCGCCTTCTCATTCTCAACTTCCTCGTCCTTTTTTCACATCTTTTATCCTATCCTCTGTTTTTTAATATACTTGTGGAGTTTCTTGGCTTCACCTCCTTTGACGTTTATTTTCTCACGCGCACACAAGTTTCATGAGTGCCCTTGGGTGGGTGCCCCTCGTAGGGAGAGTAGAAAAAAAGAAAAAAAAAAACAACAACATGTCTGAAGAAGAATGAGAAATAAAAAAATATATCTCAAGATCATCATTAAAGTATAATGAATAATACCGGAAAGTTTCGAGCGTGTAAAGAGAATGCACGACCTCGACGCTTATAATTCTTGGGGATGGCGTCATTAACTCTGTGTGGCGTGTGTGCAGGACCCGAGTGTTAGATACTTGCATCGTGAAATTTCTCTTGTGTAAAAGAGGGAAAACAAGGTGGAGAGATGAAAGAGGCGGAAGAATGACTCTTATGTTTTTCATTGAACATTCAAGGTGTTTTTTTTTAAATAACAGAGTGATTATTCAGGAGAATGATTAGTTGAGATTTCTGATATTCATCGTAGGTCATCAGTTGATCAATAATTGTGACAAATTTCTAATTTTAACATCCAGTTGAGAAAAACCAATGAACATCAAGCGTAAAATATTCTAAACACTCGTCAAATATTTACCCACTAAAATAATTATTGAGCTCAGACATTAGATGCCTTGAAGCAGTGCTCTGGTCTTGTTTGTACAGCCTCGAGAGTTTGATTAACACTCACTGCTTCTTTCAACCTGTTCCGTGTGTATGTGACATCGTCAAAAGCAGAAAGAGGAGACACAGAGGGTGAATGGTGGGGGTGCGGGGGGAGGTTGAGAATGATGCTCGGCTTGGGTCCTTGGGCCTCTTGAGGGTTGACTCGTTTTCCACGCGGCATCTGTCAGTTATATAAACACACTATATATACCCGTATATATGTACCAAAAATGCCTCCGACTGGCATGTGTCCTTGCTCTGGAGCCTTTGCACAAAAGCCATACGGCCTGGTGCACAGTTTTGGGTATATGGTGTGTCGCCCAACGAGACATTTACGCTCGGTATACAGTGCATAAGGGGTTAGGCAAATGAGAGCGATGCCTCTCTCTCTCTATGATTTCCCTCCGACCCTCCTCCTTCGAAAACGAGCTTGCACAAGCGCGAATCACGCTCGAGAGCTCGTATGCTTGGGTAAAATTTGTCTTTCGGGGAGCATTTGGATTGCATGGATGCTCTCGCACTCTAGACAGCATGGAGGTAGCCGAATGTAGAGACACGTACCCCCATTGCCATTCAACGTAAACTCATCTGTACTCTATCTCCACTTTCATCCTCCAAAATCGCGTGTGGTGTCTTCCTCTCACTGTGTACTCCATTCTCCCGCACATTTCTCCTCATTCTCTTCCACTTCACTCACAAAATCTCCCGCCCATACACCTCGATTCAGTCTGTACGTGTATAACCATCGACCTAGGAATACCAATATTTACTCAAGGCCGATCATGATCTCCGATTCAACTATGGGAAATCGATCCATCAACATCTTTCTTTTTTTTTAATACTCTTAAGCCTTCGATCCTTATTGAATATATGGGCTGATGATGAGACATTGTGGCTAGTCAATGAGTAACTTCCCGCTCTTCAGAAAATCCGAAAAAATCGAGACCCCAACCGGGATTTGAACTCGGGACCTTTCGTGTACAAAACCGTACGCTTAGCCCACTCGGCCACTGAAGTCGGTAACCCCATATCTTTCTCTATTGCTAAATCATCATAGACTGCAGGATTTGAGCCTATAAGTATTGCCAGTGTGTATAAAAGCCTCGGTAACTCAACACTCGTGAGAGTATTGTATATTGAATAAGAGTGGTGGTAGATATGTGGGGGATTCCCAACATTCCGTTTTGACAATAATGCGATATATCGATGCGCCCCCATGTGAAATTCACTGAACTATTCATCATACTGTCATCGTGGTCAACCAATTCACTGGTTTAAAAAATAATAAATCCCGCCCCCAGAGACACAATTAGTGTCATTTTGATATTTATAGGGGTTAGAAAATTCAGTATGATGTTTATTCATAGGATAATCTCATAATGTCTTGTACCGTTTCCATAGGTTTATGTGATCACTGGTGTATCTAACAGGCAAAAATCATCTAATTATTACACTAGAGTTGGTAAACTTCATGCGAGGCAACTGGAGACAGGGTCGCGGGTCACTGTATCGCGTGGGCATTATAACCGGATTATAAATTCTTCTCTGTTTTAATTTTTAGTTTATCATGAATGGAGGCTACGAAAATTAGATATAGGTATTTTATGGATAAAGATGGCGCGATTATCGGGTATACTTTGGCCAACTAACGGTATAAAATACACCGAAACATAATTGCATTTGAAATGGCCACGGGTACATCGTATAATTGAACAACGTGGGTAAATACACGATTGATTTTAATTCAATTTCATGTCCGTTGGAGATGTTGAAGAGAGGTTAGAGTTTGAGAAGCGGGAGGTCATTGGGTACTTCCTACTGATTCATTGCATGAAGGATAATTGCCAGATGGGACGGTGAAATTATTGGAGAAAATACGATCGTGATATGTTCAAATTTCATCAGTTTAACACTCAAAATGACTAAAATCCTCTCATCACCATGACACGATGTAACTGAAACCTTCCATTCCATCATCTGCGGATAGATACAGTTAAACATATGCGCATGAGATAATCGTTGAGAGGTTAGTCAATGCCAGACACCTATCTCTCCATGTTTGAGGGCTAACGGAGGTGGAAATTGGAGGCAGAATGTACCTTGTCCCGCCACCTCCCTCATCGATGTATGTGGCTTGGTATACTGAATCGGTTTGGTCCTTGCTGTCAAAGGTCAGTGTCGCGGCACGACTCTAACCTTCTCGTGGATATCGCACGGCTCTAATTGGCCAGGGGAGTGACGTATTGAGGAAATTAAGCTTCTCTGGTTAGTACAGTCATTATTATTATTATTATTTTCCATCAATTTCCATCTACGGTTAATTCCACTACACTTATTTGCATTAATGATTCCATCGATTTTGAGGTTAACCATTAGAATTGATGTACCGATAATCAATCATTGTGTTGATTCAGTGGAGTAATTGATTCAATGAATTTTCTCATAATTTCGTTAACCGAGAAAATTGAGTTCTCACGTGTTTCTCATTCAATCCGATTTCTTGTTGTTGTTGTTTTACTGCTGCACGTGGAGTACTCAAATCTGTGTCTGGTTCACCTCTCTTTTGGCTCGGCAATCACCATGGTGAAACGCAATTTTGTGTGATAGTATATAAGAGAGGATGGGGTTTGATGCTTGGGTTGTACAGTATGAAGATGAAATAGGGACTGGGTGTGTGTGTATACGCCTTGGAGGCACGCTCGCCAGAATTGCGAGAGACGCACAACTACCGTGCAATTCTAGGATGATGGTGGTGAAGAGAGGGGGGAGGGGGGGGGGAATGTGCAATGTGCGTGGAGGGGTTAGAAAGAAATGAGACTCCTTTGGCGCAACGATAAAACCTCACCTTTACCAACCTTCCGTGCTTTCTCTATATTTTTGCCTTTTTTTCTTTTTTTTTTTTGTTATCCACTAGGTTTTCCTTCTCTCCACCCAACATTCACTTCTTTTTGCCTACCTCATTCGTGGAATCCTTGGGTGCACACAACGCGCGTGTCTTTGCACAGCCGCGAAACAATTGCAATTCCACGAGTCTCGTATTTTCCATTCTACACTTAAATCCACTGGTATATACTACATAGGGATTTAAAAAAACAAGTACATCGGGTAGGGAGATTTTTCAAGGATGCAATGCGTGAGAGACATCGCGTGTGAGATGGAATATTTCACGGGGGCATTTTGAATTGAATCACGCTAAGAAATTATATTGTTTAAATCATTTCAAAATGTGGGAAATGTACATACGGTGTGTGAAGAATACTATGTAGTCGTTGAGTTTTGTTTGAATGAAAAAAAAAAAAAAAAAAAAATTGCCACAGGCGGGACGCGAACCCGAGACCTTTGGATTCCGAGTCTGAGTATTTATCCACTCAACAAAAGCCTAACGATAAATGAAAAATAATTCAGGAATAATTCACCTGCATCCAGACCACAAATTCAATAACTTCAATTTTACCGCAATTTTATCCTTGTACCAAACCAGAAATAATATTATCCTTAAATCAAAGCGACATCACAAGTTCGTCCCTCCACTCGAAAAAATAACAAATCCCTCATTCAACATTCCAGAATCTCCATTACCCGAGAATCCATAATTCCATCCTACTCTCCCTGAAATCACTGAAAGTTCAATTTTTTTTATTCAATCTCCACTGTTCATGATAATATACATTTATACATCAGAAGACGTACGATATCCCGTGACAATTATTCTACATGGGTTCCTGGAGTTATACAATTGGATATCCCCTTTGTTTATGCACTCATCCATGTTTCAAATAAATAAAAAAATAACATTTTTATACGTATCAATGGACAGCTCAAAAAAAAAAAACTATTTCTTCTGCACGAGTTGTTTCTATCATCACAAATATACTTTATTTGTAAATTTCCAGTATTCAGTGATTGAATAGCAAAAAATAATAATAAAAAATCATATATTCCATATTGTGAATCGATGAAAGCAGGTGGAATGAGAGCGAGTGACGGTAAAATTCTAGGCGTTTTATCCTTTCCAAGAACTGGACGAATTCCGTGATTCGTGATGCGACAGAGGAATTTTAGCTGAGGTATATATATTCCCTCAAGGAAGCTTGTGAAAGAGTAGTGCAGGGGAAGAGGGAAGATCTGGCTGAATTAAGGGAAGCCCGAAGCGACCCAAATTCCAAAGCAAGAGGGAAATTAACTGTCCTCGACATGAAAACGATTATCAGCGACTCTGTGGAATCCTTTCCCCCTCCCCTCCCCCACCCCCCCCAGTATCACAGTTCCGCACACACTTGATATAAATACTGCTACTCATTCTCCATCTTCTTTTCCTATCCCCCTCGACCCCTATTCTTTGTCTCTTTTACCCACTCATTTGGGTTTATCCCGACACCATAGCCTCCAGCAAGGATTCCAGTGGGTTGTAAGCACAGGTGGATATTATTCACGAGGTAGCCGGACGGATCTTGGGTGAATTCATAAAGCAACCCTTTGTACAGATACTTTGGTGAGGGTTGATGGAGAGTACGGGGGGGGGGGGGTTAAGGGTGAATAGAGGGGAACTGTCTACTCTCTTTATGGAAATTTCACGGGCCACTGCCGACCCAGCATTCAGAGATATATTGTCGTATGAGGTTGAAAAGAAAAAAAATAAAAGTGCCAAATGGGTAGAGAGGGTATTCTCACACGTGGATAACTCTCTCACCTGTATTATCCTCTATTTTTTTATGAGGGAAGGGGGGGGGGGAGTTTTTGAAATAAACAATTTTTCAAAACACGAGGATAAGTTTATTTTTATTTTTTTGGAGAAGGAATGGTTCATACGAGTGAAGCAGAAGCGAAGTTACTGGAATTACTGTGTCGTCTTTTCAAAAGTTGCTCGTAGATGCATGGAATTTTTGTCGCGTGTCTTCATGGATTCATAGAATTAGTTGTGGCAGTGGAAAAGGTATAATCCATATGTCTGTATCTCCAGGCAAGTCTCTCTCGTGATAAAATTTTTTTTTTTTTCATAAGTAAATGTATGAAAAAACATGAGAGAGACTAGTCCACCGTTATCTCTTATATATGATTTTATTTACTTTTTATTCATTATGATGATTGCAAAAAATGGTACCGGTGTAATGTATATGTGAGCAATGTCTTTAATATGCCACAAACGACTGCAACCTCTCTGGCTTTTGCCTGATGGTACCCTTGGGTGAACTAAAATCCAAGAATGCACGTCTCTTTGGCGGTTTCCTGGAGCTCCTGGAGAATTCCTAATGTTTGTGCCACAGTTATAAAAGTATTTTTTAAACAACATCATCTCATTTCCTTATCCAGCGCTTCATTAAATAACATAATAGTATATATTGATCACACCACCGACAGTTTGGCGCAGTGGGTTCATCAATAACTCACACGCGGCGGACCCGGGTTCGATTCCCAACGGTTACACTAGTGAGATACTAACTAGTATAAAAAAGTCTTGTTTCAGGGGGCAGAACGGGTGGGAACAAACCGTAAAAACCCGAAATGGTATACGGAAGGAAAACATTTATTGATCACACTTGTTATGGAGTAAAATTCCTAATGACGAGTTTCGCAGAGTGTTGACCGAAAAAAAAGGTAGATTCGAAAGAAAAAAAAACGGAGCGACGAATGAAAAAAAAAAAAAGTATCATGAATAATGCTCAAAGCGACCAAGTAGACACGGTGAATGGGTGTTGAAATGAGACGGTTGAATGAGCGACATAATCCAGGTTCGTTCAACTTCAATGACGCGTCCTCGCTCCAGCGTCGAGCATATGTCACTCGGTCAGTGGCAGGTGAGGGCCGTTCGTACAGTTACCAAACAGAAAAGACAGAGATGGTGATAAAAAAAAGAGCGAGAGAGAGAGAGAACGGTAAAATGAAGGAGCATGAATTCCAGGCCCTCTCCAGTGAAAAAGCTCCTGGAGCAATTCAACATACATTGAAAAGCCTCCATCATACAATTTACGCTATAAACTACAAGCGTGCGTAATGTTGCCACTATTTCGTACTTCACCCTCCCCCCTCTCCCCCTACATTCTACCCATCGGTAACTACTCCACTCGGCTTTGAATTCTCGGAAAAGGCATGCTAAGCCAGCAATTGAACGTAGTTACGCATCGAACGACGATTCTACACGACTGGGAATATAACCACCTCTCTCTCTCTCTCTCTCTGCCTCACCCACTCATCTCCTCTCTTTTCACCAATGGGCCTCCTGTGCAACACAAACGTTGCGAAATACCTCCAGTTATCTCTTTTCCTCGAGTGCCTTCAATCTACCAGAAAACCTATACCAAAACCCTAAACCCTCTCCTATCACAAAACCCCTAGACCCATTACAACTATCATTCTAACTGGCCACTATAACCAACCCAATACCCCCCCCCCCATTCACTGTCCTTCATTTTAACTTGAAGTTGATGGTAGGAGCAGATGAGGATAGCACGATTCCAATGGGTTGCTCGTTCCTGGTAAGCATTGTTCGTGAAAATGCACAGACTACAGACTATACCCTACGATTGTCCGACAGGCGAGAAACTACACTTTCAATCCTATACACTCTGGAATACTGGAATTTCTCATCCCTCCATTCTCTTTATTCTCCTCATTCCGTCAAGTTTTCTTTATTTTCTTCATCCCCTCTCAAATCCTCTGTGATGCTTTCTTCTATTCTCATTTCTCTTTTCTTTTTTTTCGGGGGAGGGGGGGGGGGGGAGAAACCTCTCTCATTCTCAGTAACAAAAAAAATCCAATAATTAATGGAGAATTGTGAAATTTTTTTTTCAATTGCATTTTTTTTTTCTTTCTGTTGCAGAGATACTATTCACTACGTTGGAAAATACTGAACGTTCTGGGGATATTCGGTAAGTACCAAAAGCACTCAGCTAAACGTTTTCTATAATTAAAGTTAAGGTGCCTGGTGATGTTGTTAATCGTATATAATTATCAAGGATTTATTCATACGTAATTTAATGGAGTGATGGTACGTATGTTCATCAATATTAAGTTGGATTTAGTGACATTTTGATGGCTATTAACGGATGGTATTATAGGGAATTGTGGGCCATTAATGGTGTATTAGCCGTTGGGATTTCATTTGCAGAAGATGGTTTTAATGTTGCAGAGGGGGCCATTTTGAAATATATAAAATGATGCAATATTTCTCGGTATATTATCAATTAATACGGTAGGTATAATCTATTGAATGTGAGGATAATCTATCTGGTAAAGTTATAATAGGTGTAGGATTTATGCATTCCTCTCTTATTCACATGTGGTAGGGAGGGGAGAGAGAGAGGAGTTGGCAGTGTAACGCGGTAGGGCGGTACGTAATTAACGCCTCACTCCGCATACGTGGAGATACAATCTAGGGATTGTGGCAATGGGTGATTCCCTTGAGGGTTGGTAAGAGACAGAGACAGTTAAATAGAAGCAGCCCGTGACGAGAATGTGATGTATAATACGTATGGCGTTGTACATACGTTACCGTCCCGTAATGGAATATTATTATCGCCAACAGCATCGCTGTGGTACTTGTTCGCGTCGAATTAGCCATCGCACCTAATGGGGATTTTCAAAGTTATCGTTTCGTGGATCGGTAAGGTGTGGTTACATGCGGATTTCTTTTCAGGTGTTGGGATTATTTGCAATGAGTGGCAGTTTTATAGAAATTGTGGGATTCAATATCACCTTTGAGGTGTCTGATGTATGAGTTGCAGAATTTGGACTTATTCGATCCATTAGGTTCATCGGTTGGACGATGAGACTAGTAATCTGAAGGTTGTGGGTTCAAATCCCGCATCGTTCAATGGTAAATGTGATAACTCTCTGCACCTCAATCACTCATCATATCATACCCACAATCTAAAAATAAAGGGTCAAATCTCGCTCTATACACTATCCCACCCCCATTTTTCATAAATCTCTCAACCTCTCAAGCAAAAACTTCTTAACTGGTTCTTAAACGTATCTCACTTTAGCTCTCTCTGTATGACAGTATATAATATATATATCATGTCGTCTTATTTGACCGAGGCGACGCTCACGTGCAAGCTATGTTATAATGGCGCCGTACTGGGGGGATAAACTCGTTGAGGTTAAATTAATGGCAGCGCGCGGTAACGTCCGGCAGCGCGTGAGACAATACAAAGCCGCCGCCAGTGGAGGAGGTGTATGGAGTGTATGATAGCTGGAAGGCCGAGATGGGGGTGTAGTGGAATGGTTGAGAAGGGCAAAGGGAAGGAGGGGAATGACATAGAGGAACAGGAGAAGAGAGGAAACTGTAGGATGCACAGGGTGAAAAGACCATTGTGCGAAACCGACTACCCGCCGTGAGTTTGTCGTGACTTCTTAAAAAGTTAAAAAGAACTCAACTACCACTTTGGTACTTGAGTTAGCATCCCCCCATCGTGTGCCATCGTGGATATTGCGATGGAGGAGTGATCATCACTGATGCGCCTCGGCGAGCCCGGCAGGACACTGGCATTTTCTCTCGGGAGGATTGATACTGCGGACCATTTTTTTTTTCTCCTCAGTTTTTATTCGAAATGAATTTCACGAGACACTGTCTATCTCTCCTCACCCCCCCCCCCCCCCCTCCTCGGCTGCTGTCTCGTCGTAAATTGTGACGGCTATTGTTTTCAAATACAATAATTCTTCATTTTTTTTCGGTTATCTCTCTTTTCTCAAGGATTTATATGCCCATTAACAGGCAAAATGATAGAAGGAGGTAAAGGGAGAAGGGGAAATGTGAACTTTAACGGGGTAAAAATGTTATGAGAATGTGCATCTCAAAGCAATTCAGTGCATGATTTGAAATAATGTGATATCAAAAATGTTAGATAATGATAATGGCAGTGGATAAATGTAAAGAATGCAGAAGAGAATCTTCATGTTTCATATAAACGATGAGTATATCCGCCGGAAACCCCTCCGCAACAGCTCTGTCGTAATTTTTTTTTTTTTTTTAATCATTATTTTTCCTTAAAAACTCAATTCTGCATCTATACCTCTAGCTAGGGTATTCCAGTGTCGTCTCGGCACGCTCTTGCCTTGCCACCCGTTATATCTGTCCCTTTATATCCACTAGTCTGTCATTTTCCTTCCTTTTTCCACTTACTTCTCTTCCACTTGGGGATCCGTATTACGTTCAGGTATGAGACAGCCATTACTCACTCTCATCTTATTCCATCGTGTCTCCCTCGTTTTCAAATCTAAATCCACTATATTTTCTCTGCCACTGAGTCATCCACTCACACTGGTCAAACGTCTTCCATCTTCACTACTTTTTCCTCGTGTTTATCATCAATTTTCCTTGCAAAACGTGCTTGCAAGATGCGAATTTTAATGGTACAACTTTTTTATTACGTATGGATAACGAGAATAACACGATAAAACTAATTAATTGGTAGCTTCTAGTTGCCGGAAGTCAATGGAATCAAAATTATCATCTGTTGATCTTTCTATTTTTCTTCTTAGAATAGGGAATTTGCATGGAGTTTAGTTTCTCTCAAACTTCTCAGCAAAAAATAGATAATTAATAAAAAATCATTAGTTTCTGAGTCCAATTTTTAGGTTATGACGTCACAAGGTCCCTTGGGTAGCTTCCCATTGGCCGAGTGCCCGAGGGTGGGGAGTCGTAGTCCTTCATTGGCTGAGACACGCCCACAGATCAAGTTAGGTCTACTTGGACACGTCCTGTGATTGGTTTAGCGTCCAAGAGACCTTGTGAGGTCACGAGCGACTGAAATATAGAAATTTTAAAAATTAATTATTAATTATTGAACAATTTTTGAAACATTTCCGAGTGAAAAATTGTTAATTGAGGTCATGATGTTGAAATAAAAAAATTAATAAAAATTCATACAAATTCCCTGTTGTAGAACCCATCGGTAAGTGGAGGGTGATAGTAGTGGAGAGAGTCTTCAACTGAATTTCATTGTTACCGCACACCACGTTGTTCATCCGGTCACGGGGGTTATCTCCCTGGATTAAACGTAATTCCTACCCTAACCTAATTGATCGAACGCTCATTAATCCAATTATCTAACCAATTATATTGACAATTTTCGTATAATAATGCCATCGCCAATTATCAATTATCAGACCCTGGTGATTATTCTTTTCTCTTTTTATTCATTTTTTTTTTGTCAAGGAATTTTGAATTAATTTAATCAATCGAACCGCTGTTGAGATATTTTGCGTGATGGAATATTTGTAAAAAAATGGGTTTAATGAAAATTCAATCAAAATTGGAATTTCATCAGATTTTCAGATTGACAGGTGGTATGAGGTACTGAAATAATAAACAAAATTGCGTTGCATTTTGCAATTAATTTTGAGTTGATTGAATTCAGAAAAATAAATCCTTTCCAAATATAAATGAATAATATAAAAATTTCTCCAGCCATATGTAATTAATTCCAGAAATATCTATCCAAAAAACCCGGAAATTTATCCTACCAATTGACAAAGCAATGTGCAAACTAGTGTTAATAAACAATTACACATATACCAAGAAAAAACCTCTTAAAACAAGAACTTATTAACATCTATTTTCCATCTCACTTAGCACAATCCATCGGATATAATACCACCGGAACAGGTAACATTTGTGTACAAACATCGGCGAAAGGAAAGACAGAGAATAGAGTAGGTTTGAGGGCTTTTACAAAACATGGGCAAAGAACCAGACACAACGAGAGACAGATGGATAATGGAAGAATGCATTTTGCTCATCGTATTGTTTATTATGTACGTACTGGGGTGTGTTGTATCAAGTATAAGCTCTTGGTGGTGGTAAAGGAGAAGAGGAAATACCAGTCTGTGTACAATTCACAATGTTCAACTTCTGTGTATGTAACACACACACTTTATCCAAAGGAATGCTGGAGTCTGTACTGTTTCATAACAAACCAAGTTCTCATATCCAACAACCAGGGAATTCATTGTATACTTTAGACTGTTGATTTTTTCAGTGATTATTACCCGAAAAAGAAAAATATCTTAATTTGATCTTTTCGATCTCAATTGAGCTCTTTCAAAATTCTCAATTCAACTTTTTTCTTTGTGTAAACGCTTCTTGAAAAAGAACATCTTGAAATCGTCATTAGAGCAATTTTTGATTGTCAAGTGCATTGCTCAGTTGGAAAAAGTGATTGCTACTTGGAGAACATAAGATGTTGAAAACTTTTGAAACTACTGTGCGCAGCTCCAAGTGCCACTCAAGATCCTAGAGCTTCTACCAATCTCACAAAAGGTAGATTAATCCAGCTGGGTCAATCATCTTGTTAAACAATGATGAGTGAGAGAGTACAAAAATCCAAGTGGTGAATTAATCCAAGAAATCCACTTGGTTCAATCGTCTCGGGTGGCTTTTACCACTTAGGAAAAAAATTTAGTGATTTAATCCGCTTGTGTTTGAATACCGTCAGATATTCACAAGGATCCACCTGAAGATTGATGAAATAAAGCAGATAATAGAGTGAAACAATTGTTGTATCTGAATTTACCAAGATTTCATCAACATCATTGTAGTCAAGGTCATCATTATTCCCCCCCATTAATCCCTATCAATTAAAACCCAACACTTACCGCTTGTCATTCCCTTGAAATCAAAGAGTCTACACATTCATCCAAAAAAAAGCAAAAAAAAAAAAAAAAACCTCTAAAACCCCAACATTTTCACCCTGCAGTAAAAGCGCACAGTCAGATAACGATGATCACCAGCAAGATCCCATCCCTCCGGCCTTCGCATTCCTTCACGCTTATTGGTTTCATCCGATTGCCTCGCTTTGCTTTACTTCTATTAGGTGTCTGTACTCGAAGGTTATATACCCCTCCCCCTACCTATCCAATATATAAAACACCATAATACATATACATGCACACACAATACTTGTAGATACATCACGTACATCGAGATGGCACGTAGACCGATATACCTTTGGGGGGTATATGGCCAAACAAATAAAACGCGCCATGGCACCGATCCTAGTTCCACACTACCTTCACCATCGGCCACCATATAGCGTTCAATAGTCGTGCAATATGGCGAAGAACCACACCTAACTCCCTTCTCATACCCCCCCCCCCTATCTTCCTCATTTTGTACATCTCACTCTGACTCTCTCACAAACCAAGATGTGAGGGGGGGGGGGGGGGGAAGGGGTTGGAATCTCTGCACAGGATCCTCGAATGTGTCTTGTCCATTGGGTATACATAACCCCCCCCCCCCCCCTACTACAGTATGTATATATATTTTGACTGTATTCCTTTGACCCCTCAGACTATTCGCGAATAGAAATAGAGAGATGTGGGAGGAGGAGTAGGGGTGGGGGGAAGTGGGGGGAGGGTATAGAATCACTAACCCCTGGCGCACAGATCCAAACATACGCTCAGACTCTGGGTGAATTGGAGAAATTCACTGACCCGTAATATATATACTCATGCCAATATTTACACTGTATATGTCTTCCCCCCCCTTTTAGCCCTTACGTAAGAATGAACGCCAGAAGGCCTCGGTCTGTCGAGTTTTTTTTTCAAAATATACATGAAAGTAAACAAATGGGGGAGTGAAGAAAATGTGGAAAAATTGTTTGCTAGTCTAGGTGAATTTAACAAAGCGTAAACTAGTCAAATATACCATTTGTCTGTAGCAAATTGTCTCCTTTGAGATGGGTAGGAGGTACATGTGGGGGAGGAGTATAAGACTGAGAATTTTCAATTATGTGATTGGTGATGATAAAAAGTTAGTGAGGGAATGGGAATTTTATTGGTTGTGTTGGAGATCCCAAGGAGAGACAGTGGTAATAACTCGTGGGAATTTGCACATCGGTGATATGAATACAGCTGGACGATGGTTCTTTGTGAAGTAGAATTATATGAGGGGGATGCATTCGACATTGAGTAAACTAAACAGTATCAATTAACACACATTGAGGAGTGTTGAGATAATAGAGTTGATATCCACAGAGACTTTGGTATGTGAGAGCTGTCGAGCGTGTTAAACTCGATGTATTCTTTCTTTGGATTTTAACGTTGTTTTTTTTTTGGAGGGAGTGGGCAAAAACAAGTGGAGAAACGGGTTTAACTGGACGGAACTAAACTCACATGTCTCCTTTTGTATACCCTGTATCAACTTGTGAATTTTTCCGACTTTTTCACGTATTTTTTTTTTTTTTTTTCATTCTTTTGGGGTATTTCTTTGATCTGTTTGTGTTGGTCTATATGTATTTATAAATTGAAAAGAGGAGAGGAAGAATTTTTTGGTAGCAAATGTGTATGAATGTGAAAGCTTCACGGGTAGAGGGAATATAAGTTTGGATACGAGCCAATTCAACCCTCTCCTCGTACATTCAATAGTCCACTGTTGTTGAGAATGGCAATGCCATCGTCCAGTTTTCATACACAGTGGGTGGATAGAGAGAGCGGGGTTTATAGGGTTTTTTTTTTTTTCGAGGGGGGGAAGGTTCACAAAATTCAACCATTTTATTTATTCCTCACGAGAGTCCACGTTTGGGCGCTCGACAGAAAAATCCTTTGGGTGGTCGACGGTGCATTCCACAAGCGCCCATGGAAAAACTGGAATCTCTGCATCAGCTAACTCTATACTCCCCCTGTAATTTCATTATTCTGTTTTTTATTTCCTCTTTTAGAAATTTATAAATTTTCCTCACATTTTTACTCTCAATGAGGAGTCTATTTTTCACACTGAATGAATCAAATATTTTGTTTTATCTCTCGTGAAGCGATAATTAAAAGAAAAAAAAAAAATATCGGGAATTTTCCAGTGAATTTTTATCACCCGATAATTGTAAAATCAATCGATAATGAATATTTCACGCTCAAGAAGTAACGGAACGCCAAGATCGCGTGGCACGAGCTCACAAATACCCCATCTGGCCAACAAGACCAGTAAGAAGATAAGAAGATGAGGGGAAAAGAGGATAGATGGGTTTTTAGAGGAGTGAAGAGAGAATTCTCTTTTCAGTCTTATTCCCTTCCCTCACCCCTTTGCCAATCTTTATTTACTTTTCATCCCCCTCGTCTCATTTTTCTACAATCTACTCGTGGAAGAGAATTCGCCAAGTCTGCCCCCCTCCCAATTTCTTCCACCCTCACGTATGAAAACACAGAAGGGGGCGAAACATTGCCGCGAGTCATATTCCCTCTCCCTTTTTTTTTTTTATTATCCACCCATTGTCTCTGAATTCCTATTTTCTCTCTTTTTTCAAATATTGTTCATTAAAAAATTCCTTATACCTCTTTTTTAATTATTCTCCTCATTTTCTTCTGTCGTAAATAATCATTTCTCTTTTACTCTCCTCCCACCCCCTCTCCAAATATTATTTTCCATATACGAGTGAAATAAAATCAGTCTTTTCTGATACCTCACAGTGACCATCAGCTCTCCTTAATAATTTTATTTTCTCTATCCCCTCCTATTTTTCACCAAATACTGTTGTTTTCCTCTCCCACCCTATTTTACCAATTTTTTTTGCCCCCTATTTTCAACACCGCTACTCGAGTCACGTACCACTGGTCGCCTACCGACGCCCTGATGTGAGGAAACTTGACTTGGCAAATTGAAGCGTCTCGTAAGAAAGGGCGGGGGGGGGGGAGAGGTACTGTTATTGTCCGGAAAAGAATCGAGTGACTCACTCGTGCGAATAAAAAAAAAATATAATACCCCTGACACAATAACAATATTCTTCTCTACCATCGATCGATATAATTTTTTTTCTTCCTTTCTGGAATTATTAACGCATCAACAGCTTTTCATGTCGTTAGAACTCACAAGTGTCTCCTCTGTAACTTGTAGGTTACTATGTTATGACAGTATCTTCAGTGAATTATCAGTATGTAGTCATACATGATGATGAGATCATTACTTTTTGGTCATGTCCTTATTATTTAAGTAAACCAAATAATCCAGAAATATTCCGCCGATGCCCGGGATCGAACCCGGGACCTCTGGCTCCGTAAGCGGACACCTTACCTACTCGGCCATACATCCGACTTGTATAAAAAATTATTAAAAATTCCAACAGACAATTATAAATTCCAATTATCCAAGTTATTAAATTTTTTTTTTCAACACTCCTCCCTCTTTCATTCATCAGTCCGGTATCGTTGATTTGTATGCATTAAAAAACTTTGATAATCCCCCAAAGGGAAAATCTCATTTATCCCCAAAACCTATTTCTCACATTTATTCTAACGATAATTGTATTCAAGGGAGGGGGGGGGGGACTCGCTTAGCGAAATAAAACGACTTTCCCCCTCTCCCCCCCTCTCTGAAAAGTTTTCCCGAATGAAATATTGTTGAACCTACAAATATATATGTATTTGATACACAAAAATAATTACCAATCCTAGATACACTTTTTGCCTCTGGAGTTATCAAATATAAGTGGTGAATACTCTATATTTTGTCAACCATAATGGTATACAAATGTGAATAGTACATATACGTTTGATAAAACCAAGTGGTTGGTACTTGATGTACACGTTTGGTATGTATGCAGCTGTTGTAGGTTATCTCACGGAAGGCAGCGAGTGTGGAAACAGTTGCGGGTACGGGTTTCGAGAGATTGCGGGGGGGAGGGAGAGAGAGACGCATGCTGGTGGAATGATCGGTATTCAGATCAGCCCCCAGTTGCCCCCCCCCCTCCTCCTACTTCTCCTTCACCATCTCGTCCTCGTCCCATTCCACTTCATTCTCATCGTCATCCTCTCTCTCTCTCTCACCCCCCCCCCCCCTCCCTTTATCCACCGACCATATGTCAAAAGTTTGGAGAATAGCGAGTAAAATAATTTGCTTGTTCACAGTGCCACGGCTTTGCTATTTCGTGTACGTATAATTCCCAAAACGTACATACTTGTTAAATGTCTATATGCATGAAAATTGTACATTTGTGTAGGAAAGACGACATAGCTTGAAAACTGGTTGTATTAACATTCTCACACCCCCAACACTCAACCCACCCTCAAAATCCTACCCCCCCGTATTACCTAGAAATCTCGTAACAGTATACAATGTGCAAACGAATACCGACTACATACAACTTTCGTCGAATATTCACGTGTTGTGAATTATTAGTCCACACTTTGCATCCAATTAAATGTCCCATAGTATTGCCCAAGTATAATCCCCTGGAATATCTAAATCCCGTTGTATGAGGGATATAGGGCAATAGTTGGATTTGTGCATTTTGTTGAATCGAGTTTTTTTTTTTTTTAAATAATTTATCAACTCTGAAATAATCACTCAATCAATGAGAGATTGTAATTAAAGTTTTTTCCCCTCCTATCCTGAAGATTCAGGGGTTACGGCAACTCATTTGCAAATGATAATGAAGGGAATAATCTATGTGAATAAAATTTATTATCTTCAACCCAAAAGTAATCGTTTTAATTACAATTGAAAATGTTAATTGTTCGATAAAAATAAATTAATGAAAGAAGAAAAAAAAAAAAAAAAAAACTAATGAAATAACATCAATCACTGCGTCTCGTTTCAATATATCCCGTGATTACAAAATATTGTACATAATCCAGGGACAGTTGGTAACAATATCAAACATAAATTTTTACCTCTATTATTTTCTTGCTCCCCTGAGTTTTGGTGTGGGTGCTAAATTAAATGCATCGATAAATTAGCATGCTAACGAGAGAGAGAAAGAGAGAGAGAGAGAGTTGGGTCGCAAGCGCTGTGGTAAATCGAGGTACGTGATGGCGGTGAAGGGGGGGAGGGAAGGGGTCTCTGCAAATAGGGGAGAAAAGAGGAGGAGAAAAAAAAGGAGAGTGAGTCATCTCTTTTTCTCTCTCCATCGGTCGCAAACTTCCCCCAACAATCCCTCTCTCTCTCTCTCTCACTCTCTGGCGTTGGCGCACTCAACTCAGTCGGCTTTTCCTGCGATGGTAATCGAGCAAAATATTGTGGCATCGGCCTCAGGCCACTCCAGTCTCCCTCCATTCCCACCCCCCTCTTCGTCCACGGGTTCTTGACTCTCTTCTTCCGCGTCTCTCACTCGCCATTGCCAATGCTTCCGCGCTCTCTCTCCCTCTTTCCTCCTTCACCACCACTCACTTTTTCCTCTTCCTCTTTGGCCCTCTCCCCCCCCTCTACTGGTTGCAACCATCACCCCATCGTATACCATCGTCTTTGAAACACACTCGGCAATACAGCTGTACCTGCAGTTGCAAAAGCTATACTGGCAATGATTCTATGCATAAAACCCGAGAGAAAGATTACCCGGGCGTTACGTTCTTCATCGCACTCTTCTGGCCTTCGTCTATTTGAAAACACCTCACTCACTGCTATTTCTCCTACTTCCTCTTTTTACCCGTTGACTCTGCACTCGAATCCACACGCCACTCTGATCCCACTCGTTTCTCAATTCCTACCTATTTTACACTTTTCTATGTACCACACATCTCCCTGGGCATTAATATGGGGTAGATCAGTGTGGTTTTTTTTTCTTCTTTTGGTCCGCCTTTTTATCATTGGATAGAGGAAAAAAAAAAAAACAGGGCATCAAGTACCTGACATAGAATCAAAGTGAAAAAAAAAAAAAACGAAGGAGCTCGATTCCATCTCACAAATCGTGGGAAAGATCGGATGAACCATTTCATTCATTTATTCTCCCATTGTGGTTAAGTTAAATTCGTGTTGGTGGGGTATATTTTTCCTGAGACGTAGAGTAATTTCACGGTGATTTTTGGGGGCTTCACGCATAGATTAGATTGAATTCTAGTGTGATCGAATCGACTTAAATTGGAAAGTAATATTTTCAATTTGAGGAGATTTTTTTCCTCTGGGTACATATCTTATTTTCGTCTCAAACCATCAACCAACATAATTGATTATCCACTCGGTATAATTTCAAATTTCTTCATTTGTATTAATGCGAGTTTTATAATAAAAACTTTGATATTCAAATTTTCTCAATTTTGAGAAACTATGGTAATTTCCTGAGGAAAGTATCTCAATACTTCTCTCCTCTCCAAGTATCTATACTATTGCGTGGATTTGTTGTAAGCACGTAGCGATTTATGCCCTTACAACTTATTTCAAAACTTTCCTTTCTATTTGAATGGTGATAGAAAGTGAGTTTATTATTATCTCAAATTTGGTAGGATTTTAAAATTGATTTTCACTGGAATTTTATCATCAACATGTTGGTTAAAAGGCTTCATTCATATAGTGAACATTCTGTTCTCAAAATTTCACTGGTGTATCCAATTCCACTGGGTTCTCATCCAAAAGTTACCCTGAAACTTCCTAATGTATGTGGGAGAGTCGGTTGGGCCGACTTGTATCCGTTCTATGACCAGGCGGTACAGGTCGTGACCTCAGTGCTACCTTCTGCATCAGTACGTCTCCCTTTAACTTGTGTCTACTAGACCTATCTGCAGACCATCACTCCACACGATCCTTCACTCTGAAAATTCCCCCCCACCATACAATTCCATTCGCATCACTCCACCATCTCGACTTATATGTTTCGATCGTTTCGTTATGCAGGAGTCGAATTTGGAAAATTAGATTCATCGATCGTAGTGCAAAAACTTGAAGCACCACGTCCACTATAAATTGACAGGGTTGTAAAAATATACGGGAGGAGGGCACGACTATCATGGTAAAGCGTAAAATCATTTTGGCCAACTGTGAATATTCAGGGATCTTCAGGTATAGCATCTGAGCAGATGTCACAACTATAAATTTTCCATCATTTTGGAATAGGGTAAGGTTGGGATCAACGGAGTTACGTAATCATGGAACGATGGTGATAAAATGTACTGGGGGGGGGGAATGAAATTTTAGGTAGAACACTTCTAGTTCATCGGAGGGATGAAATTCGTTTTCACGTGTTTGAAGAATTATTTTTTAAAATTGTTTTATGGAGGCATACCACTCAGCATGTAGCTTGTACAGTGTGATTATTGACAACACTCACCTGAAACAGAATAGAGAAAAGTTGAATTAGTAAAAATGTTATGGCAATCGTTGTGCAACACACTTGCAAATTATCAATGAAGCCCACTGCGGGATTTGAACCCACAACCTTCAGATTACTAAGAACCTGCTTTTACCAACTGAGCTACCGAAAGTTGGCTCATTTACCATCAAATTTTTGTTTCTCATAACCTAACCTGCATACGTACTTGGAGACAATCGTGGAAAATCATGAAGAATAATAACCACAAATGTTTCATTCATCACTTCCCAAAACTTATAAACTACATCAGGAATACCCATACCTCCTATACAAGCATATAAGCCCAACCATCAGCTGACGTAATTTAAACTCGGTCGATGCTAGGGATCTGGTGAAAAGTTTCCTCGAAACTAGGCCGAGAACGTAAATACGAGTTATTGTTCGACGCCTCGGTGGTTTGTGTGCTCAGTACTTCCAATTCACCAACTCCCTATTACTTATAACACTGCACTACCAACCTGGGTGCCCATACGCCAATATAATACATGTGTCATACTAGGAATTTTACAAAGTACCATAAATACTTGATACCTTTGAATATAACGACAGTATTTGTGAAGTACATAATTTGATTACACTTATTTGAGTTTGTGCACTCCTACATTCATCAAATTACGAGAATGTAGAAACATAAAGGCAACTAATACAAGGGCAAACAGTTTGACGTCGCAATCAGCTACTCGAGAGACGATGTTTGAGCCAAAAGGCGGGTGAATTGGTCCGTAAAAAGTGTCAAAAATGAAAAAGGGCAAATAAATCAAAGATAGTGATTTATGTTTGTTCAATTTTATAAATGAACGTTGGGCGACAGTTTTACTGCATTGATTGAAAATTTGTGACAAAATTTTTCAAACAAAATCACTCTCTGTTTTTCGTTTTCATCCCATTGAACTTACTCCACTCCAACTTTTATACCGTTTTTAGGTGACTTGGAGAAGGGAGGAGGAGGGGGGAGAGAGAACATTTTTCACTGGACACAAGTGATGGCGCACATATATGTACTAACGTCAAGATGGTATACCCAAGTAGAAACACATACCGAATATTCCCTGAGGGGGTGGGTATATGTGAGAGGTTGGATTATTGATTAAGTACAGCCAGGAGTGAGCTTGCTCCGTCATTCCCCAGCAATTTCGAAAATTCTGGAGAGCTTGCCGACAGATTTATCCCCCCCTCCTTCCCCTCCCCTCGTCCTCTATCATTTATTCCACGATGCAGAATCAATTAGGAACACTGTGTCTTGACTACAAAATTCAAGATGTATCTCATCATTCCTCAACCCACATCACAAGAACAAAAAAAAAAAAGCAATCTCCCACGCATCAATTTACCAACTGAGTGAATCAATTAACATCAACACCATGTTCTTTACATAATACTACAATATTCTGAATATTGGAATACGTTAATTTCCAAGGTTAATTATACCACTCAACTCCGCTTACATGTTTTTACCCTCCAATGTGCAATTAATTATCGCTCAACAGGTTGCACAAGTAATAAAGCAAAAAAAAAAAAAAAAAAGAGGAACGGAACTATTATCAAGTTCTATCCAATAAATGTCAATTAGTTGTTTTCCAAGCGTTCATTGTTGACTTTTTTTTTTTTTCTTCTCTACTTACTATTTTCTCTCAATTCTTCTTCTATCCCCCCCCCCCCCCCCCACTTCTACAACACCCGTGTGGATGTTTCAGTGGGTAGCGCTGGTCTAAACCCTCTCCCCCCCCCCCCCTTGCTGCCCCACGTGTTTCAAACGTAGATCTTCCACATTTTCCCACCGAGTCAACTCACGACTGCCTGCCCAGTTACCCATGGTTCGATTTCTAATCTCCACCGAGGTATAATGTCGCCCGTAATTAATACAAGTTGTAATCCACCGCGCGTGCATTCTGGTTTTGCGGGGGACACGATATTAGTTGTGTAGTTATAGTTGGATGCAAGTATGAGAAAGAGGAGGGGTTGGAATGAGTCGGGGAGGAAGGGGTGATTGGGGAAGGTAGGAGGAATTATAGAGTGAGCTGAGAGTAAACTGTGGATCCACCACACACACATACATGTCCCCATGGGGGAGGACAGATAGGATCGGCGTTGAGGCCACAAATGCAACGTGTGGCTTCTCCATTTCCTGCTACAGTTAATGGAAATTCTGAATGTATACTTCTGGGAAATATTTACCTTGAAATATCCTCACTGTCTCCACTCTATTCTCTAACCTAATCTCAGCAATTTTGTCCTTGATATGGAAGAGACACTAGTAGTGATGGCCTTACATATTCCTCATTCCCTTTACCAAAATCCTTTTCTTTTCAACGCGCAGCAAACCTGATCGAATGCCCGTTGGCAGTTTGAATATGTGAAGGTAGAGAGTCTAGGAGGTAATGTATATACACTTGACGGTATAAAGTTAAAGCCTGCGCGTGACTAGCGGTTGACGCGTGGCGTAAGCCTCAGGATCTTGGCTTCTGGTTTATGAGTTCTCTGATATTATGTTGGGTACAGTGGGTTCTCATGGATTCATTCGGAATAGTTGTATCATTGGTGACCTGAGACTCTTTGAGTGAAAAATGAATGAGAGAAAGGCTTTTATGAAGTGAATTATTTTGATGGTGTATCAACAACTGGGTGAAAAAGTTGATATTATGAACCGTTAACTATTGTATTCTTGAAAATGGCAATGAATGTCATCCAGAAAACTTGATCTTCAACCAGGTCAGGATTATTCTGGTTGAAGACAGATTTAGATGTTATTCGATGGAGATCGAGATATGATTTGTATTACAACTGTATCTGTACCGGGACTTGTCCCATTTTATCACACAATTTCTGACCCAAAACTCGTAAATTTGCCGATCGATACCATGATCAGAATCCCTGAAATCTTATCGGATTGGAATTTTTCTGCTAAAGACTTGATCAGTTCTGTATATTGACAACACTAAAACTCTGGATCAAGTTGAAAAGAATAATCTCTCATTACAGCCAAGTTGACCAGATTTTGTAAAGCAAAAGTCGTTTGACTCCATCATAAAATAAAATGACCAACACGCAAAGTGCAAAGTAAATCCGCATAAGAAATTAACAACACAAACTCATGGGAATATCTTAATGCAGAGATAACCTAACCATAATTTACAAAATCCCTGTAATCATGTGGTAATTGTACAAGTCATCAAGTAAGAGTGGGGGATTATAATAGTTGCTGTAGCGACAGCCTGTTCAGACGTATATGTATCGTAGTTTACGTCAGTTTCGATTATAGCAGGGTCAGCTTGTGGATAGGCATCGAGGCTATATATCTTCATCGTTTTGACCTCCCCCGTGACACTGCGAGGGAGGATTAATAGCGTAACACACCGAGATATCTTGCCCCTGTGGTCTAGACCTCAACTAATATCCAGTTACTTCATCAAATCAACTTTTCAATTATTTTCCATCAATTCTTTAACGTGTCACAACTGTATACACTAGAATCTTTTACCTCTATTTCAAAACCAATATTGCACCATTGTATCGGCTATGTGTGTACCATAATACTAGACTGTAAGTGTCTCGATGCAGTTGTATTTGTGAAAAAGAAAGATTGGCATTGGAATGGAGTACTCAGAGAGAAAGAAGTAAGAAAAAAAAAATGACTGTGGCAAAATAGCAATGCTGTTATAGCCACAGCACGAACTGTCACCATTTCCGCGTGTTTCTTACTATCCCGCGTTCCACAACTCCTTTATCCTCACTGGCGACACGACTCTCGTCCTCTCAGTGCCCATCTCTCCCTGATTCTCCTCTCTCTTCACCAGTGTTTGTATCATTCTTTCTTCTTTTTTTCAACAATTTCTATTATCTATCATACATTTTTTTTTTCTTCTCCTAACCTTCCATTACTGTCATTCCGCTCTCATCGTTCCACACGTTATCGTTGACGTGTATGACAAACGGAAAAACCCTAGAAGTAAACAAGTTTTCCCCCATCATCTCCAAATGATGTAATAAAATGGTGGGGGGAGAAAAAAAAAGTGGAATGATGAAACTGACAACAGTGGCTGAGTGGTTAAGGCGCAGGATTGACGGTGGTGACCTATGGATGGACCCGGGTTCGAATCCGGCTCAGAGCGATTTTTTAACACACTCAGAACGGGAGTCTAGACGCCGAGAATCGTCATCGAGAAGTGGTATGGCAGGAATAGAAGCCTTTCTCCGATGATGAAGCTCGGTCAATGGACGGGTTGAAGTCAAAGTCTTGAGCAAAACGTAAAAAGCTGAATAGGCTATATGTGGAAAAGCAATAATAATAAAAAATTCATATTGACGTATCGTCAAAGGCAATAGATGCAATTTGGTAAAGAAGAAAAAACAATGGTATTGTAACGAGGGAATCATCAAGGGCCTTCCAGTGGAATAACGTAAGCAAGCTGGATCGTGCAATGAATCGGCAATATATCGAGATAGCCGGGAGGTCCAAAACCCCGTTTGCTGCTAAAGCCAGAGCTTTGAGAAGGACCAACCTTGCGGCGATTAGATCTTCTCTTTACAACTCCGGGCGTTCCGGCTGTTTACAGCATGCTACGATGCACGAAGCTTCCCTCCCAACCACATGTCCTAACTCTCTTTCCCTCTTTCTATTTTACCTCTTTACTGGCCTCTCAATGTATCCCCCTTGACTTTATCCTTTATCCTGTTGGCGGGCGATTTAGAGCCGCCCTCGGCAAACCTCATTCTTCCGTGCTCTACTCTTGTATCAGTGGTAAAATAGCCCAAGATTTTTACTGGACAGCTGTTGGAAAATCTAAGGACAAACCCCCAAGACTTATTTCTTCTCAACTTCTCATTGATTATGTTGAACCGTAAATTGTATTGCATCATTGGTATAATGGTGAAGTTGAAGTTCAAGTGTTTCAGTGTAAAAATTGTATGAGTATAGCGGTATTATCCTTCCACAAGTATTTCTTCTTCAAGCTGTCGCTTTTGTTAGGCACTCCAGAGAATTGCCCTGTGCCTCCTCCGCACAACTAAACTGTTGTACATAATCCAGACAATTTTTTTTCTTTTTTTTACTTCTGGGATGCTTCGAGGTAGGCGTGACAGGCTTGAAAGAGGAGTTCGTGCGCTTCCAATAATCGAGGGAAGTATATAATGCAGTGGGCATTATCCTGACATCATTCTGATGGGAATGAGAAGATTTTCATACGTTGAGTTTAATCTTCTTTTGGATTATGAGAATGCCTGGATGATACTCAACTCCAAATAATAATGGAGTCTGAAAGTGATCCCGGAAATCAGAAATGAAAAAACTTGTTTTTTTTTTTTTTGACTGTTTAATTGATAGCCCAATGATTCTCCTCTTCTTTAATTCAATGTATTCAACAAAAACTGTAAATTTCTCAGCTGATACTTTATTCAACATTTGCATGCCAATCTACCACACAAGATGAATCATTGGTTAATGCACCTATAGATGTTATATAGATAGTACACGATCCGGCTGTTGGAGATAACTACCGTCCAATGATCATGCTGCATGCACCATCAGCTATCATGCACGCACGTCCACACCACCTCCTTGATACAAACTTAAACCCGCTTTTGCCACATATACCGCAAATGCATCATGACCCTGAATTGATCCAACATGCATAATCCCTCTTTGGCTGTGGTCTGATGAAATATTTATTCAGTAAAACTATGTTGAATTGTTTTCACTCTTAAATACCCATACATATGTATGTCAAATACCATTACAGTTTGTAAGAGGCGGCAAAGTGGTGCACAAAAGAGGTAGATGATACTATTACAAAGGACAATTGTGGGGATGGTTTGGTATGTATATACATACAAGACACGATTTGATTAAGCATTCTATCCGGTGCTCAAACATGTCCTCCACGAGTGGAATTCAAGTTGATTCGCGTGACAATACGATAGAGAGAGAGAGAGAGAGAAAGTAAGTGTATGTGTATGTGTGTGTGAATAGGAAGAAACAAGGAGGTGAGTAACAATGAAGGGAAAAATGTGGTAAGAGAAGGCAGGAAGGATGTACAGGTTATAATGCAGTGGGATGAGAGTTGTCGATGAAGGTCGTGATGCCGCCAGTACCAATATGCATTGTGGTTATGTATAACTATGAGAAGTAGGAAGTTGGAACGAGTGAGGATGATGTTAAAGTATCTAATGATTTCCTGAATAGATGTAAATGTACAGAGTCTGTGATTTTTGAAATAATCTACGTGGGATTAGAATTTAAATGGGCCAGAATCTGATGATTCTAAACGTTCAATTAAAGCTTTATGAAAATCTTAAATTGAGCTTTTTCAAAGATTGGTCAAAGATCAACTGACCTAAATCACCAAGAACCCCAACTCCAATATCTCTCTCACTCTTCAAATCAAGATTACCAAAGAAATATTAACGTTCAATATGAATATCCCCAGATATATCTCAATTCATTGAGACAGCTAGTGGTCATATTTAATACATCTTATCTCAATTCTCCATATACAACCTCTGAAATCCTATCACAAGAACCCCCCCCAATTATACACCAATGTATGTAGTACACTCGGAGTAGGAATGAACGGTCAAGAGGCGATCAGAGGGTTTTAGTCAGTGTATATGGGAGGGTCGAATTGCTTCAAAACTGCCACCACATCACTAGCTTTCTCCAATAGCTCAGATAACTCAGATACCAAGTGCATAAGCAAGAAGACAAACTCATCCTATTATATACATCACCATGCCCCCAAGTATAACTCCCAGCATGGAGTCAGGTTGATTCACAGCATTCAATACAACCATACCTTGTATATATCATCATACTCCTCTGTACTTTGATACACCTTCTTACTTTATGTCTTTAGCGATATCAACGCTCAAATCATTTCTGTATGATACCTCCCCCTTTATCGCTGCCGCCTGCTCGTCGCCTCTCTCTCCATTTTATGCTAACCAGGCCCTCTATTCCGCCATCTCGTTAACCATCTTTGTGTCCGGGGATTCCTGCCTTCTCGCACATTCTCCTCTTATTTCCATGCAACATGTTCCCCTTTTTTTCATCCTATCTATAACCAACTTTTATATCCAACCAAGATGACAGTAGTCTATGATGATCCGAGACTGGGGATCACAGTAGGAAGTCTACACGATGATGCTTCCATATATCGAATATCGGAGAAACAGACTACTAACCCCCCTCTCTACCTTCTCCATCTGACTTTTACGACCAGAAGGGCTTTTCCAGATTTGCTCATGGTTTTACTGTCTCGTACTATCCTCCGTTACGACTTTCACCTTGGGTATACACTCTTTCTTCATACATGTTACGCTTTATACATCTGTACATCTGTACTCCAGGGTCCTATATTCTTGTGATTGTAAATAAATTTTTTCCTATTTCTTTTTTTTTCTCCTCTCCTTCCTCGTATTTTACGAGGAATCACTTTTTTGTTTTGTCATTTTATGGGTAAAAAATTCAGACACAAATGGAAGAGTCAGATGGGGGCATTACCCGAAGATTGAACTAGATATATTTTTTTGTTTTTAGACAATTTTTGTCATCAAAATCTCACACGCTGGCACTTTGGCTTATAACAGTGAGAGGAAAGGGGGAAGGGATATATGCTTGAGTCGCGAGTAATTTGGCGTGTAACGATGGGAGAATGAGATGAGAATATACGTGAAAAAAAAAGGAGAGATAAGGCTCTGGGTATATCCTATTTATTAAACTCAACGAGAATGTGTGAGAGAAGAAATGATGATTAAAATGAAAATAAAGGGGGGGATAATGGGGCTGAAAAAAATGTACATTTTGACACGAGAAACAAGTGTAATTGAAGATTTTTTTTTTTTACCTCACAATTGTACATGAATACCTATAAGCCTTGGGTAGTTAAAGTGAGACAGATGCATGGTAATATCTGTCCAGAGTGGAAGAATAGTGAGTGCAATTTTGGTGAAACGACGCGCGGTCCAACGAAGCGGTATCCCTGAATAAAGACCGAAAATTAAGCAAAAAGGTTGAAAAAAAAAAAAAAGAAAATGAGAGTAAGTGAAAAGAAGTAATATAAACGTTGAAAAAAACTACAATTTCTCATCCTGTTCACTGTCGAGTGCGGGAGCCAAGTAAAACGAGACTTAGCATCTCATTGCGAGAGGACCAATTCTTATCGTACATAAACCATCAAATGGAGGAACTTTGAAAGAGTGAAGTTGAGGTTGAAAAAAAAAAAAAAACAAGAATTTTACGACTCTCTCACTCACTCGTTTTTTTCTTTAATTAAAAAATCTCCAACAAAATATAAAACCACCAAAGTTAATTAACATGAAGAATGCAAATAAAAATAATAATAAAAACAAATGTTGAGAAAGTTTTTGTAGTCGTTAAAATAAACACCGAGAGACTGAAAAACCGTTAAAAAAGTGAACTAAGCGTCAATTTTTGCGGTGAAAATAAAAAAAAAATAAAAAAAATCTTATCACGGTGAGTTTTACGAGCATTTACGTCGATTTTGTTGCACTTGAATATTACTCACTACGTGCATCGTGCGAGTTATAAAGAGGTTAGGTATACCAGGGAGTCTTTGCAGAGAGAGATGGAAAAGACGAATTATATGAAAAAAATCTATGGGGAAAGTAGTTACGGAACCGACGACGGTGGCTGTGTGGTTAGAGCGGAGGGTTGGCACGCGGACGACACGGGTTCAATTCCCGGTTGGGGAGGGCCAAATTTTTAAAGCTCTGATTTTCACAGTTTTCACTGTCCGAGCGGGAGTCTTGCAAGAGACGACTGTACCTGATCAGATTTTCCTCGATTGAGGTTTTCCCTCAACCCTTGGCGGGGATGGGAAGGGAACAAATCGTAAAAACTCGAGAGGGTATACGAGTGGAATAGTAAAAAAAAAAGTAGTCACGGACACTTGTGTATCATCCATGTACTCTTAAGGTGCCATCACGGGGGTAATAAAGAAAAAAAAAAGGGGGGGGGGGGCTTTTCGACGCGCGCAGTGACCGGCTGACGCACATCCAAGGTCGTCCCAGGGCGCTAAACAGAATGCATGCCTGTACCATTTGAGAGAGGGATGGATAGTTGACAGTTTGAACGTTGAAATGCGTAACGAGGAGGCAAGCTCAATCTCCCTGTGGGTATGGTGAGCGTGTTGTGCAGGCGACAGACGATATGATTTGACTTGCACAAAATTTTCAATGACCTACTCTCAATTTATATCTCTATTTCACACCGTATATATTCGGATAAATAAATCTTGATATGTGTGCATGTAAATTCCATATGTACTGCCAATATTCCCCAAGACCCGAGTGATATCGAAAACACGGTACTTGGGTTTTGTACATGACTCACGTCGGTACTAATCCAATTAAATCCCATTACCAATCCATACGGAGCAATCAATTTTGGATGTATATCGTTGTTGTCGTGTATTACGTGATTTCTAACGAGAGAGTGAGAGAGAATTGAATTCTAATATCATCACTTTTTTCTGTTTTCAGGTCATAATAGACTTGGAAAAGAGCTGAAATCACGTAAATTCTGGTAAGTCTTTTATTGATCAATCATTATCTCGTTAATAAATCATTTTAAGAGATAATGTCAAGAGACATTTTTTGTAGCTGAGAAAATTTCTGATAAAAAATACCTTTTGACATTTTCTCCTAAAATCACTCATTATCAGGATAATTAAATTATTAACAAAATAACAACAAATAAATACCCAATATATACTGATATACGTCACAACTGAAGTATCAGAGTCAAGATTCACCCCCCTCCCCTTCCCATAGACATTCAATTCCACTCCAATAATTCAATCCGTCCCACTGAAAGAATTTTCTGCGTCGAAACATGCATTAAAATTCCGTCAGTCTAAAATTCTCTCACAACGCCCAAATGATCTACAGTATACGTTTTCGACGCGTTGGGTGTCAAACGAAATCAAACCCCTACAACAGAAAAACTCAAAGGAGAGAGAAAAAAAAAAACCCCCTCATCCCCTAGAAAAAACAAAAATTCAAACAAATGAAAGAGCGGATATACATTTCCCTGTCCAAGAGAAACGCAGATGGATGTGTATACGGGGATTGCCCACGGTTTCAATTACGTTTTTAGCCATTGGCGATCTGGTGTGCCACAACCGGAAATTCCGGCCACGTACGGCAACGAATTTCCTGGGTCGCTCCCTCTCTCTCTCTCTCGCTCGGCAGCAAGGAAAAACCATGCAGCTCGTTACAGTGAATTGAAAAATGAGAAGTAAAAAAAATTGAAAAAATTCGGGATGAAGTGTGCGAGTGAGACAGGTGATGTTGAAGAGGGAGGGGGAACATGAAGATGAGTTATATGAGTGTTTGGTGGGTGGAATGTACGAGGGTTATGAAAAACGAGTTTAAAAATTGTGTGGGAATATGAAAAAATAAATAAATAAACCATTTAAAGGTTAAAATATTGATAATTGTGAATGGGGTATGAAAATAGATATTAGAGAATAGAATAAACCCTCGATGTGTTTGCATTACAGGGGTTAAATACAGGTGTTGAGGTATTGTGCATTTTGTCAACAATAGAATTCACCAGAAACACATGTTAATGGTTAGTACTAGTGCAGCCAATGTCGCCAAACATGCTCCTCAGCACGCTCTCGTCCAATAGCTTCGGGGGGGGGGGATATAAAGGACCTCTCTATAGGTCCATTTCTCCTCTGTAATAACGTGTACGTCGTAATGCGTTGGCCCATTCTATCCCCCCCCCCCCCTCCCGGCACAAATACAGTTGTATGTAGACGACAATTTGTACAATGCCGAGAGATGTTCTCAAACGTACAAATGATAATACGTGCAAATTACAGGCGTGAATGGAATTGTAGAGGTATTTTTTTTTTTTTTTTTAATGTAAATCATCGAACTAGAATTTCCAGTGATAACAATTGTAACTGAATCACGTTGGTATGTAGAATTATTGGTGTACATGGAACAATGAAAGTTATCGAGTGAAAATATGAAATATGAAGTGAAAACACATTTCGAGGGATAACTAAAATCCATTTAAATTTATTTTGGGTTTTAGGTTTTTTTTTTTTAAAATTTGGAAAATAGCAGATTGAAAATTTTTGATGTATTTTATCAATATCTCGTGTTAATTAATTAATGGAATGATTAAAAAAAAAATATCAGAACCTATCACCTCAGATATACCAATATTGATCCATTCCCTTTAAAACATGTATTTTCGACCTTGACAAGGCTTTAAAAATCATCACTTTATTTTCCAACCGAGCAACTTTTTTAATTCCACACATATACCCTGAAATTGCTATTTAAGCCAATATGTATGATGAATAGCATAAAACTGGTATTGTCAGTGTCAGTTTTCAAAGTGTAAATTTTTCATCTCCCCCTTTCCTATCCCTCATTCAACCACATGTTGTACGATATTAACACCATGGTATTATCGGTGTATATAAATATGTATATACCTCAACGTGTACAGCCTCCAGTCACTATCGAATTACAAACCCCTGAGCATTTAACTCATAATAGAGTATAACTAAATAAACAGGATCAAATAGGTAAGTTAAATACTTTCATTTAAAATCCCCCCAGATATTGCAATTTCTCACAAAATTAAAAAAAAAAATATATATACTCATGCCCATCAATTTAATTGTTTAACAATTAAATGCATTCAACTCAACTCGAGTCTATAAATTAAAGGAAAGAAAAAAATAAATAAAATAACCTCAAAAATGCAGATGAGGTCAAGAGAGAAATCCAATCATGACAAGTAAGACGATGGGTTGCACGCACTTGAGGGTTCATAAGGAGGGGGAGGGGGGGGGGGGGGGGGGGAGGAAAGGAAATTAGTTGGAAGTAGAGAAAAATAACGAGTATGGATGTGGAAGTGAGATGAACGCGAATAGGTAAAAAAATCCCCCCCCCCCCCCCCAACAATTGCGCTATCCGTCTAGTCGGTAATTTCTTCAGTAACGAAGAGGCGCGACGCCATTTAGACAAATTAGCCTCGCCTCCCCACCCCTCTTTATCCACTCTCTCTCTCTCTCTCTCTTACTCATTTCTCAGATAACACGACAGTCAAGTGGAATAAAGAGTGAGAGGGATGAGGGTGAAAAGAGAGCCAAGGGAACAAACTAACCGGTCCGTATCTCTGCAATATCGTCCCGCTGTGAAACACCATAATACACCAATTTTCATTTGTTATTAACGTCTGAAATCACCTGGGATATACCTCGCATAAAGCAATTTGACTCGTCAAATGAGAAAGATAATGATTGAAAAAGGACCGACAGTAATGGTTGGGCGAGCGAGGTGTTGCTCCGACGGACATCTGAGCTAAGCAGTGTTGAGCTGGGTTAGTAATCGGATGGGTGACCGTTTAGGAACACCGTCTCTCGTACCAAAAATTGCTGAGCGGTAGGCACGGGTGTAGAGACCCAGTGTGCGCCTCTCATCAGTGTGACAGAGGGGTACACTGGAACTCTACATTATCGGCCGACTGTACTGGCTAAGGTTTCCATGGTTCCCTTAGTCTTCGGACAAATGCGGTACAGATTAGAAAAGTCGGTCCATGGGCCGCAAAAAGAGAGAGGAAAGATAGGGTGGCAAGTGTAGGTCTCAAACCGAGTAGTTGCGTCAGTAAGACCAAAGGAAAAAGAAATAAAAAAAAGAAAAATGATTGAAAAAGAAATTGGTAGAAAAAGAAAATTAATTATTCTCAAATTTATATCAAATGATAAATTTATGTGCTCATTTATTTAATCGATGGGCTATTAAAATTCCCCATAAAATTATCGAGATAAGTGAGTCCAGTGTAAATAAAATTTCCATAACCTCCAGACAACCTTAAAGAATCATATTAAAATAGTATATATCTCGTTGTCTCGGTGTATGAAATAATAATATAGACATGATGACGATAAAAATATGCATATGGATATGGCGGACAGTGGGCACGGGTAAATTATAGTTACATAGTTATAATGCCTTGAGCACGCACGTTGAAGCGCGTGACTGAGTCTCTCCTCTTCATCCAAACCCTAACCTATCCCCCCGCCATAATATGATGTGCTCTCTTGCAATGCATTAGCCATATATACACCTAGGTAGACTATAAAATTGTATACACACGATATACCAAGAGTATGAGTTTACCAACTTCACCGTTGAATCATAATCACGCACTATACGATATTTTAGTGTATTTCATGTTGTTGTATACATGCATTAGGTTGATGTTGTAACTGAGAATTGCACTGGTTGAGTTCAACGACAAAACATGAGAGAGATGCGGAAGGAAATGTAGAAACTATCAGGCCTCGAGCTACTTGAGAATAAAGAAAATAATCTAATGATAAGAACGGGTAGGAGAAAGAAAAAAATATATATTTTGATGAGTAGATGTATAGCGGGTATGTCCAACAACTCCTCAGGCAGGCGTAGCATAGAATACATTGGTATAATTCTCAACTACGTACGCGACACACGCACTTTAGCATCTTGTCGTTAATATCATATACAATTTTACTCTATTTGCTCTTGTAAATTATACCCATGTCCCTTTTCTATCCAGTGGTGTTATCAGTTAGACGTAATTGAAGTTGGCGTTATTCAATTTAATGGGATTTTCCACCCGCTGGGTAGAATATATAACAGCGTTAATATCTCAAACTGTGTTGTAACATTTTGTTTCCGGTTGAAAGAGGGAGGGGGGGAGAAGTGTTGGGTTAACGGTTTGTATTAAAATTGTGAGATCACAAGTTTTTGAGGTTAGAATGTTGACTCAGTATATGGGGTTCCGGGTGTCGACGACGATGGCGCTCTCATTCGATAATGGCAATGTAACGGGGTTGGTGTTGTATATATATAAAATATCATCACGACTTGTTTACTGAATTTATTTCATTTTTATCACTGAATTTGTAACGTATCAAAACGCGTTTTACACACTTGAACTATTATTAACTCGTCCGAGTCACGGAATATGAGAGTATTTTAAACTGTGTGAGAATAATACTGTTGTACGTGAATAACCGGTTGATGATATTTTGCGAGTGGAGGAGTTTGTATTTTATTATCATCATTATATCAGGGTGTGGTTTTTAGTTATGATAATAAACACGGTATACAACTTATTGAATCTGTCGTCACGTGTGCAATGTTTATTCAAAAGAGAAATATGTTATACTATTTTATTTTTATTTTTTTTGTAAAAATTATACCGATTCCTGTAGATCCGTTGTGGCGCCACCGTTGGGCACAAATCAAAATTAATCAGAGGAAGATTAAATAGGAAAAATCAGAGGGAGATTAAGTGAGAGCGAGAGAAAGGAAAAAAAAAAAAGTAGTAAATCCAGATTGGCAAAACAGCGAGTGATCTTGTATACCCCCACCATCTCTCTATTCATCCCCCCTTTTGACTCACAGTTACACCACGAGAGGACTCAAAGATACTGGCGCTTGGGTACGGATGAATGCACACACACTGGTAAACACTTTTTCCCAGAATTGGATTCCACGTAGCTCGCATCATTCGTCCATCCTATCGTCTCTAATTCGATTCACTTCACTTTTATATATACGTCCCCTTCTCGATTTTTCCCGACATTTGGCATCCGAAAAAAAGAAAGAGAGGAGAGAGAGAGATATATATATATATATAAAGGCATCCCCAGGGGCCATGGCCCAAACGTAGTCACTGGCGTATTTTTACTGTACATTGCGACGAGCTTTTCGAGTCTATGGCAAATGCAATTTATTTCCATTTCGAATGGTAGTTTCTTATTTGCCAAACCACTAGGAAATACTGACATTCAATTCGATCCCTATTTTTTTTCACATTTTGTTTATTCATTCTAAAGAGGGGGAGGGGGGGGGGATTAAGAAAAGGACCCATTTTGCCCCAATAATTGAATTTTTCTCAACTCCATACTCAATCTTATGATAAACTAAAAATTAATTGACATATTTCACAAGCCGACGGCTTGGCGCAGTGAGTAAGTTCGTTGCCTCATATGCGAAAGGTACCGAGTTCGATTCCCGGTCAGGGAGAATTAAATAGTGAAATTTAACTATTAAAAAGTCTTGATCAAAATCCCAGCATACTCAAACTAAAAATAATTTACATATTCAAAGACCTATTCCACCATTCTTAATAAAAAATAAAAAATAAAGAGTCTTACTGTGTGTATTAAAACACTGAGAATACCCAGGGTGAGACCCGCATGAACCAACTCAAGCGTACAATTTCCTCTCGGCCATGGCATTGATCAATGTCACTGGTGTGTGTGTGCAGCACGCGCGGAATAACCAGGAAATTCAAGAATTCCAGGGCCCCTCTAGTACACGCGAAAAATTGTGGAAAAACTTGAGATGGATATTACACCAACTCGAAGTGAAAATACATATCTCACTCTCCTCCATAATTCTCAGCATGTCCTTACCCACTCTAAAGTCACCATTATACCCCCCCTCCCCCCCGGAGAGATGGGGGCTAGCATAATTTTATTATTTTACCGCGAATGGAGAGAAGCCACAGTGATAAAGAGAACGTGAAAAAAAAATTAAAAAAAAAAAAAGTCATACCCATGACTAGAATGACAGGAGGTGGAGAGAGACCACGAAAAGGAGATGATGAAATGTAGAGAAAAAAAAAAAGGTATGAGACGAGTTGGAGGTAAAATTGAGGAAGAAAGGTGAAACGAGCTGGGCTCGGTAGCTCGTGCCACCGCGAACCCATTTCAGAGGGTGCGGGAAGGAAGAAGAATTGAATTACGCTCAACTCGATTAAAACCACCACCAGAGCTATTCACCATTCCCCCATACCTTGAGAACAGAAAATCGTGGCTAAGGTAGACCCCATTGTACCACAAGCCCAACTATATAACCTAGAGGAATATCTTGAGGTATCCAAAAACTTACGTCCCAACGGTGATTGAACGATACTCACTAATCATCTTATAGCACTTCCTGAAGGTGTACAACAAATATCTATCTTGCACAATCTGTTAACTCCTAGGCATCACATTAAACCCCCTAGAGATACTCCAACTTTCCCCTTATCCCCTCCCAACTTCTTCCTCACCATCTCTCCTCCATTGCTACCACTGCATTGGGATTAAAATCATTCTTGGAATTACACTTGGGAAATTGATGATGAGTTAGGGAAATCGATTTGTTTATACTGCGATAATAGCCACAATTCCTGATGGAGTTGGGGGGAGTGGGGATTGGAAATGAAAGGACAATGGAAATAGAGAAAGAGGTAACCAACGTTGTGTGTAAAGGGGGGGGGGGGGTGGAGAGGGGAAGGTTTGTGGCTCTTACTATTATCAAGAATATGCCTGGCGCTTGAACAGAACTATGATATCGCTACTCACCAACCTCAGCACACTGTTGTAACACAACGGTTATAGCATCAAATCCCTATGGGTTACCGAGAAATCCGGTGAAATAGAGAGAAGCATGCATACACCCACCCCCCCACCGTCACCAATTCATTCATCCCACCTATCACAATTCTATTCTACAATATGGAGTTGGCAAATGTTAATTGAATGCACCGATTCAGTCTCTAATCTAGCGTAACCGTATATTCACGTTGTAATTACAAAATACGTGGTTATATATGGGGATATATTGGAATCATTAATATGCTGTGAAAAAAAAAAAAATTCAAAGAGAATTAGAATTTCGAGAGAAATTTAATTTGATTGATTGATATTTATTTACTGTACATTATGCTGTAGGAAAAATTATAAGATGCTGATAGTATTGAGAAGGAAGAGAGAGAGAGAGAGAATTAGTACAGGGAGGGAGGGGGGAGGGCGGGGTTGAGCCATACCTTCGCGTATTCGATATTTTCGCTGTTATGCGATATTTCAATATTTATTTTACTTTTATTATTTCTGAAATAAAGGCAGAGAACATAGAAGTGTGTGGTGGGGGGGGGGGGGGAATCCGGTAAAATGTCAACGGTCTGTATACAACAAACAACAGACATACAAAATACGTATGTGCGGTCGTTTTACTGGTGTTACCCAACGAAAAAAAGAGTAAAACTAAAGTTTTGTTACGTTATGGAGGGGTTGAGAGGTGCTGAATGTGAAAATAAGAGAGGTTGAAAAAGTGGCATGAGACAAACAGTACGATACATGGTAGAATTTTATGACCAGGGTTATATCCACTCGATAACTGGCGTGAAACTACTTTACACGTTACAACCTTGTTACATTCGTGCTTTAGTAGCAAAATCCGTCAATGTCTTTTACTTGTGTGTTTTGCCGAGTTTTTGGTGTTTTCAACGAAGGGAGAGGGGGGGGGGGGGAGAGGTGGGTTAAAAGGTAATCAGAAAATATTTTCAGTATGAAATTATTCACAATTATTGAAAAAATAAATAAAGAGACCCCGAACTTTATTTAGAAACAAGAATTGAGTTGAAAATATAATTAACAAACGCGTTATATAATGAAAACGGTCATGAGAAATTTTCATTTTTCATAATTATTCACATTTATGGGTCTTTGTACAGCTTAAATGGTCATGCCACGGAGAGAAAGATAATTTGAAGAAAGCAAAGGAGAGGAGGGGGGGAAAAAAAATTATAAAGTGACAAAAAAAAAAAAAAAGACAGTGAAAAGAAGAGAGAGAAGAGTCAACTTGGGAGAGGCGTACGGGCGTCGGCTGTTGTCCCCGGGAAACGAGGAGCGTCGCTCTTAATTTTGCAGTCTCTCCCCATTAAAATCCAGGCCGCTCTAATTCTCCCACGAGGAAAGGAATGGGGTACACTGTGTACTGAGCGTAGGGAAACGAGCGGAAAGAGTCTCTGGAGCGCCAGATAGTGAGAGGAGGCAAGATGAAAGAGTAAAAGAGACGGAGAGAGTGGAGATAGGATTCGCTCAGCTCGCATCACGCGGTAATGCCATTTCGTGCCTCGCCAACTTGCCCGGGATGTATGCCTTTGTACTTTTTCCAAATAAAGATTAAATTAAGGGGAAGCGGAGAGTCGTGTCGTTTGTCCTTGGACCACGCCACTTTCCAACACTCACTCTCCTGGATTATAACCCGTGTATCCGTTACTAGACCCCCCCCCCCCCCATGCCACACCCCCTCACTACTGTCAACTTCAAAAGAACGATGAAATGTAATTAACAAATATATATCATTTTATTTAACCCCCCATTTAACCAACATTTTACACGAGTGTGCAATCTCTAAATTATAAAAACAAAAATTGACTAAATCCTTTAAATTGCATTTAAATTGTTTGGAATGGAGAGAATTGTAAAAATGAAGGATTAATGGTGGAATGAGAAATGAGAAACAAGATCACCACCCGCAACGCGTCCTGTTTATCTTTATAACTTCCGGATTGTATAACCGATGGTGTACCAAGGCGTGGCCGTTGGTATTAATCCACCACTATCGATGAGCTCTATGTACACATCTTTGATACCAATCACGGAACTAGCAGATTCACCGTCAAGACCATCAATTCAAGAGCAGATATTTCCTCTTGAGTTTGTTTAACTTGTTGTTTTTGATTAGATTGTACTGGCGATTTTATGCGATTAAATTTTTTTTTTTTTTTTTTTTAATAATGATGGTATTCAGTACACCTTTCGGCTATATTTGCCACGCTATTATTATCTCGTGAAAAATTTAGTACTTGATGATAACGAGTGAGGGTAGTGACTTAATCTTGTCTCATTGGTGGAGTTATTGTCATGTCGTTAAATTTAAATCAGTGATATTCAGTATTTTCCCGGTGTTTTATGTTTCCTGGTGTTTCTTTGGAGCTGAGGTAGGCGGATGGAGAGTCATCTTGCAAAATTGTATAAGTGGAAATTGCTGTGGGGTTGGTTGAGGGGGAAGAGAAATTGATGGTGAGATTGTTGGGTTGATGGTCTGAGTTGAGGAGTTATTTGTAAAAGTAGAAATTTTTTTCTTTAGCTCTTTATCTTTATGAAATAGAATTGAGAGCGTATATTTGGTTGTGAGTGGCCAGGATTAGTCGGTGTATAAGAAATAGGGGTGAAAATTCAATGGTAAATGTGGTAACTCCCAATAGCTCAATTGGTAAGAGCAATGAGATTGTAATCTGAAGGTTGTGGGTTCAAATCCCACTTGGTTCTAGATTTATTTTCTGATGATTTGGTATTCCCTTTCATGTCCGATGAAAATATACATTTTTTCTCCATTCACAGACATACTTGTCGAGAATGAGGATTAAAAATTTGATGGTAAATGTGATGACTCCCAGTAGCTCAATTGGTAAGCGTGACAAATTCATAATCTGAGGTTTGCAGGTTCAAATCCCACCCAGATTCGAACGGACTCTTTTCATCACCAATTCCAGAGTACATCCATAAAAATTTCGGAAAAACGCCAACAACCGAAAAAAATCACCTAAAAATAATAATGAAAACCCCATAATATCGATTCACCCAATAACAATAGAAAGAAATTGACGTATAATGGATGAATAAGCACAAAACATATAGCATTTCGTGGTGAGGTAGAGGAATTCACTACCGGAACACAAAATACATTAACAATGCTAATAAACCTGCCGTCAACACGAGACCGTTTTCCGGCCACTATCGGTCCGCCTCGCTAATTCGTAACGTGAGGGTATATAGCTGTGCAAACCGCTTTCCGTACCGTTTACCAAAACCATAGTCACAATCCCCCTTTTCGTCCACAATCCACCTTTCACCCCTGTCTCGTTTCGTGTTTGAAGCATCGACTTTACGAGATGTGCATGTCTCCCCTCCCTCTCTCTTCAACCCTACACCCGTCACTTCACACTGGGCGTTATAAAATATTTCACTCCGACAGTTTCAACGACGCGTTCTAACTCGCTCGTTTGAATCCCATTGAGTGGAGAATGGGATAATAAATAAATAAATAGAAAAAAAAACGAAGTATCTAAAGAGTGAAGCTGTGTAGAAGAGTATAAAACACAAATGTTTTATGCACAACCCCCAGTGGCGTCAGGCAAATCGAGCATATCGAATTAGCCATTGGACGATGAAGCTCCTTCAAGATTTTACATTAAATCTCTGGGGGGAGTTAATATCAAGAGAGAGAGAGAGGGAGAGATTGCAATGTGCGACAAGATGGGAATGAGAAGACTCAAAATAAAAAAAACGGGTGTAAATGATATGAAAAATAGAAGAAACATTGGTATACAGAGATATTTACCAGCTAGTATCCTGTTGGATTCCCTCCACTGGCTCCATACATCAGCTATATACCTCACTGCTGGATATCACCACACGCACCAACCATACTGGTGCTCTCCATGATGTATTAGGTAAAAGAGAGGCAAGAGAGCAACGCGGTATTGCCCCCGCGTTACGCTCATCATTCTCATCTATCTTTATCGTTTTATCGTGCGAGAGTGCAGTAAATTACTCGTTACAATATAAAACGTGCATCAACTAGACATTAACCGGGCTTTAGTGCACGCGATATTACGGAAGTATATAGAAGAGGACTTCACCGAGACGATACGTAACTGCATGCCACCACACAGAGACCAAAAACCCGCATCGTCTATTAAACGTTAATATTCGCGTCGATGAGGCGTCACGTTTTTATATAAAAAATATCCTCGAGTATGTATATTCATCGATAATTAAGTACTTTTACATAATAGAGTGCTCGATATAAATTCATGACCAGGAATAAAGAGAGAAAATTGTGAGAAATTGTGAGAAATTGTGATGAAGACTTTTTTTTTTTGTTCTTTGTGCAAATGAGCCTATACGGTTATGTTGATCACATTTCTTCTCTCAATCATTAAACATACTGTACCGTTTCAATGTCTCTATACGCCTACAATGAGGAAAAAATCACCGTTGTCGAGAGTGTGCGGTTTTAACGTCTGGTATTAGGTGAGCTTTTCGACACGCTACATTCTTCCAGTGGTGGTGGCTTTAACAATAACGACATTCCGCGGTCAAATATCTCTCTTGGCATTTCACTCAGCGTATAACATACTACTGTACACGATTTGATAGACCCCTGGATATACCTGTGGTTGAATATTCATCTTCAAGCCAAATGAATTATTTTTACCCAGCAACTGAGTCATTTTTACCAGAGATTATTACCCATTTCACCAGGCCACTTTCCATGGTAAATTCACATTCTTACTCGTGCCAGTTGCATCAGAATGAGAGAGAAATTGTGAATACATACAACGAAAGGTTCTTGATGTGGTAATTTTGATGAGTATCCAGTGGTAAAATATACTCAAACCACACAACGGTATGTCCAGTAATGACAATCAAGTAAATCTATGTGTATACATCAGGTGGCAGGGTCACACGACTCTCTAATATAGTTTTCTTATGTTTATATCTTATTGTCCGTTAGGTGTGCATAGAAATTGCTAATTTTACCATGAGTCTGCGAATGGAGGGATTTAATTATTTACGAACATAGTGAATCATGTGCACGTGTAACAATAATTGCATTGTGGTAGAGAAAAAAAAAAACATGTATTTGTTGTATGATAATTGCAACTCAAGTCAATGCAATTTTACTTGTTCTAACGGAAATTAGACTTGTTGCAGGAAATATTTGACTGTAAATGACAGTGAGGAATCAGGAAGTTATCTATAGTTGAAGGGAAAAATTTAAATTTTATTACTTTGGCAAAATAATGCATTGTCCACCATTTTGTCGTGGTAAAATTCATACTTATAATACCAATGTAAATCGTACAATTCAAAATTCAATCCTCTGTATGCAAATATCTTTTGGTTGTAGATAGAACTTACGATCTGCTAGATCTTTAATCGCGATTGAATGATTCAAAGCGGTATACCTTGTATATCAGCCACAAGTATACACAAGTAAGACCATTGCTTTTGTCCTGGTTCAACGATAAGAACCACTGGCTCATGCAACAGTATATCCTGATAACGCCAGTGAGTGTGACAAACAAAAGAGCCATTGTATTTTGATCCAGGAAATCGTACAGTTCCTAGCTATCTATCTCCAACTTCATACCCATCCCTCCCTCCATTATGTCCTTTTTTAATAGGTTCAAATTCTTATAACTGGATAAAAGTGCTAATCTACTTTAAACAAACACTAATGATCACTTTTAGAATCACCAGTGGCTCATCAATCACAACCAAGTTGAGAAGAATATGAATAAAAATAAGTTGATCAAAGTTTAATTGCTGAGTTTGCTTGATGTATATTAGAGTTGTTGCGAGTTTGCCCGGAGGGAGAATTGATCATCAAGATGGTGCGTGTTAATTTCAAATTATAGAGAAAGTTTGGATTTATGGGAAGAATACGAATGATCAATGTCTGTTTGATAAAGTATCAAATTTTCGAAGATTGTTTGCTCATAATTTCATTGCAATTTTTTTAATTTAATGCATTTACTCTCATTATAGAGTTGATGATATACAAAAATAATCTGACCGACAACAGTGGCCGAGTGGTTAAAACGCAGGACTGACGGCGGGACCCGTGGATGGACCCGGGTTCGAGTCCGGCTCAGAGCGATTTTTTAACTCACTCAGAAACTGTTGAACGGGAGTCAAGACGTCGAGAATCATCATCGAGAAATGATATGGCAGAAATTAGAAGCCTTTCTCCGATGATGAAGCTCGGTCAATGGACGGGGTGAAGTCAAAGTCTTGAGCAAAACGTAACAAGCTGAATAGGCTATATGTGGAAGGTCAAATAAATAAATACAAAAATAATCTGACCAACAACAGTGGCCGAGTGGTTAAAACGCAGAACTGACGGCGGGACCCGTGGATGGACCCGGGTTCGAGTCCGGCTCAGAGCGATTTTTTAACTCACTCAGAAACTGTTGAACGGGAGTCGAGACGTCGAGAATCATCATCGAGAAATGATATGGCAGAAATTAGAAGCCTTTCTCCGATGATGAAGCTCGGTCGATGGACGGGGTGAAGTTCTAACCAGTCAAAGTCTTGAGCATACGTAAAAAGTCGAATAGGCTATATGTGGAAGGTCAAATAAATAAATACAAAAATAATCTGAAGGTTGTGAGTTCAAATCCCATATCGTTATCAATAAAAAAGAAATATCAACATCTCATTCCAATGAATTCCCATCAATGAAAATTACTCAACAAAATTGAAAACCGATTGAATTAATCTCCCTCGTTTAACACTTGTCATTCGCACAATTTTGTACAAACTCGAGTTGATAATCACTCGATTAATACCTCAAAGGCTCTACCGATTACCGTATATACAATCATGAGCACATGGAGTGCCTGGATAGACAGTTGGAATGATTATGTATCCCCATCAGTATACCTACAATTTGCATCCATGCAACCGAATATTCAATGATTATTCCTCTCTCCCCTCCCCACACTAACTCTGGAATTATAACGGCCAAATCGTAACGCACGGGGATTTGGTGATCGTCACCGATTCATTCGACGTATAATCAGACAAGTACGGAATTCCGACATTCAAAATGCGCCATTGAATCATCTCCCTCACCTCTTCACCCCCCTCATCCACTCGTCACACTGACAGACGATGAATATACCTACCGGGTTGTCAGGCATACTGACCGTTTATAGTACTTGTACTGTTTCTCTTTGATACAACCATATACATTTAACGTGACGTGCACAGAGCGACCCCGAATCATTTTGGGTCGCACGTGCCATGGCTTTTTATTCATTTCGCGGAGCTACACTAGTATGGATTTGTGACAACCGGTGCAAACAGTAATCGAGGATAGTAGTCAAGTGAAGGTATATTCGTCCACCAGAATCACATTTTCCAATGGCATTTGTCTGTGTGCCCCCTCCCCTCCACCATTCAACATCACTTGAATTACTCCCGTGTCACAGTGGCGATCGCATTTGACCGAGAAAACGAATGAATCGAGAACACTTAATGCCGTTAGGCGATAAACAGTAGAGTCCAAAATAAGTTTAAGAGAAGAAAAAAAATTTAATTCTTGTACATGGCAAGTATAAGATTCACCATAGATTTTATGTTTGACCTATTAATAGTAGAATGAATGGTATTTTCACACGGTTAAAAGTGAAATTAATTATCACTAACGGGGGAGTATCGGTATATTTATAAACGAAATACCGTGACGATCGTGAAAGCCAGGGTTAGAATGAAGAGGTGGAAAATAATCCTATCGTAAAAGCTACCAGCTCGTCTCGGTTGATTAACGGTGGTGCACTACGATTCGTTCAATTAGCGATTAAACGACACTGGGGTCATCGTTATTGCCCTCAAAGGTGTGTATATGGTAGTTGATCGTAAATCGTTCATTTAACAAATTTGTGATTATCTCGGCCGAATGGAATATGTTCATTTTTGGATATTATTGAGTGAAAATAAGTATTTATTCGTCATGGCTACTGTGGATTTATTCAACATTGAATTAATTTTGTGTTTTTTTTTTTCTGGAAGCGGGGGAAGAGAGAAATTCCAAAGCGGACTATGAGAAAAAGGAAGCGAAGATACACAAGCGGTCGCCACAGAGTTGAAGATCGCGATTGCCGATTGAATGCGCGCGGCCCTATGGGATACATACATACATACATATATAAGTGTGCACGTGAATACCGTTATATGCTGTTGAGGATGGGGCCTAGGTTGAGCGGGGTGGGGTAAAAGAGAAGTTGGCCGCTATACGTGAACAGAAATCTTTGCACAGGCCTTTACCATTCTCTCATTTTTCTTCTGTTTCTCTCATTTTCTCACTCTGTTACCACTCTTGGGCTTTAACTCCAGGAGCACCTGGTACCCAATGCCGACTAGAGGACATGCTATTTTATATATATATATATATATATAGTATTCTATTTCGCGGAAAATAAAAGGGATCGAACCTTTTATGGCTGATATTTTCACACGTGCAGCACACATATTCTTTATGTTGTTTTTAAGTAAAAAGAATTATATCAAATGATAGAAATAATATATATTGATGAGAGTATTTATTTGTGTCATATATCCTGATGCTACAGAATATATCGGTGAAGGTAATTATTAATTTTGTTGTGAAACTTTTAAATCTTCCGGTATCATCAAGATACTTAAATAATACAGCATTTTGTACACCGCCTCTGTATTAAGTAATGACAGACTGTCATATTCTGCGTGATGCAGCGCCCTAGTAGCTCGAGAGGAGGTTTTCGCAGTTATAACATCTGGAGGATATTGGAATGGAATTCTTGCACGTGATTCTAAACACGTTGCCAATTTTAGTTCAATCAAATTATTCTTACCGTTAAAATGTTTCAAGTTTTGTTGGATTTTATTTTTAAAATTCTCTACTACTGTGTGGCTGTTTCCCTTTTCTGTTAGAGAGTTAATGAAGTGAAGATGTAGAACATTTCCTAGAAACCGTTGTTTTCAATTAGAATATTGTTGTTAATTTGAGGAAGGATGATCTCTGTGATGAGAAATACTTCTGTGGATCCGTTATGCCTAAAATCGGACGAATTAATACCACTTTTTTTTTTTTTTTAATACTTTTAAGCCTTCGATCCTTATTGAATATATATGAGCTGATGATGTGGATAATACACTGCATTCGCATGATAAGACATGGGGAACCACAGAAAATCCGAAAAAAATCGAGACCCCAACCGGGATTTGAACTCGGGACCTTTCGTGTACAAAACCGTACACTCACACCACTCGGCCACTGAAGTCGGTAACATTTTAGGATGAATTAGAATGGAATTATACCACTTAGCGCCTTTGACATTCCAGAGTGGTCAAATTCAAATGATTCAAGAGTTCAAGTTCAATTCTCTCCAGTGACAGGAATATTTATCATTTTTATCAGGGTTTTAGAATAATTGAATTCATTAAACAGTTCAAAGAACTCAACGCTGAGGTCCAATGAATCCGCGCCCTTCAGTTTAACAGTTAACTAATGAATTATATAGAATATTTTTTTCGTTGATTCATTGCTCAATGATTGGGTAAATTTTGGAGTCATTAGCCTCATTATTTATGAATTAATGAACATATCATTGCGTCAATCTAGAATTTAGTAACTGTTGAAATTCTTCAGTATCGTGCACTTGTACCTCCAATTATCAAACAAAATATATAATTAATTATCATAAAATATCCATCATATTTAATTCAAATATCCTAATGATCCAATTCTTGGTATTCCAACGGATCATTCCTTTTCTATCATCATCAAAATCTTCCTCCAATTAATTTCTGACATCTTCAGCTTTATGTCTTTAGCAAGATTGCTAGGATATAATCTATCTATAGATTTGTGAGAAACCGAAGGTAAAAAGGGAACAGTTGAAAGGGTAATGCAGGGGGGGGGGGGATGACTAAAAATGAAGAGAGAAGAGGAGGATCGGAAGACGTGTGCGCCACCGATCGAAAAACGACGTTTTCAATAGGTTTTGTGTCATAGTACTCTGGCAATGGTGCCCCATGCGTACCGTTTCTGTCCTCCTTAGACACCGATCGAGCCGGGTACCCTCTGGAAGATACCTCAGACGCGGTTGGTCGGTCGCACGAGGAAGAAGCACCTCACAACGTCGTGGGGGCCAGGTGCAACATAAACGTTCATACCGATCTGAGTTTAGTATTAAATCTACAGAGGAGGTGATACGTTTCGAGGTACTTTATATTTTTTTTTAATTATTATTTCGGACAATTTGAGATTGTTACGAGAGTGCTTTATGAATAAATAGTGTTACGGAATTGCGCGTGCGCGGTAGATCGGTATAATTATTTGGTGAAGTTTTTGGTGATTTTTTTTGTTTCCATTATAGTGATTTTTTGCTGGTGATTGGAGAGTTTTTTTGGAGTTTTGAGAGAGTTTTTATGTAAGTTTTGAGTTTTTTTTTCATGAAAAAAAATGAAAAAATTCTTCCTGCGTGACAAGTTTACAATTTATCCCATTCTGCCCCAGTAATTACATTTTATTTATTCATTTTTTTTCATATTCATAAATAAAATCTAATTTTTATGATTTATGGGGCAAAATGGGCGGTTTTTAAAAAAATCAATTTTTTAAAAATTCCGAGTTTCGTTTAATTTTAGATTAAAAAGCAAAAAAAGGTACATTTTGGGTATTAAGTAAATAAAAAAAAAAGAGTGGGTCCCGCATATCCGCCTTCATGTACGTCTTTCATACGTCTCTATTCCTCTCATTTCCCTGGTAAAGCGTCAGAGGAGATAACGATGTGTATACAAGTCGGGATGGAGTTGGTACCTAGAGATCCAACGGTCTCTGTTCCGTACACCTTCAGCCCTACATATACCCATAAGAAAAAGGGAAAAGAGGAATCAGGAAGATAGGGGGGAGGCTACGTTTAATCTCGCGGCGCCGTTGCATACACTCTGGGCAAACGAAAAGTGTACGTTCTCTATACACATCGACAGAGCAAGTGCAGTGTTTTCCCTTCCTCAACTAAATATTTGCACGTTCCAGACGAATGTGTATGTATGAATCGATGTGGGAGAGAGTGTGAGAAAAAGTAAACGGATTTTTTTTCCCTTTAAATTGTGATATTTTTTGGGAATTTGGCAATTCGATTTTTTGAAAAAACAATTTTTTTCTTTTTCTTTAATTCCTAAATTTGTAAAATAAATGCTAATTTTGATTTGAAACAAGAAATTGTGAATTTTATTCAAAATAAATGAAAGAAAATAATTTTAATAATAAAAAATAATAACCGACAGTTTGGCGCAGTGGGTTCATCAATAACTCACACGCGGCGGACCCGGGTTCGATTCCCAACGGTTACACCAGTGAGATACTAACTAGTATAAAAAGTCTTGTTTCAGGGGGCAGAACGGGTGGGAACAAATCTTAAAAACCCGAAAGGGTATACGGAAGGAAAACATTAGATTAATAAAAAATAATTATTACGTTGCAGATTGTTAAAAAAAAATCGGTCGAAAGGATGAGTTACTCTCGCTGCCGTGTACTCACAATTCTTTTACTTCACGCATGGTGTACAGTGGTTGTCCTTGGGATTGACATATCCCAGGGGAGCAATGTGCAAACGACACCAGTGGTTTCGGAGCCCTCGGGGGCATCCGGACCGGACTACACTGGCCCATCAGCTGGCTCAGACGAGTGTGATCCCGAGATGGTTGGCTTTGAGCTAGTAACTGGATACGTTTACACCGCCCCCACCAACATGCTTGAATCTATACCCGGTACATTGATGCTCACAGATTGCCTCGAGACCTGTCAGGCTAATGACTCGTGTCAAGCGGTCAATTATGAGACTGGACTCTGTGTACTATTCAGCTCTAATGCCGACAATAATCCAGGTAAGATGTTACGTTATTATTATCAATATACTCCAGACCCATCATACAATGTGATATTGAATTTCTAATGGTTGTTACATTCAATTTTATCACCGATGGATTTCACAGATTAAAATTAAATCGAGTGAAAATTAACGGATATTATATTTCACGTCATTATCTCCGTTATTATTGATATTAGACAAAAATGTCAAGAGACATTTTTTGTAGATTATAAAATTTTGAATGAAAAATGTCTCTTGATATTTTTGAATAGAACCACGCATTTTTGAGATAATCGGTTGATTGAATATTGATTAAATATAATATTTCCATAAATACTTGAATATACCGTTTAATCGATTTTGAAATAACCCTGGCGTGTGCCTTTCGTGCCACTGAGCGGCTACGAGTGACAGGCCAAGAGGACTCACGATCACGAGATACGTTTTGCCGGCAAACGGCAGTGGCGTCGGGCATACGGGCCCCGTTATAGCCGCGTTGCGATCGTCACCTGAGCACTGACCCCGACAGTGTAATATTTTTTTCCCCTCCCCGCTTTCTTTCTTCCATTCCGTCGGTAATCCAACCGTGTTGCATGAAACTAACGACTTTGTTGCACGATGAACATTGAATATTATCGGTTATTTATTTCAAGTTTATTTCGTGCCGATGAAAATACATCGGGTTGATGAAAAATTACTGTTGTTGAATATTCAATCGATTCATAAATTTTATATTTAAAAAAATTTTAAAATCAATCAATTCAATTTTTTTTTTTTTACTAAATTAAATTTTTCAATAAAAATTCAAAAAACTGGCCCATTTTGCCCCCCATACAGCTGAAAGAATTTTTAAAAATATGTAATTAATTTTGGAGACAAAACGGGTCGATTTTTTCAAATATAAAAATAACGGTTTTCAAATTTAAAAAAAACCAGTTTTCAAGAATTCTGGTAAAAATTCTCAAACCCAAAATTAAATTACATCAATGCCCCTAACCGTTACGAAATTCTAATCATCTGATTGACTATTCAATAATTCTAAAAAAAAAAAAATAGCGTGAGATGATTTTTAAAATGAAACAAAAGAGAAAGAGGTGTATAATTAAAACATATCATGAATGGGGTTGAATAATATATCATCAGTATTACAAAGGTGTAAAGGTATTCATCGGATACAACCAGTGGAATGCAAAATGTGTCGCCGAGTGGAGAATCGTGATGGACGACTCACACGAGACGATCACGAAACATTTGACCCGTTATATTCTCGACGATACCAATCTCCCTCTCACTTTTTTTTGTTTTCTTTCATTTCATACACAACTCGAAAACACGAGAGAATTATTTTTTTTTTTTTTCTGTTCAGAATGAAAATGGAAAAATAAGAAAATCGGTATGAAATGAAATTACGTGAAAATGGCACAATGGTCAATGGTATTCGTGCCTTTATGCTCCGTGAATTCAAGGAGCGAGAGAGATGGTTTTGTAGTTGAACAACTCTAGATGGGGGAGGGGAGGGGGTATACGTGCGATGTTGGCTATTTTTCATGGCCTCATTGTCCCCGATATCACGTCACTGAGAGGAGGACCTATCCGCCTGAAATAACTCGGCTGACTCGACAGTTTTTGTCAACGAAAATTTACCGTGCCTTTTTTGCTTTCTCTATTGAAAAAAAAAAGAAAAAATTATTGAATAGAGAAGAATAAATAATAAGTGGAGGGGGGGGGGGGGGGTAATTTAGAATTTATTCAAATGAAAATGTCCGACTTTGACATTTGATTCGCCAATAATTGTTAATTATCTCGGTAATTAATGAATTTATGAAAAAATGTCAAGAGACATTTTTTATAGAAAATTAATTTTCCTACAAAAAATGTCTCTTGACATTATCCCCTAAAATCACTAGTTCTCCAGATATTCACATAACAATTTCATGAAAAAAAAAACCATCTCCAACAGAATCAAGATAAATGTGGAGAAAAAATTGAGAAAATATAAAAAAAAATGATTGAATAGAATATCTCTCGATCATCCTGATGTACAAGAGAAGGGGTTGCGTGTCTAGTTGGATTTTCGATGAGTGTATCTGAATAGCAACAGAGTAAAGTGGAAGGGGAAATTGATAGAAACGGGCAAAGAACCGCTTCGCGGATTCTAAATAGCCGTGGGAAGTAACCGTGGACGTAGCACGACATTGGAATACTAAATACGACACGCTCTCGACTATTCGCCCGGACACTCCACTTGTACCAATGGTGCAGACTTATTCATCCATATATATGTACACATGTATGGTATATACAAATGTGAAAAAGAGACTAGTTGGAGGTAATCGATCGCGAGGAGAACCTCGAGTTTGTGTACAGTTAAAAGATGAAAAAAAAAAACAAAAAATAGTCATCCAAGGGCTATTGCCTGCTTACGTGTCGCTTGTCCATACGAACACCCGCCTTGATATCACTCGGTCTCTAAACCCAGCGAATATTTATGGGAGAGGGGGATATCGTCTTGTACTCTCGTTTCTTCGCTCGTACCATCAGCCACAGGGACCGGAAATTTGCATAGAGCCACAGCGCTAATAGAACACTGATAAGACCAGGAAGAGGGCGTGACCTTCGGAGGGAATGTGCATGTTTTAGTGGGTGCACGGTAGAAGAAAAAAAAATAAACTTGTTTTTAGAGAGACAAAGTTGGATTATCGAATTGGTTGAGATTATTTGATGATTATCTTGGGAATGATGAGTTCTATGGGAAAATGTCAAGAGACATTTTTTGTAGAAAATTTCTTCAGCTACAAAAAAGGTCTCCTGAGATTTTCTCCAAAAATCAATGATTCACAAGATATTTTCATAAATAACAAAAATCATAAATACTAAATTTGGGTTCTAGTTTTTTTTATGAATATCTCTGATACTAAGAAAGATATAGAAATTTTCATAGATACCTTTTTTGTACATCTTACTCTGCTCTACAAAAAAGGTCTTCACTAAAATATCACTATCTCCCTCAGATTTCGAAATAAATAATTCTACTCGAGAAACAAAAAGAAAAATCTCACTTTACCCCTCCAGGAACTTCTATCCTTTCTAACAAATAATTGAGAGTCATCTTTCGGCTGTAGATTGGGGCAATAGATAATACCAAGTGCAACAAGGAGTGAACAATAAAGATACCGAGTGTAACCAGTCACGATGACGTGGCTCATTGCTTCTGTAGAGATGGGCGGGTATTCTCTCCTCCCTCCTAGACGTCCCATGAGTTGTTGAAAATTCCTCACGTCAATACGATTGCCACTGGGTGCATACATACATCTGCATGATGCGTTATCCACCCACTGGGGTATTATCGAATCATCGATGGGGATTTAAACGTGAATGGAGAATCGAATAAAAGAATCAAAGAGAGAGAGAGAGAGAGATTAATCACTTGAGGTTGGCATTAGACTTGCAAGATGCTAAGGCAGCTCCAATCGATCCACGTTGGATGGAACGAATAGGTTGAGGTCTTACCAATAGAATATACGTATATACCCTTCACTTGGTAACTCTTGGGTAGCTGAAGGTCTTTCTGATTGGAGAGGTAATAGAGCGAGTCAATTCCATCGATTCATTCTTGGATGCTTGACTTGTAGGGGAAACTGGACAATTCATTGGTATTGGGGGAGGATATTATGTACAGATGATTGAACATTTTAAAGTAATGAATATGATGAATTGAAGAGTGAAATTGTTGAGGTTCTTGGAGATCATCAAGTTGTGGAGTTTGATAATTGTTGGATTATCTCAGAAATCAGTAGAGTTAGAAGATAATGTCAAAGGACATTTTTTGTGGGGAATTTTAAGATCTACAAAAAAGGTCTCTTGATATTTTTTTGTAGGATGCATCATTATTGAGATAATTGCGTAATTACCGAAGAGAGATTTTCTATCTGATAGACTTTTCTCATTAATTATTGAATTATCTCGATAATGAGTGATTCCAAGAGGAAATGTGAATAAACATTTTTTATAGAAAATTTTGTAGACAAAAAAAAATGTCTCTCAACATATTTCCCTAGAATCATTAATTATCGAGATAATTAAGGGATTTAATGCCCTCATGTTTTATTCATCGTGTTATTTCATGAATTTTTTATTATTTTTAATTCAACTCGATACAGAGAAATTGAGTATTTATGATAATTATCATTATTTTTGTACAGGTGCACTGACGCAATCACAATTCCCCGTATTTACGATCTACGCTCAGAAGAGCTGTCTCGCTGTTAAACCGTGCGAGAGAGCATGGTGCATCGACAGGGTACAAGGCCACCGTCTTCAGGGTCATACCAAAAGAAGTATGACAGCCTCGTCACGTCAACACTGTCTTGAGCTGTGTCTCGGTGAACGTGACTTTTTGTGCAGGTCAGTTATGGGCTATATTTAACATGAGAATTATTTTATTTTTAAACATACCGTCGCACCAACTTCATTGACGAAAAAAAACAATCTAGACACTCGTATTTTTATTATTATCGCATTCTTGGGATTTATCGAATTAATTCAACTGGGGGTAATGACTTTTTCACTTCTAAATGAATTTAAATTATTTGAATGACTCATCTCGTTCAATTAGAGAAAAAAATTATTTATTTAAAAAAAAACTTTTAATTTCGCGAAATTAATTTTTGTATTTTTTTAAAAATTATTGGGGCAAAACGGACTATTTTTAATTCAACAATCAAATTTTCTTGTTTATTCAATGACATCGCCTGCATTATTTAATCCCAAAATTCAACACTATTTGTTAATTACGCAATTATCTCAGTAATGATTGATTTTAGGATAAAATATCAAAAGACCCTTTTTGTAGCTGACAAAATTTCAAAGAAAAAGTGTCTCTTGATATTTTTTCCTAAAACCTCTCATTACATATATAATCCAAGATGAATCAGAATTATGTGAATACATATTTCATTTCTAATCAAAAATAGAGTTAATGAGAAAAAAATGAAAATCAACTTGATAAATGGCGTAAATAATACCCGGTTATGGTTTACCATAGAGGTTATAGCAACAGAATTACGTAACAATGCGTGCGTGCGATCGTCAGTGTCGGGAGAGGGAGGGGGAGGCAGAAGGTGGGGGATTGCGCGAGAGCGCAGAGAAGATCGCATTAACATTCTATGGGAACGGTATTTCTTCCGTGCAAGGTGGCCTGACAAGGCTGCAGTACCCTTCGTCCGTGTATCCACGGAGGATTCACTCGTCTCAGCTTCTTTAACTTCTCCTTCACCTTCTCTCAATCCCCCCTCCCCCTGCCCTCTCAACAGCCCGTTCACTCCTCTCTGTATATCTTATATAGATTTATTTTTTGTGAGTTTACGAATAAATGACTTTTTTTTTTTATATCGATTTTTTTTTCATCTCGACTAATTTCTCATTAATTAAAATGAGAGGTTGAATAGAGGATGAGATACAATTTGACGAGATGAAAGAGGAAGTTGAGAGGGTATGGATGAATGGACACGGAGAAACGAATTATTTGTGTCAAAGAAATGTTTCACAGTGGGAAAATGAGTTGCCAGATGGAAGATTTTGTCTCGACTGATGAAAAATTAGAGTCAATTTTTTTTTAAATTATAAAAACTCAGAATTTTATAAATACCGATTATTATTTCAGTAATATCTCTCAAAGTATCAGGTTTAGGGAAAAATGTTAAGAGACCTTTTTTCTTCGTCATAAAATTTCCCACAAAAAAGGTCTCTTGACAAATTTCTCTAAATCCCATTTTTTCAGAGATATTAACAAAATAATTCAACAATTTTCACAAATTTCTAATAATCGAAATAATATCAAATCATTAATTACGTGATTATCTCGATATCTAGTAATTATACGAAAAAATATCAAGAGACATTATTTGTAGGTGAAAAAATTGTCAACAAAAAATGTCTTTTAACATTTTCCTCTGAAATCACTCGTTATCGAGATATTTAATAAATTCTGAAAAATCCGGATTAACATAATCAATTAAAACATTCATAAACCGCAACATGCCCCCCTCCCCCCCCTACTTCACTCAACCAATCATCAAGTATTATCAAAGTATACATGTACATAGGATATTATAATGATCTCCAGTATTTTCTAATGAGAATCGCACACGATGTACATGTTGTATTACGAATGCATGCGTGCATGTAAAATCTTTACCCCTGAGCCAACACAGTTGGTCAAAGGAGTGAGAGGAAAAGAGAGTAATAACTGGGATGTAGAAATTTGTAATCGTACATATGTATCCACGAGATTTAAACCACTGAGATATATATACAACCTAGAGTATGAATACGTGTGTACCAGCGGATGCAATAGCCCCCCCGAGATCCAGGAAATACACGTAAATACACTGATGAGGGAATAGAGAAGATAAAGAGAGGGAAAAAAAAAATTAAATAGAGGTAAAAACGCAAAGATTCGACCAAGAGCTTTTATGCTGCACCGGTACTCTGTGCAGTTGCCGTTTTCAATCACGCAAACGATAGAAATCTCAAGAGAGAGAGAGAGAGAGAGAGAGAAGGAATTGAGAAATACATAAACATAAATAAACAAGTCGTCCTTTGTCTCCTTTTTCGGTAAAAAGTTTTATTTTATTTTTTAAGCGAGAAAAATACGAAAACTTGGGGAAAAGGGAAGTGGCGAAAATGTATGTAGTTGGAGTGCTAGTTGGCCGCGGAAGTGGCTCGAGAAGGGGTGGGGGGGAGAGAGTTGACGGGGTTTTTACCCCTTCTATGGAGCTGCACCCAGAGGGGCACTTAACATTAAGAGCACTGTCCGCGACAACGGCACATCCAATTATAAGTGCGAAATTCATTGTTCCTACACTTGAAACTCTGCCAAGTTAACGGGTGGAGGGGTGGGGGGAGAAAGGGAATAGGGTGAATTATGCGGAGAGGTATTGCCCAACGGCGCCAAAAATTTCGCTGCATTCGGAAATATTTAACGGAAGAGATTGTTTTTTTTTTTTTTTTTTTTTTTCGTATTTTATTGTTAAATATGAGAGGGAAAATGTTGATTACTTATTCAAGATTTATTTCTCTTTGAAGAGAAAATATTAGAAATTTTTTTTTCTTTTTCTTCCAATTTCAATTCTAATTTTTAATGAAAAAAATTTTTTAAACACTTTTTTTAAAAAAAAATTGTTAAAATCATAAACTCCTTAATCATCAAATTCCCTTTCCCCCTACCCACCCCCCTCTCCCCCTCCGACTGATTGTGCAATTACCCCTGTACACTCATTCCCATATAATTTACAAAAATTATAGAACAGAAAATGGCAAGACAAGCCATAAGTCAAGTACAAAACCTCGTACCAACGCATTTGAACGCAGTTCTCCCCCCCCCCCCCCTCCTCCCTTCTCCCATACATCAAGAAGACTAAACGCAGCGGCTACGTCCACACAGGTTTATATCAAGATCCAGTGATGAACGTACGTGACTCAACTTTGTTTCCAAGTACCTCAAGCGCAAGTACTATTTGCATTATTCCTCCTCCCCCTCCCCCCCCCCCCTGAGTCGTATACGATCGTATTACTCCTTATTCTCTGGTTAAGAGCGTATACACGTAGCGGTGTAAGAACAACCATGCTAAATTACCGTGGTTGAGCGATATCGTCCAAGAAACTGATGAGAAAAGGAGAGAATGAGGGATAGGGGTGGGAGAGGTGGGACAGGGGAGGAGTCAGTTGGATTCTATGTGGGTATTTGTAGCGATAGAAGGATATAAAGGGTATATAGGTGGTATAAAAATAGCATGTGAGACTGATTACTTTTTTTCTGAAGGACATGAGAGGGAATTCTAGGGGGGAGGGGATACCTCTAGAATTTCAGATATGCCTTTATGATTCACGAGAGTTGAGTGATTGGAGAGAATTATCCTTATAGGGGTAATCATATGGGGTAGGGGAGAGGGAATTCCCCTAGATACCCCTAGAATTATTTTTGGAGAATTAATCCTGGAAATCAGATTGGAGAGAATAATAAGGGGAATAGGGTATGGAGGAGGAGGAGGGTCTAGGGGAGAGGGGGCTCCCCTAGAATTTGAATAATTGGAAAGAGTAGAGTTGTTTGAGATGATAATCTGTGTAAGGGGAATAGTGTAGTGGAAAGAGGGAAAAGGGCCTCCCCTAGAATGACAAGAATTTCTTCATGATCCAAACGAGCTGAGTGATTTGAGAGAATGATTTTTATAAGGGGAATGATACAGTTACGTCGTAAAATATAAAAGTCAGTCGTTTTTCGAGTAATCTTGGAGAATTAGGGATTATTTATGGAGGATTCGACCGACAGATGGTGGTATAGGGCTTGTGGATGATGATGCTGTTGTTTGATGGTTATTGAGTGGGTATGAAACTGGAGGCAGATGGTTTATTGGTGATTAGATGATGGAGGTAGGCTTCCGGGGTGAAGGAGGACGTTTTGAGATTGTGGGGGAATTGAGAGGGATGTTAAAAGTGGATTATCTCGGTGAGGAAATGATATAGAGAAAAATGTTAAGAGACATTTTTTATCGGAAATTTGATTATCTACAAAAAAGGTATCTTGACATATCCTCCCAAAATCAATAATTCGTGAGATATCATCATCTGATTGTAATCCCTCAATTACTGACTGATAAAAATTCTACTCAACCCAAAATATTTCACTTAAAATTCTAAGAATTCTCATAAACAAGAGAGAATACATGAATAAAATCGTTAATACCGTAATACCACCACAATTCACACACTCAAGATGTCACCAAACCACAAAAGAGTCATAAACAATTCATGCATTATTTCGAAATACCATAATTTCTACATTTTAGTTTTACGGTGACAATTTCACGGAATGTTGAGTAGAAAATATATATATTTAAAACCATTGAAATAGTTCAACCAAGGGAGGGAAGGGGGAGTTTGGAATTTCGTATAGAAATTAAATGACAGTTTTATGTACCGCAAAATTAACGGCATCCACTGCACTACTGTGTCTTGGCTCTCACATAATCCTTCTCACCCGCGAGAATGGACGACTAACGGTGCTCTTAGGGCAATTAGCTCGCTTGAAAGTACAACTTGAAGCTCACTAGAGTTTTGTATGTGTGTTAATTGTTGGTAGAGAGAATAGAGTGGTGTGAGAAACTCACATTTTTGCTTAGATGGTGCTTTACTACCCTCAAATGTTTCACTTGTAACTAATAAGTTTACGAGGAAAAATAAATGGGGGGGGGGGGGGGTAGTTTAAAAATATACACTTCCCAGTGGTAAACACGAGCGTTCCATTTAATCATTTGGATGGGTGGTATACGAGAGAAATGTAGAACCAATTATTCTTGAATAATGAAGTTGGAGGCTGGGTGAAGGGAAATACTGGATTGACTATTAAATTAAATGCTTCAAGGGCCAAAAGGATATTCAATTAAAAATGATGTTATTGGATTTTTTTTTTGTTAAACATTAATACAACAATTCAATCAAAATAAATTTTTTAAAAAATCCAGGCATGAAATAAATTTAAAAATCCATCAATTCATACAAAAAAAAAAAAAAAATTGGCATATCCATTCACCCATCAACAATACCTCCTCAATATTTTGGCAACTTTCGAAATGAGAAAGAATGGAGAATTCTCCCTCCGTTACAATAACCACCATCAGAAGTTTGAATTTACCTCCAACAAGTTGGCAAACTGTTTCTCACGTTTCACTCAACAGATATATATTTCCAGCTATACATATTGTGTTAACTCGTTGAAAAGAATTCGAGTACCACTGTTCCACCCACCTAGTTTCACTCCCACATTATCCTCCTCCCCACCCCCTCCCTCTAGTTACTTTTATGAACATTCAAAAAGCTCAGATTTCCCAACAAGTATGTATGCAATTCTGTACAGTATACACATACTTTTTTTTTTCATCCCAGGTTATACACAAGTTTGCAACTGGAAACGGTTTAATTTTCACCAATGTCTATTTTTCACCCTTTTTCAGCCCTTATTTCCACACGGTAAAACGACCTGATTTTATCATCCCATTTCACTGATGAAAAATCTCTCGTTTTACAATCTTCAATTCAACACTACCTCACTTTCAATGCTGCATCATCTAGTTTCAGGGGGGGATGGAATAAATAGTGGGTGGAGAGAGGGATTGAATTGTTATTTAACTATTTTTTGTGAACTTGACTGGGAGATGTTGGATAATTGGTTTTTTCTGGATATCTTTTTTTTTGTAATTGTTGGATTATCTTGATAAAGAGTGATGCTGGGAGAAAATGTCAAGAGACATTTTTTGTAGGAAATTGAATTATCTATAAAAAAGGTATCCTGATATTTTCTCTCAAAATCACTAGTTTCAATGTTATACTATTTTAATTCAACACACTACCTCATTTTTCATGCTGCATCATCACGTTTCAGTCAGGGATGAAAAATAAAAGAGTTTGATGTAGAAAAAAAAAATGGGGTAGGGGGTGAAATTGTTGGTGAACTATTTGTTGTGTGTTGAAAAAAATCCACACTCTACTTTACTGGAAGCAATGTTACGGTGGCGACGAAATTAACCACAAAAAACGTAAAGAGTATAGTCACCTCATGACTCGGTACAAGTTTCGTAATTGATCCATGCAGTTTTTTCTTTTTTTTTTACAACCTCCAACCACTCGACAAGTAATCGTCGGAGGGAAGTTTTTAGTCAACCGTTGCGCATTGGCGTCTGTAGATTTTATACTCTTTTGTGGGTTTGTAAAAGGTTGAGGTGTTGGTTAATGTTTTTTAATTTTGTTTTTTTTTTTCTCTCTCTTGAGAAATCTTATTATGTGGTGATTGCACGGGGATAATGGGGGCATTGTTGTGTAATTAAGTTTCGTGGTTGTGACTCTCACTTACCTGAAACAGAAAAAAAAAAGGAGGGTTAGAGGGTTTTTGTTAAATTTTGCTGATACAGGTCTAAATATTTATTTTTCAAATTTTTTACTGGGAAATTTTCTAGAATCATTAATTAAACAATTAATTCCGTTAACTATCGATATAACAAGAAAAAGTCTAGAGACATTTTTTGTAAAAAATTTAATTCTCAAGAAAAAAGCTCTCAACACATTTTCCCCTAAATCCCCCCCAAAACCCTGATATTTTCATAATTGAAGAAACTATCCCTGAATATTTCCTCAATTCTCCACAAAACCAGCCCTTCCACATGGCCCTACATATTTCATTTGCAGCAGTAAGCACGACATGTAACATGAATGCTGTCGATGGAATCCGAAAGAAAAAAAAAAATTCAACTTTAAAATTTTCACCATCGTTCGTTATTTTTAACATTCACCAGACAGTTTAGCTGATGCTGTCGAATATTCCTCCCTCTCCTGACACCCACAAAAACCAACAGAATACATCAAATTCACGAAGAGATAACAAGAATGAACGAACAAAGTATGTGAAATATAATATCCCATCATAAATTGAATGGCAACGATATAAAACTATAGAAAAAAAAAAAAAAAAATGAAATGTACAACCGTTAACCAATTGGAGGGTACATTCGAGTGGTGGGCACTTGGTGATGTCGATAAATTTAACCCCCTCACAACCATTTATTTTTTCATCCCTTTTCGGCTTGATTTATGCGTAAATTTTACTGCTCTCGAGAATGCATCGGAAAGAGAAATAAAAATAATATCCAGTGTGGAGAATTACTATCGATTCGGACAATTTTCGTATTTCATAGAGGAAGTAAAAATGACGTTATATCCCACAAACACCCAGTGGTAAATTTTTTTAGGTGATTGGAGGCAAAAGTGCTTTGGGAATTACGCAATTTTTTTTTTTCAGATATTTTTCCGAGTCAACATCACTAACGTAAACATTTTTTTATATCAAATATTTTTTTTTCAGTAGAGTTCAATCTCCTATTCGTCTATGAAAAAAATTATAAAATGTCTGTCAGCTGTCTATTTCGTTATGTAATAGTATATATAGTATAGTTGTGTGTAGTATAGTTTACGATACTATAGTATACAATAGTTAACTATACTGAACTATAGTATAGTTTAGTATGGTATACTATTATAAACTATAGCATAATATACAATAGTTAACTATACTGGACTATAGTATAGTTTAGTATGGTATACTATTATAAACTATAGCATAATATACAATAGTTAACTATACTGGACTATAGTATAGTTTAATATGGTATACTATTATAAACTATGGCATAGTATATTATAGTTAACTATACTGAGCTATAGTATAGTTTAGTTTGGTATACTATTATAAACAATAGCATAGTATATTATAGTTAGCCATACTTAACTATAGTATAGTTTAGCATAGTATACTATAGTATAAACCAAACTAAACTATACTAAACTAAACTAAACTATAGTATACCATGTGATGCCATACTATACTATACTATAAACTATTTATCCGTTTTTTTCCCCTAGAATTCTTTCACCATTAAACCGTTTTTTTCCCCATTTCAGCATGAAAATATTCAGGTGACTTATATAATCTTAAGAAGCTGGGGGAGCGCGCGGGATATCTAGTTCTCCTTAGAAGAAAAAAAAAAAAAGTGGTGAGGGATGGAAAAATTGTTAATATGCATAGGAAATGGTTTTGACATTTTTTTTTCTCCTCATATATTTGCATAAAATTTAAATAGAAAAAAATAAGAAAAATGGGGGTCACGTAAAATCTGTAAAATAATGCATACGAATTCGTTGGAACGATCAGTTAGGAGACGCGAGGGCGTTGGTAGAAATACTGGACGATATAATGTATCGTTGCCTCGGCCATTAAGCCAAACCATTAGATAGTCGACACGTCGAGATAACGAGCATTAGCCAACACAACGGCACGCCAACTACAGGTTAGGTATGAAAACTGTATCCATTGTTGTTTGTATGTGCACGTATTACGGGGTATGTGGGTATTTATCGACTTTTTTTTTTTTTTTTAATTTTAAATCAGGTTTTAAGATTTTTCCTTCGCTGTTTTTTTCTCAAAGGGGGGGGGGGGGGGGGGGGAGTTGATGAATCTTTTAGTCTCGAGAAATTGAAAATGTGAAAATTTTTATAAATAACTTTTTTGTAAATGATAAACCCACTCCACCTAATTAATAACCCCCCCCCCCCCCCCCCCACAAACATTATCATAATGAGATGTTGGAATTGGAAATACGCCACGTGAAAAAAAACTATGATTACATTTGGCTCTAACCCCAACTAAGATAAAAATAAATCGCGTGAAATTGCCTCATCTTCTCCAAGCCCGAGAAAATGAGCTAAAACTCGGCCAAAAAATCCTAGGGAAAAAGAAAAAAAAAAAAAAATCTCCCAGCAAGAGTGGTTGGCGCGAAAATTCCGGATCTCCGGTTCGCATGTTCCGTTTGCCGGATTTCAGTGGTTATACCCTAGCGTTACCTGGGGAGGGGGTATGTGTGTGCACCCATGAGACCTCTAGCACTAGAATACTGGGATTGCCTCTGGCCCTTGGGTTCGACCAACTGTGATCCTCCAGGGTAAAATATGTTGGCTGCATTCCCTCGTGGGGGGAGGGGATTTCCAACGAATTATATTTCCTTGAGGTCAAAGGATTGGGCACATGTATTCCAAAAGATATAGTTAAACTATTGCTGATTAAATTGAGTAATTTTGTGGGGGATGGGGAGAATAGTTGTGTCGATTAGGCTGTACTGACAGTGTCATCTCTTGCATATGTATTAACCGTTCAAGATATAGGAGACAGGGGGGAGGAAAGAGGATGGGGGGTTGGGATAAAGGGACACAAGACCGCAAACCTCTCACCACGTGAATATGTAAATCAACGTTTGACTAAACCCCAAACTGTCAAGCCAGAGGATACCACAGTGGCCTTCTGCTTAAATAATTGGACATTAATCTGTCGCTCTGTACACAAATAAATTCCATACCCTATCCTTCACTCTATCGTTTTAATCCTCGTCTCTGTGGTAAAATTTTAATCCCATATTTTGATGGAGGAAAATTATTCCATCGTTAATTATTCTAGTGATACTAAGAGAATTTTGGGGGAATAATGAAGATTCGGGGGAAAGTTGAATTGAGTTATTAATTTGTGGTTATTTTGGAGATTATTGATTTTAGAAGGAAATATCAAGAGACCTTTTTTGTAGGTTATAAAATTTTTTACAAAAAATGTCTCTTGACATTTTTCTCTAAACCCTCTCATTATCGAGATAATTAACAAAATAAATCTTAAAAATTCACTGATTGAAATAAAACGAAACAATTTTTGTTTTTCATAATTTTCCAATTATTTCAAAAACCAGTAATTTCAGAAGAAATCATCAAGAGACCTTTTTTGTAGCTCACAAAATTTCTCACAAAAAATGTCTCTTAACATTTTCCCTTAAAATCCCTTATTCTCAAGATAATTCAACATTTTCAAAACCCCAAAAATTCAAAAAAAAAAAATCTAAAAATTCTCTCCCCACAAATTACTTTACCCTACAATTCAACAGAACCATTTCATCACCACAATTTTACCCCATTCACCAAAATTATTCCATCATGAATCACTCAAGCGATATTCACCCACCAAAACTCGAAAACACGATGAAATGCAAGTGCAAGTGGTGAATATTTATTCCATTGGAATAGGCCAGAATTTTAGTTTTAGGGAATTTCACTGGGATAACCAAAGTCAGTAGCGCATGGGATCCCCCTCTTCCCCCCCCCCCCTCACCCTCCTCAACTCAACGCTCGTAATAAGGAAAGTTTAAACGCAGTCTACTCGGTGTCCTCGGCGTGCCAGTGAATGTCGCCGCGTTTTTGCTGACAAACGTTAATTGCGTTTCGCCCGAGCGCGCGGATTCGTTGAAAACGTACAGGAGGGGGGGGGGGGGGGGAGGGGGTAAACCCATTTTATTCCTTCTGAGATTCTCATGGAGAATGTAAAAATTGAAAGATTTCATAAAAAATTGATTATCAAAAAAATTCTATTCCGCCATTTTGTTTTTATACACTATTATTATTATTATTATAATTTATATAAACAAAGTAACGGTAATAATAGAGGAGATAAGGAATGAATGAGTTAATTGAGTGTGTAAGAATTTATGAAAAAAAAAATATTTTAATTTAATTCTTTTAAATTGTAGTTTAAGCGGGAAAATTCTCACGTTTTAAATGTTGTTTATGGTATTATTTTTCTTTGTGAATTTAAATTAGTGAATACCGTGGGGGTATTAATAGTTGTACACATGTGGTAATAATGTTGCATTGGTGGTGGTAAAGGTGGGAAAATGGGAGGGGTGGGGGGGGGGGGGGGGGGGAGATTCTCGGGAGGAATTACGAGTTAGATAGGAGTAAGATATAGATAGGATTTTATCGGTTGAGTCACACGTGTGCTACCGTGTTAGAGGATACAACGTGACTCGTATGTATACGTTTTCCAGGATGTTTTTTTTTTGTTTATTGTCGTTAGAGGGTGTTTGTACGAACACCTTGTGTTACTACTTAAGTATGTCTGATCAGTTCGCACCTGTTTCTACTTACAGGCTTGTTGGGGGGATTTTTTTTAGTGTTTGTTGTTTTGGTGGTTTTATTGGAGTTTGTGGAGAGTGATTTATACAGTGTTGAGGGTATTTTAGTCATTTTTTATGGGATTATTAATTGTGGGAATTTGTTTTTTTTTTTTACGGAATTCAATTATTTTTATTCATTTTTCCTGGTTCGATTGATGTCTCAATTGACTTTTAATTGATTTATTGAGGTCAGTTTGGTGTTAATTGTTTCAGGTTTGATAAAATCATGAATAAAAATTAAAAATTAACCGAAAAAATTGTTGATTCAATTAATTTTCCTAACAATTGAATAAAAAATTAAGCAGTAAATTTTTATTTATCGTCTAACTCAAAGACAAGTGACTTTAAGTGAAAATGTCAAAAGACTTTTTTTGTAGATCACAAAATTTCCAATAAAAAATGTCTCTTGACATTTTCCTCTAAAACCCCTTATTATCAAGATAATCGACATTTAATAAAACCCATTCAACAATATCCAACTAAAAGTCTCACTTGGACCGAATAAAAACCATTGTAATACCGCGGGACATCTACTCAACTACTCAGTTGTACCATTAGATTAATCTGAGTGATGGAAAAATGTCAAACCACCAAAAGAGAAAGATAGAAGAGGAAAAAGCGGCATGCTTATTCAGTACAGACGAATAATTTTAGATTCATCATGATGCAACGGGTCGAACGAATTGTAATTCTTTCCCATCGCTTCCCCCTCCCCTTCCCCCACCCCATCCCCCCCCCCTCCGACTCACCATTACCCAGTGCCTCATTCATATAATACCTTTTCTCTTGCCTCTCCACTCTCTCATTCCAATTCTCAATATTTTTTTACCCCCCCCCCCTCCCCCCCTACCCACCATTTTGTTGGAAATTGTCTCAAGTAGATGAAATAAAAAGAGACAATGCCAATACTGAGAGATGCAAGGGTGGGGGGTAAAAGAAATAAAATTGAAAAAAAAAGAAGAAATCAGGAAGAATGTCGAAGAAATAAAGAAGAAAAATAAATGATGAAAGGTGAGGAGGGGAGAGGGGATAACAGTGGTGGTTGCAGCGTTGAAGTTAACTTCGCATTTAACATCTGCTTGAGAGGTTAAAATTTCCCTGGAGGTTTACACTAAGTTCCTTCTTCCCTCTAGCCTCTGAAGAAGAATTTACTGGAAGAGTGAGAGAGAGTGAGAGAGAGAAGAAATGAGAGGTACCTTTTGTCCCATAAAAGAGGTAGAGGGAGAAACAAATCAGTGGGCTTTATCGTAGTTACATTGCAATCTTTTGCGGAAGTATTTTCTACTCCCAGTGGATATACAAAGTACATACAAAATTAATTAATTAAAAAATTTAATTATTAATTAATCGACAGTAAATTAAATTTTTAAGTCTCTTCTGTTTTATTCAATTTTTATTTGAGAGAGGAGGGGGGGGGGGGGGGGAATTCGATTCAGTGTCAAGAGGTTGGTACCTTTGAAAAGGCATCACCCCCCCCCCCTCCCCCCTCTGCCCCCCTACACAAACCGTAAGTTCAATTGAATTTATTTGAAAGAGGCGTCAACATCCATTTGGCGCATAGTAAGTCAATTCAATTTTCACCTTCTTTGGACTTGTATGTAAAAAGAAGATGTTTAAATGAGAAAAGACGACACAAACGCATTTCCTCTCTCTCTCTCTCTCTCTCTCTCTTTCACCCCCACCCTCTTTTCCTCATGGCCATGGACCCTCGAGGGACGAATAAATAAATGTAGTTTGTGTGAAGGAAACTCGGTGGAAATTCAATATAAAAATTTTCTCACCACGACGAATAAAGAGTGAAATAAAATTATATATATAAAAGTTGTGGATAAAGGGGTATAGAGTGAAATTTAATGAAAATATAAGTCAAACAAAGTTGATAATAATTATGAATTTAAAAAAATGAAAGAATAAACAGATAACCCGCATTTACAATGTTGCGGTTAATCACTCGAGTTTAAAGTTTATTGCACTGCTAGTATTGTATATGTATGATGGAGGGGGGTACACATGTATGAAAGTGCCGGCAGGCGTTGGGAAAACTTCCGCGACGATAAATTAAATGACAACAAGATTGATTGCGCGCACACAGCGAATATGATGTATGTGTGACATTGAATCCTTTATGGTGATTCAATTATAATTTTTTTTAGGGATAATGAGAGTGGGGGAAAGAGTGGGGAGGGGTTATTTTTGATTATTTTCTAGTGAATAATTGGTAAATATTGAATTATATTGAGAATGGAGGGATTTGAGAAAAAATGTCAAGAGACATTTTTTGTGGGAAATTTTATGATCTACAAAAAAGGTCTCTTGACATTTTTCAATAGAATCTCTTGTTTTCGAGATAAATGAATAATCATTTGGGCCGTGCAGTTCCGTTTCGGTTTTGCTTAAGCTGAAGTTATCTGCATGACAAGCAGCCAGATAGACATACATACACAAGTCAAGAGTCATTAAAAAAAAATTTCCAATTTTTTTTTTTTTTGTTTACAGATCTGCAAATTATGCAAATGCCTCTAAAGAGTGTGAATTATCGGATATGGATAGATTGACAATGGCAGGCTCAAATGTATTTCAAATATCCAAGGATTTTGATTATCTCGAGAATCACTGTGTCGATGAGCCAGTTAAATTGTGTGAATTTAAAAAACTCACTGGTCGTATACTTAAAACAGTTGACTCAGTTTATCAGGACATTGCCACGTCTGAAGAATGTCGTGAATTGTGTTTAAATTCACCATTTCGTTGTCACTCATACGACTACGGTGACACTGGGGATATGGTATGCAGACTGAGTCATCACTCAAGGGCAACATTGTCTGACATACAGGTGAGTACCACTTTTGCCTCATTCAGTTGCAAATTTTCTATGAGGACACGTTATTTCCTAGTGTATTACCTATGTAAATTGCGCCCATTTTATTTTGAGTATTCAAGAGCTCAGTGGAGAATAACTGATCCTCAATAGCAAAAATTTTTTTCAACAATTGTGCATGTATCTTTGAACCAAGTGATTTTATCAAAAAATGTCAAGATATATTTATTTTAGACAAATAAATTTCCAACAAAAAATGTCTCTTGACATTTTTTTCTAAAATTAAACAGTATAAAGATATTTGAATGTGAAATAATGAAACGAAATTCTCAACTGATTTATTGAATAATTTATCTAAATCAGGAGCCATATTTGGACGTACCCGAAGCATCAACCTATGAATTGAGTTCCTGCTACAATGTAACAATTGATTGTCGAGCTGGTGACATGGTGGCTAGAATTCAAACGAGTAAATTGTTTAACGGCAAAGTTTACGCCAAAGGTTCACCAAACTCGTGTGTTCAGGATATCAAAGGAGCACTTGAATTTGAACTCAAAATGGCATACGATGATCTAGAGTGTAATGTAAGACAACAAGGACTTGGACGATACCTAAATGACGTTGTGATTCAACACCATGACACCATTGTCACAAGTTCAGATTTGGGTCTTGCTGTTACTTGTCAATACGATTTATCAAACAAAACTGTATCAAATGAAGTTGATCTTGGTGTACAGGGTGACATAACACCAGCCCTGTCTGAGGAAGTTATTGTTGATTCACCAAATGTTGCCATGAAAATAACAGATCGTGATGGACACGAGGGTATGCCATCAGCTGAGGTTGGAGATCCCCTTGCCCTTAAATTCCAAATTTTAGATCCAAACAGTCCATATGAAATATTTGTACGTGAACTTGTGGCAATGGATGGCATTGACTCAAACGAAATTGTCCTCATTGATTCCGATGGTTGTCCAACTGATCATCTTATCATGGGACCTCTGTACAAGTCTGGTAATATTGGAAAGGTGAGTTATCATTGTCAATGAAATAGCCTACAAAACCTCTTTTTAACTCGCTATACACGTTTCTCAACATATTAAAAATTTATGATCAATGGAGATACTGGATTGTAAATGAAAACTAGTGGGACAGGTTATGAGAATGTTAATTGTAAAAACGTATACTGTCATGATCAAATTTACTGGATTCCAGGGTACTTTAAAGGATGTTGAATATTGAAGGGACTCATCACGCATTTCCTCCATTAATTCTCATAATCACAAGCCACTATTTTATGCTATCAGGAAATTATTTTACTAAATATTTCTTAAGAAATAATCGAGCCAAACATGACATCTCAGGTTATTATCTACGTAATGAGTAGGTTTACGAAAAAATGTCAGAAGAAAACAAAATTAATAATCCTCACTCTTCCGTTGGTCAGCACAACTGACTTTCCCTATTAACTTTACCAAATATTAACCTAACATATGACCGACAATAGTGATCAAGTGGTTAAGGCGTAAGATTGACGGTCAAACCGTGAATGGATAAGGGTTCGAATCCGGTTCAGAGCGATTTTTTAACACACTCGGAAGCCGTTAATCATCGAGAAATGGTATTGCAAGAATAGAAGCCTGTCTCCGATGATAAAGTTCTAACCAGTCAAAGTCTTGAGCAAAACGTAAAAAAGCTGAATAGGCAATATGTGGAAAAAACAATAATATTAACCTGACATACAAAAATTATATTTCAGATTCTCTTATCACACTTTGACGCCTTCAAATTTCCAAGCTCCGAAGTAGTACAATTTCGTGCACTAGTGACACCCTGTATGCCAAGCTGTGAGCCAGTACAGTGTGATCAGGAAGAATCAACCGGTGAATTACGTTCAGTAATAAGTTATGGTCGTCGTCGTCGTAGACGTCACACATCATCACAAACATCAAGGGAAGATCTACTCCTTGTACAATCAATACAAATAACCGATAAATTTGGATTTGAACGTGCTGATAAATCATACGACAATAATGATAATCGTACATCAATGCCACGTGACAGCATTTATGGTGATGATATTGTTGATTTGTCTGGCCGTTATGGTGTATGCGTTAATGTTGCTGAAGCTATTATTGCTGGTGCTGTATTCATTGTTGCTCAGATTATAATTATTGCTGCATGGACATTTACATGGCAAAGACGTAAGCAGATATTGAAACATCAGGAGGCACTATCGGTATCTGTGTCAGTGCCAGGTGCAATGCATACGGGTATACCAAGTCGTGCTGACAGTCTCTGCAAGTTATACGACGCTGGTTACTCGCGGCGTTTTTAAAACGATATAGAGTTTAAGCAAGTAACAAAACATGAAGAGAAGAAATGAAAAAAAAAAAACAAACAAAAACGATTATCGTTTAATAACTATTTTCGCTGGATTTAAACCTATCGTGCCTTTTTCATTGATCGGCTGGTAATTTTTCTTATAATAACATTGTAAAACTAAATGAATATTGACAATTCCTCGGCTACTGCCCCCCAAATATCCAATGTAGCCGATTGGGGCAGCAGTCGAAATTGTTCAGATAACATATTTGTACATGAATAATTTGTGTACAAGTGTATTATCACATAAGCGGACGCTACGGTGGAACCACTAACGACTCATTTAGTTACTTTACTTCTTTTTTTTTTATTCATTTAATCCAGGCTAGAGTTTAATTCAGGTCGGGCTGGATCATTATTGTGCCCAATATGCACTGTGACGAACCGCTTGACCTGTTTCAACAATTTAAACTCGTTTCAAGGCTTATGCTCACTATACAATTTAACGACAAAAGCCTTTCTTTTATTTTTCTTTCATTTTATTTTTATTGTCCATTTGATGGTGTAATTAAACACTATTCATTCATTGTCAGGGCTCCACTGTCGATAACGCTGCGATAAATTTATTGAATTATAATGGAATGAAGTCATGAGACTCACGCTAGATAATTAAACATTATTTTAATCAATAATTTGAAATTCTTCCGTTAGTCTCTGATTTCAATTTTGCAATCTCTCAGTGGTCTTAGCCCAGAAAAAAGAAATTGTGGTGAATAAAATAAGAATTTTCCTTTAAAAAGTGGATTAGCTATATCCTCAGAGTTTTTTAAAAAATTTTATAAATGTCAGTTGGTATAATTGAAAAAGTAAGACCCAACGTAAAGCTAGTAGGCTCTCGATAATTTCCCATCTAGGTTGGACGAGAGTACAATTTTCTCTACATTTTTGGTATAATGTGAGTGAAAGAGGAAGAGCGCAATTTACATCCAAGGATGATAATTATTTTGGCTGCTAGTCCTTCAATTAACTCACTGGATAAATGAAAAAGAGTCATGAGTGCATATATACATCTCTCAGTTCCAGCGAACCATAAAGAGCGACTGGAGTGAATAAAAAAGGGATTTAAAGAAGAAAAAAAATTAAAAATATAGATAAAATCATGTTTTCAAGGAGATTCACGCGCGATCGTACGACAAACGTTTCCCTCACTCTACGAAACGGCCCATTACCCACTGCCTCCCTATACCTTTTATCCTCTTTAAGAGAAGTAGAGGAATTCAAAGTATTCCAAGAAAAATAGCAAAATGAGATCAAAATAAGGTAGCAGAGAAAAATGTTAAAATTCAAACCACTTTCCAGATGCTTGAATCATTCTCTTCTAAAATAAAAAAATGAAAGGGGTAAATGTGTAATAGAGAGGGGGTGGAATTCGTCGACAAGTCAAACAACGCTCTCACGTAACATCAATTTAATTGAGAAACTTGAAGATTAGAATACACTCGTTGAAGACAAACAGAACAAATGGTACTGGAGGGATTATACAATTACCGGGTAAAACTCCTCTCCCCACTCCTCATACCCCCAGTACCTTCTGCCTCCACGTTTATCGTTTGTTTTATCCTCGCATATATTGACTCTACTCGTATTCCACATAAATGAACGAGTCAGTTAAACTGTACAACCTATGCAAAATGCTGTCTCAAATGTTTTCAATGAAAATTTTGCCTCAATTTTTTTTTTTCAAGGGTCTATTGAGAGAAGAGGAGATTGTAAAGACACTGAGAGAATAATTTTAGTTTTAATGATGAATGCAAAAATAATGAAAATTAATTAATTAATTTTTTTTTAAGATTAAGATATAGAATTTAATGCGCGTACAAAAAAGCTTCGTGGTGCGAGGGTACGAGATTTAACAGGTTTTTTTTTGAAGGAATGAAGATTTACGGTGGATTCCTGTCAATTAAAAAAAAACAGGCGTTTTTTTTTTCTTGGAAATAGGTACAATGCACTCTTCATCGAGTTAATTGAAACCCACTGCGCCTGTTCTGCCCCACACCAAGCCCAGAGGGGGCAATTGCATGGTTCAAACATAACTCAATGGAGATTGGCCATTAAACTCATTAGTTTAAACATTAACCAACATAATGCGAATCATTGATTCAATGATTTTTAATTATTTTATCAAATACTGAGGAATAATGATTTAAAAAAAAAAACGAATGATTAAATTGGGCTCGAGGACGACCCGATAAGTTGTATTCTCCATCCCCCCTCCCCTATCCCAGACGCATCTACAACATTTGTACGTGCTTGTCCTTGAGCCTGAGGTGCGTCCATACACGGGACTACGTGTAAGCACAACACGATTTCGAGTCTACTCTGTACCATGACACGTATATATCCACAATCACTTGTATTTTGTCTCTCAGAGTATTCACATTATTTTACATCATTAAAATACGTAGGTTCTTAGCTCAGCGTATCTCCGTCATGTTGTCTGCAAAAAAAAAAATCCCACCTTTTTTTTTCATTCAAATTCTTTTCACTTCAAAACGGGTGAATTAATTGCCATTGCAAAATCACGGGATATACAGTCACGTACAGAGCATACCCGACTGTCGAGTTTTCATGTGTTCGCACCAAAAAATATGAAAACGATAAAGAAAGTATTTTTTTTTTTTTTTTCTTTACGTTTTCTCATTTTTTTTTTCTTCTAATTTATTTTATAATATTTTTTTTTAATTTTACGTAGTTTGAATATCATCATCTGTCATACTTGCAATTAAAAATCCCTCCCCTGTGTGCGCCTGATCCTACTTAACGCTGTTTTCTTTCAATATTCCCCCTCCTCCCCCCTCCCCCTCCACTTTCAATCTCATCATCCACCGTCGCTCGTCCGCTGAAAAAACTCAGCTCTCTTGAATTTAATATTTCAACTCTTATAGAAAAAAAAAAAAAATTCAAGGATAAATATTGAATGAATATTCATTATTATTAATAATATTGAGAAGATTGAATGAAATGATAGTGTGAAAAAAAATTTAATGCCGAAATATGGCAACTGCCGAGTCTTCCTTTTTTTTTTTTTACTTATTTCTTCAGACAATTTTTTTTACTGTCTTTTTTTTTTGCGAATGGGTTCGATATTGTTTCTCAATTGCAATTGACGATTTTCGGTAATAGGAGATTGTACATAAATTGTATTACTGAGAAATAAACTCATTTCGTAAAGATAAATATTGTATTTATTTATTTATTATATTTTATCCCAATCCATTAGATAATAAAATTAAAAAAATTTTTTTAAAATTATTGTTATTAAATATTGATTAAATTGATTATTAAATTTTCTTGAATTAATAATACCATGATATTCTTAATGAAACATCAGTCTCTGCAGACTAATTAATTTTCCTATCAACCACAGGTATTTCATTTAAAATTAAAGACAAGAGCGAGGATACGATTGACGTAATACGGTTAATCAATGAATTCTGTTTTTTTTTTTTGTTCTTATACTTTGAAGAGTGAGAAGGGAGGATTACGTGATGAGGTATAATGAGATTTTGGACGATAGATCGTCCATAAGGTTGCACAGCAAGAATTTGAAGTAAAGTACTGCTGAAGAAGGGTGAGGATGAGAGGGTTTCTGGCATCGGCAAGAGGAGACTTGTTAGTTACTACCTTGGTGAGGTAATTAACCCAAAACTTTAAATTATTAAAGTCCCTCGTTAGTTTCCATATCACGTTCAGCTGCAGGGCCTAGCCCTGTCTCCTCGATATATGATCATAGACTTGACTGTACAGTTGCATAAAATTTACTCCACTCAGTAGAATTTTTCGTCAATTGAATAATTTGATAAAGTGAAAAAATTGACGAATAGAACGAAAATTTTTTTGTGTCTTTCATTAATTAAGCGATTATCTTTGAAATGAGTGATTTTAGAGGAAAATGTCAAAAGATCTTTTTTGTAGATAATAAAATTTCTCACAAAAAATGTCTTCTCATATTATCTTCTATCTCCACTTATTATCGAGATAAATACTAAAAACATTTTTTTCCACAAATATACAACAATTAATTCACTCTCAACTCATATACCAACGTCAAAACTCCATCCCTCACAAATAACTCTCACCCATTCCCTCAAAAAAACAAATCCTGAATTCATCAAACAAAATTTATTTACCCATTTCCTCCAATTTTTTACCCCTAAAACTTGAACAAATAAATTTATGTGTCACCCACCGACAATTGTCAACACAACAAAACGACATTTAACTGTACCCAAAACAAACCCCCTGTTTTACAAAACAACAACGAAAATGTGCAAATTTCAAATGTTTACTAATTATTTGATGATACAACAGAGAGAGAGAGAGAGAGAGACACTCAACTAAACAGATAACGAACTCGTGAACTCTATCAGAGTATTTAAATTAACTTGCATAACTCAATAAGATACATCAGTGGAAATGGGGATGAAGATTGGGTACAGAGGGGTGGGAGGGGGTTTGAAAAACAATGCGTACCTTGTGAAAATGAGTATAGCCGAGTGAAATTGTGAGAGAGAAGTTTGTAAAAACATGCATATATTTCCATATAACAGCAGGTTTATATATTAAAACCGTCACTGGCAGCGTGTGGTTACATTTGAATGCGTTGTCCTCATGCCAAGTATAATATCAAATTACTACACGTTCTGGCACACTAATTCTATACCCCCCCCCCCTCCCCAAACCCCTTTGTACAAGTAGTTGAACAATAAAAACGTGAGATAATAAATTGTTTCAACTGTTTTGTCAATTTTTTCAGTTGAATTGGAGAAATGAAGTATAATTTCTTGATTTATTCGTAAATGAGGGTTTTTGTTTTTTATTGTAACAAGAGAAATGCATGCAAATCTTTGTCACACTAACGAATGGCAAATCACGAATGCTATTTTACCCGGGGGATTAAAATACCTAGAGACCTGTATCGAGTACCTGTCGAGCTGGAATTTCCTCGAGAGAGTTTGGGGTGGGGGAGAATAGAGGGGGAAAAATTTTTTTTAAAACTCTGCCAAATGTTTTTTGGAGACTCGAGGGAGTCGTTACGTCTATCTTATTGGGGGAGTGAATAATGGATTGTGAGATTTCTAGGAATTTTATTTTTATTCACTTGGATTAAATCTCTCTGAAAGGCGTCAATTGTTTGAAATAAATTGTATCAATTGACTCACCCTTAACCGGAGATCGTTGACGGACCAAACGCGACTGGCAAAATCATTAGAAGCTCCGAGTATTAATGTTCCAGTTGAATCAAAATCCACAGACATAACACTAGCATTACTCCCTACGAGCATTCCTTTGCTCTCGTACGATCCTGCACCAAAATAATATCATATGAATTGTAGAATCTGTGTGTATTTATCACTAAATAGTTTAAATTGTAAATAGACAAGGAAATCTTTAAAATAATATCAATATTTAACCTTTCGATATGTCCCAAAGCTTGACTTTTCTATCAGCACCACCAGTTGCTAATATTCTATCCACTGGTGACCACTTTACAGCACTAACTTCACCCTCATGAGCACCCTGAAAGTGTAATTCATTTTGAAAATTAAATTTCCATGTTAACACGTGAATTATTGTAAAAAAAATTTGGTTTATTGCAGAGAAATTGAGAAAACGTACGAATTTTATGTAAACGTTGGAAGGGACAGCTGTTGTAAGACCAAGGCCATCTTTTAGGCTCAATCTGTCAGGACTTATTGCTCTGGTATCCCTGGCAGCATCCTCCAGGTCTTTTTGAACTTTTGCTTGTTTTTTTCTAGACAAGAATTACCAATCATTGAGTATTGATTTCACGAAGGAATTTAATTTTGCAAATATCTCTAAAACTAGAGGATTTAGAAAAAAATGTCAAAAGATCATTTGTGTAAAGAATTGAATTTCCTATGAAAAAGGTTCTCAGAAAAATTTCTCTCAATCTCATACTTTTAAAGTTATTTGCAAAATAATAAAAATATCACTTTTGGATTTATTTAATTTTACGAATATTCTGTGAAAATTTATCGTAAAATTGTTCTTAGCAGAGTTAATGACATCGATCCACTCTCCTGTGATGACCAACAATCGTTACTCCTCTATGGAAGACCCTAATTTGCCAATATGCAACAAACTAAGTGTTTAATTGAGTATTTTTTTTAGTAAAATGAACGAGTTATTAATGATGAATTAATTTTAGCCAGATGCAAATGTATAATCGCGTTAATGTGTTAGATTAAGCAAATCGCGCCTCATTATTCGTATACACTTACCCGAATTTTGATATTGTTTGCATCAAAAAGGCTGTTGGACTGGTAAAACCCTCGCTGAAACGAAAATTTCGATTTCGTGTGTAGTGTCTAACTCGCGATATTACTTCTCATTTGGAATGTCTTTCATTATGTATGTTTGGTGGGTCTGTTTAGGGTTCTATGTATATATTTAGACTTTACTAAAGTAGAGTCTTCCATAAATTCGTAACGTGCTAGTCCCACATATTTATTTTTCATACGTACTTAATAAAATTATCGTTCTCCTCGTTCATTTTCTCAGCATCTTTGGCCTTGCATTTTATCACACGTTCCACCAAATGTCGATTTTCTTCCTAAAAAAAATTATTTTATTGATTTTTTCATTATTAGAGAGATAAAGAATGATTATTTATATAATGAAATAGTGAAGAAAATAATTTGGCGAATTTCAATCACATTATTTTGTGAATATCTCGAGAACAGGTCGATTTAGAGAAAAATGTCAAGAGACATTTTTTGTAGAAAATTTAATTTGCTATAAAAAAGGTCTCTTGAAATTTTCCTCTAAACCCAGTCCTCTTTGAGATACTCACAAAATTAGTCGTCAGTTTTCGATTATTCTACTCTTATCACTCTACTCGTAAATTTGACAGAGAATATAATTCAATTTACTTGTATTTTCCGTAGTTTCTCTTCTAGCGAAGCAAAAGCCAATTGTAAAGCTTGATATTCGTCTCTCAACATTTGATTAACGCCTTCTAATTCACGTTCTTTGTTCATGTACATTGTCAATTCAGCACGCATGGATGCATTCGCCTCGAGGCTCTCAGCTAAACTGTATTGTGAAAGAAAGAGCGTTATTTAATTTTAAAAAGTTCTTTGGGGAATTTACTCAGCCATGCTAAACAGTGAATAACTTATCAAAATGACACATTTTTCATTATTTCTTGAAATTGAATTAATTTCTTGATATGACAGTTTCACAGAAATAATTAGTTAACTCGATAACCATTGATTCTAATGTAAAATATCAAGAGACACTTTTTCTCAGAAATTGATTCACCTAAAAAAAAGCTCTCTTGACATTTTCTCATAAACCCCCTCACTTCCAAGATAAAGACAATTATCAAAATCAACATATGAAAATTTAAAAAAATATTCAAAAATACCTAGTCTCCTTGCTGTGTAAATCCTTGGTCATCTCCTGCAGTTTATTATTCAAATCAACAATCTGTTGTGCATGCTCTCCCCTCCTCCTATGCAGCATAGTAAGTTCTTCAGCCTGTGCAAGTAATCGTGCCTCCAGTGCTGCATTTGTCCCTGATGTACCACTACCACTGCCAACCTCACACCGTAATTTTTCATTAGCAACTGTCAAGTGCAAATTCTCACCCCTCAATGTATTTGCACACTCAAACAGCCGGTTATCTACTCCCACCCCCCAATAACAATAACAACATTAACCTCAAAATAATAAACAAATTTTATACCACAAAAAATTCAAAAACTTACGTAAACATATTAGATCGTAGAAGCAGTAGGTTTGTGATCTATTTCGATTTCTCAATTGTGATATTATACTTTTTCTCCAGTCTCTCGAGGTACCTGGAGAATATGGAAATTTTGGGGTGTCTGTATTGGCCATCACAACATTTACTACTTTATTTTTTTCACCAGATGAATAATTACAATTTTCTTTTTTTTTAAATAGAGAAAGTTGATTTCAATGAAATTTAAGTTGTAAATACAACACATACGGATCACTGTCAACACGATATAATTATCATATACTCTTCATTGTATCACTGGATGTATTTTAATTTATCACTAGTTAATGTATAAATCATAACTCGATAATTATTAGATTTTATTTATTGTTTATTGTTGGAATAATAGAGCTACTCTAACCTCAACATACAGTCGAAACAGCGAAGAATTTTTTTTTTTTTTTTTTTTTCCTTTGATGGTTATAGCCATCTAGTGACGGCAAGTACCATTAATCCTCCCTTGATATGATTCAAAACTTGATTTGTTTTGGTTATATCCCCCTAGGGGGAAGCACCATTAATAATCCGGACTACAGCGAAGGTGTTATTTTTTTTTTTTGGGTTATCGACTGCTGTTAAAAACGCACTGTGAGCGCGAAAATTTGAGATGGGATTGTTATTTATTGTGGGAGGTGTTTATTCACTAATTATTAATTACCTAGAGGTGAGACATTGACTTGAACTTTCACCTGAATTATTACCCTACGATATATTATATTTTTGGTCATTTTAGGAATTTTCAAATAGTTAGGGATTTAGTAAAACTCCGAGGTAATCTCTTTTTGGACGTCCAAGAACCCATCCCAGAGATGAATAAATCATGCTCCTCCCATAATAAGGATCCTAAGATGCTTTAAGACTCAGCAGGTAGCCAAAGTACCCAAAAATAGACAATTTTCTCAAAACAAAATTTTCTATTAAAAATTGTTAAAAATATCATTTATTTTCATAATAGATTCATTTCAATATCTCGTGATACAGAAAAATTAATTACATAAATTGATTTGCTGACTCAGAAAAAAAATTTATAGAGTCAAAATTTTCAGAAATTTACAATTGCAGTGATGAAGAATTAAAAACACTGATTATCAAGCGTTTTTTTACGACGAATATAAAAAATAAATTTATACAGCCACTGATAACGATGACGAGGACGATTTTGATGACACATCTACACACCCATCCTCGTACTCCAGTGTCTCAGCATTATTTCGATAATATTCATGACAATCCGGACAATATTGTGCACGACAGATGAACATCAGTGGATGCCTGCAGCTGCAACATGTTCGGTGGTTGGGCCTTGGTTCCGCAATTAAAAAATGCCTCTCTACTCTAACAGTCTGTCTGTCCTGACTCTCTGAATTGATGAATTTACGCTGCGAGCACGATATACAGTAATAATTACCCCAGAATAACGTGTACACCATTTTGTGACAATAGAAATCTGTTAATTTCTTAATATTATCACGGATTTCACTGGTTTCCTGCATTTTAGGAGATCACTTTAGTCTTGACAACTACTTGAGAGCTACTGTACACTCCCACTTTCTCCTGTCAACAATCCCCCCCTTCCACTCTTTTTTCGAGGAACAGCGACCTCTACTGTTGAGATGAGGGAGTGCTCCAGAGTGACAAATGTCAAAATTTGGTAAACAAACCCTATGAAACCTATGAAATGGGAAATTCAGACACAGCCTTCAACCACTGATTTTCAATTTATTTATTTTTCAGCCTTAAACAATTTTTAAAATCTTCTCTTTTTCATTAAAAAAAAGTAATAAATGAGGATAGCTTATCACGAGTTGATGAATGTGCATTTGTTTAACTCTCCATTACTAAACAGACTCAAGATGTCTTAGGCCTATCGATTTTCCAAGCCCCAATTGTGTACCTCAACCAGATGAGTACCAGATCTCGACCCATCTGCAACCAACTCCAGAATGGTACGACTTTGGAGCCTTCGATCTCTGTCCAATTGACACAAATCTCTTTAACAGGAATATTGAGTGTTTGAGCGAGATAGAGCATCTCTACATCGAATGCCCATCGTTCCACGTGCAGAGCTCGGAATAATGTCTTTGCGGATTCACGTGTGAAGAGTTTAAAGCCACACTGAGTGTCACGTATACCTCTTACGCATAATGCCCAGACGAGAAAGTGAAAACCGTGCATCAGGATTAATCGAAAAATTGATCTTGTCGCTGTTGCTTCTTCCTCTAAATGTGCACGTGAGCCACAAATTACTGCATTTGATTTTGAAGCTTCACGAGGTTTTTCTGTGTAGTCAACTGGGATAATAAAAATTTGGTGATTCAAGTTATTGGATTTAAAGGAAAATGTTTAACAAATTCTTACATTTCAGTACTTCTTTGAGGCTCTCCTCTAATTTTTCAATATCACGAAATTTTGTAGCACCATCGGCATCAGCAAATAATAATAAACATCCTCTAGCACTTTGCATTCCCTAGAAAGAGACATCAATTTTTCTCAAGTGGTCGATCATTAAATTACTCATTAATTGACACTTACTAATCTCACAGCTCCACCTTTACCACGATTTTTCACAAGATTCAGTACCCTCACTGTGTCGTACTTCTCAGCATAACTCTGAGCTACTTCCACTGTTTTGTCTGTACTTCCATCACTGACAACAATAACTTCATAAGTTAATCCTGATTTTTTTCTACTCTCCAGATATTCCAGACACTCATCCAACATTGGAATCACTGGAAAAAGTGTAATTATAATAATTAATTGATTGATTAGGCATTTATCTCTGTATTGAGTCATTTTAGAAGGAAATATCAAAAGACCTTTTTTTGAGAAAATTTTCCAATCTACAAAAAAGGTCTCTTGACATTTTTTTCGAATATCACTCGTTATCCAGATAATTGCATAATAAAACAAATGGCTCATATTCGATACAATTATCGTTAATTATCTCGGTAATTAGTAATCTTAGAAGAAATAATCAAGAGACCTTTTTTGTAGAGAATTTTCTCCTCTACAAAAAATGTCTTTTGACATTTTTTCCTAAAATCACTCAGTCTTGAAATAAATGCATTATTCATTCGGGGAATAGTGAATAAAGCTCAATAAATTGTTTAAAAAAACTTACATCGTACTTCTTCATTGTATGCTGGAACAACAACACTGAGTTTAACTGTAAATTCATCATCAATAGATGGAAATGCAATTTTTCTTCCAGTCTTTCCATCGATAAAATATTTTTCTCTCTCGTCCCTCCAAATGTTGGGGTATGGCGATGTAATTACATATAGAAATATACAAAACTGAAATTAATAATATCAATCATCATTATTTAAATACTAATTAATTCTTAAATAAATAAAATAAATATTATTTTATTGAAGAAATCGAGGAATTACTCGTGTATAAACAATCGAGCATAACCTCTAAAATTCTGTAAACTCACTGCAACACTGATGAATAATACAAATATCAGGAGATTGATGATTAGGGAATACAGAGAAATCATCGTTCAACCGATGATTTGATACAGAATGTCAAAGAATTTAGTGGAGTCTTGGTAAATCCAGTGAATTCATTCCACGTCACTTGGAGCACTTGTTACATATACAAACATAAAAAATCGCCATGCTGGTGTTGGTGGTGGGGACACGTGGGAATTTATTTGAAAATCTATCATATCCAATCGAGAAATTGACCAGAAAAACACTTTAAAATACCGAAAAAAAATATCAAAGTCGGAAACTCAAATTTCGCGGACTAGGCCGGTTGGGTTAGACACTTGTCCTCTCTTTTGACATAGTAAAATGACTTTTTTCCTTCTCACGATTAAGGAGCTATTAAAACGTTTTGAAATATCGAATGGAAATGATGATCAACGCCCCGGCCGCTTGTGGCCTGGGTGGTGCTAGTTTTAAAAATTCGACAATATGTTAATTTTTAATTTCCTCCTCGATAGCTGATAAAAATTAGTAAATATCATTATTTCTTGTAATTTACATCAAATTTACAATTTTTAACAGAAGATTAAATCTATTGATTTCTTATTTAATTTTTTGTGGGGTCAATAAATTAATTTAATTGATTAATTCATTAATTAATTAATTTTTCAATCTCGATAGTCATCGGTAAAATCTTGCTGCAACTGTTGCCCTATATTTATTTCATCACTTTTGCTCACATCTGAAATAAAATAAATTGATTAATTTTAGGGTAATAATAACAATTAAAATAATAATATTAAAATGAGAAATTACCGCAGTATGGAGTTGTACTAGAAGTCATAACAAAAAATGTCCCCTGAACAGAATATCTTTCCGCCCTCAATCCCATTTCTACACAAATATTTTGAGAAGAAGTTCCATTGATTATCTGTTGTGCATGCCTGTAAGTACGATCCCAACTGTAACTGCAATAGCTGCAATTACCCACAATTGATTCTGTGAAGTAAACGTATGAGAAACCGTGACTGCATATTGCTTGTTGAATTGCTGCAAAAAGTTTTCAATATTTTTTAATTCACTTTTTACTAATTATGCAATTATCTCGGAAATGAGTGGTTTTAGAGGAAAATGTCAAGAGACCTTTTTTGTAGATGAGAAAATTTTGGATAAAAAATGTATTTTGATATTTATTTATAAAACCAGTTATTGTTGAGATAATTCACTATTTAAGAAAATTTGAAAAATTGAATATTTTAGTTACAGCTTTTGGGAATTCCGAGATAATCAAACGCAGATCCTGGAATTCTCACACATGCCGGTTGACGTTTTCCTCCGTTTGGATAAAAATCCATGTGTCCTGTAAGAACAATTTAATTTAATTAATTTAGAGGAATTTTTTTCATAACAATTTAAATACAATTTTTTATATCTTATTAAAACCTAAATTATCTCAAGACTGAGTGATCTTAGGGAAAAATGTCAAAAGACATTTTTTGTAGGAAATTTCATCAGCTACAAAAAAGGTTCTTTGACATTTTCTCCTAAAATCACTCAGTACCGAGATAATCCAAATAAACTCACCAATGGGATCCGGTAAACCCAGACCAAGATTGGAGAATAGTTTTCCATTCGTATGAATGACATCGACAAATGGCGCATCACTCTTATCAAGTGATAAATCACTGTCAGTGAAACAAGGCTGTGCTGGATCGAGTCCAGTGATTCTGCTGATTACCCACGAGGTGGTAATTTTTTTAAAATTATTAGCAGCTAGACCACATATGTGAGCACCTAAACTATGTCCCACCATGTGAATTGAACCCCATGATGTCTCGTTTGGAGTTGATTCACGTGTTGTATTGACGATATGTGATAAAAACCTATTTAGAACATTTAATTCTCCAATTACTCATATATAGAGTCTTTGAAAAAAATTAATTATCGAATAATTAGAGTAATCAAACACTTTGAGATCTGATGTCCAACGATTCTTCCATTAACAGCCGCTTTATAGTAATTCCAGGTATTTCCATGAGCACTCCAGTCTACAACAATGACGTTGACATCGGCCTTTATTTGAGAAAATAATTTTTTCAATTTTCTTTCCCTCAATTTTTCAATAAAATTCGAGACATCTCACCCACAAATGAAACGCTTCCTCCATCCTCTTGATCCAATCCTCCTGTCCATGTGATAAAAATCCATGAACAATAATAACAGTTCTTCTCTCAATCATAAAATCTGTCCACTCAAGCCCAAATTGTCTCCCCACGAGTACTTCCACTCGTCTTTGACGACTCGTTGAAGACATGAAAAATCGTACATTAACAGAATTCGATTTATTATCATGGAAAAACCATTCAAGACTATCAGCTGCAACTCTTCCAATGCCGAAGCAATCGATTGTTTCACTGGTTTTTTCACTCACGTTACGAATATTTGGGTACCAGATTATACTCGAGCCATTTGGCCATCGAAGTGTGTAATAATTTAGATTTTTATCTCTATGAGGAATTTTAGGGTTTTCGTTGCTGCACGAAAAATATAAAAAATTGAGGAAAATTGCGAGAGAATGAGAATTAATCATTCTTTAAGAATTGTCGTTCTTTTACTTATTTAATAGAGAATTTTATAATTGACAGGAGAGACTCGAGATAAGGCATGACTCTTAGACCCTAGTGATATAACAGCTGTGATAATGATTCATTTGAGCAGAGAGGGGATAAAATTAATTGAAGAAAATAACAACACGTGATAAATTATTGTCAATAGCAAAAGAAAATATTTATTTATTTATTTATTACACATATAAATTTACTTGATACGAAGAAATTGTATTATTCAACTTTAATAATAGATCATCCAATAGAATTTATCTATTCAATTTTAAATCCCAAGTTTCTGTTTTTTCTTCTTCTTCCCTTTAGCTATTTTGTCTTTGAACTAGAACAAAAAAAAATCAATGAATCAATAAGTCATTAAATCGATTGATAAAGTGAAATAATCACCTGTTTCTGTTGAAATTTAGTCGTTTTAGTCGTATCATTCAGACTTCCACCCTGAAAACTACTGAAATCAACAGCTTGATAATTAAAATTCGGGTTAGGCAGCATTCCATTCTTCGCCAATTCCTTTCTATTGTTGAGTTTCTGAACTCTAGCTTTATCCCTGAGCACATCCATAAAAAAAAACAAAAATAATTTGTAAAATTAGATAAATCAATTCACTTTATGCTCAATATCTCAGAATCCAATAGAGATATGAAAATTTTCATAGAGACCTTTTTTGTAGCTCTGATTCTCCCCTACAAAAAAGGTTCTTATAAAAATTCCTCCATCTCCCATAGATCCCAAGATATGAACTCTCAAACATTTCTTCAACTCAATTTCGCAAAAAAAAATACTCACGTGGATCCAGCAAAGACCCTCACCCCTTTGACCCCTCCCTTCCCCTTCCTCACGCCCCTCAAATCCTCCCCCTCATCCTCCTGGAACCCCTTCCTCTTCAATCCATCAGCCCTCGTTGAATCCCTTGCAGGTCTCGGTGTAGAAACATCAACCTCTCCATCATCATCACCATCATCATCTCCAGCCTCTCTCTTCCGTTTCCTAGACCCCACCATATCTCCCAATGGACCCTCACTCACCCCCTCCACCCCAATATCCCTCGTAACACTGAGAAAATGCTCTCGAACCCTATCAATACTCTTTTCAATTTCTCCCCTCTGATTCTTCAATATTTCCTCTCTCTCCTCTGCCTCCTTCTCTCTCTTAACCATCTCCCTAGCCTCCTGTGCAGCAATCATCGGTAAAACTCGTTTATACCTCTCAAAAGGACTGACAAATAATGTTTTAGTCTTTTTTAATCTATCTTTAACACGAATATCATCATCTGAATGACTAAAATCATCAAAAATCGTAACTCTGGGCTGAATATCTCCATTAATACCACTTGAATCATTTCCACAATCAGAATAATTAATTTCTTTTGAATTATTAACATCTGTGAGAGTCAATAAACAAGGTAAATTAGCTTGTACCTCAATATTGCTCATATCATGTGGTGACCAGATCCAAATATCTGCATCACTACCCTGATTTCTCTGTGTCAATCTCTGTCTTATATCTTGCTCCAATACAGGTTTAATTAATGATTGTTCTCTAGCTCTCAGTATCAATTTATGTAATTTCAATAGATTCTGACGTACAAGTGGAGGTATAGGATTACAACATGCAAGAATTCCCTGCATTTCTCTTGGCAATGTTTCAGCAATATTCAATAACATATGATTTGGAAGTACATATCCATAACTGTCATCCTCTTGACGAGCTACTTCATCTCTCCACTTGTACAACTCTTTCAAAGCATACAATTGACGATTATTAAACATTTTTTGACTCTTTCTGTAGATACTCATGTAACTGTCTTCATCACAAATTGGTTTTACGTATATTTTTTTACATATCTCTGTGGATCTGTCGTAAACAGCTCGAAGAATATTTGATTGACCATTTGAGGTGTCTATCAAGAGATTAGTGAGAATATCTTTGATATAGAGAAGATAATGAGTATCTTCTCTTGCATATTTCATGAGTTCTTCGGGGAGAGGACGAATTCTCCAGTCGGCCAGTTGAAAGTGCTTGTTTGGATCAATTTTGCAGTGAGTTTTTAGGAGATAAGCGAGACTCAGGTAGGGAAGATTCAAGTGTTTTGCTGCTTGATGGGTGTCAAACATGTTCACTATGTAGAGAGACAGATCACGCTGGAGCCATTGGATATCGCTGTCAGCACCGTGAAATACTTTCAATACCGAGGGCTTTGTAAACACTTCATTGAGCACATGTAGCTCAGACCTCAATGACAATGTATCTACCAAATAATCGGTATCTCTCGTTGATATCTGCATGAGACAAGTAATTCCCTGGAAAGTTCTGTAAGAGTGATGCTCCAGATCCACAGCAATCTCCTGATATTTCTTCAGATCCTCCATCAGAATCTTGAGATCCTGGAGCTTCTCAACGACTATCAGAGGAGTTTCCTCCAGTGTTTTATACCCAATAACAGGTTTCTTCATCAGTTGATCATCTGGTGGGATAAATTGCTCAAGTTCCCACTCGTAAGGATGACAATAAGCTGCACCGTTATCAGTTTCAATTAAATAAATTGATAAAGGCTTCATTCCATTTGGCTTTTCTTTTATCCTGGGCTCCCAGGGTTTTGGACTGTTGTCAATTTTGTCTTTGAATGATAGCTGAGGCCTGTGAATGTTTTTTGCTGCTAAAAGTCTAATTCCCTGAGGACTAATTGTCTCGTTATTTAATCCTCTCGAGTTTGATTGTATTACTGATGTATTCCAAGAGCCATAATTATTTTGTTTAGTTTGAGTTGTTATTAATTGAATATTCTGCTCCCTTGTGATACCCGCCTCTTTGTCCATGCAGAGTGTTGCACGGTCTAGGAGGCTGTCATTGGCTTCTGTCAGTAGCTCAAATTTTTCATCATTATCACCTCGTTTTATGCTACCTGATGCACCTGTACATTCAACTATACACTGCATCGTGCTCATAATTTTTTTAATCTCTTCATGACGAATATTCCTGAAGGTGGGGAAGCAGGAGTAGTAATTGAAATTTTCACCATGTGGCAGGCTATTTGCTGCTTTTATCCCTGATTTTAAAACTGCAAAACCTGCCTGAAGATAATTATTATCATTATCAAACGAAATTCATGAGAAATTAATACATGATAATCATGGATTTATCATTACCTTGACAAAATCATCGAATGTGGAAAATCCAGGGAGAATTTCATTTTTTTCAGTCTCACTCGGTATTTCTGAATTATTCTCTCGAGTAGAATCATCATTATTTTTATTTAATTCTTCAGTATTTACTTCTTTACTCATGACGATAACTTTTTTTGAGGTTATTGTACTGGTGTGTTCTCTCGTGGGCAGTCTAACCTCGACTGAGTGGTGAGTGGCAGGAGAAAACTATGACAAATGTGAATATAATAATGTTTTCAAGGAATTATTCGAGGATTATTAAACAATGTAGATTGATTAGTACTGGAAGAACATGTTGGTTGAGTACAGCAATTACAAAAACAGGTGAAATATTAATTATCATTGATTTTTAATTAATTTGAGCTATTGGTTCAATTAGGTTATGTTTCTTTGTGATAAAAATTAAATTTTTAAAAAATGTTTTTAGAACAAGATCCAGCTCCTCTATTTTTCAGCGAAAAAATTCAAAAAATATTGAAAACTTTAACACGTCCAGATCCAAAAAGGGTATTCAGAACTCGTAAAGATGGTCATGAAATAAAAGACGCACAGTACAAATTTATGACAAATGAGGAGCTTCAAGAGGCTTTACGAAAGGCTCAGGAGAAGCTAGAGGAGAGACTGCAAATGCCACCAGTTGTCAAGGAACGTGAGCCCATCACTGAGATATTGTCAAAGGATCCAGCACTCCAGGGCCACGACGAGTGCAAATATGTATTCACTGATATTACGTTTGGTGTTAATGATGTCAATCGATTGATTGTTGTTAGAGATCCTGATGGAAAATTGAGGAAAGCTGACTGGGATGAACGATTTAGAATGAATCAGATTTATTTTCCAACTGAGGGAAGAGAAATTTTCACTCCAAAAATGTTCCAGGATGAGCATCTTCAGGTAATTGAATTTTTAATTGATAAAATGACAAATTTTTGTCTGTGAAATTGTGAGAAATTTAATTTAAATATTTTTTTTTTCCAAAGGAAATTCTCAAACGTAAAGATTACGAATTCATTCTTGATCGTCTCTGCATTCAATTTGAGCCGGATGATCCAAATTACCAGAGGATATGTAAACTAGTTTACGAGGCAGTGAATTCAGAGAATGAATATGATAAATTACGATCAACTAGGCATTATGGACCTCTCGTGTTTCATCTGGCTTTGACAAAGAATATTGACAAACTTTTGTATGAAAATATCACGAGGGAATTCATCGAGGATGGAGCCCTTCTCGTCAAGCTATTTTATAAGATTCATGGAACATCAGAGTCTGGAGAGATTTCGGAATCAGAGAATAATTTGGGACTGATTGAAAAATACGTGGAAAATGATTCGCCGAGTAAAGGAAAATTAGTCTCTGCTATTAATGCGTATAAAGAACTTGTTGAGGCTAGAGAAACTATTGCGAAAGGGGTGAAAAAGGCTCATGGATTGGATTGATTTGTTAACTTGAAGAATATTGAATAAAATAACTATTCAAAAGCGAATTATCTGGGAAACTAGGCGTTTTAAGAAAAAATGTCAAGAGACCTTTTTTGTGGGAAATTGAATTTTCTACAAAAAATGTCTCTTGACATTTTCTTGTAAATCTACTCATTATCAAAGTAATTCTACTGGAGAAGAAATTGTTACGTTTCGTGAATTTGAAAAACTCCCGCCTCTATTCACAATTTACCTGATGTCGGTAACATTCGACAAAACGTCATTTTGAGGTTATGCAGGTCCTAGGACAAACACAATACACAATCTAACCCATTTATACAAACAAAAAACTTTGTAAGTTGAATGAAAACCACATGGAATAATCATCAGCTTCATTAATTTATTTTCACGATTCAACAATTAGTAAGTCTCAAAAATTTAATATTTATTGCACGTGAATTCGATTAAAAAATAATGAAATGCTAAATCTAACCTCAAAAACTTTTTCTCTTGTCAAAATTCGTGATCGAAATAAATAAAAAATGATTAAAAACTCTTCTAATTAATTTTTCAGATAAAAAATTGATAGAATAATTCTATAAAAATGCCAAAATATTATTGTGACTATTGCGATACGTACCTGACACACGATTCTCCAAGTGTACGTAAAACTCACTGTCAAGGTCGTAAACACAAGGACAATGTCAAGTATTTCTATCAAAAATGGATGGAGGAGCAGGCACAGCACTTGATTGATGCCACAACAGCTGCCTTCAAAGCTGGAAAAATAGCATCAAATCCATTTGCAGCTAATAAGGGTGCAGCTATACCTCCACCACCGAGTCTGGGTCCAAGACCTGGTGGACCACCTCAGGGGGCACCTATGGGTATGATGCCACCTCCTGGAATGCATCCTGGTGGTCCAATGCCACCAGGTGGACCCATGATGATGAGTCCTCATGGTCCTGTGCCTATGATGGGCATGAGACCACCTATGATGGGACATATGATGGGACCAATGGGGCCCATGGGACCCATGGGACCTATGAGACCACCTATGAATGGACCACCACCACCACCCATGAATGCTCCACCACCAATTAAGAAAAATTAATCAATTAATCATCAGGAAGAAGTTTGAAAATTTCAAATTTTCAATTTATCTCGGTAATCAGTCATTTTAGAAGAAAATGTCAAGAGATCTTTTTTATATATGACAAAATTTCTTACAAAATATGTCTCTTGACATTTTCTCCTAAAATTACTAATTCTCAAGATAATCCAACATTCAACAATCCACTCATTCTCTCATCTTCAATCACTTCACCAATGAATATCAAACTCACTCCCTGTACGTGAATTTGTAAATAAACATACAATTTTTACAATAAACCCTTAAAAAAAAAATTAAATCATCAATTTACAATGAAAATTTATTTTCAAATAAATCCAAACGACAATTCCAACAACTTCATAATAAACTGATTTATTATTCACATTAATCAAAAATCCAGTAATGTAAATAAACCTTCACGAAACCCCTCCCTTCTTCTTCTCCCCCTTTTTACCAGTAGACGATCCCATGAGTGATTTTTTCCTCTTAATCAATTCTCCCCTAATTGTTGCCCACAAATTAATCAATGTACCCTTATCAGCAATTCCATGAGCTGTTTTTTTCAGTGTACACGTAGCTTTAGCCTCAAGTTTCCCCATATTTTTCTCTCTCATAAACTCAAATGCTTTATTAGTATGTTTCTCCAAAAATTCTGGAGTATATTCACGAGTATCCTTGGGCAAAGGCATTTCTTCAGGCAATCCTAATTGTTTATTGAACAAAATTCTGCTTCTTAAATCCTCCTCTTTCTTCTTTTTAGGATCTTCCCAAGATGTATCTATTTTCTTATCTTTATTCAACTCTTTAAGTCTCGAAAATCTACTTATCCATAAATCCATCAGTGTAGAACCCTTTTTATTACCCCCAGTTTTCCCCTCAGACGAAATTCTATCATCTTCAATATTCACAACAGGTACTGATGCCTCTGATCCCTCTGTAATATCAATCACCTCAATATCATCATCATTAATTCCCTCAATAGCCTCCCAATCCAGCTCGAATGCATTCCCATTTCTTCCCATATTCTTCCCACGTTTCTCCAGCCCCTTGAACAACTGGAGATACCTCTCCTGATAGATACCCTCACCCCTGACATGATACTCATTATTAATCTCCCATATTCTCATAGCAGACACTACAGTTGGTGATAAATGAGGTGTAAAAAGCTCAAAATAGTACCAAACAGCTGTTATAAACAATTTAGGTGGTATTTCTTCATCAACAAGAGCTTCAATTTCTTTAAAGAAATTATAAAAACTAGTTAAAGCATCCATTTCAGTATCAATGAGAAAATATTTATATGTTGCCACAACACATGCATATTTCAACTCCATCATTGATCTTATTTTTCTTCTCAATGCAACTTGTTTCCCCGATGGTTTAATATGTTTCTTCTTCTTTGCTATACGTTTTTGAATATTTCTACACTGTTCCAAATTTTTCCACGCAATTTTTGATGATTTCTTCCCGAATTTTATAAATTTTAAACTCAGTATTTTCAAGAGTTCTCCACGTGTTTGTGGAAGTTTGTGACAATTTTGCATCAATTCTTTGTCATCAGGGGGGCGTGACAACCACTGACGAATCAAAACTTCTAATTTTTGGCGGGATTCGTCGTCTGGTGTTCGAATTATTATTACGGGGATTCCCTGCAATTCGTAACTTCGTTTTACAATTACTTCCATTGGAACGGATGAGTTTGCGAATTGTGAGTGTAGAAATTTTGGGTATATTGGTTTGCCTGTTGGAGAGGGGTAATTGGCATCTTGTAGGTGATTTGGGACTAGTGAGGATTCTTTCCAGGTGGTGGTGTCCGGGGATTGAGGGTTTAGAAAGTGGAATAAATAGGTTGAGGGATTGTTTTCATTTATTCCCAGGTGTTCGAGGTTTATGGGCTCACGAAAGTCGACTCTTGGGAGTTCCTGGGGTTGGGAAGGGGTGGAGATGTAAGTGGGGCCTATTGTGTAATCACGAACGTAACACGGCTGGATAAAGTGTCCTGACCAACGGAAATTGGTGCATGTTGTTGCTTCGTGACCTCTTCGGCTACAATTACTGCAGGATAATTGATTTGAGGGTTTTAGAATTTTTTCGAGACTTGTGGGAATGTTAACTGTTGTTCCTGATGTCTGGAAATTATAAACAATGAGGAATAATTATAATTAAAGAGAAATTAGAAATTTATTGTTTCGATATTTTTGAATTTTTCATTTATCTTAGTAACGAGTGATTTTAGGAGAAAATGTCAAGAAATATTTTTTGTAGATAATTAAATTTCTGATAAAAAATGTCTCTTGACATTTTCTCCTAAAATTACTCATTCCAGAGATATTTGGTTTTCAATCAAACAACTCCAGAATTTTATCGAAATAAAAAAGTTAATTTAATCGTATTAATTATTTTTTAATAAAGATTGAGGTTTTAACAATATTTCCAATATTTTTTTATATTTACAGTACATAATGTACGTTATCTATGACAATTAAATACGCAGTTATTGATGACCGGAGTAAAAAACTTAAATTCTAAAGTTTTTTTAAAGAAAAATATATTCATATTCTACGTAGATTATCCTCTTTTGATTAATACTGTCACGTGGTCCCACGAGATTAATCAATCCTCTGGGGTTAGAAATTATCATCGGGAGGTTCAGCTTTGAGTTCTTCCTTTGGAACTTGATGAAACCGATTCATCAATTCATCCTGAATTTTCATTTCAGAATTTTCTCCCAAAAAAATTTCTATTCCAATTTTATTTTCACAATCAACAGAAGAATCATCATTTTTTGATGATAAATCCTCTACTGAATGTATATAATTCATTTCAGACTCAATTACCTCATTATTATTCTTCTTTTGATTCTCTAAATTTATCTCTACTTTATCAATAATATCTGATAATAAATTCTCCACTTCGAGTTTAATAAATCCCTCAACAACTAGATCATCCCCACCCCCTGAAATATCTATTTTATCAACTGAATTCGTCTCCTCAACACACGAAAAACTCTCACCATCACTTAAAACATCAATCAACTCATTCTCCTCATCACTAATCTCCTCAATATCAATATCCATAGACTCTGCATCAATGTCTGAATCTCCACTATCATCAGGAAACTCTGGATCATATTTCTGATCAACTCCATCAGCTTCTTCATCACTTATACAAACAGTAGGAATTGGTGGTTTTTCATACGGAATTACCTCAATTTCATCGTCATCTGCATTATAATTATCTAATTTTTCATCTCCCTCAAATGAATTTAATCTACTCTCCTCGGAATTTAAATCAGAATCACTTGAATTTTCATCAACAACAATTGATTCGTCTGAATCGTCTGATAACGATATTACTTCACTGGATATTAATGATTTTATATTATCTGGTGGCATTATTTGAATATCATCGTCTTCAGAGTCGAGAGATATTAATTCAAATATTGATGATGTGGAGTTGGAGGAATTTAATTGATGGCAAGTCGATACGTGATGGCCTCGCTCAATGCAGTTGCAGCATACCAATTGGCTCGGTGGCTTCATGATGGCCAACCGAGTGTTAACACTCTCACCCGTCGTCTGGAATCATAAATTGAGACGGGTGAGTTCGATTTTTTTTTTTTTTTTTTTCAATTTTTCACGTATTTTTCGAGGGAATTTTCACCGTTTTCTTCATTGAAAATATTGTCAATTATTATTATTTATTTATTTATTGGAATTGTGAAAAAAATTCTGGAATTTAATTTTTTTAGGAGAAATTTTAATTTATCGATTTTATAAGATTTCGAATTGATTTTATTTTTCTTTTTTCATTGGAAATATTGTTAATTATTATGAGTAAAACTCTGGAGAAATTCGTATTGAAAGCCACGATTTACTATTGATCAATCAATTGAATTGTTTATTAAAAATTTTAGTAATTACCGTTTGATGATATTTTCGCCAATTGTCTGGACAATTTGCTGAAGCATGTCCCCTTCCATTACACTGGCTACATCGAAGACGATTGCAGTATTCACAGGTTTTTCTACATGTTGCATATTTTCTGCCACACTGGAAATTATGATTTAATTATTGGAGAATTAATTAATTACAATTTTCACTCTTCCATCTAAATTTCTATAATTTTCGATGAATATCTTTAAATCTAGATGAGATGGAGAAATTTTCATAGAGACCTTTTTTGTAGAGAATTGAAGGATCTACAAAAAAGGTCTCTTGATAAAATTCGATATCACCCTCAGATTCCTAGATATTCTCAAAAAACTGTAGAGTAAAATTGAGTTATCCTTGATTTATTGACAACTCACACTGATGCATTGTTTATTATACGGACACCTAGGCTCCATGTGACCCATTACACCACAAATATGACAAGTAGGTGCTTTGGGCCTCTCAGGACATCTACTACGTAAGTGACCCTCTCGTTGACAAATAGCACATACACTTTTCTTTTTTCGTTGTACTCGACAGAGATCTTTATCCAGGATAGCCCAACGATTTGGATTTTCTTAAAAAACCAAAAGACATTCATCAATACAAAACTCTCTCTCAAGATTATCCCCTAGAAATAAAAAAATTAAACTTACTTGGCATATCCCTCTGAATATCCCTGACATCCCTCAATATATCCCCCCCTTTAGGCTCATTATAATAATCCCTGAGCCCTTTGGGCATGGGCTGCAGCATGTACTCTTCAAAACTCATATCCTTACGATTCTCCTTCCTCTTCTTCCTAGATGACACATCCCCCTCATTTTTTCTTTTTTCACCCCCAGAAGTCCCTCCATCCTCATTCAAATCACCTCCCGTAGCATCCTCCTCCCTCGACTCATCCTCACGCCCAACAGAATCCTCCATACCCCTCAAACCCTCATCAACAATCCCAGAAGACTTCTCAGACACCTCAGAATCCTCCAGAAGATTTTTTCTGCAGTCACTGCCATCAGACAACTCATGCAACAAGTCAGCCACTGCCTGTCCCTGACTAATCCCCTCCAAACCACCACCACCACCACTAATTTCCCCCTCTAAAGAGCCCCAATTCATAGCTTCACTCTCAGTCATACTCTCCTCATCATCCTGACTAACAACAATATTTTTATCCCCAACATTCCTCATTCTCTTAATCTCCTGAATACTCGAAACTCCTCTCTGAACACTTGTACAATTTATAATCAAATTATCATCAATCACCTCTCCCTCATCATCATCTCCAGTGTCATCAGAGTCATCAACAATTATCGAACTTCCTGATGATGATGAAGACGAGTCTTTAGACGTATTAACACTCTTTTCTGTTTTTTTATTCATTATTACCAGTGATTCATCATCACTGCTCGATGAACTGTCATCAGAGTCTGGTAGACTTATCAGTGGTGGTGGTGGTTTTGGTGGAACTGGTACCTCAAGTATTGAATCATCAGAATCACCTGTTTCAACTGTAGGTGCTGATTTATATTCCTTTCTTCCTTTCTTTTTTTTTGATTTTTTTCCCTTGATTTCGTATTTCGAATTTTTAACAATTTCAGAATCTCTCTCCTCGTTTTCTGAAGATTCTTGGATCACTGGCACTTGTTCAGGTTCTTTGAGCATTGAATTAGAGTCTGAATGACCTTGAGAAGCTTCAACAACTGATTTCGATGAATTGTGAGAGGTTTCTGGTGATTTTTTAGGTAAAGAAGCATCAGGAATTGTCAGTGCATCATCTAGAGCTGTCAAAGATGTGCTATCAGGATCTTCCTCTTCCTCAGCCATAAAAACCTCATCAGAATCGATAATTGCAACTGTAGGGGCTGATTTATATACTTTTCTTCCTTTCTTCTTTTTTGATTTTTTTCTCTCAATTTCGTTTTTCGAATCTTTGACAATTCCAGAATCTCTCTCCTCGTTTTCTGAAGATTCTTGGATCACTGGCACTTGTTCAGGTTCTTTGAGCATTGAATTAGAGTCTGAATGACCTTGAGAAGCTTCAACAACTGATTTCGATGAATTGTGGGAGGTTTCTGGTGATTTTCGAGGTAAAGAAGCATCAGGAATTGTCAGTGCATCATCTAGAGCTGTCAAAGATGTACTATCAGGTTCTCCCTCTTCCTCAGCCATAAAAACCTCATTATCCCTCCAAGGAGATGTATTTCGATCTCTAGATCTTCTGAATTTACCTCTGATAAATACATCATCTTGTTTTTTTGGGTATTGGGTGACTCCAGGGCTATTTCTAGGGTTTTTTGGGGGATGGGAAAAATCTATGGGATCATCTAGGAGGGCTCTGTGACGTTTTCGTTTGGGATAATGATCCTGAGGGGAAAATTCTTGTGAATTGTGGTTCACTGCGTAGACCAATGGACTCTTGCTACTTTGGCCTGGCTGAGTGTCAATGGACCAGTGATGGGAACGATTTAATTCATTCGTGGGGTTTACCTGGGTTTGAGGGAGTGGATTGTCTGGATATGTATCGTTGGAATAGTATATTTCACCGTAGAGTCTAGCCTCTATGTCTGGATCGTTCAAATCATCCTCGATAAGATTAACCTCATTCTCTTCGTTCTGATGAATTAAAAAGAAAATTATGTAAATTTATTTATTCAGAGATTTTTTTTTAATTATTCGATTTTTTATAATTTTTCTTTTTTTTTTTGTGAATTGAGAGGGAAAATTCGAGTGAGAGTTTTATCAATTGATTTGTGGGGTAATTATGTAATTTTTTGAGGTTAGCATATTGTTTTTTTACTCACCGAGTTGAAATTTTGTGTTGCAGCCATTTTTTTTTATTAATTGTTGCTTTGATTATTGATTTTTAATTGGTTGCAGGATGAATTAGTTGTTTTGTAGCTTGCATACCCGATTTTACGGATCACCCTGGGTGTTTGGGCCTGTTACAAACACCACTTGCGTCAAGACTGAATGAAAGAAGAAGAATGGAGGACCGGAAGCACATGTGGGCGCATGGTGAGTGAGGAATGTTGATAAAGTAGATTTTTTTCGTTTTATGGTTTTGGCGGGTCAATGAATTTATCAAGATATCTCTGAATTGGAGGGAGATGGCGAAATTTTTATAAGAACCTTTTTTGTAGAGGAGAATGAGAGCTACAAAAAAGGTCTCTTGATAAATTCTCGTATATCCCCTCAATCCTGAGATATTCAGCAAAAACTGAATTCAATTTTGAAAAAAAAAAAAAACAATAATTTCATAGAAATGTTTTTATTATTCAAATATTCAAAAAATAAATTTAATTAATGATTTTATTTTTTCCTCCCTTTTTCTTCGTCACTTTGGAGCCCAGAGTTTTAGGTTTTGTTGATTTTTTCGACATTTTTTGGAAATTTTTAACAGCTTGTCTCTCTAAATTCTTTATCTCAGCTAGAGATTTTCCCTTGAATGGATCAACAATTTTTTTACTCTTCTTAACAATTTTCTTCATCTTGTCAGCCTCTTTCTCAGTTTTTTCGAGCTCCTTAGCCTTCTCAAGGGGTTCTCCCTTAAATATTTCATCCAATGGATTTAATGCATAAGATATTTCTGGTTTATTTGCCTCTTTTGCCATTTTCTGCTCAATTCTATTAACATATTTTCCACCAGCTTTTTTATTTATTGCCTGACGATATTTTGCTGGAGATATATAATGAGGATTGTCCCACAATGTTTCACCTCCAAAAGATTCAGAGAAAATTTTTACAGGATTTAATACAAATCGTGGACCAATTTCTGCTAGTCCACCATCTTCTGTCAATATTTGAAAATTTCTGAACCATATTCTGTTGTCTAAAACACTAAAAGTGTATACGTGATCGAAGAATGGTTTACTTTTGGGGTGTTGATTGGGAACACCAAAAATTTGAGTGAATAATTCTTTCAGTAGTGCATAATGTGGATTTGTCGTGAAATTTTCATCAAATGAAAGGATTGGACGAGATCCTTTGAGACAATTTCCCGTCAATTTCAATTCTCCCATTGTATAAACTGTAAACAACATTTTAAAATTAAAAAATGATTTATTTTATTAATCATTCAGTGAATAAATGAAAAAATTCAATTTTATTTGAATAAGATTTTGGTTTTTGGTGAATATCTCGAGAACGGAGAAAGATATCAAAATTTTGGAAGAGACCTTTTTTTTAGAATAGATTCTGCTCTACAAAAAAGGTCCCTATAAAAATTGTCGTATCTCTAATGCAATCCAAGATATTTATTAAAAACTGATGATTAAATCGAGTTGACTCCTCATTTTATCTTTTCTCTACTGAATTTATCAAATTGAAGGGTTTTAAAATAATTTACTCACTATTTTCAACTAAAAATTTGACAGATGGACCACTTGGAACATTAGAGAACCACAAGTAAAGATCCCTCTTCTTTCTTCCTTCGAATAAAACAGCTTTGTTGCAATTCTTTGATTCACAAATTTCATTGACAACTTGTAAATTCTTCTGTCGTTCCATTTTAGCTTCTGCTCGATGATGGGGCATTAGGGATTTTACATCCTCCATCAAGTGACGAGCTTGATGATTGATTCCTCTGGTTGCAAATACCAATACTCTCTGTCGATTGATCCACTTTTCCTACAAACAAATGACTTTTTTCACCAATATCTCAGAATCTAAAGGATATATCAAAATTTTCATAGAGACCTTTTTTGAAGCTCTCATTCTTCTCTACAAAAAAGGTCTTATCAAAAATTTCGTTATCTCGCTTGGATTTCGAGATATTCCCCAAAAACCGATCCATTCTCAAGTAAAATTCACTCTTCTCTTCTATTTTATAATTTCACTATCAATTTACACTCTAAAAATATTCAAATAAATAATAAAAATATTCCTGATGGAGAAATCAAACTAACCCTCTTCACTGGTGGCTCATCAGAAGACCTTTTCGCTGGTAAAACTACCCCCTCATCCTCAGCTTTTGTTTGATCCACTCTAACACTTTCCCTCTTTCGTTTAAGTGAAATTTTCGTCATTTTTAATGCAAAATTAATTATATTCTTCTCATGAAATCTATTGTTGTTGCACGTGGTCAACTCAGATGAGAGATTGAGGTTAGATTAGTCTAGGAACGTATTTAACTGATGAAAGAAAGAAAGAGAGAAAGAAAAAAAAATTTAATGCAAAATTCAACCCTACTAGGTTAGGTTAGACCACACGATTAGATACAAAATCACCGTTTATTTGTTAATTATTATTTATTAATTATTACTCATTATTATTTATAATAAATAATTATTGGTGAGCAAAAAACAAAGGGAAAACAGATAATAATGTAAGTCAGCACTTGCAGTATAGAGGGCGCCACAACTGAACTGACGCCATCTTGGATTGGCAAAATGGCGTCGCTATTTCCCACATTGAGAGAGACGCTGAGCTTTCTCTTTACATAATTCACATAAAAAACGCACAAAAATTATCACAAAAACCCAGGGGGGTATTTACTAACCTGCGGGAACTTCCAACAGTGATAAAAACAAAGTTAAATACTCTGGTAAAAGTAATTTTATTCTTGGACATTGGACGGGTTAGATTGGCCAAATTTTATCGTGTGTTGTAACCACTAAAACGACCGTTTATTTGTTCATGATTATTGATTAATTATTATTAATAAATAATATATAATTATTTATTAATTATTATTAATAAATAATAATTAACAAATAAACAGTTGTCGACACTCACACTATAGAGGGCGCCACTAATCATCCCCTCTATTGCCTGAACCGACGCCATCTTGGCTTGGCAAAATGGCGTCGCTATTTTCCACAGAGAGACCGACGCCGAGCTTCTCTTTACATAAAAAACGCGTAAAAATCATAATAAAAACCCAGTGGGGTATTTAATAACCTGCGGGAACTTCCAACAGTGATGAAAACCAAGTTAAATACTCTGGTGGAAGTAATTTCATTCTCGGGAAAAATCTTGGACGTTGGGCGGGTTAGATTGGCCAAATTTTATTGTGTATTGTGACCACTGAAATAACCGTTTATTTGGTAATTATTATTTATTAATTATTATTAAGAAATAATATATAATTATTTATTGATTATTATTAATAAATAATAATTAACAAATAAACGTTTGTCGACACTCACACTATAGAGGGCGCCACTCAGTGATAAAAACAAAGTTAAATACTCTGCTGGAAGTGATTTTATTCTCGGAAGAAGTTCTTGGACATTGGACGGGTAAGATTGACCAAATTTTATTATTGGGTCGTGATCTGCGAGTACAGACTTGCTCACCAGGCTTCCCATCTTTAATGGGGTAGTCAGCTCGTCTGTATTCCACTTGGGAGTACAGACTTGCTCATTAGGCTTCCCATCTTCAATGGGAATTTGGCAGATTTGTGCTCCCTCCTGGAGTCGGACTCTGCTTATTCATTTGAGATTTAGGGAGAGGTACTATAAGGACGTACCTCACGGAAATGGTGCGGGTGGGGCCCATTTCCATCCCATTGATGATGGGAATGGCTTACTTTGTCATTCCCATCATCAATGGGAACTAAGCTCGTCTGTATTCCACTTGGGAATGCAGACTTGCTCCAGGCTTCCCACCTTCTGTGGGAACGTCAGCTCGTTTGTACTCCACTTGGGAGTGCAAACTTGCTCCAGGCTTCCCACCTTCTGTGGGAACGTCAGCTCGTTTGTACTCCACTTGGGAGTGCAAACTTGCTCCAGGCTCCCCACCTTCTGTGGGGACGTCAGCTCGTCTGCATTCCACTTGGGAATGCAGACTTGCTCCAGGCTTCCCACCTTCTGTGGGAACGTCAGCTCGTTTGTACTCCACTTGGGAGTGCAAACTTGCTCCAGGCTTCCCACCTTCTGTGGGAACGTCAGCTCGTCTGTATTCCACTTGGGAATGCAGACTTGCTCCAGGCTTCCCACCTTCTGTGGGAACGTCAGCTCGTTTGTACTCCACTTGGGAGTGCAAACTTGCTCCAGGCTTCCCACCTTCTGTGGGAACGTCAGCTCGTCTGTATTCCACTTGGGAATGCAGACTTGCTCCAGGCTTCCCACCTTCTGTGGGAACGTCAGCTCGTTTGTACTCCACTTGGGAGTGCAAACTTGCTCCAGGCTTCCCACCTTCTGTGGGAACGTCAGCTCGTCTGCATTCCACTTGGGAATGCAGACTTGCTCCAGGCTTCCCACCTTCTGTGGGGACGTCAGCTCGTTTGTACTCCACTTGGGAGTGCAAACTTGCTCCAGGCTCCCCACCTTCTGTGGGGACGTCAGCTCGTCTGCATTCCACTTGGGAATGCAGACTTGCTCCAGGCTCCCCACCTTCTGTGGGGACGTCAGCTCGTCTGCATTCCACTTGGGAATGCAGACTTGCTCCAGGCTTCCCACCTTCTGTGGGAACGTCAGCTCGTTTGTACTCCACTTGGGAGTGCAAACTTGCTCCAGGCTTCCCACCTTCTGTGGGAACGTCAGCTCGTCTGTATTCCACTTGGGAATGCAGACTTGCTCCAGGCTTCCCACCTTCTGTGGGAACGTCAGCTCGTTTGTACTCCACTTGGGAATGCAGACTTGCTCCAGGCTTCCCACCTTCTGTGGGAACGTCAGCTCGTTTGTACTCCACTTGGGAGTGCAAACTTGCTCCAGGCTTCCCACCTTCTGTGGGAACGTCAGCTCGTCTGTATTCCACTTGGGAATGCAGACTTGCTCCAGGCTTCCCACCTTCTGTGGGAACGTCAGCTCGTTTGTACTCCACTTGGGAGTGCAAACTTGCTCCAGGCTTCCCACCTTCTGTGGGAACGTCAGCTCGTTTGTACTCCACTTGGGAGTGCAGACTTGCTCCAGGCTCCCCACCTTCTGTGGGGACGTCAGCTCGTCTGCATTCCACTTGGGAATGCAGACTTGCTCCAGGCTTCCCACCTTCTGTGGGAACGTCAGCTCGTTTGTACTCCACTTGGGAGTGCAAACTTGCTCCAGGCTTCCCACCTTCTGTGGGAACGTCAGCTCGTCTGTATTCCACTTGGGAATGCAGACTTGCTCCAGGCTTCCCACCTTCTGTGGGAACGTCAGCTCGTTTGTACTCCACTTGGGAGTGCAAACTTGCTCCAGGCTTCCCACCTTCTGTGGGAACGTCAGCTCGTCTGTATTCCACTTGGGAATGCAGACTTGCTCCAGGCTTCCCACCTTCTGTGGGAACGTCAGCTCGTTTGTACTCCACTTGGGAGTGCAAACTTGCTCCAGGCTCCCCACCTTCTGTGGGGACGTCAGCTCGTCTGCATTCCACTTGGGAATGCAGACTTGCTCCAGGCTTCCCACCTTCTGTGGGAACGTCAGCTCGTTTGTACTCCACTTGGGAATGCAGACTTGCTCCAGGCTTCCCACCTTCTGTGGGAACGTCAGCTCGTTTGTACTCCACTTGGGAGTGCAAACTTGCTCCAGGCTCCCCACCTTCTGTGGGGACGTCAGCTCGTCTGCATTCCACTTGGGAATGCAGACTTGCTCCAGGCTTCCCACCTTCTGTGGGAACGTCAGCTCGTTTGTACTCCACTTGGGAGTGCAAACTTGCTCCAGGCTTCCCACCTTCTGTGGGAACGTCAGCTCGTCTGTATTCCACTTGGGAATGCAGACTTGCTCCAGGCTTCCCACCTTCTGTGGGAACGTCAGCTCGTTTGTACTCCACTTGGGAGTGCAAACTTGCTCCAGGCTTCCCACCTTCTGTGGGAACGTCAGCTCGTCTGTATTCCACTTGGGAATGCAGACTTGCTCCAGGCTTCCCACCTTCTGTGGGAACGTCAGCTCGTTTGTACTCCACTTGGGAGTGCAAACTTGCTCCAGGCTTCCCACCTTCTGTGGGAACGTCAGCTCGTCTGCATTCCACTTGGGAATGCAGACTTGCTCCAGGCTTCCCACCTTCTGTGGGGACGTCAGCTCGTTTGTACTCCACTTGGGAGTGCAAACTTGCTCCAGGCTCCCCACCTTCTGTGGGGACGTCAGCTCGTCTGCATTCCACTTGGGAATGCAGACTTGCTCCAGGCTCCCCACCTTCTGTGGGGACGTCAGCTCGTCTGCATTCCACTTGGGAATGCAGACTTGCTCCAGGCTTCCCACCTTCTGTGGGAACGTCAGCTCGTTTGTACTCCACTTGGGAGTGCAAACTTGCTCCAGGCTTCCCACCTTCTGTGGGAACGTCAGCTCGTCTGTATTCCACTTGGGAATGCAGACTTGCTCCAGGCTTCCCACCTTCTGTGGGAACGTCAGCTCGTTTGTACTCCACTTGGGAATGCAGACTTGCTCCAGGCTTCCCACCTTCTGTGGGAACGTCAGCTCGTTTGTACTCCACTTGGGAGTGCAAACTTGCTCCAGGCTTCCCACCTTCTGTGGGAACGTCAGCTCGTCTGTATTCCACTTGGGAATGCAGACTTGCTCCAGGCTTCCCACCTTCTGTGGGAACGTCAGCTCGTTTGTACTCCACTTGGGAGTGCAAACTTGCTCCAGGCTTCCCACCTTCTGTGGGAACGTCAGCTCGTTTGTACTCCACTTGGGAGTGCAGACTTGCTCCAGGCTCCCCACCTTCTGTGGGGACGTCAGCTCGTCTGCATTCCACTTGGGAATGCAGACTTGCTCCAGGCTTCCCACCTTCTGTGGGAACGTCAGCTCGTTTGTACTCCACTTGGGAGTGCAAACTTGCTCCAGGCTTCCCACCTTCTGTGGGAACGTCAGCTCGTCTGTATTCCACTTGGGAATGCAGACTTGCTCCAGGCTTCCCACCTTCTGTGGGAACGTCAGCTCGTTTGTACTCCACTTGGGAGTGCAAACTTGCTCCAGGCTTCCCACCTTCTGTGGGAACGTCAGCTCGTCTGTATTCCACTTGGGAATGCAGACTTGCTCCAGGCTTCCCACCTTCTGTGGGAACGTCAGCTCGTTTGTACTCCACTTGGGAGTGCAAACTTGCTCCAGGCTCCCCACCTTCTGTGGGGACGTCAGCTCGTCTGCATTCCACTTGGGAATGCAGACTTGCTCCAGGCTTCCCACCTTCTGTGGGAACGTCAGCTCGTTTGTACTCCACTTGGGAGTGCAAACTTGCTCCAGGCTCCCCACCTTCTGTGGGGACGTCAGCTCGTCTGCATTCCACTTGGGAATGCAGACTTGCTCCAGGCTCCCCACCTTCTGTGGGGACGTCAGCTCGTCTGCATTCCACTTGGGAATGCAGACTTGCTCCAGGCTTCCCACCTTCTGTGGGAACGTCAGCTCGTTTGTACTCCACTTGGGAGTGCAAACTTGCTCCAGGCTTCCCACCTTCTGTGGGAACGTCAGCTCGTCTGTATTCCACTTGGGAATGCAGACTTGCTCCAGGCTTCCCACCTTCTGTGGGAACGTCAGCTCGTTTGTACTCCACTTGGGAGTGCAAACTTGCTCCAGGCTCCCCACCTTCTGTGGGGACGTCAGCTCGTCTGTATTCCACTTGGGAATGCAGACTTGCTCCAGGCTTCCCACCTTCTGTGGGGACGTCAGCTCGTCTGTACTTCCCTTGGGAGTGCAGACTTGCTCACCAGGCTTTCCATCTTCAATGGGGAGCTGGGCGCTATGTAGTCGCCATGTAAAAAACATCATCGGGTACCAGGTGATATTTTGCATGTAGATTCCATATAGCCCCGTGGATTAGGCCTACTGGGGATACCACGTTAAAAAAAACGCGTCATGTGTATTCTACCTCCTGGGTAACGTGGAAATGAATACGTGTTATAGACTACTTTGCAATGCACCGTCCTTGATAAATTTATTTATTCAATTAATTCTATGAGTATTTGGCAATGGAAATCCTCGCCTTGAGTATCTCAATTCTCAAGTGTGAATCCAATCTGAAATACATATCCAATTTAACGATCACTCTCCTTAGGCCTTTTCAGACCTGTATGTACAACCGTACTTAATCAGGATGGGCTTCGCTATGTTCCATGCAAATTTTTACAGTGGAAGAGTTTGTCGCAGTCGGATTTTGCAAGATGCTGCAAGATGTTTGCAGATTGTTGTACACACAGAACAACAGCCCTCTATCCTATCGCTGACGTTCCCGTAATTTACATGCTGAATATTTAAATGAGGATTGGAGGATTTAAAATTGCGCTGTGTTGGGTGGATAGAAAATAATTTATTTATGCGCTGATACTGTTCAATCGATCATTTTTTTCGACTATCAATAATCTTCAATGGATTCGCTATCTACTGGTAATTTTTTTATATTTTTAATTTGAGGTGCGCGGGTGAACCTGTTTTTTTCAGGGGCCATTTTTAAAAAATTTACGAAAAATAGAAATATTAACTATCAAAGTTTATTTTAAACTATTAAATTTCTTCAACGTTATTTCAATAGGATAAAAAAAAAATTGCAAAATCTATACAAAGGGGGCTACGTAAACGGATTTGACATTCGTAAAAACTCGAAATTTAAATTTAATTGTCGGTTTATTTAAAAGAGTAGAGGGAATGAAGAAATAGATAAAATTAACAAATTTGTTCTTACCTTTTAATTAAATTCTAAAATACAATATTTAAAAAAAATTCGATGACTAGCAAACATTCGTAAATCTTTTTTGTCATCTTACAAAATTAGTAAATCGATACAATATCATTTTTTTTTTTTTCTATTGAATATTGTAAACGCTAAGCACCTTACGAACGTCAATAGCAATTTACTTTATTAGTTTTTTTTTTTTTTTTTTTTTCAAAAATAAATGTAACAATTGTGATGACTATTTCGTTGATTCAATGCTTATTATGTTGAGACTTATTACATTTATGAAGACTGTAGAATGAGAAAAAAAAAATACTGCAATTTAGAATATGAATTTTTTTTTGTATTTTTAATTTTTTAATTTATAACAATAAATAAGTAATTCAATTGATATCGTAACGGTAAAATACTCAGTCACGTAAAAAGGAAAAAAAAAAATTAAGTACAATTAATGGTTTTGTGCTTGCAAATGAGATTCCCTTTTAATTATATATTTTTTTAATAAAATGTAAAAAAAAGGAAAGTGAATTATCTTAATTGATTTTTGGAATGTTTTCACCCTTCACTCTCAATCATCATTTTTTCTAGTTTTAATATGTAAAAAAGTGGGTAAATAATACTAGATACCACTTAAACTTTTTTTTTAAAAATGAACAATTGGAAGTAGTTTTAAATATTTATAAACAATTAATCAAACTTGAATGAAAAATATTTTTTTTTCCTCCACATAAATTAATATCAATTGACCCATTGGGGGAAAATAATTTAATTCCATACTCATTAATCTGAATAATTCAATTCAATTACTCTTCAAACACTTGAAATTAGAGTCTAATTATTATTATTTAAAAATTAAGATATCTCGACTCATTACAGAGTTTAATTAGTCTCACCATTGGCAGCAATTTTATTAGGCTTAGTTTTTTGTACGTAACTGTACATTGTTTGGAGTGGAACATGAAGAAGCTCCACAATTTCTAAAAAATTTGGCTCTGAAATGAGAATTAAATTATCATTCATTTTAAATATTTTTATTTAAATTAAAATAATCACCATTTTCGGGAGTGATGTATCCATGTCTAATCAAAAAATCAAGTGCAACTGGAATAGATGTTGTTTTAAAATGTGGTGATAGTATCCTCTCGATGCATTCATTAACTGGCAACAACTCAAACATCTCAACTTCACCATCACTATTGCTTGGCACAAAGTCAGGTGGTAATTCAAGGTCAAAAACAAATTCAGTATTTGGAAATAGTCCTCTCTCGCTCTCAAAGAATAATGATACACAGCCAGTACTCTTTAAATTAGCAAGTAGACTTGTTGGAATACTGCCCTCTTCACCAGCCTCTTTAATTGCTGTTTCATTAATACCATAACCAACGCTCAATCCACCACTTATCATATTGTCCCAGTAACCAGGCCATGTTTGTTTCGTTGGTGCACGTTTTTGTAGCCAAATTGATAAACCTTTAACTGGATCCATTACATATCCATTAATGTCTACACCATATTTTCTTATTCCAAATAAGCCTGTAAATTAAAAATATACCTTTAGTTTTTAATCAATATCTCTTAAATAAAGAGAGATATTAAAATTTTTCAAGAGACCTTTTTTGTAGATCTTATTTCACTCTAAAAAAAAGGTCTCTATAAAAATTTTGATACATCTCTTCACTCCGAAAATATTTCCCAAAAGCTAATTTGCTTTTATTCACTTTGATTAAAAAAATATCAAATTTACATTTTTGTTTTTTATCAATATCTCTGAAACTAAGAGAGATATTGAAATTTTCGAAAAGACATTTTTTGTAGAGTGAAATGTAATCTACAAAAAAGGTCTCTACAAAAATTTTGATATCTCCCTTCAATTCCAAGATATTTGATAATCACTCACTAGTTGCTGATCGATCCATTTCCAATAGTGGTTTTGTATTAAATTGAGCACGTACTTCATAACGCTCCTCTCTCCATCCTCTTAATGTAATAAATTTACCACTGGCCTTCCATTCTCTCAAAACTTCATCAATACGTGCACTCCTCTCATCATACTCACGAAATGCTGGATTTAATTGTACACAATCTGGTTGAATTTCAAATACCTGTGGATAATTTACCAATTCCTTCATAACATCAGAACGTACAAGTCCCACCTGTTGTCCATCGACAATAAATGCCCTGCATTTACCTGCATGAAACCCTAAAATCAAATAAAATTATTTATTCAAATTAATTCAACAAATTTTCACTTCCTGAATTACTCAATAATCCATTATAACTGCCAAATTCTCTATTTTTACATTAAAACATGCTCACAACCTTGATTATTCTCTCTCAATTCCCAAAACACTCGACTAAATACAAAAAAATTTTTTAAATTCCTTCAAAATCTCAAATTATCCACCCAAAATGACCTTCATCCCTCCTTTTTCATTGCAATGACATGAACGAGGAAAATCCATACAAATCAATTCTTTCATCCAATCAATAATCCATTAAAAACACAATAAATAATTTTTTTTAATTAATACAAAAAATTTACGAGTAATTATTTGACAAAAAAAAGAGACTTTTTGGTAAAAAAAAAAATCAACAACTGATAGATCAATATCTAGCCGCCCCCTCACGAAATTATCCCATTTATCGAATTCTATTGGATACCGGGGCATTACGGGTTGCAATTAAACATGATATATAATAAACAATACTGTGAATAATTACCTGACAGGTAAAAACAGTTGAATTTATTGGCAATTTTGAGTAATCGTGACATTGGTTGTGTTTCCGTATCCGCCATGATGCTCGTCACAGATTATATCTCACAAATGCTCCCTCCAACGATATATAAACAACTGACGTTGGATCGACGTGTTTTCCTCTAGCCGTTTGAATGTTCCATAAATCCTTGAGGTGGAATTTTAATCGTGTATTTATCCAGAATTAATAATTGACGTTTTATGGGTAAAAATATTTATCGATGAAATTTGTGTACATACGCTTTGTGGAAGAGCTTTGACACAACGCAGACGAGAGCAGATGTTCCGCCTATGCGCACTTGAAACTGGCATTCACTTGTTTATGTGCAAATTGTGGGCTAAATAAATAAACAATTGAATGTGTAAGTTGATAATTTATTTGTTTGATTTAATTAATTATTTTATTATCAATTAATTATCGAATTATTTCTTGTTTTTGTTAATTTTTGAATTAAATAACTCTCGTCATCTCTACTTTTTACCAATAAAACCCACTCTCTGGCCACTTACTCACCGGTCCAAGGAGTTTACTCATACCCCTCCTCCCTCCACTTATAACCATCAATAATCCATAGATTGTAATTTATCTCTGATGATTTCAATCATATCTATCACGAGACATGATATTTATATAATCCACATTTCCAATATTTAATTCCGGGTATACCATTCAAGAAATGGGCTCATCTTCTCTCTCCTCGTCTCAGTTTCTGGAGCAACGTCAGATACATGAAAACACACCTTTATTATTACCCCAGCAAAGGCATAGTACAGGGTCTAGAATCCGCCATTATCGTTTTCTATATTCGCAGTCCTATTCAAGAAAGCTCATACACATAAATGAACATCGTTAGAGTCGAAAATATCTCGAAAACGCGTAAGACTGATTCCTCATTGGTCAATGGCAATAGGTATGAAGTTGGTTAGGTTTCACCCGGGAAATTTGAATGAGTAAAAATCCACACTTACACAGCGCGCGCAGCGCGCTTCACTGTCTCGTGCATTCAGACAGTAGCAGTCTCATAACCCGGAACGTATTGTTGCGAATATTACCCAAAAACCACGCTTATTTCACGTATAAATTTCACAATAATATTAACCAACGTGTTACACCACTACAAGTACAATACTGAGGTAAGTAATTGAAGAAAAATTCCAAAAAATTGATTAACTTAAGAAAAAAATAATTTCAGTTGCTAAATGATCGAGAGGCAAAATCGGTGCTCACGAAAGGGCCATCCATCTGTCCCAATTTCCTCAGTACAGTCGGAATAGCGAAAAAGTGCCCTTCGGGAATAATCGGCTCGTATGCCCCCACCATTGAGGCTGAGGAAGGGTGCCGGAAGACTGTGGACCCCTAGTCCTAAACAGCCGGAGCCATTATACATCAAATCTCAGTGGAACTGTACCCAATGCGGTTCACTACTGCATTTTCACGCTAAAAAGCGGCCGTCCAGCAGGGCGTTACGATTTCATGTAACTTATTTTCGACGTCAAGGTGAGATTTTTCATGTTTTATTTAATTTATAAATCCATATTTAATTCTCTTCAGTTTTCAATTTGGTTATTATGTTAATGTTTTAAAATTTATCCTCGTGGGAATATCCATTCATTTTGCCTCTTTCTTCGATTTTAATCTCAAAGATTTCATGTCTTTGGAATATCCGATGACAAGCGGAAATAACAATGATCATTCTGGATATTTTTATTTGGTTGCGTAAATAATACTTCCATCATGAACGGTTTTATATCTAATCTAATCTATCGTGTGGAGGGAGGATGGAATAGTAAAAGGTACTGGATGTTAATGAAGACATGAACAATTTTAATTATTTACAAAGAAAATATTTTATGACGCTGAACCTAACCGCCAAATCACCAGGAGCGTAGAGAGGCCCCTCGGGGCCCCGTATCTTGAAGTTTGGATAATAAAATTTGAATAAATATTGTATTATTTTGGAAGTTCATAGCCTCTGGCTCCAGCAACATTATCATCCCCTTTGAACGGGTTCCGAGGGTTATTAAGGGGTTGAAATGTCAAATTTTAATTTTCCACCAAATGAAAAGGGAAAATTTACGCGTTTCAAACGATTAGCTACCGAAATTTTTTGATTTCTAAATATTCGGGGATATCCCCTGAGGGTCGCCTTCCCTTCAGAATAATAATATAATGTATAATATAATAATGATGATTCATGATGATTTTTCAGAATCTATGCCTGTCAAATCAAGAGTGAGTCCCGAAGATCTCGCGGGACTCATTTTTGAGTTGAATTGTGGGGAGCTCTCACTTGAAGAGAAGTTTTCCCTTTTCACACATTCTGGCTGGCGCCAAAAGGATGGTATATTTGAGCAGCTGGCTCGCTCACAATTTAAAAACAAAATATACGTGGAAAAAATGCAGAAAAGATATTATAACGTTTTGAAAAACCACAAAGAAGAGGTGAAAGCATACCTTGATGCAATTGATATGAACTTAGCCAACAATTGATTGTTTATAAAAAAAAAAAATTATTTGTACTTATTTGTTCCAAGCACAAAATTGTTTGTACCGATCCCAATTATTTTTAAATAAATAATCAAAAATGCGAACATGTGTTTAGCCAACAATTCAATAAAATTCATATTTCCCTATTCTTTCTACATTGTATCAATGTGAAATCGTTTGTGATAATTAGTGTTACCAGTTTTAATTGATTGAATTTTATTTCGGGACCACTCGGCTAAACTCGAGTGTTCTCGTGTAGTGGTGGTGGGGGGCTGTGTGAAGAGTGAAAGTGTCTGCAAGGTGTATTTTAATGCGTTTAAACAATTGAATTATGAAGAAAAATAAAGTTAAAAATAAGAGGAAGATTGTTCAAGAGTCGGATTCTGATTATGGATCGTCGGATGAAGAAGTGAGTTTAATTATTTTGTTGTAATTGATGGAAATAATGTAATAACGAAGTTAACCTCAATTTTACTCACGTGTTTGTCTGGTTTATAGCTTCAAGAGGCATTTGCTCAGGGTTTATTGAAGCCTGGATTGAATGCTGTTATTGAAACTACGAAGAAGGATAGAAAAAATAATATAGTGAGTATTTTAAATGATTATTATTAGTCCAGGTTGAGTTTTTGGTGGATATCTTTGAATCTGTAGGAGATGGAGAAATTTTTATGAGGACCTTTTTTGTAGAGTAGAATGAGAGCTACAAAAAAGGTTCTCATGTAAATTACCCTATCTCCCCTAGATTCAGAGATAATGACTAAAAACTAAATTCTGAATGAAAAATAATTTTGTTTTGAAAATTTTCTCAGGGACAATTGAAGAAAAAAACTGAAGAAATCAAGTTAAAACTCCCCTGGCTAGAGCGTTTGGACATTGTCAATCCTCCAGCTCCCCTAGCCCCTGAGCTAGCCCTCCAGCTGCAAGACACTGAAAATCGTCGAGCAAAACAGTCAAAAGGAAATAAAAAACTTCCTCAGTACAAAGCCGGTGAGGATCCAGTTGTCAATGATTTTAAACGAGAGACAATGTTTCATCGTCAGGCACAGGCAGCAGTTATTGATGGCATAAGTAGGATAAAAAAATTCAATATACCGACAATTCGTCCAGACGATTACTTCGCAGAAATGGTAAAAACTGACGAACATATGCACAAAATTCGTGAAAATTTGGCTAGAAAACAACAAGCAGCTCAGAGATCTGAAAAAGTAAGACAATTACGACAACAAAGGAAAGTTGGTAAGCAGATGCAAATCGAGGCAACATTGAAAAAACACGCTGAGAAGAAGAAAATGTTGGAGGAAGTGAAAAAGTACAGAAAGGGAATTAGAAAGGATTTGGATTTTTTGGATGATAAAAAAAAGCCAGTGGTTAAAAATAATTCATCGGATAAATTTGGTTCAAAGAGCAGAAGAAGTATGGAGAAGATGAGGATGAAAAATTCGAAATTTGGTTTTGGAGGGAAGAAGAGGGGGAGTAAATTAAATACTAGAGAGAGTGCTGCTGATGTTTCTGACTGGAAGAGACCGAGTAAATTTCCAACTAAAGGTGGAAGAGCCAAGAAAATGGGTAACAAGGCGTCGAGACCTGGGAAAAATAGAAGAATTAGTATGAAGGCAAAGAGGAATTAATTTGTAGGAAGATAATAATTACACGAAAATCTTTTTGTTTCATCATTTTTTTTTTTTTTTCGACAATAAATATGTTTTTAATAGACATACATTTCGTACGAGGTTACACGATATTAATACATGGTCATTTAACTGTCCAGCAATCAAACACATTTTGTATTTTTTCAATCCTTTTTTTTTTTCAGTTTTTCTCTCTATCTCTTGCTTGATTCAATAGTGTTATTACATCTTGGTAAACAATCGTCATTTTTTTTTCTTTTAATTGAAGCTTTTTTAACCACCGAAGCAATTTGTTGCATAAAAAAAATTAAATTGAATTTGAATAATTTAATCATTTTGATAATGCTTCCCTCTATATTTACTCGTCGAATAATTCATCTAATTTCTCTAATTTTTGGTTCAATAATTTTTCCCCCACATTTTTCATATCGACAATTATATCAAAAATGTCATCGGGTGCTTTTTTGTCATTTCTATTTATTCTTTTTTTTTCCACATTTTTTTTTTATACCCTGCGCACCCGGAACTTAATTCAAAAATTGATAGTTTACAAATTTAATTACCAATTTATCACCATTTTTTAAAAATCAGTGGAAAAAGATTTTTTTTTTTCATTTTTTTTTTAGTTTTTTTTTTCTTTTAATTTGATTTATTTTTCACACGAGGCCTCGAGTAATCAAAGAGGAGCTTCATTCATTTTTGTACAATTACTCAAAAAAAAAAAAGATAATTAAAAATTATGAAATTAGTTATTGAGAACACAAGAAAAAATTGCATTTGGAGGATTTGTTTGTTTTTTTTTTTTTTTAATCATCTCAATTTCTTTCATTTTGTTGATAAATTATTTATTTAACTTCTATCCGTAATTATAGACCTTAAATTATATACCCTATACTTGGTGGCCAGCACCAAACATTCACATTCATTCAACTTATTTTTTTTATTTTGGTTATTCAATTTTTTTCACCAGAATAAACTCAAATTATCTTCTTTTTTTTTTGACTATTTTTATGACACAAATTACAGAAGTTTAATCAATTCGGACTTATTTTCTTCACATTTTCACACTCTTAATTGTCAACTATAGTACAATTAAATTTATTCACTAGTTTATTTTTTTTTTAAATCAGAATCGAGACAATTTGAGTCTTGTTTATACTTTTTTGTGATCTTCTCTCATTCGATACAAACACATCGACTCAATTTCATTTTTATTTATTAAGTTCCTTACGTAATTTTCTTTTGTTCCATTTACATTTTATTAATAATAATTTGAGAAATGATAATTTATCACTTTCAATGTGTGCAAATTTTTTTCTTTAGTCAATTGAATAAAATTAATTAGTAATTTTTGAGAAATTTCTAAATTAAGGAAATTCGAAATAAATTCCTATGTTAATAGTACTCTTTGGTTGTAAATAATTCGATTATTAGTTAATGATATTGTACGTGATTTTTTTCTCAACTGAATTTAAATAAAGTAATTATTTTTTTTCAAAAATGAAAAATTAACAGAGACCCGCTCTGTTATAATAGACTTAATATCTGATATAAAAGGAATAAATATTTTCCTCGAGTTGAGAAAAAAATTAATCAACATAATTTCAGTGTTTAATCAGGTAGTAAAACGAAATGAGTCAATTTGACGAATTTGTTAAATTAACAATTTCGAAATTGATTAATTATCAATTTATCTCGATAACGAGTGATCTGAGAGAAAAAAGTCAAAAGACCTTTTTTGTGAGAAATTAAATTTCCAACAAAATATGTCTCTTGACATTTTCTCCTCAACTCACTCACAACAGAGATAATTCAATATTTGAAAAAAAGTAAAAAAATGAATTTCTTCAATTTTGTCATTCAATAACTGAATATCAATTTAAAAAGTGTAAAAACATACTTGAGTCGATGGCAACAATATTTCCTTCCCCTAATGAGATCGATAACAACTCGATTAGCCACTAACAATTTCATTTTCACCCTTGATATGTCGTCATTTCATAATCCGACCATTTTTCAAAAACTCAAAGACTCATTAAACTTTCCCCAACATTCCAAAACCTTCCAGGTACGTAACTGAGATTCTCCCTCCCTCGTCCAAAGTCGTCTTGAGAGATCGGTCCAGCCGACAGTTTAATTCTACTCATCCACCATCAATTAAACACTCTCAAAGTATTTTATTTTTATTTTTTCAAACATCGTCATTAATCCTAATGAAGCAATGACGTGCAAAGGGAAATAAAGCATTTACTGGTGTACACGCCACCAGGATTGCTGAAACTTTTCATGGAGTTTTTTGCAAATACCTGCCCATTTCCGTCACATTCCAGAATCATTTGAGGCATCCTCACCTTCTCCACCACCCTCTGTACCACTGTCATCAACATTTTCCCCCGATTCATCTCCTTCTTCTAATGTGACCTGTTGAAAAAGAAAAAAAAAATTCAATTAATTAATTTATATGCATCCCTATTAATTAATTCTTACTTGAAAATGAATTCTATCCGACGTCTGATCAGAACCCCTGTCATCAGGTGGTGGTGATGGTGGTATCATTGACTGATACCAGTCCCTATTCTCCTCAAGAGTATCAAGTATCTCTTGTGCATCAGGATGTACAAGATCAGCCCACGTCTCCCAGAGTGGATGTACAATATAATCAATAAATCCAACTTGTGATTTTTCAATTGTTGCACTGTGTCTGTCACACATTGGACTTATATCCATATTCTGTTCTCGTTCTCTGTCACCCTGCTGGAAAAATTCCTCCATGAGAAGTGCCACCCAACGTCTGTACAATTCCAGTGGTTTTGTTGGATTTGATAGATCTGCACAGTGGACCAAATTCTCAAGTACTTGAATTCTGTCAGTATAATTGTCCAGTAATAGTACACCAGATCCAGCCACTTTCTTCGTCTCCACCATTGTCTTGAGATCAGCTAGGAGAGACATGTGTTTTGACATGTCAGTTGACAGTACCATGTCTATCACCATTTTTCTCAATGTTTGACGCTGTTTTTTTGACATATTGGCAAATATATCACATCCCTCATTCTGGAGCAATTTGAATGCCACTGCTAGGTGGTGATTCTCCAGTACAGACTCGTCATTGTACATGAGAGCCAATTCCGAGCCTGATTATCAATTAAATTGATAAATCGAAATGATGAAGAAAAAAAAATTTGACATATTTTTTAATTTATCTCGTTAATGAGTGATTTTTAGGGAAAATGTCAAAAGACCTTTTTTGTAGAGAATTAAATTTCCAATAAAAAAGGTCTTTTGACATTTTCTCCTAAAATCTCTCATTATCGAGATAAATCGATATTTAATGGAATTAAAGTATATTCACTCACTTGAATTAATGAGGAACTGATTGGTGAGACCCGGATGATCAACATCATGTATAGTAGCAGCAAATAGTGCTGCTGTGATTTCAAGGGGTGTAAAAACCGACTGAAATATTTGAAATAAATACTCTTGATAAATAAATAAAAATTGTAATACGATGAATTTTTAAATAATCATTGAAATCAATATCAAAGGTATGGCTTTACCTCTAGCGCTGGTGTATTGAGCAGCGTGTGTGTCGATTGTGTGACGTCAGCTGCATGAAGGCTATTGTGAAATGGATTGTCCTTGACATAGTGATCCTCAAGTGTCATCATAAATGTAACAAATGTTTTTGGTGGTATTGCAAGTGATTTAAGTAAATCTCTACTTTGAAATGCTGTGTAGGCCACGCAGGTCAATGGTCTATTGCTGCTTAGCTCGGCTATCCTGAATATGTCTATTCCCCATTTATCAATATCCGAAAGTACCTGATTCAATTAATAAATATAATAAATTGTACATTTCAATCCTCTATTATTCATTATTTTTTGTTCATTTAAAAATCCAGAAAATTATAAAAGGAAATGATTTTTTTTTTTTTCCTCTTTATAATTCTCTCTTTTGAATTCTCTTTGTCTATCTCCACTGCTATAGGTGAGTAGAGTTGAAATAATACTGTGGAGATTATCAACAAAGAGAATATTTCTAGAATGAATTTTTTTTATTATTTTATTTATATTTTTCTTTTTAATTGAAAAAAATTTTTTTTCAAATTTTAAATAAAAAGTGAAATGTTGAAAAAAAAGTTCAAAGGTATTTTTTAATGATAAAATTCAATTAAAAACACAAAGTTTGATATTTAGAAATTGCGAGAATCGAGTGAAAATTCAGTTAAATGTGAAAAAATTAATTCAAGTTTTATTACCTTGCCCAACTGCTCCTCAAATGGTGTCTCAACACCATAATTTGGTACTCGTTCACCAGTGAAACTATTAGTGTGCGTAAGTGGACGTTTTACACCACTTATGTGTGACATTGCTGCTGGGCCACGCTGTGTGCGTTCTTTCTTCTTTGATGCTCTTGTATCTGCACTGACTGTTGCAACAGCATCTTCAATTCTCAATGATGGCAGATCTAGCTCTTGTTGTTTATCTATTTCAATTGAATTATCATAAATAAATACATCATAAAATCATTGATTATTTATTTTTTAAAAAAATAATCAAAACTCACCGAGGAAAGTGCTGCAGATGTACTCAGATATTTGATTACCAGACTTGGAAGACTCAGAGAAGTGGGAGAGTTCTTTATTGAGCATCCTCTTGAACTGTAATTCAACATTTTTTATAATTAAATTTAATTCAGGGATCCAGTGAATATAAAAAAATCCACCCATTTCTTGAAATATTTGATATTGTGACAAATTCTTCACAAGAGAATAGACAATCATCTGTTCGATAATAGTCATGTATCTCAGCTTTTATGCATCTGTCCATCTTTAGTTAATATCATATAATCCTAGCCAGTTGTTGCACGTGCATTGCAAGTGTACTTAAAAAAACAAATTGTATCCGTAAACGAGAAATATCGATTTTTACTGTTTCAACAATTCTTAGAGGAGAAGCGAAAAAGACTGTACGTCATCACAACGATGAAAAAGCTTGAATGGACCCTTGGCCAGGTGACCTACATTGTGTACTGAATACCCACTGCCTCACGGACACAAAACCGAGGAGTCAAACGTCATTCAGAAGCTTTTTTTTTTTTTCTATATTCCTAAAACTTGGATTTTACCTTGAGTGATGCCATATCTGAGACTGAGCGGTGGGTTTGAATCGTTTCCAACTGGTCCAAACACCAGTCGAGCTCCTCCATTGTCTCTACAGCGAGTTTCATGTAGGAATCATCTGAAAATTACAATAATCATGATTTAATTTGTGATGTTAAAATTTCGAGTTTCAGTTTTTTGTGAATATCTCGTAAATGGAGGTAAACTGCAAAATTTTCATAGATACCTTTTTTGTAGCTCTTTATTTTCTCTACAAAAAAGGTCCTCATGAAAATTTCTGTAACTCCCTCAGATTCGTAGATATTCATTAAAAATTTGTCTCAAAATGCAATAAACTCAACTTGTTTAACAATTTTGCTACAAAATTTGGAAAATGGATTTGAAAAAATGAAAAAATTTGATAGAAAACATTTCAACCAACAAATTGAGCTCAATTACATCAAAATTGGATTAAAATGATCACTTTTTATCATTAAAAAAACCCACAAAATAATTTATTATTTATCTCACCTCCAGGGGTAATGGCACGGGGCTGGGGTGTGTTTCCACCTTGAGCTCCGCTGCTCCTTCGGGATCTTCACGAATAGAAAAAAAAAAAATAACAATCATCAATGACGTCATCACATTGCTAGTTGGGGGGTCCACAAAGACTCACGTGGAGAAAATAATAAATGATTAATCACTCACTTGGACGTTGGTACATTTGTAAGGGAAAGAAAATTATTTCTGACTGATCGCAGTGATGCGAGGATTTGTGCAAATGGCGTGACAATGAGATCCTCGCCATGGCTGAAATATAAATAAATTATTGATTAATTATATGATAATAATAATAATATATTGTTGATTTTATCAAAAGATTTGATTAATTTCAATTTGATGAAAAGAATTTTTAATGAACGCAACTATCAGCAATTCTACCTCTATTGAATTTTTATTTTGTTGAATTAGAAACAAATGTGAGCCAACTGCAGAGGTTTTTTGTTACTTCTACCCGCATGCATCGCGTACATTGACTACGATACACTGTCGTGTGAATCCAGGGGAGAAATTCAATCGTTGCATTCTCATTTTACTCGTGTTATCTTTTTTTAGGATTTTATTTCGTGAGGGAGTTTGTTCGTTGTGACTTCAACACCTTTACATCATATTTTAATGAATAAACTCGATTAATTGCCAATTATTGTTGTGGATATGACTTATTTTAATGGTGACGTTGTAAAACTTGATGAGAAAATTTTTTTGTATTTTAAATATTTAGATATCACGATAATGAGGGATTTTAGAGAAAAATGACAAGAGACATTTTTTGTTGGAAATTTTCTCATCTACAAAAAAGGTCTCTTGATATTTTTCCCTAAAATCGATAGTTTTCGAGATAAATAAAGAACTCTGAAGTGAAATTCTAAAATTTTAGAAAAAAATTTGATTTCACATTTTTTTTGATTATAAAAAAATTGAAATATCTTGATAATAAGTGGATTTATTGAAAAATGACAAGAGGCATTTTTTGTGGAAAATTTTTCAATCTACAAAAAAGATCATTATGAAAATTCCTCCATCTCTCTCAGATTCAGAGATATTAACGATAAACTGGGATATTTTATTTGAAAAACTTACTAATCCCGTTTAGTAGGTGATTCAAAGCACTGCTGTTCCCAAAAAACAGCGCGTCTAGTTGGTTTAGACCTCAATGCTGACATAGAATGAGTTCTCGGTAATCCAGAGAGAGTACCCTCAATGAGTCCAACGACACTTGCAACCGCGTTATCGTCGGTAGCTGCGAGAGACGGTGAACTCATACCACCACCACATCTTTTAAGTCCAGTCTTAATCACTGACAACTCGTCTAAACCACCACTGCTGTCTGTCATTGTGCTACTTTATCCCTTTAGATATTTTCACGGTTTAATGGTACACGAGGAGTCACTGAATAATTCAATGCTATTAGTTGACCGCCTACAGGTGTTTTTCATGAGTCTAGATGACTTTATTCAAACGAAAGATTTATTATTATGATTTCCATAGGATTTTGGAGTTATCTAATTGAGAAAATGAGTTGAATCTGAGACAAGTGGATAAAATACCGAATATTTTGTCTACAAACATTTTTCTTTTTCGGTTCTTGTATTTTTTAAAATTAATTTTCAAACAAATAGACATGATTTTTCTTTTGGGCATGAAGTTTTTTATGAATATCTACGAATCTGAGGGAGATGGTGAAATTTTCATAAGTACCTTTTTTATAGAGAAAAAAAAGATCTACAAAAAAGGTATTTTCGAAAAATTTTCTATCTACCTCCATTTACGAGATATTCTCCAAAAACTGAACCCAAAAATTGCAAAATATCAATTAAATCACAATATTCAAAAAAAAAAAATTAAAAATTCCACGTGAATAAACTTTTTCCCCCCTCCCAATAATCCCACTTTAATTATACCCCATCTCCCCTCATCACAACCCTCCTTTTTTTGTCACATTACCCAGCACCGCAGAAGAGATGTATATTTAGATGTACTTCTTGAGGATAGAAATCGTTACGTTTGTTAGAAGCTTGCTTTTAACGACCCCACAATGGTGACCCAGTACCCCTTCAATTCTCCTATATGCATAATAAAACATTACATCCTAACAAAAAACTTTTTTCACTCACTCAAATCTTCAATCTCATTTAAAAAAGCAAAAAAAAAATTCTCGTCATTAAAATCAACCGAAACTGCGCAGTTTTAATTTTTTTTTTTAAATTAATTAATTCGATATTTCAAGGTTTTACGTGATTATCACCGATTATGTGAGTTTAATGTTCACTACGAAATAATTAAATTTATTGGAAAAATCACTCTGATAATTTTCAAATTTTCATGTTTTCAGTCAGATGAAGATATTTGACGTTTAAGGTGTATTCAAATGATAACTGGTGTTTAATATTGACACTATTTGTTCATCACAATGTCGAACTGGCCGGGCTCTGTCTTGTCTGGTTTTAGCGTGGGGATTCGTCGATTAAACGTACAACTGTGTTGGTTGACGTATCACCGAGGAGGTGGAAAAGCCGAGTTTCCTGGGTTATGCATGTGTGTGGCTTGACTGTGTGATTTGCGCGGGAACATTGCGCATCGTGAATGTTCGTGTCGGGGTTCGGGAGGTTCCGGAGGCACTCGGGTAGCGTCGTGAAGTCTCGGGTCTAATTTACCCTGGCCTTTTCATGTCAAAACGTGGGTGTTCTTTACTCAGATTGATTGATCGGTCTATCTCATTTTCTTATTATTTTTACCGTATTGATAGGCAATTATTGGTTCTCTGGTTTTTTTTTCTCATTGTCAAGGATTTTTCTTGATTTAATTAACATTTTTCGTGACTTTAGGAGTGAAATGGTGAAACTGATCAATTTTCACTTTCAGTTTTTGGAGAATATCTCGTAAATCGAGGTAGATAGAAAAATTTTCATAGATACCTTTTTTGTAGATCTTTATTTTCTCTATAAAAAAGGTACTCATGAAAATTTCACCATCTCCCTTAGATTCGTAGATATCCATAAAAAACTTCATTTCCAAAAGAAAAATCATGTCTACTTGTTTGAAAATTAATTTATAAAAATGCAAAAACCGAAAAAAAAATGGGAAAATTGTCCAACGATTCAATGGAGAATGTCGTATTCATAAATCCGAAATATTCAATTTTCCAGAGTACCAATTTTATCCCAGGCCTTTCCAATGAAAAGAAAACCTCTCATCTCCAACTCCATTTTCACTCGTCGATTTTTATTTGTATCACAGATGCATTTTTTCCAAATGGAATTTCCATCAATCAACGGTTTTACCCTCCAGTGGCCAGGGCCAGACTATCACCAGGTCAAATCTTCAAGTACAGATGCTATCAACCAATCCAACACGTTATTCCTTCAATTCCGTAATATTGACATACTATTCAACTCCAACAATATTGGCCCACCTCCAAGTACATCTATACCCTCGTGCGGACGAATGATCGATTCACTTTTGGCTACTTCATTGAGTTTATTTTCATCTCTACATTTTCTCAGTAAAAAAATTTTTTTTTCCCCAAGATTTTACGACACAACAGTTTATCGTAGTCAGGTGACTTTAACATGTATTAAGCAACTTACCTGTACTGATCGGAAAATATCCTGAAAATAAAATGAATTTTTATTTCAATTGTTCTTCAACTTGCGTATTCAAACTCGATTCAGTGACATTAATATTTACCATGAATTTCCATCAATTTTTTTTAATAATTTTTAAATAGTAAAATTATTGTTTTTTAAATCAATCTCAAGTGTTTGAAAGTGATTAGTACTTTTTATTGTATCCCTAATCGACTGGAAACTACAGAACAGAGTCCAATGTCTTATCAAGTGACAATAAAAAGTAATTAAATAGTTTGTAGTTGAATTAAATTCAGTGGGTGAATTTCTTAATCAAGTGTAACGAAATTATCTCCTTGAGGTATTTGGTTTTTGCTGGATATCTCGGTATTTAATAGAGATGGCTGAATACTTGATAATACCTTTTTTGTAGCTCTGACTTTTCTCTACAAAAAAGGTTCTCTCAAAAATTTCTGTATCTCTCTTAGATTCAGAGATATTCACAAAAAACTCATCTCGTTTTATCAATCAACCACTGAATTCATATTTTATATATTTTAAAATATTCAATCAGATAGAAATTCTGGTAAAAAATGATTAAATAGCAATCCCTGTTGTCACACAAGCCTGTAAATTTCCTAACAAAAATTATAATTCAAGGAAAAAGCACGTGAAATACATTATTAGTGCGATATTTCATGCATGAGTGAATTACTTTCCTTTCTGTGAATATTAAATCAGTATTTTTGAATGGAATTTCTACGTGGAACAATAAATCTACCGAGTATTGAAAACAGGAGTGGTTAAATGAACAAATTTCTACGGAGAAAAAAATCTTGTTTTTATTCCTGGAAAGAGGGGAGGGCTTCCATGCAGTCTCGATTGTATAAAAAACAGTCAAATAAAATCAATAAAAAATAGTGGATAAATAGAATTTAAATGCATCGAGGGAAATAATTCAATCAAGAAATTTTTTTTAAAAAACCCATTTTACCCCAGAGTTTATAAAATATAATGAAAAAGAGTAATTTTAATTTTTTAAAAAATACCGGGGCAAAATAGGTTAGTTTATCAATTTAGAGATGAGAAGATAAATAATCATAATGTGGGGGAATTATGGGAATTTGCGTGTATACTGATATTCAGTGCAGAACGAAAAAAAAAATAAAAAATTCATTCGGCCTTCTGAAGCAAATATTTGTGATACTAAAGCGCTAATATTTTCATTTGAAACATAATATGGCTAACGCTGTGGTATTTCACTCCCCTGAGTGGGTGGAAAAAAAATATCGTATAAAGCTGCGCTACGTGAGGTCAAAGCGTATTTTCAATAATTATTCAGAGAATAACAGGACGAAAAAAAAAAAAAAATTTCTCCTTTTTCTATTATTTATGAGGATAAAAAAAAAAATCTGAGGTAATAAAAATATCGATTACATACGCGCGCTCGATTGGCGGCTCAGTCTCTTTGAACCTGTAACCGAAGGAGCAGACACTTTGAAGAATTACAAAAAAAAATAATATTTTTGTTATAAATAATGAAAAAATTTGATTTTAGTGAAAATTTTAATGTTAAGTGAAATTTATATTTTGCCAAATATTTTGATACATCTTTGCCACACAAGCCACATTGACATATCTTGAAAATTTAATCATTTTAGATGAGAAATCATTTTGTGGATTAAACTTAAAATTTTGATTACTGAGAGGGGTTCGACGACTGCACAGAAATATGAGGACATCTTTTGATGATTGTGAGTGAGAGATGAATGGAATCGGTATTATTTTCAAGCTAGGTTGATATTGATGGATTTTAAAATATTTATTAGTGATTTTTTAATCATTTTAAAAGCAATTTTTAGTAGATTAAATTTGAAATTTTTAGTTGAGTGGTAAATTTTGAATTTATCTCGATAATTATAGCTTCTAGGGGAAAATATCAAGAGACATTTTTTATCGGAAATTTAATTCTCCATGACGCTGAAACTAGCATACGATTCTGGCATACACAGTGGATTACCTTTTGGAGCAGACTGTACTGTCTTCAATTTTTTAAATAATTCTACTGAGTTCATTTTGGAAAGGGGGTCGGAACCACCCGCATGATGCGGGAGGGATGAAATCAATTTTTTCGGGAAGGGGGAGGGGTAGTCAATATACTTTGCAAATGATTTTTGCAATGACGTAATTTGGAGTGGAAAAAAAAATATTTTTCTAAATAATTCCACTGAGTTGATTTTGGAAAGGGGGTTGGAACCACCCGCATGATGCGGGAGGGATGAAATAAATTTTGGAGGGAAGGGGGAGGGGCAGTACACAGTTTACAATGAAAATAATTTCAATTCCGCGATTCTATAATATAAGAACAAAAAATTGAAGACAGTACAGTCCGCTCCAAAAGGTAATCCACTGTGTATGCCAGAATCGTATGCTAGTTTCAGCGTCATTAATTCTCCATAAAAAATGTCTCTTGACATTTTCTCCCAGATTCAATAATAACGGAGATAATTCAATAATAATAAAAAATGAACTATTTCTATTCTATGACGTTTTACCACTTTACTACTTAAATGATGTTATTAATTAATAATTGCCTCGAATAACGCCTTTTCATCTCCCCAATCAAAAATGATTAAGTATCAAATAATTAGCCATATCCCCCTATGATATATCATGACGACACAATAACATACGAGATTAAATAAATATGAATTTCAAAAAATTTTCAAACCCATTTTTTTGTTCTCATCAGTGTCAGAGGCTCGATAAATCAATACTAATTAGGTATACCCGAAAAACCTAAACATCCGAATAATCAATACGAAAACGTCAATAATGTCATTAAATGGTGATATACATTAATATGGTAAAATTCAATATTATATCAACATGCTTAGTATCAATGGATTAACTACCTTTCACTGGCAATTGAGCTGTTTCTTGACATGGACTTTGGTGACATTTCAAAGTCACTGTCACTCCGATACAGAAAGCTCTCTCTCCTTTGTGGCAATGTTTGTAATACAAGACCAGCACTTGGTGATGCAGCACCACCACCACTTGTACCACCTTCCAGGGCACCTCCATTTTCGACATCAAAACTGGAAAAAAAAATTTAAATTAGAAAAAATAATTATTTTTATAAATTTCATACTCAAGGTCACGTTATAAAAAAAAAAAAAATTTTTTTTATTTGTCCATTGTAGAGATTTATTCAACATAACCGATTGATCCTTCCGGTTAACAATCAACACACATGTTATATAGATATGCACATATGTGGCAATGATTGTGGTTACGCAAGCAAACCAGTCATTTTCTAGTACCATCAGAGAAGAGGGCTCTTCTCTTGTCATTCAAACTATTAAATAGCCTGTTGCCGGTGTTCCCGTACTCGATCACTTCAACTCTCTCTCTCTTGTCAATTGACGTTCAGTATGTGTGATCAAAATGATCTGCAATGTCAATTTGATATTTTTTTTTCATATTATCATAAGACCCATTTTGCCCCAGGAATTTTTTTAAAATTAATTTCTGCAATATCTCGATAACAACTGGGGCAAAACAGGTCATTTTTTTTTTAATTAATCTGATATGAAATTTCTCTTTAAATCTCGTCAAGGTCTCGATGTGATTCTAATTATCCAAGTGAATAAACCCATTTTAATGATCGAAATAGTGTAATTCATGAATATCAAGAAATGCAAATGCAAAAAAAATATCGACGTACCACCACTGATCAACGGTCCACAAGGAGTAAATATTTACGGAGTATTGAGACCACCTAACCATGTTTTTCCGGGTGTACCCCAGGAAAACATAAACTCTCGTCTATCCGAGTGAGGCTGAACCAACAAATACGTATTTCAATGAAGGAAAATCCCGAGTTGTGCAGGATAGACTAACAGCCATTACCGTAATTAAGGACGAGATATAAATATCGTGGAAAGAGAAAAAAAAAAAATACTACTGTCTCAAGGGAGAAGCCAAGTTTTCCCCTTCGATAAATTACTGATGCCTGTTATACGCTCCGCTGGAACACAATATCTTTGCGTATTATTTGTTGTGTAACAATTTCTGACATGATGATCGAGACGCGTACGTCATATGGTTGTGGCGTCGGGCCCTATTAAATCGCCCTTTTATTTTCACTGGTTTTTTTTTTCAATTTTTACATTAGATTTACTGTAAAATATTGTTTTCAAATGGAATGATTCCGAATGGAATGAAGGAGAATTGGATTTCAAGTGGAGGAAAATGTATTTTTTTACGTCCACGTGGAAGAATTTTTATATTTTGCTTCCAGACGGAAGCAATAATTTTGCTTCCGTTTGGAGGTATTGATTTTGATTCCAAATGAGAGCAATTTTTTTATTTTTCTTCCAAATGGAAGCAAATTATTCTTGGCTTCCACATGGAAGCAAATATTTCTTTTTGCTTCAAATGGAAGAAAATTTCTTTCCGCTTCCAAATGGAAGAAAATATTTTTTTTGCCTCCAAATGGAAGAAAATATTTCTTTCCGCTTCCAAATGGAAGAAAATATTTCTTTTCGCTTCCAAATGGAAGAAAATATTTCTTTCCGCTTCCAAACAAAAGAAAATATTTGTTTTTGCTTCCAAATGGAAGAAAATATTTTCTTTTGCTTCCAAACGGAAAGAAATATTAGTTTTTGCTTCCAAATGGAAGCAAATATTTCTTTTCACTTCCAAATGGAAGAAAATATTTTCTTTTGCTTCCGAATGGAAGCAAATATTTCCTTTCACTTCCAAATGGAAGAAAATATTTCTTTCCGCTTCCAAATGGAAGCATTTCCTCTTCTTTTCCTAAAAGAACCTCAAAACAAACGACTCTTCCTCACCACAAAAATTCCCATTTTTTTTAATCCCTGTAAAATTTTTCCTCAACAACAATAAACGCTTCACCGACCAAAGTTCAAAAGAAATATCACACATATAATGATGATATTTAACTGCACGCAATCGTACATCAATAATCCAAATAATTTTTCATAATCGACTTACGGTACAGCGACGTAGAGTAATCTTGGATGTGTTTTGGCCCTAGTTAACGTTGAAACACAACCGCTGTGTCTTCTAAAAGAGGTCAACGGAAGTGTTATCCTCACAGCACCCGAGTCTCTGTGACATACTCTTGAGCTGTGCACTTCCGTTGGTACCAGTACTGTATAATCGTTCATTATAAATAATATTCATGATCAATGAACAATTTTCAATATTCACAGAATAAATTCTTTCACAATTTTATCATATTTTCATTTAATCATGAATGTTAAAAAAAATGTCATTCACCTCAACCTAAACAAGTCATAATAACCATAAAAAATGTGAATGTGTGTTTTTCTACACTTAAAATATTCAATTTGTTACAATGACGCCACTGCTAATAAATTCCTAACGATACTAAAACTTGTGAATTAGTCGCGTGCCGACGTGATACTGCACGAGTAGTTCATTTATAACATACTACATAGCGCTACAACCAACTAATACCGATGAGGCACTTGAAATGTCAAAAGCCCCCCTAGAGATGTACGTATCAAATATCATGTTCACTCATTTTAATCAGATTGTCAATGATTTATCCCCTCCATTTGACCATAAAATTATACTCAATCGATAGTATATAATTGCGTAATTGTAATTAAATATTCTCATAAATTGATGATAATTAAAATTCTCAATAATCGTTGAAACAAGTAGAAATTGAATTATCTCAGTTTTGTGTCGGTAAAGTAGAAATTTATGTAGAGTCTGATAAAAGTCGTACTTTATCTACTTGAAAAATTTTTATTAGTGCTATCGGTTATTTGATGATGATAGGAGATATCTGTGGAGTGCTTCATGATTGAGTTGAGGGGATTTTTATAATTATTGTTATTATTTTTGAAGAAAAAAATGAGTGGAGACTGATGCACCAGCCACTGGTATCAACAATCAGAGCCATAAAAAGTGTTCACTGTCGATAAAGAAGGACTTTTTTTTTTTTCTACTTGTTCTTTGAGATACCGTCAGAGTCCTGTAATCAATCGTTATCTAATGTACTGGGTTAATTCATTGGATTGGAAGTAAATTAAACGCATCAATGATAAATTGAGTGAAAGCTTATGCAAATAATCAATTTACCGTTATGTTAATGAATCCAATTACTATCGATAGAGTATATTTATAATTGAGTTGGTCATGTGAATTAATAAAATTTGAAATATAGATGACAGCTTTGATAATGAATAGAAAATTTTTATGACTTTGAAAGTATTTTGACTGTAAATTCTGAGAATAGTTACTGGTTTAAAAATAATATCTTTGATTTGGGATGAAGTAAATTATTGAAAATGGATATAGAACATGAGAATAACGTCACAGTCAGAAATACAATAATTGTGTAGACAAGTGTTTTTGGCTACCGCCTGTGGGCAAACGTTTGACTAATACATGCTCCTCTTGGAAATAATTGTCAAGCCAAATGGAATGTATAATTTGACCATAAAATGAGAAAAACAACCTTACAGATGTCAATAAGTTCCATCAATGAAGATCATCAACGAAGCGATTGTATAAAACAAGAAACAACACCAAGGGTAGAGGATCCACACGACTCGTTCGATAACTACAATCACTACTCACTGTAAAAAGACCTCGGATTCACTTCGTGGCAAGACCAACCTCGGCAGTACAAGTGCTTTATTCCTCCTGTTCCTCAGGCTCTGGATTGAGTAGGTATGATGTATATCCCCTGGTGGCAATGGTGAATGCGGACTTAGAATAGTTATCCTTCTATCACTGCCTCCAGGACTGGTGAGTGAGAAGACACTGGGTGGTCCTGATGATAGTGGATCATCATCCTGTGGCAAACTCAGATGTAATCTTGGTGCTTTTCTCTCAAGTGCTGTACTAGCATATAATCCTCTTCGTACTTCAGCATTCAGACTCTCCTCACGTCTCATCAAATTTTCACTGCTACGTGATTCTGAAGCCATACCAATTCTTCGCTTTGATGTATATGATGATGATGAACTTGCTGATGAACAGCTGAGAAAACTTCGATAATGATGATGTGATTTTGATACACCTGTACCAAGTGTTAAACCAGGTGTATTTGATGCTGTAGCTGTTACTTGGGTCAGTGACTCCAGTGACCTGGAATCCTCACCGTAACGTTCATCAGCACTGAGAAAATTTCTTGAATTTCGCTGGAGGCACTCCATTGATCTTGCTCCAATCTGATGTCCTCCATTAATCCCAAGTGTTGCTCCAGGCAAACGCTTTGTTTCTGGCTCATACTCCTCCTGACTTGAACTAGACTGGGGACTTCTTGTTGAGGATAGGAGAAATATTCTTGACATTCTGTTTGCTGATTGTCTACCTCTTGAATCATTATCACTGTCTTGACTCTGTGAACTTGTTATTTGTATACGTGCTACTGTTGGTGATTTTTCATCTTCATCCTTGCTATCGGAGGAGGATGTTTTACGGTCGGATGTCAGCAAGTTTGAGCTATCTGTATTTGCTCCTTTTGATGCATCTTCCATGTTTGGAGGGTGAAAGTTTCTGGTAATGTTGGAAATTTGATTTCAGAGGACGGTTGAACAGCATCAGAACTTTAAGCGTCTCATCTTTACTGCAAGGTTCATACTTTTTCTTTTTGTTTTTCTTAAAAGTTGAGCTGTAATTTGATAATAAAATCCGGGAAGTTAAGGTGATTTGAATTGAGCGGAGGAGAGTTTCTTGAATTAAGAAAATTGTTGGAGATTATGAAGTGAGGTGGAACGAGATAAGTCGATTCCAGGTCACTCTGAGTTTTCGAAGGACATCTCGAAATCTAGTGGAATTGGTGAAATTTTCATGAAAACCTTTTTTGTAGCTCTTTATTTTCTCCAAAAAAAAGGTTATCATGGAAATGTCAATATTTTCATTAGATTCTGAGATATTCGAGATTAAAAAGGAGACAATTTTCTTAATTAAAAAAAATTCTCTTCCCTGTCAAGCAATACTGATGATAAAAAGACCCACGAGCACTTGGAGGTTTTTTTTATTTCAAAATTTTTAGGTCATTCCTTCTTTTTGGTTTCCTCGAATGGATTTAAGAATTTTAAGCTGACGTCTAGACATGTGGAATGTGTCGTGTATGTGTAATATATCACACGATGGGTGACTTGGTACAACCTCGTACACCAGTGTTGTTCCAACTTTAGCTTTCATTGGGTTTGTGTGTTGACGATGGCCTCGTGCCTACCATTTCCACAAAACCACCACGAGTCAAATGGTGGAAGCAATGGTTCTTCTGACTCTGACAAGTGCCAACTTGAGAGTTGTTTATTGTGTCTTTATGACCAGAATTGGGTGGATGGTGTGCTGTGTTGGTCGATTATGTTGCACTCATGTGACAGGAAATGATGAGAGACAAAAATTTTATTTTCAAAAAGAATTTATGGCGGAGATTTATGAATCTGCCGATGGAGATAGAGATATTGGCTGCACGGAAGTGAAGTTTATAGCCCTTTTCCGACGCTAGAGAGATATTTCCTGACTTTTTCTGGAGATAATTGACATTCGGGTCAGTGGATAATAATAGGGGGAAGATTTCTTTCTTATTTTTATAAGAAATATAAGTTTTTTGGGAATTTTAATTGAGTTGTCAAGTGTGTCAAATTGAGTTTTTTTGATCAATAATGCAAATATCTTGAAAACCCGGAGTTTTAGGAAGAAATGTCATAAAATATTATTTATAGCTGAGAAAATTCTCTACAAAAAATGTCTTTTGATATTTTTTCGTCGAGTCACTCATTCTTGAGATAATTCGATATTCAGAGTGAAATGTGAAAAATATGGTCAAATTTGAGGATTTAATTGATGTGAATATAGAGATTGAACAACTTGTAAAACTTTTTTCAATGTAAAAGTGAAATTGTCAAGTTTTTAGTGGTATCTAGGTCATGAAAAACAGCAAAGTTGAGAGTTCTTTTTATAGAAACAATTTTTTTTCAGAATTTTATGATAAAATGCAGATCGATGAATGAAAATCCCATCGAATACAAAATCAGTTGACTTTGATGTTGAGGATTGAGAGGAAATAGAATTTCCTGCTTCAAACCAAGAGGGTGGAAAATTTATGGGAATATGTTAGTCATTTTAAAGGTGAGGTATCTTTCTAATCTTAAGTAGTGAAGTGGAAAAACATGAATTATTCCATTTCCCTCTGGCATTTCGAGAAATATCTCTGAATTTAATGGAGATACAAGATTTTTTATGAGGACCTTTTTTCTAGCTCTCATTTTTCTCTACAAAAAATATCTCTATGGAAATTTTTATATTCCCCTTAGATTCGAAGATATTCGTCAGAAACTAAATTTGAATTTGAGTCTGACCATCTAGTTCCATCACTTTTCTATCAGTTTTAATTTTAATGAATATCTCAGTATCTAGAGAAGCTAGGGGAATTTTCATGAGGACCTTTTTTGTAGAGAAAAATCAGAGCTAAAAAAAAGATCTCTATACAAATTCTTGTATTTCCATTAGATTTAGAGATATCCTCAAAAAACTAAACTCAAAGTTGACTGAACCCTTCGAATTCCACAATTTCACTATTGACGAAATGTCCCGACCTGCGCTATGGTCTCTGGAAACCTCCGAGCCGTCCCAATCAAAATGCCGAGGCTGACCACCACAGACGTAACTACTTGACTAGTCTCCAGCCTTCGAATATGGCCATTGGAGACAAACCTACGAATATCCTGAATGGTATTAACCTTGTTTACAAGAAGGCAAAGATGAATTGCCGCGGCATTTCCGTTGCGGCACAAATAGAGCCACTAACGCTTGCCCACTCGAAACTCAATACTAAAAGTGTGAAAAAAAAATTAATTTACTCATTCAAATTCTAGTTTATTCATAAAATATAAATTTTCTCCATAACGCCGCCATTTTAATCCAGGTCATCGTACCTATCATCTTACGTAATACCCCTTCCTCTCCTCAATTTCCCCTCAAATTGAAAAAAATTCACCGTATTATTCTACCATTGTATCCAATTCAATTCTCTTATCTCTCATTTGATTCTATTTTCTCATCACATTTCTATTTAATAAAAAAAAAATAAAAATAAACCGTAAAACAACCGCTGACCGGGAAAATTGCTACGAGCGACAGCACTCGAAAATATACGAGAGAAATTTTTATGCTCGATGGTTAAAGGGATGTAGGAGAAATTAATTAGCTCCAGTGAGAGATGGAAAATAATTATACTTTCAAGTTTGACCCAGTAAAGTCAAACAATATTAATAAAAATAATAATGAAAATGCAGAAATTGTCAATTTGATATTTGTTGTTATTTTTTTTTTCTTTTCATTCTTATTCGATATTTCTTTGATGCAAATTATCAAACTGCAATTTCATGTGTACGATAATAATAATAATAACAATAATAATAAATATGAATGACTAGTTGGAAGAAGGTGGGATAACATGTTATAGACGCAAACGACTCACGATCGATTCATAAAAGTGTGAGAAGGAGGAAAGAAAAATGTTGAATAAAAAAAAATAAAATAAAAACTAGGTCGTTTGACAAAGTTTTCATTGGCTGACGTTTACAAATACATTTGAAGATTTTATGAAATCTTGGCCACATTGATCCGTCCCATCCTCTGTACTTGAACGGTTAAACTGAGATATTTTGCAATTGAGTATATAAGATTTGGCATTTTATTTTATTAATTGAAGAATTTTAGAATTGTTAATGGATGCTAATTGATTTGTGGATTAAATTGGTAGAGAGAGGTATTGTAGATAGGTGATGACAATTGTTTAATTAGAAAATTCTATTGTTTGAGGTTGAATTTTGTAATTGAGTGGTCAAATTAATTGAGTGGAGGGAATATTGAAATGACGTTTTAATGGATATCGTGGAATCTAGAGGAGATGGCAGAATTTTGGTAAGGACCTTTTCTGTAGCTCTTACTCTGCTCTACAAAAAAGGTATTCACAAAAATTTCGATATCTCCTCTAAATTCCGAGATATTGGTGAAAAATCGATGAATTTTTGAGAAAATTACCTAAAACATGAACTCAATTTCCTCCCCCAAGTCTGAAACTTATTACACATATCCTATTACACGTGTTTGGCTATCGATTCTCTTCGAAAGCTCAACTATAACAAGCCCTCGTCCTAAAGCATAATAAGCCATGCTCCTATATACCATCCAATTCCCAACTTCAATCTATTATATTTGTATACCAATAATACATCTAGTGTACGCATGGCGATCGTTAGAGACACGATTTGTGTCAAACCGCATTATCCATTATCAGTTGAAAGGTCTGGTGGGGGTCATATGCAACTACCCACGTCACTCAAACTGAGAAATACCTTGGCTATGTCATTGTTCAACTTTTGAACATTGATTGCTTGCCAGATATCTAAAATGTACATTAATTAAGTACATTCTAGCGATAAAACGTGTTCATGTATCCTAGAATATTCTGATTGATGTGACAGATTTAATTCCTCCTAAATCTCAAATTAATCCATAATTTTGCTCAAAAACCAAGTGACAAGATTGGTCATTTCCCTTGGAAATTACAGAGTTTAACTCGTACCTTGTGGTTAGCTCAGTCAGTAAGAGCGTTAGCCCGTAAATTTGAAGGTAGTCAGTTCAAATCCCGGCTGAATTAGTAACAGATAATATTTCCCTGAGAAATACATAAAACTTTTTTTTTTCACCCAATTTAACTTCTCCAAACTAACATAAACAACAATTGCATGTTTTACCAATCATTGCACGGATCAACTGCAGGTAATCAATCGATTCCTCATTACTCTCGCAACGATATGTTGATCAAAAACCACACGAAAATGCTGGTTTGACCCGCATTCGCATCATCACACATGAAAATAAATTCAGATTAAAAAAAAAAAAAATCCCAAATAATTGGATTTCCCCTAACAATCTTAATTCATTAACAACGTTTAGTGGCTCCAAGTGCTCCCAGTGGGTTAATCTTTTATCACTTAAACAAACATAATTCGATGATTATTTTGATAATAAACACTTGATAAAATTTACCTCTGACTGTAGTAATTTATCTAAGAGAATAAGCACAATTACACAAAATTTTAAATATACCGTAAAAATCTTAATAACAAGTTTTTTTTTTTTTTTTTAATTTTTAATGGAGGGAATTTTTTTGATGATAAATTAACCTGAAATTTTTTTGGAGGGTATTTTAGATATTATGGTCCGCTCTTGTTGAAGCACTGCGTTGTACTGAGCAAGGACCGAGAGCCCCAGCAAAGCTAACGCCTGCCCCTCTCTCTCTCTCTCTCATCGGCCACGCCGTGTCACAGGGCGCAGCCTATGCCCAATAAAATACACTCACTCTCTTGAGCCTCTTGCATTTTGTGCTTGCGCACCTAAAACCCTATGGGTATCACTTCCGCTCGACATTCCCCCCCAGGTTAAAGCCTACTCTTTATACTTGTACTGCATTCATATTTCAGGTATAATCCTGATGTCTCTGAAGGATATAGGGAGTAGGTAAATATAGGGAAGGGGAGTCGAGTGGTTGAGCGAGATAAGTGGAGTTGATTTGAGGGGAGTTTTTGGGGAATATCTTGGAATTGAAGAAAGATATGGGAATTTTTGTAGAGACATTTTTTTTTTAGAACAAAGTGAGAGTTGGAGAAAAATTTCTCTACAAAAATCTCATTTGATTATTTCACTATTGTGAGAAAATTTTACATATATGGTAAATAGAGGCTGAATAGAGACGAATGTTAAATAAAACTTTTTTCCTCCTTTTCTTTCTCTCTTTTTTTTTTTTGATTGGATGGCGTCATGAGAACAATGTAGGGGTCACGTCTTGGCTCACTTTCAACAATAAAGTTTACAGAGATAATTCCGATAGTTGGAATCATTTAATTATTGACACAACTCACTAGGATATTTTTTTTAAGATATTCCTGTTAAATATCGAATTATTTAAATGACGAGTCATCTCAAATTCGTGAGAGTGAATTCTTGATTTTCAATAAAATTTTGACTCGGTACTAATGACGCAGCCAAATTGATTCATGGATGAGGCAAATATATAGTCACTTATTCAAACACACATTCATGGTCTAATGGTATAACGCGATAAATCAACAGCTGTCTGATTGTTCTTTGATAAATTTTATCCAAGTGGTAGTAACTTGAGTGATAATTGACGATATTACTTCTGTTTTTGAGTGACTTAAACATAAAAAATAGAACAATTTCTATTTTTTAGAAAAAGTAAATTAATAAATCAATTAAAAAAAAAATTGTCTAAATTTAATCACGTGACAAATTATTTAAAAAATATTCCCACTAATCCCAGATAGTTTAAACTCATTAACCAGGTGTTGATTAAGAAACACCCAGACATTTTAATTCCTTTCCATTGTTCTTCATTTTCCCAAGTGTTTTCAGAATGAAAAATAAGTCGTCAACCATGAGAATGAAAAAAAATAAAAATAGAGGGAAAAAAATTTTCAAATTTCGACAAAAAAAATCTCTCAATAAAAAAAAAATCCCCATCGGTAAACTAGATATACAACGTGATCCCTCTGTGTGACACTGGTTATGATTTGATAAAGTCGAGGGATGGCGACACATGTCCAGCACTTGGTAAAATCAAAAAAATACAAACGACAAAACTTCTTTACCGACAATATTCAAGTTTAATAACTTTTCCCCTCTATTTGTCTCAACCAATTACCACTGATAAATTAATTCTCCCCATGCTAGTGACATTGATGAAGTGGATAAACTTACCGCACTTCATGGCCAACAACCACTGTCCATCCACGTCTACGTCTCTTATCCTTACGTTTCATTACTTCGGACAAACTAAGTCGTTCCATTGTTAATTTTTCTATTGTCACATACACCCGTTGAATACAATAAAACCAATGAACAATATTTAAATTAATTATCAAATTAAAAAATAAAAATGTTTGAACATGTTCAATTCATATAACATGTTTTCAAATCACTTGTTTATATTTATTTATCATCAGCTACTTTCAATGTTGTTTAATCTGAAAAATTGTTACTCTATATTTGTTTATATTTTCATTAAAAAAATATCGAACATCTCAGCACGACGTTCAACACGAAACTGAATGTCATATTGTATTTATAGTACTAGTTGGAATTATTTTCAACGTCTCACGTGTCTCATGTATCTATTTCTTTGAAATTTTAAGTTGCTCTGAATTATCGAAAGTGGGTGAAAATAAAATAAATTAAGATTTATTGATATTTTGTTTATCTCAGGATTTTGTAATCCATGAAAATTTTTTTGACTTTTTATCACTATTTTAAAAGCAAAATATCCAAATTTTTTCAAGATAATTCAGATGGCTCAATGTTGGCAATTTAGTGAATATGTGGAACTACTTGCGTACCAAGTTGCGGTGGTATAATGTTGCAATAATTTCGGAGTGAATCATGTGATTCTAATATAAACTCGAGGAATTTTTTTTTTGAAAGTGTCAAAAATTGTCTTCTTAGGAATTCTTTCTGGGTTTCAACAGATCTGAATGGACATTCAATACTAATTTTAATTAATTAAATTGTCATAAACATGTAAATAAATTTTCAACTAATTTTCTGCTAATTGACAATCCATAATTAAAATTAATTTATACAATAAAAAAAAAAAATTCTATCAATTTTTCATTTGAAACAATAAAGACCATTTTTTTTATTATAATATATATATATTTTTTTCTGACCCATATTATTTTAGAATCACCCGAGGCCACCGTCAGACACTGATCCAGGCATTTGCGAATATACCTTTGGCTTTAGTTCAAGCATTCAGTGGATAATTAATGATTTTAACGAATAGACGAAAGCACAATATTTTAAAACGTAACCGTTGAAATTTTTGAGGGCACGTTGGGCTCACATTTTCATTCAAAGTATTTTTATACAGCATTCAAATATCTTTGTTATTCTCCGGTAAATCTTTGGGACAATATCTCTCTCTAGTTGTCCAACATTCCACTCACTTTGTCCTTGACATTTACTCTTCCATTGTAAGCCCTTTAGATTGAGTGAAAAGTATTTTTTTTTTATGTAAACATTTTTTTTAAATTGCAAAAACAAAATCTTGAAAGATTTATTAAATTCAAAAATTGTTTCTTTCAACTGAAAAATATATAACTAGACTATCAGAATCCAATTAAAATTTCTCGTTTATTCCCCAGCAAATCGTCTATTAAATTATTAAAATCAATGAAATTTTCCATCTTCAAGAAAAGTTTTACATAATTATTGTCTCAAAGAAGGGAAAATTAAAAGTATTATAAAGAAAAATTTCAACCTCTGAAGAACTAAAAAGTTTGTGATTTATTCGACCAGATAAAATGAGGTAAAATTGTGCATAAACTGATACCTATATTTTTTTTTTCTTGTATAGTCGAGAGTATTGTGGATAATGGGAAAAAGCAGCTGAGATATTCACTCAAAGAGTCAAAGGAAAATTTTTCACTGGAGAAAAATGTTATTTCTAGTGAACTGGAAAATGATAAAATACGAATATTTAAAAATCTAATAAAATTAAACAATATTCCTGTCTAACTCAGTGGTTAACATTGCCCATCACGAAGGTTACTGAAAATTTCCATCTATATATCGTCTCATCACCCTGATGGCATGACATGAACCTCGGCCGTGGGATTCTCTTCATACCTCCCCCACCCACCAGTTTTCGACGAAGGTTAGACATCACGAATTAATCCAGTACTGGGCAAGTTATAACCCCTTTACCCCCTCCCCCCAAAAGAGCGTCAGCAATGAATCGTTGAATCGCGTGCTCTGGAGCATTAGCTGGAAACGCTGAAGCTCCATGAGCTTTTATAGGTCATGTATCACAGTATGTTTACAATATTTCGGATATTGAGAGATAATCAAGTCGTTATCCGAGGGAAATTAACCAATTCTATCAATATTATCCCTCACGAATTTGATATTCTCCTAGATTCTATTAATTATCATATTTGCTTTTCGGATGGTAGTTTAGTTTCAGTATTTTGCCAACATTTTGCAAACATTACAGTTGCCATAGTCAGGGCTAAAGAGATCCTTGTTAACCCTGACATTCTCCTCATGAGCATCACAAAATGTTGATGAGAAAATCACATTTTGATGTGTTGAATACATTGACGATGAATATTATCATAAAATAATGTTTTCGGGTCATCATAATAAATTTCATGTCCGACCTACAGTCAAAAAAAAAAAACAAAATAAATAAGATATCCGATACTCATTTAATCTCATATCACTAATCCCTCGACATGATGTTTTTCTACGTCAACACAAAGTTGAAGGTCATAATTCCCAATGGTTTATTCATCTAGACCTGTTAGCAAATACACCGAGATTGATCAATTAAAGTAATCACACTGATTGATTCTCATTTCTTCATTCATTAAAAGCAAAAAAATCATTACAACTTGATAGTTAAAAAATAAATGATAATAACACGTGTTTTGTTGAGTATATTCAACATGATTATTGCGCATTTAAATTTCACTCATTCTCAATTTTTTTAAAAATTATACATCTCTCGTGGAATTGTCTCAGATATGCCTGAGAATATTCAATATAGAAGAAAAATAAATAAATAAAATTGTGATATTTTAGGATGATACAGAGAGACGTGCTGTATAATAAAACTGCACGTTATAAAAATCCTGGGTAAATGGAATCGATCTACCACCTGTGCTATACAACCGATACATCACTTCTACAACGTTGAAGTATACTTTGTACCAGTACTCTAGAGATTTTACCAGTTTAACTCGATTGGATGCTGGTCGCTTCATCGTTGATGCAAAATTGCTTTTCCATTACACGATTACATCAGTTGTACGGGATATTTAATGTCCTGGAGATTGTGATTGGATGCTTTTGAGTATTTGCATGAGTCTAATTTTATTTTTTCTTTTATTTTTCCATGATTAAGGAGTTATTGCATCAATTTGGATAATCGAAAATTGACTTTTCATTGTGTGTTTTAGGTTCAAGGTCATGACGATTTTGTGGATGTGAAAGACTTGATTATGTGATCAGAACTCAATTATTGAGTGGAGTATCTGGAGGAATCCTTGAGCCGAGGATTTAGGTCTTGTGGAGGGTTTAATCAGGACTTTTTAGGGCTTAATTATTAGACTGGAAGTTGTGAAAAAGTGACTGGAGTGGTCTGATGATGAGGTTTATGTAGATTATATTGATTAGGGGGATATATTAAGAATTGTGGGGTAAATTAGAGCACCTAATTGAGTATTAAGACCTGATTAAGGACTACTCAAAATTTTTAGACCTTGAAATTTGATTTTAGTTGTTTTTAGTCAATTTTTATGGAGAATTGAACGTTTTTAAGATAATTTGAATAATTAAATCGATGTTTTATTTATTTATCGAGTATGTGAATAGGAATAATATATTTCGCATTGGACTGAATCATAAATGATTCAATGGACGACGTTAATTATGAACACGTGAGGGAGAAAATGGAAACAAACATTCTCGAGGTTCTCCATCTATGACTGAGTTTATGGCTAACGGATGGTGAATTTTTTTTCTTTATTTCCTCTCACAGAATGTTTTTTTCGGTTTCCCCCCCGAGCAATTTTAGTGGTGATAATGCGAGTATTAGGTTAGCTACTCACGTGCTCCGGGCTATATTAAGTTGGAAATATACTTCATGACTCACCTGGAACAAAAATGTTGAAAAATCTTTTTTATTTGTTGTGAAAGGTTGAAACACTGTGCGAGGGCTTTTAGGAATATGTCACTTTTTACCTTGCAAATTTTTTTTCTTGTTTTTCACAAAAAAATACGGGTTTTTTATTTTTTATTTTGTTATACGAATGGTTTATGGAAATAGTTACAAACTCATGGACGAGAGCTGGGCAAAATGAATTATTTTTAATTAGGTATCGATAAATTGACATTGGCAGAGTGGAGTTTAACGATATTAGCGACATTTTAGTGCTCTTTTTGAGCTGTAAAATGAAACTAAGTGCATCAAAATTGTATCATTCAGTTAGTATTTTTTTCTATATCAATATTCATTCATTTTCTTTTGTGTTGAATTTTTTTTATCCCTTTGTTTTGATGATCTTGATTAGGATGATATGAAAATCACGAGCGAGGTTATGTATACCAATTTTCTAATCTACAAAATTAATCAAAAAATAGTGATTGCCCCACAGATTGACAATTTTCCCAGTAAATTATTGTCATAAACAATTTTTATGGAAATTACTCTGCACAACCTATCGTCATACTGTCACACAAGATAGACTGAGTTACCCAGATAATTGAAAAGAGACAGTTGCAAAATTGTCTGAAATAAAAATATTTTCTAAATCATCTGCATGACAAATTGAATAAATTTTTTTTATTAAATATATACCACATATTATTCTCTCGATGTAAAAAAATTCATTACTAAAATTCAAACATAAATTTTTCCTTTTATAAAAATATTATCAATCAGTAAAATTGAAAATTCAATTCACAAATGTTGAATTTTTATTTTCAAAATTAATCATTGATTATATCGTTAACGATGAGGTGAAAATTGATGAAAAAAAAAAAATTCAAGAATCCGCAGAAACATACTCTCTTTCATATAAATTATGACAACTTGGGGATTTAACGTGAGACATGAAGTTTGCATAACACCTTAAGACAGAGTATTAACCGTGAAAAATCCCAACAGCTTTCCATGTTAAACAATGAATAAATGTTTGAGCTAATACGTCTTGCACCACAATTGAAAATTCATCACCGAGAGATCATCAAAGAATTATCGACAACTCACCCGCATATCCAGGAATGACGTCTTCTGGGAATACTGCTTGCGGGTACTAGAAGAAGTGGCTGGGTTGGCGTTGACTTACCGCCACCATCGCCAGCCGGTAGCCGTAGCTCCGGCACCTGGAGATGATGGTTCATATCGCCCAGATCAAATTACCCCCCCCCCCCCTCCTCCCACCCCCTTTTTGTCTTCTTTTTCACTCCCAATTGTATTTTCAATTTACTCATTTCATTCTCTCGCGGATCGGTGCCTCATTGCTGCGGCCTTTCCCTTTTCTCTTTACCCGTTTCAACATTTCACCATAAATTCATCATCACGCTAGATACAATCATCACCCAGAGCCTTGAACATAATCATGAAAATAAAACTATTTAATTTTCAATTTTTTGACATCACTTTTTTGCAAATATCTCTGAATCTAATAGAGATAGCGAAATTTTTCATAAGACCTTTTTTGTAGATCTCACATTTTTTTATAAAAAAGGTCCTCTTCAAAATTTCACCATCTCCTCTAGTTTTTGAAATAATCAGAAAAAACTGAAATTGTTATTTGTCTCAAAATTGAAACAAATTCATTATATTTTATAATTGAATTTCTGATTTTGTTTAACTATTCCTATAATTTTTTCTGTTTGTATGAGCATAATTACGACAATGTTAGGAATATTTTTTTAAAAAATTCCCTCATGGAATATCCCACAGCAGTATTCTGCGTCTCTCTATTATCATTTTAATTTTCCTCAATTTTTTAACTATTTCCTTGGGGACATAAAGAGCCTTGAAATATTCTAATCTCTCTGTGATGTTGTTACGGAGTGTTAATGGATACATTTGCAATTTGCAATTCCCTAAAGATAATAAAGAAAATTGAGAACAACCTCATGTACATCTTGTCTGACTCATAACGAGGGATTTTCTACTTAAAAGAAAAAAAAAATGATTCCGTCTTGAATATTTGAATTAAAGAATTTTTCCATCATCTCATTGATTACTTCAACTATCATTTTTTTTTTCGTCACTCAATAATTAATGATTTAATCCACACGAGTGGTTTTTATTTGCATGGATATCATTCATTATCCACTTTGATGAACGATGGAAGAAGTTTGCACATTGTAGAACATTAATCGATGATGCAATGTGTAAAAAAAAAAATATTCATGGATGATAATGAATTCGCGTTATAACAATATTTTTTAAAAATTATCAAATTAAAAAATATTACGATTTTTTAAAAAAATACTGGGGCAAAATGGGCAATTTTATTGTTGAATTGTGTAAAAAAAAAAAATGAATATTAAATGCGAATAATTTACCCTGAAAGTGTCGTATAAAAAGGGAATTGATTATTGATTAAAAAAAAAATAATGAATCATGATAAATGGAGAAAATCAATAAACTCACAATAGCTTTCTTTTCGATATTTTTGTGACACGTACAAACTTATAAAACGCGTCCGACGAGTCAACAGTTGTTATCGCACGCTAACCGAGTGCAGGCATGAAGCCTCGGGTATTTACTAGGCCTCGGCGTTGAGAAAAAAAAAAAAAAGAGAGGAATGAAAATGTACGGATACTTGGATATATACACACATAATCAGCGCTTGACCAGTACGTCGCACCCGGCTTTAGCGAGGCATAATCGAGCTAATAAAATGAGCAAACCGAACCAACATTTACACTTGTATCATCGTCATCAATTTTTTTTTCACTCAATTATTGTGGTTTTGAGAAAAAAATTAATTTTTTAGTCGAATTAATTAAAATCGAAAGTGATTATTTAGTTAATTGATTGAGTAACGAAATTTCGGAAATTCGATATTTATAATTTTTCATTTATCTCGTGAACGATTGAGTTTAGAGAGAAATGACAAAAGACATTTTTTGTAGAGGATAAAATTTCTGACAAAAAATGTCTCTTGACATTTACTCCTAAAATCGCTCATTAAGAAGATAATTGAATTAATAAATTGAGTAGAACAGAGATAAACAAATGAATTAAATTTGATATTTTTTTAAAATTATTGAATTATCTCGGTAACAAGTGATTTTAGAGAAAAATGTCAAGAGACAGTTTTTGTAGAATTAATAATTTCCAGTAAAAAACAACTCTTGATATTTTTCTTTAAAACCACTCATTACGAAGATAATTGAATATTCAATAAGATGATGATAATAAAGACATAACGATTAACCACTGAATTAATGATCAATTATTAACATTTAAAAATCTCACTCGATCATACCAATAAATCAATATTTATCTCCACGTTGACGAAAAAATTGATATTATCATTTTTTTTAAAAATCCCCATTGACTTATTTATTTAAAAGTGAAATTCCCTTCATTTCACACTTTACGAAAGTTCCTCTCATAATATAATCATAGCTCGTACATGTCCCCAAGTCGAGTAAATAAATTTTCTTTAACATTCGTGACATTCACCCGTTAGTAATACCAATCCGGCATACTTAAAACTCGTGATTATTACCACATGATTTAATTTAAAAAAAAACACTGTACGAAACAAGTAGATAAACCCCTCTAAACCACCGCCAAAAAAAAAAAAAGAGGGAATTTTTTTTTTTCAAATTCAAAATTAAAATCACAAACACACCGGAAGTGATATTAAACCTAAAACTTTGAAACAATTATTTAAAAAAAAAAATTCCTCAGTTGTTGTTCTCACACACACACACACACATACTCTATGAGAAATAAACTGTCTTTGAGAACGTGAAAAAGTGGTGGAACTAGACGTCCAGCGTCCAGTGGATGAGGCGTTACAAAGAGATCCGTCTCTCGTCGACGCTGCCGGTGGTGACGCGCCTCGGTCGACTCGTCGAAACCCAAAAGAGGGGGAGGGGGGAGTGGCGGGGATGGAGCGAGTGATACCGAAATTCTACGGAAATTAACGAATTCAAGATTCTGGTGAAGTAAAAAATTGTCTGGAAAAAAAAATTGAGGGGAAAAATCGGAGAGTGGGGGGTGGGGGGAGGTCGAAGTTGTATTTAGTGTCTTCACGTACACGCCCGGGACAGGATTATAGGGGAGGTGATACCGGGTATCCGAGTTTGCAGCCGGAAGTGACCCGGTTTATCCCTCTGGGATTTTCTTTTTCTCTCTTTTTTTTTTGAGATGATAAGAGAATAAAAGAAAATGGAGGAAAGAGAATTTTTAATGGGGAGGGGGTGGGGGGGTTTAATGGGATTTTTTTTCTAGTTGGGAGAATAATGAAAATTGGAGTTTGTGTGTTTTGATGGGTGGGGAGGGGGAAGGAAAAAGGGGGGGGGGTAGTGAGGACCGAGGAGGAGGAATTCTCCCGGTAGTTACGTCTCTGTAACTATCGATTTTTCGAGTGAGGTGGACCAATGCTTGTGCACCTGGATTTTTACACCTTTCTTAGTGGATTGTATCAAATTTTTCGACTCAATTAATTCAATGAGTTACATTCAAAGGTAATAATAAAAAATTAAACCTCAAATTTATTTGAATTTTCGTATTTTCTTCAATTTCCTAATAAATCAACCAGAGGATGTTCTTAAATTAATAAAAATGAAAATTTTTAAGTTTCATCTCATTTCTTCTTCGAATGAATATTCAACAAGAATAGAAATCCTCAGGGCCACATGTCATTCCACGTAATGAACATTTTCCCGTCAACTCCAGTTTTCCATAATTGTTAATTTCCTCAATCCCTTTACCACTGATATCTCCCAGAAAATTGAATTCACTCGTATTAATATTTTCAGACAGCTGAGGCATGTGATCATGAAAAATAATAGGAACTATAGTCACTCTCTCCATCGACAATACTCCAGACTCCGTTTCGACGATCTTGGAGGAGCTTTCAGGCACAATTGCTTCAACAAGAGTTGAAGATTTCACTGAATTGACATAGCAAGTTTCACTTTTGTTGCTTACGATGGCTTTCAAATCATCCTTCAGCATCTCAGACTGTATGACATTGCTTGGGCTGCTTGCCAAATCCTTCTCTCCAGACAGCACATCGACTGTAGGCATGATATTTGAGGAATCTTGACGTAATCTTGAGTTAACATATACTTTAATATTCTCCTTCTCTTGAAAATCTGAAGAATCCATTACATCATCCACAACTGCTCCAAAATCATCAGCTCCATCAACCTCTGTCTTGGCATCTTCAACATCTCCATCAATCCTCTCACCAGAAGTCTCAAAAGACTTCATTAAATTCTCTTCATTAAATCGATTAACAGAATTAATCACAAAATTGTCTTGACGATCAGAAATAAGATTGAAATAAACTTCCAATCTCTTTGGTTCACTAATTTGACCAATCGACTGTTGAAAATTCCTGCCAATATCAATAAGATTCATTGCTCTGACTTTACCAGTAAGTTCACTCAATTGACCCCTCAAAGGACCCAATTCCTTTTCAATTTCAACGAGTGCTTTAACATCCGATAATCCATACTTCCTGACCGAATGATTTGAAGTATTTTCCATATTCTTTATATCTTCAGTCATCGTAAAACTGCTCTTGGAGACTGTTTGACTCTGTAGTTTACTGTTTTCGTACAGCTGTACAATCTCTCGCATTTTAACACTTTGTGATGATAGAGATACTACTCTACGTGGTAATAAATGTGAATATTGGTTTTGATTATCTAAAGGTGATGATTGGGTTATACTTCCATCGGGTGTTTCATAGTGAGAGTCTGTCGATAGTATTGATACTTCTGATGATACATTTGAGGGATTTATTGTGGTTAATGTTGACGATGAATGTAATTTTTCCTCCATTTTTAACCTCAATTTTTTAATTGACAGTTTTTACTATTGATTGTTCATTGATTTTCAAAAGAAAGAGAGGGACTGATGGAATCATATGATGACAAATGCGCTCCCATGCTGAAGTACCTCTAATCATCTTGTTTGAGAGTTTATTATCATCAGAGGGATAACATCTCTAATTTATCCTCCGTCGGTAATATTTCCACGGGAGTCTACAGTTACCGACGGAGTAGTCGGTAAATGGGTGCTCTATATTATCGAATCATCAAGTTTTAATTAAAATTAAATTGATTAAAATTGCGGTGAGGTAATCTAACCAGGATTACAACTTCTCCGGAGGAGATTTGTTGGATAAACTTTTTAATCAACAATTTTTTTCCCCTGGATTTGTGAATATTAAAATGTGAGGGAGGCTAAATTGAAATTTGCTGAGTGAAATTTCATGGATTTTGAGGATTTTGAGGATTTTTGGAATTATAAATTCATTTGAAATCTCATTACAACATTTAAGCCGAGTTTGTTTCGGGAATATCTCGGAATTTAAAGGAGATATCGAATTTTATGTGAGAACCTTTTTTATAGAGAAAATGAAGACCTATAAAAAAGGTCATTATAAAAATTTCGCTATCTCCTCTAGATATCGAGATAATTCTTAAAAGCTGAAATCTCATAAAATAAAATAATCGCAGAATCTAAAAAAAAATATCAAAAAATGATTTCCCTCAATAAGAATATTCACAACAATGGCCCGACAATATTGCCTCTCCCAAATTGACTACATCCTTAAATCTGATAAACCACCGTGACTTGATGCAATAATGCCGACGAGTAGCTCAACATGATACTCTCATTAACCAAAACCAAACGCACAAGAGGGAAAACTCAACCGAGGAATTGATCGCAGGACTCGATTAACTCTAGACACAACGTGGTACTAAACCCATAAACCACTTGATTCCATTCCCTCTTCATAATGTCCAAAATCTCGCTCCAATGAAATTATTGTATAGCCATAAACATTGAAGTAAAAAATTTTAAAACGACCCCTTGACCCCTCTCCCCCCACCCCCTTTGTATTTTAGTTTAGGTGCGCCCTTCACGCCAACAAAATTATCGAAAAAGATCTCTCGCACTGGTAAATGTGACGTACAATCGATTGTGGGTTAAGAGTTCAAGGACGCCAGACACACGAATAGTTTTCTCTTGTACAAAAGAGAGAAAAAAAATTATTTCTTTATTTTATTTTCATGTATATTTTTTCAACTGTCTATTTTAGAAAAATCAGACGACTTAAAAAAAAAAAAAATGTCAAGTATCGAGGGTATTAGTGGTTTTGTAGGGCTTTACGAGAGTCTCGGTTAGAGTGAAGGCCATCAGAGAGAGATTTTACTCGAGGTCAAGTCATACAAATTAATATGAAGACATCTTTACCTTTTATCAATAAATCAATGGTAAATTGAATAATTCAATTGTGTTAAAATTTCATTTTTTTTTCAAATGAAAAAAATCAATTTAATTCATTAAAAAAATTTGATAATAGTTTAAAAGTTTATGTTAAGAGAATAAATTTTTCTAGAATAAATAAATAAATCTTTCAATCAATGATTTACACAAATATTTGTGCAACCAAGTATTCTCAATTATCCGATCAAATTCCTGAATAAATAGAATCAACGTATGACACATAGAGATTAACAATGACATACGAGATAAGTACAATCTGTCATATCATTTGAATTGTCATGATTTTATGATTTTTGGTCAGACATGAGTACCAATGAATAATTCCGATAATCAAACAACCTCTTCATCCCTACCTCCCGCCATATTTATCATTATTTTCATACAAAGGTGACTCCACTTGTTGGACGCGGTCATCGGAGGCCGCCACCTGATGCTACGCCACTGTCGCATCGATTCCCCCCCAAACTCTGAAAGACCGAGGGTTACCATGCCAACCTATTCCACTCTCGCCCCCCCCCCTTTCTTCTCCCACGGATATCCCCCCCCCCCCGATAGAAGCCTATCCTTTGCCTACAACCTAAACTAGCTGTCATCATAGTTTTCCTCGTCCTTTTGATATCACAGAAGCCAACAAAATTAACTAGAAACTTATCAACACCTTAATACACACTCCCTTAAGGTGTTATGCAAACTTCATGTCTCACGTTAAATCCCCATGTTGTCATAATTTATATGAAAGAGAGTATGTTTCTGCGGATTCTTGAATTTTTTTTTTCATCAATTTTCACCTCATCGTTAACGATATAATCAATGATTAATTTTGAAAATAAAAATTCAACATTTGTGAATTGAATTTTCAATTTTACTGATTGATAATATTTTTATAAAAGGAAAAATTTATGTTTGAATTTTAGTAATGAATTTTTTTACATCGAGAGAATAATATGTGGTATATATTTAATAAAAAAAATTTATTCAATTTGTCATGCAGATGATTTAGAAAATATTTTTATTTCAGACAATTTTGCAACTGTCTCTTTTCAATTATCTGTGTAACTCAGTCTATCTTGTGTGACAGTATGACGATAGGTTGTGCAGAGTAATTTCCATAAAAATTGTTTATGACAATAATTTACTGGGAAAATTGTCAATCTGTGGGGCAATCACTATTTTTTGATTAATTTTGTAGATTAGAAAATTGGTATACATAACCTCGCTCGTGATTTTCATATCATCCTAATCAAGATTATCAAAACAAAGGGATAAAAAAATTCAACATAAAAGAAAATGAATGAATGTCCACGTTAAATCCTTTTATTGACGACTGTTGATAAATAAATTGCTGGCAATTGTCCCATCTACCGACATATGCCAACCCTCCCCCCCTGTCTGATCACAACACGTACATTTTCTACTTTCAGCGTGTAAAGGGAGTGGAGTTTACATGAACAAAAATAGATATTGTGAATAAATCGATCATGTCACATTTAAACATAAATTGTGGGATAAATAAAGAGCACAAATCTCCCTACAAAAACTTTATAAATATCATAAATAATTGTATCAATTTTCTTGTTAATATATTTGCTGAACAAACCCTCAATTTTATACCCCTCGAACCTCAAAATATTTGTTGTCAAAACATTTTCCTCTTGACAGAAAAAAAAAAAAAATCTATTTTTACCCAATTCCATCAACATTGTAACCATCAAAACATGAACATGGAAACCCGGTAATTGATATTGCAATGCAAATATTAATTACCCCAAATTTCGAATTGATAATAAAGTTTCATGAAATTCAAGTGAAAAAGGAAATTAATTCAGTCTTTTGTTCTTGATTAAATTACAAGGGAGGAGTATTATATTTAGTTTTTTTTTTTTTATATATATTCAAAATGTGACGTTGAACATGTCATTGTCGGTGAATGGAGTCAATGACCAGGATCGCGCGTCACTGGAAAAGCTCAAAAGCTCGGGCATCTCCCTAGTCGTGGGGACGGTGGAGGCCACACTGCATATTTCAGTTTGAACAGTGACGTCACAGTTAACCTACATACAGCTAAAGGGGTGTCGTACGTACTGTATCATGTCTACCTTTTCCACTCTCTCTCCCTTATCCTCCCCCCCCCCCCCAATCTCTCTTTTTTTTCCTCTAGCCACATGTAGTCAAAGCCTGCTTACGTCCCCAACCTCGATTAAATGGCTGTAGTGTACTTGAAGGTTTTGTTTTTTTTTTTGTAGGCTCAAACGAAGAACTTGAACTCTAATTAAAGGAAAATGTCGGATATTGGAGATGGCGAAGCCAATGGACCTAAATCAACGGGTTATGGAGATGCTGATTCTAAAATTAAGGTATTTTATTCACGATCGTTGGATTTTTTTTTCATAAATATAAGTTTATCTCGTGAACGAGTGGTTTTAGATAAAAATGTCAGAAGACCTTTTTTGTTGAGGAGAAAATTTCCAAGCAAAAGTGTTTTATGACATATTCACCTAGGATCACTCATTAGCGAGATAATTTAATGAACGTAATCATCTCCCCCCAGCTGAAATCCTTTAATCAAGAACCAACAAATCAGACAAAACCATCAAGATGTCCAGAATTCTGTCAACTAATTGGCAGACGTGAGACTCGGAATATTGAATTATCAAAACGTGAACGTGATTTGCGGAGACGTTTGGAGATGCTGGAATGTTGGATGCCGGCTGTAACAATGATGAGAATGATGACAAGTGATGTCAAGGCTGATGATATTGTCAGAGTCATTGATAAACAGGCTGCTCGTATGACAGTATCATGCTTATGTCCAAATTCAACACTGAGTCAGCACCGTGACGTTAGGATACGAGAGGTGGAGGGGAAGCGTAAGAAGGCTCAGAAGCGATTGGAAGAAGCTAAACAATTGCTTGAAAATAAACAGATAGCTGTTGAGGAGCAATCAAAGAGGATTGAGGATGAGCGGAAGAAGAGAGAATGCTTGGAGGCAAAAATTAAACAACTGGAGGCAAAAATCTCCATCTCCAATAATTTGAATAAAGCTCCTAGTGCAGAATCTGTGGCATCAATTGGCCCTGACGAGCTGATGTACTTAACAAAGTTGGAGGAACTCGTAAAGTCGGAAGAGGCAAGTAAGAAGCATTTGGAAGAGCTGGAAAAGCGTCAGGAGATGTATATGAAGGCATTAGAAGCAGCTGGACAAGTTTGGAATGAGGAAGAACATCATCAGAAGGTTGATGGTCTCAAGAGTCAACTCGAAGTCAAATCTTCAGCCAATCATCAGTTGGCTGAGAGGATTTGTGAACTCGAGGATCAAGTGGAGACTTTGAAGAGCAAATTGATTGCTTGTAACGATCAACTTAAGATTCACACGGAGAAGAAATCTGTTGGAATGATGATTGGGACTGATCAGACGTACAGAGACAAAGGATTATTGGCAAGACCAGAGTTTAAGGAAGTTTCAGTGATTTATGATGATTCAGGGTTCACAGTTGATGAGGAAATTGATGCTACAGTGGCTATGGGAACGAGAGAGACTTCTACAACTGTTGAAGTCACAGAACGTGCTGTTCAAGAGCTTGTCATCACTCTACCCGAGCAAGACGATGCAGAGACAACAACTGAACATGAGCTTCTACTTATTTCCCTTCAGGGGTCCATTTCTAAGGGTGATACACCTTCATCAGCCCTTGTATACGACAGTTCTGCGTCAGAACTTGGAAGTAGATTCACAACTACTAAATTTGATGTGCAAACTCAAACAGAGGGAAACTATGCTTTCATTGAAATTCCAGAACTTGAGATGTGGGGAACAAATATTGATAAAATTCGGACGGTCGTTGTGGTGAGTAGAAAAGAGTAATCATAGCAGAGAAAAACACCGAGAAACTTTATAACAAAATAATCCTGACCTATGTTCTCTATAGAAATGTGACACGTGTAAGACAGCAAAACCCGAAGTCACGATGATACAAGAAGCAATAAACTGTCAATTGGGGGTAAGAAATGGCACGTCATTCAGTTTTAATAATTCATTCTGTCATTTTTTTATTCTCCCTTTTTTTTATGTCCTCATACGGCGCAATGTAGAAGAAATTCGTCGAGAATGATGACGAGAATTCTCCCCCAGTTTCAGACAAGATCACATTAGCAGAACCCAGAGATAATCACATCCCTGAGATCCGTTCACAACAAGCACAAGACCAAATCTCCAAAATTGATGAAAAAGAGTCAGACAAGATTCCATCAGCTGATCGTGGAGATGAACATCAAATCCCTAAAATTCTCTCCCACCCAACAGATGACGAAACCTCAAAAATTGATGAAAAAGAGCAAAACATCAATAAATTACCCCAGAGGACACAATCAAGTGAAATATTTTTGGCTGGAGGGATCGATGGTATGTCTCGAATGTCTCCTTCAACACCACCAGAATCTTTGGGTGTCCCAGTGGCCATGTCAACACCACAAATAATGAAGAGAATATCGAATGACAATATCCATCAGAATAAAATTGACAAGCCCTCGAGAATTGATATAATTTCCGAGAAAGATGAATACAGCAGTCTCCTAGCAACTATTCCTCCTGACCATTCTGCTTCAATGGGTGTGAATGATACTTCTGACAGGCTAGAAATGAAGAAGAGTGATAAAATGATTGAGCACGTGGAGATACCGAGGTCAGGCATGAGAACGGAGATACAATCTCGAGGATCTATTGATGATAAAAATGTATCAGAGAGTCCAAAGAATGGGACAAAGACATCAGAGGATTCGTATAATGGATCAACTCACAGAATTGATAATATTGGAGTGAATGGATCTAGAGAGAATGAACATAAAATAATTCCTGAATACAAAGAGAATGAAATCATTGAAGAAGACATTCAAGAAGATCTTGGAATAGAGAACAATGATAAAGTACAAGCAATCAGAATTGAGGAAATACGAGAGAGAGAAATTGTAGCTTCAAGAATGACAGATGAAGCTAAAGTTGATGGAGACGGAGCGTCATACCGTGTTGGGACAAATGTTGGTATAAAAGATGGAGAAATTGGAGGAGTTGAGGATGAAATGGGAAAAATGGATGACAGCCAAGTAAAGGGGACTGAGGGGGAGGGAATTGGAGGTAATGAAATCAAACGGAATGATGATGAAGGAGGGAGCATGTTTATTGGGGATATTGCAGTGAATAAATCTACTTTGGGGGAAGAGATTGCTCAACTTGGAAGTAGTAAAATACGGTTTGTGGGTGGTATGCGGGGTAGCGTGACTGGCAATGGTCAGTCAGTGGAGATATTTGATGATGGAAGGATCAAGTGTCCTGTTACAGAGAAATTATCGAGTTGTATTTGTCATGCGTTGCGACGATGGCCGGTGAGTTTATGGTGATGATTGGGTCATTTCTATCTTCACTGAATTATTTTGATTGAAAACAAAGTGTTCTGTTTTTAGGGAATATCTCGGTATTGGTGGGAGATGGTGCATTTTCTATAAGAACCTTTTTTATAGCCCTCTTTTTTCTCTACAAAAAAGGTCTCTTGACATTTTTCCTTTGAATCACGCATTTCCGAGATAAATGAATAATTAAAAATTGCTTAATTGTTAATTTAGCATTCACGTGGAAATATTTAATGATAAAACAACTGTTGAATAATTGAGGAAATTTTTCACTCGTTTAATTCAACTGTATCCCCCCTTTCCCCCACCACTCCATTCTAGTTAATTGAACATTTAATTGCTCATATCAAACTAATGATCCAAAGAAGTTTTAATTACAAAATTTTCCACAAATACCTAGAATTCTATCTGACTAACCCACTTTTCAAGATATTTCAATAAAATTCTCAAGTATTCAAACATTTTAAATATTCCTCAACTCCAGAGAATGACAAGAAAAGAATATCAAGAATCCCGGGATGCCATAACAAAAATTCCATCACCAACCAAACAGCCAAGAAAAATGATTGGTTCAAAGACAGTTTCTAGTGCAACTGTCACATCCATTGAAATTCAGACCAACGTCGAGAGACACAGTGGTTATATACCAGAGGTTATATCTGATACAAGACATACGGATAAAATATCTGAGGACGATGGAGATATGTGTGATCCATGTGAATGTGAACCTTGTGCTTCAGTGAGCTCAAGTAGTAGTGAACAAGATTCGATTCAAACAAAAAAACCAATTGTTGAGACGAGAGAACAGGGAACTATGGCGAAAATATATAAACCTAGACGATAAAATTTTATTCTATACTTGTTTCATGTATTTTTACTCATTTTAAAACAGTTTTTTTGGGGATATCTCGAAATCTCTGAGTGATATGCAAATTTTCGTAAAGACCATTTTTTTAACTCTCATTTTTCTCTACAAAAAAGGTATCTTTGATAATTTTGATATCTCCATTGGATTCAAAGATATTCCCAAAACAAACTTATTTCACAACTTGACTGATGAATAATCATCACAGGGAGAATTTCTTAATGGGCATATTTTATCCGATTTACAACAGAGGAGCATTTGCTCATTACTCTTGCGCATATTTGAGAAGATGAAACGGTAAATTGATGCACAAATTAGAGAAATATTTTTATTGATTTTTTATCTTTGGAAAGTAGTATTTTTTTTGTACACGTTTTCTCATTTTTTTTTTTTGGTGTTCAATTGATCATCATGACTTACCGAACATTAGCTAGTGTATGACGTCGAGATCGCAGATTGTGGTAGCCCCTCAGTTCACCGATGCTGCCCTGTTCGGCCTGCATCTTAGCCTGAGCCGTGGCTTGAGCCGTGGCTGCCGCACTTGCGATCACGTAATGCTGATGACTCGTTGAACCCGACGTGGTGACACTTCTGCGCGTACGCCACCCCGCTCTACTGAAGGTACCGCCAGTACTCGGCGTCGGTGATTTCTTCTGATACGTCCTGCAATAATTTTTTTTTCTCTCACATTCAATAGAAAAAATCCAACTTTCACGAACGAAAGAAAAAAGAAAAATCTCCTCTTCACAAATTTTTCTCGTTTTCTTTCAATTCATGATCAAAATAGAATTAAAGGATTTGAAAATGAGACTCACATCTTTAAGAGAGTAGAGAAAGCATACAAATTCAAAGGATAAAATACTGAATAAGAAGAATTATTGGAAATTCTTTTCTTCCATTACTATTGAAATCCAACAAATGCAGCTGTTTTTTTTTTATTCTCATTGATTCAAGCACATGATCCCCTTCTACCTAAAATACCCATGACCAATAATCCTCTTGAATTTATCCAATAAAATAACAAGAAATGATTAAAATTGACCCAAATTCAGTATTTAAATATTGAATCATTTTTTCTCAAATTTCGACATTATTAACCATCAACTTATCTCAAGAACAAGTGATTTTAGAGAAAAATGTCAAGAGACCTTTTTTACAGTTGACAAAATTTCCGACAAAAAATGTCTCCTGACATTTTTTCCTAACGTGCCTGATTTTCAAGATAATCAACTTTAAAGAAAATGTTCAATGATTAAATTCCAAAATTTTACAATTTTTCATCTCTTCTCTCTATTCTTAATAAATTAATTAATAGAAAAAAAATAATAATAATTACCTCTCTCTAGTGTGTCGACTCTCCTCATCGTCCTCCTCCTCAATATCGTGTAACCGTGGACTCAGACGATGCTGTGTACCACCGTCCTTATTAGAATCCTCCTGATGGCTTTTACCAGTAAAACATCCAGTTACAACTTGACCACTATTTTTTCTCTCCCCACTGTCATCATCATAATCATCATCATCATCATCACAATTATTAACATCCTCAACACTGCGTTTATCACTGTAAATTATACCCTTGTAATGACGACGTCGTTGTTGTTGATTACTCGTTTGTAATCCACTTGATGATTTTTTATTTGTAACACTACCACTTGTACACGTTTTAACACCAGTACCGGTTGGCCCACGCCCGCCGCCGCCGGCGCACGGCAGGCAGCAAGACCACGCGCCCCCCACTTCGAAACACAATCAACACTCAACGTCGAAACATTGGTATTTATCATTAATAAATAAACATAAATCATTGACTTTTTTTTTTTTCACCAACTCTCACTATAAATATTTAATATTTGATAATTCATTTTATTATCATTATCAGTCATTAATTTTCACAGATTAACGGACAAGTCTGTCCATACCCGGAATTATCCACTAGCGTCTGTTATTCTTTTTTCTCATTCTCATTTCGTCTCTCTTTCGCTCTATCATTTTCTTTGTTTTGAAATGACTCTGCCGATAGAATAAACACTGATATTACCGACTGAGGAGACTTCCATAGTTTATTCATTGGTCAAAGGGATTCGACATTCAATTTTTTTTGGTCTTGAGAGTTTTTCAATCACTTTTATGAGTTTTTATTACCGATTTGTGAGTATACACTTGTGTTTACACTGTCATAATCACAGAGATGATTGTCGATTGTGACAATTGATGAGTATTTATCTAGTTATTTCATCATTTCAGGTATCAGAATTGTTTGTGCAAGAATCATGAGCATGTACGTCATCTTAAAATATTGAAAAATTTATTTTGAAAAAAATGACGATTGAGTTTTTTGAAAAATATGAAAAACAATTTATGAAAATAAAAAAAAAATTAATCAAGATTTTTTTTTTTTTAAATATATAAATCAAGCGAGATCGAACCACCGCCCCTTTATCGTTTTGAGACCACTCTCATTTTATCTAGAAAATCCCCCCCCCCCCCCACCCTCCTCCATCACTACCATCAAACATCCCCCTCAATTCCCTGCTTTATCTATTCCACTCTCCTCTCAACTCTCGGTGCTAATCGTTGGTCCAATATTATTATCCCCAGCATGATTACCCTGGCTTTCACCACCAGGAAATATACCAATTAACAATCCTATCAGAACTAAATAATAATAATAATAAAACTTTTTTCCATCTCAACTACTTAATTTAACTCAACCATCAAAAACATGAATATTTATTTTTAAAAAATTCCACAAATTAAAAAAAAATAATAATTAATTTTCCAAATTTAAGAAATTCATGTTTCATGAAACATTGCACAAACATTTATTCATAAACCATTTAAATTCTATTTTCTCACCCATTGAATCACAGAAAAAAAAAATTATTTTGTAAATTGAAAATTTCCATTTTTTTTTTAAATTTAAAATATCGAAAAATTATTTAAACTAATTATTGAGATTGTCACACGTGTTTAGAGTATTTGAGACAGTTTAATATCATGTTTAGTTTGATTATAAGAAGTGAGTAGAGATGAGGGGATGGAGTGGAGGAGAAAGGAATAGGGCAGTTTAGTTTATTTGGCTTTTAAGAATTGAATATTATTGCTACGGGATTAAGGATAAATTGACGTACCGATTACACTGTTTATTATTTATTTATCACACTGGATAATGAAATTTTGTGAATTATACACGTCACCGGTGGAAACATAAGTATTGACGATGGTGGCGGCCGAGAGCCGACTGAACCCGACAATTTTCCTCAGGAAAGGGAACGTTGCGCTGTGACTCTGACTCTCAATATCCAACCAACCCCCTCTTTGTTTCTCACTCACTCGGATATTATCGATGATGGGACTGTCTCCTTTGGTTGTGAACGTTTCTACCCTGTTCAGTGACGTAGCATCCGGAAAAGTTGGAGATGTTTTGGGCACCCAGGGGCGAAATTTTTTTGATATTTTTCTTTTAAAATTCAAGAGCTTTTTTTCACTCTCTCTCGCGCTTCATCTTTTTTGGTAAATTAGGTCAGATCGATATCTTTGATGAGTCGTCGACTGGAAATTTCAGTGCTCCAGGGTTATTCTCACGTTTTTTTTAACGGATTTATGGGGTTTAGGGGATGGTAATGGATAAATAGAGTGAGAAATTAGAAATTATGAGGTTTTTTTTGGTAATTCAGTACAACTTATTTTGCGGTTATCTCGTTGACGAGTGGTTTTACAGGAAAATATCAAGAGACCTTTTTTGTAGGGGAGTAAATTTACCACAAAAAATGTCTCTTGACATTTTTTTCTAAAATCACTCATTACCGGGATAATTAGATTGATAGATTGAGTTGCCAAGTGATGAATAAATAAGTCAAAACAGACACTTTTGACAATTGTTTATTTATCTCGTTAACAAGCGATTTTAGAGGAAAATGTCAAGAGATATTTTTTATAGAGGAATAAATTTCCCATAAAAAATGTCTCTTAACATTTTCTTCTAAAACCCCTCATTACCGAGATAATTTAATATTAATAAAAAGTAAAAAAATGAAAATATTCAGTAATGACCATGAGCTGTTTATTTTAATAATAAATTGACTTTTGGCAATTAATTGAGACTCCATCAACACCCTGACTTGGCTCAGATTTTAAGTGGATATACAAGTGAATCAAGGACAAACTAGTGAAAAATAGTTTGAGTATCAGAGTTTCACCTAAAAACTTAATATATCCCAAGTGCCATTGGAATATCTGGAGTGAGCTTACGTTTTGGCTTATTATACGTATTAATATAATGTGGAGGATAAACTGTTTTTGCACGCTAGCCTATTACCGTTCATTCTAGAAATAGAGACAAGTGCGAGATATTCCTTTTCCAAGCCATAAACCCGTCACACTTCCTCCACAAAATTTTTTTTTCTCTCTCATTTACGAGACTTGAGAAGTGAAATTATGATTTCAAGTTATTTCAGAAATTATTGTACATTATAAAGAAAATTATTCTGACAATTATAAAATTGCAAATTTAAATGGACAATTTAAATAAAAATAAATTAATAAATTCTTCTCGAGTGAAAAAAAAAATTAATTTTTCAAGATGAATAAAGAAACACAATTGAAATCAATAATGAGAAACTAAAGAGATTGAGTGCCAGATGGTGGAGCACACCAGCTGGCTGAAAGACAGTTGAGGTGCCACCACTAGTTATATCTCTAGGGGGGGTCGATATAGTGTCGAACGCGTGCGCGTTTCGACAATCGGCACGCTCAACCCCTTTTTATTATTATTTTCATTTTTTCACGCTCACCTTTCTCAACATTATTTACCATATTTATTTGTGCCTGTGGCATTATAGGCAATTTTCACTTGAGAAACAAAGAAAAAAAAACATTTTTTTATTCCATAATTTTTTTTTTCATTAACAAAAAAAAAAAAAAATGTTGGTTAATTCAATTCTATTTGAATTAATCTAAATGACGATGATATTAATGAACCGAAAAGGGTAAGAGTGGATAGAGTACAGGCATTGTAATACGTCTGTACATTAATTGTAAAATGACCTCTCGATGGAGCCCCTGAAAACTCAACGGTGGCTCAAATTTTCGTGTTTACGATGAGGAGAGAGGGTACATTGTGTTGGTTATAACATTCAGTATAAAATGAAACGCAACAGGCAGCCAATCAATAACCGACCTAGGGTGTCTAGGTGTGACTTTGCCAACTCTCTTCAACTCACTCAGTTTCTCTTTTTGTCCCTACGGTTGATTCTATTCAGTGCCATGCACACGGAGAAATGGTAATGTGATTAAGATTGTGAGAAATGTTTGACGGATATGAGTGACACTTTTCACTGGATGTGATTTCTATAAATTTTAATGGATATTTCAATAATTTTGTTCATAAAAACTTTTTCCAGAGACATTTTTCACCCAATTTTAATTAAATTTTCATGGAAATTTTCTTTTAAATCCTGATTTTCAAACAAATAGACATAATTTAGCCAAATAAATTAATACCAATTGCATAAAAATTTAATAATAAATGTCAATAGACTGAATTTTTATTAATATTTTGTTATATCAATAAATCCAGTAGCAAAGTGATTAAACGAGTTGAGGTGATTTTATTATGAGGCAAGTTTTTGATGAATATCTACGAATCTGAGGGAGATGGTGAAATTTTCATGTGTACCTTTTTTATAGAGAAAATAAAAATCTATAAAAAAGGTATCTATAAAAATTTCACTGTCTGTCGCCATTAACGAGATATTCTCTAAAAACTGAACATGAAAATTGTGTAGAATTGATCAGTTTCAACATTCAACTCCTAAAGTCACGAGTAATGTTAATTAAATAGATCATCACAATTTATATAACATTCATAGATGTATTCAAAACAAACAACATGAGTATATAGCCCACTATCATTGAATACCCAGGAAATTACAGATTCAAACCACCATCGACCTATCTCCCTGAGCCCTCCGAAGCCATCATTTCCTATAAATAGAACTCCCCCAACTAGAATATCCCCATAAATTTAGCATTCAATATTTTATCAACTCGAATGATGCCACTCAACATGTCTGACATATTCCCATATTCACAAGGAAATTTTCACCCCCCCCCCCCCCTAAAATCACTCGAATAGCCACATTTTACCATCCCTCCCTCACGACCCATCACCCCAAAGATATTTTATTCATAAAATCAATGAACAAGAGACTAAAAATCCAAATTTATCCCATCTTGAACTCGAGTATTCTTCACCTGTAATAAATCGGTGAATATGTATACCTATATATTTTATTATACAGCACCCAAAAAAAAAGATGGCTGAATCAAGTCGAGAAATCGACCTGACCGCATCCGAGTTGGATCATGCCGGAACCCGACTTGAATCAAATCGGAACCCGACATGAATCAAGTCGGAACCCGACATGAATCAAGCCGTTTTTCCGGCTTGATTCATGTCGGAAATCCGGCTTGATTCATGTCGGGTTCCGACTTGATTCATGTCGGGTTCCGACTTGATTCATGTCGGTTCCGCGGATTCTGATTTTCCGGCCTGAATCAAGTCGGAATTCGACCTGAATCAAGTCGGATTTTCGACCTGAATCAAGTCGGATTTCCGACTTGACCTCTTCCGTCTTGAATCAAGTCGATTTCCTGCTTGAAATAAGTCGGAAATCTGACTTGATTCAGGTCGGATTCCGACTTGATTCAGCCATCTTCTTTTTGGGTGAGAATGTTCATGCATTTAAATGTCATCAGAAATCCATCAACTCCGCGTACTCCATTTCACCTTGATAGAAAAACTTTTATGAGAAAAGTCGAATTATTCACCAAATGGAAAATAGAAAATTGAAAAGGACATCTAGATGACTGAAGTATCCGGTTTGCAAATGGACTGGGTTACAATACATATTTTTATTTTTTTTTTCATAAGCGTCGGAGTACTCTAGTCGACGATAATATAATACCCATCGTCTCGTAATAATAATCCAGTGGTGAAGTGAGAACGGCGGTTCATGGGTGGAGTGAAAAGAGGGGCTGTGGACAGGCGTGATCAATGAGCTTTTAAATAATTCCATGCCTATGACCCAGTTAACCAAAAATCGATCGTCAACAATGGGTTTTTTTATTTTAAATAAAAGAATTGTGCGTAGATGAGAGTCAATTGGATTGGACAATCGTGAGTTTATATTGAAATTCAATTGTTTGTATCAATTACATCTACTGACAGATTTCTTTCTAACGTTCTGAGTAGTTTGTGGGGAAAATGTCAGTAGTCTCTGCGAAGTAACTTTCCTAGGGGGGCATTGTGTAGTAATTGAAGTGAAAGCAAGTGTCGGAATGGAAAATTTCCCAAATTAGCCGACTCGAGAAATTGGAGGTTTCGAATTTGAATTTTTTTTTTGATATGTCAAATAATTTATCGATTCAATTTCCCCCAGAAGACTATCCCAGCCATCGAGAATGATTAAAAAAATTATTGACTAATTAAAATTGGTTATTTAGCAATTTCTATTGTCTGCTAGCTTCAAAACTCTAGAGCGAAATTAGAGTTTTCAACTTTGATATTTTTTTTCAATAATTCAAAAGGTTTATCAAATCAATTTCTCGATTGGAGGTTCATCGGGGGGTCCTAGAGAAAATTCTCCTAAATCGTCAGCAAAAAAAAAAGTGTCTTACTATGTCAAAAGTGAGGGAGAGTGTCAAAAGGCAAAATTACCCAAATGGCCTAGTCCGCGAAATTTGAGTTTCCGACTTTGATATTTTTTTTCGAGAAAATTTTCCTAGAGAAAATTCTCCTGAATCGACTAGGAGGACATTTCATCTTGAGATTTCACTCTTCTCGAAAATTGAAAAATTATGATTTCTAGATAAAGCACCTGAAGCCGCATAGCATTCAAATATCCCGAAGAAAGTGATGTATTTCGAATCGATTTATCCTGTTTTACCACTTCACAACTTGGAATGATTTCTACTCTAAACACGATAACTGTCTTTATCCATAGTCGGTAAAGTAAATAGTGCATTTGTAGTTATACATTGTTGGTAAGTGTGAGGTATTCATACAAATCGTGTACCAGCAAAGTACATAATTTTATTATTAACGGAATTGAGAAGAAATTTGAAATGAGAATGAAATTCGTTTCTTTTCAGAAAACTAGAAAAAACGAATAAAGAGAAATTATCAATGACTAATAAAATTTCAAGTGTTTAATTGGAAAATTGAGGGTGAAAAGGGGTGGAAAATCGATCCAATTCCCAGAGAACCGCATTGCAGAGCACTAGAGAATCGAAATCAGTTTGTAAATCTCAACCAAAGGTTTCTGACCTCAGTATAGAGTCTATTCGTGCTCAATAAACGATTATTTATCCCATGAGGGGGATAATTTTGGTACTGAGGGTATTTTCTCCCCGACGTCATACCAAAAGTTTGAGGATTTAGTAAATTTCGACTCTGGAGATTAATTCAGGAGTTGAGAGGTCAATGGTCACTCGGAGTCTATTTTTTGGGAGATATCGCGGAATCTAGGCTAGATACAACAATTTTTATCAGAACCTTTTTTGTAGATCTCATTCCGCTCTACAAAAAATGTCCCTATAAAAATTCTTCAAACTCCTCTAGATTCCCAGATATTCACGAAATAGTGAGTAGTAAAGTGGTGAAACTGAACAACTCAAATTTTATTACGAAAAAAATGAATTTTCGATGAATATCTCGAAATTGAAGCGAGATATCAACATTTATGAGAAGACCTTTTTTGTACAGCGGCGTAAGATCTACAAAAAAGGTCTCTATAAAAAATTCGCTATCTCTCGTAGATTCGATGATATTGATCAAAAATCAACTCTAAAATTGAGTAAATTCAAGTTTTCCCACTTTACAACATTTTTTTTTCTTTTTTCGCTCAAGTCCATTACAGTATGTTTTTCTCTTTCTTTCAGACGAATTTTTTTTCAGTCTCTATAATTCAATACACATCACAGTAGAAATTCGCCATGGGAAATTGATTCACACAGTTGAATCAATACTTTCACCGAAAAAAAAAACTCAACCGAAGATTTTAACAGCCCACCCTAACCACCTCCAAAGTACTCTAGGGGTTATTACCCGGTAAAGTATCACGTGCAGTTGGTGTATACCTGCGGAAGTCCTGCAACGTGTCACGACATCAACTGCATGGTTAAAATATATTACGTTGCAGGGGTATTTTCCAAGAACGAAGAGAAAACAAATTAAACTTCATGAAAGTTTGTGGAGAAATAAAGAATGTATGAGAGAACGACTCTTTTAAATGCACTATGCAATTCATTTTCTTGCAAAAAAAAAAAAAAAGGTAACGAGAATTTTTTTTCTCCCTCTCTACTTTGTGATAAACTAATTGACGTTTTTATCAGAGCTTGAGAGAGAATTTTTGCTGAATAAAATTTACCATTTTAAATTCAGTATTTTCTTTCGAATATTATACAAAAATAATAATTCATAAAATTGGAATAAATTGTCCAGTCGCAGTGAGATAAATATTTTTTAAGAAAATATCCCCTCTTGTATCTCGTAATCTTGGAACATGATACTGAATATTCTTCCCAACCCCTCACTCAAACCATCAGCCCTCATTACCATAATGATAAAACCCATTAACATTGCCTTAATAAACATAACAACTTGTTCGTCTTCGTGATTAAAATATTAATATTAATCCTACCTTCTGCAATGACTAGGTGCCACTGGCCAACTACGTCTTGTCCTCAAGACAATGGGTTGTATCTTTCCGGCATTACCAAGAAGTGGTGCTGATGTCTGGCCACGATATTTTTTACCCCACAAATGTCCAACACTAGCACCACCAGCACTTGTACTTGCTCCATCAGGATATGGACCACTCTCACTACACGCTCGCCTTGACAACATTTCGCGTTTACCCTTGTCGTACCTCATTATTAGTTAAATTGTTCCCTTGTGAACTCAACCGACTATTTAATATCCCATTAGACGTCATCCATCATTTCCACTGTCTTTAACTTTTACATTACTCTATCAATATCACAATTTTATGAAAATAATTATTTTTCACGTTTTACAATTTCTTTTGTAAAATTGGTTTTTAAGAAATTCAATTTTTGGGGTTTATGAGTTTTGAAAGTGACAGTTTCCACCCGATTTCAATGTAATTGGGCTCAATTTGTCCGGTGGAGCATTCTCTATCGACTTGTTGGACAATTTTTACATTTTTTTTTATGTCCTTGTATTTTTAGAAAGTGTTTTAACACGATGGAAAACAATTTATTTTCAAAGAAATTGACATAATTTATTATAAGTCGATTTATCCGAATAAATTAATACCAATTGCATTAAAATTTAATGATAAATGTCAATAGACTGGAATTTTTATTAATATTTTGTTATATCAATAAATCCGGTGGCAAAGTGATTAAACGAGTTGAGTTGATTTTATTATGAGGCAAGTTTTTGATGAATATCTACGAATCTAAGGGAGATGGTGAAATTTTCATGAGTACCTTTTTTTACAGAGAAAATAAAAATCTACAAAAAAGGTATCTATAAAAATTTCACAGTCTGCCTCCATTTACGAGATATCCTCCAAAAACTGAACTTGAAAATTCTATAAACTCGATAATTTCCATCACTTCACTCCTGAAATCACGATTAATGTTTACAGAATTGAATAAAATCTAATTTTTCAAAATTAAATTTCATAACAGCAACTGTTCTACTTCAATACCCTCCAAAAAAAATATTCCACACTCTTCCTACCATCATGAAATTGAAATATCCAACAAACCAATATTTACCAAAAGAACATTCCCCCACATTTCATTTCCCAATTTCCCCCAAAAATTCTTCCAAACTCCATTACTCCAAACCTCACTCCATATCCACAATCCTCACCCCAATATTTATCTTCCAAATCCCCTCCAACACCATCAAAATCCCTCTCACACTGATGAATAATTCCTATACCATTTCCAAGAAAATCGATTGCCCTTTTAATTACAAATTCCCTCACATCATCAGCCCAGAAATAATAAATCCTCATTAATTTCTACGATAGAAATTACCAATTGCAATTTCAATTTCACTCAACAATTTCCAAGAACTAGAGTTAAAAAACTAGATCGATGATTTAACAAGTGTCGACGACCCGTAATAACACCACTAGTTCTCCCTGACCCTCTTCACAATATCTCCAACTTTTTCACCCCCTAAATTAGTTATTAAAAATCCCTAAATCATAAATAAATATTCAAAATCGAGATTTCCGTGATTCAATGATAAACCACAAATATAGGGGTGCAAAATATTGTGCGTAATACGATATTGAGGTTGCGCACCGGTTGAGTGACACGTGCCACTGGGATCCGACCACTGTCTGACCACTTCTATCCCCCTGTGTTTCTATGATCACGCGGTAAACCACGACGCCAGTGAAACCACCCACACAAGGAACAATATTATTTTGTATATATTTTGGAGGGGTTGATGGCGCCATTGTGGAGCTTTTGTCAAGCTTGAGCAACAATTTTGTGATTGGATATCATCGGGGGATGATGGAGACTTGTGTTTCAGTTACCCACCAAGGGTAAGTCCAGAAATAGGGGTTGATCGTATACTAATGTTGATAAAAAAATTTCTGAATGATAACACAAGGGACTTACCTATGTTCTGGCCATTCACCATCAGTTGTACTCGTTGGAGCTGATGTACTTCGATTTGGACAGAACAATCTTGGTCCAATTTTGAGGGTCATTGGACGCCTTCTTCTCAATGTATAATCTGTAAAAATTAACACAGAATTTGGTAAAAAAATGTATTTACACATGTTTGAGATATTTTGAGTATCAGAAAATAATTTATGAAAAATATGTTTTAAAAAATCCCTAAAAATCAGAAATATTTACACAAAAATCTCATGTGTAGGATGATAAAACACCTGAAAAAATAGCAAAAAAAAGGTATTATGAGTGTACAAAGAAAGGATACTCTTACCAGTGGCCGAGCACAATGAATTGCGGCCTTGAAATGCGTGGGGGGACAAATATTGGGGTGAACTGATGGGAGTAAGTTGAATCCCCTGGCTCGATACCATCGTAGACGGCATTACCCTGGTCACCAGAGACCAATGTATCTTGTCTTCTTTCACTATCACCCCTTCTTCTCCCTCAACACGTCGTTTCAATTGGACTCTTCACCCTGAATCATCATTCTTCAATTTTACTCCCCAATCTGTAAAAAAAACAACTCCAATTAAAAAAAAATCAATCAAAAATATCAATTCGTTGTCATCGAATCTCAATAAAAGAAAAATTGTCATTAATTCCGTCCGATGAATTGATAAAATCAATAAAAAAAAAAATCTATCGAGAGATAAAACGAGAGAGGATTAAATTCCATTAACCCCGGAATTCAATTTAATCTGCCAGATAATGGATATCAATGCACTTGCATCTCTCAATTAGAGGAAATTGAGATTGATAGTATGAAAAATAGTGTAATAATGATTGGAGAATTCTCCCATGATGTATAAACGTTGTTTATAATCAAATTAACAGACATTAAAAGCATTATCAAGCAAGACTTTGTCATACCCACGCGTCAAATATTCATTGACGTCATAAACAGAGTAGCCAGGGTATTTCAATGGGGTAAAGACTTGAGTAATTTTCAATAAAGGAGTACTATTTGCACGTTTATGCATTGAGTGACTTGAATTAATTAAAATGTCAACACGGGTGAATTTTAAAATGTTACTAAAGGTCTCAATAATCCACTTTTATTATCAACTATTGGAAAAAAAAAACTACTTTTGTCGATTTATGCACAAGTGAGTTTAAAGATCATTTTTAAAAACGGTTCATTTATTTTTAAAAGGTCAATTTATGCTGTCGCATGTGTGGGGTTTTAATTCAGGAAAATGTGAGGGTTTAGTGATGGTGGAAAATTTTATCTGAGATTTTAGGAATATTTTTAACTTCAATGGGACAATTCATCCCTTTGTTTTGACGACTGGAGTGAAATAGATCAATATCAATCGGGTATAACTAGAAATTGGTAGAGTCAATTTTAACGAAATTTCCGCCATTTTGAAGAGTTTTTTTTCATCTTCAAAATGAAAGTTGTTTAATTAAATTCTCATTGTTTGCTGAGTCGATATTGAAGATTTGAGTAAAAAAAAAAATTTTTCATTGAAAAACTATCAGAGCGAATTGGTTTAGTAGATGTTTATAGAGCTTCTTAATCGTGATTTTATGAGGCTTTCGAGTGTTCTCATTTGATTCTCATTTTAATCTACTTTATCATCACAAAAAAAAAAAAAAAAATTGAAAATTTAATGAGATTCTACAGGAATATTGAAACTAATTTAATTCTCACTCTGAGATTATCAGGATTTATTATCCTAGAGCTTGAGATTTATTATTCAATTACCAAGTTTTGTAAATCCGTTGATATTCAATAACAATTAATCCAGATTAATGAAGAGTTGAGAATTTCCACTGAATTTATAAACTCGGTTTACGGTGCCCAACTACCAACAACTTGTTGATCCAACAGCCACGGAACATGCACTGAATTTTCTCACTACACTGCCGGCATATATGATCACGTAGAATATTTCAAATACCCTCAGAGTCAAGTTAAAACCGATAAATCGATCATTATTGAATAAAATAAATGGAGAAGAATAGTTCAATAGTATTGTTTGTTACTATTGGACTTTGTTTGATAATAAACACGAAGTATTATTGTGGAAAAAACTTTAAAAACCCGAAGAACAGAGAGACGGTGGGATAAACGCGTGCGAACCGGACGAAGGACGACGACAGACTGGGCTGGACTGGGCTTGTCGGTGTATCTTAACGGTGGGGTGGGGGGAGCCGACGAGACCTACCAAAGACAATAACGAATGTAAACAGAATCATTCAATGTTTAAATTCAAAATAAAATAAAGGGAATCTAGGTATTGAATTTAATTATTAATTGAATCAATTCAATTCAATTTAATTAATTAATCATTATGGAATTGATAATATTAATTTTTTATAGAAAAAAAAATTCAATTTTTTTAATTAAAAAAAAAATTTCAATTAAACAAGATTTGTTTTTTTTTTTAAATTGTAAATTTCAATTTTTTGCACTATTAATTAATTTGAAAAAATTATTGATTGGCCTGTTTCATTTCATTCTCGCTTCTATTCTTTTTTATATTATTTTTTACTCAATCATCCCCTGAGTTTTCCGAGCACAATAGACAACAAATAACATCTTGAGTGAATCCTCTTTGGTAACAATGAGCTTGTAAGCTTGTCAGATTAAGAGAGAATCAAATAGAAAGCACAGAGTGGCAATTTCTTAGGGGAGAATGCCCAATGGGTTCTTTATTTTCCTCTTAAAACCCAACAATTTATTATTTTTTTATCTTTTATTTGTAATCCTCAAAATTAATTTTTTTCTCCTTAAAATCAATTAATTAGTCTCTGAAAATTCTAATAATGTGCATAATACCTCCATCAGATGTCCTCAGCACATCTCCAAGCCCACCAATCACAGAGTGTCCTTTCAGGTAGACAATTACCCCTTCCCCACCCCTCAAAAACTCCTGTAATGGCCGCGAATCGTATCCAAGAGTCGTTTACTCCATTCAAAAATCTAAAAACCTTGAATTATCACTTAATTTAACATTAAAAAAATCACAAATATTTATATTAAAATAGTGTTAATCCTGGATTATAGGTTATGTAACAAGTGCATCAACAATCATCGAGTGACATTACAATAATAGTAATAAAAGGTAAGTAAACGGTTACAAAATAACCTGAAAAATAAAATGAAAAGAAGAAAAAAATTGATCTAATTGATAATTGATTAATTTTCCAACAGATCTAAATGTGAAAATTCCATAAAAAAATGAGTGATTTAATTGACTTGAACAGTCCAGAGGAGAAGAAATTACGTTCAGAGCTTCCATCGCCATTAATACCACCCCCTGATGATGATTCACCAAAGCCATCACCACTCAATACATCAGATTCTCGTAAAAGTATGGACAACAATCCCTTCGATATGGTCCTCCGAAAGACATCGGAATATGTCAGTAAATCATCAGATCCATTTGAAATTGTATTTGATCGTGCAACAAATGCTGATAATCAATTGCAGAATTTAACTGATTTTACTGATGATTTATTGATGAAGAAGAAAAAACGTTACTCAGATATTTTAAAAATTAATAAAACCCTCGATGAGTCTCTCTTGAATACTGTACAAAGTACACCAAAAAGTATGAAAAAAAATTCCAAGAGAGATAATGATGAGAATGTACCATCGATACTGGTCTTACCACCTAGTCCATGTGATAATCTATCAATTTTGGATAAATCAGCAATTAATGACAGTTTTAAAACATGTTCAGATCATAATAACATGTCTAACAATCTTCCAGGATTGTCTCAAGCTACTGAAACACTTGATAAGTCTATATTGAATAATTCAGCAATGAATGACAGTCTTTCAACATCAGGAAATAGCTCGGATGACTGTTTTATAAAGTCTCTGGTTGCTCAGAGGGTGTCTATGTGCATTAAAAAGGGTACACTTGATGCAGAATTGTTGAATGTTGTTGGTGATAGGGGAAATTATAGTAAAAATTATAAATTGAGACGTTCATTCTCACAGGGAGATAGAATGGGTACCAGAAAATTTAGAACCAAGAGGTCAATATCTACTGTTAATGATCATAATTTATCTTCTTATGAACACTCAGTCCCTTCAATTTTGTACGAGGATCCACTCAATCTGGGATTTATAAATGGTGGGAGAGGGGATTTTTCTGTTGTCAGTGATTATTCAGACTTGTCTAATATTACAAGACTCAATTCTGTTAATTCTGGGAGTTTGTACTCTTGGAAATCTAGTTGTGACAGTGCTAATAGGGGATTTATTGATAGTAGTGGTGGGGAGAGGAGATCTGAGGGTAATATTAAGGATCTTCTGGTTAGGTTCAACAGTCTGAGGATGAAATCTACTGGGGATGAGGAGATTAAAGAGGAGATTAAGGAATTTGAGGATGATGATGTTTTTTTGGAGGAGGATTGCATGAAGAAGAGTTATATATTTTCGCAGGCGAATATTCTGGCTAAGACGTTTGAAGAATTGGCTGAGGAGTCAGTGAGGGGATGTAAGTATTTTTTGAAATTAATATTTTTATTAATTAATCGTAAATAAGAAAGTTTTTTTGATAAATTAGGATTTTAATGAGATTGAGCAATTTTTATAGTTTTGTTTTTATTGAATATCTCAGAATCTAAGAGAGATATCGAAATTTTCATAGAGACCTTTTTTGTAGCTCTCATTTTGCTCTACAAAAAAGGTCCTCATGAAAATTTCTCTACCTCTTCTAGATTCCAAGATATTCCCAAAAAAAACTAATTAAATTCGTTCTATCACTCTGGAAAAATATCCAAAAATCAATTCCCTCAATTTTATTAATTCCAGCAAATAGCAGTGGAGAAAATCTCCTGAGTATTCGCCTTCCCAGTAACTTTGATCTATCCCCCTCTCCCACCAGAGTGGAAAATTTAATAGACACCTCCCCCTCTCTCTCAAGAAATCAGTCATCTCCATCCACTTTGACCCACTCAAAAACCTCATCAGATTCTTCCAAAAAAGAAGCAGCAGCTCTTCTCCTTCGTGATCTGGAGAACGTGGTAAAAGCCGAGAACAATCCAGAAATAATGAAACTCTTAAAAAACCTTGAAAAAGCTCTTGGAGTCAAATCTGAGAATAATCTTCAACTTTTGAAATCCTGTCGTCAACCATCAACAAATGACTCAACATCTCCTTCAAAAATTCCCATTACTTCCCCCTCCAACTCCAAAAACTCTCCAAAATCAAAGAATTACAAATCTCCAATAAAAAATCCACAAATTAAGGAAAAAAAAATGTATAAAAAATCTCCAGGAAAACAAAACTCAAACAAAACTCCTGAAGATTCAGAAATAAATCCAGATAAATCAGAATCAATGAATCAAGAATCAGAGAATTCCACTGAAGACCACACCGATCCATCTTTATCCTCCTCTTCCAATATAAACTCCTCAAAACACCTGGGGGACACTCAGGACTCCTTCAGCACTCAGAAACTCATCCTAGACATTCAGCTAGCCCTTGGAAAGCTCCTGGAAGACTGCAAAGACGAGCCAGCCCAAGTTCTCGATAACCTAAACAAGCTTTTACACTCAAAAAATACCCCAAAACCCCCACCATCCCCTCGTAAATCAGGTCTCCCTTACCGTTCCCTAAAATCATTAACTCCCCACCTCCCAGAGCCACATAAAATCCCCCAAAAGTCCCCAAAACCCTTTCCCCTGAGACGTCGCTCCTCCATCAGTAATTCCTCAGTTAAATCAAAGCTGAATGACTCAAGAGAACCACCAAGAGGCTCAACAAGAAGAAACTCCAGTGATCCAGGAATTGAATCGACTCTGGATAAAAAATACATTGATGCTGGTTTAAAAATAAAATCAACACTTCCAATTGTTGATAAATCAAAATTAAAGAAGAAAAATTCAAGTTTGGAGGTGAAAAAAGGTCCCATGAAGGCATTGGTACCCCTAGGGAATATGCAACGTGGTACTACGAAGAAAAAATTACCATCACCATTGAAAATTGCAACTAGTACACCTGATCCAAGTCCAATTGACCTTGGAAAGAAGACGACCAAGGCTAAACCAGTGGCATCATCAACTCCAGATATTCCTGGAAAGAATAAAACCAGTAAATTTGGTATTCCACAGAGTCCCAAGGGCACTATGTCTTGGAATATATCTCCAGTAACACCAAATGCTAAAGGTAGTGTTGCTGGTATGTTTGGAGATGTTGATAAGAGTGATAATGCAGCATCTGGAAAAGGTTTTCTCACTCCAAAAAAGTCTGTAAAGAGTTTCAAAGGTTCACCAGTTATTGGTGGATTGAACAGAATCAAGGAGAAGATCATTCGTGGACGCAGGTCTGAACCTCTCAAAGCATCACCAAGGGGTAAGAGTCCTCTCAAGGATAATAATGTGATTATCAAGGGAAAACCACTCAACTTGAATTCCAAATTTCGTCGCTCCAGTGGCAGTTTGGGGGGTCTTGAAAAGGAAAATAAAGGTTGATTTTATAATTAAATTTTGAAAAAAAAAAAAAAAAAAACTCTTATTAATTGAGTTAATAATTATTATTGATATTTTTGTACTTATTTGATTAATTTTGCATATTAGATGATTTTTGAATAAATATTAATTATCAAATTATGGTTTTTTAAATTTTTTTTTAAAGTAAAATTGTAAAAAAATGATTTTTAATTAATGAAAAATTACTTTATCATACGAGTACCTCAGTAACTTTTCGATAATACCAACAGATGTTCAATTGTAACAGACATTACAAAAAAAAAAAAAAAAAAAACCAATCTGTCTAAAATGGTGAGAATAATTATGGTATTGCTACCATAATTCTACTCTCGATACCATATACCATAGTGAGTCTCTATGGTATCACAATTATACCATAATTTTGAGATCCAGCTGATTTTTTTATTTTCATGAAAAAAAATTTATTCGTTCTCGTTTGATATCTGCATAATAGCTGCCGGCTACTCAGAACTCGCGAGAAAAATTGGAAAAGTGTTGAATTAGAGAAAATGTCAAAATTGGCCATTTTGACTTGAGAATGGCCCACCCCTGATACCGGCCTACCAAAAGTTTTGTCTTTTCGATCTTTTCTCATCCGATATCTCAATAATATGAATAATAGTTGAAGTATTATATCCGAAAATGAAAAAAAATGATGATTCTCTGTAGAAATTGAAAAAAGTTATAAGTCACGGTCTGATGATGAAAGAATATTGGTTTAAAATACAGTTTATAGATTTGATTATTGATTTTAAGAGATATAACAAATTGTACGCCTAGATCCTAGATATTATGAATAATCAACTGCATGTTCAACACTTGAAAATTGTTTAAATGCCGTTGATTGACAATTTGATCACTTTTGAGAGAATTCTACCTTACCATCCCTTGATACCATAATTTCGTGGTGGGGATACCATATTCTTGCTTCTCCGGTCTGGCAACCCTGCGATAAGAGTCACGCAGCAACGCAACTCTTGACTTATTTTTTTTTATAAAATTAATTGAATAACAAAATTATTAGTGATTAAATGCGTTAAAAATAGTCAATATGTGAGTTCAAGTGTTGTGTTGATGAATTGTGTGGATTAATAAGGGCCTGTCACGTGTGAAGAGAGGGATAAAACTGATAAATTGAAGGTAAGAGTTGCCAATGGCGCTTTGTTTATGGAGATCAGCTGGTATTGCCAAACATAACTAGTCATCTTTATTTTTTTTCCCCTTCTCATTGTACAGAAAATTTATTTGAATTGATTTTAGATAAATTTCTGGGATTCTGGGGATTGACAAGAATTATATAATAATTTTTGTTAATTTTTAAATCCTCAGGGCATTGTTGCATCGATGACAAAGACATTTACTACTTTTTATTCACATTTTTTTGCCTTTTAACTCGAGTAAATACAGACATGAGTGTATGCTTGGACATATGATATGAGTCAAGGTGAATAACTAAAATAGAATATCACGGTGCATCGTTAAACACATAAATGTCACGAGGATTTTTAAAAAAATTATGATATTCAATTTTATTTATGTCTGTAAATGTCATCCATGGATAATGGATATCTTCGGGACTCGATATCTAGGAATCTGTGGGAGATATTAAAATTTTTCAAGAGACCTTTTTTGTAGATTATTAAATTCTCCACAAAAAATATCTTTTCACATTTTTTCGTAAAATCACTCGTTGCTGAGATATTCACATTTTTAACAGAAAGTGAAAAAAAAAAAAATTCTAAGAAAATTCATTTTACCCCATCATTTCCATATTCATCTCTTCATTTTACTCAATTTCAGCATCACTCAACTAATAATAAAATAAAAATAATTTAAAAAATCTCGTCACCTCGTCTTCACCACAAATGACCTGCATTGTACGTCTGTTGAAGAATCTTAGATTATTATTTAAAAAACAAAAAATAATTGAAAAAAATTGAGAGAGAAAATGATTCTTGTTAAAATAAAATGAAAGAATGATACGTGACACTGTCATTACCTGCGTGGAGCCAAACCGCAGAGCAAGAACGGTAAGGCTCCATATTTTCTCATTCACTTCATTATTTTTCCTTTAAATTAACAATTTTTTTCTTTCGTATTTACGTTTTATTGCAGTATCAAAACACCTGTATCCATCAAGACTATTTTTCATTTGATTTAAATCATTTTATTTTTTTAAATAATCATGAACTGAAAGATATTTTCTATCTGGAGGAAGAGATTATTCAAGTTTAATGGATTGTAATTGCTCGCATGAGTGTAAGAAAATTGTGAGAAATTTTCAGGTTTTAATTTTTTATTTTAAAAATAAAAATTTCTTCTCATCACAATAAACATGAAATTATCTCCTAAATGATTCATTCTAGAGCAAAATGTTAAGGAACATTTTTTGTAGAGAATTTAATAATCTGCAAAAAAGATATTTTCACATTTTCCCTTAAAATGACTCATTATCGAGATAATTCGATATTTATAAAAATGTGAAAAATTAATTTGTTTACACTTTGCTACTGAATTTATTCAATCGAATGAATTGTTTAATTAAATTTTTTAGATGACGACGGTATTAGATGGCAGTTACCAACAGCTCGACCCTTACCCAGAGGCATCAGGTGATAATGATGATCATGAAGAAACACCACACGAGTCTGGAGTTATGATTCATGTTGTACCTGAGGGTGGCAAATCAAGATGGAATCACATAGAGGACTTGGACTCATTCTTCACAAGAATGTATCACTATCACCAAAAACATGGATTTGTTTGTATGATGCTGCAGGAGGTCTTCGAGCTTGGACAATTTATATTTGTCGTTGCATTCACAACATTTCTAATTCACTGTATAGATTATTCAGTTTTATTTAAAGACAAATTAATTGATAATAAATCGCACAAAACAACAATAGGAGATGCTATACTAACTAGAGATGAAATACTAGCATCAATGGGCCTTTTAACATGGATGTGCATTCTCGTAGCTGGAATTTTTTGGATTCTCAGAGTTGTCAAAGTTCTCTATCACTTGACACAATTCTGGGACATAAAAATGTTTTTCAATTGTGCCCTAAAAATTGATGACAATGATCTTGACAATTTAACATGGCACGAGATACAAAAGAGAGTGATAGAAGTACAGGAGGAACAAGAAATGTGTATACACAAGAGAGAGCTCACTGAATTAGATATTTATCACAGAATATTGAGATTTAAAAATTATATGGTAGCTATGATAAATAAATCACTGTTACCAGTACGACTTGAAGTACCAATTATCGGTGAAATTATTTTTATGACAAGAGGACTTAAATATAATATGGAATTATTATTATTCTGGGGGCCATGGTCACCATTTGAGAATAATTGGCACTTGAAAGAGGACTATAAAAAATTAAATAAACGTCAAGAATTAGCTAGATCATTATCAAAACACATACTCTGGGTGGGCATTGCCAATTTAATTCTCTGTCCAGTTATTCTTCTCTGGCAAATTCTATACTCATTCTTTAATTATGTAGAGGTAAGTTTTTGAATCCTTCATCAAACCCTTGAAATCAATGAAAATCCCTTTAAAAAAAAAAAAAATTAATTTTTCAGCTGATAAAACGTGAACCAGGCACCCTGGGTACTCGTATGTGGTCCCTCTACGGTCGTCTCTATCTCCGTCACTTCAACGAACTCGATCACGAATTAAATGCCCGTTTAAATCGTGCCTATCGTCCAGCATCAAAATACATGAGTATTTTTACATCACCAGTGATGACAGTACTAGCTACAAATGTAGCATTTGTAGCTGGAAGTATTCTAGCTGTCTTACTTATTCTCACAGTATACGATGAAGATGTTTTAACTGTTGAACACGTTTTAACAACAATGACATGTCTAGGTGCTATAATTGCTGCTGCAAGGGCATTTATACCTGATGAAAATTTAGTATGGTGTCCAGAGACACTTTTAACAGCTGTTTTAGCACATACCCACTATCGTCCAGACAGCTGGAAGGGCCATGCACACACACAATCAACAAGATCCCAAGTTGCTCAATTATTTCAATACAGAGCTGTTCATGTTATTGAAGAACTCATATCACCTCTCCTAACACCATTTATTCTCTGTTTTTTAATGAGACAGAGAGCACTTGATATTGTTGATTTTTATCGTAATTTTACGATTGAAGTTACTGGTGTTGGTGATGTATGCAGTTTTGCACAAATGGATGTACGTAAACATGGTAATCCAATGTGGCAAACACTTCCAGTTACTCCAGGGGATGATAAAAATGATGGGGATAATGGTGATCATGGTATTGTACCAATCTCCAATCAGTATACACAGGCTGAGGATGGAAAGACAGAGTTATCATTGATACATTTTACACTTACTAATCCAGAGTGGAAGCCACCGAGTCATGCTGAAAATTTTGTTACTGCTTTGAGGGAGAGGGCTAAGAGGGAGGTTAATGTGCATAATGGAGAGGGAATTAATCCATTGATTAGTAGTTTAAATAGTCTTTCGAGTTTGGGTCCTGGATATAATGATATTGTTGGAAATATTATTAGGGGTTCTGTTGTTAATAATTTTAGTGTTCAAGGGGTCAGTGGAATATTTGGACAGAGTAGTGGTGGTGAGAGGGAGGGAGGGGGTGGTAGGGAGGAGGAGATGGTTAGGAGGGGTATGAGGAAGGCTGAGGGAACGGTTTATTGTGAGAGGGGATTGTTATATGAGTTGCAGCAGGGATTGTCTAATCAGTCATTGGGGGCTAGTGTTTTTGGATCTGGACAGGAACTATCAGCGGATATTGCTACTCCTGTTGAACTTACTGCAGTGGATATGTCACTTTCTACTTTGTACCTGCATGAATTGCATCATAGACAAGTGAGTTTTGTATCTAGATTTTTTTCTCTTTTTCTAATTTAATTAATTTTTTTATTTAATAATTTTTTGAATGCCAGGTGAGGAGGAGGGGCTACCATGAGATGGCAACTCGTAGTATATGGCAACGTAGTCCTGTTCAAGAATTATCAACACTGTCAGAAGTTAGACAAGAACGTGCACCTCTTCTGAAACATCAGGATTCATCAATAAGAACTAACAGAGATTCCTAGCATAATGCCACAACATTTGTTTAGCTGAATTAACGTGAAATTTTCAACATCATTTATCCTCTGAATAATTAAGTATTTTTATCGTTTTATACTTAAAAAAAATATGAAAAAAACTCAGTGATTTTGTCAGCTGTCACAAAGGATTTATTCCATCTATTTTTTGTATCATTAAAACATCGACTCAAGTAAGCCTACAATAATTTACTTTAATTGTAAAAAATATTTTGAGGTTGTGAGTTGAAGAAAAAAAATTATTTTCTTCTTTTTTCTGTCGATTACACATTTTTTTTTTTCAAGATGAGTTTTCATTGAATATCTCAGAATCTGAGGGAGATACAGAAATTTTTATTGATACATTTTTTGTAGCTCTCATTTTTTTCTACAAAAAAGGTATTAACAAAAATTTTGATATCTCTCTTCAATTCTGAGATATTCAGCGAAAACTAAATGCCCTCTCTGCACTAAAAATTCAACAAGTCTATGAGAGAGAATTTTTTATTATTTTCGCCAATATTGATGAAATAAACATCAAAATTACCCACAAAATATGATGAACAACTGAAGGAATTCATAAATGATTGTTCAAGGGAGAAAAATATGATTAATCACCTGCAATTAATATTTTATTAATCGAGTGGATGAAAAAAAAAAATCAACAGCCCCAAATTTCTAGTCATGCCTTCCTAAATAATTTACAATTGCAGCTGTCATAATGTAAGGATTAAAAATTTTCAAACACACTGTAAATATTCATTAAAAAGATTTAATAAATCTTTAGTTAAATTTTTCCTTCTTCTCTCATATCGCTCTCTCTTGTTAATAAAAATAGATATAAATTGAATTATCATAAGGATTTGATGTAAAATGAGCAAGATAAATAAATAATTTTCATAATAATTATTAAATAAATTGTGAAAAATTACATTGCATGAAGTTATCTCATACCAAAAACAGTCGAAATTCATAATAAAAAAATTAATTTGACAGAAAAATAATTTTTTAAAGCTTCAATTGATCCAAAATGGAAAATTCAAAATACAATTTACGTTGTAATCGTGTGATAAGTGAGAGAATGTTGAAAAAGGATTTTGTTTATGCAATAAAACAGGTAAGAATTTTATAAATAAATAATTTAATTTAATTAGATAATTTTAAAAAAATGAAATTTCACGAGTTTTTCAATTTCTGAGGACAATTATTAATTTTAGGAAGAGAGAAGAATATTTAAATTTCAATGCAACATTTGTTGTGAAAATTTAGCAACTCTGATGTCTCTCTCGACTCACGTAAAGTCTCATTTGAGGGAATATTGTAGAATTTGTTACTGGATATTTGAGGGCAACGAAACTCCCGAGGAACATGTGCTTCGTAAGCATTGAATTACTTAGTAATTATGAAAGTTGAGGAGAATAATTTAAATTTAAGAAAAATTATATTTTTTGTTTAATTATTGTAACACAAATTTTTTTATTTATGAACTATTTTTCTTAATAAAGTAAATAATTTGGTAAGTTCTGAAAAATTAAATTGTAGCTAAATTTTCAACATATTTACAATAAAAAATAAATTGGATAACAAATAAAAATCAAAGACTCACATTTGTTTTGAAAGTGGAAGATAATTCTGGTGCTACTGTATTAAGTACACGGCTTATGTCATCAGTTGCATTGATATATATTAATTCTTGTCCACGTAGAGATAAGTCTTGAGCCAGTAGTTTAATATTCTGGAAGAAATTTAAAAAAACTTGTGAATATTAGTCAACTCAACTTTACAACAGAAGAGTTTTTTATGAATATCTCCAAATCTAAAGGAGATATCGAAATTTTAGAGAAAACCTTTTTTATAGAGAAAAATCAGAGCTACAAAAAAGGTCCTCTGTGAAAATTCGCCATCTCCATTAGATCTGGAGATATTCTGGAAAATGTAAAGTCTGATAATGAGTGAAATTGAGGAATTTTATTTTGCCACTTGAAGACTGAGTTAAAAATAAAAAAAATTGAGGGAAAGAAGAACAAAAATGGGAGTACGAAGGATTTACTATCACCTAGGTAACTACGTGAGAAACAATGGAAACAAATGGATTCACTGGAGTATGGGATAATGCATCGTTCGGACTGAATGATGTACGGCTTTCCCGCCTCTTGTAATTGAGTGGCCAATAAATTTACGTAAATTCTACGGAGACAAGGGTGTATATACAGTATTTTTTATAATAAAATATCGATAATTGTCAAAAAAATAAAAAATGTATTGTTAATTATTCAATTATCTCGATAATGAGTGATGTTAGAGGAAAATGTCAAAAGACCTTTTTTGTAGAAAATTTTATCACCTATAAAAAAGGTCTTTTGACATTTTCTTCTAAAATCACTAATTACCGAGATAATTGCAATTTGAAGGACTTTTCTCTAATTTTTTCCATTCGATTGAAGAAAAGAAGGATTTAAATTCTTACAATGCCAATTCTTGACCAGTAAATACTCGATAATCATGGAGAAAAGAAGACCTTTACTCTTGGGAGAATAAATGGATGAGAAATCAAACAATGATGAAAACAATCTCAATGTTAAGTTCACCTTGGCAACAGTTATGTCGATTCTCTTCAAGTTCTTGCAGTCAAGTATTACATTACCGATGCTCTCCAATGAAAATCTCATTATATTTGTACGAAGATTTTCCGCTGCTGGAAATGTAACAGCCTCCTCAGGAGTTACATGAACAATCATTCGTCCTTCGATCTTTTGTATTGAAAAATTAATATTTTATCAATGATATTTTTAATCAAAAAAATTAATAAATGGGTAAAAAAAAAATTTTTTCACCTCTTGAACTGAAATTCGAATATCAGGTCGTGCAGAGAAATAAAGTAGAACAACAAGATTTGTTAAAATTCCAATTAAAATTCCTAATTCGAGTCCCAAGAAGACACATGCTACAAGAGTAATGAGCATAGTGAAAAAATCCACCTCTGGAATATTAAAAAAAATTGTTAATTAATGTTGAAGAAATTAATGAGACTGTAAACACTGATTTTACTGTACTTTTTGCACTCCAGAGGAGTTTGTAAGCTTTAAAATCCAGCATGTAATACATTGCGCAGATTATCACAGCTGCTAGGGTAGCTTTGGGAATATATTTGAAGCAAGAAGTGAGGAATCCTGCTGCTAAGAGGACTAGACCTCCTGTAATTGAAGAATTTTTTATTTTTTAAAATTAACTCTATAACTTTTTTGTAAATATCTCTGAAACGAATGGAAATATCAAAATTTTTATAATAACCTTTTTTGTAGCTCTAAATTTTCTCTACAAAAAAGGTCATTATAAAAATTTCGATATCTCCGTTGGTTTAGTAGATATTCAGAAAAATGTGAATGAAGGGAAATTATTGAGGATTGAAATTGATGAAAATGGAGGAAAATTTATATTTTATCCAGTGGAATTTGACAATTACCAGTAAATAATCCACCAAGTGGTGTTCTTACTCCTGAGGCATGGTTCACAGCTGTTCGTGTAAAGGAGCCAGTGACTGGCATTGACCTGACGAACGATCCAAATATATTGCAAATTCCGAGGGCCAACATTTCCTGAGTTCCATCTAGAGGTTTTCCCATGGCTGAAATATTAATTAAATAAACTCGTCTTAATTTTTACTAATTAAAACTCAAATTGATAATGTCACGCATCTTACCAAAGGCTTTCGCAATCGCAATGTGTTCAATCGTCGATATAATTGGCATTGTTAATAGAGTTGTTCCCATATTCTTCGTCATCTCCACAAAATTGAATGTTTGATTATTGAATGTAGTAGAAAAAGGTGGAAGTGAGAATGGAGGAATTCCTTTACCCATGGAACCTTAAAAAAAAAATAAATCATAATTCAAAAATGACGAGAGAATTTTTTTTGAATAATTAAACAAACAAACCCGTAAGATGAAATGGCTCCATATAATTAACATGAAAAATATAAGCCATAACAGTTCCAAATATAACAACTAAAGCATTTCTCGAAATTGTGGCAATCCATCCCACCTTCTCCATACATGTTCCATTTCGTTTCGATGGGATGTTCTAACAAAAAAAAAATAACATTCATGACGTCGCGATATCCAAATTGAATTACACATTAAATTTTCATAAACTTCACCTTGAGCAATACCAGACAAGCAATTGTACAAATACCAAGAACCGAATCCCAAATATTGATTTTATTTAAATTGGTAAAAATTCCTTTGAGTGCTTCAACAAGGCCCTCACTTCTTCCAGGTATACCAAGGAGTGATTTAAATTGAGATGAAGCTATGTTAATTGCTGCTGCTGTTGTAAAACCTGTAATTACTGGTATGGAAATGAAGTCTAGAAGAAAACCTGAGGAGGAAAATTTAAAAAAAAAAATTAAATTATAAATTTTATGATCAATCAAAACAATTTTTAACTAGATAAAACATGTTTTCATGAAAAAATAATGTTAAGTCGACGTTAAGCCGGCTTAACATTAACTTAACATCGACTTAGCGTTAAGTCAATGTTAAGCCGGCTTAACGCTAATTCAACTTAACATCAACTTAACACGGGCTTGACACGGTATTCAGTCGACTTAACATTGACTTAACGTTAAGCCAAGTTAACACAGACTTAACACTATGTTAAGTCAATGTTAAGTTGTCACTTGTCTGGAAAAAATTGAGCAAGTCGAGTTTTTTTAATAATTTAAAATTATTTGATGGATAAATTTAATTTAAAACTGACCTAAATGAAAAATGCCAAGAAGTGCAATAATACATCCTTTAAGAAAACATATAAGAACAGCCATATCCGGTCCATAATTTGCAACAAGAGGCTGTACCATAAGTGCCATTATAGCTGTTGGTCCAATTGTTATATTGTGGCATGATCCAAATACTATGTAGATGAAGGGGCCCATAAATCCTGCATACAGTCCATACTACAATAATACAATTTTTTCCTCTAATAATTAATTATTTTCCGTATCAAATTATCTCGGTAATGAGTTATTCTGAGAAAAAATGTTGAGATATATTTTTTGTTGGAACTTTTGTCAGCTACAAAAAATGTCCCTTGACATTTTCTTCTAGAATCACTAGTTTTTGAGATAAATGTGTAAAACAAAAATGTTAAATTGGGGTTGTTTAAGTTCATTAGCTTTAACTCGGATATCTTATCAATTATTTCAACTAGATTGATTTAAAGAATGAAAATTGCTTGTTAGATAAACCTGAACGATCATCACAGTATCACTGTTACCTCAGGATTTAAGCCGGCTACAACACCGTATGCAATACCCTGGGGAATAGCAGTGAGGCCCACTGTTATACCAGCTAGAATATCTCCAAATAGCCATGATGGTTTGTAACCCAGTAGGAAGCCAATAATTGGAAGACGACGTTTTGTGTATCCCAGAATTGCAGTACGATCACATTTCACTGGAAATATCTTCGATTATCTTCACATTCTGATCATAATCTCCTATTATAATTTTTTTAAAATAATAATTAATCAATTTTATTATCATGTTTAATCATTTTTTAAAATAAACAAAATAAATATTTTCTGCTTTCGTTTGCATTGCAAATTCATATTAGCATTGTAGAAGGGTGAATTTGCGAAGAGGCGGTGGGTGGTAGGGGGAGGGGGGGGGAGGGGGTAGGTCAGTACACCAGAGCGGAAGATTGAGATAGGTCCATGATAATCCAAAAATAATAAAACTACGAGAAGAATTTCGTAAAGTATCAAAAGTAGAAAGTTGGCAAAGAGGGATTTAAAGTTTCGAGTATATCTTATCCACCCATCTGTCGTACGTCCCACACAATTCAACTCAATTTTCCGCAGAGGGGAATGAGGTTAGATTAAGTTTAGATAATATACTGTAAATAGATTAAATTTTATGAGCAAGATATCCCTAGTTTTAAAAAAAATACTCGATTTTTAAATTTTTTGCAAAAATTTGCAAAAATTGCAAAAATTTGCAAAAAATGCAAAAAATCGCAAAAATGTAAAAAATCGCAAAAATGCAAAAATTTGCAAAATTGCAAAAATTGCAAAAATGCGAAATTTGCAAAAATGCGAAATTTGCAAAAATGCGAAATTTGCAAAAAAATGAAAACAATTTCTTTCAAGATGAATAAAAAAAGATTTGAAGTACTCTATTGTGGCCTTGAAAAAGGCCTCAAGATCTATCATTATGATTCTCCCATCATTCAAGTCCAGTCTGACCGAACCACGACAATACCCATCCGTTCCCTCGAAAACGCCTCATATCATCGTACTAAAAACTCCCATCCCCCTTAAAAAAAAAGGTCAAACCACACATAACAAGGAAAATTAAACCCATTTTTCAATATCTTCAGTTACCAAAAGGTGGAATTCCTTCGAACGCATGCGCCTCATCTGAGCTTTCTACCTCGAAATAGAATGCGTTAGCGTGCGGTTAACTCAGTGCCGCTCGAAACGGCGTAACGGTCGAGGGACAAATTCTACCCCATAATGTAATCGTAAATGAAGAATAATAAAAATTCTCTTCATGGGAAAATTTACAACGAAATGTTTAAAATGATGAAATTCAAATTCACTTCTCTCTCTTTATTTAAAAAAAAATTAATCAATTAATTAATTAAAGATATAAAAAAAAAAAATGAAATCAAAAATTTTAAATTTACAATGAAGTGATAAACATTGAGATTAAATAATTTTTAATTAATTCTCTGCGACACTCGTGACATAGAGAAAGAAATAGAATAATTTTGAATGTCTGCCAAATTTGAGTGGTACAGTTGTAAAACATGATGTACTTCAATCGACTATTCTGTCTGAATGAAAAACTAGATAGAGAAATTATTCGTTCAACTTATTTTTTTCCAATATTTTAAGAAATAAAAATTAACAAATGGATTAATAAAAATTTCTTCTGATTAAAAAAAAAAAAATTAATTAAAAAAGTCTGAAAACTAACGAACGATACATCCAGTTAAAAACAGATTATAACTACAACGAGTATTTCTCCGGACGTTGAATGTATTTTAAAAAATAAAATAAATCCGATTTGTCTAATCAAGTGGATTAACCATTATCTGTTATCCCTGAATACAACGAAATATCATTAAATAATGTGTGACAATAATCCCTGAGATATGAATAATCGAATGACGAAATTTAATCAATAATAATTAAAATAAACGAATAAATAAGTCCAAATAAATTTGCTCAAGGTGATATTTTTTACATTTTTTTTGCATCTCAAATTAGACTTGAGAAATGCCGGAAAATCTTGATGCTATCGAGTCGACAGGTGGACGGGAGGACTCCAATGTCAGGTGAGATAATTATTGCTATTAATTTTATTGTTGATGAATACTAGAAATTTGTTTATTTTTTTAAAGGTATAATTATCGAAAATGAATGTTTATCTATTCCAATGTGATTAGACATTCCTTTCATTCCGACGCCTGAGGTGTATATTTATCTTGTTTGTATTTGATAACACGTGACGATTGAGCCTATTTAGCACCTCCAAGTGGTCAGAATTAGTTGAAAAATTTCCTCGTTATGAAATTTAATTTTTGCATCATAAAAATTATTTACATGATATATTTAAATTTAAAAAAAATAGTCAAATTTATAATTATAATTATAATAATGAATGATTAAAATAGTACCATGCTCCATAGTAGTTTAATTCAGTATTTCATATCAATTAATCGTTTCTCACGCTATCCAACCCAATAACACTCTTCCACAATGCGCGATACAATCATCACGAGGCAAATTGCCACTTCTCGTATACTCAATTCACTGGAAATCACTATTTTACAATTTGGTTTATAAACTATGACAATTTATCACTTTGCGGTATGATTTATGCATTTATGGTAGATTGAATGGGTTTTTTGTCTCTTTGAATAAGTTGACAGATGTTCGTCAAAAGAAATATGATACCGGTGAGCGATTAAGATGGACGATGATCGACTGCGGTCTCCCGCTCTCCAGTGAGTTTCTACTCTTTGACGTGGATGGGAGACTCGAGTGGGGATGACACGACAATCAATTTAGCGGGAATACGAGAATTCGAATGTGGCGAACACATGATATATGATATACATAAAGGGGGCGCCACTTTAACACATTTAAAAAAAATTCAAAAGTCAGAACCTCCAAATTCTCGAGTCGCGTAATTTGCCTTTTATCACTCTCCCTCACTTTTGACACAGCCTGGACACTTTTTTTTCGTTGCCCATTTAGGGAGTATTTCTCCAGGACCCCCCGATAAATATCCAATCAAAAAATTGCAGCCATAAACCTTTTTACATACCAAAAAAAAATTTCAAAGTCGGAACCCCCGATTTCTCGAGTCGGGTAATTTGCCTTTTATCACTCTCCCTCACTTTTGACACAGCCTGGACACTTTTTTTTCGTTGCCCATTTAGGGAGTATTCCTCCAGGACCCCCCAATGAATATCCAATCAAAAAATTGCAGCCATAAACCTTTTTACATACCAAAAAAAAATTTCAAAGTCGGAACCCCCGATTTCTCGAGTCGGGTAATTTAGCCAATTTTGTATAATCATTTTATTTGATCTCAATCGGTCATAACTCTGGATATACCCCATTCAAATCATTGAATCGACCTGATTTTTTCCCCCCAGTTGATTCAGATCGGCTGTATCGACCTGAACATCTACCTGATTCAAGTCGATAATTCGACCTCAATCAGAACGATTTTTTTTACCGCTGTTATGACGAAAATATGAAAAGTGCTAATCACCGCAGTGATCCGAGCATCAGCAGCCCGACGGTATGCTAAATTTCAGTGCGTCAATGTGATACCCGTCAACGGCAATTTATCACATTATTCTTCACTCATACACATGCAAATATCCAACTATCGTGATAATTCTCAATGCGCTTTATGCCAGTTTCCCGGCAACAGTTGACGCGTTTAATTCGTCACCTTGAATTCGAGATATATGGAGTGTTCGTGCTTGTGAGAAAACAGAATATGTAAGTGAATTCATAAAACAGAATTCATTCTATTCTCTCGTTTCAATATCTCTCAACAATTCCGTGTTTACATTTTTAATTTAAAAAAAAAAAAATTAGTTAAAAATTAATTTACACGATTTATCAATTTATTTTTCATAAATTTATCATAATAATTATTATCAAGTCTCACTGACAATGTCACATGACTCATCAACCTGATGCATGATAGATGCAGTGGAAATGAATTAATTGAGAAAATTAATGAAAATTAATTGATTAATTAATTAATTTAGTTTTTTTTTATTTAAAAGAAAAAAAATTGAGAAAATTGGAGAATTAATTTCAAATCATTTTTTTTAAACCACCCATTCTGCCCCATAATCTTTCAAAATAGACCAAACAGCTGTTGTAGATGTTGAAACAATCCTCAATACCATAAATTCTCAATAAAGTTTTTGTCACGTGGGAGAATAATAGAGAGATGTGAGAAAGTTGATAGCAGAAAATATGAGAAAAGTTTGGATTATATTTGCGGATGGCACACACGTTTGATCCTAAGAATTGAATTCCATCGAAATTGAGTAATTGCATTTAATATTAAGGGTGTAATCAATGAAAAAAAAATATTTATTTTCACTGAAAATTTTGAATTATTCTTGAATTAAAAATAAATTCATTATCAATATCGAATTATCTCGTTAATGAATGAGTTTATCAAAAAATGTTAAAGAACATTTTTTATCAGAAATTTAATTCTCTACAAAAAAGGTTTTTTGACATTTTCCTCTAAAGCCACTCGTTCTCGAGATAAATTGATTTTAACAATTTCAATTTTTACGTACACGAATTTTTTTTTTCTTTCGTTAAAAAAAATTCTTTTTGAATTAAAAATCATAATTTCTCTGAAAATTTAATTCAAAAATTCTTGAATTTTCCATTTTGTTTACCCAAAAACCGCAATATAGTGTCTGACCATGTACTTAATTACACCACTGGGAGCACCAATAAATTTTCCCCCTCTCCTCTGAAAATTCCCCCCGACTTTTCAACAGTTTTATTGAACTCGAACGTTTGAAAGTTTCACAAGTATCGAAAGAGAATTCCCCTCCACTGTTGATCTTTTATTTTTTATTTTTTTCCCCCCCTCAATCTCTCATCCCCTGAATCAGAACGAGGGAGCCAACAGTTGCCAACTTTCACAGGTGATTTTCAATGGATTTTCCAACTGTTGTAAAACTCGTACGATAGAGCCTTGAGGGCAAGTTTTCGTGATCCGATGGAATCGAAATTTTTTTTTTTCATATTAAATCTTAAAAAAAAATTAATTTGATAAAAAAAAATTTTCCTTTCAATTAAAAAAAATTTTTTTTTTCAATTTAAAAAAAAAATCGTATTTTTCCAATTTGAATTTCAAATGGGCCCATATCCCTTCAGTAATGCCCATTGTCCTCATTGGGTATACATGGTATAGAATTGGATCGATTTAACGGTGGAAAACGATAGAAAAAGAAATAGAAAACTGGATGGACTCGTGAGGGACAAATACTGTTTCAATCAATCCGATAATAGTCCAGCAGTGCTACTGACGCTCCAGATAGATAATAGAACTGACGTAGATGGATCTCTGTGTCTTTTATACGAGTTTATTATGCAGATAGAGTACCCTCGATTTATCTCATTTTTCAAAATTTCTAAAAATCAAATTATCTCAAAAACCCGCGATTTTAGAGAAAAATGTTAAGAGACATTTTTTATGCAAAATTGAATTATCTACAAAAAATGTCTTTTGACATTTTCTCCTAAAATCGCTCATTCTCGAGATAAATCAATAATTAAAAATGGAAAAAATTTAATCGATTCGTTAAAACAATTAATTATTGTTAATTAATGTAAAAATTATAATTTTATTACTAATCATGGTTATCAGCTACCTTTAATCCATACCAACATCTCCCAAAACACTTGAGCATTATCCAACTACAATTATTACCTCTAATGTAAATTGATGAATTTGTTTACATGTGAAGAATAACTTAACCCGAGGATATCCTTTGAATACTCATGGGATATCATTTGCAGACGCTAGGGTTTTTGGTGTACCAGAGGTGTGACCCAATTTCATGATAATTGCTCATTGTCCAGTAGTCGAGACTCTCTAACATGTCTGACTGAACGCATATCTCTACTACTTGGATAATTTTTTAGCTGAGTACCGATCGATTTCATCTCCTGGGGCACATTTACATGGAAAATACACACCATTTGTTGGAATAAAATTGGGTAAATACGTTTTACTTGGAATTAATGAACCACTTGGTGAATCAATCACTTTTTTTTTTCACTCTCTCTGGAGAATTTATGATGGCTATTTTTTATTTGAAATTCAATTTAAAATTTATAGACTCTATTTTTTATTATTATTATTTTTGTTTATTTTATTTTGATTTTTATTCATTTTTTTTAATTAATTTTTTTTTTTTATTATTTTCAAATTAATTTGAATTTTAAAAAAATTCTAATTTTTAAAATTTTCAAATTATTTGAATAATTTTGTTGGAAATTCATAAACTAGTGATTAATGAATATGTGAATTAATCTGTTAATTAGATTATTTCCTCGCATTTCGAGGGTTAAATTTGTTCCTAACACATAACAGATTTAAACGGAATGTTTTATGGGATTCGGAATTGGAAAGTACCTCTGGCTCTCCGGATGAATCCACTTCCTCTTCTCGTTTTTGATGCACTCAGGGAGCCATGAAAATGGGGAAAACTTTTTTAAAGTACGGAATGGAATAGAAAATTCATTAACTTTGAATTATTCTATTTTAGGATAATTTTTATGTGAGAATGAAATGAGTGAATTTCGGTTTTTGTTGAATATCTTGAAAAATAATGCAGATATCAAATTTTTTTATAAAACCTTTTTTGTAGAAAAAAATGAGACCTACAAAAAAGGTTATTATAAAAATTTCGATATCTCTCTTAGATTCGAAGATATCTACTAAATAATTCAGTAGTAAAATGTTAAAATAAGAAAACTCGATTTCACGTATTTTGAATTTTACTTTTTGCTGATTATCTCAGAATCTAGAGGATATAACAAAATTTTGAAGAGGACCTTTTTTGTAGCTCTCATTTCGCTCTACAAAGAAGGTCTGTATAAAAATTCCCCTATCTCCTCTAGATTCAGAGATATTCCTCAAAAACTCATTCACATAAAAAATTTTCACTTTGTTCCAAAATTATTCTTTGATAATTGACGAAATATCAGCGAGGAATCTCAAGTGGAATCACGCGATTTCATACACTGCTATTTATACCCAACATCCACGTGTAATTTGATACTAGATTAAACTAGAAATTAAGTATCGTTTTGGCGATAAACAAAATTACAGTTGAGTACTTCATTCGCAATCTACGGTTAACCTGTTAATTTTTTTCAGATTTTTTAAACAATTTTTCATTTTCATAAATTCTAAAAAACATCAATAAGTTGAATATACCCTCCCCCCTCCCTCCGCCCCTCAAAAAATTTAATTTACGATCTATTGACAAAAAATGATTTATCGATCGCTCGAGCCGTTTGAATGAGTCAAAAATAGTGAAATCATCTGTGTAATTCGTGTTATCATTTTCCCGCGTTTCTAATCGCAGTATCAGTTTAGTGCGTGTACTGATAATATCGTTTTTAACGCTACAAATTACACGTTGGGAATATTTTGCCACAACAATTTGTCGTGTGTGCAAATCTGTAACTTGACACGTGGAATTATGTAGAGTGTTGGTTGAGGCATTATATACATGTATATTTGGATTAAAATCTTTAATTGATTACTTTTCACCAATTGTTATCAATTTTCCTGTATTTTAATTGAGTATGATATTTCAGTTTTATCGTTTTTTTTATCAAAATGAGTGAATCTTTAATCGTTGAAATTGTTTTCGGTTGATATGTCGATAATGAAAGGTTTTAGGAGAAAATGTTAAGAGACATTTTTTGTAGATTATGAAATTTCCAAGAAAAAAGGTCTCTTGAGATTTTTCGATTGAGCCACTCGTTACTCAGATAATTTGATTTCTAACTGGAGCAAATTGAGCAAATGATTGAAATTGGACATTTTTGTTAATTATTCATGTATCTCGTTAATGAGTGATTCTAGGAGAAAATGTCAAAAGACATTTTTTGTAGATAATTAAATTTCCAATAAAAAATGTCTTTTGACATTTTCACCTACAATCTCGCATTATCGAGATAATTGAATATTGAAAAATGTCAAAAAAGAAAAAAACAATTTTAATGGAGAAAAAAATTCGTACTCAACTCTATTGTTGAAGAAAAATAAATGGAATGGGTAGAGAAATGAGACTCAACTGTATTTCACTTTACAGAATGTTTCAGGAGATTGAGATGGGGAGCAGTCATATAAACATCACCAACATCAACAACGAAACATGGAGTTTATATCCAAATTTAACTATTACCAATGAAGACTATATTTTCGATAGAATTGACATCAAGGTCATATTTATTACGCTCTACTCAATTGTATTCTTCTTCTGCTTCTTTGGTAAGTCCAATTCAATTTAATTACTGAATTTGTGAATATTTTTTCTTCTTGTAAAATGTAAAAAAAAGCCCACATATGCCCGGATGTATGCATACATATTCATTAATGCGGGTTTGTCTAGTCGAAAAATTTTCACTGATGAATTTCACATGTAAATGTCCAGTAGAGTTCATTTGAAATCCTGGAATTATCCCAACTAATTATTTCCATCGACGCAATTCCATTTTCCGAGGACCAGACAATTAATAATGACAATTTTCATTGATGAATTAATTCATTTGAATTATCTCTTTCAACACAAAATATTTTTTTTTTAATAATTCGAGAATTAACGAAATTAGAAATTTTTTGTGTCACTAAAAATCGATTTATCGTGATAATGAGTGGTTTTAGAAGAAAATGTCAAAAGACATTTTTTGTAGATTTTGAAATTTTCAACAAAAAGTGTCTTTTGACATTTTTCGATTGGATCACTGGTTACTCAGATAATTGGGTTAATAACTTGAGCAAATTGAGCAAATGATTGAAATTTGATGTTTTCATTAATTATTCATGTATCTCGTTAATGAGTGATTAGAGAAAAAAATGTCAAGAGACTATTTTTGTGGAGATTAAAATTTCCAATAAAAAATGTCTCTTGACAATTTCTTTTAAAATGATAAATTATCGAGATAAATAGGAATTCTTATTTCTCCAGTGAACTGACTTTAATATTAAACCATCACTAAATTTTGCATTCACCTCAATAAAAATTTATTTTCATTTTCACCATTCAATTCTGCTGAACATGCAGTAAAAAGTGAAAATTCAAAATGTCTTTTAATGTTTAAATTCACCTCGATTGAACAGACAATATTCAGTGTCATTTAGCCATGACTGGAGTGAACGAGAACGTGACCAAAAATAGCAGAAGAAAAGACAATTTCATTGTAAATTGAAATAAAAATAAAAAGGAAATGAGGTTAATATATAGTCAACATTTGGCAGAATATTTGAATTCAACCCAAGATAACTTTTCTACTATTTTTCATAAACTTTCCAAGTAAACTTTTGTATTGAGAACATATTTCATTGTCAAAACAGTGATTTATGACATCATTATCAAAATGAGACTTGATTAAAATTAAAAAAAAAATCAAAAATAATGAAATTATAATTTTCGAATTTTTCATCAATTATTTAATTTTTTTCATCATTATTAAAATTAATTTCATCATTCAAAAGACCAAATTCACCTCGATAAACCTATTTTTTCCATTCAATGTCATTGAATGTAAATTTGAGGCAATATTTACCTAAAACATCCAATTGTATTCTTTATTAATACCCGATCGATTACAATACTTACGAGATACGCCACTCGACGACGTCGTGTTATGAATCCCTTGGGCTCGCTTTATGGTTGTTATCTCTTCTCACCTGCTCTAACAAATTTCAATTATTCCGACACGAGGGCATGTATATGACACTATTATGAATATACAGCTGAAAAAAATACAAAATTCTTAATAAGATAAAATTTTTTTCTTCATTATAAAAATTTTTAAAAACAAAAAAAAATTTTTCAATTAAAAAAAATTTAATTTTCAATTGCAAAAAAAATTATTTAATCATGAAATCATGACCTAGATATTTTTTAAAGCATAATCTTTAATAATTCACCTTCAACACGCATTGGATCCCTTCATCTCTCATTCCTTTCACGGTAGTCACGTGTAAATGAAAATAAGGAGAAAAGTGGATAGAAATGGAGTGGAGATGCCGAAAATGGAAAAGTTAAAATCAACAATGGAAAAGGTGGAGCATTTGACCCGTTAGATTTTCCATTTTCCGGTGGTTTTTTTTTCTTTTTACCTTCCGTTGTGTACACTTTTTGGAAATTGCGGCTCGATTGAGCTGTCTAGCTCATTCAATTCGTAGCGAATGGTTTTTTTTATTGTTGAATATTTTTTAACAATTTAAATTTCTCCCTTTCGGGGGATAACGCTAGGGTTTTATTGACATTTTTTGTAGTTGAGATAATTCTACACAAAAAGTGTCTCTTGACTTTTTTTAATTAGATCACTCAGGGCCCAGATAATTGGATTAATAGATTGAGCAAATTGAGCAAAATAAGCAAATGATTGAAATCAACATTTTTGTTAATTATTCATGTATCTCGTTAATGAGTGATTTTAGGAAAAAAAGGCAAAATACCTTTTTTGTAGGGAATTAAATTTTCAACAAAAAATGTCTCTTGACGTATTCCCATAAAATCACTCATTCTCGAGATAATTCAATATTTAAAAATATGAAAAATTTACTTGCAAAGTTTTAAAAGCAGTGAAATAGGGTAGAACAGGGAAAAAATATGTTTTATTTGTAGAAAGATGGAAAAATATAAATTCTCCAATATACCTAAACCACATTCAGTCCTTCGAGAGGTGAAATTATTGAAGCTTGTACATCACAAGTTGAGAAACAATTTTTTTTTCATCTTTTCAAGACTTTTATTTTTCTCAGTAAAAAACTTTTCAAAGGTTGGGAAAAATACTTTTGCAAATTCTCTATTCAAATGCCGCTATATACAACTCTCCGTGGCACAACTCACGCGGAAAAAATATGTGACACTTGAATGAATATATTTCAACTAAATTGAGTCCAATCTCTTACACAATGACAGGTAAAAAAGTCACTTGAATTATTAATATTCATCATGACCATATTTTATGTGTCACAAGTAAATCTAAATAAATTAAATACCATTCATAATAAGTAAAAAATAATAATAATAATTTTTGCAGTCTATCTACTGTTTTTTTCCAATTTCCAGCTGGAAGGAATTGGTTTGGTTCCAGCTGGAAGCAATTGTTTTGGTTCCAGCTAGAAGCAATTGTTTTGATTCCAGCTGGAAGCAATTGTTTTGGTTCCAGCTGGAAGCAATTGTTTTGGTTCCAGCTGGAAGCAGTTGTTTCGGTTCCAGCTGGAAGCAATTGTTTTGGTTCCAGCTGGAAGCAACTGTTTTTCCAGCTGGAAGCAATTGTTTTGGTTCCAGCTGGAAGCAACTGTTTTTCCAGCTGGAAGCAATTGTTTTGGTTTCAGTTGGAAGCAACTGTTTTTCCAGCTGGAAGCAATTGTTTTGGTTCCAGCTGGAAGCAACTGTTTTTTCCAGAGTGAAACAATTATTTTCGATCTTGCTGGAAGCAAATCGTTAGCTTCCACATGGAATCAAATTATATGTTTTTCCAAAGAAAAACCGTTTTCTTCTTCCAAAATGTAATCAGTATATTCAATTAAACATAAGCTTCCCTCCAGAATCTTCCAATCCATTAATAATCCAGTATCAACCAATTGATGATGAATTAAATAGTCAAACTGGAAGAAAAATAAAAAAATGCTGAATCATGGAATAACAAATGAAAATTTGAATTTAACGAGTGAAAAAATACCTCTTGTTATCCTAGCTCTCATTAAGCTTGATTGGAGATAACTGTTAATTGATCTTTCTCCAGGAGACTCCAGTTTCACTTTAAATGAGAATGTACCAGGCTCTGTGTTAATGAGCATCAGTAATTCATACCTAGGTATACGATTGAGGGGTGATGAGACAGAATTACTTGGGATCAATGATTATACGAGTTGTCTGTTAACACAAGAGATTAAGAAAATTTTAATAATACTCATCTCTATTAAGTACAACGTAATAAGGCTTCCAGAAACTTTAGATTCACTGCAAACAGAGGGATGAAACTACAACACTCTTCCAAACTGTACAGATTCACCAGTTTTTCATTTTCTCCAGCAACGATAGTCCAGTAATTGCTTCTCAGAGGGGGGGGATTTAAAAAATATGATTAATCCGTGGGTAAATCAAGTGTACGACAGCTAGAATATAATGAAAAATTACGAGTTAATTAGTTTTCTTAAAAATAACAAAGAAATAATATTAATGAAAATGTCAATAAAATACAAAATGGCGGAAGAAAATTGATTGAGAGTGAATTTTTTAAGTGTAATACAGGATTATCAGTGTTGATAATATTTTTAATCCCTCATCTATGAGGTCTAGGATAAAGGAAAAACCCTAGGATTATCTCCAGCAGTGGATACTGTCTCTTTCAGACATTGCTGGAGGGCTCTGGAATTTATAGGATATCAGAATATCCTGTTCATTCTCAGTTCTTTTCACTCGTATTTTATTGTCACATGGGAATTCAACTCAGTGACTTTAATTAAGGTTAATTATTCTTTCTAATGCACTTACGTTTTTGCATACATGCATTCAGTAATAAATTTAACAAATGAAATTTTTACCTGAGAAAGCGAAAAAAAATGAAAAAATTTTTTTTATGAAATTTTTATTTTCATTTTTTACAATAAAAATAAAAAAAATGATTAATTTATCATTCAAAACAATTTCTCCAAAATATGGCAATTACAGCCAAATTAAGAGTCTTCCCTTAAAGTTGGGTTCTAGTGTCTTTCATCAAAGTTATCTCCTTTGGACATTTCAGCACGAATGAGCTTCTCCCCCTTCTATCGTCTAATTTCAATTACCCCCACCCCTCGTGCCTCTAATTATCCCCATCTCAACTTTTTCAACCAAACAGCTGCCATGAATATATTACGAAAATTATTTTCCGAGTAAGTAAGTCCCATTTGAGAAGAATTCGTAATTAAATGAATATTGGATATTGGAAATAATTGAAAAAAAAAAGTAATAATAATAAAATTACCCGTTTTGCCCCGGTAATTTTAATAAAAATATGATGAGAATTAATTAAAGAATTAATTAATTGATACTGGGGCAAAATGGGTTGATTTATTAATTTTTTTTTCATGGAAGAAAATCTCTTTTGCTGAGAAAGAGGAGATGACTACTCTAAAATTCTAGTACGTTGTCTCTGTAATTTAATTACACGAGGCCAGGCCGATGTTGTTTGGAGTATATAGTACCATTGACATTGTATCTCTGGAAATGAGATAGTTTCAATTTCACTGGAATACCCAGACTTCTCATGAATTAAATAAGACAGTAAGATGCAATTCTGCCTTTGAATTTATCCCTTAGAAATTATGGAAATCTGGGGAAAAATGTCATTTCGAGTTGTAAAAAGTTTTAATTAACATTATAAAACAAGTAGAGAAGACTTGACAATTTTTTTTAATCCTCTTGTTTGATTTCCTAGGGAATGGTCAAAGTGATGTTATAATTTTCTTTGAAGTCATGGAGGAAAGAGGAAATTAATGGAAAGAAAATATGACAATTTTATTTTTATAAACTTTGGTAATTGTTTGTCGTTGGTGAACTGAAAACATGATGAGAAATTAGTGGTAATGTTTGGGATAACCACGAGAAAGTAATAAAATCCCCACAAAATCATTAAAATTAGTGATTATTGTTATCACTGGAATGTGGAGGGGATAAATTAATTATTCACTCTAGGGATATTATTTTATGATTTAAAAAAAAAAAAGTGAAAATAGGATTTTTTATCATTGAGGAAAAAAAAAAATGTGGACAGTTACCAACGAAATTGGAGACTCCAGATAAACTCTTGTCGGATAGAATGACCGATCGAATATAGCCCCTCCAATTTGTTCGTGAATGCAATGTTAACCGTCAATTATCCACGAGGATCCATTCAGAGATCGTCTGTACACAATTTTTTTTTCTTTGATGTAATTTCGTGAGCGAAATAGTCAGCAGTTGTGGTGGTGGTTAACAAGATTTGAAAATAGATAAATAATTCTCGGGAATAATTTGACATATTTTGCTTTTTATCACTCTCCCTCACTTTTGTCATAGCCTGGAAACTATTTTTTCGTTGCCAATTTAGGGAGTACTTCTCCAGGACCCCCCGAAGAATATCCGATCAGAAAAATACCAACATGTACCTTTTTGCATATCGAAAAAAAAATTTAAAGTCGGGAGCTCCGATTTCTCGAGTCGCTTAATTTGACATATTTTGCCTTTCATCACTCTCCCCCACTTTTGACATAGCCTGGAAACTTTTTTTTCGTTGCCCATTTAGGGAGTACTTCTCCAGGACCCCCCGAAGAATATCCGATCAGAAAAATACCAACATGTACCTTTTTGCATATCGAAAAAAAAATTTAAAGTCGGGAGCTCCGATTTCTCGAGTCGCTTAATTTGACATATTTTGCCTTTCATCACTCTCCCCCACTTTTGACATAGCCTGGACACTTTTTTTTCGTTGCCCATTTAGGGAGTACTTCTCCAGGACCCCCCGAAGAATATCCGATCAAAAAAATACCAACATGTACCTTTTTGCATATCGAAAAAAAAATTTAAAGTCGGGAGCTCCGATTTCTCGAGTCGTGTAATTTGCCTTTTATCACTCTCCCCAACTTTTGTTAAATTATGGAGAAAAGTACCTGATTCAAGTCGAACTCTACCTGAATCAAGTCGAACTCTACCTGATTCAAGTCAAACTCGACCTGATTTCATTCATTGAATTGACCTGATTTTTTCCGACCTGATTCAAGTTGAATTAGACCTGATTCAAGTCGAACCAGGCCTGATCCAAGTTGAACTCGACCTGATTTAAGTCGAATTTTACCTTATTTCATTCATTGAATCGACCAAATTTTTTTCCGACCTGATTTAAGTCAAACCCTACCTGATTCAAGTTGAGTTCTACACAATCCAAGTTGAATTTGACCTGATTCAAGTCAAATTCTACCTGATTTCATTCATTGGACCGACCTATTTTTTCCGACCTGATTCAAGCCGAAATCGACCTGATCCAAGTTGAACTCTACCTGATTCAAGTCGAACCAGACCTGATCCAAGTTGAACTCGGCCTGATTCAAGACAAATTTTACCTGATTCCATTCATCGAATTGACCTGATTTGTTCCGACCTGATTCAGGTCAAAATCAACCTGATTCAAGTCGAACTCGACCTGATTCAAGCCAAATTCTACCTGATTTGACTTTCTAATAAATAAATAAAAAAAAATCGACCTGAATCAAGTAAAAGATCTACCCAAATCAAGTCGAAAATCCTACCTGAATCAAAACGGTTTTTTTTTTCTGGTAAATTTAACATAAAAGAGCCTTACGTATTCATCTTGACACGATCAGTCTTTATTCGTGTAGAACACTCGAGCAATCAATAGTGCCTCTGCAGAGAAGAATAACCTCTGTACTTTTCCCGAGTGTACCCCCCCCCCCCCCCTCCCCAAAACATTTGTGTTGACGTAAATGCAGACATTGTTCCAGTACCTCCATAGGGAACAAAAAAGAAAATTCACCCTGAATCAGGATTTTACCATTGCATTGTGATTGATTATTCTGCTTCCGGCTGAAAGCACTGTAAACACTCAATTTTCCCAATATCTAATTTTATTCAAACATGACTTTGAATACAATCCAATATTCTCCAAAAATAATTAATTTTTTTCTCCTTTATTTTCCAGGAAATCTGATAGTCATCCTAGTGGTCATGTACTCCCGCCGTATGCGAGGAATAACAAATTTTTTCCTAGCAAATCTTGCAATGGCAGATCTCTGTGTAGGAATATTTTGTGTTTACCAAACTCTGATTAATTACCTGATGAACAGCTGGCGTATTGGTGATTTTCTCTGCAAAGCCTACATGTTTGTACATGCACTGTCCTATACAGCAAGCATAATGATACTGGTATTGGTATGTGTAGAGAGATATCTCGCTATAGTACATCCCATAAAGTGTAGATCAATGCTAACAAGAAAACGTTTGAGGATAATTGTTGCTGTTGTTTGGATACTAGCTGCTATCTATGCATCACCAAGATTTATCTACGTTGAGACTATAACTCATGAGCTCAATACTGGAGCTATTGATATTGTCTGTATAGCTAATATAAAGAAGCACAATAAGAATGTCATTGCCTTTGTTAATTTAATACTGCTGTATTTGATACCACTATTCCTGATGTGCTGTCTGTATACAAGAATAGCTGTTGGACTTTGGAAAAGTAGTGTTGCATTCAATAATCCTGGATTGGTTGCTAGAGCAAGAAATGGAAGGATTAATCATGTTCATGCATCGAGTAAAAATGTACTTAAAGCAAGGAGAGGAGTTATCAGGTAAATTTTATATTATTTTTGAAGTGAAACTTCTTACGGCTCGTTGGAGGGTAAATTTAGTATCGGATGAAACGAAAAATAGCGACAGGAAAAGGGAGGGGGTAGCGCGCGTGGTGGGGGAGCTTGGGTAGAATGAGACATTGGAGAGAAGCGAAAATATGACAAACTCGGAGTAGGAAAGGGGAAACGCGCTTAGTGGAGTACTAGATGGAGTCTATGGACGGTGAAGGGGGCGCGGGGTCCGTACTGCAAACCCGACTATAGGCACATTCGGGGGAGAGACTTTGCGCGTTTTTCCCGAAATAAAACTTAATTTTTTCTTCCGTTATAAATGTTTTATAAATAGAAGCTAAAATATCACATGTCCTTTTTCATAAACCTAGCTCCCCAATGAATTAATCAATAAGGGAAATTCATTCTGTTATCAAAGAACAGTTTTATTCGTAGGAATATTTGTGATCTAGGGGATGAGCTTGGAAAGTTTCACTTCTATCGCGTAGGCTTCTACGCACCACTTTTATTTATTTATTTATTTCGTTATGATGAATTTTTTATAAATTACAGAATGCTCATTGCTGTTGTTGTCATGTTTGCTCTGTGCAATTTGCCCCAACAAGCTCGACTTTTATGGCTCTACTGGAATTCAAATTTTGATCGAGGCTCCAACTTCAGTACAATCTTCACAGTATCAACTTTTCTCATATCATACATGAATTCGTGCCTGAATCCTCTGCTTTATGCATTTTTATCTCGTAATTTTCGTAAAGCCATGAGAGAATTATTCTCATGTCACAGACGTGGACAAGGACGTGGGCTTGGTAGGGGTTACAGACCCAGTGGACGTTTTGAGAACGGACATGGAGTGAATATGCCACACAGTTCTGTGATAAGATTGAGTTCAGTACATGATAGTCCATGCACAACACATACCATCATGAGACAGAGTACATTTGTTAAGGGATCGTGAGATTCATTTGTCGGTCGTGGGACCGATTTACCACTCAGTATGGCCAGAGTTGATGGTAGAAGTGATTGTCATGGGGATGATGATGTTGGTACAACTCAACTTTGAGATATAAACAGTATTTTTTTGTACATAATGATACCTTTCATTTAAGACAGTTTATCATATCAACAATCGAGTTGATGATATAATTAATTATCGATTTATCTAGGTAATTATTGATTTTAAGTGAAAATATCGAGAGACCTTTTTTGTAGCTGAGATTATTCTACACAAAAAGTGTCTCTTGACTTTTTTTAATTGGATCACTCGGGGCTCAGATAATTGGATTAATAGATTGATTAATTATTGAAATCAACATTTTTGTTAATTGTTCATTAATCTCGTTAATGAGTGATTTTAGGAAAAAAAGGTAAAATACCTTTTTTATAGGGAATTAAATTTTCAACAAAAAATATCACTTGATATTTTCCTCTAACATCACTCATTCTCGTGATAATTCGATATTTAATGAGACATGAAAAATCGAACCATAAATCCTCCTCTTTTTTACAATTCATTACCTCCATAACTGAGAACATAAAATGACGGAAAATCGTTTCTCCAGTCTTTTATTTATCTTTCTCACAATTGAAAATCATTGGAATAAATTTTCCCCCTGGAAATCATCGTATATTGTACATATTACCATATGTATCACTCGAACACTGAATTGCTCCCATCGTTCTTGTGATCGATAATTCGTTGAATAAATCGCAAGTGCTTTTGAATTTCAATGTCTATTCTTTTACCCTCTATTTTTAAAATTCATCCCAAGAAATGACTGAGTCGAGGACAAAGAGAATGAGTGAGTAGATGAAAAGTTTGAGAGATAAGATTCTCTGAGGAATTTTTAAACAACAGAATGCATTCGAGGGAAATTCTAGTTGATAAATTTATTTATTTTATTCATTTTTTCAAATAAAAATTTGATTATTCATAAATATTTTTTTTTTTTAAATAAGAAAGAAGAAAAATATGAATGAAGACACATAATTTTTTCACTTAACCTATTTATTCTCATTAAAATAGTCATATTCATGAAATTTTTGTTCAATATAAAACCCCTAGAATTCGATTACCCCCGAATTTACATTCATCGATTCTCAATTCACAATATTGACATCCTGTTTTCATCAATTTTCGTCGCACTTTGATGACATTATCATTCATCTTTTTTTCATTAAAATTGATGTCTGTCTATCAGAGAGATACTTCATGCAGATTTTCTCGTCAATATTACCATGAAAAAAAAAAAAATATACATCACGTCCCACGGGTTTTTCGGGGGTTAATCCAACTAGAGACCTTGAATTTCCACTTTTTTATATAAAAAAAAATTTATTACCCAGACAAAAATCGTTAAACATACAAATTTGGTGGATTTAAAAGGGGTAGTATTACAGAGACAAAATACTCAGTCGTGAAACCAAATCCCCTATGTTAATTAAACATGTTCGATGGCATTAGTCCTCTTTCTCTATGTCACCTCAGGGAATTCTACTTCCTCCCCCTCCCCCCACCCCCTGACGAGAAAGTTTAGCACGTTCCTGAGTACATAATCACTGCCAATGGGAATTTACTCTCCTCCACTCTGTGCAGTTGTAATTTATTTTCAAAGATGAATTAATAAAATTAATTATTGACTTGAATTATAAGTTTAAAAAATGATTTTTTAATTATAAGTAAAAAAAAATTATCATGAGAAAAAAAAATTATTTCAAAATATTATTTTCTAATAAAAATATATCGATTCCTTTCTAACTTTTTGAGTAGTTTGTGGGGATGGTATCTGTAAAGCTAGAGTTTTCACATTAATAAAAATACTTATCACTCTGGGGGTCCTTAGTTCACCAGTTGCTAACCAGTTTATACTCGTAGATTCCTCTCCGATACAATTTAAATCTCCTCTCCCTCGCGTCATAAAGTCATTGTTGAGTACGTGATGGGCCGGTTTATGAGTGTGATAGCCTCTTCATATTGTTTACGAACTTTCATTGCACTGATAATACCAGATTCTTTGTTCCATTTCCCAGTTATTGAATAATTACATTTTGTGAGTCGATAATTTTTTAAAAAAATTCTTTTTTCAATTTAAAGAAAAAAAAAAAATATATTGAAGGTATTCCATCAACAAAAGGACATTATCATCTGAATATACCCCATATGATCCACCTAGCACTGAAGACATAAAAGCCCTTGGGTATATGATAACAATGAAGAAAAAAAGAGTGGGTGAGAAAAGATTTATCGATCCCAACAGTGACCCAAAAACTTGAAACAATAGTGGACAATGTGATGGTACCATGTGGGGGATGATACGATGTGTCTTTATTCAGCAATTAGATTTACAAAAAAATGCATTTCTCGATTATTCATACTGGTTTCAGCTGGAGGATAAACCAGTTATTGACCTTTAATCTGACCCAGTATTTCGAGGATAATTCAATTTGTCAATTTGATGAAAATTTTATTTTTTTGGTTTCATTCATTCTTTGGAATTAATTGATTGAGGTAAGTGGGGTAAAACGGAAAATTTTTAATTTTCTCTCAAATTTAAATAATTATTTTTAAATAACGAATTATGATAAAATTCTTGGAATTATGACACAAATATAATCTATAATTAAAAAAATAATAATAAAGTTATTTTCCAGAAGTGATAAGATAATTTAGCTCTGCAGGGGGCAGATTATAGCTCATCAGAATTAAACAACATTCGCAATAATCTAAACAAAAAAAAAAAAAAATACTTCCAACTCTGCCTATTGCGGAAATATCGAGTAAAAGAGGGGCAGCCCCATGTGTGGCAATTGTCTTATCATCACCGAGGTTAAATCTCTCGATAAAGACAAATTCTCATCGTTCAATTGGGGAAAAAACAAGGAAACAATCAGTGATATCTTCATGTTATATTGGATGGTCAAGACACCCAGCAGAAAATTACATCATTTTAACTGGTGATGACCCCCACGAACAGAAAATAAAATGTTTCATTTTTTTTTAAAATTTAATTAATATAATTTTTTTTTCACTCTAATTAATTTTTTTTGATTAATTAATTAATAATAATTTTATCGATTCATTTATTCAATTATTATTATTTAATTCTCTTGAGAGAATTCAGTTATTTTGCTAAAAAATTCAATTTAATTTTATTATTTGTGAATATTGATTAATAATTAGGTATGAATAATTAAGGGAGTGATGGAGTGTCATGTTAAAGCTCAATTAGTCGCATAATTTGATAGTCAGTGAATTTATTTATCGAATAGAGAATTGGGAAATGTGGAAATTTGTCTGATGACGTCATGGGAATTGTTTTTCATTGTTAATACGTGGGAGAAGCACGAAATGTTGATGATGGGGAGGGGATGGCACTGAGAGTTTCTTATAAAAATTGAGACACGAGGAGTCATGATCACTTACGTTAGAGCTTGTGCTTGAGCTGTATCGATCAATTGTTGATATTACAATTTTTTTAATTTATAAAAATTAATTTTTATCGATTTTATTAAATTATTACGAGTAAGTACATAATCTGATTTTTTTTTTTTCAATCAATTTTTGTATTTTTAATCGATAATTTTTTAAAAATCTTAATAATCAATTTTTTTTTTTAATATTTAATTAAACAAATTTATTTGAGATTGCGTTATCATTTTATCATTGTTCTGATTGAGAAAAATTATTATCAAAAATATCTGATTAAATTATCAAAAATCTCCACTGGACTTTATCTCTATTTTTACAGAAAAAAAGCCAAGAAAAAGGAAAAAATGTCAATCAACTTGAGAAGTGTTCTTATCAGTGATCCAGTAGATTCATCTTGTGCTGAATTATTGACGAGTTATGGTGTTCCAGTTACGACAAAATACAGATTAACGAAGGAAGAATTGATCCAAGAAATTCAGGTTTGTGTTATCCAGTCTTAATAGATAATTAGTTTCAAAACTCGTTGAATAATAAATCATATTGTCTTACAGAAACACGATGGTTTGATAGTTCGATCAGAGACCAAAGTTACAGGTGAAATTCTTGGTGCAGCATCCAATCTTCGAGTTGTTGGACGAGCTGGCACTGGTGTAGACAATATTGACCTATTATCAGCTACAAGAAAGGGCATTGTTGTACTAAAGTATGTTATTTCAATTTATTTTTTATTTATTCATTGAATTAATTGACTTGAATTAATTTTAATAATAATAACAGTACACCAGGAGGTAACAGCATAAGTGCATGTGAACTGACGTGTGCGCTGATCTCAGCATTAGCTAGAAATGTTGCTCAAGCTGCTCAATCGATGAAGGAAGGTAGATGGGACCGCAAATTATACTCTGGCTTCGAGCTGTCTGGCAAGACACTGGCAGTCCTTGGTTTTGGTAGAATTGGACGTGAGGTTGCACTTAGGATGCAATCATTTGGAATGAAAATTGTGTGCTTCGATCCAATGCTCAGTCAAGATGCTGCAGCAAGTCTTGGTGCTGTTAAACTGAGTTTAGAGGAAATTTGGCCGGTGGCTGACTATATTACTGTACATACACCGCTTATTCCACAAACTAAGAGTGAGAAATTAATATTCAATCATTTTTATTCATGATTAATTGAATTCTCTTTGAATTATCTCGGTGATGAATGAGTTTAGAAGAAAATGTCAAAAGACATTTTTTGTAGATAATTTTATTCTCTACAAAAAAGGTCTCTTAACATTTTTTTCTAAAGTCATTCATTAATGAGATAAGTGGAGAATTAATAAAAATATGAAATTTCAATCATTTTCTCAATTTGCTCAATCTATTAATCCAATTATCTGAGTAACGAGTGATCCAATTAAAAAATGTCAAAAGACATTTTTTGTAGGAAATTTTCTCAGCTACAAAAAAGGTCTTCTGACATTATCCGATAAAACCACTCATTAACGAGATAATCACATAATTCCAATCAATTTAATCCAATTTCTTTAATTCTTAGATTTAATCAACTCAACAACCCTTGAAAAATGTAAAAAGGGAGTTTTCATAGTAAACGTAGCAAGAGGAGGAATAGTAGACGAATCTGCCCTTCTCCAAGCCTTAAAATCAGGCCACTGTGGTGGTGCTGGCCTCGACGTATTCGCAGAGGAGCCCCCAAAAAATCCAACAACCCTTGAACTCATAAAACACCCAAAAGTCATAGCAACACCTCATCTAGGAGCTAGTACAGCTGAAGCTCAACAACGTGTTGCAATAGAAATAGCAGAACAGTTTCTCGCAATATCCGGCATCACAGACAAATACACAGTGACTGGTATCGTAAATGCACCAGTTCTCTCAGCAGCAATGTCTGGTAATAATGGAGCATGGATCGATTTATCGAAGAGACTTGGACAATTGGCTGGGAGATTCCTCAAGAAAAATATCAAAGGACAAATTGAAAGCCAGACGATTGGAGGTGAAATGAAGAATAAAAAGTTTGTTCATACTGGTGTACTTGTTGGGGTGCTCAGTGGTCAAACAAAGAATGGATTAAATCTTATAAATGCACCTACACTTGCTAAAGATATTGGTATTGTTGTCAAAGAGGCTCATGTTGATGGAGATGTTGATAGTGTTGCTGTTAAAATTGGAGAGCATGTGTTAAAAGGTAAATTTTTATGTCTTAATGAAATGTTATATTGAGTCAGACAATTCATTTCAATTTTATTAAATCCATTTTGTCTACAGGTACTGTACGTAACAATGAACCTATTCTACTCTCTATCGACGATGCAATTTTCAATAATGGAATTGTCTTGAGGGATTTCATCTCACTGTATCATGCTAATGGACCACAGAATCTTGCCACTATTGTCAATACCTTCTCCTCCAAAGGTATCACCATCAATAGTCTTTATGCTAATGGTGAATGGCTCGCTATTGAGACAAATCAGGATGTTTCCATTTCAATTGATGGCATTGAGGTTTATTAAATATCTTAAGAATTTTATTTCAGTATTTTATTAATTGATAAACGATATCATTATTTATTTTACTCAATTCCTGAGAAATTATAATTTTTTTTTGTCTTTCATCATGTAAAAAAAAATATTCTACAAATTTGATGATTAATCTGGTACAAGTGTAAGGTTTATAAAATACTAGAGAATCTTAATTATTGATGTGAAAAAATATTTCAATAGTTGAAGGGCTTTTTTTTACATATTTTTATGAATTATTGAAGTTATTCAAATGGTAATATTTAACGACTAGGCTTTATCAATATTACTCACTCAAGTTTTTTTGTTTTTAATAAAAATAGAAAAAATTATTGATGCATTATTTTTATATTTGTTCATAACTCATTGCTGAACATCCAGTTAGTGTGAATGTAACTCCATCCTTTGGACAAAAATAAAAATAATAATTGTAAGATAATTATTTAATGAAGATTTAAATTGATTAATAAATGAGTTTGATCGTACTCTAACAAGTGCAGGAAGATCAGACCAAAATTCGTAATTTGGAATAGTTTCTTTTCCAACTGCACCTCGACAGTATGCCAGAAGAATAGCTCCACCGATGAAATAGAGTCCAGTGAAGACGAAAAATAGAATAACGAGGACTGAGCCTGTGGAGAGGTGTTTGGGCCTCATGTCAGTGATGCAGAGTTTGTCTGAAGACAATTGAAACCTCTGAAATTTGAATAATTATTTAATTTTATGAAGAATTATTTGTTTTAGATGTATAATTCAGTACTGATTTCATTGAAAATAACGTACGAACAAATGAGGTTCCTTTTGCAATATCAGAATTGGTTTATCCCCTGAATTTGAGCACATGAGCTCAATGCGAGACTCATTATTCTTGTGTGAAATTGTTAATTCAGGATTTTTGTGTAATGGCCAATTCCAATGGGTTTCCTCCACCATACCCAAATTTATACTGTGATTGTTGTTATCCAATAAGCATAACTAAAATCATCATACAAATAATTGAACTCATCCAATCGAAAGACAATGATAGACATCATAAGTGAATTTGTAAAATGCAACAAGTGGATCTCGCTGTTTCACCTAATTACTCGTTTATCTCAAAAACTAGTAATTTTAGGGGAAAATGTCAAGAGACCTTTTTTGTAGCTGAGAAAATTCTCTACAAAGAATGTCTTTTAACATTTTCTCATAAACTCACTCATTACTGAGATAATTCATATTTTAAAAAATCAACTTGTTGCGCTCGTTCATAAATTCTACTTAACGATCATTTTTTCAAAATATCTCGAAATCTGAATGAGATATCGAAATTTTGAAAGAGACATTTTTTATGAGAAATATCAATATCTACAAAAAATGTCTCTACAAAAATTCCGATATCTCTCAAAGTTTCGAAGATATCCACAAATTAAAACTGATACTCACCGAAGTGTTATGACAATCATCTGTTCCATTGGTCTGAGGAACAGAATGTTCAAACGTCAAATTCACATTTTTACATGGTTGAAAGACTACACTACCATTATCACTCTTCAAAGGCCTTTAAATCAGATAAACAACCCATATAATAATAACAAACAATAAAAACATTGAGGTTATATGATGAAATCATACCCAAGAGCTGAAAGAGCAAGCAAACTCAATCCCATACCATCAGGACGAATACAATGGCATGGATTCTGTTCTGCACATTGTGATTTCACATAATTAACCATTGAAATCACAATAATTAATAATATAAACTGTTTCCCGTGCAGCGACATTGCTGATGTTTTCAGACTTTTTAACGTGAGATGTTAAAATAATTTTATATACAAGAGTTCATATGAATAAATAGAGATGGCGCCATTTGACTCAGTAGTATTTTTAGTAAACAAATGTAAGCAAATTTTATTTTCTTACAATTTATACAAGGTAGAATATATTTTTCTCATGAAGGATATAACCAAAATGGAATAAAAAAAAAAAAAAAGTAGAATATAAACTAATCACTATCATCAGAATCACTAGCACGATTGATGCCTCTTAATAATGGAGTATATTCACTCATGCTATTGATTTTGCACTGCAAACAGTAAATAGTTAAATACAGGAGGAGAAACAAGAAAACTACACAAATATAAGCAGCGTATGAGATGTGTATGGTGTTGTCTTGGGCACAGAGTTTGTCAGAAAACAATTGGAAGCTCTGAAATAAGAAATAAATCATTGTACTCCATGTATAATCATTTTTACAGTACATAATTCATCAGTGAAGTGATAATACGAGATTAATAAATTTTTCTCACTATTAAATTTTATTTTTTTGCGAATATCTTGAAATTCGAGGGAGATATAAAAATTTTCATAAATACCTTTTTTGTAGCTCTTCTCATTCTCTGTAAAAATGGTATATATAAAAATTTCACTATCTACATTAGATTCAGAGATATTCATTAAAAATTCATTCTGAAATTGAGTCAACTTATCTCGTTTTCTTATTTTGATACTGAATTAATTGAATTCATTTTAATTAACGTACGAATGAATTGAGTTCCTTATTTTCCAATGCAAAAATTGTTCTGTTGGGTGTATTGGAGCATATTAGCTCAATGTTGGACACTTTATTATTGTGTTTAATCGTCAATTCTGGATTTTCACCCACTGGCCAATTCCAATGAGTTTCTTCAATCATACCCAGATTTATACTGTGATTATTATCATCCAACAGGCATAACTAAAATCATCGTATACATCATTAAAATCATCCAAACTAAAAACAATTATAGACATTATAATTGGGTTTTTTTCTTTTTTGCTGAATGCATCAGTGACGAGTTAAAAATGGACTTATTTCTTGAGTTATAAAATAAAAATGATGTTGTCAATTGTTTTACCGACTAGACAAGAGTCCAAAGAAACGCGTGAAGAATTGCTGAAGTTCAAGTTGCTATCAAGAAACATGAGCTGCTTATCGACGCAGTCAGCAATCCAAGAAAAACGCCATAAAGTGAATTTTGTGAAATGCAACAAGTGGATCTCGCTATTTCATCTAATTGCTCGTTTATCTCGAAAACTAGTGAGTTTAGGGGAAAATGTCAAAAGACCTTTTTTGTAGTTCAGAAAATTCTCTACAAAAAATGTCTCTCAACATTTTTTCATAAACTCAATCATTACCGAGATAATTCATATTTCAAAAAATCAACTTGTTGCGCTCGTTCATAAATTCTACTCAACGATAATTTTTTCAAAATATCTCGAAATCTGAACGAGATATCGAAATTTTTAAAGAGACATTTTTTGTAGAAAATATCAATATCTACAAAAAAAGTCTCTATACAAATTACGATATCTCTCATAGTTTCGAAGATATCTACAAAAAATAAAATTGATACTCACCGAAGTGTTATGACAATCATCTGTTTCATTAGTCTGAGGAACAGAATGTTCAAACGTCAAATTCACATTTTTACATGGTTGGAAGACTACACTACCAATATCACTCTTCAAAGGCCTTTAAATTGGATAAACAACCCATTATAATAACGAAGTGACTATTTACACCAGACACGGGTCCATGCTTTCAATGTTAAAATATATCCACGGGACACGGATACAGACACGGATCATATAGTCCATGCATAGTCCGTGAACCGTGTCTGGTGTAAATAGTCGTACCGTATAATAATAACAAACGATAAAAATATTGAAGTTACATACCCAAGAGCTTCAATAGCTTCCAAACTCAACCACACGGCATCAGAATAACGAGTACAAAGGCATGGATTCTCTTCTGCACATTGTGATTTCACATAATTAACCATTGAAATCACAATAATTAATAATATAAACTGTTTCCCGTGCAGCAACATTGTTGATAATGTTTTCAGATCTTAAAACAAAAGAATGAATCTCGAGCCAAATTACCCCCACTCTGCCCACATATAGTGCTCGAAACGTTGGCAAAATGGAATTGAAGTAGTTTTTTGTTAACTGACCGTTAATGGCCACGGAGGAGAATGATCGACAGAAATGACACAATCAGCTGATGATAAAAATACTTCACGAGAGTATTTTCCTGAACAGCTAGAGATGTCACCACTTGTTGATTCCTCAATTCTTATCAATGTTCATTCAAAAAATTAAACAAAGGCTGTTACAAGATGAAAAATATAATTAATTAATGAGGAATAATAATGGAATTTGAAAAAAATTAAATAAGACTTTTTTTTAGAATCTAAAAATAATAAATAATTATTTTTCACTGGTGTTAATCAATCTCAAGTGTTTTAGTGATGATTTTAAGTCGAATTAACACGTGAGTACACAATTGACTTAATTTAAAAGTCAATTGGGCTCAAAGTGGGTGGGGAGGAGGGAGGGGATATACAGCGCCATCACGACAAGTTTAACTTGGAGGAGAGAACGACAGAAACCGGTCATTTGACGAGAGGTCGTTGTCCTGTCCAGTCCTGTCTGTCTACAGAATTTTAATTCACGTAAACATTATATTTTTTTATTTATCAATATTAATATTAATATTAATTTTGTTTTTCATTGATTAATCGAGAGATTTAGGGGAGAAAGTATTTTTTAACTCTTTCGTTTGAGAATTTACTGTGTAAATACGAGTATCTGAGGTTTCAAGGACGTAACAGGTAGACGGAACAGTCTGATATATCAAACCGTCTCTCTGGAATTTTTTGCTAAACAATTTTATTGGGTAGAAATTAATTGTACAAATTTTTTAATATGATATTAATAAAACGTGAATTATTTTGAGAATTAGTGATTTTAGGTAAAAATGTTAAGATACATTTTTTGTTGTAAATTTTGTCAGCTACAAAAAAGGTCTTATGACATTTTCTCATAAAATTGATAGTTATCGAGATAATCGTGTAATTGATAAAATTAAAAATTTTGTTTAAATGAATTTATTACGTCACATTAATTGTTTAATTATCTCGTTAACGAGTGGATAAAAACAAAAATGTGATAATACAATTTTTATAGAGAATTTTGTAATCTACAAAAAAGGTCTTTTGACATTTTCTCCTAAAATCACTGATTCCCGAGATAAATGAAAAATTTGTAACTGAGTAATTGAATTTTGTGTTAATTCTAGTGTTAAAATGTCAATTAACTTAAAAACCGTCCTCGTAAGTGATCCAGTAGATCAATCGTGCATCGATCTATTAAAAACTCACGGAATTGAAGTAACCACGAAGTACAAATTGCCCAAGGATGAGTTGATCAAGGAAATTGAGGTAATTTATATCATAAACCCTTCGATTAAAATCTCTCTTTTGAGATTTAAAATAAATTTCTCATGTTCTAGAAATACGAAGGATTGATCGTTCGATCGGAGACGAAAGTAACGGAGGATGTGATTGAAGCAGCAAAAAATTTACGTGTTATCGGTAGAGCTGGAACAGGAGTTGATAATATTGATGTTGATGCTGCTACGAAGAAAGGAATTGTTGTTTTGAAGTTTGTATTTAAGCTAAATTACTGATTAATTAATAAGCCTATTTATTTAATTAATTATTTAGTTGACTGATTATCAAATTATTTAACTAATTAATTCATTTTTTATTTTATTCCAGTACTCCAGGAGGAAATTCTATAAGTGCATGTGAATTAACATGTGCACTTATTTCCTCACTGGCAAGAAATGTTGCTCAAGCTGCTCAGTCAATGAAGGAAGGCAGATGGGACCGGAAATTGTACTCCGGTTACGAATTATATGGAAAAACACTGGGAGTCCTTGGATTCGGTCGTGTGGGACGGGAAGTTGGAGTGAGGATGCAATCTTTTGGAATGAAAATTGTATGTTTTGATCCTATTGTTAGTGCTGAGGATGCTGCAGCGGCTGGAGCTACTAAACTAGGTCTAGAGGAGATTTGGCCAATTGCTGATTATATTACTGTTCATACTCCATTGATTCCACAGACGAAGAGTAAGATTATTTATATAAATGTGAATTTTGAAGCGAAAATATTGAAAATTAAAATTTCTTCCGGGAGTTTTTTATCAATATCTCCAAATCTAGAGGAGATAGCGGAATTTTTGTAGAGACCTTTTTTGTAGAGTGGAATGAGAGCTATAAAAAAGGTTCTATCAAAAATTACGATATCCCCATTGAATTCCGAGATATTAAAAAAAAACTGAAATTAATTCATTCAATTTTACGATTTAATCAATTAATAATGTCTTGATTATTTTTGCAGATTTGATCGGAGCTGCAACTCTCTCAAAATGCAAGAAAGGAGTTAGAATAATTAATGTAGCAAGAGGTGGAATCATCAACGAGGAAGAACTCCTGGAGGCTTTAAAATCTGGCCAATGTGCTGGAGCTGGACTTGATGTTTTTAGTGAAGAGCCACCAAAAAATCCAGTGACACACGAATTAATTAAACATCCTCAAGTCATTGCAACACCTCATCTCGGTGCAAGCACTGCAGAGGCACAACAACGTGTTGCTGTTGAAATTGCTGAACAATTTGTTGCAATTTCAGAAAAATCTGATAAATACAGTGTTACTGGAGTTGTTAATAAATCTGTATTGTCTTCATAATTCATTAACTCTCATTTTTATCAAGAAAAACATATATATTTTCTCATAAACTTCATTAATATGTATTATTATCCACAATAAAGATGAATAATCATTTTATGAATTATAAAAATTGAATTTACAAGAAATCAAAGGGATTTACAGTAATTTTCATAAAGACCTTTTTTATAGAGAAAATCAAGACCTACAAAAAAGGTCCTAATAAAAATTCCTCCATCTCCTCTAGATTCAGAGATATTCATCAAAAACTGAATTTATCCCATAAATCTTGATCTTTTTCGTTGCAAAAATGAAATAAAATATAATAATTAGCTATTTTAATATAATTACACTGTTGATAATTAACACAATGTTGTTACTGTCCTCAATACTCTCAAGAAACATCATAAACAACGAAAACAATGCCTTTTTTGTTCTAAATATCATATTCAAAAAAAATCAACACTAGCGCCATCATCTCGTAAGAATTCGTGACTAAACCCCGAACTACCCCAAATTCCTGCGTCTCTCACTCCAACGGATCACTTGTTGCGCCGCTGTCCTGTCGCCCGGCTCGACTCCAGCGGCAGTGCAAGACAATTTCTCCAATTTTCATCTTAAATGTCCACAATTAAAGTGTTGTGAAGTGTTAAAAATCAACGAAAATAACCGATTAAAGTGAATTAAAAATAAATAAAAGTGATATTCATTCGTGGATTAATTCGTCCTGTGTATGTCCTTCGTCTTAGATGTGTATGTGTGACAGTGAGTGCCTCCAGCATTGGATTTACATGGAATAATGTTTTTTTTTCTCAATCCTAATATTTATTCAATCAATCGAGGAAATAATGGTGAGTTTTTATTAAATAATCCAATTAATTTCATCATAAATAATTTTATTATCCCAATAATCGTTCAATTATTCATAAAAATGAGAATTAAAATTCTTTATTAATTAAATTTTACCTGAAAAAAACAATAAATTCAGCAATTTTCATTTCTAAATAAAGAACAATAATTCTATTTTTTATTTATAATTAATATAAATTATTTTATAACTTTATTTTATCCAAAATTTTATTCATCCAAAATTAAAAATCCCCAATTTCCGCAATTCTTTGAATCTCCCACTCTAGGTAAAATTCTTTTGTTGTATCCCGTACAAAAGGTAGAGTAGCTCTTTCTTGAGCTAGAAAATCTGGAAAAGGTCTTTTGTCCGACTAAAATATTGGATACCAGGTATAATTCTATTTAAGAATGAAAACCTCTAGTTTTACTCCAACAATTCCAATTCCTCACTGAATAAATACATGTATATGAGATTTGTTTATTCATTCAATTGATTTAATTTCATTTATTCGTCATTTTACGTGATGAAATGGTGAAGATAATTGAATAGAGCAGAAGAAAGGGTTTTACATATTCTTCTGAGGTATTCATAGAACATCCGTTCTGCCCCCTCCACCCCTCTTGAAGGGCTCAATGCTCTTCACAGATTGCGATTGTACAAGTTTTTTTCTTTTCTCTCTCTCTTTCAATTTCATTTTTTCTTACTTTTTTATTTTTATTCTCACATCTTCTCTCTTGGGCCCTCGTGTGTATATAATATATGTACTACCTTTGATAGGACCAACCGTGTATGTGCGTCGTCATGAAACCAGTTCTGTTTACTGTGAGAGGGGCCAGTTTCGGTCCAACTTAATATTTTTATTCATTTTATTTCATTTTTTTTTTTTTCACGGGTTTCTTTTCGCCTTCCGGTCAATCATTGATAATATGCATATTGGGGTATTTATATGCATGAATACTTTTAATTCTGTTTTATTTTATTAAAAGATGATTTTACGGTTTTTATAATTGATTTAATAGTGAATTTTTGAAGAAGACATTTTTGACATTTTAGTAAATATTGAATTATCTCGGTAATGAGGGGTTTTAGGAAAAAATGTCAAGATACATTTTTTGTTTAAAATTTAATTATCTACAAAAAAGGTCTCTTGACATTTTCCCCTAAAATCATTCAATTACGAGATAAACTCATAATTATGAAAATTTTTGATTAAATGCAAATGAAAAAAAATTGTTAATTCAAAAATAATATGATTAATTTGAAAAATATTGTTTCTTCTTTGAATGGGAATGAAAAGGGTGTATCATAAGCAGTATTATATACTCAGGTACTATAAATACCCTCAGATTATAAATGTTTATGTAGGTACACGGGTTCATGGGATTTAACGTCAGGTCATATTGGCTCATGTATATGGGGTTTTGTTAAAAATGTTAGTGGGGGGAAAACACTATTACCAAAAATACATTTTCTCCCTCTTGGGTAGTACTATCACAAAAATAGAGTTGCAGAGGGGAAAATTGAACGAGTGAATTCTGATTTATTTTTGAAATTTACTCTCGTATTCATTCATGTAAAGATTTGGATTAGTGTCAAGGCGAGAATATTCTCACAATTATTTTCATCAGTAGTTTTGACTTAAGAATGAAAGTGATGACATATTCTCGATTGAAATGGGCTGGATATGAGTGCAATTGACCAGTTGTGTACATTTTAATTTTATGATTTGAAGACGCGTTGTGATAAACTGGAGGGGCCGCAAAATGCTACAGTCAAACGTCAGCACTTCCGGTGTTGTTGTTAATGTGTATCTGCCATTGGTAAAGTCAATATTAACATGAATTATGATAATTATATAATATTTATTCATTAATAAAATAAATTGTCTTTTGTATCTCTTTAAACATCAATTTATCTCGATAACGATTGATTTTAGGGGAAAATGTCAAGAGACATTTTTTGTTGCAAATTTTCTCATCTACAAAAAATGTCTTTTGACATTTTTTGATAAAACCACTCATTATCGAGATAAATCGATATTTAGATGAATTTGATAAATCAAGTTTTCATTATTTATACAATATTTTATTATTCAGGAGGGGGGGAGTCAATTTAAACATGAAAAAAATGGAATCCCAAGAAAAGAGGAAAGTTTTAAATCCATAAAAATTCCAGAATTTCTGGTTATATTCTCGAACCGATTTGACAGGTCGTAATTTTTGAAAAGACCCAGAGTGAAAAATTGGCATCATGGGTGGGAACAGATGGTAGATAGGTCAGGAGAGGCGTTAGAGTGAGGGACGAGAGGGGGGAAGCAAAATGGCTGGCATACAAAGAGAACGGACCTTGGGTATTTCTTCAGTGACAAACCGATCACGTTGTAAAATTTTTTTCTTTCTTCTTCGCCCTTGGCCAGGTAATTCTCCAAATGCCTGGAGTCAATGTAGGTGTCAACGTACCAGTTAGTCAACTTAATCTCGAAAATCTAGAAAAAGTAGCAAAATTGAGTTATTAAATAAATTCAGGGTCATAATAATAAAACGCACTTATTAAATTTTTTTTTTACCCAAAATGCTCCAATTTTTCATGATAATCCCTTATGGGCTAAACGTCCAGACAACCGTGCTTATTATTTTCACTCGAGTGGTCATAGCACAAGGTTGGAGACTCATTCATCCGTACATGGAGATGGTCACTATATAAAGTTTACACATCCTGAAATTACGTGATAATTTATTAACAAAACAAATAATTGCCAACAGCAATTTTTCATATTTTCTTTTTTGAAAATAAATAAAACATAATATTTAATTTCTTAGAATCATTAGCAATTAGATAATCATCACTACAAATTAATTATAAACACTTGAACCAATTGACTCTGATAAAAACTTGTTGAGCCATAAAGATCAAGGGAGTTGTCTTTCACATGTGCTTTTTTTTTTCTGAAATGAGAGTGAAAAAAGTTGCTTCGTGTATCGGGAAACTGTCAAGTAACACTCTGAGCAGGATAATCTGACGGTATACAACAGTAAACAGTGAATAGACGAGTACTCTGTACTGTTTTTGTTTAAAATGCCTTTGAGCTAGAACTCTCTGTTTTATTTGACGGGCAAGACTGGGTCAAATGTCAGTGTCCTAACATGGAAACTGTGCTTGAATGAGTCATCTTGTATTTTTTTTTTTTTTTTTTCATTCTTCAAGAAAGATGAGAGTGGCTGTACAATATAGTAGATTGTTTCTGGCAAAATATATATCTTTTGTCAAATTGATTTTAGTCATAAAATTATTCAGTCGGATCATCAAAGAAATACTCATAATATGAGTCAAGTTCATGTTTAAACACGATTAAACGAAAGGATTATCCAATGATTATTCAATAAATCACATTTTATCGATAAATCCTACATTATCGACTGTAGCTCATTCAGACGTGACAATTTTCACTCTTAAAATCGTTATTTTCTTTAAGATATCATAATTTGTCCTTCGTCTGGAAATATTCATCATCGAATATATCTAGATCAAATAATCACTAAATCGTTATCAATTTACTCGGAATTCATCTCTTATTCCTGACTCATGGATTTTTTTTTCACTAGTTTTAACACGTTCCACTGATAAGCAAAATCCACCGAGGCGCAAATGTTATGCATAGAACCGGTATCCTTGATTATGATTAGCATCAATTTTATCCTATACAAAAAAAACAAATTCCATTCAATTTTTATTATAAACAAAAAAAAAAAATTGGGAATGACGTTTAGAAAAATGCAATGAAAGATAAATATTTGTACTACAGATAAACTCTTCTATCAATGAGTACCTGTTATCAGCATATTAACAGAGATATGAGTCTCGCATACAATCGTAACTCGCTTTGACAGAGTCTCACCGGTTAGTACATTCACACTTTTATTTGTCCCCCATAGATAGTATACGTTTTACCCCCATTTCACTCGGTACCGTTTTCCCACTACTCTTTGTCCTCTCTCTCTTGCGCTCCCAGGGACAATTTGTGCTCAGTTTGTGCAGAGACTTCGATTAAAACGTGTCTTTCCTCTGTCAATTGTGGTTATTTCTATAAATATAGAAAATTATTATTTTTATTATTGAGTGAAAATTCTTGATCATACGAAATTTTATCAACACAGATGATAAAGGTGGGATATTTGGGAATCGAGAGGTCCTGGTGATATTTTTATATTTTCTTTCTATTTATCAATATCAATCATCATTTGTCAATGTCAATACATTGAAATATTGACCCTAGTTTGAACTTCAAGTGAGATATTGTCCATGCATTCTCCAGGCATGCGTAATGCTATGAATTTAACTGTTTTAGCTTCAATTACTACCTTTCGTTTATCACTGATGCAACTCCTTGGTGAAATATTACTTGCGCAATGGGTATATTCGATTCGTTAAATGTAATATCGCTGGGTTAGTTGAAAGGAGATACTCGTGGTTCAGTAATGCAGACGAATTTCTGTAGTGAAGTCAGGCGTGAAGATGCGGTAGTCGTGAAGTTGAAACGAGTACAATATCAAATATTCTTTCTGTTCCTCAATTTGAATTTTTTAAAGAAGACAAATTTTAGAAAATAACTCATACTCATAAGGTCAACATTTGTTGCAGGCTTCCCGAAAGAAGGATCGGTTGCAAGATGGAGGAATCATCGACTGCTGTTCGTAAAGAACAAGAAAACCTACAGAATGACGACAGATCTAACTTTATAACTGATGCAAGTTACAAAACATCCAAGTCTGATATTGCGAGACTCCAAGAAAATTCAGTAAAAATTGACTTGTTCGATCAAGATTTTCCGGTCGAATGTAATTATACTAAAGAATTGAAGACAGAGGAGAATTTTGATGATACATCAGAAGTTGAATCGCTTCCGACCAAGAGATCAGAAAAGCCGAGGTGGAGTAAAGAAGTATTAGAAGTTGAGAAGAGGTGGTCAGGTGAATTTTTGGACAATCGTTTGGATCAGAATTCATCAGAGTCTTCGAAATCTTCGTATGTTGAAGAAGCTGGGAGTATATCATCCCGTGAAAGTGTTTTGGAAGATATTCAACGTAAAACTGTCTTGAAACAATCTCGTTCAGATAAATATCGAGTTTATCAGAAAGATTGTCAGGAGGTTATTGAAAATACTCTGAGCACGGTAGATTCTAATTCCTGCTTTGAAGACAGAATAAATGCTGTTGATGATGAGATCAGGGAGAAATTTCAATTGGAGAGTGAAGACGATACTTTGATTGAGTCATCGTCACCTCTAGCTTGTTTAGAAGAAGAATCTTCCTTCGATTCAAGCCTTCATCAATCTGGGGATGATTTGAATATACAGGGAGGGACAATAGAATTTGAGAAAACATCAACTCCTGATGGTTACGCAGAACTAATAAGAGAGATAATCATGGAGCCAAGTTCTTCTCATCATAAAGAAGAAAAGAAGAAGAAAAGTGGTTTTCGCCGTCTCCTGCCAGGTCTTTTCTCCCCTAAAGATTCTCGGAAAGATCACCGAAAGGAACAGAAAGAACGGAAAAAACGTGATGATAGACACTTCAATCAGCACCAACAGAATGGCATCTATACGAGATGTCCGGATACCATGCACTTGAATGAGGATATAAAACACAATGTCAACTTGGATACGAGTTTGAATGGTTCGATAATTGAGGAGAGACTCAATGAAATCAAGCAGGAATTGTTTCCTGATCAGGAAATGACGACAAGTACACCAGATCATTTTCTTCAAGAAAGAAATTTGCATCATGATCACAGAAATCTTAGATTGTACGGGGCAAACTCATCAATCAGTTCGATTACAGTTGAAGATAAATGGACAGATCAGAATATCATAAGTGGATCTCCAGATATGAGAAGATTGAAGCAGAGAATTAGGAATGATGATAGAAAATGTAGTCTAGAGCGAAACCACAGTTTTCAAGAGTCTCAGTCTCGATTCTTCAGGAATCATGGACCATCTGGGAGAATTTCTGCACCACCCTCTGAACGCTATCTCATTCGTCCTCGTGCAGTCCACCCTATCGATCGCCCTCTTCCAGCCATTCCGCAAAGAGTTGAATTCTCAAATTATCAGAATCACGAGGAAATTCGACAACAGAGTATAATGAATTATCACGGTGAAGTTTATTACTCTGGTAATCAAAATTATGCCAATGAGGCAGAGCTGTACGAGAACGGAAACCATATTGAGAAAATGGAGATAATTCGAAATCAAAGCTTTGATTCTGGATTCAATTCAACGCCAGTTTCGACTCAAGCTAAAGTTAATCGTCAATTGGTAATGTCCCAGAATAACGAAAAGACCGGAATCAATACTTCCAAGTCATGTAAATATTCACCAAGTTCGAGTCAGAAATCTGGAGATTACGCGGACTCAAGTTATACCCCGAATTCAAGTCAGAAGAGTGAATTTTCACCTGGTAGTTCGAAATCTGGTGAATATTACTTGAATTCTCCAAGGAACAGTAGTGGAATGTCACCAGATACGAGTTTTGGTCGTGATCAAACTGATCATGAAAAAACAATCATCCCAGAGGTATCATCTGATGCGATAGTTCACATGAAAGATGATCGTTTGTACGACGAAACTCCAAGATCGTTATCAGTAAGTCCTCGTCCGACTCAACTTAACATAACCCAAGAAGTTTCATGTATGCGTGCATCCCCAAATATTCCACTATCCACAAACCTTGCAAAGTTCCGCGCAAATGTTGAGAATGCCTCACCCTCCGAAAACAAAGGACAAACTTCTCGTCTCTCATCGCCCATTCCAAACTCCTGTCCTACAACTCCTTCGCCAATTCAATCACCCGTTCAGAGGGACAAGTCACTCGCAAGTTTCTCCCCTGTTGCATCGACTGTTCAAAGAGTTACGTCGCCCTTAACTATCTCAACTTTCGATAATAACGTATCAATGACTGAAGGCAATCGAAGTAGATCCAATACCCCATTGATGTCTGGAATGATGCAATCACCGAGAATACTTATGCAATCAAAGAGCCCGGAAGCTACACGCATGACAGTGTTGTCATCGCCGACAGTTTCTCAAATGAAAACATCATTATGCTCTCCTACTTCTACATTCCAACCTAGGAAGTCTCAGCCTAATGATCAGATTCTGATAGCTTCACCAAAGAGAGATCCAATCTATGATCAACGTTCGCCCAGTAGAATGGAACAGAGATTCAGAGGATCACCAATTCCCATAACTGATTCTCCAAGTCAACTGACATCACGGGCAAACCTTCAATCTCCTCTAGCTGAGAAATTGGAAAGTGAATCACCACCTGAAGCCCATGAAATATCTCATGAACCTCCTCAGGCCTTTCAAGATAAACCACAAGAACCTGTTGCCCAAGCAATTCAACAAGCTAGTCCTGAAAAAAGTATCCAGAGACCAGAACCAATTTATGTCAGGAAACAAATCCTTCAGAGAACAATGTCTCCTACCCCTGGAAATACTGAAAAGAGTCATTGCTACACCGATGGAAAATCAAATATGTTGTTGGTTCAAACTGTACCCCAGAATTCAACATTCCAAACTTCCAAAAGTCCCATAAGAGAAGGGCCAGATTATCAAAAATCACAGACTCCTCTCAAGACTTCATCAGAGAAACCTGAGGTGCAACAGAGAATAGCTAAACCAGTTCACATAGCTCCAAATGCATCTCCAGAGCATTCTGAATCTCTGCAACTCAGGAAGAAGAACCCAAGTCCTCATGAACGTCCTCACGCCGTTTACGTTGATCAAACTCCATCACCAAAGGTGACTCCTGGGAGGAGAGTACAAGCTCCACCAGTCATGGTTCGAGTAAAATCTCCTCAGCCCCAACAAAACCAAATACAGTCACCGCAATCAAATCATCCGATATACAGTAGTAGACAAGAAATATTGAATCAGGAACCGATTTATGATAAACGTGCAATGATTCGAGAGCAAATTTATGCACAAAGGAATGAGAAGCAGAATCTTATCTATGGCCAAAAAACCTCTGAACCAATTTATGATCAACATTCTAATAAACAATTATCTCCATTGAAACATCAGACTCTACAGCATCTGGAGGCATTCTATTGGCAACAGAAAGCTCTTGAAAATCAACGAACCTCGACAAATTCTCCGACTGTTTTGAAACAATGCCAAGAGCTTAAAGCCGATAAACCAGAAATTCGAGAGGCAATTTATTGGCAGCAATTGAAAAGACTGAATGAAGAACAACAACAAAAGATTTTTGAACGGAATCAATTTGAGGAATGCGAAGATATTCACAAAGAAAAACCTCAGATATCGCCGAGGATTCAAAAACATGATCAACGTCAGGAACATCTGGAACAGATGTATTGGCAGACAAAAGTACAACGCAAAGCGCAATTGGCATCTAAACCACCGATAGTGGGACAGAAAGGACAGAATCAACCGGTTTTGGTGGTGAGGCCCCAGCAAGCACTTCGTGATCCAAATGAACTGATAAATCAAAGATCCAAAAGTGTCTCTCCTCATTTCATTCGTAGTGATGAAAGACGTAGTTTACAATTGCCAAAGAGATCACCAGGAAAAGCTGATGATGGACGTTTCACAGAATTTAAAGTAGATCCTGTAATTAGAAAAGCAGCAACACCACCGATTTATGATGATCCTGAAGATCGCAAGAATCCTCCACCCATCTTTAAACGTGGTAGTTTGATAAGTAATTCCAACAGTTCCGTTGACTATGGTACAATGGGTACAAAACGAGTGAGTTTCTCAAATCAGGGCAATCCACCAGAAATTGGCTCGGGTAACTGGCCCACAAAGCATGGTATGGCTCCTGAACCACCAACCAGGAGACACAGAGCTGAAGACAAACCTTCTGACGTCACTGATCCCGCCTTTGCCAGAGTTCAAGAGGAGAATCAGAATAATGTTAATAAAAGTGCCAATAATATTTATGGGAATACTATTTCTGGACCAACGAGAGTTGTTCATGAGACTGAATTTGATGCTAAACCTCTGCCGCCACCACCTGTGGCGAATTTGGCGAATAGGAGTAGCAGTTTGAGGGATAAGAGACAGCAGAGAATTGAAATGCAACAGACACAAATTGTGGCGAATCCAAGAAGATGGTTGAGAGTTAGTGAGAGTGAGAGTGGAAGTGAGGCTGGTGAAGTGCAGAGGATTCTTCATCGCCGAAATGGTGAGTCAATCTTTTCATATTTGTTTATTATTCATTCTCATTGCTTTCTCCGTGTACATTCATATGATATTTGCATAAGTAACGCGAATCTTTTTGAGTTGATGGTTGAAATTTCAGTTGCAATCCTTTAAATAAATCAGGTATTTAATGATCATCCACATTAAGTACAGATCTGGTAGGATCTCCCATAACATCCGAGCTTATAAAGTTTTTTGGCATCCGCACACTGTTCGTAGTACTGCAGTGATCTGCAACATTCTGATCATGCGCTCATGTAAGCCTCTTTCATAGCATTCTCGGGTTAGCTTAATCCCTTGGTTTTGACCAAGTTTCCTTGGATCTCCACTGAAATGTGAGATTTCCGTGGTTTCCCTCTGAGGGTAAATCACTTCTTCTGACTATTCCTTTCATATTCAACTTTTATGACATTTTATTGCGATTTGTCTTCTATATACATTTTTTCAAGCAATCCTTGTTCAAATCCGACTTGTGTCTTATCTTCCGATTCTCGGGAATACCTCCTGAGTTTGAATTCCTGCTCCGCCTTTCTCCGATAGATGGAACCTACGGAAAGGGAAAATATCTCTCTAGCATAATGATGAAAGAAAATGATTTGCCATCAAGTGATTCTATTCATTTTTGATTTGGTCAAATAATTTTATCAATCTGAATGCATTCAGGTGTCTATTCCCAGACAGATGATATCTCTAGCTCTATGTTATTGAATTTCAAATTCAAAACAATTCATAATTCAAATTATAGAAGAAATATTATCTCACAATATCTTATGGTCCGATAATTTTGGCTTAGCCGGTTATCCAAGATGCGGATAGTCTCGTGTGAAAAGTTGATAATGTTTTTGAAACGGTATAGTACAGAAAGCAATCGTTGAGTGTTGCCCAGGGGTGGGGTGGAGGATTTGGTCCAGGGAGTAGGGATGGAGGGCTTTGAGTAGTGGGAGTAACGTTGAGTTCGGGCATCGATTCCCAACTCCCGTGACGTCATAAACCGGGACTCTCTGCCAACCCGGCACACGCCGGCAATTGGAGAGTTCGCCAACACTTTTGCGCCATAGTGGTACATAAGGCTTTTGTGTAGTGGTTCGTGGTGAGCATTTTCCTATCTTTTTCTTGTTTTTTTTTTTCACTGTTCTGATGGTGAATTTTTTTGTGGCCCTACAGTGCTTGTGATACTAAATTTTCGATACATTTTCATTTTTCAAAAGAATATTCTTCCTTCGTTTTGTTTATTTGTAGCAAAATCATGGACGACTATTTCCAGCAGAGAGAGTTTCATTCAACATGAATAAACGCCACAGTGACAGTTTTTCAATATCGGGTTGTGGAAATGACAGACAAATTTTTAACAATTGAAAAATTAATTACTCGAACTCAATTCATTCTGATTTTTCTTTCAAATTGTCAATTGACGACTTTTTATTCTTGTTCACGTCTTGATTTAATAAAGTATTGATTGTGATCGTTAGGAAGGTGATGATGGAAAAAATTAAATATTAACGATATAATAATACTCGGATGCAATAATTCTAACCTCGAACTAGTTCATTTGCCCCCTCAAGTGACAGCTGATCGATTTTCAAGTTAACATACTTGACACAATGGTGATCGGGCTTCTTGCCGGGTGTTGGATTACGTTTCCACGTGAATGAAACAAAAGTCTTGTCAGTAATCTTCTGTTACTGAGAATCAAAAGGATATGACGATTTTTGTGCTGATGAAGAGTAAAATCAATATTCGACAAATTAGCCATTCTGGCAATTTGCCAATTGCACTGAATAAATCGCTGCTATTCTTCTTTTTATCAAATAATAATGATATTGGATATGTCAAGCGTAATATGATTACAATTCAGTAATTGATGAACTCGACTGTCGGATCATAAGGGGATATTGTCACTAGCACTGGCCACTAAAAAATTTAATACCACTTTTTACTCAATTATTCAATTAATTACATTTTTATATTTTTTGACATCAGTGATTCATAAATAAGTGTTGATTTATCAGTGAAATAAAACATTAAAAAATCCTTCGATAGTGATTCCATTTCAGTGGACAATACGTGATAATCTCTGATAGATTAAAAGAGATATCTCGAAAATGCTTCCAATGAAGGAAATCACGTTGAATCGGTATGTGGTGATGATGGAAGTTTCTATGGTAGTTTCGGGTCGCGTTAAATCAGCGATATGAACTTGTTTCAATGAGACAATTTCTCATCAGTTGATAAATCATGCTGACACGTTGGAAGAGTAAGGACAAGAGCTCCTCCAAGAGCTCATCCAGCGGAAGTGGCAGCAAGAAGAAACGAAAATTTGGTAGAGAAGGTAGGCGTCGTTTATTCTGATTGTCGAATATTCAATTTAGGGGTTTTTCTTTTTCTTTTTCATTGCAATTAGCACAAACGTGTGAAGGGATAGAATTATCAATTGATTTGATGAAATGTTACTGGGTCTCGAGAGGAGATGAAACACTATGTGCACTTCGTTACTTTTGATTGCTGCAATCACACGGTAGAAAGATTCTCAAATCAAGAGGATGATTTTAGGTCATTAGGAGGATTTTCCTATCTCCCGTAGATTCTCAAATCGCTCTTTACAAGTTTAAATTTCTTTCCTTCACGTTCCACTTTTTTTGTCGTTCAAGTCAATAATCGGATGAAGCGTTCAATGATCTGCATGGAACGAAAACCTTGACCTCTGGCTGCAAAATCGAATACGATTTCCCATAAGAATTTCCTTAAAATCTAAATCAATTTGGAAAATGTCGGAAATCTTCAGTTTGATGTACATTAAATACACAACTCTACAATTGCGAGAGAGTTTACTTTACGATTATTAATTTTCCATAACTGCAAATCTAATTCACGGAAACTCGTGTTTCCATGGAATTCTTAATGTATCCTCAAACTTACTTAAACATATACTGACACGAGAAAATTTCTTGCTATTCAAATGTATAACAAATATTTCCATTGTACCACAATTCACCAATTCCATTTACCTTCACCAAAACTTGTGACAAATAGAAGCTAGAATAAAACGTACAATGTTATTTCGTTTGCTATTTGAAAAATTTAGAAGAATAATAACAAGTCTTCTTACGCCCATACAACTGTTGAGAAAGGATAGGGGCGGTTAAATCTCAAGGGAGAAAAACCACTTTGTTTGGACGAGATAAAAATGGTTTTTCGTCAAGAAATATTACAATTCAATTTTAATGATAAATCATCATCTCTTGAATGAATAAAATGTTTATCAATTCAGAGGAATTTTTCCTCAAAAATCAAACGAATTTTAGAACCTTCTCTTCTTGTAAATCTGAAACCATCAAAAAGCAGATAAACTTCTTTAAGGCAATAAAATACAGATTGTAATCCGATTTTAATGTGACATTGATAGACCAATTTATCCTGAATTTGGTAATACTACCTCCCCAAAAAAAAAATGGACAACACCCTGATGTCACGTTTGTCCTGCGTCTGCGCTCAGGTTGCAAAATATTTTTCCCTCGGCGTAGTGGTTCAACCTACACTCCACCAACCCCCAGTCTCTTGCTCTGAATCCTCCACGGGTGGTATTCACCCCCCGAGTGAGACAAACCGGTATCCAAACTCTTTCATAATACCTTAACCTACTCATTGATTCCAACAAAATCAGGTCATTCTATCAGGACTATCTCAATAAAGTTTATTTTTTATTGTAAAACATTGTAATAATATTCATGCCTGAACATATGCTCAATAACATAGAATATAATCCTGTACAGACCCACAGAGATATCTATTTTGAAAATATTTATTAGTTTTGTGATAATGTGTATCATGCTCTCTGAACTGTGATAAATTTATATTTTTTATTTTTTTAGAGAGTTAATTTATACATATTGAGTGTTTACATTGAATTTTGTGAGATAAATATGCGTATTTTCGTATTTAAACATTGTGTTTCGCTTGATGGTAAGCAATTTTTGTATTAATTAGTGAACAAATATGTTTAATATTCGTATTTATTCATTACTCATACCAGTATGAGCATTTGTCCTAATTTTAAATGAATCCAATGACAAATTCTTCAACTTTTCGACTATAAACATTGTTTGATCTTTATCCCTGAAGTATCAAAGATCACAGTTGAGTTTTAGAATCATCTGAATACAGAAAAAACTTCAGTGTGTTAGTTTCTCTCTATTATGTCACTTTTTCGTATTATCCTACAGCTTTTGTTCGATAAAAGTTTAACTAAAAGTTGTATCAAATATTTTTCAATCTCCGACAAAGTTTATATTTAAAAAAAAAAAGTTGTTTGTCTTTTTAAAGTAGTTGTTTCATAACTAGTTGGGATTTTTTAAATTCATGGTTTATCCTATCATCTCTGTAGATTTTCAATTATCCAATCGGTCGTAAATTTTCGATTATTTGTCTTTCACAAATTTTCGTTATCATGTTTGTTTTCTGAATAATTTATCAGCTGCATTATTGTTTTTCAATTCAGAAAGTGTAAAATTGAAAAATTTTCTTTTTTTTTAAAAAACTTTGAATGAAAAAATCCTTTCAGGATTCCTTCTAATTGCTATTTTATTAGAATCATTAAGGATTGATAAAGTTATTTTATTTTTCCTCTCTTATTTCTCGGGTTTATCCGGGTCATCCATCAATTATTCATTGAATCAAGTACAGAGGCCGTTTGGAAAGCAATTCTTCTTCATTCAATCCCGATATACATTCTCTCTCGATTGTACTGAGGTAACTGGGTTGTAGGATATAAAGAGTTGAGGTGATTTATCAATTTATCTCGATAACTAGTCATCTTAGGAGAAAATATCAAAAGATGATTTTTATTGAAAATTTAATTATCTACAAAAAAGGTCATTTGACATTTACCAAAAAAATCATTAGTTACCGAGATAATTAGCCCAATAGTTTTAATTGTGTTGTAGATGTTTCTTTTAATCGTTCATAAATTCATATGATCTCTCTATTCATCATTTTCTGCCCACTCAACAGCAAAATACATACCTGGTTTATCTTGTCCACTCAACAGACGTGTAAAGCATCTATTATTACCAAGATTATTACCTCTATTATACTTACAACATACCCTGTACAAAATGACCCCATAAATCTAAGTCATATTTAGTGAAAATGATGAAATATCCGGTGAGATGGGGGGAAATTGGAAAAAAAACTAAAAAAAAAATTATTTTTCTCCATCGAGATATCTTGATTAGATGCTTCATTTCAACTGACATTCAGTCCCCGGTCTTATGACCCAATTCGGTAGATGAATTATTTCAGTTGGTCACTCCAATTTTATCGTATATTCGGCTCAATATTAGACAATGTAATTGATTTAATACAATTTGATATTTACGAAGAAAAAAAAAGTTTAATATTTTTGAAAAATTGTCTAGATATTAAAATTTTTAAATCATGATTTCTTAAAAATTTATAATTCAAACTTTGACCTCGTAACAAAGGATTGCTGGTAATTTACCCGCTACCTATTTTACCGACTGTTTTCCTAAATTATCACAGTGGCTGACTATACAGAGAATATACTACTTGCCAATATTTGACTTTTCAATTGAGTTGAATAATTTTGATAAAAACTGAAAAAATTATATTTTATTACTATTTTAATTTTAAAAAATTACGGATTAGGAAAAGAAAATAATAATTGATTGAAAGTTGTCATTATGTTGCTCCATATTATTACCCATAAATATACAGTTCAACGATTGCATTATGGGGTGATAATGCCATATTCCTCATATAGAAAACTGGGTCGGAAAGGCTTAATTAACTTTTATTATTCATCAAAGAAATTTCGAGTTATGATAAAAAAATATAAAAAAATACTCCAATAAGGGTGTATTTCGATGGTGTATCAGGATCGATGTACAATCGATGCCAATGAAAAATATAGTAAACTGGTATTATTTTATGGCAAGAGGGATGGGTCGAGGGATGGATTAACCCACTAAACTCAGACACAATGAGCAAAAATGTGTCCTCATGAGGAGGAAGTTGGCCATTGAGAGAATGTAGGAGGATAACGAGAGTGAGCAACTAGAGAGGACCGCACCCACCCTGATTATCGATCCGTGTGCAACCCTTGGCATGCGTCGAATTTTACTCTTTAAATTTGTACATTATCCACTTGGGTTATTATTTAATTCGAGATTATTTTCTTATTCAAAAATTGAACATTTTATCAAAGGTATTCTTTCAAAAATGTATAATCCTACAGGAAAATTTTGAATTTGTGGTATTTGGATTATTCCACCAGGAAGTAAAATTTAAATCCCCCATTTCCGCATTTGAGAAAGTATATTGTGAAGATAAATACCTAGTCCTGATGTAATAACATCCAAATACAATAGTATTCATTCCTCTCCAGGAGTCCTAGTTTTTTCAACTGCTCGTTCCCGCAACAGCAGAAGGGGAAATTCTCATTTCCTCATTTCAAATGAAGAAATACAATTGCGAGATCACACTCGGCATTTGCAATTTGAAGGATTAATGTCATTGTAATGACAATAAAAATCAGCTCATGGGAAAATGAATTTACTTGAAACAAGTTGAAATCTACTTGAATCAAGTACCAAATTACTTGAATCAAGTATTAAACTACTTTAATCAAGTACCAAACTAGTTGAATCAAGTCGCGAATTACTTGAATCAAGTACCAAATTACTTGAATCAAGTATCAAACTACTTGAATCAAGTACTAAATTACTTGAATCAAGTACCAAACTACTTGAATCAAGCACCAAAATACTTGAATCAAGTACTAAACTACTTGAATCAAGTACCAAACTACTTGAATCAAGTCGCGAATTACTTGAATCAAGTACCAAATTACTTGAATCAAGTATCAAACTACTTGAATCAAGTATTAAACTACTTTAATCAAGTACCAAACTACTTGAATCAAGTCGCGAATTACTTGAATCAAGTACTAAACTACTTGAATCAAGTACTAAATTACTTGAATCAAGTACCAAACTACTTGAATCAAGCACCAAACTACTTGAATCAAGTACCAAACTACTTGAATCAAGTCGCGAACTACTCGAATCAAGTACATCAATATTTAAATCATGTCGAGCCCTACTTGCATCTCAATCGCGCCATCGAATCAAACTTTATTTTTGACCGAGTGCTGTACATACATTCTTCAACATTCTGTCACTGAATTCATGTTGATTCGCATTAGCTAACAGAAAAATATCGACAGATGAATAAAAAACTGATGTAAAGCATCTTCCAGACATCTCGAGATACTTCACTGGCATCTAGAGATGTTATCCAACTTGAAGCATGAAAATCCTCTGGCGAACATACATTTCCTGGCACTTTCCCAGCATCGTTACCCCTTGTGAAAGCCTCTTCGTTCTTATATTGCATCCGCTTATGAAATTCTACGAGTATTTTTTTTTCATGATGAAGGAGATTGGGGAGGTATAGCTGTGTCAAGGGTCAATGTAAATAAGTAACAGTTTGACTATATTGTCTCAAGCTCCGTTGGGAATATTTCTGCAGTTACTGTCTGATTCATACTGTATTGCTCTCGTGGGTACATCATTCCCAGGTGGGACGCCAGTCAATGAGAGCAAACGGATCAAGTTCTCATGATTTTTTTAAGTCAATTGATGCTTAAAATAATATCAACTTGAATCCATTCTTCTTTTTTATCTGATTCAACACTAATTATTTAATTCACTCCTCTTCCCTTATCCACCAACTGTAAAAATGGGTCTCATTTATATCGCGAATGAAAGGTTCTCCAGTTTTTTAAAAATGACCTGAACTTTTTCATCATCACCGGAAATGTAAAACAACTCTCGTTTCACTTTTTTCTTCTTTCCATTATTTTTTTTGTCCACTCTGTGCTAGAGCCTTCGCATGGCCGACTCTGAGTATAATTTTAAAAAGTCTAACCCAAGATTTCATACGTTTTTTCTTAGAATTCCACGTGATGTCTAATATTCTTCAAATACCTCAACCAAATTCACGATAAATATTGAATTATCTCAATAACAATTGATTTTACAAAAAAATGTCAAGAGGCCTTTTTTGTAAAGAATTTCAAGGGCTACAAAAAAGGTTATTAGAGTTTTTCTCAAAAAATCGCTCATTATCGACATAATTCGATGTTTATCGACACAACATAAAAGGTCAAAAGGTCATACATAGGATTGAATAATGATGAACATATCTCACACAATTAATAAATCATCAAACAACAATTTCATTCAATTTCGAACAAAAAAAAAAAACTACTTGAATCAAGAGAAACTTTGAGAAAGAAATCTAACGAATTGTAGAAACTGATATAATGACCAAAACTCGGTCGGTAATGCAGGGAGACGGGGTACTAGTGCAGCTTGCATTTAAAGCGCTCGAGGGGTAAAAATGGGTGGGAGGGAGGGTGGGAAGAGGTCGTGAAGCTCAAAGAGGGATAACGTCGAGCGCAGTCGACCTCAGTTGTAGAGAAGAGTGGGGATAACGACAGACGTTGGGGTGTGGGCGACCACGAGCAGTATTCGCGACGACAGCGTATCATCCGGCTGCTGTTGTTCTTAAATTCGCGCTTAGTTCGTCTTCACATACTTCAATAACTCGTTAAATAGTGCCTAGTTGAACAATTAACATCAATTATAACTTTGATGATTTTTTTTTTTTTTTTTAATTCATCAGAGAGATTTTATTTTTAAAAAATGACATTTATTTTTTGACGAAAATTTTAGAAAAATGAAAAATTGAGTTGGTAATGAATTTAGAGTATAATCAGAGGAAATTTGCCACTCTCAGGAATTTTTATTTATTATTGTTAATTAAGTGAGGATTGAGTAATTTAATTGGATGATGTAAGGGGATTTATTTATTTTGATGGGATAAATCAGTCTCTTGTTATGATTTTTAATTATTAATTAAAAATGGAGAGATTGATATTGTTTTTTTTTTCTGAGGGTAGAAGAAAGGGCAGAGAAAGTTGAAAGGGTCATAGTTTGTAAAGTTTATTCCAAGTTTAACGCACATCTTGAAACTTTGTGTGTGGAATATGTATGTATTCGTGCGTGCACATTCAATCACTGTTGAAATAGTACTAGGGATTCATTTTGAGATTAAAAGCCCATCGGAAACGTGATCAGCTGATAGGATGGACATTCGACGATGATTGAAAATTGATCTATACCATTTTCTATTTTTGTTTTATTCATTTTTTCAATCGAAATTTTTTTTAAGGTTTTATTGATATTTGATTATTCTGATGATGAATGGTTTTATGGGAAAATGTCAAGAGACATTTTTTATTGAAAATTTAATTATCTAAAAAAAAAGTCTCTTGACATTTTTCTCTAAAATCACTCATTAACGAGATACATGAGTAATTAACAAAAATGTCAAATTACACTTGTTTTCTCAATTTGCTCAATTTGTTAATTCAATTATCTGAGTAACGAGTGGCCAAATCGAAAAATGTCAATAGACATTTTTTATTGGAAATTTAATTATCTAAAAAAAAGGTCTCATCATATTTTTTCATAAAATGATTAGTTTGAGAGATAAATGAACATTTATGGAGAATATCGGATTTTAGTTATCATGTTTTACCACTTGTTTCCTGAAATATACTTTCATGATTACGAAATGGTGAATTTTATAAAGAGTAGACTGGATTTATACCCACCGGACATAATGCCCATACCCACGAAATTCGAGCTGAGTATTGTGGAGTGTCCCTGGGTACATCCGGAAAGACAAACCCCTCTGGTTTATCCCTCCCTCTTTTCTACGAGTGATACAGACATGTAGAGCTATGTACACCAACGATTTCACTTTTCGCTTTACGAGCTTTGACATGCATCATTTCCGGTTTATGCCTCTGAGCACTCCTCACTTCTCATCTTTCCTCTGCATTTCGTTGAGACATGAGCAGAATTGGATCGTACGGTTATTCGTAAAAATTCATACAATCTATTATTTCCATCGGGGCAATTATTCGGCGGGACTGACAGATCGATATAGTTAATTGGGTCACGTGAATCAATTCACTGAGACTAATGAATGTTTTCAAATTTGAGAATCATTTCATTCCACATCTCGTTTAAATATCGAATATCTTGTCAATTATTAATTTTAGAGAAAAATGTCAAGAGACATTTTTTGTTGAAAATTTAATTATCTAAAAAAAATGTCTCTTGACATTTTTCTCTAAAATTACTCATTAACGAGATACATGAGCAATTAAGAAAAATGTTAAATTACACTTGTTTCTCTCGATTTACTCAATTTGTTAATTCAATTATCTGAGTAACGAGTGGTCAAATCGAAAAATGTCAAGAGACATTTTTTGTTGAAAATTCAATTATCTAAAAAAAATGTCACTTGACATTTTCTCCTAAAATCACTTGTTTACGAGATATTCCAATATTTGTAAACAAATCAATACGATTTCCATTAAAAAAACATTAAAAATACCGAAAAGTATATTAATCAAAATTAAAAAATTAATTAGCAAAATTCTAACAACTTCACTTGACCTAGACAATCATCTCCCCATCGCCAAAACCCTCAAAAATGTCACAGAGCCATGGAATTTCATTTGCTATCCCAACCGTACATTCCATTATCCATGGAACTGCTCCAAATTCTCCAGAATCATTACAAAGTTACCAATTGGATAAATCAATGTTTAATTCTCCTATAAAAATATCTCCAAATACCATTCGAAAGCCCTTGAGACCGTGACACCAAAAAAGGCGGGAAAATATCACTTTTTGAATTACAAAAAAAGAAAAAAATATCCAATTACAACAAGTGGATTGTGTACCCTCGGCCTGGTGACCTCAGATGCAATTAACAGAGCGTTATGAGTGCGTAGGGTATGGAACGATATACCCAAGGGGTGCGGGGCACAACGGGATAAGTGAAAAATGAGTTACTTTGACCTCTATTGACCTATATATGCCAACAGTGTGCAACATCGTGAAGTATTCTCCCTCATCTACATGTACATAGGCACTTCTCCTTCCCCCTCCCCCCCCCTCTCATCATCCCTGTGGATGTGCACTCTTCGAGTCATCTATTATTTATTTAACGTCCTTCTTCGCTGTAAAGAACATTCGCCATATATCCCCTTAAAATTGGGTACATGTGAACTTTGAAAAAATGTTATAAAACAGGAGATAATGGTGGAAAAAATTGATAAAAGTCATTTGAAGTAATTTAAAAAATTGTTTTTTATGAATTTATGATTTTGAGAAAATACTTGAGAGTGATAATTTAATTTTTAAAAATGGTTTTTTTGATTTGAGAATAAAATTTTTTGTTAGGATTTATTTTTAAAATTTGAGAAAAACGGAGAGAAAAATGTGCAGCAAGTGTGAGTGTTGCCATGGATCTAGGCACAGTATAGACACCAGTCCAACACCAGGCTCGGACTCAGAGCCCTCAGGTGGTTATCAACAAGTTGATGAAAATGAAAATTTAATTAATCGTTAACCCTCTTGCAAATTTTCTATTATCACAATCTGATGTTAATGAATTAGGTTGAATTATTGACATAGATAATTTTTATAAAAATTATGAATAATATTTAAATTATTTCTTCAATTCTGAAATTAATTTATTTAGTTTTTTTTTTTTTTCTTCTTTTTTCGTTACAGAAGAAGAGTGGAATCCTGGTGGTAAAGGGCGCCAGTCTGATGACACTGGTGAGTTTTGTTATTGTTTAAAAAAAAAAAAAAAAATTAACAAACAGAAAAAAACAATTAGGTCAATCAATTATTGATTTTTTAATTCTCATTTTTTTTTTTCCAAATTCAACGGCTTTTTATGAATTTCGCTCAATACATATTGTGCATGAACAATAGAGTATATGTGATTCGGTTAATTAGCATTTGCAATAAGAAATTGACATATGTCAAATTAATTGGGTCAATTATCATGATTATTCAGTCTTTTTTCAACAATTATGTAATGATTGATTTTTCCATTTAATTAAATATCGATTTATCTCGATAATGAGTGATTTTAGGAGAAAATGTTGAGAGACATTTTTTGTAGAGAATTTAATTTCCGATAAAAAATGTCTCTTGACATTTTGTCCTAAAATCGCTCACTATCGAGATAATTCAATAATTAATGAATTTGCTGTTGGAATTTATTCTGGAAATGTATAAAATCGTGATCATCAACTTGAAAATATGAGAGAACATTGAGAATAAGATGATTCATCAAAAATATGATCATAACATTCAATTCTTCAACGTTTGATAGAGTAATTTCAGTGCTAGTTTTATACCCAGAGAACCAATGGTTCACATCCTCTCCCTTTGGATGTTTGATGCGTTTCTTAACGGCTGAATGGGTTCATTCCGGCTTAAACTTAACCCCATCTATCTCTTGTTCCTATCCTTTCTACCCTTTTCCCTCAGCTTGAATTTAACATCAACGAAATCTGGATTTTGCTAGGTTTCAAGGATTAAGTTTCTCTGTATCGAGTGGTTCTTTCACAAAATCGATACATCTCCACTCTATGGCCCCTTTTGATCATTCCTCTTCACCATGAAACTTATTGCAGAGGGATTAAAGCTTTAATGATTTGATTTATGATCCCATTCAGCACATATACAACATTTTTTTAAATTCACATTTCGTTGAAACATTCACGTCTCGATAAACATCGAATTATCTCGATAATGAGTGGTTTTAGAGGAAAATGTCAAAAGACTCAATTTGTAGCTGAGAAAATTCTCTACAAAAAATGTCTCTTGACATTTTCATCTAAAATGACTCATTACTGAGATTTAATAGTTCATAAAATAGAAGGAAAAAAAAAAGTTGCAATTTCTAAAAAAAATTAAAATTGAATTATCTCGAGAATGATTGATTTCAGAGAATAATGTAATAATACATAATTTGCAGGAAATTTTATCAGCAATAAAAAATGTCTCTTAACATTTTTTCCCAACACCACTCATTTATCGATATAAAATTGAATTTAACAACTGTCGATAAAACTGGAAATCCCTCTACATCACTCACTCCACAAAACCATTGTAAGATGGCGCCAGACTTGAGAGTAGATAGTGACGCCCAACGGCAATTCACTGTACCAATATGAATCTTTTAAATACTCTCACGCCACACCCTACTATCACCCACCCGTAGGGATAACGTACACGAGGGTTGTCTGCAGTTGTCTGTAGTCTCTCCACTTCTTGTTCGTTGTCAGGATTCTGTGACGAGGGTGTCTCGCGAAGCCCCAAATTCCCCTGAATATCACCAAAAAAAAAATAATTTCTGCTTCAAATCCCGCGTTCTACATATTCATTACAATCCACTCGTTCCTCAGAATCAAAAAAAAATAAATAAATAGAATTTCTTTTGTTTGATAAAAACCTTTCATCTGTCGCGCGTTGAGGTCCTCTCATTGACACGTTGCGACACTCAACGGTTGCATTGTACACTAATATTGATTATAAAACCCCGAGTTTAGTGTTTTTTTTTTTTTTAGGGGGTCTCGCAAGCTTTCGACGAATCATATTTCAAGTTTTTTATGCAGTCTTTAAGGACATTTCATCAATGTGATTTAATCCGTTATTCAACTATATTTAGTCATTCGATATTTTGAATTTGTTTATTGGATGGGGGCATTGATACGTCTTCAATCAATTCAATTGTGTCTCGTGACTTGTGACTCGATGCTAAAATCTGTGGATTTATTGTACTGAATAGAACAGGAAAATATGTAAGTAAAATTTGTTTTTTTCGTTGATTTGTCTGGAACTAATTCCGGCGGTATATCACTTGGGGTTTTTTTATTATTAGAACACCGGCTGGAAGCTGTAGACACCCGCATTCCTTCTTGCTGGAATATATCGCGATATGATAGGGTCGGATGTGCTAATTCTTCCATTTGACCTTAATGCATCTTCTTCATATAGTTCGATTCCCAACGGTTACACTAGTGAGATACTAACTGGTATAAAAAGTCTTGATCAGTCACCTGAATTAGTTTCCAACGAAATTTCAGAAGGAGACGTTTAAAATAAATGAAAAGAAAAAAAAATCTTGATATACCCTTGGATCAAAATAAATATCTCGGATGAATTCTTGTAGAGTATCTAAAAATAAATTCTTACCCGTTCTCTCAATAATTCAAATCATTCAGTATAGCATGTATACATGTGCTGAGATTGGTATTTACCTTTTTCAAATGTTACAGTGGGTGAGGGATTGTAACCCCAACGTCTAGTCAGACGGTAGACTCACCCCCCCCCCCCCCCCCACCCCGACCCTACATCCAGACATCTTTGCCTCCTTCGACCAATGAACTCTGGTCCTTCATATCCCTTTGAAAAAGGCACTTGATTACACTTTTACAATGAAAAGAATTTTTCTGTTTTATACATAATTCTGACAATATGATCCGGAAATTACACTCGGCATTTATAAAATTGTTTTATTGCAAGAGCGGAAGAACTGTAGGGTCACTATTCATGCATGGAGTGGCTTTTTGCACGTGTACAAGATACAATCGATTTGCTTTTTCCATGTATCAGATTCAAGTACTTCCGTGTTGGCTAGCTCCTAGAATTTTTAGCGTTTATGGGTCGATGGATATTTATTTTCTGAGAATTTTTATTATTTATCAATTGATATCCATCAGTGAATATCACTTTAGGATCAATTGACGAATAATGTTTGAGGAATACAATTGACCTGTAAGATAAACACGTACATCTGATGATTTAAATTCATATACACATGCATACATTCATCTTATTCATTATTGACGCTGAAGGGAGTTTATGCGAGTGCGCATATCTGACGAATATCTAGAGAGAAGGGGAGAAATCCGACTGATTGTGATTATAATTGTATGATGCCATTCAGAGGGATAGGCATAACGGGAAATATGTTTTGTCGAATTGTGGGAGATGTTGATTAAGAATTCGAATCAATATTACAGGAACAATTGTCTTAATTAGGCAAAGGATTAACATCTATTTTTTGTATTATTCTCGTGCTCTTTCAACCAGATACATGTCGTTAATTTTTGTTATAAAGTTGACACGAAAGGTCAATGAAACTTTGCACCAACTCAAGAAATTTAATATTTCATTCTTCAACTCTCATTGTCACAAGTTTTCAACTGCTTGTGGTATTTTACTTGACAGAATTGGAGCGTGTATGTACTCGTTAACAAAAATTATGTTCTTCTATTTGGGAGTTTATGGGGGGAAAATAAAAGAATGTATATTGTAAGCTCTTATTCTGACCCCCTGACTGTACCGCAACTATTTCCAGCTTACTTACTAAGAATTATTTTTGGGCGGTGTATGGCTCTTGCCAAATAGGCCGAGACTATGCTCGAGTATGTACTTCCTTTCGTTTTAATTAAAATGGATGAGAGGGCAATGGAATAATAAGTCAATTTTTTTTAATGAAATTAAAATTTATATTTATTCATGATAAATCAATTTATAAGTATACATGAAATTAGTTTACTTATGAATATGTTTATTTTCCTCAGGTGGATCAGGCAGGGCGGAGGGTGAGGGTGGCTCAAACGAAATTGCTGGCGGGCGTAGTCGTGGTGTCATTGGAGTTTTGGGTGTAGGAAGAGGTACATCGGGGGGTGGTGGTGGCCGTTCGAGGGACGAGCCGAGACGGCACACCCTCAGCGGTGATCACGCGCCCTCCCTGCATCACCAGCAATTTAACACCCAACAGTTACATCCTCTTCATCCCCATCATCTACCACCACCACACGGTCAGTACGGTACACCACCGAGACACGGAACTATGGATCTTGAGGTAAATCATCAAACATGTTTTGATTGAAAGAAAATTCAATATTGCTTATAATCAAATATCACAAATTCTTAATTTTGCATGTAGTCACAAAAGAATTTTTACAAAAAAAACATGAAATTGATTTTCATGCGGTTGATATTCAATCTCTGGCTTTCTCTAACCATTCACTTCCAATATTCTATCACCCATTTATTGAATTGTTGTTCAATCTCACAGTGAGCTTGATGCATCATAAATTTTATCAAAAAAATTTCTTCTCAGTGTATTTTTATTAATCTTTTACAATTATGTGTGTTTTCATTATTCATCGATAATAATACGCAGATGGGGATGAAATCTCGGCAGAGAAAGGTAATATCAGTTTACAAATTATTTAATCTGCATGTTATTGTTTAGAAATTGCAATGAAATCTTTTCATATTTGTTAATTTTGGAAAAATTAATTGCAGTCACCTCTTCCAAGAGGCTATCCACCTCCATCCACAGCAATGCTCTTTGATGATGATCCTGGTATTATGTCAGAGGTGGAAACATCCTCAACAGGATTTCGACGTGGTGGAAAACAGCGAAGTAGCCTTCCAGTGGTACGAACCCCAAGTAAAACACTGGAGCGACCACTAGGTAATTGGGAAAATTAATTTGCTGTATCCAAACTATTCACTAACTTCAATATCTCTACCATTGTTAACATTTACCTTGTATGACTAACAAACAAATGAGCTAAAACTCCTGACAAAACAATGAATTTCTGTGGGCGACTCCCTAGGACTGGTGTTCCTGCAGTACAGGAAGGAGACCAAAAGGGCATTATTGCCGAATGAAATAACAAGCATCGATACAGTCAAAGCGCTATTCGTCAGGAGTTTTCCAAAACAACTTACTATGGAGTATTTGGATAGTCCCGATGTCAAGGTTTACATTCATGACAGCAATAAGGACATGTTCTATGAGCTCGAAGATCACAGGTAAAATATTTCAAATGATTAAATTCATAATTATCTGTATTTAGTTTTATTTTTAAATGTCTAATAATGATTTCCCCATTTTTTTTATGTTCTAGGTCACATCTGAGAGATATCAGGGATCGAAGTGTCCTTCGATTAATCGAGAAAAGCGATATCGTTGGAATGCCAGGACCACTCCAGGGTGTACCAGTGGGTGGGCAAGGTTTACCACCCCATTGGGAGGACCAAAGTTACTTCAGTGAACCTGAATTTGACAGTGAATTTCAACACCAGCACATCCACAAGAGCAAGGTAAGTGCACCAAACAAAAAAATCTACATGTATGAGCGTTTATGGAACTCGATAGTTTTGTACAAAAACTTAAAAACTTATCTTACAGATAGAATAAAAATAATCATTCTGTACAAGAGAAGAGGCATGAAAGAATGAGTAAAAAATACAATCTAAATTCTCTAAATTCAACTAAATCGACAAGCTAGTATTGTTATAAATAACGATAAAAAAGAAAATTAAACGTAAATGCCTTAACAAAATGGCCAAATGGCAATTGCCTTCGTACTCAAGGCACGCGAGATAACTAACAAATAGAATCTCCCAAGAAGCATTAGTTCCCTGGAAAAGAAAAAAAAACACAAAACGATTAGAACGCCTTGCACATTGGAATTGCTGGTATCCATAGTGCTCCAGAATAAATTTTCTTGGGTACACTTCTCCAGTCCATTACTAGTACTTTCTCAAAAGGATCTTGTGTGCAACCATCGCAAACATCCATCACCATTTTCACTTCCCCTTCAGCTGGTTCGCGTTCATCTTTTTTATTATTAGATTGTAGAATTCCAGACTGTTGATTACTGAAACTAGCCAGACCAGTGAAATAATCATTATTGAGATTTTGAGAAACTAAGAAACTGTCATCTAGCAATGAACCATCTGATAATTGGACCAATCCTCTTTTATTAAGAGTTTTAGAATCATCTGTTTCTTTAGAATTGATGAATTTCACTTTAGAATTTGATCCTTCGATATTCTCTCTTTTGATCACTTTCTTATTGGATTCAGAATCTTCACTAGTTTCTCTTTTGACTATTGTCTTCTTTGACTCAAATTTATCATTCAGTGTGCTTTCGTCTTTATTATTGTCACGTTTGTAAAGATTCTTGTCTCGATTGTAGAGATCATGATACTGATTATCCAAAAAGCTGAAGTCATTGATAATTGGTTGTGGAGTTGAGGATGAGAGGATTGGATAGCGTTTTCCAAAGAATTGGGAGGTTCCGTATATCGGTGTGTAGGATGGGAATGGTGATGGGGTGGAGGGAGGAGGATTCTGGGGAGGGAAGATCATTGGTACTGGTGGTGCTGGTACTGATGGATGACGTAGTGTCACGCCATTGTGGTTAACTTGTAGAGTCACTCCTGGATTCAGTCTCACCTGTCATTGGAGAGTTGTATTAGATTGTGTAATTTTGAGGTATTAAATTGAAGATTGATGGGGTTACCTGGTGATTAATCTGCCCTCCAGTGAGGAAAGGATGCATAGGCAATGGCGGTCCTGTAACTGGTGCTGGGGTTGTTGTTGCTAAAGGTCTATTGTTACTAGTATCGTGCTCATAGTGATGTCCATGATGGTGTTTGTGGTCTCTGTGTGCTTTACCAGCGGTCAATGCAACACTATATAACTGAACCATTGTCAATTCACCGAGCATACCACCGGAGCCTGATCGGAGAGATAATCAATATTGAAAGTGTTTTAGGAAATTGATTAAATTCCCAAAATTTCTATTTGAAACATTCAATCTTGCTTACCCACTGGAGCATTTGGCCCCTCGAGAAAACCTCCACCAAGTTGTCTCTGTTCCTGTCCAGAAATTGCAATACCACCTCCTTTAATGACGTGTCCCACGAGCTAGAAATTCAAACAATAGTCATTGGTTTCAATTGATAAATCAATAATTCCATGATATAACTCACCCGATTGTTAAAACCACGACCAACTCGTTCATCATTAACCCAAACTTGCCATTCACCCGTTCGTCCATTCCAACTCTGACACGAGTGATACCATTTATTAAGCCGAAGGGGATAGTTCAGACGATACAAAGTATGTCCATCAATACTCATCATGTAGTATGAACTCCTCTGGGTGTTTGCTATCCAAGCGAAGAGTCCATGTGCCTGATCACCAACTGTATTCACATTATTGTATTACAAGTAAGATGAATACAATTCGATACAGGTTCTTTAAAAATGGAAATTTTGAATAAACAGGTTTATGATTAATTACTAGATAATTATCCAAGGCTCGGATCAAAGTAGTTCATTGCGCAAAATAGAATATGTCAACGGGCTACTTGAACCACTTTCTAAATGTCTTACATGTTTGATCTAATATAAAAATTATAAGTGAAATTGCTCGTTTTTACAATAAGATTTAATCTCATAAATCAATCGTCAAGTTGTAAATTGTAATAAGTCCATTTCCAACATTTTTGTTAATTGTCCAATTACTCCGAAAACAAGTGATTTTAAAGGCATATTCTATACAATTATTATTGAAATAATTTCCCCATTTAACGAAGCATGAAATATCTACTTGTTGTGTTACGCTTTACCACCTTTAAGTTATCAGATTAAAATCATAATTATGCTTGTATTTACCAGCATAGGAGAACAAGGGATGATCATTCGTGTGATTTGTAAATTTTGTCCACATGCAGAGAGTGAATTCTTTGAGATCTGGCATATTCATTTTGTAGTGGATATACTGAAAAATAAATAAGTTAATTTTTTTTTGTAGTAATATTTTGGATGTAGTAATATTTCGACTCTGGAGGACGGTTGTCATGTTACACGGAAGTGTGAACATCAACTTCCACAATATTGTCATGGGTCGATGAACTGGATATATTTTCATACCAGTCCAATCTCTCTTGCAAATGTAATATTTGGATGGTACACGAGTTTTGAAGGTTTCAAAAATAGCAATATGGCCCAATGGATTATGTGTTTATTTTCATTCTGACTTTTTCGTGCTAACATTCATCACGCAACGCATCGCGCAATCCGTTTTATAAAGGGGGGGATACTCATCAGTGTATATTTTCCCCTTTTTTTCGACCATTGCACTACATTGAAATGAACAGAAAAATAGTTTTAAATTCCTCTCATTCATAAATGTAAAAATTGTTATTCAGTATTATGAAAATTTTCCTTTCCTTTGAAACCTCATTTGACTTTCCTTTCCGCAGTCATAAACATTTCAATTTTGTGGAAATGAGTTTAAAATAATATTTAAATATTTCTAATGATTTTATTATACGGTTGATTAATCAGAATTTTATATAAATTTGATAATGCCCACAATTAAGTCATATAAAATCATTAATTCCGTCGGATCAGAAAAGTTAGATTCGATTGTTCTATTTGAATTTTAATTTTCCAAGCGAAAGTTTCTCCAAAGAATTACATTATCATTCTAGATGCACTTTCTTCTCTCATAATATCTATCCAAGCTTATCTCTACTGTTTTGTCATGACATAATGTCTCGTGACAAGAAACCGCTATCGACAGGAGAACATCTTCCTTCGTTATTGTCATTTCGTGTCTCTCATTTCTTTCCTGTTTCAACCTTTTTTTTTTGTCCACGCGATCGTGTCACGTGTGAATGACCTCTCTTTTCACCTGAATTTTTCAAATCAAATTATCTCGCTAATGAGGGATTTCAGTGGAAAATGTCAAAAGACATTTTTCATTGGAAATTTTGTCAGCTACAAAAAAGATCTCTTAATATTTTCCTCTAAATCTATTTATTTACGAGATATCGTCAGAATTATAGCGATCTCTTTTAAAAAGTATAAGAAATAAAAGGGATAGTAATAAAAATTTGGAGAAATGTGCATCGTAATGGTGAGCAAACGTAACATGAATGTGAGATTTCACTGAATATAAGTGACTGGCGGTAATATAAAAAATGTTATACGAATCTCTGGTGTATCCAATCACCGGAGTGAGTGCAATTCATACCGTATGACTGCCTTAAAAGGTTTTCACTTTACTTTCATTGTTACATTCACCATTTTTTTTTTTGCTATTGACAGTGATTATTTGGGTTGATGGGCAATTTTGAGTCAAGATCGTCACATTCAAGTTGATGACTTTGAAAGGATTATTGCGTAATCTCCAAAGAAGTTGAATGAATCGAATGACATTCATTCAGCAAAAGAGTAAAATCATGATTTTTAATATTAAAATTTTTATCTGAACTGTTTCCATGCAAATGTTAAGGGTAACAGCCGCTCCAACCAACTCAAATTTAAAACTCAGATAGCAAAATCCCGGTCTTCTGTTTGAATAAATAAATTCGAAAGTACTTGCTCCCATATCAAAGTATAAATCAAACTCTCAATACGACAAAAACCTACATTTTCCATGGTACATGTCTCAAGATAGGGAAATTGCTATCTTTGAACGTGAATAGTTTTTCCAACTAAATCGTGTGTGGATTTTTCAATTGTCATCTTTATGCTATTGTTCAGTGGGCGTTATGCCAATTGAACTGGTATGAAAGGAAAGAAGAAGACAAAAACCCGTTTGTTGGCAATATATGCACTTCCGCTGTGAGTTTGTAGAAAGTCTTCAAGTAAGAACACTTTGGTTTTACAAAGTGGGTCACATTTTTTATGAATATCTTTTGATCTAGAGGAGATACAAGAATTTTGATGATAACCTTTTTTATACCTCTTGTTCCACTCTACAAAAAAGGTCCTTATGAAAAATCCTCTGTCTCCCCTAGATTCAAAGATATCTTTCAAAAACAAACTTCGAAGTTTAGCTTGTCTGTTGATATTCACTCACTTCAAAGTACAGCTGTTGATTCATGCTAACTTTGTACAAAGCACATTGATCCTGATCATCTTGACTCAGTAATTGAGATGATGGAAGTGCTTCATCCAGTCTGTAAGTCAATTGTCCTCCACCATAAGCTGCAGCTTCTTGCTGAAGAATACTTGATGTCGCTGGACGAATTGGTCTCCATGACTGTGATATTCCTAGGCTTCCAGTTATCATCAATGAGAGCAGGATTGGAATCATTGTATCCCCGATCATGTTCTGAAATTTTTTTAATTCAATTTTTCTATAAAATATCAACAGAAAAATTTTTTAAAAAATGTCACAATATCGGATATGCATGAAGCAACTGAACCATCAAATTAACATTAGTCCAATCTACCTTCCCGTGTGTAATTATCGCGCACGCTTGCGATTGAAAGTTATTCGAGACTGTTTTATTACGTAGACATACCACGTGCTAGTGTTATTTCTCATATTGTGACGATTTTTGCAATTAACACGAGTATAGCGATAGTTGTTGATAGCTGATTATATTTATTCAGCACAGACTGTCCAATTAAGGCGAAGAGTACACTTGTACTGACTCTGATATCCTTTTCCAGATACTCCTTACGTATTATGTTATTTATTACTACACAGTGTATCTCTCATTACTCAATTAATCACTTTAAGAATTTTAAATAGTTTATGACGTTTAAGGATATCCTGGTCAGACATTTTTTTCGATTTGTTATTAAAAATTCCACTAAAATCGATTTATTCAAATGAAAATTTTTTAAAATAAATTAATTAAAATTTATAAATAATTACTGGGGCAAAACGGGTAATCTTAAGTGAAAGTGATAATTATTTTTGAATTGAAAGAAAAAACAATTAGAATTTCATTTACATATTCATCATTAATTATTGATACTGTTACCGATAGACACATCTCAATGTTGAAATTGAATGGCAACTTCCGGTAATGGGGTACGATAATCTAGCGCTAAGAACAATAGCCCAGAGTGTCTCGAGTGCATTCGAACATAATGCAGGTTTAACACGCCAAGTGATTATACACGATGTACTATTTTCACTTGATCCATTGTTGTGTTTTTATAAAAAACTAGAGTGATTATTGACAATTAGAAAAAAAAAATATTTTGAGACAGTAAAATTGTTAATTTATTTTCATTTTAATTGATCCATTTTGCCCCAGTTATGAAATTGATTTTTGCAAATTTTTTTTTAAATATTATTGGGGCAAAATGGGTCTTTTTTTAATTTTGATTAAAAATTTTAATCGTGGGAAATTGTTTTTTTTTTTTTTGTTTTGGTGTGAATTGAGAATATTATTTTTAATTTGAGCAATTTTTGTTCATTCTCTTTGTGTGAGAATAATGAATGTTGGGTGAATAATTATATATCTAGGTATAACGATACAAAAGACTATTTTCCTATGTTCACGTTGGTCAATCCCTTGTGTTGAAATAATTGGAGCATAAAACTGGGGCTGTCTGTCTCTTGGGGTACATACCAAGTTGCTTTGAATTAGGTTTTCTTACAACCGATGGATTATGATTTTATGGAATTTAATTTTTTATTTTATTTATTGAAGGAAATTGAGAATAAAAGATGAATAAATTAGGAAATTTGATAAGTCAACTTGATATTGACTCTAGTTTTTTGGAAATATCTTGTAATCTAGGGGAGATGGAGAAATTTTTGTAAGACCTTTTTTGTAGAGAAAAATGAGAGCTAGAAAAAAGGTATTTATAAAAATTTTTGTATCTCTCTTAGATTTCGAGTTATTCACTAAAAACTAACTCGTTATTTCATAAAAATTGGAAATTTATTCATTTTTTGTAGAAAAAAATTGATTAATTAATTAACGAATGGATTAATTTTGGTCTTTTGATATTTTTTTAGATTTTGAATTATTAATTTTGGGTTGTGAAATTTTTTTAGAGCAAAATCATCAGTTTTTGAATTTTTTTTATGATAAAATTGAAAATAAGATGTTTTAATCGATTTTAACTGTGAATTCGCACGGTGAAATTCTAATGGAAAAGATCTCTCTCTAGATTCTGAACTTTCGAGGAGGTGCCGTGAGTCGAGTCACATTCAACTTCACTTCCGTTTGCCATCAACGCGCCCAGACGTTTTAATGGTTAATTTGAAAAAGACAAATTCGATAAACTGTTAAAACTTGTGAAAGTCGATGATAATTCAGGGCAATCTCGTGGATTAATCTCTTCATAATCGTTCCATGAGACAATTCAAAATTGACAAACTGTCTAATTTATTTTTTTTAATACAATTGAATCAAAACCGAAAAGAAACTCATAAAAAATAACAAATAAATTCGTCATCTCGTTAATGATCGAATTATCTCAATACTGAGTGATTTTAGAGCAAAATGTTAAAAGACATTTTTTCTTACAAATTTAAACACCTACAAAAAATGTCTCTTGACATTTCCCCCTAAAATTACTGATTACGTAGATAATTATAAATTTGATTAGGAAAATGCATAAGAAATCAGTTTTTTGATAATATCTCGAAAAATATGAGAGATATCATAATTTTTGAAAAGACCTTTTTTGCAGATCTCATTTTCCTCTACAAAAAAGGTCTCAATAAAAAATTCCAAATATCTCTTAGATTCGAAGATATTCAATAAAATGTGATTTGAAAAAATCTACTTCTTCACTTTTTTAAAAATTTTCTAAAAAATATCCAATTAGACCTTTTTTTGAAATTAATTTATGTTAATAAATCGCAATTAATAATTTATAATTATAAAAAACTCTTGGATTGATTACATTTGGACGAGGAATTCTCACCGTAAGAAAAAAAATTATAACAAATTTCACTCAAGATCACGATTGTAGATCCTTGCGGTCTCGAAACAGAAAGGTAACTGTTGACTCTTGATGGTAACCATACACCTCTTGAGCTCGCGAACCCTCTTACCTCTCCTACTCAGAGTCTTTTACACATGTCTGAAAAAAAAATTAAAAGTCTCCAGAAAAACACTGTTTAAGGCATAATAAAAATTACACGTAATGGAATAGAGAGAGAGTACCCCTCCCCTCACGTAGGCAGTTTACATGACGGATATACCCCCCCCCCCCCCTCCCTTTGGACCTGTGATTTAATGACATCATGCGTTATAATCAATTACTTTATCAATAATTAATTTATGAAAATTATTTAATTTAAATAAAAAGTGTCTTCATATTTCATCAATTATCTCAGTAATGAGTGATTTTAGAGGAAAAAGTCAGAAGACCTTTTTTGTAGAGGAGAAAATTTAAAAAAAAAAATGTCTCTTGACATTTTTTTATAAATCTTCACATTACCGAGATAAACGAGTTATTATGAATTTGAGTATTTTTTGTGCATCATAAATATCGAATAATTGTTAATTACGCAATTATCTCAGTAATGAGTGATTTTAGAGGAAAATTTGTGAATATCATTTTTGTAGAGGATAAAATTTTCCACAAAAAATGTCTCTTGACATTTTTCGATAAAATTACTCATGAATGAGAAATGAAAGAAAAAAAAAATTATTGATAATTAAAAATGACTATTCCTCCATTGTCATTTCATCCAATTAATTCGTCCACTCCAGTATTATGGTAAAAGCAGATTATATATCTCGTGGGAATTGGAATAAACATGGAATTACGTGCAAATGAACGTATGTCGTCATTTAGTAGGTGTACCACATAACAAATCTACACCATAGATAGTTCACCACGCCAACACAATTTTCCTCACTCGCATGTATGTCCATTGTACCGAGATAATACCTCATAATGCAATCGGCTTTCATGCTCGTATGATTTCATCTATACATGAGAAGATTCAACTAAATGAGTTGAAAAAAAAAAATTTTTTCCCCAAAAAAAAATTGGAAAAAAAATGTTTTTAACTTTCTCCTCCTTGTATACATACAAAATTGCCGGAAAACATGTTGAGATTGAATCTTCAGGGGTGATAAGTGGAGCAGAATCGCACGCTGAATGACTCGGAAGACATTTGGGTTTAAGGGGATTCAGTAACCGAGTGGTAAGACTGAATAATTGAAAATTATTATTAATTATGCGTTTATATCGATAACCGGTGGTTTTAGGAGAAAATGTCAAGAGACATTTTTTGTAGATTATTAAATTTTCTACAAAAAATGTATCTTGACATTTTTCTCTAAAATCACTCGTTATCGAGATAATTGAATATTCAAGAAAATTTAAAAAATCACTATTACCAAAATATTTGATTGTAATAATAAATAAAAGAAATAAGCGAAAGTGTCAATCGAAGGTCATCAGATAAAATAGGAATGAATAATGAAATCAATCATGGTCAAATAGTCCAAATATTAACCAATATATTGGTCAATATATTCCATTTGTTCACCATTCGATTTCTTAATTTTTTTTTTCTCAGTGTAAATCCATGATTTTTTATCATTAAAATCTCCAAAAAAAAAAAATATTACGACATGTCCAATAGTCAGGAAGGAACGGGAATATGTACAGGGAAGGGGGAAGAGTCGTTGCACCATTTATGGGTGAAAACTCAATGACCTTGAGTTGTTATTGTGAAAAATCCGCATTGCCAAGGTATTATGTACAGTTTGGACGAGACCGGAACGTAAATGTAAACACTCTTCCTTTCCCCCTCTAATCATGCTTGTTCCCTGGGATGACCTTGCACAAGATACCATAAAAGTTGAATAACACGTTCACTCGATACTGAATTACATTTGAACAATTTTTTTTTCTTTTGGTTCGATAAATATCGAATTATCTCGAGAATAAGTGATTTTAGAGAAAAATGTCAAAAGACATTTTTTGTAGATAATTCAATTTCCCGTAGAAACTGTCTCTTGACATTTGCCTCAAAAATCAGTCATTAACGAGATAATTTAATAATTAACAAAATGTAAATATCATTTTTTTACGTTTTATGACTTTGTCACTGAAATGTCAATTAATCTCAGAAACTAGTGATTTTAGGAAAAAATGTCATAAGACATTTTTTGTAGATGAGAAAATTTCCAATAAAAAATGTCTCTTGACATTTTTCTCTAACATCACTTATTATCGAGATAATTCGATATTTGATGAATACAAATTTAATGATTTTTCTCTCGTGAATGAAAAACAGGAATAAAGTTTAATTGGATAGTCACCAAGTGGACAATTCCATGTTTAACCAGCCCAGGCGACTAAAAAAGTTGTTTTTAAGGATAAATAATGGTCTTGTTAACATAATGAACATTAATCAGACGGAAACGATTTAATATCCTCTATTTTACCATTTTAAACTCATTAAAATCGATTTTTATTGATAAATTTTTTATTACAAAGTGATTAAATTAAATATGGGCATGACATCTTTTGAGCATTCAATCATTATTTGATTATGTGTTCGTTAAGACCGATGAAATGACAAAAATCTTCTACTGGAGAAAAAAAATCTCACTTTCCATTCAGATTTGAACGATTGATTGGGAAACAAATGACACAATTTACTTGATTTACCTTCCTATTTAGTTGTTACCGTTAACCTGATTTTCCAATAAAATACTTGAAATTTCTCTTGATCGATTGGTACATGTATATCATCATATTTACACGGAAAACGACATGATTTTATTGATAATCCAATTTAATCAATTTTCAGATATTTAATAATTTCGTGTTTATTTCAATAACGAGAGATTTTAGAAAAAAAAGTCAAGAGACATTTTTTATTGGAAATTTTCTCATCTACAAAAAATGTCTTTTGACATTTTTCCCTAAAATCACTAGTTTCTGAGATTAATTGACATTTCAGTGATGGAGTCATAAAACGTAAAAAGTTGATATTTACATTTTTTTAATTATTAAATTATCTCGTTAATTATTGATTTTTGAGAGAAATGTCAAGAGACAGTTTTTACGGGAAATTGAATTATCTACAAAAAATGTCTCTTGACATTTTTCTCTAAAATCGCTTATTCTCGAGATAATTCGATATTTATCCAGACAAAAAAAATAATTGATCAACTAAAATTTGGAAATAATTCAATTCATGTGAAATTTCACTCATCAAAATACAATTTTATTAAAATGGACATAAATTGCTCAAGTATCCCGTTGGAGACAGGATAATACTAAATTTAATTGTTGCAAAAATACAACCCTGAGGCAATTTCTCTCCCCCCTTTTTTTTTACGAAATATTAATTCCACGAAAGTAGTTCGTGACGATGGAATGATGTAATTGCCATAATGATCGCGTCCCGGGCATTACTAGAATCGACTTGGTGTCACACGTCCATTTGTAGATCGATTAGCTTATTCAATAGCCCTCGTGAATTTTTCGTCAATTATTAAAATCCACCTGGAGCTAACCACGAATATATCCCTTGGGTCAGCATGACCACGAGGTACAAAATTATAGAGTATTAACAATCGACCAAAATTTACATAATTTTATTCAAAATAATGAATTCAGTAGTGATATAAGAAGTATTGTGAAAAGTCAAATTCAACGTTTTTTTATTATTATTAATTTATCTCGATAATGAGCGGTTTTTTCGGAAAATGTCAAGAGACACTTTTTGTAGATAATTAAATTTCTGATAAAAAATGTCTTTTAACATTTTTCTCTAAAATCACTCATTATCGAGATAATTCATCATTTAACAAAACTTGGAAAATTGTGAGACATGAAATTCTGAATTTTTCTTAATCATTGATTTATCTCGGTAATTATCGGTTTTATAAAAAAATGTCAAAGAACATTTTTTGTAGATAATTAAATTCCTGATAAAAAATGTCTCTTGACATTTTTCTCTAAAATCACTCATTATTGAGATAATCCGATGTTTAATAAGACGTGAATACGAGAAATGAATAAAACTCAAATATTTCTGCAAAATCTTTTCACCAGATCATAAAAAACACAATTTTTACCCTCAAGCTTCACATATTACCTCCCAAATCATTTCATAATCTAAATTTACAACCAGCACTTGCCATTCAGTGGACAGTTACCTTTATATTCCCATGTATGACAATTTATAACCATAAACCACAAATTTTTCAAGTGAAAGTCATAAAATTCTGAATAACTTATGCATTCAAAAACTATTAAAACTGTTTCATTTAAATTACAATACCTCAATTACATAATTAAAATTCTATTAATAATCACATCTGACAAATTAAAAATACTCAAACACCTCTAATTAATTATTCAATCCCATAAAATTAATTAACAATTTTTTAATAAATTACATTCCTCATTTTACTTAAAAAAAAAAATTAAAAAAATTAAAATTTATCAATTTTTTCAAAATTCCCAATTTTTTAAATTAAAAAAAAAATATATCCAATCACCTCCTCAATAAACACAACATTTATCCCACCAATCACCTCGAAAACCACTCAAGGAAAGTATCCGCATAAAATAAACTCTGTGAGCCATTTCCCCCACGAGTAACATCTCAGCGAAAGTTGTTAATGTACGAGTTCTCTCTCTTTTCTTCTTTTTTAAATCCACCGACTCCCCGAGTTGAGTAGTAGTTGTTGTCATGGCATGTCTAACAAGTTTAATTACCTTGAAATTTATCAATTATTATAGGTACAAAATACCTAGAGTCATTGTTTATATCTTTATCCCATCAGTTGATCATTAATTTTAAATAATGATGAGACATTTTTTTCTATTTTTTATCGTTATTAACATTTTTTTTTTTTAAATTGATTGAATATTTTTTATTCTATTCATTCACAATTAAAATAATAATAATAATAATAATAATCAATTATTATTGTTAATAATAATAATAATAGATTTTTTTAAAAAGAAAAAAATTGAAATTTTTGATTAAAATTAAAATTGAATGAATAAATAAACAAATTAAAGAAAAATAATAATTAAATTCCTTTTCATCTTAATAATTGAAAATGTACATTCACTCAAGCCTAGTTTTACCTTGGACTTGACAATCTAATTTCCAGACCTTGCAATAGTTGACTGGGTGGAGTTTGAATGAGGAAATTGGAGTTTCTTATGCACGGATTTATAATATTGATAATAATTATGAGGGTGATTAATTGATTTGGTTGAATGGGTGACCTTCACTCTGGAATTGAATTAAAAGTCGTGATTATAGAAAATTAATGAAATTTTTATTAAAATTTGATTTTATACAAATATTAACGTATAAATGGCATCTAATAATGTGTTTATCTCGTGAATGAGTGATTTTAGGGGAAAAAGTCAAGAGACTTTTTTTTTAGGTGACAAAATTTTTTACAAAAAAAGTCTCTTGACATTTTCCTCTAAAATCACTCATTAATGAGATACATGAGTAATTAACAAAAATGTCAAATTACACTTGTTTTCTCAATTTGCTCAATTTGTTAATTCAATTATCTGAGTAACGAGTGGTCAAATTGAAAAATATCAATAGACCTTTTTTGTTGGAAATTTCAAAATCTACAAAAAAGGTCTCATCATATTTTTTCATAAACTGATTAGTTTGAGAGATAAATGAACATTTATGGAGATTCGTTGATAAATTGTACAAAAAAATACTGTCAATGAACACTTTTAATTGATTTATGCTCTGAAAATAGTATTTGTAGTATCAAGAATTAAAAACTCCACATTGACCATCAACATTCTTCAGTATAGCACCCCCAAAGACTCTGACAGGAGTCCTTGTCCATGAAATGAGTAATTTAGAGTTTGCAATGAATGGGCTACCACGTCCCTCCTGACAATTATAATATCCACTTTCAATGAGCCTCAATCCCAGTGGTATACGTGATGCCTGTCTCATCCCTCTGTTCCTAAGCCCGAGTGATTGAGCCAACGTAGCCTCAAGTGTCCCAGATTTACGTGAAAATCTCGTTGAAGGGGGATAATTGGAATGCAGTGGATGTACTAGGCCGGAACTTATTTCCTTCGATGCTTGAAATTTGGGAAAATTGATGGCCGATGTTAATGACCCATCATCCAAATTATTTGCATCAACGAATACTGATCCATCGTCAAATGCTGATGCCAGTAGAAAATTAAAGCCCAGTACTTCACCCTCTATTCCCTCCTCCAGGCCTTTATTGAAGTCTGTGTACTCCTGACCAAGTACAATATCTCCAGAGCTTGGAATAACGTGTCCCGCCATCTAGAATGTAATTTTATAAGTCATTTTGATGATTGGAGGAGAGAGTTTGTGATAAAATAGAGATCTATCACTGTTGCATTTTTTTGAAGCAAGTTTTTGATGAATATCTACGAATCTAAGGGAGATGGTGAAATTTTTATAAGGACCTTTTTTATAGAGAAAATAAAGATCTACAAAAAAGGTATCTATGAAAATTTTTCCATCTACCTCCATTTATGAGATATTGTCCAAAAACGAAATATCGAAATTGTGTAAAAATTGTGATTAATGTTTTTTTAAAAGAAAATACAATGAAAATGGGAAAATAATATTAATTTCTTGTTACATACATCTGGAAATGTACCATCCACTCTGATACTGCCATCAATCCACAGGCCATACCGTCCATTACGATTATCCCAGCTCTGACAAATGTGATACCACTGGTTCTCCACAATAAACACTGGCTCCGAAAATATTTCAATGTTATTAATTTCTAGATTAATGCTTCTACCAAATGGTGTTATCCAGGCGCGCACCAAACGATCCTTCTCGTTCTCTGTAAAATATTGAAACAATTAACAATCAATACTTTGAACAATTTATCATTCGAGAGAATCGAGATATTTTTGAAAATAACAATGTTAATTAGATGAATTTTATCTGATTTTAGAGGAAATTGAAATGTTAAAAAATTGTGAAAATTTTTTTTCAATTTCACTCTCACAATTTTGAGTTATTAAATCGTGAATGAAGAGTCATTGAGGTGTATATTCAATGGGTCAAGTTGCAATTAGACTTGATTGACAGCCCTTGAATAACTGCAATTACAATTATTGTTCACTAATGCATCACTTTCACATTTCAACCTGTCCAATTCAGTCATCTCGCATATCTTTACTGACTCCATTTGTATTTTACGTGCTATTATAAACAAAAAGGTGAAGAAATATTAATTACTCCCACAAGACATTTGTCATTTTATGCGAATATCTCGAAAACGAGTGATTCTAGGAGAAAATGTCAAAAGACATTTTTTGTAGATAATTAAATTTCCGACAAAAAATGCCTCTTGACATTTTTCTCTAGAACCCCTCATTAGCGAGATAATCCGATATTTAACAAGATAAAAAAAATTAAATTGTTCATTTTCGTTTTACAACTGAAATATTCAGTTATCTCCGAAACTAGTGGGTTTGTGAGAAAATGTCATAATACCTTTTTTGTAGATAATTAAATTTCCAACAAAAAATGTCTCTTAACATTTCTCCTTAAAACCACTAATTACCGAGATAATTCGATATTTAATGAAACGTGAACAACAGAATATTCATTTTATCCTTAATCACTTGATTATTTAATTAATTTACATGAGTTTCTTAATTACTTACTCGAGTAGGAAAATATTGAATGTGAATAGGTGAGATTCGTGGACTTGACCCACTCGCAGAACGTAAATTCATTCATTTCCGGTACTGGTAATTGCCACCTTAAGAACTGTAATTGCATTCATAAAAATTAAAATCATTAATAAAATTCACTTTATGTTAAATGACAAGAAAAAAATGAAAATAATAAATACCTGGATATATCTCCGTTGGGTGAGCACAGCCTTATGCATTGGAGTACCCATCACTCTCCTCTTAAAATCGGATCTATCAGTCGTACTTCCTCCACCAAAATTACTCCCATTGATACCATAACTCTCGATGCAAATTGAGAGTGTTATCCACATAAAAATGCCTCTCATTTTCGTCCAAAAATTATAAATTTTGCAAAAAAAAATTTGTTTTCTCTCAAATCGAAAAAATTGAAATTTAGAAAAATTTGGAGTTTTAGAGAATTTTTATTAAATGAGTAAAAAAAATATATATATTTAGCTCCGTTAAAACCAGCCCGGCTTTCACAGTTGTTGTCCAGTGTATGGAGCACGTACCAGTGTGAAACGCAAATCGATGCGAAGAGGTTGCTGGTAGTTGATTAAATAAACCAATCGTGTTGGGTTTTTTGTGCCCAAGCAGAAGGGGATAAGATCCCACGGCACTTTGGCTATTCTAATTGAGTCGCGTGCTGCTATTGAGTCGAGAAAGACAGCTCCAGGACCTTTTTCTCACACTTAATTGGCCACTTTGATCATGTTCAATATTTTATCTGAACAACAAAATTTTCACATTTTTAAAAAATCAATTATCTCGATAACGAGTGATTTTACAAAAAAATGTCAGAAGACATTTTTTGTTGGAAATTTGATCATCTACAAAAAAGGTCTTTTGACATTTTACTCTAAACCTACTATTTACCGAGATAATCAAGTAATTAATTAATGAAAAAAAATTGCTCAATCGAATCTTCAACATTTTTCATCAATTGATGGATTATCTCGGTAATGAGGGGTTTTAGGGGTAAATGTCAATAGACATTTTTTGTTGGAAATTTAATTATCTACAAAAAATGTATCTTGACATTTTCTTCTAAAATCACTCGTTATCGAGATAATTCGTTTTTTTATTAGTCTCGAGGCAGTGAATCGATCCATCCAGCCTCCTGTATTCCCATTTTTTTTGTACACCTCATATTTTTTAAAAATAAACTAGAACATCATCTCGTGCCTCATCGATCGCTCTAAATACCGCCTACTTACACAGCACGCATGCCACATTTCACTCAGCACACGCCTTCTACAATATAACAGCAGATGTACACTTGTCACGGTGTTTTCACCGTGACGTTATAAAACGTCTTTGGTGACACTGGTGGTTGGCCGCCTCTTCAGAACCAGTGACATTTTGATGGGGGGAAAGTTGCAAGAGAGTGTCCAAAAATTTTCATTCACTTTTGGGTAAAATTTAAAACTAAATTCGCAATATTTTCAAACTCAAGTGTTTTTATTTATTCGTAATTTTGATTTATCTCGGATACTATTGATTTTATAAGAAAATGTCAAAAGACCTTTTTTGTAGATGACAAAATTTTCTACAAAAAATGTCTCTTAACATTTTTTCCTAAATTCGATATTTATTAAGATAATTCAATATTTGAAAAATTGTTAGATTAAAATTTTATAATTCTGTTAATTAGGTGATTATCTTGATAATTAGTGGGTTTAGGGGAAAATGTCAAATAACATTTTTTGTAGATAATTGAATTTGCAAGAAAAAATGTCTATTGACATTTTTTCATTAGATGGCTCGTTTTCAAGATAAATCCCGTTTTGTTTCAAGTTGAAAGAAAATTTGCAAATGTGATGGGATAATTTTAAAAATTCAGTGAACAAGTGCAGAGGACAAACTCTCCAGTATTCCATTACTCTCCATTATTGAAAGTGTTGAGTGACTGAAGTAGTGATTGCACATACGTTAACACTGAATCATACCAGTGAAATTATTACCTCAATGCCTTGAGGGATTCCACCGCAAATCCATGCACTCAAATGCTTATAGGGATAATGCGCAATCACGTTTTTTTAATGTAGTACAGCTATGAGCCATTTGCCTAGGAGCATTTACCCACAAAAATCGGACGAAGAAGAAAAAAATTATCGAGTTTTTTCGTTTTAGTAACGATTTAGTAATTTTTAATTTGTTCATAATTCATAAATATCGAATTATCTCGATAACGAGGGATTTTAGAAGAAAATGTCAAAAGATATTTTTTGTAGATAATTAAATCTTTTATAAAAAATCTCTCTTGACATTTTTCTCTGAAATCAATAATTACCGAGATAATTCAATATTTCGTTAAATATGAATTTCTAAATAGATTCAAACATGGAGATAAACAATAAAAACGACCCATTTTGCCCCCCAGACTATTTCAAAACACCCGATACAACTTCACTGAGGTATTCAGTGATAGTTAAAATTGGCAAAGAATGTATTCGTACTTGGTTCGTCCGTTGAATTTCGTAAGAATCAGGTCGCGAACGATTGCTCTCCCTCAACCAGGAATTCCCATTATTGGATCAGTAACTTCCTTCTAACACTCGTTATACCATTTTTGCTCGAATACATCTATTTTTTATCTCAAATTTTCTCTTCATGATAAAATTCAAGATATTTAAAAAAAAATTAAACACTCAACATTTTTAATTGATCACTAATCAAGGATTATCTCAGTAATTATTGATTTTACAGAAAAATGTAATAAGACCTTTTTTATTTGAAATTGAATTATCTACAAAAAAGGTCTCTTGACATTTCCCCCTAAAACCCTCAGTTTCCAAGATATCTCGATAATAATAAAAAAAATTGATAAATTAATTTTTAATTGTTCCTCTTGTATTTTCAGACAGCTAAAAATTCCACTTCAGGAAGTTATTACATGGGTGGAAGCAGTACATTACCAAGAAGTGGACCAATAATGCGTGCCTATAGTCCAGCAGCACCAGCTGTTCTAGCAGGACCAAATGCAACACCAGCTCAACCAAAGACACTGGGAACACCAGGTACAGTTGAATTAATTAAAAATAAGCATGACTTGTGAAATATCCATTGCACGAATATAATAATCCCACCCCCAGATATTTATTTTATCCATTAAAAGTTGATTCATCAATCATTCCCATTTTTATTGGCTTGAATTAACAACAAAAATGACGTCATAAATCGGTTTAAAATTATTTTTTTTCTATCGACTGAATTAAATAATAAAAAATAAATAAAAAATTGAGACAAATTAATCGCAATATCAACGATTAATCCGGTGATTGAGGTTTTTTGTAAATAACAAAAGAAAAAAAAAAAATGTAAAATACTTGGATAGGTGGTGGAGTTGCACCAGCAAAACCTCTACGGGGATACCAGTGTGTCAAGACACCCCTTGGCAGCCTAGGGGGCTCGGCACGCTTCTCTAGAGACAGCTCTGTATCCCTATATAGTATACCAGGTCAGTGGAATCCTTAAAGCTTTCCGCCAACGGTTACAATATTTAATACCTTCGAGCAATATTACGCAAAATTTATACCCCCCCTACGGGCATTGGGTTCACTATTTTATTCGCTTAATCTCCGAAATATTTATTTACCATTTTTTTTTTTTTTTAAACAATTTTATCAATTTATCACGACAGTTTAATTATTTCTAATCTCTTTAATTCACCTGTCAACATGTTACAAATAAAAGGGATGGGGGATTGATTGTTGAGTAAATTTATTTCCCTGTAGAATATTTTAATTTTTTCTTCTTTCATCGAAATTTTTAAATAATTTTACAAATTGCAATTTTTAAGGTTTCAGTGAATATTGAATTATCTCGTGAAATATTGATTTTATGAGAAAATGTTATGAGACATTTTTTTTAGCTCTTGAAATTCTCTACAAAAAAGGTCTCTTGATTTTTTTCATCTAAAATTGATAGTTTTTGAGATAAATGAGAAAGTATAAAAATGTTTAGTGTCATGATTAATCGATTGATTTATTGATCTATTGAATAGATCGTTTGCATGGCGAGAGTGGCTACATGAGCAGTCCAGAGCGAAGTGGTGGTGTTGGTGGTGGAATATCTAGATATCCAGGTGCTTACAGTACACAGAGCAGTTACGAGGAGCCATATTATTCACAATATTCTGGAACAGTGACACCAGTTATTGACGAAGAAGCAAGGTAATTAATTAAATTATAAATTATTTAATATGTAATAAAATTTTATCTCTCATTCCCATTTATTTAAAATCCTTGAATCAATCAATTGCTTGATAATTTTATAAATATAAATAATTTATTGTAAATGGTGGTGTAGCGATACAGAACTGTTGGAGGAATCGTACAGTCTGTATGGCGTTAAACCACCGGGTCGTCCACCATCTGGTCCCCCAAGATCCCCGTTCCCTCCAGGGGCGCCCGCACTACCCGGGCAGACCTACGACGTAACTCGGTATCAAATAATCAAACAAACATTATAGAAATTAATTGATAAATTGAAAGAATTTGATATTAAATATATATGCTATTTCCCAGTCTGAGAGGATAATTTTTTTTTTTTTTTTTTTTTAATATTATTCTCTCAGTATTATGTGATTTATATACCTGCTTGATGCTTCGGAATGAGCTTAGAAAATTTAGAAGAGAAATTATTGCGAAAAAAAAAATAAATTTTTTTACAAAAAATTTAGACCCAAAAAGCCCTCATTGTATGCCCAATAAATAGTCGTCATTAGATTTAGTAAAATTGCATGAATTGACATGAAAAAAAAAAAATTAAACAAATTATTATTATGATTTTAGTAATCAATCGTAATGAATCAAATTTAACATTTTTGGTAATTATCAAAATATCTCGATAATCAGTGATTTTAGAGAAAAATGTCAAAAGACCTTTTTTGTAGGAAATTTAATAATCTACAAAAAATGTCTCTTGATATTTTCACCTAGAATCACTCGTTATCGAGATAATCCAATATTTCAAAATTGGAAAATGTACAATTTTGTTAATTAATGCAATAACACAATAACATCTAATCATAATCATAATTAATCAATAAATTGAATGCAGCATGTCCTAAAAATGTCTGCACGATGAAAAAAATCTATAATAGCATACGATAAACAATCCAATCAATGAAACCTAATTAATACGATAATAATCAGTCTCACATGCATATGATTAAGTAGATAATTAACAGTGTACGAGTAATGAATAGATCCAATGTAATAATATTACCATAATTAATGAAATAATTCCAATACAATAGGATAAGGGTGGAACACATGGAAAGACAGCTTGCTAATTTAACTGGTCTAGTGCAAAAGGCCCTAACCCATGCACCACACACGAGTCCATCACCAAGGGACTATCTACAAGTCCCAGCTGGACGTGATCCATACGCGAGAAATGCAGGTATAACTCAAATTAATTAATTATTCCCAATTAAATGCCAATTATTGAAATTACTAAATTTGAATTATTCACTAAAACGGTATATTTACCACAAAATTAAACAAATTGAGTGACTAATTGCTATGAATAATTAATAATTAACAATAATTATTGACAAAAATAGAGGTTTTAATTAGGGAATCATCGTAGTGCACGCTATTGCCAATACAGTGAGGTATTAGAGTTTATTGATTTATCAGTTTTATTTATTTCAATTAATATTGTTTATTGATTTTTATTAGATGTATTACATGAATACTATACGAGCTAATTACCCATAGAAAAAAAAGAAATACATGAATTTTTGTGAGAGTTGATCAGGGGTTAAGCAAATTTTTTATACAGCAATTTATTATTTTGAGAGGATTTTTATTCAATTATCTCGGTAATGAGGGGTTTTAGAGGTAAATGTTAAGAGACATTTTTTGTTGGAAATTTGATTCTCTACAAAAAAGGTATTATGACATTTTATCACAAACCCACTAGTTTCGGAGATGAATGAATTTTTCAGTTGTAAAACGAAAATTAGCAAATTAATTTTTTAATCTTGTTAAATATCGAATTATCTCGATAATGAGGGATTCTAGAGGAAAATATCAAGAGACATTTTTTGTTGGAAATTTAATTCTCTATAAAAAATGTATCTTGATATTTTCACCTAAAATCACTCGGTAATGAGATAAAACTCATTTTTCAAATAAACTCACAATTATTTATTATTTTTTCATAGTCTCAGTAAAATTCTGAGCTGTATTAAATATATTGCTTAACATCTGTTCATAAAAAAAAAAAAAAAAAATTCTGGAAAACCCTGCTGTACAACTGCTTCGTTATTTCGACTAACGCACACCAGGCGCCGGGGATGAGTTCGACAAACACTCAAGCTCCAGCTCTGCCTCACTGCCAGGTGTGTCTCCCATTATCTAAAATTTTTAAATTTATTTATAAATTAATGATTTTAATTTATCATTACCACAAATTTTTTAATTTCAATTAATTTACGCTGACTAATAATATTGGGCTGTAATCAATAATAACGTTATAAATTGCTTTATAAATCACCAATTCACGCTATCATAAAGTATCTCTTCTTGTTCACATAACGTTACAGATGACTCGTATTTAAGGACTGACGTTAAACCACCGAAATTAGGCAAAGGTGCGAAATATGAAAATATGATCATTTTTTCGTATTTTAAACACTTTATTTCACAAACTATTGCATGATTATTATTTTTAAAAGCTTTTCAGTCATTCAGGTGACGTCAATATTATGTTTATTCGGTGTGATGAATGATTTTATTATTACAGCACAATTCAGTATCAGAGTGATGAATTTTTCCATTTGTTTATGCATTTATATGGCGAATGAATGATTTTAGGAGAAAATATGAAGAGACCTTTTTTGTAGATAATTAAATTTCCAACAAAAAATGTCTAATGATATTTACTCCTAAAACTTCTCATTACCGAGATAATCCATTAATTGATGAAAAATGTTGAAGATTCGATTGTGTAATTTTTTTCATTAATTAATTACTTGATTATCTCGGTAAATATTGGATTTAGAGTAAAATGTCATAAGACCTTTTTTATAGATAATTAAATTTCCAACAAAAAATGTCTTTTAACATTTTCTTCTAAAATCACTCATTATTGAGATAATCCAATATTTCAGTTTCATTTTACCACTTTGTTACTGAATTTATTCAATAATTCATTAATTCGTTGTTTATTAATAAAGAATATTGGGGAATATTTGAGGATTGTTATTGTTATATTACAGACAAATCGGTGTCATTCGAAAAATCAGTATCATTCAGTGATGAGCCACCAGACATGAATTCACCAAAACAACATTCACCCCAACATGCGGGTAAATAACAATTCATTATTAATAATAATTAATTAATCAATAACACTTGCTTAATAACAACATTGACTAACAATTGCAATATTACACTTGCATATTTCATCTAACAATTCTCAAATTCTGATAATGCTTACACACCAGCGGACACAAAACCAACGAAACCAGCAATTAAATCATCCACTTTACCAAGGATGTCGTCACAAGGTAAATAACATTATAAAATAATACATTATTTCCAATTAACCTGAGGATAAACACTAATTGAATACAAGAAACCAAAATATTAAACTAATTTGGTAGTGAATTGGTAAAACAGTTCAGTTTTCGATGAATACCTCGGAATCTAATGGAGATATCGAAATTTTCATAGAGACCTTTTTTGTAGAGTGAAATGAGATCTACAAAAAAGGTCTTTACAAAAATTTTGATATCTCCCATAGATTCGAAGATATCCATGAAAAACTGACCCCAGGATAAAATCGACTTGAACTGTTTTAATGAATTATTCAATTAAATAAATTAATTCATTATTTAAATTAATTATTTACAGAACGTGATCGTCATAAACCCAATTTACCCCCAAAACCCGTGGCCCTAGCAGCTGGTGGTTACGTTTACCGAGATTTGTCACTCACTCCAGAGATGTATAATCAGCTCAGAGGACTGCAGAAAAAGGCTAAAGACTTGCGCCAGGAAGTTCGTAATCTGAGACGAATGTCCCAGGCTCAGGCGCACACTGTTAGAGAAACAATTAGAGATACTTTTATCACAATAAGGTGAGTTATTGATGGATTTAAGGGATATTTAAAAAACTAAAACTTGACCAATTCATTGAATTTTTCCACAGGGCAATGTTATTGGCAGGTGGTGATGCAGCATGGGCAGCTGGTGACACTGAAAAAATGAGATTAAATCGTGAAGAGGACCTCTACAAACAAGAAATGATAAGGCTGGAAAAGGATCTTACGTGAGTTATTTTAATAAAAATAATGTGAATATTTAATAAATTTATTTTAATCTATTTTATTCAATCAAATAGCGAGCTAGAGAGTACAGTGGAGGAACTACGTGGTAATGTGATAAACAGAAAAACACGTGTCAATATGTCAGACGTTGAGAATATGGCATTAATTCTTAGTAAATCCAGGTAATTAATTATTCAATATTTATTTATTTATTTATTTCTTATCAAGACCCAACAGCTTATAGCCAATGACAGGGTCAAATCAATACAATGAACAAAAATATATATAAATATAAACAAATATGTATCACAAAATCAGTATCAGTATGACGGCAGGGAAATAATCACTAAATATAATTAACATTATTAAGAGCTTAGATGTTGGGCAAATCACCAAACAGAAGGTATCTCCATATAAACAGTAACAGTAATAATAATAATTTCATAATAATTGCACAATACTAAGCATAATATATAAAGAAAAAACTGTTGAATTATGGTCTCCTGGATAGAATATATTTATGAGTCAGTCTAACAACTTCAGACATCGGAGAAATTAAAACATCCAATTGCCCTTCACAAAAAGTAACCAGTTGATTAACAAAATTACAAGATCTGTAGAGAGGAGAGGAAGAGATAAGATTAGAATTCGCCATAGGAAGATAGAAAGGGATCTGGTATCTTGAGTTCAAGTTAGACACTCTGATGGGGGTAACAGTTCTAAGAACTGAGGACAGTTAATATTGTTTCTCAGTAATTTTAATTATTCAATATAAAATTAAGAAATTAATATTTCATGATAATTTTTTTTACTTTCAGCAAAACAGTAGCAGATCTTAAGGTACGTTTTCCAAGCCTCCAGGAGGGTATGAAAGGCCTCCTTAGTTCCGAAATGGAGAAGGTTGTGCGTGAAGAAAAATTCCTCAAAGAAGAACCAGATAGATTGGAATCTGCACTGAGAAGATGCAAAAAACTTACTGGTACACTTGTCACACTCAAACGGTAAATAAATAATTTTTTAAAAATTTTATTTATTCTCTAGTAACGAATTAATCAATTTATTTGTATTTTTTAAGCTTGGCGTCGGTGCAAGAGCAACGATTACCAAATGCAGTGAGCCTAGATGCTGAAGAAACACCACCAATCACTCCAACCTCTGCTCAACATTCAAAGGTAAAAGCGAGTGACAACTAGTTGAATTTTATTATTAATATTTCCTCTTCATATTCCTATCAATTCCTCAAAGCATTTATTTTCATTCAATTAAATTCAATAAATTAGTTTAAACATGATAAATAATCATTTTCATATTATTATTATTATTTAAACATAAAAATTTTACAATTACAGTAAACTTGATGAATTTTGTTTTTAAAAATTCAGTAAAATTTATTTTTTATTCTTTATAACAGAAATTTATCAAGTTTATTGTTAAAATGCTTTTATCCCCACCCATTTTACCCCCCACATTTTAGTGAAAATAATCCCTTTGCGCATGCTGAAGAGTGTCATAGAAACGTGTAAAATTTCTTTTAATAATTACGATATATTTTCACAAATAATTGTCTAAAAATGACATTTATTGGTGTTATTATATCGATTATAAATATTCCTATTTTATGTTTATAAATAAATCATTTAACATTAAGAAAAATTTTTTTAATCATACGCTTCATGGTCAGAGATGATTAAATAATTAGCATGTGCGGCTATCCTCAATTTTTTTTTTTTTTTTGTTCATCTCAAGATTTGGTAAAATTGAAAAAATTTATCAATTTTTAGAAAAATATTAATTTTGCCAAATCTAATCAATTTTTTTATCCGCACAAATCCCAGTATTAAAAAAAAAAAATGCAACGTTTTCACGTTTTTCATTCATTAATAAGCAGAGAAGATGTCTAAAATTTTGTCTTGCTAATTAAATAATTAATTGATTAATTGTTAAATAGATGAATAAATTTTCCAGCAAGACAGAATTATCAATAATTAATCATTTAAAAAAAAAAAGACAGTGATGATTCGTATTTTATCAAAGAAATGTTGACCTTGAGATTATTTATAATAAATAAAATTTTAAATTAAACTAATTGAGCTGAAAAATCGAGAGAGTTTTTTTTCATAAAATTAATGACATTCGGACCAAAGTGAGTTGAAATAGTTTAGCTAAAATATTTGTCATTAGCACATTTTTTTTTTAAATTAAACAAAATAGAAATTATTTATCAATTCGTAATGAATAATGAAATCTAATGTAAACCTTCTTGCGAAATAATTTGTATTTAAATTAATTTTTCCATAGAAAATCATAAACAAGGATTGTAATAATAATTATTATAAAATCGTTTTTATATTGTTGAGTATTAAAAAAATCAACGAATAACACAAAAAAAATGTAGGAAATTTATATTTTTAAATAATATTCACATATATTTTTCTTGGTAGATTATAATTAATTTATTAATTGATGCTTTGCTCGTATTTTTTATCGTGACAATAATTAAATAGTCATTACGTGATTGAGGGAATAATAATTTACTTTTGCACAATTTTCCTGATAGATAAATGAGAAATTCACTGATTGAATAATTTTTATTTTTTTTACTTACCTTTTGCTTAATTATTTAATAAATAAAAACGATGAATCAGCTTCATTCATACCCTTTGCATTTTCATTTCATTATCATCAGCACTGACATCCAGAAGGGATTAATCAACCCTTATACTCACTTAAAATGTCGGTTATCAGCTCCTGTAACTTTTATTATTTAATTTTTTCATGGAATACATTTAGTAAACAAGTGATAAATGATAATGGAACACTGGAATTTTCACATTTCATTAAATATTGAATTATCTCGATAACGAGTGATTTTAGAAGTAAATGTCAAGAGACATTTTTTGTAGAGAATTTTATCAGCTACAAAAAAGGTCTTATGAAATTTTTCTCTAAAATCACTCATTACCGAGATAATTCGATATTTAATGAAATGTGAAAATTCCACTGTTTTGTTATCCTTTACCAATTAATTACTGAATAAACTCCTCCCCAAGACACTAATTAAATGTTTGCTGTGTCCCCGATAGTCTAGAATGACCCCATTTAGTCAGCAATATGTCAAAAGATGAAGAAAAAATATTTTTTTTTCTCTAATTTTTTAAAATTCGTGTCATCTGATTGTTTCCCTAATTTCTAGCATCCCAATAAAAATCCAAATGTTTTGTCAAATCATTATGTGTTTAGTTGTTAATCTATTCACAAGGAAAATCTGTGTTTAATTATAAACAAATTTTAGCAACATTTGTTAAACACAAACAATGATTTTTAATTAATTGTTGTTGATAATTAAAAATTTAAAAAAATAATAACCAAAAACAAAAAATCCAAACAATTTATTAAAAACTCAATTATATCACTCATTATACACAAAACATCACAATCGGTATAAAATTTAGTTGATAATTAGGAACAATAGGTCAACAATGAAAGAAAAAAAAAAACAAAAAAAAAATGAACATAATATTAAATGTTTTATAGTATGGCTGGAAGTGGAGTACTAACTTCAAGGAGGCCATACAGACCAGTCACGAGTAATTTTTTTCCTCATATTAATTCATTATAACTATTATTCTATACTGTTTTTTAATATCTATTTATATATTTTCTCATCGTCGTTAAATTATTCATAAATAATTCATTGAGTACAAAAAAATCATTATTCACTCATAGGAAAATCAAATTATTCTGCTTTATTTGAATAAATAATTGATTCCCAAAATCGTGATATTTATTAATTAATTCCAATTGTTTTTTTTTTTTTTCAAAGCAGAATAATTTGAATCTAATAAAAGAATATTATTTTCATTGAATTAAACGTGTTATTTAAATTTAATTCGTGCTTGTTTAAGTACAAAAAAAATATTAAATTATTTTTCTTCGGTTTATTTTAATTGCGAGAGTTATTTATCACGCACTGCTGTTGAATAATAATCCTTGTGTATATAAATTCAATTTTTTTTATTTAAATAATTTAAAGCCACTAAGTTTGTTAGGTGTTTTTGTCATTGGGACATACGTGAATGACGAGAGTTTGCATTTTAACTGTTTTTTTCAATACACAATGAATATTTATTATTATTTATTATATTAATTATTTAATCGAAAAAAATCAATTTCTTTTTTGCTAGATAAAGAAAACAAATTCTATCGCTAGTGCCTTAATTTTTCTCACGAATTTCTTGATCCAATTTTCACTACAAATTTAGTGATTTTTTTATTATTGAGAAGAATATTCAGTAGTGAATTGGTTAAAAAATTTTAACATCTCATCGAATATCAAATTATCTCGATAATGAGTGATTTTAGAAGAAAATATCAAGAGACATTTTTTGTTTAAAATTTAATCATCTACAAAAAAGGTCTCTTGACATTTTCCCCAAAAATCCATGGTTATCGAGATATTCAACCAATAACAACTCCTGAATTTTCAATTTTCGTTTTAAACCTCAAAAAAATCAATTTTTTAAATAATTTATCAACTGGTCGACTGATAAATTCCTCGAACATTAATCTCACAAGACACACCCTCCAATCCACTTCTTATAGTAAGGTGTTCAAGGTTTACATTGGATTTTCTCAGAAAAAAAACAAATCCGAATAAAACATTTCAAATAACAATTAATTAATAAATCAATTAATTAATTGTACCTCACAAATACGTCAATGTCTGTGAAAAAAAAAAGCCAACTATGTACTCCTTCTCTTCTCTACTGCAATCTGAAGATTAAATTGCTCGATGTAGGTGGATGACTTAAAAAAAAAAACTTGTCATTGAGATGAACAAGTAACAACAATAATTAATTGGTGAAAACGGTGACATTTCTTTTTTTTTTTTTCTACACCCTCTTAACAATAAACATGAATAATAAACTGTAGAGTAATAGTGTTAATTGATCAATTACTGAAGTATTGGATATTTTACGTTTTGTAAAATCTCAAGCTTTTTATAAATTTATTTTTATTATTTCATTATACCATTGTGTTTTTTTTTTTTTAAATTAGTACGTAAATTTTGAAATATCTTAAACACCAGTAATTTTAATGTATCCTTTCAAATTTTATTTTATTAATTTTTTTCAACACAATGAGACACAATTTTTTTTTAAATTTCATTTCTATTGAAAATACTATATCTCCTGTTTTTATATATCAATCCCATTAATACTGCCTTACTATAAGGATTGGACTGAAGGTTTTGTCTGTGTATTTTTTTTTTTTTATTGGCTATATTTATTTATTTTTATTACACTATTAATTTCGGTGGATAGATTTATCGCATGGGAAAATGGCATGATGCACGTGAATATAAATTTTTTAGTTAAAAAACTATAAATTAAAGGAAAAATAATGGACAATTGTAATCCGAGACTTGAGACAGACAAAAAAAAAAACTATTAAATTCAATAAATAAATGACATTTATTGTGATTTACTTTTGATTATCTTATTTTTTTTGTTTTGTTTCTTTGCTTTTAAGTTGACTAATACTGGACAACAATTGGTGCCAATTAAAGAGCCTCACATGAGTACTGACTTGTAATATACAGACAGTATAAAAAAAACAATTGTATATTTGCATAATGATGAAAGGTAACTATCTAACAAAATTTGTTTTTTATTTAATTTTCTATATTTACTGTTTTAAATATCACAATAAATGGTTATGCATGTTTTATGCACCCAAAAAGCATGATTAGATATAAAAAAAAATTTATATTTAAATTAATGTATATAAATTGAATGGGAATTTAAGTCAGAGAGATTTATTTTAAACAATACCTCTGGCTAAATATCAAACCAAAAATTAATAAATAATCACCAGATGGATAAATTGATCGGTTGAAAAAAAAAAAAAACAAAATTCCTCAACAGACAGCTGCCCCTGTGCCAGCGGAACGCACTATCCTGGGGTCAGCGGGCATCATCGGGGGAGGGTCCCACCCTGGTGAATCATCCACCCCCCATCAGCAGCGTCCGGAGAACGCACTCGACGCTCTGCTAGACGAACTCCAAACTTTCTCACGTCCATCATCCCAATTATCCCAAGTATCCACCACCAGTCATACCAATCACATTCCCACTCTCCTAGAACTCGGCAGATCAACATCCCAAATTGTCCAGCCAACAATACGTGCCCCAAATATATCAGAAATTGGTAGAAAGGGTAGTATAGACTCGTCAGGTAGTCTAGCCATAAATCCAACCACAACAACCCTCAGAAGACTCCACTCATACCCATCAAGCTCCGATACAGATACATCACCACCAATAGCTAGACTCCAGGTGTCTGATGGCATATTACCACCCCAAAAGCCTCCAGTACCCGAACGCAACGCTGAACTCCTTCAACTAGCAACAGCAAGACGAGTACCACCACCACCACCACCAAGAACAAGTTCAAGATCACCACTAGCGAGTCCCACGAGTCCCCAATTACCACCGAGAAATCCAACTGGTACACTCAGACGTAATCGACCAAAAGACAGTGGTAAACCACCAATGGCACTACCACCAGGTGCTGATGATCTCCAACAGCCCCAGAACAACAATATCCTATCAACATCAAATTCAAGCTCTTGCGAGAGTATAAATTCTCAAGAGGGTATGCAAAATAAGAAAGGTAGACAGGAGCAATTGGAGCAACGTCATCAGGAGCTCTTGAGAAAGCAAAAAGCTCTACAGGAGCAATATGCCAGGCTCCAACAATTGCAGAGAAATACATCGGGATTGGCTACTGTACCACCTACACCACCTGATTTACTCAAAAAAACTGGCTCTGAGAGCAATATTTTGGCGAAAATGGGGTTGAGTATGAGTGCTGCTAATTCTGGAAGTTTAACTAGTTTGAGTACTGGTAAAGATGAGGGGGAGGGGGAGGGATTAGGGGTTGGGGGGGTGAGTACGACAAGTAAGGTTTATGAAACTGATATTCTGTGACCGATAGAGGGGGGGTTTAGAGGGGTTTTGGGGGAGTGGGCGGTTAGGGGGAGGGGGAGGGGACTTGGATTATGAGGGGGAAAAGGGAGATTGATTTTTTTTTAATTCGTTGAGAATATTTTTTTTTTTAACTATTAAAGGTAATAGAGAATTTAGGGAATTTTTTTTTTAGAGTGAGGAGTGAAAAATTATTATAGATTAGGATTTATTTGGGTATTTTAAATGATTTAGGAGAGGATTTGACACTTGGAGATGTTTTAAAAATGTTTATTTAAAGAAAAAAGGAGAAAACAAAATTATTAGCGTATTAAAAATTCATACATCAATTATATCTTTAAATTTTAAATAACGAATTCTAATGAGATAAGAAATATTTAATAATTGCTCGGTTTTGGCTGTTAAATTGTTAGATAAATGTCATCACGGGGCAAAACAGTATAGATCTGTTGATTAAAACCCGTTGAATAATGAATGAGATAATTCAGTAATGAAATTTAAATAAAAAATATAATTATTTATAATGCGCATTTCTAATGTAATGACGCATTGATTTAGTCTGATATTATATCCTAAATAGTAGTTGTAATGATGAAATATAAAAAAAAAAATCGTGAAATTTGAATTGTCTGAATTGAGTGAATGAGTATGAATTAGATGATTAATACGAATTATTGCGAGCAATTAAGTCTGAAGAATTCAATAAATTTTATCAACTCAAGTGAATGTTTACGGAAGACTTATCATAGCTCAAGTCTATGATTATTGAGAGAAGAAATAATAACAAGTATTTATAAATATTAATGTTTCAAATTCATTGACATTGTCATTTCATTAATTAATTTAGTGCCCATTGATTTATGATGAGAAAAAAGATATTTAATTTGTGTCAATGGAGTCATTAAATATCGAATTATCTCGGTAAATTGGGGTTTTACGAGAAAATGTCAAAAGACATTTTTTGTGGACAATTTGATTCTCTATAAAAAATGTCTTTTGACATTTTTTTCTAAAATCAATGATTAACGAGATATAACACAATTAACAAAAATGGAAAATGATTAATTCACCATTTTGTTACCATTGATCAATCACAAATAATTCAATACGAAAAACTGTCTCACATCGACATGAGCATAATGATTATCCTCAAATCTATCTACATATAATGAATATTAAATATAATATAATGTGCACGTATATACAAGAGAGAAAATTAAATGAGTACTTGTCATAATTGCGACTGGTTGCTATATTCAATTAGTAAATTCTATTAAAAAAATTAAATTAAAAAAAAAAATAGAATTCAATGAAACACTTAAATCCCAGTGGTGAGATATTGAATTAAAAATGTGCCAATTTTTTACAATTTTTTATCCTTTTTTTTTCAATTTAATTTTCAGACCAAAAGTATTTATTTATTTCAGGGAACAATTACGCAATAATACAATCAATTATTAATTTATTAATTAATCACGTGCATATCCAATTCATAGATTTTTTATAAAAAATGTTTTATAAATTTTTCCACAAGTTTTTTCAAGATATCTCCGAAACTAAGAGAATTATGAAAATTTTTGTTAAGACCTTTTTTGTAGAGAAAAATCAGAGCTACAAAAAAGGTCCTCTTCAAAATTCTCCCATCTCCCCTAGATTCCAAGATATCTCCAAAAAACTGAAATAAACAAATCTCTTTACCACAAAAATTGATTAAATAAAATTTAAAAAAAATGGCGAATCATTCTAAATATTCCGATGAATTATTCACTAGAAGTCGATGAAATTGCTCAACAATTTAAATAAATGTGAACCCAGCCTTCACCCCGCAGTATTAATTCGAAGAGTTGAAATAAAATTACCAAAAAAAAAAAAAAATCTCTTCGATTTTTTTTTTTTTTTTCATAAAATCAGTCATAGACAATTAACTGTAGATAATTCATATAAAAAGTGATTAAGGGCACATAGTTAAACTTTCAACCCCCCCACAATCACCAGAAATTGATTAATCAATCAATAAAAATAAAAAAACCCTAGAATTTGATAAATCATTTTTTTACAAAACTCAATAAATAGAGTTAAACACTGAATTGTTATCGCACAATTTTAAGTTGAGAGGCCTAATAATTTATAAAAAAATATTCCATCCCCTCTGTTGCACAAATTATACTCACTAAAGACAGAAAAAAAAATAATAATAATTAATAATAATCATAAAATGCTCTTTGATTCAACGCAAAAGTCATTACCGTTGATTAACGTAATTAATAAAATAAAAAAACATGAAAAAAAAATAAATAAACATTTTGTACAAATGCATCTGCATCGTCTCTTGCATGATTGGTTATCAGAAAATTTATTTAAACAATTAATTATCAATATAATATTCCAAATAATTAAATTTCATTAATTAATCATGGGATAATCGTCTCTCGCTTTTAACTTTAGAAAAAAAAAATTTTTTTTATGGTTTGTTTAAATAAAAACAACAACAATTGATGGAGAATAATTGGTACATCAGTTTAATATTTTATTCTGAACGGTAATGTATGCCAAATTGAATTGAATTGTTACATTTGTAAATGTTTGTAAGTAATATAGTTATAATAAAGTAATCGAGTATTAAATTATGAAGTTGATGAGAAATTTTTGAAACCTTACAAATTAATTTTTTATTTTGTTTTACAAAATATTTAATTAACACTCTTATTTATCATTTAGAGCTAGATAATGATGATTTATTGAGAAAAATAATAATTCATGTTTATTTTATAGAAAAATAAAAACTCCAACTTTTAAACTGAATTTAATACAAAATGAAAATGAAATAATTGAATCTAAATAACGTCACAGGTAGAAAAGCTTTTTTTTTTTGTCAATAATTCTTGAGATAAATTGAATTATTGTCGAATCCTAGCTTTCAAGTCACGACAACCGATGTCAAGATGTTCAATCTCCTTTCCAAAATGTCGCTCAAAATCTTTGCAAATTGCCATTGCCTGAGGTGAGTCAATTAAATTGATGGCAATTCCCTTTCTGCCAAATCTTCCAGTCCTACCAATTCTGTGAAGATAAGTCTCGTAATCAGCTTGACGTTTTTGATTAATTGGAAGATCAAAATTGACCACCAGTGAGACTTGATCAACGTCAATGCCACGAGCAAGTACATTAGTTGTGACAAGAACAGTAACAATACCAATTTTGAATTCATCGAGAACAGATAAACGTTCAGTAACAGTCATATCACCAGATAGTACAGCTGTTGTAAATCCCTCAGCTTTCATTTTTTCAGCCAACCATGATGCTGTATTTCTAGTGTGACAAAATATAATAGCTTCACCAGTTAAATTTGTATAAATTGCTGTTATGGCATCGTATTTTGAATTCATATCAGCACATTCAACATAAAATTGTTTTATATTGTCAAGACACTCTTCTTCCCTCTGTACACGAATAATTGTTGGATCTGGTACCATTACCCCAGCAAAATCCATCACTTCGTCATTATAAGTTGCACTGAAGAACATAACCTGGCATTTGTCTTTCTGCAACATTCTTAATTGAATAATTAAATTAATATATTTGTATAATTTAAAAGATTATTTTGATAAATAATTATATTTACTTGTGAATACGAATACATTGGTCCTTGTGTCCTTGTGTAGCAATCATAATGTCAGCTTCATCGAGTACAAAAACTGATATTTTATTGAGATCAAAAAATCTGAATTTTAATGACCAATCAAGAGCCTTTCCTGGTGTTCCAATGATTATGTGTTCAGTTATTTTTTTCCCTCTTTCAACTAGAAATTTATTTTTTTGTTAATTATGTATTTATCTATTTAACAATTAGTTTTATTAAAAAATGTCAAGAGACCTTTTTTGTTAATAACAAAATTCTCTACAAAAAATATCTCTTACAATTTTTTTCTAAAACCACTCATTATCAAGATAATTCAATATTTATAAAAATTTAAAAAAAAATATTCTTACTCTCTTCTCCCCTGACAGCATACTTTATGAGAATTTCAGGGCAGTGTCTGGCCATTTTAGCAGCAACTTCTCCAATTTGAATAGCTAATTCATAAGTTGGTGCTAGGCACAGTACTTGTGGATAAGATTTCTTTGGATCAACTCTGCTCAACATGCCCAATACAAAAGCAGCTGTTTTTCCAGTACCTGATTGTGACTGAGCAATTAAATTTTTTGGTGGATCGATTAATATATAGGGTAATGCCATCTCCTGAATCTTTGAGGGTTTAATAAAGCCCATATCATAAACTCCTCTCAACAGCTTCAGCTGAAGATTCAATTCCTCAAATGTTTTAACACTGTAAAGAGGAGAATTTGGATTCATTCTCTCAACCTCAACATTTTGGGGTGATTCGACGAGAGATTTATGCAGTAGTTTTCGCAGAAGTGACTCTTCTGCTGCTGATGGAGCCTGTTCTGGATATTCACCATTTGTGGACTCTGGAGGTGTATCATTTTGATTGATATTTAAATCAATTACCTGGTGAGAATAAAAAAAAAAAAATTATTTATCTGGAGAACCAGTGGTTTTAGGTAAAAATATCAAGAGACCTTTTTTGTAGAGAATTTCAAGAGCTACAAAAAAGGTCTTTTGATATTTTTATCTAAAATCGATGTTTATCGAGATAATTCGGTAGGAAATGTGAATAATTGAATTTTTTTGTAAATTTCAGTATTTTTATACTAATTTTCATTGGTAAATTGATCAATATTAATTCAAGACCTTTTTAGGGTTGTAATTGGAGGTTAGGGTGGTGTTGAAAGAGAAAAATAGAGAATACTTACACAGGAAGCCAATGAGTCTGCTTCTTTAGCTGCCAATAGGCCCCAGTCCTCTTTCTCTGAAGTCATTTTGGAGTTTTTAATTTTTATTTGTTGGAATTTTAAACAATGAAGAGGATTTTCTTTACTGCGAGCAATAATTCTCTCCTCGTGGGAATGACGCAGTAAATGGCGTCGGCGACCGCCATATACTTAGCAGACAAAAAAATTATTTTCAAATGAATTCAATTTTTTTCAATTGGGAGTAATTAGGGAGAATTCAGGAGTATAATTTTATAATTTAGGAGTGCATTGTTTATTTATAATTAATTATTTTTTAAATGACGTATAGTTAGCAGATTAATAAATTAAAAAAATTAATTAGTGGCATAAATCGATGGCAAATAATTTGGGAGCTTCAAAAAAAATTAATTTTAAATTTGGGAGTGGATAATTATCTTGTAAATAAATATTTTCCTATTTTTTCGTAAACGGCCAAATGCAAACAACCATGGCGCTGTTTAACCAACATCAGCTGGAGTCCACGTCATTCCTGCGTGTTAGCTGGTTGCGCCTCACCTCTGCTCACCTCATGTATGTAGCATCTATTTCTTATTGTAATATGTTTTCGATTATTTTCCAATTTATTCTCCAGTATTTTTTCATTTTCCTAATGGTATTTTTCAGAACCTAGATGGATCTTATTGGGATGAGCACGATTCGGGGATTTCATAACCTCTTCTTCCATGGAGAGCAGCATTTCAGGTACAATATACATTATTTATAAGTTACTTTATCATTTCATCCACAAAATTTCATTCGATTCATCTTTTTCTGTGTATTAATATTCATTTCTTTGGTTTTTTTTTTATGTGGAAACCGCGAAGACTGATGTGCTTGTTTGGTCTTGGGCATTGTTAATTTTACCATCCACACCATTGGCACACCTTTTTCATCTTCAAAGATGTTGCATCCGTTCATTCTACATTGGATACGTACTAACGAAACACAAATACGAAAATATCCTCCTAATTGAAGCCACGAGTCATTACATTGAAGTGTTCATGCATATAATCATTCCATGATTTTTTCTTATTAATTTGTAGACTGATACAGTGTTTAAATAAAAGCCTCTGGGAATTCACAAGCCAATTTAAATCCTCTCCACCTTTCCTCTACCTTTTTTTTCATGAAAATCGACTCCCTTTCTGAATGGGATGGATTCGTTCGGAAATCATTAACAATTTTTTATGGCAGGTATTCACTGTGTTTTATTATGAAATCATGATTGATTTCCAGGTTTCACCATGTCCGGAAAAAAACGCAACTATATTCATGATTAAAATGTTCATCGAGAAGAAAACTCAGATGGATTTATCATTGACATTGGATTCTCCTCTCATTTCTCATTGGGATACCTCTATCAATTTTTCTATGCTGGGTAAGTTATTATTAAAATTTATTTTTTGAAATTACCGCCATCAGATATTTCTCCATTAAAGAATGTCAAAGAACTGACAGGATCAAGGCATAATATAACCGCCAATACAAGATATATCGGCAGATTAACAGTTATCTGTTATCCACTCAGTTTCTCAGAGTAGCATCATTATAAAAAAAAATATTCAGAATTCTTCTAGAGTATGAGACCCTAGAATACTTGTTGGCACATTCCGCTTTATCATAGATCCCTCCCCCACCACCTATTCACGTACACCCTGCCCTCCACTACGTTTAGATCCTTGTGATTCAGGCGGGATACATCGATCGACCCCATATATCCATCGTAGGATTTTTCATTGTATTATCTTTGCCAGGAAGACTAGTCTAAGTAACATCGAGGATTCCATGCGGATATAAAATATCCTTCCAAAATTATCTAAATGCATTGAGCCTCAGTTGAATCACTTTTCATCTCAGCGATCATAACAAGAGGTTAGTGCTTGGATTGCAAAAATTTATTGTACACAATGACCACTCAGCATCTCTGTCTTCAATTTATTACTATTTTCTGATGAATTTGGAAGTAGAGTGGCGAAAAGAAGGCTTAATCAATGGAACTTGGAAACCAGTGGGATTTTTTTGAAAGTAATAAGTAAAGAAATAAATTTTTCTGAAGTCAGAGGAGCTAGCGAAATTTTGATGGGATTTTCTTGTAGACAACCATTTGCTCTTAGACTAATGGATCGCTTTTAGCTCTTCAATTACAGACAGTTCTAAAGTAAAGAGTTAGATCGATGATAATATCCTGCACATACCTTCGAAATAGAGGGTTTGGAAATACGATCTATTTTTTCGCACATGAATTTTTATACTGAAAATTTCTCGGGGAATTGCTCTCGAAATTGAGTAATTTTGAAGATATCTGCAGGATCATAGGCTATGAAAATTTGTGGCTTATTTCCTAATACTTCTCCTCAATAGATTGGAATAACTTGGGTAATTCTGAGAGCCTGTAGACAGGTTTAGGATTCTTATATAGGATTTTCTGTAGAAAAATATTCTAATGAATATCCATGAGCAATACCCATAAACTATCCTTTCTTTTCAGGCCATGGTTGGGCGAAAACCAAAGGTGGAACATTGGGAAATAATTGCCCTAATAAAAAAGAATATGCATCACTTCAAAACCAATCATTTTCCACCATATGGATCAACAGTATGGAAGGAAATGGAAAAAGATTTAGGAGCACGATGGACGCATCATTCTGTGTATACCCATGTTACAGAAAACAAAAAGAAGAGCCTCTCCATCGCTCGCCAAGACTGTGGGATAATGACACCCCCACCTATGAAAAAAAATGAGGAGATTGAAGAACCATCGATTATTAATGACGACTCCAATTATGTGGTGTCTAATGATTCCCCATTTGAGGAGGAAGATTTCCCTAACCATGAAGATTTCCATCTATTTTTAAGCTCACTTGAATGGCAAATGATTAAGCCCAATGAAACCACCGGTCCCGTGATTACAAGGTTGAAACCACGAATCTGGGCGAACGTGATCACCAACGCTTTCTGGCTGAGGTACAACATGCCATGTGCTTTCATCGCTAAATGGTCGAAAGTGAAAATTGAATTAGATGGTTCATGGTTGATAAAATTTGGAGGAAAGTGCAAAAGTAAGGCATGTGGTAATGTAATTTTGGGGACTGCTGACAAACTACGAACAGATGGGGCTCTCGATCTGGCAATTCGAACGTGTGACACACGTGGCAAACTTCATGAGGAGGTGAAGCGACCACTGAATGGACTGGAGAGGGTGCAAGCTGGAGATGATATGGAGAATCGAAAACCAGATGGTTACCGTCGAGAATTAGCTCGAAAATACATGCAATTTGGTCAAGATGAACCTCCAATCATACGAAGTGCAGCTGTATATTGCCAAACAAAAATGGAACATCAAAAAAGGAAGTATGGAATTGAAAAAACTGACAAACGTGATCAGGCTACGATTGTCAGGGATATGTCTGGTGAGGCCAAGTACTCTCAGACCATTATTGACGTGGGGGCCAACCCATTTCATGTGATATTTTGTTCACCAGAACAAGTCCTCGTGTATAAAGAATATTGTCGAGTTGTCTCACAGCCTCGGACAGCAACTGATGCCAGTGGGAAATTCGTTAGGAAGTTGGAAAAATGCCCAGGCGTTATGACAGGGCATATTTTTTTATATACTGTAACAATCAATTTCGAAAAGAAAACCATTCCCATTTACCAAATGCTTACAGAGAGGCAAGATGCTGATTGGATTATTTACTGGTTACGAACGTGGCTCAGAAAGTTCAAGGTAAAGCCACCAAAGGAGTCGACAAGTGATGAGGAACGAGCATTAGTCTTGGGACAATGTCAAGCGTTCAATGGAATGACAATAAAAAAGTACATTGATGAAGTTTTTCTGTGGGCTAGAGATGAGACTAGGAGGAAAACTCAACCATTTCCAGCAACAACAGTGATAAGGTTGGATGTGGCCCATTTTGTTTCTGCTGCTGCTAAATGGAGCTGCCTCAACGACAGTTATAAATTTCGAACCAAGAGATTTTATGTTCGAGTAATAACACTAATGATTGATTGTCAATCTGTGGCAGAATTTCGTCACATTTTTCTCTTGACATGTATCGTAGCCCTGATTCCTGTCAACGATTATGTTGTGAAGACTACGGAGTTCGAGATGACTGCTCTAGAGGCCCGTCATGAGTTAGAAAATCATATTTCGATACGTGGACCCATTATTGATAAGATGGAGAGCTTCAGTGAGAATAATGAGTCAGACATCCCTTATAACTTCGACCCACTTCCTGAAGAATCATCCCCAGAAGGAGCTTTCACAGTGACACATCAATGGATCAAAGATTTGATATCATTAGTGAAATCAGAAAATCCAGAGCAGATTCCAGGTGATGTGGAGAACGCTTTCTATCTACCTCCCTTCATTGATGATTTGGAGAGAGTTGGGAAGGAGTTTCCACTTTGGACCGGTGCAGCTATACCAAATGGAGAAAGACATGCTTCTTCAGCATATCAAGAAGGCTATTTTAATGCTGTTAGGAATGGAGTCTTTCAGAATGTAACTTTGCCATGTGTTTGTCACGTCTTTCTGAAAAAACTCTTAGACGATATCCTCAGTGGAAATATCTATATGTCTAAAGAATTGAAGAAATTCGTACATAATAAACCTGGAATTGCGTCTACAGATCGCCCAGACTCTTCAGAAGCTGAGAAAAATCAACCAAAGGGAAGCTCGAGAAATAGCCAAGAGAAAGAAACAGAGAATGTGAATGCATCAAGTGTCAGTGAAGATATACCAGAGAATGGGGCTAATGTTAGTCAGGAGAAAATATTTCAAGAAAATGATCGATCGAATATCGAAAGAGATCAATCAAAGGAGAATACTGACAGTTGTATTGGGAAAGATACAGCGAAAATTAATCAGCATTCAGATGGTCCAGGTGAAATGGACTCTGACTTTCTCTCTGAAATGCGATGGCGGGGAATCATCAACGACAAGGAGAAACCTTTTTGGCAGGAAATATCCACAGATGACTTCTCTGAAAAAAATCCTAATACTGCTGATATAATTTCCGATCTTCTCAATCTTGAGTCTGCTAATTTGGATGATCATGTTCTTACTGAGGAAATGTTGAATAATTTTGTCGATATCGATAACAACAATAATTCATTCACAGAGGAAAATCCCTCATGGACACATCCGAAATTCGACGATAAATCCTCCTCTAAAGTATTCACAAGTTCTCCTTTACAAGACCATTCATATGCCAACTTGTTAGAAACAGAAGTGTCCGTGCCAGCAGAAGTTCCTGCGGTAGTGAAACCACAAACCTTAAGAACGAAGTCAAAAGAATGGACTGCAGATGTGCAATCTAAGAAGAAACAGGGTAAAATGTCAAAATCGAAAAAACGTGAAGGATATTTTGCACCATATCCCCAAATTAGGATTTTAAATGAAAGAGGTGGTTGTAAACAGACAAAAGAATTTTTCCTCCCTAATGGATTGAGATGTCCTTACGTCAAATTTTCGGGAATGAGAATAAAAGTTGAACAATCCTGTGGTTTTGACTCCATCGTACACATTTTACAATCTGCTGCTATGGATGATCCAACTTATAAGTTGAGGATGAAGTCATCGAAGAATGAATTGTTACAGTTCATTGCAGAATTTATGCAATCTGGTCCCACCACTTTAGTTTTGCATCGTCGTTGTTCCCTCCTAGCTCAATTTTACGCAGTAAAGGTGCAGGACAATGCTACCAGCTTATCACCAGTTCGTATGAATGTCAAAGATGCAATATGCAGTATCTGGAGCAAATTCAGTATGGAACCAAATGGAACTCGAAGGGGTCAATGTAGGAATCAAAGCTGTTTAGCCCAACAATCAAGTATTGTCAATTTTCTCCCAGTGGATCCCCAAACGATAGTCGAACACGGTTTCAAAGCTTTGGCAAGTGCTATCACCCTCCACCGCTCCTGGAAATGTCGAAGACTTTATTGTGGTGGCACAATAGATGAAATTACTCTCTTGAACGACACCTTATTAATTGAGTTGGATGTAAGGCCGGATTTCAGGCAGAAACATGGTTTAGAATGCAATTTAAGAGATGTTCCATTGGAGTTATATTTGGGAAAGATGTATCGGTAAATAATACTCTCAGTGTTCTTATATCTATTTGTGAAAATTGTACCCTGAATCCGCATTTTTCTTTTCAGATTGATTGGCGTAATCCACTATCGAAAGAGCGATGATCACTTCATAGCTTACTGTCGTAGGATGACTGGTCGCTGGGTGGAATGTAATGATATGAATCTGACTTCTGTTTCACTAAAAAATGACGACATTCAAATCCTCCCAGTTGGTGCAATCTACATAGCATAAGTAGAATACTATTTTTTTCTCAGTTGAGAACTCTCCCGCGAGATGAAATTTATAAAACCAATCAAACTTGAATTTGAAAAAGTTTATTTATAATAATCTAAGTAATAGGACTGATATATCACAGTTGGTTGTAACTAAAGAACTGACAAAGACTGAAATTGCCGCTAGACAGGCACATGTAGAGTTGGCAGCAAAAATGAGGAAGAGAGATGCTGGTACTTCTCCTAGATTGGGTGACAGGGTACCTTATGTTTTTATACGTTAGGCCAAGGGTGCAGCAGGTTATATGAAAGCTGAGGATCCTATTTATGTACTGGAGAACAGTATTCCCATTGATACTAATTATTATCTTGAGAATCAACTGTCAAAACCTTTGATCAGAATATTTGAACCAATCCTTAGGGATAAGGCTCAATCACTTCGTCTTAAAAGGGAACACACAAGGACTAGGGCTGTTGTTACGTCGAGGGTTAGTGCTCTTGCTGCTCTTACAAAGAAAAAAGAGCCTGGTATGGGATGCAAGGCTGTATTGCCACCTGAGAAGGAGAAAATGGCACTTTGCAAGTATGATGAACCCAAGGAGATTAATTTTTATCAGAGTGAATTGTATGCTGCGAGATAACTTGAGGAGATAAGTTTTGTAGATTGTGGACAGAGTGTCAGAGGTGTCAGGAGAGTCTTCGTCAGGAGGTACTTTGCACCAGTCGTGATTGTCCCATTTTTTATATGAGGAGAAAATTGCAGATGAAACTGGATACACAGATGAAGAGGATTGATAGGTTTGGGGTGTCTGATTGGTAGCAAAAGGTGAGAATTTATTGATTTTTTTTTACTTACGCTGTTGTGTAAATTTTTATTATCGAATCAATTGTTCGAACAGAAAATAGAAAAGACATATTGGTTTTGGTCCAGCAGGCCCAGTTTTCGTAATTCTAGGATTTAATTTGTAATTTTTTTTTAATGGGAAATTGATTATCAAAAATCTACCCAAATTGTCAGTTCAATCTAACCCATTTGGCATTCAGTATCACTCATGCATTCAATAAGTTTTATGGAAAGTAATAAGAAAATTCTGATGATGATGATGATGAAAATTCTGGGATGAGTCTGTGTGAAGTGATGAATTGGATATTTTTGTTGAATGAGCATTTATCTCGGTAATCAGTGGTTTTAGAGAGGAATGTTGAGATACATTTTTTATAGGTGTGGAAATTTCCTAAAAAAAAGTGTCTCTTGACATTTTCTTTTAAATTCACTCATTCTCGAGATAATTCAAAATTTAGAAAATGTTCACATTGAATTCATCTTCTTACTACTAAACTCAATCCCGAAATTACGTAAATAAACGAAAATATTGCTTCCAGTTGGCATTTTATCACCAAAATCTATCTCTCATTCACTCATAAAGCCATCACCATTCATAAATCATTCAATCATCAATCATCAATAACTGAATTCCACGTACAACAAATTCCCTTGAATGGGACAGAATAACAAAAATTTTTCCCTCATTGTAGACATTAATTCATTCTTCTTGTGTATTTATATCAAATAATTTTCTACTTTGCAGTGCATTTGCCAGACAGTCCATAGCCTGATCCAGTCTCTCCCCTTTTTTTGCTGATGTTTTGAAGATTTGGAATGTTCTGTTCTTCAGAGCGTCTAGACCAAGGGCCTGATGGACTTCAGCTACACTTAAACAGCCTGGCATGTCCTGTTTGTTTGCTAGGACGACAAGGATCGCCCCCTGGAGTTCATCCTCCTGAAGATATCAAAGAAAAAATAAATTTGATTAAATTTTTTATACTAAACATTGAAATATCTCGATACTAAGTAAATTCAGAGAAAAATGTCAAGAGACATTTTTTATTGAAAATTTTATTATCTACAAAAAAGGTCTCTTGAAATTTTCCCCTAGATGAATGCGCATAATCATTACTGACTGTCTAAAATTGTATTTTCATTTATAAATCCTCTTCTAAAAAAATAAAAACTCTTTTTTTCTCTTACCCTGACCATGTAGAGTAGTTCATCCTTAGATATACCTATTCTGTCCCTATCTGCCTAGTCAACAACGTAAATAATAGTGTCTGTATGGGAATAGTAGCATCTCCAGCAAGGTCTGAAGAAGATAAAAATAGACAATAAATCTTCAGAGTAAACATGATAATACAATTACATACATTATACTCATCTGTCCCCCTAAATCCCACACCTGGAACTTCAGGTTTTTATACGTAACTTGTTCAACATTGAACCCAATCGTGGGCATCGTCGTGACAACCTCTCCAATCTGAAGTCTAAAATCATATGAAATGATCAACATCATAATCACTGTTCAAACAAAATCACAAACAACCTGTTCACCTGTTCCATCTACTTATTTGACGCATGTACGCATGTTCCGCTGAAAACAGCTGATGCCGGTTAAACAGCGCCATTGTTGTTTGCATTTGGCCGTTTGCGAAAAAAATAGGAAAATATTTATTTACAAGATAATTATCGACTCCCAAATTTAAAATTAATTTTTTTTGAAGCTCCCAAATTATTTGCCATCGATTCATGCCACTAATTAATTTTTTTAATTTATTAATCTGCTAACTATACGCCATTTAAAAAATAATTAATTATAAATAAACAATGCACTCCTAAATTATAAAATTATACTCCTGAATTCTCCCTAATTACTCCCAATTGAAAAAAATTGAATTCATTTGAAAATAATTTTTTTGTCTGCTAAGTATATGGCGGTGCGTCGGCGTCACTACGCAATACATTTCAATTCCTGATTTATCTTCTGTCGATAATTCAGTAATCCAGCATTGACTTTTCATATTTCATAAAATATCGATTTATCTCAATAATAAGCAATTTTACGAAAAAATCTCAAAAGACCTTTTTTATTGGAAATTTAATTTTCCACAAAAAATGTTCTATAACATTATCTCCTAAAATCACTCATCACCGAGATAAATACATAATTAACAAAGTTGAATAAAAATTTTACATTTCAGAATTTCAAAAATTTTTCATTTAATTAAAAATGCATTTATCTCGATAATGAGCGATTTTAGAGAAAAATGTCAAAAAACATTTTTTGTAGATAATTAAATTACCAACAAAATAGGTTATTTAACATTTTCTTATAAAATCGATAGTTTAAGAGATAAATCGATATTTAATGACATCAAAAAAATCGTCTAATTTACACCTTTTCAACAAATTCAATTTAAATCATTCGATTCAAATAGTCTCATACAAAAAAACAATTGTTACATTACACGCATGATTTGACCATGTAGAGCATCAGGAAATGTCATAATCGCGTGGTAAACCTCGCGCAAAACGTGAACCACCTGTCTAATGTCTATTCTCGTATCCGGTCTGCATTACTATTTCCGGTATGTGGGGGATGTACCCGTGGTTTATCCTTGAAGGACCCTATGAGCAGGGGCTCGACCCCCAAAACACTTCACGCACTGCAGAACATTTTTTTCACCCCTGTTTTTCAACCCCCCCATCGATTTATTATCATGAACACGCAATTTTTTTTTTTTTTTTCAATTATAAATGTTCAATTTTTCGCTTCTGTAATTCTTTTGAAAAATTATTCAAAATGTTATGATATGTAAAAATATATGGGGCAAAATGGATCAATTTTTTTTTTTTTAATTTTTCGACAATTTTTTACTTTTATCAAATAATTAAAAAATAAAAAATAAAATTTAATTTAATTTTAATTTTTTATAAATTAAAATTTCATAAATTGTGAAAATATATGGGGCAAAATGGGTCAATTTTTTTATCAACAATTTTTGTTTTTATAAAAAAATTTAAAATGTCATGAAACGTGGAGGTTTGAGGGGCAAAATGGGTAATTTTTTAATTTTTACTCAGAAATTATTTAAAAAAAAAATATTATGCGTGATTATTAGCCTTTTTATATCATATAATTACAGGTTTTGGTTCACCAGCCAAATGTCACAATTGGTGGTTAACCCTGCACGTGCACAAATTATCAGGCACGTGCATACATCTCATCTGGTATTATTTTTATCGTTGAATCAGGTAAATTGTCGTGATTGTTACCCAGAATTTTTTTTTTTTTAATCGTGTCCAGATGGTTTCTCATATGAGACAATGGAGCAATTCTGGGAGAAAAATGGTCCTTAATTACAGGGAAATGTATTAAAATGGCTGGAGGCGATGAAAATTGTGATAAAAGTGAGAATAGAGATGAAAAAATAAATAATAAAATTTGAGATTAATCGTTGAGATATTATTTCACGAATGGACTATTGTGAATACGATGGGATCTGATATACGTAATCCAGTATGAAAATAATGGATCAGCCTCCCTCGAGCTCCATTGTCCTTCAAAAAAACCTGAGGATAAAAATTTTTTATTCATTTTTCAATTAAATAAATAAATTAAAAAATTTCAATTGAAATATTTTCTTCACAATTTTATTAATAATGCGATTATCTCAAAAACTAGGGATTTTAGAAGAAAATGTCAAGAGACCTTTTTTGTAGAGAATTAAATTTTATACAAAAAAGGTCTTTTGACTTTTTTTAAAAAACCTACTCATTAACGAGATAATTAAAATTTTATTAAGAACATTTTTTTTTTTTTTAGAAAAAGTATTAAAAATACATGTAAAAAGGGAGAAATTGTGATTGATGTTTGTTAATATCCGTTGCATGAGAGCGATGTTGGGAAACAGGGATGAATTTTCCACGGTACCATCCCCCCCCTTTTACATCAGCCCCATATCCAACACCTGGTGGACAAAGAATCCCATGTATACTCATGGTTCATCCCAAGTGTCTATTAATTTGTACTCAGCATGAGTGTGAAATCGATTTAGTTACCCTATTCCAGTATTTTCACACACGCCTTTGTCATCATCTGGACCAGAATGGGATTTTATTAATTTTTAACATGAACACAAGATTTCATTAATCAATAAATCCTCATTGTTCGTGAATCTGATGAGATAGAAGAATTTAATTGATTTCATTAGAAAGGTGGGAAAATTTCCTTCAAAATGAAAAAAAAAATGACCCATTTTACCCCATTAGTTTTAAAGATATAACAAAAAACATTTTTTTAATTTTTTCAAAATAAATTTTTTTAATGAAAGTTGTTTTTTAAAAACCAATGGGGCAAAATGGGTGATTATTTTTTTCATTTTAAAGAAAATTATACGATCTATCGAATGAGATTTTTTTGAAATTTTTTTGTCGATTCAATTATTGAATTTTTATTAAAGAATTTTCAAGTAGTAAAAGTAATCCTTGATCAGACATTTTTAATAATTCGAGAGAGTGTGAAAAAAAAAATGAGAAAATATGTTCATTTAGATGCTGTTATCATGTCAGTCTTGAGGTACATTTTGAGGAAGTTTCTTGGTGGTTATCAGATCGATGAATAGGCGTGAACATCACCCCCATGAACCCCCGGGAAGGGAAGCGAGAAACGCCTCTCGGTTTCAGTGATTGGATGAATAGTGGCACAAATGGTTAGTCGACCCCGTTGGTGCCCGGCTAGAGCTTTTCACCACTTCACCTTCAGCACTCGGTTGTGGTTAACATGCAGGGAAGAACACTTCCGGTGATTTTTTTTAATTAATTGGGAAATTTAAAAAATTATAATTTCAATTAAATATTAAAATAAATTGGCTAAAATAATAAATTGTACATTTTTCAGTGTTAAAATTCACAATAATGATTTATTAATTTTAAAAATTAATTATTTAATTAATCAGTAAAGTGATGAAAATTGAATCTTCAATGGGTGAGTTTCTTTCATGAATATCTCTGAATCTAGAGGAGATACTGAAATTTTTATAGAGATATTTTTTGTAGAGTGGAATGAGAGCTACAAAAAAGGTCCTTACCAAAATTCCGATATCTCTTCTAAATATCGAGATATTTCCAAAAAACTGTTCAATTCCATCAAAAATCAGAACTCAATTCTGACAATTTTATTAATTCTCTATTTATCTCCTTAAAAAATGATTTTATGAGAAAATATCAAAAGACCTTTTTTGTAGATGGATAAATTATCTACAAAAAATGTCTTATAACTTTTTCTTCGAAAATTACTAATTAACGAGATAATTAAACATTTATCAAACCGTAATAAAATAAAAATCATAAATTAATGATTCCAATCAACCAAACCCATTTTACCCCTCAATTACTCAATTATTCTAACAAAAAAAAATTCCAGATATCTAAAAACATCAAGAGACTCAAATAATCACTGGAATAATAGATTTAAACGTGTAATAAACCAAATTTTATCAATAAAATTCCTCAAGTGTACGTGTTCACAAGGTGTTACCAACAGTTTACTCAAAGGGTGTCGTACAAGTGTACTTATAAAATCATCAGCACGTGCCAAGCGTGACGACACGTGTCTATGTTTTGTGAGTATCAACCTGAAGCGTGTCGTTGTCCTATCACCCCAATCGTGCTCAAGTGTTTCATCAAGAGATTGATTTCAATTATCAAAAATTAAAAAAATGTGATTTTTTTTAAAAATTTAATTATTAAACAATCTAGTCAATTCTGGTCATAATTTTGTTGTTTTTTAAATTGAAATAAAATAAAATGATTAAAATAAAAATTTAATTAATTAATTAATTGAGTGAAATAATAAATAAAAATAAAAAAATGATGTACTCAATGGACAATTTAGAGTTAGACATGATGAATAGACATTATATTTACGATGCCCATACATTCTTGGGTAATCCAGTGATACCACCGCTACCACCCCATTGTGGTGCACCGACGGCAGTTGCTCTACCACCCATTATACCCCAAATACCACCCTCACATCCACCAGGCAGCACTGGAAGTTCAAATTGTAGTGAACATTATCCATTCGATGATAATAGCAGTGATGATGAGAGTGTTTACAGCAGTGACAGGGATATTCGATCGAGGGATGGACATTCCAGGAAGTAAGTTGTGATTTTAATTAGTATTTAGAGATAAATTTGATGTTTAAATCGAGTTGATTCATTCATATTTTGATAATTGGTAAATTATCTCGGTTATGAGTGGATTTAGAGAAAAATTATAAGAGACCTTTTTTGTAGAAAATTTTGTCATCTTGAAAAAAGGTCCTTACAAATATTCCTCTATGTCCTCTAGATTTCGAGATATTTATCGAAAAGTTACGCTAGAACGAAATTCAGTGAAACGAAAGTTGTACTTCAACTTTATCTATTGATATCTCGGAATCTAGGGGAGATAGGGGAATTTTTGAGAAGACCTTTTTTGTAGCTCTCATTCCGCTCTATAAAAAAGGTCTTTATGATAATTTCTCTATCTCCTCTAGATTCAGAGATATTTACAAAAAACTGAATCAACTCATTTAAATAATTACTTAAACAATGTTTATTGATTATCAAATAGACGTAGTCACGACTGCATGATGGAAGACGAAGACGGACCAACATCAAAACGTCCCCGTCAGGCAGTCCAACAACGCCAAGCGGCAAATTTACGTGAGAGAAGACGTATGCAGAACATAAATGATGCATTTGAGGGTCTGAGGGCACATTTACCAACTCTACCCTATGAGAAACGTTTGTCAAAAGTTGATACACTCAGACTAGCTATAGGATACATAACATTTTTGACAGAACTCGTGAGGGCTGACAAAAGTAATGATACACACAATCCAAATGGCACCATCACCAGGTGCACGGGACGAGAACACGCTGAGAAAATTATTGTTCACAGTGAGTAAAATTTTTCTGCCATTTTGAATTAATAACGTTCAACTTATTTTGATGATATCTCGTAAATTAATGGATTTAGAGAAAAATGTCAAAAGACCTTTTTTATTGAGAATTTAATTTTCTAGAAAAAAGGTCTCTCGATATTTTTATCTAAATCCATTGGTTCTCGAGATATACCTCAAATAGTTTTATAATTTTTTTTTTAAATTTCTAAATTAAATTATTTTATTATTTTATAAATATCTCTAAAACTAGTAGATTTAGAGAAAAATATCAAAAGACATTTTTTGTAGGAAATTAAATTTCCAACAAAAAAGGTATTTTGATATTTTTATCTAAATTGATTATTTTCCGAGATATAACCGATTAACAAAATCCCCAAAAATAATTAAATTGTTCTAGGCTACGGTGGCAATCCCTTCATCTCTCACTCCCTCTCCTGGTCCCGAAAATCGGACATATCTCCAAATGGAATGATGTTTGCGAAGGTGTGGACTCCAGAGGATCCGAGACTGACGAAAAATTCCTCCTCAACATTCTCAAAACTCGATCCACTGGAAATTGGTAAAGTGTGGTCACCAGATGAGACTCACACCTCAAAATCCGACAATTCTATTGACAAATTCGAGAGCCCAGAGATGCCCAAGGCTTGGACACCTGAAGAACATACTGCACTCAAGAATAGCATCAACGAGAGCATGGAAATGGCGAAAAGATGGCATGAGCCTCCTTCTCTCAAGGATGAAATTAAACATTTGTCCTTGGATTGTGTCGCTGTACAGTCGTAGGACAAGGACAAGTGGAGGCAGACTGATGACTATGGACATGGCCAATAATTTTATTTCTTTTTCAAACATGTCTGCCTCCACAATCAAAGGTTTTGTAATTAATTAATTAAATTCTGAAATTGTGAATAATTTACGCGCGAGTTTTTGGTGGATATCTCGGAATCTAGGGGAGATGTAAGAATTTTCATAAGGACCTTTTTTGTAGAGCGGAATAAGAGCTATAAAAAAGGTTCTGATTAAAATTCCCCTATCTCCATTGGTTCTCGAGATATCTCGGAAAAACGGATTGTACTTTTAGTTTGAGTATCATTAAACTCAATTTTGAGAGTTTTCCGTGGATATCTTGAAATCCAGGGGAGATAGGGTAATTTCTATGAAAACCTTTTTTGTAGAGCAAAATGAGAGCTACAAAAAATGTTTTTACAAAAATTTTGATATCTCCATTAGATTCCGAGATATTCAACAAAAATCGAATTGAAAAACCAAAGAGTGAAGATTTATTCGAAACAAATCTAGTCAAGTGATTAAAATTTCTATAATTACCACGTAATTACTATTAAATATAGATGTATTTGTAAATAATTCGAAAAAACCAAAAATTTAATTGCAATAAATAATTAAATTATTTAACAAAATCGAAAAAATGGAAATTAACAAATAAAATGTAAAAAAAAAATTAACAACCCCCTGGGAAATTCAAGATGGCTGATGCACCTGCGTATGAAAATCATCTGAAAGCTTCTCCCTCTTGGCCCAGGCTTTCAGGAGCACAAATGGGCGGGTACATCGATATTGGCGAGCGTCGCGACGTTACACAATTCCAAATGATAGGTGAGGGGTTGAAGAGGAGGGAATGAGATAGCGTAATGGCGTACCAAACCGGCTGTTTTGCTTCCCACGAGTTGCTAGCGTGTTCTTATATATATATAAATACCCTTAAACCCCAGTGTTATATCCTCCCTATTTTTCCACCCCCATCCACCCCCCCCCCCCAACTTGGTGGACTTTACTCACAGGTCAAAGCCAAGTATAGAGACAATTTTCCCATTGTTAAAAGTGATTTAGGTACATTGGAATTTTGACAAACAATTTTTTTAAAAATTGCAAAAATGTTTAAATAATTTATAAAAAATTTATTTCTCTTTTTTTCTTCAATTTTATCCATTTTTAGAAATTTTTGAAAGTTAATTTATTATTTAATTCAATTATTTAAAATAATAAATAATAATTTTAATTAATAATAATAAGTATTTTACTCATTCCAAGATCAATTTCTAGAGTTCCATACCTCGACTATAGATCTGAGTGAAATCGAAGAGCTCTATTCATAGAAATTTTTCGTACTTAATATTTAATAAATCGTGAGAGACATTTGTCCAGAATATTTTCCCGTTTCAATTGTTTGAACTAATATATGTTTATTCGAGAGGTCAATATGAATCTCATAAAAGTGGAATATTTAATTTTTTAATTAAAAAAAATTGATTTTTCTTAAATTAATTCAAATTTCAATTAAAATTCGATATTCAGGATAATTAAATAATTGATTATCTCGAGAATGAGAGGTTTTTGGAGGAAAAGTCAGAGGACATTTTTTGTAGAGAATTTTGAGATTAAAAAAAAATGTCTTTTGACATTTTCTTGTAAAATCACTAGTTTCCGAGATAATGAAAAAATAAACATTCTTGTGAGGGGGTGACGACAGATTTTTAGCAACTCCTTCTACAGACACGGTCCCGTTACTTCCAATAGATGTAGAATTAATACTTTATTTGTGTGTCACTCCAGCTGCGAGGATCAGCACAAGTGTCGACTGTTGTTCTCTCGCGCCTCTCCCTCTCTCCGACGATAGGGGGATAGAAAAAAAAAAAGGGACCACACAGAAATTTTAGGGGCACCCTCTTGCACTGGGTACGGACCGCTAATTTTCACGGACATTGTAATACCACAACGTCCGAGCGGATTATTCTCAACTCAATCGAGTATTCACACCTTCCCCCCACCCCCCATTTATCAAAATTCAATGGGGCAAAATGAAATTTCATGATTTTTTTTATCATCTTTTAATTGCGGATTTTTTAAATATCGAGTTATATCATTAATGAGTGATTTTAGAGGAAAATGTCAAAAGACATTTTTTGTAGAGAATTTTATCAGCTACAAAAAAGGTCTTTTGACATTTTTATGTGAAATCACTCGTTGACGAGATAATTGCATTATTGACAATGACGAAATTTGAGTTAACATCAAAATTTTAGCATCATTATTTTTTTGATATTTTAATTATTAAATTATCTTGATAATGAGTGATTTTAGGGGAAAATGTCAAGAGACATTTTTTGTAGAGAATTTTGTCAGCTAAAAAAAAGGTCATTTAATATTTTTACTTAAAACCACTCGTTAACGAGATAATTGCGTAATTAAAAAATTCTCTAATCATTAAATTAAGAAATTATTATTAATAATGGAGAAAATGATTTAATTGATTGAAATAATTATCAAAAAAAGAAAAATTAATACAATTATTTTCCTGTAATAGTGCACACCAGTGAATGACGACTAAATTTACAGAAAATGAACAAGATTGATATCACAAAAGGTCATAACACTTTTATTTTTCCCCTTGACAAACTCGAAAATTATCCCTAATTGTCCACAAATCGAGACTTGCCCCATGTGGTGTTCCTTTTTTGATAAGTGTATGTGGCCCAACGGGTCTCCACGCTCCACTAGCAACACCCGGAGTGAATGAGAGAGGCACCCCCATCACAAAACCGAATATGGATTCAATTACACTTCATTGTGTGCCCATGTCTATAAACAAGGGTGTTTTCACAGCTGATAGTGGCCCACGATGGGTCTACTATCGTCACAAAAAGACATCATTCACTGATGGATGGATAAACAATGAACATTTTGTTATTTTATAAGATTTTTTTATTCTAAAAATAAAATCAATTTCAAAAAATTTAAAAATCAATGTTTAATTATGGGTTTATCTCTTCAACAAGTGGTCCTATCAGAAAATGTCAAAAGACCTTTTTTTTAGCTGAGAAAATTCTCTAAAAAAAATATCTCTTGACATTTTTCTCTAAAACCTCTCATTCTCGAGATATGAATTTATCAACAAAATATATGAAATTTAACACAATTTTTTTTAAGCTAAAATTGAATAAAATTGACAGTTATTTTCATATATTTAACAACAATGACTCTTCAAAAATGATAATATTGAATAAATAGAGAAATAAAAATCGTTGGAGGCCCTGTATGATGGGCAAAGAGAGCATCGATCCAATAAATAAATAAAAAAAAATTGAAGCAAATACCTAGGCAGCTGCACAGCAGGGGTCCAATGCATTTGGAGATAGCGTTGGTATAATCCCCTCCCAACGACTCTCGAGTCCGCTTTGGCGCTTACAGCCCACCGTTAAAACCACCCCAGTGATCTTTATTATACTGCAATTATCTCCTGTAAACCCCTCCCCCCCCCACCCCTCAAAGTTGCAACGACCCCTTTCCAGTGAGGGGGTGAATTATACATAGATACTGTCGCAACTTGAAAAACGTCAATGGCATAAGAAACTTTTTTTTAAAATATTTTTTATTGCAAAAAGTTTGTTTTTTATCAAAAGTTTGTAAATTGAAAAAATTGATTTATTGATTTTTGTTAATATTTTCAAAATGAGGGGTTTTTTGGGGAAAAGTCAAGAGACCTTTTTTGTTGGTGAGAAAATTTTCTACAAAAAAGGTCTTTTGACTTTTTTTTGTAAAATTAGTCCTTGAGGAGATAAATCGATTTTTAAAAATGTGTGAAATTTAATTATTGAAGTTTTCGAGTTTCTTTTTAGTTTAGACGAATCTGGGATTTTTTTTTTGGGAAGAAAAATTTTGTTTTGGGGGTAGAGTTTAAAGAGAAATATTCTCAGATTTTTATCTCATGAGGGGGTGATATTCCATTGAGTGTTTGAAGATAAGATCGAGAATTAAATCCTCCGTGAAAATTCGAATGAGCAAATCTCTATTTAAATCGCATTAGCCACTGCATTCATTCATAATTCCTTCTCTCATGATTATTTACAACAATGACATCAATTTTAAATTCAGATCTCCTTCAATTAAATCCTCAGAGAAATATTTAATTTTTCCATTCAACAAAAAATCATCTGATCATGTAAATAATTCCATAACTCACTAATTACTGAATTATCTCAAGAACGAGTGACTCTAGAGAAAAATGTCATAATACCTTTTTTATAGATAATTAAATTCCCCATAAAAAATGTCTTTTAACATTTTTCCCTAAAACCCCTCATTACCGAGATAATTCGATATTAAAAAATGAAATGTGAAAAATCAACGACTTAATCAATTATTTCCAATATTTATAATTCAAATTATTATGAATATTTAACTAAATAGAGAGCCTTGTGATAATAATTAGCCCACCAATAATGAATTCATACTCGACAGGTGAGCACACACGCTACGAATAGTTGGATGTACGTTATATTCTATAGAAATTACGTCTATATCGATTTGCGGGGGTGGAGAGGAGGGTATAGAGCATGAGGTCACAGGTGATGTATTCTCACGATTCTGTGTTTATATGAACAGTGTACGTATTCTCTTTATCCTTTATTCCAGGGCTGTCATCGAAAGCCATTTTGCGAGTGAAAAGTCAAGTGTAAGTGGGGAAAATATTAGATATTCATTTCTCGTTAAATGACACGAAACTGTAATTAAATTAATAGAATCTTTATCAAGATTTTTAATTTTTTTTTTTTTTTTAATTAATAAAAGGTTTTATAATTTTAGAAAAAAAATGAGAGAATCAGTGGATAAATCGAGTCATTTATTACTTAATTTTTTGTTTTTATGCACAATTACATTATACAAAATCGGATCGCACAGTCGCACGTACTTCCTTCCGGTTTCTTTGTACATATAAAATAGATTGCTAGCAAACTACCTCAACTATGTTAGACATTACATCGTGTCAATTTATGTTTGTTTGAGTTATGTTTTAATTTTCATAATTTTTTTTTTTCGTCAATTTTTAAAATTTCAATCTTGCGATGTTTTTTTTTTTTTTCATTTATCTGAGAAACTATTGGTTTTAGGAAAAAATGTCAAATGACCTTTTTTGTAGCTGAGGAAATTCTCTACAAAAAAGGTCTCTTGACATTTTTCTCTAAAATCAATTGTTATTGAGATAATTGAATTGTTTTTATGGAAAATAAGGATTTCATCACTTTGCTAATGAATCCCCTTGTCTTTATAAAAAATTTGAATTATTTTTGTGAAAAATGAAGGAATGAGATGAATTATTGACCTCTCGAGTCTCTACACGATTGCGAAATAATTTGGCACACATTATCAGTGAAAAAATATTTTAGTTTCTTCAAAAAATTTCTTTTTTTTTTTTTTAAATCTGATGATTTTAGTCTAGTGGATAACTACTTGTACAAAAGTCTTATCAATAATTTGATGAAAAATGTTTTTTTTACGTGAAAAAATTAGAAATATATTCCCTCTGTTAATTCTATCCACTTTGGGTGAATTAATATCCCTGAGCAATGATATTTTTTTTTTTATTTCACTCTAAAATACACATTCGCATCCTGTAAGCTCGGCTACGAGGTCCTTCAGTGGATTAGACTACATCCTTATCACACAACGAATTACAAGAGATCATTTTTTATTAAAATTTAATTCACTCATTCACTCCTTGTTAATCATCAATTCAATTGTAAAAATTTTTCATTCACATTTATTTATTTATCTCGATGATGAGTGATTTTAGAAGAAAATGTCAAGAGACCTTTTTTGTAAAAAAATTTCTCATCTACAAAAAATGTCTCTTGACATTTTTCTCTAAAATCAATCGTTATCGAGATATTTCGACATTTATCAAAATATAAAAAATCTAATTGTTCTCAATTAATCATCAAATTTTAGTCAATTATTTTGATTACTATGCATCATTTAATAATTACCATGAACACAATAATAAATGAATAAAAATGAATCACAAACGAATTTAAAAAATTACATTGTCAATTGATCAGTTTAAAAGAAAGAAATTTCGAAAATTTTCCAATTATTCTATAATTATCGAGTCTGGTATTTATTATTGATAAAATGGTGTTTCGAATTGTTTGTTGACTAATGTAGATTCCTAGTTCACAGCTCTCAATCGTAGAAGGCAGTGCTTGTATTACTGTTATCTATTATTAAATAAATAAAGTAACTATTTTTCAATTATCAAAACGTAATAATTTAAATTCTTCAAATTTACTAATTTCATCATTATCTCGATAATGAGTGAGTTTATAAAAAAATGTCAAGAGACCTTTTTTATTGAAAATCAAATTCTCTACAAAAAAAGTCTCCTGACATTTTCCTCTAAACTCACTAATTCTCGAGATAATCACATAATTGCAATTTGCAAAAAAATTAAATCATCACGTTTTATAAATTAACTAATAAATTTCTTCAAGTGTGGCTGTGCGAATGTGTCAATAATGTATTGAGGTATTTAAAATATCTAATTACACATTTAATTATCTTGACAAGTACAAAATTTGTTCGATTTTAATTTAAAAAATGTTCAATATTTTTTCATCATCAATGCAGAAATTTTAATATACAGGCTCTATCAATTGTAAAATGTACACCTACATTATTATTGCTATTTGTCAATTGGAGTTTTTGTTTATTAATCATACAGCCTACGTTATTTGTACACGTATTTCATGTATCAATCACGACATTGAAGTTTCACCATTAATCAGCCCAGAAATTTTATTTCTTCCAATTTCAAAAAAAAAAAAATTTTTGTTTAAAATTTATTCAAGTCTTTGCTATTACGATAAATTATCCCTAATCACATATTTTAATTCCAAATAAAAAAAATTGAATTCTAAATTTTTCTATAAGGAACATTTTAATTATTCCTGTAGAATTGACACGAGACAGATCGAAATATCATTTAATTTATTTAATTAACCACCAAACTGGCCTCTAATTGCCACTTTAGAATTGAGAACACATGATTATTCATCGCAGCAGTTGATGAAATTATTAATTTCATTGAAAATTAATTTAATTAATTGAAATAAACTCATTAGTGAAATGTAATGATAAATTTAACATTTGAAGAGATTAATTTTTTGAAAATATCTCGTAATCTAATGGAGATATTGAAAATTTTGATAAGACCTTATTTGTAGAGCAGAATGATATCTACAAAAAAGGTCTTTTCAAAAATTTCGATATCTCCATTAGATTACGAGTTATTCACCAAAAAACTGAATATATTTCAAAAATTTACAACTGAATTCTGAAAAAAAAAAGAGTGAATACTGCGATAGAATAAAATGGGCTGTGATGTGTTTATAGCTGGTTTTTAATGAATATCTCAGTGATGATTTACCTTCAGCTTGGTTTATTCGTCGTTGGTCCATGGCTCGTTGTTGTTGGACCATGATGTTGACTATGAACATTACCTACTTGACTGGACATCGTCGGCTGATACATCGAACCGTAACTGCTTGACGACCTAGCAATTATTTTCGATGATTTCGTGGGGATTATCTTCCGAGGAGGATATTTGTTTAAATAATCAGTGATTTTACAAGCTGAATAAGTAGAGAAGTCGTCCCGATCGTTGATGATGAATTAATTAAATTGATGATTCTATGAATTTTTATTCTTAATTTTTTTTTAGCTGATGGCTTACCTAGGTGGTCCACGAAGGGGGTCTGGAGTTGCTGAGGAGTTTCGTACTACTCCTGAGGTATTTGCATTTGCTGGGGATACTATGTTACTGGATTGAGATTGGTGGTAACCACTGCCTGCTGGACTATGCCTGAAAGACGTTTTTTGGTTTTTGAAATTGGGCGATATCTCGAGAGGGAGTGGACTGAGGAAAAAATACCAAGAGACCTTATTTGTAGAGAATAAAATTTACATTAAAAAAGGTCTCTTGACATTTTCCTCTCAACCCTCTTATTCTCGAGATAATAAAAAAAATTTAGCAACATTGTAAAATCAAAATTTTATTGTTTTTTTTTTTTTTTTTATATAATTTAAATTCTCACCTTATCGTAATTGGACTCTGTTGAGGTGGTACTGAAGATCCTCTGTGAGGATACTGTGATACAGATGCAGCAGCAGGTGGTGAAGGATCTGGTGGTAAGCCATTTTCCATTGGTGTTGAGTGTCCACTAGAGCTCGAATGAGGTATATACGTATTATTCACCCTGGAATCTCTATTGACTCTCGACATTGATGCTGGAGCATTTGGTGGTATGTCAGGATGTTGTATATTGGGATGTGATGGATTAACTGATGGATGAATATTGTTTGGTGGATGATTACTCGGTTGAGTTGTTAAGGGAATGGCTAAACGAGCATTAACTGCTAGGAGATGATCTCTTCGTTGTAGTAGACTGTTTACGTGCTCCTCTAGTCGAAGATTTTCAGCTCGTAATTGATGTAGACATGATAATAATGAGGCAACTGTAATTAAGGTATTTATTTAATTCATTTTTAAATGAAGAATTTTCAATTTTTTTGTTTATCTTAAAAACAAGTGATTCTAGAGCAAAATATTAAAGGACATTATTTATTGAAAATTTAATTCTCTACAAAAAAGGTCTCTTGATATTTTCTGATAGAACCACTCATTCTCCCTGTAACTTCAATTTACAAACATGAAAAAAAAAAAAACAGTCAATTAAAAAGTTCTTATACTCACTATCAAAATGCTGAGCCTGCTCCATTAAAAACTGACTCCCCTGTTCCCACTGTCTCTCCAACAGCTGATCCAGAGTCTGTGGTATAGCCCCACCCCCCAGAGCCCCAGGTCCAAGGCTTGAATTATTACTATTTTGTGAAAAAACAGCTGAAAACGAAGTGGCAGATTGTTGTTGTTGGGCAGCTTGATTTGATCTGATTGATGCAATAACTCGACTGTGTAATTGTGGACCAACAAGATTAGTAGATGAATTGCTGGCCTCAGTGAATATAGAATGAGCCTCCAATTCCTGATTCAAAGTATCTGACATTTTTTGTGCCATTGTTGATGTTGGATTTAATTGATTTCCCAGCATATGTGGTGCACTTATACCATTTTGAAATAATTTAACATCTTTTTCATCTTTAGTACTATTTAACATTGTTGTAGGTGTTGATGATGCTGATGGTGTTGGTGTTGTATTGCCAGCACTTTTTCTCTTTCGTCTACCAGGGCCTGTACTACTCATACTCTCAGAACCAGGTGAACTTGGTGGTGAATCTTTGACAACTGGTCCCATATTACCACAACCAGTTCCCACGCTACTAAAATGTCCAGTACCCAGCGTGGGTCCCTGTATTATTGAGGGCACTGGAGCCACTGTAACTGATGGTGGCGGGGGCAAGGGAATTTGGGGTGATTGATGAACACTTCTTCCTGTACGTTTCGTTGTTGTTAATGTTGTATTTGAGACTGTTGATGATAATGATGACACTGGTGGAGGTAATGACTGACTTGAGGAAGAATTTCTTTTTCCTTTTCGAGACTTTTCCTGCTTTTCTGTTGATTGGGTTCTGCAATTTATATTTTTGGTTTTTTTGTTAATGTAAATATCTTGGTAAATAGTCGATTTAGGGGAAAATGTCAAGAGATCTTTTTTTTAGAGAAGAAAATTTTCTCAAAAAAATGTCTCTTGATATTTTTTCCTAATGTCACTAATTATCGAGATAAATCAGTGTTTAATTGAGTAGGAAAAAATTGATGTCTTGACGATTGAATTATTTTAATTAATTAATATAATTATGTTTACAGTGTTTTGGAGTATTGGCGGCAGATAAAAAATAAAAATAAACATAACCTAAAATTGTATTTTACCTTCTCATAGACCTGACGATATTAACGTCAATAAATTTCAACACAGTGACTCGGGAATCGAATTTTAATGATAATTTAAACAATCAAGAGGATAAAATTTATCAAGATAACAATAATTCAACAAATCACAGATATAAAATGACCTCGATTGAACCGATGTATCCGATATACACATTAAAAGGCCTTTCCCAACTACTGTTATCAACACAGAGGGACTTTTGATATTTTTTCTTCTTCTTTTTCTTTCACCTCAACTTGTTCCTTTTAAAGACGAAAATATTCAACTTTTCACTGTGATAAATTGGTGTTGAGATCAATCATCAGTTGATTATAATCACAGAAATATTTAAGACACATGATTGGGCAATTTTTAGAGCATTTAAATGTTTCAAAATTGATTTTTTGATATTATAATCACAGGTAATAGAGGTTAAGACGGGCAACTGCTTGTTTACTCCCCACGTCAGCCATTTTAAAAGACAGAGCACTGCACTCTCGAATCACCTGGGTTCGATTATTATCGAAGTCGATATCGATGTTTATGGCGGGAAAAGTGTAATAATTCAAAACGTAAAAAATATAAATTTTCATTTTTATCGACTTTCTCTTAAAAAATCCGAAAAATTCATAAATTATGATCATGTTTAATTCTCTGGGGATGAATTCAAATCTCCATATAATTGATTATTCAATTTTTACCGTGAAAAAAAGTATTTGAGGAAGATTACTCTAAAGATACTTTTATACATTTTTGTTAATTGCATTTATCTCGTTGATTAATGATTTTAGAGGAAAATGTCAAGAGACATTATTTGTAGATAATTAAATTTCCTACGAAAAATGTCTCTTGATATTTTCTCATAAAATCAATCAGTAAGGAGATAATCCAGTATTTATAAAATTGTTAAAAATTGAAATGTCTTACCTTGATCTTTTAGCTGGTGTATCAATTTCATGATTCAAATTATCACTTATTGTTGATACAGCACTGTGAGTTGGTTGTGTCATAGCAGCAGTTGTAATCATACTCTGTTGCAATTGTTGATAGAGAGTTGGTGCACTAGTTACAATACTCTGCATAGAACTTGTCAATGATGTTGCTGTCAGTGGTACTGATACCACAATGCTATTGGCTGTTGTCGTGGGTGATTGGGCTACTGATGATGGCTGAGATGGTGTCACAGACATTATCACTGGAGTTGTTGTGGCCTCAGTTGTCACTGGGGTCGTTGAGGTACTTTGCACTGGAGGACTATCAATTTTCAACTGAAGAAAATAAGAAATATTGAATTATCTCGATACCGAGTGATTTTAGGAAAAAATATCAAAAGACCTTTTTTACAGAGAATTTAATTTTCCACAAAAAATATCTCTTGATATTTTTTGATAAATCCACTAGTTTCAGAGATAAATATAAAATACAAAAAATTAAAAATTAAAAATTTATTAGAATAGTTCATAAAGACCTTTTTTGATTTTTCTGGTTCAGCATTTGTACTGAGACTAGTGGCCTCAGTGACTGTGGGTTGTACACTATTACTAGACACCTGTGTAACTGATCCAACAGCAACAACAACTGATCCACTAGCTTCAGAACTAACTGAATGATTAGAATTTTCATTTCCAAGTACTGTTGGTGTTCTATCTCCAGTTTTTCTTTTTTTACTTGTATGACTTGATTTTGATTGGCTCTTATGTACAATTGAAGACATCTTGACACCACCAGTTTGTCCACCACTTCCATCAACACCGAATACGCTCTCCGACTGGGTGACAATGGTTTCTACGAAATTTGAACTGGTAAATTTACTGCTACCAGTATTTTGTAGCTGACTTGTGTCTTTTGGTGTATTACGACCACTACCACTTTTATCATCAGCTATTCCATTTAATTCGAGGCTTGGACTTGAGTTTGATTTACTCTTAGTCCCTGATGTTGTGGATTTTGAACTCGAACCTTTTCTTTTTGTTGTACTCGATGTTGTTGAGGATTTGTGGGGTACATCAGCTTCCTTCTCTGGAGATGAGTCTGATGAACCATTGTCAGCTGGAATGGGCTTGTAGGGGGGTATTGTCTTCACATTTCCTCCTTTTTTCTAAAAATTTTTCATGAATTTTTGCTTCTATCAAAATGTTGAAAAAAAACATTGAAAAGAATTTTGTAATTATCTATGAAAATAGAGGATTTTCAGAAAAATATCAAGAGACCTTTTTTGTAGAAAATTTTCTGCTCTACAAAAAAGATCTCTTGACATTTTTTGATAAACCCATTAGTTTTCAAGATATTTCAAAAAATAACAGTCAATTTACACATACCAGCTTCGAATAATGATGCTGGCAGTATCCACAGTACTTGACATTGTCAAGATAATTCCCAGCCTCCTCACAGAGAAGACCAAGTGCCTGGGCGCACGTAACATGAAATTGCTGCTTGCAGCCTGTTTTATTACACTGCATACAAGCTCCAACTGTTGCTCTACCACCTCTACCTTGCTCCTCGCATATGTAACACGTCTGGAATAAATAATTAAATAAAACATGTATGAAGAATTCAAAAACAATTGTCTTAACAATAAATAAATATTCACCTTGTTAAACCTTTCGCCTGGAATTAATTGGAGAATAATTGGCTCCATCGTCGTAACATTACCAAATCTCACCTCTGGGATGTACAGAGCACATACCACGTGGGCCCAGCCCGCTTGGTCTGTCCTCTTGAGTGCTCCATCCCTACTTGGACACAATTCACAGCGCTAGAAGTAATAAGGAACAAAATTAATTGATTGTGTATTTGTTAAACACGAATATCTCGTAAACTACTCATGTTAGAGCAAAATGTCAAAAGACCTTTTATGTAGAAAATTTTCTCCTCTACAAATAATGTCTCTTGACATTTTTCTCTAAAACTACTCGTTTATGAGATATAACTACTTTTACAATAAAATATCATTTTGGAGTAATAATAAAATTTTAATTAATTACTCACCACCCTGGCGCTCCTCTCCTGCGACTCGCACTTCCTGCAGAACCATGGTCCAGTGGGTACAGTAACAATGCCATAGCAAGCTGCAACAACAAACAAATAGCCTCATAAATCCCCAAAACTCCAAAAAAACGTAATTTATTTCAAAAAAATCTCCCTCAAAACCTCTCCAACAATTTTGCATCATCATATGGCCATTGACAGACCCAACCTAACCCAAAAATCATGTACCAGTGGAAGAAAAACCCTTTGAAAACCCCCAAAAAACCATCTCCAATCCTTCAATCACCTCCAACAAAGCTCCCAAATGATCAAATGTAGACTCTAAACCCCTGGATACCAAGTTAATACCCTAAACAAGAATTTGCAAAGGTTAAAAAAAAAAAAAAATATACATGTCCAAATAAACTGATAAAAATAACCTTGATGTACAGCAACAGTGCATCCCTGTCCATCACAATAAACCAATGGATTTTCAGTCCATCCCCTCTCGTCAGAACACACGCAGCACCCTCCAAGCATCTCCTTCATGCTGTGGTCCAGGCGATTCGGGAGACTAGACTCGCGGGCCAAGCTAGGCCAGCCGAGCACAATTGGGCGACACGCATCCCGCTTCAAGCGGGTACATAACTTGTATCAATACAATATTAATGGTTATTAACACTTGGGGGGAATAAATAATTGTCCACTGGACCACTTAATTATTATCCCTAAATCCCGAGAGTTATTGTATCCCCAAGACACGCGATAACCCCGAGTCCTTTTCTCACTCACGCTCACGATTATTTTTTGAGTTTTATTGATTTTTTTTTTTTTTTTAATTGTAAATTATTGGAGATAATTGTGGGGAATTGGAGACTTTTTTTTGGTTGAGGGAGTTTTGGCCGATGATGAGGGCAATATTCGACACTCGAGGGGGGGTTTGTTATTCACGTAGGCGGCTCTTATTTATGTCGCTCGGGGGCCATTTTATTTTATTTAGACAACTGCGCATGCGTGGGGGTAAATACGCGCGCCATTTGAATAGTGCATCATGGGATTTTTGGGGGAATTTGCAAGTTTGCACTGTTAGCGATGGGATTTCTGTGTTTATGAGGATTGATAAAGTGAGTTTCTGTGGTTGTGATTATTAGAATTCTATTTTTCAAGGGAATTTGTGATATTTTGAGTGTTTATTCTATTTGTTAAGAATTTTAAAACAAGGGAATTGAGTTGACTGGTGAGTTTTTCGTGAATATCTCGGAATCTAAGGGAGATATCGAAATTTTTATTAAAACCTTTTTTGTAGAGCGAAATGAGGGCTATAAAAAATATCTCTATACAAATTTTGATATCTCCCTTAGATTCCGAGATATCCTCGAAAAACTGATTTCTTCACAATTAAATTATCTATCCTGTTTTACCCCTTTACCACTCTAATCATGTGTAAAGTCTTATGACTCCAGTAGTACTTTTATCCCCCACATAACGTGCAATTCTCCATAAATATCTTCTTCCAGGAATTTCACTGACAAAATAAAAAAAAAAGAAATTCATTTAAAAAAAAATGGAAAAACGTGATTATTCCATAAGAATTGCTCATTCCGACGATTTACCTGGAATTTTGAGGGTCACGAGGGAGAATTTTTACTTCGAAGAGAACATGTGCAAGGCTCTTTGTCTAGAATGGAAGGTAACGGATGCTGAGAGAAAAATCATAACTGAAATTTCGGATGAATCAGTCAGGACAGTATTTCGAGGCTCTTCGTGTCTTGTAGCTGTGCATGATGCCTCCAGCGAGATAATCGGTGCTAATTTGACTATATTGAGTAAAAATCCCCGATTTGGAGAGGTCAGTGACCCCTTGGCAGCCATTTTTCCTTCAGATGGACCCAATAAGTCTTCTATCATTGAAGAATATCACAAGTACTTGATGGATATCAACGAAAAGGCGGATTTATTCAATAAATACCCAGAAGCCAGGACGATTATGGAATTCTACGCAATTGCAGTTGATAAGGCCCATGGAAGAAAGGGAGTCGCTGGAGAATTGCTGTCGAGGGGAATTTCTCTGGCGAAAGAACTCAAAATTCCAGTTGTCTTCGGGGTCTTCACGTCCCAGTGGTCTACCAAGAGCGCTGGAAGGGCTGGAATGAAGAGCATCATGGAGATTAATTTGCTGGAGTATAAAGATGGAGATGGTAGAGTTATTTTTAGGAGTACTGTACCACATAATATTGTAAATATAATGGTTTATGAAATTTAGAATTATTTGATTTAATAAATGTATTGGAAATTAAATCAATTGTTATTTCTTCTCCAGGATGTTTCAAATTTTACTCCAGCCGCGTTATCATAGACTTTCATTTTTTTGAATGCTGGATTGACGGTTAAAGAAGCTCTCACTGAAACCAACGAACGATAATATAAAATTAAAATAAATTAGTCAAGTGGGTCAAGAGTGCCTGAGGCCTGCATATGAGAATTTTACATTTCTTCATTTGTCTTTTGGGATACCAACAGCTGATATCATGTCGAGGTATTGGTAATTTCCACTCTTCAATGCTGAATTATTTACGTGAGTCAATTTTTAATTAATTTATCTTTAAAATCTTGAGAATTCTTTCGATGAAATTATTCTTTTTTTTTGCGAATTTATGTTTTTTAATTTGAAGGTTGAAATTATACAGAGGGAAATAATTTTCTAAAATTAACACGCAAGGTATTTTCAATCTTCTGGCGGCCTTGCTTGGCTGTAACGTTTATTCAAGTCACGTGATGAGTTGATTCACTCAATTGCACTTTAGTACATTTCAGTTTTTCGAGGATATCTCGTAATTCAAGGGAGATATCAAAATTTTTGTAGAGACCTTTTTTGTAGATCTGACTGTGCTCTACAAAAAAGGTCTCTATGAAAATTCCGCTATCTCCTCTAGATTCAGAGATATTCACCAAAACATTATTTTTAAATTCAAAATATTCAAAAATTTCCATTTCTTATCTTAAAATAATCACTACCCTTTGAATAATGACTGAATTATCGTCATTGCACATTTATTGAATACTTGACGGACAAAAACCTGATACCGAATGAATGATAAACATTGTTATCTACTTGCAGTCATTGGAGAGTCTCACAAACACATATTTATCATTGTTGCACACAAGTGAATGGAAAGTTTGTGGATGTTATAATCGCGAGAGGTTGAGATTGACGTTTCAGTCTATCGGAGACCTTCGAAGTGTTTTGTTCACTCTCCAGTGTCGGTTTAAGGAGAATATAATCATCATGAAGTGCGTCATAGTATTAAAAATTCAAAAATCTATAAAAAATTGATCTTTCCAATTTTAAAAATCTATACAATTAGAAATAATTCTAAAAATATTTACTTTATTGTTTATATAGTACCCGCAAAAGAATGCCCTCATACCGTCCATGGGGCTCAACAGACGATGGTGCTATAGAATTTGAATCAATGACGACGGAAACCATCGAAGGAGCTCTTGAGGTGTTGAGAGAGGCATTTTTCACTGATGAATGTACCTGTCGAGGGGTTGACATCCTCTCTGAATCTGGTGCAACCAAAGAACTCGAAGAATTGTGTTTGGATGCTGCTCGGGATGGTGTGAGTGTCGTTGCTCATGATGTAGCCAGTGGAAAGATCGTCGGTGTTGTATTCAATAAGATTCAGGTGATTATCATAATTATTATGTTGGAGTCTGGCATGTTTATGGGTTTATCTCGAGAACGAGTCAACTTGTGGAAAAATGTTAGAGGATCTTTTTTGTAGAGAATTTAATCAGCTACAAAAAAGGTCTTTTGACATTTTCCTCTAAAATCACTCATTATCGAGATAATTACAAATTAATGAAGACTGAAAAAATTATTTTCAATTCTATTGAAAAAATTTTGATTTCTAAATTAATTATTTAATTTATATCTTCAGAAAAAACCAAAACCAGGTGAAAAATCCGCTTTCGAGGTCCTCAGTGACACCTGTAAATATAAATCTGCAAAGGGGCTGATAGATCTCATGATTCTCGTAGACTCAAAAGTGAATTTATTTGAACATTACAATGTCGATTGTCTCCTAGAGGTGATGTTTCTGGTGACTGCAAAGAGCCACAGGAAGAGACGAATAGCTGAACTCTTAGTTGCCTCATCCATCGAGATTGCTACACAATTAAAACGTGGAAAAGATGTTCGAACACCTGTTGAAGTGCATGGAACAGATGTTATAACAAATGCCAATTGTGTTCCTGGTCTAGTCTCTGCGATAATGTCTTCATTCTATTCTCAAAAACTTGCGGAAAAACTGGGCTTCAGTGCTCTTGCTGAAGTCAACTTCGAGGATTATGTTTTTGATGGTAAAAAAGTCAGTGAACGGATTGATGATGTCCATAAGAGTTGGAGACTTGTGGCTAAAAGAATTTAAATCAATTTCATGTACTGTTTTCGATGAATATCTTGGAAACTAAGAGAGATACATAAATTTTTGATAAAACCTTTTTTGTAGAGCGAAATAAGAGCTACAAAAAAGGTCTTATCAAAAATTTTAATATCTCCTTAAAATCCCGAGATATTCAATAAAAACCTAAACTAGAAATTTTAATTGACTCAAATGACAATTGTTAACTCTTTTTAAATTAAAAAAAAAGTCTCGTTGTCTTAATTATTATCAAAAGATCAGTGTTTATAGCTCAATTAGGTTCATTAAACTAATTAAACTCTATTTTTATGACCAAAATAACTGCTTTTTTAAAAATATTTTAATATAAATAAAAAAATGAAATAAAACAGAACAAAAAAATTGTAATTCTTTTATTTCATGTTTAAAGTTGGTTAAATAACTCCAATAGTGATAAAATTGCATAACCCATCCCACCAAAACATTGAATACTTCATCAATGTCGTAACACAGTTTCCATCACTTGTGAGACTTCCCCTCTGGCATCAATTCCGGGTCAGTCGTTCATTCGTCCCAGTGGACTTTATTAGAGCAACCGAAGTGGATCTTTGAAGAGAAAAAATTTAAAAATATAAACAGCTGAATTAAAATATCCTTGACCCTCTTATCTGAGTTCAAATCGATTTTTCAATAAATCGTTATCAGCAATTTATTCCCCCCAATATACGTTCAGTCGTTATTCATGAGGACTGAGTGATAGTTTCGCTTGTCATTGTTAACTAATTGCTTGATTATACATGTGTAGAGGTAGAATAGACAATAGGAAAAATGAGGGGAATCGTGATACCAGAGAAATGATACCAATAAAACTCGTTTAACTCCAGTACCAAGTTTCCACGCAGCCTCCGTTCATTCTGGATATCTGAGATCACCTTCAGATGAGGCTCGTATGTCTCTACGAAAGGATGGTTGTGTTTCTGTGATTATCCAGTGCTGAATTGATTAATGTTCAGTGAATATTTAACATCTGGTGAAGGTATTTAATGATTTTTTTCAAGTGAAATCGTGAAATTTTGAAAATCAAGTTTTATAAATTTGTATTTATCTCGGGAATTGGTGGTTCTAGGGAAAAATGTTAAAAGACCTTTTTTGTAGAGAATTTTGTGAGTTACAAAAAAGGTCTTTTGGGTTTTCATCTAGGTGCAATATTTTTAGAGATATTTAGAAATTAATCGACATGAAATTTGACAATTTTTCACTTTTCGTTGATTTTAGTTGAAAAAACGATTTATTTATGTAATAAAGTGATTATTATTGTTCTTAGGATAATGTTTGGTACATCACAAGCAGGACCTTTTGGTACAATAGAGTATCGTCTCCTGACAGACGATAAAATTGAATCGGCAATTGAAATTCAACAGAAATCAATGCGTCAAGAGAATGTAGCACTTGGGGTCGGTCTCTACGAGGAGCAAGGTGGTCCCGAGGCTATGAAGACGGTTTTCTACGAAGTTATCAAAGACAATTGCACTATTATTGCTGTTGACGTGAAGACTGAAGAAGTTGTTGCTGTCTCATTCAATAAATTACACGTGAGTTTTATTTATCAGACTCGCCAACTGAAATTTTAAATTATCTCAGTAATGACTGATTTTACAAGAAAATGTCACTGGACCTTTTTTGTAGCTGAGAAAATTTCCTACAAAAAATGTCTTTTGACATTTTTTCATAAATCCACTCGTTATCTAGATAAATCAATAATGAATCGAATAAAATTTCCAAAAGGCTCCATTAGCTACCGGTGAGACAGATCCTCTCGAGGAAGTCGTGAAGAATCACGTGAAGGCGAGATCCAGCCTTGCCCTCATTGATTTCCTCAGTGATGTAAGCACTCGCCTAGTTTGATAAGTGAAGTCATCCGTTGAATTATCTCTAATTAACCAACATCTCTGTCTCAAGGTTGAATCGAGGGTGGATTTATTCGAGAGGTACAACGTCAGAGGCACCATGGAGGTCTTCTACGTGGGTACTGACCCCAAGTATCGGGGTTATCACATCGGTCAGGGGGTCGTGGCTGCCTCATTAACACTCGCCAGAGGTCTAAAGAAATGTGGAACCAGTGAGAGTAAAATTATTCCTGAAGTTGCATTTGGTGTTTTCACCTCAAATTATAGCCAGAGAATCGCTGATATCCTCAAGTTTGAGTGGCTGGAGACTGTCAACTACTCGGATTATCAGTACTGGGGGAAAACAATGGCTGAGAGAATTGGAAATGAACACAAGTGCGCGAAATTGGGAGCTCTTAGGCTGTGAAATCATCTAATTTATAATTTTTTAAAATTATAATTTTCTTAGATTTTAGTTTTTGAGGAATATCTCTGAATCTAAGGGAGATATCAAAATTTTTGTAAAGATACTTTTTGGAGAGAAGAATCAGAGCTACAAAAAAGATGTCTACAAAAATTTCGATATCTCCTCCAGATCCAGAGATATCTTCATCGAAAGAGTTTAAATAAAAATGTTGTTTTGACGATTGACGATTAATGTTGTTTTTAATAAAAAAAATTGACATAAAAATGACTCAGAAGTCTCACAAACACATATTCATTATTTTTGGACACACGTGGATAGAAAGTTGATGGATATAGTTTTAGGTAATCACCAGAAATTGAGGTTTCAGTCTATCAAAGACCTTCGAAGAGTTTTGTTCAATCTCCAGTGTCTGTTCAACGAGGATATAATCATCATGAGGTGCGTAATAGTATTAAAAATTCAAAAATCCATAAAAAAATTGATCTTTTTCAATTTAAAAATAATTATTTCCAAAGTTTGAAATTTTTAAAATTTTAAATAAAAATTTCTTTTCTCATGACATTTATTTTTATTAAATTATTGTTTCATTTTTTTATATAATTTCTTATTCAATTGATGTATTTATTTGATCCCTTAATTGGCCTTGAGCTGTGGGATCTCGACAAACAATAAATAAATAAATAAATAAATGACATAATTGCAGCCAAGAGAAGAAAGAAATCGCAAAAAATTCAATTAATTGAATAATTGAATTTTTTCGAATTTTGATGAAAAATATTTAAATTTCCGGGATAGGCAAGTTATTGTAATCACCTGGAAAATTGAAAATCTATTTTTTATTATACCGCCACGTTTCAAGGTCTCTACGATCATTTTCAAAATGATGTGTGTGTGTGATATGTATGAATGCTGTTGTCAAAAATATTTATTAACGATATCTAATGAAGGAATGACATGATCCAAGTCATCAATGACGCAATCGAAGGTCTTTCAATCAAATTAGAGTCGAAAGGATTTTGGAAAAAATCGGCCCAGTCGTTCCCCAGTTTTTCGAGGAAAACATGAGATGAGAAAATAAAATTTTCGTTTTTTTTCTTATTAGTAGCCACAAAACAATGCCTGCTTACCGTCTGTGGGGTTCAACAGACGATGGTGCAATAGAATTTCGATCAATGACTACAGAAAACATCCAAGGAGTTCTCGAACTGTTGAGAGAGGCTTATTTCACTGATGGAAATACCTGTCGAGGGTTTGACATCCTCTCTGAACCTGGTGCAACCAAAGAACTCGAAGAAATGTGTTTGGATGCTGCTCGGGATGGTGTGAGTGTCGTTGCTCATGATGTAGCCAGTAGAAAGATCGTCGGTGTTGTATTCAATAAGATTCAGGTGATTATCATAATTATTATGTTGGAGTCTGGCATGTTTATGGGTTTATCTCGAGAACGAGTCAACTTGTGGAAAAATGTTAGAGGATCTTTTTTGTAGAGAATTTAATCAGCTACAAAAAAGGTCTTTTGACATTTTCCTCTAAAATCACTCATTATCGAGATAATTACAAATTAATGAAGACTGAAAAAATCATTTTCAATTCTATTGAAAAAATTTTGATTTATAAATTAATTATTTAATTTATATCTTCAGAAACAACCAAAATCAGGTGAAAAATCCACTGTTGAGATCCTCAGTGACACCTGTGAATATAAATCTATGAAGGGGGTGGTAGACCTCATGATTCTCATGGACTCAAAGGTGAATTTATTTGAACATTTCAACGTCGATTGTTTCCTAGAGGTGAAGGTTCTGGCGACTGCAACGAGCCACAGGAAGAGACGAATAGGTGAACTCTTAGTTGCCTCATCCATCGAGATTGCTACACAATTAAAACATGGAAAAGATGTTCGAACACCTGTTGAAGTGCATGGAACAGATGTTATAACAAATGCCAATTGTGTTCCTGGTCTAGTCTCTGCGATAATGTCTTCATTCTATTCTCAAAAACTTGCGGAAAAACTGGGCTTCAGTGCTGTTACTGAAGTCAACTTCGAGGATTATGTTTTTGATGGTAAAAAAGTCAGTGAACGGATTGATGATGTCCATAAGAGTTGGAAACTTATGGCTAAAAGAATTTAAATCATCAGCAAAATGAATTTCAATTCCAAAATATCTCCATGTAATGAGTTTAAATAAACTATAAAAAATGTTATTCACTTGTTAGTACGTATTTATTATATTACATATGTATAAATTCTATTCTGACGTTCATTATACATAAAAAAAAACCCCTTGATTTCATGGTTAAACCACCCACTGGCCATCTGAGAAGACTTTTTTAAATTTTTCTCCAAAGTCGACGATTAATTTTTTTTTTAATAAAAAAATTGACACAAAAATGACTCGATATTCATGAAGGTTGTCTTACCATACAATTGGGATTATTTAAATGATTTTTTTTCTTCAAATTTTAGGAAACATTAAACTCCATTATTTTTTTAATTTTAATGTTTATTCTTTATTCTCACTAGATGTTTTTTGTATAAATATTTATCCACGATCTCAATTAATTAATCCTCTGCCTAATTACTAGAAAATTATAAAACGCACGCTCGAAAAATTTTTTTATTTCCCTTTATTTTAATATGGAATTGTCATAAAATGCACTCCAAATGAATTTTGATGACATTTAACCAAATATTATTTAATTTTCTTTTTATTTTATCATTAATTTTTTTAAAAATTCAATTTGGCAGAGGAGTAGCTGCCATTTGCTGGACTAGAGATTTCACTACTGCTTTATTGCGTGCCCATCATTCATATGATTTTCAATCGTAATTTTACATAATTTGGCGCTCTGAGGCACTCAAAGAGGCTCATTGACTCTTTGAGCAATAGCGCGGGTTTACAGAAAGCCTTATTTTACTTGAAACATATTTATAAAATTATAATGAAGGGGTAAAACGGGATAAACTGACTTTTTTTTGTTAATTTTACAATTTATTCGAAAATCAGAGATTATTTCTTGAGATATCTCGGTATCTGAGGCAGATATCGAAATTTTTGAAGAGACCTTTTTTTTAGAGCAGATCGAGAACTACAAAAAAGGTCCTCTTGAAAATTTTGCCATCTCCTCTAGTTTCCAAGATATTCATTAAAAACTGATTCATGTTTAGAAAAAATTTACCGAAAAATTATTGTTAATTTTAATAATAATGACAGTCTGTTTATCGGAGTCTGTTAAACAATTTCTGTACATTATCAATTCGTTAAAAAACATTATTCAACTATGATCAGTATATTTTGCATCGTCGAAATATTTAAAAAATCAATTATTGTTTTTTTTTCATTATTTTCATTAGGATAATTCGATTACCGTTATCAAAGGCACCGAATGGACCGCGCAATACTACACAAAAGCACGGATTATAATTATTATTATTTTTGGCAGTGATCGAGGAATTTTATTGATGAAATAATCCTCGATCCAGTGTCTTTTTAATCTCGATATTTCCAGTTATTTTTTTTTTTAAGAGTCTAGTGGAAATATTGAATATTAAATTATTTCTCGTTGTTTCATACCATTTTCAACGGTTTCATCAGTTTCAATGAGTTATTTATGTCTGTGGATATGGATTTTCTTTGGTAATCATGTGGAAAAACTAGGAAATTGTGACAAAATTATTGAATAATGAATGCCAACGTGATGAACAAAATTCAATTGTGAAATTGTAAAACTGATTCATCTTTTTTTACAAATATCTTGGAATCTAGAGGAGATGGAGAAATATTCATAGAGATCTTTTTTGTAGAGTGAAATGAGAGCTACAAAAAAGGTATTGACAAAAATTTTCATATCTCTCTCAGATTGCGAGAAATTATCGAAAAAAGGAAAATTCAAATAATCCAGTTTTACAATATCATTAATGAATTTTTAATTACTATTGATTTAATTTTAAACTCGTTTTGATGCTTGAGATGTCGGCATTACCTATCTAACCTACCCTAAATCAATAAAATAAGTCCATAATTCATGTGATTAATAAAAATAAATGATACTGTGGACCAATCGAGTCAAATTGACAAAAAAAAAAAAAAAACCTTAAACCTAATTCTATAAAAAAGTGTTACAAAAGAGAAGAAAAAAAAAAAACATTGGCAAAACATTGACAGTTGGCATCAATTGGTGTAAAAAAAATTAATTGTGGCATGTGTACTAAATCGTTGACGTAAAAAAAATGTTTGATAAATTGTTTGTTATAAGAGCCTAGACTCAGTCTGTCGCGTTCTCTCTCAATCTTTAAAAACATCCTAATTTTAAACTCATGCTTATTCCCCAGTGAACAAAATTATCACGAATTATTCATTAGTGATGGGGTAAAATGGGATAATATGGAAAACTAGAGTTTTTATTTTCGATTTCTATTTTTTTTTCAAACAGTTTTCCCCCATCCTGTTTTACCCCATCACCAATAAATCAATTTTTCTCAAAATAACGAAGGGGCAGTGTAAAACGCATTCAGGAAGCCCATCCCCAGAGGAAAAAAAAAAAATCTGGCTTCTAAAACCAAAGAGTTCAAATCGCGCCGGCGCGATAAAAATTTGAAAACCAACGATTTCCTGAAATTCAGTAGATGAGTGGTAAATTGTAACGATTCGATTTTTTGTATCGAATTATCTCGATATAAATCGATATATATCGATATATCGAAAAATATCGACATATCAAGAAATATCGATATATCGAAAAATATCGATATAAATCGATATATCGAAAAAAATGGAGAAAACTCGATACAAAAAAATTCCCATTACCCTTTACCCCAAAACCACCAGAATAAATCCCATAATAACTATTTCAATAATGAAATTGCCAATATCTTGATCTTCACGATCTATAAATCCGAATAACGTCTCTGATTTGTGCACGACACAATGGACAATGTCCACCGCCTTTACCACGCCACTGTTGTATAGCACACTGATAGCACATGCACATGTGTCCACACATATACAATACACTATCAATACTCCTCTCATAACAAATTGAGCATTCACTTGGTTGTCCAGGTGTTGGCTGGAGTCTCTCACTCCATTGCTGAAGATGAGAGCTCTGACTTGACAAAGTAGTTGTATCAATGCTCTGATAATTAACTGGATCAACATAAGTAGATGATCCAGTGCTACTCATTGTACCAGTGAGTAGTGGAGGTGATGTGCTTTGCCTTCCAGGATGATGATTACCACCTGGAAGTGATGCAACTGGTGATAGAGCTGTTTGAACTGTATTACCTCCATTTATTGAAGTTGGAGTTGCAGAATTTGAGTGAAAACTTGGTGAATTTCTAGTTGTTGTGCCATAAATTGGCTGAGGTGTTACTGATGGTGGATATCCTTGTGGTGGTAGATTAACAACTAGGACAGTACCACCTCCAAGGGTAGGTTTGAACTGAACCATTTCCGAGAATCTTGACAATTCAGTTGCTGCATTTGAGTGATTTGATTGCTGTTGAACTGGTGCTGGTGGTGGTACTGGAGAATTTATCACCTGATGGCTTTGTCTAGGTCTATTTGGTGGTGATGTTGGACGACTTGCCAGCATTCTGACCCTCTGGGTGCTCCCATAAACATCAACAAATGCCCAGAGCTGGAGACTCTCGTCCACGTGCATCACCACATTTGGTGGACCCCCATTTTTGCTCATTTGGACTTCTCCATAGTGAGTCACTGTAAAGGCTATCTCGTCACCTGGTTGAGGCGATGATGCGACATCTTTCGAGACTACCCAGTACTCGGGACGGTCCAGGAGGAGGTCAGAGTCATCAGGGAGATCCTCGGGAGTGAGACGAGATGGATCGCAGGAGGTTAGACCCAGAGCTAGAGCTCCAACGTACATTGGCTCCGTGGAAAGGATTTGAACCACTAGGCGCTCTCCTAGGAGGAGTGGTCTACTGGTGAAGGAGTAACCGTGACAGAATTCTGTATCACTGCGAGTTGCCACGCACTGTTGATTACTGAAGCGAATATTGCGGCCTCGTATCCTAGAAATTACCCAATTATTGTTGATTAGTTGAAGAATTTAACTTTATAATTATCAGATTATCTACATTATTAATAAATTTATTCAATTAAAATACGTACGGATGAAAGGGTAGAGGTGCAAATAGTACACCAGGCGGTTGAAACCTCAGTCCAGGTAATTCAACATCAGGCTCATGATGTATGCATACATTTTGCATAGATGGTACTATTATTCTTTCAACAACATCTCTACCAGCATTACTAGCATCATCCATTGCAGTATGCCTACTTGGTTGTGCATTATCCTCATTACTGTGCTCAGCACCACGTCGAATATTGTTAAAGTGTTGTCTATTTGGATCCACCAATTCAATAGCTGTACTATTACCATAAACATCGATAACAGCCCAGAGTGGTCCTCGTGTCTCTACGCCATTGAAAAATACACCTTTTTCTTCACCATTAACACCAAAATGTACATCACCAGCTGATGTTACGTAGTAGAAAAGAACTGTATCGTGGGCAGCAAATCTTTCAGCTAGAGCTTTTGCCCAGTAACCAGGCTTATTTGTTAAATCAGGACAGGCGAATTTTGGAAGACCATTTCGTAGGTGAATTGGATCATTACTTGTGAAACCGAATCTTATTACTCCAGACCAGTTATTTGACATCTCCAGGAATTTAACGCAGACCTGTAAATAATATTTTTCTTTATTTATTTATTTATTTATTTATTTATTGGGTATCAAGACCCAACAGCATAGTGCCAATTATAGGGTCAAATCATCCATTTACATAGTTATAACATATTTAAATAAAAAAAAGAATAATTTGTACAGTACAAGTGTAGGTGGCATAAATAACGATACAATTATTGCAGCCTATATCATATGGTGTTTACAATACATTAATATTACTCCATTTAGAGGAATCGGAATAAGCATTCAAAGTCAAATTCTATTAGGGTCTCAATGATTTAACATATCGATGGACAAAACGAGCAATATCTGACATCGATGACGAAAAAATGTCTAAGCTATCCTCACTGAATATTATCAACTGATTTACTGCATTGCAAGAGTGATAAAGAGGTGACATCATAGTTAGTCCTGAAGATGATAGAGGTAGATAAAAAGGTACGTGATAGCGCAATTGAGTATTTGGTACTCTGAATGGTAGCAGTTCCACGAATCCAGGGCAGTCAATATTACCCCTAATTAGCTTTACAATGAACAATATCGATGTAACTATACGTTTTTGATTCAGTGAGAGCAACTCGAATCGTTCACAGAGCGCAAACATGTCACTGCCTCTCTCTGGGTATCTACCATCTTGTTTCCAAGATAAAAATTTTAAAAATCTTTTTTGCACATGATCAATTTTAGCAATTTATTCATAATCAATTGATTGATTTCATGGTCTCCATTGACTCTGACATTTAAGAATTTAAAAATTAGCAAATTTAAAATATAAAATCGTTTGTGTTGGCGTTACAATCATCATCAATAGCTATATTAGGAGTCTAGAATTTTGAGTATTTTCATTTTTAAAAATATTACAAATATTTTGTATTAATGGGAATGTATTATCAACGGATACTAGTAGAATGCGTGTGGGCAGGGGTTCGAGATTGCGACAGCGGCCAAGGTTGATTATTTTTTGAAAAAAAAAAAGAACTATTTTCCTGTTTCCTTCACTCATTTTATTTTTTAATCTAATTTAATGGTGAAATGAATAGAGGAAGTCATCGTTGCGTGACAATTGAAAAAATAGAAAGGAAAAAAATGTTAATAATTACCTTTTCACCGATGCGAACTGGTCGAGTACTGAATGTTATTCCTTTGCAGAAACTCTCGTGTCTTCTTGCTATTGTACCTCCATTACAAAGTGTTATATTATCACCGTGTACTTGGGGATGAAACGTCAGGGGAGGCAAGTTATTTGTACCTGCGTTTGATGATCTTGGTGCTGTAACAAAAAAAAAAAAAAAAATTTGTTGATAAAAATTTTTAGTCAAGTTGTTTTTCAAGAATATCTCAGAATCTATGAGAGATATCAAAATTTTTGTAATGACCTTTTTTGTAGAGAAAATTAAAATCTACAAAAAAGGTCTTTTGACAAATTCTTTCAACTATCTTAGATTCCGAGATATCTTCAATTTTATAATGAAATGAATTTAGTTGCCTCTGTAAATTGTAAAATTAAATACTTCAATTTTCATAATTAATTAAAATCAAAGTTAAAAATATATTCAACATGAAACATAAGACGTTTCGTCCGGTACAAGAGTCAGATTTCCACTGAATGAATATCGATAACCAAAAGGTGTATTGGAGGTCTACATCAAGTGTATAATAAAGGAGTGCCTGGTACATCCTGAATGGTTAAAACACCGGAAACCGCACGTGACGGAAGTACAAAAGTCCCTCCGCTCTATATAGCGAAATGGAAAATGGCCGATACGCTCTCTTGCCGAAAACCAGATACTCACAATTGACTTCCGGGGTGAATAAATATTTTAAAAAATCCCTGCAAATGTAACAATTCACATCTAATCAAAGAAAATGTCAAAATTAGCACAAATTTTATTTTTTTTCATCATTAAAAAAATAATTAATTATCTCAGTAGATGTCAACGGGAGCTAGATAACTTGTTTCAGTGAATTATAAATTTTAATAAACCTCATTCACGTAAGAATTGCGTTTGTAGTGAGATAAAGAAATTTTACAACGGTATGCTCAAGTATTTCCCACGGTATGTTGCAGTTGGCTGATAGTTGTGGTGAATTTACACGACCTCGGTTTTTTTTATTATTATTATTTATAATAATTTATTCATTATTGAATATTTAAAATTACAATTTTTTTATTTATTTATTTGAAATTATAATAAAATGAGGAAATTGTTTCTTTTTTTTTTTAACGCTCCAGATATTGTTCTGTACTATGGCACACTAACGAAAAATAATATCCGCGGGAGGACAGCTGTAATAACCCCGTGTTTATCTGAGCATTAATGCGTGTCTGAGAGACCAGTTGCAACTTACTCAAGAGAGGGATTATACAAAAAAAAAAAAAAATAATTGTTTAGTTCTCAGTGATGATTACACCGTGTCGAAGAGTATTTGGATCTATGGGTTAATGAACTTGGCTATTTTTATAAATAAATTCATGATTTTTTCCAAAATTTAATAATTTTTTTTCGATTTTTTTTTTTTTTGGAAAAATAAAAAAATGATGGAATTTTTTTTTATCTTGAAAATTGATGGGGCAAAATGGGTCATTTTTTTTTTAAATTTTGAAGAGAATAATTAACATTTTTTAATTGAATGATTTTGATGGGATTGAGTGAAATTTTGATTGAATAGTGATATTTTCTTTCTGATGCTGTATTTGTTTCTTTGTTAGAGAGTTCTTGACCGGGGCGTACAAGCAATCGACCTCATCCCAGCGGGTTGCTGGCCTTCTCTCCTCAATACACGCGTTTTCTACGTAATATCATAGGTAATGCGGCTACATGGAGGCCTCCTGGTCATACCTAGTAATTCTTCTCTCTCTCTGACACGCGTGGGAAGCCTGTGGCACACATCGATGCTTCACTAACATTTTATTTATGAAAGGATATTTTTAGTGCACTCTCACAACCTGTCAAGAGTTTGAATTCAGTTTGAATCCTTTCATTTGAGAAACTTAGTTCCCAGTGTTCCAGATATTATTGACACAAAGGAATAATGATGGGGGAATATTTTTTGCGGTTTTGAGGGAAATGTATTTTTTAAAAAAAAACATTTTATTCACTATTTCAAGACTTTTTCGTGTGAAAATTTAAAAAAATTGATTTCCCTCGAGAACAAGTGGTTTTAGAGAAAAATGTCAAGAGACATTTTTTGTAGAAAATTTCATCATCTATAAAAAAGGTCTCTTGACATTTTCTCCTAGAATCGATAGTTTTTGATATACTTGCGTGATTAACGAACATGTCGAAAATTTTTATTTTCATTCATTGAAATTTTTGCTAAAAATGCAATTATCTCGAGAATGGATGGGTTTATAGAAAAATGTCAAGAGACATTTTTTATAGAGTATTAAATTTTCTACAAAAAATATCTCTTGACATTTTCCCCTCAAGTCTCTCATTGTCGAGATAATTGGGTGATTAATGAGACATGAAGAATCGATCTTCTTTTTCATGTTTAAAAAATCGTGTAAATTGACACAGTTAGCGCTTAAACGGATAAAGGAAAAGAGAGAGAGAGAGAGAGAGAAAAAAAAATGAGTAACAAAACACACGGCGCACTTTCCCACGGCCGAACGCCGTGATCTTTGCTGCTAAGTGCGCCTATGTACCCTAGGATCGGGGCCGCTCCTCAATCCCTCTCACTCTTCATTTATCCCTCTGTCTCACTCCTCAACTATTTCTATTCCGTTCGGGGCATATCCCTGAGGTTTTTTAAAAAAAAAATTCAACCAGCCGCTTTTCCCTTCTCCCACTACCACCTATTTTAAACACATCTTGTTGGGGGCACCGTATGGAGGGGGTGAATAGAAGAACTTATGCAACTTGCCTATGGGGAATCATCCGTGTAGCATACCAACCGCTAACTACATAGTAACCGTACTTGTAGGCGTATTTGCATGATTTTAATTTTTCAAAAATCTAAATTATTCAATTTTTTCAACTCTCAAATCAAAATTTTCAAAATTTAATTTCATAAATTTTCAATTATCTCGGAAAATATTGAGTTGAGAGAAAAATGTCAAGAGACATTTTTTGTGAGAAATTTTCTCATCTACAAAAAATGTCTCTTGACATTTTTCTCACAACTCAATATTTTCCGAGATAATTGCATAATCAGTAAAACAATAATTTTCTCTCTCTCTTTAATTCGATTTTTAGAGAAAAAAAAATAAAAAAAATTATAAAAAAAATTGCAAAACTATTCCCTCAACACAAGTGCGAAATTTCCCCTGTGGTTTATCCGTCAGAGAAATAAAAAAGAAAAAATTGTAAAAAAGGGTCCTGCCATACAAACAATTGGATTAAACGAAGTCTCTTATATGAAAACAATTCCCCATGGGTACTCTCCCCACTCTATAACCATTTTCAAGTGTATCATAGTGATGCGAGGGTGGAAATAACGTCTCTGCAGTGGGATATACACATCTGTCGTCTCGCACGTATCTTAACGGTCCGTGGGGTCGAGATGTGCTCGACTAAAAATAAGAGAGAAATAACACAACACGAGGCGTAGTCATGTGTACGGATTATTACTCTAGTCGACCTCTCAACCACAAAGAGAAGGAACTAAAAAAAAAAAAATATAAAAATGACTGGATATAACTACAGTCAACGAGTTTCGAGTACATCCTCACCCGGAAATTAATTATCTATGATTACATATCCCTATATGAGTTCAAACTAATTAATAAAAACAGTAATAATAATAAAAAATCATTTTACTCCAAAAAAATTTATCATCATTTTTGTTAATTGCCAATATCTTGATAATGAGTAATTTTACAAGAAAATGTCAAGAGACATTTTTTTTAGATAATTAAATTCTACATAAAAAATGTCTCTTGACATTTTATCATAAAGTCAATAATTACCGAGATAATGGTAAAAAACTCAAAATTTTCATAATTATCAAAATGATTAATTAAAAAAAACTCACCGATAGTGCCTGATAACCTCAACCTAGCGACCCTAGTAGCCCTCCCTACAGTCATGGGTGGCCTCCTAAATCTCGGAATTTCCACCGACATTCTCAACAATCCTCAATAATCGTTTCAACCAAAAATCCTAAAATTGGCGCCGCGCAAACATTCGGACCGTTTCTTTGTTTTTCTCTACTGCGTCGTCGCAGAAGTGCCTGAGCGCCACCCGAGGGGGATTCCCCTATTTCACAACTATGACTTGAACCCTCAAGAATCTCTGTGATAAATTCTTAATCAACAATGTACGATAAAAACTTGTAATTAATCAAGTTAAATAAAATAAAAATAGAAGAAACTGGGTTTCCGTGTACGTGAGTCACGCCAGACGCCACTACAACGACTGGGCGCTTGGTTGGTGAGTGAAACATGAACGGGGCAAGAATCGGAGGGGCACCAGTGGCAGCTGCTGGTGCGCCAAGCGTCCGCCACCGCCCCAACACATCACCATCATTGGTTTTTCCATTGTGTGTGTGTTTATACACACTTTCTTCAACTCAATCCTTCAGGATTTTTTTTTTTTCAATTTTTCCAGAGTTTTTTTTGGAAAAATTGATTCATGTACTTATTTGATCCCTTAATTGGTCTTGTGCTGTGGTATCTCAATGAACAATAAATAAATAAATTTTAATTTTTCCAGGTTTTCAAGGAAATTCATCACCAATTTTTTTCAATTTCAAAATCGTCAAGCACTGAATTTCCGTGCACACATTTGCAGCTGTCGGGGGGCCACAGTACCCTCTAGCGGAAAGGGGATGATGTATACACATTTATATGGGCCAGCAACAGCCCCCTCAACGGTCGTGCACCACCTGGTTCTCCCCCTCGATTGAGAGAGACAGAGCTTCAGACTCTTTTTAGGCTTCCCCCTGTTGCTTTCACACAAAGATTTTTTTTTTTTTTTTTTGTCGTATTATCATTCCGGTACATCAGGATTTTCCGTTTGATGGGAGTTCAGGGAAATGTGATATTATTGGAGGTGAGTAGTCAAACGTGAATATCTCGAGGGGTGGAATTAGCAAATATGAATAATTTTGGATTTATTGAAAAAAATCTAATTTCACTTTTTTTTTGTTTAATCAATTATCTCGATAAATATTCGTTTTAACAAAAAATGTCAAGAGACATTTTTTGTAGATAATTAAATTTTCTAGAAAAAATGTCTCTTGACATTTTTTTTTAAAACCTCTAGTTATCGAGATAAATCGATATTTATAGAGACAGTTTGAAATATCTACTCGTTAATTTTGCTATTCATCAGTGCCTAGCCCATACACACCCCAAAACGTGCCCATGGGGGATGAGTGGGGTGATTCAGATGGGGAGAAATGTTTGTATTGGGACAGTGGCTCTATCGATCGTCTCTGAGCGTTTCCCTGCCAACCGAAAAACACCATGAGCCCAGATAAATTCTCCCATCTATTTTTTTTTACTATTACAAGTCAAATTTTCACCAGTCACTCGTTTAATTTTCATAGACACGCCAACATTTCTCTTTTATTTCACTTGAAACGTTAGTTTGGATTTCAGGCCATTATATTCTTTCTTGGGATCATGATAATCACTTTATTTTCTTTATTTCGTGCCATTGGACGAGGTCGAGTGACCATTGCGCAACGACTTCCGCAGCCATCCTAAACGATTATATTAGTTTCTTCTTTTTTTCTTCTTCTTTGTTCAGAAATTATTTTAAATTCTGGTATACCTGGAGTATTTATAATGAGGAAAACATCCAGGGATATGTATTAGAATATAAATTAATATGATCATGTGGAATTAATTAGAATCTCATTTCACATTTGAGTGAATATCTCTGAATCCAGAGGAGATAACAAAATTTTCAATATGACCTTTTTTGTAAAGGAGAATGAGAGCTACAAAAAAGGTCATTATGAAAATTGTTCAATCTCTATTAGATTAAAAGATATTAATGAAAAACTCATTTAAACTGATTTTTTAGATTCTGAAATAATTTAAACATGAAATTAAATCCATTCCAGCGTGATATCTCGAAATCTAGAGGAGATAGCGAAATATTTATAAGGACATTTTTTGTACCTCTCATTCTCCTCTACAAAAAAGGTCTCCATGAAAATTCCCCCATCTCCCCTAGATTCCGAGATATTCGCTGAAAGAGTGATGAATTAAAAAAAAAAATAGACTCAAATTTCCATAAAAGTGATATCGCCATTTCCTAATTATCACGATTAAATAAAAAAAAAAAAAAATTGTAGGCGTTGTGAATACTCCTACACACAATTTTAACACCATTTGACCCCTGACCCTCGACTTTCAACGACAATAATTGAATCATCGTTGCTCATTCACTCAATGAACCGTTTCTGAATGAACGAAACAAGTTCAATTGCACGTGGGTTGTACATAACTAACATCCTTTAATATCTCAAAGGTGCCTACAAGAGTGATTTTGTACCCTGATAATCACTGAAAAATTGCCTCTTCCGTTCATTTGACATTCGGTCAAAGTTCAACGAATTCAAGAATTTGAATGAGCCCCCATCAAGATCAAAAAACCCTGGGGATTTTTCTCAAATTCCAGACTATAAAAATTATTTGAGACTATTCATTATGCCTAGAGGGTATACCACCCAGTGATGCTGATGCTGCTCCATTTCCTGAATTATACACGGGGCCATGGATTTTCTATTTTCATACAATTTTCTCTCTTACACTTTGTGTGTGCGAACGCATCCGTAACAAACACTTATTTATCATTATTATGAGATAAAAGTGTTGGATCAAACACATGCACTCTTTCATGATTATCCAAGTATAAACATTTGATGTTTAATCATTGTAATAAAGATTATGAAAAAAAAAAAAAAAAAAATTTTTGCATTAATTAATTATGTTAATTAATTTGAGTAAAATTATGGGAAATTTCACACCCGTTTTGTTGTTTTAATATTTAGAATTTTTTTTTTTTTCTTAAAAATTATTGGGGCAAAATGGGTTTTTTAATTTTTTTTGTGAAAAAAAAATTGTTATTTTGATTTTTTAATAAAATTAAAATGAATAAATTTCAATTTGTTTATAAAATTTGTGATTAAACGGTGTATAACAGCTGATGTTGAAGCATTTAATACTGAATAAAACCGTAAAAAACATAAAGATGTAGTGGAAAACCGGTTTATTGGGTATGAAACACCGCCTGTGGGAACAAAGACGGGTTATTCACGGGCAATTGTGACGTCACAAGTGTGACTACAGTGTTTTTGTTGTAATTTGAGATATAATTGAGTCAGAATGAGTGGAAATCTGTTCAAAATATTCCCTCCCACCCCTTATTTCAAAAAATTAATTTTATTTTTCACATCGAATGAAAAAAAAAAAAAAAAAACATCAATTCCTTTTGAAAATCCATAACTCCGCCCTCATATCCCACAGACTCATTTCTACATTTTGATAAAAAGTCTCACGGGGACTGCCCTCGACGTGTTCATCAGCTGTTCCTCGAGGGTTTGTTGCATTGAGCAGAAAAGAAGAAGAACGAGAGAGAGAGAGAGAGAGAGAAAGGTGGAAACAGCTGGTTCTCATGGTACAATAGATGAATTTCTTTAGGGGTAGAAAAAAAAGGGGGGGGGAGGGGGCTGTGACCAAGAGATTCAACATTAATAATACAAAATTTTAATTAATTAAAACCTTAAATTATGTACAAAATATTTAATATCAATTTATCTAGATAACGAGTGATTTTAGATAAAAATATAAAGATACATTTTTTATTGATAATTCAATAATCTACAAAAAATGTCTCTTGACATTTTTTTTAAAATCCATTAATTTCTGAGATAAATAAATAAAATGTTAAAAAAAAAAAAAACAATTATGAATTTATCGATTTGATTAATTAATTTATTCATTTAATCAGATTTTATTTCCGGGTAACTCAAGGGGTTGCCACGAGAGACAATACGAGGGGTGGGGGATGGAAAGAGAGGGGTTGAAGGATCGATATCACCCTCATTCCTCCACCACTTGTGAATATCGATGAATAAAATTAAATAATCAATTGAATAAATTTAAAAAAATAAATAAATTTCTCCTCACCTAGACCCATTTTCTTCTTCAACTTCTTGAGCACTCGCATTTTGCTTCTCAATGGTGTTAATATTGTTGTCTCGTTTGTTGTTTGTAAATCAGCCTCAAATCCCTCTTTAACACGATAATTCCTACGATTGTGTATTATATTTGATTGTTGTGATAATATTGTTACAACGCTTGGTCCTACAGCACTTGATACACGACTGGTTGAGCAGTGACAGGAATGGCTTTTGCCGCCGGTACCTTTGACGGCGCAATCTCCGCCTACCACCCCCATAAATGTGACTGGATGGGCTTTGTTGGTAATTTAAAGTGGGGCTTATTGCCAATTAAATTACTTTTTGCCCAATTCAATTAATATTGATAAACAATTTTTAAAAAAAAAAAAGTCCAATTGAAAAACACAATAACACGTTTTTTCTCTTTTTTCAGTGTAAATTCACTTAAACTTGACTCTTCACTTGATTTTTTTTATGTCAATTAGATCCTCTTGAGGGTTCACGTGAAGGGGATTTAATTACCGATGGATAGTTAGAGCGCCTGGATTGCTCTACGAGAGCCCAGGGTCGACTGAAGACAATTTTGAGGTGCATCGGGGTATCTTGGAGGCCCGCGCGAGCCAATGACCAATCCAGTAGTTTTCCCCCACTCTTCAGGCACTTGGGAACAGAGTGAGGAGTACAAATACGCGCACGCGCTTCTCCCCCACGTGAATGTTCAGCTTCTTTCTCTTTTCGGGGAGGGGAGGCTGGGATAGGGGAGGAAATGAGGCACCTGGTGGACAGCTGCCCTTACCTGAGCCACGGGGACTCTTGCACCCGGCTTTATTGGGAGGGGGGGGGGGGGGGGACCTATGGGGTGGAGAGGGATCCAGGGGTTTTGGAAAATGATTTTTCCAGGGTTTTTTGATTATTGAGAATTTACTATTTCGAGTTTTTTTTAAAATTGCAGATTTTTGAAAAATTATGGAATTATAATTATTGGATTATCTCGGTAATTAGTGGATTTAGGGGAAAATGTCAAGAGACCGTTTTTGGAGAGGGGGAAATTTTTTACAAAAAGTGTCTCTTGATATTTTCTTCTAGGATCAATCGTTGACGAGATAATCTTGAATTTAAAAATTGAAGTGAAGGCACCATCATGAGGTAATTCAATCAATTTTAAAAATTTTAATTTTTCAAATTTTCAAGAGTTGCGTTTTGATATCAACTATTGGAATGAGTTTATTCACGTATAATCAGGGGAATTATAGAGGTACCACCATATTTATTTTTTTTTTTTACCAATTTTTAAAATTATTACAATTTTAAACAATTCAGAGATATGATTTTTTTAGATGAGTTTTGTGGTGAATTGATGGGTCTTTTGGAGCTCTGGGAGATTGTCGATGCGGGTGGGAATGAGATTAAAGTACCGAGGGAGAGTTTTTGACGGCATATGGAGCTCGAGGCCTGATCAAACTTGGAAATTTTGGAACTGTTGAAAATTTCATCTTTCCGGCTTTATGAATTCTGTGGACTCACTACTGAGTCAATATTGGCTGATAATTTTTTTCTCACATATCCATTTCTTTTCCATCGAAATTAAACCAAAAAATTTCTCTTTTTTTATTTATTTAAAACGATAAAAAAATAAATTTCAAAAATCAATACCAAATTTCACTCAAGATTCCAGTTTTTTAGAAATATCTCAGAATCTGAGCGAAATATCAAAATTTTCCAAGAGATCTTTTTTTTAGCTCTAATTCAGCTCTACAAAAAAGGTCCTTACAAAAATTGCTCCATCTCCTCTAGATTCCGATATATATCAAATAAACTCAATTCACTCGATTGGAGAAATGATTAAAAATGTATTTTATGGATTAAAAAAAATATTATAGACAAATGTTTCATTCACGCATCAGTATTTCACTTACGTGATGCCCATCGGTGTAGAAAAAAACCCGCATAACCTCACACACACACACACACACATGTGAAATATCTACACAAGTTGTTTTTAGAAATAGAAAATTCATACTGGGGGGGGAATATTATTATGAGGTTTGCCCGTGGGGTCTTTGGATACGCCCGATGGGAAGTATGTTCACAGTACCGTGGAGGCTTGTTTCCTTTTCCGAGGTGAATGTATGAAAACGCATCCTCCTTGCGTAACACAGTTATCTTTGTTGAATTTTTTTTTTAAGTTAATCCACCCTTACATATCCAATCTTTTGTCACTATTATTTAATAATGAAAATATTCCCAACAATTGTTTAAACCATACTGAGAATATAATTGTGTTGTAATTTTTCTTAATTAATTTTTACTGAATTTTTTATGTAATTAAAACAAATTTAATTTTTTCAGAATTATGTTATTCATGTAATTATTGAATTATCTCGGTAATGAGGGATTCTAGAGTAAAATGTCATGAGACTTTTTTTGTAGGGAATTTAATTTTCTATAAAAAAGATCTTCTGACTTTTTTCGATAAAATCACTAGTTATCGAGATAATTGGAATATTAAAAAAAAAATAAAGTGTTGTTTTTGAAATTATTGATAGGGGTATTTATTAGGAAGACTCACAGAGTCAACGAGAGGTGTATTGTCCTCTCCGTAGCCCCGTGAATAATTTTCTCGAGAATCCGGGATGTGGAAGGGCCCTTATACGACCAAGGAAACGGAGACACGGTTCGTTTGTTCACTGGGTGTACAACGCGATGTGGTGAAGATAGTACAACACCGGGGATTTTATTATACGGGCTGTGTATTATGCATCCTTTTCCCCTGTTTATCAGGAGGGAAACAAGGTTGATGATACATTTCAATCAAATCCGGAAAAACAATCAAGCTGTTAATTAATTCATAATTCTATAATGAATGATTAATTATCGATTTGGCTTGTGAAATTTTTTTCTCTTTCATTAATTGCAATTATCTCATAAACGAGTGGTTACAGAGAAAAATGTCAAGAGACCTTTTTTGTAGCAGACAAAATTTTCCACAAAAAATGTCTTTTGACATTTTTCTCTAAAACCACTCATTACCCAGATAATTCAAAAAATGAAAACCCACATTTTTCCTAAATTTGAAAATTGATCAAATATTTCAACTTCTTAATTATGAAAATATCTCGATAATGAGTGATTTAATTAAAAAATGTCAAGAGACTATTTTTGTAACTCACAAAATTCTTCACAAAAAAGGTCTTCTGACATTTCTCCCCAAAACCCCTCATTTCTCCAGAAATCAAAGAATAAAAAAAAAATCTGATGGAAAAGATCAATGAAAAGAGAGAAATATCTCGTGAATAAAAATTCTTAAAATAAAAAAGTATTAGCTTAGAAGTTGGGGGCGCATTGCTCACGTATATAAAAAGAAAAGGGGGAACCATAGCGGAAGCAAGGCGGATGGCAGGAAGTCGGTGAGACTGGCGCGTGCGCCCCCGTGTACCCCTCTGTAACCGAATGACGCTCAGGGGGTGGATGGTAAGTTGCATCGACTGTCTGCTCAGTTTCTCACAAAAGCAAAAGAAAGATGTGAAAGAGACGGAATAAAAAAAAAAACAATATGCACAAGCGGTATTGTAATACCCCTCACTCCTCGGATTACAGTTCATTGCGATGTACTTGTAAAAAATAACGGTTTTCGAATGAATCTTTCAATATTATAAAAGGACTTTATATTTTTTTTTTTTTTTTTTCAAATTGAGAGGCCTCGGCAGTAAAAAAAAAACTACTGGAATTCGGGGAAAACTTTGCTCCACAAATTCTCCGCCAAGAGAGCATGGAAAATTATGGAACATGATTTTAAAAAATTTGTTCATTTTTTATTAACAGGATGTAACGAGATGGGGATGCCCGGAAGAGGATAAATAATTGTTTTCTATGTTTAAACTTACGAGGTGGTTGACAGGTCCTTGTGCCGCCATCTTGCTTGGATACCCCTTCCCTTCACGCCAAGATGGCGGCCCGAGGACCTGTCAACCACCTCGTAACTTTAAACATAAATAAAAATTATTTATCCTCTTCCAGGCATCCTCATCTCGTTACATCCTGTGAATAAAAAATGAACAAATTTTTTAAAATCATGTTCCATAATTTTCCATGCTCTCTTGACGGAGAATTTGTGGAGCAAAGTTTCCCCCGCACTTCAGTAGTTTTTTTTCTTTAATCCCGAGGCCTCTTTAATTTTTTTTTTTTTCCAAATATTTCCTTCTGTTTTTCATTTCTCATCATATCAGTTTGTTTACCCGTGCGTTTGTCGGCAATGTTGTTATCAAAAGCTGCAAATTTGATGTTGAACAGAATCCAGTGCAAGTGATTGTTTAAACATCTCAACAAAATTATCTCCAGGAAAAACACGAAAAGAGAGAGAAAAAAAAAAAACTAGTTGCAATAAATCGCATGACTCGTACACTGAAACGCGTAATCTGGCATACATCTGCTGGAAAAATTCCAGTTGGTGGGAGTCACGGTCTATTCTTGTAAGTGTGGAAGAAAAAGGTACCTTTTTTTATGTCCGTTACGTAGGTGTATACCTGCCCAAGGAGACTTTAAATCTTTGCAGGTAAAACCTTCAGACTTTTCTACTGTTGCGTGGTGGAATGACAAAAGGGGAAGGAATACCTGAGGCAGGTCTGTTGTGTTGGGGAAAAACTTGGTGTATGGTCAACACGTGTAGGTCCATGGGAACTTTCAACATGTGATAGAGATTTTCTTTTTCAACATTAACAATTAGTTAAACTGTAAATCAATGTTGGTTGATCAGTTTTTGAGAGATATCTCGGAATCTAGAGGAGATAGCGAAATATTCATGAGGACATTTTTTGTAGAGTAAAATTAGAGCTACAAAAAAGGTCCTTATGAAAATTGTTCAATCTCTATTAGATTAAAAGATATTAATGAAAAACTCATTTGAATTGATTTTTTTAGATTTTGCAATAATTTAAGCATGAAATTAAATCCATTCTAGCGTGATATCTCAAAATCTAGAGGAGATAGCGAAATATTCATAAGGACCTTTTTTGTAGCTCTCATTCTCCTCTACAAAAAAGGTCCCCATAAAAATTATTCCATCTCCCTCAGATCCAAAGATATCCCTGAATTTATCAATAACTGAAAACAAGAAAAAACCATTTACTCAATGTCTGTCAGCGATAGCTTTTAACTCCACCAGAAATTATAGAATATCCACACTCTATCATCACCCACTCAACTCCATTATTTCAATTTCCTTTCAAAAACAAAAATAAAAAAATTTAAATTAATAAAAAAATTCACAAAATTCTCATGAAATTAAAAAAAAAAAAAAAAATCATTCACCTCATCATCTCGGTATTCACGATTCCCTATAGCAGGAGGCTGCATCCACTCCATTGGCGACCGGTGAGGGCACACACGGCTGCCCCGAGATCGGCTAAAGGCGACAAAGGACTATGAAAAGATGCGTGGCAGGTGCCGTAGCAACGCGTGCCACTGGCCAATGGCAAACGAGCATTCTCTCTCTTTCATTATTTTCCCTCGGCATAAGAACCATTTACCCTTTCACGCTCCTCTCCTGCATGCCCCTACAGCTTGCTAAACCACGTACACGCATGGGGCATACGCAGTTTTACGAGACATAACAGCAATCGAGTGGGGGAAGGTGTATATTCCACAATACAAATGAAAGTGGGAGGTGAGGAGGAAGCCATCCGTCATCGCTACTTCAATCTCTCTCTCTCGCTCAATCGTGAAGTCTAAGATGTTTTTTTTTTTTTTTAACAAAAGACCAAGTGAAGTGGCCATCGACCATATGTCTATTTTTTACCTTTTCATGTTCATTGTTTGATACATTTTTTTCGATACAATGTTGCGGGTACGTGTAACAAGTGAATTATAAATTTTTTTTTGCTTCTTTATTACTTTTTGTCAATTGATAATAACGGGTACAACTGCCCAACGGTTATCGTCAGTATACGTGTATGATGAAATGGGTATTTTTAATTTTTGAATTATCTCGGTAATGAGGGGTTTTAGAAGAAAATGTCAAGAGACATTTTTTGTAGAGGAGAAAATTTACAACAAAAAATGTCTCTTGATATTTTCACCTAGAATCACTCATTATCAGGATAATTGAGAAAGTATGAAAAATTGTGTTATTAATTTTTATCTTGTAACTTTACTCATTAAATATTGATTTATCTCGATAACGAGTGGTTTTAATGAAAAATATCAAGAGACATTTTTTACAGCTGACAAAATTCTCAACAAAAAATGTCTCTTGATATTTTCTTCTAAAACCACTCGTTATCGAGATAATTCAATTTTTAATAAAAACCAGATTGATAATTAAACAATTTAATCATTTTTTGTTTGAAAAATCACGTAATAGTCACTTGATTTATACAAATAACCCTTGAATGAAGAGAAAAAAAATATTCAAATGTTGATTCAATGGGACACGCGCCAGGCAACACCACGAGAATACCTAAAATATCCCCAATGGGTATTATTTACTCAGTCTCTCTCTTGTCAAGAATTTTCCATTGTACACAGTCATCTTGAAATTCTAGTGACGCTTTAAAATTTTCTCCTCAAACCGGATAATCATAAACATAAGGTCAGAGACACCAGATGATGAAAATGCCGACGAAATACCCAAAAAAAAAATATTTGAAAATTTTCATGTTTCAAACGGGTTTACTACATTTTATTATTTATGATCGCATGTGTTACCCAGGTGCGAAAAAGGACAAATGCCAAGAGGTATGCCAGACACATGGTGGTGAAGTTACTCCTCATGGGCAATACCAATAATAAACACCAAACTTGTCCTTGCTGAAATTTCTATGGTTTTATATATATTTTTCACACTCTCTACTGTCTAAAATTCACTCCAGGTGCCATCGACCCAACATTCACAACAATTTTAGGGACAATTCAAGGTGGTAGGGCTGGGGGGGAATGGAACTCAATGGGATATCCATTGATTTTTGTAAAAATCAACAGCTGCTCACATCCCTGTTGTATTTTTCTTACTCTTGACTTTTACCAAAATTATTATTTTTTTTTCTATAATCAAAAAATCAACCCGTTTTGCCCCGGTAATTTATTAAATTTTGTATGTATTAATTTTAGCACAAATGAGCCATGAAAATAGTTCTGAATGAAGAATTGAAAAAAAAAAGGGGTCTTTCTCCTTCATCCGCCACACGATTATCCCCACCACTCCCATTAATATTTTTTTTTCTTCCTGTGCATAAATGCGAGGGGTAGACAAACAGCCTGCCACGCGCCACCGTAATCACTCCATCTTGCTCACTCTTTTACATCTTGCATGGCAATCCTCAACTCTCCCCGAGACATCTGTTTGGGATGAATTTCTCTCCTTTTTCAACTGATGAAGAGTCTCTGGCATTTAGCCGTAGGGTACATCGGCCCAACCAGCCGCTTGGTAACAGCACACCTCGCTGTGTTATCCCAAATTGCTCAATTTTATCGAGTTAATTACATTTTTTTCAAATTAATGGAATTTTTTTTTATAATTTTCGCGAAATTATTTGACAACTAAAATTTTATTTAAAGATTATTTCTTGAATATCTCCGAAACTATGAGATTCAGAGAAATTTATCAAGATACATTTTTTGTGTAGAATTTAATAAACTTAAAAAAATGTCTCTTGACATTTTTTTGTAAATCCATTAATTTCAAAGATATTCACAAAATAATGAAATATTAAATTACTAATTTCAAGAAATTGACGGTTTTTGTTGAATAAAAAAAACCTGTTGTATAACCAAAAAACCTTGAATAATAAATTATTCTATGGATTATACAATTGGTAATGACTACAATTAATTACCCCTACCCTGCAGCAAGAATAAATAGAATAAAAAGAATTAATGAAATAACTGAGTTTTGAAAAAATTGGATCGAGTCTGAAGGAATCGATGGCACATCTGCCTCTCATCGTATGGCAGGTGGCAAAGTCTCACCCTGGCTCACTTCTCATTCTCTTTCACTTTTTCTCACCCATAATACGGGATAAAATTCACCGGCTCATACGTATCTGCACATTCATTCTCTCCAGACGACATACGACTGTACAGAGAGAGATAGTGAATAAAAGCGCATAGCAACTGCCCATCCAAACCACAAATTATCCGTTAATTATTGCCCGAAAATTACCATAATCATTTTGCATATTTTAGAGACACCATGTGCGGTACGATCAACGAATTAACTGGGAATCAATTGTAGAGGATAGTTGTCTCACATTAGACTCGGCTCAATGCCGAGAACCTTTTCCAATTGACGTCATTGTCACATTTTTTCTTTTTTTCCACTGGCCCTCATTTAATTGGAATGGCGAGAGAATACTATCAATCGTTTCGTAATAGATTCCAATTGGTTTAAGAATATAATTCAATTAATTGAATAAAATTGACAGACTTGATTTCACTTTAAAAACTTTGTGGAGATAATTCTGGAAGTAACTCAGAAACTAGAGGGTTTAGGGAAAATTGTCAAAAGACATTTTTTGTAGAGAATTTTGTAAACTAAAAAAAATGTCTCTTGACATTTTTCACTAAACCTCATTTTTCTCGAGATATTTGCTAAATAATCAATTACCGTTTTTCTTAATTTCATGAAATTCTTAAAATCTTTTGAAAATTATTTTCCAAATATCTCCGAAACTAATGAGTTGAGAGAAAAATGTCAAGAGACACTTTTTTTAGAAAATTTCATGGGCTACAAAAAATGTCTCTTGACATTTTTCTCTAAATCAATTATTTCAGGAGATATCAACAAAATAAAAAACAAGAAAAGATGAAAACGTCAAAATCCTTTTCAATTAAATTTCTAAATAATAAATAATGTAATTAATTTAAAAAAATTCCAAATGACACGCGCCATGAGCACAACCCCAGGGTCATCGACCCCCCCCCGAACATTGTTTCAGTGTAAATTGTACGTACTCCCTTTGTATATTCAGTCTGATCATAAATCACCCACTGTGCAATGGCTACATGTTCACAGTTCGTCACTCGAGTATCAAAAATACCTATAGTATCCTATATTTATCAAAGATTACGCCAGAGTAATAATTCACCGATTGTAGTGCTCACGTCCCACATATTCACACATCCTGCTTCCTATTCTTATCTCGTATCATAATTTATTACCCACCAATTTACAATTATTTTTTATCTACATTCATACCCAATATTCAATTGTTTATCAGGTCCAGATGGTCTTGTGTTATACATTTTCCCAATTTTTTCCATCAAATTAAGAAAAAAAAAATCTTCAATTAAATTTATTGAAAAAAAGAAAAATTTTTATGTCTTTAAAAATAATCATTTCACCTCAAAAACTCTTCAAACTATCAAAATTAATTGATTACCCATGATTATCTATGAACACGAATGAATGAAAAATGCTAAAAAAAATCCTTTGATCATAGTTTTATACAGGTGCTTCAGCTGTCAGCTGTTTCCTGCTCCCATTCGACAATCCCCTCATAAAATGCCCACACAAACATTACTGAACAATCATAAATGACAGTTGTCGATATATGATGGGTCTCATACATCTCCAACAACATCAGAAATATTTTTAATACAATTTTAAAACTCGAAATGATGAAAATTTTGTCCTTTCCGTGGGGGTTTTCTAACCTCAATTAATCCTTTCGGCATTATTATTTGGCAATTAATTAACCCTTTTGGGGAATTTAATTGATTAAAAATAAAAAACCAGGGAAATTGATTATTCGATAATTGAGTGTTTAAAAATAATTTTTATGTTAATTAAATTGATAAAAATTAATCGACTAGTTAAATTCATTATAACCTTGTAATTAATAAACAATAACTCACTATTGTGTGTACTGTTGCTCGAGGATTGGCCCATCGTCTTGATTAATCATGCACGAGGTGTAATCACACGTTAAAATAATCACTTTATACGAGAAAAAAAATATTGTCTTATTTTATTTCCCTCACTCACACCAATTGTCTCACACGTTGGCTCACACTGAGTCCACACATTGTTCATCACGATTATTTATGATTTATTAGTTGATTTATTAGTTATTCATTCAATTGAAAATAAAAATAATAACAACTAAAAGGTGAAAACAAAAGAAAATTACATCGCGATGATAAAGACCGCAGTCTTGCGACAACGGGGGGTGGGGGAAATTGGGCGACTAATTTATGGGGGTATTGTGCGCATGAGTAATGGCGCGTTATTTAAAATTAGGAGTTTATTATTTATTTGTAAAATCAATATTTTTATTGAATAAAGTAATTTTTTCAAATTAAATTGATTTATTTGTTGTTATTGAGGGGTGAAAAATGATGTTAATTAAGATAAATTGATTAATTACTGAAACTCTTGAGAATTTAGGTGAATCAATGATTTTGAAAAAAATTTGTTTTTATTATTTTGCAAATATCTCAGAAACTAGTGGGTTTAGAGAAAAATGTCAAAAGACCTTTTTTGTAGGGGATAAAATTTTCTACAAAAAATGTCTCTTGATATTTTTTTAAAAATCTCTTTTTTTCAGAGATAATCGTCAAAATGATGGACAAGTATTTTTTATAATTTGAGAAAATTGATTTCTGCGAATTTTCAATGATTTTGATTAATCAAATCTTCTTCCTGAGCATTTAATTATCCTCAGAGGACTTTGTTATCCCTTTCTCCATAAAATATTGTCATATACACACCCACAATTCGCGTGTCTCTCATCATAAAAACCCCTTGAACGTCTCTCTACATGTAAAAAAAAATCCTATTCTAGTTCAGTTAGTTACGAACATTCACTCAAATAAGACAGAAAATTCCACTCAAAATTCACAAAATATTCACTCATTACCACAATAAATCAATTCCTCGAAATATCTCAATCCGATAAATCTCTTTTGTAAAATAAATTGAATAAACAATTCCAATAAATATGAATTAAATTCGCAAACGGTTACCCCGGTTACAAAAACCACAACATAGTTAATTCCACTCTATGTACCCTCGAGTATGATCACCCCAGAGTACTCAATACGTATTTAAAAAATAAAATTAACAATTAGTGATATAAAATATTAATTAAAAATGATAAAAAATCATCAATTGTTGTTCAATATTATCATCGCATTTTTAATGTTTATTCAAGAGGGTGAGTTTTATTGCAATAAAAAAAATTGTGTAGAAAGAGTTGATATGACCCAGATATTCCCTATTATGTCTATTCAAATCTCAAACTACTTTCCATTTTTTTTTTTCTTCTTTTTTACTCTCTCATTGTCCATCAAGGAAGATCTATTGACTGCTTCAAGTGCGTCTCACTCGGTGGTGACAACAAAGACTGCGACGATCCATTTCATAACAATGGATCACTTGAATTCTTAGAGACTCCTTGTCTAGGTGGTAGGAAAGGTCGGGACGGCCTCTTTCCAGCTACTGCCTGCATAAAACTCGATGGAATTTATGGTAATATTTTTTTTTTTTTTCTTCTCTATTTTTTTACGTTTTTGTTATCGTGGAACAATGGGAGATAGGGTATAGGTATTGTTGGGGAGGATCAAGATATTTGGGGGATTATTCAGTGATTAGTCAGCCATTTGCGTGTTTATTTAGGAAGTTGGGGGTTTTTTTTTAAAGATTAGAATTAATGGAAATCGTTTTGTAAATGTAAATGTAGTCTTCAGGGTTTTATCTCTTGAATGAGTGGTTTTAGGGGGAAAAGTCAAGAGACACTTTTTATGGAGAATTTTGTCAGCTACAAAAAAGGTCTTTTGACATTTTTTGATAAAATCGATGGTTTATGAGATAATTTGATTTTTGTTGTGACGTAAAATCAATTTTGAATATTATTGGTTAATTAATTGTTAAATTGATTAATTAAATTAATTAGATGAAACTGGTGTATCACTTACCATTCGAAGCTGCGCTCTGGACAGTGGAACCCTCACAACGGACACGGAAATAGTGAGATCGTCGCACTGCGGTGGATTTTTTTACGATGGAAAGTTCGTAAAATTACTAAAATATTAAAAATTCAATAAAACTCATAATTGTTAATTATTCAATTATTTTCAATTTTTTTTTAGATACGTCAGGGGATGCGTACAGTCATGCAGTGACTCAGATGCATGCAACGGAAGTACTCCAACAAGAAAAAATTTAATAATGGATTTAATATTGATTTTAACAACTCTAGGATCACTTTTAGAATTTACTATTTTCATCAGATAATGATAGGGATATTTAATTAGTAAAATTCTTAATTACTGCCGTTATCAAAATCTTCTCAGTCTGCCTTTTGTTAATTCAATATCAATAATCAAATATCATATAAATAAAATTCGAAAAAAAAAAAAAAATTCTAATCAATCAATTGAACTGTTTATCACTGAAAAATAATCATTTGAATGAATAAAAATAAACAAAACACGTTCAAAAATGCCGGAAAATTAACCATGCGTGACAAATTAAAAGTTTATCAACGAAAATTAAATTATTGATTATTAATTAAAATTTTCTAAAGTTTAAAAAAATATTAAAATCAAGAAAATTACCTTGATTCTCAATTTGAATATCATGCAATACGTCACAGACGTAACTGATGAATTATCGGAATTTGTTACGAAATCAGGTAGTTGTGTATGGGACACTGGAGAACTCGTCTTGGATATTTTATTAGAATTTGTAACACGTTCAATTGAGCTTGGAATTTCGGTGGTAGCACTGGGATTTCAGGTTTTATGTGTCTTTCGTGATTTATTGATTGATGCATTGAGAACTTTTGCTAATGCCATCAAAGGAACTGTCAATGTCGTTGGATCAATTGATATAGATGATGTTGAGGATTTTGCATCTGCTTGTATTGTAGTGATATTGTGGATTGGAGCTGGGAAATTCATGATTGGAGCTATTGAAAAGGTAAAAAGATAAAGAGAATAATTAAAATAGTGAAATTAATTGAATTGTACAAGTGGATTTTTTTATATTCATATTGAATATCTAATTATCTTGGTAATGAGGCATTTTAGGAGAAAAAGTCAAGAGACAATTTTTGTGGAAAATTTTAAAAGCTACAAAAAAGATGTTCTGACATTTTTCTCTAAAATCACTCATTCTCGAGATAAACACGAATTACTGTTTATGATTTATTTTTTATTTGTTAACAGAGTAAAGGAAAGTATAATCCAATGATTTTATTCAATCGAATGATGGAAATATACAATGCAAAATTGAAAGAACCTCCCCCCTGTCCCACCCCCCCAGAAAACGCATGGATAACTCACCGAAATTCATCACGAAAGAAGCACTCGAGTTCCAGAGGAAGACGTAGTTCTAAAAAAAGATGATTCCTCACTCCCATCGTACATTCAGCAATAAAAAATCATTGATTACAATATTTTTGAGTTAATTACATTATTCACCCTCTCCATTTATTCCTAACAATGTATAAAAAATCCTAAATAATAATTGATGCAATTTTTTCTTTTGGATTTGTGCATTAAAATGTATATACAGTAATAAATATGTAAACTACTGTTAAAGTAGAGTATTATAATCCTTAATAGAGTTATTCTCTGTAAGATTGAGGCACTTTTTATCAACAATAAATTATTCACCATGATTTTTCTCTTAATTCGGCAATAAGTTAAATTTTAAAAACTTAATTAAACTGAGAAATACTCAAGTTATTAACTAGTAATTGGTTTTGTCGTTCCATTTGATAATAATTATCAATTATTTGATTAATCACTGACGATTGTTATTGCAAGTTTATGTTCTGGCCATGAAAAAGTCCTGGGGAGTTGAATCTGAAATGAATGATTCCATAAATTTTAAAAAAATTATCATTTTGACGATATCTCCAGAAGAAATAGATTTAGAGAAATTTATCAAAAGACCTTTTTTTTAGAAAATTTAATTCTCTACAAAAAAGGTCTCTTGAGATTTTTCGATAAATTGACTAGTTCCAGAGATATTTCCAAAATAAGTCATTCAAAATTATTGAATTAATTGAAAATTGATATTTACTTGTTGTGGAGCATTAAAAACTTGAAATTCAAGTGCCATTTTCTCAGCTAAATCATCTGGTATGAGCACCTGAAGCCATGGGCCTTGAACTACATAAGGCCTCTCACGCGATACAAGTGTTCCAGTGACTGACGAAGCAACAATCGTAATTGCTGAGTGTGATAATATCGACTTGAATGTAAAATGTCGACCATGCATCACTCGACCCCTTAAAATAAATTTCAAATTTATTTATCGATAAAAAAAAAAAGTCATCAAAAGGTGTCTCACTTTATTGCTAGTGGTAGAAGACTTCCAGCCTCGAGATTAAAGGTCAGATGAAGGCCAGTTAGAGGTTTTAGTGTGAATCCATCGTCCATGGAAGGATTTTCCCTCTGTGATTCGATGGTAGAGTTCATCTCCACTTTAACAACCTCCCTAGGATTTAAATTCCCCTCTTCATCGTTCTCCTCTTTCTCACAATCATTATCTTCATCATCAGAGTCTTCTTGTTTTCTCTCTCTGTAGCTCTCTCCACTATTATTATTCGTCATTTGAACCCACCTGCAGAATTTAAAAAAAAAAACATCCAGATGTTAAAATTCACTTGGAATGATCGATTGACAAGAAAATGACGAGAGACAATTTTTGTAAATTTTTCTAGATACAAAAAATATGTCTCGATAGTTTTCTATCGATGGAAGAGTAGTTCCCACATTCATATGTATTTTTATTTTTAGAGAGTGTTGAAAATACATAACTCACCAACATTTGGCAGACACTCCACTCAAATTGGATCCCTCCCTTTCAATACCAGTTTGAATTTTCTCAGCAACTGTTGGATCCTCCTCCATAATGGAATGTACCCTATTAGTGTCAGTAACGAGCCATGGCCCACAGCCCCTCGTTGTTTTTAATAAATTAACGAGACCGAGGCCATTCCAGTGCTGAGCTGCCTGTAATTCCTCCGATGTTACTCCAATAATTTGAATAAAAGACACCTAAACAAAAAAAAAAAAATCAATCAAATTCATGATTCACACAATAAAAATTTTTTAAAATTTGCAATATCTCCGAAATTATCAAGATTTTCACAAAATATCAAGAGACCTTTTTTGTGGGAAATTTCAAGATTTAAAAAAAAAGTCTCTTGACATTTTTTGATAAGTCTCATAGTTCCGGAGTTATTGCACGTTAATTCAACTGATTAATGATAATTACCTCTCCATGTGGTGTATTAATACTATTAGACAATTGTGGATCTTTCCCCATTAAAATCTGTGTTATACGTCCACTTCCATTACCCAATGGTGCATGCCAGGACACATGATCACCCGGAAACAACATATTCCCAGAATTAAATACATATTTAGCTAATTGTTGCATCACGTTAGCAGGCCAAGTTGGTGGAGTTGTCTCTCCACGTTCACGTGCCAATCTGAATGTCAATTCAAAGCCAAATCCACTTGGACGACCTGGACCAGTCTTCTGATGGAGTCTACCATCTCCATGTAGATCAGACAGTCCCAAACTGCTCGAAAATAATGAAAATAAAACAGTGAAGAAAAATAATAAATAATTATCTAAAAATAAATAAAAAATTCCCTTCCGTTTCCGTTCACCCACTCCAGCAATACTCACACCCTTCCCCAATCTATTTCAGACATTTTTATCCTACGATATAAATAGAATCAAGTCGTTTTGCTGTGAAATACCGACAGTCTTTCAGACAAAAAAAGGTCATTTCTCTCTTCACCCCTCGACTCTTTGTGTTTACCAAAAAATAAAAATAGATAAATAGGCAATTTACCTGATATAATGCCAATGTGGAGGTACTCCTTGCTCTGGACATCCTGGATTTTCATACATATTTATGTAATCCAGAGGATCAGGTCCTCCTAACCTTTAGAAAATCCAATGAATTGAAATAATTATCAAGTTAATTTATTGATTATTTAATTAATTAATTAAACTATTGAATTTGAACATAAACACCTGCATTCTAATAATATTTGCATATAAATTAACAAAAATAACGAGTAAATTCAGCAGTTAAATATCTAAATTAAATAACTCACCAGTATTTGATAATTGCAGTGACAGTCAGTGGATTCAATTGATCCGGATAAATCTCTTTGCAAACATTATGCAGAGCGTCCAGTCCCAGTGCTCGAGGCACTTCATTGTTATTGATGGAAGGTGGATTCCTGGAGAAATCCACCTTCTCCCTCATATTTCCAAACATCAGATCAATTATCCTAATTCTAACAGAATCAATAAATAAATTAAATGTATTGAGTTATAGAACCAAACCACGACACATGCACCCAAAATCTACTCCGTTTTGCTGCCAAAGTCGAGTCAAGAAGTGACAGAATCGTGAGGAATGCTCTCCTCCTCTCCACCAGATGTCTGGAAGAAACGATCGAAGCGATACCCGTTGGATTACCAGGAACTAGTAGAATTAGGGGGAGGGGGGGGGGGGGATTAACTCTCTTCTCTCTCAGAGGTTAAGAGAGGCACATGTTTGTTATTCCAGTATTTTTATAATTAAAATTAATCATTCAAAGTTTAATCAACTAATTAAAGAGGTAAATAATGAATCAATGTGGATAATTATGCATTTATCTCGGAAACAAGTGGTTTTAGGAAAAAATGTCAAGAGACCTTTTTTGTAGATGATAAAATTTCCAATAAAAAATGTCTCTTGACATTTACCTCTAAAACCTCTTATAATTGAGATAATTGACTATTTGATAAAATTTTTAAAAAAAATAATTATTTTTTTATGTTTAAATTCTTGATTAATTACAGGATAAATTGGTATTAGAATGGCAGCAAAAGTTCCTATGGGTAAAAGTTGGAAAGAGCACAATAAAATTCACAAGGAGAAGCGTAAAAAATGGAGGGAAGAGCGTCTTGTTAAAAAAGTTAAAATCGAAGAAATTGATGAAAAATCTGAGGTGAATTCTAATAAAGAATCAGAAATAATTACTTTATCAACTCTGAGTATCGCAGTTCCAGGATCAATTATTGATAATGCTCAGTCTCTAGATTTGCAGACATATGTAGCTGGACAGATAGCACGTGCTGCATGTATTTATAAAGTTGACGAGGTGATTGTATTTGATGATCAGGGTGAAGTGACAGAGAGTGAAAAGAAGAAATTGAAGAGAAATGAGCAGTGGGGAGGGGTCAGGAGAGGATGTTTTCAACTTGCCATGATTCTGCAGTACATGGATTGCCCTCAGTACCTGAGAAAAAAATGTTTTCCACTCCATCCAGCCCTGGCACAGACAGGTGTACTCAATCCTCTTGATGCACCCCATCATCTAAGAGCTAGTGATAATTTTTTATTTCGTGAAGGAATAGTCGCTGATAAACCTATTAAACCTGGCCATGGGTCTCAGGTTAATGTGGGATTGCTCAAGGTTGATGTACATATTGATAAAGTGTTGACACCTGGTATTAGGGTGACAGTGAGGATTCCCCAGGATCAGGAAAATCCAAAGAGATTGAAAGGTATTTTTTTTTTGAGATTAAGAAAAATGAAGATATCTTTTGCATGAAGGGGTTGAGAGGTAAATGTCAGAAGACCTTTTTTGTAGATCATGAAATTCTCTATAAAAAAGGTCTCTTGACATTTTTCTTTTAACCTACTCGTTCTTGAATTATTCACAAAATAAACGAAATGAAATTTTCTAGAATTCAATTAAAAGTAAAAATAATTGTTTAATAATTATTTTCCCATTGATTTTAAGGTACTGTTGTCTCTCAAAGAACTCCACGAGCCGAGACAGGAGTATACTGGGGTTATAACGTAAGACTAGCCTCAAATCTCACTGAGGTATTTAAAAGTCCCTGTGGCAAGATGTACGATTTAACGATAGGTACATCGGACAAAGGATCATCAATTGATAAAGTTCCATCGAAAAGTCTTAAATACAATCACGCTCTGATGGTTTTTGGAGGTCTTGCAGGCCTAGAAGCTGCAGTAGAAGCTGATCCAAATCTAACCGAGGATGATCCAAGTCTATTATTCGATAAATACCTGAACACTTGTCCTGAACAGGGATCAAGAACGATAAGAACTGAAGAGGCTATTCTAATATCTTTAGCAGAAATAAGGACTAAATTAAAACCTGAAAATCCTGCCATCCAAAATCCTCAATTTCCAACTTATGAAGAAGAATCGCCTATTCTTAATGATAAAAATACTAAAATTAAATTTTTTAATGGAAAAAATGAGAGGAAAACGAGAGTTTATCATTCCGACTCTAGTGAAGAAGAAACAAATGATCAAAACTGTAAGAGATGATTTTAAAAATATTTGTACAGAAGAATAAACCTTTTTTTTTTTTTAATTTTAAACATTTCTCCTTCCTTTTAAATTGTTCTTCTTGATTATTTTTGCTTAACTGTGTTGGAGGTATGAATTTACTGTATCCTTCAGGGTTTTTATGACTTTTGAAGGCTCTGGAGCTCCAATGACTGCAGTTCCTGAGACTATCCAATTGGCTCCAGCCTAAAATCAGAGATAAAAGAAGAAAAATTGTCAAATGTCTTTTCTTGGGTGTCAAGAGGTTTATTTTGGACTTACTTTGGCACAGGCATCGATGGTACTAGGTCCCACACCACCATCAACTTCAATATTAATATTTGGGTAATTTTTTCGAAGCCAAGAGATTTTTTCCATCATATTTTGCATGAATTTTTGACCTCCAAAGCCTGGCTCCACTGTCATCACTAGAACCATGTCAGCTTGGTCAATGTAATTGGTAACTACGTCTACTGGAGTTCCTGGGTTCAATGCAACTCCAACCTAAACTCGTGAATTTATGAAAAACATAATATTCAATAATTTTCAAAAATTAATTTTTCTTTCCATTTCACTTTTCACTAAATATCTTCAAAACGAAGAGAGATATCGGAATTTTTATAGAGACCTTTTTTATAGCTCTCTTCCTGCTCTACAAAAAAGGTCCTCATGAAAATTTCTCCATCTCCTCCAGATTCGAAGATATCAACAAAAAACAAAATTCGATTTATCCTGTTTTTCTTACATTTTTCATTTGTCTAAAATTACCTTCATGCCAGCTTCTCTCACCTTCCTACAGACCAGAGGAACATCCTCAACAGGTTCAACATGGAATGTGTACTGATCAACACCAGCATCAGCCATTGGTTCAATCCACTGAAATAAAAATTAATTTATCACATTTTAGATAATGTTATAATTAATTTCTAGTACCTGTTCTGGTTTTGACACCATCATATGAGTCTCAATAAATGCATCCTTAATTTTCCCCCTCAGACACTTGACCAGAGGATGACCAAATGTTAAATTAGGCACAAAGTGTCCATCCATTACATCCAAATGGAGATAATCAGCTCCATTGTCCAATAATTTCTGCGATTCATCGTAAAGTTTTGATAAATCAGCATTAAGAATGGATGGACCGATTTTGGCAGATAATTGGCACTTTGACATGATTAAAAATTTTTTTAAAAATCATTCCATTTTTCTCTGGTGTCAATGGATCAAATGTTGATTCACTAGAACGACTTGTAGAGGGCCAAAAAACTCGGCCATACTCGGGGGCTGTGCAGTTTTAAAATGGTTCACACACGAGTAATGGATTAAAATCATTAAACATTTTTTTACAAACAATTTGCGAATGTTTATTACGTGAAAAATTATGAAAATACGTTTCTAATATTTTTGAGTTATCACAAATTCTCATGGTTATCACATAATTGATGTAATTAGCCCAAATGAGCTGTTAAATTACCAGTGACCAAGTGTACATAACCTCAATAACTGCATCAACGGTTACATCAATGCTTGTTCAAGTATTTAAAAGGATTTCTTGATTTATTTGAAGGATGAATGACTTGGAAGACACACACTGTGAGGTAATGACATTAAAATGATAATTTTTCCATCAGAAATTGCCCTGAAAAATTTTTGATTATGCGAATGGGCAGTTTGCGTGGTCTGACTCAAATGCCGCCAATATTTGTTCCCCCAAATATTCGCATTTATTTTCTCCTTTATCAATTAATAGTTTAGCAATAATTGAGTCAAGTGATGAAATAGGATAAATCAATAGCTATAAGTCTTTAATGAATATCTCTGAATCCAAGCAAGCTATCAAAATTTTCATAAGGACCTTTTTTGTAGAGCTCTTATCACTCTACAAAAAATTTCTCTACAAAATTTTTGATATCTCTCTTAGATTCAGAGATATTGATGAAAAACTAAAAAAAAAAAAAAATCTGACAAAAAATTGTCTCCTCAGGTTCGCAGAACAGTAAACCTCCAACAATCGAGTCTCCCCCCTTTACCCACCTTCTCCGACGAGCAGGCGACCCCCTCATGTTCCCCAGGCTACAACAGCCCTTCCCACACCCTCGGTGCCTTCCTCGAGGACACAAACTACTCCTGGCTGAGTTCCCACTCTCGTCTCACAGTATTTAACACAAAAACAGGTGCCAGTATAAGCACCTGGACCTTCAAAAACCGAGTCACCTCAGTCTGCCAATTCCCCGCCCTTCCCGGTCACATTCCCCTCCTCCTAGTTGGTCTCGACAACGACGCTCCACGGCTACGAGACTCCCAGGGTACAATATGCGTTTTCGACCCGACAATTTCTCAAGTATTACGAGCAATAAGACTCCCCTCAGGTGTCGAGCAGCTCTGCATCATAACCGGTGGCGCTGAATGGGAAGATACTGACGATCAACGTCTAGATATTCTTCCAAACTCGTCTGGACTAGCATGCATTGCCCTTCGCAACCTAGACCACATAATAGTCGACTTGAGACGCACCTCCTGGGAGAATTTCCACGATACTCCATCCCACGATGAATCAAACCCAGCAGAGCTCGATATAACAGATCCATCCACCAATATTCGTCACAGAAATCGAGAACGTCATGCTGTCCACAATCTGATGTCCACCAGAATCGAACGCTACCTCTCCTTCAATCGAGAAGACTTTGAATCGTCAGTTTTACCCTTGGAATCCCTCACAACATCTCTAATCTGCTCTCGTAAAATTGGCTGTTTAATATCTGGATGTCTGGGTCACATTGTCCTCTGGCAAACAGATGGAATAGTTCGTTGGATAAGTCCTCCTCTAGAAGACAATGTTCTGATCAGTCATATAGCGCTTCTAGAGCCTACAGACGACCCCAGACCCTTCATATACCTCTGGATAGCTTATCAAGACGATACACCAGTCTCTCCACTCCTCAGAATGTTTGCAATGCTCTTTGAACGTAAATATCCATCAAGAGGTACCAATAACTACTTCAATCTTGAGGGTGAGCCCTCGATGAAATTCGAACTGGAACTCGATGAAGGAAGTAGAATAATAAATCTATGTCCAGTGATTAAAGAAACCTTTCAAGAGTCTGAGTCAGGTAATAGAAACGAAGAGAGTCTGATGCTCATCAGCACTGAGGGAAGAACTTTTCTATTTGATTTAAATCAATGGTACAAAGAGCAAATGCCAAGAACTCTTGGAGATTGTGCTAATATTGATGCTATTTTAGCTACTTATCACAGTAAAACAGATGTTCCATCACCTGATAATGCATTAGTCAGTTGTACACACGTGCCATGTACATTGAAAGAGTTTCCAGGGGCTGGACAAGGTGCACCTGAAGAATTCTTCTTCCCTAATTCATTATCCTTAGAGTGGATTGAACTGGGGACAAGTAGAATCATCACCTGGATGACTAGAGGTGTTCAGTCTCAGTTGTTGAGAGAAATGTCAATGGCAGGACCTGTTATAATGATACATCCAGCTGAAACATTTCATCGTTGTGTCTCTGTGGGATTGATACCAACGAGTGGTGATTCTTACACTTCTGATGCTGATCATCAAAGAGATTCACTATTAACTCTCTGTCTTGAGCAACGATGGACAACATTTCTTTTAAGATGTGTTAAAGAGTGGAGTGATGGGAGTGCAGCTTATTTATATCCTTTGTTTATTCGTTGGACAGTTCAAAGAGCTTCAACAATCAAATTAGCAGCTCACACTGTCTGTATACCTCTATTTGATCAATCAGGAAGTAGCATTGGAGAGGCTGAAGTCAAGAATTTGAGGTCATTTTCACAACAGATGGAGTGTTTATCAAATATTGCTGAAAATTTTCTTGATGGTTGTGATCAAGATCAGCAACAGAGGACTCTAAAACGAATTAGTATTTATCTACAAGTACTTCTGTGGTTCTACGATGTTGGACTTTTGCCTGAGACTCAGGAAATTGATGAAGAATTATTACCTATTTCAATAATTATGAGGATACCCTATCCAGCTGAGAGATTGATAGGAATTTATCGTGAGAAACGTGAAAAATATAGTAAAGAGGGTGTTAAGAAAGGAGATAAGGAGGAAGATTTGTTTATCGATGAGTTGATAACGAGAGACTGCAGTGAATTGATTCCTCAGTGGGAGAGAGAAGCTACGGAGATGGTTTCAGATGGGCGTTATCCACCTCCATCACTTCAATCTTTATTAAGAAGTATATTGACTGATTGTCATCATCTGGAGACAAATGAAATGGAGAACAAGCATCAAATTATCATTTACCTTCTGATGGACCTTGTGATGCTTCTTCAAGGATCTTGTCCCAGTGTTGATCAACTGATCAAGTATCCAGGAGCCTTCAAACTCAGTCCAAGTTTGATAAAACTCACTCAAGCTCTTTGGTTATTGGATCATGAAGATTATCATGGATTTTTGGAGATTATGACTGGACAATTGGTGTGTGATTCAGATGTTAAAGATTGGCATCACAAACTCGTTATAAGAACATTGATAAGAAGTGCTCAGAATAAATTGGCACTGATTTATTTGAGAGTTAGAAAACCTCCATTATCATCACTCGATGAACAAGGAACTGTCATCAGTCTTTCTGTTGAATATGGTCTGGTTCAATCTGCTTTTCATAGAAGACCTCCTTCCCATTACAGCCAATTACTCAGAAGATTCTTCAAAGCTTGCAAAGACAATGGAAGACTCAATGACATCCTTCATCTTGCCATGGACTCTGAAGAGGAAGAGACATTTGTGCAGTTTCTTGAAGAAGAAAAATGTGAAGAGACTAGATTACTTTATTATCTGCAACGCTCTAGGTACAATGAGGCTAATAATATTCAATCTATTGGACAGAATAAATTTGGAATAAGTGCAAAAAATAGTAAATCATGTTCGTTTGCTGTCTCCAAAGCTTACAATGCAACTTTGCCTGAAATTACTAGGAAATTTACATCTGAATTGGTGAAAAGAACTGGTCAAGTTGATTCTGATTGCAATTATCCTAGACCATTGTCCCATTTTAAGAGTAGATCGAGGGTTAGAGAGATGCATGAGGCTGTGATGAGAAAAGCTAAGGAGACTTTTACACGTGGGGATAGATTACAGATTCCTTTTGTCACAGCTCCTTCGTTGTCTTTGAAGGCTAGTGTACAAAGTAATCAAGCTAATTGTGTTTTATTTGCTGAGAGATGTAGATCGTATGGGAAGAGAACTTTGGATCAGATGAGGGAGGAGAGTCCTGGGAGTCAGTCAGGCCCAAGAAAACGAAGGAGAACTGATGATGATGTTGATCAGATTGATGGGAATAGACAGTTGAGTCTGAGTATGGTGTTTGATACTCCTTTGGTGATGAGAAAAAATCAGCTGATTAATTCTAGAAATACTCAGGTTGAAACACCTCATTCTATTTTGAAGATCAGGAGAATGATTCAGGATTCTTTGACACCTGAATACACCAATCAGACTTCACCCACTGAAGAGGAGAGGGAGAAGAGACCCAGGCAAATTAGGTTTAGCCTCAATCAACCCAAGTTTGAGGATTCTATTGTTGATGGAGATGATGGGGATGATGGAAAGGAAGAAGGAGAGATTGATGATGACACGAAGAGTATAGAAAATTCAATGGAGAGTGAAGCTTTTCACAGTCCTGATAACAGTGGAGATCTAGGCCAAAGTACAGTTCTCTCTAGTGATTCTAATCTATCAATTCCCATCGCTGGACCTAGACCAAGACCAAGTCTAAGAAAATGTGCCTTCAATGATTCTGCCAATGTTTTATTAAAAGAATCTTTAAAACGAAATTCAATATTGAATAAAGATTCATCTGTTGACTCTAGTAAACTGTCTTTAGAGAATTCTTCAGGGTCAGATATTGTCTCTAGTACTATGATCAATCCTAGTACTCCAAAGGTATCAAAATCCCCTTTGAATCCCTCGATTTGTGGGACTACGGTGCTGTCTGGAGGGTCTAGTTTTACGTATTCACTTGCTGGAGCTCCTCTGGAGTTGAATGTACATGAAAGTTCTGTTTCTGTTAATTCTACACTTTCTTGTAAAGATGAATCATTGGGTTTTCATCAAGAAGAGGAGATTGATCATTCTGATGAGTCTGTGGATTCAGCTCATATTGTTGAAGAAATTGTAACTGTGACAACTTCCATTACTACGACAGTATTGACAGAAGACTTTGAAGATAATCCTCAAGTCACTGATGTCAATGACAATACAGAGCACGAATCTAATTTCGAGGATCGTGATAAGAGTTATCATTCGATGGAGGTTGAAGAGAGAATTGAGTCAACTGAGATTATTCATTCATTGATTAATGAGGCTGAAGCATCACCTGAAGCAAATAATCTCCAGCCTTCTTCAGTTTCTCCACAAGAAGAAAAACCTCTGGATGATGATGCAGAAGAGACTAAACATGAACATACAGAAGACTCAGAGCACTCACCATCAGACGATCCCGATGAAGAACTTTTAGCTCTTAGATATGAAGACGATGATGATGATGATGATGAAGTCTTTGAGAGTCTCACAGAGTCCATAGATCCACAAAATACTCTACCTCGTCCAGAATCAGAAACTCGTAATGTAAAATTATCAACATCTCCAAAGAAAACCCCAATAGCTCGTTTTTACGAAGAATCCAACATCACTGATGATGAATCTAGAAGTGTTGATGAGAGTCTATTTACTTCTAAGAAAAAACAGAATCAAGAAATTGTTATGGAGTCAATATCTGAAGAAAAGAGACCAGAGTCTGCTGACATAACTGATGACGAGAGTGATCCAGAAGATGTGAAATTGTTTGAAAAAACTTCTCATGAATCACCAAAAATTTTGATAGAACCAATTAATGAAGATAAACATAAAGATTTATCACCTATTAGAGTAACAAGATCACAGAGAGCATCATCAACACTTCCAGAATCTTTACCAAATACCCAAGAACTTTCAAAAACTTCCAGAACACGTCGGGCAACATCCCTAGTGCAAGATCTCTCTCCAAAGACATCAACATCCTCAGGTACTGAAAGTCCAGAAACTCCAGTTAAACGTCGATTGAGACGAGCAACATCTCTCGTGAAAGAGGTGCTAACATCATCTCTATCCACTGAAAAATCCCTTGGAGATGTGCCCGAGGTACCAGTGAGAAGAAGTTCTCGTAGAAAAGATTCTGAAGCTTCCAAGAGTCCAACAACTCCAGAGACTATTGAAGAGGTTCCTGAAGATGTTGAACCAGTTAAAAGGACAACTAGAGGTAAACGAGGGGCTTCAGTTACTAAAGATGTTAATGTGACGCCTAGGAAGACTCGAGGGGTATCAGTTGCTAAAGAAAATGTCAGTGGTATACCTGAAGAATCGATTGATCAAAAGAGCAAACCTAAAAGAACTCGTGCTAGTTCCAAAGACTCTGAAGAGACTCTACCACCAAGAAGAACAAGAGCTGCATCAGTCACTCAAGACATTGAAGAACCTAAAACTACTAGATCAAAACGAGGAAGAACGACTTCAGCATCATCCGAGATTAATGAAGAGCCAGAGAAACCTGTTAGAAGGACTCGTGCTGCTTCAGTTGCTGATCTACCTGAAGATAATATTCCAAAAAGACTGACGAGAGCTGCATCAGTGTCAAAAGAACCTGATGATATCAAAACTACGAGATCCAGACGAGTCAGGACGGCTTCAGTGACTTCAGAAGTTGATGATGGAGATAGTTTGGTTAGAAAAACTCGTGGGACTTCAGTTACAAAAGAGATTAAAGAGAAGAAAGAATCTAAAATTGAAGAGGAATTGCCAAAAAGGGGTAGAAGAGGTGGATCAGTAGCAAAAGATTCTGATGTACCTAAAAGAAAACGTGGTGGATCTGTTACAAAAGATACAGAGGAAGATTCAAAGGATTCAGGGAAGAGAAGAGTAACACGAGCATCATCAGTGTCAAAAGATGATGATGATGATGAGGATAATGAGAGTCTTCAAGAGAGACTTTCACAGCGTTTGACTCGTCGTAGAGGTTCAGCTTCTAAAGAACTTCCAAGTGAATCATTGAGGACTAGAGGTGGAAGTATTGTTAAAGAAGTCATTCCTGAGGAGAACAGTGATGAGTCTTTGAGTGATAATGTAATGAAACGTAATTCGTCACGAGTGGCTGACGATGGAAATGAGAGTAACATGCGAGGAGGTATTGCTTCTATTGATGTCATACCTGAGGAGGATGAGGAGGTTGGGAGGAGTGTGGCAGGACGTGGCAGGGGGAGAGGAAGGGGGAGGAGAGCTATGAGTGTTGATCTGCCTCAGGTGGAGAAGAGAATCACCAGGAGACAAAATTCAAGTGATAATGGGGATGAGGGGAGTAAAGGAAAGAAAGTGCCAGTTAGGAGAAAGCGAGCAGCTTCAGAGACTAAAGAGGTGGAGGGGGGGAGAGTTGAGAGGGCCAGGAGGGGGAGAAAAGAGGAGGAGTATTCGTTTGCTCCACCTGAGGAAGCGAGAGGTGCTTCAGATGGATTTTCAGGTATTTTTTAGTGTTTTATCAGTCAATTTTTTGATTGATTGAAATATTGATGAATTTATTTTTATAGTTTCAGATCAAGTACCAGAATTTGTATTTTCACCACCTGTATCGAGATCCAGAGAGGGAGAATTTCAGGATCGTAGGTACAATAATTAGTTTGATTTGTTAGTTTATTAAGGATGTAGTTTGTAATTGTGGGTTTATCGGGAGAATGTGAGGGTTTAGGGGAAAATGTCAAAAGATCTTTTTTATTGCTCTTGAAATTTTCTATAAAAAATGTTCTTTGACATTTGTCTCTAAAACTTGTCATTATCGAGATAATTGCATCTGCAATTGAATTTTTTGTGAAAATAATTAAAACACTTTCTCCTGAATCCTTAATAACTATTCCTGCATCAATAATCTCTACAATAAATCTGTGTCATGACATTCTTTTCTCATTCAATTACAGGGAAATAGTAAATTTTATTCCACCACTGACTGAGGAAGAAAAGAAAATGATTCCGGTGAAATCGAGAATGAGTAGAGCAGATGACGTTAAGCAGGTCAGCAGATTATCACATGTGCCTGGTTATCGTACCAAATTTGTACTTCCCAAGTGGTCACAGAGTAATCAAAAGTAATAAACAATATTCATCAATCCTCGATATCAATGATGTTATTCATTTTGAACTGTTGGTGCTAAATGAAATTAAAAAAATCTGATGAACAAATAATTTTCGTTTTTCTGAATTCATGGAGATGTAAAAAAAAATTGAAGGAAAATGTAAAAATGCATTTTTTTTCATATTTTTTTTCTCAGTTTAATAATCCAGTCAATTTTCTACTTGAACTCTAGTAAATTATAGTTTTTAAAATATAATAATTTTCATTAATTAATTAGTGATATCGTTATTGTTTAATTATGACAATCTTTCTTTAATTTTTCGTTCTCTTGAATTCATTGAATTTTTCAAAAAATTAAAAATTCAATTCTATCATGTTTTTGTTCTGTTCTGTTCTTTTTTTTCATTTATTACATAGAAGAAAGTGAAAACGTTGTAACATACGGTTGTAAATAATTTATTGATATGCTCATGTATAGCTATGATAATGCAATAAACATATGAAAAAAAATTATCAAGTGTATAACATTCTCTTGGGGAATATAATTTACACTTTAAGTTGATTAATAAATTGATCTTAATAATTAGTGTATAATTTTCTAGAAATATTTTAGATTAATTTTAATCAATTGATTGAATAGAGGCCTTTATTCGTTTTTTTCGAATTAATTATTTATTATAATAATGAAAAAAAAAGAGATTCATGATTCTAATAAAAATAAATTTGATTATTCAAATTGGCAGTTTATTAATAAACTCTTTTCATGATTATTTAGTAAACTTTGATTATCGTTGAAAATTTAAGTCACGTTTGTTATTATTGTTAATACTCGTTACAATCTGGTACAGAGCCAAACATTTAAAGTGTCAGATCTTTGGCAATGTTATTATAATCCATCGCTCTACCATTTTTTCCTTTTTTTTTTTCATAAATATTGCAAAGTAAAAAATTATAAGAAATAGTATAAAATAGTGAGATAACCCAATAACTTGATTTTTATCATTAAGTTTATCAATTAATTAGTAATTTTTTTTTAGTGAAAAAAATTTAATTTCACGTGGTAACTGGGTAAAGAATAATATAAAAAAATAAATCATTAATTTAGTCTCAACATGAGCGATACCGTTTTAAATACCAGTGAAGTTGAGCACTAGTATATTGCAAACAATGCCTCCATGAAAAAGGCACAAAAACACTCTCATTATTATCGTTACATTCTTTTTACCGTGATAATACCGTTACGAAGTACACTATGGCAACAATCGCACGTTAAACTTGATATTTTAGGTGAATTGTACAGAGAAAATGAAGAATTTCCACAATTTGATGAATCTATTCACAATGATTATTCATTAAAATTGAATTATCTCCATAATTAATGATTTTACAGAAAAATTTCAAGAGACATTTTTTGTAGATAATTAAATTCTCTACAAAAAATGTCTTTTGACATTTTCTCTTAAAACCACTAGGAAACAAGATAAATCCAAAAGTAATCTCTGTACAACTCCCACAATTCTCATAACCCATTACTCACCATCTCCAAGGGATTAATTCCACTGGAATGTGCCTCTTAAACAAGTGGAAGAGTTGAAACGCCCACACTAATTGCATTTAAGACCTCTAAAAAATCGTCAACTCTAAATAATCATTTCTACTGATGTTTACATCCATCTTTGACCCTTCGTTTGTGTTTCTCCTCGTGTAAAAGTGTTGGTGATTGCACTTGCATCCTCCTCTGTCCCTGAATGGGCATATAACAAGGTGCATCCTCCATTAATTCCTGTGGAGGTGTTGGTAATACATAAGAGGGACTGACAGTATTGCTTGAACTACTTGATGTACTTCGATGTCCACTTGAGTATGTTGGATCAATAATAGCAGCAACATTGGGTAAAGTATCATCATCCTCAAGCACTTGTATCTCCTCAGGGTCTGGATATACAGTTTGATTTTTATTTTTACGATCGTAGGAAACCTTCAAGTCCAGCTTGTCAGGTCTCTGGGGCTTTTCAATATCATTTTGTGCCTCTAATTGTTGCTGCATCTGTTGACGCTCTAATTTCCTCTGTCTTGCACGTTCTCTAGCTCTTCTAGCTTTAGCTCTCTCTTTGTCCTGCAGCATTCGAGCTAATTCAGCATCTTGAGCCTCCATCGCTAGTTTTTGATCAAAAAGAAGTTGACCTGATATTGGACTGTCATTTGTATCCACTGATCTTTCTTCTTCTTCCTGGAGCTTTCTTGCTAATTCCTGAAGGGAATAATTGGCTCTGTTAATTATATTAATGAGTTTTTTAGGACTCTGAGGGATTAGTTGAGGTTTTTTGGGGATTTTTGAGCTCACATACTTGATCTTTCTCCTCTTGTAAACGTCTTTGCATCTCCAATTCAGCCTCAACTTGTGCTGCTTCATCATCCAATCGCAATTGATGCCTCATTCTCTCTTGGAGCTCTCGCTCTTTCAGCCGTTCCTCTCGCTCTAGATTCAGGGCAATTTGTCGTGCCACCATTGCGTCTCTCTCTTCTCTGAATTTATTAATTATGGAAATGTGAATTTCTAAACTTTTACTCTTACAATTTAGATAATTTAATTATTTCATGCAAACATTCGAAACTCACTGCTGTTGAACCAATGAATGATATCTCAATTCCTCCAATTGCTGCTCCACTCGTGCTCTTGGCAAGTCCTCTCTCACTTGGGCATTACGTACTTTGTTACCAGTGTAGTGCTCCTTGACTATCAAAATACGAGAGATATTTTATCGTTGTGATAAACATGACTCATATGAATAATTCAATTGTCAAGTGATAAAGTAGAACGTCAACACAATTTTAGAAAGCCTGAGTTTTTGCTCAATATTTCGGAATCTGAGAGAGATATAAAAATTTTCATAAGGACCTTTTTTATAGAGCAGGATTAGAACTACAAAAAAGGTCTCTTTCAAAATTTTGATATCTCCTTTAGTATCCGAGATATTTTCAAAAAACTGATAAACTAAAATTGACTCATTACAAAATCTTTCAAAAAATGACCCATTTGAATCTTCAATATCTCTCGACTAAACAATACAATTTAAATAATTTTTTTTTCATTTTAAATCCCCAAAAAATATCTTCAAAATAGGATAAAATTCGTTAAAATTCACTGTGCCATTCTGGAGTAATCAACAATTAAACATCTATTCTATCATTAAAAAACTAAAAAAATAATAATAAAACCACTAACTCTCTTCATCCTGTAATCGATACGCCAGAGCCCCGTCCTCGTGAACCAGCCACTCTCGACACACTGTAATCACCAGTCAAATGTAGTAAAAAAAAAAAAAAAAAAAATGAAAAAGGAATGTGAAGGCTCGAATGGTTGAACAAAAGCATCAAAAAGAATGTGAAAAAAAAGGGGGGAAATGACAGAAGGTGCGTGAGACTGAGTTGGAATACATAATTTACCCTCGTTGACTCTCCCAGCCTTGGGTAATGAATCTCCACTGAGCACTGACTTTGCCATTATTTAATTGACTTTATCCAATCAATCATTCGATGTTTAAATAAAAATATTTCACTGGTTAATTTTTTCACGATAAAAACACATTTATTGAATGGCTCATGGGACAATGGGACTGTTCCACTTCATTTTTAAAATAATATGTTTATTTCGCCGTATCCGGAGGACGCCGTTGGTAGTACTGACCGGGAGAACTCGGTGTGAGCGCATGCCAGAGACACTCAACCGAAGAAAGATTGTGTGTGAAGTTAGGTTTGGGTGTAGTGGTCGGTGACAGGGGGCATTCAGTGTGTCTGTGTGTTGGTGAAGGTATTTATTTTCCAAGTGTATGTACACATGAAGAACTCACGGTTGAAGGAAATGAATCAACTCATGCGGCAAAATTGTGTAAGTCAATTTAAGTTATTATGCACTTGTTGTTTTATTTATGAAAATTTTTTTTTTTTCAATTTTTTATTGTGGTAGGTCGTTGAGGATTATTTTTGTCATCCAGGAGATCATGATTATTGATTTATTGATCCAAATCAATGATCGAGATAACTCGATTAATTTTGATTGTGAGTTTTTTGGGAATATCTTTGAATCTGAGGGAGATGGAAGAATTTTTGTAGAGACCTTTTTTGTAGAGTGAAATCAGAGCTACAAAAAAGGTTCTCATGAATATTTTTATATCTTTGATGGATTTGAAGATATCAACGAAAAACACATTTTCAAGTGAAATTTAAAATGAAAATACGAGTTTTTTTTTTATAAATATCTTTGAATCTGTTGGAGATACCGGAATATCCATGAGGACCTTTTTTGTAGAGCAGAATAAGAGCTACAAAAAAGGTCTATATGAAAATATTGATATCTCTTTTAGATTAGGAGATATTCATCAAAAAACGTCTGTTCTAAACTCAAATTTCCTTATTTTATTCAATTTTTTTGCTCCATCATCCATCCCAATTCTTATTTACTCACAATCCTTGACGATCTCCACAGAATATCGATAATGTCGGTGAAACAGTTAGTATGCTCCACTTTTTTTTCGTACTGGAGCACATTAACCGGATGAATGAGCAACGAGCGCGTGAGTAGATAAATGAAAGTTGAGAAGAATGGGAAAGACTTTTTTTTCTCTCCATATTTTAATAATCAAACAATTGTAATTGTCCTGATGATGATGAGCTCGTTAGAAAGACGTTAATTCTTCATTCAATGGTAATTATTTAATCTCCAGGATCTTTTGATAGGATAATAGTTTCTTTCGTTAATTATTTAGACTTTCGGGTTTTATCGTATGTATCCTTCTGCTTGTATCCACCGACGTAACCGTCATTAGCAGCAACATCAGTACGTCCTTCTTTGCCTTTTCCTTTACCAGATGCGTCGAAACGCTCCTTGTGGGCACCAGTGTATTTTGACGTGTCCGTTAGTCTACGAACAGCATCACTATCAGCTACTTTCTGTAATTGATAATAAATATTGATGAGAGAGGAAAAAAAAATTGAATTTGTCTGATTTGGGTACCGTGACGTTTGATAAACCAGGTTCACCGCATGATGTCAACTTGTCGCGTATAATTTTTGGGTCAATGCCTTTACTCTGCGCCAAATCGTCAATAAACTTTTGATAACTTTCTACGTCCAGGGCTTTTCGTCTGGAAATTAATTATTTTGTATTTTTGTTTTTGGAGGATATCTCGAGATCTGAGGTAAATAGCGAAATTTTTGTAGAGACCTTTTTTATAGAGCAGAGAAAAATCTAAAAAAAAGGTCTCAATGAAAATTTTGATATCTCCCTTAGATTCAGAGATATAGAGTTTTATAACTTTATTATTAAAATTACTCACTTGAATTTATTGAAACATATTGCAGTATCAGTTGTCGTGATCTTCTTATCAAATACTTTAGCCTGTTTCATCCATTTGTCACTCTGAGACAGAGTAACCTGTTTTCCATCGGATCTGGTATCTCCAAATTTTGAAAAACTTGTAAATTGTTCTTCCAGAGTTGGCATTTTGTTGAAATAATCCAATTTACTTGATTAAAACTTGAAATTTAATTTTTCACGAGAGATTTAGATGTCCAAATGTTCAAGATTTCTTTAGATCTGGTTTAGATTGTCCAGAAAAAAACTGAATGACGATTAATTGGATCTTCTTTTTTATTTTATTGGAAAAAAAAAAAAAAATGAAACAAAACACTCGAGTTCACAGCCTTTTGTCTCTTGTATAATTAAAATTAGATTAGAGGTCACATTTTTATATAATTAAATATATAAATATTAGGTCCCATTGACATTATCTAAATCCAACATAGCAAATATCATTTTCCCAAGGGTTTCAATATCACTTTTATCAATTTTCACAAATTCCTCGAGTCTCTTGAGTACACTTTCCTTCACCATTTCCTTACCATAAAATATGTTGAGTGTACAAAATATAACAGCTGCACTGAGAAAAACAATGTCTGACTCTATCAGCAAAAAATTAATTTTATCTTCTTTGGTTTTGGCAAGTGAAGAGACTGCTTGTAATTGAGAGAATAATTGTTGATGCTGGAATCAACAGAATATTTATTATTTATTGATGAATTAGGTAGATTTATTTATTGTTAAATAATGAATTTACCTGGAGATAAGTCATGTCGAGAACGTGAATAGCTGCTTTGTAAAATTCTGGCATATCGATCTTCAGTGCAGCCAAAAGTATTTCTATGCAGTCGAGAGGGGTTACAAAGGGTATTTTGAAGTTTATAGTCTTGAATACTTTCATCTCTGATAGAATAACTGCACCTCGGGTGTACTCGTAGTCTGGCTCTAGTCTTTCTAAAGCTGATAGTATCTGATGATAAGAAATTGGTGATAAATTGATAAATATTGAATTATCTTGGTAATGAGAGGTTTTAGGGAAAAATGTCAAGAGACATTTTTTTTTGGAAATTTTATCAGCTACAAAAAAGATCTTATGATATTTTCCCTTAAAATGAATGGATTACGAGATAGATGAAAAATTAGCAAGTGTTAAAAATTTTAAAAATTAAATTTCTTCAAATTCAAAAAAAAATAATCAATTAAATAATACCTGACTAATTCCTAGTCCCAACATATGCGAATCCATTTTACTAGCCAATTGAATACAAGACATTAATCTTATCATCAATACTTTAGAGACTCTATCAATAGCACGTTTATATTCATCTGAGTTTGGATGTTTTTCGTGCTCTTTGTAGATTTCCCAGAACTGATTGGTGATATATTTTTCATAAATATAAAGGGCTAGGTATTTTGTTCTTGGGTCAAGGGCAAAGGAGTTGGTGATGGAGAATAATTTCTTGACGACTGGCATTGGTATTGCTAAATCATTAATGATTAAAATGAGATTATTTTATTTTTATAAATATAATCAAAATTTTGTAAATACGAACCCATAAATGGTATGTAGAACTCAGTGCCACTTCTTAACATTTTCTCGTGCTCAGTGTTTACTTCTTGAATGTGCTTCAGCCACTCGAAGATCATGGGTTCTATTATTAAATTATTACGTATTAATTCAATGAATTTATTTGTTCAAATGATGAAAAAGTATTTTTAAAAATATTTGATAATTTTACCTGTTAATGTCACGCTTTTATCCATGTTTTATTCACCTTTTCGTCAAGAAAAATATCGTCAGGGTGAGTTTATTGCCGCGACAAGTTGAAAACTGTTGAATCGATTATTCAATTTGATTCTCAGAGTTTTCGATTGATGGCGCCACCTCCTTGACGAAAGGGATAAAATAGAACAAATGTTTTTTTTTAAATATCTTTGAATCTAGAGGAGATGGGAGGTTTTTCATAGAGACATTTTTTGTAGCTTAAAAAATTCTCTACAAAAAAGGTCTTATCATAAATTTCGATATTCTCCTCAGATTCCGAGATATTCACCAAAAAATGCAAAAAGTTGATTAATTTCACTTATTCCTGTTTTACCGACCGATACCTCTCGTTGTAGTTCCAAGCGCCATCACAGCGTCAGAGGCGTTTCAGTCGCCATTCGCCGGCCGGACCCACTTGTGGCTTTTGTGCGATTGAAATAACAAAGAAATACCGTAAATCCTTTGTTCTTGAATCAAAATAATTTTCCAATTGATATTCAACTTGATCAGCGTCAATTTGAGTGAAAAATGGCGCGTCTAGCATCTCTCTACGATATTTCTGGGGTTGTTGGTGAGATTATTCCACCAAACAAAGCGATTATAAATTTCTTACACGAAGCTAAATTGAACAGTGCTTTGTTGACAAACACACAGTTCTATTATGAAGGAAAACACATTCCTGCTAATCGTACACTCGTTGATTATTTGCGAGCTGGGGTCACGGTAAGTTATAACATAACCTCAATATAAAAATAAAATAATTTTTCTGTTATTCATAAATATAAAATAATCTCGATAACGAGTGATTTTAGGACAAAATGACCGAGAACATTTTTTCTTGGAAATTTTCTCATCTACAAAAAAGGTCTTTGGACATTTTTACCAGAAATCACTCGTTTGCAAGATAAATACAGAATAAACAAAAATTTCCAATATATTTTGCTACTAAATAATAATCAGACATCTTTATAATTAAATAACTCAGTAATTAACACATATATCAAAATTTTCGTAAGGACCTTTTTTGTAGCTCTCATTTTTCCCTACAAAAAAGGTCTCTACAAAAATTCCTCCATCTCCCTCAGATTCAGAGATATTCACGAAAAATAAATCTCCATTTGTAATTACAGGTAGAATTCTCTTGTGAAGAATCTGTAGACAAGAAGAAGGATAACCCATGCCCATGGGTGGTAACGACCTGTTGGATTGTTGATAAAAATCCCTTGAATCGTTCAACTGTGATGAGCGGTTTTGATGATGTACCTGGAAGAGTAATAAAATTAGGTGGACGTCATGGAATTATTTCTGTTTACGAGGGAACGAAACATGCAAATAATGTTCTATTCCTCGCTAGTAAATTGTATATCGATGGAAAGAGATTTCCAGCTGGTAAATCACTGGGTGTTGAGCTTCATGCCAATGAGTCTGTTTATGTTGATGCAATTCCATGTCTACCTGAAGAGAATGATGAGCATTGCAGTTGGTTTGCTACTTGTGTCTTCAAAGGACGAAGACCAAAAATTGTTCATGATGTTTATGGTGCCTCAGGAGGTGATAATGGACATAGAACACTTAAACGTGAATATGATGGACAACAGACTGGAAAAGCTAATGATTTTAGGAATCAGTATTTGGAGTTTATGAGTCTGGTAAGACATTTTTAATTTATTAATAATTGCTTACTAGATTGAAATAATTATTTTTAATGTTTTATCCTTATGTTTCAGTATATTCATACTCCTCACAGTGTCTATGTTATTGGAAGAGGCACAATTATGAAGATAATGGACGAGGAATTTGGTATTATCATGGGAGAATTTAAGAAAAATGTCTTTCAGACAATTTTCTTCCATCGTAAACATTTCTTCTTGTTTGGTGTGAGCCTTGTCAATGATGATATTCGAGCACTACTTAATGAAGGTAATATCTAATTTTTTGATGTAAAAAAAATTAATTATTAAAGTATAGGGTGATTAATTAATTTAAACTGTAGTTTAAGTAAAACTGAATGATTTGAATTGATATGGGAATCAGTTTTTGGATAAAATCGGGGGATTGAAGGGAGATATCAAAATTTTCATAGAGACATTTTTTGTAGAGAATTTTCTCAGCTACAAAAAAGGTCTCTTAAAAAATTTTGATATCTCCTCTCAATCCCGAGATATTCTTCAAAGATTGTTCTTAAGAACAAAGTCAAAATTTTTATTTTAAAATTAATTAATCACAAAGTTAATTGTCATTTAATAACAGAGGATCGAGTAAAGTTTGTGGCTGTTGGAGCCCCACCAGGATTCGCCACTGATTGGATCGCAGTTCAGGGTTCAATTCAAAAAGAACCCCCTAAGGAATAGGAACATTAAGACGTGAAATAAGTGTTAAAAGTGTTAAATCTACAAGTGCCTTATCAAGTGTTCATCGTTCTAAGAATAGTTATCTAGTTTTCACGTATTACCAGTTGTAAGTGAACTCATTCCTCCTTAATGACTCAAGTCTTCAGTTAAAAAAAAATAAAGTTTAATATTTTTTCAAGAAAATTCAATTCTAAATTGAATTAAATTCAACTGAATCAACACAAAAGTCCAAATCGTCCTCATGACCTCCAAATCAATCCTCAACTCACAAAAAACCAAATAAAAAAAAAATAGCCAAAATGCCCAATGAAGCAATTCAACACTCATGAAATTTAAATTCACAAGATAGCTCCAATAAATTTTGTTTTTTTTTTTTTTTTTTGTTACAGAAACGTTTTTATGCATCGAAAAACCAGACCCTGACTAACACAAGGCTTACAAGTGTGTGTTTATGCTTAACTGAGGTAAATTAAGCAATTCGGATGCCGACTCAATGCCCAGCATTAAATTCTTCTCAGGCAGAATACACTGACAGTCGTTGGACCTCTTCCCCTTCAATTCATTGGTTCGTACAATTTTTTTTTTTTTTAAACATTTTTTTGTCAACGTGGGTGGGCGACAATTACTATATTTCAGGCCTTTTTATGGATTTCGTCTGTATTTTTCTTTCTTTTTTTTTTTATAATTAAGAATGTAAATTCATTTTCGTAATTACCTCGGCAATTTTCGAGGGGCCATTCATTTGTGAAATCACTGTGTCACTCCGGAATGAAATCAGTCTTGAAATCACATGAAATCAGTCAAAATCAGTGAAATCGGTTGAAATCAGTGAAATCATGAAATCAAAAATGAATGTTAAATAAGAAAAAAAAATCAAAAATGAATAGAAAAGAAATGGAAGAGGTGAAAAATTTTTGACTTAAATGTGATGACCTGTCATGATCAATATTTTTTGAATCCACCGACAGATTCTTTTCTAACTTTTTGAGTACTTTGTGGAGAGGGTAATGATAGTCTCTGCAAAGTGACAGCCCGAGGAGGGCATTTTAAGTGGAGGATGCACTCTTGGGAAGGGTCAGCCATTCTTCAGTCAAAATGGCTCATTTTGACATTTTCTCTAATTTAACGATTTTTCAATTTTTCTCGCGAGTTCTGAGTAGCCGGGCAGCTATTTTGAAGATATCAAACGAGAAAGAATCCTCGGCAATTTTTCTTCGTCAAGGAGCTTTACTCTTTGATTTATACCGACACTTTTTGTACAGGGAATTAAAAAAAAATTGTATAAACAAATTGAATAATATTCTCATTAAATACGTGATTATCTCGATAATGAGGGGTATTAGAGAAAAATATCAATAGACATTTTTTGTAGAGAATTTAATTATCTACAAAAAAGGTCTCTTGACATTTTTCCCTAAAATCCTTGGTTATCAAGATAAATGCCCAATTTCATTTAAATTTTTCGTTAATTCTCAAAATAAAATACAAAAAAGATGAATTTCTCTGAGATCCGCCCCCACAATATAAACTCCCCATTATTTAGGAAAAGACCTCGAGTTAAAATCCCCCAACACCACAAACATCATTGGGAGACCGGTTGACCCATGTATTTTTACCACCATATAGGGTTACCTCGTGGCTAATAGGAAGTATATCCTTGCAGAGGCGCCCGTCGTCTCAGTGGGCCCATAAGCATATCCATACACCTTTCGGCCTCTGTGAAAACGTTTAAATGACAAAATAAAAAATCCCTCACCATCTAGGGTAGTCTAAAATACCACATACACATTTATTTTTTCAACCCCATTTTGGGGTCAAATGAATTGCTTCCTCTTATGACGACCTCAGTGGAAATTTTTCCACATGGAGCCTTGGCTATTTAAGGAAGTCCTAAGGACCACACTGCATCTCCTTGTAACCACTTGGGTGTTAAAATCAGGGGTTCAGGGACTCGGATATTGTCCCCCAGCAACAATAATCATACAATTAGTCGTGCTAAAAGGTACCGAGGACATCAATAACAGATATGGTGTTAAATCATCATTTTGTTCTCCTCTCACTGATAAAGACACATTTGTCAATTTATTCATGAAATTTTTATCATAAAAAAATGTCATAAAATTCCAGTTAATTGAAATTAATTCCAAATTTCTTCATTAAATCGTTGAAAAAAAATTTGCAACTCGATATCTTTTCGATAAATACTCAGTCCTCGGGGCTAAATTCCTCAATCGATTATGCCCCCTCTTCACAACATGATAGATGGCACATTAAAGGTGCTCCAAATTACCTATACCATCCACTGAAACACGATGCCCCTCCCCAATTTGTTTTTTTTTCAGTGCATAAACACGCAATAAAAATGCCTCTGCACGTGCGAATCGGAGCGCCGTTTGAGTGTTGCCACGAGGGTATGCATAATGCATTGGTTTACCCGTGTGTATTGCGTTTGTCAGAGGTTTCATGGGTTTAAAAAAATTTTTTATCCCTCAAATATACAACATGTCAATCAGTAATTCCAGAGGTATCATACCTTTGAATATTCAATTTTTTTTCAATGATTAAAAAAACAATATTCAGACACTTTTTTTATGGCTATCGAAATGAGATATCAAAGTTGTTGAATAAATTATTGAAATTTTAAATAATTAAAATTAAAAAACCCATTTTACCCCAGTAATTTTTTAAAACACAAATTTTAAAAAAAAATTTAATCAGTGGAATTTATTTTTAAAAATTACTGGGGTAAAATGGGTTATAATTATTATTTTTTGTGATTTTATTGATTGAAAATTGATATAAAATTTTTTTAAAAATTATGAGATTGACTAGTGGCGCGAAATATAATTTTTATACAAAGAGGTAAAGGCATGAGTCAACGCACTGTACAGACGAATTATGAAAGGATAAGTGATAGGATAGATGCGTAGGCAACGTACGGGTTTACGATGGGCGTTTTGCTTTGAATTTTGCACCCACTGGGACTGCCTATTAGCCTCATGTGCTCTATATAAATAAAGATGTCTTTTTTTTTAAAAAAAAAACGTCAGTGTAGCTGAATTTAATGAAGTGAGAAAATTTTAAAAATTCATTAAATTAAATAAATCATTGTTATATCAGATTTCAATGATTGTTACGAGCTCACTACCCCCTTCCGGTACCCAAAAATACTTGTACCAATTCGCCTGAACTTGCGACCTGCAGTGAATGCAATCCAAACAAGTCGATTCGAATGAGCACTTGGGTCTCCTCTTACCCCACGTCACGATCAATAAATATCGATCAGAGGTAGTAAATCAATAGCACTCGATCGAATCATTTATCTTTTTCTTTTTTTTTTTTCTCTTCTTGATTAGCATGAAAAATAATTTGATAATTCAGGGGGAATTGCGTTTGTCAGTTGATTGATAAATAATTATTATCATCATTTATCCAAAAAAGGTAAAGTTGTTTATTCGTGACGTATTTAACCGAGGGTGAGGGATAATAAATGATGTGACTGAAAATGGTATCCACCAAGGACCTAAAAAAAAAAATGTTTAACCGATTTTTTAAAAAGATAAAGAGATAATTTAAATTTTCAATGCGGAAATAATTTATAAAAAATATTATTACCGTCAAATCTATTTTTATAAATACATATTACAAGGTTTATATTGAGTAAATGGCGCTAAGAAGAATTCATGGTAATATATCTTCCACTGACCCTGGTAACATACCATATTTGGTCTCAATCACGCACAAGCCGCAAACAGATTTGTCCATTTTTTTAAAATCTCATTTTATCCTTCTCATCCTCGTTGGATACAATACCAGGGGGGAATAAAATAAAAATCAATTGGCGACGTAATAAAATGCAAATTAACAGGAAATGGGCATTAAGGTGATTTCAAAAGAAATCTTTGAGGGGTTGAGGGGAAATTTTTATTATTTTTTTTTTTGTTAAAAATTTAAAATCGATGAAATATTCCAAACGAATTGTTAAGACCAAATTTACAGTGGACTATTACTTCTGGTAAAACAACTTTGCGACCCTCGTATTCCATATTTGAATTTAATCGTGGCCGATACTCTCTCGACACCCTGTCGGGCTCGAGGACACTCGCAGTGCGCGTGGCGATTGCATCTCTCACATCTCTGTTGATTTTTCTTTTTCTTTCGTGTTTTTTTTTTTTTTTCCTTTTCACTTGGAAATAAAAAAATATGGGGAAAATTGTAAAATTGGACTTGGGGAATTTAATTGGGAAGCAGTTGATGGCCTTGATGTGTTTATAAATATTTTTATGAGTCAAGCGTGGAATATAAATTCAACTGTCGTTTTAGAAATTTTTAATTGAGAAAAAAAAATTACTTTTTGTTAATTTTGTTATTATTTTGATAATGAGTTACTCTAGGTGAAAATGTCAAGAGACGTTTTTTGTAGATTATTAAATTCTCTTTAAATAATGTCTCTTGTCATTTTACTCTAAAATCACTCATTGTGGAGATAATCACTTGATTAATAAAATTTTAATAATTTTTACTCTACATAAATCAATGAAGTCTGATAATTCTATATCTCTGGACAATGAAAATCTTTCGTAACAGTAGTAGCACGATATTGAGACACGTGTGAGTCAATTGAAAGGCCCATTAATTGGGACCATACCCAAACAACGATTTTACAATGTCAAGAGTCGATCGATCATCTATCAATATTCCCCGACCTGCCCCACATGAAAACACACACAGCCATCAATCAAGATTGATCGTATTTACTGGGCATAGAATTGAGAAACTGTATAGCTGTTGTGTGCTAGGGGGTAGGCATTCACATAATAAAAATTTTAAACGGAATCTAGAAGCAAACATTTACAAGCCACCGTGTGGGCAGAAGCTTGAGATCTACCGCAACGCTCTATTGTCCTGTCTCTCCTGTCGGTTTTCAGCAAATTTTTTTTTTTTTTTTTTTTTTTTATCAAATACCTCTATTCCTTGTAGGTAATCCTGTCTCTGGGTATTTCACATACATTTGTTCAATATTAATCGGTTATTGTCTGTTGACAATTTCAGGGAACATTTCAATTTGTGAATTATGCATTGATCAATGGAATTATTCAACTCTCGCACAATTTGTAAAACAGTGAATGATGGTGTAATGCCAGGATCTCAGTAATTTGTTGAATTTCCTTGTGCTCATAAATATCCAGTAAAAAAAAATAGTTGAGACATTTCCCTTAAGAATATTGTTATTTTCATTCCCATCTAGCATTCAGAACAATGAAAATTGTCATATAATTATACTATTTTAACTTTTTACATGAAATGTTGAAGCATTTTCTCAGTTATTAAGACATTTTTAATGTTTTTGAGATAAAAAGTTGTTTAAAAATCTGATAATTTTATTTGAATCCTTCAATTATGCCAATAAATCATTCATTCAATTCAGATTGTTCAGTTGAATATTTCCAAGAGTTATCACATGATGGTTAAATCTCTCAGTAATGAGTACAAGAGCTCCAGATGTTATTCATCTTTATCAACCTTCCGCCCAGTAATTTTATTCGTGTTGAATTCTCCTCGCACTCTAATCATTCTCTTCTCACCTTTGCAAATGTAATTCAGGGTTGGTGAAATTTTTTTTATTAAAAATACCTCATCCCTCTGTCGGTGTTCTCTTCTCAGTACAAACGGCATCATCATTCGCCACAATACCATGTCTCGGGTACACAAGAGCCTGTCATTAACCCCTCATTAGTGGAAAAAGATGACACTTGGGTGTCTCTTGGCCACCGCAGATAAGTGCCATCACATTCTTTTCACTGTTGTACCAATTTAATATAGATTCATACCAACTGAATGACAAAGAACAATTGTCGAGGGGGGGGACATTTCTTGGATAAAAATAGTTTTCAAGGACGGTACCTTGATCCCCTTCAATTTGCCAATGTTGTTTTCACGAGCTATTCTGGGGCTCTTGAGCATTTTTCAATACATGTTGATCATCGTGATGATTGATTAGAGGATTATCTCGATAATGATTGATTTTTGAGAAAAATGTCAAGAGACATTTTTTTTCAAAAATTTAATTCTCTACAAAAAATGTCTCTTGACATTTTCTCCTAAAATGATTATTTCTGGAGATAATTGATATAATAAAATACTTTGTATAATACAAATTTGCAATTGTCCAATGAACACTCAACAATACATCAGATAGATAAATAAAATAAATAACTAGAGTATATTCACACGACTACAACATGGAAAATGCATTAATATGATCAAGCCCATCCGGCATTGGTAAACAAATATATATATATTACTGATACAAGTGCGTATGCTACAATGCGTGGGTAGATATATACCTTCTCACTGGGTATCTGGCTTGAGACGTCCAAGTGCCCGGAGGCACCTGTGTATACCGCCCACGAGGAAACAGTCTTGCGGACACTGCTTAGATAGGGATATACAACAGCTTCGTGTCTTTGGTTATATATCTCGCTTACATTAGCTCATAAAATCGTTAGGTATTATAATGAAATTCTAGGTTTTGTGGGGAGTGAGACAATCGACATTTTGATCTGGTTCAATTTATTGGATTTAAATAGTTCATCATAAACTTTCTAAATCAATATTTTTTTCAAAATTTGATTGAGGAATATTTTTATACCTTTTCTCCTAAATTTTGTCAATAGGTTACTGTGTTTTTAGGTGACACCCACGATGAGGAAGTGAATATTTGATTTATAAAATTTCGAAATTTTATTTTTTTACGACTTTTTTCGCCCCTTTCTAAATCACTTGGCAACTGCTCTCTCGAAATATCTGGCAATCCTGTATGTCAATAGACATTTTTTGTGGGAAATTTAATTCTCTACAAAAAAGGTCTCTTGATAAATTTCTCTAAACCACTTCCTTTCTTAGATATCTGCAAAATACTCTTCACATATCAAATAATTTCGTCATTTCGTAGTTTAAAGAAAACATTATTCTTCTCAATAATTCCATCCTTCATCTTTTCCGTGCGAAAGAAACTATTGACATTATTATTAGCAAATTGCTTTGTTCACCAGAGGAGATATTAACTTCTTAAAAAGGATATGTCATTCGAACACTTGGAATCATCATCATGATGTTGTCGTTCAGTTGTTGTTGTCACGACTCTGAAAGGGGGGGGGGGGGGGAGCTGGTCTCACCATATCCGGCAAGGACGCCCATTGCTACAGTATTGGGGACTTATAATGGGCCCAGTTTTATCCCCCTCTATTCGTATATACGTTTCACCTCAAGTTTGACACAGTTCTCACCTAATGCCTCTCCTTACCTAGTTCCTTTGTCGCAGCTTCTTCTGTCCCTCAATCTTGTTTAATCCCCAGGATTAAAATAAAAAAGAATTCGATAATTTCTTTTTTTTTTTTTTTCAAATTTTTATTTCATCAATTTCACATTTTTCTTTCCCCTTTTTATTGTAAAATTCATCATTTTTCGACATAAAATAATTGAAATAGATACAACTTTATTTAATAAAAAATAATAATTATGAATAATGAAAATTAACATTGACAATACTTGTAAACTTAATTGTTATGACTTAATGATTAATCATCAATCGTGATGATGGTTGGTAGTGGGATTAAAAGATGAATAGAGTAGAATGAAATTTGTCATTTTTGGATGAATACATAACTCTTACCTTTTAAATTCAGACGTTTTTATTTCTTTTTTTATAAAGAAAGAATTGTAAGACATTACAATCACACACGTGGGTGGCTATTAACAGTCCCCGAATGATTTATAATGTCAACGTATGTCCAAAGTAATCGATACTGTTTTGTTTTGTCAAGAAAAAAAATCATGTATATGATTTGCAATTCAATGAAATTTAATTCGTGGAATTTTTAAAACTATTAAACAGTTTTTTTAGAATTAATTTTGCGCCTTTTATCCTAGAAAAATCTCCTATTATACACATGTGCTACTAAAAATAGTTTGGGCATTTGAATTTTAAATTCACCTCGTAAAATTCATCTTTGTACGACTCGTCTAATCTTTTTAAGCTCAAGTTAATCGAATTCTCAGTGTAGAAATGATTCATATTTTTCTAATTTTCTGTCATTCTTTACATAAAAAAGGCTTCTACATGATTTTGGTATAAAAAATTGTTTAAACACTGGAATGACAATTGCATTCTCTTAATTACCAATATTATTTATTCATCCCCTCTTCATTTGCTAAAAATTACCAAAGGAATTGGGGTATCAACGCGTAATTAAATTGTCTTTAATAAATACAACCGATAGACTATATAAATAAATAAATTTTTTAAAGAAAAAACGATCTTCAGGACCGAGGAAAACAAGAGTTATTCTATTTTACCATTTGATGAGAAATATTTTGATCATTAAATTCATTTATATGCCTGTGTTCACCAATGTGATGTGAATAATCGTCATGTATTGGTAGTTTTTCCATAAAATCTTTCGTTTAGAAAAATTATTCATCATAATCAAGACTTTTATTTTTTAAAATCTATCCTTATTCGAGAATTTTTTTAAAAATATATCCAACCGTTTCTCTATCCAATTCTATAATCAAATATAATTTTCTTTTTTTCCTGATAAAATAAACGATTTATTCGATTAGAATGAATAATTTTTCAAACTACAATACGAAAGTAACTAGATATTGTATTTGAAAAAGCCAACAACGCAAGACACTCAACGTTTAATCCTAATAATTCAAATCTATCCTAGAATCAAAGCTCTTACAATGTTTTCGTAATTATTAAATCATCAACTAATCTACTCTCTCCATTAAGCACCATCCCGACATTGCTTGATAGCAATGCCCATGGGTATCGTCGAGGTATTTTCTCGCTGCACCAAGTTGAAAGAAAAAGAAAATTCTATAAAAATCGAAAGAAAAAAAGCACAAGGCCACCAGGCTTCCTTTAATGACCACCTCCTCTGTAATAGTCACTTACAAGTAACTTCCTGAAACTGGCCGTAAGTCATAAAAAAAAAATCTCGTCATGTTTATGCGAGTTTATGGTCTCTACAAGTCTTCCGTCAACACAGACTCTATCAAGTTGTATGTATGACGTATTAAAATCATCTGAATCATCAAGTACCATCATCACTTGCAATAGAAACAGGTCGCTTACCTCCTCTAGTAGGTATCCTAGACCCTCTTCTTGACCCTGAATCACCTCTTTGATCATCTCCATTCCCAAAATTCCCCAAATCTCAAATACTGTCAGATGCTACTGACATAGCTCTCTTGTAGACTGGAGCAGGTATCCTAGAGAATCCTCTGTCATTAGTTGCTTTAGGATCTTTTCTTGGACTCGTAGAAATCTGACCATCCTCAGGTAGTTCCAATGTTCCATTACCATCAATCCATGCTCTTGTAAACTCCAAATTAGCTTCTCCGTCGTTACAATCTTGATAGTTTCGCAGGAGATCCTGTAATTTTTGTACCACCTGCTTGTCATCCTGCAAATGTCCTACTTTCTGTAATATCTGTTCTAACAAGGGATTGGCAACTTTGGTTGGTGATGACTGGAGTGAAACACTTGTCACTGGTTTTATTCGTCTACCATTTCTGTCGTACTGTATACCATTAATAGCTGACTTTGGTAGGCTCTGTCTTGTTGTATGTTTCCTAGAGAAATTCAATGATGGTGAGCCACGATTGCCATTAATGGTAGTGGTTGATGGATTAACAAAGGTATCTGATGACAATCCAGGCCGTTGTTTGGACTGTCTTCCGTTCCAGGTGCTACTGCCACTTGGTGAATTGTTTGGACGGTGTGATGGTGGGGAGGCTTTGCTGATGGTACCTGCTGGGGGTTTTCGAAGGCTATTGCGAGCTGCATTGCGTTTTAGAGGGCTCCCTTCGGGGCTTGAATTACCTTCTCGTGGGGTTCTACTGCCTGATGAGCATCTGGAGAGATTGCTTGTCTCACGGACCATTGATTGGGCCCGAGGGGTGCGTTCTCCTGGGGTATTTCTACCTGGTGAATTTCGTGGACTTCCTGGGGAGGTTTTTGTCTTGCGAAGACCTGTTTCTATGCTATCTGTTTCCACACATGAACGCTCTTCTTGTCGATTTGACGGTTGTTCTGCAATCAGAAGTTTAAAGGGTTTAAAGTGTGTCAGGAGGTGAGTGATTCCTGATGTCTTTGGGGGGTTGATGGGGAGAATTATTCATGAGGTGAGGGATTTGTTTGGGTTGTAAATGCAAGTCAACTGTGATTAAGTCGAGTTTGGTCTCTGGCGGCATAGGTGAGTCATGAGACGGTCCCAAAAATGGAAGGGACATGCACTGACAACTATGCAGTGGTGTATTTTGTACAAGTTGTAGTTGGTTAGATTAAACTGATGTATTGATGATTTGGTTTAAGGAAATTCTGTCTTTTGGCGTTGATTTTAAAACAAAATCATTGCATAATTTTTACCTCTTGAAACATAAATACAATCTGTCAGATATAATTCGACTGTTGTTTTCGTCAATGGTGTATATAAGCTGTAAAATATGGTGTAAATATTGGGAGTTTGTGACACACTCGACCCACGCTCGAGTCTCTTTCCTCCCTAAATTGCTCCAGTCGTGTGCGGTTTTTTGGCAGACGGCCATTACCAACCCACCACCAAATTCATCTCTCATACCTCAAAAATGTTTGTCTCCTCGCTTGTTAGCCATAATGCGTGGGCAAATGGACAGGCTTGTGTCATATGATAATGTCCATTTATTTCACACTATTTTCTCAGGTTTGGTATTACAATATCTTTGGGGGGGGGGGGGGAGTTTGTGGGTTCACCTGTGGAACACTCGGTCCATTTTAACATCTGGGATAAGGTTGAGTACCAGTTTGGCTCGTAATCTTTGAATGTGTCGGTGAGTTATCAAATTTCAGGGGGGATTTAACAGTCACAGTTGATTGTGGTCATGAATTTTTTTTTGTTAAATGCATTTATTGGGGCCATAAATTTGAGAAAACATTTGGCAATTGATGATATTAATTTAATAAAATCCCACGTTTATCTGCATTACACAATTTAATTAAATTTACGAGCATAATTTTTTTATTTATTCCTAATCCTACATTTATCTCAAGAATGAGTGATTTTACAGCAAAATATCAAGAGACTTTTTTTGTAGAAAATTACATCACCTAAAAAAAAGTTCTCTTGACATTTTCCTTTAAAACAACTCATTAACGAGATAATCATGTAATTAACAAAATCATATTTGAAAATTTATCATCTGATGCAATAAAATTAGTGAAAAATAATTGATATGACACATTCGATTGTGATTGGACCTTGAACATATTCAACCATCGTAACCACAAAAACTCGGTGTTATGTGATCCAATCTGACACCCCTTATGCACCATTGTCTCTCAATTTTAAGCAAAATCATCTGAATTAAAAAAAAATCAAGACCACGATGAATAGAATTTTTATCTGAAACAACAAATGATGGTACAATTGTTCTGTTGAACAGGTTGGTTTCATTCGCCCACGACGAGATCTCTCTTACTATTTCATACATAAATATTTTTTTTTTTTTTTAAATTCTCTGCTCAAGCAATATTATCTCCCTTAGCACACGTACGCTAAATGTCAGCCTCAGTCTTCCTCTTGGTTTTAATGCAAAAAAAAAATATATATATACATATATAATGCATATGGGTCTTAGGTTTATATCACGCGCGTATATACCTCCGTGTACTTTGAATATTAATGCTCTAGTATCTACGGGGTGGTCCGAACTCGTGAGGGACCGGGGAATACCCCTAGTGTGTGGGGTATAACCGACATTGGTCCCACGGTGGCATCGTCACGACGATGTGGGAGCTACGGGTGAGAGCATTCAAGTGAGATGGAGAATAATGAAAGGTAGAGATGGACTCGAGGACAACGGGACGACGTGCGCACGATTCAGACTCATGTGGAATTACGTACTAGTTTTTTTTTTTTTTTTTTTTAATATTATTTTTTGGTCTCTGGAGAAAAAGAAATGTTTCTGGAGCTTGAAAATCCGTGAATAATTAGAGAGATGATGATTATTGATTGGAATTGGTCAAATTTAATTTTGAATATATCAATTTCTAGGGAATATCTCGGAATTGAAGGGAGATATGAAAATTTTTGTAAATATCTTTTTTGTAGAGCAGAAGAAGATTTATAAAAAAGGTTCTTATGAAAATTTTGATATCTTCATTAAATCCTGAGATATTCATTAAAAACTTTGGTTGAAATTTCAATGACGACTGATTTTGGGGTTTGAGATTAAGAAAAAAATGAAAATAGCGAATTACTCTGTAAATACATCCCAAAAACGTGAACGTAAATTAGTTGAAAGTTTGAGTTATTTGGTCCACACTCAAGTACATGATATTCCCGGGATTTTGTGATTTGCGAGTTAATAAACAACTTCGAATCACTCCATTATTATCCCTATCCCAGTGCGATAAAATATCACGATAAATGGTTTATTAAGTTGGATGACTGGTATATGAAATGAGGAATACGTGCTCCAATGTACACATACACCCTGTTGTCGAGTTTCTCTCTGATGCTAACCCATTCCATCTTTGTATTCTCACTTTTTCAATCAACTTCGCACTTTCTTGAGAATGGGATGTGAATTTTATTGGGTTTGGCTGATCGATTTCACTCGATTGTTGGTGATGGGTTCAGGGGTATGCCATTGAGAAATCGAGGTCAATTCACAGTGGTTTGTCTTCAATAACATATGGTATTTTCAATTTTTTCTTTAATAGATTTCTTAATTATGTAAATATTCCGAAAACTATTGATTTTAGAGAAAAATAACAAGAGACCTTTTTTGTAGATTATCAAATTTTTTATAAAAAATGTCTCTTGACATTTTCTTTTTAAACCCCTAGTTCTCGAGATAATTCCAAATTTAATAGAAATCTGTATCAAAATTGAAAAGTTGGGATATTTGTCACTTGACAATTGTATCGAATTGAAAGAAACGTTGGTATTAAAAATGAAAGGATGAATAGAGTGAAGTGATTATTAAATGTAATCGTGTCATAAAAATTAATTGAATAAGAGGCTCACGTCGTATGCCAAATAACTCACTTTGACAGTCGACAACCGTGGGCGATATCTGATTACTTGTGATGCTAGTAGTACCGTTGATTATGGTCACGGGTGGCTGTACAGTGCCCAAACTTCTGTAACCCTCGTCAGACACTTCACTACCGTTGTCAGAGTGTTCACCGTCGTGGCCAGATTTACCAAATGCCTCAGTTGATTCCTCTTTAATAGCAGGTGGACTAGGGGTTGGACTGCGACTCGATGAACACTTGTAGTTGTATATTGAGGGCTCATACTTTGGTGTATCCTCTCTATCGCTTGTGCGTTTAGCTACTCCACCTTCTACTATGTAACGCTTTGAAAAGTCCTCAGACAGAGGTACCTTGGAGCGAATTTCTTGATGAAGATCTTTTTTAGGATCCTGAAACAATTATTCAATATTTCATTCGAGAGTTTCTTTACGATATCTCTGAAACCAGTGGGTTTAGGATAAAATATCAAGAGACCTTTATTGTAGAGAATTTAATTTTCTTGAAAAAAGGTCTCTTGATAAATTTCTGTAAATCCCTTAGTTCTCTTCGTGTGTTAAAAAAAAGAGAAAAGAAAGGAATGGACATTGACCTGATAATTATCCTGATGTCGACTGTGATACATTTGCGATCTTCCATCATACTTGACTTGACGTATTTCCTCATTGAGTGCTTTTCGTGTATCATCAAGTGGACTCGTTCTACCCGATTTATTGATTTCCTGTTTGGATGTGGGACTACTTGCTGTACATACATTTGACTTTGGTGTTGGTGATCTCGATCTCTGTTTGTTGCCAAGGTCACTTGCTTGGCGAACCGGACTTGCAATGTACTTTGTCTGGGGTGTGGGACTCCTCGAACGATTTCCCGAGCGTTTTAGATCCTCACCAAGGTGCTGGCGTGCAGCGTTATGCGGAGTTGGTGATCGAGATCGATTGTTCGATATGCTTCGCGGTGTCTGGAGGGACTGGGGCTGTTGGCTCTGCTGGGTCACTGTACCGGCGCACGAGCCCACACTCGACACTGAACTCCTGCGAGTTCTTGGAGGTGATCTTTGTTAGAACAAAATGGTGGTTGGGTTTATTTATTTTTATACTCACCTTCTCGATTAGTTTGTTAAATTAATTCAATAACGAGTGATTTTAGAGGTAAATATCAAGAGACATTTTTTTTAGAGAATTTAATTATCTACAAAAAAGATCTCTTGACATTTTCCTTTAAAACCACTCGTTTTCAAGATAACCAGTGTATAATTAACAAAAATGTGAAATTTGACACATTTTACAAATATCTGTCAGTTATTTCTAACATAATGACGGGTGAAATTAAATGAATGGGGAATTTTTTTTACCTTTCATAATGCACCTGCGCACTGCAAAGATCAAATGATCCTCCGGCCTTTTGTATCAGCTTAGCAGAGATCATTGAGCGATGAGCTAGGGGGGGGGGGGGGGAAAAAAAAAAATTGAGAATAAAAATAAATTCACTACCTTGAACGACAGTGATGCAGATTAAAGTCGTGATGATGATATCTTTGTATGCAAATCCATGGCATGTAACATCATAAATGTGAAAATGCATCAGAAATACAACACGACTGTATGATCAAATCAAAAACAAAATGGTTGTAATAAAACGTTGAATGTCAAAATGAAAAAAAAAAACATGATTGAGAATTGAAAGTGTATGATTGACGAATGGTATATTGAGTGTGATAAATAGAAAAATTGACTTACAAGTACGACATCTACATGGATCGTGTTTGTCGAGATAGTGGCTCAGTGTGTCCCAACCACCGCCCACTCGCACCATAACGTGGCTCCTCAATATCCGTACGAATATTAGAACTTTGGTATCACCAATACGATATTTACCCTCGGAAACACGTATCATTGGAAATTGCGTTGGACATGTACATCTTTCCACCAATTCACGAACCTGAAATCATTAAAAATTGATGATTTATTAAAAATTTGCGAAATGAATAAAAACGTGTTTCATAAAAATACAATTTTCACCATAATGATTGATTTTAGAGAAAAATGTCAAGAGACATTTTTTGTAGAGAATTTTGAGATCTAAAAAAAAGATCTCTTGACATTTTTCTCTAAAATCAATAGTTACCGAGATAATTCAACAAGTAATAATTTCTTAAATTTAAATTTTTAAAAAAATGTAAGAAAATTCTGAAAATTCTTCACCCCCCACCACCACTCTATAGATAGTTCTCCTAAATTCCCTCACAAACCAACTAGAAATACCTGTGAATAAATAATTTCCTAGAAATACTCTACATACTTTCGCCAAGCAGAACAGCGTAACGAATATTCATATCTATTTTCATTTCTCAGTAGACATTGTCGCCATGTTGAGGCAGGAGAAATGATTGTGGGTATGATAAATCAATGGGTGAAAATTATATTTAGAGTTTTAACAGCAATAGAAACATGTTAACCGCTTTGGCGCAATACTGAATATTTATATCACTCATGATAAACTGTCGTATTAAAGAGCTTTCCCCTTAGCACGTGTTATGTAATTGTCACGGGGGCTGGTAAAATATATTACGCGTGTGGATAACACAGTGTCGATACATCGAGGGGGAGAAATATTACGAGATTATTATCAGAGAAATTATTTTGCAATTTTTTAAATATTTAATTATCTCCATAATGAGTTATTTTAGGGAAAAATATGTGGAGACATTTTTTTAAGAAAATTTTATAAACTACAAAAAAGGTCTCTTGACATTTTCTTCTAAAATCAATAGTTCTTGAGATAAATGTAAAATAAGACTATTTTTCTGGTCTAAAATCACTCATTTGCGTGATAAATTTTATAATTTAATTCCAACACCCACGAGACTCTTCCAGTAGTCTTATTTCCATAGCCTGCATAACACAGGTGAAATTGTTTTGGTGTATCAGCGTTCCATGGAGTCCAGTCACGCTCCATCGACATTTAGGGTATTTTATCACTGGGTATTTCAGTCGTTAAGATATTCATTTTAGAAGATTATTCAGAAATTAATTTTGTTTTTTTTTTTTAGGCAATTACTTTATGTCAAATTGAGTGATGCTAGTTTAGTCATGATTAAAAATTTATACATGATATTTATAATACGAGGTAATAAATTTAATCGTGATTATCTAGAGACATTTATTGAGAAATCTCATATGATTAATCGATTTATGAAGTTTTACTGAGATTTAAATATGAAGATGGTTGACCTGTAATACTATTATGAAATTATCTCAATAATAACTAATTTTAGAGAAAAATGTCAAGAGACATTTTTTTAAGATAATTAAATTTTCTATAAAAATCATCTCTTGACATTTTTGTCTAAACCCACTGGTTTCAGAGATATTCACTGTATTAAATTTTTATGTGATAAAAAATATAAAAGAGAATGTTTGCTTGCACTCAAAGCTGTAGACAAGACACTTCCTGTGACAGTAGTAGGAACCCTTGCCCATATCGACACTGTTTTATCACACTTGATTAATTATTTGGAACGAGGGAGTGCAATTGACGTCAGGTAGACGACAATCGCCCACTTTAATCGCTTGAATATGTATTTTATCGAGTGCGTATGTGCCACAGAATCTCAATAAATCCGACTATTTCCTCATCCGAAATTTTGTGACCTCAAAGTTTTTTTTAATAAAGTGCCCAAGTAAAATCCTCAAGTATCGATCTATCGATTGAGTCTACTGGGGGCATTTATTTGTGTCCCGTGTGGGTATATATAATAATATTGAAGTGATGTTGGCACAAGAGAGAGAGAGGATCGGGCGGGACAAATTGTGGTGGCGCATTGCAGGTGAGCGGACAGGATGAATGGTTATGATGCTATAATGCAAGGCCGCCACAGGCTTACGTAACCTAACCCAACGATACGGAATACAGATTATCGGTGTATTCGTTTAGAGAGGCGAGGCATGGCTACGCGTCGCTCCACGGCATGATTGGGCCTAATGTGTCTTAGGTGCAGCATTCAGAAATTTTATGACTTTTTTCGGGATTGATTTAAGAGGTTTTGATGATTTTTTTAGGACTTATTATTGAGATATCAAATGAGAAAAAAAATTGAAAAGTCAATTTTGACATTTTTCTCCAATTTAATTACGAAACAAGTACCGTGAGATTGACCCTTGAAATAAGTGCAAACGAGGTGTTTAATAGTCTCGATAGTGAAAATATATATGTTGATATCGAGTCATAATGTGTTGATATTAACATTCGATTGGGGATTTTATGGAAACACTTAATGCACACGTTGCATTAGAATATTTCACCAACACTTTTTTTTCTTCTTTTTTCATCATAAAATTGTCAATTTTGTTAATAAAATTTAATGATTAATTACAATGATGAAAAAAAAAAAAACAAATTGATGTTAATTGTTATTTTTTTATTTATTTAATTGCTAATGATTATTAAAATTATTATTATCAAACAACTTGTGAAAAAAAAACTTTCATCACAATATTTTTATAATCATCATTCACCTCAAGTGAAAGTATTGATGATCCTAAAAATAATAATTAAAAAAAACCCACAACATTCGTTACATTATTGCGATTTCTAAACTGACCACAAGAGTGTCCCATGTTTTACGCAAATAACTCGATGATGAGAAATCTCACTGTGTTTCATCTCTCCGTCTCTTCCGTGTTTATACCTCACATTATATTTTTTGCTTTTTTAAATGAAAAAAAAAAAAAATTAAAAAAAAAATAAGTAACAAAGTATCGGCCATACACAAACGAATCATAATCCTCGCTTCTGCATTAGCATGTACATCATCTTTATGTACATGGTACAAGCGTGCATAAATATATCGCAAGTTGGCTTGAGGCACGCGCTTGGGTCACGTAACGAGGATCCGGATAACTATCGCACGCGCTAGAAAACCAAGAGACTGAGATTAGTTTGTTGTGGCATATCGTTATGTTAATGGACACGTTCACACGGAAGTGTCAATGCCACTGATATAGGTACAATCTGCTAGGAACAAGTCATTTGTTTCATCTCTATATTATTCAACACGAAAAAAAAAAAAAAAAAAAAAAATGTTAATTTGAGCTTTTTGATATTAATTTGAACTTTTCAGTGCTCAATTTGAGATTTTCAAAAATTTCATATTGAGACTTTTGAAAAGCTCAATTTGAGCTTTTCGAAAATGTCGTATTGAGGCTTTTGGAAAGCTCAATTTAAGCTTTTCGGTATCTTCAATTGTGATTCAAAAATCTCAAATTAAACTTTTCGAAAAGCTTAAATTAAACTTTCAATAAAGCTCAAATTGAGCTTTTAGAAAATGTAAATTTGAGATTTTTGGAAAGCTCAATTTAAGCTTTATCAAAATCTCAATTTGAAACTTTCTAAACGTTTAATTAAAGCTTTATGAAAACTTTAAATTGAGCTTTTTCAAACCCTCAAATTGAGCTTTTTCAAACCCTCAAATTGAGCTTTTTCAAAGTTCTCAATTAAAAAATTTGAAAATCTCAATTCAACTTTTTTTTTTTTATAAAGAGAAATTTTTTTTTTTACCTAAATTTGAATTTCCCGCCTTTTTCAACAAATCCAAAAAATAATTTCTTTTTTTTTGTTTTGTTTACAGGTACATATGCCTGGAAAGGAAAACTCGTCCTGATGATTTTTGACATGATCACCATCTCCACATCTTAAATGGGTAAGTCAACAATTTCCCTAGACATTAATGAAAAAAACCATCGAATGGAAATCATGCAGATGTATATCGATTGCAATCGATTAACGGATAATTAATTAATCGATAATCGCCGCCAAAAAAAAAACACAATATTGTCTTGAAAAGTCTCCACAACGTGAGGAGAAAGTGATGGAACTTAATTCATTGGCGAGAGAGGGGTGAGGGGGGGGGTGGGGTATAACTTTGCTGATCGGTATCAAAGATACTATCACTGGGAACGATCTTGCGACGGTCAGAAAACTCAACTCTCGGGTTTGTTATAAAGTTTAGGTTTAGTATATGGTAGACTCGTGGGAAGAGACACTGAAGGGAGGGATCCAAGTATCTAACCTCAACTTCTGATTTGACCTGTGCTATTTAGGATTGATCCAGCATGAATCTTTGACTGTATCTATACCTATTTATATTGTTTTTATGGTATCACGAGATGATGAATTATTGGATTTGTCAATGGGTTGAAAGTTTATTCGCTCTGTTGTCCTAGTTTTCATTGGTTTAATCCATATTTAAATCCCAGAGTGCTCCATTTACCCGCAATGGTGACTTTTTTCATTAACTTCCTTTACCTCCTCTTGTGGATAACGAGTACACGATTTCTTGTGTCTCGTACACGTTAATTATACCCTGGATTTTGTCGATAAGAGATTCAACTATTTTACTCGATTCTTCTAGTCTAGAATTGGTCTTATCGATTTTTAAGAAGATTTAATACTATTTTGAGAAACTCAATTTTCCAAAAGAATTCAATTCCTTTCCGTATTGTAATTATACAAAATTATGAAACAATAATTTTTTTAAAGTTAATTTAAAAAACTATTAATCAACTCGTGTCCACCATCGAGGGCTGTATGCACACGTGTATTTATCTTTTGTCTCCAGCCCACAGTAACACAGAGATGCGGAAACTCAAATGGCGAACGACGTCGGAACAATCGATCGTGTCTAAGTTGCCATTTGAATGGTTTTTTTTTTAAATTTATTTTCGCCCACATTGTGTCCCGCGTAGGTCGTTTCAGTTTTTCTGAACGAAGAGACGAGTCAATAGATATTATTTTTTTGATATTAAATTTTTTAATTAATTTTTGGATTAAAATGAGGAGAAAAAAAAAAGAGTCTACGGAATAATTCATTCAAAATATTCTGTTACGCTTGTCGGAATAGATTTATAGTCGGCTAGAGCGGTTCATGCTGATCAAATAAAAATATGTCGAACAAACAGGCGAGGCGATAAGAAGTGAGATAGGTCCCCTCAGGTTTCTCCATTTCTTTTTTCTTTTTTTTTTTGGGGGGAGAAGCGATATCAATGCTATCCTCGTGTTCTTTATATTATTTTTGATGTTAGAAATCGTGAAAAGGTGAACTGTCAAGAGAGAAAATAAAAGTATTAGAGTGGGCGGATTAACTTTTTTTTTTTTTTTCGTCTAGACTTTTAATAATCAATGGATTCATGCTAATTACTGGTCTTAGGGTCTAAATTTGTCCTCGGGGGGTTTTGAATCTTTTTGAGAGTCCCAAATTTGTGATTTATGTGATATTTTTGATGAGAGAGAGAAGATTTTGGATTAAAATTGAAATTATTGAGACTTTTGAGTGAAATTTACACATCATTTTCACAGAAATATTGAATTATCTCGATAATGAGTGATTTTAGAGGAAAATGTCAAGAGACATTTTTTCTAGATTACGAAATTCTCTACAAAAAATGCCTTTTGACATTTTTTGATAGACCCACTCATTATCGAGATAATCCCGTGATAAACTGAAACAAGATATTTGACTCGTTCGTCAAAAAATTTATGAAAAAAAATTTAAATTAATTCAATCGAGTTGATAGACAAAGAGTCAAGGCTTCTACCTATCATCCTGTCACATATAAATTCCAGAAAAATGATAAGAAAGCTGTAATTTCAATTTTCCCATTGACAGTTCCTCTTTAAGAATATTCTATGAGCCAATTGTACTTACCACGGCACACCTATACAATTCTCCCTCGATTTCACCGGTTAAATCGATATTGAGGAATTTTTTTCCCCCCTCCGACCATGAAAAATTATGACAAGAGTCCATTAAGCCATAATTATTATCGAATATTTTGATAATTCAATTGTGAAATGTCACGGGTGTGTCCCTAGACCCGGGGAATTTCGCGCCAATTCACTGGGTATCCACAACGACAAGCTTTTGCTCGATATTGGGGTAGAGTGTGTGCGCGTTACAGACGTATATATGTTCAACCATTGGCTCGATGAATTGCCGCAGAGCATGTACATGGACGTCCCGGCGCCGGCGTCTCTATAATCAATATCAACTCGCAAGCTCGTGAAACTCTCAGCTGTTGTTTAACATTTTTGCATTACATAATTTTTTAAATTAAAAATTATTTCATGAATTATTAGAAAATTTTTTAAGTCATGAAATATTGATTTATTGATATTTATCATAAATCATTATTTTGAAATTATTCAATAAATCATAAAGAATCCCGTTTTGTACATTTTCCAATTCAAATATTCCCACAGATGTCTAACTCACATAATCCTGGCCTTTAGCCACTCATCAAATATAATTCACGAATAAACATGAATTCATAATGCATAAAAAGAGCCATCAAACGACAAGAAAATATTCTCACACCGTTGAAATCTAATATCTCTATGGAAATTTACAAAATCTCAGTCTCTTCTCATAGTATACAAGCTATTGTATACCAGTCACGAGGACATGTTCCTTTGACAATTGATAGTAATCGTGATGCTAGAGTGTAAAATAATATATGGAAAATTGAAAATTATCTCGTGAGAATAGTTTTTAAGTATTTTCATTCAAAATTGTCCTTCGTGTCAATCAACAATGTTTAGAAGCACCTCGAGTGTGCCTTATTGGAATAACCTAGATGTTGGGATTAGAAAAAGTCTTCTTTACTGACCAAGAATTCATTGAAAGAAGGTATTATCTAATTGTGTAATTATTTCTTGAATAAGTGGTTCTACAGGAAAATGTCATATGACATTTTTTGTAGGAAATTTTATCCTCTACAAAAAAGGTCTCTTGACATTTTTCATTAAAACCCCCAGTTATCGAGATAATTGCATATTTAGTGAAAATTGATAGAGTAAAGATTCAGAAATCACTTGGATCATCAGTAGACAATTTCAATGGACCTTGTCCAACCAGCCTTATACCCAAGTTAGCGCAAGTTAATTGTAGATACACAATTGCATTATAATAGCCTCATGAACACCAACAACATCAGCCATTTAAGGTATTGTGGCTTGATGGGTCCTAATCGATTAACTCTTAAGGATATTTTTCTCTTCTTGGAAAAACAATCTCAAGCATCAATTCCATTTGACTAGATATTTATTGCGTCATTATTATCTATAAACCATTGTAATTAAAATTCTCAATGAAATTGAAACTTTAATCGAGGAAAAAAAAATCTAAGAATATCCAATTTTTTACACCGGAAGTTGACAACTTGAATCCTTCAAAACTCATAAATTCCCTCTCAAAAAAAAAAAAAATTCATATCTTAGTTTAAAGTAAAATAAACACAGAGATGATACCAAAATCTAATCTATCCAAGTGATTAATCCTATCGCTTTGATAAATAAAATAAAATTTTTTAAAAAAATCGTTAAACAATACTTTTGGCACCATAAAAGACCTGGAAGGCACTCAAAATGACTCATATATTTCAAATATTATAACACGGATAAATCATAGAGGCTGTTTACTCAAGTCGATAGGTCAGTGTGAAGCAATGTAATCGTGTCCACCCACTCGCTGAATGCGACGGCCTTTCTCGTTTGGATAGCAAGACCGTAGTGACTAAGTCCATGTATATCGACATTTGTCAATGATTTCTTACATCGAGGAAGAAAGTATACTTTGAATAACTCATCGAGACCATTTAATTGGAGAATTGATAGCGATAAAAAAAATGTTTAAAAATAATCTTGAACTTGACACGAAAGCCTTGGATCAATACTCAGGCGCTTGCGACTATGGTCTTGCGTTCTCATTCCTCTGGCACTCGGAGGATAGCAGGAATTTACAGGAATAGGGTCCTTGGTTGTAATTCATGTTCTTGCATATAAATAAAATGACTCATACGTCGTTTAAGTACGATTTTTGTTATTTTTGAATCACGAAAATTTCGTAAAATGAGTTCAGTAGCGAATTGGTAAAACGGTTTGTCAATTTTTGATGGATATCTTTAAATCTACGGGAGATATCAAAATTTTTGTTAATACCTTTTTTGTAGCTCTCATTTTACTCTACAAAAAAGGTCATGATAAAAATTTCGCTATCTCCCTTGGATTCCTAGATATTCATTGAAAACTGACGCCAGGGTGAAATCGACTTGAACCGGTTTACCGATTCAATACTAAAATGAGTTATTTTTTATAAATTAATTCTTTTAAATGACTTTGAAAAATATATTTCTCACTTCCGGGAATTCCGTTCAAGTCCAAAGATTAGATTATTCCTCTTCCCTTCAAAGAATTACAGAAACGAGAATTATTACTCTTGACTAGTCAGATGAGTAATTAACAATACAGTACCATGTTAATTTATTCATCTGGGTCAATATCAATCGTCGTGAATAACAATTCCCTGAAATTCGTTGAATATCATATTTCAACTAAATGTAAACACAATATTCACAGACATAAGATGACTCAGTATTTTTTCCCGCCCCTCCCATCGACTATTCTCAGTCACGATTAGATAATATCACGTTTGGTAAAAATAATGACCTTGAAAACTCACACAATTGTAGATTAAAAACTCATTGTTATCAGTTTTTAAAATTAATTACGAGATAAATAATCAATGTGACAGAGATAAAATTCAAGTTTCGTAATAATATTATTTTTAGAAAAATTCCTTTTATAGGATTAATTCAATTTAAATAAACTAGACAATTTTGTAATTTTATTCAACAACCAGACGTATAGATTTTTCCAATCTATACCTGTCCGACGTTTATCACCAGTTAAAGGGGAATATATGAGTGAAATATGTCGTTTAATTTGCACATTGAATTTTCAATTAACGATTCATCCCACGTAAAATGTCTTGTCGACATGTGTTCATATGGATTGTGGGGTAAATGGTAGTTTAAAAAAAAAAAAATATTATTTATTATTTAATATTATCAGGGAGAGTTGAGTGAGAGTGTCGATCATTTTATCTTTGATAATAATTTTTTTATTATTATGTTAACGATTCGTTGCAGCATGTGGTCTCGTTTAAATATCGTATCGATGATGTAAATCGTGAATATAGTGAATGGTGGAGTCACGACGGGGTGGCCCTGCCCAGAATTGGAGCCATTAATTTTTTTTTTTTTTCTTTTGGTTTTGGTTGTGACAGATAAGATGTCGATTGGTGATGATATCTCGGGATCTATGGGAGATGGAGAAATTTTCATGAGAACCTTTTTTGTAGATCTTTTTACGCTCTACAAAAAAGGTCCTTATGAAAAATTTTCTATCTCGTACAGATACAGAGATATTCACCAAAAACAAAATCAAAAATTGATTTTTCTCGTTTTTTTCACATTCCTCAAATTATTACCACAGTCAATCACCCCTAGTTTAGAATAAAAATAGCACATTGTGAAGTTCAACGTACAGACCGTCTAGATGAAATTGCCTCCCACAGTTCATTATATTCCATCGTCAACCAGGTGTGAGAATTCAGTTTACACCTGCGACGAGAGAGAAAATTGCTTTTCTCGGGACTAAATAAAACAACTTTTTAAGCAATAAAAAATGAAAAAAAAAAAAAAAAAAAATGAGTGTGAGAAATTTCTGTGGTTAAAATACCGTTGGGTATAAAATTTATTTATTCCAGAAAATGGTTAAAAATGAAGAATTTCTCCATATTTTGATTCAATTATTTAAAAAAAATACCCCCTCCCTCCCCCTCGGGGAGCATTGAATGAAATTGATCCGCACGAGGGAACATAGAGCAGATTAATCACGAGGTAGTGATACCTTCTCACACTCCAATCAGCCTCAGCAATCTTTAACATTATTACTCACAGATTGGATTGTAACTGAAACGGTTGCCAGTGAGTGCCTCCAGGCGCATTGTTGCAATAATTTGTGTCTCTAATTTTCTCACAAGTGTTCAATAACCACGCACGTGCCTTCCCCTCTGAATAATTCAATGATAATTGATATGTCTAATAACATGGTTTAGCCCTGAATTTTTAATCAATTAATTATTTATAATCGTTGAATATTGAATTGCTCTTTTTTTTTTTTTGGAGTTACCCCGGGGTAACTTCATGGATAAATGTGTCAAGGTGGACAGTTAGTTGAAAAAAATAATGAAAATGATAATTATGTATATACTGCCAATTATCGTTGTACCAACATTGATTTACTGATGTGATAATACGTGAATATAATTATTGTAATTTGTTATTTATGGAATTATCTCGATAATGAGTGATTTTAGAGATAAATGTCAAGATATATTTTTTTTAGATGTTGAAATTTTCTAAAAAAAATGTCTCTCGATATTTTACTCTAGGGCCACCAGTTACTGAGATAAATTGGAAAAAATACAACTCACCATTTCGTCGAGGCTCTTGAGATCATTGGTGACAATTTGGGGTTGTGGTCCATAGATAAGACACGGTTCATTCTGTTGCATTTCTTCATAATCATCATCACTCTCCTCATTACCATCACCATTAGATGCTTTATTCTCAGCAGCAATTTCTCTATCAATTTGTCTCTCCATCTGTACAAGCATTGGAGCAAGCATTCCAAATTTTGCACCACGTCTTGCTACCTCGAGCAAACAAAGTATAACGTGTCTTTCATTTTTACGCATTATAAGGTCATCGCTCTCGAATAATAGACAGTCGATTATACCGAGACTATTGCGACACCAGCTTATAAAATTTGACACGTTGTCACGGGCAAAGAAAGTGCCGGCCTTGGCATTTGGCAGAAAGGCAACATCACTGAGATGGCTCATTGGTCCTGCCAATGATGATGTTATTGATCTAGTCATTATTTTACGAGCATTACGACGTGCTACATAATCTGATGCTGCACGACGTACATTATTGGCGTGCTGAAACAAATTTTAAATATAATTTCATTAATATTTATTTCACATCTCTTATTTGAATTTAGTTTTTGCTCAATATCTCGGAATCCAAAGGAGATATCAAAATTTTGGTGAATACCTTTTTTGTAGCTCTCATTTCACTCTATAAAAAAGGTCATTATGAAAATTTACCCATCTCCCTCCGTTTCGAAGATATTCATGATAAAAAAAATAGCCAACACGTGTGTAACTATTTAAAAGAATATTTATCAAACCGGTTTCCCCCCAAACAACTAATTTCCTATCAATTTTCACCATTTCTCAGTATATATTAATACAGTGAATGAAAATTCATCCGATCATTGACTCTCTCGTCTCGTCACACAAACGCATATAACACGTGGGTGCCCGACCACACAAATACAGTTGACGATATTTTGATGCCCCACGCCTCATATCCGGACACGATTTAACTTTGTTGTACTGATGCTTATAGAGGAGGAGCTCCTCCCCCCAGACACCCGGGTATATCTTGTTTAACATCCGGTTGTGCTTCAGTCCAGTAGCTTTTATGTTAACTCTTCAAATGACGAAAGAGAAGACACTTTATCGTGATTGACTGACTTATCACTGTAAAATATTTTTCAATATCACAATTCAATAATATATCAACTCAAATCACCCGTTTTGCCCCATTACTTTCCAATATAAACATGTAAAAAAATGTTTATTTTATGAAATTAATTTTTTTTTTATAAAAATACTGAATTATCTAGATAAAAAGTGATTTAAAAAAAAAATGTCAAGAGACATTTTTTATTGTAAATTTTTTTATCTAAAAAAAATGTCTCTTTCATTTTCTCCCAAATCGTCTCCTTTTCGAGATAAATACAATTACAAAATAAATATTAACTGTCATCTGATTTTTCACACCATCTCAATGATTCTGTATATCACTTAAACATGTCATACTCTCAGTAATAACTACATAAACACATGTGGCTATTTAACCGCGGTTGAGAAGCCCTGCAATAAGACCAGCCTCACATATGAATATAATCTCTGCGGGGCAGGAGGGGGAGACGGCAATTGACTACAGGATGTAACATAATGTGGCCTGTGACCCCTTTGGTGTCATCACGCATAACGACAAAATGCGCCTGATGAAAATGTCCCTTGCATATATATTATATATTCCACTCACAAAATTACCCCAGAAGACTAATCTCAATAAAGAATATCACCCAAAAAATACGCCAGATGTTCACAAAATCTAATCTATTTGAATTATCTACAATTTCATAGTAGAAAAAAAAAATTGCTCAATCTCTCCCGATATTTTATTACACTCGTTGAAAAGTCAATAAATCCATCTGTGCGAATAGAACTCTCGAGGACAATTGTGTCGCATTGAAATCAAAACCTCAATTCCCCCCCCCCCCCCCCCACTTTCTAAATAGTTGGGGTGAGCAGTTAAATTCGCTTGTCAATGCAGGAAGTTTGTATTGCACCCTGGGGCTCAAGTTTATCCGGGCTGAATGATAATCCAACGTATATAATAGGAGGGTTGTGTGGAGCCATTGTGGCAAGCGTTAAATGTCAAACTGTTGTGAGTAAACAAAAGCTGAATCCCATTGGATGTGAACACATTTTCAAGGACAAAGAAGAATTATTTTTCAATGTTATGAAATTGATACTGAAGCGATGAAATAGAATCATATTTCCTATTATTTTCAATATAAATTAAATATTGATAATGATAAAATTGTTAAATGTTTAAATAGATGGTTTTATGTTGATATTTTATGACACAAAGAGGCTATTTTTCATTTTCAAGTGGCTTTCAGAAAAAGAACAATGAAACTGTTTGAAACTCGTGGCACGAATAATCAGCGTGAATAATCATTCTTACTATAAATGAAAAATCGGTATCACTCAGGTGCATAACTAATTAATATTCTGCGTACAGTGTGACCAATTGTATTTGCCCCGGGTGTCGTATGAATCATTACAATTGAGTTGGAGTCACGGAGTGTTTAAAGTCTTTGGGTTATATTCAACGATAACCTGGGGGACAGACTGAAGAAACTGTGCAAACTATAACAATGCACACGTACGTTATACCGTTAGTTCTTTGGGAGTGTATAAACACCTAGTTTATGAAGAATAAAAATGTGAATATGGGATCGATCGGTTAGGTATTGTTGGGTAGGAACATGTGGTTTGAATCGTTGATCTGACGAATTGAATTTGATGTAGAGTTGATCCCATCTCTAACAAAGAATTTAACGTTCCTTTAAAAAAATTCTAAAGAATCGAATTACACTGACAAAAGATGTGTCAAAAAACATTTACCCATATCCTCCATTATCCAATAAACTTGAGGATTTTAAACATGTGTGGAATGTCTAGAGTCACATCCGGGGATTTTCATAAGAAATTTTTAATCTCCAAGAGTTTTTTCAGGCTCATGAGACATATGAGTTTGTTATACTTGTACAAAAATGAAGCGTTTGGGTTTTTGGTATATGATACTCGTTTTCTGTTCTTTACATTCTTTGATGTTTACCATATTCTCTTTCCTCTCTGCTCCATGTTCTCATGGGCTTGACCGCATCTTCATTGTTTACTCAACCGTAGCTCTTGTGTTCTTTTGACCCCTTCCTGTTGTGTTTATTAAATTCAGATAAATTCTTTGCTTTTATTTAGTTCCATTCGCTTTATTCTCTTGATCCTCTAACAACGATTGTTATGCAAATGTACATATCAACTCCATCTGCAATTTTTTTTACATCATCCAATCACATGTTTACCATCCACGGAAGATATCATTAGACATTGGATAGACAGAGTTGCAGAGCCAGTTGCGATAAGCATTTAACCGATGACAAAAAGAGAACTAGATTTGTGGAGTGTACAACAGTCTCATGCACTGTTCGAATGTGTAATGAAGTCGCAATATTATGACTGAGGAAATACGAATTATAGGCGTTAAAAAGGTGCACTTGAAATGGGATGAATTTATGATTTTTCGGGTTTAAATAGGTCTCTTTAAGAATTATTATGTGTTTATTTCAATTATTTTTCCCGACCCCTAGATCTAATTGCACTAAAAATTTTATTCTTACTATAGCATCAGGGGGTCCCAGAGAAGATTCCCTCAAATCGTGGTGCGAATCGGAATAGGCCAAGACTGATCAAAACACAGAAATCCACATTTTTATCAATTTTCTACAGTCGAATTTTCTTCATTTGACTTTAACTATTTTTTCCGACCCCTAGACCCGACTGCACTAAAAATTTTATTGTTCCTATAGCATCGGGAGGTCCCAGAGAAGATTCCCTCAAATCTTTATGCAAATCGGAATAGGCCCAGTATGATCAAAACACAGAAATCCACATTTTCATCAATTTTCTCTAGTCGAATTTTCTTCATTTGACTTTAACTATTTTTTCCGACCCCTAGACCCGACTGCACTAAAATTTTTATTGTTCCTATAGCATCGGGGGGTCCCAGAGAATATTCCCTCAAATTTTTAAGAAAATCGGAATGGCCTGATTATGCTTCATCATTTTTAATGCGATGATTTCATTTTTTGTTAACGGAGTTGTTAAATATTCACTTTTAAAGAAATTTCATAAATCAAAAAAACAAAATTATGTTCAAATTTTTTCAAAAATTTGTTTTTTGAAACTACCAGGGTAAAATGAGTCATTTTCAATTTTTTTCCTTGAATTTATTCTGTGCAGGAGAGAATCTTGAATCCATAATCATCAATTAAAATTACCCCCTGAAATTATCCTGTGAGGTTCATAGAACTTTCTCCAAAATTTATGCTATTTTTGTCACTAAAAGTTTTTCCATGTACCGGGTGCATAGAGGCGCATTATATATTTAGAAATATCACGAAGGGTGAAAGAGACTGTCCCACGTGTGCGTCTGCAGACAGTTCCATTCATATAACAACAACAACGAATGGATGTTAAAAAAGGGTAGACAACGAGTTGTAGCGTCTGTTCACATTTTCATGGGCTAAACACTTTTTTCCATTTTTCCCTTTGGAATTTCCTCTCTTTATGCTCTCCCGTTGAGCTAGCCATAGACAAGAGGGTCGACGAACGCTTGCGTTGAATAAATAAATAAATAATTCAATTTCGTTAAAAAAAAAAAAATTTTAATACGTACACTTAAAAATAAAAATCTTAATTTGAGCTTTTCGATATCAATTTGAAATTTTCGAAAAGCTTAAATTGAGCTTTTCAAAAATCTTATTTCATGGCACTGAAAAGCTCAATTAAAAAAATTTCACATTGAAACTTGAAAAGCTCAATTTAAGCTTTTCTAAAAGCTTAAATTAAACTTTTCATAAAGCTTAAATTAAGCTTTTTGAAAATCTCAATTTGACATTTTTGAAAAGCTCAATTTGAGCTTTATAAAAATCTCAAATTGAAACTTTCGAAACGTTTAATTAAAGCTTTATGAAAATATTAAATTGAGCTTTTTAAACGCTCAAATTGAGCTTTTTCAAAGTTTTCAATTAAAAAATTTGAAAATCTCAATTTAATTTTTCTTCCTGATGGGCGTAAATTACCCTGAAATTTTCCAATAATAAACAAGTGTTGAATTTCTAAAAAAATTCTCAATTAGAGCATTAATAAACAAATCCACTTAATTTGATACATGACATCTAATCACTGAAATACGTGATATGCACATTTTCACTTAAACCATGACTATAAATTGTCAGTGTTTAAACTTCTTGATTATAGCATCTGTTATCTCAATCAAACCAAAGATTTAACAACACAAGACGTGTTTTGTAGATGGAATTACATTATTATCGTTTATTTTTCACCATCAAAAATGATGTGAAGGAATAAATTAGAATGAGAGATATTCATGAGAGGAAAAAAAAAAAATGCTAATGACATACAAGAGTTTTGAAGAAGAAAAAAAAAAACAGATCTCACGAGTGGTTGGACTAAGTCAGCTGCATTTAATTCTTGACATGTGTAGCTGATATGACTCTATCCGATAGAAAATACACAGCTCTATTCTGTGCACGATGAGTGTTTCCTTGACAGGCGGAGGTGTATGTAGAGGTAAAGGAAATGAGGTGAATTGAATAATGCATTTTATTAATTTATTTTTTAATAATTTTCTATTACTCAAAATCTAATAGAGATTGAATTTATTTAATTTAATCGATAAATTATTTCTATTATGAAAGTCTTGTTATGAGGACAAAACATCGTTAAATTCAATGATTCCATTATTTTCAATATTGCAGCAACAATTATCATAAATACTGTTTTATTTTATAATCCTCTCTGCGACGTTTTAAATCAACAATTTTCGTTACCACCGTGTGAAGGATTTACAGTGGCTATGATGGGTGGGGGATATACCCTGAATAATGCTCGTAAATTCCAATTGTGCAGAATGTCTAAAAGGCATGGAGACGACACCAATCGTAGTTAATTAACAACAATAGGTTCAGTGAGGTTTTAGTTGAGTCCAGAAGACTTCTAGGAAATTTCTTAATTTTTTTTGATTATTTTCACTTGCATGTGGAGAGAATAATTGGTGGTTAAATTTGTTGAATATTCTCTTGATATATTTATTTTGCATTCCGAGAAGAAAGAAATTGTCATCTGAAAGATTTTGATTAATTTAATTGAACCTTTAATGTTGACCTGAAGTGCTCAAGGTCAACTTGAAGTGCATGAGAGAAGAGTGAAATTCAATCAAAATAACATTAATCACTGAGGCTTGATTTTTGGTATTATATCACCAGTTATTGTCCTTATACAGAATATGCCCTCGGGTAACTTCATATTTGTCATTTATGATGACGTTGGAAGGTTACACTCTCCATCTATCCAAAAAACTGTAGGAGCCCCGAGGTCGTTTCTCGGGTGAAATTTAATGACAAATGAATTAAAAATAAAAGTCAGATTGATAAATGAATAAATTGATAGTTTTGAATAAACAATAAAATTACAAATAAATGATTGAAAATATTTTAAAAAAAAATTTAAACATGTTTTTCTCAAGCTAAATGTAACGAGTCATCATTCCGTAAATCACTTGGACGGAAACAAATTGCAAATCTTCGTTTATGAGATCGTAAACGGGACTTGTGTTTTCCACTTGGAGCACATACACTATCGTTGAAAAAGTGAGTTGTGGTCTTCCAACTGTCAATTGGAATTTTCATACAGCTGTGTATATGTATTCCTTCCGGGCTTTATCATCCTGCGGAGGATTTTTTTTTATTTATTTAAACTTGGCTTTTGCTCCCGTCGTATTTATTATTATTATACACCTGAGAGAATGACCTCGAGAGTTTATATCGTATGTGGTTGTAAATATTCGTCTCTTTGTGTCCAAAAAACATTTTTCACGGTTATAAATTATTATTGGCATTCATAAATGTCTGAAGAGTCTGGAGTCGAGTTCAAAGTGGGAGAAAAAGTAATTGTATATTCTCCAGAATTTTTTTATTACTTTTTTTTGTGAACTCTGTGGACTTTCTCCATGAGTGGAGAATTTGACTTTGAGCGGTTCTATTATTGAAAAAATTAAGGCAAGTGTCGAAATGAAAAAAAAAAAAAATGCCAAATGTCGTTCTCTGATATTTTTTTTCAATGTGTGAAAATTATTCTGCCACTGATTTCTCGACTGGAATTCCATCAGAGGGTCCTGGAGAAATATTTAGATTTTTTTACAGAAACCGAAAACGCGTTTTACTACACCCAAATAAAAAAAAAAATTAATTTAAGCTTTTCTATCTCAATTTGAGATTTTCGAAAAGCTTAAATTGAGCTTTTCAAGAAATCTTATTTAAAGACATTGAAAAGCTCAATTTGTGCTCAATCTATGATTTTCAAAAATCTTAAATTGAAACTTTTGAAAAGCTCAATTTAAGCTCTTCGAACATCTAAATTTTATACTTTCGAAAAGCTCAATTTAAACTTTATGAAAATCTTAAATTGAGACTTTCGAAAAGCTCAATTTAAGCTTTTCGATATTTTCAAATTGAACCTTAAATTCTTAAACTTTTCATAATGCTTAAATTAAGCTTACCGAAAATGTCACTTTGAGATTTTTGAAAAGCTCAATTTAAGCTTTACGAAAATCTCAAATTGAGACTCTCGAAACGTTCAATTAAAGCTTTATGAAAACCTTGAATTGAGCTTTTCAAACGTTCAAATTGAGCTTTTTCGATATTCTCAATCTAAGAATTTTAAAATCTCAATTTAACTTTTCTTTTTTTTGTGAGGTCAAGTCTCACATGAGTTTTCCAGACTCGAAGGGCCCCCTCAACTGATTATTCACGTTGACATATGAAAAAAAGACAGAGGAAGACATGTTGTATGTACTCGAGGAAGCAGTCACGTGCTTAGTATTTGAGAGACATGAGATGGTGGGGAAGGGGCAGGAGGGGAAGGGGAAGGGGGGAAATATAATAAACGTGGGATAAACGCATCCGGTTTGCGCATACATTATCCCAAGTAAGCCGGTGAAGAGGTTTTAGGTCTTGTGAAGAGGTCGCGATGAATGACGCTCGTTTGTAAAAAAAATTTTAAAACGACGTCGGCTCGTCGTCGGAGATCAGTGAAAGTCAGCTTCCTTGTGGAAGGCATCATTGGATAGTGTGTAACGATCTGCCGACTGGTATATACTCAAATGACCTCGTCGTTGTACCTAGGATAATAATGCAGTTACAGACACACACACGAGAGGGAAATAATGTCGGTGGATAGTCGTATGTGCAGTGCCTACTCAATAAGCTAGTTACGCACAAACCCGTCTATTCTGGTTACACTGGTTATGGGTGTATATGGGTGCAGCGGGACTATTTATTTCTTCTTTCCTTGCTGGGATTTTTTTTTCCCCTCCTGTTCTACCACCCACGTGGGGTTCTAATGCGAGCAGTTTAGTTATTCAATAATTTTAGGAATTAATAATCAATCCTGTCAACTGTTTAATCAATTTCAGAGGGAAATTCATAAATTTTAGAATTTTGAAGACACTATTTTGCGAATATCTCGAAAACTCCTGAGTTTAGAGAAAAATATCAAGATACCTTTTTTGTAGCTCTTGAAATTTCCTAAAAAAAATGTCTTTTAACATTTTTCTCTAAATCTTTTTTTTTCAAAGATATTTACAAAAAACTTTTTCTTCAAAATACAACGATTAAAAAAAAAATCATGAAGACTTTTCAAAGTGCTGTATCCGTCGACTAGTCCCCACGACTATTACAGCTCGAGCGTCAATCGGCCATTACAGTCACGTACCCCACGTAGATTTCCGTCTGAGTGTCCGAATACACACGCATTCCGCTTCCTCTTTTCCTACCTAAGATACCACTGAGTTCGTTATCCTTGTACAAGTTTGGATTCCACCACTGTATTATCCATACATGAACACAATGGGTGAAGAGTCAAGAATCTTGGAGAGCTTAACAGTAAATAATCCAGTGAGTCTTGGAGGGTTGCGGGAGTGAAGCGTCAGAGAAGAAAAAAAAGATGAGAAAAATAGGAAGAATGAAGGAGCGCTCGAGGGCCGGTACTGTGTTTACGTCCATTATTTTTCTCTCTCTCTCTCTCTCTCTCTCTCTCCCCCCCCCCCCCTCCCCCGCTAGTTATTTATTTTTCCCTCAGTGTAATATACGCAACGTTTGATCGTAAAACGTCTGTGTGAGGGACCACATGCATCATTTAACGGTACAAACGCGCTTAGGACCCTTCTTCTTATTTTTTGCTTCATTTAACAATTATTCACAACCGGAAGTACCCAGAATGATTAATATTTTTTTTTAAATGTACACTAAAAAAAAAATTTTAATTTGAACTTTTCGATCTCAATTTGAAATTTTCGAAGAGCTTAAATTGACCTTTTTTTAAAAAAAAATATTTAAAGACATTGAAAAGCTCAATTTGAGATTTTAAAAAAGCTCACATTGAGACTTTTAGTAAGGCCAATTTAAACTTTATGAAAATCTCAAATTGAGACTTTTGAAAAGCTCGATTTAAGCTTTTCGGTATTTTCTAATTGAACCTTCAATTGTTAAATTAAGATTCAAAAAACTCAAATTAAATTTTTCGAAAAGCTTAAATTAAACTTTTCATAAAGCTCAAATTGAGCTTTTCAAAAATATCAATTTGAAACTTTTGAAAAGCTCAAATTAAATTTTATGCAAATCTCAAATTAAAACTTTCGAAACGTTCAATTAAAGCTCTATAAAAATCTCAAATTGAGCTTTTCAAACGTTCAAATTGAGCTTTTTCAAAGTTATCAATTTAAGAATTTGAAAATCTCAATTTTTCAAAAAAAATTTATTGACATGGAATATTTAAAATTTAGTGCGAGACATTTTGTTATAAATCTAGGAGTTGAGGGTAATGTATGGGTAATTGGGTGGGTTGGGTTTTAAAGTAATAAAACTGTTGTTATTGATAGGGTACTTACTTTGCAGAGGGCGACGCCAGTGTCAAGTCTGTCCATAAAATTGTCGAGGCTTATTCTGAGCTCAGGATAGAGAGCATTTAACCACTCAGCTAGATCCTCCTTCATTGCAATCAGGTATTCCTCTGAGGATTTGAATGGCCTGTATGGCCGGGCTTCCAATAAGACTGACATTTTTTGTTTTCCTGGTGTTTTTTTTTTTTTTTTTTTTTTTCTGAAAAACATTGAATAGTAGTGAGTGCACTCGCTAAACTCAATTCGTCTGGATGTGACGACAGTTGTGTCTAATAAATTCTTTTCACGTGTTGGCACAATAATAAATGATGCGACAAACAGATAGCACATGCAGTATTTATTACCGCCTGTATATAGAGAAGAAATGTAGACAGTGGAAACATTTTCTAAATTTTCTGTTGGTATTTGTGATGATGACAATAACATTGTATTCAACTTGTATACGATATATTAACATGAATCATTTTATTTTTTGTTTCAGAATATTTATCAATCATCGATGGCCAACTAGGGAGATACAATGAAAGAGTAACGGTGAGTTTATTCTTACATGTTTGATGACAATGAGGAATTGAATTATTTGAATAATTTCATGACTCAATTTGATGCAAATCATTTTTCATCGATATCTCTGAAACTAGTGAGTTTTTAGAAAAATGTCAAGAGATATTTTTTTTAGCCCATAAAATTTTCTACAAAAAATGTCTTTTGACATTTTTTAATAAACCCATTATTTTCGGTAAAATAACGTCAATCAATCAATTGGAAAAGACTAAAAAGATTGGCTGAGAAAATTTTTAGTTTACTCGTGTAAAATAATCTTATCTCCCCCTCTGGACGGCCTACATCCTATCTGACATTCTCAACTGGCCACGAGTAACGACAATGCGACAGTAATTAGATTACCCAAGCAACATACACCCGTATCTAGGGTTTTAGATCTACTGGGACAGTTTAAGCTCGTTACATTATGGAAAATAGTCGAAGACCTGCATTTATACTGGTTTTATCTAATTTCATCAAATTATATAGAGTCTGTTATTAGATTACATGTATTCTCTTTACAGATAATGAGAATTGTGAGAGTTCCGGGTACGCAATATTCAATAATTCATAATTTTTAATTTTTATACAATTTTTTTTTTTCTTAAAATTCAATATTTTTAATTGAATTTTAATTTCTCCCGATGATTGATTAATTTCATTGATTAATTATTTTTTCCTCAAATTGACAATTACGTTGGGAATGTTTAAAGGATAAATTGCTCGAGTGATTAACGATCGAACGCGTGAATATGTGTATCAATTCCAGAATTCTTATGAGGATTTATCGTAATGTATCTCACGTATCATCAGATAAATTAATTGAACTCGGAATTAGGTATTCACGTATGTATACGCGGGCCCTAGCCTCCTCATGCTCATTCGTCTTCATGCCCAAAGGAAATATAATCTACTGTTTTGTTGAGCGAAGAGATGAGACGCGTGCGAAAGTGAATGCATTCATGAGAGTAATCCGATATCGATATTACATGGTTGGATATGTGGCACGGGCCAAGGATAATATCTGTAACGTTATTGTCAAATGTTACACGTTATCGGGTATTATATTAAATGACTCAGCATTTGAATGGGTGAATTTTATAATTTATTGAGTAGAATAATTAATTTTTTAAGATAAATTGGAGAAAAAAAATTTCTTCGCCAATTAGATTGCAAATATCTTTTAAACTGTTGACTCTAGAGAAAAATGTCAAGAGACACTTTTTGTAGAGAATTTTGTGGGCTATAAAAAAGGTCTGTAACATTTTTCTCTAGACTCAGTAGTTTTAGAGATATACACAAAATAGTGTTACTCATTTCCTTTTTTTTCATAAAACTATTGATTTATCGATTGAATCAATAAAAAAAAATTTAAAAAAAATGAAAAAATATCGAGTACAGGCCCTTGGCCAAGAGATGTGTACAATATTGATTAGATTAAGGCTGAATTGATCTTGAGTATGATAAGAGAGGTATAAATAATGTGTCTTGGGGGCAAAGGATTGAAGAGTAATAAATAAATGATGTGCCTTCGTCAGAGAAAAAGAAAAGTCACATATCCCTGAGCAATGTACGAGATTTTATATTCATTGCAATCAGGATTGATCAGCTTTATGTATTAAAAACGTTTATGGATATTAAATGCCATTTTTTTTTTTTTTTCAAGCCGACAGTTTATGATTTTTCTTTGCATTTGTGTGCGTGAATGCACAAGTTATTTACACACACTAAACTGCCCCCGGTGGGGCAGTACGGAATCCCCCTCTTCGTTGAGAAAATGTTGTGAATGAGCGCTCCCCCATTCACTTTTAACCGGAGCTCAGCTGGGAAACAATTTTTTTTATCTCTCGAGATGTAATCAATCTCTTGAAGGAATTATTCATGTGTTATATAGAATCATCGACGCAAACTCGTTATATTTTTTATATTGATGAGAATTTTAATATTTTTCAAAGGATTAAAAATGAATTTTCATCAATTTTTTTAAAAGAATTTCTCATTTGTTCTCATTGAATATTGAATTATGTCCATAACGAGTAGTTTTAATGAAAAATATCAAGAGACATTTTTTTTTATAAATTTTGTCATCTACAAAAAAGGTCTCTTAACATTTCTTCATAAAACTACTCATTTTCGAGATAATGACAAATTTAAAAAATACAAAAATTTTACGTATTATTTGTGATTTATTCAGTTATTTTAGTTGATGTATTTTTGATGAGTTAGATAATGTGCATGACTATCTAGGCCAACAGTACATGCATCTTCATTATCTTATTTAGAATGAATCATGTGAAATTTTATGGCCATTACTCAACTGATTATGAGTAAATAACCCATTACGTTTTATAATATTTGTTCTTGTCATCACTAGATTATTCAAATAAATTTAATTTTTTTTATTACAAGATAAATTGAATTTTGGAGAATTCTCTTTTGTTTTCACTGGAAATCAGTTGATGATAATAATGATAACAACATATAATCTCAAAGGTGCATCCGTATACGACAGCCTATAATTTATACTCTCCATCCACATCTTCATTTCTTTATTCACTTTTTTTTTTTTTTTTCTCATTTCAAAAGAGGGATGATCTCGTTTCAGTATGACATGCAGCTGACACGATTCCTACTCTCCCTTTTCGATTAAACATTATTATCTTCTCAATACTATTATCATGATTATTCTTTTTGATGAATATTCTGAGAGAATTTTTTTTTATAAATTAACAAACAATCAATTATCTCATTAATGAGTCATTTTAGAGCAAAATGTCAAGAGACATTTTTTATAGCTGATTAAATTTTCAATAAAAAGTGTCTCTTGATATTTGACTCTACAATTCTTCATTAACGAGATAATTAAATATTTATAAAAATGAAAAAATTATTACAGCAGAATTTTTATCAAATTATTGTTTTTGTGGAAATAAGAAAAATATATGAGAATATGGAGGAGAAAAAATGAGTTGAAAGTACAAAAGAGAGATGAAGGAAAAATGCCGGAGGTACAGTTGTTCATTATTTATCCATCCTAGCCCTCGATAATTGCTGACTGCTGATATTCAGACCCAGAGGAGGGAGATATAAAGCAAATTGCCCCGGGTTATTACGCGTAAATTTGAATAATAAATACTGAATCCATACATTGGTGATAAATCCTTTATGATGAAAACACTACACTCACCTAATCTCTGTAATCCAGGGTATTTATCTCCTATTCATCATTCAAGTAGTAACACTTTAGCGCGATGAACAATCGCGCGGGATTGTACAAAATCATAAGTAAAATTGCGATATTTTATTGTTATTATCTTTTTTATGATTCATTAAACACGAAGAATAATTATTATTTTCCACTGTTCATTATTTTTTTTAACTCTACTAGTTGATAAATAAAATGTCAACAATTGTTGATTAAAAAAATAATTTTTTCAAATTTATAATTTTTATTTCAATTCATTGAATTATTTTTATTTTTATTCAAATAAATTATTTGATATTTTGAATTATTCAGAGATTAAAATCATTCGTTTTATATTTTTTAGACGTCATGCTCACGCGTTCACGTCCCAGGGAGAGACTGGAGAGCTTGCAGCTGCTGCGGCTGTATTAAGGGGGGCTTGTCGGTAGAGTACCGCTGTGGAAGGGGATTTAGTGACTCTGGTGATACAACGGTAGAGTGAGCTACGTATCGAGGTATCGACAATTTGATGATAAAGCCATTTTCATCGTGTTCTTGGGATGATGGAGGAGGAATTCTATGGTAATGTATATTTATTAATTATTCTGTTGATCATTTACCTTTCAAATGATTTTTTTAATAAATAAATAAATTGACAAAAATAATTTTTTTTTCAAATTAATTAAATTTTTTAGTTTAACAAATTGTCAAATTTTAAATTGTTTATATTATTTATGAAACCTCTAAATCATTTATTCACAAGGAAAAATTGAATAAATCGTTGAATTTATCAATAAATCCACAAATTATTTTCTATTGAATAAACTCATGAATTACATTTCCAACAGTATCTCCCACTGGGCTTTATACCCAAGTCAAACGTGATCAAAGATGCGAGGCGTCGAAGAGGCTGCAAGTCGACTCTCTCTGTGAAGTCTCCCACTGTTGGTCTTGGTTCTGGAGTTGACAGGGTCTTGCAGATGTGGTGAGTACACATTATACTCTAATTCCAATGGTCCTTGCTACTGACGTAAACAAACAGGTGATTCCAATCACTTTATCAATAATAATAGATGAATTTAGGGTACATGAGATAGAGATATTTCTTAAAATTCATTTAATGGAGAATTTTATAAAGAAAAATGTCATGCAAATTACCAACTAATGCCCTAAATTCAACTTCCAAACGAGACTCTAATGCACGTTCTTGATTTCATGTAACTCTGGGTTAATTTAATACTTGCTATTCCCCCCGGAAAACTTCTATCACTTTTAGTTCTCCCAGGATAATTTAACTGTTGAAATAGATTTAAGTGTGAACTAATGATTATTCTCAGCACAATGACTAATTAGAACTTTTATCATGCTAATGGTAAACTGATTGAGAAACCTCAGCTTCGTGTATTTTTGAGGATTCCAGTTAATGAAAATAAGATTTAGTATTTATCTCCGGAATGAGTGGTTTTAGGAGAAAATATCAAGAGATCTTTTTTGTAGATGAGAAAATTTTCAACAAAAAATGTCTCTTAACATTTTTCTCTAGGATCAATTATTATCGAGATAAATTGAATTTTAGAGAGATATGTAAATTGAAATTGTTAAGTGAAATAATAAATTCTGGAATTTTGATTCTCTGGAGGTAAAAAAAAATTCCAGGAAAATATTCTGGTAATTCCAATGTATACGAGAGTTATCATTCCAGTGACATAAAAAGTGTCTTCATATTCAGCGTAAGTAGAATATAAGAGGGTGATTGAAACATGAAACAAAGTAGAAAAAGAGTGAGAGAGAAAGAGTGAATAGGAGGGTGAATGGGGTGGATGGGAAGAGCCAGGCTGATGTCTTATACCGATGGGGTGGGTTTTGTAAGTGGAACAGGGGTAGCTAGGAGAGCAGGTTCAAATCAGACGAGAATGGACCACTCCTCCGTTATCAGCTTGGAGCCAGTCGTCTCTCCCTCAACCCAAGCCGACAAATTACTACATTTTCCCTCCTCCTCTCCCCCCCACCTATGACCTCAAATCAGCCATGTACGTTAGGTGCCCGGTGGTATTTCGATGTCTACTATCTTCAGCTCGAGTAGGACATGATGATTGTTCATCGTTAGGAGATAATCATAATGATGGTGTTGGTAATTTCTTTGAGTTTAATGGGAGAAATAAAAATAATAAAAGTTGAATTATCTCGTTAATGAGAAATTTTACGTGAAATTGTGAAGAGACATTTTTTTTTTTTAAAATTTTCTCAGCTTCAAAAAAGGTTTTCACACTTTTCTCTCTAAAATCATTAGTTTCTGGGATAATTGCATAATTAAAATATTTGGAGAATAGACTTTTTTTAAAAAAATAAAATTATAATCCACATATTTTCAAAAATACCGCATTAATGAAAATAAAGGTATAAAATAAAATGAGAAAGATAACAACAGCAATCTCCAGCGTTTGTACTTTATGACCGTTGATTTATAAGGGAAATAATTTCGTCGGGCAATTCCTTTCTTCCATACCCAAGCCAAGAGGCCATATAACACTGTAGCTCTTACCCTTCTTCATTCACTGCTCTCGAAAAAAATTCATTATAAGGCTTAGAATAAGAAGGAGAAAAAAAAAAAAAAACAAAACAATACATTTTACACTTGATTTTTTAATATTAACAAACGTCTGAAGTTGTGGAATTTCTTTTATAACAGATAATATATATAACTCACCGATTATCTCAACTCCCTTGGGAATTCGTGACTCTTGTTCATCTTTATTTTTTTATTCTCATTGGATTGTAAATTCATGGGAATGATTAATGAACAATTCCAGTTTGAATATTTACAATTTTATTTTATTTAAAAAAAAATATACATTTTACTCCAATATTTTTTAAAATAAAAAAATTGATTAAATTCCAGTCTAAATGAAGAGTTGTACTAACATGATAGTGAATAATGTAGTTAAGATTATAGAATTCCTCGTGGAGTGAATACTTGTCAAGTGAGAAACTTAATTAAATATCAAAAGTGTCCGACGAAATTACGAAAATTGATATGACGACTTTTCTCTCATTTTCCCCCCCCTCTACCCCACAAGTACCGAGCCATTCTTATTACTCGGTAAGACGAGGTATGCGACGTAGCGTCCGTCCTATTCGCGAATATTACTACTTAACGTCTAATAAACGTCTAGGCATTCGAGGTCGTACATTTTAGTTGAACACCCTTGGGTGTGAGGTTCTCTTTTACCTTCTCATTCGCCTTTTTTTTTTTTTTTTTTCTTCACTATGAACCTCCGTGCTTCATCATTCCATCTAGCTACCACACCTGAGTGTGATACCCAGGCGAATAACGAGGGTATAACGTAAAACGTCATGACTGCCGCTTAGGTCACTCTAGCCTCCTGCCTGTCCCGACGTACTGCACATATTAACACAGAGGGGGGGGGGGGGAAAACCGGTTTATAATGCCATGGGATATGGGTGCGACAGTTATCATTATGGTCGAATTATGAGGGCTCATTATGATTATACTAATATAAGACAGTTTATTAGTCATTTTTCTGGAAATTATAGGCCTCAGAGATGACCCATTTTGCCCCAGTATCTTTAAAAAAATGCACAAAAAAAAAATTTTGAGATTTTCAAATTCTTGAATTGAGAACTTTGAGAAAGCTCAATTTGAACGTTAGAAAAGCTCTTTTTAAGATTTTCATAGAGCTTTAATTGAACGTTTCGAAAGTCTCAATTTGAGATTTTTATCAAGCTTAAATTGAGCTTTTTAAAAGTCTCAAATTGACATTTTCGAAAAGCTCAAATTAAGTTTTATGAAAAGTTTAATTTAAGCTTTTCGAAAAGTTTAATTTGAGATTTTCATAAAGCTTAAATTGAGCTTTTTAAAATTCTCAATGTGAAATTTTTGAAAATTTCAAATTAAGCACTGAAAAAAGCTCAAATTGAGCTTTTCAATATATTTAAATGAGCTTTTTGAAAAGCTCAATTTAAGCTCTTCGAAAATCCTAAATTGAGATAAAAAAAAATTTGTTATAAATGTTGGAAATGTGAAAAATCTCTAGATTTTCCAAATAAATAAAAAATATCTCAAACTCCAGAAAATTGAAAACTATCTCAAAACAGTATATTGTAAGTGTCTATACGAGTTATATGAGTTTGAAAACTGACACAGGCATCTAAATGCCGGTTATACACACAGCTATTGCTATATAAGTATCTATTGGTGCGGCTGAAACCGTTTACAACGGAATATTGTCCCGTCTAAGCCGCCCTCCAATATTTCATCAACTTTCTTATTCCTTCTTTTCTCCACTGCGCACCAGCTTTTCTGTATCCTCCAGCAATTTTTACTCTTCCCTCTATTCTATACACTTTACTACTGCGCTCTATCCAACCCAAGTGATCCTCCCTCCCTCCCCATTCCATTTCACTGAAACACACCCACCATGAACTTTCTCACAAATACTATTTTTGCAATAAGTTTGATTCTCTCGCACTGTCCCATCACGACTGAATGCCAATACTGGAGGGTAGATCGAGGGTAAAGATGGTGAATAGAATGAGAAAACTATGTCCAAGTAATCCTCACGATTTCCTTCAATTTTTTATCGTAAAATAAGTTGCAAAAAAATGTTTTTTTATAAATTCTTAGTCATACATATGAAACAATTCATGGTTCGTAAAAGAATGAAATTACATATATATCATCTACTGTCTTGACAGCAATATTTCTAGTGGCCAGAGTATATAAAATACGCGATTCGATTTTGTGATGTATGAAGCTATCAAAATCAATGGCCTGTAAAGGCTTACAGCAATTACCAATATATGCAATATATTCTTTCTTTTCGGGTAGAAATTATTCCTCCGGATGCTCCATCCATCGATCGAATTGCCGATTTTTTTTTTTGAAAATTTTGATAAATTCTATTAATCATAAATAATGAAATAATATATTGCCAGTATGAAAATAAATGGCCTTGATGTTTATGTAGTGATGTTTTGTCTCTTGCTTCAGCAACTTTTCTCAGTTAAGTAATCCTAGATAGAGCACTTGAAACGGAAACAGTGAGAACGGAAGGATAAGCGGGATAATAAGATACTCCCGATTTCCCCCCATCCATTCTCCTCTCCTCTCTGTGCCAGCACCTCCGCTTGAAAGAAAAGATGCAGCCAACCGTAACAAATCTGTATAACTAATCCGGAAAATCTCGTTATACAATTGAAAATGGTTTTGATATAAACAACGAATATCTTGTGTTAAAAATATTTAATTCATTTTTCATGATTTAATAATAATATTAGAACTAAAAAAAACAAAAAGTCAAATTGAGATTTTCAAATTTTTAAATTGAGAAATTCGAAAAAGCTCAATTTGAGCGTTTAAAAAGCTCAATTTAAGATTTTTATAAAGCTCTAATTAAACGTTTAGAAAGTCTCAATTTGAGACTTTTATAAAGCTTTAATTTGAGCTTTTCAAAAGTCTCAAATTGATATTTTTGAAAAGCTCAAATTAAGCTTTATGAACAGTTTAATTTAAGCTTTTCGAAAAGTATAATTTGAGATTTTTGAATCTTACTTTAACAATTGAGAGTTCAATTTGAAGATAGCGAAAAGCTTAAATTGAGCTTTCCAAAAGTCTCAATTTAAGATTTTCATAAAGTTTAAATTGAGCTTTTTCAAAAGTCTTAGTGTGAGATTTTTGAAAATCTCAAATTGAGCACAGAAAAGCTCAAATTGAGCTTTTTAATGTCTCCAAATAAGATTTTTGAAAAGATCAATTTTAATGCTTTTCGAAAATCTCAAATTGATATCGAAAAGCTCAAATTAATTATTTCTTTTTTGGTCTATACAATTCCCTCGGCATGACAAATAAATCGTAACATGGGTAAAAAAAAATTTATATACAACAATTGCATCTTCACGAATTTGTGGTAACCGTCAGTTGCTCACAACAATGGAATAGGCGGCTGACTGCAAACATTCCTTACCACTGGGGAGTGCGCAACTGTCGCCTCCTCCGCGAAAACCTCATAGTCATGCTAAACATCCCCGGTCGCTCGGTAGGAAGGAGCGATGGTTGTAGGCGTTCGGTCCAACGACGGACGTGCATGAATAATTAATTAGGTCGTTTCGTCTCACGGTATTCCACTATGCCTTACACAGTGAATACAGAAGTGCCCAATGTTGATGCTCTGATGTATTTGGTATTATAATTTTATGAAAAAATTGAAACTAAAAAAAATTCGACATTTTTGTTAATTGCGATTATCTCGATAATGAGTGGTTTTAGGGGAAAATGTTGAGAAATGTTTTTTGCAGATGATAAAATTTCCTACAAAAAATGCCTCTTGACATTTTTATCTAAAATCAATAATTATCGAGATAATTTCCGAATTAATGAGAGTGAATTTAAAAATGAATGAATATACACCATTATCCATCCATCTGTATTAATGCATTAAGCACCTTGGGAGAATTACCAGATGAAAGAGACTAGACACGGAGGCTTACGGATTAAGATCAATTTCGTGTACCTCATGGATATGCAGATCTTACTGGGGGTCTACATGGTAGATTGAAATAGCAGTTGATAGTTACAATGAAATGAATTATAAATATTTGATTAACAAATATAAATGTAAATTCAATCACCAAAATTGTCAATAATATTCATCACAAAATCTCACAACTTGAATTTTCAATAAATCAGTGTGTTATCCACGGATTAATCCTCACCATCGAGAGTTGAAACAGTTGAATTTGTTTCGTATAATATCGATATTATCAAAATACAAAATGATTTTCCGGGGATAATGGTTAACCACAAATTCGTGCAAATAAACTATTCCAATTTCGAAATATCAGTTGGGGGGGGGGGGGAGGGGGGGAAATGGAAAGACCCAAGTGAGACAAAGAGACTAGATAACTGACAGTTGTTGTCGTATGTGTGGAGATGGTGAGGGAGGTTGTAATACTTGTACAAATGTGGGAGAGGTCATTCATGTGCACGAATAGCCACACGAAAAGCAATCATCTCGGCCGGACGCAATCAACCCCTTTCCAACAATTCCACCTCTCCATCTCGATTCTTGATGGGTTTTCTCTGGTTGCTCTTAACATTGTAAATTTATTTATTACGTTGTGTACATGTGTATACAGTTGGCCGAAGATTTAAAAATTTTGGTGACTCAATTTTTTTCCCCTGACAAAAATTTTCCAGAAAAAATTTCCTTGAAAAAAAAATTTCTGGAAAAAATTTCCTTGGAAAAAAATTTTCCGGTAAAAATTTCCCCGAAAAGACATTTTTCCGGAAAAAATTGCCTTTATAAAAAATTTTCCCGGAAAAAATTTCCCTTATAAAAAATTTTCCGGAAAAAATTTCTCTTTTAAAAAATTTTCCGGAAAAAATTTCCCTTATAAAAAAATTCCATAACTGAATGAATGATTATTAAAATTGAAAAAAAAAAATTTCGTTTTAAAATTGAATTCTCCATTTATTAAAGCACACGCACCCCACTAATTAATAAGTCGATCGATGAATTGAATTCAACAACTCGTGAGGCTGTAAAAGAGGTAGAAAATAGCAATTTCAATACTTGCTGGATTTATGTACGCGTTCCATGGTTCACCACGACTAAACTTCATATGACGTCAGTTAACTGAAATCACGGGAAATCGATTATAACGGCTTGATCGTTACACCATGGTAATGAGAAATGACACGTATTTCATGGATAATTCGTTCACGTGTGTCAGGATGCCACGGGTTTATCGTCTAGATTCAAAATTCAATTAATCGTCGCATCGAGAAATAAATGACTCGTAATGTGATAAAAATATTGAATATTAAAATTGAAAAATTTATCTCTCACGTGACAATTAAAAATCATTGTTAATTACATCTTCATAACCTCTGTCATCTTTCTCCCGGAAATTATCAGAAGATAGTTTCGCGGTATCGTGACAAACGGCACCCAGAACGTAAGACGTGAAAATGCTATCCGTTTAGTGACTCCCTCATCCCCTCCAATTTTCGGTTTGAGTCTCACGTTTTAGTCGTACCCTCCCCCCGTGTGAAGATGAACGGTTGGGTACAGTCGTGTCAACCGGAAGTCACGTAGCAGACTTTCAATTTCCGGTAAAGCCGCTGGACGACACAGCACTTGATATGAGTGGTGTGCCTTTTTACTCTTCGTACCGAGCTATTTGGAGAATGTCGCCAATTGATTACCAGTGTTGGTGAACAATGAGACAGATTTGATGGTGACCGGATTTTTTTCCCCTGGAAAAAATTTCTGCGGAAAAATTTCCCTGACAAAGATTTCCCGGAAAAAATTTCCCTTATCAAAAATTTCCCCGGAAAAAATTCCCTTATCAAAAATTTCTCCGGGAAAAATTTCCCTGGAAAAAAATTGATATATAACTTTCAAAAATCAGTCATTTTCCGGGAGGAATTTTGTTAGAGGAAATTTTTTCTAAGGGAATTTTTGCCGGGAAATTTTTACCGGAAAAAATTTTTGTTGAGGAAATGAATTCCGGGAACCCGCTGATCTGTCAAATGCTCCTATGTAAGAAAAATCAAGAAAACTCACTAATAATAATCCTCGTCGTCGTTGATTGATAATTAGTACTCCCGGAAATAACAGTTTCGCCCTTATCCAATATCCTGCGGATGAGGCAATCAATTTGCCCTGAGATTACACGTAAATATACATCTGTAGTCTGGAGTACACCGGAAATTTATGAATTCTCGTCTACCTTTTTTACTCTTCCAAGGACACGTCAACTATAAATATCTCATGAATTGAATACTGACAATACAGAATTTCTTATTAAAAAATTTTTGTGTAATATCTCGGGGAAAAATTCTTCAAGTGATTATTTGAAAATAATAGAGTTATCTTCAATCGTGAGTACAATGAGATGAGGTCGATTGAAACACGAAGGGATATTGCTAGGAAGAGAAATGTCTATCCATTGTCCTTTCGAGCGTTTGTCAACTGGTGAGATTCGATATAGAAAATTTTGTTGGAGGATAATACTGAAAGCTTCTTACAGAGAATGATATGTCGTATTATACTCGACTGGGTATGTCTGTATATGGTGTTCGTTATGCTACATAATACTTTATGTATTATCTCGTCGTCTTGGCTAGTCCTTTTTTTTTCATACCCGCACTATCGTCCAGTGACGATAGAACGATGAAGCCTGAGGAGGTGATGAGGAAACAGTGAATGGGGGCAAGAATTCATCGTCTAGATGCCATTGTACTAGTTTAATAGAGAGTAGTAAGCTGGGATAGTATGAGTTGGAATGTTGGCGAGTGTATCGTGGAGATACCTTGGACTTTTAGAAATTTTTCTTAAATCAAAAGAATTTAATTTAATTCGTCAATTATTTCACTTGTTATTAAATACTGAATTATCTCGATAATTATTGATTTTTAGAAAAAATATCAAGATACATGTTTTTTAGTAAATTTTCTCACCTACAAAAAAGGTCTTCTGACATTTTTTCCTAAAGTCACTCATTTATGAGATAAATCGCTAATTACAAGAAATTTCGAATTTGATGATTTAATAAATTCTTTATAGTCGAGTTTTATTTCAGAATAATGAACTGAAAATTTAAATTTCTGGCAAATATCCAACATCCTTTATCACCTTCAGTGTCACAATAATTGCGCAACGAATTGACATTATCATACCGTTCAACTTTTGATACAGTCATGAATCAATTTAATGGACACTGGATAATCATGGGGGTGATCATGAGTCTGGATGTTCATTATATTATCAGTTTTCACCTATCAAAATAGAGCATGATTCAATCAGGCTGTATCTCATGGATCATCTACATGTATAAGGTATTAACGAAGGTCATCATTGATGGCTGAGGAAAATTGAGGATAGTATGTAGTTAATATCGTTGAAGTTGGGCTTCAGGTAATCATCATTGATGGTCATTTAATCAATTAGCCATGATGTCCAATCATGGATTAATTCCAAATGGATCAATTTCACAAATGATAAGAGCAACTGTTCTCTCTCCACCTCTACTTTTTGCCAATTTTTCCATATTCTCAATTCTAAGGTCTGAGAGAGTCTTCCCCCTCAAATGGCTTCCATGGCTTAATCACTGTTCCACAAAGTACAGTACATTTCTTTGTCCACCGATTTGGTGGAAGAAATTGCAACAATATCTCTTTGACTGCAAAGAAGACCATTTTTCATTCGGGCTTGTACCATATTTTCATTTTTTTTTTTTTTCTACTAAAAATGAATGATTTATTAGCGAATGTTTAGTGTCAAATGCACATTCATTTGAACATAAAATTCTTCATTGAAATATTATAACCGGTAAAAAAGTAATGGTGTAATAACTGCAATAGTATAACCATCAATATCTAACCAATCGGTGAAATATGTGTTCATCACGGGGGGTTTTTTTTTTTTTTTTAATCCCCACAGTTGTAAACTACCTCAGTATATATGATTTTGTACGCGTGTATCCTTCAATCACCATGCGCGATACACACTGTATCTGAATGGGGGGAGGGGGGGGGGGGAGGAGGAAAAAAATATTTATTTGCATGTGCTCATAGGACGAGGGATATGTCGATCCCGATCGACGCGTGTCGTTGACATTCGTCCCATTTTTTTTTTTTTTTTTTTTCGGTTTTTACCCCTTGATTTCACTCTCCCTTCTTCCACCAATCGATCCAGAATATGTCAAATGCTCTCCGCAGTCACCAATATTGTATTTGTCGTTGTTTCTGGTTGAAACAGGGGTATATTTTCATTTTTTTTTGTCTTTAAACTCTGGTTTTCAATAAAAAATAGTTTTGATGAAAAACACGAAATCTATTTTTTTTTTTTAAATTAATACATCAAAAATCTTATTGAAAGACATTGAAAAGCTCAATTTGAGATTTTCAGTGCTTAATTTGAGATTTTCGAAAATCTCATATCAAGACTTTTGGAAAGCCCGATTTAAACTTTATAAAAATCTTAAATTAAGGCTTTCGAAAAGCTCAATTTGAGCTTTTCGGTACCTTCAGATTGAACCTTCAATTATTGAATTAAGACTCAAAAAGCTCAAATCAAACTTTTCATAGAGCTTAAATTGAGCTTTTCAAAAGACTCAAATTGAATTTTTCAAAAAGCTCAATTTAAGCTTTATGAAAATCTTGAATTGAGCTTTTCAAACGCTCCAATTGAGCTTTTTCGAAGTTCTCAATTTAAGAATTTAAAAATCTCAATTCAACTTTTTTATTTTTTTTAATTAATAAAATTGTTTTTAGAGCAAATACTGATGAATAAATTTATGCATTTCAGGAGACTTAAATGGAGAAATGGAGAAGGATTGGAGATACCAGTTGGTGGATGTACATGGAAGGAATGAAGCTTTCAAGGAGGGGGATGTACACTGGAGGAGTGGAGATGAGGACAAGTAATTTCCTTGGTGGATGCATGAGGAGCGTGAGGAAACAGTTCAAGGTATGCTTAGTCGAATAGTGAGAAGGGTATAACGAAGGATGGAAATAACACGTGGTACCAAAACTAAATAATATTGATGGCTAACGGAAATTGAAAGCCGTTAAGATCCTCGGGTCTGTGGTGTAAAATAGGGCTCTCTGTTGCATAAATAAAATGGTGTGCATTAGGATTAGGTAGAGTGACTTCACCCTATAAACTTGGATAGTGACAGGTCTTCTTGGGTGATAACTTTAGGCGGAATTGTGAAAAGGAATGGTTGGTGAGTGGCTGAAGACATTTATGAAGTATTTATCACGATTTTTGATGGAAAACTTAATAGTATTATTATAATTACCATCTATTATCCCAAAAAAAAAAGTTAGATTGAGATTTTCAAATTCTTAAATTGAGAATTGCGAAAAAGCTCAATTTGAGTGTTTGAAAAGCTCAATTTAAGATTTTAATAAAGCTTTAATTGAACATTTCGAATGTCTTAATTTGAGATTTTCATAAAATTTAAATTGAGCTTTTCAAAAATCTCAAATTGACATTTTCGAAAAGCTCAATTTAAGCTTAATTAAAAGTTTAATTTGAGCATTTTAAATCTCAATTCAACAATTGAAAGTTCAATTTGAAGATACTTAAAAGCTTAAATTGAGCACTGAAAAGCTCAAATTGAGCTTTTTAATATCTTTAAATAAGATTATCAATTAATTAAGCTTTTCAAAAATCTCAAATTGAGAACGAAAGCCTCAAATTAAGATTTTTTTTTTGGGTGTACATTTCTCCACGAGAATATTATACCAAATAGTCTCGTTTTATGCAAATTTATATCTCACCACTGGCAGACAAATGCTGAAAAATGGCAGGCTTAAAACATGCGAGTGTACCCTTGACGATACCTTCACTATATTGAGTAATACTTGGTTGAGCTTTTTCACTGTTTCCATGTCTCCTCAACTTCTCCCAAAGTTTAACAATTTTCTTTTCCACCTCTTACACTCTCACACTCAACTTCATAAATCTTCAGAGTAAATATTTTTCCACCACCATTTCTCTCCACAATATCATCTCCCCTATCATCACAATCTCAATATAAAATTGGTACATTAGTAATGACGAGAACAAAAAAAAATTAATCGAATTAATTAAAAATTCGATAAAATACCATTTTTCAATTCTTCCAAAAAGAAATCTTAAAAATAGAAAAAAAAAAAATTATGAATTTAGTCCACTGAAATACCAGAGAAAAGGGGGAATCCCATCCATTGTGCCAAGAAAATAGTGAAAAAAAAAAAAAAAACTATTATGTGGGTATAACACAAAGCGGCAAAACCGTCGACACATACAATCATCGTCATCTTCGTCGATGCACGCATAATAATAAACGGGCGGGGGGGGGGGGGGGGGAGGAATAGCTCTAGGATGGAATCATAAAGGCCTCTTCAATCGTCAGCCAAGGGAAAAAGGTAAATCGGAATGAGAATGCGCGCTAGCACGAACACACGAGTCGGAGTGATGGTGGTATAGGCACTATGTGCAGTAATTTTCTCCTTTTTTTCTTTCTTCTCTCTCGTCATCGACTGCTGGTACCCCACCGACTGGTTTTTTTTCTGGGCTTTAAAGTGGAAAATAAGAATACACAAAAGGAAGAATGTGATGTACATATATATGTGTGTATTCCTATATATTATGAGTGAAAAATTTTCTTGATCTTCTTGTAGTCAGACGTGCTTTTTTAATTCACGAGTCGGTGGATTTTTTTAATCGTGATCTACCCACAGTTATATTCCTTTTATTCTCACTCCATCCATCCTGTTGGTTGCTTTTCTCTCGTGGGATAATTTTTTTTCTTTTTTTTTAAATTTCTAATCTGCCTGGTATATCTCCTACTCCTCTCTCTCTCATTTCTTCTTCATCTCTATTATTCTTTGAATTCTTCTTTGCTCTACTTCTCTTTAAGTTGCTCTCTCATATTTTTAATTAAACAATAAACAATTGTCGAGGAGGGGGTGGGGGGAGAGGCTAAAAGAGAATTTAAAAAGTGTTGAAATGTATGATTTTTTAATTTTATGGTCTGATAGACTAGAATTGTTGGATATTTTCTATAAAAATAATTCATTTATTCTTTTAAAATTGTAAATAAAATTCTTCTAAAAATCAAAAACAGTCAATTAGAAAGTTTTCTCAATAATTTCACTGGAGAAAAAAATAAAAAAATAAAACTGGAGAAAACAAAATGCAAAAGTTGCTTTACGATATCAGATATTTGGCAATCACTTGATGTTGCCTTTTGACTACAACCTTGTACTTTCTATTTACCACCCGGTGATGAGAGGGGGGGGGGGGGATTCAGTGCATATAAATGTTGAAATACAGATTGGACGGGAGGTAAAAGTTAGAGTGTGTTTGTAATACATAAACGATGCTGCCTTTACTGAGAATCGAGAGAACATCAACAAGGAGAGACTGCAGTGTATCCAACTGAGGGACAAAAAGTTGTGAAAACCATTGATGGGATAGGGACGTGAGGGGGGAGAGGAATGGAAGAATTGTCGATTTTGCATTTTCAACTCTAATTTCTACGATGGACTATTTTCATTGTTTTCCTCCTTCAAATGGACCAACCATTCACATTTTTGTCTCTATTTACCTCAGATGAAGGTAATTCCTTGATTCAATGATGATAGAAATATCGAATTTTGGGTTTATCTCAGAAACAATTAGTTTTAGGGCAAAATCTGAAATAACATTTTTTATAGCTGACAAAATTTTCCACAAAAAATATCTCTTGACATTTTCCTCTAAAATGACTCATTATTGAGATAATTCGATAATAAAAAATACAGTCAATTTTTTATTTTTATAATTTTCTTTAAAATCTAAAATCTCATGATAATTACCATAATTTCATGCAGATTTCCCCCTCCCTATCTATTCTCTGCTTCAATAAAATTAATTTCAAGAGTAAAATTCATATTGAAGAATAACATTGACACCAGAACCGGATATTTAATATAATAACAGGGGGTTTTTTTTTTTTTTTGGTCGAGTGGTATTGAGCACTCGGGAGACGAAGAGAGAGAGAGGTTAAAACGTACCTTTTGTAGCGGGCAAGCTAGAAGTGGGTGGGGGGGGGGGGGGGAAGGACTCGTGGAGACGAGTGCACAAAAGGGGATGAACATGGTGGTTTCAACTGTGTGGTAGGGTTAGAGGGGAGAAAGAGAGAGGGATATTGTACATTTGGTGCATGCGCGATAATTTACCACGTGAGCCCGCGAATTCACAAGCTCGAGTACTAGAGATTCTGGTGTTCAGTGTTGTGCGCGTCTTCGTACCCAACGTCTCGGGTTTTATCAATTTGATTTTATTATCAATGAGACTATTTAATAATAATAATAATAGACATAAAATATATTTTTTTATTCATATAAAATTATGACAATCCGTAAAAATACAAAAGTATAATTAATATTTAAAAAAATAAAAATTAATATTAATTTATTTGTTAAAATTGAATAATTGAGAATCAATGGATAAATTAATTTGTCTCAATTATTTACGTAAAAAATTGAAAATATTAAAAAAATGGTACATTATTAAAGAGAATGACTGAGTTAATGAAGAAATTAAAACTTTAAAGTGTCTGATTGTGTTTAAAATTCAATATTATTTATGGGACATTGGATTATGGAGTAGTCGATTCAATTTTACGGTTCATGAATTAATGGTAAAAAAAAAATAATTATGGATTGAGGGTGTAATTATCGGTATTGAGTACATAAATATGAAAAAGTTTTTTTTTTTTTTTTTCCTATTAAAGTTGACAAAAATTCAATTAATTGTTAAAATAATTTTCATTGTTGAAAGTTTTATAATTATAGTTTATTACTCGTCAATGTTGAATAGAGAATTTATTAATTTAATTTAATCGATTTTTAGAGAAAATTGAATTAATTGTTGGAGAAATTTTCCAATTATTCTTTAATGAGAGAGGAAGTAATACGAGACAACGATATTAGATTAGTCCTTGATTACTCTAATTACGATGTAAGTTATACGTTCAGTGGAATTTGAAATTCAAAGTAATCAGAACTCATCAATTACATTCAGACCCCTTCGGTATCGATTTTCCGACAGTGATTAAAGAATTTTCCATAATGGAGTGAAGTTTTTTTAAAAAAAAACGTATAAATATGAGGATGATAAATAAGGATACAGTGGAAAAGTGCTTGTACAGCAGTCGAGTGAAGTAGGAAAAGTTGATTAAGGTGGGGGGGGGGGGGGGGAAAGAAGGTTTTTTAATGTCAGCATTCATGGGATAATTGATTTGAAAGGTGAGGGAATAACAGATTAATGTGAATAATTGTTATCAATATTTTGTTGTCTCACATGTCTCAGATGACCACATGCTCACATTACGTATTTATTGCATAATTACAAGTGATATTTTTCAGTAAAACATGAGATTGATGAATTAATCTCATTAATCAAATTAATTTAATCTATTTTAACAATTGATATCTCGATAAATAACGAGTTTAGGAAAAAAAGTCAAGAGACATTTTTTGTTGGAAATTTTTTTAGCTAAAAAAAAGGTCTTCTGAATTTTTATCCTAAAATCGATTGTTTTCGAGATAAATTGAAAATAATTGATTGATAAAATTTTTTGATGATTTAGATGATTTTAATTTTTTCAATTAATAATTGGTGATAATTGATAAATGAATTTTATGATGACAGGTGAACCATGGAGACATCACCAACATTGAGTATTGGTGGATCAAGGGCGAGGGCAGCACTACTAGCAACAACTACCACAACAGGCACAACTGACAGACGAGTTGTTTTTCTCGCAAGTTCACCCAGTGCAAGCACTAACCACGAGACAAGAACATGGCCTCATAATTGGTCCCCAAGTACGGTGAGTCTTGCATGAATTAATTATTTCCATCTTGTTTAATTTGATGCTGCGGTTTGTTTGAAAAGACACAAAGAATACACTGAAAAATATGAGTTTCTTAATAATTGAATTATCTCGATAATGAGTGGTTTCATGCAAAAATATAAAGAGACCATTTTTTAAGAAAATTTTCTCCTCTACAAAAAACATCTCTTGATATTTTTCTCTAAAACCTCTCATTTCCAAGATAATCACCAATTTAAAAAAAATTGTTATTTTCCACTCAAATCGGTTAATTACATAACGAAGAAATTACACAAATGAGTATGAAAAATGAAATGGAATATTTCTCCCAGTATTAAGTAGACATTTATTGATAATAGTAGAGTACAGTAATATCCAAGTCTCCAAGTGATACGGGTAAACCTCGAGCTATTGTGATATCGTAGGTTTGGATATTTCAAATCCTCTCATCTCGTTCGATTTTCAACCATTCTCTCCTCTATCTCTCAACGTGTATTATTGATAAAATTAGTCAGGCATGTATAAACAGTGTACCAGGGTTTAAATGTCGAGTTGAGCCGAGTAAATTCCCACAATTAGGGATTTTGGGGTCAGATTCACTGATGAAGTCACAGAACTGAACAATCGATTTTTTTAGACTTGATAAACATCAAATTATCTTGATAACGAGTGTCTCTAGAGAAAAATATCAAGAGACCTTTTTTGTAGGAAATTTATTCAGCTAAAAAAAATGTCTTTTGACATTTTCCCCTGGAATCATTTGTTTTCGAGATAAATTCGTGATTAACAAAGATGAATTTGAATCGTTAAGATTTTATTACTAAATTCATGTTAAACTAATGATGATGACTGTTTCACGTTCTTGTAGAGCATTTTTTTAAAGTTTATCCAACCATCGGAATAATTGTGGTGGAGGGTAATTAAGAAATCGTGAGCTTGAGTTGTTATTTTTTTTATTTATTTACAAAAAATATTTTTCCAGTATAAAATATCAGATAAATTGATAAATTAAATAAAAGTCCTTGACTCAAAGTTTTTCGATAAGTCCATTTCAACTCTCGAGAAAGAAAAAAAAATCAATAAAAATTGATTGATAACGGATTTATTTGTCTTCATGTTCATGTAGTTTTTTCACTTTTTTGAATCTAAAAAAAATTGTTCAATAGCTAGCGAACGAGTGTTTTAAAATAACAAGAAATTTTTTTATTTCCAACTCGGTGTTACGAATAAACTCGCTAGTATGCTAATATCCATGATGTTAAAGGGGTATTTACCCCCACAATTGCAAACATCATAAAAGGTAATCAAAGATAAATATTGTGACGGTGAGTTAGGGCGATTTCTCGGGGGGTAAAATATCACCGCTTGGGCTTTTGTAATTACCAATTAGTGGTGGAAATATTCTCGTTATTTTAAGTTTATTGATATGCTTTAATCAATGGGGATAATTATCCTTAATTCGATAATTTTTTTTTTTTCTCGAAAAAGACAAAAAAAAAATCCTCAAATTGATGAATAAATTTTGTTCAATAATTCAAAAAAAAAATCATCATCAATTTTTTGGATTAATTAAATTTAAGAGAGAATTATTCTTCTTAATTCATCTCGTGTCTATTTTTTTTTTATTCACTTTCTTCGACTCCCGCGATTATTTAATTTTTTTTTTTTTTCCCCCTCCCATCGTTGGACTTTTCTCGGGTCTCTCCTATATTTCCACTTTTATTTTTATTCGTCCACTGCAAGTCCATTCATAATCCTACCTTCTATACCATTCCCATATCAACTGTTTTGTCAGTTTTCAACATACCCTCGGGAATGAATGGGACTTCTTCTTCCGTTGGTCTCATTAAAATTTAAGCCACCGTCAAATGGTTGTGACTTTCAAAATTCATGTATTATTCTTGGGTTTTGTGGGTAATATTTATATAATGGTATTGAATTAATGAATCCAATGGTAATTAGGATTAATTTAATCATAGAATAATGAATAATAAAGTTGAGAAGAATGATTTATTTCAATTTAAATTATCTCGATAACGAGTAAATTTAGAGAAAAATGTAAAAAGACCTTTTTTATAAATGAGAAAATTTCCAACAAAAAATATCTCTTGACATTTTTCTCAAAAATTACTCAGTACCAAGATAACTCAACTCAAAGATTTTCCCAGAAAAAAAAAGTTGAGAAGAATGATTTATTTCAATTTCAATTATCTCGATAACGAGTGAATTTAGAGAAAAATGTCAAGAGACTTTTTTTGTATATGAGAAAATTTCCAATAAAAAATGTCTCTTGATATTTTTCTCAAAAATTACTCAGTACCAAGATAACTCAACTCAAAGATTTTTCCAAAAAAAACCAATTTTCTTCAACTCAGTTATTTCGACATCTGATTAATTAATTCTACACGTGAGACAATATACACTGTGAACATATCGAGGCTTATATATCAGTGGCCGAGGTATCGAAGCGAAGGTATCGAGTGTCTCCAGTCACTGGACGGTGGCGAATAGGGGTGAGGGTGGGGGAAAATAGCTAGTGTGTAAAGCGATTGGACAAGGATACCGAATTAATGCCATCCAGGAACAAGCAAAGAGATTGATGTACTCCTCTCCCTATCGCGTTTTGCTTCTTCGACCCTTCGCCACCAAGCCACAAAGTGTTGGCCATCGACTTGTGCGGGCGTTGAGTCCTGATTAATCTCGCTCCTTCGTTAATGCTCCACCTCTCCATGTTTTCCGTGTCGTTTACAATCACACTCGAATATCAAGGTTGTGGGGGGGGGGGAGGGGGGGGGCAGGGCTGTTAGTTCCATCCGAGCGGATGATAAATAACTTTTGCCATCTGGTAGTTAATTAATTATTAGTTAATGTTGGGGGAATATTTTTTTTTATTTAAAAAAAAAAGGATAAATCAATTTTACTTGATTTGTTTTTCGAGGATATCTTGGAATCTGAGAAAGATGGAGAAATTTTTGTAGAGACCTTTTTTGTAGAGGGAGAAGAGATCTATAAAAAAGATTTGAATGAATATTTTGATATCTCGCTTAGATTCAGAGATATTCATGGATTAAAGAATCTAGTCTGACCATTAGTGAATTTACTACTGAATTTATCCCTCAATTCGACATTGAGGATAATTTTCGTAACAAATACACAGTATACAGTATCACATGTTCATTTAATTGTACTCCCTGTAGACAACAGACTAGATTGTCTCCGAAATTCAATTTCAAATACCGCCGAAAATTCTTAAATCCACTGATACCTAGAAAACCCAGCGCACGAAACCCCCAGTTCTGTCGACTTGAAAGCTAATGCTAGAAACTCGTTGCAAGTCTCATAGAGGCTGACTACACTCCCATCTCCATTGGTTTGGACCAAATTGAAAAGCTGGTGAGGGTATTGGTGCCTTTGAAGTTCCTCGGCAGGACCCTTACACCATAATCTTCCAAATAATTTCACCACTTCCAATATGTCAACTGGGTTTCTCATGCTGACGCTCAACGGATTATCCACCATTTTTCCAACCTAAACTTGAGCTTTTCGAGAATTGAAGAGTAATACATTGAAAATAATAAGAATTTTAGAGGTTAGTTATAACCAAAAAAGAAATTTTAATTTGAGCTTTTTGATGTCAATCTGAGATTTTCAAAAATCACATTTGAAGACATTGAAAAGCTCAGTGTGAGCTTTTCAGTGCTCAATTTGAGATTTTTTAAAATCTCACTTTGAGACTTTCCAAAAGCTCAATTTAAGCTTTTCGAAAACCTCACATTGAGACTTTTGGAAAGCCCAATTCAAGCTCAATTTGAGCTCTTCGATATCCTCAAATTGAACCTTCAATTGTTCAATTAAGATTCAAAAAGCTCAAATTAAACGTTTCTAAAAGCTTGAATTGAGCTTTTCATAAAGCTTAAATTGAGCTTTTGGAGAATTTCAATTTGAAATTTTTGAAAAGCTCAATTTAAGCTCTATGAAAATCTCAAATTGAGAAATTCGAAACGTTTCATTGAAGCTTTATAAAAATCTTAAATTGAGCTTTTCAAACGATCAAATTGAGCTTTTTCGAAATTATCAATTTAAAAATTTGCAAAACTCAATTCAACTTTTTTTTTTTTTTGGATATACCATCAGAGTGTAAGAATAAATGAGTCTGTCACATCTAAAAATCCAATTCTCCGAACAAAAAAAAAAAAAAATAATTTCAAACAAACCAATTTTCCTCCTCCCACTATCCTGAAATCAACATTTCAAAAAAATACCAAACAATTTTTTTTAATTACCCTACTTATCTCCCCCCCCCCTTCCTCCCCCACAAAATGACTTTTTAAAAAACATAGATACCCCAGTGTATGACCTGCGTGTTACATAACTCACTGTGCGAAAAGGGGTTACAGTACTGCAGTTGGCTATACCTGCGATTGCCAATAAACGTCAGGGTGTTTTCATTTAATCGTTCTGGCTGTTTCTCTCACCTTGAGTTGCCCTCAGGTGTGTCAGCAGAATGATAAAAACGGTGGTGGGAAGGGGAAAAGAGAGTTTTCGTGTGCTTGATTTATTAACGCTCGTAATAGCCTCAGATTATTCTCCTCGTATGTATGATACCAATCGTAGTACTTGTTATGTCGCCTTTCACGTACACAATTAACTAAAACCACTGGAGTTTCGTTGAGGCATTAAAGGGGGACTCTTAGGTGGGTAATTTCAGTTTCCTCTTGCGTACCAATAATAAACTGATATCGTTAAATTCAGTCTTCATATTTTATTCATGTGCATTTGAGGAAAAATATCATGTCTCGATGACTATTTTATTATTATTATTATATTTAATTTTTTATAATGAATTTATTTAATAATTAAAAACAGGAAAACAGGTCGACTTTAATCTTTGTTGAGTTCTTGAGGGAATATCTCGAAATCTAAGGGAGATATCGAAATTTGTGATGAGACATTTTTTGTAGAAAAAAGTGAAATCTTTAAAAAAGGTTATTATGAATATTTCGATATCTCTGGTAGATTCAGAGATATTTATAAAAAACTGAGAAACATTGCATGAGCTAATCAAATTCTGATATTCATTATTCACGGGGTTCATCAAATGAACTGTCATACCCATCCATCACAGTAATTATCAACATTAATGAGAATTTCCAAATTATAAATAAATATTGTTCAGCCCAAAATTGATTGAATGTCAAGGACAATTTGAAATAACAGATTGAGGGGGGGTGGGATTTTTTTTTTCCAGTCTGCAATTTCGTGGTAATTTTCGATCCAAGCTGGAAAAGTTGGAGTGGAGAAATTTATTGGAAGAATTGTTAATTTCATTTGTTCCACACCACTAACTCAATTATCGTCAATCTCGACGTATGATTCCAATTCACTGGCATGACAACCATTTCCACTTTTTTCTTGAATTGTTAATTGAAGTGGAAATTTACGAATTATATTTTCTTATTATTTGCTTCAATTTATTTATTAATCTATCAACAATTGATTTTAGAGGATAATTAAATACCTGACGTTGAAAATAAAAATTTAGAAAAATCTCTGAATCAAACGTTTTAGGTTATACCGAGGCCATTAATTTTTCTACCGAGGTTGCGAGTCTTATCTGAAGGTACATATTTCAGGTGATATGAGGTTTTCTATCTATTCCAACAAAAAAAAAATTGATAGAATATTTTCGGTTCATAATTTTTGTTTTTTTTTAATTTACACAAAAATCATACAGATATTGTTTTTTCCACTGAAATATTCCAATTTTTTTTCCACCAGATGGTACAGCCTGTACAGAATAGTTTTCATTCAATCGATCTCTGATCCAGAGATGGAATTGTGACCCACATACAACAATTCCCCTGAAAAAATTTCTCTCATATTACTTTGTTTACTTTAAAATAAAATATATACCCAGTGGCTACGTGGTATCATCTCCATGAAAAACAAAAAAAATTGGATTGCCTCGTATTTTTATAAACGAGTGATGGTAAATTTTTAAATTACCGCAACAGGATATCTGTACCTCTCGTTGTTTTATGATATACGATATCAATCGAAATTAGAATGTCTAAAAAAATTGTTTTACCCAATGGAAAAAATGACCATTGAATGAGTCTGTTTGTCCACTTGTTGCACTGAAATGGAACGACAATGGTAACTCGGTTTTCACTGATATATGATATGAAAAACTGATGAGAATATGGGGATAGTGTTATGTTCGTTTGAATTTAAAAATACGTGAAAAAAAGCGAATCAGTTTTTGTTGAATATCTCGGAAATAAATGGAGATGGAGAGATTTTTATGAGGAACTTTTTTGTAGAGGGGAAAGAGAACTATAAAAAAGGTATTTATAAAAATTTTCCTATCTCTCACAGATTCCGAGATATTTGAGAGAGAAAAATTGTCTCATTTCTATACTGAATTCAGAAGTATTTGAGGAGAAATTGACCATTGTGCATGCTAATGACACTCGTATAATTATAACAGACTCGAAGATATGGGAAATTTACTCGTAATTGTTACCGTGATTAGCTAGCAGATGTTACCATGAGCCATTAAAGGCTAAAACCACGAAAACTAGTCATTTGAATGCAAAATCCTTATCTGAGATTGAGTTGTCATAAAAAAAATATTTATTCCCCATCTTATGACGGGTATTCGCATCCTCCGATGAACAATTCAGGTAGATATACTCAAATTATCCAGGAAAAAACAGATCCCAATGGCTTCATAACGATTTTTCAGTGATTTTTACTGTATAAATTCCCCTCGAGAGAAGAAACGTTACGTCTATCGTTATGGACGTGTGGCTTAGACAAACTTTTCGAGACGAATCGTCCCACTGGAACCCAATTCATAAAAATATATGTTCCTCGTATTTGCTCAAGTTGGTGGAAGATCTCCAGTGAAAACAAAACGGAAAAAGTTTCCTTGTCCAAAAAAGAAAAATTACTGGTTTCCACAGTGGGGATGTTATAATTCCAGAAATAAATATGGATATCATGATTTCACACCCTAGAAATAAAAAAGTTGAATTGAGATTTTCAAATTTTTAAATTGAGAATTTTGAAAAAGCTCAGTTTGAGCGCTTAAAAAGCTCGATTAAAGATTTTTATAAAGCTTTAATTGAACGTTTCGAAAGTCTCAATTTGAGATTATCATAAAGCTCAAATTAAGCTTCTCAAAAGTCTGAAATTGATATTTTTAAAAAGCTCAATTTAAGCTCTATGCAAAGTTTAATTAAAGCTTTTCGAAAAGTTCAATTTGAGATTTTTGAAGATACCCAAAAGCTTAAATTGAGCTTTTCGAATGTCTCAATTTGAGATTATCATAAAGCTTAAATTGAGCTTTTCAAAAGAAATACTCAAATTGAGCTTTCCAAAAGTTTCAATGTGAAATTTTTTTAAATCTCAAATTGACAACTGAAAAGCTCAAATTGAGCTTTTCAATGTCTTCAAATAATATTTTTGAAAAACTAAATTCAAGCTTTTCAAAAATCTCAAATAGGGATCGGCAAGCTCAAATTAAGAATTTTTTTTTGGCTGCATGTTCCCCTCAATTTCACTGTGAATCTGCAATTTTACAATGTCATTTACGTAATTGATTGATCGTCATAATTGTCAGTAAAATGTCATTGGTATTGACGGAATGAAAAATTGATGACAACGTGAAAATGATAGTCATGAAAATGGGAAAATAATAAACGATCGTAGTACTCAAACGTTACAAATTCAAAGGTGACTTTGTGGGGAGAAAAAAAAAGAGGTGAAACATATGAAAAATCAAGTCACGTAGGGAATTTCTGAGAGTGAGACACGAGTACTTTAATCAAAATCCTTCAAGAAAGAAAAAAAAAACATGACTCACACTCTCAATTCACCCCTCATTCTATCCCTTCCACCCACTTTATCCTTTGAACAACACATCCAGGTCTATTCCTTGTCAGTCGCCCTCTGACGAATACTTTTTCATCCCCCAAAAAGACGAAAAAGCCCAAAAATGTGCCTAAAGTGCTGCGGTTGTATTCACCGCATTCATTTCCAATTTTTCCGTGCCTGCATCAGTGATTCTGAGGGTATATACGTGTCTTTATGTGAAAAAAAAAATATACAGGAGAGGGTGTGAAGATTCTGAATGAAAGAGGTATTTTGTTGAAGGGGGAGGGAGGATCCAAAAGTGTCTAGGCAAGTCTGAAAGAAACACTCGGATATCGTCCTTTTGGAGTGACGGTGAAATTAATGGAATTTTGTATATCACGATGCAAGAATATACCCTCTAGCCATGAAATAACACAGTATCTTGGTTGACTCGAGTGATCCTCGAGACTTGACACAGACCGAACAATAATGTATTCCAGTGGGAGGTGTGGGGTCAACAAAAGACCAAAAAAAAAATGGAAATTTGGCTGATGGTGATCCACTGGGATATCAGAGTCAGTGTAAACACTAGAGTGTAATTGATCGAGCCAACGTGAAAAGTCTAGAGAGACACAGTTTGTTTAATGGAGGGATCTGATGGGATTGCCAAAGAATTCTCCTGGATATGTTATTTGGTCAAACGAGTGATAAATTTTAAACAAATACATGAGAGAATTGTCGTGAATATGCAGAAGTTATGCTAAATAGTCATCATCCACTCGATTCCAATAGATTCAACTGGAAAAATACAGAGAAAAAGTGTAAATTAGCCGTGACAAAATGAGCATTCGGTGGTTTGTCCAGCCACACTGTGCAATGGCGTCACGTGTGCCCAATTGTGGTTTATGAATTTTATGAACACGTACCTGTGATAACATCAACTATAGAGGATTCTAGGTTTTGTTGAGAATTATCCATCTCTGAAAAAAAAAAAAAAAGATTTTAAAATTTTTCTCAATTTTTTGTTCAACCTGATATACCTCAACCATAGTTATTTTCCATCTGTAATCACGCATTCAGCATTGTCCACTCCTATTTTCCCCGTTTGAAATTGAACCATCCCACCCACCCACCCACCCTCATCCATTTCTCGTGTTCTCTATCAAGCTCGTAAACCACACTCCATGTTGTCGATTTCTCTACCCATCTCCCTCCAAAAATAAACAACTAAACAACTGTTTCGAGGTTTCGTCCCTTCAACAAATGCTACCCCGTTCCCCTCCCCCCCCCCCCACCACCTCTCTGTAACCACAAAAACTGGTTCAATCTATTACACGTTAGTATCAGAAATGATGGAAATATCTATCCATGAAATATCAATTTACCGAGAGTAAATTGGACATACCCACAGGAGACAATTTATTGGACAATAGTTTGGGAATATATATGCTCGAGTTATAACATCTCAATGATGATACAACGATAATAAAACAATGGATATGAGTATATTTCTTCATTACTTGGTGAAGGTTAGAATGAAATTATTGTATAACCGGAGAATAGGAAGAACTGTGTGTGAGCGTTGGCCTATTTTACATGGGTGGTAACGTTGGTTCGGGATGATTAACATCCGCTTCCTCGCGTTGTTTAGCAGTGGTTTACCGTTATAGTGGGTATGGCCCCGACTATAGTATTAAAATGCACGAGCTACGGTTTGTTCATACCGTATAACATTGTATACCAAAACCAAAAGTTTAACTTTCAACGGTGGTGGTGGGTTAAATTGAACAAATATAAGTTGGTTGCGGATATACATTCAAAAAAAAAAAAACAAAAAGTTAAATTGAGATTTTCAAATTTTTAGATTGAGAAGTTTGGAAAAGCTCAATTTATGATTTTAATAAAGCTTTGATTGAACTTTTGGAAAGTCTCGATTTGAGATTTTTATAAAGCTTAAATTGAACTTTTCAAATGTCTCAAATTGAAATTTTTGAAAAGCTCAATTTAAGCTTTATGAAAAGTTTAATTTAAGCTTTTTGAAAAGTTTAATTTGAGATTTTTGAATCTTGATTGGAGATTTGTGAATCTTAATTCAACAATTGAAGGTTTAATTTGAAGATACCGAAAAGCTTAAATTGAGCTTTTCAAATATCTCAATTTAAAATTTTCATAAAGCTTAAATTGAGCTTTTTCAAAAATTTCAATTTAAGATTTTCATAAAGTTTAAATTGAGCTTTTCAAAAGTCTCAATATAATATTTTTGAAAAGCTCAAATTGAGCTTGTCAAAAGTCTCAAATTAAGCACTGAAAAAAGCTCAAATTGAACTTTTCAATGCCTTTAAATAAGATTCCTAAAAAGCTCAATTCAAGCTTTTCGAAATTCTAAAATTGATATCTAAAAGCTCAAATTAATATTTTTTTTTTAGGTGTATGATTGGCAGGAATGATGGTTATGGAATAATGTGACGATTTTTAATTGAAAAAAAATTATTTAATAGCATTAGTATCACCTCGAGAATACTGAGCTGATTCATCTATACAACTTTAATTAATTAAACGCTTGGTTAACTCGCTGGACCGACAGCTTGTGTCAGAAAAAGAAGGATAAGCATTAAGATGAGCCTGTAACAGTAATATATTGCCAATTTTACGTGACACTGTTGGATAAATTGATACAAAGTTTTTGGCAAGTTATAATTGTAAGCAAGATGATAAATTACCAATTAACTGTACTTTAATTTAATTTTCTACTCGAGATTTTAAGATGGACATGAACATTCTAGGTGAGATCAATAGTTTCATGTACTTGGATTTAATAATAGACTCGGGGTTCACATCTGCTCTTGGGTAATATTGGGTGAGAATGTCTTCAGTCTCTGTTTCTTGGTATCAATAATTAATTGGAGCTAATGGAGCTGCTACATCACTTGATGATATTTTATTTATCCATTATTGCGATAATCTGTATACACTGGAGACAATGAGGGCATATAAGAGTACAGCTGATACTACTATCTGTTGAATTTGGGCTAGGTCACAAAGATTTATCATTTTGGGTGGTTCTTTGGTGAGATATCGAGTAGATAATTTCATCAAATACTTTTGTTAATAAAAATTTTACGGTAATTGAATTGTGTCATTGGTTGGAAGATTGTCTTATCATTCAATTACTCAAGGATTTTCTGTCATTTCGAAAATCTGATCTGAAATGAATCATGAAGATTGCTCTTTCTCACAACAGCAAAAAATATGATTTTACGATTCAACACAGACAATCTCCAAACATTTTTATGCTCAACAGACAAACGACTGCACAAATTCTCATCGATATTTGGAGAGGACGGAGTTGTAGCAAAAAATAGAAAGAATAGAATAAAAAAAACATACGTAGAGAAGGAAAAATCCGGTTCGTACGATTTTATCCCCCTTCTGCCCGTAAATATTTTAATGGAACCAGAGTTTCCGATGGAAGTATAGGCAGCGTGGATTGCGAATATATCCGGAAAAGACTGGGGGGGGGGGAGAAAAACGAGGGAACGAGACCCGTGACAAATCAATTGAGGATGGGGTTCGATGGTTTTTTTCACTCTTTTTTTTTTTACAATTTTATCGTATTCGTGCGACTGTGCTTGAAACATGTATTTATTTTCGACTCTGTGGTTGAACCACAGGCAATCAAGCCATAGCTGTCGGTCAAGTGGAGCTATGCATCTATTTTTTTTTTTTTCTCTTCAACTTTATTGAATTGTCTATGTGTGAAATGGTGAAAATTTTGGGATATTACACCAAAAAAAAAAAAAAACTTAATTTGAGCTTTTAGATCTCAATTTGAGATTTTGGATAAGCTTAAATTGAGCTTTTCAAAAATCTTATTTAAAGACTTTGGAAAAGCTCATTTTAAACTTCATGAAAATCTTGATTTGAGATTTTTAAAAAGCTCAATTTAAGCTTTTCGAAAAGCTTAAATTAAACTTTTTATGAAGCTCAAATTGAGCTTTTCGAAAATCTCAATTTAAGCTTTATGAAAATTTCAAATTAAGACTTTCGAAACACTCAATTAAAGCTTTATGAAAATCTTAAATTGAGCTTTTTTAAAGTTCTCAATTTAACAATTTGAAAATCTCATTTTAACTTTTTTTTTGGATTCTATCAAGAAAAAAATATTAAATAATTTTTTTTCATTTATCAACATGATTATTGGCATATCACTTCCTTCCATTCAACCCAATAATTTCCCTCCCCTTTGAATTCAATCCACAGAAGTCACTAGTCAACAATAAACAACCCTTCACGTAATAATTTACTCTATCGTCCCAATAATTCATTGAATTTTATAGCTCACTGATAACGATGGTAATTACAAAACATATGTATATTCCCCCTCCCCTCCAACCGGAAATTCCTTGGAAATTGGATGAATATATATTTGCATTACAGCAATTCCATTGAAATGGAATATCATTTGCTATTCAACTCAATTCGATAAATTTAAAAGCAACTCCACGGATATATCCCACAACGCATCCCTTGAATAACGAATGTAAAATAATCCTGAGGAAAATTCATGAACTTTCTTATCATTTGTAATCTCAAGAATCGTCTCATCGTTCCACTGAGGAATGGTATAATAGACTCCCAGTAGGAGGGAAAAAAAAGGGGAGGGGGGCTCTATTCGTACAAAACGTGCTACTAAATGAAAGGAATGTAAATCATAAAAAGTTATGAGCTTTTAAATCTCTTACAAGGTGGCGCACGTTCGCTTTAATTACTTTACATCTCTCATTTCTATTCGCGTGGACGAGTTGGCGTGCTGTCGCTAAGTGTAGAAAGGTATGGCTTTTCTCTCCCCTATTTCTTCCTTCTTATTCTCATTTTTATCCTCTTTCTCACTCTATTTTTCCCATTGAAATTCCTGGAAAGCTATCCCTCCCCACCACCACCACTATCTCAGCTGGAAGTTCCGTCGAATGTTTTTATGATCTTTCTTCACTCTCGGGGATTTCCCGCTCTCTATGAATTATCTTCGATTCATCAATTTCATTTGGTTATTATAAAGGATGATATTAATCCATTGATTCGATGCTGCGGTGATTAATTAAAAATTGATTATTCAAAAAGTTAAGAATATGGATAATTCCAAAACTCGAAAAAGTTTAATTACAGGGGTCAAATATCTTTTAATTCTCTCTAATTTACACAAAATGGTGATGGGTAAAGTGGAGTTTGAAATTGAAAAGTTTTTGAGGATCTTGAATGCTAATTGTTGAGTAAAAATTTTTTAATTATGGTGAAACTAAAGTGCAAAGATGGAAGATTAGTGCACAGTCAGCTAATTAGGGTATGATGCTTGTTGGGGTATAATTAATGCCAAACACGATATTCTCGTAATATGTATAATTCTTGATTATTTATTTGTTATTTAAAAAAAAAAGGAAAATAGATGTGGAATGAATTGGGCATGTGTCAGTGTGCGACTGGCGTAACAAATGGAATTCTGAACCAGCAATTCTCCAGTGTAAACTGCTTACGTATCGAGCCAACAACTCAGTCAGCATTTGTGGAATAATTTCCATATGATTATGTATCATTGCGTTGTAATTGAATTGATTTTATATTAATCGTATTATTAATATTATTTAGGATGTGTCTGGTGATTAAAAATCGACTGGACCGTATCCGCAATTAATTTTGAAATATTCCAATTAGATTTATTACATCTGACTCTGCCTACTCAATTATTCATATGCATTCTGGTTGCAGGAGAATTTTAATTATGACATTTAATATGATTATAGGAAATTTTTTTTTTTATTAATTTATCCAGACAAATGTCAAAGTTGTAGATAATTCAATAATTCATTTCCGTTTGTTATATTTGCAAGCACAAAATTAATTATTGAGGATATAACAATGATGGAGAACAAAAAAAATAACTTGAATTGAAATTTTCAAATTTTTAAATTGAGAATTTTGAAAAAGCTCAATTTGAGCGTTTAAAAAGCTCAATTTAATATTTTTATACAGCTTTAATTGAACATTTCGAAAGTCTCAATTTGAGATATTTATAAAGTTTAAATTGAGCTTTTCAAAAGTCTTTAATTGATATTTTCGAAAAGCTCAATTTAAGCTTTATGAAAAATTTATTATGAGCTTTCCGAAAAGTTTAATTTGAGATTTTTGAATTTTAATTCAACAATTGAAAGTTCCATTTGAAGATGTTAAAAAGCTTAAATGAGCTTTTCTAATGTCTCAATTTAAGATTTTCATAAAGCTTAAATTAAGCTTTAATTAAGCTTTTCGAAAGTCCCAATTTAAGATTTTCATAACGTTTGAATTGAGCTTTTCAAAAGTCTCAATGTGAGATTTCCGGAAAGCTTAAATTAAGCTTTCAAATATCTCAATGTGAGATTTCCAGAAAGCTCAAATTAAGCTTTTAAATGTCTTGAAATAAAATTTTTAAAAATCTCAAATTAAGCACTGAAAAGCTCAAATCGAGATCGTAAAGCTCAAATTAAGATTTTTTTTGGGAGTATTAGGATTAAACTAGGGTGTGAACGTGATCGTAGTAGAAGTCACGGTCGGAGTGGAGGACGCAGTGGGAGATGGTATAGTTGGGTTCATGCATATGCCACAAACTCATTTGACTGCATAATCGTATTCAAGCCCTGCGGGATCACTGTGTCAACAAGTTACGCATTTTTCCCCCGCCCTCCCTCATACCCCTCCTCCAGCTAATTGTACCGGTACAATGGAGAGGTCAATTTTTTTTTCTCAACTGTCAAAACTCGTAATTCTACCAGAGTCGGATAAAAAATTCTCTTTCATTGAGACGTCCGTGTGAATTATAATAATTCAGGGTATGGTCAGGCGAATAATTAAACAAAGAGGGGAGTTTTAAAGGGCATAGCTAATGAAATTGCGCGGGAACTATTTGAAAAATTGAATCATTCATTAATTCTTCAAGATTTCTGATTGATTACTTCTGCATTAAATTCATCGCTCGAAAAAAAAAAATTCAAATTGAGAATATATTTCATTACAATTTATACGGTTGGATAGAGGTTGATGTGGTTGACATACGAACTGTTTCATTACAGTGATATATCATCATGTCAGACATGCAGTCTCCTTGGTGGTCCTGAGACGGCTCCACCATATTGTGAATGTTATTCTATATTTATAAGCTCAACCCGCTTGATAATTCATGGTACTTGGGTGGGGGGCATCTGGCGCTTATAACCTTAGACCCGCTCGATTCACAGCTATACCACTCTTTCAACTTGAATGTTAGTATTTCTCTCTGGTTGTGATCCTGAAACTCGTATCTCCCTACGTTTCGGGTGCTTCGGGTGGAAAAAAAAAAATATTCAATAGAGGATTTAAATTTTTTCACAAGAGAAATAATTCAGTCTCTTTGAATTTAAATCCTCATAATGAAGACTAAATTCCAGGGTGAATTAAAATAGGTCAATTGTCATGATTTATATCCACATATATCCAGACTTTGTCCATAGTTTAGCCTGCCATATACCATTCACTTCCATCGATTAATAGTAAAGTAGGTGAGAGGTACGAGACGATCATGAATCATCCAAGAATATCGTGACAATGTCATGCTTCCCATTAACGTTAATTCCCGTTACTAATGAACATATCGATAATATTTTAATTCCCTATAATTTTTCTCTCTGCAATTTACCAATAGTAAAATTAACAAATTATTATTTCAAGTGAATCCTCTTTCATTCATTAAAATCTAATGAATAAAATTTATCACACAAACGGAATTATTGATTTCTGATTCATTTTAATTAATTATTGAGAAAAATCTGCTGATTGCATGATCAATTATGTATAATAAATGCGGGAAATATGGAGAGTTTGAGAGAGTAATATTCATTCGTCGTCGAGGAAAATTTGAGAGGAGGGGGGAGGGATGTTAGGATTCAGGATTTGAGACTGGGCAAAAGCACTAGCAGAAGAGAATATCAATAATGGTCCAGGGAGGGGAGGGGGGAATTTGGTACGATCAGCCAGTAAATTTACAGTCTCGATCCATGTGTTATTATGTCGAACTGTTCGATTTCCGCGGTATAAGAATATAGAGGGATAGTAAATTTACGGTTTTACCAAAACCTACCACCATTGTTTGGCTTTTTGTATCAGGTTTATTTGAAACTTCTTTTGGTGTATATTTTTGTTGAATTTTTATTTTAACCGTTGACCTAATGTTGGCATTCTTTTTCAACCTCTTTGTCCTCAATTGCGGTCATGTGTGTGGGGGGGGATGGTTTTATTTTTTTTCGATGGCTAATTTCAGCTTCATTAACTGTGGGACAAAAGAAGTTGGTACGAGTTTAGCTACATAATTACCAACTTTGGGGTTTGAATATTTTAGTTGAAGAGTATTTATACTGTATTTCTAATGGAATAAATAGTTGGAGTCTGAAGGGTTTAAAAAATTAAATTGAATTTTAAAACCTTTTTTTGAGATATTTTTAACTCCAGATGATTAGCATCTTCTGATGATTAAATACAGCCTTTTATAAGGTCAGTTTTTGGTGGAATAAAAAATAATCTGACTCTCCCAGAATTTTTATACGCACACACGATGAGTTGCATCGTCGAGTTGGTAAATAATTTACGAGTTGTAATTGTAATTCCGCACCGAGTGCGGATGTCGGGCGTTCCGGTTACAAGCTAGAACGGAAGATAAACGTCGACGCGAGTAAATGCGACAATTCGTGTGCAACTGCTCAATTTCCCTGGCAAGAGGAGGCTAGTCAATACTAATTCATGCGGGTTAAAAAAAATTGTTCTACCTTTTATTTTTTCGTGGAGACTAGAATGAGTTTCACATTCTTAGGAGTAATTGTTGAAAAGAAGAAAAATTGAATTGAGATTTTCAAATTCTTAAATTGAGAACTTTGAAAAAGCTCAGTTTGAGCTTTTGAGAAGCTCAATTTAAGATTTTCATAAAGCTTTAATTGAACGTTTTGAAAGCTTCAATTTGAAATTTTCACAAAGCTTAAATTGAGCTTTTCAAAAGACTCTAATTGAGGTGTTAGAAAAGCTCAATTTAAGCTTTTCGAAAAGTTTAATTCAAGATTCTTAAATCTTAATTGGGGATTTTTTTAATTTTAATTGAAGGTTGAATTCAAAGATACCGAAAAGCTTAAAATGAGCTTTTCGAAAGTCTCAAATTGAGCTTTTAAATGTTTTCAAATAATATTTTTGAAAAGCTCAATTTAAGTTTTTCGAAAATGTCAAATTGATATCGAGAAGCTCAAATTAAGATTTTTTTTTTTTGGGTGTACCAACAAAGTTCTCACTGGCGCAGAGGCCAGCATAAGCGTGATATAAGTCATACAGTATTATTAGGCAGTTATGAGTCCCGGTAGGAACATCAGTGCGTAACTCCTGCGAGTCAGCATAGTGTGCGATGCAAGTAAAGTGAGTATGTGTATGTGTCCAACGAGTTGGCTATGCTAATAATGCCAGATCCAAGTGAGTACCGTACATAGAATCGCACTTGCATTACCAACTTCAACACCGAATAATTTACCTATTAAGGTTTTTGGTGAGAACTTGCATGTTTGAATTCACCAGGGTATCCTCGGGTATTCAATTTTAATTTCATGAGGTCAATTTGATTGATCATTAGAAAAAACAATGACTAAATACCTGTGAAAATGCTATTGGAAACCCTGTTCCTGGATTCATCCTCAGATCGTCAAGTCACCTGACGTTGAATGCCGATTATGGGCCGACAATGTCCAAAGGCAGGATGTTGGATCAATAGGTAGTTTTGCGATCGGATATTGTCACTTCCGGCTAGCTAATGCTCTTCCGACGGAGATAACACTCGCGCCACATCGTTTCCGACACATTTACTCGAGCCGATTGCTAGAGGATTCATCCAACTATCATTGATCCGGCATTATTCTGCTTAGTTGAGTTTCCAATGGCTGCAAAATATTTTGCTTTCGTGGATTATGTAATTTTGATGTATTTAGTAATCATGTAGAATTATTCCAATTGATCAAGTCAAGTGATTGAATACTTATCAACAAATAATCAAATTCAAATTGACAATTCATATCAGATTCATTCAATAACTTGACAAAGTTTGAAATGTGTCTAATGGACAATTTGATACCAGTCCAAACTCTCTGGAATTTTGAGGGAATAGAAGATAGAGATAGAAGAGGGATTTACTATACCACTGGGAATATACCATTGAGGTTTGTTACCACTATTAATGATTGACATGAGACACCATTGTTCCATCGCTTCATCCATTATAGCATTAAGCACGTTGCTCGTTGCACAGCATCAATAATATCCATAGATGGATACATTCAGCCGACCTCAGCAACTAAATTGTTTGGGTATTCAAGATATTTGATTGAAACAAGTTTCATGCTGTTTTACAGAATCAATTTGTTCTGATCTATTAATCTTAATTGGAGCTTTTCAATCTCAATTTGAAATTTTCGAAAAGCTTAAATTGAGCTTTTTAAAAAAATAATTTTGAGACATTGAAAAGCTCAATTTGAGCTTTTCGGTGCTTAATTTGAGATTTTTGAAACTCTCACATTGAGACTTTTAAAAAGCTCAATTTAAGCTTTTGGGTATTTTCAATTGTTAAATTAAGATTCAGAAATCTCAAATTAAATTTTTCGAAAAGCTTAAATTAAATTTTTCATAAAGCTTAAATTGAGCTTTTCGAACATGTCAATTTGAGATTTTTGAAAAGCTCAATTTAAGCTTTATAAAAATCTCAAATTGAGACTTTCGAAACGTTCAATTAAAGCTTTATAAATAATTTTAAATTGAGCTTTTCAAACGCTCAAATTGAGCTTTTTCAAAGCTTCTCAATTTAAAAATTTAAAAACCTCAATTTAACTTTTTTTTTCCGGTTGAACACATTTACTGTTGCCCAACTTTGATAAATAAAAATACCAATAAATGTTACCACTATAACTGTGAAAATTAGGCACACATTACGTACAATTTAACGTAGTACATATTTTCATCCAATTTGCATTCCATCCAAGCGGACTACTAAACACACATACACATACACAAGGTTTTCCTGGTAATTCGTTACAGCACGTACGCGTCGGCCGCTAATGAGGGTAGAAACGAACTGCTACTAACGAACGGTTAATGTCCGAACCGCGTACTCTATATGCCAAAAGCCTCCTTACTCGCTTACCAACCTCTCTCTCTCTCTCTCTCACCCATCTGAGCAAAACCCTCTCCAGCGTGTGAATACCACTAACGGTAGTAAGGTGTGCCTTCGATATATATGCACCCTCTTTGGTTTTCTCTTTTATTTTATTTTTACGACCAACGTTTTACTGTACGAGACACACAACCCCTCGCACCTCCTCCCCCCCCCCCCCCCCCCCCAGTACACCTCTGAGGCCCATCGCCTCGTGTATAAGGCATAGTTCACCGTAAATTGTAGGAGACCCAGTGTGCAGGAGAGAAACGGTTAATGCTCCAAACTTCTGGCACCCATGCACAACTATACAAGAGTACAGGGCCCTTATGTAGGTGGTGAATTCACGATGGTGTTCAAACCCAAGGCTCATGAGAGTACACTACCCCAAAATACTCGACGAGGGGTTGGTTTTGATGGTTCAAAAAAAAAATATATATATATATATATATATATACATAATCCAGAACGATTAAGCTACGGCAGGGCCACTTGAGAGAGAAATGCACTCTCATTTTCAATGTTGTGGTGGTGGTGGTGTTTCATGCCAAATGTTTCGGCATCGCTTCCTCCTCCATTTTCTTTTTTTTTCCCCTCCCTCTCACCCCTATTTGCAATTTCCATCTTACCCCCTTAATGCCACCTCGGTCTCCTTAATTTTGATATAATTTGTAAGTTGGCGCAAGCACGTTACGAATGGAAAAAAAGGTGGGGGGGGGGGAGCGGGAGGAGGAATGAAAAGAGGGCAAAGGGATGCTAAATGGGAAGGGGTGGCACACGGGTCGCTCGTTATTTCTACCATGCCCGACATTTTCATTTTCCAGGCTCGCTCGGTCAGGTGCGGTTATATGGAGAGAGGTAGAACGTCGCGCCTAACTTGAGTGAGAATAGAGAGAGATGGTGTAATGTATGAGGGGTGGGGGGGGGGGGGGTGAGAAGAAAATGCCACGTACGAAAAAAAAAAAAATAACCCCAGCTAAATACATGACTTGGCCATTTCAATGTAGACCGCGTAATCGTTAAACGTGCAGACAGATCATATTTATGACTTATAAGTTGGATTATTATTAATGAGTTTTGAAATCATTTACCGTAATTGCTATATTATTTATTAATGTGATGGAAAATATTAAATGTGCAACAACATTGCTGGGGCATGTTGGGAGATGAAACGGATGATGACGGGGGGAGGGGGAGGGTTATAACACATAACAAAGCTAGACAAAGGAAAGATAATGGAGGGGTGGGAATTGAGGGGAGAGGATAGAAAGCGTAGGTCGTAGCGTTGGTGTTGCTCGACCAAGCACTCACTGGTTATATCGAGGGGCCAACGGTTAACCTATCTGTTGGGGCGTGAATAGAGTGTGCTATGGCAGATATACATGATGTTCAACATAGCCCATGTACTCCCTTCTAAGTTTACCCCAAGACGGAAGAGGTTTGGACAGTGTCGAGGGGGATTTGTCACAACTAGCAGCTTAACCTCCTTGGGTAAATTGAAGATATCTGTGATAATCGGGTCAATTTGGTGGATTTTTATTTCTCCAATCATAAATGATTTGGGAGATGATATTTTTAATGTCAGATTGACAGGATCGTGTTAATGATCTAATGGAAGCTGAAATTTGTAAACTTGTCATCTAAAATTCATCATCAAGTTCTTATATTTTAGTCAGCGTGTCAGTTATCTGGTCAAATCTGTTCGTAAGAATACGGGAACTATAAATAGTTTATCAGATTCCAAATGGTCTCCGTCAATCATTGAAATCTTAATATAATCTTGGAAATGAGAATGTTTCTACGTGACAAAAGAAATTTGAGACTTGCTCCAATCGCACATTTGTTTACGTTATGTTGACATCCAACAACTTGAGAAAATTTGGTCGGCGAGAATAGAGAATTTGGGCAACTGTTTGAAAAATTCAGCCTACGTAAAGCAGTTGGAGGACGTTGATACGTACACCTGGTTGCGATTGGACCACAGTAGTGAGAATAAAAGAGAGATGCAGAGGGAAATGAGGAAAGACAAAAAAATCTCAGTGACCCACCACTTTATATTCCAAAGGTGTATAGCTGATGCAAGCCCCTCCGCTGCAAGAACAATTTCTCCAAAGATTCCTATTTTTTTTTTCGTTTCATCATCCAATTCGGATTGTTTCCTAGTTATTGGAATATAAACCAGCAGCTCTCAGAGGCTTAACTCGTGGCTGGTTGAGATTTTATCCAAGCGATTTTATTTCCACCGGGGGAAAGAGGTAGACAGACAGGTGGTGAAATCAGACATTGCAGCGTAAAAGAATAAAGTCAGAACGTTTGTACCGATATCAGGTTGGAAAGTGTTGAAAGAATACGACACCTAATGCCATTTGGCAGGCCGGAGAGAAGTGGAAATAGTTTTCAGTGTGATAAAACCCAGATGAGAAAGAGATGCTACCCTTCTTCACACTTTCAAGATTGCATCTGCTTCAGTTTTCAAGAAAACTCAGACATTTCAAGAGAATTTCATTTATTCGACATTGGTTTCCACCCGATTCTGTGTTACATGATTCAATCACGCACTTTGGGGACATCTGGGCTACATTTTGTCAATTTATATGATTCAGAATTTTCATCTGTATCTTCCAGCAATTCTGATCCTACTCTGAACCTTATTTCCACTTCTACCCCTGGAGAAAGTACTCAACAGCTGTTGATCGTTGGTTGCAAACGAACCGTGGATGATTACTTCATTATTCCAAGGAATTACTCTCGCAATTTGTGACGTACAATCTGGGTGTAACTACATTTGTTGAGACTGTTTGTATTAAAGTGCTACAGTGGTTGAAGCTGATATTTGATAATTCTGTCTTACTCGAGTTTTAAGCTCTAAACTTGGCTCTTTACAAAATTGAAGATCATTTGTGTTGAGTTTGTGAGTTATGGTAATATCGAAATGTGTCTTTTGCATGGAAAAGTTGTATTAATTTGGAAGGTAGGGCTGTTTATTCTCCTCTATACTCTCAAATACTCGGAAACTGTTGAAATGAATGAGATTTTCATGCACACAACAACGAATTTAATATTGTACCCGTGAGAATTCGGACTCTGCGGGTGAATTTATAATACCGAAACAACTGGTTTTATCAAATTATTACATTAAAATTTACATTTGGTATTTCCCTCTTCGAATCAATCAAATTTCCCTATATTTGTTCATCTATTCTCCAATTAAAATCTAATGAGTTCTAAGGAATTTAACAATAGAATCGTTCCAAAATTCTATCTTCCTTAATTTAATCAAAGAATCAGGGGATTCCCAAGAATGTAAGAGAGGAACAGAGGGCGCTACATACTCTCCGCTTTTATCGCTTACAAATTGGGCCTATTCCATTCCACTGCGCACCCAACTGCGCATACAATGGTAAAACTTGGCAAAAGGGATTTGGTCGGAGATGCAGAAGCGGAAAAATAAAAGAGACAATGTTTTAGGACAACTCTGGAGAAAACTTTTGCTTCAACTGTTTAGCAACTATTTCTACTTAACAAATTCGTAATACAAACAACAAAGTACATCCGAATCACTGGCGATTGCTTAATATAACTGTGATGTGAATTTCAGCAGTTGTTTACTTTGCTAAGCATCAGGGATTTATGCATTAACTATGAAAACTTAGTTTGGGTTGATGGAATTTTTACAAAATAATTTTGTAGCAACATAATGACATCTGAGACTTGGCGGTTGACGTCTTTACCCACAATCGTTGACTTGTACTATGCTGAAAGTGGAATGTAGAGACTTAATTGGGTTACTCGAGTCTCTTCAACTCGATTAAAGCGTCCCACTGGCGTAAACATCTTTTGAAGTAGATCGCGTTGGGGACCAAAGAGCAGTCAAATACTGTTAATTAGTGTTATGCTTGGAGTAATGTAGATGTATTGGTTTTAAAGAAATTGCTGATGGAATGAGAATCAAAAGTCATCTTATATTGATTATTCAATCCTACTAATACCATTGACGATGAAATATTAACATCCCGTCCATCAATATACCCAAACTCCCAGCAAGCTAACCAACTAATCCAAGGCCACAATGTGGCCACCATCAAACCGCTCTAATTTCCAGGCGTCTAGTACCTCTTGGGAATTGCCCTTGGTCACTTACTGACCGATATTTGATCGGATAATGTCAGTGACTCCCCCAATTCTATTACAGTTTGACCAATGCTACCAGTTGTCAGCGGTGATTGACATTCTGAATACATGACAGATGATCATTTCTAAATGAAACAATATTCCTCAAAATTCTAAACTCTTCACTTTCTGCGAATGCACCAAGCCCATCAATATTCTATGCTTCTAATTGAACATGAGCATTCCTAACCAATTTTTTTCAAAAATACCACTGACAGGAATAGGTGAAAGGCAAACAGGACAGCATAATATGGTGGACACTGGTACGCGATGACAATATTTCGTGCAATCGACAGTAGCACCTGTTATCCTAGTGTACACAAAGGGCATCTGGATTATCGTGTAGAGGTAGGGTAGGGGGGTTTTGCAGTTGAACGGTTATTACATATGTATGTTCATTCATCTGGTCAACCCCCACCAGTTATACCTGATACATAGGTCCAAAGGCCAACGTCACAATTTGAAATTTCCATGTGTATTCCCACGATCCAAGGGATTTACATACATATACTACCAACATTCACATCAAGACGTAAGGGATTTTCACAAACGATTCTACGAGTTGTATACTAACTGTTGGAAATTCAAATAAAATTAAGTAGATTGAATGGAATTTATTACCTCCCGGGGATTACGTACACCTCGTGTTGAGCAATATGCTGTGCTTTTGAATGATTCAGGGATACTTTCGTGATTCTCATGAAAACAGGCCATATTTTTTCCGTGCATCCATGTTATCTCACTTGAGCCTTTTGTACCCAATGGTGATTAGGGGGAGGAAGGCTATATTTTTATGAATCATCTTGACCTTTGTAATCCTCAGAGTCTCGTAAAACAAAAGAATAAATATAATCTTTAAATACTACCTCGAGGGCACTCCAATGGCTATTACAAGTAAAATGGATATGATTTCTTGGTACACGAGGGGTGTTTTAATGGAATGAGAAAGAATTAAAGCCTACACGCTCGTGGTGGAATTCTTACGACCCTTTTCAAGCCTCTCCACTCCATTTTTCTTGTTTCATTCCTCCTCTCTCTCTTATTCTCCCTCATGCGAACGCGTGTGCACAACTGTGCTATTAAAGCCGCGGGCGATTTGTACCTGGCCAGAGTTATGGGCCAATAAAATATGCACGCGAGTTTGCCGTTGGGTCCGAGCGGGCAATAAATGAATATTTAATCAATCTTCTCGCGTGGATGGTTCTAATTTTAAGGGGTATCGCGCGGTGGTTAAAGTGCCTGGCCAAATCTCGAGGTTTTCCCGAGACCGCTCGGGGGGGTGAAAAAAAAGGAGGAAGAGAAGAGTTGGAGCGGTGCTCGATGGGTTTGGGATATAATAAAAAAAGTTTAGCCAGGAGTGTTTGCCTTTTGCGAGTCAAATATCATTTTATCAGAATCTATCATTCAAGGTGATTTACATAATTATGAATATTTCAGACTTGTTGATTCTTCACATCCAACAAATTTTGCTTGAAAAATTTTTTTCTCTTGCGTTGCATGTGAAATTGGATACTTCTAAAGAAACTATTTTTTTTTTTTGTAATAACGAATGAAACTGGGATTTGCATGGTGGTAATATGAGTCGAATAAAGTCATTTACAAACTTGTCATTCAGCTGGATAAAGAAACTGTCGGCTTCTTAAGCAATACATGCAGATGAGTTGGCTTTCTTGGTATAATTACTCGAAATTATAGCAGCGAAAAGGAGGAATGCCTCTGCAAATGATAATGAAAGTAATCAAAATCTTAGTTGTCAAAGGTATACCTCTGAATCAAAAGACCGGAGGGGGGTCATCGGGTTTCATTAAGGCCGAACGTCAGACGTTAATTAACCAGACAGACGAAAACTGACCCGTGAGGGGGGTGGGGGGTGAAGAAGAAAATTGGTGGTGCGCTTTATGCTGATGCTTCTTCACGTGCTATCACGCTCAGAATTATCAGACTAAGACGGTGGAATTGAAGTAAAACGATATATACGGGCCACTCGTGATTCGCATCCTTATGAATATATTCTCATCAGAGTTTAGCTTCATTTAACATTGCTCTAGTCAGTTGTTTTTGCAACATTTAACTGAAATGGCAACACCCAAAAGTTGAATTGAGATTCTCAAATTCATAAATCGAAAACTTTGAAAAAGCTCAATTTGAGCATTTGAAAAGCTCAATTAAAGATTTCCATAAAGCTTTCATTGAATGTTCTGAGAGTCTCAATTTGAAATTTTTATAAAGCTCAAATTGAGCTTTCCAAATGTCTCAAATTGACATTTTTGAAGAGCTTAATTTAAGCTTTATGAAAATTTTAATTTAAGCTTTTCGTAAAATTTAATTTGAGCTTTTTGAATTTTAATTTAACAATTGAAGGTACAATTTGAAGATACCGAAAAGCTTAAATTGAGCTTTTTGAAAGTTTCAATTTAAGATTTTTATAAAGTTCAAATTGGGCTTTCCAAAAGTCTCAATATAATATTTTCGAAAAGCTTAATTTGAGACTTTTCAAAAGCTCAATTTGAGACTTTTCAAAAGCTCAATTTAAGCTTTTTGAAAATATCAAATTGAGATTGAAAAGCTCAAATTAACATTTTTTTTTTTTTCGAGTGAATAATTCACGTTCTCCACTGAAAAATAACAATACAAATCCTCTCCTCTCGATGAATAGAATTGTATGAGCTTTCCAGCCAAACACGTCATCATATAATCAAGAAAATTCCCACAATAAAGAATGCAACATTCGAAAGTATTGCGTCTGTGGTGCGCTGGGTATCAGAGAAGAGTTGAATTTTATCGACCTGAATACTGATGTATAAAATGAGGTGGGAAAGGGAGGGGGGGGGGGGGGGAGTGAGAGGTTGAACTGGGAGCTTAGGCGATTGAAAGCTCGCCGTGAAACGACTGGTTGGAAGTCTTGATATTATGCATTATGTATGGGCCTATGCGCCAGCAGCTGTAGTTTGGCACGCGATCTCAGCGTCTCGAGATCACTGTACGGCACGAAAGGCAAACTCTAGAATCGCTCGATGGCCAAAAACTTGTTAACCCACCATTGGTGGTTTTGCAACATGAGCGACAGCAGTATTAGAATACCATTATCATTGAATATTAATAATATTATCATAAATTCCAATATTCCTCAATATCTTCAATTCTCTGAGACTTAACAAAAAAATACACATGATTTATATATCTCGAGGGTGAGCATTGCCAACTGTACACCATATCCTCTCATACATCTATTTTCCATTTTGGTGAAAACACTTGGGCAATGCCAGTGAGCTTTTTCCAATCGAAAACAAGCCCCACCGAGCTACTGATATTACAACAACACAAAACAGACTGTATCAGAAAATATGGGGGTGGGAAAAAAGAAAACAAATATCAACTATTGCCAGTATATCCTATATATACTGGTATATTATAACACGCAGAATGGAGAGTCAAATAAAATTCTCTCCACAAAGGAATACCCCATACACATTTTCTCTTTTACCCCTCATCTCTCTCTCTCTTTTGTAAAGTGAAATGCATGAATTTCATTACCTATATGCAAGCTACATTTTCCCCGGGGCAATTACAACAAGATTATCTCATGGTATATAATCCCACCACCTTTCATTCTCCACCTGTTCTCTCTTTACCTTTGGCGAATAATATTACTTCCGATGGGCTGGGGCTCATAAAGTATAACTCGTGTGCAGTATTTTTTCTTTTTTTTCTTCTTCACCATTTTACACGGGTAAATGCTTTTTTTAATACTAAAAATTTACCTGTGGACTGGGAGCTAAATTCAAGCGTCACAAGCGTATATTCTTGTACAAACGGAGATACTACTTACATGGATGTAACTGGGTAGATAAAGAAGTGGAGGGGACACATAAAGTAAATGTACCCAAGTTGGTCAGTTCCCATGTGAATATATCCGCAAATGTAACACGTGTTATGGAGAAATACGAGAGTCAAAAGTCATTTTTATATTTTTTTTTTTATTAAGAAGTAGGGGGCTCCGCCCCCTGCTCGCTGCCCTCGCCAACCCCAGGGGGGGCTTCGCTCCCCCCCTTTACGACTATGTAACGATATAGTAGTACAAGTAATTCAGGATTTTAGGAAATTTTCAGGATTTTTGATTATTAATTAATTATTAATAATCTATTAATTATTTAATTATCAATTACTAATGTAAATAATTTATTAATTATTGATTAATCATTGAATTAATTAGAATAAATCAGCACGAGGCGTAGAAGACAAACAAAAGAAACACTTTCGACAATTTCAAACTTCACTCTATTGATATTTTTAATAATCCTTTTTTTGACGTGTTTATTTTTCAAAAGACCTTGGGCCGACCTTGAACCGACCCTGGGCCGACCCTGGACCGACCTGAAAAAGGTCCCCTGAAAAAAAGGCTTATTTTTTTTATTATATAGAGAGATACATTGAATATTTATAATCCAGTGATATTTCTCAACATTTCTACTATTTTTTTTTCCCTACATTTTGCTGCATATTGTACATGAATAGTGGTGTGCTGGGTCACGGATATGTACAAGTTTTGTTGGCACTCTAGAGTCAGTCTAGTGGCAGCGACCTTACTCAAGGTCCTCCGAGATTTCCCATGTGACTTGAATACATGCCCTCTGGCATCCCCTTTCACAATGTTACCTCAGACTCTTTATAATTTCACATGACTGATGGACATGTCCACAACGTCACAATGATACTCGATTATCTGGAATAAGAGTCCTCCCTCCCCCCCCCCAAAAAAATGACATTTTTCAACTTGATCAATCGTTTAGTTCAGTAATCAATTATCCAGTTGTCAAAAGCTTCAATTCTTGAAAATAATGCAGAATAATTACCAAAGAATACATCAAACTTTCTCCAACACAACTCGATATTGAAATCCAGTGCATACCATGAATACATCTTGAAGAAGATTGTTTGAATGGCAATACCTCAGAAAGTTGTACGTACAGTCTCATTCTCAAATCGATACCATCTCACTGGCTTCATGGACCGATTCATTACCATTGAGATTGACTGTAAGACAATTGTAATTAAGACGAATTCTCGACAGCTTCACATTGAGATCTCTTTATCAACGAGACAAAGAGCCAGTTAATCATACTGTTAAATGGACGACTTATTTGCATGTAATGACCGTCTGACTCAACATAGACCATGACTACTGAAACCTCTGGTGTTTAAATTTGAATAATCCCAGGGTTTTCTTCTCAGTTGATTGGCAATTCTTTGTGATAATGTTTTGACAATTTGGGTAGAGTGGTGCTAGATGGACAGGTCTGCTAATGGGCGCCTTGATGTTGGATTGATGAATGGTGAGGTTAGAAAGTCCACTATGAACCTTTTTGATTTATCGCGCCCCCCCCCCCCCCCCCAGGGGATCACTTGGATTTCTTCCTTCAAGGTTCATCTTCTTTTTTTGATACTCTCACCTCACTCATGCTGTTTTTTTTGTCACTCACTCTCTCAACCTTCTCACACGCTTCTTTCATCCAAAATTCTCTCATCCCCCCTGCACTTACCAGACACTCTCGTTGTGCCATACTCCTCTCTATGAATAACTAAGGGCATCCAGTGTTTCAACACTTTTTGAGGTTTCCCGCGATACTGATGAAATGAAAAGTTGTAGAGGAAAATATTGTTGGGTTCATCGTGAGCATAAAGTTGTAGAAAATTTCTTAATTATGAAATAACATGATGATAAAAGTTTTTTTTCCTCGATGGTTGCATTATTCTGGATTGTTGAGTGAAAAATTATCCGAGTACTTCGATCAATCATTCTGCATTAATTACTTGAGAATTTATGGATATAAATTACACCCAAAAAAAAAGTTAAATTGAGAAATTCGAAAAAGCTCAATTTGAGCGTTTGAAAAGCTCAATTTAAGATTTTTATAGAGCTTTAATTGAACGTTTTGAAAGCCTCAATTTGAGATGCTCTTGAAGCTTAAATTGAGCTTTTCAACAGTCTCAAATTGATATTTTCGAAAAGCTCAATTTGAGCTTTATGGAAAGTTTAATTAAAGCTTTTCGAAAAATTCAATTTGAGATTTTTGAATCCTAATTTAATAATTGAAGGTTCGATTTGACGATACCGAAAAGCTTAAATTAAGCTTTCCAAAAGCCTTAATATGAGATTCTCGAAAAGCTTAAATTGAGCTTTTCAAAAGTCTCCCAAAAAAGATTTTAAAAAAATCTTAAATTGAGCACAGAAAAAAGCTCAAATTGAGATCGAAAAGCTCAAATTAAATTTTTTTTTCTTTAGGTATATGTTAATTCAGATTGATGAAATAATCTTTGAAAGAAATGGAATATCCAGCCATTTTTATAACTATATTCCTCGTTTTTCGATAATGTTACTATTCTTCAAGCTTCCCTGTGATGGAGAACAAGAGCATCTTAATACCATTTGAGGTATGATCATTGAAATTCCATTCTGAATTGATCACCACTATCAATGGTACCTTGGCATTGTTCCATTTTCATCTATGAATAACCATAGGCTGTATTGTACTCTCGGGTAATAGTCATTTTCATGGGTGCAGCTCATGTTGCAACAAAAATCAATTGAAATAGACAAGGTATCAGGGGTAAAGGGGGGGGGGGGGGGGTTGTATTCGTAATGTACCCGAAATGTTGCGGGGGAAATTAACTGATCACAACTTGACATCTGATGGCCATCATCGATCGATTTATTCAATGGTACCAGTGAATGGGTAATGACTGAGGCAACTCAATCACGACACACCACATCATGTTGTCATGGTAAACGTATTATGAGGGAAATTATGGCCATTTGTGAATGAGGTGAGTCTATCATGGAGGTGAGTGGGGCAAAATGGAGTCAATTAAATAGTGAAATTTCCATCATTTTCACGCAATTTTCATATTTTTATTTTCTTTAAATGTATAATCAATTTTTTGTTATATTCACACTGGCCCATTTTACCCCCACTATATTTACAAAACTTTGATTAAAAATATGAAACTTTAAAGAGTATTCATTCTAATTTTTCCATTAACGTAAAATTACATTTTTCCCAGCACTGTAGTCATTTTTTTTTTTTCCCTCCCTTTTTGTTAATTTTCATATTCATTTTCCACAGCGTATACGCAGTAACCCGGGAGAGGATTAAATAATGCGGAATTCTTAAGCTAAAAAAAAAAAAAAAATAATGTATTCAGCAATTAAACCGTAATCCATTATTTAATGAAATTAATGAAAATTACTTTTTCACCCATCGGTGGATTATATTTTTGGGGAGGGGTATAATGGTATTAGAGATGGATGGATTAACATTGGTATATTTAACATGTATGAGAGATGGCGTGAATCCTTTTAAAATATTCAAAAAGCGCGTAATGAAGGTATGTTTCAGTAATGATCGCTTAACTCTGCATTCACTCGTATGCCATGTGGGTCCAAATGGGTGATGAATATATTTTGTGGATATAGTTGTGATCATTAGATGAATGAATAATTTATTGTTCAATTTTTATTATTGCACCAAAGAAAAAAAAGTTAAATTGAGATTTTCAAATTCTTAAATTGAAAACTTTGAAAAAGCTCAATTTTAGATTCTCATAGAGCTTTAATTAAACATTTAGAAAGTCTCAATTTGAGATTTTTATAAAGCTTAAATTGAGCTTTTCGAAAGTATCATATTGAGATTTTCAAAAAGCTCAATTCAAGTTTTATGATAAGTTTAATTTAAGCTTTTCGAATCTTAATTTAATAATTGAAGGTTCAATTTGACGATACCGAAAAGCTTAAATTGAGCTTTTCGAAAGTCTCAATTTAAGATTTTCATAAAACTTAGATTAAGCTTTTCAATGTCTTTAAATAATATTTTTGTAAAGCTCAATTTAAGCTTTTCGAAAATCTTGAATTGGGATCAAAAAGCTCAAATTAAAATTTTTTTTCTTTCGGTGTATTTTTTTAAATTAAACAACACAAAATTATTTATGTCGTATTTATATCAAATTGATGCTGTCCCCCCAATCACAAGAAAAATCTCCGAGTACGAGTGAACTCTAGGACTTTTGGCTCGAGGGAGTCATCTCATAGCATCGGATATGTATGACATCGGGCCATCGATAGATTTTGGATTGGAGCCCGCGATATATCGGCTCGCCCAATCGTGCGTGATCGCTTGAATCCCTCGGGGGAAGGGATGGTGGATATTCTTTTTCTCTCACTCTTGCCATCAGGCAAGCAGCATGACCGAGTGTGTATGCACGTGTAACCCATTTCATACCTATATTTTCAGTGTCTAAAAGTTTTTCCTCTATTTCTATCCGTTTGACTTGTAGATGCGTTTCTATGAGGGAAAAATGTTAAGATTGGAAATGCTCACTGGATTCCTTTGGTCCTGTATATATCCAATTGCTTATTTTCATAAGAAATATCGAATGAGAAAGAGAGAATGTAGTATTGAAAAATTCAGTAGCAATTTTGTTGATAAAAATTTTCTATTACTTGCCTTACAATTATATTTCTCCATCGATTGTATTTCAACCGCCATTTTTAATTTGTCCATTTCAACGCTAATCCATCACTTAAATCCTGATGCATAAAAAAAAAAAAAAAAAAATCCACCGGCAGTATATTCCCCAGAGATGATATCGTATAAACGTAAAAACACGTTTCATTAATTCTTTCTGGGCCATTTGTACTATCAAGATCACCTGCGCGAATAGTTTATATATAGTTTGTGAGTGAAATCTAATAGGTTTAAGGTGGCACGAAACTCGTGCTTGTGTAAAAGACAGGGGTACAAACGAGACAAGGATGGCATTAGTACGAGTTGCCCTTCAAGACCTCCCACACTCCCTCCTCCTTCCGCTCCTCTTGAGGCCGATGGGTGGAGGGGGTTGCTCTCTCGCGCGCGCGAGAACTGCCAAGCTGGCGGTGCTCGTGGTGTCAAAGTGCCAGGCCATAATTCACTCCGTGAGAGTTCATGTCTCCCTGGCACGCACACCTCCCCCCCCTCCACCTTGTCCAATGTTGTATGCAACCCTACTCTTCACCTTTCGCCCCCCCCCCCCCTCCCACCCGCTCTACTGCGCTCGCGCGAGCCAAAACAACGTCAACCGATCATCCCGTTAGATAGGATGAGACTGTTTATCGGATGTTACCACGACACAATGTGATCCCTTGTATATCCTAAAATGGACTAGGAAAATTTTCTTAAAAAAAAAAAAATTCTGTGATAATACCTATTTGTAAACAGAATGATAATCGTTAATGTCAATTCAAAAGCCCAAGATGAAGGTAAATTGTGATAGCTCCGAGGTTTCAAACAACCAAAGAACCGGAAGAACGAGACAACGTGATTTATATTCATAACTTTAATGCAAACCGACCTTACAGTCCACGTTGTGAGGCTGCTATTCCCTCGTACCATGTACCCTCAACTCTCCACCAACCCTATCCCTTTACCTTCATCTATACAAACGATCCTCCCCTCATCCCCTCCCTCTCTCCATTCTTCGTCAAAATGTCAGTATAATTTATGCACTTCTCTCGTGTTAGGTATTACACTTGCATTACCCTCATATCGTTGAGGATGATTTTCGATGGTGAATTATATATATGAATAGGGAATTTCGAAAGGGGTTGGTTCAACTTTTGATGCATGGGTATATCTTCAAAAATTCAAATTATTGATTTATTTGATTGGACTTTATTTTTTTTTATTCACGAGAGAATAAAAATTTCTTACTCTCAACCAAAGTCATCAATTATCACTGAATGTGCACTCTTACGTAGACTTGCTGCGGTTGTCCTTATTGCTGGGGTTGGCGCATCATGATTACAGTCTCGTTTAATTAGAGAACACCAGTGTACCTGTTTAAACGGATATATTCGAGTATTTTGGTAAATTTCACTGAATGTTATTGCAGTTTTTATGAGCCCAAGGGTTTTTCCATGCGCCATTGATTCAATGTACATGATGTAGGGGTGATGGTGATCGGATTTTTTTCCCCTGACAAAAATTTCCTCGTTGAAATTTCCCCGGCAAAAATTACCTCAGAAACAAAATTTCCTCGGGAAAAATTGCCCCAGAAATAAATTTCCCGGAAAAAATTACCCCAGAAAAAAATTTCCCTGGAAAAAAATTCATGTATAACTTTTAAGAATTAGTCATTTTTCGGTGATTTAGCCGAGCAGAGGGGGGAATTTTTACCGAGGGAAATTTTCCCCGGAAATTTTTGTTTAATAAATGAATGAATAGTCTTAATAATATATTTAAATTCATAATATCGACTAATTATAACTTTCATCTTGATACTTTTGTGACTAACAACGGCCATTTAACAGGATTCAAAGTTTTCCGTACTCCCTCCCCACTTCCCCCGAAGAGAGGGCATGTATTAATGTGAAAGCGTGAAGAAGCTCCCATTCAACTATATACCAATATCAGCAACAGTAATTTCAACATGTACTGGAGCGCAAAAGCACCGAGAGAATACGAAAACTTTATAGCACAAGGAGTAACCATAGTGCGAGAAGCAAATTCGTACGAATTCGCCCGTGTAAAATAGCAACTAAAACTGAAAACTTAATGTGTTCAGACACATTGGCATTAAGCTACACTTCACTGCGAGTAAAACATATTCTTGAGTTTGCAGTTTGAGGGAGTCTTGTTAACATTTTCATTTATTTATTTAAATATGAGAAATTTGAGGGGAATAAATTTTTTTTTCCAAACATATTTAAAGATTTGAGAAAAAGAAATCTTTTTTTTAACCATTTTTTCACTGGAGTTGACTCGTTTAATTCGTTATTTTTCCTCTGAAAATTCACTGTGCCAAGATATGCAAATAGGAAGACTTGACTAAACTTCAATATACTGTGATCGGTGCTGGAGGGCAAAGGGGCCCTTAAGGTTACAAACTCAGTAGAACTCAGCGTCAAACTATTGAATTGATTTTAATATCAACTTTGTTCTCAAGCCTCGACAACTCTGGCACTCTTGAGAGTCCCGCACCCCATATCCAAACACTCATTTTTTTTTTTGTATTCCATTCTCACAGTACAGTTTTACGTAATAATATGATAAGATTTGGATGTTGGGGGAAGTTTATATTGGAAAATTTTTGGATCTATTTGTGGAGCATATGGTACCAGTGAATTATTCAGTATATATTTGCTACTTACTTGAATTCATCAACAATATATCCACTTTTTTTTTTTCAACACCAATTGTCATACGGATGATACCCTCTGAATGCACTCAACACTTCACGTGTGAATATATTCAGTGGTATTAGGCACTGGATATATACCAGAATGAACTCAAAAGGAATAACGAAGGATAGACAGGGACATAAGCCAGTGCCTGGGAATGAGAATGGCACTTGTGGGCTTCTCTCTCTCTTGTTCCCTCACTTGTGCCGTTTATTCACCTCCCGCAGCATGAATGGCTGGTATAATGCAGGTCCTCAACGCCATACCTACCATCCCAATGGTGATGGTGTACGGGGCTCTCTTCTCAGTAACTTTGCAAGACAAATTGCTGTTGGAAACTATTTAAACTTCATTTAAATATCAAATTATCTGAGGACCTAGACTGGCGTTATGTTTAGGAACACCTTTCGGGCTTGAGTGCACTGACATAGGGCATTGGGATGTCATCTGGATCTTTTATATTGACCTTTTCCACATCAACATTCCTTCATCTTGAAATATTACCGGTACAACAATTTTTTTCTTTTCTTTCCTCTGATGGCATACAAAACTAAATATTACCACAACTAAAACCTACACCCAAAAAGAAAAAAATCTTAATTTGAGCTTTCCGATCAAAATTTGAGATTTTCGAACAGCTTACATTAAAGCTTTTTAAAAATCTTATTTAGAAATATTTTTAAAAATCTCATATTGAGATTTTTGAAAAGCTTAATTTAAGCTTTTTAAAAATCTTATATTGAGACTTTCAAAACGCTCAATTTGAGCTTTTCGGTATCTTCGATTGAACCTTCAATTATTGAATTAAGATTCAAAAATCTCAAATTGAGCTTTTTGAAAAGCTTAAATTAAATTTTTCATAAAGCTTAAATTGAGCTTTTCGAAAATATCAATTTGAAACTTTTGAAAAGCTCAATTTAAGCTTTATGAAAATCTCAAATTGAGACTTACGAAATGTTCAATTGAAGTTTTATGAAAAATCTTAAATTGAGCTTTTCAAACGCTCAAATTGAGCTTTTCCGAAGTTCTCAATTTAACAATTCAAAAATCTCAATTCAACTTTGTTTTTTTTTTTGTGTAAACATGTGACTGGGAGAAAAAAGTATAAATACGTGATTCGACTTGATCAGAAAATTCTCAGAAATTGCCTTAAAAATTGCTAAGCCGGACAGAAATCATTATTTATATCACCGTCTCTCTGAATCGATCTTACCTCGAAACCTCCATCAACCAGTCGCTTTTACACCCGTTGAAAAGCGACGTAATGAGTGCCACCCCCCCCCCCCCCTCAAACCCCTCTTATCTAGCCCCTCGCCGCCATCATTGAGGCATGAAAGGGGATTCGTGAGTCAAGACACGCGCCACTAACTGCATGTATTCAAATCACACCGTTGCCTGCGGAAGAGAAATAGTTTTACTCATCCCTTTCTCTCTCTCTCTCTCTCTCTCCACCTTTCGAATTGTAGCCCGAAGGGATGAACAGTGTTTTACACAGTTTGCTCGAGGGGCGGGGGGAATTAGGGAGAAGGCGACGAGAGGCATTTGTGAAAGAGTCTAGAGATGATCAAATAAAAATAGCGGAAAGATGGAACGACTGAAAGTGGCAATCAACGATTCCAAAATTGCCTGACAAGGGAGGGGGGGGGGGGGGAACCCCCAGTGTTGGTGACTTTAATTCATTTTTACTCAGAGCCAATAAACGCACACGAATTGATCGAATTTTTTTTTTTCTGGTAACAACAGTCGAACATATCCGTGAATTGGTATTAATTCTGTAAAAATGTCTGGTTACAATTTCCGTTACAGTATAGCATGAAAATTGTCACTGTCATTTCAATTCACTAAATCACAATTTTTTATTAATTTCCTCAGAGGTGAATGTATTCATTCGTGTTATTTTTTTCAAGGTTAATTGGAATATGTATCAAACGGAGTATTTAACCCAGTCATTACAACTCTTACCGCATCGTAATCTTATCGAGGGCGTTAATTTAAAGATAAGAGCTGACGCAAGCTGGTACGTGTGCAACACAGAGGGCAGAAGAGCAAAAAGAGGGGGGGGGGGGAGTTATCCTCGTCCTTTTGCAACTCTAGGCAGGCGAGGTTGGAAGGCAGTTCGAAGGGAACTTTTCAAAAGGATGAGGGGGTGGGGAGAGGGGGGGATTAGCTTTTCCATCGACGAAGAAAATCGTATTACTAGACTACTATTCCTCCGCTTTACACTTTACTTGCAGATTTCTTCTTTTTTTTTTTTTTAACCAGTTTTCCAATATTTTTCGTGACGCAAAATTCCACATGCGATATTAACAAATTTCACCTTTTTTTTTTTTTCTTCTTCTCTTTATTCAATGAAAATCATGCAAATTCGATGTATGTGAATGGCTGTGTTAAAAGAGAAAGGAAAATAGATATTTTTTATGTGGAAAAATCTTTTTTGCGGACAATTACACAGTAATTACAGTGAATTTTGTTTGTTGGAGAAAATGAGAGAAACGGTAAATAGAATTGGAGATGTAGAGAAAACACCATGTGTATACGGACTGATATTCTTCTGGGGGTTGAAACGAATTTTTCTGAGTGGTGGGAGGAGGGTTAAACTGAGGTGGAGATGGCAGCAAAGAGGGAAGGTTTATAACCAATTATGACAAACTGATTTGCATTCGGGATTGAGAAAGATTCTTTCACTTCTCAGTACGTACATCCAAGAAGAAAAAAAGTTAAATTGAGATTTTCAAATTCTTGAATTGAGAACATCGAAAAAGCTCAATTTAAGCGTTTTAAAAGCTCGATTAAAGATTTTTCATAAAGCTTTAATTGAACGTTTAGAAAGTCTTAAATTAAACTTTTCATAAAGCTTAAATTGAGCTTTTTAAAAGTCTCAATGTGAAATTTTCGAAAAGCTCAGTTTAAGCTTTATGAAAAGTTTAATTTGAACTTTTCGAATCTTAATTTAACAATTGAAAGTTCAATTTGAAAATACCCAAAAGCTTAAATTGAGCTTTTCAAAAGTCTCAATGTGAGATTTTCGAAAAGCTTAAATTGAGCACTGAAAAGCTCAAATTAAGCTTTTCAATGTCTTTAAATAAGATTTTTGACAAACTCAATTTAAGCTTTTCAAAAATTTTAAATTGAGATCGAAAAGCTCAAATTAGGATTTTTTTCTTGAGTGTATATTTTTAAATCATGGGTGGGAAAAAATTATCCAACTCAAACTCTGCTCTACAAATCAAATTTAACTGATTTTCTTGTACAACATCAGAATTGTCATAAAATTCATATTTTATGTATTCAATGGAGAGGACTGATATTCCAGGCACGCACAATCCATATCGTAATTCTTGACGGTTTAGTAGGTTTCCAGGTAAATGCATGGCAGAGGTCGTGCAGGTAGGAAGGATCCAGGCCAGTTCTCAGTGTGGTAATCAAATCTAATCCGAGGTAGCTTCTGCGTGCTAACTGCTAGCCAATGTTATGTCGGCTTAACGTGTTATATGATCCCCCTAGGTGGAACCAAGACCCCCCCTATACACATCTGCACGAATGGAATCTGCGTAGATCCGGACAAGAGTAATATTTGTATACATATAGTGGGTTAATTTGAGCGTGAGAACAACAGGATTTCCCAAATAAAATGAAATATTCTGAATGAATTTTTAAAATATTTATCGAGTTGCAATGGACTTGTGCACATTCGTTTCGTTTCTTTCTCACTGTTGAATATTGCACGTTCTCACGTCAAACTTTTCATGGAGGTTAAAGCGCACAACTTGCTGGGACTGGTAATCGAATGACGTTAATACAAGATTGCTCACAAGGGCACAGGAGATGGAAAATTGTGAGAAAAAAAAAAGATAGAAATGGGAGAGATAGAGTAGATGGGTGGTGTAGGGCACATTTGAGGAATAAAAATTCATGGAAGACACGTGCTAAGCATTACCTTGGTTCGCCGATAACCGCAGAACTCTGATGTACATATCTTCAATCTCGATGAAAAGTTTATTTTTCCTCTCTCTACAATTTTCTTGTTATTTCGATAATGAGTGGTTTTACATGAAAATGTCAAAAGACATTTTTTATGGGAAATTCCATCAGCTACAAAAAACATGTCTTAATATTTTTCTCTAAAATCACTCATTATCGAGATAATTCGTATTCAATATTTTTTCAATGAATGAAATAGTTTAAAAAGTGAATGAGTAAAATTTATACTCAAGAAAAAAGTTGAAAATGTAACTCTCTCAGCACGAACAAGTTGAAAATAGTACGTGTGTTACCAAACTTCTCCCATAAAGCAACAAATTTTAACGCAGTGAATACTTAATCAAATTTACCTCTCTTTTAATATTATCAAAATTCAATTAGCGCGTTTTACAAATGGTCGCCCCCAATCCTCGGGCAATGTATATTAATGTAAATCATTTATTCGGCCTCAGGGTAGTTGGTATATATATTTTATATCTTTTAGTTGGTGAAAAATATTACCCGATCGCAACCCTCACAACGAGCTCCGCTACTCCCTACCTCCGGGGAGTAATTCGTCCTTGTCCAAGTTGTACATACTATAACGCCCGTTACCTCGTTTTCTTTCATTTTATTTCTTTCTTCTCATTCTTTTCTGTGATTTATTGGAAGTTTCACGCCTTTTTTCCATTCTTTCAAAACACGACCAACATCGAAACCCTCTCACGGTGTCTCTGTGTCTTGGAGCTACTCATTTTCTCTCTCTTCCTCTCTCTGTACTGAAGGACATTATTACCGTGCATTATTTCAGTTATAAATCTGAAGGAAAAATCTTATTAAAGTAGAGAAAATTATGAAAATTTAAAAATCATTAAAACCGATTATCATCTTTAAACTGTGATCAATATAATTATTTCTGTCGACGGATTTCACAAGTCAGAAAGAATAATGTGAAATTTTTCTCAACGATGATAAGATTATCTCCACAGATTCCTAATACTCTAGAATTATTGGATTCCGATGGGAAATGAAGTTTAATTCTCAGATTGAGGAAAAATCCCTCTGCATTATCTGAATTGTTTCCACTACTCCTCCAATCTCCATTACCTCACTTGAATCAAGAGCGTCATCCCCTAAATAATTAAATCTCCAACACTGAAATTCATTTCATCAATCATAATATATAATTTACTCGTTTTTGGAGGCACCGGGAGAGAATCAATGATGCAGAAAAAGCTCCAATTTGAGCGTTTGAAAAGCTCAATTGAAGTTTTTTTTATAAAGCTTTGATTGAACGTTCCGAAAGTCTCAATTAGGGATTTTTATCAAGCTTAAATTGAGCTTTTTAAAAGTCTAAAATTGAGATTTTAAAAAAGCTCAATTTAATCTTAATTTAACAATCGAAGGTTCAATTTGAAAATACCGAAAAGTTCAAATCGAGCTTTTCGAAAGTCTCATTATGAGATTTTAGAAAAGCTCAAATTGAGCTTTTCAAAAGTCTCAATATGAAATTTTTGAAAATCTCAAATTGAGCTTTTCAATGTCTTCAAATGAGATTTTTGAAAAGCTCAATTTAAGCTTCTCGAGGCTTTTAAGCTTCTTCTCTGGGTGTGACACCTAAAATAACTGAACATTTTTGAAATTGATATTTCAGCATCAGTGCTCTGGACTTTCAGATATGGTAGCATCGCAATTGTATTACGTGAATTTTCAAACCATTGAGAATCTTCTTTCCCCTCCATTGCATCTCCAGTGTACAGAGCTGGAGTCACCACTACTACCGGAATGTCGTTTACTTCGAAATGTCGGTCGACACTGCACCAAGTACTAGAGTGTGAAATTCCATTCACGCGAAATCCCGTTGGCCTCTCACTGAGTCTTAGAGTTACATTCCACCGGGGCTTACATTCTCGGACGCAAGCCGTGAACCCTCCCAAGTCCCACCGGGATTCCCCCAGTTTCGTAAGTAAGACGCGGGTAAACGTTACCTCGGCGCATCTTCGCAACCCTTTGGATAGCTTGGGAAACCGGTGGAGTTCTCCCGTCGGGAGGGGAGGGGGGGGGTACCCACTGGGAGAATATGAAGCGCGTTGTCGACGTTATCCTCCGTCATCCGTTAAATTCCAGATGTTAAAGCCTAAATTCGTAAATTTTACGATTGAATCATATGCTGGTGAATTTAATTCTCAATTGAGTTTTTAAAAAATTGAATTATCTTTAAAATGAGGAATTTTAGGAGAAAATGACATAAAATCTTTTTTGTAGATGAGAAAATTTGGAATAAAAAATGTCTCTAAATATTTTCACCTAAAATCACTCAGTAACGAGATAATTTGATAATAAATACTCTACACGTACAATCGATGCATTTTAAACATCTGTATTTGACTACATTGTCAAAATAATTATTAATTATATTCCACGATAGTAAAATAATATTCACCTCTCAGTTTATTAATTATCCACTACAAATAACTCTGTGATAATCAATTAATCACACGTTATGCACGCTTTTTCTCCTGATCACTATCCGCTCAATGTAATTAACTCTACACCAACCCCCACCCCCACCTCCTGAATGTTGCTTATTTTGCATAAATTCAGTTGGCATTTAATGGATTGTGAGGCGAGGAACGTGGTAACACGAGGAAATTCTCTAGTACCGAGTTAGTTTGCCACGCGTGGCATGCATTTAGCACGGTAAACAGTAACTGATGCTTTGTTTACACTGCCTAGGGGCTCACCTGTGTTGCTTTTGTTAATATTGAAATGGGTACAGTATCACAAATCTTTGTGACGGGGATGAGCGTATTGTGTGGTATTAGTTGTGACAATAATCGTAATTAAAATATCAATTTATGAATTATCAGTGATAAATTCAATGTTAGCTATTTTTACAAATATCCTCTTGATATACACAAAAAAAAAATGTTAAATTGAGATTTTCAAATTCTTAAATTGAAAACTTTGAAAAAGCTCAATTTGAGCGTTTGAAAAGCACAATTTAAGATTTTCGTAAAGCTTTAATTGAACGTTTCGAAAGTCTTAAATTAAATTTTTCATAAAGCTTAAATTGAGCTTTTTAAAAGTGTCAAATTGATATTTTCGAAAAGCTCAATTTAAGCTTTATGAAAATTTTAATTTTGGCTTCTCGAAAAGTTTAGTTTGAGATCTTTGAATTTTAATTTAACAATTTGAAGATACTGAAAAGCTTAAATTGAGCTTTTCAAAAGTCTCAATTTAAGATTTTCATAAAGTTTAAATTGAGCTTTTTAAGATTTTTGAAAGAACCAAATTGAGCTTTTCAATGTCTTTAAATAACATTTTTAAAAAGCTCAATTTAAGCTTTTCGAAAATCTCAAATTGATATCGAAAAGCTCAAATTAAGATTTTTTTTTTTTCGGTATAAACTAGTCATAATTATGATCAATAAACTGTAATTCTCCAATCAAAGTACCTCTCGATACTCAATTGAATCAAGAAATAAAAAAAAAAGGGGGGTACACAGTTGAATTGGCAAACCAATAAAACGCCTCGTTTCGTTAATGTGAAAATCATTGAGAGAAACGATATTCTGTGATCGGTGCTTGGACGAGGTGAATTCTCCAGTGGTATTTTCCAGTGAATTCACCCCATTAAACATTTTTGCTATCTTGGCTGGATCTATGGGAAGATGGAGAGTGAAACAGTCAGGGTGGATACAAGGTGCCCGATAGAGAGAGCTAGTTGAATTGCTATCTCAAGTCGTGAGCGAGAGAGAGAGAGAGAGAGAGAGAATCCCGGCTAGCCGTCGACACCTGTTGCTCCTCCAACCGCTCTAGCTTCTCTATCGTTTCACTTTTACCTATATCCTTCAACTCTCATCTTCCGTTATATTTCTCGTGCTTTTCCCATACACTTCAATTTCTTTCTCGAGTGTATACAACGTGAATGGGGAGGGGGGGGGTAAGACTCCTTAAAAATTGTGAGTTCAACATGGGAAAAAACTCACCTGTTTGCTCGCAAAATCATGTGAATATCAATTTTGATTTATAAAATCTTTTTGCTGATTTTGCTTCTCATCTCAAAATGTGCAATTCTACTTGACTTTTAGCTCTTTCAAATACACTTTGATGATAAGGTGTGATCATCCCTTGACCGCCCCTATCTCGAATATCAAAGTACACTCAGAACATTTATCTCCAGATTAAATCTCCTTTGATGCTGCCACCTCGTTTCTAATCTGAAAGCTGAAAGGAACATTTGAGTGATGATGTTTATTGATATTAATTCAAAATTCATCAAGATGAAAGATTGTGAGCTCAAGAAAACTCAAACAAAACTCAAAGCTCGTTGTTTCTCTATCATTCAAAAGTTATTCAAATTTTTTTCTTTTCTCCTTAACGTACTCTACATACCCCTGGATATTCCGTTGTACTCTACACAGTTGCTGCGGAAGTATAGCTGGAGCATCTCGAGAGTACCCAAAAGTCTAGACAAGGCAGTGTCACCCTGAGGACTCCCAAGACTGGAAGGAAGAGGAAAAGGAAACTGAGCAGGAAGAGAGGAGTCACGACTTGGCTATAAATATTCTGCACCACCTGCACCTAACGTCCACCACTGAACCAGACTGAAAGCGAGTATCCCAAACCCCCTCATATCTCTCTCTCTCTCTTGTACATATTCCAGTGCCAAGCCGGTGAGAATGGAACGCTGTTGTCGTGCTTGGACGTGGCCTGAGCGTACATACAACATACACCCGATTACATACTCCCTCTCTCTCTTACTCACTCTATAACCCACTTTCTTTACACGGTAGATTGGACTCAAGTACACATGGGTTACACGATCCCGATGTAATCGGTGTAAATGCTACATGCGCGGTAATAAGATAAGCGATTGCTAGTCTCAGAATGCTTGAGGTTAATTTATCACATTTCATTTGATAATTAAAAGAGATCCGAACAACATTTTGACTCTGTTTTGAGTTGAAGAATATCATAACTGGGTCTAATTTGGCCCAATTAACTTCAATGTTAAATTCATAGAGCTCCTTTGATACATTTTATCCACTAAAAGGTTTATTAACTCGGATATGACACTGACATCCTAAGTGCGTCTCACTGGAGAAGGTTGAAAGCATGCTCTTTGTAAGCTTCCATGATATGGACCAAAATGGAATTGAATTATGTTGTAATATTCACTCAAGGATTTCTCTGGACTATAAAAATAAATAAAACATAAACAAGGTCATGTACGCAGTTGAATATGATGAAAATAGTACTTACTGTGGACTCGGAGACTTATCTGAAATGCGAGTTGTCACTGTGGAGACAGATATAGTTTGATGCTTGTGAATCAAAGACAAAGAAAGTCTGGGGGTGTCCCTCAGTCATTTTAGTACATATTTTCACCCCGTCGAACCAACACAGATACAGACCACTTTAGACCTCATTCCCTCTGACTTCTCACTCGCCCAAACTCTTCTGCCACTCTGACGTGGGTGAACTATACTCTTACGATGTATTTCCGTCTCAGCGCTCACACGGAGGCGTATACGTCCGCCTTTTTCTTCACTTTTCTAACCAGTCTCTCACATCTTCTTTGTCGTCTTCATTCTCTCCAATGGGTTTTCATCCTATACCTTGAAAATAACTAGGAAATACTGTTTCCACCAATAGCTTCATCTTATCCAATAGATGATACTTCTATTTTTACTCCGATATGATCAATTCTTCAATGTTTCCTCATGATTTCATCTCAGGTAATCTCTTTCCGTTGTTGACCCAATTCTTTTTATTCATCTCCATTTTCATCGTACTAATTTTGGATATCGAACCAGTGATAGCAGGCGCAATCGCTTCAGTTGTTAAAGGAGAGTCCTCGGAGGCAGTCGCTTGTTTGGTTACTGAAGAATACCTTCACTTGACTTGTGTGACATTTCATTAATATCCTTCAACTATTGCCGAGTGATAGTGTATAACACATAGCTATATATCTCTTGTCGCGGTTGACTTACGGCAAATGTATTTTCGTTCCAGTCACACAGAGTCGTAAGCCTTTCTCCAACTCTGACTTGCCACAACGTCTCACGCAGTGTTTTTTGAGAACTGGCAGCCATCATATCATTATTCAGGGTCTTTTCTACAGAAAGTGGTTTAGTTGCCAGAATCACTGAGCCAGAATCACTTTCACAGAGTTTGGAGGCTGGTATGCCTCGTATTATTCAATGTGCTACTGAGAGTTTTGGATAACACGTGATTGTGATTTGTGATTTTTCATCATTTTGAAGATTTGTTTGAGTGCAGTGTCGATAATCTTCTTCTGATGATGATGAAGTCTTAGTGCAATGAATAAGAGTGTTATTTTGCTGATTGAATACCTTCATCTTTTTCTCCCTCTTAAAGGAAATCTATCATGACAAAAATGAGCTGATTCCATTACGCCATATTTTTACTCTTTGGACTAAAAAAAAATAATGAAATGTCAAGTGTCTGGACTCTTGACCTCCATCCGAGCTAATACTGAAGGTTTACAAAATTCATATTCAAAGAATCATCATCTGACAGATAAATTCAAATTCTTGTGCTTCACTAAAATTTAATCACGAGAGAACAGCAATTCTGAGTTGGACGGAAGTGCATCAACTTTTCTTACAGTTTTTATTAATAATTAATTCTGAACTCACCCAACGGAATACTGTCGTTACGAAGACTACTCTGACCAAGAGGTAAGATGCTCGTTATCTCTGCTGACAGCACTTACCGCAGTGTTTATTGCTACTTCAGAGAAACGACGCACTGGTACCATGATGACCAAGTTCAAAGCATCAATGAGCGTTTATAGAGTTTATACATGTACAGTTCAAACATAAAACATTATTATCTGTGTATTTCTGTTTTACTAATAATGCTTTGTTTAATTTTATTGCAGACTGGGCATCATTACAAGTCGCCGGAAGCATCACCACATACGGAATATAAATTAAGGTGAGTTTTCAAATTATTATTATTATTGCATTAATTCATTATCATAAAATGCATTATCATCGTGAGCCAGGCATGTTCCCTTTTAGTCATCCACACCAAAAAAAAAAAAAAAACGTTAATTTGAGCTTTTCGATCTCAATTTGTCATTTTCATAAAGCTTAAATTGAGACTTTCGAAAAGCTCAATTTAAGCTTTTCGGTATTTTCAAATTGAATCTTCAATTGTTGAATTAAGATTCAAAAATCTCAAATCAAACTTTTTGAAAAGCTTAAATTAAACTTTTCATAAAGCTTGAATTGAGCTTTTCGAAAATATCAATTTTAGACTTTTCAAAAGCTCAATTTAAGCTTGATAAAAATCTCAGATTGACACTTTTGAAACGTTCAATTAAAACTCTATGAAAATATTAAATTGAGCTTTTCAAACGCTCAAATTGAGCTTTTTCGAATTTCTCAATTTAACTTTTTTTTTTTAGTGCATCCATGTATAACCTCTTAGATCTCAATGATGTGAATGAGCATCAATAAATTGTAATTATGGAAAAAATAAAAATTATTGCTATCCCATTTGCAATGAGTCTCTGCCTCCTAAATTTACAATAAGAATTCGTTGAAGATTTGAGTGTTTGCCAGGTCGTCGTCAGCAGTTTATGTCCAACCAGTCTGTATGTTTTGGTAAAATGAAACGGCGTTCTACCACAGCTATTCACTTTGGAATTTACGAAGCGTGTCGTGCATTATACGTTACAAATCTATTTGAGTTTCACATTTGGGTTGAATTTTCAAATTTTATTGCACAATTTTATTTGATAATGAAAGAGAATTGAATCAATTTAAATTTATTTCATTTGAAAGTAATAAAGTATTTTTATTGGATAAAAATGAACTGGAATTGATAGAATTTTTGTATGCAATAAAAAATTGATAAAAATCTCCCCGTTGAATACGAGAATAACTGAATCCATTACGCTTTTGTTGAAATTGGTGAATGAAGAATTTAACGATAAACTGTTTCAACAGCACAGCAAAATAATTACTGGCAATTGGGTGGGCCAATTGCTGCCGATGTGCTCTAGTTCCGTGTCTGTGGTTAATGGAACTACATTGAACCGAAGAAACGGTGAAACCGATTATCTACGTCGACACCTGTGATTCCCAGGCACCAGTCGCCACGGGATTTGCGTTCAATGGTAGATTCCACAGCAAAATTCACCCTCTCGAACGAGTATTTTCATACCTCTATCACATTCATCATAACTATTACTGCATGGATTTATCGTCTCTGTATTTTTTGGCTCAATCAAACTTTTCCACCAAAGGATTAATAATAGGTCATTAAATTGTAATTTTGAGCTTTAAGGTGTTGATTTTCTCAATTTCTGTGAATACCTAAATCAGGGAATTATTCAGTTATTCTCCAAGAATTGATCATTTAGTTATGCTACCCATCAGGCAAAGTTCCAGGGATTCTGTGACATTTCCGGTGGCTCATGTCCAAATTACACTGATTTAGTGCTATCATTAAGGAGTGACGTGAGTCATTCATCACGATAAATAGACAATTTTTTACTATTGAATTGTGGAAAAATTAGTTATCTCAATATTTATGCAATAAATCAAGAATGGAGGTAATAAAAGGCTCAACTCGATTCACAAATAGAACAAGTGAATATCCGTTTTTATGAATATATATTTCCAATTTATTCGTGTGGAAAAATGAAAAAATTGGTAGAGATTCACAGGATGATTAAATTTTCGCGTTTTGTTAATTAGTCACGAGTTGTCTACTAATGTCTCAATTAGGGCGTTCCATACCCCCCCCCCTCCCCTCCCCCTTCTCCGTCACCTCCACCGCGTTCAATTAACTATGAACGATTATATGACCGCGCTTATGTCGCTCGAGCACGCGTTCATGTAATGTACACCAAAAAAAAAAAATCTTAATTTGAGCTTTTCGATATCAATTTGACATTTTTCTAAAAGCTTAAATTGAGCTTTTCAAAAATTTTATTTAAAGACGTTGAAAAGTTCAATTTAGGCTTTTTAGTGCTTAATTTGAGTTTTTCAAAAATTTTACATTGAGACTTTTGAAAAGCTCAATTTAAGCTTTTTAATATCTTCAAATTGAACCTTCAATTGTTGAATTAAGATTCAAAAATCTCCAATTAAGATTCGAAAAGCTTGAATTAAACTTTTCATAGAGCTTAAATTGAGCTTTTCGGAAATATCAATTTGAGACTTCTGAAAAGCTCAATTTAAGCTTTATGAAAATCTCAAATTGAGCTTTTCAAACACTCAAATTGAGCTTTTTCGTAGTTCTCAATTTAAGAATTGGAAAATCTCAATTTTTACTTTTTTCGGTGCACCTAAAAAATCTTGGTCTCTACAGAAAGTTTATCAATTCTATTCTTCTTTTATTTCACACAATAGAATTAAAAATAAATCACTCTTGTAATTATACTGTTCATTGTACCGTAATTATGATTGTGTTGACAAATTCAGTATAAATGAAGTAAAAATAATTGTGATGATGGGTTGTTATGTAAAAATAAGCATGAAAAATGGTTTCAGAGGTGGATAAATTGCCACTGGTGGGACAACAGAGAATGAAAAGTTTTTCATAGTCGAATGGAAATAAACGAGTCGCTGGGATTTGTTTTTCAGTGTAGAATTTGTTGCGTAAAAGTTGAAAAAAAAAAAAAAACATCGACTACATCCCACAGTGTTGATATTTTCCACTGTACAGATCCATGAATTGTGTAATCCGATGACAATATCGATTACAACATTGAAAATTTGGGAAATATTTCAGTTTTTGCGAATTAGTGATTTTAATAATTTTAAAAGGATAAAAATAATTCCGTTTCATCTCTGGATTAAAGGTGTCCTTTTTTCTCTTTTTCTTTCTCCACCTTTCCCCCCCCTCCCCAATTTCAAGTGTCGCACCCTTTTCATGTTCACACGCTGTGAACTCTCAAGCGGGCGGCAGTTGCCCACCCAAAATCCGTTTCAACTGGATTGAAAGAAAATACGATGGTGTTATTTCAGGCATTTGTCGGTGTTAACTTACGAATTTTCCAGTCGAAGAATGAAAGTAAGTGCGCCACTTTTACCATCGCTATCTCTAATCCAGGCTTTATCCACTCTTCATTTTTTTTTTTTTGGTAATGGAATAGTACTCGAGTTCACGAAAGTATTTCAACTGTATAATATATCCCTGTGAATATTTTCCATTTCTCAGTCTGATCTATTGCAGAAATTTCAAAGCTAGAAACCATATTTTCTTCTGTTACCCAGAGTCTTGTCTCACCTGACCCATTACCATAAAATAAAATATGGATTATTTTATAGAAATAAGTCAAAAACTTGGGAAAATGATTTACAAGATAAATATGAAAAAAATTTCACTCATTTCATCTCTTCTTTGCTTTATTGATCACGCTTGGTTTAATAAATACACTCATTACCTCCAATATTCTCCTCGACTCGTTGAAGATGAAAGAGAATCACCAAATCATTCTCTCAACCGTGAAAATAATGCCAAAAAAAAAAAATTCACCGCCTCAATCATCACGCCAACGTCAATTTAATTCCATTTTATTTCGTTGCCGTATCAAGCTTTTTCTACCTCAATTTTTCTTCCCTTTCGCAATCTTACCCAACCCGTATTATCCTATCGGACATTGGTGAATTTCATTTCCACGTTGAAGCACTCGAGCACAAGATGCCAGAGGTCGCTCAACAAGATGGGAGGAAAACTGCCGGTACCATGTGTCGCGTCATTACAATTCCAATGCAAATCAAATGAACCAATCATAAGACTCTTTATTTCTCCATCTCTCTCACACCTCTGGCTATCTACAATGAGGAGCAACCAAGCACTCTATTTTCTCCCTCCCTTCCTCTTTACATTCCCCTTATTTTTTTTCCACACCTAAAAAAAAAGGTAAATTGAGTTTTTTAAATTTTTTAATTGAAAACTTTGAAAAAGCTCAATTTGAGCTTTTAAAAAGCTCAATTTAAGATTTTTATAAAGCTTTAATTTGAATGTTTTGAAAGTCTTAATTTGAGATTTTCGTAGAGCTTAAATCGAGCTTTTCAAAAGTCTCAAATTGATATTTCCGAAAAGCTTAATTTAAGCTTTATGAAAACTTTAGTTCAAGCTTTTCCAGAAGTTTAATTTGAGCTTTTTGAAAGTCTCAATTTGAGATTTTTGAGCTTTTCCATGTCTTTAAATAAGATTTTTAAAAAGCTCAATTTAAGCTTCCCAAAAATCTCAAATTAAGATGGAAAAGCTCAAATTAAGATTTTTTTTTTGGATGCACTCTTGATATATTTTTTCTTCATTCCCTCAGTCTTTAATTTGTGCGTGGGGATGATTTCCAAGACAAATTCAATAAATTCTAATTAATTCGTAATTTTTTGATCTTAATATCAGAAAAATTGTGATGAAAGTTATTTATGAAAAAGGTTAGTTCCAGCTGTAACCCCATCAAGTCTTCTATTCCAAGAATATAAACGATCATGTCTCAATTGTGTAGGAGAAAATCCAACCAGTGTGAGAAGACATCATTGTTCTTCCTCAGGCAATGATCGAAATGCTCCCTACGATTCATCCATTTTCTGAATTCTCTGACATTTTTTTTTCCCTCCTCCCTCTTTTTCTAGGTGTACATTTACCCCGTGTCAGTTGGAAGATTTATTAACAGGATGTGTGGGAAAAAAAAACAACTTTGGAATTCCAGAGAACATAATACTAGTTATCTATTGGGTTGCAGTGATGCTCACATTTATCAACGTAAAATATTCAGTGATACAAACATATCAATTTCATGGTAAAATTTTGTAATGTTGTGGAGGTATTTTGTATCACAAGAGACCATTAAAAATATATTTTTCAAATATTTACTGTTGATATTTAAAATCAGCTGTTGGAGAATTATAAAAGTATGTGAAAATATTAATCATAATGGAAAAACTCTTCAAGATTGTGGTGAATAGTTGAAATTTTTTCAACGGACTAGAGGTTTCCAGTTACTAGAGAGTTTGGGGAATCCCCTGAAACAGTTTCAAAGTGAAACCAATGTCGGTTAGTCTCGGAAATTCTTTTCAAACAAGTAATTCGTCACTGTGATTTAAGAAAAAAAATAAATTATCTTGATTAAGATGAAAATTCATCTCTCGCAATAATTAAAAATTTAATCTCAAAATTGTTGGATTTACGATTGTCATGATTTCTGACACTTAAATTTCATGTCTCACTACCCAGAACATATCACATGAACGATCTGTACCCCTCATAGCCATAACTCGCTGGTCGTACTGTAGACCATCTTGCTTTATCATTTCTCAAGCATTAGATAACTGGAGAGAGCCTCGAAATGTACAAAGCGTGTGTCGCCATTGCCTAGTTTCTCTAAGCTCCCTTTGTTTCCACCCTTTTCTCTAGTTACCGTATACTCTATGGCGGTGTAATGGACGATGTCTATAACACTGCTGGCATAGATGCACCTAGTATACCCCAGATAACCCCCGAGCTCGTTTCTCTGTCCGAATTAGGAGAAACGTATCACCATTCTCAGTCACCGGAGAATGTAATTATCTCGTGCTGAGAGTGTTTTATTGAATTTTATAATCAATTCAGTGGAATAATCAATTTGAAATCATCTCTTTCGAAGAAAAAAAAAAAGTGAAATGAGTAGAGTTCTGAGAATGACCAGAAAAAAGAAGCCCGTACCCAAAAAAAAAGTTGTTCTTAAATTGAGAATTTCAAAAAAGCTCAATTTGAGCGTTGGAAAAGCTCAATTTAAGATTTTTTATAAAGCTTTAATTGAAAGTTTCGAGAGTCTCAATTTGAGTTTTTCATAAAGCTTAAATTGAGCTTTTCAAAAGTCTCAAATTGAAATTTTCAAAAAGCTTTGTTTAAGCTTCATGAAAGGTTTAATTTGAGATTTTTGAATCTTAATTCAACAATTGAAGGTTCAATTTGAAGATAGCGAAAAGCTTAAATTGAGCTTTTTGAAAGCCTCAATGTGAAATTTTTAAAAATCTCAAATTAAGCACTGAGAAAAAGCTCAAATTGAGCTTTTTAATGTCTTTAAAGCTTCATTTAAGCTTTTCGAAAATCTCAAATTGAGATCGAAAAGCTTACATTAAGACTTTTTTTTTTGGGTGCGAATAACGTGTAAAAGAGTGTTAGAAAGTGAATCTCAATGGTGAAAAGTTGGAGTTTGGAGGAAGCTGAGTACTAGTTGGATGGACATGAGACGTGTTGCAGCACGTTAAGAAGAAAAGTGAAGGAGGCGGAGGGGTGGGTTGAGAAAAAAATAAAAGAGGAAATGAAAATCCGCGCCCGAGAGAAAAAGCAGAAGTACAGTTTCGCAGGATCTCAGTGTCTCGCTTGTTTCGTTGAACAGTATATACGATAGGACGTGGTGCCACGTACTTGGAGGTTTTCTCCTTCGTCTCGAGTCCTCTAGCTGCAACAAATAAATATAGAAACACCAGAGGAGTTGCCATTCTTCCAGCGATATCCTGCTGAGGCTATTAACATTTTTACGAGATCACGTAAACCTTAGCGGGTCGAGACATTGCGATTTGTCGGAGAGGACAACGGGATGGATTAGCAATGACTAAAACGTCGATTGTTTGAAAATTGTTGGAGGAGACTCTTTGAATTAACAATGAATGATTAACTAACCTGACGGTACATGTGATTTTTTTTTTCTCCAGTTTACTGCAAATTGACTTCAGCTATCTCTTCGAGCCTCTAACATTTCTCAACGGATAACTCATCCTTTCCGGATGTTGCCATGCATATACACGGCTCTCACATGGCTGCCAGGTGGTGGTAAAAGTTTTGAAATCTCTGGAGAAACAACGGAGGGCACAAGTCGGTACATATCACATTTCTTATTCCCAGAGGAGTCAACCTGGACCGAGATGACGCGCCAAAACACCCAAAGAGATAAAGTTTCTCATGTGTTGTGCTGATAGGAATGGAAGGGCTTGTTGCAAGGGACATGTCTTCATACCGAGATTTCAATTATATCAACGTTGGTGGTGAAAACAATTTCATTTCAATTAAAAATGTGAGACAGAAATTGGAGAAAATTAAACTGCAGGAAAATTTTTGGTAAATTCTCTCTTGTACAAAAAAATCTGAAAAATTTGGACTATGTAATATGTTCAAAGGGGATGTAATAGGATGTCCAGAGGCGCGTAGCTCATTCTTGAAGAATTTTATCTATTCGAAACTGGCCATCGAACGTTAAAGGGCTCTTCGCTAATGTATTTTACAAAATTCAAAAGGAAAGGTTATGCTTTGTGCCAGAGTGAGCGGTCGGGAGCGTTTAGGAAATGAGGCGAAAACTGGGTGAGAGAGATGGAGCAACCAGGAGCTGTGGAAAAGGACATAGAGAGGATAAAGGGATTCTTTAATGTTCGTATAGCAGTGGATGTCCGTAGCAGGCACTACCGGAAGCCACTTGACCTCGGGCCATCTTTCTGGACGCACTTTTTATTTCATTAATCTCTGACTTCTGAACCAGCTTAACTGCACACACTGGTGTAAATTAAAAATTTATTATGAATTGATGGATCTAATCAAGAAATTGACTCAATTAAAGATTTTGTGATTTTAAAAATTATTCACAAATGCGATATATGAAGAACAATAAAGTCCAATGTAACACACAGAGCAGGAAATAATGAGACCAATGTACTCACACTTTTTTTTTGTTCCGGAGCATTTACAGGAAAAAGGTCAGAAAAGGTCAGTTTGCTGGCGTCACAAAAACTGTAGCCACATAAACCACACAAGTGAATGTATTACTGAGATTTGTGAGTTACTCAGTTACTCGTAAAAACTTGCGGATAAAAAAAAAGAATAAAACTGTATGAAAAAAAAAAAATATTCACGTATACGATGAACAAAAAGCCGTTTTTAAATTGCCCCAGGATGGCCTCGACTGGCCATTGTGACCATTTTCATTGTATGTGCGAGAGGAGTTTTTTAATGAATTGGCATGCGAAAAACTTTGTCAGTTCGTATCTACTCCCAGTCAATTCTTGTGGGGGATTTTTTTTTCTCTCACAATTTGGTTTTCAAACTCTTTCATAGCTAAATAAAGTCTTTGTGGATTTATAAAAATTCTCTCATTTTCCATTGACTCCAAAGACTTATTCAAGACTATTCATAATAGGGAATTGTTTATGAAGTTTATTTAATATTTCAGTGGATCAATATTGAAGGACAGAATCTCTCTGGAATATTGAAGTATGAAAAATTCAAGGGAGGAGTGAAGATGTTTCATATTTCAATTAACCACTTTCATCCAAAACTTGGAATACACGGAGTATTAGTTGGATGCTTCCTAACACCAGCAGAAAGAAAAAATTGCAAATAGGGAGGATGGTTCGTGAAGATTGAAACGTCGTATCAGCTACGAGTTTTCGCAGGGCATAAAGGAGCAATATAGAAAAAAAAGAAGGTATTGATAGCCCTCTCATCCTACTCCAAAGATTCTTTGATGGGTTCGCAAGAATATTTCCCTGATATCGGGATTCACCACACCTTCGGTCATCGCCTCGTTCCTCACATTTATCGCTGCTTGGATGATATTCCCTATTATCCACAGCAGGAACAACTCTATTAAAAGAAAATGTATATTTTTTATTCCATAAGATTTTCTTATGATGGATGCTGATTGCATGGACATGAAATGGATTTCCACCACATTTGGATAAATCTTCATTCAAATGAATCATGAGCGGTTGAATATCGTAACTTGTCAAGTGACACTTGATTATATTTTCCTTGGTAAAGTCCATCATAATTCAAACCATGTAGAAGTTGATCCGAGTAAACAGTTCAGCTGAGCAAGTCAGTGAGTAAATCCTATAAAGACAAAGATTTGTCGCGAATCATCAGGTTATTCCGGCACAACGAGCCATCAGGCGTAGCAGTGATAAGAGAATAAACGCAAGCAACGATACTGAATATGTCGTGTAAGCGAGTGTTTGTTACCAAGAAGACGAGATAAACTACAAAGACAACGGCACAAGATTCATGACAAAGTTTGGATTTGACTCTAACCTTGTACTTAACTTGGTTCATAGGCAACAGAGTGCCCACCTTTTCGTGCTTATGCACCAACATTTCTCCATCATTATCTAGCAGAGTGGATTCTTCACATCGATGATTTGCCTTCTATTATCCTCAGAGCTATCCTAGACAACTAGTACGTGCCGTACGTTGCACTAACCTAACTTATTACTTTGCTTAACTTGGTGGGGCATAAAGCTGAAACCACTTGCTCCATCCATTATACACCAAGTGTATACCAACGAAATACCAAAAGCGCATGACACGCCATGTCGATAGCCGTTTACGGAATATGAGAGACAGATAAGGAAATCGAGTTATAGAGCTGTAATTTATCATTAATTAATAGTTTCGTACGCAGCTCACAGGGATGCATCAGTGGATTTAATCGAGAGTCAGGTGTCTTGATGAGGATATCCGGTTCTGAATGACATCCCAGTTACATATCCAAAATATCTTACCAGAAAGTCTTTATGCCAATCAAATCATCATGACAAATGTTAATCATATCATCTCATCGCCAAGCATTTCTTGACTGCACATCACTCAAATCTGTCCAAAGCTTACATTTCTTTTCTATTTATCTCCATCCAGCACATCTCCATCAATTTACCTTTCCCTCTGAAACACCATATTTATACACCTGCCCACAGGTGTTTTCTCTCCTCGACGAATCCTCATATGTGTACACTTATAACTTGTGGAAAACGCACCTCCCCCTTTCCTACACACTCAATGATACTCTTGTATGCTTATCCCATGTATTCTACCCTTTTCACCTCTATTGTCCCATCTATCGTCGTCTCATTCTTCCCCATCATATCCAACATCTCCCTGACTTGTATTTCCACAAGGTACACATGATTGTAGGAACTACATCAATGTTTATGTCAATGTTTGAGTTTCTTGTCAGATGCGTTTAACCACAATTCTGTATGTTTTCCAATTTACAAACGGTTATTCTTGTGGGACATGTTTTTGGATAAATTGATATATGAGGATCATCATAATTTAAATTGAAGATGGATTGATTCAATTTAGGACATACTTTAATTATTCATGAGTCCTACTATCTCATGTATCACTCCAACCAAACAATCCAATCCAATTGATGTACATTTGTTAGACATTATTCCATCCAATACAATTTTGTTTAACCATCCTCTTGGCCTCTAGTTGTTGTCTATCCATTCTCGAATAAATTTGGTGAGGAATTCTCACGAGACGACAATGTCTAAGGAGATGGACAGGAAGGAGGCCGCGAGCCACTATTCGAGTTGGCGGACAGGGCCAAACCCTCCTCCCCCTAAAACCACAACTCAGTGTGGAATCACATTACCGTCACTCCATAGCGCGTTAGCCAACCGAAATACTACATGCATTGTACCTCATGCCTTGTCGGCCAGACGAATAATCCATTTATACCAACTTGGAGGAACGAGCTCTCGCGGCCCCAGGCAGAGAAAAGCAGTCATTCTAGGAAGGTAGCAAGAGCGGAAGGGTTGTACCACCTTCCCCTTTTGCAAACTACCTTCTCCCCCTACATTTGTCCGACCTCGAATCACTGAGGATACGAGATGACTCGAAATGAGATTGCACCCTCGTCAAACAATTTTCTCACTCTGTCTCATTTTGTCTTGTTCCACATCATTCAACTGTATCATACTATCATAAATGAGTGAATTGTTGGATTTTTATTTGAGAGAAACAAAATTGAACGAAATTGGATATTTCGAAAAATTCCAGAGGTCGACATATTAAACACACATCTTCCCTGGTATTTTTTGTTGCTCGTGGCTGGTAGATCTGCTCCATTCACTGGTAGGTAACACGAGCAATAAGATAAATTGTCCTGCCAATAGTTGGACCACTGCTTGGATTAGTCGACATTCGCACCTATACCAGAGGCAGGGAAATTGGCCTTTCCCTATTTCCAGTTACCCTGGTCCATGTCGGAAAGGACGTGGGTCATAAATTTCCATGGATACTCATTATATATTCAAGCTCACGATCAAGCCAACCGACCAAACCCTATACCTTTTTCCTTCTTTACTTTTGACCTCGCAACCGGACACGAGCACCCTCTCCAAATCCGGTGACGAATCCCAGTGAATTACTCTGACCCACTTTAACATTCTCAATGTCTACTATTTTTTTTCCTGGATATATGGTTACTCACTTCTTCTTTGAATGCTCACTGGAGCTGAAAATGTCGATGCTATTGAGACGGTATTATCGATTGATGACGATCCACGTGGTTATTATTCTACTCTGGGGTTTCTGGTATTCTGGGAATATTGGAGAAATAATATAGAATTCCTAAATTCACAATTCAGGGAATTGTTTTTCGACATTTTGCATTCAGAAATTTATACATCTTGGTCTAGTCTCTACCTCAATCATCAAATATCCTTGAAGGATATTTCAGAATTTGTACATTTGTCTCTGTCAATTAAACACTCGAAAATGTCACAATTTTATTATACCAAAAGGTGAAGTGGTAAGGAAAGCACAATTTATAACATGACATTTACTTAAACCTTTCAGAATTGAAGATTAAAATACACGTTATGTTACACCAACAGTCAATCCATTTCCCCTCCACTCCCATCATATTGTCCTCTAATCGTACGTGCCTGGAGGGCTTGCTTAGGGAGGAAAAGCACGTGCAATTTTGGTACATCGTACCTATAGTGTGAGACACGTAACTCCTAGTTCAATAAGATAACAGCAGAGTCACGTCGAAGTAGGGGGGGAATAACAAGAGCTGACTATATTCACTTTTGGAGGAAAAATAAATTTTCCAATAAAAATAACGAGAGTACACGCAAAAAAAGAAAAAAGTTGAATTGAGATTTTCAAATTCTTTAATTGAGACCATCGAAAAAGCTCAATTTGAGCATTTGAAAAGCTCAATTTAAGATTTTTAAAGTCAATTCAAGCTTTATGAAAAGTTTAATTTAAGCTTTTCGAACAATTGAAAGTTCAATTTGAAGATACCAAAAAGCTCAACATGACATTTTCTAAAAGTTCAAATTAAGCACTCAAAAAGCTCAAATTGAGCTTTTTAATTTCTTTAGATAAATTTTTTGAAAAGCTCAATTTAAGCTTTCCGAAAATTGCAAATTGAGATCGAAAAGCTCAATTTTTTTTTTTTTTGTACATTTTGTGACCATGAAAAGTCATAAATTCTCATAAAATCAGAATAATTCAAGATGAAAATTGAACATTCAAATTGTCATACAACAATCACTTTGTACAACTCGTAGAGTAATGACGCAAGTCTAAACAATCTGAAAACGTTGGTAGTCTACCGAAGTGATTCTGGTAAGCAGCCAAAGTGAGAGTGTAATAGACTCTCCATGGAGTGAGTCTGGAGTAGGTATAACGGGCTAACGGCAGAGACTCAACAGTGTACTCCAATGTGAAGGGAACAGTGGAGAGGGAGTTTGCCAACAGGAAATGGTGGGAAGGGACGCGAAAACATTTGGATGGCAATGGGGCTAATGCGGGATTACGTAGGGTAACTACTGCTCTACCACTGTATTTTGAAATGCACGATTTTATATACATATATATTTTTTTTTTCCTTTTTTTCTCTGGTTTTGGGCTTTCAATCTATGAAAGCTGATTTCCATTGTGTACTGGGAGGAGAATGAAATTTTGATTTTATATTGTTGAAAATTGTGGGATTATTTGGGGGACAATTGCATATTAATTGTTGTATTATTCCAGCTGGAATTCAGCTTTTGGGAATTATTTTGAATTCCATTAATTCTGGTGAATTTTTAATTATAAAATCATTATTTTAATCGAAAAAAACTTGAGAAAATTAATAATTGTAGGGGAAAAAAAATGTAATTTTAATGAAAATTGACATAAATAGGTCTATTGTAAATCACGTGTTTCCAGAATATAATTATTCATGAATCTGTAGGCGTGAAAATAATCATAACACCGAGGACCGATGAAATAATCATTTTATTGCATCTCCCCATAAATTGTATTCATGATGCTGAATCAACTGAGCAACGGTGGCATTGAATAATTACGCACTGACGCTTCATTTCAATTTCCCAAACCGGAATATATTTTCAACCGTTGAAAATCCATCGCATGAATGTTAAATCAATTCCGATTTACCGGATATCAAGGAGACTGACAAAAAAAAAAAAAAATGATCAATTTATCCGAGTGAATAAAAAACTCTTGCCTCAGCGTAAAATTATCTGCAGAAATATAACCGCTGATCTGATGTTTAAACTCTCATCAATAACGAAGAAATGAGAGAAATTGAATTCATGAGAATAAAATATTTTTCCTGAGTTTGCTCTGAAAATTACCACTCAATTACCCTCAGTTGGCGATATTATCCCATTCTGATGGTAGACATTATCGACCAATTCAATTGAAACAATTCACTAAAAAAAAAAAAATCTTTATTTGAGCTTGCCAATGTCAATTTGAGATTTTCGAAAAGCTCAAATTGAGCTTTTTAAAAATCTTATTTGAGGACATTGAAAAGCTCAATTTCAAAAAGCTCACATTGAGACTTTTGAAAAGCTCAATTTAAACTTTATGAAAATCTTAAATTAAGACATTCGAAAAGCTCAGTTTAAGCTTCTCGGTATCTCCAAATTGAACCTTCAATTGTTAAATTAAGATTCAAAAATCTCAAATTAAACTTTTCGAAAAGCTTAAATCAAACTTTTTATGAAGCTTAAATCGAGCTTTACAAAAATATCAATTTGAGACTTTAGAAAAAGCTCAAATTGTGCTTTTTCAAAGTTTTCAATTGAAAATTTATTTTTTTAGTGAATGTCTGACCCAACACCTAATGCATCTACTAGTACGAAATCTCGAAACACTTTGATGTATTCATTCCATGGTATACACCAGGGTTCTGACCGATCCCAGCAGAAGAGCCACAGAGTTGTGGTCCCTAGTTTAACCAACCGATATCCCTCCCGGTATATTCCACTGGCCCGTCCGCGGAAAATAATTAACCTCATGGCGTGTGCCACCCACGAAAAGCTTTCAGCAGAGTAATGGCCATTGTTTCATTCCTCCAATACAAATGATCCTTTGACGATGATGCATGAATATTACTACTTACCTTCACCAACTCATTGTCTCATTCCATGTATTGTTACGATAATTACAATGTAGTCTATTCTCCTATGACTTACGGCTGATTGCGTTACTACCGATTCTAGTTGTGGTATTGTACGCTCGATTGATTGAATTATCTCAGAACATTCCGTCTGTCAATAATAATCAAATAGAAATGATAAATTTGATTTTTAAAATCCACCATCATTGATTCATATTCATTATTCATGACTGGCTAAAAAAAAAATCCATAAATAGGAAAACAATTTTACTTGACAATAAAATTGTACGCGACGAGAGAAAGTTTTGTTGGTAACACCATTTGTACTATATCGGCAAGCGTGTTTCGCATAGAGATGCTGCCAAGGTATGGTAGCAAGTGGTACTAATCTGTTGGCTCATGTGTGTCTCGGCAGGCTCCCAACGGGGATCGAAGGCCTGCAGTCTCTGAAATATTTAGTAGTACGGGCCAGTCTTCCCATACCACCAAGTCGATGGTGACTGCGGTGTTGCACGGTCGTTAGGCGTTTATTTTACCTTTTACGTGTATTGCAAGTTGACTTTATTCAACGTAAACTCGGTTGATCCATCTGAAGAGTAAATTTTTTGAATTTTCCAATTATTAAATTGAGAACTTGGAAAAAGCTCAATTTGAGTGTTTGAAAAGCTCTATTTAAGATTTTTCATACAGCTTTAATTGAACTTTTCGAAAGTCTCAATTTGAGATTTTCATAAAGCTTAAATTGAGCTTTTCAAAAGTCTCAAATTGAGATTTTCAAAAAGCTCAATTTAGGGTTTATGAAAAGTTTAATTTAAGCTTTTCGAAAAGCTTAAATTGAGCTTTTTAAAAGTCTCAATTTAAGATTTTCATAATGTCTAAATTGAGCTTTTTGAAAATCTTAAATTAAGCACAGAAAAAGCTCAATTTAAGCTTGTCAATGTTCTCAAACAAGATTTTTTGAAAATCTCAATTTAAGCTTTTCAAAAATCTCAAACTTAGATCAGTAAGCTCAAATTAAGATTTTTTTTTTTGTTGTGATATTATAAATACATACCCAGTGACAATACCAGCAGTCCATTAATTCATTCTTCATTCTGCTATTTTTAATTCTCCCTGTCGTTTCATCACTCTTTTATTTTTTTTTTACTTTTCTATATGGAGCTTACATCCCACGGGACGAATAATTACCCGCGAGAGGGCAAACCGCATTGAATATTTCAGCCTGGATGGCTGCTGGAAAAATATAAAACGAACACAGGCAGGTATAGCCTGGGGACCAAATGCTGGTGAGGAGGGCAGTGGGTGGGTGAGAAGGTAGATGGGGGAGGGGGGGGGGGGAGAGGGGGTAAAAGTGGTTTTGTTCGGTTGGTTTCGAGGCCTTCAGGCTACGGCCAGGGATTAGGAGAAAAGTTATGTCAGGCATTTTGCGGCCAGCTTTGCATAAGTCTCTCCACTCTCTCGTACTTTTCACTCTCTTCATCCATTCTTTCTTCCCACTCTCATTCACTTGTATCACCACCTGTTTCTCACTCACTTGCACTCTCATGTGCTCACTTCTGAAACCCCAGAAGTGCTTAGTGGGTGGTGGGCAACCCCCCCCCCCCCCCTCCCCCTCTCACTAAACGATGCGGACGTTAACTCAACCCACTGGGTACCCCATGCCACCTAGCTGGTTTAACACTGATTATTCGGACGCTAATTTGCAAATAAGAGGCGACTGGTGTAGTCACCATTGTACCAAGTAATCAAAAGTTTGCATCTCCAGGTGTCTCGTTAATTCGTATTTTCTGGATTCACATGGATCAAATGAGTGGATTCCAGTCCTTCTTGAGACATTACGAATAATTTTTTTCTTTCTCTAAGAATTTTACTTTAGATTGATTAATCAATTTTCTTTGACAATTTCAGAATGTCTAGAGGACAAACAAATTGGTCGGATGAGGCGGGAAATTCAAATAGTATATCAAGACAGAGTAGATCACCTCGACAAGCATCACCAATATCAAGAACATGCACACCTCAGCACGATGATTCTCACCATCCACCCTCGTGCAATGGCTTCAGATTTGGTGTATATGGCTGGAGGAAGAGATGTTTGTACTCTTTAGTGCTTGGGCTCATGATCATGGTTGTACTCAATCTAGCATTGACTCTGTGGCTTCTCAAAGTCATGGAATTCAGTTCTGTAAGTATAAATTATTCCTCTGGTAATTGATTGATTGAATTGGTACAGTTTATATTCGATTGGGAATTGAATTAATATTGAGGAGAATTTTTAATGGGAAAATGAGGGGCTTTGTACAGGGGAGATAAACTGAGTGATCTTTGTCTAGGCTTTGGACAAGGAGCTCAAACTTTTCGACAGCTATTAAAGCTTACTTCTGTCTTGTGGCTTGAAATTAGTTTCACTCTAGTTGCTACCTTGGATAACAGGTTAAACCGCTGGACCTCTTGGAATATGTAATGCCAAGAGCCTACACAACTCGTGAATTTGAGGAGATGGTCAGTGAAAACTGATTTCAACTGTGAAGGGTTGAAACATGGGAGAAGTTGTGAGAATTAGGGTCTTACGGTCTCAAGGAACAGAATAGAATTAAATAGATTGTATCATCGTAAATGACATTCTCCATTCTTTTCGATTACATACACCCAAAAAAAAAAGTTGAATGGAGATTTAAAAATTCTTAAATTGAGAACTTTGAAAAAGCTTAATTTGAGCTTTTGAAAAGCTCAATTTCAGATTTTCATGAAGCTTTAATTGAACGTTTCGAAAGTCTCAATTTGAGATTTTCATAAAGCTTTAAATTGAGCTTTCCAAAAGCCTGAAATTGATATTTTCGAAAAGCTTACTTTGAGCTTGATGAAAAGTTTAATTTAAGCTTTTCAAAAAGTTTAATTTGAGATTCTTGAATCTTAATTTAACAATTAAAGGTTCAATTTGAAGATATCGAAAAGCTCAAATGGAGCTTTTCGAAAGTCTCCATTTAAGATTTTCATAAAATTTAAATTGGGCTTTTTAAAAGTCTCAATTTTAGATTCTCGAAAAGCTCAAATTAAGATTTTTTTTTTTTTTAATACGACATCTTGATAATGAAATTTAAGAATCTGCGTGATAAACGTAGAATCAAGAATATCTCACCTCAATCAATAACCCGGAAATTTGAATCCAATGATATTTATGTATATTTTCGTCAGATGTGAATTTGATATTCCACGTAATAGCTACGTCATCGAAAGTATTGCAACATTGGAATATCAATTTAATATGAGATCTTGGCAATTGTAGATATAAAATCGATACTATCGCTAAATTCTTCTTTTTTCCAATTTTCACGTGACATTCAAGAATTCTAGATTCACAAAACTGTGATGGATGCGCTGGAGATGTCGGTTGCTAGGTTATTCACAAATTTGGAGATGCTCCATTTACACCTGACATTTAACCTGGAACGTATTTTTGGGATACAGGTGAAATCGATTGAACTGTGACGTTGATGTACATTTGATATTACTTTATGATGCAGTGAAAAATTCATCTAAATTCACCTTAATTTTTAACAATGTCAATAAAAAAATAGATTGAGAAATAATTGAATAAGTGTTATTGACTTGTAATAATAGAAGGGGAATAAAAGGCTGGAATGGGCTGGAGATAACTCAGGGATTTGTTAGCTCTCGTCATTGTCGAGGAGCTCTCGGTGTTATCGAATTTATACGAAATCGAGAGCAACTCTGGACCATCTCCTCCAATGATCCCTCGATGGAAAGCTAAATTCGACGGGAATTGAGTATCAATCTGTAAGTGAGGAGTCTGTAAGGCTGTCAGTATCACGGAAAATATCCCCTGGGAAATGTAAGATCTCTGGTAGTTTTTTTTCTTCTTCATCCAAACTCCCTATTTCTCCCTTAGCGTTTGGGGAAAAAATCCCTTTTTCTCTTCTATTCTCATCCTATCCTCCACGAGAATCACAAAATTTTTAGTAGATCGTTTCAACACTTGACGTTATGAAAAATATTTATGATTAATATTCATTGGTGATTCATTTTTACTACATGCAAAGATTCAAAGATGAAAATATCTCGTATAAAGATAAAAAAAATTCAGAGTTAAAAACTTGTACAATATTTCAAAAGATGTCACATAAATCGTAACAACCAACATTCACAATTTCTTTTGTTATACGTTCACAGTTTCTCAAGGAAATAAGGCCATTGGACACTTAGCATATATCTAAAAATATTTTATGCTCCAACTCTCTATGTCCCCTGTTATCCATCATTCATATTCCATGAGTTGGCATTGCCAGAAATCTGAGGGAATCTATTCTCTTCATTCTGATGAAATGTATCCTCTACAGTTTGATATAAAAGCTTCCATTTTATTCAATTCTGAATGAAGAATAATTTTTCTTTTTTCAGACAAAAATCGTCATTTCTAAGATACAGTAGAAACAAGGGACAGCATATTGGCACTAACGGTTTACATACCCAACAGATACCTCTACCAAATACTGCACCATAACCCATCCAATGTCTATAGACATCTATAGGACACTTGGTAATATACACAAGCCCCACGAAAATCTCTTTTCATCCTTGTTCCACTGGTGCAACCCACTGTACTCCCTTCTTGTAGAGTACTAAAGGATATATCCATTATAGCCAGCCAGAGCCACCAAGTGCAATATATATAGCAAGTACGATGCTATGAATTTTGAGGGTATAACGTACAGGGCTACCGATAGCAAAATACATTGTGTATATGCACATGTACAGTTAAATGTGTGTCTCAGGGCATAACATTTATCTCTTCCATTGAGTAAAGTGAGTAAGAAGGAGAACTCTAGGGGGTGGAATATCCCTTCCCTCCACTGGTGCTTTATTGTTTCAGGGGGATTTTCCTATGGGTTGTACTTACCAGTGTGTCCTTATGAGGCAAACTTACTGCCTTTGGTGCACTGAGAGTTTCTAAGACAGGTGGGATATTCTTGGCCAATTAAAATAATGCAGATTTATTATTTATTATCGGAGAAATTGTTGAGAATATTTTGAGTGTTATTCTTGTGATAATTAATCAATTATAGAGAATGGTGGAATTAACTAGTAGTAATGTATCGATATAGTCAGACCAACTGGATCAATCAATTATTTAATTTTTGGGATAATTAAATGAAAATTATTGAAATAGCCAATCGACAATTGCAATGGAATAATTCACTGAATAAGGTGAATAAAAAGTTGGATAATAATGAATTGAAAAAAAAAAAAAAAATTTAACTGAGGACACTGCAGTGTCTGTTAATGATGCCCTTCGGCAAATAAAGTTTTGTTGAATTTTTCTAGCAATGCGACTGAAAAATTCTCATCATTTCTAGGGAATAAATAATACTCGAGTGGGTGAATTCATTATTAGTTCATTATTCAGTCACTCACAAATAATGAAACAATATTTTTTACAAAAAATACCACTAGTGTTGAATGTTTGCAGCTGACTTTTAATATTTCTTCAACGTCATACGCATTAAAAAAAAAAAAAATTAGAGTTTTTACATGTCACACACAAGAGAATAAAATTCTCCTGAATTACACAAATTTCAAGTCTCACATTTACATTTTCAACACCAAGTAATTACAATCCACTGGATATATTCTTTTTATACTCGTGTGTTGGTACGCAAACTAATCCACCACATATAATTATCCATTGCCGGACGGACACCCTTTCCCCTTTCAACTTTTGACTAGCAATCCGACTCTGTTGGCCGCGTTAGTGAAACACTCTCCTACGTTTGGTCTCACCTCTGTTCTCTTGCAGTCGTGCAATTTCATGTTATTTTATCGTCACCCACTGCAGTGAGATTAAATCAGAGAAATTCACATTATGTTCTTTATGTTGACGTCAACGATATATGGAATAGCGCGTAATTGCAACCATTCGCCCGCTGGCAATTTAAAGGAGTAATCATACTTTTCTTCTTTTTTTTTTTTTAAATTTATTTATTTGTACATAGACCCAACCGAAATACTCCAATTATAGGATCAGATTATTCTTACAATTTTAGAATTAAAATAATAAAACTAATAATATCGTGCCAATTCAAAATTCAAAATGAAGAATTAAACAGAATGATTTACAAAAATTATAATCTATAAAAATTACACATAATTATTTCCTTGATTGCACAATTAGGGCTTCAGAAGGAAAAGAATAAAAAAAAATGACAGCCATAGAATTTAACGTGGATACGTCTAACGTTCAGAGAGATATAAGAAGTTGAGAATGTTGCATACAATGGTTACTGTTTTAATGTCACTTTATTAAGTATTGGTCGGTGATAAGAAAAGTATGATACGATTAACTTTGTCTGTATGTTATTTCGAAGTTAGTATATCAATTCAAAAGTTCTTTGTTACCCATACATTAGCAGTCGATAATTTACACTTATGTATCAGTAGTCGATAATTTACCAACAATTAGGGACGCCGATAATTTACTAATATCTAAAGAACGCCGATAGACGGCGTTGAACGATAAGAACTTTATCAAAATCACCGTCAAAATGAAACTATAGACGTATCCACGTCAAAAAAATCAAAAAACAAATTGACTGAATAAATTTTATTTTATTTTTATTATTTTGCAAATAACTGGGTAAGAAAGGAATTTATATAAAACTGTCTCTTGATATTTTTAAGGAATAAATTTTCTTTATACAATTTTATTGAAAATCCAATGTGAATTAAGCCAGCACTTCAGTCATTGTAAGTAGCGCGTCCTGAATTCCTTTATGAGCGACATACACTTGAATATGGTAGAGGATATCGTTGCTCTGATATACGTGCCTGAAGGGTATTATTTGGTTTTCATTATGCCGCAATCTACAATGTTGAAGGGTAAAGTGAGAGAGAGAGAGAGAGGGAGTTGAAGGTACTTACTACCATTGCAAGATGCGCGGAGAATATTGCTATATGTTTAAAGCCTCTCTATACACCTGACACTGGGATGAGTATCGGATATGTAGCCAAGACTAAAGCGTTAAATGCTCATGAAAATATCCGGGCATTCTCGTTCGAATCCTCCAGCGTTATTGTTACAGTTGGTCGTAAGGGCTCTTAGTAAACTCACCCCCTGGGAATTGAGCAATGAATGTCTGTGAGCGTGAAAAGTACCCCTTGTATAATTGAATTTTTTCTTTTTCTCTTTCGTGCTACTACATTGCAACAATTTGAATATTTAATTCAAGGAGTTGATTATCTCGAAATAAAAATAAAAAAAGTAATTGTGATGATTCTTTATCAATCAGAAGAAATCAATTGTTTTTCCTGAATAAATTAAGCACATTCAACTGATCGAAATTAATTATCGACATCAACTGGTCAATACTCGTTGTACGTGGATGGAGAAAATCCAGACCCACTGTTCACGAAGTCAATTAATTTTCATAGTTATTATCAAACGTCATATGACGATACATAGGCATTTAGTCATCTATGGAGGTTTGAATAATGCCAATAATATTGAGGAAAATACTTGATTTCCATTATTGAATAGTTACAATGTATAATTTCCAAATAATCCTAAATTGCAATCACAATAGTTCTGATTCTTTTCATCACTCAATTATTTTAATTCACAATTCTTCATCAATTGTTGGCAAAATTTATTGACTCAAGAGAAATCATCAGTTGACTAATACAACTGGCTTGTATTACAATGTGATCACCATGTATATTTGTACCAATGCCTGGACAATTGCATATGCGGTTTGGAAATTGCTTTCGATCAAGTAGCCAATCATCGGAAACCAATACATGAGCGACACAATAGTTTTCCCCTCATTGGATTGTGTTAGAGAAGAGAGAGAAGATAATCTGCATGTATTTCCGGATTCTTATTTCAAAAAATAAATTTATTTATTGTGTTACAGGAAGGCATTGGCTCACTGAAGGTTGTACCAGGTGGCGTTGAACTCAGGGGTCAAGCTGCTATATTAGATGCCCTAATAGCATCAAGTGTGAGGTCAAGAAGAGGTAGAAATTTAGTGCTTGAATCATGGAACAATTTTACTGCTTCAGCAAGATCCCACGATGGACGTCTATTAGCTAGATTTACACTCGGTAAGAATTAACATATTTGTGTAACTAGGGGGCTCCGCCCCCTGTTCGCTGCCCTCGCCAACCCCAGGGGGGGCTTCGCTCCCCCCTTTACGACTATGTAACGATATAGTAGTACAAGTAGTACAGGTAATTCAGGATTTTAGGAAATTTTCAGGATTTTCAATTATTAATTAATTATTAATAATCTATTAATCATTTAATTATCAATTATTAATGAAAATAATTTATTAATTATTGATTAATCATTGAATTAATTAGAATAAATCAGCACGAGGCGTAGAAGACAAACAAAAGAAACACTTTTGACAATTTCGAACTTCACTCTATTGATATTTTTAATAATCCTTTTTTTTGACGTGTTTATTTTTCAAAAAACCTTGAGCCGACCTTGGACCGACCCTGGATTGATCCAGGATCGACCTGAAAAAGGTCCCCTGAAAAAAAAGGCTTATTTTTTAATTATATAGAGAGATTACAGATATTAATCATAAAGTATTGTAACGAATTTGTCTCTATCTTAAAATTTTTCAACCAGTCTGTGTATTTTTCAAGATGACTTATCAAACTTTTTCTCGTGAATATATTTATAAAGATGAAAAAAAATAAAATTTGTTTACCCCAAAGGTGAGGACCGAGTTGACTGTATATCGAAGGGCTTTCGGATAACAGATCCCCGAGGCGGAGTACTTTTTTCAGCAGACAGGGAGCAGGTTGTCGTGGGAGCGTCGATGCTGAAGGTAACGGGCGTCGGGGGTGCAGTCTTCCGTGGAAGCGTGCAGACTCCTTTGGTACGAGCAGAGTCAGGGTATGGCCTCAGGTAAGATATACAAGGGGTAGAGGATAGGATATCACGAGAAAAAAAAAAAATAATAATGAATAAACTAGTGTAAAACTCATGCTCTCACTCAACCCAACTCATTCTAAAAAATCCCTGATGTTGAGAGTGAATATATTACAATGGATTGACTATTAAAAAAAAATCACTATTCGAGACTGTGGAAAAATCCAATAAAACCCCCAATGATATATTTTAGCACCTCTAAAGTAAAATATGATGATGTCTTACTTCTCATATTCTCTTCTCTTTATCGCAATCTCTTCAACCCCTCAAAACCAACTAAATCGAATAACAACGCAGCGTAATGCCCTTGAATCCCTCGATCCCCACTATCATCCACTGGGGGGGTATGCTCGTTCAAAGAATAGCAGTCTCACTGCAACCTTATTCCTCTCTGATTTTTCAACATATTTTCCTTCTCAATCCGCACAATCTCACATCAATTCTTTTCATAATTGATTGAAAAAATAGAATATGCAGAGAGAAATGAAAATTTTTTTTTTTACAATTCAAAACCAATGGAATATTTTCAATTTTCGAAGAAAAGAAAATCGAATGAGATAGCATTTGGCAATTTACAGACGGATTTACGATCACAATAAAACTTTACTCGTGTGGAAAATTATATTCATAGGATAGAATTGGATTCATGCCAGATATGAAATATCTTCGTAAGACAAAATGACACAATTTCACTATTAATCCCCCCTCCCAAAATCTAACTATTGTTTTCTCATTTATGTCCCACAGATTGGAGTCAGCGACTCGTGCACTGGAAATAAAAGCACCAGAGCGTATTGTAATAGAGTCAAGAGCTGGTGAGATATTTGCATCTAGTTTGTCCCATCTGACACTCCAGAGTATCGAGGGTTCAATAAAATTTGATGCCAATTCAGTCTTCCTCAAGGGTTTAAAAGTTGGTAGTACCATTCAGAGACACTCATCAAAAGATCAACAACGACCAAGAAACAGTAGATCATCGAGTGATAATAAAGAAACAAGTGTTTATCAGCTATGCACATGCGCAAATGGAAAATTATTTCTAGCAAAAGCTGAGGGTATTTGTCAGGCAGATAAAACAATCTGCTAATGTCGACTGATTGCGATTTCCAGTGGGAAATTCGCAAAATATTATTATTTATTTTTTATTATTATTTTAAATATCCAATTGTGTGTTCAATTGTCATCACTAGATAAAACATCTTGACCCTTTTTATCTAATTATTTTTTTTTTTAAATAAAATTCTCGTGCACTGGTTTTCAAATAACTTGTGTTATATATTTTTTGACAATTGATTGAGTCAACAGTATAAGGCATTGAGTGTTGTATAATGCAAATAGTTAATGAAACAATGGAATAATGTAGAGAATTTACGAGTATTGGATGTTCAGATGGAACAACAGTGCCGAGATTACCCCGCGATGTATATCTTGTATATCAATAAAATCATGCAATTATCGTTAATCAGTGTTTTTTTTTTTTTTTTGTATCATTAAATATTCCTTGATGACTCGTATTTGGTATCAGCTTCATTAAGAATATCTTCCAGAGACAAATGGCAATATATTAGCCATAGAATAGAGGGAATAATACTCGGAGTTTGTGTAAGTATAGTACGACAGGTGGATGCTACATAAAAGAAATGAAGAGAAAGAGGGAGAGATACTTTTTCGTTCGGTGAAAAGTTGAGTGTTCCAACCTCTTATACATCAAGCTGGGACGACAGTTGCTCCAAGGCAATCTTGCCTAGGAGCCGCTTAAGGAGGTCTGACGGAGAGGTAATTTTCTCGGAATTCGAGATTAAAATTGCATCTTGAGAGTAGAAGGGGGGTGGGTGGAAACAATGTGCGGTCAGACAGCAGACAGCACAAGGGGACAATTCAGGTGAAAAGGGGAGGGGGGGGGGATTCTTGAGGAGGTGAATTGGAGGGCAAAAACACTGGGTACAATGTGAATTAGTGTCATTCGAATGTAAGAATAACTACGAAAGTATAAGTTGAAGAAATTGGGGTATTATTTTTTTTGTTGCAATTTGGAGAGATTTAATGTTTTGTTGAGAGGATTTAAATGAGGCATTATTACTTTTTTTGATTTATTATGAGTAAGGATATTGATATCTCTTATTCAGCTCTACAAGAATAGTATAAATGGACCAAAATAGCCCTTCAATTACCAGATAATCAGTAAACAAAGAAATTTATATTTAAACTCATCGAGTTTCAAGGAGAAAGAGTCCTTTATTTCTACCAATTTCTGTCCAACAAATTCCACCTGAACTGACACTAGAATAACCTCCCTTAAAATATCCACCCTCCACTGATATGTTGAAGAGAATCACGGAGACAGGGGATGGAAAATGGGATTGAAACAGTGGAAAAGAGAGGAGAAATGGGCTCCTGTGAACCATGAAATTATCGCACGGGGGTACGGGTACGTCCGATAAAGCTTTAAATACGAATTAGTGGCTCCCGGGGCACGTGAAAATGAGTACCAACCCATGTCCCTTCCTCCACTCGTGTATCTACTGCACGTGCACCACTCCAGCTTCATCTCTACTACCTTTCTCACTCACTCTCCTGGAATTTCGTAAACGTAGTAGCCGGATATTTTTGTCCTTTATGGAGGAATTGAGAGGGGTAGGTTGGGTGAGAGGCAGGAAGTCACGGTTCACCGATCAAGCGTGACGAGTAAAATACAAAATTCGATTCCAACTCGACGCACGTCCTGGTGTATTTATAATTGCTGGTGAGCTTATTTAGTCCAGGGGATATCTCGGTAATGCCCGAACGGACATGTGGTTTTACGGTTTACGTTGATACAAATTGTTCCCCAGTGCGTATTCCAACATATCAGATATTGAAATGGGGAATTTTTTTTTTTTTAACTAAAAATTAATGTATGGATTTGAAAAATATGTGCATAAAATAGCAGAGCTGGTGGGGTATTTTCTATTTTTTTCTTTTCATGGATTAAAGATGGAAAAATTCATGAGTATTTGATACAAGACTGGCTGTGACCACACATAGAACTAGCTACCAATGTAAATTCTCTGTCTGAACTGACAAACCGTAACTCTCAGAGTTTGAGAGTAAGAGACAGGTTGACAGGGTTTACCAGTCTGTATCATCAAACATTATGCGAATCTCTGTTTACATCTGATGTAGCAACGTCCAATGGGTACAGGTAAGTTTAGAATTTAATGCTAGGAGTGGTACATGGGAGAGTTCTAGATACCTCAGTCCACTGATGCATGAATTCCAAAGGTGTATGAGTGTATGTTATAACGACATACTGGGGATTGTATTCATGCTGTTCAAGATTTGGAGTAGGTGAAGGATTTTTTTTTTTTTTTTTAAATATCAAGAGATATTTTTTTGTAATTGAGAAAATTTCCAATAAAAAAAAATTGTATATTTTTCATCTCGAATCGTGAATAAATTCAAAGTAAACTCAGACTATAAAATTAGATACTTAATGCACGGATGGTAGAATAATTCATAAAAGTAAACAAAATTTCTCAACCAAGAGGGAGATACAGAGTATACGCGTGCTGATCACGCGTTTATTTAAAGCGCTGATGCAAATTAGCACTGATATCATCATCTGTTATAGAAAGTCAAGCCAAAAGTCGATTTAATCGAATTTTATCAGTCATTCACTGAATAAACTGATAATAAACAATAAATTGGATGATAATTGGTGAATTTTAATGTTAAAAAATCCAACATTAAGATGCCTATAAGACGAAAATGGCTCAAATGAGCATCTAAATCCCTCTTCAACGACTTGATGCAATTTAATGCACCATATTACCTCATCATTCCTGTCCATGTAATATCTTCCAAGCCTCAACGACATAAATCCAACGTCTAGTTAGTGACGAAACGAGCTGTTGATAAATCCACCAATCCACCCATCTAATTCTGTATCTTTCTCTCTTTAAAGCTGTCTAAGCCATTCCATTTAACCCCATACGTTTCAACCCCTTCTCCCCCTCCCCAACCCACTCCCCCTGAGCTCGGCTATCCTCTCTGGTATGTGTGAGCCATTTCTCCATTACAGAATTACATCCGCAAATTGTCATTTTGTCAAACCCAAAAGAGCCTTAATTTGAGGTTTTCGAAGAGCTTAAATTGAGCTTTTCAAAAATCTTATTTGAAGACATTGAAAAGCTCAATTTGAGATTTTAAAAAATTTCACATTGAGACTTTTGGAAGGCCCAATTTAGACTTTATGAAAATATTAAATTGAGACTTTCGAAAAGCTCAATGTAAGCTTTTCGGTATCTTCTAAGTGAACCTTTAATTGTTAAATTAAGATTCAAAAATCTCGAATTAAACTTTTTGAAAAGCTTAAATTAATCTTTTCATAAAGCTTAAATTGAGCTTTTTGAAAATTTCAATATGAGACTTTTGAAAAGCTCAATTTGAGCTTCATAAAAAACTCAAATTTAGATTCTCCAAAAATTCAATTAAAGCTTTATGAAAATCTTAAATTGAGCTTTTCAACCGCTCAAACAGAGCTTTTACAAAGTTCTCAATTTAAGAATTTGAAAATTCCTTCAGAATCCAATAAAATTCACAGATTTAAATATGAAAATAAATAAAATTACACTAAAAAAAAAAAATTAATCATGAAATTCATTAAAATCCTGAGAATTGAGATTCATCATATTCTCTCGAAATTCGTAGTTGGAATATATATTGTGGGCTGGGTATTAATAGTACTTTCTACCCTCTCTTTATTCTACATCTCTCGTTGAATAAAGAGAACCATGCTCAATCAATCAAACGTAGGTAAATTGGATGTTCCTCACAGAGAGAAGGGAAAAAAAAAGTAAATAAAAGAAAATGAATGAGATGAAAAGGTGGGTAATGGTGGAATAAAAAAATTAAAAAAAAAAAATGTGAAGGACCCCAGTGAGAAATCCGAGAGTTACTACTCCCTGATTTGCTGCTGGGATCAAGGGATAATTCATTTGTCCTTTTCTCGGGGAATCTTTCATCATTCACTGGACAAAACAAAAGGGGATAAAGGGGTAGAGGGGGGGAAATAGTGACACAGTGACAACCACAAAAGACGTGAAATAATAGGTACGAGGTATATGATCAAATAACTAACGAATAACCATTTTGGGCTGTGGTTTGAGCATTCTCTACTCTCAGACACTCGTAGAATTTAATTAAAAGGAGTATTGCACCTTTAAATAATTACACTGAGCTCATTCTTCTCGTACTTAATTGGCCTATCAATTGATTAATCTTATAGAATTTATCGTATAATTTTTTTTTGAGATATCAAGGGCAGAATTGTGCTCAAAGGGGGTGGAGTTTGGGAATGATGGTAAGAATGAAGATGAATACTCAGGATGTACGTGCTCAGGAATGAAATAAGAGAATTACCACGGCCATTAGTACAAAGAGGATGTACATGGAGATTTTTCACTCGTGGAGAAAGAAATTGAGTGATTTCTATTTGACAGAAAAGATTTTTTTTTTTAATTATTTTACTCAAAATGTGATAATTATTTAATTATTATTTTTTATGAATATCCTCGATGTTTGTATATTGTATCAATTTACCCATTTTATTATCCATTAATATTCATTATTTCCCTCCAACCATTATGCAAAGCAAGCGCGTTTTATTGGAGTAGCCTCCGAGAATGAGATAGCAATATGCGGGTATGTAAGAAAGAGATTGAGAGATAAAGGTGACTCTAATGGCCCCTGGGATCACATACCGCAGATCGGGCCCACGATGAGGCACTCAAGGGATAGTCACGAGTAGAGGCTTTAGTACAGCCTCGAAACGTACTGCTTTCAATCATTTGAATAATCATTATATGCACCGGCATTCTTGGCAAACGAATTCGTTATGGAGCACTTGGATTTTATCATATTTAAACTCATTGTCAGGTGGAAAAAAGGACCAATTTTTTGGGATTTTGGTTTTTTATTTTTGTATTTTTATTTTCTGAATATTATACCCAAAAAAAGAAAAGTTGAATTGAGATTTTCAAATTGTTAAATTGAGAATTTTGAAAAAGCTCAATTTAAGCGTTTTAAAAGCTCAATTTGAGATTTTTGTAAAGCTTTAATTGAACGTTTCAAAAGTCTCAATTTGAGATTTTCATAAAGCTTGAATTGAGCTTTTCAAAAGTCTCAAATTTAGATTTTTGAACAGCTTAATTTGAGCTTTATGAAAAGCTTAGTTTAAGCTTTTCAAAAAGCTCAATTTGAGATTTTTGAATCTTAATTTATCAATTGAAGATTCAATCGAAGATACCGAAAAGCTCAAATTGAGCTTTTCAATGTCTTCAAACAAGATTTTTTAAAACCTCAATTCAAGCTTTTCGAAAATGTCAAATTAAGATCGAAAAGCTCAAATAAAAATTTTTATTTTTTGGTGAATATCGTCTGATTATGATTAATTATTGTGTCTGAATCATACCGAGTTTTACGGATTTAATAAACTCAAAATTATCAGTGGATGATTGAGGATAGCCAAACGCATTTGAACGAGATGACTATGGTGATGATGACAATGAGTGATATGGTGGATTTTAAATGCCAGCAGACAATGGTAGAAAATAAAAAATATTCCGAGTTTTATTCATTAATGAGCATTGGATGGGTACAGGTCAATTGAGGACACTCTATTTATACAGATGATCGATCGATTTAATGGACTCTCCAATGACAATTATTTAACACGAATTTGAGTAGGTGAGACATTCAAATTCACTGTTATATTTTTCATTTTTTCAATGCTACGATTTATTCAAGTGTTGAAAGATTTGAATAAAATATAAATTGTCAATTTATTTATTTGTATTTCAAAAATTACTAAATAATAAAAGACATTTTTTTTCTCATTCCCAAAGACTCCATTTAAATGCAGCCATATTGTGTATAAACCGCATTGTTAAATCGCGCATGAAAACGATTCTTCCAAAGGTATAAGAGACGGTGATGGCACTACTTACGAAGCAAACAATGGGTTTCAATGTAAAAAAAAAAAAAACCTCCAATTCAGTTTCTCGGGTGTGAGTTAAGCGGCTCACGTTGATGAGAGGCCATGAGGAAAATTATGAAACCTCCATTATACCGGAAGAATTCATGCAGGAAGACCATCTTCACTTCCTTTGACTAGGCAACATGCTGGAGATGGTGAAAATTCATGGATAGTACCAAGACGAAAACATGTCTGACACAAGGAGCAAAGCGAATCTCTCAACTTTTCACTTTTCCCAGACATACCTCCAAAAACCACATCTCCTTCTTCTCCCGCTGTTTCTTACCGCATATTAATTATTGACGCTCGTCTGGAATCCTCACCCCCTTTTATCCAAAAACTCTTGTTGTTTTCTCTCCGCCATTTACCTCGACATGTTGTGGAAAATGGTACACCTATGTGATAAACTAAAATTATGTTTTATTGATGTTAATTATGAATTAAAATAATTTTATTGAGATAATTAAAAAAATGATAAATTACCCCCAAATTCCACCCACCGTGTCATCAATAATTCAATCCATAATGTTCCATAAATCGAACACAAGCCATTCCAACAATTTTCGTCTCACCCTAACCACATTTCCAGAGGATTATCCTCATAGAGAATCCCCCCCCCCCTTCCCCCTTTCACCCCTTCACCTTTCTTCCCATCTGCCATACCTACAGTTAGAGTGAGGATGATAAGTCAACGCCTCGGCATATATTCGGGGGCCATAGAATTTAATAACGATGAAGGCCCTTCCGCGGAGTCTCCGTATCTGCCTCGCGACTATTCCCTCTACATTTTAGACATGGATGTAATCTTGGACTAACTCGTACGTTAAGAAGACGGCAAGGACCGGGAGAGGACACATTCCACCGACTAACAAACGTTCATCCCCCCTCCCCCCCCCCCAAATCCTGTCCCCATTACTTTTGAGCTCTCATCGTTGCACTCACGTACCCAACCTCATACTTATCCCCCCCCCTCCCACCCCCTTAACACGATTCCTAGCTATCTGAGAGGGGGGAGAGAACGACATAATTCTAATTTTATTGCTCATACCGGCCGTGCAACCGTTCAGGCGGTAACAAATTTATGAGCAATTTTTCTTATTAATTTTCATAAGTTCGACATGTGAGAGAGGTACCTTTTGTCAAGCCACCTAGCGACAAAGCCCAACGACGTATAGAAAATTTGTAGTGGTAGGAGGTGGTGGTGGTAGAGGAGTGGGGGAGGATAAAACTCGGCCCCTCAACATCATCTCTCGTATCTACACTGAAACGTCGTACCTTTTTCGCTTTATATTAAAAAGACTCATCCCACCTCTCTATCCCAATGCAAAATCGCACCGTTAAGGGTTAAGGGGGGTGGGGGGGTTGTAACGTTCACCGAGATGATGAAGTTTACCATTTTTTTACGAGGATACTTTTGACGCTGTGAGAGATTCTTTGGTTCACTCGTTTTTCAACTCTCCCAAGTAGATAAACTGTTTTTTATCACTAAGTAAAATTGCTAGGGGTTTTTAAATTAAAAATTCTTTTTTAAAACTTTTGTCGTATTAATGCTTGGATTATTGTTAATATTGTTTTTTGATGGGGGGAAAAAGAAATTTCATAAGGGGCTGTAATATTGCGGGGAGGAATTTAGTACAAATTTGTGATTTTTTCTTTTTTTTTTTGGGGAGTAATAATACGAGTGACATTGTGGCACGTGTTGCATCTACGTCTTGGCGAGGGCTGCTGGGAGTTATATTATTCAATATTTTTTTTTTTTCAGTTTGTTACCTTTATTTGCCCTTGAAATTCATTGTTACAGGATGGTATAATGGCCAATAAGCTATAAAATGGATTAATTGCTCACCCATATCCCGTATATTCTGCATGGGGATCTTGTACATCAGTAATGGCGGAACAGCGGAAACTGGGCCTTGATGGGAACGATTCGATGGAGACTCAATGGACCGCAGGAGGTTGTCCAGCGAGAGGGAGACACTCAGATGGCAAGTAACAGTGGAGAGATGGAATTTCCACTACCGGACACACCAGGCATATATATCCAAACTGCGTTAGCCCCCTGTCACACGTCAATATATCTATCTGAGGATCGAATACGCTGTGGCAATATGTTTCGCATTTCGATTTTCGATTCAACATTCTCGAGCCAATGGTTCTGGTCAAACTGTTTGTTGAGCCAGTGCATCCGCTGGAAAGCTTCACTGGGTCTTTCATTGAAAACTACTTCCTACATTTCAATGATACCGGATGAATGCTCGGGCTCAAGTTGGAATTAATATTGACCGTGAAGAATTACAATACGTGAAATGTTTAAATCAACGGGAATGGTTTATTCGTTCCAGGTGGACTATTCTATCCAGACTTTTTCATACGACTGTTCTAGCTTTTTTTTTTTTTCAATGAATTTTAAATCCCAACTTGAAGAGCAGAATATCAAGTACTCACCCAAAAAAAAAAAAGAAAAGTTAAATTGAGATTTTTTAATTCTTAAATTGAGAACTTTTAAAAAGCTCAATTTGAGCGTTTGAAAAGCTCAATTTAAGATTTTCATAAAGCTTTTTGAGTGAACGTTTCGAGAGTCTCAATTTTAGATTTTTATAAAGCTTAGATTTTTGAAAAGCTCGATTTAAGCTCTATGAAAAGTTTAATTTAAGCTTTTCGAAAAGTTTAATTTGAGCTTTTTGAATCTTAATTTAACAATTAAAGGTTCAATTTGAAGATATCGAAAAGCTTAAATTGAGCTTTTCGAGAGTCTCAATTTAAGATTTTCATAAAGCTTAGATTGAGCTTTTCAAAAGTTTCAATTTAAGATTTTTGATAATCTCATATTGAGCTTTTCAATGTCTTTAAATAAGATTTTTTAAAGCTCAATTTAAGCTCATCGAAAAGCTCAAATTAAGATTTTCTTTCAGTGCTCCAGTATTTTTACCCAAAATCATTAATTTCAAAGACAAATGTAAAATAAATGTTCAATGAGTTTTAAATGTACGTCATTGAGGAATTTTTAATTATTGCGAAAGAATAAAGTTTGGACATTCACGTAAAGTTGGCAAGATTCAGACGATTCTTGCGCATACTCATTTCATAAGTTTCATACACAAGTACTACCATAATCAGAAGATAATTAATACGAAAGGACCAAAGTAATTGGTTAGAGTAATGTCGAAGTTTATGGATGACGGGTGGGATTTTAAGATATAAAAGTACTCACCAAAGAAGTTACGTGGGAGAGGAGGGGGGGGGGGGGAAACAGAATAAAAGATAAAGGCTCTGGATCATTTAGCGAATTAACAATTATAATACGTGATTAGAATTCTTCTTCATTAGCATAAGCGGCCGTCAGTGCCACTGGAAAAGTTCGAGTGCTGCGCGCCACACTGGGATAGAATAATTTCTCCGTGCGGTTTTAAAACCCTTTCCCCCGCCCCTCCCGCCCCTTGAACACCAGAGCACCAGCGAAAAACGAGAGAATCAACATGAAGAATGTAGCAGGAAAAGCGCAGTGGGGAAAATGGATTGATGGATTGAACGAAAGCTTTTCCGTCATTCACATAAAGTTATTCAATCGAGATTATGCAGATTCACTGGGAATTTAAAAAAAAAAAAAAAGTTTACTAAAAAGAAACGTTCAAGTGGCGATTTTGTGCCATTTTTATTTCAATTCTCTCCATAGATTTATCTAAAAAGCCCCATCAAAATGGTTTGAGTGTTAAAAAATCATGGATAAGTGCCACCATCTTGTTTCACTTTTTCCATGTCAATAAATGGATAAAGCTTTTATTTGTAGGAAACTCTCTCCGTCCTCGACACTCAACACTCGGGGAAAAACAGAATATATTGCAGGTGGGTAAAGAATAAATGTATTTGCAAGTGTTAAAAAAAAAACGGATTGATTCTGTTGATTTGAAAAATGGTGAAATTTCGCATCGTTTCATTTTAGTTAACAACACTTTATGCCTGAGTTATTTTAATGCCAAAAGCATTGAGCTTGAAATTGGAATATACGTGATTGTAATCGGTGATAATGCATCATTCTGTTGCTCAATGTTTTTACCGGTTCAATCCTCTAAGTGTTTAAATTTTGGAGTTGGGATTAAAAGTTTTATCAATGAAAATATTTTCTACTAGAGACAATCACTTGATCCGTTATCAGTTGAGTTACTCCTTGCATTGATAAGCTACCGACTGTATGTACAGCTGGAACAGTTGATAATCTAGAAACTGGATATTATCACTTGAAGTTTGATCAATATTCGGTCCAGTTTTCCATAAACTTTGGACAGTTCACATTATGTCAAATTGATATTTATGAATATATTTCGAAATGTGGAGTGATTCGAAGCGGAAGAGCAGCACTTCCGCTGTGCCAAAAAAATTCAACTTGAGATTTGTTCCAAAAACTAGGTGAGTACCTTATTTATCTAAGAAATTTGATCTATGAAATTAATTTGAAATCTATTTAAAGATGGGAATTACCGAGGCAGAAGCAGAAATCCTACTGGCAGGATGTATTGGAGAATATGGACAAAGGATCCATGAAAGTAAATCCACCCTTATTCTCCTTATTTCCTACACCCTCACCTATTCCCCTTGAATGTAGCGTCAGCATTCGTGATAAGCCACTTACCGATCCAGCAACTCCAGATGCAAAAACGATAATTATCAAGAACGAGCCAATCGTCAAAATCTCTCCACCATCTCCCTCACACGATGGTCTTGCTGAGAGATCTTCACTAACAGATTCCCTTGAATATTTAAAGAGTCATGATGTAAGTAATTTTGATCTAGATCTCCTGCCACAGAAGATGGATTCGGATGAGAAGAAATTGAAGGAAGAAAATGCTGTGGATGCCCAGAATGAGAAAGACTTACCTCAACTAGTGAAAACTCCACTGATCCTTCCAGGAATCGGTCAAATATCCCAACTTACGAAGATATCGAGGTATGTCAATGATTTCTTAGCAAGCACCAGAGTCAAAGTGGGAGGTTCGATCTCTCCTAAGAATCATGTACACCCTCAGTGTCAATTAAGTTTAGAGACACCTAGAAGAAATGATAGACTTCCTCCAGAAGAATCTCCAGCAGTAGCTGAAGCTGAACAAACTCCTGTAGACGAACCAGAATCTATTGAAATCCAGGAGAAGCACGTGATGTTTCAAAACACTGGAGAAGATGATGTAGAAACGATTGACAATTCTTATGGAAGAGTCTCTCGTCCAAGAGCACCAAGTCTAGGGGTAGCTAGTTTGGTCCCCAGTTTCGGAAGAATGATATCGTCTCTGGAGTACTCGGATTCCATAGGGAGTCGATCTTCAATCGAAAGTCCACCTGACGATGCAAATATAACAGAAGGAACCAATCCTTCCCAATCTTCAGCACTTGGTCAGAGTCAACGAACCCCAGATATGAGAACAAAATGTTTTTTAGAAGCACCTGCTGTTCACTATCCTAGCAAAAGTATTTACCCCGACGTGAGGCGATTCAAAGATTCCGAGTCAAAATTTTCCGGAAGTAGTCATCCCAAAGGATATCAACATTGGCCTCGGAAAATGATCGTCCACACTATTCGAGCTCTGAAGAACATGAAGTCAGGAACTGAAGCTAGTGAGAGATTTCATCACAAGCGAATGACATTTGGATCTTCTCCTTCCTCTGTCCAAGGGCATTCAATCGTTAGGAAATCATCGAGTTCGAGTACTGATTTGGTTTCTCCAACGGGTGCATCGGGTTCAACGACTTCATCAGATGACAATACAAATCAGACAGTTTTGAGAACAATTAGTGGAAAAGTTAGGGTGGGAGAACGACTCAGACAAGTTCCCTTGATGAAGAAACCCTCTTTCAGACTTGAAGATTTACCTCCAATGGGCGGAATGTATCAACGCAAGAAGAGGAACAAGTGTTTGGCATGTATGTGTAGATCAGAAATCAAACTTGAATCTGTTTTCAGACTTCCTGATCAAATCGATGCAACCCCTTACGAATCAGTTATCGCAGAATTTGATAATCTGCTGGCCATGAAGTTCACAGAGAGAATAACAAAATCTCGGGAAAAATCTGAATTGAGTGATGATGAAGTCAGTCCACTTTCCGAAGACTCAAAGCCTAGTGCAAAAGCAAACGAATTTGATGATCTCATAAGCTTCGAGATTCGCCCAATGAGAGCCAGTTATTCAGAGAGAAAGTTTACTCAAAGTTCTGTTAGAGAGGATCTCACCTCCGCTAAATCATTCGTTTCGACGTTATCCCTAACCTCAGATCAATCTAGGACCGTTTCAGAGCACGAGGACTCTGATCATGGTTTGGAGACAGTGGCTGAGGCAGGAGAAGATTTACCAGGAACTGGATCTAAATTCCGTGCTCCTTGTCATGCTCCACTGAACCTAAAACCTAGCCTTGAGCCCCTGATGGCATTGAGAGGTAAGAAATCTAAATCGATACAGTCGCGTTCAGCATCTCTGGAGAAATCACTGGAGGAGGGTAGCGAAGAGGCTAGTGATGATGATGATGATGAAGTTGAAGAGACTGCGATTAAACTTAGGGGCGAGAAAATCAAAGAATTGTCACCTCTTAAGCCTCCTGGAGATGGCCAAATCTCTGATGCCGTAGAGAATCAGAAAAAAGAATATCCAGCATCACCGGAAGAAACTGAGAGTGATAAGCCACCTCCAGAACCAGAATTAGAACCTCAAAAATCACCAGATGAAGACCACGTATTCATACCAACAGTCAGCACCCAATCAGGTAAACTCTCTCTATCCGAAATGATCTACCATCAATTGAATGTGAAAATCAGCTCAACAGATCACAATCCGAGTCGTTCATTCGATCCCCTCACACCTGTCATGTCTGACTCCGAAATCATGGAAATTGTAAAGAGATCTCTCGCTGCAGATAAACCTATCAAAGACATCCTTTTCTCATTATTAGAAGAATATTGTCACAGGTTATCCATGAATACATCTAATAAGAATCAAAGAATTGCGAAAATCACTAATCGTCTGCTGGCGCTACTAGTAGATTCTAAACTTTACCTCAATCCAGAATTCACCTCCTCTAATCTCCAATTTTCCTCCAAACAGAAGCCCTTTTGCAACTCCCAGCAGTTGAGGCGATTTCTCCCTTTCAAATCCTACAACTTGGTTGCCCCAATTTTGGGAATGCCAGAGTGGCATCCAAAACGCTGGTCTGCTTTAAAGAGCGTAAGAAGTTTAAAAGCTGGCTTCAAATCGAAAATTGTAACTACGATGGTAGATAATCCCTCATCAGTTTCTGTCGTCTCAACGAAGACGGAGAGTGAAGATGATTTTGATTTGATTGTGAGTAATCCATTATATTCTTGATGTTTTCTTCTTCACTGTTGTAGATACTGTGCTTTTTTTATTAGGTACATCCTCCATCACCGAGAGAATCTCTTGATGAAGGTGCAAAGAGTCAGAAGCAGAAGAAAATGAATCCGTATGCTTCATTTATGAGTAAACCTAGACGAAAGGTGGTGATTTGGCGAGCCCTGACAGAGCGAGATCTCGAAGGCTATGACCCTGATTCAACATTGAAAAATCGAGCTGCCAAAGTGACTGATAAAATCTGTAAGGATTTCTGTGATTGGTTGAGATCACTCGGAGGTTCTCATGACACTATTGACGAGCAAGTCCTCAAAGATATGTTTGAGACGGATTTTACTGCGGAAGCGTGCAGAACAATGCGAGTAAGAATTTTTTTTTTTTTTATTAAAAATCGATGAATTGGAGATTTTCAGTTGATTCAGTACTGTCGATACAGACGTGATACAGAATTCCAACTGTTGCTTGATAAACGATTGATAGAGGGTAATTCACCCCTATTTGTGACACTTTTTATCGACCCCAATAGGTCTGTGTGAAGGAGATGCCTATGGTACCAACTGCAGTAGCAGCAATGAGGCATTGCCACGAGAGTGGCGAGCCTGAGGTTACCAGAAGGCAACTTATCCGTGATGTTGGGGCTGAGAGAAAACCACCTAAAATTGTCGGCTTTGGATCGACTGTGCCGAATCATGTGCGATATGAGCCACCAAGGAATAATGTTTATGATAAATGGATTCATTGCTCGAGTGTTCCACAAGACTTGGAGAGCATGAGCTTCGTTTGGAAAGATATAACACATTTGGACAGTGTCAGAGGATTTTCTCGTTGGCTCAAGAGACACTCTCGTGTTTGTATTCATTTTTAATTATTATTTTTAATCTATATTACAATTACATTATTCCTGAACAGGTGAAACTTCCGAAAGAATTGCAAAAATTGAAGAAAAAAATGCATCAATAAAAATACAAAATCTTATTCATAATTTTAAAATGATGAATTATTTGATGCAATTAATATCATACAAAATTATTCCACCGATTACCTTCAATTTGTGAATCGAGTGTACACAATCACTGGGGAATATGTGTGCATAACTTTGCATTTGTTGATCAAACTGTTGGAGAGTTATAATGATGTTTCATTGGAAATATACATATCGCAAAACTTTGAGTGAGTATAAAATTTCAAATTCATATGACTTTAATGAATATGAAAGCTCATCCTCACCAGTGGATATTGATCAAGTGTCTCTTGGAAAGCTTCACATTTACCAATCCTATAAATAAGGTGAGACAGAATGTCAAATACGGTACGCTAAGATTCTGCATCTGTCAGTGACAAGGAGTAAGGGTAGTACTGTTGCAAGGTAGAGGAGGATCTCATTAAACGTTTCTATCTGATGAAGCAGCCATTATTATTATTTCCTTATTTTACTTTATACATTTATAATTGTACGTGCAGCCGAAAAAAAAATAAAAAGTTGAATTGAGATTTTTAAATTTTTTAATTGAGAACTTTAAAAAAGCTCAATTTAAAAAATTTGAAAATAAATTTGTGCTTTTTAAAAGTCTCAATTTAAACTTTACGAAAAATTTGATTTAAGCTTTTCAAAAAGTTCAATTTGTGCTTTTTTACTTTCTGAGCTTTCAATATGAGATTTTTGAAAGTCTTAAATTAAGCACTGAAAAAGCTCAAATTGAGCTTTTCAATGTTTTTGCATAAGATTTTTAAAAAGCTCAATTTAAGCTTTTCAAAAATCTCAAATTGAGATTGAAAAGCTCAAAAAAAAATTTTAAAAATTTTTTTTTATCTGTTTTAAAATTTTTACATACCCTTGTTCAGTTAAAAAAAATAAGAAAATACTTTTCAGGAATCAAGGACAAGTAAAATTATATAAAATATCTCACCTCAACAGCATGACTTCACACACCCGAAAATTCATTCGGAAATTAGATGGGCTGGACTTCCGGTCCCTCATTAGTTCATCGAATCTATTGTGCCTGAAGTTGGTATGTGCAGAACTGACGCCCATTCGACCCCCTGTATATGTGCTTTCTAACTAGCCTTCTCTCAGCTTGAAATCATCAGCTTCTATTGTAGTGTAAATCCACTATATTTATATCTAAGGTTGATTCCAAAATTTGTCTATTGTAATATTGTACGACCTAGTAAACAAATTATAAATAAAAAAAGTGCAAAAAAAAAATTTAAGGATAATACTTTGATTTTTTAAGCCAATCTGAAAAAGAGGAAAAAAAAACGTTGGCTTGATTAGATCGACAGGGATTCTTCGGCAGAATACATCATGTGCAAAAAATGCTACCGATAAATTTTCACTCGATTCAATTTATTCATTCTCTTTTCTTATCAAAGAGTTGATGAAAAATATTAAATAAAAGAAGATGAAGTGAAAATTACTTCAATTAATTAATAAAGAAAATAAATAGCACAAACCAAAAACATAAATGCCCAATTCGCATTACAACACTGCTACCTTCGACTTCCACATCCGGTCTGACCCGGAAGGCCGCTCCCGCGTTCACATCAGGTCACGGTACAACCACTACCACGATACCGTCCATTTGTGCTCGCAATTTGACGCACACTGCTTGCACTGGAGTATAATTCGCATTTACCTATTACAGGGTTCCATTGTAGATTGAATAAGAAATAAAAATATATATATATATGAAACAAATGAAATGAGGCCGAAAGAGGCCCGGCTTCAGGCGAGGCTAATCAGTCTTTCCGTTGATGGCACTCGGATCGCATCGTCGGTTTTATACAATTTAATTTTAATTACTTTACAAAAAATTTTGACAACTAATTGTTTTCTTTATAATCATCTGGACTCAACAATTGTCAAATTCTCTCCATTTTTTAGGGAAAAAAAAAAAATAACAATGAGTAAACTGAGCATATCGGCGCTTAGTCGGGGTGACGAATGCCCGACGCACGTGACTCGATCAGTGGCGACGACCCCCACTGTGAAATCATACAGACAATTGGACAAACGGACAAGCGTGAAGTGTTACTAAAGTTCGCTCGATTACCCACGATATTCGTTTACTGTATCCCTCGTGTCGTGGTAATTAATACAACTGTGGTCTTATCATCAAATGAAATACAAGTGAAATTGAGAATAAATATAAATTGTCATTTATTGTAATATATTCTTATCATCGGATATTTAAACTACACTTTTATGATAATATTTTAGGAAATTCATATTTGCATGGGTGAGTAATAATTGTCAAATAATTCTTGATAAAATTACTCAATTATCGTAATGAAAGTCAGTCCTCCATCATTAATCTACATATTTTTAAATTAGTCTTGACTCATATACCCAAAAAAAAAAACATCTTAATTTGAGATTTTCGAAAAGCTCACAGTGAGACTTTTGAAAAGCTCAATTTAAGCTTTTCGGGAATTTCACATTGAGACTTTCGAAAAGCTCAATTTAAGCTTTTCGATATTTTCAAATTGAACCTTCGATCGTGAAATTAAGATTCAAAAAGCTCAAATTAAACTTCTCATAAAGCTCAAACTAAGCTTTTCAACCATCTCAATTTGAGACTTTTGAAAAGCTCATTTTAAGCTTCATAAAAATCTCAAATTGAGACATTCGAAGCGTCCAATTAAAGCTTTATGAAAATCTTAAATTGAGCTTCTCAAACGCTCAAATTGAGCTTTTTCAAAGTTCCCAATTTAATAATTTAAAAATCGTAATTCATTTTTTTTTTTTTAATGTAACAATATAAATAAAAATAATAATTTTGTAATATTATCTACATACATACATACAAATAAGATAGTAAATGTACCTCCGAAGAAGTACACAAGGGGATGAAGGCTTCAGCCATATATAGAAGTACAGGATACAGTAGTTGAAAAGAGAAGGATGTGCCGGTGGTCCGGGCTCCCTTGAACGGATGTGCACGTGTCGACGTATGTAATTTACATAGGTAGAGGTGGTCAAAGGATTCACGTAGCTCTAGCTGAGCTACAGAAAGCATCGAAGAGAGATGATGGACCTGTGTCAAATTCCAATGTCCAGGAAGAATTTATGGTTGTCAAAGGCAGGGCCAATTTGTAGATGGAATATTCGTTATAATAACATATCCAATAACTTGAATGTTTGAAAATTGTCCCATTGGAGATATTCAATATAATCTCAAATATTCATTAGCTAAACATCATAATTACCAACTGTCACATCCAAAAGACATTCTCCAGAATCAACTGGAGACCATGAATCTCGGATAGATTGACTCAGTTGGAGCCCTTGGGTTAGAATGGAAATTAAATTCTTCCCTCTGTCAGTCCTTCAGCGTCCCACTCGCCTCTATTATCTTGTAACTGTACACGCATACCTGTTTGTGCTCCACTTCCATCACCAAATCAGCCTTGAGCTTTCATGTGCACTAGGTAGCGTACTCAGAATAGTGAAGATTATGGTGATTGAATACCAGGGCCAGTCGACAATGTACTTTGATTAATTGATCTGGAAACAGGAAAAAAATTGTTCTTTAATTAAAAATCATAATCTCTTCAATATTTATAAAATGATAAGCCTAAAGGCTACAACACCCTCTCCTAGGGATGTAAATCAGTGTCAAGTATTCCCCATTTCTTCGTTAAGATGCAATAGTTCGGGTGAATAAACATACTCCCTTCCCCAAGGGCATACACACCCTTATGAAAATCAATTTTTCAAATATTCATTTTACATACTCAATACACAAACAATTTTATTCAAATTTAATATCTACGAGTGATGAGTGAAAAATCAATGATAAGAAATTAATAAATCGTTTAATCTGGAATAAAATCCACTAAGTTCAAAATTATCATCAACTCCCAGAGGGTAGATATAAGCTGAGATAAAGAGAGTATACCTACAGCAGTTTAAGTTTCAAAGTCCAAACATTGGATCCTCAACAGCAGGTATAGACGTGGCTTTAGTGGAAACATTTGCTATTTGAGAGGAAAGCAAGAAGTACAAACCATAAACGTTGAAATCGAACTCAAAGCGTTTAAATATACATTCTCCAGTGACCAGGTTCAATTGCTGGGGCTATAACCTCTGATATGATATTCCAGGTGATGTTAAAAAATTGTTGATAACACGATACAACTGGAGAATTCTCCTGGAAATAAAATATACAAAACTGTTGATTATCAATTTTTGTTCTTCAGCTTATCGAACACATGAAAACTTTTTCAATTGTGAGAATAATAATGTGAATAGGCTCTTGAAGTACTTGTTGTATAAGATAATCTCATTGGGGTAAGGTGCAATGATATCGCAAGTAATTTCCCCAAGTTTTAAAGTTTTCAAATGTTTCAACGGCCTATAAAAAAAATTCCTCTCCATTTCTACAAAACGCCTGTGTTAATTCGAGGGGGGGGGGAAAGACAATTGCTTGTTGATAATTAGTTGGAAATACAGTGTTTCAGATTTACGTGAGCAATCAGATAAAAATAGGTAATAACAAAGATGCGATGAGATTAAACTCAAACAATTTAACTGTCACAATGAATTTAATTTATTCTCATTTGGTATTTGATTACTTAATGAAATTAGTTTGTTGTGGGTCAATTAAAATCAATTGGAATTATTTGAATATTTGGATTTTAATTATAATGGAAATTTAATTTTCAGAAATTGATGTCTACACCAAAAAAAAAAAAGTTGAATTGAGATTTTCAAATTCTTAAATTTACAAGTTTGAAAAAGCTCAATTTAAGATTTTCATAAAGCTTTAATTGAACGTTTCGAGAGTCTCAATTTGATATTTTCATAAAGCTTAAATTGAGCTTTTCAAAAGTCTAAAAATGATATTTTCGAAAAGCTCAATTTAAGCTTTATGAAAAATTTAATTTGAGCTTTTCGAATCTTAATTTAACAATTGAAGGTTCAATTTGAAAAATACCGGAAAGCTCAAAATGAGCTTTCCAAAAGTTTCAATGTGAGATTTTTAAAAAGCTGAAATTAAGCACAGAAAAAATCTCAAATTGAGCTTTTTCAATGCTTTTAAATAAGACTGTTTTAAAAGTTTAATTTAAGCTTTTCGTAAATTTGAAATTGACATCGAAAAGCTCACATTAAAATTTTTTTTTTTGGGTGTAGGATGATTTTTATTGAAGAGTAAATTCACTCGGACTTTGACTCGGAGTCAAAATGCATTGATTGAATCTCGATCAAGTATTTAGGGTAAAAATTCTTGGAATTTAAACGGGGGATGGGTAATTACGAGTAATTTATATTACTTGCTATTGACATGGAAATGATGTCATGTTCGTGCCACCTTTCATGCATAAGAGTATCTTCAATTGATTACTTCTACAATTTCAGTCAGAAATGACCAGAATATATTCATTCATTTATTTGGTAAATTGAACTCTTCTACCTCATTTATCAACTAGATTCTCTCCAACTTTTTCCCTCAAATCTATAAAGCTCGTCTGTAGGCCCACCAAGTGGCTCTCACGGGTTGTTAACACATACAGCGTTATCCACGGCTCAATTGGCCAACGATACCACAGTCTTTTGATGTAAACTAAAATATCGCTAGCCGAAACAACGAGCAAATCTGCTCAAAGTGGACGATTGGGTATTCTCATCAGTCTCTCTCTCTCTCTCTATATATCACTCATCTATCTATCCTTCTTCATAGCTTGCATCGACGCACCCCAGCTTCAAAGTATTCACGTGGACCATGCTTGAACCCCTCTTCGTCTCATCACCATTACTGTACGCGCGACTCTGTATACCTCAATGATCAATTATCTTTGTATCTTTGCCAATGTCTAGTGAACTGGCAGGCTGAAACTGTCAATGAAAAAAAAAAAAAAAAAAAAAAAAAGGGTTTCGGCGGTACGAGAGAGTGGGCAAGAGACATATGTAACGAGGTAGAAGGGGTACTCAAAAACAAATTTTATAGGCAATTTTTTTTTTTTTTGTAGGTTAGAGTCTAACCGTTAGGCCCACACCTTCACCTAACATTTGTTATTTTTTTTTCCATCCTTTTGTTGATGGATTTTCGTTCTATTTTGAGGTTATGTTCAGCGAAGCACAGTACACCATTTCCGGTTGGATGATTATAAAAAAAAAAAAAAAGTTTCTCCACTATCAAAATTTCATTGGCTCAGTAAATCAATGCGAATGTGACGGAAATGGGTGACACGGCAAATTGGCGGGAAAATTTGAAATAAATTTGGAAAAATATTGAATTTAGGGTGAAAACAGTTGGAAAATAAATTTTGTTGATATTTCTCATTGAAAATGACGTCACGTATGGGACCGACGAGGGTCATGTTGCAGTAATTCCAAATTGGTTTTGGACAAGCGGTTACTTACGATCCACCAGGATCTGTGAGCATCCATCCGCTATGAAGGATCACCGATCCCCCTGAATACCCGGTTTAGTCCCGTCGTAATTACGCGCCGCTGTGAGGCTTAGCCGATCCTTATTTATACACGCAAGCTCTATTCCAGCCACTATTATACGTGATATTTCCAGGATATCGCGGTTTTAACCAAATTTTTCTGAAATTAAAATTAATCAATTTTTATTGATAAATTACCAAATTCAATAGTCAAATAATTCAATAAAAAATGATACAATGCGAGATATGAAAAATAGAATTTCAAATTGTTTTTACCGGACGACTGACTCAATCAATTGTTTCTCTATTTTTAGTTAATATCTGAGAATAATAAAAAACACCATTCATGCACCATTGGCTGCCTCAATCAGAGACACCAAACAAAATATCCAAGCCTTCTGTATGCTCTGATTTCCTCATCCAACGACCGCTATTTTTTTTTTTTTATTTTTTTTTTTAATGCGGCGCGCGCAATTGTAAACGCCTGCGCTAACTCATGACTCGTGGGAGAGGTGTATCAAAAGGTAGTGACGACGATAGCGCGCGGTGACACTGCGAGACGTGCACTGGCTTTCTAAACGAGAACAAGGTGTGTGTCAAGAGTGTCAAGAATTGAGGAAAATTTTGCATTAATCTATTTTCCAAAATACACTAAAAACACTTGTTCAATTATTTAAAAAAAAAATTTTTTTTGTTTCAAATGAGAAAACTCAATAACTCGTACGATAAAGTGAATTATTCTCAACATATTGTTTCAAAAAATCAATAAAAACTACATCAACATTAATAAAAATTCATTAGCAATTCAATGAAAAATATTTTACAAACTCATTAAACGTAAATTACTCTTAAAATTGACAATTAACACAATGAGCGATGTGCAAACGGAGTGAAAAAATGGGGGGGGGGGGAGTGTTTAAAAAAATGTAAAAGGGGATGAAAAAAAATATAGAAAAAGGGTAGATCGGTCAACGGAGGGAGGATGCTGAAAGGGAGAGGGGGTAAGAGTGGACACAGAGGGGGGGGGGGGATTTAGCGTGGGAGCAGTAGGGATCCAAGAGATTGAGAGAAACGCGCCAATGAGACTGGTAGGGACCAAGGGGTTCGGTTAACGGAGACTAGTGTAGTCTCGGGGGTGGTTTTAGTCGGAATAGTCGCGCGCCAAACTCACAACTGAAAGCATTAAACCGCCAGATGGATTTTTTTATTGTTACGTGTGAGAATTCAATTATTTAATTTTTTTTAAATATTGCTCAATTGTGTTATTACGATATTAAATTGAATATTGATGAATAATTATCGTTGTGCACAGGTGAAGAAGATTTATGGATGTAAAGGTCAGTTGATAATTCATATATTATTAGATTTTTTTTTTTGAGGATTTCAATTACTAGGATTTTTCACTCAATGTGAGAGACAATTTTTACTCTAGTTTTTAGATTAAAATTATATATCTACAGTTTTATTTGATGATAAAAATAATATGTGGAGTAAAAAAGGTGATAAAGCGGGTTGGATGGTGTCAAATTTTCGTAAAACTATCTGAGCTTTATTTTTCCGGAAATGGGGGGAAAAGATACCCTCAGGTAGAAAGTTGAGAGTAAGGATGACGGAGGTCGGTTGGTTGGTGTTAACGTCTCGTTAACGGGATTAAGTACCAATTAGCTTCTTACCCTTCTGAGATTGGATGCCAGTTGAAAAGTTTTTAATTCGATAAGTGAATTGTGTTGAGGCTGACTGCTTGTCGACTGAGTGATTTTCGTGGAATTAGTGAGATATCAAAAGAAAATATAAATATCAAGTTGCTACAAACACTCACTCGACAATCATCTCCCCTCAACTGTCTACCCAAAAAAAAAAGTTAAATTGAGATTTTCAAATTGTTAAATTGAAAACTTTGAAAAAGCTCAATTTGAGCGTTTGAAAAGCTCGATTAAAGATTTTCATAAAGCTTTAATTGAACGTTTAGAAAGTCTCAATTTGAGATTTTCATTGAGCTTAAATTGAGCTTTTCAAAAGTCTTAAATTGAGATTTTCATTAAGCTTAAATTGAGCTTTTCAAAAGTCTTAAATTGAGATTTTTGAAAAGCTCAATTTAAGCTTTATGAAAAGTTCAATTTAAGCTTTATGAAAAGTTTAATTTGAGATTTTTGAAGGGTTTAATTTGAAAATACCGAAAAGCTTAAATTGAGCTTTTCGAAAGTTTCATTTTGATATTTTAGAAAAGCTTAAATTGAGCTTTCCAAAAGTCTCAACGTGAGATTTTTAAAAATCTCAAATTGAGCTTTTAAATGTCTTTAAATAAGATTTTTAAAAAGCTCAATGTAAGCTCTTCAAAAATCTCAAATTGAGATCGGCAAGCTCCAATTAAGGGTTTTTTTTAAGTATATATTGATTCACACAAAACCCTTTTCCACCCGTCTACATTACCCAGTGGAAAATGACAATTTTCCAGAGTACATTTAGTTAGCCAACATTTATTGCAAATTACGTAATGCCGACAGACATTTGCAGTGGTACCATCTAATATTCTAGGAAATTGAGGTAAAAGTGGAGAGATAAAAATTTCAAGGGAGAGAGGAAAATTTTTAGGAAGGCACACTGAGAATGGAGAAAAGGAAAGTATTAAGGAGAAGAAAATTGTCGTCTACACCCGCCCACAGGCGATTAGCAAAATTGCTTCTCATTTAAAAAGAAATTATTTTTTTTTTTTTCAATCATAAACATGGGTCAGTGTAGTATCACTCTATCAGTCATACTTGATCCCTCTCTAACGATCCTCTAGACTTTCTTCAAAGTAGATGAAAACATTCTAGAGGAAAAAAAAAAAGAGTTAGAGTGTGTGAGAGAGGAAACGTCTGATTGGATTGTGAGCTCAATTACACGGCCATCAATTTGTTTCTTTTCCTTGGGCGTTGCAATAGGAGAAAACTAGTATCACAAAACTGGAGCACATTCGAGTCTTGAATTAAAGTTGCACTCCATCCTGTAGGTATCTCTCGCCAGTACGATTCAGTCGATTGTACCAGCTCTATTTCATTTCCCGCAGAGTGGGTTGAGTCTGAGAGATACTTGGAATTACAGCTGAGTTCAATATCACTCGTAAAAACATACCATCTATCTCGTATTTGAGATAAATTTTGAATTAAATAGTTGTCTGTGAGTGAAGAAAATTTTATAAAAAAAAATCCACGGTGAATCGAGTTATTTAACACAATCAACTCTATAAATCACTTTGTAAACTATTGAAATTCAATCATCCCGTTAATAATTCACTTCATTTTCATGTACCTGGAAATCAAATATTGAATCTCATGGGATATTTCAAAACTTTTTATTCTAGGCATAAATTACCTAAAAGTTGATATATTAGCATTTTATCAATTTTTTGTTTTTAAATAAAATTTATATTTTATTTAATTAACTCTGTGTTCATGAGTATATGATTGGACCAATTTAATTATTTAAATCGAGAGATGATGGTGAGTTTGTTGCATTAAAAAAAAAAAAAAAAAGAAACATCTGGCCAACGATAATGAGTCAGCCACTCACACTCTAATTAAAAACATGTGGAGGTTATAGATTTTTTTTCCGTATTTTCATTTCTCCGGGTATAATAATAATTATCGTAAGCTGAAAGATTTAAACAATAGCAGTTAGACTAAAAAAAAAAATCTTAATTTGAGCTTTTCGATATCAATTTGTGATTTTCGAAAAGCTTAAATTGAGCTTTTCAAAGAAAATATTTAAAGATATTGAAAAAGCTCAATTTGAGCTTTTCGGTATTTTCAAATTGAACCTTCAATTGTTAAATTGAGATTCATAAAGCTCAAATTAAATTTTTCAAAAAGCTTATCAAGCTTTTCATTAAGCTTGAATTGAGCTTTTCGAAAATATCAATTCAAGACTTTTGAAAAGCTCAATTAAAGCTCTATGAAAAATCTCAAATTAGGCTTTTCAAAAGCTCAACTTGAGCTTTTTCAAAGTTTTCAATTAAAAAATTCAAAAATCCCAATTTAACTTTTCTTTTTGTGTGTATTTTCATTATTATATCAAAAATTTGAGATAGAAACGAAACTCATTATTAATAAATAATTTCAACGAGTTGATTACTCAACAATTGAAGAATTTGGGATGCACTAAAATTAATTTCACCATTTCCCAGATGATAAACTCAATTTCCCCAGTTGTTTCATAAAAATTTCTCCCTCAAAAAAAATATGAAAAAATGAGAGAGAGACAGATGAAATTGGAAAACCAAATGAGGGAAAAAAACACGAGGGAAATAATACTGGAAAAACTACTTTCGTAGAGTCACATCAATATCATCACCTATACTTCTCTCATTCAATTATGAAGAGCCAATAACGACAACATTTTTCTATATAAAAAAAAAACGTGAGAGGAAATTGTTGGGGTATTATAGGTGCAGATCCATCCCCAATGGAGATCCATCACTGAGGCACGTGCACCAAAGAATGCGAGAAAAGTACGAAGAGACATTCTCATTCTCTCCTTTTTTTTTATCCTTTTTCTTCCTTCTTAACGAGAAGAAATGGAGTGATCAGAATGAACGATTACGATCGATAAATCGTCACACGTGAAAAAATAATATATAATTATCAAAATTAAAAAATTTAGACGTGATTAAATTTTTTTTTTTACAGTTGAATTTGCTCACGCATCCATACATATTGGCTATTTAACGTTAAACAGGTGACCCCTACAGACCGTGAAGTCGAGAATGTACGGGCCTAAGATTAGAAGGTCTCTATTTGCTTCACCCTTGGCTCTAGCAGACTGTAACATCAGCGCCAGGGATGAAAAATGCTTCCGATACCCACGGAGCCAAGGGGGGAGGGGGGAGAGAACGAGGGCTCTACATGAGGCCAGTGCACACAGAAGGTGACTCTAATTTTGCGCTAGGATCGAACGCGCTCGAGACGAGAATATTGTATCCAAGCGGGAGGCAATGTTGGATATATAGCGGGTCAGGATAATGAGGATAGATAAATGTAAAAAGTTTTAAATCTTTTTTCTCATGAATTTAGAATGAATATATTTTATTATTGACAGCCTACACCAAAAAAAAAAAATTTAATTTGAGCTTTTCTATCTCAATTTAAGATTTTTGGAAAGCTTGAATTGAGCTTGTTAAAAATCTTATTTAAATACATTGAAAAGCTCAATTTGGAGCTTTTTCAGTGCTTAATTTGAGATTTTTAAAAATCTCACATTAAACTTTTCGTAAAGCTTAAATTAAACTTTTCGAAAAGCTCAATTTAAACTCTATAAAAATCTCAAATTGAGACATTCTAAACGTTCAATTAAAGCTCTATGAAAAGCTCAAGTTGAGTTTTTTAAAAGCTCAACTTGAGCTTTTTCAAAGTTTTCAATTTAAAAAATTTGAAAATCTCAATTCAACTTTTTTTCTTTCTGGGTGTATTTTGCCCCGGGGTAATTTTAATCATATTAATCTTATTACAATCTCTAAATAGGAAATAAAAAAATCCAACACCATTGAAAAATGAACTCTATCCATAAATACATTAAATCCAAGCCTCAATAACTCCCTACACCGATGTAGTACATTCATACCTGTGTACTAATACATTATCCGAAGCCAGATGAGGAAATACGGAGATTTGGTTATTCCAGCATGCGAGGGGATTAAATTCTCAGTGAAAGAACGCGTCGAGCATCATCGGATCCCCCGTCAAATCGATCAGGATTCTCAGAACACATGTGTGATAGAAGTTCCCCCCATGACAGCCAACTAAAATCCATTCCACAACCATAAATACCTCCATTCGCACAAATAAAAAATTCAACTCTCTCACCCGATATTATCACTTGAAAATACTCGAAAAAAAAAAGGAAAAAAAAAAATTAATTAATCTCCTCTTTCACTTCATCTGTGCGATATGTAAGCGCGTTAATGGATTCTCCGAGTGGTATCAGCACTCTCGGAAAAAATCAAAGTATTTTTCTCCCTCTCTCCACAAAAGAAAAACAGATATCCGTTAAATGTGGTTTAATAAATGAGAGTGCATCATCGCGGTTCACCGTACTGTTGAAATTCATGAAGCAACTGAGAGAGGAGAGAGCCAAGAGAATTTTCCGAACGTATCGACCAATCTGGGCGTCTGGCCGTTCAGACAATAAAACCATACTCTACCTCAACTAGCACTCTTTCTCATCCCTCTCATCCCACTTCTCCTCCACATGCCGCTACACAGTTGAGGCTATCAATCTCATCACTCTCTGGTATAAGAGTGTGTGCATAACCCCCACACACTCTCTCCACAGCTTTGCCTGAAATTAATGAAAGAAGGTGTGGCGACAAAAAAAAAAAAATGTTCAGAAAAAAAAAACCAACCACTCCAGCTGGAAATAACACTGACATAGATCAACACATTTATCATCCCCCTATTTTCAAATATCATGTTAATTCATTTGACACTTTATCCGTTAATAATTTATCCATTAATTGAATTTCCACATATTGCACCAATTTTTCATTAAAACATATTGATATTTTTTATACACGATAGCCGATAATATTGATACGCATCATCATACACGTCCTTAACATGAATTCAATTGCAAAATACAACTGAATTCATCCAGAAATAATGAAAAAAAAAAAAAAAATGGATAATGTAACACTTGCTGGAGGGTTAAAAAAAAAAAATTCAACACTTGCTCCGTTGGTCCGCAAGCCATTGTATACAGGTGAAATGGTAGTTAATGACCGGTTAAACCCTATAATCCCAGTGACTTCTGATATATATATATATCCACTGATATTCGATACAACGGGGGGTAGGGATATACCAATGAATGGACAACAAATGGACACACGTTTAGTATCTACACGTGTTAGCGTTGGGTTTAAAGTTGTAGTGAATCGTGATACTAATAGAGAAACGGGTACATCCAGGGGGGGGGGGGGGGAAGTGTTGCAAAAGGGTGAATCCCGACATGCTCTGTGTATTTGCATACCCAGTGCATACGTTCTCGTTATGGATCAGTTCCAATAGGCTCCGGAGGATCTGCAGGCACGATTATGCATTTTATAGCCGCACCTATTTCTTTATTTTTTTATTTTTTTCTAACGCACGTTTTAACGGTCTATATGCGTTAGTTGACTGGATTATTTCAGGGGAAATGGGACACCCAAAAAAAAAAATTGTCAATTTGAGATTTTCGAAAAGATTAAATTGAGCTTTTTGAAAATCTTATTTAAAGACATTGAAAAGCTCAATTTGAGCTTTTCGAAAATTTCACATTGAGACTTTTAAAAAGCTCAATTTAAGCTTTTTAAAAATCTCACATTGAGACTTTATGAAAATCTTCAATAAAGACTTTTGTAAAGCTCTATCTATAAGCTTCTCAGTATCTTCAAATTGAACCTTCAATTGTTAAATTAAGATTCAAAAATCTCAAATTAAACTTTTCATAAAGCTTAAATTGAGCTTTTTGAAAATATCAATTTGAGACTTTTGAAAAGCTCAATTTAAGCTTTATGAAAATCTCAAATTAAGACTTTCTGAACGTTCAATTAAAGCTTTATGGAAATCTTAAATTGAGCTTTGCAAACGCTCAAATTAAGCTTTTTCAAAGTTCTCAATTTAAAAATTTGGAAATCTCAATTTAACTTTTTTTTTTTTGGTTATTCTATTTCGTTAATTTGATGTTAACAACTCCTACACATTTTCATAGCATCTGGACAGGGGGCGTCCTTTACTAGTAACGCCTCAGCTTGTAATTAAAGTTCACAGCAACTTAGATTGAAACAAATTTCAAAGTAGTGCTACTGCGACAAGCGAGGGTGGACGAGTAATTGTACAAGTTGCTTGCAGACAGACATTTTGACTATATATATTTTTTTTTTTTCATCATTGCTCTTGAGATTAAGTAGACAATCTCTTTCCAATCAATCGGCCATTTTGTATTTTGAAGATAGCATCCATTTTGTTTGACTCCTAACCTCCACTCGTCACAGAAATTCATAATTGAGGTATAATTGAATAGCGAGTGATTAAGAATTAATTGAAAATTTGCAATCAAAGTAGAATGGGTAGAATAATGATAAAAAAAAGACTCACCGGGTGGATACAGTAATGGTATAACTGTGGCCAACATTTTCCACGCCATTATTCCCTCTTGCAGGGGACATCTGGCGCATCTGGAGTACGCACCAACATCTAATTGACCGTACGTGAGATGAATTTTTACGAACGTGAGAGAGAAAAAACCTCAAGTAGAAGAAAAAAAAAAAAAAGAAAAATAGGTGAAACGAGGAAAATTACAATTCTGTGGAAAGAAAATTCACAGAGGTGAAAAACTTATTCTTATGAAATGGTTTTCCAATGAAATAATGAGAATTCAGTGTATTTGAGGGTGAATTTAAAAAAATGTAAATTATCACCTTGAAAATTCAAAATTGGTCTTATTTGAAAATTTACATTTAACGCTTTTGATAGACCATTTTGGTAAATTTATTCCGGACACTGTGGAATGTGCTCTGGAGCCACTGAGATTCCAACTCGAGATATTTTCGAATACATCTCTTTGGCAATGTGAAGATTGTCATACGAATGCATGGATTCACCGTGATTTACATATTGTTTATAAAATCTGGGTGATATTATGGATTCTCAGTATGATGTAATACAACTGTAAAATATATCACAGCTGTTTTGGTTTGTGGGGCACCAGTGCAACCCCTAAAATCGAGGATCTAATTTTGAAAATAGGTTTACCCAAAAAAAAAAAGTCAAAAGCTCAATTTGAACGTTTGAAAAGCTCAATTTGGGATTTTCATAAAGCTTCAATTGAACGTTACAAAAGTCTCAATTTGAGGTTTTCATAAAGCTTAAATTGAGCTTTCCAAACGTCTAAAATTGAGATCTTCAAAAAGCTCAATCTAAGCTTTATGAAAAGTTTAATTTAAGCTTTTCAAAAAGTTTAATTTGAGATTTTTAAATCTTAATTTAACGATTGAAGGTTCAATTTGAAAATTGAGCTTTTCAAAAGTCTCAAATTAAGCACTGAAAAAGCTCAAGTTGAGCTTTTTACTGTCTTCAAATAAGATTTTTGAAAAGCTCAATTTAAGCTCTTCGAAAATCTCAAATTAAGATCAAAAAGTTCAAATTAAGTTTTTTTTTTTTTTTTTTTTTTTTTTGGTGTATAAAATAAGACAAATTTGAAATTTCAATTTGTTTCAATTGAGAAATTGTCGAGAAAACTATTTCAAAAAATTCAATTCAACCTGATATTAAATCAAGAATGTTCTATATTCCTCTGATTATCACATCCTCAAATGACATAATTAGAGAGCACGATTGAATGAACATGGAGAAGCCAATTAAAGAGGGATAAAGGACAACATCAAAGATGAAACATGATGTTGGATTATGGACTAATAATCATTCACAACATCCGCACTATAGCTGGAGTAATAAAAAATGATGCTTTTATCCGTATTACCTTTCGTGAAATCAGTCTCCCTCATGAGTACTCAACAGCTAATACCGGAAAACACCAAAGTGTTCTTCAGTTGTATGAGATACATCAACAGTCGTTTATATTATTAACACTTGAAATTAAAATATTTCTCACTCGTCCACATGAATCCATCCACCTTTCACCACTTGAATCTATGCAAACACATGAAGCACTTGATGTTAGCCATGTTTAGTAGTTTATAAAAAATTGTATTTACCTGCATGAAGGTTTGCATTATAACAACATCTCAAAAGGATGATAGCCATACTGTCTAACAACCAACATAGATACTCAACAACATAGTTTTCTACCAAAAGGATGAGTGAAGGTTGTTGTACAATCGTATCTTTAACGGAAACCACAAGCAGCCATTGTTTCATACCGCTAGCAATGTTTGACATGTTTGCGACGACGTCGACGTCATTTCCTTTTCCATACAGGGGAGATACTGGAAAAGACAAAGTTGGTACAATTGTGTTCAATTAATTTTTTTTTTAATATCTTATAAACAACTGGGGCAAAATGGATTGTATTTTGGGAATTTCTTTGGTTTATCAATAGAGTCAATGACACTCACCAATACCTTATAAATTCCATCTCCACTTGGATAAAAAATAAAATGCATTGAGTGCTTCCATCATCTCCATTCCTGTTATACGTATAATTTGGTTTCTCCAAATTTAAGCGGCGCTTCGGGCCTTAATTTGGTTAAACGAGTTGTTTGTTAACTTGGTTAAATTTTGGTGGGGTAGCTATACACGACTAAATGGTTTTGCCGTCCATCGAAATAGTATGACCATACGAACGGTCATACTGAGGTATCCAAGGCACCCCCTTTTATCATTGTCGGTGTTTCAGCGGTATAGTCTGGGTATTTCTCCCTCTTTCATGCTGGAGCTTGGCTGCCTCTGAGCGATGGCACGATGTGGTTATTGACGTTTCAGACATTAATGAAATTATGCGTTACGCGTGCTCACTCATATGACTGTGTCACTATCGCATAGTTGTGCATTGTAAAGGGACGATATGTAAATAGTTGATTTTTGTGTTAATTTTTTTTTTTTTCTGAAAAATAAATTGTTTAATTGATTAGTTGATGTGTGACGCAGATTGAGTCATTGTAATTTAAGAACAACTGTAATGATCTAATTATCATGTATCTGATTAGTCATCATTATTTCCCCTTTCAGGCCCTTTAATCATGTTTAATTATCTTCACTCGACATCAAATTCCAGTGGATTAAATATAGGACATCAGTTGAATAATTGGGAACTACACTCAGTGATGAATTTTAGAAGAATAGAATGACATATTCAAGATTTTCCGTGAGCTTGATATAACAACCCATGAGCTTTATTATTAACCACGACGTTAATCGATGAGCCAGTGGAAGTATTGATACTCCCTTCAGATTTTATTCTGCATTTAACAGAAGAATGAGCATCAGGTTCACTAGTCACACAATGTGATTATCTCCGTAATGAGTAATTTTCTGAAAAAATATGAAATAACCATTTTTGTAGATAAGGAAATTTTCGAAAAAAAATGTAACTTGACATTTTTCCTGTGAAACCATTTATTAAACCCAAAAAAAAAAAAGTTGAATTGAGATTTTCAAATTCTTAAATTGGAAACTTTGAAAAAGCTCAATTTAAGCGTTTAAAAAGCTCAATTTAAGATTTTCGTCTTAATGTCTTAATTTGAGATTTTCGTAGAGCTTAAATTGAGCTTTTCAAAAGTCTCAAATTGACATTTTCGGAAAGCTCAATTTAAGCTTTGTGAAAAGTTTAATTTGAGCGTTTTTAATGTTAATTTCACAATCAAAGGTTCAATTTGAAGATACTGAAAAGCTTCAATTGAGCTTTCCAAAAGTCTCAATGTAAGATTTTTAAAAATCTCAAATCAAGGCACTGAAAAGCTCAAATTGAGCTTTTCAATGTCTTTAGAATAAGCTTTTTGAAAAGCTCAATTCAAGCTTCTCAAAAATCTCAAATTGATATCAAAAAGCTCAAATTACCATTTTTCTTGTTTTTTTGGATCTATCGAAATAATTCCACTGATCATATGAAAAATTGACTTCACCAAGATTCTCAATAACTTTAAAATTATTTTGATACTCAAGTGATGTTTAAACTTGAAAGCACTCATCGATAAGTCTCTGTATTAATGCAGTTAGAAAGTGTGGTAGGTGCATCCAAACGAAACAGTTAGTTAATGTCTGATCATAGAGGTAGTTCGCTACTCCCAATAACGGAATTATATATTGCAAGGCCATATGCCTGATATCCACTATCAACTCACGTGAAACATTTACCTCGATGTTGTGGGTGTATTGGTGACTGTACTAATCAAATCCCTGATATGTAGAGGGGGGCGGGGGGGGGGGGAAGGCCCTGTGTACTAGTTGGGCTTGTGCAGTTTGTACGCTTTACTGACGTACTTAACATAATTATAGAATACTGTGAGCCTTGTCAGGATGCACTATTTGCAGTATGGATACCTGGTGCCTCTCAAGGTATCTCAGTAGCATAAAACTTTATTGAACTTGGTGCATGAATATTTGAAAGAGAGAGAGAGTTGACGTGTAAAACTATTTATTTGTTATTTTGTTTCGATTGATACATTACATCAATAAAATATAATTAATTAATTATTTTAACATTTAATAATCTTGTTAATAATAAATTTCAGGTGGAAATATCATTTACAAGTCATCAAATTTAATCATTACAACTGTTATAAATCTTTTGGATAACCATGAGAATATACAATTCCATCATAAATTCTTCATCAAGATTATCAACGAGAAAATATAAAATACAATTTTTTATGGCCACAGACGTCCGGGTTTCGTGACAGGCGAGCCGTCACTATAAATACGGGTTCGTTGTCGACGAAACCTGCACGATCTGTAACCACGTCATCGATTCAACAACAATCAATTTGATCAGCAGTGAGAAGATGGAATAATTCAACTATTTGGTGGATTTTATGGTTTAAATATGAGGTAATGAAGGGAGCTTTATGGATCTAAGTGGATAGTCCATGAGGGGGGGGGGGGGGGGGGAGTACACTATAAAAGCAGTTGCAAGTTTATGCTCCAAAAGTTTGACATTCCTTTTGCCAAATTCATGTCGTAATATTTTATTACTAGATATTTTGGGTGAAAACTATTTAGACCATAAGTATGGGAATTGATATGAAATTAAGAAAATTTTATAAAGTTATTTATGTGTAGATTTATGAATGAGCATAAAAAAATTTTTTCAACATCCACTGGACTATTTGGTAGAGTCATATCCTCATGCCGGTCCACCCTGCCAATATGTGCACCAATTCACCGTCGAATGCCCTCACTGATTCGACATGTATGTCACAGCGATTTTCATCGTATACCACCAACCACCGAGTTGTTACAATCCTATCAACAAAACCAGTGGCAATGTCTGATGAGTGAGATTTGATTTACCATTTAATATGATGCTCATGAGTGACAGGAAAATGCATGCTGAATTCAAGATATTTAATTGTTTGGGGAAATTGTATTGCTGGTAAAATTGATTGGTAATGTCAGTGGAATTTATGAGTTATCATAATTATTGTGATTGTGTCAGGATTTTTTATTTTATTTTAAATGAATGAAGAATATCTTTTGGGTATTGAATATTCGGAATGAGACTACACAAAAAAAAAAAAATTTAATTTGAGATTTTTGAAAAGCTTAAATTGAGCTTTTCAAACGTCTTATTTAAAGACATTGAAAAGCTCAATTTGAGCTTTTCAGTGCTCAATCTCAGATTTTTGAAAATCTGACATTAAGAATTTTGAAAAGCTCAATTTAAACTTTATGAAAATCTTGAATTGAGATATTCGAAAAGCTCAATTTAAGCTTTTCGGTATCTTCAAATTGAACTTTCAATTGTTAAATTAAGATTCAAAAATTTCAAAGGAAATTTTTCGAAAAGCTTTAATTAAACTTTTCATAAAGCTTAAATTAAGCTTTTCAAAAATATCAATTTAAGAATTTTAAAAAGCTCAATTTAAGCTTTATAAAAATCTCAAATTGAGGCTTTCGAAACGTTCAATTAAAGCTCTATGAAAATCCTCAAATGGAGCTTTTCAAACGCTCAAATTGAGCTTTTTCGAAATTCTCAATCTAAAAATTTGAAAATCTCAATTCAACTTTTTTTTTGGATGTATCAAATAGTTGTAATAAATTGCCACTCTAATTTTGATTGCCCAAGAGCATTCACCTAATCGTCAAAACCATTTAATTCAACTACGGGTAAAATCGTCGTGAGAGTGAGATATCCAAGACTCAACGAAAACCCCTTGAAAATCTTGCCGGTGTAAGTGTGCATCATCACTCAAGGTATATGCTCAAGGGTTTGCTTAACTTGGAATTAACTTATGAGGAGAGAGTTAATTCACTTGGAGAGTAGTTAGCTGCTTGGCTCACCAACGCCAAGGGGTGCTTATCAGTATTTACAGTGAATATATATACACCAAGACCGCAATATATACGAAGGTACCTTGCAACCTGCATTGTTAATAGCCAGCAGATTTTGCACATGAATATTACCATTGTTCGTTGATTCTAAGAATATAAATATGCTTGGAGAACTGGATGACAATTATAATTAGTAAATAGTAGAATTGAGTGAAAAATTGGAAAATTCAACAGTGATAAATGTGAAAAATTTTGAGATTTATCTCTGTAAATTTTTCAAGAATAGTCCCAATCTCTCAGAGATGATTGTCGACAGTTGGAAATATGAAAGCATTTTGCTGCACAAGACATCTGACTGTGCAATTGAAATATCAACATTTTTCATTCAGCAGAAAGAAAATTTGCATGTGAAGGGAGGGGGGTAATAGAGGATGTTCTGGTATTCATGAGGAAGAATCACTTGGATTTTTTTTTTTTGGGAAAATTCTAGAGTGAAAAACTGAATGAACTGTAATTCAATGAAATACACACCTGGCAGATGACATTGTAAGGGCATGACATAATGATGATTGTCTATCACTCACTGAAATAGTCAGGTGGATGTGCGAGATATGTACGTGACCGGGTGCTAGCTAGCACGAGTTGAATCCAGTACTGGGGTTAGTTCAATGCCCACTCACGTATCAATTGTGTAGTGGGGAATCAATCTGCATACTGGCAAGGGTGGAGTGCATGCTCATACCTGAATTATTAATTTCAAATTTTCATGTTAATTTTAGATTATTTGGGTTGTGTAAAAAATTTAAAATATATTTCTCGATATTTTCATTTAAAATCAATCAATCACAAGATATTACTAAACTCTTCATTCTTCCTCAATTATTATCACGTGAAAGGTGCAGATTGATCATCCAGTTTACCAAGGAAACATAAGAAATGTATCACTAATCTATCAATTTGAGAAAATTTTCGATGGATTTATTTTTAATAAATCATAAACTCTGCACTGAAAACTTGTGGACTCGAGTGTAAGTGTATTCCTTGATTCTACAACAAAATTCTTTATATAAAAAGTATAAAATTGACACTTTTAGAATAAAAAAATGATAATGGATACTCTCAATAATTTATCATTCAATTATCTCCAAAAAAAAAATAATTATCCTAGAACCTTTTTCAATAATCACAAAGAGCATCACTTCGACGACCACCCGATGGACCAGTTATGTCATGAATATAAAAGAACATTGAATGAAGAGAGAGAGAGAGAGAAAAAAAAAGTACCCTGGGATTCGTTTTTCGGTTGAATTGAGACGACGAACGCGCTGAGAACATTCATCGATTCCCATTGATCGTGGCTGGACCAATACAATGCCCACTGTACTCGTTCTATTACGACAATGATGGCGTTATTTCCCCAGTCTGCGCACTAGTTTCGTTGGCCAGTTGCACTCTCTTTTTATATCTCACTTGCTCCAACCTCTCTCCATATTCTTTTGTCTCTTTTCATCTGGCTTAAAAAAATGTAGATAACGAAACATGATGTAGCCTTGTGCCCAGTGCTGCATGAAAAAAAATATTGTTGATATGAAAATGGAACATTTTTGTGAATATCCTATTTATTTAATTAGCTCGATAATGAGATGAAAATGTCAAAAGACTCTTTTTATTCACTAAAAAAAAAAAGAAGTTAAATAGAGATTTTCAAATTCTTGAGTTGAGAACTTTGTGAAAGCTCAATTTAAGCGGTTGAAAAGCTCAATTTGAGATTCTCATAAAGCTTTGATTGAACTTTTCGAATGTCTCAATTTAAGATTTTCATAAAGGTTAAATTGAGCTTTTCAAAAAGCTCAATCTAAGCTTCATAAAAAGTTTGATTCAAGCTTTTCGAAAAGTTTAATTTGAGATTTTTGAATCTCAATTTAACAATTGAAGGTTCAATTTGAAGACACCGAAAAGCTTGAATTGAGCTTTTCGAAAGTCTCAATTTAAGATTTTCATAAAGTTTAAATTGAGCTTTTTTTTTAATTTAGCTTTCCAAAAGTCTCAATATGAGATTTTTTTAAAATCTCAAATTAAGCACAAAAAAAGCTCAAATTGAGCTTTTAAATATCTTCAAATAAATTTTTTCAAAAGCTCATTTTAAGCTTTACGAAAATCTCAAATTGATATCGACAACCTCAAATTAAGATTTTTTTTTTTTGGGTGTTCGAAATTTTTTCCTCTTCAGACTATTTTGTCCCTAAAACCACTAATTTCTGAGATACAGTATAACAAGTTTAAATCATAATAATATTTAATTCTATAATTTTCAAATTTATTAAAACCTCATAAAATCCAGTATCAAATATCCTTTAGAATTATTTCACCCTACCTATTTACGTATTTACTCCAACACCTCTCCCCTTCTCTTCCCCCCCCCCCCCCCTCCACCCCAACAGTTAGTATGTTTCTCATTCCATAATGTGTGAGAGAACGCGCAGGTGACAACACTCATGACAGTCACATGACGTTTGTGGCCATCCCGTCAGGGACCTAATTATCCCTCCGCATGTGCACCCAATGCGTTTACGCATGTTTCACGCCGAGTGTTATTTTACCAAAGGCTTGTACCTGGATATTCATCGGTCAATGCAACACACACGGTATCCCCAGTTTATTGAAAAAAAGCTTCAGTGGAATTAAAAAAAAAAAAAAAGGCGTTTGTACTGGTTGAGGATAAAGTTTCAATTTATCGAACGATACCCAATCGTTCAGAAATACTTGAACCAAAAAAAAAACATAAACAATTGTCGTTAGAAAAAAAAAAGAGAGAAAAAAGTGGTTTTAAAAAACATTTAAATAAATTGTGAATAAAATTATGAATTAATTTCCATTAATAAACAAATTACTTCAATAATATCGAGTGCAACAATTTTATGCTTACCTCACTGCTCCACTTCCATCTCATAAATCCTCACAATTCTCCCCTTACATCATCATTATCAGCAACCCTACACGCAAATGTAAATTCCCCTTAAAACAATGAGAAACCAATGAAATTGTATTTAAAAAAAATTATAATAATGAAAAAAAAAAAAAAAATTCACTTAAAGTCGTCAATGATGAAGAGTGCCTTTTGCCAGTCTCTTTATTTCCCCTTTCTCTCCTTTCATTCTATCCAGCTAATGTATACATAAATGGTTTCATCGTCACATGTATACATAGTATTCACCCTATACTTTCAATGTACACTCAGGCTTACTGTTATATTTTTATCCATTGCAAGTGGAGCGGGGTAACACGTTGACGACACACGGCCTTATCAAACGGGGGGTGGGCTCCTTTGTCCAACTTTAATTGAAAATATTGGAATAAATTTTCCAATAGACACGATGGGCAACTTTGGACGCTTTGCGATGCGAGACGAGGCGCTAGAGGGGGGTGGGGGGATATTTGAAAAGTGAAATGAGATGGAAAGCAACACGAGAGTTGTAGAATTTCTGTTAAATAAATCGACAAGCGAAAACACATTCATAATCAAACCAATGGAATAAGAGATATTAAAAAATTCACCCAAAAAAAAAAAAATCTTCATTTGAGCTTTTCGATATCAATTTGAAATTTTCGAGAGGCTTAAATTGAGCTTTTTTAAAATCTTATTTAAAAACATTGAAAAGCTCAATTTCAACTTTTCAGTGTTCAATCTGAAATTTTCAAAAATCTCACATTGAAACTTTCGAAAAGCTCAATTTAAGCTTTTTAATATCTTCAAATTGAACCCTCAATTGTTGAATTAAGATTCAAAAATCTCAAATTAAACTTTTCGAAAAGCTTAAATTAAACTTTTAATAAAGCTTAAATTGAGCTTTTCGAAAATATCAATTTTAGACTTTTGAAAAGCTCAATTTAAGCTTTACGAAAATCTCAAATTGAGACTTTCAAAACTTTTAATTAAAGCTTAATGAAAAATCTTAAATCGAGCTTTCCAAACATTCAAATTGAGCTTTTTTAAAGTTCTCAATTTAAAAATTAAAAAATCTCAATTTAACTTTTTTTTTTTTGAGTGAAAATTTCATTGAATAAAAATATAAATTTAAATTAACTCGCACAACTGTTAGAGTTCATAAGTCATCCAACAAGATCGGTCAGCCCTTCAGTTGTTCATTGGCACATACACAAAATCCCATTGGCGGCACTGATGCGTGGGGGTACGTTGATAAAAGAGGGCAAGAGCGCGTGGCGAACTCGATAGAGCGACAATTCAGTTTGCAAACGCCCCCCCCCCCTCCCCCCACCCACCCTCTCACCAATTCTCTGGGCAGAGGGATGAGATTGAAAGCAATTGGTATACGTGCCACGATTGCGTCTACTCTACTGTAAATATTGCTCATACCTAGTATCGAGGATGTTTCCCGTGTTCACTGGGAATAATCGAGCGCGAGATATTGAAACGTCAAATAACGACTACTACTACAACTCACTCACTCACTCGTCCACTTGTATTTCTCCCATACTCTGAATAAAATTTAAATTTTCATCATTTTAACAAGAAAAAAAAAACTGATGAAAATTTAGTTTCTATAATTTAACATTGTCCCGGGGCAATCGTATTCCGCAATTAACGGCATTAATGAACGGAAGCGGACAGGAGTTGAGGGAAAATACTTATAATCTCACGATGGAGGTGGGGGGGGGGGGGGGCGTCTGGCTTGGGGTAGACTACCAGCCGAAACTACCCAATGGCGCGTTATCGGAGTCAATCATTCGATTTCGCGCGGCAAATTGTCCGCGCCGGAAACTCATATCCGGGTACTTCCGGTTGCTCTTCCCATCCCGATGTCTTTTAACCCCCCCCCCCCCCCCACCCCCACCAAATCGACCTATTGCTCTTGTCCTTTTCCTCGTATTCTCTCATCCTCTTTTGCTCTTTCAATCCTCTTCCTCTCACTGAGCAAGGTCGTTGGTGGTGAAGGGTGTGGAGGAGGGGGGGGGGGGGGGGAGAGGCTGGAATCTACTTCCGCTATTGCGCCTAGCAACCCCTCAGCCAAGACCTACCGAGTGTGCACTCTCCAGCCGCTAATGCTTTCACCTGGATCATCCTACTCATTCTATCTACTGCATAACGCAATTCTAAAAGCTTAACTTATGAGATTTAAATCCTGGGTAAGGTAACATAAATATACTTTGCATATAATTAATTACAATTGTGTTTAATAAAGCTTAAGAGGGATATTTTTTTTTTTTGATAATCAAGAGAAATGAGGTTCAAACGTGTATTTAAATCGAGAAGTGAAACAAAACCCTTGAAACGTGTCACAAGAAATAAACAAATAATAAACACTCATGTACATGTTATACAAATGGCTAAAGTGTAAAACCGATTGACTTGTTAATTTCCGCTCATCCTCCAGGATTAACGTTAATAAGCTTACGTCTAGGGGGAGGGGCCACTGGTATACCAGTTTGCCTCAGTCTAGTTGGATTCAAAGTATTCTCCCTTCTGGTGTATCAGCTTTGCTTTATCAATTGTCTGTGATATTCATGCGGGAATATGATGCCAAGTGTCGATTAATTGAATAACATGAGACATTGTTTTAAAAAAAAAAAATTTAATTTGAGCTTTTCAGTGCTTAATTTGATATTTTCGAAAAGCTTAAATTGAGCTTTTAAGCTTTTTGAAAATCTCATATTGAAACTTTTGTAAAGCTCAATTTAAACTTTATGAAAATCTTGAATTAAGACTTTCAAAAAGCTCAATTTAAGCTTTTCAGAATCTTCAAATTGAACCTTTAATTTTTAAATTAAGATTCAAAAATCTCAAATTAAACTTTTCGAAAAGCTCACATTAAATTTTTCATAAAGCTTAAATTGAGCTTTTCAAAAATATTAATTTGAGACTTTTAAAAAGCTCAATTTGAGCTTTATGAAAAATTCAAATTGAGACTTTAAAAAAGTTCAATTAAAGCTTTATGAAAATCTTAAATTGAGCTTTTTCAAAGTTGTCAATTTAATCCTTTAAAAATCACAATTTAACTTTTTTTTTTGAGTGTATTTAAAATTTAAAGAGAAAATAAATAAAAACGCAGCAACGAGCTATTAAAATTCGACACGGTAAATTTTACGTTGAATAAATTCACCGAATTTCTCCCCCCCCACCCCCCTTGAGGGCCTAGAAAAAGGTGCGATTCTTGCAAATACAAACGAAAGAGCATCGTCAATGTGTATGTGGTGGGGTGGATGCACACGAGAAGTAACTCCAAAGTTGAGGGAGGTTTTGTCGGAAGATAAACGGAACCGATTGTTGCACACACCATTTTCACAGAAGCTAGTGAAAAACTTTTTTAACGCGCTATTCCACCCCTCCCCCTTTTCTTTTGAGGGTTCTCTTTTTTTTTCATTCTCACTTCTCGTCCGCTTGACAATATACAAGTGGCCGAACTTGAGCGGAATTCTCTTTTTCACAGAGATATACATTTGGAAAAATAGAACAGAGAGAGAGAGAGAGAGGGATTTTTTTTTTTTTTAATACGGAGAAAGTGCGCAACGGAGACAAATGGCAAATGACGTAACTGGAACGTGAGTTTTTTAAGATTCTTGTTTCATTCAAGTTTGTTGGACAATTAAAAAAATTTTCTTGTCAAGGGATTAAAGGAGTAATTTTTTTTGGGGCAATAATTGATAATGGAGAGCTCTAGATGAATATTATATATAATATCTGGAATGTAACGAAAGATTTGAGCCGATCACAGTGTCTTTATCATCCACCGTTGAGTCTCACGCGCCGACGACCAATTTCACAAGCATCGACCTCGAGGGTAGAGACAACTTTCATCCGTCCTACCACTGTACTAGGACTTCAAGTCTGAGGAGGCAGAGTATCGCCTTAAATGCTATTATAAACCACAGACGAGCTTTAATAGGGTAATTTATATATATACGTTATTAATTAATATGAGAAATTGTAGAGAAATTGAAAGCCAAATTTTTTTAGAGAAATTTAGAAAAAAGAAAGGAGAGGAATTGATTAATTTTCCAAGTTTCTTACCTCTGAATCAACTCACAACTCCAACATTCGTATGATGAAAGGGAGTATCATATTAATTCGTTGTTCTCCCACATGAATGAAGCAAATTGAGTTTGATCGAGCTTGTGACAACGGATCGAAGGATCTAAACAATATGCATTATCTATCAATAGACACGACACCTGAGAATGGTATAATACATTCAAGAATTAGGCCTTCAGTCTGTATTATTCAAAAGTTTAACTCATGATACTGAGAATTCCCTCATTCAGAGGATAAATGTAAAATTATAAATAAATTAAAATTAAACTTACTTTTATTTTTGAATAATATAGAGCATTGATCGGTGAAGTTGGTAGTAACCTGTCGCTACCATCCTGCATGAATCAGGATCAGGAGCTGTCACGTGGTAGCAATTCCTCCATTGTCGCGGTTGGCCAACACGTCCAGGGGAGAAACTCCAGTGGAGACAGCCAGAGAGAATGCACACATCATCCAAATTTACTACAACTCACGCCTGTCAATACTGCATCATGTCCTCTAACTTCTTTAGAGACGTCAAAAGGTACCATGTCATATCCATTTTCATCATCAATTTTTTTTTTCCTCTCAACGAATACAAAAAAACTATTTTTGAATGCATTATGATCGAGCTGGAATTGCATAGCTGGAGGGTTCGTATAAACAAATTTTCCAGAGTAGATATTAATTTACAAATTCATGACTATTAAATTTTGAATGAATTCTCTAATAGCGTACTAACACGTGTAGATGACATTTTTAACAAAATTATCTCACTCAATGATTAAAACTCTAATAAAATATCAAGAGACAATTTTTATTGGGCATTTGTACCTCTACAAAAATTAATTTTCTATATTCTCCCACTCATTTTCGATATGACTGTAAATACGATAATAATAAAAAATTAAATAGAGATTTTCAAATTGTTAATTTGAGAACTTCGAAAAAGCTCAATTTAAGATTTTTCATGAAGCTTTAATTGAAAGTTTCGAGTGTCTCAATTTGAGATATTCATAAAGCTTAAATTGAGCTTTTCAAAAGTCTCAAATTTATATTTTTGAAAAGCTCAATTTAAGCTTTTCGAAAAGTTTAATTTGAGATTTTTGAATCTCAATTTAACAATTGAAGGTTTAATTTGAAGACACTGAAAAGCTTAGATTGAGCTTTTCGAAAGTTCCAATTTAAGATTTACATAAAGCTCTAATTGAACGTTTCAATTTGAGACTTTCATAAAGCTTAAATTGAGCTTTTCAAAAGCCTCAAATTAAGCTTTTCAATGTCTTCAAATAAAATTTTTGAAAAGCTCAATTTAACTTTTTCGAAAATTTCAAAATGATATCGAAAAGCTCAAATTAAAATTTTTTTTTTGTTGTATCTGTTGAAATAAAAAAAAAAATCTATCTATCGAAAGGAAAACATCACAATCAGCGTCGCTCTCGAGCCATGTCAAGCCGTCACGGTGAACGAAAGCATCGTGCTGAATTGATCTCAACTGTAAGCACACTTTATGCAAAATTGTTGGTTGTAGTGGGTGTGACAGTGCCGGTAACGGCAAGCACAGGTCAACCAGTGTCCAATACTCTCGATCAGGTAGGGTTGTATATTCCGTTGGTTGGTCTTTCGTTAACAATAAATTATTATCGCATCAATGGTGCTTGGAAGAGGGGCTGGTGTGCCTTTCCGTCGACCAAACCACACTGGCATTATGATACTTTATGTTGATGTGGACATTAACGCGAGAGCGTTGTGCTGGCACGGATCATTAACGCTCATGGCCTCTCTGTAACTCGTATATACTCATTCTAGGGTTTATAACGCTTTCCTACTTTTTTTTCTCTCTCATCCATGTACTCCTGAGCTCTCCAATATTTGTCTTATTTATCAAATCATTTACTTTCTTCTCAGGATTTCTATCTCTACCTGTACTTAGTCAGCGATGGATTTGTCATCACAATGTATATGATTTTACTGCATGATAAAGCTGTGAATAAACTACTCGTGCAGAATGATAAACGAGAGGGTAGATTTTTTTCATAATAAATATAGAACCAGCCATCGATATATTCTCAGGTAATCAATCATGAGTTTCTGAGTCATAAAGAATTATAGAAAATGGGAGAATTGTATGGACAATTGATCCTCAGGTGTGAAGGCATTCAGAAATCGTCTGAGATTGATCGGATTTTTATAAAAAGATGAAAAATATTTTTTTTACATAATTAACAAAATTCATCAAACTATATACTTCCATAAATCTACATCACCATAAACATCAAAAATCTCAACAAAATCCATAAACGGCCAAAGCCCGGATATCCTTATGATAAAACCATAATACCTAGTATAAAAAGTTGAGCTCGTGTTCTTCGTTATTATCGAGAGAAGAATAAAACTTCAACTTTTGTGATTATAGACTTGATGTCGACCATTTTCCCTCACCAATAATTGTTCACCAAATGTACAATGAGATCAAAAGTAAAACGACAATTTTTTTTTTTTTTTTTGATGATGAGTTTAAAAGGAAGAAAAAATTTATCCTCAAAATTAACAGCATGGCCAGCAGTATGGGAGTTTCGTCTGGGTGCCATCGGCTTTGGTGCTGGCTCGTTAGTATTTACTGGATTACAAATCGGGGCGGAAATAGCATCTGCCAAGCCATTTAGGACGATTACAACACTCCTTCTTGTTACCGCTCAAATGCACTTCATATTCCTAAACAGCAAAGATCGAAACATGGTGTTGTTGGTAAATTTGGAGTTATGCATATGATTGCTACGAATATCTGTGAATGGCTCAAGGTAATCAATTCTCAATCATTAAGACTTGTCCAAAGACACGATTCTCATAAAATGAGTCTACACGTAAAAAAAAAAAAAGTTGAATTGAGATTTTCAAATTCTTGAATTATGAACTTTAAAAAAGCTCAATTTGAGGGTTTGAAAAGCTCAGTTTAAGATTTTCATAGTGCTTTGATTGAACTTTTGGAGAATCTCAATTTGAGATTTTTATGAAGCTTAAATTGAACTTTTCAAAAAGCTCAATTTAAGCTCTATGCAAAGTTTAATTTAAGCTTTTTGAATCTTAATTTAATAATTGAAAGTTCAATTTGAAGATACCGTAAAGCTTAAATTGAGCTTTTCGATAGTCTTAATTTAAGATTTTCATAAAGTTTAAATTGGGCTTTCCAAAAGTCTCAATTTGAGATTTCCGAAAAGCTTAAATTGAGTTTTTCAATGTCTCTAAATAAGATTTTTGAAAAGCTCACTTTGAGCGTTTCAAAAATCTCAAAGTGAGATCAAAAAGCTTAAATTGAGATTGTTTTTTTTGGGTGTATAAATATCTTTTCAGGCTCTAATTCAAGAGACACAGGAGGAAATAGCTCATTTAGAACGGAAAGATGATTTAGGTGATAACGGCATCCTAAATAAACTCTTGCGTGATGCAAGTTCTCTTTCCCTGCACAATTGAATTCAGCTTAATCTGCGCTGTAATACTCTACGAAATGTGGAAGCGAGTGGATCAAGTCTATATCCTATATCATCAAAACAAATGGAGCAACCAGGTCACTCCACTACCTGAGTATCAACTGCACTAATGCACACAGGTAAAGCTTCACCATACCCCTAATAACAGTTTCAATTTGAATCCTCTGTAGTGTGTTTAAATTACAGGGGCCTCTTTGGTGGTATTCTCATCATAGCATCCACAGTCCTCAGTCTCATAATGTTCTTTGTACTGAAAGAAGTGAAACCCAAGATGGCTATTGAGCAAGTAACTGCCCTGGAGACAGCAATTTTAATTGTCGGTATTGTATACCTATTTAACTGAAAATAATATACCTCTGATTGAGGGGCCATTCATTTGTGAAATCACTGTGTCACTTCGGAATGAAATCAGTCTTGAAATCACATGAAATCGGTCGAAATCAGTGAAATCGTAAAATCAAAAATGAATGAAATAAGAAAAAACAATCAAAAATGAATAGAAAAGAAATGGAAGAGGTGAAAAATTTTTGACTTAAATGTGATGACCTGTCAAGATCAATATTTTTTGATTCCACCGACAGATTCTTTTCTAACTTTTTGAGTACTTTGTGGAGAGGGTACTGATAGTCTCTGCAAAGCGACAGCCTGAGGAGGGCATTTTAAGTGGAGGATGCACTCTTGGGAAGGGTCAGCCATTCTTCAGTCAAAAGGGCCAATTTTGACATTTTCTCTAATTTAACGATTTTTCAATTTTTCTCGCGAGTTCTGAGTAGCCGGGCAGCTATTATTGAGATATCAAACGCGAAAGAATCCAAGCCTCTGATGATATAAAAGTAACTTATTTTTATGACAAGTTGTATAAATTTTTTATACTCGTAGGAGCAATAGCTGCTGTATGTGGAGGACTCAAATTACGATCATTGGAATTGAAGAATACAAAACCATCAAATCTTGATTCAACTTTACTGGCAGCTGCACAAACTGGAGTTTATCTACACTGCTTATTCGGTGCTGTTGGAGATTTATTAACAATAGGCACAACTTGGAGACTCTCACTTGGTTCTGATATTATCAGATTGGTACAGAGCACCAGTCAAACTCTACTCATCAAGGTAATACCAGTCTCTTGAATGTTATCAACCCTGAGATGCAATAAAGAATTTCATATTTCTCGGTTAATCCCTATTTTTGCAGTTATTTGACGAGTTTATTTGAATTAATAGATGGAAGTAATGAAACAGAGTTTTATTTTTTATTGGGCTTTATTCCTCTGTCTTTTCCAGATTGCCTGGCGGAGACAGTCCTCCTCCAATGCTAAATCCGGAAAGGAGCTTATTACTTTTCTGATTGTCGTTAACATTGCTCTGTGGATTGTTAATACTTTTAAAAAATCCAGGGCTGATGTCAGGCCAGAGCATTTGGGGGTGGACTATTATCACCCATATATCAATGCCTCTTGCTATTTTCTCTAGATTTCATTCAGCTATTTGCTTGTTACAAGTACAGGTCACAAAGGATTTTGATGAGATTATCGAGATTTTCATCTTTTTTTTTTTTATTCAGTAAATTGTTCACCCATCGAATAAACTACAACATTTTGGAAAGACCCAAATTAGCAGAAAAAAAAAAAAGAGGAATAAGATTTTTCAACGCTGAAGTACATGCCTCGACGATGGCCACTTCGGTTCGTACCGACAGTTTGATACGGTTTACGGGGTAAACACATTTGGGTGGCAATCACGTCATGGGAGTGAGAGGCTGTAGTGCCACGAGACGTCGATATAGGAAGACGAAGTGGCTAAAGTGAAGTGTAGCGAGAGAGACAAACGGTGGGGGGAGTAACAGTAAGGGTGCTAGCTGGGAGAGCTGACTCGTATCTGAAGAGCTCTCATGGCAACCCTTTGTTGCTCTAGCTCGGTCAACTCAAACCAGTGGAAAGAGGCCAGCTGGATTTACTTGTTCAACAATTGAATTGTTCATCTAATACTTTAGTTGTTGAACATTTTGTAACATTGACTTGTCAATCATTTTCAATGAATTGAAGAATTTTAAACTGAAATTCAATTTCAATTCAACTTATCATCAAAAACTTGAAAAATGGCAAGAAGAAATGTTGGATATTGTTGGAAATAGCCTCCACAAAAGCGTATGATCCTCACTGTGATAAAAACCATGGTGAAATAGACACACAGAGGATGGCCAAGGTAGGAGAGGATCCTTGATATATCCGCCAAACACAGCAGGGATTCGTGTACGCCTTCGCGGATTTATCGAAGCCAAGGATAATGGATGCCCTCCCGTACCAACATCCTAGCAGGCTCGTGTAAACCGCTCTAAATAATACAACGTTGTGACACAGCTTGGTTTGACATTTTTCTAAAATTCTTTTCCTCACTTTCATCATAAAATCTCTTAAAAAATTTGAAATACCTTGAAAACAATTTTTTTTTTTTTTTCTTTTCAATTCTAAAAATTCTCATTACTCAGAGTATTGAAGTAATAAAAATGTATTTTAATTGAATTGTCAGATAATTTCCATCAGTAATAACAGAAAAAGTGATGGGCGCCATTATGTTTCCGGCGGAAACGAAGTCTTCGTGACTGTCGAGTATGCCCCCCCCCCCCGCTTTCAGCCTCCAAGAACGTGAAAATCATATTTATATTTCATCTCCCACATTTTCCAAGCCAAAACGAGGAGCCAAACTTGAGATGTCAAACTCTCCAAAGTTATCAAAAAAAAATTTACCAATATTTATGTAAAACTCTCTCATCATCTTTCAAGACTATATGAAATACTGTAGAAAAGTATGAAAAATGTTGGAAAATCACTGATTTACATTTACAAGTTGCTGTGAAGAGAGAAAAAAAGTCCTAGAAAATCCTTTAGATTTCTTAAAGGTAATAAGGGTGCTACATAGACAGAGGATGAAGTTCAAAAAGTGCTAGATAATTAAGTGAGGCTATTGGTAAGATGAGAAGCTTTGGTAATACCAGGGTGGTCTACCAAGATGTAATTTTCGCTGTATGGCCGGATTAGATGCCAGCTTTACCCCTAGTCCACAGACTGATAAGTATTGTCTCTTTTGAAATCAACGAGGATTGATTCCATTATATAAAGGGTACATTGGAAATTTATAGATTATTTTATAATATCAATTTATAAAACTACAATGAACCTATTGAGAAATAATATTAATAAAACTAAAGGAAATATTGTTGGATAAAATTATTCAATAAATTTTAAATTCAAAAATGTCAATAAGGATTGCAGGATAATGAGACTAGAATAAAGTCTGTTGAATGGCAGAAAGGACAAAACTTTCTCATCCAGAAGCCCTTGGTAAGGCTTGGATAATCGGATTATCTCGAGTTCTAGAAAAATTAATTTTAAAAAAAAAATTGGAGGTAAAAATATGTGAAAGGACGTGCCTACCATGCACTCAATGACCTCCTGGGATAGTTTTTTGACCAAAGGAAAACTAAATGACCCTCTGTCGAGAGAATACCGAGTGAGTCTTCAGTTCTCTTTCTACTTCAGCAATTTTTATCACCAATTTTTTTTTTTTCAACTTGATGAGCTCTAATTATCGAGGGAATTGATTCTGTGGTGACGTTGGGCATTGAATTAATTATCAAAAGGATTTAATAAACAATTTTTTTTTTATTCATTTGAGTCTTACATCTAATTTAGTGACATCCCTGTTGGTATTTTCCTTTAATAGAATTTATTAACACTTTTTCCGATTAATAATATGATTGATGATATAATTGAATTGGTTGATGTTGCAATGAAAAAAAAAATTGAGGCTTCAGGTGTCAAGTTTAATGTTTCTTAGAAGGATTTTCTTGTGATTCTTTCTCTTCAATATTTTCACTGATGATTTTTAGTATTTGAAATGAAATCCTTTGGTGAGTTTAACAGGTATCTAATGTCCATACCTGAAATAAAATACAGCTGTGCATTAGAAAACATTTATGATACTCTGCAGTGGATTGAGACAGAAGTCTTTGTGATTATTCAGATAACTGTCTATTTTTTGAATAAATAAATAAAATTCTACACTTACTTTTGGAACTCCCACTCACGATTGTCCAATGGGCACACCTGTCGTGTCTTGAGCCAACGAGAAATGCAGTGGAAATGGAATGCATGCTGTAGAAAAAAATTAAGAGTCATTGATAACGTTTTTAAGAAAATTAATTGACGAATAATCAAATATAACGTACGTTACAGACACCCCAAGCAACTGTACACTCTTCACTAGTTGCTGATGCTTGATTGGCTTGACACTCAATACACAAATCCATTATGTGATTTCTGCAAATGGCACAATTATCCACAACAATGTCTGTAAAATAATTCAATCATTCCATTCAATTACAATTTGTAAGATAATTTTAAAAAGTTAAATATTAATTTTTATAATAAATCAACGTACCCCAAGCCCAGAGAGCAACAGCATTCCACTGAAATTAATAAACAATGTTAATTAAACATGAATAAATAAGATAAATCAGCAAAATTGTAGTTTTTGTCATTCCAAAACAAAATCATGACAAAGCGTATGATGACATTGTGAGGTTATACACTGTTTTATCATTAAAAAAAATGAGAAATTTATGTAAATGGATAAAATAAAAGCTCAATAATTAATTAATAATCTTACCTTTTTAACTTCAAAACGTTTTTTATCACCTTTTCCACTACTTGAAGTGGGTAAATCAATTTCCTCATCGTCAATATCCATTGCTGACGCCATCTTGAATTTTAGTTCACTTGCCTCAACGGAGGTGAGCGTGTCGGTTCTGTTGAAAATTGACTCTATCTCAATTCCTTGGCGCCTTTTTCCATCATCTTCAGTTAAAAAAATATCAAGTGAAGCTGGTAGTTTACAAAAATTAATAAAAATTAGTTGTTTTACATTGAAAAACCGTGAATTTTGACATTTTTATCGTAATCTAACCTCAAATTTTTTTGGCCAGAGAAAGAATAAACATTGATAATGGTAAATATTATTGAATTTCATTGTCTGTTGTTATGAAATGATTTTGTATTAACAAAAGAAAGTGCATGAATATTTAGATAATGTTTAAATTTATTATTGAACGTATCTACACAATACAAATGAGGGGAAACAACACAATTTCGAATATCATTGCTTCATAATATTTTTTGTAATAAATATTCCATGTATGTATATTAAATATATGTATATACATCTATATATTTTTTGTATATATATAGATTTATATCTGATATTTATGCATCAATTTTAATATTTGGGTCAGTTATTCAGACAGCAAACACTCACGTTAATTCAAAAAATTAAAAAAAATAATAATAATCGTGACTGTTTGTTGATCGATTTGATAATTCCGGTCAAGTTGGAATAATTTTTCACTATCTTGAATTATTTATCATTCATTTTTCATCAAAACATCAGACTATCACATCGTTGATTGCTGATTCTAGTCAATCAAGGGCATTATCGTGAATTATTTTTGGTTCTATGTTAGTCAAATGTATCACATAAACAAGATAATCCATTGAATTCCATTGTCACTCGGTAATTATTTCATCATTCAAATTTTACTTTGAAAGTAATTCAGTAAAAAGACGAGATTGTTTTTTTTTTCAAGTGAAAATATCAGCTGGAGAGAGGTAAAACAAAACAGAAAAGGTAAATTTGAAATTATCTCGATAACGAGTGGTTTTAAGAGAAAATATCAAGAGACATTTTTTGTAGAAAAAATCCTGAGCTACAAAAAAGGTCCTCTAACATTTTCCCCTCCAACCCTTTGTTTCCCAGATAAATCCACAATTGTCTCTTACGTTTTACCACTCGACAACAGATAGAAATACAATGATCCACATGATTCAATTTCATTTATCATTATTATCATTGTTTTCTTAATATCTCATTTCACATATTATTTAGATATATTGGTGGTGAGGTACTAAAGTCTGAACCATCGTATTGAATTCGACAACGAATGTAATAATCGATTAATTAATTTATCAATTGGCGGTTTGAATTAGATATCACATTTTTATTATTATCGCTCCCACATTTTAAATAAACTTGAGACAGAAAATTAAATTAAATATTAAGTCGAAAGTGGTTGAGCAAGACGAGTTATTCAATGTGTATATGTACACGTTTATAATCGAATTCATTTCAATGTCGACATTAAGTACATCACCCACTAATTATCATTCACGATATAGTACTAATTTTTTTTTTTCCCCTTCTATTATTATTATTCCATTATTTATGCAATATATCGTATAGCTTTACCCAGTGACAGCAACGATCAAGCATGCAAAATTATACAAATACGTTGAAAATGTCATGAAAATGTCATTATTTTTTTTTTTTCATTTAAAAATCTCTCTCGTCTTTCTTTTCAATAGATAAATAACTTTTCGATTGTTCTCCATTTTGTTTCCACACTTGATTATTTACAATTGTTTTTCATTAATCTCCATCCATTTTTTTTTCAATGTGTAAAAGACATTCAAATCCTTATAGTCATTTTCAAAATAATCTTTATCTTCACGGTTCAGACTTGATTTATTGATTCCCATGAACAAACTGCAACTTTTTTTTTCTCACCTTACAGCCATTTTCAGAGGGCAAAATAATAGAAAATAATGAGAATGAGGGAATTATAGTGTTGAAAAATTGATTATTAACAATCACAAGAAATTTAGCTGTTTTTTTAAATCTATTCAGTGATTATAATAGCGTTCGTAATATCAACAAGTACGCATTAAGTAAAATAGATTTTTGTTTGTATTCTGCTTAATACGAAAAAAAATAAACACTTACATGTCAATGGAATGATTTTCATTTATAAAATTATCCATCACTATTTATTGGATCTAATTATCATTTTTTTATTTCCTTCTTCATTCAGTGTTGGTTGTTTATGGCACAAACGGTCAGCTCAATTATCATATGATATTAATTCTGGAATTGTGTGTCCTAATTATGCATGTGTATCACTGGCATTTGAAGATTAATAGCTAATTAGCCATTCACATGCTCACACTAGTATCAATCATCTAAGATTTATCTAGTTTTTCGATTAAACTGGGTATTTACGATTTTCGGTTTTAATGAATTTTTAATTTTTTTTTTCTCTCCTCAGGAGACAATTTTTATTCCTCATATTTATGTCTACCTCTCTAGACTAGAATTTAATAATAAACTCAAATTAATTTTTTTTTTTAAATTCAAACCGACAGTCACAGTTATTCTTAATTAGGTATTGTCTTGCAGACAATTTCCTTTCATTTTTAAATGCAAAGAAATGTCAATCGAATCAGCCACTTGCACCATTGCCTCACGGAATATGGCAGTTTTTTTTTTTAAGACTCGATATTTCACTAGATAATTAATCAAGAAACCTAACAGCATACAAATGTCCAAGTATTATGCGGAAGAAAGTTTATTATTTAATTGTCTTGATAATGAGTGAATTGGGTGAAAAAAAAATGAGGCTCTCGTTATTTTGTGCGTTAAATATGAAAAAATAAATACTCAAATATAATCTCCCATTAATCTCAAATAACAAAATTAAATTCTTTATTCAAAAAAATTATTATTTGTGCTACGAATGCATTTTTTGTATAAAAAAAAAAACATTATGAAATCAGTGCGACGACTTATAGGTAAACAAAAAAAAAAAAAATACAATTTTCCATATTCAAAGACAATGACAGAGGACACTTAGCTGAACTATTATTATCATTAACATGATCACATGTGATTTCTAGATTAAATTTGAATCATCTAATTCAATCAATAGCTCACAAATCTTCATAATATCATGATTGACACCATTGGTAATTAAAATTAAATGTCATGTTCTCTCTTTATTTCAATATCATCCATGAGTTTCAATGAAATCATGATGAAAAAAAATATCTAGATTGAATTATAGTTTATTGAGTTAAAATCGAATGAAATTACTATTATTCCACTTCATATATCTTTGGTATCGTAGCACTGTCTTCAAATGCATTCAATCTTACATTCAATTATGTTAATAACAAAATAGCCAATCAATCAAACAATTAATCATCAGCCATAATAGAAAATACTTATTCAAATACTTTGATAAATCAATGGTAAAATTAATGTAAAAATTCAGTAAATTAGGGAGAATTTGAACAGAGTGGTCCATCAGAAGATAATTAACTCCTCAATTTCTCTCACAGTTATTTTTTTTTTTTTTATGCTCTCTCTTATAGAGTTTCGACATTCATTCATTACGACACTTAAACGTTACGTTGAGAAAATAATTTTTCTTTCCTTTTTTTTTCCTTATGATATTCAAGCAAAATTGTTGGATTTGTCATTTCTTAATTACTGCTCAACATGAACTTTTTTTTTTTTTTTTTTTTTTCAACAAACACAAATATTTTCATTATTATCCTCTTAATCAAAATTGTTACATTAACTTACGGAATAATCGAGTTTCACTGGTTAATTTAAAAATTGAGAAAAGAAATTTTTTTTTTTTTATTTAACTATCACCTTCATCCACGTTTTAATATCTATTTGTCATGGATTTTCATCACATTGAATCATCCTCAAGTTTTTTTTTTTTTTTTTTTCATTAGAATAGAACCCAAAAAGAGATTATGATTTTTTTTTTTTCACAGCGTAAGATCTCCATATCTTTAATTTTTTTCCCCTTTCTATTTTTTTTTTTTTTTTCAGTTCCTTTGAAATAACACAGTTGTAGAAATTTTGCTTATTCACGTGATGAGCCGAGGACTGTGCAATCCCTCGACTTGAGTATCAATTGGTGGACAGTGCTGAGTATCTGGGGGTCCCCAATCATGTAAGTTTCCACTATTTGCTAATCTATGTGTTAAACGATGAGCTATGGAAAATCCACCGCTACCTTCGAGTTGTGTCAATACAATTATAACTTGTCTGAAAGAAAAATTGATGATGAATAATTTTATTTGATATTTTAATCAAAGATAAAAATTATTTATTAAAAAAATGTAATTTACCGATGCAACGGTGGAACACTGTCGGCAGTGCGCAATTGACCTCTCGTCGAGACAACATTGTAGCTCTCGTGACAATCGCATTTCACGTGAATCCATTTATTAACGTGACGATTTTCAACCATCACTACTAAACCAGCCCATCCTTTGGTCAAATAATAGGCTGTCATGCCTTCTCTCCCCTGCGAAGAATTAAAAATAATAATTAAATGTCAAGTGGCTCTTGAATAATAGGATAACATTTATCCCACTGCATTTCCATCGTTATGCTTTGACGTATTATGCGTTATTAATCGTCAGCCTGTTTCAGTTAAACTCCTAGACCCACATAGATAAACGTTTACGAGGGTTAATTGGTGGTTAATAAAAAATGGAATGATGACGATCGACGTGGGGTCTTTTTGATGGATAGGATGATTTCTTTGAATTGATGATGAAGAAAATTTCTGGAATTGTCATTGAAATACCGTAGTATATAATTGATTGATAATTTAAAAAAAAATATAGTGACTCACCTCGTGGCGTTGTCCCTTAGCCAATGTCAAACTGATGATAGCATCAGCAAGAACAAAAGCAGGTGGAGATATTTGTTCCACCAACAATCGTTTAGAGCTATGAATAGCCAAAACATATTCTGGATAACTCGAGGTATCTTCCATTCCCGTGTGCCAATGATTAAATGCCAAACAAACAACAATATACAAATCTCTCTCCAGCATCTTATGACAACCAACAAATCCCCTAACCTGTCGTTTACTGTGCTCCACAAGCCTTCCAACCTCTGGTGCTGCTGGTGATCTAGTTCTAAACACAACGACACACAAATCCAATTGTGATCTCTGTGATTTTTCAGAATTTCTCTGGCCCTCTTGAAACAATGTAAATTCAGTCTCAGTGGGTTCAAGTACAGTTAAAAGTACACAAGACAGATGTCTCAATGATGATAATGGTGGTAATGTTCCTCGAAGTCTGACCTCACTCCATCCAACCCTTGTTTTGCATATATCGATACAATCAAAGTACTTGAGAACATCATCAAATGATATCCAAAATACACCATCAGAGGCGCCATGTGGCATTAACATTTCTCTCATTTGTGGTGTCCAAATTGGACTATCATCCGACCAATCACCCTTCCAACTGTAGTGGCCCCATGGATTTCTCAATCTAAGCAATCTAATTCCCTGTACATCACGTACATCAAGCACTGAATATGCATGCCTTGGTCTCAATCCCTTTCTCTGATACTCCTCCTCATCGACTTTCATATTACCACCCCCACAACTGGCACCCATTAAAAACATTGCCTGTCGTGACGAGAGTAATTGTGCCCAAATAAGATCTTTATCAAGTTCATCCTCGCTTGGTAGTGCTGAGGGCTGTAAAGGCACACTTTCACAAGGGGCACCAGTGAGTGTAGCTAGTCCCTCAATAGCTCGACCAGACACAAGTGCCTCATAACATCCATGAATTTTAGCAACAGCTTTCTCAATCAGTGGTACCCACAATTGTTTTCTCTTTGCCTGGGAATAAACAAGATGACCCCTCTTGTCACATGGCAATAGATCATCAACAAGTACTGTTGTCCATTTACCATCTTTACATAGTCTAACTTGATAAGCACCCTCGGGACAAGTTTCTCTCATAACTAAAACTCTCTTAACAAGCTCATCACTCTCAGCTAATACAGCCAATGCTGATAATAACCAACAATTGCCCAATACACCTTGTGATATATCCGAGGGTAATGGAGTTCTAAATACTGCCCAAGGCAATTTTGAATCAACACTAGAGTCAACATTAATTTGATGTGGTCTTCTCCATTGTACAACGTGATTATCTTTTGTATCAAATGGATTATAATACAATGATTTTGGTGCTGGTGGAAATGAATCATCAACAAATGGTTCATTTGTTTCTTTACAATAACGCACTATTCTCTCCCACTTTTCCAATGCCTCTCTCTCCTCAGTGTGTCGAAGATTTTCCATAACAACACTCTCCTGTCGTTGTATTCTCAGTGTACTAGCACCAGGTTCACTAAGTCTCAATCTATCACCAGGTATTTGGGACAGTGTTTTTGAACTTTGGCACATTTCACAAGTACCATTTGTACTTTTATTTTCATACGTACATAATTTACACTGCCACTGTGTTTGTCCTGGCTCTTTGTTACGTGAATGCCTCTTATCACCTAGTGATGATGATCCATTACGTCTCACTGAATTTCTACTGTGTCTTGGTGTTGTTACTTTGATATTTGGACTTATACCACCAGATAATCTGGGACTTGAGCTACGTTGTGTTGAGGGGGTACGATTGTCTCGTGGTAATTCAAGAAAATCAGCTAGTGTTTTGCACGCATTACAATTTTGTGCAGTAAGAGGATTTCTGAGTGTACACGATGGACAAACCCAACTCTCACCTCTTCTCAATGTTGGATCCTCAAGGTGTGAAACACTACGGAGTTTTGAGCCACCACACGCTTCACAAGTTGTTTTTGTTGATGGATTTAATAGTGTACATTTTTTGCACGTCCATGCTGGCAATGGTGATTCAATTTGTTCATCAAAATCCGACTCAGCGGTAGCCAGTGTTGCTCTTGGTATATATCTCACACTGTCCCTAGACACAACAATGGGTGATTGAATTTTACGTGTATTAACACCGTCCTTGGTAACAGTAATTAAACTGGGTTGTAGTAATGATGGTGGTGTTCTTAATGAACTACAAATATCGCAACCTGTTGACCACAGTGGATTATAAGCATATGAACACTTTCGACATGTCCACATACGTTTAAGTGGACTTGTACCAGGAGTATCAACAGGACTTGTAGATTCACTGTGTGGACGTGTTACATTTAGTGCCAATTTACTGCTCTGCTTCTTTGGCAATGGTGGAGGAGTATCGGGGTCACTTATACCAATATATGAGTACTTAGGCCTAGAATTAAAACCAACAGAGTGAGGTGGTACAGCTGGTGGTTCATTATCATTCAAACTACGTCGATTAACTGTTTTTTTTTGCGTTGTACTAGCAACATTTTCAATTTCTGAAAATGAACGTCTGTATGACAATGGTCCTGCTGATGATAATGGACGTGGCTCCCATGATGGTACACTTATAACAACACCACTACATGGTGCTGGACTTCTTGGTGCTTCACACGCTTCGCACTGCTCCAATTCAGGTGCATTATCAAGTGTACAATTATCACAGCTCCACAGTGTATCATCTGTACTATTGTGTGATTCTGAGACAATGAGACTCGTTGGTCTCTGTATATCGTGGCTATTACAACCAATTTTTTGTACAACTGAGCCATTAGAGAGTGATCTACTGACCTTGGATTTAACACGCTCATATACAGAGGGACTGTGACGTTTTGGTGAACGTTGTGATGTTTCACCAAATGATAATAAATCTGGCTCCATAGTATCAATTTCCACCAATGGCCAATCTTCACGATGTATTTGTACTTTTTCACCTCTATTAAAACCACTCAATTGTGCCATACCAATGTCTCTATCTAATACAGCTGCTGAGCCAATATTGGCACAACCAATATCAAGGCAACGTGATACTAGGCCAGATGCTACTGTAGCAACTAAATCAACTTTAGTATCTTGTTTATTACTGAGCTTGAGGGCTTTTAATTTTTTACCACGTCTAACACCAATTAAATTACCATTTGTTTGTGCTATTGTTGAACTTGCACCGCATGCTGTACAAATTGGTGTTGCACTGCAGCAATTTGTTTGTAGACAGCGTATACATGTCCATCGTGTTACCAGGAGGGGCAGGGAGGGTGATCTCTTTGGAAAATTACGTTCGATTGTTGGACCAGACCATGAGCTACGACGTAGACATTTTTGATATTGAATGTCTGACACTGATTCACTCAGCTTTGCACTGAAAAATTATTTTAATTGTACGTTAGAATGGAGATGATTGAATTGATTACAGTGAAAGATATTTGAGATAGAATAACGAGAGGAAGTAGATTTGATGAAATTATAATTCTCTGGGCTCTTCAAGTTATCCAGATATTCGTCTAATCTAAACTAGCTTTTACAATAAATCTTTCACACATCTTTATCATTAATTGTTAATAGATTTAATATAAAATTACCCGGTAACAGGAAGAGAAGTACGTTCGTTGTTCTGTATATTTTCACAATTGAGTGTATCAAAATAACCATTATCCCTTATTGAGGATGTGTCATTTGAGCTCTGTCTTGGTGGTGGAGTTGGTGGTTGTGATTCTGGTGTTGATGATGACAAAGAGCTTGACGGTGATAGATAATTTGTCTGGGTTAAATTGATACAACTTTTGCATACAATTGTTTTAATATCATTGACATTATTAATGCTATTACTATTGATATTATTTAAAAATTGGGCACAGGCCTCGCAACGCATTGTTGTTTTATCATTTTTATTAACACCAGCATGCATAGCCATAATTTTTGTACGTGATTGATCATTGCTCCACGTAGTACAGCGTTCATTAGCATCACGGGTATCAATTTTATCCCGTGTGCTTGGCCGCTTTGGCCTGGCCCCTTCCTGTTTACCCGCCACCCTCAACAGACAATTTGGAGTCAGTGTTGTCGAAAGATTCGCTTGTAGCGGCCTGTCGACCGCTGACATCTCACCATCTTTGTCAATAGTATTACACGCTTCAACGTCATATGATTGTGAGCGGCCATCTTGCTCCAGGGCACGAGGAAACAAATGTAATACCCGTACTAACACTAATACCTCACTTTATTTATCACAATTCACTACAATTAAAACAATATTATTGACATTTACACAATTATATTATTCAATATCTCGTCAATTTAATTCACCTGTTATTTTATGAATTTTATACCGGAAATTTATTGCACTCAATTTGGAAAATTACTCCATTGATTTTATTGAAAAAAAAGGGGCATTATCACACTGCACTCGTTTGTGAAATACTTTGATACTTTTGGAAGTTGGTTGGGTTCGTTGACTATTATTTATATATAATTTTTTTTTTTTTTTTTTTTTGTTATTATTTATTTATTATTGCCACCTAGCTTCTTCCGTTGCGATGCCGTTGTGTTGACTACGCGAATGTAATACACAGGGCCGTACCCACAGCACGTGAATCATTGGCGCTGTCGTTGGGGGGCGAATTTACACTACCCGCCAAAAAAAATTTCAACACATGTTTAAGAAAAATTTCATTTAAATATTCATTCATCTGTTCAACTAGTTAATTTCATTCGGTTAACAATGGGTTTTGAAGGGATAAAACCTCGATCAAAATTTTTTTTTTTTTTTAAGGGTGTTTATTCAGACATAATAAGTGATAATATTCGTAGAAAACAAACAACACGAATTACAATTAACATATTTTCTTAATTCTATATACAAGCAGTTGTTTGGGTGCATAGAATGTTTTTATTATTTAACCTGGGTTGAGATCATTAGAAGGGGGATTTTTTTTTTAATTTGAGTTTTTCACAAACAATATTGATATGAGATGCCAGAAAATGTCTAATTAAAAATTGACTTTTTTGGTTCTATTTTGTCTCCTTTTCGGAGGCAAAATTGTTACCTCCCCCCCTCCTCCCATGGATGCAGGCGCCATCTAGATTGCTAGATATTTAGAGGGGGGGTACCTTCAGCTTTTATAACGATTGATGTACAGCGAGAGCCATCATGTCCCTGTGGCGCAGAGGATAGCGCGTTGGACTTCTAATCCAAAGGTCGTGGGTTCGATCCCCACCAGGGATGTCAATAATGAGGAGATTAAGGATATTCTCTTTTTTTAAATTCTGGATGACAATTTCTAGGGGATAAATGAGGTGTCGACTCCTCCCATAAATTCCTCATAAAGTTAGAAATGAATCTATCGGTGGATTCAGAAAATATCAAGCACGACATCTGAAATTCTGTAATATTTCGAAATAATCGGTGGATTCACACATCAATGATATTTACTCGTAATAATTGACCAGAGTCTCCCGCGTAAACAGGAATATTTTGATAAAGACTTATCTACATGGAGTACTCCGCAGCAATTTTTCCATACAGCTGGTGACATTTCCACACGGAAAACTTGGCAGTTGATATGATCTCGAAAAATGATCTTATTACGTAAATAATTGAGGCAATGAAAAAAATTAAAATGTATGGGAACCAATTACAGATCTTTGAAGATAAAAAAAATATGCGGTAAATTAAGGCATAAATTAGAGTTCAGGTACTTAATTATAGTATAAGAAATGCCTTTGATGGTTATCTAGAGAGTGAATGAAGGTGGAAGTAATCGTCGATTATCGAAAAAATTCAAATTCCAGTGAAATGACCGAAAATCTCAAAACTAACTGAGAGGTCTCAGAGAATAAAAGGTAAAAAAATTTTCCTAGCCTGTTATTGAAGGTTTTCATATGCAAACCGCCCACAAATATTTGACACAGTCGTATCAAATAAAGAATCAGTCTATTTTCGAGATGGAAAAGTGGAACAAGAAGTGCCTTGCGCGAGATTTCATTCGAAAAAAGAAAGAGGTGAAACCTATAATTAGAGTGATGTTTACTCAATCTTTGACGATGACTTCAAAGAATTATGACTACCAAATAATCCTAATTCTAGTAGTTTGGATTTCTGTTTAATAAATTGAATAAATCCAACAAATTCTCGAGAATAATCAAAATGCCGTTTTTGAAAAACATAAATTTTCGTAACATCTGTTGTGGGCAGATAATGAAATACACCTTTTATCCACGTATCGAGTTCCACGATTTAATGTACATGCATTATAATCTGCTATGACGCAATTGCACAGAGAAACTGCTTGTGCTTGTGTTATAAACTGGCATGAGCCAGAAGGCATTGAGCGAGTCTCTGTCCGCCAATCACGTGGGCATGTTTCTCGTGTCTGGTGTTATTGGATAGAGGCCAATACGTCATTTTACGGATATCGGTCCACACACTGGCTGCCAGAACTGGTCGGAACAGACTGTTTGGCGTCATGAAGTGGATGAATTAAATTACGCGAGTTACCTTGCCATAATCTAGGGTGATAATGGATATCATGATAACTGCTATGAGATAAAAGACAATTTCACATTTTGTTCACGTGATTATGCAACATTTTTGAATGATTAGATTGATAATTTGAAAAATGATGAGCTCATATTGCTTGAGGCATTGTTTTTTTCACCATTCGTCAATGAGGTTATCTACTATTTAATTAATGAGTAATCAACTAATGTAGTTGTTGATAATTTGGTAAAGAAAATGTTTTTCTCCGTTTAGATAACAATCAAATCAGCATTGTCTGTTTGGTTACAATGTTTAAGGTTTTACTATTGAGGGTGATGCAACATTGCGTATACACTCATATGAGTGAGTAGAACGTATCAGAATTGTCGACATTTACCACTGACAATCCACTACTGTAAGTCAAGTGTTAATCTTCAAAAATAATCGTTAAAATTTTTCATTTCCTTGTAAACAACAGGTATGATGAAACTTGTAATATTGCAGAACAAAAGACGGTTGTCAAATTCTAGTTATTCGTAAAAAAATAAAAAGAACATTTGTGATCTTTTTAACTCCATTTCTGAGAAATCTTGGCAATGATCCCAGTATTCTCACATCCCTCGTGGAAATTTTACTTTGTCATGGACAAAAGCATTTTACCAAACTTCTAAACTCGATCATTTATTGGAATACTAAGTTAGTTTTAGGGTTTATTTTTTTTCTTAAGCCAATGGATAAACATGTCAGATGTTTAATGTGGCTCGTGGCATAACAAACATAATAGTAATTCCAACCTTGAGGTTTAGAGAGTAAATCTTTTTTATTCGTTCAATGACTGATTGAGTAACGTCATTGTGGTAACAATGAGAATAAATGGGGAGGGGGGGGGGGGAAGATACATGAGGCAATTGAGATGACGTCATAATAATTTATAACGCATGACAATGAGAGAAGAATGATAGATTCGAATCAATATTTTCATGATATTTACGAGTGAAAACCCAGCAGGAAGTAAAATGGTATAAAGTTGTAAAAATATACCAACGATAGAGGCATTTTTTTGCAATGGAATCTAGTTTAGTTCTTTGTGAGCAAGAAACGAGAAGCCTCATATGTGTATGTTGGGGGTCATCGAACGCCAACGCTGAGGCCTATGGCCCAGAAATTCTGTGGAGCATTCGAGCCAGTGTCCACCAGACTGGAATGAAAAAAATGGCATGGATCGCATTCTCGACGCTATCACTAGACTAACCAGACTACATTATGTTATTGAAAATAAAGAGATAAGAGACTAGCTGCGGGTCAATCACCGGATTATCTTATACGGATCTAGAGGGAGATGAAATGTGTATACTGTCAATAGAGAAATTTGACAATAACAATTCACTCTTGTCCCCTTCAAATGAAATAAAATCTCCTTCTCAAAGAATAATCTTGATCTCTTGAAAAATTTCCTTTCGCTACTCCCAGATGTGTGAATTCAACATGTGGTGAAGGTTATAAATATAGTGAAGGGGAAATCTCACGACATTTTGTCATTTGGATGAACCTTAGGATCCCTTTGATCATCGTCCACTCTTCTGTATTGAAATCAAATACAATATTTTTAGAGCGAAGGTAGAGAGTCATTATTATCATTCAAGGAGAATAAATCTTTTATTTATTCATATAATATACTCCCATACTCGTTCGAGTCTACCGGATATCTTTAGTTGGACTCTTGTGAATATTAAATGCGAGTACAATTAAATTTTCATTAGTCGGTTTGGAAACTTACAACATGAACGTCATGAAAAACAGCTCATGTTATACAGAAGAATTGTAGTGTGCGTGTACGATCGATACGCGGTGACCTCGGCCTTCAGTTACCTTTGTGAGAAAAGTGAGAGGACAATTCTCGAGACCGTAACTCATGTATCGAGCTGGTGATACAATCTTTTGTATTCGCAACATATCATGCCAATATTATTTCAACATTTCGATATTTGTTTGTCTTGAGTTTCCGTTGCTCATGTCTAGATATTGAATTTTTGATTCAGATAAAGTTGAACTATTTATGCAGATGAATACCCAAGACAATGATTACTCAGGGCTGAAGAGTGTCTCAAGGTCCCGGGGTATGAGTGACGCGAGCCATTGTCTCCCTAGCTGGAGATGGCTTTCAGGTAAATGCACGTGCTTCAATGATTAAATTATCGAGCCCTTTGTCGTATGAGAGCATTACCACGTGGTGGATGTAATCCGGGTTATGGATGAAATTCAATAGACCACGTGCTCACTTCATGCACGAGATTACTTATAGTAGTCATTAGGCTAATGAGTTGAAATAGATATAAACTTTAAATGTAGTAAACATGTTTTTAATAGAATATATTTCGCTGATGTGTTTTCGCTGGATTTCTGTCTTCTTCTGTATTCCACAGAAATGCCGATATAGAGGCGTATTGTTTGTTGCCCTTTCCATATATCACGCCTGTATTCCATTTGATCGTGGCGTCACTCGTAACAGTAACAACTCATAAGTGCGAGAGGGAGAATATCGTACACTCGCCCCTTCTACACGTACCGATTAAGCCAGGATTAGTCATCGTCGTTGTCCCCATTTCCTTATTTTGGAACAACGTTGCAACGTTTCGCTCATCTGGTGTAAATATTTTCGTAGAAACGTCTCTTGTTTCATTTGAAAATTCAATTTATTTATTTTTGTTGATGATTGATTATTTCTCAACTATATTTTTTTTCCTCAATTTATCAATTAAATTGGTAAAGAATTGTTACTGTTAATCATGTATAAATATCATGAAAGCTAGTATTTATCTCTATTCGTTGGCGCACTGGTTACCTCAAAGTCTGGCACGCGGCGGACTCGGGTTCGATTCTCGGTTGAGTCACGTTTTTAGATATTTATTTATTCATCGAGTCCTTGTGTTACTGGTGCGTGATCTTTGACTAACGCATTAGTGTCGAAATGGACTCAAATTAAATACCAAAACAAGCCATTATTCCAGTCTAAATGATGGCTGGGGTATACGATGATTTGGTAATAAAATTTTTATGCATCCCGGCAATCTATTACATAAAAATATAAAATTTAATTCCGGTAATCATATAAGCATTACGAGATTTCTGAATAAAATCAGTGGAAGCAATGTGATAAATAATTACTTTCGCCAAGCCCATTTAAGACTGTTGCGTGACACTAGTAAATTGATGGTAAGAAATGAAGATTTTTCATCTCCTGTCACACACATATGAATTTCAACGTCTGTTGTTTCATTATCCTTCTGTAATTCCGGGGACGTGGGAATCTACCCATGCAAGTCTGTAATAAAATAAGTATTTCCTATGTCAGGATGATCTAGAGAATCACGAATGCTGAAACAAAGGTCAAAAGTAGAAAGTCATTCTCAACATGAGAATAATGTTGACAAAATGGTGGATAATATTAAATTGGCTGATGACGACATTAATATACCACTTTCTACAGTTTTCACAGATTATACATAATACATCACTTTACCGATAGATCTTTGATAGAAAAAAATATAGGAAATGGTCTTCAATCACAGTCAAATAGCAGCAAACAACTGTAACAAAGTAACTGTTTGCATGAAACAGTTAGTCTGACCAACACAATATCTGCTGGGTCATCTAGTCACACTGTAAAGTGAAAGTAAAGTCACAATATCGAGAATCTGTTGTTTTCCAATTTTTTATTGGCGAAAGTCATGAGAAAAGAGACAAATTTGGCAGTCATATGAAATTAGCAGGAGGATTTTCACCTTCATGGTACGTCCTTGACTCACTAAAAAAAAAATAATCTGCCCTTGGTCTTTACACCGGAAGCCATAAAGTTGCTTGCACGACCTCCCAAAGTTATTTATTTGGCTGAGGATTAGATAAGTCGTGTTGTATTACATCTTCGGGTGATTTCTACGAGAAACAAACAAGTATACCTTGGGGCACAGGTGCGTCAGGTTTATTTGTATCTAGTAATCTCATGTAGGGCTTCTATTTCCCAACTTTCGAATTTTACAGGCGAGAAATATTGATAAAATTAGGAATAGTCTAAATGAATCTAAATATCTTTTAAACCCACTTTGGAATTCCCCAGGGATTCCCCGTTATCATATTTTTCTTACCAAAACCAGAGATAACAGATAGTTCTATCAATTTTTTTTTACTCCTCTTATCAACTTCAGTGAATATTTGGATGTTATTTTGTATCACTGGGATGAGAAACTAGTAAGAATTATTTTTAATACATAGAGAACCTCAAACTTATGCACAATTAACCAAAAATCCGGTGTTGATGCACACTTGACTCATCATTTAGCGTTGAATTAGACAGAAATGACGTGTACCAAAGAACCACTGCCAAATAGCCTGATTTCTCTTCTTCAGTATGACGAGTAAGAAAATGGAGTGATCTTATGAACTCGATAATCATTCTGTTGACTCATCCATAACCTCTAGAATTCACTAATCGCTTCACACGACACGAGAATTTCGATAAAAATTGCAAGTTGGTGTCAATGTGTCTAGTAGAGAACTCTGGCTTTGTGATTACAAAATTAAACGATTCCTGAATTCAAATAATTAATTAGTTTTCAAAGTTCTGACTGAATATTGTTTTACGCACTATCATCAGGGGAAACATGCACTGGTCACGTTTTGCCCATATATTCTCTCACTCCAACTCGATTATTATCCCCTTTACTTACGTACAATGTATGATGATTCACCATCATTGTCACAACAAAACATCGGTCAATATTTTGACCACGTGGATGAAAACAATATATGACGCATGTGATACGAAATTTACGTAAATCGTTAATTTCGTATTATAATCATTTCTCGGATAGCGAATAATCCTAATGAGCAACTGATGCAACTTGAGATGAAAAAAAATAGATCCGTTATCGAATAATGATGATAATGATTCAGATAATGATACCAGTTGAATTCTGCTTCACGTGTTGAAATAATTACAAGCGCAAAGTTTTTCTCAAGTCACGCCAACAGGTTTAACTGGTTGTCATGCTGATGTGGAAAATCTTTTGATAACGAATATAATTAGATGCCAATAATTATCCACAACTATTCATGGAGATTAAAATTCAATCTTTACTTCACTTGTGGCATTAATAATGATACCCATTAGAGCATTTGCTATGGAGGATATATGAATAAAAATTCATTTTATGTCCATTGATAGGATCATACAAATAATTCCTATCGCGTGTTTGCAATTCTTCGCCTCAATTAGTGGCTCTTTCAATCGCTTCTGCATTTCAGTGTTGCAATTATTGCCAACATTGTTCTGAATGATATCATGAGAATCATTTGAATCATCTGGACAATAAAGGCTAAACGTTTCCATTCTCAGTGTGTTGATAATTGTTGCAATAACCGAGAAACAATTACCTTCACAAATTCCGGATATCTTCTAGAATAGCATTAGTGCTTCAGATAAACGTGCCATAAAGATTGACTATCATGTACTTATATGACTCTACTTGCTTCCATGAACAAAAAAAATTTATTCCACGTGCAGCGATGATTAGATGTATTTGAATGTGATCTAGGTCTCATCATCCTTTTTTACATAATATCAATGGATTTTTTGTTGCAGGAATAGAGGCGAGGACCGAGAGTGGATTCAAGTATACCTGAAGTCTGATGAACTCTGCATACTGTGACCCCTACGGATGACGTACTTCTAACAACGTATAATGTGTATCATCAGGTGAGTTTTTGATGAAATCTATTTTTGTTGTGTAAACGTTATCGCGTCAATCTCATTATTATTCATCGATCCTATTGAACTGAGTAATGCTCTTTGATATGCGTGTTCCTAAAATGATCGTAATTACAAAATTTTGGATCGGCCGATTCCAGGGGTCAGCAATTCTCCAGTCAAAATGGCCAATTTTGACATTTTTTCTAATTCAACTATTTTCTATTTCACGTGATTCTATTTCTAAAAGCATGCAAATTTATACTGACATAGGAGAAGCCGGGGCACAATGGGTACCCCGTTGTGCCCCTGAACGTAAAATATTACCGACGTAAATTGACCATTCCAGGATCAAAATATGAGTCAAAAAGAAATAATTTGGTCATAAAGTTTGAACTGAAAAGGTCCTCCTTATCTTAGGTACCCCGTCATACCTCGGCTCCCCCTATCCGTCTATAGGAAATGTCTGCAAAAAAAGTCAATGTACATATTATTGACCGATTTCATAAACTTCCGACTGTTGCTCCATATATAATCGAGACTTGAAGAAGACCATCACATTTTTTTCCTGAAATTTTTACCGTTAGTCTAGACGTAGGCATTTGCTTTGGTACTTGGTGAGTGCTTCCCCTGGTGAGTCAGTGTATCTGTATTTTCCCAAAGTGTTTCGAGCCTCAAAGCAATGACCCGTCATCCGGTTCGAGTGCTACATATGCTTGTGATTGAATATAGAAGGGGGGAGGGAGGGCTTTGACCAGGTAAAAAGGCACTCACCTGAGTCATCCCGGTAAATTCATTCATTCATCCTCAGGGTCGTGGCAATGACCTTGAATTTGATAAAGGGACATATGTTACATTAGAAATTGTGGGGACATCAGGGAATAAACAAACTAAATAAAAAAAAAATCTACAAAAATTTCGTACTGACTGATTCAATCAAAAAATTGAATTCCTCATCTTATTTACTTTGACGGTCATTATCAAATTTCATGAAAAAGATAAGAATTAATCGAATGATATTAATTAATGAAAAAAACATGACATAAACTTTCTCCAATTGCATAACACATAGTATTGAATTTTGATAATGAATTAAGTAATGTTGAACGATTGGAGATCTCCATCAGCTCGTGTGACTGACGTATCTCAAAGTAAAATCTTGTCCGTAACGTGAATACTCGAGAGAAAGATGTTATGTTGACCAAAATGTAACAGGTCAATGCCATAATTATGCTATAAAATTTTTTTTCATATGAAAATATTATGTAATTATTACATCTTCCATTGCATCTGTATTATTTTTGCCCACTTTAATTCCTCCAGACTGAATCTCTCTTGTTCGTCTCATTGCGCAGCAGATGCGCGCTCACAATAATGTATAAATCGATAAGTGACTCTATCTGAAATTCATTCCATCCTTTACTAATAATTAGGAACAAAATGCTGTGGTAGAAATGCAATTTTTACATGTCTCAACTATTTTTAGATAAATTTCCATATTACGTGTGTCAGACAAAAGACTTTTCTATTTTACATAATGACATGTAGAAAATATTCATGCTGACTAGGGGGATTATTGAACCATACTTCGTAAAACGAGAGAAGAAAGACACTTTTGTGCACCACTGATCTCTCTGATACGTGTGCAATACATAGGAATATGTTATAGAATGAAATTTTTAAAAAAATGCGCCCCCGAGTTGACGTAACAAGACCTTTTTGACGCAGTCATCACTATCTTGCACTGAATATTGTTATTTTTCTCGTGATTTTCTTCGCTGATGACTGATATGAATTTATTCTTATATCTCACGAAAGATTGACATCAAGTTCAAAGAAAAATATTGAAAAAGCGAATATATGAAAATAACATAATTTTGAATGATTCCATAATTTTTGTAAAGACATAATAAGTTTGGAGACCTATTCAAAGCATCTCCCACGATGTTTCGACACATGTCCCTGTTGCGATGCTCAAGTCATCTGGACCAATAACATTCAACCTTGTGTTTTTAGTTCATCTGCACGTGGTGCCCTAAAAATTGGTGATACACGTGTCTCTTCACGTGTTCTATTCTCACCAAATCATTGTATCCTAACGATCAATCCTTTATTCGGACCTGATGTAATAATCATTTGGCCTTATGTTCATCATAATGACTAATGGGCTAAATGAAATTATAATCAATCATGCATATCAATATTTATATGGATCGACAGACGATAGTAGACGATGTGGAAAAAATATGCTCATCCTGTTATGCATTCACTGCCACAAACAAAATTATGCGAATGATGTCATCGATAATTCAATACTTATTTTTCGCTGATCACTTTCGTCCTCCAGTTGTTTAGCTCATGCTGATTCTTCATTATTTTTTTATGAATATTAAATTTTTTTTTCGAAGCGAGTTGAATTTTCCACTTGTGCTGATGACTCATTGATGTTATTTATTCTCAAAGAGGATTATTATTACTTATCCTCGTGCAAAATTGCCTTGTAGAATCTTCATTAAAGTTATTAAGAATAGTCTGCTGAGTGAGGTCGATGTACGATAGTGGGAAATATGGCGCAGTTGATTATTATTAGCTTCTTGATATAGTAATTCTGGATCAAGCAAACAAATAATTTTTTTTCCTCAATTATCCGCAGGCAAATTGAGATGAAGTGATTGTTATTTTTATGTAAAAGTGAAATTTAAAATTTGTCAATAGTGATCTTGAAGCGTAGGATATCCTGGTTGTGGGTAATTCAAATGAGTTGTTTAGAAAGTACGGAAGATTCAGAAGATGACCAGCAGCATTGTATGATTTTCGTCACGTCTTGTTCGTTTGCCAATTTCCGCTACAATTGCGTGATGCTTAAAGTTGAAACAATTAAGAGTTTAAACAGTTGATTCAATTTGTTAGGATTGGGGGGAGAAATAATAATATTATCCAGTATTAATTATATAGAATTGTTATATTTTTCTACATTTTCATCGAATTTTCTTCACAATATACAGAAAAATATCTCTCCTCATTAAATACTACATTTGTATTCAATTAAGAGACTACAACACTCATGATACTAGCTTAATAATGATCTTAGAATACCAGTCATGCTTCGTAAGTATAAAAAAGTTTGACCTATCAAGAAAAGTTATTTTTTCCTTGTTTAATCATCGATATGAGTTTCAGCCATTCATTCTCTTCGAAGCACAAAAATTAAACAATCATCTCATAGGAAAATACGACAATTTAATAATACAAGAATGATGATGATAATTATTATTAATATTTAGTCTTAACGAATGAACAATACTCAATTGTATAGAATTTTTACATTCAATTTTACTTCATAAAGTAGAAATTTCCATCAATAGTTTGTTAATAGTTATCACAGACAATATTTACAACAATATACACAATATTATTCAAAGTATGAATTTATTGAAATGTTCAATGTACGTGATGTCTCGATGATGTTTATCATTTGAAAAAAAAAAAAATTACAAAATCTTTGTGTTTGAGAGTTGAAAATGACAATAGAAAATGAGTTAAAAAATTCATATCGATTCTAGCAATGACCAATAACATAAAAATTTGACAAAAAAATGCATAATGAAACATATTAATGTATCAACTACGATAAAAGTCTCTTTTGTCGGTTTTCCAGTTTCTTTGTGGAAGTCCCGCACTATATATTTTTTTTCATTTCACCTGAACTTCCGTCCCTCGGTTGCCAGGCTAGATCTAACGGTTCACAGTGCGAGCGAGAGAGCTCTCATAGATACACATCAACCATAATAATAAAACTCGGAGGCTCAGACGCGAATAAAAAAAAAAAACAATGCTAGTACCTTTCTCTCTCTAAATTTCTTTGGCCATGTTTATTCTTTCCTTTTCAAGACTTGCTTGCATTCAACTTTGTTTCACATCAGTTTCTCCCCCCCGTCCGTTCTGCCCCTCTACAAGTTCGTTCACCGAGGAGAGTGTGCCGTCCTTCCATTGGCCACAACTGTCTAGGGATCGATGATGCTGCCTTTCTGGCTACTCAGCACGTTGCTATCTGCAATACACGTCCACAATATCACGTCCAAGTTTGTGTGAGACTCTTTGCCAAATCCAAAAAAAAAAAAATTCTCAGAACACAGCTGATGTTCATGGGCCAACAGCTGCATTTATTATTCTTCTCGTTGTGCTCCTCTTCTTTCGTTTTTCTTTCTCTCAAATTTCTTACCAGGGTCTCTTGGTTCACCACAGCTGATTGCTCAACACGCTGTGATTCTCGGTATGTCCCCCCAAATTATACATAATGGGTTCTTCCCGGTGATTTATCAGTGATTATCTTCTAATGAATTTATCACATACCTTTGTCGTTATCTTGAGTAGGTGATAGCGCTTAAATTTCTCAATTTGTTTTCAAGTATGAGATAAGTTAATTTATCAAATATATGGATAAATTCTTTTGTCTCTAGGAAGCTTAAATTTTCAAATGTTTCGAGGTATTTTATAAACCCGCATATACTTTTTAAGTTCAATATTTACACCAGTTTTTTTTAAATATTTTTACCTCGTGGTTTTATTACTTTCTCATATCAGTTTGATAAGTAATCTCTTCATTTATGTTGAGGATGAATGATATCCTTCACACTTGTCCTCAAAAGTTGTCTCAGTTTGAGGGGGACGAACTGTTCAATCAGTTGAATAGTTTTCAAAGGGCTCGTTAAATCAGCAAATTCCCCTAATTGCCAAGTTTAGCCAAGAGGAAAATGAAGAAAAAAAGGCTTTCGGCCATGTTCGAAGGCCTCTTTAGATCTCCTCCTCCTCTACAATTGGTAAACTGCTTTGATGAACAAGTGGACTGCATCTTGCTGTAAAAGCAAGGATCCAATAATCCAAATCCTGTTTATCATCCACGTGAAATGTGAGGGCAATGGTGGTTGTGTCAAAGCCCTTTTGTCTTACAATGAAGCCGACATCTCCAGATCGCTCGATTGTTGTATTTTTGAGATTTATAACACCCAGTGGACGACATACCTTTTTTTGTGGATAGATTACAGCAAAGTGTTCAACACTTGTGCGATAAACTTTTACTTGAACCCCCTGACGATGGCCCTTTGGTCCAATTAGATTCATGTAACCAGTCATGTTCTCTGTATTCCAGCAGGAATCGACGTTTGAGTCATTCAAACTCGACTGATTGAATTGAAGAAAATTTGTGTGCATAGCAACGTCTGCGGGCATTTTGACTACTTTCACTTTTCAAATTTTTTTTACAAAATAATTTGATTATTTTATTTTGTCGCGAACGCAATTTAATAATGATTACGTTTGTTTATAAAACAGTAAGACTGCGGAATAATTATTGAAGATATTAATTTTTTTATGATTTAATATTTCAATAATTATGATCTCACGATTGAGTGGCAAGTGGCCGCGGTCGTAGACTGGCTTTAGAAACAGCGGCAAGAGACCTTTATAGAGGTAATTGTGACGCATGCGCAGTGGGTGTAGCAGCATGCGTTGCCTGGCTGAACACTATCGTCGTTTTAATTCAACCTCTGTCAGGCGCCACTGTACAAGCCTACTCGCTATAAGATTAGGCATGTTGTACAAAATTAATGAGTTATAAATAATATTGTTTCTCCATTGGATTAATCATTATATCACATTTTAATGAGATTGATCAGCAAATATGGCCGGAAAGTATTCTAAAAACAGACATCAATGTACATTAGCAATTTTAATATCACAATAGTTTAATTATGCATATTCGTGTCACGGTGAAATCGTCAATTGTTTTATCGAACGCCTCGATAATTATTGATTGACATTTGCAGGGATTAATTCACTAGTTCAGAGGAGCGTCTATCAATTGCAAACTAGAAACCTAATAAACGACAATAGCAATGTCTCAGAGACACGCAAGACCGTGCCCCCTTTGCCTCCTGCTGTTGCAGACAATTCAATAGTCTTCTTATGCTTTAAATTGAAGCAGCTGTTTTGTAAAATGAAATTCAGCAACTCGGTTAAGAGTTAATTATTAATTAATACACTGTGTTAGGGAATTCTACCTTTCTATTAAGGAGATTATTAATAATTCAGTATTACTCCCTATTGTACGAGAGAATGAATTAATTAATTTTTCGTACAAGTGTTTATTTCATCTCAATGAATTCTACATCTAATTTACCTCCTACGTGATTCTCAAAATGGTAATCTAAATCATGGAAAAAATGATCAATTAATTACGTCACAGATCTTATATCATTTTTGCAAAATCTCTTTATTCGTATAAAAGACAAAAAACTGGAAAAAAAAATGACGAGATGATGCGTTTGGAATTTTAGTTATTGAAGTTATTCTAATATATTCAGTGCAATAATTCAAAGGATTCCGTGGATAATAATACATTAGAATATTTTTGCATCGTTTGAAAAGTTTACCTTCTCTTAGACAGCCTCGGTATTATCCATTCATCAATACTTATTCTATAGATTGAAAATTGTATTTGTTCCGCATAAACTCTTGAAGATGATAATAAGGGAAGATTTCGTGAGTCTATGGAGTTACTGAAAATTTTCTTGTAACAAACACAAAACGTTCACTCTCTTGTGTTACGGTTGGACAATTTTCAATTGGAGAAAACTTCTTGTGTACAGAATAATACAGGTGCCTCTAATTTCCGGAAACGTGAGGAGCACGTAGGCACTATTACCTGAAATGATACCTTGTACACGAGACGAATGCTTTATTAGGAGGAAGACTTAAACAATTGAAATAGGGACGCATTATGTTCAAATGTGTTCTTCACATGTCTTAACTTTGAGAATTTTCATATCATCAAGAAAATAAAATGCTAAATCGTGACTGAATTATATTGAAAATGAAATGATTCATCTCGTTAAGATAAATATCAGAATTATTATTGGGTTAGAATTTTATGGAGATAATCTCGGCATTTTTTTTTCTGTCATGAAAAAAAAACTGATGACATATTATTCTCAGACACTTGCGAGCAATTTTTTTTATAGACACAGCTGAGAAGTATTTTGTTTACGTCGTTAAACTTTTACTTGATGATCTCATTATCTAGGGTCAGACGATAGAATTTAGTACGCGTGGCGAAAGATTATCGTATGTAGCATTTCAATTGAATGATTGGATTGTACTCATGTCCTTTCAGTTTCATTTCTATTTATCAATTGCGTTATATTTTTTTTTTTGCATGAATTTAAAAAGAAAGTCGTGTTTTTATGAATCGGGAAAAACTCTTGTAATTCTCAATTTTTCATGGTTTTAATACTCATTTGGCTCGCCATGTTGTAGACAAGCTGCATGAACCGCAGTTTGTCTCACTGGAAAGTCCTAATATCTATAAATAAATAATTGTTTTAGAGATGAATAGCACATCTTGCCACTGATGCTCTGAAACAACAGGTCTTTGTGCATATATTGCTAATAGAATCGGTGAAACTGCGTCCAAAAGATAGAAATTGAACTATTTTTGATAGGCAATTTTTTTAAAATCGTATAATAGAAATTTGTCGGAATAATCATTGATGAATTTAGCAGAGGCTCCAGAGTGATGTGTATATGAAATGATAGGAATGTGTCTTACCGACTGATTCCACAGCTATTAAATAATTTTCTCTGTACAAGTTCATTGAGAAGTTACCATGGGGCGCCACATACCTTGGCAATTATGAAAAGAGATAAAAACATAAGAAACGAAAAGAAAATGCCTTAGATTAGGTTATCAAAACAGGGGCAGATCTCTTTCATCCAAAATAACCAATTGGGTACTCATTTCTTTCATCGAAAATATCAATCAATGCCACGGAGTTTTGAGTCATATTCATTTTTTCTGCTCTTTCATCTTCTCCTTCTCCTTCACTCTCCTCACTGTCTTTCTTCTCCAAGTTTTTTTCTAGGCCATATTTCACATCGTTCTTCAGCTCTAGATCACTGGATACATCCCTCATGTTATCTGCATCTACATTTACATGTAATTCTTCATTAATTTGGGTCTTTTTTCATGTGAAGATTTGAAAATTTCAAAAAATCAAATTTTCTCGAAAACCAGAGGAGATAGCGACTTCTAGCCTTTTCCAATCGATTTTTGAGATGATTTGAGCTTGGGGGGTGCGGAACCCAGACCGTGAGAGGCCAAAACCCGTCTATCGATGATCGATAGGCCAAAAAGAGGAGTCAAAGTTTTGAAAATTTCAAAAAATCAAATTTTCTCGAAAACCAGAGGAGATAGCGACTTCTAGCCTTTTCCAATCGATTTTTGAGATGATTTGAGCTTGGGAGGTGCGGAACCCAGACCGTGAGAGGCCAAAACCCGTCTATCGATGATCGATAGGCCAAAAAGAGGAGTCAAAGTTTTGAAAATGTCAAAAAATTAAATTTTCTCGGAAACCAAAAGAGATAGCGACTTCTAGCCTTTTCCAATCGATTTTTGAGACGATTTGAGCTTGGGAGGTGCGGAACCCAGACCGTGAGAGGCCAAAACCCGTCTATCGATGATCGATAGGCCAAAAAGAGGAGTCAAAGTTTTGAAAATTTCAAAAAATCAAATTTTCTCGAAAACCAGAGGAGATAGCGACTTCTAGCCTTTTCCAATCGATTTTTGAGATGATTTGAGCTTGGGAGGTGCGGAACCCAGACCGTGAGAGGCCAAAACCCGTCTATCGATGATCGATAGGCCAAAAAGAGGAGTCAAAGTTTTGAAAATGTCAAAAAATTAAATTTTCTCGGAAACCAAAAGAGATAGCGACTTCTAGCCTTTTCCAATCGATTTTTGAGACGATTTGAGCTTGGGAGGTGCGGAACCCAGACCGTGAGAGGCCAAAACCCGTCTATCGATGATCGATAGGCCAAAAAGAGGAGTCAAAGTTTTGAAAATTTCAAAAAATCAAATTTTCTCGAAAACCAGAGGAGATAGCGACTTCTAGCCTTTTCCAATCGATTTTTGAGATGATTTGAGCTTCGGAGGTGCGGAACCCAGACCGTGAGAGGCCAAAACCCGTCTATCGATGATCGATAGGCCAAAAAGAGGAGTCAAAGTTTTGAAAATTTCAAAAAATCAAATTTTCTCGAAAACCAGAGGAGATAGCGACTTCTAGCCTTTTCCAATCGATTTTTGAGACGATTTGAGCTTGGGAGGTGCGGAACCCAGACCGTGAGAGGCCAAAACCCGTCTATCGATGATCGATAGGCCAAAAAGAGGAGTCAAAGTTTTGAAAATGTCAAAAAATTAAATTTTCTCGGAAACCAAAAGAGATAGCGACTTCTAGCCTTTTCCAATCGATTTTTGAGACGATTTGAGCTTGGGAGGTGCGGAACCCAGACCGTGAGAGGCCAAAACCCGTCTATCGATGATCGATAGGCCAAAAAGAGGAGTCAAAGTTTTGAAAATTTCAAAAAATCAAATTTTCTCGAAAACCAGAGGAGATAGCGACTTCTAGCCTTTTCCAATCGATTTTTGAGATGATTTGAGCTTCGGAGGTGCGGAACCCAGACCGTGAGAGGCCAAAACCCGTCTATCGATGATCGATAGGCCAAAAAGAGGAGTCAAAGTTTTGAAAATTTCAAAAAATCAAATTTTCTCGAAAACCAGAGGAGATAGCGACTTCTAGCCTTTTCCAATCGATTTTTGAGATGATTTGAGCTTGGGAGGTGCGGAACCCAGACCGTGAGAGGCCAAAACCCGTCTATCGATGATCGATAGGCCAAAAAGAGGAGTCAAAGTTTTGAAAATGTCAAAAAATTAAATTTTCTCGGAAACCAAAAGAGATAGCGACTTCTAGCCTTTTCCAATCGATTTTTGAGACGATTTGAGCTTGGGAGGTGCGGAACCCAGACCGTGAGAGGCCAAAACCCGTCTATCGATGATCGATAGGCCAAAAAGAGGAGTCAAAGTTTTGAAAATTTCAAAAAATCAAATTTTCTCGAAAACCAGAGGAGATAGCGACTTCTAGCCTTTTCCAATCGATTTTTGAGATGATTTGAGCTTCGGAGGTGCGGAACCCAGACCGTGAGAGGCCAAAACCCGTCTATCGATGATCGATAGGCCAAAAAGAGGAGTCAAAGTTTTGAAAATTTCAAAAAATCAAATTTTCTCGAAAACCAGAGGAGATAGCGACTTCTAGCCTTTTCCAATCGATTTTTGAGACGATTTGAGCTTGGGGGGTGCGGAACCCAGACCGTGAGAGGCCAAAACCCGTCTATCGATGATCGATAGGCCATAAAGAGGAGTCAAAGTTTTGAAAATGTCAAAAAATTAAATTTTCTCGGAAACCAAAAGAGATAGCGACTTCTCGCCTTTTCCAATCGATTTTTGAGACGATTTGAGCTTGGGAGGTGCGGAACCCAGACCGTGAGAGGCCAAAACCCGTCTATCGATGATCGATAGGCCAAAAAGAGGAGTCAAAGTTTTGAAAATTTCAAAAAATCAAATTTTCTCGAAAACCAGAGGAGATAGCGACTTCTAGCCTTTTCCAATCGATTTTTGAGACGATTTGAGCTTGGGAGGTGCGGAACCCAGACCGTGAGAGGCCAAAACCCGTCTATCGATGATCGATAGGCCAAAAAGAGGAGTCAAAGTTTTGAAAATTTCAAAAAATCAAATTTTCTCGGAAACCAAAAGAGATAGCGACTTCTAGCCTTTTCCAATCGATTTTTGAGACGATTTGAGCTTGGGAGGTGCGGAACCCAGACCGTGAGAGGCCAAAACCCGTCTATCGATGATCGATAGGCCAAAAAGAGGAGTCAAAGTTTTGAAAATTTCAAAAAATCAAATTTTCTCGAAAACCAGAGGAGATAGCGACTTCTAGCCTTTTCCAATCGATTTTTGAGATGATTTGAGCTTGGGAGGTGCGGAACCCAGACCGTGAGAGGCCAAAACCCGTCTATCGATGATCGATAGGCCAAAAAGAGGAGTCAAAGTTTTGAAAATGTCAAAAAATTAAATTTTCTCGGAAACCAAAAGAGATAGCGACTTCTAGCCTTTTCCAATCGATTTTTGAGACGATTTGAGCTTGGGAGGTGCGGAACCCAGACCGTGAGAGGCCAAAACCCGTCTATCGATGATCGATAGGCCAAAAAGAGGAGTCAAAGTTTTGAAAATTTCAAAAAATCAAATTTTCTCGAAAACCAGAGGAGATAGCGACTTCTAGCCTTTTCCAATCGATTTTTGAGATGATTTGAGCTTGGGAGGTGCGGAACCCAGACCGTGAGCGGCCAAAACCCGTCTATCGATGATCGATAGGCCATAAAGAGGAGTCAAAGTTTTGAAAATGTCAAAAAATTAAATTTTCTCGGAAACCAAAAGAGATAGCGACTTCTAGCCTTTTCCAATCGATTTTTGAGACGATTTGAGTTTGGGAGGTGCGGAACCCAGACCGTGAGAGGCCAAAACCCGTCTATCGATGATCGATAGGCCATAAAGAGGAGTCAAAGTTTTGAAAATGTCAAAAAATTAAATTTTCTCGGAAACCAAAAGAGATAGCGACTTCTAGCCTTTTCCAATCGATTTTTGAGACGATTTGAGCTTGGGCGGTGCGGAACCCAGACCGTGAGAGGCCAAAACCCGTCTATCGATGATCGATAGGCCATAAAGAGGAGTCAAAGTTTTGAAAATGTCAAAAAATTAAATTTTCTCGGAAACCAAAAGAGATAGCGACTTCTAGCCTTTTCCAATCGATTTTTGAGACGATTTGAGCTTGGGCGGTGCGGAACCCAGACCGTGAGAGGCCAAAACCCGTCTATCGATGATCGATAGGCCAAAAAGAGGAGTCAAAGTTTTGAAAATTTCAAAAAATTAAATTTTCTCGAAAACCAGAGGAGATAGCAACTTCTAGCCTTTTCCAATCGATTTTTGAGACGATTTGAGCTTGGGAGGTGCGGAACCCAGACCGTGAGAGGCCAAAACCCGTCTATCGATGATCGATAGGCCAAAAAGAGGAGTCAAAGTTTTGAAAATTTCAAAAAATCAAATTTTCTCGAAAACCAGAGGAGATAGCGACTTCTAGCCTTTTCCAATCGATTTTTGAGACGATTTGAGCTTGGGAGGTGCGGAACCCAGACCGTGAGAGGCCAAAACCCGTCTATCGATGATCCATAGGCCAAAAAGAGGAGTCAAAGTTTTGAAAATTTCAAAAAATCAAATTTTCTCGAAAACCAGAGGAGATAGCGACTTCTAGCCTTTTCCAATCGATTTTTGAGACGATTTGAGCTTGGGAGGTGCGGAACCCAGACCGTGAGAGGCCAAAACCCGTCTATCGATGATCGATAGGCCATAAAGAGGAGTCAAAGTTTTGAAAATGTCAAAAAATTAAATTTTCTCGGAAACCAAAAGAGATAGCGACTTCTAGCCTTTTCCAATCGATTTTTGAGACGATTTGAGCTTGGGAGGTGCGGAACCCAGACCGTGAGAGGCCAAAACCCGTCTATCGATGATCGATAGGCCAAAAAGAGGAGTCAAAGTTTTGAAAATTTCAAAAAATCAAATTTTCTCGAAAACCAGAGGAGATAGCGACTTCTAGCCTTTTCCAATCGATTTTTGAGATGATTTGAGCTTGGGAGGTGCGGAACCCAGACCGTGAGCGGCCAAAACCCGTCTATCGATGATCGATAGGCCATAAAGAGGAGTCAAAGTTTTGAAAATGTCAAAAAATTAAATTTTCTCGGAAACCAAAAGAGATAGCGACTTCTAGCCTTTTCCAATCGATTTTTGAGACGATTTGAGTTTGGGGGGTGCGGAACCCAGACCGTGAGAGGCCAAAACCCGTCTATCGATGATCGATAGGCCAAAAAGAGGAGTCAAAGTTTTGAAAATTTCAAAAAATCAAATTTTCTCGAAAACCAGAGGAGATAGCGACTTCTAGCCTTTTCCAATCGATTTTTGAGATGATTTGAGCTTGGGAGGTGCGGAACCCAGACCGTGAGAGGCCAAAACCCGTCTATCGATGATCGATAGGCCATAAAGAGGAGTCAAAGTTTTGAAAATGTCAAAAAATTAAATTTTCTCGGAAACCAAAAGAGATAGCGACTTCTAGCCTTTTCCAATCGATTTTTGAGACGATTTGAGCTTGGGAGGTGCGGAACCCAGACCGTGAGAGGCCAAAACCCGTCTATCGATGATCGATAGGCCAAAAAGAGGAGTCAAAGTTTTGAAAATTTCAAAAAATCAAATTTTCTCGAAAACCAGAGGAGATAGCGACTTCTAGCCTTTTCCAATCGATTTTTGAGATGATTTGAGCTTGGGGGGTGCGGAACCCAGACCGTGAGCGGCCAAAACCCGTCTATCGATGATCGATAGGCCATAAAGAGGAGTCAAAGTTTTGAAAATTTCAAAAAATCAAATTTTCTCGAAAACCAGAGGAGATAGCGACTTCTAGCCTTTTCCAATCGATTTTTGAGACGATTTGAGCTTGGGGGGTGCGGAACCCAGACCGTGAGAGGCCAAAACCCGTCTATCGATGATCGATAGGCCATAAAGAGGAGTCAAAGTTTTGAAAATGTCAAAAAATTAAATTTTCTCGGAAACCAAAAGAGATAGCGACTTCTAGCCTTTTCCAATCGATTTTTGAGACGATTTGAGCTTGGGAGGTGCGGAACCCAGACCGTGAGAGGCCAAAACCCGTCTATCGATGATCGATAGGCCAAAAAGAGGAGTCAAAGTTTTGAAAATTTCAAAAAATCAAATTTTCTCGAAAACCAGAGGAGATAGCGACTTCTAGCCTTTTCCAATCGATTTTTGAGATGATTTGAGCTTGGGAGGTGCGGAACCCAGACCGTGAGCGGCCAAAACCCGTCTATCGATGATCGATAGGCCATAAAGAGGAGTCAAAGTTTTGAAAATGTCAAAAAATTAAATTTTCTCGGAAACCAAAAGAGATAGCGACTTCTAGCCTTTTCCAATCGATTTTTGAGACGATTTGAGCTTGGGAGGTGCGGAACCCAGACCGTGAGAGGCCAAAACCCGTCTATCGATGATCGATAGGCCAAAAAGAGGAGTCAAAGTTTTGAAAATTTCAAAAAATCAAATTTTCTCGAAAACCAGAGGAGATAGCGACTTCTAGCCTTTTCCAATCGATTTTTGAGATGATTTGAGCTTGGGAGGTGCGGAACCCAGACCGTGAGCGGCCAAAACCCGTCTATCGATGATCGATAGGCCATAAAGAGGAGTCAAAGTTTTGAAAATTTCAAAAAATCAAATTTTCTCGAAAACCAGAGGAGATAGCGACTTCTAGCCTTTTCCAATCGATTTTTGAGACGATTTGAGCTTGGGAGGTGCGGAACCCAGACCGTGAGAGGCCAAAACCCGTCTATCGATGATCGATAGGCCATAAAGAGGAGTCAAAGTTTTGAAAATGTCAAAAAATTAAATTTTCTCGGAAACCAAAAGAGATAGCGACTTCTAGCCTTTTCCAATCGATTTTTGAGACGATTTGAGCTTGGGAGGTGCGGAACCCAGACCGTGAGAGGCCAAAACCCGTCTATCGATGATCGATAGGCCAAAAAGAGGAGTCAAAGTTTTGAAAATTTCAAAAAATCAAATTTTCTCGAAAACCAGAGGAGATAGCGACTTCTAGCCTTTTCCAATCGATTTTTGAGACGATTTGAGCTTGGGCGGTGCGGAACCCAGACCGTGAGAGGCCAAAACCCGTCTATCGATGATCGATAGGCCATAAAGAGGAGTCAAAGTTTTGAAAATGTCAAAAAATTAAATTTTCTCGGAAACCAAAAGAGATAGCGACTTCTAGCCTTTTCCAATCGATTTTTGAGACGATTTGAGCTTGGGAGGTGCGGAACCCAGACCGTGAGAGGCCAAAACCCGTCTATCGATGATCGATAGGCCAAAAAGAGGAGTCAAAGTTTTGAAAATTTCAAAAAATTAAATTTTCTCGAAAACCAGAGGAGATAGCAACTTCTAGCCTTTTCCAATCGATTTTTGAGACGATTTGAGCTTGGGAGGTGCGGAACCCAGACCGTGAGAGGCCAAAACCCGTCTATCGATGATCGATAGGCCAAAAAGAGGAGTCAAAGTTTTGAAAATTTCAAAAAATCAAATTTTCTCGAAAACCAGAGGAGATAGCGACTTCTAGCCTTTTCCAATCGATTTTTGAGACGATTTGAGCTTGGGAGGTGCGGAACCCAGACCGTGAGAGGCCAAAACCCGTCTATCGATGATCGATAGGCCATAAAGAGGAGTCAAAGTTTTGAAAATGTCAAAAAATTAAATTTTCTCGGAAACCAAAAGAGATAGCGACTTCTAGCCTTTTCCAATCGATTTTTGAGACGATTTGAGCTTGGGCGGTGCGGAACCCAGACCGTGAGAGGCCAAAACCCGTCTATCGATGATCGATAGGCCAAAAAGAGGAGTCAAAGTTTTGAAAATTTCAAAAAATCAAATTTTCTCGAAAACCAGAGGAGATAGCGACTTCTAGCCTTTTCCAATCGATTTTTGAGACGATTTGAGCTTGGGAGGTGCGGAACCCAGACCGTGAGAGGCCAAAACCCGTCTATCGATGATCGATAGGCCATAAAGAGGAGTCAAAGTTTTGAAAATGTCAAAAAATTAAATTTTCTCGGAAACCAAAAGAGATAGCGACTTCTAGCCTTTTCCAATCGATTTTTGAGACGATTTGAGCTTGGGAGGTGCGGAACCCAGACCGTGAGAGGCCAAAACCCGTCTATCGATGATCGATAGGCCAAAAAGAGGAGTCAAAGTTTTGAAAATTTCAAAAAATCAAATTTTCTCGAAAACCAGAGGAGATAGCGACTTCTAGCCTTTTCCAATCGATTTTTGAGATGATTTGAGCTTGGGCGGTGCGGAACCCAGACCGTGAGAGGCCAAAACCCGTCTATCGATGATCGATAGGCCAAAAAGAGGAGTCAAAGTTTTGAAAATTTCAAAAAATCAAATTTTCTCGGAAACCAAAAGAGATAGCGACTTCTAGCCTTTTCCAATCGATTTTTGAGACGATTTGAGCTTGGGAGGTGCGGAACCCAGACCGTGAGAGGCCAAAACCCGTCTATCGATGATCGATAGGCCAAAAAGAGGAGTCAAAGTTTTGAAAATTTCAAAAAATTAAATTTTCTCGAAAACCAGAGGAGATAGCAACTTCTAGCCTTTTCCAATCGATTTTTGAGACGATTTGAGCTTGGGAGGTGCGGAACCCAGACCGTGAGAGGCCAAAACCCGTCTATCGATGATCGATAGGCCAAAAAGAGGAGTCAAAGTTTTGAAAATTTCAAAAAATCAAATTTTCTCGAAAACCAGAGGAGATAGCGACTTCTAGCCTTTTCCAATCGATTTTTGAGACGATTTGAGCTTGGGAGGTGCGGAACCCAGACCGTGAGAGGCCAAAACCCGTCTATCGATGATCGATAGGCCAAAAAGAGGAGTCAAAGTTTTGAAAATTTCAAAAAATCAAATTTTCTCGAAAACCAGAGGAGATAGCGACTTCTAGCCTTTTCCAATCGATTTTTGAGACGATTTGAGCTTGGGAGGTGCGGAACCCAGACCGTGAGAGGCCAAAACCCGTCTATCGATGATCGATAGGCCAAAAAGAGGAGTCAAAGTTTTGAAAATTTCAAAAAATCAAATTTTCTCGAAAACCAGAGGAGATAGCGACTTCTAGCCTTTTCCAATCGATTTTTGAGACGATTTGAGCTTGGGAGGTGCGGAACCCAGACCGTGAGAGGCCAAAACCCGTCTATCGATGATCGATAGGCCATAAAGAGGAGTCAAAGTTTTGAAAATGTCAAAAAATTAAATTTTCTCGGAAACCAAAAGAGATAGCGACTTCTAGCCTTTTCCAATCGATTTTTGAGACGATTTGAGCTTGGGAGCTGCGGAACCCAGACCGTGAGAGGCCAAAACCCGTCTATCGATGATCGATAGGCCAAAAAGAGGAGTCAAAGTTTTGAAAATTTCAAAAAATCAAATTTTCTCGAAAACCAGAGGAGATAGCGACTTCTAGCCTTTTCCAATCGATTTTTGAGACGATTTGAGCTTGGGAGGTGCGGAACCCAGACCGTGAGAGGCCAAAACCCGTCTATCGATGATCGATAGGCCAAAAAGAGGAGTCAAAGTTTTGAAAATTTCAAAAAATCAAATTTTCTCGAAAACCAGAGGAGATAGCGACTTCTAGCCTTTTCCAATCGATTTTTGAGACGATTTGAGCTTGGGAGGTGCGGAACCCAGACCGTGAGAGGCCAAAACCCGTCTATCGATGATCGATAGGCCAAAAAGAGGAGTCAAAGTTTTGAAAATTTCAAAAAATCAAATTTTCTCGAAAACCAGAGGAGATAGCGACTTCTAGCCTTTTCCAATCGATTTTTGAGACGATTTGAGCTTGGGAGGTGCGGAACCCAGACCGTGAGAGGCCAAAACCCGTCTATCGATGATCGATAGGCCATAAAGAGGAGTCAAAGTTTTGAAAATGTCAAAAAATTAAATTTTCTCGGAAACCAAAAGAGATAGCGACTTCTAGCCTTTTCCAATCGATTTTTGAGACGATTTGAGCTTGGGAGGTGCGGAACCCAGACCGTGAGAGGCCAAAACCCGTCTATCGATGATCGATAGGCCAAAAAGAGGAGTCAAAGTTTTGAAAATTTCAAAAAATCAAATTTTCTCGAAAACCAGAGGAGATAGCGACTTCTAGCCTTTTCCAATCGATTTTTGAGACGATTTGAGCTTGGGAGGTGCGGAACCCAGACCGTGAGAGGCCAAAACCCGTCTATCGATGATCGATAGGCCATAAAGAGGAGTCAAAGTTTTGAAAATGTCAAAAAATTAAATTTTCTCGGAAACCAAAAGAGATAGCGACTTCTAGCCTTTTCCAATCGATTTTTGAGACGATTTGAGCTTGGGAGGTGCGGAACCCAGACCGTGAGAGGCCAAAACCCGTCTATCGATGATCGATAGGCCAAAAAGAGGAGTCAAAGTTTTGAAAATTTCAAAAAATCAAATTTTCTCGGAAACCAAAAGAGATAGCGACTTCTAGCCTTTTCCAATCGATTTTTGAGACGATTTGAGCTTGGGAGGTGCGGAACCCAGACCGTGAGAGGCCAAAACCCGTCTATCGATGATCGATAGGCCAAAAAGAGGAGTCAAAGTTTTGAAAATTTCAAAAAATCAAATTTTCTCGAAAACCAGAGGAGATAGCGACTTCTAGCCTTTTCCAATCGATTTTTGAGATGATTTGAGCTTGGGAGGTGCGGAACCCAGACCGTGAGAGGCCAAAACCCGTCTATCGATGATCGATAGGCCAAAAAGAGGAGTCAAAGTTTTGAAAATTTCAAAAAATCAAATTTTCTCGGAAACCAAAAGAGATAGCGACTTCTAGCCTTTTCCAATCGATTTTTGAGACGATTTGAGCTTGGGAGGTGCGGAACCCAGACCGTGAGAGGCCAAAACCCGTCTATCGATGATCGATAGGCCAAAAAGAGGAGTCAAAGTTTTGAAAATTTCAAAAAATTAAATTTTCTCGAAAACCAGAGGAGATAGCAACTTCTAGCCTTTTCCAATCGATTTTTGAGACGATTTGAGCTTGGGAGGTGCGGAACCCAGACCGTGAGAGGCCAAAACCCGTCTATCGATGATCGATAGGCCAAAAAGAGGAGTCAAAGTTTTGAAAATTTCAAAAAATCAAATTTTCTCGAAAACCAGAGGAGATAGCGACTTCTAGCCTTTTCCAATCGATTTTTGAGACGATTTGAGCTTGGGAGGTGCGGAACCCAGACCGTGAGAGGCCAAAACCCGTCTATCGATGATCGATAGGCCATAAAGAGGAGTCAAAGTTTTGAAAATGTCAAAAAATTAAATTTTCTCGGAAACCAAAAGAGATAGCGACTTCTAGCCTTTTCCAATCGATTTTTGAGACGATTTGAGCTTGGGAGGTGCGGAACCCAGACCGTGAGAGGCCAAAACCCGTCTATCGATGATCGATAGGCCAAAAAGAGGAGTCAAAGTTTTGAAAATTTCAAAAAATTAAATTTTCTCGAAAACCAGAGGAGATAGCAACTTCTAGCCTTTTCCAATCGATTTTTGAGACGATTTGAGCTTGGGAGGTGCGGAACCCAGACCGTGAGAGGCCAAAACCCGTCTATCGATGATCGATAGGCCAAAAAGAGGAGTCAAAGTTTTGAAAATTTCAAAAAATCAAATTTTCTCGAAAACCAGAGGAGATAGCGACTTCTAGCCTTTTCCAATCGATTTTTGAGACGATTTGAGCTTGGGAGGTGCGGAACCCAGACCGTGAGAGGCCAAAACCCGTCTATCGATGATCGATAGGCCATAAAGAGGAGTCAAAGTTTTGAAAATTTCAAAAAATCAAATTTTCTCGGAAACCAAAAGAGATAGCGACTTCTAGCCTTTTCCAATCGATTTTTGAGACGATTTGAGCTTGGGAGGTGCGGAACCCAGACCGTGAGAGGCCAAAACCCGTCTATCGATGATCGATAGGCCAAAAAGAGGAGTCAAAGTTTTGAAAATTTCAAAAAATCAAATTTTCTCGGAAACCAAAAGAGATAGCGACTTCTAGCCTTTTCCAATCGCCTTTTGAGACGATTTGAGCTTGGGGGGTGCGGAACCCAGACCGTGAGAGGCCAAAACCCGTCTATCGATGATCGATAGGCCAAAAAGAGGAGTCAAAGTTTTGAAAATTTCAAAAAATCAAATTTTCTCGAAAACCAGAGGAGATAGCGACTTCTAGTCTTTTCCAATCGATTTCTGAGATGATTTCAGCTTGGGCGGTGCGGAACCCAGAGCGTGAGAGGCCAAAACCCGTCTATCGATGATTGATAGGCCAAGAACAGGTTTCAAAGTTTTGAAATTTCAAAAAATCAAATTTTCTCGAAAACCAGAGGAGATAGCGACTTCTAGCCTTTTCCAATCGATTTTTGAGATGATTTGAGCTTGGGGGGTGCGGAACCCAGACCGTGAGAGGCCAAAACCCGTCTATCGATGATCGATAGGCCAAAAAGAGGAGTCAAAGTTTTGAAAATTTCAAAAAATCAAATTTTCTCGAAAACCAGAGGAGATAGCGACTTCTAGCCTTTTCCAATCGATTTTTGAGACGATTTGAGCTTGGGGGGTGCGGAACCCAGACCGTGAGAGGCCAAAACCCGTCTATCGATGATCGATAGGCCATAAAGAGGAGTCAAAGTTTTGAAAATGTCAAAAAATTAAATTTTCTCGGAAACCAAAAGAGATAGCGACTTCTAGCCTTTTCCAATCGATTTTTGAGACGATTTGAGCTTGGGAGGTGCGGAACCCAGACCGTGAGAGGCCAAAACCCGTCTATCGATGATCGATAGGCCAAAAAGAGGAGTCAAAGTTTTGAAAATTTCAAAAAATCAAATTTTCTCGAAAACCAGAGGAGATAGCGACTTCTAGCCTTTTCCAATCGATTTTTGAGACGATTTGAGCTTGGGAGGTGCGGAACCCAGACCGTGAGAGGCCAAAACCCGTCTATCGATGATCGATAGGCCATAAAGAGGAGTCAAAGTTTTGAAAATGTCAAAAAATTAAATTTTCTCGGAAACCAAAAGAGATAGCGACTTCTAGCCTTTTCCAATCGATTTTTGAGACGATTTGAGCTTGGGGGGTGCGGAACCCAGACCGTGAGAGGCCAAAACCCGTCTATCGATGATCGATAGGCCAAAAAGAGGAGTCAAAGTTTTGAAAATTTCAAAAAATCAAATTTTTTCGGAAACCAAAAGAGATAGCGACTTCTAGCCTTTTCCAATCGATTTTTGAGACGATTTGAGCTTGGGAGGTGCGGAACCCAGACCGTGAGAGGCCAAAACCCGTCTATCGATGATCGATAGGCCAAAAAGAGGAGTCAAAGTTTTGAAAATTTCAAAAAATCAAATTTTCTCGAAAACCAGAGGAGATAGCGACTTCTAGTCTTTTCCAATCGATTTCTGAGATGATTTCAGCTTGGGCGGTGCGGAACCCAGAGCGTGAGAGGCCAAAACCCGTCTATCGATGATTGATAGGCCAAGAACAGGTTTCAAAGTTTTGAAATTTCAAAAAATCAAATTTTCTCGAAAACCAGAGGAGATAGCGACTTCTAGCCTTTTCCAATCGATTTTTGAGATGATTTGAGCTTGGGGGGTGCGAAACCCAGACCGTGAGAGGCCAAAACCCGTCTATCGATGATCGATAGGCCAAAAAGAGGAGTCAAAGTTTTGAAAATTTCAAAAAATCAAATTTTCTCGAAAACCAGAGGAGATAGCGACTTCTAGCCTTTTCCAATCGATTTTTGAGACGATTTGAGCTTGGGGGGTGCGGAACCCAGACCGTGAGAGGCCAAAACCCGTCTATCGATGATCGATAGGCCATAAAGAGGAGTCAAAGTTTTGAAAATGTCAAAAAATTAAATTTTCTCGGAAACCAAAAGAGATAGCGACTTCTAGCCTTTTCCAATCGATTTTTGAGATGATTTGAGCTTGGGAGGTGCGGAACCCAGACCGTGAGAGGCCAAAACCCGTCTATCGATGATCGATAGGCCAAAAAGAGGAGTCAAAGTTTTGAAAATTTCAAAAAATCAAATTTTCTCGAAAACCAGAGGAGATAGCGACTTCTAGCCTTTTCCAATCGATTTTTGAGACGATTTGAGCTTGGGAGGTGCGGAACCCAGACCGTGAGAGGCCAAAACCCGTCTATCGATGATCGATAGGCCAAAAAGAGGAGTCAAAGTTTTGAAAATTTCAAAAAATCAAATTTTCTCGAAAACCAGAGGAGATAGCGACTTCTAGCCTTTTCCAATCGATTTTTGAGACGATTTGATCCCTAGGAGATCTGAAACCCAGAGTCTGGCACGCCCGGAACATGTTTTCTGATGATTTGTTCAAAACAAATTAAAGGCTCCAACGTGAACTGCGCGTAGTTTGTTTCAAATAAGAAAATAACATCCTCGTAGTCATGGAAATCATTGATCGATTCATCGACCAATTGGGAGGCGAATAAAAAGTTGACAATCAATACAATCATTCATTGTCAATCAACTTTATGATAAAGGAATTGTGATACCATTATAGAGACTTACTATGGTATATGGTATCGAGGGCAGGATTATGGTAGCGATACCATAATTATGGTACGTCTGGCGACATTAAGATACTATCAGTACCGTCCCTACAAACTATTCAGAAAGTTAGAAAGAAATATGTCTGTGGATTCAAAAAATATCGAAGAAAGTTTTTACTGGTCGTTCGTACTTGATTCACATTCAGATACATGCGCGCATGCGCAGTAACGATCACGTGATGCACGTAATTGTGTCCATCTTGTACATAATATAACCTGGCTTTTAGTTGTGTGAGTTCGTCAAAATATTATTCATTGTTGTATCGATTGAAAAATTGACTCAAAGAGGATCGATCAAGTGAAGTGTCGTCTTTATACATTAGAGAGATAAATCGAGTAATTCAGCAAGTGTTGATGTTAATAAACCCACCAAATAATGGAAAAACCAGGGGATAATGTTTCGAGTTCTGTTTCGTCAGATTACCAATTATTTACTGTAAATGGAGCTCCATTAAAATTCAATTTATTTGGATACAGTATGCGTAAATCTGAGGAGATGATTCAGATAATTGAAGTGAGTTTCTCTTTTTTTTTCACAATTAAAATGATTTTTAAAGTGATTTAATCGGGTTTTTGTTATTTACGTGATTATCTCGAAAACAAGTGGTTTTAGAGAAAAATAGCAAGAGACCTTTTTTGTAGATGATGAAATTTCCAACAAAAAATGTCTCTTGTTATTTTTCTCTAAAATCGATTTTTATCGAGATAATTCAATATTTCATATAATGTCAATTTAATTTTTGTTTTATATTGATTTAGACTTATGGAGGCAAGTTATCTGACCCTAATGATCCAGATACATTCGTCTTCTGTGAACCAAATTGTCCAGTTAAAGCAGGTGAATGCAATCGATACAACTTCCAATATATACTGGATACCATGGGTGCACTTCGACCTCAGGAGTTGATTAATTACAAGTAAATAAACGTGAAACGTAATTATGGATTTATCTCATTAATCAATGACTCTAGGAGAAAATGTCAAGAGGCATTTTTTGTTGCTAAGAAAATTATCTAAAAAAAAGTATCTTGACATTTTTCTTTAAAATCAATAATTATGGAGATAATTCCATATTTATATTAATTGTACTCTCGATAATTATTGTTTATTCACTTTTAAAATTCTAGACTAGAGGCCAGTCGTCCATACTTGGAAAAAAAAGAACAAGATGATGATAAGTCCCAGATATCAAGCAACTGCAGGTAATTTTATAGAGACTAATTAATCAATAATTTGTTATTTAATTATTTTGACACTTGTAGACCTCAGGTGGCCACAGATCAACGAGCTGAGAGCCCTGTAGATGAAAAGTGCTTTGATTTATTGTCTCCAAGTGCTGATAAACAGAGTCAACTGCCAGACATTCAAAACTCATGCAAAAAAGAACAAAGAGCAGATGTTTGTTCTTTTAAAACTGAGGAATCTACTGGTGTTGATCATCTAAACAAGAATAAATCCATTTCAATCGTTTCTCAATCAACTGAAGATCCTGATTCAAAGAGAGTTGGACGAAAACGTCGTTCTTTCAGAACACAGAGACTGAAGAGAGGATTGAAGACAGGAAGGTGAGAATTTAATGAAATTATCACATTAAAAAAAAATTAATTGTATTATTATAATATTTATTTGTTCTCAGACATGAGAAAATTATTTTTACTGAAGACGAGAGCCTGAGAATGATTAAATGGTTTAAAGAAAATAAATTACTACCAGTGTGTGCAGGAATTGGAGTTTGGAAGAGAATGTTGAGAGAGAAGGTAATTTTTTTGAGGAATAAAAAATTAATTATTCATTTGTGTAATTAATAATGATCGATATTCGTGTTTCAGGTATTGCCAAATCGCAATTGTTCGTATTACACTGTTGAAAGATATTTCAAGAGAAATTTACAGAAGATTTTTGAATCTGGAGGACCAATACCTCAGTCTCAATATTTAGGAAAAAGGTGAGCAATTGAGATTTTATATTTTTTTGGGTAATTCGTGATTTTAGGGGAAAATTTGAAAGACATTTTTTATTTAAAATTTTATTATCTACAAAAAAGGTCTCTTGACATTTCCTCCTAAAATCACTTATTACCGTGATAAATCCACAATTCATCACAAAAAATCTCAAATTTGATTCTTTACATGACACTAAATATACAATTATCTCCATAATGACTGGGTTTACGAGAAAATTTCAAGAGGCATTTTTTATTTAAAATTTCATTACCTACAAAAAATGTCTTTTGACATTTTTTCCTAGAGTCACTCGTTTTCGAGATACACGCACATTTTAAATTCGACTCATTACGTTTTACTAAAGAATGTTTAATGAATTATTTTCTAATTAATTTTATTTCAATAGAACTCTGGGCAAGTTGTGGACAGATAGGGAGATGCGAATCGTTATCAACTATCTTATTGATAATAACGCAATCCCTCGAGCTGGGAATCGAGAAGTCATGAGGAAATGTTTGAAATTGAACAAAGTAAGTTTTTCTATTTTCTTCAGATCCAAAGATATTCATCTGCAATAAAAATAAATTAATTCAATTAATTCTTTACTTTTATCAATCCTAGTCATTGCTGCATCCAACCAGAACTATCGGTAGCCTAGTGGGTTTATTCTACAGCAGACTTCGCTATGAGTATCGAAGGCTAACTGATGATCCAGTTGCACTCAAGAAATTCAAAAGATTCAACCGATATCAATCAAATTGATCAAGTTGAGAACACATATCCCATTAATGTCTCGATTATCTTGATAACAAGTGAATTTAGGAGAAAATGTCAAGAGACATTTCTTGTAGTAAATTTAATTATCTACAAAAAAGGTCTTCTGATATTTTCTCCTAAAATCACTCGTTATTGAAATATTTTCATATTTAATAAGCATGTCATATTTGTTACAAGAAGAATTTTGAATATTCTTGCTTTTGTATTGTACTCTACAGGTAATTAATATTTTTGTCATAACTTATTTACATACATGTTTTATGTAACTATGGTTTTTGTTTGAGATGTACAAAACGTACCACATAAAATTATAATTCTGTAGTGAATTGGTAAAACTAGGATGAGTTTTTGATGGATATCTTCAAATCTATGGGAGATATCAAAATTTTCATAAAGACCTTTTTTGTAGCTCTCATTTTACTCTACAAAAAAGGTCCCCATGAAAATTTCACTATCTCCCTTAGATTCCAAGATATTCATCGAAAATCATTTTACCAATTCATTACCAAATTATAATTTATAGTTTTAAAGATTTATGTTAGTTATGGTAATTATAAAATATTAAAATATTGTGTTAGTATTATTATCTCTATTTCATATATAATATACTCTGTAATAGAAATTGTTGACAAGATTTACGTTTGAAACTGTAGATATTGTCCTCAAGTTTGAATACATTGAAAACAAAAATATTTCCAATCAAAACAAAACAAACGATGAATAGAGAAATTATTATCGATTTTAGTACTGTGCCAGCAAACGATGTGAATAGCATGATACTGTGTTCTCAGACAAAACTATAAAGCAAATTTAATACTGAAAAATATCAATTTTTTACTAAAAAATAAAAATGCAAAACTCTGGAAATAATTATTCAAGTTCAATTTTATTTAATTCTCATTTATTTACAATCAATGGAGCTCCATTAAAATTTTATTTGGATGGATACAGTCCAACTGAGTTCAACGATATTGTCAAAATAATCGAAGTAAGTTTATTATTAAATAATTCAGTTGTAAATTGGTGAAACGATTCAAGTGGATTTCATCCTGGCATCAGTTTTCGATGAATATCTCGGAATCTAAGGGAGATGGCAAAATTTTCATAGAGACCTTTTTTATAGAGTGAAATGAGAGCTACAAAAAAGGTCCTCATCAAAATGCCTCTATCTCCCATAGATTTAAAGATATTCATCAAAAACTGACTGAATTCATCAAAATCATTCTTCCTCAATCGTTAAATTTTGAATATTCATTTCAATATTTCATTCAGGCTTATGGAGGAAAATTGACCAAGCCTGATGTCCCAGATACCTTCGTTTTTAGTGAACCAGGTCGTCCAGTTGGTGCTGGAGAATACGATCTCTACGATATTGAATATTTTTATGACAGCATCGTTGCACTCCAGCCCCAACAATTAATAAAATACAAGTGAGTCCTTTCATATCAAATAATCCCTCAATTTTATTCTCAATTTGTCTTCACACCTCTACAGGCTCCAGGTATTCACAAAACAACAGATGACGAATCTGATAAATGAGAATGAATCATTAAACTTAAAAATTGAAGGAGAAAATGATGACGAATCCGAGGAATCTATAGATTACAAGTAATTTAATGCAGAATAGTTGATTAATATTTCAATGAGGCTTTCTTTTCATTATTTTTTGATCTTCTAGCCTGCAGATGTCCACAGATGATGAATCCAGTACTTCTGTTGATGATGATGAATCCTCAGACATGAAAAATAGAGATAAAATGACGAAATCACATTCTGATGGAGTTAATGATGATTATTATGGGGAAAATTGTATTGATAGATCTTCTTCACGTGATGAATCACATGATCAACTCATAAATAGTGAGAATTCGTCTGCAGCAGCTAGAACAAGGGTGTATACTCGTCTAAAAGAGTGTTTTATCAAAGTTGAACGTTTGAATGAGGAGATTACATTCTCAAACACACGAGATCAAGCCCATGAGGACAATATTTCTGATGGGGCTGAGGCAACATGTCAAAGTTCTTCTGGAGACGATGGAGATGATCGTTCAACAGCACAAGTGGGAAATATATCAGGGTAAATATTGGAGAGATTATTTATTGAAAATTTATGGGTTTATTCGATCCATATCTCTTGTTTTCGTCTTCAGAAATAGGAAATCCATTGTTTCTGGTGCAGAAGATGAGGAAGAAGAGAGTCTGAATGGGGATTTTGTTCAGGAGGAGATTGCAGAGTCCAGGGAGATGAAAACCGAGTCTAGACGAAAGAGGTAAATATTTTTAAATGATAAACTGTGATGAGAAGAATAAATTTTATGATAAATCGTTTTTTTTTTTTACTCATTAAATCTGATAATTTGATAGATAAAAAAATATAAAGAAATGTAAATAATTTTAATTCTCATTTATTCAGTAGATTGCCTTGGACTGAAGAGGAACATCGAGTTATAGTTAAATATCTCATTGACAATGACTGTATTCATCGAGCTAAGACCAACAAAGTCTGGAGGGAATGCTTGACACAGTGCAAAGTATGTTTATTCAATTAATAAAAATCTTAAATAAATTCATAAATGATTATTTCGATTATTTTCTACTTTTCAGCAATTACTCCATTCATCTAGAACAGTAGAAGGTTTACGTGCACGTTACAGAAATCATATTCGTTATCTTTATGGAAAATACACTGACGATCCAGAGATACTGGAGAAGTTTAGAAAAGTTGGGGAGAACTCTCGCAGAATAGATGACAAAGTCGTGAAGTAAATTATTAATTAATCATTTTATTTTTCTCTCTCTTTTTATTAAAAATATTTTTTCATGATTGACATAATTCTGCTATTTTTTTCACCCTTTTTTAATGATTTATTTTACAGCAATTTTTATTGGTCGTATGAGGAAAATTGTGCTGTTGTTCAATATCTCATTGACAATGATGCTATTCATAAAGGAGGATCAGAGAAATTTTGGATGGAAAATTATAAAGAAATTCAGGTGAGTTTTAATGGAATTTACTCATTTATTTAAAAAAAATATTCTGACCTTTTTAATTCTTTAATTTCAGCCAAAACTGTCTGTAAGGAGAACAGCAAATGCCATACGCACTCACTTTAACAGTAAAATTCGTCAGAATTATAAAGAATATACCGATGATCCAGAGGCCCTGCGCAAGTTTAAGGAAGCTGAATTAATAGAAAGATGATATATTCCAAATTGATTAATTTTCCCAGAAAAATCGATTATTCACGTTCTGTTTATTTTGATAATGAGTGAATTGAGGAGAAAATAACAGGAGACACTTTTTGTTGAGAATTTTATCAGCTTCAAAAAATGTCTCTTGATATTTTCTTCTAAAATCACTTGATTTCGAGATAAATTCAAATTTTACTCAACTAAAAAATTTTTAATCATCAAAGGAGGATAATTATTCATCTCAGTCATTTAGAAATTGAATAAAAAAATTTAACCTTGAGTTTATTACGCAATTTTCCTTTAATATTCAATTTACAACTTATTTCCAAAAAAAAATACATGATTCTAAAGTATAAAATTGACCAAAATACAATTTTAAAAATTAAGTAAAACAAATTCAAATATTAATTCGAGGGATTTTGATTCTCATCATCATCATCATCATCATTATTCACCCCAGCTGGTCCTTCCTCTTGCCTCTTGACCCATTTCTCAAAAACTCCATCCAATCTCTTTCTACCCCTGAGCTCACTCTCCTCAAGTCTCCTCAAAAGCTCTGAATCTTGCTGTGCTGGATCCACCTCACTCTCAAGCATCAGAGAAACACCATCCAATAAATCCTCTCGTCTCAATTTCTGTAAATAATTACCCAAATCTCTGAACGCCTTTTCAGCCAATTTTTCCATCGAATTACTCTCCATTCCCAATTTTTTATCATCATTACACTGTTTAATACACTTGAGTATATCACAGTAATCCGGAAAAATGATACAATCAGCAGTTGACAATTTTTTTTTCATTTTCTTCATTTTATCCTTCAATTTTTGACTCATAAAACTTATTATTGCCTTATCCACTTCCTCAATCTGTGTAACTTTGAGAAATTTTTGTTTGAGATAACGACGACCAATATCTCCATTATCCCCAGTTATTTCACACAGCAATGAGTACAGTTGTGCCATTTTCTCCTCATATCTTGCTAATTTCATAAAATTACTGTTCTCATCCTCATCCCAATTAACTTCAGCATCACCAAATTCTTGTATTTTCTTTCTACACTTTTCCATCGCTTTTTCAATTTTACGAATTTTATTATAATTTTTCTTACTTATTTCTGCAGTTTCTTCATCAACAACTGGATTCTCCTCTTCTCCATGAGGAAGAGTCTCTGTACCCCTTCTTCGACATTTCATTTCATCATCAATATCACTGATGTGAACAAATACCTGATCATCCTTCATCAGAGATTTTCTCTTTTTGTTCAATAGATTGATGAAAGCTGGGGAATGTTTATAATCTGGATCTGTCTGCTCGTAATGCCTCTTCAATCTCTCCACAATCTTTTTCATGTCCATTGAACGATCTTTCATGAGACACTGACTCAAAAATTGTGAAAAAATACCAGATCCATCCTGGGTACTGTCAACTGGACGTTTTTCTCTTATCACTAGCTTCGGTCCATGTGTTCCAGTCTCACTGATTGATTCTCTGGATGTCGATGGACGATTCAAGTCATCACTTGTCTTGGATTCATCAATTTGTGTTGGTTGAATACGTTTCTTTGGCTCTGATGTATCCAATTGTATTGAGAATCGTCTTTTCTCCAGTTTATCGTGTTTTTTCACCTCGACAGGCTTCTCCACTCCTTCTAGCTTCTTCTTAGGCTGATAAACACATGGATAAGAGGATTTTTATTTAAAGAAATAAGAATTTTCAATTTTAGAAAGACAAATTGTGTTTAACCTAACCTTTTTCTTCTGAAAGTCGTCGTCTGATGATAGACAAATAGTGTCGTCTGCCATTTTTTTTTTTGTGTTAAAAACTTTCAGAGGATTTTTTTTAATTTACTGTGGCTGATATGCAATTATTTATTAACAAATACTGTGATAAATTAATAAATTTTCACGTTTGTGCTCTACAATTCACACGTGGGAATTAAAAAATGGCGGGGGGGAGTCCCTGAGAGTCAGCTGACACTAAATTATCTACAATTCGACATCTAGATAATTATGCGCAAGTTGAATCCTCGATTTTAGATAAATATTTGACAGATATTCGATTTTGTTGATATTTATCATAACCTAAAATTATTTCAGGACTCGAGAAAAATTTTTAATTGAAAGAAAATGTTGATTGAGGCTTAAAAATCATAACAAAAGGATTATTATTGAGATAACAGATTAATTAAAGGATTTATTCAACAGGAGAAATAATTAATTGAGGATAAATAGTAACAAAAAACATGAAAAACTCGAGTGAAAATGATTTAGGTCCAGTTTGCCTGAATAATGAGTTATTTGTGATAAATGGAGCTCCATTGAAATTTTATTTACATGGATACAATGAGAGTAAGTCTAGTGGTATGATACGAATAATAGAAGTGAGTTTTTTATTTGTTTATATCGAGTAATTTGAATGAATTATTTCTCCTCGAATTTTCAGTGTTTTAATATTCATTTTTAGGCTTATGGAGGGAAATCATCGAAGCCTGATGCCCCAGATACTTTTGTATTTTGTGAACCAAATTGTTGTTATAATGGAGAACATGATTTTTACAATATTGGATATTTTCATGACAGTATTGCTGCACTTGAGCCTCCGGAATTGAAGAATTACAAGTGAGTGAATTTTGGGGAAAAAATACTTTGACAATTCATGATATTTTTTAATTTCATACCTCTAGGCTTCATTCTCGATCAAATGAACAGCCCTGGAGGTTCACAAATTACCAGGAATGGTTTTCCTTGGAGGACAATGAAGTTAACAATGTTAAACATGAGAAATCACGAAAATACAGGTGATAAAATGCAATTAATTTAATTCTGTTGTCAATTCGTGAAACGTGATGATTTAAATTGCGTTTTATCTTGAAGACGAGTGGTTTTAGGAGAAAATGTCAAAAGACCTTTTTTGTAGAGAATTGAATTTTGGAGAAAAAAGGTCTCTTGATATTTCTTCGTAAATCCACTCCTGATTGAAATAATTTCGTATTTAGTGAGATTTGAAGAATCTAGTCTTGAATCACACAAATTTCGATGTTTCTACTGATAAAAGTGATTTTAGGAGGAAATGCCAAGAGACCTTTTTTGTAGCTGATAAAATTCTCAACAAAAAATGTCTCTTGACATTTTTTCATAGAATCCCTCATAATCGAGATAATCACCTACTTGTGTTGTTGTTTAACTTCACCATTCATCTCTTTTATTTCCCACAATTTTTAAGACTCACAGTGACTGTTGATCGACGACTCACGAGCCCTGTAGATGATGATGAATTGACAGAATCCTATTGCAATGGAGAAAAGAGTGATAATGACCAAGAAAATGACATTGATGATTCTTCAAGCCCTGAATGTGAAGATGAACAGACAGAAAGTGATGATTTATTAACAGCTAAAAAACCAGATGTTAATCCTTCTAAAACTGAAAGTTTCGTAGATGTTGATCATCTGAATGAGTCTGAAAATCGAAATATGAGTGAAGAGGAACAAATTAATCATCAAGATAATGATAATTCTATGGATGTTGAGGAGAACAGAGGCGAGAGTACTTCAGAAGTTGAAGAACATTCTGAGGAATCAAACGATGAATCTGTTGCATCGAGTCATCTGAGCTCTTTCGAAACAGAGAGAAAGAAACGGTGAAAATTGTCGTTGTTAATTTAACGAGACATTTAATTATGCATTTATCTTCTGAATTAGTGATTTTGAGAGGAAATGTGAAGAGACCTTTTTTATAGAAAATTTTCTCAGCTATAAAAAAGGTCTCTTGATATTTTCCCTTAAACCTACGCGTTTCGAAGATTATTGCATAATTAGATTCATCATAATGAACTTTGAATAATTGTGATGCCCTCGGTAGCCGAAGGAAGATGATCTTCACTGAAGAAATGGATCAGAAGATGATGACATGGGTCATGCAGAAAAATATCGTCCCCAGTGATTTTGGAGTAGCTATTTGGAGAGATATGTTGAAAGAGAAGGTAATTTTTTAACGAATTAGTAATTCATTAATTACCTCATTGAATAATTCACAAAAATGTTTCAATTATTCATGTTCCAGGTCTTGGGAGATTGCAGTGTTTCACCTAAGGTTTTATCTCTACATTACAGAAAAATATTGAAGAGCAATCTGAAATTTAAAAAGTACATTGAGGACTTGAAACGAGGAAATCGAGACAGCTTTGATACGTATAAGTGAGCAATTGAAATTTCTATCAAATCTGTCAAATACTGAATTATCTCGACAACGAGTTGGTTAAGGGCAAATTATCAAGAGACCTTTTTTGTCAGAAATTTCATCAGCTACAAAAAAGATCTCTTGACATTTTCTCCTGGAGTCCATGGTTTCCGAGATAAATTCATAATTATGAATTTATGTTACAGCCATCGTTGGACAGCATTGGAAGATCGAATTCTTATGAACTACATAATTGATAATGATCTAATTTGTGATACTACTAATAGATTAAAGTGTGGAAAAATTTGGTTGGACTGTTTCATGGCTAACAAGGTATTCTTGAATATTGATTTCAGATGGATTGACTCTGAATTAATTTTTTCCATTTTTTTTTCTGATATTTCAGCTATCACTTCATCCCAAAAGAACTGATCTGGCTTTACGCAAACGATTCAACCAATATCTTCGTTACAATTATTCAAAATTTACTAATAAAGCCAAGGTACTCAAGAAATTCAAAGAATTGAACAAACGAGAACAGAAGAATGTGAGATAGTCTTCAATTATAGCAAATATCTCCAGAACTAGTGGGTTTAGGAAAAAATGTCAAAGGACCTTTTTTATAGCTCGTGAAATTCTCTATAAAAAATGTCTCTTGGTAAATTCCACTAAACTTATTCCTTTCTGAGATATACACTTTTTTTCATTGTGTTAATTTTTTTTAGTACAGATTATTTAAGATGATCTCTGTAGCTGTTGGATGGATTATTTATTATAACTTGAGCATGTATTATTAAGATGAAATCATGTTTATTGTATAAGTTGTAACAATATGCAGAAAAAAATCATTGGGTATGATGAGAATAACTGACGTAAGTGTCAACACAAAGATTACATTATTTAAACAAGTGCGAAGAAATAAAACTGTTAGAATTATTGAAGAATGCAGTGATTGTAGATTGAGGCGAGTTAACACAGTAAAAAAAACGTTTTTTTTATAAAATATATTCAATCCTTTGTTGATAAACCTAGTCAATACTAATCTGAAATGTATTTTCTTTGTTTTAAATAGCAAAAAATGCTGTTATAGTGGCCCTACATCATCATCATCTCAAAAACTGCTGAAGACTGCTTCTTTCCAGAACAAAAAGGTGAATTCTCATGTGTCCGCCATTTTGCTCTGCATCACGTGACCGAACAGAGGGATTTGTTGATAATTTCATAACCTACAATTATTGTAGACAATCTGGCAGGCCAGTACTCGTCAACAACAGTTTTTCACCATATTCATTCACAAATTGAGGCTTGAAAAATTCCACTTGGATTAAAAAATAGAAATGAGAAGAAATATTTCGTATCGAGAGAGAGAAAAAGTGAATTAATAAAGTGTGTTGATAATAAACTGCAAATTTGTCCTCATTGAGAGGACAGATGAATTAGGAAGGGATTTATCAAGATAAGAAGCAAGTGATTGCATGGGAATTAATAACAAAGAACATGGAAATCTTGAGTGACAGAAATTTAGGTCCGATTTTCCTGAATGATGAATTATTCGTGATAAATGGAGCTCCATTGAAATTTCATCTACATGGATACAATGAGAGTGAGTCTCGCAGTATGACACAGATAATACAAGTGAGTTTTTCAATTTTTTTTCCATTCAACAATTCAATCAATTGTCATTGTTTCAATATTCATTTTATCTTGTTTCAGGATTTTGGAGGGATGTCATCAGAGCCTGATGACCCAGATACCTTTGTTTTTTGTGAACGAGGCTGTCCCTTTAATCCAGAAAAATATAATCGTTACAATATTCAATATTTTTACGATAGTATTGTTGCTCTTCAGCCTCAAGAATTGATGAATTACAAGTGAGTGAATTATGATTCAATAATTCTTAATTATTCTTTATTAATTTTTGTATTTCTAGGATTCACAGCCACTCGAATAAACAAACCTGGAGTGTTGTAGATGACAATGAATCAGTATATTTGGAAAGTATAGAAGAGAACAATAATAACTCCGAGGAATCAAGCAATTACAAGTAATTCAATTCAATTTTTTCGTGAATTTGTGAAAAATAAATGAAAATTGACATAAACTTTGAATTTATCTCGAGAACGTGTAATTTTAGGAGAAAATGACAAGAGACCTTTTTTTTAGCTGACAAAATTTTCTACAAAAAATGTCTCTTGACATTTTCTTTTAAGATGACTCATTCTCGAGATAATCACAAAATTCTCATCGTTTGACTGCTAAATTCATCAATATTCGATATTACGTCTTCCCTAATTACTTCTACCCTTCTAGGCTCGTGGTGACTGTAGATCGTGTGTCTCCAAACCGTGTACACGATGATAGATCAAGAATATCACATTTCACTGGAGGGAATAATGATTACCATGACACAGCTGACGATAATCTCTCATCAAGTGGTCAACATCAAAATGAACTGTTGAATAATGATACTCCGGTGAAGACTGAAGTCTCTCGAGCTAATCGTTGTGAAAATAATTGTTACATAATGATTCATCGTTTAAACGAGGACAGAGTTGAAGTTAGGAGTGAAGGAGAAGGAATGAATGATGAAATTGGACATGATTCTGAGGAGATGTACAGATTTGAGAGCTTTCTTGACAATGGAGGAGACGACAGTGATTACACACTAGTTGAATCGAATGAATTATCTGGTGCATCAGTTTGTCGTAGGACTCCTGCATCAAGAAGAAGACAGAGAAGGTAAGAATTATCTTTGTTGTTAGTAGAAGAGAATTTTTTTACTCATCTCATTGTACTGATATTATCGATTTATCTCGAGAATTGGTGATTTTAGAGGAAAATGTCTAGAGACTTTTTTTGTAGAAAATTTTCTCCCAGAGGTCAAATCGATTGCAAAAGACTAGAATTCGTTATCTCCATTGGTTTTCAAGAAAATTAAGAAAAATGAATTTTTTGAAAATTTCTATAATTTTGAATTCTCTGTCTTGGCTGATCAAACTAGAATAATATTCAAACTCAATATTATTAATTTAATTCCAGGTCAAGAAATAAAATATTCACAGAAAAAGAAAACAAAAAGATTATAGAATGGATTATGAAGAAGGAAGTGATTCCAAGTGATTTTGGAACACTTATTTGGGAGGAAATGATTCGTGCAAAGGTAAATATCTGATGAATGAATAATTCAATCTGTAATAAAATAATTCCATAAAATTATTAATCCTATTTCAGGTCTTGAAGGATCGAACAGTTCTTCCTTACATTTATGCTAAACATTTCAGAGAAAAATTGAAGAATTATACAATTTTCAAGAAATACATGAAAAATTCAATAGTTTCATGAGAATTTAACTCAAATCATCTGTTTCAATTCAGTAGAAAAATTGTAAAATGTTAACGAAATAACTCAATTTTCCTCGTTTCATTATTCAATCAACGATATTTTTGTAATAACTGACTTTACGAGAAAATGTCAAAAGACATTTTTTGTTGAAAATTTCCAGAGCTACAAAAAAGGTCTTTTACAATTTTCTCATAAAATCAATTGTTCACTAGATAAATGCATAATTACCAAAAATGTTACTAAAAAATTTATTCTTTAATATTTCCTAGACTAATAGAATTCTTTTTCCATACATTATTAACAATGATAATACTCACTGGTTAAATTAAACCAAATTTTGTTTATTTTTCACTCAATTCTATCAATATTTAGCTTTTAGACATTTCTTAAAGAATGAGAAATCCATTTTTTATACAATTAATGTAATAAACCTCATCATTAATAGAGATTTATTATAGTTAAAAAACTTGCAATAAAAGATGAAAAAAATTGTTGATATTAATAAGAATAAATCAATGAACTATCGATGTATATTCCTCATCCATAACTTAAGGGATAGTGTGACTAATGGAGTCAGTTTAGTGGATAAGGCCGATGGGAGAAGAAATATGATCTCCGTCATCAGCCCAGGAGCTGATAAGTACTCTCACAACGTTGCCTGAGATTGCTGGCTCTGCATTGTTGCGTTTTGAGCGTTTTATTCTCGGTGAGGCAGTGTAGAATCGACAGTGGAGTCGAAAGGTTCCAATTCCATTGAATTAAGCAGTGAAACAAATGGATAAAAACTTAATAAAAATGGAAAACTCAGAGTCCAGTGGTATGACTTCAACATGGTTCAATGCTCATCTATTCACAGTTAATGATGCTCCATTGAAATTTTATCTGATGGGATATAATCAGATTGAATTCCATCAGATGATTAAAATTATTGAAGTGAGTTTATCAGTCGTTTCAATGTGATTATCGAATGTTGATAAATAAAATAAAAATTATTGTTAATTGTGATTTTATTGTCATCTGATTCAGGCGTATGGAGGAGAATTATCGAAGCCAGATATTCCAGGCACTTTTGTTTTCTGCGAACTGGATTATCCAGTTAGGGCGAAAAAATGGGATTATTATGATATTAAGTATTTTGATGATAGCATTATTGCCCTCAAGCCCCAGGATTTGATGAATTATAAGTGAGTGACTTATACAAAATAATTATCTAAAATTTAAAAAAATCGTTGTGTATTTATTTTTTGTATTTCTAGACTTAAAGGGTCCACAAATCAACCCATGTATTTGGAACATGAGCCTGAGAAATCGATGGATCACAGGTAATTTCTTGTAGGATTAATTTTTTAATGTTTCAGTAGTGAATTGGTAAAACGATTCAAGTCGATTTCATTCTGGCGTCAGTTTTCGATGAATATCTCGGAATCTAAGGGAGATGGCGAAATTTTTATAGAGACCTTTTTTGTAGAGGAAAATGAGAGCTACAAAAAAGGTTCTTATAAAAATGTCTCTATCTCCCACAGATTCCAAGATATTCATCAAAAACTGAACCTAGGATAAAATCGACTTGAATCGTTTTACCAATTCACCACTAATTTTCTTTATTTAATTTCATATTTTCAGGCCACATCGTGAACGAAAGAATGATATTAAAGAACTGAATAAATCCACGAAATTACGAAATTCATGCGCCAGAGTTAAACCAAGGAATCATCCCAGTGCTGTCAAAAATTCTTCAGGACGTCTGGACGATCGTGTGAGAGAATGCTACGTAAAATTGGAACGATTGGACGAGAGTAAAATTGGAATTGAGGGCAAGTATTTTCAAATTGATGTGAAAAAAAGTCCAAATTCTTCAGAAGACGAGGGATATTCTCGGACCACTGATGATAGTCATTCTCCATCGAATCGGTTGTCTTCAGGAACGAGTGGAAAACGAAAATCAGGGTAAAAATAAAGAGATTTTCTCATTTACAAAAGTTTATTAAATACATGAGAATTATATTTCAGTGTCACAGTACGAGATGACGATTTTTCAGAGGGAGAAAATGAAAAAATAATAAAATGGTTGATGAAGAGAAATTCCATTCCCGCAAATACAACGAGAAAAATCTGGAGGGAATTGCTGGAGGATAAAGTAAATGAATTTATTATCAGTAAATTATTTCTAAAATAATTGAAGTAATGCATGTATTTAATAAATTAATTTTTAATCTTCAGGTCCTGCCAGATCGTCATATCACAGTTTGGAAGCTCTCGAAACATTACAATGAAAATTTGAAGCATCATCCGACTTTTAGGGAGTACATCAACGATAAATTGAGATTGCACTGAAGAGTTCAAAAAAATGTAAATTAAATATCGAAAGAGAACCTAAAATAATCAATGAATTGAGGGAAAATAACTCGATTTATCCAATTGATTTGATGTAATAATTTATTTAATTTGTCTATCCCATTTTATCCCTTTCCAAACCCCATTGATTAATTTGTAGAAACAATACATTTTTCAAATTCAAACAGAGATTGATTTTCCCGCGCTAGCGCTGCCTTCGTGTACTAAATTCAAGGTTAATCGCGTCTCTGACGTCAGTCTGTCGTCTGTTGTTGAACTGAGAATATTCTCCATTTTTTTTGTTGATAAATATAAAAAAATTACTAATTTTCAATAATAAATTTCAATTCATCACTCATCACTGGAGAATAATTGACAAAATAGTTAATACGACAAGTAATCAGGAATTATTAACTCTGTGTAAGTAATTAAAATTATTAATTATTGTTATGATGGCCTCCTCTCTATTAGATGACCTTGAAAAGAAAACATTCAACTGTTATGACAGAAAATTCAACATTAGCCCAGTAGAACAATTATTTCGTTGATTTTGAGGTTAATTTGGCATTTTCAGGGATTCAGAAGTTGATTAAAAATGAAAAAAAATTTAATTCGATTATTAAGTGGAATCAACACTAATTTTATCCTTTATTTTTTAGTAATTAAAAAATATTGAAATGAATACTCGAGACTCAATAAAAAAACTCACGACATTACGAAGGAATGATGATGTACCCTCGATTAGGGTTTTAATTAGAGATGACGTAGAATTAGAAGAGAGGAGGAGAGTGATACCCATTCCTAGACCAGCGAGAAATGCTCATGTGAGTGGAGATATTGTTATTTCATACAATAATTGTTTATTTTTGTAATTTTTATTGGATATTTCAGTTGATGATGTTTGATGACGAGTCATTATCATCCGGGAAACAGTCGATCACCTCTGATGATTTCATGTGCGATAAGGCACAGATTATCTGTAGTGTTCTTGGAGTGAGTTATTTATTTAAATTGATTTTTTCCTATTTTAATTGTCTTTAAAGACCTTTTTCTACTGAATTTTATCGTTTAGGAATAGATAAATTACGTTTTACCTATTCAGTAGAATCACAATTCAATGGAGAGAATCTTAAAATTCATTAATTTAGGAGATAAATACAGAATTACTTGTTTTTTTTAGGCTTATGGAGGTGAAGTACCTGGTGACAAAGAAATTGAACGATTTTTTTCAAATAGAGTAAACGTAAGGCTCTCAAATTCTGAACAATTAATATTATTATCGATCATGAAAAATTCAATATTATGATTACTATTTTTATTAAAAATTAATTTTTCGACATTTTTCTCAAAAATCACTAATCCTCGAGATTAATAAATAACTCAATCTGAAAATTTGTCTTCTCCAGGAACCTGAAGACAATTACATGCCATTCAAAGCCTCTGGAGGCCTTCCAAATGGCATAAATTCTACCACCAAAAACTTCATCTCAGAAGGATCAAGATCTGAGAGAGAAAAATGTCAAAGAGTGGATGAAAAACTTGGACTATTCTCCAGAAACATCCTGATGAAAAATCTTGTGCTGAATGGAATGGAATCCATGAGCCTGGAATCACCATCAAGTTCATCATCTGGTAAGGATTATGACTCAGATTGTCATCTCAACACTCCTGAATTTGTGGAAATACTTGATGAACCCGATGTTTTATTACGCCCCGAAATGATGGATAGAGGTGTCCTTGATGATATACCAATTGATGATGGCTTTAGATTTGCTCATCATGGTGTTAAAAAAACTATAACACCTAGACGTTATTTGATGGACAACATTGATGATGAAGATTTGTTCTTTAAAAAAAAACAGTGAGTTTTCATGAAGGAACGAAATTTTTCAAATTCGAGATAAATTGAAAATCGATAGAATCAAATTAAATTTTAAAAATCAGTTTCCGTATTTTAATGATCTGTTTTTCACGTGGACACGTCTTACTTCCCGTTTTGCGAAAGAAAAAACGACACTTTGACACTGACGACGCAACATTTCTAGAAATTTCTGGAATCTTCTAAAAAAATCGAGAACCATTTGGGAGATTCATTTCAATTGTTCAAATATTGATGAATATTTCCAAAACATTATGAAACTTTCTAGAAATTTCTGGAATACGATTAATACCAACGGAAAAACAAGACACAAAATCGGCAATCATTCTCTGTGGAGAGATTAACTGTGATGTACGCGAAAATAAGATATTACTCCAATTCATGAAAAATGAGTTCAATTTAGATTATAATAAAACTCTCTCCACAACTTTAGGCAATACTCGTTTAGATTTAGCCTTTACTCGTTATATTAATATTAATTTATTCAATTATGTATCATATTTCTCTTATCATTGACCTATTATTAATCAAATTATGTTGAAAGATTAATTTTATTACATTAAGATATTTCTCTTTCTCTCCCCTTGACTTTTTCCATTTCATTCAGATTCTAATACCATTACCTAGGCTACATAGACGTGTTAACGTCTAAACTCATTGGGTGTATCAGTGGCATTGGCTAGTGCCGCGATAGATACAGTCACGCCAGATTTTTTTATTCTACTTACAGATCATTGAGTACCAGAGGTTTCTAGCATCCATCAGAGACATTCAGGTTGACAATCAATTTCTCATACTATGATTAATTTTTTCTTCATTCATCATGATTATTCTTATGCCAGTCGTGTATATTTAAAGGGTTAAAAGCTTTCCCTTTAACTCAAGGCAATCGTAAAAGATAGTTCGATAGATTTTTCAACTTTAATTATAATTACTTTATTTTTTGCTCAATTATACCTTTTGTTAAGCCTTAAGATAATTCAATCTCCATTAATATACGAAAAACCAATTAGTTACCTTTAATTATTTTATCATTGATTTATGAATATCCTATGTGAATTCGATATCCAGTTTACATTGAAATCCATTTGTTCACGTAGGAAAAAGTCCTATAAGAAATCCTATAACAATTCAGTAGCGAATTGGTAAAACGGTTTAAGTCGACTTAGCTTCCAACTGAGTTTTCGACGAATATCTCAAAATCTATGAGAGATAGCGAAATTTTTATAAGGACCTTTTTTGTAGAGTGTAATGAGAGCTACAAAAAAGGTCCTTATTTAAATTTCGCTATCTCTCATAGATTTTGAGATATTCGTCGAAATCTGGCTCCGGGAAGAAATAAATCGATTTAAACCGTTTTACCAATTCGCTACTAAATTCTAAAATCCTGTAGAAAATGGTCAATGGATAAAATCTTTATAGGATAGGATTTTTTCCTACGTAATTACATTAAAAAATATTAATTTTCGTTATTTTTGATACAACAAACATACAGTTCTCGTTTATTTAATTTCTAATACTCTGTATCACATAAAAATAGTATAAAATTATACAAGTGAATAAAATATATTTTCATTATTCATCTAAATCCATGAAATTATTATTCTCATCTAAAAAATGTCAATAATGTACTGTTACTCGTAATTAAACGATAACAAATAAAATTTTATTGAAGAAGAGAATTTGAAAATTTGTTTAACGTTTGTCCCATAGACGCAGTGAAATCTCAGTGAAGGAATACTTGAAGAAAAATAATAACTGATGATATAAAATGGTAAAATAAATTTGAAATCCCTCAAAATGCCAATACCCCCCGTGATTTTCCGAATTTTACACTATACCTGAGTACCCCTGGACACACCCCTCAGAGTGACAACCTACTCTACTAAAGATCAATGACTTTTCTTGGAAATTACTCCCTCCAATGCCCTAATTCTCTCCATTCTATTGCAAATCCTCGACATGCCTAAGGGCATTCAATCTTCACAGTTCACACCAAACCATCAGGCACTGATGACTTGTCACCTTGCCCTCAATTATCACCCAAACAGTTCAACAAAAGTTTTTTTTTTCTCTGATAAAAGTGACATTTCCATAATAATCTAAATTAGGACTTGCTCTACTGGATTCTCCAGGCAAATTGTTTTTATACTATCAACACTAATAATAAAATGAGTAAAATAATCCGTCCAATAAAGCCACCAACAAGTGATGATGCTTGGTACAGAATCGTTCATTCTTTAATGTGCCATCGTCAAGGTAATGAACCTAAATCAACCTGTGAACGTGCCATTGAGTCACTAGTAAAGAAGCTCCAGGTATTTTTGGATATTCTCATAATATTATTAATCACTCTATCACTCCAATAATCGACATTTTACTTTTTCCTCCCTTAAGGAAAAACGAGACGAATTAGATAGTCTCATAACTGCTATATTAACCAATGGTTCACATCCAACTGGATGTGTTACAATACCAAGGACACTTGACGGTAGATTACAAATAGCAGGACGAAAGGTTTTTCCTCACGTGTTATATGCAAGAATATGGCGATGGCCAGATTTACGTAGAAATGAAATGAGGCATCTCAAATTTTGTAAATTTCCATTTGATCTAATGTGTGATTCTGTTTGTGTTAATCCTTATCATTATGAGAGAATTTTATCACAAGGAATAGGTATGTATCTGTTTGATTTTAATGATAATTATGTGACTTATTTATTTTTCATCATCTTACGATTCTGTTATTTACAGGCATTTCACGATTGAGCCTGCGATTTAGCACTGGTCGTCCTGATAATCGACATGTTAAGGATGACCATTCAGGTAGAGAATGTAGAGCTCGTATATCACCTGTTGTTGGTGTTAATGTAGATAATCAACTCAATAGAACAATAAAACATCATCTGCCACCGAAGAAATCTGCATCAATCAATTCTCATCAACAACAGCCACAAAAAAACTCGTTACCAACGTCATCAACTAATTTTTGTGAGTAGTTTTTAAAGTAATAAATGAGTTTAGTTGATATAGAAATCCCAGAGTGTAGAATTCATTCATTTTTATCATTTTTCTTTGTTAAAAACTATTTATAGTGCCTCAGATGACCCATTCACAAGTACATCCACTGAATCCAGCAAATGAATGCAACAATAATCAAATATTGAGTTCAAATCAAGACCAAAGTGCTGAAGAGTTTTGTCAAACTACTCCAGTACCAACAACTGATATTGATGCTCTACTAGCATCTTTAGAAGGCGATGCAACCAAAAATTCTCCAGCATCATCAGTTTGTTCATATCATGAAAATACAATACGACTACCAGCTTCATACTGGCATTCTGCTCATGATGGTAATAATGATGTTGTGGATAATTCAGTAGAAAGTCTATTGTCAAGTCAACCAGCCCCAGAATACTGGTGTTCAGTTGAATACTTTGAACTTGATACCCAAGTAGGTGAAACATTTAAAGTGAAAAGTGAATGTCCAAGAGTTATAGTTGATGGTTACGTTGATCTATGCGGTGGCAATAGATTTTGTTTAGGTGCATTGAGCAATATACATCGAACAGAACAGAGTGAACGTGCTCGTCTTTACATAGGTAGAGGTGTTGTTTTTGATTTACATGGTGAAGGTGATGTTTGGCTGACATGCCAAAGTGATCAAAGTATATTTGTCCAGTCTTATTATCTTGACAGTGTGGCTGGCAGAGCACCTGGTGATGCTGTTCATAAAATTTTTCCTTCAGCTAATGTCAAAGTTTTTGATTTGAGACAGTGTTTTAAACAGATGAGGAGCAAGGCTGATACAGCATTAGCTGCTGCTACTGCACAAGCTGCTGCTGTTGCTGGACACTCTACTCATGGGGTACCTGTTATTAAGGTTTTTAATGCAGCAGCAGGTATTGGTGTTGATGATCTTCGACAATTTTGTATTATACGATTGAGTTTTGTTAAAGGCTGGGGTCCAGATTATCCGAGACAGAGTATCAAGGAAACACCCTGTTGGATTGAGGTACATCTTCATCGTGCTCTACAATTGCTTGATGAAGTATTACAAACAATGCCCACTGATAGGCCTCGTCCTGTTTAATTGTATTATTATTTCAATTTTTCATGTGAAATTGGAGTGATGTTTGTGTAAAATAAATAAGAGATTTGAGAAGAAATTCATATTTTTATTCCTTATCTGATAATAAGTGATTTTAGAAATTATTCTCTTTCTGCTGGAGAATAAATCTTTCAGCTTAAAATAAAGGATGAGAGGTTTGTCTTAGTATTGCGTTAGTAAATATTGTCAAAGCCCCTGTTTTCATATTTCCACTGGGCTAGGTTTCAAGGTGAATCATCGATTCAGCAGTGGGGAAATTGTATCGAATAAAATCGAACAGCTTCGCAATAACAGTCTCTCCGGCGTTCAATCGTGAATTCAAGTAATAGAAATAATTGTAGATTATTAGATTTCACGCAGAATAACTAAAGAATTTAGGAGTGAAAAAATAATGAATAAAAATCACAGACAGATGGAGAAATCAGGGGAGAATTACATGAGTTCAAAGTGGTTTAATTCTCAGTTATTTACCATAAATGGAACTCCATTGAAATTTCATTTGGATGGATACAATGTCATTGAGATTTACGAAATGGTGAAAATAATTGAAGTATGTTTTCCACTTTTTTTAATCCAATTATCGAATCAATAAAACTGTAAAGTGATGAAAAATGTAAAAAGTCAGATTAAAAGTTTTGTTAATTCAGTTTTTGATGAATATCTTGGAATCTATTGGAGATAGAGACATTTTTATAGGGACCTTTTTTGTAGCTCTCATTTTACTCTATAAAAAAGATTTCAACAAAAATTTTGCTATCTCCCTTAGATTCCAAGATATCCATTGAGAACTGACACCAGGATGAAATCGACTTGAACCATTTTACCAATTTCGTTATTTTCCAATTGTTAAAATTGTATAAATCCTCATACAGGCTTATGGAGGAGAATTATCAAAACCTGACGCCCCAGACACCTTCGTTTTTTGTGAACCAGGACGTCCAGTTCGAGCACAAAAATGGGATCGTTACGATGTTCAATATTTTCATGACAGTGTTATTGCTCTTCAGCCTCAGGACTTGATAAATTACAAGTGAGTGATTAATTTGGAATTATCATTTAATATCAAACAATATCTCATACTTTTGCACCTCTAGACTCCAAGTGTTTACAAAACAACAGCCTGCGAGCTCCGTCAATGCTGATGAATCATCAAATTTGTGGATTAAAGTGGAAAACATGGATAAATCCCAGGAATCTATGGATTACAAGTAATAATTTTTCAATATTTTACAGATCTTTTCTTCATTCACATTTCCATTTTCAGTCTTCAGGTGTCTACAGACGAATACTCCACTAGTTTTGCAGATAAATCCTATTCTCCAGATCCTGAACAGCTGAATAAATCGACAGGGAAAGAAAATTTATGTGCTAGAACTCAACCGAGACTATATATTCGAGCAATTAAAAGTTTCTCAGACGTTGATCGTCTGGATGAGAATAAAATAGCAATTGTGAGTGATAATTTTCAGACTTGCCATCAAAATAACGAGGATTATGATGAAATTGATGAAAATACTGAAGACTCTGATGACTCAGAAGTTTTACAATCCAATGAAGAAGAATTTATACCATCGAGTGATCGTCGTTCTTCTACTGGAGGAGCAAATAAAACTCCAAGGTAATTTAGAAATTCTTAATGAATAATTCTCCGTTATAATTAATTCACTGGTTTTTATTCAATTGCTAGACGATTTAAAGGAACTTTCACCGAAGATGAGAATCAAATGATGATTAATTGGGTGATAAAGAGAGGTGTTATACCCTCAGATACAGGGAGAAAGATTTGGAGGGAGTTGTTGGAGGAAAAGGTAATTAAATCGATTTAAGTTTAATTCGATTTCATCATGGCGCCAGTTTTCAATGAATATCTCGGAATCTGAGGGAGATAGCGAAATTTTTATAATGATCTTTTTTGTAGCTCTTATTTTACTCTACAAAAAAGGTTATTACAAAAATTTTGATATCTCTCATAGATTCAAAGATATCCATCAAAAACTGATTTTAAGATGAAATCGACTTGAATCGTTTTACCAATTCATCACTCAAATCGTCTAGTAAATAAATTTATTAAAATGTTTCTTCAGGTTCTCCCACATCCTAATCTCACAGTTTTCAGCCTCCAGAAACATTTTGAAGCAGTATTAAAGCACCATCCGATCTTTAAAAAATTCATCGAAGATACGAAAAGTGTTGGGCGCTCACTGAGTCATGGTGCCACGTGAGTAATTTCAACTTTTTCTTTTCATCTCAAATTTTTGTAAAATTACTTTCTCAATTTTTTTTATTGATCCCACAGTACAGTTTATACTGAAGAGGAAAAACGAATTCTTATTCAATATCTCATTGACAAAAATGTCATTCATCGAGCGACAAGTATTAGTGTTTGGCATGAATGTTTGAGAGAGTGCAAGGTATTTTTTTTAATTAATTTCGATTATTTGATAAAATGTATTGATTCCGATTGTCGATAATATTTTTTTAATTAATAGGAATTATTGAATCCATGCAGAACAGCCAGTAATTTGGCAACTCATTTCAGACAGAAACTTCGTTACGATTATGCTAAATATACTGATGATCCACGAGCATTGAGACAATTTAAGAAACTGGAGATGAAAAAACAGAAAATCTAAAACTTTGAAATAACCGATTTTGACTTGATTTATTAATTTTTATTTACACAAGTATTTTATCACCAAATATGATTGATTAATTTTTGTACTATTGAGGCATTATCGTAAATACATATTTTAAAATAAAAAAATTATACCATTTTAATTATAATATTTATTGTATATTTTGACAAAAAAAAATTGATAATTCTTCATTTAACTCGTGAAAGAGTGATTTTAAATCTTTTTCGTAACTGATAAAATTCCTTCTAAAAACATCTTTCGATATTTTCATTCTCGTGTGAAAGAAGAAAAGAAGAATTTTACATATTCCCGCCACTACTCCCCCCCCCCCTCTACCCAAAACACAGGTGCACATAACCTACAATTGGAGCTTGTGAATGATATTGTTGATTTTCTACTGGACTACAGCAAGAATTGAACAGTGAAAAATAATGAATGAAAATCCTAAGAAACTAAAAAACTCTGGACACAATTATATGACATCAATATGGTTCAATAATCGATTATTCAGCTGGAATGGGACTCCCTTAAAATTTTATCTAGAAGGTTATGGTCCGTCCCAGTTTCACGAGATTGTTAAAATAATTGAAGTAAGTTTTTTTTATCAAAATAATTCGATATTCAATAAAATGTGAAAAATCAAAATTTCACCACTTTCTTTAACTTATTCAGGCTTATGGAGGACAATTGTCAGCACCCGATGCCCCAGATACCTTCATTTTTTGTGAATCAAATCATCCTGTTGACGTGAAAAAACACGATATTTACGATATGCAATATTTTCAAGACAGTATTATTGCACTTTACCCCCAAGATTTGATGAAATACAAGTGAGTCATTTGTCCAGATAATTTATTAATATTTCATTTGACTTATTTTTTTATTTCTAGGCTTCGTAGATCCCAAAATCAAGAGTTGTTTACTTTTGAAGATGAAGTTCGATCTCCACGTCCAGGAATTGAAGATGAAAATAATGATAAACCCCCAAAATTGATAAAATACATCACAAATCAACCGTCCACAAGCTGCCAAAATGATGATGATGGATTGTCAGATTTGCATGATGATTGCATGGATTTTTGTTCTTCAGACGATGAAGAAATCATTGAACTGCAAGACAAGGGAGATTCATGCATAGGAGCAGTAGCAAGAGTTGATATTGATCGTTTGGATGACAGCCAATTCGCAGATTCAAGCATTAATCCCCAAATGAATGATCATAATCGTGATATGCATGCTACAAACAGTTTTCAATGGTCTTCAGAGGGCGAGTGGTCGACTGATGACAGTGATACTTCAACATCTGAATCGGATGATGAGTATCGTCCATCAGGCTATCGTCGTCAATATTCAGTGAAGAGAGTTAGGGATGAAAAGAAGAAAGTGTAAGAATTTTATAATTTTTAAAAAATAATGTCACGTGTTATTCACTTATTTTTTTATTCAAATGTTTACAGACCTGTTTTTAAAGAAGAAGATGATGAAGCGATAATAAAATGGCTGATGAAGAAGAAAGTTATGCCTACAATTAAAGAAGAGAGGATCTGGCATGATTTTCTGGTAGAAAAGGTAATAATCTGGATTTAAGATGAAAAAGCTGAATGAGTTTATTCATCATTTTTTTAGGTTCTTCCACATCACAATCTCTCAATATGGAATATTCGAGGACACTATAAGAGAAAATTAATTATGCATCCAACATATGTTAAATGGATCGAAGATATGAAAAAATCAGGGCATGAATTTAAAACCAAACCGCAGTAAGCAATTTAAATTTCTTATCAAGCTTATATTTTTCAACTATTTTATTCAAAAATATTCATTTAACAGTTTACCATATACCGAAGAGGAAAATCGAGCTATGATACAATATATCATTGACAATAATGCTTATCATCGAGCAAGAGGCGAAAAAATTTGGCGTGAATTCTTAGAATCACGCGAGGTATGTTTAAGTATAGAAATTTCAGAATCTAAGGGAGATGGTGAAATTTTCATAGAGACCTTTTTTGTAGAGTAATAAGAGAGCTACAAAAAAGGTCTCAATGAAAATTTTAATATCTCCCATAGATGCAAAGATATCCATTAAAAATTGAACCTAGACCTGATCAACTTTTTCTTTATTTCAGTCATTGAATCCAAGGACTAACCGAGCTCTACTCACGCATTTCGTACAGGCTCTTCTTCCAAAATATTCAATGTATGTTGATGATCCAAAGGCATATAGAAAGTTTGAGAAACTTGTAATAGATCAAAAGATGAAAAAACGCAATTTTAAGGGGGATAATTAATTGGATATTATCCCAGGGAAATCGATACTTTGAAAAAACTCGAGAATATCAATCAATAAATATTTATACATCATCACTATCTATTTTCCAATAAATTATTTGAATAATTACCATTTTTCCTTTCTTATTTGTGCTGCCATCTATGTACAGGGCATCAAGATTCATCATAACCTCAAAATTTTTGACACAAAACATCGAATAAAAGTGCAATAATAACGATTTATTTTCTGTTTATGATGTAAATAGTATTTTTATCAGAGTGAATAATTAAAAAAAGTAAAATGAAAAATTCAAAACCTAATAATTCTACTCTCCAGTGGTTCAATCCTCAATTATTCACTTTCAAGGGAGCTCCATTGAAATTTAATTTGAGAGGATACAGTCAGACTGAATTTTACAAGATTGTTAAAATAATTGAAGTGAGTTTTTTTCATTCAGATAAAACAATCAAATTAATTATTTAAATTATCACTGATTTAGGCTTATGGAGGAGTATTATCAACACCTGATGCCCCAGATACCTTCGTCTTTTGTGAATCAGATTATCCAGTTGGAGCAGCAAAACACAATCTCTACGATATTTCATATTTTCATGATACTATTATTACACTTCAGCCTCGAGATTTAATCAATTATAAGTGAGTAATTCATGTAAAATAGTCCATATCCCTCATTTTAAATCTAATCTTTTACCTCTAGGTTTGAGAGATTGGAGAATCAATGCATCAGGTGTCCTTCGAAAGAAAATAAATCAATAAATTTTAGAAGAAATAATAAATCTCAAAAGAACGTAACTAAAAAGTCTACAAGAAATTCAAAGAGAGGACATTATAGAAAACAGTAAGAATATTTAAAAAAAGTCATTGCATTCATAAAAATTAATTATCTTATTTTAATTCTAGTAATGTAGGATATATCACTGAAGAGGACAATCAAACTATAATAAAATGGTTGAAAAAGAAAAATTTTCTTCCCTCAAAAACAGGAACAAAAGTTTGGATCCAGTTGTTAATTGAGAAGGTGAATTAAGAAATTTGGAAAAGAAAAAAATTTTTAATGAATATCTTCAGTACTCAAAATACTCAGCAAGTCTATTTGCACTCATCTCACCTTTAATAATTCATCAAATGATTTACGAATCTATTCTCTAGGTCCTGCCACATCGTAATCTCACAGTTGGCAATCTCCTAGGCCACTTCAACAGAGAATTGAGTAAGCATCCAGATTTTGTGAAGTACAGTAATGATTTGACAGCTTCAGGACGTATATATAATTCCAAGTAAGTTCTTGTATTATCCTCTCGTGATCTGATGTCTGTATAATTCTTGTTTTATAATTTTTTAGCTCTGGTAAGGAATGCACCCAAGGCTTTCGATATAACGAAATGGAAAATCGAGCTATTGTTCAATATATCATTGATAATAATGCTTATCGTCGAGCAAAGAACCTAGCTTTCTGGGTTAAATTTTTAGAAGCAAACAAGGTAAGGAGTTTCTGAATCCAAGGAGAATAGCAAAATCTCAATTAATCACTCTTTACAATGTTTCTGGGCTCTAGGCATCTCTCCATAAGACAAGGACAGCAAGCGCCTTACAGTCGCATTATTTAAGGAGGCTTTATTGGAAATTTACTAAATATACTGATAATCCAGAGGCACTACGAAGATTCAAGGGAATCTCACGAAGAAGTATTAAACCTGCAACCTAAGACTCTTATTCTACATCTCTGTATCTAGATTTAAGAAATTTCATTTCGATCTTTACAATTTCTTATTATTAACTTGTTATGATTAATAAAGAATGATTGTCATGCAATTGTAACAACTGATGATAATTCTCAGTCAAAATTGGATATTAATCATGGATCATTCTGCTACATAATGAGGGGAATCCCCTCGATCTTTACGAAAGTCTTTTTATACTTTTGTGGGTTTGTTCCTATGCTAACGAGCCAGAATTAAAGTAAAGGAGAAAATTTAAAAAGAAAAATATGAGTGCAATGGCCCTCTTGAGAGCTGGGGTGAGATTATGCGCGTTTAGGGTACCCTAAAGCCTTATTTTTTCTTTGCCACCAGGGAGAGCTTTTCGGATTGACTTCGTCGTGTTTCGACCCTGATTCACAACTTCATATATTTCGCACATAACCTACAAATTCTTTCTGAGGGAAATTGAGGCAGTCGTTAAAACGATAGCTTTAAAATCTATCAGGATTAATTCATAAATTGTGGATTATTTATTCAGCTTAGGAGGGAGAATAAATTACTAGAGCTCAAGTGTATTTCTGAAACAGCAAAATAAATAGTGAAAAAGGAAATAGATGGAAAACTCGAGGCGAAATTATACGACTTCAATGTGGTTTAATACCAAGTTATTTACCTTCAATGGAGCTCCATTGAAATTTCATCTGGAAGGCTACGGTTTTACTGAGTTCCACGAGATTGTCAGAATAATCGAAGTGAGTCTCCAATTTGCTATGATTTTGAGAAAAAAATTCGAAAGATCTTCTTTCCAATAATTGCCTAATTGACGAGATGTTGAAAATCAATTTGTTCTCAGACTTTATTCTCAATTGTCATCACTTTATTATTCATTGAACAATGATTTAGGCTTTTGGAGGGCAATTATCAACCCCTGAAGACCCGGATACCTTCATTTTTTGCCAATCAGATTATTCAGCTGGAGTAGGAAAATGTGATCTCTACGATATTCAGTATTTTCAAGAAAGTATTGTTGCACGTCGGCTCCAGGATTTGATCAAGTACAAGTGAGTGATTCATGGGTAATACTTGTCTAATTTTTCACAAAAATTATTCCTACCTGACAAACAAATCTATGATTGGACACATTTTACACTTTCAGGGTTCGAGGAACTGTAAATCAACAATCCGCGAGTTACAAAAATGACGACAATGAGACAAATTCATGTCATAATGAAATTCATCGTGAACAGAAAAGGAATTTGACAGACGATGATTGCATTGACTTGTGTTCTTCAGATTCTGAGTATCTGAATGGACCAAGAGACGAGAAAAATTCACGTGCATGTGATAATTCTCGAAAAACTGAAAGGTTCTCAGACGTTGGCCGTCGAAACGAGAATGAAATTGCTGGTCCAAGCAAGACTCACCAAATGAATGATAGTAATGATGTGGATTATGATCAAATATATGGAGAAATTTATGAAATTTCTTCAGAAGATGATCAGAGTCATGATGACTCAGACGTTCCTCAAACTATTGATAACAGTAATTCTTCAACAACTGAAGAATCAAATGATGAATCTGTTACACCACATCGTCATTCATTGCCATCAAAAGAAGTAGAGAAAAAGAAAAGGTAAACATTAAATAAAAGTTTTTACTTATTCTCATGGTCATTTGGCCCATCACAATCACCTCATTGGTCATTGTTCCAGGAGGAAACGATCAAAGATAATTTTTTCTGAAGAAGATAATCAAACAATAATAAAATGGCTGATGAAGAAAAAGGTGATTCCCACACTTGGATGTTTGAAAATTTGGCAGACTCTTTCAAATGAAAAGGTAATGTGCAGGGAAATGATTAAAAGATATGACTCAATTTTATAACATTACCTACAAATTCATCTCCATTTCTCAGATTCTACCAAATCCTTGTGTAACACAATGGATACTCCGAAGACATTTCCAATCGATATTAAGTAAACATCCAAATTACATCAAATATATTAAAGATGCAGAAACTTCAGGCCGCATAAGAAAATGCATAAGCCGTAACAGATATACTGAGAAAGAAAATCGAGTTATGATTCAATATCTCATTGACAATGATGCTATTTTACAAGCAAGATGTATCAACCCTTGGATTCAATGTTTACAATTGCACAAGGTAAGTTGAAATATAAAAATTTCTATTTGTGAAAGAAATTAATTGAGAAACCCAATTTGACAATTTTTTCATCATTAATCAATTAATAATTGTCAATTTCTCAACTAATACTTTTATTCAGCCCTTTTAAATGTTTTCATTTTCCAGTCATTATTCCATTCGAGCAGAACAGCTGAAAGCTTACGCCAGCGATATGTCAACGTCCTTCGTTTCGAGTATGAACGATATACTGATGATCCAGTGTCATTGAGAAAATTCAAAATCAGTGCCAATTCAATAGATAATTGATGATTATTCAGTTATTTGAATAATTGAAAACATCATTGTTTAATTCATTAGTATATTCCAATCAATTATTATTATTTCAGTATAATCAGTATTCACATTCCATTCAAATTATCATTCTATATCTAATTCTATAAATTAAAAATTACAGAAAAAAAAAAGTAAATTCAATATTACAAATCTACGAATCTTTGATAGTTGCATTCAGTATCTCTGAGATTGTCGTTCTATCAGAGTCACGAATTTCTGAAATTAAACAATAGAATATTCCATAAACATGTGAATTGATATAAATGAATATAAATCAATTAATTAATTCATCATTTTACCATAGAATGGTTTTTCACTGGCTGTAGGAACAAAATATTTTCCCATCAATTGCTCATCCTCTGGTTTTGTTGCTGTTATTCCCATGGCAAGACATTTCTTCGTGCAAGCACCATTGTAAGTATAAGTTATCGCTAAATCACGAGTTTCATCCCATTGGATTCCAGTCAAGGGCCAGCCTCTGCCCTCACTCGCTATCTTCAGGGATTCAATGAAGTACTCAGCTGCTCTGGTATGGCTGCATGCAGCTTCCTTAATTCCTATGGAATTTATAAATTTTAAAGGTTTATTATCAAGATTATTATTCTTCATTTCATTGTGTCAATAAATACTCATTCATAACTGACCTAGGGACAATTTAAGCAATCTCGAGAAAGACCAGAATTTTGATAATTTACAGCCTGGCTGTATTTCACCACCGTTTACATAAAAATCTATATGGCCTGTAAAGATGAATTTATTAAAGAGACATAACAGAATAGAAAAACTCCAATTTTCTATTTTTTTCAAAAATATTTTTAGCCTATCAATTTGAGCGCTGAAGGCCCCATACGTCTTCACGATTAATAAATTGAAGGTTTATTGAAAGAATTAGGGGCGAAATCCCCTATTAAAAAATCCAGTGTAACGATTTTTGAAGCCCTTATTCCGCTATTCTACCTTGACTTAGTATAGTATGCATAGTATAGTATGTATAGCATAGTATATACTACACTGTACATACTATTCTATGCATACTATACTATACAATGCATATTATACTATGCATACTATACTATACATACTATTCTATGTATACTATACTATGCATACCATACTATACATACTATACTTATACATACTATACTATACGTTTTACACTATACATACTATACTATACATGCTATACTATACATACTATTCTTACACATACTATACAATGCATATTATACTATGCATACTATACTATACTATACATACTATATTCTATGCATACTATAGTATTACTTTTTTTCATAACATATTTTTGTACACTGTTACCATAGATAGTGGTAATTGTAAATGTACTCTATTTTCATAAAATATTTGAACATTTTTTGAAATATGACAAAATTATTTCATATGAAGCCAATAAAAATACAGAGAAGGCCTCGCAAGCAAGGATGACGCGCGCGCAGCGCGCGCATAGTTCTAGTAAATGATAAAAAGAGAGTATAAAAAAAAAAAAATATGACAACTTAAAAAAAGGAGTCAAAATAAAAAAGTAACAAAGATCGATCAGACGATCGTACATGAAGTTGATGAGGAGGGAATGAGAGAGCAAATACGTAACAATATACCCAAGGCTTGGAGTATGCCAAATGTTGCCCCAAATTTCTTGTTCCCATTTGTATGAATCACATCAACAAAAGGTGCATCATTCTTATTCAAACCCCTTCCACTACCAGCAAAACATGGAGCTGCTGGATCCAATGCTGTGATTCTAGCTACTGGCCATATCGTCTTCGCCTTGAAATTTCTCGCAATCATTCCCACAACATGAGCCCCCAGACTGAAGCCGATCAGATGTATTGGTTCCAGAGGCCTTTCTTTTCCCACAGATTTAACTATTTCTTCTAGTAAACTGTGAGTGATAAAAATCAATTTTTTTTATTTATTCAAAATCAAAAGTCAAATATTTTTTTAAAGAAAACTTACTCTACAGCTTGTTTAGCAACTTCTTCAGTATTCTTTGCAGCCTTTACGTAATTTATTGTCTCTGAGAATATACTCCAGTCCACAAGAATGACATTAACATCTTCCTGAATAAGAGAATAGTTTTCGAAAAAAATAAAGTAAATGAAAGCTATAAGAAAAGTCTTTATAAAAATTTGATCAATGCGTTTTATGGAGTCAATTATTCGTAAAATTGATTTTTAAAAGAAATAAATCTTACGTATTTCAAGTAGGCAGTGACCATTGCACTCATCCAATCAGTCTCACCACTCCCCAAAAAGCCATGCGCAATAATAACACTTTTTCTTTCTCTACTGAAATCTGAATGCTCAATATTGACGATTTTACCATTTTCCCCAATTATTGTCCTCGGCGCAGTGCGTGTGAACAGCTGGAGAGTTATTGTAGCATTTGGCGAAGGGTCTGCGGGATTCGGCAAGATGAACTTTAGCAATGCGGTCATCGTACTGTCCAATTTACACTTAAATTCCTTGGATTCCTCTCTAATCACTCGATGTTTAACGAGACTAGACTCCATTCTCGGTAGAAAATCATTGATTTCATCAGAAATTGCGTTGTCGACGATCAAAATAAATAGAGATATTAGGAAAATAAATTTACGTACCGCCATGGCGAAATCGTCTAGCAGTTAGTTTAATGTTTAAAAAATTGTCAAGTTTTTTTCAGAAAGAGAAGTGGAGAAGTGATAAATGAGACATCAGTTGTTGTCTTTATATAATAGTAAAATAGAATTTTCAAGGCTTTTCACATAAAACAGCAAGAGGCACGTGGAATGATAAAAGATTTTATTGTTTTGAAAAATTATTATATTACATATTTCCGAAATTACAATACACGAGGAAAATATTTAAGTAATAAAAAGCAAAAAAAATTTTGTGTAATTCAATGTAAAGAGTGTAATTCCACCATTTTGCTGAATATTTAATAATTATTGGAGGAGAAAATGTTGAAAATTCCTTCCTCCTTGATAATTCGTGGCTTGCTCACTAATCAAGGGTTCGTTCCAACTCTTCTGTAATTTTTTTCCGATCAGCTTCTCGAATATCTTTGGGAAGAAAAAGAAAGAATTTAGCATTTTCCAAAATAGAAAAAAATTATATTATCCAATTTTCAACAAAATTGAATCCATATTTACCATAATATGGTTTTTTAGTTGCAGTAGGAACGAAAAACATTCCTGGATTGGCAGTATTGGCATTAATTCCCATTTGTTGGCATCCCCTTTTACAAATTCTGTTGTAGGTGTATTCCATTGCTTTGCACACGTTTCCGTCCCATTGAATTCCTGTTAGATTAGCCGCAATCCCACTAGCAGCTACTTCGAGGGACTCTATAAAGTATTCGGGAGCTCTTGAGTGGCTGCATATAGCGTCTTTTATCTCTATAAAATGTTTTTTGTCATTAATGTTCAATCTCATTTTTTTTCATTTATTTATCCCAATGACATGTGAATCGATGTGAAATATTTGAAGGTGATGACGAAAGTTTCCATCAGGAGCTCTTTTGTAGAGCAGAAAGAGCTACAAGGCAGATGTTTATAAAAAATTTCGTCAGCTCCATTGAGTTATGAAATATTCTGAAAATACTAGATTTTTGATGAGATTGACTCTTAAGAGGCCTTGGGAGTAAAAAAAAAACTACTGAAATGTGGAAAAAACTTTGCTCCACCAATTCTCCACCAAGAGAGCATGAAAAAGTATGAAACATACTTTAAATAATTCGTTCATTTTTTACTCACAGGATGAAACAAGATGAGGATGCCAGGAAGAGGATGAATATTTTTTTTTATGTTTAAACATGCGAGGTGGTTGACAGGTCCTCGGGCCGCCATTTTGGAGTGAAGGGAAGGGGTATCCAAGCAAGATGGCGGCCCGAGGACCTGTCAACCACCTCGTAAGTTTAAACAGTAAAAAAAATTATTTATCCTCTTCCGGGCATCCTCATCTCGTTACATCCTGTGAGTAAAAAATGAACGAATTTTTTAAATTATGTTTCATAACTTTCCATGCTCTCTTAGCGGAGAATTCGTGGATTAAAATTTTTCCCCACATTTCAGTAGTTTCTTTTACTCCCGAGACCTCTTAATCTATTGATTTGTGAATTGATGGAATACTCACCTAATGGAATCTGAGCCAAATCCGAGATACTTGACCACACACGAAATAATGTTTTTCCACAACCCGGCTGACGTTGTCCGCCATTAACATAAAAATCCACGTGACCTATGACAATAATTCATTAGATGGAATTCAATATGACTTTTTGATTACAGAAATTAATGAAAAATATCAATTCCAAGGGGCAGGAGTACATACCTATATTATGCATCATGCCAAGAGTCACACCAAATGCTTTGTTCCCATTTGTATGGATGACATCAACGAATGGAGCATCACTTTTATCCAAGGAATTATTAGTATGAGTAATACACGGATGTGCTGGATCCAAACCCGTGATTCTATCGACATGCCATGGAATTTGACTTTTCTTCAATCGATGTGATATTATTCCGACAACATGTGCACCCAGGCTGAATCCAATCATGTGAATTGATCCCCATTGGATACATCCCATCTCCTTCTTTACTGCAGCTCTTATATCTACCAATAGCCTAGAAATCAAGAGAATGGAAATTATTACTGAAATGTTTAGTCAGATTTTCTTTCATATTTTTGTAAAGGTTTATCTTCATATTCTTTTTACTCGGAATTTAAAGGAAAAATTTCAATATAAAACTTACTCGTTAACTTGCTCCCCCACCGATATTATATTCGCCGCAGCCTGAGCATAATTTATAGTTTTTGAGAGTATGCTCCAGTCCACAATAATGACATTAACTGAATGATCCTAGAATTTTAATCAATGACATTTAATATAAAATGAAAAAATTCGGCCCATTGAATTGATTCAATTGAAAATCTTTTATTGAAAGAATAAATTTATCCCTTACGTAATTCAAATAAGCTTGCGCCATTGAATGCATCCATGGATCCTTCATATCTCCCTGAAATCCATGTACAATAATTACAGTTTTCTCCTCTGGTCTGAACTTTGAAATTCCATGATTAATTATTTTTCCATTCTCCGCTATTCGAGTCTCCAGAATTTCACCCCCATACTTTACGAATAATTGTAATATTATTTTGGCATCTTTTGGTGGTTTTTTTGCCTTTGGCAATAAAAAATTCACAACTTTTGAAAGGAAACCGCTGTTACTGCAAACGTATTCATCGCCTTTAGCTCCAATTCGATTTTGAAATGTGTCTTGAGATACATTTCGCCATTGATGTCCATACTGAGATTCCCAATTAATTTCTTCATCACTATTAACACTACCAAGAATTAATGAAAATCCCAACAATAATTTTAAACACTTATTCATTGTTTCTCAAGTCTTTTAAAACTGGTGTTAAAAAATGGAAACGACTTCTTAAATTATCTCTAGCTTTTGGAGGAAGTAAAGGGAAATAATACTCCAGTCACGTCACATCAGATATTATTTATTGTCTTGCCATTAAAAAAAAATATCTTGAAGGTCAAACATAAAAATAAATTCCTTTTTTTAAGTATTTCTTATGAAAAAATAATACATATCAGTAGTAAATTGATAAAACGATTTAAGTCGATTTTATCTTGGCGTCAGTTTTCGATGAATATCTCGGAATCTGAGGGAGATAGCGAAATTTTCATTATGACCTTTTCTGTAGAGGAAAATAAGAGGTACAAAAAAGGTATTAACAAAAATCTCGCTATCTCCCATAGATTCGAAGATATCCATTTCGATAGTTTAAATGAAAGAGAAGAAAAAATAGATATCCATCAAAAATTGACCCTAGGATGAAATCTGTTTTATTAATTTGTATTAACTATGAAAATTATAAGTATCATCATCATTATCATCATTTTCCACCTTTATTAATGACTTTTTTGAGCTATCCAACTTCAACTGCTCCAGTATGTCCAATCGATCTGATTCCGTGATGACTGAAATAAAATAAAAATAGTTGTTCATTCGTTATATTTATTTCAACTGATGGGAGACTCACCGACATGAGGATTAATAGTCCCAGTAGAGACGAAGAAAACACCTCTTTGTGGATATTTATGAGCATTAATTCCCATTTCCACACAGATATTACTGTCACAGTCTTTTCCAACAAGTGGTGCTGCATTCTGAGGGGATAAATCCCACTCGTGGCCCCAGAATTTATTATTCAGTTTGTCAGCTTCGAGTTGCAGGGACTCGGTGAAATACTCATAGGATCGCCGGTGACTGCATACAGCTTCCATAATTCCTGGGATGATAATTAAGTTTGAATAGATTTTTTACATTTCATTTGATATCGATTTATCTCGATAATATGTGATCCTAGGAGAAAATATCAAGAGACATTTTTTGTTGGAAATATTGTCAGCTACAAAAAAGGTTCTTTCACATTTTCTCGTTAAACCTTTCATTACTGAGATAATTCAATATTTCTAGAGATGAAAAAACTTGACTAGTTGAATTACACAATTTCACGATTACTCTCATTACAAATTATGATTAAAAATTATTTTAATGTGAAAATAGTACCAGCTCGTGGTGCATCCCATATCGATGCTTTCTTCCAACATCCTGGCTGTCGTTGGCCACCATTTGCATAGAAATCTACATGCCCTATTAATTCAATAATTAAAAAATCAGTTATGTATTTTCAATTTTTACATTTTCTCTTTTATCAATAAATAAATCTTACCAATTGGCTTTTTCAGACCGAGTCCCATACCCGCTATCAATTTACCATTTGTGTGGATGATGTCAACAAATGGTGCATCATTTTTACTAAGTGATAAGGGACTGGCAGCGAAGCAAGGTTGGGCTGGATCTAATCCAGTTACTCTTGTAATTCTCCACTCACTCTTCAATTCTTTAAATTTCTCAGCCACCATTCCACTCACATGTGCTCCCAAACTGTGTCCAATCATGTGAATATTTCCCCAATTATCAGTTGCTGGGTATGTTTTGTAAACAAGTTCCATAAATCTGAGAAGAAATAATTATTTTACAATTTTTTAAATTAATTTATCCACTAAATAATCATACGAACTTTGTAATTTCATCAGCAGCATTTTTAGCATTTACAACTGCTTTGTAATAATTCAGAATATTTGAGTATCGGCTCCAATCAACTGCAATGACATTGACATCATCCTGTAGAAAATAAAAATTATAAAAAATTGATAGAACAGATTAAAAACGAATTCAGTAGTGAATTGGTAAAACGGTTCAAGTCGATTTTATCCTGGCGTCAGTTTTCGATGAATATCTCGGAATCTAAAACCTTTTTTGTAGAGTAAAATAAGAGCTACAAAAAAGGTCCCTATAAAAATGTCTCTATCTCCAACAGATTCCAAGATATTCATCAAAAACTGATCCTAGGATGAAATCGACTTGAACCATTTTACCAATTCGCTACTAATTTTACATAATAACGATATGTTTTTGCTTATAGGCTCCGATGGACATTTTCCTGGAGTCTGGATGAATAATAAATTATCCAATATTCATCATCAATGTGACCTAAAATCATTCACGTGTTTTTAACAAAAAAGAAGATAATAAATTCCATCAATATTGACACTGGATTTTGCACTTCATTGATCAGGTGTTTAGCACGAAGATATGGGTCAAGTGCAGTAATTTATCTAAATATTGAATTTACGAAAAATTATCACGAAAAAAGTTGTCAATTTTCGCTAGGAAAAAAGGTATTTAAAAAATTTTACTGAATAAATTGAACCATTTGACAGTAGGTTCTGTTCCACCCTTTTCAAAAACGCTCCAGCCTCGAGGGCCATAGAGCAGGGCTTCTAGCTTCCCCACGACCAAGGTTGGGCTCGGTAAAATCCGGATCTGCTGGCTAGAACGAGTTGCCAGTGGACGCTTTGCTGCAGTGACACTGCTACAGGCCACGGCCGGAAGACTGTGGACCCCTAGTCCTAAACAGCCGGAGCCATTATACATCAAATAATAATAATAATAATGCTACAGGCCACCCCTCAGAGAACACCCGTTCTCCAAGGGGGGAATCCCATAACACTGACACCACACCCTCGGGGCGGCGGTCCATTGTGTCCGTTTGACACTCATATTCGTGAAAGTTTGGGATTGACGGAGTGGAATCTCAAAGAGTGAGAAGGTTTTTGTTTTGGCTCTAATCTATAGCTTACCGAAACTGTGAACCATTTGACCATTTTAAAATATTAATTGCAGATAAAAAAATAAACATACCAATGCAAGATATCCATCCGTCATTTTTTGTATCCAGTTCTCCTCTCCGTGTGCCAAAAATCCATGAACAATGAAGACAGTTTGTCTCTCAGGTTTAAAACTGGAGTACTCAATCTCAAACTGATTTTCTTCAACATAAAGTCGATATGGTACTTTTGACATACGCGAGTGAACCAGAAATTTAACACGTTTGTCACCCTCAGGTGTAGGTTTATTTTGAAATAGCCATTGGAGAATTTTAGCTACTAGGCTGCCCATGCCAAAGCAATCGACATGTTCATCCTTTTCTTCAAAATAATTTGAGTGATTTTGTGAAACTAGGGAAAGTGAATTTTCGTCGTATTCAGGTATAGATTTACACTCTGATATCACTCCTAAAGTGAATAAAAGTAAAATTGTCACGAGAAATTTAGACATTTCTGGGTAATTAAATGGTGAATAACACTCTGAGGGCAATCAGATGGTGGCTTATTATTTTATAAAACTTGTTCCCCTATCTTGAATCATCCTTATCTCCAATATCTGATATCGAATACGAATTTATTTGTTCTCTCGCTTGATAATCATCATAGTTAATGAAACCATTATCGACAACATCAATAGGAATTTTTGGGGAATTTTGCAAATATCTGGGGGTGATCAAGGTTGTCAAATATTAAATTATCTTGATAATGAGTGATTTTAGAGAAAAATTTTTTTCTTCTTCTTGAATTTACATCAAATATATACAGATAAGGTTATTAAATTCACACTGAAAACTTTTTTTTTTGTAGAACGAAATAAATTAAAATTTTCATTTTTCATAATTGGTAAAACGGTTTATTTTTTATGGATATCTCGGAATCTATTAGAGATATCAAAATTTTTGTAATGACCTTTTTTGTAGCTCTCACTTCACTCTACAAAAAAGGTTATTATAAAAATTTCGCCATCTCCCTTGGATCCCGAGATTTTTGGGAAAAACCTGACAATTGAATGAAAAATATGAGATACGTATTTTTTCATAAAAATTAATAACTAATTAAATAAAAAAAATCTACATTATGACGTCACAAAATGTTACTTACATCGTGACGTCATTAATGCAAAAATTTTCAATTGTCTATGACTAATTAATTAACAATTATTTACGAAAATAAAAATTTTTTTCAAAAAAATCCAATTTTTCAAAATAAAACATAACATGTGGTTCTCTCCCACCATAATCTGTTTTACCCCCCTACGTCGATAAAATAGTTTTCCTATCTCCCTCCCCCCACCCCCTATGTGATGACAAAATCCTGTCACTTGCTAGTTTCCCCTGAGTTGTCCCTAAAGAATGACTAAAAGACATTAAATTGGATCAATTAAACAATTAATACCATCAGTAATGAGTAATATCCCACCTAAACAGTATAATTAAATAATAAATAATATATTCTACCATTAAAATTGATTTTTTTGATACAAATAATCTTGACGAATTTTATCAGTCTCTCATAACCTATTTGACATGAATTTTTGCAAGTGAAATAATTTTCAATTATTCGAAAAAAAAAAAATCACTCATCATTCATAATAATAAATAAACGAGAGAGGAATAAATGTAGTTGTAATATTATTTTTATGCATTTGAATAGAGAAAACAAATGTCAGTGGATCGATGAGTGATAAAAAATTTAACAACGAATTTAATTAAATAAAAATTGAAATAATAACTGTAATGAGTGACTCAGAACAACGCCAGTTGCACGTGCCTTATCGTGAATATCACAGCCAATGTCTGAATAATACGAGAAATCAAGTAGAGACTGATGCACTAGTAGATTTATCAAATAATCAAACATCTGTTGGTATAAATTCAGTGTCATTTGTACAATCTAATATTAACGATTTGTCGGAATTAGCTGTACCTGATATTGATTTTTCACCAAATTGTGGTAACGATACAACTGCAATCATTGATTCACCTGGCACTGACCGGGAGAGTCAGCCTCTCCTTGGTCGACTTGAACTTGATGTTACTTTTAATAGATTTCCAGGTGAGATTTTATTTTGTTTTTGTGGGAATATCTAGGAATCTGAGAGAGATACAGAAATTTTTGTAGAGACCTTTTTTGTAACTGGGATTATGATATACAAAAAAGGTATCTACGAATTTTTCTGTATCTCTCTTAGATTCGGAGATATTTATTAAATAGTTATTTCAGAATTTTGTTGATTGATAATTCGATGAAGAGGGAAGTTAATTTGTTTTTTGGGAGATATCTCTGGAGTAAGGGGAGATGGAGAAATTTTTGTAGAGACCTTTTTTGTAGCTCTGATTTTAATCTACAAAAATGGTTCTCATGGAATTTTTGTTATCTACCTCAGATTCGGAGATATTCGTGAAAAAACAAATTGCTGATTTGAGGATATTAATTCTGATGATTTTAATTATTTACAGATGATCCACAATTCTCGGAATTAGTTTGGCAAGCTGAATGTGCCATTGACAATGGCATTTATCCGGAGAGAATATATCAGGGTTCCAGTGGAAGCTACTTTGTTAAAAATAATGCTGGTGTAAGCTAAAACTTTTATTTCTAATTAAATTCAACTTTGAGATAAGTTTTTGTTGAATATCTCGTTATCCAAGGGAGATATCAAAATTTTCAATAAGACCTTTTTTATAGCTCTCACTCTCCCCTAGAAAAAAGCTCCTCACAAAAATCTCTCTATCTCCCCCAGATTCCGAGATATTTCCAAAAAACTAAAAATTCTCACAAAATAATTTTTTTATTTCACAAAAATAACTAAAAAAAAATTCTCCTTCACCCCCAGAAAATAATAGCAGTGTTCAAGCCAAAAGATGAAGAGCCATACGGCAGATTAAATCCAAAATGGACAAAATGGATGCATAAATTATGCTGTCCCTGTTGTTTCGGTCGTAGCTGTTTAATACCAAATCAGGGCTACTTGAGTGAGGCTGGAGCAAGCCTTGTTGATCGTAAATTGGGCCTCGGTATTGTACCAAATACACGAGTTGTAAAATTGGTCAGTAAGACGTTCAATTATCCTCGTATTGACCGACAAAAAGCGAGAATGAAAAAAGTTATAATGGATCAATTCCCAGCTGTTGGTTCGCAATTTAAAAGGCTCGGTTTACCACCAAAAATTGGTTCATTTCAACTTTTTATGGATGGCTACAAAGACGCTGATTATTGGCTGAGAAGATGGGAGAGTGATTCATTGCCAACAAGACTAGCCAGAGACTTTCAATTGCAATTTGAGAGGCTCGTTATTCTTGATTATATTATTAGAAATACAGACAGGGGTAATGACAATTGGCTTATTAAATATGATCCAGTATTGGCTAAAACATCGATAGAAGAGGCACAAGTTCATATTGCTGCCATTGACAATGGACTTGCTTTTCCATTTAAACATCCAGACTCTTGGAGGGCTTATCCTTATCACTGGGCATGGCTGAGTCAGGCTAAATTACCATTCAGTGAAACCACTAGGGAACTTGTACTGCCACAACTGTCTGATCAAAATTTTGTACAGGATCTTTGTGATGATTTGTTTCAATTGTTTAAGGTAATTTGGATTTTTATTGAGAAATAGTTATTTTAGGAGAAAATGTCAAGAGATATTTTTTATAGAAAATTTTCACATCTACAAAAAAGATCTCTTGACATTTTCTTGTCAAATCAATTGTTCACGAAATAATTGCATAATTAATTTTTTTTTTAAACAAGGTTATTGTTAATTAGGCATTTATCTAGATAACGGAGAATTTTAGGAGAAAATGTCAAGAGACCTTTTTTGTAGATGAAAAAATTTTCTACAAAAAATGTCTCTTGTCATTTTCTTGTCAAATCAATTGTTCACGAGATAATCGTTTTTAATGATTTTATTCTTGTAATTATTATTGCAGCAAGACAAAGGCTTTGATAAACATAATTTCGATAGACAAATGAGTGTCATGAGGGGACAAATATTGAATTTACAACAGGCACTCAAAGATTCCAAGAGTCCAGTGCAATTGGTACAAATGCCGGCTGTTATTGTAGAAAAGTAAGTATTTGTAATTGATCAATCCCATTTTTAATTTAGTTTTAGAAGGATATCTCTGAATCTAAGTGAGATACAGAAATTTTTATATAGACCTTTTTTGTGAAGCGAAATGAGAGCTACAAAAAAGGTCTCAATGATTTTTTTGGTATCTCCTTTAGATTCAGAGATATCGATCAAAAACTCGAGTATAAAATTTGAATTTTTTGTTTTTCTTCCAGAGCGAAAGGAAATGGAACGCCAAAATTATTCTCGTTTTCCGATACATTCACTCAGCGCTTCCAAAACAAAAGCCCTTTCTTCTCCTGGTGTTGAATCACCCAAGACCATCGGAACAATTATAAATAATACACATAATACTTAATAATGAAACAAAGTCATAATAACGAGAATTGAAGGAATGTCGATGAATGAATGAGAGTGGATGGAAAATTATTTGTAATAATTTTAATGATTATCCACTTCTTCCTATTCTCCATCATCTCAGTGAGTTTAGTTCAATAAATATTGTTTTTAATATTATTTTCAATTGAAACTCAGTAGCGAAGTGATAAATCTTAATAAATTTCTATTAATTTCTCAATTATCTCGGTAATGAGTGGTTTTAGGAGAAAATGTCAGAAGACATTTTTTATAGCTGAGAAAATTTCCAACAAAAAATGTCTCTTGACATTTTCCCCTGAAATCACTTACTGTCGAGATAATCCCATAGTTAATGAAATTTAAAAAATTTACATCACACTTTATCATTTTGCTACTGAACTCAAAATCATGTCTTGAGAAAAAAGAAATTTATGCTGTAAAAAATTGTATACATAATGATTGTGAATGCCTATTCCCTTTCAATGAGAAAATTCATACATAATACACGTCTATAAATATTTGTATACATAATTGAAATGAAAAAAGAACAAAAAAATTAAGACACAAACAAAATATGAATAGTCTCCTGAACCAGAAATATGTATTTTTTCAGTCACATGTACTATCGTAGAATTGTTTGTGCCAATTATTATTATTGTTATAGTTATTACCAATTATTTGAATAAATATTTAATTATGATAATTTAATCACAGTTTATGAATTCTGAATATTTTTTTTTTCAACTCTGAAACTTTTTGGGGAATATCTTGGAATCTAACAGAGATAGAAGAATATTCATGAGGACCTTTTTTGTAGAGTGGAATTAGAGCTACAAAAAAGGTCTCTATGAAAATTTCCATATCTCCTCTAGATTCAGAGATATTCAACAAAAACTAGAGTAAAATTGATTAATCTATGTTTATCATTTCATAACTCAATTGATTCTATTTTAATAACACATGACAATATTTTTGAAAAAAAGAAGACATTAACTGCAGCCAATTTCATCATGATTCGTTCTCACATTTCCGAATTTTGTCATCTGAATGTTTTCCGTTTATAGAATCTTATTTTATCGATTTTATTATTGATTTTATTCTCCCAAGAAGATGGAAGTGAGTCCTGTCTGTACCAAAGTGCAGGAGAAACCCTGTACCCCTTATTATAGGCCCAAAGGATCTCCAGCACCACGTCCAGTAAGTCCAACCTGACGATCTCCACATTCTTCATCGATTATCCATTTTTCTCGAGAACCAGTGATTCTAGGTGAAAATTTCAAGAGACTTTTTTTGTAGAGAAGAAAATTTTCTACAAAAAATGTCTCTTGACATTTTCTTGTCAAATCAATTGTTCACGAGATAATTACATGATTAGTGTTTGTAAAAATTAAAATTAGCTAAATTTTGAATCTTGATTATGAGGCCATTGTTAATTAGGCATTTATCTCGAGAACAAGTAATCTTACGAGAAAATGTCAAGAGACCTTTTTTGTAGATGATAAAATTACCAATAAAAAGTGTCTCTTGACATTTTTCTCTAAATTCACTCATTCTCGAGATAATTCAATATTAAAAATTACTTTTACAATGAGATTCAATAAAATCTCTAAATTTATGTGAAAAAGATCAATAATTAATTTAAAACAGGGCGTAAAATGCAGGAGTTATTACATCCAACCCCCCCGTGTACAATCATTCGCTCCAAAACGATCATTTTGCCCCCCGGAAGTTGTTCTTGACACGTGTACAACATACGACAGTACTTATAAAAATATTAAAAGCGATCAGTATGAGAGATTAGCACCAATTCGACCAGCTGAGAATTTTCATCCAACAAACGCAAAGTTTCACGATGGTACCACATCACGAATGAGTTATCAGCCTGTCTGGAATGTTGTTAAGGCAAAGCCTGTTATCCCCCAAAGAAGGTCTGTAATCCTCTCAACGATAATTATCAAATTTCGACATTTTTATTAATTCTCCCTATATCTCGAAAACGAGTGATCCAAGATGAAAATATCAAAGGACCTTTTTTGTAGCTGAGAAAATTTCCAAGAAAAAAGGTCTCTTGATATTTTCTTCTAGGATCATTTGTTATTGAGATAAATTGATATTTAATGAGATGTGAAAAATCTGTCAGGAGGAATATGTTCGAAGGACCGATGCAGATGACGACGACAGTCAAGCACGATTATTGTGAGAAATATGTGGATAAACCCCAGATGATAATTCCATGTGGAAGTATAAAAATTCCTTCAGCTCGTTTTGATGCTCAAACAACTAGTGGAAATTCTTATAATGTACCTGGACCAATTGAACAAATTCACAGTTTTAAACCAGTGAATAGATACTGTGAACCTGGTGAGAGACTTTCCAACGAGACAACATCAAAATTGAGCTATCAACCGATTCAAGTACCTCAACGAGAAATTTATCCATGGGCGCAGAAAGCAAAATACATGTACATGAATTATTTTTTTAATCGAATGAGTTTTCGCGGAATATCTACGAATCCAATGGAGATATCGAAATTTTTGTAGAGATCTTTTTTATAGAGAAAATTGAGACCTACAAAAAAGGTCCTTATGGAAATTTTTATATCTCTCTTAGATTCGGAGATATTTACGAAAAACTTTCCAAAATTAAGTTTTTTTTAAAATGAACTCAATGAACACGAAATTGAGTTTCAGTTTTTGTTGAATATCTTTGAATTTAATAGAGATATTAAAAATTTTGTAGAGACCTTTTTTGTAGAGAAAATTAAGAGCTACAAAAAAGGTCTCTATGAAAATTCCTCTATCTCGAATAGATTTGACGATATTCATGGAAAACTGGATTCAAATCGAAAACTTGTTATTACAGACCCTCAGATGTTGCAATGGACAATACCACTACGTACTCCAAGAGTTTCTATGCAGACTGTAGTGCTCCAGTGAGGGAGAAGGCAATTGTTCCAGTGGGAAATAAAAATTTATTCCATGGAGATGAAGAGACTTTTACTGGAACTACTCTCTATAATGAATTTTTTATACCGCATAGGAATGAACGCGTTGCTCCGGTCATCCCGTGCGGAAGTATGAAACTGTCTACTCAGAAAATGTCTCATGACACTACTTCAAAAGTAATGAGAAGACTAATTAGTTCATTAATAGTTGATTAATTGATAAAAAAGAAGAAAAATATTGAGATAATTTTATTTGGTTTTCAGTTTTTTCTGATTATCTCGTAATCTATTCAAGATAGCGAAATTTTTGAGAGGACCTTTTTTGTAGATCTCATTCTGCTCTACAGAAAAGGTCCTTATGAAAATTGTGATATCTGCTTCAGATTCAGAGATATCATCAAAACAATCTTCCCTATTTTAAAGTTGAGAGTTAAAAAAATGAGTTTTTTAAATTCAAGTTTTGTTTTTGCTGAATATCTTGGAACGCAAGGGAGATATCGAAATTTTTGATAAGACCTCTTTCATAGATCTCATTCTGCTCTACAAAAAAGGTCTCCATGAAAATTCCTCCATCTCTCTCAGGTTCGGAGATATTCATGAAAAACACATGTTAAAATTAAGTTGACTAATCACTTGTCTATCAAAACAATTTAATTTATTAATTAATTCATTATAGTTGAGTTATCAAATGGTTTGCGGTGAGAAAAGAACCCCAATTCGTCCAAAAGAAAGAAGTATTCTCAGTGAGAAAGGACAGATTCTCTCAAACACAACAAATCGCGATGATTTTGGTCCTAAAATGGCAGAAAAACCGACTGTCATAATTCCCTGCGATAATATCCGCAATTCCAAAGCTCCTCTTGAGGGTGCAACAACATCACAATTTTCTTACATGAATCCAGGACGTGTCACACCCCTCGAAAGCTTTAAGCCTCAAGTTCAATATAACATGTAATTATTCCCATTAATTCCATTTCTAAAAATCCAAAATTCAGTTTTTTATAGATATCTGCAAATCTAAGAGAGATATCAAAATTTTTATAAATACCTTTTTTGTAGCTCTCATTCTGCTCTACAAAAAAGGTTCCTATAAAAATTTCTCTATCTCTCTCAGATTCCGAGATATTCACTGAAAACTTGTCTGTTGTAAAATTACATTCACGAAATTAATTTCGCAGTTTTGAAAAATAGTTTTTTAGTGAATATCTCGAAAACTAAGGGAGATAACAAAATTTTCATAAGGACCTTTTTTATAGCTCTCAATTTTCTCCACAAAAAAGGTCTGTACAAAAATTTCGATATCTCCCTTGAATTCCGAGATATTTCCAAAATAAATGATAGCTTCAAAATAAAAAATAATGAATTCACTTCTTAATCATAATTAACTTGATTAATTTAAACACAGGCCAACATCAAAATTAGATACAGACACAGTAAACAAATTATCCTATAAAATATGGAACTTGGAGCCAAAAATGCCAATGCCATGGGCACAAAAGGGACAATACGAGGCACCAAAAAGTCGAATGCAGGGTGAATCAACTTATCTCAAAAGTTTTGCACCACCAGGAAGATTCGTCGAGGAATGTGAAGTACTAGAAGAAAATTCTTGCTATTGACATCATAATTAGCATCACAAAATAATTATTTAGCTCATTAATAATAATAAATCACCAGTTTTCTTAATCGAATAAAAAGAATTATTGAATAAATCAATTAGCAGTGAATAATTCTTTAATTCTCTGAACATAATTACATTCCGAGTGGCTTCAAACGTTATAAACTTGTACAATCACCGTAATTAATGCACAAAAAATAATAATCACAAAGTTAGTTTACAATAACTCATCAAATATTATTTTTAAAAACTATCAAAATTTGTTTATTCGTTCCATCCAGAGGAAAAAGAAACATAAAATAGTTTGAGTGGTAAATTGGGGCAAAATGATTCACCATTCTCATACTGTTTTGCCCCGTAATGACACTCTCATCATCAATTATGTACAAACTTCTCAGATTTATTTGAAATTCAGTTGTGAAGTGAAAAATGTAAAAATGTAATTTCATTTATATGTATTTATCTCGGAAACTATGGGTTTTAGGGGAAAATGTCAAGAGACATTTTTTGTAGAGAATAAAATTTCTGACGAAAAATGTCTCTTGACATTTTTCCCTAAAACCACTGATTATCGAAATAAATCGATATTTAATCATACGTGAAAAATCAAATTCTTTTTTTTGAGTGATCGTTATTTGACGATTCGTTAATTGCAAATATCTCATTAACAAGTGGTTTTAAGAGAAAATGTTAAAAGACATTTTTTGTAGCTGATTAAATTTCCAATAAAAAGTGTCTCTTGACATTTTCCCCTAAAATCACTCATTCTCGAGATAAAACCCTATTTAACAATACAATTTTCCTTCAAAAATCAAATTTCACATAGAATCATAAAAAAGAAATATTTATTCTCCATCAAAATAAAGAGAATTTATTAATCTCTTCAATACAATACCAACAACCATAATTCCACATTTCTTCAAGCTCACTCTTAATTAATCTAAGGCACCCTGGTGACTAAGAATCATCTCATTATTTAATTCCTCAATGCTATCACTTTTATTTAAATCTCTCACGCTAACGTTAAAACAATTATAATTATGTGAAACATCGAGTTTTACGTCAATTAAAAAATCATTTTCCCCCCCCAAAAAGTTATAAAACATTATTTATCAATTAATCATAATTTCTTTGAATTGAACTTTCAAAAAAATGAAAAATAAAAATGAAAAATTTTCGATAAAAATTATCAATCAATTGATAATTGAAGAAAATCAAAAATTTTGTGAAAAAAGAAAAAAAAATTATTTTAGTCTATAAAAGCTACGTAATAAGCACGATTAATTGATAACTCTTCTCTTATGAATAGGCTAGTGTAGTATCCTACCCTTTGGGACGCTAAAATGTCTCATTAACATAAAAAAAAAAAAAAAATGATACTAGTGATTAATTAACGATCGCAAGGCTTTTACATTGTTATCTAGATAATTGTACTTAATGTAATAATTGAGAGAAAAAATAATAATCAACTATATAAATACAATGAAATAGATATTTAACAATTAACAAAAGAGCACGGATTTTGTCATTGCACTTGAGGAAAAAAAAAAAAATCATCGTAAACTCTTATGACATATTTAATTATTCGCGATCGTTATTAATTAACACAATTAAAGTGGAGAATTAAATTTCAAGTGATATGAATATAATTTTCAGTGAATATCTCAAAAACTAAGAGAGATATCGAAATTTTTCAAGAGACCTTTTTTGTAGCTCTCATTTTTCTCTACAAAAAAGGTCCTCATGAAAATTTCTATATCTCTCTCAGATTCCAAGATATTCACTAAAAACTTATCTGTCCTAAAGTTACATTCACAAAATCAATTTCTCAATTTTGAAAAATTGTTTTTAGTGAATATCTTGGAAAATAAGAGAGATATCAAAATTTTTGAAGATACCTTTTTTGTAGCTCTGAATTTTCTCTACAAAAAAGGTCTCTTCATAAATTTTAATATCCCCCTTGGATCCAGAGATATCACCCAAAAACTGCTTCACCCAAGTTTCACACACTTCTTTTCCTCCCAACACTCTACCCCTATTCCACTGTGTTTGTCCCACATAATGTGCCATATAATTTGTCAATTAGACTCTTAAATTTAAACAGTCATCAAAAAATATGCCAGCATCCACCAAATGCGTTTTACAATAATTTTCATAAATTATCGTTTGTTACCTATTTATCACGTACATTGTGTGCATTAAAAATAGGGGAAAAAAAAAACACCACGAAATGTTCTAAAAGAAAATTGATATCGATAAAAATTTGTCATTCGACATAATAAAAAATATAAATTTTTCACATGCGAAATAAATTTTAATATCTGATATCAAAAAGAAATTTTTTTCACAATTTATATCATTAGTGACATACCTACTGGGGCTTGTAAGTCTGCATAAATTCAGAAAAACCGAATCCATTGAGCTGATCCAGATTGAGATTTTCATCGATGGCCAGTTCATTGTGTCCAATCAATTCCACGTAGTCCATGTCACTTTGTCGACCAATACTCGATTGACCAAGGCCCGGAGCATAGCTACCATAGAACAAAACACAACCCCAATCACTGGCAATTCTCACAATACCAGAAAAATAATTAATTAATTTTGTTTCTCTTCCCTCTTGTATTTTTAATTTATTTAAAAAAAAAAAAATAAACCTAAATTCACAGTTATCTGTGTTGTCTTGTTATTCTCAAAAATTTTATGAGTCTAGCCGGAATAGCCGATACAACACGCCCAAAGCACAGCAAACAACCACATGATTACATGATGTTAATTAATTAAACAAAAAAAACATCAGTTGTGAAGTGGTTAATCAACAGATTTTTTTTATTTTTCATTAAATAGCGAGTTATCTCGATAATGAGGAGTTTTAGGAGAAAATGTCAAGAGACATTTTTTGTTGAAAATTTTGTAATCTACAAAAAAGATCTCTTGACATTTTTCTCTAAAATTACTCATTAACGAGATAATCGTAATCAACAAAAATTTCGAATTTTACAATTTTTTAAAATTGAATTTTTTACGTTTCATTGAATAACAAAATAACTCGATAATTAGTGATTTCAGAGGAAAATGTCAAGAGACATTTTTTATTGGAAATTTTATCAGCTACAAAAAAGTTCTCTTGATATTTTTCTCTAAAACCACTAATTACCGAGATAATACCATATGAAAATTCAACTGTTCTGTTCTGATGTCTTTTACCACTTGACAATTGAAATGATTTATCATAAATAAACATGAAGAGGGCGAGTGCGATAATTAACTTGTCTCTATAATCATTTTAACATTTTTGATAGTAATTATCATCTCATAATGACTAAATTAGTTAATGAATTTGCCATTTTGCCAGTTGATGGGTGTTTATTTACCAATTGGAGTTGCGTTTTGTTTTTTTTTTTTTTTGAAAGCGAACAATTAAAGAACAAAAAAAATGTAACACCAGGCTTTATGATGTGGTTGTACCGGCTTGCTCCAGGCCTTTGGGCATAACTCATGGATTACAAATTATTTCGTGCAGCAATTAAAAGCTGTTATGAGGAGTTTTATAATAATACTGGGGCTTGCCACTTATCACGCAATACAGTAATTCATTAATTCTATAATTAAATTGTTGTTTATGTTATATTAAGGACGGTTATCAATTGCTTGTCAAATTAATTGGTGGAGCCGAGTTACAAGATTATCAATAATTCCATGCAAAATTGATTTTAGGAAAAAAAAAATTTTTTTTTTAAATTTATCAATCAATTTTTTGACATTATCGTTAATTATCTAGAGTATATCGAGTATCAAAGATAAAGCTAATCAAAAAATTGTATATATTCTTTCCTCACAATTGGGTAATTATCAATAATAACGCATATATAATGTATCACTGTACTGTTACATAAAGCATTTGAAAAATTCAAGTGATGCAGTTTAACACAAAATTTTAGTATTGAATTATCTCCGAAACGAGTGATCCCAGAGAAAAATGTCAAGAGATGTTTTTTTTTGAAAATTTTCTCACCTACAAAAAAGGTCTCTCGACATTTTTCTCTAAAATCACTCATTAACGAGATAAACGCAATCAACAAAATTGTCGATTTTAAATGTCTCATTGAATATCAAATTATCTCGAGAATGGGTGATTTTAATAGAAAATATCAAGAGACATTTTTTGCTGGAAATTTTCTTACCTAAAAAAAAGACCTCTTAACATTTTCTCCTAAAACCACTCATTAACGAGATAAAGACAATAAACAAATCTCAAAATCACAATTTTCCACAAAAAAATGACATTTCTATTGTTTAAATTAAATAACTGCACCCCTTGAACATCCTCGACAGTAAAATTTAGTACAAAAAGTGTATTTGATCACCGCCTGAATCTCAGAAAATTCCTCGTATAAAAAAAAAAATAAGAATATAAAAGAGTAAAAAAGAAAATACTAAAATTTATAAAAAACCACGAATTTAATTTGTTTTACATCCAAGGCACTGACCTTGAGGCAACAGAAGGTGTATCCCTAGTGACTGAAGGATCTGGACTGTGTGCTTGAAACATAGTAGAAGGTGTAGCTGGATAACTGCTACCATGCCCCTGTCCACCTCCACCAACTCCAATAATGGATGAATGTGATGGTGTTTGTCCCCCCACCCCAGGACCACCCCATCCAGGCACATGTATTACCAATAGTGGCTTAACATAACCATTATTGGATGTCGGTTGATTTTCAGTAAATGGTGTATAATATTTCGAAAATGCCTGATCCTTGGATAAATCAGGATAAAGATACATAAGATGATGGAGATCAGATACTCTGTCAGCAAGACTCCTTATTGCAAAATCTTTACTCGTAAATGGTTGAAGCATAAATACTTCAGATTGATCACCAACCCAGGCTATTGTAACACCACCCAATTCCGAGTCTGAAAAACGCATGAGAAATGTTCCTGATGGGCAAGATGCCAGCATTTCTTCAGCCTGTTTCTTCCTCACAAAACCAAGAATATAACCATCGATCCAGGGACCCCTCAGGTGTTCTCTTGTGAGTTTCATAACAGCATAAAACCACTCCCAGAATGTGAAATTACGTTCGGGTAGAGGCTCTTTGCAAAATTGTGCCCAACTTAGAAGAAGATTTGAGTAATCCTGCTCTTGATTACCTCCTGGAGTGCCTCCTGGATTGACAATACCTCCACCACCTCGAAAAGCCTTTTCTGCGAGAAAACGAAGATTGTCTTCGAGGAGTGATCTACCTGTTGCTGATCTGGGGGGGGACAGAGGATTTATTTAAATATTAATTCGTCAAATAATTCTTAATTTACCATTATCACTCAAGGGGGCTCCTCAGTTGGTGCGAGTGGAGGGGGAAATGGTTAAGTTAGTGAGGTTATATTCGACAGAGATGGAACATCAATATGGCGTATCGCTCAGCGTTTTTCTATCGTTAATTTGTTGATAAAATTTGTGAGAGGGACCGATTAAACTTCTTGTCCATAAGGGACAAATTAAGCATTCATGAGGCCTATGTTAACCCTCTGATTCGAAATTCGTTCTCTCCACTACGCGCCATTTGTACTGTAATGCGTTGTCCCCACTCCAGGGGGCTAGGTACGACTTAGTACGCAGATAAAAAATTACCAATTTTAACCCTCTTTTCAACAACTTATCGTGCAAATATTATGTTCGTGGTACCTTGTCATCAACATGACGATTTTACTGAGGAGACCCCTTAAAAAAAAAACCCCCCCTTTCCTCACCTGAACTTGACATTCAAAGCTTCAGCAACTTGACTCCAAGGTACCTTATCAGGCACAGCAAATGGCACACGTCCAGGCTCAGCAAATGCATTGTCCCAGGTAACAGTTGCCCAAGCATGGGGCTCCTGATTACCATGAACAATAACAACAACTGGCAAACTTAGTGTCCAAACTTGAAAAACTAATTCACCACCACCAACTGAAAATTGTGATTGAAATAGTAGTGAAAATTTTTCATCCATAACCGACTCAGTTCCCTTCTTCTCAGCCCTTTTAATCTTCTTAAGCTGCATATTCCTGAAGCTAACAGACAATTGCCTAGTTGCCTGATGATACTCCATAGTCCCTGTATTATTCAATATCTCACCACTGGCCTCTCCACTCTTGGCCATTTTATCATTCTTCAATAGAGAATTAGCCTGTGTTTCACTGATAATACTCACTTTAACCTGTGGTGGTGTCATATGAACATTCAATTTACCCCCAACCAACAGTCTCACTGTACTAGTAAATTTTGTATTTGTCTTCATCACCTGAGGCGGTTGTTTTTCAATGATAAATGTACTAGTTACCAGAGAGCTCAATAACTGTGTTATTTGGGAATTGAGAGTTGGTAGAATATCTTGGACACCTGGTGGATCAAGTGCTAATTTTTGTTTTATCCTTTCAGCCTCTTTTATCTGCTGACGATTTAACCAAATTAATTCAGCAAGACTCTCACACCATTCTTGTATAGAGTCCAATGTACTGTTAAATGGTGCACCATTACCAGCCAATTGTTGATCTCTCTTCCATCTTATGAGCTCATCATCGAGTACTCTTGATTGAAGTGAATTTAATCTTGTTATTGTGTCTTTTAGCTTGTCAGCTAGGGTTAATCTTAGCTGCATTAGGCTTGCAACTTTTTGATTTAGGAGCTGTTCCTGTTGTTCCTTTTGCCTTCGTATTTTCTTTTCAACTTCTATGCTCTGTTGACTCTGTGGATGTGTTGCTAGTTGTTGTAGGTGTGCATTTAATTTTGTACACTCGTGATAGCTTATGGCAAAGGCTTCTTGCTCCTGCTCCATCTTACGAAGATCTTCACCAGTGTCTTGGGTACGACGACGTAGTCCTTCAACTTGTTGGGCTATTTCTGCTACAGCATCACCCACCATCAGGCCTACTCTACCGTGTGCCATGCTCATCAGTGCACCACCCAGATTCTCAACTTGGGCTACCAGTTTCATCTCGGTGCCTAGACAGTGGCGGATTATACGGAAGAGGTTGGCTGGATTCTGGGAGTATCTTTGTCTGAATGTTTTTGCTGCTTCTATTAATTTTAATTTTGTCAGGAAGAGATCTTCTGTGTGGAGGGAGGCTGCTTTTGTCTCTAGCTCTTGGATCAGTGAACCCACGAGATTTGTTATGTACTGCTCGTATTGAGGGTTGTCTGGCTCTATGTCCGTCCTGTGGGTGGGATTTATTGATATTATTAATGGGAGAAATTGAGAGAAATTAAAAATTAATGATTTTATTTTAGTTTCGAGGGGATATCTTGGAATTGGTGGGAGATATCGAAATTTTCGTAGAGAACTTTTTTGTAGCTCTCATTCCGCTCTACAAAAAAGGTTTCAATAAAAAATCTCCTATCTCCCTTAGATTCGAAGATAATCATCAAAAACACTTTTATCTTTTCCTTCAATTTTCCTAAATAAATTTCTCAATGGAAAATTCAGTTTTTGGTCAATATCTCAAGATCCAAAAGAGATATCAAAATTTCTATAGAGATCTTTTTTGTAAATTACAATCAGAGCTATAAAAAAGGTCTCTGTGAAAATTTTTCCATCTACAATAGATTTCAAGATATTCCTCATTTTCTTTCCACCACTTTATTACCATATCGATTATCCCAAAGTTCAAGGACAATATAAATAATTACCACATCTTCTCTTCGATCCACGACGATAAAAAATGCCTCACTTCAATAGGAAAATGTTCTCCATAAACTGAACGCACCTGCTGCAGTGCATCCTGGGGCAGTTGCTGTGCTCTTGCCCAGAGAGACATTTTAAAATACCTGAAATAATCATTTCCAACAATTATTTATCATTTCATCTGACTCCAGTGACTCATTTATCACTACTATCGTGTAACATATCGAATTTAACATAGAAGAGAGTCAGCATGGAGGGAAAATGCTCCCTAACCTCAACAATCATTCCTAATTCCCCCCAAAATAATCAAAAAAAACCTAAAAAAAAACCCAAATAATCCTCAATTCTCCACAATCACAATTAAAAATGCTCTCAATTAATCAATAATAAATCAAATTAACCCATTAAATCCCCGAAAAAAAAACCCTAATTATCCCAAAAATAAACATAATAAACAATAATAAAGTGATCCAGAGCCTAATAAATAAATAAAAAAAAAAAAAAACAAGAATGAATCCAAAAGAAAAAAATTGATCCCCAAAAGATGCCAGACGCTATCGCAATCCAAAACCATTGTTTAGATAACCCCAAACCCCATAAATTACCCCCTCCACCTCACCCCAAAATCCACCCCTGAATAAACCCCCCCGAACCACCTGAATCAAAACTCGAATAATAGAAATAAAAAGAAAAAATAATAAAAAAAAAAACCTGAAAAAAGGTCTCAGTAACTCACCTTGAGTCTCCCCAGCACCCGTGAGACTCAGAATGGCGGAAGATTTCAACGTTTGTCCTTGTGTTTATGCCTTCCTCAATGGGAAAAATGTCTCCTTGACCATGAATAACACAGGATATTATTTAAACAAATTTCTTTTATATTAAAATATTTATCTCTCTCTCTTTCAGAACAAAATTCACAGATTTTTAATGAAAAAATATTATTTTATTATTTTTTTTTTTTCTACGGATTTAACTCAGTTACTGATACATATACATGAAGCGCACGAGAGCAACTGAGAGAGGCCAACCCCCACCTCTCTCACTCCCACTGAGAGGCACAAGTGCGTCTGCCAATGGCATCATCGTTCATGGAGAAAACCTCCGCAATCGAGAAATTCTTGGAATTTTTAACTATACTGTAGGGTTTATCGGGTATATTTCAAGGGGGGGGGGGGTATTTAGTTGCCAATATGGCGGGAGAGGTCACGTGATGAGAAGAGGGGGGTTTTTGCGGTGTTTGGGAGAGGGGAAGGGGGTGAGATAGTGATACCAGGAATGGGTGAGAATTCTTTTTTTTTAGAATTTTGTTGACTCTCGAGGGCTGGGGTTATGCGTTTGGAGGGTTTTTTTTTTTAGAGTAATTGGGGGTTGATTGAAGGGGAGATTGGGGATATATGTAATTTATTTGTGGTACAAAAAATACTGATTTTTTAAATATTTATAGAATTTTGGTGAAATTGTGAAACGAGAGAAGATGGGAATTTTGTTTTTTGGGGATATCTGGGGATTGGTGGGGGATGGGGGAATTTTTGTTGAGATGTTTTTTGTAGATATTATTGTGCTCTATAAAAATGGTCTCTATGAAAATTTTGATATCTCTTTTAGATTCGGAGATATTTGGGAATAACTTGGGGAAAGGATTAATTTGTTTTTGTGGAATATCTCTGAATTGAAGGGAGATGGAGAATTTTTTGTAAGGTACTTTTTTGTAGCTCTCATTTCGCTCTACAAAAAAGGTCCTCATGAAAATTTCGGTATTTCGATTAGATTACGAGATATCAACCAAAAACTCTTGATTCATCTCGTTTCACTACTTCTCTACTAAAACTAAATAATCTCTGTATTCCCATCAACTTTCCTTCTTTCCATTGGCGATATTCACCTTGTGGAGTATCAGAGGAGGTATAATCAAAGCCAGAGCTCCGAATAAATACGTTATTGTGCTACCAATACTCCAGAATGCTGTAAAAATTAAGATAAATCAAATTAAAATGAAAAACACTTCAAATTAAATTTCAGTTAATCCTGAATATCTCGGAATCCACGAGAGATATCAAAATTTCCATAAAGACCTTTTTTGTAGCTCTCATTCCACTCTACAAAAAAGGTCCTCATGAAAAATCTCCTATCTCCCCTAGATTGTGAGATATTTCCATTCTAAGAAAAATCTTTCATCACTTGAATTAAAAACTCAAAGCAAAATAGAAAAAAAATAATGAAAAATTAATAATTGAATAGAGTATATTGAATAATTAAGTCCGTAGACAGTTAACAATGTTAATACGTGATGTATCAAGACAAAAGTAATCAATAAGTGAAAACATTGAATTATGCAAACACACGTGTTAATCTAAATTCAAGGAAAAATTGAATAATAAAAATTCACACCTATGGAGGCTACTATGGGTCCACTGGCACGTGCTAATGCTCCCAATGACCTAAATATTCCCGTAATCGTACCCTTCTGATGCTCAGGGCCAATACGCGTTACCAATGTCATCATACACGTAACAGCCATCGCAGTTGCTAAAATAAAAAAAGAAAGTTTTTTTTCTGGAATAAACGATTTACTGAAATAATCCGTTTGATTTTTTTCTTCTTGTTTGTTTTTCTACCCACACACTGAGAAAATAAATATTCCAATGTAGAGGACTGTGATGGAGTTTGCTATTCCAACGAATACGAAGGCTGGAATTATCAGCCACAAACCCTAAAATATTTATTTTATTATTAGGATTTGAAATAATGACTTTAGTGAACGATTCGATTTTTTTAAACTTTTTAATTTGAAATTATCTCGATAATGAGTGGTTTTAGGGGAAAATGTCAAGAGATCTTTTTTGTTGAGAATTTTTTTATCTACAAAAAATGTCTTTTGACATTTTCTCATAGAGTTACTTATTACTGAGATAATTGGATAATTAATAAAAATGAATTTGACAATTTTTAGAAAAAAAATATATTTAACATTTCGTTAATATGAGATTATCTCGAGAATGGGTGACTCTAGGGTAAAATGTCAAGAGACATTTTTTGTGGAGAATTAAATTTCCAACAAAAAAGGTCTCTTGACATTTTCCCCTAAAACCCCTCATTTCCAAGATAACTCTTTTTTTCATAATGAAGAAACTCACGAGTTCAGCATAAAATTTAGTTTTATCCTCTGGAATTCGTCTGACAAATCCTCCCTGTAGAATCGCCATAGTTCCCCCAATCACAAGGAACATGTAGCCCTGTTGCATGCTTGTAAATTCAAACACATGATGGGTTAAAAATGTTAAAGTAAACTCCAATCCACTGTAAATAAATAAATAAAGAAAGTACGAGCGTCCTAGTGTCCTCAGTCTCTTCAAATCTGAAAAATTCAAATTATCCACTTAAAAAACATAAACAATAGTCAATTGTTGATCAATTAAAATCAATTTGTACTGACCATCTGGAGCCAGAGAAGTGACACCATTAAATTGAAATAAATCCACTGGATTAATGTAAATCATTGCTCCAGAAATTCCTCTCGTGAGTGATTTCGAACGTTTTTCAATGGGTAATGTCTCCTCGAGGGTCAGAGCAATGTACACTAAATTCGTTAGGGAGAGAGAGAGAGCGAATAATGCAGGATAGACATACCAATAATCATCTCTTGATCCACTGGATATTTTTGAGAATAAAACGCCTATTATCGGCCCTAGGACGAATCCTATTGAGAAGGCTATTCCCACAAGTGCCTGAAATTTATGTTCTCGAGGTTTATTAATTAATTGAGAGGTGGTAGGGTAAAATGGAATGGGGGGATTCAAGTTTAGAGAGAGATTTTGGGGAGTGATTTTCGTTTTTGGAAGATATCTCGGGATTGGAGGGGGATAGGGGAATTTTTGTAAAGACCTTTTTTGAAGAGGGGAGTGAGAGCTACAAAAAAGGTCATAATGAAAATTGTGCTATTTAGCTTGGATTTGGAGATATTTATGAAAAATATGAATTTAAGTGAAATTTGATTAAAATTTTAGTTTTGAGATTTTTAAATAGTAGAATATCTCGGAATCTAGGGGAGATAGAGGTATTTTTGTAGGAACCTTTTTTGTAGAGTGGAATTAGAGCTACAAAAAAGGTTCTTATGAAAATTACGCTTTCTCCTCTAGATTCAGAGATATTTCCTTAAAAATCATAAAGTAAAATTTTCCCTTTTTCATAACTTCACTAATAAATTAATTATATTCTTCTAATCACAATGAAAACATACCATAGACCTTCCTCTTTTACTCGGCAATGTAACATCCGTGATGATAGCCATAGATAAACTAATATTTCCTTTGCTAACACCACCCACCATCCTCGCAATAACAAAAATCACGAAATTGTAAGATAATGCCCACAATAAATACGACACTGTAACTCCAGTCAAGCATAACAACATCATAACTCTTCTTCCATAAATATCAGATAGTGCCCCGACAATTGGCATAGACAGAAACTGTAGAAATGAATACATCGAGCCGATGAAACCTTGAAACAAAAAATATAAACAATTAATTCAAACTTGATTTTCCACATATCTTTAAATATCGAATTATCTCGATAATGAGTGACTCTAGGAGAAAATGTCAAAAGACATTTTTTGTCAGAAATTTTCCCATCTATAAAAAACGTCTTTTGACATTTCCCTCTAAAATCAATAATTACCGAGATAAACCCAATAAACAAAAAAGTTGAATTCCACAATTTTTTAATTATCAATTTTAAGTGTCTCATTAAATACCGAATTATCTCGATAATGAGTGACTTTACGCGAAAATGTCAAAAGACATTTTTTGTCAGAAATTTCCTCATCTACAAAAAAGGTCTCTTGACATTTCCCTCTAAAACCGCTAATTACCAAGATAATTCGATAATTAGTATCACAAAAAAATCAAATACTTCACTAATCAATAATAAACATGCCCTCACCTCCAAACAAAACAGAAGTGAATCTCTCCGGTGCATTGAGCCTCACCTGAACCCTGTCAATGCACCTTAAAATCCAAGAGTACAATCCATCCCCATCCTGCCACTTGTAATGATCCAAAAGTGCTGGAAGTAATGGCAAAATCATGGTAAAAGCCAGAAGATCCAGGATCAATGAATAAAACACAACTGTGACCATTTTATTATTTATCTCCATCTCCTCGACACCTTGCCTCGACTTTTTCTCCACTTTAGACATCCTTATGTCGAGAATATTCGAAAATAATTGAATTTTTAAATTAATCTTTTCTCCATCACTGGATTATCCTGAAAAACATTATTTACAGTTAATAAAACAATAAATAAAAAATAAAAAATAATTTAAAATGTACCTCCTGCATCTTAAAATGTCCATTGATGATAAATACAGAAAAACGAGAGCATTTATCAACAGCACAAGCCCAACTGACCCATCGACTTTCACGAGTACCGTAGAAAATCCATAAGGACCTCATTTTTCACCTCAATCTCTTCCCTTTCCTGTCAAAATTACCTTCACCACCAGCATGACAATGATAAGAGGTGAGCAACAAGTGAAAGGCGTTTGAAAACAACATTTATACAGTTTATACTGGGCTCCATGTGTTTTTAATCACACTGTGCATTTTTGTTGGTAAGTGCAGAGTGTTGGAATGTCTGTTATATCTGCTGTTGATAGTTTAGAGAGTATTATTGTTTATAAGAGTGATTTAATTAATTTTTTTCTATTGATTATTGTGATTGTTGATTATTTATTTGTTTTATCTGTTTTTGGTGGTTTGAATTTTGTGGATTTGTGGCTAAGGATTGAGAGATAGCGAGATTTTTTATGGGACCTTTTTTGTAGAGGGGAGTGAGAGCTATAAAAAAGGTCCTCATGGAAATTACGCTATCTAGCTTTAATCAGAAGATATTGATGTAAAACGCAAATTCAAGCCAAGTTTGAATGATCTTTTTTGTTTCAATACTGAAATACAGAGATAGCGCTGAATCTAGAGGAGATAGCGTAATTTTTATAAGAACCTTTTTTGTAGCTCTCACTTTCCTCTACGAAAAAGGTCTCTTTAAAAATTTCGCTATCTCCTCTAGATTCTGACATATTCATTGAAAACTAAAATTAGAATTATTCAATAATTGATAAATGAATGATTTCATCAATTATTGATTTTAAAAAATCAGTCAATCTCGTATAAAATACGTAAAGTGATGGAAATAATAATTTCTTTGAACAACATATTGAATATAAACATGATAATCTAAACAAACTCCTACAACTTATCGATCAATTGTTTTTTCATTTTTATCACTCATGCGAAAAATAGGCGCGCACATTGATGGCGCACCCATTTACCTGTGTGCAACAACTTCCGGCGGCGCCTGCGGACGTACAAGCCAATAGAATGTTATTTTAGTTTTGTATCAATAGCAACTATTTTATATTTTTCACATCAAGTTTATACATTTTTTGCTGAAGAATAGATTTTCAACATCTCATGAAATACCGAATTATCTCGATAAGGATTGATTTTAGAAGATAATGTCAAGAGACCTTTTTTGTAGAGAATTTTATCAGCTACAAAAAAGGTCCTTTGACATTTTCCCCTAAAGTCACTTATTACCGAGATAATTACGGAATTAATGACAAAATGATTAAATCGATGATATACAAATCCAACTCTTGGCTAATTAATCAATTATCTCAGTAATGAGTGATGTTAGGAGAAAATGTCAAAAGACCTTTTTTGTGGAGAATTTTATCAGCTACAAAAAAGGTCCTCTGACATTTTCTCCTAAAATCACTCATTACCGAGATAATTCGATAATTAATAAGTTGTTTGTTTAAAAATAATAATCAAAGGGTGAAGAAGAAATAAAATTGTTTAATTTACCTGAATATGTTATTATTATTATTGAAGTTGAGGTGGAGAACATACGCGTTACCAACGTGGGACAGGTGGCCCTCAACTGCCCTTATGAAGAGGATCCTGAGTACTCGGTTTTCGTTTTGTAGTTTAAAAAAAAAAAATTTTTTTTTTTCGAGGCAACGAATCCACGAGTGATTGCAGAACGCTTACCAGCTGTGAGGGATGCCCAGGAAAGCAGAAATAACGATAAAAATAATTCAAAGTGTTGGTGGGTTGAATTAAAAATGTTTAAACGTGTTATTATTTAAATAATTGAGAAATAGAAAAATAGACTCAATTTTAAGATGAGTTTTTAATGAATATCTCGGAATCTATGAGAGATGGCAAAATTTTCGTCAAAACCTTTTTTATAGAGCGGAATTGAATCTACAAAAAAGGTTCTTATAAAAATTTCGTTATCTAGCGTAAATTCAAAGATATTCATAAAAAAATGAAATTTAAGTGAAATAGATTCGTCACTTTCATTTCAACACTTTGAAATATTGAAATAACTCTAGATCTAGAGGAGATGGCGCAATTTTCATAAGAACCTTTTTTATAGAGCAGAATGAGAGCTACAAAAAAGGTTCTTATAAAAATTTCTCTATCTCTCTCAGATTCCGAGATATTTCCTAAAGACGAATTTACATAAAATTAATTTATCCTATTTTAATGAATTTACTAATGAATTTATAAGTAATTATCAGAAAAATTATTCAAATTTATTGGGAAAATGGAAAGATGAAAATGTTTAGAAATCCGTGAAAAATTGTAAAATAACACGACAGATAAACAAAGAAAAATGGAAAGGAAGTTTTCGATTTTCTCAGAATATTCAATGTACCTCTCTCCCAGTCCCTTTTTCTACCCCTCCTTCTACCGTTCTACCCCATGTTGTTGTGTCTGTGTGTTAAAACTAATACCTTGGATACCCGGGGACAAGAAAATCCGATGACAATGGGACAAAGAGAATTTTCGACGGTATAAGGCCGGCTGCGTTACGTACAATGTGCAGTGGGTAAAACCCCTCTTTTTCTTGTTGAAACTTGAAAGAAAGAAAGAAAGAGATTGTGACGAGTAGCAAAAAATCATAATAAATGATAAATAAATAATAATTATCAATTTTCATTCATTTATCTCCATTATTCTGACAATTAAATAAAAATTCCAAAAATTTTTGTTAATAATGAATTTTAAATACTCGAATATCTCTGAATCTAGAGGAGATAGCGTAATTCCTATAACGACCTTTTTTATAGAGCACAATGAGAGCTACAAAAAAGGTCCTTATAAAAATTCCGCTATCTCCCCTAGATTCAGAGATATTTAACAAAAACGTAAGCAATCATTTTTAAAAATGACTGAAAACTAGATTCCCTCAATTTTTAAATCAATTTTTAGCGAATATCTTCCAATCTAGACCAGATAGCGAAATTCTCATAGATACCTTTTTTGTAGAGCAGAAGTAGAGCTACAAAAAAGGTTCCTACAAAAATTTTCCTATCTCCTCTAGATTCCAAGATATTCACTATAATTAAATTCAAATAAATAAACTTTTTAAATTATTTACTAAATAAATATAATTGGGGTACATAAATAACTCAATAATTCATCAATACCTGTCACCCTGAATATATATTTGCAATAAAAATCATTGTAACTGCTTGTGACCTGCTGTGCCGAAGAAACCGGGAAATCGGGATTGGTGTTGCCCTCACTCTCTCCCTGAAAAACGGTTCCCCCGTGCCCCAGGGTCTTGAGGTAACAGCCGTCGTGTACACGCGCGTGTACCCAACAACACCCAGAACCCGAAAAATATCAGCAGATGCAACACTCAATGTCCTATACCATTCCAAATCTACCCTAACGAGAGAAAGAGAGAGAGAGAGAGAGAGATGACCAATATTCTAACAAAATACTGTACATGCACTATACACGCGTATACGACAGCTGTTCCCTATACAAGTGGTTCTCAAATTTTTTTTAGACAATTTATACAATTTTCGAGAGGTTTGTTATTTATTTATGGGGGTATTTTTCAGGTACAGGGGGTGGAAGACAATTTTCAAACTCCCCTGCAATATATCTGGTGATTTTGTGATTTATTGGGCTAAGGATATTACTTGAGGATTCTATTGTCATGGAATTATTTATTTTTTATTATTTATCGGGTAGTTTTTATATTTTTAATTGAATAATTAGGGAGGGTGGGATTTCATTGGTTTTTAGGATAATTATTTAGAGGTTTTTTCAAGTTTTTGTGGATATCTTGAAAATGAAGGGTTTTAGGGGAAAATGTCAAAGGACCTTTTTTGTAGATGAGAAAATTTCCAACAAAAAATGTTTTTTGACATTTTTCTCTAGGATGAGTTATTAATGAGATAAATAGATATTTAGTGAGAAGTAAAGAATCAATTTTTCCAAAATGTTAAGTTAGCAATTTTTGTTAATTGCATTTATCTCGTTAATAACTTATTTTAGGAGGAAATGTTAAAGGACCTTTTTTGTAGATGAGAAAATTTCCAATAAAAAATGTCTCTTGACATTTTTCCCTAAAATCACTCATTATCGAGATAAATCGATATTTAGGGACACGTGAAAAATGCAATTTCATGTTTAAAATGATTTATCAATAAATAAATTCAAATTTTTTTTATAATTTAATTCTCAACCGCACATTAACGGAAATTTATTTCACATTTAAATTAACCCACCTCGTCTCTGATTTATTCCACACCCAAAAAATCCACGTGTACCCCTCAATAAAAGAAAGAAAGAAAAAAAAAAACCCGTACCCTCTTTCTTCTTCCACTGATCATTGTATTTTTCAATTCCCCGGTCTCCACTGTTCTGTTATATATCTCAGTTACTATCACAAGACAATAAGACATCCATCCAGAAGGTGAACCAAGGTGAGAAACTCATATTCAGGGGGACAGCTGATACTATTTTTGGCGGGAGAGTATCGTCGTTGTCTTTCAAGGATAGAATAAAATGAAAAAAAACCTGAACGATTAAAAAAAATTTTTTTCATCATCGTATATCTCAGATTCTAGTGGAGATAACGAAAATTGGAAGAGGACCTTTTTTGTAGCTCTGGTTCTGCTCTTCAAAAAAGGTTCTTACGAAAATTGTGCTATCTCCCTTAGATTCTGAGATATTCATCGAAAAAACTTGAATTCTCTACTGAATTGGTAAATCGGTTCAAGTCGATTTCATCCTATGATCAGTTTTTGATGAATATCTTGAAATCTATGGGAGATAGCGAAATTTTCATGAATATCTTTTTTGTAGCTCTCATTTTACCCTACAAAAAAGGTCTTCATGAAAATTTCACTATCTCTATCAGATTCCGAGATATTCATCGAAAACTGACCCTAGGATGAAATCGAATTAAACCGTTTTACCAATTCACTACTGAATTCGTTTTTAGTGTATTTTGTCCTGATAAATACTCAAAAAACAACGAAAAATCTGCATTATGACGTCACAATTGTCTATAACTTATTAATAAAAATGAAAGAAAAAGTCTCATATTTTTTATTAAATTTTAATTTTAAGAAATTCACGTAAAATCCCAATTTTGTCTACTTCTTCTGGAATAAAAGCCTCGATGAATTGGTCTAGCGGAGGGAGGGGAGGGGGCAAGATAGGGGAAAGTCTGAATTCTTTTTTTTGGGGGGGGGGGGGGCGGGCATCATTGAAGTCTGTTGGGCCCGTTCTGTTCTGCTTTTTCCCCTGAAAATCGAAACTTTTTATTTTTTCAATAAAAACAGTAAAATGGGATAATTATTAAAAATAAATCTTCTTTCAATTTTTAATGTCTTCAGACTGTCCTCGATTGATGAATTTATTCTCAAGTTGTGAATATTTTCGAGAAGGAAAAAAAAAGGGACTGATGGTACAGTTTTCGCTTCTACTACAGAAGAAATTTTACAACTACCATTGTGGCCAAATGGTGGGCCCGGGGAGGGGGTTTAACGTGTTGCACCCCAGTCCCCACTGTGTATGGGGCACCCAAAAGGAAATAAAGAGGCAGGACACCTGGCCACAGGCAGCAGTCTTGCTTGGGAAACGATCGAGGTTAAACTTCTGACGATTTTTTTATTTTTTTCTGTTTATTATTTAATCTGAGGATAAATTATTTTGTGAGTGATGAGGAGAATTTTGTGAAGTGAATTATTTTTCTCAAGTTGAAATATTAAAAATTTTTTTTCCCTCATTTGGTGGTAAAAAAAATACAATTTAATTAAGTCTAAAAGTGGTAAATTAGATTCTTCATGTGTCATATAGGATTATCTCGATAATGAGTGATTTTAGGGGAAAATGTTAAAAGACCTTTTTTGTAGGTGAGAAAATTTCCTACAAAAAATGTCTCTTGATATTTTCTTTTAAAATCACTAATTATCGAGATAATCCGTTATTAATAATTGAATATTTTAAATTAATTTCTCTTCGATTGGAAATATATTAAATTGAGACGAAGACGAAATTGTTTTGTTAAAATAAAAGTTTGTGCACGAATTTGGTGAATTACATCAGCTCTTGATTTGAAATATTTTTGGCTAAGATCATAATCAAAGAGTTAAGTCTATTTTATTTATAAAAAAAAATTTCTTTAAAATGAAAATTAATTGCATGAGAGATAGGTCGAGATATGTGACAATGTTTCCATTTTAATCTTGTAATATTGCACTTGTCCCGGCCTATCGAAGTGCATTCACTCTCTACAAATTAACAAAATAATTGAGTGATCATCGATTAAAAAAAAAAAACACCAGAAGGACTCAAATTGTCGTGAAGGCGGAGATGAGCGCACAATTTGTGAATTTATTAATATCAAATTGCACTCGTCCCGGCCTGCATGATTTTTGATTAATCATCGAATGAATAATTTTTTTAAATAAACAACATTTAATCCATAAAAACAAAAAAATAATAATTCTACGTTTTTTTCTTCATCAACTGCGCAGTATTTAGATTGCGACAAAAATCCGCAATTTCCAATCAAAAATTGTATTTAATTTTTTTCCTAATTTTTCATTTATTCTAGAAAAATTGATGGAAATGATATTAACCCTCTAAAGGAAATTTCATTCCCCCACTTTTTAACATTTTGTGTTTGTGTACATGCGCCGCTGGGTCTTTCTTATGACGCATTAATACACTGAGGCCCTCCCCACTCCATTCACACCAACAGGGTTCCGCAGACATGTCTCTTTAGAGGGTTTAATGCTCAATATTAAACATAAATGTTGACATTTTTGAGTTGATGATTTGTAACGACGTAAAATATTCATGTTCACGTAAAAACCAAAGTTACATAATCTATCAAATATATGAAATTTGCAATAAAGTAGCGAATTGGTAAAACGGTTCAAATCGATTTCATCCTGGGGTCAGTTTTTGATAGATATCTTGGAATCTGTGGGAGATGGAGATATTTTTATGAGAACCTTTTTTGTAGCTCTCATTTTCCTCTACAAAAAAGGTCTCTATAAAAATTTCGCTATCTCCCTCAGATTCCGAGATATTCAACTGTTTTACCAATTCACTACTGAATTTTTTATATAAATTGTTAGATTATTAAAAAACATGAGGTTTTTGGGTTTTGTTAAATTTAAAAAACCCAAAAAAAAAAACGCAATTCAACCCTTGAACAACAAATTATTAAAGAACCCTATCCCCTAAGAAAAAAAAAAAATTAAATATCCTCTCTCATTGAAATTAAATAATACGGAGAGAAGGACTGAAATCCCTTTCATATGCTAACAACATCATGATCAATAGGCACGGAAGGTTGAAAAATCCGTTACTGGTGTTTTAGGGGTGTTCCCCAGATGGTTTACACGGCTCTGAATGGTTTCAACAAAGAGGGACCATTTGAGAATAGAATGAAATGTATAAAGCAAAGAGAGAGAGAGAGATTTTATAATATCATAAGGACTGTGATTTTTTTTTTCCCACCAACCCTGTTCCCATGATTCTGCTCCAATTTCTTGTTTCTTCTGAATATGTACATCTAATAATATTCCCCTTTATCCCCTGGTGGCAAATAAAATTGAAGGAATGCCCCAATTTCATAATCATTGAACTTGCTGAATTTTATTCATGAACAGATCGCAAAGGAGATGAATATAAATCAGGTGTTTGTGGTCAATCGTATACGTGAGATTACATCTTTGCATGAATAATTGTTTATTTGATTTTATCGAAAGGATTTTAAGCCTTACGATTTTATTGTTATCTGCTCTTTTGATTCTACTGTTCAACACTTGTTTATGATTATCTATAGGATTTGCGAGGATTTTCTTGAATTGATTGAGACCGTTTTTTTGGGGAGATTTTTTGAATTTTTATGACAATTGTTGGCCTTGGTGGTCTTCAGCAAAAGTTAAAGGAATCTTTATTAGGGGTTTCTTTAATACCTCCAGTTAATATGGTGGTGATTTGAAAATGAGTAGTACGATGGAAGCGACATCTTCCAGGAGCTTAAAACTATTTTCATGAAATCGCCTTTATCATATCCGGTAAATACTCTGAAGTCGTGACAATTTGTTCCGCTAGGGGCGACACTGAGGCAGAAACAATGGAAAAAGCGCGTACCATACGGGTGAAGCTGCTTTATTGACAATTATAAATAAATTTCGTAAAAGCTTTTCTGTTCGTAGTCAGAAAACTGTTCAATAGGCATTCTTTGAACAAATTAGGACATAAATTTCAACGACAATGGTCAGAGAAGCTGGAAAAAAGCGATTTCGAATGTTCCTACCACCCGATCCAATGCAATCTCAGGTTTCAGTCTCGTTGCTGCCACCTGCGTCGAGTTTCTCATGTCGGGATTCGCGATGTTAAATGGGCGCAAGGCGGCGCTGAAACTCACAATATGGCTGGCGAAAGATCACAAAAACAGATCTGTTTACTTAGCCCCCTTTGTATAGATTTAGCAAATTTTTTTTTTCATCTTATTGAAATAACATTGAAGAGGTTTGATAGTTAACAAAAAAAATTTGATAGTTAATATTTCTATTTTTTATAAATTTTTTAAAAATCGCACCTGAAAAAAAAACAGGTTCACCCGCACACCTCACATTAAAAATATAAAAAAAATACCATTAGATAGCAAATTCATTGAAGATTAATGATAGTTGAAAGAAAATGATCGATTGAACAACATCAGCGTATAAATAAATTATTTTCTATCCACTCAACGCAGCGCAATTTTAAATCCTCCAATCCTCATTTCAGCCAGTATTTAAATATTCAGCATGTAAATTACGGGAACATCATCGATAGAATAGAGAGCTGTTGTTCTGTGCGTACAACAATCAGCGAATATCTTGCAGCATCATCTTGCAAAATCCTACTGCGACCATCTCTTCCACTGTAAAAATTTGCATGGAACATAGCGAAGCTCATCCTGATTAAGTACGGTTGTACATACAGGTCTAAAAAGGCCTAAGGAGAGTGATCGTTAAATTGAATATGCATTTCAGATTGGATTCACACTGCAAAGTAGTCTATAATACGTATTCATTTCCACGTTACCCAGGAGGTAGAATACACATGACGCGTTTTTTTTAACGTGGTATCCCCAGTAGGCCTAATCCACGGGGCTATATGGAATCTACATGCAAAATATCACCTGGTACCCGATGATGTTTTTTACATGGCGACTACATAGCGCCCAGCTCCCCATTGAAGATGGGAAGCCTGGTGAGCAAGTCTGCACTCCCAAGGGAAGTACAGACGAGCTGACGTCCCCACAGAAGGTGGGAAGCCTGGAGCAAGTTTGCACTCCCAAGTGGAGTACAAACGAGCTGACGTTCCCACAGAAGGTGGGAAGCCTGGAGCAAGTCTGCATTCCCAAGTGGAATACAGACGAGCTGACGTTCCCACAGAAGGTGGGAAGCCTGGAGCAAGTTTGCACTCCCAAGTGGAGTACAAACGAGCTGACGTTCCCACAGAAGGTGGGAAGCCTGGAGCAAGTCTGCATTCCCAAGTGGAATACAGACGAGCTGACGTCCCCACAGAAGGTGGGGAGCCTGGAGCAAGTTTGCACTCCCAAGTGGAGTACAAACGAGCTGACGTTCCCACAGAAGGTGGGAAGCCTGGAGCAAGTCTGCATTCCCAAGTGGAATACAGACGAGCTGACGTTCCCACAGAAGGTGGGAAGCCTGGAGCAAGTTTGCACTCCCAAGTGGAGTACAAACGAGCTGACGTTCCCACAGAAGGTGGGAAGCCTGGAGCAAGTCTGCATTCCCAAGTGGAATACAGACGAGCTGACGTCCCCACAGAAGGTGGGGAGCCTGGAGCAAGTTTGCACTCCCAAGTGGAGTACAAACGAGCTGACGTTCCCACAGAAGGTGGGAAGCCTGGAGCAAGTCTGCATTCCCAAGTGGAATACAGACGAGCTGACGTCCCCACAGAAGGTGGGGAGCCTGGAGCAAGTTTGCATTCCCAAGTGGAATACAGACGAGCTGACGTTCCCACAGAAGGTGGGAAGCCTGGAGCAAGTTTGCACTCCCAAGTGGAGTACAAACGAGCTGACGTTCCCACAGAAGGTGGGAAGCCTGGAGCAAGTCTGCATTCCCAAGTGGAATACAGACGAGCTGACGTCCCCACAGAAGGTGGGGAGCCTGGAGCAAGTTTGCACTCCCAAGTGGAGTACAAACGAGCTGACGTTCCCACAGAAGGTGGGAAGCCTGGAGCAAGTCTGCATTCCCAAGTGGAATACAGACGAGCTGACGTCCCCACAGAAGGTGGGGAGCCTGGAGCAAGTTTGCACTCCCAAGTGGAGTACAAACGAGCTGACGTTCCCACAGAAGGTGGGAAGCCTGGAGCAAGTCTGCATTCCCAAGTGGAATACAGACGAGCTGACGTTCCCACAGAAGGTGGGAAGCCTGGAGCAAGTCTGCACTCCCAAGTGGAGTACAAACGAGCTGACGTTCCCACAGAAGGTGGGAAGCCTGGAGCAAGTCTGCATTCCCAAGTGGAATACAGACGAGCTGACGTTCCCACAGAAGGTGGGAAGCCTGGAGCAAGTCTGCATTCCCAAGTGGAATACAGACGAGCTGACGTCCCCACAGAAGGTGGGGAGCCTGGAGCAAGTTTGCACTCCCAAGTGGAGTACAAACGAGCTGACGTTCCCACAGAAGGTGGGAAGCCTGGAGCAAGTCTGCATTCCCAAGTGGAATACAGACGAGCTGACGTTCCCACAGAAGGTGGGAAGCCTGGAGCAAGTCTGCATTCCCAAGTGGAATACAGACGAGCTGACGTCCCCACAGAAGGTGGGGAGCCTGGAGCAAGTTTGCACTCCCAAGTGGAGTACAAACGAGCTGACGTTCCCACAGAAGGTGGGAAGCCTGGAGCAAGTCTGCATTCCCAAGTGGAATACAGACGAGCTGACGTTCCCACAGAAGGTGGGAAGCCTGGAGCAAGTCTGCATTCCCAAGTGGAATACAGACGAGCTGACGTCCCCACAGAAGGTGGGGAGCCTGGAGCAAGTTTGCACTCCCAAGTGGAGTACAAACGAGCTGACGTTCCCACAGAAGGTGGGAAGCCTGGAGCAAGTCTGCATTCCCAAGTGGAATACAGACGAGCTGACGTTCCCACAGAAGGTGGGAAGCCTGGAGCAAGTCTGCATTCCCAAGTGGAATACAGACGAGCTGACGTCCCCACAGAAGGTGGGGAGCCTGGAGCAAGTTTGCACTCCCAAGTGGAGTACAAACGAGCTGACGTTCCCACAGAAGGTGGGAAGCCTGGAGCAAGTCTGCATTCCCAAGTGGAATACAGACGAGCTGACGTTCCCACAGAAGGTGGGAAGCCTGGAGCAAGTCTGCACTCCCAAGTGGAGTACAGACGAGCTTAGTTCCCATTGATGATGGGAATGACAAAGTAAGCCATTCCCATCATCAATGGGATGGAAATGGGCCCCACCCACACCATTTCCGTGAGGTACGTCCTTATAGTACCTCTCCCTGAATCTCAAATGAATAAGCAGAATCCGACTCCAGAAGGGAGTACAGACGAACTGACTACCCCATTAAACATGGGAAGCCTGGTGAGCAAGTGTGTACTCCCAAGTGGAGTACAGACAAGCTGACTACCCCATTAAAGATGGGAAGCCTGGTGAGCAAGTCTGTACTCGCAAATCACGACCCAAAAATAAAATTTGGCCAATCTTACCCGTCCAATGTCCAAGAACTTTTTCCGAGAATAAACTGCTTTTATCAGAGTATTTAACTTTGTTTTTATCACTGTTGGAAGTTCCCGCAGGTTATTAAATATCCCACTAGGTTTTTATGATGATTTTTACGCGTTTTTTATATAAAGAGAAGCTCGGCGTCCGTCTCGATGTGGAAATTAGCGACGCCATTTTGCCAATCCAAGATGGCGTCAATTCAGGCAGTAGAAGGAATGCGCAGTGGCGCCCTCTATAGTGTGAGTGTCGACAACCGTTTATTTGTTAATTATTATTCATTAATAATAATTAATAAATAATTATATATTATTTATTAACAATAATTAATAAATAATAATTAACAAATGAACGGTTATTTCAGTGGTCACAACACACGATAAAATTTGGCCAATCTAACCCGTCCAATGTCCAAGAATAAAATTACTTTTACCAGAGTATTTAACTTTGTTTTTATCACTGTTGGAAGTTCCCGCAGGTTAGTAAATACCCCAATGGGTTTTTATGATGATTTTTATGCGTTTTTTTATGTAAATTATGTAAAGAGAAGCTCAGCGTCTCTCTCAATGTGGAAAATAGCGACGCCATTTTGCCAAACCAAGATGGCGTCAGTTCAGGCAATAGAGGGGATGCGTAGTGGCGCCCTCTATAGTGCGAGTGTCGAATCACATTATTATTTGTTCTTTCTATTGTTTTTAATTATTTATTATAAATAATAATGAGTAATAATTAATAAATAATAATTAACGAATAAACGGTGATTTTGTATCTAATCAGTGATCTAACCTAACCTAGTAGGGTTGAATTGAATCGATCATTTTTTTTCTACTATCAAATAATCTTCAACGAATTTGCTATCTAATGGTTTTTTAAAAATATTTTTTATGTGAGGTGCAGGGGTGAACCTGTTTTTTGTCAGGTGTGATTTTTAAAAAATTTATAAAAAAATAGAAATATCAACTATCAAAGTTTTTTTTTCAATTATCAAATTTCTTCAACGTTACTTCAATAGGATGGAAAAAAAAATGGCAAAATCTATATAAAGGGGGCTAAGTAAATGGATCTCACAAAAACCTAGGTTTTTGTGATCTTTCGCCAGCCATATTATGAGTTTCAACGCCACTTTGCGCCCATTTAACATCGCGAATTACACCCCAAGGGTAAACTCAGCCAACTTCAGGGTGTATAAATTATATTCAGCCAGCTTCAGAGTATATAATAATAGGTCAGATACGTAAAGAAGTGAACACCTGCAATGTTTAGCCGACAATAAACTTTGTTTATTGTGTTATAATAAAAAAAATAATCAGAGAAAAATTTTAAAAAATTGTAAAAGATGAAGCTCGAGTTATTTATCATCATTTTCATGATATTGTTGGTTAATGGAGAGGATAAAAAAGTGAAATCATGGAAGAAAAAGGATATTACGGATATGAATGATGCTGATATGGAGAGATTACTGGACCAGTGGGAGGTAATGAATTTATTCAGAGGGATTATTATCTGAGGTAATGATGATCATGCTGATTATTAGGAGAATGAGGAACCGTTGGAGCCAGATGAACAGCCAGAACATCTGCGTCCAGCTAAGCCCATTGACTTATCGCAGGTAATTGAGGAATTTTTGATGGTGACGTGGTGGAATTAAGTTAATTGATTTCCGTTGGTTTTTGGGGGATAACTAGGGATTGAAGGGGGATAGCGAAATTCTTGTAGAGACCTTTTTTGTAGAAAAAAATGAGAGCTACAAAAAAGATCCTTATGAAAATTTCTTCATCTCCCTTAGATTCCAAGATATTCATCAAAAACTGATTTTACAAAATTTCTCATTAACTATTTCTTATTAAATAACATGAAAATTGAAAAATCGTTGGAAAGGTGGATCTATCGAATCCCGATGAACTTCTACGAGCCAGTAAACAAGGAAAGAACGTAATGATGTTCGTCGATGTGCGGGACGAGCTCTCAGAGACTGAAGCAGAGACTATTATGAAAATTTGGCAGGGAAGTTTGCAAAACAATCATATCGTCGCCGAGAGGTAATTAATGCCCTCCCACCACTAGTGATTTTTTCAGAAAAATTTAATATTTGTTTTATTGTAAATAGATACCCCATCGAGTCCAGACGTTCAATATACATGTTCCGAGAGGGATCACAGGCAGTTGATGCTAAAAATTTCTTGATTGAGCAGGAGGAATTGAAACATGTCACCCTCGAAGGCAATACATTCCCTGGAAAATATGCTGATAAGGTGTGTTATCACATTATCTCTTCAATCAATTGAATAGTGAAGTGGTAAAACCCCATTCACCATCAAATATCAATTTATCTCGGTAATGAAGGGTTTCAGGAGAAAATGTCAGAGGACCTTTTTTATAGATGAGAAAATTTCCTACAAAAAATGTCTCTTGACATTTTTCTATAAAATCACTCATTATCGAGATAAATCGATATTTTAAGAAACAACTCTACCACTTCACTCCTAAATTAATCAATTAATCCATAAATAACATTTATAATTTTTTTTAAAATGATTTCAGGAGTATAAGAGTGAAATTAAACGAAAAGAAAAAACTGAATTATAAGGAGAAATTATCATCCAAGATGAAATTAAAAGGGCTGTGCCAACAATATTCCTCATTAATTAATAAAATAAAATAAAAACTACTTGAGGACTCAATAATTCTCCATTTTATTACCCAAATGAAGCATTTTATGTATTTTTTTTCACATCAAATAAAAGAATTTAATTGAAAAAATTGTAAAGATTTTAATTAATTATTTCAAGGTACCTTTTTACCACTCTCAGCATTAGCATTTTCAAGGGCTTTAACTTCTCTCTGTAATTCTTTAACAACAGTAGCTAATGCCTGAGGATTAACACCATTTTCACACAATCTAACACAAATACTCAATGTCGCTGGATCTAAATTAGTATTCAATAATTTTGATATTTCGTAGAGTGTTTGAAATGTTTTGCGTGCTGCATTCACCTGATGATTAACTGGTTCAGGCATATTGCCTCTTTTAACTTCCTTCCTGAAAATAATAATAATAATTTTAAAATTTATTTTAGTGTGAGAGTCAACTTAATATCGTGAGGGGGGGTCATTTCTGGCTCAACGCCTGTGTCACAATTTACATTTTAAAATATTGGGAATTTGCCAGATACAGATCAAGATCAACTTGTGAGCTGGGGAAAAAAATGTTTTAGTTATGCTTGAGAGGTGTTCTAAAACGTTGAATTGTCAGTGAAAAATGTAAGTTGTTTATTTGAGAATAAAATGAAGTTTTAATTGTCAATTAAATTGATTTGGATGAATAAATACAATTTTATCGAGAGTTTTTGGGGTATATCTTGAAATCTGAAGGAGATGGGAGAATTTTCGTTATGACCTTTTTTGTAGAGCAGAATTAGAGCTACAAAAAAGGTCTCTATGAAAATTTTGATATCTCTGTTGAATTCTGAGATATTTTGAAAAAACTGATAATTTTTATCGACTTCTTTGAAACTAGGAATTTTTGAAATGAGTTTTTGATGAATATCTTGGAATCTAACAGAGATAGGATAATTTTCATAAGGATCTTTTTTGTAGAGCAGAATTAGAACTACAAAAAAGGTCTCTATGAAAATTTTGATATCTCCGTTAGATCCTGAGATATTCAGAAAAAACCTCTTAATTCTCAAGTTGCTTATTAATAAATTGTTTCAATGACAACATAAACAATAAATAATTAATTAAAAATAATTAATGTCAACTAATAAACAATACCCACTCTTTGGAGGACAGTTTAACGTTCCTTAATCCCTCTTGATCAATTTAAAACTCTGAATAATCCCAAAAAAAACATTGAAATTTTGTTTTTGTTTATTAATAAACAAAAACAAAGGACAAATTAACAAAAATCACTGTGATGTATCCCTCAGGGAAGAGCTCGAGCCCAGTGATAAGAAAAGACGTCGTCCACAACGAGAAGACTCTTCTTACATTGATCGTAAGTTTATTTATTTATTTATAAAATTATTATCAACTTTTTTCACATGATCTTGACGCCTCAAATGATCTTGAAACACAAATGGCTGGAAATATCAACCAACGACATCTCGTGGTGATAAAATGATTTTTTTTGCTTGAATTAATACCTCTGGTGTCCGCTGGGAGGCCTTGGGCTCATGTTGGTCACGAGGAGAGGAAGGTGTGACAATTCATCATCTGATTGATTGGAGAAAAAAATAATAAATAAAATATTTAATCAATTCAATTGACATTCTTGTGAGTGGATATTTCTGTTGATTAACAATGGCTCTTCATTCTGCAGGAAAGGGTAAACTTTTGGCTGTTATTGGAGATGAGGTGAGTAAATTTACTCCAATTTATTGAATATTTTTTTGAGAATTTTTATTCAATTTTTTTAAGGATACGTGTGTGGGATTTCTGCTCGGTGGAGTTGGAGAGATCAATAAGAATCGTCAGCCCAATTTTATGGTTGTGGATAAAAGTAAATATTATTATTGTTATTTGGGTAAATCAATGGGTATTTTTGGGTCATGTTGAAGTGAAGATTTTGTCAAATTTTGTTAAATGTGGATTTATCTTGATAATGAGTGGGTTTAGGGGAAAATGTCAGAAGACATTTTTTGTAGGTGACAAAATTTTCTACATAAAATGTCTTTTGACATTTTTTCCTATAGTCACTCGTTATAGAGATAATTGAAAAATTAACATGAATCGATTCAATTGATATTTTTTACGAAATTGAAATTTGTGGATATGGGTTTATGATGATAACGAGCGGATTTAGAGAAAAATGTCAAGAGACATTTTTTGTGGAAAATTTTGTCATCTACAAAAAAGGTCTCTTGACATTTTCTTCTAAAACCACTCATTACTGAGATAATTCCATAATTCTGATTAATCAATTTGATCAATTGAATCAAGTTGATTAATCAATTTTTCTAATTATTTCAATTGTTTAATAGACACAGCAGTGAGTGAGATTGAAGAAACCTTCAAACGTTTCGTCAAACGTGATGACATTGATATAATCCTCATAAACCAAAACGTAAGAGCATAAATTCATTAAAAAGATGGAAAAAATTATTTTTATAATTTTTTCCTCCTCTTTCAATCAGGTCGCAGAGATGATTCGTCACGTGATTGACAGTCACACACAACCTGTGCCATCAGTCCTTGAAATTCCCAGCAAAGATCATCCCTACGATGCCAGCAAAGATTCAATTCTTCGTCGGGCTAAGGTAAGACTTGAAAAAAATTCAATTTTCAAAAAATTCACTGATTAAAAGTCCAATTATCTCGATAATGAGTGATTCTAGGTGAAAAAACCAAGAGACCTTTTTTATTGAAAATTTCATCAGCTACAAAAAAGGTCCTCTTCAATTTTTCTCTAAAACCACTCATTACCGAGATAATTCAATATTTAATCACCAATTGAAAAATCGAATTTACCACTTTTCTACTGAATTACCTCTCGAGCCTTTCAAAAAATAAAAATCAATTTTTTCCTTTAGGGTATGTTCAATCCTGAAGATATTCACTGAATAATCTCCCCCAGATCACCAACAAAAATAAGTGTTTTAATTAATTAATTATTAATTGCATTATCAAGAATTAATTTTCTTGATTAAAAATTCTCTTTTAAAAATCTTCGTCACCCAAATTTCCCAATCAAATTATCAAACAACATTCCAAATTCTGCAATAATAAACAAAAAATATATTTAAAAATAATTGAAACCAAAATATTCTTTATTAATGCGATAAAAATGTAAAAAATTGTGAATTATACGCATTGTTGTGTAAATAGTGAAATAAACAAGAAAAAAAAAATATTCCTCAAACATTTTTCAGTTAACAATAATTACTTGTGACGTTTATCTCATTTTTTTCACGAAAAAAGCAATAAATAAGAGATTTTTCTTTAAAATGTGATGCAAAAAAAAAAAAATTATAGAGAAAATAAATAATGAACGCATGTACAATATAAACAATGAGATTCACTGCTTTTTTAACGATGTGATGATTAAATAAGTGATTTTGATATTTGGCGTTTGAAAAATGACGAATATCATTTTTTTAAATAATTAATTAGTATTTTTTACTCCTCTCGTTCTTCCCTCGCTGATATAAATAATTTTTGAACAAAATGAGTTGCTCTGACTGAAAATATATATAATAATTAATATCTGATTGGGAAAATTATTTAATTTATAGAAAAATAATTAATTACCATTGAAACGTTGAAACCACTCGGGTTTATTTTTCCAAATAATTCCAATGAAATAAGCTGGAATTCCAGAGAGTGTAATTACAGTACCAAATAAAACTTCCATTGGTCTCACATAACAAGGTACAAGTACTAAGAAGGCACATATAACAACAAATGTTATAGGAATCCATAAAGCCACCTGTTAAATATAAATAATTTTTTTCTTATTTCTAAATCTAAAATATCTCAATAATGAGTGGTTTTATCGAAAAATGTCAAGAGACATTTTTTGTTGGAAATTTTTTGATCTACAAAAAAGGTCTCATGACATTTTCTCCTAAAATCACTCATTAACGAGATAATTGAGTAATTAACAAAAATTGATTAAACTACTGAAGGAGATTAGTTTCCAATAAATATCTTGGAATCTAGAGGAGATGGAGGAATTTTGATGAGGATCTTTTTTGTAGAGAAGAATGAGAGTTACAAAAAAGGTCTCTATGAAAATTTTGATATCTCTTCTAGATTTCGAGATATTTCAAAATTGACATTAGTCTTTAAAATTTCAATTACCTTGATTGGTCTTTCCATTCTTGGACGTGAATACCTCAGCCAAAGGACTCCAGCAACAGATACCATTATGAAAAATGATTCTACAATACTGCAGTATGTTATAAGTACAAAAACATCACTTGTGTATAACATCATCAACGATAATATGCACTGAAAAAAAATTAAAAAATTAAGTTTTCAATTTTCTTTCTAGTTTAATGAATTAAGAGTCTTTAATTACCAAAAAAACAAGGGCTGGAGTGGGGGTGAAGCGTTTAACATTGATATGACTTAGCATTGCTGGAAAATGTCCATTACGTGCACCAACAAAACACATTCTTGATGATGTCATAATGTGTACACTCAAACCACCAAAAGCTGATGCAGCAACAAGTACTGGCATTATCCAGGACATAACACCAAGAACTCGGTCTCCAAGTGTCTAAAATAATCATTTAAACAGTATAAATAAATTTATTAGTGAATTTGAATAGAATCAGGAAAATTTCACTTTAGAATATTTCAGTTTTTGGGGAATATCTCGTAATCTAGGGGAGATAGGGGAATTTTTGATAAAACCTTTTTTGTAGAGCGAAATGAGATTTACAAAAAAGGTCCTCATGAAAAATCCTCTATCTCTCGTAGAAATCAAGATATTCATTGATTAAATTGAGTAATTGAAAAATTGACATTTTACCACAGCAATTGCTCTTGATGCCATCATCTCAGTTCGTGTGAGAACAGCGAGGTATGCAATATTGGCAAGACCATAGATAAGAGTTACTAGTGGCAGAGAAATATAAATGGCACGAGGTAGATTTCTAAAGAAGAAAAGAATGATTATAATTTTTTAATTAAATTCAAAAGTCTAATTATCTCAGTAATGAGTGATTTTATGAAAAAATGTCAAGAGACATTTTTTGTTGGAAATTTTATCAGCTACAAAAAAGGTCTTTTGACATTTTTCTCTAAAATCACCCATTACCGAGATAATTCGATATTTGAAAAATAAAAAAACTCACTTGTAAGGATCTTTCAATTCTTCAGTCATAAAATTCAAGTAATTCCAACCAGAGTATGAAAATATACCCGAGTAAAAGGCAACAGCTAGACTTCCAGGATCAGTAGTTCCTTTTGCGAATGAATCATGGAAATTTTCAGTTCTACCAGTCATCAACCATCCAAAACCAGCGAAAATTATGATAACTAGAGCTGCTATTTTAGCAAACATGAATATATTCTGCATCTTAGATGTCTCTTTAACATCGTAGCAGTTGATAAATGTTAATAAACCTGAAATAAAATTATTAATTAATTTAAAAAAACAAAAATTGTCTTTTTTTTTCTATAATTTTGGAGTCGAAAGTAATTACAGATTGTTAAAGCTGCTATGAGCTTTACACTGCCCTCTGGAATAGTACAGTCTGGAAAAAATGGCTGGAGAACATAGTCAGCGAATGTTAATGCCATAATTGCATTTGTTGTTGGCCTATAAACAATTAACAATTGATGAATTAATTTAATTTCAGTGATAAAGTGACAGAGCATAAGAAATATTGAATTATCTTGAGAATGAGGAAGTTTAGGGGAAAATGTTAAGAGATATTTTTTGTTGGAAATTTTGTCAGTTACAAAAAAGGTCTCTTGATATTTTTCTCTAGAGTCACTCGTTAATGAGATAATCAGGCAATTATAGAATATTGAAATTTGATTTATTGCAGTTTATGACTTTTAGACTTATTTTAGGTCATAAAATACAGAATAATGGATATAATAGTGTATATACTTACACAAATATAAGATTAGCTGCCCACAAATACAAAAATGATGGCAATGCACCGAAAGCCTCATGTATATACGCATAATCACCTCCACTTCTTGGTATACTTGTACCCAATTCTGCATAACAAAGTGCTCCAATCATTGATAATAGACCACAAAGTACCCAAACAAGTAACGACAAACCAACACTGCCAACTTCTTGGATAACACCTTTTGGTGATATAAATATTCCTAAAAGCAATCAAATCCCTCATTAGTTTTTCCCAAATATCTCGAAATCTAATCGAGATATCAAAATTTTCATGAGGACCTTTTTTGTAGCTCTGAATTTACTCTATAAAAAAGGTCCCCACAAAAATTTCTCCATCTCCCTCAAATTACGAGATATTTTCAAAAAACTAAATTGAAAACAAAACTAAAAAATTCAACTTTCAAAACAAGTTTTTAATGAATATCTCTGAACCCAGACGAGATATCGAAATTTTCATAAGGACCTTTTTTGTAGAGAAAATCGAGATCTACAAAAAAAGTCCTCATGAAAATTCCCCTATCTCCCACAGATTCAGAGATATCCATCAAAAAGTGATTTGTCTTCAAGCAAAATATTTAAATAATCAAAAAAACGTGAATTAAATATCAATTACCTGACCCAAAAATAATCCCCAGGATAATAGCAACACCCTCCATCAATCCCAACTGCTTTTTCATCCTCACCCTCTCATTTGCACCCCCTCCAGCCAAATTCATAGGCTCCAATTCCTTTACATCTACTCCTCTCGTCATTTTGTACAAAATTAATCCTCAAAAAAATATATATTCCCTCTAAAAAAAACCTCAAAACTCTACTGAACAAATCCCCCCAAAAAAATGCTATAAATGTACAAAAATCGAGCGTTCCTCAATATCCTCAGAATATCTTGTTTCGTATGAAGACGCAGCAGTCATTCTCTCCTATAAAAAGACCAATTGAATCAATTAATCAAGACTATTTAAAATCTCAATATCAATTACAAAAAAAACTTGATATATCTTATCTCATGACGACATTATTAGTTAACCAATTGCACTCCACGTGCCAAATTCAAGGGCAAATAATTTATAAACCCATTTTACCCCTTGAAAAACCAATTAAACCCAAGAAAAAAGGTATTACATACCCATATATCGAATCGAGAAGACTTTTTGATTTATCAAAGAGAGAAATTTATAATTAATTTTGTATGAAACGTGAAAAATGGGCCCGGTGTGAAATAAAAATAGATTTATGGCGCCCGGCGTCCCTCCGCCATTTTGTTTAACCCTGTCGCTCATTGAAAATCACTCCTAACGCCTGATAAAACCCAAATAAAATGCCCAATACGTGTGTGGTTATGATATTTGTGCGTCATATTACGATATTTATCCATAATTTTTACTCTAATATTCAAAATAATACGATAAACTATTAAAGAAAGGTATTTATAAACTAGTGTTTGTGTAATAAATTGTGAATTTGAGGTGTTTTGTTACACATTTGTATTTTTGGAGTCGAGGAGGGATACATGGATGATTTTAGGGCTCTCTAAAAATATAAAAATACATAACCTGTAAGTTTTATGATTTATTTACTTTATTTTAGTAATTAATTATGATTTTTAGATTGATTATAATTTATTTTTTATTCTTGAATTTATTGCAGATGGTAAAAACAATTATTTGTGTACCTTAAAATGGTCATATCGTCTGGTGATATGGTGCTGTGTATTATGTAGCAATGGGCGAAAGTACGAGAGAAAAGTTTAATCAAGAATGTCATAATACATTTGTTGATAAAGTCATGGTAAATTGATTTTTATTTATTAAATTTAATAGTGAATTTTTGAATATTGAATTATCTGGGTAATTATGTATTTTAGGAAAAAATGTCAAGAGACATTTTTTGTTTAAATTTTCTTTATCTACAAAAAAGATCTCTTGACATTTTTCTCTACAATCAATTGTTTTTGAGATAATTTCAATTTTTTAAAAAATTCAATTTTTTCATTTTTCATTAAATATCGAATTATCTCGTTAATGATTAATTTTAGAGAAAAATATCAAGAGATCTTTTTTGTAGAGAATTTCATAACCCATAAAAAAGGTCCTCTGACATTTTCTCCTAAAACCTCTCATTACCGAGATAAATCAATATTCAATACTTTACTATTAAATTCTTAAATCAAAAAACTAATTAATCAATTAATTAATCCACAGGTAAATGAAATAATGGCGTCAAGGTCACTAATTGACCCCTCCCCCCCAAATCCCCACCTAGACTACGAAATACAAGTGAAAGAAGAGAGCTTCAACCTCTTTCACCGAGAAGAGACAATTTCCCCAGTTATTTTTCATAACAACATGAAAAGAGAAATTGATGATTTTGACACAGACTTAGGCCTAATGTCAAATCAAAAAGATGAAGAAGAATCAGACGAAGAGACAATAGCAACATTTATAACAGCAGCTGGCCAACAACTAGCTCTCTACGCAGTAGAAGACTCTGATGAAATATTTGCTGTTGCTGTCTATGATGAATCTGGTGAGCCCCCAACAGATTTTCAATTTCTCATGAAATCTGATGTTGAAAAACTCATTGGAGAGGGTGCAGTTAGAACCGTAAAAAAGACATCACAATTTAAAAAACAAATTTACACAACTGATGACATTAATTCAATGAATTCAATTGACACAAATTCACAATTATCACCTCAAAATTCATCAGATAAATTGATTCAAGAATTTACACCAGCAAAAATATTAAAAACTGAAAAATCATTCTCCGAGGATGAAGAACTTCATTTCAATGATATCAAAGATATTGATCAAACAACAACAAAACCAAGTATTGATTTTGAGCCTTACAAAGCATCACAATTAATTTATGACAATGTATCATCAGAAAATGTTTTTCTCGTTGTCCAAGAAGATCCAGTTATTCCAGATATTCATGATGAGCCAATTGAAGAGACTATTGATGAAGAAATTATTGATAAATCAACAGTGCAATATATCCTACCAACTGATCCCCCAGATTTCTCTGATTTAACCCTAAACGATATTGAGGAATTATTGAAAAAAGATAAATCAAAATTAAATATAAAAAAAAATTCACCAAAACCAAATAAAACAATTCCCTCGATAATTAAAGACAATATGAGAGATAAAATAAATATAAAATTTGGGGAATCAATTATCAATGATTTAAATTCATCTCACGAGACAATTGATAATTTTAATAATAATTATGATTATTTTAATGATTCAACGATATCAGAAGAGAATGAAGATATAAATATTGATAATTCTACAATTGATAAAGAAGATGTATCTTCAAATATTGAGAAAACAGTTGATATATTGAGGATAAAACGTCCAAGAAAACAGCAATTGACGACTGTAAATAGAGCTGATACAGAGATAATAATACAGCCAGCAATATTATCACAATCAGATGATGATAATATACCTGATAATCGTTGGAAAATACCGAAAAAAAGGGGTCGTCGTAAAAAGAAGAAAGATGGTAGATTGAATATAAAGAGAAAGCCTTACAAAATGAGAAGAAAAACTAAATCATCGAAGAAAAAATATAGAATTGAAGTTATTGATATTGATGTTGATGTTAATAGAGAAATAATAACATTGGAAGATGGTAAAGAGAAGGGATCGAGTGATAAAGAGAATGAAGTTATAATGGTTGGAGATTCTGATGATGATGATGTTGATAAAGATGAAGAAATTGAAATTGATGATGATAATGATGATGATAGTGATTATGATGACAGGGCTGAGAGGAAATCTAGGAGGAGGGGTTCACTGAGATCCTCTATCAGACATTTGGGGGATATATTTGAGTGTGAGGGGTGTGGTAAAGGATTTAGAACCAAGAGGACATTGGATATTCATTTGAGAGTTTGTGGAGAGAGTAGAATTGAGGAGAGGAGATGTTTGAGGTCATCTAGGATTGGAAAATTGTCTGATGATGATAAGGGGAGTAAAGGGAAAAAGGGGAGGGGTGGGAGAGAGTACGAGTGTAAGAATTGTCATGAGAGATTTGAAGTTGTTGTTGCATTAGCTAGACACGTGAGATTGATGCACTCGAAGAGGAAGAGTAATCGTTCGGAGAGTGAGGAGGAGTTTGAGGGGAGGAAGGGGAGGAAGAGGGGGAGGGTGGAGGTGGAGATTGAGGGCAGGAGGAGTACGAGGTTTGGGGAGAAGAAGGGAGAGCTGGAGGGGAGGAAAAAGGGGAAGGAGAGATTCAGGGGGGGTGATAAGAGGAGGAGTATGGGGAAAAACTGTTGTAAGGACTGTGGAAAGTGGTTTACTGGACTTGCTGGACTACTGGCACATTCACTCCAACATACTACTAAGAAAATTGGTAATTATTTGTGATTTTTTGGGGCTTTTTTTAAATTGTAATGTGGTAAAGTGATTTTTTTAGGATTTTGATAATTGTTTTTGAGGTTTATCTTGGAATCTAGGGGAGATGGGGGAATTTTTGTGAAGACCTTTTTTGTAGCTCTCATTCTCCCCTATAAAAAAGGTCTCTACGAAAATTTTGATATCTCTTGTGGATAGTGAGATATCGAGGAAAATTAATTTTTTAAAATTTTAGTTTCAGAAAAATCGAAAATTCAAAGATGCCGGAGATGTAAAAAGGTGTTTAGATCTCAATTTTTATACATACGTCATCTTCGAATGCACAGTAGTACCTCAAAATTACGAAAAGGACATTTGGAAGTGATAAAACAGTCATCAGGGGGTGAAACATCACTGAAGAAACGTGGAAAATCACGAAAATTGTAATTAAAAATCACAGAAATATGATAAATCATAAGTTAGTGTAATTCATTTAGAGAGAGGACATATAAAACTATGAGATAGTTTACACTATACTGGGCATATTATATTTGTACGAGAGAAAAATCAAAAGTGATTTATTATTCATCTGAAAATTTAATTTCACTTTCGTCTCTTCTCATTCACTAAAATTTCACAAATCTTATCTGCACAGAAAAAAGAAATTTATGTATAGGGTGTAAATTAATGTAAAGTATCATTTAGATCGACATTTATTAATGATATTCGATGGTATATTTAATTGAGATGCTTTATGGAAAGGGAGAAAATTACACTGTTAAAATTTTTGTGAGACTGAAGGAGTAATTTTTTTATTTGGAGCTAATATACATCATTCAACACCAGATTTTTCATTTTTTTTCTTGACAAAATCAGTGATATTTTTTTTTTGGATAATTATTAGGTTGATTTTAATTCATTTCGTGAGTAATTTGATAAATTGATAAAATTTTAACAGTGTAGATTAAATAGACAACTGTATATTCTTTAGGGATATGTATATTTATCAATAAAATATATGATATAGGATATTTTTGAAAAAATTGTGATTTTAGTTATTTGACCATTTTTTCTTTAAATTTAGTAGTGAATTGTTAATTTATCTCGATAATTATTGATTTTAGAGGAAAATGTCAAGAGACATTTTTTATTGGAAATTTGATTCCCTATAAAAAAGGTCTCTTGACATTTTTTCCTAAAACCACTCATTACCGAGATAATTGAGAAATTAATCAATGACAAAATTAATCATTTTTTATTAAATTTTTAATCAAAGGATTATCTCGATAATGAGTGATTTTAGAGGGAAATGTCAAGAGATATTTTTTCTTGGCAATTTTCTCCTCTACAAAAAAAGTCTCTTGACATTTTTTCCTAAAACCACTAATTACCGAGATAATTTAATATTTAACAAAAAAAAAAAAATCCAACGACTTCACAACTGAATTCTCTCATTTCAAGTGGAGGAAATTGGTGGGGGAGGGGGCAATGACGCCATGTCCGTTGTCATTTCCCGCCAAAAATGCTCATTGTTAGGTTGGAGCAGCGTCACAAATGCGTGTACTCTAAATTCTCGATTTATTTTCGATTTTATTAATTTCTTTGGACACTTGTGCTTTGTATTTTTAATTCAATTATATTCCATTATTTTTATTGAGATAAAGTGAGAATAATCATGGATTTTGGTGATGTACAAGCGAGACAGGATCGGGTTAAAGACGAGATTGGATCTCATTGTCAAAGACTGTTTCAAGGTTTCTTAGAAGAGTAAGTGAATTAATTTTTTTATCATTTTAAATTTAATTAAAGGAGATTTTTTAATTAAATACTTTTGTTCACTGGGGTAAAGGTTCAGGGAGGATGATGAAGTTAAATATCTAGAGCCAGCCAAGGAACTTGTTAGCCCAGAGCGAAGTACTCTGGTGGTATCTTTTGATGATATTGAGAGATATAATCAAGCTCTGGCGACAACAATTATCGAAGAATATTACAGGTAATTATTTTAGAATCAGTTTTTTGAGATTATCTCGGAAACCATGAGAGATATGAAAAATTTTGTAGAGACCTTTTTTATAGCTCTAATTGTGCTCTACAAAAAAGGTCCTTATGAAAATTTCTGTATCTCCTTTAGATTCCAAGATATTTATCAAAAACTCTTCTGTTCTAGAGTTGAGTTGATTAAATTAGTTTCTCAATTTCAAGATTGATTTTTGGGGTATATCTTGGAATCCAGAGGGGATATCGGAATTTTTGTAGAGACCTTTTTTGTAGCTCATAATGAGAGCTACAAAAAAGGTTCTTATAAAAATTTCTGTATCTCTAGTGGATCAAAAGATATTCATCGAAAACTCATTGTTGATTTGATTCTTTATTGAATTATGATGATTGATGGTTTTGTATTGCATTAATTAGAAATTTAATCCCCAGGATTTACCCATTTCTTTGTCAGGCAGTGTGGAACTTTGTTAAAGACGTTGGAGAGTTGAAAAAAGAGAAAGAGTGTTATATCAGTCTCGTTGATGTTCCCACAAGACACAAATTACGTGAATTAACGACATCTAAAATTGGTACACTAATTCGTATATCAGGACAAGTTGTCAGGACACATCCAGTTCATCCAGAATTGGTATCGGGAACTTTTATCTGTGTTGATTGCAATGCTGTAATAAAGAATGTCGAGCAGCAATTTAAAGTAAATATGCAATTATATTTAATATTTTTCCACGTGAATTATCTCAGAAATGAGTGGTTTTAGAAGAAAATATCAAGAGACCTTTTTTGTAGAGAAATAAATTTCCAACAAAAAATGTCTTTTGACATTTTTCTCTAAAATCACTCCATCACTAGATAATCCCACAATTGACAAAAAGATTCATTTTAATTAAAAAAAAATTCACTAATTCATTATCAAAGTTGATAGTAAATTATCTCGATAATGAGTGATTCTAGAGTAAAATGTCAAGAGACCTTTTTTGTAGAAAATTTCCGGATCTACAAAAAAGGTCTTTTGACATTTTTCTCTAAAATCACTCAATTCCGAGAAAATTAATAAAAACGTGGATTATCATAAAATTTTCAGTTTACAAATCCAACAATTTGCAACAATCCCGTCTGCCTAAATCGTCGAAGATTTGTCCTTGATGTAGACAATTCGATATTCGTAGACTTTCAAAAAGTAAGAATCCAGGAAACTCAGTCTGAACTTCCACGTGGATGCATTCCTCGTTCCCTTGAAATTATTTTACGAGCAGAAACAGTGGAGACAGTGCAGGCAGGAGACAGGTATAATAAATATGATAAACTATTAAATAAATTATCTCCATAAAATTAAATTATTCAAAATTCTAGATACGACTTTACTGGAACTTTAATAGTCGTACCTGACGTTGGAGCACTTGCATTACCAGGAACAAAAGCGGAAATAAGTTCAAGACATAAAGCTGGAGAACAGGGTGAGGGTGTGAGGGGATTAAAAGCACTCGGTGTTCGTGAGTTGAATTATCGTCTGTCTTTTCTTGCGTGCAGTGTAACAGCTACTAGTCTCAGGGTAATATAAAAAATTCAATAATTACCTCATGAATTTTATCATCAAATCATAAAACTGATTTTAAAAATTTTACTCAATCAGTTTTTAAGAAATATCTGGGAATCTAAGAGAGATAATGAAATTTTTGTAGAGACCTTTTTTGTAGATAAAATTGAGATGTAAAAAAAAGGTCCTTATGAAATTTTCATTATTTTCATTAGATTCAGAGATATCGAATAAAAACTGATTGATTAAAGAGGGTCATTAATTTTTTTTCTTCATCTCAGTTTTTGGAGAATATTATCGAATTTATGAGAGATACAAAAATTTTCATAGATACCTTTTTTGTAGATCTTCCTTTCCTCCTCAAAAAAGGTCCTCATGAAAAATCCTCTATCTCCCCTAGATTCCAAGATATTCATAAAAGAAACTCCTCTCACCCAAAAAATTCACTCAAAAATTCATAAATTCACTCATAAATCCCTTAAAAATACAAATAAACCCCCCCCTATAATTTCCAGTTTGGTGGTACAGAGATGGCAATGGAAGAAATATCCCAAGAGCTAATGAAACGTCAAATGACAGAGTCAGAGTGGAACAAAGTTTACGAAATGTCACGTGACAAAAATCTCTACGAGAATCTGGTAGCAAGTCTCTTCCCCTCTATTCATGGTAATGATGAGGTCAAAAAAGGCATAACCCTGATGCTCTTTGGAGGTGTTGCCAAGACAACAGTGGAGGGTACAAGCCTCCGTGGTGACATAAACTGCTGCATCGTGGGTGATCCCTCAACAGCAAAATCCCAACTCCTGAAACAAGTAGCTGACATATCCCCACGAGCTGTCTACACCTCAGGTAAAGCCTCCAGTGCTGCAGGTCTAACAGCAGCAGTAGTACGTGACGAAGAATCTGGTGATTTTGTTATTGAAGCTGGTGCACTGATGCTAGCAGACAATGGAATTTGCTGTATCGATGAATTCGACAAAATGGATCCAAAAGATCAAGTTGCTATTCACGAAGCAATGGAGCAACAGACAATATCAATAGCTAAAGCTGGTGTACGTGCAACATTAAATGCCAGAACATCAATACTAGCTGCAGCAAATCCAATAGGTAGTCGTTACGATCGTTCAAAATCACTTCAACAAAATGTACAATTAACAGCACCAATTATGTCACGTTTTGATTTATTCTTCATTCTCGTTGATGAGTGTAATGAGATTATTGATAATGCTATTGCTAAAAAAATTGTTGATCTTCATAGTAATAATGTACTAACTATTGATACAATTTATGATCAATCAGAGATACTGAGATATATTAATTTTGCTAAACACTTCAAGCCTTCAATCAATTCAGATGCTGCAGAGTTACTAGTGGAGTTGTATACTGATTTGAGACAGAGAGAAGGTACAGGTAGTGCTAAATCAACTTGGAGAGTCACTGTGAGACAGTTGGAGAGCCTTGTGAGACTGTCTGAGGCACTAGCGAAGCTTGAGTGTGCTGATAAAGTCACTGTGAGGCATGTTAGAGAGGCCAAGAGGCTTCTTAGTAAGAGTATTGTCAGGGTTGAGCAGCCTGATATTGATTTGGCTGAGGAGAATGTTCAGAGGGTTAATGGTATGGATTTGGATGATGCACCGCCTCTGATGGAGGCTCTCAATGCTATTGATGGAGAGGGAGAGGCTGGGGAGGATGAGGGGCATGATGAGCCACCTAAGAAGAAGTTGACAATGTCGTTTGAACAGTACAAGGCACTTTCTAATATGTTGGTGCTTTATATGAGGAATAAGGAGAATGAGACCCAGGATGATCAGGATGATGAGCCTGGCATCAGGAAATCGGAATTGGTTGCTTGGTATCTTGATCAGGTGCAGGATCAGATTGATTCTGAGGAGGAGTTGCTTGAGAGAAAGGCACTTGTCGAAAAGATTATTGATCGGTTAACTTATACGGTAAGATGAGGCTTTTTTTTAGCTTTTTTTGGTTTTTCAAGTTTTGGTTTTTGGGGAATATCTCGTAATCTAGGGGAGATAGGAAAATTTTTGATATGACCTTTTTTGTAGAGCGGAGGGAGATCTACAAAAAAGGTTCTCATGAATTTTTTAATATCTCTCATGGATTTGGAGATATTTAGTTAAGAGTGAACGATGAAAATTGAATTGAATTAGTTTTTTGGGGATATCTTGGGAGGAAAGGGAGATAGAGGGATTTTTGTGGAGACCTTTTTTGTGGAGAAAAATGAGGGCTATAAAAAAGGTCCTTATGAAAATTTTAATATCTGTATTGGATGTAGAGATATTTGAGGAATAGTGATTGAGGTGATTTTACTTGTTTTTAAAAATTTGAGGAAAATGTTAAATTAATTAATTTGTTTCAGGATAATATCATTATCACCCTCGTTAACAGAGAATTGAGAGACGATAGACCTGAAGATGAGAATGATCCTCTACTTGTGGTTCATCCAAACTACGTTCTTGATATTTAATTGAAAAATAATTGATCAATTGTTAATCAATTCCATTCTGTTATACTCATTATTTCTATTTTGTATTGTCACGATTTTTCATACAATAAATTAATAAAAATGTAAAGAGGGCTTTGATAATTGTCTTAATTAGCAATAATACACTAAATAATTGAGTATTTGAATGGGTCAGGGCGATAATGCTCATATATCGGCACAACTGGCCTAGATTATTATTCACAACGAGTTTTAGAAAGTGTTTGTAGTGGGGAATTGAGGAAAAAAACTAATAATTTATTTTTTTCAATCTACCAAGTCCACGAATGACAATAACATGTGATTATTTTTAAGAAAATTGTTTAATCAGTTTTTTTTAATTAAAAAATCTAAATTTTGGAGATGATAAAAATGTCGGCTCGTGCCAGTAATTCTGATATTTCCGTAAAGGTAAGAATTTATCATCTATTTTTATTTTTTAATTAAAAAGTGATGAAGATGATTTTTCACGTCTCATTAAATATCGATTTATCTCAGTAATAACTAATTTTAGGAGAAAATGTTAAAAGACATTTTTATTCAAAATTTAATTATCTACAAAAAAGGTCTCTTGACATTTTTCCTCAAAATCACTCGTTTTCGAGATAAATACACTTTAACAAAACACTCAAAATTTGATTCTAAAAAAGTCGATTTTTCACGTCTCATTAAAAATCGATTTATCTCGGTACCGAGTGATTTAAAATGAAAAAGTCAAAAAACAATTTTTAACGGAAATTTTCTCAGCTACAAAAAAGGTCTCTTGACATTTTCCCCTAAAATCACTAATTAACGAGATAATTGAGTAATTAACAAAAGAAATAAAAAAATTACACTTTACTACTAATCATCAATCAATTAATTAATCAATAAAGAGTAATAACAAATGGGCAGTCTTCATGGGAGATTTTCCACTCTTGAGAGACGCATTATCTAGAAAAAAACTCGGTAAAAGACACTCGATACTCTGGAAATGCGTGAGTGGAATTGACGCGGCTGTCAGAGGTGTTGGACAGGTGATTTTACCATAATTATTATCAATGTTAATGACACCTGTATTACTAAAAATTAATTATCCTCCTTCAGGTAGTCTTTGCAAACAATCCTCTGAGTGGAATAATTATCATAATTACCCTAGGATTGACAGCTCCTGATATATTACTTTTCGGATCAATTACAGGAATTATTGGACTTCTTATATCGTACGTAAGTGCAATTGCATCCAATACTCGATATTCAGGTGTTATTATTCATTTTAAAAAATATATATTAATCGTTATTATTGTTGTTATTAATTATTATTATCATTTTAGTTAATTCGTGATTCAGAATCTTCAATAGAAAATGGATTGACAGTTTATAATCCATTGTTAATTGGCATTGTCACTAGTTCATTACTTCCTGATCGTTGTAGTAATTGGGATGGATTAACTATTCTCATGATGTTCCTGGGAACAATCTTTAGGTGATGATTATCAGGTTTTAATCATCTTGTGAGATATTTTTTTCATATTTATTGATTTATCTCGAGAATGAGAGGGTTTAGAAGAAAATGTTAAGAGACATTTTTTGTTTGAAATTTTGTTATCTACAAAAAAGGTTTTATGACTTTTTCTCGTGAAATTGATTGTTTAAGAGATAAATGGATAATTAATAAATGAGTAAATTGATTGATTATTGTTGTTATTTGATTATCTTGGTAATGAGTAGGTTTAGAGGAAAATGTCAAGAGACATTTTTTGTTGAAAATTTTATTGTCTATAAAAAAGGTCCTTTGATATTTTCTCCTAGAATCAACGATTCTCGAGATAATTGAAGAAGTAATGAAAATTATGACTCCAGTAATTTTGAAAATTACTTAATTCTAATCTAGTGTCATTCTAATGAGAGCTAATTCAAGAGGAAGTCGTTCTGCAATCACAATTCCCTTCAACATCACTGAGATCATGATTCTGATAATTCTGAAGCTTCAAAATATGGAAAATACCTCAGAAGATGCCGGAGAATTATCGAATTTTGATTGTCAAGTAAATCATTTTTCATTATTTGTCAAATCAATCATTAAACATTAATAACTCAATAAATTATTCAATTCAGACAAACAAAACATCAATAACTGGATCAATGATGAACCCTGACATCAGAACAATTTGCAGAACCGAAAATTTCACGGAGAATATCGATTGGGGAATGGTGAGATTATAAATTCAGTAGAAAATTGGTAAAAATTCATTCTGGCATCAATTTTTGATGAATATCTCGGAATCTAAGAGAGATATCGAAATTTTTATAAAGACCTTTTTTATAGAATAGAATGAGAGCTACAAAAAAGGTTCTTATAAAATTTTCGCTATCTTCCCTAGATTCAGAGATATTTAACAAAACGTAAGCAATCATTTTTAGAAATTACTGAAAACTAGATTCCCACAATTTTTAAATCCATTTTTTGCGCATATCTTGAAATCTAGACTAGATAGCGAAATTTTCATAGAGACCTTTTTTGTAGAAAAAAATGAGAGCTACAAAACAGGTCCTTACAAAAATCTCGCTATCTCCCATAAATTCGGAGATATCCATCAAAAACTGACCCCAGGATGAAATCGATTTAAACAGTTTTACCAATTCACTAATAAATTCTACTAAATTGATCAATCAATATTAAATACTGTATTAAAGGTATTCCGTGGTGTCGTGACCTCATCATCTCAAGTATTTGCTGTTGATAATGTGATTGCTGGATCAGTTATTTATCTTGCTATTCTCATTTACTCACCAACAACTGCACTATTTTCGTTAATTGGTGCAGTAATTGGAACGCTTTCAGGTAATAATTGTGCACTTTTATTTAATTTTTTTGGTAGAAATCTAAAATCAATGTTTTAACCCCTCATTTACAGCGTCTTCAGGGCCTCATTTCAATTTTTAACTAAAAATAATTTTTTTAGAATATTTTTTTTTAATTCTCAACTATTATTGAGGTCAATTTGGCCTCCTGAGGCTGTAGCTGACATGTCCAATTAATGAATTAACCCCTGGAGATGTTGGGAAAAGTGGAAAAATATTGCTAGGTCATCCCTAGACATTTTCGATAATTAATTCAAGAGAAATTAAAAAATTCAGTTTTCGGATTTTCACTTATATCAAATTATCTCAATAATGAGTGATGTTAGAAGAAAATGTCAATAGACATTTTTTGTTGGAAATTTTGTCAGCTACAAAAAAGGTCCTCTACAATTTTCCTCTAGCACCACTAGTTTTCGAGATAAATGAAGAATAAATGAAAATTTCATCTGGGCTTTGTAGAATTCTTTTAAAAAATGATGAAAATTCGATTAAAAATAATAAAAAATGTATTTTTTTTCAGCAATAGGACTCAATGTACCATACGAGTCTATTTATTCTGGTAAATGGGGCTACAACAGTCTCTTATCGAGTTGTTCTCTAGGTGGAATTTTCGTAGTTCTCAACATTCAGACAACATTTTTAGCTCTCATTGCGGCAACATTTACTACTCTCCTACAATACATCCTCACTTTCTTTTTTTCCAAGGTAGAATGTCCAATAAAAAATGTGAAATCAATAAATGTTCAACATTTTTAATTTTTTTATCATTTCAGATGGAATTATCAGTCTTAACAATTCCATTTGTAGTGACTTGTTACCTCTTCATCACTGTTCGACACACCAGAGATGATGTTTTCCTTGAGCCCATGATCATCACATCTCCAGAGAGACAGATATCGGAATTGAATCGAGTTCGAACAACTTTTGATGAAGATTTAGATAGTCCAACAGATGTTTAATTCAATAGTAATTTCCACGTCCCGTTAAATATCGAATTATATCGATAACTATTAACATTAGAGAAAAATGTCAAAAGACATTTTTTGTTGAAAATTTTTTCACCTACAAAAAAGGTCCTCTGACATTTTCCTCTAAAATCACTAGTTTCTGAGATAAATAAATAATTAATAAAAGTGTCAAAATTGATTTTTTACGAATTATTGTTTTTTTACATCCCATTAAATATCGATTTATCTCGATAATGAGTGACTTTAGAAGAAAATGTCAAAAGACCTTTTCTATCAGAAATTTTCAGATCTACAAAAAAGGTCTTATGACATTTCCTCCTAAAATCCCTCATTACCGAGATATCTCCACAATTAACAAAAGTGGTAAATTCGATTAATTAAGATTCATCATTAATTACCATTAAAAATCCCCCGAAGAATTAATAAATAACCCTTAACAAATTATGAATGATAAATCACTTTAATGGTCTATTCTGAATGAAATAAATTCACTTCCGGTTCCCTAAAAATCGAGAGATAAATTACCCCTGGATACAATAGATAAATTGCGAGAGAGAGTGAGACGCATGCGTCCTTTGATGGCTTGCACCACTCTGAAATATATCCCCTATACCCCCAGTACCAGAGTCCGCCCCCATTGCGGCCCATCCCGCCATCCCCAGTCCCATCATCTCAGCATCTTTCACTCCCTCACGCTCAGCCTCGCATTTCGCGGCTTTCGTTCATAAACGAGAGTATTTAATTCAATTATTGTGACCAATTTTAATTATTAATAAATAATAAACAACAATTGAGAGTGAAAAATGATTATTCTGGTGTGAAAAATGCATTTTTCGATTAAAAATTGTGACAGATGTCTGAGAATTGTTTATTGTTTAATTAATGAAAATTAGTTGTTGAAAAAAATGGATATTATCCTTCGTATTGTGGTTAATTAATTAGTTAATTAATGACAATCAGTGTTTATTATGTGTCAAGAGACTTTTGGAAGTATCTGATCATTTGACGTAAGTTATTTTCACGAATTCTAGATAATAAACACGAAATCAGTAAAACTCGATTTTTTTATGTTTCATTAAATATCGAGTTATCTCGATAATGAGTGGTTTTAGGAGAAAATGTTAAAAGACATTTTTTGTTGGAAATTTTGTGATCTATAAAAAAGGTCCTTTGACATTTTTCCCTAAAATCACGCGTTGAGGAGATAAACATTATTAACAAAAATAGTAAATTCGACATTTTCAAAAAGTCGATTTTTCACGTTATCACTTAATATCGATTTATCTCGATAAATATCGATTTTAGGAGAAAAAAAACAGAAGACCTTTTTTGTAGCTGATAAAATTTCTAACAAAAAATGTTCTATGACATTTTCTCCTAAAATTCCTCATTAACGAGATAATTCAATTATTAAATTTAATGTGGAAAAATTATGAAAATTCACCTGGAGAACACAAAAATTTCCAACACTTTTCTCCAGTTTATTACATCCATGTGTAGTAGTAGGTCACGGGGTTGAAGTTACTTCTAGTGGTTGTAGTGTAGCATGACCTGATATACTAGCTACTCATGACTCTAGTGAGGGTGGGGAGAAATGTATTATAATACCAAGAGAAAATTTTCTTTTTCCAGTTATCTACCTGGAAGATACCCAAACAATGGAAAAATAAAAATAATATACAACTAAAATCCCTCATATTTTCTGACAAAAAAAGAAGAAAAAAAAACATTTAATTAAAAATAATAAAGAGAATTGATTAAATAATTTTTTAAAAAATTAATTTGAGTGAAAAAAAATTGAAAAAAATGAGTTAAAAATTCAATTTTATTGTAATTATAATTTAAATGGCGAAAAGATAGCACTAGTCAATGACACCGATAATCTCGGTGTTGATTATCAGAGTAAAAAGTTATGACGGTAATGCCTTCTGGATCTGATGTTGCTGATAAAGCTGTATCAACTGAGGACACCTCAGAATTGATACAACTTGATGCTGTTCTAGCATCACTAGTTGATACTAAAATAGCAGCTATCAAGAGAGCCTCATTGAGCTCATCCAGAGGCAAGTGGACAAGTGGAGAGGGTAGTCCAAGAAGGCCAAGATTAATGTCATCCTCGACGGCCTCATCATCACAAAATCGTAATCATGATAATTTAACAAGTAAACATTTTGATAGAGGTAGTATGGAGGATAAGAGAAAGAGTTATAGACAGAGACGGTATGATTCAGCACCCTGTCAACGATTTATTGAAGAGATTGATGATCATAGACATCAGGATGCAATGGGTAGGTTTTTATTTTTAGGATATCTCGTTAATGAGTGATTTTAGAAGAAAATGTGATAGAGATTTTTTGTGGGAAATTTTGTGAGCGAGAAAAAAGGTCTCTTGAGATTTTTTGATTGCGTTGATGGTTTTGGAGATATTGGGGATATTGTTTTAGGGGTGGAATTGGATGATTCAGTTTTTGGGTGATTTAGGGGAATCTGAGGGAGATGGCGAGATTTTTGTGAGAACCTTTTTTGTAGATCTCATTCTGCTCTATAAAAAAGGTCTTTACAACAATTTTTCCATCTCCCTTAGATTCCAAGATAATCACTAGAAACAAATTTTGAAATTGATTCAATTTATCTTTTAATAAAAAAATCGTTAAAAATGAAATTTAAAATATCTCAGAATCTAATCGAGATATCAAAATTTTTATAAGGACCTTTTTTGTAGCTTTAATTCTGCTCTACAAAAAAGGTCTTCACAAAAATCCATCCATCTCCCTCAGATTCCAAGATAATCCCAAAAAAACAAATTTCGAAATCTTCAAAACTTCTAATTAACCTCTAGCTCATAAAGAATTGAAATCCCGGAGACGTGCATCAGAGATGATACATCGAAATCCAAAAAAAAAACGACATTACTCCCGTCGGATAAGTTCCCACGTACTCCAGGGTATAGATTCACCGATTGAACTTCCTGAACTTCTCGATGTTGATCGTTTACACGATGATTTGACACTGATACAGTACGAGAGAACCCGTGAGGCACTTATCGACAATGGAGATTATCCTAGTCTACACCAAAGTGCCTACGTGTCACCAAGTCCAGCACATATGTGAGTAATTCATCAATTTAAATATTTTTTTCTTGTATTTTTTGTAATTCCGTGTTCTCCACTGAATTGTCACATTTTCTCCAATGAAATTGCTTATGAAAGGAGTTGTACCAACAAAGCCTGTCCCAACAAAGTAGATATGACCTAGTTTTGTGATAAAATTTCTCCATTTTCATAGACAACTACTGATTCGTAGTCTATTTATATTTCCATGAAAATTTTCCACTTTAATTTTATTTGTTGTGATTAAATATTGATTTATCTTGATAATAATGGGTTTTAGGAGGAAATATTATAAGACATTTTTTCTTGGAAATTTTGGTCTCTACAAAAAAGGTCTTTTGACATTTTTCTTTAAAATCACTCATTAACGAGATAAATGGGATTTATAAAAATTAGAAATTTGATGATTTCGAAAAATCACTTTTTCGCAGTTGATTAAATATCAATTTATCTCGATAATGAGTGATTTTAGATGAAAATGTCAAAAGACATTTTTCATTGGAAATTTAATTATCTACAAAAAAGGTCATTTGACATTTTCTCCTAAAATCACTCATTTCCACGATATTCCAAAAATCAATCAAAGATGTATCAATAACTAATTATTAATGAATTCACTGTAGTAAATTAGCGTATGAGGATGAGGATTATGTCGCACTTAATATCGAGGATGAGTTTGATGGTGAATCAATTATGTCTGGTCATTATCGGCGAGAATTGGCACGTGAACACAGGCGTTCAACACTTGGTGAGCGGTATCATCGGCCACGAAAAAAGCACAAACGTAAGAAACATCGAAATGAGGTTTATTTGCCTGAAGTCAATGATGTACCTCAAGTTGTTCTAATTGATCACGATGAGCTACCACTTCGTGCTAGATGGACTATTGTCGCTACTGCCTGCCTTCTTTTTGCCATGTCTCTACTGCTTGTTGGTATTACACTCAGAATGGCACCAATTATTGACGATATGGGTGAGTTCAACTACATATTTACATTTTTCACAAAAATTGTGTGATTTCTTTTCAATTATTAAAATTTTTGAAAGAAAAAAACCGAAAAATTTTTGAAAAAAAAATTAAAAAATTGAAAAAATGATTTTTTTTTTTTGAAAAAAACGAAATGAAAATTTGAAAAATAAAAAAAATAAATTTTTGCGAAAAAAAAATCTAAAAAATATTTCGAAAATGAGAATTTTTTTCTTTAGAATTGATTGTTGACTGCATGCAATAAACATGAGTTGAGAGGAATTGCTTTTTTATTTCTAACTGAATCGTGTGTGAAATAGTTGGCTGAATCGATTCTCTCGAATGATAAAGAGGTTTTGTTGGTCCCCGGGCAACAGTCAGGGAATCCTGGCCGTCGCTATACCCTCGCACCTTTGTCTCTAGCCTTTTTATTTTGCGTTTTATTATCGAATTTGCACTCGATGAAAGAAAAATTTAAAAATCTGGAATATTCTTGGTAATTTAGGACAGAACAATTGTTTGAGTGAAGTGGGTAATCGAAAATATTTCTCTAAATTCAATTAAAAAATACCTGTTTTGCTCCACCTTATAATTTTTTAAATAATAAAAGGATCAATTTCTTCAGAAACTTGAAAAATCGATTTTTCAATTTTTAAATGTTGAATTATCTCGATAATGAGTGATTTTAGAAGAAAATGTCAAATGACATTTTTTGTAGAGGATTTTAACAGCTACAAAAAATGTCTTTTGACATTTCCTTCTAAAATTAGTAATTAACGAGATAAATGCAATTAACAAAAATTGGAAATTTGACACTCTGAAAAAATTGATTTTTCAGGTCTCGTTAAATATCGATTTATCTCGATAATGAGTGATCCCAGAGGAAAATGTCAATTGACATTTTTTGTTGGAAATTTTTTCAGCTAAAAAAAAGGTCCTCTAACATTTTCTCTTAAAATCACTTGTTTTCGAGATAAATGGATAATTAACAAAAATGTCAGATTTGATTCAATCACGATTTTGGATTCTGCTACTGAATTACGAAAAAAGGTCTTTAATTAATGAAAAAAAATGTCCCCATTGAGGTTTCTGTGAGGTCATACGGATCCGCAACATCTCAAGTGATATTCAGGGATGAAAACCGTAATTTCCGTCTTACATTCCCCAAGAATACCTGTATATTGGAGCCTAGGGTCCTCTTCAGCTGGAGGGGTTGCGAGGTCGAGGGTGTCTTATTCACGTGACTCTAAATTAAAGACGCATGGCCTCTGAATCCTCAGTCTGTTGCCAGATCCCTCACATCGCACACAACTCACCGGATCTCAAGATTTTTCACATTTTATTTTTCATTCCACTATTAATTTAATTTAAAAATCACCGAGTACATTTCCCTCCTCAGAAATTAATTCCAGTTTTTATATAATTCAAGTTTCCGGTACCTTCCAGCAGTGAATTATCCAGAATATTTAATTGCAAAGTGACTAATCGTTAAAACTAAAAATTGACATTTTTATTTCCTCATTTATCTCCGAAACTACTGGTTTTAGAAGGACACATAATAGGACCTTTTTTGTAGATCAGAAAATTTCCAACAAAAAATGTCTTTTGACATTTTCTTCTAAAACCACTCATTATCGAGATAAATCGATATTTGATGACAAGTAAAAAAAATCAACTTTTCCAAAATTTCAATTTTCCAGTTTTCGTTAATTGCATTTATCTCGTTAATGAGTGATTTTAGAAGAAAATGTTAAAAGACCTTTTTTGTAGCTGATAAAATTCTCTACAAAAAATGTCTAATAATATTTCCTTCTAAAGTCCCTCATTATCTCGATAAATCAATAATTAATCAAATGTTCAAAACTGAATTATTTCTAATGTAAAAAATTGTGTTTATCGTATGATTTTCATCATGACGACGTGATCAGATAATTGTTTATCGATTATTCCAACGTATCAAATCCCCATAATCCTCTAGTATCGGTTTACCGATTTTACTAATTAAATTTTGTGACCAGCGATAATTAGAAATGAGTGAAAATTGATTTTATTGTTAATACAGTAGAAAATATGGGAGAGTGATGTTAAAATTTTATCGGTCATTTCCTAACGCAGATTATCATGTCAACACTTGATTTAGTTTTAAACAGGAAATTCTTGGTCTTTGAATAAATGTTGGCACAAGTCCAGTCAAACTCTCATTCACCTAAAATTAATTCTGGAGCAAATCAACAAGTTAGTCCATGTGTTGGCCAAGTAGACATCTCCAGACTTTTCATATAAAAGTTTAATTCATTGGATTAAGGAAATAGTGTCAGTGATGGATCAGACAGGAATATTGGGATGCATAATTCACTGGTATTATCTGATTAAATTCAACCAATTCTGTAAATTGCATTTATCTCATTAATGAGTGATTTTAGGAAAAAATGTCAAAGAACCTTTTTTGTAGCTGAGAAAATTTCCAACAAAAAATGTCTCCTAACATTTTTTCCTAGGCTGAGTTATTAACGAGATAAATCGATATTTAATGACATGTGAAAAATCAATTTTTAAAAAGTGTCAGATTCGACGTTTTTGTTAATAGTGTTTATCTCGTTAATAACTAATTTTAGAAGAAAATATCAAAGGACCTTTTTTATAGCTGACAAAATTTTAAACAAAAAATGTCTCTTGACATTTTCTCCTAAAATCACTCATTACCTCGATAAATGGATATCAATTGAATTTCCTGTTCAATGACTCTTTAATTCTTCTAATTTGTTGATTCACCAAAATAAATTATTGATGAAGATTGAATAATAAATATTCGGATGAGTTTATTTATTATTGAGAGGTACAGGCCTGAAGTATTGGCTGAGTGGTGCCATGATATCGCGAATGGACCGATGGGGTTTGTTGTATCTCAACTGGAGGGGTATAAAGCAGATACGCCATGTTAAAAATAAACTTGGATACTGTTAACTCGAGGGTAGCACTGGTTATTCCAGTTAAATTCAGAATTTCTGTTTTGTTCTCTTTTACTGGATCACGATAGGAATTAATTAATTAATTATGACCACAATTTTCCAATTTTAATTATTAAAAATAAGAATTTATAATAAAACAATTAATTTTATTTTACAACAAATTAATTTTTGCTGAATATCTCAGGATCTGTGAGAGATAGAGGAAATCTTGTAAGGACATTTATTGTAGAGTAGAATGGGATCTACAAAAAAGGTTCTCATCAAAATTTTGATATCTCTCTTAGATTCTGAGATATTGATGAAAAATGATCTTGGGGTGGAATTGATAAAAAGATTTTCTCTTGAAATTAGGAATTATTGAGGAATATTGGGGATGGATTATTCATATGTATCATCGGGGCACAGTGACGATGATATTGTCTACTATATAGACACATTGGATGATAAAGATAATTGTCGTGTTCGTGGATTGTATCCACCGAGTGATCGGACGAGTGCATGTCGATCCAATTCCGTTTGTTCGCAAATTGAGAAACCCCAACGAGCTCGTCGCTCTATTGACACCGGATACTCAATTAGAAGGACCTCCAGCCAAAGTGGAACGAGATCTAGGACAAAGAGTTGCACTAGGTTCACTCCCTTGGGTAACTTGAATCCATCCCTCTTTAATTTTGTAACGAATTGGTGATGAAGGAAATTTGACACTTTTTATTTGGTCATTTTACTCATAAAGGAATAGTTTTAGGTGAAATGTCAGAGGACCTTTTTTGTAGCTGAGAAAATTTCCAACAAAAAATGTTTTTTGACATTTTTCGGTAGGATCACTCATTATCGAGATAAATCGATATTTAGTGAGAAGTAAAAAATTTTCAAAATGTCTAATTACCAATTTTTGTTAATTGCATTTATCTCGGTAATGAGTGATTTTAGAGGAAATTGACAAAAGACCTTTTTTGTAGGTAAAAAAATTTCCAACAAAAAATGTCTTTTGACATTTTTCTCTAACATCACTCATTATCGAGTTATTAATAAAAAAAATTGAATAAAAAAAAATAGGGGATGAGAGAAGAGCAAGCTTACGTGGAAAAAAACCATCGAGTGGTCGTCGTAGGAGTGTTTCCAGTGACGCACGACGTAAATCATCAGTGAGAGCACTGAGTACTGATTTAAAAGATATAAAAAACGTAAAAGTTGAACCACAAACAGAGACAGAACAAATGCGAAGACACAGAAGAGTCGTTGCCCTCGTATTGGGAATTTTTATTTTTTTACTAGTGGCTTCAGTTGTCGTTGTCATTGTGACACTGACCCACAGTTCCTTTCATTCACCTCCCGTGGGTGATAAGGACTTGGCGATACATCGAGCCCAGCAGAATCAACCTCTCCATCGTTCAGAGATTATTTGTATGAACAATTGATTGATTACCAGTCATGTTAAACCAGTTTTCTTGAATTATCTCGACAACCCGTGACTCTAGAGGAAAATCTCAGAGGACCTTTTTTGTAGAGAATTGAATTTCCAAGAAAAAAGGTCTTTTGACATTTTCTTCTAGAATCGATAATTATCGAGATAAATCGAGATGAAACTTTACGTTTTACTATTTTTTTAGTAAATTTTTGTTTTAATTTTAATGTTAATGATTTATGACTATTGAATCGGGGAAAAATTTGATTTAAATGTCATGTTAATTGTTTTGGAATTTTTTTATATGTTGCAGTTCGTAAGGAGAACGAAGAGCTGCTAAATTCGTTGAACCGAGATATATCTGTGCCAGACAATAGTACAACACCTCCACTCTAAGGTTTTATGATTATCCGCTGTTCCATGAGGAACATTACTCGTTGGTTGCTGCGAGTGGAGAATAAACTGAGGACATGATTCGGAATTTTCGATAAAGATATCAAAGTGGTACATTCCCTGTGATAAAATCCAGAAATGAAAAACCAATATTTTTCATGTTTTTTAAAAATTGTCAATTATCTCTGTAATGAGTGATTTTATCGAAAAATGACAAGAAACATTTTTTGTTGGAAATTTTCCGCTCTACAAAAAAGGTCCTCTGACATTTTCTTCTAAAATCGCTCATTAATGAGATAAACTCAATCAACTAAAATGTTGAATTTGATATTTCGGAAAATTCGATCTTTTATTAGTTATTAAACATGGATTTATCTCGATAACAATTGATTGTAAATGAAAATGTCAAAAGACATTTTTTGTGGGAAATTTTCTCCTCTACAAAAAAGTTCCTCTGACATTTTCCTCTAAAATCGCTCATTAATGAGATAAACACAATTAACAAAAATGAAGGGATTGTACCACTTGCATATCCTCGAGCAGGGGAATCCCCTTCTTGTGAGAATAATCTGAGGTGAAATTTGTGGCCAAATGGGAGTAGTGCGTCAATAGCATTAGTGGATATACCAAAGCTGCTCAATTTTTGTTTCATCAAAAAAGTAAAAATGCGGCAAAGGCATACTAGACGTATATCAATTATGTAAATAGGTGTTGCCCATGAGAATGTCTAATGTTGTTAGTTTTATACACTCCTGTCACGCGATAATGCTGATTGAATAGAAATATTATCAATATCGACAGACAAAATCCCTCTCATTTCAGTAGTGAAGTGATAAACGTTAAAAATTCGATTTTTAATCTCATTAAGTTGAATTATATCCCTAACCATTGATTTTAGGAGAAAATGTCAAAGGACATTTTTTGTAGCTGACGAAATTTTCCACAAAAAAGGTTCTCTCACATTTCGTCTCAAACTCACTCATTCTCGAGATAATCGCCTGTTTAATAACATGTTGAAAATCAACTTTTCGAAAATGTCAAATTCGACATTTTTGTTAATACCGTTTATCTCGTTAATGACTGAATTTAGAGGAAAATGTCAAAAGACCTTTTTTGTAGAGAATTAAATTCTCAAAAACAAATATCTTTTGACATTTCCTCCTAAAATCACTCATTATCGAGATAATTCAATATTTAATGAGACATAATAATCGATTTTTCTCCTCTATCACTTTAAAACTGATTAAATCTCTTTTAAACGTAACGACAATCAGATAAAATTCATCATGCAGATGAATTTCAACAGCACAAATGATTAAACCCATAAATTCATGCAAATTTGTCTCTAAGATAATTATCAATCCCTCTTGATACTAAAAATTGCTTTTCTCCAGTGAAAATTATGAAATTTTTTAAAAAGCGACTAAAATTGCATGAAATTATTATAAAAGAACTCAATTGTTGTACATTCGAGTGATGTAAAATATAGAGAATATGGCCTATCTAAAAAAAATACAATTTGTTGATGAAAAAATAATTTTACATTTACGACACAACGAACAAAATTGGAGAACATTAAAGAGAATTATTTATTATCGCGTATGGCTATTGGAGAGCGTGCTGGCACGCTGTTATCTACATATGAATAATATTATTAAAATTAATATAAAAGAGATAAGATTAATCATATATTCAGAATCTCTCTGGTGCATTAAATTGATAACAGGGCCTTGGCTAAACAATTTAACCGCAATCTTAATCTCTCTGATTTTAAATTGACTCCAAAATTCTATCTAAACTGCCATGAATTAACGAAGTATACTTTATAAATAAAATTTTTCACTTGTGAAGTGATAAAATGAGAAAAATCAATTTTAATGGAAAGTATTTAATTGATAGTTTCGAATCTAATGGAGATAGCGAAATTTTGATGAGAACCTTTTTTGTAGAGCGCGATGAGAGCTACAAAAAAGGTCTTTATGAAAAATTTTCTATCTAGCTTAAATTCAAAGATATTAATGAAAAACTGAAGTTACTTCACGATTGATTTAAAAAAAAAATTTTCCATCTTGATTAAAGGATTAATTAACCACAATGAGGGAACCAAATGTAATTAATACGCCTGCATCTCGATGACAATCAATACTAGTCCCAAAATGAATGGACAGTACAATATAGTCTCTCCACTGCATATGTAATATCAATATTATAGTTAGTTACTGTATAAATAAGAAATTTATGATTATCAAGAATTATTGCTATTAATTTTAAATGATAAAATTTTAACGAGTGTTGTGACAATGTTATATATATTAAATATATATAATGTGTATGTTGTGCCAATGAGAATAATTAAAATACAAATATGCATAAAGAATCAAAATTACAAAAAAGAAGATTTATGTTTATATATATTGTCCTATTAATGCATGCTTGTATCATGGTTATTGAAATTAAATAGATTGGATTTAATTGTTGATTGGAGTTTTATTATTAATCCTATCGGGGGCCTCGCTATAATATAAATACACTAATTCATATTTTCAAACATTCTATTTTCAATGTCATAATGGCCGAGTTTCTAATGATTCTTTAACTATCAATTTCTAAAAATACGTAGCGCGTAATGATGTTTTTCAAGCTTTTACCCTTCATTTTTCACCACCTCTTTCCCCCCGAACAACCAAGTGAATATATAAATCCACATCCGTATGAATGTTTCCAAATCGTGTAAACGTGTTGTTTGTACTGCTTATAATTCTGTGATAAACTACTACGACAAGAAATTAGCAGCAGTACTTTTCTCAAGTATATATCAATCATGCAGAGGTATACTTTGAACAAAGGTAGATTTACTGATATGTATAGAAAACCTGAAGAATTATTACCTGAAAATGGTAATATGTTGGACAATGATATTGAAGATAGAATGAAGGACACCATCAAGGAGGTTCTCAGTAATTCCCAATGTAAAATATCGCATGAATTATCTGATATCAAACTATCTCTCTCAAATCTTCAATCTATGATGGATCATAACTATTCAAAACTCAATCATCAGATCATAAAGATCGATTCTCGACTGGGAAGACTAGAATCAATTTATAATGTAATTGACATCTTTACTCAGAACATGAACAAAATTGCTGAAAAATTGGAGGAATTGAAATCGCCAAGGTCTCGTGAGTACTATCCCAAATCTTTCATTAATTGAGGAAAAAGAACAATATCTTAATCTTTCTTATTGAAAACGATATTTTTATTCAAAAGGCCTACGAGAACAGAAATCTACCCACTTTCCTTCGATTGGAGCAGAATCCAAGCCTACGACATCAGATACTTCAGAGAAAACAACTAAAGCTCAAGAATCAAAAATCATCAACGAGATTGAGGGAGAAAAACAGTCAGAATCTGGAGAAGATAATCAGCACTTCTGTCTCGAAAATAGTCTCAATGTGTACTACCAAAATGTAAGTAACATAAGGAGTAAAAAAAAACGGGTGAAAGTTAGAGATCAGGTAGTACTAACGAATGAAGATTGCATTGCTATAACGGATACTGGGTTCGACAAAAAGACAAAAATTGAAAAATACTTTGACTTTGTAAATTCTATGAATATCTACAGAACTGACCGCAGGGGTAAAAAGGAGAAGGATGGTGGAGGTGTTTTTCTAGCAATAAAAAAGTCTATTGAAGCGTTTGAATTTGATCTAAGTAATCTCAACTCTACTTTTCCATCTATTGATACAGTTGGTGTTGAAATCATGAAGCCAAATTCAATTTCTCTTTGTATTTTTGTTGTTTATATACCAGATAAAACTGACGTACGTAAATTATCTGAATATCTCAGATCCTTTGCTCGACTTGACTGTATAAAAGGTAAAAAATGTCTCATTCTTGGTGACTTCAATTGTCCTAACTTTGTTATTGACGATCCATTGGAAGAGGGATTGAAAGCATTTGTTGTAAAAGCATTCATCAACGAACTTCATCTTGAACAGTTTAATAATGTCAGAAACAATAATAATCGTCTACTTGACTTGGTTCTGTACGGCCCAAACTGCCCTTTGGAGCTGTTTCGGTGTCCCGAATCATCATTATTTTTAAAGGAACATGTTGATCATCCTGCTCTCCTAATTAAGGCATATTTTGGGTAAAAAATAGGATAACGACTCTGATTCAGACAGCACTCAAACTTTAAATATACGTATTTTTGATCATCTTCTCATTAGTTAGATAGATAAGGAAAAATGAAAAACAAAATTTATGAAAAATGTTTGAGCTCGGATATTTTCGGAATTCGATCATTAAAGAATCATTAAAAATTGGGTCAGTGACAAGGTATGAATTAATGGATATTATATTAAAGTGCGGCTGCTGGTGTTATCCGGAAGAAATAACAAAAAAGTTTTATATTATTATGGAATTTATATTATAGAATATTGAGGTAATTAATATATTAATTTAGGGAAAGAGACAATATCAAAAATTTGACCGAGATGTCTCGTTCGTCACTGGAAGCAAACATAACATTTAATCTATGCTAATATGCCCGCAAATACAGATAATAAACGCAACAATTTTCCACTCAACACTTGCAAAATGAAAAATACACAATTTTATGCTCACTTTAACAATTTATTTAACAAGCATCAGCAAAGTTTAATTTACTCGGCTCAAATAAAATACATAATTTTGCACGTGCAATCGTATACATAGAGAGTGCAATAAAACATGCCTTTATCGAAAAATTAAAATGTGAAATAATAATAAAAATTTAGCAAACTTTTAGTATTGCATATACGTACTTTTTATTTGAACATTTGTTTCACCCTGCTTCAAAGGGATAGTCATGCAAGATTGCTCAACATAAGAGAAATAAAACCTACGAGCTATATAACAATGATATTCAACTTCCGTGCATAAGGGGCGGACCACGCGATTCTCAAATATCCGGACGAACTTTGATTCAATATTTCCAATCATTGTAATCATTTCAACAAATCATTCCAAACGTCCATCAATTTGAGAATCGTTAAGTAACATGTGTTTCAGTCGTTTTGTTGGACCCTGCCTCAAAGGGAACAAAAAAGATCTTGATTATAATCGTCAATAAAATCCTATTAAAATCATATAGAGATGTAATCGACGATGAATAAATAACTTAACGACTAATTACAAATTATCAGTCTCAATATTCTTACACCCTGCCTTAAAGGGATGAGAAGATGGTCATGCGAAATTGCTCTGCACACAATGTAAGTTGTTGGTAACATGTGGTGGCCGTTTTCAAATTATTCTATTTGATAGATTGATTAGAGTAATAACCACATTTTTCTAAATACGTAAAACTGCTCAATGACTGTTCTCAATTGGTTTTGATGATAGTCCAAGAACACAATCATCGTGTGAACAGTTAATATCAACTACAAGCTGATAATTATAGTACGTACGTACGCAGAAAAAGACCGTTAATTCTTGATTTTAAACTACTCAATTGAGCAATTCTGATTAACGTTAATTCGCTTATTTTGACTATTAAAAATTGGGAAATAATCATTCAACTAATGGAATGCTATTGTCGTCATAAATGTGACAATACAAACAAGAAATTTTCTCAAATTTAGATAGTTGGAAAAAACAATTTACCAAAGGAAAATTTCTCTGAATAATTGAGAAAATTACTTATTTGTACAGTCTAAAATAAAATAAATGAAACTCAAAAAACGCTGCTCACATGAATTTCTTTGAATACCCCCTCCTCAAGTGTCGCCTTCTTCTTTCTCCTGTCCTTCTCCACCTTAGAACAATTGAGTTCCTCCTGAATCTCAAACAGCGATTTTCCTTTAGTCTCCGGTACCCAGAAGAATATAAAAATTATTCCAACAAAGCAAGAAGCAGCGAAGCTCCCAAGAGAAGTATAAATCCCCCAATTATCCGTCACCACTTGATACATCTTCGAGACAAAGAATGCCAGTAGCGACGCCCACAGTGACGCCAAAGAAACAGCAATGCCCTTCACATTAGTCGGAAACAACTCTCCCAACATCATATACGCCAATGGACTCAAGCCAAAAGCAACACTCAACTCATAACAGATAACCGAAACATCCAAAACCCACCCAATCTGCCCCAACTCCCTCTCCATCTTCATAAAAAACTTTAAAAAATAAAAAATGGCAGCTACAGTCAACGAAACCCCCGAGAAGAACGTAGTTATCAACAGCAAAGGTCTCCTCCCAAGTCTATCCACCAAAATTGCAGCTCCAATACCCGCAATCAGCTGAACAACACTCAGAATAATAACAGTGATACCAGGTGATAATCCAGAATTACTTTCCCCAATAATTTCTTGTGTATAAGACTCGATAGCAGCTAAACCACTGAACTGAAGAACCACCTGAAGACCAAAACTGATAATGACAGCTTTTCTATTTCCTCTTGTATCAAAAAGATCCCAAAAGTGTCCTTTATTGGTCATATCATTGATGACTGTTTTAGCTATTTGATCAAGATCCTCTTCGAGTGCTTCATTTGTATCAGCATGTCCATCAGGATATTGCTTGAGGAGTTGAAGATTTTTGGCAGCTCCTGTTCGATTATTCTTCATCATCAGGTAATAGGGAGATTCCGGCATAAATGCGAAAGTTATGAAGAAGAAAAGGGGTATTATTGCACAAGAGTAGGCAAGATGGTTGTAGGGAACAAATGGACCTATTGCGTGAGCATAGAGCTCACCAAAAGTCACCATCAGTTTTATGAAGGATCCAAGGGTTCCTCGGATGTTCTTGTCTGCTATTTCTCCGATGTACATGGGGCAAACTACGTAGACGACACCTTGACCAACTCCAGAGATGAATCTTGAGGCGTAGAGGATGTACGGATTCCAAGCGCAGATGATCAAGATCCAGCCAGCTAGGAGGGGAACACCGGAGATCAAGAGAGAACTTTTTCGTCCATATCGGTCGACGATCAAGGCTGCCAAGAGACTACCTGGGATTGTGCCCAAGAGGTAGAAGGAAGCGATCCAGGAGGCGTCGTCTGAACTCAGGGAAATTGGAGAACTGTTGGACTTTAGGTAGGGCAAGGATGGTGATGTCCAACCGATGTGTGAGCCGGTTATGGCTAGGGATATTGTAGCTGAAGAGGAGAAAGATTGAGGAATTCAAGTGGCAGAATGTTTGTTTAATGGGTTTATCTAAGTAATCAATGGTTTTAGGGCACAATGTCAAAAGACCTTTTTTGTAGAGGAGAAAATTTACAAGAAAAAAGGTCTTTTGACATTTTCTCCCAAAATGATTAATTATGGAAATAATCAAGTTTTTAGACACGAGAAAACGATTTTGGCTACGTATCTCGTTAATGAGTGATTTTAATAAAAAATGACTCAGAACTTTTTTGTAGATAAAAAAATTTCCTGTAAAAAATGTTTTTTCACATTTTCTTCTAAAATCACTCATTAACGAGATAATTCAATATTAACCAAAACATGAAAAATGGTATTATTCTCAATTTGAGAAATATGTCTTATTCATTAAAAATCGTTTGAGGGAGGATTAACATTAATTCAGGATTAAAAACTTACCAGTTATAGCTGCCAGATACTGCGGCCACTGTTTCGTGTCTTTTTTACTTTTATCCATCTCTATTCAATCGTTTTATTCAGATCATGAGGCTAAAAAATTTTTTAAACTCGTAATTAACTAATGGAGAAATATTGAAAGAGTGGAAAAAGGTAATAAAATTGTACTTACAATAACGAAGAGAGTTTTTTTTAAATCAAGTAGACACTTAGGCTATCAATGAAGATCGATTCGGTTTTAACGAAACGATCGACCAGAGCCCGACTCAGTGGATGATTTCGTATTATGAGTCTAAGACACTGGGACGAGTACATTTTATACTCAATCGTTTCAACTCGTTTATCTGTATTAGTCTCTCTCTTCTGTCAATTCATTTCCACTTGTACATTACGTGTATTATGGGGACTAGACAGTAAACACGCAAACTATTAAATCTTCGGCATCGGAAAATGTAAGAAATTGGTCTGTGTAAACATATTTGACAAAGTCATGAATATTTGTATTCATAATGGATTAAACTAGAACAGTTGATTTTTCTCGTTCGATTGAATATCGAATTATCTCAATAATGAGTGGTTTTAGAAAAAAATGTTAAGAGACATTTTTTGTTGGAAATTTTGTTAGCTATCAAAAATGTCTCTTGACATTTTCTCGTAAAACGAGTAATTACCGAGATAATTGAGGAATTAATTACTGACAAAATTACTCAATCAATTATTTCAATATTTTTGATTGATTTTTAATTCAAGGATTCTCTCGATAATGAGTGATTTTAGAGAAAAATGTTAAGAGACATTTTTTGTAGGAAATTTTGTCACCTACAAAAAAAGGTCCTTTGACATTTTCTCGTAAATACGCTCAGAATCTAGATAATTCGATATTCAATGAGATGTAAATAATTGAGCGATTTAATTATTATTCGCAGTACCTTTATGATATAATCATAATTATTATGATCTATTTTGGTAACACATATTTTGTTAGTTCAATTCTTATCACTGAGCGTCATCGCTCCAGTAAAATTATGAAAAAGATCTTTGGTGGTGGTGGGGGGGAATCTGCGAGATTGTTCAAATATTCATTCTGGAATTTTTTTGAAGGGAGATAATTATCAATTTTGTAAAACAATGGAAATTCCATTAAAAACGTTGATAAATAGAAAAATATCGATTATTCATTCCTTATATTGGGAATTTCCCACTATACTTAGAAATATAAAATTTCCTTAAATCATTGTGTGCCTCACGTAGACGGAATTACCCAAAATAATTTGCCACGTGTGTATCGAGAAAGACAGAATTAATTGAATAGAATTTTTTTTTTTTTTTTCAAAATGAGATTTCATTTAAAATAGACAAATTGTTAGATTTTTTTTTTGCGCCTGACAGACTTGACAATCATAAATTAAAACTGTGTAATTAGTGATAAGACTCATCTTCCGCTCTAATATTCTATAAATATCAAAAGTAAACAAAAAAAACTGCGTTAATTGCGTATAACAAACATGAATTTAATCAGAACAAAATACTCGAATTATGAAATATCGAATTATCTCGACAACGAGTGATTCCAGAGTAAAATGTCAGAAGACCTTTTTTTGTTGGAAATTTTTCAATCTCCAAAAAATATCTTATGACATTTTCCTCTAAAATCACTCATTAACGAGATAAACGCAATTAACAAAATAGCTGATTTTTTCAGTTTCGTTAAATATCTAATTATCTCGATAACGAGTTATTCTAGAGAAAAAAGTCAAAAGACCTTTTTTATTGGAAATTTGCTCACCTACAAAAAAGGTCTTCTGACATTTCCTCCTAAAACCACTAGTTTCCAAGATAACCAACAAAATACCAAAATTATAAAATCCAACTTTCCCAATTAACTCTCAAAAATCATCAATTCTAGAAAAAAAAAATCAAATAAATCAATTAAAAATAAAATTTTACATGTCAACTTCATGTTCTAATCTACATACTCCCCCCACGAAATGATGAACAGAGCTATCGATCCCTCCCTTGCCCCCAAGAGAGAGAGAGAGAGAGGGGGTACCAGCTGTAGCACTTTGTTGAGTAGTAACACCGCCAAAAGGTCGGACAACGATTGGCTTCCATGTTGGAATAAAATTCTACAACCGAACGTACCCAATTTACTCCGAATAACCCCAAAATAAGAAGAATCTCCTGATGAATCACAATTAATCGTCTTCTAATTAATTAAATTGTGCTTCCAGTGAACAAAATAAATCCCCAAATTTAATGTATCAATACTGGATGAACATCTGAACAATTTGGAGAAGAGAATAATTGAAATAAAAAAAGGTATTAGTGACTGATAAAATGTGTGGGAGTTTCACGTGCTCAAAAAATGCTTTGACAGCATTAAATATTCTTTACATCGTGAGTAATAATATTTATCTTAAAAATTGTAGGTTAAGTTTATAGTTTTTAAATAATTAATTGTTGATTATTTTTCTAGGTCGTTGCATTTATATTAATTGGAGTTGCTGTTTATGGAAGGGCATCAGCACTTGTTACAAATCTTCCAATTATTGGTGGAATTTTAGCATGTGGTGTTGTTTTAATTCTCATATCAATATTGGGACTTATTGGTGCTGTTAAACATCATCAAGTGCTTTTGTTCTTTGTATCCTTTATGAAATAATTGATTTATTAATTATTATTGAGGGATTAGACAATTTTTTCCTTGACTTATTTTTTGTTTAGTACATGCTCATTCTGTTTCTACTGTTTTTGGTGCAATTCAGTATCGCCTGTGCTTGTCTTGCTGTTAATACTAAACAACAGGAACAATTGGCTGAACAGGTAATTGGGGTTTTTATTTATTTGACCATCAGAGGTTTTTTTTTTTCAATTGTTGAGGGTTTATCTTGGGAATGGGGGGTTTTAGGGGGAAATGTCAAGAGACATTTTTTGTAGAGAAAAAAATTTGCAAGAAAAAATGTCTCTTGATATTTTTTTGTATTATCACTTGTTATTGAGATAATACGGTTTTTAAAAAATGTCAATTTTTGAATGTTTAAGTAATTGTTGGTTTATCTTGAGAACAAGTGATTTTATGGAAAAATGACAAGAGACATTTTTTGTAGAGGAGAAAATTTGCGAGGTAAAATGTCTTTTGACATTTTCCCCTAAAATCGTTTATTCTTCAGATAATTTGATATTTAATAAAACTTTAATTTTCCACAGGGATGGCAACGCGTTGGACCTCAAGTTAAAGAACAAGTTCAAACAACATTCACTTGTTGTGGATTCAATGGTACTATGGGAGCACTTCAAGATACTAAGATGAGTAATCCCTCGTGTGAAGTCGTCAATGTAAGAAATTTATCATTTTACCATCAATATCAATTCCACAGTATTTTTGAAAATCTTGGATATCTCATCAACTCGTGATTTTTGAAGAAAATGTTTAGAGACCTTTTTTTTAGATTAGAAAATTTCCAACAAAAAATGTCTCCTGACATTTTCCTCTAAAATCCCTCATTATCAAGATAATCAACTATTTAATAAGATGGAAAAATTGATTTTTCCAAATTATCAAATCTACAATTCCATTTATCTCGTTAATGAATGATTTAAAAAGAAAATGTCAAGAGACCTTTTTTGAAGATTGAAAAATTTCCAAGAAAAAATGTCTTTTGACATTTTTCTCTAAAACCCCTCGTTACCAGAATAATTCAAAATTTAATAAGAAAAATATGCTTAAATTCTTCCAGAAAATTTGTTGTCCAGATTCCAGTCTCAATCCAGACTGTTCTTGCGAACCCTGCATGGAAAAACTCCAATCAACGATTGATCACGCATTTAAACTCTGTGGAGGGATCGGTTTGTTCTTCAGTTTCACTGAGGTAATCCAAAATATCCCCCAAAAAATAATAAACTAATCTAATTTGTGATTTAGAAAAGAAAAAATTAATCTCTGTTCTGTCCTTTCTCTGTTTATCTCATGATAATTAATGAATCATTATGGCAAAGGAGAAAAAAAAAGAAAATGTCATTGTAAAATTGCAGTTTGTTGGTGTTTGGTTGACGGTGCGCTACAGGAACCAGAAAGATCCAAGAGCTAATCCTAGTGCTTTTCTCTAGTCTAATATCTCCATGACCCCTGTCATCTTGCACGACACGCTAACTAGATGGTGGGTGGGACGGTTTATCATTTACCTCATACATTATACATGTTAATGTGCTGTTTATTATTCAGCTAATAACAATTAATGCACGCCTGATAATTTAATTAAATCAAAATTTGATGAGTCGATAGTTTTTGGGGATTATCTCTTGATTGAAGGGAGATACAAAAATTTTTGTAGAGAAAAACGAGAGCGACAAAAAAGGTCCTCATGAAAATTTTGCCATCTCCCTTAGATTCAGAGATATCAATGAAAAACAATTAAAAGTTGACTAAACTCAGAAATTTACCATTTTCTCTAGATGATTAAAGATAATTTAATCCCTCGTTTTAAATAAATTAATTTTAGGTGATTGCTGCATTTCTGGCAAAACACTACCGTAATCAATTGGATCCTGACGAGAAGGCTGCAAGATCAATATTTTCAAGAAATAATATTTCCTGAATTTACGAGAGATTAAAAAAATGGAATATATCAACTAAACGAACAAATGGATATCCAAATGTGCTAATCAAAATTCGAGGAAGAATAGACATATAAATACGTTCATTCACTACAGAGATTATGCCAAAAAATCACATTTTATGCTATAGAACAATTTTTTTCTCCTTTTTTTTATCGAAAATCACAAATACGTAATTTTTGTAGAACAATTTGTGGGCATTTAATTTCGATAATCACGAGATGTAAATCTTTTCAATTGTATAGCCATAAGCTCTAGTCAGCCACGAATAATAGTGTTAGAGCCAGAGAAAGAGGAAATTAATGAAAAAAAAAACCTTGAAGCGCCTTCATCTCGAGGATTAAACGTAAATTATCATTAATTGTTAAATAATATTACTGAGAAAATTATTCATCTGATTATCTCAGATGTTTTTATGTATCAGAGAAGTCATTTTATGAGATTAATTGGTTTTTTTTTTCGAGACTGATCAATTATTGTTGTCAATTAATATCATTTTGTTATTATTTTGTTCTTCCTTCTTCGTGAATTATAGTATTATACAGTAAATAATGTCAACTGTAGGTTTAGATACAGCATATCAACGTGAGGTTGAATTCATTGGGTTTAATGTCAAAATTTGCTTCAAGTTTGTGCAATAAATGATGATTATAATAATTGAATTGTCGTTGTGTACATTTTTTAAAAAGTTTTCGGTGAATATCTTTAAATATATGAGAGACAGGGGAATTTTCATGAGGACCTTTTTTGTAGATCTCATGATCCTCTACAAAAAAGGTCTCTATAAAAATTTCCCTATCAGCCTTAGATTCCGAGATATCAAGCAAAAACTGAAATCCCAGGTATAAAAAGTTAGCACAGCCAAGATAGCACACTTGAATTTGGCAAATTAGGATAGATAGCTTAAGTTTTTTGCAAATTTATTATGAAGTTTTTAAATTTTTTATGTTTATTTTTTTTTTGTTTTTTATGGCTGTGCCAAGTTTTTATTAAGCTAGCACAGCCAAGGGAAAAATGCATTAATAATTCTTTTTTCGAAATTCCAAGGGGTATGCAAACTTGGGAATGCTCTTCTGGAGTTTGCATAATGTAGAAAATAAGTGAATATTAACAATTAATAATTGTTGATAAAGTTATGAATGCATGCAAGTGCAACCGGGGGTCGAGACTTGAGTTCTGACCAGCGGAAAATTCTAGGACCCGGTAAGGACCTCCAGAATGTCCTTCTGGAGTTTGCATAGGTCCAAGAATTATAAAAAAAAATAATAATTGATGATCTCCATCTGTTGCATTGATTGTTGCACTTGATTAAGTGCACTTGGGAGTGTGACTTGAGTTCTGACCAGCGGATAATTTTTAGACTCGGTGGAGACCTCCAGAATGCTCTTCTGGAGTTTGCATAGGTCCGAGAATAAATAAATTTTAACAATTAATAATTGTTTATAAAGTTATGAATGCACCCGAGTGCAACCGGGGGTCGAGACTTGAGTTCTGACCAGCGGCAAATTCTAGGACTCGGTGGAGACCTCCAGAATGCTCTTCTGGAGTTTGCATAGGTCCGAGAATAAATAAATTTTAACAATTAATAATTGTTTATAAAGTTGTTACGTCCCCACTAGGGTCACCTGAGGGCGCTAGTATATCTTTTTATTTGCATTATCGACTGTCGAGTCTTACCAATAATTAGTAAGTAAGACCTCAATTACCACATACAATTTTTTCAAACTAACTAAAATGGAATATTATCAAATCACATAAGACAAACAACACACAAGTGTTCAAAACATATTTTTCCAGACATTCCCACGAAACTGGATATTTCCCACATTTTTGAATGTAATAAACAAACCTCTCATGCACACGTGCATCGTTAAATTCTCAAAAAAGCAATAAAAATATAGAACAAGTCCAGAAGATAAGTACAGACATCCTGAAATTGTAAACCGAACACTATGAACTCAAGAAGTCATAAAAATCTAAGTGTCAAATGATATTTTCCAAATTCCAACGGTCCGTGGGACCAGAATTTTCCAAATAACAAAACGCAGCTGCACTTTTAATTACACCAAATCCAATCACAACGTCCGAGGCTCGTCACCTCATCCCGAACCAATCGACTCGCCTCTCCCTTCCCTTTCCACCCTCATCAACCAATCCTACCCTTAGAAACAAGAGTGCGTACGCCCACGCGAGAACCCAACTCATCTACCTATTAAGACCCTGAACTCAGAAAAATCACTCCTATCGTAAATCCCAAAGTGGAAACAACCAACAAAAATCCAATACTTACAACTTCTAATTCAAAGTGTTCGGGAATAAATTGTAAAGTGTAAACTTACAATTGACAAGGATCAAAGCCTGAATTCCTAATCATAAAGTGTAAACTTTCAATTGATAGAAGTTCAAACTCGAAATACCAATAAAATCACAAGTGTAAAACCATATATAAACAATAGATAGTTGAAACCCTACGAAGGGCTAAACTTCAAGGGTCGAATTAAACCCTATCTCACCATTGCAATAATTTCGAATCAAGTGTGTGAAGTGAAATAAATTACATTTTAACATATTTCCAATATTGTGTCTTGATTGGTCAGCTACGCTCAGTAGTTGATTGGTGGAACCTACCTACAGAAAAGAGTTTCCCTCTACACTCGGAGTTACTAACCCAAAAGGTCGACAAGTTCAACCGAGTCCTAGAATTTGCCGCTGGTCAGAACTCAAGTCTCGACCCCCGGTTGCACTCGGGTGCATTCATGACTTTATAAACAATTATTTATTGTTAATATTTTTTTATTCTTGGGCCTATGCAAACTCCAGAAGAGCATTCTGGAGGTCTCCACCGAGTCTAAAAATTATCCGCTGGTCAGAACTCAAGTCACACTCCCAAGTGCACTTAATCAAGTGCAACAATCAATGCAACAGATGGAGATCATCAATTATTATTTTTTTTTATAATTCTTGGACCTATGCAAACTCCAGAAGGACATTCTGGAGGTCCTCACCGGGTCCTAGAATTTTCCGCTGGTCAGAACTCAAGTCTCGACCCCCGGTTGCACTTGCATGCATTCATAACTTTATCAACAATTATTAATTGTTAATATTCATTTATTTTCTACATTATGCAAACTCCAGAAGAGCATTCCCAAGTTTGCATACCCCTTGGAATTTCGAAAAAAGAAATATTAATGCATTTTTCCCTTGGCTGTGCTAGCTTAATAAAAACTTGGCACAGCCATAAAAAACAAAAAAAAAATAAACATAAAAAATTTAAAAACTTCATAATAAATTTGCAAAAAACTTAAGCTATCTATCCTAATTTGCCAAATTCAAGTGTGCTATCTTGGCTGTGCTAACTTTTTATACCTATTACATCTTTCAGAACATGACAAAATTCTAGGGTCGACCCGAAGGGTATTGAATCCACGATTATTATTTTAATACGTCCTCTGGTAGATTCCTGCACATTTTCATAACTACATACAATATCAAAGTATGCGTCCTGAGTAGTTTTCTCTGACAATCTCAGTGGAAACTCATTAATGAATCTGGCGATTCCTCTTCGCGCCACATTCAACTGCAAATCCGTGAATTTCACGTTTGACTGACTTGCGAGCATATAGCCCCATAAGCATACGTGTATCCCACAATTATTTGCATTCTTATGAAGTATAAATTCCTGTCGCGGGATATATAAGTGCCATTCTAATGAACTTTCTGCTGATTGTTTTCGGGTCTTCTGAATTTCTCCCAATCCCAACCTACTCGTAAAATCCGAAATTCTTGATATTAAAAGCTTCGGTGGTTGGCCATGCATCGAATCAAAATAGAGAAGACTCTTCATTTTTATTACTACAACTAGCAATGTCCAGTGTTTTTGATTGTACACAGGAATCAACCACAAATCATATGTCTGTGGCTTCTCCCTGCGCACCCAGCCAGAGAAATCAAGGACATGACGATTGCTCATTAATTTCGTGCAGAACAACGTATCAAACGTTGTTAAGCGCAATCCATTCTTTTGGCCAATTTCCTGCAGGCAAAGGAAAAAAAGATTTATAATGTCGTCATCCATCAATCTTGTTGGCATAAATCGTCGAAATGTTACTCTGTAAGCAGCAAAAGATTTAGCAATGTTTGGGAAATTCAATGGATATGTTATATTTTCATTCAAAAATCTTTGGGCTAAATCCCCCTCGAATGTCTCATACTGATTCATAACAACCTTTAAACGAACTTTTGGTTCTACAACTATAATAATAAAAGCTGAATGACTTCTTAATAAAATGATTATGGAATAATGAGTAACGTGAAATGATATCAAGCTTTGTAGATCATTACAGCAAGCACTTAGAACTAAATCACAACTTCACATCGAAGCATTCTTTAACCTCTTACAATTAATATTGAATAATTTTACTTCATAATGAGTGTGAATAAATTAATCTCTTTCTATCAATATTTCAACGAACGTTCAACGTTTTCATGAAATTGAGAATAGTAACCTAGAAACTCTAGAACTGTAATTATAACAGGTAACTGAACTACTTTCTGATTGAATTACGAAAAAATGATAATGAATATTGAGTAATCCTCAGCTGTGGTAAGCCATTACCGCAAGCACTTAAAGCTACTTATCACATCAGACTTCTTCAAAACATAAAAATAATTATGAATAATTTTGAGCTTGTTTTTAAGTCATTATAGTAAGCGTTTAAAACTACATGATAGGCAAGACTTTTTCAGCCCGTTCGACCCATGTAGGGTTAGCCGACATGAACAACACGGCCGACGATCGGTTTAATATCTGCGTGCCGAACATTGGCCCCCCGTTTGAAGGCCATCCATTAGCCGATGATAGCCCTGCCGAAGATCGACCTCCTGATCAGTGGCCACCTTTCGGCCGATGGTAGCCATGCTGACATCGGCTTTCTGATCAGTGGCCACCTTTCGGCCGATGATAGCCCTGCCGAACATCGGCGTTCTGATCAGTGGCCACCTTTCGGCCGATGATAGCCCTGCCGATCATCGGCTTAGCACTCATAGGCTTACAGTCGGCCAAGCCTCGGAACGCCGAATGGTCGAGTGACGGGGTGAGGGGGGGGGGGTCTATGTCATGATAATATTAATGAAATAAATGAAGTTTCCTCGGAAATAGGCACCCTTATCTTTGTTTTGTACTATGGAACGAATGATTTTATGGTGAAAACATGCTGCAATATGGCACAAAACAGCAAAATTCCGAAAACAGCAGGATTATTAAACGAGTCCAGCAGAGGAGAAAATACTCACTCATAGCCATAACTTGAAGTAGTATGGAGTTTCTGGTTTGATATATGAGGCTATTGAGATGACTGAAACATACAGATACCCTGACGGATCAGTCCGAGACTCAACTCTCGGACCGAGGCACAATCCGAGAGTGAAAAGAGAGAGGGAAATAGAACAACTATCTCTCTCTCTCTCTCTCTTAACTCTCGGATTGTGCCTCAGTCCGAGAGTTAACTCTCGGACGGATCCATCAGGGTAACAATTTCCGAAGCTCAAATTTCCTTAAATTCGCGATTTTCCATTTTTTTATAAAAAAAACAAAGTCTCCCGACGCGTTCTCCCACCCAAATTATTAATCCCCACCCCCTCCCCCTCATTCAGTAAAAGGGTGGACTCCCGGAATACATACCCCTTCCCTCAATCTCCTTCCGAAGCTCAAATTTCCTTAAATTCGCGATTTTCCATTATTTTGTAAAAAAACAAAGTCTCCTGACGCGTTCTCTCCCCCAGATCATTAATCCCCACCCCCCTCCCATCCTATTAAAAAAATTACAACCCCTCCGGTGGATGTGCCTACAATATATACGACGGGAAACATATACATTCGCCCGGTACAGTCCCTACCAAAAGTAGTGTGTCTCCGTCCGCCAGCATTGTGTGCTAGCTTCAGCGAATTGGACTCGCTATTTACCGATGGCGGCGCTGTTTTTCACCAATATGGACGTTCTAAGGCGCTCATGTACGTACATACACAAGCTCACAATTTGCATGTGTAATGTATGTGAGCTGATGTTAGCGCCTTAGAGTAGCCATGTCCAGAGGGCGTCTTGCTATTTAGCGTCCCCAATTGGCGTCGCTAGCGTTGGGGACGCTAAATATGGACTCGCTATTTACCGACGGCGGCGCTGTTTTTCACCAATATGGACGTTCTAAGGCGCTCACGTACGTACATACACAAGCTCACAATTTGCATGTGTAATGTATGTGAGCTGATGTTAGCGCCTTAGAGTAGCCATGTCCAGAGGGCGTCTTGCTATTTAGCGTCCCCAATTATTTTTCATTCGGATATCGACGGATGGTATCAGCACACATAACCAAACACCCCACCCAACATAACACACACACACACACTCGATAAATACCAGTAAAGCCCTCGATAAACCGGTGTCCATCAGTCGCATCTGTTTCCTCACCGTGTGTGTCCATTCTCGGACATTTACCACTAAATCTTAAATAATGTAGATTCAAAAAAATAAATTAAACAATTTCACCTTTACCAATTTAATTATTAATATAATACGTGTATTTTTGTGAAAAAAAAGAATTATTTATAAATATTCTAATGTTTAAATATTTAATTTCAAAAGCAATTGTCAATTTGCTCAGTCTAATCGCATTTATTATTTATTTATTAAAATTATTAACCATGATATTGGTTTGTGTTACCGCGGGACTCCTCTATCTAGCAACAAAATACAAAGACAATGTTATTCGCAGTGTTAAGAGCCTTTGTAACAGTATAACTAGTCAAAATGATGATGAAGAATTGAGGAATAATAAAAAATTTATTCTTCCATTGAATAAAATTATATTGGCTGATTCACCAGAAAAATGCGATTACGCTGTTCAACGTATTCGGAGGTAAATTTATTTTATTTACATTCTATTGTATCGGAGAGGTGTTTATTATATTTTTTTTTTGGTACCTGAGGGACAATTTATTATTGTATTTATTCGGATTGAATTGAATATTTTGGAATTTTATTTCAGAAATTTATCTAATGGTGTTCTTGGCTTTGACTGCGAATGGGTAAACGAAGGTCGAGTATCATTGATACAACTGGCTACATACAATGGAGTTTGTGCGCTATTTAGACTTGGAAAAATAGGATATGTTCCACCGAAATTGAAGGTATCTAACTGATGCTTTATTACTTCAATTTAAGTTTTTTGAAGATATCTTGGAAATTAAGGGGGATAGAGAAATTTTTGTAGAGACCTTTTTTGTAGATTTTTTTGTGCTCTATAAAAATGGTTTCTATGAAAATTTTGATATCTCGCTTGGGTTCAGAGATATTCATTAAAAACTTGTATGAAATTTGTTTAGTTTGAATATTTCACTTTGTTGTTGAGCTTTTTTTGGAAATATCTCGGAATCTGGGGGAGATAGAGGATTTTTTGTGAAGACCTTTTTTGTAGGTCTTGTTTTTCTCTAGAAAAAAGGTCCTCATGAAAATTTTGTTATCTCCTTTGGATTCAGAGATAATCACAAAATTAAAACTAATGAATCGTAATTTTTTTCTTAAAAGGAACTATTATCAAATGATTGTATCCTAAAAGTCGGAGTTGCTCCCTTCGAAGATGGAAGAAAATTAACAAATGATTACGGCTGTCGAGTATTTGGTACTGTTGATCTGCGAACACTAGCTGATGGCCTGGGCATTCCCAGTAGAAAGGGTTTGGCTGCATTATGCATGGAGTATCTGGGAATTGAGTTGGAGAAGATAATTGAGGTTCGATGTGGTGATTGGGACGCTGAAACATTAACTGATGAGCAGATATCGTATGCTGCTTACGATGCTGTTGCATCTGTACTGATTTATCAAGAGGTAATTAACAAAAATTCATCATTTTCATAAATAATAAATTACTAATCCCTCAAATATCGAATTATCTCGAAAACGAGTGATTGTAGGAGAAAATGATAGAAGACCTTTTTTGTAGCTGATGAAATTTCCAACAAAAAATGTCTCTTGACATTTTCCCCTAAAACCCCTCATTATCGAGAGAATTAAATAAGTAAAAAGTAAACTTTCCCAAAATGAAAAAAAATCCTCCATTTTCGTTGATTGCTTCTATCTCAATAACGCGTGATTTTAGAAAAAAATTCCATAAGACCTTTTTTATAGATTACAAAATTTCCAATAAAAAATATCTCTTGACATTTTCCCCTAAAACCCCTCATTATTGAGATAACTCGATATTAAAAATTAATTCTCTCATCACTCTCTACTATAGCAATTTTCCCCTTACCAGATGCAAAAAACAGCAAAACGCAAGCGTTCTCTCCTCCGCAATCTCATCATCTTCATAAAAAACCTCTACCAGAGGCATTACCACCAGCCCCCGATTATCCACTCGCTCCCCCCAGGAATAATAGACGTAAAATACCAAGGCTCCCCAGATCGATCCCAGGAGTCCACCAACAACAACAACAACAACAATCAAACAAAAAACAAAAATAAATCACCATCAGCCCTTGATCCATCAAAGATCAGCAGTATTCCCACGAGAAAAGAGCCCCTGTACCACAATTGTTACCTGCAAGCACCGGATGGGGAAACTTTATGTACATGTGATCGTAAAAAAGCCGAATGGTACATCACCAAGGGCTTGGGTTATCAAGTTAAACAAGAGCCCTTGACAGTAAGACTCAAATTTGAGCCATCAGGTCGTGCCCTAGGCCAAGTTGGACAATATTACACTCAAGTTAAACTTAATCAGTGTGTGGTTTGTGGTGCCCAGGACAAATTTATTAAGAAAAATGTTGTACCAAGGGAATACCGTAAATACTTTCCACTGGTTATGAAAGCACATCAATCACACGATGTCCTATTACTCTGTCCAATGTGCCATGAGATTAGTAATCGACATGATTTAGAGCTCAGAAGACACTTGTCAATACTCTGTGATGCTCCTTTATCAAGATCTCTAGTACCTCAATCAAGGCTGGAGTTTAATCGTAAAAAAAGGAGATTCATGTTGGCTGTTAAAGCCCTCAATGATGGACCATTACCACCTGACAGGAGAAAAGAACTTGAGGCTCGTGTTATTGAGTATACATCTGACTCATCACTCAAAATTAATCAAGATAATACTGATTATGAGACATCTTCATTGTCTTCAGAGACAAAAGTTATACCACATGGTCTCAAAGTTGTTGAATACTTTACTAAATCCCAAACTGGACTTGTTGCACTTGAGAGATTATGGAGAGAACATTTTTTAACAACAATGAGACCCAATTATCTACCAAAATTATGGTCAGTACGTCATAATCAGGAGCGTCTTGAGATTAGACAGATGGAGAATAGAATTGAGCCTGAGGATGCTAAAGTTGCGGGTCTTGTCAGGTGATAATTACGGTTTAATTAATTAAATTAATGTAAATTATTTCTTCTTAATTAAAATTTCTTTCAAAATAAATATTTAGAATTAATAAAATTGTAGATAATAAATAGAGACTCGTTTACCATCGAGTACTCTTTGAATAATATTAATTTAAAAATTTAAAAATCAATTAAAATTAAATTAGATATTTAAAACAATAAATTGTGTACATAAAAATTGAAAAAAATATATATAAAAGCGACTGATAAACTTAATTAAACAAAAATACTTTTTTAATATTATTTATTACATACTTAAAATCTCCCTGAAGCTTGAATTATTATCAGGTACGTGATATCATTATTTGTTAAACATTAATAATGAATTTTAATAATTGATTAATTATGTACAAGACTAAGAGGAATTTATTGTACTATTTATTCTCATTTTTTAGAGGCTCTGATTGTGTTTTATGATGTTGCAATTCCTCGTCAATTCTCTCCTTGGCCCTCACTATTTTTGATTGAATATAGAATGATCCACCTTTAGCTCTGTCATTAGCCTCCATGAGATACTTGTAATTCTTATCAATGAGCTCTTTCTGATCTGGTTTATCAACATTTAATATTTTTAATGCTTCCTCAAGTGACAATCCTGTTCTAGCATTAATTGCTGCACGTTTTGCCCCCTGTACACCACCACCACCACGTTTAGCAGCTTCTTGACTAGCTGCTATCTCCTGACGCAATGCACGTGCAAATGCTCGTCCAATTACTTGTGTACCCAGCACTATTATCTGGACTATGTATTTTGCCATCACTCAATTATTATTAATCAAAGTTTTTTCATTATTTATTAATGATAAAATTCAATTATCCCTTATTTTTATTGCCTCGAGTGAATTTTTTTTCAACTCTGAATGGAATTTTTGTGTTAAACGACTGTGCCATCTCTTGAATTTAATTGAATGTCGATAAATAGAATTTCATCTCTACTATGCCGACACTGTTTGACCGACAGAATTCGTGGTGTTACATGATTACGCCCCCTCGTGGCTCAGTCGTGTAGTGGAAAATTGGGAATGGTGGTGTTGTCTAGCGTTCTTCTTAAATAATTGAGAAATTATGGAAAATGGAGGATTAATAATTATTTCTAGAGTTTTTTTCATGAGTTTGTGAGAGAGATAATTAAACGTCGAGTGTTAGTAATTTTGTCGAGTTTTTTTTTACGATTGAGGCAGGATTTAATTGTGATAATGGATCAAGGACCTGCTGGTAATTATGACAATGTATAACCGGTGGATTTTCACGTTGTGCGAATTGTTTTGCATTTTTTTGTTAATTTTTAGAAGTAGAAAGGCTAATGATTAAATTGAAAAATTCAATTTAGCACAAATTGCAAGATTCTATTGTTTAAAATCACGTAAAAACACTTATTTTCCTTCTATTTGTTGTCCTGAAGAGTGAGGTTAGATCATTTTTTTTTCTTCAAATTTCCAGGTATTTTTAAATGAATTTTAGGAGTAAAAATGAATACAAAATTACTGTTTTTTATATTTTTAAAAAAGTGAATCTGAATTTTTTAAGGGATATTTTGAAATCTGAGGGAGATGGAAAATTTTTGTTGAGACCTTTTTTTTAGAGAATTTTTGGTGCTATAAAAAAGGTCTCTTTAAAAATTTTGATATTTCGAGTGATTTCTGAGATATTTTTCAAAAACTGATTGTAAAAATTGAAATTATCAAATTTTACAGTTTCTCGAGATTTTGGGATTCTTAAAAATTCATTTAATGGTAAAAAAATGTTGTAGATAATGAATTGAGGAAGATAATTGACAAACTAGCTCAGTTTGTTGCTCGCAATGGACCAGAATTTGAGCAGATGACTAAGAACAAGCAGAAGGACAATCCAAAATTCAGTTTTTTGTTTGGAGGAGAGTACTTCAATTATTATCAATACAAAGTGACGACTGAGCAAGCGAGTGAGTCTCATTTCAAAGAAAATTTGTTCCTTAAAATGAATCACCTAAATCATTCCTAATTAATTTTAAAAAAAATCCCCAACTCATGAATCCAGTAGAAAATACCACAAAAACCCCTGAATAATTCACTAATAATTTATTTCCAGTTATAAAACAAAAAGCAACAAATCAGATTGCAAATGCAGATCCACGTTTAAACGTTTCGCAGCAGGTATCAGTGCAGCCAGTATCTCAGCTCAATAATGTACCCATGAATGTCCAGAACAATGGTTTGAGCCAGGTTGTGGGTCCTGGTGGTGTTCTACCATGTCCAATACAGAATGCAGGACCACCAGTGGGTATTGGACCAGTTGGAGGTGTCCTCAATGCTGTTAATCCACCAATGGGTCCAGTACCAAATGTGGGAATCAATGGACCTCCAGCCTGGCTCCAGAATGAACTCCAAAATCTTCAGACACAGCAGGCAACACTTCAGGAGCAGGTAAAACAGTCTGGGCTTAATCTAGGGGCTCAACATGCTGCTTTAATGGCACAACAGCAAGGGAGAGTTGAGGATGCTGTGAGACAGGCACAAGAGAGTGCATTACAGAGCTCTGCAATCAATACTGAGACTGATCTTATTGCATTTGATGCTGTTTTACAACCTATCATTGATAGTTGTACTAAGGATAGCATTAGTAGTGGTAAAGCTTGGATTTTACAGCACAGCATCACTGCTCCTAGTAATCAGGTCATTGCTGAACATCTGTTGAAGAGGTGATTTGATATTGAATTTTATTTTTTTTTAGAAATTGGTGATTATCTCAGAAACTTGGGGTTTTAGGGGGAAATATCAAGAGACACTTTTTGTAGAGAAGGAAATTTTCCACAAAAATAATCTTCTGACATTTTACCCTAAAATCACTCGTTATTGAAATAATTGCATATTTAATTAGTCTCTATCCCCTTCACCACTGAATTATCACAATGTTTCGAAGAAAAATTGTTTAAATCATCTGATTTTGGTTTTTTAATTATTAGGTTGATTCAAAGTACAACATTTAATCAGAAACTTCATATTATTTATCTTGTTAACGACGTTCTTCATCACTGGTAAGTAAAAAAAAAAAATTTGCATAAAAATCTTGAAATCCATACGAGATATCGAAACATCTATAAGGACCTTTTTTGTAGAGGGGCTCAAGAGCTACAAAAAAGGTTTTCTCAAAAATTTCCCTATTTCCCCCGGATCTCGAGATATCTACAAAACACAAGTTTTCAATTAAAAAATTTCAACTCCTTTTACCAATTTATCACTTAAATTGTTTCTAAAAAAAAAAAATTTGAAAAATTATAATTTTACTAACTCAAGTTGTGATTCTAGTGCTAGAAAAAAAACTGGTGATCTGAGAAAAGCAATGGAGAATGTGGTTGTACCCATGTTTTGTAATACATCATTGGCAGCAACTGATGAACAAGAGAAAAAGTTGAAGAAACTATTGGATCTTTGGGAATCGAAAAATAATTATTTTGACGATGGAATAATTGAAAAATTAAAAAATCCAAGTACATCGTGGTCTGATTATCAGGCTAATCTTATTGCAAAATTTGCCAGTGCAATAACACCAATAACAACAACAACAAAACAAACTTACGATAATTATCAGGCACAGCATCAGGCATTCGTTGAACATGCTAAAAATCAAATTGCAAGTATTGAACAACGTAAAAGAAGTATTGAACAGCAACTTATGACACCAGTGCCACCACCAATGCCACCAATGGTGAGAAATGAATTTGAAGTTGATAAATAATCCTTTAAATTATTTTTTCAAATTATTAATTTTTTTTTTCTTATAAATTAATTATTCAATAATTCACATTTCATTTCTCTTCATTAATAAATATTGTAACCGATTGTTAATTATTTTGGATAAATAAAGCCTTTAATTACCATAATATTATTATTTAACAATTTTTTATAAATTCAAAAAAATTTTACCTCTTTTGTAATTATTTATTTATGTCAGGAATAATCAATTATAACGAAAAATATTGTAATATCTTTTTTGTAGATTTTTTAATTTCCTACAAAAAAGATGTCTTGATATTTTTCAATAGAATCAGTTGTTTAGGAAATAATTGCATAATTGAAAAATAATTACACCCACTTTCAGGCACCAAATCAGCAGAATATAAATATACCACCGAGTCACACTGTTCCACCACCACCAATAGCGGGAGATTTAAATTTTACACAACCACCCCCTGGATGGGGTGTTGTACAGCCACAAGGGCCACCACCACCATTTACAACAGTACCACTGCCAGATTTATCAAAACCACCACCTGGTTTTGGGCCATCACCAGTTATACACGAGCCATCGGTTGAGGATCTCATGCCAAGTATGCCTTATTTCGAACTGCCAGCTGGCCTAATGGTGCCACTTATTAAACTCGAGGATGGTGAGTACAGATCACTGGATCCTGATGCCATAAGACTACCACCACCAGCACCACCCAGTGATAGACTTGTTGCTGCGGTTGAGGCATTTTATGCACCACCAAATCATGATTCTCCAAGGGATAGGTGAGTTTGTATCATTTATTTTAATCTCTGTGAAAAAATTAAAAATTAAATCACTATTTTCTGAGATAAATGAAGAAAAAAATTAAAAGTTGACCCAAAAAATCTGTGATTCCAGTGATGGATGGGAAAAACTGGGTCTTTACGAGTATTTCAAAGCAAAAAATATGGCTAAAAAGCGAAAAGAGGAGGATATTTTATCTGGAATACGTGAAAAATCACGTTCTCCATCACCAATCCTTCGACCACGTTCAAAAAGTCCTTCACCACCAAAGAAACGTTACAGAAGTAAATCAAGATCACGATCACGTTCAAGATCACGAGGACGAAGTAAATCAAGATCACCAACATCAAATCATCGAAGAAATAGCCGTAGTGGTACACATACACCACACAACAGTAGAAACAGAAGAAGAAAAAATAGTAATAAAGAGAGAAGTCCTGATAGAAGAAGTGATAGAGATAGAAGTCCAACGCCTCCTAGTTTTCTTGGTTCTACTTACAGTAAAGGACCTGTTGAGTCTTCTTTGGATGAGAGCAATAAGGGCCATCAGTTGCTCAAGAAAATGGGCTGGGGTGGAGCAGGATTAGGGGCCAATGAACAGGGTATTGAGGCACCTATTTCAGGTGGTGAAATAAGGGACAGAAATGATCAGTACAAAGGGGTGGGAATAAATCTCAATGATCCTTATGAAAATTTTAGAAAGAGCAAGGGACAGGCTTTTATTACGAGAATGAAGGCTAGGGCTGAAGAAAGGGCTGAGGAAAGGGGTGATCGGGATTGAGGGGAGATTTTTTTTTTTTTTTTCTTGTGAATAGGGTAAATTTTTGAGGGATATTTGTCGATCTAGGAGAAATTGGTGAATTTTTATAGGGACTTTTTTTTATAGTGGAGATTGAGAGCTATAAAAAAAGGTATCTATGGAAATTTTGATATCTCTCTACTGATTTTAAAAATATTTGCGAAAAATTTGTTTCGAAATCAGATTTAGTGATTTTATCTCATCATTTTGCTGTTAAATTGTCATTGAAATTTAAATTATTCTCCAATTTTTTTATTCATCAATTTGCATTTCTTTTGTAATTACAGTAATTGGAAGGTTTAGAATGATTTGTGGATGAACAATTGAAATGATTAATTTTGAGAATTTCATAAATTCTGGTTTTATTACGATTTAATCAATTGTGACTTTGATCATCAGAATTTTTTTTTTTTTGGAGTTTAGTATGATTGTAAATACTCCAATCAGAGAATTGGGTGGACGTAATGTACAAAGAATTAATTATTGTTCCATGAGAAACAATAAAGAACTTAATTTTATCCTGGTGATTTTTTTTATTTCTTCATCATTAAATCTCTATTAACATAACAAAAAACCATCCCTCATCATCTCAATTTTATCCCCAGAATTTTTCATTTTTTCCCCTTTAAGAAAAAAAATTTTCCCTCTTTTATGATATCACATTATTTAAAACCAAATTATAATCATCGTATTGAACTCCCGTGTGACCTCTCCCCCGAGTAGATAGAGAAAACCAACTCTGACCAGAATTCAACCGGATTCACTGTCGATAACCGTTCGACTCTGATGAGTTGATGTAAACAAACCGAGTGCCGAAGATAGCCGAAGGCTACTAGCGACAAAAATTTGTGGATTCCCCTGATTCTTTCATTCACTATTAAATCAAATTTGCGGGTAGAAAAATCTATTAACATAGTCAATCTAGCTTAATTTATTGTGGTTAAAATTTGATTTTAAGGCTAGACTTTTCATTTCAGTAAATAAAAGAAAATAAAGAATTTATCCAGCTGTCATTCCGTTTGAAACGTGACTTCTCGGGGTCTTTTGTACGTGCCAAACGTGATGATGTCTATATTCATCAATCAGCGATGCAATTAATGGATTAATACAATCCATTAATAAGGCAATTACATTAAAAAATGCCAAAAACCCACATTCAAAAAATAACAAAGAAAGTTCTGATTCGAGTTGAATAAACTCATTGATCAATTATTTGAATAGACATGAGAGAAAATCCAATTAAATTATTCAATTTTTTTTTTTTCGTAATATCATTTCTAATCAATGGATTTCTTCTGAGTCATTAATTTCTCATGATAAGAAAATCTCATCAGCTTTGAGCCTTTTTATGAATTAATAAATAATTTTCAATTAATGACGATAAACCAGGAAATTTGAAAAACTTGGTTTTAATTCTAAGGAAATACCACATTCATCGTTTGATCCCTCTTGTGCAGATGAGCTACGAATGCCACGGATGAAACAAAGAAAGGAACATGCGTTTAAACCGAAAGATAGCGTGGTGGGGGATAACCTTATTCCCACAAGAGGGTTAATTAAAAATTTCTGATAGGAATCCATCATCTCCTGATTTCTACCAAGAGCGAAATTATTGAGGCTTCAGCAATATTTCTTCAAACCTGGATGATTCCGAGGATATTAAACCTAATGATGCAAGAAGCATTGACAGAAGATAACGGCAATAGAGCTCAACCATAGGTCATCTACCTATCCTGGGGTATATAACCAGGTATTCACAATAGGCAGTAATCAGTCTTTCACCTATATTATAACCCGCAACAATGATGTTCGTTATATTATTCTGCCTTGCACTATCTGCGGCCGAGGTAGTTCCGCCGGATCTTACACAAAATGTAATAATACTTCTTTCAAACTCAATTCAATTGTGACAAATTTCAAAATCAGCCGTTTAATTTTTTAAGATCAATTATTAAATAATTATGAGTTGTGCCCAAATTTTGATAAAGATTTCACGAAATATAGATAATAAAATACTATGAAAATGTATGTTTCAGAAAGAATTTTTGTGCATTGACAATACAATTCAGCCATTGGATCTCGAAGTACCAGAAAACTCGTATTGGAAGGGCATACCGAGTACTAAAGTGCAGAATGATACCTACCAGTATGATTGGATTGAATTCAAGAAGAACATCCCAGATAACAGTGAGATAAGGGTGCGTAATTTTTTTAATAATGTCCTTAATTGTATAATTTGTATTAATCGTTTAATTTCTATTATACAGATCAATTATGAAATTGAGTACGAGACCACAAATTGGTTGGGACTCCAAAAATGGGACCTTCTGGTTAATGGTTCTGATAGACTTTGTGAAAAACGACGGCTATATTCCAGCATTGGGACCTTAGTACGACGAGTCCTTGGTATTTCTAAAGGATGTCCTGTATCAGCTGTGAGTTATTATGAATTATTTGATTTGATCTTAAATATTTGGCTATAATTGAACAATTTATTTTGTTCCCCAGGGAGAAAAGAAAAGGACAGATAACATTCACTTTCCTATAAAAATTTACTACTTATACATGCCTCATGCTATAGTAGGGCACTCAATAAGAATATTGACAACAGTGTATCAAAATATTTCAACTGATTCTGAAAAATTATTCACGGGAACGTTTGACATTGTTGGTGCTAGTGGAGGTACAGAAGTGGAAATTGATGATGATGATTGAAATTAAAAGAATACACTGTGTATCAATGAATAATTGATTGAATATTACAATAATTAATGTAAACAATTTTCTCTGTATCAAGTTTAACTCACTGAGAGTACTGAAAGATTTAATTAATCGATGGGCTCCAGTCATGTTTGAAGAAGATATTTTTAGCTTCTTTCATAAGTTAAAACTTGACAGTTCTGTAACTCAGGCGAATGAGAGTATTGGTGTGACTGGAGATGAAGAGGTCAAAAATGATGATTAGAAGGTTAAGCAGTACGTTGACCTGATGATTAAGATTGGAATATTCGATCATATAATGAATAATAATTTTTTTTTTTTCAACAATATCAAGTTTTAATTATCGTCAAATCCGAATCACCTGTGATTAATCTCAAATTATTAGTAGTCTCGTCTCATATCAGCAAAATCAGACACCATCCAATTATTAATTTCAAAAGAGTACAAGGACCACATGTTCGGAACACATGCAATTTTGCAAATGATAACGCAAATTTGGGTCGGGCTTTCTTTGCAGAATTCTCCAATGGTACGTGAAAACACGTGCCAAGATAATTATACACATATTTCTGGAAATATATAAAGAGGCACTGATGAGTATTAATCAGTCGCTAATATTCGATGTTTAATTATGAATCTCCTCACTTATTTGTGCCTCATATTATCCACATTTCAATTTTTACTGGCTAATGGTCCGAATGACGTAAGTACCATCAATTAGTCTTAATTAGAGAATCTATTTCAATCCGATATATTTTTATTAAATTCCCTAAAGAACAATGACATCTTTCAACGTCAATCAAATTATCGATAAATTTAGTAGCTTAGCTCTCACATTTATCTGAATTATTCACACATATCTAGAGTCTACTGATACCAGCAATGAATTCACTCAATTGAGTTGAAACATTTTCAAATTACCTTGAACATGAGATGATTTTTTTTAGAAAAGTTTCTTATACATTGATACTAACATCAAGCCATCAAATCTTGAAATGTCGGAGAATTCTTATTGGAAGGGCTCACCAGCTAGATTCGGACCTCTTGACCGTTGGTTTGAATGGATAGAATTCAAGAAGAATATAACCAAAGACAGTCAAATAAGGGTGAGTAATTTTGCAATAATATAATGTTTTTAATTGAGGGGTTTCATGACTAATCAACACAAAAACAATTCAACACAGAACAAATTGAACACTGTGTTGATTAGTCCTGTCACCCAATTGAGGACCATGTAATCATCATTCTCTCACTTTCTTATTCTTCTGGATTAGATAGATTATATAGTGCTAGGAAAGGTAACAACTTGGTACGGATTGTCTTACTGGGAACATCTGAATTATGGTAGAGAAATGCTTTGTGATAGAAAATATCTAGATTCCAGTGTTGGTGCTTTAGTACGACAACTCCTTGGTATTCCTGAAGGATGTCCTGTGATGGCGGTAGGCAACAATTTCCTCAGAGCAATTCGTTATTTGAACCATTATGCCCAAATGATGCCCAAGGAGAGAAATAATTCATACAATAATATTAATGTTTATTTCTAGGGGGAAAGAAGAAAAGCCGAAAACAAATTTCCTCTGAACATCTATCACTTTTATTTAAATGGTGAAAGCATTAATTATGAGACATGCATATTGACAACTGTATATGGACCTGAATCTCCACATCAATTTCATAGATATCCCGAACCTTCATCAAATTTATTCACAGGAACATTTTTCCTTGTTTATCCAGTGGCAGGTATACATGTATGATAACAATGAAAATTATTGTTAAATTAAATTGTCTGACTTATTTTCATTCTCTTTTACCCATAATTTATGAATAATAATTCATGGTATCGGTATATTTGTCATGAAGGAAAACTAGGGAAGAATTTGTGAGAAAGATTGAGGAACAATGTTTACAAATGGACTCGATACAAGTAGATTAATATTATGGTTTCCGTATATAGTTCAAATCAAAACTACCTACAAGGTAGATAATTAAACACTTGAATAAATAACTAATCATGATAAATCATAAATCAGTGAGTGGAAGCAGACACGAATGAGAGGAATAAAAAAAAAATTCGTAATTTTCGTTGTAGTTACTTCCAGATAATTCAAGAATCTTCTGAAAAATTCTAGGAGAATACATCATGCGTAAAAGAAAGATCTCACCATCCAGATTTTTTTTTTTCAAGGACACGATTGTCAGACATTACTCGTACCCTGTTTTTTCACACATGCCCCGTGATTAACATATTTCTGGGGATATATAAGGAGGTGTTCATTAAAGCATTAATCAGTCTTCGATCCTCAACGTTCAACTATGAAGCACCTCACTTGCCTGCTCTTCACATTATCCATGACCCAGCTCTTGCGGGCTGATCTGCCGAATTACGTAAGTATCACCAAATTGAATTATTTAGCAATTTCGTGCTTAGCTGTCTCATCTATGTTAGTCCACAAATCACTCGCCTTCCTATTGTTACTCAGTCCATGTTCACCGAAAGAATCGTTTGATTAAAGTGAAAAACTTGTACCCCATCTTCAATATAAGATAATCCGTTTCAGGGAACCTTCTTATACATTGACACTAACATCAGGCCATCGAATCTTCGAATTCCGGACAACCCCTATTGGGAAGGCATACCAGGAATTATCCGCCAAGATGATGCTTGGCCCTTGGGTTGGAAATTTGACTGGATCAAATTTAAGAGAAATATAACGGAGGAAAATCCAATAAAAGTGGGTAATCTTGTAACGATATTACGTCACTCATTGAAGAACTTGTATTAATGGCTCCTTCATTATCTCAATCCAGGTAAATTATATAATACAACGCCTGGAAACAAATTGGTTCGGACATTCATACTGGGAACGCATGTACACTGATTCAGAATTGCTCTGCGATACAAAAGATTTAGATTCCAACGTCAGAGATTTAGTACGACAACTTCTTGGTATTCCTGAAGGATGTCCTGTATTGGCAGTGAGTAATCATTCTTTTATACTTGCTTTTAGTTCCAGCTTTGATATCAGCCGATTTGATAATGTAAACTATCGCATCTTCTGCTTAATACCCATGCACATCCAGTCCATATTATAAAATCTACTAGATAGGATTCTTGAAGACTCCAAGTCCTTTCAGCTATAATTTGCTGCAGAATATGCTCATCTTTATTTTTTCGTCCTCAGGGAGACAAAAGGAAAACGTTTGGCCTACACTTTCCTCTGAATGTTTATCACTTCTTCTTGAAGGAGGAAACCGCAGGTCATCGCATCCGAATATTGACAACTGTATGCACAACTGATGGAAAGTATACACAACCATTATTAACAGGAACGTTTTATTTTGTTTATCCCGTCGGAGGTGTATATGTATAATGATTTTTGCTTATTAATTTGAGTCGTAATTGTTTCATTTCATGGAAATTAAATCATAAATTATCAGAATAATTTGAAGTATTTTACAATCATTTCTTCAAAATCATTGGATAGAGTATACCTTTAGACATGACGACATTCAGAGTGAAATCGCGTTGATTCCAGTGTGTGATTACGCAGTTGATGACTGAAAAAGAAAACCTCATTTTCTCATATTTCTTCTCCACTCAAAATTGAGAGGAATGAAGAAATATTTCGTGACACGTGGAATGTTTAATTGTTTCAATTTTTCAATTAAAATTCCACAATTTTATTTTCATATTCTTTGAATGAATATTGGAGTAAAGATCAGATGCGTTTTCCAAGTCCGACTCAATAAAGATTTCAAGTTCAATGAATTCAACGAGATAATATTCTATTTTCACCCATAATCCCAATGTAGTCTATGATAATTTCTCACATTCCCTCGTGTATTAATATGCATACACGTATAAATAGTATTACTATGTCGACAGAGTGAGAGCCGTCCGCGTTGTATTCAACGTGATCTAGAGAGAAGGGCACGCCTCGACTTACCAAGTCACGCGCTCAACCACGCTTTACCCTTCTCAGCACGTGCGCGCAATGTGCGCTCAACCGGTGCGCGGGAAATTTTTTTTTACAATTTTTTTTAAAAATAAATATTAGTCATAAAAATATGGGAAAAAACTTGGTTTCCTTTTTCTTGTACACAAAAAATATTTAATTTTTAATTTTTCTGTTGAAAAACAGAAAAATCCAAAGAACATTTTTAATTGTTCTTTGGATTAAAAAAAAAATCATAAAAATTATCATAATAAGACGATAAATAAAATCAGGGCGTGAAGAGAATGCAGGTCGTCTCTCTCAATAACTGCAGAACACATAATTACGAGTGAATGTTTGAATTCGTCCAAGGCTACCTCATCCTAGTTAGGAATTGCAAAGTAAAATATTTCATTACGAACATAACGAGGATCACGTCCTCGGTTGTAACTAACTATCCAAGAAATACTTTATCTCTCGTCTGTTGTAAGAGTCACGTTTGTGTACGCATTTGTGATGCCACGACGGGGGGAAAAAAGGAGAAATTTATTTCACTCACTCTGCAAAAATGTAGATAAAAAATACATGTGTTTACATCAATAATCCAAGAAGTGAGAATAGAATGAAGACCGAGTTTATTTTCTCCCGGGTCAGTCAGAAAATATACAATGTTATTTGGAGCCCTCGGTCTTCAATCCCATGCACGTTTAACTCAGCCGATATTCAACGCATACTTATTCGTCGAATGGTAAAGAAAAAACACTCGTGAGGGGAAAAATAATGCTGAAGAAGGGACAAATAGCCTTACCTGACTCATACCAACAACAATGTATTTTTTTTCCTCATGACTCTTGCTTTCAGTCTTGATCACAGTTTACATGAAAACCTCGTAGAGTTACGTATACGTTTATTTCATGTACGTGACTGGCTGGTATGAGAGAATTTGTTAAGGGAATTAATTCCGAATGAATCAGATTATTTAAATCATTGTATTTGTAATTTTTTTCATTTATTTCAACGTTTTCTTCTAAAATTTCGTTGGAAACTTATTCAGGCGACTGATCAAGAGTTTTTATACCAGTTAGTATCTCATTTAGTCAAACCGGTGGGAATCGAACCCGGGTCCGCTGCGTGTGAGTTATTGATGATCCCACTGTGCCAAACTGCCGGCTTGTATGTGTTATTTTAAAAAATTAATTTCGTTCATTCCGAGATTAATTTAATTTTGAGGTTATGACAAGTTTAGCTGAATTTTTCTCTGCTCTTATGTATTTCCAGAGCCTGAAGAAGCCAAAATATATTGACAAAACCTCATGTATATAACAATTTAATCAAAATAAATTTTATCGGTTATATATAATTCTCAGAGTCCAAAGGTGTTTATACGAGAGTTGCAGTCGTGTGACGAGTGAGAGAAATTGAGACAGACGGTGGTGGTATAAATGGGAGGTACGAGAGCGCGTGACAGAACACGTGATCCGTAAAAGCACACGGTTATCGCGTGACCGGGACTGTGACGTCATGCGCACGTGTTACACAGTGTGGTTAGTGAGGTGAGGTACTACAATTCCCGCCCACTACGTGCAGCGCCAAATTCAGGTACGTCTCACTCGTAAATTTATTGTGTTTATTTTTTAAATTTTTCATTAATTAATTATTATCGATTAAAAATATCAATGAGTCTTTCATGTATTAATTAATCAATATAATCAATTAATTAATTGTCGCTACACGATTTGTTTGATTGATTATTTGAATGATTTGAATGGAAAAAAAAAAAAAAAATTATAAAATACAATTTTTTAATGAATTACTTGACAAGTGAAAGTTTTGAGCATAATTTTTTTATTTTGTGTAAATATATCTGGACTTTCCCATTTATTTTTATTACGTCTTTTTTCGACTCTGAGAAAGAGAAATCAAACAATATTTTTTTGAATGAAATTGGGAATTTGATCGTATTTGTTTTTTTTTTTTTTTTAAAGTAATTAAATTGAAATATCGACGTAATGTGTTTTATTTTGACAATTATACTATTTGTTTTGGAATATTCTAGACAGTTTATTTTAAGATATCCATTCTAAGAATTTTCGATAATCCAATGACAATTGACTTCTCGTGTACAGATTTTATGATAAATTGATGACACATCGGTACTGAGTCTTGACTGATATCAAGTTTTATCGGGATACTTCCGCGTGGGAGGCCACACGAGTCACTTAGGTTTTTTTTTCCCCTCTTCTTTCTTTTATTCGCTTTTTTTTCCTCCTTCGGAGAAGAATTTTATTGACGCGGCCGTTGAACGGATTATCTACAAGTCGCTTATCACACGTCGTGACCAACGATGATGAGATTCACATTGTCTCACGGGTATGAGTGTTACATCGAGTCATGAATTTATTTTTTATTATCATTGTTTTAATTTTTCAACAACTTTTTCTCTAATTTAATTTCCTATATTTCATTTAAAGTGGAATTATATCGGTAATGAGTGGTTTTAGGAAAAAATATCAAGACATGTTTTTTGTTGGAAATGTTTTCCTCTACAAAAAATGTCTCTTGAGATTTTTCCATAAAATCCCTCATATCCATGATAAATACATATTTATAATTGCTCAGAAAAATTAATTAACTGAGAGAAATTTGTTATCAGAGGGTTCTCACAATCACAACTCCGTGCCTGATCGACTCCCATATCTGTCTCTCCTTCCCCCACCACACAACAACCGCGTGCCACAGCGGGCGGTACATCGGGAGGATCGAACAGGGCCGCGCTCTCTATATGCGCACCACAACCTGCCAGACAACGAGACACAGCGTAAGATCGCAACTGAAAATCAAGTCAACCCCAACTCAAACTCTACAAATACATTTTACTCTATTAATAATTATCGACCCCTCCATCCCCCCCAGTTCAAGTAGTTGTCCTCCATTAAACCCTTTACTTTAAATTTCATTGAAATCAATTAAATAAATTGAATAAACTAATTTTAAATTTTTAATAATTCAAATTTCAATTTTTTCATGATAAAAAAAAAAAACGTTAAATCACGTGTATAAATAAAAAAGTGTTTGTTCAAGTGCAGATAATTGATGATAATAATTTTTTTTAAATATTTTAATAATTAAAAAATTGAAAAAAAAAATAAATTAAATCGGTAAAAGGATTTGGAAAAACATTTTAAAAAATAAACTGGTGAGTCTGAGGTTTATTTTCATAAAGACGACAGTATTGCAGGCTCATACTCTCGTGGCCTTCCATAGTAACACGAGAGTGACACGCAAACGCACTGGACCCTCGTTGCGTGACTCCAAACTAACCGCTTGCGTGTCACATCGTCTACATACTTATTTTTGCAAAGTGTTTAAAAGAGAATAACAAGAACTAAAACTTTATTTTTTGTTAATAATTCAAGTGTTTTTTTCTTAAAAAAACTATCATCACTTGATTTAAAAAATCCATAAATATCAATGACAATTAATTAAAAAATTTAAACAATTTTTTTTTATTGATTCAAAGTGTTAATTTGAAAAAAATTAAATTAGTGTTTAAAAAAATTATAAACAATTTTTAAAATAGTAATAATATTGAGTGCTGTTAGGGTGTTAAAAGAAAAGGTGATAAAATTTTTAATTTTAATTAAATTTAAAAATTCTATGGTTCGAAATGATGGAGACACAAAATTACTGGGACGAGAGTTCTGCACACTCAATGCAGGTCAAGTACGAGAGGTGAGTTGAGATTTTTAATAAAAAAATTTTAATTTTATTTAATTTAAATAAATTTCGGGTTCAAAGGATTGGCCCGAGGACGTGAACTGCCGCAAGGCGTAGACACGTTTGACGGTGGGGTGGGGGGAGGGGGAAAATTCCTCGAGGTCACCGGACTCTCGTCTCTTTGCTTTCGGATGAAATCGTCCTTCGATATACCGACGCAAAACGTATTATTACTTATTTATTTATTTTTTAACATTCTAGAGGACTTTGATAATTTTCTAGATCTCTTTTTTGCTGATATCTCTGCAATGAGTGGATCTATAAAAAAATGTCATAAAACATTTTTTGTAGACAATTTTAGGATCTATAAAAAAGGTATCTTGACTTTTTTTCATAAACTAATTATTTACCGAGATATTTGTGAAAATAAAAATACCTTTTGTTAAACTTGAAATGTACAATTTAATAATATAAATTAATTAAAAAATAAAACAGTAAATAATTGAATTCAGTGAAACTAACGTTAAATAAAATTCATGGACACATGTGTTCTGATAAGATAAATCGAAGGACACAGGAAAAAAAAAAAAGTGTGAAAGTAGATAAATTTCGTATGTGATCAGACTCGATAAGGAAAAATTAAAAATTCAACAGAAATTGAATTTTTTTAGGATAAAAATTTAATTTGTTTATGTAAAAAAATTATTGTTATTCAATTGTTGAGGGTTATCTCACACCTGATGTTAATAACAAGTGTTGAAAGAGTTGTCGATAGCCATCACATGACAATCTTACCACTAGAGTCAACTGCTGTTACCTCACAAACTAAATGAAAAAAAAAAAAATTCTCTCTATGATAATATCGTACCTACTGTTAAGTTCATCGACTGATACCTGGAGGACAATAAGCTAGCCTCGGGGTCTCTATCTTGTTGTTATTGAGGCGATAATTGGAAAATTGTTCGTTGATTTTTTTTTAATTAAATCGATTTGTTGAGATTAATCAAACATATTTTATTATTTTGTGAATATCTCTAGTATGAGTGGGTTTAGACGAAAATATCAAAAAAACTTTTTTGTAGAGAATTAAATTTCCTACAAAAAAGGTTATATGCAAATTTCGTTTAAATTCATTAATTCTCGAGATATTTGCAAAATAAAAAGTACAATTTTTTTCAGAAATTTGGAAAAATTGAAAAAAATTTGTAAACGGTTATTTTTTTTTATTTTTTTTTACTCGAATAGCATTTGCCTTTAAAAAAATTCTATTCAACTAAAAAGAGAGAAAGAGAGAGAGAGAAAACATTGAAAAACAGCCCACACGGTCATGGACCCATTGGCACGAGATTCGATCGAACTAAATTTATAACTCGTTGGTACGTAAATACAAATTTATACTCTATATTTACCGCATATATTTAGTTTCTCTCGCACGTTTTTACATGGAAATCAATATCCTCGAACCTCGTGATAACTCGAGGACTCGGGTTTTCTCCAGTCTGCGAATATTTTTCTACGTTAAATTAATCAATCTATTGATTTTATTTAAAAAAAAACAGATTTCGAGGTCTCACTCAAGGAGCACTAGATTACCTCCGATATGTGATTTATTAGGATCGATAAAGATCGATTTATCAATTATCTATCAATTTTTAAAAATAAAAAAATCATAATTTCTCGATTATCTCAGAGATTATAGAGTTTAGAGAGAAATATCAGAAGAGACTTTTTGTTGGAAATTTTTTTCTCTACAAAAAATGTCTTTTGACATTTTTTTGTAAAGTCGATAATTACTGAGATAAATCAATAATTAACGGAATAAGTTTTTGTTAATGATGAAATTCTTCAAATTTCATCGATTTTTGGTATCAAGAAATGGATAAATAAATTTTAATTAATTTATTAATAATAATATAAATATATTAAGTGAGTAACAAGTGACCTTGGAAGCAAAACCCGTCCTCCGAAGTTGATTGGAATTCCGCATTCCTCGATTCTCCGAGCGATTGATACATGCGACAACGCCCTGAGTACATACTTAATAGCATACTCCCGGTGGTTCCCATATCGCCTTCGATCCGCACAGGAATCGCGCTTGGTCGATTGGTTCAGTGACGTAAGTACAGAGTGAGCACGTGCGTCATGGAAATACATGAATTTTATATTCAATCCGATACGTCATAAGTCGAGAATAATCGATTATTCTGTGATTATCTCATCAATTACCAATTTTACGAGGAAATGTCAAGAGACCTTTTTTGTAGAGGAGAAAATTTTCCATAAAAAATATCTCTTGATATTTTTTTCTAAAATTACTCATTAACAAGATAAATTAACAATTACCAAAAATTTTTGAATTACAAATTATTTTTTTATTGATTACGCAATTATCTCGGTAATGAGCAATGTTAATAGATAATATCAAGAGACACTTTTTGTAGAAAATTTTTTCCTCTACAAAAAATGTATATTGACATTTTCCTCTAAAACCAGTAATTACTGAGATAAATAAAATAATGTTCCGTTGCATTTCATTTTAGTCTAGTCTGTACTCCTCAGTTCCTCTGTTAATATTTGACACAGATTAGATATCGAAACTTTCCGTCGTTATTGCACACTCAGTGGAAATAAACTTGACGCCATGGTGCCCCCCCCCCTCCCCCCACTCCAATTTCAATCAGCATGTCATCTACTTGTCATTCCGCGTCCTGTTTATTTCATTTTTTCTCATGCCAGTAAATTGCAGATTTGTTTATCACACTCCGGATGAATTATATTTAAGGACAAATCTCTTTGTGACGTCATTAATCATGTGTGGGTATTAATAGATGAATTAATTAAAGGGGTCAATGATTGACAGATTTTTAAAAAATTTATTATTAGATTTTATGTGAATTTTCCAATTAATTGAACAAATAATAATTATTTATTCACTTTTTCGTTATTAATATAATAACGAATAGAATTAGGTGAAAATGTTGATAAACATTTTCTTTAGAAAATTAAATTCTTTACAAAAAAGGTCTTTTGACATTTTTCTCTAAAATCAATAATAATTGAGATAAAACTAAAAAATTGTTTATATTCACAAAAAAAAAAAAATAAAAATAATTTGTCACCACTCGAATGACCTAGAATCCAGAGCCTCGAGGGGCTTCACTATTTGCGCAATTTTTTAACAGAGTAAACAAAAAAGTGGGAGGAACAAAAAATAAACGTGTAGAACATGCCAGAGGCACTTGTCAGCCTTGTTGCGACGCTTCCAGCTCAATGACTCTCATTTTTTTTTTAATCGTGAAAATTTTCCCCACTCATGTCTCATTTCGAGGTGATTAAAAAATTTTTTCTAATTGTGCTAATTAATCAATTAATCAATTTATATTAATTATTCAATTTTTTATTTATACTAATTTAGATTAATTAATAATTTAATTATTATCATGTCCATATGTCTGCGAATTCTCGAAATTGATATAGTTCAGTGACGTGAACACTTTGAGGAAATTATAAATCTGTATATCTTGATAATGAGCAATTTTAAGGGAAAATGTCAAAAGAGATTTTTTGTAGGAAATTTAATTCTCTACAAAAGATGTATCTTAATATTTTGTCATAATACCACTCTATCTCGAGATAAATAATTAATGATAAAAATGGCTGATTCAACTCGTGTTTTACTACTTTTTAACAATCTTAATTAATTCATAAATAATGATAGGTTGATGTAGATGATCTCATCAAATAGTCAGGGAAATTTCAGGTTGAAAACACAGCATGACGATCTATTTTAAATCAATAGATCGCGAGATACGATCGATATTTAATTTAATTTAAAAGGCGTTTATTGACATAATATGAGTTACAATGATATATATATGTACAATATATACAAGTTCTTACTAATGATACATGTCGTAGTCACAGCCCTTGGGCTTTTACTTACAGATAGCATGAAAATTGTGATTTATTCTAATAACATGAGGCTATATATGTATAATAGATTGAATATTAATGATAGGGAAAAGCAGTGGTGAAAAACCCTAATTCTTGATTGTTGCGGGGAATAATTATTTGCGGCCAATTGACCATCTTGAGATTAAACGAGGGTTGATTTGATTAATTAATGAATTTGAATGATTTCTGAGGTTGATTTCAAAATTATCAGTCATGCGATTTATGAAGTCGCAGATCATTTCAGTGTTCGATATATTATGTAGTGAAGAGATGGGGGTACAATAGTATGCGTTATTGATAACACGGAGAAATTTGTTTTGTATTACTTGGAGTTTTGCAATGTGAATAGGTGCAGCATTATGCCAGACCGGGCAACCGTAGGTTATTACCGGTCTGACTAGTGCTTTGTATAATTTGAGCTTGATATAAGTTGATAGAGATTTGTTTTTAAATAGGTGGTAAAGCCTGCCCATGATGGCTTTTGCTTTTTGTATTGCAATGTTGATGTGTGAGGACCAGAGGAGTTTTTTATCCAGGGTGACACCGAGGTATTTAACTGAGTTTGAGATATCAATGTCATTATTTTTTAGAACAAAGGACTTGCGTAGGCATTTGGAGGTGGAGAACATTATGAATTCAGTTTTAGATTCATTTACATTTATTTTAATTTTAGCTAGCTTATCAATTATTGTTTCTGCTGCGCCAATGAGTTTTTTGATGGTATGTAATTCCGATGTACTAGAGGAGTATAAGGCAAGATCATCAGCAAAGCCCGCAATATGTACTCGCACTGGTATAACCTTGAATAGATGAGAAATATAGAGATTGAAGAGGGTGGGGAATAACACGGAGCCTTGTGGAACACCAGCTACGATACGTTTAGGGTTGGATAGCGAAGATGCTATTCTGACTCGAATCAGGCGATTTTTTAGGTAGGAGCTGAGAATTTTACACAGGTAAATCGGAACTTTGGCCGTGATTAATTGAGAGATGAGACCGTCATGCCATACCGAGTCGAAGGCCTTTTCGCTATCCAGTAATAAGAGACCCGTGTACAGTTTTTTGTCGGCTGAATTTTTTATGTGGTTAGTAATTCGTAGCAGTTGTTGCACTGTTGAGTGTTTCTCTCGGAAACCAAATTGAGTGTCCGGTAACAGGCATACGATCGATAATCGATTTCAAACAAGAGTCTTAATCTTTGAATATCTCGGTAAATAGTGGGGCAAAATGGATCGTCATATTGAGTTTTCAAACGGAAATTTCCTTGACTATTTAACTAACTAACTCACATTAATTTTTCATGTAAAAAAACCTTTTTCAAATTTTTCACTCACATTTTAATTCAATTATTTTATTAACACATCCTTAATTTCGCAAATATCTCGAAAACCATTGAATTTAACGAAAAAAGTCTAGAGATATTTTTTATAGAGAATAAAATTTTCTAGAAAAAATGTTCTTTGACATTTTTTCCCCCACCCCTCCATTTCGAAGATATTCTCAGTATAATCCACTGATAAAAAAGAAAAATTGATATTTTATGATAAAAATAGGGCAAAATGAGAGGGCGTTGAAAGGAGTGTCGCATTGGCATCCGTATATTGCTGAAGTAGAGGAAAATCATCGAGCCACGACCGAGAGGAGAGTAACAACGTCCTTCAACGACCTTACTTGTACCCACGAACGCCTTACTCGTTAAATACCTTCACTTTCGCGTCTTCCAATTCATTATTAACCGCATATCAACAATCTCCACCCCACCATCACCACATAGATATTTTTTTTCCTCAATTCTCTGCTTTGTTGAATTCTTTTAAATAATAATATGAACGTGTTTATTATTTTAATCATAATAATTAATCATTTTTACTAGTTTTTTAATTGAAGTACTTGAGATTATTGAAGATATCTCTGAAAGGAAGAGGTTTAGAGAAAAATGTGAGAAAATCATTTTTGTGGGGAATTTAATAATTTACAAAAAAGGTTTTCTTATATTTTTCTCTAAAGCCATTAATTCTCGAAATAATTGCAAAAATTTACTATCAAAAATGAATATTGTATTTGATTATCCAATTATCTCGGTAATTAATGGTGTTAGAGGATAATGTCAAAAGACCTTTTTTGTAGGGAATTCAATTTTCCACAAAAAAGGTCTAATGACATTTTTTTCTAAATTCACTAGTTGCGGAGATATTTTCAAAATAATTTTGCTATGTTAAAAAACGAAAACCCTGGTTTTACAACAAGAATCTCCCGCGTCGTACAATAGTCTGGGTTAATAGGGCCCGGGCAAATCATTACCACCTCGCAGCATCTCTCAAGAGAAAAGGATACATAGAATCCGCCCAATGCAAATGTGGTCACCCAAGCGAAGATCTTAATCATGTTTTATGGGAATGTCCGTCATACGATCAACAAAGAGAAAATATGTACAACTCCTTGCGAGCAAATCAGTACTTTCCTCCGTACAATTCTTGAGCAATATTAAAAAAACTTGAAATCAAATGTATTCAGATTGTCTCAGAGTTCCTCCAAAAATGTCAACTTTATGTATGAAATTCCTCGCTGTACCATAAAAATATTACTGTAAACGTATATGTAAATAATAGATGTAAGATCGAAGATTGTTATTTGATACTGGTATATTTTTTTATAATGCTGTATAACTCAAAGAGTTCGTGCTAATAAAAAAAAAAAAAAAATAATTTTGAAATTTTTTTATCAATTTTTTTTCAGAGACCCAGTGGCCCCTTAAATCTTGATATTCAAGCGAGTTGCATAACTCGACTAAAGTTCGTGATATTTTTGGCTGCAATTTGCGTTGACCCGTTGTCCACTGTTTCTATTATTGTCACAGGTGTTTTACTACGTGTATTTCACCATTGATTTGAATGTGGGCGTTCACCTGACATTTCACCCCACAAAAGTAATAAATAATAATAATAATAATAATTCCACAAGAGAAAGTTATGAATTTTCTTATTAATTAAAACTCATTTTTTTTATTAATTAAAAAAATAATAATTTTAATTGATTTTCGATTTTTTTCAACATTTTAAATTAACATAAAAAAACTCAATTTTTCAATTTCTTAAAAGTGAAATGATTTGAATAATGAGTGGTTTTATGAAAAAGTATGAAAGAACCTTTTTTGTGGAGGATAAGATTATCTACAAAAGATGTCTCTTGATTTTTTCTTCTAAGATCACTCGTTCTCGAGTTAGATGCAAAATTAGAAAAAAAATTTGAAGTGATTCAATTGAAATTAATGAATTTATGAAATTAATTAGTCAATTTTTTTATTTGTGTTTTGCGAGTTTAAAATTTTTCGTGGGTTACAAAATGGCGAAATGTACATGGAGATATTTTTTTTTATACCGAGGAAAATGTTTATCAAGAGCGAACGACCCACGCATCTCTAGTCTATCGATTTCCACCGATAACTGGGGGAATGTGCTGTTTGGATTGAGGACATTTACAACCCACACACTTGTCCATTATTCATTCGTCATCGTCCACAAAATTCGTGATTTAATCACTAAATGGAGAATTATATCGTCAAGGAAAAATTGAAAAAAAATCAACTACCGATTTTTCAAGGTCGTTTTTCTCATTAAAAATCACCAGAAAAATTTTGACAAAAACCGAGACTTTTTTTTTTAATAACTAAACACATTTTTTATATTTTTCTATCGCTGACAGTATTTTTTTTTGCAATTAAAACAGTATTATAAAATTGATACGACTTTCTAAAAAAAACATTTCTATTATTTCGTAAATATCTCTGAAACTAGTGGGTTAAAAAAAAAATGTCAAGATACATTTATTGTAGATTATAAAATTTCCTACAAAAAAGATTTTTTGACATTTTTCTCTAAATTAATTTTTTTGGGAGATATATTCTACAATATCTGAAAATTTAATGTTTTGATGAAAATTTTGATAAAAAAAAAATTATTTCAAATTAGAATTTTTGTTTTTGATTTTTTGATTCCTTTAAATTTTTATTCTCAGTCATTCTTTAACATTCTTGTGAGTTAAAATACCTCTAATCCTAAAAAAAAAATCTACAACGATAAAAATATCCCCACGTGACTTGAAAATTTCATGAGATGACCGCCTTCGTGTGCCCTCGTTGGTAATATCCAACTGGCAATTTCTTTATTATTACCCTCTTTCTCCTATTAATGTGAGAAAATCTATAATGGGGCGACACTCTCACGGGTTATTGACTGGACTCTATCTCCCAGTGACGTAATATGACAAAACATGAATTCTTGTCCTCAAAATATCTGTTGGATATATTTTTAAGTTATATCGATTGGATAAAATTGTAAGAATATCGTAGACTTTATCGAATTGATTAATATTAACCCATTATCGAAATAATATTAATTAATTGAGTTAAATTTTGTTAATTTGGAAAATCATTTTTTTTAATTTCTGATAAATTTGCATTTAACTCGAGAATGAGTGATTTTGAGAGAAAATGTCAGAAAATCTGTTATTTAGATAATTGAATTTCCTACAAAAAAGGTCTTCTGACATTTCATCCTAAAATCACTCGTTTTCGAGATAATTAAATTTACAATTTTTTTTTTGTAGTCTGGATGGAAGATCTTGTAAAGATGAAATCTACAGAATGGGAATTGGTGCTGGCTATTGCGAGGGAAATCTCAATTTTGCAACTGCCTCTGAGGATGATGAGGTATACACTAAGAAAAAAGTTTCAAGAGTAAGTGAAATAATTCATTACAATTCAATTAAGAAAATTAATCAAGAATTTTATTGAAAAGAAATAAACTTGTTTCGTGAATATCTCAGAAACTAGTCATTTTACAGAAAAATGTCAAAAGATCTTTTTTGTAGATTATAAAATTTTAAACAAAAAATGTCTTATAACATTTTATTCTAAACCCCTTCCTCTCCCGGATATCTCAAAAAAAAAAATAATTCGTAATTTTTTTTTAATTTTAAAGAAAATTGTTTAAATAATTTTTATTCATTTATTTAAAAAAAAATTAATTTCAATGTATTTTTATTTTTAATTTTTTGGTAATTGTTTCTCTATATGTTATTATTATTATTATTAATGTTATGAATGTTTTCCTTAAGCTGTTATGCACTCTATTAATGGCACGTGTAACAACCGAGTAACTCATATACGTCCGGCCAACTTTTCCATTGCATTGAATTTGTAGTAATCATTGTGCAATTATTCATGTTTTTTTTTTTTTTTATTTAGAAAAATTATGGTAATGGGAGAGAAATTCTGGAGATTTGAATCGGGCTAATTTGATTTTTTTGGTAATTTTGGATTCATCTCGAGACTGAAGGGTTTTAAGGGAAAATGTTAAAAGACATTTTTTGTAGAAAATTGAATTTTACATAAAACAGGTTATTTGATATTTTACCGTAAAATCACTAATTCTTGAGATAGGATTGAATTAATGAAGGTATTATTGACGTGAGATTGATTTAATTGAGATTTTATCATTTAATGTTGTTAAATTGTTTAAAAATTATTTATCCACTTTTTTGGATATTTTTTTTCCTGTAGAGCAATGTTTATTGTTAAGTAAACGTAGAGCTACGTTTTTAATTAGCCAAACTTTCTCGATATTTCGGCTGTCTCATCACGGTTTTTTCTACTGCAGAAAGTCATATGAATTTCATTGTTTTGTTTCATTAGTTTAAAATTATCAAAAAATTCTGGAAAAATTCAGGAATGGAAAATAGTGGGTATAGATGCCCCTAGTACTTTAATAACAACAGTTTTATTCAATTATTTATTATTAAAAAATAATCAAAAATCAAATTTTCACCATCTTCATATTTTCATGTCCAAAAAATATCTCAAAAAATTCAAATTGATTAAAAAAAAAAAATGAACTCATCAAATTAATTCATGAAACGATTGAAAATTTTCAATCCAGGTCTCTAGATCCAACAAAAAATAACAACAAAACAACCCAATTATTCATTCATAAAAATAGTCTAATTCAGTCATTCTCGCATCTAATAATAAAACCCTTTATCAATCCAGTATTACACAAGCCAAACCGTGAATCATGTTTCATCATTCTCCCCTAGTGAATACAAGTGAAACCTCCTATTGTGATATCTTCCAGTACAGATAATCAATTTGTATTGCTGTACGTGAATACAAACGAAAAAGAAACTTGATGATTCGTCAGAAATTGAAATAAAATAGTTGGGAAAATCCCGACGGAATCAATAATAAAATTGAGTCATGAATTTAGTCAGAGGAAAATAATAATAATAATAATAATAATAATAATAATAATAATAATAATAATAATAATAATAATAATAATAATAATAATAATAATAATAATAATAATAATAATAATAATAATAATAATAATAATAATAATAATAACAACAATAATAACAATAATAATAAATAATAATAAATATATTATATTAATTATTATTATTGTTATTATTATTATTATTATTATTATTATTATTATTATTATTATTATTATTATTATTAATCATAATAAGAAATAGGAAAAAAGAAAAAAATGAGGATTCTCATAGGGAAATAAAAAAAAAATGGGAAAAAAGAGTTGTTTACTTTTTTTTAAAAAAAACGACATTGGAGAGACCTCGCACGTATCGTCATTGAGCCGTCGCGTGCAATTAATATCCACAGCACAAATAAAACGTGCATAGCATCGCGTTGAAACACGTGCGCGACACCCAGACGACGAGTTTAAACTATTTAAACATAGTAGGATGTATTTTTCCATCACATGTTTTTAAAATTTCTGGGAATCACTTGGTGGGCGGGGGGGGGGGTCTCGTCAGGGTCAACGTCATCAATATCCCACGCATTTTTCGCAGAATTAATGAAGTTTTTTTTTTTTGTTGTTTGTATTTATCAAGCGATATTCAATGTTTGATTATGCATAAGGGGGATTTTTTTTTTTAATTTTTTTGATTGTTTGAATGTAAATTGGAGTTTGTGATTATTTTATTGAGAATGAAAAATTGAAAGTCACTCTGAGGGGGTTGAAAATGACCCCATTGAGTAGGTGGGAAAATTTGAGCTGGAAAACACAATATGACGACCCATTTTGCCCCACTAGTTTATGATAAAATTGAGATGAAAGAATCAGTGGAAATTTCCGTATGTATTCAGCCATATTATTTATTTAATGATAATAATGATTCATTCTGCCCCGTTAGAATAATTTAATAATTGATGGGGCATATTGACTTACTCAGTGGAAATTTCCCTGTTTATTCAGTCACGGAAATAGTTTGTTAATCCGAGATGGAAAATTGTTATTGTATAATTGGAATGTAACACCTCTGTAATTACAAATCATTGTTTTCATTGCTAAGTACACGACTGATGACGGTTGTGTCTATTAATACACATTAATAAAATGAAATAAGGAAGACAACGACATTTGATAATATTTTTAACTCTAACAACAATTTTTAATAATTATTGTTATTTCCAATAGAATAATTTCAATTTCTTTGTGTTTATCATTAAATTAAATACAATAATAATTAATTTCATAACAAAATTTATAAAAAAATTGTTTATTCGTATTTTTAAAAATTAAAATTAACAACAAATTAATTCAAATAATCCAAAAATTGAAATTCCCAATGACGTCTTTGTTAATTATGCAATTTTCTCAATAATGAGTGGTTTTAGAAGAAAATGTCAAGAGACATGTTTTATAGGAAATTGAATTCTCTACAAAAAATGTCTCTTGAGATTTTCCCCTAATACCACTTATTATCGAGATAATGAATAGCAAAAAAACACGTGAGAATAAAATAACTGAATATTTCTTATGACTTGTAAAAAATAAATAATAAATATTAAATTCAGTTAAAATTTATAAATAAATTTTCCTCATTCGATTGAAAAAGTAATAAAACGTTGAATCACGTGAGTAAAAAAATCACGTAAACTCGAGTAACCCGAGACATTCCGAAGAAATGTAAATTGCGCACGAGACGACCAACATTACGAGCATGAGGGCTGTGAGATCCGGTGAAACCCAGCTAATCTTATGAAAAATACACTTGGCCATCTAGCATAACTCACCCGTGATGATAAACTGGACCATAATAATCATTCGTTCATACTTGGGCACATAGTTCAACATTACCGGTTAATACTGGATTTATTCTTATCAAAATCCAGTCTCATTTGACGTTTGTAATTCTTTAAATTTCCCCCATACCTATTATTCTCGGTCTTATCAGTATTCTCCGTGGCATCATGCGCCACGCGTGAGCCTAATGAGCACTTAATTGATGAAAATAACAGGGATTGCATAATTATTAATATTAAATTTTTTTTTTTTTATTAATTAATAATAAAATTAGTCAGTAATTGGATCAATCAATTGATCCCAGTGGAGTCAAAATTAACCCCTTTCGATAGCCAGGGAAATTCGAGCTGGAAAACACAATATGACGACCTATTTTGCCCCACTTTTTTTAATTGTTCATTTAACTCGTTAACGAGTGATTTTAGAAGGAAATGTCACAATACCTTTTTTGTAGCTGACAAAATTCTCTACAAAAAATGTTTCTTATGATTTTTCTCTAAAATCACTCATTATTGAGATAAATCGATATTCAAAATGTAAAAAATTAACTTTTTACTATTTTTCGATAAATGAGAGAATAAAAAATTCTATAACAATAATTGATGATGAATTATTTGAAAAAAAAGGAGATATCATCATGAATATCATCAAAATTCCACTCAAAATATTACAATTACCACGAAGAATCAATTAATAAAATAAAGTTCTCACGTGTTGTTCATAACCGCACGTATAACAAACACGTGATGATGCATAACATAGAATCGGGTATTTTTTTTTTTTATTCATCGCTTTTGGATCAACACCGAGGAGAGGGGAAATATCGTCCATTGTCCCACAAAAGAGGCACACATAAGTACTAGAGGAGACGGTTGAGAACCGTTCAGTCGTCCAATCGTACGAGATTGTGTAACATCGTGAGAGGCGCCCGAGTGAATATCACTCGATTCACTTGAATTCAGTCTTACTCGTTGGCTTTATCGAGACGTATAAACTAGATATTAAATTATAATAACATAAAAAATAATTGACAAATTGTTTATTTAAATAAACAAAAACAAATTAATTAAATTTTAGAATTAATTATTTTTTTTTTTTGAGACTGAAGAGAAGAAATTTAATTATCAAGAAATTTTTTAAATAATTAATTAATTAATTGTTTATAAATAATAGAGTTTAGGAGTTTGATTTGTGTTGAAGTTGAAAAAATATTGTGCTGTGACGTTTTTTTTTCAAGGATTAATTCAATTAATTGATTAATAATTGTGATTGTACGATTTTTAATTAATATTAAAGTACAATGGTGACACACAGCATGGAGAATATTTTAAATATGCAGTATTATGGTATTTCTAATCACAATGAGACGCCACATTCACCACCACGAAAACGCAGATATATAAATAGAGAGGTGAAATTTTTTATAAACAAATGGAAATGATAGAGAAATTTTTTATGAATAATTGAGATATCGGAGGGATAAATTCACAATAAATAATATTGAATTAATGTCTTTTGTTTATTATTTTTGTTTCAGCAAGATCCAATGTCCCACAGGATAATTGAAAAAAGGAGAAGAGATCGTATGAACAATTGTTTAGCTGATTTAAGTAGATTAATTCCAGCTGAATACTTGAAAAAGGGTCGTGGACGTGTGGAGAAGACAGAGATAATAGAAATGGCCATTCGTCATATGAAATATCTTCAAGGTGCTCGTCAAGGTAATTTTTTAATTAATAAAATCAAGTCTTTAAATCAATTCTGACATTTTTATTCATTTTTCATTCAGAAAAAAATGTTAAAAAATAATTTTCTGCAAAAAAAATTAAATTTGGAAAAAAGTTAGGTTTTTGGTGTAAATTATTGAGTTGTATTTTTTTAAAAATAATTTTAGATACAAAACAGCCATCAACAAATTCAGTACATCATCCAGAAGACAGTGTGGACAGTGTATCTCACTCTCCAAGTGCCTCAACAGCTGCTGACCACTACAGACTGGGTTTTCAGGAGTGTTTGAGTGAAACAATGCATTTTTTAGTTGAAGTAGAGGGTTTTTTTGCTAGAGATTCACTCTGTGTACAGCTGATCAGTCATCTTCAGCAACATTGTGAGAAAATTTTGACTACAAGTGAGTTTTACTAATCATTCATTTTATTATTCTTAAGATATCTTCAAAATTAAAGGATTTAAAGAAAAATATCAAGAGACATTTTTTATAGAAAATTGATTTCTCTACAAAAAAGATCTCCAACAATTTTTTTCTAAATCCCTTCGTTCTCCAGATATTCTCAAAATGATAAAATCAAAAATTTAGAATTATGCAAAAAAACATAAACAGGAAAAAATATATTGTTTCCAGGTGACAGATTAGGATTCCCCCACCCAGATTTACCCATCCAGAATAGTTCAACAGGTTCAACATTTCCTCACACAAGTATCTCAAATATCTGCCCACCCACCACCCACTCAGACCAAGGCTCAAGCTCAGGGGTGAGTTCATTTGAGGATCAGGAGCGTCCTCGACCGATAATTCCACCCCCAGCAATTATCTCAGATGACAGTAATCACAGTCACACTGACAGTACCCAGTCCCTGAGTCCGCCATCGATGATAACCCACCAGAGACCGACAAACTACAAATTCAAGAGTTCAATAAAACAGAGATTTTCAGCTGAAAGGATTAAATCCAGTCCACCGCCATCTGAAAAATCCCACGGTGTTCCAGTATTTGCATTGCACGATGGTGGAAGTTTCTACGTACCCTTGACCGTTGAATCTACTGTTCTAAGGCCACAATTGAGTTTTATACCTGACACTGGGCCAGATACTGTTCTCCATCCAATTACGATATCTGTTAATTTTAATCAGGTACCGACGACCCCTTGGGCACAGGACCAGAGTCCCCAGCACGATCAGACATAAGAGTCATGTATGATAAATTTTGGCATTTAGGGGTGATCGGAGGTATGAGTGTGAAATGTTGTGCCATTACTGAGCGGTTATCATAATTTTTTTTAAAATCCAAAATAATGACGTTTCTCCTCTCATTTTCTCAATATCAATTGGGAATTTGCGAATGGGTGAGTTTGATACTGATGGGCATTGTTGACCAATCAGTATTAAATCTCTCTTATTTCAATGAAAATGAACAACTTTTTGTGATTAAATGAATTTTGATTATTGATTGTTGGGAATAATGACAGGAATTGAATGAATATTCATTTTGTATGAAATATTTGTTCATTGTGATTAAAATGATGAAATATTTTTATATCCGCTCAAATTATGTGCAAATATGCTTATTAATTATTTATCAAGAGGCAATAATGTGACAAATACAAATGCCTCGATTAATAAACGATTGAGGGGATTTACTTGATGATTATTTTGTAATGTAATATGTAACTGAGAGGCCCTCAGTGACTGAAGACTGCATTACATTGAATCGTTGTAATTAATATGAATTAACTACTGTTAAGTTATTGTTTCTAATTGCATATATTTGTATATAAAAAAAATGTTTAGGTTTTAAATGATTATGAGTTTATTATGAATAAATTATATTTACCATAATTATCAAACTCTTCTAATTAATTATACAATAATTTATTTATTAATTCAGTTGGAAATGAGTGAAGAAGAAACAATTTTGCAGACATCATCGAGAATGGGAGTGGAAATTCACCCAAAAAAAATTATGTGCAATAAAAATCCTTTATTTCATCAAAAAAAGCAAATAATCAAAACAATAGGAATGGAATGCAAATTGTTATTCCACGTGATTATTAATTATTAATCAGTGGTAATCACATTGGAAATTATTTCTACATAAACAGAATAATAACGGAAAGATACAAGAAAAACCGTAACTCGAGTTTTCTCTTTCGTGAATTATGCAGTGAAGTAGTGAAACCCAAAAATCTCTAATTCCAAATTTCTCATCTCAATTAACTCTATTTATCTCGCAGAGAAGTGATTTTGGAATAAAATGTCAATAGACATTTTTTGTAGCCAATTAAATTTTCAACAAAAATCATCTTCTGACATTTTTCTCTGAAATCACTAATTAACGAAATAATTTCATTTTTAATAACTCAAGACATTGAAAATGAAAATTATTGTGTCTGACCACTTGATTCCATAACTACTCATCAGTCTCTTATCCTCGAGTGCAATTCTATAGCATTCAAATTTAACAATTAAAGTTCACACAAAGGTCAAAAGTATTTTTCCAATCATGACATTATTATAATCGGGATAAAACACTGAATTCATACAAAAGGAAAAAAATAATTTTTGAGTTTGAAAAAGACTGAGTAGAATCAAAATAACCATACATGGTTACTAAATTCATTCTCAATTCATTTTTTGTCTTCTCCAGGCGAATATTAATTAGAATAACACCAATTGCTAACATATATGTGGTGTTCTAGGTGCATGAGTAAATTGTATATGTAATTTTGGATAAATACGGGGATTCAATACTACTGGATAATGCGATGGGGGTAACAACGAGTACGATAATCTATTATCGCTATTTGATGAGGGAATTTGTAATTTATCGGCAATTTTAATACGCAGATTTGTATTCAATAATGAAATTATCCACGTTGTGATTATCTGATGCCGTTGGCTTGATGGTTACTTCTTCTTCTGGGCTTTCTCAGCTGCCTTTGTTACTTTTCCTTGAGTATCTTTGAAATTAACACTCTGAAGAAATGAAAAAAAAACATTTTTGTTTAATATTTTGGAATCTGAGAGAGATGAAGAAATTTTGATGACAATATTTTTTGTAGGAAAAATTGAGAGCTACAAAAAAGGTCTTTTCCAAAATTTGGATATCTCTTCTAAATTTTGAGATATTTCCATAAAATTGAATCAAAAGAAAATTATTTCTGAGTTTAATTTAAAAATCTCAGCATCCAAGAATTTTCTGAATCATCTTTCCTAGAGATAAACAGTAAACAACTTCCTAAAAATAGTTTCAACCATCAAAATTTAGAATCCAATAAGATAGGAATGTTTCATCTATTTTTACTTTCTTTCTCCTCGACAATAAACCTTGAAGAATGATAAACAATTTGATAATTACCTTGATGACACCCACAGCAACTGTCTGACGCATATCGCGTACAGCAAAACGTCCAAGAGGTGGAAATTCCTGAAAAGCCTCAACACACATTGGTTTTGTTGGCTGGAGTACAACAATAGCAGCATCTCCACTTTTCACACTTTTAGGATTTTCCTCAGTTGTTTTTCCAGTTCGACGATCGCATTTTTCCTTAATTTCAGCAAATTTGCAGGCAATGTGAGCAGTGTGACAGTCAAGGACTGGAGTATAACCATTGCTGATTTGCCCTGGATGACTCAGAACAATAACTTGAGCTGTGAAGTCTTGAGCACCACGGGGTGGCTGATTTTTGGAGTCTCCAGCCACGTAACCACGACGCAACTCCTTAACTGAGATGTTCTTGACATTGAAACCCACGTTGTCACCTGGTACAGCCTCTGTCAGGGCCTCATGATGCATTTCTACTGATTTGACCTCCGTGGTTAGGGCTACTGGAGCAAATGTCACCAGCAAACCTGGGAATATGAGAGGAGATTGATTGGGAGACCTGGATTCTTTTGGTGCTGTCCACGAGACTTGAACTGGAGGGATGATTTATGGAAGGGATATTTCTGTATATACAATCCACTTTAAGTCGTAATGAATTTTAATTGAAACCATTTGTTTTTGGATACTTGGATTTCTGGAAAGTTTGAGACTTTCCTGGAAAGGGTGAGACTTTTCTGGAGAGTATAATATTTTATTGCAAAAGTGTGAGACTTTTCTAGAACGTATGAGACTATTCTGGAAAGTGCCATACTTTTCTGGAAAATGTGAGATTTTTTGTGGGGTTTTTCCTGGAAAGTGTGAGACTTTTCTGGAGAGTGTGAGACTTCTATGGAGAGTGTAATACTTTTCTGGAAAGTGTAAGACTATTCTGGAGAATGAGAGACTTTTCTGGAAAGTGTGAGACTTTTCTGGAGAATGTGAGACTTTTCTGGAGAATGTGAGACTTCTCTGGAGAGTAATACTTTATTGCAAAAATGTGAGACTTTTCTGAAAAGTTCGAGACTATTCTGGAGAATGAAAGACTATTCTGGAGAATGAGACTTTTCTGGAAAGTGTGAGACTTTTCTGGAGAATGTGAGACTTCTCTGGAAAGTAATACTTTATTGCAAAAATGTGAGACTTTTCTGAAAAGTTTGAGACTATTCTGGAGAATGAGGGACTATTCTGGAGAATGACAGACTTTTCTGGAAAGTGTGAGACTTTTCTGGAGAATGTGAGACTTTTCTGGAAAGTGTGAGACTTTTCTAGATAGTATTGAACTTCCTTCTACCTGGTTTCAGGATTCCCGTTTCCACTCGGCCCACCGGAACCGTCCCAATTCCACCAATTTTGTAAACATCCTGAAGAGGGAGCCTCAGGGCCTTATCAGTGGGTCTAGACGGTGGGAGAATGGCATCGAGCGCCTCAATCAGAGTCTTCCCCTCAGCATTGCCATCCTTCCTGTCGACCTTCCATCCCTTGTACCAGGCTGTCTTCGGTGAACACTCGAGCATATTGTCCCCATGCCACCCAGAGATGGGCACGAATGCCACTGAATTAGGATTGTAGCCAATTTTCTTGATGTAGGATGAGACTTCTTTCTTGATCTCTTCAAACCTGAAAATTTGGGAGGATATTGTTACTGGTGAGTGCCATTATTATTGGTCAAATGGATGAAAAACTATTCAAAAAGGGTAAATAATACACATAAACCCATCAAACCTAGTCTCTGAATACGGTGGATCAGTCATATCCATCTTGTTAACCCCAACAATGAGCTGTTTTACACCCAGAGTGAATGCCAGTAGTGCATGTTCACGTGTCTGTCCATTCTTAGATATTCCAGCCTCAAATTCACCAATTCCAGCAGCAACAATCAGAACAGCACAATCAGCCTGAGATGTTCCAGTTATCATATTCTTTATAAAATCCCTGTGTCCAGGTGCATCGATGATTGTTATATAGTATTTTGCTGTCTCAAATTTCCACAGGGCAATGTCAATCGTAATTCCCCTCTCTCTTTCTGCCTTCAACTTGTCCAATACCCAGGCATACTTGAAGGATCCTTTTCCCATTTCTTGGGCCTCTTTCTCAAATTTTTCAATCGTTCGCTTGTCAATTCCACCGCATTTGTATATCAAGTGACCCGTTGTTGTTGATTTACCAGAATCCACATGCCCAATTACGACAATGTTTATGTGCACCTTCTCCTTGCCCATGATGAAGATCTGGTGGTGATTGTATAAGTCAGGAGATATTGATCATTGGACGGCTGGGGTTATGGGTATTTTTAGATGGAATTATATGGCTACCTGAGCATGGGGGAATATTCAGGGGGTAAATTAATTTTTTAATTCAATCTTTTTCGAAGTGATTCGATTCATCATTCATTTATTCGTTTTTTTAGGAATATCTTGGAATCTAGGGAAGTTAGGGGATTTTTCATAGGAATCTTTTTTGTTGTGCATAAAATTTCCTATGAAAAAGTCTTTTGACATTTTTCTCTAAATTCACTCAGTTCTGAGATATTTCTAAAAATGAGAAAATTAAGGAAAATATAAAATTTATAAATATATTTTTCTGATGCATTATTTATAGACAATGAGGAAATGAGAATAAAAATGAGAGAAGAAGCCTTCAGTAATGAAATCAAATGAGGTGGAAATGGTGGGGGAAAATCACAAATTGTAATATATATACTTCGATGCCAATAAAAAGCTTTAGATATACCTAAAAATAGATTTTATTTACTCAATAAAATTTCCTCGTTTTATCAATAATAATTATATCAAATATAATATTCTTCAATAAAGAATAAATATCTCAAGCACTTCAATAAAAAGCTCAAAAATCCCATTAAAAATTAATCAATTAATTAATTAAGAATTACAATCAATTTTTAAAAATTCTCAAAAATAATAAAATTATTTTTATCTCAAATTTACAAAAAAAATTTCAACTAATTTCAATTTAATAGAATTGATAAATCAACGGAAAACTTGCAATTCTTCTTTTATTTAATTTACAGAGACCGGTAGAATCAATATCTCGTTCCAGGCCGGTTCAACCCTTACCTCGAAGAATAATATATATTTGATAACGAGTGAACAAACCCTCTAACTTTACTAATTTAAACGACATTATTCTCATAAGAAAATAAAATAAATTATCCACTCACCCCCAGTGGTCGTTGGCCCTGATTATTCGTTTCAGATCACGTATTTCAGTAGAAAGAGGCTCGTTTGTGTCGGACAAATACGGTGAAAACGCTTTCCTTGGTACGAACAGAGGCTACGATGTGTCATCTGCACAAACACTATGCTTATTTGCGCATGTGCAGACAATATGGCGGAGGGTATTTCATTATTATTTTTTTTTTAATCTTAATTATCTCATCCCTAGTCGAAAAATCTCAAGATAATTTGATATTTTGTAAAATTATTTATTTACATTCTATCGATATTATTTATTATTATTTATTATTATTCATTATTATTATTTATTATTATTATTATTATTATTATTATTATTATTATTATTATTATTATTAATTATTTATTAATTATTAATTATTAATTATTAAAAAAATATTAAAATTTTTCATGACTGAAAAATGCAAAAAAAACATGACGAATGTACCCCAAAAATAAATTTGCGAAGATATAAATTTTTTTTTATTTCACATCTATTTTGATAAACTGCAGGCGAATTTACGTCTCAAATTATTTATTTTCGTAACTGTGTGAATGAAAATGGTTGAAGATAATGACATTGAATTTTATTGGAACATGGGGTATTATTAGGAATTGTGAAGTATCTGATGTTGTAAATAATGTATTCTTGGTTAAATAATTTTAATGAATAAATTGTTTTTTTTATTAAATGTGTAAAATTAATTATTTGAATTATCAATTGGACTTTAATTGAAAATAAAAGAAGATGAGTAAATAGATAAAAGAGTGGAAAATTGTAAAAATAATTTTGCAAACATCAATGACATTCCACAGAATGGGTTAAACGATTCATCTCGGGGTATTTCTCGTTATTTTGGCACAAATATCACCGGAATATTAGTCACTGAGATTATTTGAATAGCCACATAATGTTGTCGGAAATGAAGAAACTACGACTACCCCTATCACTGTATCATCACAATAATTATTGAAAGCAAAAGTGATAAATAAAGTGGGATTGGCCACTGGTGCGTCATTTGATGCCAACACGTGCCACTCATTTCACGTTTTCACCGGTGCAACATATTTATTTGCCATTATGTAATGAATTCTGGGGGTTTTGGAACAAGTGCCAAACATTGGGCTATTGAAAACGTCACAATTGTGTTCAGTGTTTTATCCCGATTATAATAATGTCATGATTGGAAAAATACTTTTGACCTTTGTGTGAACTTTAATTGTTAAATTTGAATGCTACAGAATTGCACTCGAGGATAAGAGACTGATGAGTAGTTATGGAGTCAAGTGGTCAGACACAATAATTTTCATTTTCAATGTCTTGAGTTATTAAAAATGAAATTATTTCGTTAATTAGTGATTTCAGAGAAAAATGTCAGAAGATGATTTTTGTTGAAAATTTAATTGGCTACAAAAAATGTCTATTGACATTTTATTCCAAAATCACTTCTCTTCGAGATAAATAGAGTTAATTGAGATGAGAAATTTGGAATTAGAGATTTTTGGGTTTCACTACTTCACTGCATAATTTACGAAAGAGAAAACTCGAGTTACGGTTTTTCTTGTATCTTTCCGTTATTATTCTGTTTATGTAGAAATAATTTCCAATGTGATTACCACTGATTAATAATTAATAATCACGTGGAATAACAATTTGCATTCCATTCCTATTGTTTTGATTATTTGCTTTTTTTGATGAAATAAAGGATTTTTATTGCACATAATTTTTTTTGGGTGAATTTCCACTCCCATTCTCGATGATGTCTGCAAAAATGTTTCTTCTTCACTCATTTCCAACTGAATTAATAAATAAATTAATGTATAATTAATTAGAAGAGTTTGATAATTATGGTAAATATAATTTATTCATAATAAACTCATAATCATTTAAAACCTAAACATTTTTTTTATATACAAATATATGCAATTAGAAACAATAACTTAACAGTAGTTAATTCATATTAATTACAATGATTCAATGTAATGCATGTCTTCAGTCACTGAGGGCCTCTCAGTTACATATTACATTACAAAATAATCATCAAGTAAATCCCCTCAATCGTTTATTAATCGAGGCATTTGTATTTGTCACATTATTGCCTCTTGATAAATAATTAATAAGCATATTTGCACATAATTTGAGCGGATATAAAAATATTTCATCATTTTAATCACAATGAACAAATATTTCATACAAAATGAATATTCATTCAATTCCTGTCATTATTCCCAACAATCAATAATCAAAATTCATTTAATCACAAAAAGTGGTTCATTTTTATTGAAATAAGAGAAATTTAATACTGATTGGTCAACAATACCCATCAGTATCAAACTCACTCATTCCCAAATTTACAATTGATATTGAGAAAATGAGAGGAGAAACGTCATTATTTCGGATTTAAAACAATGATTGATAGCCTTGGATCATTTCTCAACAATTTTAAAAATTATTCACAACCATAAATAAATCTTCCCATATTTCATCACTCATGAGCCACGTGAAATAACAATTCACAGCCTTCAACAACTGTCCTCCAATTCTTCATTTTCTACCGACAATTTGAAATATCAGAGCTCAGGTCAATGCTCCATCCCAAGGTTTTCTCCCTCGAGGGAAAGAAAAATAATGTTAAAAAACAAAATACCACGACCACGAAAAACCTTTCGAAATCCTCTCAACATTAATCAAGGGAGAGAGATTCTCTTAAATTATGATAATTGTGAAATATCGGTTTCTCACACAAATATACATAATCACCCAACGATTCAATAATTCTTGCCAAATGTATGCGCACTTTATTACAAAATTTTCTTCACACTATCAAATTATTATTATTATTATTTTATTTATTGTCTCATTGGCTAATAGGTTTTTCCCACTTTTGTGAGGGTTTAAAAATTATTACGTTGAAAAAAAAAATAAAAATAATCGACGATTATTTAACAAAAAAATTAATTATAATAGAATAAAATTTTATCGATAATTTTATTGGAAAAATTGGAGAAATAATTTTTAAAATTTTGTTGTTTTGTAGATTTTGTTAATATCCCAATACGTGAGTATTTCACAAAGAATTTGTGATTTTATATACGAATGACGTTGCATTCATTCAGCCTCGAGACGACGCAAATCCGAGCTAATTTTGTACTCGTAGTGAATTAATGGCAAAATAATAGATTCGGTTTTTAAAGAATATCTTGAAATCTATGGGAGATAGAGACATTTTTATAAGAACCTTTTTTATAGCTCTCATTATTCTCTATAAAAAAGGTTATAATGAAAATTTTGCTATCTCCCGTAGATTCCGAGATATTCATCGAAAACTGACGCCATGATGAAATCGACTTAAATCAAAATAAAATTGCTAATGATGAAAATCAATTTTCTCAAATCTCAAGTGATTTTTCTTGTGTTAATGAGGAATTTTTGGTTGTCTGTAGATTTGGTTAAAATGCCAACGCGTGAGTATTCCCCAAAGAATTTGTATCACTACTATATTTCTTTATACATGAATGACGTAGCGTTTATACATGAATGACGTACCTAATTCTGTACTTCCGGCTAAACATAGTAGCGTAAACCAAACGTCTATGTCTGCCCTTTTTAGGTAATCCATATTTTAAATTTCTTCATTCCTCATTTCTCCAAATTCTTTAATTTTAATTAATAAATTATTTATAAAATCAAAATCTTCAATTGAACGAATTAATATTTCACCCTTTATTCAACATGCGATTATCTCGGTAATGAATCACTGGAAAAAAAAATGTCAAAGAATACTTTTTGTAGGAAATTTTATTATCTACAAAAATGGTCTTTTGATATTTTTACATAGAATTCCTTATTCCCGAGATAATCACGTGTTTATTAAAATTTGTAAAATCTCTTATTTCTTTAAAGTTTCACAATTTCATTTATCAATGAATAATCGATTTAATTTTTTTTAAAAATTGTTCATCAATTATAATGGAAAATTATCACTCAACAAAATCTCCCTAGAATATTTAAATACAATTATTTTCTTCTCCTGGTGCCGGAAAAAATAATTTGTGAATTTTTGCACTCGTGCCAAATGAACTCAAATAACACATAACATGGAATTAAAGATAGGTCGATTTAATCTGAGTCATACATCACAGATGACAAGTAACGAGTTTTAGTTATACACTGGGAAGATAATTTTGTTGGTTAAATGTGTGTAGGAAAATTCTTGGGTACTTCAAAGATAATTTTCTATTTTTTTCGTCAATTTTCCGGTTTAAAGAATTTTCAAATTGGGGAGAAATCTTACTCAAGAATATTCCACCACCGGAAATTGTCTGGCAGGGGTAGAGAGAGGGGGGGGGGGGTATTTGCGTCCTCCTGTGAATGACTGGGACAATATTATCATCTGAAAATAATCGAGATACTAAATTTGGATGAGGGAATTGTCGATTTATTTATTGGATTTTAATTTTAGAGAAATCAACCATCAGAAAATTTAGGATTAATTGGCGCATATTTTTGGGTAAATCCGGGTATAATAAAAGCGGATATGTAGACCGGAAATTTTAAATCAGGAATTTTTCGTCTTCTGAGTTGAGTGATGAATTGAATTTGGGGATATCTTTAAAGGGAAGAGGTTTAAAGAAAAATGTTAAGAGACCTTTTTTGTAGAGAATTTTATGATCTACAAAAAAGGTCCTTTAAGATTTTCCGTCAAATGTACTGGTTTAGAAGATATTGTCATTCTAAGAAAAAACTGTGAAAGAGCTCAGAAAATTACTCAAAAAAATTGATAAATAGATTTTCTCAAATATCTCCAAAAATAATGGATTTTGAGAAAAATGGTAAAAGACCTTTTTTGTAGACTATAAAATTCCCAACAAAAAAGGTCTCTTAACATTTTTTCCTGAATTCGCTAGTTTACAAGATATTTCCGATATAATATTTACTCAATTCCAAAACTCACACAAAAACTCGAAAAAAATGTCTCAAAAATGCTCCAAAGTGTCTGAAAATATATTCAATAATATAATTCCTGTAGATACAGATGAGACCATCATCTTGCACCTCCATTTTTCCTCATCTTCTGTCCGCACTCACATTATTTGGTTTATAACTAGATCTACCAAAGTCACTCGAGTGCCCGGCACTTGAACGATTTGGCAATGAACCAAATAAGTGTCAGCGGGGGCGAAGTATACCGGGGTAATATGCAAAATTGGCATGGAAAAGACACTGACTCGTGGAAAATATATTTGTTGGGTCTGTTAAAGACAGGAAATTCACGTTTTCTGCGTGACTATACACATCGGCTTTATATAAAAAGAAGCACCCAGCCTCGCGACGCTGTATTCACGAGTTGTCCGCACTCCTAGGGGTATCGGTGCACTAGATTCTCGAGAAATTCCAAATAAACAATTCAGTATTTTAATTTTTTTTAAATTCAAACACAATTATTAATTAATTATAAAATCAGTGAAAACTATTTTTAATAATTATTTGTCATTGAATAATTTTAAATTTTTTATTCCAACAAAATGTCTACGGTAATGTTTGTGAGTATTTGTTAAAAGTTTTTTTTTTCTCATAAATTTATCTGTTTATTAATAATTTTGAAAAGATTTAAAAATTGATTGAAATTTTTTTTTTATGATTTTTTGTTTTTTTTTTAATAAAAAAATAATTAATCATCAATCATTGAAGATCTTTCTTTGTGTTTTTTGTATTCACGACAAATTGTTGAATGAATCAATGATATAACAATGAATAAAATTGTTGATATATCAAAGTCTCGTGCAGTGTTCACGTGTCAGTAGAATGTACCAACTCGTTACAGACACTATTGACTTGACAAAATGCCACGGTTGGTCTTGTGTGATCAGGGCTACACCATGAGGAATCTCTGGATGACATCCAACAATCCTCTTGTTGTTGAAATTGTTTGTACCTGATTTACCCGGGTAAATCAATTCACAAGACGTCTGTCTGTCGAACTGTCGTGTTGTTTAGATTAATCAAGAGGTTTTGTGCTTTTAATCCTGAATAAGTGTAATTTGTTGTTTGATTAATCATTCCTGCAATTATTGAATGTATAATTACATTTTTTTGGGGATAATTGTTAATTAAATCATAAAAATTTATAGTTTTTAGTCATGGGGAAGTGGTGAAGAAGATGAGATGAGTTCAGATATTATTATTTATTGAATATCTCGGAAACTAGTGGATTTAATGAAAAATGTGAAAAGACATTTTTTGTAGATCATAAAATTATCTATAAAAAAGGTCTTTTGACATTTTTCGATAAACCCATTAATTTTCGAGATAAATCAAAATTAATTTTCATGAAAATTTTATTCACTTACGTAATTGTTAATTTTCCCATTAAAATATTAAAATGATCAATTTCCACGATTATTTTTAATTTTTCAGGAATCATTGAGCAGTAAAGTCGCCATGTTCAATCAGCAAGCGAACAGCCATATGGCGAGTCAGAGTAAAAATCCCTTCACAAGTGGATTAAACCTGGAGAGACCAAAATTCTCAAAGGAAGAATATGGAAAACCAGCAGCTGGATCATTGTCAGATATACGTGGACGAAAAGCTACAGCACATATTCTACGTGAAATGTTGGAGCTTTGTGAAATAATTCAACAGAATGGTACACCCTGCAAAGACCATCCGGAAATAATGGGGATTACGTTTGGGGATTTATTCAATATTTACGTTGCAATTAGTGATAAGTGTGTTGGATTATTGCTGAGAGCGAGGAAACAGGGAATGGTGGAGTTTGAGGGTGAGGTGCTCTTTCAGGTATTCTTGATATTTAATTAAATAATTTATTTATTAATCAATCCAAAATAATTCAAATTGTTAAAATTTTTTTTTTTTGAACAATTTTAATAATAATTGAGTTTAATTAACAATATCTTCGTATTCACGAGAGATATCAAAATTTTGATAGAAACCTTTTTTATAGAGAATTTCAAGAGCTACAAAAAAAGTATCTACAAAAATTTTGATATCTCTCATATATTTCGAGATATCGTTCAAAAACTTGTGTAGAAATAATGAATTTTCTATTAGAGTGTAAAATTATCTTCTAATTTCTATTTTAAGAGACGAGATGACAACGTTCCAATATTTCTTGTGAAACCCATCGCAGAAATTCGTGCCTACTTCAAGCAAAAAATTGAGGATGCCAAGAAAGACGTTCACTGACGATAAATGAACTTTATCAAATTGTGTAAATGACTTTTTTTTTTTTGCAAAAGGATGAATGAAAACAGTTGTAAATATTGTCAAATGTCATGTGAGAATTGTGATATGTTCTATAGACACAGATGCAATAAATTTTTATACAAAAAAATTGACAATTTTTTGTTTAATTGCATAATTTATATATTTATATACAGTTCACATTACAATGCGCATTATTACATAATTTATAGCTCCAGTAGAATATTAATTCTTTCAAACGTTACAGTCACATTATGACGGTATTAAAGTAAAAAACTAATGAGGTGTAAAAACCTTCGCGCAGGGGTAACAATTACACAAATGAACTTTATAAAAGTTCTGAATTTGTGTAATTAAAGGTTTTTTTTATTTTTTTTCAAAATGATGCATAAATTCGGCTCTCTCACTGCTCTCCATCTAGCTTTTTTTAATCAAATTGGCAGTTTAAATTCGAAGGAAGGTCGCGCGAAGATGTAGAGGGTTCTTCGAAGTTTTTTTTGGGATTTTAAGGGAGTATTTTTGTAGTTTAGACCGTTCCAGGCATTTGGAACGAAGCTTGAAACAGACTCAACAATGTTTTGGTAGAAATAGGATTATTCAGGTGAGAAAAATTATTTTTTAAAAGGATTTCACGATTTAATGAAAATGTAGTTAAAATAAAATGAGTCAGACTGAGGTTTTTTACGAATATCTTTGAATCCAATGGAGATGGTAGAATTTTTATAAATACCTCTTTTGAAGCTTAAAATTTACTCTACAAAAAAGTTTTCTATATAAATTTCACTATCTCTCATAGATTTCGAGATATTCTTCGAGGAGTGATATCAAAGTCATTCATCTAGTTTTACAATTTCATTTTTGGATTCATAGAGTCTTAAAATTTTTATTGGACAATAAACCGATAGAAAAAAAATTCCACCATTTTGGTATTAAAATTATTTGTGCATTTTCAACTCAATTTTATGGCATCTCTCGCTGATTTGTCCATCGTAGACTGATATTACTGGCCATACGATATGTAATTCAGTTAGATATGTTTGATGTTAAAAAAAATTCAGGTGTAAAAATCCCGATTAAAAAAATGCATTATTTAACAATCAATTTTGTAGCTTTTTGTTTAATATTTGTCATGCAATAGATATGTTAAATTCATTTTCATTGAAATTTTCATTCTCTTAATTTTCGTTAATCAAATCATTAGAAATTATAACTATACACCTCAAATTTATTCACTTTTTCTGATTATTCATATAGAGGCTAGCCAAACCCATCAATATGTGCGTTTTTATTCAAATAATTGGTTTCAAAATTAACAATTAATATTTTTCATTCAATGATGGATTTTTTCATTTTTTTTCCCAACATGAAAAATCAATTAACACATTGTTAAATTGCACCAGATTGATTCATCAACTACTTTACAATATCTACAAACTACGCAGGATTCGTCCACTGCCTTCAATGGAAAAAACACAATTTGGGATCTTTACATGATATTCTCGTAACGCCTTTTTACCTCTTAGTAATTCAGATACGTATACAATTGTTATCTTACTCCTTCCTATCAATCAATTGTTCATTTCGCTGCACATTTCCCTCAAAAAAAAAAATTGATAAAATGAAAAAAATAGAAAATTCGATTAAATAGGAAGAGCTATAATCATTCGGAAAAACTTTACAAAAGTTGGATGACATTGAAAGGCCCAATTGTGAGTTACTTTTAGGTCGTTAACAACATTAGTACAATTTTTTTCACGAGTGGTAGAAGAAATTACGGTTATTTACATACTCTGTGAGATATGATTATTCTTTTTTTTTTTTTCATAATTTCATTCATTCTTACATTCATTAATTGAGTGGACAATCGATGATGATAAAATTATGAAAATAATATACTTTTTTGAGAGATAAAGGCAATTGAAAAAAAATATCAATTATCTCACTCAATTGAAAAACTGTTCAGACACTTGACACAATTTGTTATACAATTTTCATTAACGATTAATGAGTTTAATACTCAATTTTCTTATGCATAATTAATTTTTAATTAATCGATTTCATCAATGTATACATCTCCATAATTATAATCTTGAGGTGTCCATTGAATGGAATGTTACACATCGATAATTATACGATATAATTCAGTGATAAAGTGCTAGAAAATGAAATATCAGTCCAAATATTTACACAATTTTAGAAAATAAAAGATTTAACAGAAAATATCAAGAGATTTTTTTGTGTGAAATTTAATCATTCTCTGATATTTTCCTCGAAACAAATTATTTTCCAAGATATTCACAGGAAATATTGGATTTATCTATCACTTTTCACCACTTTACATCTCAATAAATCGCATAAATCTCTACATGTTCTGCGCCATTTATAAAAAAGCTTCATCTATTCCAAACAATGTTCTTCATCTACTGGCATAACTCAACAGTCCATTAAAATACATATTTTTATCTATTAATTTATCATAATATTAAAACTCTCTACCTTACACTCAAACATAACACCAAATTACTCATTAAATTACATAATCATGTATCTCATCTTACAAGTCACTCCGCAATAATCAGTCTTGATATACCTTAAAGTGGCCAGCGGTCACGTGCGAAGAATCAAGCAGATGATTAATTTATATCTAAATTTTCTCTCGAACAATCTATTCATTTATTCACTTATCATTAATTACTCTTCGTTTTATTTATCCATTTCTTAAAAATATATTATTGTCCTTCGATGAAAATGTAGCACTTAGTTTATTTATTATTCCACATAAACACTTCACAATTAATTTAATATCGTGATTGTTCGTTGCAACAATCGATTCATCTGATTAATTCATTATTAATTTATTTATATGCAATAATTTCACGGTGGTCTATTGGATATAGTACGGGGTTTAGTGACCCGAAGGTACAGGGATCAAGTCCCAACGAGTGCAATTTTACATATAACAATCAATTAATTAATAAATCATTATTTTTTTTTGTTCTCAAGTTCTCATTTTTTCATCTTCATCAATTGTACATGAGTGAGAATACTAGTGGACGTCTCATTATCTAGAAATGAGTGAAATTGTTGTTGACTATCATACATCGTTGTCGTGACAAAAGTCAATCTTTCTTCGTGCCAAAGGGAGTCGCCGTTTGTCGATTATAAAGTCTGTCACGCAGCCACGAACACCCTGATGCCCTGGTTTACCACCCACAAAGAGTTTGCCATTTGTTGTGAGAAGAGTTGCCTCTGTGGAGACCTTCACTGGTAGCTGTTCATCAATTTGGATTATCGTGGCTTTTCTCCTTCTAGCTGCCTTTATATGGTGGAATATTCCGTCATCTATTCTTTCCCGAGATTTTAGGATCACGTGGTCATGTTTGCCTTTGTAGGTGAGTATAACGTATCCCTCTTCAAGGGAGAGGATCAGGTGTTCGAGTTTACCTCGACCAATCCAGGCGATTAGACCGTCCGAGTGAGTGGTGCGGAGGCGGAGTTCAAATTTATTGGATTGTTGACCTTTTCGTCTGATGAGAAATATAAAAATTAATTAGCAATGATGGATTCAGTGGGCAGAAATGAGAGAATTGAAGGGGAAAAGTACGAGGAGATGAACGGTCTGGGACAAGTAAATTTAGACCAAAAAGATCACTTACAAAAGTAAGTGATTCAAGGGAGAATATAAGTTTGAAACAACCTCACTTACTCTGATTGCGACGAGTCGTAACTATCGTACTCGAAATCGAGATCCTCTTCAAATTCATAGTCAGCGTATGAGTCTTCGTAGTATTCAGAATTTGTAGATGTGTTAGTGCTGACAGTTGTGTTAGTACTGGATTGAAAATTAGAGGTATGATTTTGTTAGATGGATGAATTTTTAGTTAAAGTATGAGTATTATTACTGACCTTCTACCATAACGATGTTTAAACTGTAGGAAATTATCACCATCGAATCTCACAGGTCTGTCTGATATGTCACCACCAGAGACGTCATATCCCATGACTGCAAGAAATATAAATGACTTTGTTATCTTAAACTTGAACAATAGCTATAGAATATATGACAATAAATTTCAAACTTACAAAATTCACAGTGTAGTCCACTGTAACTGCTTGCACATTTGCAAAGATAGCTATTCAGAAGTGGTAAACATACGCCCCCATTGTGACATGGATTCTCGTTACTGGGACATGGTAAACCATCGTACACTTCCGTATTGTGTTGAGTGAAGTTTACAGCCAGATTTTGGAATGTTTTGCCATTGACCATTAGTCTTTGAACAGCACCAACTAAACCCGTCCAGGCACCAGCAAAACGATGTACTTCTCTCCAATGTCTATAAAATTTTAAGATTACGTACATTAAATTTAAAATATTAAAACGAGGAATTGCAAAATTTTAACTATTTCGGATTTTAACAGATCATTCTATGAATAGAAATGAATGAATTTTGACAAATCGAGAAAATCTGTTTCTCCATCAGATGCGAAGATATTCATAAAAAACTACTCTATAGACTAACTAATGCTGTGAATGATTTCGTTACATCTGATGATTCGATTGATATTTTTAATGATTCCATTGGTGTGCTAGCTAATAAAGTCTATAAATATCTTGTTGCTAAGAGAAGTATGCTGAGTGATGTTGATGCCTGACGTCTTTTGTATACACTTCTCCGTCATTAGCATTATTATTATTTTCCTTATATGATTTCTTTTTGAAGTGAAACTTCTTATCGCACGGTAGTAAACTCAATCTATGTAACGGAAACAGAGGGTGGGGATGCAACGTTTGGAGTGGGGGTATGTAACGACAATTCTGACAGATTGGATGTTGACGGAGCCATCTACCGGTACAATGGGGTAGCTTCGATTCGATAGGCATTGAGTAGCTCCACTCTTTACGAGACAATATAATAAATGAACAATTTGAATTTAAAATCATTCTAGCATATAAATAAAGCTATAAAGTTTCACTTCTGTCGCGCGTGATTTCTACGCACACATTTTTTCATTTCTCTTTTCTTTATGCTCTGTATCTATTGACCCTGTTATTGGCCTTTGTCTGTTGGGTCTATGTAAATCCAATAAATAAATAAATAAAAAAACTCATTCTTTTTGAAAAGAAATTACTCTGAAATCAAGTAGAGATACTTACTTAACACCTCCAATATAGAGCGGCATCTCCAGATTAAGTTCGGCAAGTGGATTTCCTGACAATCCTCTCGCCACATTTCCCTCATCCAGCTGCAGTAGCCCCTCCCTCCCCAACCTACTAATCCTCACACAATGCCAAGTATCAAGACTGACGACATCCGGTGAAGTAATATTAGCAATTCCACTCCCCAAGTTAAACCTGAACTCCAACTTTCCTTGGACCAGATTAAGACTAATAAAATCACCCCTTCCATTATTCATCTGTCCATTGTAAAGCAACAGACCATCATTGGCCCTGGTTAGAAACCACAGTTCAATGGAAAATGCCTTGGAAACACCCTCGAGACAGGGCAACTCAACAAATCCATTGCCCGTAAACTCAGGCACAAGGAACTCTATCAAATCGGCATCAAGCACTTCGCAATCTCTTCCAGTTCTGCCTGGTGGGCATCTGCAGACATAGCCCCCTTGCGGCAAAATATCACACGATCCACCATTTTCACATGGATTATCCATACACGGATCCAATGACTCTTCACAATTGACTCCAGTAAACTGCGGAGTACAGATGCACTTGTACTCTGGTGGTGCATACTGAGTAACTGCATAATTATCATGCCCAAAATTAGGATCATAATCAATTGCATAATCGTAATCACACTCTGCACCAATACACTTTTTCTTTGAATGCTTTTTTGCGCGTTTCTGTTTCGGAGCTTCTTCCACAGTTTCACAATGTGATCCTTTACATTTAACAACATTGATCCCCGAAGTATGACCTTTTCGTTTGCCTTTACCTCTCTTGGGACTTGGGCACTCTCGACCATTGCAGAGATCCTCCTCGAAAATCGGTTGACAGGTGGCGCCATTCTGACATGGCAGGGACGCGCAGGCATTATCTGTACACTCTTTGATGCGATAAGTTTCAAGAACTTCCTTGTCATGATTTATGTGCAGATCTACTGTTGCTTTATTTATCTTTAATTTACGGATACAGCCCAAGAGGCCCTGATTAGTCCCAATATTATCAAAGACTCTGCTGTAGTTTGTCGGGACATTTCCAACAAAAGTGTCTTGATTCAGGTCCAAGGATTTGAGAATTCCCTGGGACTTTCCGTCTATATCTTCACCATTATTGAATATGAGTACGCCATCTTTGTGGTAGCGTTTGGCAGTCACGTGATGAAAATTCTTCAGAGTGACGCGCTCAGGTGAGGTTAGAATGACAGGCCCGTTACCTAAATTGTAACGGAATTGGAGGAATCCATTGATAATAGCGAGAGAAACAAAGTCACCTGTACCGTCTGACTTTTGTTGATTGTAGAGGATTATTCCGTTGTCGGCGTAAGTTTTAAATTCTATTTCGATGGAGAATTTGTGATAGGCCTTGAGGCGAGTCATACGAATGTAGGATTTACCATCGAAGGAGGGAATTTGGTAGTCGCGTTTGTTGATTTCTTCGTTGCAAAGGAGACCCGTGTAGTTTGGCCGGCATATGCAGACAAATGTTGAGGAGGGGAGGTCTATACAGGTGGAGGAGGAGTGACAAGGATAGGAGAGACAGGCGCGGAGGTCTTTCGAAGGGGTTACTGGTAAGTAGTTTGCTGAAAGTTGAAGAGAAATCGGTTCTTTATCAAAAATAACATTTTTTTAAATTAATAATTTAAGTTTTCGACCGTATAAATTTAATAAAGAAATATATTTTTTGGCCTTAAGGTCATGAAAAAAATTTTTTTAACACTCAAATAATCGTCATTGAGCCATTCGTCGACGTTTCGGTCCCAGTACGGAAACTCTCATCAGGACAAAAACTCATTGTACTTTATTTATCAAATAAAAAGTGTAGTTCTAGGTTATGTATGAAATTGTATAGTAAACACTGATGAAATGCACATTATTGTAAGAAATTTAACTTCAAACATGAAGGAGTTATAATATTTGACTATTATCAAGATAAGTTGAAATTGAAAAATTTTTTTTAAAAACAAATTATAGTGCAAAAAACACTGCAAAACTAACATGATACTAAACTCCTGTCAAAACATCACAATGTCAGTGAATTTTTTAAAATCATTTTATGATTATCTCCAAAATGACAAGTTTTTAGACATAATGACGTATGACCTTTTTTGTTGGAAATTTCATGGTCTACAAATAATATTTCTTGATATTTTTTTGTAACATCACGCATTACCGAGATAATTCGACAATTATAGGAGAAAAAAAGCAGTATTTTAACATTTCAAATAGTTCTTATTCACTCTAAAGATGTCTTGTTATATTATTGCCATTACAATCCAAGAATTTTATTTACCAAAGCATTCCTGTCGATCGCTCGTCTCCGAGAATCCACTGGAGCAAATGCATCCCCCATTGACACACTCGCTATTAGGTATTGTGCAATCTTTATCATCGCTACAAAGATCTCCAAGAAGTGCTGTAACTACACGAATTGTTGCTGGTGTTGGTCTCGATGCAGCTGCAACACCTGAAAAACCATGATCATTATTCCATCACTAAACAACCGGGTTCAATAGGTGGAAAAAAAAAAATGAGGAGAAAGACGAAAAGCAGTGGAGAATGGAAGAAGAAGAAAAATTACTGAGGGAATTCGTGTATTACCGTGTTTGAGATTGTCTCGGTCAATAGTGATGGTTTCTTGCTGTGCCCGATGGGTGTAGTAGTACCTAGAATCTGGCTCAGGACCAAGAAGATGCCTAGTTGACTTGGACAATGGTGAAATTGCTGCAGCTGGTTGCGTGTACTGGACAGCTGTAAATCTCTTGACTGGGAAGTCTGTATTCACTTTGGGATCGTCTGGAAAAAAATTTTTAACGCGTTTTTTCAATCTTTCCCTTTCTTTTTAAAATTTAAAAATTTAGTTTAGCTGTTATTATCACAGAGAACGAGTGATTCGGTGAAAAAATGACAAGAGGCCTTTTTTGTAGCTGATAAAATTCTCCACAAAATAGTCTCTCATTCATGTAACCTGGAACAACTTCTCCAAGAGATAATTGGAAAATTTAATCCAATGAATGGAGAATTTGAGCTTCAGTCTGTCGGAAATAATTAGCGAACCAGAATGCACATTTATTTATTCTCCAGAGGCCCATTATTGGAAGGAAAATCTGGAGTTGGGTGAAAGCGTTTACCCAGAAAATCGGACTCTGAAGTATCCTTTGATATTTGTAATTCATAAATAAAAAATGAAATATAAATAGGGAAAAGGGCTAATTTTGCACAAAACAAAATCGAGCTAATGAAAAACCGTATCGTTGCACTGTAAAGCATCTTACGAGTGGTTTAATGGGAATGAGGGAAGTGGTAAAGGAAGAAGAGAGTGAGTACTAACTTTAATTAATTTTCGTAACGGCCTGTGCCTCCTATTATTTCACTTCGAAGGCTGACTTTCATTGGTTTTTCCACTTGGTATAAGATTATTTTGATACTTGAATCTTTTCAACTGTTGGTTTTATTATTTAATGGTTTTTGTGTCATGAAATGAGGTAAAATGTTATATCAGTTGGAAAGGAGAAATGAGGAGTAATTGTATTTGAAAATTGTTGTTTCTGGTTGGGAATTTAATTAATCTTTAATTATAAACTATGAGAATATTTTTTAAGGATCAGAAATTATATCAAATCATTAAATCCTCCAAAAAAAATTTGTAAATCCTATTGTCCAAATATATTCGTTTTTCCTCCTTAAAAAAAAACCATAAATCTCAAAGAAAATGGAATAACCGGATACCCATTTCCCTCACTCACTCATTACCATCGATTTATTCCTGACTCCTCCAATGATCGTCATTAGTCACTCCCTAGACGAGTTTCGAACACGTTAAATGCATCAAACTCTCTCATTTTTCCATTTCCTATATCCACCCCCTCTGCTACCACCCCAAACACAACGTCCATCCATTATTTACAAGAATTCAAACTCTCAAACAACTGAAGAATCACAAAGTTACATCAGAATTTTTTCTCTTCAATCATTTCCGTTTTCATTTCCGGATATTTATCGACTAGTGACATAAACAAACACTTCCCCTCCCTTCCACCCCCCATCCCACAAGAGTTATTTATTCATTCAAACGTTATGTATTTTCTTAATAAAGGAAAAAGGGAAATAAATAAAAAATGATTGAAAACTAGAAATTGAAACTTTTGCCAATCGAAAGTGTAAAGGGGTGAAGTGGGCGGGGAGGGGTTGGAGGGGAATGGGTCATCGAGGTTAATAGATTCAAGTAGCGTAAAGAAGAGGATTGAGGGGTCGAGAGGGAAGGGGGAGGACAAGAGGCAACTCCAGAGTTCATTCTCGTTCATCGACAGAGTGCACTCCTTCTTCTTAAGATTTTCTTTCTACGAGACAAGTCAACGAAAAACCTTAAAAGCCATTTCCCCCCCCCCCCCCCCCCCCCCTCGTCATTACTAATTGTTATTCAATCGAAAGTCTTGTTTTCTTGAGTGCTGCTAATTACTTTGGGATTGGAGTTGAATTCATTGTTGTTCTTATTTATTGAGAAAAAATAATTATGAAATAAGATAAAAAATATAATGAAGATATTAAAAATTATTTTTCTATTCTGTTTGATCTCTCTTCTGCTTTTTATTATTTATTCATGCGGTTTTCCATGGTTGAAAGATGAAAAAAAAAGTAGGAAATAAGAAAAAAAAAATGTCTGGAAGATGAGCAAGAAGATGAGAGATACCGTGGAATATGACAGCATAAATGATTCAGTAGTGTATTGAGAGGATAGGGTGAGAGGGTGCATATGTGCTCTTTTTGAGAAATTACGTATGCACATGTGTGGGTATCGTAATAGTTGGTTGACTGTACACAGTGATCTACTTGAATTCACCTCTGAAGGCCATTTTCATGAGTCAACATTGCTCAATTACCTATCTAGAAGGGTAGAGGGTTCTATCGAGAGGAGATGAGAGAGAAATTGAAGAATTAGGGGATAACTAAAATTTTAAAAAATGATAAAAAGGGTATGATTATGCAGAAAATGTCACTGGAAAGTAGTGGCATGATATCCTAGTAAATAAATAAGACGAATAACTCAGTAAACTCACCCCTGCAACGTCCAAACGCCTGCGTTACAACATCCGCCTGATGGCGACAGGCATACAGACGTAATTCACACTCGTTTGCATATGTCTGTCCATCGCTACCACAAACTGGCACTGATGGTACATCAGTTGGACAGGAGGATGGACATTCACAGTGAGGACCACCACCAATTTCAGTGCAGTGACCACCCGAGTAACATTCTAACTCGTTACAGTTTGTTGGCATTGTTACACTCGTGTCCGCTGTAATTGAGAGAATATTTTTCATGTCTCAGATCATTAAAAAAACCCTCAAAAGAGTTTTTGAGCAAAGTTATCGATCATTTTTGGTCATTAAATTTTTTTCATTTTATGAATTTAGCTTTTATCTCGAGAATAAGTGATTTTAAAGTAAAATGTTAAAGGACCATTTTTTTAGATTACAAAATTTTCTATAAATAATGTTATTTCATATTTTCTCATAAACTCACTCGTTATCAAGATAATTGAATAATCAATAGAGATAATTTTTCTTCATTGAAATATAATTGATACCTGAATAACATCCAGTGGGTGTAAGGATTTTATTATGATCTGTGCATATAGTGCACTTTTGTCCCTGAATCTGATGCTTGCAGACACATCGTCCAGTCATCTGTTCGCAGTCCTCCCTGACAGATCCAAAGAGGGAGCATCCGCAGGCTGAATAAAAAAATCCAAGACGAGTATTAAATAATTGAAACAAAATCGTCTCCATCTCCGAATCTAGCAGAGATAGACAAATATCTATAAGAACCTTTTTTATAGATATTAAATTTCTCTACAAAAAACATCTCTACAAAATTCTCTCAATCTCTCATCATTCACGAGATATAAAGCAAAAACTAAAGTAGAAAAATCTTACGAATGCATCCCTGATGTCCCTCGCTTATTTTCGGTAATCCCCAGTATCCAGGCATACACCTGTCACACTTGAGTCCCCCGACACCGGGACGACAGTCACACTGTCCAGTCTCTGGATTACAGGTATCGGATATACTTCCCAACCTGTTGCAATTGCATAGACTTGGACAGCCAGCGCCATCAGGTCCCAATGCAGGTGTTTTGCCATCTGGACAGCATCCATGCCAAGAGTCCAAACACTTGACAACTTGAATTCCCTGAACTGCTTCATAAAAAGTAAATAGTGAGAATGAAGATAATTGAGCAATTTGTGTTTACGAGTTTGTTTGAAAATATCATATATATACCTTTTTTGCAGCAACGAGCAAATCGAGTTGTTTGATGGCAGTAACTGTTACTCGGGCAATCACGTCTGTCTGGACCACTTCCACAGTCGTATTCCTTGCCCCCATCATCGGTTAATGGAGCATCACCACTGCACGGTTTAACCTCCATACCTGAAGACATTTATCGTTTGGGTAAGTGTCGAAGGGGCTGAATGAAATGGGTGAAAAAATTCTGGTAAAAGTATAAAATGAAAAATAAGCAGAACAGAATTCACCAAAGCAGCAAGGACAGGAAAATAAAGGGGAAATAAGGAAATTACAAACCTTGACAAAGATCAAGTGGTCTTAGTCTGAGTTCCTGCTGCCTCTGACAAGCCTCAATCTTCATTGAACAGGGTGATGGATATGTTTTAAGATCACTGCCACAAACTGGACTTGTACTCTCCTCATTCTCAGCAGTACAATCAAATTTACAGGTGCATCTTGGAAATCTGTCGGGTCCAATTTCACAGGTGGCTTCAAAATCACAATGTATGTCCTTACACGCCTCTCGCTCCTGGGTACTCGTTACCTCGACAACAGTTGTTGGTAATCGTGTCACTGACGGTGTTGACATTGTAGCTGGGGTTAATACAAGTTTTGTTAATGGTTAGAGGGAGTAGAAACGTTGGAATGTTAGTCGATGCAGAATTTAGTGGATAAGTGATTGAAACAATTTTAGTCAGACATTTAGACTCCATTAATTAAGCATTTATCTCGCTAATGAGTGGATTTAGAGTAAAATGTTATAAAACCTTTTTTGTAGAGGAGAAAATTTTCTACAAAAAAGATCTTTTGACTTTTTTCTCTAAATCTACTCATTACCGAGATAATTTACCCCATTATGCAAATTGTTTAAACACTTTTAAACTGATTTGCTTCCATTCAGCCTTTGAACTCAGTATCACCACTGATAGTCAGGTTAAATTGATGACAATTAATTTCTAGAGAGTTTGGAGATATTGGAAACTTACTCAGTGCAGCAACAGCAAATTTCTCACCGCACTCTCCATGAAATGCTACATGCAGACTTGAAAGTTTACTTCTGAGTTTGTCGCATGCTGTTCGTTGTAAGTCGCACTCGGATGGGTATGTCTTTGCGTCAGTACCACATACTGGCTCGCCAGTTGGCTCTGGACAGGTCTCAGGACATATACATTCACCCGCTGAGCAGTGGGCACCGTTTTTACACTCGATGTTGGAACATAATGCTGTTTTTAAAAAGTTTTTCTCTTTTTATTCATTAAAACTTTTTAATCTTTCTTAAAAAAATTTTATTCTTCAAAAATACTCGTAAAAAAAAAAAATGGTAAAAAATCATTAAATTCATAATTCATAAAAAATACAAAAAATTACTCACAACAATCGCCCTCAAAAGCCACTGTAATTCTCGTCTGCGTCGTGCACGATGTATTCTGCATTACACACTCATTAGCATAAGTCACCCCATCACTCCCACACACCTTCTTCCCCTCTTTCTCTTTCTCCTGCAACGAAAAAAAAAAAAAAAAAAAATCTCATCAGACTCAAAATCCTCAATAAATTTCTTTAATTCCACTCCACTGAATATCATATAAACGAAACACCTGCAACATTTGGTTCACTTGTTGCGCATTTAGCATTGCATATGCCTCCTCCCTCCCTCCCCCCACCCCCCTCTTATGAAATGTTATACTTAATTAGTCGTGCTTGTATTCATTCTATTCAGCAATTTATTTTATTTTCTCGTTAAGAGTTTTTTTCAATTTTTTTTTGCTCCTTTAACATTTTTCTTAAAAAAAAAAGGAAATTTTTTACATTTTTTCCAGAGTCTTGCATGGGACAATTAGGGGGTGGGAATGAGGGACGTAGTTATTAAAACAATATGAAACTGAGTGGAGAAAAAGGTCTTCTAGTTTTTCATTCGTTGAATGCATATACGTGCAGAGGCTTCATTAGTTCTAATTGGTATTCGAGAGCGCTTTGTGGTGTTTGTGGTGGTCGGTGTGCAAGGGAATAATAGTTATTATGGTATAGCCGCGGTTGAGAATAGCCGTTGGTAACGCTTGTGAAAGAAGGAGGGGGAGGGAATTACGTGAACGATAGGTTTGGTGAACTGAACGGAGGTGGAGTGGATTTAGGGGTGATTGCCTGGAGACTTGAGTCTTTTCAAAAGGTGACTTGAGAGGGGGGAGGGGGGGCGGGGGTCATAGGAGTGAATTTTTCAACTTTTTTGAAGAGGTTCAAAGTCTTTTTTGGGAATATCTTTGGATGGAAGGGGTCTGGGGGAATTTGTAAAAAGACCTTTTTTCTGGGGAATTTAAAGGGCTATAAAAAAGGTTTTATGTGATTTTTCCGTAAATCCCGTTATTATTGAGATAATCACTGATTTATGAAAAAAAATTCATATTCAACTTTTCCTAGTTTTATAATTTTATGGAATTATCAAATATCTGTGAATTTTCTACATCATAAAATCTCACAATCCACCATTTTATTCAACCCCCAGGATTCTCGACAATGCGAGAGACCAAACAATGCGAACTATTGGATTCTCCTCCTCGTCACTATTTGCTGACTCTAGAAAATTTGAATTCACAGAATTTACGGTTTCAGTATTTTTTTTTAAATTGAAAGTCTTCACGTAAATACTTTTGAAAAATAGAGAAATGTCTGAACGATCCTATCATACCAATAAACAAAAATTATCTTTCACGAATTGAGAAAAAAATTGTTGATCAAAGATTTGAAAATCAAATTTTAAAACGAGAAAAATCAATTTTCCTTGAGAATCAATTTTTAGGAAATATCTCGGAATCTATGGGAAATAGTGGAATTTTTATAGAGACCTTTTTTGTAGAGGATAATGAGATCTACAAAAAAGGTCTCTATAAAAAAATTTCCATCTCCCTCAGATTCGAAGATATTCATGAAAAACTGATTTCAGAATTTTCTTCTTTAAAATTTAAAAATTTCTTCTTTTCATTTGATTATATCCCTCCATTCGTCATTATTCTCGTTATACAGCATTGAGAATGCTGGTACGACATAACAGAAGAAACGATAAATCCACTGAATCGTGTATACGCGAGACGATTACCGATAAGGATGCCTCGGTCTTCCTGAGAATGTGGGATGAGGGCAATTTTTGTGGCCTCGTTGGCGTTACCAACGATGTTCAGTTCCACCCAATGAGCACCCGGGTTAGCTGGCTCAGCCCTCGATTCACCTACACTACCTAGCACCCATTGACATTGCAATTTTCACCAAAAACCATTTAATCCATTTTTCAGTAAAAATTTAATTTTCAAAAATGAAATTTTTTCATAATTTCTCATTTATTTCGATAACGAGTCGTTTAAAGAAAAAATGTCAAGAGACCTTTTTTATAACTCTTAAAATTTCCTACAAAAAAGGTCTTCTTACAAATTACCGTCAATCCTATCCTTTTAAAATTATTCACAAAAAACTAGAAATAAATTTTTGTCTGATCCAACACTGCTCTTTACCACTTCTCTTTAACTAGATCCGAATAAATAATTTTTTCTCTTGAGGAAAAAAATCTTCCTAATTACAATTGACCCTCTACCCCCCCCCCCCTTTATTCTTAAAAATAAAAGATTGAAAAAAAATAAAAGAATTATAAAACATTTTTGTAAGAACATGTTTGTCCATGATTTACCACATGGAACTTGTATACACAAGAGTATGGAATGCCCTTCATGTACCCTCTACGTAATTTACATTGTTTGACAAGAAGCACTATACTCCAGTGAAGGTGGATGCTTTGAAGTTGCAACTCAAAGGGTGAGGGCAACATTTTCTCCTCGATTTCTTTTTTTTTTCTTCATTCTAAATTTTTTCCCTCAATTTTTCTTTTTATTATTTTCTCAGTTTTACCCTCGGCAACACAAGTATCTGGAGATGTTCATGTTGAACTTGTAGATGACCTAAAGGCTTGTGAACAAAGGTGGATTTATTCCAGGGGAAGAGGTACGAATTTATCTGGAATCCAATGGAATTTGGGGTAACGTAATTATTATTATTACTTACCGAATCTTCACAGTCAGTTGGACACACACATTTAGCTTCGTTGTTACTGTCACTCTCGCATTTACCATAGTTGTCACATTGTTTACTCTCGCAGCCATCTGTTGAGATAAAAAATGACAATTTTATACATTTTATTGAGCTTTTATATAATTTTATGAATATCTCGGTAATGAAAGGTTTTGGAGGTAAATGTCAAAAGACCTTTTTTGTAGATCATTAAATTCTCTACAAAAAATATCTTTTGATATTTTTTGAAAAAATCACTAGTTTTCGAGATATTCGCGAAATAATTTGGATGAATTTTTTAATTTTGATGAAATTCTCATCAAAATTGGATAGAAAATTTTCAAATAAATTCTGTTAATGGAGAATAATCGAGTGAGGTAATTTCTTAAGATCCATATCCTTGAAAAAAAAATGATAAACATATTATTTCACTCAGAGTTTCCTCATTTCCATTTAAACTAAAATTGATGTCGATTCAACAAAACTTGATGCACTCTGAAAAGCATTTCTTCGAGTTTATGACTTTCACCGTCAAACTTCTCAGAACATGACATTCAGAATGGCATTAATAAAGATTCTCAGGTATTTGCATAACTGCATCCCATTCCCTACCATTCAGCAAAAGCCTTTCCTTAAGCCAGGGAGAATTATCTTCTACAGGCTTTGAATGAATATAAAAGTGGAGTATAGTTGGCTGTAAAATGGTAAAAAGATGGGGAAATAAAATGGTAAAACAAAGTGGAGAAGATATCGAAATGTTGTCATTTAAATTCATTGATATCCACTACTACTATTTTATTTTTGTTGATTATCTCCTAAACAAGTGAAATTAAACCAAAATGTCAGAGGATTTATTTTGTAGAAAATTGAATTCTCCACAAAAAAGGTCTTTCGATATTTTCCTCTAAAATCATTTATTTATGAGATAATTGCATATTAAAAAAAATGTTAATTCCAAATTTTACAAGAAAATGAAAAAAAGTGACTTATAGCTCTCAATAATTATTTAATTATCTCATCAAATAATGATTTTAGAAGAAAATGTCAAGAGACCTTTTTTATAGAGAATTTCAAAAGCTATAAAAAATATTTTATGACATTTTTTCTCAAAATCAGTCATTGTGGAGATAATCACGTAATTACAAAATCATTATTTTCAATTTTTGATGGAAAAACAAATAAATGAAAAAATAAATGTTAATTAATGAAAAGTGAGGAGGTCAGAGTTATCTTCAGAATTCATTGAAATCCAGTGGTAAATCTCTGGAGGCAAGTGACTTGCCTGAGAGAATAAGGGAATATGTAGAGAGTGTTGGTACACTACATTTTACCTTATGTACGTGTAACACAATGAGGCTGTGGTGTGAGGGTGGGCCAATGGAGGTTTGCATGCATATGCAGGTATGCATGCCCCAGGGTAACAACTCATAGCACACAGTAGGTGGGGGGGGGGGGGGGGGGGCAAAGGCAGAGAGACCATCGTGATATGCATGAAACCGAGTTTTAATCTACAGAGAGATTCACAAGAAATCTAGACGTGTGAAATATATTATAACGTTGATTTTATTCTCACTCGTTAATTTTTTGGAAATTTATTCAACGTTTCAATGGATTCTAACCCTTTTCCTTATTTCAAAAATTTTTTTTATCTCTAAATTGACAAGTTTAAGTGAAATAAACGAATTGTCTTTCAGTTTTTTGAGGATATCTCGAGAATGAGGAGGTTTAGAGTAGAATGTCAAAAGACATTTTTTGTGGAGAATTTGATTTTCTACAAAAATGTTCTCTTGACATTTTTCTCTAAAACCACTCATTATCAAGATAATCCAATATTTATAAAATAAAATTACGTTTTATGATTTTTTTAAACATTACTTTGTCAATTTAACTAGAAAATTGAGAAGAAAAATAGAAAAAAATAATTGACAACTCACTGCACAATCCTTGGTGAAGTACTTTGATCTCCCTCTGGTGCTGACAAGCCTCCAATCTGAGTTTGCACTCATTCCCATAGCTGATACCATCGTCACCACAAACTGGATTGAATTCAACTGAGCACGTGGAACATTGACAGGTAGCAGTGTCACCCTGTTCAGCGCATATAGCCCCCCATTGACAGATCTGTTGGTAATCCAAGTGTTATTTCTTTCCAAAAAGACGAGAAAAGAATTTATTAAAGTCTAACTAAGAAAAATACTCAATTCTAGGGAGAAAATTTTTCATGTCACGTTCTATTTCGATAACCCTCAGGTTCAAGCGTGACTGGACTCTTGATTACTCTGAACCACGAGAATTGTTCATTTTTTTTTTTCATTTCTTCTATTAATTTTTTATATCACTATTTTTTTTTATCAATTTTATTTTCATCGAAACCTCTTATTTTTGAAGATATTCACACAATAATCTGGATTTTTTTTTTAAATTTAATTAAAATGAAAATGTCGAGTGCAGTATGTATTCTTGCCTTATCAGTACATGGCCCTCGTGATCCACAATTTCCAATGTATGCGACCTCAATTTTACTCTTCGTTAGACATGCCTGTCTCTTCAATTCACACTGTGACTTGTACGTTGTACCATCAACACTACAGACTGGCATCAATACTGGCTCACATTCTGGTCCACATTCACATTTTGTTATGCCATAACGATCTATTGCACACTCCTCCAATTCACTGCAGTGTGCATCATCGCAGGGATTCTTTCCTATTTAATTAAATCATCTCTTTACATTTTTTTTTCATTTAATATTTTATGATTTTATGTGTTTCTGCAAATATCTCAAAAAGGAGTGGATTTAGAGAAAAATGTTAAAAGACTTTTTTTGTAGCTCGTGAAATTCTTCACAAAAAATGTCTTATGACAAATTTCTCTAAATCCTCTCCTTTCCCAGATATTTCCAAAAATCAAATAATTGTTGAATCATCAGTAAATGTCAACTTTTGAATGAAAAAAAAAATTTCAAGAGAATTAGTTTTGTCAGAAAATAAATAAAAAAAAATGGTAAAATCTCCATTGAAAAACCCACCTGAGCTACATGCACCATTGTAAATTTTTCTGAGTGGTAATCTTCTTCTGCATGCCTCCTGCCTAAGGCTACACTCGTTGGAATAAGTTTTACCATTGCTACCACAAACCGGTGAGAATTCAAGACCACACTGTTCCCCACAGCGACAAGCTGGCTGCCTTGATTCATCCAATTGACACACTTCTGGCTCAGCGCAATCCAGACCGCCACAGGGATCTGAAATTAAACGTCAATTTGCCATTTAATCAAGAATTATTTCCATCGTTTTGGGGTATTCTGCATATTGTCAATGCCTATTCAGTAATGAAGGATAACAGCATAATTGTATAAATTTCCAATTAATTATTCAAGAAGAATCATAAGAAAATTTTACAACTCTTTGTGCAGACGAGGAATCATGTCAATGGGTATAATTGTTGGATTATCTTGGTTGGAAGTGGTTTTAAAAGAAATTGTCAAAAGACCTTTTTTGTAGAGAATTTAATTATCTACAAAAAATGTCTCTTGACATTTCCCCCTTGAATTGCTCATTACGAAGATAATCACGTAAATCAATTAAAAAGTAGTATAAACACAGTTTCAGTCGACATGATTAATCCTAATTATTAATTTATCAATTATCTTGGTAATGAGTAACATTACGAAAAAAAAGTAAGAAACATTTTTTTTAAAGGACAAAATTTTCCACAAAAAAGGTCTCTTGACATTTATCTCTAAAACCACTCGTTATTATAAAAATCCCTTAAAATAAAATCATCAATCTTCTTTCCTCGAGTTTTATCAATCTTCTGCCACTAAATAAATAAATAAAACATAGTTAATCGTGATAAATAAATCGGATGTGTAGGGGTTACACTGCACAAGATATTTGGTCAGTTAGTTCCGGAGATATCGCGTCAAGATTAATCTTCCAGTGATCCTGGAGAGAGGATGAGGGGGAGGGGGTGTTGTAGGAAGGAACTTGGATTCCGTTTTCCGTTAGCACGAATCTCGGAGTTCACTCCTGACGAGGCAACTTGCTTTTCTCGCACTCTGTGTACACCCCCCTCCCCCCCCCCCTCTTCGTATCTTGAGGGGTGGTTTAGCTTAAGTTACAGACCAATGGAGCGTTTAAACACTCCCTCAACCACCGATTGCCTGGCTAATAGAATTCACCCCCTCTTTTTCACTTTAAAATCAATGATTTCTGCATTCAATCCAAGACCAAACGCGCCTTTCTCTCATAAACAAATTAATTCATCATTTAAAAAAAAAAAAAATAATCATTCCATCAAGTTCAACCCCCCCAAAACTACTTAAATCAGTCACATAGTCTGTAGATAAGTGTCATACTCGTTTAAAATTCAGTCACCATAATCCTCCCAGGGCAATTGTTTTCAGCATCTCCATCCCCTCTCCCTCAAACTCCCCTTGGGCTTATGTGGGGGCGGTTGACGTTGCTCTCTAATCTCCAAAGTTGCCTTGAACTTAAACTTTTTACCACTTTTTTTTTTTTTTTATTTCATCTCCATTTTTACAATCTTTAGTCATTTTTCTTTCACCCCTTCCCCCTCCCCGTGGCACTGCACTCTTGCATCGCCCTCAAGTGACTTCTCAGGGTGGAATAATAATCAACTGGGAAGAGAAGTAAAAGGGGAGGGGGAGGGGGTGGTATTGACAGGTTGAGGGTTTATACGTGCGTTCAAGAATCAAAATGGTAATGAATTAAGATTGAAGAGGCTAAGGGAAGTTTTTGGGGATTAATTATTCAGGTTTATTGATTTTAGAGGGGGTTGTTTTATTATTTCATTGATTATCTCGGTAATGAGTGGGTTTAAATGAAAATATTATAAGACCTTTTTTGTAGAGAATTTCAAGGGCTATAAAAAAGGTTTTTACACATTTTTTGTTTCAACCCTTTATTTTCGAGATAATCGAGGATAAATGATTGAATATTATGAAAAATTGAATATGAGTGGATTTTATTTTGACTCTCTCTCTCTCGAATACTCTTTGTGCATCGATTTTTTGGTGTTAGGGAGGTGGGGGTGGGGGGAGGAATTCAGGTGGTTGAGATCAGTCTGGTGTAGACGATAACGTGGAAATTCAAGAAGGCGAGAGAAACTCAATACGACGGGAGACTGATGTGTGCATCCATACACACAATTTTCTCTTCTATTTTATATATATATCTGCCATGTGAATGTTCACACTGTGCCTGTCTAGTGTGCTCCACTTTCGGTTGGATTGACGCTAGGGTAAACCCTACATGAACGAGAAATTTTCAACGACGAGACAAATAGAGAACTGGCAAGACAGCATCAATGATGAACGAATGGGCGAGAGGAGGGATTATGCATTGTTGAATTTACAATATTGTTTTGGTGTGTTGGATATTTCCGGGGATTTGTTGAACTCGGGAGTCACTTGAAAAGGATATTTTTTATTTTTTTTTATGATTATTAAAATATTAATTGAGTTATTTTTGATTTTGGAGTGAAATTGTTAATCTTGATAATGTTTATATGGGATTATCTCGGTAACAAGGGATTTTAGAGGATAATGTTAAGAGACATTTTTTGTAGAGAATTGAAAAATCTACAAAAAATGTCTTTTGACATTTTTATCTAAAACTATTCATTACCGAGATAATCAAATAATTAACAGAAATTGAAATAATGGAATTAATATACAATTATCTAGACAATGAGTCATTTGACACAAAAATGTCAAGAGACCTTTTTTGTAGCTCTTTAAATTCTTCACAAAAAAGGTCTCTTGACATTTTCGTTTAAAGCCACTCGGTATCGAAATAATTCAAGAATTCAACTCGACGTACTTTTATTTTTCACCAGAAAATTCGAAAATCAATATTTGCTCTTGAGGATATAAAAAAAAACTCTTAAATTCTGGGTAATGTGTTTTTAAAATCGTTACTACACACTCGAGTGAAAGGAAAAAAAAAAAAAAAAAGGGAAAATGCGTACAAGTACTCTCATTGTGCGCTTTGTAACGGTAATAATACTGAGCCCCATGAAATCGCTTAATCTCATGAACATCGGAGGAGTGCGCCGTCCCCACGGGGGTTGCTCGTTTAAAAGTTAGATTCGGTACGTTTCCTGCCTCGTCAACGTTCAACAACGTCGTTCGATATTTCCTCTCTGCCCAGTTTTTTCTCCGCAGTGCATTGTCAAGCCTCCCAATGGTCGTTACCTCTTTTTTTTTTTATTCATTCTCCCGCTTTTTTAATTTTTTTTTCTCATCCCTCCTGGGGTTGAAAATGACGTTCTCCACTTTTTTTCGTTATTCTGCATCATTTTTTTTTATAGTTCAGCTCACAGCAACAATTTTCCAAATTTAATCATTGATTTTTCGATTTTATAAAGTGAAAAAATAAATTTATAAGAATTATTTTGTGAATATCTCAGAAATTATTGAGTTTAGAGAAAAATGGTAAGAAATCTTTTTTATAGATTTTTGAATTCTCTACCGAAAAAGTTATATGACATTTTCTTCTAAAATCTCTCATCTCTGAGATAAATCAATAATTAATAATTTGATGCGAATGAGAAATTTATTCAACATAAAATTTTTCTTCTTTGTTAATTATTAAATTATCTCAGAAATGGGTCGTCTTATGGAAAAAAGTCAGAGAACCTTTTTTGTAGATTGTAAAATTATCTAGAAAAAAGATCTCTTGACATTTGTCTCTAAACCTCTTCATTTCAGAGATATAAAGTTAGAAAAGATATCTAAATAATAAGATTCACGATTTCTCAAGAAAACGGATATTAATTCAATTCACGTACCCCTGAAATTCAAAAAAAAAAATTCTAAAACCTCTGGTATGTGAAGGAGATTGAACAGACATAACGTTTATGACTGCGAGATTATTGATTTCTACGTGAGAATGAAATTTTGTTCCTAGGAAGGGCAACTGGTGACGTTTGATAAAAAGATGAGACTGATGTACCCCAGTAAATTTTTCAATTCAAGTACTCCAACGGATATTACTTCTCTCTGTTCATTCTCTTATGAAAATAATAAAAACGGAAATGACAAGCTGAAAGAAGATTTTTCAGTAGAAAATTTATTTTCCGGTGTTGAATTAAAATATACCCATCTCCGGGAATTCTTTGACTCAATCATAAAAAATGGTCTATTGTTATTAATATTTTTTCGATTAAAAAGTTAATTAATTCAATTTTATTGGGGATTAATTATGTTAATAAATTCATTAAAAATTAATATTAATTAATTAAACTACTAAAAAAAAAAGTGAACAGAAAATATATTATAATGCCCAGTTCGAAGATACCAGATATGTTGTACCAACGTAATCAATAACAAAGATGGCAGGAGGTATTTTCTTCAGTTCCATGAAATTTCACGTAACTGTAAATCTTGGATATCGCACTGTTACGGCTGACTGTTTTCGGCTCGCTTCCAACCGTCTACCCCTCCCACTACTCCTCCCCCTCCCACAATCATACTAACTGACCTGTAAAACACGTGTGTATGGGTATTTTAGTCCTTAATCATCGGCATCGATTTAGGGGGATAACATCCAGAAACACCTGACCTGGACCTACACGGAGAGAAATTTTTGGTAAAAATTACCATCACATTTATAAAATTTGATATATGAAAATGAAATTTTATTTTCAGTTTGAGAAATATTGTCCTGATGAGAATAAATAATATCCAACTTGTGTTAAATTTCACCCTTTTTTGTCTAGATTTCAATAAAAATTCTAGGTTTGGTTAGTAAATTTTACCATTCTGACTGGAGAAAAATTACTCTGACGGTACAGTAATTCCTATCCTACCGGCAGGGTGATTTTTATCCAGACGAATAGTAAAATTTACTAACCAAACCTAGAATTTTCATTCAACTCTGGACAAAAATTACTGTGCTGGAAGGGTAAAATTTACCACAACTTGGACATAATTTATTCTCATCAGGACAATATTTCTCAAACGGAAAATAAAATTTAATTTTTAAATATCAAATTTTATTGTTTAAAATTTTAAATTTCACTAATTTCCAGTTAAAAAAGAAGAAAAAATTTATGGAACAACACATTTACCAAACGGAATGGTAATTTTTACTAAAAATTTCTCTCCGTATACCTGGTTCACATTTATCGTAAATTCAGGGTACAACCTCTCTGAGCCCATCCTGACGATTTATCATTGTCCGCCTATAACGCAAACGATGGGAGGATTCATACAGCCTGCACTCTTCGTCATATATATCAACGATAGTAGCCGATTTTACCGTTTTATCGTCTATCTTTCCCCTTCACTCATTCTGCACATCCTCTTCACTATTCAGTTTTACCCGCCCCCATTGAGGGGTGGGAAGGGCATGCTCGGGGGGTGGGAGGGGGGAGAGTTGGCCACTTTAGAAAATTGATAATTCTTTGCTTTTCTTTGGGGTTAAGGGGTTGAATTTCTGGTGAGAAAAAAAAGGTCTGATTATTATAAAAAAATTTTTTTTTAAATCCGATAATTTTTAAAAATTAAAATTTAAAATTAACTCACTGCATTTTCCTTTGAATTCAACCGTGACATTGACCCCCTTATCACAAACAAATTGATTGAGCGCACAAATACTCGGATAATCGATTCCATCGTTTCCGCAAACAGCATCACGCTCATCAGCATTTGGGCAGCTCTTGATGCACTCGCACGAGCCTTTCGTACCATCTGCACTCCTCACACACTCAGTACCGAGCGTGCAATTAACACCGTGACAAGGGTCCTTGATTTCTGTAACAAAAAAAAAAAAGGCAGGAAAATGAGGGTTAAATATGTAAATTTGAGTTTCAATTGTTCATTTAAATAAAAATTAACAACAATTGCACTTGATTCAATCTTTCGAGTACATATTGTTGATAATCTCGTCATGTAATTGGTATAAATATTTTTTTTATTAATTATTAATCAATTTTTTAAGGTTTCAAATGACTGGGGTGACGTATTTGAATTAATCCAGAGAAATGGAAGTAATCACCGATGAATATGGACAATGCCACCCAGTGAATATCCTATAAACCTGTTCAAATTCAATTTTCCATGACTGATCATTGATGCGAGTAGTGAATTATCGATAATGGAGTGGGTACTACCTTTATTTCATTGAGTGAGTGGTAAATTGAGATAATTTTGGGTTTCCATGCGGATTATTTTGGTAATATCTTGGTAATTAAGGGGTTTAGGGAAAAATGTCAAAAGAGGTTTTTTGTGGAGAATTTAATTATCTACAAAAAATGTCTCTTGACATTTCCTCGGGAAATGAATAATTAGCGAGATAGTGAGGAAATTGATAGATTGAATTGTTTCATGTAATGAAATAAATGCAATTTCCGGAAGTTAATTTTGTTCTAAGGCAGAAATGGAATTATTTTGGAACATAATTGATTTATTAATAGGATTCTATATCGAGGTGGCGTCTGAGGAACTGAGATAGGTTATTTGTGAAAAATAATTACTGTATTCCGTCAATTGTTAATGCGATTGAACCGATTCCATTTCAGGCTTTACTCATTTTCGTTACTCACTACTTTAATCAATAATTAAGGATTCTAGTATTAAATTCATCGAGTCGCAATCACCGGAAATTAATCATTCTATTTGTAACTCAGAATCGTTGAATCGTCACCATTACTCATTATCATTTCATCTCTCACAATTATTCTGTCAATATTTCTGTAAAAAAAGGATTTATAGAAATTTATCAAAAGACCTTTTTTATAGACACAAAAAAACTTAGAGCTGTTTGACCTTTTGTTTGGGTCGAGTTACCCCCTTTGAATTGCCACCTTGAAGGGTTGAATTTTACTTGTTATCTCAAAATTAATTTAATCAAATATGCAACATGAATTTTGTACTCATATTATTTTATTGGAGACAACTTAATACATTTGATTCAAAGTTTTTGAACAATCATGTATTTTCTATTTTTTTCAAAATTTTCGTCTCGATTTAATATTAATGAAATTCGACGAATGTCACAATATCTTGAGTCAAATCGTATATGACCGAAATTATTCATATCAGTGATTAATTTAGCGGAAATAATCATTCACTAATTTCTCATTATCATTAATGACAAAAGAGGTACCCCCCAGCATCGCTCTCGGACACAAGAGATAAAAGAAAACGAATAGCAAAATCAGTAAAATGTAAATATTTTCAACAGTTAGTCATTAAAAAGTCATCAAAAATTGTGTACATTTCCAAGACTTTGAAGTCACTTTACGCACTAGTTACACAAGGTACTATTTTGAAACCAACTTTCCTTTCTTTTAAATTTTTTAAGAATATAACTCATTGATGATCATTTATTATGAGCAATTTACCTCGAATGAAAAGTGAACATGTCATAAAGATACCAAAACATCTAGGTTGAACTTATCATATGAAGGTTAAAAACGCTTATCAGTGGCGGAGAAGAGTTATTTCCATCAACAGTCCAGGATACTTGCCCTTCATCTTCTTATAGCCCTTTGTATTGATCACACCATCGAAATTATCTTTTATGAATTTCATGGCATGTTTCTTCAATTCATCCAGACCATAGCGATCAGTGAATACCAGAATATCCGCAGCGTTATCTGCGTCAAGTTGTTTATGAAGGACTGCTTCACACATGATTTTCAATTGTGGTAATTTAAACTCAATAGCTGCTGATAGTAATCCAAACATCGATGGAAACTCATCAAGATTGGTGACATCATCGGTGTAGAGGTATTCTAAGATTGCTTTCATCACTGCGGGCTTCCTATTTTTAATTATCACTTGTAATTTTCCAGTATCATTTCTCTTTATTTGTTCGAACAAATCAGCGAATACGGAACTACGAGCTGCCAAGATGATTTTATGTGCTGATAATTTTTCATCTTCTACAATAATGTCAACATCACTGGACTTTTCCTCTTTCGAAAGTCGACCAAAATCGTCATTCAATTTTCCTTTCTGCGGTTCCTGAATGATTTTCTGTTCCGTGACATCGATTCTCTTTGTTATGGTTCTTTTCACATCAAGGTCACAACGTATATTCATCTCATCCGCAGAATCGTCCAAATCAGAAGTTCCTGATCCGTTTATCGTGAAACAAAATTGTGACTCTTCACCTATACGTATTTTTTTTGAAAACGTTTGATTTCCTAGAATAATATCTGCTCTGAAAATTGAGATCTGACCTTCTATTGCGAAACCGATGTTATCTAAGCCTTTTGGAAAATGGCTCGTGAGCTTGATTGTTCCAGAATAGGAATTGAAGATCCACCTTGGACAAGATTCTAGTAACCATTGAACATCATTGCTCTTTGTGTGGAAGTACGGTGAACGGAAGCATTCTGACTCTCCTCGGGAAAGGAGTGAGTAATTTTTCAGTGTCCATTGGAATGTCAGATGTTCTGCTGCTGTGAGTTCAGTGACAGCATATTGTGGAGTTGTATCATTGGTCATCTCTGATGAAATGACTGTATGGCTCATTGACATCACAGTCAGAATGAAGAAAGATACTACTTTCGACGATGGCATAGTGACCATAATCATGATGGCTTCTTGATAGTTCTTCTTATTATATTCTGAAAGCAACAATTTTGATCTTAGGATAGTATTACTTTCTTATTAAAGACGAGTGGTGATGACTTATTAGCTTATTACCTTTTAAATCTTTATGTATTCCTCTCGGTACGTCCGCTTCCCAAATTATCACGCGTATACTTTACCAACCGATCACTGGCTGCGCTTATATATACTCGGGAAGTGGTGAGAATATTTTTGTGGTCCAATGTCGAACGATTCCATAATGATGATGGGTATGGGCGCATTAGGAAAAGCCCTGCGGCACTCCATTGACAACGATTTTGTATCTGATGATGATTCAACAATATTGTTTTCGATAGATGATTCTACTTCCTTAGTTTCATAGCATCGATATAATGATACTGAAAGCACTGATCGCATTCTCAATAACACTGTCTAATAACGTATTGAATTTCCCCTTAAAATGGTTTGAAAACTTCCATTGTCAGATTTCAAATCCAAAATACAACGATCAACACTTTTCCTACTGATTATCTCAATTGTGATGTCAACGATTCATCCAATCACATTATCAACTGCGATCACTATGACAAAGTTACGTGAATATCACCGAAATTATTCGTATCAGTGATTAATTCAGCGGAAATAATGAATCACTTATTTCTCATTATCATTAATGACAAAAGAGGTACCCCCCAGCATCGCTCACGGGCACAAGAGATAAAAGAAAACGAATAACAAGATCATTAAAATGTAGATATTTTCAACAGTTAGTCATCAAAAATTGTGTAGATTTCCAAGACTCTGAAGTCTAATATTGAATTGGAGGAAGTTACAAAATATGAATTAATGCAAATTGTATTATAGCAGGACTGCCAGCGTGCTTGGCAGAAGAGGTAGAATAGTGCAGTGAAAAATCGTTATCGAAATCGTTGAACTCTTCTAAAAGAATTCTCAATCTTTCCTGGAAGTGCCAGAATATGTATTAAGAGAATCAATTATGTTAGAAAATTTTTGAATTTTCATCAGATAATTATCAGAAATGCTGAAGAACTTTATAGAATCTAGAATCGTCATTGTAGGAAATCCGAGAGGAAATCCATTATTTTCAATGCCTTTTATTCAATTTCATATTGCCCTCATGAAGAAAAAATTTGAAAAAACTAAAAAATTACGAAAAAAAGGGAAAAATCAATGTTTTTTCGTGCATTTTTTCCGTGATTTCACGTAAAAAAAACCTTCTCTGTGTTGGTACCTCATTCTACCCTCAATACTCTCCTTATGGCGGAGTAAGAGATTTCATATTCGCCGCGATAGCAGACGAGTCAATTGAAAACCTACAATCATGATTTATGTGATTCCATTACAAGATTTCTGTTGTCTTCAATTGATTTGATTGAGTTAGGCGGTTCAAGTGAAACAATAATGAGTAGATGTCGAGTGTACCAGGAGAAAGTGCTGGAGGGGGTGAGAGTGGGGGGCTAAACCACCCTCGTGGGGGATCTCTGAAGCCAGTGATAAGGTAGATTAGCGGTTGGACATAACCATTAAGTGGCCCTTCACCTCCATAAAGGGTTCAAGGGATTACACTTTGTTTCAGAAAACCGATTCTTATAGATAGAAATATCCTACATGAGCATATTTTAACGGTGAAAAATAAATCCATCCTAATTTACATTTTCCCTGGTTTTATTTTATCTTTCGCTATTTTTCACTTTTTAAGGAATTGAATAAATGGATTTATTTTGCTGATTATCTCGATAATAAAGGATTTTAGAAGAAAATGTTAAAAGACTTTTTTTTTAGAGAATTAAATTTTTTATAAAAAAGATCTTCTGACGATTTCTAATAATATCATTATTTATCGAGATAATTCGGTAATTATTTGATTTTTGATTATTTTTTTGTTTTGTTTAATAAATTGTATTTATTTATTTGGTAAATTGTGTTGCTAATGACTTATTAACATCTCGCGAATCCAAGTCATAGTTTTTTCATACCATTTCTCCCGTTTTTCCCCCCGCTTTAACGAGAAACTTCTCGTCTCAGTTGTTTTTTTTTTATTTCCTCAAGAATAATTTTCACGGGAGACTGAGATTTCAGGAATTTTTTTTAATCGCCTGTGGAGAGGGTTGAATTAAAATGTCTTTTGAGTTTTTTTCAAGTTCTAATTCCAGAATGATGAAGAAAGTTTTAAGAATTTCAAAAAAATTAAAGATTTGAGACAGATTGCGTTAAAGAGAAAACAATCAAAACTATTTTCTTAAAATATCACTGAAAGTAAGAGGTTTAGAAGAATTTGTCAGAAGACCTTTTTTGTAAAGAGCTCAATTCTCCACAAAAAAGGTCTCTTGACATTTTTCCTAAAAATGATTTATTTCTGAGATAAATTGATTTTTATGAATCAATAATTAATTTCAATATTCAAAAAATTGAAAAAAATTGATTAAAATTGAAAATAAATCAAAAATCCTATTTCACCTAATGAATCCTCATTGTCTTACTGAAATAAACGTGTACTTGAACCGCTCCCACCAACAATTCCAGTATATCCGATGGATAGGAAATTCCAGAAATACCCAAGTGGCTGATTGATTTCACTCCCACCTTGGAATCGATTTCTCGATTTTCTCGGTACTAATTGGAAGTCGTTTTCAAGTGGTGACTTCATTCACTCCTTCCTTCTACCCCCCCCCCCCTCCCCCCACTCACTCAATTTTTTTTTCACCGCTTATTTCTTCATTTCCGCCATTAGAGTGTGGTTTACACTTATCGATTTATCGATTGCATTCCGATCACTCAGACCTCAAGAGAATAATTTCCGGTTGTTGTTAATGATCATTTGAATGTTTATCAAGATATTATTATGTAAATTATATTCAATCGTTATTAATAATGAATTTAATTTGAATAAAAATTGATGAATTTATCATTATTTTCCCATGAATCTAAAGATATCTCGCAAATTAGTACAATTAAAGATAAATGTCAAGAGACGTTTTTTGTGGAGAATTAAATTATCCGCAAAAAATGTCTTTTAACATTTTTTCCTAAAATCATTCATTATGAAAATAATTAAATAATTAACAAACAATTTCGAAAATCACTTAATTCATTATTCAATTATCTCAATAATGATTGATTTTATCAGAAAATGTCAAGAGACCTTTTTTATAGATTATTGAATTTCCTACAAAAAATGTCTTTTAACATTTTTTTCTAGAATCACTCATTATCAATATAATTGAACAATTATTATTTACAATATATGGGAATTCACTATGTTATGAATATCTCTGAATCTATGAGAGATGGAAAAAAATCCATAGAAACCTTTTTTGTAGCTCTTGAATTTCTCTATAAAAAAGATTTTATCAAAAATTCTTCTATCTCTCGTCAATTCTGAAATATTTTGGAAAAACTTGATTAAAAAAAAAAAAATCGAAAAAAATCTCGTTAAAATCTGAATCTCTCGGTCGACCGGTCACAGCCAACGGACAAAGGATGTGGTCTAGTCTTGTCGCAGAGAGATATCCTGACGAACTGTTCATTCTTCTTCCCCCACCCCTCCCGGCGATATGCCCAACGGCAATACACAATATAACGAAATCTATTGACTCGCAATATATCCATATTCCCATTTCGCGTGACGAAATTTTATGAAGGAATCGGTTGGTGAATATTGTCTATCAATATTTTTTTTTTCACGTGTATTATTGGGTACAACCCCCTCCAAGTACTCTAAACACCAAAATTTAGGTTCATTAAAAATACAATAGAATTTTTTTCACTAAAATTCAATATTATTTGATTCTCAGGATTTCGAGAGATGGAAATTGAAAATTATTTCGGGGATATTTTCGAAATTAGGGGGTATAGACGGAAATGTCAGAGAACCTTTTTTGTGGAGAATTTTATAAGCTACAAAAAAGGTCTCTTAATATTTTTTGATACACTGGTTAATTTTAGAGATATTTGCAAAATTGTAAAAACGAATTTTCTCAATTTTTTCAATTTTATAATTATGAGATGAAATTTGTTTATAAAATTGAATAAAAAATTGTATAATTTAGATGTGGTAATATTTTGTTAATTAATTATTTTAATATAATCAGTAATAAATATTAAGCAACCTCAAATGTTCTTTAATCTACAAAAAATTATTTTAAAAATGAATAAAAAAAAATTTACCTCTCATATCTTAAACCGCAGTGAAAAAAAAATTCGGTTAATTTTACTTTCCTTTGATCTGTCAATACAACTTTTTTTTTTCATCACTGGTGTATGAAGAGTTTTACGCCGAGAAGCATATAAAATGCTCGTTAAGCCAGTCTGGGATTTAGTTTTGACTGTGGTCACAGTCATTTTGAGAAATCCAACGAGTTTTACACGTCCTAGTTTCAAAATTTTCTCAGTTAACTGTAATAACGAGTCTCGTTATACGTGACAAATATAATAACTTGGAGGATAAAAATAAAATCCCGAATTATTTTATAATTTACATCAAATTAATTTTAGAAATAATTAAAATTCATTCAGTCCCAAAATTTAGTTTCAGTTTTTTGTAAATACCTCAAAATCTAAAGCCGATAGCGAAATTTTCAAAATGACCTTTTTTGCAGAGAAAAATGAGAGCAACAAAAAAGGTCTCTATAAAAATTTCGCTATCTGCTCTAGATTCCGAGATGTCAATTAAAAACTCTGATACAATTTGATCACTCTCAGAAAAGTGAATTTCATTCATAAATTTTTCAGTTTTTTGGTAATATTTCCAAAATGAAGAGAGATAGAGAAATTTTTAAGAGGACCTTTTTTGTAGCTCTGAAAATTCTTTACAAAAAAGGTCTCTATAAAAATTTCTCCATCTCTACTAGATTCGGAGATATCGAACAAATAATAGTTCCAAATAAACTCAACTACTTGTTTTTCATGTTAATTGATTAATATATCTAGTATGAACAATTGTTAAAGGCCATTGACCCATGTAACAATGGATTGGTAGCCAGCAGGCGTGTCAAATTAGTCCCATTAGACATAAACTTTGAACCATCGTCTGGGAATAATCGGTAACGCCAGACGTAATGGAGCTGTGCATCGAGTCATACGAAGGGCCTTGACGAGGGTTCTTCACTCCTGTGAGTTAATATCCCTACCAAATTCACCTTCTTCACCTCCTTCCATTCTGATTTAACTGAACACATTCGAGATACAAGTTGGCAGTGCATTTATGGCGGTTATTCATGCACGTAATTCTGTTTTGATTGTTAAACTCATTATTCCGGATATTGTAATCCTTTGATACATTGAATACCTCTAAAAGCACCATTTTCTCAGTATTTTGATGGATTTCGAATTAATTAATTATTTAAATTAATTATCACAACAAAACTTGACAAATCAAATATTCAATTTTTTTTTAATTACATTATTATCTCGATAATGAGGCATTTTACAAAAAAATGTCAAAAGACATTTTTTGTAGCTGACGAAATTTTCTATAAAAAAAGTTTCTTGATATTTTCCTCTAAAACCACTCGTTATCGAGATAATTTGATTGAAATAAAAAATAAAAATACGATAATTCTAAATTTAAAAAAAAAAATGATTGAATGTAAATAAAAAAAAAAGTCTCAAAGTAAGGGAATATCGTAATAATAGAGTTTTAAATTCAAATTTTCTTCATAATAAAAAATTTACAACTCCTTAACCCAATGAATAAATTCTTTCCCATTGAAAATTCAGTGAGTGTACATTTCCCCTTCTCTCCAGCATGAGCGATACATACACTGTACTCCGGAAAAACTGTAGGGAGTGAATATTCGGTGTATTCGTGCGGAAGGTGCTGAATAAAGTCGATTGCCTTTGGCACTCTCTCACGCCCCAGAATTGTCGTTCTATCACCTCTTTTCATTCGAGATTGGAAAAATCCTTGTCCCTCTCACCAATCCCCTTTATACCCTTGGATATGAATGGCCATCAAGAAAATGTCCATCTATATGTCATTTTTTTTTTTTTTTTTTTTGATAAATTGTAAATCATATATAATATTTTTATTAAAAAAAGATCTTTTCAAATTTTTCCTTTAAATACATTTTTCATCTTTTCTCTGCAAGACCTTTTTTTTTTCATCTTCAGGAGTGGAAAAAAAAATAAAAGGCAAATGCAGAGGAATAGGGGAGGGGGAAATTTGTGAAAAAAAAAAGAGTAGGTGAATTTTCTTTGACGGGCTATCGTGTAAATTCGGTCTCTGAGACAGGATGATGAGGTGAAATTTATGCGGGCTAGAGAAAATGAGTAGAGAGTCCCTTTGTCGAGTCAGCCTATACTCCACGTATATTCCTCCATAATTCTCTTCCCCCCCCTCCCCATCGTCGTTACAGAGAAACAAATTTCACGTATGAAATTGACGTTATCTGCATTTTCCTTTGAACTCATAAATTATGGAAATTTTTTTAAAAAAATATACAAATTTGTTTTTTTTTTAGAAATAAATAAAAATTTACAATTTTCAATCAATTTTTTTTCACATTTTTTTTAACATCTCTCGTTATTCATCAAATTCATACAAAAATGTCAAAAAAAAATCTCTTTTGACATTTTTTTTCCTGAAATCTCTAATTATCGAAATATTCCACCCCTCTCAATTTTCTTCATTTTTCCTCAACTCTTTCACCTTTTCCAACTACTTTGATGCATCAAATATGATGACGTAATGGTACAATTAACCTCAACAAGTTGGCAGATCCCTCCCCCCCCCCCCTCCCCCCCCCCCCCTCATCCTCAAATGAAGACCTGCTAACAACTGCAGTTTAGGATTTCCCCCCCCCCCCCCCCCTCCAAGTTCTAAACTGGTTAGAATAATGTGTTCTATGTCTTCTAAACCTCCCCCTCCCTCACCCCCCCCCCCACCCACCTACCCGGTAATTCTCTTCAGTACGATTTATCTTAAATGCAAAAGGGTTAGTTATATTCAACTAGACGTCCATGGCACGAAGTACTTATCATGGCTGACCACATCACGACCAGTTTCACTTATCTTCAGACCACTATACTCTCCCCTCCCCCCCCCCCCTCTCCACTAGTGCTATCTCCCTCTCGTATTTACCAAAGAGGGCGAAAGCATGTTTCCATCCTCCCCCCCCCCCCCCCGTCCTCTCGAGCATTACACTCAGTCTTTCTTGTGACTCGTGAAAGGGTTAAACTCACACTCACATACCCCCCCCCCCTACTAGACTCCTCCCCCTGTTCACCCCATTCAACAATTTATCATTATCTATGGTAATTAAAGGAAGAGTTGAGGGGGAGGGAAAAAGGTAGGGGTGGGAGGGATACGAGAGGGTTTTTGGAGGTCATTTTGAGGAGATTTTCTAGGGGAAATAGGACTCACTGGACTGATGTTAATTTGTATTCAATTTGAGAGAGGGGGGAGGGGGTCTGGTAAGTGATTTGATTTTTTTTTTTTTTTAGAACAGAAAAATTATTCAAAAAACAAATGGAAAAGGTTGAGAGGAGGGGGGGAGGGGGAGGGGCTTCTTATGAGGTGTGAAGGGAGAAAAAGTGAAAGAATGGAAATGTAGAGATAGCTAGACTGAGAGGGGAGAATGGACTCTTGGGAAATACTGGTGTAGCGGACAGACAAGAATAATGCTGTGCTCGTTTGTAACGCCAGACAGTGATTCGTCTCGCGCTAGAGTCAGACACCAAGAGAAAAGTGGCCCCTTATGTGAATTGTAAGCTATTTTTTATTTGCATAGAGTAGATGAAAATTGAAATGTTCTTTTTAGATTGAAATTTTTTTTTTTATAAATTATGGGTAATAATAAAAGAAAGTGAATTAATTTTTTATTCTTAATTATCTCGTAAACTAATGAATTTATGAGAAAATGATAAGAGTAGATTTTTGTGGGAAATTTTGTCAGCTAAAAAAAATGTTTTATATGATTTTTCTCTAAATTGAATTTTACTGGAGATAATTGAGACATTGAAAAAAATGTTTGCGAAAATGAAATTTAGAAATACAGGAAATGTTGTTTAATTATTATTTATAGTTACGAATCATGTCTGGAGGGGTCAATGAACTTTCAATGCTTACTAAACTCTTGTTCCATTGTATTCCCAATAATTTCCCGTAATACAGAGTACGATTGAATGTACCTCTTGGATGTTTCAATACAACCGTAATTCGATTGTCGTTTGTGATGTTCATTTAACTGCACTCGAAACAAGTCCCGTTCAAAGAGAATACAAGGACAATAGACAATTCGAGGAGTATCTATTCACTATTGAAAACCAAGTCTCGACAAATGAACAATAGACCCATTAATGAATTATAACAATTTTAAATAAATTCAATCAAAATTTAAAAATTAATAAAAAATACGATTTTGTCAATTATCCAATTATCTCGAGAATGAGTGCTCTAAACAAAAAATGTCAAGAGATGTTTTTTGTAGCTGATAAAATTTCCAATAAAAAATGTCTTTTGACATTTTTCAAATTAATTGATAATTATCGAGATAATTTAGATTAAAATTAATGGCGGGAAAAATTCGATAATTATTGAATGAAATTGTTCGATTATTTGAAACAATTGTATTTATTATTAAATTAATTCATTAATTGGTCTCTAAAAAATGAACCTTGCGTGGTTTTCCCCAATTTCCGCCTTTCGACTCAAGTTTTTACCTCGTAAGTTGCCGTCGGGGAGAAAATGATGGGGCATTATTTCTCCATTTCTTTCTGCATCACTTATGTACCGTGAATCGATACGATCGCGCGATTAAAACGTATGAGAGGGTTTTTTTTTTCTCTCGTATTATGAGGAGTGGTACTTGGGTAATTTCATTTCAACTCTACCGGTTTTTTAGATTGATAAGCCATTACAACGGTCACAATGGCTTTCATTATTTTAATTGAGTCCAGAGAGTATTATAATCTTGATAATTATACCACGTAAGTTGTAATAAAAAATCTTGTGAACTGTTGTATTCATGTTTCACTGAGAAAACTTGAATAAATAATATCTCTATTTTTAATCACCCGATTATCTCGGTGATTATCAATTTTATCAAAAAATGTCAAGAGACCTTTTTTGTGGAAAATTTTCCTCTCTACAAAAAAGGTCTTTTGACATTTTTTCATAAATCTATTAGTTCTCGAGATATTGCAGTAAATAAATAAAAACATCGTAAAAACTTGGAAAATGAAACGACAAAAATCGTGAAAAATGTGAATAATAGAGTAAAAATAATTTGCACTCACCAAAGCTGATAAATAAAATTGCAGACTTCACTATACCCTAGAGGGAATATGAGAGGGGAGAATTGGTGTCGTTTATGCACAAGCGAGAGGGTTCGTTGAGTCAGTGAAAATTTACTCGGAAATAAAATCACGGAATTTCACGATCTCAGCAATGGCCGTATAATTTTGCAAGTCAAAGTGAAACAAAACGATTAAAGTTTGGAGCGAAGATGGAATATTATACTCGCGGCTACACGTCCAAGATTATAAATAACTTGGGTGGGGGGGTTGGAAAATTGTTTAAATGAATTTCTGTTGTGCTCGAGATAATTTAAAGTTGCACGGCGAGGGGTCATAAAAATTGCTGAGTTCCTCATTGATTATTAATCTTTTTATACTTTTTGATGGTTGAGAATTAATTTTAACGCTTAATGTACAATTTATTAATTTATTTACTCAATTTAAATTTAAAAAATTGTAAAAATCTGATTTTGACATTTTGTCTTAATAATTCGATGATTATCTGGAGAACAAAGGGTCTTTGGGAAAAATGTCAAGAGACCATTTTTATAGCTGATGAAATTTTCTACAAAAAAGTCTTTTGACAAATTTCTCTATCACCTCTCATTACCGAGGTATATTAAAAAAAACACTCGATGGAAAATGTTTTTTTCAATTTTTTTAAACGTGATTATCTCCACAACGAGTGATTCTATGAAAAAATGTCAAGATATCTTTATTGTTATAAATTTCATAATCTACAAAAAAGGTATTTTCATATTTTTCCTTAAAACCACTAGTTTCTGAGATAATCGTACACTTGTAAAAAATGGAATGAGAATGATTACACGAAGAATTGAAAAAAAAGTGTTAATCGCTCTTGGAGATCCTTAAAAACAAACAAAATCCATTTAACCGAGCGATGAAGGAGTACACGTGAAGGATGAAAGATAGTGACTATTAACCTGCGGCCAAAGGACGAGAAAAAAAAATGGAGTAAGTAAAGATAAACATGCGAGGGAACTCCAGTCAACTCTGAAAAGACCTTAAGCAGTTCGTGTTAGCGTTTATGAGCGCGTGTTTTCATGCCCTGGGCATATATATGTATATGGCAACACCATAAACATTCTTTCGTGTGTATGTATACAAGAGATGGCGGCTGGTGTTCGTTTATTTATGGGTTATCCCCAGAGCCGCCCTTTCATGTTACTCCCGATGCACATGTACACCAGTCTGAAGCCTCAATCAGCGGGCATTGGTGTCCTAGGGGGATTTTCCAGAGGACACCGACACGTATGCATATTGACAGATACGAGATATAAACATGAAATGCTACTTTACATTTTTAAATTATCGAAATTATGTTTTATTTTCAATTTTTTGGGAAAAATACTCGGAATTTTGAAAAATGTTAAGAAACATTTTTTATTGGAAATTTTATAAACTATAAAAAAGATCTTTTGACATTTTCCTCTTAACTTGATAATTTCTCAGATAATCACTGATTTATAAGAAAGTTTTATTTGATATTCTCTCTTATTCCAATAATAATCACCAATAATTCAAAATATTATTTCAAAATAATTTCTCGGATTAATATTATTTGCAATGGAAAATAAACACTCATAACCCCCCAATAAATTCAAATATTTTATACAAAAAAATGTAAATTTGAGTGGCTCAGCCCCTCAGGTTTATTTGACAATATTGTATATTTATCGAGCATATCCACATTAAAATGTCTCTTAAAATATTAAAAAAAAAAAAAAGTTGATTCCATTCAATCAAAATTGAATTAATACAAAATAAACAATGAAAATGACAATTTCTCCATAAATCTAAAAATTCACATTCATCAAATTGTGTATTATACATTTTTTTACCAGTAAATGGTGCACACATGTCGCACATCGTTAAATTATATGGTCAGTGTCCAGTAGAGGATTGAAGTAGCGAGAGAAAAAGGGGATAGAAGAGAGAAGGAATTCAGTGGGTAAATGGACGAGTAAAAACGTAAATTTATGGGAGAATAAATTAGAGATTATATCGAATTTTGTATAAAATTCATGCATCCGTATGATTGAGATATGAATTGTGCAAATATTATAATGGTAGATCATTTACACTAGGATGAGTTGGAAAATTATTTTTTAATATAAATTATCTTCTCGAGAAAATGAATAAATTTTTTCCATAGTGAGTATTTCATGAATATCTCAAAGACATTGAATTTTCGATAAAAATGTCAAGAGATCTTTTTTGTAGATTAAAAAATTCTCTACAAAAAATGTCTCTTAACATTTTCCTTAAAATCTATTCCTTCCAGAGATATCTCCAAAAGTATAAGTTTATGTACAACTCCCCACGTGACGATGTCGCCCCAGTCGTCCTCAACGTAACCTCCCCCCCCCCCCCCCCCCCGCGTCACACCTCACGATCAAAGAACCCTAACCGCCAAAGTCGACTTAACCTTAACCTCTCACCCATCATAACCCCTCCCACCCAATTACCACCGGGCAGATGTCACCCCAGTATTCACAGTCCCATTGTCACTCACAATCGCCCTTTTATCACCCCCTCCACCGCCCTGCTCCATGCCGTTATGTCTCTCTGAAAATCCCCAATCTCCAGCAAAATCCGGGATGAGAGTTGGCGCGGATCTTTGTTGCCACTGAGATTCGTCTCGGTTAAACTATTCCGCAAGAGGGCACTGCCGACTCTCCGCCAATATTGATTTTTCATGAGTCCATGATGATACCCCACCCCTCCTTTTTGCCGTACATGCAATCACCTGTACATAGCCACGAGTGCGAATGGTCTGTACGACAGAGGTTATGTACTGCGTACAATTGTCTACGCATTTCTGCATATGTGGTTGAATTTCGTATGGTTTATTCACACTCATTCTTTTGAATATGACTACCGCAGAGCAATGGTCAACTTTCATCATAGTTTTTTTTTTCCATCCCCTTTCCCATGTCCTTTCATTTTCTCTCTTGGTTGACAATTGCGTTTTTTTTTTTTTTTTATAACTATGATTATGAATAGAGAAGAAAATGGACATGAAAAAAATTGACCATGATTACTTTTTACGATTTTTTGATTTTTCTTGTAAAGGGGGACATAAAAAGTTGACCGTAAAAAAACTAAAAATTGATTGTAAACAAAATTTTCATTTTTAAAACAAAAAATGGAGAAATTTATACAAATGAATATCTATGATTTTATATGAAATTCAATTGACCATATACGGAGAGAAATTTTTGGTAAAAATTACTATCCCATTTAAACATTTATTAAAATTTAATTTTAAATAATAAAATTTGATATATAAAAATTAAATTTTATTTTTCGTTTGAGAAATATTGTCCTGATGAGAATAAATAATATCCAACTTGTGTTAAATTTCACCCTTTTTTGTCTAGATTTCAATAAAAATTCTAGGTTTGGTTAGTAAATTTTACCATTCTGACTGGATAAAAATTACCCAGACGGTACAGTAATTCCTATCCTACCGGCAGGGTGATTTTTATCCAGACGAATAGTAAAATTTACTAACCAAACCTAGAATTTTCATTCAACTCTGGACAAAAATTACTGTGCTGAAAGGGTAAAATTTACCACAACTTGGACATAATTTATTCTCATCAGGACAATATTTCTCAAACGGAAAATAAAATTTAATTTTTAAATATTAAATTTTATTGTTTAAAATTTAAAATTTTACTAATTTTCAGTTAGAAAAGAAGAAAAAATTTATGGAACAACACATTTATCAAACGCAACGGTAATTTTTACTAAAAATTTCTCTCCATATAAACAACAGATAACTCCATTCGACCGATAATCTAAAATCCCGTCATACTGTACAAAATCCGAGAGTTGGAATGTAGGTAACCATAAACCGCTAACCACTTACAGAAGCCCAGCCAGCAATTTTCCAAAGTAAGGTCATACGTATGCCCTCTTTTTTTTTTTTTGTTACAGAAATGTTCTGTACTATAGTGAAAGCCCTCCAGGCGAATAGCAAAGTTTCTTCCACGAAAAGTTCTCCACGACGGGATTTGAATCAACGGATATTCCATTGAAGAGTTCACCGAGGCCAAAACCAGTTACAACTTTTGTCTAGAGTGGCTGGATGCAAGTTTGAATAAAATATGGCAAACGGTTGATAGAATGAATTTTTATTGGCGAACAAATTCTGCCCATCATTGAGTTATCCCCTTTATTTTACTTAAACTTTAACTTGTTAAATAACAACATTTCACCTCATCCTTCGTAGTAAAGTTAAGAGTATGTCTGTTGAAGACACTGAGATTCACCGGTAGATACTGAATTTAATTCAACAATTGTTGAAGTATCACAAAGTTTAGATTAAACTTTGTTCACGCATTTTAGCACAAATCGGTGTCTACTTATTCATTGAAAGATGAAACTTTCTTACAATCCTTAGTACATCACTGATAATTACTTTTTCTGATAATTGACTTTGAACCACTGACTGATTTTGATGGTTAAATATTTTAAGATCAAACTCATCAGCAAAGATGTTGAAATTTATCATCATCAAAGATGGTTTGAGACGGAAATTACCCAAATATTTGTTGTGAAATATTACGATACTCTGAGTGAGAAACATAAGAAGTTGATGTTTGCTATTGAATGAAGAATTTGAGTCGTATTACCTCGAGCTATGTGCAGAGTCGACGGGTCGAGAGACGATTGAGAATGTTTCGTTTACCGATGTTGACGAGGGTTGGATGGAAGTTGGTGTTGGGCTGGAGTGCTGAGAAGCGATCCTCGGGACATATCAGTTGCGATGGCTTATTTCGATATTTGTATATGGGTTATGGATTGAACTGGTTGAAGTTGATCATGGATTTTTGTTTTTAAGTATTATGAGACTGATCATGAACTTTTTTTTAACCATGATTCATTGTTAAGCCTAAACATGTTATAAGAAACATCATAACACAACATTAAAGTATCAAATTCAAATGCATCATATTTCCAAGATTTCTATCACACAATCTCCAGCTACGGTTACAATTCAGATGACCATACCGATGATTTTGAACATTTCATTCACCAATATTGACGAGAACCGGACGTTAAACCATACCCCCTCTCCCAAAACACTCGACTATACCGTTAAAAGGGGGATGATATGGCCGTCGGCGCTTCTATCTATCTCGGACGGATCTACACCCCTAAATCACATTGATTCCTCGTTAAATCTATGATTTACGTCGTTGAGACCACATTAATAGCTTCACCCATTTCCCAATCATACCTAACGTAGTTTGTATCGTCACGCCTATACCATTGGTAAACCTCCGACGAAAACCACCCTGAAAATGTATTACATGGTTGAATTAAGGGTTTGTTGTGTGTTATGCTTGAATTCGTCTGTGGCCTAGAGTTGTAGTTGCCAATGTTATTGGATTTAGCCCTCAAGTGGTGGTTGTTCAATAGCCAGTGCTAAATTTATGCCCTATACTTAATAAAAGACCGAATGGGATAGGCCGACAGGGAGCACAGCACTATATTATCGTGATAAGATCAGCTAGAATATAGGCCAACAATAGGTACAGCCATGTTCAACGTCAAGAGTATAAAATGGCTACACGAGGTTTCAAAGATTTGACCAAAAATCACAATCGATGATTTAAATCACTGACTCTATCCTCTCTCAAATTAATCATCCACACCTTTAATCATAAATTCGTATTAGTTATACAGCTTTATTGGCAATACTGTCGTAAATTCAATGATCCAAATTAGGTTATGTTTGGATTAGGAAATTGATTCAAGTATTCAATATTTAGACGATATTGCTGATCAAGTTTTGACTCGTTGGACAGTGTAAATCGATCCATAGCAATGGCAGACGTAGACGATAGTTTGTGCAACCTCCTATCCCCTTTTCCCACTGACGAACATAGCGCCTGAATCGTGTACATCGAAATTGAATGGGAAATTTAGTGGCTTGTGGTGAAATCTCCCCTCGACTCCTAGTAATGACTCTTTCTCTCTTACTCACTTTGATTTTCAGATTCTGCTGGTTCATGTCAACAATTGACATTGTACATTGTGAAAAACTTTGATTTTAGTATGAATATAAAATATTACATGAACGGTATCAAAAGGGCGGATGTGAACCATGAAATTTTGGAACTTCAGATGTTGAAGATTGAAAAGTCTCATGTTCAGATGAGCTTTTTTGACATTAGAAGTTGAAATTTGAGCTTTACAAGATCGGAAATAAATTAAGATTGTAGGATATTGATCATTAGGTACTTACAGTCCCTAATAATTCGATCATACAAGCGTTCTCATCAATTGATTTGGAATCCTTCAAATTTTAGATTCGCTTCGTAGGGTGTTTTGACCTCCGCCGACGTCAGAACGATGGGGAATACTGTTGGCACAAGAATATTCACTCTAGAAGTGTGATTCCAATACAAGTTGAGAGTATCATATGGAGAATATCAAAAGGGCGCATGTAAATCACCAAATTAGGAAGTTTGAGCTTTAAATTCAATCGCTTTAAATTTGACCGTTTGAAGATGATTTTGTTCAGTTTCTTATACGTTTTTACCCGCGAATTTTTAATAATAGTCAAAGGTCGTATGTCCATATATAACTATACTGCATATCTAATACCAAAATTGATTGAAGAATGCTGTAGAGAATGAAGGAGAATGATGATACAATCGTTATCTCAACGATCCCCTGGTTAACGAAGTTTTCCCTAATATCATTCCCGCTGATATCGATTCTCCGATAGCCATGGGTAGAAGAGAGATAACTCGATGATATTACGTGCTTGTTGGCCAAACCTAACCCCAAGATCTCATTCCCCTGATTTTTGTACCATTACTGCTGCCTCCGTTCTACTTGCGTAACAAATTATCAGATGATTGTGTACAAGTATTACCAGAGTATCTCTACTTGAAAATCAAGACTGTAATTCAATCGATAAATCCAGGAAGACTTTTTCCACAATCGGTGATTTTGTTTTCCTTTGATCTCCTGAGACAACGTCTCACCGCAGTCGTGACGCTGAATCGATTATCCCGAGCCCATTTCAAGTTTCTGGATCGTGGATTGTGGAAGAGCTCAGGGATAATGTATCCCTGGATTTACAGTAGATCCTGAAATACGATAACCCACATGTATGTGTACATTAGAGTCCAGTTGGTAAAATAGAATGTGAAAAAAAGTTGTTTTTACTTTCCCCTTGCAAATCGATATTAGAATTCAATCAGTTTGAAATTCACTGGACGAGAATTTGCCTCGAGGGACATACAAAGAAGTGAAAAGAATTTAAACCGATATCCTATTAGTCGGCTATTCGCTTCACAGCGCACTATCTGGATTCACTCGTCCTAGTCTAATTAACCTATCAACTATCATTGAAATAAACGGCTTGATATCACCTCGGTCACGAAGCTGAGCACACTCCCACGCCGATTTCATCCTTGTATACGTATTACACATTGTATAATTTATTCATACTACTGGATGTATCAGTCACTGGTTGGTGAGCTCTAGGTACCTTGTAAATACGATATGTACCCGGTCCCTTTAACCATTGAATCCCTCCCCTTGATCACATTGGGATACAATTGTAGCTTCAACATTGCTCTCCCAAATCCAGTTGACAGAATAATTAATTCATAAATTTAGGTGGTTCAACTGTGTTCATGGAGACAAATTTGGATTTCAAAGCAATTTTGACGTGGATACATCTATAGTTTCATTTTGACGGTGATTTTGATAAAGTTCTTATCGTTCAACGCCGTCTATCGGCGTTCTTTAGATATTAGTAAATTATCGGCATCCCTAATTGTTGGTAAATTATCGACTACGGATACATAAGTGTAAATTATCGACTGCTAATGTATGGGTAACAAAGAACTTTTGAATTGATATACTAACTTCGAAATAACATACAGACAAAGTTAATCATATCATACTTTTCTTATCACCGACCAATACTTAATAAAGTGACATTAAAACAGTAACCATTGTATGCAATATGTTCAACTTCTTATATCTCTCTGAACGTTAGACGTATCCACGTTAAATTCTACGGCTGTATCGACGATACAGTCGCCTGTCATTTTTTATTTATTTATTAAAAAATGGAAAGTAATGAATTTTCAACACGTGCCCATGTGAAATTGCCCCATTTTTGGTCCACTAACGGTACATTTTTTTTCATCCACCAAAGTTACAATTGACTATGAACCAGTGGGTATAACCGGTGGTTAGCAGCCGCTGAATGGCCGCATTATCAGTTCAATATTACCTCGTAGTCCCTCTGCACACTCGGTAAGAGTAATACGTGGTTATATATAGTTATGTACAAGTGGTATCAATATTGGAATGCAGAGAGTTGTGATGGTATGGGTATTCTCCCAGTATTTCATAGTATCCCCTTTCCAATTCATATCCTATGGTTTGAGTATTTTGGGGGGGGGGGGGAGGGGGATACATGGACGATTGCGTAAACGACGGGTACAATCGCCCCTGGAGCGTATCCGTTGGGGATAGACAAGAGGGGTATAAAGCTTAAACAGTCGTGTCTCGTGTGCGTGGTACCGAGACGGATGGCCTTTCGGAACATAGTACGCATCCTGTTTCGGTTAAATATCCTGGATTAACTCTGATTTGGTCCTTTCAATTCATGTTAAAGTTGTTGTTGGTTTAATTAGTTTTGTTTTATCAGAGAGACATAGACAGGTTTAATCAATAATTTTGCACACAATTCACAGTCATAATTTCAATTTTGGGTGAATTCAATATGACTCAACTTTTGATTCTACCAATTCCAATAGTTCATCAATTAAACTGCGGTACAGAGCATTCAACCACACTTTCACATTTGATTATACGAAATTGGTTAACAAAATGGTTGAAATGTAAAATTGGAAGAGTGAATATGCAGAGATGTATAAATGATAAAATCAAATATGGAAAATGATTATACCATTGGAAGGTACAATGAAACGTTAACAATGTATATAAATTTGAAAATGCAATATGTGAATGATCATGGGTTACTGTTTTATTTTTGTATTTATTATGAATATATAATACAAGTTTTTAAATTTTTTCATTCTTTATCTGTATTGTTTTAGAGCTTATTTGCTTGTATCTCTTTAATTTCGATATACTGTCGAAGAATACTGTTTTAACTGCAGAGTGATGTAAATTTTGATTAACATCAACAACTCTGTTGTTATTTTGGGGATTATGCAAATTTTGCATAATTTGTTAATCTTGTTTTGTGATTTTTGGGTGAATGATGAGCCCAGAGTGAAAGTTTAAATGAGGTGTAATGGAGTAATTTAGAGGACCTGATACCTGATTAGGTTTAAATCAGGAATAAAATCCTTTGTCCAAATTGGAATAGATTTTTTGAATTCGGGTTTCGACTCAACTATTTCAGACAATAATATCAGGATCAAATTCAGGTATACCTGATTTGAAGTGAACCTAATTGGAATATGAACAGGTTTGGCGAGTTTAATCGTATATTAAGGTATTCAAATGAAATCAAATTCAAATGGAATCAGGTTCAGATGCAAAGTACCTGATCAGGTCTTTGGAATAATGTCCGTAATTTATGATCCCCCGGGATAACATCAGGTTACCTAAATTTATCTTTAGATAATTTATCCTGAATTGGATCAGGTGTCATTGACATCAATTCCTGAGCCTGAATCAGGTACCTTGGATACTAAATTTCAGGCGATATCGTACTGATCAGGATACAATCAGGTTTTTCTAGGACAATTGCACAGATACATTCCACTTCAGACCCGATCAGGTCCATGTAACAAGTACCTGATCAGGTTCGCTTAAATTAAATTCTGCGCAGGTCTCTGCCAATGTAGGATATATATATATATATATATATACCTGAAAATGAATCAGGTTCATTCAGAGTTTTAATATTCAGACAAATAACTCTAATGGATAATCACTGAATTCACACTTCGAATTGAGTATCATCCACACTTTCAGTATCTATAGGTAACTCTTAATACACGAAATCAATGAGTATTGAATTATTTATTTACCCATTCTACATTCAGTATCATCAATATCAATCGTAAAAATGCTATTCAATTGTGTTATAGAAGAAAATGGATTTAAAATTTGAGTATCTCTCGTCTTCAATTTACCGAGTATATTTCATTGCTCCTTCGTGTATCCGCATCTCCTCCCCCCCCCCCCCCCTCCCCTCTATCTCTCGCCGTCGTGGATCCAACAATGAGCGACTTTCTCGAGATAAGGAAGGCGAGTTTACGAGTTCTTTCTCCATTATCAGAGATTAATGAATTGTGAATCTGAGATAATTTTTAATAGGAAAAATTATGGACAATGTTACTTTTGAATTCTGTCATTCAATTCATATTCATCGAGTTTTTCATAAAAAGACAGGGATATTGAGTTTCCAATTACATTGAAATTTATATATTGTAACTTGGGATGGGATGAATAAGTTTCCATTACCAGTTATTGAATACTCGTGATGAAAAATTCAATGTGAGAGGGGGGGGGGGGGGGAGATGTTTTTATTTAATCATCACCAATATTGTCAAATATCATTCTTGTTGCATTTGACGTCTCTTGTGGCAATTATTTTATCTCCTATGTTTAATGGATTACGTAACAAAAAATGTCACGTAATTTTTTTTTTCAATAGAACGCCTAGACTCTACTAAATATCTTGAAAATGAAGGCAGATATCGGAAAATTTTCATTTATTAATGAGATTCCGAATGATCACGAGTCAGGAGGTGTGAAAATTGTCAGACTGTCAGGTTCACATCCCAGACTAACTAAAATGTTTCTCAACTTTATTATTTACGACCACCAGATCCCAGTCTCTGAATGCTCAGACACTATTCTCTTCCCCCCCCCCCCCCCCCCCCCCACCAATTTACCAAGAAACTTCTGTACTTTGAGTTTGATACGTGTCTCTGGACATACCGAGAAATAATTCAGTGGTTTTGAGAAGATCGATACCGATTTTTATCCTCCAAACGAGTGAAAATTTTATCACGTTATCTGTAAATATTTTATAAGTCAGATATTGAATATAGAATGAATAATGTATTATGACAAATTTAAGAATTAATCAATTACCTCAAAGTATTATATTTTTCGTTTTCTAATTACATCCACTTCTTCCGAATTTTACAGACGATGTAAATCTCTTTCAAAAGTAGATACCTAGAGTGCAAGAGACACGAGGTGTTAAAGAACTGAAAAAAAAAAAAAATTCTTCTGTGTGACTCATTGCCAACGAGGTGCAAAAACACTCTTACGCCTCAACACTAATTAGTTTTGGAGTTAAAGTGGCTCCGGGCTTGCAAAAGGAGACGAGCGAGCGCCTGTCAAACTCTCCTCAGGAGGGTTGAAAAAGGAAGAAAATAGAGAAATAAATGAAGGGCTAGAAAAAAATTGCAATAGAGTGAATAGCAGAAAGAAGCGTCTGAGTCACAAAGGTACAAGAGTTATTTTATCCTACTTTTTGGGGTTTTGAGATGATCTCAGGGAAAAGTTTTTGGTACGGAAGGTCATGACGATGGTGGGGGGTTTGGTACTGGAGGTGAAAACTTTTTGAGAGAGTCCAGATCCACTTTTGCTAAAAGGAGAGACTCTGAAGAGTTGCAGAGAGAAAATGTAATAATGTAAATTTTACTCAAGAGGTTGCATTTATATACGATTATTCAATTTATGTTCAATTGATCATGAACACGTACATTTTCGATTATTTTCATGAGTTGGAATAAAAAATTGAATTTATTTAAACGCAAAATAAAATTAAAAATCATCTGAAACCATCTTAATTATTCGTCTTAATTCACTTCCATCAATCGGAATTAAGATGATGTTGGGTTATGGTTGAGCACCTCTGAAATGAGTTTTTCGAATGAAATTACTCCACCTCCCCCACCATCTACTCGAAATATGGTATCTTTCTTTCAACTAGCTTCCGCATTTCGTTATAATTAAAGTCAATTAATGCAAGAAGTAGAAATTTATTCAACCACATTCGTTCGTCCGTTGAGCATGAAACACTTTGCACTATCCACTCATCCCCCCCGCCCCCTCAACTCACAACTCATGCTTTTCCTTTTCCGCTCATTTCTGTCTTTCCTCATCACTCCATGTTCATTCATTGGGTGGATAACTAAGAAAGAAGAAAAGCCTCATTTCTTGGAAAATCCTCCGTCCTCCTTTTTTCCCGAGAGGGGGGGGGGAAGGGGTAGAGGAGAATCTTCTTCCTCCAGGGGGATATAACCCAGCGTCTACGATTTAAGATCTACGGTAACATTAATTTTGCCTCACGGCCCGTCTGCCGGCTTAATGGCTTTTCCCAAGAACAAATTTCTCACCGTAAATGCACTATTTTCTATTTTCAACATTTTCATATTCAAAATATCATGTTCATGAAATTTCTCGACTGCATCATCCAAAAGCCAGGGAAATTTCAGCTGGAAAACTCACCATGATGACCTCTTTATTTCTATTTTCATAATTTGACCTTGAAAAACGTTTTCGTCGATAACTTGAGATTGGATGGACGGAAAATGATGACTAACCAGTGAACGAAAACGGAAATTTCCCCAGCTATCCAAATATCTCCATTCCAACTCAAAATTGACAAAAAAAATGAAAAATTTTCCAAAAAAGAAAATGGCCGTCGCATGTGTGCGTCGCAAATTACGAATAATCACGAGTTTGAACTTCTAATTGAACTTTAACCCTCGGGCAACTATAACTAGTTGGCCATGTGCCATGAATAGAGGGGCTGACGCTAATAAGTATACCACCAGAGAGAGTCTCTATACCCCTTACTCTTTTCAACCCCTGCTAATATTCGAGTAGCCTGACAAATGCTTTAATACCTGCCATCGCCAATACCTACACTTTACCCCCTCCACTACATTTTTTTTTTATATAACTTTCTCTCGCTTATTGCATCCACGTATTCTAGCAACTGTACTCCCTCCCCCACCTCTTCTCACAACTTCTTTTTTCCCCCACCAACGTCCGGTATATGGTGTGAGAGGTTATGTAGACTCTACGGTCGGTAGAATATTAAAACAAAAACAAAAAAAAAAGAAAGTTTCCCTTTTATTCTTTTCATTTTAGTTGAAACGAAACTCTCCGTAATTGGAGAATTTCTATGGCACTGTACGAGAGCAATACTGTACCACCGTCACGATACTTCTGTGAAGGAGATGGTAGGAGGGAGTGGAGGGGTTCACATACTGTATCCGTAACCCCTGGATTCGAGAGGAGAAAAAAAATATAAATTTGAAAAGAAAAACAGAACAGAATAGAAGTAAACAAATAAAATGAAGTTGAGAGGAATAATGATGTCACGGGTACAGTGTGAAAATGATGTGAAGGGAGGAGGATTTTTTTTTTTTCTTCCAGGCGAAGAATGAGAATTCTCTATTGTATAGATTTGTGACTTGCTGTAGATTGTATTAAACCATATAATTGTGTCTTTCATTTTTAAAAGTAACAAGTCATGATTTTTATTGAAATATTTTTGTTTGGAATGTAATGAGGGAGAACAAATCAAAATCTAAATCTTGATTATCCAATTTTTCTTTAAAAATCAAATAAACTACGATTCATATCTCCCACCCCTTCTAATTCATCATATGGCTTGAATCGCTATCGGGAATATTGCTTCTGATCACAGGTGCAGTGTCCTTTCCATACTTTACGAATTGACCATAGCAGCAATAAATAGTCCCATAATTCCCCCCCCCCCCCCATCCACCATTTCTGTCCAATGGTAACCCCCTAGAATATTTCTCAATACAAAAAAAAGCTTCAATACAGAAATAAAACTAAAAAAAAAAAATCCAACAACTTTGACTATCACTTTCACAATTTTCTCCTATTTCCCCAATTTTCCGTGAAAAATATTCTCCTGTACTTGAGTACACTTGCCTGTAACTTTGAATCCCATGATATACGTTCGTACTATTTTTCAGGATTAGCAGCGCGTAGAAATTGGCCAAAGGAGTAACTTTTTTTTCCTAGTGATTCAGTTGGAGAAAGATAGGAGAGGAGGGGGGGGAGGATGTCGGAGGGAAATCGGCAAAGGAAAAGTCGTTACGTGAGGGCATAACTCACGTGCCCTTATTGAAACCTTCTGGGGAAAAATATAGATTAAGAGGCTGGTACCAAAATTTGTCGGGGAATTTTTTTTTTTTTTTTTTTTCAAGGGACTGTTATTTATTTTGCACATTTTGAGACCATAAAACAATGTCATATAGTCTATTTGTTATTTGTTTGAAGAATAAGGATGAATATTCCGTTTGGGATGAAATATCTCCTGAACGAGTGATTTCAGTAGAAAATGTCAAGAAACATTTTTTATAGCTGAGAAAATTTCCAACAAAAAAGGTCTTATGGTATTTTTTTTCTCAAATCACTTATTCCAGAGATATCAGCGAAAACAATAATTGAACTCTTTCCATGATTCTCAGATGTTCTTAGAAAAGATGAAAAAATAATGAAAATTGTTTATTTTATAATTTCAAAGTTCACTAAATTGAATAGCCACTGGAAATATTTGGTATTCACGCCTCTCGTTTTATCAAGACCACTGGTAATAATAGAGTTTGTTGTTATTTACATTCCATTCTGTTTGAACAATTGACTAGAGAGATAGAAAATATCAGACTGTTTTCAGCCCTCAGTGTCCAGCGTAAATTCATTTCGATCGAATTGTCCTCTGTGACTGTACCCATTCCCATTGAAACCATCCCCATTCGCTGTCTAGCCTCTCTTCAATAACACCAATGTATACTCGTTTCGTTGTGTTACATATACACAAATCGGAAAATTCGTTGCGATGTAAATCGGCCATAAAACCAGATAAATAAAATGTCAAGGTGATTTTAAAGCGTAACGCATCATGGCCTTCGATACTACAGAACTTTTACGTCTGTTTTTGTATGTATACGAGAGTGAATAAAAATTTTGGCTACACGGAGAGAAATTTTTAGTAAAAATTACCATTTCGTTTGATAAATGTGTTGTTTCATAAATTTGTTATTCTTTTCTAACTGGAAATTAGTGAAATTTAAAATTTTAAACAATAAAATTTGATATTTAAAAATTAAATTTTATTTTCCATTTGAGAAATATTGTCCTGATGAGAATAAATTATGTCCAAGTTGTGGTAAATTTTACCCTTCCAGAACAGTAATTTTTGTCCAGAATTGAATGAAAATTCTAGGTTTGGTTAGTAAATTTTACTATTCGTCTGGATAAAAATCACCCTGCCGGTAGGACAGGAATTACTGTACCGTCAGGGTAATTTTTATCCAGTCAGAATGGTAAAATTTACTAACCAAACCTAGAATTTTTATTGAAATCTAGACAAAAAAGGGTGAAATTTAACACAACTCAGACATTATTTATTCTCATCAGGACAATATTTCTCAAACGATAAATAAAATTTAATTTTTAAATATCAATTTTTCTTATTTAAAATTAAATTTTAATAAATTTTTAAATGGAATGGTAATTTTTACCAAAAATTTCTCTCCGTGTGGGGCGCGTTGTTTTCGTACGAAATAATTTCAGAGTTTTGGAATTTTTTAGAATTTCGGAGAAAAATGGGGTGAAATGGATTGCTCCAACATTCTATCCCACTCTTAACCCTAAACTCATCAATCAAAAATTTAATTACAAACCAGAATTAACAATTAACCCTGTAATCCACATATACCCGTTTAAATCCCACTTCTGAAATAAATTACAATCTGATCCTCTACCAGATAATATCTCCCTCCGATCCCCTTTATTTCATGAACATTTACCCAAGACCCTCTCAGACACGATGAACATGATACTGTTAGATAAAAAAAAGTGCTTTCTCACTCATTTATTCTTGCAATTTTGTCCACCTCCATCACCAAGAAAATCGTGTCAGAGCAACGCGTCGACATTTAGTTACGTGTCACCGAGGCATCTAATGCTTGAGATCATGGTGGAGAGAGGGGGACATTTCACGAGATACGACATTGCGTGACTTTGCTGTATCGCGTGAACAAAATGCCCGAGTGGTGCAAACTCCTTCCTGGTTGGAAGTGCACCCTCATGGGAAAACACTTGGTGAATTTTATTATTTGTAACTAGTGAATTTTATACAAGTATCACGATCAAATAATAAGTATTAATTTTCGTAATTATTTAGAAAATTATGAATATAAAATGATAATTATTGTTTCTTTTGAATTTTTTTTTGCATAAAAAAATCATTTTAAAGGACTGGAAAATTTTAAATGAAGAATACAGGTAGAAAAATTTTTAGGAAAAATTACCATTCCGTTTGGTAAATGTGTTGTTCCATAAATTTTTTCTTCTTTTTTAACTGGAAATTAGTGAAATTTAAAATTTTAAACAATAAAATTTGATATTTAAAAATTAAATTTTATTTTCCGTTTGAGAAATATTGTCCTGATGAGAATAAATTATGTCCAAGTTGTGGTAAATTTTACCCTTCCAGTAGAGTAATTTTTGTCCAGAGTTGAATGAAAATTCTAGGTTTGTTTAGTAAATTTTACTATTCGTCTGGATAAAAATTACCCTGCCGGTAGGATAGGAATTACTGTACCGTCAGGGTAATTTTTATCCAGTCAGAATGGTAAAATTTACTAACCAAACCTAGAATTTTTATTGAAATCTAGACAAAAAAGGGTGAAATTTAACACAAGTTGGATATTATTTATTCTCATCAGGACAATATTTCTCAAACGAAAAATAAAATTTAATTTTTAAATATCAAATTTTATTATTTAAAATTAAATTTAATAAATTTTGCAAATGGGATGGTAATTTTTAATTTTTTTAAATGGACAAAATTTAAATTAATCAAATTTGATCCACATGATCAGCAACTTCTGAATGTTCTCATTGCAAATATAACTCGAAACTTTAACCAAGGGAGAAGTTGGCCCTCTTGTGACACCCATAAACCTTGATGAAGAGCAACTAGAGACTCAGCAACTAATTTAAACGATTTGCTGAGTACACGCTCGATATCAAGCAGTGAGATAGGAAGTTGTGAGTGAGGGGTTGAGGGAGTGGTGACACAGTATATACCACAGGAAGTGATGGCTTGGATAGAAAATGAACCAGTGAACCTTTGGGGTAACATTAAAGACATCAAGAATTTAATCAAGTTAATCAGTTGCTATCTTGGTATCACAGTTCATTACACTTAAAGTCAGGAGAATCGATGGATACGGTGGCCTCTCTGAGGATGGTAGGTTGACTCATTGCTTGGGATTAATCACTCATAATCGGGAAGAAACTATTTTTTAAACATTTCTCATCATTTTTATGATTAAAAAGATATTATCCAATTTTTCAAAGATTTTGTTTTTCTTATTCGTTGAATATCTCAGAAACCAGTGATTTTATGAAAAAATATCAAAAAATCTTTTTTGTAGCTCGTGAAATTCTCTACAAAAAGTGTCTCTTGATATTTTTCTCTAAGCCTCTCCCTCTCTTGGATATTCACCGTATTAACTTGAATCCTTTTTCACTCATACCCTCTCACCACTTTACAATCATTCCCAGTTTTTATTCATCGTCAAAATATTTTTAAAACACTTTACCGTATTTTTTATCAAATGATTGAAGTTGAAAGCCCTCCAGTTTCCCTTTCAATAGCCCCCAATTATTCAAAGCTATTTGAGCCTTGTATTTTTGGAACAATACGTGCATTGTCAGTTGTCCCATTTTGTTTGTCATATCAACAACCGGATATTAAACTTTTCATTTTGAAGGACTGAAAACATGCATTTTCTGCTCAACAACTCGAATGTTTTCCACTGGAAATTCCAGTTATTTTCTCTCTTGTTTTTTTTTTCTTCATTCGGTTTTCTGATTTTATTTTTGGTCTTTCAGACAGAAGGATAGGACTCGTCTGCTCGTGACACCATCAGAAAATGCATTTTCTTGCTATTCCTCCTTGAAATAGAAAATTTATTTCGATGAAAATAATTTTTTCCAAAAATAATTTCTCGCTTCTTAAAAATCTTTTGACATTTTCTCCTAAAATCACTCATTACCGAAATCATCAATTATTAAAAAAAAAAAAGAAGAAAAATCTACTCATTACTCCACTGTATCAATTTAATAGAAAATCCCTTAACATTAAATTTTAAAATATTCTCCTCAATATGTGCTTCTCCCCCCCCCCCCCCCTCATTGAATTCAGTTTAATAAAAAAAAAATATTTTCCCCCAAAATAACCTCAAAAGAGAGAGAAAGAAAAAAACATATCAACTAGAATCTACCGATATGGAAAATACCAATTAACTTGAAAAGATACGAGTTTCAACGTTTTGTACACGATAAATGGTACGAAATAAAGAGAAAAAAAAAACGGTAAAAATGGCAGGAAAATACGTTTGTTGTATACGAATCGTTACATCGACGCAGATTAATTAACAATGACGAGTGTATGTCGAGAGTTAATTATCCAGTTGTGATGAAAACAAAGTTAAAACAATATACATAAAGGTTTGATGAAAACGCTCATCGTTGCCCGCTGTCCACTGAAATCTCATTTCAACGATTGCAACCAATTTCACTGAAGTAGAATAAAAAAAAAAACCATAGAGGGAATAGAGGTGCGAAATGATTTGAGGAGAGTACGCATGGAAAAAAAATATGAGTAAATATTGATGCTTTTATTCTCTCGCAATTCATTTCTGTATGAAATTTATTCATGAATTTATAAACGAGAAGTAATGTCAGATGTCTAGGGGTTGAGCTATACTAATTGCAAAAGTAATTTTTCTCAGTTGGAAAATGATGGAAAAAAAATTACATTAATTTTATTGATTCAAGGGAAGAGCCTTGAGAGCCAGTCATCTGTGCCTCCCCCCCCCCCCTTTTTCCCCTTCTGCAGCTGTACGAAGGTGTCATTTCTAGAGAAGAAACCAACGAACGAGATGAACTTTCTCCCTTACGATCGTTACGTCTAGTATTGAACTTTTTTTCTTCTCTTCAACTCATCGAACTCTTTAGCTCTTCAACATTTTTTTTTTTTCTAGAGTAATCCTCTTCTTTTTCATTTCGTTTGGCATAATTATTGATTTATCATGAGATGTGATGAATTTTTGTGATTAAATTTTATAAAAAACTTGAGTAGAGGAATTTTTTAAAAAATTCTTTATTAATTTTTTTAGAATCATAATATATGAGATTATATGAATATTTATGATTATGAAAAAATTGTCAATAATATTAATAATTATTAATATTGATGCTACACACAAAAAACGTTAGAGCTGTTTTAACTCCTGGTAGGCATATTTCAGTTCTTCTTGGGGGTGTTTTACTCCTAACTTGGGGATTTTTTTTATTAAGTTGTGGAATATATCATATTTGGGTGTGATAACATCATTCTGTCATGGGCATGAATTACCTCAATCATGGTGCTGATGCATGTATTATTACGTATGTATATATACATATATAAATAATAATCCGTGGAAATTCTCTATCTGCGATCTTTAAATAATTCGAAAATTTCACACCATCGGTATCCTTCATGCGAAATTTAATGTAAAATCGTAAAATTTATCGTATGAGACTGCTTTAAAATTGCTTTTCAAAGCAGTTGGAGTGCAGTTTTTCTTTTGAATTTTAAAGCAGTAAAACATGGTATCCTGTATTTTCTGATGCAATTTTTCCCAAAGTTTGGAAAACCAAAATTTTTTGTCACAAGTCTCAAAAAATGATAACGCATTTGACGAATGCTTACACGAAGAGAAAAGTTGAGTAGAAATTACGAGTCTGATGTTCCGTAATCGTGGGGCGGCCTTGAGGTGTGGGGAAAAATTACGTGACGTTCCGTAATTTTTTACTTGAAATGAACGTATTTTTCCCGTGATTTCAAGTAACAATTACGGAAACTCAAGCAATTTTTTCCCAAACCTACCGGTGGCCCCACGATTGTGAAACAGACTTAATTATTCTCTCCGTGTACCCTTCTCTGTTTACGTTTCTCTCTCTCTCTCTTGAATATGCATTTTCTCCTTTTTAAGTTGTTTCATCATTTTGTTAATTTTTATGGAAAATTATATGTAGTACAAAAATGTGCAACTTTATTTCGGAATTTCGGTCGAGGAAATTGAATCAATAAACTGCACTGCTTAAATATTTGGGTTAGAACTCATCATTTCAGGAAACAAATATCTCAGGGTTATTGGAAGCTTTGAAAAATTCTATTGATAAAGAATTGTAATCGTTTCCTGCAGAATATTAAATATTGCTTGCAATCCGTGAGACACGTGGCAAATATTGTGTTGAAAATATGCGGAAACCTGGACGGTTTTAATTATTCAGTTTTACAATCAATAACGATTTTTCATGTCGCTGAAATTAAATTTCGAATTAATCCATTTTTTCTAAATTATGAGAAATGCCAATATTTTTTATTGCTATTGTCGCATTTTGATAACAAGAAATTGAAAAATTGCAGAAAAAGTCGACAGAGCCGAAAAAACCTGATTTTTTTTTTATGGCACCGGAAAACTCAAAAATTTATGTTTTTTTCTGAATAGTGAAGGGAGTCATGTGAATTCATGTTTTGTAACTTCCTCCAATTCCCGATGAATTTATAGTTATCAAAATCCAAAAATATCAGACTTCAAAGTCTTGGAAATTTACAAAAATTTTAATGGCTTTTTAACGACTAATTGTTGAAAATTTCTACATATTAATGATTTTGTTATTCGTTTTCTTTTATCTCTTGGGCACGAAAGCGATGCCGGGAGGTACCTCTTTTGTCATTAATGATAATGACAAATCATTAGAATGGAATTCGACGTGCTACAAAACAATTATGCTAATGACGTTGAATTCCAATCTAAGAAATCATCATTTTTATCATATTGTCGACGCTGAAGAAATCAAATGTGAATGAAATCGAATGACATTAAGAATTAATGTACCTATTATGGTTGTTTTGGTGAAAAATGTCTACGCAATTTTGATCAGTGATTGATTATTTCCACTGAATTAATCACTGATACGAATAATTTCGGTGATATTCACGTAGCTTTGTCATAGTGATCGCAGTTGATAATGTGATTGGATGAATCGTTGACATTACAGTTGAGATAATCAGTAGAAAAAGTGTTGATTGTAGTATTTTGGATTTTGAATCTGACAATGGATGTCTTCAAACCATTTTAAGGGGGAATTCAAAAAGTTACCAGACAGTGTCATTGAGAAGGCGATTAGTGCTTTCAGTATCATTATATCGATGCTATGAAACTAAGGAAGTAGAATCATCCATCGAAAGCAATATTGTTGAATCATCATCAGATACGAAATAGTCGTCAATGAAGCGCCGCAGGGCTTTTCCTAATGCGCCCATACCCATCATCATTATGGAATCGTTCAACGTTGAATCACAAAAACAATTCCCACCACTTCCCGAGTATGTATAAAGGGAGCCAGTGATCGGTTGGTAAAGTATACGAGTGAAAATTTGACAAGCAGACGTACCGAGAGGAATACGTAAAGATTCAAAAGGTAATAAGTCATCACCACTCGTCTTCAATGAGACAGTAATACTATCCTAAAATCAAAATTGTTGTTTCCAGAATATAATAAGAAGAACTGTCAAGAAGCCATCATGACTATGGCCACTATGACATCACCAAAAGTAGTATTTTTCTTCGTTCTGACTGTGGTGTCAATGAGCCATACAGTCATATCATCAGAGATGACCAATGATACAACTCCACAATATGCTGTCACTGAACTCACAGAAGCAGAACATCTGACATTCCAATGGACACTGAAAAATTACTCACTCCTTTCCCGAGGAGGCTCAGAATGCTTCCGTTCACCGTACTTCCACACAAAGAGCGATGATGTTCAATGGCTACTAAAATTTTGTCCAAGCTGGAACTACGATTCCTATTCTGGAATAATCAAGCTCATGAGCCTTTCTCCGAAAGACTCAGAAAAAAGTCATTTCACAATAAAAGGTCAGATCTCAATTTTTGAGGCAGATATTATTCTAGGAAATAAAACATTTTTAAAATTTTTACGTACACGTGAGGAGTCAGAATTTAAGATTCCTGTAGACAAGGAATCTCCTCAACATTCTGCGGATGAGATGAATATACGTTGTGACTTTGATGTGAGAAGAACCATAACAAAGAGAATCGATGTCACGGAACAGAAAATCGTTCGAGAATCTCAGAAAGGAATATTGAATGACGATTTTCGTCGACTTTTAAAAAGTGAAAAGTTTAGTGATGTTGACATTTTTGTGGAAAATAAAAATTTAACAGCACTATCAGAAATCGTCTTTGCAACTTATCATCCCGTACGAGAAAAATTCTCAGCACATAAAAACATCTTAGCAACTCGTAGTCCCGTATTCGCTGATTTGTTCGAACAAATGGAGAGAAATGATACTGGAAAATTACAAGTGATAATTGAAGATAAAGAGCCCGCAGTGATGAAAGCAATATTAGAATACCTCTACACCAATGATGTCACAAATCTCGATGAGTTCCCGTTGATGGTTGAATTATTATCAGCAGCTGATAAGTATGAATTACCACAATTGAAAATCATGTGTGCAGCAATACTTCATAAACGACATAACGTAGATAGTACTGCGGATATTCTGGTATCCACCGATCGCTATGGTCTGGATGAATTGAAGAAACAAAGCAGTGAATTCATAAAGAATTATTTCTTTGATGTGATGGAGAAGGAAGGCTATAAGATGATCCAGTACAACAATCCTGGACAGTTGATAAAGGAACACTTTTTCTATGCCACTGATAGGCATTTTTAACCTTCATACGATAAGTTTAACCCAGATGTTTTGGTATCTTTATACGACATGGTCACTTTTCGTTTGAGGTAAATTGTCATAATAAATAATCATCAATGAGTTATATTTCTTAACAATTCAAAAGAAAGGAAAGTTGGTTTCAAAATAGTACGTTGTGTAATTAGTGCGTAAAGTGCAACTTTTTAGTTCGTAAGCGTTAAACATACTATTTTTTGTAATACGAGACAGTGAAGCGCGCTGCGCGCGCTGTGTAAGTGTGGATTTTCACTCATTCAAATTTCCCGGGTGAAACCTAACCAACTTCATACCTATTGCCATTGACCAATGAGGAATCAGTCTTACGCGTTTTCGAGATATTTTCGACTCTAACGATGTTCATTTATGTGTATGAGCTTTCTTGAATAGGACCTGCCGAAATTCGCTTTGAAGCGGAGTTTGGGGGGCAAAGTGTTTGTTTTGTGCGCGGAATGTATAAAGTTCAAGGCGGTACGTAAAGTGATATTTGAGTGCGTAAAGCATCGCTCGACCTCTGAACTTTCTGCATGCCGTGCGGAAAATAAACACTTTGCGCACGCAAAACGATGCCGGAAAGTAAATTTCTTCGGCAGGTGTTACAAAAAATCTTTTAAGAACCGATATACTTGGAGATATCAAACCAAATGCTTGCTGTGTAATAAAAAAATTATTATGGAATATATATTTCAATGAGTTGCTCTTAAAATACGTGCATTTATTCAACTGCTGGATATGTTCCGAATACAATAATCAAAAAAATCTTCATAACTGGTTATGATGTTCCCGATCATTATTCATAATTTTATTTGTCTCATCAATTAGACATTGTCATATCATATGATGACATTGAGTTATTCTACAAGAGCTCGAGTTCATTTCCTGTTAATGACATAAAGATAAAACATCAAAATAGATACTAATCAACTTCGATGGGAGTATAAACACGGTCACAGTAAATGACTAGGGGTCATTAGCAAAGTATCAGCGATTTCTGAAAAGTACTGGTTGTACAAAATTATAAAAAAAAAATTCAATTTTCCAAACAAAAACCACCTCATCTCCTCCGAATGAGTATTCTGAATACATCCAAGAAAATTTCATGTCTTTCTACTCAGTAGTTTTTTTATTACGACTTTTTTGAAATTTTTCAGTGTGCGATGGATTCCGTTACCCCTCGAACCATGTATACGTAACCCACAACTGTTCAACGATTTCGATAACGATTTTCCACTGCATTATTTTCTCTCTTCTGCCAAGTACGCTGGCAGTCCTGCTATAATACAATTTGCACTAATCCATACTTTGTAACTTCCTCCAATTCCCGATGAATTTATAATTATCAAATTCCAAAAATACCGGACTTCAAAGTCTTGGAAATTTACAAAAATTGTAATGACTTTTTAACGACTAACTGTTGAAAATATTTACATTTTAATGATTTTGTTATTCGTTTTCTTTTATGTCTTGTGCCCGTGAGCGATGCCGGGGAGTACCACTTGACATTGATGATAACCAAAAATCATTAGAATGGGATTCGACGTACTGCAAAACAACTGCGCCAAGGACGTTAAATTCCAATCTAACAAATCATCATTTTTATCAGATTTTCGACGCTGAAGAAATCAAATGTGAATGAAATCGAATGACATTAAAAATCAATGTATCTATTACGATTGTTCTGGTGAAAAATACTCAGAAAAATATCTACGCAATTTTGATCAGTGATTGATTATTTCAATCACTGATACGAATAATTTCGGTGATATTCACGTAGCTCAGCTCAAGCCTCTGGACATTAAGCTAGCTGGCCATAATTGTCAAATCACTCAGTCCAGAGCTAAGGTCAAATTCAAAATGATTGCTATGACCTGTCGAGATCTACGTCATTTGATTTAGCTTAGTTGGAAAAGTGTCCAGCGCATAACTAGAAGACCCGGGTTCAAATCCTGGCTGGGGCTGTGACGTTTTTTCTTTCTAAATTTTAATTTTCACTCCTTAATGGACTACTCGCTCTCCTTTGAACTCAGTAATACCTTGCTCCTCATTTGTCATAGTGATCGCAGTTGATAATGTGATTGGATGAATCGTTGACATCACAGTTGAGATAATCAGTAGAAAAATGACAGGCGGCTGTATCGTCGATGCAGCCGTAGAATTTAACGTGGATACGTCTAACGTTCAGAGAGATATAAGAAGTTGAACATATTGCATACAATGGTTACTGTTTTAATGTCACTTTATCAAGTATTGGTCGGTGATAAGAAAAGTATGAAAAACCAACGTATTTGTGTGAACGATTAACTTTGTCTGTATGTTATTTCGAGCTTAGTATATCAATTCAAAAGTTCTTTGTTACCCATACATTAGCAGTCGATAATTTAAACTTGTGCATCAGTAGTCGATAATTTAGCAACAATTAGGGACACGGATAATTTACTAATATCTAAAGAACGCCGATAGACGGTGTTGAACGATAAGAACTTTATCACAATCACCGTCAAAATGAAACTATAGACGTATCCACGTCAAAATCTGTAGTCTTGAAATGTTTTTCACAAATATACACGATTTTCTTTAGATGTAGGTTAGGATATGCATTACACAGTGCACGTATCCAATTTTGACGGATTATTGGATCAGAGGGTAGACTAAACACACTTTCATTTGGTCCCAAAGAACAATACGGAATTGCGCAACGTTTTGGCATGATAAGACGTTCCTTAATCCTTTTATTAATTTTTTGATTCGATTATTTGATTCAAGTTTGTTCACAATCAACCATCATAAATGCGTCAATCGTAGCCAGCATGGAAAATAGAAAGACATCTATTCTTCATGATGATAACTATGTTTGATTGTAATCATCCATGGATAATTTATCGATGTGCGATGATAAGTTATCGAAAGAGCACAGTCATCCGTCGATAAGTTATCAATGTGACATGATAAGTTTTCGAAAGAGTAAAATGTTTCCTGGTAGATGGCGCTGGGGCATAAATACTACTTACATCATTTCACAAAATCGCCCCCCATCCCCATAAAGTTCAAAACGAAACTATAGACGTATCCACGTCAAAAAAAGTGTTGATCGTAGTTTTTGGATTTTGAATCTGACAATGGATGTTTTCGAAACATTTTAAGCGGGAATTCAATAAGTTATTAGACAGTGTCATTGAGAATGCGATTAGTGCTTTCAGTATCATTATATCGATGCTATCAAACTATGAAGTAGAATCATCCATCGAAAATAATATTGTTAAATCGTCATTAGATACGAAATCGGTGTCAATGAAGCGCCGCAGGGCTTTTCCTAATGTGCCCATACCCATCATCATTATGGAATCGTTTGACATTGAACCAAAAAAATATTCCCACCACTTCCCGAGTATATATAAGCGCAGCCAGTGATCGGTTGGTAAAGTATACGAGTGAACATTTGACAAGCAGACGTACCGAGAGGAATACATAAAGATTTAAAAGGTAATAAGTCATCACCACTCGTCTCCAATAAGACAGTAATACTATTCTAAGATCAAAATTGTTGTTTCCAGAATATAATAAGAACTATCAAGAAGCCATCATAATTATGGTCACTATGCCATCGTCGAAAGTAGTATCTTTCTTCATTCTGACTGTGATGTCAATGAGCCATACAATCATATCCAACTTTACAACACCAGAATCTGCTGTTACTGAGCTCACAGCACCAGAACATTCAGTATTTCAATGGACACTGAAGAATTACTTAATTCTTTCGCAAGGGCAGTCAAGATGCTTCCATTCGCCGAAGTTCTACACAAAGAGCATTGATGTTGAATGGCAACTAATAACTTGTCCATGCGACATGTCTCGTCCATATTCTGTAATAATCAGGCTCATGAGCTATCCGAAAAGCTCAGCTCACATTAATTCCGTAATAGACAATGAGATCTCAATTTTCAAAGGAGATTTCCTTCTAGGAAGTTTCATATCTTCAAACAAGGTACAGATAGGTAGGGAGTTACAACTGAATTTATGTTCCCCCCCACCGAGATTTCGTCATTGGTTCGATTCTGCGGATGAGATGACCATACATTGTGCACTTAATGTAAGAAGAGCCATAACAAACAGAATCAATATCATAGTACCTCGGGAACAGAAAATCGTTCAGGAATCGCAGAAAGCAACATTGAAGGACGATTTTCGTCCATTTTTAAAAAGTGAAAATTTCAGTGATGTTGAGATTATTGTAGGAGATGAAAAATTATCAGCACATGGAATCATCTTGGCAGTTCGTAGTAAAAAATTCGCTGACTTGTTCGAACACATAGAGAGAAATGATACTGGAAAATTACAAGTGATATTTAAAGATAAGGAGCCCGCAGTGATGAAAGCAATATTAGAATACCTCTACACCGATAATGTCACCAATCTCGATGAGTTTCCATCTATGTTTGAATTACTATCAGCAGCTGATGAGTTTAAATTACCACAATTGAAAATCATGTGTGAAGCAGCTCTTCATAAACGACTTGATGTAGATAGTGCTGCGGATATTCTGGTATTCACTGATCGCTATGGTCTGGATGAATTGAAGAAATATGCCATGGAATTCATAAAAAATCATTACGATGATGTGAAGAAGACAGATGGCTATAAGAAGATAAAGGACAAGTATTCTGGACTGTACATGGAAATACTCTTGTCCACCACTGATAAGCGTTTTTAACTTTCATATGATAAGTTTAACCCAGATGTTTTGGTATGTTTATGACATGTTCACTTTTCGTTCGAGGTAAATTGTTCATAATAAATGATCATCAATGAATTATATTTTTTAACAATTTAAAAGGAAGGAAAGTTGGTTTGGCTGAATACTCCCAAAGAATTTCATGTCTTTCTACTCAGTAGTTTTTTTATTACGATTTTTTGAAAATTTTTCAGTGTACGACGGGTTCCGTTACCCCTCAAACCATGTACATAACCCACAACTATCAAAACGATATTTCCTTTTTATGCTCCCTTTCTTGTCCATTTCCTCCGGTCTTTTACCCTTCTTTCACACACGCGCGCAAGTTAATCCACAAATTTATGAAGACATTCTGCGGAATAAAAGGCATTACCAGCAATTTCAGCGATTTAAATGCGACATCGGATGGTTTGAATGCAGGTTCTGTAATTATATTTCATGGGAGTATGTACTGGACTTTTCAGGGAGAAAATTATTCGATGCTTTAGACACATTCCCTAGGGGCTGTTGATGCATTATTGATGGGTTTGTAGCGGTCAAAACAATGAGGGTATGTTTGAATATAATCCATGATGTTTTACCTTCAGATATTTTATCATGATGCATTATAGAGTTGATTGAATGTTAATTAGTTATATGGGGAATTGTTTGATTGAGGTTTGGATATTGTTGATTAATTAAAGAGGGATCGATTCGAAATATCTGATTGGATTGAACTGTGATTAAAGGGAATGACTCTACCGTCAGTCATTATCAAGGAGAAATGATTTTGATCATAACATGCATCTGATCATGATCGACTCATACGATTTAACTCATAAAATTTGACCCACACAATTATCAAAGAATAAATATTAATTCATTGATGAATTATCATCATTCTATGACCCTCAGATTCAATGCTCTAATCTCCAAAAAAAAAAAAAAAATTGTTTATGTTCACCCAAACACTTGGATAAATTCCCAGTATACTCATATCCAACTCGAGTATTTCTCCCCCCAGAAGTGTGATATAACAGACTGGTTCAACGTTGAATAAACCATGATTTTAAGAATTTTAGTTTTTCGAGGCACAACGCCTGCCAGAAATGCTTGAGGCAAATCTCATGGCTCGTGTTGCATTTTGGTTAATTCATGGATGAAAGTGAGTTGAGTTGTGGGTGTATGCCAAAAATAACACCTTAAATATTTCACAATTGCCGCACTCTTATCCTCTCCATAAACCAAAGAGAAGCAAAAAAACCTTCAAATATTTAAGGATATTCCGCATCGTTGCTGTCATAATCGATTGATTTTTTTTATTCACCTTTCATTTTATGTCTAACCTCCGTTCCCTTGTTCCTCTTCAATATTTCATTCATTCATCTGTATCTCCAATTTCTCATGTCTCACTCGATATATAAATTTATATATCTCACTAGATAAGACGTTTTATTGAGACTAAATTGTTGGATATTCTGGGCACGTATTCACAAGGACATGGCGCGCATCACCGATACTTTGTCATTTTATTTTTTTTTCATCAGACAAGATTTTTCATCCCATTCCTAGCAATAATATCTTACGTGCTCCACTGGTCTGAGATTCTCGAATTTCCGAGATTAAAATTGAACCATTCTACCTCCCCCCCCCCCCTCCTCCCCCACCCCTTCACCCTTCGACTGCAGACGATACAATTCCAACAATTTAAGTCAAATAGTATGAATAATGTTTATCATTATTTCTCTTTCTAAGAATGAAGATTTTCATCTAGATATCTCGTGTTTATCTTCTGCGCAGTATTCTTGTGCGCAGTATTGGTATGACTAGAAAACTCCCTGTACTTTACCACTGGTTATCACGACTTCCTAGATGGCTGGCACTCATAAAATTCACCCGTTATCGTTTACGGCTGTTGCAGCTACGGTCATACGACACAACTTTTGTTTTTTTTTTATATTTTTTTTTTTTACGGGCGTATACACTTATTCAGAGGGGGGGTTTCTTTTTCATATCTTTGAGGGTGCGAGAGTTAACAAATTGGACAAGTGTATTTTGAGGTTTAAGTCGTATATTTGAGTTTTAAATTTTATGGTTTATTGTTGTAAATTTTAAATATGATTCAGGGTTTTTTTTTTTTCAATAAATAATCATTTTTTTTGTTTATGATCAGAATTTTTTGAAAAAAATTCATTTAAAAATTTTGAAATTATAGATAATGAGAGATTGAATAAATTATTTGATAAAATATATATTTATAATCACTTACCACAAGCACCCTGATGCTTAACCCTCGTATTCTTTCGTTTGCGACAGCTAGACTGTCTCATTTGACAATGATTATTGTATGTTACATCGTCATTACCACACACTGGCTCTGATGTGCTTGGACAATCCTCAGGGCACTGGCAGAGGGCACGACCGGTCTCAGACACAACGCAAATTGCACCCCAGGCGCAAAATGTTTTTTCACATGGTTCTGTAATTAAAAAAAATAATTCCATTAATGTTTCATCCTCTTCAACATTTTTTACATTATTCAAATTTTCTCTCTTCCTTGATTTTTAATTCCAAAAAACAGGACATTGAATACATTTTTAATTCACTTTGTTTTTGACGTGGATATGTCTGTTGTTTCATTTTGACAGTGATTTTGATAAAGTTCTTATCGTTCAACGCCGTCTATCGGCGTTCTTTAGATATTAGTAAATTATCGGCGTCCCTAATTGTTGGTAAATTATCGACTACTGATACATAAGTGTAAATTATCGACTGCTAATGTATGGGTTTTGAATTTTTGAATTGATATACTAACTTCGAAATAACATACAGACAAAGTTAATCATATCATACTTTTCTTATCACCGACCAATACTTAATAAAGTGACATTAAAACAGTAACCATTGTATGCAACATGTTCAACTTTTTATATCTCTCTGAACGTTAGACGTATCCACGTTAAATTCTACGGCTGTATCGATGATACAGCTGCCTGTCATTTTTTTTCAGAAATTAGAAAAAAAAAGTCTGAGCACATTAATTGTATCTTCATTTTGTTTTATTGCAGTGAAAATATCTCACTCGTACTCCAAACTGAGCCATCCCGAGTCGGCGACCGAGTGTGTGGGACAAAAGAATAGGAATAACTGAAGGGAGGGGAGAGTCGAAGCTTTATATTGTGTGGTTGCGACGTTGGGATTTAACGACTACGACGACAATGGCATCAGGAGTGCGACGTGACCCGCAATATTTCGAGAAAGTGGAGATAGAGAAATGCCGGATGACGAAAAGCCGGTGGCACGCAGCAAAAATGGAAACGGGTGGTGGCGTTGGCGAAAAACGGTTTTTTACAAAAAAAAGTATTGAAAAAAAATATATAGAATATGCATCTACTCGGAAAATAAACGTGTGAAGTCGACTGTTTTCTCACTATTTCTCATATTCTCGAATGAAAATAAACGGATCAAATCTGATCTTTCGATGAATAATTTCGGCATGAGTTGTGGGCGTGCGATTATTAATTTTAATATAGAATGTTTAGAAGATCATTCATTATTGAATTAATGTGAAAAATCAGGTATTAAGGGGCAAAGCATGAGGGTCAACTCGTTATGATCCAAAGTAAAATTTTAATCCAAGTATTCAATCTCATCTCCACCATCTCCATGACCCTTTTATACCTTATATGTGACCCATGAAATCCTTGAGTTTTAGTGACCCTCGACTCATCGATCTCCAATCTCTCATTAAATCATGGGACACGTTTTTCTCTTCCTAAATAAGAAATCCACTGAATAAATGAGAATCCTCGGGTCGTTAATCTTAAATGGCAAGACGATTGACACTGACAATCCCGGAAATCTGTTGGTGATAATCCCCGATCATTAATACAGCTGAGGATTTGATCCCACGAGGAAAAATTTCTCGATTTACACTAGACTGGGTCAATCGTCTCTCTCACCGAGTACTTCAGCGAAAGCTAGAGTTTTTTTTTCTTCTTTCATTACTTATTTTTTACCATTGACGTATAAGCTTCTTTATCCACTTCTCAGGGTCTTCCAAGACGTTCTCTGAAGGCTTTCACGAGGAGATTAGTAAGTTGGAATAGTCAACCTTCGTCTTATCTCCTTCCGACGAATAAGAACCAGAAAAAAAATCGGGGAATCCCCTTTTTTTTTTCTTCAACTGAAATTAGAATGATAAAGGGACAAATAAAATTTCTCATGATTTCTTACTTGAAGTTTGTTATCCCGATGGACATTATTCAACCAAGGAAAAGGAATTAACGACGGTGGCGCCCCCTCGGGCACTACAATACTATTTTTTCCTCGAGTCCGATGGTAGCTTGTAATAGAACGGGGTTAACTCCTTGCAATGTCGTTGATACGATCGTGCATGGGTTTAGTGCCGTATTTTACGTAGTTTATAACAGCTACACACCAACAGGCTAGAAATTCTAGCCCAGGCGTTGACGGTAAACAGGGCTAGGTTGTGCGCCAACATCGTTCGTCAGTAAAGGATCTAAGGGTCAACGCTCCGGTCATTTGATACGTTCACACTCGTGTCAACTTTACGGATAAATATTGTTATTTTCTATAAAACAGTTTTTAAGCTTCTCTGGGAAAAGTATATGACTAGAAAATTACCGTCTTTAAAGGTTAAATCCTACAATTGAAATGAAGTTAAATTTTCATGTTCCTGTTGATATCTTTAATTTAATGAAAAAAAAGAAGAGTGCGCCCGGGCCACACAACATAAATGAAACTTCTTGAAAGATCATCGCATATTGTAAACTAGATCGATGAAACAGGGCCGCATCAGATAGATAAAACAGGACCGTCACGGTTGAGCAACGTTCGTCTTCGTGAGAGAGAGAGGGATCAATATATTCGTCTTGTTGATTTCATCACTTCCGTCCCCATTTTCGTGACGATTTTTCATTTCACTACCCCCGCTAAAGAAGTTTCACTTGAAAAAAAAAAAAAAAATTCAAATCCTCAAGAAATGAGTGTAAGATTAGGATCAAATAGTGGTCATTCAATTATTTGCAGGTATAGTTGGTACGTGTTAACGTGAGAGGAAGGTGGAAAAAATTCAACGGAAAGAGTACAAAGTTTATGTACTCCAATGCCGGGTGTAAACATTGGTCAGTTAACGTGACCAGAATGCTCAGCGGTATTAGAATGAACGTACTCTTTTCAGGTCAGTATATATTCTTTACAAACAAAACAATGTATTCTTTGAAAATACGTGATCCATTATTTCGAGTCTAAATCCTATACATGATTCAGAAATGATTTTACGGTTATCTTCCAGGATACAAATGATTTTGTTGAGGCACTGGAGAATTCATGGAATATACTATTCAATATCGATCCTTCCTTTTTTTTTTCATCCATTTAAGGATGAAAATCTCACAGTTGGGAGGTATTATACTCACAACGTGTTTTTAGAGTGATGGATAAAAAACAAATATGAAGTGTAATATCTTCTTATTCCAAACGCTACTATCATCCGTCATGATCCGTCTTGTCCAGCGGTCGTGCTCCACAATTACTTATCAACGTTGGGTGGAAGAAAAATTAGGGGTGGGATGAAGAAATGGGACAGTTTATGTCGGAGTTTTAATAAATTGATTTTTACGTTAAAACTCTCATGATTTTGGTTGGGTGAATAAATTTGTTTAAAGTCTTCAAAAAAGTGATTAAAAAATTGACATAAACGCCGAAAAAAAATTGTAGGATATAATCTAGCACTACCCCAAGAGAAATCTTCGATTTCGCACGAGGAAAAAAATTAATCAATGTGTGTTTTGATAAGAGGGAGCATTGACAGAACCTCATCAAAGTAAAGTCATCAGCACTTTGGCGCAGAATCTTTAAATTGTTGAATGGAAAAAAATGTGAGTATATCTGCGGCAGCAGCTGCGTAATATTTTTTACATTCGATTGAAGCTCACCGGCAATGAGTGTGCTTCTGACTACAGTGTTACACAAAGAAGCTAAAAAAAAAGCTCTGCTGAATAAAAGTAAAAAAAAAATATATGTGAATTCACTCCAGAATAAAAGCACTACGCAAAATTTGCTATGGTGAAAAACACGCTTTGAGCAAGCATTTTTCCATCCAATTCATTACTGAATATATTTACTTGATTCTTGTGAAAATATTGAAACAATTGAGCCTGTGTGTGTGAGTGAATGAAATGAAAAAACAAACTTCAACACAGCAAGATTTTTGGAATATTGAGTTCTTCTGTGAATGCAGAATGAATGTGTGAAAAAAAGAATTTACCTGAAATTGGAGAAACTAAGTGCAGGAAAAATTACAATGAAGTTGAAATAAGGAAAACCTGATCAGGTCCAAATTAGGCAAAATATATAGACCTGATTGTAGTGGTCTAAGGGACTAGAAAAATTGAAAATTTCAGGTTCACATTGAAAATACCTGACAATACTTGAATTCTACAAAGATAACGCCGCCCGTACCTGATCAGGCATTTGTAATAGCATAGTTTGCTAATCCTCCATATCAGGTTCATATGGAATACACCTGATCAGGTATTAGAATGATATTAAATTGAATCTCTGCGATTTCGAACGCCTTCCAAGAATCACAAACAATTAGAACCTCTTGATGTCACAATAACTCCCAACAATTGATTGCTATTTTCGCCAACAGAAAAAAAAATTCTTTCCCCCCACTGTGTGCACAAAAAATTAAAGCCCGACATTCAGAGGAGACGAAACTAAATTAGTGCCAGTTGAGCGGATAGAAAAGTCAAGAAGATTATGTATAGACGAAAAGCAGAGAGAAGCGAAAAGACTGGAGATAAATAAGCTATTGTGATTTGAGTGTGGTAGGTTGCCATCAAGTACCTAACCTGAATCTACAATACTTGTCCCTTGGTCTTTTTTCCTACCCCCAAGATCCTTACCTCCCGGACAATAGTATATCTCGTTATCTCAACTCTCCGATTTCTCGTTCATCCAAAACCCTCTTCAGCACACTGTCTGACCCCAAACTTATTGAACCAATAGTTAATTCACCTGATGCTATACTCCTTCTAGAATCACCCGGTGATATCAATTTTTCCTTCATATGATTTCCCGTTATCATTTAATTTCTTTCTTCACAGTTCGATCAGCCTCTGTATTCAAGCGTAACCCCCTCTCGTTGCAATCAAAGAAGCCATCGAGAGTCAAGATAAATTCAAGGAAGAGAGGCTAGAATATCATACCAGTGGAACTGTACTTGTGATTGTATTCTGAAGGACTTCTCGAGAATGGGATAGGTGGAATGTGTTAGACAGGATAAAGCACGGCAGATAATAGCTATTATATTCTGACATGAAGGAGAAGTTTATCTTTCGTAAGATGATCGTAGATATACCGTACAGTGAGTTAACCCCTCCTTCATCGTTTTCCCTACACATTCTAACCCCATTAAAACTTGACTCAACAAATAATTTTGATGCATTCCCAAAGCCCTGTTTGAAATTATACCAAGATGGTACAATCATGTGCACGGATAAAGACAGTTGGGATTCAAGAAGTTGACGAGAATCTCTTGAGCTATTTTTAATTGCCAATTATTTTGTCATAATTATGCTCCAAATGAGACTCTATTGATTTCATCTCATCTTAATTATCTTCCTTCAGGAATGAAGAGTCATAAAACGACAAAATAATATAATTATATTCATCTGCATAGGACAATTCGTGTAATTCAGAAGAGCTCAACATTTAAAATGTCATTTTCCAAACGTACGCCCAGAAGTGGCTGCTCTGTGTAACTGACACAAATATAATTCGTAACAATTTTTATTACGTCAGGTTGAAATGAGAGAAGACGACAGAGGGGTAGATCTCGTAGCGTCTAGAGTTCTCGTAAAGATGTAAAGGGGAATAATGGTTAGGGGTAGGGGGGGAAATTGAAGTAAGAGTGTCGTATATAGTACATGACCCAACGGATTGTATTAATGGCCCCCTTGAGTGAAATTCTGCACAGAGCAACTACCTTGTGATAATTGTACACTGGGTTATTACGTCCCAAGCTCTTCAACATTAACTCAAGTTTCAAATACTAAATTCATAAGGCTTCGATATTGTTTCTGTGTTATTTTACTTATCAAACACTGATTACTGCATCTATATGGAAATTTATGCTGTTACAGACAGCTAAATCGATTATCATTATGGATAGGGTGAATAATAATGAATAAGTATAGGAAGATGAATACGGATAGATGGAAGCGTACGAGACATCCAACTAATTATCGACGCTTCCGCTAATTAATGCGCCGGAATGCACATGGGGATGAGTGAACCTATCACGCTCATCAGTTCTCTATGTGTCGTGCTTCAGTGGATTTGGGTTATTAAAGGTATATTGTTAATGCATGTGGATATGGAAAATTATGATTATGTGAGAGATTTGAACATTTGTAGTCAATAAAATTATCTACGAGAAAGATTTCCTGATAAATGGACTCTTCTATCATTTGTATTTCTATTGAATTAATGATGAAGCAGGAAAATTCATCCAACAAAATGGATGAATATACTCGCAACTTGATGGCACCATTAGCTCAATCATATGCTATGTGGTTCTCCCCAGTAATTACATGTCCTGGATGCGGATCAATCGAAGTCCACATGTATGACCCTTCCATTACGTTTGATATTCACTGAGGAACATAACGTTCGTATGACGTAATACAGAACAGTCGGAGGGCGAGCATACAGATAGGCTGAGACGGTTGATGTCACGAGGCACTCCAACATCAATCGTCATCTCACAGTAATTGAGTCGAATCACTGAGAGAAGAGGAGTGGTTGTATCGATGGAGTAGGTTTATCAACAGAATTTCATAGAAAAAGAGAAGATGGAGATTTTGGAGACCGCGGTATTGATATTGATTGAGAATTTAGAGGAGAGATCTCCAATTAATTACGTGAGTAATGGACATCCCGATGGGTCGATGACAGTGGTTGGATGGTGGACTAATTAAATCAGGATGTACATATTGAAATGGTAATCCAGCCTCCTGGTAACCATGGATAATCACAGATGCCGGAAAGTTGGACGATGAAATGGTAATGCTGCTCTAATCTTCCTATTTATGACATCGTCAGTTTTACCATCGTTTCATTAATTCTATCATCGGTTAATAGTAAATCACATCATGGGCATTGCATCAATCATAAGTTATACATAAGCTTCCAGGGAAAATGCACCAACATCAAAACTCATCCTTGACGAGCAAGGACTATCCTGAAATATCATTTAGGGCTAAATCAACAAAATTCACTCAAATGGTCGACGTAATTACCCATTTCTCTTTACCCTGGTCTATTTCAGCTTAATTTTGTAATGCGTAACCAGAGGTATTCCATTATGTGCATAGGGCCTATCGTGTCCGAGGGGAGATCGGGTGAGATTTCGGTCCAGGCTGTTGCCGCAAGTACCACAGGCTAACCCCCTTAGCACCATTCCTGTCTCTGTTCCCAATGGATAGGGGCCACTGTTTCTGCTGCAAGATGATTATTTTTGTCGAGCTTACCTTTGTGGTTTCTCAGGAGAAACCAGAATCGCTGGTTAATCTCTTCTGCATGGGCTTTATCAGGATGTGGGTGTAGAAATTCAAGTAGAAAATGCTTTGCTGAGAAGACCTTCCTACAATATTCAAACATGTGACGTAGAATTTCCTCCATTTATTCTCAAATCAATATTCCCTTCTAGGAGCCGTGAACTATATCGAAGATCAGCAAGAGTTTTCATCTCATCCTTCAAAGGGTGCAATCTTTAGATTCCTTCAAGAATGAATGCGTGCACATTTTTATGGACGACCAGATAATTCAGAATAATCTCAACTGTGCACTTACTCGGCATTAAATATTCATTCCTATCCCCGCGATTCACGTGAGATATGCTTCCTTCTTTTTGTTCATTTCAAACCATATGGTTGCTTTTGCAGCACTCAGAATACTGCATAATACATGGTGACTCACAAAGTAGTTTCCAAAAAAATTTACCAGAGTGAATAAAATATTTCCCAGATTAAGGGAAGGATTCTGGTAAATGAGAAATTTGTATTACTGACTCTAGATAGGGCACGCATAATGATGTATTCATGATTCTATTAGAGCATGAGAAAAAAAATGAAAGAGTATGGTATATTCTCTACTCCAATGAATAAATCCCTCTGATCTTCATTATGCTCATGAAAATTATTATAACGAGTGAAGTTGTTGATATTCACTGGATGTATATTCTCCATAGTAACAATCTACCATAATCATTATGTCTCTTGAAAAAGAGGATACGAGAAACTAAGAGAGAAGTAACGTGAAAGTGTACAGACAGTAAAATTGTCGGCATGTATGTTATGAGATGAAAGAAATAAGGTCGTTTCTTACTGCTGGTGGTAGAGCGGTGAAGCCAACCGATAAACGGCGAAAAATGTTTTTCCCTTTTTCATTGTCCCCAGACTCTCCCTCTCACACCTACATTACCAAACCCTACGTCTGCCACTCGCACGTTCTTCTTTCCCAAACTCTTCGCATTTTCTTTCATTTTCTACGACCAGAACTTGGCTGCACATTTTCTTCTTATCCTCAATTTTTCACAACACTTTCCACAATTGAGTTTCTCCGTATTGTTTTGTTTCTTTTCCCAAGTTTATGAATCTATTTGTCTCCAAAACAACTTGATGATCGAGATCACCAGATGAGGAGAGACATTCATTAAAATCCTCTCTCTTAAATAATTCTCATATCTACACGTGACACAAAGTAGTCTCCAATATCAAAAGACGACAGAGCGTGGAAAACTGTTGGTAGGAACTCCCTTCCTCTCTCACTCCAGAGTGACAATACTCAAGTGGGTTTGGAGTAGAGACTTGGACCCTCATAATATCTCTATCCCATCCCTTTCTCCATCTCCATCTCTCTCACTCATTAGTGTACACTTCAGCCGCTCCCACACAAACACCCGCAGATCGATTCCGTTTAGTCAGATCCGTCTCTCTTCTTTCGAGTTAGTTGAAGCAGTATATCCGATGTACACAGTCTATTTCATGCTGTTTGTTTTGCTCCAACGATTTATTTTTCAATCCTCTCAAAGCCTTTCAGAAGCACATTACATTATGATAAAGTTTTGAATGCTGCAGAGAAGCCTTAAAAAGACTCACCATGCTCCGAATATTCAGAGGTCACGAAGCTATTGATTTGCTGTTGACGAAGACTCGTTATCTTTTCATGTTTCCGTCTATGATAAGAGTCAAAAAGACAAGCTCGGGAAACACGTCAAGGATGGTATTAATATCATCTCCGATACAACCAAGATCTTCCAAATTAGACTGTAGGACAATCCGTCAGAATCAGAAGCCATTGTTCAATGATTCAAAAGTTTCAGTATTCTTGGAAATGAGAGGATAAGTTTGAAGGATAAATGATTGGACAATGAAGCGATGAGAATACTCGGTTAATTTTACTACACGTAATGCTTCCCTAAAGACACGGGGTGACTTTCCATTTTGACACAAGCTAACTCAGCACTTTGGTTATTTCTTTGAATGTAGATGTATGCCACAAGATAAGGGCAAAGTGTTGTGCATCTACACCCTCTTTGACCCTCAGGTTGTAAGCACCCTCTTGTATCATTTCTCTCTTCTTTTTCGTCACCTCTTCTGTTTCCACTTCAAACTAAAGCCCCGGTAGACATGACCCAACGATATAGCTTTGGAAGGGCGCATTCACCAAAATCCAGATAGTCCGGCAAAACTCAATTACCACCTGGAGATGTGGACGAATCCTTCAAAATAGTTTTGTTAAGCACAATTGTTGATGATATGAATATAATTTGAATTTTCTAAATAACGGGGTTGTTGGAGACGGATAAATTATTCATGCAAATATACATGTGTCCGGTTTGTTGGGTAGATGGGATGGAAATTAATTTACCATTCAACCAAACTTGCCGGTTGTGAATTAACATGCATTCCACTGTTTTATAATTTCATAAAATTCCGGTGGATCATGTTGATTATGTTTAATGATTAAGTTGAGAGAGTTATCGTGTTATTTGGGTTATGAATTTTCTTGATTGTGAGCTGATTCAATAAAAAAAATCAAGAAATTAGGAGATTCACAAAATATCAAAAAAGTTCTTTTCCATGATTAGCGAGAAAAGAAAACACGGAAAATTGCATAAAATGGAAAAATAATCCTCTTCACCTTTCAAACAAAATCCCAGCCGATAAGGATTATCAGTTTCACTTTCGTGTACATACCAGGTGAATATCAATCTACAGAATCTCATTAACGATGATTAGTCCGTAATCTCCGGTTTTGATCGGCCCCCATAGCTTCAGCCACTATCCGCTACTACAATCCACGCACGACCACTTCCGCCATTAACCGGTAAACACGGACTAACGCCTCTTCTAGATTACTACATATACATGGAGTAATAATAATTATTAAACCACCGAGTGGGGAATTCACTGGTTATCATTAAGGAATTCATGGATTTTCAGAGATATTCAATTCGCAGTATTCAACCAACCGACTGCTTCACATCTCCCAGACTGGATTCTGTCTAATTTTGAGTACAAAAATAAACACGAGTGAGAATATAATGTACTACTCTTGTGAATTGTCTATAGTGGTTATTTCGATGGTTTTGAGTAGCTGTTAAAACTATTTGACGGATGAGGAAATTACTGATGCATGAAGCTGTCGGTTACAGGTATTCTAGCAGGTGAGTGTAAATATCCAGGATGTTCTAAAGATCATACCATTAAAATTTCAACTTTTATGATTACGATTACAATTAAATATCTCTATTTGCATTGACTGATTAACAGTAGAAACGTCAGTCAGAGATGGAGTGTTTTAATTGCCCTGAGAGCAATAAAAATGAATTATAAATCAACAAGAATCCCTCAATTCAACAGCTGCCTCTGAATAATCTTCATAAAAATGTAAAGAACGTGAATACAGCAATCAAGCATGAAAAACAGAAAGTCACGGCTAATTAAGAACTAACCATTCGACTTAATGAGCCTCAGTGAGAGATAAAAGCTACTAAAATTACGTATTCATAGTGTAAAGCGTTCAACTTTGTTTGGAAATGATATGCTTGTTCGACTAGTACAAACCCATCGGCACGCCAACACCATCATCACGAGTAGAGTTAGGGTAGCTAATGAGTCTATATGCAAAAAAAAAAACTAAATGTAGAAAGTGAGTTCCAAAGGTTCAGAGGATTAAGTTAAAGGGGGGCAAAGTGTCGTTAACTAGTTCGTGTTAACTCAAGTGCCAGTGGAGTATACATATAGTCCTGTGAATTGGCATGCAGAGAGAATCTTTACTTTGGTAATTCAGGTGTCAATCTACTGAGTGAATTCATCCAAGTTTTCCAGTTTATGATGACGATAAAAAAAAATGGCAACCATTCACAATTTCATCATCACATGCAGATACTTTCAAAGTTGTGGTTTATATTACATTGATCTATATTCGGAAGGAACGAAAGTGGTATCTTCAGTTTGGATCATAAAGTATACGAAGATCATGTTATATTCATGAAGTATATAAAGATGTTCTACTGAAAGCATGATCTTCTGCAAAGAAGCAACATCTTTCGAAGAAACTTGAAATTAATTTGAAAAACAAAACTATCATGTCTCTATCCACTAAATCGTAACAATATCAATGAAATTATTCAATCAATATTCAATCATATCTCGTTCCATCCAATTTATCTATCAATTCAAATCCTCAAACTTGAGAAATAGCATTGTTCCCATAATCACAAACCAATCAACTGTAACTACAAACTCGTGATAAATCACCAATGAGAATATACATTGTCCTTTATGTATAGATCTACCAATGTGTACAGTACATCAGTGTGAAAATCGTTAAACGGAAGTTTGGTTGCATCTCACGGTATAACAAAGTGCAATTCACAGCTTCAGTGTATCGTGGGTATTATCGAGAGTAGTGTAACGGGCCAATGGAAAGTTTCGTGGATGACTGGGTGTTAATTTCACGCAACAATGATTATTGCTATTCCCTGCATGATTGAAATTTTTTCCCACGACAGGATACTATAATTATTTCTTCATCAGCCAATGATGAGATTATGGAATATTAATATTTAAGAGGATCTTCTGTATTAGTAACATTCTAAAGTATTTGTGCTTATTTTTTTTCGAAGAAATTGACGGAGTACCTTGATAATTAAGCCCAGGATGCATCCAAGAAGACTTCCAAACGACATCCACTGGTGAAGCTTCAGACTTCTGATAAGCTTCTTGAAGACAGCTGAACTATCTCCCTTCGACATCGATCACCGTCACTGTCCACGAGCAGAGTGAAAACGTGTACCATCAGTTTGAAGAAAAATAATTCAAAGAAACTATTGAGAAACCGAGTATCATCGTCAAACCAAATGATCAAAGTTTTGATTTTTTTAAATTGAAACCTCCGTCAGTCTCATCATCCATCACCATCACCAGACTCATCAAATGGATTGAAAATGATGTCGAGTGACATCATTATTTTCAACTGATGCAGGCGACACTCGGTCACAGCCGGAGGGTAACTGTCTACAATCGTGTGAAAATCTGTAATCCACCAACATGACGGATAGCTCTCCAGACATAAAAATCTATTTAAAAAATATCTCCAAAATTCTGATAACTATGGAAAATTCATTTCAACATGTCCTTCAAGTCTTCATCAAAATAATGAACAATTCATGTCCAAAAAACAATCACTGATGTCCTTCAATGTACCAATTGTCATCAAATCAACAGCCATCGATGCATATCACCCTTTTCCTATTTATGCTAATCGACAGCACACGTCAGGCACATTAACACAAGCACAAAGTTTCATCGGATCAAGAGCGTCAGTATGAATGGACGAGAGTTCATGGGGAAAGGGGAAAGCAAATCATACCAGTGAAACGGGTGATAGCGACACGTGAGGCCACTCCATTTGAATTGACGTAAACGGCTAATTAGTCGACGCAAGGAGGGGGGAGAGAGTGGCGGGATGGGTGATCATAGTATACTCGAACGCCCCTGATGCATACATATAATCATCCATACTGGGTTCCTCTCGCTTCTCAAACAGGGGAGTGGAAAATAATCGAGGACACTCGGTTGGTCGATTGAGCCGATGACACGTCAACCCTTGGTTGATCGAAGGGGGGGTGGGAGTGGGCTAGAACGGGCGGGTCAGCTTCATCCTTCTGCTGTACTCGTGGGGGTACTCTGTCATTCCATTACTATCTGCGCTTGACGTTTACTGGCTCGCGTGTCATCGGCTCTCGGTGCATCGTACGCTGTCTCGTTTTGTTGAGGAGTTGGAGATATATCCACTACTGGTGGCTAGCATGGAATATTGGATGATGGTGGGGTTCTGCTGTAGATATTCAAAAGCCCGAGATTTGGAGAAGCTGTCAAAATCTTTAACACTTGAAAACTGGAGAGCATCACATTTTCCCCAATGTCAGTACATATTGCCCTACTAACTCCAACTGTCCTCTGGGGGCATCACTTGGACAACTCTCAGGTTATTCTCGCTTGTGCCGAATTGATTTTACCTCGATAACTTTTTGTATTATTGAAAATACAATGGAACGGGTGAACGTCATGAACAGCTGGATGTTAACGAGAGGACAGATGAATATTCATATGAAATTTGAATTGTTGAAGTCAACGAGCATCCGAATTTGATGGAGGCTCACTTGGTCTGGAAGTCATTGTTGTGGTGAAGGGTTTCAGTGGATTCATGAGGGTGTCCTGATTTCGGAAGTTCAATTATCCATGTTTCAGTTGTCTTCTGATGGATGTTGTCTTTTGAAAAAATCGTGTTGGAATCAAGTCACGAGTCTTTTCATTTACATTCTTTTCAGGGTACAACTACTTCTTTCAACTGGAAGTTGCGGCCCATTTTCAGAATTCCCTAGGGGATGAAAAAGGGTGCAGGAAGAAGAGAAAAAGAGAGAAAGACACGAAAGGACGGCGAGAACCAGAAATTAAATTTCGGCCAGTCCACAGTGGAATACCAATGCAGGATAAAAGTTGAAACAGACAAGTGTCTAGATCGGACCGATTTCACGGATCTAGAGAGGTGAGAGGGACAAAGAGAGCTGAATAAACCAAATGAATAAGACCATCTTCCTTTCTCTCGTTACATCAGAAAGGACTCCTTGGGATTTGACAATGAGGCAGCATCACCCAAGCCCCTTTTCTGTCCTTCGACAAAACGTGAAGGTTAGGGCTTTTTTTTCATAGTCCCAATGGACATACCGTGCCTTTTCTCTATTTTTCACTTTTTCCATCCACTCCGCCATTCGCGAAAAGCCTGTCTTGTTCGTGTCAGTACCTAGAGTCCCACGAGGTATACTAGAACAACCCACCATCCTTTCCTTGAGACACTTTCTACGTGACCGCATCACCATTGAGACACTCTCCATGATATTCAACATGAATGCTGGTGGAAGAAAGAGTCAAGCTGATGTCAACTCCATAATTCCCGGAAAATGATAAAGTTTGTGATGGTATCTTCTAACTGGATCACAGTTCAATATCCGGTGGAGTGAGGTAAAGTCAGGAATCATAGTTGTCGAAAAATGATCTAATCGAGTGACGGCAAACATTCTTTGATGCAATATGGTCAAAATATCTGCTTCAGCATCAAAATCACTCATCCCCATCGAAATATTCGCATCAAGTGCCACAGACTGATGAAGTTTGTCTAAAGATACTCCATAGGTGCACTTACCAATTATCCTGACAGAGGATTCAGATACAGAGACATTGTATGAGATGATGGAAGGGTTCACCATTAGTTGATCAAGCAGAAGTTACACGAATGAGTTTTAATAGGTTTCCTCATTGAATTTCGGAAACTTGGTAGACTTTGATCATACTGCAGTGATGTATTTCTCGATAATGAGGTGAAAACCCGTGAATGGAACATTGGAAGATTGATGAAAAGACCATCTGGCATTGTGATGGTACATAAAGGGATAAAAACAAGGGGTATGTAATGAAAGTACGTTCATCATTGTGCAGATTCGATATCTGACTCACTTGGAATTGAAAAATTCAGTTGTTCTGATCCTGGATCACAGTGACAATGACGAATGATACTGATTTCAAACTGCAGACAATGGATGAAAAGTTTTCTTCTTTTTTGGAGGGAATGATCTGGTGAAATGTAAGGTGAAATGCAGTAAGGAAATGTGTGACTGTAGAATCATATAGATGTCTCGATGAAATCCATGCATTAATGGATTGGAACATGAGTAAAACGAGAGACCTCTTCGTCATCCTTAACCTTAACTAATAAACTAGCTAAGATCTCGAGCTGTCTTGGGAGCACTTTAAAAGTTGATCCTCAGGGCGAAGCTGGTAAAGGGGAGAGCAGATGCAATGGAGCCCTCTTTCCTCACATTCTTGATGTACTTCAATATATTTTGGAATCTGTCTGGCAATTTTCTGCTTCTTGCCATCACCATACCACACTGCCTTCACATATATAGGTGTGTATATTCTCATCTAAACTTCATTTCTGTCTTGCAAACGCGAAATACTATTTTCCTAGAATATTTTCAAGACTGGCACCATGATGCAGAGTACTTAGATGTAATCATACCCGCCTTCGTGTAAGCGACACCCTCTAAAGACCTCCAGCCCATTTGTGTACTTATTTTTCCTTGTAGATGGTGGAGTTTACGAGACGAGGTGCTGTGAAATCCGCGACAAAAGATTTGGATTAACGAAAAAAACACCATTATCGTAGAATATCCGTTGAACATAAGCCCGGATCAATATCAGAGTATTTATGGGATAGAAGATTATGCTGGAACAGTGAAACAATGCTCACTGGCTTGAAGAAGAAAACCAGACATTTCGCAGATGACGACTAGACCGAATTTCCTTGGTTTCTTGGATATGGTTGGGATTGTACAGGCAGGGTAATCCTCCCCTATCTTCCTAACTCCAGTCACATCAAAGGATTGGGGTCAGCGTTTACGTGGTTTCAGAAAATTCTGGTATTATCGTCGACGATGTCAGGAGTTTAGACATTTCTGAACATACATTTTCATCAGAATCATAAAAGTGAAGAGAGGAAAGGAAATGGTATGATTACAAAGTATCAAAAAAATAGTGATTCATGTTGATTGATTCAAATTGATGATTTGCTTGAAGTGCATTCCCTAGTCCGGAGCAATGTCTGTATCGTAAGATAAAATTAACTCAGATGAAGATGTTCGTTCGTATTTACCCTAGACTAGAGAGAAGCAGAGACTTCTCTAGATCATGAAGTTTATTGAGATTAAGAGCTTCATTCGGTGCGATTCCGGGAGAAGAAGAACAAATGCCCCGTGGTGCTCCAACTCACGGATATATAACACTGGGTGAATCCCCAAGGGATCTTCATAATTATCACCATCTACCTTGGCACAAGGTTACATTTGTTTTATTTTCAACTGTATGAAGAAGAATTTCCTCGGAAGAGAGGAAGAACGAAAGCACGTCAATGTCATTTTATATTATTGATCCTCACGATGACATGTCTTCACCCACGTTCAGAATATCTGATGATTGGTGAGAGTTAAAAACACAATTGAGGGCAATAAGTCAAACATGCCCTGAAAATAATCACAGAATCACCAAATACTCTCAGAATTAGCACAAATATCGGCAAAATGTCAGAGGAAAAATCGAATTGTAAAAAATTTGAATCAACTCGCTGAACGTTATTAAGGTAAAATAATTAAGTTACACTAATGTTTGCTACTAAAAGCTGGAAAGGTGTATGTATTCACTGGATTTAGAAGTTCACGTTGAGAGTAGTATGGTTTCTACTTGTAATGCTGGTGCGGTTGGGGGGTCGCAGTAGTTGTATCTTAACGGAGAGAGTTTCCAGACGCCAGTCTCTAATGATTCCAGGTTAATTATGATACACACTAGAGTGAGAGTACTCAGAGCACTTTGGTCTTTGTGTCATTGTATTAAGACTGGAGTATTTAAGGATATGAGTGGTAATTATGTACTCGGTCAAAGACTATTTAATTCTTTAATGTTATTCATGTTACATTGGATGAGTTTATAATCAAATTATGAATAATCATCTGACCTGAATATTATCGGAAATAACTGTAATTTATTTTAACCACCATATTCAATTATAGCTTTCTATTGGATCTTCTTTTTTTTAAAAAAAACCCCGAATGAAATATTTTAACAGCCAATGTATTAATTATCAAACTTTTTAATTGCCCATTTTTACGATGCAGTTTGTCGGTAAAATGGTTCTATAACGCACAAAGCCAATAGGGATGAAGAGGGCTGGTAAAAATATGGCTGGATGTGGTTGTAAAACCGTCGTGTAATTTCGCTAGTATAATAACGAACGTTACGGCCTCCTGGGGACAGCTGTGCTAACCTACATTTTCTATCACATATTTCTATACTCAATGATGGCGGGAGAATTAGGATTAAAAAAAAAAAAAACTCGTTTCCTCCCTTTTGTGTTAATACGCTTCAGGGTATTTGGAAAATTTACCAAGTAATTCTCCGTAGAAATCCGACCAAAGTTATCGGCTACATGAATTCATTGGGAACATAATGAAAGGGCCATTCAAACTTTATTAGACATAGTTTCAAGTAATCTCATTAAAAATTTGTAATCTATGGGGGTTATGATGAAGGAATTTTGGGAGATTGAGTATTCAAAGTAAAATGGAAAAAGGAATTGAAACACTCATCATAAACAAAAGAAATACACATCAATGAACTTTCTAAAAGTACTCTCATTACCCAACAATTGATAATAGCTAACCACAATTATACCAGTACATTCACTAGCTATTTCTCCCTTAACATTAGCAATAATCCACTTTTAGTGGATGTTGTACATCGGTCAGTTTTCATCATCCTCTTTCATTAGGTCATACGCATGCTCAAACATGACTGCTTACTTCTATTCACTGAATTTAATTCACTGTGCACGGTAGAGTGCACTTAATGCTCTTCCTTATTATGTCAGCGAAAATTTCTGCCACAATGGTGAATTTAATATCTCTGAACGATGAGTGCGTGGTTAACGAGGGAGAAAGCAATGTGTATTAACTGGTGTTATTTCATCTGGAGAGAATTTAATTTCAAAATTGTCACTTGTCATTCTTTTAATTCACTTGATTCTCATGGAGACATGATGTGTGATATGATCAGGTCAGCTGCACTTTTCTCTGCCTTCTTCATCTCTCTTTTTCTAGATTCATCAACCAAAGATTGCTTTGAAGTATTCTGACACGTGTGTTCTATCCCCACAAGCTTGACCACTTGACTGATGTTATCACCTGATGATACCTTTCTGACCCTTGACATTCTCCTCCTGCCGCAGAGACTTCGTTAACTCTTCATGTACAGCTTGTGGTATTGAAGACCGCATGTATGTGACACCTTAGGTCTGAGCTCATATCGTATGGAGATTGAATTTCTGTCGTTAGAGGTTCAGTGTTTTGGTGTGATGCATCACTACATCATTGACATTTAATATTGGATATGGATGGATTTCTATGAATTTTTGGGGGTTGAAATGTCTTGAGATATTGGTTTCTATCGGTCGAAGAGATGACTTTGGAATGTCAAGTATATCAATTATAGTTTAATATGGTAACTATCATTCCTGGACCCACACTGATGACAAAAAACCAAACATTTTCATATAGGATCCTCTATCGAATATTGCAGCATTCCTCACTATATCAAGTCGGATCATCATCTCCCACTCCCCTCCTAGGAGGTAATCCAGCCCAGAGAAATGTCTATAACCCGATTCGACTTGCCTCAAGAGCACACGATTGCTGCTCTTGATCATGGATTCTCCAGCTCAAAAGAGGATTACTCGGAGATTCAGAGAGATGCAGGTTACACAGAGCAATGCATCACGTATCGTCAAGATTTGGGTTGAGAGTGATAGTTTCCACTGGCAGATGAAGTGGATCAAAAGGTCACCATTGAGAGTTTTTCCAACTGTATTAATGAGTATGTTTCAATATTTTTTAATTGGCATTCTTGCTTCTCAGATATTCGTCACGAGTACTCGGTCCAGTTTCAGTTGATAGAGCGATGCGACCTGAAATCCCTGAAGGACTCTTTACATCCAATTGGAATGATCAAGTATGCATAAATATTCTTTGCATTGTTAAGTATTCATGAAGGAAAAGTGGGTAAGTTTTAATATTCCATAACTTGAATTTATCAATTTTTCATTCGTATTGATTCAACCTTTCAATCTTCTGTCTTCGGGTACATGGATATTTATGGAATTATCAACAATCGATTCTGTAAGCGGATCATGAATACTGAATACTCTTGGATAATGATTCAATATACATATTGGGTTGACTTATACTTATCTGAATTTGTGCCTAAAACCCAATTATTCAATTCTCTGTGAGAAACTTTTGATATCTCTAAAGTCCAGATCATCTATCTCCATCGATGGTGCCTCCATTCCTCTATCCAACGATATGCACACTTTCGAAAATTATTTCCGTCGCTCTTCATTTTTGAGTAAAAAAACTTTTTCCGCCAACTTTTGCCGACGCGATCGCCCGGAGCATATCTGAAAGACGAAGAATAGTGAATCCAAATGGAGATTTTCCAATCGTCATTTATATTATTTTTTTTCCAGCGAGAAAGTTGAGATTGGAGATGACAATATGCCTGTGGATGAAAATGATTGAATTTCTGGAGATATCCGAGATGAATTTGTGTACAGGTATGATAATCTCTCTTCGAAAGTGCAGACGTGCGTAAGTACAATGAATTCTGTCTTTTGCGTCATTAAAAAAAATTGAAGATGTAAGGAAAGATGATGATGAAGAAGAAAGAAGAAAACACAAGCGTCTGAGAAACACACGACACAAGATAGTCAATATTTGCATGCGGGGAGGTGACTGCAAGGGCACACTTATGTACCTGAAAAGGGGAGGAGGAAGACATACGTGCCTCGCTAGAGTCACCACTCCTGAGCGCAGGAAACCACAAGCTGAGGGTGAGTTTTCAAGGGCCCTCTTTACTTCACCAGAGATGCTTGGTGCATCTCGAGACTCAACATGTATATTCCATTCTATTTCACTGGAAATTTATGTTGCAATGGCTCGGAGAAAGCCACATCATTATTGAATATATTAGGCTAAATTCATGAGACAAAAGCAGCTAAGTTTGAAGTGCTGACGGAGTTTACCAGTGTTAGCTTAACTTTGTCCTATTGTTTTGTGTCGTTAAAGATGAAATTTTTAGTCGTCAAAACTCAGGACATCCGTCGTTTATACTATAAATTGTTGAAGGTAGTGTTCATCAAAGAAATTTTAATTGATACGTTATGAATCCTTTTCTAGTCTTAACGCCAACATTCAGAGTGGCTAATAGCTATAGTGCCCTATTATCCATGGCACACTGTGGACTGGGATCCTATATGGAAGCCCTGTATAAAGGGCTCATTGGGCTATCCGGGGTTGTACAACCCTTCAAGATTGTGAGCAAGTTTTAATGAATATTTAAGGTGAGTGAGTCTTGACGAAACCCTGTGTATTCTGGTAAAGGGGTTGATTAGAGAAAGTTATTCATGTGGTGTATCTTTGGATGTGTTACAAATGTTTGAATTATTTGAGAGGATTAGTTCAGAATGGTAGGAAAATTATATTAATAACCATTTCTTTCGAAGCGATATTTTAATCAATTAAAAGGGAGAAGAACTTTTTTTGTAGCCAAGAGAATTCTTTACAAAAAATGACTTTTGACATTTTTTCCTAAAATTACTCAGTATCTGGATAATTTGAATTTAAAAAATGTAAACAAATATTGAGGGTCAAGTATTGCTAGTGGGATATTATCAGGTAAATATTGAGGGTCAAATATCAAAATTCCAAATCATCAATTCATTTCCACAAATGCAAAATTCTGGTAACCGAGAACTCCTCCGACATTTATCAACCAACTTTATAAAATACAAGCACACAATACCCATTCCAGGTGAGCCCCTTGTCCCATGCAAATTCGATTCCACAAGTTCGATGTACAAACGTGAACAACACCGAGTACTCTGGAGGTTATCGTCTACTCCTCCAGCGTCCGGTGGATTTTCGTTTTCTGGCACTGTCTACCCAACACGACTATGCATCATCTTTACTACACGGATATACAAAACCACATGCATCTACTAGCCCATGTACACATTTATACATCTATTCTACGTGGATATATACGAATGGTGAATGTGAATTTGTGGAACTACTTGAAATTCACTTGGCACAATTCCTGGTAGTTGAGGGGTGGGGGGGAAAGGTGCATGAGTGGGCGAAATTGAAAACTCGATTTTCCTTAAGGACTTGGATTTTTTCACAGGATAAGATATTTTTGAGATTCTATATTTTTTTCTATTTAATTAGCTAAATTTCTAAATGGAATGGTAATTTTTACCAAATTTTCTGTCCGTGTACCGGGAAAATTGACTAGAATTTACTGAAAAATTCAGTGACAAATTTACTAACAATTGTCGGGTGATTTGCGAGTGTAAAAATACTTCAGCAAAATTCTCTCGTTTTGTCGATTCCCGGATGCAATTACTGAGCACTAATGAACGAAAATTGGAAGTGGAAGATTGAAAAATTTATGGTGACACGAACAAAGTATAACTACTGGCTAGAGTTTGAAAATAAAAATTGAGGTGATGGGGGAGATAAACTAGAACGATTCAGTTAAATTATCCATTCTTTCTCGTTGGAATTCCAGTCATTATGTTGTTTGAAAAGAAATTTTATCACTCGAGTTTTATATATTTCAGTGTTAATAAAATGTGAATAGGAACAGGAAAGAGACATTAACGACGGATGGAATTCAAATGACAAACAGCCGGGTGTGAAGAGGATATCCCCTCATCCAATTTCGCATGACAGAAATTCAAGAAACGAGTGCACAGGGGCTCATTGGTGTATGGCTGAGGCCAATAGAGGGTATGTTGGTTTGCAGATATGCTAGATGTACATCGTAAATCCCAATGGCATCACCTACGAATCATTTACATATAGATTCCATCGTGAACTCGCAAAAGTCAGGCTGCAGACATGATTTATCTGTATGAGTTTTGCTACCTGTATCTGTCAACTGATATTTATCACTTTCCCGCATTTTTTTCATTCATTTCAATTATTCGGAATCATGAATTTTGCTCATTGAAGAATAAGATTGCGGATTTTTCTCTGTTATTAAACTGCAATTGAATTGATAAATATCCCTGAATTGCTGATAAAGGCTCTTTGAGGGCTTGAAAGCTACTTGATACGTTTGAGAGAATTATAACTTGATTCTAACTGTATAATGCAGCAGTCAGAATTCGAGAAAAAATTCAGATATCCTCGGACCGGGAATCGAACCCGGGACCTTCCGATTACCAGTCGAGTGCTCTTCCCATCTGAGCTATCCGAATATATACAAATTTCCATTCGAATTATTTGTCCATATTGAGCCACGCCGTCCTTCTTACGGCAACCATTTTTCAACAGTTTTGGAATTGGGTGGAGGGCACGTACAAAAAGTCCACTTGATAAAGGGCAAAAGTTGAAGGTCAGAATGTGTTCAAACCGCATGACAAAACTACTCCAATGGATTAAACATTCGAGGCATTTGATTTAAATGATGAAGCTGATAGACCGTTTGAAGCCAATTGCTGGGGGGAATTGGATGATTCAGTGATAAGTCAAATTCGGTTAAACTGGATCATTTTCAACTACTCCAGGATTCAAATATTGTGGACTATCAATATTTAACAGCAAAGTGATGGGCTCCGAATGTCAGCTGAACGTACATCAAACATCAGATGAATTTGATCATTCGTCAAATTCGATCATAAGATGTTGATATGTTTTCTTTCCGTATACCCTGTCGGGTTTTTACGGTTTGTTCCCACCTGTTCTGCCCCTGAAACAAGACTTTTTATACTAATTAGTATCTCACTAGTGTAACCGTTGGGAATCGAACTCGGGTCCGCCGCGTGTGAGTTATTGATGAACCCACTGTGCCAAACTGTCGGTCATAAGATGTGTTTATAATAAAAGTGTTTATGTTAACACAATTGAATTCTATTCAATTATTGCATTCAATTTCTAACAATTTCTGGTCTTGAATTGAAGACTTCCATTTGATAATTGGAATTTTCCACTGTTTCGTATACAAGCAGACATAGACTCCATTCCATTTCTCTATCCACAGACATGATCTTTGAGGTTGTTGAAAGTTTTTGTGATAAAATTCCCTATGGCAAACTTCGCTACAAGAGAACAGTCTTCTTCTGTTGCTTGTTAACTCGTTTTCTTTGTTCCATCTCATTTTCTTCTTATTCATTCAATATTCCTCAACTGTGCCGTGAGGCAAAGTGAGTTTACTTTGAAATTATTGTGCAGAGTGGAATGTTGCTGAACGATAATTGCATTTCGATATATAATTCTCTGTCATTGCTTGTTTCTCGGTCTTTCGGTAGTTTCTGTTTGTTGGTGGCTCTGTGAGATAATTTGGGACGTTAGATGTTTGAGAAAGGTGAGAAAGTTGCATCAAAGAGGTTCAATAATTGATAATCTCATCGGGTAATTGAATGGAAAAGTCCAAATTCATTTCGATTCAGTTAAAAAATAAATATTTAATTTTTTAATTTAAATGGACCTGATTAAGGATCAGGTACGTTGACCCGAATGGTGTCAGGGATGACTGGAACTTTACTCAAAAGTATACCCAGACCAAAACCTGATTGATAGGAATTGGAATATTCAGAATCAGGTATCAATTTAGAAACCTGATCAGGTTTTAATCGGGTAGACAGAATTTGTAAACAGAATTGGATCAGAATGTTTGATTCAGGTAGATGGATAATTGTCGGACCTGATTAATACCTGATTGAGGATCAGTTCCCTCGAATAGTCTACTGACTCAATCATTATTGATATTTTTTCACTGTATTAACTCAATTCTCACTAATATTGAATGTCTGAGTAGTTCTGCATTTTTAATAAACTGTTAATCCAATTTTGGAACCATTAAAAAAATTAAAATCTAATTAAATCATAATATGCCCAAAAGTTAGATCAATACGAAAATTGTGGTCGAGAATCTCTGGCGTCTTTAGAAATTCACAACGTAGCAAGCCGCGGGTAATAGAAGGGGTGAAATGTACGATAGAAGATGGCATACATATAAATCGAGAAACTTAAGTCAGTATAATGGACTATCGATTCTTGGAAAAAGGACTAGCATCGTGTGTCTAGGTTGTATGCAACTGTCGGGGCGTTTATTTACTGGAAAATTAACCGTAAGTCAATGCCCGTCTTGGGAGACGGTGGATTAGGAAGAATCGTTTCTCTGATGGTGTTTCTTGTGAGAATGTCACGGTTTCTTTTTTTCACTGCTACATTCTTGTTTTAATCAATTCTCGTTTCACTCGCAATTTTTTCTCATTAATTTATTTTTTTTTTTTTTTAGGTATTTTCATCTCTTCAATTATCATTCATGTTTACGCGGAGAGAAATTTTTGGTAAAATTTACTATCCCATTTAAAAATTTATCAAAATTTGATATTTAAAAATTGAATTTTATTTTTCGTTTGAGAAATATTGTCCTGATGAGAATAAATAATATCCAACTTGTGTTAAATTTCACCCTTTTTCTCTAGATTTCAATAAAAATTCTAGGTTTGGTTAGTAAATTTTACTATTCTGACTGGATAAAAATTACCCAGACGGTACAGTAATTCCTATCCTACCGGCAGGGTAATTTTTATCCAGACGAATAGTAAAATTTACTAACCAAACTTAGAATTTTCATTCAACTTTGGACAAAAATTACTGTGCTGGAAGGGTAAAATTTACCACAACTTGGACATAATTTATTCTCATCAGGACAATATTTCTCAACCGGAAAATAAAATTTAATTTTTAAATATCAAATTTTATTGTTTAAAATTTCAAATTTTACTAATTTCCAGTTAGAAAAGAAGAAAAAATTTATGGAACAACACATTTATCAAACGGAATGGTAATTTTAGAATTATCATTTGCGCGGGAAATTCGAAAAACATAAAATCGAAGAATCCATCGGGGCTGATGAATGTTTGAATTTAAAACTGATTTCATGATTAACGTAGGTATTTGTGATCATGCAACTAAAGCAAGCTCCACCTCCTTATACCAACATCACAAAATAAGTAATCTGGGGGGGGGGGGGGGGGTATACTCTGGCAAAGATGGAGATGAAAACCTTGATACTTGTTACGGAAATAAGGAGAAATCGATAGTCAATGGGTGATGTATTTTTTTTTCTTTTCATTCTATTGATATCCATTGCCGCCGGCATTTTATGAAAAATTCGATCGTGACAGTGTGTGATTTCATCATGAGGTATCGATAAATCTGTGGATATTGCGGACGAGGTCAAAAGAATGATGAAATTCAATCTATCCGATAGGGAAAAATTTGGTTTATTCTTTCGTTACAATGAAATATGATTTTCACTGAATAAAAAAAATTCTAATTTTTTTTTTTTTTTTTTCGTTTTTTTACCGCAGTGGGAATAGGGTTTTAGAGCTCTGAATAAATTCGTTTGATTATAGGATTTCACAGTAATGAAATTTCAGAGGTATAAAATTTTGAACGTGAAATTAAAAAGTTCTATAACTATTTCTTGCATTAAATTTTGATGAATCATTTGTCGATAATTGTGAATTATTTAGGATTCTCAAAAGCGTCTGGGTCAATTGATAATTCTCGATTCATCATCAGAAATTGTTTCAATCTCGAATTCAATTCCAAACGTTTCTATTCCCACATATTTAATTGATCACAGACGGCATATATCCCACTCAATTACTAAAATATTCTTCTCAGAATAGCTGTCAACTTTTATCTGCAACAAACTGGTCGATAACTCGAGAGATAGACCAGTATAAGAAATTGATATCAGAGACAGAACAAAAATTAGACTCTCATCCCACCATAAAAAAAACCTTTACAATATTCTACACCCAATTTCCTCTTTCATGAATACTTGATATCACAATCAACTAATGGATATGAAACACTCATTACTCCCTAATCTAAACTTCATCTTATCTTGTGTATAAAATTGAATAATTCAATTGAAATCTGCAGAATGGTAGCATCACACGAGAGTGTGAACGTAACACTCACTCAAAGCTAAATAAACCGTTGGGCATTAATTGAATTCATCAGCAAAATCGTGAGAGACACGACACCCCTCCCTCACTCACCCTTTCCACCCCCTAGAGTTTGAATAATTTTCAACTGGTGCAGCGGTGACCATTTTACTACCGTAGGATATACGTATATATCTGTGAAAACTCGAAACTGTACTGAAAGGGTAGGAGGAGATGAACAAACTAGCCAGACCCCATGAAAAGAGTGGGAAGGGGGTGAGAGAGGTGGACTTGATTGTCAGTGACGAATTGAATTAAATGGCTAAAAAGGGCGGGAAATTCATTGGAGCCACCGAGTCGATTAGCCCGAATCAAGTTCCCCTCCCCAACGTGGCAAAAGAGCTTCACTCGAGAGATAGTTGGAGAAGTAAATCTGTCCAGGTGAAAACTTTCTTCCAATGGAAATTTACATTTTTTTTTCTTTCACTTTGTTCACTTAATTTTATTCTGATATCATTGAATCACTCTCTGACAACAATTTTGTTAATTAAAGTTTAATTTATTGATCAATTGTGAATTTATTCAACGATTTCAAGTATTTGGTATGCTGCACAGAGAGAAATTTTCAGTAAAAATTACCATTTCGTTTGATAAATGTGTTGTTCCATAAATTTTTTCTTCTTTTCTAACTGAAAATTAGTGAAATTTAAAATTTTAAGCAATAAAATTTGATATATAAAAATTGAATTTTATTTTCCGTTTGAGAAATATTGTCCTGATGAGAATAAATTGTGTCCAAGTTGTGGTAAATTTTACCCTTCCAGCACAGTAATTTTTGTCCAGAGTTGAATGAAAATTCTAGGTTTGGTTAGTAAATTTTACTATTAGTCTGGATAAAAATTACCCTGCCGGTAGGATAGGAATTACTGTACCGTCTGGGTAATTTTTATCCAATCAGAATGGTAAAATTTACTAACCAAACCTAGAATTTTTATTGAAATCTAGACAAAAAAGGGTGAAATTTAACACAAGTTGGATATTATTTATTCTCATCAGGACAATATTTCTCAAACGAAAAATAAAATTTCATTTTTAAATATCAAATTTTATTATTTAAAATTAAATTTTAATAAAGTTTGTAAATGGGATGGTAATTTTTACCAAAAATTTCTCTCCGTGTGGAATGAGAATTTTTTGATGAAAATTCTGAAAAAAAAAAAACTATAATTAGATTTTTTACCAGAAACATCATTCCATCGCTGGAAAAAATTCAAATGTGACTGAAATAGAGTAACTTGTCGATTTTCGTGACATGTACGCCTGCTAGACTGAGATTAAAAAAAAAAATTGCAAGTCACGTATTATTTTTATATATTTTATTTTTTCATCTGTCAATATGTCGAGTATGGTGTTCCAATTAACCTGGTCAGGTGGAAAATACAATAATGGATCGATTGATTCTCACTAATTGATTTTCTTTTTCCATGAAACTGCTGGAAATAAATGTGCGAGAGATGAACAAAATGATGAGCAAAAAAAACAGCAAGAAATAAATCTACATTATCCAGTGGCTCATAATGGAGATATACTTTTAATTTCATTTCCATCCTCTTTCCTCTCATCATACAATATATTCATAAAGAGTTAATCACAGTCTCTGTGCATGGAGATCCACTCCCAACCATTTGGAATCTCGATTCTCCCCTTCTCCAGCATCCGGAGAAATGGCCAACGAGAAAGGGGGGGAGGGGGGCATCGTTTTGCAATGTAGATTGAAAAAGCAGTCCCATTATAAATAATTTAAATGCATTGCTTTTGGAACAAAACAAAAAGTACAAACAGAAGTGAAATAGAAAAAAGAAAAAAAAGAGAGAGAAGACAATTTTACGCGGTAAGTAATGCAGAAGCTGCCTGTGCTTCATTCCATTCTTTTTGAACTATTTTATTTCGCCTGTCCAACTCTACTCATATTACGAAAAAAATTGCACTGCAGAGGTGAGAATGAGATGGAAAGAAATATTACTGGTCTAGCGGGAGTCCAGCATTGGAATGATGCTTTTTATTAATTAATGGTACTTTATGAGACATATTGTTACAATTTTTTTTTGAATAAAATTCAGAGTATTTACTCTCAAATCCACACGACTGATTCCCTCTTTCACCTTCTTCATAAATAAATGAGTCTTCGTTTTTTTCTTACCAACCATCTACAGAAGAGTATCATAGATACCAAAGTACGTGCTACTGGGATTACACCTGCGGAGCCTAATCAGTCGAATTGCTCGCAATTTGCCGCTCTTATCTACCTCAATCCCCCTTCAACTCTCACTCGTTTACTCTCACCAAGATTCCTTCGAGTTTTTTTCCTTATCCTCCTTTTCATTGTATTTTCATCCTTCGTTTTCTCTTCCTTTCACTATCGAATTGATCGTATCGAATCCTCTAGTTCTTCAAATTGTGTCTCACTCGATGGAGTCAACTGAGTCTTATCACAAAATTAAATTGTTAATTGATTGAACAAAAGAAACATTTGAGTGGCATTTGTCATCAACGTTGAGTGACGTAATAACGTTTTGTTAGTGACTACGAATTAGTTTTTTTTTTATATTAAAATATTCTAAAGTTACTACACCGAGAAAAATTTTTAGTAAAAATTACCATTCCGTTTGATAAATGTGTTGTTCCATAAATTTTTTCTTCTTTTCTAACTGGAAATTAGTAAAATTCAAAATTTTAAACAATAAAATTTGATATTTAAAAATTAAATCTTATTTTCTGTTTGAGAAATATTGTCCTGATGAGAATAAATTATGTCCAAGTTGTGGTAAATTTTACCCTTTCAGCGCAGTAATTTTTGTCCAGAGTTGAATGAAAATTCTAGGTTTGGTTAGTAAATTTTACTATTCGTCTGGATAAAAATCACCCTGCCGGTAGGATAGGAATTACTGTACCGTCTGGGTAATTTTTATCCAGTCAGAATGGTAAAATTTACTAACCAAACCTAGAATTTTTATTGAAATCTAGACAAAAAAGGGTGAAATTTAACACAAGTTGGATATTATTTATTCTCATCAGGACAATATTTCTCAAACGAAAAATAAAATTTCATTTTTAAATATCAAATTTTGATAAATTTAAATGGGATAGTAATTTTTACCAAAAATTTCTCTCCATGTACGCATGCAGAAAAAATTATTATTCACTGTAAAAAAATATTCATTTCAAATAGTAAAAATGTACCATAAAATTAAATGAACAACCTGTAGGTATATTTTACAGTGAATAAATTAATTATTTGTTAGAATTTAAAAACAAAAACTCACCCTGATTATTACTGGCGAAATTTTGATCCTTACCTGTAACAAAAAAAAAAAAAACAAACAATTATAAATACCACTCGGTGAATAAACATGGGTTTTTGTTGTCGAGGCTTTTACGTGATTTAACGCAAGTTTTGTAATCCTCTTGGTGATAGTCTACCGGCACAGACTGAATACAATTGTTTGCGGATAATGAAGAGCTTCCGTGGAGAGCACGTTTTCAGTTTGTATGACGTTCGCTTTTACACATGTGTATATACAGTATTAATGGAGTATTTCGTGATGCGTGAAACATGGAGTTTGCAAAATTGAGGTCAGGTATATACTTGAGTAATCAATTGATATTGTCATTCCATTGTTTTCAAAACAATATATCAATATAATCAAACATTACTCGGACAGAGTGACGGGAGATCAAAAGACATTGAAATTTCTAAAAACTTTCATCATCTTTTGGCTCAAAGATCTGAATGACCTGAAGACCTGAAATGAAGCGTTTAATCGTGAGTGCTACTGTAAGTCATAAAGATGAGTAGACGGCCATAGAAAGTAGTTGGAATACATCTAATACCTAACAATGCAGGAATCCTTTCAGGGGTTGGACTTTGATCATGAAAAGAATAGCATTCCATGAGCAGATCAAAGCCTTAAAGATTCTTCTTTAGCTTCATCTTGCTGAGATTTTAAGACGTATGCCATTTCAGTATCAATTCAATTTCTTCGGTATTGAGGGGATTCTTTGGATACGCATGAAGAAGACTGAGAGGATTATTGAACTGTTATTTGTTAGGTATCACTTTGGAAGATTGGATCATTGTTATTGTTTCAAAGAATGATTCCTTTATTAAAAAGACTTTCATCTGACGAAATATCTTATAATTAATGTGATATTCCAAGTCACAAGATTCATTCGTGAATGATGAAAATTAAACATTTGGCCTTTGATGTCACCAAATGAATTCGACGTCAGTCTACATAGCAGATGGCGGTTCCTTTTATGGATCGAAGTGGCAAGCATTGGCGAGTCACTGAAAAAGGAGAAATGAGAAAAGTATAGGTACATAGCAAGCGTCTATGTACCAAAGGATGAATGCACACTCTAGAATATGGAATCGTCCACGTAGATGTGTTCAATTCGTGTATGTGCACACTTATACGTATACTTTGATAATATAGTTGGCGATTCGATGAAAAATTGAATGTCTTCGACGTCCATTGTTCAACGTGGATCAGCCAGAACTTTCTCCTTAAAGAAAAAAAGAATTGTGGAAGGAAAAAAGGAAGAAAAAGGTCAAGAAAGTAAGGAGGACGAGTGAGTGAGCAAGACTAAAGTGATATCCAAGAAGAATTCCCACGGTTCTAGCAATTGATATTGAATGGCATTATTATATTTATAGAGCCAATAATAAACCATCTCTTGTGGATAAAAAATGTACTGTACAGTAGGAATATTGTGACTGATTTCAAATGGTTTATTATCAATTTTAGATGGAAAATGTCGAAATAGTTTCGACATTCGGAATCTATAAAAATTTGATTAGACAATGTTTCTGATAAAATTAGACATAGATACCTCTAAAAGACTTCCATCGGTAAGAACTAATTCCGGACGACAAAGATAGTCCTGGCAATACCTGAGGAAAGGGTAGATTGAAGAAGCGTCAACATGTTTTCTAGCAAAATCTTCATCGAATTTGAAAACTCATTACTCAAAACTCTGAGACATTTCTCTATTGAATTTGACTAGAGATAATAGCTTTATGTCCTCTGATTCTTTTGATTTAGACCACTTTGGATTCCTCAGATCCGATTACATTAACCTAGCCCCCCCCCCCCCTGAGAATTTTCCTCTCAAGGACTCTTGATGTCCTCCCATCCTAGATCCCTCAGGCAAAAAGATCGAGCGACATCACTCGTTGCTATCTCCTTGGATTTTTCAACTTCTTCGTAATAATGTTTGGCCTTCAAAATCGATTTCTTCAGAATTACACTCAACTATTTCTTCCCTTTTTCTTTGTCTCACTCACTCTCCCGACAAATGTGTTATCTGTTCTGAGGTATTCTTCGCTCTTCGATATAGCATGAACACCTTTTCTAATTTCCTAGCATTTTTGCAAAGCCCTGAGATATTTTTTTCAGAGGATGTCCCGTGGGAGTCTTGGAATACTTGAGTGATGATAAAAATTGATTTTTTGTGATATTCAAGTAAAATTTTGTAATTTGAATGGGACAAGGATTGTGTCTAAGTGCACCTGATACGGAATCAGGTAAATTTTTGATGGTGATAAAGACTTTCTGAGGGTAAAATCTTGGAAGGAAGCTGATCAGGTTGGATGAGAATCTCCAATTTCTAGGATCAGGTCTACTCAACGACTCAAATCAGGTAGAGTTCGACTTGTGCCAGATTCAAAAACCCATCCAATTGTCTATCTATGCTAGGTCAAAGAGTTGGATTGATTGGGGTAGAGTCATCTCACTACGCTATCATAATTAATATAACTCACTAGTTTGATTTGCATAGTAAGTGGTCCAGCTCTTGGCAGCATGTACTGATGGTCTTTCAGGGAGTAAATCTAATAACATATACCAGTGATTCACTGAAACGATATGGAACGACATCTCCATTTCCCCTTCCAACGCAAAGAAAAAAAAATGGACAGAGTCACAACCTAGGAACAGAAGTCATCATCCTGGTATTATCTCTTTTTTTTACGCGACACGTGATATATCGATGGTATGCTGGCTGACGAGGAGAAATAAACCCGAGAAAGGAAGATGGAAAAATGTACGTGATGGTGAAATAGAGGTGGTGAATGAAAGAAAACGATTGGATATATCGCAGGTGGATAGCATTCAGTATCGATGTGCTGCGGAGGATGAAAGTTATTCGATAAACTTACATTCGAATGTGATAAGAAATCCATATGGATAGTTGTGGAAAATACGCGTGTATAGGATATACCGCTGGAGCGAATTGAGCGAAACAAATTTATGAACGATGGGAAATGATATTTTTTTTGTAATTGTGTAGGTGAGAATGTGGGGCTATTGAATTCACACACATTCACTGCAATATTCCACGGTAGGTATCTATCACATTGTTTCCAGTCGCATTTCACTGGATCTCGTATTTTGTTTTTTTTTTTTCAATCTTATCGGAGCTTTTTTTGTTGCTTCCATTCAGGTCTTTATCATCTTCTCTGTTTATCTTTTTTTAATCTTATCGACTTATCTTGACAACGAGCAATGTTGAAACAAATGTCAAAGGACATTTTTTGTGAAAAATTTTATGCTCTATAAAAAAGGTCTCTTAACATATTTCCCTAAATCTCATATTTTCCGAGATATCTCTAAAAAAATTATTCACAAACTCTCAAGAAATGTCTAAATACCCCATCCTCTGCAATTAATCAACAACAATTTTTTTCTCAACATTATCCAACATGTTGCAAGTGTATCCTTTCATGTCCCGGAAGCCACTAAGCGGCGAATAATCGTCCCCGTTGGTTTATCCTCTTTGTTTTGCAGCCCCGACAAACAATGCGGTCATCCACTGGGCGTCTGACCCAGCCACTGCTATTACTACTTAAAATTTATGACAATGTTACCATAAATTGTGTAAAAATCCTACAACACAATAAAATAATGAACGAAAGAAGAGAGACATTATTACAGTCTTGCGGTTTCTATCGTAAGATTTGCTTTTCCGGAAATTCAACGTTAAGTTACACAGGGTGGGAAAGTACCTGGAGGATACAGGAGAACTTGTTCATACACATTCGCATCCACAATGCAAGCGCCTAGAGGATATCAAGGTAAGGAAGGTTTATTATATTTAGTAAGTGCAAATACTAGTTTCCAGCAATTCAAGACAAGGTGAATGCACGCGACATGAAACAGACTCTAGCCCATGTACAAAAGACACAGGTATACAGATCACCCTTCCTCTTACTGTTTATGCCATTTCTCGTAACTATATCTATTATTGCAATGGTATGAATTATATTTATGAGAAAGTCTTGAGTTTGTGAACAATTTTAACTGTCAAGGGAATTGTGCAACTCTTTACGGATGTCAAGGATGAATTTAATATAACTGTCTTTCATGGTTTTTGGAGGGGGGGGGGGGGGAGAGGGAAGTCGTTATGAGGGATTATAATGAGAGGTTGAATTTGCTGAAGTTGGAAGGAATACAAAAATTGTGGAATCATAATTATGTACACGGAGAGAAATTTTTGGTAAAAATTACCATTCCATTAAAAAATTTATTAAAATTCAATTTTAAATAAGAAAATTTGATATTTAAAAATGAAATTTTATTTTTCGTTTGAGAAATATTGTCCTGATGAGAATAAATAATATCCAACTTGTGTTAAATTTCACCCTTTTTTGTCTAGATTTCAATAAAAATTCTAGGTTTGGTTAGTAAATTTTACCATTCTGACTGGAGAAAAATTACTCTGACGGTACAGTAATTCCTATCCTACCGGCAGGGTGATTTTTATCCAGACGAATAGTAAAATTTACTAACCAAACCTAGAATTTTCATTCAACTCTGGACAAAAATTACTGTGCTGAAAGGGTAAAATTTACCACAACTTGGACATAATTTATTCTCATCAGGACAATATTTCTCAAATGGAAAATAAAATTTAATTTTTAAATATCAAATTTTATTGTTTAAAATTTTAAATTTTACTAATTTCCAGTTAGAAAAGAAGAAAAAATTTATGGAACAACATATTTAACAAATGGAACGGTAATTTTTACTAAAAATTTCTCTCCATTGCATTTCAACCGCCTTGAATGAGAATACCAATAATAATTGAACTTTTAAAAAACTGAAAAAATATTGAAAAATCCATCGCAATCACCCCCTAACACCCACCATTCACCGGGGAGATTATTTTCTTAATATCTGGAAACCTCTCGCGCAAGTATATGCCACCGTGAAAACGTTATTACTCCGTTTGTTGATACGGCTGACTGCCAGAAAACCAAAGTAGGATGAATTTTAATTGAAAAATGGTAGGAAAAAAAATAATAATAAAATATCTGGGTTATTGACTCATTTGAATATCGCTCCAAAACTCTATTCTTCACGGTGACGTCTTTGCACCCCTTGGGAGGAATATCGATAATATTTTTCCAGACGGATAATTTTATATCTCAAGTCAAACTTCTGGATATATTACCGCTGGCGCCATTTGTCATACCCAAAACTTTTGGCCATTCGATGAAGAAAAAATATAAAAGTTTCATTTAATCTTTTGATATCCATTTTTATGGACATTTTGGTAATAAAGTGACATAAATTATTATCAGCGAGGAGGAGGAGAGGGGGAAATATTTATTGAGATTCTTCATTTACTCATAAACTCATGGAAATTATTTTTCACTGAATATAAATAAATTTATTGAATCTTTGATTGGCATTATTTCTACAGAGAATAATTACAATCCCAGAAATTTTTCTCTTTATTTAAATTTTTTTGAACTACTTTGTTGCATTTACATCCTCAGCTTTTGTTGTTATATTATTTCTTTTGAAAATGATTATGTAACCGGAGGGCAAGAGTTTTTATTGGAGTATGTGTGCATTATACACAAGTACGGGTGTACTGTTCTCAACGTGCCTCAGGTATACATGTTATACCCTTTATCCTCTTTCAAACTCACCCTTTTACTCTCTATTCCACTGTTTTCCCTCCGCTATTAATATGAAAAGTTTTCTTTTATCTATTAAACGCTTTGCAACATTGCTAATTTTTCGCATATAACTCGTCCCTTTTCTTCATGTTGTAAGGGCTGTTTTTTAAATACATAGAAATGTAGGGATAATTTTTCAACTGAATTACAAGAAAATTTAAATTAAAATTTAATAAGAATTTGTGGTGAATTGTAAATTGGAATAAGTTGATTTTTGTGAATAATTAAATATTGAATTATCTCGATAACGAGGGGTTCCAGGAGAAAATAACAAGAGATATATTTTGTTGGAAATTTTCTCAGCTACAAAAAAAGTCTTTTGACATTTTTTCCTCAAATCCTTTGTTCTAGAGATAAATGCATGATTTTAAAAAATTGATTTTTACTCAACACCAAACTTTTCCCAATTTTCCTATAAAATCAATCTCTCCAAATATTTTCACCCTCTCTCATAATTAAATACATTAAAAATGCTCAGAGTAAATATCCGTCGAGTGTTTCACCCCTGAAATCAATATTTAAACACAAATTTACCTCCAATTGAATGTTTTTCCAATGTTAAATATTCCAGAATATTGAATCCCACTAATGAAGTTTAAAAATTCCGCGCAAATTCACTCAGTCATTATATAAAATTACCATTCTTCCAATCCGACAATTCAAATAAATGCTTAATCCACAAAACTGATCATCGAGAGGGATTTAATCAAGTTGTTTTTTTTTTTTTTTTAAATATTTCAACAATTCTCTCTCGGAATTTGAGGGGTTAAATCATTGGTTCATGCGGTGAGTATTGTTCAATTATTTTAATTACTGAGGTTACATCCGTTGACCTAAACTCATTCGAGTGATTAATCTCATCTAAAGTTTCTATCTTATCTGTTTCTCTACCCAGAGGGAGTAATTCGATTTACAGAATCAAATATTCGATCATCATTCCAATGAGAAATTGGAATTGATGGAAATTATTTTCTAATTAAATTATAAAATCATCTTTTGTCTCTCGATTTGGATGAACTGAATCATTTTATGATCAACTTCGAAGAATTGATTGATTAAATTTCCTCCCGAACTCTTCATTAGGTGATTATAATTAGTTCTGAAGAATCATGATTATTTTAAATACTTCAGATGATGTTAAAATACCGGAATAACTCATATAATTTAGTTACATTTAGAGTGAAATCCAAATGATAAATGACGGTGATGTTTTTCATTTTTTCATTAAATTTCAAATTGATTTGACATTCGACATGATGTGAATTTCCATCGAGAAATTAAAGAATTAATCAAATTAAACTTTTGTCTCGGCTGTCGGTGATTAAATTCTTAAAGGATTGAATAATTCTGTTGGGTTACAATTTTCGCTTCTAACATTTAAATAAATTACTTTTTTTATTTTTTCACTAGTGAGATGTCAGTATTAATCGAGAAATATCCTGTGAGAATACTGAATTTTCCATTAAATATTGAATTTATATTAAAAATCTCACATTATTATGAAATTAAAAAGTGAAAAAATGATTTTAACAACTCAATTAAAACAATTGAATTGATTTTTATGAACAAATTGCAATAAAAATGACTTAAAACTAGAGAAATAGGATATGATAAATAGTTATGACATCATCTCCCAGATGTATTTGTATTTAATATCTTCGTTCGTATTGCTAATCCACTGAACAACTATCCCCCAACCCCTTCAAAATTCCACTGGGTTTATTGACCATTGTCCAAGACGAGGTCGTAAATCATTTATTAACCCCAAAAGGGTGATTATTTGGAATAATTAGTTGACCCGTAAATTGCGCAGTATGAAGGTGCCGTGTAACTATTTTAATAACACATCCCAATGGCTGAGTAACGCGTTATACAGGTTTGAGTTACTTGGGGCTCTAAATGAGAAGGAAGTGGGCAATGTTGAGTGGCTGGAAACAAGAAGACTCGAGATGAAGGGGGGGAAGGGGAAAAGTTGGTGATTCTCGACTGTTAGCTGGCCTGTTATCAGGAAAGACAGAAATTTCAAGAGAGTTTGCCATTTATTGTATAGTCGAATGTTGGGAATTTGTACATTTAGTCGGGTGACTCGCCCTCAGGTCAACGCGATGTCGCGGCGAGTTGCGCCCGAGGTTGAGGTAGTCAATGGCGTGCCCCTCATTTCTTACAGTAATCGCAATTGATAATTTGATTGGATGAATCTTTGACATCACAGTTGAGATGACCAGTAGAAACAGTATTGATGGTGTTCTTTTGGATATGACGTTGGTTATTTGTTATGATTTGTAGGAATCTGACAATGGATGTTTTCGAAACATTTTAAGGGGGAATTCAATAAGTTATCGGACAGTGTCATTGAGAATGCGATCAGTGCTTTCAGTATCATTATATCGATGCTATGAAACTATGAAGTAGAATCATCCATCGAAAACAATATTGTTAAATCGTCATTAGATACGAAATCGGTGTCAATGAAGCGCCGCAGGGCTTTTTCGAATAAACACATTCCCATCATCATTATGGAATCGTTCGACATTGAACCACAAAAACATTTCCACCACTTTTTGAGTATACATAAAGGGAGCCAGTGATCGGTTGGTAAAGTATACGAGTGATAATTTGGGAAGCAGACGAACCGAGAGGAATACATAAAGATTTAAAAGGTAATAAGTCATCACCACTCGTCTTCGATAAGACAGTAATACTATGTTAAGATCAAAATTGTTGTTTCCAGAATATAATAAGAAGAATTATCAAGAAGCCATCATGATTATGGTCACTATGCCATCCTCGAAAGTGGTATCTTTCTTCGTTCTGACTGTGGTGTCAATGAGCCATACAGTCATTTCATCAGAGATGACCAATGATACAACTCCACAATATGCTGTCACTGAACTCACAGCAGCAGAACATCTGACATTCCAATGGACACTGAAAAATTACTCACTCCTTTCCCCTGGAGAGTCCGGATGCTTCCGTTCACCGTACTTCCACACCAAGAGCGATGATGTTCAATGGCTACTAAAATCTTGTCTACGCGAAGACTTTAATTCCTATACTGAAACAATCAAGCTCATGAGCCATTCTCCGGAAGGCTTAGATAACATTGCTTTCTTAATAGAAGGTCAGATCTCAATTTTCAAGGCAGATAATATTCTAGGAAATCAAACGTTTTCAAAAAAGGTGCGTATAGGTGAAGAGTTACAATTTTCTTTCACGGGATACGTATCAGAAACTCCTCATTGGGACGATTATGCGGATGAGATGACTATACGTTGTGACTTTGATGTGAAAAGAACCATAACAAAGAGAATCGATGTCACAGAATCTCTGAAACAGAAAATCGTTCAGGAACCGCAGAAAGGAAAATTGAATGACGATTTTAGTCGATTTTTGAAAAGGGAAAAGTTCAGTGATGTTGACATTGTTGTAGGAGATGAAAAATTACCAGCACATAAAATCATCTTGGCAACTCGTTGTCCTGGTTTTGCTCGTGTGCTCGATAAAATGCAGCCAAATAATAGTAAAGAAATGATACAGGGATTTTGTAACAAATCCGAAATTATAATGCAAGGTATAGGTATGAAGGCTGCAGTGATCAAAGCAATGTTAGAATATGTCTACACCCATGATGTCACCAATCTCGATGAGTTCCCGTTCATGTTTGAATTATTATCAGCAGCTCATGAGTATGAATTACCACAATTGAGAATCATGTGTGAAAGAGTCCTTCCTAAACGACTTAACGTAGATAGCGCTGCGGATATTCTGATATACGCCGATCGCTATGGTCTGTATAAATTGAAGGAACATGTCATGCAATTCATAACGGATAATTTTCATGAAGTGGCGAAGACAAAAGGCTATAAGAAGATGTGGAAGGAGTCTTTTCCACTGTTGGCGGAAATAATCGTCCTCGTCAATGATAAACATTTTTAACCTTCATATGATAAGTTTAACCCAGATATTTTGGTATCTTTACGACATGGTCATTTTTCGTTTGAGGTAAATTACTCATAATAAATAATCATCAATGAGTTATATTTTTTAATTGAAAAGAAAGGATAGTTGGTTTCAAAATAGTACATTGTGTAACTAGTACGTAAAGTAAAACTTTTTAGTATATATGCATTAAACATACTATGTTTTGTAATATCTGCCGAAATTCGCTTCGAGGCGGAGTTTGGAGGGCAAAGTGTTTGTATTGTGAGCGGAGTGTGTAAAGTCCAAGGTGGTGCCTAAAGTAAAATTCGAGTGCGTAAAGCATCGCTCGACCTCTGAACTGCCAAAAAGTGAATTTTTTTCAGCAAATGTTACAAAAAATTTTTGATAAAACGATATACTTAGAAATATCGAGCCAAACGGTTGCTGTGTAATGAAAAAATTATTATGGAAAATATATTACAGTGAGTTGCTCTTAAAATACGTGCATTTATTCAGCTGCTGTGGATACGTTCCGAATACAATAATCAAAAAAATCTCCATAACTGTTTATGATGTTTCTGACGATTCATAATTTCATTTGTCCGATCAATTAGACATTGTCATATCATATGATGATACTGAGTTTTTCTACAAGAGCACGAGTTCATCATCTCATTACATTGATTTAAAGTAAAAATGAGCGATTTTTACCAGAACAATCGCAATCGGTACATTGATTTTTAATGTCGTTCAATTTCATTCTCATTTGATTTATTCAGCATCGAAAATGTGATAAAAATGATGATTTGTTAGATTGGAATTCAACGTCTTCGGCACAGTTGTTTTATAGTGCGTCGAATTACAATTTAATGATTTTTCGTTATCATCAATGTCAAGTGGTATCCACGGGCATTGTTCAGGCGCAAGAGATAAAAGAAAACGAATAACAAAATCGTTAAAATGTAGATATTTTTAGTTGTTGGTTTTTAAAAAATCATCAAGAATTTTATTGATTTCCAAGGCTTTAAAGCCTGATATTTTTGGAGTTTGATAATTATAAATACATCGAAAATTGGGTCAGGTACAAACCATGAATTAACGAAAATTGTATTGAAGCAGAGCCGCCAGAGTTCTTGGCAGAAGAGAAAAAACGGTGTTATACAAAATCGTTGAACTCATCTAGGAAATCCTCGATCTTTCCTGAAAGTGCTAGAATATGTATTAAGGGAAGACACTCCTGAGTTTTAAAAGTTCTCCAATTTTGAAATAACCTCGCATCAAATTCAAATTGGGATCCTTATTACCTAGAATAATTAGTTGACCCGTAAATTGTGCAGTATGAAGATGCCGTGTAACTATTTTAATAACACATCCCAATGGCTGAGTAACGCGTTATACAGGTTTGAGTTACTTGGGGCTCTAAATGAGAAGGAAGTGGGCACTGTTGAGTGGCTGGGAACAAGAAGACGAGAGATGAAGGGGGGGACGGGAAAAGTTGGTGATTCTCGACTGTTAGCTGGCCTGTTATCAGGAAATACAGAAATTTCAAGAGAGTTTGCCATTTATTGTATAGTCGGATGTTGGGAATTTGTACATTTAGTCAGCTGACTAATTGAAAAGGACTGGACAAAAGGTGAGGATTGAAGAAATGTAATTCTGGAGTTTCTTGGGATTGTTTTGAATAGAGAAATTTCATCAATTTTCTTTTTTTTTATAAAAATTATTCAAAATTCATTGCCGTAACACATGTCGTACATTCTTTCCTAGGAGGCGCCACTCCTGGACCACATGTGTAACATCATTCAAGGTCATCTAACCATTTTAACATTTTTATTTTTCAATCAATTTTTTTCATGATGAAAAATAGCGCTTTCGAACATTCTGCTTAGGATTAATGCGAAACTTGATGTCAATTTTTGATTGAAGAATAAAAAAAATTTCACGGTATTTCTCTATTGGTGGGAAAAGAGAAACATTGTTGTGAAGTGAATAGATTCGATTGATGGAACTGGGGTATAAAATTCAGATTGAATACAGAGGTTTGTAATTTGATATCAAATGTCATGAAAAATCTTCATATCTTGAGAAATTAAGATACGAGAGTGTGGAGCCAGGTCATTACGAGATATCACTCTGGTGATATACTGGGAGTAGAGTATGGAGCTCAACACTTCCCGAGAAGCGCGGCCAGTGATCAGTTGGTAGAGTATACGAGTGATACTTTGGGAAGCAGACGTACCACGAGGAATATATATAAAGATTTGAAAAGTAAGTCATCACCAAGAATAGAGAACTTGCATGAATTTTTACTGATTTCTTTATTTCGAAATCATGACCCCAATTAACAATTTTTCATTCGAGAAGGTTCCAAAAATTGTTCAGTAATTAGTAATTAATTTTTTAAATTTCCATATTTCAAATACTCTAAAATTGTCCGTGACGTCACAAGGTCTCTTGACCGCTAAACCAATTACAGGACGCATCCAAGTCAACATAACTTAATCTGTGCGCGCTTCTCAGTCAATTAAGGACTACCAATCCCCACACTCAGACACTCGGCCAATGGGAAGCTACCCAAGGAACCTTGTGATTTTCAATTAATTATCATAAATTATCTAGGACATATTTCACAATATTTTTTGCTGTTTGGCTATCCATTTGTTATGAAGAATGCGTAGATAAGAAATTTAAGAGAAACTGAGCTCCATGCAAGTTCCCTATTGTCCACTCGTCTTCAATAAAATAGTAATACTATCCTAAGATCAAAATTGTTGTTTTCAGAATATAATAAGAAGAACTATCAAGAAGCTATCATGGTTATGGTCATTATGCCATCCTCGAAAGTGGTATCTTTCTTCGTTCTGACTGTGGTGTCAATGAGCCATACCGTCATTTCATCAGAGATGACCAATGATACTCCAGAATATGCTGTCACTGAACTCGCAACAGAACATCTGACATTCCAATGGACACTGAAAAATTACTCACTCCTTTCCCGAGAAGAGACAGAATGCTTCAGTTCACCGTACTTCCACACAAAAAGCCATGATGTTCAATGGCTACTAACATTTTGTCCAAGCGACAGCCACAATTCCTATTCTGGAACAATCAACCTCATCAGCCATTCCTCGAAACCCTTAGATAACAACGGTTTCGCAATAGACGGTCAGATATCAATTTTCAAAGCAGGTATTTTTCTACGAGAGCAAACATTTTCGAAAAAGATACGTTTAGGGGAGGAGTTACTATCTAATTTTTATGACGCATCAGAAATTGATAATTTGTCAGATTCTGCGGATGAGATGAATATACGTTGTGACTTTGATGTGAAAAGAATCATATCAAAAAGAATTGATGTCACGGAACAGAAAATCGTTCATGAACCGCAGGAAGGAAAATTGAATGACGATTTTGGTCGACTTTTGAAAGAGGAAAAGTTTAGTGATGTTGACATTATTGTAGAAGATGAAAAATTATCAGCACATGAACTCATCTTGGCAACTCGTAGTTCCGTATTCGCTGATTTGTTCGAACAAATGGAAAGAAACGATAATGGAAAACTACAAGTGATAATTGAAAATAGGGAGCCCGCAGTGATGAAAGCAATATTAGAATACCTCTACACCGATTATGTCACCAATCTTGATGAGTTTCCATCGATGTTTGGATTATTATCAGCAGCTGATGAGTTTAAATTACCACAATTGAAAATCATGTGTGAATCAGTCCTTAATAAACGACTTGACGCAGATAGCGCTGCGGATATTCTGGTATTCACTGATCGCTATGGACTGAATAAATTGAAGAAAGATGCCATGAAATTCATAAGGAATCATTTCCCTGATGTGATGGAGACAGAGGGCTATAAGAAGATGAAGGACAAGTATCCTGCACTGTTGATGGAAATACTCTTCTCCGCCACTGATAAGCGTTTTTAACATTCATATGATAAGTTCACTTTTCGTTTAAGGTAAATTACTCTTAATAAATAATCGTCAATGAGTTATATTTTTTTTTAAATCTTGATGAAAAATACTGCGAATCATTTTGAGCTCTCGTTTTCAACAAATTTTTGATAAAACGTTTGATAGTTAGGCACTGTGTAATAAAAAAAATCATCATGAAAATATATCTCAGTGAGTTTCTCAAAATACGTACATTTATTTAGTTGCTGGATATGCTCCGAATACAATAATTTAAAAAGTCTCAATAACTGTTTATGATATTTCCGATGATTCATAATTTTATTCGCCCATCAATTGGACATTCTCATATCATGAACGAACTGAGTTGTTTACGAAGACACGGGTTCATCTCATGTTAATGACATGAAGATAAAACATCAAAATAGGCTCTAATCAATTTCAATGGGAGTATAAAACAGTCACAGTGAAAGACTAGGGGTCATGAAGCATAAAGATATCATAATGATTCAACTTCTGATTGTAGGGGTCATCAATACAACGAGTCAGTTGTGAAGCGTCAATATTCGAACATGTAGGAAGCAATAATACTGGAAAATTCCAGGTGGAGATTGAAAATATGGAACCGGCAGTGATGACAGCAATATTAGAATATCTCTACACCAATGATGCTAGCAGTCTTGATGAGCTTTCACTAACGTATGGATTATTCGCAGCAGTTGATAATTTCAAGTTATCAGGCTAGACGATTATGTTCGAAGAAGTTTCTTCTTGGATGATAGGATACAGATAACGCATATCTCGATACTCACTGATACCTATGGTTTGAAATCTTCCAAGAATCATATGATGATAGATTAATATAAATCAAAAAAATTATGAAAATAGACTATGTATTCAACAAATAAATATATTCAGGTTAAATATATTGAACAAAAAAAAAATATTGAGAAATGAAAAATATATGAGTCTTGCAAATTTTAAACCAATAAAAAATTATAACATGAATATTCTTCATAGAAAAATTTCAAAATGTAGAAACTCCGTAAATGTCGTTTTTTTCCACAAAATTATCAAAAGGAATAGAGGCAAACTATTTTAGTTCACTCGTGTGTAAAAAAAATTTTAACATTATTGTTTGACTTTGGAAGACAATAAAATTTGACATTGAAATTCCTCTGTTTATGCAAAAGAATGAAGTCATCCAGGAAACAGATTGAAGATATTTCTCTCTAGAATAATTCGAGTATAGCTATACAACTAATTAATCGAGATTGTATCTTACAAAACAGACATCTTTACAGATTTTTTTTTTACTGTATATACACGGAGAGAAAAGTCAAGTAAGAATTACGAGTTTATTCGGTAATCGTGGGGCGACCTTGAGGTGTAGGAGAAAATGACGTGACTTCCGCCAATTTTCTACTTTAAATCACCGTAATTTTTCCATGATTTCCAGTAAAAAAATAGGAAAAAACATGCAATTTTTCCCCACACCTCGAGGTTGCCCAACAATTACCGAACAGACTTGTAATTTTTCCCTCCGTGTAGGATAAATTGCTCCTTTGCAGAGAAAGTGAACAAATACATAGCATAAAAGACCAACAGATAAAACAGTCGAAATTAGGATAAGACCGAGATGAGAACCGGACGAGACCTAGACGATTCGTACGACCAAGACGAAACGAGATTGGAGTATCACAGAATCAGGACAAGATCAAAACGACATTGATTTCTTGCATTTTTCTCGACACCGAGTAGAGACCTTCCCAACTCTCGTCTCGTCCTGTCTCGTAGGCAGTCCTAGGTTTTCAGATTACATCAAGATGAATTGCTTAACAGGTAGTTGGACGCAAAAGCTTATGGATTGCTGCCCAGAGCGTATAGAAGCATTCAGCACATCATTTTCTTACCGAAATTTTCAGAATGGAATCTCGATCGGAGTTATTTTGAAAATATCAACATGAACAATTTTTTTTTTCTTATTGGCTGTGGTATTGACGGGTGAAAGAAAAAGAGAAAAGAAAATTCATATTTGTCTGCATTTTTGGTTCAGATTCGCTCCCTGATTGATTCCCATGGGAGTCAAAAAAATACAAGAAAATGAAATTTCGCAATTTTCCTTAAAATTATCACTTTATGGTGTCCCAAGGGTACAATGCTGTCTTCAAATTATTGGCATGATTCCCTTCAAATTTTCGAGCAATGAAACATTACCTTCCGAATATACTTCAAAGCAATATTTTCTTTCCTCGTGGAAACTTCGAGAATTCAAATTTTCATGAAATTATCAAAGAAACATTAAACAAAGAATGAGGTAATGCTCTATGAATAATATCTTTCGAGGTTAGTCGTAAAAAAAAAGGAATTTTTTCAAGTTATCGGTTGACGTTGAAGGAAATAATAAAATTTGACATTGTCGAAATGTATGTAATTGAGTCATCCAGGAAGTGTATTGAGAATGTCTTTCTGAACAGTATAAAAGGATGGCTGGATGACTGTTTCATCACTCAGTGTAAAAACTTGGTCAGCATACATATCGAAAGTTCTGCATATAAATCGAGAAGGTAAGAAATGTTCTATTTCAAGTTTTCACTTCTGTTCAATCATAATAATTTCAATCTGAACTCTCTAACTCACCAATTATCTGTGCATTCTACAACCTCAAAAATTGTGATTTTCAGAACATACTCTCACGATGTCATCATCAATCCTGTTTGCCTTCTTGGCATTGGCTGTGGTATCAATGATTCATCCAGCCACATCAGATGAGTACAGTGATGTATTACGTGAGCACGCTGTCACTGAACCTGTAAGACACTATCTGGAATACAAATGGTCAATCAAAAATTTCACCCTCCTTCCCTACAAATTTGGACTCTGCCTTCGTTCACCAGACTTCCATACACATGACCCAAATTCTCGATGGGTTATGAAATTTTGCTTGTATCCGGGAAAACATGCAACAGTCAGTGCAGCACTCCAGATTCAAGGTGGCTCTTCGAATGATTATGTGAATCAGAACATAGATGGACATATAACGGTCATCAAATCTGGAGTACAAAAGGCCTATCAGGTATTTGATGGGGCAGCTGTTAGTCTAGATTCAAAAGTACGAATATCTGAATATGTAGAAGATTCAGTAGATTTGCTGAGCTATTCTACCCCTCTCGATGATTTACTTATAATCACTCGAATTTCTATGCCCACCAAAGTTATCACAACCCTTGTCGAATCTCTGGATGACTATCGAGATTTAGAGTCAATCAATAACGAACACCAAAATATCAATGGACCCCAAAATGTTGATGGACCCATCGGTTATAACGGGCCTGAAAATTTCAATGGGCCACCATCATATAACGGACATCGAAATTTTATTGGGCCATTAAATATTTATGAACCTCAAGTTTTTAATCCATTCCCAAATCCTAATGAACTAAGTTACTACGAACCCCTAAATCCTCCTGCAAGCCCAAATTTAAATCAACCTCCGGGTCCGAATGGACCGCCCAATTCGAATATTGGCCAAAGATTGGATGGATCTGAAAATAATAATGTACTCCCAGAAATTAATGAATCAAGTGTTCCTTCAGTCCCAGAAAGTTCTTCACCACCAACATCAGAGGCTCCACAATCAGAATAGAAAAAAAAAAAACGAGAATCTGGGTATAAAAAATCCTAAAATAGTGATAGATTAAGTCAATTACTAACATAATTCTTGATAATTTTTAAGATGCCGAGAGTAGTGAATGCGCGACTGGGATACGGCTTCAGCGAACATTCATTATTGTGGTTTGCTACTTGGATGGGTGACCGCTAAGAAGTGTTCCCTCCGCACATACATTGCTGAACGGTAGGTCCGATCCTTGAGTCCTAATGTACCCCTCAAGTAAGTCTAACCGAGGGGTACACTAGAACTCTGCATTATCGGCCAGCTGTAATGGCTAAGGTTTTCCATGGTTCCCTTCAGTCCTCGTGCAAATGCAGTACAGCTCCGTTAAATAAAGTCCATGGCGATACCCGGATGGAAAATGAAATTGAAAAATTGGAAATAGTATACAACTAATCATAGAAATTAAAGGAAAAAAATATGAATAATTTGTAAGAAAATAGAGGTCAAAAATTGTATTCTAATGTTAAATTAAAAAATTATTATGTAATTAAAATTCTGATATGGAAAATATAGCTCAATAATTTGCTCATTAAAAGGTGTATATTTATTCATTTGCCTGATCCACTCTAATTAATCCAATAAGTGTATTGATATTGCTAAATCAAAAGGAAATTAGCAATAAATAATTTTCTCAGAAATTTCCTTTTATTCACTTAATGACATGTTGATCCACTTTCGCAGTCTCACATTAATGAACCCCGTAACATGAACATTCAAATGCACAACAAAATGGATGACGTGTAATGCTCATTGTTCCAGAGTATGCAAATACCTGAGCACAATGAACTAAGAACATTGGTTGACTCGCGTGTTCACATATCAGGGTGCATTAAGCCATATTAACATACGTAAGGCGGCGTGTTTAACACATTATAAAGTAAAATGTCCTCCCCTTGGCTACAATCACCATCACGATGGCCAAATCCCCATAAAAAATCCCAGCATACATCCCTAATCACCAAAAAGGAAGCCTTCGCATTCAAAAATTCCCATAAAATCGTAAAAGAAGGGAAATAAAAAACTTTTTATTCAAATAAATCTCTCCATTTTCATTATATTCGCATCTTTATAAAAAAAAATTTGCTAAAACTACCGGACAATTTGAGGCCACATAAATCTCGAAATATACCCCGCAATTTCCACCAAAGTGTTAGAAGAAGGTGAGACTTAAACTGAGTAAAAAAAAATCATGAGAAAGAGACAAAAAAAAAATTTCTTAAAATAGGAATATGAAAAAAACGGAAAATTAAGCTTTTGTCTAGGTTCCTTTGTCCAACTTGAGCACTCTGTCTCGACACCCTGTTTTTGTCCATAGACCCTACCCTCTTTTTCCCTTGAACTGGGCAGCTCCCTCCCCCCTCCCACCACCCGGACCGCTGCGACACTGACGCTCCGGGACTACCGGCGGAAAGTTAAATCCCGGTTTTCCCTCCATAAAATCTCTCTCCCTAGTACCCTCCACCATTTTCCATTCTCTCTTGCTGTCACGGACCTCTTTGACCACCTCGAATATATTCTAACTGACCAGACACTAGCTTTGCGGTTTGTACCAACGCCCAACGGCAATACAAACCCTTGGAAAAACGTTTGAAATACACCTGCAAATGAGGCTTTCATGATACAGTGTAATGCTTTTTTTTTTTTGGCAATTATATATTCTAGGGGATGAAGTGATTTTTTGGGGAATTAATCAAAATTTTGAAAAAGTTTGAAGGGATGTTTTTCAGATCATTAGAAATAGTAAAAATGTTTATGAATACTATATTGTTAATATCTTTGAAATAATGAGAAATAGAGAAATTTGTCTGAAAACCTTTTTTGTAGAGAATTTCATAATCTACAAAAAAGGTCTTTTGACATTTTTCCCTAATTCAACGAGTTATGGAGATATTTTCAAAATAATAAACATGAATATTGATTCTTCATCTTCAGATGAGAAAATTAATTAAGAAGAATGGAAAAATTATTTTGAAGGATTGGTCATTAATAAAAATGGTGACACCTCATAAATTTATGACCATAATCTTACTTTATGTGACATGAAATCCACCAACAGAAGCAATAATTCCTAATTCCCAACTCCCCGAAGATTTCTCGGATTTATAAAAGAAAATATGACATTTTTTTTTTCTCAGTTCTCTATGAGGAGAAACAGTGGCTCCATTTTTTTTTATTCAATTTCATACCCCCTTTCCCCCCCCCCCCCTTCTACCTCTATTCGCATCCATTACTCAACCTCTCTCTTCTCCGGTTTTACTTTTGTTTCAGTGAGAAATCTCTCCAGGTCTGAAACACAATTTCTCCGTTAAGTAAGTTACACTCGTAATGGAGTGAGTAAAACAAGGGGAATACCTGCTCTGACCTCAGTTTCACGGTATTTCTCTACTACTTAAATCCTGATACATTCCACTTAGAAGGGGCTGACCCAAGCCCGGGAGCTACCACTTTTGCCTCTTCACTGGTAATGGTGACACCATTGCGAAACTTGTAAATTTTGTTCTCAACTGTCGAGTACTCTGAGTTTAATTATACAATAAAATTCTCAAGGCAAATTTTTTTTTTTTCGTTATTTGAGAATTTATTACATTTTTTAAAAATAAAATAAATAAGTTTTCTCGCAAAATGATGAAAAGAGACAATTTTTAAAAATTTGAAATCCAGTTTTTTGCGAATATCTTCGAAATTAGTAGGTTTAGAGAAAAATATCATAAAATCTTTTTTGTAGAATATAAAATTTACTACAAAAAAGGTCTCTTACAAAATTTTGATAAACTTGATCTTTTCGATGATATATTCAAAATAACCAGCACCAAACTTTCTCATAACTTTACAATTGATTGATTCACGTTGAATAATTATTTTTTCATACAAAAAATCGTATAACAATCATTTTTCAACATTATTACATCCATAAATTCCTTAATTGAATTCAAAATAAATCAAAAAATGAATAAATGAAAACAAAATTCACAAAAAAAAAGTTGAATTAATGTTCGAATATTATTCCCTCATCCACAAACTCGTTTGACTGCATAAATCCAGCGATTACCCCTTCCACCCCCTATAAAAAAAAATATCATCAACTCTGAAAAACATAAACACCACCAGCTGCAAGCTCTCCCAAAACAATTCCAAAAAACGATAAAAAAAAAAAAATAACAATTTTTTTAATTCCCGACGTTTAAAATCTCCAGGTGTTTCTTTCGTCACCCGGACGCCTCGAAATCCCCGTTAATTCCCAACGGGGATCAACGGATTTTTGCACTTTCATTGTGACAGGAATTACACTTAATTCCTTTGCAAAAAAAAAAAATTAATCCAAAAAAAAAAACCCAAATGAATGCCTTCAAAATAACAGAAATGTTGATCATAAAAAAATTTCCAGACTGCACAGAAAGACTATAAAAACATGAAAAAATAAAATAATAATGAGAATAAAACATCTGTTATGAAATAGTGCCTAGAAAAACCAAACGTTCTTCATAAATTCTGGTACGTAAATCAGTCTTTATGGACTTGTGGGTTTTCTCTGTTCTCCCTCACCCCCTTTAGCCACCATCTCATTCCACCCACTCTTTCTCTTTACCATTGGTCATGGACCAGTGAATGCTATTTTATTTTGCGTTATGTGTAACATGTGTAGTTCATGGAAATGTACAGCATTTGTTAGTCGGAATAATCATATGAATGCAGTCAATGTTGAGATTTACTAGTATTTTCACTTTGTTTTTGTATTAAAAGTTGATTAGCTCGTTTAAATTACTGCACTTAACGTAATTAATCGATTATATTCAATCAGTGGAATATTGAATTTAATTAATAACCCCCCTCCCCCACCCTCAAGGATTTCATGGATATTAATTCAACCCAATTTAATGATTTTCATCAGAATCTTGAAAATGAACAGATTAAATATCGAATTATCTCGATAACGAGTAATTTTAAATAAAAATGTCAAGAGACATGTTTTGTAGGAAATTTAATCAGCTACAAAAAAGGTTATGTAATATTTTTGTTTAAAATCAATCGTTATCGAGATAATTCAATATTTGAAGATAAGCAAATTATGAATTGTGATCAAAACGAATAGGGGATGATGTTTCAATCGAATGTGTTGCCTTGGGCATATGGCAAATTGTTTAACCAATAGAGTGGGGGGGGGTGAGGTTGAAGGTAACAACACGATTTGAACAATCCGGTTATCACGTTGATAACTATCGTATCCTGCGGTCTGCGATTGTCCGTTTGAAACGTACATCCAATGTTTATCGATCTACAAGAGGATACGAATATCATCGGAGTTTCTCATCTTGCGTTATCTCCATGGGACAGTCTGCATTATTGTGTTTACTCGATGTTGGTGATTATATTCATGGAGAATGGGATAGAACGGAACGGGGAATTTTTTTTTCTTTCGTTTGCATGAGAATCGCTGAGGGAGATTGATATGCCGGAATAAATATTGAATATTGAGGGAGAATTTAGGTTGAAAATGTGGATAATACGGAATATTGTACAACAAGAGATGAATTTGTTTTTGTTCAGTGTTTTTACATTAAATTTACATTTCTAGGGATTTTTTTCAATTTTTTTTTTTTTTCATTTTAAAAATGATTAATTTTAAAAAAATTGATTTTTTTTAAAATAAGGAACGGATGAATGCTGTTGTTAATTGCGTATTCAGTATGATAAATGATGATATTGATGATGAAAAAGTATTTTTAGGGTTGGGGGAGGGAGAAGGGTAGCTTGATTGTGAGGAATATCCAGTCGCTAAGTCGACCACCCTCTGGACTATTCTCCAGGGTATAACTGTGTGTGCGTGATACACGCGAACAGAGTTCGTAAATCTCAGGGACTCGGGATTCTCCCTTGGGTACCATGTCTCAGTCACAGGGCAACGGCTCTGAGAGTTAAAGCGTCCCTGGGATGGCAAAGCTAGGGTACGAAAGAAAAAAAACATCATTGTCACGGTCTGAAAAACCAGTGGCTCACTAATTTAGAATATATTTCTTTTGAACCATTTTTCTTCAATTTTTCTCATTGACTTGAAAATTTTTCCATCCCAAAAATTAAATGCTCCATCACTCTTCAATTCAGGGGTATTCATTAAAAACTAAAGTACACGGAGAGAAATTTTTAGTAAAAATTACCATTTCGTTTGATAAATGTGTTGTTCCATAAATTTTTTCTTCTTTTCTAACTGGAAATTAGTGAAATTTTAAATTTTAAATAATAAAATTTGATATTTAAAAATTAAATTTTATTTTCCGTTTGAGAAATATTGTCCTGATGAGAATAAATTATGTCCAAGTTGTGGTAAATTTTACCCTTCCAGCACAGTAATTTTCGTCCAGAGTTGAATGAAAATTCTAGGTTTGGTTAGTAAATTTTACTATTCGTCTGGATAAAAATCACCCTGCCGGTAGGATAGGAATTACTGTACCGTCTGGGTAATTTTTATCCAGTCAGAATGGTAAAATTTACTAACCAAACCTAGAATTTTTATTGAAATCTAGACAAAAAAGGGTGAAATTTAACACAAGTTGGATATTATTTATTCCCATCAGAACAATATATCTCAAACGAAAAATAAAATTTAATTTTTATATATCAAATTTTATTATTTAAAATTAAATTTTAATAAATTTTTAAATGGAATGATAATTTTTACCAAAAATTCCTCTCCGTGTATTTTTGACCGAGAGCCATTATTTTGAGGTTTAAAATCTGCGGGGAAAAAAGGGGAATCCCCTGAATAATTTCCCCTTTATTCCGTTGCTGCGCTGCAGTAGGAGAACAATACAGAAGTTGACTTGTGCACAATAACGTTGTACCAAGGAAGAAATTGCTGGTGACTTTCACCATTGGGTCACACATACATATATACCCAACACACATGAAACCTCTTTTCTTGGTCTTGGTCTAACTTGAAACTTCCTTTTGGAGGTCCTTATTCTCCTCTTTTCTTTCCTCCTCCGTCTTTCATTCTTGCGTGGCTCCTTACCTCGACCATTTCTATTCTCTCGTAACCTCGGAAAAACAGGAAGACATACACTAGGAAGTGGAAAACTGTCCCCTGAATTTTCCAACAAAAGGGAAAATGGCTCGGAACAATTTTCATTAAAGTTTACTCATTCTTATATATTCTTTTTCATATTTTTGCGAATATCTCTGAAATTAGTAAACTTGGGCAAAAATGTCAAAAGATATTTTTTGAACATGATAAAATTCTCTACAAAAAAGGTGTCTTGACATTTTCTCCTAAAATCATTAATTTCCAAGTTAAGCAAAACAAAAAATAATCAATCAACAAGTTAATCCAAAAAAAAAATTAAAAATCCCATCGCACTTTATCTCATCATTAATACTGTGAAAAAATGGAGGTACTACAGTAGATGGGCTTATGGAACTAAGAAAAAGGAGTAGGAGGTACAGGTTCAAGGGGGTGGAACGAGATTTGTAGAACTCTCGGGGCAAAGTTGTTCCCGTAGAAACTTCTAACAGCCCCTCCCCCCGATGTTGGACGAAATTTTACTTGGATTGCAAACGAATATTCCCTACGAAGCGTGTTGCGATAATTCTCGAAACTCTGTACACACCCGAGTGGCATCCCAGTCTTCACCATCCCCTCACCCTCATCCGGAAACCCCAGGACGTAGCCACCGAATACTTTTTATTTTGCCTAACGTAATTTATTGAACGCCTCTTTCGCTTTTTTCCTCGTATTCATTTCAACTGATACATACGCTACGTCTATCTGTACTTCCAGCCGCAAAATCCAGTGCCAATAAAGTGATATATTTCGGAGAAAAAAGGTCTTTGATGTGCTAATACGTTAATTGAGAATTTCAAAGTTGAGGGGAAAAGGGAATAATAGAAGGGCTCAAATCGATTTCACCCTGGGATCAGTTTTTGATGAATATCTTCGCATCTATGGGAGATGGAGATATTTTTATAAGAACCTTTTTTGTAGCTCTCATTTTACTCTATAAAAAAGGTTATCAAAAAATTTTTGCTATCTCCCTCAGATTCCGAGATATTCATTGAAAACTGATGTCAGGATAAAATCGACTTGAACCATTTTACCGATTATCTCAGGATTGAGCCATTTTAGAGGGGAATGTTAGAAGACTTTTTTGTATGTTACAAAATTCTCTACAAAAAAGTCTATTGACATTTCATTCAAAAACCACTCATTCACGAGATAATCCCATTTCCAGAAAAAAATCATCAACAATTCCCTTTTTTCATTCAAATAATTGAGTTTTATAATCCTCCCACCCCCACCCCCTCGAAATAAACCCCCGCAGATTCAACTAAATGCTTCATAACGAAATAATCCTGGTGATGATAGTCCAATATTTCACAATGAAAAAAATCTTTTGGTACTTTAGAAAAAAAAAAAAAATTTGAAAAAAAAAATTATATTGATTTCAACTTTGTCAAATGGACAGACCGAAAAGTGTTGAATGGCGTTTGTTGAACAGTGGCCAACGGAAACGTAACAATGGTCCTCGGTGGTGGCCTTTTAGCGAATGAAAATACCGACGAGGGGACATAACAGCGAAGGGTTACGTTAGTAGGAGTAGAGTGGGAGGTGGGGTGGATTGAGACCCAGTGCAATGGACAAAAGCGCTTCAATTTCGCTTGAGGCAAGATAATTCGAGGATCGATAAGTTGAAATTCCATGAAATACTCACGTTTTCCATATTGTTATAGGCAATGGCAACAAAAGGGGAACGACAAGAGCCACTCCTGACCCGGTTTTCCACATTAAAGTGACAATTAAAACCCGAACATTTCAAATATTTGCATTTTGCGTAATTGGAGATAACCAATGTTCATTATTAGGGAAGTTCATGATTATTCATGATAGATTCATTTCGTGGAAATAATGTGATGCGGTATTATCCGACCAATTGTGTTGAAAATCGATTTTTTTCACTACACAAAAAAAAGAAAACGTTCAGACTTAGGTAGAATATTCTACCTGACCAATTTCTACTTGAATGAGGTAGATTTTGACGCCTTCCTACCTGAATCAATCCAATTTCACTTGTAAAAATTACCACTCCATTTGGTAAATGTGTTGTTCCATAAATTTGTTATTCTTTTCTAACTGGAAATTAGTGAAATTTAAAATTTTTAAACAATAAAATTTGATATTTAAAAATTAAATTTTATTTTCCGTTTGAGAAATATTGTCCTGATGAGAATAAATTATGTCCAAGTTGTGGTAAATTTTACCCTTCCAGCACAGTAATTTTCGTCCAGAGTAGAATGAAAATTCTAGGTTTGGTTAGTAAATTTTACTATTCGTCTGGATAAAAATCACTCTGCCGGTAGGATAGGAATTACTGTACCGTCAGGGTAATTTTTATCCAGTCAGAATGGTAAAATTTACTAACCAAACCTAGAATTTTTATTGAAATCTAGAGAAAAAAGGGTGAAATTTAACACAAGTTGGATATTATTTATTCTCATCAGGACAATATTTCTCAAACGAAAAATAAAATTTAATTTTTATATATCAAATTTTATTATTTAAAATTAAATATTAATAAATTTTTAAATGGGATGGCAATTTTTACCAAAAATTACTCTCCGTGTAGACTATCGACTTGAATCAGATTTTTTTTTTTGGAGTATAAGAAATCATAGATCCGACCGCTTGCAAACAGAAAAAAATAAATTTTTCAGTTTTCGTAATGGATCCATTTTGTTTCTAGTTTCTAAAGAGAAACTCTGATTTTTTTCGCCTTCAGTTTGAAAGAACATCAATCTTATGTGGCCTACATGTGTCTTTGTATTCTATTCCCTCTATCAATTTTCTCCTCGTTTCAATTCGATCCATCTCTCTTATCTTGAATGAAGGATCGGTCATTCTTTTTTCATTATTATCATTGTTTGAGGAATAAATTTTTAGATTTAGTCAAATTAAATGATTTGGATTGCATGAAATTGTTCTCAATTGGTAAAAAAAAAAAATATTTTCTCAAAAAAAATATGAAAAATGAAAAAAAAATTCAATTACTTACCCTCGACTACCGGATGACGCGGCTTGTAGGACATATCTGAAAAGGGATGAATATGAAATTAGATCATCACCATTAGTCAATGAATTACCAGGATTTGTTATTAATTAAGCAATTTTGGATACTGGAAGTGAGGAGAATTTTGGAAATATCTCTGAAATGAGCAGTTTTTGAGCAAAATGTCAGAAAACAATTTTTCTAGCAAATGAAATGTTCCATAAAAAATATTTTTTGACATTTTTTCCTAAACTCATTTGTTTACAAAATATTACCAAAATTCACTATAGAATTTCTACATTTTTTTTACGTAAATGAGCGTTCACAATAAAAAAATAATAAAATTAATTAATAATAGTTTTCATACTCAAAACTCATTTGGGAATTGGTGGAAATATCGCCAGGACCCACAAAGTTAATATTCAAAGTGTTTTTCTAATTTCCATCCCAAAGTTATTTGTTTGAGCTAAGGAATTACTTTGAAGATAATTATATTTGGCTGCTGGGAAAATCATTCACCCGAGGGATTCTCCTGATAGGATATTCAGGTAGTGGAAAATGGATGCACAGTGTATATACCAGAGGTCTGGAGTAAAATCGAATCCTCTGACGTTGAAGGTACACAAACACCAGAAGCTCTTAAAGTAATGCACCACCGTGATACCTGTCACCCGTGAGATCATCAAAAAGTTGGGTCTAATGAAGTCGATGGGTGAAATGGGGTGATTTTTGATACTTCCTCTCGAGAGTTTTCATATTAAACTATCTTTGACAGCATAAGAGACACCAAAAGAATTGAATCCTGAGTTTAATCAAAGGGTAACACATGTTCATTGCTAAAAAGTTTCAGTTAAAGAATTCCAATTCTTTATTGTCACTCAGTTATCTCCAAAACGAGTGATTTTAGACAAAAATGTCAATAGATCTTTTTTGTAGATCATAAAATTTCCTACAAAAAGTGTCACCTTACATTTTTTCCTATACCCACTAATTCCAAAGTTGTTCAAAAAATAATAATTGCATAATCTCTGATATCACAGGATTACTCACAAATACTCACAATTACTCATAACCACTCAAGACAAGTTTATGACCCATAAGTTGACGAATAAATCCCCCAGCATCGTGGGTTGATTAGCCCTTTTACAACATAATCCAACTTTAACCTCACTCATGTTACAGGTCCTTGCAATTCATGTAGTTTCACTCCTTGAACATCCACTGTACACCGTACGGTGTCAGATTTGAGTGGAAGGGAGGTGGTGACTTGTGGCGACACGTGTCAGCCATGTGTGTCAACCTCGAAGGTGAGATGTATACACCAATGCAAAAGGCTATCTGCGAGATATCGGCTTGTACAAGTTGAGGCTTGGGCTTGCATACATATCGTTGTTTTGGGGCTAGCACCGAGTGGCTTAAACGGCATTCAGTATCCACCCTTAACCCTCATACCCAAATCCCCTTTCCTCTACCCCCCCTCAACTGCTGCCTTCGAGACCATAAACTACGGTACTGTATAGATTGGTGAAACCATTCTGTATCCAGACACTGATGTTTATGCACTTTGGCTTGACTATACTCTCATGGATATCCCTATTAATCCCTCGACATTCAGGAATTTCCCAAAATCAGCTGATGCTGTTTATACTATGATCAGAAATATTTTAATGATGTTTTTTTTGTATTTTGTCAGTTTTAGAGTGTATTCACGCATTTGGAGGAGAATCATCTCGTTAATGAATCATGAGACTTCTTTTGTAGATTAATACATTGATTATTCATAACCCACTCTTCTCAAATTGACTCTGTCCATTGAAGTACCCATAATACAATCAGTTTCACCTGAGAATTATTAATCCCCTGCAATCACTAATTGTCTCGCGACAAGCGATAGCACTTGGACACTCTGACAGCAAACTAATTATTCAGCTAAATCGAGGAAGTAGAAAAAGTTGAAAAAAAAAAGGAGAAGCGAGCTGAGTAAAGTGGTATAACGACAGGCAGCTTGAGAGCCAATTGATTTTTTCTCGATATATATTTTTTTTTTTGTCCAAGGGGTAAAACTTTTCCTGGAAGCGGTGGGATAAACTCAACGAAAAATGGAGAAACTTTTCGGGGGTAGGATTTGTAAAAAACTCTGCATCATTCTCGTAGCAACTGCTTGATCGTACGACTTAAGGGATTTACTTTTCTTTATTAATAAGTGTTGGAAAATGTTGATTAAATTGAAGGAATAGTGATTCAAAATACCTCAACTCCAGAGATGAATGGGATACATGAACAAAACCACAGTATGTATTAACAATTTCACTCTTTCCCCATCTCTGAATCCACATTGCATGCTAGTATAAACCTAATCATACCCCTGTCACCATCATACCTATTCCCTCTCATGCCTGTTAAGCTTACCAAGAACTGTCGTCCATCTCCATTCAGACTATCCCTTCAGTTTATTCCTCTATTTTTCTCCTCACCTACTCTCACATCTTTCCGACTAAATTACACAAGACTACCGACAACGCAGGGAGTCAACTTAACGGATACAAAGTATACCCGTGGCGCTACCCGCCCATGAATATTACAGGAGGCTAGACGTAGTGCAGGATTAATGTCTAATTTCCCTCATTCAGAGAGATCAGAAACCCAGTATCAAGACTCTGCCCTTAAATCACTCTTATTCCCTCTCTCTTTCTTCTACTGTCTTCAATTCAACTGTTTCAGTTTCACTCAATATCTCTAATCCTTTATTCCCCGAAGTCAACTTCATGGCTGTAAATTGGAAGATCAACGCATCCATGAACTAAGAGTCTTTACGCTGATTAGGGATTATGCAGGCAAGTTTGCAGTGAATTACCACGAATCACGTGAACGGATGAAAGGATTTTCATCCATTTGACACGACAAGAGGTTTTAACCTTCCAACACCTCAAGAATTCAATTCCATCACCATGAATTTCCACCATTGCTCGATTATTTCTCACGGTTATCTGACAATAAATCATTAATTAAATGAAACGAGAGGGTCGTAGTTGAGATAAGAAATATGACGAGGGTTAGAGTTCTCAAATCGAGAGATGAAATTGGTTTCATTTGGAAGCTGGGGAAAAATTTCCCGATGAAATATGATGAGAGATTATTAATTTTAGTTGGATAAATTATTTCTCTGTGAATAAAGAGATTCCAAGTGAATATTGATCTCTCACTCTTCCACCAATAACCAAAACTAAAATACGGAAAAATATAAAAACCATACAATAAACGTAACAGAGTTTATTGAGTGTATACTCTGTGTCTAGTGTTTGCACTCACATGTGCTCATTCATGCGCATACCGTTGTTTTATTACTGCAAAAAGCCCTTTATCTCATTTTATTTTCCCCCGAGTATTCCCAGGGGTACGATAATATCGAACACCTAGGCTGGGATATCCCTAGCTAGCTGCAGAAAAGCTGAAACTACTGGCCATTATTTTACAAAAGTAGGTTGACCAAAGGATGAAGCTCACACTGATACTCACACTCACTCACACTCGCTCAAACACACTCAAAGTGTAAAATTTTTCACTGTATCGATTAGTTTCTGTGTTAAATTCACACTAACTCTTGTATAGGTCAGCAATACCAACACTCAATGATCCTATTGTGGTTTACACTGAATGCACGCGTGGAAATGTAAGAAATTCTTGCACGTCAGGCGTAATGTCTGGAAACTCGAAACTCGAAGAAACTCGAAACCGATAAGTTTTCAGGCACTCACACCACTCCTCACTAGGGTTTATTCTCCTTCACATTCCCCCCTCCACTACTCACACCATTAACAAGCTTGAGGGTACAGAATGGTGGAATTTTCAACGGTTATTCTACTTTCACTTCACGTTTCGTGAAACATGTAATTTTCTTAATTTGGAGGCATTCGTTGGAATGTTGAAATTGAAGAATTGCAAGGGTGAGGGGTGAGGTTTGAAGAATAGATTTGAGTATTATGAGCGTTATGTTAGAGTTTGAGAATAATGTGCTTCGAATGTACGAGGTTTTGAGTTTTATGAGTGAACAAATGATTAATGAGATCCATTACTCAACCTAATAAGTTAAATCAATTCATTCTTCACTGTAAACATGGTGCCGTGATACACGTAATTCACTAATAATCAGAAATTATTATGTTTTACTGTAATAAATAGACTGCACAAGGTTCAAAATAATTCGGCTATTTGACTCGAATAATATAGGATAGATTAAATTTCACCGGATGTTTGTACTCGTTAAATTATGATGTATTTGATTCGAATCATCATTTTGTTGTTTCACGGTTATTTTACTCAGTTAATAACAATTATTCGGTGAATAATTCATCGAATTTCAATGTAATAAACTATAAAATTCATTGGAAATTGAACACCGAGGGGAGAATATTCGAGCACATTTCGTGTTAAATTGTATAATACAACTAACTATACGATTTAAAATTCATGGACCCACCCATGACCCAGCAAAATCATACACTAAGTTCATTTTTACATTTTCCAAAGAAATGAATCTTATTCATGGCAGACGTAAGTAGCAAAATTTGGCGCAGCCGTACGTGACCGATGCACTAGTGGATGAGTGCAGATGAATGCAGCAAGAGGGGCGGCGAAGGGGGGGGGGGGGGGAGAGGGGGTGAGAGGTTACTGGAGGATGCGAGCTAGTTGCACAGCGGATTTTCCACAACCCCGAAACGACGTCGTGGCCGACGGGCTGGAAAATGTACCGACGCCCCAGACTCCAGGTCGCGCAAAATTAGGAACTCCGTTGAAGCTTTCGTACACTTACGTGGCTTTCGGGTTGAAAGCATACAGAATTTAGTATGTAAGGCACGTGTTCGCATCCTGCCGTTATGAGCGCTTTCTACCAACGATTCTCCATTTCATCCCTATTCTTACGGTGCAGTTGTTAAGACTGAGTAACGGACAGTCATACTGGCACAATGACCGGTTTAGGTCTATTTTGGAATTATAGACAATGGGAAGAAAAACATATGACAATTTTTTTTTCATCTATCGCAAATTGAATTCATTGAAAATACTTTTAAATCTCTTTGTGACCTTCAAATAGTTGTAATCTAACATTTCAAAATTCTCTAAACCCTTAAATATTCCCAAAAATCAATTGAAATATTTATTCCCCCCACTGTTTTATTCCCCTTCGTTTGCACTCATGTGCAGCATCCGGCTCAAGGATTTATGTTGTAAAATAGTTGGGTGCAAAGGGAAGAAGATGGGGAGAGTTTCGAGGGAGGGTGGGCAGTAGCTGGCCAGGATTAAGGACAGCAACGGATCATATTAAGGAGTGGATCGTTGCACCGTATATATATTCTTCTTTGCACCATCCGCTAGGATCGAACGACCTCGTAACCCTGGGCTTGCCTTCCGCAAAATAAATTGCCACCTCGGACAGCTCAGTGCACCTCAACACCCACCCACCTCCCTTTCGTTCTCATGGAGCTTTTCGTACCAACTATAAGAAGTTGGAGAGCTCGTTCCAGGTTGCACCAAAGCGTTAAACTCCATCATATGACTCTTGCTAGCCTACCAGCTGTTTCTTGGTTTTTATTGGACGAGATATCCTTGGCACTATGGGCGCGTATCGGAAAGCTCCTCAAGATTATGTACTATGCTGTGATGCAGTATACTATTAGGATAGTATCATACTATACAATAATATGGTACTCTACTATAGTATATAGTACTATATACTATATACTATAACACTATATACTATACAGTACTATAGTATATATACTATACTATAGTACTATATATACTATAGTACTGTATAGTATATAGTATTATAGTACATAGTACTATAGTATGTACTATAGTATATAGTACTATACTATAGTAGAGTACCATATTATTGTATAGTACTATAAACTATAGTACTATACTATACTATACTACAGAATAGTATTCTAGTACTATGGCATAGTTCATTAGAGTATAGTACTTTAGTAGAACATACTATATGCATAGTATGATATAGGATAGTATACAGTGCACATTATCCTATTACATGGAGAGAGAATTTATTAACAGAGAACATTTCATCACTTTTTTGATAAAGGAATTTCGATTTCATTCCCGCGATATCTCAAAAATGAAGTTCCAGCATTTACAGATATTCGCGAAATTTAATATTAACATTGTGAGTGAAAACAATTTTTAATATTGAGATAGTTGGGTTTCGCGGATTCTTCTGGAATTCAAGGAATTGAAGATTAAAATTAAATACTTCGTCAGAAATGTTACCCGTTTTATTTATTTTTTTGGTAACTCTGAAACGAATGGAGTAAGCAAAAGGTGTCAAAATACATTTTTTCTAGATTATGATTATCCTATACAAAAAAAGGTCTTTTGGGAGATTTCTCTAAACCTCGCCCTTCCACAGATATTTGGTAAAAAAGGGAAAACCTCGAAATGATTTTGTAATGACCAGAATTAATCCACAAATTTGAATTTGTGAAAATTAATTCTTAAATTAAATCCCTCAGGTAAACTGTGTATTTTCAACAGAAGTATTCCCCTCTCCACCCTCTAATAACCAGGCTTTTCATGTTATACGCCTATACACATTAGCACCGGCACCAGATGCCCCAGCGTCTGGCATATGTACAAAACTCCCACACAACGGGCTGGATACTTGGAAAATTTGTTACTTAACATTAAATGTTTCTGTGTATACACTGGAAAATTGAGAGGCCGTGAACCATAACCACTTCTTCGGCTGCACATAATTAAACTTTTGCCTCGATCTTTAGACAAAATAACCCGAATTTACTCGTAGAATTGTTGAAAATACGTGAACATAAACAGCAGAGCCATTGGTGAGGGGGTGGGAGGGGTTTAACACGGTGAAATATTTTTTTACGTCATGTAGACGTAAAAACTGAAAAAAAAAAATAATGACAGACTTGACAAAGGGATAAATATATAGGTTTCGAAAATAAAAAAATTTGTTTGTACAATTGTACAAAGGATAATTATGTGTATTTTTGTTAGGGTTATTTATCTAACCAGTGATAATGAGCATGAGAATGTAGGTTAACGAGGTGATATTCATTATGAAAAATTATTTTTTGGAAAGTTTTTAGGAGATAGAAAATTCTCCATTTGCTCATTATTTTTCGAAAAAAATTGGAGCATTCAATTTTAATAATTAATATTCCTTTTGGACAATCCTTGAACAATAGGAGTACAGTGCACTCATTATTTTTACTCTTTTCTAAATCATAAACAGACAGCAAATGAATGTATTAAATTCATTTATTGATTTAATGAAAATAAATAAATATTACCCCTTCAATTTCAGAATCATCATCAGCAAACTGAGTCCCTACCTCCCATAAAAATCAATTGAATCTCAGGTCTTCCAACCCCTGAAACTTTCTGGGTTCGTCGAAGAGATTAATGTTAACTTCACTCTCAAGAGTTAATAAGTCCCAACAGCGATAAATCCCGGAAACTCATCTCTTTCCTATATCCCTCCCCACTCCTTCCCTCTTCCTCCTCTATCCTACCTTAAACCCACCATTTTATACAGTCCCATCTCCTTCCGCTCTTCCCTAATATTATTTTTCTCCCTTTACCAGTTTGAAATTTTGCGGTCGTTTCGTGGAGGAGTCGAGGCCGAGAGTTGAAAACTTGGTTTGGTCATAGTTAGGAAGGGATAAAATTGAGGGGAGGGAGGGAGGAAAAGAAAAAGAGAGAATGAACCAAAAAAAATCGTCCACCCTGCGGCATTGAGTGTATGGGTTTGTGAGGCGAATTCACCCCCCACCCCCTAGGAAACTAGCTTCCCCCTCTCTCCTGTCTTAGTCATTTCTTTTAACTGTGTAATCCTCCTTGGGTAGTTTGTCCAGTGTCTTTATGTCTCCTTCCTGCGCATTTTCTCTCATCCCGTGTAAAGCTAGAGGGACGTTAGCACGACCCATATTGCGTCTGCCTATCTCTCCAACGACGCAAACAGCGAAGCTAATTTATATGAACACTGGTGTAAAAACAAAAGGGAGGAAAGAGGATCTGAGGGGTTAAGGAGGATAAAAGCTTGGTCTCTTTGAGAATTAGAGCCGCTGGGTGAAACTCCTTGCAGTGAGGTGTTTTTCTTTTTTCTCTTTTGTTTGATTTTTTACGTGCGCTATTTCGAACCTCTGAGCTGGTACATTGATATTTACGCGTAATTGAATGAGTAATAATATTATGAAATCAATAGAAATAGAGACTCATTAGGAATAATGATCCTTTTCACTCTAGAAATATTATTCCCATTGATTGGAGCACACTGACTCAAGACTTTACTCAAAGAAAACTCGAAGAAGCAAACTACGATCAAAACTTGACAAGTATTTGAGTGCCTTTGTTAATGATTACGGGTCAAAAGTGCAGAAAGTAGAGGAAAAAGATGATAACAAAAAGTATGAGAGGAAAAATCGATATTAAAAAAAAAAGTTGCAATATCAGGTCACTGCCGGAACGTCCCCAGAGCAGTAGCGGTTTGGATCTACGGAATGACTCTCTGGTGGAAATTTTCCGTGTACGTTTTGTACGACAATCGAGGAGAGAGAGGTGTACAGTATCTCGTGGGAACGGGCCATTGGATATCAACGATGAGGTGTAGCTATAGGGAGAAATGGTGGGGGAAAAGGGGAGGATGTTGAGTATGAGGATATTCGAATAGGATTCGATGGGCTGATCGGATTCGGAGCGTTTCGTCCATCGACGAAAAATGATAGTGAAGCTCACATTTGGCCTCGTCAATCCTCAAAACATACACCCAAGTACTGTATCGTATTACTTTTTCAGAGTATATGTTCACCGTGTGTAATATCAAGTTCAAAGCCGTTTACGAAAAGTCCTTTAGGGTGTAATCCTATTCCGGGAATACTTTGAAGAATTGAAAAGTAGAAAATACGTCAATAGGAGTTTTGCTTTTTTTTTGTATTGGAAGAAGTCTATCAGTTCTTTTGTGAATCGAGTCTTGAGTCTAGAATTTACTGGACTGGAGCAGTAAATTTATCGTGATAAAATTTCATTTCTATCATTGAAGGAAATTGGAAATAAGTCATTTATTAATTCTCAAATAACGTTGCATCGATTCTATTTCTATGAAAGCAGCAGATCAATCTCTGCTGTATTGAAGGAGGAGTTCCATTCTTGCTTGATGTTATGGGTTATTCGAGCCTATAATAGATCATTCAAACGCAGAATATGAACAGGAAAATTCAATCTATTGGCAGATTCTCAATAACTGGAGAATGGAGTCAACAAAGAACATCTTCGTAACTACTAATAACCCAAACATGACTTTCCAGCACAATCTACATGAAATTATGACTAAATCATCATCTTTCCAATTATCTAATTGTCCGCTGTCATCCAACAACTGGAATCCGACGTCATTGTAAATAATTCGGATCATGATATATGACCTTCCATCAAGAATCAATAGGTTGACCGTTTAGCACAAGCCATCAACGAGGTCACCGAATTGAAGTCACTAGTGCTCCTCATTATTCCCGAATTGTCAAGCTCCATTCCCCTTCACCAAATCAACAAGCCCTCAATAATGTCGAAGCGTACAATCCTGGAACCTCCATCATTCATAAAGTAAACCATCAGAATCATTAACGACCCACCTACGAGTGCTCCAAAACTAACTGAACAAGGACGAAATTTACATTTATCCAGGATTTCCTGACCCCAAAAATGACTAAAATGAGTCGCAGTGACCTTTTTCGACACGTAGAAATATCCAGCCATACCCCAACAGCAAATCTCATTTTTCTCCTCATCTCTCTTTGACCCCTTTCATCCCACCCGACTGTCTCACTCGCAGTATTTTTCCGATTCTTCATCTCTCCTGACCTACCACCCACTCTTTACCTTCACCAGTATCGTTTCCGGTTGACGTTCACGGGTGTCTCCGTCGTTCTCTTTACTGAACACATTGTAATTCCAACCGAACAGTTTCGCTAGTGGCAAGTTCCTACGTGCCTAGCATGTCAAATTCGACACATAAAACTGCAGTAGAGACAGTTACGCTGGGGCTAACGTATCGTCAGCACGTGCCACTGACATTGGCAAAAGAAAAGGGATGAACAGAAAGGGAGCGATAGACTAGAATGAGAAGTCGGTATAGGTTTGGCTTTAGCTTCAGTAGCTGTGTCATTGTTCCCATGTTCGATTCTTGTGTAGCACGAACCGTGAGTAATTGGTATTGGGAGTCATTAAGTAGAAGATGAAGGGGTTCCAGTGACTTGAGATTAGATGTTGAAAAATCACGTAAAATGTGAGTTTCGAAAAAATCGGAAATAAACACGTGCAATGTATTCTAATGGCTCATTATAACGTGATTGTACTTACAATTGAAGTATAACAGTATACCAGCAACAAAAACGAAGATGACGATGAGAAGGATGAGAAGGAGTAAGAGAATTATTGGTCTACACCATGGGCTTCTTGGTACCTCAGTCTGTCTACCCTCCTTGGTATTCTTTTTTTGGTCTACAACACTAGACTCGCCAGTAACATTAACTACAACACCTTTATAGGTATATTGGGGTGTTTTTTTATCAGTACGAAATCCATGATCATCCTCGGGATCCGAGTACACACCGTAAGCTTCGAAATTATTCTTTCTATAGCCATTAGTTTTTTCTGTAACTGCAGCACCCGTTGAATCACCCGTTTGTTTTCTCTGATAAGCGCCAGATGTAGCACCAACATCACTTATCTTCAATGTTTGATCGTAAGACTTTGCTGACGTTTCTTGATATCTAGCCACTGGCTCATACTTTGAACGCTCTTGTATATAACTTTTAGACGTACTGAGCTCATACTTTGATGCTGAGCCTTCAAAACTCTTGACACCATCGTAATTCTGCTCCTCGAACTTTGATCCATATGATCTAGCTGTATCATAAGAATCATAGGTTTTACCAGACGTGTCGTATCTCGGCAATGTTCCATACATCTTTCCAACAGTGTATTTACTGTCGTATTTTGGATTGGAGCAGGATCCAAGCTCGTAGGATGAGTCACGTGTTTTAATGCCGGACTCGTAACCACCTTTGGTAAGAGTATCGTAGTTCTTGGTAATGGGTTCATATATCTGGCCTACGTGATGTCTATGGTCATTTTTAGGATCTAACTTGAGAGTCTCTTCGGCATATCTCGCTGCGTAGTCATAGTCGGTGAGGTCTCGGGAGTATCTTCTGATGCTATCTGGTGGATCCTGATACCGAACTTTCTGCCCCTCGTTTCTGTCATAAGGAGCATCTAGATCAGACTCCTGATACGGTCTGTCTGATCTTCGATCATACCTCAAACTGTCCTCTGGATAGATTCTGTTGTCATATCTCTCCATGTTATCTTGGTTAAATCCACCACCCGGTGCTTTTCTGTCAAAACTTCGTGTCGGGTAGTTTCTGTCTCCGTAATCAATGTCATTGCTACGTGAAGGTATACTATTATCAACATATCCACCCCCAGACTGACCATCCTGATAGCTCTTTGGCTCGTAATCCATGTAACGGGATGATCTGCGCTCGGTACCATAGTCCATGGAGCCCTCAACGACGTTTGGCAATTTACTGTTCAAATTTTCACCAGTACCATTGACAATACTGCTATCACAACTCTCTGCATGCTCCAGTAAATTTGGCAGCCTAGATGTTGAGCTACCTGGTGTATTTTCAGTGAGGTCTAGTTTCAGTCCATTGTTCCTTCGCATCTTTCAGGATTAACATGATCGATGATTGATTGATGTTTTGACCTCACATCAGTCCAATTATGATGTTTAATGGAGTCATCAACTTTATTCTATTATCACGGAACAAGCATTGGTGAATGGGTACATTTTCCACTTTGTCTCACATGAAAGTCACTTTGATCCCCTTTGGGGTGTGTGGGTTAAGCTGATTAGTCGGTTTGCAGTTGGTTAGTTGCGAGGGAGGAGTGGAGAATCTGCGAAATAAAGAGAGAGTTTGGTTAATATTGTTAGTTTAATGGAGAAGGAGAATGAGGGATTAGAGTTAACAGGTAGAAAATTTGATTTCAATTTTTAGCCAAAAATATTCAATTTCCTCTTGTGACCAAGAATATCGTATTTTCATGTCCAGTTTCAATCTTTGAAGATTCAATCTATACAAACGAGCCATGAAATACGTAATTGGCTGCATTGTACGCTTGTTAACAAACACGCCAAATTAGATATCAAGTCCCTCGAGGATCTTTCGGCATTGTCGAAGATTCAGGTAGATAGAGATGCAAGCCTACTCCATTTCATCCTTCGTCAAGCGTTACACGCCTATACCCACAACTCATGGACGGATAATACCGGTGATAACAATAATAACGTTATGTTCTGCTTTGGTTAATGATGCACGTAATCCAAAATCTAGCTCAAGGTATGGTCTTAGGTACTGTCAATGGTCTAATGCACAATATCTGATTCACGGGTAGGGTTCGACTTTTAATGATGTTACGATAGGTTTGTATCGCAGAAAATCGATGGAGCCCTGCTCCGAATTTCTATATTAATGTCCTCACAAAAAAGAACTTGATCCATTTATTGAAAAGATAAAGTCATTCATCTATAGTACCCCAGATTTTGCAATCAAAATTATACCTATTTCATGGTGAAATTAAACAAGAAATCCTATGGCTTTAGTTGTACAACGGTAGTTCTAGAGAAGACATACCCATCTATAAAGGAGGTTGAAGGCGTTCTATCGCCATAAAATTTCCTCTGCGACTAAGCTGGAGTAATAAGTACGCCAGGGTTCAAAGGAGATTGCTGTTTCGCATGCAAATATGATTAGTTCCGGAGCGTAACTTCATTTGCGTATATTAAAAGCGCGGATAGCTCACTTTATGCAAACGACAGGGTTTGCAGGAAGATGTTGAGGTGGAGGGGTGGGGATTGAGCGCGGGGTAGATTGTACTGAAATAGTGGGTTATGCAGCTCAGGTGAAAAGGAAACATGTTTTGGGAGGGGTGGGGGGGGGGGGGGGGTAAATTATAGGCTAGTACTGTACGTGTGACGGGTATACACAACAGGAGGTAAAGCAACAACGAAGAGAAAAAAAGGGGAGGGGGGGAATCTGAAAACAAGACAATGAATACGAAGATGAAAGGAAAGAAATGGTTGGAGAAAAAAAAGGAAACAAAGTGACAGCTGTATTTGTCACAACAAATGGACTGTTTTCTCTCAATATTGATTCTCTCATTTGTTTGTATGGAGAATCGATATTCTGGGAGAGTTCTTGCAGGGTAGCTTGGAGTAATCACGATAGAGTAATATTTTCTTTGGATTGGAGGTATTAATGTCAGTTTAGTGTCAGATTGTTATTTTTTTTGGGTTTCATTCGTTTGAGGATTTCAGACTACTCCAAGTATAGACAGAATGCTTTGATTTGGGGATTGACCAGGATAAGTCTGATTAAGATTTGAGAATTCCTGTGCATTCTGAATCTGATAAAGCATAGGAACCGACTGGAGATGGCTCCAGGACACCTAATCCAATCAACCCTTCATCATTTAGATGTATAATTGTATTTCTTTCTTTTCACGGAATGAAAGTCAGAGTGAAAGGTAATGAGAGTGAATGGGAAGGAAGGATGGAGGGTGGGTGAGAAAATTAGTAACGCCTTTTCCGTTATTACTTGAATTCCACTGGTCGGATTTTCTCCTTTACCGTTAAAAACTTTTATCACCGAATGCGGCATTTTAGAAACTTTCTCACAAAATTCCAATAACTGCAATTCTCAGCTAAATCAAATAGCCGGTCACAGTTTTTACCTCATCGAGCTTCAGTCCCCCAACTATATACACCAACCATTCCACTTTTCCACCCTGGAGAATCGAAGATATTCCAAATTTGTGGGGAAAGAGAAATATATTCCATCGGGTATAATAATTGTCTTGGTATGTTTGGAATTTAATTGCCGTGGGACTCAACCATCTGCAAGCTGCATTCTCATCGGTTATTCCAGTGAAAATGAATCATTGAAAAATCGAAAAAACTGAAATTCAGAGGATGAATTCAATTATTCACTGGAAAGCAAAGGGAATATTCAACTGGATATTCCTTGACGATTCATTTTACTCAAACAGCTAAGGAGATATGACAGAGACAGGTTTTCCCCTCCCAGTTAAAAATATGATTCTCCACAACTGTGCAAGACAAATGATCATCTGTATTTTCCAGTGGAATATCTCCAAGCACATCACTGGAATTATCACAACAACCAACCAACTCTCATTCTCCCATTTGTTTCAATTTCAATTACCATCTCGTCATTTGAAAATTTTCCAGTCTCTCATCCAACCATTTCCAATGATTCAACTCTCTCCTCCCCCTCCCCCCACTTCTTCCCTTCATCATTTTTTTCCAGAGCAAGCAGAGTTAGCATAAAAACTTTTGAATTATTTATGTTTTTACGTGAGACCGCAGTCGCAATGCGGGATGCAAATGCATCTTCTTTTTTACTGCCCCTTTGAATGTTTAATGCGAAAGGTTGTCCACATCTCTATCTCTCTCTACTTCATCTGGAGAACCGATGGTTGATAAAAGTCAAACGAAGAAAAAATTGTTGTGAAAATGAGGTTTAAGATGAATATATAATAAGAGAATGTTATAAAGAAAAAAATAAAACCGAGTGCGATTGGTTGAAAATCACAATATGAAATTGTGGGGAAAAAAAAATTCCATAAATTCCAGTTGCAAATACATGGAAAAACGGCAATGTCAACTTTTGCTGCTGCCCGGTTACCAATATACATCGAGCAAAAGAAAAAAAAAAAAAACTGAAGGAAAAAAAGGAGAGCACAGTTATGCCCAGCATAGCATCAGAGGAACTTTGATATGAACGAGAATCACCGGATAAAGGAGAGAAGAAAAAGAGTCGCTAACATCTGGAAAAATAACAAAAAACATGGGATAATAAACCAGAATGTCAAAGAGTGAAAGATACAGGGGGATAAAGTGTGATTTTTCGATATCAAAAGAGTGAGGCAGGTAGTATAAAAAAAAAATGCCTATAGGATTTCATTGCTCTAGACTATGTGCATCAAGATAATCCCAATGTAAATTCTCTTTTGCCCTATATTTTTCACATCGTTACATTGCATCTCTCTTTTTTATTTTTCTCTGATGACAATCTCCATCATTATACCTTATTCACCATAAAACATTTCTCATGATATTAAAAATGAATACAGTTGGTATAATAAATGTAGAAAAAACTGTCAGTAAGGTGAAAAATAATTGTTGAAATACGAGTGATTTACACCAGTGTGAAATTTAGCATATAATTCTTATTTCTGTACACTATTCTCGCCTGAAAATGTCCAATGTTTCACGTGAATCGGACAGTGGTGTGTAGAAATGAGCAGCCAGTGTCTGTTTTGTCAACAGTACGAGGGGAGATGAGGGTGAGAAGGGTCATAATAATTTGTCAACTCGACACTCAGAATTAACGCTTTTCACTATAGACTATATTCACCTTTATCGTCCTTTGTGCTAATCCATCAGTATCAAAATGATGGAATTTATTTCTATTCATCAGCGGATGGTGGAAAAAATAGCCAATTCACAAAAAATAGACACTTCGGTAGAACCAGGTTAGGACCAAAGGAATTTCTCTTTATGAACTATTTTTTCCTAAAATCTTCTTGAGTAAAATTGATAGTTCGAACTTTGCATCTTAGTTTCAATAAATAGGTCATCTATTGTTTGCACTTGTCCCTGGTAGGTATTTTAGTCTACTAAAATACTTGGCCAAAAATACATCTATTGATCTGTCGATTTAATCGATAGCTTGGTGTCTTTGGTCATCAGAATCTTTCTGGACAAAGAAGCTATCTCAATGTTGAAGACTTGGAAAAATGTCATCACATGTCAGAAATCAACAAATATTGTCAATGACTATATCACTGAGTCATTTCCCATAATAGTAAGCACTACAAATATCACCAGTATGTTCAATATTTACAACTAGTTACAGCATTCGTATTCGATCACGCAAGTCTTCAATAGTTGATGTGTCGCTTCAACAAGAATCAAATGTCTCTATCCACCAACTCCAACAGCCTTTTTTCCCCCCATAATACTTGATACACCACGACGTCAAAATCGATTTTACAACCTAGTTTAATGTACACCATAATCCGTCAGACTGCCTGTTAGATGCACCAATGGTAATGGGTAGCAATCAAACGTTAGGATTATGAGAGTGAGAGAGGCTGTAAGCTTAACTGGTAAGTGCATAATGTCATTTCTCCACCACCTGCGTATCAGCTTCCCTCCAATTTCCTCATCCAGCTGCACATATGCAAACCCCATACATTCATTATGAAAATGTATGCCGAGAAATAGTGGAGATATTCTGGTATAGAACAGTAGACAAGCATATGTCGTAAGCGTAACGGTAGTTGCGTTCATTTTGGGAAATCGCCCAGTTACTCCAAGTGTGCAGGTGTGGTTAGCCTCTGAGTATAACCATTTGTAGACTGTTGGTGTGTTTAATAAATGGTGTATTGTATATGTGTATCAGTTTTATCTGTTTGACCTGGTAGTGTCACAGTTGATATTTCTCTTCACTGGTGTAATCAGTATGACATACCCTTGGAGAATATACTTGTGAGAAATATCATCATACGCTGATCATACTGTATGAGAAAATGCTTGTCTGCTGTGGTGGGTTAATCAAGTCCATGACTTTGACGTATTTCAAACTGTTACCCAAAGTCTTTATCATACTGGTGTGCATTTTCCAGGGAATATGCAATATCTGGGGAATATGATGCAGTGGAGTGGAATGAAAATTGTCTCATTGGACAGTTGGGGGGAATTTCTGATGGTAAATTATATAGAACGAGTCATTTTCATAATACGAGGATTGAGGGAAATTTCGAGGATAGTTGATGGTTGAAGGATTTTGATGAGAATAAAGTTTAGATGTGATCAGTGATGACTGAAAGTTGATGATTTCTGTGTTCTCTTCAACAGACTGAGGATTAAAATCAGGTTCAGATCAATTGACATCAAATTAGGATGAACATCACCTTTGACAATACCATCAGGCTCAAGTACCTGATCCTGAATCACTCTTACTTATTCATCCATCTCATCCCTTTCCCAATGAATTCACGATAATAATCATTTTTATATGACTACTAGACGATTTTCCCCAACCATTCTCTCCTCCCACCACCCCCCACCCCTCCCACATACCTTTTCACTCACCGATAACAATTACTATCTCCCTTTACTCTGTAAAAATAACGTTAAAGGGAAGAAAAAAAAAAAAAAAAACTCCCCAGCTTCTTTTCAACCCAACCAACTCCTTTCATCGACATCGGCTTTTCTTCCTGCCCATCTGACGACAAAATCTCAAGGAGGTACTTCTGGATTCAATTAGGGGAACTATTAGACAGAAACTCCCGTGTAGTGAGAATCAGTCTGCCACACCCTCTGGCATTCTCGTTACAAAAATTAGTGAAAAGAGAATGATTCAACACAATTTTCTCACTCTCGTATATTCTATTTTCATTCGTTTCAATCTATTGTTTCGATGTTACTGTAGGCGCGCTTGCAGTACTGATTCATACTCCCTCTCATTCTATCTCTCTCTCTTCCCCCCCTCCCCTCCCCCCACCTTACTCATTGCCATTTCTCTTCCCCGAACGAGAGAGAGGAGAAGGAAAAAAAGTTTATAACGAGATGCAAAAGTCTCACCGATTTACCGGAGTAATTAAAATCCAAAGGGGGTGTGCTTCGATTCATTCAAGAGGGGAGGAGAAATAACTGAGGGTATTGCAATGAAAATGTAAAAATCTGGAATTGAAATTAGTTCTGTTCAGTTACCAATTCATTGTATTTCTTTCCTCTCATTATTATTATTTTTTTTTCCTTCTTTTGTGAAAAAAGTCTTTTTCAATAATTCAACTCACTATGTCTAAGGGCGGGAGGGGGGGGGGGGCACAGTGCTGAAGTAGATATATATGAAAAAATAATCACTCGAACAGACACGTCAGTCTCATTTTGGAATGCTCACTTTTTTTTTTTGTTTTCTACAAGTTTGCATAATTAATCTCATTCGTCCAAACTGTAATTACTCCATTGGGTTATACCCCCCCCCCCTTTTCTGCTCATGCAGCTGGAATCGATAGGGTCACGCGCACGACCTTTGTGTGGATGTGTTAGGGGGAGGGGGGGATCCGCAAAAAGCAAACGCTTTTGTACGCTCCTATCGCAATCCATCGCAAGCTCGAACAGTGGCCGAAGCAGTGAAAAATATATATATATATTTTTTTTCTCTCTCTCCCTGTACATTTTTTTTTTTGGTGCGCGGAAGGGAACAAAGGAAAAAATACGAGCATACTTTTCATTCTCCCAACCATGTAAATTTGCTTCGGAATAACGTTGGAAGGGTCGAAAGCGTTATTGCAGAAACTTTTACTGAGAGGGGTGGGGAATGAAATCGCATGGAGTTGGAAGCGAAATTTTGAGTTATTCCATGTATTTTGGACAAGTTTTCAGTGGTGGTAATGGATTTTAATTGATCTAGTGAAGAATATGGGTAAAATAAAATGTGTCAATTTTTTTGAATATTAATATTGAGAGGAAATTCCGTGAAAATCCCTGAGAAACGTGGGGTAATACTACACTCTACCGATTATAAAGGGTCAGGGGTTGTCCACAGGATTCCCGTGTCACCGCGTGTTCTGATAAGCCCGGTCTTACCACTCTCCAGTTCCTCCCCATCATGAGTACTTTTTCCCTTCCCCCCCCCCCCCCCCCACCAACAAAGCTCTCACCTTCTCTCTGAACCCCACAAACCCAAACAATTCCTCCCCCCCCCCTCTCCTACACTCCTTCCCTCTGCTGATTATCCCCCCCAACAAGATAGTCGTCGAGCTCTCATTGGGCACGTACACTCGATGTATCGCCAATTAACCAACGAAGTGCACACGATGCTTCTCTTCAATTAAACTTTCTCTATCCTTCTTTCTTATCCCGTTAACAACTTGTCTCTTTCTCATATAGCTAGATCTACCTCATATGTATTTGCACAATTTAACTGGGATATACCCTCACATTTTTTTTATCAACTTTTTGGTTTGTTTATTAACAAAGTATATCGTAAATTAAACTTTTTCATGTCAACAATCATTTTTCTATATCTTTCATCCTTTTTGAATAAAAAAGTACTCTTGCACTTTTTCGATACTGCTTATATTTATCGAGTTATAATTCATTAAACAATCACTCCTCTGGTAAAACATGAAAAAATGAATCTTCCATAACTTTTGAAAAAAAAAAAATAAAAAAATTTTTTTTTCCATTGTCAGAGATATTCATGGACTCCTCCTACATCATATCCGATTTTTATCGAAATCTAAAAAAATACTGATTTTTTCTATTGAAATAGCATGGAACGCCCCATATAATACTTAAATGCAGAAACAAGTGAATACAAGAGATTATTTGTACAGTTGATACAATAAAAATGTACATGTGTTTTTTTTTTTTCAAATAAATTTAATCTTAAATCGAGAAAAAAAATTAAAGTGCTAATTACGTGACAATTAAATTAACAAAATCCATACTAATCAACTACAATATGCATTGAATTAACCGGTAAGTTATATCAGATTCATTGCAACAAACTGGGTAATCCGATAAGCCACGATGAACACTGACAAACATCGAAAGCATGCAAACTACTCTTTTCAAATATAGCATTGGAGAAATGATATTGTACGACAAAACCAATGAATGTGGTGTATTCTATCATGATTAGCGTAATGTAGCATTATTTTATCTGCCTCAATACGTATATAATTATGGAAAATATTGTTTAAATGTATTAACATTCTTTCTTGTTATTATTCGACGATTATTAGTAATTTGTTGATGAGTTTTGGGGATAGTAATGGGGTTTGATTTGAACACAATAGTATTTTTGCAGTTGGGATATTTTTTGGGGTAATATTGAATGTGATTGTGTGGAGGTATTGATGATTTTGGAGTTGAAATGAGAATTCTCGAATGGAGATTTAGCCCTCGAGGCCCGTCACAAATCGTAAAGTACCATTTTCTCTCTCCAAAAACCATTAAAATCGATATTCAACGGTAGATTGGAGTATGGAGGGTCGTAAAGTATCATCGATGCGGTTAAATTATGGCATAGTTATCAGTTTTTCTCGGTATGTCATTATCAAACAGTCGAGTGCACGTGGAATAATGATCGTGAAGCATCTGCAATACCTCGGGGAGAAATTATCGATAATTGTGGCGGTTGATTACTATCGAGTTGTTGAAAAACTTAATCACGTCTACGATATAGAGATAAACTGGTGATTTAATGGATAATTGAATGCACGGTGAGAAATTTTTAGTAAAAATTACCATCTTATCTAAAAATTTATTAAAATTTAATTTTAAATAATAGAATTTGATTTATGAAAATTAAATTTTATTTTTCGTTCGAGAAATATTGTCCTGATGAGAATAAATAATATCCAGCTTGTGTTAAATTTCACCCTTTTTTATCTAGATTTCAATAAAAATTCTAGGTTTGGTTAGTAAATTTTACCATTCTGTCTGGATAAAAATTACCCTGACGGTACAGTAATTCCTATCTTACCGGCAGGGTGATTTTTATCCAGACGAATAGTAAAATTTACTAACCAAACCTAGAATTTTCATTCAACTCTGGACAAAAATTACTGTGCTGGAATGGTAAAATTTACCACAACTTGGACATAATTTATTCTCATCAGGACAATATTTCTCAAACGGAAAATAAAATTTAATTTTTAAATATCAAATTTTATTGTTTAAAATTTAAAATTTTACTAATTTCCAGTTAGAAAAGAAGAAAAAATTTATAAAAGAACACATTAATCAAACGGAATGGTAATTTTTACTAAAAATTTATTCCATTTATATAATTTTATTTTTTCTCATTTTTCAAAGCAGTATTTTCAATTCTCCTATCCACCACTGGTACCATCAAAGAAGCTCAAAACATGAGATTAATTTCCAAGACCATCAAACGAAAATATACTCAACCATAAAACCCAATTAATTTCACAAAGTGGTTTGCCAACATAATTCAAGTAAAACGTCACATACGAATGAATCTCCCTCCCGAATATCGTGAAAGTACCACAGATATTGCTCCATCCTATGTTGCCTTTGGCCCTCCCTCTGTTTCTGACATGTGTGCACTTGCAGTTTGCCTTGCCGGTATTACGCGTACAGTATCACGCATGCCACATGAAATTCCATAACTACAGCTGAAGGAGCCATTGAGGTAAGCAGCCTCCGGGTACGTGTACATCTGCTGTTCTGTCGAAATTACGGATTCAATAATAGGTACCTGAGGATGATCAAGAGTCTAATTATATCTCAACCCATATTCACCTACTAGAACAATCATATTGATCATTTTTAGAAAAATCCTCTAATGATGAATCTCAATTCATTCACAAATGGCGAAAAAAAACTGAAAGAAAAGAACCATCTGATAAGCATGAAAAACATGAAAACACATGCATGTGCGAAAGGGGTGCCAGAGGGTTTCACCAGCTAAATGTAACAAAGAGTGGGAAAAAAAAGTCGAAAACGACACGAGAAAAAAAAAAACAAGTTGTAACGATACGAGAGGGAAATAGGGAAAACCGAGAGCTGGAGAATGCAGGGGTACTGAGCATGAAGGGAATATAGGAAAGAATGGGGTTGCTTCCCTCAGGAAGTACGAAAAGTAAAAAGATCGAGGTAGATTATTCTTGGGATAAGATGTCCGTCGTGCAACAAGGCCACGAGGATAAGCAGTCACTGGTACATTCATTTCACTCTTCTATCTTTTTCATTTCTTTTTCATTTCTTTCAATGCCTACCAAATGAATGAATGAATGCGAATAGGGTGAAATGGATGGCCTTTTGGCAAAACTATATCTCACTCGGATCAAACAATACCGTCAGCTAGAGGACTTTCAAATGAAAATAATCATAGTGATGATGAAAGAAGAGTAAATTTTCGAGTTTTTATTTAAGGCACGTAGAAGCATCACTGGAGTTATTGTTCCCTGGTATTATGATTATCTTGGCTGGAATGAAGATTGTAAAATATTAATTCACATCTTTCTCCTCTTTATGCTGAATTTTTGCTATTTTCTTTTCGCTTTTAGCTTTATCATCTTGGAGAGGTTAAAGTTTTGAAGAAGTTTATTATGTACTTGGATGATAGTGAGGAATGACGTGCAATAAGTGAAAGACGGAGATGAGGGAGAATGTCCATAAGGGGATATATCTGAGTAGTGTGAGGGTAAAAAAGGGTCGACAGTTACTGGAGAATTATGGCAGAATACAACGAGTATGGGTTAAAGTACAAAAGGGTCGAGGGAATGTAATCAGAGAAATTGTGATGAACATCGGTGAGATAATTGTGATGTATTCAGAAGGTGATGACTCTGCTGTATTAAAAAAAATAGCTGGAGATGCTGGAGAATTTCATTTTAAGGGAGGAGAGTGTTCGGATGCCTGGAGATTAGGTAGAACAAATGGATTCGAGTTTGCGAATGAAGAAAATTGAACAATTTCAAAGAGAAAAAGATCTGTGAGTATTTGTGAGTATTTGTGAGCAGAATAACTGTTATATCTGGAATTATTGACTGGCGAAAATTGAAATCTTTCAAATTACCTTTTTCTGGGCTTCTCAAACAACTCTTGAAGTAACGATAATTGCATGAGGTAGAAAGGTACGCTAGATGAATTGTACACAGACTAATTTGATTAGTAAACATTGAAGGGGACGAAGTTGGACTAATCAACCAATCAACTTGCCGCTTTCATTCCAGTCTCCTATCCTTTTTTTTCCCCTCCCTGACTTTATCCTTCAATAAAATTTATTCCCCCTCGAGTATTTTCACTCGCAATTCCCTGAAGCCTACTTTGAAATCACAGAGTGAGTGATTAACGCACACATTGTCAGTCTCCTAACATTTTCTCGGTATCTCCTTAGTTTTCCTAGTTTCCACTATTCTCCTTATTTCAATTGTTGGAGGGATGTAAATTCACGTCAGTTGGAAGTATATGGGTCTGGATATGGTGAAGTGTACGGAGAGAATTCACGACGACGGGATAGTATACACGATGTGTCACTTTATCCGCTTTTGCCATATTTCACAAGTCGTGGTGGAAGACAATGTTGTACACCTGGTGCTGAGAATTTCGTATTTGGGACGGAAGATATTATGAAGAAATTCGGAGGTATCTGATTAATCATTTATTGATCATAATAATCCTGTGGTTGATAATCTTCATAAAATGACGAAATTAATCTAGAATTCAACAATCAGCCTCCATCTTGGATATTCAATAGTAGAGTTGAACGAGTTGGAACGTTCCATAAACGTTGATTGTTAAGGTCTGCTTCAGAGTTTCATTAAAACTGACATTAGCAGCGGACTGAAACACAATGGAAATGCGCTCAATAAGTAGAATTCTGAAGGATCTGAAAAGACCCATATATCGAAGCTGTTGAGATCTACTTCGATTGTAATAATTTTCCCAAGTGCTTTTGAATTACGTTCCTTTAATCTGTCGTATAACTATATGAATCAATTATGACAAAGTAGTTAAAGGAAAAGTTATGACAACTGGTGAGTGATTCATTGATTGAATTCTGTTAATGATCTCTTCCAAAAACACAGTAGTTCCAACTTGAAATCACTTTGAAAATCATAGCTCCAGTTATCACCACTTTATGATAATTTATAGATGACCAAACATTTCTGTATTTCGAACTCAATTATCGGGTTTGAGTGCGTTACCAATATCATTCCGCTCTCACAAATCACTCGTTATGATATTCACCAATATGGTCATATAATTAAATAGTTTTGTTTGTAGTAAAGTGTAAAGGGACTGATCAATGAATTTTGAATATTACAGTTGAACAATTTCACACCTTCCCACTGAAATCATTCGAATGCACTCCAACCCCATAACCATCAATGCTATGAGATGACTAAAATTTCGAACATGTACGAGAAATTCCATTTGAAATTCCAAACAGTAAGACGTAAACCAGAACGCCATGAGGATTTTGGATATCCAATGTACGAATTGCCCATGCAATGCAGCTTCATAGCCTACTCTAATACCCTTGTTGTCCAATTCACCCACTGGTACCTTTGTCCTCCTTCATTCACCCATATTATCCTCGTCGGTGTCGTTGTATTCTCCTCGAAAAGGGATATCGAATAACCAGCTTAAAACCGATAACATCCCCATCGCGAAAGCAGTCCAGTATATCGAGTAAATTCCAATCCTCGCTTTTACCTTTCACAAAGAGCTTCAGTGGTCAACTCAATCACTCTGGCTCATTGAATTTTATTCCTTATATGGTGAACTACGAACAATCTGGATTACGGGCTTGAACCAAATTATTACGGATGATGGAATTTGAATTGGAGTTGCGGTGGAGGTATGCAGTCATGTATATATCTATGATTGATGAAATTTTTTGAATATTTGTGCAAGTTTTAGTGGTCTTCATGAAAATCTCATCATGACAATATTCTTTAAAATTCAAAACATGATGATTTTGTAATCTGTGATGTGAAAGCCAACAACCTACATTCAATCCATGAATTTCTCCATTCTAATGCCACGACTGATAATCAGAATACTACTATTGAAATCGGCAATTTATCTCTGTTTCCTCAATGTTGACAGGAATGTTGATGGCATCGTCACAACGTCGATTGCCAATGTCCGTTACCCATTCATGAATCAATTCGACAAGTATTGCTGGTTATGTATTGCAACATTTGACGAGCTTATCAACTCCATCACGAAGGGAACTCAACGCTGCATGAATAACTCAATCAATTTCTTCTTTACCCTCGGAAGGTAAGGGCAATATCGCAGATTAGTTGATGGGATTCAGCGGACGTCAGCATCTTGAAACTACCAATGATTACGTGCCCTTGAAAAGGGCTCTCGAGAGAATTCCCCCGAACAGAGTTGTCCCCAAGAACAATTCACACGTCTTAACTGAATGTAGGATTCTTCATTCTCACCAATGGGTCAGCTCCTCGGGTCACAACCTTCCAAACTACCAGCAAAACTCCTGACTCTGTAGTTACTCGTGCAAGACATACCCATTCCCATCATCCATCTCTCTCCTTCACCATTATCAGTCCATCCTCATTCTCTGCTTTCGACAGCTATCGCTGATACCAATCCCTTTCCTCATCCCACCATTCTCGCAATAGAGTTGAAGTTGTTTCCAGTTTCGCAATGACAAGCTCGAGGATCCTTGTTGTACGCTGGAACCAACTTGTCCTGTTGGTGGATACGATCATACCCACAGCGTTGGTCTTGGCTGACGAACACGAGAATTCAGATTCTCTCAAGCATAAGCAAAAGGTTTTCTCAAACCACGAATTAACCCAAGAAAACGCGTTTTAACCGACATTTCTGTAGGCTATAAAATAGTTCTGATGATTTACAGAATGAGTCAGGGTTTTCATTCATATACTGTTGAATTTTAGCTCCTGAAAGGAGCATAATTATCAAGGGAAGGGAGCATCCTAGAGTGAAATTTTGAGGAAATTCGTCAGAATATTTGATTGTACAATTGAAAAGCTCAAAATCAGTAACTGATTCTCTCCGAACTTTTTGTGAGTACAATAGATTACCTCGAAACTCAAATTGAGTCAATCCCGATTCAATGTTGAAGATTTTCGACCATCATTCGTTATCCAAAACTCCCCAAAGATCCTGAACAATGTTCCATTCACTCTAATCAGCCCAACGTATCATGATTCTGAAACCCCTAAACCGTAGACACAGATACTCAATATGATGGTAACAGCTCAATGGAGATCTTAGGATTAGAATTGCCTCACATCCCAAACGTTACAGTGGTATCATTGTACGATTATAGAAACCGTTAGATAATGCAGGAGAATACTATAGAATATCGTATTACTTGATTTCGATTTCGATTTCTGTGGATGTCCCAATTTTCCAACGCTATCAATTCCAAATTAACCGGATTCTCTGGGAGAGTAGGGGGGGATGGGTTTTGCCGAGCGTTAAAACGATTTTCGATGCGATTTACTCCTGCCAACTCGAGGGGTTGAACTACCCACAGCGCTCTTTGATCCAACTATAATCGGATTCAAATGGTAGTGTGAGAAATCAGAATAGAAACACTTTTAAAATGCATAATTGGAGAGTTTGATGGAGTAATGAAGGCAAAGTAGCCGTGTAATGTTAATAATAATCATTTTCATCAATCTATTCATAATTCATTAATTATGCTAAGTGGAGCATTATGCATATTATCATTAATTTAGTCGTTATTGATGACGTTGAAAAACTAATTTTAAATGACGCTGCGAATCTGTTAAAATTGAGATTCAATTGGAGGCTAGAATTAGAGAATAATCTAACCTGATACCTGATCAGGTTTGCATCCCTTCTTGATCAAGAACATTCATGGAATATAATCAGGTTCATATACAGAGCAGGTTTATACATTGATCCTCATCAGATCGATATAATTAAATTTTTATAACTATCAAGATCGTACCTGATCCTGAATCACATCCACTTCACCCAAATAAAAAGCGATCGATGCAGCAGAGCCATTAAATCCATCCCTTGAGGCACTTGAACCCATTGAACCTAATTGACGCTATCCCCTTTAATGACTCCATTCACATGTACAATGTACCAACTGCAAGTTTGCAAAACTTGAGTAGCAACCAAGTAAGCTGATGACGTTCATGGAATAACATACATATCCTCCCTGGTTTCATCATACTCAGCCAGCAAATAATCAACTCTTTGTCTCTGTGATCTCCAGCATCAGTTAGACACACCTCAATATCTCCAGCATACCCCCACCAGACATTAGAATAATGATTCCATAAGGGAACATCTAGAGACAATTGGCAATATCACAGAATGCCATTATTCATAAAATTCATTTAGGAATGAAGATATGAATCTGCCATTCATAAAGTGCACATGTAGCATTCAATTGATGTGAATATTCTTCATCCTAACTCCCCATGTGAAATGATCTTCTTCATCAAGTATATGTCCTCACTCTGTTCATTCAACTCCAGTGTATTCCTTTCTCTTTTCATTATTTTCATTTCTCTCGCTCTCTCGTCTCTATCACACACAGCCCCCATTCTACCCCTTCTCGTTGCTTCAACGTGGAAACCAGACTCTCAGTAAATTTCCACCTCTTTTGTGCCAGTCCACTCCCTCTGACGATGAACTTGTGCTTGGATGGAGAAATTCAGTGCCAAAGTCATACAAGCCGCACTTACGTTATTCTACCTTCAGTGTTTTTGTATATCTTACTTGTACGTAGGTCTAGCTATTCTCGTATTCAATTAATTGATTAGGTTGGAGACACAATTCAAGGGGTAGGTAAATTTGCGGAAGTTGATACTGTTGATGGAGAAAGACAAATACAATGTCCAGTTGTTGCTTCTGAGTTGAAAGTTATAAAGTGTGTTAATATGAAATGATTAGCTTCTTTGTTTGATGCAGTCATGCATTTGTTGACTTGGTTGGCACCAGCCTTTGTAGATGAACAGATTCTTCATGCTGAATGATGATCATACTGACGTTGATTTGTTAATAACTAGATGAGAATATTGTAGACGTCTGTGTGAAGTCCCAAATGTATGTACGTCTCGAAGTGACACTGCCTAGACGCTTCTTCAGGATTTTAGGAAAACAATACCGTTAGTTTGAAAATGGAGTAAATAAGAGCAACAGAGCTGAGGACAAAAGCAACACGAATAGCTTGTGTCTCCAGAGGTAAAGGATCGTTGAGTCTTGGCACGATGCCTTGTCCCACACGTAGACTCGAATTTGGACAGTGCCCATTCCAAATCTCTATATATCTGAGACACCGAGGATAGAAGAGCAAACGTATTCATTTCCCTTGTTCATACATTCTTTTCATATGTTCCATTTTTTTTTTTTTTTCATCTCTGGATGGTGCGCATACATGGATGAATATATGCGAGGGTCTCTATTTGCTTGAGATAAAAAGACCGTCCATTGGGACTCTCTGCATGCATATGTGCTTTTCCGAGGGTTCTTGCTATTGGTGCATGGAATGAAGCTGGAGGGTAGAATAGGAGAAAATAAACTATGGGAGATGTCCACTTTTCATTCACTTTCTGATTGGTTGATGATTTCCATCGATGGTCACAAAAAAACAAGCACTTGCAATAGCTTGGAGCAGTTGATGTTTGAGGTTATTGGTAAAATGAAAAATTTGGAACAATGAAATGTGTTTATATAGAATCATTCGTTGTGCCTTCTCTTTGTTACTGATCTGAATGGATGTCGTGTTTATATAAATTAGATCAATTTAATTTTCATATTGTGGTCGAAGGACAGAGTCGAAATGACCTAGGGTACCAGAATATACGTATTTATAGGTAATTGATATTACGTATAGGAAATGCTCATTCAATTCCCAATCATCGGACCTTCCAACTCATTCCTCTGAATTGTGCATTGATGTACAATGATAATCCGGGTCAAAATCGATTGACAAGTATTCTTGATATGAAAATAACAATTCAGGTCAACTAAATTCATATCACAGATGTGTTTGATGTGCACTCTATGAAGGCAAGTACAAATTATGCTCCATTGAGACTCAAAGTTTCTCTCTATTGTCTTCATTTCTTTGTTCATCATCCCCTAATTTGATTCAATGAATCTACTGAATATTCATAAATGCATTTGACATTTCTTCATTCAACGGAGTAATTAAAGGAAAATGAAAGAGTCCATTAATCCTCTCCTCATCAATAGTGAATATAATGAATAAATTACACGACAGATTGTGCGACAAATCGTAGAAAATCTCAAAATGTTAAATGTCACTCGACTCGACAATTCAACCTCGGCAAAATCTCATTCAAATATTTAGAGCACGAGTGACATTCATTATCCGGTATCTCTTGAACCGATAAAAATCAAATAATCGGATTGGTATTGTGAGATGAAGGTCATATCCTCCAACGACTTTAACCAACACTTTTGATAAAAGCTTCTGATATATCTAAAAGAAGAACTTTTCCTCAATCATTCACATCTTCATCAAAAACAATAGGAATATGATGAACTTAATCTTAAGTCACTAAAGGACTTTATCCATACAACAATGATATAATAGAAAATCCATCTTCTTTCATGAAAACAGCAGCAAAGAGTTGATTCCTGAGAGAAATAAATCCGGAAAACAAAAGGGTAAAGGAGTGGGAGAAGAGAGAGAGGCATCCCTGATAGATACTTTCTTTCAGAAAAAACTTTTGTCTTTCAGCGACAAGCAAACCTGAGCCGTCGCTTTTCGCCATTGCCTGTCATTCTGACGGGACGGCTCTGCATACAAGACATCTCCATTTAGATACTCTCTGTCCTCCTCCTCCCCCACCCCCTCCGCCGCTACGACTCTTTCACCCTCTTACACGACCCGGTCGACGTCCTTCAACCCAACCACCCATCCCAACCCCCCCGTTTCTGCCCAGTTTTTTTCGCCTTTCCTGTATGTGCCTCACTTCTCTCCTACACCCAAACCCTCCAAATGCTCCACCCCCCCAATGCTCCCAAGTACTCAGCGTCGCTTTTTCCATCGACCATTTTCCAACGGCTTCACCACCACCAACACCATCAACTCCCACATAATACAGAAATTTCAGTGAAATTTGGAGTGGGGGAAAATTGTGTTATCTGGAGTTATTAATCGCGATTCTAGATAATTTCTCGTTTTATGAAGTTTTAATGAATTTTTGGTCTCACTGGGAGTTAAATTGAATTTTATTAGACACTAGCTTATAATTATGAATGCAGTATTATTGAGAGAGGATGTATTTTATTCACAATTTTGGTTATAGGTTAAAGAATTTGAATTTCCCGCGTAATAGCTAATGACCAATGGAGAGTTGAGACCTATTTCAGACGGACCAATGAGGCTGTCTGGCTTTCTCTTGTAGAATATGATTCAGTGACTTCAGAAATCATCACGTGATGGATTCATGCTCTTATTCAGCACTCAATAATCATTTAAACCTGATTTCTAAATTAAACTTCCATCATTCCTCAATACAGCAAATCATAAAATAGAATAACGATTTCCCACACAAGTTTCACTCCAATAAAATCAATCCAAATCAAATATTTATAAGTATGTATAAGTCACTTCAATTCCACTAGAGCTCCGCAAAACACTCATGCAATCCTTCAATCGTCAGGAATTCTCGTGAAGAGAAATATTGGAATAATCCAATAATTATATTGTACCCTTTAAAAAGTATAGATTTCCCTTTATTCCTTCAGAATACAAAAGTGTTAACTTTAACGTACAATACGTGAGGTAACTGCAAAAATTGAAATAAATGGAGAGAATAAAAAAAAAAACTTTCTGTTGTGACTTTTCTTCAAGATCGAACCATTTCTCCCATCTTTATCGGTAGGATTTTCATTCAATATGCCAAGTGTATCCTTTAATTTGAAATATTACTCAGCACGGGGTCGGCATTGAATCCACCGAGAGCTAGAGAGAAGAAAAAAGGGAGAAGAGAAATATACTGTGAATACTCTGGGGTAACATTCCACGTATTGACGGGGTTAGTGAGACAGTTTGTGCTATGAATATTCTCTTCATTGGTTGCCAATGTATAAGGATGCAGTCAGATGGAAAAAGAGAAGTGAAGTCAGAAGGATGATGAGATGAGGGTGAAGGGAATACTTGGGTGAGTGAACGATGGAGATGTTGGGCTTTATTGCATTCTACTCTTGAGTACAAGATTGCGTACCATGAACATGAGCATTGGTATGGTATCACGATGGGGAAAATGGTTTGTAAGGAGAAAAAAAAATTGTGCATACGTGGTATTATTCGGGGAGTTGTCATGAATTGGTGTGATAAAACTGAAGACTTGGGTGGTGAATCAAATGAGAAATGGAAGGCTTATGAGGACTTGTGGAGAATGGAAAATTGGATCGAGTGAGTGAGATTTTTTATGTTTTTCTATGAATTCTAGAGGATTTTTTTTGAAGAGTTTGGGTGATAATATTGATTTTGGTGAAAGATTTGATGAAATAGAGGTTCTGAAAGTGAATTGACTCGAACAATTTCATTTCTAATTGTCTCTTCGCATGATATTTCTGACGTTAATTATGAAAATTGAAGGAAAATGAAGAGCACTTAAACATAATTATCCACTCAAGAATTGAGTAATCAAGCCTCAATGCATGGGTTACTCCATGATCCTTAATTATTCAGCATTACTCAGATATCAAATTCATCCGGAATATGTGAATTTGTTACAAAGAATGTACAAGAAATTTCATTACAACAGTTTTCCCCACCCACTATCACTCAACCTAAAAATTTTCCCCCTCGACATTAATTGGAATTCTCGCGTGTGAGCATTGTATATTCCACCTAGTGCACTGGGAAAACTCCCGGCAAGTCTTTTGCCACACGTGATGTCACATATTTTCCTCGTACCCCTCGTTGGTAACCTCCAAGACGTTTGCGTGCACGATATCGACTCTCGGGAGACCGGGTAGTAGTTAATTATAAATAAAAAAAATTGTTTCGTCTCGGGTATGGGAAATGCAAGCACCTCGCGGAATAATCGTTAGTTTTTTTTTTTTTTATTCTCTCATGTGAACGATCACGAGCATTCCCACCATTATTAATCAATGTTTCACGCCAGCTTTTGCGATTTCTGCCATTCATTCACAAATGTTAATATATATTTTTTTTCTAAACATGAAAATTTCTAAATAAATGTAAAAACAACTTTTACCCCTTTATAAATTCACAATAAAATTCCCAAAAAAAAAAAAACTCAATCCGTTCGGTATAAAATTGGAGGTGAATAGGCTCCTAAAAAAAAAAAACTCCCTCTCATCGAATCCTTCATCTCCTTTTCAAGACTCCATTTGTCGTGTGTCGCATTTCGAGCTCTCGGGTCCAGTGCCATTTTCTGTCTCTCATTTTCCTCACTCCGTATCACGTATGTACACCCCCTTTCCCAACCCACCCACACCCCCATGACCCCCCACGAAGCGCCATGAACTACCCTCTGATCTATTGGACGTAAAGTCTGGTCGTGATTCTCTCTATGTCGTTTTATCGACGACACTCATACTTCACACAGTCACCATGTACCTACGTCAAAGTCGGAAAAACTCACCGCAGGGAGTATCTCCAAAAAAAAAAATGATAATAATAAAAAAAAAAAAAAAAGATAGAAATATCGAAATAAGATGAAATAAAATGGATTCGCCGTTGGGAAATTTTTCCCAAGACGTCTGGCAGAAATGTATACACTTCTTTCATCCTCCCCTCCCCTCCCCTCCCCCCCTCTTCTTTCCTAGTCTTTTTTTTTGTCTCATTCGTACGCCCGGGTGACTCTCTTTGATCGGTATCGAAGTCACGATTCTGTACGTATGAAGAGACTCGTCTCCGGCGTACCATTCTCAAAAGAACGTACTCATTCCCAAACATTTGCATTTGGAAGAGTCCCGGATGGCTCTGCTCGTCGAGCATGTGCCAGCCTACATAATTTTTTTTTTTATTTTACATGTGAACGTGCACAAGGAGTGATACTGGAGTATATAGAGGTATTTGTTAGAGTTGGGAGGGGAAAAATTGTTTTGAGTGGTTATTTGAGGGAAGTAGGAGGGGAGGGAGGGGGGGAATTTCGAATTCAGGATTCTTCTATGAGACTTTTTGAGCATGGAATTGCCTGTGAGCTACACGGAGAGAAATTTTTGGTAAAAATTACCATCTCATTTAAAAATTTATTAAAATTTAATTTTAAATAATAAAATTTGATATATAAAAATTAAATTTTATTTTTTGTTTGAGAAATATTGTCCTGATGAGAATAAATAATATCCAACTTGTGTTAAATTTCACCCTTTTTTGTCTAGATTTCAATAAAAATTCTAGGTTTGGTTAGTAAATTTTACCATTCTGACTGGATAAAAATTACCCAGACGGTACAGTAATTCCTATCCTACCGGCAGGGTGATTTTTATCCAGACGAATAGTAAAATTTACTAACCAAACCTAGAATTTTCATTCAACTCTGGACAAAAATTACTGTGCTGGAAGGGTAAAATTTACCACAACTTGGACGTAATTTATTCTCATCAGGACAATATTTCTCAAACGGAAAATAAAATTTAATTTTTAAATATCAAATTTTATTGTTTAAAATTTTAAATTTCACTAATTTCCAGTTAGAAAAGAAGAAAAAATTTATGGAACAACACATTTATCAAACGAAATGATAATTTTTACCAAAAATTTCTCTTCGTGTATATAAAACTTGCGAGAAACATTGGAAAAAAATAGTTGAAACAGAAAAATTGTCAAAATTGACAGTTGAGATATTAGGTAAGAGCTTCCCATGACATCTCCTTAATCCACTCACCACCTTTTTCCCTCAAAATATCAAAAGACCAGACCAGCCCCCAGAGACATTCACCACCATTACCACCACTCCCCAAATACTCCATCAAAACCCGAAACAGTTGGGATGTCCAACAATTCTCATTTTATCCCCTCCCCCCCAAAACTCTTCCGCCCCTCAAAATACTCAACCAGCTGTCCTCGTTACCAAAAATAACGACCCTAGTTTCACAATCTCCACCAAATACATTAACAACAAAAATAAGGAAAAACTCATTCACTAAACTAAACAGATAAAAAAAAAAACGAGGTTATACAGACACCTGGAGAACATTCTCTACAAAATACATAATAGCTCATATTTTCTCCTGTACAAATGAAACGAGTGAGTTGAATTTTACTCCGAGATAAAATAAAAATATAATCATAAAGTTTTGAAATAGTTTGAGATTTTATGGTATCACTCATGTGCATCACATACATTGCAAAAATATAATTTTTTCCATTTGTCGAGGGTCAAGTGAATGGGATGAGGAAAAAATTCCAGGAATTATTGGAAACTTTTGAGCTCAAAAGTCACCATATGTTTGAGCATTGGACAGCTTGAATAATACATTTCCCTATTCCATATAAATTTGTTTCTTCTTGTGACTCGATTCAATACACCAATAGGAGAAAACACGTGATCATCGAGGGGTGGAGGGGGAGGGGGTGAAAAAAAAATGTTAAAGTTTGGAATAAAAGTTTTTTTTTTTTTCTTCGAGCAGGTTGTCTGGAGCTGTGCAAAGAAGAGATTAGAAAAATGTCTCTCGTGTTTCAACCCCTTCCCCTTTCTCACCCCCCCCCCAAACCCACTCACCCCCTTCATCCCTTCATCCTGCAGAGTTTCGTGCAACGTCGAACTCTTTCGGCGCATTTGAGAAGCGATAAACCCCGAGAGAAAATATATTCCAAGCTCGATTGTCACCCCCTCCTCCTCCTACCCCCACCCCCTTCCAACGCTTTGGCGCGTCTGACGCTCTCGTGGGTCTGCTGTATTGCCGTTTTTCCCTCCAACCCTTTCTCCTATCCCATTCTCTCGAGCTTTTCCCTATTTTCTGTTACGTCGCCCTGGATTTTCCACGCTTTCCCTGTCGCCTCGATCTTTCTACTGAGATTTAGAAAAAAAAAGAGAAAAAAAAATTTGGGGTGGGAGGGTTTAGAACGCCTGGTAGAACGAATGGACAGTGATGGGGTGGGGGAGGGGAATATTTATGACATATGAGATTTTTTTTACTCTTCAAGGACGAAATTGTCTTTTGAGTTTTGGTTAATAATTGATGTTCAAAGGATAGAATGGAATTTTCAAATTCATGAATTTCTGACGTTCTAGTGGAAAATTATCGTTTTGGTCAGACTGATTCGGAGTTGTAGGAGAAATTAGAGTTGATCGAGTAGAACAAGTCGATTTTTCAGGTTCTATATGAATTATCGAAAATTTGTCGTCAATCTTGAATAATAGATTTTAAATAATTAATTAAATATCTAGGAATGACGAGAAGACTTTCATTTAATTTCAATGATCATGTCATTAATGAATTAATTATTTATTTATTTTCAAAATTCACTCAATTCGCTCCTTCGATTGAATTTAACGATTAAACTGATGAATTGATAAATCTAGAATTATTAATTTCTCAACCTTTTAAATCCAATAACAAGAAAAAAGAAAAAAAACTTTTTAATTGAATACTCGAAGCAAATAAATCCACTTGAACTGCCAGAGGTGGAAATGTATATTTAAACAAAAATATCCAATAGTCTGCGTGCATTTTCATACCATCACATTATTCCCCATTCACCCCGAGTACTTCACATATAAATTCTGTGATATTGCAAATTCATAAATTTTCAATTTTTTCACATGATGAATACAATACGGCATTATTCAATATTCTCATCACGGAGTCATTTTTCAATATTAACGAAAAATTTATTGAATTATTAATTAATATTTCTGAACATTAAATACCACCAAATTATTATTTTCCTCTCTGAATTAAAAAAATTTCTCTAATTTTCATTTATCTCGAAAATGATAGATTTTATGGAAAAATGTCATGAGACCTTTTTTATAGCTTAAAAAATTTTCAACAAAAAGTGTCTCTTGACATTTTTTTACAAAATCAATTGTTAATGAGATAATCAAAAATTTGATGAAAATTAAATATAAAAAAAAATTACTTTACTTAATTGACGAGTGTTGGACATTTTCTAAGGAAAACAGGGGTGAACTGAGGTGACTATAGACACGCAAACATGTCCAATGCCAGTGAAAAAGTGGCAGAACTGTCAATGAATCGTCTAAATAGTGAATATAGTACATCTCCCCAAGATGTGTACGTTTAAGCGGAAGAAAAAAAACCCGAAAAGCACTAGAAGAGTGAAGCTTGAGAGCAATAAAAGAGGCGAAAATAGGGGGAGGGGGGCTGAAACGGCAAAGAAAACGTCGAGAAATAGGAGGAGAGAGACATATCAGTTGGACGCCCAGTGGAATTTGAATTTTCGCTCTTTCAACGAGGCGAGAGCCTGCGTCCATTTACTCTGCCGTGAAAGAAAAGTAAAGAACTCTGTCAGTCGGCTCAGACAGGCTGGAAGGGACTCAAAGCTCGTTTGAGGGCGACTGAACAGACCTGGCAAACCGCCATCCAACGATTCTATCCCTACGTGGTGACAGAATGAGGATGAAATTCTTGATGAGAGCCCAGAGGCTTTATTGTATTTAATTCTTCATGGTGAAAATAATTTATTGCAGTCCCTTTATGAATTTATAATCTCCTAGTTTGATGAAAAAAGTATTGCAAAATGAATATGTTACATCGGTGTAAACAAATAGTTGATATTTTTTTTACTATCAATGGGAAACAATTCAGAGAGGGAATATAAAAAGTGATACCATTTTTATGATAAAATCCACTCTCAACTTTGTTTTTTTCATCCTGTAAATATTTCACCAATTTTTTAATCCTCATGGACGTATAAAAAAATCCATGAATCCCCGATTTCAAGTGCATCCCTTCGTTCGAACGAGTGAGAGAAGACGTTTGTGAAAAAAAACTACGAATTTGTGCAATTAAAGAGGATTACGAAAACACCGAAAAATGGGGTTTATTGAAAAAAATAACAGGGGAAAATAAAATTTCAGTCGAGCAAACATATTCACCGTTTGAACCGCGAAATAATCGTCTCTATTTCATTGCGAATATTTTCAGTATATCACTACAATTTCCAATATCCCGAGTAAAATCCATGTAAAAAAAATGCGGAAAAATATGAATACACAAAAAATCAATTTTCCTTTAATCATGGCCTTAATTTTTTTTTTACCGATATCTCGGTAATAAAGACAAATACCGAAATTTTCGTACACGAAGAAAATTTTTTAGTATAAAAATTACCATTTCGTTTGATAAATGTGTTGTTCCATAAATTTTTTTCTTCTTTTCTAACTGGAAATTAGTAAAGTTTAAAATTTTAAACAATAAAATTTGATATTTAAAAATTAAATTTTATTTTCCGTTTGAGAAATATTGTCCTGATGAGAATAAATTATGTCCAAGTTGTGGTAAATTTTACCCTTCCAGAACAGTAATTTTTGTCCAGAATTGAATGAAAATTCTAGATTTGGTTAGTAAATTTTACTATTCGTCTGGATAAAAATTACCCTGCCGGTAGGATAGGAATTACTGTACCGTCTGGGTAATTTTTATCCAGTCAGAATGATAAAATTTACTAACCAAACCTAGAATTTTTATTGAAATCTAGACAAAAAAGGGTGAAATTTAACACAAGTTGAGTATTATTTATTCTCATCAGAACAATATTTCTCAAACGAAAAATAAAATTTAATTTTCATATATCAAATTTTATTCTTTAAAATTAAATTTTAATAAATTTTTAAATTTGATGGTAATTTTTACCAAAAATTTCTCTCCGTGTACTTAAAGTCAACTTTCCTCATTCGCATTACAGTTCTCTCTTCAAATTCTAAATATTCATTAAATAATAAATTATTTATTCATTTTTATCGTGATCAACTCCTCCCCCTCCTCCTCTCTCTCTCCTGCCGACGAAATACCACGAGATCAAAAACACAAGAGAGACCGAATAAATGGAGCACAACAAATCCGTGACATTACGCTATTATAACACCAGGAATTTCACCAACGGGGGGTGTAGAGGGGTCCTGAGAGGGTTGAGAGGGGGAGGTATATATAACCTATACGTTTAACAGAGGGTAGAGACTCGATATTCTTCATGACCCAGGGCTCAATCCCGATGATAGACGGGCACGCGTGCCAGCACCTCTGAAGACTTAATAACTGTCTTCCTGTTACTAGGGCCGGGGGGGGGGAGGGGTTGAGCTCTGTCTGAAGAATGTAGAGGTTCGAAAGATTCCGTGTTATTAGGGAACTCCACCGATGCCGAGGGTGTAGTCTCGCGTGTTTTCGTCGGTCTCAAGAATTATTAACGAAAGAGGTGAATTTTTTTTTTAAATATGGCGGAAGGGGGGGGGGAGCGATTGAGATGTTTTGAGGTTTTTGAAAGTTTTTTTGAGGGTTGAGGTCAGTATCCAGAGCTTGGAACAATGTTTTTTGGGAATTTTATGAATGAGGATGAATTTGAAAAAAAAAATGTCAATTATTTTTGCAATAATTCTGGAGGGGAGGGGTTTAGAGGAAAAAGCTCTTTTGGTATTTTTTCCTCAATCTACTGGATTATTTAAAAAAAAATAATCACTGAGAAATTGTTAAACTCATCACGTTACAACGTTCATTCCCCTATCCCATCGACTTTTTTCAGTCCAATGAGGCAAATAAAAATGGCGGAAGAACTACTGTAATATCCATGGCTTATACATTCACTGGAGAGGGCTCCCGTGGTGCATATACATGCAACGAGTAAGACGATACGTTTTCCCTTACGAGTCGTTTCCCCATGCACTCTTATGTGTCCGTCTACTTGACCCACAATGGCTGTCTTGCGGCTGCGGTGGCGGAAGAGGGCAGTAAAACCGGGTGATATTGGCCCACCAATTCTTTGGGGAATGATGGAGTCAGTTGAATTCATATGGGAGATGGTATCTTTTAGTGTTTTATTTATTTTTATTTTTTCTATTCAGTGTAAAATCCTCGGTAAAACCGATTATGAATCCCGAAGAATTTGAATTTGCCGCGTATTCTTCCACCGACAACTTCACACATATCATCGACCAATTACGAATGAGCATCATTTTATTCTCGCATATTTCGATATAAGACAACTTTGTAAACTCTATCATCTCTAAATAATTGAGACTAATTTTTCCACCCAACAAGAATTTCTATAATTAAAAAAAAGAAAAAAATTAATTTCCCGCAATTCCAGAACAAAAACCTCATCTCTCAACGTCTCTAAAAAAGATGTAAAAAATTGTTAGAAACATCTGTTAATGCCTCGATAATACCATCCTCATTTCTTCCCCCCTTCTCACTCAATTATCTTTTATTTTTCTTCATTTCAACAACTTCTTGTCCCTCAAGGATCCCTCCCCTCTCCTTGGTATTTATTTCATTATACACCTATACATCTGTATCCAGCAGAACGAGTCAGAACTACTCGAGTAATTGAATAAGTTAATTACTTTTTTTTAAAAAAAAACGAACAACTTTGTTGAGCTTTTAAACATCTACTTCTTCACCAATTCATCATCATTTTTGTTTATCAAACTTTTTCACAGTTCTCGGGCTCGTCTTCGGGGTATGGTCCGCATAGAAATGTCAATGAGAGTTTTGCTTGTATAGAGGGAGAAAAATATCAGTGAAAGAGCGGAAAAAGCTAGTGCGAGGGCTTCTTAATTGAGGTCATGACGAACAGTTTTTCGCCGAATATGTACTGTAGAAATGTCCACACCAACGGCATCTTTTTCTCCCCTTCTAACGTTAATTGAGGATGCAAGGATTCCGAATGGTGGGGAATGTCAAGAGAGAATGAAGTGAAGGCAATGATGGTGGAGGGGGTGGGATAATTTTATGGATGGGAGATTTTTAAATTGGAGAATTTATTCAACGAGGAAGAATTTAATGGATGAATTGTTGAATGTGTTTTTTTTTTTAATATCAAATTAATTTCAAAAGCAGCGGTTTGAGGAGAAAATGTCAAGAGATCTTTTTTGTGGGAAATTTTTTAAACTACAATAAAGGTCTTTTGAGATTTTCATGTAAAACTAGTGGTTTATGAGATAAATGGGGAATTATTGATGAATTTCACGTTTGATTTATGATTGAGTATTTAAAAACTTGAGCTTTTGATGAATATCTAGGAATCTAGAGGAGATAGGGGAATTTTTATGAGAACCTTTTTTGTAGAGCGGAGTGATATCTACAAAAAAGGTCCTGATGAAGATATCAATATCTCTGGTAAATTTCGAGATATTTTGAAAAATATAAACTTCGAGTGGAGAAATTAATTAAAGAATTGTATAGAAATTCAAAAATTGGGGAAATTTTCATGATTAATTCATGTCCTCTGAGATAAATCTCATGTACTCATTGAATCCATGAAGATCATCTCGAGGGAGAACTGATGAAAAGGAATAGAATTGCTGTATAAACGTTCGATCAGCCCTTCGAATAACCGATGTGGATTTCTCAAGGGCTTTGGCACACAACGGCCCACTGGGAGGCGACACGCACGAGAGTTGGGCGTTTTTCAAAGGCTCTATGTATCCAAGAAAAATGGTGATAAATAACACCCCGAATTCACTCATTTACACACACCGACGACGAACGAAAAAAAAAAAATTGAACAAAAAAAATTATTTCAGCAATTTAATCAATAATATCGCAATCAAAGATAGCAAGAGGAAAATATTGAACTGACAAGAACATTCATCAAATATTTTCCCTCCACTCTTTATCGATCCGCATTATTAAATTTCTGAAGAATAATTTAAAACTAAAAATAAAAGAGGAGGAGGAGAAAAAAAAATGATCGGTGTTTGATCGTGGAAATATGCGGTTCGTGTAGCTCAGCGAGTCGAGAGACGAGCTGTATATACCCGAGAAACATTGGAATCCACCGATATTGTGAAACTCTAGGGGTGGGAGGGCAATAGAGCTTTGATATACGTATTGTCGACTACCGTCAATCCAATGTTTGACTTTCAGTTTTCTTCTTGTGAATTGCGTGTGAAATATCGTGGAGTGAATGGGAGTTGAATTTTGTGGGAAATGATATTTGAATTTTTTAGTGCAATAAATTTCATTTTTCCTTCAAAATAAATCGAAAAATTGTAAAAATGTTTCATTTTTTAATCATGAAAAATTGAATCTTTTTACATTTACTCGATTTTCTTGATAATTAACGACTTTATGGTAAAATTACAAAAAACCTTTTTTATAGAGAATTTCATCGTCTATAAAAAAAGTATCTTGGCATTTTTCTCTAAAATCACTCATTATCGAAATAATCCAATTTAAAAAATTACTAATCATGTAATTGATTCTCAATAATGTAAAAAATCGAAGCCTCGTAATTTTAAGATTATTCCGAAAACGAGTGATTTTAGAAGAAATGTCAAAAGACCTTTTTTATAGAAAATTCAATTGTCTATAAAAAAGGTCTTTTGACATTTTCCTCTAGAACAACTGAATATCGAGATACTTCAATAATTAATCAGCATCAACGATTAAAAAAAAAAAGTTTCATCATTTGAGTGATTTGAACTTTCCCGCCAATCTTTATACGATTCAGGGATTCCCCCGAGTCATTATCATTGCCCATCATGCAGGGAAAACTCCTAATAGTCCCCTAAATTGCTACCACCTGCGGATTTCTTCCTAATTTCAAGTGAAAATCGAAAACTTGGAAATTTCTTATCTCAACGAGATAATAAAAAGGGATTTGTATATGAGTACACGTAAACTACTGAGAGTTTTGGGGGTTTGATATAGGTTTTACGAATAAAACTTTGTTCAAAGATCAGTCGCGAGTATCTTGGGATCAAATCAACTTATCCCACAACTGCACCATTTTCACTTCTATTTTGTCAATTCCCTCGTTCTCGGAGGGTACTCATTATTCTTTAACATTTGGGGATACCCCGAGGTTATTACTATCGATGTTATCAATACCTTAACTCAATATAGAAGTGATAATACATAATTAATGAAGTAAACAACCAACCCAAGTTAATTATCAAAGACTTGATAATTTACTTTCGATAGTTTTTCATCGATAACTCGAAATCTAACGGAGATATCAAAAATTTCAACGATACCATTTTTATAGATTCTGAAATTCTCTACAAAAAATGTTTCTTGACATTATCTTCTAAAATCGTTAATTATCGAGATAATCTCAAAATTAATCAACTTTAATTGAAGAACATTTGAATTTTTAATACTACAATATCTAATTTTCCAATTAACTCTTGATTAAGTGATTTTAAATGAAAATGTCATAAGACATTTTTTGTAGAGAATTGAATTGCCTACAAAAAATGTCTCTTAACATTTTCTTCTAAAATCATCCGTCATCGAGATAATCTCGAAATTAATAAAATTGTGTTTTTTTTCACCCTCAACAATTCACCCCCCTATCTCCCCCACCATCAACTAAAAAAAAAAAAATATTCTGCCAACGTCACCGAAAAATGTCACCCCCACAAGTATGACTTCTATATCGTAACAACACGACGATAAATATTTACCTGTCATCCGTTGGTACCTCCTGCACTTGCAACCCTCTTGCACTTTTTAATTAACGCGTCTCCTCTTCCTCCACTCTTCCTCTATCTCAACCCCCTCTGTCACCCACCCACCCCCCTACACTGTACCCAACACGTCTCACAAAAAAATCTAAAACATTTTACAATAACAAAAGAAATTAGAAAAAAAAAAAAAAAATTAAAAATTGCAAAAAACACAAATCGCGATATCTCAAACTTCTGTCTAATCACAATTTCTCGTGTCCACTATTTTCATGATCACCCATAAACACGCGATATTATTTCACTAAAATAGCCTCAGGTCACTCTGGATAATCTCAGTGAAAAAATCACTGATGACAATTTTGTTAATTTTTTTTTTTCATCTCCAGGAAAAAAAATCATTAATTTATCAATAATCACTTATTTATTCCAATTTTTCATATTTTTCACACGCAAATAAAATATTTCATTCACTCCAATTCAATGAAATTCAAATTTTCCATCAACTTCATTTTTTTCAACATTTAATCGTCAACTTTTCCCAACTCCTGGAGAAAAAACTGGAGTGCACAAGTAATACTCAACATCGAAAAATCCTTCTCACTCCATGAATAATGGAAAGTTTCTTCCCTTACTTAAAATTTGTTGAGTTTGAGGTCAATTATATTTTCTCCTCTCAGCAATAAATTAACAATTCTCGAAATAATTAATTAACGACGGAAAGTAATATATTCCACCCATCGTAATTTAAAAAATTACGGAGCACATGTTGTTATCAATTTTATTGAACCGTTATTCACACTGTCACATTAATCTCTCGTGTACGTTCACAATGCGCACAATTTTTGCGTTAATATTCAATTTAATTTTTTTTTTTTTTTGTCAATTCAATTTCTATTTCCTGGAGACAGTTTTTAAAAAATTTAATTACCAGTTGATTGATTTTTTTTCGAGTTTCCTCCGGGGGATATGCGAGTGTACATCCAATAACTGCATAAATGTGAATTCAATGAGATTGGAATAACAAAGAGCGCTTGAGGCACGGCACGCGAGTTCGCCGGCCGACTGAGGGTTCTCTCGGCCCATGGCCCCAAAACTCACTCGTCTCCACCGGCCACACGAGGGCTGGATGCGCGCATGCGTTCCAGAATTATGGATACAGGGTTTGTAATAGTTGGATGAGGTAGACGGAAAAATTCCTACATATCTGAATAATTTTTTACAATTTTTTTAGATGATTAAAATAATTTTAATAGAATTCATAAACAAAATTCAAGTGGCAATTTGTTGAAATGGAATTATCTCGAGAATGAGGGATTTCAGGATAAAATATCATGATACATTTTTTATAGAAAATTTCGTCATCTACAAAAAAGGTCTTTTGACATTTTCCATTAAAACCACTCGTTCTCGAGGATAAATCCCTGATTAATAAATATGATAAATTTGAATTTTAATAATTAACTGATATCTAGATAACGATGATAATTATCTTAAAAAAATTAGTGTATCCAGATAAAAAAAATGACCCAAAAAAAAAAATTATATCAATCTACCCCATCCCCCCCTCCATAATCCCTTAAAAAAAAAAACACAAAAAAAAATCTAGTTTAAACATCTCATCCAAACTACCATCACTCACGATCTAAAATCCCCATCAGTTTGTTCACATGTAAAACAAACAATGCTCTCAACTTTTCAATCCTCTACCCTAATCCATTTCTCGGTTTACAATGGCAATAACAATAATAATCAAGATACGCACAGTGGCTCACCGCGATCCATTTACCCCCCCCCCCCCCCACCCTTTATCTCTCTCTCTCATCCGCCCCCTCCATCATCGAATAGCCAATATTATCAGTTATCGGATTATTACCGTAAATTGTTGGCATTTACCATCACAAAATAGGTTACATATTGCAGCCTGCACACGTACCTCATCGACAACTTTTCCCCCCACCCACGACTGGTATTCTTCATCTTGTTTGACTTCTCTGTTCAACATCAGCCAATGGAAATATCTAGGTTCTCATTTGCGACCAGGTGTGACTATCGTTGGCCCATAAGCATACAGTAAATTTCAACTTAGTCGAAGTAAACGTATATAATACAGGGGTCGGTGGGCATTCGGGGGCAGAGGTAAAACTCGGATTATGTTGTTAAACGGCTGGGGTGTATACATACTGAGGTAGTTTTAAAGGCCAATTCTCCCTCGTGCCTTCAACATTATAATACTGTAAGTCTGATGTATGGGTATTTAGGAGGGAGGAGGGGGGGATATGAGCTTGAATGGCTTCTCTCTTCTGTGTCTCAAAGTTGTTTTTTTTTTTTCTTTCATTGAAATTTTGAAAAATCATGGGAAAACAAAATGGCGTCATGGGGTGGTTAAGAATTTTTTTTTGAAAATTATTTAAATAAAAAATATGAGATATTGAATAAAAATTTTATCATTCCCCAAAAACTCTTTAAAAATCATTCAAACAACTGTGCACATTTACCCTCGATTCTCTCTCTCTCTCTCCAGATAAAAATTCTTTAAGAAACCCTTTCTTTCAATTTCTCATCCCCTTTTATCCGAAGGGTATCATAGCAATAAAAGCTGCATGCAGAGGCGATACTTTTGCGTAATGAGGATTGGATGAGGCACCACTCTGTGGAGAAGGGATTTTAGGAATGGAGAATCATCCCCTTCTGCCCCCACCCCCTCCGCAGGCTTCGTCTGTCTGAAATGGAGAAGACGTTTTGTTAATGCGCCTGAGACTCTTCTCTTGAGGAAAATAGAAGGTAGAAGAGGAGAAACGTTTTGGATGCATTTTGAGGAGCTCGAAGAAAGGTTATGTCTTTCCCCCCCCCCCCTTTCACTGAAAGGGATGAAATCAAAGGTAAAATAAAGGTGGAGAAATGGTAGAGATGCTTCTGAGAATTTTAGATGGGTATTATTTCAGTGTCTGTCAACTATATGTTATTCTGGGGGTTGAAAAATACCAAAATTATATTCAATTTTTAAACGTTTTTGATAATTTTATGAAATCATGAAATTTATTTTTAAAAAACTGTAAACACGATTTTTTGGATTGAATTATATCGAGAAAGAGTGACTGTAGAGAAAAATGTCAAAAGACATTTTTTATAAAAAATTTTGTCAGCTACAAAAAAGGTCTTGTGACATTTTCTACTGAAATGACGTGTTTTTGAGATAAATCAATATTCATTAAAAAAAAAAAAATTTATTACTTTGCCACTGAATTAATGACAATATTTTGGAGTAGACGGGCACCGATTACAAAGATATCAAACGAGAAAGAAGCGAAAAGACAAGATTTTGGGTGGGCCGGTTTCGGGGGTGAGCTATTCTCCAGTCAAAATGACCAATTTTGACATTTTCTCTAATTCAACACTTTTCTACTTTTTTCCGCGAGTTCTGAGTAGCCGGGCAGCTATTTTGAAGATATCAAACGAGAAAGAAGCGAAAAGACAAGATTTTGGATGGGCCGGTTTCAGGGGTCAGCCATTCTTCAGTCAAAATGCCCTCCTCGGGCTGTCGCTTCACATACCCTCCCCACAAAGTACTCAAAAAGTTAGAAAAGAATCTGTCGGTGGATTCAAAAAATATTGATCATGACAGGCCATCAAATTTAAGTGAAACATTTTTCACCTCTTCCATTTCTTTTCTATTCATTTTCGATTTTTTTTTCTTATTTAATATTCATTTTTGATTTCATGATTTCACTGATTTCAATCGATTTCAACTGATTTCATGTAGTTTCTTTTGAAATCATCCGAAATCATTGAAATCCCAATTTCACTGATTTCGACCGATTTCATGTGATTTCAAGACTGATTTCATTCCGTAGTGACACAGTGATTTCACAAATGAATGGCCCCTCGGACAATATTATGTCAATAAAAATTGAATAAACTAATCAAATGAAGAAGTTTAATTTACTTTAAGTAGATCTTTTTTTCTTGGCACATCATGCAAACCTAAACCAATCCATTCGCCCTTATCCCTCTGGATACACTCACCCTTTCATCGATTCTTTTCTCTTCACTCTTATATTCCCCCCCTGCCCCTCCCCCACCCTATCTCTCTCTCCAACCCCTTTTGTCACAGTTCCTCAGCAATACTCTTCCTGTTAAAGGGTTGACTCCCAACAGTCTTAAAGTTCATGGACCGTAACGTGCGAGTGGAGATACAACTCCCCGTTAAGGGACGCGGTACTGTCTGCTTTAGTGAGATAATATGTTAATCACGAATGTTACAATGTTAATTAATTACGTGAGAGGTGGAGAATTTCGATCGAACCCATTAGCACCAGGTGTTCAGACTTCTTATCGTCGAGTTTTAAATAACAGAGATTTTATCGGAGGAATGAAAATAATTGAATTTTGTTATTTTTTTTAGATTAAAAAAATTATTATTATTATTATTATGTTAATAAATAGTTCAATAAAAATATTGAAATTATTTGATATAAAATTAATTAATTTGATTTTTTAAAATTTTAAAAAAAAGTTATTAATAATTTATCTTTCATTTTATTTAATAAATTAATGTCAGTGTATGCTGGAGAGTAAACAGCAAACGCGCAAGACCGAGGTGACAATGCAATTTCGCAACCTCTCACCCGTTTGCTTTACCCTCCTCACCTCTTATGAGTGAATGAGGTGGAGGAGTGAACTGAAAAAAAAAAAGATGGAGGTAGGAAGTATCCTCTCGCGCAGTGTTATATAAACCCACGGAAAAACAGGACGAGAATGTATAAAGAGATTGTCTTTCGAGAGGCGCTTAAAATTTGCACTTTTATAAAGCACACATACAAGTTTTCTCTCTCTCTCTCTCTTTTTCTGTCTCGTGAACAACAGAGTAGAGAGTAGTTTTATATGAGGAGAGCAGGTAAAAGCCACAGGGATCACGTGTACTAGAGTGTCCGGAAGTTGGAAAAATGTCTCGAGATGACAGAAGTCAGGGGAGAATATTAGAGTGAAAGGTAATTTGAGCAGAAAAAAGGAGAAAATCGAGAGAAATTTTACTAATAATAAAATGATTAATGGAACCGTCCGATAAACCAGAGATTCCTCATGGTTATTATCCGGAGGGGTAGGAGGGGGTGGGATTGAATATCTCGGGGCTGGTTTTGTGTTCATGTGAAAATGTCACTGGACATTGTCATTCCAGTGAAAACCACTCTCATGCTGGTGCCCTCAATCTCTCTTTCTCTCTCTCTCGCTCTTGGTCTGCCCTCAACGGACGAGAACTACTACCCCCCCCCCCCCCCCTCTAGTTGAATGTGTGGAGTGGCTGACAATGACGGGGGGAGGGGAAGATTGCGGACGCTGTTTCTGATATTACAATACCCTGGAATTTCAAGATGGTCTCTGTAAACTGACGGCACGCGGATTAAACACACTGTCCTAGTGCAGTATACAGCGAGAAAATTTTATAGCTCTTCACATTCCACCCCTTCGATACGCTATGGGAAAATCATCTTTGTTGGAATATTCGGTGGTACGATTTTTTTTTTTTCTTTGGAGAACAAAAATGAAGGAATTTTCCCTAAAAATGGATTAATAGATTCAGATTTGTTGGCGATTGGTGGGGTTGAGAGGATGATTACAATAATTTTCCTAGACGAAGAGAAATTTTTAGTAAAAATTACCATTTCGTTTGATAAATGTGTTGTTCCATAAATTTTTTCATCTTTTCTAACTGGAAATTAGTAAAATTTTAAATTTTAAACAATAAAATTTGATATTTAAAAATTAAATTTTATTTTCCGTTTGAGATATATTGTCCTGATGAGAATAAATTATGTCCAAGTTGTGGTAAATTTTACCCTTTCAGCACAGTAATTTTTGTCCAGAGTTGAATGAAAATTCTAGGTTTGGTTAGTAAATTTTACTATTCGTCTGGATAAAAATTACCCTGCCGGTAGGATAGGAATTACTGTACCGTCAGGGTAATTTTTATCCAGTCAGAATGGTAAAATTTACTAACCAAACCTAGAATTTTTATTGAAATCTAGACAAAAAAGGGTGAAATTTAACACAAGTTGGATATTATTTATTCTCATCAGGACAATATTTCTCAAACGAAAAATAAAATTTAATTTTTATATATCAAATTTTATTATTTAAAATTAAATTTTAATAAATTTTTTAATGGAATGGTAATTTTTACCAAAAATTTCTGTCCGTGTATTTATTTTCGTACTGTTCCTCTACTTAAAACTCGAGAAAAAAATTGAAAAATAGTTGAAACATCGAATTCGTCAAAATTAACTATTTTAACTGAAAGAACACTCACCCCTATTATCAACCCAATCAAAGTCATTGATTTTTCACTATTTTCACTTGCTCCCCTTTATAGAATTGCTTGTGGACTAGACAGATTTACTCACCATCTCAGATGCAATTTTGCACGAGAATCTGATTCAGATTATTCTCCAACAATTTCAACTCTTCCCCTCCCCTCTCCCCACCCCACCAGTAAACTAACAAACTCGTAGTTATTGGATGGGTGCTGAGGGGTTCCTAGGTATGACGAGTTGAATGTAAACGTTGCAAGCATGTTTGGGCCAGGGGGAGAGGGGGTGGTATTGGGTTGAAGATGCGCGCGGTTTAACGAGCTCGCGTTTGTCGTGACCATGCACCATAAGACTCGCTGGTCCCTGACCGATAAGAATCGATTCAATTACCCATTCAATTACTCCCCCCCTCTTGAGCCAAAAGATTCGTGATGGGGTGCAACCATGAAGCCAAAGTTCGATGATACTTTTCATTGCGCTTCCGGCACGTACACTATCAAGTGCCTTTGTCGCCTTGACTATCAGTCAGTCATAGTTTAGTCAATTCTTTGAAAAAAATTGATTCAAATTGACTGAAAAATTCTGATTTAATGAAAATTCATGGTTAATTCTTCATCAAGAGGATTTAAATATTCTCAACGTGACGATGAGAATTTTAGGAACCATATAGCCACCCCAGTGGTTGCAAAATCCACCGGCAAATTATGTGTAACATTCGTAAATTGCATTAAAATACACGCAGTCAAAAGTACTTCTGGACATTAATTTTTTTTATCTCCGTCATCCCCTCCCAACTCACCCTCTTCACTATTTTCTCATTTTTTTTTTTTTTTGGAGTGGCAGAAACTTTTCTCATTACAGAAAGATAAAAAAAAATTCTCGAGTTTTATCAGTGGAATTCAAACATCAGAGGCAATTGAATTTTTTTTTTTTTTAAAAAACGAAAAAAAAGTTGATGAATTCTTTGATAATTGAGTAAAGAATTTTTTTTGGTTTATTTGATGGAAAAGAAATGTATAGACTTATTTCATCTTATTGAAAATATCACGAATATTCATGTTTACAGAAGGCAGCTCCAACCGATAAATCTCCTGACATTCATGTTAGAATTTACCTGATAAAGTCAACTCCGATTACCTCGATATTCCAGTGGACTCATCACAAACCACAATACATCGTCATCTGGCATCTCGTGGATCTTGGTATGGTACACGGGCGGCAAAGCATTCTGGACAATGGAGGTAGAGGTAAACCTCGGCGTCGAGCCCACATCACACATAATTCCCACTGCCGCAAACCCAACGCCTATCTCTCTCCGTTAATCTCCACTAACATAGTTGAATGCTGCCTCTTGCACTACCGCTTTCCGTTGCGCATCCACTATTCTATACCCACTACATCCACTTTTCTATGGATAATATACACCAGTGACACACACACATACACACACACACAATTATTTGTAAAGTCCTGGATGCCAGTCCACCAGTCTCTACTTGTCTCATCCGAGTATGATTACACAAATGCAGACATTGAGTCAATTAAATGACAAAGTAAAATATTTGATCATACTTTATGTTTTCTGAGATATATTCAGGATGAAAAATAGAAGAGGAATTAAAATAGTTATGTATCAGAATTCCTCTTTGCAAAAATCTAAAAATATTTTTTTCCTATTTTAAAAGGGACAGCACCTCGTGAAGTTGTCTCATATCGAAATATCTCAAAAGTTGTCACACTCATTCCTTATTCGTCAAAAGAAAGCGCGCCAGGTTCAAAATCATCAAGACGCGTGAGAGCGCGCCCTCAGTCGGCGCGTGCATATAGAATTGAAACAATTATACATATAATTCAAATAAATTTATTGATCATTGCTTCTAGAACTCTTGAGAAACACAAATAATTTTTCCGACAAGTACACTTGTCAATCATCGCCAGAAAGTTTGTAAAAAAAAAAAGAGTGCGCCCGGGCCACACAACAGAAGTGAAACTTCTCGAAAGATCCTCGCATATTGCAAACGAGATCGATAAAACAGGACCGCGTCAGATAGATAAAACAGATCCGTCACGGTTGAGCAACGTTCGTGACGCACTCAGGCATTTTACTCCCAATAGCAGAAAAAAATGTCTGATGAAAGAAAGGGAATAGGAGAGAAAGAGAGAATACATCCATCTTGTTGATTGCGTCACTTCCGTCCCCATTTTCGTGACGATTTTTCATTTCACTACCCCCGCTAAAGAAGTTTCACTTCAAAAATTAATTTTTCTTTACGAACTTTTTGTGACAATTGTACATATACCCACAGATATAATTCTCATAATCAGTAGTTATATAATCTTTAAGTAAAACAATTTTCCATATTTCAATATTCAAGGTCAATAGATGGAGCAAAGCAGTCAGACTCATTCCCTGCAATGAAACATAAGAAACGGAATAAATTAGTTCATCGCGACTTGGATATATTCAGTAGTTGATATACAATATCAATGAAAATATGTAGCGTGTAAAGAATTATAATTTTGTTATAAACAAGTACTTTGACACGTCAAGTTCCAAAAAAAAAGATGGCTGAATCAAGTCGAAAATCGAAGTGCTTCAAACAGGATGTCTATAGCTGGATCAAGCCGGATTTTCGACTTATTTCAAGCAGGAAATCGACTTGATTCAGGAGGGAAGAGGTCAAGTCGGAAATCCGACTTGATTCAGCTCGGATTCCGACTTGATTCAAGTCAAATTAGGTCAGATCGATTTCTCGACTTGATTCAGTCATCTTTTTTTTGGGTATCATCTTCACTTGAAACGATATATATGATAGAAGAAAGATCCTTACCGTATATTTCATTTTCCGAATGTTCATTTTTCATTATGGTTACATGCAGTATTGTTTGAGTTGTTCATCACTGCAGGGAAGGAGGCAGCATTCCTCGACAATTCCAGGTACAGATCGTCGCCTGTATTGATCAGGCCCGTAATAGAGATCGCCGCAGATTTCCTTCAGCGAATTACTCAGATCTATTCCGCATCTTCTCCATATCCCTGATGAGTCGGGGTATGATGAAACACACAGGAGGTATAGCAGGACAAGATAGAATGGTAGCCATTTACTCATAGACATTCTCATAGAAATTAAATTCTTCCTCGACGGATTTACTAAATTGTTTCAAAGTTGTCACTTCAGGACTATTAAATGTCAATAGAATCTTGTGTTCAGTTGCAACGAATAGCTGAGCCTATCAGGTGATAGAGTGAATGCTTCAAATTTGACGGAAGACCGGGACAAACGAATTTTCACGGTACCTCAGCTCTACTAAGAGTCAGCTCCCCAAAGCTCTTGGCGCCTTTTAATACGCACGAAGAGTGGAGGTGGCTCCGAGAGAGAGAGAGAGAGGTGGTTATCATACTCTTCTTGCATTGGAAAAGAAGATAGATTGAATGAAGGCAGGCGTCATCCTCGTGGCCTCCACGTGGATACAAAAACCTTCACTAATCTTTCAAGTAAATTTTCAAATTTTCGTGAGAGATCATTCACTCCTGAAATCACTGCGTTACTTCATAGTAAAATCATCTTGTAAATCATTTCGGACATGATGCTACAGTTGTTTGTTCTTCAGTTTTTCTGATAATTTCTTGAAAACAATGCAAGAATTTTTCTAAAACTTTCGAGAATCGCCTCCATTTCTATAATGATTGATTCCGTTGAGACATATATTCTAACGCTTTCAGGAAACGTCGAGGATTTTCAAGAAGAGTTCAACGAATTCTATAATAATTTTATGCAACACCATTTTCTCTCTTCTACCGAGCACGTGGCTCTGTTATAAAATTGTCATTAGTCCATGTTTTTTGACCTACTAAATTTTGATAAATTTAAAATTTTAAAGATGTCATGAACATCTTGAAAAACAACAGAATTCTTGATGGCTGCCCAACGCCCTAATTCCACAAATATCTATATTTTAATGATTTTATTGTTGTTTTTTTCTATCACTCTTGGGCCTTGGACTAAAGCCATTAGTAATTAGGCCAAAGGGTGTATTAAGCATCAATGATAATAAAAAAATCAATTGAAGTGGATTTTGACGTATTACAAAACAACTTTATCAATTACGTTAAACTCCGATCAAAGAAATCTAGATTTTCTCTGCTGAGAAAATCAAATGAGAATACAATTCAATGAGATTAAAAATCATCAATGTGCCTAATAATGCGGTTGTTTTGGTAAAACATGTCCACGCCATTTTCATGAATGATTGATTATTTGTTTGATTAGAGTTTATCAATTATTTGAATGACTTTGGTGCGTTTGAAATTTTTATTTCAATATCTCGACAACAATTAGACTAAAAATAACTCAATCATAGTGTTTTCCACTGCAAATTCTCCCAGTTTTCCCCTTTAATATCTCCCCATTCTCAAAATTTCTCCCATTATACTAGAAAATCCATAAATGATGAATTAGCGTGAATAAACAAGAGTCATGCCATCACGCAAATCCTGTCAAATTCTTGATTGAGTCATCATAGTTACGTCCTAGGATGATGAAGGATAGCAATGACACGATGTTGTTATGGAGGCTCGGTACACAAACTTCACACTTGTCCCCCCCCCCCCCCCCCACCCACCCACCAGCACTACGTCGACGAAGTGTCACGACAAAGCGTCAGAAGTATTTTCACGTAATATAGGAGAGCATGTAGTGGTGCCCTCTTGCTCGCGAACGCGGTTCACCCTGCATTTCGCAATTAGCCTTTGTCGACGTTACTCCAAACTCTCTCTCCCACCCACCCACCCCCCTCCTGTCACCCACTCTCTTTCGTACCGTGTCTCTCTTGTCTACGCCCCAATACACAGTGTACATTCATCAAGGGTACACATGGTTATATACGCGTGAAAAGCTTTCGGTGGCGGTTCTCTCTCTCTCTCTCTCTCTCTCTCTCTCTCTCTCTTTCTCACCCCCTTCTGCATGTACCAAGTGTCACCCCTTTTCTGGGTAACACGTAGTCCGGGAGTATCAGAGGCTACAAGGAAATAATTAAGCGATGAGAGGATCATATTTTCTTATGTCTAGAGGGTAAAATATCGAGAGAGGGATGAATTTATGATGGGGGGGATGAAGTGAGTGTTGAGGTGTTATTTGGTCAGACGAGGGGGATGTTTGTGGTGGATGAACATGAGGATGATTAATCAGGATTTAATGAGAAAAATTGAATTTTCGCAAATTTTAATTCTCTTTATTTCCACCCCCCCCCCCCCCAAGAATTCCCCCCTATCTCACCCCTTATCAACTAATGACCAATGAATAAATTCACAATCAACAAATTTTTCATTAAAAACTCTTGAAATTAATAAATTCAAGCAGTAATCCTCTCTCACCCCTCAATTCCCGAAACAACAATAAAAACCACAACAACCCCCCCATTATCCCCACTCCTCCATACCCCGTGATTATAATTATAACGTTTAGCAACCGCACCAGTAACATCAAGTTTAACCGGAATTTTAACACCGAAAATGAGCCTTCACCCGTCCAGTTCCTGGTCCCAGCTGATAAAGGACTTACAATAAGGGAGTGTGGGGGGGGGGGGGGTGCGTATAAGCTGGCTCTTCTCAGCAGTAGTAGCACTGGGGGATTGAATTGTGTATGTTCACATTTCATACTGACGTGACGCTCATTGGCCTCATATACATAACCCCCCCCCCCCCCTCCCACCCCCCTTTACCAAATCGATTGTTCACAAGCTCCACTCTCGTATTATCGATTAATCGCAGTCGAGTGCTGTCTTAATTAGCAGAAAGATATGGCAAGTGGGGGATGCATTGAGTCTGCCCATTCAATTACACAGTAGCATAATCTCCTTAGTGTCTTGATGCTCCATCAGAGTACACTCACTTATCCCCCCCCCCCCGCTCTTACCTACAAGACGCCATCTTTGGTATCGTGAGGATGCTTTCAACTCGTAGTTGAGAGTCGTTGCAAATCCTCTACTTTCTCTTGTCTCTCTCTCTCTCTTCTTAAGGTATTTTCTAAAGTTTTGTTACAGCCGTTTTTGTCCTCTGGACTCCCCTTTACTCGTCGTCTAACCTATACTCTAGAGGGGAGGGGAAGGGGGCTATATCTTCTTGGCCACTTTGGTACGCTCGAATGGGCAAGAGCTACGGTTGTTCGTCCTGATGAATCGCTGGCTATAACTCGGAATGGGGTGGGGATGGTCCCAGTGGGGAACGGAGTATAAAAGCATTGTCCTCTTAGTTTTTTAGAGGAGAGGGGGTGAGCGTTGGTGGAAATTAAGAAAAAAAAAAATTGAGAGTAATTATTGATTACTGAGGGAGAAAAGAGGAATTCAAGACGGTTTTTTATAGATATCTCTGTATCTAGAGGAAATAGCGCAATTTTCATGAGGACTGTTTTTTCAGAGCGAAATTGGAGCTACAAAAAAGGTCTCTGTAAAAATTTCGATATCTCCTCTAGATTCAGAGATATTCATCGAAAACTAATTTTGAAGTTGAATTTTTCAATGGATGGAAAACTTCACTCGATCATTTTTCAAAAGATTGAATTCAATTTTTCAACGGAAAAAATGAAAATTCATATTTCATAAAGTTTCCCCATCCCTCTCAATTTTCAATTGATCTTCTTCACTCCACGATTAAAAAAAAATAAACTCGTTTTATCCCCGACATCTGTTATTTGTCAATGAATAAAAATGCTGAATAAGAAAAAAAAAGAAAAAAATCAAAAAATCAAAACACGTCAAAGGATCGGTGAAGGAAGGAAAAGCATGCGGCATCGTGCCTTCCGGCGTAACGCGATTACATCGAGACTGGCAGGGCCTCTATATGTGTAGAAAATGGATGAGAGGGGGTGGGGGGAGGGGGGTACACTGTACGATGTGAAACGGGAATCGATAGCCGCATACCGTAGCGCTAGATGTCGTGGCATTCACATGTACATGAGGAAATGGATAAGGGTGGGATAGCGGGGCAGGAGGGGGGGGGGGGGGGGGGGGCGGAGGAAGACGGCCACGAATAAATTTGTCGGAAGTCACACCTCTCGTCGATCCGTTTCCGTTCGATTCAGTCACACCCGGTGACACTCTGTGGTATCAAACAATTTGAAAGGAATAAGTAAATAAATGAAATTGATAAAATTGATTTGAATGATTGAAATGTAACAACGGTAAATTGTTCAATCATAAAATTGATATTCAATGAGGATAAATATTAATGTTTATGGTTTTAACACATATGTTTAGATAATGAAGAATTGTTTTAAATAATCACTAGTCTCCCCTAAAAAATTGGAAATTCAAACTCAGCAAATCCTCTCCTTGATTATTACTTGAACAAGTAGTTTCCACCGTCCGCCAAGTTCAGCACAAATGAACAGTGAAAGAAAAAAAAAAGGGGGGGGGGGGATACCCATGGTGGCCAGGGGTTAAAGTGAGGCTTGATTAGGCGGCCTAGGTGGTTGCGGTGTTGAATGCACAACTCTTGTTCCATGCAATTCGGTGTCTTTACCCGTTATACAAGCCAAACTTAAACAGTATTAAATTGCACTTTAGTCAGACACACGTCTCGGTATATGGGTCTCAGTGGTGGTAGAAGATGGGCTAGCTTATTCTCCCTCTGTGGAATGGGATGCAGGGTGGTGGTGGGTTGAGTGGTAAGAAGTTTCAGGAATTTAATATACGCTCACACGAGAGATGGAAAGATGGTGCAGCAGGTAGACTGAGGACCTGGCATCACACATCCCTTCATTCTATCAACCCCAGTGCCATTTCAACCCCTTCACATTTATTTCAAGAGTTTATATTTTCAAATTGTCATACGAATAAATCCTTCCAAGACCAATTCATTCTTTGATTGAGTTCACTTGAGGAATCATTCTTTAACGCGTACAAGGAGAGAAATTTTTAGTAAAAATTACCATTCTGTTTGATAAATGTGTTATTCCATAAATTTTTTTCTTCTTTTCTAACTGGAAATTAGTAAAATTTAAAATTTTAAACAATAAAATTTGATATTTAAAAATTAAATTTTATTTTCCGTTTGAGAAATATTGTCCTGATGAGAATAAATTATGTCCAAGTTGTGGTAAATTTTACCCTTCCAGCACAGTAATTTTTGTCCAGAGTTGAATGAAAATTCTAGGTTTGGTTAGTAAATTTTACTATTCGTCTGGATAAAAATTACCCTGCCGGTAGGATAGGAATTACTGTACCGTCAGGGTAATTTTTATCCAGACAGAATGGTAAAATTTACTAACCAAACCTAGAATTTTTATTGAAATCTAGACAAAAAAGGGTGAAATTTAACACAAGTTGGATATTATTTATTCTCATCAGGACAATATTTCTCAAACGAAAAATAAAATTAAATTTTCATATATCAAATTTTATTATTTAAAATTAAATTTCAATAAATTTTTAAATTTGATGGTAATTTTTACCAAAAATTTCTCTCCGTGCATCAGAGAATCAGATATTGAGGGGAGGGAGGATAATTAGGTAACTCTTCTGACTACAATTGGAACATTTCTCCCCCCACCCCTCTCAATTCTCTACCATTTCATGTGAGGAGTTCATGTTTGACCGTATATTAGCTTCGGACACTATTTGTCAGTGGTAAACGATCAAAACCGGTAATTATATTTAACGTGTAGATTTCACTTGCACACACTGTCAGACATATTGATACGATACTGATAGCATTACTATACGTCTAATATTGATATCCATTATGAATGATGTATTGAATGAAGAGTGGTCGAGTATTTCAGAAATTTGTAATTGAATTATCAGTGAATTTGGGTATATTGAGCAATGAGGAGAAGGTTGGAGTATCACTCAAATGTCTGATAATCAGTTAAATACGAATAAGAAGATAAAATATGAATTTACTTCGTCAATGCTGATTATGTGGGATTCATTTAGAATCGCAGGACAAAATATTCATAGGATGATAAATGGTTTTGACGTGGATACATCTATAATTTCATTTTCATCTTTTTGGGGGGGACGATTTTTCGAAACGGCGTTTACGCCGGAGCGCCATCTACAACGTGTTGCTGCATCGATAATTTACCGACGGTACATGGATAAATTATCGACGGATGATTCCATCGCTCAATGATAAAACCTGATGAACATAGATAAATTGTCTTGAATTCATGGAATTTAATTTAAGAAGTTGTCAAACTCACCCGTCGACATTAGGAAATATTCATATTTTTCTTATCATGGACCCATACTCACACGATCGAGTTAAATCCACCAACATCTGAGAATTGTTGTTTCAAATAACAATATCAATCCTAATTGCGTCTAGCCTGTCAGACAAACGGATTCGTACCACACTGAATCCTCGAAATACAGTCGCAGGGATGTCCACTAGGGAATAGTGTGTGGTATATTCCAGTTGGAAATTATGCAACTCGCACGATGATAGGGAGGTGGAGTGAAGAGTCAACGGGAAACGAGCTGGAATATATACACATTGTGATAGGATGAGCACAGAACGGATTCATGAGGACTCTAGTCGAGTTATCCCAGTGGACGGTTGAGCCAATGAAGGACCCCTTGAGGATGGGGTCAATGTTAGGTCGTTCGAGGCTCATACTGGGGCAACTTGGGGGAGGCAAAGACGATGGGTGATATACGTATCCTATTTGGATAAAGAAGAGCCATTCTTGCGAATATTGAAAACCATATTTCTAAATTTCGTTGCATCTCGCAATCTAAGAGAGATAGAGAAATTATAATGAGGACCTTTTTTGTAGCTCTCTATTTTCCCCACAAAAAAGATTTCTATGAAAATTTGTCTATCTCTTTCATTTTTGAAGATATTCACGAATAACTGTTGTTAATTACATAAAATTGAGTTTTCATTGATTTTTGACGACTCAATTTATTCAATTCAAGGGAAATACAATGGAATAAGGATGCACTTTTCGACAGAACCACCAGTACTCACCAAGTTTTGGAAGACAAGGAACTAACCCGGTGCAACTAATACCTACGGGGCTCTCTTCAAACTTAAACCATCCCCTCCTCTCTTTCCATTGCTTAACCCTAGATTAGTGCAACTGAGCGTATATGCTGTGCCACTTCCTCTATTCTATCTTCAGGGGGTACGGATAGAGGAAGATGGGACAACTTCTGTGTGGGCTCTTAAGGATACGAGAAAATGGTGGTCGCTACTGATGGTTCCACGTGCGGTCATATTCGGGAGGATATACGAGACGTTTTGCTCCACACTCCCTTGGGATCATCATATGGTGGAAATATGGTTTGGATGGTTTCCAACTCGGGGGTGAGTGAAAAAAAATTATTCAATTTTCTTTATTTATTTTTCATAAATTTTTTGAATAATTTGATAATTAGACGCGATGAATTACGTAATTATCTCGTTAGCTAGTGATTTTAGAGAGAAATATCAAGAGACATTTTTTATAGAGAATTCAATTTTCTCAAAAAAAGTCCTTTTCACTTTTTACTCCAAATCCCTTCATTACCGAGATAATCCAATATTCAATACAACTAAATTTTTTTTCTTTCAATTCAAAGAATGACGGAAAAATTTTCCCAATAATTTTCAATCACGAGAACCTATTCAAAATTTTATTATTGAATTTACACCCCTCACTTTGATATCAATTTTTACGATAGAAATGCCGAAGTCATGAGGTCCTTAGGGGGGGGGGGGGGCCTTCAGAAATTCCGTTGAGCATTTCTATTTCATATTTTATCACCGGAATTTGTCAATATGTGTCACCGTAACAAGTTGTGGTTGGCATGTGCAAGGTGAATACAACGTATCTCAAACTGCTCTGTCATCCATATTGGATGTAGTTGAAGTTGGGAGGGGGGGGGGGGGATAAAGGAGAGAATTATAGTGAGCCCTGAGGCATGTACATTCTGATTCATATATTCAACACCCCCACCCCCCTCTCTCTAACATACAAAAAAAATGACTGCAGATTTCCATCCCTCAACTTTAAAAATTATATTCTCATTTTTCTCATAAAATCCCTCATTACCGAGATAATTCAATCCCAGGAGACGTGAAAAATTGACCTGTTACCCTTGACATCACTACGGATCTCCCCCCCCCCCAGCACCGAAGAAACCTGATCCTATTTTCAAAATAACTACAACACGGATTACACAATAACACCACAACACTAAGTCCAAAGTAAGTTTCAAAGGGACTTTCCCCTCTTACACATAACTTTCATTGTTGACTTTGAGCCTTACGTGCTTAATCTTGTTGGTTAGAATCGCTTATTTTGCCTCAAGGTCAATCATCATCAACCTTTGCCCGTCATAAGCCCGATATTCACTGAATGAGATGAGACAAAATCTCTTCTAAAATGTTTTTGAAGAGGATTAACTCCTTCCCATCCTGAAATAACAGTTGTAGTGAATTTTCCAAACTAGACTGGTCTTTACCCCAAACGTTTTTGACCCCTGACCAATCGATTATTGACCCCTTGTGCGACGAGATTTGCCCTTACACTCGAATAGATATTTTTAACACTGATACTGATGCTATAGTTTTATTGGACAAATTGGATTTAACTCTGACGTGCCATCAAAAACAGACAGCGATGAATCTGGGATAAGGGGCACCTATGGGTGAGAAGAAGAAGAAGAAGAACGAACCCCTGGGACGATCGATCCCTCACCGATGGTTATCTAATCCTGGGGTCTAACCATGTTTGTCCGATGGACCTGTATCAGAGGTTTAAGTGGTTTTTCTTTGGGTAGGGGGAGGGATGGAGTTAAATCAGAGTATACAAGAGGCAAATATTATTTCAAGGAGATTCCACGTTTTTTAACATGAAAATAAAAATTACCCATTCTGCCCCAGTTGTCTATTAATTAGACAAAAATTTTCAAGACTATGAATATCCTTTTATCTTTTTGAAAAATCCAGAACTCACAACCGCACCATTTTCCCCCCATTCACCATCTTTATTGCTTCAAACAATACAACGGGGTGAATATTTCTTCGTTAAAACCAACAGCTGGTCATAAATATTTGTCGTTCATCATCACATTCAACTCACTGTATTCACGTTTCCATTTAAAAAAGAAAAAAAAAACTGGATCTCGCTCTCAATCTGTGATGAAAGAAAATATTGTCGACCTAACCTTAAAAAAAATGATGGAAATATATTATTCAGCCTTCTTTTGTCACTAAAATCCGCTCAAAAAGGCTAGGATGGGTGATCTCCTTAGAGTTTGCCAGCCGGTACGATAGAGAGGGGGTGTCGAAGACGTTATATTGCCGGCCGGTTGAACGTGCCACGTCCTCTACGGAGCCAGTTGTAGTCCGGTTGAAATATGCATAGAACGAGGTACAACGACGTTCACTAGGAAAAGCCCATCCTAGAGGTGGAACAAGGATGGCTAGATTTCCCCTTCCCTCTATCAGAAGAAGTGCCAGACTATGGGTATAAGCGATCGATACCGATATTGCCGATATCTCGTGCGCCTGCCAGGGCGACGGTGTGCAACCATCGATTTCATCTTCTTTTCCCATTCACGACAAGCGAAACGAGAACTGAGGGATATATATCGTGTCCGTGAGATTATATTTATTTACCATTGTTATTTACCATTTTTTTAAAATCATATCGGCATGAAAATGCCTTTCGGAACACTTTTTACGAGTAAAACCGCGTGAACTTCCGTCACAGGAATTGCAACGGAAGTGGCGGTCACCCGCGAGAAATTTGAATTCTCTTTTTTTTTCGATTTTTCAAAATGTAAAATTATTGCGGTAATGAGAGGTTTTAGAGAGAAATGTTAGAAAATATTGTTTGTGGGAAATTTTCTCAGCTTCAAAAAAGCTCTCTTGACATTTTCTCGTCTAATCACTCATTACCGAGATAACTGCATATTTAACAGACCTGTCAAATTGCAGTATTCATGAAATCACGAATCAATTTCCACACATTCTATTTTGATTTCTCGCAGGTTTCCGATATTAAAATGACTCTTCTGACATTTGTAATTGTATTACTGACTCACCGGTACCGCAAGGTTATCAAATTACTCCAAGAGTTATAAAATACACCAGAACCCCTAGCACTTACCTGAAACATAAAAAAAAACCAAGAATTATTGATTGATAATATTATTTCGAATATTATAATTTCATTAAAAAAATCGATATGCCGCCTTTATTGACTAAAATTCAAATTTTTTCTAGCCTTCATCATACAAAAGACCCCGGAAAAAATTTCATTCCACTCCAATACCAGAGAATATCGTTGAAAAACAAGTTTTCCTATGCAAATTCTTCACCCGATAGTATCTCAAGAATCACCAGAGTGAAATGGGGTTATTTGTAGGGTTTGAAATCGGAAATTTATCCAGACCTCACCCTCGACAGATTTTGTTATTCTCCACGTTCAAAAGCTCACCCCAGATAATTCCACTTTAATCTTTTAATTTGCTGTATACCCAAAAGAACAATAATCAACAAAATCCCCCGAGTTTTAACGAAAACAAGCGTATGGTCAAACCATGAAAACAACTCCAGATATTACTGTTTCCCAAAAGTTGACTTCAACTTCTCAATAAAAACAAAATAAACAAACCCGAGAAAAGAACCAAAACAAAATCCTAACCTAAAAAAAAAAAAAAAAATTAACAACTTTCTTCTCTCGTAATCTCAAAACATTCGTAACTCGATTTTTTGTTATCATTTCTTCTCGAGTTAATTCATGATTAATTACTTGAATTTATCATTGTTTATTATTTTTAAAAAATTGTTGAAAATGACGATTGGAGATGGGATAATGTCGTCACACGAAGGTTATTCATTGGAGAAATTCGTCATTATTATAAACAATGTTTTCATCGGCTCCTCTACAACATAACCTCATTCTTCTTTACCACCAGGACGTTAAATCGCTCTATATACAAAATGACTTAAAGATGGCGATGATGAACCAGAAGTGTGATGTCATTCAAGGTCATATGAGCGATTTGAAATACAGTAGGGCCCCCCTTTTCTTAACTCGTCGGAACCAAGCGTTTCTAATATTTCAACTTTTCCCCTCATCCCCACCACTCGACGTCCAAATAACGCGCATGCGTTGAGATGAGACGCTACTAACCTTGAGTGATGATGAGAACAGTGCAACAAACTCTTTTTCTTCCTCTTCCCACTTTCATTTATATTAAACTCACTTTCAATAATTATTTTCACGTATTTTCCGCTCCAACATTTCACTTATGATAGATAATATAAACGTCCAGTTGGGGTTATGATCGCCCCTGTGTTATGCGCAGTGAGTTGCGCATTAGTGCTACGAGTTTGTTGGTATCGATGTGGTGGGGACGAAGGAGATGAGGAGAAGTTGAGTTATAGGAGACAAATTTGTTGAAATATGGGAGGACTTGAGAAATGGGGAGTTGAAAAAAGGGGGGCTCTACTGTAATCAATTTCTAATTAATTATTTTAATTATAAAACAAAGCGATTTCGAAAATTTTACTTTGGGCTTTCACATAATTCGTCCTGAATTATCGACTGGATGAAGAAAAAAAAATTTATGAAATATCCCTATTTGTGATACTCGTTCGTGAACTGACAGTGAGAAAGACAAAATAAAAAAATTATAATAATACAGAGAGAGAGAGATTGATAATAAAAAGAGAAAAATTGGTCTGTATCGTATTGTACATACTGCAGTAGATACCGAGTCGATCGGATTTGTCGCAGTAATTCGAATGCACCCCACCCTATAGACCCCTAGCGAAAACGTGAGCACAGAGTTGCTTCTGGAAAAGGTGAGTTGAAAAGAAAGTTGGTTGAGTTGTTCAGGTTTTTCCTTCTTTAAATCCTCCAAAAGTTTTTTTTTTCTCTCTCCTCGTCTCACCCCCTTTTATGTAAGATCCTGACTTGGACTATTTTTTGGGAGGGGTAGGGGAGTTGTCGCAGGACGTGGGAATGGATTGGAAAGAGAAATTTTTCTGTCACTGGTGGTTGTGTAGCTGATGGATAGGATTTTATGGCCCAGGGTACGATTTATCGTTTGGCATTTATGCATTTGATTGATTTAGGGTTCACTCGAGATATGTAACGGATATTTTTATTCAACTTGGAGTTGGTTTAGTTGGGGGATTTACTTGTATTATAGGGGAGGTTGAGAGTTTATGAAGAGGGGATGAAGAAATGGAGTGATTATGTGTATGTTATGATTTATAGGTAGAATGGAACAGCCTGGGGTGATTTTTTTTCAATTCTGAATTGAAGGACATGTTATGAGGACAATTGATAAGTGAAGTGAATTTTTTTTCGGAGTGAATGGGTTTTTTGTTGTGTGAAACAAAGAGTTGAGAAGAGTTTCGATCGTTCCTTCGGGTATTCTTTTGAGGGGAAGGACAAAAGTGTACAGTGGAAAAGGTAACTTTTAATTCGCGTGTCCCACGCCAACCAATCTGTGTACATCGTACTCCTATTACTCCTGTATACGATAAGCCAAAGTAATTTATTTGCCACAATGTGAAAATACCATCACGCCATTTTCACAATTTTCAGGGGCTCGGTTGTGTATTGGATAAACCCCGAAAAGTGGCCATTTTGTTGATTATAGTACCTAAATTGACTTGAGATTTCTTTTCAAGTCTTAATGAAAAATTGGGTTAAGTCTCGTTTAAACTCATTCATTATGTGAAATGGAGAATATGACGATTAAGGATGAATTGTTCTTTCATTACTATCGATATAGAGATGTCAAATGACCGTTATTTAATTCAGTCGGGTTAGGAAAAAACTACCGTTTCCTGACCATTTTATAAAGTGACCGTTATCAACACGCTGCATCAAAATTGCTCTCTATATACACGGAGAGAAATTTTTGGTAAAAATTACCATTTCGTTTGATAAATGTGTTGTTCTATAAATTTTTTCTTCTTTTCTAACTGGAAATTAGTGAAATTTAAAATTTTAAACTATAAAATTTGATATTTAAAAATTAAATTTTATTTTCCGTTTGAGAAATATTGTCCTGATGAGAATAAATTATGTCCAAGTTGTGGTAAATTTTACCCTTCCAGCACAGTAATTTTTGTCCAGAGTTGAATGAAAATTCTAGGTTTAGTTAGTAAATTTTACTATTCGTCTGGATAAAAATCACCCTGCCGGTAGGATAGGAATTACTGTACCGTCTGGGTAATTTTTATCCAGTCAGAATGGTAAAATTTACTAACCAAACCTAGAATTTTTATTGAAATCTAGACAAAAAAGGGTGAAATTTAACACAAGTTGGATATTATTTATTCTCATCAGAACAATATATCTCAAACGAAAAATAAAATTTCATTTTTATATATCAAATTTTATTATTTAAAATTAAATTTTAATAAATTTTTTAATGGGATAGTAAATTTTACCAAAAATTTCTCTCCGTGTAGTAGCAGGTTAGAATTGAATTGATCATTTCCGTCACTCGATATTCACATCTTTACTATCGAAGTGACCATTGAAATTTTGATAAAATGTATGAATGAAGAAATTCATCAACAACTTTTGCCCATAAATTTGACTTAAAAAATTCTTACTCCGAGTTTATACCCATAGCAAAAGCCCCTGGAATTTTGCTATGAAATTTGAGCAAACTCTCGGTCATACTGATGTAAAGGTAGGAGAGAGAGATAGGGAGAGAAATTATTCAGCTCTTGGTAAGAACCAGGAATGATCGATGGTGCTTACGATGGATAGTCGAAACTAGCGACCAAACTGTTGGTCGAGTCCAATGGAATATGACGGGGCATATCGCTGTCCCAATGAATAGCAAGCCAAAATGCCAAGAATGAGGAATACTCTGTTGGTGTGATCGATGAACGTTACCCCAGGTATTCCAGTAGTTTCTCGAGTGTATTGAAACACCCAAAGTGGATGTAATGTTGGCCAATCTGATGCCAATTTAGAGTTATGAATGCTTGAGGGAATTAATTCGATGAAAGAGAAACTGTTAATAGCTGTCTTGTCCTTTTGCGGGATATTCTTGACCCGGAATTGAACAATTTCTCGCTTAATTCAAACTGAAATATTCCAATATTTAAATATTGCTCATCAATTTTCTTTTACCTAATCAGTAAACCACGTACACCATCAAATCACTGAAAAAAGAAATTATCAGTAATATTCCCAGTATAACTAACATAAATACTCCTAAAACAACTTTCCCACTGAATCACAGAGCCCCATTAATATAATCTACTCGTAAACCGACATAAACAATGCATCAACACCATCAAATGAAAAAAAAAAACACCTCTCAAATATTTGTAAATTCTACTGCATCAGACAAGGGTATCGCAGGCAACTGCATTATCTCGGATCGAGAACAACCTCGTACTGTGGATAAGAAATGTGGACATAAGTCATGAGTGGCAAGAGATATATATCAGTTACGCCCTCGCAGGTCGATAAAATGTACAAGTAACATTTAGAGTCATTTGTGAATCAGGAGAATTTAAAGATACATATAAATAAAATCCTCAGTCATGGAACAGCTGATAACACTTTTAGACCGTAATAACATTTCTCAGTCTCTCATGCATTCCAAGGAATTTTTAATCCCAGAGCGAAGAAAGAGATGCAAGAAATCCATTGCCGACGGCTCGTGAGATGCAGATCTCTCTATTATCAGCTGTAACGACTCTCAATCGATCTTTTCTTCTTTTTCTCACCCTCCGACACTCACTTTTACCTTTTTTCCCCCTGATAATGAGGCAAGGGAAACTCGGTGAGGCGACAATTAGAGGTACGAGCAGAGGTAATATCAAGACCAATTGAGAAACATGTGAAAGCACTTGGATTTAAATATTTAAAACATATTTTTTTTTTTTTATCATTCTTAACGTATACATTAACTCCGATAATTTGCGACAATTACAACGGAGAATTTGTTGGATCGATATACTTGTAGTTCTGGTGTATTGGGATTTAAAGAAAAAAAAAAAAAAAATTGTTGATAATTTTATTTCAAAACTCGTGAAGAAGTTGTTTATGGGACTTGTGGGATTTGAAGAGGTGGATATTTTTATCGTCAATAAACTTGAATTGCGGGTACAGAAGGCAACAAAATTGTTTTTTTTTTTTTCCTTGATGGGTTTCCGAGTTTTTTTAACTCCGATATTTTATCATGAAAGTCTCGTTTCAATGAGGGCGACATCGATATAAACACGGGCGACCTTAGGCTAAGTTAGGGCATCGTAAAAATGACAATTGAGGGTCGCAGAAGCTGTTGGGGATGCCGTTAATGCTGGAGATGTTTTGATTTTTTTTTTTCTTCGTAGGATTTTTATGGGATTGAATGGGAAAATTCGCGGTTTTGGATCTTGTTGAGCGAGGAAGGGAGGGGGGGGGGGGGGGCTAGGGTATTCGATGAGTCGTTTTTGGAGGTTTGAGGCACAACGGGACGTCGAAATGGGAATCGATAAATATCGTTGGTAAATTTATGAGTGTTGAATTGTAAATCATCGGCTTTGAAATTGGTAATAATCGAAGTATTAGGGATTTTGTATTTTATCGTGTTGAATGGGGGGATTGCGTGTTTTTGGGTGTGGAATTTCGCGCCAATCCGAATATATTTGAATTTTATTATTATTATTTTTTGTGTGTGTAAAGTCATAAAATGGGGTCTTTGAAATTTTCTGGATTATCTCAATAACTAGTGGTTTTAGGAGAAAATATCAAGAGACCTTTTTTGTAGCTGAGAAAATTTTCCATAAAAAAGGTCTTTTGATATTTTTCCCTGGAGTCACTCGTTATTGGAATAGTTACGAAAATTGGGAGATGTCAAATTTGATATTTTGCAAATCCCCTGAAACACTCTCATGATTAATTTATGATTATTGTCTCGAGGTCGATGGATGCGTTCACCCCCAAAAAGTCAAAATATTCGCAGAACTTTGCGAATAAATAAAAAAAATCCCCCAAACAATTTGAGGCGTGCCGCATTAGTTTGAACAATTTCCTACAGCCCCAGTAGTCACCCCAAAGAATGAAAAATAGTGTTCGTGTTGCCATGAAAGATCCTATCACGACAATCTGGTTCTGTTCGTGTTTGTCCCGTTGCCAAAGATTCATGGCTATCCGTCGTGATCCATTGGAGGCACGAGGTGGGACTCTCCTTAATTACCAGTCATGATAAATTGTGTCTATTCTAAACCACAAACATGCCCCAAACCCTCTCAATCTCAGAAAGTCAATCATGACTTTAAAAATCAAATTAACCCACCAAAAAAAAAAAACCTCAAAACCTCATAAATTGATTCATCCCGTTCTGCCTCTCAACCCCCCTCCGAAATCATTCTTATCACCGACTCGACATTCAACAAGTCCAAAAAATTCAAAATAATAAACCAAAGAACATGGAAAACCCAGAGCCATTGACCCGGCTAGAAATTTGGATACAGGTCTGATCCGGGCCGGACGTGTTCGGCCGGACTCCGTACGTCCGTTCCTGATCCGGCCAACTGATTCGGCCCTGGTCAAGAATGTAACGCGTTTTGTCATCCCGGCCTGATCAGGCAGCCTTACGGTTGCCTTTTTTCCGTTGAATATTCGTTAAAAAATTAATAAATAATCAATGCAGAACGATAAATATATGTTAATATAACATATTTACGTTCTCCATTGATACGAATCTGGAAAATAGAGAAAAAAAAAAGAAAAAAAATAGTTTCCACTGGGGCTCGAATGCCTTCCGGTCACCCATCCAGTTACTGACCACGCTCGAAGTTGCTGAACACCGATGATCGCTGGATTCCCAAGTGTCCTGGTCTGCTATGCTGGAATTATTGAAAAGACATCTTTCCATGCCCCATTAAACTGATAGTGCCGCTTTTTTTTTTTGATTATTGGACCATCCCCTCAAGATAATTATTCCTAATGAATATTCATTTTTATACATTATTTTCATATTATACATTTATGAAATATCAATTATTGATTTTTCAATCTTTTTCTGAATCGATGATTGTTGAGCATCGCAGAATAAAATAGGATTATGATAGCAATGGAGAATATATTATTTCCACATAAATTGATTTTTAATGATTTGTCAATAGACAAAATAGCAATTCGGACATCCGGCCAACCGTGTAAGTTCCTTCTAAGGACCTGATCCGGTGGCCTTTCTCGGACTTAGAATTTTTCTTCCCATGGTATCTGACTCGAGGAGAGAACGAATATTATTTTTCAAGTTTATGTTCGTATTTTTGACCTTCCGTTTGACTCATAACATTCTACCCCCATTTATAAGATTTTTTTGCATCCGGCAAACGTATACGGCCCTGATACTTACTTCATCAGACTGGCCGGACTGAACATAACATTAATTCAAATCCGGCAGCCGGGGGATAGCTTTATCCGGTCCTGATGCGTTTAACCTACGGCCAGCCTGATCAATATGGCCGTATGAACAACGGATCCGGACCTGATGTGACATCAAGTTGGCCCCATCAATTTTCTAGTCGGGGAAACACAGTTCCATGTAACACGATTTCCCCTTTACCAGCGTGGGATGTATTTTTGGTAAGAGCATTATGCCCGTAATCCTCAAGATATCACGTAGGGACATTCCCATAGGATTATCCATGTAATAAAATCCAAGTTAGATAGCTTGGAACCCCTATCAAACATAATCACCTCTTGATGACAATAAAAAAAAAAAGAAATACATCAATTTGTTATCTTCATCATGACCTTATCCTGTCATTGTTATGTCGAATGTATTTTGGCGCTCATTTATCTCAAACAGAACACGTTTGGATTTTATCTACCCAGCTGGTGTTCAGCAGTATCCCTTGGGGTATATTCAGTCTGCAAGGAGCCGAGTCATGGGTATGTTCAGATGTCTAGTAAGTTTGCTTGAACCAGTGAGCATGTAACAACATCGATATACATGGTGCAAGTGTGGTTATATGCCACTGTGTGATGCCTATCGGATTCTGGTCTTGTTGAATTATTCGTGTTGTTGTACAGGTGTACTTGGGAATTGAAATAATTATAACTTGTTGATGTTTAAAAGGAGAAAGTGATGATTTTAAATAATGTATTTCCTATTGAATACATAATGAAGTGAGTCACTAACGAAACAGCTGGCTGCCTAACGCTGATTGGTCAATCACTCACGTGAAGTTAGTTGGTTAAAAATACGCGGGAAATTCAAACTTCTAATACTTAAAATTATTGATTACTTGAGCAATAGCTGGAGGCAAATATAATACGATAAATTATGATAATTGCTATGTTACAGTCTGACATTTTTTTTATCATTCTCCATGATAATTATGATTTGTTTTGAATTATCAAGATTTATGACTAATGGCGCAAGTGATGATGGCTCAGGTGCGGCGCCATCAAGGGTTTTTAAATCAGTTTGACGAGCCAAACTGAGACGTTCGTAAAACCAGATCGGTGGAACGAAATAGTGAGTTTGTGGATGGGTGTTTGATGGTGCTATTGGAGATGGTTCATAAAGTCTTGAATATAATTGATGATACAGTTATTTTGACGAGAGATTTTATCATCAAATGTTGATATTTCTGAGAAGATGATAAATATATTTTTGACCATAAATGATGAAAACTTTTCACATGATCATAACATCAGTAAATACAAAATGACTGAGCTGATTCATGGAATTATAGACATACCGAGCAAAATTTTCATAGCCTCATCAATTCATGAATGAGTGACTTTCTAATAACATTCTTTCTTGGTTTTAATACAGAGGATTATGGTTATGTATACCAAGGAATGTGAAATAGATTGACCCTCTTGGATACCGCTTGTCCACTATGGGTATTTGGCTTTGAGTGCGTGGGTGGACAGAAAACGTATCTACAGCTATACCGGAATTGCTTCCGTATTGCTTCGTGGTAGGTATATCTATGCATGGCTATGATTCATACGTATTTCACCTGATTCAAAGGGATCCCAATGAAATACGAGAGATCATGCGAATATTTCATTCATTCGGGAATAATTTACATCATGAATTTTAACTCTTGGGTTTAAATTTTCTTAAAAAATCATAAATAATCATTATTATAATTATTCAAGGTCAAATTTTCAAATAATTTGATTCAAAATTGTTAAACATGTTTTCATATTCAAGTATTAATATCCACGGATAAATAGCATCAGGTGTGGTCCAGTGGCTCGTGATTTTATGCCACTTTAATACAGGCAAGAAAACGCCATGAAAGCAAACCGGGACATTGGTTCTAATGCATTCAGCCAATTATAATGTATACCATGTGCATCGAGAAATTGAGATAAGAATAACCAGGTAAATGGAAAATGTATACCTCTTATCAGTCGTTCTAATGTCCTTTGACAATCTTTCAAGTACTCAAATATTCAAGTATCAGAGCCAAATTGACTTATAATAGGACGTTAAGGTACTTGTGACGATAATTTACCCACAGATATGTTAAATTTTTGGTACATTCAGCAATAAATAATTATATTCATCAGATTGAAATGGCTGAATAATTAAAACCCATCATTGAAAATACACCTTAAGATACGATATCAATGAATTTTCCATCCACAGATTAATATCACTGGATTATTATGCTACTTGGACACTTTACGACACATTCACCTTGATAATGAACATGTTTTGCATACATTAAAATCGAACCGATCGCCATTTTATCCAACCTTAATCATACATCATATTTACTTAAACATCAACAACTAACAAAATGAGATATTTTGAATTATTAATATCATTTATCTCAAAGATTCTCGTGGCTATAATAATAAATGTACGAGAAAATGCAAATGTCATATTAAAAATGTTGATCATAAAAGTGTTAATGTTAACCCATAAACAATTTGTTTCTTCATTTATTATTCTCATGATAAAGGATTTTGGTAGTTTTACCTGTTTTATCCTCTCAAATCTTTAATTGTTTCTTAGTGATGGGTATGGTTGAGTGGCCATTAGGACACTACTGAAGATTACATGTTGAAAAGAGCGAAAAAAGGGTACATGGAGAGAAATTTTTGGTAAAAATTACCATCTCATTTAAAAATTTATTAAAATTTAATTTTAAATAATAAAATTTGATATTTAAAAATTAAATTTTATTTTCCGTTTGAGAAATATTGTCCTGATGAGAATAAATAATATCCAACTTGTGTTAAATTTCGCCCTTTTTTGTCTAGATTTCAATAAAAATTCTAGGTTTGGTTAGTAAATTTTACCATTCTGACTGGATAAAAATTACCCTGACGGTACAGTAATTCCTATCCTACCGGCAGAGTGATTTTTATCCAGACGAATAGTAAAATTTACTAACCAAACCTAGAATTTTCATTCAACTCTGGACAAAAATTACTGTGCTGGAAGGGTAAAATTTACCACAACTTGGACATAATTTATTCTCATCAGGACAATATTTCTCAAACGAAAAATAAAATTTAATTTTTAAATATCAAATTTTATTGTTTAAAATTTAAAATTTCACTAATTTTCAGTTAGAAAAGAAGAAAAAATTTATGGAACAACACATTTATCAAACGAAATGGTAATTGTTATTAGAAATTTGGCTAATGAAGCTATCCTTGAATGTAGTCATACGTGAGGGACATATGTTAGTCACCCGCTACTTAAAAAATCTCAATGATTTATCAATATTCCCCGATAAATTGATGTTTTCACTTTAAAAAAAAAAATTTAAAACATTATTATGAATATTTATGGATGTATTGAATCAATCTAATGGAACGTGATGATAGAAGAGAAAAAATAGTCATGTTAACCTTAAAATTCACAAGTTTTATACCACTTTCTCTAATCAGTAGTTTTACCTATCGCTAACGAGCCAATGTAGACATAATTATGGTGTTATATGGATACCCATACATGTACCAATAACTCCCGCTATGTTGAACATTGTAAATGCTAAATACTTGGATGATAAAATAGAGAAAAAGAAAAAAAACACGAGTAATCTATTAAGAAAATATTTTTAAACTATATCTGAATTTACATGATACAGTTTAATGCTGAAGCCGTTGGCCATGGATTTCATAAAGTTGTCGACGTGGAAGATGCTCAAGAATGCACATGGGTATTCAATTAAGGGCTATTAGAGCTCATAAGGATAATCAATCCAGCTTATGATGCAGATATTCGTGAATATCTACCCGGTTATGTCAAAATGAGTAAAATAAATCTCAAATAGGGGGACATAAGTGGAAGGAAAATAACAGACTTGGCCATTAGTCATTGGGTTCAGGCACAAATGTGAATTTTTATGGCACACGTGCGGAAACCAGTTCCATTAGCTACCAACTCTTTACTTTTTTTTTCCATCTCGTATTTTTTTTATGATCAATTTTTTTTTTTATTTTTAGTTTTGACTTTTGTTCTTCATTTTTATGAACTAAAAAATTGAAAAAATGTGATTATGATGACATATTTTTTTTTCTTCAAATCAAGATTTAATCATTTGTGAACGATGACTTTCTAAGCATTCAAACGGTATTAGAGAAAAATAAATATTTTCGAATGGAGGCGAAACAGGATCGCCCACCCAATATCTATGGCTAACAATATACCTGCATTAATGCAATCGACATTACTGAAGTGTGTTTAACCAACCAAGATCCCTTTCTCTATTGGCTTGGGTATGTAACTGTGTAAACACGAGTGAGTACTCAAAGGGAGGAATTTAAGTTTTTTTTTTTTATGGTTTATGTAGAGAATTTTCATTGACTCCGAGGATTTATTTTTAAAAAATACAATTTTATGATTAAACTAATATAAAACTTTTTTTTTCCAATTTTGATAAATTTCGTTGCACTAAATGATTAATTTTATATTCATAAATGATTAAAAATTGATCAATTAAAGAGACAAAATTGGGTAATCTAGACCTTAAGGATCAATAAGCCTAAACTAGAGCATCAAATTGAATATCCAGTGCAAGACTATTGATCCCTTTGTATCCACATACCAGGTCACCACACAAACCAATACCGTGAGCAATGACTCAAGAAATTGTCATTCAGTTGAGTGAATTTAACTGAAACTAGTGCACTTACACTTGTCCAATAATTAAACCTAAAATCGGTGTTTTATTGTGACAATTAAACCATCTTGTACATTAAAATGGACCAAACAATCACAGTAGTTGAGTGGCCTAACGGTAGCTAGTTTTGGTGGTCGTTAAACTGGAAATAGAAGGTGGTGAATAAGATAAACTAGGATGAGAAACGAGTTAATCTTCAGGTTGGATGAGTTGGATGAGTTATTGGCGCTGACGACTTTCAAGATTTCTATCAACAATGATGTTAGTGTGTTTTCGCAACGTATAACAAGTATCTGTGTTAGTGAAGAAAATGAGAGGATGATTAATATTATTTATGCGTATTTGTTGCGAAACAATGGATTAGTTTCATTACATTATTTGTAGAAGATATCGTCATAAATTGGTGTATCAAATTAGCTAATCAAATTTTTTTTCAAACATCTCCTTTTTATAAATAAATAATGAATATTGTTTAAAAAATGGTTCATTATGTATCAAAAATTTTTTTTTTTTCATATTTTGAGTAAAAAATTCAGATTTTGATCATTAATCAGAAGAAAGTTACGGATTTTTTCATAAGACACTAGGTTAAATGTTAATTTTTCAAAAAATTAAGACGTTAATTGAATCGAGAAAAAAAATTACGATTAAAAAAATCTAATAACACTTTCAGACGATTTCTTATAGTTTTCAAAAATCTTTGAATTTAATGACACTGATGTGCTACACGGAGAGAAATTTTTGGTAAAAATTACTATCCCATTTAAAAATTTATTAAAATTCAATTTTAAATAATAAAATTTGTTATATAAAAATGAAATTTTATTTTTCGTTTGAGAAATATTGTCCTGATGAGAATAAATAATATCCAACTTGTGTTAAATTTCACCCTTTTTTGTCTAGATTTCAATAAAAATTCTAGGTTTGGTTAGTAAATTTTACCATTCTGAGTGGATAAAAATTACCCTGACGGTACAGTAATTCCTGTCCTACCGGCAGGGTGATTTTTATCCAGACGAATAGTAAAATTTACTAACCAAACCTAGAATTTTCATTCAACTCTGGACAAAAATTACTGTGCTAGAAGGGTAAAATTTACCACAACTTGGACACAATTTATTCTCATCAGGACAATATTTCTCAAACGAAAAATAAAATTTAATTTTTATATATCAAATTTTATTGTTTAAAATTTTAAATTTTACTAATTTCCAGTTAGAAAAGATGAAAAAATTTATGGAACAACACATTTATCAAACGGAATGATAATTTTTACTAAAAATTTCTCTCCGTGTACTTTAAATTGTTAATTTGTGAAATTCCAAAAATTCAAATTCCACTTCTGATGAATAATTTTGTCGACCATAAATTATTTATGGTGGACATTGATGAATATAAAAAAAAAAATCCATTATTTTTGTTCATGAAATTAGTTATCCAAATATTTGAAATTAAACTGTTCAAATGTACCACAAAAGTATGATTGACGGTGAACATCACGGCTACATAATCATCGTAATCATCATTATTATAGTAATCAAACGAGTACATTTAATCGGTGGAATGGTTGAGGGGGGGTATCATACCGTGTCGAGTGAGTGAGATGATGAGAAATATGAAAAACGGTAGCTACGGCGTTAAAAAGAACCCGGGAGACGCCGATATACCGTGGATTTTTTCAAACACGCTACCATGCGGTGTGCATCTCACCACATCCCAGGCGACAAAGATGCGGTGAATATACAACGCCACACGGTTAATTGCCGTTTCTCATTTACATAGATGATACACTGGCTTGTTTTTAGTTTATCCCATGAAATGAGCGTAACGCTTTCTCAGGGAATACGTGGACATTATATTACTCTCTGCCCTGAGGATGGATTATTATAGTTCGATTGACCATTTTTTTAAAATTACAATTAATTCAAAAATATTCCACCATTTGTTTTTCGATTAATTGTCACGAAAATAAATTGAGAGTTCAAATTTTAAAATTATAATCATGTGGTTATGATTATGATTATGTTTATATGATATGAGAAGTGAGAATTAATTGAAAGAAACAAAATTGTACATTCTGTTGGTTAATTTTTTTTCTTTCACAAGAAAAAAATTAAAATACATATAATCATATGGGCGTACCGATTAATTGATACCCAATAATTACCCAGTGAGACTTTTTTTTCCCCATTAAACCGAAAAAACTCAAACGCACAGATCAACACTTCGAATATTCACGCTCAATCAGGGTGCGCCAAACCGTCCGATAAGATCGCCACGGGTGGCGTGTGATTTTTTTTCGGAATTTGTTTTTTTTTTTTCTTTCTTTATTTTGTTCTTACCAAACATTCTTCTCGCCCATTTCAATCTACACACGCGTCAGCCACAACGAGAGAAATCGGGCGAGCCTCCTGTTAACACATGACCAGAGAAGACACGGGGCTCATTTGCATCACGTAATTTTCTTAATTACTGGAGGGAAACGGGATATTCTAGGGACCGTTAAGGAGACACTAAATCAGCGATGAGGATTCGTGAAATTGGGGTTTTTGATCGAGGGAAATTGGTGGAAATGTAGGTGAAAAGAATGATGATTGAATTGACAAGGACCTTTCTCTTATAACAAATTGACAGGAACCTTTCTGTCAATAATTGACAAGCACCTGTCTGTCAATAACTGACAGAAACCTTTCTGTCAACAATTGACAGAAACCTTTTTGTCAAAGATTGTAGGCAACCTTTCTGTCAATAATTGACAAGCACCTGTCTGTCAATAACTGACAGGAACCTTTCTGTCAATAATCGATAGGAACCTTTCTATCAACAATTGACAGAAACCTTTTTGCCAAAGATTGTAGGCAACTTTTCTGTCAATAATTGACAAGGACTTTATGTAAACAATTGACAAAAACCTTTCTTCTGGAAAACTCAAATAGACCTTTTTTTCAAAAATTGACAAGGAACCTTTCTGTCAATAATTGACAGGAACCTTTCTGTAGATAATTAATAAAGACTTCTCTTCTAAAAAATTTACATGGATGTATTACTGTCAAAAATTGAAAGTGACCCTCCTGTCAAGATTTGACAAGGACCTTTCAGTATTAAACAAAAGCCATGAATTTTCCTTTTTCAATAAATTACCGTCTGCTTATGATTTTGTCATCTTATTACAATTACTGTCACTAACAATAATTCCTCCTTTTCAATACAAAACACCTTTTACTCTCAGACACCAGTACACATGTCCCTAGAAATTTTAGTTATCCCTCAGTTCAAATCGATTAATTTCCTCGCTTATTTATAATATTCGCCTCAATGGATACCGCACAGGGATCACGGACATTACTGTCACGCCTCATTAGGAGTTAATGGGGTAAAACTTCGTTGTGAAGTGTCTCAACTTTTAAACGATTCAATTAGCAAATATACAGTGTATCAAAGCTTCTTGAATCTTAAATTAATTAAGTATCTCACATTTTCCGTTGATCAAATTATTCCATTCGGTCAATTAAAAAAGCCCTGATTAATCCACAAACTCATTGGTTGATAATTTTTTCATATTAAACTAGTTTAAAAGAATATGACTAATTTTATGTAATGATTTCCTATGAAATTTTATCACTCCTGTTTACGTTTATTAATTTTCTTGAATTTAATAAATTATTTGATATCATAAAATTTAATAAATATCAATCATTGATTTACGTCAGATATGATTTCATATTTACGACAAGTCATTAAATAAAATATCACCAATTACTTCGTATGTTGAACTCGATAAATTCAGCTAAACGACTTTCCTCAATGAAACTCCATAATTAAAAACAATTGTCATCATAAACTAAAATCCATCATAGATTACTACAATTTCTGCATTCAATAAATTCCCTCAAATCACCCACAAACAACACTAACTATCCACTTAATTCCTCCCAGAATCCTAGAAAAAAAAAAAGAATTTAATGACTAAAACATCCCAATGACAAACACAAAAATCATGCGGCAAACATGACTCGATTCCGGCACAGTAGGTGTTCGCACGATGTAAGCAATGGCTGGCAATAAAGGACATACATAAGTAATATATAATCATCGAGGAAATTCACCCGACACAACGCTTGTATAATCACGTACACTGGCGCCATCATATTTTTTTTTTTTATTATTACTCAAAAGCATGTCCAAGAAGGGAACTAGTGGAATTTATAAAACCAGAGGCACCTTGCACCTATAAATAATGCGACGAAAAAAAAAAAAAATAATAATACTTTTCCCCCACAAAATGATGCCAAGTTGGAGATAATGTTTCGATGTCTATTGGTGCATTGAGGCTTAATGTTAATATGAGAGACAGTTGTACAGTTGGCCTGGTATGATAAGCCTTAACCATGGGGTTGCCAGCCAAAGTTATCATGAGTAACGAGTTTTACTTCTGCAAAATGTTACAAATCGATCATTCTCAGTCTCAATGGGTACACTGTGGCTTCCGGCATTGAGGTAGGCTGTGTATTGCAGGTTGGACGATTCCGCGGGGAGGGGGGGGGGGGGTGGAGTCAGTGCAAGTGCCACTTAAGAGTTTCTTTATGACTGAGGTGGATAAAAATGGTATTATTTGACGTTATTAATCTTTCTGAGACTTGTAACTGAATGGTGAGAATATTGTTTTCTTTTTTTATGAGAATTTTTAGAGAATCCATTTTGTTTGCTGTGAGAATTTATGAATAATTTGAAACCCAAAGTCTTAAATAGGACCTGCTGTTTTTATAGATAAGAATTGGGGTCTTAACTTGAACCTGATGTTTTAAATAAGATCTAGAGTCTTGAATAAGACCCGATTACTCGAATATGACCTGACGTCTTAAAGAAGACCTGATGTCTTAAATAAGACCTGATGTCTTAAGTAGGACCTGATGTCTTACGTAGGACCTGATTTCTTAAAAGAGACCTGATGACTTAAATGAGACCTCGTGTCTTAAATAAGACCTGATATCTTAAATAGGACTTGATGTATTAAAGGAGACCTAATGTCTTAAATAGGACCTGATGTTTCAAATAGGACCTGATGTCTTAAATAAGACCTGATGTTTTAAATAGGACCTGCTGTGTCAAATAAGACCTGATGTCTTAAATAAGACCTGATGTCTTAAATAAGACCTGGTGGTGTCTTAAGTAGGCCCTGATGTCTTAAAAGAGACCTGATGACTTAAATGAGACCTCGTGTCTTAAATAAGACCTGATATCTTAAATAGGACCTGATGTCTTAAGTAAGATCTTATTTCTCGATGAAACCTGATCTCTCGAATAAGACCTGATTCCTGAAATAATACTTAATGTCTTAAAGGAGACCTAATGTCTTAATCAGGACCTGATGTGTCAAATAGGACCTGATGTCTTGAATAAGACCTGATGTCTTAAATAGGACCTGTTGTGTCAAATAGGACCTGATGTCTTAAATAAGACCAGATTTCTCAAACAAGACCCGATTTCTCAACTTAAACCTAAAGCCTTAATTAAGACCTGACGTTTAGTTGAGACCTGACCTCACTAATAATTTCAAAAATTGATATTTCAATAATCTTTCAAAGAATGCAGTGTATCCAATACAATAATTCTTCCAAATTCCCATCAAAATTCATGATCATTCAATTTAACCATAATTGACCATTCCTCATATTCCCCCTTCAATACTTTGAATTCTTAATCAACTCAGCATTGAATGATTTATGATTAATTTAGGTTAACAAGGCCACTTGATGCACTATTAAAGGGTATTTGAGTCTTAAAAAAATATACAAGACATAAATAACTCGATATCCCTCTGTGACGGCTAATCATCCGGCGTACATATCTCCAAATTATTATCATTTTTACTTTTTTTATTATCCTCCCGGTGAGACTCTAAAGCTTACACGCTGGGTTTTTAAATGGCAAATTCTGTTTGTTTCGATATTTGTTACAAGTGTTGAGAGTGTAAACCATATAGGAAGGAGAAAATGACGGGAGCGTAATCGGTCATTCGGAATAGGATCGAGGCGCCGACGGGTATACTGGGTAAAAGGTCGATGAGCATTGACAGGGGGGCGTTATTGATGTTCACGGCGGTACGCCTGCAAACTTCCAGAGAAGTCAGAACCATCAAGTCACAATAATGCTCATCATCGCTTGGGTAACAAAGGGGCGGGTCATTTGCATTGTGATGATTTGCATTGAGTCATTTATTTTGAAATATCGATTCTCAGAAAATATCTATCTATACTCATTCGATAGATGGAAAAAATTTCCACATCCAAATACTCCTGACAAGTCCCTTTTGATCGATAATTTTTCAAAACAACATTTAACCTCAAATTCAACGAAGAAGCCTCGAAGGCCTCAACTCATTCCATTTATTTTTCTTGTACATCCTTCAAGAAATCCACCATGCAAATATACGACATACCTGTCTCTCCAAGAACTCGATCTATCGATCGATAAATACCCGCGATCGTTATCACCGCTAGATGCCTCTGTCGGTCTGTTGTGCCATTAATATGATCTATAGATCATACTCATGGGCTCCCGGTGGCTACTGATACCCAACTAGATGCAATCATCCCCACGCAAGCATTTGCAACATCATCGAATGCCCTCGAGGATCGACCATTGCACTAGTCCACAATTTAATACAAATTTTTTTTTTTTATTATTATTTCTTCTGCATATTATTCTCATGTTTTCACATATTTCCTTTTTTCCAGTACTCACTTATACATATTGATTGCCTACCCGATATTTCTTACACCAAAAATGTATTGCCCATCGTAACATACGACGACACAAAAATTACATTTGCATTCCATTTCATTTTGTATGTGTGTGTGTATGTGTTGTTGTGAAGGTTTTGAGTTAGTATGCAACAAGCACCACTCGTCAATCGTTTTCATCTTTGAAATTAGCCGCTCGAAGAAAGCCTTCGCGCAAATGGTATATAGCACTTCTTCTCTTCATTTTTCTTTTTTGATATTTTTTAAAAGCTTCACTGGTTTTTCTTTTCTTTTTTCTTCTTGCGAGGAAGTTGAAGGCGCTCATGTCGCTAATGGAGTCAATAAATGGGATGAAATCGTGTCGATCGTTTCGAGAAGTAAAACGATCGTTAACCACTGATAATTATTCAAATCACTTTTTGCACGACATTGGGGCCTTTCATTTTATGATATTGGTTGTATTTCATTCCCTCATGTGAAGCTATTTTGGTGGGGGGGCTTTGCTATTTATTAGATAAAATTTTTTTCAAGTTTTTATGAATTTTTAAGGTTTTCATTCAAAGATATCTCCGAAAGGATGGGGTTAACGATAAAATGTTAAAAGACATTTTTTGTAGAAAATTTGATGGGCTACAAAAAAGGTTTCTTATCATTTTTCTCTAAACCTAGTAATTTCCGAGATATTTGTAAAATACGTCACAGGCGTCAGGGGGAAATGAAAAATAAATGAAAGTCGATTGAAGTAAATGTGAAAAAAATGAAATTATGTTGACGGTAGAGGCGAGAATGTCCCTGTAACTTGTTGCATCGGCAGCTCTTGGCCACCGTGAACGTCACAGGATCGAGCGATCGATCTCAGCTTGAATATAAACGTTGAATAGTTGCCCGAGTGCCTTCACCTGCCTGTCGATCTCACCCAGCGACTAAAAAACAACTCAACTGGGCGTGTTCAAAGTCTTCTTAAAAACACCCCGTATACGACAACGTCACGCTTATAAACAAATGCTCACACCAGTGGGAAACCACTCAGTCTCCTCCTCTGACTTTTTTGCCGAGTCATCTCTATTGGGAGAGATTTTAAAAGCCTCGACGACACCTTGAATTATCATATCGCATATGATGGCCTTAAACATGTTTTATTCGCATGATCAATCATGATTGACGGATATAACAATGAGAATTCAACCATAATATTGATGTTTCGTTTGGAGATGAAAAAAAAAATCATCTGTATTTACTCTCGGGTTTGATCGGACATTACCGATATTATGCTCATCCGATAGCTCGACAAATGTCCGTTTTTATTTACAACAATTGTACACGGAGAGAAATTTTAAGTAAAAATTACCATTCCGTTTGATAAATGTGTTGTTCCATAATTTTTTTTTTCTTTTCTAACTGGAAATTAGTAAAATTTAAAATTTTAAGCAATAAAATTTGATATTTAAAAATTAAATTTTATTTTCCGTTTGAGAAATATTGTCCTGATGAGAATAAATTATGTCCAAGTTGTGGTAAATTTTACCCTTTCAGCACAGTAATTTTTGTCCAGAGTTGAATGAAAATTCTAGGTTTGGTTAGTAAATTTTACTATTTGTCTGGATAAAAATCACCCTGCCGGTAGGATAGGAATTACTGTACCGTCTGGGTAATTTTTATCCAGACAAAATGGTAAAATTTACTAACCAAACCTAGAATTTTTATTGAAATCTAGACAAAAAAGGGTGAAATTTAACACAAGTTGGATATTATTTATTCTCATCAGGAAAATATTTCTCAAACGAAAAATAAAATTAAATTTTAATAAATTTTTAAATGAGATGGTAATTTTTACCAAAAATTTCTCTCGGTGTAGCCAAAAAAAGCGGAAATTTTCGAACATAGCCGAACAGTTCCGAAAGTGAAAACCGACGATTTCACCATGAGAATAATAATCGTATTCTTGATCTAGTCAAGGGCGTGTCATCATCGTCACATTCCACGTGAGAGAGTGAATGTACCATACAGATCGTTACCGAAACAACCCAAAATGCCACCCAAGTGGCGGGCAATCATTGCTGTACATAACACTGATTCAAGAAGCGTATATACATTGTGCTAGTGTATGAGTATGTCTGAGTATCGTGGAGGGCCCCGGTGTGGACCGTGTGAGGGCCTAATACAAAATTTACGACGAATCCGTAATGACCCGTGACGCTGGTTGTATACACGTATAGAAAACTAACCCGCCCACGTGCCTCGTGTGCGCCACGAGGTGAAAAAAATTTTCGATTGGGATTTCGTGGAGAAGTGATGGTGGAAGAATGATAAAGAGATTAATCGTATTCAATTGGCCTTTGTGGACATGTCAAAATAGTTTGATTGAGTTAGTTATGGGTTCAAGTGGTTATAAATTTGGAATACAGTTCAATCGAGATAGAAATTTAATCATAGATTTTAAAAATTATGATTAGATGCAAAATTTTGGCTTTCGTTGAAATTTTTTTTTCTGAATTATGTAATTTTACGGAGAATGAGTTGGTTTAGAGGAAAAAGTCAAGAGACACTTTTTGTAGAGGAGAAAATTTCCTAAAAAAAATGTCTTTTGACATTTTACCCTAAAACCACTCAAACCCTTTATTTTATATCAAAATGATTTTTCAAAATTCATTGATATAAAATTTCCTCGATTCTGTCTAATTGGAAATATAAATAAAATCAGTGAAAAGTAATTGAACAATATTTCTATCAATTTTATAACCGAGGGAACATCATCAGTGGGGGTGTAGCGTGAAGAGAAAATTTATCCCGATGGAGACAATAAACTTTATTGAAAGAAACCTCCTCACATCCATGTTCCTCGTATAAAAGGAATAAAGGACGTAATTAACGTTTGAATGCTATTGAGGAATCAGAAATATGTGTGGGTGCACCGATGAGCGGCTGAATGCAATCATTGAGGGGGGGGGGGGGGGGGAATGTAACAAAAACATTCCAAAGAAGAGAAAAAATGAAGAATAAAGATAATTAGTCAAGGTGTAAACAAATTCATCAATAAAATCGATTTTGAAAAATACTTTCACGATTAAAAAAATTATTTATTGATTTTTAAAAAATCGAAAATGATGAAAATAAATTACTTTTAAATATAAAAATGAAATAAAATATTTATTTCCATCCTCTGAAAACATTCTAAATACCCAAACATGTGTCATAATCATAAATTAACCTCAGAAACACATGTACTTAAGAATTTAAATATCCGTCCCTCTCTAAATTTTCTCCTGTCTATATTTATTTATCCACAAATAAATAAAATTGTAAAAATCCGAATTTTCCAGAGAAAAAAAAAATTATAAAATGTTTAAAAATATTCGACTCATTGTAATAATTACCATGTTTACATTTATGAAAAATTTTCAACTGTTTTTTAAATGTTTTAAATAGAATATGTTAAACTTAAAAAGGGGCGTAAATCGGGTGTGTCCACTTGGCTTTAAAATCCCAGGGTTGATTTTACGTAAATTTATTATTCCATAAATTACGTAGTAGGTACAACACACCGGGTGTTAATTCAAATGAGCGACCCACCGCCCTTATAAGAAAGTATTTCCGAAAGGTGAAGGGAGACCCCCAGTGTTAGTGGGAAAAAATACTTGGACTCTGGATAATATCTTATCAGGATCAAACCATCTTCACACTATTTTTTTTTTGGGGCCTTTGGTGACTCACATGGACGTTTATTCCATACATTTTGTATAGATTCAATTCATCGTTTGGTCAGAAAAAATAAAAAATAAGAGAAAATCCTTTTTTTTTCTTTTTTTCTTTTTCCGGTTCTTCGAATTTTTCATTTTATTTGAGGAAAAATAGGTGGGGGGGGGGGGGGGGAGATTACTGATCAGATTTAAAGAAATTAGTTTAAAACATTATTTTTAAAAGATTGAACCAATTAAAATGCTTCGAGTGAGAATTTTTTTTTTTTGTTTCTGTCAGTTTTTCTCACGAAATTTTGAAGAAAATAAATTTGTCACGTCGAGTGGACCATATGGGGGTTTTTCAAGGGCTCTTGAGTTCATTGATTAAGGTAATGAAGGGGGGGAGGTCTAATGACTAATTGTTTATAATTGAGGAATTTAAATTTTTTTACGATTTTAAGAATGAAAGGATTTTTCAGGTTTCGAAATTGGAATTATCGAAGGAATGAAGGGATTTAGAGAGAAATGTCAAGAGATCTTTTTTCTAGCTGACAAAATTTCCAATAAAACATGTCTCTTGATATTTTCTTCAAAAACCACTCATTATCTCGATAATCTCACTTTTAATACCGGACAGTGAAAAATTTTAAACTTTCAAATTTTAATTTTATCGACTCGATTTTTCCAATTTATCCTTTCAAAAAAATGACACTCAGCTGACATAATCACCATTGTCATCAGTTAAAATAGACACTGTGTGGGTGGAGTGGGAGACACTATTGCAATTGTGACCGTTGCATGTATTTTAATAAGTTACGCATTCCAATAGCCATGACCTCTCACTTTTTCTCAACAGGGAAAAAGAATTTATAATAAATGGAGTATCTATGAGATTTGCAAGAACTTGGGTGAGGCAACTTATCAAAACACGACATCATTAATTAAGAAATTGACAAGTGAATTTATTATAAATTTATCTTCAATTAATTTCATCATTTGATTTCATTTTTTATGAATATCTTTGAACCTAATAGAAATATCAAAATTTTTGCAGATACCTTTTTTGTAGAGAAAATAAAGATCTACAAAAAAGATTTTTTCAAGAATTTCGATATCTCGCATAGATTTCGAGATATCGTTAAAAAACTGATGAAATAACGAGATAAATCAATTTCAACTTAACAACAGGTGATTATTTCATCGATATCTCGAAATCTAAGCGAGATATAGAAATATTTATAAGGACCTTTTTTGTAGCTCTCAATTTTCTCTACAAAAAAGGTATTCACAAAAATTTTGATATCTCCCTCCAATTTCCAGATATTTCCAAAAAAATGAAATGAAAATTTTTCTAATAATTTATTATTAAAATTTCGAGTGAATAATCTTTTAAAAAATCAAAATTTTACCTCCAACTGTCACTTTCTTCCTTATTATTATTTTTAATTCCTCAAACCCCAGCGTTCATACGCGGTAGAGGGTACCATAATTGAAAGCTGTTACGCTTGGTATTTTATGGCTTTGTCCCCGAGGCAATGCAAAACACAATCTTCACTTTTATTTATTTATTTCTCTCCTCATTTTTAATACTTTCCAGGCGTTTCATGTTTGAAGGACGTGGACTCATAAAGGTTAACGTGCAAATGTCGAATAAATGCCAGAATTTTCTAATTAAAACTACATAAATCATCAAAAAAAAAAAAATCATTAAAATCCCTCATTCGAAGAATTTTTACAAGAAAAAAAAAAATGATAAAAAATAAATTATCCAGCATCATGACAGTAAATTGATCCCTAAACGGCTGATTTAACAAATTTAAATGAATCACTCGTACTTGCTCACAAAATAGCCCCTCTCACAATTAATTATCAAACAATAACACCGACTGTTATTATTTAACTTTAATAAAAAAAAATGGGCTAAAACACGAGTGAAGAAAGAATTCTCATGAGGATTGATCATCCTCTGGTTCTCGCATTAACGGATAATGACGACAATAACAGCCTCATGAGGGGCCCATCGTAATAACTGTAATAACGTCTTTACGAGCGTCAAGAGGTGGCAAAGGTGAGACTCATTGTCGGACTCATTGAGCCGCACTCGAAACAACAACGTTCTTAGGTGCATTTGCGTCTGATCCCACTGGGAAATGAGTTGAGGACAAAAAAAAGAGGAGGGGGGGGGGGGGGGGGAGGGGACCTTTGAGAGAATTAAATCTCTCTGATGGGCATTTTTTAAAAAAATCAGAGTAAAATAATTTTGTTAATTAGCTGATATCTCGGTAATGAGGAATATTGGAGGAAAATGTCAAGAAACCTTTTTTGTAGAAAATTTAATTTCCTACAAAAAAGGTCTCTTGATATTTCTTCTTCAAACTACGGGTTCTGTAGATAATCATCATTTTATAACTTTGAAATTCGATTACAACGAAAAAAAAAAATTTTTTATCACACTTTCTCATTTTTTTTTCTCCCCGAAAAAAAAAAAAATGTGTCAGAAGGCAGGACAGCGTCACCCAGTCCCAGGACCAGTCTGGCGACTAATTGACGCGTTGAAAAAGGCCCGAAAAAAAGAGCGGACAAGCCTCGGGAGACTGACGATGCACCCCCGTAAGTATCGGGACATGGGTCGGAATTAATGGGGGCGCTTGAACGCCTCCAGAGCGGATAAATTGGAATACCTCAGTATACCGTCGTGTTCAAACCCGTTTTACCCCACGAGAATAAAAAAAAATTGAGTCAATATGACCTCGTGTTTGACGATGAAATTGATCCAGAGGAATTACGATTTTTGTGCTTAAAAATTCATCAGCAAAGATACGATAGTTTTCATTATTTCGAGACATCTCGAAAATTATGCGAATTATCGAAATTTTCATAGAGACCTTTTTTGTAGCTCTTCCTTTTTCCTACAAAAAATGTTTTGGTAAAAATCTCGCTATCTCCATTAGATTTAGAGATATCGTTAAAAAAATGAACTAAGAATTTCATGGCTTCACTAATTCACTCAATAATTCATTCGAGAGTAATCTAACAATCGTGAATACGCATAGCGCATACAATTGACCGTAATAATTCACTGATACACTTTTTTAAAGTCAACACCGAGTGAGCCAAGACTCAAGAGCTTCCGCACTTCCTTCCTATTATCTCATTCAGAATAGAACAGAAATGACAAATTTAAATGAATGAGTATTTATTTTTATTTTACCAGAAATAGTTTCGAGTATATAACTCGGTCAGAGATGCAACTGATGTCGTGACAAAGGTGGAGAGTCAATGCTCGAGGTAATCGGGTGTTAAGAGCTTTAATTTAAAAAATAAAAATTACCATCCCATTTAAAAATGTATTAAAATTTAATTTTAAATAATAAAATTTGATATATAAAAATGAAATTTTATTTTTCGTTTGAGAAATATTGTCCTGATGAGAAGAAATAATATCCAACTTGTGTTAAATTTCACCCTTTTTTCTCTAGATTTCAATAAAAATTCTAGGTTTGGTTAGTAAATTTTACCATTCTGACTGGATAAAAATTACCCTGACGGTACAGTAATTCCTATCCTACCGGCAGAGTGATTTTTATCTAGACGAATAGTAAAATTTACTAACCAAACCTAGAATTTTCATTCAACTCTAAACAAAAATTACTGTGCTGAAAGGGTAAAATTTAACACAACTTGAACATAATTTATTCTCATCAGGACAATATTTCTCAAACGGAAAATAAAATTTAATTTTTAAATATCAAATTTTATTGTTTGAAATTTAAAATTTTACTAATTTCCAGTTAGAAAAGAAGAAAAAATTTATGGAAAAACACATTTACCAAACGGAATGGTAATTTTTATTAAAAATTTCTCTCCGTGTATACTACGGGAATTGAGTCAAATGAGAGGAAAATTCTTTAAAATTTTATTTATGATGAAGAGTTTATTATTCACTGCTGTGTCACACCGTCAGCGATAAATCGACGGTAGCCTGTCCCATTCGACCTCAATGCTACAATAAAGAAGCCAAGTAATAAAAAATGAGAGGAAAAATGAAGGTAAATGTACATTGAATTTCGGTGGGGAGAGTCAATTTTTCAGCATAATGCACTCCTCTCACAAAGTGTTCATAATACGCGACGCAGATTTGCGCAATCAGAGTTGAAAAGAAATAAAACACGTGAGATCGGTGGAAAAAAAAAGCAACAAAATACATTTAAATACTCTTTCAACTTTTATCCAGTGAATTTTTTTTTTTTACTTTTTACCCTTAAACACCCGTGGAGATACACAACAGAAGTATGCCCACTGGCTATAATCCCCGGAGGCTGAACAACTCGTCTATATAAACCCCCGTGCCGTGACAAAATGACGAGAGAGCGTTGAAACTCGGTATTATAAATTGCAATTATGGTGGGAGGGAGACTAAAAATTGTTACGGATAATTGTCAACATGTTTATATCGAGTTATTGATATTTAATAATTCATAAATTCCAGTTGAAAAAAAAAACATCCAAATAATTTTCAACAATTTTTTTTTGTGAAATAAAATTTTTCAAAAAATCAAATTCCCTTCAATTTTTATAAAAAAATTAATTATTTTGTGAATATAAATAAAAAAGAGTGCGCCCGGGCCACACAACATAAGTGAAACTTCTCGAAAGATCCTCGCATATTGCAAACTAGATCGATAAAACAGGACCGCGTCAGGTAGATAAAACAGGGCCGTCACACGTTCGTGACGCGCTCAGGCATTTCACTCCCAACAGCAGAGAAAAATGTCTGATGAAAGAAAGGGAATAGGAGAGAGAGAGGGATCAATATATCCGTCTTGTTGATTGCGCCACTTCCGTCCCCATTTTCGTGACGATTTTTCATTTCACTACCCCCGCTAAGGAAGTTTCACTTCAAAAAAAATTACCATCAACGCCTCTCTGAGAATTTCTCTCAAGAGGTTGTTGACATTTCATTGTTCAATATCGACTGGCAAAACTGTAATTATCAGTCTCGATATCAAATGCAAAATATGATCCACCCAAAGGAGATAACCTGTACCTGTGGAGGAAGTAAAGTGAGATATACCTACACAGCACCCATGGAAATTTGAAATGAAGAATTAAATGCGGAAAAAAATTGTACTGGCAGAGGGCAAAGAGCAGAGTCTCGATTCACCGAGTGGGCGATTGTGTTCGGTAAAAAAAATAGAGAGAGGGAGAGATCGATCTCGTTTCACGTGTAATCCCCATTGGTACGATATCAGAGTAAATTAATCCTACGAGATATTTCTCCTTGCCATCACAATGGCCACTATACGATATACATGTATAATACTCGGCTCAAATCGCTCCGTGTCCAACGGCCAGAGTCCATCTCTCTCTCTCTCTTCTCCCATCGAACGAATTCCAATGCCATACGTTTTATTGGGTTTTTCGAGAGCCGAGAAGGACTACCTATGGTGAATAATATATACATATTGCACTCTCGGAGGATATCGAATATCTCTTTGACAAATCGTTTTCACTCCGGATCTGATTCGACTCCCGCAACCGATCTCTACCGATCTTTTATTGGATGCTGGTAAATACCACATTTTATGGATATTTTTATTTTTTAATAAATATTCACAATCTTTTATGATTAACCATAATCTATCTTCTATTCTTTTTTATAAAAAATTGATTATCACAAAATTTCAACTCTACTAATTAATGAATATCTCTGAAAAAAATAGGTTTACAGAAATTTGTTAAAAGACATTTTTCGTAGAGCATAAAATTCTCTACAAAAAATGTCTTATGATATTTTTAAATAAACCCACTCATTCCAGAGATATCACCAGATTTATATCATACTGGAACTTATCAATATGTTTTTCCAGCAAAAATGAACCATAAGAAAATAATGAAAAAAAAAATGTAAATAATTATGACATGATTTCACAACTTGTATGATTAAACTACCGCCATAAACCCAGTAGATAAATTTATTAGACTTCCCTATGGAACAATTTTCCCCTGCTTTACATACCAAAAAGAAGCAAAACTAGAAATATTTCTGTGAATAATTACAATAAAATCAAATTTTTTTTTTCATTTTCCAGCAAAAGATAGACACACCTGGTGATTCTTCCAGGGTGTGTCAGTGTTGGAGAAGCAACCAGACATGGGGCATAACGCCTGAGCAATATCACTGTGAAACTCACAGGCGTGGGTAGTTTAGCCTGCCAACGTATTATACTTGATCTCTTGTGCTCTATGGCTGTGACGAGTTTGCGGTATGGTGGTGGTGTCCCACTGGTTTCAGTAGTGGGGCGGTACAAACCACGCATAAATGCCGCGTGTCTAACTCATACCCAGGACACACGTTTTGGCCATTGAAAATTGTGAGCATTGCATGAAAAAAAAAGAGGAATAAAAAAAATCGAGTGAGAAACGCGTGGAGTATTTTATGTGGGCGAACTTGGAGATGTTGGAAGTCCATAGTTTGAACCAGGTGTCGCAGGTTGTCTCTTTCGAGATAACAAAAAAGTGTTCAGAATGTTGTATATAAAGGACAACTGTTGAAAGTTGATGGATTTTATGATTTAGAATCAACAATTACAATGGCTAATTCATCTCTAGAATTGTTTAAAAAAAAAAACTGGGTTGATTATTATGAAGAATGCAATCCTAATGATTCAGAATAAATAATTGTTACGAAATTGTAAGGAATTTTTGTTGTGAAGGATTAACATTAGTCATTAATTAGGTGATTATCTCGGTAATAATTGGTGTTATGTAAAAATGTCAAAAGACATTTTTTGTAGAGAATTTTATTGTCTAAAAAAAAGTACTTTTGAGAATTTTCTCTAAAATAACTCATTACTGACATAATTAATGATTATTAAGATGGGGTACTAATATTGCTGTTGTTAGAACAATTATTACCGAAAATTTTCATCATAAATGATTAAATTATCGCATTGAGAATAATGAACACAATCATAATTCGTCAAATCAAATCAACATGATGCAATTATTCTCCTAATCACCAATCTCAACCTTCCGCGAGCCTAAAATTCCAAAAAAAAACACTTCCTATCACATCCTCCTGATTACTGATTGACAGCCCTTCCTCATCATATACATCATCCGGTACTAGATTAGATATTAAACACAGGTATGACTTACGTAAAATAATTTCTCACGGTTCTACCACAATCTCTCTAACCCCCCAAGGTGTATTTCAATAGAAAGAGGGAGGAAAAGGAAAAATATTGATAATGTAAACCAGTCCCCCAACAGTCATGATGACCAAATACAATGGAAAACTATCACAAAATTGCTCCATAACTTATTCCCGATGTCATGCCCCTAGATGTCAATTGTCAACAATAAATGCTCTTACAATCGCAAAAGCTTTCTGCTGTATTGATTCAGTGTTATGCGTAGAGATTGAAAGATATAAGCAAAAACCACCTCAGGTGATCAGGCATGACCAACACCTACTTGGTGACACCGTCGGCAGATTAAATACCAAACAACACTGACACTGTTACGCCTGTCAGTTATCCAGAATAAGACAAAAATACCACCACCTAATGACACTTTTCCTCGAAAAATATCAATTCCAAAGACTATGATCAAACTGTCATTGCCCAACTTTCTAATCTATCAAATATCACTTTATGATTGCTGAAACATCATCAATTTGAATTGAGCATCAACTTACCTCTAACAGCAGCATTCATCCTATCCAAATTGGTCAAAGTAAGTGGTAGAGGTCCAAAATCCATAACAACCCTTCCATCACCATGATCCCTCCTAGCCAAGAATATGCCGGTATAACTTCGTCTAACATAAACACCACAAGTATCATTGACAACAAGATCCATGCTGTGGCTGATGACACCCTTGATGGCCCTCTTAACCCTCACGTTCACCTCATTCCCTCTGATCTCCTTGATCTTACCGGTGAATATGTAATCAGCGGCCTGAATCTTGCCCATAAACACTGTTTCATTTTTGATTGCAGCAGTAAGATTTGCCCGACACTCGAAAAGTTCTTTTGTTGTTGTTGTTGTTGTACCCAAGACAACTATAGTGCCACACAGGGCAGATATAAACAGAGTCTTACAGATCATACTTGATGATTCTGATGATTCTGGTAGCTCTGATGATTCTGAGAATTCTGATTGTTCTGATGAATAATTATCATCAAGTTTGATTCTCATGAAGAGGCTGATTGTCCAATGCACTCGGTTACTCCGAAAATTTCCACTTTTTGTCCTTACTTAATTGTTTTTTTAGCAGACACTCGAGTGTCCTCTTGACACTTGTGATCAAGGGCGCCGTCTTATGTTGTACACAACGAGCCAACACATTGCGATCATTGATATAGAATATTGTACACTTGGTGGTTATGATTAAACTATACACTTGAGCAACAGGTTGGCGCCTTTTGCCCACGCCAAACGATTTCCAATCTCACTTGGGTAAGCAAGACAGCTTCGATACCCCCTCGAATTTCTCGTTTCACTCTAGATGTTTATGTCTTATTTCAATCCACTTGTGTTGAGCAAACTGATGTCCATGCAAACCACAAAGTTCCGAATTGAGGTTTGAGGTGCTAAAAGCCAGAATGACATGTGCAAGATTTATCGTAACGAATCACTGAAATCCTTATTCAAGTTTGTTGGAATTAATGTACCTGACAGATTCATAAAATTGTGTCAACGAGTGCTCCTCATCACATGTTTAACTGAATAATTATGGTGACACTTATGAATACTTGCAATTAACTTTCACCAATCAAAAATTGTCGGGGAAAAGGAAAAAATATCAAATTTGAATCCTATGGTGCAAGGATTTAAAGTATCCAATGATGATTATCAGGATTTTGGCAAGGACGAAAATCCCTCTGTAAACAGGATCGTAAAATTTCGTGTATGATTGTGATCTCACCAATAACTTTGAACTCACAAATTCTTTTGTCACTGAAACACTTCACCAACACTTGCACTCACATCAGCAACAACACTTTGATTTAATCCTGTGAAGTTGTCTTTCACTTGTGTTTACAAACACTATGATGATAAAATAATCCAGAATGTTGGAGTTGATGGTAGGATCTACAGGATTAACATCAACAAAAATCGTTAAATCTTCATAAAATCAATAATAGATTTTTTTCCACGGATTGATTAGAATTTCTATTAGTATGTGACTGTGGTTTATTAAGCCTCGTTTCGTCTCACGCTCGTCGAGTAAGTGAGGCCAGTGGTTTGGTGGTGGTTGGTCGCGTGGAGGCACGCGCTTGACTGAACGGTGTGTCTAAGTGTGGATGCTGCAACTACATGGTAACGTGTAGGCGTATGAGAACAGCGGGACCACGCATTCGATGTGAGTGAGAGAGATCTTTGGGTTTAAAGAAATGTTGTTGATGAGGAGGAGAGGGGGATTGAAAATCCGATGAGAATTGAAAAATATTTGAGTAAACTCCCACTTTGAGGACACGTGTTGTTGTGGGTGAAATTTACATGATTTGCAGTATGCGCAGGGGGAGCACTAAACTGGGGATCTACTGCGCATGGTTGTGCGCAGTAGATCCTGCCCATTTTTTTTTTACATTTTCGTAGATATCTCGGGGATCGTTATGGGTAAGAGGATGGGGATGATTTCATGGGATAGCTGGAGAAATTTCCGATCCGATTCACTACAAAGGAATCGATTTATATTGATTAATGGGGAAAATATTGGAGAAATTGATCTCACGTTATTTGAATGATTTTTGATGATATCTTGATGATCATTGGAGGTAAATGATGTTGTCACTCAGTGATCAGGATCGACAATTTTCTGGGTTATCGATCGTTCCAGTCCCGCAGACTTCGAAGATTATCAAAAAAATGTAATTAACCGGAATAATTAGACTCATAGGAATAATTTTGAAAAATTAGCTAATGATATTTATTTCACAGATAATACATCTACTGATCTGTATATAACCCACTCCAAAAACCAGTATGAAACACATGCAACAGCCACCGACACCTCGCACGAATGACCACGCACCAGATAACACGAGCTAATCGGTATCAGCTTAACGAACCGTTCAGGCGAATAATTCATGTTGCTTCGAGATTAAAAAAAAAAAAAATATTGGCAACAGGTATTGGGAAATGGTGGATATCAAATTAATTAACGCAAACTTTGGTAGATACTCAAAGTATTTCTTCAACCAGACGGACCAGAGAGGAGATGTCACCCGTGGGCAAACTGCTGTATAATCGCCTTAAGGAACCCACGCGCTGAGGATCGAACGATACAAATCTGCGCCATCGATCCTACAACTTCCCTAATTGAGAGTTATGCTAATGTGAAGAGCTTTGAATAACATATTCAACATTTGAAATGTTCGAGTCATCATTTTTCAATAATTTCACACTTTTTTAATAGATAAAAACAACAAAAATGAAGTATCCAAATAGTTTCATTCGATAGCCAGGGAAATTTGAGGTTGAAAATACAATATGATGACCCATTTCACTCCAGTAGTTTGGAAGTTATCCAAAAAGTTAATTCTTCTCATCAAAACATTTTTCATCGATAACTCAACAACTATGAGGATAAAATGGATCGTCATATTGTGTTTTTAACCTCAAATTTCCCTCGTTATCCAACACCACAAACAACAAAACTGTCCATTAACAATTCACATTTTTCAACACAAAAAATTTATCAAAAAAATGAAGAAAAAAATTTCTAGAATCCATAAATCCCCAACTATTTCAATTATTTTTGTAACCAAATTTTTACCTTTCTCTCCCCCCTCAAAATGAATACAATAAAATCTGTGGAATGTACAAGTGCGGGTGCACCCGACGAGTGCAACAGAACTCGACGACGTAGTTGAACCGATGAAGATGAGTTATGGTTAACGTCGCCCCAGGTATTCTCTGTTATAGTACCAGAATCTCCTTCTCTATACGCAGAAGAAATGAGGGGGGAGGGGGGGGGGGGGGTAAATGCTTGCGTGTGATGCCGCATCGTTAAACCTTTATATATTTGTCAGAAACATTTGAGTAATGTACAACTCTCACTGAGATCAAGGAACACTCGTCATCTTATTCAACCCCGAGTGAAGAAAATTCTCATTAGATTTTTTTTTTGAAGTGAAACTTCTTTAGCGGGGATAGTGAAATGAAAAATCGTCACGAAAATTGGGGACGGAAGTGACACAATCAACAAGAAGGATGTATTGATCCCTCTCTGTCTCTCCTATTCCCTTTCTTTCATCAGACATTTCTTTCTGCTATTGGGAGTGAAATGCCTGAGCGCGTCACGAACGTGTGACGGCCCTGTTTTATCTACCTGACGCAGTCCTGTTTTATCGATCGAGTTTGCAATAAGCGAGAATCTTTCGAGAAGTTTCACTTCTGTTGTGTGGCCCGGGCGCACTCTCTTCTTTTTGTTTTCTTGTTGAGTCGGATAAAATGAAGGGGATGATTCGGATATCCGCGGTCGAATATGGGCCATGCAAACTGAATTTTAATTATTATAATTACTTTACAACTTTAATTCCTCATTTAAAGAATTTACAATGAGGAAGTTAGCCGTAAATAATTTACAAACAAGGTGTATAAAATGCATTCTCGTCATTCAATTTTTTATTTCTTCTCCTCCCCCTCGAGGCACGTATGGTTTCACCAGGATACCAACATTTAAATACGTGAAAGATCCCGTCATTGGGGCTTTTGCGTATGGGTGAGTGGTGCGAGTGGGCGTTTTGAAGGTACAGAGAGGGAACAACTTGGACCACGCGTTCGTTGTAACCTGCCACTCTTTATATGGATTCTGATGGGTTTTGAACGGGAACAAGCAACACGGGTAGTGGCAGAACGACGACGGGCATAGTGCTATAAAGAGAACTCGGTTCAATTCGTTCTGAGGCATCTGACTACTGATTTCGCAAGATCTTATCTGATAGAATCATTTTATTTTGCACGAATGATTGAATTGCATTATTAACGAAAATAACACTTGTCATTCTATAATTTTCCAATTTCTTATTTCGAAATTCCCGCCTCAACTCGATAAAAATAATTTCATCGGATTGCCAGGAAAATTTGAGGTTGAAAACACAGTATGATGATCCGTTTTATTCCACTAGTTTAGAAGATATTCGAAATAACAAATTTCGTGATTAAATCGTTTTTTAACGATAACTCGAGAACTACGGGGGTAAAACGGGTCGTCATATTGTGTTTTCAACCTCAAATTTCCCTGGCTATCCAATAAAATCCTACTCATGTATATATTCCATCATGTTTTTCATTTATGATCAGCATGAATTGATAAAAAAATGACGATTGTACAGAAAATTATTCTTTTTTTTCAACAGCTACAAGAGCCTGTTGAGCTGAATTCTTGTATACTTTTGCCTCCAAGTTGATGGGGCACACGCGCAACAATAGTGTGCGTGTACTTAGCATAAGTCCCGCACCCGAGGCACTCTCTCATCGTATTTCATGCCGGTATATGCCATACGCTGTGTACCACCACAATGCAGCCTTTTTTCTCATTTTGCCACACGTGTTTATTCTCTTTCTCGCTTGAACACTCGAGATTTCATACGCATTTGGGATTTTTTTATTTTTTCTTTTTATGAAGTTTCTGGTGAGAAGAGAGACCTCTTGAACAATTTTGTTGGGCTAATGTATGAGGAAATGTGTCATTTGTAAATTATCGACAGTAGTGACTTATCGCCTTAATGGACTTGTGTTTACAATGACTGGGTAATGACCAGAATCAAGTTGTTGGAGGGGGTGTAAATCTTGTCAATGGTGGCCTTCGGAAAACAATGGGGAGGAGGGGGGAATTTCTTTGACGATTTTTTTCATGAAAATTATGGATTTCAGAAAAATTGAAAAACATTCTCAGATTATTTTGTATATATCTTCAAAAGTACGGGGTTTATCAAAAAATGTCAAAAGACAATTTTTGTAGAGAATTTAATGGACAATAAAATATGTCTCTTGACATTTTTCTCTCAATTCAATAGTTTTTGAGATATCTGAAAAATAGTGGAGATGAAATTTTCATATTGGGATATTAAATTGAAAATGATGAATTTTTTGAATTATTTGTGATGATAAATTAATTTTTTACGTCTGACAATGAATAAAAGAATTAAATTGATGTCATGTATTCGTTTGTCTCTTCATTCTTAAAGATTACGAGGCCACAATTTACTTCAATGTTCCACTGTTAAAGATTAATTAGCAATAAATAATCTTAAGACTCTGGATTACAGTGAAGAAAGAAATTAAACAATCCATAAAATTATGGTCGTAACGTAAGGACTTTGTGCCGTTTGTGTATTCATTCGTTATAATGTATCCTTTGAAATTGTCTACCTCGGTATTTCATGCTGAGGGTTGACAATATAAGCCTCTGCCGACAAAATACTCGAGAGCAGTCATCCAGTTACAATTGTGAGGAGTAAATAAATTACAACAAAATGAAATAAATTCAAACAAAAGAAAAAAAAAGCAATTGAGCAATTTTAAATTGTCTCTAATTATTAGAAAATGTTAATAGTACGATTATCTCGAGAATGAGTGTGTTAAAAGAAAAATGTCAAGAGACATTTTTTGTTGGAAATTTTGTCATCTACAAAAAAGATCCTCTGACATTTTCATCTAAAATCAATCCTTATTGAGATAATCACACAATTAATAAAGTCAACTAATTTCTTTTACCAAAACAATATTTATCGATAACTCAAGAATTATGGGGATAAAATTAATCATCATGTTGTGTTTTCAACGTTAAATTTCCCTGGCTATCCGATGAAATTATTTTCATTAACCTCTAATAAATTTTCAATTTTTATAAACAATTCAGAATGTAAAAAAATTGATAAACTGATAAAAATTCAACTAATTCTACCAACTCTAAAAAAAAAAAAACGTTTTAATTTTAATTTCAATCATAAATAAATGAACCACTGCAAAAAATTGAGTGACAGACGAGCTGTCAATCTCCATTCTCTCATTTACAGTAAAAAAAAAAAAAAGAAAAAATCATGGTTTGAAAAAGGAGTGAGAGATCATGGGCCCAGGGGGCACGACATAAATCCCTATAGACAGACAGCATGTTCAACTAATTACAGATCCCTGATTACCGCAGTGGGCGAAACCCGGGTGTATACCATACTGGGTTAATAAAGAAAAAATAAATTAATAAACCCTAATATCGCGTGTGCACAATCTTTCTTCTCTCGGTATCTTTTCATTCTCTTTGTGAAGGTGTTTATTAATTTATCGTAACGGAGATTTGAGAATATGATAAGACAGCCTGAGACCTCCTCCCCCCTCCCCTCCCCCTCCCCCACCCTACCCCTTTCAGAAAAAGGTCATGAGTTAATTTAATTCATTAAATCAAACAAAACGAAATAAAAAAATTAAATAAAAAATAAATCTTCATTGTCATTCTACTCTTCAACTCACAAATATATTCAACATTGCACCTGTCCATAAAACAACATCCCCAGGTCATCACATAAATCATCATGAGTCAAAGAAAAATTGCTAAAAAAAAAAGAAAAAAAAAACAATTTGTAAAATCTTTCCGATTTCCATGTGTTCCCAGGACCACACATTCATGCACATTACCATTTCGCATAAATTTTCGGTTGATATGTGTGTCCTCGAGGATGATTGCACGCACCCTGGCTTATCGTTAAAATGTTTTATCGCTCGTCCTCTCATCCCCTCCCCCTCTCGCGTCACGGGAACTTGAGAATTAAGTTGCGCATGGTGGATGACGCGATCGTAATTCATACTCGTCGTGTGCCTGAGACACTTTTTTTTTTTTTTAATTCTGAAATTTCATAGGAATTTTTCCCTCTCATTTCAGTCAATAATTATCGAAATTTAATTTGAAAAAAATGATTAATTTTAAAAATTTATTGACAAACCGGAAGTGGAGAATGGGCGTCAATAGTAAAGTTCGGTTTAACCGGGTGGGTCGAAGTATCTGACTTCCGCGTGGGCAAAATACAGGATAAACCCAAAGAGTAAAGCCGACATAAAACCGTGAAGTGTGTTTATATCCAACGGTTGAGCAACGAGAGCCAAACGATAATATTATATGGAGTCACCATCCACACACTTTTGTTTCTCTTTTATACTTCATATCCAGCCCTTAATGAAGTGCAATGAAATGGGCACCTCTCTTTCTAATACCCCGAGTATTCACATGCAATTAATGCAGGCCCCAGCGTCCTCGAGAAAACGCCTCCGCAGTACACAAAAATTATTGTTTATTTCGATTCACCTCGGAGTTACTAACGAAGTGAAAACGAGTGATTAAAGGTCATATTCAATAAAACTAGGTGATTATTAGGGGGTTTTATATTAATCATCAAGTCTGATGTGTTTTATTCATTCTTTTAGCTGATTTATATCCATTAAAAATTATTTTTTCATCGATAATTATGAAAAAATAGATTTTCCGTAACTATCAATGATCAATTTACTGATGATTTCGTCTAGTCGAATTTTCTTCATTTCGCTTCAATTATTTTTCTCGACCCCTAGACCTGACTGCACTAAAAATTTTATTGTTCCTATAGCATCGGGGGGTCCCAGAGAAGATTCCCTGAAATCTTTGTGGAAATTGGAATAGGCCTAGTATGATCAAAACACTCAAATCCACATTTTCATCAATTTCCTCTAGTCGAATTTTCTTCATTTGACTTTGATTATTTTTCTCGACCCCTAGACCCCATTGCACTAAAAATTTTATTGTTCCTATAGCATTGGGGGGTCCCAGAGAGTATTCCCTCAAATCGCGGTGAAGATCGGAATAGGCCATGATACACCTCAAGGGGTAATCGACTGTTCCGATGAAACCGAAAATCATACTCATTCAAAAAAAAAAGTTCACCGTCAGTAAAAATTCACTTTTACCGAATATACAATCCTTTCACATACAATCGACAGTCCCTTATGCTCCATCTACTCATCTGCTTAAATGCGTCTACCAACTTCAGTCCCATGATATATACTTTATTCAAATCTATAAAGTTATATGCACCATCTACAGGCCCAACCAGACTGGGTAATAGCCAGTTTTATAGCAAGTGTAACAAATCGTGGTCTACAAATTCCTTACGGTCGATGTAAATCGCTCTATAAATCGGTGCGTATATACTGTTTGGCCAATTAGTTGAGCTCACCCCCCTTCCCTTCACGCAGTGAAATCCCCTGTACATAGAGTTGTTTGAGCATTAGATTGAGACGAAATCATTTTTTTTTTCTTCATTTACAACTACACAAATATGGAAATTACAACAAAACTACTCCACTGATTTTTCTATTAATTACCCAATAATTTTTTTTAATCATCTGAAACTAATCACCAATTTTTTTTTCTTCCGTTTAGTAAAAGAGAAATTTGTTTATGACTGAATACAATTTTTTTTTCTTTTTGTCATATTGTTGAATGGAATTGTATTCTGAATTTTGAATATAGAGAGAGAGAGAGAGAAAAAGAGTGAATAACCGGTATATTGTAACGATAGAATGACGAATCTAGGCGTGTCCCTTGATACTCGATTACGACATTTACGATGGTATCTTCAGCGAGAAAAAGGAACACTTGGGGCCATTTAGATGAGCATAACGATGCTGATCGATGCGCAAAACAGCAATCACAAATGGTCGTAAAACTATTTTATATGAATTTCTAACATAATTCAGGGTTTGATGGTCAACAGAGACGTGAGTATTCATCATTTGACACTATGTCAGGACTTAATGATGGCTTGAATACTATGAGAATATTTTGTATCATTTTAAAGTTAAATACTTAGCATTTGCAGGACTCAGTTCCTCAAAAAAATTTCCAGAATAAAATTGATAACTCTTACCTTGATCTGAAAACAGAATGAAAAGAGAAAAATACATTATTTCATATTTTACAATCAAAGAAAATGTTCAATATGTATCAGAAATCAATAATCTTTATTCAATAATACCTGATTGACTTTCTGAAGTTGCTGTGCTCCTCCACTTTATCACCGTGGCTCCATCCTCCATCTCCAGTGACGATTTCTCCAGTTGAACCTCAGCATTGTCAATTTCACTGTAAAAAAGTCAATAAAAATGAATTAAATAGTTATCTAGAAAAATTGAATTTTCTATTAATTTCGTTATATTCAATTATGACCAAAAAAAATTGAGTAAAAATAATGATAATTAATTTTTGGAAATACAACTGGATAAAGTATCAAGACTAGAGATACATGAACTCAATTTAATTCCCGAGAGTAGTTTTGTATATTTATATTGACTCACCATCATGAAAACACAATTCCTGGTGACCAGCTGACATTAACGGGTAGGTGAAGGCACTCTGATGTAAACAATTGACGTCAGTGCGTTCAACCATTGACAATTTCGCACATCAGGCACAATGTGAATATTTTTTTTAATTATCAACAGTCACTTCACAACAGAAACAATCCACGTTTTTTGGTACTTTCAATCGATAAAACACATCACTGACGATTCACGTATTTCTTTACACAAAAATATTATAATAAAACAAGACGTCAACGAAAGAATAGCACACGGGGGATATTGTTTGCCACTTCACAAAGAAAAAAAAACGTTTTTGGAATTTTTCATAAACACTTCAAAAACATCAATTGTTCACTATTCACATATTTATATCATTGACACTCACAGAAATGTTGAAATAAACGAGACCTCAACGGAGGATTCACCGGCCGGCCCATAACGATTCTGGTGGGAGTACGACAATGCACAAAATGGCCGCCTGAACATCATTTTTTGGAGCGACACAAGAGGAGAGGCGTTTTGGCTGGAAAACAAAAGAGAGGAGAAAATTAATTCCACAATAAATTGCCTAATTAATTTGTATAAAATTAATATTAATAAAATGAAGGAAAAAACTGTGAAAATGGGGGAAATGATTAATTAAAAATTTTTTTCAATAAAGGGGGGGGGGGAAGGAGAAAAGGAATTATTAACCGACAAATAACCTAACATTCTCGAATAAAAGAGGATCAACACCTTGAAATGATAATTATTAATAAAAACTTACTTATTGTGGGTTCAAGACATCTAACATTGATCAACAGAAAGGTCCTAAAGTCCTGTATATCATGTTTACGTTTTTTCTTGCTGGAAATCAAGATTTTTAGGCTGATTAAACAATTGTAGAGAATTATTCTTCCGGGAGGTTTTTTTAGATTCGTAGACTTGTGGTTTTGCATTTTGTGATTAAACCTTTGTTAATTAATTATTTTTAATTGATAATAGAGCTTATTTGGTAATTTATTTCACTATTTCGTGGAGATGTCGACAGTGCTCAACTGCAAACTGAAATCAAGATGGCGGAAACTTCCAGATGGCGTCTGAGGGAAAATGAGAGGGAATTTTAAACTGGTTGAATGATAATTGAGCAATTTTGACACATTTTTTCTGTTTATTTTATATGTAAATAATTAAAATCGTAATTTTTATAGAAAATTGGACTTTTATTCAGAAGTAAAAGAATTCATTAATGTATTTTATAGGTTTTAATAACAATTGAAATGGTTAATAATTTTCTACGATAATGACTGATTCTAGAGAAAAATGACTGAGAGTATTTTCTGTAGAGAAATTTCTCATCTACAAAAAAAGTCTCTGAACGTTTTCTCCTCAGATCAACGATTACCGAGATAATTATAAATTTATGAACACTAGAGAATTTAAATGACAATAATTACAGATGATGATGATTGAAATCACAATCCACAGAGTTTACATTACTTATTCAGTATTAAGGCAATGTTACAATAATTTCTAAATGATAATTAATCCCAAGAATTCTCAAAAATTGATATAATCCCCTTGAAACACAATTTTTTAATGAATTACAAAATCATGATGAATAACATCATCACGTTTTTTCAAATTATCTCCATAACGACTGATCCTACCAAAAAATATCAAAAGACCTTTTTTGTAGAAAATGTTTTTCTCTACAAAAAAGTTATTCTGACATTTTTCTCTAAAATCAACCGTTACCGAGATATCCCTAAATTACAAAACCCTCACCAATAATAATCCCCAAATAAATTCACCAGAAGGATCCATCCTTCTCCATCTGCTCCCTCAGCTCCTCATACCTTCCTCGTTTGTACGCCCTGTACTCCTCTTTCTCAATGAAAGCTGGACAGAACCATCTCCATCTGTCCCCCAAATTATTGATAACTGGATTAGGCTCAATGTTCTCAGTCCAGTCAAGCATCTCAATAACTGAATCAAAGTCTGGCTTGTCCTTGAATTTGTCCATCAGCTCATCGAACCCATGTTGTGTATAATGACTCGAAGCTCCATAAATTCCAGGACTCAGGAACAATTTCACTTTGCACTCGAGATTAACTGGTCCACATCTTTGAAAATTCTCATCAACTTCACCAGAATATTCAATCTCATCATAAACAACTCCTACACCCTTCGGTGGACCCTTCTCCATAAATTGTCCAGACTCGTGGTTATTTTTGGTTAAAGCCAGTCGTCTCTTGTTCCCCTTGACAATTTTAAAGTTTCGTTTTTGGGCTGAAACTGTCTTCTTCAAGATTTTGTAGATTTCATCAGCCATTTTGTGATACTCTGGGTGTCTCGAGACAAATTCGTGTGCAATTGTCATCAGGGTTATCCTGTAGGGCCAGAAAACATTGACTGATTTGTACTTATCTTGTGGCACCTCAACTCGAAGGTCTACGGAGCAATCGTAGAGGAGAATGCGACGAGCGTCTCTCTCTTCAGCTGTTTCTTTAGGCTTTTTATCACGATTTGACATCTTATCACTTATTTTTATTATTTGTGAGGATAAATGTATGATTTTTTGCAGTTTGGTGGAAAGTGTCAACGTGTCAACTGTTTACTGGATGCAAGATGGCTGACTAGTATTTTTGGTGCGTGCGCACGACGGAAACGGGAGGGGGGAGACAGCTGACATTAGTGGTGGAATTTAAAAACGAGAGAATTCGAGAGATTTTTGTTTTTTAGAGATATCTCAAAAATTAAAAGAGATAGAGAAATTTTTATAGAAACCTTTTTTCAAGATCTTGTTTTTCTCTATAAAAAAGGTCTCAATAAAAATTTCTCTATTTCCCCTCAATCTCGAGATATTCATTATTTTATTTATCTAAAATTGATTGATAAAGTTTCAATTATTAAACTGAATATTATTAAATTAAAAGGAGACTGAGAAATTGTTATAGAGACCTTTTTTGTATACATTGTACCCAATATGATAACTATTGATCAAAGAATCAACCCAGAAATTCATCCCAGGAATCAATCGCTTTCAGCAAAAATAATCGTAAATCTACGCCAACTGATGTTTTGAAAGGTTAGACTGTTGTCTGTTGATACAAAACTATATAGGGTGTAAAAATGCCAGGGAGCAAGACAGGAGAATTGGTGGCTGTTGTTACGACCACAGTTGGAGATGTACCAAAAATAAAATAATAAAAATGAATATACGGGCCGGAGGAATTGCATCTCAGGTGCTCTCACCACAAAAGGCAAGGACATTAAAAACTTGCATACCAAAAGGGCTTTTGAGGTATGCAATCTCATTTTGCCTCTGAGGAAGAAATAAAAAAAAATCTCATTAGCGTTTTGAAAAGGAATATTTTACTTTTAAAAAAATTGTGAAAATTTTCTAAAATTTCTATTTTTATTATTTTTTATATTTTTTAATAAATAATCAAAAAATCGAAAATTAATTTTTTTTGGAAAAAAAAAATAATTTTTGAGTCGATGAATTAAAGCAAATTGCATTTAATTTTTTTTCTAATTATTGTGAGAGGATTCAAATGAAGACAACACTTGGCGATCGGTTCTATTGAGTCATAAAACATATTTTCATTTTTTTTTTTTCAACCTTTCATCCTCAAGTATACGTACCGCCAGTCTGTACTCAGAGAGAGAGTACACGTGAATAAGCTCATTGCATTATACCAGATAATTCTCATTGCCATACGCAAAAAGGCCACCCCACGAATATCTTCTCAGTACACGCGTAAATCAAGTGCCCGCGCGCTCACCTCTCCGGCTTAGCTGGTAATTTACAGCCTTCACTTGTCTCTCTCGTACAACAATGATCGAGAATTTATTATAAGTCATTTTTACCCTCGTAATTACATTTTTTTAACATTTTTTGTTATCAAAAAAATTGAAACGTATTTCATTAATTTTCTTTTTTCTTTAATTACTCATTTATCTTGATAATGAGTAATTTTAGAGAAAAATGTCAAAAGACCTTTTTTGTAGCTATGAAAATATCCTACAAAAAAGGTCTCCTGTCATTTTTTAATATAATCACTCATTATTTAGATAATTTCATTTTTAATTAGTCATAAAAATTTATCGGTTGAAAAAATATGATTTTATGTTTGAACAATAGACAGAAGTCGTGACGAGAGCATAAAATCCAATGCAAACCCCATGAATCCAACTACAATGGTAACAATGTACTCATTGCACGTATCCCAAGTCCTGAACAAACCGACTTCCGTCAAAATTCTTGTGAAAATTTTTGCAAGAAGAAAAAAATCAATTTCCAAACTCGAGGCCCCAAAAAAAATGGCAAATATGGGCATGACCGTCTCTGTGTGCACTTCCCATTAACATCACCCACGCAATATGGCGGCACAGGAGCCGCAGTAGGCAAAAGAGAGATGGAGAAACTGAGTGAGAGTGTAGGTACACATATAAATGAAAAGATGATTCCCTGAAGTTTATTTTGCACGCTTGTGCCCACATTCAGGTACAATTTTATCTCAAGGACTCTAAGAATGACTAAGGCATAAACATGGAGACCGTGTGAACATTCAATGGTATAAATTCCTTATTTTTTTATTTTTTTTATATAAAATTAAAATCTAAAATTTTTTCATCATGTGGTGAATTCAACTTTTTTATTCTGCGTTTATCTCGAGAACGAGTGATTTTAGATAAAAATATCATGAGACCTTTTTTGTAGCTGATAAAATTCTCCACAAAAAAGGTCTCTTAACATTTTTTAATAAAACCACTAATTATTGAGATAATTCCATAATTAACAAATCCGCGAATTTCAAATGAAATGAAACTGCGAATTTTTTAAAAATTTCTCGTTCTAAAACCGACGACTAACCCAACTCTTTCACTTTTCTTCTCGAATTAAAATACACCAAATAGCGAGAGAAAAAAAACAAGATGATTGGCGCCACAACTCCATCTTATTTCCTCGCACCGTTTCACCGTAAATTCGTACACGGTAATAGCGGCTTTCTCTGCATGGGCTCGGGCGTGGGAGTTGGGACCCCCGTCATACACATTCAGTTGGGTAATAAAAAAAAAAATATGGAATTACAATCGAATTTAATGATTTTTTTAAAATCAATTTTTCAATTTTCCAAAATATTTTCTACATGTACCCAAAAAAAAAAATCTTAATTTGAGCTTTTCGATCTCAATTTGAGATTTTCGAAAATCTTAATTTGAGCTTTTCAGTGCTCAATTTGAGATTTTTAAAAATCTCACATTGAGACTTTTGAAAAGCTCAATTTAAGCTTTTCAGTACTTTTCAATTAAGATTCAAAAATCTCAAATTAAACTTTTCGAAAAGCTGAAATTGAGGTTCTTGACGAGCTTAAATTGAGCTTTTCGAAAATCTCAATATAATATTTTTGAAAAGCCCAATTTAAACTTTATGAAAATTTTGAATTGTAACTTTTGAAAAGCTCAATTTAAGTTTTTCAGTATCTTCAAATTGAATCTTCAGTTGTTAAATTAAGCTTCAAAAATCTCCAAGTAAAATTCAGAAATCTCAAATTAACCTTTTCGAAAAGCTTGAATTAAATTATTCGACAAGCTTAAATTGAACTTTTCAAAAATCTCAAACTGTGATTTTTGAAAAGCTCAATCTAAACTTTACAAAAACTTCAAATTGAGACTTTCGAAACGTTTAATTAAAGCTTTATAAAAATCTCAAATCGACCTTTCAAAATCCTCAAATTGAGCTTTTTCCAAGTTATCAATTTAACAATTCAAAAATCTCAATTTAACCTTTTTCTTTTTTCTATAATTTAATCAATTATACAAATGACTTTTATTTTTTCACTAAAAACTGATTAATTCAAAAATTAATAAATTCAATCATTCATTAAAAATGAATTTTTTGCACAAAAAAAAAATAATAATAAATTGTAAAAGTGGTTTTGGATTCACGTGGAATGTCCAATATATATGTACTGTATTCCAGTTTTTCCAGCAGTAGTTTCCAGCAGCACTCCACGAATTACGGTAGGTTATTCATTTGCATCTTTGATGCGTGGCTTACAAGCGTGTACACACAGTAGAAAATGAACCCCCCCTCACAACAACATTGAATCTCCGCACTGTTGGAGTTACACTGTTGATTTGCACTCATGTGTGCTTATGTGGCGACCCGTCAGCCATTGCTTTGATGCCGTAGACAATTTAATACACCACATTGTGACCACACCTCTCGTGTAATTGCAATATGTACATTTGCCAGGAAAATTATTGTCATCATTTTGTTTATTAATCCCATATCAGAATAAAGCACAAATTTTAAACAGTGAATTAAATAAATTTAATGATTGTAATTATTTAATTAAAGAATATATTTTGTTAGTGAATTTTTATTTAAAAAAATTGATACATTATGCAGTATATATTGTTATCAGTGGATCGAAGAATTATATACCTCAATAAATAACTCAACCAAGACGATATAAAGACATTAAAATCCTCTTCCTGCTCGATATATTTGAGATTCGTAAATTCTGTAACAGTCGACAGATACGACTTCAATATTTTCATGTAATTCACCTCATTTCGATTTTAGAATGTCCTCCAGACCTTGAGATAATAATTTCAGTTTTACTCATGCGTCGAGAAAATCAGAGACACTTGGGTGTGGGTGTAACTCATTATAAATACGTCGCAGATTTCATTCCGAGTGGCAATAAATGCCCACAAATTACCCTCGATACTTGCACAATTTAATGTTTCAATTTTTTTTAAATTTTATCATCAATCGCAAAATTTTAATAATTTATTTAATTCATATTTTTAATTCACCAAGTTTTTAAATTCTTTTGGTGAAAAAAATTATTGTGCAGTTGCGATTGAAATTTATGGGACAACGGTTTTCAGTATAAACATTTAGAGGAATTTTAAAGCAATTTTTTGGGACTTTTAGTGCACGTGAGAGAATTTATTAAATTTTTTAAAAAAATTTTCCACAATTCGATGATTTGTGATTTTTTTTAAATAAAAATTTCTCTTTTAATATTTTTAAATAATTTTGAGAAGAAAAAAAAATTGAATTTGATAAATAAATAATAAATAATTGATTTGAAAAAAAAAAAAATGAGGAGTTGAATTCAAGAGGTGAATAAATAAAATTCACATGGTAAAGTCGTAAAAACGGGAGTTACGATGTACACAGTGTGTGTGTTAACCATGTGAAAAAGAGAGAGGAGGCTCACAAAAATGTTATTGGTAAATTTTATTTGACATTTTGTTTTCTTTCCCTCACCATTTTTTATTTATTTATTTATTCTCTTTTGTTGTGGTATCTCATTTCATTCCATTCTTGGATAAATATGCACGACAAAGAGGGCATTATCTTCTTCACGAGAGGGCCCGGATCATTTTCAACAAAAACACCCACGTACTTATTTACAGAAAGTGGAAAGACACGCGCCGTGGGTCATTTATATGGAACCAACTCGATATGACAGTACTTTACATATTTAATGGAATTCCAAGGGTTCTCGAGTTGAAATTCATTTGGATTTTGAGAGATGATGATTTTTTTAAATATTATTATTTAAAAAATTTAAAATAATAATTGAAAAAAAAAATTTTTTTTGATATTTTCTTGTAAAATCTCTCGTTATCAATTTTTTGAAAATAAAGAATTTTTTAAAGGGGTGATTACAGCCATCCAGGACAATCTCTACACCCTAAACAACAACCAGATTAACAGTATAAATTTATACGCAATAATAATGCTACTACGGTAGTAAAGCCCAGTACCAATGTACCTTAGTGACTACTCCAAAGGCGTATCTCGGATTGAATTTTATTACAACTCCAATACTTCTTACCCGCTCGGTAATATACACGTTATTTCCAAGGATGTTTAGTACGTATATGGGCCACATGGAGTCGTCAGAATAACAAGAAGGCACTTGGCAATGGAACAACGAGATCCTTAAATTACAATTTCTCGGGTATTTACATTTTTATTTCAATTTAATTCCCGATACTTACTTCATTTAATGGAAATTATTGTGAAAAGAGTTTTATTCAAATCGTCAAATCAGATTTTTTTTTTTTTAATTAAATTCAGAAAAAAAAAATCAAATTTTTGTTTCACTAAATATTTGTTAAAAATATCGATTAATTAAAAAAAAAAAAAAATGATGTATTTGAAGACGACCGAAATGAACATAATTCCCCATCACGCATTGATAAGACCTGATAAAATTAATTAATCCAAAATCATGGAGATTCAGGGATTTAAGAGTCACATGGATACATGTGAATAGTTATTACAAAGTGAGTATATGAACAAACGGGTGTAAGCGCACGCAAAGCGTGGGCGAGCCACGCGACCGAACGGGTTCCACGTTCCCTCCTCACTCGTGCGTTTGAGACTCATACCCCAGTAAAGGCCCAACTTTTATACCACCACTCGTGTCCTCGAACGTTATACGCAGCGGGAATACGAGATACTCGCACCGAGGAATAAATTTATTTTCATAATTTTTTTTTTTATCGATAAATCTGTTTTTATTTTTTATACTTCTTTCCAATTTTTCCTGCTAATTTATTCATTAAAAAAAAATTATATTATTCCCTAGACAATTTATTTTTTTATTAATTAAAAAAATTAATTAGTTAATTGATTGATTGATTTACGTTTAAAATGAATTAAAGTTTTTTTGCCAAATACAGAGATCATCCGATCTTTTTTCAAAGGCGCCGATATTAATCCCGCAGAAATTGGAGAATTTTGACTGTATCGTATGTCCAAACGGTGCGTTTGCATTTCTACACCTTGTCGAGTTTTAATTAACGTCATTAATTTCCCCCCTCCCTCCGTTCTATCTCTCCTCTCCCCAAATGTATACGTGAAATGATGAGAATTTTAAACAATTTTATTGCCATCGTATTGGAATTCATTACAAGGTCATTAAGAAAATACTGATGAGAGTCTAAAAATCCAAAATTCCATGTTTTTTTTCTTTTTTCTCACTTTTACGATCTCAGTCCCTTAAATCCCATAAAAAATGAAAAAAAAAAAACAATTTTATTTCTATTTTTTTCCAACACCTAAACAAATAAAAATTGTAATAGGCCATTAAAAAGATAATGACATCTAATAAAAAAATGTTAGAGGAAAAAAAATACACAATAAACTATAAATTAAAAATTTGAATAAAATTCAACTTCAGGATTTATCCGTTTAGATAAATAAATTGGATAAAAAAATTGAAATCAATTTCTTTTGGCCCCTCATCTGACCACCCAAGATAATCAGATTCTCTCATCGTCATTATAGAAAGGATTCTCCCTAACTTTTCAATGCCAGAAAGCCCCACAATCCCTCCCCCCTCCCCTCCTGCTCCTCCTCACTCCTACCTCTTCACGAGTGTAAATCAGACACTTAATTTCGTCGCGGAACCCTTGCACAGTCACGATTCTCAAAACGTCGAGGGAACAAAAAAAAAAGGTAAACAAAGCTGGGGAAAAAAATGAAGGTGAACGGAGTGAGAAAAAAAGGGGGATGGGAGAGAGGGGGAGCGGGCAAAAAGCGAAACGCCTCTGTTCCTAATGCGTGTGGGTGGCGTTGGTGGCCAAACGAGAAATACAAACACAAAAGCCGGGTGCTAAAGAGTGAGAGAGAGAGGTCATACCGTTGGGTATGAACTGAGTGGGTAAATTGCGGATCGCACACGAAGTCAAAAGAGTCTTACCTCAAGTTTGAAGATCTCATTTGATGGATTTTCATGGTGATAATTCAGGTGCATCTTAATTGCAAATTTTTGCAATGATGATTTTATCTTTGGAACTGAAAAGAAGAGAGGAAAAATTATTTGTATGTGGATTTGAATTGAATTATAAATTTAGATCACTGGTATTGCATATTCAGGTACAGGGTTGATAAATTAGGTCATGACTGATAAAACAGTTGTTGGTCAGAGTCTAATCGTGATTGAGAGAATCAGGTTTGTGTTGAAAAATCAGGTTGCATATAGAAAAATCAGGTGCGGGGTTGATAAATCGGGTATTGGATTGAAAATAAGATCTGAATTATGGAGTCGTGTTTGTGCTTACAAGAACAAATATTAGTTGAAAAATCAGGTCTCGGGTGAATCAGGTCAAAGTTGAAAAAAATCAGGTACGGTGTTGATAAATCTGGTCATTACTGATAAAACAGCTGTTGGTCAGAGTCTAATCGTGATTGAGATAATCAGGTTTGTGTTGAAAAATCAGGTCGCATGTTGAAAAATCAGGTATCAGATTGATAAGTTAGAAATTGGATTGAAATTAAGGTCTAGATTATGGAGTCGTCGTGTGTTTACAAGAACAAATGTTAGTTGAAAAATCAGGTCTCAGGTGAATCAGGTCAAAGTTGAAAAAAATCAGATACAGTGTTGATAAATCTGGCCATTACTGATAAAACAGCTGTTGGTCAGAGTCTAATCGTGATTGAGAGAATCAGGTCGCGTGTTGAAAAATCAGGTATCAAATTGATTAGTTAGAAATTGAATTGAAAATAAGGTCTGGATTATGGAGTCGTCGTGTGTTTACAAGAACAAATATTAACTGAAAAATCAGGTCTCGGGTGAATCAGGTTTGTCTTGAAAAATAAAAAATATTCGTTTTAAAAAAAAATCAGATCTTTGTTAGAAACCCAAATCTTTGTTAAACAATGAGATTTCAGCAGAATCAGATTTTTGGTTGAAAAATCAGGTTTTCATGAAAAATGCATACTTATGATTTAAAAAATGCTGCAAAAATTTCAACTCACTCCATCGATCTTGCCCTCTATCTGACAAATAAATACTATCATACATTCTTATCAGACAGCCATCAACTTTTGGCTGCATTCACCATGTCCCACTATCACCCCTAATTAATCACTCATTAGCATTCCAGGTGAAGCGGTTTAATTCAACCCGTTAAATAAATAAATAAAATCATTTCCCCCCTGGCGCCAATGGTTCACTCATACGGAATGTCGAATGTGAGTGAAGTTTGCACATGCACAAGTATCGTGGGAGTTGTTCATGCGGAACGACTCATCCATCAATGTACATGCCCAACTGTCATCTATCGAGTACTATTTATTACTATTAATATCGATGTACGTGGGTGTCAATTTATAAGTTAAAAATTCATTAAATGATTCAATGATGATAAATAAAGAAGATTATTAAAAAAAAAAAAGAAAATTCAATTCAATGGAAATTTTTTCAATTAAATTCTACAATCTAATTTTCATCTAGTGTACAAAAAAAAAATAAAAAAATTTCTCCTGTCATTGAATATCACTCAGTGGAGATTCTGATAAAGAACCAACTTCTCTCATCCATCTGACGTATGTAAAATAAATTGGTACTGGACTCAACTTGTTCAATAAAATTCCCTAACGAGTTTTCTCATGTGCATCAAAAAAATGTCCCTTTCTATGCCAAGAGAGAGGAAGACCGACGTCACCACGATATCTTAATTAATTCGTAAGTTTTACTTGGTCGAAGGTGATGAGCAGAAAAATAAAGTTACGTGATAAGGGCCTGCCACTGTTCCCTCGTATTACAGAGATTGTAATTATTTTGACAATTTAATTAATTATTGGAGGGCATGATCAGGTATTCTGATTACGGTTAAAATGAATTTCATGTTGTGTATGGGATTTTATCGGATGGGTTACATGGTGATTGTCCATTGAGAGTGACAAACATGGTGACTAGAGATTGTAAGTAATTAATGAGATGTATTAATGTTGTTTGAGTAATTATTATGGTTAACCATTATAATCCAAAATTATCATTTTTCTTAATTATTCAATTATCTCGGTAATGAGTGATTTTACGGGAAAATATCACAAGACCATTTTTGTAGCTGACAAAATTTTCAATAAAAAATGTCTTTTGACATTTTTTGATATAATCACTCATTATGTAGATAATTCAATGTTCAATCGGGTGGTAAAAATTGAATAAGATATTGAGAAAGATGATAAGTGAACGCAAAGAATGAAAAATAAATGGGAGCATCAGAGTGACACATTGAAGAAGTGCTTTATTGCCCGACTTGATAAACAAACCCCCCTGGAATATGTGAGGAGCACGCGGCATTTTATCTCTCACCAGGGTCCGGCATTTCTCGCATTCCAGGTATTCTTTATTGACACGCTCAACCTCGTCCCTCGTTATTTCTTGCATATACCGATATTGTGAATTAATTTGAGAGATATTGTCAATCCAAAAAAATTGTTTCATTTGTTTTTTTTCCAATTCCAAAATTTATTGATCCATAATAAAAAATAAAATGGTTATTATGATGATGGGTTATCCGCAATTTGTCACTATTAAAAATAAATCAGTAGCCAAAAGGGATTGGCAAATTGATTCTGTGATATATAGGTCATGATTGGTATTACCAAAACATCAATACCTGGGGGAAATACCAGAGGCCATTAAATTGATTATCAAGATAGGGAATATCGAATGATGAAAGGAGAAACCGATGTGAAATTCTCAACACACCTTCCAGGCATGCTGGGATGGTGGTCTAGTTTTTGTGAAGAATAAACGAGGCCCACGCGGGTCTTAGATTTCATTAATGAAAAAAATAATAATAAACAAGTCAATGGAGTAGGGGAGGGGAAGGGGAACAATGGAAGATACGAAATTCGAGAAGGCGAAGATCGAGAGATCTCTAACGTCAATTTATCAGATAATTCTTTTTATTAGTACCAGGGGAGAGTTGAGGATTTTTACTGGGTTTATACGTGTTGTATAACACTATTTAAATTTTTTAAAAATATTTTGACCATTTTATAAATTGAATATAATGTATATTCAATAATAGTCAAAAATGGCTTTTTATCAATAATTCGGTATAGTCTAGTGGTTAGGATATCTGGCTTTTTATCTTGTGGTTTTTTTTTTAATGAATTATAATACTTTTCTGAACTAAAGAGATATTTCATCATCATCACCATCAATGAAATTCAATCCATCGAGAGGTAATAAAAATAATAATTGGTCACCCATGCCCATATCCTATTCAAAAATTTTGTGAGAATTTATTAGATAGAAATCTATTTTCCTGAAAGGTTTAAAGATACATAAGTCTTGACTCGATGACAGGACAAGTGTCTCCAATGGATAGCACGTGGATCAAATATCCAGCAATTGAGGATTTAGTATGTTTATTGGATAGAATATATAAATGATTTATGATGAAAAATCTACATAATAATAGAAATTGTCTTAAAATCCAGAGAATTGACAAAATTATACGTTTCAGGTATTTTTCTGGAGGCAATGGAGATCAACAAGTCAACATACGTTGTCTCCATCAATTCTCAGTTGGCTCTGATATAACAATAAATCAGTCCGTTGCAAAAACCACTGTTGGCTACTTCGGAATTGTACGCTAAAAAGGGTGAGATGGTATTTTTGTATCCACCTTGGCTGCTGGACACCTTGGGGCTATTGAGAGTGGCAGTGAAGGAAGGAAACTAGGCAGATAGAAGGATACAGTCATAAATCAATGTAAGTGCTTGTGTGTATCTAGGTGACTGGAGCCAATATTTTTGTCATTTCTATTTTATTTTATTAACAAGAAAAAAAATTCAAAATTCTCTTCGAAAAATAGTTTTTTAAAATAATATAAAAATTGAAAAAAATGAATATTTTCTGTCAGAGATACAATTTATAATATTTTAGATACGTAAAAATTATATATACTAGGGTTCAACATCATCCAAGAGGATGGTAATACAACTAAATAAAATACATGGTTCTTAGCGCGTGGGTCTCACGTGTCTCTCACGCGTCGTAAGGCGCGAGAGGGGGTGGATGCGGTCATTACCGTAGCGACTAGCTATCCTCGATACACTCTCAGGGCCACACTCCCTGGAGCTCTTTGTATAATAAGTATTGGAAGACATTATTTCCTCGAGAATGAATATTGAAAACCTCCCAAGATGTGCATCTAAATCATTTTTTTTTAAATAATAAAACGCCCAAAAAAGGGAAAATTCAAGGAAAAAAATTGAATAAATTTTTAAACAATAATTCTTGTTATGAATGAATAAAAATCATAGACACAAAGAATAAGTGATTCTCCTTCCGGTGAATGTATAATAATAAGTTTTCTGTACTATAAAATAGGTAAAAGTGAGGGGAGAGGATGGAAGAAGAGTCAAAACTGTGGGTGAAGAGAGACAGTATCACCTAGAGGCGTGGGACCAACACCCACGTTATTCCACGGTGATCCACGGGATTTTTTTACACATGAGACAGGCAGTGGGTATGGGTAATAAGGGAATATTGCCACGCGTATGTCTATTGGTGTTTTTACTGGCTGTTTTACCTCAGTCAGCGTGCTCTCCAGTCAGAGAGGGGTATATCGATCCTTTCTCAATGCCCTACACATGTTGATGTTTGTTTGTGATGTCACCGATATGCTCGGGCAGCTCTCGATATCCCAGATAGGTCATTGATTAGAGGAATCGATAAGTTTTTTTCATTTTTTAAAATTTATTTTCATGAAAAAAACATTAGTGAATGTAATTTTCAGTATATCTTGATAACAGATGAGTTTATGGAAAAATGTCAAAAGACATTTTTTGTCGGAAATTTTGTCAGCTACAAAAAAGGTCTCTTGATATTTTTTTATTGAATCAGTCGTTTCTGAGATAAATGACTAATTGTCTATTATTTTCAATGGTTTCTGGATTATGGGATTATCTCAGTAATGGGGGATTCTAGAGGAAAATGTCAAGAGACCTTTTTTGTAGATAATAAAATTTTGAATAAAAAAGGTTTCTTTACATTTACGTTTAACATTGATGGTTATCGAGATAAATGAAAAATTGAAAATAGAAATTGATGAATTTGATTATTGAAGGAAAAGGATTGAATTAAATTTCAAATATAAAATAAAAATCAGAAGAGAATTCGCAAAAATTTTGCATTGAAATGATGAAACGTAATACCAATAAAATTAAATATTTAAGAATATCGTATTCAACCAGTTTGATATAATTTCCCAAAACTTGATTAAGAAAAATATGAAATTCCTTAATTTTTGTAACTCAACCCAAAATTAAGGTGTTGAAACAAAGATTAAATTGCCCAGTCTCATCCAGAAGTACAAACTTCAAAAAAATTCATTTTCTCCATGAAAATAATTTCCAAAAAAAATTCAAACTTGACTCAAAAAATACAATTTTTCTCAATTTATTTAATCTCAAAAAAATCATTGGAAAAAAATCGTGTTAATAACCCAGAATTACAAAAAAAAAAAAAAAAATGACCAAACCACAGGTTTCTCACCCGAGTGTACGAAAAACCACTTATAAAGATATGCAAATTACCGGTCACGCTCGACACACCAGTGTCCCCGAAAAATTCTCTCCCGCGAAAAATAATCCACAAGAGCATTAAAAAATAAAAAAAAATACCCCAAGAGCACTCAAAATATCCGAGAAAAGTGGCTTCATTATTAATAAAGTAACACGTGTATCGGTCATTTTGCCTCAAAGCCCTTCGAGCAATAAAATTCCCCATTTTTGTCATTCATGAAATATCTCATTCAGCGATTTAATAACTTAATAAAAAAAAATAATAATAATAATAATAATAATATTATAAGAGTTAATTTTTTTTATTCCCATTTTTTTAAAAATTAATTAATCCCAAAAAATTTCTCAATCAATAAATTCTCCCAAATAATGAAAAAAGAAAAAAAAATACATTTTATGAACATGAACATTATTTGGGGCAATATTGATAGTTACATGGGCACCCGAAACTCTTGAATACTTGTAATAAATTAATTTCATAATGACCGTAAGGTTATATTTGCTTTTTGTGGGGGCTCCACTGTGTAAATCATCCATCGAAAACAAAATTATTCACCTCCACCTCTTTCTCGTGTCCTTGATGACTACAGAATACACATATTTATGCTTGTAGTACCCCTCACTCTTTATACAAAAAAAAAAAAAAAAAAAATCTCAAGTCAATAATTCACTCTCCCTTTTGTTCGTTAACTGTACGTATAACAACGTATAATTTTATTCAAAATGTAAAATCAATAAATAAATTATAGGTTTGGATATTTGAATTTCAGCGGGAATTTTTTTTTAATTAATTTTTTTTTTTTCATTGGCAGAAGAACTTTTTCAATGGGGTGGGAGGGGGGGGGGGGGGGGCAGAAGGGAAGAAGTTCAAATTTTTATTTTTTTTCAAAATTTCAATAGAAAAAATTTTTTTTTTATTTCAAATTATTGCAAATAATTGAAAATAAAAGAAAAAATGTTAAATGGAATGCTAATGGAATGCCGTACAATTTAAATATATGAGTCACTTGTAAGATCCAATCGGATATATTCCAGCTCGTTTTATTTAACAATTTTCCATGGGATCGAGTTGTGGCTCTTTGGAAGAAAGGTATTTACGAAGAGAACGGTCAAAACGTAAATCAAAATGGATAACTGGAGAGGAGCGCCCAAGCGCTTTTGCGCTGATGGTGTTTCACTCGAGAGTGACGATATTCTCGCTCGGATTCTTTGGCTTAATTGGCAAATGGAGAAATTATTTATGAAGGGTGCCTATTCCGGAGTTCATCTTTTTTGGTAAAAAACCAGAATTTTTGATTTCCAGATAATTTTGGTATTTTTTTATTCATTATTTGGTAAAAATAATTAATTAATCAATCAATAATTAATTAATTATCAAATAAATAAATAAATAATGTTAATTAATTAATTAATAATTTTTCTGTCATTTAATTGATGAAAAAATAATTTTTTTCTCAATTAAATTTTTTTTTTTTTAATTCGAAAAAAATCTGCGGCTCATTGTTTGAAACATAATCTCTCTTGTTTATATATCTTATCTGTGCGACAAACGAGCGCAGAAAACCGCCACAGGAGTACCGGAGATCATCAGATGCGAGTTAAACACTTACAGTTACATTTTCACGATCGCAAAAGGATACAAAAATATTTTTTTTAATTATTCCTGAGAAAAGAATGTAAACAACGGGAGTGAAGAGGTTCGGGAGAATATTCACGATATCCTTCCCCCTCTCTCGCCTCATTCTATCGTCAATTACCCCGTGACTAATGCCCTCTGGCCGCGGGGCATTTTCGAAATTCATCAAAATAAAATTAGCTGCACCAAACGTAGTAGAGATAATTCATCGGCTGATAAATCTCATGATGCTGTATGAATATAAACGCATCGCGATCAAAAAGTCATGAGAAATGGATTAACATTTAAAACCAAAAAATTGCAATATTGACAAAAATTTAAAAATTTAGGGAAAAAAATTAAAAAAATTGATTTTCATGTCTTGATATCTCGATAACAAGTGACTTTAGAGAAAAATATCAAGAGACATTTTTTATTCGAAATTTCATAACTCACAAAAAAGGTCTTTTGACATTTTTCTCTAAATCCAACCCATCTCGAGATAATTGAGAAATTACGAAAAAATCTCATTATCAACTCACGAAATCTCAGTTCTCAAAAAAATTCAGACAAATTATGCAATTCTTCCCCGCAAATTTTATTTAATATTATTTTCACGTAATAAATGCACCCAGAGACTGATGAGACACGGATATAAAGTTAAAATGACATGGATTGAAATTTCATCAGAAAGACCATTAACATTGTAACGCGAGTGGCGTTGGGCCAATGTCGGGGTTTAATTTTAATTTAAAATCATTGTGCCTCTGACGAATGGACCACCTACAATACCTTACTGGGCTTGAAACCCTTCGTCTGAAGGTAAATTATAATTAAAAAATTAACGAAACAATTTTTTAATTATAAATTTTTTTTGAAAATTTAAAAATCATTTTTCTTTATTTTTTCGAATATCTTAAAATCATTTATTTGTCAATTAAATTAATTATGTTTAATTTATTTAATTAATATTATTTTCTTCATACGATCCTAGAACAAACGGAGATCTACGGGGATTCCCATGAGTTACGATGACTTTGACTCAGAGGGAACCTAGGAGGGGCAGTTTATCCATTTGACTCGTGATACAGTGACTGGAAGGCGTATAACCCATTGTCGGAGACCTCCCACTGGCATTGGTGGACTCCTTGTCATCGCTCAGCCAGTGACCAACAGCCAAGTTAATTGATAGAGAGACTTGTAACTCCTCCTTGATAATTACCTCTTCATTTAAAATTTTTTGAACCATTTGTTGATGACTACTGATTAATTACTATTTTCATCCACTCAAACATGATCATCTCCAATAGAACAAGATTGAATGAAAAATGTAGTTTTAATTTAATTAATTATCGATGATAAATCAATAATTCATAATCATCAATTGTCAAAAAATCTCTTTGAATTTTTGTTTTCTAATTATTCATTTATCTCGATAATGAGTAATTTTAGAGAAAAATGTGAAAAGACCTTTTTTGTAGCTGATAAAATTTCCTACAAAAAATGTTTTTTGACTTTTTGCTCTAGAATTATTAATTACCGAGATAATCCAATATTCAACAAGATGTAAAAAATCTACTTGTTTCTGTTGATATTTTCCCACTTCACATTAAATTATCTCAATAACGAGTGATTTTAGAGAAAAATGTCAAAAGACATTTTTTGTAGAAAATTTTGTCAGTTACAAAAAAGGTCTCTTGATATTTTTCTCTAAAACCACTGATTCCCGAGATAATTCAATATCAAGTTAAAAAAAAAAATCATCATTTCACATAATTCTTGAATAACAATAACAAATTTAATTCATACCCTCTTCCCTCTAAAAAATTACGCAATGAACCCTCAGATTTATATCCCCAAGTGCCCACAACTCTGATATAAACCCTGATCCTGAGACCAGAACACTGAGTGGAATTTATGCTCGATAATTTTCCTACAATGCCACATACACCTTTTTCCCCTTTTTTCTGCGAGACAATGCCGAGTTCCAAGTGCTCTCTCACCCCTCCTTACCTCTTATTTTGATATGATCACAACGAGTGCTAGTCAAACGAACCCGTCTACCTCACACCCTCGAGTGGTGAGTAAACAAATCCCAACCAACAAAAATATTTGTCTGATTTTTTTATTATCTCCATTCGTCTCAAAAAATAATTTACCATTTTTTTTTTTTTAAATTAAAAAGTCAATTTTTCCATCAAACTCGAGTAAATCATAATCTACGATAATTTGACAGTGATAAATTGTTAATAATGCAGCACTATTTCGATATAACGCGTATAAAACACGAGATGTTGAATTTTAAAAAATCACCTCAAAGAGATAAAAATAAATGCAACATCGTAAATCACTAATTCACAAGTGGCCCCAAAGTAATGCCCGAGTACGCAATTACGTGGGCAACGAAACAATGTGAAAAAGAAGGGACAATACTTATTAGTTTTCTCGGGTGGGCGAGATATATTCTCTCGCGATTTTTTCTTTCTTTTTCTTCTTGTTCATTTCCCCCCCCCCCCTTTCACAGCTTCTTTTGTACACATTGAAGGTATAAAGACGATTAATTTCTCTTCTTTTTTTCTATTTTATTTAATCAGACTCGTAATTTCTATTCAACTTTTCTCTCTGTGTATAAGCATTCGTCAAATGCGTTATCATTTTTTGAGACTTGTGACAAAAAATTTTAATTTTCAAACTTTGGGAAAAATTGCATCAGAAAAGACAGGATATCATGTTTTACTGCTTTAAAATTCAAAAGAAAAACTGCACTTCAACGGCTTTGAAAAGGAATTTTAAAGCGGTCTCATACGATAAATTTTACGATTTTACATTAAATTTCGCATGAAGGATACCGATGGTGTGGAATTTTCGAATTATTTAAAGATCGCAGATAGAGAATTTCCACGGATTATTATTTATATATGTATATATACATACGTAATAATACATGCATTAGCACCATGATTGAGGTAATTCATACCCATGACAGAATGATGTTATCACCCCAAGCTAGGGGTAAATTACACCCAAATATGAGCTATTTTACAACTTAATAAAAAATCCCCAAATTGGGGGTAAAACACCCCCAAAAAGAACTGAAATATGCCTATCAGAAGTTAAAACAACTCTAAGGTTATTGTGTGCACAAGAGATAAAAGAAAACGAATAACAAAGTCGTTAATTGTCCATAATTCAGTTCAGATCGTACATGAATAGTCTCATTGGCATTCTGTTCGGTGAAAAATTGTTTTCATGATATGGCCATGAATTTCCATTGGAATTGTTTACCTCGAAAATTGATTTGTAATATGAAAACGAATAAATGTAAGGAAATTTGAAAAACTATCAATTATTGTACTTTGAATATGAAAATATAATGAGATTGTCAATATATGTCAGAATTGTTTATTTGTCCCACTTTCCTGGAAATATATCAATGAAAATATTAGATAAAGAACTCCATCGGAATTTGACCTCGAGGCATCAAAATAGCTTGTTATCCATTCTATTCATAAAATTTGAGTTGAAGGTAATTAACGATGTACGATCAAACCCAATAGGAGCTGTAACTCCTCATAGAATGTTTTTCCTCATGAAATTAGCTTTCATGACTTTTTCGAAAAATCAACATCGTGAATCCAAAGATGAAGGAAGAACAACGTTTTTCAAAAAAAATAAAAAAATAAAAATGAAAAATCTGCACAAACATACGGACATTTTCTAAAAACATCATATATCTTGACGTTTCATAACATTCTACATCATTCCCACACAAAATTGGAAAATGTCAAAATCTTGTAAAAACAAAGTTTTCGTCCGGAAGCAAAAAAAAATTCAAGTTTCAAAATAAAGTAAGTGAATTTCACTTTTGGATCAATCAGTTTTTTAGAAATATCTGAAAATTTAAGAGAGATAGCGAAATTCTTAATAATACCATTTTTGTAGAGAATTTGAAAAGCTACAAAAAAGGTTCTGTTAAAAATTTTGCTATCTCCTTCAGATTTCGAGATATCACCGAAAAACTTATTTGATTGATGGAAATTCTAACAATGAATAAAATTTCCACTAAAAAAAATATTTTTCTATAATTAATTCAATTGAACCTCTACCCAGAATCTTCTCACTGCATTATAATACAAATTATGGTCCACGATGACTCCCAACAATCCAGACAATAAAGATGGGACGTTGAGATATGAAGAAGATGGATGAAGGTCAATTAAAATTCAATATCATTGAATTGCTCTAATTTTCAATTACATACCATTAATTATTCCTCAGAGTATACATTACTCATCAATTTATATCAAATTCTCAATTTTTTAATTTTCTTTAAATTAAAATAATTATTATTTCTTTCTAAAATTAATTAAAAAAAATTTTTTTTTCATCAAAAAAATAAAAAATCTTATTTAAACATTTCTTCCTGCCTCATTCCCCACAAAATAATGCCAATCTCCCTCATGACTTTAACAAAACACCTATAGAAAATCCAGTGGGCATTAGGCCCTCGTGTGGGTGCGGTCCCAATTATCCACAGTGGCTCTCAATGGTGATCCTCTCCCACTCGTCACATCAAAATCGAAACAAGAAACTAAGTGACAGAGGAATAAGGAGCAACTTGAGATGAAAATAAGACGAGGAAATTGTACGAATACATTATGCTAAATGTTTTTTTTTTTTTAACCCCGAGAGTCGTGCGAATCGAATCGTTTTACCACGACTCGTTTGCACACGTCAGGAATAAAGAGTACACGCATGCGAAGAGGGCACCGGAACCGGATGATTCTTTTGTACAACTCGTGGCATAAATATTAAAAAAAAAAAATATTAAAAAATTTTTTTTAATAATTTAAATGAAATTAAAATCGTAATTAATTAAATTAAATTCAAATATTATGTAATTTTTTTTATCTCATGGAGAGATTTTTGAAATTCTGTTGACATGAAAATTTAAGGATATTTTATTTTTTGAATAGTCAATGGATCTAAATGATCTGAGAATGACTTGACTCAAATAATTCTAGTGGTGAAAGAAAAAGTAGATCAGACTGACTATTTTTGTATCTATAGGAGTTATATTCTTGTTGCGCTGAGGAGGAGAGGAAAGGGGAGGTGATGGTGTTAATCTTGGGGAGAGAGGATTATAAAGAAATGGGGAGTATTAAGTAGATTGGGTGAGGTATGAACAGACGAGAATGGAGTTTTAGTTTTCTTTTTTTTTTAATGTAGAATTATATTGTCAAGGGAGGGTTCTAGGGGAAAATAATACAAGACCTTTTTTGTGGGAAATTTTATCACCTACAAAAAAGGTCTTTTGATATTTTTTGATAAATCCATTATTTTTGGAGATATTACTGGAATTATGGAAAACTAAAATTGTAATTTATTTAAAAATTGACAAATTTAATTTTTTTAAATCAATTATTTCTCGTTATGAACAATGGGTTTCAGTCTCATCATTATGAGTCTTTCATTTCCAAAAAAATAAAAAAAATAATTTTATTTATCATTTCGACAACTGTATACTGCGGGTATCTTCTTGTGACCCGTGTGGGCGCAACTGCGTACTCGTAAATATCATTCCAGTAACGAGAGGCTGGTATTGTGAATACATCCAATGATGGGCGAAATAGAAGGTAGAGAAAAATAAATAAAGTGAGCTCTGTGTGTCCTTGACACTGCGTTCACAATCAAAACAAAAATCCCCCAGTTTTTTTTTTTTTTCTTTGAAATTCAGGAGAAAGGTCCGCCCACGAGAAGTAGAAATGAGGGAAATGCTCACTCAAATATTATTGGCAGTCGTAAAGACTCGACTGAGTGAATGGGATTAAGGATATGCTTATTCACGGTTGAGAATTTTAAATCGTTAAATTGGAATCACTAGTTGCTGGAAGAAGTTTGAGATTCACTTCACGCCTGTTATCGTCATCGTCATCTGTTATCGGAATTTAATGATGAAATTATGGAGTCATCAAGTTTGTTTGCTGATGGAGAATATTTATGGGAAAAGTATTATATTGAAATTCGATTGATTATTAAATTTAATGAGATAATTAAATTTTATTGCTGGAAATCAGAGGATTAATCAAAATTTTGTTATTTTTCCTAATATCTCTGAAGGTAATGGATTTTGAGAAAAATGTCAAAAGACATTTTTTTTAACTCTTAAAATTTTCTATAAAAAATGTATTATGACATTTTTTTCTAAATCCCTCCGTTCCAAAGATATTTGCAATTGAATTGCAATAGAATTATTTTCCCATTTCTTCGGTAATTAATTAAAAAGAAAATTAATTGAGACATAATAGAACAAAAACAACTTTGTAATGATTTTCTAATGAACTAAGATTAATTGAAACTCTTGTATTCCCAAAGACAGTGCTGTTTAATCATCTAGAATTAAGAAAAATCTCCTCTGAATATTTAATTTGATTTTCCTGCATTTCACTGTTTTTCAATTCAAGATTATACGATTCAAGAGATGTTGGACGATTCCACTGGTATCTCTCTCATCACTGTACCAATGCACTGTACCCACAATCCATGCCAAATCTCCAGTTACTCTCGAGGGAGGTAAGTGTGTACTCGAGAAAAATATAAACCAAAGGAGAATCCCAACCGACTCAATTACCAGTTGGGTAGAAGGCCACAGTGATAATTAAAAAGTTATTACGTCCAGGCTCGTTTCTACTGGCGACTCTACACGAGACGAGCCATGCAGGGGCCTTTGTACGAGGTAAACCTCAGTCGTGCACTTCTTCGAAGTCTTAGGAGGTACATATGTCATTACGACAGAGAAGGAAAAATAAATTTGTTGGAGTAATTGAATTTTTTTTGTGAAATTTGAGTATTTGTTAGGGATGGAGCTGTCAAGGTGAAGAATATTTGTCTTCCTCCGGAATTGATAAAAATCAAAAGACTCGATTTTTTAGAGAGGAAAGGAATCGTTGAAGAGATAAAAAATTATCTGATGTGAGTGGAAATGGTTAAATGAAAGATTTTCGAGGTTATAAGATGAAAAAATCCGTGAATTTTTATTATCGATGGATAAAAAAATATTGAAAAAATTCATGAGCAATTGTTCATGTTAGAGGAACAATATAAAACGAGATTGAGGTGATTTGAATGGATTGAATTATTTTTAAAAATGTTTTAAAATGCGAGGTGATGACTTTTCGTTTGCAATATGGCGACAGGTAGATTTGTGATCACCTCACGTCTTTGAACATTTTTAAAAATTCTTTATCATATTGAAAACATGTCAACGTTGATTATTATTATTCTTAGAATTTGAACAATTCTTTTATAATATTTTTCACATTTTTTTGAGGATTCAGTGAAAAAAATTCATAGAATAACATTTTCCCGATTTTAGAAACCAGAGAAATTTAGAGAATTTCTGTATGGAGGGACTTGAATTGCGGCGTATGGAGGGTATGAGTTTAGTGTTGGCTCTAAAAAAGTCCAGAGAAACACTCAAGTGTTTGTATTGCTGGGGGGCTTTCGAGAGAACCGAGGGTCCTCTTCTCGTGGACACTGGGAATTTCAATGGCACCGGAGTCTACAAAGACAGAGTTATTCGGGAGAATGAGTGGTTGAAGGCAATGGGGTGCCTTCAAAATCTCACAACGCTTGCACTCAACTACGCATATATTGCGAATGCGAAAGGAGATTTCCTGATCAAATTATCGGAGTAAATATTTCCAAGTCATCTGAAATTTCATCTTCAACAGGAAGTATTTCTTTTGTAGAAAAATTGGAGAGCACTGGCAGTGGCTTCAGTTACTTTGTGTTGAAAATGAAATTCCTATTATTGCAAATCCTAATGATGGAGTGGGAGGACATAAAATTCCGGATATTGCATGGAAAAAAGCGATTGTTTTCGCCCCTCAATTGAAAGTTCAATTTGTATTGGGTAAATAAAAAATTTAATTTTATAATTCAGAAGAATTTCCCAGTTTGAAAATTATTCATAGAATAATCTACATACAATCATTCGCAAAATGTCCATTTTCCAAAGTATTATTCAATTGATCCTCTAATTTTATAATTCCAGTGGATATTTATGGATACGATAATCAAAGAAGATTCCTAAGCAAGAGTATTCCTGTACATACGATAATCATATCAACAAGTGTTCGAATGAGACGTGAGAATCCCTCTATGATCGATTGTACGATAAAAACTCTGTGGTTCTGGTACCCTCAGACTTTAGGTAAGAATTAAAAATTTCTACTTTAACGTTTTAGGATAATGTAGATTTCATCTTAACGTACTGTTGATGGAGTTAATTACTAATTTATGATCTTCAATTTAAATAGTTCATCTAGCTCTTCAATTGTGGCATCATCAAGAGCTCCTAGACAATCTATTAATTAAAATTTTCATCAACTTACCGCGCCTGGAAATCCTGGAATTTATCGGTGAAATAAAAAACATAAAGACTCTCCACGTTATTTGCACCCAAATCATCAGTCAAACACTCAGTAAATAAACACCACATTCTCTCATTACATCTGAAAAAGCAAAAAAAAAAATCCCATACAATTTAGCAGCAAAGTGGTAAAACTATCTCGAATATTTTCATTTCCAGAAATAAAACACATCAACCTTTACCTCCAAAAACCCATTCATACCTCCATAGATGATCAAGAATGGAAAGCAAACGTGGTGAATTCATTATCACCCTTTCACCAAGAATTCACCAAAAAGGGAATCAATTTCGTAATAAATTTTTATCCAATATAAATCTTCATCGATCTCAAAATTTATTTAATCATCATGATCAATAATATTCAATATTACAAGAATCAATCGAAATTGTATCGATCAAAAAATACAAAATCTTAGCACTACCAAAAGCATCACAATCACTTGAATAAATACAAATGTTTTATTCGAAAGGAGCCAACGTTTATACTTTGCTAAAAAAATTCTCTAAGCTTCATTACTCTCCTGCTGTTCAAACTTGGGATACTTCCCCTCAACTTCAGCCCAAGTCATCTTCCCATTAGCAAGATCCCTGACCACCCCAGGTAGCTCCTCCAACCCAATTCTAACCTGCCCCATAGAATCCCTCTCCCTGAGAGTAGCAGAGTGTGGTTTTTTCAATGTATCAAAATCCACAGTAATTCCAAACGGAATAGCGATCTCATCAGTCCTAGCATACCTCCTGCCAATGCTACCAGAGGAATCATCAACCTTATGCGAAACATCGACTTCCGTCAGTCCCTTTGACAATTCCTTAACAAAAGGCACAAATTCCGCATTTCCACTCAAAGGAAGAACTGAACATTTCAAAGGTGCAACAACCGGTGGTAAACTCAAATACGTCCTCATCTCATCTCCCTCCCGCTTCTTGAAATTATGCTCGAAGACAGCATACATGACTCTTCCAATTCCAAAAGAAGGTTCAATAACAGACGGTATGATCTCCTCAACATGAAGTGTCTTCTGATATCTCTTAACCGTCACCATCTCCTTCTTAACTTCAACATCACTCCCATCAGCCAATTTAAGTTTATAACATCCATCTCTTTCTAAACTCTTCTCCAACTCACCAATCTGCTCCTTATCAAGAACCTCAAGAGCGTCAAGTACGGCTTTAGCTTCTTTTCTGAAGGTTTTACCAATAGGTCCTCTATTAGGAGCTGCTTCGACGACTTCGACAATCTTAGGAGCAGGAAGTTTCTTCTCGGCAGCTAATCTAACCCCAGTCGACTTGGTATGCTGAGTCAAATCATAAGCAGATCTATCTGCACATCCAACACACTCGATCCATCCATAAGAAGTCAAACATTCAGCGTCCCAACAGTCACAAGCATAATGCGCCATTTCGTTGCTCATGTGTTGTCTGAATCGCAGTCTTTTGGGGTCAACTCCGACTTTAATCATGAAGGTTTGAATCCTAGCCATGAAGTAACCGAGTGTCTCATTAGCAACAAGTCCAGTGGAGACTGCTTCTCCAATTGTCTTCTGCTCAGCACTCTTTCCATCCATCTGATTGCAAGCGGAATACAACATAAGTTTCGTATCTTTCACATTTTCAAATTTAGGATGAGACTTGTCATTGGGATCGCAGAAGTGTTCAATCTCCGCCATTGTAAACTCCCTGACTCTTATAAGACCTGATCTTGGAGAGATTTCGTTTCTGAATGCATTTCCAATCTGCGCAGCTGCAAAAGGAAGCTTATCGGAATTGAATTCTAACAAGCGTTTGAAGTTTACGAAGATTCCTTGAGCAGTTTCTGGCCGGAGGAATCCTTTGATGAGACCTGTCGGGCCAATTTGAGTGCCAAACATCAGATTGAACTCCATGGGCTCTGAGAGATCATTTCCAGTTGTTGGAGACTTCATGTTGAATTTTTGAAGAACAGCAGACATCTCAGATTTGGACATTCCGTCGAGTTTTATGACGATATCTTTGCATTCTTCTTTAGTTGTGGTGTCGGTTTTTTTGTCAGCTGCTAACTTCTCGAGGTGGGACTTGATGAGGTGATCTAAACGGAAGCATTCGCCGCTCTTTAGGTCTTTGACCATAAGGTCTGCGAATCTGTCGACGTGCCCAGAGGCTTTTAGCACTGGTTCTGGGGTGAGGATTGAACAATCAACCTCAAGCATTTGTTCTTCGAGGACAAAAAATTTTCTCCAAGTGTTCAAGAGATTCGTTTTGAAGGCACAGCCCATTGGGCCAAAGTCATATTGGCCCGTTATGCCACCGTAGATTGCAAAGGACTGGTCGAAGAAGAAACGTCGTTTTAGGAGGTCCTCCATTCGGGTTCTGTCGAATGTGTGGGATTCGGAGACAAAGGACAGCTCTTTGTCTTCTAGGAGCTTCTTGCGGAGTTTTAGCTCGGCCACTGCCTTCTTGACGTCTAGCTCAGGGGCACCATCTGTCTTCAGCTGGCGGACTAGGTCTCCCTGAGAGATTAAACCAGTCATGAGATGTTGATGAGGTAGGATGATGCCAGGGTATTATCAGGATGGTGCCAGGATTCTTGTTGAATTTCAGTTTTTGGTGAGTGTAGGTTTTTCTTTTTCAGGTTCATGATGAATATCTTCGGATTCAAGGGGAATAGACGGATTTTCATAAGGACCTTTTCTCTAGCGCACAATCTTCTCTAGAAAAAGGGTCTCTATGAAAATTTTTCTATCTCCATTGAATTCCAAGATATCTTCCAAAAAGTTAGGAGTCAAGTAGCATAAGGTGACGTGTTGTCTTTTATGGTTCATTAAATATATAATTATCTCGGTAATAACAGAATTCAGAAGAAAATGTCATAAGACATTTTTTATTGGAAATTTTATCATCTAAAAAAAATGTCTCTATCAAAATTCCTCTATCTCTCTTTAATTTTAAGATATTCGACAAAAACCAAAGTACGAAATTGTTAAATTGAATTATCTCATTTTGCTAATTAAAAAAAAATGTCTAATTGAACTTGAAATTGTCCAAACCGAGTAAACAAACTATAGAAATGACCATTTGATCATCAATAATGCGGAATATACTCGAAATTCATTGAAAAAATTTTTAACATTCAGAAATATTTTTCTTTTTTCCAAACAATTGTCATAAAACACACCCCAATATCTTTGTCAATACCTGAGATATAATATAAACAATATGAAAGACCCATTCTGCCCCATTTTTACTTTCTATTCGGAAGAAAATTGGATCAAAGTGTTGGAAACGTGTAATTGTAGAATGTGAGGTTAGGTTGATGGATAAATCATGGAATGATACAATTAAACTATGATGAAACATATCCATATGGTGAATTACCTGTTCCTTCACACTGGCCCGAAGGGGTTTGAGGGCCTCCTCAATCTTCGGATCTGACATGTCGAGGGGAAAGTTTAATTTGACAGCTCTGTGGTGTTTCTTGGAGCCCCAATTATCCGGCAAACTTTTAGCCAACAACAATTGCACTGTACTAAACTCTCGTTTTATTATTACGAGAGAGTTAATCGGCTCTTTCACCAATCTTCCCGTGATTCTAAGAGCTAACTGGCACAAACGCATTCGCGTGAAAGTCTCAATCGCGTCTGATTACTCGGCCACGCGGTCACGAGTCACGACTGCTGCCGGTGCAGTAATAATGGCGGGAGTTGCGCGAATTGGCGGTCGGAGGAGGGGGAGGGGGGTCGAAATTGGCGGGAAAATTCAACTTTACTGATGAACAAAATAAAAAGAGAAAAATGGTAAATTTTTAATTTTATAGAAAACCGGAAGTAACCAAACTTGCGGGAAAATTCAATTTTTTTTTTTAATTTGATAAAAAGGGCAAAATGATGAATTTTTATTTGTCAGATAATTATTCAGGAATTTTGCGTAATCAGTGAATTTTATGAGAAACCGGAAGTGAGAAAAAAAAAACGGAAAAATATAAAAAATCAACAAAAAAAAGAGAACGATGAGTTTTTCGGTTTTCTTAGAATCTCCAGGTTTTCTCAATTATCGAATTATCTTGAGAATAACACAATTGAGAGTAAAAAGTGAAAAGACCTTTTTTGTAGACAACAAAAATCTCCACAAAAAATGTCTTCTGATATTTTCCCCTAAAATCCCTCATTACCGAAATAATAGGACATTTTAACAATAAAATTAATTTCAAGGATCCAGAAGGGGCAAAAAAAATATACAATAAATATTTCAAAATTCTTGTAATCGGGTAATTACCATCAATTACAGCCCTATTCATGACATTAATAATTTCATAATTACTTATACTAATAAGCATGTACATGCAGTCGGCAATAATCGATCGACTCGGTAGTCAATACCTTTCCCATCCACTAGTTTTTTTTTTTTTACGAAACAATTCAAAAACAAATATATATATCCATATATGACCTCTGATTTAATATTGATTCTCTCAACAACATTAGGATGATAAAACGATACCGTCAATGATAAACAATGTTTTATTATATTACATAAGATCGAGGATTCCGTATTATTTCAATTTCGATGAAAAAAAAATATATATATATATATAAAAGATAAATGATAAACTTATACATCTCTTGGCTAAATTTGAATAAATAAAACGTATGAAAAATGTAAATCATGGCTATTTACAACTGTAAATGGCAAAGAAGCTATAACAAAGACAAAATAATTATTTATCTATATATATAGTTTTTTTTTTTGTTTTTTATCAATTCAGTAATTGTTTTTTTTCGTCGAAAATCTGAATTTTTGTCGTGAAAAATGGCGATCCAATACTCATTCTGATCTGTACACTTAAAAACTAAAAAACGCATTGAAACCCAATTTTTCAATTTCCCACATTTTTTTTCGTTAGATTTTTATCAGCTGATATCTCTTAATTATTTATCCCTATATCAATGAAAATCATTCTAAATCAGTAGTTCATAGTAGTTTCATTAATTTCAGCTCAATTATAATTTTTCTATAATATTTATATAGATGAGTGATGAAGGAGTAAAACAGGATGAGTCACTTTATTTCCAAAATTCGTTTTTTTGGAAATATCTCAGAATCTAGAGGATATATAAAAATTTTTATGAAAACCTTTTTTCTAGAGAAAAATTGAAGCTAACAAAAAAGGTCTTCTCAAAAATATCGCTATCTCTCTCAGATTCAGAGATATCCATTGAAAACTGAAAATTCAATTCAAATCAACTCATCTAATTTTAAAAAAACTTCATCACTCCTTTTTTGTTAATTAGGGGAGTGCAAGGATATTGATGATAGACAAATATGCATTGTCTTAAGTCCCAAAATCAATTAAACATCTTAGAAAAAAAAGCACATAATAAAAGGAAAAAATGTTAAAAAATTGAAAATCTAAATGGATTCGAAGAAAAAAAAAAAAATCATAGAAAATTCAATATTTTTCCTCTCAGTCAATTAATTATCTGATTAGTTAAATTAATCATAAAATGTCTACAAAATATCACAGTACTCAGTGAGAAGAACCTGTGAAATTATCAAAGCACTCCCCCCCCTCCCTCAATCATAATTTCTTCCTTTTTTTTTATCAATTTATCTATGTCCCTTTAATTTTTTGGACATTAAATTCTAATTAATAACAGTCCTACATCTACAATAAGATTATCCAAGTTTGTGTTAATTACAAAATTAGATAATCCCAGTGTTTATTCATCTTCCCTATGATTATCTAATTTTGTATATATTTTTTTTTTCTTTTTAATTTCGTAATTCTCTTGAATTGAATGAGTAAATGATAAGAATTGGGGATTCCCATTCATATACAACTGCTATCGATAAAATTCATTTAAACGATTTTTTTACTGGCTGCTAAATGTGAATACTGTACGTATTTAATGCATGTAAATTTTTCAAATTTTTCATCGTTTTGGCGCACATTTTGGAGATTTTTTAAATATAAAAAAAAAAGTAAATTCCACGAAATCGTATAGTCTGATCAAGTATTTACATGATAATTAATGGATCATTGTAAATTACTCATTTCGTATAAAAAACATGATGTCATGTTGTGCTGAGAATTAATTGATTTTTATCATCTTTATCAATTCAAATGATTATCATGTCAAATTGCAGTTATGAGAAGTACTTGATTAAAAGTAATCCATACCAAGGAAAATTATTTACTTTTGTTGAGAAGAGATATTTAATTAAATTATCAATCATTAACGATTTTTTTTTTTAATTCAATCCGAAGAATTGAATAATTTAGAATGTTAATTATTTAATTATCTCATTGACAATAAATTCTATCAAAAAAAGTCAAGAGACCTTTTTTATTGGAAATTTTCTTAGCTGCAAAAAAGGTCTTCTGACATTTTCCCAAAAAATCGATTATTATTGAGATAATTACAAAATTGAAAAACCTGTACATGTTTTAATTTTTATTAAATAGTTTCTCAATTGAAATAATGATTTTCTTTTAATTAATACATCTCTCAACATTCTCAAAGAAACTTGATAATAATCTTCCATTCTCCATTGCACTATTTAAATGTTTAAATAAACATATTTCACGTTATAATAAGTTATTTGTGACTAACCATTTTACAACGATGTGTCTTAAAGCTTCAGTCTACTTTGCGTCTCGATAATATTAATTAATGAGATATGAAATCATTGTTAATATCTAATTAAATTCATTGATTGAGAAATTATAATTTCCAAAGAAAAATTATTTCTTCATTAAAAAAAAAAAAAAAAAAAAATTAAGTAATGATTGTTTATGAATTATTGAGAATCATCATCTGATTTCATATCTTGTTAAATATATTTTAACGAGATTTTTAAATTTAAATATTGGAAATAAAGTTTACATAAGTGTTGATTAACTTACTGAGTAGGTGGCTGTGATTCATTGGGTATATTTGGATTCGAATAGGCTGGAAAATATGAGTAATTTGGATAGGGTGGGGGTGGTGGATGGGGAAAGGGTGCGTAGTAATTTGATGGAGTGTTTGTGGGTGGTGGAGCATAACCACGATGCATGTATGGATCAGCTACTGGTGGTGGTGGATGTAATGCTGAGTACATGCGAGCATAGTCTGCATTGTATGATGGAGTACCATAAGCACCATATCCTGGTGTTCCTGAAATTGTATTTATCATTTATTTATGAATAAAAAAGGATTTTGTCATGAAGTACTTTAAAGTTTTGGAAATGAGTAAAAAAATTTCAGAAGTATTTAGCGAAAATCTAGGGAATTAGTGGGTTGAGGGAAAAATGTAAAAAGACCATTTTTGTAGAGAATTTTATAAGCTACAAAAGAGATTTCTTCATATTTTTTCGTAAACCTACGAGTTTCAGAGATATCAACAAAAGAATGAAAAATAAACCTAAAAAAAAAATTTAAAAAATGTTTCAAACTCACCAGGTGGATAACCTGTCGTAGATCCAGGTGGATAATGCCCGGAATAAGCATCATACGGTGCTGGAGGATAGCCAGTAGGATACCTTCCCCCAGGAGGATGACTAAACGCTGTAGGAACACTCGTCCCAACTGGAGCCACACCCTCAGCCTTCACCCCCATATTCCCCTCCACAGGCACCTGTTGTCCCACTTGCCCTCCCTGTCCAATCTGTCCAACTCCAGGCCCTTGGACTCCCTGCCCAAACGCCCTATCCTCCCCTTTCACTTCCTGATTTTTCCCTCCAGGTGCACCTCCAGGAATTCCACCAGGAATTCCAGCAGGAGTACCTCCACCATAAAACCCTCCATAACCCCCAGGATTTGCCCCCAAACCCCTCGCCCTGGGATCAGGATACTCATAATACCTCGGATATTCAGCATAAGGATAAGCCTGAGGCATTCCCCTCCCATGGGGATCATCCTGTACCTCTGATTGTCGTTCATCACCCCCAGATGATACCTGATTACTAGTCTCCATTGTCACAATTTTCCCCTGAGGTGGATTCACTTGAGAATTCACCTGAACACTCCCCTGGGAATTCCCCTGAGGATTAATAACACTGGTCTGCCCCTGTGAATTCCCCTGTACCTGATGAATCTGATGAACAATTGGTGGTACAACACTTCTCACATTCTCCTCAATAATAATCTCATCATCCTCTTTACCCCCTGAATATCTCTGATTGCACCCAAAACTCCTCAAACCCTTTCCCTCCTCCTCGGTCTGTTGAGCCTGAATACTCTGAACATTTCCTTTACTCGTTCCAAAACTCCTAATCTCCTGTTTATCCTCCTGACTACCTTCACGATTACCTCTCCCCCCAGAATCCTCCCTAAACTCTGATCCACCCTCCCCAACAATATCCTCAAGCCTAACCTCCTCAACCCTCTGATCAATCCTAGGCTGTGAATCCGAGGAATTTGAATTTTCTCCAGCTGAATGATCCATCTCTTTTCCCTTAGAAATTCTCTGCAGAGAAACTTGATTATTCAATGCAAGATTTTTAACCACTGGAGTTGGTACAATACTCTTTCCTCTTTTCATATCTTTATCAGGAAATTGTTTGTATCCAGATCCACTACTGGGTCTGGACAATGGTCTTGGTGTAGCTGGAGCACTTGTTGTCTTTGGAATAATAGAAATAGCTGAATTATTCCTGAGAAATCCAACATCAGGTTTTGCTCTTGGAGATGTTACAGTAGCTGTAATACCCTCATTTCTCTTTTTAGGCTCTTCCTCACGTTTCTGTTGATTCAATTTCAAAGCTGTTCTAATCGCTATAATCTTACCAGACTCCAGCTGCATATAAATCCCTTTAGGACTCTTCAGTACCATCACACGTTGTCCAGCTTTGAGTACAATACTACTCTTATCAGGAGAATTTGTAGGAATTACAACGTCTAAAGGTAGCGTCATCTCTTGAGCACTCATCCCCTGTCTTTGCCAAACTTCAGCTGGAATCCATCGACTACCAACAACACCTCTGGCACCAAGACCTTCAGCTCTCTGTTGCATCGGTCTCACTGAAGCAACTGGTTTAGGCGCTACACCAGTATCCCTTATAGCTCTTATCTGCAATCCACCAGCTCTTGTTGCTGTATTTCCAGGTATATAATTGTAACTAGGCCGTGAACAATTAGCCGCCATTTTCTCAAGCTCATAACCTCTTCTAGCTAATCTCTTCTCAGCTTGACTCAATTTTTTATCCTTCCTATCAACCAAAAGACTCTCATGGTGGAACGGTTGTTTAGTCAATATCGAAGAGTGTTTTTCAAGGACTGTATGCATAACTTGATCCGTATAAGTGTCTTTGGATGATGAAAAATCTTGCACTTGGCTGTCTTCCTCAAAATCCCAGGACAATGTTGTAGCTTCTTTCAATGATAAATGAGCATCAGGATTGCATTGATCAACAACTCTGTCTGCCATTCCCTGTTTTGATATCTGTCGATCGTAGATCTTTCGCTCTAAGCAATTATCAGTCACCAGTCGATAAACATAGCAAGGCTTCTTCTGACCGTATCTGTACACCCTGCAAACAGCTTGTGTATCATGACAAGGATTCCATGAGGCATCAAACACAATTGCTCTATTGGCTCCAACAAGATTAATCCCCAAAGATCCTGCACGAGTCGAAACTAAAAATAGGTGAATCCTGGGATTAACATTGAACTCATTTATCAATTTCTCACGTTCTAGGGCACTCGTGCTACCATCCAATCTGTAGTAATTAACATTCTTGAACCATTTTTCAGTTGTTCCATCGGGATTTTTAAAATCATTACGAGCTAGAAAGTCTTCTATCAGATTCAGGGTGAATAAGGATTGTGAGAACAAGAGAACTCTGTCACCTAGACGAATTGATTCTTCCAAAATGCAGAAGAAAAGTGTCATTTTTGCTGAAGCATCTATTAGGCCTTCTACATATCCTTTCATCAGTTCTGTTGCCCAATCATAGGGAATTCCAGGATCTTCTTTACCATTTGGAGAATTCTTGAGGTCTTTTTCTTCATCTTTCATAACAACTTCGTCGTCTGATTTCTCTTCTTTTTGTGGATCTAACGACATTTCTTCTTTCTCTTTTTCTTCCTCTTTTAGTGGATCTGAGACGGTAGTTTGTTGGAAGTTTAAGGGTGGAATTGAGGGAATTGGTGGAGGCTGATTGGAAATTTCTGGGGGTGTTTGAGTGTAATTTGTTGGTAATGTTTGGGTTTGTATTCCGATTGATTCGTTGGGTCTTAAGAGAGTCGATTGAGGTGGTTTTTCTTCTGTTTTTATCGAGACTTCTGGGTTCTGTTGAAACTCGTAATTTTGGGGGTAGTTTTGGGTCTGAGGGTAGTAATTACCTGGATATCGAGGTTGATTGGTGTCCCAGGTGGGTTGAGGTAATTGTTGGTAATTTCCTTGCCATGGGAATCTCTCCTCTTGTTTGAATTGATTCTGATTAGAGTTCTGTTGAGTTGCATCAGAGGGAAAATTTTGAGTTTGATAGTTTGATGATTGATTTGGTGTTTCTGGCTGATTCTGAGGGGCACTGTAGGGTTGTTGAGGTGCTGGATATCTCTGTCCTTGAGGATTATGTTGCTGATTCGTTGGAGGAACTAGTGGATAGCCCTGAGGTGGGAAAGACTGTCCTTGAGGATTTTGATATCTCAATTGATTCTGATTCTGATTGTTGATGTAATTCTGTTGAGGCTGTTGCTGCTGAGGTGGAAATACTTGACCCTGAGGAGGATTTTGTTGATAACCAGTGCCTTGATTCTGTCCACCAGGTGCATAATTACTGGAAGATGGTGCTGGAGTTGGATTATTTATGTATGTCTGTGGAGCACTTGTATTCTGATTAATCGACGGTTGATTCTGACCACTTGGTGGGTACGGATGTTGGCCCAATTGATTATCCCTGTACATCTGATTATTACTCCCACTCTGTTGATAATTCTGGCTCTGCGATGAATTTTGCTGATAACCCGTATACTCATTAATCTGAGAATTTCCAGAATTACTCATTTGACCAGAATTCTGTCCCTGATTCTGATAATTTTGAGTAACATTTCCCTGATGTCCTGAATTATTCCCAGAATTTGGATAATTTCTCTGATCTTGAAACTGATAAGATCTATTAAACCCAGAAATATCATAATTTGTATTATTTCCCTGCTCTCGAAATTCAGAATTTTGTCCATTCATAAATTTCTGATTTCCCTGATTTTGTTCACCAGCTGTAAAATTCTGATTCTGATAATTACCCTGAAAACTACTATTCCCTTGAGAAAATCCTTGAAACTGTTGATTAGAACCTTGAAATCTCTGATTCTGATTATTATAAAATTCATTAAATTCTCCAGTCTCTCCCCTGAAATAATTACTCCCTTCATTACCCCTGAATTCTTGATAATTCTGTGAGTAATTGGGATTTATCAAATTCGTTGAAACCTGTTGAAAATTTCCAAAATTTCCTTTATTCTCACCAATCTCTCCTTCATTATCATTGACTGTTAATGAGTTTGGTTGAACACTGGCTGCAGGTTTGCTCTTAACAACATTAACCTTCTTCCCCTTTTTCTCTCCTCTACCTCTACCCCTGACCTTCTTATTACCAGCAGTAGTTTTCTCAATAGTCTCCCCAAGATCCAAATCATCCTCCTCATTGCCCTGGCGTTTTCGCAGAAAATGATAAAGAATATCAGGATGATTCCAAATTTTACAACAAACAGCAAAAGCCTTGAGAGGATTTGGTACAGCTCTTGTCTTTACAACTTGATTCATAAAAGTGTCGTAAAGCTTTCTCTGATGTGGTGTCATTCTAACAAGAAGAATATACTCTTCTTTTCTGGGCAGTGATATCTGAAGAACCGAGTGCGATCGTCTCTGGACAAAACCCTCAAGCAATGCATGAAGCACATGAGCCCTGTATCTCATCAATCTTATATCTTGTGGTGTTGAATCAATACACTGACCATTCTGAATTGGTCTTTCAAACATATTACAAAATTCTGCTTTAGTACCAAGATAATTTGGACGTACAAAGTCCACCATACACCAGTACTCAAGCAGATTATTCTGAAGTGGATAACCAGTCAGAACAATTCTCCTCTTTGTTCGCATTTGCTTCAATGCTAAACTTATACTTGCGTGAGAATTTTTTATTCTGTGGCCTTCATCACAAATTACTAGATCAGGTCCTGGATTCACAAGGGCACCATGCATTTCATCCAGAAGAGGTTTATTCTTATTTTCCTCTTCAACTTCAATGTTGTCTTTAAAAGCTTGTTGTCCTCTCTTTCGTTTTCCTTTATTTGATTTCTTCAGGGACAACTGACGATACAATTCGTAACCAATCAAAAGTACTCCACCAACTTTCTGCCACTCTCTGATAACCCTAGCACGTGCTGCCATAGTTTTGTGGGAGTCATTGAGAATGTGGAGATGAAAATGACGAGGACGTACTTCAAGGCCTAAAGGTGCATCAACACTGAAGGGAGTTGGCACCTTTTCTGAATTTTTTTTCAAGTCTTGAGAGTCTTCTTTTGAAGTTGATGTAGATTCTTCTTTAGTCAGAGGCTCTTCAGGCTCTTTTTTTATTGAAGGAGTGGGATTTTGAGGGGGTGCAAGTTTTTCATCTTGTGGAGGTGGTGGGGGATAATTTTGGTACTGCGATGGATAGGGGGAGGGGTTCTGCTGATTCATGGGATACATTTGAGGGTAGGGGGTGGGGTTGGGAGGACAATCGAGTTCTTGTTTCAGTTGAGGATAGGATTGAGGGACGTTGGAGTAGATGGGGAAATTTTGGGGAATGTGGGAAGTATTTTCATGGGTTTTTAGGATATCAGGGTAGTAGGGTGGAATCTGGGGGGTTTCGTAGTTTTGGAATTGAGGGGTTATGAGGGTGGAGGTGGGTAAGGGTGGCTGAGGAAGTTGGGGATGCTCTTGTTGAGATCTAGAGTCTGTACTCATAGAACGTGATGAGAGGCTTGAGATGTCGGTTTGATTTGAATTCTCTTCTTTGATGTCACACTTTTGTTCTGCCTTCTTGAGTGATGCATCAGCTTTAACTGCATCAGGATCCTCATAAGGTAGCCACATATTAAACTCAGCTAACCAATTCTGGAGTGTATTAATTGGCATAATACAGAGTACAGTTTTTGCATTAGTGCATCTGAAAAATATGTCACAGAAACTAGCAACTTGAAGTGTCTTTCCCAATCCCATACTGTGTGCTAAAATACATCCAAATCCAGAAGAGCTCTTGAATCTCTCAATACTCTCTACAATATTATCAAAAAGAAATCTAATTCCCCCGATCTGATGTGGCTTGATGATTCTCGCTACCTGAGGTGCCAAGAAAACATCAGGCTCTCCATCAGGATGTCCAACATTAATAAGTACCCTTCCAACTTCGTCAGGTATATTATACCTATCATTTGTATGCATTCCAGAATTAGATGGATCATCCTCAGTATCTGTTTCCTCACCACCACTTGGATCACTCAATACAATACAATCATCATCAGAACTCTCTGAAGAACTTGATATTGTCACTACATCCTTACCTTTAACAGGCTTTGGTGACTTTGGTGTTGGTATTATACGATGTATTCCAGTATTCATGTCCTCAATTTCACCCTCAGACATATCAGAGTCTGAGTAATAGGGTACATGATCCATGGGTTCTCTTTTTGGAACTACTGGAGAAATACTTACTGATGGAGTCATCATTCTTATTCTCTGCTGTAAAACTGTTTGTGCTGATCCTTTCATCATCATTTTGGACATCATCATTTGATTGTGGGCCTGGTGCTGGGCTTGATAACCACCTCGACCTTTCCAACGTACTCCTGATAGAGGACGTCTTGGAGATGATCCAGGCTGGGTTGAAGAGCTTGATTGAGTGTTTGGGGGTGAGTGCATGTTCATTAAAAGAGCCGTTGGGGATTTAATCTGGGAGCTTGAAGGGGATTGGGATATTGTGGTGCCCATTTCATTTTGCTTTCCCTGGAGAAGACTTATCACTCGGGGCTGGCTTTTTGCTGATTGTCGATGATTTGCTATCTGACGCTGGACTTCACGAATTATTCTCTGTTGTTCCTGAACTCTTCTTAGACGCTCCATCTCTTGGCGCTGGGCAGAGAGGGTCGCTTCGTCCAGCTGAGTCTCATCCATCACTTCGCGAATGTTTCTGCGCATGTTGGAGAGCTTTTTCTCTGATTTTAACTCGGTTTCATCGGCGGTTTCTGAGAGCTTTTGCTTTTTCTTTGCTTGGTCAATTTCTTCCGCAGTACCACGACGTTTTGAGGGATCTGTGTCCTCTGGGTCGGAGTGGGGGGGAGGTGAATGACAGAGGCTTTCAGAGGAGTCATCCTTGGAGAGAGGCTTACCCAGGAGGTCGGCTTCTGACACCTCTTGACCTTCTATTGGAGCACCTGGAGATTTAGGGGAGGTGAGTTAATTTTTTATTCAGTATTTTAGAGATATCTTGAGAAGCAATAGGATGACGAGAAAATATCAAAAGACATTTTTTATAGATAATAAAATTTTCTACAAAAAAGGTCCTCTGGTATTTTTCCCTAAGCCTACTAGTTCCAAAGATATCAACGAATTAATTGTTTAATTAATATAAAAAAAAATGTATTTACCTTCTAATGGAAGAGTATCCAAGATATTAACAGCCTCAACATCATCATCAGGACAAGAACTCTCAGATTGTTGTCTCTCAGAGTCCATTCTCACCCCAATCTCTGTATCAATGGTTTCATCAAGATCCATATCATCTCCAGACCCCTCAGAATTCATATCCTCATTCGATCGCCTCATATCATCTCTATGCATTGACATATTCTTTCTCTCCATTTCACCTTCACTCGTCTCACCACCAGTCTCCTCTGAATCCTCATCATTACCCCCCAGTATTCCCTGATTACTCCCACTAGATGTCATCGTCACTTCATCAGTACCGGAGGCATTGGATTTGGAATTACTCCTTGGAGCAACTCGTTCAATCGTAACGTCTCCAATTCGAGTCAAAAAACTGTCCAAACTGTTTGACATTATGTTCCATTCAATTTGTCTTTCACAGTTAAATCTCAACTTTCTTGATTAATTTATGATTTTTTTTTTTTTGTGAAATTTTTTTCTAATGTTCACATTGTGAATACTTCCCAATTAATCTGGGAAATTTATTTAATCTGAAAATAAATGAAATATTGAGGTTTTTTTTTCAGATTTGATAAAACAAAATTTTCATGTTTCGTTAATCGTGTTTATTTCGGTAATGAGTTTATATACGAAAAAATGTCAAAAGACATTTTTTGTAACTCATGAAATTCTCTACAAAAAAGGTTTCTTGACATTTTCTCCTGGAATAACTCACTCCGAAGATAATTCAACAATTAACAACAATCCTTTAAAAATTAACGTACCAACTATTTCCCAAATATCTCTGAAACTACTAGGTTTATCAAAAAATCTCAGAGGACCTTTTTTGTAGCCCTCGAAATTCTCCACAAAAAATATCTCTTGACATTTTCCTCTAAACCCACTTATTCCCAAGATATTCTCACATTTACTCTTTCCTCACTCCAATAAAAATTTCCCAGCCCCAAAAAATCTTGTTGACATAATACCCTCCCCCCCAACTCCTCAAAATTTCCAACAAGACAACAAACTCGGTCTCCACCCCCTCCTGAATCCGTCAAACCTCTCAAAAATTCTTTCTGCCCCTCAATTGTCATAAACAATCATCAAAAATCCTCAAAAAAATCACAAAAACAGATGACTAAAAAATGTTCAAATTCCCTCACAACAAAAACCTCAATTTCACCCCTCAAAATCACCTCACCACCCCTCAAAAATAATCATCATCTCATCCAAAAACAATTCCCTAAATCCCCAACAATTAGAACCTCCATCATGTCCAAAAGTGGGAGCTGTCAAAGCAGAAATAATGTTTGTTTTTCCTTGAGAAATTCAAATTAACCCCAAAAATTCAACAATCGAGAGCCTTAAAAATCTCAAGATAAATAAATAAACAATTAAATTAAGTCAATGAGTGCAAGATGATACCTTTTAATTAGTCCTCAGTGGTTACTCTCAGTTGTAAAATAATTTCTCACCCACACAGAGACACTCTGACGGACGCCATAGCGTCGTCTGTTCTTCTCTCAATGTTACAGTTCAATGTTCAAAATAAATTAATTATTAATTAATGGTGAATCACCAGTTATAGAGTAACTTACACTGTTGAGGTGAGTTTGTTCATATTTGTTATTTGGGAATCAGTGAAAAGTTTGAGATTATTTATCCTCAACTACTGGCGATTGGGCATGATACGGAGAACGTTCATCACACGCGTCCCTACCACTACACTGACATAATAATTTTTGTTAGGTATTTCGGCGAAAACTTTTATTGCTGAGTGTACAAGACAAGTAAACGCCATTTTGTTGGTTGGGATGCGGAACTTCCGGGAGAATTGGCTTTATGAATTTTCTTTGGATTTTTTAACTTTTTTTTTTAATTATTTAAAATTAAAAATTCTGGGGTTTTTCGGTAATTATTGAAAATAATTTTTTTTGATTTTGTTCACAATTGTAAATTTTTTTTTTGGGTCAGCTCTCATTTGCCTTTGATTATGCAGAGATCGATAATACCGGAGGGATTAATTAATGAAGGAATGAAGTAAAATTTCATTAATTCATGGTATTGTTAAAATGTTAATGACTTTTGTGATTTTATCTTGTCATTTTGAGGAATAGAGATAGTGATTTGAAGATTGTGTTGGGGATATCTTGGAATCTAGAGGGTTTGGAGGAAAGTACCTGAAGACCTTTTTTGTAGATAATTTTGTGGACTACAAAAAAGGTCTTTTGACATTTTTTGATAAAACTAGTGGTTTTAGAGATATTTACAGAATAAGATAAAGAAAATTTTTGATTTATCCGAGAGATTAGATTTTGGGATTGTATCGTTAGAATCATTGTATCTCTTGAACCAATGGATTTAGAGAAAAATGTGAAAAGACATTTTTTGTAGAAAATTTTATAATCTACAAAAAAGGTCTTTTGACATTATACCATAAATCCATTAATTCCAGAAATATCCACGAGATTGTATCGACAGATAAAAAAACGATTAGTTTCTCGTTACTGATAGTACTTTATTAATGTTTCATTATCAAACAAAAGACTTTCACGTATTTCGATCACTACTTCTTACGATTCTAATAAACATTATCATTGAATAACTCATAATAAAAGATAACGATTTAATACAGAAATATAAATCAGTTGGAAAGTGATAAAACGTAACATCTCATCAATTTTTTTCCCCTTGAATAAACATTAAATTATCTCGATAACTAGTGATTTTATCGAAAAATATCAAGAGACATGTTTCGTGGGAAATTGAATTCTCTACAAAAAAGCTCTTCTGCCATTTTTTTTTTTTAACTACTAATTACCGAGATAAATCGAGAATTTTACTTTTCTCGAATTTTTCTTGTTTTTTTACGACGTTTTATCTCTTCTCAGCAGAAATAAATCTTAAAAATTGTCTCTACTCATATCAATCTACATTATAAGAAAAGCTATGCAACTAACAGCATCAGTTTTTGGTATTTTTTCCATCTGTCACAACTCAAAGAAACTAAACTAATTTGAACGAAAAGATAAACTATAAAGCGGAATTGTTCTCTCAGAACAATAATAAAGAACTTTTTCTCTTCCTCTCCATTTCATCAGATCATACTTGATATTTTAGAGATCAAAATACGAGGTTTTTCAATTATAAATAAATGATCCAAAGTATTGAAATCAGTGAATTTGTAAAAAGTAACGAATCCATTTTTCTCTTTTTCTTAAATATCGATTATCTCGATAACGAGTGGTTTCAGAGGAAAATATCAAGAGACCTTTTTTTTAGCTGAGGAAATTTCTGACAAAAAATGTCTCTTGGCATTTTCTTCTAAACTCACTAATTATCGAGATAAATAAACATTTACCGAAAATCTGAAAATTCACTAATGACGTTTTACAATTCAACAAAGAAAAATTCTTTAAATGTCTCAAAAAATAGTAGAAATGCTTCCCCAAAGTTATTAGAATAATAATGCTAATTAGCATTTTCACAGGCATCAATCCAGTCATTGTAGACATCCAGAGGCTCTGACAACAGATTAATTGTCGTTTGAAAGTCCTCCAGGCAAACTCTGCAAGTTATCCTTGCAGTATTCCTCGATTTATCCCTTTAAAAAATCATAAACAAGAGATAAATTAAAAAATTATTTTGATAAATTCACTTTAAAAAATTAAATAATTCTTTTTATCACAAAATTTCACATAACAGTCGATATAAATCATCAAATGATTGTTCTCTCAAATTAATAAACAATTATTGATGATAAATTTGATGATTAAATGATTTGTTTACCCATTAACTTACATCTTAACCTCACAAGACTTTTCGTGATTGCAAAATGGACAATTAAATTGTGTGTCCAAGGGTTCAATGGCCTTCCTCTTCGCCGGTGGTTTTCTCTTGCTCTTCCTGCGACCCATGACCCTCTTTATCAATTATTCCTCCTCTTAAAAAATGTTTTTCTGTTGTTTAATTAACAATAAATGCACTTTGGAGATGTGAAACAGTCGAACGTTGTTATTTTTCTAGATTTTTCTTTTTCTTTGTATGGACTTCAAAATAGAGGTTAGGGAGGGTGACGATAGATGGGGTTGGGCTCGATTCCAGTTTATAAACATTGAGATTGAAAGATATCCGTTTACTTAGCCCCTTTTGTATCAAATTTTTTTTCATCCTATTGAAGTAACGTTGAAGAAGTTTGATAGTTAACAAAAAAATTTTGATAGTTAATATTTCTATTTTTTATAATTTTTTTAAAAATCGCACCAGAAAAAAAACAGGTTCACCCGCACACCACGCATTAAAAATATAAAAAAAATCATTGAAGATTAATGATAGTTGAAAGAAAATGATCGATTGAACAATATCAGCATATAAATAAATTATTTTCTATCCGCCCAACGCAGCGCAATTTTAAATCCTCCAATCCTCATTTCAGCCAGTATTTAAATATTCAGCATGTAAATTACGGGAACGTCATCGATAGAATAGAGAGCTGTTGTTCTGTGCGTATGTACAACAATCAGCGAATATCTTGCAGCATCTTGCAAAATCCTACTGCGACCATCTCTTCCACTGTAAAAATTTGCATGGAACATAGCGAAACTCATCCTGATTGAGTACGGTTGTACATACAGGTCTGAAAAGGCCTAAGGAGAGTGACCGTTAAATTAAATATGCATTTCAGATTGGATTTACACTGCAAAGTAGTCTATAACACGTATTCATTTCCACGTTACCCAGGAGGTAGAATACACATGACGCGTTTTTTTTAACGTGGTATCCCCAGTAGGCCTAATCCACGGGGCTATATGGAATCTACATGTAAAATATCACCTGGTACCCGATGATGTTTTTTACATGGCGACTACATAGCGCCCAACTCCCCATAGAAGATGGGAAGCCATAGGGAGGGAATACGAGATCTGACTCCCAAGTGGAGACAGACCCGCACGACTACCCCATAGAAGATGGGGAGCCTAGGGAGGGGATACGAGATCTGACTCCTAAGTGGAGACAGACCCGCACGACTACCCCATAGAAGATGGGGAGCCTAGGGAGGGGATACGAGATCTGACTCCCAAGTGGAGACAGACCCGCACGACTACCCCATAGAAGATGGGGAGCCTAGGGGAGGGATACGAGATCTGACTCCCAAGTGGAGACAGACCCGCACGACTACCCCATAGAAGATGGGGAGCCTAGGGAGGGGATACGAGATCTGACTCCCAAGTGGAGACAGACCCGCACGACTACCCCATAGAAGATGGGGAGCCTAGGGAGGGGATACGAGATCTGACTCCCAAGTGGAGACAGACCCGCACGACTACCCCATAGAAGATGGGGAGCCTAGGGGAGGGATACGAGATCTGACTCCCAAGTGGAGACAGACCCGCACGACTACCCCATAGAAGATGGGGAGCCTAGGGAGGGGATACGAGATCTGACTCCCAAGTGGAGACAGACCCGCACGACTACCCCATAGAAGATGGGGAGCCTAGGGGAGGGATACGAGATCTGACTCCCAAGTGGAGACAGACCCGCACGACTACCCCATAGAAGATGGGGAGCCTAGGGAGGGGATACGAGATCTGACTCCCAAGTGGAGACAGACCCGCACGACTACCCCATAGAAGATGGGGAGCCTAGGGGAGGGATACGAGATCTGACTCCCAAGTGGAGACAGACCCGCACGACTACCCCATAGAAGATGGGGAGCCTAGGGAGGGGATACGAGATCTGACTCCCAAGTGGAGACAGACCCGCACGACTACCCCATAGAAGATGGGGAGCCTAGGGAGGGGATACGAGATCTGACTCCCAAGTGGAGACAGACCCGCACGACTACCCCATAGAAGATGGGGAGCCTAGGGGAGGGGATACGAGATCTGACTCCCAAGTGGAGACAGACCCGCACGACTACCCCATAGAAGATGGGGAGCCTAGGGAGGGGATACGAGATCTGACTCCCAAGTGGAGACAGACCCGCACGACTACCCCATAGAAGATGGGGAGCCTAGGGAGGGGATACGAGATCTGACTCCCAAGTGGAGACAGACCCGCACGACTACCCCATAGAAGATGGGGAGCCTAGGGGAGGGATACGAGATCTGACTCCCAAGTGGAGACAGACCCGCACGACTACCCCATAGAAGATGGGGAGCCTAGGGAGGGGATACGAGATCTGACTCCCAAGTGGAGACAGACCCGCACGACTACCCCATAGAAGATGGGGAGCCTAGGGAGGGGAAGCAGAGTCTGTCTCCAAAGTGGAGACAGACCCGCACAACTACCCCATAGAAGATGGGGAGCCAAGGGGGGGGGAACAGAGCCTGGCTCCAAAGTGGAGCACAGATCTGCCGACTTCCCATTGATGATGGGAATGACAAAGTGAGCCATTCCCATCATCAATGGGATGGAAATGGGCCCCACCCGCACCATTTCCGTGAGGTACGTCCTTATAGTACCTCTCCCTAAATTTCAAATGAATAAGCAGAGTCCGACTCCAGGAGGGAGCACAGATCTGCCAAATTCCCATTGAAGATGGGAAGCCTAATGAGCAAGTCTGTACTCCCAAGTGGAATACAGACGAGCTGACTATCCCATTAAAGATGGGAAGCCTGGTGAGCAAGTCTGTACTCGCAAATCACGACCCAATAATAAAATTTGGTCAATCTTACCCGTCCAATGTCCAAGAACTTCTTCCGAGAATAAAATCACTTCCAGCAGAGTATTTAACATTGTTTTTATCACTGTTGGAAGTTCCCGCAGGTTAGTAAATACCCCACTGGGTTTTTTTTAATGATTTTTACGCGTTTTTTATGTAAAGAGAAGCTCGGCTTCTGTCTCGATGTGGAAATTAGCGACGCCATTTTGCCAATCCAAGATGGCGTCAATTCAGGCAGTAGAAGGAATGCGCAGTGGCGCCCTCTATAGTGTGAGTGTCGACAACCGTTTATTTGTTAATTATTATTCATTAATAATAATTAATAAATAATTATATATTATTTATTAACAATAATTAATAAATAATAATTAACAAATAAACGGTTATTTCAGTGGTCACAACACACGATAAAATTTGGCCAATCTAACCCGTCCAATGTCCAAGAATAAAATTACTTTTACCAGAGTATTTAACTTTGTTTTTATTACTGTTGGAAGTTCCCGCAGGTTAGTAAATACCCCAATGGGTTTTTATGATGATTTTTATGCGTTTTTTTATGTAAATTATGTAAAGAGAAGCTCAGCGTCTCTCTCAATGTGGAAATTAGCGACGCCATTTTGCCAAGCCAAGATGGCGTCGGTTCAGGCAATAGAGGGGATGCGTAGTGGCGCCCTCTATAGTGTGAGTGTCGACTCACATTATTATCTGTTCTTACCTTTGTTTTTTACTCATTCATAATTATTTATTATAAATAATAATGAGTAATAATTAATAAATAATAATTAACAAATAAACTGTGATTTTGTATCTAATCAGTGGTCTAACCTAACCTAGTAGGGTTGAATTGAATCGATCATTTTTTTGATTCTTTTGTTCCAATGTGACTAATGGAATTGAGTGAGAGAGGAATGGGGAAAAATAAGAGATTTTCTCTTGGGGTTTTGAGTTCTAGTTCTAGTAGCACTTGGCATAGAGGGCCACGAGCTCATTACACGTGGTAAATGTTAGTTGGTGGTTGAGGTATTCTTAAGTGCACAACGTGTCATCCTCAGGTGTTTTTCGGAGGTCCCTCTGTTGACATAAAAGTCGAAGAGTTTATCTATTTACATCAGAAATTGAAATTTTTTAGTTTTTTTCAGTCATTCTCAAAATGCATTTCATATTTCTACTTGGAGTTTTTGTTCTACCGGCATTGACGTGTGCTGAGGAAGAGATTGACATGAAATTATTGCAATGTTTAGGTGAGTAAACAATTTTTTTAATTATTTTTTCACTAATTTTTGTTTTTTCACTCGAGTTTTATGAATTGATTTACTATTTTGAGAATATCTCTGTAACTAGTGGGTTTAGAGGAAAATGTCAATAGACTTTTTTTTTGGAGAATTCAATTTTCTACAAAAAAGGTCTTTTGACATTTTCCTCTAATCTTACTAGTTCCAGAGATATTCCTAAAATAATGTCTCTAAAATTTTTCGAGTCATTTTCTACATTCTGATAGTTTGAGGAATCATTTAAACTAATTATTGAATATTAGTTTGCAGATCAATGGTCGAAGAAGTAGAAAATGTTCTCACTAAAATCGATCCTTCACACGAGATGGAAATAGGAAATTATCGTCTGGATGCTAAAGGAAATATGCAGAAGAAAAAGGTAACATTTACATTCTCATTTCACTTTTTGTTAAATATCTCAAAATCTAAGAGAGGTAGCAAAATTTTTGATAATACCTTTTTTGTAGATCACACTTCACTCTACAAAAAAGGTATCTATGAAAATTTCTATATCTCCCTTAGATTCGGAGATATTCAATAAAAACTCAAAACGATTTTTCAAATTTCAAAAAATGAAATATCAATTATCAAATTCAATTTATTATTTCTTATCGATTATTAGGTGCCTCTGAGAGAGTCTGAAGTGCACATTTCAGAAGTTTTGGACAATATCTGTGATAAAATGGATGACTACGTCAGAGCCAAGTACAAATCCAATGGTAGACTAACTGTCATGCGTTTGATGACTCCAGACAGTCAGTTGAATCCTGACATCAGTAATGTGGATATTATCCAAGATGGAGACCTGAATAAAAGTCTCAAATACTACGTAAGTATGAGACATAATTTCAAAAGTCTTGTGGAAAGATAGAAACAGATGGCAATTAAAAAAGGAATTTTTTTTCTAGTGTAAAGAAATCATTGAAGAACACGAAGATCCAATGATTGAGGTCTTCAAAGGAGGAGAATCTGATGTTATAAACAAAATTTGTACGAGAGAAACTAATATTTGTGATGATGAACTTCCCCCAGATGATGATGTCACAGACACTGAAAAGGATGAGCTTTAAATAACTAAATGATCAATTTCTAGTAAATAACAAAGGGTCTAATTCAATAATTACCAAAAAGAATTTTATCATCAGAATTTAATCATCGAATTTTCAAGAGCTCCAATGACGTCGATATTGGAAATCAGTTATATACAACACATATCAGAGATTGAACGTTGTGATTCTATTTTTGGGAATAAAGTTTGAAATTATTTCTTTAAAAAATTCGACCATTCCTCAAAAATGAGTGATCTTAGGGAGAAATGTCAAGAGACATTTTTTGTAGATGAGAAAATTTCCCATTAAAAATGTCTTCTGTCATTTTACTCTAAAATCACTTGTTCTCGAGATAATTTAATTTTTAATCAGTCTTGAATGGTTTTCTTTTTCTTTGATAAAGTTTCAATTTTATTGAATAATTAAATCTGATTAATCCACTTTCTCTTCCTTCTTCCCCTTGAGTTTTTTCTTTGTAGCAGAAAGAATTGATGATATTTTCTTTTTCGATGCTGATACCAATCTCGATAAAAGTCCCTCTTGAATCTCTTTGAGAACTAGTTTTTTAGTTGCAATATTGTGGAGAGGACCAAAGGCTAGAGCAACTGCTGTGCTAGCTAGACAAATGACGTTATATGGCATACTGAAGTCTGGAGTTGGTAAACTTATTAAAATTGTTTCTGTCCGAAGTTGCACGAGATATCCAGCTCTAGATGCATTAAAACTGAAATTAAAGGAATGATTAAATTATCGAATAAACAGAATTGTTCAAATAAATTTGCCAATATCTCGGGAACAAAGGGATTTAACGGAAAATGTCAAGAAATCTTTTTTGTGTAGAATTTCAAGAGCTACAAAAAAGGTCTTATGACATTTTTGCTTAAACCTGATAGTTCTCGAGATATTCAGAAAATACTTTATGACGAATTTGAAAAAATTGATTTTCAAGTCAATGGTATTTTTTAAAATAATTACCTAGACGTTATTGTACTTCCATCAATAGGCAATCCAGTGTAATTTCTCGCAGTAGGAAGAGAAGCAGTAATAATAGCAGGACCCATATAAAATCCATGATTAGCGTCTGGAGGATATTCCTGCCATTTTAAAAACAAATAATCCATTTCAATTGAAAATTTCGTAACAGAATGTGGGGGGAGACGAAGAATCAATTCCAGGTAATAAGGCTGGAGTCTTTCTCTTCCTGGAGAATACCTCAAAGTCACTAAAAGACAGAAAAATACAAATATTGTGATCAATTCCAAACCGAAAAAAAGTTTTTAGAGTAAAAATAATTTTTACTCACGAGGTTTTACAGTCTCTCCATTACGTTCTATCTTCATGGAATGTAAGTACACTGATAAGTACCAGGGAATGTTCTCTAATACCACAACATCAATTGCTTGCCAGTGATTGTTGTACAATTTTGTTATCAAAGTAGCTTTATCTTGACCATAGCCTGAAACATCAAAGATAAATTACTTTTTTCTACTTATTTCGACAATTATTGGACTTTGATAAAAATGTCAAGAAACCTTTTTTATAGAGAATTTTATTAGCTACAAAAAAGGTCTCTTGACATTTTCTCCTGAAATTACTCATTTTCGAAATAATCCCATAATAAACAAATTAAAATTTTCAAAAAAATAATTTAGCAATAAAATCACTTCATTACTAATTCGTCAATAACTTTTGAAAAAACAATTAGAATTGAACAACTTTTTTTTCATTTTAAAGATCACAAAAAGCTGTTAAAATAAACTCTAAATTATCTAAATTCGACCCAGTAAATTCAGAGTTATGAGCAATCAAAGATGAATTACTGAGAAAATTTGTGAAAAAAATGTTAATTATTGATTTAATTACCAATAATGTATCGATTAGCAGACAAAATTGAAGGAAACTCCACACCACCAGTTCTCCCTTTACTATGAACAGCAGCCAAATTAAAAACTCCTCTCTTACACACATCTCTGTTATCATAAACAGCAATTTCATTTTTTTGTCCTCCTCGTAAACTCAAGATCGTGGCACTAGGAGCTGGTGTTAATCTATACGTATGAATACTATTATTCGTAGAAGTATCAACATAAATATTACTCAATGTTGCTAAAGGACAGACTCCCATGAGTCCCATGCCAAAAAGTTTCCTCAGTGACCAGTCCTGATTTCCCTCAACCATTGTATCATAAACAAGAGAAATTGACTGTCTCAATTCAAGGGAAGACAGTGTACATGCTGCATTACCACAAACTGATCGAAAATGTATTCCAATCGAGTGATAATTCGTGTTGTGGATATATGCAGAGTTTAATAATGTCGCCAGACCCTTTTTAGAATCACAGGGCAAGAGTTTTTTGAAGGGTGTGAGATTTTCTGTGCAAACAATTTCTCGAGGAAGTGATGAATATCTCAAATGAGTTGAATTTGGTATTTTCTCAACCACTCCCATTGGACGAAAGCTAAACTCTGGGGACATGCTGTTGGAGGGCTCTACGAAGTTCAGGGAGGCACAGAGAAGCCCTGATAGGGCATTCGTCAAGGCTTTCCACTCTTTATCAACACTAAATGGTAAAAATTATCATTTTAATGGAGTAAATTAATTAGTGAACATTCTTTCATGAATATCTCCGTAAGTGAGAGTTTTAGAGAAAAATGTCAAAAAACCTTTTTTGTAGCTCTTGAAATTCTCTACAAAAAATGTCATTTGACATTTTCATGTATACCTACTAGATTCAAAGATATTCGCAAAATAATGAAAACAAAAATTTTTGAATTAAACATTTTTCAAGAACTTTACTCATAATTAAATAATTATCTCACTCTTGGACATGTTCATGAAACCAGGCATAAATTTCTGCCCCTGGGCCCGCATCGACCACCGGATATCCCCATTTTCTGTATCTCCACAATCCCTCAGTCAAACTGATGTGTAATTCCTGGACATTGTGTCTATCAATTATGACACTGAGTCCTCGAGGAAATAAATGTGTATGTTGCACTGAAAATTACCAAAATCTCCATGAATATGCCGAGGTCATTCCACAATAATAATAAGAAATAATTACTCACATTGTTTTGAATTTCTGGAGACTCTCCAGAGAGTTGTAAATTGAAAATACGAGTATACATGCCCTGATGAAAGGGGTTTAATGAATAATTCCTCATCAAATGAGTCATTATAAATTCCTCCAGAGATTACTAAATTGACTTGAATAATGAGTAATAAAATTACACAGTTGAAGATTTTCATTGTTGGGAATATTGTTAACACATAAATTGAATTTTTATTATTTATCACTTCACTTTTTAGGTTTTATGGTTTTGTTATTCCTGACGGAGCCCCCCGCTTTTCTCGGTTGTGTTATTCCGGGGGGGCTTCGCTTATACTTCCACCACTGAGCACCACCACGGTTGTACAGAATCTAGTGAGGAGCAGTTGTCCACAATAACGCTTGGACACCACACTTTTTGTCGGTCAAACAGTATCGGTAGGGAAGAAATTAAATCTTCTTTACCTGTAATCGATCGGAGTTATCAAATCCAATTGAATTCCGGAGATGGCAGCAGTTACTCAATTATAGAAATAGTGAAAATAAACGCTCTTCAAGGCTTCAAGCAGGGGTTATCAATTCAACCAATGTATATTTTTTGGATTGCATGATCGTCGTCTAAAATTCATAAAGACAATGTACTGTTATTGATTACACTTCCTTTACGATGTAATTGTGTCAATTGTACATCGTCGGTCTAAAATTAAAGGGGCGTAAGTGCCATGATTTTTCGTTCATTACAAAAATTTCAGTGAAATCCGAGAAAAAATCCGATTCAGTGAAAAAAAAAAAAATTCAAAGAGAATCAGAATTTCGAGAGAAAAAATCCCAGCAGCCCCAGCCGGGAGTTGAACCCGGATCTCCCAGTTACGCGCCGGGCACTCTACCAACTAAGCTACCGGGAACTACGGAAATTCTCTCTCTCAATTCAACTCTATACGCCGCCTACCACCATTAGGCATCAATTCAAATTCAAAGAGAATCAGAATTTCGAGAGAAAAAATTCCAGCAGCCCCAGCCGGGAGTTGAACCCGGATCTCCCAGTTACGCGCCGGGCACTCTACCAACTAAGCTACCGGCTAATAACTAAGCTTCGGCGCGTCCTAAGGAAGAATTGAAAAAAAATTTCAGTGAAATCGCCAACGTTTTTCTATGTCAAAAGTGAGGGAGAGTGTTAGAAGGCGAAATTGGCCGAATTACCCGACCGAGAAATTTGAGTTTCCGCCTTTGAAAGTTTTTTTTGGCCCCCCTTCTATCTCAAAAGTGAGGGAGAGTGTTAGAAGGCAAAATCTGCCGATTCACCCGACCCGAGGGGAGTTTCCGACATTGATTGTTTTTTTTTGATATGTTAAAGTAGCGGAGCCACTCTCTGCTTGACTGGGATTTCATCGGGAGTTCCTAGGGAAGAATTCAAAAAAAAAATCAGCGAAATAGCGGTTTTCCTTCTATGTCAAAAGTGAGGGAGAGTGTTAGAAGGCAAAATCTGCCGATTCACCCGACCCGAGGGGAGTTTCCGACTTTGATTGTTTTTTTTGATATGTTAAAGTAGCGGAGCCACTCTCTGCTTGACTGGGATTTTTTCTGTGGGTCCTAGGGAAGAATTCAAAAAAAAAATCAGCGAAATAGCGGCCCTCCTTCTATGTCAAAAGTGAGGGAGAGTGTTAGAAGGCAAAATCTGCCAATTCACTTGACCCGAGGGGAGTTTCCGACTTTGATTGTTTTTTTTGATATGTTAAAGTAGCGCAGCCACTCTCTGCTTGACTGGGATTTTTTCTGTGGGTCCTAGGGAAGAATTCAAAAAAAAAATCAGCGAAATAGCGGCCTTCCTTCTATGTCAAAAGTGAGGGAGAGTGTTAGAAGGCAAAATCTGCCAATTCACTTGACCCGAGGGGAGTTTCCGACTTTGATTGTTTTTTTTGATATGTTAAAGTAGCGCAGCCACTCTCTGCTTGACTGGGATTTTTTCTGTGGGTCCTAGGGAAGAATTCAAAAAAAAAATCAGCGAAATAGCGGTTTTCCTTCTATGTCAAAAGTGAGGGAGAGTGTTAGAAGGCAAAATCTGCCGATTCACCCGACCCGAGGGGAGTTTCCGACTTTGATTGTTTTTTTTGATATGTTAAAGTAGCGGAGCCACTCTCTGCTTGACTGGGATTTTTTCTGTGGGTCCTAGGGAAGAATTAAAAAAAAAATCAGCGAAATAGCGGTTTTCCTTCTATGTCAAAAGTGAGGGAGAGTGTTAGAAGGCAAAATCTGCCAATTCACTTGACCCGAGGGGAGTTTCCGACTTTGATTGTTTTTTTTGATATGTTAAAGTAGCGCAGCCACTCTGCTTGACTGGGATTTTTTCTGTGGGTCCTAGGGAAGAATTCAAAAAAAAAATCAGCGAAATAGCGATTTTCCTTCTATGTCAAAAGTGAGGGAGAGTGTTAGAAGGCAAAATCTGCCGATTCACCCGACCCGAGGGGAGTTTCCGACTTTGATTGTTTTTTTTAATATGGTAAAGTAGCGCAGCCACTCCCTGCTTTATTGGGATTTCTTCTGTGGGTCCTAGGGAAGAATTCAAAAAAAAATCAGCGAAATAGCGGCCCACCTATGTCAACAGTGAGGGAGAGTATTAGAAGGCGAAATTGGCCGAATTACCCGACCGAGAAATTTGAGTTTCCGCCTTTGAATGTTTTTTTTGATATGTTAAAGTGGCGGCCTAGTTCCCAGCTTGGCTGAAATTTCGTCGGCGCGTCCTAAGGAAGAATTGAAAACAAATTTCAGTGAAATCGCCAACGTTTTTCTATGTCAAAAGTGAAGGAGAGTGTTAGAAGGCGAAATTGGCCGAATTACCCGGCCGAGAGATTGGAGTTTCTGACTTTGAAATGGTTTTTTTTATATGTTAAAGTAGCGGCCCCGTTCCCAGCTTGACTGGGATTTCTTCAGGAGGTCCTAAGGAAGAATGCAAAAAAAATTTCCGCGAAATCGCGAACGTTTTTCTATGTCGTCGGTCTAACATTAAAGAGGCGCAAGTGCCAGAAAACAGCGTTTCTAAAGTGAAAGGGGCGTATGTCCAAAAATGATGATTTTTATGTTTTTTATCCAATTTTTGACCAAAAACCTTTCAAAAAAATATCTCTGATAAACAGGCGTAATTACCAGTTTTTAATGGGACAGGGACGTATCTCCACACTTACGCCTCTTTCATTTTAATCAATAAAACGCACTTACGCCCCTTTAGTGTTATATATTGAAACTTCAGATGATGTATTTTTTTTTAATTATCATGAAAGGGGCGTAAGTGCTCGAGTCACGTTCCTTTATTATTAATTTTCCTCCACATTAATTAAAATATTACCAACAAGGATAAAAGTAAAGGGGCGTATGTACTGGACATACGTCCTTATAGTCTTTATTAATTGGAATTACGTCCATTTGGCATTTTAAAACGAACTTGACGAAAAAATCTCCTACGGAGGTAGAAAACTCCGATTTCAAAGAAAAAAAAACATACGCCCTTTTAGGTTAAAAAAAAACGAAAAATAATGGCACTTACGCCCCTTTAATTTTAGACCGACGATGTACAATTGACACAATAAATTCGTAAAGGAAGTGTAATCAATAACAGTACATTGTCTTTATGAATTTTAGACGACGATCATGCAATCCAAAAAATATACATTGGTTGAATTGATAACCCCTGCTCGAAGAGCGTTTATTTTCGCTATTTCTATAATTGAGTAAATGCTGCCATCTCTCGAATGCAATTGGATTTGATAACTCCGATCGATTACAGGTAAAAAGGATTTAATTTCTTCCCTACTGACACTGTTTGACCGACAAAAAGTGTCGTGACCAAGCGATATTATGGTCAACTGTTCCTCACTAGATTCTGTACTACCGTGGAGGTGCTCAGTTGTGGAAGTATAAGCGAAGCCCCCCCGTTATTCCTGACGGAGCCCCCCCCCCCCCCCCCCCACCTCAGAAATAGAGTGGAAGCCATTTTTTTAACCTCAAAAATCTCATTTTCTTCTATTTCTGTTGACAGAACGTACATTAGTGGACAATTGTTAATGTGTGATGATTATCCACACGTTATCACCTTAATTAACTCATCAATAGTGACTAAAAACAATAAAAATTGTGATTAAAACGCAAAATGAATTTTTTTAAAATTATTTAAACGTCAAATTTGATAAATCAGAGTGAATCTCAAGTGATAAAAAGAGTTTTAAAGGGATAATTGCTCCAATTATTCAATTATTTTTGATTATTAAAGATTGAAATATAAAATGTCGTTTAAAAAAGACGTGAGATTGTTGATAAAACCGTATTATTTGATTAATATACTTCTCAGTCTTTCGTATTTAATTGTCAAGAAAGTTTCATTCATCTGTGAATTTATTTTCAATGAGGCTGAGTGTCAATTGGAAGGGGTATGTATTAATCATAATTGTTGAATATAATTAATGGATAATGAGTGATTTTTTTTTTTATTCATTACAGAGGGAAATGGAGATTCTATTTTTTCTCGTGATTGTCATATCATTCAGAACGAGAAAAGCTGGAAGTGTCACGATGATTAATTACCTATCATCCAGTTTTGTTTACACCAAAGTTGCTAATCTTATTCTCTGGTTTTATGCTGATGTTCGGTGTGGTATTCTGTTCGCTATTATTATCACTCGTGAGTATTATTAATTAATAATTGGATTTTAATGTAATTAAACTGTCTTTAATTGAAGATAATGAGTCGAATTTACTTATTTTTGGTTAAAAATGCATTTATCTGGGAAAGGAAGGGTCTAAGAAGAAAATGTTAAGAGACCTTTTTTGTAGAGAGGAGAATTTCTCATAAAAAATGTCTCTTGACATTTTTCTCTAAAATGGCTCATTACTGAGATAATTGAATAATTGAAAAAAATGTTTTGAGCAGGACATTTTTAGGAGTTTTGGAATTATCTCGTAAATGAGTGATTTTAGAAGAAAATGTCAAAAGACCTTTTTTGTGGAGAATTTCAAGAGCTCCAAAAAATGTATTTTGACATTTTTCTGTAAAATCCATCATTCCCGAGATAATTGCATAATAAACGAGATGAATGAAATCTTCATGTCTATTGTTATCAGTCTGTGGTCTTGTACTACCTGAACCCACATATCAAGGTCCAGAGAACATAACTTATTTGAGAGGTGCAACTGGTCTGCAAGAGGAATTACAGAGAGACACGAGAGTCGTGTGGATTGTCGCTTTTTACACAGCTTGGAATCCAGCTTGTGTGAATTTTGCTCCTACTTTTTCTCAATTATCAGCTGAGTTGAGTCTCTCACTCTTTAAACACCTTCCAAATCCTCTAAAATCAATGGAAAATGTCTAATGATTTTTATTTGTCAATCAGTTACGCACTGGAGAATTTTAAATTTGGAAAAATTGATATTGGGAGATATCCAGATGCTGCAGCTAAGTATCATGTCAGTGATGCCAGTACTAGTAAACAATTACCTTCGATACTTTTGTTCAAAGATGGGAAAGAAGTGGAACGCAGACCTTATGCTGATAGCAAAGGAAAATTAGTCAAATTTCAATTTTCATTGGTTTGTAATTTATCAAGTTGATCGACTTTTTAATTATTATTATTAAATTTTTTTTTTTTTTTCAACTAATTTTCATTTATTCACCCTCAGGATAATATAAAAGCTGCATTTGATCTCAACCATGTCTACAAATCCTGCAAGGAAAATCCAATAAAAAGGAAAGAGAAAAAGGATAAAAAATCAGTGAAAGCAGATTAATTAAATTGACTAAATTACATGAAAAAAAAGAGGATATTTCAATTGAAAGATGAATAAATGGACAAATTGCTGATTATGTCCATAAAAAACAAACAATAATTCTATATATTATAGGCATTTATTATTTATATTCACAATGTGAATAATTACAAAAAAATTATACATTATTTAACGTAATGTTTAATTAGTTCAAAATGTAAATTACAAATTATTGAATTACGATGCATTAAGTCTAGTCTACAGTGTCCACACTTAATTCATCTAAAATTGATGCTCCAATTTCATTATGAACAAAATAAAATGAAGTTAAATTGATTGATCACAAATTTCCTCTTTTCACATCAAAAAGAAAAATTATCATTACCAGAATTTTAGGATTAACTCCTTAACGAGTGATTTTAGAAAAAATTATCAAGAGACCTTTTTTATAAAAAATTTTCTCCTCTTAAAAAAAGCTCTTTTGACATTTTTCCCTAAACCATTTCCTTTTCATTCTAAACCCAAAATTCAAGAATAAATCTTTCAAAAATAAAATTCACCTCCAAATCATCATCTCTAAATACTTTAAACAGGTGGCCAAATCTTACAAACTTCCCCATGAGCACTCTCAGGCACCCACATTTTATACCCTTCCAGCAAGAACCCCCTATCCCCCTCCCAGACCTCCATTAGCCTCTCCCTACTCATGACCCCCTTCGCCAACAACGCCCTCGTCAAAGCCTCATTTCTAGGCAACAATTTAGCCCAAGACTTATTAACACTTCCAGGGCTCCCAATTAGCACCTTGATGAACCTCTTCAGCTTCCCACATACCTTTCCCTCCAGCAGAAATCTAGCAAACCACCTGACCCCCTCAACACTAGCTGGAAACTCCACCTCCATGGCTGGTAGCTCCCATGCACCTCTTCCAAATGTTCCACTCATAAAACACATGACTTTTCCACTCTCCTCATCCCACCTACAATGATTCAGTCATTCAAATATATATTATGAAATATGATTTATAATAAAAAAAAATACACTCTCACCTCGGAGGAGGTTCTACCATGGGTTCTCCCATTTTACAAAGACTGGGAACAAATTTGGGAAGCCATTGAGGCTCAATAGCGGTTATACCCCTCATATAAATCTTATTAGTCTCATAAATTTCCTGATAAACGATCCATTCAGGTGCAGTTTTTCTCAGAACACAGCTCGAGTGCATAAACACTGGTTCCTCCATTTCAATAGTCTTATAAGCAAATTTGAATTTCGATTTATCTTCCCCTTCTTTGATTTCATCTGGAGACATTTTTCTCGCTACTTGATCAGCCATACCAGCTAAAATAATCTGTCTCAGTAAATAAGCTTGAGTTTCCGTTGGTGGTGACATATTTGGATCTATAATAACTCTTAATTCAGGAATATTCAAATTTATTTCATTCGTCAATTGATTACGAAGTTTTTTTATCTCAGAAATGGCTTTCGGTCGAAGTCCATTATCTTGACAAAATTTTAATAATTTTCTTTGGGTACTGGAGTACTCGGCAGCTCCAACAGCTCTTATTAGGACCATTGGATCACCCAGAAGAAGGGAATTGCCACTTCCTGCCCAGAATCTTCTCGTTTGAAGCCATTTTTTCTTATTATTATTTTCGGAAGAAAGACCCTCGATCAATAGCTCCTGGACTGAGAGGGCTGAGACCATGCAGATTGTGTAGTTAAGGAGGTTTGATTGTTGGGAAATTGAGAGCATTTTTCCATAACGTGGAGCTACTGGAAATGCTGAGATACTCTTACCCAGGGGAGTGACTTTGGATGAGTATGTGAGGGATTTTGAGTCATTTTGGAGGGCGCCCAGAATTGTTAAGCGCTTTTCAGCACTTTTTAATTGGGTGGAGTCTGGCGGCGAGGGAAATGGAAAATTTACTACTTTGACGATGTTCATGACCTTTTGAGAAAAAAGAAATTGATTGAGGAATTTGACTATATCTTGTTTTATCTTGATTATTAGTGGTTTTAAGGGAAAATATCAAGAGACATTTTTTATTCAAAATTTAATTATCTACAAAAAAGATCTCTTGACATTTTTCTCAAAAATGACTAGTTTCCGAGATAATCCTACAATTTAAAAAGAAACTCCACAAAAATTATACCTTCATCTGCAGCAGTAAATCATCAACAGGTTTCCTCTGAATCTCAGGCACTGCAAACTTTTCAAACTGATCATTAAACACAGCTGAAGAATAAAGCCTATAACAGTGTCCAGGGCCCATTCTTCCTGCCCTTCCAGCTCGTTGATTAGCTCCAGCTTGACTGGTATAAGTCACCTTAAACGTACTAACTCCCGTTATTTTATCGTACATTCTAGTCTTGCAACGTCCACTATCAACGACATATTTGACATTAGGAATTGTCAGAGATGTCTCAGCAACATTAGTCGATACAACACACAATCTACACCCCTCTGGTACCTTCTCAAATACCCTAGCTTGTTTATAAGCTGGAAGAAGAGAGTAAAGAGGTAAAACCCAGAGAGGCTGCGAATTAGTAACATCGTGAAGATCCAAAACAAAATCATCATCTTCTTCGTCTTCATCTAACTGATCAATATCATCATCATTATCAGAAAAAAGATCTTCTTGAGTATCATCATTAGGAATTGATGAGTAATTATCAAGATTTATACTTGGTAGATCAATTGTAAGAGATTTTCTTTTATTTTTCAAACGTTTTAGAGCATTTTTTTGATTGAAATCATCATCAGAATTATCTTCATCATTTTCTGAATGATCTTTTTCTTCATTTTTATCATCTACACTCTTAATTTTATTACACTTGTCCCATGTTTTTCTCCTATAAGGAAAAACTTTTCTCAATTTTCTAACAACAGTATTGACCTCATGTTGTCCAGTTAAAAAAATTAAAATTCCCCCCTCAGGCAATTTAGTATGAATTTTAACAGTTTTTTTAACAGCATCAATAACATAATTATGACTTGTTTTTCTATTAAAATGAATTGTAACTGGAAATTGTCTAGATTCAACTTTAATCAATGGAGGCTTGATTCTGAATAATTTAGGATTCTCCAAGAAGTCTTCAACCCTCAATGTTGCTGACATTATAATTAATTTTAAAGGATCATTTCTCTTGGCTCTCATTGGAACAATTCTAGATAATAAACCAATTAAAATATCTGTATAAACACTTCGTTCATGTGCTTCATCAAGAATAATAACTGAATATTTACTGAGTAAAAAATCAGTTTGTACTTCTTTCAGTAAAACTCCATCAGTCATAAATTTAATTTTAGTATCATCAGTTGTATTTCCCTCAAAACGAATCAAATAAGATACCTCTGAAGATGATAAATTCATTTCTTCAGCGACTCTTTTGGACATTGATATTGCAGCAACTCTTCGAGGTTCAGTTATACCGATTAATTTATTTTTAGCATAACCAGCTTCGTAGAGAAATTGAGGTACTTGAGTTGTTTTACCACTTCCAGTTTCACCAGTTATTATTACAATTGGATTATCATTAATTGCTTCAACTATCAGTTGTTCTTCAGCTAGTACTGGAAGCTTCAATCTAGCTTCTTGTATCTCTTTGGTACGATTTAGAGTCACGAAAATTGCTGGTTTATTATTCATTTGAGGTTTTATTTCTGTTTTACCTTTTATTATTTTTTGTTCAATTGTTGGACATGTTTTTGGAGTGTCTGGAGTATTTTTTAAAGTATCAGAGGCATTTTTCAGAGGATTAGATGACGATTTTGAAGAATTCTCAACAACTGGAGAAACTGGAGATCCTTCGGAAATTTTAACCTCTTCATTATTTGATTTTTCATCATCAGATGATTCATAATCACTCTCTGATGAATTATCATCAAAACCAACGACATTAGGGTCTGAATTCTTCACTGATGATGCTGATGATGATTCTTGATGTAAAGCCTTCAATCTCTGCTTTTTACTGCCTTTAATTGCATTGATAATCTCCTCTGATTCATCTTGATTAATATCCTCAACATGTTTTGGCTTTTCTCCAGCTTCATCCTCCTCTCGTTGACGTTTTAATCCTTTTGTTTGAACAGAAGTTATGGAAATATACTGATTCAATTCCTCGGGAGTTGCTTGAACTTTGGATAAATTTTCTAAGAGAGTTGCTCTATTCAATTTTTTTTCCTTTCGTTCAACAACTTTTTCCAACTGTTTACGACGTTTTTTCGATAGGAGTTTGATATTTTGATATTTTTTATCACGTTTTATAGTTTTACGTTTTTTACTTGGAAGCACTAGGGGATTGCACTCGTCGTAAGTGTCTGCGCGGTGATTTATTTCAATGGGAATTGATTTTGCAGAGTGTCTCTCAATTTCTATCTTTGGGACACTTCGTGCCTGCCAATTGTAACCTTTTTTACCCATTTTTAGGGGATTTAATTCACATTATTCACAAGGGAAAACAAACGATTAGTGAACAGAACAGAACATCAACATGTGCTGAGATCTTAAATCTAACCTAGAAATTTTGATGGAAGATATCAAATAATTGGCGGTAATATACCGACAGCTGATAAATTAGGAAGATGTACGTCTTTGGAGGTGAATTAAAATTCAAAAAATGGATAATTGGAAAAAAATGATGAAATACAATAATTGGATGAAAGATACTAGATACGTATTTTTTTTTATTTGAAAAAAAATTAAAAATCAAGATATGGCGGCAAATTGAAGAAACGTCATTATGACGTCACAATGTTTTTCATACGAACGTTTTGGTGTGATGTCATAATGCAAATGTTTCCAATCGTCCATAATTTCTCAATTTTTTATCATTTTTTAAGACAAAAAAAAATGTATCTAAATTTTTTTCCAATTATTTCGTCTCTAAAAATTGTAAAAATTACAAAAAATATCAACTTCATCTCAACATCAATAAAACTTCATTGAAATGCAACACTAAACGTTGAAATGCATCACTAAATGACTGAATCATCTGTAAAATAATCAAAAAAAAATTCATGTCCCCCTCATTATATCATAATACATTTTTTCCCTTTTGTTTTTGCAGCTCAATTATATCATTCAAATTACCTTATTATAGATTCACGAGTAATGTATAATTACACTTGCCATGATTAATGCTCTTCATTCCATGACATTCTAAAAAACTTTCCAACAACCTGTATTAATGATCAATCTCCGTTATATGCAAGTCATGATGATGTTGAAACTATATATTTCAGTTGTACTTCACGCAATTGAAGCAATCATAATAAATCCTGCTCCAAGATACGAGCAGTCTGTGTATATCCAGTACCTGCAACAACTCCTCTTTTAAATAAAAAAAATTGTGCTAAAATATTCAATCAAATGATTTAATACACAATAAACGTGAAAATGTTGTTAACCAAGTACTGGAGCATTGATTTGCTCCTTGGATTTATTAGTTTAGTTGTATTGGCATATTTGTACATGACAAGAAGATTCAAGTACTGGAAAAAATTGGAAGTGATGGGACCAGAGCCAACTCCCTTTATTGGTAATTTTGGAGAAGCATTGATGATGAAAAAAAGTGCTGGAGAGTGGCTGCAGGATATTTACAATTGGGGGGCTGGTCTTCCTTATGTCGGATTTTTTGTCTTTGATAGACCATTTTTACTAGCTCGTGATCCAGAGTTGATTAAAAATATCCTCGTCAAGGACTTCAACATCTTCCAGGATAGATTTGTCCAGACAAGTCCTGAAGATCGTCTTGGGGATGCTAATTTGTTTCTAATTAAGAATCCAGCGTGGAAGTATCTGAGGGCCAAGATAACTCCGATTTATACGTCTGGAAGGCTGAAGAAGATGTTTGATCTTATGGTTGAGGTTGCTGATGATCTTGATACACATATGATGGGGCTTCCTTGGCGTGGTGAGTCAATAATTATGAGATATATTCAAATTATTGATTTATCTTGATTATTTATAAATTTCAGACGATAATGTCGTCATTGAGCTCAAGGAACTATGCGCCAAATACACAACTGATTTAATTGGCACAACAGCATTTGGTCTCAAAGTGAATTCTTTGAATAATCCAGACGCTGAATTTCGTAAACATGGACGTGATATATTTAATTTCACATTTATTAGAAATATCGAAGTTTCAAGCATGTTTTTTGCTCCACATATTGCTAAAACATTTAAATTGAAATTTTTCTCACCGGAAAATTCAAATTTCTTGAGATCTGCTGTCTGGGATACTCTCAATGAGAGAGAACGCTTGGGAATCAAGAGAGGTGATCTAATTGATCTGCTGCTGGAGTTGAAGAAGAGTCAGACACCTGGACCTGAGAAAGAATTATTTGGTATTATTTTTATTTCTATTATTTATTCAATAAAATCAATTTTTTTTTCTCAATTAATTATTTTTCTCATTTTTCTTATTTTCAGATTTTAATGGAGACAATATAGTGGCTCAAGCAGCAGTATTCTTTACTGCTGGCTATGAGACATCAGGAACAACTCTGAGCTTTACACTTTATGAATTAGCTGTTAATAAAAATGTACAATCAAAAGTAAGAAGTGAAATTTGTAAAGCCCTTCAGAAGACTAATGGAAAAATTACGTATGATATGGTGAGACAAATTTGTTAATTAATCGATTGATTAATTAATTAATAATTGAATTATTTTTAATTATTATTTTCAAGATATCAGAATTACAATATCTGGATATGGTTGTCTCTGAGACCCTCCGGAAGTATCCACCCTTGCCAGTTCTTGATAGAGTAGCAGCACAAGATTACAAAATCCCAAACTCTAAATTAGTCATCAAAAAAGGAACTCCAGTCTATATATCTGTATTTGGACTTCATTATGATCCTCAATACTTCTCCGATCCTCAGAAGTATGATCCAGAGCGTTTTAATCCAGAGAATAAGAAGATTAGACCTTCAGGTGTTTATTTACCTTTTGGAGATGGTCCACATGCTTGTATTGGTAAATTATTTGATTCATTGAGTGAATATATAATTGAGGGGATAAGATTTAGAAAAATTTATCAAGAAACATTTTTTTAGGAAATTTAATTATCTACAAAAAAGGTCTCTTGACTTTTTTCTCTAAAATCACTAGTTTATCAATATGATTTTCTTTCAGGATTGAGAATTGGTCTTCTGCAAGTGAAATTAGGTCTCATTGAGTTACTTCGAAAATTTGAATTTTCACAGTGTGAAAAAACACTTACTCCTATGCGATTGAATCCAAAAGCACTGATCACGACAGCGGACGGTGGAATATTCTTAAATGTTCGCAAAATCTCAACTAAATGATATCAAATATCAAATACTATTTCCTTTCATGTTTATCAATATAAGTCGGATAATTGATTGAAGTATTATGATCTATGTGATGTGATGAATAAATAAGTGATGATGATATCGATAAATTGCATGAGATTGTTTTTAAAATTTCGAAATACTTGGAATTATTGCAATGTTCAGTTTAAAAGGAAAATAATTGTGTAATTGAACTGGAGTTGTGCGATTTTTATGAAAATTCTGTTTATAGTGATGAGTTAGCAATGATCATGAATGGTTCTCTCGTGATGACGGGACGATATAACCTGTGAATTTGCGTGGAATTGTGAGAGGATAGAAAAGAAAAATGGAATTCATATGGAACTATTGGATCATGAATACAGTGATTCTTCTGATCCTCATTATCTACTTGTTCTATCGCTATATGATAAGAAATTTCAATTATTGGAAGGAACGAGGTGTTGTGTACGTACCTCCATCACCAATTTTTGGCAACCTTGGTGATTTTTTGATGGGTAGAAAGTCAATTGGAGGATTTTTGAAGGATGTGTATAATTATTCACACAATGAGCCTTACGTAGGATTTTTTGGTTTTGATAAACCAATGCTGATTATTCGTGATCCAGAACTCATTAAGCAAATTCTCATAAAGGATTTTGAAAATTTTAAAGATCGATATGCTAATGCTAGTGCTCATGACAATTTGGGAACTGCCAATTTATTTATTATAAAAAATCCACAATGGAAATATCTCAGAACAAAAATATCACCGATTTATACGTCCGGGAGATTGAGGAAAATGGTGAAACTTATGGTAGAAGTAAATCAGGATCTCATTACTCACATTGATTCCCTGAATTTGGAAGGTAAAGTCATTTGAATGTGAAGCCTGGGCAAACAAATATTTTAAAAAATTTTGGTTAATTTATTTAGAATCTGGACAAGTAATTGAGGTGAATGAACTCTGTGCAAAATTCACAACCGACATGATTGCAACGACGGCATTTGGATTGCGTGCCAATTGTTTGAATAATCCTGATGCTGAATTTAGAAAATATGGGAAGGAGATTTTTGCACAGACGTTTTATCGGAGAATAGAACGGCTATCAATATTCTTCGCACCATTTCTTGCGACACCATTGAGGTTTAATATTTTTTCCAAGAGAGTCAGTCAATTTTTGCGATCAGCTGTTTGGGATGCTATTAACGATCGCGCAAAATCTGGTATCAAGAGACATGATCTCATTGATCTATTGATTGAGTTGCGTAAGGAAGACGTAAATAATCCTGATAAGCATATTTTTGGTGAGTATATTTATTTAATTACTTCAGAATTGACGGCTTACATTCATATCTTGTTTATAGAATTCGATGGTGACAATATTGTAGCCCAAGCAGCCGCATTCTTCACCGGAGGTTCTGGAACATCCGCCACTCCACTCGTCTTTGCTCTCTATGAATTAGCCCTCAACCCTGAGATTCAAAATCGTATGAGAAAAGAGATAACCGATGCTGTAGAAGAGAATGGTGGAGAAATCACTTATGAGATGGTATACCCGTTATTTCATTCCTCAAAATTGACTATCAAATCACCAATTTTGAATACTTCAACTAAAAATCCCCAAGGCTCTCATTCTATTTGAATTAATTTCGATGCCTCATGGTGGTACGCGCTGGTTGGATGTGAATCTAGAGAGATGAAATTTCTGTGATTCCCGGTAGCTTAGTTGGAAGAGTTCCCGGCGCTATACCGGGGGGAGCCAGGTTCGATTCCCGGCTGGGGCTATCGGTATTTTTTCTCTCTAAATTCTAATTCTCTTTGAATTGAATTTAATGCCTAATAAAGATTGGCGGTGGTAGTGGTTTAATTTCGAGAGGAGAATTGCACTGATTATGGATAATTCCACAGGTTATGAAACTTCCCTACTTGGATATGGTGATATCAGAGGCTCTTCGTAAATATCCACCATTACCAGTATTGGAGCGTATTGCAGATTCAGATTATCGTGTCCCTGGAACTGATCTCGTTATCGAAAAAGGAACGCCCGTTTACATGTCCTTAATGGGCCTTCATCATGATCCCAAGTACTACGTGAACCCAGAAAAATTTGATCCTGAGAGATTCTCAGACGATAACAAAGGATCAACCAAGAGGGTCTGGTATCCATTTGGAGATGGTCCACATAATTGCATTGGTAATGACAAAGAAAACAAATAGTAAGAATTATCGCCTCTCAAGAACTATCATTTTCTTTTGCAATAGGTCTGAGACTTGGACTACTTGAATCGAAAATAGGACTCATTGGTATGCTGCAAAAATACGAAATTCATCCTTGTGAAAAGACTCCAATCCCAATGAAATTACAGTCGCAGGGTTTGATGACAAAGTCCGAGGGAGGATTGTACCTCAACATAAGAAATATCAACAAGTCATGATTCCATATATTCATACTATAGAATGTTATCATTTATCATCATGTGATAGCAAATAGATTCATTAGTACTGTAAAACAATCTCGAATGAATGAAATAATTAATTTGATAACTGAATGTCATTCCCATCCAAATTGAACCCAATCTTCCATATGAATATAAATGAATGAGTAAAGCGAATATATCCATAATGTTTAAATTACTAATTTAATTGATGACTCATGAAGAAATCCACAAATTGTTCATTTCCCAGACCTTGTCATAATTTCAGAAAAAATCACCTCTATATGATGGAAAATAACCCTCGACAGTCTCATGTCGCCCACGTACTTTTCGGTATAATGGAGCACTCATAATCACAGCCATCTTCACCATCTTCATCATTCACATGTACCTCACAGTATGTGGAATCTACGTTGCGAGATGAAATATTTAATTGTGATACCTCTCATTGGATTTCTCTCTATTTTCAATAGAATTAACGGATTCCAACATTTCGGTGGAAACGGTGAGTTTTGATTTTAAAAAAAAGTCATTTACGATTCATAAAAATAAATTTTCTGTTGTTTCTTTATTTCTTATCAGTGAAAATGATTTAGAATGCCCAAATAATCAACTCTATCTATTTTTTACTTAAAAAAAAAACATACTTGAAACAATTTAATACCTATTTTTTCACGGATAGAAGCGTCATCCAGATGATTAGTGTATTTATCCACTTAGTGGCTCAATTAACAATTACCATGCAATTTAGTTTCTTGCTATTATGCCCAAGGTTATATCCTTGCTAGCTCTATTATTGTTTTCTTGAACATAGATACAACCATTTGGAATGACACATGGATCGACAAATTAAAGCAGGATTTACTAGCTAATTATGACACTCATGCTCGGCCATCTCACCACAACAAAACTATCAATGTTGATCTTGCACTAAAAATTTATCACATTACTATCGTAAGTATGAATCAACTCATTGATTAAATTAATTTCTCATTTCTCAAGAATATATTTAATCTAACCCAAAATTCATCAGCTTTATTTCAATCAATTTTTTTTATCAGGATGAGTTCAAATCGGCTGTTAATGTTCGTGCCTACATGACAATGGTAATTCTTTTTAAATGAAAAAAAATAAATAAAAACTTAAAATTTTGTAATTTAATAACTTTCATCAAGGTTTGGAACGATGATAAATTGCGATGGAATTCATCAAAATATGGCGGTCTTCGTAATTTTCGAGTTCATAAATATGAAATTTGGGAGCCAGACATTCTTCTGCTGAATGGGTAGGCATTAAATATAATAAATTATGATACAGTGATGGAGATACAGTTTAAAAATTTTTTAGAGTAGATACATCTTCGGCAATGAGTAGCTACGGTCTTATACCCTGTCACATTCATGACAATGGAATTGTCAGATGGTCACCACCAGTTCAATTTCTATCACTCTGTGATCTTGATTTTCGTCTTTGGCCGTTTGACACTCAGAGATGTACACTCAGAATAACATCAGCTACATATGATGAACGTGAAATGAATTTAACAATCTTCAATAGTTCTACCACTGCAGATGTGAGTATTTTATTAATGGGAGAATCCTGTATGCTATAACTGTAATTTTTAGATGATGATCATAAACAATACTGAATGGCAACTGCAAGAGATGAAAACAGCTCGTGAAATTTTTTCCGAGGATTGTTGTTCTGAATCATACGCAACTCTACTCTTCGATCTTACGTTGAAAAGGAATTCTGTTCTTTATAAAAGTGTAATCGTCACTCCTACATTTTGTGAGTTTAGCGAATTTGAAATAATTTCATAAAGAATGACATTTGTATTAAAATTTTTTCTTCTTACAGTCATTGTCTTGCTGAATCTGGTGATCTTTTGGCTACCACCAGACAGCAGAGAAAAATTGATTCTTTCTGGCTTGCTGGGTGTTATCATATCTTATTTCCTCATTTATTTCTCACAGAAAGTACCCCCGTTATTGTCGAAAACCCCTTTGATAGGTAAATCAAGGAAATTGCTTACTTTGGCGTCAGTTGCTTATTTTGGCGTCACGTTTACGATGAATATCTCGGAATCTAAGGGAGGCAGGGTTGGGCATATCTCACAGATGGAAGTTTTCGACGTGACTTGGTCAAATAGCGGTAATTTACTTCTAAAACGTTTAAAATGTCAGAAATTGTCATAAATATTAGAAAATGCGATTGGTGGTACTCAGTTTTCTATTAAAACAATTGTATAGGAAAAATCTTCTGGGGATGAAATCACATGCGGCAGATGGCATAAGTTTAAGCATAAGGGTCAGATATTTGGATTAAACGAAAGTGCCAGCTATGAAGGCCGAGTTATTCTTTTTTTTTAATCATATGAGTGAAATCTTATTGATTTAATGACGTTAAAATACACAAAAAGCGCCTGCTCATTTTTTCCATAGAAACATATTCCTCAAAAAAATTCTGAACATAACTTTCAATTGAAATTTTGGCAATACAACAATATTTTTTTTTTTATCCGGTAAGGATGTAGAAAAAAAAGCCTCCGAAAAAAAATAATAAAAATACAGCGCATTTCAACACATCGGTGCGTGGTCTATTTTTTCTTCGACATAAAGACCGGACATGTCGTAGGATGAATATTTTGAGTCAAATCGTGTATGATTGAAATTATTTTTATTAGTAATTAATTCAGCGAAACGAATCAATCACTCATCAAAATGGCATGGCAATTTTTTACCAGAATAGATAAAAGAAAACGAATAATAAAAACGTTAAAAAATCATTACGATGTAAATATTTTTAGAATTTGCTCGTTAAAAACTCATCAAGAATTATCTGGTTTTCCAAGCTGTTCAAGATATTTTCAACACGAATCTAAATGATAGAATTATTGAAAAAATCATAAGAGACTTTCAATAATTATCGAAATGGAGATGATTGTCGAAAGTTTTCAAAAATTCATGAATTTTCTCCGAAAAATTCCATCGCGACGATAGATCATCAGATAGTGTCAAAAATTGTCAGAAATCTTTAAAGTAATTTACCTGTTTCTGACGTGTCTAAAACCAAGTAATTTAACTTATGTAATTTACTTGCCCAACCCTGAAGGGAGGTAGCAAAATTTTTATAAAGACCTTTTTTATAGAGTGAAATGAGAGCTACAAAAAAGGTCATTAGCCACTTTCCAAATCGGGTTTGTACGGGGTTTCTGGTTGTAACAAACCACGAATTGGTTTATTACTCCCCTATCCCTTAACATGGATCAGCGCCACCATCGGCCGTTCTGACGTTTTTTTGGAAATTGGCTCATTATAAAAATATCTCTATCTTCCATAGATTCCAAGATATCCATCAAAAACTGACCCTGGGATGAAATCGACTTGAACCGTTTTTACCAATTCACTACTGATTTGATGTATAATGTTCTTCTTGCAGTCATTTTCTACAGCAGTTGCCTCTATCAGGTGACAATATCTTTGGTTATTTCGATAATAGTAATAAACTTATCGCGTAAGCCACATTGTCGACCGCCTCCACGAGTACTGAAGGAAATTCTGATGGGTCCACTTGGAGACTTTTTGGGGCTTTCTGATGTCATCCAACTTGTAAGCTTTTCTATCTATACGGATGATCTAAATTATCAATCGTTGAAGGAAATAATTATGTTGTTCATAATTTTGCATAATACTTGAATTTTCAGACGCGCTCTCAACGAAGTTTTGGAGAACACGAATTGACAGAATCTTCCCTCGGTGAATCATCAAATTACGCATCTAATGTATTATCAAACCTCGGAGTTCATGAAGATGAGAACAAACTGATGTCTTCTTTATTGAATAATGTTCATTTGGAGTGGATTTTGATTGCAATGGCAATTGACAGAATTTCATTTGTATTTTTCTGTATTATATTTGCAATAATGGGATCAATCTTCATGATGTCTTAGATATAATCATGATCTTCTTATTTATGCTGTAATTTAAAGTAAATAAAATTATTCGATATAAAATAACTATAGCATTAATTATTTTAACCTCATCTTTGATCTTGTTTGTAAGACCCAACAAAGTAATGGAGATCGACAATCATTCTCATTTTTCTGATTACTGCAATAGTATCAAACAATCTTATTATTTTCAAAAGTAGTATTAGCTATAAAAAAAAATTAAAATGATAGCAAAATGTACCCTCTCATTGAACTTTACACTTTATATCATGATGAATTTATTTTTTATTTTTGGGCCATTCCATAATCTCATCTCTTCCATAAATAGACAGAAATGGAGATACGCTTATTAGAATACATAGCATAAGATTAAAATTTGATAACTACGAAAATTGATGAAACCACCAATACTTTCGTAGAATGATTGTATCGCGGAATTCTATTTATTGAATGGAGGATATGATTGATGGAAGGAGACATATATACGTGATCACTTTAAAGATATGATTGCTAACGCGAAGCAGATGGCTTTCTCCTCATGAGTTTAGTGCGTGTGCAGCAACCGTCGTGGAACGTACTCCCTTGATATTCTCTCAATTAATCTTGTGACCTCGTATTACGCGTTGATGAAATAACAAGAACAAAGAAAAATGGCGTTACCATGGAACAATTGGATTACGAATACAGTTATTCTTCTGATCCTCATTATTTACTTGCTCTATCGTTATATGATAAGAAATTTCAATTATTGGAAGGAACGAGGTGTTGTGTACGTACCGCCATTTCCTATTTTTGGAAGTTTCGGTGAATTTTTGCTGGGAAGAACATCAGTCGGAAGTTTTTCAAAAGATGTGTATAATTATGCACCCAATCAGCCTTACGTTGGATTTTTTGGTTTTGATAAGCCAATGCTGATGATTCGTGATCCAGAACTCATTAAGCAAATTTTCATCAAGGATTTTGATCATTTTCAAGATCGATATGCCAATGCTAGTGCTCATGATATTTTGGGAACTGCCAATTTATTTGTATTAAAAAATCCAGCTTGGAAACTTGCCAGAACAAAAATTTCACCGATTTATACGTCTGGAAGGTTGAAGAAGATGGTTAGACTTATGGCTGAAGTGGGTCAAGATCTTGTTACTCATATGGAGTCTTTGGATTTGAAAGGTAATTTTTTTTTTTAATAAGGCGTATATGATACACAAGTGGAATTGTATCAATTTATTTAAGAGGCCTCGGAATTAAAAAAAAACTACTGAAATGCGGGAAAAACTTTGCTCCACGAATTCTCCGCCAAGAGAGCATGGAAAATTATGAAACATGTTTTAAAAAATTTGTTCATTTTTTACTCACAGGATGAAACGAAATGAGAATGCCTGGAAGAGGATAAATAATTTTTTTTAATATTTAAACTCACGAGGTGGTCGATAGGTCTTCGGGCCGCCATCTTGCTTGGATACCCCTTCCCTTCACTCCAAGATGGCGGAGAATGCGTGGAGCAAAGTTTTCCCCGCATTTTAGTAGTTTTTTTTTACTCCCGAGGCCTCTTAACAACTTTGCTAAAAAAATGAATTGCTTATTCTTTTCCAAAAATTTTCATCATCATAATTTTTTTCAATATATTCAGAACCCGGACGGGCAGTTGAGCTAAAAGAACTTTGTGCAAGATTCACAACTGACATGATTGCCACAACGGCATTTGGATTGCGGGCTAATTCACTGAACAATCCTAATGCTGAATTCAGGGAGAGAGGTAAAGAATTCTTCAGGGACACGTTTTACCGGAGCATTGAACACAGTTCAGTACTATTCGCCCCTTTCCTGATGACACCAATGAAGTTTCACATGTTTCCAAAGAAACTCACTCAATTCATGCGGACTGTTGTATGGGATGCTATCAATATCCGCGAGAGGTCTGGATTCAAAAGGAATGATCTCATTGATCTTTTGATTGAGTTGAAAAATCAAGAGCCTAATAATCCCGATAAAGATATTTTCGGTGAGTCCCTTGTCATTGTTCAGAATTATTTCTCCACTCGAAGGGTCAATTTAATGGACTACAATTAATTCTCTACAATTAATTTCTCATTTTCAGAATTCAAAGGTGATAATATTGTCGCTCAAGCCGCGGTATTCTTTGCAGCAGGTTTTGAGACATCCTCCACAACTATGAGCTTCTCTCTCTATGAATTAGCGGTAAATCCTGAAATTCAGAATCGCCTCAGAAAAGAAATTATAGATGCTGTGAAAGAAAATTGCGAAGAAATCAATTATGAGATGGTATAACCTTTGTTGTTCAATTTCTGCAATGTCTACTTACTTCTCTCATCAATCTTAATTATTAATGAATCATTCTACAGATTATGCAGCTTCCCTACTTGGACATGGTCGTATCAGAGACACTTCGTAAATATCCACCATTGCCACTATTGGATCGTATCGTACATTCAAACTATAATGTACCTGGAACTGATCTTGTCATAGAAAAAGGAACGCCTGTTTATATATCATTATCAGGCTTGCATTATGATCCCAAGTATCATGAGAATCCAGAGAAATTTGATCCTGAAAGATTCTCGGATGATAACAAAGAATCAACAAAAAAAGCGTGGTATCCATTTGGAGATGGCCCACATGTCTGCATTGGTAACTATAATAAAAAATAGAGAAAACTAATTGACGAAGAATCTTTTCAACTAATGAAATTGTTCTTGGATAATAGGTCAACGACTCGGATTAGTTCAATCCAAATTGGGACTTATCGAAATGCTACGAAGGTACGAGTTCTCACCTTGCGATAAGACTCCAATCCCAATGAAATTGACTAGGAAGGGGCTAATGACAAACGCCGAAGGCGGCTTATACCTTAATGTAAAAAAACTCGATGAGTGATGATGTCATCCGTGAACTCAAGCTTCATGGAATTTATCATCTATCATCATCAAATGCAAAAATATGTATGATTGGTTCTTTCAGTCAATCAAAAGAATTCAATATATTAAAAAATAAGCTTTATTTTCATGTTTAGATCAGATCTCATTTCGCTCTACAAAAAATGTCAATATAATAATTTTGCTATCTCTCTTAAATTCAAAGATATTTCTCGAAAAATCAAGGACTTGTTAAGTCGACTTGTTACCCTCTACCACTTCACTACTCAATTGTAAGAAAAATTGAATAATTAAGAGGATTGAGATGAGAATGAAAAATGAGTTTCGTTTCATTATCGATTACAAAAGTAATGAAAATATAATTTTCTTTATCAGTCATTTAGGTATACTTGATTTAAAAAAATAAATTCTATTCCATTATCGATTACAGAAGTAGTCACAATTTGTTTTTTTTTTTTAATTAACCATTATAATGATAATGAATAATGAATAATAATAATTACTTGTGAGTATGTCATCAAAGGAAATAGTTTCGGTCGAATTACGAAGATAGCTAGAACATGGCCATTATCTTTGATTGACCGATAAGCCAAAGAAAAAGATTAATTACTTTGTTCAAACAAAAGAGGTCAAAAAACTAATCAAAGTAAAGCGAAAAATGGGGGGAAATTTAATGTTTTTTCAATGATTTAATTTAGAAGATATCTTGAGTGCATGATTATTTTTGAAGGCTTTGGTCTTCTTTTTGGCATCAACATGTCTTATTTTTCATTTCGCAAAAAGAAAAACAACTCACGACACGACGACATGCGAATTTCACAGCATATATTGTTTTCATGCCAATTTCACAGCATATATCGGGCACCTAACGAGTGCCTGTAAATGCATTACTGATGAGATACTATGGAATTCAAATTCCGTGCAACTCATTGATGGATGAAAGGTATTATTATTTCGTGGAGTAACCTGTAGTTAGACTAGTTCAAGTTATCTAATACAGCAAAAGGCTTAATTAGTAGACAAGAAGATGTCATTTATGTGACTTGAACTATTGCAAATCATCCAGTCTTCCGGGATTGTTCATCATTCTCTCACAGTTTTCTTTAGAATTCATTTAGAGACCAATATTTTTTCAACAAAGTACCTGTTTTTGTGAATAAGGGTCAGCACAAATGGTTGAAGAAGTTATAATCGGTGTTAATTAATATATCTGGCGCATGTCACATTGAGTTTAATTTATACTCCAACAAAATGGCGTTGCTCACGAAATCCTGGGGATTAGACCTACTTGCAGGATTTTTTGTGCTAATAATAGCGTTTTATCTTTACATGACAAGGAATTTTAATTACTGGAAGAAACGAGGAGTCAAGCAGATTCCTCCAGTTCCATTTTTTGGTAATTTCAAGGAGATTATCCTGCAACAAAAAGTTCCTGGGCACTTCTTCAGGGATTGGTATATGAAGTACTCACCCCTGCCTTATGTTGGATTTTACGTTTTGGATAAACCATTTCTCCTGATTCGAGATTCTGAACTTGTCAAGAATATTCTTGTAAAGGATGCCAACTATTTTCAGGATAAACATCTTACTGCTAATGCTAATGATACATTGAGTGCTGCTAATGTTTTCCTCATTAAAAATCCAGCCTGGAAGTATGTGAGATCAAAATTGACGTCGGTTTATACTGCTGGAAAGTTGAAGAAAATGTTTGAGCTGATGTTGGATGTTGCTAAAGATTTGGATACGTTCCTGGAATCTCAGAAGTTGGAAGGTACGTTCTTGTCAGATTAATAATGAGAATAATGTTGATTTGATTCAATCGAAGAGTTCATCGGTGTGAAATTATTTTCTTATTCAATTCGAATGGATCATTCTTTCAGGTGCGGGTGCTGTACTAGAGATGAAAGATCTCTCTGCTAAATTCACTACTGACCTCATTGCAACGACTGCTTACGGTATCAGAGCAAATTCTCTCAATGATCCTGATGCAGAATTCAGAAAGCATGGAAAGAGGATCTTCGAGTTTACAACTTATCGTGGTTACGAGTTCTTAGCCATGTTCTTTGCGCCTCAATTCGTCAAGCCTCTGAATATTCAATTCTTTCATAAAGAAAGTACGAAATTTTTGAGAGAAGCACTGTGGGGAACCCTTCTAGAACGAGAAAAATCAGGAATTAAACGACCTGATCTCATCGATCTTCTCATTGAATTAAGGAAGAACCAACCGGAAGAGGAGAAGAAAATTTTTGGTATGTCTATGATTTTTTTGATAGTCGAAGAGATTCGCTGATGGACGAAATGATGAACAAGGAGTCGACGATGATTATTTTCACAGAATTTGACGGTGACAATCTGGTAGCCCAAGCTGCGGTTTTCTTCACTGGTGGCTTTGAAACTTCCTCGACTGTAATGAGTTTTTGTCTGTATGAACTTGCGACACATCCGGAAATTCAGGACAAATTGAGAGCTGAAATCAAAGCAGGCCTGGAGAAGACTGATGGAAAAATCACATATGAAATGATGGTGAATACACCCAAAAATTGTCTCATCAGGTATGAATTTCTTGATGGTCTTCAATATTTGCAATATTTCTAGACGACACGTTTACCATACTTGGACGCTGTAGTGGCGGAAGTTTTGCGTTTTTATCCACCACTGCCTTTCTTGGATAGAGAGGCTTCTTACGATTATAAAGTTCCGGGTAGTGATTTGGTTATCAAGAAAGGAACCCCAGTATTAATTCCAATGCTGGGTCTTCATTTCGATGAGGACTACTATGCGGACCCCTTTCGCTTCAATCCTGATAACTTTTCTGAGGAGAATAAGAAAGCCCGAAAGGCGGGTGTTTATCTACCTTTTGGAGATGGACCACATATATGCTTAGGTAATAGGAAATTTTCCTTTTGATTTACGATTTCCTTTTTTCCTTTTTCTCTCTGAATTCTTCTCTTTGAATTTTTTTCATCTCCATTCATTTCACTGACACTATATTTGAAATTTCTCAGGTTTACGACTGGGATTGTTGCAGACAAAACTTGGAATAATATCGATGATTTCAAAATACGAAGTCACTCCCTGCAAGCAAACTATTATTCCTATGAAATTGAACCCAAGAGCTGTGTTGTCGGCACCAGACAGTGGTACTATTTATCTCACAGTGCGGAAATTAGTTGAGTAACTTCAATCCTAAAGTTTAATCAACAGATTGGAAATTTCCATAGATAATTTGATGACCATCGGGGATGATTAAGAGAGTGTAATTAATTGCGATTAATTACTATAGATTTATTCTATGCACTCTTTCTTATTTGCAAGAAGAACCTAGCAGTTAAATTTCTAATGATGTCTTCCTCTCACAATAATACACTTTCATTACAGTATTATACTTGAAATTAAATATTGAATATATTTCTTGTGTATGGGGCCATTCAGCTGTGTTGTTTGAATCGAATAAAGATAAAAAGTCATGAGAGATAATGATAGCATTTAGCAATTGCAATGTTTGTGATTTATGAATCTCATTGGAATATTCCTCAAAACATTAGCGATGAATTTTAGAAAATTCAGTCACAAAATATTTCTGCGATTGGAGAGTTGTTCTATATGAGATCATCAATAATGAGATAAATCGTGCATTCTCATTCGTTTTTATGATATGCTATAAGCAGTATCGATAAAACTGCGCATAAATACAAATTGCATGTTTGTTATCGCATGAAGATGGTAAGTGCCATTTAAACGGATGTGATCTGTGTTACATTGACAGAAATCTCAGCTGAGGATGATTACTGTTTAATCATATTTTTGGTGCATAAAATATGTAGTTTGATTTTCAACTACAACAAAATGGCATTGCTCAGAGAGTCCTGGGGATTAGACGCACTTGCAGGATTTTTTGTGCTAATAATAGCGTTCTATCTGTACATGACAAGGAATTTTAATTACTGGAGGAAACGAGGAGTCAAGCAGATTCCTCCAGTTCCATTTTTTGGTAATTTCAAGGAGATTATCCTGCAACAAAAATTTCTCGGGCATATCTTCAGGGATTGGTATATGAAATACTCACCCCTACGTTATGTTGGATTCTACGTTTTGGATAAACCATTTCTCCTGATTCGAGATTCTGAACTTGTCAAGAATATTCTTGTGAAGGATGCCAACTATTTTCAGGATAAACATCTTACTGCTAATGCTAATGATACATTGAGTGCTGCTAATGTTTTTGTCATTAAAAATCCAGCCTGGAAATATGTAAGATCGAAATTGACATCGGTTTATACTGCTGGAAAGTTGAAGAAGATGTTTGAACTGATGTTGGATGTTTGTAAGGATTTGGATACGTTCTTGGAATCTCAAAAGTTGGAAGGTACGTTCTTGACAGATTATTTCAATCATGTTATATGCGATCGAATAATGTTGATTTGACTCAATCGAAGAGTTCATCAGTGTGAAATTATTTTCTTATTCAATCCGAATGAATCATTCTTTCAGGTGCGGGTGTTGTACTAGAGATGAGAGATCTCGCTGCTAAATTCACTACTGACCTCATTGCAACGACTGCTTACGGTATCAGAGCAAATTCTCTCAATAATCCTGATGCAGAATTCCGAAAGCATGGAAAGAGGATCTTCGAGTTTACAACTTATCGTGGTTACGAGTTCTTAGCCATGTTCTTTGCACCTCAATTCGTCAAGCCTTTGAATATTCAATTCTTCCATAAAGAAAGTACAAAATTTTTGAGAGAAGCACTGTGGGGAACGCTTCTAGAACGAGAAAAATCAGGAATTAAACGACCTGATCTCATCGATCTGCTCATTGAATTGAAGAAGAACCAACCGGAAGAGGAGAAGAAAATTTTTGGTATGTCTATGACTTTTTTGATAGTCGAAGAGATTCGCTGATGGACGAAATGATGAACAAGGAGTCGACGATGATTGTTTTTACAGAATTTGACGGTGACAATCTGGTAGCCCAAGCTGCGGTTTTCTTCACTGGTGGCTTTGAAACTTCCTCGACTGTAATGAGTTTTTGTCTGTATGAACTTGCAACACATCCGGAAATTCAGGACAAATTGAGAGCAGAAATCAAAGCAGGCCTGGAGGAGACTGATGGAAAAGTCACATATGAAATGATGGTGAATACACCCAACAATTGTCTCACCAGGTATGGATTTCTTGATGGTCTTCAATATGTGCAATATTTCTAGACGACACGTTTACCATACTTGGACGCTGTAGTGGCGGAAGTTTTGCGTTTCTATCCGCCTCTGCCCTACTTGGATAGAGAAGCTTCTTACGATTATAAAGTTCCGGGTAGTGATTTGGTTATCAAGAAAGGAACCCCAGTATTAATTCCAATGCTGGGTCTTCATTTCGATGAGGACTACTATCCGGATCCCTTCCGCTTCAATCCTGATAACTTTTCTGAGGACAATAAAAAATCACGAAAGGCGGGTGTTTATCTACCTTTTGGAGGTGGACCGCATACTTGTATAGGTAACGAAATTTTTATTTCCGATTTAAAATTCCTCCGTTTCCATTCCATTTGGATTTTTCAGGTCAGCGACTTGGAGTGATACAGGCCAAACTGGGAATAATAACGATTCTCTCAAAGTACGAAATTTTAACCTGCAAAGAAACCATAATTCCCGTGAGATTAAATCCGAGAGCTGTGTTCACCATGCCAGAAGGTGGTATATATCTGACAATTCGGAAATTGGATGATTAGCTCATATTAGAAATTCTGGAACAATTTCACAAGCATGATTTATAATACAAGAATAAAGAATAATGAATAATCAGGTCATCTGCGAATTGTGATCAGTTGTTATTGTATGCACTCACTTTTATTTACAAAAAGAAACTATTAATCAGATTGTAGATAATTTTGTTTTCTTCTCACAATTATACACTTTTATTACGTTATCATACTTAGAATGAAAAATGGTAGTTATTCCTCGTGTATTTCTTCATTCAGGTCCATTCAATTGATCGAACAAAAAGTTATTATCAACTACAAAGGTCGCAATTCATTGATCTCATCACAATGTTTCTCAACTCTTTGGCGTTGATTCTCAGAAACTTCAATCATCAGATAATTCAGATTGATTAAAAATCGAGGAAAATGAAAAATTTGTGCTGTTACATCGATAAAAATAAGTTCCCAATTCTATAGGATAAAGAGATTGAAAAATTTGATTTTAAATTTCAAGTCTTCAGTGAAATATTTTAATGACTGAACAATATATTATGATTGTTGCATTCCATCGAAATAATTCTACCTCCCACAATTAGTCTCAGTAAGTTTTGATTAATGGAAACATCATATTTTGACGTTTATAATATTCCATGGACCACAAGTTATTATACAATTAAATAATAATCGTCAGCTCGCCAGCAAGCGGAACAATTATACCGATTTCAATTATTTCAATAATTATTTTTTAATATATAGATAAAATTTCATTACTCCTCCAATTCTCATTTATCCCCTTGATCATTGAATATTTGTATATATTTTAATATGTATATTAAATATATGATTACGAAGGTTTTTATGAATTATTCGATAAATGATATTTCATGTCCCATGTATCGGTATACGGGTCTTAATTTTTCATCAATATAATTATAATTCCTGGAATTTATGTACATACATTTTATTTCGGTCCTGAACCCGTCACATACGGGCCTTTCCGTTATCAAATATGTCGCATGCTCAATAGGTACCACTATAGTTTGATGACATTTAAGAGGCTTCGGAATTTAAAAAAAAAACTACTGAAATGTGGGGAAAACTTTGCTCCACGAATTCTCCGCCAAGAGAGCATGGAAAATTATGGAATATAATTCAAAAAATTTGTTCATTTTTTTACTTACAGGATATAACGAGATGAGGATGCCTGGAAGAGGATAAATAATTTTTTTTATGTTTAAACTCACGAGGTGGTGGACAGGTCCTCGTGCCGCCATCTTGCTTGGATACCCCTTCCCTTCACTCCAAGATGGTGGCCCGGGGAGCCGTCAACCACCTCGTAAGTTTAAACATAAAAAAAAATTATTTATCCTCTTCCGGGCATCATCATTTCGTTCTATACTGTAAATGATAAATGAACGAATTTTTTAAAGTATGTTTCATGAATTTTAAAGTATGTTTCATAAACAGACTGCCAACTCATTAAAAGTCGATCCAATTGCTTTTCTTCAAATTCTTGCAGAGTGCAGTCGGGATTGAGAGGGAATTCAGACGAGAAAAACATCAACTTTTGATTTTGTTATATGAACGTATTCTCCATCCGTTTTTCCTTCTGTATATTTATAATTAATTTGAATAATGAATATTCAGGTTGAACTAATGCCATCGATAATTTCTTAACACTTTAGGCCATATTCAAGTGGAATTGATAAATAGGAAGAGATTAAAATAAATAAATGACATCAGGCACAGCTAGTGTTCGTTTCTATAATTATCATCTTCATATCGTTCTTTTGTTTTTTTCCTTTCTTTTTCGTCCTTTCTTTCAATTTTGTTTCATTTGTAACATGTAATTTCACTCAAAAATCGAGGTTTTTTGGTTAATTTTTCATAGTCTAATTCGAACTAAGGTTTCAATTTGATAATTTATTCGGATTATTGTATTCAGAAGAGAAGTACACTTTGACGTTTAGAAAAATTGGTCATAAAATTCATGTTCATTGCGATTGAGTATCACGCGATAATTATAATTTATTTGTTATTGAATTGAGGATCATAAATTTAGTAATTAAACACTTGGTAACGAATTTAAAAATGATGAAAGATCCTCGACGAATTTAGTATTAAAATGATAAATAATAAGAGATATATCTAAAAAAATTTCACAACTCATTCTCCCATAATCTGATCTCTCATATTTTTTCATTTTCTCATTAAAAAAACATAAAATTACAATCGCAACAATTAGAATTACGAATTTTAGAGAAAAAAAGAAAAAAAAGTGATAAATACCCAAAACATACATTAAACGCGAGACTAGAATTCAACAATACATGCGGTTTAATCACTGTATATAAAACAGTGATGAAGTATAAAAATATAAACATCTAAAAATCATAGGCGTGATAATCGTTTGAGAATGTAAATCAGTGACAGTTTGTGTTTTGATGGAACTTTAACAGTAATTTACTCAGAAGAACTCCCTTCATTTAACTAGAATAGTTTCTAATTTTCCACCCATCTCTGCTTCCTTCTAAATAATTAAATAGTGAAATCTCTACACGTATTCATCGAAACAGACACGATGACATATTAAAGATAATCCACATGATTTTTTTTTCTATCGTAAACATTCAAAACAATTACTTTTTTGTGTTTCGGATCTTCAGCAATTATACAGAAATGAGATGATGATAATTGAATCACAATTTGCGGATGAGACAGACTCATCAGTATTTTTTGTTAGCAAAAAAAATGTGCGCAATTAAAAATTGTAAAAAGTAAGAAAATCCATCTCAAAAATTAAAATGTTGAAATCTTCTCATTTGGAAGTAATAATTATTCTTTTTCAACTGATCAGAATGGAAAATATGATACCAATGCTAATGATCCAAAGAAGCATATTTTGTTTTCTGTCACAGTTGTAATTACAATTAATATATCTATTAAATCTTTCATCTACCTATCACTACACTTATCAATTGTTATATAGATACGATGTATACGTGTATATGCATGTTATATGCTTTATTACGGCAATTTTTTCCCTTTCATATATAATTCATATATATCTTTTTAATGATGTATAATGAACAACATTAATAATTACTCATTAGGTTTATCATTAGGCAGACAATAAATAAAAACGTTTAACATAAACAACCGTATGCCAGATGCGGCTTCGAGATTTATCGATATTGATCGACATATTTTAATTTCAAAATTCTCATCAATATTACATAATTCATCAATTATCATGTGCCATCATTTTATAAAGATTCACAAAAACTTATTATTTGATTGATTAATTAGTCAATTCAGTTGTAAAATGATGAGAGCAGAATGGATTCCTTTTCATCTTTAAATGTTTCTAAATTTCCCATCAAAATCAATAAATCAATTAGTCAATCAATCAATCAAAAATTGGAAGCTCAACTCTCATCACTCCTATCCTCCAAAAACAATAAATAAAGTTGAAAATCATTCACTGCAACAGGGTAACCGTTGTGCCCACCATTCACCCCAATGACTCCTCTCCTTGCTATTAACAATCATAACGTATCACTTGACCTCCTCATGTCCAGGTGAAGCCGGTATCTCCCCAATTTGTCGTTTAGGTCTAAAACTAGCAGCTAAAGAAGAGATCCACCCACTCTGACTCGGCTGATCATGTAGGGATCCACTATTGCTACTGGATCTTGTCCCATCGATACTCATTCCTGACCTGAATCTCGAAAAAAGCCCCTGTGACGCTTTCTTAGTGCACACAGGACTCGCAAATGCAAAACCCTTTTTCACGTCTTTGGCGGAATCTTTATAAAGCATGGAATCAAGACTTCCGGTATGCATCTCTTCGCACTTTTTATCCTCAAGATTTCCCAAGAGAATCCCCTCATTTTGTTTAGTAATCTTAGATATGTCTTCCATACTAGCAGAACTCCTTCTAATTTCCGCCTTTTCAATATTCTCATCAATGACATTAGAACTCCCTGGGTGTACCACAATTTCTGGCTTAGCGGTATTCCTTACATCAATCTCTTCAAAATTCAACCGCTTCTGACCCTTCATTTCTTTAATTTCTTTCGTGCTCATTGTCTTCGTCACTGATAGCTTGCTCTCGGGATTAGAAAGATTCCGCTTATGCTTGACAACAGAAGTATCGGAATCATGAGCAGGCAGAACTTCTAAAGAAGCCGATGGTCGTTTTTCCTTAGCAAACACCATCCTCCAACTTTTATTCTTTCCATCATGTTTTCTGACCTTTGGCAGCGTCATTGCGCGTTTTTCTAATAACTCTACAACAGTCTGATTCCCGTCTTTAGAAGGATCTTTAACGGTTTTCGAAAGGTTGCAACGCTTGCAAAGAAGAAAACTTTGTCTAGATGTAGAGCCCGAAACTATAGAGTTACTTTTGATAAATGGTTTTGGAATATGCTTGGCGTTTTTCGAAACAGGTGGTTCTTTAGAATCGAAACTTATGCTGAGACGATCCGTAAAATTTCGAAGTCTTGAAAGAAGGGATTTGTGATTGTTAGATGTGGTTTTATCCTCGCAATTACAGCGCAAGCCAGTTTCAGTCATAACGACATCTTTTCGGGTTCTTTCATCCCTGTCGTCAAGGCTTGGCCGTTTTTTTGAATTATTGCGTTCTGAACTATTTTCAATTATGGTACCATTATTGGAGGTTCTTTCCTCAGAAATTCTCGCCTCGATGTACATAACTTTGTCCTTTTCAAATTCTTCGAGGATTTTCGTGTCGTCACCGGATCTAGCGCTGACTGGGGAACTCATGTCAGAATTGAAATTCTCACCGCGACTCTTTTTTCGTTCTCTCTCGTGGTCTCTGACGGCCTTTGCAAGATCGTGGTGGTGGTAATCGAAGGAGGATTTTTCACGACTTCCTTTTCTGCTTCCTGGATAGCTTTTTCGACCTGATTGAGATGCATTGCCTTCTGTAGAGATTTTGAATTTTAGGGTTTTTTCGCTTACTTCGACTTCTGTTGCGGTTTCTGGATCAGAGCTCTCGGGGTTCTCTGGATCTTCTTCGAGAAGATCATTCTCGGGATCGTCCTCGATGGAACGTGAACGCGAACGGATTGTACCGCCGGAACGCTTTGAACGCATACTGTGGGAGGATGTGGATTTCATTACTGAGGGCGATGTACTGGATGGAGCTGAGGAGAGGGTCGATTCGCCGAGGTCTATCACACTTTTTCGGTGGTGACGCTCGTCTTTGGCAGCTTCGTTGAGGCGGCGGTAGTATTCTAGGGCGTCACGAACTGGTTGAACTATGAGATCCTGGAACATATAGAAGGGTTGATCATTTTTGTGGTGTAAAAAAAATGGTTTTTTTTATATTTCCTTCCGAAACCTCTAGTTTCTGAAGATTCACGTAAAATATAGACACGAAAGATATTACGGGTGGGAGAAGGATTCTCCATGTTTTAGGGTGGAGAAAGGCAGTAAAATTGTAAGTCTAGGTAATGTTACTTTCTTGAACGTCTTGAGTAAGTTTCAGGGTGTCACGGGTATTAAAAAAGTAATAAGCCTCTTCGAGTATGACACACCGATCATTTGAAAAGTCCATAACTTTAACTCGACAGTGAAAATTTAATAAACCATAAACGACATGTAAAAAATTCAATTCAATTTGAATTGGAATTTCAGTCATATTTTTTGCTAGAATCTTTCTGCTGCTATTTCAAATAAGAAAAGTATGAAACTTTCCTTCAGCTGTTATATTCCAATAATTTTAATACTCTACAGGTTTAATGTTGAACGTGAAAATATAATAAAGTGTATAAATGTTGTGAAATATGATCAGTTTTACCTCCAGCTCGTGAAATAGTTCACCGAGTACTTCGAAAAGTGGTAAAAGTACGAGGCCAATGAAGCTGCATTGTGACGAGGGCTTCGTAATTTTATCACGGTCCATAAAAGGCGTCACTGGTAATCCCTCTAGCTTCTCAGCGTCACTCTGTTTGAAAAACTCTTGCAGGAGCTGGTCCAGCCAGGGCTCCGCAACCTCCATTGGACGCGCCTCATTACTAATGTCAGCCACTTTTATCAATACCATTGACAGCTAAAAGAGATATTTCATTAGAATTTGTGAATAGTTTGAGAAAAACCAATTTACCAGTAGATTAATAACTCAACTCACCAGATTAATGTGAGACTTATTCGAATAATCAAACTCCGGAACAGTCTCCGTAAATTGTCCTAGTATTTCATTATGTCTAGCCATATCAGTGGCCAAAATACACCTGATAATTCCCTCTCTAACCGTTCTAAATGTAGTAGCATCAAGAGCAGCTAGTATATTACATTCAGGATACTCTAATACCCTGAATGCCACTGAACAATGATGATTCTCAAGAGGCGAAATGTCGTTGTATCGCAGTGCAAGCTCAGTACGTGCATTTATTTGATAAATATTGTTGTAGCCAGGATGATCGAGATCATGACATATAGAGGATACAATTAATACTAAAACCTCGAGATGTCCAATTTTTGAGGGTAAATCCACAGCCCATATTATGGCGTACATCTTGAAATGAAGAGATTTATCAATAGACGATATTCAGAGGACAATTTATGATTATGATAAAAATAATTGGTGTCCATCCTTACCATTTGGGCGACACAGAAACAGTGTCGAAAGTTGTGAAACGGTACGGCATTGTAATTATTATAGACCTCGTAGAGAAAATTACGGAGTGTTGACAACGGTATGTCGAACTTTTCGACTAATTCAAGTTCAACGAACATTGTTTGTAACATCAAGAGAAGTTCCTCGTCCTTCCACTGGCCAGCATCGAAGGAGGGAGATCGTAACCACTGGCTTACACTTTGTGATAGAGATACATCACTGAAACAAGATAATTGAATTATTTAATCAATTAAACCAATAAAACGATGATGATGATTAATATATGATGTTCATTTATTGAATCTATATTTATTTATGATCACAATCAGTATAAAATGAAGAATTGAGAGGATTTGATAAATATAATGTAATAGATTTATTTATTTATCTAGTGATATAAGAGATAGGGTAAAGTGGATTCTAGTAAATCATGGATATCTCTTGGATCTCGATGAGTCTTATCTCATTTTGAGGAAGAAAGAAGGCACTTTGGAATGAGATAAAGGCTTACGAATTTTATTCAGCAGATTCAAAGAATTATTTAAATTTTCGTGGAATTGAGGTAGTAGATACAAGAGTTTAAACTGTTTGAATTATATCACAAAATATTTTTTTTTGTAGAAAATTTTATGGGCTTCAAAAAAAGTATTTTGCTATTTTTCTGTTAATTTACGAGATTAAAAAATATTCAGAAAATACAACATAAAAATATTTGCTATTCAAGAATCTCTTGCATGCTGATCACTCAATGTATCAGCATTATTTGTGGACAAATGCAATTATCCGTTGGGAATGTATTCAAGGTCGTGCGGCCGACGATCTCCGCAATTACCGATGCGCGTTAGTAATCACGTAATTGGTGGTCATAGTGGACTCTCCCATTGCGTTGAAACATGTATACCGACAAGTGGCAAGGAAGCTATAATGAATATACAAAACATCCGTTCACCTTTTCCTGTATTATTTTCATTTATAAAGTGTCGGCTAGTCCGTTAGTATCCGCTCTAGGAATAACATTCTAGAATTTTTTGTAATCATTATCATTAATTCTTAAGACCACCTATGTATTTTTATCTCAACCACTACTGGCGCCGTGTACACCCCAATGGGAGCAACCACGGTAAAAGAGAATGACAAAGAGAGAGAGAGAGAGAGGGAGAAAGAAGCGCCAGTGCAATTACGCTGAACGATCCGTGGAATGTTGGTGGTAAATACACATACACTGATTCTAGAATAAATAAAGTCATATTTCCTGTTGAGAAGAAATTGCATTGCTTGAATGAACTATTCCATTTTCTAAACGGTTCAGTCCCGGAAACTGATGTATTCTGGTTGTTATGTCATAATTTTTATTTTTTTTCGGTGATTAATGAGTTGTCGGGATGATATGACAGAGGAAAAAAATTATATTTCTATACAATGTAGATAATGACTTATGAAATTTTTATGGAGGATATGAGAATCTAGAATGTGCAATTAAAAAAAAAAAACCCAGCGAGCCATATAGTACTCGAGATTTATGTGTAACTTTGACTCCTCTTCTTGGCCTATCAATCATCAATAAACGGGTTTTGGCCTCTCACACTCTGGGTTCCGCACCCCCCAAGCCCAAATCATCTCAGAAATCGATTGGAAAAGACTAGAAGTCGCTATCTCCTCTGGTTTTCGAGAAATTCTCGAAACTTTGACTTCTCTTCTTGGCTGATCAAACATCCAAAAACGGATTTCTGGCATTGAATATAAGGTCGTCGCGCGCGACAGCGCACATGATATCCTAGTTTTATTTAATGATAAAACTGGGGCATTGTTTGACGCGTAGTTGAATATCTCTGTGGATTTACCAGAGGAAACATCGGCCAAATGAAGGAGAATCAAATATCAATGGGCGGTATTGCGTTTGTCGGTAATTTCGTGTTAACCTAATGGATACGGTGATGGGTACTGTGTCAAGAGATGGTTAGATATTTGGTGGGCATGCGCATGACAATGGTCAAACCACTGTCACCATCGTCCTTCACTAATTAGTGGAGATATCATCATATTCGGCGTGAGCATTAAATTCCACTGTGTCTGCAGAAGATTTTAGGGACTAATGGAGGGAGAAAAAAAAATGTCATTCTCTCATTAGCATTGATCAAAATCATTGATCAATTAGTTACCGATATATCATCGAATTAATTTGAATTTGGATTAATTTCATGGATAGAATTTGAGGTATTTTCATATACTGTTTCCCAACAATTTATTCCACTTGAGTAATTAGCATCATCATAGGCAGTTGAATGCAAGCTCATCCACAAATATTCAATAGATATCATCCGATAGCGATAATTAACCGCTAATCAGTACAAATATCTGATATTTTGAATTACTCAAGTATAATTATACGCAACTGTGTAATCAATCACTAGAGTCAATGTTTATCAGTGGTTTTTCTTGGTTTTTTACCCTCGAACCTGCACATCCTGATAGAGAGCATTGATTATGCAATCTCAAATATTTATTCTGAATACAATGAGTATTTTTGATTCATGTTGGTAGAATAATGTCAATATAAGAATAACGAAATCGAAAATTAATTTTTAAAATATCTCTAAAACTAAGGGAATTAGAGAAATATATCAGGAGAGCTTTCTTGTAGAAAATTAAATTCACAACAAAAAAGGTCTTGTGACATTTTTCTCTAAACTCACATTTTCCCGAGTTATGAATAGAATAATAGTACTCATGGATTTATCCTCGACAGCTCTATCTCATCATCTTCACGAGACATATAGATTCCCATAAATTATCACTGAACCTCTCCACAGAATCAGATTAGAATGATGGAATTTGTGTTAAAAAATTCATTCCTAAGTTATTATTAATAGCGAATTTCCTGGATGAGTGGAGGGTTGGAAATTGTCATTTTGCGATTGGAGGGGTAGATAGTAAAAACAATTTGTATGGGAACAATATTATCAATGACGTGTGATAAATGACCCCAAAATAGTCACAATTGTCTCTGACAAATATATTTATGACTTGAGAGTCAATAAAAATAAAGAATACATTTAATTTATTAATTAATTGTAAATGAATTCAACTGTACAATTATTAATTTTTTAATACCCTTTTTCTACTCGATAAAAATCAAATGTTTAAAAGCTAAAATTACCTCTCAAATGTATATTTTCCAGAAGACTGAATTAAACTCAATTTTACAGAGAATGAGTTCAGCAAATTCCAGTGAAACATGTATTTGGTGGAATCGTTGGATGAATGTTAGAAGTGAATTTGTATATATAATACTTGGAGCGTAATTTCCGCTAGCAAAAGGGTTCAATGCATTCAATACACATTAATGGGCTCTTTACGTATGAATAAATTTATTGGAGATGCAGTGAAATATCAAGTATCTTAGTTGGTTTGATGTACATCAGGTAGTGGAGACATTGCTAATTATTGAAGTTTATGATTAATTATAGAGTGCAGCCAATTAGGTGACTAGTTAGGAAGTCATATTGAGAGTTCTATTCATAATTAGTATTTATGAAAATAAATAACGAAATGAATTTGATGGATTTTTTTTTCTCATGTTCATAAACATTTTTTTAAGGAATTCTGAGTCATATTTAAAGTTGATGATAATGTGATTCAAAAGTGATTAATCATGAATTTTAATTAACTCGAAAAATCCTGGGTCAGTTAAAAGAAGAAAATATATATGTCAAGTACTATATAAATGTCTAAACTGTTCAATTTTGTGCCAGTGGGTATAGATTTTCATTCAGTGTCTACTTTCTGTGCTGACAACTACACATCCGACCATCAATTTTTTCCTATCTCATATTCTCTCTTCATCAATTCTTTTTCTTCCATCACCGTTGATGCGGGTGACAGTATACGTTCGATTATTCGTATCATTCGGAACAAATGTCAGGCACATTGATGATGAATATTGGAGAATTATATCAGTGTGATTGTCATTTGATTTTAGAGGGAAAATTGATTGAAATTTTTTAAAAGGGTAATGAATATCTCTGAAACTAGTAGGTTTAGAGGAAAATATCAAGAGACCTTTTTTATAGCCTGTGAAATTTCCGATAAAAAAGATCTTTTGACAAATTTTTCTAAATCTCTTATTTTTGGAGATATTTACAAAATAATGTAATAAATCGTTTTTCTACTTTCTAACAAAAAATATTTATGCAAAAATCGAATTCACTTATCAATTTATCCCCACGTTTTAGTCTGAGCCTATTATGAATATCATCAGAATAGCCATCACCCTCCTCTGTAGCCAACGGGTAATTGGCCATGATCAGATTATCCTGTTGCGTGCTAATTATTCAAGCCCCATCAACCCCTTGATCTTGACTGATAACTGACAACACACAGACACTAATCATCAAAGAATATTCCCCTTGCAGAATAAAACTCTTCAGATAATCTAGCACATCAATGCAAGTGAAGTGAAGGATCAAATCTATTCAAAAAAATTGATGTATTCTTCTCTCAAAAGTGTCTAAAAATATTCTCTCACTTATTTTTAAAATTTCTCATTTTTCTGAATCCCAAGATTTTCCATGAAAATCTGAAATTTCATCAACAGATGATGAATTCAAATCATCAACCACAAATGTAGGTTTTCTTGAATAGATACATATTGTCCTCTCAACATAAAATACAATTCAACCCATCAAGAGCAATTCTTTGAATTGCTTATTCCCCTTTCCATTCAAACTCAAGCAGCAGTTGAGCCCCCGAACCACTTAGTTAACAAATGCTGGCCGTACTTTCAAAGTATAAGCACAATCGTACAAACTTTTCCACCCTCACGCTCTTCATACCTTTCAGAAGAACAGCAACCATTCCAGATGGTTAACCATGAGAGAGTTTCTACGGAGATGAGAATGAAAGGTTTTAAAAATTTTCCTCTGCTAATCACAGCCTGACAGACATCTGCTTCTGAAGGTTTCTCATCATTTTGTGATGTAAGATGAATCAAGGCATAATTAAAAACTTTGTAAGTATATTTTTAAGAGAAAATTCTTATTTCTTGTTCCTTTGTTCAAGATGAATTGAATTCTTTTTTTTAAAAAAATAGGACAAAAGTGAGAATATCATCATGTTCAGAGATTTTTTGATATTCTCAAGGATGAATGATCCTGGGGAATTGAATGGAAGAAGACAAGAATGAAGCATAGAGTCAAGGACATTTGTTTGGTACTCGCTCTGAATTCACCAGCAGGACTCATTGTTGTTTGTGCCGTCTCTCTGTTGTGTGCTATTTATCATCGTGAATAATTCATAACGTGTGTCAACCATTCGTAAGGATTTTAAGAGATAGATATACTGAGGATTCTTATACGTATTTTTCTCAGTGGCAATTCTTCCTTTTTATTTGTTATATGCTTCAAAAAATAACCCCTGAAAATCTTCCAGTTGGGCATGAAGAAGGTTTTAATTGTCATGGAGAGATTGGAATTTTTTTTTATCAATTTTCTGATTGCAATGGAAGTGCATTTATTTGAAATAACTTTGAGTAATAGCTTTTCAATTCACAAATTGAATTGAGTGAATTTGCTGAGTAAATTAGCGTGTCTTCTAGCTATTCAATTATCAACAGAAGAGTTTTGTTAAATCAGGAAGAGATATCCATGATTCGTTGAGCCAAATGGCCCATTTGTGATACACATTGGCATACAAATTGCGTGTTCAGATATCGTGATGAGAGATACTTCAGATTATCCACAGGGACTTGTGGTCACGAAACTTTTCAATATCTTTATTGTTATTGATGGATTCTTCACAAACTTGATGAATTATTTTTGTAAGAATAAATTTTTTTTTCTAATGATAAAGAAAATTTTAAAACTAATGAAAGTTAAATAGCGAGTGACGTTGATTCATCAGTTGTGAAATTGTGAGAATAATGAAGATGTAATTTTTTTAACAAATTTCTGATTTATAAGAAGGAGAAAGTATCGGACGTAAAGTGTTGATTTATTAAATAAATCAGAAAATGAGATTTTAGAAAATTTTTCTCAATGTTAAACAGATTTTTTTGATATACATGGAAATGGAAAAAAACTCACCAGATCTTGAGAAACTCATCGCGCACTTGACGTTTCACTGTATCGCTCTTCCGTCGGTACTGCAATCTTCTGCACGCCTCTGACGACACTGGTCCAGGTAGTTTTTTATAAAATCCTGAGGATAAAAAATTAAATAAGCAAACAAATAACAGATTTTAAAAAAAATGGACTAGTTTGTCTTATAAATTGAATGAAAATGAAAATTAATGGAAAAAGTATTTGACTGCAATTTAATTCAACTGGATCCAATGCACATTCAAGACGAATGACAGATATACGATCACACAAACATCACCGACTGCCAGAAATCAGCGTGGCCACTGAATAAATATTTACACTAACTGTGCTCGGGGCGCTATTCCTATGCCAATGGAACTAGCCAAGTGCTTCAACTCAATTTACCACGGGATTTTTCCCACGCAATTCAATTCCTTCTAAGAATGATGAAAAATAAAATATGAACCTTCACCTTCTTCAATATCTATTTCGCTGATTATCTTCAAAAGGAAGGGATTGAGAAGAATTTATCAAAAGATCTTTTTTGAAGCTCATAAAATTTCCTACAAAAAATGTCTTCTGTCATTTTTCTCTAAACCCAGTGGTTACAAAGATATCTTCAAAATAATCGATTACAAACTGAGTTGTAAATCAGGATAACTCAATCAAACTTGAGATGAGTTTTTCATTGATATCTCTGAATCTAAGGGACATACAAATTTTTTTATAATAACCTTTTTTGTAGAAAAAAGTGAGATCTATAAAAAAGATTTTATCAAAAATTTCGATATCTCTCTCAGATCCTGAGATATTCCCCAAAAACTGATTTTTATTACTGAATTTATCTAAAAATACAACACAAGAATTTCATGAATATCAAATATTCTAAATATTCCAGTAAGAGGATCATGTAGATATTGAAATATCCTTATATCCTATAACACCTAAAACCCCACAAGAATATTCCCATTTCCACTGTATCGGTATCATATCTATCATAAATTCAGAATGTTCCAATATCTCTTTCTCTATTATTTCAATGCAACAAGGACAAACAAAATAAGTGGATCAATTGTAGTGAGCATTATTGAATTGAAGAGAGTTGTTGTAGCTTACCGAGCCAACTGAGGTGCTCAGTGGTTTCGAGCTTAGTCCGAAATGCGTCCATTTGATGTTTGAGCTCCCGCAGGGCAGCTACTGATGGCTCTGATAGCACCGACTGGTGGCCCCTTAGCTCACGTTCCAATGAAGAAATACGTCTCTCCAACTCTCTCAATAGATCTGTGTCTATCATACCTGATGATCCTGGATGGGCTCCAACAATCTTAAACATTAATTTTTTTTTCCAACATCAAAAACGCATCTGCTGATTATTTTAGGAATATCTTCGGAAGGATGAGGTTTAGAGTAAATTATCAAGAGACCTTTTTTGTAGAGAATTTTAAATTATACAAAAAAGGTCTTTTGACATTTATTGTTAAATCCAGTAGTTTTAGAGATATTTACAAAATAAAATGATGACATTTTTTATTTTTTTTTTTTAATACAAATTTGCAATTGCTTCAATTCGAATGAAGTGAACGTGGAATGTGAACGAGCATTGTTGAGTGTAGAAATAACCACCAGTATCGAGGGATTCGAGAAATCCCAAGAGACTATGTACGTTATTTCTACTCAACTGCTGCATTCGCTCGATCACGTTTCAATGCTCGTGAGCACATCCCAACGTGCCTAGAATATCAGCATCTGGTCCAGTGACAGAGACACTCATACCCGATAGTTTCTAGTGCAGAGTTATCTACCAGTTGGATGGCTACTGTGAGATTTATAGCGGGAATACCTGATCAGCTGAATTTTCCAGAAGTATTGAATTTTTTTATATTTTTATTTTTTTTAGAATTCATGACTCACCTGCAGAATGTAGGGCTCGTCTGGTGTATTTGATGGTAAATGGTGCGAAATGTTGAGCAGTTTATCGCCCTTACGGAGCTTCACGATGTCCAGAGGTCCTGCCTCTGCTGCGTTTCTAAAAAGTTCTGTAACAAAAGAAAAATTGAATTTTAAAAAATTCACTGTCGATGTATTCTGATAATATCTTGAAAACTAGCGAGTTCAATGAAAAATATCAAAATACCTTTTTTGTAGATAATAAAATTTCCTACAAAAAAGGTCTCTTGATAAATTCCTGTAAACCCCTTCATTCCGGAGATATCTAAGAAATACCTAAAAATTCAAATTAATTATAATTTTAAAAATTTTGAAAAATTAATTTTTAATTTTTTTAATTTGAAAAATTTCTTTGGAAAATTGAAGATAAAAGCCTAGTGATGAATATTGGAGATACCAAGAGGTGAAAATTTCACACGAGTGAAGGAGAAAAAGGAGAATGGAATCAGAAGAGCGTGAAGAAAGTTCCATGAGCACTTGCCCGAGTGCTGCATCTTGACACTAAAAGAACACGCGAGGGAACAAAACAAAAAGGGAAAAATATATGAAGAGCCTAAACGAGAATAACCGTGGGATTTCCACACCATTTTCACTGATAAGAATGGAAAACTCGGAATGAAAAGAAATGGGGTCAGAAGACCAAGCTTCTGCACAGGATTTTAAACAACTACAGACTCTCTGGATTCCCTTGATTCAGCTACAAAACACTGGGGAAAATTTTTTTATGATGTATTTCCATGATAAAAGCTCTCACGACATTTTTTATTTCAGTTGAGAATAAATTAATTCAACAATGAAACAAAAATGCCTTCATTTATTCACTGATATCTCCAGAGTCATGAGGTTTAGCAGAAATTATCAAGAGACCTTTTTTTTAGATAATTTCAAGCTCTATGAAAAATGTCTTTTGACATTTTTCTGTTAACCTACTATTTTTCGAGATATTTCCAAAATAAACTAGATGGAATTATCAAAGTCTTTTTTTAATAAATGAATTTATCAATTTTGAAAAAATATCTCCACAAATAATAAATTTAGAGGAAAATGTCAAAAGACCTTTTTTATACTTCTTTGAATTCTTCATAAAAAAATAATTCCAGATAAATCACAATAAACCCACCCCTACCGCCCTCAAAAAAATGTCAATATTATATTAAATTTCTCGAGAAAAAAGGATCCCCGAAATTTCATCTGTCAGTACACAATACCTTGTGATCCAGGATGAACATCAATCATTCAGCGTCACCAGAGACACTATTCAGTACCCTCAAAACCCCTCCCCCCCCCCCTGTTTACACGTTCTACCCATTCAAATAGACTGCAACGATCACCCAAAGTGCACAATATGCCCCAGCATCATGGAAATTCAACACCCACTCGAACGCAACTGGCTAATGATATACAATTGTCAGTTATTTGCGCCTTGAATATTCTCCCACCCACCTCTACCCACTACCTGATGCACAATAATTATTATTTATACAGAAAACAACAACCACCGTTCGATGGAAATGTTCCAAATTCACTAGAATTGTTGTTACGGGTATAAATGGAGAATTTTCCGTTCAGTTGAGGGGGTAGGGGGAAGGGAAAAGGAAGGACATTATGGGAATAGATGGGGTACATAAATATTATCAATTGAGGAAGGAAAGGAGTGAAATGAGAATGTTGGTGGAGTTGATTAAAAAGTGAAGAAGATAAATACGTCATTATCTTGGTAATGGGGGGTGTTAAGGGATAATGTCAAGAGACACTTTTTGTCGGAAATTTTGTCAGCTACAAAAAAGGTCTTTTATGATTTTTCTGTAGGACTGAGAGTTTTCGAGATATTTGGAGAATTGTGGGGAGTGATGGATTTGAGTAGAAAGTTCCGAGTTTGATCAGACGAGAATTATTTTGAATTGATTTCTATGGAAATTGGACACTAGTTATTTATGAATTTAGTTGATAATTCATATAAATGGTTATTTAATTGGATTTATTGATAAATTATTAGTAATTATTAATTAACTGAAAAGTTGATTTTACGAATTTTATTATAAATTGAATTTTCTCAATAAATTGGGGTTTGAGGAGAAAATGTCAAGAGACCTTTTTTGTAAAAAATTAAATTCTCGATGAAAAATGTCTTTTGACATTTTCTCCTGAAATCATAATTTTACGAGATAAAATTATTTATTCATTTCATTTCAATAATTCCCTCATTGGTTCACATTTATTTTCAAAAAAAAGCTCGGATGAAGCTCAAAGTAAAGAGAGTATTGACGATAACAAAGAGGCAATGGACACCTTTCATTCTTTGTAAAGAATCTAGTGCGCCGATTGGTCCCGTTTGAAAGTACACGAGTGTTGAATTGCACTGGGGATTCCCCTAGTTTTATGAAAAAAGTTTCTATTGAAGACGAATTCTTTTCACTCTTTCTCACTATAAATCAAGTGTTTTATTTTGTTGTTCATGTTCCATAAACAACAGAGACATTTAACAAATTTTTCTACAATTTTTTTGAACCTTTTTTGATTATTTAAACATAAAAAATGATTTTTTTTAAATTCTCACAACTCTAATTTTCCTCATCTCGGTGAAATCTCGATTTATCTTGATAACAATCGATTTTACCGAAATATGTCAAAAGACATTTTTTATCAGAAATTTCATCACCTACAAAAATGTCTTTTAACATTTTCTTCTAAAATCACTAGTTTCCGAGATATTTCAAAAATTATACAAGAATATTTTTTTTTCCTGCTCTTAAAATAAATTGATGATGAAAAAATAAATAAAAAATTCGAGAGTTAACAAAAAAGTCATTTCCCCGAGAAATAATGAAGCCAAATATTTTTATAAGAGACTTAATTATTTCCTCGAATTAATGCAGTGGTGAAAATCGATGAGGAGTGGTTTCTTCAGTGTTTGTGGAAGTGGAATAGAAGGGACAGAAGGAGAAATAAAAATGACTGGATGACGTTGAAGAAGATCAATATGTTACCTAAGTAAACTAAAGTTGTTATTTATCCAACGGGAAATATAATCGATAACGAATCCTGGTGTGATGATTCACATCAGGAAACTCATTACTGCAATACCATCACTGGACACTTCTTATTACATTGGGTGACTGTTATTTCTAGTCTTTATATTCTTATTTTTCTAGGTTTTTCACTCCCCTCATGACTCTCTCCTTTATTTTTTTATGAAGCTTGTTCTCACGTTTTTATAAATAAATATTTATGTCAATTCAGTGGAGAATTATTTAATTATTGAATAATAATCAAAATGTAACAATTCCATTTTTCACGATTTATTAAATATTTCATTATCTCGATAATGAGTGATTTCAGGAGGAAATGTCAAAAGACATTTTTTCTTGGAAATTTCGTCAGCTAGAAAAAAGGTCTTTTGATATTTCCTTGTAAAATCACTCATTATTGAGATAATTGTGAAATTGTTGAGGCAGAATTGAACGACTTAATTTTTTAAATTTTTTAAAATATTGAATAATGTCAATAATGAGTGATTTTAGAAGGAAATGTCAAGAGACACTTTTTCTTGGAAATTTCATCAGCTACAAGAAAGGTCTACTGACATTTTCACGTTGAGTCACGCGTTTTTGAGATAAATAGAGAATTAAACAAAAATTGTGGATTTGAAATGATCGTTTGGAAAATAATGTTTTGTTGAATTGAAATGGGTGTTTTCAGTGATGGTTCCACCCCACTAATCAGTTTGAACAACTCAAGTCCTCAAACAGCAATTTATATGCGAGTTAATATTCACGCGGGGGGACGCAAATTATTTTCTAACGTGGCTCCGTAAAACGTGAGCATTAACGTATGTTTGATTGAAAATTTTTTTCTACATTTTGGAACACTGCCTATTTCCTCATGGAAATATTTCTTTTTTGGAGGGGAAGCTGAAAATATTTTATCTGAATTTTATGAGGGAAATCGGTGAATAATTTACAATTCAGTGAGATTTGTTTCAGTTTAGTGATTCAGAGGAAAACTTGGCATAATATTATTTTGTAAATATCTTGGAAAAGAAGATATTTAGAGAAATATATTAAGAGACCTTTTTTATAGAGAATTTCATACACTACGAAAAATGTCTCTTGACATTTTCTTTTAAATCCACTAGTTTCCGAGATATTGACAAAATACTCAATTCAAATTAAGTTTTCAATTCAATAATTGACATTAATAATTTCACAACTTTTATCAATTGTTGAATTATCTTGATAATGAGTAATGTTAGAAGAAAATGTCAAATGACCTTTTTTGTAGAGAATTTCATGGGCTATAAAAAAGGTTTTCTGTCATTTTTCTATAAACCTACTTGTTCCAGAGATATTCATCTTCTTTTGATCTATGAAAGTGAATGTCAATTTTATGCTCTTAAATTTTATTTAAAATCAATTGGCGATTTAAGACTAGGAGCGGCGTACTGGCTCCACTCGGCATATTTACGAGGTCCTCGTGTCAGTGACAACAAACAAGCTAAGAACAAATACACGATGGTACCCAGGGAATGTAGGGATGAAGGTTTCGATCGACTGCGACATCCACGAGAATTGCTGGTAATTAGCCCATAAGTATGAAGTGACTTGGTCATGTCCTTCGAATTTTGTCGTCATTGGCGCCAAAGAGACATTAGTACAGTACTTTGTGTGATTATTTCACCTTGATATCGAATAAAGTTAAATGAAAATGGCGATAAAACGTAATAAAAAGTCAATCGATTTTTCACATGTTATTAAATATCGATTTATCTCGATAATGACTGATTTTTTTAAAAAATGTTAAAAGACCTTTTTTGTTGAAAATTTTGTCAGCTATAAAAAAGGTCTCTTGACATTTTCTCATAAAATCATTACTATCTGAGATAAATAATAAATTAACACAAATAATTGAATACAGTATTGCAGAACAAAAGAAAAATTAGGAGAAATTGAAAAAATTGAATAAAATAATTTATACAGCTGAGATAAATTATATTTCTAGGTATGATGGGCACATCCCTTGTGTTTTATGATGATATACACACACAGTTGGATAACCCGCAGAGCAATGATATTGGCCTCAACAAAATAATGAATAAATTGAGCTTATCCAGCAATAAAAAACTATAATCGTACATCGTACATTCATGATTCATGTACCATTATTCCATTAGAGCCAATGAAAGCATCGGACAAGATACAACATGACGAGGAGTCGCATGACCATCTAGAGTGGCTTTGGACATTTTTTATTCTCCACTTTTTCTCAACAATTATATATTTAAAAAAAATCTGGAAATAATTTAAGATAATTGATAAAATATCAGGAGTTTATCAAACCAATTTTTAGGTTATGATGTCACAAGGTCCCTCGGGTAGCTCCCCATTGGCCGAGTGGGAGGAGCCAAGGTCTCTCATTGATTGATGCGCGCGCACGAGCTAGGTTAGGATGACTGTGATTGGTTTATCGCTCAGGAGAACTTGTGACGTCACGAGTGAGTTTGGAGGATTTTAAATATTAAAATTCTAAAAATTTATGTAATTAATAATTAATTAATGACTGATTCATTTTGAAATTTTTAGAAATGAAAAATAACTGAATTAGAGAAAATGTCAAAGAGGATTCTAATTCCCTAGAGGGTGAGAGTCTCGATTCAGTACAATGGAGGTTTATTTTTATTCTTGTTTACCCGGCGACATCTGCAATTTCGTACCAATAATAACTCGATTCTCGGGGCTACTGATGATCAATTATTGGTCGCCCACATCGACTCATTGGTGTCTATACTTTTCTTGGGTATAAATAAATGTTCATTCATTTAATTAGTATCTCTCAGTTTTTTTTGTTTCTATTTTTTATTTGCTCGGTTTATTGTTGAATTATCTCAGTAATGAGGGATTCTGGAGAAAAATGTCAAGAGACATTTTTTGTAGAGAATTTCATCAGCAAAAAAAAATATCTTATGACTTTTTTCTCTAAAATCATTAATTCGTGGAGTAATTTTATTTTTTAGGTCATTGGGCACTGAAATAGTGACGATAATTTGACTAGAGATTGGAAAAATCGGAAAATCGAGAAGTGGAAGCGACTCTACTGTCAATTCCCATCATATATACCTCCTCACGAAATTTAAAAATGGCCGGAGGGACTTTTGATGCATACAGCCGGGAATGTACGGGATGTGCATATTCATAGCGACCTGTCAACTCGAAAAAAAAAAAGAGGAAAATAGAGAGAGCCTGGCAATTTCCATGATACAATAGGATCGATAGGTAAAAGCCATCACTTTAAATTTTCCGCTGGAGAAAGAAAATTCACTTTTAAAAAAACAACATAAACTATACCTTCCAGTAAATTTATTGATCACGTGGGAAATCTAATTTTTTTCATTTTTCCAATATTTTCGGAGCAAGTGAATTTTGATGGAAAATATGAATTATTATTTTGCGAATATCTCCGAATAGATGAGATTTAGAAAAAAATGTTAAGAGACATTTTTCATAGACAATTCAATTATCTACAAAAAATGTCTCTTAACATTTTTATCTACACCCATTATTTCTCGAGATATCTCCAAAAAAGTACCAGCTTGAAATTTTCATAAAATCAACGATTTAAAAAAATTTGTTTTATAAAATATCTCGAATTCTACTAGAGATAGCAATATTTTCATTAGAACCTTTTTTGTAGATCTTTCTGTGCTCTACAAAAAAGGTATTTATAAAAATTTCGCTATCTCTCTTAGATTCCGAGATATTCCCAATAAACTGAGCTTCATCAATCTCAATTTTTCCCCAAAAAGGTAAATTTCTAAAAATAATGAATAATTGACTTTGAAAAAATAGTTTATTCCCTCAGAACATTATTCACTATTCAATCCGTGGTATATCCGAGGTTAACGACCCGTGAGAGAGCCTCCGATGGAATCTTTTGGGGTAGGTGGAGAATATCGAGGTCTGCGTCACGTCCAATCGATTCCGAGGGATTCGTTTACACATACATACGTGAGACATACACCTATATACTGTTCACACTGGCTACAATTGTTACATCACCATGGCAACTTGAAGAAGAATATAAGATATTTGAAGATATATTTACACTGTAAAATTGTTATTATTATTACATCTAAGACAATAAAATGAATTTTTATGAAGAAAATTGTGAAATTCTCACTCTCAAGACTTTTATAATGAGAATAAACCCTCGAGAATGATATTAAATATTCAACCAAGGGTCGAGGAGATAAAGGTGAAATTAAAATGATGAAAATATTAAATATTTAGAATTTTTCTTGATTCTGTGGTTTAATAATAAATTTTTTTTTCTTAATTACACAATTACCTTGGGAATGAGTGATTCTAGAAGAAAATGTCAAGAGACCTTTTTTATGAAAAATTAAATTCTCTACAAAAAATGTCTTTTGACATTTTCTTCCCAAACTCGTAATTACTGAGATAAATGGCATAATAACAATAGAAATGGGAAATATATTTATTTAATTGTAAAGTAATAAAAAAAGACAATGAATAAACTTAATTGTGGGGTTTAATTAATATTTAATATCCCTAATGCTTTGACAGATAATAATTGAAATTAAAAATATGACCTGATGGCGTAGAAATGAGAAACAGGCGCAGTGGTTTTTTTATGGTTATGCCAATAATAGAGGTCTCTAATGAAATATTGTTGTAATACCGCTCGACCTCTTGTCGAGGTGACCCATGTTTACCACCTGATAGTTATATTAAAAAAAAAACACTCGACATTGGCTATTATGGAACGAGCTCCAGTGTTTCTACAGGCCGCAATAACGCACTCAACAGACTGACCACTTGAGCTGAAGTTATTGGGTTATTACATTGCACAGTGTTGTGGAGAAAATTCAAGTACATGGGGGAGAGTTTCATGCAAAGATGAGCGTGAAAATGAATATTATAAAACTCTAATTTGTGTTTTTTGTAAAATCACTAGGAAAAATTCACTTTTTTTTAAATTACAATAAAATTAGTTTTGTTGATGTAGTGATTATCTCGGTAATTATCGATTTTAGTAAAAAATGTCAAGAGACCTTTTTTGTAGCTGAGAAAATTCTCTACAAATAAGGTCTCTTGATATTTTCCCTAGAATCATCGACTATCGAGATAATTCGATAATAAACTCAAGTCTAAATTGAATATGAAAATTTTCAAATTTCTCGATCAGTGTCAATTAATTATGCTATTATATCTCAAGAACGATTGATTTTAAGAGAAAAAGTAAGATGACCTTTTTTGTAGCTGAGAAGATTCTCTACAAAAAAGGTCTTTTGATATTTTAGTTTAAAATCGTTAATTATCGAGATAATTCAGAATTAACAAAAAAACACTCTCTTTTTCTTTGATTCTCCTGTGAACACCTTATTTAAACTTGAGATGAATCCTCAATGAATTCCTTGGACAGTAAAATCAGAGAGTACTTTTCCTCTCTCCAGAAGAAGATAAAATGAGGAAAAAAACCACGAATGGAAAAGAAGTAAAGAAAATCTGCTTTCATCTCCGGAACCCTCCTGACCCGATTATCGCACATCAGAGGACCATAAGAGGGTGGAGAACAACCCCACACAGTTCTCTATGTCGGAAGAAAATGTAAGTGGATGAAAGAAGAAGTGGAATGGTGAGTTGAGGAAAAAAAAAAATCCTGAGAAAAGGGAAAGGAGCATGTACTCATCTTGGAGTCGATAAATTTTTTTTTCTACGTTAAAAGGCTTTTTACTTAAGTAGAAGGACGAGTTGAGGGTCAGACGGAGACGCAAGTCAGCAGTTGACCATTGGAAATAAAAGTCGTGTACAAAGGAATGAGAGAAAATTGAGGATTGAGGTCTAGCTCTTTTTTTTTCATTCATAGAATTGTTGGATAATTGCGAAAAAAATCAATTTATTTTTTTGGAAATTCTACTAAAACTAATGGATTTAGGGAACAATGTCAAGAGACATTTTTTGTAGAGAATTCAATCCTCTACAAAAAATGTCTTTTGACAAATTTTTCTAACTCTCGTCCTTCTGGAGATAAATGCGAAATAGTTTGATGCCTTTGATGAAAACATCTAATGCTTCGATTTTCAAGTATGAAATTGTTATTACTTATTTCGTAAATATCTGAGAAATGCGTGGTTTTGGGGAAAAATGTCAAAAAATCTTATTTGTAGAAAATTAAATTCTCTACAAAAAAGGTTTTATCACAAATTCTTGTAAACTTGTTAGTTTTGGAGATAATTGAATACTTGTCTAATGAGTTTTATGAAAAATGTGTAATGTATCAATTTTCATTATAATCATTTGAAGAAAATGTCCAGCACAGGCTTAAATGATCATTCAATGATTTGTGAAAGTACATACAGACATATGCAGGATTGAATCGTAATTCCTATTGGCTTACGTCACGAGGAATTGAGTTTGATGGATTGTGTAAATACATGGTGGAGGGATATGTCAATGGTGACTGCGAAATTCCTCTATTTTCCCTTTTTTTTATAGAGATACTAATGGACTTGAGGATGAGATTACAGTTTTTTCAATGAAAGACGATCGAGAAAAAAAAATAAAAGATCTGAAGCTGAATTTCAAAGTCCATATCACAAACTACGTCTTCCAATTCTCCATGACTATCAAAATTTTTGTTAATTAAATCAATATCTCGAGAACGAGTGGTCTTAATGGAAAATGTCAAGAGACCTTTTTTGTAGCTGAGAAAATTCTCTACAAAAAAGGTCTTTTGACATTTTCTTTTAAAATGACTCATCATCGAGATAATTCAATAACTAATATAGAAAAAAAATTAATCATTTAAAAAAAACTCACCCTTAAGTTCTTTATTTGTGACGAGATCAGATCTGAAGCTTGCAGCCTCTCTTCTGTCTCCAACCATGAAATAAATATTCGTATATTCCTCTTCGGTATCACCGGTGCCGTTTCTCGTCTCTTCGAGGTCCATGGCCAGCCGTTTGTTGGCCGTACCAATAGACGCTCGTCCTCAATACCGTTATTATCACTGTATTCAGACAACAGTGACAATGGTAAATTAATTAGTGACAAATTGTCAATACTAATGTTGTACAAAATGGCAACACGACGACGCTGATGTCGAGTGATGCACTTGAGCAACTGACACTTTTTAGGGCTCATCGTAGCATCGCCGTACTGGCAGCACACTGGCCACCGATATCATCAACAGCCGGTGATTTTTTTCCCTTCCACACTTGTCTCTTTGATTTTAACTGGTAGTCAGGCCGTGATATTGTCTCAGCCACTTCTGAGGGCTCTGTCAATGATTTATCCTCAATATCTGCATAGTCCATTCTGTAATTAACCATAAATTGTTATTAGAATTAATCAAAGAGTGAATATCTCGTAGGGTATGGGCTTTAGAGATATTTATCAGGAGACATTTTTTTTTGGAAATTAAATTCTCTACAAAAAAGATCTCTTAACATTTTTCTCTAAAATTACTCATTTGCGAGATAATTAAGGAATTAATAATGGCTTCATGATGAAATTTTCGTTAATATTGAAAATTTATGATTTTAGTTATTTTAAATTCTCTTGGTAATGAAGGGTTTTAACAAAAATTGTCAGAATACCTTTTTTGTAGAAAATTTTATGATCTACAAAAAAGATTTCTTGATAAATTTTTGTAAATCTCTTAGTTTAGAAGATATCTGCAAAAATGTCTGGACAAAATTGACCCGTCATCTAACTTTCATGATGAAAAGATAAAATTTGTGGGCAATTCACGTCCTAAACGATTCAGCAATACGGAAGTATCGGTGTAGTATGAACTTGTTCACTATTCACCGGATGTACTCAGTGAATCCATTGAAATAACGTATTTTACGATAGGAAGAAATTCATGGAACAAGTTATTTAAAATAATAAATACTTTTAGATTATTTTTTAAGATATTCAAGGTGTCGTAACTTGAGTAACTCATTAAATTTTCAAATTTTCCGTAATTATACTCTTGACATTGATAAAGAATTAATTATTTTGTGAATTAAAATCCATTAAAATTGAGTGTTGTTATTGGAAAAGAGAAAAATTGTGATTAAAATTTTATTTCAATTATTACTTTTAATACTTTCACTCGACTTTTGACCTGATTTCTATGATCAATGAACAGCTTTCTTGTTAAAGGACTCTTTCATAAAAAAAAAGTAATAACTAGAGGAAATTAAAATGAATTTTCTTCGTGTTTGTAATTTTAAAAAAGTATCAATAACTCATTTTAACGAATATCTGAGAAATGAATAGGTTTAGAGGAAAATGTCAAGAGACCTTTTTTGTAGATCATGAAATTTTCTTTAAAAAATATCTTTTGACATTTTTCTCTAAACCCACTCCGTCCAAAGATATAAACAATATAATCAGCAAAAAGTATTAATAAAAAAATTTAACTAATGATTTTCCAAAAAAAAATCTCCTTGATTTACGAAATATTCATCTACACCTGGTGATCTCTAATTCACTTGACCCATATCCGTGAATCTGTAACCATTTTACACTGTCAACGTTAACCACCTGCAGCTGGAGAGGGGGATGTATATGTGTCGCTGCGGTTGAACACGCAGTGCGACGTTTTTCACCGTAATTAAGTTATTTAAATTTATTTCCACCGTTCGATTTTCCGAATAAAATCCAACCAACAAGTAATAATGTCATTGATCACTTCTACGTCGAGTCGAGGATTTTTTATCCAGAATATTGAGTTGAGAGGAAATGAAAGAGAAAAATTGAATTATCGTGTCAATTTTGTCATTCAATAAAAAAAAAAAAGGAAAATTGGTCAATTGATTTTCACTTCTATTCCTCATAGATTTTCAATTTTTTTTTTTTCCGAACACTAGACTTTTAATTAATCATGATTATTTAAACAATTTTAGAGAATTCCTACATTTTCTAGAATTCTATTTTTTATATTTTTCCTTTGGTTATGACGTCACAAATTCCCTTGGCCTTGAAACACCCCATTGGCCGAGTGGGAGGAGCCAAGGTCTCTGATTGGTTGATGCGCGCGCAGGAATTAGGTTAGGTTAGGTGCACTGCTGAGGAGACTTTGTGACGTCATTTTATCGATTCAGATCTTGAATATTTAAATTTAAAAAATTGATTGTAATTTATTAAAATGAATGGGACATTTTTTCGAATGAAAATGATTAATTGGGGTTATGATTTTGTAGTAATAATTTAGAAAAAAAAATTGTATTTATGTATTGAGAACAAATGCGCAGAATTAGATTGCTCGATGATGTATTTGCATAGGAGGAGAGAGTGAATGGGTGAGCATCGACGTGTGTCGACCCAGTTTTAGGGTTGTCTAATTAACAAGCACATCCACCCTGTCACACGCTCGAGTTTGTTTTATTCCTAGTCGAGCGTAAAATCCATCCGCCTCCGAGATATTAATATTTCTTCATTTGTAATTATATTTTTTCATTTATCAAGAAAAAAATTTGTTCATAATAAAAAAAATTCAATTTTTCAATATTTCATAATTACAATAAATATTAAATTATCTTGATAATGAGTAGATTTAGGAAAAAATAACAAAATACCTTTTTTGTAGCCCTTAAAATTTCCCACAAAAAATGTCTTTTAACAAAATCCGATAAACCCCTTCCTACTCAAAATATCCTCAAATTAATCCATCTGTTCATCATTCATGACTCAGTAAATCCCCATATAAATTATGAATAAATACATTAATCAAAATTAATGACCCAAAAGTCTATAAACCCTCCAACAAGGATGTCCATCAACTCACAAAAGAAAATAAGTATCCCTGGATTTCTCCAATATCTCCATGACTTTATGAGGTACTTGATCACCCGAATTTGTGACTAAATTTGTTTCTGCGTCAGCGACAATGAGATGGAGGGGGGGGGGGGGGGGCTTTTGTCTTATTTTCTGTTATGAGTATGTGACGTAGGCGTTGTGGCCGTCTTGACAACTTCCTTCGTTTCGGGGGCGGGAGGGGGGGGGGGCTGAGACTGTCACTCCGACGGAAGTTGCCCCTCTTATGAGTATACCATCAAGAGGATGTTACAATTATTACTGACCGGGACTCGTTAGTTCTCTCCTGAGTCATTTTGGTGTCGAAAGTGATGAGACTAGTGTAGCATACGTGTCCAAAGAAAAAATTAATAAAAAATTGTCAAGTTTGAAAATTATTCATTTATGATTTTAGGATTATCTCGGAAATGAAGGAGTTTAGAGGAAATTGTCAAAGAATCTTTTTTTTGGAGAATTTAATAATCTACAAAAAAGGTCAATTGACATTTTTCGATTAATCGACTGGTTTCAGAGATATTGTTGAAATAATGATTCAACAATTGATTTCGATCATTAATTTGAAAAAGGGGCTTTTAATAATCATGAAAAAAATTTTGAAATGGTTAGAAGTGTTTTTTTTTTTCAGGAGAATTTAATATGCAGTACACTGGGCATTTTTTAAAATAGAAAACTTGATCAATTTTCCCGATAAATTTCCAAGAATTTTCCCCTCTGATAGACTCGACATCACTCTTTTCCTCCGTTCTCATAATTCACTCTGGAACCCGGTTAAATTCATTTCCTTGTGGTAGACTGTTGTATACAACACGAGTGTATACATGTTCCAGCGTCACTGCAGAAAAGGCAAATTCAAAGCGCGTCAAACCCGCGTCACCCGACGCTTCTATACTGAGATATGCGGGTTATGTACAAGTCGAATATAGAGGATGAATACAACTTTGAGTAATGTATTCATAAGCTTCAAAACTTTGAATTGTGTTTAATCAATTCAAATTTCCCGCCTTTTTCCTGATATCCCTGAACTTAGCAGGAGCGCTCGCAGCAGGAATTTCCGTACTTTTGGGGGTGGACGGTACTGTTGTCACTATAATAATTTTGCAAAGAGCGAGGGGGTTGAAATTTTTTTTAGGGGTTCTCCAAGGGGAGGAGTGTCGATGGAAATTATAATTAGGTTGGAGGAATATGTAATTTTTTCTTTAATAATTGAATAATTTCGCGGGTCAGGCGATTGTTTAAAAGGCGGAGGGGGTTTGAAGAGTCATCGGGGGGTCCTGGAGAAATACCTCCTAAATTTCCAGCAAAAAAAAACGTGTCCTACTATGTCAAAAGTAAGGGCAAGTGTCGGAATGGTAAATCTCCCAAATGGCCTAGTGCGCGAAATTTGAGTTTTCGACTTTGATATTTTTTTTCGATATTTCAAAAGGTCCTTTAACATTTTCTCATAAAACCACTCGTTATTTAAATAATTCAGGTTTCAACAAAAAGTGGAAAAATTTAACAATTGATTTTCAACATCTTAATCATGTGATCTACGTGATTATGAGCGATTTTAGAAGAAAATGTCAGAAGACATTTTTGAGGCAAATTTTCTCAGCTACAAAAAAGGTCTCTTGACATTTTTTCAAAAACTCAATAGTTTTTGAAATATATGCAGTATTGAGTAAAAAATCCCATTTTTATTCATAAATTTTCCAACTAATTTCGGTTTCGAGCACAAAACCCTCGAGAAATTCCGTAATTTATCCTCCAGTTAACGCATCGAGTAAACGTCCGATGCAATGCTCACACAAACAAACAAACCATTGAATAATACCGTGCATTAACATATTAAAATTGATCGGTATTTAACAAACGAGGAAATTCTCTCGCGATATTATTACCATAATTTCAATAATTAATTCATTCCAAGTTAATCAAAATTTGCATATTCATATTATGTACATTGTAACTATTCACGTGAGCTTTGGTATTACGTATTTTGAGATATTCCAGAGGGAATTCATATTGAAGAACATTCCTAACTTCTTTTCCCTCTTTTTCGTTCTCTCTGATTTGAAACCTCTCAACACTTCGCTTCGATGCATATTCCATTCACCCCAGTGTGCATTAGAAGCCTCTTGTGAGTATCGATATGTAATATATTTTGTAGATCAAAAGAGTGCATTCTAATGTAAAAATATAAAAATCTTTATATTTTGCAATTTTTCAATATTTTTTAAAATTTACTTTATAATTCAAATGTCAACAATTTTCAATTAATTTTCTATATAAAAATATTGTGAATATTTAAATTGCAATTATTAATAAAAATATTTTTGCAAAAAATGAGAGAATCATTTTTTTAAAAATCTCATAGATCAAACTAAAAATGCAATTATCTCGAAACTGAGTGATTTTACATAAAAAAGTCATAAGACTTTTTTTGTAGCTGACAAAATTCTCTACAAAAGATGTATCTTGACATTTTTTTCTAAAATTACAAATTACCGAGATAATCCCAAAATTAACGAGACTTAATTATTTCCAAAGGAATAAATTAACGAAATTAATTCCTCATGCGCAAATAGCTCTTTTGTACCCAAAAATACCACGATATTTTGCTAATCATATAGAGAATGAAATTAACGATTGTACCAAATCGACATCGATTAATTATCGATTTAATTGGTGCTGAGGTACATTTGGATATTCATTAATGCATATACGTTGTCCATTGGTGCATAAATAAACTCGTGATCACCATGGTGATGCGATGGATATTAATGAACATCCGACAATATTGTAGAACCGACTAGTTCATGTCGAGTAGGACAATAAACGTATTTACTCCCCATTTCGCGTAACAATAGAGATTTTTTAAAAAAAACGTAAATTCACCCGAAAAGTTTTTTTTCCATTCTGCTCCATTATTTCAGGAGAGAGGGTTCAATTGTTTAAAAATGTTTCCCTATAAACCATGATCATACGTACCAAAACAAATACGACATTTTCCTCAACAATCTTTCAAGTTCATTTGTACTTTAATACGAGTATATTTCGCAAGGTACCATTCAAGTTTCACTGGGTAATTTTTTGCTTTATACAGCCAATCAAACTCAGCTTTAATGGCCTTCGATAGGTACCTCCTTTGAGTTGGCCGCGTTATATCGATTCGTGGTTTATGACGACGAACATGGTAGACCGAATTTGGTAGCAACCACAAGATTGGACCGAGCGATTCATTGATGTGCGTGAATGTTGAGAATCTATTTCAAAGTCATAATTATTAGAATCATGATCATGATAATAATAATAATAATGATAACTGTGATGATAATAATCATGATAATGGTGATAATAATCATGATGATTATAATCATTACACCCAAAAAAAAAGTTCTGATTCAGGTAAAATTTTTCGACCTGGCCACTTTCTACCTGAATCAAGTTGAAAAAAAATCAGGTCGATTTAACGGCCCAAATCAGGTGGAATTCGACTTATATTAGGTAGAGTTTGACTCAAATCAGGTAAAGTTCGATTCAATCAGGTAGAATTCTACTTGAATCAGATAGAGTTCGACTTGAATCAGGCAGGGTTGGACTTGAATCAGATAGACTTCGACTTGAATCAGGTAGGGTTGGACTTGAATCAGGTAGGGTTGGACTTGAACCAGGTAGAGTTCGATTCAATCAGGTAGAATTCTACTTGAATCAGGTAGAGTTCGACTTGAATCAGGTAGAGCTGAACTTGAATGAGATAAAGTTCGATTCAATCAGGTAGAATTCTACTTAAATCAGGTAGAGTTCGATTCAATCAGGTAGAATTCTACTTGAATCAGGTAGAGTTCGACTTGAATCAGATAGGGCTGAACTTGAATCAGGTAGGGCTGAACTTGAATCAGATAAAGTTCGATTCAATCAGGTAGAGTTCGGCTTGAATCAGATAGAGTTTCACCTAAATCAGGTAGAGTTCGACTTGATTCAGGTAGAGTTTGACTTGAATCAGGTAGAGTTCGACTTGAACCAGGTAGAGTTCGATTCAATCAGGTAGAATTCGACTTAAATCAGGTAGGGTTGGACTTGAATCAGGTAGGGTTGGACTTGAATCAGATAAAGTTCGATTCAATCAGGTAGAATTCGGCTTGAATCAGATAGAGTTCCACTTAAATCAGGTAGAGTTCGACTTGATTCAGGTAGAGTTTCACTTGAATCAAGTAATGTTCGACTCACATCCGGACTAACGTTTTTCTACCTGAATCAATCGGATTTTGTACTTCTCAATGAGGTAGATTACTGACTTGAATCAGAACTTTTTTTTTGGATGTATATCATTGAATTGAATCCTTGGTAATGATTTTTCATGATGAGGAGTATCTGAAGGATACCTGTATCCATAAAGATAATCAAGAAACCCTAGCACAACCACAGAGTTGATGGAACAAAAGTGGCTAGATTGTCTCACCAGATAAACCACAGTGAACCCAAACTTTGTGACCCCTTGATGAGTTGTGTTGTTAAGTGCACTATGTACAAGGTGATTCAGTGCAATACGGTAAATTAACCGAAAGGCAATACTCGTACAGCAACAATTAGAGTTGAATTTGGGATTCTGGAAGGTTCTGTGATACGTGGAATCGGGAATCCGAGAGGTAGAGAGACACTGAGGGTTCAATTATCATAGATTCGAACATTCAGACATGATGACCATCATAAAGTTTTTTCCTACAATTTTTTGTCGATTTTTAAAGAATGAAAGAGATAGAATCTAGTCGTAAAAAGTGCAAATTATAGTCAACTATGTTCAATGTTAATCGAGCATCGACCGAATAAGGAGAAAGCACCCAGTTAATGGCCCAGGGAATCCTCTGGATTTATGGATCTCGATGGGAAAAAGCTTTTTGCGTTGGAGTAACAAAAGGGGGGGATGACTCTGGGGACACATGTGTTGCTTCTAACGCTTGAAACATCGCGTGGGCGATGTTGTCTGACGACAGTCTGGTATCACGTGCAGTTATGAACCCCTCTAGAATGAGGAGGGGAAAGGGAGGAAGAAAGTAGGAGACTTCCGAGGTTAAACTCCGGAAATTCTCGTTTTCATGGAGCTATTTAACTCGTTGAAAGGACATTTAGCTTCAGTCGTAATGATTCCTTTTATTCTGTTCAAAACTACTGAATCACAATTGTGACGTCAGAATCGTAAGAAAGGATGAATTCGAATGTGAAAATTGTATATTTTGATGTGACTATACAGTAGAGTCTCTCTTATCCAATGGATTCGAGACTTGTCCTTGAGCGATTTTCTCTGAATATCGGATAAGAGAGTCCCCCCCACTCTGTTCCATCTTTGGACGGTGTTAGAGTGGGGAAGGGGTCCGTTTGGACAAAACGTTCTCAGGCCGCCCGGTACTTGTCTCGTTTTTGAAACACAGCGCAATCCTACGCGCATGACGTCATGAACAAGGATAGACAAATTTCCACGAGTGGGGGAAATGTTCCTGGAGGGACAGCCAAACACGGAGGAGAAGTTTGTCGGATTAGAGAGCCCTCGGATAACAGAGATCCTATTTTGTTTCGTATGTTTTTTACTTCTACATCCATTGAAATGAGAAATGAGAAAAAAAAATGAGTCTATCGTGAGAATTTGGTCGTGGTAATTGGGTGAAAAGGACAGAGCATTGGGATTAATAAAAACCCTGACCTTGTCGAGAAAAGGTCAACCGAGGTGAGGGGTATGGTGGAATATTCCCCAAACCATTCAGTATTTATGGTTCTCTTCTGCGTTAACTTTTTATGGTCGATGAACAGATTTTACGAGGGAACACAGTGGAAAGGTGAAGAGACATATTTCATCGAGATTAACTTGATGTTGGTCAATTTTTGGTTATAGGTAAAATAGGAGAATTTGTAATGATTTTGTTAGATATTTTCATGATTATTATATTAATGTCAAACTTATTAATTTCGTAAATATCAAATTATTTCAATAATGAGTGATTTTAGGAGAAAATATCAAAAGACCTTTTTTATAGAGAATTAAATTCTCTACGAAAAATATATTTTGACATTTTGCTCTAAATTCACCCGTTTCAGAGATATTTCGAATTGACATAATTAACAAAAATGTAAAATTTGACTTATTCAGGCTCAACCCGATCAAAAGTCTAAATTTATCTTGCAATTCAAGAGAAATATTCTCGGTACTTGTTAGACGTGTCCGATGAAATAGAATGGATAATCAAACGATAGCCCATTGTTTTCACGAGATGGTCCGAGACATATCGAATAGCCCAAGCTCTATTCATCTATCGTTCAATTCTGTGTGAAACTACATGGTGCGAGAATAAATGGAATCCCTTTCATTCCAGCATTCACGTACTTATCACCCTGTGCACATCAAGTGAAGTATATAAATCGTAGTGGAGAGCATTGTTTCCTGAATAATTGAAAAAATTGACAATTTTTTTCCACATTTTCAATTGATTAAAGATAAAAATGTCGTTATCATATTCTATTTCAGTCGATATCTCTGAATTTAGAGGACATACAAAAAATTTCATAAATACCTTTTTTGTAGAGAAAAAACAGAGCTACAAAATAGATTATAACAAAAATTTTGCTATCTCTCTTCAATCACGAGATATACTTAAAAAACTAAAATTCTGCTACTCGATATTTTTTAATTCAATTGAAGTTAATTTAATTTTTCAATTCAATTTAAATTAATTCAATTTCCCTCATTGGTGCTTAATTGCTGATCAGATTAATGTCATAATTTATGATTCAATTTTGATGCATCTTGAGAAATAAGTAATTCCATTATTAAGCATGAAAATTCAATCTCTCTCACTCCATCGGATATATCTCTTCTCATTCCTCATGCCTCTGGACGGAAGAAAACAAACACTCGTTAACGAGACGCATCAGGGCAGATTGAAGAGATTTCCTGCCGCGGTTTAACCGGGGCCGAAGGTTAATTTATCGAATTAAGTGTGCCTACAATTGCGTTACAACGTCCGTAGTCGTCGTGAGCTTTTCGTTGAACTCAGTGAGTGTTAATATTTATTTTTTACGTTATAAATCAATTTTTTATTCAACTTTTAATTATTTTCATGGTGAAAATTAGTTAAGAACCGGATGTGTTAAATTTATTTTGTGAATATCTCGAGAAATAAGAGGTTTAGAGAAATTCATCAAAAGACCTTTTTTGTAGAAAATTTAATTCCCTAAAAATAATGTCTTTTGACATTTTTCCCTAGAATTGATCATTTCCGAGATAATTACATAATCAATCGAGTTGATTATAACGAAAATTGTGTTTTCAAAGATTCTTGAGTATTTAATTATTGATTTATGTCAATAATGAGTGATTTTATGAGAAATTGTCAAGAAACATTTTTTGTAGAGAATTTTATTTTCTACATAAAATATTTTATGACATTTTGCTGTAAATTAACGGGTTTATGAGATATTCACATTTATTCGAAGAAAAATAATGAAATAACTCAATCAGCCCTGAATTTTCGATTGTATCAAGTGAGAAAATGACTGATAGAAGTCCAAATCGATAATTCAACTCAAATCCTCAATTCCCATCTCGACCTCGATCTCTCCACGCCCCGTCTATCCGTGGAATAGTATCTTTCTCTTATTTCTACACATAAAAATAGAATTCACTCAACCGTATTCCTATTATTTTCTACCTTCAATCTATTAAAGTGTTCATCATTAAGAATTGCAATTAATCGTGAAAAAAATCCCCAATTAACAATTTTCATCATTAAATTCAATTAATTGAAGAGCAATTTAAAGAAAAACATAAAACTGAAGAGTTCAAAAAAATGATAAATATTTTTACTTTATATTTTAGTGAATATCTCGGAATCTAAAGTAGATACAAAAATTTTTATTTCAACTTTTTTACAGAGAAAAATCAAAGCTACAAAAAAGGTAATTAGCAAAATCAATAAGGGTTTTGGATGGAAAATTTCCGTGGCTTTCCAATGAAAAAAGAATCAAGCCTCTAGGACCAATAGTTTAGAAGATATGGCGGTTTGAAGATTTTGAGGTCCTTTTTCCACAATTTCACCTCCCACGTCCCTCCCAGGGCACCTATAACCCTTCATTTATAGGGTTTTGGATGGGAAATTTCCCTGGCTTTCCAATGAAAGAAGAATCAAGCCTCTAGGGTCAACAGTTTAGGAGATATGGCGTTTGAAAGATTTTGAGGGCATTTTTCTACAATTTTATCTTCCACGTCAGTCCCATTGTAAGTTGAATTTAGAGTGTACGGAGTGTACCAGAGTTATTCACGCTGTAGGGCAAATAGCCACCGCTTATAAAATTATCCAAAGTATACCGGAAGTGTCGTCGGATACACACGGTGTTATCTCCATTCCATTTAAACGGAAACACGTACTTAGTATCAAAATCCTACGAATGAGGCGAGGAGACAGTATGGAGGATATCAAAGTGAGAAAATTTCATCGCATTAAGAAAGTACATGGAGAGCACTTGAAGACCAAAGTTTCAACTCATTTCAAATCTCGAAGGTATTTTTATTTATTTTTGTTTGAGTTTTAATGAGTTGAGTGTCTAATTCAAACTTGAGGACTTTATTTATTTTTATTACAAGTTATATTTGTCTTGAGAATAACTTGAAAAATATTTTATTACATTAATAATCAATTTTTATGAATAATTATTTGCGTTGTACCTTAAGAAGATGAAAAATTGGAAAATCTAAAATTTTTATTGAATAATAATGCGATTATCTAATCATTGAGAGGTTCTAGGAGAAAATGTCACAAGACACTTTTTGTAGAAAATTTCATTATCTACAAAAAAGGTCTTATGACATTTTCTCGTAAAATTATTCATTTCTGAAATATTCAATAATTAATAAATTCGAGTTATGATAAAAATTTGAGGAAATAATAATTCAAGCAGTTTTGGTTAAATTTTAAATCAAAATCACTTCAACAATTTCTCACAAAATACTCAAAATATACTCTCTCAGATGCGATTGGTATCGACTGCTCGTGATAAAAATCCAACGTAAACTAATAAAAACAAAAAGTCGAGGAAGAAAATTTCACTCGAGTTTTTCTCGTTCAGGAATTTCAGGAATCTTTCAAGTGCACCAACGATGTCAACTCTGTTGAAAAATCTCTGGTCGTATCGGATGTGTACAGAGCCGGAGCTAATTTTAAGATTCCTCCAGAATAACGAAAAATTCAATGGATTTATTCAACTGGAATATTCAATTTTGTCCTCCAAAAACCATAAAATTGATTTTTTTACATTTCATTAAATATCTCAGTAATTAATGATTTTAGAAAAAAATGTCAAGAGACATTTTTTGTCAAAAATTTTCTTGACTACAAAAAAGGTCTCTTGACATTTTCTCGTAGAATCATTATTTCCTGAGATATTTTGGATTTGACTTCGTTATCTGAATTTTATTTCAAAAATTCTTTTCTTTCTCTTCTAGCGGAATTATTCTGAGAATGGATAGAGGGCGAAATGAGAGTAGAGGGAGAATTTATTGTCGCGCGGCAGCAGTTAGTGGATCTAGTCAAGCTAGACAATTTGTTACTTCCTTATCACTTAACTGTGAGCGTTTCTCGCGTCTTTCTTCCTCGCTCGGTGGCTCTTCTAATGCAGAGGAAGTTAGAGGTTTCTAGAGGGGATTATCAGATTCGTGAACGAGGAAACGATCATGAGGAATTTCCAATAAACATGTAAACTGGTAGAATTTATGAGTGGAGGGAATTCGATCTGCGAGAGAAGTGAGGGATTCCCAGTTGATTTCAGTAGAAAATGTCCGTGAGTGGTCGGACAGTGGTACAACGGGAGACTACTGATGCATCCAAACACCGGAAGCCCCGATTGTCTCGTGAGTGCCTCTCTTGTTGGATTTAATGACAATTTCAATGACCCATTCGTACTACATCGATCTGCGGATCGTCTTATGGTTTATTATTGCTATTGAGGAATTAAGGATTCTTACGATCAATTTTGATGCTTTCTGGATAACCTTATCGCAATGACGCTGAAACTAGCATACGATTCTGGCATACACAGTGGATTACCTTTTGGAGCGGACTGTACTGTCTTCAATTTTTTTTTCTTATATTGTAGAATCGCGTCATTGAAATTTTTTTCATTGTAAAATGTGAACGGCCCCTCCCCCTTCCCTTAAAAATTTATTTCATCCCTCCCGCATCATGCGGGTGGTTTCAACCCCCTTTCCAAAATCAACTCTGTGGAATTATTTACAAAAATGAATCGCAAATGAATTATGAATTTCACTCTATGGAATTTTTCTGCAAAAATTATCGGAACAACAACACAGAGAAATTTTCATGAGTCCCCCTGACAGGCATAGACGATTTTCCATCAACACCCTTTTCAAAGGGGGTTGGAACCACCCGCATGATGCAGGAGGGATGAAATAAATTTTGGAGGGAAGGGGGAGGGGTAGTCAATATACTTTGCAAACGATTTTTGCAATGACGTAATTTGGAGTGAAAAAAAAAAATATTTTTCTAAATAATTCCACTGAGTTGATTTTGGAAAGGGGGTTGAAACCACCCGCATGATGCGGGAGGGATGAAATAAATTTTGGAGGGAAGGGGGAGGGGTAGTCAATATACTTTGCAAACGATTTTTGCAATGACGTAATTTGGAGTGAAAAAAAAAATATTTTTCTAAATAATTCCACAGAGTTCATTTTCGAAAGGGGGTTGAAACCACCCGCATGATGCGGGAGGGATGAAATAAATTTTGGAGGGAAGGGGGAGGGGTAGTCAATATACTTTGCAAACGATTTTTGCAATGACGTAATTTGGAGTGAAAAAAAAAAAATATTTTTCTAAATAATTCCCCTGAGTTGATTTTGGAAAGGGGGTTGAAACCACCCGCATGATGCGGGAGGGATGAAATCTCTATTTAATCAGAACGTTTAACACCAATTTCTATAGTTAAACATTGGGAGAGAACAAATAAATTTCACATCAGACAATGAAATGGCTTTCATCAAAGATAAATTGCCAATTTATTCCATTTTTCTTTTGAATCAATGAATTTTAATGAATCATAGAATAATTAAAATCGATAATTGGGTATTCAAACTATCTTATGAAGAGAAAATATGAATAAAAATCATTTAAATGTACTCCGTGAATGGAAAAATCCGGAAATAAATAAAAGAGGAAATGATGCGCATACTAATGCAGTCTCGTGCTCTACAACTGCGTTATGATAATTCTGATGGGCTATAACAGTCATAAACAAGAAGCCCGAGCCAGTCTCATTATGCCCACTCAACCGGATCATCTCTACCCCAATGATGATAAATGAGCATATACTTCTCTGGATAATGGGTACATAATCGATGAAAAAAATTGTCTTAATCCAGTGGATGATCCGATGATGGGTTGTTAAATATGTGCCGACGGAAATGTACGGTCGAGGATAATTTATTTGGACTAAACAAACAGATTACATCGGATTTATCTTTATGAAGCTTCTAAATATCATAGAAATAATTTATTAATATTTCATATGCGAATGACAGGTTTTTTTTTAGAATTGCAAGAGATACGGTATATATAGTTGATGGAAAAGTAAAGATACATGAAGCGAATGTTAAATTATTGTCAGTGCGACAGACACTAGTGTTATATGCATTTCTCGGAAAATTCCCGGGAGAATACCTTCTCCAGTATTTTTCCTCCCTCTGAATTTTTCATTTCTCACGCTCGACTCGGTATTTTCCGCTCGATACGCGTCAATTTGAATGGAGAACGGGAGTACTCTTTCCGGTATAAGATAGTGTCTTTCATTTCGACTCATCCTCTATTCAACGTTCTCTCATAAATCTCTTGTTCGGTTGTTGGAGCGAAACTTTGATGGGATGAAATCGAGGGGAAATGCCAATGAGGCTTGAGTTAGGAAGTCATCTGAGAAACCTGATCATCGACATGACCTAAATTGAGAGGGGGAAAACGTTTCTGTGGCTAACTATGACTAATTATCACTAACTATGACTAAACTAGTCTTTTTTTTGACTCACTGTGGTTAACTATGAACATCTATGAGCAAATTAGAATCTGTTTTTCACTTTTTTAAAGTCCATCCTGATCAATTACGGATAACTATTGCCAACTATGACTAACTATGCGTAACTATGAATAACTATGATCAACATAGAATTATTGTTTTATCGTTCTTTACGTCTAGTTTGACCAATTGCGACCAACTATGCTTAACTATGACTAATTATCACTAACTATGCCCAAGCTAGTAGTTTTTTATCAATTGCAATCAACTATGGCTCACTATTATTAACTATGAACCTCTATGAGCAAATTAGAATTTGTTTTTCACCTTTTCAAAGTCTATCCTGATCAATTATAGATAACTATGTCCAACTATGACTATCACAAACTATGAGTAACTATCACAAACTATGATCAACTCAAAATAATTTTTTTCATTTTTCAAAGTTCTTCTTGATCGATTACAAACAACTATGACTAACTATGACCACAATAAAATTAGTTTCTACGAAATTTCCACCTATCCCTGACAATTCCCTAAAAATAACATTTCTTTAAATATCCCCACAATTACCATTATAAAACCTTCCATCGAAATTTCCTAGAGACACGCAAACCATAAATTAATCTAGTCTATTGAAGCTAGATTATGATGTTTTCCAATAAAATCCTGAATACTCCGTTCGCCCCCGTAATACCTCCTGAATACCCAGAATAATTCCATAAAGTGGGATCGGTGAAAGGGTTTGAACCCTCCAGCAAAAGCTCATTCATGCCCACGAACGTTGATGAAGCAATGCACCCACGTCAGGGGAATCAAAAACCTCATTACCAAATGGACAAGTATCAGTGATGCTCCATAATGACTGTACAATCTCAAATTTTCTCCCATGAGTATGCGTATTCATGGCATGTTTGTACACTAAAGAGGTATCACGGTTTAGTTCTGGAGCCTCAAGGTAGTCTCTAGGTAGATGATGTATAATAGAGCTCGGGCAATGTCGAGACTTAAAGCATCATGGAGATCATGTTCTCGTGTGTTCTCTTTGATGAACAGAATCCCGATGCAATTTTGTGGAATAACATTCTTGGTTCATGTACCATCATTTGGTTCTATTGTACCCAATATTGTCCTGAAGTTTAGCCTTCATTTGTTATTAAATTTGACGTAGGACATCATCAAGTTGTTCAATTAAATGAGCATGATTATAAACTCTATACACCATCCTCTCACTTTGCAATATTTTCTTATCGTCAGCTATTTGACCGCGGCATTCTGCCGTAAAAGTCTTTAGTCTTTCTTTCATTTCTCCTTATTCTCGCTTTCTTTTCTTTTAGCTTGGGTCGACGATTCCTCCACCAAGTAACGAAGAAAAGATGAGGATTTATGTGCGAATGAAGTTGGTGTACGAGGTCTTAGAGCTAGTGAGGGAGGAGGAAGGAGTGGAAGGAGGTAGAGAGGTAGAAGTATTGAACTAAAGCTGCGCAAGTTCTTTCGGAGATAACGGGTTTGTCATATCGTCTAGCGCTGTAGAAAACTCAGATTTATCATGCGAATCCGAAGGAATCTAGCGAATAGAATTTCTGCTTTATTCTCATCTCATCCGTTTCCTTCTTTCTCATTTTATCTCGCGGGAGTATTGATCCGCTTCAACTGGGTTATAAATATTAAATAATAATTTTCAACATTTTCTGCACTATTTGAGGGTTTTCTGGCAGTTGAATGTTAATCTGCTGAGTCTGCTTAAAGGGAATCGAATCGGTTCAAGAGAACCGATCTGTCAATAGAGAATTTCATTTTTGTTGTCTACTTCATGTTTTCTCTTTCAAAACGAGACCATTAGGAGCAGCAGTTGAGGGGTTAATGTGCAAGATTTTCTGCAGAAAAGCATGAAATGGGTTTTTTTTATTCTGATGAGAGAAGAATAGAATATATGGTGAATGTTCTCTCAGAATTAGATGATTCTCATCTACATCTAATTTCTAGAATTGAAGATTCTCAATTGACCCGTTAGCACGGGCGCCATTCACGACGCCCGCTGTGTGAGAAACTCTCACACGTAACGAACGCACTAGTGAGACAAAGACCAACTACTGCTCTCGAAATTGTCTGCCTTTATCGCAGGAGATATGAATTCCCCGACCGCCCTCAGACGCCCAGTGACAGAATCATTCACATTTCTCAGCCACCTCCGATAAAATATTTTTTATTCAATTATTGATAAGTGTTGGAGGATTCTAATTGATTACAGGAGAAAGGGAGATAGTTGATTGAGGCATGAAAAGAAAATTTCATTCGAATATTTTCCATTTTAAAGGCATAAAGCTATTGTGAGAGAAATATACTCATAGCGCGCGTGCGCTGATGGATTAAAAGGAGAAATGGTGAAATAATATTTCGACCTTTGGGCATTTCTATATATTGAAATTCATTAAATACAAATCTGTTAAAATAAATATCGACCAAACCCATTCACGTTAATGAAAAAAACGGATTAAACAGTAGAATTGAATTAAATTCAACGAGCGAGTTGTTCCATGCAAACGCAAACTCTCTCATTGGTTAGGGATTCAGTGAGCGTTATGGAGCACGTAAATAGGTAGGACTATGGCAAGTTCATAATTCAATGGAGAGGTCGGGTCATAGTGAGCCTCATTTGGTGCAGCTCATGGGCTCACCTCATTTTGCTCGTACCAATGAAAAATCATTGCTCCTTAAAAGCCAAAAAAACTTGATATTCACGCGGTCAGCGCACTTGATAGTCCTCATCTCATTGTTCACGCGCCACTTTAATCATCAATCATTAATCGAAACAATTCGTCTAGCCTTGACTCCCCCCACCCCACACACTTTATCAATATATTCATACAATCACACCCGAGAATTAAGTATTTCGTGTCGCGTAATCAAGCAACATTTTTCCTTTTTTTAATCAAAAAATTCACTCGATCGGAATGATTGGAATGTAGAGAGGAGACAGATCGATAGATGAGGATGGATGAGTGTTTTACCACATCGGGAAAATCAACTCGGAGCTGAAGGACAACGAGAGAGCTCCAGTGACCGGTGAGTCACGCGATGATAGACATGTACAGGTAACATTGTGAATATGAGATATATGTAAATAAATATATTTATAGAAAAATATGAAAATATATGAGGAGACAAATATTCAATGTATCGGATGAATTGATGTCGCAATAATTCCTCATCATGAAAAATAAAAAATTCATGGTTAACAAATTTTCAGTAAAATTTGAGAAAATGAGATGATAAAAATTCATCAAGATGATTGATGTCAACATAATGAAGAAAGGAAGTTGCTATTTCGTGATAAAATGCCACTCAGCATAACCCAAAAATTACGACTCATATGTCACTTCCGGTTTTTGTCTTTTTCTCTCTCTCCCCTCCACTTTCCCAACAAACTGACCACTCAAGTCCCTTTTCCCTTTGTTCTCATATACAATTGTTACAATTGATCGCACAACAACATGAAAAAAAAAAAATTTCGTGACTCGCGCTCGTTTTCAGAGAGCGCTTGGGATATCTTTTGCTTGAAAACGAAGAGACGTCTGCAACGAGTGTACGGGGGTCTAATTGGAGCCTCGGGGTACACGGAATGAGGTACGTGGTGAAAAAGGGAAGGTGAATAAAAAGTAAAAAGTGAGGACGAGAAACGAGTAAAATTAATTTTACCGAGTGTGTGTGTGTGAGAGAGAGAGAGAGAGATACAAAAACACAACTGACTTGAACAATTTCAGAAGTAAAATAGAGAGAGAGAGATGAAAAGTAAAAAATAAACATCAAGTGGCACTTCACTGAAGCGAGAAGAAAGGGAACAGAGTGGAAAAAGAAATAAGAAAAAGCCAAAAAGAAAGTGTGAGCTTCTTTTCAAACTCTATCGCTTCACCACTAGGGGGATCAAAGAAACTAAACGTGATTTTCCTCTGACGTACCCACTTGCGGAATGTTTTCACAGCAAGAGTATGCAAAAATTACATACACCAGGAGGCAAATGTAAATAAACTATGTATGGAAATAAATTAAAGAAACAGTTGAATTTTCTTGGTACATTTTGGTCCGAAAAATTAGAGGGTAATGTGGAGTAATTTCAGCATGATATTTGAAGAAAGAAGTACTTCTAACGCGGATAAAACATGTTGAGTGTTTTTTATTGTAGAAGAAGTAAATAAATAAATTGAGAAGAGATGAATAAACATTAATATTGCCTGTGCCCGTATTATTTTGACATGTGTTGTATTTCTCAAGGAAAATATTCAAGGTAAACAGGACAACAGAACTGAAGAGGCATCAGATGATTTTATCAAATTATTTTTGATATCCGAAATAAGAAAAATATACATTATGATTTATGCACAAAAAAAAATTTTATTTGAGCTTTTTAATCTCAATTTGAGATTTTCGAAAAGCTTAAATTGAGCTTTCAAAAAATCTTATTTAAAGATCTTGAAAAGCTCAATTTGAGCTTTTTAGTGATCAATTTGAGGTTTGTAAAAAGCTCACATTGAGACTTTTGAAAAGCTCAATTTAAGCTTTTCAAAAATATCACATGGAGACTTTTGAAAAGCCCAATTTAAACTCTATGAAAATTTTTATTTGAGACTTTCGAAAAGCTCAATTTAAGCTTTTCGGTAACTTCAAATTGAACCTTCAATTGTTAAATTAAGATTCTAAAATATTAAATTAAACTTTTCGAAAAGCTCAAACTAAACTTTTTAACAAGCTTAATTTAAGCTTTTCGAAGATCTTAATTTGAGATTTTTAAAAAGCTCAATTCAAGCTTTATGAAAATTTCAAATTGAGACTTTCAAAACGTTCAATCAAAGCTTTATAAAAATCTTAAATTGAGCTTTACAAACGCTCGAATTGAGCTTTTTTAAAGTTGTCAATTTAACTTATTTTTAACTTCCCGGGATAGGGAAGTTATTTTTTTTGTGTAAAAATAGAAAAAGGTAATTTGTATTAATTATCAGTTATGATGAACTAATGTTTCTGATCGGAATAATGGAAATTGCTGGATATACGTGTATCAAATCAATATGCAACAAGCACACTTGAAATCATTATTGTCCATGTAGGGATGGACTATAAAACCGTGTGATAATTTAATAACTGTGATTAGTGGCAGTTACTTTTTCTCAATGCATTATTGATTCAATAATTTTAACGTATGATCTGTAATTTATCGTAAGATCGGGAAAAGAAAATAATGATGAAGGCAATTGAATGACAGGAGATATCAGTAATTATGGACAATTGCAATTCAAAAAATTTGTCATTACGTCTGTCGTATCGATATCAATTTCACCTATTCCATCATGGTATGACGAGGTAATATATTTAAGGAATGCGATAAAAAATTGTTAATTCGATTTTATAATGAATAGAATCTCTAAATTCAATGGATTTGTTTTTCAGGAAATGATGAAATTTCTCGTCAAATATATTCCTACAGAATATAGGTGAGAAGCGAGTATATTCATTTCTCTCGTTGTTACGCAATTACACAAAAAAGATTTCTGTATTCATTGGACTGTGTTGTCATACGTGGAGTTAATTGAATTACAGTGGAAATTGTTAACACTGGTGATGAATTTGTAGATAGAATAATTGTACATGTATCTATTGGGCACTCGTTAGCTCAAGCTGATGCGGGTCGCTTCATGTATCAAAGATTGCATATTCATAATCTGTGAAGCGAGGAAGCTACGGAGAAGCAGTCAGCTGTGTGAATACGCTAGAGAAACTTGGGAAATTGGCAACGAGATGCAGATGGTTGAAACTTGTGATAATTCTGGGAAAATTTGATGAAACTTTTTGAAAAGGATTTCATGTTCTGGTGGTGTTCAATGTTTCAAGAAGAAATTTGTAAGATGGGTGGCCCTGAATGAATTGAACATTTTCAAGAATCTAATCCAAAGCTAAAAATTGGTTTGAGACGATTTAATTCTGAAATCAGTTGTAGATAACTCGGAATCTAAAGGAGATGGGGAAATTTTTATAATAACCTTTTTTGTAGAGAAAGATGAGGGCTATAAAAAAGGTATCCACAAAAATTTCGCTGTCTCCCTTAGATTCCGAGATATTCCATGAAAACTCGAGAAAGAGATGAGTCGATTTGAACCGATGGATCGCTTCACTGCTGAATCGGTGTCTATATGCTGTCATAACTTTAAATAATGATCCCATTGACCTTTGACCGTGAAACTATGAAGGTTATGATCAATTCATTAGAACGATGATAGAAAAAACTTCAAAAATAGAAGAAAATCTTCAACAGTAGCTCACATGACAGTCAATGACGAGAATCCGCTTAACAAGACTCTCCAATACATCAAGTATTTCAAACAAAAGAAGATGAACAGACAATCTGCACTGAAGTGCAACCCCTACATATTCCACCTTCAAGCATTTCTTTTCCCATATAATCCCAAGTACTTCAGTAGCTGTCGACAACCAGAAGATTTCAGGAGTGCTGTGGTACCTCGGTTACTGCGCAAAAGGGCGTGGACTAGACCACCCGATACATATAAGTATACACTCGGGCAAAATGTATCAAACTACATCTATATAATTGAACGTGGATTGCACAGAGTCACGAACAACCCTGCACGTACAAAGCACCAGGTCGACGACCAACTTGAAAATTAGTTTGGAAAGCCCAAAGTCCGATACAACGGGTCCGGCTCTTGGGTAACACGAGTGGAAAAAAATAAAGGTATATACAGGTTCAATTTGCCCAAGATAGTACATGAATGAGGTGATTCGGAATGAATCAACGCCCTCAGAAATGTTAGTACGAGACTCACATAATAATCAGGTAAGCAGAAACTATATTGAAGGCTCAGATGATAGATTTTAGAGAATAAGAGATGAATGCTGATTTTGGTAGTGATGTCATTGATCCAATGACTAACATCAGTTCTTCACATCTCAATAAATATCAACATATCTCGATAACGAGTGATTTTAGGAGAAAATATGACTTTGATTGCTTGTCAAAACTAAATCATTATCCGAATAGCTATCATTCTTGACTTATTTCTTCAAAATAGAGCATCAAAATGATACAGATGCATAATGGCATTGTCCAAGTCAATAAGCAACCGCATCAAATGCAGGAATATCTCCTCGAAGATGTATTGCCAACAAGAAAGATGAGATAAAAAGCCCACGCCCGATAAGACATCGTTTATAAAATCCAAAGGACTGAACGAGCCAGCTCGATATCCACCCATAACTGTACCCACATTGTACATCAGCATGAAATAACGAGACTTACAAACGACCAGTGCTTTTACTCTCACAATGCAAAACAGTTGGAAAAAATATATCACAAGTGTCATTTGAACGTAACATTATAAAAAAAAACGGCTGAAGCAACCAGTCGAGAACAATTTAATGTTTATATATCAGAGTTATATTCCACCGTCATTTTCCAATTCATTAAATTCGCTTGTGTTTTTATTATGCTAACCTCCTTTTTCCATTGACGTCATTCTATGTCACTTGGAGCACGTGTAACATTAGTATACAAAACGTTCATTTTTTACTTTCAGATGGAAATCTCTACTTTCACGGGTAAATATGGAATGAATTCATTCACACGAACTGGAGCCTCCAGTATGGAGGAATGAAATAAAATGGGGAAATAAGGTAAATTACTCACCTTAATATGAAGCACACTGACAATATACTCGGAATTGTCCACACTTTTTCCAATTTTCCAGGTTTAATGAGAATCCAGTCAAAGGAAGAATTTTTCACTCTTTTATACAACACAATTTTGCACTTTGAAGACGACAATCTAGTCTGGAATATTTATTGTCCATTGTGATACCTGAAATACAAAGTATATCCATAATTGTAGAATTTTTCATGGTGTTTATCAATAAAATTTATATTGAAACATTTTCATGAAATATATTCACCAAAGAATCATTTTGTTTTGTTATTATTCATTGCAGCTATATAAAAATTGGTGTATCACCTATCGGTGACAATTTATGCGCAAATTTACGATCGTAAATTTTGATCACACAGTGAAGAACGAACGCTGGTTGTCAGGGGGATAAATAAATATTCATCGTTATGGTCAAACTGCCTCACGCGATTGTACTCCAGGCGAATCATTGACCCGATTCTAGGGGCATATATAGTCTGGCACTATGATCCAAATAGAAAATCCCAGGGATATAGTGATAAAAATAATATTTAAAAATTGGAGTGATATATGTGAATCGAGGAATGTATGAGAAAAAAGAAGCAAAAAGATAAATTGATGTGATCTAGATGTGTCTAATGGACATCACCAACGGTTCTATAAGAGGATTTCTCAGCATCAGGCGAGGATAATTGCAGAGAGGATTTTCCCAAAGGCTTTGGCGTCTATCTGCCCTCGAGCAAAAACGCATATTTTCTCTTTGCTCGTGATTATCTTGTATATAGGTATTCAAGTCAGGAAATTACTTTCACCAATTTCCTCACGTTGAAGAAAATTTTTTCCAACATCATATACTTTTTTAAATTGAGTAACAGGATCATGAAAATATTCGCTATATATTACTAAACTCAATTATGACTTTTCTGATCAATTGTTTATCTTCAATCATATTAAACATCCTAAATATTGACTCAGGTCACATGCTAAAGGACACCATATACGAAAATCCAAAGCCTTATGAACAAACCTTGCTTCCTACAATATTGAAACTAATCTCAAACTCTTCAATGAATCCCTAAAACCGGTTGTTTGAAAATCAATCATAGTGTAAACAATGCTGGACACAAGCTAGCAAGTCCAATCAGGTGAAATTGGGAACGCTGGAAGGCTTTGTGTAGCATTATTCGAGACAACCCAATATCAGCTGTAGACAATCGGAGGATTCTACTAGATAAAATAGATTTTGCGATAGTATTGGACAATTATATACAGCTCAATGCAGTCTGATAGTATTGGATATATATGATCCTCATTGCTATTTACTAAAGCCCAATATTGGTGCATCGGGAAGTGTCAGAACATCAATGTAATCATGATTATCTCCAAGGTGATAAAATTCATCTTATCTAAATCGTCACAAGTCTGAGTGAGTAAAAGTGACAAAAGCTAGTTGACCCAAAGAACTTCTATCTGTTGATTTCATTACGTCAATCCCACGAGAAATGCGAGGGAGGAGATAATACCTGAAACGATAAATCGGTTAGACAGTCAAGATGAAGGACAATTTTTTCTTTTAGGTGACTATAGGGTTCCACACACTTCCCCATCTGAACTCACATCAACGGAAAGTTATATTACTGTTGGTTCGTAAGGAACGATAGGTTTAACTTGTCAATATCGTTGGGACAGTGACTTTCTTCACAAATCGTCAACAGTTAATGTCATAAACTTCTGTTTTAGGTAGCTGATCAATAGACATGCAACTGTTGCGTAAAGAATCATATCGTATCCATGAGATTTCTAAACATCTTCGATATTCATCATATCTCCCAATCAATCTGTCACAGAACCCAGTGAACAGTCTCTTCGAACCTATATATTGGCAATATATGTACATGTTTGCCTGTGCAATCGCCTCGAGGTATAAAAAATTGCGTAACTCAGTCCGGCGCCAGTACTTGGGAGTGTTCACTATAGCCTTAAGCTGACATATCTGATTCTAGCCGCAGACAGTTACCGAGATCCCAGACGGCACAACAAATGGAGATAATATTTGTTCCTTTACCAAGTGGTTGAATATATGTGATATGGTTTCAATAGACGATATCCAATGAAATTGTAACAAAGGAAAATTCCGGATCATATTGCAATACACGAGGATATATCTTGCATTGGGTTGAGTGGTTTTGTAAACCTCAAAGTAATCCTTGAATGGATTTTATTATTGCAATTTATCTGTTTTGAAAAATTACGAGAATGATAACAAATAACGATAACTTGCAATAAAATCAAGCAACTTATGTTTTGACGTTTTAGATAAAATGAAACAAATTTGAATACTAGAATGTTCACAACGAAAATATTCTTGTCAAGCTAATAGCATGATGAAATATCAAACTCGAATTGCATCCCGAATCTGCAAAATCACACGATAGCAGCCATAACCACTGAAGAGAATGACACTTGAAGAAGCAGTAAAAGGTACCATCACAATCTCATAATGATCATTATATCGCCTCTTCGGTACTGATCATTATCTCAATTTCAAGGAGCGCGCATTATCATTTTCATCTTGTCTCACCACGGGAGCTAAAAATGGGGTCCAATGAAACTGCCAAATATTTTCCAGATAACGAGCTCTATAATAAATGGTGAACGATTCGTCACGTAGATTTATCATGAATAATTATGGTGATAAAATTATTCAAACGAGACTAAAATAGATATTTTAATCATCATCATAAATTGATTCCAACGATTACTAATTTTCTGTGATATATATGAGTAAATACCTCTCAAACGATACGTTATCCTCAAACTTGTCTTCATTTCCTAGAAAATAATAACGTGTGACACTAAAAAAAGATCCACAATCGACAGACGTTTGTTTGTTATTCGTTGACTCTCAAAGCGACTGAATTCCAATTATCGTTCTTTCATTAACGTTCCTGCAATGTGACACTCGTACTCGTTTCTCCATCTAACTGTTTGTCAGGCAGTTGAGAGAATAGAAAAAAATGAAGAAATTAATAGAGAGCAATGATTAATGAGAAAAGACAATTTTCCTGGGCAAAAAAGAAAAAAATAATTATTTCGAAAGTGCTCATTATCCCAAAGAAATCACCCCTACGGTGAGTTAACGAGTCAGTCGATAAATCCTGAAAGGAAATTATGAGAATCCGTTCTATCGATGAGAACCAATTTATGGACAAAAGCTTCTTTCAAGGAATAACAAACAGGAAAGCTTTTCATCAATAGAAAACAAGGGAATCTATTAATTGGAATAAATCAACTCAATGATTCTATGGCGTGTTACATAGAATATATGAATATGAGGGGAACGGACAATGGAAAGGACGAATAATATAAATTGACAGTATAGAAATCCATAAAAGACTAGTCCAAGGTCATTGAAAGCATATTTAAGTTGTGCTACATTGAGGAATACTGAAGATATCGAATAGAAGATAAAGGCATAAACACTTGATATACATCCTGCCTTTGATTGATGCATTTTTTATTAACCGCACGTACCACTGGGACAAGAGACTCCAAGAAACGTGCCTCAATGCTTCAATAATCAATTTTTTTCAAATCTGATCCTACTAATTAAATATCCCATCCACTCTGACTAACGCCATAACAACAGATCCCATAACACATGATTTGTCATCAATTCACTATGATCAGACAAGCCATTATCACCCTTGAATCTACATACCTGCACAGAGGAGATCAGTAGATCAGTGCAGATGGATACACCAACATGAATGAGGCCTATAGGCCACATATGTACACCAAAACCCATTCAGCTAATCATTAGACGCGTTGGATTAGACGCTTACATAGACTCTATCTGTGAAGTGGTCATCTCCGTTGTGCTGGACGAAATTGCATCAACTACCGTGTAGATGCAATGCGCAAACGCCCTTGAGACAGCGTATTAACTGAGTGAATACTATTGTTATAGTTGTGTTTGATCATAAAGTGAACTATTGCAAATTGTAATAGAGTTATTTCAGGTTGTGATATTCTGTTTCAGGGGTGGTCAGCATAACTATAGAGCAAATTACTGGGGTATTCAGTTGTTGAAAACTTTCTATTGGTGCATCACAGGTGAATGCTGAATTAATGTGATTTTGTTGGTAAAAAATGAGAAGTGAATGATAAATTTTGAAGGATTTGTATGACTTTGAAGATGATGATAGACATGAGAATTAATTGGGAAAGGATACATCAATTTTTGAGAGAATTGATGCGTCAGATTGAGTTTTAAAGTTAGGGGAAGGGGTTTTCCAATACACCTGCAGCACACACAGTGGTCTCGTGCGTCAGTCGCCAGATGATCAATAACTAGAAGCCCGCACGTTGCTATCGCGGGCTCCTGACTGTGTATATGGTACCCTCTCAGGTTCGTCCTTCGGTTTTACGCGTGAAGGAGGGAGTTGGGTGGTATATTGGAAGGGGGTGAAAAGGAGAGAGAATGATAGGTGCGCCTAGTTTACCAATGAACCCACCAGCGTATAGACCCACTCACATCGAGTTTACCGAGTGCACGAGAACGCGCAAACAAATGGAACCTCAACACCTCTAGGGTGCTCTGAGTGGAAAGCTTCAGACGGTTATCAAATTATTCTTGGTTAGGGTATTTTCTATAAATATTTTGACAATTATTGGGGTTTTAATTTGGTTCATTTGACCGAAGATTATAAGAAAAATATCATTCATTTACCAGAAATTGAGTGATTCAATAAAACTTTCTTTAAGAAGATTTAAATGAAAGGATATTCGGTTCAAAAACACATTTCTCATTCGAGTCGGATCAAAGTTACTGTCTTTGAGGTTAATTATTAATTTGACAGTTTCCCCCCCACGATAAAGTTTTTATTCCCTCGAGACTCTTCTCTATCGTATTGAGCGCTTGAAGCTCACAGTCTGAAACTCAAGCAACAACATGAGAAAATACTTGGACAGATATTGGGGGGATTTGGAAATTACGAAACTACTGTCTAGGTGATATTTTTCTTTATCTCTTGCCCACGCAAAATGTCGGTGGGTTATTTCGACCAAGACAGAGTCTCTAGGCCTTGAGGATTATCAGTGAATTACTGGTGAATGCGGAATAACATTATAATGTGTATTTACTCGGGATTTAATCAATTCTGGGTAAACAACTAAATAAGCGGGCGATTATCGTAAATCCGTGGCTAATTTAACACAATTTCGATGAAGGTTTTTGTCTCAGGGTTACCCACATTATGAAAACAACGAATGAGAGATCTATGTTTATATAGATAATAGGTACTATGTTATCCCTGAATGATGTAATCATCAATCGTGAAATTTTGCGAAATATTTGTTGAGCATAATTTAGTAGTCGAATAGTTTTTGATGGATATCTTTGAATCTAAACAGGGTACAAAAATTTTGGTAATAACCTTTTTTGTAGATCCTATTCTGCTCTACAAAAATTGTCTCTATCAAAAATTCGGTATCTGCTTTAGATTCAAAGATATTCAGCAAAAACTAAACTCTGAATAATGTAGAATTTAATAGTTTTACCACTTTACTTATAAATTCCAATCAATGAATAAACATATTCAATAGGTGTTCAAAGTTCAATCATAAATATTGGATTTAATGTTTAGAAAGTTTTAATTGATATACCCAAAGGGGTTGATACCTTATTCCACCAAATGGAATACCAAATTTTAATAAAAGCCTCACTGACACGTGACACTTGTGCAAATGACTTTTCCCTAAACTTTGAGTTTATGTTTTGGTAATCAATTTCCATCCCAAGTGTCAATTGCCCTACCGATTAAGTAAACGTTCCCAGAGATATCTAAATCTGCAACGAGGCCTTGAGGGCCTGATTTTCCACCACAGTTGATTAATCATTGAAAGAGTGAACCATAATATTCTCAAACAAACATGATATTTGACATTTTCCAAGTTTCTCATTCTCACACACAATAAATGCTTATCATTCTTGAAGTTATCACACACTTTTTTCATAAACTCACGAGCTGATATTTCTATTACAATCATACAGCGGACGTTGTTAAGATTGCCACTATCCCCCTACTATAAATACACTAGAACTGTAGTCATGAATTTAGAGAATAGTTCCAAAATTTTTGGATTTTTTATGCTCCAGTTACGAGTTTATCATCATTCAAGATAATTTACTAATGAATTGATAGAAAGGTTCAATTTGATTTCTTCTTGGGGACAGTTTTTGATGGATATCTTCGAATCTATAGAAGATGGACAAATTTTTATATGAACCTTTTTTGTAGGTCTCATTCAACTCCACAAAAAAGGTCTCCATGAAGATTCCGCTATCTCCCTCAGATTCGGAGATTTTCATTGAAAACTGAAAGGATGAAATCAACTTTTACAAGCAAAAAGAAGAAGAGTTCAAAGAAGTGATCCTTTGAAGCGCTAGCACAAGACAAAGCTGACTGAATGATGGTAAAAAAGAATCCTCAACATAGCACACTAGACAGCTAAAACACCATGGCACCGTCGCGCCATGATCACATTTACCAGGATAACGAGAGTTCGTGTTTCGAATTTGCTATCAGAACGTGACGCCGCTCAAGATACCAAGCCCACCTCTAGGGAGAAGCCACATATACTTACCTGTATGATCACCCGCATTGGTGCATATATATACCTATTATACCTATGTACATTTGATTATGTATATGGGTGCATCATCGATCGGATATCGATGATATTGGAAGAGTGTAATTTCAGATGGGATGCAAGAAGTCAAGTATGAACTAAGGTGACCCATTTGGGTATGAAAATTTATCATAAAAGTCTTTTCAAATATTTTCGAAAAACACTTTTCTCTTTGACAAAGAGGAAGAAGATCGTAACCTTATAAAGGAAATCAATTGTGTTATCCGATATGAATTTCAAATTAGACTTAATATCATCATCAAATGGTCCGGATAATGTAGTTTGCGAGAAGCATTCTGAAAAGTCAGACTTGTAGTGGACCCTTCAAGGATCCAAGCGATCTCATATATCCCATATTTCCATTGGGTCAAGCTCTTTCATATTTTCCATCAATTTCACGCATGACAGAAGAAAGCATTGATCATGCAATTTAATAAAAAGAAATTTGGAAAAGGAAATAATGAGAAATCATGACAAATATTTGGTCAAAATTCTTTCAAATAAAATCAAGTCTTCAAACATTCTATCAATTTTCACTGAATTTCCAATAACGAGATAAAACAGATTAAATATCAACTTTATAGAAATGATACCATTGATACAAATCCTATTATTTAAACGACATACAGATGAATCAGTATCAATGTTATTGAAATCAAATATCCATTATTCCATTCAGCATTATGAAATTTCTTGTAAATATCGAATAACAGCTATAGTACGATTTAGTGTTAATATAAATCAAGCAATTCAAGATATTCTTCTCCATTGAAAAGGAAAAAAAACTTGCATGGCTTCACTCAATGCCTAAAGCAATCATTCATGCCCGAACACTTTAAGGAATACTGAAAGGAACAATCGGAGGGATAAAAGGAAAGCAATAAATCATGATTCAAAGTGTCCACGACTCATCGAATCTCCCCACATGTATTTGGTATGAATAGCGTTCGTTATTTGATATATCTATCGTTGAAATGAAAAGTTGAAAGTTGTTCAACTTTTTTCGTCTATTAACTTTTGGGATGTTAAAGTTGAAAAAATCTGACGACTTTTTTTTTAGGTCAGAATGTTTCTGTTCTAGTGTTTGACGACAGATGGATGAAGAGGAAAAAGTTTAGCTGCAGGAAATTGGAGAAGGTCGAGTGTGAAATCAGGAGGGGGATATTTGGGGGAATTTCTTGGTGGAAGTTGATGATTTTTTTTTCGTTGGTGAAGAAAGATATTTCGGATTATGGAGTAACTTAGGTGGAAGATGCAGATATATCTTCATTATTTGAGAAATTTTCGTTTTTAAAGTGAATATATGATCCATTAATCTCATCCTCTCCATTTGGTAGATATTCACGAGATAATCCGCAAATCTATCTTACATATGTAGCATTGCACTAACTTATGCTGAGTAAATATTTACATGGAGAGTTTGTATATAAGATGAGAATGTATAAGTTTGTGGTAACTGACCACCATTTTAGAAGAATCCTGTTTGACTTTGTAAAATTTTCAAAGTAGAGGAAGTATCAGTTTGTTTGGAATAATTTTTTTATTCACTAAAACCTCATAAATATTCTATTCTCAATCCTCAATCACTCAAAGTGGCAAATTAACGTCCGTCCCAAAATTTGATGTCTAGTATTTTGCGAATATCTTTGAAACCAGTGGATCAATCAAAAAATGTCAGAATACCTTTTTTGTAAAATATGAAATTCTCTACAAAAAATGTCTTTTGACATTTTCCCGTAATTGTCTCCGTTTCGGAGATATTCGCAAAGTGATTCGTGTCTAAAATATGCATAACCTAAAATTTTTCAATAATACCAAAAAAAAGGAATAGAATTAATCAAAAATTCAATTCTCAATACCAGTAATTTTTCTCACTGCATAAAACTGATTGTGCGCGGATGAGCAATACGAACGGGCAATGGCCATTGAAATCGAACGTCTTGCATTCTTGGATCGAGTACGTAAGCTTTCGATATAAAACGCGCGCCAAGAGTCTTTAAGAAAGGGTAGGATGAGGGTCAAGACACTCATTCCATATTTAGTCAATAAGTGATCTGATCATCACCCCCACACTTTCATCTTCAGAATAAATCCCACAACATTCTCAATAACCTACACATTCACTCTCAAATACTGTACATGCAAGAGATGAAATGAAAAGTGAAGCGGAAATGCGATACGAGAAAGAGATATGTGATAACGATGACTGAAAAACCTCAGAAACTATCAAAAAATCCCTATCACAGAGGAATTTTTAAACTCTATTGACCCCAAAGGCACCAAAAAAACCGGATGTGGTATGGTCAAATTAGAAAGTCAAACAAAATGGAAAAAATCGAAATAAGAGAGTTTTGAAATTCTAGAAATGATCATTTTCATGATTAAAAAATAATTTAAAGAGAGAGGAGATAATTTTCCTCGATAAAAATAATTTTTTGCTCATTTTCTAGTCATCAAGATGCATCGAAAATACCCAATATTGTGTAGTGATCAGATCTCTTTTGAACAGACATGAATGTATGATTTAATCATGTATCAGTAGCCCTAAAAATGCTGATTATGTTAGCATGTATTCATGTAGTGAAGCTGTTGAGGTTATGTAATTTAATTATGTACATTGTAAATATTCAATACAATGGATGAAAATTTTCATTAAAAAACTAGAGTTGGAGACCCATTTTGCCCCATAAATATCGAAAATACATTGAATATCAATTTGGATTCATAATTTTTTTTTAAAGCAATAATTAGATAAATAATGGGGCAAAATGGGTCGTTCAATTGACGAGAAAAATCTCAAAAAAAAAAAAATTGAAAAATACATTTTTCCAATGAATATAAACATTTCATGGAACTGTATATAAATTCTCAAAAGATCATTATTCTCTCCGAAAAGGTAAATAAATGGAAAATACCGAGAAAAGAATTTTTTTTTTTGTTTTGAAATAAATAGTAAACACAATATCATATCAGTGGTGAATTTAATTCTGAAGGTAGAATGACACTGTGGATTGGAGTGAGTGGGGGGGAGGGGGGGGGGGGGGAAGGTCGGAGCGATGCTGGATGAGGACAAGGCTCGGAGAGGCCGGTATGCATAGAATGCATCCGGCGCACCTGCTTGAAGGCTTCAAGCGACATTGGCAAAGTCGGCGAATGAGAGAGAGACGGGTTTGAAAATCCAGTCCCTTTATATTATGGAAGAGACCAAGTCGCGTGCGCATATCTCGGTGAAAGAAATCCCAAAGAGACGAAGATAAATGAAAAAAGTATTTTGGGAAAGTATGAGAGAGATAAAAATGTGAAAGATTTTTTTTTTTTTAAGAAGAAATTTGAAATGTATATGAATGCATTTTTTTTTAAATTTTGATTTTCATAGGAAAATTTATAGTTAGATTTTTTTTTTTAAAAAGTTATTAAAGACATTTTTTGTGAAAAATAATTGATTAAAATAAACATGTCTATTGTTAAGGTAAAATTTACGAATGAAATTGTGTCTTTCAACCCTTTTACAACTAAATTTGCAGAGATGATTTTGGTTTTAGTTGAGAAACTCAAGTTTTCAGTAGCATTATACTTACTATTAATGTTTCAATTTGTTAATTAAATTTTGAAAATTCAGGGAAAGCTTATCCCAGATTTACCGAGAATGGAGAGTGCAATTTTATAATGTTTTCGGTAGAATGAAACAGTGTACAGTGAAATGACAATTTTCCCAGAATTTTCCATGATATTTGTCCACTATAACTGTGATTACTTTGTTTGATTATATTTATATCGATTCCCAAAAATTGAACATGACCTATTTTTAAATATAAAACACAAAAAATGTTCGATAAAAAAAAATTTCAATTGATTTAAAGAAAAAATATATATATATATATGAAATTTTAATAGTTTTTTTTTAATTATCATTTTTTTTTTCTGAAAAATTTAAAAACTCATTTTTTCTTCAATAAAATAGCCATTATTTCCTATTCTTTATACTTTCTCTAAAATATCAAAATACGTGTCCAAGATGTAGAATAAAAGTATCCAGATAAAGAACACGGCTATCAGGCTCTCAAAGAAGCTTATTGACCCGCTAAACTCACCCACAACATGAGTACACAAAAGAGTTAAATCGAAGAGGTAAGACCCGACAATTCCCGAAGAAGCTCTCAATGGTGAAAAGAAATGGAATAGCAGTTCCTCCCCTCCTCCCCTTCCCAATCTGTCTCCTTTTTTTGCAGTCACCCATTGTCCGTAATATCGAGAGCATTCTATTTACCTTTATTTTTTACCAATCTCCTCACGGAAAATTAATAGTACTCGATTTAATTACAATTTCTTAAAAAATAGAAAGGAAAAAGTTTGTTGATAAAAAAAAAAAATTATGGTTAAATTTTTTTTTTTTAATTAAAAATTGAGAATAAAAAAAATTTGTCATAAAATGCAAATACACAGTTTATTCGCACGCGCTAACCATCGTAAACCGTTACTATATGGAATACAGTGACTGTCTGCATCTGAAAACCCCTCCACAAGTGAAAGAAATGAGAGAAATAATAAAAGCAAAGATCTGGCCGGATTCCAGGGGCGTCCGGCGAGTCAAGGCGCCGGTTCATTATCAGTAGATTCGCGAGCTGACTCTCGATTTCCCCCCTCCCCCCCCCCCCAATGCCGCGTTTCACCAATACACTCGGACTGTTGCATTGGTGCGGAAAAGTGAGATCCAATCATTGGATTTAATATCGTCACAATTTTTTTTTTATCATTTTCATCGCGAAAGAATCGAAACTTTTTCATTCGTTTTTTTTTTTTTGTGGAAAATTGAAAGTTGGGAAATTTCGAGGGAAAATGGGCATCGAGATGATCAAAGAGGGGAGGAAAAGGTTTTTGTAAAGAAAGGAGAAGAAAAGAGGAAATCTTGGAGATTTCTCTGAATAGTTTGATTCGACTGGATTTAATGAAAAGAACGACTTTTTTTTCATTGGATTTCACTCGGGTATTTTTCTATATTTTCTGTCCTTTTTTCTCAACTCACTTTTCTCTCTGGGTTTGAGTTTTTTTTGCGTTAGAGTTCGTTTCAACGGAAATAAATAGAGTTCTGGAGCTTTTACTCGGATTTAGTGAAGTTTGATAGGTTATTTGGGTCGATGTGGAGAACGCGTGAGCTATTTTATCGGAATTTTTTCGTGTCTTTGAGTTTATTTTGAAATATCTCGAGTACCGAGAGGTCTAGATAAAAATGTCAAGAGACAGTTTTTGTGGGGAATTTTGTGCGCTACAAGAAAGGTCCTTTGACATTTTATTGTAAAATAACTTCTTTTTGAGAAAATCACGGAAATATGAAGATATTTTTGTCATCCTCAATTTTTCATTTTCTTGCAAAAAGTTTCAACTTTTGTTTATCAAATTATCTCGTCAATGAGTGAATTTAGGAAAAATAATCAAGAGACCTTTTTTGTAGAGAATTTCAAGAGCTACAAAAAAGGTATCTTAACATTTTCTTCTAAATCTCTTAGTTTCCGAGATATTTACAAAATAATCAATAAGAAATTTCGAAATATTCACTTTTAAAATTGGAAATACGATTTTTCAAAATTCTCTCATTGATACTCACGAAAAAAAAAAAAAATATATTTAAAATAGGTATCAGCGATATGCATCACGAGATCAAGGGGTGGGGATACAAGAGAGCACGAGTGTGTGTGTCACGTCCTCGGGCAACAGTCGGTCGGCATTCACTTGATCTCTTCTGAATTTTTTTCTTGCCTCTAGACTAAAAAGTGGTAAAAAAAAAAAACCAACCGACTACTGGAATTGTTGACGTACCCAGAGATGCCCAGAGGTACTATCCAGGCACTCTGACAAAGACAGTTAAAGTAGAATAATAAAAAGTTTCTGTCTAACCTAAAAAAAAGTCACTTCATTCATCCTAAAATGGCCATTGGTGAATTGCCAAGGCCACTGCCATTCAGAATCAACCGAAACTCTCACTCAATCTGAATTAATATTCACTCCTACACAAATTCTTTGGATTTAAATCAATTCATCGATATCCAATGATAAATAATAAATTAAACTGAAAAAACTGGTTTTAATTAATGCACTAATTAACAGCATTTGAATGACTAGAAAATTTCAGGTTTCAACCTAATGGAATATTCAACTATTCAATCAGGTTTATGAAAATTATGTACACATATGGGCACTTGTGATTCATTTTGAGATATAAAATAAATTGTTGAAAATTTTTGACGAAATTATTTCGTAAATATCTCAGGAATTAATCATTTGAGAAGGAAAATGTCAAGAGGCCTTTTTTGTTGGTCCTGAAATTCTCTATAAAAAATATCTTCTGACATTTTTTGACATATCAAAGGAAAAAGAATCGAAAAGAAAATTTTGAAATGGCCAATTTTGACATTTTCTCTAATTCAACTATTTTCTATTTTTTTCCACGAGTTCTGAGTAGCCGGACAGTAAGTACAAGAATATAACAAGCTTTCGAAATGTTAAGAAATGATAGAAAGTATATGATTATGCAGAAAATGTTCTTTAACACTTTTTGCTAAATCCACTAGTTTTCAAGATATTCAGAAAATAAAATTGTTCATAAAATTCTCACAAATTTTCAACTCCACCACTTCACTAAAAACTCAAATGAAAAAAAAAAAAAAAACCTAGACAACACCCTGAAGTATCCAATTTCATGGAAAGCCCCATTTCACTCGGATACTCATCGAGAGGAATAAAAAATTTCAAACTTCATTCTGCAGAGAGGTAAATACGAAAATTCGAAAAAAAAAAAGTCGAATGGGAAAAAGTTTGAAATATTTCACGAGTACTTGAACAATTTGAGAAAATACATTTCTTGGTCATTTCATTGATGAAATAACTTTGACAATAGTCTCACCTTGATTTTTAAAAAATAAAAAAATTGCAGATTTGAAAAAAAAGAGAGAAAATAAACAAAAAAAAAAATTAATTCCAACGAAATTAAAGTGAGCAAAAAGAGAAAGTGTTCCAATACACCTCTGGAATCCCTTGGAATTAGGGTGAAGGGAAAAAAACATATAGTCATCATCTTAAATTCTCAATCGCAACGAAAAAAAAATTTCACACCCGTCTGTGAATTTTTTATCCCTCACTGTCATCAGAAAAAAAAAATAAAACACGAGGTAATACATTTTTCAGCCCCTGAAAAGAGGCAGCCACGATAAATTCCCCTTGTGCTTGATGTAACCACACCCGGGGTGATACACAGCACGAGGACAAGAGCTAAAAAGGGGGAGGGGGTGGGAAGAGGGTATATAAGATGAGAGAGGATTTCTCGGGGAGTTTATGTATTGTTATGACTAGCCCTGTGGCGTAGTGAATGAGTGAAAAAAATTGGCAAAATGTCCAAAATTTGACAAATTCACAATTTAATAATTTAAAATGTGTCGTTTTGCCCCATTTTACTGAATTGATTAAACTCTACAGATTGAATTGATTTTTGGCATTTGATTAATTATTGAATTATCTCCTAAATAAGTAGATTTATGAAAAAATGTTAAAATACATTTTTTGTAAAGAATTTTCACAGCTACAAAAAAGGTCTCTTGACATTTTTTTCTAAAATCCATGAATTCCGAGATAATTAGATATTCATCTAAAATTTCATTTTTGTAAAAACGAAATCTCAATGACAGTTGATTTTTGACATTTTGTTTATGGTTGAATATCTCGATAATTATGATATTTAGAAGAAAATATCAAGAAACATTTTTTGTATAGAATTTCCTCATCTACAAAAAAGATCTTTTGACATTTTTCCCTAAAATCGTATATTATCGAGATATTCAACAAAAATATAATGACAATTTTCAGTAAAATTGAATTTTCATTCAATCAAATTTCATTAATGAATCAATCACTCCACAATAAAATACTACGCAACATCTTTATCACAAAGTGAATTTTCAATACATCAACTCGTGTATTTAATACCATTTGACAATCACTGTTGATAAATCAATTTGGATTAACTCAGTAAACAGACAATGATAAAATATCTTGATAAAAACTTGTACCATCATTTCTGTGATGCACAAGTTATGAAACACTACATTTCAGAAAATGTAATTATTATGAACGAATTATTATAATTATTCATTTAATTTTTTATTTCATGTAAATAATTTTTTTTTTTAATCCAATTAATTACAAATTATTTTTAATTAATTATTATTATTTCTCCAATTTTTTTTATTTTGTGTGAATATAAAAATGAAAAAATAATTAAAATAATTTATTTATTTATTTATTAAAAATAAATGAATAATGAATAATAGAAATAAAAAAAATAGGAGAGAGCAGTTGTAGCGATTACGGGCACGAGAGTCAGACAAAATCGAGCGGAGGTCGGTGACGCGCACTCACACTGCCTCGATCGATATTCCAATTATGTAAATCATAGAATAACACGAACTTACGCGCGCTACAACTACGTCATCCCCACGGCTTGAGTCGCAGTGGTTTTGTATTGAGTTTAACAGAAACACTCGTCTCATTTTGAACTCTATTTTGAATATTCGATAAATGAATTTTTAAAATTTGGCGGGAAAATAAATTTCTGAATTTATAAGGTGAAATTATCAAGAAAATTTGGATAATTTTTATCATTAAATTGAAGAGTAAAATGAATTAAAATAGTTAAAAATACAATTAACGAGACTATGTGTTATTAAATGTTTGATATCTCGGTAATGGGCTGTCTCATGGAAAAATGTCAAGAGACATTTTTTGTAGATGAGACAATTTTCTACAAATAATGTCTCTTGACATTTTCTCATAAAATCATTAATTAATGAGATAATTAGGTGATAAACATAATGAGGAAGTATTGTATTTCAAAATTTATTTTCAATGTTTAAATTTTTATAAAAATCTATTTAAAAAAATTGTATTGAGGAATCGATTCATTAAAAAACCCGATTTACCCCATAAATTAATTATTTATAAATTTAAAAATACAAAAAAAAAATCCCCAAGAGAAATTCTTCATTACAGTTCACCCTAATAAAAAAAAAAAACAATTCACCCCAATTCTCTTATTTCCCTCAATATACCATTATTATAGGCATCCCCTCTCTCCTCCCTATAAACCCAAAAAAAAAAAAAAAACTCGTAATTTATGTTCCCCACTGCATCACGTGAAAATTGATGGGGCAAAATTTCAATTTTTTTATTTTCTATTCAACCACTATGTAAACCGCTGAGGCACACGAGGGGGTTATAAAACACCTTACCTCCCTCTCCCTCTTGCCCTCCACCCAAACGATCGATTCCTCTAGCGACCCTTGAACAAAACGGAAGTCAGTTGGTGCGCGAAAGAAGTGAAGCAATGACGATTTAAACTTTTACACATTTCTTCTTTTTTTTTCAATTAAAAAAAATACCTAATGACCTTCCCCCCCCCCCTTCGCCCCTCCTGACGGTGGTGTCAAAAAAGTAAGATTAATTACTCACTTTCGGAAATTAAAAAAAATAATGATTTTTTAGAAATTAATTTTTTTTTATAATTTTGAAAAATTAAAAAAAGGGAATTTTTTTTCTTTTTCAATTTAAAAAATGGATTATTTTTCATTTTTTTTAATTTTAATTTTAAAAAATCAAGAAACAGGAATAAAGTAAGAGGAGGGGGTAAGTATTTTTTTAAGGGTAAAATACCGGAGAATATCTCGTCTACTCATGGGTATTTATTCTCTTGGCGCTTATGCAATCGATTGTTTGTAGCGCGAGCCCCTTGGAACGTGCAGACCGATCCAATCGCGTGACGTCGCGACATACGTAAGACGTGGAATACAGAATAAATGTGAGGGTACATTTGTATATCACGGTCGAGTATCACCAATGAACAGTTCATTGATATCTTGGGGGTTTTTTTTTTGGGTGATGCATGGGATTTTTGTCAGATCGGATGGAATTTTATTTTGACCTTGAGGGTTTAGATGACTTTTCAGTGATTGTTTAGGTAATTTTCAAGTGTCTGTAGCTTTAATTGTTCAATATTATTGATTTAATTGAGAAAATTTGACATTTTTAGAATGAAAATTGATAAAATTGAAAAAGTCAGGAGATAATTATTGGATTATCTCGGTAATGAGTTATTTTACAGAAAAATATCAAGAGACATTTTTTGTAGAGAATTTTCTCAGCTACAAAAAAGCTCTCTTGACATTTTATTATTTAGTCCTTCGTTATCAAGATACTAGCATTATTGGTCATGTAAACATGATTTATGTAAAAATATCACATCTATCAGGATGTTTATGTGATTATCTCAGTAATAAGTGACTTTAGAAAAAAATGTTAAGAGACATTTTTTGTAGCTGAGAAAATTCTCTACAAAAAATGTCTCTTGACATTTCCTCTTAAATGTTGGGTATAATGGGTAACACATGAAATTCTTCATTACTGAGAAAATTAAATATTTATTTCAACTGATTCGTCACACCAAAATAAATATCAATGAAAATTCCAATTTTACCATAAATTATGGTTAATCCCCACTCAAAATCAATTAGACTATCAGTATAATGAAAAAGGAAATCAATAAATACAATTGATTATCATCAAATTGTGGATTTTCCCGAATGACGTTATTACTAAAAATTTTCTGGGTTTTCCTGAATCTCTTGAAATCGAGTGATGTTTGATAGAATGACCTTCAAAGTCTCTGAACAAGCCAAATATGGAAATGATGAGTGTGAGAGGTGAAACTATTTGGCATCTAACAGAATACATCAAACGGTAAAATGTTATATTCAGAGTCAAAATTTACATAAAATCTGACTGAGTAAATTGTATTAATTCTCAACGTCAGTCAGCAACATCAAAGTCATGAGATATACCGAGCGTTTCAGATTATTGGAAAATGATTCGTTTTAATGGAATTTACGTGATTGATTCAACAGACATGATAATGTCATTAATAATAATGAATCTGTTTTTTCCTTCGATTTTCGTTAATTATGGATATTCAGTTGACATTAAATATCAAATTATCTCGATAATTAGGGATTTTAAAAGAAAATGTCAAGAGACATTTTTTGTAGATGAGAAAATTTTTAACAAAAAATGTCTCTTGATATTTTTTCATAAAATCACTGAAAAACGAGATAAATAGATAAATAACAAAAATTTAAAATTTAATTCATCATGTTTCAATAAAATTTATTCATTTTATTCAAATAAATGATTAAATAATTTATCCAAGTGTATTAAGTGACAATTAAGTAAATTATCTATATCTGGAAAATTTAATAAACAATAAAGAACAGTTGTCTGATAATAAAAATAGTCAATTGAAAAATAATTGAGTTAGATTCTCTCATTATCAATGATAAATAAAAATTCAAAGTGTAAATATCCGTTTGTTATCCACCCGATAAATTCAAGTGTATCAAGAAAACTCTGTCTAAAAAATTTCCAGTGGTACATCTAGACCAGATCTAATGAAAAAATAAGAAAATAAACACGAAAAAAAACAGGAATCAGGCAGAAAAAAAAATAAATAGAAATATTTTTTTTTCGTTTATTATTCCCTCGTGCATTTCCTACAATTCAGTATCATTGGCACGATGACGCACAGTTGGAGACGTTCCAAAACGTTCATTGGAAAATTTCGTCGAGACGATAATCAGTTGTGATCCAAGTGCGTAATGGAGATACAGAATTAAAATGTAAAATAGAAGTGATTTTGTCTTATCAATTGGGGGTTATCGTTAAAAGTTCAAATACACCAATTGGATTAATTTTTAAAAAATTGTGTGTGGAAATACATCGGAGGTACTTGATAATTTCAATTTTATTTCGAGAACTATCGATTTTGCGATAAAATATCAAGATACCTTTTTTTTAGCTGACAAAATTTTCCGCAAAAAATATCTCTTGACATTTTCTCCTATGATCACTCATTACTGAGATAATCCCATAATTACTCCGATACATGATATCCTAAAATCATGTTCACAAGAGTAATAACACGTTTATCTTGTAAATAAATGACTCTGCAAGAAAAAGTCAAAAGACCTTTTTTTTAGCTGATAAAATTCCCCACAAAAAGTGTCTCTTGACATTTTTCTTTAAACCCACTCATTACCAAGATAATGAGGATTTTGTAATCTCCTAAAATCACTGAAACCAAAAATTTCTTGAATGTAAATTATTTCTCCATTATAATATCTTAAAAAAAATTAATTTATTCAACAATTCGCGTATCTCCCCTCCCAACACATGTCATACATATCCCCAGCTTAAAAACATTGAAAGAAAAGAGCATATATTGACACGCACGACAGGCTAATAATCTCGATCGGCAAATTCTCTCGAACACCAGAAGCAAAAAATGGAAAAAATAAAAAAACAAATATCATAATATCCTCCACATGTTCGACAAATCATTCCGGGCCAATTTTCTCACCCGTTATGCCCCCCTTCCTCATTATTAACATTAATTTCATTCCAAATTACTCCGAAAAACGAAAGAAAAAATTACAAATTATCATTTTAAAAAATGTTCTTCAAATAATTGAAAAAAAATAATAATAATTACTCACATAAACATGATTTTGGCTCATCAGATGTTCATTTTACGTCTCCATTCACTGACTCTGAACATCACTTTCTTCCAATTTCCTAATTCCGCCGATTGTCAATTTTTTCCCCACTAGTTTCCAATTAATTCCAGGATAGTGAGTGCGCAAGGACTCGAAGGAAATGGAGCGAATGGAGGGGGGGGGGGGTTGAATACAGAGGGTTGAAGAGGGGAAAGAGTTTACCAATGGAATTGTAAAAAAAAATGCTAGAAATTTGTCCAGAATGTTTTTTCAGCACAAAATAAAATTTCACAAATTTCTAAATTTTACAATTAACCTCAAAAATTTATAATAACACTTGTAAACTCATTAAACACTCACCAACACTCGAAAATATTCATTAAACACCTATTAAAATGTCTCAATATCCTCACAATCGATTAAAATCTCTCAATACTCGTTAAAATAAAATAAAATACTTCTATTTATTCAATAAAATTTCCACAAACACCAGGGAATCACGTCTTTATCGCACGATGGCGTCCGTCAAACTGAACTGGCTTGTAAACTCGGATCAAACTTTGACTCGTCAACAACAAATACAAGCCGATAAAACGTCAATTCTTGGGTTATCCACTCCAAATCACGCGCAACAGTTACACTTTTATTTTTTCTACCATTAACCCCTAAAGTCTCTGTCTCTCTCGTATTAACGTTAATTTATTATTTAATTATTATTAGATTGTGTGAAAATTCACAATATTTATTTACACAAAATTAATCAATTAATCAATTAAATAATAGTAATAATTATTCCATTTATTATTTATGAATATTTATTACTGTTTTTGTATATTTTTAATTTTGTTTTTGGACAATTTGTTTGGCCGCGAATGAGGAGGACCGAGGTGAAGACAATTCACCGGGCTTCCCGCTCAAGATCCGAGCAGGCACTGACCCCACGAGACGGGAGGACAGAGGGATACAGCGCACAAACGACGAAATAAATGTGAGTGTATGTGAGCGAGAGAGAGAAAGAGAGTGTACATACACATGTTCATACCATGCGTAAAGATGTGTTGGAGGGGATGGGGGGGGGGGGGGGGGCGCGATCAACACAGTAGCATTAGTGTGTGTTGGAGGGGTGGGGGATGGAGACCGGCGCGACTGGACTTTTTTCTCACTCCTTGAGACTTCTTTTTCTTAATAAAATCGGAGTGATTGAGAGGAAATTGTTTTTGTTTTTTTTTTTTTTTTCAAGTGTTTTTGGGATGGATTGTTTATTATTTTTTATTGGGATTTTTAATGTGAAATTGGTGGGGATTTGAGGGGATTGAAGGTAAGTTTTATGGGTGGTAGGATTGATGGTTTAGTTGAGGTATTTTTGAATATGAATGGAACAGAAATTTTTTGTTGATCTCTCATGAATAAGACTAGTTAATCACTTATGAATATTCACAAATCTATTGGAAACTTGAGAAATATTCATGATCATGATTTTTTTTTGCTTTTCATTCAAGTTTTACTTATTTAACGAATGAAAAAGGGAAGAATAATTAAAATCAATTGTTTATTTTGTTGATTATCTCAAAAATAAAGAGTCTAAGAAGAAAATGTCAAGAGATATTTTTTATGGAGAATTTTATCAGCTACAAAAAATGTCTCTTGACATTATCTCCTGGAACCACTTTTTTCAGAGATAATTGCAAAATTAGAACTTCAACTTATTACAAAATCAAGATGAAATTAATTGATTAAGTAATTATTAATTATTAATCATTGATTACAATTAATCAGGGGATATAATTAATTTATAATTAATCAATTATAATTTAAAATGGAAAATTTGGTAATTAAAAGTTGAATTTTTTGGGGTGAAAATTATTATCAATAATTCAAAATTAATCAGCTCATTATTAAAGTACTTATGATAAGATATTCAGGTCAAGAGTAACTGAGGGTCGACACTCGACCTTGCAACTCGATATTCCCTCAGAGACATCCACTACAATTTTTTTTTTTTTCCCTCCTTTTGAAGATGAGAAAATAAAAATGGAGATAGAAATAATAATAAAAATGAAAAGAACGTGAGTCAGGTGGTGTAATATCACACAGGACACCGCACCAAACGAGGATACTCGTTACGCTTGGTTGAGGAGGGAATATTTCCACTTCCACAAACTTACAAGGAAATATGATATACACTTGTCCATATTTTTGGGCTAGTTGTGTCGTTAAAAGTGAAATTTTCATGGGGAATAAAATTATTATATTTTCATACCTTTATTATTAATTATTATTGAAGATAAGCTTTTGAGATATATTTTTATCCAGATTTTGAAGTTTAATCGCATTCTGATAAAGCAGATTTCTAATTTATCATTTGATGTTCAACAAGAGGGCGAATTAACTGACGGAACGTGGGACATGTAGATTAGAGTTAGAATTAGAAAATAGTATATTTCGATACAAGTGCGGAAAAGTGCTTTTTGACTTGTAGGAGGTTTATAGCACGAGCCGAAGGCGAGTGATATAATCCTACAAGTCAAAAAACACTTTCCCCACGAGTATCGAACAACATTTTTCATCACAATGTGTTAAAAAGGGACTTTTGAGGCATGCGAAGCGAAGCGAAGCGTGCCTGAAAAGTCACTTTTTGGCACAGCGTGATGAAAAATATCAAAATTGGCCATTTTCACTGAAGAATGACTCAGCCCTGATATTGGCCCACCCAAAATTTTGTCTTTTCGATTCTCTCTCGTGCAATATTTTATAAATGGACTCAGGGCTACACAAAAACTCGTGAGAAGAGCTGGAAAATAGGAAAAATATAAAGGAATTTCAAATCTGTCGAAATCGAATGAATAAATTCGTAAAATAAGGACTTGAAATTCTGAAAATTGAGAATAAAAATATCACATTCTGCATTCCTCATATTTAAATAACTGCCACGAATAAACCCCAAAGGCTCACCCAGTATTCCCCTCTTAATTCATGGAAATCACGTGAGGCTGTCTCAACTCAATGCAGATGAACAGGATTTAAAGGAAAGACTTAAAAAAATGTACTTCAGACACACCAATCAAACGGGCAATTACAGTCACGTGATAAATTACAGGTGGCTCGTGTCATTAATTTGGAGGGTATCCTTGCATCCGAAACGTAAATGTAATAATTATTTTATAATAATTAATAGAATCGCAATTTCATTCTCGTTTGATTCATTCACCGGTGAAAATCGGATGAACATGAAGTTTCATGAGATCGGAATTCAATGCGTTAAGCACAATTATTTTGGAATGCGTTGAAATGGATTCTCACCAATTTCCATTATCATTAATGGCTAGCCCCTCCCCCCCCCCCCCCCAGGCATTACTTGGGCACGAGCGATTGAAGGAAAAACAGACAAATTGAAGGAATGACATTACCGTTAAAATGTAGATATCTTCGGAAATTAACCATTAGAGAAAAACATCGAAATTTGAGTAAGTAAACATGAATTTATGATAATGACATACGACATATGCGTCAAATAATGCAAGACGAGCATTAGCTATTACAAAGCTGTCGAGTACAGACGACAATATTCAATTGACTTTGATCGACGTTTCTTACACTTCGTCATGCTGAGAGTATTTTTACTATTGATGGTCTGCAGTCTAATTTCGGTCCAAGGCATTCGTCATCGGCCTGGAGAAATATTCATGGTAAGTGAAAATTTATCATCAATATTCAATAATTATGGAATTCAATCAACGATGTGGATCCAATCTTGGCTAAATCCATTAGTTTCAGATTCACTTTCAAAATTATTATCTAATATTTCTAGGTAAGGAGAAGAGGCCAGTTAGTTAATGTCACTGAACCAGAATTTGCAAAATGTATGACAACCGACCAAGTTGTACATTTCAAAAATGAAGGAAAGTACAAGAATTTTGAAGTTCGCTACTTTCCACATTGCACTCGAGTAAAAAAATGCAGTGGCTGTTGCCTCAATCCATTGCACACGTGTCAACCCGATGAAACGGAGCTCAGAAATTTCATCGTAAGTAAATAGTAAAAGCTATCCTATGAACAAAAATTCAATATACATTTTTCCAGATTGGGGTTTCGAAATATGATGTAAAAAAGAGTGAATGGATATCAGGATTACAGGAAATAATATCAATGCAAGAGGACAAATCGTGCAAGTGTGCCTGCCCAATAAAAAAGGTAAAGAAAAGACATGATAATAATGGTATTAATTTTTATCAATTGTTCAATTATCTTGATAATGAAGGATATTGAGAGGAATTATCAAAATATCTTTCTTTACATTTCACGTTTTATCGCACATTCTATACCCTCACTCGATCCTTTGTTGCTAGGAGTGTGGAAAGAACCAAGAACTTGATACGATGAACTGTGAGTGTGTATGTACGAACTTCGATGAACAGAGGAAATGCCTCAGAGACAAGAAAAAATATTGGGATGCTAAGAAGTGTAGTTGTAAATGTAAACGTCTTGGTAGAATCTGCGATCCTGTCACCGAAATTCGTAATCCTAAAACATGCAGGTATGATTTTTCTGATTGGTTTATTGATGTGTAACCATCTTATCACTCGCCCCCACCCACTCTGGCTCGGAGTGATTTGGTGTAAATGCGACGGAAGTCTGTAAACGGACATGACGTCTCTCAACGCAGTCCCTCGGGCGGCCGGCCGATGTCGCTAATAGGGATTGCAGACCCGTACGGCGGCGATAAGATGTTTACACATAGATCTCGAGTACTATATGGCTCACTATATTTTTTTTCATATTTCGAACGATTAACACGTGTTGTCAATAATACTTCATTTGGTTGAATCATTAGTTTCTTTATTCTTTCGGTTTAGACTCGAGAAAATCGAGTTTTTTCAAGTTAAAAATAACGTGCAATATAAATTCAATTGCAGATGCGAAAGAGTGGACTTCGAGCTGGACCAATATGAGGAAGATATCGACAGTTGGAATTTTTAAAAAATATACTAATATAATTCTGCATGCAATACATTAAATCACTGTAACTATTACTATTCATTCAATTATTAAATATAATCCTCAATATATCATTCTCCTTTGATACAATACAATACAATAGCAATAAACTGAATGGTAAATAGAAATAGAATAAAATCATTAAATCACGGAGATGAAAATTCAAGTTGTTTGAAAATAATTAGAGTGAGCCACTTTGATTGTAATTGAACATCTCCAGAGTAAACTGGGTATATAATTATGGCTTTCGATGTCCATTGCGTGCAGAAATAAAATCGTCCCCATCTTGCAATTATCCCACGACATAATACATGGTTGTCGCCGTAAAACGATCAACTATTTTTCTTCTCATTTGGTGCTCTCATCCGCAAATTATTCAAAATTTTTTAATTGCCCTGGATCAGTTATTCCTTCTGACTTTTTCTTCATTCTTTTCAATCATTTGGAATTAAAAATCGAGGAATTATTTATCATCAGATGAAAAATTCTTGATATTCAATAAATCGAAATTTGGATTGAATTTTTTTCAATTTTAATCATTCGTCTACAATTTAAAATTAATTTTGCAATTTTTTTATCAATGATCTGTTCACCAAAAGTAATTAATCACTTATTGAAATAACGTAATATATTATACTAAAATAATCAAGTACATTGACTTTTGATCTCAATCGATTTTATCCTCATTTGATTCATTCACCTGTGAAAATCGAATAAAAATGATGATTTATGAAATTGTAATTCAATGTACTTGACACAATTATTTTGCAATACGTAGAATTCCCTCATTAATTCCCATTATCATTAATGACTAGTGCCGCTGGTCGTTGCTCAGGGCACGAGAGATAAGAAGAAGCTAATAAAAAAAATCATTAACAGAACATTTGATACAAATCCTTGCAAAACTGAATCATTCTCTAAAAAGATATTTGAATAATTCAAGAAGATCATTAGTTATTACAAAGCTGTCGAGTACAGACGACAATATTCAATTGACTTCTATCGACGTTTTTACACTTCATCATGAGAGCATTTTTACTATTGATGGTCTGCAGTCTAATGTCGGTCCAAGGTATTCGTCAGCCTGGAGAATCATTCATGGTAGGTGACAATTTATCCTCAATATTTAATAATTATGAAATTTGATCAATGATATAGATCCAATCCTCTATTTTCATAAATTGAGATTTTAGGAGAAAAAGTTTTGGCATTTTCTTTTAAAATCGATGGATGATTTTACGAATTAATTCACAAATTTCATTGAATGGAAGAGGCTTGGAGGCATTTGCTAATTTTCTAAAATGATCTTCCCTCATTTTTGTTTAAACGTACTAGTCTCCGACTCACTTCCAAAATAATGAACCAATATTTCTAGGTGTGGAGAGGAGATCGCTCAGTGAATGTCACCGAAGCAGAATTCGCAACATGTATGCCAACCTACCAAGTTGTACATTTCAAAAATGAAAGAACATACCAGAATTCTCACATTGAGTACTACCCACATTGTGTTAGAGTAAAAAGATGCAGTGGATGTTGCCTAAATAGATTGCATACCTGTCAACCCAATGAAACGGAACTTAGAAATTTTTCCGTAAGTAAATGGTAAAAGCTATCCTATGAACAAAAATTGAATATACATTTTTCCAGGTTTGGGTTTCAAAATATGATGTTGATAAGAGAGAATGGATATCAGGATTACGGGATATAATATCATTGCGAGAGGACAAATCGTGTAAGTGTGCCTGCCCAGTGAGAAAGGTAACGAAAAGACATGATAATGATGGTATTAATTTTTATTAATTGTTTAATTATTTTTTTAATGGAGGATATTGAGAGGAATCATCAAAATACCTTTCTTTATATTTCACGCTTTATCACACATTCTATACCCTCACCTCACTTGATTCTGAACATTAATATTCGATTCTTTGTTGCTAGGAGTGTGGAAAGAACCAGAAATTTGATATGGGAAACTGTGGGTGCGTATGTACAAACATCGATGAACGGAGAGAATGTCTCAGAGACGAGAAAAAATATTGGGATGTTGAAAAGTGTCGTTGTGAATGTAAACTTCTTGGAATCTATAGTTCTGCCACCAAAATACGTAATCCTGAAAAATGCAGGTATGGTTTTTCTGATCGATTTATTCATATTTCGCTTAATAAACTCGTTTTATCACTAATGCTTAATTTAGTTGAATCATTAGTCTCTTTATTCTTTTGGTTGAGACTTGAGAAAATTAAGTTTTTTCAAGTAAACAGAGGTGAAAAAAATTATGTTCAATATGAATTCAATTTCAGGTGCGACTAAGCAGCCGGCGAGTATGAGCTGTCGGAAATATACGATAAAGACATCGGTAGTTTGATTTTTTCAAAATATGATAATATAATTCTGTATTCAATAAATCACTATGACTATAACTATTCGTTTATTCATTAAATGAAATCCTCAATCCTTTGATACAATACAATACAAACAAAATGCAAATGTGGGATCCTCGGTAGAAATCGATAGAATATCTTCGTTTAAACGCGATGGCTCTATAAGAGCTGATGGTTCCCTCAAACTGACGTCAAGATCAATCAGATAATATGGTACATCAAAGGTGTCGCCGTATGTACATGATTGGTTGGCGTAGGTATCATTCCCATCGAGTATCCATTTTGGAATTCAACATATTTCGCAATTTCTTCATTAGAATTGACGAAGATACGATATCATGGAATTCTCGAGATACTGGTAGGATGAGTTGTAGTAATTATCCCGGAAAATGAATATTGATATTCATGTATTATTTTTTATTCGACTTTGAAGAATTCGAAATTTTTATTTTAAAAAATCTATGTTAAAATGGACGAAAAAAAAAATTCTGCCTAATATGCTCAAGACGTGAGCATTGTCTTTCGGATGTGACATCAAAGTTTTGTAACAACAATTTGATATGTGTTTTATCGAATAACAACGAAAGTAGATACAGCCCTTATCAACTACATTATTGACTCTACAATGCCTCATAATCAAAAAGCATGAAGCCGCGGGGAATGGCTCGTGCTTCGTTATCGCCAAGTAATAGCAATCTAATGATATTCCCGAATATCTTTGTCAGAATTTATGGAGATTTGGAGATGCAATAGAATAGGAGAATACATTTTGTTTGTATTGTTCTCAAAGGAGAATGATAAATTGAGGATTTAATTTAATGATTGAACGAATAGTTATAGTCATAGTGATTTATTGAATACAGAATTATATTATTATATTTTGAAAAAATCAAACTACCGATGTCTTCATCGTATATTTCAGACAGCTCCTACTCGCCGGCTGCTTAGTCGCACCTGAAATTGAATTCATATTGAACATTATTTTTTTCACCTCTGTTTACTTGGAAAAAATTAATTTTCTCAAGTCTTAACTAAAAGAATAAAGAGATTAATGATTCAACTAACTTAAGCATTATTGACAAAATAAGTTGATTATGCGAAACATGAATAAATCGATTAGAAAAATCATATCTGCATGTTCCATTCACAACCACAATTTTCATCATTCCAACGATTTTTCTTGTCGCTGAGGCATTTCGTCTTTTCATCAAAGTTCGAACATACACATTGACACAATTCCTCGTCGAATTCTCGGTCATCTCCACACTCCTAGCAACAAAGAATCGAATATTAATGTTTAAAATCAAGTAAGGTAAGGGTATGAAACGTGCGATAAAACGTGAAATGTAGAGAAAGATATTTTAATGATTTCTCTCAACATCCTTCATTACCGATAAGATAATTGATCAATTAATAAAAATTAATAATATTATTATGTCTTCTCGTTACCTTTTTCATGAGGCAGGCAGATTTGCACGATTTATGCACTGATACTGATATTATCCGCGATTCGAATATCCTTGTTCCATTTCTTTCAAATTTTCCAACCGAAACCTGGAAAAATGTATATGGAATCTTTTGTTCATAGGATAGCATTTATAATTTATTACTTACCTCAAAATATTTGAGCTTCGTTTTATCGGGTTGACACGTCTGCGATGGATTGAGGCAACATCCACTGCATCTTTTTAGTCGAATGCATTGTGGATAATACGCAACGGTAGTATCATTTTCCTTCATTAAATTTATCAGATCTATATCTTGCTCTATTGGCTTACATTCTGCGAGTTTTGCTGCTGTGACTTTCACTGGACGATTTCCAATTCTTACCTAGAAATATTAGCTAATTATCTTAGAAGTAAATCAGAAACTAATACGTTTAAACAAAAATGAAGGAAGATCTTTTTAGAAAATTAGCAAATGCCTTCAAGCCTCTTCCATTCAATGAAATTTGTGAATTAATTCGTAAAATCATCCATTGATTTTAGAAGAAAATACCAAAACTTTTTCTCCAAAAATCTCAATTGATGAAAATAGAGGATTGGATCCTCAAATCCTCGATTGAAATCCATAATTAATTTCATAATTATTAAATATTGAGGATGAATTGTCACTTACCATGAATGGTTTTCCAGGCTGAGGAATGCCTTGGACTGACATTAGACTGCAGACCATCACTAGTAAAAATGCTCTCAGCATGACGAAGTGTAAAAACGTCGATCAAAGTCAATTAAATATTGTCGTCTGTACTCGACAGCTTTGTAATAGCTACTGATCTTCTTGAATTTTTTGAAGATCTTTTTAAAGAGTGCTTCAGGAGTGATGCAGCCAAAACGCGGCGGTTTCCGATTGGCTCGTGTTGCATATCATCATCATAGATTCATGTTGTGCAAGGGTTAGTATCAACGATGTTCTGTTAATGATTTTTTTATTAGCTTCCCTTTATCTCTCGTGCTTGAGCAACGACCGGGGGCCCTAGGCATTAATGATAATGGAAATTGATGAAAATGCATTCCAACGTATTACAAAATGATTGTATCAAGTACATTGAATTCCAATCTCATGAATCATCATTTTCATCAGATTTCCACAGGTGAATGAATCAAGTGAGGATGATATCGATTGACTTTAAAACTCAACTTGGGTACATGGGTACCTAATGCGGTTGTTTCAGTACAAAATATTGGTTTATTTCAATGAGTGATTGATTATTTTCGGTAGACAAATTATCGATATATATTCAATAATTGCTCATGTGCCTCGAAAATGAGTTATTCTCTTCTGAATCCTTTTTTTGAGAAGGAAAACAAAAATACATTTTTTTGTTGATAGAAGAACTTTCAAAAGAATCGATGAGATTTATGATGAATTTCATGGCTCGATAATTGTCTCGTCCTGCACAGGAAATAATAATGAGAAAAAATTCAATTCAAATTAAAAAAGGAAAAGTACAGATTTATTCCATAAATGATAATTTTATTCACGTGAAGATAATGGAATGATATTGGTGTGAAAATAAATGAGTTAATAACTATTACACGTCAGTACTGGAGTGATCTTTTAGTTTGAATATCATCAAGAATTGTTCGCAACTCCTCATCCTCCAGACGCCCTTCCAAACTTGGGATCAAGGCCTTTGCCTCCTCAGGGGTCTCTGGGCAGAGATTAGCCAAGGATGCCAGCTCAAATTTGTGAAGTTTCTTCTGCATTAGTAAGCTGGAGAGGAAAATATAATTGTTAATTCAGGACCCAGAATGATTATTCCAGAAATATCTCAGAGATATTGTGTATAAAATTGAAAATTAACTAAATAAATCTTACTTTCTGACAGCAGCAATGACTTCCTTATTCTTAAATTTTCTAAACCGATCAGTATAATTGAGACTCTTCATAAAGACCTCTGAGAACTCTTGCTCCTCCTCAGCTGACTCATTCTGCGCTTTCCTGTGCTCCAGCAGCATGTGAACCTCGGATATCAGTAGAGTCTCAGCATTTTCAAATTCTACAAAAATTCAATCATCACTCAATCTTCAAAAATCATTGAAAATATGAAATTCACCCAAAACTCAACCCAACAATCCATTCTTCATTATCTCTTTTTTTATCGCAAATAAATCATTTCATTTTTTATATCAAAATAAATACAACAACACCTCCATAATCATCAAATCCTCCATCAAACCCCTCAAGAGCTCTTATTCTGTATCCACCCGTGTTCCACCAAAAAAACATACAACTTCTTTGTCCTATTAACATCAATCTTAAGAAGTGACCTAGCCTGTGCAAGTTTCAATGACCCAATCTTCTTATTCTCATTAATCAACAATTTTTTATGCTCCAAATACTGTTCAGGAGGTATTCTCGCATTAATACAAAGTTCCCTCTCCTCAGGATTGAGTTTTTCCTCAGCAGGAAGACCCCTGATATTCAAAGGAGGTGGTTGTCTCCTGGATGATACTCCAGTCACAGGGACGTCCAGTGATAAATCAGGAATAACACTCTTCCAACTGTACTCTGTATTGCTCATATAGATTTTTTTCTCTCTATCACCCACCTCCTTCAGCCCCAACAATTTCTTATACATCGGAATACTATGAAAATGTTTAATTCCATTGGCCCTATATTCACAAAGTTTTCTCAAAGAATTCCTCAGCTCTCCAGTGTGATGAAGACCTTCAAGAATATAATCAAACTCCATTCCATTTATTAACTGCATAAATACTAATAATCTCTCTGCAGTGGCTCTAGTCATAGTGTGAGGATATCTCTGAAGCCATGACATGGTTCTTCTGCAAGCAACCAATCCATGTTCTCTGATGATACCTCTCCTCCTAGATCGTTCCTTCAATCTATTATTGTAGGATTCAACAACTGCTGCCTGAAGACTAGTCCCCAATTCATAATCATCATCTTCCTTATCAAATTCGTCGTATTTGAGCTCTGATACAAGAAGCTCTGCATAATTATCAAAATTGACTTCAAAGTCTGATCTAGCTGCATTGTATCCAGCTAATAATCTACTGTTTGAGGTGCCTGGAGCGAATCTGGGTGGCTCTTCCAGATCCTGGAGTTTGAAGAAATAGGGAATGGGTTCAGCTCCGAATAAACTAGCTGATGTTTCTTTGATCTTTGGCAATCCTGGAAGACTCTGATTGTCTATGTAATTGGTCAGGTAGTGGGTTTTACACTCCTCAGGTGACTTTCCCCCCATTCTTTTGGACACATCTGTCCAGTTACCAAAGCCACAATCCTGGAGGATAGTTAAGAAGTCAGATTCTTCTTTTGCAGTCCAGGTGGATGAATCTATCAAGGGGAATTCATTGCGTACCACTATGTAGTCGTGATCATTTTTGTGAGGGATTTTTTCTAGACCTTGTGAAAAACATCTGAGGCAGAGATTCGTTGATTGGCAGATTGCGCATTTAATGTAGGGCTCGGAGAGGTTGATTTTGCAGGTGTAACAAGTCGGGTCTGAAGTGAAAATTTCTTGTTTTGTGACTGATATGAGAGGATGGGAATTGGTGGGTTTATTTGAACAGTCTGAAAGCAGAAAATCATCACTTTAGACACCGATTTATTTCAATTTTGATGATAATGAGGGTTTTATAGACTTTGTGTGGGATAAAAATTTTTTGGAGGTTATGTGAGTGGATTGAGGTTTTCCAGGGTAATAATTAAGGGTACGTACCTTTTGGAAATTGAAGATCTGCTGCGTCCTCTTCTACCATATCCGTGTGTTGTGGATTTGACATTTTTGTATTTTGTTTTTCACCGAAAATTGAATTAAAATTGTGGACTGGAAAGTGAGAATTCACAAATCACAATAAAGTTTGAGGTCGGTTATGTAGAGAGTTTTTCAGGAGGTATTATACCGACAGCAGGAAACGATTACAGCGTCTGATTGATAGGAATACGCGGGAGAATATGCGGTTAGAGTTCAATGACTTGCATTTGAAATTTAATTCAATAATAGAAAAACATTATGAATGGTATAAAAGGTACGAGTTTAAACTGCAAAAGTACTATTGTTAAAAAGTATGAACTGTAAGGGGCGAATTTTCTGTGAATCTCAATCGTAACGGTTAAATTGTAATTCTCAAACTAAATAATCAAATTAAATGAAAAGCATTTTTAACACGAAACAATATTTATGAAGGGTACAGTTGAAATTCGACGCAGTTTCGGAATTTACATCAGGGTAGAAATATAGTCCGAACTGTGAGAGAGAAATCGTTTGGGTCAGAACTGAAGGTTGACGTCTGGGTTCAAACCGTAATAGTGAAATCATTCAGAACCATAAAAAATTTTCACCTTCACTCTCGCTTTTCTGACGTAATTTTCACACAGTTAGAGTTGATTTATTCTCATCCATTCCCTTGAAAATAATTATATATTAATAATTATCTGCACATTTTTTTTAAAAATTTGACATCATGACTAGATCCGGATTAAAGGAGAATTTAGGGGAAAATGATTTGACTGGTGGAGATTTTTGAGAAAGTTTGAGGATTTTTGAAGAAATATTAGTGCCGCCATCTGAGGATGGCCATGATTCTCATCTGGCAACACTGTTTCACTTAAACACATTATCAAAGAGTCGCAACTAGTTTTGCCAGTGCGAGACAGGAGTTCGAACTGAATGTCTCTTCAGGGTTTTGGAATTTTTCGCGGGAGATTTTGCACTTCTGGTTAAATATTGACATAAAGTATTTCAATTAAACTCGATGATTAAATTTAATTGATCATTAACGTTTAATAAAAAATTTAATTCGTTTTGAAAAGAATTCTGGTGCTTCAGCATGAAATTATTTATAATTCTTGTCATTTGCGGTGCAGTTGTTGGTCAACACAATCAGTACTACGGAAATCCTCACGAAATTGTATTTCCTGGACCTGTCAGCACCAGAAATCGGGGAATGTATTCACGTGCACGTACGGATCAGAGTGATTTGGCGGTAATTTGTAAAAAAATTAATTTTTTTCCATGATGAGTGATTTTAGGAGAAAATGTCATGATACATTTTTTGTTACAAATTTAATTATCTAAAAAAAATGTCTATTGACATTTTCTTCTAAAACTAATTGTTTACGAAATATATGCATAATTATAAGAAAACTACTTTTTAATTAAAACATAGTTGGATAATTATTCCTTTTCGCACATTCTTTCACGAAAGAACAAACTCAATTCTATGAATACTCATTACACAGGTAGAAATGAGAATTATTAAAGTGTATTTACAGGTGAATATCTGCAAAAAACACCTGTAACACATTTTTCTTTTCATGTTGCAAAGCTAGAGTTTACATTGATGTGACGTCGGTTCGTGTTGACAGACATAATCATGAGTTTTGTGAAGAGGAAATTTATGAACTGAATAGAGAATAGAACAGGTCCGGTGACAGGAGTAAATGCTGTCAGTGGGTTTTTTTTTTTAATCTACTAGTCGGGTCCATGTGACCTCGAAGGCCGCATAATAATGTCGAGGATAGATTGTACCGGTAGCAAATCGACAGCTGTGTAATCGTAACTCGTTGGGAAATTTAATCACGAAGTGCGCGTGGTCAAGAGATTTTTAATGTTTAATTGTTACGCATGTTTTGTTGAGAAATTTTTGAGTAAAGTGGGATAATTTTTCAGAGTGATATTTTACATTAAATTAGTTGTTGAATTATCTCGGTAATGAGTGGCTTTACAACAAAATGTCATTAGACATTTTTTGTGGAGAATTTTATTTTCTACAAAAAAGGTCTTTTGATATTTTTTTGTAAAACCACTCATTCCCGGGATAAATTCATTATTAAATTTTTTTAATGGTTTAGTCTAAAATTCTTCATCTACATCATTATTAGAATTATCTCAGTAATGAGTGATCCTATATGAAATTGTCAAGAGACATTTTTTATAGAAAATTTTATCAACTACAAAAAATGTCTTTTAACATTTCATTATATAATCAGTTGTTCCCGAGATAAATGCAAAATTAGGAATAATTAGACTTTTTACGTAAATCCATTCATCATTTCGAACTCATTTACAATGAAAAAAAAAAAAAAAAATGATGAATGAAAAGAGGAAGATGATGAAGGTTAAGATAAATGATCAAGTTTCATTAATCAAAGTGATTATGAGAAATGTTTAATCAATGAAATATTCGAAATTTGCATTTTGACAGGAAAAACGTTTCGACCTTGATTGCAAAAATTTAATAAAAATCAGGATTTAATGCTCATCAGCTTCAAGAGTTACACGCGCACTCATGAAAATTATATATACCAATCACGACTAATCGATAGGGGACATGTATAAATTGTTTAGATATATCAATTATGCCTCATTTTCCTAGAAACTAAAGCTATTTTCAATGACATTTTTCCTCAATTTCAAGCTTCAAATACTTTTTTTTTCGGTTTATATCATTGATATGACGAAGATTCTCATCCTGAGAAAGATTACATTCTCAATTAAACGGCGAGAGGTGGAATATTTCGCGAAAAAATTCCTGGGCATGAATCCTCTTTTTTTTGGGGTTTTATCTCGTCGGAGAAATGGATTTAACGAGCTACTGGGTGATAAATATCAATTTCAGAAGTTATCGCTTGGAATATTTAGATATGGAGATGAAAAGTGTCAAGAGACCTTTCCTGTTAAGAATTTAATTCTAATTTATTACTCATTATCTAGATAATATAAGAAATAAAATAAAAAATTTCTATTTGAATTGAATTATTTGTTAATTTTGTTGATTTTTGTATTATCTTCACAATGAGTAATTTTAGAAAAAAAATGTCAAATGACATTTTTTTGTAGAGAATTTCTTAAATAAATAAAAAAAATTCTCTTTTCCCGCAAACCACTGGTTTCTGAGATATTCGAGGAAATATCGACGTAAATCTTTATTTTCATCTCTTTTTATGACTCAAGTAGAAGAACAATTATTTCCAGGGAATAAATCGCAAAGAAATATTTGTTGAACAAATATTTATTCTTCAATGATAAAAAAAAAAAGGTTGAGATACTGAGAGAAGTTACTCATTGTACATTACGTTCTGGATTTTTCGTTTAATCTCAGTGGTCAGTTCTACCCACAGAGAAATGATAAAAAGTAACAAATAAAAAACGAGATAAACGAGGGAATCCCCGTGGGAAACTTTCACGATAAACTAGAAAATTTGAGGAAAAATATTTTTAAAATCAATTCAAAAATATTTCGTAGATTTTTTTGAAATCTAGAGGCGTTGGAACGTTGATTTAATTAATTTTCTCCCATTACAATCGTGACTCATCAGATTGATCATTAAAAAAAATTATCAGACGAAAGATATTATATGATAAGCACGCAAAAATAATCAAAATGCAAATAAATGTTGAGGAAGAATGAAAAAAAATTTTGCAATGTATTTTTCGAATTATCTCGGTACTGAGTGATTTTAGAAGGAAATTACAAGAGATAGTTTTTGTTAAAAATTTTGTCATCTACAAAAAACATCTTTTGACATTTTTCTGTAAAATGACTCATTTTCGAGATAAATTGAAAAATAAATTTTTAAAAATAGTTAAATCAAAAAAATTGCAATCAGGTAATTACGTAATTATCTCCGTAATTAGTGTATTTATGAAAAAGGTCAAGAGACATTTTTTGTAAAGAATTTTGTCATCTACAAAAAAGGTCTCTTGATATTCTGTCATAAATCGACTTTTTCCAGAGATAAATGCATTATTATTGTTTAGATAAATAATTTGATGATTAAAATGAGAATCAATCTAAAGAAAATCGAGAGAGTAATTATCAATCAGAAACTGGATCACTGGAATTCGATTTCCCTCTACAAATGCTGGACAGGTGTGACCCCTATCGTGTATTGATTAGATTGTGTGTGACTCGATTCCAATGATTTAATTGATAAATCGAGTCATTCAGAGCAATTTTTATATAATAAAAAGCAATTGTACTGTTAATTCCATGAGGAAAATTAATAAAATTAAATTCACCTTTAACATTGTCATAAAATCGATGAATCAATAATTTTAAAAAATTAAAAAAAACCATATGTTAAATTTACAATATTTATTTTCATTTTATTACAGCAAGAAATCGCATTGGCAAGACAACTAAGTGAATTAAACTCTGTGGATGAGTATCTGAACCTGTTGGATGGAGTTCCAGACAGCGTCAAAGATATATCATTAACCAGTAAGTATCCATGCACTTGAGCATTTTCCTATTACAACTTATGTTATTGACTAATCCATTAGAAACAATTGGATGACTTACTTCTGATAATTATGACTTGAAAGAAATATTTTTATATCTACTAAAATGTGACAATTTTCACTCTCATTATATCAATCACCAAATGACTGTTTTTCTTTCCCCCAATACGTTCAATGGGCATGCTTAACTTAATGACTTGAACATGAAAATATAGAACAAAAAAAAATGAGATAATTGTTTTATCAAGCGATAAACTAAAAAAACGTAATAAAGGAATTATGTTAATTGTGGAATTATCTCGGTAATGAGTGATTTTAGAGAAAAATATCAAGAGACCTTTCTCATAGAGAATTCTCTCTTCCACAAAAAATGTCTCTTGATATTTTTCTCTAAAACCACTCCTCATCAAGATAATCACTTAATTAACAATTATTGAATCTCAAAAAGACTTTTTTCCATCATCAATTTGTCAATTATCTCAGTAATCAGTGATTTTATCGAAAAATGTGAAAATACCATTTTTGTAGCTCTACAAATTCTCCACAAAAAAGGTCTCTTCATATTATCTCCTCAATCCACTCAAAGTCGTAATAATCCAACATTTACAACAAAAAAAAATCATAAAATTCACTTTTTCCACTTCAAACCCATTAAACTACTGATCAGCATCTTCAGCATACTCCTCCCCATCAAATTCATGTGAAAGATTGAGTCTGCATTTAGTATTACTCTCATAAATAATCACATGAATTTTATAATTAAAGATAAACTCCTTATCACCAGCTCCATCAATATTTTCACACTTGCCAGCTTTATCAAACTTCAATTGTCCTCTGACATACTTAGGTGTCAATAAATTATTAATATTACCCCTATCCTTGTTCATCTGGAGATGAAGACCCTCGAGAAATTGATTTCTCTCCTCTTCGTAATCATCCTTGAATTTCATTTGTGCATTTCCTGCCAAAACCTCGGAATGTGAATTTGAATTAACATCTTTGATTGAATAAGCAATTTGTAGTTTACAATGACGTTTACGAGTATCTTTTCTAATCTGTTGGGCATTGAAAACTCTACAAAATTCAATGACTCCAGAAGCTTCTAAAAATTTCAATGAAGATTTTTTAGAATCCCCTTGTCCAATCTCATTTTTCATTAATTCTTTGGCTTTCAAGTCTTCAATATTCATCTCCATTTCAACCATATTCGTGGGTTTGAGATTTAGTGGCATGTCAATATCTGGTGTTGTTGTGACTTCAAAATCATCTGATTGAGGGCGAAAAGGCACTTGAGGAGTTGAGAAGGAGTCCAGGTGGAGGGCATGGAGTTTCAACTCCTTCTCTATTATATTGTCAGTTATTTCTGGATGTATTTCACTCTGGGATAATTCTGATGTTGTATCTAGAGATGAATTTGTATCGCAGAGGGATGAATCAAAGAGAATACTTTCGTCTAGATTCTGGGAAAATTCTTCGGAGTAACATTTTCGTTTGTATTTTGATTGGCATTCGGTGTCCTCCAGGGGGTTATTGTTGTCCAGAACACCTCCAGCTGAGTGATATTTTCGTCTGTTTGAAGGGATAATTACATTTTTTTTTTTAGGAATAAAATTGTGGATTTTTCAATTATTTGTTAATTGGTGAGAGTAGAATTTTTGGTAAATGTGTAATTATCTTGGTAATGAGGGGTTTTTTGGGGAAATGTCAAGAGATCTTTTTTTTAGATGATAAAATTTTCTACAAAAAAGGTCTCTTGATATTTTTGCGTGCAATCACTCGTTATCGAGATAATTTAGAATTTAATGAGAGAAGATTTTTATTTATTCATTTAAAATTCTTCTCTTTTTCATTTTGAGGAATAATTACCTCAATGATCGATTCTCACGATATCCAATGGTGTTCTTTGGTGTGATATCATTAAACACATGTCTTGATTTAATCTTCTGAAATTTCATGAATGAAGCCACATCCTTACGACCCTTTATCGTCTGTCCAAACCAGTCCAGTACAACATCCTCAGCCAGATGGTCTTCTAGATCTGAGGCTAGACCGTCTACGAGAGCAAAATAACTGTTGACGAAGGAAACTGCTTGTGAAAATTCGTCCGCCATGATTTCCTCCTAATTCCCAAAGACAATTAAACCTTATTTAGAAAACCTACTCAATAAATTTTCTGATAAAATCAAAATGAGTCAAATAGACTCAGACAATTTCACGAATATCTTGGAATCTATCAGTGATAATGAAAAATATCAAAAGGGCTTATCTGTAGAGAATTCCAAGAGCTACAAAAAATGTCTCCTGACAAATATCTCTAAACCCCCCAGATTTCAAGATATTCACCATATAATCTGTTACTTATCTTTTTACTCCTTTTTTTTTAATAAATTTTTGTTTCCTCATTCTTAATTCACAAGTAGTTAATCAATTAATTAATTAATTGGTATTAGGTCGTATTGGAGGTGAGGAGCGAACAAGCGTAATCAAACCAGTGCCAGGAAATTGCACGCCAGAGCTACAGTCAGTGCCATTCGAAACTAACAATACCGATCCTTCAGTGACATATGGTCCAACCTGCGCGAGAATAAGAAGATGCGGTGGCTGTTGCGGTCACCGTACACTAACATGTAAACCCGTCACCACCGAAATTCGAAATTTTGAGGTACATAAATCCTTAAATATCCAATTAGACTACCCCAAAGACAACAAACAATAATAACAAATTGAAATTCTTGTTTTGTTAATTCTCAGGTTATCAGGGTGAAGAGCTATGGGAGAACATTGAAATTTGATGGTAAGGAGATTATCCCTCTGGAGGAGCATACGTCATGCAGCTGTCAATGTGTCAAACAACCAAAGGTAAGCCAAAATCATTAATTAAATGCGATTATCTTGAGAACGAGTGCTCCTGGTAGAAAATGTCAAGAGACATTTTTTTTAGCTCTTGAAATTCTCTACAATAAATGCCTCTTCACATTTTCTTCTAATATTACTTATTACCGAGATAATCTAATAATTAACAGGGATGTTTAGTAAACACAAGTTTCACAATAAACAGAACATTTTACAATTATGTAATTATCTCGGTAATTACTTATTCTACAAAAAAAACTTAAAAGATCTTTTTTTTAGCTCTTGAAATTTTCTATAAAAAGTATCTCCTAACATTTTTCCCTCAAACCACTCAATACCGAGATAATTAAAAAATTGAAAACATGAGTCATGTGATAATTGCAGTAATCAATGAAAGTCACGTACGAAAATTCTAAGAGACTGACGTCAATTGTATTTTCAATCTCTCTTCTTTCAGGATTGTTCGGAAAAGCATAAATACGTATTGGACGAGTGTGGATGCAGATGTTTGAACTCAGACGAAGAGGCTAAATGCAAGGCTCAGGATCAAGCAAAACGTTGGATCGAGGAAAGTTGCACTTGCGAATGTTCAAAAGTTGAAGTGTGCGCTACTGGATTAATTTTTAATCACAATACATGCAGGTGTGATGACGAGAAATTAATATTTCCGTGATGTTTGGGGTCAAGGTGGTGGTGGCCCTGCTGGGCAATTCGTAAGGATTGCATGAAAAACGTAGAACTTTAGAAAAAAAAAAAAAATTAATGCCTTTGCTTCAATCATGAATGCTATTACACAATTCATTGATTTGTTATTCATTTTATAATAATTTCTCAGTGCCTGTAGTTGTAATTAGATCAACAGTTAAATATCAATTATCTCGTTAATGAGTGATTTTATTATAAAATGCCAAGAGACTTGTTTTGTAGATAATTAAATTCTCCACAAAAAATGTCTCTTGATAATTTCTTCTCATATCACTTATTATTGAGATAATGAGTAATTTCATTTCAATTTAATTAATTCTAATTTTTGTTTTCAATTTAATTGTTAAAGAGTTTATATTTATTGTGTTAATCACAGTTGTCAATGGGTAGAAGAAACGTGGGAAGCTAGAAACAACTACGGATCTTTCGATGGCAGTGGAAACAATCCTCTAGCCATATTTACCTACAATGCTCCTAATCCAAAGAGGAAACACAAAGACGAGCCTAAAGATTGATCAATGACTATTTTAAGTATTATTATATAATCATTAAAGTATTTTAATGTCATTGTCTAGTACTATTCAATATCATCGACATTATCATTTTAATTTTAATGTTTGACACCTTCAAGTATTTTATTTTTCTGTTATTCAGTTTTAGGGAAAATAAAATTCTCAAGGTGTTGAATATCAATAGAATTGATGTACTTAATCTTTCAGAAATCATCACAATTTCTTTGCATTTCAGTCAAAAAGCCATGTAACAATTGTGATAAATAAAGTAACGTCATTGTCAATAATCTTGAGATTATCAATTAAAAAATTGAAAATATTCGAACATGTGATTTTGCAAATATCTTTTAAACTACTAGGTTTATCGATAAATATCAAGAGACCTTCTTTGTTATCTATAAAATTTCCTACAAAAAAGATCTCTTGATTTTTCTCCCTAACATCACTCATTAATGAGATATTCCATCAATTAATAATTGTTTATAGTGATTCATGTCAGATTAAATAATTTGATGTTATTCTACACGAATTATCTCCAAAATGAGTGATTCCACGAAAAAATGTCAAGAGACCTTTCTTGTAGTCCACAAAATTCTCCACAAAAAAGGTATCTTGATAAATTCTTCTAAACCCCATAATTCCCGAGATATTAGACTGTAAAAAGGTCTTGAAATCATCTTCTGGGATAATTGAGTAAAACCAGAGGATTATATCCACTCACCTTGACAGCTCACTGCACCAAGAGGTCATAGATCCCACAAAAACCATACGAAAGCACAAACAAATGCCAAAAATATTTTATAACTATATAAAAAATAATTCATGCTCCAAAAATCAAATTTCCTCCATTATCTTCCATTTTCTCTCCCACAATTATTCATCAAAATGAAAGACAAAATCCCGGAATCACCAAAAACCCACGAAAAAACAAAAAAAAAAAAAAAAACTCACCGTTATGACCCCTACTCGTCAGATTTTTCAGTTACGTTGAGATTCACAAGCTCAGACTTTCTCTTCACTTCCAGCAAATAACTGACAACAGCTTTGTTGACTTTCAGGAAGGTCACGTGAGTCTCCCCGATCGATTTTATAGTGCCTGCGATACTCTCTGAAAACAAACGAATCCATACAATATTTTCAGATTTTTCCTAATCAAAATAACCTCAAAAATCCCCCAAATATTTTCATCTCTTCCCAATTAATTTTAATTAATTCATGATATTAATTAATAGAAAGTCAATTAATTCATCAATAATTTTTTTTAACTCACCAAGAGATGTGGAAATGTCAGTGATACACGATTCACTCGATAATTTTGGACGTTTTGGTGGTTGTTGCATTATTTATCGATCACGAGAACATTTACACTGGACATTAGTTCCTTTAATCAATTTTTAATACTTAATTTCAATTAATTAATTGTCTTTGTTCGATTATTTGTGGAATATAAGCCACGTTGCGTGTTCAGACACGTTTCGACACGTTCTATCCGGCAACAGGTGACGGTTTGGCGCCAAAAACAGTAAAATACGTGCCGCCATCTTGAATGACGCTCTCTGTGATTGGTCGACCATGGAGTGGGTCCCTGAGGAGTCCGCAAGATGGCGCCTGCCAGTAGTTTGTGAATTTTATTGTTGGACGGTACAATTCTGAGGAATCAGACGATTTTTTCAATCGTTTGCAACGAGATATATGTTTTTATCAATTAAATTAATTTAATTGAATAGAATATACACTGGGGGACATTTCAATGCGCTGATATGATGAAGAAATCATTAATCCAGTTGAGAAATGATGGAGGCACATTCTGACACCATGAAACGGGAATTTATGGTGATTAATTTTTTTGCTTTTATTTATCTCAATAATCATCTATTTAATTATGGAACAATGAACGAAATTAGGGGGTTGGGGAGGGGAGCGAGAGAAGAATTTTGGATAAATGAATTTTTAGGTTATTTTGACAATATTGGCGGAATTAAAAGGTTGAGGCATTCGATCAAATGGCGGGAAAAAGTTGTCTGGAATTGTTGACTTGTCAAAAGACAATTTTTGGAGTCCATGAAATTTTCTATGAAAAAGGTCTTCTGGTATTTCGCTTCGTAATTGGGATTTTGCGAACGATTTTGGGTTTTGATACAAATTGTCAATTGTCAAATACTCGAGTATCTCAATAATGCGTGATTTTATGGAAAAATGTCAGAAGACCTTTTTTGTAGTTTATAAAATTCTCTACAAAAAATGTCTCTTGATATTTTTTCGTAAATCGATTACTTTTGACATTATTGAGGAGTTAATGGAGATTTTGGGTTTGATGCAAGTTGTTGATTACTAATTATACTAATTATCTCAATAATAAGTGATTTTAGGGAAAAATGTTGTGGGACCTTTTTTGTAGAGAATTTTATGGACTACAAAAAAGGTCCTTTGACATTTTTTCATAAAATCACTCATTACAGAGATAACTCAGTAATTAATCATTGCCATAAAAAAAAAATTCATGTAAAATGTCAATTGTATTCAACACAAACAGTTCTTTTGACATTATCCTCTCAACTTACCTGTTCCAAATATATTTACATATTGCAAAAGAGAAAACTCATGAAATCCATTAAAACAAAGGAGTCATCATCTCATTTCACAGCCATAATATTAACGAAATAAGTACTGAAGAAGAATAAAATTCATCATTATTTGTCCATAAAAATGCATATTTCATGCAAATAATAATTTATACAACAAAGTTTATCTCATGTCTATCTCGTTCAATAATTTCCCCGAATTACAATGATTATTGGCTAGCAACGATAATGATCTCACAGTGGAGAGGACTTCTTTTCATTCCTCAATCATTTTATTTTATTTTTCGTATTATTCTGCCTCTGTCTTTCGTATCGAAGGTACACCTCTCGAGTTTATATTCCTCAGGGGCTACACTCTCTTCTGCACGTCCTCTGCTATTTATAACACGGTACAGATTGTACGGAAGCCGTATTTCGGGGGCCCCGCCCGAGCGATCCTGTCGAGAGAGATGAGGAAAACGCAATTTTGTAATTACAGGGTGAGGACCGGGACAGCCTCTTGGCCATCTATACCAGATTACAGGGGGGGGGGGGGGGGAATCACATCACAAAATCCTCTCTCATTTTTGCTGGTAGCCATTCGTTTTTTTTAAACGTTTATTTCGGTTTTTTTCATCAATCAGACAAGGAATAACTGGAGGTTTGTGGAGGTTTTTCATTTGGGGCAGGGAACAAGTTTTAAAAGAAAATTCACTTTATCCAATTTTTTTTTCATATTTAATTAACAAATTGATTCATTAGAAATTGTGAGATTAGATTGTTTTGGTAGAGATTATTTCAGTCAATTTTTTTTTCATGAATATCTCTGAAAATAAGGAATTTAGAGAAATTTATGAAATGATATTTTTTGTAGAAAATTTAATACTCTTTAAAAAAGGTATCTTGGCATTTTTCTCTAAAACTACTAGTTCTCGAGATATTTACGATATAATCTGATTAAGGTAATTTTATTTTATACAATAATGAAATTAAAATTATTCAAATCCAAACTGACACCCCAATATATTCCACTGAGGCTCTTGCGGTTTCTCTATTAAACCCGAAATCACTCTCAATAATAATCTTGAATCTCGCAATACTAATTTTCTATTTAATTCAATTATTCAAAAGGTACAATAAATTAAAATTGAGAATTATAGATAATCAAATAATTTTTCTAAATTATTTGCAAGAAATTATTCTTCATAAATTGCCACTGTGTGATTATAAAATTTTGGCCACACGAAGGGCCTCCTGATAAAACTCGTTCTCCCAAGAGAGAACGACTCACAAGTGAAAGAGGCGTGGAATTGGTCACTGAAGTGAGGTTCACCAGACGACTTCAAAAGTACATCACGTACTTATTAAATCATGTTATAAAAAAAAAAAAATTTATGGTGATCTTGTACAGTGCAATTGCATACACATATTTGACCTCGTATTTTGGGGTCAATGAACGAATTCACCAATTGATTAAATGAATTCAAAATATTTTCATTTTTCCTCTATGCTATCGAAATTTCTATTAATTACGTGATTATCTAGGATCTGAGTGATTTTAGGAAAAAATATTATAGAATCTTTTTTTTACTCCATCAAATTATCTACAAAAAAGGTCTCTTGATAAATTTCTGTAAATCTCTTCCTCTCGGAGATATTAACGATTCAACTGAATTGTTAAAAAATTTATCTGGATTCAAGTTTTATTCACCATTGAAATTGACACCATATATAAATGCAATTATTGCACCCTCAAATAATCACACGAGTCATTCGTATAAAACTCGTTTTTCCAAAAGAGATGAGACGTGGAATCGACACTGACAAAAGTGAGTTTGGAGAGAATGACTTAAAAAGTACATCGAGTATAAAAACTCTACTGAGCAAGTTGCATGCAAGTATTTGACCTCGTATTTTGAGGACAATGAACGGGTTTTTCAATTGGTAAATGAATTCATATGAAAGCACTGGGGTATCAATGAATGTGATGAATTACATTGCCAATGATTTTTATTTATACTATTTTATTTTATTCCAGGAGAGACTGATGAGTGGACGAAGGGACTACTGATGCTCTTTACATCGTTCGGTGAGTGAATATATTTATTATTTATTTTATGAGAAAGTAAATTCATAATGAAGAGAGAAATAGAATTGAAAAAAATGATTAAAATAGACTAAATTCAAGAAATTTGAATAACAAAAGGCCCAGTCATGGGCAGCGCGTGCTCTCCTCCTCCCTTTGAAATAATATGTACACACACTACCACAAATTCATGTTTCTTTCCTTCTCATTTTTTATTGTGCAAATGTGTTGGTATTTGTGTATACACTGGCTGAATAGCCGCAAAGCATCTTCAAGGCCGTGCCTCCTATGGTCGAGAGTAAAACCCGTAGTTCGTAACACGGGTAGCCCCCAGCATCACGGCTTAAATCGTATTAAAGGCACGTCTCAGACTCTCTTCGTATAGCTACATGGGGGCCTATATACGGATTATACAGGACGCGTCCAACTTTAAGTGCTCTTCTCGGGTGATTTTTTTAATACCCATTTCAACGACCCGTCGTATATTTCAGGGTACATATATTTATAAATACTTCAGCATTCACAATGCTGTGAATTAAAGTGCAAATAAAAATTTAATAGTCATACAAGTTTTTTTTTTTTTTTGAGAAGATAATTTCTGAGATTATTATTATTATTTTTTAATATTAGCATTTAGTGGATTTATATTTTTGAAGGAATTTATCTCTTTCAATTTGACAAAAAAAAATTTGATTCAAAGAATTGAAAATTCCAAGATTTTCATAGAAGTCAGTGCACATCTTGACGACTTTTATCCCTTGATTCTTCATGTTTTTTCTATTACCCTATTTCACAATGACACAGTTCCAAGTAAACGTGAGATTGTCAAGTTCTCACGGACTATTGAATCATGGATTTCGTATAAATCACGCGTAATCCAATTCCATCGACAAAAAAATAGCATTTAGCCAACAACACTTGTCCCTGAGATTATATCGTCGATTTAAATCTGGTCAGGGCTTTTCATTCATGAAAATAAAGCGAGAATAGAATTTTTAAGGATTTAGAGTGATGTAATACAAATGGAAGGTTTAGCGAGTGAGATTGAAATTGATATTCATTGATTCCAACGAAAGAACAATTATTCGGAATAACTTGGAGCAAATTTGGAAGACTAATGAGTTCAGGGATTCGGTATGGTACAGTGAGTGTGAATGTTGTTGATTAAAATTGATAAATTTGGTGTGTTGTGTACATTCTAAGGTACAATTTTGATGATTTGTTCATAGAAATGATGAATTTTGAAAGGAAAATATAAGAATTGTCAGAATCATGAAGATTATATTGGAAAATTAGGTGCTACATCCAATTGTCAAGGACTATTTGGTTATATTGATGTTCAAGTATGACATGTGCTATCTGAAACGCTTTGTTTCTGAATATCGTTAGATAATGATTAAAAAATTGTAAAGGGAAATGGAAAGTCTGAGCGTTAAATATAAATCGAAAGTTGCTCCAATTCTAGTTTACCATAAATATCGATAGGAGAACCTCTTCGCGTTGATCAATCTTTCACCTTTTTTTCTTTAAAAAAGAAGAAAAAAAAGTTTCATTGTAAAAACATCTGACCAAAATGGTAGGAAGGATGAAGCAAAAGAGAAGCGAGTGAACACTTGGATGCAAGTGATGCCTGAAGACGAACAAGTCAAAAAAGGAAGACGAAGCGAGAAGAGGGAGGGAGAGAGGAAAAACGAACAAGTGAGAGGGACAAAAGGAACGAAATAAAGAAGTGGAGAAGTGGTTGGGGAAAAAGATAACCTCAGAGTGTTGTGGAAGGGGAGGTGAAACCGGCTATGAGGGCCGACCGTGAAACCGAAACGAATGGAATGAGAATTGTGGAAAACTTGGGGGGGTGAAGGGCGAGTTAAACGTTGACAGCATATTATATCGGGAGATTCTATCGGGAAGTGGAAGTGGAATAGCTCGTAGCACAATAATAGCCTCTAAAGTTGAAGAATTTTTGGGGGGCGGGGAAAATAGTAGAGAAGTGGTTCCAAGAAGTTTTTCCCACGAATTTTTCTATGCGGGAGATGTGATTTCTACGAGTTTATTTCCAAGAAGTTTGACGAAGAAATAACTTTTTTTTCTATTCATTCGACTTCATCCTTTAGATAACTTGTATAACCGAGGAAAAAAAAATTATGTTACATATGCTATTTTAAAGTGTATTGTATCGTTTTTAATGTGATTCGTAGAATTTTCTTTTTTTTTTTTTAGAAAATATCGGTTTTTCTTTCGACTGTAGATAAATCTTCAGAGTCAAATAGGTGAATTTTTTTTTGTTAAGATTTTTCTCATTTTCAAATTTCAAATGTTATTATCAATAATTTTCATCGACGAAAAACTGACGTTATTATCATATTTGATTTCTTAAAAAAGTTTCTTATCTCTTAATGATAATGTTTTAATTAAAAAAAAAATTGGGGATTTGTCTTTTCTTCATTTGAGACCACTGGTCATGGTGAAGCGTAAAGAGGGAGCGGGCAAATCACTGAGAAGAAAAATGAAAGAGTACGAAAAGAAAAATAATAAAAAAAAATGGTGTAACACATGAGAGAAAGAGACAAGAGAAAAAGCAGTAGATTGAAATCGTTTTTGGCCCACGTGAAATTCATTTCTCACCCTGAGAAACTCGTTAGACATACAATTATCTTCAAACAATATTTATACATCATATATCATAATCATAGAATGAAAAAAGAAAAAAAAATCCCAACGAAAAATCTCGCATCAGTTGTTATTTGTAATTTGTCAGAATATATATACTTTTTTTTTTCAATTCCTAAATAGTTGATCCGAGATAAGGAAAAAAATAAATATAAAAGGCGAAACGATTTTAGCTCCTTTCGTGGCGTATTCACGAGATTTATTGACATTTATAAATTTGCATTTTAAATACGACTGGTTGAGGAGTGGGTGGAATTTAACTTGGCTACCTGAAAAAAAAATAATATTATATTGGTGCTTTCGGCCATTTTCCTCTCTGGCCATTTCGTTTTTTTATTCTCGTCTTCGATAAATTCGTCTCGACCACTTTTCTGGGGTTTTTTTCCTTCTCTTCCAACGGTTTATCATTTTGTAGACGAGACTTCATTTCTTGTTGTGAAGCTTCGTTCGTGTTCATAAAGTTGTTCTTCAAGTTTTTATTAACTTCACTTCGATGTACAACTTCAGAAAAGACGTGACGAATTGAGTAGAATTCGATGGATTTCAATTGGTTGAAATTTTTTATCTAGACTTATTTAATTATTCTTGTCAACAAAATGGTGATCTAGATGAGAGAATCGAATTAATATATACGTCCAGTGAGGCCGTCGCCCTCTGGGTCTGCATCTCAGGCTTCTCGTTGTCCCGAGGCTGACGTACAGCCTTCTTCGATTCTTCTCCCTTTAACTTGTTAACTAAATATCTGTAATCATTCCAAAAAACTCGACTTTTGAAATTACAAACAAATTATTATCATTTCTATAATTATAATTATGCGATTATCTCGTTAACGATTGATTCTAGGACAAAATGTCATATGACATTTTTTGTAGAGCATCAAATTCTCTACAAAAAATGTATCTTGATAATTTTTCCTAAATTCAATAATTACCGAGATAAATGGGTAATAATAACCGCAATAAAATTTTGATTATAATTTTCAACTTTTTTTAAATTTCTCCCGCCATTAATTATTCTTAAAAAATCATGTTACAATTTATATACATCTCTGTGGGCTATACTCTCGTAGATATAAACGTTTGTGAGTGAAAGAATGAGAGAAAATAAAGGGACGAAATGAAAATAAAGAAGAGAATATTCTCTGCAGGGGCTGGTTCAACAGGGCATATGACCGGGCTTTGAACCCTCGTTGGAGTACTACGTCGTAGAGGGCCTGTGCGTGAGGGACTCGTTTCATTGGTCAATTCAATTCCTTCCATACTCACTCTTACTCCACCAACATGTACAAACACAATTCTCTCTCACACTCTCTCTCATATTCGTATACATGAATTTCTTGGCATTAAGGTTATGTTCACACTGTGTCAAATCCGGTTGCTCTCCATCACTTTGTGTTTACGGAAGCTACACATATGTCTCTGTATATACCAATGATACAATTTTTACTAAAGTCTCCACTACACTTTGCCATTCAAGTTTAGACACGATTCCTTTCCCCAAAATCCTGAAAATTTCATTACACTCAAAACCTAATCCCTGTCACAACAAACAATCCATACACGCTCAGCAAACCTGGATATTTCACAATTTCAGCATTCAGTCGACATAATGCAATCTCTGTACATAACGAAGGAAATTTAAATATATGGTAGCACGTCAAAATATCATTGCGACATAATATTATCCGACAAAATATTATCAAAAAATATTATTTGACAAAAATATCATTTATAAAAATATTATTGGTATATAATATTAGCCTCTATGAAATGGTAGTGCAAATTGTTTTCATATATTTATATTTTTGGTTTCTGATAAAGGAAAGAGTGGATTTTTTTGTTTCATAATTATGTTTTTTTTAGTTTACTCATAAATATTATATAATGAATTGACAATTCTTTTGTGTTTGTGTTTTAGGATCAACATATTATTATTTTTGTTTATAATTTGCTAATATTTTTCAACAATGGACATTAACATTAATTGTCACCGTGGCTCAAGCAATTAACATTAATTTTTTAAACTTTTACCATAAATTTGAACTGATTCACTGAGTCTTGATATAATTTGTCACCTGTCATTATTAGTAGGAAAAGTTGTGTGCTACACCTCGAAGATACTCGATGATGTCATTGTCTGGTGTGTTTTGCATGACGTTTTGTTAGTTTTTTTTTCGTTTGATTTTTTGAATGCTAGATATTTTGTCGCCTGATATTTTTCATACTAGATATTTTGTCGGCTGATATTTTTGATACTAGATATTTTATCGGCTGATATTTTGCCGTAATATTTTGTCGCCTTAATATTTTGTCATGGAATCGATTTACCATTTTTTTCATATTTTAGGTATTTTAATTGTTGGACAATAAAGTAAAAAAGAAAAATATTTTGTAGGGGAAAAAAAATGGATGAAATTCGAATTTTTTAAATCTAAAGACGTTACAGACGATTTAACCAAACATTCTGACAGCTTTGATGCACATGGTAGTAATGAAGGTCAATGAGGAAGCAATTTTTTGTGAAATAAATACACGTGTTTACACATGTGAATGATGATAATGAACGTATGATCAAGTTTGGGGCCCTAAATCGGGATATAACGGTGTTGAAATCTCGGGTTTGAGCTACCACGCGATATTTCAGGCCCTAGTGCCCCCGGATTTTCGTTCTCTGCGGTCAATGACCCACGCCATTATTACCCCTCCATTTTGCTTTTTTTTTCAAGTTTCTGATGTCCTTGGGGGACTTGTTTATTTTACTTTACGGGTGACTAATTGACTATTCCAATAGAGTAAAAAGAAAATTGAATAAACTTGTTTAAAAAAAATCCAAAAAAATAGTGAATTTTTCCAGATATATAATTATCAAAATAATAATTGTACCATAAATTTGGAGTTTACTCTGAAGAGGAAGTGCATGAGGGAATGACTATGGCCAAGTCTCTTGGGACATGTACAGGTAGTAGGGGAGGGGATAAGCACCATGGAATCGAATGGGGAGTGTCCCAATGGAAGCGAAGATGAGAAAAAATGAAGGGTGGGGAAATACCCGTTGCACTGACCGGGCTTTGAACCCTCTTCTGTGGTAAACAACAGGTACATTGCACCCTGCTGCGTAATTCGTAAGTAAGCACAGCGTCTCAACTGTGATTGTATGAGTTTCAGACGTATATGTACGTTAGCTAACGGCCTATTCGTCTGTCGATGACTAACCCATCTCCCCTCATGTCAATTCTCATGATGTTAAAATTGATGTTCATGAAAAATTCAGGGGGGGAAATGCTGTTTTGAGGATTGAGACAACTTCTCAGTGTACAGACACACCTGACCATGACATATTTTACCTTTTTTTTTGGTGCATTCAATTGGGATTGGATACGTGATTAAAATTAGTAATTATTCGATGATTAAGATCCTCTATTTTTGGGTTTTTCTTGGATTTTTTAGGGCTTATTAAGTGCTGAAATGAAAGTAATTTCGTCTTATTTTATTGTTGGGTTCATTCAACTCTTTGAGACATCAATTTAGTTGATTTTTAGACGTCATCAATTCTCTAACGTAGTCTTAAACATTAGAAGGTGAATGATTAATATCAATCCGTCGATATCTCTGAAACTATCAAGTTTAGGTAGAAACCTAAGAGAACCATTTTTATAGAGTATTAAATTTCCTATAACAAATGTCTTTTGATAAATTTCTCTATACCTCTTCGTTTCAGTGATATTCACTGAATTATTTCGTTGTTAAATTTTTTTTTACTAGTCTTCCGATGAAAATATAATCTTTTATCTCTCTTCCTGAACATCATTTTCTTATCTTCAATCTGTGTCATTTCAATACTTTCGTTTGCGTTGACTAAGGTATAAAATATGTTTCAAGCATGTATACATTTTTGTGTACATAAAGAGCAATATTCCCGCGTATTTTAACGTAAAATTTTGCTCAGTCGGCCATCGGGATGGGCATAAAGTGCCATCGGTTGGTTGGAGCCACTTGAAAAATCCACAAACTCTGACTTTGCTCTACGTGGGTTGCCTACTCAGAGTACCATGAGCCGCTACGACTGCCACACCGACTCGCTTTTATCTTGTCCAGGGGAAAAACCGGCCGTGGCAAAGTCATGTCAATCTTCAATATTTCTTCATAGTCATCATCATCTGCATTCGGGCATATTCTATCAATTTTTTTTATTGTACATGATCAGAGGACATTTAAGATATTTTTAAAAAAATTTCGAAAGTTGTTTTGCCAGAGAAAGGGGACATAATTAATTTTTTAGTCACCGTGATTTTGTCAATAGTTTTCTGACCGTCCTATCTTCTCGGCCGAGGTGGCTTTGTGACTCGCCTAGAGACAGCCAACGCCAGCATCATCGCCGTTACCGACTTGTACGGTAGTTTGACAAGCCACCGCCATTGGCGCTGGTTAAAAACTTTAGTTTTGAAGAGAGAATATATGATTTTGAGGGATTTTTTTTAGCGAATTGCTGATTTTAAACTTTTTAAGTGATAAACAAAATTTAATTATCTCGGTAATGAGTGATTTTAGGTAAAAATGTCAAGAGACATTTTTTGTTGGAAATTTTATGATCTACAAAAAAGGTCTCATGATATTTATCCCTAAAACCTTTTATTTTCGATATAATTGCACAATCAACAAAAAATATCAAATAATTTAATTTTACTCAGACTCTATTTTCCGTTGATTATCCCGAGATTGAAGGGAGATAAGAAAATTTTTGTTAAGACCTTTTTTGTAGCTCTCATTCCGCTCTAAAAAAAAGCTTATGATAAAAATTTCTCTATCTCTCCTAGATTCCGAGGAATTTTAAAAAAAAAACTTGAGTTCAAATTTACTCAACTGATTTAATTTTAAAAAATTTCAAATTTATCATTGAAAAAATTGTTAAAAATATATATCTACATAATATTTTTTGCACCCAAGTATTCATCATAAATTTACCCACTATACAATAACTAAAATGCGTACGCGAGCGTCTAAAAATAATTGACTACTCGTCGTTGCGCCTTAGCAACAGTAGTCGAGTCACTGCATTATATAGAAATCCCCTTACTTCCCTAGTTTTTCTCAGTTATGCCACTGACCCATTGATGCCCCACCATTTCCCCCCACCCCCACCCCCCCCCCCTCTACCCCCACCATATACCACAAAACATCAAGGTATCAATTTTAATCACAACTGAGCCCTAAAAACTCTAAAAAATTGTCTCGTAAACTGGAAAATTGCTCCGGATTTTTTTTTTTTTTTTGTATTTCGATTTAATGGGATTTAACATCATGGTACAAGATAAGAAACCGTGGAATTTACGGAATAAAATGTTAATGTTAATGTGAAACACGAGAAGATTCTCGAACACATCGAACTTGCGATCTGTCGCCTGAAGGTCTGTGTATACATAATGTATGTATTATGCAACATGTACGATTTTTTTTTTCTCATTTTCTAGAGATAAAATTGATTTTCATTGAGAGAAAAAAAAAATTAAATTTTCCACAAATTCTTGGAGTTAAATAGACCATAAAAGAGTCCATTGTATTATAAATGAGGGAGGGGGCTCCCATTGCTAGGGCCTAGGGCCATAATATGAACCCATGACCATAAGTATAAACAGAAAAAGCACTTGCGGTTGTGAGGTAAATGAATCATAAAATGTCTCGTCAAAATACAGCATGAGTAGACATTGGGCTTTGACCACAGGGCATAAATGTTTTTGTAATGTGTAATTTGTCTCGTACATTTTTTTTAAACATTGTTACAGGGAGAAATGTTTAATAGATGTTTATAATTATATTTAGCAATTTTTATTGCAAATTAATGGAGAAAATTCGGTTTTTTTGAAAATTTAAAATCGTAATTTTTGTTTAAATATTCATATTTCAATTTTTTTTTTTACGACAGGAACATGAAAAAGTCAATTTCTTTGGTTTCTCCTATCCTTCCTCATGAGGAAGAAGAGAGGGGAAACATCACAGGATGTGAAATTCGATCGTGTCGCTATGAAATCAATATTTAAGATTAAAAAAAAGGAAATAAACACCTGATGGTGTATTGCCACTATACGAAGCCCTTCCTCCACTCTAAATTGACGATTTTTTTGGTAAATACACAATTATCTCAAAAATGCGCACATTTATGGGAAAATGTCAAGAGACATTTTTTATAGCTGATAAAATTCCCAACAAAAAATGTCCTTTGACATTTTTTCCTAAAATGACGCGTTTCCGAGATAACTCGCTATTTATTAATTCGAAAAATCTAATATTTGATTATTTCACCTGAAAGTAATTAAATAATTACGCAATACGTTCTTTCTGTTCTTCTGTACATTTCCAGTATCACTTACCTCCCTTCTTCATCTCAAGGTCAAATTTGACCGTTACACCACAAAGATAGTTGGGGCGTCTGTTGCCATCCTCCCTCAGAGTATTAAAAAAAGATGAATATTGTTGAGTGTAAATACATCAAAGAGAGATGAAAAATTTTGTGAGATTGGTAAGAATCAGCTGCACCTGCTGTGCTTCTTGGTTTTCTCTGGTGAAATGAATGATTGGTGGAGGAAAGGATATGGCCACTGTGCGCGTACACCAGTAAATTCTGTCTCTTTTTATAATAAAACCTGTGTTGCAACCATTTCTCCAGCACCTGCCCCTCTCTCAATTTTCGTCGTCTCTACGTATCTTTGATACAAGATTGCCCCAATTGTGAATCACTTATACCTTCTATAGATGTCAGATTGGGGAGAAAGAAGAGAAGAGATTTTTTTTGAATTATTGAAATTGATTGAAGAATTTTTAATAATTTTTTTGGTGAAAAAATTGAATGAAAATTAAAAAATTAAAATTTTCATTCATATTTTTTTAAGATAAACTTTCAAATAAATTTTATAATAAAATAGTTGCCCTTCATTGTTCTTATCAGCAAAGTTGACACACTGAGTTGATTTACATGAAAAAGTAGGTGAAGGTGGCCTTCAATTGACAATAATTTTTACTTGTTTTTTTTTTTGATTGAGGGAATGAATGAATGAAAAGACAATAATAAATTTTTCTTCATATTTTTTAATAATTCCTCTTTAAGAACAAGAACAATAGCAATAGCATTGTTATTTGTTTTTGTGTTAGTTATTATTTCATTTAGACTCTCTTATAACTATTTTTTTTCTACATCTAGACGTGAAATGCTTACAATGTGCGAATTAAAAAGAAAGGAAAAAATTTAAAAATTGAGGGGATAAATTCACTGGATGTTCAAAAATCATTGTTCTTAATTCTTCAATAAATTCACCCATTCATAAAACACATACACTCAGTTGCACTCTGTCTCGTTATCATAATTAATATTAAATCGTAAATAAACACATAAAAATTATACACTAATTTTATGTTTACTGAGATCATACTAATACATCACAGGGTTACATATATTTATTTTATTCTCAATTTTTTTTTTCTACACTTTTTTCCTTCAAATTTTCACACTTTTTCCAATAAATTTGCTCAATTTAAAAATTAAAAAAAAAAACGACATTCTTCGATTAAAAGAAAAATCAATTTCATTAATTCAGAGAGATAAAAAAGAAATTCTTCCAAATTTTCACAAGTTGATCTGACTTTTGACGTCATATTTAAATTTTTTTTACAAAATTTTTATCTCTATTTAACGCGAGAAAATAACAATTTGAGGAACACAAATAGCAAAAAAACTATCCATCAATGATTATTGTTCCTCATAGAAAAAAATAAAAATAAAGCAATTGTCCCTCTAGTTTTTGTACATTTTCTTTTTAATCGAAAAAATATATTTGTTTGTAACCACTAGTCGTATTTTTGACTACAATCTCGAAAACGAAATAGAAGAAAAAAATATTTATTTTTTGAGTCTGTATTTTATAGTTATAATAGTTATATGATCGGATAGAAAGTCAAGGGGTGGGGGGGAGGGGAATTGCATTGAATGTGTTGAGGATGCATGAAAAAGTGAGCAACCACTGGAATACATGATTTATCATTTTTATTTTCATCTTTTATCTGAGGACGAGGGATGAATGAAGATTAATGATGCAAATTTTTGGTCAAAATTCTCTCTTTTTTTTTTCTTAAATAGATATAAATTTATTTATTGTGTAATTATTTTCAATTAAATTTCATTCAATCAAATTATTGTTTTTATAATTAATGTTTTAAGTATTTTGTTATGTTTCTTTTTGGAGAACATGGGGTGTCAATGATTGGGTATTTAGAAGCAAAGAGATAAGGATTTTTTTTTTTTTTAGTGATTTGGCATCGGCTGTACATTTGTAGGTTCGTACAGGAGATCAATGCTTAAATTCTTGGGTAACGTAGAATAAGGCTAGGTTTTTTTAAGGGATATGTTGGGTATCTTTGGGGGTTAATCGGTTCTCATTGTTTTGAGGATTTATTTTCTGTTGAATCTATAGTACGGAATTGTTTTATTTGTGAAAATGGAATATTTATCTTTGAAAAATTTAGAGCTGAAGAAAGGATTATCCGCGAATTTGGAGGCGATGCTTTGATGGGCACGTCACAAACACTCCAGCTGGTTATTTTTTTCTAAGATTTTTCAGAAATTATAACTGTTTTTCTTGATTCGAGATACCGAAATTAAAAAATTCCTGATACACTATTTTTCAATTATCTTTGAAACTAGTGAATTTAGGGGAAAATTTCATAAGACATTTTTTGTGGAAAATTTAATTCTCTACAAAAAAGGTCTCCTGTCATTTTTCTTTAAAACCACTAGTTTTGGAGATATTTTAAAAATAGTAAGTCAGAAATTTTTCGATTTACCTCCTGATGATCAAATTCATGAACATGTTTGATTATTGAATAGAACTATGAACCGGAGGAAGAATTACCCACGATAATAATAATTCTCCAGTTGTCCCCTCCAATCAAATCAAAGATTGTCCACAGAAAACAAAGAAGGAAAGAATTTCGACGAAAATTTGAGGAATAAAGTCATCAAAAGTTCATCGAAACTCGAAAAATCACAGAAATAAATCAAGAAAAAGCAGAAAAAAATGTTAGAAATAACAAAAAATAAAATCCTTCAAAAACACAACAAAACCGATTATCACCTGAAATCACAAATAGACCCATAAAAAATACATAAACTCTGTTCTTAACCCTAAATTACCACTAAACATATCTAAACTGGCGTGTGCGCGTTAACGCTGAGCGTTTATTTTTTTTCCTAGATAAATCATTTATGTACCAAATAGCGCACATCGATGGTTAGATAATAAAAAATAAGAAGAAAGTATATATGTAAATATATTACAATAAATTTTGACACTGTCATATTTCGTTCTTTCAACCTCAACAGATTTTACAATTTTCAATTTCTAAGAGTAGTAATTACTCATCGGGACAATGATTACGAGATGAATTAATCAAATTCAAAAAAATACCTCCCCTTTCCCTCCCCAGATGTTAATTTGCGCCAAATGAGTCACGTGATGATCCTAATACGCAAGAAAAAAGAAAAAATAACAAAAAAAAGAAATTGTATCTACGTGAAAATAAATGGCACAGCCAAAGGACTCGATATACTCACTTAAATAATCATTCATTCATATTATATATGATTGAATGAATTTTAATGAGTTTCAAAAACAAATAAACATTTTTAATTATTTTTCTTTCATCATCTGATGACGCAGATAAATAGAAAAATAATTCGACGAAAGATAGTGGGTAATTTTTATTTAATTATTATGTAAGTTTTTTAAAATTATAAGGTTTTTATAAGTCAGGGGATGACAGTGAGAAATATGTAAAATTTAAGGGGATGTATAAAAAGAATAATTATGGATTAGGTTTAGCTGCGTATTTTTCTCGTGTTACGGGACATCTTCTCAGGTGGCTCCACAATGATCTTCTTGGTGGCGTTGAGGGTACGTTTGCGACTTTTCATAAAGTCTGTAACAGATAAAATTAATGGAATTGTTAGATATTATTTATTTATGATATTCATGGGTGAAAAATCAACATGATGACTGATTTATTATTCATCCGAAAGAGATTTAATTTTAGAAATTATCGTATGGGGTTGGATGGGAATATGTGGGGAACATCTGTCAATTTTTCCCACCCTCTGGTTAATTTCTCTTTTTTTTTTTTCGTCCCGCCGTATGTCTAGCACGCGACCATAAAAGGGAGAGTCTCTTTTGGGTACATTTACGGGGCTTTTCATCCCTCTCTATGTACAATTTGCATCTCACCCCAGAGGGGGGATTTATTCTTATTTGAGTGGGGCCCTGATCTACCCCAATGTCACATCTGCATTATAATTAATTTTTGAGTTTTATTTCTCACAGAAATGGAAATTGAAGGATTAATTGTGATATTGTTGTTTTGATCATGAGGAGTGATGGTTCAGTTTTATTGGACTGGTAACATATATTTCAAGCTATTTTTGACGTCCTGAGAGCCAAGGTCATGATGGCCGTTTTGATAATTTATCGAGAGCGACTGCGCACACATTTGCACGGAATAGGAACGTCTCGTGAATGATGCTTAAATTGCGGCTGGTCAGTGTATAGACGTGATGAGGAGAAACAATGATTTTAAAACAAATTTTTTATTTAGTAGAAATACAAAAATAATTCCAAATTTCAAAATTTAATAAAATTGATTTTTCACGTTTTATTGAGAATTGATTTATCTTGATAAGGAGTGATTTTACGAAAAAATGTCAAGAGACATTTTTTATTGGGAATTTTGTCAGCTACAAAAAAGGTCTCTTGTAATTTTTTAGTAAACCCACTCATTACCGAGATAATCACGATTTACTATTTCATTATCAAATTTTAATTTTCTAGTTTATTTAAATAACAATTTTATTTGTCTTTATTTTGAAAAAAAAAGAATGAGACAAATGAAAAATTGGACTTTCAATATGAAATACAAGTGATCAAACAATTGAAAAATAATCATGCGGGACACCTGGGACAATGGAGTATTACGAAATGCCTATTCCATATGGGTCACTCGAGCTTCAATCTAAATGCATTTAGAGGAAGGCTAGCTAACGGTTATTTACGGCTAAAAGAATTTGCAGGAGTGATGCGGGTATAGCAATCACATTCAGTGAATGAAACAAGTATGAACAAAGCAATCAAATAATACCTATTAAATAATTTATCTTTATGAAACTGATAAAATGAATCAAGTCTACATCGGACAATTATGGAATTATCATGTAAACGTGCAATTTTAGGATAAATTATCAAGAAACTTTATTTATAGAAAATTTTATCCTCTACAAAAAAGGTCTCTTGATAAATTTCTCCAAGACCACTCATTTCCAAGATAAATGCATAATAGTGAGTGGAGAAATTAGAAAAAGTAGAAAAAAAAATTGCAGATGACTTTTATCTCGCGATTTTAAACTTCTTGAATAGCGTGTAAATCCCCTGTCTGTGCACAGCTGATATTCCCCTGCACGTGGGAGCAGCACCACGCGCTCGTGGGGGTGAGGGTTTACGAAGCGTCAGTCGAGCGTGCACATTTGCTGGGGTTGCCCCCAATGAGAAACAGAGGGGGGGGGGGGGGAAAGGAGGGGAAAAACGTCAACCCCATATACCCGTAACAGCTGACCGCTTTCTCATTAATAAAGTACGTTACAAAAATTCCAAATACTCCCCTAACCCCACCCGTGTCCCTCACAATCCTCAAATCCTACGGATTTCCGTCTCATGCTTGAGGGAAAATTAATGTTCTTATTCATGTTTCAACGTGGGGATTTAAATTTACGTTTTTTAAAAAAAATATCTGTTTAAAATCAAACACAGGTCAATTCATTTTTTTATAAGAAAAAAAAAAAAAAAAACAGTGAGACACATATCGAGTGCATACGACCTTCTCAAAAAAGTGGGGAAAATTAAAATTAGAGATAACACATTCTGCAGAGTTCACGAGTAAATACAGGCGTACGGTTCGTAGTAGTAAAAGAAAAAAAAGATATTGAATTAACATACGTGAATAATTGCATATGAAGTTGATTGTTGTGAGGTCATGTCGTACAGGGAAAATAACAGAATTTTTTAAAATCATTTAAAACATGAAATTTCTTTTTCTTTTAATTTCTACAATTACTAACCAAATAAATCTCTGAATAAATTAATTAATTTTGAATTTTTTTTTTACCGTTAATTTACAGTTTAAGTTTTTATTATTTATGAATAAAATTAAAAAAAAAAAAAGTTTTTTTAAAATTAAAATTTTCAACTCGACTTGAGAAAACTTGTAAATTGATTTAATTCCGTTGACAACGATAATATCCGTCAACGAGGTTATCAAAAGGTGTAATGAAAATAATAAAAAATCAATGATGAACTCTCGGCCTCAGTCGCGCAATACATGTTGGTGTATAAATTGTCCACTGATTTATCAATATCCTGTCTTTATTAACGAATTATTGAATCCAAATAACTGAGTAAATGAGTTTAAATTCTGGATGCTACAGAGTCCTTAAGTATTTTTCATCAGAGTGCAATGACTGATAGAAAATATCCGGCATTACTCATACTCTGAATAAAATTAAAAATCATCCACCAGATTTGTTTTTAAACAGCTGCCTCTCGTTATCTAATTAATTTTTTCAAGATATTCATCACTCGTTGAGCCAATATTTGACGCTCAATTCAATCATTCTCAATAATTACCTCATAAAAATACAAAATAATGAATCAAAATATTTTGAACCTCACAAATCGATAAAAATTCATAATGACTCGAACAATTAACTTAATTACGCAATTAACTCAGTAACTAGTGGATTTAGAAAAATTCACTAAAATACCATTTTTTTAGAGGAGAAAATTCTCTACAAAAAAGGTCTCTTGACATTTTTTCCTAGAATGACCCGTTATCAAAATAATCCTATATTTACTTAAAGAAAAATTAATCATCCTTACAATTACATTTTCCTCCAAGTTAATCCAGCAATTTCCTCTAGAATAGAGCATTCTAGAGTTAATTACCAAGAGACCTTTTTTGTAGAGGAGAAAATTTTCTACAAAAAATGTCTCTTGACATTTTTCCCTAAAACCTCAAATTACCGAGATATCCAAAAAAAATAAAATAACCCCAAGAATTACCTGTGATACTAGACTGCTTTCTCGCAGCAACAGCCAAAACAGGTGTTGTTGGCTCAATGTTCACCTCCCTCTCCCTCTTTCTGTACTTATGTTCAACAAACACCTCTTCACTCGTACCTTGTCCAATATTCGGTACCCTAGGTACCTGAGGTGGTGTTTTTTCAGTTTTCCCCTGGGATGGACCATCAAGAGCCATTGGAGATGTGCTAATATCTCGTCTCTTCCATCCCGTGGGGCTCTCTGTTTTTCTCGGTGATTGTGGCCCATGTTTACGCAAATAAGGCATACCCCTGAGTGCATAAGGCTCAGGTACAATCTCCTGTGGATCAATAATTTGCCAATCATACCTTGAATTATCAGTTGGCATTTCCATACGAAAATCAAAACCCCATCTTCTAGCATCAATCATAGATTGTGCTCTCAATTCATTATCAGCAAGCGCCCGCGCTGCTGCATGATCAACTGGACCAAATAAATCCCGTCGGACTCTTGCCAATGCATCACGATTTGGTGTTGTTCTTTTACCCCCATAATTACTACTCATCTCAGTCATCATCCCCGGATTCATCACTCTAGCGCTCATATTTTTTTTAATTATCCAAAAACGCTCAATTAAATTCACCCAATCACTTTGTTTATTTATTCACAATCTGTCACTTCAGATTAACCTCAAATAATCATTTTCAATTTATCACTGACGTCTTCATTTGCCACTTTATCACTCAAACAATCCTTTTTTTTTTCTCTCTTTTTAATCCAAAATATTACCACAATTGTGTAAAATATTAATTCTGGAGTTTTTAATGGAGTGAAAAAAAAAAAATTTTTCTCGTATTCTCTCAGATCTCTTCTAGACTCTCACAATTCACTCAACATCCAATGCCTCTCCCTTTGGCAACACTGCATACGGGTTTTTTAGATGACGAAAGTCCCTCTTCGACGCGGGAGAAAGGTTAAACTCTATTATTCACAATTTATCAATCAATCATTACAATTTTTAAAATATTAGAAATTGTCTGGATCGAGTTTTATTGTATTTTTTTTTTTAAGTGAAAAAAAAAAAATTCGTCACACTGAAATCACAAAAGTTTTCATTAAAAATCAAAGGATCACTGGGTCAAAAGTCTCCTCCACTGTGTGTTACCTCTCTCTTCTCTACTCATCCAACTAAATAAACTCCTCCCACTCCAACAATTTACTCCGTCTCACTTATTTCTATTTTTTTTTTTTGTTTTACCTCCTGGCAACACCGTAATAACGAGACCTCTTCGGCAACTCTCGGTGGATTTCGCTAAACGGCGGGGGCTTTTACTGTAACAAAAACAATCTGGCAACGTTGCACGCACTTGTGGTGGTGTATTTCAGTGGTGATTCGACGAGTTGGTTACGTGGTTATTCGAATGGGCTAGACGCTTAAAAGCGGGAGACTCGTGGAAATATTCATATTAACTTATTTAAAAATCCCTCAAATTGTCAATTGATAATAATATTATGAATAATATTTGTTTAATCAACAATTTTATAATTCTTTTAATTTATTCAATTATCAAATGAATATTGCACATTGCCCGTAACCTCAAAATATCAAATCAGCACGTAATTATATCATCCACTAGACGCCACTAAATTTATAAATATCCTCGATATTCACAAAATCCACATTTCCCGCCGAAAATTATTACTCTCAAATTTTTTACAATATTCCACTGAATTTCCAATTTCAATAACTAAATCCTCAATTTTCCCTCGAAAAAAAAAAAAAACACCTCAATTACGTCACTCAAACAACAATTTTTTTTTTTTAAATTTGAAATTAATGAAGATTGCGCTGTTTTTCGTGTGCGAGTGGGGCGCGGGCAATATAAAAATTACTCAGGAGAGCGCGAACGAACGTAATGCACGTGCGAAGCGCTCTCTAGCGACTGAGCGATGCGCCGGTTGTTGCGCGCAACGGAGCGGGGCTTCTAGCTTGAACATCGGGTATCATCGGTTATTCTCGGTTTTTCCCTTCTCTTTTTTTTTTTTCCACTCTTTCACTCTGCTCGTATCGTTGAATCGTTGCTTCTCGTGTTAGTTTCCATTTCGACTTTTACCATCGTCCCAGGGGGGGGGGGGAATCATCGTCCTTCCTTCACCCCACCTCCTTTGTCCCTCGCCCACAACTTTTTTTTTTCCCCCACTCCCTCTTTTTCTCCTCCTCCCTCCACTCACCAGTATTCTCTTCTCGCGCTCTTTGCTGGCCGCGTGTCCAACAAAATAACCGCCACTTCGAACTCTTCTTCCCCCCCCCCCCCTTCCCCCCTCCCCGCCCCCTCGTCGTCCATGATTCCATGTATACTATGCTCGTCATAAGCGCAAGCAAGGATTGATGCGATTGAAATCGTATGAGATTTATTATTCTTATAATTTTTTTTTTTTTGTTATAATTAATAATTTATTTAAGAGTGGGAGGGGTGGGGGGGGGAGGGGGGGGGGAGGGGAGATTGTAGTTTATTTTGTGGATAGAATATTTTTTTTTCTTTTCGATTAATTTCATTTTGAGATTAAAATTTTCCTTTTTTTTTTTTCTTTTGCTCCAAATTGAAATTATTTTGGAGCAAAAAAAAAATTTTAATTTTTGAGTCAGATGCACAAGTGTTTACGTTGTGTTCTATTTATTTTGAGGGGAGTGAGTTTTCGGAGCGGAGTAGCCTCTGTTTGATGAATAGAGACGAGGTTAGGAGCGTATCTCGGTAGCTGCCTTCTCCGCATCGTATTTACAACTGGAATTGGGGGAGGGGGGGGGGGAAGGGGGAGGAGAGTTTTCGATACATAACTGAGACCATAGAGATGAAATACGAGGATTGATGGTGATTATTTTAACGAGAAATTTTTAGATTCGGTGATTATTTTTTTTTTTTTTTCATTTGAGGGATTAATAACGGTCATTGACCTCCGTTAATGTGTTAATGGGATTTTCAACACTTTGAGGTTATTCGAGGTTTCTCAGTATTCTTATTTATTTTCATTTGTAATAACAATAACATAATTTTTTTTTTTTTGCAAAAAAAGTGTTGAAAAATTGGAGATGAGACAATTCAATTTTTCTTTGAAGAATTATTTATCAAATATCTTGGAAACTAATGGATTTAGAGAAAAATATCGAGAGACATTTTTTGTAGATCTCAAAATTCTCTAAAAAAAATGTCTCTTGATAAATTTTTCTCAACCCTTTCCTTCTCGAGATATCTCGAGAATAATGAGCACCACTCCATCTGTTCAATTTTAAAATTGTCAATTCCAGAAATTTAAATACAGGGGAATCCTTAGAAATACGTTGTTATTATTGAGGTCTCAATGTTTTGTCTACTCGATGAGGTAAACCACCGCAGGACCTCCCCCTAGTGTCCCTTGAGAGTCTCCACTGGGGGTAAATTGTCCAACAACTCAATTGAATTTTATTCAAAATAGTTTTCATCGAATCACAAAATTTTCCTTAAAAATAAATCTCTTATCGATTAATTAACAAAAGAGATAATTACGTAGGAATACAATTAAAAATACATGATATCTTATCAAGAATAAATTAAGAAAAAAAAAAAAATTAACAATTATTGTAGATTTACTTGAAAGCCCCAGCAATGCAAGTTTAACCGTTTTATTTGCATACTGGCTGAGATTATCCGTTCAAGTTTATCCTTGTGCGATGTGTCAACGTCGACACGTTCCATCTACACTTTGGGCATCTCCACGATTTTTTTTAAAAGAGTAGGGGAATATTGCCAACTCTTATCATCTTTTTCATGATGAATTGACGAATTTCCTCAATTGGAGAAATTTTTTAAAATAATTTTTAGTGACAGATTTCCATTGAAAAATAATTTTTTGAGAGAAGAATTATTTTTTAAACTAAAAATGTTTTTTAATTTTTTTAAATGAATTAATTGAATTAGTTCCAGTGGGATTTAACTAGTCGCAACTTTTCATTGATAATTGTCAATTTACTTGATTGCCGCATGACAATTTTATTGGCGGACGGGCGGGAAACTCCAGAGATGGTCTCGTGGCCTCGTAAAGTTGTAAACACCCGATGAAAACTCTTGACGAGTTGAGTGTAGATGAACGATCACGCGGCCAAGCTAAACCGTGATTTAAAAATTATTGACTCATTTTAATATATTATTCTATTTTTCCTGGACAATGTGTGAATATTTCTCAGTGGTATTGTATTTTTATTTTTAACTTTATCATCGTTGGAACATATTAAAAATTTTTTTGAACGAGAAAAATTGAAATTTTAAGGGGAAAAGTCGAAAAAAACATAAATTTTAAGGGTTTAAATTTTCATGGCCTCTTTAGAGTTGTGTAGCCATACCAGTGTCGCCTCTACCGGAATTTTTATAAACTTTATGATTGTGGAGGTGGTAATGGCGCTCTTTGGCGCGATATTTGAATAATTTTTTTCTTCTTTTAAATTGAATTAAACGTGAAAATTATAAAATTTGAGTTTTAAAAATTGTAAAAAAATTATTTAAACATTAAAATCATAGTCGGCCTAATTATCTATATTTTTAATTATTTTTTATGTCAATTAGAATTTCTATTTAGTTCCAAAAACAAATTTCAGAAAATTACCGAATTGATTTAAAAAATCCAAAGTTTTAAAAATTCATAAAAAATGTTAATAAACACATTTTATTGAAAATTCTGATTAATTAATATTTATCATTATTAAAGTCTTCAAATAACACATATCTGTTTAACTTAAAAATTTGTATTTTCGCATGGGAAATTTCTTATCAAACTCAATTGATTAATTTTTTATAACCACTTGATAGCGGTATCAAGGTAAGTAGAGGTGGAAAACGAGATCTGGGTTAAAAGCACGACTCCAATACTTTCGCTTTTAATCACGAGGGGGTAAATATAAACAGCCAACGCGTTCAGTTAAATCAATTGAAAAAAATGGAATTAAAATTCGAGATTATCAGAGACATCGTAACTGCCTGCGGAAACCCATTCCAACGATTGTTAACGAGTTGTGATTTTTAAGTTAATAAATGAATGACTTTTTTTTTATTTTTCATTCTGAAAGAAACTTTTTGGATTTTTGAAGAGAAAAAAAAAAATATTATGGAATTTTTTTTTTGTTTAGTTTGAATTTCATTGTTGGGAGGGCCACAATTATTACGACTTCCGTGGGAATTTTGGCAACGGAAATGCAATCTGTACAATGGATACAACGACAGGTTTTTTGAGCTTGTAAAAATAAAAATTAAAGTTATTTTTTAAATTCAATAATTCTGTAATAAAAATTGTATTTTAATTGTTTTTGCTTCATTTATGTTTCAGACTCTCATTCCAATTGACAAAAGTGACAATATAGTGTTATTAAAAGGTATTTATAATATTTACAATAATTAAAAAAATATTTTATCAATATTTATTACATTTTATACATTTTTTTATTGCACAATCGATCAATTTTGTGTCCTACAATTTTTTTTATTCTTTTTAGTTAATTAAATAATATCACGATTACAAAGTCGAGAGTATAGAAAAATAATAATAAATAAATTGTTGGAACACGTAATTTGGTTTTTCACGTTTGACTAGAATTCAAAAATTTTTTATAAATAATTAGAAAATTATAATTTTGTCATAACTCACAAATTAATTTTTAAATTCCTTATCAATAATTTTTCTCACTCTTGAGTAACAAATAATACAAAAGTATATTATTAATATCAAAATTTTTGTCTTTTTAATTAGACTTTTGATGTAAATGATAATATTAAATACTGAACGGTCTCGTCCAATAGTAAATTTTTAATAAAAAATTAGAGGAAAGAATATTCTCAAAAGAGAAATTATTAACTCTTTTCTTCATTTATTTCTCTTGAGGGCTGAGAATTTCCGGTAGAATTTGAGTTTTGAGGGGATAATTTATCCGATGGAAAATCCTCGTCTGGTTTTATCCACTCGTAACGACCTGGCAATGGTTCTTCCTTCTCAAAATCAAAATTCCATTTTTCTTTGGCCTGTGAATTAAAAGAAAAATGAAAACTAATTATTTTCACTCAAATTCAAAATCTTGTTTTTTCAATATCTCAGAAACTAAAGGAGATATCAAAATTTTCATAGAGACATTTTTTCTAGCTCTCATTTCGCTCTACAAGAAAGGTCTCTACAAAAATTTCTCTATCTCCCTCCAATTCCAAGATATCCTCTCACGAAGAAATGCAAAATTTCAGATATTCTCCCAATTTCACTAATTAACATAAAAAAAATGAAATTATTCAACAATAACAACATACTTGTTGCAAATTTTCTCTTGCCTCCTCCATGAACCTATTGGCTTCATTATCAGAGCCCCCCCGTGACTCAGTGGTCCCCCCCTCCTCGTCTTTGAACAGTCGTCTCCTCACATTTCTCAGTTTTAACGCCTGAGTCTCACGATTTCCCTCTTCCATTGCCAATCTTGCACTGAAATCCATCATCACTGGATTATTCCCTTATATTCTCCCATGCACATCAATATTTATTAACAAATTATCTCAATAACAATTATTCTTCAGGAAAAAAAAAATACGAGTATAAAAATTTTCCATTCTGTTGATAAAATAAATAAAGTCACGAGGAAGGTCACGAGTTAAATGCACTCTTGCACTTTAATGTTTTGTAAACAGTATGGCGCGTGCCCGAAGGCGATGAATACGCGAGAAGCCTCACGATGACTATGAAATAAAATAAAAAGGCTGTTTTGTATCGAATTGTCTCGTTTGTTGTTCGATGTTTTTTTTTTTTAAAAAATTTTCATTCTACTGTCAATGTACCGTTTAACGGATGTTACATTGGGGCTTCAACTTCCGGTGTTGTTCTATAAATTCCTGCATCTTTGATAGTGATAATAATCATGTGAAGAAGTCTTGATGAATATTTCTGGAATTTTCATTACAAAATTGATAAATTTGTAACCATAGATTTTTCTCGAGAATGAGTGGATTTAGAATGAAATGTTAAGAGACCTTTTTTGTAGAGAATTTCATCATCTACAAAAAAGATCTTTTGACATTTTTTGATAAACCCTCTCACTCCTGAGATAATCACGGAAAATGATTTGAATAATTCAGGAATTTTATTAATTGAATTGATTGTAATATTTTACACTATTTTTTGCTGTTGAATTATCTCGATAATGAGTGGGTTTTTTAAAAAAATGTCAAGAGACATTTTTTGTAAAGAATTTCATAATCTACAAAAAATGTCTTTTGACATTTCTCTCTAAATCCACTGGTTCCAGAGATATTCATGAATAACTAGTATCAATTTCTTCAAAAATTACAGAAAACTTATGCTTGACGTTATCCTAATCAGTAAATACTTTGCACACCCACGTGTTACCAATAACTATATGCGCTAACTGATTACTGTGCGCCAAGGCCGTTTTTCCTGCCCATAAACGTCACAATGTTCGAACTCTTTAAACCGCTAATTCCAAGAATTTTAAGATATTAACGTACAGGAGTAAAACCTCGAATAAAGACATAACCTTGATATTTGCAAATATTTCACGACACTCACGGCATTTCCGTAGAATTTATCAACTATTTCTGCAATTTATTGATAACTCTCCATGAGTCATCGACGACTTTTCAGTGAGAATTGAATGCTGTTGTCATGTGGAAAATATTAATTATTTTTCCTTGGAAACACGGGGACAACAAACTGGGTGAGACCGATGGTGGCACTGTTAACGATCGATAGTTACATCGTGGGGGTGGTGGATTCATACCAGGGGGTTCTTATGCGCGCGCATCTGGGGTTTTTTCCCCTCGGGATGCATTTGCGCTATTACAATGGCGACAATAAAAATATCCTTGCTATTTATTTCATGAATACCTGGGAATAGAAGGGATTTAGCGAAAAATGTCAAGATATCATTTTTGTAGAAAATTTCATAATCTATAAAAAGTGTCTCTTGACATTTTCTTCTAAATCCACTCACTCCGAAAATAATTGCAAAAAATAATCTGAAGAAATCATGATTTTTCATTATTTAATCAACTTTCATACTTGACACCAATTTTTAATTTCTCAATTATCTCCCAAATCAGTGATTTTAGAAAAAAAAGTCAAAAGACCTTTTTTTTACAGAATTCAATTCTCCACAAAAAATGTCTTTTAACATTTTCCTCTACACCCTCTCCCTCCAGAGATATTTCTAAAAAACAATTCAAATACTCGACAAAAATTCACCTCAACTCACAATAAAACCTCAATTATCTAATTAATTAATTTATAATTCCAGCTCCAGTCATCCTCCATATGGCAACCGTGTAAAATCCTTCACAAAGACTACAAGTAAATGTTAACTGCAATGTACACTGAGGCTGTAGTGCAACTGAGTGAATAGAAGGTAAGTACAGTCAGCTATTTCTGCATTCGCCAACGTTCTAGCCTAGATTCTCCGCTGACCGCGACAAAACTCACGAGTAGGGGGGCGGGGGTGGGGGGGGGGGGGAACAATAAGGTCCCTCCACTGTCCATTGTAAGGTCATTCATCCCGTTAACATGCAATTCCAGGAATAATTCTACCTCAGAAGAAAATAAAAAAAACATTTTATTGAAAAAAAATCACGCAATCTTGACTTCCTGATTCTCATGAGATTGAAGAGAGAATTTATGGTTATGTGGAATGAATATATTCACGTACATTTTTTTTTAATATGCAAAATCTCATGTGTGGAATTGTGATAACCACATTGTGCGGTTGAGGTACTCAATGTGTCCAGTTGTTGGGGTTTTAAAATGAATCACGAGACGCACTTCCTTCTTGGGTGGTGAAGAGGTGAGGAATATTTATGGAGGTGTAAATTTTTTTTTAGGGTTGGGGGTTTATTTATTTTTAATTTACCAAATTATGGACAATTATTTTCACATTAGATGGTGTTTAATTGTTTTTTATTTATGAATATATTTATGAAGAAACAATTGAGGATTCATAATTAATCATTTTCTTGATTATTAACTTTTTATTCATTAAAAAAAAAAAAAAATTTCTGAAAAATTTGAAAAACTTTTGTCGACATATGTCGAATCTCAGGGGCCAACAGTTGTTTCCTGCTCATTCCTTTCACCTCTAAATCTATTCCCAAATTGATAATCTCGTGATAAAAAATTGAGCAACATGTGTGATTTTAAAATCATACATTTTTTTTTATTTCAATAAAAAAAAATTATTCCTGTGGAAAAAGTTTGAAAAATTGAGTAAAAAAAAAATGTTAGTTTGATTTAACTGCGATAAAATCTCACTTTAATTATCCAAAAAAATTGAAAAAAAAATTTTTACCGCATAGTACAAAGGAGTTCATTAGTCGTATTTCCCTGAACTCTTTGCCGTGATTTTGAGCCCCCCAACCTTGAGGTGGACCCCTCCACTATTTTCCCCCTGATTTCACGTACCCCTCGACTAGTTTTATTATACGTTATGAAGACACTCGTTCGCCTTCTCCACCTTTTACACTCGTTTCCTGGCCGGACGACGCGCCTCATCCGGGAGGGTTTCCACCTTGAGTGAAAAGTCGTTTTTTTTTTTTTTTTTTTTTTTTTCTAGTCAACGAATATGCCCATGTAAACGGTATGCGTCAAATACTTCTTCCGCGACAAAGGGATAACAGTTTCACGCTTTTTTCCAGTTATTATGATTTTATGAGATTTCAGGATTCATTCCATAATTAATAATTGAGTGAATCGTAATTATTTTATTAATTAATTGATTATCTCGGTAATTAGTGATTTTAAGAGAAAATGTTAAGAGACATTTTTTGTACAGAATTAAATTTCCTGGAAAAAATGTCTTTTTATATTTTTCTCTAAAACCTCTCATTACTGAGATAATTACCTAATTAAAAAACACTATATTTCATGACAATTTTAACTATTTTTCATCGATTAATTAATTATCTAAGTAATTATTAAATTTATCGAAAAATGTCAAAAGACATTTTTTGTAGATTATCAAATTCTCTACAAAAAAGGTCTTATGAAGAATTTCTCTAAATCTCTTCCTCTTCAAGATATTAACAAAATACAAATTTCTTAATTCCTAAATTATTACTAAAATCGTCTCCATGAAATCATAATCATGTAAACAACAATTTTTCTCAGTTTGACAATAATTAAAATGTAAACAACAGTCTGACCTATGACAAGAGAACGTAATTAATTTTCTTGATCGACAATTAAATAAAAACCACTGGTATCAGTATATAAACTGTCTCTAGTGTATATTTTCGCGAGGCCCATGACCTCGCCCGTACTCCTTCACTTATCCGAGGTCAGTGCGTGTATATGTACATGACAACGCGGCCCACAGCCGTGGATTAAAACCAAACGGCCCATACCACTCAATTTTCTCAAAATTTTCAAATTAAATTTCCAAAAATAAAAATTTATTTTATTTATTTTATTTATTTATTTATTTTTTTTTTTATTTTTTTTAAATTTTTTTTTGGAATTGAATTTTTTAAATTCTTCAGAAAATTAATAATTAATTTTTTTTAATGATAATTAAGTAATAAATCAATTTTACTCATCATCGAATGAAAGAAAATTGGAGAGAAAAAATATTAGAATGAAAAAATGAAATAAAATGAAATAAAAATAAAGAAAAAATTGGAGCATAAAGGAGAAATGCGTTCTGAGAAAGCCGTGGGCGTTTATTGCGTGTACAGAAACGAGTACAGACTAGATTACGAGCGCCCTTCGGCATCTTGCGAATTTCTGCTGAAGACCTCCGTCAGTCTCACTCTGAAATTCTCATCTTTCGGGGGATACCTTTGAACGCTGCAATTACCCGGGACAATCGGCCTCGAATCGCACATGTACACAAGTGGAGAAATAAACTCTAGTAATACCGTAAATTTTTACTACAAAATAACGATTTTAGTTAATTTGTTTCATTAAAATCATTCTCAATTTTTTGTAATTTTAACGCTTTCTCGTTCTTCTTTCAATTATCTCGGTAATTAATGATTTTACGAGAAAATGTTAAGAGATATTTTTTGTAGGGAATTTAATTTTCAACAAAAAATGTCTCTTAACATTTTATTGTAAAGTCACTTGTTATCGAGATAATCACGTAATTAACAATGATATTATGTTTTATCATCGGTTTAGTTAATTTTTTGATTGCCTCGTTAATTCGTGATTTTACGACGAAATGTTAAGAGACATTTTTTGTAGAAAATTTAATTCTCTACAAAAAAGGTCTCTTGACATTTTATCATAAAATCCCTCATTTTCGAGATAATCATAAATTAAAAATTTATATAAAATTTCTAAATTAAAATCATCAAAAACGGAAATTGATAACCGGCCATTTTAACCGGATATCTTCCCAACAGAGAGATGATACAATTCTCTATACGAAAAAACCGCGATTTCCCGTGCTGTAGCCACACGATAGTGAATTTAAAACCACCGGAGACAATGACAAAGACTACGAAGAAACACAAGACTCTGAGAGTGTTTCTTTGATGAGAAAAGGGGTATGAGGGGGTAATGTTACACGTTTGTAAATCCCGTATGTAACGTTAGATATTTGGGGGGTGGAGATGTGGTTGAGGAGGATGGAATTTGTTTCGATGTAGCCACTTGTCCATTTTTTTTTTTTCCACAGAAAATAATGAAAAAGAACAGAACAAAGGAATTATTAAAAAGCTAGCGAATTGGTAAAACGGTTCAAGTCGATTTTCAGTTTTTTAGGGATATCTTGAAATCTATGCGAGATAGAGACATTTTTATAAGGACCTTTTTTGTAGCTCTCATTTTACTCTACAAAAAAGGTCATGATAAAAATTTCGCTATATCCCTTAGATTCTGAGATATTTATCGAAAACTGACGCCAGGATGAAATCGACTTAAACCGTTTTACCGATTCACTACTGAATTGAAAAAAGGGAAAAAGGAGAATTTTAAAATTATAAGAAAATAATAATAATTCATATAAATTAATTATTCTTCATTTTTAATTTTACCGATGCCTAGCTGCCAACATGTCTGGAGTGAAGTATTCCAATACAATCCGTCTTTTGTTGTTAATGAAGAAAAATTTATTATGGCAACACTTGAAATATATTTAACTCGAGTCGTGGCCAGTCACTGGGAGACTGAAACTGTGTCTCACTGTTCTCGTGAACTCTACACTGTCGCGATTCCACGATAAGCGCATGCGGCCACAAATGTACATACCACGCGCCATATCCCCACTTGGATGAATAAACGTGCTTGAACACGTGTACGATGCATAGCCCTTGCATATAAATGATTTTTATTTATTTATTTTTTAAAGGGAAATTGATTTTTTAGTCGAGAAAATTGAAAATTTGGGATTTATTATTAAATTAGTTGAGTGTATCACGATTATTCTATTAATTAATTGATTATCTCGGTAATTAGTGATTTTAGGAGAAAATGTCAAAAGACATTTTTTATAGAGAATTGAATTTCCTGGAAAAAATGTCTCTTGACATTTTTCTCTAAAACCTCTCATTACCGAGATAATCACCTAATTAAAAGAAACCCTCTATAGTTTATGACACTTTTAACTATTTTTCATTGATTAATTAATTATCTAAGTAATTATTGAATTTATCAAAAAATGTCAGAAGACATTTTTTGTAGAGAATTGAATTTCCTACAAAAAGTGTCTCTTGACATTTTTCAATAAGTTCAATAATTACCGAGATAATTAAATAATGAAAATAATTATTTCATTACTTTTTGAATATTGATTTTAAAAAAACATTAAAATAAACGTTTAAACATTTATTTTCCCTCTGCACGTGACCTAAGAACTGCATCCGACAGTCCTATTTATGTACCAGAAAGATGAAAGATTTCCAGGGGCATAAATTCGTTTCTCCAAGGAGTTTAAATACCCCTTGAAAAGATTGGGAGAGACACGCTACATATGCACACGAGGAAGTTCTATTTCCGTAATCTCAGATGAGTGTCGAAAAAAAAAAAAAATTATCAAACCTCATCAATGTTGTGTTTAGATACGAGTGATTCTTTTGGGTCAGTGTCAATGGAACAAATTTATCTGGAGAAATAAAAATTCAACTTTGACCTTTTATTGTAGATTTTCATGACAAAGAGATAATGATAATTTTAAAAAAGTCAACTATTTATAGAGACGAGTCCCTTAGAGGGATTAGTAGGGTTGCATGCATTTGTTGGCTGTATTTTTGACGGGTTTACCAACCTCAGGGGAGAAACCGTGTGCAACCGGACGCCCCAACAGTTTATTTCCAGAGTTGAAATAAAAGCAAAGATGAAATTCATTTTTTTTTTGCTCAAAACATTTTTCAAAATTTCTTAAAGTTGAAAAAAATAGAAAAAAAAATAATTTTTTTTTATTGATATTTAAAAACATTAATAAAAAGAAGAATTGAAGAGTTGATTAATTGAGATATTGGATAGGAATAAAATATGATCGATCAATTTTCAATTCAACTTTTTATGATGTTTAATCCCATCAATAACAAAGCCGTCTCATTTTATTGCACACGTACGTGTTTAAATAACAATGGCACCTAGCTATTATGTGAGTAATGTGGTTACAAGGACATTACAGAGTGAGAGCCGTGAAAAGTCATTAGGAATTATTTGATAAATCAAGAATTTCGTGAATATCTCAAAAACTAAGGGGTCAATGAAAAAATGTCAAGAGACCTTTTTTGTAGCTGATAAAATTTCCAACAAAAATATTCTCCACTATTTACTTTGTAAAAACACTCGTTAACGAGATAATTAAACATTTATTAAAAACACTGAATGAGCAATTTTAAAAAATTTAAATAATTTTCAAATAACATCAGAATTATCACATCAAAATTCATTCCTCATTCGCTACTACTTTTTATTCATCTCAAAGTGCCTCTAGACATCCATTTAGTGCTCATAATCATAAAAAAATTCAAGTTTTTGTTTTTATCAAATTTGCATTCAGTCCGTTGAAATCCTAATTTTTTTATTTTTTATTTAGAAATGTTGAAAATATGAGGCTTTCAAGCTCTTATCTCCAAATTTATGAATGTCGCCATCATACCGAGGAGATATGTCCCGAGGATCCAAAGAATGTCGCTGTAGTTCCGAGTAAAGATCACTGTCGAGAGCTCATCGGAATTTCGAGTCAATTTCCTCTTCAAAATACTCATGATTTTTTTCTTTCTGCCCAAAGGAAGTCAATCATTAAGGCATAGCTAACGAGTACTTGAAATGATTAAAAAAAAGAAAATCTCTTTCCCCCTCTTTCGGCCATTTTACATTTGTTTTTGGATTTAAATGACTCCTCGACACCAGTCGTATGGAACGAAACAAACGGCCACTGAGTGCACAATTTCGCCGTTTATTCACGCTGGAAGTGATTTCACGGTTCAGAGAAATCTTCAACAGACGCATCCAGACAGGATCTGGGTGAGGCATCCGCATCCTTTGATTCCTTTTGATTTATTCTATTGTTTTTGAAACAATTTAATCATAAATTTTTCACATTTAATGAGGAAGGTTTTTGTTAATTAGTTGATTATCTCGATAATGAGTGATTTTATGGCATTATGTCAAAATACATTTTTTCTCGGAAATTTAATTCTCCACAAAAAAGGTCTCTTGACATTTTTTTATAAGACCATTAGTTCTCGCGATAATTGAAGAAATAACACAAAAATAAAATGAAAAAAATGACTTAAAACGTAAATTCGTTGATTTAAATTATTTTTACTAAGAAAAATAATTAATTACTTTCTCATCGAAATCATGAATAGCATCCGGATGCCGTCCCCCCTCCCCCACAATTCCCAGCCTCGTATTTCGCGAGAGAAAGGGTCCGATTCCAATCCGATCCCATTTTCTGCGGTGGTCTTGGTCCAACGCTCTCGGCTAGCCCCGTGGGACATTAAAGTCTCGCAAGGGTAATCTTCAAACCCTCTCACCCACCTGTGGCAATTTCCAGTGACACTCAGTTAAACACCAAAACCCATAATGTAACCCAATCCTCACCTTCTGCTCTCGCAAAAATAACGAATTTCTCCTCTTCACAAAAAAAAAAAAAAAATTCATACCAACCCTTAAAATACCGTAATAAAACCCCTAAACTCCAACCGTTAATAATAATTCATAACCTCAAAACCCTCGATCAATCAAAAAATTCATGAAACAAGTCAACAATTAATTTTAAAAACATTCAAGACCAAAAAAAAATCACAAAAAATAAATGCAATGTTTTTTCCCCTCATCATGTGCTCCAGTAATGACCCAATGAATGGCCGTAATTGTGTCGCCGGTTAGACATCCCCTCCCCTTTTATCCTCCGGACGCGTGCCCCTTTGCCGGCATTACAGTAATTTGCATAGCCATGCGAGAAAACGATAGAAAAATAAAAGGGAAATATAGCTGTAGTGTACAAAAAACTTCAATATACCAGAGAAAAATGATAAATGTACAGAACGAGTTCATTAGACTCTCTCGATACTGCTATTTTGTTCACTTCCTGGTATTTCAGCGTCAGGAGAGCTCGTCATGTTTTCATGTAAACATCAACATGTGTTGGGGTTGAGCTACTCGTCTTCCCCAGAGTTATTTATCGCTTCGCGACTGACTTATGACTCGCAATTTCTCTCTTTTGATTTTTTTTAAAATTTTTTTCAAATTAAAATTCACAAAAAATTTAATTTCCGTTGAAATTTTGTCAAAATTTTGAATTTATCAATCATAAAAAAAATTTAAAAATCCAAAAATTGACCCCCTAATGCCATTTTCCATGAAATTGAATTCAATTCAATTTACCAACATTCGTATTACTCAGCAAATTGTCTGCAGGGGGGGGGGGGGTTAAAATTACTTGAAATTAGTAAAAATGAAAAAAAAAAAATAGATAATGTAACACCCATTGAGCATCATTGCAGCTGTCTTGAGCGATACGACAGACTGTAGCGCATCACCGCATTATAATTAACCATACCTCTGCCATGGCCACCCCCATGTTGAATTACCTCCTGCAACTGAGCCAATATACAACCGCAATACATCAACATTGTCCCGTTATAGCCCAGGGATATGATTGAGGGCGTTATGATCCTTATGTTGGTATTGACCCCTTCGTGACAACGACCCCCATGGCACACGTCCAGGTGGATCTGTACGTTAGAAATTACGATTCACCAATATGATTCAGCTGCCTAATTTTCGATTATTTCACCCTGTGCGCGTGCCACCGATTTTGCGGGTAATATACATAGATATGTGGAAATATTGAATTTACAAAAATTGGACATTAATGGGTAGAATCTACTCGTGCCACTGAGAGATTCAAGAGATAGTGAAATTACCTTTTCTTATGGTTTATAACCATTAAAAAATTATTATGTTCTGTGGATAATTATATTATATAATTCCTTTATCATAAAGTTGATTGACAATGAATGATTGTATTGAAATTACTCAAATATTTTAAAAATAGACAATGACAGCGTAATTAGGGATTACTCCTCAATTTTCCTAATCTCAAAATTCTATCAATGTTCTTAGGAATTTCCCTTGTCTCGATCCATTAGTATTACAAACACATTAGTGAATGAGATAGTTACTATTCAGATCGGATCAACAGAGCCCATGTCTTCACGTTTAGATGATAAAATCTAAGATACATCACTAACTTTCCATATGCAGGTCACAAAACTTACCGACTGAGATGCATGGTCCTTGACCTCATTATAGTTCAAACTTGTCCCTCAGCTGTTTTAAAACTTTCTCTTTATGTATCTGGATATTTCAAAAACGAGAAATCAACAGAAATATAATTTTTTTTTTAATACCATTTCTCAATTTTTCAATTATCTTGATATTGAGGCGTATTAGAGGAAATATTTAAGAAACCTTTTTTGTTCGAAACTTTCTGATCTACAAAAAATATATCTTAACATTTTCCTCTAAACCTCTTCATTCCAAAGATATTTACGAAAACAGATGAATTGGAAAGTTTAACAAATCAATCTATTCGATCAAAATTCATCATTCGAACTAGTTTCGCAATTGAACACCTGCACCAAAAAATTGAGGTTATAGGGTATAAAAACATAAAAAAACAAAATATAAAAAAAAATCATCTCAATAGTTTATTAAATCCATTAAGCCTTAAACATGATTGACTAGAATTGTCATATTCCTAGAGTCAGATATACATAGTACTCACATTAACCCAATAAAAAAAAAAAAGGAACAAGGTTTTATTATGTGAACCTTCTTAATTCATTATTTATAATGATCAATCAGTTAATTAGTCTTTGGAGGCGCTGCATCGTTGACTTCAGTTAAGAATCAACCGCTTCAGGCTTCCGATGAACAATTCGTGAGACGAATTAGATTAGTTTTATACTAGCTTAATATACATTCTGATCCACAAGAAAGGCATTGAAAATTTCATGAAGATGAGAAAGTTTAGTTGATTAATTCGATGATAAAAGTCTCACGAGAGTCCATCCAAACCTCCACTAATTATTCAAATACAAGTTATTTACAGATATATCTAGGGTCACATAGGCTGAGGGTTAAAACTAATACATCTAACTATTTTAATATAGTGGACATAATAAATATACAATTGATCGATAATAAATAGCCGAAAATCGTTAATCACTGGGACGAATTTAGATTCATTAGGAATCTAATAGCATCCGTTACTTTCGTCTCTATGAGTCTTCTTCTTCTTCTATTGCTCAATTTTGGGGCTTTTGGAGATCTTGCGGCTTTTTTGATATGTCCGATGCTGATACTAGAGATCTTTTGTTGTTAACATCGCACAATTTCCTTGATCTCCAGTAATCTGTAACAAAAAATGAATACATGTTATAAGTTGAATCATGAAGGATGTCAATAGAGTCAATAGAGAAAGCAAGGACACATAGCTCTCTCTACCTCACCCCCACATGAGAATCATCCCTCCCAAAAAATACGAGATTTTCACAACAAAGAAGAACGTCTTGGAGGGGATTCGTATGCTCCCTCCGGTCCAAAGAAACACCCTTCTCTGGTCAGGTAGCACCTGATCTCCCCCTCTCTCTTTCCATATTTTTCGTCCTTTGTAGGATTCTATACTCTTTTTTTCCTCCCTCTTGTCCTGCTTGCTGTCACCCCACATGACCCTGTTTTCTACCAAGAGATGTGCCACGCGACAGGTGATACGTCTACTGAATCTTGAGAGTGAATATTTTCCATAAAAAGTTGAATCTTTAGGGATGAAAAAATCCTCCCCGAAAAATTTAAAAACAGGATAACATGTTTTTTTGAAAATATCTCCGAAACTAAGAGGTTTAAAGGAAATTGTCAAAAGAATTTTTTTGTAGAGAATTTAATTTCCAACAAAAAGTGTCTTATGACATTTCTCCATAAACCTACCAGTATCAGAGATATAGACAAAATAATCTGTATGAAATCCGTAAACTTATTTCCTATTCTTCGAGACGAAATCTTCAAATCGATATACCTCCCACCAGAGTTGTCCGCAACATCTGTTCTCTAACTCAGCCAATCCCAGGTACTTTCCTCGTTTACCTGAGAACGACGTAGAAAAAACAAACTCCTAAACCTGGTGTGCACCTTGCTTGTTCTTTGTAGCACTCGCCCCTACAATCCAACGACTATTTCCTTCCAATTTTAAAAGCCTCCAGAAACTTCGACATCTCCTAGTAACGGAATTGCAACGATTGAATCTCAGTTGAACGTTCCTAACAGCATTCTTCATTAATCATGAAACGCTTCAAATTTCTTCCTCACGCACGACATAATTCTTTAAACAACATTGTCAACTGTTGGAATAAGTAATGACCAGACAATAAATAATTGAAATGGCTCTCGCCATAAACAGCACAAAATACTGAACAAAGGAGTCCATTGTGTCTACCATAAAGATCAGCAGTTGATTTCAATAGGAATCACTATTCTCCCTGGAAAAATCACGTGCAGACGACAGAACAATTTCCATCATAACCTCTCTCTCCCTTCATCATTTAAAAAGTTAAAGAAACGACTCGACTGGATTTTCTCAGACGTGCCCTTCTATTATTATTATTATTATTTTTTTTCAATTCCCCCTCAGGATCTTCTCACGAACGCTCCCACCAAGAACGTTATGCATTTTACGACACTATGGGGTATTCAGGAAAAAATGCAACTGCGTTGAAAGGTATTTTAGACCAGAAGATGAGGAGAAAAAGAGAAAGAAAAAGGGAAATGTTATAAAGAAGAAAGAAGAACTGAGCTCTTCCGTGATGATTCTGACGCGGTCGACGACCGCTTGTGAAGAATCAGGGAAAAAGAAGGGAGACGTCTGTTGCTATGTGTTTCACAACAATGGAGAATGAGAAATTGTTGGTGTAAAACCGGAACGGTATACCGTAATTCAGTGCTAACTATCGTACTCGATGTTGTGATGAGTTTGACATTTTTGTTTTAATTTCAACGAGTTTCAACCAACTACATGGAGAGAAATTTTTAGTAAAAATTACCATTCTGTTTGATAAATGTGTTGTTCCATAAATTTTTTCTTCTTTTCTAACTGGAAATTAGTGAAATTTGAAATTTTAAACAATAAAATTTGATATATAAAAATTAAATTTTATTTTCCGTTTGAGAAATATTGTCCTGATGAGAATAAATTATGTCCAAGTTGTGTTAAATTTTACCCTTTCAGCACAGTAATTTTTGTTTAGAGTTGAATGAAAATTCTAGGTTTGGTTAGTGAATTTTACTATTCGTCTGGATAAAAATCATCCTACCGGTAGGATAGGAATTACTGTACCGTCAGGGTAATTTTTATCCAGACAAAATGGTAAAATTTACTAACCAAACCTAGAATTTTTATTGAAATCTAGACAAAAAAAGGTGAAATTTAACACAAGTTGGATATTATTTATTCTCATCAGGACAATATTTCTCAAACGAAAAATAAAATTTAATTTTTATATATCAAATATTATCATTGAAAATTAAATTTTAATAAATCTTTAAATGAGATGGTAATTTTTACCAAAAATTTCTCTCCGTGTAGAAACTTGACTTTCGCGTCATCAAATCAGTTGGGATTTAATTCAAGTTTTAAAGTTTGAATAACGGATCGTCATGCTCGGCAGGCAAGTCCTTCAAATAAATTAAGTTTAAAGTTCATTTGGGTTGTATCAAGTCGTTGGATCGTCTTTCATGCTGCGATTATGGGGCACCCCCCCTTTTGTTTTGCCTAGATGTGTGTCTTTGCTTGGAAAAAAAGGGAACAGGTGGTGGCCCGACCTTACCGAGGACTCCTTCGCAATAGTGCTGACGGTATCGCGTGTTCAACGATTTAATCGTGGGAAAAACGAGTGGAGAAACTCACGACAGTGCTAAACAGGTGTCGCAAAAGGGCTCCCGCATATTTCGTAGAGTTTTTGATGCGCTCTGGTGATTTCTTCGGTTTCTTCCGGTATCGTGTGAGAATCTACGGTTCTGATTTTTGATTTTTTCAAATAGTTTCTTGAGATTTTGCAATTATTTGAATTTTTCGCCAAATTATTTGCATTTTTTAATGATCATTTTTATTAATTTCACGTTTATTTTGAATACCAGTGATTTCAGATGAAAATGTCAAAAGACATTTTTTGAAAGAAATTAAATTTTCTACAAAAAAGATTTCTCAACATTTTCTCATTAAATCCTTCATTATCGAGATACTTCAATATTTGAAATTTGTATTTTTGATATCTGATATTTTGTCGCTTTACAACTGAAAATTATATTTTAAAAATTCATTAATCAGTGATTTTAAACTTATAAGTAACAAAATTATAGCAGCACCACAATTCTCAGCCATTATGCACACTGTTTCCTGTCTCAGAGTGGCTCAAGATTGTTGGATAACACTCGAGAAATATAATAAAGGATTTTAGGTTATTTTTTCGAGCCACTTGGCGGCCATTTTGTCAAGCAATATTCACTAATGGCTATTCCCGATAAGGACAAAGATCTTATCGCAACGAGGGGTTGAAATTCTCACGACTCTAGGCCTCAAATTGGAGAAATTTTTTGTTATTACCTCTAATGAGAAAACTCAATTGTTTCATGATTTATGCCTGACTGGACAATGAATGTAACGACTCTCACTTTTTCTTAAACTCAAATGAGCTTCTGGCACAACAATTACTTGTGAGTCAGAGAGGTCCTTTGGTCAGAAAGATTTCGTCAGTGTATGAGTCAGAAGTGACTGAACCACTGAATCACGGGTATACAACGAGTCTAGACTTGTTTCGTGTATCCTCTTCGCGCATTCTTCAAATTTTTAAATCTTGAATCCACCTGAGGAGAGAAGTATTAGAATATTGAATCTCAGCAGGGGAAAATCTACACTAGCCCTCCACCATTTTGTATTTTTCATTTTTTCATGCAGCACATGAATAATTCTAAAATTATGAATATTTGAAAGGGCCCTCAAAAAAGGAATATTGCAAAGAATCCGTAATCCTTGAAAATGAATGGAAAAATCGAAGGAAAAAAAAAAAAAAGAAAGTTTATCCCTTGAAAATAATTTCGTTGACTGGAGTAGAATAGCAAAGGCTGCATTGTGGCGTAAAACTAGGAGCCAGGAGATGGAGGAGGCTGGTGGAATAATAAAAAGGGTCGAATTTTAAGTCCCATGAGTGAGAGACGAAGAAGAAAAAAAATGAAAAATGTGTAAAGCAGAAAGAGAAAGATGAATAAATGCCGGAACGGGGTTCCGGCCACGCGCCCGAGTCCTTTCTTTAGCTCAGGCCTCTCTGGTAATTCTCCCAGTGCCGACGGCCCATTGCCGATCTAGTTTTCCCGCCAAAATGATGCAATCAACTACGTAGAGACGCCGATGTGAGTCCGCAGGCTTTTTTCATCATGCATCCCCTTTTCATCTCATCCCTACCCCTCCCTATCCTTACAATTGCTCTCGATATCGAACCAATTAATTATTTATTCGCGTCAAAAGCAATTTATTCTTAAAAAAAAAAATTATTTAAAGAAATTTATAATTTTTTTTTTCATTCATAAAAATGAGTAAAAATTTGGAAAAATTTGAAAACTCATTTTTACACAGTTAATTAATTAATTATAAAACTCACCATGAATACTAGTTTGTCTACTATAAGGTACACTCCTATTTTTCCTCGGCGATTTTCCCTCACTCCTCTCACACTTGATAATTTGAAAATTCTCTTTATCTTCATCACGTGGATCAACACCCCATCGACTAATAAATCTGCTTCTCTCCATATCCAATGCCTCCTGAAGCAATTCCACCGTATCTTTGGGATTTGGCGTACCAAATAGACAGCGTGGCACACGCGACTGCATCCCCGTGGATAATATATTCCCCAAATGTACTTCTCGACGAAGCGAAGCGGCCAGCATCTTACACCGTTTCGGAGTAATTTTGATGATATTGATGAGCCAATTTATAAAAAAAATATCCCCCCCTCTCCCCTCAAATTGAGGGCTTCAATAAATTGATTTTTTTCTTTTTCAAAAAAAAAAAAGAAAAATTAATTGAGGTTAAACGTTATTATTTCAATTTACTCAACACTTTATTCAACTTCACTGAAGTCAATTAAACAATTTATTATTGAAAATTAAAAAATTTTCTGTGATGATCAACAAAATTTATATAACTATTTTATTAAATTATTTCTGATCCTCACAGTGAGACGATCCAAGTGTTTCTGGTTTTCTGTTTCCACGCCGGGACGGTTGTACCTCAGAAAACCACGAGGTTAACCCCCCACTACAGCCTTGAAACGACATTCGAATTCTATTGGTGCGCATTGTGGTTGCGCAGTAAAATTGGCGGGATGATTGCCAAAGGGATTGGGTATTGCCAACCGGCCAACGGATTATGGTAAGCGATTTTAAAAAGTCTTCAGGTATATGATGCCGTCACTAGTCGAGTAGTGGGGAAAGGAGATGGAGTGAGAGGGGGTTTTTTTTTTTTTATTCTTGTTATTTTTTTTTCTTTAGTGTGGGGAGAAGAAGAAAAGAAATAGAACTGCGACTCTTCGTGAATTTTTTTTTTTTATGATTCGGTCGTGTTATTCGCAAAATGAGAGATTTTTTTTGTTTTTTTTTTTTTTTTTTTAATTTAAAATTCCCAATCAGAATTGAATTTTTGATGAAGAAATAAAAAAAATAGATGCAAAAAATGAAGGAAAAAGGTGGATACAAGAGAAAAGAGCGGGAAGAAACGAGAACAGAGATACACACGTGTCCCAGGGACTCGTGTGGTTCTTTGTGAAATATTCGAGAGTCTTCGGAGACGGTTATAAATGCGCGCTAATGCTCGGTTTGTGTTTGACCAATTGGAGGGGTTGGAAACTGTCACGGGGAAATTTTTTTTTGGCGCGCATACACTGAATCGATGATTACACCTGGGATTTTTATAATTGTGGGTGAATTCAGAATTAAAGATTCCTGATTAAAGATTAAAATCTGAATTTTTCACTCAAAATATGAAAAAAAAAAGAAATTTTTTGATACATGATACAACATGATCGACCGTTTTTTAAACAATATTTATTATTTATTTATAAAAAGGAGATATTTGAAAAAAATTTAATATATTGAAAAATGTAATTTGAATGATGCTGATTGTGTATAATTTTTTTCAAAATTTTCTCACTCAATTTAATAGAAAAATTCAACAAGTAAAAATCTCCACATCTACAGTGTGATCAGTACTGTGTACAGTGGATGCTGATGAGCTACTTTAAATATTATTCATGAAATTTTAAAAATATTGATGGGATAAAATATTAAAAAATCACAATTTTTCGTTAAAAAAAAAAATTGCTACAATTTTTTTTCCGTCACTACATTAGGGGGTAAACGATTATTTACACTAAATGAAAACAGAAAAATCCTACGGGGGTAATCATGATTGTTGTAATAAAGCGCGTTACGCCCACTGGTCACGGTGTACAATGCAGACTTATACACACCTGTCCCCTTGCCCGCATGATTTTAAATTTTGAAGATGTTTTTTTTTCCCCCAACGGTCGAAACTACCCCCATTTAACCTTGGCACCGTGATACACCTAGGTAGCCACCCCCTGCCCCTATACATACCCTTTTGAGGGGCAGTCAAGGATACTGAAAAATTAAAGATAGAGGGAATATAAGATACAGCCAATTCCGTTGACATTTCACTAAACAAAAAAAAAAAATGTATTTCCTCATTCAAATATTCAATTTCATGATTTTTATTTAATACCCAACACTTGACCGAGAGTTTAAACTCCTGGTGCACCACAAAATTAGGATGTGTGTGATGCTCTCCCCCCCCCCCCCTCCCCTTCCCCTCATTTTTGCGCATCAGACTGTAACTGGTAAAATTAACACGGAAACTGAACATCCGCTTCTCGACAAATGACACCCTCTTCTCTCTGTTATTGGTCAATATTTTTTTTATTTTTTTTATTATCAATTAATTTTTAGGATTTAAATTATATGAACAATTCAATGGAAGAGAATTTAATAATATTTGAAAATACAAAATTAGTTTTAATTGGATATTTTTTTTGGTTTTAGAGATAATGTTTATGATCGTTTGCATATTTTTATAATTCTCAAGGTACAAATTAACCCCCCCCCCCCCCCCCCCCCACGTATACAAAAGAGAGTAAGAAATGACAATTGAAGTTGAATAGTAAACATTCTCCAGTGGTTTCACGATAAATATAAAATTTTACATTTTAACGAGTTGCCTCAAGGGGAATGTTAAAGAATCTTCTCATTATCCATAATTATCCAGGATTTTCTCCTGCCAAACGAGAAATCCATTTGCACAACTCTGGTATCCACTGATGTAAACTTAATGACTCTTGTCCAGCTCAATTCATCATCTCGTGTTGTTTTGAAAATTGTAAGATGGAGTGAAAAATGCTAAATGATATTTTCTGGAAGATATTTATTCGTGTTGGGACGATAAATGTCATTTTCAGTGTTTTGAATAAAGGAGTGAGTAATTAGAATGAATGTTGAATAGGGAATTGGTTGGATATTTCAACTTCTCCACCCACGTTGCATGCCCGAGAAAGGTCATGGATGGCTTAAACCAGTCTCGGAGAGACTTGGTTATTTTTTTTTTTTTTTTAAATTTATTCACCATTCTCTGACTCTCAAAATTCTTATTCATCTCTTGTTGAGAGAACACTTTGAAAGATTTTATTAAAATTATTTTGCAAATATCTCAGGATCTGGTTGAGTTATCAAAAAAAGTGAAAAGACATTTTTTGTAGAAAATTTAATTCCCTACAAAAAAGGTCTCTTGATATTTTTCTCTAAGTATGATAGTTTGAGAAATATATGGAAGAATAGATCGAAAATTTTATCGGGATGATTATCTCTGTCAATATCTCTGGAATTAGTAGATTTATGAAAAAATGTCAGAAGACCTTTTTTGCAGATCATAAAATTACCTATAAAAAAGGTCTTTGATGATTTACTCTAAATCCATTACTTTCGGAGATATTTGCGAAATAACAGCTTAATAATGAAATAAATCAAAAATATCCCTATGATATTCAATTTGAAAATACAAGGAAACTCCATTAAAATCAAATAAACATATCCTCCATGAAAGATACAATCTGAAGGAAAAAGCAAATTTTCTCTCCCTCCTTGTCGATTTAATTCTCAACTTGAACAAAAAAATCATGTTAATCATAATGCTTTATTCCACGCAATGACTCGGTTCTCACGTACCCCAGTACAATGCTCATATTCTCAATAAGACCACTCCAGAGATCGCAACAGAGTGTAACCATGTCCCTCCAAAGTGACGGGATATCGATTGCGGTGACGAATATGTGAGAACCTCATCGAATCCCTCGCAACTTCCGGTTCAGTCACCCCTCAGGAACTGTACCCTCTGCAAAATTTTAAATTATAGAATGAAAATGGAAAAAACTATGGATCTAAACATGCAATAAACGTTATCATTATCGATTGTTCAATGTTAGCTTTTAAACACAAAACCGGACGTGCTCACAGTGATCATAAAATTGACCGTTGGCAAAGGAGAGAGTCCTCATTCATGGATTGTCTATACCTATAACCAGAGGAAGTTGATGCATTTCTGCAGAGTGAATCCTACCAACATCGAACACACCCATTTCCTGGCGTGACGGATAAATGCACATTTCTTTCTTTTTTTTTTACAAAAAACTATAATACGTAAATGTGCATGCAGTGTGCGCTTTGGTGGTCGCTTGAGCTTGTTACACGTATATTGCCATTTTTTTTGCCCTATCCATCTTTCTCCTCCGCTGAATAATCCCGGAAATGATGTTTATCCCAATGGTGATCATTGTACCTTTGGTTTTGTCAGAGAGGGCATTTTTTTTTTCAACAATACACAAAAGCCGACACTCGAAAATCCTGTCACGTTCTTCCGGAGATGGATACGATATATTTTAAAACGTGTTCATTGACACATGTTTATAAACTTTCTGATGAAGAAGTTGATCATTTTGAGGATGGAGAATGTTTTATTTTTATAGGGAAAATGTTCTATTTTGAAATCAGAATTTGATGAAGGTGATAAAGATAATGCCATGATGATGGTTAAAGAGAAATAAATCCTAATACAGTCCGCAATATTATGAAGAACAAAAACCATCGACAGCTGACAGAGCACATCGAAGGGGTTACGATCCATCCATGTTCGAATAACTGTTTTGGAGATCGTAGGAGGGATCAATTGAGAGAAAAGTGAAATCGAGAAATATTGAAACTCTACCCTTTCCAGCATCACCACCTGGCTGTCTACATAGAGCACTCAAAATTATCCGTTACCCTGCAACAATATTGCATCAAATGAATTCGGTTCAACTGTATACTCCAAAAATTTCTAAATCCAGGATTTCTGGATGTATCCAATTGACGAATGGAGAAGAAGATGAAGAAGAAGAAGACAAGTTCAAACAGTAGCTCTCTGATATTTGTAGGCGTTCTTTGTTATATTTCAAACACGCCCGAGTCATCGGTCGGCGTTCACTTTTGTGGAGCAGTTAAACCGTCGAAAGGAAAAGTCCATCAAAAATAATATAACCACCCGTAGCATGCCTTGATCCTCTCCTGGTTTCCTTTGGTAGAATGGGAGAGCTCTGCTGTGCATCAATGCGCTTCGCTTGGCAACCGAGGAACAATGCTTAATACGTTCCTCTCTACCATCGACACTCATTCTGAAGTGGTCTAGGTAATTTGCTGACTACAATAAGGACAAGATCGATGTTTTTGGAGAGCTGGCTAAAGGCATTGGGTCAAATCCAGAAGGATAATGATTGTTGAATGTTTCGGATATGACAAGATCTCCAATCTTCGGCGTATTCATCAAAGAAAAGATCAATTGTATCCATGGGTCAAATGTTGGATCTTCAGTGGTTCCAGCGGATCTCCGGAGGACCAGCCCCAAGTCCAAAACAAATAGAATCTAAAGGACTGAAGTACATCTCAAAGAAATTGAATATGGATCCTATGTTTGCTCATCTGTTTCTGTCAGTTCTCCTGCAAAATTTAGAGGTGAATCATCATTCTTATTTTTTGAAAATATTCAAGAGGCTGGAGAATAAAGGGGCAACCCTTTGTGGTTTCTGACCGTAAGGTCCAGGTGATCTTGTAGAGACACTCATCTTTCATAGTATAGATTGATGAAGAGTTGACGAATTTCGAAAATGGAAAACGGTTTTGGAACTCCAAGAATCTCCAAAAACACTAAAATCCCAGGAATTATTGAACCACTCACGATGAATACAAAAAAACAAAACAGAAAACTATCAAGTACTGTCAGAGCACAGCAGTTACTGGGATTCAAGAGGCCCCGAAGGTTCAACAATGTTTTTACGACAGTGAATAAGCTTGTCCAATTACCCCATAAGCGCTTGGGGCGATTTGAATACTTAAATTCTCAAAAAAAAAGAAAAATCTCACCTCAGTTCTTCATAAAAACTGGACGTTTCCACCTAAGAGATGCAGCAATTTTTATCTTCTCCTTTTTAAGTAAAACCCTTGACACAACAGTTTGAAAGCATTTACACCAGTCATTCCATTCTCAGCTACATCTTTGTCTTAATCTTTATTTGGAAGAAAAAAACCCTCGACTGCAGTCTCCAAGTTCGAGATATGTGAGTGGAAAAATTTAAAGACCGTTGGGATCAGTCTAGTACCTCCAGAGATCCCTTTTTTGAGCACCAGCTGTTCACCACCTCCCACTCTTTATCCTCTGCTTCGTCTTCTTCCTTCAGCGATCCATTCGCTATCTCCACTGGCTATCGCAGGAACCGCATAAGAGCAATCCGGTGGATAGAGTGAGATAATAAGATTTTTCGTCGGTTAGAGAAGTTTTGGTTTTTCTTTTTGTTAAATGTGTGTAATACAGAGCCACCTCACTCACCCAGAGCAGCTGGATTGTGAAGGATCTCGTAAAATACATGGGTCACGCCTTGCACTCCGTCTTCACCAACAGATACTTCACTGGTATCGTGTGTTCGTGGGGGTATGGAGAGGGGAGGAAATAGGATATATCGATTATTTGTTTCGCTCCTGAGCTGGGATTGCCAGATGCAGTGTGTAATTAAATTTTATGATGAGAATTGCCGAATCATCTAGTGGTAATTTGAGGTATTTTGTTCATTGTTCGGGGATATATTGTATCTGAAGGAACATTACTGTTGATAGAGCTTAAGAAGACAGTTATTAGCACATAAATATCTGAAATATGAGACAACAAATCAACCTTTGTCTCATCGAATAAATTGTCGAGTGGCATATTGAGGTTTTGCATGATGTCTTCCGGGATAAATAGCCAGATGCCAGTAATTAGAGATCAGTATGTGAAGAGCGTGTACACTCAAGTCCCTTCCGCTCTTCTGCACACTTTGCAACCCCCGCAGGATCTCATATTTCCTTGTGCCATGTTGAAGAAGGAAGTCGATACCCCTAAAATTCATGTGATAGTCACCTGGATCCCCCGTGAATTCCAACACCCAGAACTCATCGCATCATTCTGCATTTTTTAAGCATAAAAATCGCATTAACCTCCGTAGCAATCGGAAAAACTGCTCATTCCCGCGCGAATCCAATGGAGCGCGGGAATTTTGGTGTCTCGAGGCTGTGTAACGGCCGTTGGTCTTCTCGAAAGTGGCAGGTGCGAGTTTGGCCAGACTTCATTAAACGCAATCCCATCTGCGTCCTCGTGTTTCCAAGACGCCGTGCTCGTGGTTTAAATTCTTCTGAGGAAGGAGGAGAAGGACGTTGGAAAGACGTTGAAACTGAAAAGACATCAAACAGTTACGAAACACTTTATCCTTCATTGATAACTGCCATTTTTCAAATGATACTTTTCAATTATTTGATGTTTGATGTTTAAAGAGGATCAAATGGATTCACAACCTTGTGAAAATATATATATACTCCCCTCCTTCTTTGGATGCAGAAGATATAAAAAGTTAGAGAGAGAACCTTTTTTTTTATATGTTCCGGTTTTCTTTGTTCGTTGAGCAACGGAAGAATTCTGAGCGCGTGTGTGCGGTTCTTTTGAAACGCCGACAGTAGTCGGGACACGGAGATCTCAAGATGCTGGAGGAAAACAGGGAACAAGGGATCCCCGATCATTGCAGAGAGGTTTCTTGGAACTAGGAGGTTGTCGCGTGGCTAAACTTTAGAAACGCGTGCCAGTTTTTTTTTATAGGTGAACTTGCATTCAGAAAATCGTATCATCTCTCTATTTAAACTGTTTTTGGGTAAATTAGGGAGGAAAAGGGAGACCAGTTCCACTGTTTTTTCCACTTCTGTATAGAGGATTCATCACCCAGAAAAAGGTGTTCTCAAATTGTCGAAATCGATATCGATTCAAGAACATTGAAAATTCCTTTGTGTACTTTTCATTTTTGACATTACGTATAGGGTTTATATTCTCCCTTCATACCTCTCAATCTATGAAAAATCAATGTGGATCGAGGGTGTATTAAAATTTCACGGAGTTTAAGACCTGCTGTGCTTGCTCACAATACCCAACACACACTTGCTAACCCTCTTTACAATTCGTCATTCGTCTCTTTCTCATGGACATTTCTTTGGATCCATTGCCCGTCACACATACATACCTCTTGCGAACCAAGACAAGTCCTGTTTGCACCCTTGGTAGAAGTCAGTAGTGAGTCCTGGGTGGGAGAGGAACACAGGAGTGGTGCAAGATGTGGCTTTTAAAAATTTAAAGGGATCGGATGGGAATTGTCGAGCAACAGGCTCATGGGGACCAACAGCTGACGAACACCTACGGGAGAAATAAAAAGGTCTTCCAGGTAGAAAGATGTTTTTGAATCTCATGGTGAATGTGTGGGATGATTCTTCTAGTGGGGGTGAGGAAAAGGTGCATGGAAAAGTGACATTGATTGAGGGGCTTGGGAAAATCGCGAAAAGTAGAGTTTTCCCGCCAATTTTGGTTACTATTTCACTGGATATTCAACATATTTTGGAGAAAACTCTATTTTTATTAAATCAATTACATACTAGTCTTATACTTGTAAACGAATTTATACAAAATTTATCGACTCATCCATTCTCCACCTTCCGAAATAAATGGTCACTGAGTAAATACGTACCCTCTAATTTGCAGAATCTCCAGGTACCGCACAGCAGGAGCCGAACCCCCTCCAGCCCTTGAGGTAATTCTAAATGGCGCGAACGTGCGATCAACACCACTGGGCACATCTGAGGGACAGAGGAGTCGAAAAGGTAAGTGTAAGAAAATTATACCAAGCCCTCTTTTTCCCATCATTAAACCAGACTCAGGTATACCTAATGATATTTACGGCATGAAAATTTCGGACATGACTCTGGGTATTCAAGAGTTTCTTGAATAGAGAAAACATACCTGGGGTTCAGTCTTTCTTCCGGTCAAGAAAATGAGGAACGAGGAAGAGGGGTATGTACCGTCATCCCGGAGCCTTGACGCGGCAATAACGAGGCTTCATGTTGCAAAACCATAATAAAACATTTCTTCAATATTTTTATACTTTATTGAAGGGTACAATATTCCTCATCAATCATTTTCTCCTGCAAAACTATAAAAATTTGAAAGTTTTTTTTTTCATCCTTTATCATAAAGTTGATTGACAATGAAACATTGTCTTGATTGTTAACTTTTTATTCATGTTCTGATTGGTAGATGGATCAATCGATCAATTAATGATTTCCATGACTACGAGAATGTTATCGTTTCGTTTGTATTAAATTGCGCGCAGTTCATGTATAGTTTTTGTTTTTTTTTTCTTATTCATGTGTAGTTATAACCTTTTTTTTCTTTACATTTTCCCTATTTTCCAGTTTTTCCCACAAGTTTTATATAGCCCAGAGGCAATTTACAAAATATTGCACGAGAAAGAATCGAAAAGACAATATGTTTGGTGAGTCGGGATTTGGGGTGAATTCTACAGTCAAAATGGTTAATTTTGAAATTTTTTCTAATTTGATCCTTTTCCAATGCTTCTCGCGAGTTCTGACTAGCCGGGCACCGATTATGAAGATATCAAACGAGAAAGAATCGAAATGACGGAATTTTGGGTGGGCCGGTTTCGGGGGTGAGCCATTCTCCAGCCGAAATGGCCAATTTTGACATTTTCTCTAATTCAACTCTTTTCTATTTTTTTCCGCGAGTTCTGAGTAGCCTGGCAGCTATTTTGAAGATATCAAACAAAAAAGAATCGAAAAGACAAAAATTTGGGTGGGCCGGTTTCAGGGGTCAGCCATTCTTCAGTCAAAATGGTCAATTTTGACATTTTCTCTAATTTAACGATTTTTCAATTTTTCTCTCGAGTTCTGAGTAGTCGGGCAGCTATTTTGAAGATATCAAACGGAAAATAATCGAAAAGACAAAATTTTTGATAAGTCGAAATTTGGGGCGAACTATTCTTTAATCAAAATGGCCAATTTCGAAAAACTATCTATTCTAACTATTTTGCAGTGTTCCTTGTGAGATCTGAGTATTCGGGCAGTAAGTACAAAAATATAACAAGCTTTCATATTCGAAATGTTAAGAAATGATAGAAAGTGTATGATTATGCAGAAAATGCATAATTGTTGTGCGCTACAGCGCTTACTGGAAGGTAGTCGCGCGCGTTAGCGCACATGATGCCCTAGTCAAATCATAATTCTTCATTTATTACGTGAATGCCATATTCATTCAGAAAGAATATCACCTTCTTAAGTATTTTTTCCGGAATGGAGAGTGATATGATACAGAAGCACCTGCCATTTTGTGTATTTAGCGTACGAAGTTACACAGTTTTTCGGCACCTGCCAAGCATCCTTTCTCTTCTCGGTAAGAAAATGGTTTTTATCTTCGAAGCTTCGAATTACGAGTGTGAAATTGCGCATTAGTCCTTCCCTTCATAACACAAATATCATCATAGAGTTTTTTAATTCATCATCACCTGTTTCATATTTCCATTAAAATGAACTTTTCGTATTAATGAGGAGAAGATACGAGTCATATCACAATTTTCCCATGTTTTTATTCTTCCATATTTCACAATGAACCACCCCAACAGATGGACATATTTCTTTTACAAAACTTCCTGTTATATTTCATATTGAATAACGGTTTTTATGAGTAAATCCATATATTACATAACATTTGGCTGTGTTTTTCTCAAAAAGTTGTCTCTCATTGAAAATATTATTTTTTAATTTAAAAAACCATTAAACTAAATTTTCACGTATTTCTCAATCTGACATTATCAAAATAATAACATATTTTAGAGAAAAATGTCAAAAGACAATTTTTGTTGGAGATTTTGTGATCTACAAAAAAGGTAATTCGACATTTTCTTCTAAAATCACTAGTTTTCGAGATATATGAAAAATTGGAAAAGTTGGAATTTAGTCGTAGAGAAATTTCAATCGAAAAACGCAATGAACCACAAAATTGGACTCATTACAGTGAGAACCATCATGAATTGCTTCAAAACACTGTTCGTGCGATTTTCCCACAGTAAAACCCTTCGGTAAGATCATTATTCAGGAAACGAGAATCGATAGAATATTAAAAAACACCCACATTGGCATGCCATGATTGAACATATAATACCCCCCTCGTTGTTAATTAACGAAGAATCCATCTGCCCAAAAAACTAAGTTATCCAGGTGCTAAACGAGGGGTGTGGCAGTCACCCCATCGTCAGATCGTGTTTCATACTGATAAACCATCTATCTGAACATCGGCATCTCTATAAATCCACCAATTGTGACAATAAAAAAACACAAATATTTCAAGCTTTATCATATACGTTATTTCATTCCTTCGTCAGTTTTCGATTATAAAATATTTTCGAAAAAATTCACATGAACATATGGGGAATTTTTTTTTTATATGACGATTGACAGATCATAAAACCACGATATCCAGTATGAATTACATTTTTTATCATGTACGTTATTTATTTCGTGAGAAGAATGTAAATGATTGCAGTCTGAAGACTTTATTTTTCCCACACTTAACTATTCTTTGTTCTTTAAATAGAAAATTTCTTTATAAAATTCACCATTGGGGAGTAAAAATTAATACGTTGGACCAAATTTATAGGGGGTCAATATAGAGTTCGCACGATGATCAGACAGATGACGCGATAAACATTTAAATTTACCTCCTAAAGAGGGTAATTGGGGTGGGCGTATCCGTGACGAGTACAACCGGTGATATCCTGAACTGTTGGTTATACCAAATCGCTGATGTTGTTTGGTTCCCAGCGCCATATGTGACTAGATCATATGTGTTCAATTTATGTATTCGGTGAGTAATAAGTGTAAACGGTTCAGTTATGATATTCTATTATTAAATTTTTCGGATTATCATATACAATAATTTGATTATCAGCTTGATCGATTAATATTCCAAGCTCTTGCACTAGTTCGACCATCACTAGTTAACATATTTGTACAAAATAACTACGTAATGGCATTAAATATCAAAAGGAAATTGAGTTTACAACTCTGTGACTGAAATAACATGATTAACATGCGGTATATTCATGGGATTTGCGATGATCGGTGAGAGTTTTTTTTTCGCCATGCAATGAGATACAGTCCGATTGAGATTATCAATGCTACTGCTATGATTCCTCCGATCACTGCACCGATGTTCAATCCTGTGTGAGCTTGACAATTCTCAACTAAATATAGAAGAAAGAAAAAACATTATTAATCATAAATTATGGTCAGAGTTTACTGTATTTTTAAGTTGAGATATTTGGACTTTTACCTTTTATTGAAGAAAGATCTCTGCTCGAGGTAAATGCTATCAATGCAATACTCGTGATAGTCATATCAATATCGCCTGCTTTGACATCAGTTGGAGTATCGCAAACATAAATGGTAGTGTCGACTTTGGATGTAAACAAGCTTAAACTAGATTTCGACTCTCCTCTGAGAGTTTTAGCTATGAATCAGAAGAATTAAAGTTCATTAAGTCACTTTATTCTATCATTTGAAAATATTAAAGAATCTCACCTGAAGAATTCGGAAAATTGTGGGCATCGAGGAAAATCGATGCTTGAACTTTATCAAGTTTAGCCATCTTTCCATCATTGATAAAATTGAATACAAGAATATTATCTTCTCCATGATCGAGAGTGTTATTGACAGTTGCAGTTGCGCGTTTCACTTTCGACTTTCCTTTTTCCTTCCACATGAGTATCAGTTCAGCATGTCTTCCGGTACACGTGCCGTTCGATTTGGCTGTACTTGGCACATGTAGATTTCCCCTTGAGACCTTAATAAACATGATTATAGTGAGCATTCAAGAGTTTTTGGAGAAAACATTTCACTTTTTTCGATGGTACAATGATATATTGAACCGAATATGGAACTTACAGTTTGATCGGATTTGACGTATAACACTTCCAAGTTAATGGACATGTTTGCCAGTAGACATGGCAACCCCGTATCGCTGTGGTTGACTATGAAGTTGAATGCAGTGTCTGATGTGATCTTCAGTACTTGTGGTTCTTTCGATGGGGAAGGCGGACTGCTTTGCGTATGATTAGCTGTACAATTCGGTTGTGATTGACAATGAAGAGGTGTTGCGGTAGAGTTTGCAAGCAATGTAGAATTATGAACCGGAGTTGACGTAGTTGTGTTTGCTTTTAAATTCTCATGAGTCGTAACAGTTGAATTATGATGAAGAGCAGTTGCTGTCAAATTATGAGCAGCTGTAGAATTCGCTGATGCCGTAGAGTTGTCTCCATGACTCGTACTATTCAGCATCCCTGTAGAACCATAAATATCTCTTGAATCTTTCTCCATTGTATCACCTACCCATGCCAATGAGAAAGGAGATAAACTCGACTCATGTTGAGGTAGATCTACTCAGGATGATAAAAAAATTTTAACCTCTTTAAATTCTACGTCAGTGATTACCGAATTACCAAATTTAAAGTGTTTTTTCTTTTTCGAATTTCATTGATTTTCTTGTTTTTACGGACTTACCTGGAGTTACAGTCATATTTTCTGTAGATGCTGCATCATGACTTGAGGCTGCGGTCGTTACGTTTATTGGACTTGGTGTTGATGTCACATTTGATGGACTTGGAGATGTTCCATTTGAAGATTCGGTGGTTGAGTTTTGGGGAGAAGATTCTAAATGCCTAGTGGCTCGAGTTGAATCTTCCTTGAAATTTCCTGTACTATTCCGATTATAAGGATTTTTGAGAGAATCCCAATGAGGAATAGTAGAGTGCCCATGAGCTGAAGATGTAGTTCCATTATTTGGAATCTGAGTTTTAGAGTTTCCAGGAGTTGGAGGCGTTGATGATTCCTTCCTCGTTCTATTCGAAGATAGTGATGGACTTCCAGTAGTTGGACTCAGTCCTGATGTTGAATTTGCAAAAACAGCGGAAGTGCTATTCGCAATTGATGTTGAATTCGTTAATCCTGAAGGACTTCTTGGAGTAGTACTATTGAATGCAGATGTATGATCATGTTTACCACGTTCAATAGCATCATTATCATGAGCCTTCGTTGCTACAGGATACTTAGTCTCCATCAAATCCTCAGAACTTGAACCATTTCCAGAAGACTCCAATAATTCATCATCACTCGATGACTTCGAAGGCACTCCCTTTTGACATAATACTTGATCCACTGAAACAAATCCAGAAAAAAAGTATAAAAACAAGTTCCATCAGGAAAAGTATAAACATTGCTTACAGACTAAAACAACAATTGAAAAAGTTGATTCAACAAGCAAAATTGATTAACCACAGCATGACAAAAACTTATTTCTTTCCGGCAAAATCAATTATACGGCGGTCTTTTTGCCACGAAATAAAGAAAGTGAGAAACGGAAGCGCCAATTTTTTTTTTCCACAGACAGGACCACACCAGGCGCCTCGTCTTCACTAGAGGCCTAATTACCGTTTCACCGAGGATATGGCGTCAAGGCCATTAGCAAGGAAAATTCTTGCTCACGGCCTTGCAATATCGTTACGCTTAAAGTCCTAACACTAATGCCTGCTCATGAGTAAATTACGCTCGGTGGCGTCAACTTTTTTACACAGAACATCTACATTCTTTCACAATTGCAGACATTGATCAAACCTTTTGCTATTATGCGATTTAATTCAAATAAAACATACCTTGGACAACCGTGACCAACAAAAGAAGATAGAGTCCTCGCGTCTGCCACATGTTCACTCATTCAATAATTACAATTCCTCAACAATTCTTCATCACAAAATTTATTGCAATACAACCAATAAAAACTGAATATTTATCAACTTTTCTTTAATCTACTCTCGAAATAAAAAATTTCATTTGTCCAGAATATTGACACAGATGTATCTACACTATCCGAAGTTCTGCACGATTTGGCGATACCAGAAAAACTGAAAATAATTGGGCGACGCGAGTCGTTATTGAAGGCCCCACCCCCCACCTACTTTAGAATATAAATTGCCGGTTGAAATTTTTTAACTGATAACGCCTCATCGTTTTTCGATTCTCGAATACTTCGTAGATTCCACAATTGAGGTTTTTTTCGATATTATACTGCTGGTGGTTATTTTCATTATTATCGAGTCATGTTTTTCCAATTTTAGAGGAAGAATTGAAAGATGAAAGAAAAAAAATCATATTATAGTCAAATTCAGTAGCGAATTGGTAAAACGGTTTAAGTCGATTTCATCCTAGAGTCAGTTTTTGATGGATATCTTCGAATCTATGGGAGATGGCGAAATTTTCGTAAATACCTTTTTTGTAGCTCTTATTTTACTCTTCAAAAAAGATCTCTATGAAAATTTCGCTATCTCGTTCAAATTCCGAGATATTTATCGAAAACTGACCCTAGGATGAAATCGACTTAAACCGTTTTACCAATTCACTACTGAATTAATTTTTCCTTATTCTAAAAGTTGAATATTGTGCATGATTACCTAAGGAAAAAAATTTAACGGGCAATTTTGATAGTTTTCTTCGTCAACAAGAGAATAATTATGCAGTCTGTGTCGTATGGACGAGGGAGAGTACAGAGACCTTTAATTCAACCGCATAACTGTTTTTCATGCACACCTTTGCTGGGGTTTATAAATCGGAAGTGGTTACACGCACCGGCTTTATACCGTGACGTGCATATTATCGGTGTACAGTTTGTACTGTTTTTTAATCATTACTCAGAGTGGTCAAGTTTCATTGATAGCCATACAGCTGGTGACTATTATCTTTGCCTGTAACTAGTACTTTGCGATGTATGATTTTTCGGGTATTCTTCCGTTTTTTTTTCTCTTTCAATTGAACATATTACAGTTTGTCCAATTATTTACAATTTCATATAAATCAAGAGTTATATCAAAATTGTTCAGCAACTGTTCATGCGGAAAAAATCATATGGTGATGATTATGCAATTCGTCATATTTGGTTAAACTCGTTCTTAAAAAAAAACAGCTTATCGGCATACCCTGTATACAGTACAGATGTGGAGATTTGAACTCGTTGAATTTTCTATTAAATTGAGTGAGAAAATTTTGAAAAAAATAATACACAATCAGCATATTTTTATAAATAAATAATGAATATTGTTTAAAAAACGGTCGATCATGTTGTATCATGTATAAAAATTTTTTTTTTTTCATATTTTGAATGAAAAATTCAGATTTTAATCTTTAATTAGGAAAAAGTTACGGATTTTTCATAGAAATGAGGGATTTTCAATTGAAATGAAAGTATAAGAATTTTTAAAATTGTGTTGTTGGTGATTCTAAGATTAAACTGGGTATATCAAGTGCTAAATATGTTATTGAATTTCAGGCAATCAATATGAATTCCTTGAATGTGAAATACACGCCCAAATAATCTTGACACATTTCCATTGAACAATGAAATAACGTAATATTCCAAGAAATTATTCGAGACAATTGAGACTGACACAGTGGCATCGTCACTTCTCTGAATCGCGATGGTGCACTCCTTGACCTTGTAAAATTGGCCAACCCGGTAATATCTCAGGCATACACAAGAAATATCACGTATAACTCAATAATGACATTCAGACACTTGTGTAATCATCGAAAGAAACCAATTGTCAAAAAAAAAATTTAATCTCCTTTTCGAAAACCCCAAAAACTATCATTTCAGATAAGATTTATTAGTTTCTATACAATAGTCATAAAGTTAAATGTGATCATATCCAGAATTAGACATAATTATTCATAAAAATGAATATTAACTCAAAATTTCAGAAAATATAATAGAAATTATTATCAGTGCTCGATCATCCCTCGACAACTTTCCAATGAATAGTGCTCACGTGTCCGATGGCCATTCGAGGAAAGGATTCATGTGGCTGTGAACAATGGACATCAGTCCTAGTATATTTGACAGCTGCTAGGAAGCACACGACAGGCTCCATGTGCCCATGAGCAAACCGGGAGAATTGGTAGGGCCATTAAGGTACCGTAATTTCCACTGTTTGATGGTTCTCCTTTTGAAAAAGTCCTGGAGGTGAAATATTTTCGTGTCAAATAAGTCTAATGTCTGATGGGTCATCAGTATGATCAGCAATCCTATTTGCTTACAACACTTTTCTGACCATCAGAAAGCAGATGTTCCTCTTGCCAACTCTGTTGATCATTAAATTCAACTCTCGAAGAAGGAAAGGTAGCTTTTAGTCAACAAAATGAAAAGAAATGATAAAAATCTCATCAGATTTACTTTTTCCAGTGATCGATTCAGGGAATCATTATTGCTCAATCGTACATCTGCCTACCCCTTTTATTCACAGGCCAGTGGTTAGCCACAATGACGCCAATGTTTTGCTTTAAAGGGATAAATAATTGTACTGTGTCGATCACTAGGCTCTTGGAATTTTGGCTTTTATTATTAGTACTTGGTTAGGTTTATCGGATAAGTCATCGACAATCGGTGAAATATGAAAGAAATTTTTAACGGTTTTTCTTTATCACCAATTTTTAAAATATTATTCATTAAATAATCAATTTTTTAATTCAAAATTTTCAGATTTTTTTTTCTTTTTTTTAATCAAATCGATTTTGAGTGAAAAATAAGAATCAATTTTTTTTTTAATTTCGACAATTTTTTTTAAATTGACACACGAGAAGCCACCATACGCAACCCGTGACACAAGTTTCAATCGTGATCAAATTTCTCAGTGTCATCTGCTCATCGTATGTTCATTTTAAAATTAATCGAGAGGGATCATCGATATCGTATTACTCATTCAAAATTTATTCATCAATATACCAGCATCACATCACTCAGTCACAATAATAATATTGTTTGTCAACGATTAATTACAATTTTTTTTATAACACAGACGCATTTATCAAATTGTTTCGTGTCAAGGTCGAATAACAGTTTTGATGTAATTTTATTGATTTAAACAAAATTTATCAATTTTTTTTTTAGTTAAAAATTTTTAAAAATCGGTTTTATTTGTTTTCCGAATTAAATATTCGACATTTCTTCATAATCATAGAGAACATGTGCACCGGAAGCATCATTTTTCCGTTAGACAAATTCTCTAAAAAAAAAAAAACCACAAACTTATTTGTTTACTCTTGAATGAATTAAGCCACATGTGCCTAAAAATCCTGGGGGTCCTATCGAGCCCCCAAAAAATTCATAATTATTATTCTAAATATCAAATACATTTCCCGTGACATTTTTCAACCGGAAGTGATTTGATTATAAATGTTAAAAAATCACTAGTGCGTGATACACATGTGTTCTTATGACCATTTCCATTAAATCTTGCACCCTCGAAAAAATTTTATAATAAAATATACAGAAACACGAGGGTATGAATTATTTATTTGTTGGCAATTGTACGGTGTAACGCTCGAAAAAATAGGAAATATTTTTCAAGTGGGATTCCGGAAAAGAGTGATGTTTTGAAGTGTTTGAGGTTATGGAGATATTTGTGGGAATTGAAATACTTTGGTTTGCGTGAATGAGAGCAAATAGCGTGTAATGAGGATGAATGTGCCTCAAACAATGTCATTTTGAGAATATCAAGGGGAGATAAATCCATTTATTGAATAATTAACCTCATTTACACTTACGATTTTCAAATTTGAGGTTAGAATTTCGAATATTTGAACATAACCAAAAAATGCTTTTCGAAATATTGATTTATCTCGATAATGAGTGATTCTACAAAAAAATGTCAAGATACATTTTTTGTGGAGAATTTCCTAATCTACAAAAAAGGTCTCTTGCTATTTTTCTCTAAAATCATTCGTTATTAAGGAAATCATAAATGAATAGAAATATCGATTGTAATCACTTTTGATTTCTCCATTTAAATTGCAAAAATCTCTTCATTATTAAGCAAAAATAGATTAATTACAATGTCATGGTTTCTCAGTGACGAATACCTCTCTCCCGAAAAAAAATAACACCATAATTTGTGCTGATTGCAGGTGATCATCAACGATACGCAAATACATTCACGGATGTGGCTTTTTTAGCCCGTGACCATATATTCGGGGGTTGCACGCTTTACTGAACTTCCACTTGTACATATCATTCGAAGAAAAAAAAAAACCCCCGCACAGATAGAAAATTGAAATGGGGTGGGTGATGTGTTCTCAGATGGGGTTGTCCAGTGAATTTCACCTGAGTTTATAAATATGGAAATCCATATGATTCTGGTGCTGTGTGTAGTCAAGCATCCTTCCTCTTCCTTTCTCTACCCCCTTGAACAACCCCGGAAGCACTTCAGTGGGGTCTTTGGTGAAAAAAAAAAAGTAAATAATATATCGGTGATTAGTCTCGTGTTACATGCGGCAAATGCAAATCTTGAATTATCATTTTTTATTTTATTTTTTGCTCTAATTGTTTCAGAATAATTTACTTTTTTTTGCATATTCTATTTTTCTACCGTGAATATACTATTGAAATAAATAGTATTCTATTTTTTTTTAATTAATAAAAAATCATATTTTTTTAAACAATTAATGATTAATTGTTTTTTTTTTTAATTTTCCAAAAAATTGAATAATTTAGCTAAAAAATAAATATGTATGAAAGATATTTGCAGATTGTCGCAGTCATACTGTGCCTACCCCACATGAACTCGTTCAGCGAGGCTCAGGCTAATATTATCCGGTACTTACAAACACCCCAACGTGTGTTATACACGTGTAATTCATAGACTATCCCAAGCACAAGCGTCTCACGAGCAGTGATCGGTCAGTCGTATCCAACTGTTCAGAGAAGCCGACGTAAAAACTTCACCTGCAGCTAAGATGCAGTGTACATTTCCTTTTAAAATTTGTAACGAATGCACTTTGAAGCGGTTACAAACGCTCGAAATTTATGCCCCGTAAAATATTCGTATTGATGGGTTTCGGTGTATAATTTCTTCTTATTTTCCTAAATGCATTGTTTCATGCAATTTCAAGTTAATAAAAATGTAAATTCTTAATTATCTTGATAACGAGTAACTCCAGGAGAAAATGTCAAAAGACATTTTTTGTCGGAAATTTTATTCTCTACAAAAAAGGTCTCTTGACATTTTCTTGTAAAATCACTCATTAACGTGATAAAAATAATTTCTTTGGAAAAAAAAAAATTTTAATCAAAAATTTTCTGTTGCACTCAACGACTCAATCGAGCAGCTGATAAAGAAATCATTCCACGCTTGGTTGTCCATAAAATTCATTACCCTTGTAATAATCTTGAGCCACCAACGGCACTTTTCGCTCCATCAACTACTCGCTGGGGAGGCCATGCCCCTAGCAAAGTATCCCCTCTAAATTGAATGAATTTATACTAGTCATAAGACAACGAGTAAAGAGCCAACGAAAGGGGAATGTGTATTTTGATGAACAATCTTTTGGCACTTGGAGGTCCAATTTCCTTTGGCTTGTAACGGTGGCCCATTAGTTCCATGCTGGGGGCACGCGTGTACCATATGGCTTTGTGTCTTATGCCATCGACTTGATCAAATTTTAATGAATTCCGAAAGTCCACGCGCGATTAGCCAACGGGCATTTGCAGGTCTTCAGTGGGTATTATTGACAGACACCCTATGCTCAGTATATCCGTTCCATAAGGCATCTGAAGACTCGTTTTAGTTTGTACATTTAGGGATCAAAATGACTCCAGTTATACGTCTTCTTCATGTTTGCTGACTTCTAGGAATTTGACGTGTTTTCTAAATTCGCGTTTATTTCATTGATGAGTGATTTTAGAAGAAAATGTCAAAAGACCTTTTTTGTAGAGAATAAAATTTCCAACAAAAAAGGTCTCTTGATATTTTTTCCTTAAATCACTCAGGACCGAGATAATTTCTTGTTTGATAAGAAGATGTAATATCATTTCGTTTCAGCGAATTTTATTTTTAACCATATTCGAGATGGTTTATGATTTATGTTGAGAATACGCGGAGACTGTTGAAACTCAGGCTTTACTTATTAATCTTGAGAAGGGAAGTAGATGTTCGTGCAACGGAAATCCGAAACGTCGGTTCGCCGTCCGCGAAAAGACCATAGTTCATTGTGTATTGTGAGCATGCACCTGCAATTTTTATGATCCTCAGGGAGAACTCCCACGTGCTTTGAGCCTCTTTCACCTGTAGTTATTCACAAAATTTTAATTTTCATATTGTAATTTATTCATTATTTTTTCCTAGACAATTGGAACGAGTCTAACAAATTGATTAAATTTTTATGCAATTTTTTTTTTAATTCAGAATGAATACAAAATGCAAAAAATATGATTTAAAATTTTATTCAGTGTATGAGAAAAAAATTATTGCTAATATTTTTATCATAATGTTTAGAGTGAAATTCTGAAATGAGTTGGGTGACACCATCTGTAGAATTATGAAAGCATTTGAGCTGAGTAACCTACAGTTGATAACGTATTTATTTACAGGTTCAAAGATATATTGTAGTAAATAAGAGAGTTTATTAATTAAAGGGGTGATTTATTTATTAATATCGACAAGAGTCAGGCATATATCAATATTAGACAAAAGACTGCTGTTTTTTTAAAACATCTATATCTTTTTCTTTCTCGCTCTCAACACACTTCAAGGGACAGGGTAGGGACTATTCATTTACTCAAGCATTCCACAACAATATTTATTAATTTCGCAATAATTTCAAAAATTGAATAGAATCTGAATGTCAAAAATTATAGGAACAGGGAATAATAGAAAAGAAAAATAATTCATAAATTACTTCAATAATTTGTTTTTATTTCTGACAACAGTAAATATCATCATCAAAAATACGTATATCGCAATTATATTGTATCCAGTCACATAACATTATCGATGATAAATCATCAAGAATACAACATCATATTTATTCAAAAACTAAAAACATCTCCACATTGTGCACAATAACAATTTTACAAAATGAAAATGATTTATTAGTTTTTTCATTAAACTGCGATATGACTTATATTTTTGCTTAAACATCTAATATAGAGGTACTTTTACATCGATACTGTTTTGTTTTTTTTTTTTATCTCATATATAAAAGAACTCGACTAAAAAAACTAATTATTAAATCAGTAATATTTATCAATTAAACTTACATAAAACAATGAAAATTTCAATATTGGAAACTATAAACTACAGATTGTGTATTATAATCTTAATGTTGTATGAAATAAAAAAAAAATTTTCAGCATGCATTATCATTCTGTGTTTAATTCTATACTGGGCTATTGTATTTTGTGCACAATTATTTTTCAGTCTCCACAAAATCTTATACAATCACAAAGAAAAACGAAAAAAAAATTCACTCTTTTTAAATTGACAAAAAAAAAATACAAAACATCAGAGCCATAAACAATGCCCAGTATCTATTTTATTCATAAACAACTAATGTATGAGTATTTTTTTTTTCAATCATCAAAAATGAAAAAATGGGAGAAATTAAAGATTAAAATACGTATTTTCTTTTTCAATCGAAGACAATTATATCGATTACTATTGCTAATCAGCAACTCGAGCCACTGCAAACTCCACGATAATAAAAGACAACAAAACATGGCCCTGATATTTTAATTTAAAAAAATAATCATCGTTGAGCATATTGCATTTGGCCAATATTGCTAAACTGCATTATTTCAAACTAAATTTTACTAATTTTATACGACTACAAGTTGCATGATTAAATGGGAAAAATAATTGAAATAGAGGCATTGGCTGAGTTTTTAATGCCTCAGTAAAATAATCATATACCTGTACAGTAGTAATATAATGAGGATAAAAAGTCTGTCTGTCATGAGACTTTACGATTTTTGAAGATGATTAATATAAATAACGCTCTTTCATTGTTTTATATAAAAAAAAATTTATAATGCAAATTGTCACAGATTGTGAAATTAGACAAGTGATTTTATGAAAGATTGTGAATTTTCTAAATATCTTTGAAATTGCAAAATATTTAGATTTTAATTCATAATCTGTAAAATTTATTTTTAAAACGTATTAACACCGATGATTTACATTGAACAACAGAAAATATTGTGGACCAAAAAAATGATTTAAAAAGAGCTCATTTGTGACTAGAGTTGAAATCCGAAGATTCCATACACTTTTTATCGGTATGAAAAAGTTAATATTGTTATCAAAGAAAGACTTGATCATTAGTCTAATCCATGATTTTAGTTTAATATTTTGTTTCATTTCTCCTGTTCAGTTTTGTTTGAATAATCTGTCACTATTGTGACAACAATAGAAATTGAATAATTAAATGTAAATCAGGTGATGTCCGTATTAATCAGTTCGACGTAATCTTTCGATTAATAATAAGAATAAAAGAATAAATCAGTTCATTGATGAATAAATGGCACATGAGAATCATTCATTTATCAAGGAAATGATTAAAAAAAAATGCATCGAACTGTAAGATAACGGAAGGACTTGTTTAACCTCTTGTTCTTATTCCACATAATTCTATTATTGAGTTCATAATTTGATGCTATTACCTCACTGATAAGTTCTCTGTCTAAACAGACTTGAAACCTCTTCGATTGTCTTGCCCTTTGTCTCTGGCACTTTTTTCCATATGAAGGCTGTTGATAATGTTTGAAAGACAACAAAGATAATAAATACCAGTGACGACATTGCAATTTGAAGTTGTGGAAATGCAAGCCCAACAGCAAAATTAGCACCCCAATTGATGGCAATTGCCACTGATGTTGCTACGGGTCTTGCTGATTGATTGAAAATCTCAGAAACTAAGAACCAGGGAATGCTGCCAGGACCACACGCAAATAGCACGACAAACAAAATTATCAGGATAATGCACATGTATGACCAACCATTTGGTTCAGTAGGCATATTCTCAACTTTTTTAGGCTAGAACAAAAGAGAATAATTAATCAGTTGAAATGAAATTCATCCAAATCCACAATCTAATCAAAATACTTACAGCATAGGTCATGGAGATTGTCAGTAATGCTGTAACAATAGCCATTCCTCCAAATCCAAATAGCAACAATGTTTTTCGTCCATACTTTTCAACAAGTACCAATGACACTAGTGTCATAACTACATTAACAGCTCCAACACCCATAGTAGCACTCTTTGCAGCATCCTGACTCAGGCCAGCATTCTCGAAGATAGACGTAGAGTAGAAAAATATGGCATTGATACCAGAAAGTTGTTGAGCCAGCATAACTACAATAGCAATGACCATTGGAATTCTTAGGGCAGAATTGACAAACAAATCTCTCAAACCAACTGTTGGTAGCATCTTCATAGCCTCATGCTCAGCCTTCATCTCCTCCATTTCTTCATGTACATCATTGGTGCCACGAAGCGATTTCAATGCTCTTTGAGCGTCTGCATCTTGGCCTTTACAAAGTAAAAGATACTTTGGACTCTCAGGGCATAATGGTAAAGTTAAGCATTGGAATATTGCTGGAACAATTGTGAGTGCCAGAAGTAATGGCCAATGATGATCAGTACCCAGAAGTTGAGACAAGCCAAGTATCTGAGAAACCAGAATGGATATTGTGACAATAAGCTGGTAAACACTGCCGATAGCTCCTCGAAGATGCATTGGTGATATTTCAGAGAGATACATCGGTGCAAGACCAGCGTTCAGACCACAATTGATACCAATTATAAGACGACCGATTATCAACATCTCGTAGCTTGCAGCCATCTTTGAGCATCCTTCCAAGATTGCTGTTAGTACAACGAGAATGTTGGTGAGTAGGAGAGCACCCTTTCTTCCAAATCTGTCTGCCAGTACTCCTACCAAAGCACCACCAATCATACCACCCGCACAGAAGATTGATACTACTATTGACCAGTATGATTCTATTTCATCATCGGCCATGCCCTTGCCTGTTCGGTCAAGTTTGGTGGTATTTATCCACCGTCCAATAGTCTAAAAGTGAGGATTAGAATGGCCAGTTTAAATATATATAATTTTAATGATCTACAATCTTAATGGAGATATGCTTACCTCTTTTGGTGCATTGATAACTCCAGTATTGTAACCATGCTGGAATGCTGATCCCAGCGCAGCGGCTGCAATAGCGAATACAAGTCTTCCATTGAGACCCTGAAATTATAATTGAAATACCGAGATGAGTATCAATTTATTGAGGATCAGTCATTAGATTTATCTTTTTGACGAGCCCCTATCTGTCAATTGGCCGACTATTGTCCAGAATGATGGGACGGTATTCAAATATGGGTTCAAATTACAGGGGAACGCTGATGAAAAGTATCAGTAATTTATATCATTGATACATCTGACATTTGTGTTCAGATAGATTTATCTCTGGAGGAATGCCATTCAGAGGAAAATGTCAAATGATATTTTTTGTAGAGAATTTTATGGGCTTTAAATAAGTTCTTTTGACATTTTTATCTAAATCCACTCGTTTTTAAGATAATCAGGTTTTAATACGTAACAAATTTTAAGACGAAATAGAGAAATAGAGAAATGTTCTAAGGTCGATCGATTAATGTCAATAGTCGGTGACATTTACTCGTGTCAACCACGATTTACTCATTTATCATGCTCCACTTAATACAGACCATACAAAACGTCATATCACGTCCCACTTATTTCAGATTATCTTCAACACATGAATAAAATTTAATAAATTTCTTCAATGATTTATGTTTTTAAATTGAATTGATCATGATTTTAACGTAATCTCTTGTAGTTTAATTACATATTATAATGTCTAAATTTCCATTCACTTTTATCATATCATTTTGAAGTCAAATAACAGTCATGGAAAGTTTTGGGACAAATTTTAATTTCTAGTCATGAATGTAATCAAAGAGAATTCGAAATCGAATCCAGATACATTTTTCAATTAATTATCGGTCACTTTTTTTCCTCGTTCAGGCGTCAAATCGTTCCATTATCGATAACTTTCTTTACGTAACAATAAAAACACTTATTTTTTCACCAGCCAACAAGTTTTTGGTGGATATCTCGAAAACCAAAGGGAATAACGAATTTTTTGTAAGAACCTTTTTTGTAGCTCTCAATTTTTTCAATAAAAAAGGTCATTATGAAAATTTCTCTATCTCCCATAGATTCAAAGATTTTCACCAAAAACTGATTAAAAATCCAAATCCACTAGATTTTCACAAAAACGAACATGTAAATATGTTCTTACCCTTCTTTTGATATAAGGCATTTCAAAATTTCCAAAGTTTTTGAATTCAAAATTACAAAATCCGAATAATTCACTGAATAAAATAAAACTCTGAGTTTTTTGAAAATTTTCAAAAATTTAATTTTTTGATATTTTTTTAAAAAATTTGATATTTATTTGATAATCATGTGGCACCACGTGTTGAAGACTGCCGGGTCGACACCCCGTGCAGTCTCTTATAGTGATACCCATCCCCACATGATCATTGCCTTCGAATTGGAATCGTATTACATACAAACGTGACGTATACACGAACGAGATAATACATGCAACAATATTTCTTCCAGTCGAGGAAAGCACGTGTATGTGCTCTTACAAAAAAAGATAGATAGATGAGTTTGTTGTGCGCATGCGCAGATGAACAATATTTTTATATTTTTATTCAAGTAATACAATGTATCCACTCTTGTCTGAATTGGTTTACGTACGAAGAATATGAGATGTTCAGTCAGGAGAAATAAAAATTGTTGACTTATCAAAAAAACTTATTTCTTGCGTATAAAAAGCGTAACTCGTCAAACGAGACAAATTCAAAATTTATTCAAGTTTTATTTTCGGAATATCTCTGCAATGAATAGGTTTAGAGAAAAATGTCAAAAGACATTTTTTGTAGAGAATTTCAAGAGGTACAAAAAAGGTCATCTGACATTTTGTTATAGAGTCACTCATTATTGAGATAATCGCCTATTTAATGAAAATTTAATATCTAATTAAAGTTTTTGATAATTGTTCAATTATTTCGGTAATTAATTGTATGAGGACAGAGATTGATGACACTTTTTTTTATAAAATTTAATTCTCCACAAAAAAGGTCTCTTGACATTTCTCTCTAAAACTCTTCATTTCCCAGATATTTACAAATCAATCTACATGAATTTCCCAGTTATCTCCATTGAGAAACACCTCGTGTCGTGATAAAGATGCATTTTATGGCCATAATTCGTGACAAACTTGGTGATTTACCCGAGTAAAGTGTGGCTGATATTACTATCAATGAATAAATATCCCAATCTGTTCAAAAATAACAGTTATTCTTCTTGAATCCACAGAAATTGAATATAGAAAACTAAGAATATTTACAATTTAAAGTAGCTCATCAGTGTCATAAAATTTAAAGATTTTTGAAAACTGCAAACTTTATAATTTTCTCATACATAAAAATAGGCATGTCCGTATTACAAATTAGCTGCATTGAAATATGTACACGGTCACTCATCATTAATAGTAAAGAGATGTCCCTCGAATCGTCAGGGTTGCGATAATAAATGTGACAACAATTGTGATAATGACATGAGAATTTGTCACATGAATGACGATCATCATATTCAGCAATTGTGAAGGTGAAAAGTTGTTTCAATAATTTGAGCTATTTATTTATTTATTTCATGAAATCATTGAAGGCTGCAAGACCTTTTTCACGATTATGAAAAAAAAATTATTAAATATCAATTTATCTCGATAATTATTGATTTTAGGAAAAAATATCAAGATACCTTTTTTCCAGGAAATTTAATTCTCTATAAAAAAGGTCTTCTAACATTTTTCTCTAAACCTCTTCCTTCCTGAGATATCAACGAGGTTATCTGCGAATGTTCTTTAGACTGATTTTTTAATATTATCATGATACGTTGAGGTATCGCATACACGAGCCTCCAAAAGATTGTTCAATTTATTCGGCTGACTGACGCAATTTTCACGTGATCTCAGTTCTTTAATTTTTATTTTATTATTTCCTTTAATTTATTGCACGTGTCTCTCAATTTTAAATTGTCAAATCAGCCTATCCTAAACTCTTGAGGTCTGAGGGACCAAAATTCTATACTCGAGTTTCACCAAGTGGTCTACGTGATCATGAGCAAGCAGTGGTCCCAGCACGTCCGAAATAGGTTCCATCCATCAAGTTGAGAAATCAAGGAAAAGGTCAATGTCCCATGACTCGTTAATTCCTCAATTATCTCAGTAATTACTCATTTTATCAAAAAATACCAAGAGACATTTTTTGTAGGGAATTTTATCAGCTAAAAAAATGTCTTTTGTCAAATTTCGCTATCTCTCTCTGATTTAGCGATATTTTCGAAAAACTGATGCCCTAAAATTGATCCATCTGTTTTCCTACTGAAGAAAATAATTAAAAGGTTTTAATTACAAAGTCCAATGACTCGGACCGATCAATAAATAATAATGCAGTGATAATAAGCAGTTTCTCTGGCTGATGCAATAAACGTGTATTATTGCGTGATAGACCCAAGTGTTCACATCTGCATGTACTAACATTTTAGAAACATTCTGAGAAACCACAAACGTAATAATGAATTGTCGAGCCTCCAGACGAGCCTCCAAGTACATTACCCATTTCACAATTCACTGATAAGAATGTATTGTCTACAGGATTATCTATCGCCTCGGTTCATTATCATAAGTCTGATTATCACATGGAATTAAGTATGATTAATGAAAATTAAATGGTGTCACTTAATTATTCAATTATTCCCAAAATCAGTGATTTAAACAAAAAAGTCAAAAGACCTTTTTTGTAGAGAATTAAATTCCCTACAAAAAAAGTATTTTGACATTTTTCTCTAAACCCACCCATTCCAGAGATAATCTCATAATAAACATAGAATTCTTTTTTTTTTCTTCTTAATTTAATTTTTCATCACAATTTTATTAATTATTAAATTATCTCGATAACGAGTGATACTAGAAAAAAATGTCATAGGATCTTTTTTGTAGAGAATAAAATTCTCTACAGAAAAGGTCTTTTCACATTTTTTCCTAAACCCACTCACTCCTGAGATAATCCTAAAAATTGATACTCCCTCCTTTAAATTAATTTGAAAATTCCCTATCACTGATTTAATCTCTCAGTGTTAACCGGGTATAATCAATGAATTAATCAGCCTTAATAAAAGCTCCATTGAAACCCCGACCTCGACCCACCGAAGCACAACCGCTCCATTAGGAATATCCTTGCATAAATTCTAATTTTTTTCTCAAGTAACAATATCAAAAAAATAATTCAAAACCTATTCCATTCAAAAGCTAATAAAAATTTGCATAAATGTAAAAATGTATTTATCATGTAAATATTGACGTACTAAAAAAAAAAGTAATACGTGCAAGGTCGAGCTCTCCCCTCCCCTAAAAAAAAACCCAGCATAATAATCCAAAAATACATATCCCAAAGAAATTTAAGCGTCTGGTGACGTTTATCCCCCTCCCTCCTCACGTGACTTGGATGAAAAACAAGCGGATATCCTAAAATTAAATGCGCAAGAGTTCAACGATACCCAATAATCGTGTAAATGAAATTAGTCAACGAACCTTGATCTTGCTGAACATATTTGATTGTCGATGGTATATTGAGTCTCGTGGTACCGACTGATTCCAACTCCAGCTCTCAACGGTCCTCCACCCGACACATTTTTTTTATACCCCCACCACTACTTTAATCATATTTAAATGCGTTTGTGTTGGTGATTATGGGGGAATGAAAATATTCAGATGGATGAATGGTGCCCATTGGTCGGTGGGAAGGTGTGCCGATGCTACGGGTGTTGGGATTGGCCGACGATACGTCGAGCCTCCGTGGCACATACACATATGTGAGACAGGTAGTGACGCTAATAATAAAGTCGAGACACGTTTCTACGAATTGCTGAGTTTTTTTTTTTTCTTTATTGCGTAGTCTACCGTGTAGGTCATTCTTTAATGGTGGGCAATGCTAATTTTATGGTTGCGGGGGGACACTTTCACTTGTGGGAAGGGCGACGCATAGCGGGGATTTTATAAACTTTGATTTTTATTTCGCGTTTAATAGTAATCCGGGGTTATTTCGGTAAATAATGGGTTTAGAAAAAAATGTCAAGAGACATTTTTTTTAGATAATTGAATTTTCTACAAAAAATGTCTTTTGACATTTTTTTATAAACCAACTGTTTATCGAAATAATCCTTTATTAAATTTTCTAATTTTTTTTTTATTTCAAATGTTGAATTATTTCAATAAGGAGTAGGTCTATGAACAAATGTCAAGATACACTTTTTGTAGGAAAATTGATTCTCCAAAAAAAAGTATCTCCAGACATCTTTCTCTAGAACCACTCGTTCTGGAGATAAATTGATAATTAATAAACCCATGGAAATCAATTAATCAACGTCGGATTTAATTTTATTAAAGTTAATAATCTTAATTGAAGGTGACTTTCAGGCGTCACCGCATAGATTTTTTTCATAAAGTCTGTTGGTATCATGTGCCTGTCTCATTTGCGGTCATTCAAGGTCATGACGCACAGAAATTCGAGTATTTTAATGGATAGAGCAGGTGAATATTAAATTGTCGATCATTAGTAAGAATTTTTATCAGTTTTAGGCACTTTTGGTGGTGGAGGGACAGGGGAGGTACTTGGAGGTTGACCACGTGGGAAAATAAATTTTATTTAATGAATTAGATAGGAATAATGACCGGAATTTGTTGACTTTATTTCTATTTTCGATGGAATTTTCGACTTTCAAATCTAATCTCTAGGTAATTCACATGAGACGGGTTCGATAGGTATGTTCAGGCCTTTCCACGGGATTTTAATTACGGACAAGAAACTGAAAGAGATTATACCGCATTCCTGACTTTCAGAGTCTCGAAATTTCCTTCGGATTTTATGTATTTTCTTCTGGGAGGAGTCGCTCTTCTAATGGGGCGATTCGTCGGGAAATGCATGGTCAGGGAGAACTGGTTTAAGGTGATTTATGGGGGCCACTTTCGTGGGAAAATTTGGGGGCTGGAAAAAAAAAAGGTTTCTCAATGTTTTTCTTTCAATTTATTGATTCTAAGAATAGTTAAATTATTGACTGACTTGTTGGGCTCGAAATAAAATATTTTTGATGATTATTTATTCAATTATCTTGATAACGAGTAGTTTTAGAGAAAATTATCAAGAGACTTGTTTTGTAAAGAATTAAATTCTCTACGAAAAAAGTCTTTTAACGTTTTTCTATAAGATTACTCATTTTCGAGATAATTACATAATTTTCAAAAAAATTGATTCTACGAAATTCAACACAACTTTCAACTTTTAATTTTATCAATTATCTCGTTAACGAGTGATTTTATAAAAATCATCAAAAGACCTTTTTTGTAGAAAATTTCAAGATCTACAAAAAATGTCTTTTGACATTTTTCTCTAAATCTACTAGTTTACGAGATATTCGAGATAATTCATATAAAATTGTGGAAATCGGTCGAATCTGCAGTTTTATGACTGAGATCGTCTCGACAGGGGACTGTACACGCCCACCAGAGAACAATAATCTCACGAGATAAATCTGGTGAGCAACGGGTATCGTCTGTTGAGGTCCAACGAGGACAAATACTCGAGAATTATTCAAATAGCAGTTGCATATTACTCTAATACCTCTTGACATCATCAGCTTTTTTCTCGAGTGTCACACGCACATGTGACTGGATCATTGTCATCATCACCATTTGCATGTCAATTCGCAGGGGGGGGGGGGGAGGGGCTTTTGTTCTTCTGAATGAAGAATTTGTGATAAAAAAAAAAGACTCGAATAACTAGAGTAATCTCTAGTGGCTTTTTCATCAGGAGTTTATCGAAAGTGATAAAAACTCAGTGATAAAAATATTTGAATAGAGATTAATCAATTTTTTTTTAAACATTTAGAATTTTTTTTCTATCTAAAAAATTGGAAAATTAAATTTAAGACAAAACGATAATTATTGTTCTTAATATTTAGATAATTAGGTAATTATCTCGAGAATGAGTGATTCTAGGAGAAAATGTCAAGAGACCTTTTTTGTAGAGAATTTAATTCTTTAGAAAAAAGGTCTCTTGACATTTTTTTCTAAAATCATTCGTTATTGAGATATTGACATAACTGATAAAATTCGATAAAACTGATAATTTGACAAAGATATCAATTTTTATCACTTTGATACGGAATTTGACCTCTTCACACTTTCGCTGGGAGATATACAGTGAGAGTAATATAATAAATATCATGTAAACTTTCGAGTTTACTGATTAAATAAAAATGAATAGATGAAATTTTTAGTTTAAACAATTCGATAATTTCTTTAAATTCGTACTTATCTCATTAACCAGTGATTCTATCGAAAAATGTCAAGAGACATTTTTTGTAGAGAATTAAATTTCCTACAAAAAATGTCTCTTGATATTTTTCCCTAAAATCACTCATTTCGTGGATAAACACGTATTAAACATTTTGAATAATTCTCCAGTTTTATTAAATTAAGTAAAAAGATAAATTTAAGTTTCTAGAGTAATTGAACATAAGAAATTAGGCTTCAGTTACTTCCTCCAATTTTCCCTTCAATTTTTAACTCATCTACGCCCTCTGAACCTTCTGAAAACCGTCAGTTTCCCTAGAAAACCGAGTAATACTCTCCAACCGAGTTCATTGTGTCTACAATTCCCAAGAATCGACCTTTACCCTCTTCATCTGATTCCAATAAATACGAAAAATCCAATTCTGACAGTATCAACAGCCAAACAATTCCCTGAACACTATCATTATCCTCAAATTTGAAGAAATAAATAATAAAATAAAATCACCAGTGAAATGTTAAATTTTAATAATTCGATTTTTCATGTCTTTCCGAGTGATCGTCTATCGAAGCCATTTACATAGTTAAAAGAGTCATCGGAATATACATATGACACGCTAATTACTTCTTAATGAATATTTTATCCATCAGAAATGTTTGACAAACTCGTAAGAGTCTTTACGTAACAATTTACAAAAATTGAGGATTAATTAATTGCAAATATCTCGGGAATAAATGATTTGAGAGGAAAATGTCTGAGGACCTTTTTTGTAGAGAATTGAATTCTACATAAAAAATGTCTTTTGTCATTTTTCTCTAAATTCGATAGTTTCCGAAATATCTTTGAAATAATCAATTTTAGATCGTTGTAAAGGTTCAGTTGATGAAGATTTCAAATAATTTTTCATTATTTTGTTAATATCTTCGGATTGAGTGGGTTTAGAGAAAAATGTCAAATGACATTTTTTATAGAGAATTCAATTTTCTACAAAAAATGTCTTCTGACATTTTTCTCTAAACCCACTCAAACCAAAAATATTAACAAAATAATGATGATTAGAAAAATTGATTTCTACATTTTACAAGTTTTTAATAAAATAAAATAAAAAATAATCAAATTACATTACCTGAGATCCTTTAGTGACCATTTCGTAGTCCTCTGAACCCCCAAATGTTAAAAGAAATTCGTAAAAACGCCTGAAGATTGTCTCCAAACACTTTAGTTAATTAATTTCACTCTTGCGTCACTCAAGTTTATTCGTAAATTATCTCTCAAATTATTGGATAAAATGTTTATTTTAGAAAATTAAATAGTTAAAAATAAAATATTTCCTTGAGAATTGATGGTTCCACCAAACCCGAAACACGAATGCCGAATATGAGTGAGAGGTGCAGCTGGAACCAAGTCTATCCCCTCTATTCCCCCCCAAAAACTCGGTAACTTCCCCTCTTGAACCTGGACAACTTCCCCCACCCCAGGAAATTACGTCTTAAATCGTCAATAATTCAAACAGTCACGACTGTCCAATTTTTCAATTTAGTTTATTCAACTTGAGTAGTTTATAACGATCCTGCGATTCAACTCGGATGACCTATGAACACTGTCTGGTAATTTTTGCGAAGCGAGTTTGTAATACTGAATGAAGATAATACAATCGAAGATTAAAAATAAACTACACTTGTTGGATTTATTTTATTTGTTTATGTTATTTCAGTTGTTTGAGTAAAGAAAAAACTAGGTGAATCAACTTTTCTTATTCTTTCTCAGTGAATATCTCTGGATCTAGCGGAGATAGCGGAATTTTTGTAAAGACCTTTTTTGTAACTCTCATTTCACTCTACAAAAAAGGTCCTTATGAAAATTGCGCTATCTCCTCTAGATTCGAAGATATTCATCTAAAACTGAACTCTGAATTGAGTCTAGTTTTCAATAACTTTATGAAAGTTAAGTTGACGGTTTTTTATGAATATCTCTGGATCTAGCGGACATAGCGGAATTTTTGTAATAACCTTTTTTGTAGCTCTCATTCCGCTCTATAAAAAAGGTCCTCATAGATATTCCCCTATCTCCCCTAGATTCAGAGATATTTATGAATAAACTCACGATGAAGAGTTTTAGCCACTTCACTATTTCACGAGATTTGAATTTATTCTGTGAAACTCTAGCGCTTGCATTCAGTTTTTGTAACTGGTGAAAATATAAAGCTCTGTGCCTTCTTTTGTGTAAAAGATATTGTGGGGGTATGCGATTGTTGGGAAACAATTGTGAAGAGAAAAAAAAAAATCAACAGGAAATTTTTTTTTTTAAGATGTCAAATGGTTAACGGTCATTAGAATCTGGGTAACAAATGCGACAGTGTTCAATATAATTAATCTAATTGTTCGTTATTATCGGGTGTTCATAAGAGACGCCAGGAATTTTTTATTTTCATTTTTCTTTCTGTAAAAATCGATTTTTTAATTAGATTTTTCGTTAATATTATTTTTTTTACTCTCGGTGTATTTATTCAGTCACATGAATGGACATGAAGGTAAATATTGAGAATTTTTGAGTCACCATGACTGGGGAAGAAAAAAAATCTGGAGTTTATGCGTCACAAGGCTAAAAAAATTCACGCCTACGACTTTGTCACTCATCTTAAAAGAATATTGTTAAGAAAAGAGAAAAAAAAACCGGTTCCCATGTGACTCTTGGAGGTGTGAAGATCACCTTCAAGCTTCTACCATCCCAATTGCCAATTTTTTAATTAAAATCGTGACCCAATTGATTATTTTATTGTAATCCTCTGAATTGAGAATTTACTTCAGAATTTATTTTGCAAATATTTCGGATTCGAGTGATTTTAGACAAAAATGTCAAAAAACTTTTTTTATAGAGAATTTAATTTTCTATAAAAAAGGTCTTTTGACATTTTTCTCTAAACTCACTCAATCCAAAGATATTAACAAAATAATGAAAAATTATTTGAAATCTTCATCAACTGAACCTTCACAACGATTTAAAATTGATTATTTCGAAGATATCTCGAAAACTATCGAATTTAGGGAAAAATGACAAAAGACATTTTTTATGTAGAATTTAATTCTCTACAAAAAAGGTCATTAGACATTTTTCTCTAAATTTATTCATTTCCGAGATATCTTCAATAAATTAACCCTCAATTTTTCTAAATTGTTACGTGCTCACTCTCACGAATTCATCAAACATTTCTAATGAATAAATCAATTAAAAAACAAATTCAACGGTATAGATAGCTTCGATAAACGATCAATCAATCAAGACATTGATAAATCAATTGAATAATTCAATAGATGAGTTCAAAGAGTAAATAAATGTTCGATTTATGAATTGAATCGTAAATTTGTCAAATATCCAATAGGTACAACAAAATGATTATGTAAACATGTTAATTATTCTAAATAGACATGAGGATTGGAAAATGTTATACAATGAGCTAATTTCCACACGTGTACATTAGTTCCGCGTGGACTAGTTTCAATTTTTCTCAATCAATTTTTAATTTTTTTTTGACATGTTTCTTTGCAACTTTTCCTTTTCGCGGAAGTGAATGTCTCAACATCAGAATAATAATAATATCATTTAAATTCCACAGTTTTCGATTTTTAAAAATTTTTTTTTCATTAATAAAAACAGAAAATCAATTTTTTTATCGAGAAAAATTTTTAAAATTGAATTTTTTATTATGATTATGTGATTATCTCGGGATCTAGTGGTTTTAGGAGAAAATGTCAAAAGACCTTTTTTGTGAATGAGAAAATTTCCTACAAAAAATGTCTCTTGACATTTTACTTTAGAATCACTGATTACTGAGATAATCACGAAAATTAAACCACTCACCTGAAAATTGTGATCGATAATAAACAGTTTTTCATCGTTTTACAGATAAAATCGAGGGAGTGGCACAACAATATCGTTCATTGACACCAGTCACGTGCCGACAAATATGTGAGTATTTCTCAATAATCATTATTCATTCGATATTCCAGTGATAAAAGGAAAATCTAATTTTCAATAATTTCCAAGAATTGTTTAGAATGAAATTTAATTCTGGAAAAATAATTTTTTTCATCGATAATCGATATAAATAATTCATGGAAATTGTTATTAACACTGAGTTTGTCGTTATTGGAATGGAAATGATCTGAATTGTTGATATGTTTGTACTTACAGCTTCCTTGTGAGCACTTGTCTGCTTGAAACAAAGAAAATAGTTAATAATGAATTGAGGCAAAAGTGATATTATGTAAGGGGAATTGGATGGACTCAAGGACTCAATGATGATTGATCGTGACGCATCATTCGGTAATAAGGTAATGTAGAATTGAACATAAACATGAACATTATTGAGTGAGTTTTAGTGTTTATTGTTCACTTTTTTTTTCATTTGGTTTTTCTTCATTTTTTTTATTTTGCAATTATCTCGGAAACGAGTGATGCTAGACATAAATGTCAAAAGACCTTTTTTGTAGCTGATGAAATTTCCAACAAAAAAGGTCTCTTGATATTTTCCTCTAGAACCACTCGATTTCGAGTAAATGACCGATTTAAAAAATGAAATTTATGTTTTTAAAACGAAATCGAAAAAGTAGATTTTTTAAGATTTGTTAATAGACAATTATTAAGATAACGAGTGATTTTAGGATAAAATGTCAAAAGACACTTTTTGTAGAGAATTCTTTCAGCTACAAAAAAGGTCTTTTATGATTTTTTCCTAGGACCACACATTTACGAGATAAATAGCATTAACAAAAATATAGAATTTAAATTTTTCTTAAAACACTGTTTATAAGTTGTTGATAATTATTTATGGGTTGATTATTAATGAAATTACCTTCGTCGAAGGTGCCAATGCCGTTGGCGTGCTCGGTTGCTCCTCAACATCTTCTTTAGACTGATTAAAAATAGATAATTGTTAGTAAAAAAAAAGCATCTCATGGAATTTATTATTTAACAAATTCTTTTTCTTTTTATTAATCAAGCTCATTCCATTAAATTTTATTCGAAATAACTCACCTTGGATATCTCCATCCTCAAGTGGCATGAAATTATTTTTCAAAAATTAAATATTAAATTAATGAAATTAGATAAGAAAAATTATTAGAAAATGTGACGGTCACATTTTATTGCTTTTATCATGTTTTCAAAAATTCTATCTTAATGATTGTCACCATTAGACAGACCCCTGGGTGATGATAACATGATCAAATATTTTTTGATGATGTTTGTTGATCCAACATGTACCCAAGCGATAACAAAAAAAATCACTCTAGCCCTCCATATAGATAACTTTGTGGATATCTCCGAAACTATTCTGTTTATCGATAAATATCAAAAGACCTTTTTTGTAGCTCACAAAATTATCTACAAAAAATATTTCTTGACATTTTTCTCGAAAATTACTAATTACCGAGTTAATTAACAATTAACAATTCGTCTAAAATCAAACAATCTTCAAAATTCAATTACTGATCAAATGAAAAATCAATTATCTCAGAAACTAATGTTCCTATGAAAAAATGTTAAAAGACACTTTTTGTAGCTCTTAAAATTCTCTACAAAAACGGTCTCTTGATAAATTCCTCTAAACCCCTTTTACTCAAAGTTATTGAATGAATAATTTTCAAATTCACCGAAAAATTCAAAATAACTCATTAAAAATTAATTTTATTTGCTGAATTAATTCAACAAAAGTAAATTAGAGCCAAAAACGAAGGCTACAGTGGATCGAAATCTGACCTGGCGATTCGCCAAGGGCTTCCCACGTCATCCACATGGAATAAAACTAGTTTAAGCCGAAAAAAATGAGAAAATTTTAACATAAAAAATGGAATTAATTCACAAAATGAGGAAAAATAAAAGATAATAAAATATAAATTAACGAGTGAAAATGCCTTTGATACACTCTCAGCTGTCCAGAGGTCACAAGGTCAAAGGTACAAAGTCCAGAGGAGTAAATCCCTGAGACAAACACAATTTCAACATAAACAAAACTGAATTTATCAGTTTAAAATGATGATAAAACACTCGTTAATGATAATTAAATCATCAACATGACCTTCATGATTACAAAAACAACATAATTAGATGATAAACAACAGGATGAGAATTGTTTTCATCGTAAATGATTCCTGAAGAATCTCAGGACTTTTTTTTTTAATGAGAAAATTTTTAAAAATCTGTTGTTAATTCACTGAATGAGTGATAAATGACATTGACTCCAGGAATTACGGTCAATGCACGACATAATGAGATTTTAATGAATTCTAAGGTCAATGGAGTATATAACTGGAGAATTTTTCATTGTTATTTTGATTTTAAAAATAATTTTTAGTAATTTTAATGAATTTTCATCAATTTTTCCTTCAATTTCCTCATTCTCAGTTACATAACAGTCATTTCATGTTTAAAAATCAAATCATGATGTTTTTATAAATGAAAAATCAATAATTAATTATTATTTTTGAAACACTGATTTTTATAAATAATTTATAACAATTTTTTTTTCATTAAAATCGATTTTTTTGGTTTTTTTAGAGATTGAAAAACAAAATTTGAGATTTTTTTTTTACACTAGACACATTTAGGCACATTTTTTAAGTCATGTTGGGTGTGTTTTTAATTGAGTGAATGTTTGAGGGAATTTATCACAAGAAAATACTCACCTTGTGTCACGTAATCGCGCAGTAGTTTATTCTGAGGAGAGGCTAGTTCGATACCCGGTGGTTATACCCCTGTATTCACCCTCACTCACCCCGTCAACACGATTATTGCGCATGCGGGTGGTTCTATGTGTATTACCAACCCCTATATTCAATTGGATCATAGGATTTCATCAGAGAATTTTTTTTAAATTTATTTTTTTGTAAAAACTTTCTTTTTACTCTTTTTATTTATTTATCCACTTGTTTATTTATCCTGACAGAGGTTCTGATCCATAATTTCCGATTTAAAGTCAATTTTCACAGAATAATTAATAATTAATTGTTATTAGTTGGATAATAATTATTTAAGGATCTAAAAATGATGAAAATTGAAGTAAATTAATTAAATTGTAAATTTTCCGGTTATGAGTGAGTTTGAGAGGATAGGCTAATGGACATTTTTTGTTGGAAATTTTGTCAGCTACAAAAAAGGTCTTTTGACATTTTTCTCTAAAACCACTTGTTCTCGAGATAAATGCATAATTGTTAAACAATAAATGTCAGATTTTTAGTAAAAAAGTGAAAAAGTAGATTTTAGAATTTTGTTGTATGAAGATATCTCGATAATGAGTGATTTTAGGGAAAAATGTCAAAAGACTATTTTTCTTGGAAATTTCGTCAGCTACAAAAAATGTTTCTTGACATTTTTCTCTAGAACCTCTCGTTTCTGAGATAGTCAATTTTTTGTGAATTCTGTTCACAAAGTCTTCATCAATTAATCGTTTTCACCTGGAAAAATGAAAACTATAGCCCAAATTACATCATCATGTACTTGAATACAGTCCTATAGTGTAGATACCGGTACAATGGCACTGTAAGGCCTTCAAAACTCAACAATTCTACGTGGTTACGTCATTCGTAGTGAAGCCAAATGCTGACGAGCCCAAACACGCCCTTCTCAACGGCCAATCGCCAGTCTGGAACGTTCTCCAGCCCCCAAAACATTCGTCGATAAAACGTCTGATGACGCGAAACGGATAACGAATCCCCCTGTACCTGTTGAGAGACACGCGTCGTGACGTCAGAGCAACAGCTGATGCAACAATTTCACTGATTATTTTGCGGAAAATAACGGTTGATATTTATCTTATCTAATGGTCAAGGTCAATGGACTAATTATGAGGAATGTTGAGGAATTTTTTTTGTAATAACAAATAGTATTTTTCTGGGTATCATTGACATACTCAAGATCGAGATTAACTAACATTTCGAAAAATTGATGAAATTTAATTTTTTTCTTGGACATTATTTTATGAATATCTAGGAACTGAGTGGATCTAGACAAAAATATTAAGAGACCTTTTTTGTAGCTTATGAAATTCTCTACAAAAAAGGTCTTTCATAAATTTTTATAAACCTCTCCCTTTTGAAGATATTCACGATTTTATTTAACCTTTTAGATTATCTTTTGAAATTATCTCATCTACAAAAGTTTCCAGACATATTTTTGCGAATATCTCTGGAACTAGTGGATTTAGGAAAAAATGTCAGAAAACCTTTTTTATTGCCCATAAAATTCTCTACAAAAAAGGTCCTTTGACATTTCCTCTTAACATCGTTTGTTTTCGACGTAATCGATTCTAAATTTTTTAATCATCAACTCGAAAAATGGATTCAATCATTAATTGCATTACTTTCGGTAATTAATTTATTCCAAGATCTAGGGGGTCTCAAATTGTGGGAAAAAAAGTATAATAGACTGAATTATTCAATGTGTCAGTCTGTTATCCAGTACTCATCAATCCCATTGAATTTATTAAATTTTTTTTTCATTTCATTGGAAGGCCTGTCAGCGGCATTGGCCGTATTTGCCAGTTACACAACATAATGTCAATTTATTGAACGCAATGAACAACTCCACTAATACAATACACTATCATTCAACCTCTGTTATTGATGAATACGGCGACAGACATTTAGGGAAAACTACTTGATGATAAAAATAACCAATTCATTGATGAATTCAACTGGAAAACGATTATCTCAGTTATTATCAACTTGACAATAAAATGTCAAAAGACATTTTTTATAGAAAATTTAATTCTCTACAAAAAAGGTCTCTTGATAATTTTCTCTAAAACTACTCATTACCGAGATAATTAGAGATTAGAAAATCAAGTTTTTTGGATTAAGAGAAAAATTGTTGAAATTGACTGGAAAACGTTGAGAATTCCTAGTACAATCAATGACTCCAGTTGTACTCATTTGTGCACGTAACTGGATGAAAAAAAAACAGTTCAATTGTCTCTTTCGTTCCAGTTTCAGATACTCTATTGCGTCGAATAAACTCGAGATTGAACATTTATTGGTGCAGATGAACTAGTCTGATGCAGTCGTATGCAAAAATAAATTGAACACACCTACTTGGTCAGTCCAATCACGCGGTTCTGCACCTGAGTGTGAACGTTAAATATATTTGGAGAGCACGTGTTGGACGGGCACGAGATTATCCGATGATTCAGAATGGATCCTGTATTAAATCAGTTCTATCTCATTTTTGAAAATTTGGAATTATCTCAGAAACGCGCCGTTTTAAAGGAAAATGTCAGAAGACCTTTTTTGTGGGGAATTAAATTCTGTATAAAAAAGGTCTTTTGACATTTTTTTCTAAAATCACGTGTTCTCGAGATAATTAACAATAAACAATCGGAGATTCTGTTGGATTTTGAGAATTTTCGATAATTCTGGTTTTTGTAATTGGATTATCTTGATAATCGCTCATTTTAGGGGAAAATGTCAAAAGACATTTTTCGTAGGGAATTTAATTCTCTATAAAAAAGGTCATATGACATTTTCTCCTAAAGCCACTCATTATCGATGAAATCGCATAATTATTCACTCCAATACAGAATTTGTTTGTAATATCCATTGATATGTTGAATAAATAATTACTCACCCCACGTCGGACTGGTATCGTTGTTTCTCGTGTATAAATGGGAGCGTCCAGGTCACTAACACTGCTGCTTATACTCGGCGCCCTCGAGTTATTTCTTCCTAGAGGCACTGATAACTGGGAGCTGAGGGTGGGTCGCAGGGGATGGGATTCCGCGATGAAACCCTCCCCAAAGTCGTCATCGTCACGATCCATTGTCACTAGTTGAAAACTAACTATAATCAGAGTTTAATTGTATTAATATACAAAAATTTCAAATATTTTCGACATTTATTCGTTTCAATTTCAATCAAAAGTCATCAACCCCAAGATTAGGTTTTTTTAAAAACAATATCTCTTAATCTAGAGGAGATAGCGAAAATTTTATAAGGACCTTTTTTGTAGATCTCACTTCGCTCTATAAAAAAGGTCCTCTTGAAAATTTCGCTATCTCCTCTAGATTCTGAGATATTGATTAAAAACTAACGTTTAATTAAAATTTGAACATTTTTTTAAATCACTTGACTAAAATTAATTATTCCTCTATAATTATAAATAATCATTCATACTCTAAAAATAATTTGTGATTATTCACCTGTAATTTACAATTAAAAGGATAAATTAGTAAGAATAAAAAAAATAATAGAATAATGAAGAAAAAAAGGAATTTATGATGCGCATATTCATGATGCAACATTGAGAATTAGTCCATGGTTGATGGCCACTAGGTAGCTTTACCCCTTCTGTCAAACTATTTTGGCGTGGAATCAAGGCTAGAATGGGTACAACACACCAACATCATGCGAATTAAAACAATTTTTTTTCACTCCTCATGTGATCATTGGAATGAGATTATTTTAGGATTTTTTTTTCTATGTAAAAAAAAATATCTTTGACTAATGCACCCATTGATTGGCTCAATTATACATACTTTGATCCCTTCCCAGATTGTGAGTCATTAGTTAGACCTCTACGATCTTGTTCTCCACGTGCAATGAGTGAGAACAGGCCTAGAAATACATTTTAGCTGATAATATCTGCAGCCATGTGGCTATTACAAAAATTTCATAAACTATTTCGTAAATATCTCGGAACCTATTGATTTTTAAGAAAAAAGTCAAAAGACATTTTTTGTAGATTTCAAAATTCTCTATAAAAAAGGTTTCATCACATTTTTCCCTAAAACCACACATTATCGAGATAATTAAATAATTAAAAATTAATATTTTGTATCAATCAAAATCTCAATTTTTTAGTTTTTGTTGATTATGTAATTATCTCGGAATCGAGTGATTCTACAGAAAAATGTCAAAAGACCTTTTTTGTAGAGAATTAAGTTCTCTACAAAAAATGTCTTTTGACATTTTTCTCTAAATTTGTTTCTTTTGGAGATATTTCACAAAATACTTTTAGCAATCAATTATTAATTTTGAAAAATGCACAAAAATTCAAGAAAAATGATAATAATTTATGTTTATAGGTCCTGAATAAACACAGGCATGTACATTCAATGAACCAACAACAATTGTGACGCGCAGGCTTTCGTCACGCGCCTGGCACCTTGCGAAATTATTTTTTCAATGTCACAATTTCTTAAAGAAAACGTCGCATTTTTTTTTTCTTCTTCGTCTCATTCATATCCATGTTCACCTCATCCTGGGTGAAACCCTTGGCTCAAACTCGACGTTATTTCAATATTGAGGGAAGAAAGAAGTGGAATAATGCGAGTGGCGCCACTAAAATTATTAAAATTAGCGACTGATTACGCACTCCATTCAAAATCACGTAACAATTTTAGAAATATTTTCAACAGTCGATGAACATCATGAATGAACATAATTAAGTCTATAAAAAATAATTTAATACTGGATTTTTCAATTCCAATTGTGATAATTCTCATCAGATGTCATAACAATTAAATCTCACTTCAGTTTTTTGTAAATATCTCAGAATCTAGAGGAGATAACGGAATTTTGATAAGAACCTTTTTTATAGCTCACAATTTTTTCTACAAAAAAAGTCACTACAAAAATTCCCCTATCTCCTCTAGATTCCAAGATATCCTCGAAAAACTGATCTCAAAATTAATCCAACTCATCAAACTTTAATTCGATGAGACTTATTGATGAATAACTCCCAATCTAGAGCATCTAGAGTAATTTTAATAAAAACCTTTTTTGTAGAAAAAATAAAGAGCTACAAAAAAGGTCCTTATAAAAATTTCTCCATCTCCTCTAGATTCCGAGATATCCCATAAAAACTAAATTAATCACTTCACTTGATAAATCCATATGACGAATTACCTCGTAGATTCACCGGATTGTTACGTTCCTCTCTTTTCCAAAAATAATTAACCCAGTTGGTAAATCTGGCACGTAACAGGAGAAAATAGATTTACAACAGAAGAAGAAAAGAGATAAGAAGAAAGCCAAAAATTAAAATTTAAAAAAAACCGAATGTTAAAGAAAAAAATTAAACCGCACCAAGTGAATATGCTCTTGAGACTGAACCAGAGGACTTTGGTAGTGGACCTGAGTCGTCTCCACTATTTCTCCAATGCTTGATTTAATTTTAACGTATCGTATACGTCAACATGACGAGCCTCTCGTGCCACTAGTTCACGTACATTAAAACTGTTTTTTTTTATCATCAAATGGATCAATTGATCTCACTAGAATACAATTGATTTCACCCTGTTCTTTATTATTGAGTATTATATCATGTTTTTGCACTATTTTTCAGTCAAACCATAAAAACATGTTTTCTTTTTTTTTTAATCATCAATTTAATCTAATAATTGATTTTTTATTAACAATATTAACATTTTTCCCATTAATCCTTCGATTTTAATAAAAGAATTGAATTTTTTTGATAGAAAAAATTCAGTTTTTTAATAGAATTTAATTGAAAAATTATGAAAATGAGTTTAAATGTTGCAGACGGATTCCATTGGTCCCTCCATGTCGCCACTGTTGAGAATACAGTAATAAGGGTAGTTTGAATTTATTTAGAGTAATTTTTATGAAATTTTAGATAATAATGTCTTAACAATTGTCAAAAACGTGAATTTCTGAGAGAATTTGATACAATTAAGATATTATGTATTTCATAAAAGTGAAAATATCGTTATAAATTTGATAAAAATGGTGTTTATCACACGTTTTCTAGGTTATGCCGCACATCAAGTAAAAGTAAGTTTTTCATTTTCATTAAAAATTGGAATAAAAATATAATAAATTGATTTAATGGATTTTTATTTGTTTCAGAAACCTAGAAAATACTTGAGAAAGGGTTTTCTCGATTCTACAAAGATTTATGTACGTGGTGGTACTGGAGGAATGGGATTACCACGTTATGGGGGTGTTGGAGGTCGTGGTGGTCATGTTTATGTCACTGCAACTGAGGGAATGACGTTGTACGATATAGATAGAAAATACAGGGATAAAAAAATTATTGCTGGACATGGAGAGGCAAGTACAGCTAAAGGACTCATGGGGATTGTTGGGAAGGATGTGGAGATACCTGTGCCAAGGGGAGTCACTGTATTTGATCGTAATGGAGCTATTCTGGGTGAATAAATTATTTATTATTATGAAATTTAATTAAAATTTTGAGATTTAATGAAATTAAAATTTATCAGTTTGTTAATTATCGAAATATCTCGATTGTGAGTGATTTTAGGGGAAAATATCAAAAGACATTTTTTTTGGAAAATTGAATTCTCCACAAAAAAGGTCTTATGATATTTTTTTGTAAAACCAGTAGTTTCGGAGATAATTGCGATAAAGAAATACGTTTTGCTGATTAAAGGTGTAATTAATTGAAATTGGATTGTGGGAGGATTTTTATGGTTAAAATAATTAGTTTTTGGTAATTTTTGTTGATAGGTGACCTTGATAAATCTGATTCAAAGGTGGTAATAGCTCACGGAGGGATTGGAGGATGTGAGGCGACTGGATTTAGTGGACAGAAAGGAGAACATCGAGTTGTGACTCTGGATTTAAAATTAATTGCTGATGCTGCACTCGTTGGCTTTCCAAATGCTGGAAAGAGTACTCTGTTGAGGAGTGTGTCTAGAGCAAAACCAAAAGTCGCTGATTATCCTTGTAATTATTATTCAATCATTTAAAACATCTCTAATCACTACTTTCCACATTATTCATCAAATATCTCAGAAACTACTGGATTTAAAGAAAAATGTCAAAAGACCTTTTTTGTAGGAAATTAAATTCTCCATAAAAAAGGTCTCTTGACATTTTCCTCTAAACACACTGGTTTCCGAGATATCCCAAAAAAACAGAGAATAATTTGTAAAAAAAATGCCTCTTTCTAGTCACAACAGTAAGACCGAACCTTGGAATAATTCAGTACCCAGATATGAGGGAAATAACAGTAGCAGATTTGCCAGGACTCATAGAAGGTGCTCACGTCAACATAGGAATGGGTCACAAGTTCCTTAAACACTTGGAAAGATGTAAAATCCTTGTTTTTGTCGTTGATATTCAGGGATTTAGATTATCAGTGCAAAGAACATATCGTAATTGTCTAGAAACAGTGATTCTCCTGAACAAGGAACTCGAACTTTACAAACCCGATCTTCTGAACATGCATTCGATGTTAATAGTCAATAAAATGGACACACCGGATGCTGATAGGAAGTTTAAAGAGATTGAACCAGCTCTCAATGATCTACAAACAGTTTTTAATAATTTTCCTGAGGATATTTGTCCAGAAGTACCTCTACACTTCAACGAAATCCTCACACTGTCACTCGGTTTACAAAAACCTGACGAAATTGAACTCGTCAAAGAGAGAATTCGAGTTAATTTGGATAAACAAGCGGAAGAGGAACTCAAGAGAAATGAACAACTTCCTGATGATATCGAAATTTATGAAAAAATTAAAAGAGAAACTAGACGTCATATACCAATAACTGTTTAAATACTTCTTTTTATTTTGAATATAATGTATATACATGAATTTTATTATTAAAAATTTAGTTATTTAAGGGAATTAATTATTTGAGTCCATTTTTCCATTTTTAATTGAACAATTTAACAGAAAAATTTTTGATTTTGGAATTATCTAGAGAATGAGTGATTTTAGGGAGAAATGTCAAGAGATATTTTTTATGGGAAATTTAATTTTCTAAAAAAAAGGTCTCTTGACAATTTCTTATAAAATAACTCATTAACGAGATAATTGCATAATTAGAAATTGTGAGAGATCTGGAGGATTTCTTTTGTTAGGGATATAATTCCCTGGATCTAACAGTGCTACACTGAATATCTTCTTCTCGAACGAGATCGATCCAGTCGACTCCCAGAGGTGCCTTAGACTCGGATCCAAGTCTCTCAATCTCAGAAGGATCTGTGAGAACCCCAGCATTGGCATTCCATCGTTCTATTCCATTCCAGGCAATCATTATTCCATTGTCCATGCAGAATTTTGGTGGAGGACGAACAAAACGATATCCCATTTGATCACAAACTGTTTTTAAACTTTTTGCTATGAAATTGTTGCAGGCAACACCACCTGAAACCACCTGAAATCAAGAAACATGAAAAAACATTTAATTTTACAAATATTTTTTTACATTTTCTTCGATTAAATATGGGGATATTTCATTAATGATTGATTTTAGAAGAAAATGTCAAGTGACCTTTTTTGTAGGAAATTTTCTCAGCTACAAAAAAGGTCTCTTGATATTTTCCTCTAAAACGACTTGTTTCTGAGATAAACGCAAAAATCAACAGTGGAAAAATTTGACTCATCGTGTGATGCAATTAAACTATAAAATTATCATCAAATTACCAAAGTTTTGTTGTCATGAGGTAGTAATCCTTTACGTTCCAAGAACATCATAGCCCTCTTGGTCTTATGGCCAATGTGTTTGGTAACGCAGAGTTGAAACGCAGCGCAGAGATTCTCCAGATCTGGAATGACTCCATCACCAACAATATCATGTTTCTTTTCTAATTTAGATATCAATCTCTCTGCAGAATTTTTAATTCCAGCAAAACTGAAATTGCAGTCTCTGTAGTGAGGCATTGGTACTGGAAATTCAAACTGGAAAGGATCTGCTGCTCTACTTGCAGCTAATTCTATCGCAGCTCCACCATTTTTGTCTGCGTAATCTTGCAGATTCCTCATTTTTAATCTTCTTGCTGTCTGAAAACATTCATTATCGATCATTCTCCAACATGAAAAGATCAAACTTTGTACTTTGTCATATGATTTGATTTTAAAAATTTATTAGAAACATCAGAATTAAGAATTAAAGTCTCAAATGTAACACCACAATATAGATATCAAATTATCTCGATAATGAGTGATCAAAAGAGAAAATATCAAGAGACATTTTTTTTAGGATATTGAGTAATCTACAAAAAAGGTCTCTTAATATTTTCTCCTAAAATGCACCGTTTCCAAGATACATGATTAATTGATTAAGAGAAACTTGAAAATTTAACTAAATTCAAAATTACCTTATCAAGAGCTTCACCTGGAGCATCATCAATAGTAGTACCCAGAAGATAAAAATCAGTAATATTTTTAACAAGAGCCAGTAGACAATGCCCTCCAGAGATGAGAAGCACCAGAAAAGGGAAATCTACCTGTTCTAACAGAAAAAAAATTATTGTTCAATGATTTTATATGATTTATCCAATGATTATCATGTTTACTATTTACCTTTTCACTCATTCTGGCAGTCAGTGCATGTGCCTCCATGTGATGAATAGGAATTAACGGTTTATTCCCTATTTTCGAGAGATACTGTCCAAAATTTCTTCCAATCATCAGAGAAAGTGATAAACCAGGTTTAACAGTTACTGCAATAGCATCTACATCTCTTATCCTCAGATTCCCCTGTCTCAAAGCTTTTTCACAGACGTCGGTGATGTTCTTCCGGTGGAGTTCACGTGCCACTGGAGGAATAATACCTCCATACCTATTCATAATTAATTAATAATTAAATTAACTGAAAAATTTTCGAGTAAACGAAATAAATTATCAACTATTTCTCCAATATCTCGAGAACTAAGGGGTTTACGAGAATTTATCAAGAGACCTTTTTTGTAGAGAATTCAATTCTCTACAAAAAAGGTCTCTTGATAAATGTCTGTAAACCTCGTCATTCCAGAGATATTCATAAAATAAGTATATTAACATACTGTAAATGTGTCGATTGTTGTGAGTGCAATGCTTCCCCCAAAATCCTTCCATTTCCATCAACAATAGCGATTCCAGTGTCATCACAGCTCGTCTCAATTCCCAGAATCTTCACACAATTATCATCACTCAATTCTCTTCTCTTCACTCGTGTAATTAATTCAGATAAACAATTTTTAGTCATCAACAATCTTGTTTTATTTGCTATCCACAAACTACACATTTTATCACCTTTTATTAATAAATTTTCAGGAATAATAAATTTAATAATAATTGTCAACTTCACATTTCTCAAAATTGATTCATTATGTATTATTTAAACAATTTAAATTTAATGAAAATAAAATGTTTTAATGGTTAGGTTCAACTTAATTCGGCGCCATCTTGCAGAATTTCTTTGGGGTCCAACCACACGAGGAGGTTTCGATTAAACTGTTCTAAGAAACAAAAAGTCGAGTCAATCAGGGTCAATGCAATTACTCGCACAATAATACTGAAGTTGCCAATTTATATCGTTACGATATCTAACAACTAAATATCTCGTCGCTCGCATTTTCGATAACGCGCATAATTGAAGCATTGAGTTTTGGTTAGCCTTGGATATTCTCCCCTTTGGCACTCGGGAAATCTGTCGCTGTCGGCAAGCCGATTAATCGAATCGACAGGGAGGAGACCATGTCAGATCAGTAAGCTTATATTTCCGCATTATTTACCTCAAAAAATTACCACTAATCACCCATCACAATCGCATTACATTCCAACAATCACTAAATATGATATTTTAATTGAATTCAGTCAATTGTTTTGTGGTGAATATCAAACAACTTCAAAATGGTAGAGAACAAATTTTTAGGTTAGATTGTCACAATTTGACGACAATGACGCAGTGTCAAGTGTTGTTTGACTATCTCCAGTATATGTCAGTAAACTGTGATTAATTAACTCCATAACTATTTAATAAAATCATTAAACTTATTCAAGAATTAAATTGTGTAGTGAAGTTATTGTGGATGAGTTGATTGTGACATCTGTGTTAATTTTCTATTTATCTTGGAAATGAGTGGATTTAAGGGAAAATGTCAAGAGACTTTTTTTGTAGAGGCGAAAATTCTCCAGAAATAATGTTCTTTGACTTTTTCTCGTAAAATTACTGATAAACAAGATAATTCAAAAATTCAAAAACTTGGAATAGTGAAGTTGTTGATTATGCAATTATCTAGTGAATGAAAGATTCTAGAGAAAAATGTCAAGAGACCTTTTTTGTAGATAATCAAATTCTCGAAAAAAAGGTTTCTTGATATTTTATTATAGGACCCCTCGTTCTCGTAATAATCCCACAATAAAGTGGACCCATCATGTTTCATCACTTTATAACCCTCAAGACTCATTAATTTACTAATTATTGTTGCAGAGATGATACTTTGTTGGACGAAGATCTCGGTGATGAAGAGTATGACCTGGGTAACGACGAGGAGGAGGCCCTACTGGCTGACGACTATGAAATTGACAGGGTGAGCTAGTTATTTCAATAGTCCTCCTCCAAGGACTGAATTTTAATTAAAATAATCATCGAAAAATTAAAAAATATGGGGAAAAAAAATACAATAACATTGAAGACCTCATTTATCAAATTCCAATAATCGCGAATTCTCACGAAATTTTTAATATTATCATAACATTTTTACTCATCATAAATTGTCTAATGAGAATGAGAATTTTTCAGTTTCTGAGGATTACTTTTCCCTTTTGAAGTACCAATTGTCTCTTTTCACTTTTCCCCCATGGAATGGTGATGACAATAATTTTTTTTTCTCTATTAAAAAATAATGATAATCGCAGTATGAAAATTTTTATGCCATTTGTATGGAATTATACGTAATTTTAAGAAATTCTTATCGTCTCTCTCTGTAATTGACTCTTTAGTCGTCTGTATATGTGTATTAGACATTGATTCTCCTCTCTCTTGAAATAATTCCTATTAATTCTGCAAAATTAATGAACAAAAAAAGCTTAAAAAAAATTTATCAATCATGAAAATGCGAAAATATGATAAAAATGCAGAAAAAAATCTACTAATGAGGAGAAATAATCATTTTTAATTAAAAAATAATGATTTCATTCTGTTCCTCTGCTATAAATAAATCACGTACCTATTGTATTACCATTTAAGTATTTTCCAAAATTGAGAAAATGTAGATTTTATTATTTAACAAGCATTAACAGCTTCAATCAATGTTTATCCAACATTTCTGAGGATTTATAAACTCTTTTTCATCATCTAGTCATTCTTTATCAACTTCTGATGATAAATAAATCATTGAATCACCCATTGAATGAATTAAATCAACAAATTGTTCATTTCGAGTTGAACATTTTAAGTTTATGCGAGAAATTTTAAAATTGATAAAATTTGATTTTTCGTTATTTTTCAATTTGTATGTTCATGATGTAATGAATGTAATTTACAATGTTTTAATGCATTTTAGCATTAAGTATAAATAAAATATAGAAAATATCGACAATTTATATTTTTATCTCGAAAATTATAAATTTTTCAAAATTGAAAAATTGCTTAATAAATAGTTTTTACATATTTTAACATAAATAAACTTTTTTAAAACATTATAAATAAATAATTTAATACATAATGCTAGAATGCAATAGTTATACGCACAACCGGCTGTAAAAAAACCCCCAAAATTCATAATTTTAACAACAAAAAATGGATTTATCAAGAAATCAATTATAAAATTCAAATTATTATTAAAATCAATCAACGAATAAATCGCGTAATGCACGTTAATGTACCTCATCTACACATGCCCTCCCAATGTTCAATCAAAGCCATCAAAATACGAAATCATCGAAAAAAAAAATTTAGTTTCTTCCAAAAAATCGAAAAATGTAAAAAAAAAAAAATAGAAAACATAAATAGTAAATTAAGAAAATTATCAAAAAAATAATAATGAATAATTATTAAGTTTAAATTTAAAGAAATGTAAAATGATAAAATCAAGAAAGAAAGAAAAAAGCAAGAAATGGTAAATATTTCATGAAAAAAATTTGGCATATTTAATTCTCGAGCAGCAGAATAGCTATAAGGGAGAAGAGGAAACAGACGATGTACTGGATTTAGGAGTGACTGATGCACTTGACGATTTAGAGGGAGATGATGATAATATCGAGTATAGGAACGTGACTGATAGCCAGAGTCATTATAATGATGAACGTGTTGATAATTGTGGAAATTATTACAATGAGCATCGTGATGATTATGATAAACATAGTCATATTAATGAAGGATTGGGTGATTTGAGGGAGAAATTGATGAAGAGAGATAATGGTGGAAATGGACAAATTATTGAGGAGGATGATTGCGAGGTGGCGAGTGAAAGGAGAAATAGATTTCAGAGTGAGAGAATTATGATATCACCAAAGATGAATAATGATATACCGGATTCATTGGAGAGTGTTGTCACTGCTGAACAGAATAGACCAGTATTTAGGGGGAGAGGAAGGGGGAGGGGATTGAGGGGCATCAGAGGTGGAAGATATCCTATGAATATGGGCAATTATAATCCAAGGTATGTTGTAATTATTGATTTATCAATGTTTTTTTGGGAATTTTGGTTTTTGTATTGAGGATTTTTTTGAAATATCTCGATAGGGAGGGGGTTTAGGGGAAAATGTGAAAAGACATTTTTTTTTGAAAATTCAATTCTCTACAAAAAATGTCTCTTGATATTTTCTTCTAGGATCACTCTTTTCGGAGATAAATTCAAAATTATAAAAAATAATCAATTATTTTCTTCTCCAGGTTCATGGCTAGACCTCCCTTCGACGAAAAACCCCACTTTCGACCCCCTCTGCAAGACAACCGTCACTTTCAGAATGGTCCATCAAATATAATCAATCCCCAGATGATGTATCACCAGGAGAATCAATTCCATCAGTTTCCAGGACCACCACGAGGACCTAGACCCCACTTCAATGAGCCTCGTCAGTTCCAGGCTCCACCAAATCAGTACCAAGGACCTCCTCGTCATCCAAATCCCCCTATGGACTTCAGACCACGAGGTCCAATGCCAGGAGGACCAAATCCCAGATTCAATGGTCCAATAAATCCTGGATTTATTCAAAATCAGCACTTTCCAAGGCCTCAGCACGACCAGATGATGCCTCCAGGTGTTATGATGAATAATATGCCACCAATGGGCAATCAAGGGCCACCAATGGGCAACCAAGGACCTCCAATACATCTACCACATCCTGGAATGCCTACGGTTCAACCTGAGGGCCAGATTCTAGTGTTTAGACCACCAGGACCTAATCAAATACCTCATCCAGCTCATCAGGCTCCTCATATTCATCAAAATGTACCCATGGGTGGCTTCGAGCATCGTCAGCAGTTCCAGGAGGCACCATGGGAGGGTAGAAACGTTTATGAAGGGAGACCAGGGTACAATCCACCAGTCAATCAGTTCAATCCTGGAGTTGTTCATCAGCCACCACCAACACCACCAGCACCCAATGTCCAGATCCCTCAGAAGATACTTATCAATCCACACTTCAGGGGAAATGTACAACAGACGAGTGAAGGTTAGTATTCAATTTTTTGGTTTGAGGGATTTTGGAGGGAGTGGAGATTTTTGGGATTATCTCGGTGGGAAGTGGTTTTACAGAAAAATTTCAAGATACCTTTTTTGTAGATAATTAAATTCTCTACATAAAAGATTTTTTGAGATTTTTTGATTCAATGAGTCGTTCTCGAGATAAATGATATTTACAAAATTATTTCATCATCTTTTGTTACAAATAATTAGGAAGACCGTGGGATAACAGTGCTCAACAGCCTCCAGTCGTTCATCCTCAGCCAAATGAACAATTTGGACAAAATCCTGGTCCATATCCTGGTCAGGCATCTTTCAATCCCTCAACAAATCAAGAAAAATCACAGGATTATCAGAAGAATTATTCCAAGAATAAAAATGATGTAAGTTTTATTATCAATTCTGTATTAATTTTTTTGGGATAAAATTAATCGATTTTTAATATTATCAATTTATTTAACTAGGATCCATACGCATATTTCTCAGACGTCTGGCAAGAGAATAAGACAAAGCCCAGAAGTTTAAGCCCCTCGAAAAATTATCCTGGGGACAGTAATTATGGACGTGATAACAGCTACAGAGATTATGATAAATATAAATCTGACAGCAGCAATCATTATCCAGATGTAAGTTTTCTATTTTTTCTTTTAAGTCAAATATCTCGAGAATGAGTCATTTTAGAGAAAAATGTCAAGAGACATTTTTTGTAGAGGATAAAATTTTCTACAAAAAGTGTCTCTTGACATTTTTCTCTAAAATTACTCAATCTCGAGATAATCAACTAATTAATTGAATGATGTGATTTGATTTACGTTTTATGACTTGAGAATGTTAAAAATTAAATATTTTCATGATTTTTTAACGTTATTAATGACAGGATCAGAGATATAGAGACAGAAGTCCACCCCCACGACCGAGAGATCCACCACCAAGGTCTCGAGCCCCACCACAGAGTAATAATTATCACAGTGACTCTTATGATCAAAGATCAAGACCACAAAATTCATCAAATCGTCCAACTGCCAGACTTGGCCAAAAACGATCTCCAGAGCTTCAAAATAGAGGACGCGATGTCAGTCCTAAAAGATTGAGACAAAATAGAAATTTTAATGATGCACGTGTAGAGATTAATGATCATCACAAAAATGTTCAGGTGATTATCCATTTCATCAAACCTTAAATTTTTGTTAATTACGTATTTATCTCGAAAACGAGTGATTTTAGGAGAAAATGTCAAGTGACATTTTTTGTAGATAATTAAATTCTACACAAAAAAGGTCTTTTAACATTTTCTCCTAAAATCAATCCCTACCGAGATAATCCCATAATTACAAATTTCTGAATTGATAAATAATTCAAATTATTATTAAAAATCCTCTAAAAATAATAATAATCAACAGGAAGCGGAAATGGATCCGGAGGAGCGTGAATACAGGAAGAAAATGGAGGAGCAGAAGCGTCTGAGGGAGAAAATTCTCCAGGAGAAAGAGAATAGGAGAAAACAAGCTGCAATGGAGAGACAGGATGATGATTCCAAGGATTCAAAGACAAATGGTAATTAAATTAAAAAATAATAATAATAATAATAGTTGATAATAATTAATGAATAATTTCAGATAATCAACAAGAGAATAAATCAATCACTTCTCTTTCAAAAGACCCCTCAGAATCTTCAACTGCAAGTACTAGACCAAGAATTCGTGTACCAACTGGACAAACAACAGAGGTACCTTGATAAATAATTACCCTAGATCCCTTTTTAGTTAATAATTATTCAACAATTAAATTAAGTGCCTGAACAACTTAAAATCTCTCAAAGTATTTAGAAATTATTAAATTTTCACAGAATGAAAATTCACAAATCGACTGATAATCAAAGAAATTTTACAATTTTTCATTGAATATAAACAATTATTTATATTGTTTTAAATTTTAATATCACAAATGAATCTCAAAAATGATAATTTAAACGAATTAATTCATTAATTGTAATGAAATTATTTCAATCTATTGTCTCAATTTTTAATTTTTTAAAACAATGATCTCTCAATAATTTTAATTATCATCACAAATTGAATGAACAAATAAATTAATTAAATTAATCGAATAAAAAAAAAACATTTTTATTATCAACAAAAACCCAAAAATAATAATTTTTTGTAAATTGTCTCCTTTTTATAAAATAAAAATCATTATCAATTTTTCATTAGTTTTTTTCATACAAAAATCCTTTTTTTTTAATTAATAACAAAAAAAAAATTGAATTTTCAGGTGGAGAAATCATTGAGAATAGTGAGAAAAGTTCAAACGTCGGAAAAAATAATTCCTCAAGATGTTAAAAATCAATCGGAAATTGTGAATAAAATGCCAAATCGAAGAGTTGTAATTCAAAAACAATTACCAAATGCTAGAGTGGCAACATCGATACAAAAAACAATTTCAAATCTTCAAAAAAACCAAACAAATTCACAAAATCCAGTGATCAACAACCAAGGAGACAATTTACCCCAAAAAGGACCTCTCAAGTTACAAAAAAGTGGAAGAACTGTTGTTAAAGAGAGACCTGGAACTCTCAGAAAAGTTGTTGTCAGTGATATAACAACAGGAAATATTAAAAAACCACCAGCAACTGTTCAGAGCAATCGAATTGTACTTCAGAAGCAGGTGCAGGTGAAGAGATTGCCTGAGGGCAAATCAAATACAATTTTAATTGAAAATTTGGCAGCAAGTACTTCAGAAACACAAATTCGTCGCATGTGTCAGGGAATTGGAACTCTTGAGGTGATTATATTCAATTAAAATTTTTTTTTCTGTTTATTCTGTATTAATTGATTGATTAAAAAATTGTTTAAACATTTTTTTCATTATTTCTGAATTTTTAAAAATGCATGATTAATTTGTGTAAATAGTAATCATTAAGTATTTATGTTAATTGATATTATGAAATTATTAAATTGTTATAGAGCATTGTAATGGGCGAGGGAACAGCAACAATTGTATTTAAAACCCACTCAGCAGCGATGGTTTTTTATAATAAATATCAACGTAAATTGATTGATTTATCGATGATTAATATTAAATTTTTATCACAAAATAATTCACAGTCGACAGCTGTTGGAAATACATGAGAATTTTTTTTTTAAATGCATTATTTGATATTATTATATCACTTTTTTTGATTATGGAAATAGCACTATAATCTGATATTTTTTTTTGTAAATAAAGACCAAAAATTGAGTGTCTTGAGATTGTATATATAAAGTGTATAGATTATTTATAATGAAAATATTTAAACACCAATGAAAAATCACTTGAGGAGAAAAAAAAAAATTGTGTAATCATTTAAAAAATGATGTTTTGAATTTTGAAAAATTAAATAAATTGTGAATTATTGTGGAATTATTCATTTATTTATTGAAATGAAATTTGTTAATACGTACCTTTAATTAAATTATTCAATGAATCATAAACAATATTGGGATTGAATATTAAATAAAAAAATTAAATATACAAATGCATTTATTACAATAATTTGATACACACACATATAACAAAATTTCGATATTATATACAAAATTCATGAACATGTTTTTTATATACAGCATGCAACATTTGGTAAAACTTTTTTCATAATCAATAAGATCTTAACAATACTATTGTAATAATTAACGTAAATTATAATTTTAAATTTTTAATGACAAATTTAACGACAGAAAATTTCTCAATTTCCTACAATTTGGCAATGAAAATATTCAAACAGACTCTCCCACCTCTTCTAATCACTCTCTCTCATCATAATAATAATTAAATCGTTTTTATCCTCTTCTAACAAGTACGAATGTAGTAAAAAAAATGCCAGAAGTATTGATTCACTACAAATTTTCAGTTTTTCTTAAATATCTCGAAATCAACTCGAGATATCAAAATAAGTATAGAGACCTTTTTTTTAGCTCTCTTCACGCTCTACAAAAAAGGTCTTTACACAATTTCGATATATCCCTTAGATTCCAAGATATACCCAAAAAGAGAACTCAACTCGACTCATTTCAAACCCAAAAGCTTCATCATCAACGCAAAACTTGTACATAAGTAGCTGGAAAAATCCCAGTCCTTCCCCCACACTCACCAATCCACCAGCCATCAGCCTGCTTCTGATGAATAGTAATAACATCCCCAGGATTTAAACTCAACTCATCATTCAAATTAGCCGAGTACTGATAAAGTGCTCTACACTGTTCCCCCTCACTCTTCATCACCCCAACATCAACCTCCTGATTATTATTATCCTCCGATTGACTGCTAAATTCATCAAAATCACTGAAATCCTCTTCATCAGGAGGATTCTCTGAATTACCATCACCCGCTGTTCTATCCACCCAATGATCCCTCACGTGTTCCTTGGCCAATCCATTCAAAACCTCAATCTCCAATTCATCCTCAACCTCATTAAACTCAAATGTCTCCCCTTTGGCCCACGTTGGTACCTTCAAAACACTCTGCTGAAGCCCCTGTTTGTCCCTAGAAACCAATATATGCTCAGCAAGAGGATGTTTCGGCCTCTTTCCCCCCTCAATCTCAGCCAAAGCACCACCAACTTTGTACCTAGCAGCCTCCAAATACGTCAGCATAGATCTCATGTGAATGAGTTTATCAGTGACATTCTGAGTACTTTCGTCAGCTGCAAATGCTGGAGTTTGTATAAAAGCTCTGTGAAGCGTTTCTAAACCCTCTCGTCCCCTTCTCTCTCTCTCCAAATCTTGTCTTATCAAATGAAGAACTCTTACAAGCGCTTGTTTTCGTCTTTCTCTATTCATAGCCAGGGTGACGTGCTCAGCATAGAAATCAGGGAGTAGCTGATCAACATGGGGCACCTCATTGTTGTCCATTCTTCTGATCAAGTTTTTCAATGTGTCGACGTCCAAAGAAACATTGCAATTTCTCACTGGATTTGACAAACGATCAGCACTCTGTTGAAGTCTAGGAGCTAGTGCTTGAAGATGTGACAGGTATACATTGGCAAGATCCTTCAGAGCTGATAATCGCTCCTCCTCAAGAAGCTCCATCTGCTTAGCACCTTTCCTAACAGTGCACTCATACTCCAATCTTGCTCTTTCAGCTCTAACTGATACTGTATAAAATTCAGTGTCAGCTCTTCGGGATCCGTCTTCGGCTTTTCTTCGGCGATTCTCGAGTTTTGTTACTTCTTTCTCAGTCATGTGGTGGGTTGATGTTTTGTTGTTGTTCTGTTGGGATTGACTTATTGACTGAATTCGGGCTAAATCCTGCAGTCGTTCGTTCTCACGGGCACATGAGAAACTCTGTTTTTTGCTCTTGGCAGCTGCTGCACGCCATTCTTGGAGGGATTTTGATGCTTTGTCCACAGAGGATTCAATCAGCTTGCGGGAACGACCTTGAGCCTCGGCTACGCCAACCTGAGGAGAGAATTTGTTGGGGAATTTGATGAGAAACTTTTTCCTTTTTTTGAATAAAACGGTTTTTTTTAATTCTTTTCGAACTATATGAAGTTTTCTATTAAATTTGATAGAGATATTGTTTGAAAAATCAGTGGAAATGAATAATTTACCCTGAGGGGTTTCGCCAATTGTTCGCTCAGGGCTATTCCCCAGAGACGGTGGGCCTCTGCTGCAGCTTCCATCTCCTCACCCACATTTCGCCACGCCTCGTTCACACCACCCGAGTTATTTCCACCTGGAGGCATTCAATGTTATTTAATTGGTGCAAGGGAATGGTTGATGGGATTTATTCGTGATAATTTTCTTTGTAAATTTGAAATTTATCGTCAGTAGTGAATTGGTAAAACGGTTCAAGTCGATTCTAGAATCAGTTTTTGATGAATATCTCGGAATCTGAGGGAGATGGGGAAATTTTCATAGAGACCTTTTTTGTAGAGTAAAATGAGAGCTACAAAAAATATTATTACAAAAATTTTAATATCTCCCATAGATTCCAAGATATCCATCAAAAATCGTGAATTTCGTGAATTATTGAAAGAAGAATTTTAATGAAAATATCAATACCTTGATCTTTTGCACATGCTTTCGTCAATTTACTACTCAATTTGCTAAGTCCTTTTGCATAGGTTGCCTCCAGCTCCGCTCTTCAATAAAAAATACAAGAATTAATTAAAAAATTGATCAAGATTATTTTTCATTTGTGAAGAAGTGAAATTTCTTCTAAACCAGTGATTTTAGGAAGAAATATCAAGATACCTTTTTTATTGGAAATTTAATTTTCTACAAAAAAGGTCTCTTGATATTTTCTTGTAAAATCACTCGTTATCTAGATAATTCAATATTTAACAAGACGTTAAATTTTTTTTTCGACTTTATTGTTGTAATTAATTAAAAATATGTAATTACCTCTCATGGAGAACAGCTGCGAGTTCCTTACAGAAGTCTCCGCCCTGTTTAACATGCCTTCGAATATCCTCGAAGCCACCAGGACCAGTCTGCAACATGAAAAAAGGTAAAAATGTAATTTTAGAATAAATTCTGATTTAAAAAAAAAAGTCTTCAGTGATTAATGCAAAATTTAGGCATAAATTCGTCACTGAGAACATCATTTCTGCATTAATGTTATGAACGAATGGTAGACACGAGTAGACAGTCGTGTTATAGCGGTAAATACGCTCTGTGTGGCACGAAATCTACAATTTCTAATGTCTTTTACCTCAAGACGTGAATTATTGTAATTTGTCGTGCACTCACGGAAGGTCCATTGAAATTAAGACTGCACTTTCTTGCTGGGGAAGTGGAATTTAATTTCCATTCAATTGTTATAAAAAAAAAAAGAAACTTGTCAATTTTTCACATGTTACTAAACACCAAATTATCTCGATAACGAGTGATTACAACAGAAAATATCAAGAGACACTTTTTATAGGAAATTTTCCCCTCTACAAAAAAGGTCTTTAGACATTTTTTCCTAAAATCACTAATTAACGAGATAAACACAATATATCATCAAATCTCTCAATTTTGAAATATGAAAATTTCCCAAATGTTATTAAACATGAAATTATCTCGTTAATGAGTGATTTTAGAGAAAAATGTCAAAAGACATTTTTTGTAGGAAATTTTCTCAGCTACAAAAATGGTTTCTTGATTTTTTTCAAAAAAATGACTCGTTAATGAGATAAATGCAATTAACGATTAAAAATGTAAAAATTGACTAATTATTATGTTAAAAATCAATTGGAATGATTCAAATCAGTTTCATTAATTAACAATCTCTCGAATGAGTGAAATCTCTTTATAAACGAAGAGAAAATGCAACAGTCACTTATCACATCATCGGAATACATCAGCGAGAGTTCATTGTATTCTCAAGCCGTTACCAACAATATCCGTTTTGTCCTTCAATCTCATCCCCGTTCATGCCAATTTCACTTTGAATACTCCTGGTATTCTGCATATTACGTCACAGTACATAGCCACGAAGATATAGTGATGAAAGAAAGGGATTTGATGAAAAATAATTGAAGGAATGGGAGAGGTTTTAATCTTATTATTCGATAACACGAGAATATATTTCCGGCTTCCTTTCACCTTGGCCATTGGAGTGTAGCCGATGAAATAATATCAAAACTCTACAGAAAATTCATGAGTTTAAAATCACCAGGTGTTTAACAGACAATTCAAACGTGATAATAAATTATGATTATTTATGTTTAGTAAAACTAGTTTATTTATCACATCTCGTTAAATATCGATTATCTTGATAACGAGGGATTTTAGAGGTAAATGTTAAGAAACCTTTTTTCTAGAGGATAAAATTTCCGACAAAAAGTATCTTTTGACATTTTTATCTAAAATCACTCATTATCGAGATAATTCAATAAACAATTCGAGAAATGGTTTTTTTGATATTTTTTAATTTGAAGGATGATAAATATGGATTCATTTCGATAATGAGTGATTTTTGGGGGAAATGACAAAAGACATTTTTTGTAGAAAATTTAATTCTCTACAAAAAAGGTCTCTTGATATTTTCTTCTTAAATCAATCATTAACGAGATAAATACAATAATAGAAATGTGAATTTGGATTTAGTTGATATATTTCAATATTTGAAAGTAGTTTCAGGATAAAACCGTTAAATCCTACAATTTTTATTATTAAAAGTTGAAAAAAAATTGTCACTAGTATCGCACGCGCCGCAGATAATTATCCAACTGGTTGCTAATCATTGAAAGAGCCATAAAAAATGTCTCTTACGTATTCAACAGAGCGTGACTACTCTGGAGACTTCATGAGCTCAATTCAATGTAGCTGTACCATGATAAAATTTTTATTATCTACGTGTAGAACAGGTTCTTCAACAGGTTGAAGGAGAGAAAAAAAAAAGTCAAATTGGAGAAATGAAATCGATAGTAAATGTTGAAAAAAGTGAAACGTAAATAATTTTTCAGGTCATTTTGATGACTTTCACGTGCTTTACGATTCCACCTGACATCCATCGAGACAAATTACTACAATTGTTCATTCATACAATATTCTCAACTTTTTTCTCTCCACTTTCTGAGATTGGAGTAATGCCAAGGTAAACAAGACGACAAATTTCCCAATCAACTTTCTTGAATTGAAAATATTTATCAGTTTTTGATGAATATCTCATAATCTAATGGAGATGGAGGAATTTCCAAGAGGACCTTTTTTGTAGCTCTTGTTCAACTCTACAAAAAAGGTATCTATGAAAATTTCTCCATCTCCTTTAGATTCCAAGATATTCATCAAGAAAGTCAAATTGAAGTTGATATTTTTGTTAATTATGCATTTATCTCGATAACAAACGATTTTAGGAAAAAATGTCAAAAGATGTTTTTTGTAGCTTGGAAAATTCTTCACAAAAAAGGTCTCCTGACATTTTCTTTTAAAATCACTTATAACGGACTTCATGTCTATAACGATTAAACTAATTTGATTGCAAAATGCTGAGTACCCAAAGTTCAAGAGGTCCCAGAAGAAGACTCAGTAAATAAAAAAATTTATCAACTTTCTCTGATTATCCCAGACAATTTGATGATCACGTTCATTCAATATTTCCATCTCTAAATAATTCTTCAAGTCTCTCCTTTCATGACCTTCGGAATAATATTATATCCACTTGTCGATTCGTAGAGTTGAAAAAAAAAGGATGTGAGTATTACATAATTGAGACCTTGTTCAATATTTTTAAACTAAATCCTTTAATTTCCAAAAATTCAATTTAATTTTTTTTCTTCATTTTATTGATTTTTTAAAAATTTTATAAAATTGAAAAATGAAGAAAAAGATGAAAATTAGAAAAATAATGTTATGGACATGTGTACAAGTGCATCAAACTGGAATAAAAGATGTATTTTCACCACGCAACTTTCCCACACTTTCCATGGGCACGATTGAGTCTCTCGTGATCCCTCAGCTAAATTAATAGTCTAGTGAACATTGAACTGACTCATTGTACTAGATTTTTATCAACCCCATTATACACTAAACTTTCTGATGTTGTGAGGTGGTATGATAATCATAAATTACAGGATAACCTGAATCTGCTAAAAATTAATTTATTCAATATGAAACTTTCAATTCATAATTTAAACTGGTTTAGCGATTTAATTATCACAATTTTTGTATTAAAATTAACGTGATAAATAAGGAGAAATATATCAAAACTTTTACCTGAATTTATTTTCTATCAATTTTTTAGTATTTTCAAAATTTTCTCCACCTTTATTCATGAATATCTCTGAATCTAATTGAGTTTGCGAAATTTTGGTAAAGACATTTTTTATAGCACTCTTTTATCCCCACAAAAAAGGTCCTCTTCAATATTTTCCCATTTCCTTCAGATTCCGAGATATCATAAAACAAATGAACAAGCAAAATTGTTTTTACTATTAAATTCATCAAAAAAAAAAAAACCAATTAAACGATCAAATGAATTATCTAACAAATTCTCAGTAAGTTGAGAAATCATAAAAGATAGTTTTTTACCTCATCAGTATCACACTGATGCAGTAGATGAGTAGAAGCCATTAATCCCCTGATTGATCCCAGCATTCTCCTCTTAATAAGACCACCTTTCCCAACATGCCTCAGCCCCCTATCCCCCTCAATCTCCCCCTCCTCATCATCACACAATTTATCTAAACTGAATGAAACTGGTGTAAGTTTAATCCTACCACCACAAACATTATCAACACTAGTTGTCTTCTTCCTGAGTCTTCCAATCACTTCAACTTTCTCATCAGCCTGACATTCCTCCACCTTTTCAATCACTTCCGATACATTTCCCTCCTCAGAAACTGCTGATAATCCAACCTCATCAATACTACTGATACCCCCCAATTCTCTAGCACGAGCCTCAACCAAATCATAAGATCCACAACGACCCGATGATGTCTCTTGATAATTATTTGACCTCATAGCACCAACAGCCTGCATCTTGGCGTGTCTCTGAACAACTTCACCGAGTTTAAGTTTTTCCTCTCTCAACCAATTTCTCATTCTCCCCCATGCTCTCCCCAGCCTACGATTTCTTGATTTTCTACCTTTCTCTCTATTTCTGTAATTGTCCTCTGGATCTGAATACGAGCCCTGATGATTATTTTCCAAATTTTTATTCAAATTATCCTCTAGATTCAATAAAACTGAATTTTTTTTATTCTTATCATCATCTTTTGGCTTCGGTACATCATACAAGTCTGAATGACAATCATCTGACTTTAAATCTCCAGATGATACAACTCTATTAGAAGTTGGAACATCATACAATTCAATTGTCACTTTATGCTCATCATCAGATGCATCAACATGAATATTATCTAAAGATTTGACACCACCGACACCTGAGACACGACTGTTTCTCGGTAAATCATACAACTGAGAATCAGATGATTTGATTTTATCATCAGTCTGTAAAAAACTGAAACTTATCACTGGCACTCCATCATCACCAGTTTTGACCAATGTCCTAGCACTTATTTCAACACTAGAACTGTGTCTTCTCCTCTTTTTCACCTCTTTAACATCATCTGGACTCGTTGAATCAAGACTGATGGAGCACGTGGAAAAGGAATTCATTTTTTTGATACAACTCAAGGATGCCTCTGCGTTATTTTGGTACAAATCATGCTCCCCAGCATTGTGAATACCTCCAGATTCTACAGTTTCATTAAATATTTTATCACTGATACTAGAATCAGTTAAACCAACAAGAAACTTCAATCTAGCTGAATCCATTGACTCAGTGTCATTAGTTATTTCTCGGAAATGACGAGATTCAATTCCATGATTGTACCACATTGACTTGTCTTCACCGTTATCATCACTAGTGATGGTACTCCATTTATGTCTGACCTCATTCATCCTCTATAAATAATGATTTTACCACAGACAATAGTTTATTTAAATTGTAATCACTACTTGTTGGTAATTTACTCACGACTGGATTCAATGGATCCAAGGACTTTTAAACTCTTATTTTAATGCTCTTGTTTGGTTTCTACTGTCAGAATAAAGAATCTTATTACTGTAATAGGTAAACTAGTTTTATTATTCAATATATTCACTTGTATCAAAGAAAAATTGTAATCCGTTTTGTGAACTCTTGATAGAACCGCAATAATTGTCTGTATTAGCTGTTTTCTAACTACGATCTTGAACCCACGTAGCTCTAATTATAACTGCACCTGGTACTATGTTACTTGGATTTACTAGAGTTTCCATGGAATCTAGGTTCAATGTACCATTAGAAATTGTAGAGTTTCGGGTTTATTTAATTTGTGTGGGGAATACTGGTTCTAAGCAAATTCACTTTTCACTGGAATTTTAAATAAATTCTTTCTGTTTGAGGTCTTGTGACGAATATTTAGGTGTCGTTGAATTTCCCATGATTCAAAATTAATCGGTTTTTCCTATTTATCTTGATAATTCATCATATCTTGTTTGTATGTCTATTATCTTGTCCTTGAACGTTATTTTGAATATATTCACTCAAATTAAACAATTATCATGTTTTTGAATATTTTCCTTTATGACCTTGATAATAAAAAAATAATGTAAAAATTTGTATTTTCCATTGCACAAGACAAATGACTATATCCGTATTACGTTGCGTGTATTACACAACGACTTGTTGTAATAAAAAAAATTTTATGCACTCTCTTTGAGAAAATGTCGGATGCCATTTAAGTTATAATGTATCTGGATAATCCTTTTATGTACAAATCTAACTATGCCAATTACGTGATTATCAGATACATTATTGAGGCGTGGTACCATCAAATTATATTATTGACACTTGATTATAAAATTTATTATTGAATTATTTTCCACACGTTTACATTGATTTATTTATTTTATTATTGTTAATTAATTAATTATAAATATCGATATTTTTTAAAAATTTAATTTATTCATTAGTTTAATTAAATTGTTTTTTTTTTTTTTTTTGGTAATTATGAAATTAATTGATTTTAATAGTCAGTGACAAGTGTATGAACAGATGAACCATGTACAACTGAACTGGAAAGAAGAGTTGAACGAGTTGGACGAGCCAAGTTGAATACCGGGGGGACACGAATGGCTGTACAAGCCGTCTGGTTGGACACGGATGCTTGATGATAAAAGAGTATTAGGAGTGTTGGGGGCATACGTTATATGTGACACACACGTGAGTTTTAACTTTAGTTACGAAAAATGCATTTGTGGTGGATAATGATGATGATCATTGTGGCTAAGTGGGAGGTCATGTGGTTGAGTATTTTTGGAATATTATTTGGGTACTAGGTATAATACTAATTAACTGAATTATCAGATTTTTAATAATAATTAATTTTCATTTAGAATAAAATGTTTCATATTTACAGTAATTTACTTGACATTAACTCATTGAATTCTATAAAAATGTCATTATGAAAGTAATTAGTCAAGTATTTTTCACGTTAATTGTCTTTTAGAAAGAAAAAGAGATTTTTTTCAATTTAATTAATTTTTTTTTTAATTTGTAAAAATGAAATAAATAGATAAAATAAATTGAATTAGAGAAAAAAAAATGTTAAGAGCAAGAGACAGGTATCCAAGATGAATTTAATAAGGCTAATTGTTGTTTTATTTCAGATAATCACTCGTATAAATCGTAGGAATAGCTAGAAGAGCCATCCCATTCCTTTCACGTATTCTCGAGAGGTAAACATTATCTGAGGCTGTATTTATCACTCTTTGAACTGTACCTTTACACTGTGCTCAATGAACCAGAGTTAATAATGACTTTTATAATGTTTAATTCCTCGGGAAAGCACTGGATGTGAATTTATAACGATGAGGTGAAGTTATAAATCTAGGAGATTCGTTGTTTATTGTTAAAAATTGTTAAAACATTCGGCTTGTGGTGATAAAACTAGCACGAGGAGAATTGTAATACATCGGTTGAATACGTAATTTGTACTTATGTAGATTATTATGGTGAGTGATTTGTTTGAGATATGATTGAGATCATAAATCTGTCGGAATTATTTTTATTTAATTGTTTTTGGGGAATATCTTTGAATCTGAGGGAGACAGAGAAATTTTGAAGAGAACCTTTTTTGTAGAGCGGAGAGAGAGCTACAAAAAAGGTATTCTTGAAATTTTTTGTATCTTGTTTAGATTCTGAGATATTCAGCAAAAACTAAAATGTTTTTATGTGTTAAATTGATTAATTTAATTTTGCTAACTCAAATTATGAATTTTTGAGATGAATTATCTCGATAACGAGTGATTTTAGGGACAAATGTCAAAAGACCTTTTTTGTAGTTAATTACATTCTCTATAAAAAATGTCTTTTGACATTTTCTCCTAAAATCATTAATTATCGAGATATTCAATTTTAAACAAAAACTTAATTTTTAGTTTTGAAAAAAAAAATTGTATTTTTTACTGAGAAAATTAAACTTTTCTCTCAACAGATATAGAGTAAGTAGAGAAATAACTAGAGAGTTCATTGACACCGTGACTAATTACTGTACATAATTGGAGTGACATAAAAATACAGTACATTTGTCACTTTTATGCAACACATTAACAAAAATGGAAGTGGATGATTCCTCACGTGCAAACATTCGTCATAAACACTGATGAGAAAGGCACGAGGAGGAAGCCCCTGTGCATGGGTCAATGGAACATAAATGGAGTAGCTAGACTAAAAAAAAAAAAAAATAATCCACTAGAAAGTTCTCATTCGTCTCACGAATCGATCAATTTTTTATTTTTAATAAACACGTGATTTTTTTTGATATTTTTGTTAAATAACTTTCTTTTGTCATGAATATTTTTTTGTAATTATGTCACTGGAATTGGATTCACTGGTTAATAAATACACGAGGGATTTTAATGGATACACCGTTGCACCATTAACCCAGTGGAGGGCATTATCGCTGCGATGGAATGTTCATGGAATTTTATCGGTAATATGTCAAAGAGAATTTATTAAACGAATCAATTTATTTATTGTTCATGATTGAATTTATAATATGAATTAATTGGATATTTAGTGATTAATTAAATCTAATGAGTTTTGTAGTGTAATTATTGTATTCCAATCATTTTTAATTGACAATTTTGATATTTAATTTCGGGTTTATTTCAGTTTTTTGAAGATATTTCGGAATCTGAGAGAGATAGAGAAATTTTTGTAATGACCTTTTTTGTAGAGCGAGATGAGAGCTATAAAAAAGGTATCTATAAAAATTCCATTATCTCATCTAGATTCAGAGATATTTATCAAAAACTATCTGAGTAAAGAAATCAAGAAATTGGTTCTGTGAATCAGGATAAACTATTCTTTAATAATGAATATCTTTGAATCTATCGGAGATATCGAAATTTTGGAGAGGACCTCTTTTGTAGAGCGAGGTGAGAGCTATAAAAAAGGTCTTTACAAAAATTTTGATATTTTGATTGGATTCCAAGATATTCCCAAAAAACAAATTCTAAAATTTTGTCATTACGAAATTAAGACCAATTTCCTCAATTTCAATTGATATATTTGAAAATTCTTCTTCCCGCGTTTTGTGATACCGGATGTTAAACATGTGTTATACATCCGGTTTGCCCAGCAAGAAGAATTTCATTGACGTAGGTTATGAAAATACAAAAGAGAGAATTTTTTAAAGCAAAAGAATGAATTTTTTAAAGCCAAAGAGACGAATTTTTCGAAGCAAAAAAATTTGATTTAATGTTTTCACGTCTTGCCAAGCCCCAGTCACCGATTAACATGTGTACACATGCGTAATTTACGAAGGAATGGCCCTTGAGTTGATGCCCGAAAGTAAAGCTTGAGTGTATGTAATGAGGGCGGCACACCCAGAGGATAATCGTCTTGGATTTTCAATATGGTTCCCTTAATAAATACTCGTACTGAGGCATGACGCAGCGTAAAACGTGCAATCTCAAGAGTCAGCCACACACGAAGACAATCCCTCGTTCTGGTCTGTTCAAAGGTTTCCATAACCGGTGAAGCAATGACACTCACTTCCGCCGGTTTAAGACACCCAAATATCGATAAAAAAATCAGTAATCATTCATCCAGGCTGTTATCTATCACATGAATCGGTAGATGAAAACATTTAGCCAGTTGAAAATTTCTCTTTGAACATTATTCAACTCGACGAAATTTCACTCGCAGTTTTTCACAAATATCTTCCAATCTAGAGGAGATATCAAAATTTTTGTGAAAACCTTTTTCGTAGCTCTCATTCCGCTCTACAAAAAAGGTCTCTATAAAAATTTCTGTATCTCTCTCAGAATCCGAGATATTCATCAAAAACTAAACTCAAAATCCGTCGATTTCTCTCGAAACGTTATTTTCGATGTTTTTCTTTTCTATAAATATCTTGGAATCTAGAGGAGATAGCGAAATTTTCATAGATACCTTTTTTCTAGCTCTCATTTTGCTCTACAAAAAAGCTCTTTACGAAAATTCCGCTATCTCCTCTAGATTCAAAGATATTCACCAAAAACTAAAACTATCATTCTCTAAAAATTCAGAATTAATTAATCTAATCACCCCCAATCAAAATATGATTAAATAATTCAATTAAATCTCATCAATTAAATAATCTCATCTACTCACCAACGGTCAAGCCACAGAATTCACTCACATAAACATAACAATCATTTTTATGTACTTAAACACCAGATTTCCATCAATTCCCACCGCAATGATTTTACTAACCCCCCCCCCCCCCTCTCTCCTTAGTTTCAATGTTGCTCTATATAGTCTTAAAAACCCGGATACAAGACATTGTGAACACATATTCATGGGGTTTAAGAGCCATAAAAATAATGAGAAAGTGCATTGTTAGATATTAAAACTGTATTTTTTTCATTTTAGCTCTTCCTTCCTCACCATTTACAGTGGCAATACATTGCGTGTATTGTTTAGCGGTACATATATCTGTACAGGATATACGTATATACCTAAAAACATCTTTATGATGAGAAGAAAAATTTTTTTTAAGTAGAAATCAACAAAAAAGAGAGAAAGATAAATATTAAAAATTTGTTTTCTTTCAATTTTTGACGTTTTACCATTAGAAAGTTGTTTAAAAAATTGTTAGGATGATGAATTTGAGAATTGTCAATGGAGGAGAGATCTCAATGTCTTGGGTAACGGTTTCAGTTGAGAAATACAACGAAAATTGTTTAAATTGTTTGAATAGAAGAATTTTGGAATTGTAACGCGTGTCAATTAATTTTACCTCTCGTATTTCTAATTTTTTTCATGGGTATAAAGTATAAATAATAGTGTTCATGTTCACGCATTGACGATTCGATACTGCAGGGTCGCCGACCTGATTTCAACAACTTGTGGAGATTCTACAACAATAGAGACGATAGAAATTGACCTTGAACGGTAGAATTTCAGCGTGAAAGTTTATTTATTAATTTTTCGAGATTTTTATTGGAGAAAAGGATTTTTTTTTAGTCGATAATATCGGAATTTGGTGGTAATTGAGAAAAATTGACGAATTGATTTTTTTTGGGATTACAAATTTGGAAGTATTGCGGTAATGAGGGGTCTGAAGAGAAAATGTCAAGAGACACTTTTTGTAGTTTATGAAATTCTCTACAAAAAAGGTATTTTGACATTTTCCTCTAAAATCAATTGTTTTCTGTAGAATTGCGTGATTAAGAAACAGGTCAGAAATAAATTATTTTCCTTCTTCAATTAACATTCTTGGTAATTATCTAGAGAATGGAGAATCCTATTAAAAAATGTAAAGAGACACTTTTTGTAGGAAATTTCATGAGCTACAAAAAGTGTCTTTTAACATTTTTCCCTGAAATCACTCATTCTCGAGATAATCACGTAATTATCAAAAATATCAAATAACGAATGAAAATACGATAATAAACATTTCCACAGATCTTTAAATTCTCTAATTAAATATTCATGGACAAATCCCGAGGGCGAAGAATGCCACATAGACAATAACCTTCGCCCATGCGAATATTTTCAAAACCACCTACACATTATCATCATAATCCCCACGATGAATCCCATGAGTATAGAAAAATGAGAAAAATCAAAGAAAAACAGAAAAAAAAAATAATTGAAGACTTTCGTCAATAAATCTACATGATTAATGGGATCCACGTGTATTTAACTATCACCTGTTACTCACGTAGATACTGACCCAATACTCCCGTGGGATTACGTCAAATACCCATAAAAAATAAAATAATAAAAAAAAACGTGAGTTTGAAGATCGAACGAACGTACCATTTTCCCCATAAATATCTTTCTGTACACTGGAACTAGAATGTTGCAACGGTATTTATTATTTTAAAAAATGGTGGATAATGTTCATTCGAAAGTCAAATATTTCACTTGTACAAGAAAATTGTATTAAAGTCTTAATAAATTAATTTGATGGATTCTGCAAACAATCGATAATTTTTACTTAATAAATTACATAATTATCTTGGAAACGAGACATATTAGGGAAAAATGTCAAAAGACATTTTTTAAAGAAAATTTCAAAATCTACAAAAAAGGTCTTTTGACATTTTTTCATAAAGTGTCACGTTTTAAAGATAATTGCGAAATTAAAAATAACAAAAAATGTGAAATTAGAGAAAAATGTATTTAATACAGTTTTTTTAAATTCCTAAAAAGAATTAAATTTCCTCAACTATCAGATGTATAACAACAGTGAAAAAATTGCGTTATGAAATCATGTGTAAAAGGGCAAACATGTTAAAATTGATGCGAATAAAAAAATTGATGAAAAATGAGATTGGAAAGTTTCGTTGAGTACTTCCGTTATATGTACAAAATAAGCATCTCGTTGGAGTTTGTAAAGAAGACGTTCACCATATTATAAAAGGACATTTGAATGCATGTATAACAGATATTGAATCTCAGTATTGAGAGACACCTCCCAAGGGGTGAAAGTATTACGTCGTACATGTACTCATGATTATGGACATTGAGATATTAATTCCAGTATTAGTTTTTGATGAATATCTCGGAATCTGAGGGAGATAGAAATTTTTTGAGAAAACCTTTTTTGTAGAGAAAAATGAGAACTACAAAAAAGGTCCTTTTCAAAATTTTCCTATATCCATTAGATTTAAAGATATTCCCAAAAAACTCATCTCAAAGTCGATTTTATTCATCTAATTTTAATAAAACTTGAATTAAATTAGTTTTTGATGAATATCTCGGAATCTAATGGGGATATAAAAAAATTTATTGAGACCTTTTTTGTAGCTCTCATTTTTCTCTACAAAAAAGGTCCTCTTCGAAATTGCTCCATCTCCATTGGGTTCAAAGATATGAAATTCAATTTAAAATAAATTATTTAAACTCTCTAAAAAGTTGCAATGAATAATCAGCTGTTGCAGTGTATATTCATTGCGTAGGCACAGTATGTGCAGATGCATTACACGATGACATAAGACTTTCACCCACCCTGAGGGTAAGGTGTCCGCCCCATTGGGCTTGATGAGTTGACACAGTCCAATCTCACGTGTATACGATGAAACGAGTAGTTTGTTTTATTTTATTAACTAATAATTATGTAATCAAATAAAAGCCAGTTGAACTTTGCCCAACGTCCGTGTACAGTATACCCGTGACGAGGGATATCTGCCTCGGGGAATTATTTCAGAAGTTAAATATATAATCGTGAGAAGCTCTCCTTTCGTAAATAATATACATTTCTGTGGGAATTCTTCGATAGTTTTCAATACTTTACATCATCAATAATTCTTTTATCCTATACTCCTGTATTTTAACATTAATTTTGATGATTTCATCGATGTAATATAACTTTTTTAACAATAAATTGAAAATTTTTCATCGAAATTCATTGAAACGTAAAAAATCAAATTTTTAAATTTTGTTAATTGATGATTATCTCGATAATGAGGGGTTTTAAAGGAAAATTACAGGATACCTTTTTTGTAGAGAATTGAATTCTCTACAAAAAATGTTTTATAACATTTTTTGATAAAATGATTAATTACCGAGATAATCAGTAATTAATAGAAACTTTGAATTTGAATCAAATCCAATGTGACAAAAAGTTTTTTTAACTTTATCTTGATAAATAATGGGGCAAAATGGGTAGTCTTTTTTTTAAATTTGTGTTTGGTAAATTTTCTAATCTTTTTGATGGAATAATCTTCATTAGTCAATCTGAATAAATTTTAAAATTGAGATTTTTTTATTTTGCAAATTAGAATTCAATTGAATGCGGAATGACAGAAATTGTCAGTCATTGAGCGTACACATGAGGCAGAATGCATAGATACACGTACGATTGATGTAGCTAGGGGAAGGGTGTAGGTGAATAACGGGTTCTTACAAAAAACCACAAGTGCTACTTTTCCTATCCTCTGTAACGTTCTAACTCACTCGTAAATATCCACTGGATAACATATTAATTCTTATGTTTAGACACGAGTATTAGCGCATCATCTCATCGGTCACAGAGACTTATTTCGCATTTATTGACTTTTGAATTGAAGTTGATTTAATTGTAAATTTAAAACTACTTCTGTAATTTCCTCGTTATCTCGGTAATCAGTGGTTTTAAAGAAAAATGTCAAAAGATCTTTTTTTTAGCTGAGAAAATCGCCTAAAAAAAATGTCTCTTAACATTTTTCTCTAAAATCACTCATTAACGAGATAATCAACATCAAAAAAGATGCGTAAAATATAATTTTTTGCGATTTATCTAATTTTAAAAAATAGACTTTTTTGTATTGTTTAATTATCTCGGAATTGAGGGGTTTTAGAGAAAAATGTCAAAAGATCTTTTTTGTTGGAAATTTAATTATCTACAAAAAATGTTTTATGACATTTCTCTCTAAAATGCCTCGTTACAGAGGAAATTCAATTTTTAAGAAGATGTGATCTTACTTGTTATTCTGTCATAATTTAACAATTGAAATCAAACATTAATGATTCACGTGAGGATTCCAATGAAATTGATGAATTTTGTAGAAGTCATGTCCCCGTGAAAATTGAGACAACGCGAATGAGTACATAATTGTTCGCCCACGTTCTTCCCACGTCCCTAAATATCGAAAAAGGGTACGTGGTTATTAGCCTCAGCCTTGTAACCGTTTGTTATTTACCATTTATATAATTATTTCACTCGACTCGGACATTTATTTCGGCTCTCTGACATTAAAAACGACAAATTTCACGTTAATCAGATTTATCGAGGTCATTTCAATACAATAAAACTCAAAAAAATGTATCCAGCAAATTTTCAAAAATGACGTTTTTCATAATTGATCATTTATCTCAAAAACAAGTGATTTTAGAAGAAAATGTTAAAAGACCTTTTTTGTAGATAATTAAATTTCTGACAAAAAAAGTCTCTTAACATTTTTCTCTAAAATCACTCATTATCGAGATAATTCAAGTTTAACAAACTCTAAAAATTATTTCAATATTTTAAATTCCTAATTTCTTAAATTTAGGAGTTGTCTATCATTTGGCAGCTAAAAATTAATGTTTACCAGAATTTAAATTAATTCAATACCTCAATAACCCTCTCTAATAAACCAAAAATTCCCATAGACCGTTAAACCTCAGAAAAATTTAAAAAATAAATAAAAGTAAATAAACTTGAAATTCTGTGAATGATTTCGAAAACCGAAAATATCGAAACATTCCATAAAAATGTCATCAAAATCCACTAAACGAGGCACCTGATAACAAAAGAAATACCTTAGAAGTGAGTAATCCATATGTGCAAGTGAAGATGTCCATATTTCAATGAAAAATCACAATAAATTGTCAAAATAATAATAATAAAAAAAATCACAGAAACACAAACAACATCAAACTACTCCACCCATGATGATTACTAACGTTCAGTCATGAAATAAGGTCTTACCTCAGCAGGTATCGCGCAGTTGCGGAAAATAAAATAGTGAATCATCCAGTACAACTGGAGGATACAAACACTATTTATTATTATTATTATCTAATCAAAACAATTTATATTTCAGGGGAAATGGCCAATCGAATTGTGAAACAATTGTTGCATAATTTATTTTGATTTAACGAGTGTCTTACTCCGGAGAAATTTAAAATACATTTGAGGGATTTTATAAATTAAATGTGAGTATTTAAGAATTGATAAGCGAGTGACATATGCGGATACGATAGCTTATCTCGAGTTATTTCAATGTATTTTTGTATTAATATGTGATTGTCAGGGTGGGGAATTGTTTAATTAATTTTTTTCATGTAATTAAAGATGAAAATTGTACAATTTTTCCTGATTTTAGGCAATTGAGACTAGTTTATTCAGAAAAATTGGTTTATCTTGGGAATTAGTCATTTTAGGGGAAAAAGTTAAAAGACCTTTTTTGTAGAGGAGAAAATTTTCTATAAAAAAGGTCTTTTGATATTTTCTTTTAAAATCAATTATTGGTGAGATAATTTAATGATTTAAAAAGTGTGAAAAATCTTGTTTTTAATTTTAAACTTTGGTACTGATTTAATTAGTTAATTGATATTCTTAATGAAATCAAATTTTTTAATTAATAAATTCCTCCAAAATTGATGATAAAAATGATCCATTTTGCCCCAGTAGATTCTAAAATATTTTTAAAATTAATTCAATTGAAACGAGAAATTTCATTTTAAATTATTAAAAAAATAATTCCATTTCTTTTTTGTAAATGAATATTTTTTATATATAAATGAGATTAATCATTAGAAAGATTTCAATTAAAAATAGAGAATTTATGGTTTCCTTCAGAAATATATAAAAAAAAAGTTGAATAAACTCATAAAACTAAAAACTTAATTCAAAATTCAAAGAAAAATAGATTTAAATTAATTCTTAAATCCAAAAAATAATTCAAAATGTTTAAAAAATCCCCTAAAACCAACAAATTTCATTCCACATTACATAATCCCAATTAAATGCACAATAATCACACGAAAAAGCCAAAAAAAGAAGAAGAAAATAACTAAACAACTAAAATAAAGATTAAAAAAAAAAACTTACGGCATATTTGTCCTTGTAGAAGAGTGAGCTCGTCGACATATCGTTAACAATCCAACAATTAACACAGTGGTTAGACAGCCAAGGTAGACACAATCATTGCAATCAATCTCATGTACTTTGATAACGTTTTCATATATTTCAAAATGAAATTTAAAGGTTCGTGAACCTTTTTATCTGCCACTGACACTTGAAAACACGTGTCACTGACACTTTAATAAACACCTGTTGTTTAAATAATCCATTAACACAAATTTAATTGTCTCGATCTGAAAAGAAAAGAAAAAATATTTTCATTTGATAAAAAAATTTAATTGATTCACTCTAATTATTCAATTGATTTTTGAAAAATCTTAATTCAATTATTTGTTATTTTTTAATTTTTAAAAATTTCTTTGTTTATTTATTTTTTTAAAGTTAAATATAATAATAAAAACATTGAGGAGAAATTGTTCATCACCTGTGGATCGAGCCTTCAGGAGAAAGAGACTGTGGTACCGTCTCCATGTCCAGTTAGTTGGTGGCCACCATGAGTAAGCAGAAGGGTAAAGCCCCACCAGGTTCCCTTTCCCCCCGGTTTGTGGATACTGTGCAGATGTCGAGTGACCTACAATCCAGGAGGTATATACCAGTAATAGGAATATATTTTTTCTCTCTCTCTTGAGTGAATTATCGTGAGGATGGGAGAGGTACTCTCTCTTCTATCATCGATAGAGACTTCCTGTGTCTGTGAAGGACGTTGTGATTGCATGGAGAGTATCTGAAAAAATTTATTTCAATTAATTTAGTTTTTTAAATTTTATTTTTCATGATTTTAGACAATTTTAAAAATTTTTTTAAGTAATTTTTTTCATTAAATTGTTTTTAAAAAATTGAATTGTTTAAAAAAAATGAAATTTCTGTTATTATTTGAGCCATGAGAACAAGAACAATTGAACAATTTTATGAATGAAATAGAGCAATTCAACTTTCACTGAAAGTTGGTGATTTCGTGATAATAATAAAAAAAACCTGTTTTGATATTTTTTGTTTTATGGGAAACTAGTGATACTGGAACAATTCCCGTTGTTCTCGTGTTTATTGCAATGGAGAATTGAGTTTGAATTACGAGAAATTGTTGATACTGGTTATAATACTGTACGTGATGAGGGATTTTAAAGAAAAAAAGTGATGAGTGAAAAATAACATTTTGGTAAATACCAAATTATCTCGATAATGAGTTATTTTAGAGAAAAATGACAGAAGGCATTTTTTGTAGATGACAAAATTTCCTACAAAAAATATCTCTTGACATTTTTCCCTAAAATCCCTCGTTATCGAGATAATTCAACAATTACAAAATTGAATGATTGAATTTCACTAGAATAAAAAATTTCCACTAAATACCTAATTATCTCGTTAACAAGTGACTCAACAGAAAAATGTCAAGAGACCTTTTTTGTAGAGCGCAAAAATATCAACAAAAAATATCTCCACAATAATTCCCCTATCTCCCTCGAATCTCCCATAAAACCCAAAAAACAATGAGCCCTCACCAATAACCCATTCAAATCTCTCACCCAAGCCTCAAAAATCCCGCGCACATGCGCAGAACCCTTAAATCCCATTTACATCGACTAATCGCAACTTCTCAAAATCTACGTGGTATTGTGTGCAGTTGCGCTGTGTGTTTGTTTCTTTTACCCGGACATTATCAGTTCCGTAAAAAATGAGTCAGGAAAATCAGTAAGTACCCATTAACTAATTAAATCCTCCTCCACCCTCTCCCCCACCCTTTACCCCTCAATTACCCCCAAAAAACCAAGACCAAAACCCTCAAAAAAATCCGGTAAAAACGCCTACACGAATAATCGAAACACCGCCATGTTGTTGAGAATTCTTATTGATTCCTGAAGTTACTAGAAAAAAAAACCGGCGTCTCACAATTTTCCACCTCAATCCCTCAAAAATATCCTAAAAAATACCTTCAACCCTTGAAAAAAATTCTCAACCCCTCAAAATTATTTTTACCATCTCAATTAACTCGAAAAATCCCTCGAAATGCATCGAAAAATGACCCTCTCGTAATGTGAGACACTTGGTATCTTCTAGGGTTTCAATTCTTTCAATCGCAATTTAGTTTTATAAATAACGATTGGTTGCAGAGGCTCTTGGCATCATTATTCGACACTCGAGTGATTTAAAAATTGTTTATTTGAGATGGATAAAATTGATTGAAGGAGGATTTATGGAGACTTCCTGTCTAATGACTAGCATTTTTGCTTAACCTATAAAATAACAAAATGACCGCGTGCCTATGATTTATATTAAAAATATAAAATTATTTCAGAGTTACTCCACCTCCAGTGATGTGGGCTCAGAGAAGCTCAATCGTATATGTTACGATTTGCCTTGAGGATTGTAAAGATCCGACGATTAAAATTGAACCAGAGAAAATATATTTCAAGGGTAGTGGGGGTACAGAGCACAAGGAGCACGAGGTGACAATTAATTTGTACAAAGAGATTAATCCAGATAAGACTGTTCAGAATGCTAAGGGCAGACTTATTGAATTGATACTAACGAAGAAGGAGGAAGGGCCCTATTGGCCAAGATTGGTCAAGGAGAATAAGAAGTATCATTGGTTGAAGAGTGATTTTAACAAGTGGAAGGATGAAGATGACAGCGATAATGAGAGTGACGAGAATAATCCACGTGATTTGGAATCGGTAATTATGAGATTACGGGGGTATTTTTGAGTTTAGGGGATAATGTCAAGAGACATTTTTTTTAGATTACAAAATTTCTTACAAAAAATGTCTCTTGAGATTTTTTTATTTAGTTAGTGGTTATTGAGATAATTGATGTTAATGGTGATGATGATTTGAGGAAACTGGATAAAGTGATTTTATTTGGACTCTAGTTTTTCTCATATATCTATGAAACTAGAGGAGATAGCAAAATTTTTGTAGAGACATTTTTTGTAGATCTCTGTTTGCTCTACAAAAAAGGTCTTCATGAAAATTTCGTCATCTCCTCTAGATTTCGAAATATTCAGCGAAGAAAAAATGCATAATTTTTTTTTTATCAATCATTGAATAATAAATTGTTAATTGAATGTTTAAAATTTCCCCTCCCCAGGTTATGAGAAATATGGCTAACTTTGGTGGTGGTGGTGGTGGTGGTTTTGGTGATGCAAAACCAAATTTTGACGACCTGGATGACATAGCTGACGATGCAGATGGCGCAGACAGTGACGACGACGAGATTCCAGATCTCGAGTGAATTTTAAAAAAAATAAAAAATCACCTCAAGACCAAATAACACTCGAGAATAAAATTTAAAAAATTCTATAAAAACACAGAGCCATGAAAGAATGAAAAAAAAAATTGTGAAAAACCGTGAACACGTGGCATCTCAAGTTAGGCCTCGAACGTTTTCAAATAAAAACTTAAACTTATCGTCTGAATAATGAAATTGATCACCAGGGCTCTAAGAAAAATTAATAACGTAACTTGAGATAAATAAAACGATAAACGAACGAAGAAGATATTGAAAAAAAAAAACATCCTTATTGCCCTATCCATTTATCATTAGATGTAGATCATAAGTAAGATTGATAAATTGTAATGGACAAGCTTTTTTTAATGAAACTAATTGAATGTGTAAAGTAATTAATATCAAAACAATAATTACCTGAGGGATTTAATTTGCTTGAAAATTATGAATTTTACAATTTATTAAATTTTTTTTTTAACATCAACCCACGATACTCGAGGCTCCACGAAGGGCTAAGTAACCAGCAGTTATGTCCATTGGCAAACTACGTACTGTTGAAAATTCTTCAGCTGTTGCGTAATATAATTTTGTTTGGGGATCTGTATAACGTGCCTGAAACAACAAAATCAATTATTTTTTGTTAAATAATGAATTATTTCGGTTATGAGAGGCTCTAGAGAAAAATGTCAGGAGACCTTTTTTGTGAGGAATTAAATTTCCTACAAAAAAGGTCTCTTGATATTTTACTGTAAAATTGATTATAATCGAGATAATTCGATATTTAGAAAACGTAAAAAATCGTTTTGTTGAATTTCAGTAGTGAACTTTTGTTTTTTGGGGATATCTTGGAATCTAGAGGAGATAGAAGGATTTTTATGGGGACCTTTTTTGTAGAGTGAAATTAGAGCTACAAAAAAGGTCTGTATGAAAATTTCGATATTTCTGTTAGATTTGGGGATTATTGAATTATAATAATGTCATGAAAATAATTGCCATTAGTCTTCAATTCATTAATTCATTATTCATCCCGTTTATCATTGCGTAATCAGTAGAAAAGAAAATTGATTGTCATGAGTAATTCTTGTTCTTGTTATGTAAATTGTAGTGACTGAACTTACTGGTAATCCTGAGATGTCTGAGTATTTTTTAGCAGGTTTGAAGCTTGGTGGAGCATTGATTGAACTGTCTGGAAATAAATGATGATATTAATGACTCGTTGTTTTTATTCAAAATGTTAAAAATAATTTTCTTACAGTGAACAACGTCTGCTGGCCAGGGTAACGTACGTTCTTGTGCTAAAACTTGTTTCAATGATTTCCATGTTCTTTTTTTTCCTGATGATGAGATTGGACGAAAGTTCTGTTGAAATGTTGAGGATTTGAAGGGTGGAGCTGGCTTTTTTGGAGGCTCTGATGACTCTTCTGTCACCATTTTTAATTAATCTAAAAATCAAATCGCCTTTTATCTTCTTTTTTTCAATAAAAAATTTACATTTTTGGTAATTATCGATTTATCTCAATAATGAGTGATTTTAGGAGAAAATGTCAGGGGACATTTTTTGTGGAAAATTTAATTATCTACAAAAAATGTCTTTTACGAGACAATTCAATTCAAATTCAATTCAAATGCTCATAATATGGCTGGCGAAAGATCACAAAAACCTAGGTTTTTGTGAGATCCATTTACTTAGCCCCCTTTATATAGATTTTGCCATTTTTTTTTCCATCCTATTGAAGTAACGTTGAAGAAATTTGATAATTGAAAAAAAAACTTTGATAGTTGATATTTCTATTTTTTTATAAATTTTTTAAAAATCACACCTGACAAAAAACAGGTTCACCCCTGCATAAAAAATATTTTTAAAAAACCATTAGATAGCAAATTCGTTGAAGATTATTTGATAGTAGAAAAAAAATGATCGATTCAATTCAACCCTACTAGGTTAGGTTAGATCACTGATTAGATACAAAATCACCGTTTATTCGTTAATTATTATTTATTAATTATTACTCATTATTATTTATAATAAATAATTATTAATTAGCAAAAAACAATAGAAAGAACAAATAATAATGTGATTCGACACTCGCACTATAGAGGGCGCCACTACGCATCCCCTCTATTGCCTGAACTGACGCCATCTTGGTTTGGCAAAATGGCGTCGCTATTTTCCACATTGAGAGAGACGCTGAGCTTCTCTTTACATAATTTACATAAAAAAACGCATAAAAATCATCATAAAAACCCATTGGGGTATTTACTAACCTGCGGGAACTTCCAACAGTGATAAAAACAAAGTTAAATACTCTGGTAAAAGTAATTTTATTCTTGGACATTGGACGGGTTAGATTGGCCAAATTTTATCGTGTGTTGTGACCACTGAAATAACCGTTTATTTGTTAATTATTATTTATTAATTATTGTTAATAAATAATATATAATTATTTATTAATTATTATTAATGAATAATAATTAACAAATAAACGGTTGTCGACACTCACACTATAGAGGGCGCCACTGCGCATTCCTTCTACTGCCTGAACTGACGCCATCTTGGATTGGCAAAATGGCGTCGCTACTTTTCACGTTGAGACAGACGCCGAGCTTCTCTTTACATAAAAAACGCGTAAAAATCATCATAAAAACCCAGTGGGATATTTAATAACCTGCGGGAACTTCCAACAGTGATAAAAACAAAGTTAAATACTCTGATAAAAGCAGTTTATTCTCGGAAAAAGTTCTTGGACATTGGACGGGTAAGATTGGCCAAATTTTATTTTTGGGTCGTGATTTGCGAGTACAGACTTGCTCACCAGGCTTCCCATGTTTAATGGGGTAGTCAGTTCGTCTGTACTCCCTTCTGGAGTCGGACTCTGCTTATTCATTTGAGATTCAGGGAGAGGTACTATAAGGACGTACCTCACGGAAATGGTGCGGGTGGGGCCCATTTCCATCCCATTGATGATGGGAATGGCTTACTTTGTCATTCCCATCATCAATGGGAACTAAGCTCGTCTGTACTCCACTTGGGAGTGCAGACTTGCTCCAGGCTTCCCACCTTCTGTGGGAACGTCAGCTCGTCTGTATTCCACTTGGGAATGCAGACTTGCTCCAGGCTTCCCACCTTCTGTGGGAACGTCAGCTCGTTTGTACTCCACTTGGGAGTGCAGACTTGCTCCAGGCTTCCCACCTTCTGTGGGAACGTCAGCTCGTCTGTATTCCACTTGGGAATGCAGACTTGCTCCAGGCTTCCCACCTTCTGTGGGAACGTCAGCTCGTTTGTACTCCACTTGGGAGTGCAGACTTGCTCCAGGCTTCCCACCTTCTGTGGGAACGTCAGCTCGTCTGTATTCCACTTGGGAATGCAGACTTGCTCCAGGCTTCCCACCTTCTGTGGGAACGTCAGCTCGTTTGTACTCCACTTGGGAGTGCAGACTTGCTCCAGGCTTCCCACCTTCTGTGGGAACGTCAGCTCGTCTGTATTCCACTTGGGAATGCAGACTTGCTCCAGGCTTCCCACCTTCTGTGGGAACGTCAGCTCGTTTGTACTCCACTTGGGAGTGCAAACTTGCTCCAGGCTCCCCACCTTCTGTGGGGACGTCAGCTCGTCTGTATTCCACTTGGGAATGCAGACTTGCTCCAGGCTTCCCACCTTCTGTGGGAACGTCAGCTCGTTTGTACTCCACTTGGGAGTGCAAACTTGCTCCAGGCTTCCCACCTTCTGTGGGGACGTCAGCTCGTCTGTATTCCACTTGGGAATGCAGACTTGCTCCAGGCTTCCCACCTTCTGTGGGAACGTCAGCTCGTTTGTACTCCACTTGGGAGTGCAAACTTGCTCCAGGCTTCCCACCTTCTGTGGGAACGTCAGCTCGTCTGTATTCCACTTGGGAATGCAGACTTGCTCCAGGCTTCCCACCTTCTGTGGGAACGTCAGCTCGTTTGTACTCCACTTGGGAGTGCAAACTTGCTCCAGGCTTCCCACCTTCTGTGGGGACGTCAGCTCGTCTGTATTCCACTTGGGAATGCAGACTTGCTCCAGGCTTCCCACCTTCTGTGGGAACGTCAGCTCGTTTGTACTCCACTTGGGAGTGCAGACTTGCTCCAGGCTTCCCACCTTCTGTGGGAACGTCAGCTCGTCTGTATTCCACTTGGGAATGCAGACTTGCTCCAGGCTTCCCACCTTCTGTGGGAACGTCAGCTCGTTTGTACTCCACTTGGGAGTGCAAACTTGCTCCAGGCTCCCCACCTTCTGTGGGGACGTCAGCTCGTCTGCATTCCACTTGGGAATGCAGACTTGCTCCAGGCTTCCCACCTTCTGTGGGAACGTCAGCTCGTTTGTACTCCACTTGGGAGTGCAAACTTGCTCCAGGCTTCCCACCTTCTGTGGGAACGTCAGCTCGTCTGTATTCCACTTGGGAATGCAGACTTGCTCCAGGCTTCCCACCTTCTGTGGGAACGTCAGCTCGTTTGTACTCCACTTGGGAGTGCAAACTTGCTCCAGGCTTCCCACCTTCTGTGGGGACGTCAGCTCGTCTGTATTCCACTTGGGAATGCAGACTTGCTCCAGGCTTCCCACCTTCTGTGGGAACGTCAGCTCGTTTGTACTCCACTTGGGAGTGCAAACTTGCTCCAGGCTCCCCACCTTCTGTGGGGACGTCAGCTCGTCTGCATTCCACTTGGGAATGCAGACTTGCTCCAGGCTTCCCACCTTCTGTGGGAACGTCAGCTCGTTTGTACTCCACTTGGGAGTGCAAACTTGCTCCAGGCTTCCCACCTTCTGTGGGAACGTCAGCTCGTTTGTACTCCACTTGGGAGTGCAAACTTGCTCCAGGCTTCCCACCTTCTGTGGGGACGTCAGCTCGTCTGTATTCCACTTGGGAATGCAGACTTGCTCCAGGCTTCCCACCTTCTGTGGGAACGTCAGCTCGTTTGTACTCCACTTGGGAGTGCAGACTTGCTCCAGGCTTCCCACCTTCTGTGGGAACGTCAGCTCGTCTGTATTCCACTTGGGAATGCAGACTTGCTCCAGGCTTCCCACCTTCTGTGGGAACGTCAGCTCGTTTGTACTCCACTTGGGAGTGCAAACTTGCTCCAGGCTCCCCACCTTCTGTGGGGACGTCAGCTCGTCTGCATTCCACTTGGGAATGCAGACTTGCTCCAGGCTTCCCACCTTCTGTGGGAACGTCAGCTCGTTTGTACTCCACTTGGGAGTGCAAACTTGCTCCAGGCTTCCCACCTTCTGTGGGGACGTCAGCTCGTCTGTATTCCACTTGGGAATGCAGACTTGCTCCAGGCTTCCCACCTTCTGTGGGAACGTCAGCTCGTTTGTACTCCACTTGGGAGTGCAAACTTGCTCCAGGCTCCCCACCTTCTGTGGGGACGTCAGCTCGTCTGCATTCCACTTGGGAATGCAGACTTGCTCCAGGCTTCCCACCTTCTGTGGGAACGTCAGCTCGTTTGTACTCCACTTGGGAGTGCAAACTTGCTCCAGGCTTCCCACCTTCTGTGGGGACGTCAGCTCGTCTGTACTTCCCTTGGGAGTGCAGACTTGCTCACCAGGCTTCCCATCTTCAATGGGGAGCTGGGCGCTATGTAGTCGCCATGTAAAAAACATCATCGGGTACCAGGTGATATTTTGCATGTAGATTCCATATAGCCCCGTGGATTAGGCCTACTGGGGATACCACGTTAAAAAAAACGCGTCATGTGTATTCTACCTCCTGGGTAACGTGGAAATGAATACGTGTTATAGACTACTTTGCAGTGTGAATCCAATCTGAAATGCATATTCAATTTAACGATCACTCTCCTTAGGCCTTTTTAGACCTGTATGTACAACCGTACTTAATCAGGATGAGCTTCGCTATGTTCCATGCAAATTTTTACAGTGGAAGAGATGGTCGCAGTAGGATTTTGCAAGATGATGCTGCAAGATATTCGCTGATTGTTGTACGCACAGAACAACAGCTCTCTATTCTATCGATGATGTTCCCGTAATTTACATGCTGAATATTTAAATATTGGCTGAAATGAGGATTGGAGGATTTAAAATTGCGCTGCGTTGAGTGGATAGAAAATAATTTATTTATACGCTGATGTTGTTCAATCGATCATTTTCTTTCAACTATCATTAATCTTCAATGAATTTGCTATCTAATGGTATTTTTTTTATATTTTTAATGTGAGGTGTGCGGGTGAACCTGTTTTTTTTTCAGGTGCGATTTTTAAAAAATTTATAAAAAATAGAAATATTAACTATCAAATTTTTTTTGTTAACTATCAAACTTCTTCAATGTTATTTCAATAAGATGAAAAAAAAAATTTGCTAAATCTATACAAAGGGGGCTAAGTAAACAGATCTGTTTTTGTGATCTTTCGCCAGCCATATTGTGAGTTTCAGCGCCGCCTTGCGCCCATTTAACATCGCGAATTGAATAGTGAAGTTTCACAAACATAACCTCTTTATTTTATTCAAAACCCTCTTTAAAACCATTTATATCATGATAATAATCAATTTTATTATGAGAATTGCACTTGACAATAAAACTCACTGTCTTAGATCCCTCAAAACCCCAATAAAGACCTTTTTAAGCAGAATAAAACATCAAAACGTTTCAACTAAAAATCATGATTTGTTTACGTTTTCTCAACTGATAGCAGCGCATGCGCATTGTCATCATTTGTAGCAAGTGGTGGGGCGTACGCGGGACGTTTGAATTTCGAGTCAGAGGGTGAATAAATCAACAAAGAGCAATAGTCAGTTATTTAATATATTGAATAAAGAATTATATCATCATATTTTGAAAAAAATCAAACTGCCAATGTCTTCATCGTATATTTCTGATAGTTCTCACTCGTCGGTCGTTTATTCGCACCTGAAATTGAATTTATGTTGAACATTATTTTATTTGACCTCAGTATACTTTCGGAAATACTCAATTTTCTCAAGTTTGAATCAGAAAAATCATACCTGCATGTTTCAAAATTAGGATTTCTGTAGGTTTCATTGCAGGATTCATAAGAAATACATTCACAACGACAATTTGCAGGATTCCAAATTTTATTCTTGTCTCCACGACAGTTTTTCTGTTCATCGGAGTTCTTACATAAATTTACACACCGACACAATTCGTTGTCGAATTCTTGGTTCTCTCCACACTTTTAGCAACAAAGAATCGAATATTAATAATTAAACAATTAATGAAAATTAATAACATTATTATGTCTTCTCGTTACCTTTTTCACGCGGCAGGCACATTTGCACGATTCATGATCTCGTACTGTCATTATTTTCTGCGATTTTGATATCTCTTTTCCAATATTTCCATCATATTTTGTAACCCAAACCTGGAAAAATGTATATGGAATCTTTTGTTCATAGGATAGCATTTATAATTTACTTACGGAAAAAATTCTCTTTTTCTTTTTACTGGGTTGACAGGTGTGATAACTATTGGGGCAACATCCACTGCATCTTTTTACTCGAGTGCTACGTGGGGAATACATAACGTTAGGATCCGTTTCGTTCATTAAATTTCTGATATGTAGAACTTGGTCTGTTGGTATGCATTCCGCAAATTTTGCTTCGGTAGCATTCACTGAGTGATCTGCACTCCTTGACTAGAAATATTAGTTAATTATCTTAGAAGTGAATCAGAAACTAGTACGTTTAGACAAAAATGAAGGAAGATCTTTTAAGAATAGTAGCAAATGCCTTCAAGCCTCTTCCATTCAATGAAATTTGTGAATTAATTCGTAAAATCATCCATCGATTTTAAAAGAAAATACTAAAAGTTTTTCTCCAAAAATCTCAATTCATGAAAATAGAGGATTGGATCCATATCATTGTTCAAATTCGATAATTATTAAATATTGATGATAAATTGTCACCTACCATGAATGATTGTCCAGGCTGACGAATACCTTGGACCGACATCAGACCGCAGACCATCAATAGTAAAAATACTCTCAGCATGACGAAGTGTGAGAATGTCGATCAAAGTCTATTGAATATTGTCGTCTGTACTCGACAGCTTTGTAATAGCTAATGATCTTCTTGAATTTCGATGTTTTTCTAATGACCAAATTTCGAGGACATCTATATTTAAACGATTCTGTCATTCGCTTACTTTAATCTTTCGTCCCCCAGCAATGTCCGGGGAGCACTAGGCATTAATGATAATGACAAATCATTAGAATGGAATTTTACGTACTACAAAACAACTGCGCCAAGACGTTGAATTCCAATCTAACAAATCATCATTTTCATTGGATTTGTGACGCTGAAGAAATCAAATGTTAATGGAATCGAATGACATTAGAAATCAGTGTGGTTGATTATTTCCGCTGAATTAGTCACTGATAAGAATAATTCCGGTCATATAACAGGACAGAGGGTTAATGAATCAACAAATAGTAATAGTCATAGTGATTTATTGAATACAGAAGTATGTTATCATATTATATTATCATATTTCGAAAAAATCAAATAGCCAATGTCTTCATCGTATATTTCCGACAGCTCTTACTCGTCGGACGCTTATTCGCACCTGAAATTGAATTCATGTTGAACATTATTTTTTGAAGTGAAACTTCTTATGTTTCGGTAGCTGCCGTCGGGGGTAAATGAAAATTCAAGCGTTCCGTCCGTGCGTCAGGAGGATAGGAGAAGTGATGAGAGAGTAGCGGTGGGGGGGACCGGGCGGTGAGGAGAATTATCGATGCGTTTAGAAGTTTCACTTCTACTGCGTGACGACTCACGCTCGTATATTTTTTCACCTCTGTTTACTTGAAAGAACTCAATTTTCTCAAGACTTAACCAGAAGAATAAAGAGACTAATGATTTAACTAAATTAAGCATTAGTGACAAAACGAGTTAATAGGGCTATTTCGTAAATTTTTTTCTTCGAAAAAAATGATGAAACCCGAAAATTGGATGAAAAATATTAGATACGTATTTTTTTATTTTTGAAAAAAATTAAAAATTGAGAAAGCATAGCCAATTGAAATATGTCCAGAGGTGTGACGTCACAATGGTTTGTATATGGGTGACGTCACACCTCTGGACTTTTTTAATCGCCTATAGCATGTCTATTTTTCATTATTTTTCAAAATGAAGAAATACGTATCTAATATTTTTCATCCAATTTTCATATCCGACAATAAATTTTTTTCATGAAATATACCCATTAAGCGAAATATGAATAAATCGATTAGAAAAATCACACCTGCATGTTTCATTCACAACGACAATTTTCATCAGTCCAACTTTTATTCTTGTCTCCACGACAGTTCCTCTGTTCATCGAAGTTCATACATACACATCGACACAATTCCTCGTCGAATTCTTGATTCTCTCCACACTTTCAGCAACAAAGAATCGAATATTAATGTTTAAAATCAAGTAAGGTGAGGGTATGAAACGTGAAATGTAGAAAAAGATATTTTGATGATTTCTCTCAACATCCTTCATTACCGATAACATAATTGATCAATTAATAAAAATTAATAATATCATTATGTCTTCTCGTTACCTTCTTCACGACACAGGAACATTTGCACGATTTATGCTCTAGTATTCTCATTGTCCGCGATTCTGATATCCTTCCTCCATTACTCCCATCTTTCAAAACCGGAACCTGAAAATTTGTTTTTTCATTCCCTCAATACACCAAATAATTTTAATTCAAAGTTTTTTCTAGCCTTCCGAACTTCTATTTTTCTAAATAAATGACTGAATAAATTAATAACTATTGAAATAGACAACTTGGTCATGTACCAGTTTCTGCCGAGGTTTCTGCCAATCTAAAAGTGGTGTGTTTCAGTTATTGCCACCCTCCGGTGCCAGTTTATGCCATTATAATTTGATTATATTCTTAATTGTCCTATTATGATTATTTTTATTCTCAATTGAAGGATTTGAAATTCTGTTTGCACTGTGATGATTTGTTTACACTCTTTCGATAAATTTCCACTCAATATTCACTGAAAACCGCTGAGTATGGTAGAAACGGGTACAGTAGCAATAACTGGTACATTGACGGTAGTTTTTATCATTTACTTACGAAGAAATTTCTTTGTTCCGTTTCATTGGGTTGACAGGTGTTATATCTATTGAGGCAAACTCCACTGCATCTTTTTACTCGAGTGCAAGGTGGATAGTACTCAACGTTAGAATCCTTATCCTTTCTTTGATTTTTTAAACATATAACTTTGTAAGTTGGCATACACGCTGCGAATTCTGCTTCGGTGACATTCATTGAGTGATATCTTCTCGACTAGAAATATCAGTTAATTATCTTAGAAGTGGATCGGAAACTAGTACATTTAGACAAAAATGAAGGAACATCTTTCAAGAAAATTAGCAAATGCTTTCAAGCCTCTTCCATTCAATGAAATTTGTGAATTAATTTGTAAAATCATTCATCGATTTTAAAAGAAAATACCAAAAGGTTTTTTCCTAAAATCTCAATTGATGGAAATAGAGGATTGGATCCATACCATTGATCAAATTTCATAATTATTAAATATTGATGATAAATTATCCCCTACCATGGATGATTTTCCACGCTGACGAATGCCTTGGACTGACATCAGACTGCAGATCATCAATAGTAAAAATGCTCTCATGATGAAGTGTAAGAACGTCGATCAAAGTCAATTGAATATTGTCGTCTGTACTCGACAGCTTTATAATAGCTAATGATCTTCATAGATTCATGTTGACTTCCTTATATTTCGATAAAAATAAAAAATAAAAGTATCTCGAAAAGACTGTCAATTTATTGTGGTGAAAATTTCGACCACGTTATACCAACACTCTCATCAGAAAAAAAATATTTAGAATTGTCCTATTTTTGAGGCCCCAAGGTTATGCAGACCCCTTTAAAGAAAAATGAAAAACAAAACCTTTAAAAAATCATTAGGCTACACATATATGCGGAATTTTATCGTTCAAAAGTCATAAAAAAATCTGTTATTCTCCCAAATGTTCTAGATACTTTACAAATTTGTTTACCAAACAATCATTTAAAATAGCGTCAATGACAAAACATCGATTAATGATTATTATATTAGGTGAAGGCCGAGCAATGTTGAACGTTTGTCAAGGACTTGTATTTCCAATATTTCTATTTTCTAACAATTTATTTGGATCAAATGAATAGCATATTTAGAATAAATAAATTTTTTATTTCATATAAATAAATTCTTTTAGTTGAGATGAATATACGGGTTTATTTATTATCAATAAAGCATTTTTTAATTTTTATTTATTTATTTATATGATTTAAAAATAATTAAAACAAATTTTCATAAAAATTGGAATTGAATCGAGGAAATTGATTCTTTTGAATTAATTTAGAGTCTATTTTGACTCACATAGTCTTCAACATATGGACCACGTGTTTAAGGGGGTTGGGAAGGGGATTATAATCACCTTACAGTGCGCATGAAGGTCAAAGTGGCAAGAGAGGCCCAAGTGTACAGCTCAAGCTCCAATTAATACTCAAAAACGTATCAAATATTTAAATAAAATCGTTAAAATGGCGAGAAAATTTTTTGTCGGTGGAAATTGGAAAATGAATGGAACAAAGAAGGAGATTGATGAGATTGTTGCATTCCTCAAAGCTGGACCACTCGATCCCAATGTTGGTACGTGATTTTTTCTGATGTAAAGTACATTTGCACTTTCGTCAAGGACAATTATATTTTTCAGCCCATTTTTTAAGAGAAAATCAATTTTTATCAAATTTTAATTAGAAATAAATAGTCTTTTTTTTTATTTTTCATCATTTCGTCGTTATTAATGAATTATTAATTAATTAATGGGATTATGAAGAGTTCAGGGATGATAATTTAAATAATTAATTAAATCTAATCATGATTAATTAATAAAAGATGAATTTGGAATTGATAGAATTTTTTTAGAAAAATATATAATCAGTTTTTTCAAAATATCTCGTGATTGAGAGGAGATACAGAAATTTTTATAGATACCTTTTTTGTAGCTCTGATTTTCTTCTATAAAAAAGGTCTTCATGAAAATTTCAATATCTCTTTTAGATTCGAAGATATTCATCAAAAACTCTCGTCACAATTTTCGTTCTTTAGAAGATTTTGAATTGAAAATTAAAAAATATCAATTATTTGTTTATTGACATTATCAGACGTTGTCGTGGGTGTTCCTGCGATATACCTACCCTACGCCAAGAGCATTCTTCCAAGCACAATTTTAACAAGTGGCCAGAACTGTTACAAAGTACCAAAGGGAGCATTTACTGGTGAAATAAGTCCAGCTATGCTAGTTGACAATGGAGTACCATGGGTCATCATTGGACACTCTGAGAGGAGAAATGTTTTCGGGGAAAGTGATGAACTAACTGCTGAGAAAGTTGCACATGCCCTTGAAGCTGGTCTCAAAGTAAATCCCCCATAATATCTAATAAACAAATCAAAATAAATTCACTCAACTTCAAGACACTTTAGTTTTTTATAAATATCTCAGAATTAAAGAGAGATATCAAAATTTTTATAAGGACCTTTTTTGCAGCTCTCATTTTCCTCCACAAAGAAGGTCCCTATGCACCTTTTGATATCTCTTGCAGATTCTGAGATATTCAACAAAAACTAATTTATTTCCATCAAGTTTTTAAGAATGAATTAAGATAAAAGAAGTTTTTGATGAATATCTTTGAATCTACTGGAGATATCACAATTTCTGAAGAGACCATTTTTGTAGAGAATTTTACGATCTACAAAAAAGGTTTTCTCAGAAATATCGATATCTTACTTACATTCTGAGATATTTCCTAAAAACTGTTTCAATCAATTGATTAATGTTAATTAGCCCTCCTTAATTGTTTAATTTAATTGTCCAGGTGATTGCGTGTATCGGTGAGAAATTAGAGGAACGTGAAGCAGGAAAAACCGAGGAAGTTGTATTCAGACAGACGAAAGCAATTGCTGACAAGATTAAATCTTGGGATAATGTAGTTTTGGCTTATGAGCCAGTTTGGGCAATTGGCACTGGAAAAACAGCAACTCCTCAACAAGCACAAGAGGTTCATGATAAATTGAGAGCCTGGCTCGCTAAGAACGTCAGTCCAGCTGTTTCAGAATCACTTAGGATCATCTATGGGGGTTCAGTGACAGCTCAAAATGCCAAAGATCTTGCAAAAGAGAAAGATATTGATGGTTTTCTTGTTGGAGGAGCTTCACTGAAGCCTGACTTTGTAGAAATTGTCAATGCCAAGAAACTCGGTTAATTAGAGAAATTATTAATTAAAAAAAGACCATTTAATAACAATAACTAATTGTTAAAACATGAATTCATTCTTCACGATTTGCTAAATCGTAATTATCTCGAGAATCAATTATTTTAGAGGAAAATGTCAAAAGATATTTTCTCTGGAGAATTGAATTATGTAGAAAAAATGTCTCTTGATATTTTTCAATAAATCCATTAGTTTCTGAGATAATTGGAGAATTCAAAAATTTGGACTTTTTATTTTTTTGATTATTCGTTGACTGTTAATAATGTATAGTCAGATGTCATTTAAATCGTGAATACATTGTGTTGTCAATAAAAAATAATACACAGATTTTATTATTTTTCGTAATTTATTTTCCTTTTTTTTATCAATAACTCTTTCTTTAATTCTATTAATTAACAATTACTTAAGCATTCCTCGAGTTATGACTCCCTGGGGAAGATCTAGGTGACTGACAGAGTTCAAACCATCGAGTTTAGCCCTGGCCCAGGCAATTTTAGCGAGTGATTTGAAGGTTCGAGGCTCCCAAATTGATAAATCCACTAGAGTTTTTCTGTTCAGCAATATGTCAAGTCGTGCAAGACCTTCTTTGAGGGTCTTAACATCTATTCCTTGCTCCTGACATGCACCATCCAACCTCTTCTCCCATAGCTAGATATTAAACATCACTTGGTTAATCAAGATAATTAACTTTTTGTGATTTTTGAATGAAGGAAATTGGAACAGAGAAATCAACTAAAATTGATGATTAGTTTTTGATGAATATCTCTGAATCCAATGGAGATAGAGAAATTTTCATTGAGACCTTTTTTATAGAGAATTTTATAATCTACAAAAAAGGCCTTCATGAAAATTTCGATATCTCTGATAGATTCCAAGATATTTCACAAAAACGAATTTATTCAATCGACTCATTGAGATTCGGATGAATTAACTAAATTTTAACAAGAGTTTTTGATGAATATCTTCGAATTCAATGGAGATATCAAAATTTTCATAATGACCTTTTTTGTAGCCCTCATTTCCCTCTCCAAAAAAGGTACCTATAAAAATTTCTGTATCTCCCTCCAATCTCGAGATATTCACGAATAACTAAAGAAAAAACTTGATTGATAATTACGTCGTGTAATTGCATTCGTTTGAGTTTCCTTCCTCTGGTGGAAAACAGCATTGAACGCTGGAATCTTCTGATTGTGATGGTATAACAGTTCCTCCCACGATTTCTAAAGTGCTGATCAATATCGTAATAAACATTTCATTAATAATAATTCAATTTCCTCTCTGAATGAAAAAAAGAGATGAAGAGGTTCAAATACTTACAGCTGCAATCTTGAAGATTTTTCTCTTTCTCCAGAACTCATCGGGTCCTCTACACCTCGAGAACAGTGTCAGAGATGTAAACACCATTGTTGATTATTTTAATCAATTTTATTTCAGTGGAATTCAATAATTTTTTCTTGAATTTTCCATCGATAGTTGAACCACTCCAGTGACGATTATTTTGAGGTTATGTTCAGTTATATCACGTTTACAATCCTCTGGGAATTGTAAACCGGGCACACGTGATAATTATTCGAGTAATTGTTAATTTAAAAAAATGAGGCCTAAGAAAAAGTGAGTAATTAGGGAATTATTGAATATTCAAGTAGTGAATCATTGATTTTATGGAAAAAATGAGATTTTCGAGTTTTTCTAAATTGAAGAATGTTGGGGATAGGGTTATGTACATTTGTTTTGACCTTTTAAATAATTAAAAATTAATAATAATCAAGAAATTAATTATTTAATGATAATTTAAGGTGCAAATTGATAGAACGTGATAATTCAAATTCAAAATTTTTCTCAATTATGCGTTTATTTCCGAAAAAAACGATTTTAGGAGAAAATATCAAAAGACCTTTTTTGTAGAGGAAGAAATTTACTACAAGAAAGGTCTCTCGAAATTATTTTTTAAATCCACTTATTCCCGAGATAATTTGATATTTCAGAAGATTCAAAAAATTGAAAAAACGTTATTTTGTCAATTCACGATTTATCTCAGAAACTATTGACTTGAGAGAAAAATATCATAAGACCTTTTTTGTAGATTATCAAATTTCCAACAAAAAATGTCTCTTTACATTTTCCCCTAGAACCCCTCATTCTCGAGATAATCCCATATTTACCATAACGCAAAAAATCAAATTTCACATTTTCAATTAAAAGATTCCTAATTATCAATTAATCAATTCCCTAGAACTAAAAATGACTTTGAGGAGATTGAGACTTTCGAAGAGGACGATATAACAAACTCTGAAGACGAGTATTCAGAAGGTGAGCTTGAGCTCCTTGAGAAAGTCCGGAAGAAACGTGTAAAAGAGAATTTCGACAGTGAAGATGAAGTTTATGGTCTCCAAAATGAAGATGATCATGACTCAATGGAGTCGGATATTGAGCGTCCCAAGGAGGACGACGATATCCCTGACGAGAGGGCCTGGGGTAAGCGCAAGAGAACATTTTACATGACTGACTACGTTGATCAGGATTATGCTGGGACAAATGAGAAGGACATGGCTGCGGCTGAATTAGAAGAACAAGAAGCAAGAAATATTCAGCAGAGATTGGCTCAACAGCTTGACGATGCTGACTTTGGATTAGATGGTATTGAGGTGCCTGATCCTGAAGATAAACCTGATGACGAGGAAATTGTTAAAACTGATCTCAGTAAATTAACTAAACGAGAAAAATTGACTCTTGTACAGAAAGAGAGTCCAGAGCTTCAAGCGTTGGTTGATGATTTCCAAGGTAACAATTTTTTCATCTCATAAAATGTTGAATATCTCTGGATCTAATGGAGATATCGATATTTTTGATAAGACCTTTTTTGTAGCTTATTAAATTCTCTACAAAAAAGGTCCTTATGAAAATTTCTCAATCTCCATTAGATTCAAAGATATTCATGAAAAATGAATCGTGAAGTTTGATTATCCTGTTTAATTTTTTTTTTAATCGAGTTACGTATCAAGTTGAATATCTCGGAATCTAAGAGAGATATCGAAATTTTTGATAAGACCTTTTTTGTAGCTTATTAAATTTTCTATAAAAAAGGTCATTATAATAATAACAATATCTGCTTTAGATTCAGAGATATTCACTAAAAACTCACCAATCTTCAAATCCAATTCTTCTGATTTATCATTCTAGCACTTATTTCCTTAATTAAATTATCTAAATCAATTAGAATAAACACTAGCAAGTAAAAAAAGTATCAGTAGAACTAATGATGCAACAATAAATGCAATCATGCAGATACACATTTGAATAACCTCATAAATCAATAAAAATTAGGTTTTAATCAATTACGTGAAGATGACAATTTGAAAAATTTTGTTTCTTCTCAATTAAATTGACATTTGTTTTATCTATTCAACTTTCAGAACGCATGAGAGAAGCTAAAGACATTCTCTCACCATTTCTGAAGCTAGTGGATGAAGAAAATTTGCCCGATTGTCCTGCAATAAATTTTATAAAAACAAAATATCAGTTAATTCTGAATTACTGTGTAAACATCAGTTTTTATCTCATGCTGAAGGCAAAAAAAATTTCTATACTTAATCATCCAGTTATTAAACGATTGGCACAGTATAGACAATTGATGGGACAGCTTGAAGAGGGACAGGGAAAATTATTGAATCAAGTTACAGATATTCTTGAAGCTAAACGTAATGGTCAAGTTATTTACAATGTTTTTGATAAATCTGAAATATTAGAGGAGAAATCGAAGGATGAACGTAAAGTTTCCATTTCTGAGTCTATAAAAGATGATGATCTGGTGGATCAGGATGATGATGAGGAAATTATGCCAGAATTAACTAATGATCCTGATATGGAGGACGAAAAACGACCGATTAATTATAAAATCGCTAAGAATAGGGGATTGACACCTCACAGAAAGAAGGAACAGAGGAATCCAAGGGTTAAACACAGGAATAAGTACCGCAAGGCTAAGATACGAAGAAAGGGAGCGGTTAGTATTTATTTTAATTTATTTATTTGATGATTATCTCGGTTATTATTGATTTTAAAGGGAAATGTCAAGAGACCTTTTTTATAGAAAATTTTGAGAGCTACAAAAAAGGTCTTTTGATATTTTTTTGTAAACTCACTCGTTATCGAGATATTTTACATTTTCAAAAGAAAAAAATTGATTTTTTATATTTATTGATGTGAAATTGTCATTTTTGGATTATTTATGGTTCCAGGTGAGAGAAGTGAGGAAGGAAGTGACTCGTTATGCTGGAGAAATGTCTGGTATTAAAGCCAGTGTTAAGAAGAGCATTAAAATTAAATAAAAAAGGAATTATTTTCGTTTTTTTAATGATTTTAAGTGGAATTGTCAATGAATAAATATTAATTATGGAATTAATTTTTTTATTATTTAGAAATATGTATGAAAACAATGGAATTCTATTCTAAGATCTAATAAACTTAGAAACAAAGAACATAATCTGTATTTTTTTTTGTCATTTTTGTGGTTTTAGAATCATCGAGATAAACTGGAAATTTATGTCTAGTATTCAATTAATGTCTTTGATTTTTTTTGAATTAATTAAAAGTAAAATTGTTACGTGACAATTGAAATGTGATCCTATGATTAAATTGAGAAAAATTAACCCTCGAGTTTAGCCAGAATGTCAGATTCACGGAACAGATGGAATTCCTTGTCATCCTCGAGATTTACTTTGGTACCACCGTACTCTGGCAGAAGTACAGTATCTCCAACCTGTACACTGAGAGGTACATGTTGTCCACTCTGCAATAGAACAAATTAAATGAAATTTAGTCAACTTTGATTCACCTTTTACTGAATATCTTGGAATCTGAGGGAGATGGAGAAAATTTTATAAGGACCTTTTTTGTAGAGAAAATTGAGGGCTACAAAAAAGGTCTCTATGAAAAAATCGCCATCTCCCTCAGGTTCCAAGATATTCATCATAAACATCTCAAAATAAAGTTTACTCATCAATTTCTCATCAACTGAATCAAAATCAATTCATTTTTTAAAAATATCACAGAATCTATTCGAGATAGTGAATTTTTTATAGAGACCTTTTTTGTAGCTCTCATTCCGCTCTACAAAAAAGGTCCTCATGAAAATTTCTGTATCTCTCTCAGTTCTCAAGATATTCACTAAAAACTCATCTTGCAATTTTTGTAAATTCACAATTATAAAGAAAACTAACCTCGTTTCTGGAGCCAGGTCCAATAGCCACAACAGTACCCCTCAATACTTTAGCCTGTGCTTTCTCAGGAATAATAATTCCTCCCTTAGTCTTGGTAACAGCCTCAGCTCTCTGAACTAGCACTCGGTCCAACAGTGGAATAACCCTTTTAGCAAGAGCTGCTGCCTGAAAATTAATCCCCAAAGAACATTATAACCTATTCAATCTCACATGAATACCTACGAACATCAAATCAATCCATAAACACAATAAAAATGATTAATTTTCCTTTTTTTTAACAGAAAAAATACCTTTTTTTAATTCAAAAAAGAAAAAAAAATGAAAAATTTAATTTCATCAGAGATAAAATTTTATAATAAATTAAAAAAAATTGAGAATAAATTGTTAATTAGCAATCTTTAACTCACCATTTTAATTAATAATTAATAATTATTGTTTTTTAAACAAATGAGAATTGAGTATCGACCGGCGAAAAATGTGAGCACGTTGTCTCGAATAACCTAACTGTTCTCACAATTCTCTCGAATCTTCTCCAGTACCTCTCCCCCTACCAAATCACGTGACAGTCCAATGGGATGAATTACGTAAGAGGGTTAAATTCAAAGTTTAATGGTGGCGCTTGAAGATGATGAAATTCCTGTAAAACTCAATATCGATGTCATTTTTTGATGAATATCTTGGAATCTAGAGAGGATAGTGATATTTTCATAATGACCTTTTTTCTAGCCCTTTCTTTTCTCTACAAAAAATATCCCAACAAAAATTCCGCTATCTCCTCTAGATTCCCAGATAATCCCCAAAAACTCTAATTCAATTTTCTCAATTTCCAAAAAATAAAGTCAAATTATTTTTTTCAAAATATCTCAGAATCTACCAGAGATATCAAAATTTACATAGATACCTTTTTTGTAGCCCTATGATTTCTCTACAAAAAAGGTCATTATAAAAATATCGCTAGCTCCTCTAGATTCCAAGATATCCCCTAAAAACGATCATAAAAAAATCCATTGAAATTCAGAATTTGTCGAGAGATGATTGGTTGCCATCCGATGATTGCGTCACACGCCGTAGGTTCTAGAAGCACATGGTACGTTCTCAAAAAAAATATCCACCTCTAAAAATAAAGCCCTAGACTCCAACTTTATGAATAAATAATGATAAATAATAAAAATTTAATTATTATAAAATTAACACCGGCAATTGTTATCAACAAAATCAATGAATTTTCCTCGTTTTTGTGGAAAAAATGTCCAAGGGTAAGGCTAGGTCACAGCGCCATTCAGACAAGGGAAAGGGGGTAGGGGAGGTGCCCATGTGATAGTGCTTCGGACTTTCTCTCCATTCATTCTACCCACGAGCGCGCTACTCCTAGAATCCAATTTTTATTTCACTGGAAAAACTCGAATTTCATCGAATAACTGATCAAAGGTAATTAATTAATGTTTATTGATTATTTATTAATGAAAATCATCATTTTTTGTCAGTTAATATTCGTGTAGATTGAGGGGTAATAGACATCGCGTGGTCGATTGCCGGGTCGGGAATTATTAATTTTTTTAATTGAAAAAATTCCTGAAATTGGGTTTTTTTTCTTCAATTTTTTGAAGGAATTTTTAGGGATTTTGTAATTATGTGAATTTTTTTGGATGTTTATAGGTGAATTCTGATGTTTCTTTGTTTTCTGTGCATTGGTCCACGCGGTGGTTTACATAACCATATTTCTGAGGAGTAGTTGAAGATATTTAAGTCGATATTAAGAATTTTTGATTTTTATTTTTTTTACTTTGATTCAGTGAGGAATTTTGTAATTTTTGATTATCTTGAAAAATAAGGATTGTAGAGGAAAATGTCAAGAGACATTTTTTGTAGAGGGTAAAATTTTATACAAAAAAGGTCTCTTGACATTTATTTTTAAAATCAGTAATTAACGAGATATTCATTATTTAGAAATTTATAATTTGATAAAATTTATTTTTTTGTAAAATTACCACATTTATCTAATTATCTCGATAATGAGTGATTTTAGAGGAAAATATCAAGAGACATTTTTTGTAGATAATTAAATTTCCTACAAAAAAGGTCTTTTGACATTTTCTCTTAAAATAACTCATTACCGAGATAAATGAATAATTAACACTGAATGTTGAATGTTTTTTGTTAAAAGCCTTGATGGAGATTATTAATGATTTAAAATCAATTAAAATAAATCTTTAACAGATGTACAGACTACCAACAATGATGCGAAGTGTGGCTTCACGCCAGCTCCAGTACCAATCCCGAATGTACGCCAAGGACGTGCGTTTTGGTCCAGAGGTGCGTGCCCTCATGCTCCAGGGTGTTGATGTTCTTGCTGATGCTGTGGCAGTCACCATGGGTCCAAAGGGACGCAATGTAATTCTCGAGCAGAGCTGGGGAAGTCCAAAGATCACTAAGGACGGTGTTACTGTTGCCAAGGGAATTGAACTCAAGGACAAGTTCCAGAATATTGGAGCTAAATTGGTGCAGGATGTTGCTAATAACACCAATGAAGAGGCTGGAGATGGTACCACCACTGCCACTGTTCTAGCTAGGGCAATCGCAAAGGAAGGATTTGAAAAAATTAGCAAGGGTGCTAATCCCATCGAAATTCGTAGAGGTAAAAATTTTAATCGAGTACAAAAAATTGTACAGAAGATTTCACAAAATATCTTGAGAATCAGTGGATTTATGAGAAAATGTCAAGAGATCTTTTTTATAGAGAATTTAATTCTCCACAAAAAAGGTCTCTTGATAAATTTCTCTGAATCCACTCATTCCCGAGATATTCCCAAAAAAACAATGAAGAATATTATTTATCTTCCTAAAAAAATCGTTAATTAACTCATTTTGATGTTTAATTACTTCAGGTGTAATGATGGCAGTTGATAAAATTAAAGAAGAGCTTAAAAATCTCTCGAAGCCAGTGACAACTCCCGAAGAAATAGCCCAGGTTGCCACAATCTCAGCAAATGGAGATACAGCAATTGGTAATTTAATTTCTTCAGCGATGAAAAAAGTGGGAAAAGAGGGAGTTATCACAGTGAAAGATGGAAAAACCTTGAATGATGAGCTAGAAGTCATCGAAGGAATGAAGTTTGATCGTGGATACATTTCCCCATACTTTATAAACTCCACCAAAGGTGCTAAAGTTGAATTTCAGGATGCTCTAGTTCTCTTCAGTGAGAAGAAGATTTCTTCTATTCAGAGCATCGTTCCAGCTCTTGAACTCGCTAATTCCATGAGAAAACCTCTTGTCATCATTGCTGAGGACATTGATGGTGAGGCTTTGACAACTCTGGTGTTCAATAGATTGAAAATTGGCCTTCAGATTGCAGCTGTTAAAGCTCCAGGATTCGGTGATAATAGAAAAGCAACTCTCCAGGATATGGCCATTGCCACGGGAGGAATTGTCTTTGGAGATGAGGCGAATTTGGTTAAGATTGAGGATGTCACTGCTAGTGACTTGGGGCAGGTGAGATTGTCCTCTAAATTGAAGATTTTTTTTGTGACATCATTGTAAATATCGGATTATCTGGGTACTGAATGGGTTTATCAAAAAATGTCAAGAGATATTTTTTGTAGAAAATTGAATTCTCCACAAAAAATGTCTCTTGACATTTTCGTCTAAAACCACACAATCTCGAGATATCGAAGATCTAGAGATGCCAAAAGTTGAATTTCATCAAAACTTATAAACTACCAGTGTTATCGAAAAATATCAAGAGACATTTTTTGTAAAGAATTTCCAGATGTACAAAAAAGGTCTCTTAACTTTTCCCCCTAAATCCTCTAGTTTCCAAGATAAACTCAATGTAACAAATTTTATTAATCAGGTTGGTGAAATAGTAATCACAAAAGAAGACACTCTCCTTCTAAAAGGAAAAGGCAATAAAAATGACATTGACCAGCGTGCTGAGCAGTTGAGGGATCAGATTGAGAACACAACATCAGATTACGAGAAAGAGAAACTCCAAGAACGTCTAGCTAGACTCTCAGCAGGAGTTGCAGTACTCAGAGTTGGTGGAAGCAGTGAAGTCGAAGTAAACGAGAAGAAAGATCGTGTACATGATGCTCTTAATGCTACAAGGGCAGCTGTTGAAGAGGGAATAGTTCCTGGAGGTGGTACTGCTCTTCTCAGATGTACTCCAGCCCTCAAAAACCTCAAACCTGGAAATAGTGATCAAGCAACTGGAATTCAAATTGTTGAAAATGCACTTCGCATGCCTTGTCAACAAATTGCAGCTAATGCTGGTGTTGATGCCAGTCTAGTGGTGGCTAGAGTATGTGATGGTAAATTAGGATACGATGCCATGAACAATGAGTACGTTGACATGATCGAGGCAGGTATTATTGATCCAACGAAAGTGGTGAGAACTGCTTTGACTGATGCTGCTGGTGTTGCTTCTTTGTTGACAACTGCTGAGGCTGTTATTACTGAAATTCCCAAGGAGGATAGTCCTGCTATGGGTGGAATGGGTGGCATGGGTGGTATGGGTGGTATGGGGGGTATGGGAGGCATGGGAATGTAAAGAGAGGATAGGGTTAAGACTGAGGATTCAACTATTTTTGGAGTTTTTGGGGTAATTAAATGAGTTTTTGGTGAATATCTTGGAATCTAGGGTAGATATCAAAATTTATCAAGAGACCTTTTTTGTAGAGCGGAATGAGGGCTATAAAAAAGGTCTCTTGAAAAATTTTGATATTTCGCTTGGATTCAGATATATTTCACAAAAACTGAATGATCTTCAAGGATAAATGGTTTTTATGACTTCATTGACCATATTTCCATCATAATTAACATAATTATACTCTTGAGGATTGATAATTGAAGTAATAATTGACATTATTGCCAAGATACCAATGCCAAGTTGGCACTGATGTATGAAACACTGTTAATTATACAATTCCCAATAATTTAATGGGTTTAGAGATTTAAGATAATTTCCACTAGATTTTCCCTTTTTTTTCATGTTAATTTTTCCAATTACTCAATTGCAGAATTATCCAGTGCATTTAGAAATGAACAATACCTGTTTATTCGTGATGTTTATGTTGAAGAATGAAAGTGTAAAAATATCAATTTATCAATAGTACATTTTGTAAAACAATTAATTCTTTATTTTTCACTATTAGTCTAAATAAAAAAAAAAATACAAAATGACCAATTTAATCAATTTATTCATTAACACACTACAATTCCCTCATTTCCTATTTACAGTCACAATAATTGTTTCAACCTTCAAATTTATTGATTCAATTTATTTTTTTTTTCACCAAAAATTGGAGGAAAGTTGTCCAACAGGTGGTGGAATTGGTTTAATATTAATAATTTCTCCCTTGTCATTTTTAATTATAATGTTAGATAAAAATCCATCGAATGGTAGCATAAACAATTTTTTATCACCAGCATAATTGAGTAATAATTTATAATAATCTTCAGACAAAAGTTTCAGTAATTTTGGAAATTGATTTGGATAATTCTTAAACATTGATTCACCCACAACTTCTAGAAATGGTTTAATTACTCTTGGTAATATTTTAACAGCATCATACTGTGGTTGTATATTTAAAATTGTTGCTAACCATTTCCAGGCATTTCCAAGGCCATGGGGATGATTTTTTATCATTGATTTTGGTAATTTTGTTATGATAATTGCACCATAAAATATCATAAATTTCTCCATTCTTGAGTAGAAGTATGTATCGTCCTCACGTAGTCCATTTTCGTAAGTATAGCCTCTAGTAATGAAGAATTCCTCTTGAGTTTGTCCTTGAAAGCGAGGAAGAACTGCTGGAATTGTGTAGGGACATTTTATGTGTAGATGAGAGATCAAGAGATCACCAAAGTCTGGATAGTGGTACCATAGGGCAACTGCTACTGCTGCAACTGCATATATTCTCTTTGGATTTTGATGGGCAAAGTCACCTACCTCTTCCTAAAAATAATAAACATCATAATTGATCATTTGGAATGATAATTGATGAGTTGAGAGAATTTTTTAACCAAAATTAATCAATTTTATTTTTTTGATAAATTGATTTTTTGTAAATATCTCAAAATCTAGGGGAGATATCAAAATTTCTATAGAAATCTTTTTTATAGCTCTCATTTTACTCTACAAAAAAGGTCCTTGCAAAAAATTCTCCATCTCCCTTCACTCCGAAGATATCCTAAAAAAAACTAAAAACCACATAATTCCATTTTTAATAAATTTTCCCCCCAATTGAATTAAACTCACCACAATAGTCTCAGCAACAAAATTCTTGCAAAATGCCAGTTCCTGGGGCCCTTTTCCTTCAAACCCCCTCTGAATATCCCTGATCATGTCCCTCAGAATTCCACCGCTGACCGGCGATATCTTCTTAATAAGAATATTCAAATATTTCTTACAATTTGTTCTGTACGTTCCATTGGAATCAGTATCCAGAAACTCTTGAAAACTCATTCGATACTGTTCCAAAAAATTCTTAGAATTCAGATAAACCTGAATAGATTCTATATCCACACCCTTAATCCCTCCCTCAGAATGCCCAGAAGATTCTTCACCAACTGCTGGATTATCCAGACATTCACCAACATTTCCATCAATTCCATCAGCCTGTCCCAATTGTCCTGGATCACATACAGCAGCATGAGCATCAGCAATTACTTTAGCCTCAGCCTCTCTCCTCAAACACTCATCAACAACATCATTAACTCTATCAACTTCACTCCTACAAATACCAAAAATCTCATCAACTTCACTGACAAAATTCTCAGCAAGAATCACCTCATTCCTCCCCAAATCTCCACTCTTCACCTCAGAAATACCATCAAAAAATCTCTTAATCTCCCTCAATCTACTCGTAAAAGGTTCCAAAATTTGTCCAATAAGATTTCTATTTTTAATTGACTCAGCAAGTCCAGCAATTTCTCTATATTTATCTGAAAATCTCATTTTACACGTGATAATTATTCCCAAACAATCTTCATGTTCCTTGAGTCTCCTGTGCTCATCAGCCTCTCTCTCCAGCTTCTCCTTTCTCTCCTGCACCCTCTGAACAAGCAATTGTGCCTCGTGTCTACGTTTAATCTCATCCTGTTGAGCAAAATGTGCCTCCTCAGCTTCTTTTTTAGCTCTCTCAACAGCCATTTCACGTTCTCTTTTTGCTGCTAATTCAGCACGAAGTCTTGCTATATCACTCTGTAATTTTTTTTCAAATGCTTCCATCTCTTGTTTACGTTTCTCCACAGCCTTTCGTACATTTTCACGACGTTGAATTTCATTCTCGTGGAGAATTTTCTCGATTGAAAATGTTGTGGAGGTCTTGGGGCGAGGGGATGGAGTTTCTGAGGGCTTTGGGAGAGTAATATTCACTGTATTTTTGTTGTTTTCTCTGTTTTCAGGGCTTGCAGAGGGGGTGGGAGATGAATTTGGACCTAGGGTTGTGTTCTGGATGGAGCTGGAGATGTTGATGGCCTTGCGGAGGACTGAGAGACGGTGAAAGTCAAAAATTACAGATATGTCAGCCATTTTTTGGGGTTATGATAGATTTTTAGGGGGTGGGGAGGTTTAGACACCTTTTCTAGAGGTGTAGAACAACAAATTAATTATAAAACAGGTCTTATCTGATTGTTGGTTAATGATCACTGGTGAATTTCAAAGATTTTGAGGTTAGGGTCGAGTTGTTGATGGTGGAGCCACTGTCGTTCCACCCCCCCTCCACTAATAATCCTCTCATTGGTCAAATTTATTTTGTTATTTTATTCAAAATTCCTACAGCCTCTCACAAATTGATTCATCAATTTCAATCTCTTGCTCAGCACCAAAAATAATAACTCTGTTACATCGATTTTTGAGATAACCATTATTAAAATCTGCTGCCGACATTTTTCGCTTTCTAGCCAATGATATCTCCTTAACTGTCACCCAACTATTATTTTTACACTGTATCATTAATAAATGATTCTCTTTATCATATAGAATCATTCCTGGAATATTAATTGAAGATTTAATGATAATTTTTTTGTAAATTATTCAGTTTTTGGTGAATAAGTCTGAATCTGAGGGAGATGGCGAAATTTTTGTGAGGACCTTTTTTGTAGCTCTAATTCTCCTCTACAAAAAAGGTTTTAATGAAAAATACGCTATCTCCTCTAGATTCAGAGATATTCATTAAAAAGTTGAAGAAAAATTGGATAGACTCAATTTATTTATTTAATAAATGGATAAATAACTCACCAGGATTCGTTTTTGAATTATTTACAGTCTTGGGATGTTCACTGAGTAATTTAACTCCAAATATCTTCAATGATTTTGATTGAAATGTCGTTGTTAAGGGAAAAATACCAGTTAGAGCTCTTTGTAAATTGTAAACTTCTCTTGCAGTCATTTCGTCCCATTTTACGATTGAAATACTTTTCTGTATTTTTGGAGCTAAAATTCCAGTGGAAACTCGTAAATTAATTAAATTTATTGTGATAATTTGATTTTTCATACCATATGTGACATTTTCGTTGGACTGAGGTCTTCCTGACTCGATGGCATGCGGTAGTTTTGTTAAAATTTCTATGAGTAAATCTCCACCGGTGTTGGATAATCTTTTGTACAATTCTGGTTGGGTTTCATCATCATTTATTTTGACCTCTTTTTGATCTAAAATTTCTCCTACATCAAATCTGATAATATTGAGAAATTTTTTTTGGTAATTGTGCATATAACTCGGTAATGAGTGATCTTAGGAGGAAATGTCAAAAGACCTTTTTTGTAGCTGACAAAATTCCTCACAAAAAATATCTTTTGACATTTTTACCTCAAATCATCAGTTTTTGAGATAATCAAATGTTTATGTTTGAGAAGAATGAAAATCACTTTTAACTTTTACTTTTTTGGTGCTATTTTCATGATAGTAACTCCAGTTATGCTATCACCATTCATAAGTGCATATATTATTGGTGCTGCTCCTCTCCATCTCGGTAGTAAGCTAGCATGAACATTAATCATACCCCTGAAAAAAAAAACTTGAATTTCAAACATCTTACACATTGAATTATCTCGATAACGAGGGGTTCCAGCAAAAAATGTCAAGAGACATTTTTTGTAGAAAATTTCATTCTCTACAAAAAAGGTCTCTTGACATTTTCCTCTAAAATCACTCATTACCAAGATAAAAACAAATTTACAAAAAATAAAAAAAATGCAATTGAAAGAAATGAATTAAAAGCTTATAAATACTCACAATGGGAATGATTTAATAACTCTCGAAGGTATGAGATGCCCAAAAGACACCACAAGACCAATATCAAAGTCCCCAAGGTCATCTCCCACCGGCCAATGATGGACTTTGATGCCATTATCCAGTGCATATTTTATAACAACATTCTCCTCTCCCTCATAAGCTGTCACAGCCTCCAGTCGGTCCAGCAGTCTCTTTGACCTGCTGATTGCATATTCCATTCTTCATTTACAAATTTAATCCTGAATCATTGATTATCAATTACTCACTACTCTCGATTCAGTCGTTTCAGACTCTCCAGTGCAAATTCATCTGTACCAAAGAATAAAACCCTCCATCGACAATTTTTCGAACATTCTGTTTGTTTATTATTTATCAGAGGACTCGGTACACTGTATCGTCGACTCCATTGTTGATTTTTTAATAATTTAACAGATAATAATGCGTATTTTAATAAATTACCGCGCAATCTCTGATTTACCATTTTTTTGGGAGTGATTAAAAATTATTTTTTTGATCTTGTGAGAGACATAACCTAGCTCATAAGCCAGAAAACTAGTTTAATTAATTGAGTGATTTTTATTCAAAATAATTCATCAAACTTGATCACTAACTCTAGGAGATGATGAGACTTTCACTCATGCATCTAAATTATATCAAATTTAATGAAAAAATTACGTTTTTTGAATTTTTAATCAACTCTTACTAGTTCATCAGTTGGGGGGGCTTCGCTTATACTTCCGCAACTGAGCACCTCCACGGTAGTACAGAATCTAGTGAGGAACAGTTGACCACAATATCGCTTGGTCACGACACTTTTTGTCGGTCAAACAGTGTCAGTAGGGAAGAAATTAAATCCTTTTCACCTGTAATCGATCGGAGTTATCAAATCCAATTGCATTCGGGAGATGGCAGCATTTACTCAATTATAGAAATAGTGAAAATAAACGCTCTTCGAGCAGGGGTTATCAATTCAACCAATGTATATTTTTTGGATTGCATGATCGTCGTCTAAAATTCATAAAGACAATGTACTGTTATTGATTACACTTCCTTTACGAATTTATTGTGTCAATTGTACATCGTCGGTCTAAAATTAAAGGGGCGTAAGTGCCATTATTTTTCGTTTTTTTTTAAACTAAAAGGGCGTATGTTTTTTTTTCTTTGAAATCGGAGTTTTCTACCTCCGTAGGAGATTTTTTCGTCAAGTTCGTTTTAAAATGCCAAATGGACGTAATTCCAATTAATAAAGACTACGAGGGCGTATGTCCAGTACATACGCCCCTTTACTTTTATCCTTGTTGGTAATATTTTAATTAATGTGGAGGAAAATTAATAATAAAGGAACGTAACTCGAGCACTTACGCCCCTTTCATGATAATTAAAAAAAAATACATCATCTGAAGTTTCAATATATAACACTAAAGGGGCGTAAGTGCGTTTTATTGATTAAAATGAAAGAGGCGTAAGTGTGGAGATACGTCCCTGTCCCATTAAAAACTGGTAATTACGCCTGTTTATCAGAGATATTTTTTTGAAAGGTTTTTGGTCAAAAATTGGATAAAAAACATAAAAATCATCATTTTTGGACATACGCCCCTTTCACTTTAGAAACGCTGTTTTCTGGCACTTGCGCCTCTTTAATGTTAGACCGACGACATAGAAAAACGTTCGCGATTTCGCTGAAATTTTTTTTGCATTCTTTCTTAGGACCTCCTGAAGAAATCCCAGTCAAGCTGGGAACGGGGCCGCTACTTTAACATATAAAAAAAACCATTTCAAAGTCAGAAACTCCAATCTCTCGGCCGGGTAATTCGGCCAATTTCGCCTTCTAACACTCTCCTTCACTTTTGACATAGAAAAACGTTGGCGATTTCACTGAAATTTGTTTTCAATTCTTCCTTAGGACGCGCCGACGAAATTTCAGCCAAGCTGGGAACTAGGCCGCCATTTTAACATATCAAAAAAAACATTCAAAGGCGGAAACTCCAATTTCTCGGTCGGGTAATTCGGCCAATTTCGCTTTCTAATACTCTCCCTCACTTTTGACATAGGTGGGCCGCTATTTCGCTGATTTTTTTTTGAATTCTTCCCTAGGACCCACAGAAGAAATCCCAATAAAGCAGGGAGTGGCTGCGCTACTTTACCATATTAAAAAAAAAAATCAAAGTCGGAAACTCCCCTCGGGTCGGGTGAATCGGCAGATTTTGCCTTCTAACACTCTCCCTCTATTTTGACATAGAAGGAAAACCGCTATTTCGCTGATTTTTTTTTTGAATTCTTATCAGGACCTCCAGATGAAATCCCAATAAAGCAGGGAGTGGCTGCGCTACTTTAACATATCAAAAAAAACAATCAAAGTCGGAAACTCCCCTCGGGTCAAGTGAATTGGCAGATTTTGCCTTCTAACACTCTCCCTCACTTTTGACAGAGAAGGAAAACCGCTATTTCGCTGATTTTTTTTTTGAATTCTTCCCTAGGAACTCCCAATGAAATCCCAGTCAAGCAGAGAGTGGCTCCGCTACTTTAACATATCAAAAAAAAACAATCAAAGTCGGAAACTCCCCTCGGGTCGGGTGAATCGGCAGATTTTGCCTTCTAACACTCTCCCTCACTTTTAACATAGAAGGAAAACCGCTATTTCACTGATTTTTTTTTTTGAATTCTTCCCTAGGACCCACAGGAAAAATCCCAGTCAAGCAGAGAGTGGCTCCGCTACTTTAACATATCAAAAAAAAACAATCAAAGTCGGAAACTCCCCTCGGGTCGGGTGAATCGGCAGATTTTGCCTTCTAACACTCCCCTCACTTTTGACATAGAAGGAAAACTGCTATTTCGCTGATTTTTTTTTTTGAATTCTTCCCTAGGACCCACAGAAAAAATCCCAGTCAAGCAGAGAGTGGCTCCGCTACTTTAATATATAAAAAAAAAACAATCAAAGTCGGAAACTCCCCTCGGGTCGGGTGAATCGACAGATTTTGCCTTCTAACACTCTCCCTCTTTTTTGACATAGAAGGAGGGCCGCTATTTCGCTGATTTTTTTTTTGAATTCTTCCCTAGGAACTCCCGATAAAATCCCAGTCAAGCAGAGAGTGGCTCCGCTACTTTAACATATCACAAAAAAACAATCAATGTCGGAAACTCCCCTCGGGTCGGGTGAATCGGCAGATTTTGCCTTCTAACACTCTCCTTCATTTTTGACATAGAAGGAAGGCCGCTATTTCGCTGATTTTTTTTTTGAATTCTTCCCTAGGACCTCCCGATGAAATCCCAGTCAAGCAGAGAGTAGCTCCGCTACTTTAACATATCACAAAAAAACAATCAATGTTTGATATCTTTTAAATCGCTGCCCGGCTACTCAGAACTCGTGAGAAGAATTGAAAAATCGTTGAATTAGAGAAAATGTCAAAATTGGCCATTTTGACTGAAGGTCAAATTTCCTTAATTTTACGATTTTCCATTTTCTTATAAATAAACAAAGTCTCCCGACGCGTTCTAACACCCAGATTATTAGTCCCCCACCCCCTCCCCCTCATTCAGTGAAAGGGTGGACTCCCGGAATACATACCCCTTCCCGCAATCTCCTTTCGAAGGTCAAATTTCCTTAAATTCACGATTTTTCATTTTCTTATAAATAAACAAAGTCTCCCGACGCGTTCTATCACCCAGATTATTAGTTCCCCCGCCCCCTCCCTTTCATTCAGTGAAAGGGTGAACTCCCGGAATATATACCCCTTCCCGCAATCTCTTTCCGAATTAGAGAAAATGTCAAAATTGGCCATTTTGACTGAAGAATGGCTGACCCCTGAAACTGGCCCACCCAAAATTCTGTCTTTTCCATTCCTTCTCGTTTGATGTCTTCTAAATAGCTGCCCGGCTGCTCAGAACTCGCGGAAAAATGTAGAAAAGAGTTGAATTAGAGAAAATGTCAAAATTGGCCATTTTGACTGAAGAATGGCTGACCCCTGAAACCGGCCCACCCAAAATTCTGTCTTTTCCATTCTTTCTCGTTTGATATCTTCTAAATAGCTGCCCGGCTGCTCAGAACTCGCGGAAAAAAGTAGAAAAGAGTTGAATTAGAGAAAATGTCAAAATTGGCCATTTTGACTGAAAAATGGCTGACCCCTGAAACCGGCCCACCCAAAATTCTGTCTTTTCCATTCTTTCTCGTTTGATATCTTCTAAATAGCTGCCCGGCTGCTCAGAACTCGCGGAAAAAAGTAGAAAAGAGTTGAATTAGAGAAAATGTCAAAATTGGCCATTTTGACTGAAGAATGGCTGACCCCTGAAACTGGCCCACCCAAAATTCTGTCTTTTCCATTCTTTCTCGTTTGATGTCTTCTAAATAGCTGCCCGGCTGCTCAGAACTCGCGGAAAAATGTAGAAAAGAGTTGAATTAGAGAAAATGTCAAAATTGGCCATTTTGACTGAAGAATGGCTGACCCCTGAAACCGGCCCACCCAAAATTCTGTCTTTTCCATTCTTTCTCGTTTGATATCTTCTAAATAGCTGCCCGGCTGCTCAGAACTCGCGGAAAAAAGTAGAAAAGAGTTGAATTAGAGAAAATGTCAAAATTGGCCATTTTGACTGAAGAATGGCTGACCCCTGAAACTGGCCCACCCAAAATTTCGTCTTTTCCATTCTTTCTCGTATGATATCTTCTAAATCGCTGCCCGGCTACTCAGAACTCGTGAGAAAAATTGAAAAATCGTTGAATTAGAGAAAATGTCAAAATTGGCCATTTTGACTGAAGAATGGCTGACCCCTGAAACTGGCCCACCCAAAATTCTGTCTTTTCCATTCCTTCTCGTTTGATATCTTCTAAATAGCTGCCCGGCTGCTCAGAACTCGCGGAAAAAAGTAGAAAAGAGTTGAATTAGAGAAAATGTCAAAATTGGCCATTTTGACTGAAGAATGGCTGACCCCTGAAACCGGCCCACCCAAAATTCGGTCTTTTCCATTCTTTCTCGTTTGATATCTTCTAAATAGCTGCCCGGCTGCTCAGAACTCGCGGAAAAAAGTAGAAAAGAGTTGAATTAGAGAAAATGTCAAAATTGGCCATTTTGACTGAAGAATGGCTGACCCCTGAAACCGGCCCACCCAAAATTTTGTCTTTTCCATTCTTTCTCGTTTGATATCTTTTAAATCGCTGCCCGGCTACTCAGAACTCGTGAGAAGAATTGAAAAATCGTTGAATTAGAGAAAATGTCAAAATTGGCCATTTTGACTGAAGGTCAAATTTCCTTAAATTCACGATTTTTCATTTTCTTATAAATAAACAAAGTCTCCCGACGCGTTCTATCACCCAGATTATTAGTCCCCCACCCCCTCCCCCTCATTCAGTGAAAGGGTGAACTCCCGGAATACATACCCCTTCCCGCAATCTCCTTCCAAAGGTCAAATTTCCTTAAATTCACGATTTTTCATTTTCTTATAAATAAACAAAGTCTCCTGACGCGTTCTATCACCTAGATTATTAGTCCCCCACCCCCTCCCTTTCATTCAGTGAAAGGGTGAACTCCCGGAATACATACCCCTTCCCGCAATCTCCTTCCGAAGGTCAAATTTCCTTAATTTTACGATTTTCCATTTTCTTATAAATAAACAAAGTCTCCCGACGCGTTCTATCACCCAGATTATTAGTCCCCCACCCCCTCCCCCTCATTCAGTGAAAGGGTGGACTCCCGGAATACATACCCCTTCCCGCAATCTCCTTCCGAAGGTCAAATTTCCTTAAATTCGCGATTTTCCATTTTTTTATGAATAAACAAAGTCTCCCGACGCGTTCTATCACCCAGATTATTAGTCCCCCACCCCCTCCCCCTCATTCAGTGAAAGGGTGAACTCCCGGAATACATACCCCTTCCCGCAATCTCCTTCCGAATTAGAGAAAATGTCAAAATTGGCCATTTTGACTGAAGAATGGCTGACCCCTGAAACTGGCCCACCCAAAATTTCGTCTTTTCCATTCTTTCTCGTATGATATCTTCTAAATCGCTGCCCGGCTACTCAGAACTCGTGAGAAAAATTGAAAAATCGTTGAATTAGAGAAAATGTCAAAATTGGCCATTTTGACTGAAGAATGGCTGACCCCTGAAACTGGCCCACCCAAAATTCTGTCTTTTCCATTCCTTCTCGTTTGATATCTTCTAAATAGCTGCCCGGCTGCTCAGAACTCGCGGAAAAAAGTAGAAAAGAGTTGAATTAGAGAAAATGTCAAAATTGGCCATTTTGACTGAAGAATGGCTGACCCCTGAAACCGGCCCACCCAAAATTCGGTCTTTTCCATTCTTTCTCGTTTGATATCTTCTAAATAGCTGCCCGGCTGCTCAGAACTCGCGGAAAAAAGTAGAAAAGAGTTGAATTAGAGAAAATGTCAAAATTGGCCATTTTGACTGATGAATGGTTGACCCCTGAAACTGGCCCACTCAAAATTCTGTCTTTTCCATTCTTTCTCGTTTGATATCTTCTAAATAGCTGCCCGGCTGCTCAGAACTCGCGGAAAAAAGTAGAAAAGAGTTGAATTAGAGAAAATGTCAAAATTGGCCATTTTGACTGAAGAATGGCTGACCCCTGAAACTGGCCCACCCAAAATTCTGTCTTTTCCATTCTTTCTCGTTTGATGTCTTCTAAATAGCTGCCCGGCTGCTCAGAACTCGCGGAAAAATGTAGAAAAGAGTTGAATTAGAGAAAATGTCAAAATTGGCCATTTTGACTGAAGAATGGCTGACCCCTGAAACCGGCCCACCCAAAATTCTGTCTTTTCCATTCTTTCTCGTTTGATATCTTCTAAATAGCTGCCCGGCTGCTCAGAACTCGCGGAAAAAAGTAGAAAAGAGTTGAATTAGAGAAAATGTCAAAATTGGCCATTTTGACTGAAGAATGGTTGACCCCTGAAACTGACCCACCCAAAATTCTGTCTTTTCCATTCTTTCTCGTTTGATGTCTTCTAAATAGCTGCCCGGCTGCTCAGAACTCGCGGAAAAATGTAGAAAAGAGTTGAATTAGAGAAAATGTCAAAATTGGCCATTTTGACTGAAGAATGGCTGACCCCTGAAACCGGCCCACCCAAAATTCTGTCTTTTCCATTCTTTCTCGTTTGATATCTTCTAAATAGCTGCCCGGCTGCTCAGAACTCGCGGAAAAAAGTAGAAAAGAGTTGAATTAGAGAAAATGTCAAAATTGGCCATTTTGACTGAAAAATGGCTGACCCCTGAAACCGGCCCACCCAAAATTCTGTCTTTTCCATTCTTTCTCGTTTGATATCTTCTAAATAGCTGCCCGGCTGCTCAGAACTCGCGGAAAAAAGTAGAAAAGAGTTGAATTAGAGAAAATGTCAAAATTGGCCATTTTGACTGAAGAATGGCTGACCCCTGAAACTGGCCCACCCAAAATTTCGTCTTTTCCATTCTTTCTCGTATGATATCTTCTAAATCGCTGCCCGGCTACTCAGAACTCGTGAGAAAAATTGAAAAATCGTTGAATTAGAGAAAATGTCAAAATTGGCCATTTTGACTGAAGAATGGCTGACCCCTGAAACTGGCCCACCCAAAATTCTGTCTTTTCCATTCCTTCTCGTTTGATATCTTCTAAATAGCTGCCCGGCTGCTCAGAACTCGCGGAAAAAAGTAGAAAAGAGTTGAATTAGAGAAAATGTCAAAATTGGCCATTTTGACTGAAGAATGGCTGACCCCTGAAACCGGCCCACCCAAAATTCGGTCTTTTCCATTCTTTCTCGTTTGATATCTTCTAAATAGCTGCCCGGCTGCTCAGAACTCGCGGAAAAAAGTAGAAAAGAGTTGAATTAGAGAAAATGTCAAAATTGGCCATTTTGACTGAAGAATGGTTGACCCCTGAAACTGGCCCACTCAAAATTCTGTCTTTTCCATTCTTTCTCGTTTGATATCTTCTAAATAGCTGCCCGGCTGCTCAGAACTCGCGGAAAAAAGTAGAAAAGAGTTGAATTAGAGAAAATGTCAAAATTGGCCATTTTGACTGAAGAATGGCTGACCCCTGAAACCGGCCCACCCAAAATTCTGTCTTTTCCATTCTTTCTCGTTTGATATCTTCTAAATAGCTGCCCGGCTGCTCAGAACTCGCGGAAAAAATTGAAAAATCATTGAATTAGAGAAAATGACAAAATTGGCCATTTTGACTGAAGCATGGCTGACCCCTGAAACTGGCCCACCCAAAATTTTGTCTTTTCCATTCTTTCTCGTTTGATATCTTTTAAATCGCTGCCCGGCTACTCAGAACTCGTGAGAAGAATTGAAAAATCGTTGAATTAGAGAAAATGTCAAAATTGGCCATTTTGACTGAAGGTCAAATTTCCTTAAATTCACGATTTTTCATTTTCTTATAAATAAACAAAGTCTCCCGACGCGTTCTATCACCCAGATTATTAGTCCCCCACCCCCTCCCCCTCATTCAGTGAAAGGGTGAACTCCCGGAATACATACCCCTTCCCGCAATCTCCTTCCAAAGGTCAAATTTCCTTAAATTCACGATTTTTCATTTTCTTATAAATAAACAAAGTCTCCTGACGCGTTCTATCACCCAGATTATTAGTCCCCCACCCCCTCCCTTTCATTCAGTGAAAGGGTGAACTCCCGGAATACATACCCCTTCCCGCAATCTCCTTCCGAAGGTCAAATTTCCTTAATTTTACGATTTTCCATTTTCTTATAAATAAACAAAGTCTCCCGACGCGTTCTATCACCCAGATTATTAGTCCCCCACCCCCTCCCCCTCATTCAGTGAAAGGGTGGACTCCCGGAATACATACCCCTTCCCGCAATCTCCTTCCGAAGGTCAAATTTCCTTAAATTCGCGATTTTCCATTTTTTTATGAATAAACAAAGTCTCCCGACGCGTTCTATCACCCAGATTATTAGTCCCCCACCCCCTCCCCCTCATTCAGTGAAAGGGTGAACTCCCGGAATACATACCCCTTCCCGCAATCTCCTTCCGAAGGTCAAATTTCCTTAAATTCACGATTTTCCATTTTCTTATAAATAAACAAAGTCTCCCGACGCGTTCTATCACCCAGATTATTAGTCCCCCACCCCCTCCCTTTCATTCAGTGAAAGGGTGAACTCCCGGAATACATACCCCTTCCCGCAATCTCCTTCCAAAGGTCAAATTTCCTTAAATTCACGATTTTTCATTTTCTTATAAATAAACAAAGTCTCCTGACGCGTTCTATCACCCAGATTATTAGTCCCCCACCCCCTCCCTTTCATTCAGTGAAAGGGTGAACTCCCGGAATACATACCCCTTCCCGCAATCTCCTTCCGAAGGTCAAATTTCCTTAATTTTACGATTTTCCATTTTCTTATAAATAAACAGTCTCCCGACGCGTTCTATCACCCAGATTATTAGTCCCCCACCCCCTCCCCCTCATTCAGTGAAAGGGTGAACTCCCGGAATACATACCCCTTCCCGCAATCTCCTTCCGAATTAGAGAAAATGTCAAAATTGGCCATTTTGACTGAAGAATGGCTGACCCCTGAAACTGGCCCACCCAAAATTCTGTCTTTTCCATTCCTTCTCGTTTGATATCTTCTAAATAGCTGCCCGGCTGCTCAGAACTCGCGGAAAAAAGTAGAAAAAAGTTGAATTAGAGAAAATGTCAAAATTGGCCATTTTGACTGAAGAATGGCTGACCCCTGAAACCGGCCCACCCAAAATTCGGTCTTTTCCATTCTTTCTCGTTTGATATCTTCTAAATAGCTGCCCGGCTGCTCAGAACTCGCGGAAAAAAGTAGAAAAGAGTTGAATTAGAGAAAATGTCAAAATTGGCCATTTTGACTGAAGAATGGTTGACCCCTGAAACTGGCCCACTCAAAATTCTGTCTTTTCCATTCTTTCTCGTTTGATATCTTCTAAATAGCTGCCCGGCTGCTCAGAACTCGCGGAAAAAAGTAGAAAAGAGTTGAATTAGAGAAAATGTCAAAATTGGCCATTTTGACTGAAGAATGGCTGACCCCTGAAACTGGCCCACCCAAAATTCTGTCTTTTCCATTCTTTCTCGTTTGATATCTTCTAAATAGCTGCCCGGCTGCTCAGAACTCGCGGAAAAAAGTAGAAAAGAGTTGAATTAGAGAAAATGTCAAAATTGGCCATTTTGACTGAAGAATGGTTGACCCCTGAAACTGACCCACCCAAAATTCTGTCTTTTCCATTCTTTCTCGTTTGATGTCTTCTAAATAGCTGCCCGGCTGCTCAGAACTCGCGGAAAAAAGTAGAAAAGAGTTGAATTAGAGAAAATGTCAAAATTGGCCATTTTGACTGAAGAATGGTTGACCCCTGAAACTGGCCCACTCAAAATTCTGTCTTTTCCATTCTTTCTCGTTTGATATCTTCTAAATAGCTGCCCGGCTGCTCAGAACTCGCGGAAAAAAGTAGAAAAGAGTTGAATTAGAGAAAATGTCAAAATTGGCCATTTTGACTGAAGAATGGCTGACCCCTGAAACTGGCCCACCCAAAATTCTGTCTTTTCCATTCTTTCTCGTTTGATGTCTTCTAAATAGCTGCCCGGCTGCTCAGAACTCGCGGAAAAAAGTAGAAAAGAGTTGAATTAGAGAAAATGTCAAAATTGGCCATTTTGACTGAAGAATGGCTGACCCCTGAAACCGGCCCACCCAAAATTCTGTCTTTTCCATTCTTTCTCGTTTGATATCTTCTAAATAGCTGCCCGGCTGCTCAGAACTCGCGGAAAAAATTGAAAAATCATTGAATTAGAGAAAATGACAAAATTGGCCATTTTGACTGAAGCATGGCTGACCCCTGAAACTGGCCCACCCAAAATTTTGTCTTTTCCATTCTTTCTCGTTTGATATCTTTTAAATCGCTGCCCGGCTACTCAGAACTCGTGAGAAGAATTGAAAAATCGTTGAATTAGAGAAAATGTCAAAATTGGCCATTTTGACTGAAGGTCAAATTTCCTTAAATTCACGATTTTTCATTTTCTTATAAATAAACAAAGTCTCCCGACGCGTTCTATCACCCAGATTATTAGTCCCCCACCCCCTCCCCCTCATTCAGTGAAAGGGTGAACTCCCGGAATACATACCCCTTCCCGCAATCTCCTTCCAAAGGTCAAATTTCCTTAAATTCACGATTTTTCATTTTCTTATAAATAAACAAAGTCTCCTGACGCGTTCTATCACCCAGATTATTAGTCCCCCACCCCCTCCCTTTCATTCAGTGAAAGGGTGAACTCCCGGAATACATACCCCTTCCCGCAATCTCCTTCCGAAGGTCAAATTTCCTTAATTTTACGATTTTCCATTTTCTTATAAATAAACAAAGTCTCCCGACGCGTTCTATCACCCAGATTATTAGTCCCCCACCCCCTCCCCCTCATTCAGTGAAAGGGTGGACTCCCGGAATACATACCCCTTCCCGCAATCTCCTTCCGAAGGTCAAATTTCCTTAAATTCGCGATTTTCCATTTTTTTATGAATAAACAAAGTCTCCCGACGCGTTCTATCACCCAGATTATTAGTCCCCCACCCCCTCCCCCTCATTCAGTGAAAGGGTGAACTCCCGGAATACATACCCCTTCCCGCAATCTCCTTCCGAAGGTCAAATTTCCTTAAATTCACGATTTTCCATTTTCTTATAAATAAACAAAGTCTCCCGACGCGTTCTATCACCCAGATTATTAGTCCCCCACCCCCTCCCTTTCATTCAGTGAAAGGGTGAACTCCCGGAATACATACCCCTTCCCGCAATCTCCTTCCAAAGGTCAAATTTCCTTAAATTCACGATTTTTCATTTTCTTATAAATAAACAAAGTCTCCTGACGCGTTCTATCACCCAGATTATTAGTCCCCCACCCCCTCCCTTTCATTCAGTGAAAGGGTGAACTCCCGGAATACATACCCCTTCCCGCAATCTCCTTCCGAAGGTCAAATTTCCTTAATTTTACGATTTTCCATTTTCTTATAAATAAACAGTCTCCCGACGCGTTCTATCACCCAGATTATTAGTCCCCCACCCCCTCCCCCTCATTCAGTGAAAGGGTGAACTCCCGGAATACATACCCCTTCCCGCAATCTCCTTCCGAATTAGAGAAAATGTCAAAATTGGCCATTTTGACTGAAGAATGGCTGACCCCTGAAACTGGCCCACCCAAAATTCTGTCTTTTCCATTCCTTCTCGTTTGATATCTTCTAAATAGCTGCCCGGCTGCTCAGAACTCGCGGAAAAAAGTAGAAAAGAGTTGAATTAGAGAAAATGTCAAAATTGGCCATTTTGACTGAAGAATGGCTGACCCCTGAAACCGGCCCACCCAAAATTCGGTCTTTTCCATTCTTTCTCGTTTGATATCTTCTAAATAGCTGCCCGGCTGCTCAGAACTCGCGGAAAAAAGTAGAAAAGAGTTGAATTAGAGAAAATGTCAAAATTGGCCATTTTGACTGAAGAATGGTTGACCCCTGAAACTGGCCCACCCAAAATTCTGTCTTTTCCATTCTTTCTCGTTTGATATCTTCTAAATAGCTGCCCGGCTGCTCAGAACTCGCGGAAAAAAGTAGAAAAGAGTTGAATTAGAGAAAATGTCAAAATTGGCCATTTTGACTGAAGAATGGCTGACCCCTGAAACCGGCCCACCCAAAATTCTGTCTTTTCCATTATTTCTCGTTTGATATCTTCTAAATAGCTGCCCGGCTGCTCAGAACTCGCGGAAAAAAGTAGGAAAGAGTTGAATTAGAGAAAATGTCAAAATTGGCCATTTTGACTGAAGAATGGCTGACCCCTGAAACCGGCCCACCCAAAATTCTGTCTTTTCCATTATTTCTCGTTTGATATCTTCTAAATAGCTGCCCGGCTGCTCAGAACTCGCGGAAAAAAGTAGGAAAGAGTTGAATTAGAGAAAATGTCAAAATTGGCCATTTTGACTGAAGAATGGTTGACCCCTGAAACTGGCCCACCCAAAATTCTGTCTTTTCCATTCTTTCTCGTTTGATATCTTCTAAATAGATGCCCGGCTGCTCAAAACTCGCGGAAAAAAGTAGAAAAGAGTTGAATTAGAGAAAATGTCAAAATTGGCCATTTTGACTGAAGAATCGCTGACCCCTGAAACCGGCCCACCCAAAATTCTGTCTTTTCCATTATTTCTCGTTTGATATCTTCTAAATAGCTGCCCGGCTGCTCAGAACTCGCGGAAAAAATTGTAAAATCGTTGAATTAGAGAAAATGTCAAAATCGGCCATTTTGACTGAAGAATGGCTGACCTTTGAAATGTCGGAAACTCCCCTCGGGTCGGGTGAATTGGCAGATTTTGCCTTCTAACACTCTCCCTCACTTTTGACATAGAAGGAAAACCGCTATTTCGCTGATTTTTTTTTTTGAATTCTTCCCTAGGAACTCCCGATGAAATCCCAGTCAAGCAGAGAGTGGCTCCGCTACTTTAACATATCAAAAAAAAACAATCAAAGTCGGAAACTCCCCTCGGGTCGGGTGAATCGTCAGATTTTGCCTTCTAACACTCTCCCTCACTTTTGACATAGAAGGAAAACCGCTATTTCGTTGATTTTTTTTTTGAATTCTTCCCTAGGAACTCCCGATGAAATCCCAGTCAAGCAGAGAGTGGCTCCGCTACTTTAACATATCAAAAAAAAACAATCAAAGTCGGAAACTCCCCTCGGGTCGGGTGAATCGGCAGATTTTGCCTTCTAACACTCTCCCTCACTTTTGACATAGAAGGAAAACCGCTATTTCGCTGATTTTTTTTTTGAATTCTTCCCTAGGACCCACAGGAAAAATCCCAGTCAAGCAGAGAGTGGCTCTGCTACTTTAACATATCAAAAAAAAACAATCAAAGTCGGAAACTCCCCTCGGGTCGGGTGAATTGGCAGATTTTGCCTTCTAACACTCTCCCTAACTTTTGACATAGAAGGGGGGTTGCTATTTCGCTGATTTTTTTTTTGAATTCTTCCCTAGGGACTCCCGATGAAATCCCAGTCAAGCAGAGAGTGGCTCCGCTACTTTAACATATCAAAAAAAAACAATCAAAGTCGGAAACTCCCCTCGGGTCGGGTGAATCGGCAGATTTTGCCTTCTAACACTCTCCCTCACTTTTGACATAGAAGGGGGACCGCTATTTCGCTGATTTTTTTTTTTGAATTCTTCCCTAGGACCCACAGAAAAAATCCCAGTTAAGTAGAGAGTGGCTCCGCTACTTTAACATATCAAAAAAAAACAATCAAAGTCGGAAACTCCCCTCGGGTCGGGTGAATTGGCAGATTTTGCCTTCTAACACTCTCCCTCACTTTTGAGATAGAAGGGGGGCCAAAAAAAACTTTCAAAGGCGGAAACTCAAATTTCTCGGTCGGGTAATTCGGTCAATTTCACCTTCTAACACTCTCCCTCACTTTTGACATAGAAAAACGTTGGCGATTTCACTGAAATTTTTTTTCAATTCTTCCTTAGGACGCGCCGAAGCTTAGTTATTAGCCGGTAGCTTAGTTGGTAGAGTGCCCGGCGCGTAACTGGGAGATCCGGGTTCAACTCCCGGCTGGGGCTGCTGTGATTTTTTCTCTCGAAATTCTGATTCTCTTTGAATTTTTTTTTTTTCACTGAATCGGATTTCTTCTCGGATTTCACTGAAATTTTTGTAATGAACGAAAAATCATGGCACTTACGCCCCTTTAATTTTAGACCGACGATGTACAATTGACACAATTACATCGTAAAGGAAGTGTAATCAATAACAGTACATTGTCTTTATGAATTTTAGACGACGATCATGCAATCCAAAAAATATACATTGGTTGAATTGATAACCCCTGCTTGAAGAGCGTTTATTTTCACTATTTCTATAATTGAGTAACTGCTGCCATCTCCGGAACTCAATTGGATTTGATAACTCCGATCGATTACAGGTAAAGAAGATTTAATTTCTTCCCTACCGATACTGTTTGACCGACAAAAAGTGTGGTGTCCAAGCGTTATTGTGGACAACTACTCCTCACTAGATTCTGTACAACCGTGGTGGTGCTCAGTGGCGGAAGTATAAGCGAAGCCCCCCCCATCAGTTGAGTTGAACAGCTGATCGAGCTGCGCAGTAAGTTCTGCGCACCATGCGCACGTGGTAATACTATTTTTTAAATATCTTGCTCCGAAAGAACTGGAATTGAATAGTTTTTTGAAAATATCTCGAAATCTTGAGGAGATATCAAAATTTTTATCAGGACCTTTTTTGTAGAAAAATTCTAGATCTACAAAAAAGGTCTTAACAAAAATTTTGATATCTCCCCTAGATTCAGAGATATCCACAGAAAACTCATGTTTAAAATCGAAAAAAGTTGAAAAAATTTTTCAATAAGTCATCGATAATTTTAAATCCACTTTTTATTCAAATAAATTCATTTGGGCATTCAGGAAGGTGCAGATTTTTTTCACATAGTTATTCATAATGTATTATATTTGCTCGTAATGACGTATTTATCAATTAATTATTTAATAACGAGAATAAAAACTAATTAAGTAACAATGATATATTGTAAAATTTGTTATTAATAATACGCTTGTAATATTGATTGCTGCCCTAAGTTTAATTAATTTTTTATAAGGCTCGATGAGTCTTTCTCATATATATATAATCATTTTTTTTTTATTTCGCATATTTACATGTATACACGTGTAGGCGAGTCGAATATTGAACTTTTCTGGTTGCAGTTGAATTTTTCAAATATCGAAAATTCTCGATTAATTTCAGGAATGTAGAATTTTGTAATTTTTAATTTTTTAATTTTTTTGAAAATATTCGACTGCAATCAGATAAAACTGGTGAAACTACTGATGGCAAATGTAGTTTTAATATTTTCTCGTTATTATATTAAAGTTTTAGTTTCTCTCGTTTCTTTCTTCTTGCCAAAAGCTGTGAAAAGGTAGAAAAATAATGATACTAGAATTGGCTGGATCAGTGTGTACAGTTATTTAGCAGTTTTGTCATTATGATCTGTTGTTATTACTCTTCAATTAACATTTTTTTTCCCATTTTTTTTTTACTTTTTTTGATTATGTTTTATTAATTATTCAATTATCTCGATTATTATTAATTTTAGGAGAAAATGTCAAGAGACATTTTTTATTGGAAATTTATTCAGCTACAAAAATGTTTTTATGACAATTTCTCCTAAAATCATTCATTAATGAGATAAATTAATAATTAATTGAGATGACAATTTTTTCGTGATTCGATTTTTTGCTCAATATCATTAGACATCGATTTATCTCGATAATGAGTGATTTTAGGGGTAAATATTAAGAGACACTTTTTATTGGGAATTTAATTGTCTACAAAAAAGGTCTCTTGACATTTTTCTGTAAAATTACCCGTTTTCGAGATATCTGTAAAATTAACAAAAATGAGAGATTTGAATGATTACAAAGTGATGATTTATGGATTTTAGATTTTGAACAATTTTAATGAAAATTGAAGGGTAATTTTTATTAGAAGGAACGACGCATGTGGTGAATTTTAAAAATCACCAAAAGAATGCTAACAATTTTGAAATGACATCTTCTCCTTTCATTTCCACAATTTAACACCATTAATCATTTCTGGGATTGTTTATTCATATCATTTCAATACTTTTCATCACAGGCTTAATGAGGGCTTTTTATCAAACGATAATTCATTGAAATGTAGGAAATACTTGCATCAAATACTCATATTGGTTGAATTTTTTCGAAATCAAGTTGTGAAATAATAAAACGTCAAAAGTCGATTATTCACATTTCATTAAACTCAAAATATCTCAGCAACAATTGATTCTAGGCCAAAATATCATAAAACCTTTTTTGTAGAAAATTTTCTCAGCTACAAAAAAGATCTTTTGACATTTTCTTCCAAAATCACTCATTCTCGAGATAAACGTAAAAATAACTAAAAATGTCAATTTTCGAAAGACAAAAAAATTAAAAAATTGATTAAAATTCAACTAATAACGAGTTATTACTCCACAATTCAATTAAATATCAATATATCCAATAATATATTTAAAAATAATAATAAAATGTGCCTTATCACATTGTTATTGTAACAATCAACTGCATAGCAGAGGTAACAACCGAAATAATGAGACATTTTAACGATTACACGTGACTTTGACGATTTTAATACATAATTAATTAAATTTTTTCCTTAAACTATGCAATAATTGGAGAAAGCTTCGTCATTGATAATCTCAATTAAATAATTAAACAAGATATTGACCTTGAAAATTTAACAAACTGGCCAGAGCCACAAAGTGCAGGCTAATAACGACGATTAATTAAATAATAATTTATCTCATTTTAATATCGCATTTCTTTCATTCAATTAAGAGTTACTTGTGTCTATTTTTTGGTCCGTGGAGCGTTTTAAATTTTAAGATAATAAATATATGACTTTGTTTAATAATAGCGTAGCTTAATAATTTATATTCACTAGGGATGACTCACTTGACAGCGCATGAGGTATACAATGTAGCTATTACTCAATTTGGGGATTTGCTTTAGCTTTTTTTCTCAACTCTAAACCCATTTCACGAGCAAAGCTTTCCCCCACTATCCGCCACTGTGTGCCTAGTGTACGTGCACTGCTGGGTTTCTCTTATGGCGCTCTAATACACTGACAGCCCCCCCACCAACCTCACACCGACGTATTTTCGTGCGTTTGCTCGTTCAATGGGTGATATCAAATTTTTTCTCAATTTAATTGGGCTCAATTCACTTGTTGGAACATTTTCTGCCCAATTTTACTACTGAAATCATGATTAATGTTCGTTAAATGGATCAAGTATCAGTTACATGTTATCAATCATACAGAAAAAATTCACTGCCCATGCTGGGACTCGAACTCGGAACCTTTTGCACTATAAACTTGCGCTTGGCCCGCTCGGCTATATTACCACATTATTAAATGGATCATTTTATTATATAAAAAATGTCCTAGTCATTGAAAAAAAAATTGTGTATTAATGGATTTTAAAATTTTTTTTCCTAATGGCATTAATTTACGTATTCGTTGTGTCAATTGCAACTGTAATTTATTTTAATCAATTTCATTATTCTTAATTCATTATTTCATAATCAATGATTTTTGGCTCTCTGATTAAGTGCTTATTACTGTAATTGGTGCGACCGGGGGGTGACTAGATTATTAATATTATTGCAAAAGGATATATTCGTAATTGTCCGATTAAATTATTCTAATGACAATTTGTCAATTATTATTAATTATTTAATTTAATTTTATTTATTCAATCGATGAGAAATTACGAATGTTTAATGAGTAATTTACAGGTGAATTTCTCCTTTAATATTTTTTTTTTTTTTAATTATTTCGAGGGCTTTAATCAAGTTTATGATGAAAAAAAATGCCAAAGGAGAAGTTCGAAATGGACGCATCGAGTGTAAAAAACATTTTATAGATTATTTTATGAAGTTCTACTGAATTTTATGAGTATTTGTTCTCTTTTCTAATTTATTGAGGCGATTTTAATGGCGAAATACTAACGTTGGAATATCTTATGGTGCATGAAAAAATTACAATTGTAGACAATGTTTTTTTTTTTTTATGTAAAATAAGGTAGAAGATAACTTTCTCCACTGTATTTAGTCGGCGATTATATTTATTACATTGAGATTCGATAAATTGAGGAATCAGTGGAGTGATGAGATTAATTTGCGAGGTATCTCCGAATCTAAAGGAGATAGCGAAATTTTGTAAAGACCTTTTTTGTAGCTCTGATTTTGCTCCATAAAAAAGGTCTTTATCAAAATTCCGCTATCTCCTCTAGATTCAGAGATATTCACTGAAAACTGATTTATCGAATGTTGATGAAACTCAAAAATGGTAAAATTGAAGATTGAAAATTCTTATTGATAAATATCTCATAATCTAAGGGAGATAGCGAAATTTTTGTTAAGACCTTTTTTGTAGAGCAGTATTAGAGCTACAAAAAAAGTCCTTATAAAAATTCCGCTATCTCTTCTAGATTCAGAGATATCCTTCATGAAGTGATTGATTAGATTCATCTGATCACTCCACTCGATTCAACATTATCACAAAGTGTATCCACTCGATTCGATCGTGCCTCGAGAGTCTTCTCCCCATCATTGTTGAAGAGGAGACACCCTCGGAGCATTCTCGTGTCGAGTGTCGATGTGCTCGAAACAACAAACACGTTGTTGAGGATATCCGAAGGGTACATTCCTGGAAAAAATTTTTTTCTTCATGAAATTCAAATTTTTCATCAGTTTTTGATGAATATCTCCAAATCCAAAGGAGATAGCAAAATTTTTCAAAAGACCTTTTTTGTAGAGCAGAATCAGAGCTACAAAAAAGGTCCTATCAAAAATTCCTCTAATTGCTCTAGATTCGGAGATATTCATGGAAAACTGGCAAATTTCCTTTTATCATTTAATGAAGTGAATTTTAGACTTTTTTTTTCAATGAAAAATTCATAATTGCAATTTTTTTTAATGAATTTGATGGCAGGATATGTCCCAGTGATATACCCTCAAAATAACTGAAATATTCCCCTAAATTCTCTCCATTACAGTTACGTAAAAAAAGTGCACCTCATCTACTGATTAATTTTTTTTTTTTCTCATTTTTAATAATTTTTTTTGGCAGTCAGTTTCAGATGAGATCTGAAAGTGTTGGTGGTACGCAGTGATTATTTTGTTTCAATTTAATTTCTCCATTAATATTTCTGTACACACTCACTAACAATATTTTTTCCAAAGGACGTTTGATATTTTTTTAAAATTTAATTTAAACATTTTGGAGCAGAAAAAATAAATTATGCGCATGGTGTATCTCTATCTACGCAGTTGAATTTTTTAATTCAAAATTTGTTTAGTTAATTCTGAAAAATTAATTTTTTTTTTTTTGTAAAAAAATTAATAATAATCACTTTTCTAACGACATCCCAAAGAGCACCAGCGTACATTTACTTTCATATTCCTTACGAGGTAATACATGATCTCTCAATCATTATCAATCTTAACGTCCAGCATTATAATAAATTCTATAATTCATTAGCTTCGAAGCCTGACAAAGCATTATTTCCCAAAAAATCATCTTCACATCACCTTAAATATCGAATTATCTCAACAACCAGTGACTTTAGAAAAAATCTCAAAAGACATTTTTTGTAGAAAATTTTCTCATCTACAAAAAAGGTCTTTTAACATTTTTCTCTAAAATCTATAGTTTTCGAGATATTTGCAAAATTTCAGTTTTTTAATGAATTTATCAAATTCAAAATTGTAATTCTCGTCATAAAAATTAACTACACACTTTTTTTAAAGTTTCAATTCAATTTTCAATCCTAGGTGTCACTTTGTTGTCCTTTCAAAGGACTAAAATAGCACAGAAATTAACAGCTGAATTCTTCAATTCCAGAGGTTGATTTCTTCTATTATTCTTCTCTCGTCACTCCTCTCCTCTTTCTGATGACAGTGGGACATCTCAGATGTACATTGAGGTTTCTACGACTCGACAACAACTCCCTTGTAGTGGTAGAAGAAGAAGACGAGGAAAACTGAGTAAGCGATGGGAAATAAGACTCTCGCTATCACATCGATGGTCTTAGCAACTCGAATTGGATGGGGTGGCTCTTTTTTCCGTACCTGCACAAAGCAGCACTACTCAGGGTCATTACAGGGCTGTCTCATACATGCACTACACACATAACATCGATTTTTCTATTTTTTAAATTTTTTAGTTGTTTTGAAATAACGAAAGAGATGTAAAAAATAATTCAGTAGTGAGTTTTTAGTGGATAAGTTGAGATTGAAGGAAGATAGCAAAATTTTGATAGGAACATTTTTTGTAGAGCAGGATTAGAGCTACAAAAAAGGTTCTTATCAAAATTTCGCTATCTCTCTTGGATTCTGAGATATCCAAGAATGATTATCATTTTTACTATTTGTAAGTTTTATCAACTGTCGATAAATCAGTTTTTGGTGAATTTTTCTGAATCTAGAGGAGATAGCGGAATTTCGATAGAGACCTTTTTTGTAAAGTAGAATTAGAGCTACAAAAAAGGTCCTTATGAAAATTTCGCTATCTCCTCTAGATTCGAATATATTCACCAAAAAATGATCATAAAATAATGTAGTTTGTTTCACTACTGAATTATTCAATAAAGAAATTGATTTAGTGGAGAACAAACAATTTTATGTTCAATTTTCCAAGATTCTCCCTCGAATATTCAATAAACCCATCGAATTTGTATCGTAAATTTGCCTCAAAGGCTTTTGGAAATTCATTGGACCCTGTCCTCCCATCAACACGTGCTCGATTCAATAGGAGAGGACTTTCAAAGAGAATTATTTGGAATGTGCCAAATCGAGTTCTATGGAGATTTAGTAGTGACTGTGACCTCCCCAATTTGCAAATTGACTGGAGGACGGGCATTATTCAAATGATCATTCAGTTCTGGCTCTTGTTTGTTTTCTCTGATGATGGGCTGAATTGGGATTCCCCGGATTATCTCAATTTTTCAGATGGTAAGTTAGGAATATTAGGTACACGAAATTCATACATACATTGTGAAACATTCATGCTGAATAAATGGAGAAAGACGACTAAGTTACACAGTTTTAATATTGATAAAAAAAAAAAAAATTAAATCACAATATCATGCAAGAGACCAGAATTAAGGTATTCCATAAGACATTACGGTCAAACCTAACCTAAAATTCTTCTCAGTCATCAGGAAAAACCATTTTTCCCCCATTCTCCTGCGAAATTTAATCAATTTCTGACGCGTAATTTTGAGGATATTAATTTTCAAAGTTGTTAAAAAATTTGTTGTGGGGTGATAGTGCCATTATTTGACCGAATATTGATAGGTTGCACTGAAAGGCATGAGACTACGTACAAATTAAAAATTGTAAGTGAATAGAAGAACAGTTGACTCATGAATTAGGAATGATAATTATGTTATTCGACGTTTAGGTAAAGAGAAATTAAAATTGAAAGACAATCGTTCAGCGTTTCTCTCTCTCTCTATCGACATAACCTCTCACTCTTTCTCACGTAATTTTTTTTAACTAATAAAAGCCATCATTGTTGAATAATAATGCAGATGAGTATCACCTGTATTGTTGATCATTGTAATTTGTACTCACAGTTTGAAGAAAAATGATTTTCTCTCAATTTCTGAATATTCACAAGGCAATATAACCTAGAAAGTCTGTTTTACCGACCGAACACTCACAGAATACCTCAATATCAAGAATCATTCTATTCTACTGGATCAAGGAATGTAAATATTTTCACAGTATACAATTAAAATGTTTGTGTTTAACATACCTCCGCAGCACAACCGTTGGACGCAGTGTGCGTACAGGGATTTGGACCGCAATTTGTACAAGCGATGATCTCGTTCGGCTCATTACCAGCAGTTGCATTGCCACCCTCTCGTTTCTTTGTCCCCTGCGACAGGGTCGGGGTAGCAGAATACTTATACACATTATTTTTACCTGAAGGAATCCACTTTTTCTTCATCTAATATCAAATTAATTTAATTCAACTCCAAAAAATTATTTTATCGATTAAATTGTTGAAATGACATTTTTAAAAATATTTAATAATATTTTTATCATTTCAACATCAAAAAAGGGGATCCTTCACCTAATATTTTTCATCAATCGAATTCATCAATTTTGGGTTCAATAAATATATCTTCCATGCCTCTCGTTTCTCAATAAAGGGCGACACATGCTGCAACACAATATTTTATTTACGCTCGTGGCTCTTTCAACGTTTACCCAGTATCTTATCAATTTCTTAAAAAACGAAAAATTTCCAATATTCAATAAAAAAAAAATTAAACTCGAGCCTAATTATGTTAAAAAATCAAATTACTTCCTAAAGTCAAAATACGTTTTCTCAATTTTACTTAATAAGCTTATGAATTGGATCAAAAATACAAAGCAATTATTTATATAAATTAATTGCAAATAAATCATACAATCTTGATAAAATGATATTCTCAATTGAAAATTCATTCTGTTGAATAAGAAATTAATTAATGAGTTAAAAATTACCTAGTGATGTCATTTTATATTCAACTGACCCCAAAAAATTTCTCAAATTATCAATTAATTAATTTCGTTGATGACAAAATTTTTTATTTTCTATTTTAATTTTTCATCGAAGCAATTTTTTTATTATTTTTATCAGATTTAATGATTGGATTAGTGATGAAAGCAGTGCGTGATTGTATTTGATAGATACATGATAAACTGATAGTGTTTTTAAGCTGAGATTGTTCAAAAGTGTGTGATTGATACAAAATAAAGCGGAGATTTTTAATATTCAATCATCTGCACATGCTCACTCTGGTATTATCGAGTTTTCACTTGTTGTGATTGAGTAGAGGTGGATAACAGCCTGAGGAGTCGGATTATACCAGGCACTTGACAAAAATAAAACAACATTTATCCAAATATTGAGTTGAGGAATGAGATAATTTTGAAAATTAAAAATTTGGTTTTTGTCATTATTTCTCCGATCGATAACTCTGAATCTGAAAGAGATAGCGAAATTTTTATTGAGACCTTTTTTATAGATCTAATTTCCCTCTACAAAAAAGGTCATGATAAAAATTTTGTTATCTCCCTTTGATTTCGAGAAAAAAAATGCACAAGTTGAGGTATGGTCGAGTCCTAGCGAGACAAAAATTAATTAATTAAAATAATATTTTAAAAAAAAAGGATAATAGGAAAAAATTGCTTCCGAAAATAAACATCATTCAGCATTTTCATGAAACAAGATGAGGCAATAAAATTTCATATAAAGATGGAGTTGAATATAGTGTGAAAGGACACGAAAAAATGCCCTCACATGGAGAAAAAAAAATTGATACAAATGAGACCGATATTTCTATTTTTAAAATTCAAATAGGGCTGCCACTTTATCCTTCTTGAAATAGAAAAAAAAAATTATGTATATCCCGTTTCCTCCGGCCTTCATACATAAGCGTGATAAATGCGGTTGTGAATGAATAACTCATAGCAATGATGAAGAAGAAAAATTAATATGTAAATTATGGGTACAAAATGTGCAGGGGATTATTTTTGAATATTCCATGTTACAATTCTATTTTTACTGGTACTGAAATACAATAAAGTAAAATGAATGAATAAATTAATAAATAAATATTACATTTTTGCAGTTTTCAATTTTAAAAAATTTAAAAAAATTTTAAAAATATAAAATACCGACATTAATTTGGGTTGAGCTGGGTTAGTACTTGGATGAGTGGCCGTTTAGGAACACCAAAAATTGCTGAGCGAAAGGCACGGGTGTAGAGACCTTGTGTGCACCTCTAGTCCAGAGATGGGTAAAGTCTAGGTAGATCGGAGCAAGAGTAAATTGTGCTATTATAGTTTTATTGAGGAGCCATAAACTTCATTGTACCGTGACAGCAGTGTTGTCATAGTGGGGGTAACAGAGTTGGTGAGGTTAAGGTATGATAAAAGGAGGTATTCTAAAGCGAGAAAACAGGGGACAAGGTCTCTCCGACGCCATCCCAAAAAAAAACTTGGAGTGAACGAATCGAAACTGAAACTCTGAACGGCGGAGGGGGGGGGGTGTAGAGTTTAGACAGTGTGACGGAGGGGTACACTAGGACTCTACATTATCGACCGCCTGTACTGGCTAAGATTTTCCATGGTTTCCTTAGTCCTCGGACGAATGCGGTACAGATTAAGAAGTCGGCTCATGGTGCCGCAAGAATTAGAGGAGAGTGAGAGAGGCTAGTGTAGGTCTCGAACCGAGTAGTTGCGTCGGTAAGACGAGAAGGGAAAAATAATTTAAGAATTATAAAAAATATAAAATTGCAAAAAATGTAGGAATTTTATAAATAATTATGATTAATTATAAGCCCGGTGGTAAATAATGCTGACGCGTGACATGCTTGTGAAAAAAATAAAAGATAAATCAATATAATTGTACTCTTTTCTCTTCAATTTTACTATAAAATTTTTTCGCAAGGCAATTGAGAACAGTTAAGCCCGGAGGTTTAAAATATATGCGTGGATACTCTCGTGACACTGAATCTCAAGATGATATAATTAAAAAATGGAAATTTAATTCATTTTATTGTGAATGAAAAAAAGGAAATATTGAGTTTTCAATGTCACGTCAGTAGCCAAAGGCTTGAGGGGGCTCTTACCAAGGGGCTGGCCAATAAAATCCCTATCCTGCTGAGCACCGCTGGAAGCCGCTGCAACATCACAGACACCAAACAAAGAGACTTACTCACCGCTAAATTCCACCAACCAAACTTATCAAATTTCGATTTTTTTTTTAAAATTCGCAATTTAATTTATTTTTCGCGGTAAAAAAAAATGTTATTTTTTTGGGGTAATTTTTCCGAGTTTAAGTAAAATAAAAATATAAATGTTTAAGATTTTTATTTGTTAATTTGCCGCCATCTTTTCTTCTGGATTTATTTATTTAATTGAAATAATAATTTTAATTTTGCAATTGTTTCATTTAGTTTTTAATTTTTTAAGTGAACATTGTGTCAATATAAAGATAACTAGAGAAATTATCAAACAAATACCAACGGAAAGAGTATTTCGCTCCAGCACTTCTCAAATTATGAACAGAAAACTTTTCGGTGGAAAATTGTGTTTCATGTTATCTCAAAAATTAATGGAACAAAAACTCGGTTTCGTGGTGTTCAAAAGTGATAAATTTTTATGTCGAGATAGTAAAAGTACTTTTATACTATTTTTAGAATGGAATATTAAAATTTTTAATGAGAAAATTGAGAAGAAAAATCAATAGTGAAGTGGAAAAATAGTCAGTCTTACTTGGACATCAGTTTATGGTGAATATCTCGGAATTTAAGAGAGATATGAAAATTTTTATAATTACCTTTTTTGTAGATCTCATTTTGCTCTACAAAAAAGATCTCCACTAAATTTTCGCTATCTCCTCTAGATTCAAAGATATCCCCCAGAAAACTAATTCCAAAATCAAGTCTCCCTATTTTAACACTTGACTACTGAAATAATCCCTCTTTATTCCTCTTCTAATCAAAAAAATCATTCATCACGTTCCTAACATTAATGACTGTATCTCCGGCGGTGCAAATTATCAAACCAATTGACAAAATCCACAAAAAAAAAATATCATACCCGGACGAAAAATGAAAAATAATAATAATATAAAAAACGGGAATACATCAAGTCTAATTAATCAATTAAATATCGACTAAAAACTATAAAGATAGAAAAGTTTCAAAGTAGTAGAGACATGCAAAGTCTGCAGCCCAATTTTTTCATTATCGTTCCATCTATGACGAATAAAATAAAAAATAAATAAATAAATAAAAGAAATTATCGAAATAGAATTCATATCCCGCCTCGTGGACTCGATCAGAGGGTGGGGGGGGGGGGGGACGGGGGGTGGTGTTTAGGCAGGAAATCAACAACTCAAATAATCATATTCGTGACAATAATAAGAGTTTCGCGAAAACCAACAAATTCGAATTTACGATTAATTAACAATAATATTAAATTAATAATTAACAAAAAAAAAGGGACAATTAACCTATTTCATTTTATGCGATGCCGAAAATCACTGAGATGCAGCGGATATTGTATTTTATTTATATATGTATAATATAATAATTTAAATAAATAAATTTTTTTTAGATTAAAGTAAAGAACAAGTCATATAAGGTGGTTTTGTGCAATTTTCACGCCAACAAAGTCATAGAGGTGCGCGGCAGAAAGAATATCGTCGATGTAATCGAGATTTAAGTAGATAATGTCGGTATTTGGTCAGGCTGGAATTTAAAAAAAAATTTTTTTTGATTGATTAATTCAAAGAATTGATTTAATTAATTAAATAAATTATTTAATCTAGTTATCTCGATTGCATTGACTATGATGACGGGTTCTCGGGGGCACAGATGAGACGTGATGTGAAAAAATATGATTTTACTATTTTTTATCATTAATTATAATTTTTTCATTGAAATTAAAAAAAAAAAATTGTAATTTTTACGCCATTTTGACGTTTTTGTCATGACGGTAATTATTCTCAATCCCTCCCAAAATTATTAATTGTTGATTAACAATGGATAGTTTATTGATTGGGCCGATTTCTTTTTTTTTAATTTAATTTTTAAAAAATTTAAATAAATGTGAAAAATATACCTGGGTGACGGGATTCTCGCCAGGACGATAGACGACGTTGTGAAGTGGTCGTTTACGTCCCACGTAATTTACACACACAAACTCGAGGAGGCTCGCATATATGAAACACATACACACACCGTCCCACACGTTCATGGCAGTCAGATTTGAAACGACTGGAAGAGTCGAACGAAAGCCGTTTGATGTTGTGAAGAAATTGAGCATTGTTGTTACACCTGTAATTATTCATTGAGAATTTTTGATAATTAGGTTGGAAATTTTGCGATTAGATTTTTAATAATAAAATTTAATTGATCGAGTGAATTTTATAATTTTTTATTTGGGAAAAAATTGAAAAAAATTGATAATTCGAGGGTTCAAATCCCAAATGACCCTTAATATCCGGTAAAATGTGTTTAAATTTTTTGAAAATCTCGGCTAAGTATTTCCAAATAAATTCCAATAATAAAAATTTAGTTGTTGAGGTGAAATTAATTAGTTAATAATTTTTTATTAGTGAAGAAATCGATAAAAATCGATAATTCGAGGGTTCAAATCCCAAATGACCCTCAATTTCCGGTAAAATGTGTTCAAAATTTTTGAAAATCTCGGCTAAGTATCTCCAAATAAATTCTAATAATAAAAAATTAGTTGATGACATGAAATTAATTAGTTAATAATTTGTTTATTTGAGTAAAAATTGAAAAAATTGATAATTCGAGGGTTCAAATCCCAAATGACCCTTAATATCCGGTAAAATGTGTTTAAAATTTTTGAAAATCTCGGCTAAGTATTTCTAAATAAATTCCAATCATAAAAATTTAGTTGATGACATGAAATTAATTAGTTAATAATTTTTTATTAGTGAAAAAATCGATAATTCGAGAGTTCATAACCTAAAAAATCGGTTTTACCGACGGAACACTAGTAGAACCCGTCAATAACCCCATAAAATCATCAAATTACTCACCAATCATGACCCTAGCCGGTACAGCATTCCACTCCAGCCAAAACGTAATGAACGAGCTTGTAACCAATATAATTCCCGGTATGAAGACCGTGGTAAAATAGAAGGCACGATCTCGTGTGAAGATGAGATCCACCTTAAGGCAGCTGTAGTTACCTATTGAAACGCCGAAATAAAAGAGAAAAATATCCAATATCCGTGATACCACCACTTTTGTTTAAATTAAATTATTGCATCAAGATATTTTCACTCTTTCACATTTTATTTTTTCATTATTATTCTATTATTTCGTTTTCGAGCCAATCGTGCAGCTTTTTCCATTGTCCTCCGGTATAGGGATTTTCATCAACAAATTTACAAGCTCGGGGGTCCACTTAATTTTTCAGCGGGCATTCTTCAATAATTAATTTAAAAAAAACATTCGCAAAGAATTTTTTCAGCGAAATGGTAAAACTTGATTTTTCCATCGCATTTAATATTAAATTATCTCGATAACGGAGGGTTTTAGAAGAAAATGTCATAAGACCTTTTTTATAGAGGATTTAATCACTTACAAAAAAGGTCTTTTGACATTTTTGTCTAAAATCACTCGTTCTTGAGATATTTGCGTTAACAATAAAATTCGTGTTTTATTTATCAAAATTCACCACTTCGCTGGTGATACAAGTCCTAAGATCAATGCAAGCTGGCCTAAATCTACATTAATCCTTAATTACACTCAATTGACAATCAACTCATGCATGTAGTTATTAATAAAAACACTTGGTCGAATGCAAGTTGTTTGGATCTAACTCAATGGAGAAATACTTAAACTTAGATTTAGGCCCACTTGTGAAAATTTGAGAAATAAAATTTTCTCACACGCCTTAAAACCCTCCTAAAATCAATTGTTTAATCTTGATAATCGTTTGAGATGCTAGAGTGCTTTCGTTTCAACATAGAAAATTCAATTCTTCAAGAATTCCGAGGAAATGTGAATATCTAGAGGAAGATTCATTTAATATGCCATGTATGGGATGATATTTCGGCTCAAGATTGACATATTTTATAATAAATAAATAGTTAATAATTTATGAGCAGGAAAATGTGAAATTCCAGTCGTGGAAAAAAATAAAAAACATAATAAGTCAATTTTATTCTATAGAAAATCAGTTTTTTTGGAATATCTTGGAATCTAGAGGAGATGGCGAAATTTTGGTAATGACCTTTTTTATAGATCTCATTCTGCTCTATAAAAAATGTTTCTATAAAAATTTCTATATTTGCCTTAGATTCAGAGATATTCATCAAAAACTGATTTGAGAACGAAAATTTCATCAATTATTTTTAATGCATTCCTTGAGAACCTTCTAACGACATAAATACCAATGGAATACCCAGGGATCAATTAAAGGATCAAGGAGGAGCAAAATAAACCAACAAAAATGGAAAAATTGAATAATTGGCAAAAAAAAATAGAGAGGAAGATGCAATTTCCTCAGAATTCGAGACACTGAAATATCGAGGCGTCACAGCGTCTCGAGTGCAGTCAGTGAGCCATAAAGGATATAAAAAACTCATGAAAGAAGGAGAATAAAGGATTAAAAAAAAATTCAGACAAATTTATCACAATTTTTGCACTCTGACAAGAGATAAAAATACTCATATATTTTTTTTCCCTCTGAAGATGAATAAATTTTGATTATTTGTACAGAGAAAAAAAAAACAATTGTGTCATTTAATTGAATGATTCTCTCGTGAAACACCAATTCTAATTTTTAAAACGTCAAACTGTGACTATATTGCAAGCGACACTGAAGCTACAGTGGGATATAATGGTGATGGTTTTAATATTTCAAATAACATCATGAAATTCATAATATCCAAATTTATATTAAGTTGGTAAACTTGGTCCTGTCTCCTTGCTGGCGTCACTCCTCCATTTTATTCTGTTAAAACGACAGTCGGTAAAACAGAGTGAGAGAGTACTTGTGAAGATGTGTGTTAATAGGAATTATTCAGAAAAAAAAATCAACTCATTGAGTTAAATTGACACTTGAGTCTCGTGACTCTTTAGCACTCTGATGATGAAGGGTGGGAGGTGAGGAGGAGGGGTTTACCTTGCTCCTCAAATCTTCGCTGGCACAGCGAGCACTTTGAGTCCCCAAATTCATCGTACTCGTCCTCGTAGTCGACAATCAGCTGTCCGGGTGCTGCAACAGAACAGCCACCGTTCTTCCACCTAAATCTCACTAGCGGCCTACCCCCTGATATACATATTGTTTTTTTTTTTATTTTGTCATTGTAATTCTTTTGTTCCACTGTTAATGCTGCAGATGATCTCGATATTATATTATTCTAGGTTAGAGCCCTCAGCAGTGATTTATTAAAAAAACCTAGTGTTCTAGACGAAGCAAACCAGTGTATCCAACGTGATTAGAATATTAACCCTAGATCAGATTAAGGTGATATGCAACCCTCATGTGTTACGTTAAACCCATCAGTTATCATAATTTATCTGAAAGAGAGTATGTTTATACGTAATCCTGAATTTTTTCATCAATTTTCACCTAATCGTTAGTGTGATAATCAATAATCATTATTGTGAATATAAATTCAAGAGGTGTGAATTTAATTTCCAATGTTACCGATTAATAATATTTTTATGAAAAAAAAATTACGTTTAAATTTTACTAAATAATGGGTACATTGAATGAATAATATGTGGTATATATTTCACTTAAAAATGTATTAAATTTGTCATGCAGATGATTTAGAAAATATTTTTTATTTCAGGCAATTTTGCAACAGTCACATTTCAATAATCTGTCTATCTCACTCTTTATTGTGTGACTGTCTGACGCTAGGTTATGCGGAGCAATCTTCATCAAAATCATTGACAATCACAATTAGTCATTAAAAATAATGAGAAAAGTCAATTTGAGGGGCTATAACTATTTTTCCGCATGATTTTATCAAACGAAAAAAAATCTCTTCACATAACCTCACTTATCACCTTAATTTTATTTGAAAAAATCACATTATGACCAATCTAGGGTTAATTTAAAAATGAACGGCAAGTTCACTAAACAATTTAACCATGACCTTTACCCCATATTTTCTACCACCCCCCCCCCCCCCCCCCGGTAATTACTCCCGACAATATTTACCCACTGGGTAGGCCAAAAGGTCAGGGTTTTGTATCATATTATATCTCACTGAATTGAATCACTCACTCGTTCCTCTCCAACCACGATGGACTGGTTTATTCTAATTGATTAATCAATAATATAATTAATATTTATTAAAATATTAAATTCAGTGATTTATCTAAATTTCCTTCTTTCAGCTCTTATTTAAGCGAGACAGGAACCAAGATTGCCAATGCAACCACTCTCTAGGGGTACTACAATCAGGCTCAAATGTTAATTAATCTAATTAAACATGACTAGTCAACTAATTAACATGCGGCAATATTTTTCAGCCTTCTGATGAACAATTCGCTGGTTTTTTCTAATTCCATCATCACATTTTATTTACTTTTTTTCTCTCTCTTTTTCTGGGTAGTGTTTAATTTTCTTTGTAACTCTGACCATTTTTTTTTTGTATGAGAGAGACACGCAAATGTAACACACGCATGCACCTGGTACTGATGCCGTGCAGAGATTGATTAGAGAGAAAATTCACATTCTCAAGCGTCAATTGTTATTTTACGTGGGCAAATGTTTAAGTAAATTTTGTTTTTTTTGTTTTTTTCACTTTTTGTATTTATTTATAAATATTTTTCTCTTGTTTTTCCTCAATAATTAATAATTAATTACGATAATTATTAATAATTCTTCAATTATTATTAATTAATTATTAATCATTGAAATTTTGATATAAATATCAATTAAAATTTTTTATAAATAAATATTTCATTTTTACGAAAATTCTCGTATTTTCACACTATATCTAATCCCATGGATCACGCAGGTAATATCGCAATTAATTATTATGAAACTTGAGTAATCGAATAGTGATAACGAGCTTGCGTGCTTCAGCATTTAAACATCGACAACAAAAATAGTGAAAAAATAATAATAATTAATCCACAGAGGTAATGTGAGGGTAGGTAGTACCAATGATTCAACACATTGACACAAATACAATATTCACATTCATCTAGTGCCTCAGATCAATTGACAATATCAATTAATCGTGCTTATTATTATTTTGTGGAGATACATAGATATCCGGATTGTTGAGTGGCAATGGTGCGTCGAAAACGAAAAGCATTATTAATTTTTTAAAAATTTATTTTGTTAATTAATAGTTGCTCAATTCATGGAAATCTAGTGTTTTTTTTTTATATTGTGATTTTATAATTATTTTGTAAATTCAGGGGTTTAAATTGTTGGAGAGAAAGTTAGACAACTTACCTGAAAAAATAAAAATAAAATGATATTCTAATTTTTGGGTTTTATTCGTCAGTAATCGAGTGGTAAAAATTAATATAAGTCAGACAATTTAGACATCTTTATTAATTGTGTATTTATCTCGGTAATGAGTGGGTTTACGAGAAAATGTTAAGAGACCTTTTTTGTAGCTGGAAAAATTTTCTAAAAAAAATGTTTTATCACATTTTCCCCTAAAATCACTCATTATTAAGATAAATCAATATTTAACAAAATGTTAAAAAAAAAATTGACTACGTTTCACCACTTTTTTTACTAGAATATCTCGAAATTTCACTCGCAAACAAATCCATTCCATCCCGCAATTCCAATGAACAAAGAGAGACTTCAAAAAATTTCAACAAAAGGTTTTAAAATAGAAAAGAAAAAAAAAAATAGAAAAATAGAAAATTCCACTTTTGTACATATTCTCTCTGAAAAACTCAAATTGCCTAGTCATGCCCAGCTTTTTCCCCCAGAACTATTGATCCAAATTTTCCGTCTTTTTCCACTGTAGTCTACGTGTAGATAAATGGATAAAAAAAAGCCAGGAATGGAGGGGGAGGAAACCGATTTACGTGAACCGTGTGCAAACGTGCGAGGGATGGAGCTCTGCCCACTTTTATTCCAGCACGGTTCAATCGTTCCAATTCTACACTAGATATTTCAATGTTAATTTCACGGTCAATATTTTACAAATATTATTCCATTGAAATATATAACGTAAACGATACGATTATGAAATAATTCATTTAAATTGATTATAAAAGAAAAAAAAAAAGTTTAATTGAAAAAAAAAAAAACAAAATTTGGATTATGGAAAATTTGAGGGAAAAATGGGAATTGAGGTGGAAAAAATAGAGAATGATTATGAGATATGATTATGGGTGTGTGGACATAAGATTGTGCTTACCCCGCCAGCTGGCTTTAATTGGACACGTGAGGGTCCGGTTCTGGATGAGGTATGCATTGAGGGTGGTTAAACTTGGGCTCTTCCGCAATGTCGCCTCGTCATTCTTCCATACGTATGTAATTGCCGTCTGTTCGTATGATACTGGAAAGAAGGTAATTATATCAATTATAGATATTTATTCAATTTGATTAAACAATTTTAGTGAATAATGGAGAAATGCAATTTTTAAGGGATGAAAATTTTTAATTTCTAGGGGATGAAAATTTTTAATTTTAAGGGATTGAATTTTTTTCTCAAGGGGTTGAAATGTCAATTTTTAAGGGATGAAAATTTTCATTTTTAAGGGATGAAAATTCTTGTTTTTTTCAAAGGATGAAAGTTCATATTTATTGAAGATGAAAATTTTGAATTTTTAAGGGATGAAAATTTTGAATTTTTAAGGGATGAAAATTCCACCCTCAATCATCAAAATTATTATTTTAATTATAAACACTATCAATTAAAAAAAAAAAAATTACGACAATTTTCAACATTTTACAAAATTGCAAAAAAAACTTTCGAAAAATTATTCCAGGCATCAAATTGAATGGCAACCATGATGACGTCACGTTTGGAGGTCATGCAAGGTGTAACACGTGAACGATTGCAAGACTCCAGGAGAGCGTATAGTGTACACAATATACCTCTGGCAATTCCTATCTTTCCAGGTCACGGAGCAAACTCCACACGCACCTACTCTCCCCCCCCCCCCTCACCCCGCCACCCCCATACTTTTCCCATTCTATCGTTCCCACCGAAATTATTCTGTTAGCAAAGTGTTGAAATGAGTTGATACAATTTCGGTGGTAAAGAGCAGAATCATTATGAAGGATAATCGATATAACCTGTGGAATATAAAAAATAATGTATACTCACTGCTCTCGATGGCGAATGAACACTGTGGGTCATCAAATGGGAATATATTGAGTCTACCCTGGCAGGAGAGGATGAGATGGCGCCTAAAATTATAATGGAGATTAGATATTAATTATATAAGATATTTATTTATTTATTATCTAATTACTATTGTTATTATTAATATGGTTAATTATTAATTAAATTTATTAATATAATTAAATTATAATTAATTAATCGATCAATTAATTAATTTAATAACATTAATTAACAAATTTTATTATTTAATTTAATAATGAGATATTAAAAATTATAAATAATCTGTAATTATTGTTGTTAATTTGAAAAAAAAAAAAAAAAAAAAAATTTAATTGATTAATTACCGCATGAGATAATTGACGGTGCCATTTCTATAAATCCGTAGGGCAAAGTGTACAGGTATGAGGGGATCCTTAAAATCCCCATGCATGATGAAATACGTGTCCGGTAACCAGATGTCATTGTGATGGTGTATCGCATTGAGAAACTCGTATCTCGATCTGTTACTGTATCGCAAGCGTGGATCGTACCACTGTTGTTGCAGTAAAAATTCGACCTCATATTTCTAGAAAAAGAGAAAGAGAATGTAGAGAAATAGCGAGGATAATTGGAAATTAAGTGGCAAAGTGGTGTCAACTCAACTTTAGGCTGATTTTTTGATGAATATCTTTGAATCTAAGGGAGATAGGGAAATTTTTATAGAGACCTTTTTTGTAGAGCGAAATGAGAGCTATAAAAAAGGTATTTATGAAAATTTCACCATCTCCATTGGATTCTGAGATATTCAAGAAAAACTTAACACTGAGCTAAATCGAATTATCTCGTTTATTTGGAAGATTCAATTTACCAAGCTAGACTCGTCGGGTGAGGCGAGACTCAACAGCAATACACTCACGTTGACAGTCAAGGTACCTGCAACAGTGAGACACAGAATCAATCAGAATTGATTGATATTGATTGATTATCTCAGCTTCAACAGCGGATTGACAAAATTGTATTGATATCGATAGAACAGAAGCGCAGTCAGCAGGCCCCTCCACTACATAAACACATGTGCTCACCTATATCATCACCCAAAAAGTATATAAGATACCGGAGTTGTGCCTCAAGTCTTCAAGTCAATTGTTTACAGGTCAGAATGACCTTTTTATTCAAACGATTGCGTGAACACGAGAATTCTGTCAAACATTTCAGAGGTAAAAAAGGTTATAATTAGCTTTCTTCTCCGTGTGACCATGTTAACTTGAATAATTGAGTCTCACGTGCTGGGGCACTCTCTCAGCACAACCACGATCTCCATTTGCTTCTTGGAATAATGTATCTTGCGTGCATTTAAAGGCATTTTTTAATCCATCACATTTGTCAGATCAGTGTTATGATAATACTTTGAGGTTAATGTATCGTTTTGAGTTATTCCATGGGACATTCTAATTATCAATTTTTCTCAGTCATCAGGAAAAACCATTTTTCTCCCACTCTCCTGCGAAATTTGATCAATTTCTGACGGGTAATTTTGAGGATATTAATTTTCAAAGTTGTTGAAAAATTCGTTGTGGGGTGATAGTGCCATTATTTGACCGAATATTGATAGGTTGCAGTGAAAGGCATGAGACTACGTACGAATTAAAAATTGTAAGTGAATAGAAGAACAGTTGACTCATGAATTACGAATGATAATTATGTTATTTGACGTTTAGGTAGAGAGAAATTAAAATTGAAAGACAATCGTTCAGCGTTTCTCTCTCTCTCTCTATCGACATAACCTCTCACTCTTTCTCACGTAATTTTTTTTAACTAATAAAAGCCATCATTGTTGAATAATAATGCAGATGAGTATCACCTGTATTGTTGATCATTGTAATTTGTACTCACAGTTTGAAGAAAAATGATTTTCTCTCAATTTCTGAATATTCACAGGGCAATATAACCTAGAAAATCTGTTTTACCGACCGAGTTGTTATGGAATATCTCTCAACAAAACATTGAATTGACAAATGTTTTATGTTTTTCGACTCTTTTTTCCAATTTTCTAATACTCATTGTTATTCTCTAACAGAAAATCTAAATATTCTAAATCTCGTGAAAGCCCAAGGTCATGCTGTGCACATGCAGCAGCACATTAGCGGAATAACGCCGTGAGTCATAAGCCTCGTTTCAACTTATCCCCCCCCCCCCCCACAACCGTTCTATTTCTTTTGGTTCATTTAATCACGTTTATACCAGGTATTTTACATTCATTTTCCCAGTGAAATTGTGCTCGTAAAAAAATAAAGAGAATATAATGATACGTCTTGGTCTCTTTTTATGGTGGAGAATATCAAGTGACCTTGATTTTATTCAGGACTTTGGTCTATTCATACGAAGAATAAAAGTCAAAAATGACTATTTTCCTTCGGTAATATTCAATTTTGGTAATATTAAAAAAATCATGAATTTAATAGTGAAATTCTGAAATTTAACGGTGTGTTCATTTTTCAGATTGAGTTATCTCGATAATGAGTGATTTTGGAGAAAAATGTCATATGACATTTTTTATAGAAAATTTAATTATATATAAAAAAGGTTTTTTGACCTTTTCTCTCAAAATCACTTGTTTTCGAGATAAATGCATAATTAATAAAAGTCGAAATTAACTCATTCTGATTTACCACTTCACTAATTCAATTTAATTACGTTTTCTATGTTTGTTGAAGTAAAATAGTTCCGTTAGCAAGGGAAACAATTTCCTTCAATTTTCATATAAATTTTCGGATGAATATTATGCTATTCTCAAACCAGTTAGTTATGCCGATCGATAAGCAGATACCGGCCAATGTTCGAATCGCTTTAATTAATCCGGATAATTTATTACCTCGAAAGGAAAATATGGAACATTGGAATGGAGTAAGTTTTCAAGTAGAAAATATAAATTTCACAACTTGGAATTTTTAAATATTAAAAAAAAAAAAATTATTAATCATTTGCCGGAGTTTTTTCTTTTAGATAAATTTGCATTTTGTGCAGACGAGAGATTATAAAGGTAAATATTGGATATATGCATTAAATTTATGTGATTAAATTATGAATTAAGATAATAGAAAATTAATTGTTTAATTGTGATTCATATGTAAGATTTTCTCTCATGAATAAACTCATAAAATTTTTACTCTTAATAAATTATTCACCATTTATCTCGATAACGAGTGATTTTAGGAGAAAATGTTAAGAGACCTTTTTTGTAGATAATTAAATTTTCAATAAAAAATATCTTTTAACATTTTTCCCTAAAACCACTCATTACCGAGATAGATAAAGATGAATGTTCCATTTCGATTGATAACCCCTTCGAAGCGAAGTGATAAACATTTTCAGATATTAATTATTCATTTATTTCATTAAAGAGTGATTCTAGGAAAATATGTCAAAAGACCTTTTTTGTAGCTTACAAAATTTCCGACAAAAAATGTCTCTTAACATTTTTCCCTAAAACCACTCATTATGGAGATAATTCAATATAAAAAAAGCAATAAAAATGGACTTTTTCTATTGAATAATTTTCATTCCAAAAAATGATAATTAACTTGAGTAAAAGTTTATTTTCCCAGACCTACACATCAGGTAAACATCGAACATTTGGTGGATTTCCGTGAAACATGATTAACAGAAAAAAAAAAAATTGTGACAAGGATTTGTGACATGGAACAGAAACAGAAAGGGTGAGGTCGAACGTTTGCATTTCCTCGCAAAAAATCGTAAAATTAAAAAAATATCAAACTAGCAATTTAACCGAATGGTCTCATAAACATAATGACCTCAGAACCATAAAATTATATCGCACGAGATTAGTGTAGACACGCGATAAATCCGGTGAAGGTGTTACTCAGACTTATTTTATCCTTTTCCTTATTTCCTCATTCAGGTGAATAATGCTACCATTGATGACACAGTCACCTGAATTTAATGGCTTACTTCGATCTCTTATTTTTCTATTTTTTCTTGCATCGATCGACCTCTTCACCCTGCGCTCGATAACGCAGTTCAGTGAGTCAACGAGTTTACAAGGTGATTTCAACATGCAGGTATTATGGATACATAAATCAATAGGATAACGTTTCACGAGTGAAGTGGTAAAATGAGATGAGTCAATTTTACTCCACCACCACATCATTATCCGTCAATATCTCGGAATCTAAGGGAGATATCAAAATTTCTAAAAAGACCTTTTTTGTAGATCTTATTTTGCTCCACAAAAAAGGTCCTTATAAAAATATTTATATCTCCCTCAGATCACGAGATATATTCAAAAAACTTTTTAATGAAGTAAAATTGACTAATCATGTTTTATGATTTCACTTCTGAATTTATGTTCCCGGTTTATGAGGTATATCTCTGGATCTACAGGAGATAGGGGTATTTTTATGAGGACCTTTTTTGTAGAGCAGAATAAGAGCTGCAAAAAAGTTACTTATAAAAATTTTTGTAGATTGGATAGATTACGAGATATTTTAGAAAAATAATTTCAATGGAAATTGACTTTTTTTTGTCTGACCAGTGGTGAACCGTAACTACTGATTTATCTTCCAGGAATTTAATGAACATCTCTGCGTTATCTAGCGCTAGATAGGATATAATCTAGTAAGGTTCTTTCTCATCTTGTTCAGGTTCTTTCTTTATGAATAAAAGAGACACTTGGGACGGACCGCGAAGGTGAGTGCGAAGGTGTTGGTGCGGCGTGTAGTGGTTATTGTTCTGGTTCTTGTTCTGCTTTGGGTCGCTAGGGCTTGCCGAATCGTTAGTCCGGCCAATAGTGTCACCAGGTGATCGCAATCCACAGCAAAAATCCGCATCTGTAACACCCAACAGCCCTTGCCCACGTCTCATCCATGGAAAGTACAAATTTTTTTTTTTTCTTCTAACGTTTTTAATTATTTTCAAGAAAACTCTCAGAGATTTGATGGATCATTACACAATTACGCACATTACAGTAGGGTCTCTTTTATCCGATGGGTTCGGGAAGTGTCCTTGAGCAATAAGAGGGTTTCCCCCACTCTGTTTTATCTGTGGGCGGTGCTACAGCGTGGAAGAGGTCCGCTTCGACATCACGTTGACCGGTCGCGTGCTACTAGTCTTGCTTTTGAACCACAGCGCAATTCTATGCGCATGACGTCATGAACAAGGATAGACGAATTCCCACGAGGGGGGGAATATTGCTGGAGAGGGAGCAAAGTTGGAGGGGAAGTTTTTGGGATTAGAGAGCCCTCGAATAATAGAGATCCTACTGTATCAAGCTCGTGGAATTATTTTGACGTGGGAAATATGATTTCTTTGAGGATTTAAATCATAAAGTGTTGTCCGTCATATGATATGTGAGTCATTATCCTATCATTGTTTGACATTATCCCTAAAAGATCACTCTTCCTGTTGGTGGGGGGATTCGTGGGGAACCGGAGGATTAATCAGAATGTTTATGTCACAGTCAGTGATCCGTTAAATTCTTCATTTATCTATTCTCTGAGCTGTGGCTTCTTCACGTCTTATCATCGGTGCCTCGAGGGGTTCGCTCTGAAGAGCCCGATAGCTAATTGGATTTCGATGTAAATGAGACGATCGTTGGTTGACTAGAATTCAGACACTGTTGAGACAATAGTGATGTTGTGATCTACATTGTGTGATGATTCAAATATTTTGTTGTTAATTCAACGATGAATTTGTGGAATTAGATAAATCTGTTCAAGTTTTTGATGAATATCTCTAAATCTAATAGAGATAACAAAATTTTTGTAGAAACCTTTTTTACAGGTCTCATTTTTCTCTATAAAAAAGATCCTTATAAAAAAATCACTATCTCTCTTAGATACTGAGATATTCCTAAAAAACTAAAATTAATTTAATCAATTTTTTGAATTCGAAAGGTTATCTTCTTATCGAGCGTTCCTGTTGAAGATATCGTAAAAATGGCCCTATGAAACATTGAACAAATTTGTTCTCATAATTATGATAATGAAAATTAATCCTCAATCACTGTGTACTTTTAATTATCTCGAGTATAAACTGAGAAGATTGTTGGTTTAAGAGTGCCAACATATTACAATTTTCATGTAAAAAATTGATAAAATATAATTTTATATGTATTACCCAAAATCTACATAAGCTCAACTCAGCAATTAAGCTCTTTTTTTTTACTGCAGTGGAAATATTGTGCTCGACTGTTTTGTTAGTCCGTAATTATTATTCGAAGCTTTCTCGTATTCTATTTGATGCGAAAGCTTCAAGAGAGGTGATATGGATTATTGATACCCGTTTTATTGTGCAATTATGTACTTGCGGTGTCAAAAAAGCTCTGATGATTATTGTAATTATGTATTTGATTTTGAGGAATAAATTTTGATAAACTCTTCTGTCAATTTATCAATAATTTTTCGATTTTTTTGCGACCCATGGGCGACTTTCTTAATCTGTATCGCATTCGTCCGAGAACTCATCAGTTGGTCGATAATGTAGAGTCCTAGCGTACCCCTCCGTCAAACTGACTAGAGGTGTACACTGAGTCTCTATACCCGGTGCCTTCTGTTCAGCAATTTTTGGTGCGAGAGAAGGTGTTTCTAAACGGTCACCCATCCAAGTACTAACCCACAAAATGTAATGATTTATTCACAACTTGAAACTCAGTCTTGGTGAAATTAATTAAATGCACTGAGGACTCTGTACTTCACATGTTGAGCCTCATAAACTCTTCAACTGGGTCGACAATTAAACAGTTGTTGTTGTAGCACTCGAGGCCAGTTTCCCTGTTTCATATTTGAAATCTGAGAATAGTCACGACGTCAGATTGTAGTAATCGATGTCCATTAACAGGCTGAGGGGTGGATGTAGATGTTCGGTCACAACTCAGTATGATTAAGTCCATAGCCCCTAGAGCCGGTCTGCATCTGACGGTATATACACGTTAGCCTCTTTGACGCCAAGAATGCATGTGTACACAAACGCGTATAACTCCCCCGAGGGCATGAGTTAGATTGCTGAGAGGGTATGGCCATACTCTTATGCACGTTGACTCTCAAAGATGGAGGGGAGGTGTTGCTTCGTTACTTGATACCAAACGAGATGAAATTTGCCTTTTAGATTTCTTGTTACTTGGTGGATAATGAATCAAGGTATTCCGTGAGACATTTATGATCAAATTTAACCTAAAATTCTTCTCAGTCATCAGGAAAAACCATTTTTCCCCCACTCTCCTGCGAAATTTCATCAATTTCTGACGGGTAATTTTGAGGATATTAATTTTCAAAGTTGTTGAATAATTCATTGAGGGGTGATAGTGCCATTATTTGACCAAATATTGATAGGTTGCACTGAAAGGCATGAGACTACGTACGAATTAAAAATTGTAAGTGAATAGAAGAACAGTTGACTCATGAATTACGAATGATAATTATGTTATTTGACGTTTAGGTAAAGAGAAATTAAAATTGAAAGACAATCGTTCAGCGTTTCTCTCTCTCTCTCTCTCTCTATCGACATAACCTCTCACTCTTTCTCACGTAATTTTTTTTAACTAATAAAAGCCATCATTGTTGAATAATAATGCAGATGAGTATCACCTGTATTGTTGATCATTGTAATTTGTACTCACAGTTGAAGAAAAATGATTTTCTCTCAATTTCTGAATATTCACAGGGCAATATAACCTAGAAAATCTGTTTTACCGATCGAGCGCTTATGTATCTCACCCAAGTTAATCATCCGAATGTACATTGTGTGCATCTCACAAGTAATACAAGTGTCACAACAGTAGTTAGCTCCACTGCTACAGCTCGATCTCTTCCAGTACCCATTAATAAATCCTCGAGTGACATCGCACTGTTATACATGCACCTGACGTACATCCCTCGAGACTGAATCACCAGCTGATGAAGACAAGCTATACACAATTTCAACGTGAGTGGAATTATTAATGCACATTATTTTGTGGGTAAATTCCTTATAATCTCACTTGCAATGAATACCCTTGTTTCAATAATGTACAATTAATTTACAACTTTACAATTGTACATATCTGATACACGAAATTGGAATAATTAATTCACCAGTTTGGAGTTGATGAAATACGTGGAAATTGACAGAAAAGTTTAATCAATATATGAATCTAATTAAAATTAACAAACAAAATACATCTATTTTTCATTTATCTCAACAGTAAGTGATTCTAGGAGAAAATGTCAAAAGACACTTTCTGTTGAAAATTTCATTAGCTACAAAAAAGACCCTATGACATTTTCTTCTAAAATCACTCGTTTTTGAGATAAATTGAATTCTAAAAAACCATCACCCATCGATCAGAGCATTTTTGGCTACGCGTGCGTCGCTGATTAATATCCTACCATACCAGCCATTCATCTGGCGGGCAAACAATCGTCCACCCCTCGACATTAGCTGAATTAAAAAAAAAAAAAAAATCCTCTTTCCATAATTAATTGAGTTAGCTTGTTAATCTGTTCATGTTGCGTTTTTGTTCAGTATGAAATACCCTTTCGACGAGAGGTGAGCAGTGAACTGTGGTTGTGGCGTGGTGTGTGATGGTATTCGTGCCGATGATGTACGAGGTGCTCAGGGTAGTTGGATGATGGTTGGTCATTGGGTACAAGGTGATCGGGTACGTATTCGTCTTCACGGGTGTGGGGTGGGGGCCGTAGTGTACCTTGGACCGGTGGTAGAAGCCGCTTATCGTAACGCGTCGACAGCAGCAAGTTGTCCAGTATCTCCTTGTCCGATTTTCCCTCCTCGAAGCTGCAAAATACATTCCGTGGATAAAAATAATGGGCACTAGGGGACTTATTTTTACTCGTTTGTTCTGTACGTTTGTCCTTCCCTGCGCTGTGCTTATTTTGTTTTTTTAAATTTGGTTAGTGATTAAATTATGAAGACTGGAAATATTACCTGTCTATGATTTTGTTAGCACAGATGCAGACATAGACAGAGAACTGAAGAAAGCAGACATTATATCTGTCCGTCGATCTGTTTGTCTGTCTACCTGTCTGTCTGACTGCCTGTCTGTCTGTCTGTCGATATGCCTAACTGTCTGTCAGTCTGTTTGTTCACCTGTATGTCTGTACTCTGTCTGCCTACCTGCCTGCCTGTCTGTTCACCTGTATGTCTGATCATCTACCTGTCTGTCTGTTTTCATTTGTGTCTGTATTTATATCTCTATCACTGCTCGGAATCACAAACACAGACAGCAACCGATATTCGAACAGACAGATGTCGATAATGTCTGTTTTGTCTGTATCCATATCTCTGTCGACGTTTGAAAACCAACACAGACATAAATCCAGACACCGACAGACAGACAGAGACAATGTCTCTGTTTATGCCTATTTCGGTAGCAAAAAATCGTAGGTAATTAAACATTCAGACACAGACATAGACATAAACAGACAGATGTCATCTGTCGGTGTCTACCTCTGGCTCTATGTCTATGAAACTGCAGTAAATCATTCAAAATTTTCTTAAAACTCTGGCAAAACTGCGAGGCGATTAACTATGTCAATTAATAATTACTAAATATTCTTATAATTCTGTTTTATAAATTGTATATAAAAGACAGTTTTCATCGTAAATCATTCTTTAAAAATTTCTGTCTTATTTCACTCAACTACTGACTTGTTTGTAATAAATTCTAGCTGTTATTGAAAATCGATGATAAATCTGGAGTCTAAAAATAATAGTCTGCATATTTAATATCCAGAAATAGCAGAAATTTCGTGTCTATCGTCTTTAGACTCACTACTGACTAAATTTTTAAAAAAAGCTTATGCATATTCATGAACAAATACGACATTCGAGAGTAGTTCAGCTCGTTGCAATTTAGATTGTATAATTTTATTTGGTTGCGTATATTCAAGGTATGTATGTGTTAAATAAATATTTGATAATTTTTTGGTTAAATAGAGAATGTGAATACGTACATGTCCTCGGCATGCACGAGGGTGACAAGGGTGAGGGCTAAGGTTAGGACACAGATAGTGGTGAGGATGAAGGAACTTGCGAGGGAGGCGAAAGACAGCGAGAGGTTGGATGATAGGCGGCCGCCACCACCCGCACGCCGCCCTAGCGCCACCCAACCCATTCTATGTCATCTGAAACAGAAAAAATTGATTTGTTGAAACATAATTTTTTTCAACTTTGATTATCTCTTCAATGAGTGATTCTAGAGGGCAATGTCAAGAGACATTTTTTGTTGGAAATTTTTTTAGCTACAAAAAAGGTCTTTTGACATTTTCCTCTAAAATCATCTGTTTTTGAGATAAACGGGTAATCATAAAAAAAAATGTAAAACTTCAATTTTTTTACTTCGTCATTTAACTCAATCATTGCCTGAAATTGAGTGACGAGATTGCCCAAGAGTATTCTCAACTCGAATAGAGAATCGCTTACAGAAAGCCTTAACGAGCTAACGGATTCTCGTCACTCTCGGTCTGAAGTGAGAACAGAAAAAAAAAAGTGGAGGAAATCCGTGATGAAGATTTGGAACAGTAACGACAGGATATACAGTTGAAGAGAAAAAAAATAAAAGTAACGTGAAATTTAATTGTGAAACTCTGGTTTTAATTGGTCTCCGGCAGTTCAATTTCCGTCATTGATTCAGCGATGAGCTGTGCGGAATTTTACGATTGAATTAGCCCAGATTTTCTAAAATATTTGACCAATCGATGAAATCAATTCATGAAATTGTATTCAATTAATTAAATAATAAAAATGATTTATTTTCTAATAAATGACTCAATTAATTTTCCATTTACATAAATCAATCCATTTCAGCTACATTCGCTCATAGAAATTGTTAACAAACTCCTGCCCTCTCCACAATTCTCTCATATCTGTCATTCTTTCTAAAAAACAGAGACAAGTATTCATGACACTGAACACTTCCATCTGTAAACTATATCTCCCACAAGTTTTACCCACAATTGTCAAAGAGAAAGTTTCGAAAACCCACAAGAGTTATTCTAGGTAGAGTGCACCCAGTGGAGGCAAGGTATAAGGATTATTCTCGCATCGTTGAAGCTGGCATCAAGTTAGCCCGACGTTTGCCGTTGAGATGGTGGAGGGGGGTGAACATTGAAAGAAGAGGATGGGAAGTAAAGAACTTGTCTATCAAGTTTCTCAGCTGAGTTTACCATAGCTCTTGGTGGGACCACTGGAGAAATGTCTAAGTTGAGGTGGATCTGGTTGACACCTTCCACTTTGTGTCTATTCGCTGTCATCAGGTCATTCAACATCTGTCTCTTGAAGTATTAAATTCCCCTTGTCAATGAATTCTGGAAGATTATGCTAGGTATAACTTGGGGCATATTGTGCTGTCAATTGGAGTGATTATGAAGACCCAAACAAGCTAATTCGGAATCTTTCTAGAAAAGCTGGGATAGAGATTAATTCAAGTCACATCTCTAAATCTTCGAACTAACGCGTTCCATTGACCAATCATGGAACCCTATACACCAGGGAATGAGGGTTAATGGAGCCAATCAGCAATACGAGCCTCATTACACGATACATCTGATCAACAAGCAGTATCTAGTCTATCAAACATGGTCATCTCACTTGACAGGAATTTCTCTGGTGTTTTGTGGAAAGTAAAGAAAATGTGCTTTCCCACGGATCTGAAATTAATGCTCTTGTTTATAACGAAAACAGAAATGGAGAGCGAGGGGAGGAGATTGACAGTGTTCCATCAGAGGCTTCACAATCCAAGGACACACAGTAAACGAGGTAGTTTGTCATTTGTAGCGCTCAATGGATTTTCATCGAATATTCTCATGGCAATTGGTCTTTAGGAATTTACGGAGGATTAGAAGCCAGAGGCGTACATTTTGGAGGAGGTAGGATAGCATACTGCAGTATAGTATAGCATAGTGTCGCATAGTATAGTATAGTATAGTATAGTATAGTATAGTATAGTATAGTATAGTATAGTATAATCTATAGTATAGTATACATAGTATAGTATACTGTAGTATAGACTATAGTATACTATAGTATAGTATAGTATAGTACTATAGTATAGCATAGTACTATAGTATAGTATAGCATAGTATAGTATAGTATAGTATAATACAGTTTAATATAATTTAGTATTTTATATTATAGTACACTATACTATACTATACTACACTATACTATACTGTACTATAACATCATAATTAATGTTTTTTTTAACCAGAGTTGTGTTTTGTCATAGTAAAACCTTGTAAATTGTGACCGAAAAACAGGTCAAAGTGGAAAAATTATCAAATCAATTTTCTTCATTTCATTGAATTCAATTTCAGGAAACTCTTTTTTATTGATAATTTTTCTTCCTATAAGGAAATATGTCTCGTCAGATTTCTCTCTATATCACTTGTTTCCTGGAATTGAGTTCTTCTATGCAACAATCACTAGTATATTCACAAAATCTAGATCATAGAATTCTCCCTCGTTTCGTAGTCAAAACAAAGAGCGAAATTCCCTCTCAGAACCCTGGAGAAATGTGGGAAAATGATATTCCGTGAACATCACGTCCCACCGGGGGTACTCCATTGCGGTGAATGCAGCCCCAATGGGAGGAAATACTCGGGACTTGATCAAGTTCGATTCTCCTCTTTTTCCAACGTCGATTTATCTACAACAATTTATGCTGCATTGGAACACTGGCGTTAATTGTTGCCGCAGACTTTTCCTCGAAATTCTCTGTAAAAAAAAGTGATGAAACGTTTTCTGTCACCAATCTATTTCCTTGTGTAATAGTAGTATAACTATGGTATAGTATAAAATATTTTATACTATATTATACTATGTTACATAATATATTCTAGATTATTGTATACTATGGAATAGTATATCGTAGCTTAATATAACGTAGTATAATATAGTATAGTATACACTAGTAGTACTATAGTATAACTATAGTAAATACCATAGTATAACTATTGTTAACTATAGCAGTACTATAGTATAATTATAATAAATACCATGGTATAACTATTGTTAACTATATCAGTACTATAGTATAACTATAGTAAATACCATAGTATAATTATAGTTAACTATAGTAGTACTATAGTAGTTTATAATAATATAGCATAAAATAGTTTATCTCTATTATACTATTGTATAGTACTCTATAGTATTCTATACTATACGCCTTTTCCTTTTTATTTCTTATTTTTCTTTTGGAGACTTCTCCCTCTATTAAATCTTTTTTTTCTGCTTTGAAACAAAATTATCTAGATGACTCATATAATCTTGAATTAACATAAAGCATCTGAATTAAAAATAAAATCTGACAATGAGAATTCAATAAATTTGTCATTTCATACTTCAATTTTCTCTATTTACTCACGATTTTAGTACATCTAATGTATATAATCTCGATAAAATTCCAGACGTCGTGTTTATACAATCTAAAGCGTCCCTTCGGCCTCCCTCCGACTGAAGTAACTGATCCGCCTCAAAACGAGGTCTAACTCCCCAGAGGATCAAATACCGTACATCAAGCGGAATATTGAAGCATGTTTAACACCTCCAATTGCTCATTCCAAGGCTAAAGTGAATATATTCAATCTCAATTTTCCTAAAATATGAAATTCATTCGCTACAATCAACTAATGAATATGAAAATTTAACTCAATATTTAGTAATTAGCTCCATAAATAGATGATCATTTCAATTACAATTTCATTAGCGAAATTAATTAGACAGTTTAACCAACAAATTTATTCAGTCACAATGAAATATGAATTATTTCACTAATTAAAAATAATTGAATTGAAGAATATTTTATAATTAATCGCGTAATTCGAAAAAATAAATAAATAAGAAAATTTAATTTTTCATCAAAGTTTTTTTTTATTAAAAATAAAAGGATTAATATATTTTTTTCATCCTTAATTGACAGAAAAAAAAATTTTAATTCAAGTTGAATTATTTGAAAAAAATTCCAAAGAAATGGTCGAGAGGTTCTTTAGAATACCAAATGCCAAGCGAAGAAAGGGGTAAATCATTCGTAATAAAAGAGAGAAAATGGGGGGGAATAGAGAGAGAAAATAGGTCTCTTTTTTTCATTTGCCGTCTGAGTAAAACAAAAGCGATGAAAAGCTCACTTAGAGTTCTGCTGTCCAATACACCGTTACAGCAAGCGTTGGTGTATGAAATTGTTGAGGAAATCATGTTCACAATGGAATGGGGCAAATGCTGGTCCAACCGACGGATGTTTATGATTTTGAGGTAGGAGGCGTGGGCAGTTATCGTAAAGCCTTGTGTTAATACTCCGGGTCTGGCTAACGAGTTGGCATTTCACGTACTGTTTAACGAATACAAAACTGCATCTCTGTTATTTACTAGTGTTTTTACTGAAATAATGGATTTTTTTTTTAAATTGTAAATTTATGTGAAATTTTGTGGAACAAATTGTTAACATAAATAATATTAAAAAATGTTAATTAATTAATTTAATTTGACAAAATTAATTAATTAATTTGTTTAACATAATTATCTGGTTAATTATAATTATTTTACATGAGATTAAATGTTTTTACCATGTAAAAATAATTTCCACACATTATTCACTTAAAAAATGTCAACATCTATATTTATCCTGCCCTACAATGATCGATCCATTACCCATTCAGGTCCTTTTCCCACTTGTGCAGAGTGGTGTTAGCAACTGGAGATCAAGGAGTTAATTGGTGATGATCAAAGTGAAGGAAACACTTGTTTTTAAGAATTTTATTGCTTAAATTTTTTAAAACGAGCCAGTTGGAGAAATAAAACCCAAATATTCACGTTTAGTTATTTACTCGAGGACCCTTTGATGTTTACATGTACATCCGTGCTTCGTTACTCATGAATATGATCAAGTTGGAAGATGCTGTCTGTGATCTTTGAAAAAGGTAAATATTGGGGGTAAAAAAATGTTTAAAATTCGTAAAAAAATAAAAATTGTTCTTTCGATCTAGTATAATTTTAGAGATATCTCGATAATCAGTGAGATTTGAGAAAAATGTCAAGAGACACTTTTTATTGGAAATTTATTCAGCTACAAAAAAGATTTTCTGACATTTTTCCCTAAAACCCTTCATTTCTGAGATAAATGTGTAATTAACGTAAAAACAAAAATTGAATTCATTAGTGAACAATTTTTTGGAAGACACTGGGGCATAACGGGTTCGTAAATCTCGTAAAATATTGAAATGAACTGAAGAATATGTGAATATGAGTATAGCCACGTGATGCAGTATAGCCAGCGTGTACCGCAACGCCCTGTGTATTGATCGGTTGAGGGCATCAGCTCTATGGTTGGCAGCATTTGCCGGCCTTTACCATAGACAATAATACAAAATGCCAATGTTGTCCTAAACACAATAGTCGGACATGAGACGATCACCGACACAACAGTTAAAACTTTTATATGTAAATGGCTATTTAGTCAGCTATTATGGGTTACTATAGCCAATTCGATGTGGTTTTACCTCGTTCCATTCAACCGACCCAACAATGTCACAACGACGGAAACAATGATGAGGTTGTATTGCCAGACGGTCTATTACCGTATTATGACGTGATTGTTGGGGTTTTGGAGGAGTTGGGGTGGAGGTGGTGTATTAGCCGACTGCTCGAGTGACCTACACTCTACCGGTGTTACACTAACACCTTTTGATTCTACGCCAGTACGACCCAGACCTATGGACGCCTTACGCTTTTGATGCTGACAGCGATTTAAGGGAGTTTGTAGGTGTCATGTGTTACGTTAAACCCACCAGTTATCATAATTTATCTGAAAGAGAGTATGTTTATACGTAATCCTGAATTTTTTCATCAATTTTCACCTAATTGTTAGTGTGATAATCAATGATCATTATTGTGAATAGAAATTCAAGAGGTGTGAATTTAATTTCCAATGTTACCGATTAATAACATTTTTATGAAAAAAAATTACGTTTAAATTTTACTAAATAATGGGTACATTGAATGAATAATATGTGGTATATATTTCACTTAAAAATGTATTAAATTTGTCATGCAGATGATTTAGAAAATATTTTTTATTTCAGGCAATTTTGCAACAGTCACATTCCAATAATCTGTCTATCTCACACTGTATTGTGTGACTGTCTGACGCTAAGTTATGCGGAGCAATCTTCATCAAAATCATTGACAATCACAATTAGTCATTAAAAATAATGAGAAAAGTCAATTTGAGGGGCTATAACTATTTTTTCCATGGTTTTATAGGCTGAAAAAAATGATCTAATCACATAACCTCGAAAAAATTTTCTCCATTGACAAATTGGTTATATATTCACTCATAAAAACAAATTATACGTTTTCTATTTTAAGAACCCCCTGAAGCAAACCCTAGAATTCAAAATAATCTAATGAATTTCCCTGCTTATGTTTTATTCAAACATTTCAAGTCTCAACACGATATAATAAAATTTTCAGCGCACTCGTCATCCTTCCCCCTACCGAGTAAAAAAGTAAACAATACCGCGTCACGGAATAAATGAAACTTGGCTAGAAATGTTCTGTTGAATTCTCAGAAGTGCCATTACGTTTAGATAATCCAATTTTACTCTCATTGCACGAGGGAACACTAAAATATTTAAATGTAAATTTTTATCAACTCATGCTCTCGCCTTGTATCGCCAAAACGAGCCGGAAATGTCCGAGCGCTTGTCAATGTCCGTCCAGACAAAATAGTAAAATTTATCGATAAAACCCTAATAATTCAGTAACATCGATAGAATAAAAAAATTCTGATCTTTTATTATCGCACAATGAGTCCGAATCTTTAATGACAACTTCCTATGGAGAAACTCCAGTCATCCTGAAAATTAATTTGCATAATTGAAACCCATCCCCCTTCCAGCAATTATACGAAAAGGTTTCTGGAACGGTTGTTCGTCAAGGGAAATGTAAGGTGAATGACTCGAGAGTATTTCATGAAGAATGAACACTATTTTCTCATCACATTATCCTAAGTTATCTCGTGAAAATCCACTTTTCCAATTAGTTCTGTTAATTTGAGAATAATTATAGAATTTTTCACTATTGAAATAACTTTTTTGAGCAAAATATATTTTGGAATATCTTGTGAAAATTGTTCAATTACCCATATACTTTTATCATACCCAAAATGTAGAGATGAAAGCACTGGAGAAGTGTTCAAAGACGGCGTCTAACGGATATGGCTCTGGACAGGAACCCATCCTCGTTGAAACGACTCAGACCCAACGAATCGATTCTCCCATCTGAGATTACAAGTTAGGAAGGTTAGGAACCATTCTAGGAGTCTGGTTTAGATGGATTCGAATTCACAGTTTGAATTCAGCTCGTTTCAGATGCGATACAGGTATACAAGATTCACCGGGGGTACGAAAATGGGTCATGATGTAACAGGACGTACATTTTGAAAGAAACATGACATCCTGAAATGTATAAAGAATGACAAACTCTATTAAAGATTCATCCAGGGATTTCCAAGCGCTCAGATAAGCGCGTTCAGGTTTTCATAACCCCGACTGACAGTGGATGAACGACGAATAGTAAATATTTTTGAAATACATTTTTTTAAAATTATATTTTTCCTTCTGGGCTTACCAACGCAAATACTCAGTTTGAGACCTACACTAGCCTCTCATTTTTGGGGCACCATTGGGCCGACTTATTCTTAATCTGTACCGCATACGTCCGAGGACTAAGGAAACCATGGAAAATCTTAGCCAGTGCAGTCGGTCGATAATGTAGAGTCCTAGTGTACCCCTCCGTCACACTGACTATAGATGTACGAGGGGTCTCTACCCCCGTACCTTCCACTCAACAATTTTTGGTACAAGAGACGGTGTTCCTAAACGGTCACCCATCCAAGTACTAACCCAGCTCAACGCTGCTTAGCTTGCATGTCCGTCGGAGCAACACGGAGGTTGCCCAATCCCCATGGAAGGACTCTCGAGGATTATCTGAGTGGTCGGACAGCTGTAGACGCATTATTCAAACCCAACGACACCTAAAACCCTAGAGTACCCTCGAACCCATCTTCTCCCAAAAGGGAAACTAAGAATAACAACATTCTTTACTCCAACCGATTTCCTTTGAAAAAATAACCCTGAGAGCTTTCAACAGTTTAATAATAATCATCAGATTGTATTTTTTCTAGGAATAAACTCCTGTAGCTTGACATCACACGCACCAATGATCGTCCAAGGTTTCAACCCGCGCGTCCATTTTTATAATCGATAAGATGTATTTTATTATAAAAATGTCAGCCCTTCTCCTGTTGATCCGTTCCCTTTGATTGATAAAGTAAATTAGAGGGGAATGATGGCATTTGTCTTGCATTGTTTCATAATCTGTGTATTTACCTTAGCGTGATAAATGTGGCTGGTCGCAATAGACGAGGCAGGTTGCCGATTATCTTCTTTATCACGTTTCTTCAACTCTTCCACCAATTCATCGCTACACCACTCACTCGTTTTCTTCACTTATCGTCGATTTTTTTTTTGAAAAACTAATTTCAACTGTTTTCGAAGGATTTTGAAGACTTTGAATGATGAACACTGGCGAGAACTTGTGGGCGAGTGATGAATTCAACTCTCCATTTTGCTTTTTAGGAAACGGATGCTCTGAAACAGAAGGAAATAATTTTTGTTAATTTGAGATCTTTTTTAGGATTTATGAAGATTTCTTTGAGAGGCTTTATGGGTATGGTATATGTGATGTATGGATTACGTCCGGATTATCCGCATGACTGACGCGAATCTTTCTTTCAGGTTTCTCTTGTTTTCTATTTCATGGAGTCGGACGTGCGGAAGAACGGAAATGCCGAACGGATATGAATCATGTTACGTCTCGGGGGATTTGAAAAATGTTGGATGATGTACTTTTTCCGTATTTTATATGGATAATCGCGGTTTTTGGTGGGTGTGGAGGGAGATCGATTTTTCAACGAATTCCAGAAATTCGGAGAGAGAGGGGTGGTACTTGCGGTTTCAGGGAGTATTGACAGGAGAAATGTCAACAAATAGTTGTTGAACAAGTCGGGTATTGAGTTGCGCGAAGTTACATACATGAGAGAAGCAAGATCAATATCTACTGGAACAGTATAACATGAAACTCGACTCTTTCGTATCGAAAATTAAGGTAGTATGCAAACCTCGAGTGTTACGTTAAACTTACCAGCTATCATAATTTATCTAAAAGAGAGTATGTTTATACGTAATCCTGAATTTTTTCATCAATTTTCACCTAATCGTTAGTGTGATAATCAATGATCATTATTGTGAATAGAAATTCAAGAGGTGTGAATTTAATTTCCAATGTTACCGATTAATAACATTTTTATGAAAAAAAATTACGTTTAAATTTTACTAAATAATGGGTACATTGAATGAATAATATGTGGTCTATATTTCACTTAAAAATGTATTAAATTTGTCATGCAGATGATTTAGAAAATATTTTTTATTTCAGGCAATTTTGCAACAGTCACATTTCAATAATCTGTCTATCTCACTCTGTATTGTGTGACTGTCTGACGCTAGGTTATGCGGAGCAATCTTCATAAAAATCATTGACAACCACAATTAGTCATTAAAAATAATGAGAAAAGTCAATTTGAGGGGCTATAACTATTTTTCCCATGATTTTATTAAACGAAAAAAAAATATCTTTTCACATCCCCTCACAATAACCCCTTAATTACGACTGATATCCTATTAATTATAATAATTATGACCAAGTTACCATCGGTAATGCGGTCACCTACAATGTTTGGATCTAGCGATCGAATTGACAGGGTCATGCACGATATTGCGCCACAACTCCTCGGCTGAGTTTGTCCCATCTGGGGGACAGCAGGTACATATCCACCATTGTACAACACTCGATGATAATGGCCATGTAGCAAACGGCCAGCTACTGACGCGATGTACAAGAGGTGTAAGGGGGTAGGGGATGTATAGACCCGCGGCATTGTAGCCCCTGCCATCCACAGTTATTTATAATCCCACAGTTACCACCATTTTTGCATCATCAAGAGGTTTACATTCACAGCCGACAGTGGGGGTACTTGACGCCACAGTTACGCCTTGTTCCCTCTATCGGCCTTGGCCCCCTAGCCTCGTTCGTGCAAACAGACTCTTATGGCGTGTATACACCCTGTACAGTGCTCCGAGTCATTGGGCCACAATCATAAGAATTTTTATACTTTTACTATTTCAATTAAATGACATTTTACTGACAAAAATTTGATTTACAATTTTTTTTTCTGTTTTCTATGGTAACATTCATTAAATTATATCATATAGAATTTCATGGAGAACATGTAACAGCAAGAATTTAATTAAATCATTTAATTAATGAATTTACCATATTCCTAGGTTATTAAATTGAATTAATGCTCAACCAGTCGCAGAATCATCAACAATAATTTTCATTGTATATTACGGAAATGCAAACAGTGCTCTGGAAAATACGTTATAAATATTTTTTATTATTCCAGGCTGGATCTGGATAATATCATAATTCATTTCTATGTGATTTTCCATCCCTTTATCCTTGCACATCCCGAGGAGATAGTACTGAGCATGCATGAAATAATGAATAAATAAATAGAGCATTTTTTATGGCGTTCGTGGTCAATAATTGAATAAATAAAAAAGAGAGAATTTTTTTTTTCTTCTTGTTATGCGCAATATTTGTGCAAATGAAACAGGGGAATAATTGTGACAAGTCTTGTGGAGACTCACAGCGCCCCAAGGCTGTGAACTTGTTCATTGTAATTGGAGGATTACTCAAGAGTTTCTGGTGGGGGTCATTCAACTCTGGGTCATGTGGTATCCTCTGGCTGTCTTTCAAGTTTCTTGTATAAAATATCAGATTTGTTTTACAATAATTATCTCATATTTTTTTTATTCATAGAAATGTTTTCTTTGTGAGTGAGGTTATGTCAAGAGATTTTTTTTCGTTTGATAAAATCATGGGAAAAATAGTTATAGCCCCTCAAATTGACTTTTCTCATTATTTTTAATGACTAATTGTGATTGTCAATGATTTTGATGAAGATTGCTCCGCATAACCTTGCGTCAGACAGTCACACAATAAAGAGTGAGATAGACAGATTATTGAAATGTGACTGTTGCAAAATTGCCTGAAATAAAAAATATTTTCTAAATCATCTGCATGACAAATTTAATACATTTTTAAGTGAAATATATACCACATATTATTCATTCAATGTACCCATTATTTAGTAAAATTTAAACGTAATTTTTTTTTCATAAAAATGTTATTAATCGGTAACATTGGAAATTAAATTCACACCTCTTGAATTTATATTCACAATAATGATCATTGATTATCACACTAACAATTAGGTGAAAATTGATGAAAAAATTCAGGATTACGTATAAACATACTCTCAGATAAATTATGATAACTGGTGGGTTTAACGTAACACATGACACCTACAAACTCCCTTAAACGATCCAACTGAACGAGAAGACTGAAGACTTGTGTATACGCGTGACGGAGTGGGGGGAAGGTCAGATGATCGTCGCCCATAGAAAAGTGTGTGCGATACACGGGCCATCGATCGGTCGGCTATTTTTGCCGGGTTCGCGGCGCATTTGCATAAGAGTGAAAATAATAGGTATTTCAAGAAAAGCGAGTGAGCCATATACCTCATTTCCACCCTTCCACCCGCGATATATACATTCCTTCCGGCTACATGGGGAAACTCTGCCCCTGAGATAAAGCCGAGACACTCAGCCACTGATTTAATACCTCGTTAAACATGTTCTTGAATAAATTATAAAAAATTACAAAATTACTCAACTCAAATTATCTGAAATATAACCAACAAATATGATATCGAAGGACATTAGAGGCATACAAGTGACTAGGGACATGAGTATCGAAATAAAATACACGTGAGACAGGCATGAGTGATTCCCAGGCATCGCAAAGTCGTAATAGTATTGATTTTAATGGATTTAGCATTATTTGTGATAAAATTTATGTTAAAAATGTGCAAAACCTGAGGAGAAAATTGATAAAAAAACACCTGGAATATCTCGAATTAATTCAACCCCACCATTGAAATCGATATTTTCTCTTCTACTGCTCCATATTTCCACTAATCGCCTCAACTCAACTCATGAATTATTCAATCTGTCATTAATGAATGGCTTGACAGCGTGGAAAAGTCGTTTATCATAGTTTCCATTGTTCAAACTAAAATAATCCAATTTATCCTGTTGTTATCATCAATTATTCGTGTTCCAATTATTATTAAAAATTGTCATTATGTGACCTCAAATATTGTTTACTCGAGTTTTATAATTATGGGTAATTTTTTTTTTTCTCTCGTTAATTGGAAGAGAAAAGTTTTTGTTTAGTTAATTCAGGGAATGCATTTGTGAATGTTTCATGGATGTAAATCGATTTTTATGGCGCCCTCGTTATATACATGACTTTCCGGGTATAGTTTGCAACATTATTCTCTCGGTCGTAACCTTAACCCAGTCAGGCTCAGAATCAGTGACAATTTGTGGAAATTACGATTTTTTTAAAAAATATCTGATTAAACCTAAATTCCAAAAATATTTTAATCATAAAGAAAAACAATTTTTTGGTCTAAAAAAAATTTAATTGACAATTTTTTCTGTTTAATAATATCCAAAAAATGAAAATAAAAATAAATCAATAAAAAGTAAAATTAAATCAGTCATCACCTCAATTGAAATACCTCCGTAGATAGCGAAATGGGAAATACCCAAGATGAATACTACGTCGCAGTTGAGACTCTTGAGAGACAAGTGGATGATATACTTTTATTAATTGATTGTATTTTCATTGATAACTGGAGAGAGTTCAGTATTCATTAATCTAATCTGATAAAATGTCTTTGGTTAACGGTAGGAATATTAAATTTTTATGTTTATAAATATGAAATTATCAAATACGTCATAAATACACATATTTTAATGTATATATGGGGCAAAACGGGTAATTTTTTAAAATCAATAATTCAATTATTCTGATTTTTCTTAAGAAAAAGAAAATTGATTGAATATTTCTTTTTTTCGTTTTTTAAAAAATTATTAATTTTTTTGTAAATTATTATTATTATTATTTTAGTGTCGAGGATGCCGTCCATTAGGATTATTCAAGGGCTGTGAATGTCTGACGATTGTGACCATGACACGGTGGTGTCTTCTCGTGCCAGTCCTGAAGATTCCTCGACAATGGTCTAGCCTCGGTGTCTGACAAAACATCGTGACAGTAGTTCCAGTCCAACTGGTGTCAGACACGTACATTTAATACAGTTGTCACATGTATTAACCAATGTTTCATGTTTAAAATTTATTCAAAATCACAGGAATAAATTATTTCAGCTGAAGAAATAGGTTCTGATACATTTTAAATTTTTAGAACTTGATATCTGCCATTTTATGTTGTATCATGACGCATACCCCGCAGCATTAAACACTGACATACGATTACTGGAGATACCATGGAATAGAGTTTATGGAGGTACTGAATGCACTTGCATGACACATTTATAATTCATAAAGAAGGATAGAGTTTTTACTTTTATGATTGTATTCTATCATTTTTATGAGTACTGTTATGATAATGTGAATAACAAAATATTGAATATTTAATGAAGGAATTAAACATTTTAATAGAATAAAAATAAAAATTGCCATTCCATTTAAAAATTTATGAAAATTTAATTTTAAATAATAAAATTTGATATTTAAAAATGAAATTTTATTTTTCGTTTGAGAAATATTGTCCTGATGAGAATAAATAATATCCAACTTGTGTTAAATTTCACCCTTTTTTTGTCTAGATTTCAATAAAAATTCTAGGTTTGGTTAGTAAATTTTACCATTCTGTCTGGATAAAAATTACCCAGACGGTACAGTAATTCCTATCCTACCGGCAGGGTGATTTTTATCCAGACGAATAGTAAAATTTACTAACCAAACCTAGAATTTTCATTCAACTCTGGACAAAAATTACTGTGCTGAAAGGGTAAAATTTACCACAACTTGGACATAATTTATTCTCATCAGGACAATATTTCTCAAACGGAAAATAAAATTTAATTTTTAAATATCAAATTTTATTGTTTAAAATTTTAAATTTCACTAATTTCCAGTTAGAAAAGAAGAAAAAATTTATGGAACAACACATTTACCAAACGAAATGGTAATTTTTACCTGTGTGAGTATAAAAAAAAAATTTGTCCGATATATTTTTTACAAAATTAATTATTATCAATTTTATTAATCTCCAACGTATGATCACATCGGTCGTTACTACGATAAGATAGAAATTAAAACGTCCAACGGAATGTCGACAAAGAGACTGCGGCAGCCCGAAGGCTTTTTATATTAGCCGTTAGTTGGACCAGAAGTTGAAAAGAGAACTTTTTTTCCCTCCCGTGTTTTTATTCTTCAACCTCGAGAGAATAATGGAAATACAGAAAGCTTTGGGAAAACATTTCTTTGTTTGGCCCAAGGGCTCAAGGTTCTTGATATACAAACGAGAGTGTAACCCTCTGTTGTGCCTCGAAACATGAAAAATAAATGGAATATTTTCCAGGAATTACATTCCTTCTGAAGAATCCGTTCATCTTGAATCAGAGTGATTCCGGATTATCTGGTTTTAATGGTAGAATAAAAGAGATATTCTCCATTAAAAAAAAAATTCCACAACAACATTGAAAATAAAATCAAACGAAAAAAGCCCTCGACCACTGGAACATGACAAATGGAATGATCACATTAACGTCATCCGCAGTAGTTCAAACTACTGAACATCACTGAATACATCCCCAAACTGACAGACAATTTATTGTGTCTCACGTCCAATTATCCGCCAACTTCAATTAATCTCCATAAATCTTTTTTTTTTTTTCCTCCCCACCCCATAAAATTGAATACATAAAAATAGAACGGAAATGTATATTTTTTTAGGATTATCCTCTCAGGAGAATGCCATCGTGTAAGAGCATGAGATTGAATGGGGATAACAAAGATGAAAAAAAAAAAAAATTAATGAATAGCCAGTAGACCCGATGTCTCCCCACGGATAACAGGAATATTCGCTTGTAGACGGTAGGAAATTTGCTCCAGCCTGACCCCACACGACCTCCAGACACAGAATGGCGACGCCGATGACGTCAGAGGTAAACATATACACGAGTACTGCTGGTTTTAGTGCATTGAAAATTGGGGTTAAATAACCAATTTCAAGAGTAATTCATTTTATCATTGAATAAATGACATTTTGATTATTCTCACTACTGATATAATGTTTTTAATGAATTAAAAGTAAATTCAGTAGTGAATTGGTAAAACGGTTCAAGTCGATTTTATCCTAGGGTCAATTTTCAATGAATATCTCGGAATCTGAGGGAGATGGGGAAATTTTTATAGAAACCTTTTTTGTAGAGTAAAATGAGAGCTACAAAAAAGGTTATTACAAAAATTTCACTATCTCCCATAGATTCGAAGATATACACTACTGAATTGATGAGTAAAAATGACTCAAATATTTTTTTTTAAATTTTCCATAAATTTTCTATTCCCACAATTTTTTCTTTTTTTCCACCATACCGAGTACAAACAAATGTGTCTATATTAACGTACATTATATTCATAACCATTATTATCATGCGGATGAAGAGAAACTCTCACGTAAAGTTTTTATCAAAAGCTGTCATATGTCAAGGAGAAAAGAGGGACAGATGTATTGTTGATGAATTATCGTAAAACTTATAAATAAATGAGTAAAATTAATGACACAAATTGATCCCTCGATCGATAATTCGATACCAATGGATTCTTATTTATTTATTAAAAAAAAAAAAACATGATACCGGTGGATGATGACTTAAAATTGTATTTGTGTTTGATAAAAAAAAAAAGAAAAAAAAAATTGTAAATATAATGTCGAGGAGACCCAGATATCGAACTAGAGGGATAACCCGATGGCACGCAAAGCCGGGGGGGGGGGGGGGACACTGTGCGAATCGATCATCCAATTGCTGATAACTGGGGGGGGGGGGGGGAATTTTCGACACGTTGACAAAGCATGTATCTGTGTCAGTGATACGTCATATCCTGGAGATCTTATCGAGGGGGGGAGGGGGATGATTTTAGAATTGATGGATATTGAATGGATTTATTTTTATTATGAAAAATTGTTAAATTATATGCGAAATATGAGGAAATATTCTAAATTTAGAATTTTAAGATATTTTGATAATTTTGTTGATTTTTTAAATTATTTTGATAATCCTGGGGAAAATTAGAAATTTGAAGAGAAAATAGGATTATCTTAATTCTTTTGTTATGTATTAATTTTCATTCAAAAATTTTGATATTTAGTGATAAATCATCATCACGAGTGTCTTAAACAATATGAACGAAATGGCGCGGTAATTCGTGCGAAAATCAAGAAAAATGGTGTAAAATTTGAGTTTACGTTTAATTTCAAGTGTCACATTGAGTTAAGTTATGTTGGATTTTTCTAGCGCCCCTGTGTTGTACATAGAAAAAAAGTTGAATGTCCTACGGAGAGCCTTCATTTGCGCCGGTCAGAGGTCACGCGGAGTTTGCCGTCACTCCTAACTGGAGAGAATTACCTAACTGTATATGTATAACGTATCAGGAAAGTTGGAGTTTTCGATATATATATAGAATCCAGCATCCCAGGGGTGCCTGTGGCAAGTGTAGACTGGTATTCAACTTTACCGTTTTCTCCCCTGCCACTGCTACCCTCTTGCTGAAAAACTCAACTTTATAGTCAAGGGGAGGGGGGGGGGGGGGAATGAACGAGTAGAGGAGAATAACTGGGTTATGTGAGGGGTCGATTCCCCACGGGCTATTTGAACAGATAAAAACCATCTTCTCATTTGGAATCAAATGGAAAGTCCAAATTCAGCTGAGTCTTTAAAATCTTGAAACAAAAGTGTTAGAAATTCTCCTGGAGATATCCAATGAAAAAGTTTTGATCAAATCGATAATTTACCTGATTCAAGTAGGATGACTACCTCAATTAATCTGATTCTTTGACCTACCGTGAGTTGAAAATCGGATTGATTCAGGTAGAAAAACGTCAGTCGGTTTTTTGGCCTGAGTCAACTTAAACTCTATTTGATTGAGTCGAACTCTACTGGATTCGAGGCAACCTCTACCTGATCCAAGTTGAACTCTACTTGAATTCAGTCGAACTCTACCTGATGCAAGTCGAACCGTACCTGATTTGAGTCGAACTTGACCTGATTGAGGTTTAACTCTACTCGAATTCAGTCGAACCGTAGCTGATTCAAGTCGAGCGCTGCCTGATTCAAGTCAATCTCGACCTGATCCAAGTTGAACTCTACTTGAATTCACTTAAACTCTACCCGATACAAGTCGAATCGTACCTGATTTGAGTCGAACTTGACCTGAATCAAGTTGAAATGTACCTGAATCAAGTCGAACTCTACCTGATTTGAGTCGAACTGTATCTGAATCAAATCGAACACTACCTGATTTAAGTCGAACCCGATCTTATTCGAGTCGAATTGTATCTGAGTCAAGGCGAACTTGACCTTATTTGAGTCGAACTGTACTTGAATCACCACAATATTTCTCGTTTTATTAGAGGTAATATGAATTTAAAAAAATATATTTAACCGACTCCATCAAACTAATCAATCATAGTTCTATCAATCTCATGTTCAAATTCTTTCCTAGTTTGATGATTCGATTACACAAATGACCCTGTCACTCGAGTGTCCAAGTGTTTCATCATTCAATATCCATCGATTTTCATTTCGTGTAATTGTAACTAAAAATGAAAAAAAAGAGATATTATTAGATAAAGATATTCAATCAGACTCCAATTCACCACCAATTCTCAATGCCATTCTCCAAATACTTCAGATCGATCAGAAGATAATTAATCAATTCATCGTACTAATCTTCAACTAATTCCCCTCCCCAACAAAATTTTCTAATCGGCGAATTCCATCAATTGGCACGTCTCGATCCCGCCTCATCTAAAGACCCAGTAATTAATCTCAAATTTAATCTACACATTTCTTTATAAAATGATTATCAAAATCAGAAATGAATAGAGTCACCATTGAAATATTTGTCAATATTATTATCACCATTAACAATAATATTGACAATGATAGATTGTCCAACTTACGTAATTCATCATGCCAACAGAATACAATGACGGACAATGCAATTTTTAACGTCACGTAATGCTTCAATTCACTCACATTAATAATCCCAACTTGTTCAACCGGTGACAAGGAAATAATTCCACAATAGCGTAAATCAACACGTTAACTCAATTTCCGATCAGAGCAGTCATGGGATTAATCCGCACCGTTACATCGATACTCGATAAGCGCCTCGTTATCTTATCCCCTTGAAATCCCGACGGATCACTGTCAGAGAGGAATAACCAGATAGACAGATAGTTGAAACTGATGAGACGCAATTCTGATAAGACTCAAATATCAAAAATTGATGACAATCAAACAATAATTTGGCGGATATATAAGGGGATCTAACGAATGAATAGCATCATTCGAGGTACAAGTATCAACATGTTGAAGTTCATCACCCTGTTGGTCATTTTGGCAGTTGTTGGCGGTGAGTAATACAATTTTTTCACTAATCATTCAATTTTCTTACTGAAATGCTTGATCCACCTTTAGCTGACCCATTGAGGTCAAAACTTGACGGCCGGATCATCGGTGGTGAGGACACAACAATTGAGGAAGTACCTCACCAAGTGAGCTTTCAAATCTTTGGAGGTCATCACTGTGGTGGTAGCATAATTTCTAAAAACTGGTTTGTCACTGCTGCTCATTGTACCGATTTTCCTCCGCATTATTACTCTGTCCGTTCCGGCAGCAACGTTCACGATAACGGCGGTTTAATTCACAAAATTGCTGAGATTATTCGCCACAAGGGCTATGGTGGAGATTTACACGGTCACCTGATCAATGACATCGCTCTTATCCGTGTGGTCGAGCCATTCGTCTTGGACGAGACTCGCGAGGTAATCAAACTTTTCGAAATGGGTGAAGTGGCAACTCCAGGAGAGATGGCTACCATCACCGGATGGGGGAGAACTTCTGATGGCAGTCCTGATATTCTACAGACTGCTCAAGTACCAATCATATCCAAGAAAGATTGTTACGAGGCCTATAAATTGAAAGGAGGCATTCCTGAAGGTGAAATCTGCGCCGCTTATCCAGAAGGTGGCAAAGATTCTTGCCAGGGTGATTCAGGTGGCCCATTGACCATTGGTGGACGTCTTGCTGGAATTGTTTCCTGGGGATATGGCTGTGCAAAGGCAGGAAATCCTGGTGTTTATACTGAGATTGCTTCCTATCGTGCCTGGATCAGGGAAAAATCTGGAGTCTAAATATTGGATTCATAGAATCGCTGTTATACTTATTGTACCTGTCATCATGAGACGCAATATGAATATTGATTCTTATCTGTAAATAAATTTGTTACAATCAGTTGAGACAATCCATTTCTTTTGTTCCATCTTCCCGGCTTCTGTTTGATTACCACAAATCTGATTATACCTTCTTAACAAGCCATAATCTAAACTGTGATAAGATAGTCATCGATATCAGTATGCAATAAACTAGTGCATAGATTTTTCTAATAGACTTACAAAAATGTAGATAATACTTGATTATACCGGTAGCTCTCCTTTAAGAAGGAAAGACAGCGGAGCAATAAATTAGTACTGTAGTGTTCCCATTACTGAAAGTGCAATATGAAGTTTATCATCTTGATTGCTGTGTCTGCAGTAGCAGCTGGTAAATAGTCTTCAACTTGCTATTGAAATCGAAATCAATATTCCATAATAGTGTAATCACCATCAACTCCTTCGGTTGCAGGCAATCCTTTGGCATCATCCCCTTTTGAAAAGTCAGACCATCGAATCATAGGGGGCAGGAATGCAACGATTCGAGAGGTGCCATATCAAATCAGTCTTCAGTACTATGGCAGTCACACATGTGGTGGTGTCATCATCTCGAAAGATTGGGTTGTGTCCGCTGGACACTGTGTTGGTGGAATATCTACGATATACTCCGTTCGCTCTGGTTCCTCATTCAACAATAGAGGTGGAACTGTTCACAATGTAAGTCGAATCATCAGACACGCTGGTTACGGTACCACTAACTCCGGTGCTCCAACTTATGACATTTCGTTGATCCGTGTGACTCCACCATTTGTCTTCAACACAACTTGTCAGCCAGTCAAGCTATTCAATCTTGGTGAACAAGCTCTAGAGAATGCTACGAGTACCATCACTGGTTGGGGCAGAACAGAAAACGGAACAGCTCCAGTTCTTCAGCTTGTTACTGTACCAATTGTCTCCAAAACTGCTTGTTCCAAGAGTTATGAAGATTACGGTGGTATTCCTGATGGACAAATATGTGCAGCATATCCTGAAGGTGGTAAAGATTCCTGCCAAGGTGATTCTGGTGGTCCATTGACCATCGGTGGACGTCTTGCTGGACTTGTATCCTGGGGATATGGTTGTGCAGTAGCTGGAAATCCTGGAGTCTACACCGAGATCGCTGCGTATCGGTATTGGATCAAATCATTTAGTGGAGTTTGATCAATTGTTACGAATTCCCCAGTATAATAATCTTAATGGAATATAGAGACACAATCTTAAAAATATTGCGTTGTATTTAATTATGTCATCAGCAGATTTCGCGCATGTTCATGCGTTAATTGTCCTACATCAGCTATCTTGAGTGGGAAGACACCGATAAGACCTACAATTGCACCTGGTATTCCCAAATGATTCAGACATTGTAGAATTTGTTTTTCAATCTGATAGGCCATTGACTCTTTATCATTATCGAAGTAAGTATATAAATTGGGGAATCATTCATTGAATCATCAATTAGTAATTGCAAATCCATCAAAATGTTGAAGCTTATTGTCTTAGCAAGCATTCTCGCAGTTGCAACTGGTAAGAAACCTTTGAAAATTGATAATCCAATTCAATCATTCTTGATGATTTGAAACAGGATATGATATTGGCATTCTACTATCATTCCAGCATATCCATCTCAATTGAGCTCCCGATCAAATCTCAATGGTCGCATCGTAGGTGGTGAATCGACGACAATCGACAAAGCTCCATACCAAGTCAGCATTGAATTCGATGGTGTACCGTTATGCGGAGGTAGCATCATCTCTGAAGAATGGGTTCTCACTGCAGCTCACTGTTTAGCAAATCTTGTAAAAGAGTTTTCAATTCGTGTTGGCACTAACAGAATGGCGAAAGGTGGCATTGTTCATTCTGTCGCAGGTCACAAACTCCATGAAGCTTATGCACTGGAGTTCCGTGTCTTTCCAGTAAATGACATCGCTCTGATCCGCGTCAAGGAACCCTTTGTCTTCGACAACAATACTCAACCCATTGGTATGTACAACTCTGGTGAAGAAGCTGTCGTTGGATCCATGGGTGTCGTCACCGGATGGGGCGCAACCAATGGGAAACTGATACCTGATGGAGGACCTGAAAGCGATCTTCTTCAGATTGTTCAAGTTCCGATTATTTCAAAGTTGTCTTGCTTCAGTGGTTTCACTCGTATTCCTAAGGGTCAAATCTGCGCTGGTTATCCAGATGGTGGCAAGGATAGCTGTGGTGGTGATTCTGGTGGACCACTTGCCATTGATGGACATCTTGCTGGTATCGTCTCTTGGGGTCTTGGATGCGCTGAACCTGGACATCCTGGAGTCTACACTGAAGTTGCTTTCTACCGGAGGTGGATCAAAGAGAATTCAGGGGTTTGAATTTACAGCGATAGTTTCTCTCTTCGTTTGTTTATCATTTAATCGATCCATCTTATATAATTCATAGAGGTAATAAAATCAATTATTTGATTTATTATCTGTAAAACATTTTTCTTCATTTTTTTATCATGATTTTCAGAACTAATTAATTGATAAACAGATAAATAAATAATTGTCATATTTTTCTTTCTCTCAGCCTTTATGCGGTTCATATTTTGTTTCTTATCTTCTTGAGATTCCCACAAATTAGTGTCAGAGTGGAGGTAGAGAAATATAGTCGAATTCTTCGAATTCACTCTCCCTATACCCCCAGAGTTCGACTATAACGATAGTCTACTGTATTGATTACTACGAATGCTTCTTATTTCCTATTCCCTAGCCCCAAAATTTGTTCCATGTATTGTGCGCCGCCCCTCTCGAGATAGAAAGAGAGCGAGAGGGAGAGAGAAAGAATACGGTCTGTCTCACTTTTCCAGGTGACTGTGATGTCCCCCCCACTCCTTCGAAAATAATATCCCATACAAACCCACCCGAATCGTCGCACAAACATTGCGCATCCCTCGAACAGAGAAAGTTTATACTTCGAAAAGTGCACGTGCACGTACGTATCTCGGATATTTTTCAGAGTTGATAATTAAGTCCTTGAGTGCATTTGATTAAATCGAAAGGATAAAAAATTGATAATCAATTGATATTAAAAGAGTATTGACAGTAATTCGACAGAAGTACATCGAACATGTGGTTCCAACTCACAGCGATTACCCTTGGTTTGGCAGCTTTTGGACTGTGTAAGGTTATTCTAGAGTATTCCATCTAAATACAAATGCGTGTAGTGTCTTTGCCGCGTGTTCAAGGACGCCGTTCTATTGAATATTTAGGCCCATACGTCAACGTATTTATTACGTTTAGTGGGTCGATTTTTGACGTTTTTATAAATGTTTGATTATTTCGGTTATGAGTGATTTTAGGAGAAAGTGTTGAGAGGCATTTTTTGTTGTAAATTGTATTAGCTATAAAAAAGGTATCTTGACATTTTTCTCTAGAACAACTCATTTTCAAGATAATTGAATATTAGTTCGGTAGTAGAATCATAAATTTATAATTCTTCACATAGTCGTGATAATTAAATTATCTCAGTGGTAAATGATTTTACGGAAAAATGCCAAGAGACATTTTCTCTTGGAAATTTTATTAGCTACAAAAAAGGTCTATTGACATTTTCTCCTAAAATTACTCATTTACGCGATATTTTTAAAAATAACAAAACAATCAGTTTCAATTAGTCGAATTCCTCTCGTATCGATTCTTTCGGAGATCTACACTTTCCCCCACTCTCTCTTATATATTCGCTCTCTATGATGTAAATATTGCCGTATTTTTTTTTCTCTCGGCCTTTATGTGGTTCACATTTCGTTTCTTATCTTCTTGAGATCCCCCCCAAATCGGCGTCAGAGTGGGGAGTGAGTCTACTGTACTAAATTTATGACTAAACTGATTATTTTTCTCTCCAACAGTGTTTTCCACCTCTAGGGAAGTCAGTCGAAATGTGACCAAAGCATTTAACGAGACTCAAGAAACATTCAAGAAGAAAACCGAAGAAGGTGACTCAGAAAAATCGTTATAAAACCAAAAATTCTCTTATCTACTGCTAAAAATAAAACATGGTTGATTTACATCATATGAGCGGGAATCTTCTCAAGGTCGATTTGCTTGCAGAACAGATTATTCCATCCATCAGTTTCCAAGAGATTTATTCATTCTAATCATACATTTATCCAGAAAAACCTGAATAAACAAATTCATTCATATGCCTAAATATCAATTCCTTCAACAATAGTAAAAACTAATGTATTTCCAATTATTTCTCTACCTCAAATCATCCTCAAAACTGTTAATAATGTTGTAAGGAATTATTATAAACAAAGTAATTAATAAATGATTGAAAACTGATAAAACGTGTCCTAAATAATTTACAATTGTACATTTAATAAATAAAAAAATTATAACAAAAGGTGAAAATTGTCCATTCAGTAGACAATAACCAATCAATATTATTGATGAATAATCCCTCACAAAGAGTTTAAAGAAAAATCATTATGAGATAAAAACCTGAGTTGAAAAATTATTATTATCACAGGGTGAATTTACTCAGGAAGTTGATGAATTTTCCAATGATAAAGATTTCAATATCTGACGTAAAATGTAAAACGATTGGAAATTGATGCTTATCACCATGATCAAGTATAATCATTCTTAGTCCTCGAAAGTATGAATGATGAAAAAATGTAGATTGTGGGGGGGAAAAGGGGATAAGACAATGAGGTAGAAAAAATTTAATAGATTAGACTAGATTATGGGTATAAATGTCAATGGAAATTGAGTGCAATCAGTTAGTGAAGTGATCCAACGAGTGAGAAGATGGTCAAGTGCTTGATATTTGCTGGTTTGTTGATCATTGGATTCGGTGAGGATTTATTATTATCTTTTTTTTTCAGGAAATGTCCAATGGTTCGAATGGGTAATTCCAGTTGCCCTATGATATCGATTAAACTTGGACATATCTCATTATACATTCATCAATTCAATCTGAGCCAATCTCAATTCCGATTGTAATGAATGTATATGGTATCCCATTTGTAGGAAATGCAATTCCGTGGTACAGTCGTATCAATCCATTCACCCCGAATGGACGTATCATTGGGGGTGAGCCAACGACAATCGAAGAGGTGCCGTACCAAGTCTCCCTTCAGATCAACGGATTCGGCTTCTGCGGTGGTATCATCATCGATAAGGACTGGGTACTGACTGCTGGACACTGCGGTGTTTATCCAACGAGTCAAGTGACGATTAGGGCGGGAACTGCAAGGAAAGGCAGTGGTGGATCTCTTCACGATATTTCTCAGGTTAATTAGGAATTTTAGAAGAAAAGTTTTCTAGTTTTTGGAGGATATCTCCAGATCTGAGGGAGATAGCGGAATTTTTATAGAGACCTTTTTTGTGGAGAAAAATGAGAGCTACAAAAAAGGTCCTTACAAAAATTTCGCTAGCCCTCGTAGATTCGGAGATATCCAACAAAAACTAAACTCCGAAGGAAATTCATCCTTTTTTACTAACCGATTTCACTTTGAGGTCAATTTGAATGAAATATCTCTGAATCTAGAGGAGATAGCGAAATTTTTATAGAGACCTTTTTTGTGGAGAAAAATGAGAGCTACAAAAAAGGTCCTTACGAAAATTTCGCTATCCCTCGTAGATTCGGAGATATCCCACAAAAACTCAATCAAGGATCAAATCGAGTTCAACATATTCATTGACTATTTGTTTATATTGATATCTTCAGACAATTCAACATGAAAAATATCAAACCAACATGCACGGAATTCCCATCAATGACGTAGCAGTTATGAAATTGAGTACTCCACTCTCCCTCGACGCAACTCGCAAAGCAGTTAACCTCTTCAATTTCCAAGAACCAGCAGAGGAGGGAGTCAAGTCAGTTATCACTGGTTGGGGTGCTGTCCACGAGGGTGGAACAACTACTGAGATACTCAATAGGGTCAGTGTGCCAATAATTTCCAAGACTACTTGTAATGAGGCTTACAAGAAGTTTGGAGGTCTGCCAGATGGGCAAATCTGCGCTGCCTATCCAAATGGAGGTAAAGATGCCTGTCAGGGTGATTCAGGTGGTCCACTTACTATTGAGGATCGCCTTGCTGGTATCGTTTCTTGGGGAAATGGCTGCGCCAGGCCAGGATATCCCGGAGTCTACACGGAAGTCGCATATTTCCGTGATTGGATCAAAGAGAAAACTGGAGTGTAAATGGAGAATTTACTTTTAATTTTTTACATCTTTTACTTGTGTTTAGATTAACTTTTTTTTTACTTAAAAAAATCTCGAAAACTAGTAATTTTAGAAGAAAATGTCAAGAGACATTTTTTATAGAGAAAGAAATTTGTAATAAAAAAAGTCTCTTGACATTTTCTTCTAAAATCACTCATTATCAAGATAATCGGTATAGAACTTGTTCGACTCTACAATTTCACTGAATAAATTATTCAAAAACTCTCGATGTAATAATTTTGTTACGTGCACCAAACTGAACTCATTCGAGTGTGAAAATACACCCGGAAAATCTACCCTAGTTTTCACTACAACTGTAAACTAGGTTGTAAATTTTCCCAACTCGATTCAACTTTAGAGTCCACTGGGTTACTTGTTAAATAAGGTGAATGCGTTAATAAAGAATATAAATGATCAATTTCTGCGATTAACTCGAGTAAGAAATATTGGAAAGCCCATTAGGAATTTAGAATGCCCTAGATAATTAATTCTCAATAAACAATTTTCAATTTATCAAAATTACTCAGGTGATCCATTTTTTTACTTTTCAATTTTTTGATAAATTAAATTAAATTCAAAAAAAGTCATAACAAAAATTTGAAAAACATGTTTTGGACTATTTTCAATATTTTTTGGAGAGAAAAAAAAAATTAGTGGAAATATCTCCCCTATCAATCATATAATTGGAGTGACGATTGATCATAAAATAGGTACTAAAACCCCACATCTATAAATTCGTAACTGACCCGAGACAGTTGAATAAAGAACAAAGAAATTTTCTCAAGAGAAAGAAAGAAAAAACTTTTGGACACGATAATAAAAGTTGGTCGGCTCAACGAGGAAGATATCCTCTATTCCGTGGTAAGATAAAGGGCGAAAAGAGGGTAATAAAAAGGGAAGAAAAATTTGGAGAAGAAAGTAGAGAAAAGCCTGACTAGAATCCCTGTGGGTAAGAGATATCTGTACCATGGCCAGTCAGTGTTCGGCCATCAGCTCAAGTTTTTACAAAAGCATCGTAACTGTAATTTCACGTCTGGCCAATGGACGGGGGAGGGGGGACAGCTGTGAGAAAACCTAGCCAAGTAGACTTTTGTGAAATCGAGGATGGTAAGACGATAAACCTGACTTGGATTCCAAATGTCTGATTGTTCTTGTCCTGATTTCAATTCGATGAAAAAGAAGGATTCTTGAATTAGATGAAATGTGGGGTCAGGAGGGGTTTTTATTTTTTTTTTCCAGAGGATATATTATTCTTTTTGGGTGATTTGTTATTTTGGAATTGGAGCTAAGGGTCAGGGAATTTATTAAGGAGTTTAATATTTTTGAGTCAATGAACTCATTTCGTTTTTTGCGATTATCTTTGAATCTAGAGGAGATGGAATTTTTTTTATAAGAACCTTTTTTATGGAGAAAAATGAGAGCTACAAAAAAAGTTATTATCAAAATTTCGATATCTCCTCTAGATTTGAAGATATTTATCGAAATGTAATTCTATAAAATCAAGCTCACGAATTTTTCGATGAATTATTCGAAAATTTTGTTTATTGTTCATTTATCTCGAGAACAAGTGATTTTAGAGGTAAATGCTAAGAGACTTTTTTTGTAGAGCGCATTGAGAGCTACAAAAAAGGTTCATATAAAAATTCCGCTATCTCCCTCAGATTCAGAGATATTCTCGTAAAACTGAACCGATTGTGACTCCATTGATTTTATGATCAACCATACGAACAGAAATACCTCTCAAGTTTCATTGGGAGAGGTCAACAGAACATATCGTCAGTAAACTCGATAGACTCACCTTCACCCAAACACGTCGACGATCGATATATTGTGATTCGCAGTAGCATTTTATCAAGAAAACACGAGTTTAAACCGCGAATACTTGGCAGAGTGATTTCGACGCCACACAAACGACGTTTGGCCGTCAGCCTTAATGGCATTTGATGAACGCACTTGGCTTATTATTGCCAGATATCACTGTCAATTTGCAAATAAAATTGATGGAAAAATATTTCTCGTCCATTCTATATTCACAAATAATTTTTTTTTCTTCTGAATGAATAAATTTTGTTTATTATTTTCATCTGAAATTTTGAGATTCATGAAAATTATGAATAAAGTGTATATGAAGAATTTCAGGGGTACAACTTTATCTCGTATTCGGTGAGGCTGGAACTTGGCCAACTGTCGGGGCATTCAAGCACTCCCGGGCATCCCGGGACGATTTCAACGATCGGAATCCAAAGAATCTCGTGGACGGTCTTGTTGAATCATGATTCAATCTTTCTCATTTTTCTTTTTATTTTTATTTTTTCCCTTTTCATTCTATTCCATTTTTCAGCGGTGAGAAAAATCGGATTCTCGGTGGTTCTATCTTCATTGAGGGGTGTGACAAGACATATTGAATTTTTTTTTTATCAACTCGAACGAGTACATTTTCTCTGGAGAATGGGTAGGTTCTGTTCTTTCAATAGATTTATCACGTTTTTTCAATAATAGAATTGTAGGAGAATAATGAATAAGGGTTTATTAAACGAGGTTATAAGGTATCCCATGAGTGTTTGGTCGGTAAAACAGATTTTCTTGGTTATATTGCCCTGTGAATATTCAGAAATTGAGAGAAAATCATTTTTCTTCAAGCTGTGAGTACAAATTACAATGATCAACAATACAGGTGATACTCATCTGCATTATTATTCAACAATGATGGCTTTTATTAGTTAAAAAAAATTACGTGAGAAAGAGTGAGAGGTTATGTCGATAGAGAGAGAGAGAAACGCTGAACGATTGTCTTTCAATTATAATTTCTCTCTACCTAAACGTCAAATAACATAATTATCATTCGTAATTCATGAGTCAACTGTTCTTCTATTCACTTACAATTTTTAATTCGTACGTAGTCTCATGCCTTTCACTGCAACCTATCAATATTCGGTCAAATAATGGCACTATCACCCCACAACGAATTATTCAACAACTTTGAAAATTAATATCCTCAAAATTACCCGTCAGAAATTGATAAAATTTCGCAGGAGAGTGGGGGAATGATGATTTTTTCGATTAACGATTCCAATTTTAATTAAAAATGGCACCATTCACCCAATCCAGCAAAACTCCTCACACGAATGAAATATTCCCACTGATTATCTCTCCTTCACATGTCTTCTCTGTTTACCCTGATAATTGGCTTCACAGTATTAAATTCTACCACGCTCAATAGATTTTTCCCCTTTATTCTCTACTCATTTCTACAACTAAATATCGTGAAAAATTTGGGTCTGTAAACTTGGTCATTGAATGAGTGAAGAAGACTTATTAATTTGGGTCGGAGCCTTTGGCCAGGAGACAGGTTCAGCGAACTGAATTTCAGATAACTCGTCTCCTCGAATCCTATGAATTATTAACATACAACAGTTTTGTTTAAACCGCAGGAATACAATCCCAAATCACTAATTCCAACCTATCGATATCGATTGCAGTCTCTAGATATTATTCATCTCAATTTAACCCCCCCCCCTCCCCCCCTTCAAACAATCCACTAATTTTTTAACCGCATCCACCATTTATGGCCATTAATTCTCGATTTTTTCCGCCGTTCATCGAATGAAAAAAAAATAAACGTCAGAGATAAAAACAAAAAAAATACTCAATGAATAACGCACGGAATAGCCCCGGAGAGTCATTTTGTGTATCAAGTACCAGCCGGTATGAAATCTTGATTTACTTTTTTATCCAATAAACACAAACTCCACTCGATAAAAAAAAATACTCGATTGTCATCGATGAGATTCGCCAAACTCCTCAGCCAACTCGATTGAGCAAATACTTGACTCTGTCTTCTTCTTGTATATTGAATTGAAGAAGGAGAGGAAATGAAAAGCGGAAGAGTGAGGAGTAAGAATGAAGGAAGGTTTCTCAAACTAACTGGGATAATCGATAAGTTTATTTTTAGGATAGAATGGATAACCGAGTAGGAATATCGAATTATATTGACTGGTCGAGGAGAATGAGGTCAAAACAAAGTTTTTTTGGTGTGAACGATTGATGATTCGGGGAGGTGGATTTGTTTGGGTGTATAGAGTAAGATTCTCTGGCAATTAGTAGAGTTGGACTTGAATCAGGTACAGATTGACTTGAATCAGGTATATTTTGACTCAAATCAGGTAAAATTCTACTTAAATCAGGTAGAGTTCGATTTGAATCAAGTCGAGTTGGACTTGAATTAGGTACAGATTGACTTGAATCAGGTACATTTTGACTTGAATCAGGTAAAATTCGACTTGAATCAGGTAAAATTCTACTTAAATTAGGTAGAGTTCGACCTGATTTAGGCAGAGTTGGACCTAGATCAGGTACAGGTTGACTTGAATCAGGTAAATTTTGACTCAAATTAGGTAAAATTCTACTTAAACCAGGTAGAGTTCGATTTGAATCAAGTAGAGTTGGACTTGAATCGGGTACAGATTGACTTGAATCAGGTATATTTTGACTCAAATTAGGTAAAATTCTACTTAAATCAGGTAGGGTTCTACTTAAATCAGGTAGAGTTCGACCTGATTTTGGCAGAGTTGGACCTGGATTAGGTACAGGTTGACTTGAATCAGGTATATTTTGACTCAAATTAGGTAAAGTTCGGCTTGAATCAGGTAAAATTCTACTCAAATCAGGCAAATTCCGACCTGATTCAGGTAGAGTTTGACTCGAATCAGGTAGAGTTAGACCTGAATCAGGTCGAAAAAACGAACTGACGCTTTTTTCCCTGAATCAATCTGGTTTTCCACTCATCTTCAACTATTCCTATCAAAAATATTCACTATTCATTGTTCATGGGAGATGTTCATCCTCCGGAGATTGACGAAATTTAATTTTGAAAGAGCGAAGTTTGAAATAAAAGATCTCTATTAGAAAAGAACCGAACTGGACAAAAGGATACTCGATGGGAATTTTTAGCTCTCGCTTCCAACTACATAAATATTTTTTAATTGACCCACTGAATTCATTGTTCCATACCTGATGCAATACCCAGGGGCTTTCACGTATTTTCATCCATTTTTTAGTCCATTTTCATTCTCTCCTTCAGTCCGTGAAATAACGGAATTGAATGGACGAAATTGTTCTCCATGATATATGTACACCGATCCGGAGATACTTGACAATATGCGAGTCACGACTAGACGTTAATATGCAATAAATGATAATTATTTCTTCCAGATTGATGATTCGTATTATTGTTTATATGATATATCAATATTTATTTTTAGTGAAATATATTTGATATGAATATATCGAATGTATTTTATGTATCAGATATAATGTTATATTGGGACCAAATATATCGGTATATTAATATCAAATATATCGATATATGAATATTAACACGTTATATTTGTGAAAATATATCATGATATATCACTATTTATTCTGATGAAATATATTGTATTGGAATATATCAAATTAATAAGTTGAATATATTGATATATTAATATAAATCCATTCATATTTAATGGATATATTGATATTCATATATCAAATATATTGGTATATTAATATAGAATATATCGATATATTCAACATATTAAATTGATATATTTCAATAAAATATATAGGGCAAGTAATGATATATTATGATATATTGAATATATACGATATAATCCCATCAATTTCACTCACATATCAATATCTAGCTTTAAAATTCCTTCATCTCACAAAGAAAACCTAGTAAATGTCAAGCAAATCTCGCAAACAATTTCTTATGAATGAAACCCAACATGTGTTGGCGACTTCGAGGCCCCACATCAGATTATACACCACAATGAATAAATTCTTATACACGTGAGTGAGAATTATTTGGACACAAATATTGCAATAAATCACGCTGAAAACCCGAATTGCTGTTTATCCTTCACACGAGACGAAACGTCTTGAGGATGTCCTTGGAGGATATTCTGAGAAAAGCCACATGGATTTTCCCCCACATGGGTCATTTCGCGAGGTACTCCAGGTGTATTTCTATACACGTGAATGTAAATATTCATGAACTTCCCGATGTCTTCCGATCCCGTTGGCGCTGGCCACTTGGATAATCTGATTAAATTCACGCAATTTTAATGTTTAATAGGGTGTTAAATTTTTAAAACTCTTCTTTTTAAAGGACAGGGCCATTTTTGAAATTAATCAAGGTCATTTGAATGCAACACAACTGAAAATAATCGATTGAATCAACATTAACTCAACTTTGGGCTGAGTTTTTGATGAATATCTTCGAATCTAAGGGAGATAGGAAATTTTTTGTGAGAACCTTTTTTGTAGAGCAAAATGAGAGCTACAAAAAAGGTATCTATGAAAATTTCACCATCTCCTTTGGATTCTGAGATATTCAGGAAAAACTGAACACTGAGGAAAATTGAATTATCTCCTTTTATCACTTTATTGATGAATTATTGATATTGTTAAATAGTAATGAAAATTATATTTTTAAATTACAATTTTCATACAATTTTAATGTAATTGGGCTCAATTTGCTCGTTGGAACATATCTTTGTACTGAAAATTTTACCTAAATTGGGTCAGACAAAATGAACCATGAGAGGCCAATTTTCCATGGAAAATTGTTTCCTTTACATCTTACTAAACTCGACTATCCTATCTCTACAATAAGAACACAGAGATAGAGTGAATGGTGTAGGCAATAGGCAATTAATGTCGCTAGTTTAAATGAGATTCTATATAATTGCTGGCATACACCTGATGGAATTGTACACGTGCAGTGGCCAGAATTGGACCAGAGACAATTGTCGGAATTAAGTACATTTTTAACATTCTGGTTAAGCACTTTAGAGACTAGAAAATTGTGTCATTGAGAATTAGACGTAGAAGGTCACGTATCCATTCTCAATGAATTAATCCAACATTGATTTTTTTTTCATCTCATTAAATATCAAATTATCTCGATAATCAGTGACTCTAAGATAAAATGTCAAAAGACATTTTTTATTGAAAATTTTCTCACCTACAAAAAAGGTCTTTTAACATTTTCCCCTAAAATCACTTGTTCTCGAGATAAATCCATATTTATGTAGTAAAGTTGTAAAACGTAATAGCAGAACGAGTCAATTTTTTTTCATCTCAATAAAAATCTAATTATCTCGATAATGAGTGATTTTAGGGAAAAATGTCAAAAGACATTTTTTATTGAAAATTTTCTCACCTACAAAAAAGGTCTTTTAACATTTTCCCCTAAAATCACTTGTTCTCGAGATAAATCCATATTTATGTAGTAAAGTTGTAAAACGTAATAGCAGAACGAGTCAATTTTTTTTCATCTCAATAAAAATCTAATTATCTCGATAATGAGTGATTTTAGGGAAAAATGTCAAAAGACATTTTTTATAGAAAATTTTATCAGCTAGAAAAAAGGTCTTTTGACATTTTCCTCTAAAATGACTCATTAGCGAGATAAATGAAGAATTATTATCACAATTTATTTAAATTGTCAAAATCATCACGTAAATTTAAAAAAATGAAGAATATGCAATTTATGAATGGTGTATCATGCAGGTAGTGCACATTACAGTGACATAGTGTTGTAATGTAAGCAACAAGAGTCACGAGTCACTCCAGGTAATTCTCTACTCTTCTTAAAAGCCCTTGGGACACGAAGAAAGCAGAGAAACAGAAAATAACTCGTGAGAGTGGCAAACTACCGGATGTAACCAGTGTCAATTTCTCTATACAATGGGGAAAAGAGAGAATAGAAAAAATTGGAAAATTTAAAAAATAAAAAATACAGACATGGGAACCAAGTTTTCTCAACACTTGACTAGTTCCACTATTTTTCCAAGACGAAGACGAAGCACTTTAACTCTGGGCTTGGTCTACCTATTTGTCGATAACCCCCAGCACGTATTCACCATCTATTTCACGTGGATTTTCAAGCGCAGTAGCAAAAAAAACTCTAGGCAACATCGTGGAACTCGTAGAATTTCCCATAAATCTGATTTGAGTGAAGAATGTTGGAGAAAATAACATCAGGATTAAGTGGACGAGTTTAATTTTACGCATTTTAAATAAAAATTGTTTAATTATATTGAATTTAATTGCAATTTAAGATTTAATAATTATTTATAATTTTTTATTGGTAAATTTATCGAATAAAATTATTTGGGAATTCAGTTTTTCCTGAATATCTCAGAATTTAGGGGAGATAGCGAAATTTTGATAATGACCTTTTTTGTAGCTCTCATTTAGCTCTACAAAAAATGTCTCAACAAAAATTTTCCCATCTCCCTTAGATTCAAAGATATTCATCAAAAATTCATCACTTTGCAACTTAATTTCCAATTAATATCGATTTAATCGATTATTTTCACTCCTGTTACCCTCAAATGACCTTGATTAATCACAATCGACTGGAATTCCATTTTAAAAAAAACCCCTAAAATTCTAAAAAATCCTCATTACACTAGAACTCGACTAGAAATTGGAAATTTATCCCCTCGACCTAAAACTATTCTCATCAACCAACTCTTCTCACTCCCCACCCCCACCCCCTCCTCCACAAAATTTTAGAAAATTCCTCTCATAAGCAAAACCCATTAGAAATAAAAAAAAAACTACCCGAGAGTATAAATTTCTCGTATTATTGGATTTTCTTTATTTTCCAATTTTTTCCATTGTTTAATTCTCTGTGAAATTGTCACACAGACTAGGGAGGATTATTGGACGATTTGGCGAGCACGCCGCGAAGCGGCGTGCGAAACCTAATCGTAATTATACAGAGAGTCTCGTTCGAAGGGATTACTATGTAGTACCGCTACTATACACCAGGTGTCACCACAGCTTTTCAACCAAACTATAGAGAAAACGGTCCCCTAGCTCCTCGCGCGCCGCCATCTCCTCATATAGTTTAAAGTAAACCAACCAAACAATCCTCTCAGGGAGGGAAATCATGTCAATAAGTCAATAATCTTATTAATGATTGAGGGAGGGAGTAATCCCTTCGAACGAGACTCTCTGTATAATTACGATTAGGTTTCGCACGCCGCTTCGCGGCGTGCTCGCCAAATCGTCCAATTATACTTCGTGTCTCGTTCTCGGGATTACTATGTAGATGTTTAGAGTTCGTTTGTATTTTTTTTTTTTTTTATTAACTCAAACGAAACATACAAACTTTTTTCTTAACAAACTTTTTTCATAATTAAATTTTTAGAACTGCCTTTGCAAACGACCTTTTATCCTGAACTATCGGTCGATTATAAAACTTGTTAAACATATTAGACGTCTCTGACCAGCCCGCCAGCTTTTTAATTACTGAGATATCAATCCCCTTCTTCCAGGCAGCTGAAGTTGCTGCATGTCTAATACTGTGTGGGGCATATTCTTGCCCTATACCACACTCACCCAAAAATGCTCTCAGCCATCTACTTATCGTATCTCTCGACGCAACCTTATAAGGTTGTTTAGTAGTAATAAACAAAAAATCTTCTCCTTTTCTTAAATCAGCTGTACGGTTCAAATACGTCTCTAACGTGGTAAAAGTACATAACTCTGGGGCATCACAAAATCTAGGAATTGTTAATAACGGTTGACAAACCCCCTTCTTAGAATTTTTCACTCGATTAGGGATTCTAATCTCATATGAATCGCCCCTTAATTCAATATTACTGATTTTTATTACTGATAGACACTGTTTACGTTGAGCAGTGATCAGTGCCATCAACATCACTAGTTTACTTGTTAACTGAGCTAATGAAAGAGATTCCAAGGGGAATAATCCTCTCAATCTGTTTATCACTGGATCCAAGTCGTAAATAGAATCATATTTAGGCTTGGGGGGCCTTATATTATACGCTCCTTTCATTACTCGAGAAATTAGTGGATCACTTCCCACCTTATTACCACAGATAAATGAAACCGCCGCTCGGCAGGTGTTCAGTTGGCTGTAAGAGATTCCACTATCAAATCGACTAGTTAACCACTCCACTACCTGTTCAATCCTTGGACTGAAACTTTCGTATCCATTTTTCTTACAAAACTTCACCCATTCTTCAATGGGTTTCTTGTATTGACTTAATGTTGCTTCAGATATCGAATTACATAACAATTCAATGGGTCGATCTTTTAGTTTTTTCCTTCTAAATGCTTCGCGGACACACGCCCTGCCATCAGTCTCAACTTGCCCGCCAGTGGATGATGTTCGAGCCTAGAGGGAGATGAAAGTAAATTAGGTTGAGCCTCAAAAATGATCGGGTCACTCTGAAGAAGAGATAACCACAATGGGTACCATGGCTGAGCTTTCCAGACTGGTACTACAACTATTCCACAAGCTTGATCAATTACAATCTTTCTCAAAACCTTCAGAATTAACGCGAATGGAGGGAAAGCATAAAAGTAAGACCCCCAATGAATAGTGAATGCATCAATCGAGAAAGCCTTCGCGTCTCTGTGCCACGAGCAATAACTCGCACACTTTTTATTGACTTTCGATGCAAAGAGATCAATATCTGGTTCACCCAATTTCTCTACAATCTGATCAAAGGCCCAATCGCTCAGTTCCCATTCGGTATCTGCGTTATCTACTCTCGATGCTTGATCTGCATCAACATTCTCGCGTGATGGGATGTATGAAGCATACACCCAAAGATCTCGTTCCTCGCAAAACCCCCATATTTCTTGAGCAACCTTATTCAGGTGGGGGAAACGAATTCCTCCCATTCTGTTAATATACGATATCGCTGTCGTGTTATCTATCCTCATTAGAATCTCTTGACCACGTAAATCCGTGGCAAAAGCTCTTAAGGCATTGAGAGCTGCTTTAAGCTCCAATTGATTGATATGTAATAAACTTTCCGATAAACTCCAATTATCAAACACGACTTCTCCATCCACAAAGGCCCCCCAACCTGAATTTGAGGCATCCGAGAATATAATCTTTTTAAAAGACATTTGTCTAATAGGATTACTTGCCCCTATGAGATGCGACTCCCACCACAGATATTCTGGAATTAATTGTGGCCCGAGATACATACTAGCATCATAATCACCATTCGATGCCCTTAAGGCGATAAATCTTGCCCTTTCAAAATCCTTTGAATGACGCCAACCATAAGCCACTGCTGGGCAAGCAGCTGTAATACAACCTACAAACTGAGCAAATTTACGAATTGAACAGACTGATACTGATTTTATATCTCTAATCATTTGCTGTAAAGCTCTTTGTTTTTCTTCAGGAAGCTCCAAACACATTAATTCAGAATTTAGTATAAACCCCAAAAATTTACATTTTCTCTTTGGTATCAATACACTCTTCTCTTGATTTATGATAAATCCCAGAGACTGTAACAAATTAATAGTATTACGAGCATTTCTCTCGCATTCTTCTTTAGACTCAGCTATGCATAACCAGTCATCCAAATAAACCACCGAAGAGAATTGTTGAGCCCTGAGATAAGCTATTACCGGCTTCAAAATTTTTGTAAATACCCAAGGTGCTGTATTCAACCCAAATGGCAAACATGTGAATTCATACAAGTCTCCATTCCACTCAAATCGTAAATAAATTCTGTCTGATTTTTTCATTGGAACTAGAAAATAAGCACTCTCCAAATCCATTGTACACATAAAACAATCTTTTGTCAATAATTTCATCGCCGTTCTAACATCTTCCATCTTGAAATGTTCCTTCCTAATATAGTTATTTAGCTTTTTTAAATTTAAAACAAATCTCATCTTTCCATTACTCTTGGGGATCAGAAAAAAATTGGATAATACTTGATTATCGACCGGATAACATTTCATAATCGCACCCAACTTTAGTAATTCCGATATCGATTGATTCATCAGATCGATTTCGTCCTTACCGACTAAAGATAATACAGCTCCCTCTTGCTTTGGTATTTCAAAAAACGGAATTTCATAACCCTCAATTGTGTCTAAAATAAATTTATCTGAAGTGATTTGAGACCAAGCTTGTCGAAAAAATTGTAAACGACCCGCGTGCCTCCTTACCGACAGGGATTCTACTTCTGTCCCGCCATCTTGGACGATGACGGATGGCTCTTCACTGCTGTCTGGGCTGCAGCTCTGTCGGCTGACCCCGCTGACGACTGTCCGCCCCTGTAGAAACGAAAGTCTCTGTTGCCCGTCGCCCCCGAGGCTCTTCTTGACGACGGGTTCCTCCAGTTTAAATTCTTTCGAGGCTTGCTTGTAACTTTTTTGTTATCTGCCTTAATAGACAACACCAGCTTCTCAACAGCACATGTGGATTTAATCTTTTTTGACAAATCCAAGCCAAAAAGACACTCATCAGTCTTTGCACCCTCCAATATAGATTTATATTTCTCATTTACACATGGATAAATATATGTCTTTCTTGTCTTAGTCAATTGAAAGAAACTTTCACACAGATATCTGCTCGAATCAGCCAATAATTGCATCAACTCTTCCTTGTCTATTCCATCACGTTCTTCATTGAATACCAGCCCCAGGGCCTGCCCTAGTGCAACCAGACTGAGTCCAATTAACCCTTGATTTTCAGCAAGGTATTTATCTCGAGATTTAACTGTTGATGTAACCAACGACAAAATCTCTGGATTCAAAATTGGAGGATTTAGAGGACAATTACCCTTGGAAGGGTATTTCTGCAACAACTTTTGCTTTTCCTCTTTTCCTATACCTTCAGCAATGATTGTCTTCCAACATTCTGCTAATTCTGGATGAACCTCAAATTTCTCTGCTTTTTTATTAGAGTCTATGCCCAAGCATGAGAGAGCCGCCTCATCCAACTGGACTGAGACATTTTCCTTTCCATCATCTACCTCTTGAGTCTGTTGTGAGAGATTATTTCCACCATCTTGGACTGTGGTCTCCCCTTGACTCTCCTCTGACTCTCTCTCTTTATCCTCTGTAACAAACAGTGGATTGATCCGGTTCATATTGCTATCACAATGACGCCATTTATATGAATCTCGGTCTAATTGTACGGTTTTCCAATTTATTTATTTTTTTTTTTTTTTTTTTTTTAAACCGCCGAAAAAACAGAGAGAGCAGAGAAAATCTCAAATTTTAACCTACCTGACGCTACCGATGACTCGCCGTCTGACGACTCGTCATCCAAAGCGTTTACCTCTTTGTCCAACAACTCCTTATATTTCTTAAACTTTTTCTCCAACTCTTGGAGACGAGAATCAGAAATAGATCTCTTTCTTTTCGTCATTATCTCAATTTAACTGCATAAAAAAACCAACTTTATTAATTAATTCTGTGTTAGCCGTGGTGAACACAACGTGCACAGAAAACGTTATGAGGAGATGGCGGCGCGCGAGGAGCTAGGGGACCGTTTTCTCTATAGTTTGGTTGAAAAGCTGTGGTGACACCTGGTGTATAGTAGCGGTACTACATAGTAATCCCGAGAACGAGACACGAAGTATAATTAAGAGTTACACCGGCTTCTTCCCCCCCCCCCCCTCCCCTCTCCCCCACTCAATTACCTCACACTCCCACAAACACAATTATAATATCTATTAATTTCTTGAAAAAAAAAGAAAAAACAAAATTTTCTCAATTTTTATCCTAAAAATTTCAACAATTTAAAACTATTATTCACTCATAATAATAATAATAATGATTATAATTCACAGGGACATTGAGGCATAGTAGACAGGCTTGAACCAGTATTTTTGGCAAATTATCAAAGTGTTTGGATACAGTATTGAAGTCATGTAATGGATATAAATGTAAAGAGTGATAAATATTTGGTTTAAGTGTCATAAAAATGGGAGAATATTTTTTTTTTTTCTTCTGTTCAGTTGAGGTGGAAAATTTTATGCACACGTGCAATTGATTTGGGTGGGAGGGGGTGGTTGAATGATTTTTTTTTTAATGAGACTTACCCGTTTGATGTAATTACGATCAATCCAAGATTTTTAACACTAAAATGTTCAAACTTTGATGAATGTTTATGCATAACAGAAATAATTCACTTGAATTTTTTTTTTTAGGGGGAATTTCAGGCACTGATTATTTATTAACTGTTAATATTTCTTTTTCCAAGGACTGTTTAACGGTGAATTTATATCGCGGGTGTTGGAGGCTTCGCGGCGAGTATTGCACTGAGGGGTAGAAATTCAAGTTGATCCAACAGCGCTTGCAACCACTACACCACCGCCACCCCACGGCTTTGTTATACGACTGAATAAACTGTCGATTTAATGACTCGTGTGTAATTTTTAACGGTTTCATTGGGTCAATTATGGTGGGTTTTTATATTTTTGTGGAATTTTTTTTTTTTTTTTGAGGATTTAACGATTTTTTGAGTCATTATTTCGATTATTAGGAATTTTTTATTTTTGAGAATTTAATGAAAAATGGTTAGACGAATAAATTGAGGGGGATTACATTGAAAAATGTTTATAAAACATAATTTTTATTGATATTTTTAATTTCAATTTAACACAGTGTTCAGTTTTTCCTGAATATCTCAGAATCCAATGGAGATGGTGAAATTTTTATAAATACCTTTTTTGTACCTCTCATTTTGCTCTACAAAAAAGGTTTCTATGAAAATTTTCCTATCTCCCTTAGATTCAAAGATATCCGTCAAAAACTCAGCCTCAAGTCGAATTGACTCAACACTTTGCTCTTTAATTTCCAATTAATATTGATTTAATCGATTATTTTCACTTCTATCACATTCAACTGACCTTAATCAACCCCAATCACCCAGAAAATTTATTTATCCATTATTATTATAACAAAATGTAAAAATTAAATAACTTATTCGCAATAAAATGAAATATTTTTTACTTTTATTGTCTTCAAAAATTTATCATTATTACAAATTTTTTTTTTCCTGTCATTTTATCATAGTAAGACACTCCAATACCAATTGATAAAATTTTTCCGATAATTCATAACATTGAAAATATGTAGTTGTCGTGTTGACATCGTTGGGAAAACAATTGTTGAAAAAAAAAAAAAATATTAGTGATAATTTGTTAGTTTTTTTTTTTTTTAACATGAAACGAGTTATAATTTTTTATAAATTATTCATCCTCTCATTTTGTGAGTCTATTAATTATTGAATAATTATTTAGTTAATTAATTGGAGTATTGAGTTATAATTAAAACCTCAAATTGTAGTTTCGATATTATTGGAATGTGAATCGATAGCTGAGGGAATCAATTTGGACATTGCTGAAGCCCCTTTTCTGGTGATATTGATTGATTAAATTATTTTTATAATATTATTGGAATATTTTTGATTATTAGAATTTTTTAAAATTTTTTTATTTAAATAATATGTGACTGCGTTATTCCAGTTGTCCTTGAGGCGAAATGGGGAGCACAGTTGCGGCGCCGCGGTCATTAGTCCAGACTGGGGTATAACGGCTGCGCACTGTTTTCCCATGTAATTTTCATCATTTGGAATGTTTAAATAAACTAAATGTACCTGATTTGTAGTGAATACTTTGAATTGATTTTTTTTCATTTTTATTAAGATGAAGATATCTCGATAATGAGTCAGTTTAGAGGAAAATGATAGAGGACCTTTTTTGTAGCTGATAAAATTTTTTACAAAAAAGGTCTCTTGATATTTTTCTCTAAAATCACTCGTTAACGAGATAATAGGATATTTGAAAAAATGAAAAATTTTTTTTCACATTTTACCACTTTTTCTGTTTATAGTGTATTTATCTTGAAAACTAGTGGTTTTAAGAGAAAATGTCAGAAGACATTTTTTGTAGATAATTAAATTTCCTACAAAAAAGGATTTATGACATTTCTCTCTAAAACTACTCATTATTGAGATAATTCAATTTTTATCGATTCGACTGAAATTTTTATTCATTTTTTTTTCATAAATCGATTAAAATCAAACTTTTTAATAGTTGATTTCATTTTCTTTTCTACGTAGTGTTAAAGATGGTAATCCAGAGAACAATTATACAGTACGAAGTGGCTCGAGCCTGAGAGAGAGTGGAGGTGTTCTTCATGAATTAACGAAGCGAATTATCCATGAAAATTATGAGCAGAAAAATCAGGATTATGATATTGCGGTTTTTATGGTTAATCCACCATTTGAGATGATGGAAACGACACAATCGATTCAACTGCCACGAGATGATAAGAAATTGAAGACTAAATGGGCTAGTATTGCTGGATGGGGTGCAGTTCCGGTAGAATGAATTCTTTCTCATTTCGATCTAAAATTGAGAAGTTATTCACTTTTTGGGAGATATCTTGGAATATACGCGTGATAGCAAAATTTTCATAAGAACCTTTTTTATAGAAAAAAACAAGAGCTACAAAAAAGGTCCTTATAAAAATTTTGCTATCCCTCTTGGATTCAGAGATATTCATCAAAAACGCTGAACATAAATTGAAAAATTTTGTTTTTGCAAAATATCTCGAAATCTAAGAGATATATCGAAATTTTTGATAAAACCTTTTTTGTAGAGCAAAATGAAATCTACAAAAAAGGTCCTTATCAAAATTTCTCCATCTCCCCTAGATCCAGAGATTTCTATTAAAAACTGAACATCCCTCATCAATTCAGTAGTCAATTCCCTGTTATGACAGACGCAACAAGATGATAATGATGAAACCTCCAAGAACTTGAAGTATGCACTTGTCCCAAAGATAGAAATGAGTATTTGTGCTGATGATTACAAAGCTATACACGTCTTGACACCGAGACACATGTGTTATGGTTACCGAGAGGGTGGTGCAGACACTTGTGAGGTAATTTTTCTTTATCAATTAAATTTTTTATAAATAATTACAAAAACGTCAATTAAAAATTTTTTTTCACCCATCAGGGAGATTCTGGTGGACCCCTATACAACACTGACAATATTCTTATTGGAATTACGTCATGGGGTGATGTATGTGGGGAAAAAAATTCTGCTGGAGTCTACACTGATGTTACTTTATTCCTAGACTGGTTACACAATGTCACTGGTGTTTAAAAATATATTTCATGTCGTTTAAATAATTTATTGATACAATAATGGTTAAATAATTGAAAAAAATTGATGATAGAGATAATTAAATTAATAATTAATTGTGAATAATTAATTAAAATATATTAGTCCTGCTGGAATTATCCAGTAATATATGAACAGTCTTTCCATCCTCATCAATAATAATTTCTGAATCTTTATATTTAAGTAAATTACGTGTTCTTTGAATATTCAATTCTGCAAATCCATTCTCATAAAATTCGGGCAATTTATCCACTCCAGCAAGGGTCGCTAATTCGTTATTATACTTCCATTGATCAACACCCAGGATGTGTCCATGCCGTTTTGCCCCAAATGGTCTGGTATCAGCGAGCATAATCTCCTTGGAAGGCAATTCAATCCTGTCTTTTAATAAACTCAGGAAAAAGGCAGCCTAAAACGTTGGAAATAATGATTTTAAAGGAAAATGTCAAATGACATTTTTTGTAGGAAATTTTATTAGCTACAAAAAAGGTCTTTTAACATTTTCTGATAAAATCTCTAGTTTTCGAGATAAATAGAAAATTCAATAATGAAATCAAAAATTTCTTCTTGACGTTTTATTAAATATCGAATTATCTCAATAATTAGTGGCTCAAGGAGAAAATGTCAAAAGACATTTTTATCGGAAATTTTATCACCTACAAAAAATGTCTTTTGACATTTTCCTCTAAAACTAAGCGTTTTCGAGATAAATGTAAGTAACAAAAATATGAAAAAAAAAGAATTAAATTTTTTTATTAAAAATGACAAACCTGCATGTGAAATAGAGGAAAAGGAATGATTCTCGATGGTACCCCAACAATACACATCCTCGGATATTCAATATTAACCAAATGTTTCCACAAAGGAGTGACAAAATTATCATAAACCCTGATTCCACATTCTTCATGTAAAAATGGAAATGTGAATTCATATCCAGTGCAGTAGATTAAAGCATCAGCAGTCAAAACAGTTTTATCCTTGAGTGTAAATTTATTCATCTCAATGGACTCTACTCCCATGACTTGTGACATATTGATTGGCAATGGACTCGATAATCTGAAGATATCGAGATAAATTATTTTTTTGAAATAATATTAATGAATTTATAATAAAGAAAATTAATTAATAAATTGAAAAAAAATTTTTTTTAATAAAAAATTGAATATTTTCATTACCTGGGACCATTGTGGCTCAAATAAACAAAATTAGCTCGACTCGCAATCTCGATTCCAATGTCGATACCTGAGGGACCAGCACCAAGTACAATAACTGTTTTTCCTGTGTAAATATCTGGCTTCCTGTACTCATGACTGTGCATTACATCCCCTGGGAAATCCAAAATTCCAGGAATTTTTGGGAATTTTGGAGTGGAATAGTGCCCATTGCACACTATCACAGCATCAAATATTTTTTCTTCAGTTATTTTTGTTTTGAGATTTTTCAGAGTGACTTTCCAAGTTGTTTCTCGCCAATTTTTATTGGATATCGGTTGGACACACTCGACGATTGTATTAAACTGTCATTTGATGGATAATTATTTTTATTTAGGAAAATTGAGAGATGAAATATTAAAATTACCTGAATGAATTTACGAATTTTGAAGTGATCTGTATAATTATTGAGATAATCCAGGATTTGTTCGTGAGTTCCGCAGCTTGGACGGGTTTGAGACATTTGTTGATAATCGGGGAAGTTCATCATTTTTAATGGAATGTTTGTTCTGTTATTAAATTCATTTTTTAAAATTTTTTTAACAATTAATTTTAATATTTTAGATAATTATGCGATTATCTTGGTAATGAGTGATTCTAGGAAAAAATGTCAGGAGACCTTTTTTGTAGAGAATTTAATTTTCTACAAAAAATGTCTCTTAACATTTTTCTCTAAACTCACTCGTTATCAAGATAATTCAACATTTATCAAAACTCGTAAATATACTGTTTTTAAATTTTTATTTCTTTCCAGTTTTATATATTTATTTACCTTAAATTCTTGTACATACTGGAATGTATTGGCAATCCATTATCATCTTTCCCCACCTTATCTACATAAACCCAAGTGCCTCCAATCCTATCAGACTGTTCAAAAACCGCGGGCTCAAAACGCAGTAGATCACCAGATAAATGTTTCACTGCGCATAGACCAGCGGCTCCAGCGCCAATCACACAAACTCGCAATTTTCTCTCCACCGTTTTTCCTGTCTCCATATTCACTACTTTATGATTGGAATTTATCAGCAAAAACTTTCAGATTAAAATGGAAAATTTTTGAATTATACGACAAATTGAAAAAAAAATTATGATGGATTGTGGGACTCTGGGGATAGACTGAAAATTAACTGCATCATGACACGATTTTATGGGTTTGGATTGTGCAAACAACCTCTAGGAAATTAAGCACTTGCAGTGGGGGTAAACGTCCATTGCGCACTGTCACTCACTTATCTTCGATTTGAAGATAAAAAACCACAATAATTATGTCTCTTAAAAATCAATTTATCTCGATAACGAGTGATTTTAGGAGAAAATGACAAGAGATATTTTTTAAAGATAATTAAATTTTCAACAAAAAATGTCTCTTGACATTTTCTCCTAAAATCGATTGTTATCGAGATAATTGAATATTCAATGAAACGTGAAAAACTTATTGATCCACTTGCAATAAATTTTATAAAAAAAAAAAAACAATAATAGCATTAAAATATTTATTACTCATCTCTTCATAAAATGATAATACCTCGAAATTAATATGAAATAAATTGAATAATGTCGAACTTAATTGTATCCAGTTCTGAGCAAGTTATTATAATTTTTTTTATAATTATGTTACATATTTCCCATTCAAATTTTCCCACTATCATTTCTCTCAAATCTCAAAGAATTTTTAAATTCTCAATGGAAAATTTTAAAAAAATAATTAATAACATGGTACAACGTTGTGCTAAACAAATTAAATATGCTGAGACAGATGAATAAAATAATTATATCGAATTAATTAATCAATTAATTCATCCATCTTGGCAAAATACAGCAGAAATGTAATTAAATTGTTATAATTAATTTTAAAGTCCTTTACAAAAATTTCCAGCTGTACAATTCGGCTGATTTTTCACTTATTTACAAGAGCAACAATTGAAAAAATTATTGTTAGAAGTATTTAGGACCTCGATGTGGCCACATGAATTTTTTTTATTATTTTTGATTATTAAAAAAAAATTCATTTCACTATTTTTTTTAAGCAAAAATAACATCAATCAATCAACAATTTCTGAGCATATAAATATACAAAACAAGATTTTTTTTTTTTAATATACTTAGAGGGAAGAATTATAACAAGAACGACTTAATTGAGTTGATTAATAAAGAAAATTCAGTGGAATGAAATTAACTTTAGATTAATAAATTTTCCTTTACAATTGATTGAAATCAATGGGAAAACAATTCTTGCATTATTTTTGGTTTTTTAATTATTTTTTTTTTTTTTCTGTTATTTAATGCCATTTGGTGATGATAAATAAACACCACAAGAAAAAAAAAATCATTTCCTTGATTTTATTTTTTTGATAAAGATTTATGAGAAAAATAGTCTAGCTTCCTTCGAAAACAGGATATATTCAGCCAGTAATATATACAAAATATTATGATTAAAGAGATAACTGATGAATTTTTAAGTAAAGTGGATGAACGTAAATTAATTTTTTTCACGTTGTTTTAAATGTCCAATTATCTCGATAATAAGTGATTTTAGAGAAAAATGTCAAGAGACCTTTTTTGTAGAGAATTTCATCGGCTAAAAAAAAGGTCTCTTGATATTTTCGTCTAAAATCACTCGTTGATGAGATAATGAACAAAATTGACTCATTGTGATTTATCAATTTTTTATGTTTTATTAAATATTCGATTATCTCAAAAATGAGATGTTCTAGAGGAAAATGTCAAAAGATCTTTTTTGTAGGAAATTTAATTCCCTACAAAAAAGGTCTTTTGACATTACCCTCTAAAATCTCTCATTATCAAGATAACTGCACAATTAACAATTGACCTTCAAAGTTTTGCCACATCACTACTACATCAATTAAAAAATCTCCTCAAATCTGTTTTTCCTACTCTTTTATCATCTTCAACAGTAGAAAATCAGTGAAATTAGTCGGTTATTTACAGAAATTTCCTCATATTTCATCTACAAATACGAGAAGAGAAAAAAAAATAATAATTTTAATTAATGGAAGAGCAATTATCGCATTTCTCCATTTCCCATCGAACTATACACAAGTTTGGGTTAAGATTTCATTGATTATGTGACGATATCTTTAGTAAAATATATATCCATACAATGTTCATTCCTTCTTCAAATTTTATGAATCTGTTTTCAATTTTTGACTCTCATAAAATAATTTTCATGCATTAAATGACTTTTCCATCACAATTGAACTTTGAACATCTATTTTTCGTTGATTGATTGAATTCCAAAAGGCATTTTAAATAAATTGGGCGGATATAGAACTTGTAATCATTTGTACAAACATACTTTCCTGTTTAACAACTATTTCCCCACAAATGTAAATATCAATTCTCTACAAAATCGTCATAATTCAATTTTTGAATTATGAATAATTGATTTATCTCGAGAACCAGCGGTCCTAGTGGAAAATGTCAAGGGACCTTTTTTGTAGCTGATAAAATTTTCCATAAATAATGTCTCTTGACATTTTTCTTTAACGTCACTTATTATCAAGATAATTCGATATTTAAGAAGACGTAAAAAGTTATGTTTCACGATTTCATCAATTCTATACAAATTCGTCAAAAAAAATGAGTTCATCACTCGATCTTCATAATTCATCTGGTGAAAATGATTAATTTTTCTTCATCAAAGGAAAAATCTTTGATGGAGGGAAGAACGATGTGACGTTGATTGGAGTAATTCCTGTGGAGCAAAATATGAATTTCAGTCACAATATTGCTTTTAGTTATCTTTAACCCTCGCTTACTGAGGACAGAGAACTTCGTGTTGAGCCAGCAGTGTGGTGTGTTAAATCTGGTAAATCTGAGGGTAGACATAGTGGAATTGCACTTGGGCCAAATATCGCCTCTTGCTCCTCAAGTTGTTGAGCAAATTGCTCCTCCAATCGCTGTAAAATAATTAATTTTATCATAATTACTACTCTTTTTAACACTTATCAATGTTCTTCCGATTCTAATGCACTTGTGAAATATTTTTTTCATCATTTATTGAAAGAAAACTACTCTAAAAATGAAAATATCAATATTTTCCAAATTGACAAAACGAAAATTTGATTTCACGAAGTATTTTCAAAAATATCTCGAAATCTATGAGAGATATTCAAATTTTTGATAAGACCTTTTTTGTAGAGAAAAACCAGAGCTACAAAAAAGGTCCTTATAAAAATTTCTCAATCACCATTAGATTCAAAGATATTCATCAAAAACAAAAGTAAAAGTTGAAGTTGAAATTTTAAAACATCATCTGATGACTAACCTTTCAGTTTCCAATTCTTCAACCAATTTTAATCGATAATAATCATGGGAAATCGAGTACCAAGGTTTAACATTTAAAGCATTGGATACATGAATCCCATTTGAACAAACTCAAGACAATAAGGAATTTTGATACATCAACTAAAACTAATTCACCTCATTCCCATTTCCAAAACCCCAACAACTACATTATGAAGAATTAAATGAAGTCTTCAATCGAGAAAATTTGATTGAATCTTCACACTAATGAATATACCTTAAATATTAATATGTTTGTGTTCGTGTGATGTTGAGATTTGAGGATTAAGACGATTACAAAAGCAAAAAGGGGGAAAAAAAAATCAACAAAAACAATGATGAAATTCGCCAGAAAACTAATCTGCCCATGAAACATGTAAATGAAATAATTTGAGGACAAAAAAAAGAAAATATGAAAACTATCTACGGGAATTTGGATAAACGACACTAGATGGTCTCGACAGAGTTCCACTGACAATAGAACTCGTATCCGAGCCACCGTGAAGTGATACCCGTGGTATATTAATGGACATTGGAGAATTTGGAGTGGATCTTGCGAGTCTTGGTGTTAATATCCATTTGTCTGATACTGTCATTCTATAATCGAGTGTTGCTAAGGAAATACGAGATATTCGTGACGGTAAAGAATCCTTGTAGCGATAATCCAATTCCTCCATATCTCTCGCTAGCTCCGCCTCTAATTTCTATAAACAGTTTGTTTTTGTTTAGTTCAACTAAAAAAAAGCTGTCAATTTCCTACACTAATCTCAATTTTAAAATTGATGGAAAGTTGAGAAAGAATATTTGTTATGTATTTATCGTTTATGCTGAAAATTTATCATTCAACTGATGATATAAAGACTTTACCTGTTTACGAGGTTTTAAATGAGCCTTCCACTCCCTCAACTCCCTCGTATAAGCCTCCTCCTGTTCCTTGAGCTTCATAGTTTCATGCTCCATCAGCATTTTCCTCTTTTCATTCTGCAACTGCTCGAGCTCCTTGATTGTCGCATCACACTGAGCCCTCACCTCCTCCAATTGTCTACTGTGCTTCAACTCGAATCTCTGCTGCTCTGCCCTGTACCTCTTCTTCTCATCCTCCTGAAATTTCTTGAGTTTCTCCCTCTCAGCATCAGGTGCAGACATCAAAACATTCAACGTTGAAATTCTCATAGACTCCCTGAACATGGCTTCTCTCGCTTTCATCTCATTTCTAATTCTCTTAGGTAAATTTCTCCTCTCAACAGTCTGCCTCTTAATCAACTCCTCCTCCTTCCTCAAATTCATTCTCTTCATCTGCTCCAACTCTTTATCATGCCTAATAAGCATCTGATGTCTCTGCAGAAAGAATATATCCTTCAATTGTCTCTTCAACAACTGTTGTCTCTCATGAATCTGTCTCTCCTCTTGCTCCCAAATTGCCGATTCTCTGGCTCTCATAAGCTGTTGTTTTTGCTGCAAAAATTGCCTCTCCATCAGAGCAATTTTCTCCCTGTGAGAATCAGACAATCTTCTCAATGAAGTCTCATGATTCTCATTCAACTTTTCCATGAATAATTTCTCCCTCTCCTCATGCTCAGCCTCCAACTTATCCTTTCTCACCTTAAACGCACTCTTTCGCTTCTCTTTTGGCATCAAATCAACCTCTTGCTTAAGCAATCTCAATTCCTGCTTCAATCCTTCTCTGAATTGCTTCAATTCACGTTCCTGCTCACCACGAATTTTCTTTGAAGCTAATCTCAAATCAGCCTCTTGCTGTGTCTCAGCACGTTCAATCTGCTGTCTCTGCTGTCTACCAAGACCATCAAGATCACTCTCAGCTGTTCTCTCTAAACCCTGACGCTCTTGTTCAAATCGCTTCTCCTGCTGATCCTTCATAAATTGAGCCTTTTGCGTCAAATCCTGAAACTGTTTTTGCTCCATTTTCTGCAACATCTTCAACTCCCTCAACTCTTGTTTTCTAAATATCTGATCATCATAAGTTCTACCATTCTCATCATCACCATAAATAACTTTTGATGTTGTTGTTGTAACAACAACACCATCAATCTCAAATTTTCTCGTTCTCTTTCTTGTCTTCTTCTTCAAATTCATAATTTGTATATCCTCTTTAGTTCTATGAGTTCTAGGTACTTCTCTTGTATAATCTGGCTTTCTTCTCATAACAACTTCATCATCAGCTTCTGTTGTTTGTCTTGATTCCCTTGAAGCATGATTTTCTTTATTTGAACCTCGGCTGTCTTGACTTATTGTCGTTGATATTGATTCAGCGTCTGATCTGTCAATACTTTTGTTTGGTGTGTGAGATCTTGTTGAGCCTGAATCACTGTGTGATCTTGATCCTTCATAACTATCAGGAGAAACTCTCTTTTCTTTCTTCTCCTTATGTTTAACATCTTTAACATGATCAGTCTTTGAATTATTTCTGACTTGACCATTCATCCTTTTGTTAACAATTATATCATCAACATCAGTTGCTTCTAAAGTTGTACCCTTAACAATCATAGCAGTCTTGCTTATCTCATCACCACTATCACTCTTTGAGCTCAAATCACTGTGAGATGATCTCACAATATTTTCTTTGAGAATCGACGAATCTTTAACCTGTTCATTTTCATCACCAACAGTTACCACTGACACGTGACTAGTATCCGCAACATCATCAATAATTGACGTTACAATAACAACTTCAGACTCGTCTAATTTCTTTCCAATACACTTTGGAGTGTCTGTTATGACAATTGGTTGTTCTTGGGGAACGTATTCAAGGGAATCGAGACTTGTAAAGCCATCATCATCTGTTGATGATTCGTTGATCTGAGTTTTATTAGTTTCATTCGATACAATTACAACTTCCGAGGTGGGAGAGGTGTGTCGTAGGGGTGGGGTTGCACTGTCTATGAGAACTGGTGGATGAGTTGTTACAACAGTAACTTGACTTATATTTGAAGCAAGACTATTTGAGGGATCTGGTGAGTCTGATGTTATTCGGACTGTTGTTGATGAAGAACGTTGATGAGAATCATCAGGTGTTTTGCCTGTTATTACAACAATGTTATCCGTTTCTCGGGATTTACTGCGACTTCTGAGGGGAGTAGAGGTAATTACTGAGACATTTATGGTGGAATCGAGGGTTGACGTTCTGTCTACTGTATCCACTGGGAGAGATTGGGGGATCAAAGGAGTAGAGTGAGAGGATTCGATACTTCTGGATTTTGTTATTTCAGTCTTCGAGGGGGTGGGGAGGGGGGTGTGAAGATTATCGGTTGAGAGGGATTTCAAAGGGGTTTGAAGGGGAATAGAATCGGTATACTTTTGAGGACCCATAGATATGCGTTTCTCAAGTACAGCGTTGAGCTTCTCTTCGACCGACCGACGCTTTGCTTCGAGGGTTTTTACAGGGACGGAAGGCAGTTTTTCGTGACGATGGTCTTGAAGGGTTCTAGATGGGGAGAGATAATATTTTGCTACTTAATTGGCAATTGATGTTGATTTAATCGAGTATTTTCAATAGGATTTCCTATTGATAGCATCAAAAAAATTACCAAAAATGTAATTCTTATTAAAAATACTACTTACCCTCTCTTTTCGTCCAGTGATGTTTGTTTATTGAAACTCGGCTTTTTCTCCTCACTTACTTCCGGTTTTGGTGGTGCAGACTTTCTCTTCTCCTCCAAGCTCATCTGGTTCTTCAGAATCTTACTGACATCCGATGATTTCGGTCTAATTGGTACGTTCTCCTTCTCCGGACGAATCTTGGCCTCTCTGATGTCTTTGACATCATCCTGTCCTTTCTCAAGTAATTGCTTGGGACTCACTGGCAAAGAGGCAGTATTTGTGTGATTTTCACTCGACTGCAACTTCTCTTGGGGCTCTTCGCCCTTTGTGGTGGGCGTAATTTCCATGGCACTGGATTTTTCAATAATCTTTGAAGTATCTTCCTCATTTTTACTGTTTTTACGGACAGCTGGGGGCGGTGGAGCTGGACCCTTTTCGCGTGATCCTCGACGCTCGTGAGAGTCTGTTAATGCTGGAGGTTTTGGTGCCTTTGGAAATGAAAATTCAGAGATGAAGGATTTTTCAAAAAAACTTTTTTCAATTTAAATGCCAGTTATTTTTAAAAGTTATTGATTAAGAATTTTCCAATTAATTTTTCAGTCATTATTTTCAGAATAAAGAAGAATTAACAAATACTCACAGGCTTTTTCTCAACAGACAACGGAATATTCTCTCTGGAATCTGTCTTTCGAAGTTTCTTGTTCTTCTCCTCCTTCTCACCCTCACGATTAATTTCACGCTTATTACTCTCCTCTTTCTTGGGCTGATCGGGCGACACACCTTCCTTTCCTGCAACTGAGACATTAATTTTATCTTTTAGTTTATCATATTTTCGATAAAAAAAAAAAACAACACAAATCCGTTAAATATTGAATTATCTCGGTAATGAGTGATTTTAGATAAAAATTTGAAAAGATATTTTTTGTTGGAAATTTAATTCTCCACAAAAAAAATCTCTCACCATTTTTCTCTAAAATCACTCATTTCTGAGATAAATGAATAATTAGAAATATAGATTATGACTGAATTATGACTTACTTTTAATTTCAGTGTCGCTGCGCATAGATGTAGAGTCATCTGCAAGTGGGTCCAGCTCCAGGGGCAGTTGTGACGTGCGCTGCTCCTGAAATAACGAGTACAATTAAAAAAATTAATTACCAAATAATTTAAAAGAAAATTTAACATAATGACAGTATGAATAAAATAACAATTATTGAAAGAATAAATAAATAAACAGAGAATCTCCGAAATTATTTGAATCAAGCCACTGACCTGACACTCGTACGGGTGATGGGGCTGGCGAGGCCCAGGAGAGCCGCATGCACAGCCAAATGACAAAAAGTTACAACAGTACATTCACATTGTGTTAATATTTAAATATCTCAACACAATGTATCGTACATTGAATTCATTAACAAATGAATTTTATAATTAATCATAATCTACTATTATTTATGATCTAAACTTGCATGACCTTTGATTCAATTACAGGAAATATTCATAATAAATATTTGTATTTTTCTCTCAATTACAGTCACAATGCACATTAATAAAAAATAATTTATGTAAAAATTTATATAAAATTGATTGAAAAAAAAAAAGAGGAGGGAATATTTATGATCAATCAATCAAAACCACCAAGGCAAGGTGTGGTGATGAAATAAAATGGTTTTTTTAATAAGGATGCTATGTATTGTTGTCGCGGGAGCAGCTTACCAATCCGCTGATACTGTTCCCTGTGTTTTTTCGCCTTTTTGGCCTTCTATTTAGTGAGTGCAAGCGTGTAAAATAATTCACGGGTATGATTTAATTTATTTAATCCTAAATTTGGGTCTTTTTATATCTCTTGGTCGGCCTAACATGCTCAATATGCATATCATCTAATATTTTTTGCATGTTCAGATATATTGAGTTAATTTGTGGAGAATAATTGAATAGTTGAGTGAAATAAATTCCATTGATTTCTGTTTTTGTTTTTAATTTTTGTTAAATGTCAATTTATCTTGGAAACGGATGGTTTTAGGAGAAAATATCAAGAGACCTTTTTTGTAGAGAATTGAATTCCCAACAAAAAATATCTCCTGACATTTTCCCTCAAAATCACTCATTCTCAAGATAATTCCATATTTGATATCAACAAAATTGTCTTTGATTCTCCACATGAACAAAACTATTTCACTCAACTAAATAATCAATAATTAACAAGATAATTATATATTTTCTGTCTCCTTGAGAAAATAAATGACAAAACGTGCGGGGAAAAATGGTATTTTCACTCTGGGGTTAATTTCTGAATCTAGATATTGTTCAATTAAATGACAATTTCTCAATATATTTCTTCTATGAAATGCAATAAACTTGATATTCAATAAATAATATAAAAAAATGATAACTCACTTCAGCCTCCTCATCAACGAGTTCCTCTTCAACAACATCAGCCTTGTACTCAAGCAAAAGATCACGAATGGATTTTGAATCCAGTGACCGATTGATAAACGGATGTTTTCGAAGTTCATCGGCAGTTGGACGTGTTGTTGGATCTTTTATAAGTGCTTTGGCAATAAAATCATTAAAATCCTTGCTCCATTTACCTGGATGCTCTAATTTTGGTGGATCACTTTTTTGAATTTTAAGGAGAACTCTCATTGGTGACATTTCATGATTTGGTGGCTCCATTTGAGCAAATTCAATCAGAGTTATTCCAAGTGACCAAATATCGACCTGAAATAACACGAGAAAATTTATTATTTGTCTTCAATAAATATTGAGAAATCAAGTTTGAAGATTAGAAATTTTCATTTCCAAATGTCTCGATAATTGGAGTAAATTAAATGTTATTTATGTTTTATTCAGAATCAGTAGTTTCTCTGGTTTCTCTTTTCAATGAAATTACTTTCATTGATGTTTTCTATTCATTTGCCAATTTAATTTGATTGAAATATGATAATTAATGATTGGTAATGAAATTTAAAATTCAAACTTACTTTGAAATCGTAAGGATTGTCTCTGAATGTTTCACACAGTACAACTTCCGGTGCCATCCAGTATGGAGTACCAATGAAGGTATCGTGTTTCTGTAGAGTGTGTTTATTTTTTGCAGATACACCAAAATCAGCTGTTGAGAAAAAATAAAGAATATTTACTTTTTACTCCATCACAAATATTGAATTATCTCCTTAAGAATTGACTTTAAGAGAAAATGTCAAGAGAAACTTTTTCTTAGAAATTTAATTCTCTACAAAAAAGGTCTCTTGACATTTCTTTCTAAAATCACTCATTCCAGAGATAAATTGGAAACAAAAAAAAATTAATTATTTTTCACAATAAAATTTCATTGTTTCACTCGAAAAAAAACATGAAAAAATAATTATAATTACCCAGTTTAACGCCACCAGCCATAGTAAGTAAAACATTGCCTGCTTTAAGATCCCTATGAATAACTCTGGCCTTATGAAGAAAAGCCAATCCCTCAGTCATCTGTTGACACACGTACGCAATCTGTGACTCAGTCAATGGTTTTTCCAACTCCACCATAATCGAATCAACAGCACCACCATCACAATACTCAATAAGCATCCACAATTTTCCATCATCAAAATACGCCTCATGCAGCTCAACAACATTGGGATGTTTAATTTCTGATAAAATATCAATCTCAATCATAAAATCACTGAGATCATCTTCACCCTCTAGTGCACACATTTTTGCAGCAGCCAGCTGTTGCGTCTGTTTATTCTGGGCTTTATAAACTTTTCCAAAAGCACCATCTCCAAGTTCACCAATCATGTCCCAAAATTCCGTTGGATCACAGTCCATTTTAATATTATTATACAATTTTTTCTTCTTTGCATCATTGCCACCGAAGTGGAATGCTTTTTTCAAATTTGATAAAAATGACATTTTCCCGCCTTTTTTTTTAAAATTAATGTTTTCTTCAATTAACAAAAATATATTGAATTCAATCCATGAATCACATAATTTCCTTTTCACATCCCCAGGATATTGGGGATTCCCCGGGAAATCTCCCGCATTTTGAAATTATTTCATTCAAATGATTCAATAATCATTTAAATACTCTTCAACGAATTTAATGAATTTAATCAGAGAATCCATTGTTCCACAAATTGGAGATGTTCAATTATCTGTGAATAATAAAAATTAATTTATTAAAATTTTGATGAAAAAGAAAAGAAAGAGGAAAAAAAAAAATTTTGATGATTTTTTATAAATTCAGTGAATAAATGCGTGAATGGAGAATTCACCATGGAATATGTCCCTAGAATCTATGGGCATATAGCTGTATTTGAATTCCATCACCAGAGAAAACTGGGACATGCCTGGCAGAGCAACATTCCAATAGGAAAGAGTGAGAGATGACCACATGGCTGTAATACTAAATTTTATTTTCTGCCAATGTAAAAGTTTTTGATAAAAAATGTGAAAATTAAACTATCATTGATGGTAATTAATGATCATTTTTATTCATATTTTTGGGTATAAATTGGACAAGTGAACTAGAGTCTTTCACGTGTTTTCTGATATCATTAGTGATAAGAGGAAGAGGTAGATTTGATAAGGAGATAAAAGAATAAAAGGATAAGTCACTGTTTCATAATGAATTTTTTTGTTTTATGATACGTATGGAAGAATTAGTCACTATTCAAAGTACTTGGTAATGGAAAAATAATTTATTTGTCTTGCTAACAAATTTTATCATTTGTTTTTCAAAGATATCTCAGAATTCATGGGAGATACAGATATTTTAATAGAGACCTTTTTTGTAGATATTATTGCAATCTAAAAAAATTGTCTCTACAGAAATTTTTGTATCTTCGTTAAATTCAGAGATATTTGTAAAAAACTAAAATTTAAATTCATTAATTATCTTGATTCATGAATTACTGAGTTTAAAAATAATTTTTGATTGATTAATTAAGTAGATTAATAATTGCAAATGATTTCATTTGAAAAAAAAGAGAATTCCACTCAAAATTAAAACGACCCATTTTACCCCATGATTCATGAGAGAAATTTAAAAAAAAATTTCAGTTGATTAGATCAATATTTTACAATATCTCGAAGACTAATGGGGCAAAATGGTTTTTTTTTTTTTTCATTATTTCAACAAGAATTTTCCTGTTGGTTCAATGAAACAAGAAACAACCGTCAATCCCCTTAACCCTCGAAAAAAAGGTCAATTTTTTTCAAATTTAAAACAATTACTTTCATCAGAAATAATTTAAGAATTTTTTCCTCAAACACTCGACTCATAAATGACCAAATTACATAACAAAATTCATTCACACAAAGTTTCTCAATTATTCCCCCAAAAATTTCGTTAAAAAAAAAATCCCAAAATCATCAAAAAAACATTAATTTGATCCCACAATAAATCAATCCACTCAGTTCAGTGACTCTAAACTAAGATCTACAACTTGGATGCCATATTCTCCACCTCATGTGCATCACAAGTAATATACCAGCCAGAATGATCAAGTACCGTAACGCATAATTAAGACCACAACAAAGTAACGATAGTCGATGACTGCCCATAAACGTCACACGTGACCAATTTTTTTTGTACAAAAAATCCCCTAAAAAAAAATGGCAATTCTCCTAGAAATCGAGAGTAACGTATCCACCCCTTCTCTCCACACTGAAAAATAATTCTCCATGAATAATTAAAAAAAAATAAAAAATCCATTCTAATTAAAAATGATGACAGAGTGAAGATGAAGGTAAAATCGACAGGTGACACAATTTTGACAAGTGGTTTATCATCACCATTTTCACCCCATCCACCACCCCCCGACTTTCACCCACTTTTAAATACCTCAAATAATTAAATAAATTAATAAAGAGTATTGATTAAGTAATAAAAAAACATGAAATAAGGTAAACAGAATATTTTTAATGATAGAATACGACCGACGGGCGCGTCCTCTTGCTCCAATAAACCTCATATTTATCCCTGTACATGACCCCACCTCGATAACCACTTTATTAAATCGATTGTAATTGTATATCAAGTGCTCAAGGTCACAAATAATAAAATAATAAAGTTATTTGTTGATTGAAATAGTTAAATAAGAGGATAAATTAATAATGACTCGCCTCAATTTACTGCAGACATTTCTACCTTCAATCCCCGAATGAAATCTCGCCAGCTTTCACTACACCAAAAACTTTATCACAAATTTATGATGAAATAATTAACACTTGAGCACTGTCACAATAATGAGAATTATTGGATTAATATAACTGGTATTATTAATTAATTATTGAATGTTTTTGTCGTTTATATATCGAGGTATGACCGGTGAAAAATAGTCAGAACTACAGTTGCATGTCTGTCTGGTTTACGGCCATTTTAATTTTGCACACACAAATATGTACCACCACGCCTGAACTTTGGGTGATGTAATACCAGAATTGTACGCCAGAGGTCTAACAGTCGCCTTTTTTTTCTCTTCTTTACCAGAAATAATTTTTTTACTGTGAAAAAAAATAAATTTTTTCCTCTTTGTTAATTAATTGTATTTAGTGGTTTATTTGAGATTGAAGAATTGCTCGGGTATTTGGGGTTTAAGAGGTAAATTGAGAAAATTGAATTAGGTTTGATCTAGGTTTATTTTGGAGCACGAAGCCCATCATGTGCCTAATACTCATCCAATTGTTTCTGATTTTATTGTTTAATTTTTTATAATTTTTAGTTTCATTGTGTGAGTTAATGTTTTTATCATGTTTTAATTAGATTAAATCACTGTTTAATGTTTACTAATTTTTAATTAACACAAAATTGGTAATTATTATATAATTAAATATTTAAAATGGCAAAAATGGCAATTCAGTGATGAATCAAGTCGATTTCATCCTAGGATCAGTTTTTGATAGATATCTTTGAATCTATGAGAGATGGAGAAATTTTTATAAGGACCTTTTTTGTAGCTCTCATTTTTCTCTACAAAAAAGGTCTCTGTAAAAATTTCAATATATCCCTTCAATTCTGAGATATTCATCGAAAACTGATGTCAGGATGAAATCGACTTGAACTGTTTTACCAATTCACTACTGAATTAAATAAAAAAAATTTTCTTATTCAATTTCAGGGATTAAAAAAATTCAGAAAAATGCCTGAAGAGAGGAGATTAATCCTCCAAGTATTCCGTAATTTTATAGCTTCATTCAAGCCCCGAATGGCTAGAAGAAAATTAATGGGTGAGGATTATCATGGGACTAAATACTACGAAGATCCAGAAGCTAAATCTAAAAAAGGTAGAACATTTGTACCAAAGGATGAGGAGAATTTTGAGCAAGAGTTGCCAGCAGAGTGGGAGGCTTGGTTGAGATACAGAAGGCAAGATCCACCGACTCAAGAAGAAGTTAATGCCAATTATCAAATGATGTTGATGAAGAAAAAGAATGCAGCGCTATTGGAGAAACATTATGCTGAGGAGAAAGGAATTAGTGTTGATGTTCCAAAAGAAAAAACTGGATTTGAAAGTTTTCCAACTTATGAAGAGTATAAAGGGTATGGTCAGTCTTATCGAGATGAGAAAGAAGGTAAAAATAAATAAATAATGAAATATTTGATTATTAAAACAACTGTGTGTTATAAAAACTGTAAATATTTATTGCAATAGAGTGAATTTACTACAATGTCCTAGTCAATTTTCTTAATCTATTTGTTATCATTTTTTTTTTTGCTTAAATTAATAAACAAATTTAATTTTCATGTTCACTAAAAAGGGATACAATCAGTGATATTGGCTCACTCGAGAAAAAGAATTACAAGGTACAATATCTAGGTACTTAACTCGATTATTTTTTTTTTTTTGGATACAATGACATCGAGTTTTTGAACATACATTTTTTTTGCTTTTTTACAATTGGAAATTTCCCATTTTTAATTATTTTTCAACTTGATTTAGAGTATTTCTTCCATAGGAAAAAAAAAAAAACGTCACAACTGTCGTTATTTGGGGAAATTTGTGATTTAACCGGAGTAGTCACTGTGATCAAACAATGCTTGATCATAGAGTTCACCTTTTACTAGTCTTCCACCGAAGTAACGACCATTTAAAGAATCTCTTGCCCTTTCTGCCTCTGAAGAAAAAGAAGACAATTGATTGATTATTTTTTTCAGTATTTAATTTTGTATTTATCTTGGAAACTAGTGGTTTTAAGAGAAAATGTCAAGAGACCTTTTTTGTAGCTGACAAAATTTCCAATAAAAAATGTCTCTTTGAATTTTCCTCTAAAATGGCTCATTAACGAGATAATACGATATTTGAGACTATGTGAAAAATTCATTTGTTACACTGATTCAGTAATCATGGAAACAGTGGAAATTAATTAACTTACCACTCATTTGTGAAAATTCAACAAAAATCTTCACAATAACTTCAGCATCTTCATCGTCTTCTGACTGTCTCTCATTATAAATGATAACTCGTTCGACAACACCAAATTTAGAACACTCGTCTTGAATTTCCTCTTGAAGACTCTCATCGACATCCTCTGGTGCCACCATGTTCCTCAGAATAACCACTCGTGATTCAACTTTTCTCATCAGCTTTTGCATCACAAGATGACGAGCACTCTGGCCTTTTATCGACATATTTTCCTGCTGTTGAAGTGTCTGGGGCTCAGTTTCTTCCAAAAGTTTTTTTTGCAGTTCTTCCTGTTGTTTTTGATGGGCCGCTTGTTCTTGAGCTCGTCTGTTGATCTCTATAACTGGTGGAGTCGTCACTGGAATCTAAAATTAATTTTAAATTGAGAATTTGATGTTAATTATTCGATTTTGAAATTGATTTGATCAATTCAGTTGTAGAGATTTTTTACATTGTGATAAACATCAAATTTTCTCGATAATTAATTATTTTAGAGGAAAATGTCAAGAGACCTTTTTTGTAGAGAATTTTGTGAACTACAAAAAAGGTCTTTTGACATTTGTATCTAAAATTATTCATTATCGAGATAATTTGAAGATTATCAAAATGAGAAAAATTAATTTTGGTACTTTTTTACGACTGCAGTATTAAAATTGATAAATTGATCGATGGAAATAGTGTTTATTTACCACTGGAGGAACGACAACTGGTGGAACAACAACAGCTGCTGGTGGAATGATGACAGGTTGACCTGGAATTGGTTGAATAATTGCTGGAGGTCGAGCTAGTGTCTGGGGAATGGCAATTCCAGGTGGTGGGATTATTGAAGCTACTGTTGCTAGTGTTGGAGGTGCCATCACCGTTGTTGGAGAAAGAGTTGGTTTAACTATACCCGGAAGAGCTATAAAAACAATTATAAAAACTATTGAACATGATTTTTTGAAATTGGAACTAAAACAAGATAAATCCCCTCAATTTTTCATTAACTTTCTGATGAATATCTTCGAATCTAATAGAGATATCAAAAATTTCACAGATACCTTTTTGTAGCTCTCATTCTCATCTACAAAAAAGGTCTTATAAACAATTTCACCATCTCGTCTAGATTCCGAGATATTCATCAAAAACAGTAAAAATGGATAGAAAAAAAATCTTAAAAATTCAACTTACTGGTAGTTAAAATAGGAGGTGCAGTAGTTCCAAGTTTAGTTAATCCCAGAGCAACAGCATTGCTTGCAACAGCATCCATGGCTTGAATTTTGGCAGTAGCTGCAGCAGCAGCAACAGCTGCAGCAGTTGGCATCATGCTAGTACCACTGGGTGGTCCCATGAGTGCATTGGGTGGAGTAATTGCCCTTCCAACTCTCAGATACTGTCCACCAAGGTCAAAAAGATTCATCGAAGAAATGGCCTCGAGTGCTGATTGCATTGTCTCGTACTCAATAAAACCATAACCCTTGTGCCTGTGGGGAGAACTGCCCTGTGCTAATTTGCAGTACGTAATTGGTCCAAATGCCTCAAACACTGATTTAATGTCCTCCTCTGTTAAATCTTGATGGATTGAGGCTATATAAATGCGATTGTAGTGTTTACTCTCTTCTGTTATTTCATCTATCACTGATTGTGCTTGGGGCATGTTTGATGGACGTCCAACTACCTGTAATTATCATCAATTTTCCTCTGATATTTTTCCATAGAAATCTCGATAATGAGTGATTTTAGGAAAAAAAGTCAAAAGACTTTTTTTGTTGGAAATTTTATTCTCTACAAAAAATGTCTCTTAACATTTTCCTTTTAAATCACTCATTATCGAGATAAATCAATAATTAACAAAAATGTTGAAATTTCTCCATTACAATTTATCAATTTTCCATGTTTTATTAAATATTCAATTATCTCAAGAAGGGATAATTTTAGGGAAAAATGTCAAGAGACATTTTTTGTTGGAAATTTGATTCTCTACAAAAAATGTCTTTTGACATTTTCTATTAAAATCACTCAATTACGAGATAAACATGATTACTCCTAAATGAGGAATTGAGGTAAATAAAGTAAATAATAAAAGGTGCCGACCTCAGGAGATAAGGAAGGATCTCGGGATGTTGGAGGGATGTTTATATGGGTACGTCCAGCTACCTTGATATTTCTTCCACCAATCATAACTCCATTCATCTGCTCCAGCGCCAATTGCGCAGCCTCAGGTATTTCATACTCAACGAAAGCAAATCCCTTGTGTTTCTGTGTCACTGGATCCCACGACATATTGATGGATTTAATAGGTCCAAACGGCAAAAATGCCTGTCTTATCGTATCCTCCTTCAGCTCAAAACTTATACTTCCCACGTAAACCCTAAATTTATATTTATTTACAATATTTTAGTATCAAAATTACAAATAATTAACTGAATAATTCAAAAAAATAGAAGAATTTGGTGTATTTTATTTTTAAAAATTGAAGCAATTAACAAACAAACCTGCACATTAGAGCAAGAGCCTGCTGTCTCTGCACCTGATTCCGTTGACTAGCCATTTGCTGCAACACAAAGGACCACAGGCCTTCCATTGATATCCCTCCCCCAATTTTCAAGTTGTTTTTTTTTAATCTTAAAGGATTGTGTCTCGTCCACATCTCATGTTTTTTTTTTTCTCCCCATTTAAAGGTAATTTTTAACTACTTTGATTGATTATCTGAATTAAAACTTTGACTCAATCATTTTTATTTCATTGAAAATTCTCGATAATTGATTTTTTCTTTTAATTTTATGAATAAAATGCTGATTGAGCCATGAAGTATTAATTAAATTCCTGATTTCATGCATAATTTGTGCTCTTCGATACAGCTCAGCTACCGCCGACAACAGTGTTATTTAAAATTACAAAAAAATATTTTTTTTTCGTATTTTCTTACTCTGGTAATTTTTAAATTCACGGAAAAAATAAAATTTTTCGATTGGTGTGGACACTAACCTGCACATTAGCAATAAAACTTGCTGCCGGAGGACCAACTTATTCTTCTGCAGGGAGAAAAAATTCAGCCGATGAGAATTTTTAATTTTTTTCAACTATCATTTAAACTTTTTGATTTCTAGTCTCGGCGGGACGAGCTATTGTTTTAACTATTATTTAAAAAATCGTAAGATGTGACGGGACTTTGGTGCATTCGATGCGGGAAATTTGAAAATACCTGTTGCTGGTGGGCAAGTGTTTGCTTCATCAAGACCATCTTGATGCTTTGCTCCATTGCATACTTCTTGGCCCTGGTGATGGCATCTTGTTGATCTGATGATGTTTTTGGTAGGCCAGCACCGAGAATACCGGGCAGAGTGAGATATTTGGCGCCAGGGCCTGATAAATTAAAAATAAAAATATCTCAAACTCAATTCGTCACTTGATGAATTTATGGATTAAATCTATGAAATGTCAGATCTTATCAGCAAAAATGCTCACGAAATTTTGGAGACAACTGTCGATAACACTTTTATCGATGTATCTCAACAAAAGTTGTCACAAATTTATTTTTATTACATCATTCATTGAATTAATACGAGAAATTGATTATTCATATTTTTGAAATATTTTGGTTGTGAAGTTTTTTAGGAATATCTTTGAATCTAGAGGAGATATCAGAATTTATCAAAAGACCTTTTTTGTAGAGCGATATGAGAGCTACAAAAAAGGTCTTCACGAAAATTGTGCTATCTCCTCTAGATTCAAAGATATTCTCCAAAAACTGATGACTAATTTCAATAACTCACCAGCAACAACTTGCCCAGTCTGATTGAGATCATAAATAGGTCCAGACAGAAATTCCCCAGCATTTCCTGCGAAGAAATAATAAATTACTAAACGATCATCACAAATAAACCAATAAATATCATCACCATCACGCAAATCACCTCAAAATCATGTCAAAAACGTTATTTCAATGAAAAACAATCTAATAATCTGTCGTCATGGTGATAACATTATGGAACAATAATTTTCTCATACAGAGTGTCATTCAAAGAATTGCAAGGGGGGGGGGGAGGTAAATTAATTTCATCTAACAGATGCAGATGTTAATTATTGATTGAAGAGATAAAAATCAGGAAAATTCCAAAACTTCACTGATTCAATTTTTTCCTCTTTTACAAAAATCAAAATATCTCACTAATGAGTAATTTTAGAGGAAAATGTCAAATGACCTTTTTTGTAGAAAAATAAATTTCCAACAAAAAGTGTCTCTTGACATTTTCCTCTAAAATCACTCGTTACTGAGATATTTTGATATTTAGGAGAAGCAAAAAATGAATTAGACAAGTTTGAAAATTTTACAACTGAAAAAAATTTAATAAATTTGATATTGAATGATTGAAGTGATATTTTCTTTCGAAAAATTGACGAGAAGACTTAAAAGAGGAAGGGTTGAAATAAGACAGTAATCGGTGCCGTGCAGCAGCTCCCAGAGCCGGATCTCATCAGTCGTATAACTGTAAGTTTAAAGAAATTAAAACAGTCAAGTCACACCCGATTCAGTGAATATTTAAATAAATAAAATAAAATATATGATAAATCATTTTAAAGAATAATATTTATGTATAATTCACGATGAAAAACGTACGTACAAGCGCGTTTTTATGATTTCACCTGCATTATTGGACAAATTATTAATAATTCCTCGAAATATTTCATTTTTTTTTTGTTCGATATCAATTATTTTTTCATTTACTACGAGTGCATCAGCTAGTCTCTGTAACAGAAATCAGAAAACACGTTGAGAGTAACTATTTCCTTTGAAATTACGTGGAGAAATTCCCTGGCGTCGAGTTGTTGAAAATATCAGTAGAGAAGTGATAGAATCAAAAATTCAAGTTATTAAATATCGATTTATCTCGATAAGGAGTAATTTTAGAGAAAAATGACAAGATACACTTTTTGTTAGAAATTCAATTCTCCACAAAAAAGGTCTCTTGACATTTTCTCTTAAAACCACTCATTATCTGGATAAATCGATAATTAACAAGAATTTCGAAATTAACTCATTACGATTTATCAATTTTTTAAGTCTTGTTAACCATTCAATTATTTCGATAACGAGGAATCTTAGAGTAAAATGTCAAAAGATCTTTTTTGTAGAAAATTCAATTTTCTACAAAAATGATCTCTTGACATTTTCTTCTAAAGTCCCTTATTAACGAGATAAATAAGAAATTGATGAAGATGTTTACATTGATTCAAGACGATTCATAATTTCTCTACTGATATTCACGTATTTGCCCTTTAGCCTCTGTGAAAAACGCCTAAACCTGTTTCGAGAATGGGGTACACTCGTGCTCACGTACTGACAAAAACTAAGTTTTTTTTATATGGTTTTGTCATTTTATATGTCCGTGAGATAGAGATAGAGATTGACTTGTTGTCGACGAGACATATCTGCAAGCACAAAGCAAAACGAGAACATACGCTGAGTGGATTTTATCTGCGCCATTTCACTGATTCTAATAACCCTATTAAAAAATTTTTTTCCCTAATTTTATTGAAAATATAGAGCAATGGCGATTCCATTGATTTTTAAAAATTTATTTTCCTTGCAATTCGAACTCACCTGGTTTAATTATTTAATTTCAATTGAAATAATTATCGGTTTTAGGAAATTATAGTCATCGCCAAAGCCTTCACTAATTAAGAGTCTCATAATAATTATTAAAATTATTTTCAAACGAGTTTAATTAATTTCAAATATTCAAGTTGAATGAAATGAGTCAGAGTTTTTAGTAAATATCTTGAAATCTAGATGAGATGGAGCAATTTTCAATAGGACCTTTTTTATAGAGGAGAATGAGAGCTACAAAAAAGGTCTCTTCAAAAATTTCAATATCTCCCTTCAATTCCAAGATATTCAGCAAAAACTAAACACTAAACAGTATTTAACTACCAATGAGACTCGTAATTAGATTAATTGATTAAAAAATACATAAACTACCCTAAAATGCTGACCTAATCTGTATTCAACTCTATCATGAAGCTGTCAGAACAATTGATATGTTCTCTCAATAAATATCTGTCTTTGAAATTCAATAAAAAAAAAAAAAGCCTCGATTTTGTCTTATTCATTTCATTTTTCTTTTGTTCTGTGTTTCAAAGAGTTCGTAGCGTATTCACTTTGAGATTGTTTGGCGCACACTCATGATCACAGCTCAGTCGTAGGCCACACAGATTCTGTACTGTCACTCTCTCCGCTGTAACATCTCAGAACAGAAGGACAAACCATACATTAGTCTTATTTACGGCCAATTCCAACCGTTTTTTTTTTTTTTTAAAGTTTAGTTTCTTTAATTATCGTCAAGTGACTCGAATTCTTGGCTTCATCAATATCCTACATCACCTGACTATTTTTGAAGAATTATTCACTCCAGCGTTGATTGAATTATTTTATTTACAATTCGCTTTTGTCATTTTAATATAATTTTTTTTTTAAATTTAATTGTGTAAATGTTTACTCAATTTTTTCTTCCTTGGTGTATTTTATATGAATAAAAGTTTGGCAAAATACTTGGCAATTTACCTTCTACGCGGGCTTTCTTCATTGGTGGCTCCATGTTATTCTGGGGTGAAGTTGTCTGAAATTTTTGATGATGAAATAATAAATAAACAGAGTTATCTCGATAATAAATGATTTTAGGTGAAAATGTCAAGAGACATTTTTTATTGGAAATTGAATTCTCTACAAAAAAGGTTCTTATGAAAATTTCCCTATCTCCCCTAGATTCCAAGATATTCCCCAAAAACTAGGATTCAAATTCATCAACTTCTGTTTATGATGATTAAATAAATAAAAATATATTTTTTTAAATAAAAAAAATGTAATTGTTCGATGCGGTTTTGGTGATTAGTCAATAGCATCGGACACGTAAATTAGGAATGGAAAAATCAATAACCTCACACCAAAAAATTACTTTATTACTGTTTTCGATGATAAATGACTTTTAGAAGAAAAATTTAAACTCCAAGGGGCAAAATGGATTTGAGGAATATAAAAATGGTAATTTACAAGTGGTGAATTTAGTTGAAAGTTCAATGAACATCAAATCGCCATGATGAATACCAATAAATCACCAAAACCCTTTCTCCAAGATTAGAAAATAAAAAAAAATTAAAAACTAAAGTTTTAAATCACTCACCATCGCAATTGTACCGTTCATTTTTCCCTGGTAATTCACAGAAATTACGTATAAGATATTAAATCACTTTATTATTAGTTTATAATTCACAGATAATTGTTTTTTAACACTAGAGAAGCAGTTGACGTCACAAGAAAAATGGTGGGAGGACCTTCGCCTTTCCTCGGGGGCTACCGGATGTTACCGAGGCATCAAATCAACTTAAATATTGTTTCAATTCATTAAAAACATTAAAAATAAATTATAAAAAATATTGTAAATTTTTTAAAAATTAATATGATTCATTATAAGTATTATAAACAATGAAAAGTTATTTAAAAAAATTTTTTTAAGGTATTAAAATGATTTTTCATTTGACCCCAGTAGTATTACGCCTCGAAAACATGTGTTGATGACTGTCAGGTTAACTTTAAATAAATAAAAGTGCCGAACATTGATTAATAATGGAAAATCAGGGATTTCAAGTCCAGATAATCAACGATGAGAAGGTAAATATTTTAATTATAATGAGATTAATTAAAAAAGTCATGGGAGTTTATCTAATTAATTCTAATTGTTAACAAAAAATTCTAATTCTCGGGTTTTTTTTTTAATGGATAAATGGGGGATTCTGCTCTACTGGGATCAATCAAGGTTATTTGAATGCAATACAATGAAAATTATCGATTAAATCGATATTTATTGGTGATTGAAGAGCCAAGTGGTGAAACAAGATGATTCCACTCAATTTGAGGTTGAATTTTTCATAAATATCTTTGAATCTAAGGGAGATGGGAAAATTTTCTTGAGGACCTTTTTTGTAGAGCTGAATGAGGGCTACAAAAAAGGTATTCATGAAAATTTTGATATCTCCCTTTAATTCTGAGATATTCACGAAAAACTGAACACTGAGTAAAATTGAATTATCTCGTTTTACCACTTTATCAACGAAATATTCATGAGAATTAGGTTTATTAACATTTTTCAAGTGCAATTAGTTTGTTTGAACATTTTTTATCAAATTCCTAGACAATTTTATGGGATAAATTCACTAATTACTCTCTTATCCTCAGGGTAAAGGCCTTGTGGCACTTCGAGGATACAAGGAGGGTGAAATTATCCTCGAGGAGAAGCCAGTAGTGTCCTGTCAATTCGCTTGGAACACAGATTACCGATATTTGGCTTGTGACAACTGTATGACACCTCTGGAGACTGCTGAGGAAAATGCCAGAAGACTTACAGGAAAGAAAGAAATGGTATTACCATTTCCAGAGTGTTGTGAGACTAAAAAAGAATTAATAACTGAATGTCCAGCCTGTGGAATCAAGTATTGCAGTAATGAATGTCTCAGTGAAGCTTTTCAGAAGTAAATTGATTAAATAATTATTTATATCAACTCCTAAAATCATTATTTTACATTATTTTCATCATTTTTAGGTATCACAAGACAGTTTGCTTGCAATCCAGAGAGAAAAATGAGAATCATCCACTGGTTCAGTTGAAAGAAACTTGGAAACAAATGCATTATCCCCCTGAGACAGCAACAATAATGCTTTTAGCTCGAATGGTGGCATTTGTTAATCAATCTGATGATAAATCCAGTGCTCTATCGATTTTCAATCAATTTTGTCACAGAACTGTTAATGAGGATCAAGAGATTGTACATAATCTGTTGGGGGAAAAATTCGTCGGACAAATTGATGTTCTCAGACAGATGATGGAGAGTGCTTTAAATAATGAGCATGTTTCATACGTAAGTTGTTTAATTCCAGTTTAACACTTGAAATTTTAACAAATCAATTTTTTACATTTTTAATATCTAATTAGCTCGTTAATAAGTGATTTTAGAGGAAAATTGCAAGAGATATTTTTTGTTGAAAATTTCGTCAGCTACAAAAAAGGTCTCTTGACATTTTCCCCTAAAACTCCTAGTTTCCGAGATAAACACACAGTTTCATTTCAGTGGTTCACACCTGAAGGTTTCAGAAGTTTATTAGCATTGGTTGGGACAAATGGACAAGGAATAGGAACCAGTGCTTTCAGCAGATGGGTGAAGAATGTCTCATCTCTTGATTTACCTCAAGACAGAAGAATTCAAGTTGACAAATTCATTGACAGAATTTACGATGACATGGATGAAGGTAAATGAATTTTTTAAACAATTTTCATTAACAAAATGCAATTTAATTTACTTTTTACAGTTGTGGGAACATTTTTAAATAACGAAGGCTCTGGACTCTACAGTCTTCAATCCTCAATAAATCACAGCTGTTTACCAAACGCAATTATCGAATTTCCTTACTCAAATAGCACTTTAGTTGTTAAAACACTGAGAGGGATTAATCCAGGTGAAGAAATTTGTATTGGATATTTGGATGAATGTGAACTTGAACGTAGTAGAATATCAAGACAGAAAATGCTCAGTTCACTCTATTTATTTTTATGTCATTGTGACAAGTGTTTGCAGCAGGCAGATGATAATGATGTAACATCTGAAGAAGATGTTTGTGATGATGATATGTCAGATGGTGAGTGAAATTAATTTAAAGTGTCTAAAAATATTTTTTAATTAAATGAAAGAAACAATTTCTTATCTTCATATATCCAAATTGTTAATATCATTTATTATTTCATAAAAAAAAATATATAAATAAATATTCAACATTAAATCTTGAAATACAATTACAGAACAAATAAATTTTCCTTGTATTTCAGGATATTTTATTATTTATTTGATTATTATTTTTAAATTATTAATTACAATTGAGATAATTTTAAATTTTGCTACTGGGAGAGAATTATTTTGCAGTTCGTCGATATTAATTATTTATTTTAAATCTAAATTTTCACTGTCAATTGATTCTTTCCAGTTTGCATTAATTGAGTTATATAATTTGGGAGTGGATCAGTGAATATTCGTTTTTCGTATAATCTGAGAATACATCCAGCAATATCGTGACTTTTAAAATCCCAGGATACTTTTATTTTATCACCAGAGAGTTCAGTAGCAATTTCTCTATCAGACCAAGATACCTCTGGACCATTGATCTCTAAACTCTCAATCGTTGGGGGTTGATTACCAAAACATTTGGATATATATTCTCTTCTCTGTTTGTGTTGTCTAAAATCTGTTCCTGTAGGTCTACAATATAATTTAAACAAGATTATTAGATTTTTTTATTCAATAAATTGTCTAATAATGTGATAAAACAAGATAATTTATCAAAGAAACTCACTTGACAATTGGTTCAGAGTCTTTGTATTTTGGAGAATTGCATAAATTTTCAATGTGTAACACTCCCTGTTTTTTCAGCTCCAACATTCTACTTAGAGACTTCAAATCCCTTCCCATGAGTTTGAGTTTTTTGCTGCTTTCGTATCCCAATCCTTCGATAATTGCTTGTAAAAATTCCTTAGAAACTCCTTTCTTTGCACAAAAAAAATATCCCTGTCTCAGGAATAAAGCAAAGTATACAGGTACAAGTCTTTTAGACCTCTTCTTCTCACACATGGAGACAAAAGTAATCCCCTGGTGGGTCACAATATTGATGTCCATGTTGATGTGGAGAATCTGGAAAGTCTGTTTCATTCTCTCCTGCATGTCTCTGGTTGGGATCAAATTCTGGTGATTCATTGTCCCTTTCAACTCGTAACCATACCAAACTTTTTTGCCATAATGCCTACTCACATCTTAAACCAGAAATTAATTATAAATAATTATTAACATCCAAATAAATATCGATTTATCTCGATAATTATCGACTCTAGAGAAAAATAACAAGAGACATTTTTTATTAGAAATTTTGTCAGCTACAAAAAATGTCTCTTGACATTTTTCTCTAAAATGTAGAGAGCTATGGAAGTATGGATAATTGATAATAACTAGAGACACAATGTTAGCGTACAAGGCACGTCTGCACGGTATCTTTATTCAGATACAACTGAACGGTCTAGGCCGGTATATTATGAATGTGAGTGTATATGTGAGGGTAACTCATCATCGGTAATTCCCAACACTTCCCCTCAACGATGATGCATCTCCTGTTTAATATATTTTTATGTAATTGTATTTTGTTGATGGGTACATATTCATTTCTTCTCTAGCTGTTCTTCCTGGTTGAAAGGGCTGCCTTTTTTCCAATCCGAAGCCTGTCTTCCCCTCAATCCAGTGCTGGTTTTCTCCTTGATATAAGTTATGTCTCGCCTTGGATCCAAACCCTGCCTTCTCTTCAAGGTTATTTCCTTTTGCTTTGACGCAGATTCTGCTACTTCCCCTCGTCACAGCATTTCTCCCTTCTTTGCTGCTGAAGGGTTTCCTCTGTGTTCGAACTTGATAGAGACCATTTTTTAAGTCTCCGATGACCAACTCTACTCCATATTTATATGCTGCTATTTGTCCTTTACCTTGTGTGAGATGATATCCTTCTTTATCGAGTACTGCTGTCGACAATAGATTTGAGTCAAATTTAGGAACATAGAGCACATTATGGAGCCTCAGAAGTTTCTTCTTTCCATCTGTTGTTACGCATTGTATTCTACCTGATCCAATACCATTCACTTTGCATTTATTTTGATTTGCAACGTGGACGAATGTTTTTCTACGTGTATCGAGTGAGTCGAAAAAATCGAGATTATTGCACACGTGGCTCGTTGCTGCTGAATCGAAATACCACCCTGGGTCATGTCTTATCTCTCTTGCACTGAATGCATACTGGGGTAACAAGGAGCTGTCACTATCGCTATCGCTGTTACTTACGTTCAATCTTTCCACAACGTGAGCTTTGTGATTTGTATTATTTTTATTTTTCCTCTCTTTCCATTTAGAGAATTTGTCACAAAATTCTTTGGTGTGTCCTTCATCTTTACAAAATGTACACAAGAATTTCTTTCTGCGAAAGAATTTGTTTACATGGTAAGCATTCTCCTCGTTCTCGCTGAGGTTTTCATTGTCTCTGTTTTCTTGTCTGCGTTTGTATTCGTCGATCAGTTTCGTTTTCGCAAGGTCAACCGATAGCTCATCTTCTGGTTTTATTTCCAGTGCCGTAACAATGAAGAAGTAAGATGAGGGCAAACTGCCGAAAATTGAACCTATCATGAAACTTTTGTCCAGCTCTATTCCAATGGAGGTCATTTTGTCGAATAAATCTTGTAATTTTGCTAGATGCTCTTCCATATTACCACCTTCTTCTAGTCGTGTTGCATATATTTTTCTGTAGAGCATGGCTTTTGTGGTCGTTGTGCTTCTCTCATGGTACTCCTTGAGTGCTTGCCATATTGCCTTTGCGGTGTCTTTTCCCCTGATCAGGTTCGATTGCGAGTCCTCGACACATAACTTGATTAGACCCCTTGCCTTCGTGTCTTTCTCGTCCCATATTTCTGTCGCCTCCACATCCGAAGCTGCTGGTGGATTTTTCACAATGGTCTTCCATACGAGTTCTTTCTCGAGTAATCCTTGTACACGGAAACACCACATTTGATAATTATCCATGTTGAGCTTTGCAAATGTGCAAGCGGTATCCGCTGGTTTTGCCATTTTGATTTACAAGAATTTTCACCTTCAATGTTATGTTTTAAAGTTCAAAAAAAAAATTGTTACACCCAGTGTGTGAGGGTAACTCATTATCGGTGATTCCCAACATAAAATTATTAATTCTCGAGATAAATTGAAAATTAAAAAAAAAAAAAATTTCTCTACTTACCAATGACTTCCAAAATTGCTAGTCTCTCCTTCAATTCTTTATCCTCAATTTTGTGTCTCTGTAGTTTAAAAAAATATTATAAACTCAGTATTCTCAGACTCTTGAACATGTAAATAAAGCAATTAGACTCACAATAATTGCATGCTCGATGACTCGAAGGGCACAGGCAGTAGTGAAATTATCATGATTCTTGATAAGTCTCTTTCTAACATCATTCCACGAAATTTCTGGAAAATGGGGCAATACCGTTCCCTCCAACTCCTCAAATTTAAATTTTTTGATAGTCGTACTGAGCCGCCGTTTAACATTCAATGCCGCTGTAATTAATTAATTAACTCAATCAATTAAAACAGTAAATAAACATTCAGAGGATCGTTAACACATAACCTCCAAATTGCTCCATTTTGCTCACTTATTAACGCTAATATAATACTAAATTAATATTTACTCACCAACAGGCATTTTTAAAAATCACATGAAATCTCACTAAAAGTCTTTAACTCACTCTTTACCTCATGAAAAACATCAAAAACTCAATAAATTGCTCTAAAAATATTTGAATATTCGTGTATAAACCCGTTGAAGCCTGCTGTGTCAAGCGCAAGCGCACAGCATTGGGCGGTAAAACTAGAATCTGGGGAATTATTTCTGTTGGAGCTGGGGAAATTGGAATTAATAATTTAATACAATTACCATCAAAATAATTAATGATAATTGATATTGATAAGGAAAATGTTATTAATTACTTTGATAAATAATAATAATCGTAAAAATAAATAAAACAAAACGGATAAAATAGTTTTGGTGTCTTCAGTCGGTGAAGAAGGTATCGGTTACCGACAGAGGCGCCATTTTATTAGTACACGGAGCCGCCATGACAGTCGGGAGTGTTGCTTGGTGTTTCTCAGAACCTTTTGGCTCGTTCGAGAGCATTTGGCGGTCAAATTAGGGGTAAATAATGAGGTACTAGTGTTGTAAATAATGTAGATAGTATAAACAAACAACTTATTGATGGAAAATGGTTGATTAATCAAGAATTATGGGAAAATTGATGGACATGATGCTTCAACAGTTTCAGCAGAAAAATGTGAGTCAATGGAATTTTATTATTTACAGAACAAAATTGTTCATTTCAGTTGTCAATTGTTGAAATATGACAATAGATAGATTTTCAGTCTATTGTTATTGTTAAATATGGAATTATCGAATGGGGATGATCGATTTTGAAGGAAAAAAGGACATGTTTTGTCGTTGATATAAAAACAATTCTTCTGGGAAAAAAAAATTTAATATATCGAATTAACTCGACAATGAGTGATTTTAGGAAAAAACGTCAAGAGACATTTTTTCTCGAAAATTGTCTGAGCTACAAAAAAGGTCTTTTGACATTTTCTTCTAAACCCACTCATTATCGAGATAATCACGTAATTAACAAAAATATTGGATTTCATCAATTTTTATGAATAAAAAAGTAACAAAAATACAGATATCTAATTAACAAAGTCATCAGACACAATATCCCTTAAAAAAATAACAACCAAAAACTAGCCAATCATATTCTCAATATTGTTTACTCAATTTTTCGTGTAAATTCACAAAAACCAGGAAAATAATAGTAAATAGCTCGATTGGGGCCCTAATAACACCCCTCGGGGCCTCAATAGTCTTGCTTGGATAATCTTCGATCGGTGTGTCGGGTACGGGAGCTTTATAGATACCGACGAGAGTTGCTGTGAAGAAAAAAAAAATATTAAAGATTAAAAAAGAAAAAAAATTGATGATAAGAGAGGCTGTACAGACGTGAACGGGGTAATTGGGACGGAAAGCAAATATGCAATTACTATATTTTGCTTGGGCAAATATTATAATAACGATGAGGGGGTAGAAGGCAGTGGGGTTAACTAGTGGGCGTATTTATATCGGGCGTGCGATCAACGACGGCTCAGGCGCCTTGGTTGGCATTAAAAACAGCACTGAGGGAACACTCTTGCTCCACCTACTTTTATACTTCAACAAAAAATATATAAAGGACCCCTTTTGCACTTCCTTCCTCTCTTTACTCTTTATTGAGGTATTTTCACACCCATTCACCATCATGAAGTCATAATCTAATTTGTGGGAATGTTAAGGGGCATTTTTACCTGAATATGTACATCCAAAACCGAAAATTAAGAAGATTTTCGTTGATTCGTCCCTTCACTTTTGCTAATTGTTCATTTATATCGATAATGAGTTGTTTTAGAGAAAAATGTTAAAAGACATTTTTTGTAGAGAATTAAATTTCTAACGAAAAGTGTCTCTTGACATTTTCTCATAACATCAATCGTAGTGGAGATAATTGGGACAAATGAGAAATTTAGGATTTTAGTTTTTGTTGAATATCTCGGAAATGGAGGAAGATACAGAAATTTTTGTCAATACCTTTTTTGTAGCTCTCAATTTTCTCTACAAAAAAGGTTCTTATGAAAAAATTCCTATCTCCTTTATATTCAGAGATATTCATGAAAAATATATTAAATTGTTCTTCAAGTCAGGGAAATATTCTTTATTTTCGTAATTTTCTTTCTCTCAGTACTCATACTTTAGATATGACACTGCTCATCATTGATATCCCCAGGAGATTCCCACGCATCCACAATTGAATCCAAAAATTCTCCCAAAACAATTACTTTAAATCCAAATGTGACTTTAATGCTGACCCAAAACTATTTCTCTCCTCTCCTCCAATTATCCGTGAAAAAGACCGCCAGGAAGGACCGACCATTGTTATTGCTACACGCCTCCTGATATTCCGGTCATTCCGTATATTTATCCCCTCGAAACTGGAAAATTGCTCTCAGGAAAAACCCTCAAAAATCCAAAAAATTCTCAATTTGGTTTTTTTTTAATTTCAATTTTCTCATTATTTCATCAATTTAATTTTTGCATGAAATTTTTAATTATTGAATACAAAAATTAAATAAAAAATATAAAACACGTATTTTTATAGATAATCAGTAATTAAATAGTTTTTAATTTTTTTTTCTCAATTTAGTAGTGAATTGTTAAAATCATTCAAGTTGATTTCATCCCAAGTTCAATTTTTGATGGATATCTTGGAATCTATGAGAGATAGAGACATTTTCATAAGGACCTTTTTTGTAGCCCTCATTCAACTCTACAAAAAAGGTCTCTATAAAAATTTTGCCATCTCCTTTAGATTCCGAGATATTCAACGAAAACAATTATCAATTATTTGAAAAAGTAAAAAAATACGTATTTCATATTTTTTATTATTCAATCGGTTAAAAAAAAATTGAAAAAATTTTTTATTATATTGGTAACTCATATACACTCAGATGAAAATATTTTCACAAGTGAAAAATGATAATTTTGACCTCTGAAAGGAACCACAAATGAATTATTCCCCTGTTTACCCTGGAAATACGCTCGATTGAACATTTAAAAACTTCCTACGAATTCCTACAAGTTTATTATCCAACGAATCCCGTCGTAAATTTGCCCAGTCACCTCTTGCTAGTCTAGAGTTTCAACTGGTGAGTTTGAAGAAGAAAAAAAAAGAACAAAATTTGGCAAAAATAGGTTATTTGGGTTTCCGTATTTCCGGAAGATAGTGAGTTGATTTGCGCTCCAGGATAATTCGTTAATAATTGGGCATTGGTTCCGCAAGTTTTGTGAAGTGAGCAAAGAGAGGATAAGGGATAGGACTCCCTCACGCTGGCCAACTGGGGCCCCAGGTGTCTGTATGGGGAAGCGTGGCGGACGCGTGCTTATCCCCACCTCATCATACTCACTGCACACACGTTCCCTATCTAGTTATTTTTTTTAATAATTTTTTTTCAATTTTATTGTTTATTTTATTGTTTTTTGTATCATTAAAAAAATAAAAACCCATTTTGCCCCAGTGGTTTTTAAGTTTCGAATAAATCATTCTCCCTCTTCAGGAATTAATCAATTTGCATCTGGTGATTAGTTTTCTAATGAAATCCCGAAATCTGAGGGAGATAGCGAAATTATTGAGAAGACCTTTTTTGTAGAGGAAAATGAGAGCTGTAAAAAAGGTTTCTACAAAAATTTCGATATCTCTTTTAGATTTCGAGATATTCTCCAAAAACTGTTTAGTATTTGAATAGAATCAAATCACCTGTTTCACTGAATTCAGTTTTTATTGAATATCCCTAAATCCAAGAGAGATATCGAAAATTTCATAGGGACCTTTTTTGTAGCTCTCAATTTTTTCTACAAAAAAGGTCTCTACAAAAATTTTAATATCTCCCATAGATTCTAAGATATTTCCTTAAAATGATTTTGTTCATTTTATTCGATCGAAAATTAGTTTTTGGATTATTTCAGAAACTATGGGGGCAAAATGGGTAATTTTTTTTTTTTCAATTCGAGGGTAATATCCCTGTCTATTTAATGAAACTATTGAAAAATTTTTATCTCTTAAATTTGTAAAATGAAATTAAAAAATACAATTTTAATTAATCTTTTTCATGTTCAATTCCTGATGGAACACCCACGCTTCACATTGCCTCCAAACCCCACCCAATAAACTCAAATATAACCGAAAATCACCAATGCAGGGCTGCATTATCCCAGCGGAAAGGTAGTATTTAAGTTTCGATGGAAATAATGCAATTATCAAATTAAACCTGGCACCCCCACTGGCGTCTCCAATCGTATACCTTCCAAATTTCAACTGAAATACTTTTTTTTTCTTAAAATCTTTTATTCTCAACTCTTACGCAAAATCCCCAGAATTTAATTGGATAATTACCAAGTATAGACGGCCGAAGGGGTCAACTGGTCAGACACTCTGATGCACACGTGGGATTTACAGTCTAAAAATTCCAATCGAGATGAAAAAAAAAAAAGAATTATTTGGAGCAGAAAAATGAATACAAAAACTTTGAAATATTTTACTCAAAAAATAAAAAATCATTTTACGGATATAAATGGTGCCACGTGAGTCAGTGGTTTCGGGCCAATTGGCCAATACAATGGTATTATATTAAAAATATAATATTTTCTATTCCAACAATACAATAAAATCGATGATTCTTCTTTCATTTGTTATAATGTCTTCAAAACAATTTAAATACGAGAACTTTGTAACGAGGAGGGCCTTCTAACCAATACCGCAATAGGGGGCGAACCGCAAAAGTAGCAATTTTATTTTTATTTTTTCCTTTTCAAAAGAAAGCCGATGCCTAACCAGAAATTCCATTTAGAAAAAAAAAGAAGGAAGCATCTTCCGCCGCCTTGTCGGCGTGACTAAAAATCCACTAGAGTCAGACTAAATCAATGAGCAATTGGTGAAATAAAATATTTTTTAAAATTGTTATTATTACCCATTTTGCCCCGTTTTATATCGAACAAATGGATGAAAATTTTGATTAATTTTTGAATACTGAAAAGGGGCAAAATGGGCCATATTTTCGATATTTAATAAAAAAGAAAATTAATTTTTTTTTTAAATTGAAAATTAATTGAAAAATATTAAATCATCAATTTTTCATAAATTAATACATAATAGATCATTTTTCAATTTTATATTGTAGTGTTAGTTGCACCAGAGGGTGCCCATTAACCCTCCATTGATTTCAATATCCCAATTTTGAGTTTCATAAAAAATGGCATTTCATCGTTCCCATTGTTTTCCTCCATTTTTTTTTTCTACCGTCAATTGTGATGAGACACTGAAAAATGATGGAAAATAGTGTCCAATGATCAAAGCTACTTCCCCCGAATTTTTCAAAGGACTTTTTTTTTTTTCTTTTTTCTTTAATTTTGGATAGAAAACTCACGAGGTATCTAAGGCTTCTGGGTCCTGCGTGGGCCTATTAAATTGCCATTTACGAAAACGACTTCCTGCAGTGTCTTTGTGACTTCCGTCGAGAAACCAAAACAGTCCTTCCCCCCCTGGATAATTCATTTTTTCAATTATACCCACATATTTATGTGCGAAATAATTATACACTAATTTTTATTTTTTCCTTCTTTTGGTATGGGGGTAAAATGATTAATGATCAATTGATCTGTCACATGATTTCCGTTTCATCTTTGAATACGAAAAAAATAAAAATTGAATCAATTATTTGGAACAAGAATTTTCCAAGCAAAAGTGAGATTGATTGTAATTTTTCTCTCTCTAATTATAAATTTCCTATACGATTTTTCTTAATTACCAATAAAAATTGAGAAATGCCTCCTGTCATTAGACTTCCGTATCCCACATTTCATCTTAAGATTGAAAAGGAAGACGAAAAAAAAAAAAAAAAATTGAATTTTAATTAGCCCAGATCCACACCCACGATATTCGTCAGTTTTTCGTGTACATGGGAAATAGGTGAGAAAGTCACATGGGATTTTTCTCACCCGATAGCACCAAAAAGTCAATGAAAAAATGAGGAAGAGGGGGGAGCGGGTGAGCGAACAAGGTAGAAGGGGGGTGGAGACGGACAACAGAGTCCAGGGGAGGATGAGAGAAATGGTGAGAGGAGGTGAAACGATGCGACTCCGTGGGAAGCATGTGAAGACGATGCGAAAGATGCAGTTTAAAACTCTCATGGGATCATCTCGTGTTGCTCGTCCCTCTCTCTCTCTCTCTCATCCACTTGTAGTTCAGTGGGCATCGTCTCCCAGCCTCTTATATCGTGTGGGCTCTCGCACCAGTATACATTCCGTATTCTTAAACTTCTCAGTTTTAGCTGATATGTTCAGGTAACTAGAGATTAATGGGGCTGAGGTATTTTACGGAATATTAGGCAGTATTTGGGGTCATATTGGGTTTTAAATGTTGATTATGTTCAATGACATTGTCTCTGGTCGCAGAGCTCTGGGACCTCCGATTTCTCGAGTTGGGTAATTTGGTATATTTTGCTTTTTATCACTTTTGACATAGCCTGGACACTTTTTTTTCGTTGCCCATTTGGGGAGTATTTCTCCAGGACCCCCCGATGAATATCCAATCGAAAAATTGCCAACATAAACCTTTTTACATATAAAAAAAAAATTATCCCGTCTAAATCCTCTCTCACGTTCTACACGCGGTGACAGGGCTCATATTATCATATCCGTGGACTCCACTGTGTTCATTCTACTGTGTGTAGTTGACCGCGTGACACAATGGAAGATTTTGACTGGACCCACATGAAAATTCTCCCACAGGGAAACAAGAAGACATCGACTCATTCCAAATCCCTAGAATCATTTTTATTTTCTTTCCTCGACTAATTGTGAAGCAAAAATGTCGAGACATTCCCCTAATCGGTGGTTAAAACTGGTCATAATCCACTTGGAGTAAATAACAGTCACGGTTGCAGTGATTCGCAGATTCTTCCTCGTGTTAAAACAAAACGTTGAATTAACGCCTCTCAAAAAAGCCGAGTCACTCTTTCTTCTTTTTGGGCTTCTCATCAAGCGTAATCAGGTTTTTTTTTTCTTTTTTAATCTGTTTGGAGATGGTGAAAAATGGAGTAACGAATCCATTCTGCCCAAACACATGTTAATCTCCACAATTTAAATTGTCTCTTAACCCATTGAACAGCATAGCCTCTTCCCCACTCTGCCGACACTTTCTTGTCAACTGGAGAGGGGATGGCGCGCTCAGGACTGTGCGTATGAGTATTGTTTGAAAAGATGGGGGGGCCCATTCAACTCATCACTATTCTCAATTATTTCTTCACTCTTTATATCTAATAACACTTTAATAATAATATATTTTTGAATAACATCCATCCTGATAATAATTTTTTAAAATATTTTATCATTCAATGGTAATTGAAAAGATTTCTCTGTGTACGATCCTGCTACCTACCTCGGCGGGAGTTACATCTACGTGAATACACACTCGCAACCTACCACACAGCGTTGCCATGCTTTCTCATTGGCGCTCCCCCCACCACGCTCACACCGATACGTTTCGTGATCTTTGCTGTTCAATGGGTTAATAACAAAATATCTCGAGAATTTATGAGACTATGTCAGTTTAGTTATTAAGAGGTCTTTCATAGGCAGTGATGTCAGCTAAATACAGTTAATAGTAATCCGATCCTCTTTCTTCCTGTACTCCTAGTAGATTTCTTCTTCTCATATTTAAATTTTATCTAGAGATCTCACTGTCAATGAAAATCTTACTTTTCCTAGGAAAAAAAAATAAAAATTAGTTTCTCAAATTTACGGAAAAAAGCAAAATATCAGAAAACAAAACATTCTTAATCTTTCCAGGTACGAAAAAGAAAAAAAAAAACGGTTGAGGGAATCTCTGTGAACCGTTCGGAGAGGAAATAGCGGAATAATTAGGGGCTTTCCTTTATATTTGTCTCAAAAATTCACTGTGGGAGGTTAAACTCTAGGGTCCTCTGGTCATCCAGTGATCCAGGTCAGGCTCATCATCACCTCTCGAGGTTTTTCAGTAGCATCTCAACAGCTTTTTCTTCATGGGGTGACCATTTAAGATGGGTCTCACTTTAATTATCCTTCACTTTTCCGTGTGAATTTGCTAAATTTTAGGTTCAGACGAAGAAGAATTATAGTTTTTGGAAAAATGATAGAAAAAAAATTGCTTCCAACCGGAAGCAAAAACTATTAAAGTAGAATAATTACTAGAAATTTAATGTTTACTCGGCTCTATGGGAAAGTTAGTTTGTCTCAAGTGCTTGGGATGAAAAAAAAAAAATGCATACAAAATTCCCTAAAGACCTGATTAATCCTTACGACACTTCACTAATCGGCAAACTATCCCCCCAAGTACCCTCAAATCATTCACAGATTTGATTCAGCCTCTGTGTATACACACATTCAAGCTCAACGTTTATTCTCAGCTATATTCCGTTTAGACTGGAGTACTACTTGAAATAAAAAAATTTCAATGGCACTTGATATGAGTGGTTGGGGCCAGTGTAAATATCATTGTTACAGTGTGCTCAAAGGATTCGATGAATGTTTTATTAGTGGAAAATTAAAGAATAGCGAGATTATTTAACAATTTGTAATGACAAAATTGAAATTTTTTGTTTTTTTTTTTGATAAATGATAAACTGACCCGTTTTGCCCCAGTGCTTTCCAATCTATTATTTTTATTTAAAAAAAGAAAATCCAAAAATTAAATTTATCAAATCAAAAATTTCTTGTGGTTTTCAGCTGTATCTCAAAAACTAATGGGGCAAAATGGATTATTCTTAATGCAATTATTTGCAATTTTGAATATTACCGAATTTTCATAGAAAAACTGAATATTGGAAACGAAAAAAAAAAAAAAATGAGGAAATTGGAAATGGGGAAGTTAAAAAAAAAAGTGAAACCGGTAACTCATTGTAATTTAACAGGTATACCCTGTTCTTATTCCCCCCCCTTGGGTTAGGGTCCAGTGAATTCTTCGCACGTATTTAAAAGCGTTTAAGGGGTAAGCCTCGAGGGCCTCAAGTGGTCCTCTCTTTTGGCACACGGCCTACATGGTTGAGACCTGTCTCTTCCCCCCCAATTTTTTACATTTTTTCTTTTCCCCTCCAACATCTCACCACAATGCACCCCCTCGCTCGCTTTTATCCCTCTTTCTCTTGCGTATTATTTGTTGGTGAAATAACACGCTGTCAGTTGTGGCTGGATATGCTAAATATACGCTAGTTGAAAGACGTATCAAAAATTGATCCAACGACTCGTCTCCTCATGTTGTTCAAGTGTTATGGTTTGGTACCATATTCTGGGGCCATTCATTCTGATACATCATTCCAATAATAATTCATTCCTTTTTCCGATTTCATTTGTTCAATAAAAATCGACTTTTTTTTTTGGGACTTTTGTATTACTGATTTTTTTACGATTCAAAATATTATATTGCAGGTGCAGTTGATGGAGAAATTCAACAATCGAAATGGCAATCCATCGGTCATTTGTCTGCCAATGTCGGAGGGGGAACAGGTGAAGGTAGGAATGCATAATATTCAGTTAGTTGATGAGTATTTATTATTGTTTATGTTGGGGTAAATATGACATTATTATTATTGAAATAATTAATAATTAATTAATTTGAAAAATATTTTTCAATTTAATTACTTCAATTCATAAATAAAAACATCATATCAATCTTCGACACGTGCCCTAGGTTTACCCAAATGATATCCACTGGGAAATCTCAGCGAATATTTATGAAAAAAAAACATTTCATCACAAAATTAATTTTTACCATCTTAAAACAACAATTTCCCCTAGAATCAAATATTGACGTTATTTCCAAACGATCAGATCCAATTAATACACTGGGAACGACTTCCGCAATAATTTAGATCTCATCTTCAGTTTCTTCGAAGTTAAAATTTTAGAAAAAAAATAGTAAACTAGATGAAATAAACCGAGGGGGAGAGAAAAAAATACCGAGTCCGCCCAATGCGAAGTTGGAAGGTCGCAGAGGGTTAACAATGAAGTTATTAAGTTATCCTCTCGAATAGTCAAGGACGACTGGACTGTAAAATATTTAAGACATTTTGTTGAGTCGTATCAAATGGTAAGATCCCAGATTATAATAAAATGGGGTAAAACGGTCATTTATGAAAATTAATTGATCAATTAATCGATTGAGTTTATTATGAATTCATGAAAAAAAAAAATCACATTTTTTAAAAAATTCAAAAGTGTCCATTTCACCCCACTACATCTCGTTAGGTCCCACCACACGATCAATTGGCTGATGAAACAACGTTACGAACAAGGACCGATCCAATCCATTGTTGAACCACATAATTAAAGGGGATTATAATGACGGGATCAGCTCCTCTTTCTGCCAAAAAAAAAAAAAAAACGCATTTTTATATATACACGTAGATGATGGTATTAACTTAATTGCTTTATTAGATTAGATTCGGTATAAATTGAGAGAAACCTGAGGCTACGATATTCGCACAACATAAAATAAATCCTCACTCTTTAAAATTCTCTTTAAAAAAAAAACCTTTTTTTTCTTTGTGAATGAAAAGAATTGTTCAATTTTATTTCAAATTATGACAAGACTCGTGTCAAAGGTCAACAATATCATAACACCTCTGAACTCGGTGTATGTCATGGTAAATGGATAACAAGACTGAGCGTGGGCGGAGATGTCAGCTGGTAGGGAGGAAGGGGGAGGGGGGGATTCTTGCAAAGTGGCTGGTGTCACGAACTTTTCGGATTTACTCTTCATCATGGGATGATGATGATGGGGTAATAATCCCCCTCTTCACTTCTGCAAATTCTCACATTTTTTACTGCTTTATTTCCGCTGTCAACACATTTTAAAAACCAATTGGCTTGCTAAGCGAAGATAATATGAAAACATCAACAGAACATTCACCCCGAAACAAAGGGATTCAAAAGTTTTAGAAAATGTTGGAAAAATAATTTTCTTCGACCCCCCAAATACAACAGCCGCATAATAAAATAAAAACTCAGAATCCAGAACATAAACAAAGAAAAAAAATGGGTGTTGGCAACGATTTATCCAAAGTATTATTCGGGAAAATTGTAAAGGAGTATTTCCAAATTCTTTATAGTCAGAGTATACGAATTAAGGCGTCTCACTGGACCGCATAAATTCATCGAGTGAGAAAGAATATACCGAAGAAAGGGGAGCACCACACTGTGGCGCTTTTTTTTTTTTTTTTTGGTATTTATGAGAACAGACAGGAATGGGCGTTGACGCGAGAGGCAACGGTCAACGAAATAGAGACGTTTCAATAGTACCTCTTGTCCAGCTGAATGATGATTAATGCTACTGACCGTGGGTGGCCCTTAGAAATTCAAAGACTCATTTTCCATTTTCCATTCACATTCTCTGATTCACCCTCTGACGCAATTATATACCCAAGATTCAAAACATCGTAAAAGAAAAAAAACGTGAGAAAAGAAAGGATTTTATTCCTGTGATTAAATTCATTTTGCGGTTTGTGATGATTAAAAAGCGTTTTATGAAGATTGGAATGCAAACCACTGGTGTATACAAAGCTGTATTTATACGTAATGATGACTAGTATGTTGTTTAAAGTGTTAGTCGCAGGGTGATTGAGGTGGCAGCAATAACCCGTTTGGTATAGCGACATCATATCTTGATTTGTGGTGTATAAATATATCTACAAATGCCAACTTTGTAATGAAGTAACCCGCCTCTTCCTCAATATCTGTCTGTTCCATTCACTGACGGCGCTCAAGAACTACGTAAAATCTTGGTTCATTTTCTTATCCAACACGTGCTGGATTTTACTGTTTTGTTTTTTTTGAATTTATACAAACATTCTATTATAAAAGTTTATTGAAAGCTAATGAAAATAATTAAATTATTCCCTCAACTGCCAAAAGACAAAATACATAAAATTGTCTCGTAATGCTTCGCAGTTGAGTCTTAAAAATACCATCTTTCCATCGAATGTATTGAGCCTGAAATTGATTCAGGAAGGACAGATTCATTCTTCAAATGTCATGTTTAGAATTTTCAAACCAAGACAATAACCCTTCCCCATTTGGGAGAGGGATGCCTGTCTCAGGGTCCAGATGGGACAGGAAGCCGTATAACACGACTGTGAGGAGTTGGCGCAAGCGATAAAAGTAAGCTTCAAAACATTTCCCCATATTGAAGGCACCTGCCCCTTCTTGTGTAGGGATCCAAGCCCACAGATGCTAAACGCAAGAGTAACAACGATATACGGGACTAAAATTCTCGAGGCATCAGGAGGGACGATTATACAAATGACCTAACAACCGAAACCTCTTGCGTTACGCTTCTTTATTCTATGTTGCTGGGAGTACAGAAGCAACACCATTGGTACTAATGCAGTGCTCATTCCACAGTTGAGTACTTGTGGAAAAATACCATTGCATCATTATACAGCTACTTGTAATTACTTTAAAGCGTAACACTCCGGTATTACATCTTTAATGTCTTTTTGTTGTTGCGGTAGGTATTCTTGGCACGTGGTTGAAGGTGGGGGGAGAAAAGGTTGAAATAAGTTGATAAAGTCGTGGAGATCACATAACCCCGTTGGTTAGTAGTCTTCTTGTTATTTACGAGGCAGCACTTCTGAGCATTCTGCGCTCTACTGCTCCCCCTTTGTCGGTTTTTTTTTTCGACCGGCATGACAGGGAGCAGAAGAACATTAAAACACGAGGTCAGCAGCCAGAAGCGGGTCAATCAGTTTTGTCGATTTTACGGTAGAACCCTGAAAATCCATTCAATGGGGGTATCATTAGGTATTGTAACTGCAGAAATTGGGAGACATACTAACTTGTTTGCTATTAGTCTCTAGAAATTAGTAATTGACAGGAATTGTGAGGAGAACGCTGGTGGTGGCCTGACAGCTTCAAGTAGGCGTGGTTTAGAGTCTTCCCGTGAAGAGATTTTGTGATTTTGTCTCCTGTATTAGGATGAGGGACACCACAAACTTGTTGACGAAGGGGGGTGGGGGGTGATTTGTCCTTGTTCGGTGAGGGCTTCGGGAACCTGCCGCAAATGATACCGTTTGGCCGTTGCGGTTGGTCAATGTGCTTCGGAGATAGAAGATTTGGGATATTTGAGCTTGTTATGGGGATATATTAGAAGGCGGCATTTGTCCATGGTTTGTTTGACAAAAGACTGGTTCACTGGAGATTCTGGTTGGTAACGTTTGATCTAGAGCCTGTTTGGATAATCTGACAAGCTTATATATTTACTATTTGTTGGTCATCAATTGTCAGTCAGGGAGGTCATCAACTCATTGATCAATCAATCCTAGATGTAATTCCTAATCTCCGAATGATTATTATCCACGTGTTAGATCCTTCAACATCCACGCTAACTCGTCAGGACCACCCAGTCAAATTTGGATCAACTCGGTGTCAAGTATCAAGGCGACCTACGGGATATTTTGGAATTTCTTTGACACCTGTAAGCTTGCCAGGGCATCAAACTATCGATTCTTATCCCTCAAACCAATACATAACTACATCAATATACAAGGGCCAATAAATTTCCGAGAAATAGAATGGTCCATCTACTCGCTTACGCATCAATTCAACCTCGTGTTGCTTCCACATATCCAAATCCCTTCCACTATCTCCCTGTATCTATTCGTTATGCATATTCAGCAATCCTGAAAATAGAATATGATACATATATTCATTCTGATCGAATGAAACACTTCGATGGAAAACTTTTGAAGAAAAGGGATACGGTGACAATAAAGTAAGTCTTCCAAGACTTCGCACCTATTTGAACCCATATTTCTATCTACACTTCGAATCAATGAATACCTCATACCCATCCTGATCTGTCACAACCCTAGAGTTGGGCCCAATTTCCATCGGAAATGATCTGTATCTTGGGTTCCTTGGTGACCCTAAAAAAAAAACATCCTTTCTCTACACCACCAGGATACGATCTCAATGTAAACGTATCGTGTTCGACGGGTCCAATACTTTCACTGTTATCTTGTAATCCCTCCCGATGTTTTTCATGTTTTGGTGATTTTGTTGAGACAAAGAGCCATGTATCAGTCATCTCTGCACCCTTTGGACAGTAATAGTAGACAAATAGTTTCTAAACGACTGGTTCGTGATATTAGGAATATCCCATTGATTTTTAATGTTCCACGTGACGAAAAATTATACATCAATTTTTCAATGTTGAGAGTTTAATTTCCTGTCTTGCAACATCATAATGCCCATGGAAAATCCCTCTCCTCTTTTATTAAAAAAAAAAAAAAAAAAAGTATATGAAATTATCAGAAAATAGCTTCTTGATGCTTCCGCCCGCTAATTCGAAAAGAGAGATGCGTCTCATGGATATAAAAGGGCCTTTTGTAATAAAGTTTCACGGGTAAAGGAGGAATCATATTGTGTATGGAAGTGAGAGAGACAGTAGTGGGGCCCCGAGGGCCCTATCGAAATTTGAAGATGAAAGTCGATAGTGGCTTAATCGGGCAAACTCGTGGGGTTTTTATGAGGAATATATATATATATATATATATATATATATATATATATATATATCAGGGGGCCGCCCACATCCGTTGCCACCCATCACCCGTCACTCAATGTTAGTTTTCTCATACTCCGGAAAGCATTATGTATAACCATAATTCCTTGATACATGAACAATATCCTTTATGTACAGGGAATGATGAGAATGTGTGCGAGGGGTCTTTTATCCTCAGTGTGATCCGGATCGCGTCGTAATTGGTTCGTTGCGCTATAAATCACACTGAGGGTCTTAATTTTGGCTCCTTTTCAACGAAATGTTTAGCACTAGTAAAAGTCACTCTTTTGGATATTCTGATTTTTTTTTAAAGGAGAAGACATTCAGCAATTTCTGAATATTCACAGGGCAATCTAACATAGAAATTCTCTGATTTCTATATGAATTTGTAGTTTTTTGTACAACATCATATACAGTAATAAATATTAATCAATTAATCAATCAATCTGAAAAACTCGAGATAATCCAAACCTAAACATCGAGTTGAAGTGTTAAAGAACACAGAGAGACACTGACTCCTTCTTTTCTTCATTCCACTGTTTTCAAACCAAGAGTTTCAGCCATATGGGTAGCATACGGTGAGCACGGCTGACTGTGGCTTTAATCTACTGCCAAACTACTGTCAAAAAAAAGAAAGAAAAAAAAATCAGGTGGCCCCTTACGCACTTGGGGCGCCTTGAGGGTGACCAGGAGGGTGCATTACCGTCTCAAGGTATGGAGAGACGTCCTGGCACGCGCCCCGTCTCGCTTTCCTGTCTCTCAAAACTGAGTTGATTGGCTCCGATGAGCACTAAACAGTGGAGAACGAAAGGGATATTAAAAAAACTTATTAAGGAAATCGTGTAGTTCAACATTTCATTTTTATTGTTATTCTTTTTTTTTTTCGTTATTATGATGACCTTCGAAAAAAATTGGAAAATGGTGGCACGTGGGGTTCCAAAGATGCGGAGAAGGGAGAGTTTTTGTTTTTTACGAGGGGATAGATCTAAAAGAGTGAAATGAAATAGAAGATGTAGGTGTTGTCTACTGAGATGAAGCTAAGAGAGAGATGAAGAATTATTTTTGGTTGTTCTCAACATATATCCCTCGCTTGCCAACTGTCCCAGGTGTATATGCGTAAAAAGTCTCAGGGCGTGTGGCTGGCGCGTGCTCCCTTTCTCCTTTTCTACTTTTACCTTCCCCTAAGGTTACAAATTCTCTCCCCCTCTCTTCCCCCCACCTCATTTCTCTCCCTTTTTTTCCAACATTCATCGGCGATTATTGTTTTTCCTCGATCACGATTCGAGACACGCGATACGTACTTTTTTCATCGTGAAATTAAATACTTCTAATACCCATTGACTTAAGGTGTTTCATGAGATATTTATGGTCAAGCCTAACTGTCAATTTTTCTCAGTCATCAGAAAAAAACCGTTTTTCCCCCACTCAACTGCAAAATTTGATCAATTTCTGACGCGTAGTTTTGACGATATTAATTTTCAAAGTTGTTGAAAAATTTATTGGGGGATGATAATCGACATAACCTCTCAATCTTTCTCACGTAATGTTTTTTTAACTAATAAAAGCCATCATTGTTGAATAATAATGCAGATGAGTATTACCTGTATTGTTGATCATTGTAATTTGTACTCACAGTTTGAAGAAAAATGATTTTCTCTGAATTTTTAAATATTCACAGTGCACTTTAACCTAAAAATTCTGTCTTACCGACCGAGCACTTACAAAGTACTTTAATTGTATACATTAAAAAATACCTGCTATATTTCACAACCGTAAAATTAAAAAAAATTGCTCGACAAATAACTCCTAATTCACCAAATCGTGTTTCTCAACTTTCTCACATGCTAAAATTCTCCCTCCTAAATAATATTCATGTTCCAGTGTTTTGGTTATTGATTAATTGCGTGTCGGTGCTGGCGGCGATATTTTAACATTGGAAAACAATCGGTGGTAGTCAACAGGGCTTCTGAATCAGGGGGAGAATTAGACCACTGGTCCATTATGCAAATTCACTACCACGAAGCCCCATTCACTGAATTTAAAATCCACTGGTTCGTTGTTTGACACGCATTATCCAATTCACTCCTCTTCTCTCTTTTTTATTTCACATTTTTTTTTAATAAAATGTTTCGTACACAAATCTGTGATACATGAGGACAGAATTATGGCTAAAGGGAGGGGAAGCGGTCCAATTGATCTCCGACTTTGAAAAACTAGATTCAATTCGGTAAAAGGGCGTCAGTGGTACATTCAAAGGATGGGGTTAGCCGATGCATCTCTCTGACCCTCCTTTTTCCTACTACGGAACACGAGAGAGTCCCTTTCTTCATCCGCCTACCCTTGAAGACAAAGTTCCACTTGAAGTGAAAATTAAGAAAAACAGAATTCAGTTTTAATTATCAATTTTCAAACATTTTCATTTTTTATAATCATTCGATTCATTCAATCAATTTTTTAAAAAATTGAAAAATTAAATAGATCAAATAATTGAAAAAATGAGATACATTGGAGAATTATACCGTTAAATACCAAAATTTGCTCATTCACTTTGACCTTGACTATGACACCCCCCCCCCCCCCTCTCCACCCGAAATAGACAAGAAAGTAATACGAAATGTGGTAGCGAGACTGGATAATTCGATGATCGAGTTCCAAGAAAATTCGTCGAAGGCCCATCTTAGTTCTCGTGATTTAGTTAATAATTTTTTCTACCTTTATGGCCCCCTTGCACCAGTAAGAACGTTCGTGCTTTAAAAAGTACCCCGAGGCAATCACCAACCAAGTCCCTTATCGATTCATCCTCGATCATAATTTGAACCAAATCACATGCAGAAATTCAATTCTTGGGTCCCAATAGTTTTTGAAATAATGAAGAAAAAAAAAAAAACATTATTTTAAACAATTCTAAAGTGTATCAAAACCTTGTCCAAAACCATTAATCCCTGATTCAACATCTCCATTGAGATCCTTCTCCTCAATTTTGAAATTTGCCCGGGTTCAATTAATGATTGCATCATGGCGAAAAATTTGCCCTAAAAACCCCGAAAAAAATTGGAGATTTTTGATACTAGTGGGTTCGATTGATCGACCATCAATCACGAAATATCTCAGTAGGACCGCCGAGGTTGAGGGGTAGGTCTGTTCCGTTCTGCCCCCCTCACAGATGAATCCACCGAGAACCGAAGCACTCATAAATAATGTCCTAGTTGCCTCGGAGAAGATGCATTATCCTCACGGTAAAAAAAAACGTGTTATTTGCCACCGAGCTCCACCAAATGAGTTCACTTTGTATTTAATTACTCGTCTCACGCCCACCCGAGAGCCCAAGAGCCTCTCGACCGCCCTCGAAGAACAGATCACTCTCCTTCTACTCCTCTTTCTTTTTTTTTTTTTCCTCTTTCGCAAAGCGTCGCCTTCCCAACTTTCTTTCCCTCGGATTCCTCTTACGTTTCCCTGATATATTCTCCCTCCAGTGTCTTGAAAATATTTCCATGAAACATTTGGATGAAATTGACTCCCTTAATTACTGGGTTCCAGTCCCAATTGCCGAACTAGATCTTGATAGATGAAAGTAATTCGTTATCATTTTGCTAGATATGTTGGACAACATGAGCTAGCCCACTCGACCCTCCATTGAAATCGAGAGTGGGCTGAGACTATTTTGAAAGGGGATTGATTCATACCCCAAGGGTAACCATAAACAGGGTCCATTAGAACTGAGACTTTAAATCAAACATTTTTTTTTTCCAATTTTTTTGGAAATATCCCCGCGCTTTCACTTTTCATTTTTCTCTATGTCGGATTTTAATTTTTTTATGTTGAGGTGTGAAATCGATCGTCTGATTTTTAATTTAATTTTTGGTGGAGGGTGAGTTATGGGGTTGGGACTAATATTTGAACAATTTCTGGCGCTTAGTTTTCAGGATATTAATTTTCAAAGTTGTTAAAAAATTCGTTGGGGGGTGATAGTGCCATTATTTGACCGAATATTGATAGGTTGCAGTGAAAGGCATGAGACTACGTACGAATTAAAAATTGTAAGTGAATAGAAGAACAGTTGACTCATGAATTACGAATGATAATTATGTTATTTGACGTTTAGGTAGAGAGAAATTATAATTGAAAGACAATCGTTCAGCGTTTCTCTCTCTCTCTATCGACATAACCTCTCACTCTTTCTCACGTAATGTTTTTTTAACTAATAAAAGCCATCATTGTTGAATAATAATGCAGATGAGTATCACCTGTATTGTTGATCATTGTAATTTGTACTCACAGTTTGAAGAAAAATGATTTTCTCTCAATTTCTGAATATTCACAGGGCAATCTAACCTAGAAAATCTGTTTTATCGACCGAGTATTCATGAAAAATGTCAACTAAATTCCAATTTAACCTAAAAATTCTGTTTTACCAACCGAGTCCTAAAATTTCTTAATTAAAGTGTTATCCATCACGAAACTCTTTCCGAAGAACAAAACACCGAAAGAAAATACGAGATCTGAAATAAAGAGTTTGGAATCCCTCAAAGAGGGGATGAAGGACAAGAGTCTTAAGTAAAGGGATTATTATCGGGGCTGCTACTTAAAGGGATATTTTTTTGGTGTTAACCCCCTCCTTTCTCCACTGAATCACGAAATCCAAGATGCTAATGCCCGTTCGAAAAAAATATGACAGAGTACATTGTGAGAGAAAGATGGAAAAATTGGCCCGAGATATCGGGTTGCTGGAGTTTTTGGGGGAAGACCACCTTAGCGTTCCACCGCAAAATTTTATCCTACCTGTTTTCGCTAATTGAGCGAGGAAAGATGTAACTGGACCTTACGCCCCTGAGGTATTTGCACCTTTTTTTGTGTTCTTTTGAAGGAAAAAAATATATATTAAGTGATACCATCTTGCTTTTCTTCTCTGAACAATCTCTTTTTCTTCCTGGACGATCGCTAACTGCCTGAGAAATTCCGTTGAGAGTATAAAATGAACCCAAGTAATGGATCATGTACATGAATATTGCTAGAAATTTTATTCAAAACATGAGATTATTTATTAAAATTGACCCAGATTGAATCTGCACGTGTGTTCAATATTCCCGAATTATTTACGAGTTTCTTAGAATCATTAGCTCCAGAGGATACGTGTGCCGGCATGGAAAAAAAGTCGAAAATGAGATGAAAAAAAAAAAGAAAAAAAGAGAATTTGGAAACTACTACTCCTCGTTCAGGAATCAGACAGGCTACTGATTTTTCTCGCCGCCTCGGGATGACTCGACGCGTCCAACAATGGCGATAATGAGAGAAGAACTAGCATGAAAAGAGGATGAAATAATAATTCAGAGATAGAAATACAAACGAAAAATTGGAATGACCAGGAGAAATTGGTACAAGGGAGAATTGTGGTTTGTTCTGATGATTCTGACAATGCGAATCTGTAAATGGTTGGACAGATAATGAATTGTGCTGTCTGAATTCTAGTATTGGAGTTATAGAAATTTAACAATACGGCGTTATAGTCTGGGAGTCTCTAATTGTGTACGTACTAAGGAGAGAATGACAGGTTTTAGGTAAAATTTTTTAAACGAATTCGTTTTGCCAATCATATCTCTACGCACGATATAACATTTTTGGACAAAGAATGAATTTTTGATTGAGAGAAACTTTTTGAAAATAGTCATGTCGCGAGAAAACATAATTTTTATTAATATTAATAGTAAAGTGGTAAAATGTGATAATTTAATTTTGCTCAGTGTTCAGTTTTTCCTGAATATCTCAGAATTCAATGGAGATGGTGAAATTTTTATAAATACCTTTTTTGTAACTCTCATTTAGCTCTACAAAAAAGATTCTTAGGAAAAGTTTCCTATTTCCCTTAGATTCGAAGATATTTATTAAAAACTCAGTCTTAAGTCGAGTTGATTCACCACTTTGCTTATTAATTACCAATTAATGTTGATTTAATCGATCATTTTAACTCCTGTTATGTTCAAATGACCTTGATTGATCCCAATTAATCAAAATTTTTCGTTCATTATATTAAAAACCCTCAGAAATGTAATTTTTCAACAAAAAAAAAAAAAAATAAAAAATCCCCCGTGACTTGAGAAAAATCGACATAAACCGAAATCAACATAACTGTATTACATACAAGAGTTCATATACACAGGTACAGGCGCCGTTTCATGCCCACCTGTTGAAGATCCTCACTTGGGCGGCCCCACGTCCCCACCACAAAAACTGGTGGGGCGTCAATCCTCCAATCCCATTGGTGGTGAGGCACGTGCTGCTCGAGGGTGCCTCGCTCCCCGAGAGCATAAATCCCCCGTACAGTTGTCTTCCCACCTCAGAATCACCTCGAGCTTCGAGCGAGAGTTTTGAACCCTTGTGTTATATCCACAAAAAAAAAACCGCAGAGTTTCACCACAAAAATCCGATCATCAAAACCTAAAATAATCATAAATTGTCTTCAAACTTTCTAAAATCCAAACAATAATATCGTGCTAAAGACACTAGTGTTTGTGAAGTTTAATAACAAAGTGCTGAGAAATGGAGTTCCAGGAGATGTTCAGATATGGTTACATGTTTCCACCTCAAGAAGACATTCCACCTACCTATCTAGAACTTCCAGACTACACATTCCTTAAGGAGAAGAGTGCTTTGCTGCCACCAGTAAGTTCCGTCCTGACAGTTCAACCTCACTGCATAATGTATGACAACAATAGCGATGGCTGGAATACACCAAGTCCTCCAGCAAGTCTTCGATCAGTATCACCATCAACAACGGTATCAGGATCATCAGATTTGGATCTTTCTCGTGCTGCTCATCAAATCAAAGAGAGTGCTCAACCCCAACCAAAAAGACGAAGAGTCGATCGTCGCAACACCGAGGACAATCGAAGAAATCTTCTTCAGGTGCATGTGCAAGTCAGCGGTGTTGAGGAGGAAGATGATGAGGACAATTGTCTGGATGGTAATGGTGAGGAGAAATTGTCATCTAGGCGAAGTGTTGTGAGTACTTCGAGTTCTTTTGAGGAGAGAATGGATATGGATTTGGAGAGCGATGGTGGTGCTAGTGATGATGAGGAATCATCTAGGAGACGGGGAAAATATGTCAGTTCGACGGTTGTCAAGAAGAGGAGATTGGCTGCCAATGCCAGGGAACGCAGACGAATGCAGAATCTCAATAAGGCTTTTGACAGATTGAGGGCTTATCTACCTTCTTTGGGAAATGACAGGCAATTGTCAAAGTATGAGACTCTACAGATGGCCCAGTCTTATATCACTGCGTTGTATGATCTACTTCAGTGATTTTTTTTGGTTTTTGTCATCAACGAATTCAGCAGCAGAGTGATAATTGTGGGGATATCTCGGAAACCAGTGGTTTTAGGAGAAAATGTCAAAAGACGTTTTTTGTAGATGAGAAAATTTTCAATAGAAAGTCACTCTTCATATTTTCTTTTAAAATCAATCGTTGTCGAGATAATTTTATATTTAATAAATGGGAAACATCAGACACTTTGCGATTTTTAATGTAAATCAAATGTGTATAGACTGTTATGTTTAGACTGACTTGAGCCAGTGATTAAAAAAATTATAGTTTATGTATATTTTTTGAAAAAATAAAAAATAAAATCTAGAGTTGAATTTTGTAAATTTTGTATTATAAAAAAATTAGATTTTAAGGTTTTTGTAAAAAAAAGAAAATGATTGAGATTTTAAATCATACGAGAATTTTTTTTTTTTCTTCTGCAATTATCAAAAATTCCTTCTTGAGTATATTAAACATTGTAAAATATTTATGTAGCACTATCAGTGCGTACTTGAGAGACTGAGACGAGGCGATATTTTTCCACTGTGAGATTACAGAAATAAATGTATGAATTACTGGATTTAATTGTCAATTATTGATACAATAATATCTTTCCATTTTCATCTATTATTTTCAGTGTTTTTATCAAGCATTTCAATGAATGAGAGGCGATGAAAAAAAATTTTCAATATCGTCATCGGTGGTCCCACATCGTTATTCGAGAAGCAGCCCATCGAACGCTTCGTCCTGGTGCTCGGTTTCATCGCAATTTGAGATGGCCTATTCCCTCCCTCACTATTTTAGGAGAGGAGGGGGGGGGGGGGGGGGGCTAGGTATAGGCTGCCCCAGTACACTGAATTTTCGTATCAAATTCCCGAAATTTACCTCGTGTGTACTTCATTGATGTCTGATACATTAAAAAAATGATAGTATCAGTGGGGGGGGGGGGGGGGGGGGGATTTAAAGGTCACTTTCTGGTTTAAATGGAAACAGAACAAAATAAAAAAAGGAATTGCATATTTTTATTTATTTTATTTTTCTTCAATTCAATATTTTCTTATACAATTTTTTTTCTTCAATTTCAATCATAAAATATGTATTTTTATAATTTTGAAAAAAAATTGTTTTCGTTAAAAAATCAGTATAAAAAATTAACAATCTATGAAAGTATAAAGAAACATTTGAACCAAACAGTAATAGAATGATTAAATTATTTTTCAAATATGAGATTCAATAAAATTTGCTTCCATTCGGAAGAAAAAATATTTCTACGATAGAGAAAAAAAAATAATGATAATGGTCGGACCACCTTGCAAGATTTCTCATGTTCATCAGCAGAACACAATAAAGTATAAAAATGGAGGGAGGGGGGGGGGGGGGGTAAAAAAAATTTGAAGCAAAAACAAGAAGAGACTCATTACCCGGAGAGTTACGAGCTCACAGCGGCAATGGCTTGGTGTTAAACTCGAAACGATTTTGAGGTACTCAGGGATCTATCTATGCGCGCGACTTCGTTTAATGCGCCAAGGATTCACAGCGCGCACCGGCTCATCGTACCGCATCGAAGTGCTCATATAACCTCCTATGAAGGAGCGTTTAGAGCCCACCTTAGAGACCCACACGGCCACTGTCTCTACCGGTGTACATCATTTATGAGTAATGTACACGTCCAGTGTTCTCGAGTCTCAATGATGGTGTGAACATAATTAACACCAGGAGCGCCTGAGACCCTTCAATATTCTCCACAATTCATCATCCCTATTGCTATTGGAAAAAATGAGCAGAATAAATTTTCATTGAGCAGAAAAATTAATTGATATAACGAGTGATATTTTATTATTGGGACCTCCCAAAGAAATAACACTATTGATGAAAACTAGATCATCGAAATGACGTTTGCGCTCCAACGCCTCGGAAATTAGGTGTCCCAAAAAGTCTGCGGGGATATTAGATTCCTGCTGGGTTTTGCCTTTTAAGTTTTTCAGACGAGCGGTGAAAAAAAAAAAGAGAAAAAAAAATAAAAGAGAGGAGATCCTTTCAGATGGATTGAAAGAAGCTGTAGGGATAAAAGGACTTAAACCACGTGAGGCTAAACTATGGAATGGCGCAATGAACCGACAACAACCCCCGTCGACAAGCCAGCGCCCCTGTGTCCCAGTATTGTTCCAGCATGCGTGAGACTTATACCCCTTAATATTATGAGATTCTCTCTCTCTCTCTCTCATGCTATTTACTTTGTCGCTCTGGCACTTGTGTATACATACTCTACGTGTGTGTTCCAGAACGGAGCGACTCTCACGTTCACAACGGGGTATTAAACTACGATTAACTGACTACGACTACCCCCAACTGATACAGGAAAACGTTTAGGCTTTTGTGAAATGATCGCACTCTCTTTATCGTTTTTGAGGTTAACCCATTTTCAAATATTTTTTTTCCTTCAGGAGTAAGAAAAAATTCTTGTCATTTTGGTGATTAAATTGTTTAAATTGATTGAAATGTTCGTTTTGCCATTTGAAATTAATCGACTTATCTTGGTAATGGGTAGTTTTAGGTAAAAATGTCAAGAAACATTTTTTGTTGTGAATTTTATCATCTACAAAAAAGGTTTCTTGATATTTTCTTCTAAAATCCCTCGTTAACGAGATAATTGTCCAATTACCAAAAATGTCGAGTTCGACTATTGAATAAGTTTGAAATTCAATCGAATACATTTCTGATTCACAAGTCAAAATGTGTGAAATCCACCACAACATTTATCCCCAACCTATCAATTATTATTCATGGAGATATTCACCCCGTTCCCGTAAACATTTACGTTCCCACCAAGCATATACACTTACTCCACTACCCTAGAATCATACTTGACTCGTATTAGAAAACTTTATGAGTTACGTTTAGTAACTCAAACCCATCGAGGCCATCTTGTAAAAAAAAAAATGAAAACCGAGTGTTTTGTGTGCATGTTAAAACTTTTTAATAATTCATACGCGCTCATATTTTCCACATTTCACAAACCTCATTGTATGCAAACTTCCGGCTTTCGGTAACTTGTTCTTCTGTGGGGGAGAAGAGATACTTTAAAAGCACCAGGAGGCGCTCATAAATTTCAAGAGCATGACAGTGCTCGTCTTTCTGATAATCAAATAAAAAAATGAAAAAAAAAAACCTTGAATTCACATTCTCATTAAATAGTCAATGAAGATAAATAAAATATATTCGGTCCACCCTCTGGGATTCAGGTGGCTCCATCCCACTGTTTTCCCATTTCAACTGCCTAGCACTGAAAATTACGTACCGGAGTTAATTTACGGTCTGTGCGTTCTTCGGCGACGTAAATCTTTACCACGCGGGGTAGGCACTTTAAAATCGTAATAGCGTCTTTCATGATTATCTCTTGGATGCACCATTACCCCTTGCCAAGTTGCACTGGACGGTATGTGTTCGTTAGACATTTCATATTGTATACAAATGTATTTAGAATGTCAATTTCATGTTCATCATAAGGAATTTTCAATTAATTCTCTGAAAACCATTTTTTTTTTTAATTTGAAAGAATTACAAATTTCGCAAATAAATATTTTATTTTCTGTAATATCTCAGATAATATTGGGGCAAAATGGGTCGTGATATGAAAGAATGTTTTTAATTGTGAATAACTCGCAAAAAAAATTACGATTAAATCTTTTCAAATTAAAGTCTCACTTCTTGATCCCATGGAATTGCCCGCACCGAATGGGTCACTGGTTCTGTGTCACAAATTATCCAAATACCCGAAAGCCCCAACGATAATAATCTAAACTGTTCATCACGACTGGACTCCATAACTCCTTCTAAAATAGTATACAGGTGCACTCCCGCAGGACAAATTGTCAACGACTGATTGTATTTATCGTGCCCGATTGCCGAATCAAGATTACATTATTTCCATGTCCCAATAGCCACGCGCATGCTCCTGACTCCCTACCAACGCTTCCATTTGTATTTGTTTCTTTGAAGAAAAAGGACTGAGGGAGTTTAATGTATTTTTAAATAAAGCAATCGTTAGATCAAGACAAGAAAAAGAGGTACGGTAGCTGCCTCTTACCGGCTACACTTTGTCCCCTATTCTCAACATTTTTACTCATCTTGTTACTTCTTTGTTATTTTAGGACTTGTATATCGGGAGGATGAGGACAACACAAATTAATTGCTTGACTGGATATTTACGTTCCTAAGGACCAGCGATATCTCTCGGTAAGTAACTGCAGAGTTCATTAGATCTTTTTATCGCGATCCATTCTCGCCTAATCCTCGAAATCCACTGGAATTCCGATGATAATCTCCTTCTAACAATTCCAAAACCTTCAAGTCTTCTCTTCTTCTAGTAAAAAAAAAAGAAAAAAAAAACAGTAATACCGTCACAAATTCACAAATTCATTGATGAAAATTATGAAAATCACGCAAGATTTATACCTCAAAAACACCATGAATTTTAGCATAAACGTAACATATATTGTTGCAGTATCGTAAATGTCACGTAGTATAGGAAAAACTGAAGGGATTCACTCGGGGTGGTCTGACGGGAAGTCCATTGATGCCTTTCCCTCCCCACCTTTTCATAAAAACCACTCGGAAGAGAGACCTTTCGTACTTCCGTGCAAACCAAAGAGTATCATTCTTTTTTTTTTCATGAAAAAAACATACACGCATAATAGCACAACCCCAAAACCCCATAGAAGTTAATAGTCTACTTTATACAACTGGTAGATGCGTGAGCTGTTGCAAATGCTACTGGATTATAAGAGCGACCTGCGTGCGGTCAGGTTTTTCGTTAGACAAGCGATTCCAAGCCCACATTATAAAATCAGTCCAGGTATAAAAAAGTAAAACCAAAAATCGTAGAAACGCCCTTCTTATTCCTTTGGGATACCCTTCGCCCACTCCATGATGACCATTGTAAGAAAAAATATTCATAATGAAAGGATTATCCCGTGAACCTATTGTTAATTCGCTCCAGATTTTACAACTTATGAAATTCTAATTTGAGTCAAGGTCACGTTTACATATTTTTTTTTTTCAAAACTAGATAATTTCTATTCCACTTTCAACTTATTCCCAGGAATAAAATAGACGAGTTGTCTAATTCCCCCTGGCACGCGTTTAAAAAAAACCCCGAGGGACACACGCAACTCTCCATGAATTCCCCTTCTTATTAATTCCATTTAACTGTGCACCAGTGCCAACACTTGAAGTTGCACTCATCCGCAATTTCATGCACGCCCGATTCTTCAATTGTCCATTCTTATATTTGTGTCTCTCTTTGAAAAATTAGTCGACCGATTTGAAAGGAAGCATGAATAAGTAGAAGAGCGGGCAATTAAAAATATAGGGGTTTATATAGTTTTATTTCCATATCATTGAGTTCCATAAATATACAAACGTGAAGACAGATTAGGCATAAATGAAAAGACAGTATTCCTAATTCTTAATCTATAATTATTTACTTTTGCGACCGAGATTGGGTCTCAAATCTTCATCATAGTGCAGCGACGGTGTAGTGGGACAACTTTTAGATGTTTCTACATTTGCAATATCTACAAATAAACTTTGCCTGCAGAGCATTGACACCGTGCTCATGCTCCCCAGTTCTTTATCCTTTGATCTTCTCAATTTAGCGCGTTTAAACTTGTTAGCGAGTTGATGAAATCGCGACTCTTTGCCACATTTTTCTACCTGTTGACGAAGTTGATCCGATGATCTGGGAAGAGAGTCACAGTTTCTGATTAGGGTTAATGAGTCAGCTGTTTGGAGTCTTCCAAACGCATCTGGATCAATATTAATCATTCCGACACTTGCAGATTTGACTAAATCAGCTCTTGCAATCGTCTGAACTTGTTCCAAAGTTGATTTATGATTCTCTTTGGCCTGAACACATTCTTCGTCTTCAATATTTTCCATTTTTTGATCTCCTCGAGAGAGAAATTCTTCTTTAGCTTTTTGAATCATCAAAGCTCTCAACGAAGTCGATGATGAGCCTTGTCCCCGATCCTTTACTCTTCGAAGTCCACTCTGTGGTATCTGCGGAGCAGTTTCACTTCTCACTACTGTATTTAAAGAATTAACAGGCTCATCTGTCCTTGGAGTCTTAGCGAAATCGATAGTCGAACTTTTAGAAATACCGGAAATGTTAGGTCGATACATGGGTCCCGCGATGGCCTTCCTCACTTCCTCCTGATACTTCTCCATTCGGGTTCTGATCCTCCTTTCGCTGACGGGAGATCGCCAGATTGGCGAGCCACTTCCGCTGCTCGTTGCCGAACCGGGCGCCATTGAGCCAGAGGCTTCAAGTTTTTCGTTGTATTTTTTAATCATCATTTTGATGCTAGGAGATGTCTCTTTTGGTGAAGCTGTTTTATATTCTTTCCTGGCAGGAATTGGCGAAGGAGGGACATTAATTTTTTTAGATTCTGCTGGAGGTTCCGTGGCTACTGGAGTATCTGGTGCAGATTCTGTCTCAGGAGTACCCGGCTGTGATGAAGATTTCGAGGTTTTTGATTTACCATCTCTTCTAAATGGTGAAAATACTATTCTTTTGGTTTTCACAAACATACTCGCTGGATCTCTCTTTTCTTTCTTACAATCAATTCCAGATTCGTCCCTCTTTAACTTCAGTGTCACAGAAATCTCATCCGCCATTGTTAAAGTTCCAGAACTTGTGGGCACTACTATTTTGTTCAACGTATTTTCATTGATAGTGATTTTCTCCCGTTCAGATCCTTCAAGAAAATCATCAATTCGCTCTGGTGATTCTGTTCTCGTTGGTAAGTTGGGTGATTGCGTTTTAGTTACCTCAGGTTCATTGGACGAGGTATGATGTAGCTCGTATCCAACCTGAGTATCAGTGAGTCGTCTGGTCTTCAGGTACTTTCTCGAGTGTCTTGAGTTACTGGCAACAGTAATTACCACTTCCGTTACGGCATCTTCATCTTCCTCGGTTTGATTATGGGTGCGATGTAGAGATGGCATGTCTTTAATATTTTCTAGGACAAAAAACTCATTTATCATTTATTCAAGCGAGAAAGAGGGGATAGGGTACATCTCAGTGAGTTTTCTATAATCTTCACATTTCCATATTTAACTAAATGATCGTTTGAATCGTATTCACCATTTTCACGTACTGCCATCTTTCGGGTAGCAAATGATGTAAAACCCCCATTGGCCCATGAGGTAACAGAGCCAGTTGTTACCTTCTCCTGCTTACCGACCCATCTATCGACAATCTCGCATTCCTCACGATTTCCTTAAACGAAAATATTCTACCTTTGATTTTACGATACATTATTGACATCTCTGGAGTTTCTTACCAATGGAGCGAGTCCTCGTATCGTCGGTATCCTCTCGAAATCTGGAAGTGACTTCAGATATCCTGATTACGCTTACATGATCATCTTCAGCTTCCTCGACCACACATGCCTGCACAGAAATTGGATGAATTTCGTTAGGTTGGATCAAGATCACAGGAGATGGTTCATGACTTGATGTAACTGTTCCCAGAGGAATTGCTATGCTGGTTGTTTCACTTCCAGCTACACTATAGACTGGGGTTTGATGTGGCTGATACTTGGCCATTGGACTTGCGGTTTCTTCCACAACGTCTTCGATGTCGATGATCATGGCCTCTGGTTCTAGCTCAGGATCTAATTCCGAGTCTTCGAGGGCTATGTCCTCGGAGGTGTCTTCTTCGTCTGGGATGGTGGGGACAGAACCTACGATGCAACTTCTTGTTTCTAAAGTGTCGATGTCGTTCAAGGAGAGACTGGAGGGCGGTTTCGCACGAGTTTTTACTTCTCGGGTGCTGAATACATCTACGTGGACGCTTCCCACTGATTTCGATCGGCTTAGACTTCTCGGAGGTTTCCGTTCAGCTGTGATAATATTGATGATGAATGAATTAATGTATGGGAGGGGTGAGAAAAAATTGGATCTGGTCACCAAAAAATTACTCACCAACTACTTCCGTGGGTATCAGTCTCGGCCTTGAAGTTATCCCATATCTCAGAGGATCCAAAAGCCTAAATGTTGAGCATTCTGGAGCAATTCCCTGGCTCTTTTCCCACTCGTACAATTTTCTCGTAAATTGTCGAGAGATTCCTTCGAATCGATATAGACCCGTTGACGTGTGAATTAGAACTTCTTGGGTTTTCTCTGGAGCTGAGCCGACTACTCTATGCAACTTGGATAATCTGAAATGATTCAACTCTTTAAACCGCCCATTGATGTCATTCAATCCAATACATTACCTAGTTTGTTGATCTCTCTCCATGTTGCTAATGACTTTCCCAAGTGATTTGAATTCCTCATCTTCCAAACCCTTCCAAGACTTGAATCTCTCTGAAAATTTTGTCCTATCTCTCAATTCATTAGCACGAGCTTCTTCCTCATTCTCCTCTTCAGTCTCCAGTCTTTTTGATTCATGCTCTCCATCCTTCCTAGCTGCAGCTTTCATCCTTGTCCACCCTTCCATCTTCTTGACAAAGTCTTCAGACAGCTTTCCTGGAGATTCTGGCTTCGTCTCAGTCTTCGATGGCGATCTCCAGAGTTGCCAATCCGTTAATCTCCTCTTATTGAGGCTTCGAGGCTCAGTAGTAGCTCCACTTTTATTAATTCTCTTCCACTCCTCCAACTTCTTCTTGAACTCAGGGGTCAACTTATCCTCACTGAGAAGCCGAAGACAGTCCAAATCTTTGTCACGTCCTAATCGCAAGGAGTCTCTAGGATTTGGACTAGGACTCGCCGATTTCAATTTCTCCCATTCTGCCAGTTTCCGGTAGAATTCTGCACCCAATTTGTCATGAAGCAAACGATAGTTTCGTTGAATCTCTGCTTGTACCGTAAGATTTGGAGATCCTTCATTGTCCAAATCCTCTGCACTTGCGCTTGCACTGTAACTCGCTGCTGTTGCATCACCATCTGAAATCAAAGTCTCAATCATTATCCAACTAAATTCGATTGTCACTTTGTTTACATTCGAATCCGACTTTAATTTTCGAAATGAATCTTTCAAAATTTAACCAAAAAATTCTCAGTAAATTTTCTGCTAAAGTCTTTCCTCAATATTTTCACAAAATGACTTGGTTACTGAGTCCTTGTTCGAAGGATTTGAAATCTTGTGTCAGAAAAGAAAGAATTGGTCCAGTTATGAAGAATCGTTGTGCTAGGATGAGAGAAGCTGCTGAAAAATGTCCAAAACCATTTCCTAAATCTTGTCCATCGAAAACCCCTGATTTTCCTGCTTCTAAAGTACTAACGTGAGCATCGAAAAATCAATGTTCTCAATGACTAAATATGAGTAAAATATTTCTAGGCAGAAAATCCGTCAGACATTTACATCAGAACACGAGGAGAAATTAAAATCAAGTCAACAGAACTCATAAAATTCCTAAAAACTTTCAAGAATTCGATTCTCCAAGATATGAGGAAGCAAATAGATGCAGCAATACTGCAGGACATACACGACCTAAGAAAGATCCTCTCTAGCATCGACAACAAGATAAAAGTTCTCACAGATCTAAACTTGAAGTGTGCTTACACAAATAAACTTAAAGTCCTCAAACTTAATGACCGAGCAAGTCAAAGCATCAAAGCGTGTAACAACAGCACAGAAATTGCCTACAAAAGTCTAAAAAAAGATATCGAAGACCTTGTGGATGACACCTGTAACAAAATAGACGTCATCATGAAAACAATCACCAACTGCAGGAATAGTAAATCACCAGAATGTTTGAAAGACTGCGTAGAATCAAAGGGAACCGAGGCTGTCAAACTTCTTGACGAGGTTGATCATGACGTGAGGAAACAAATGACTGATTTTGAAATGACTAAAGAAGATTATATTAGAGAACGTAAATTACTTGTGAAACAGATTTCGAAGGAGTGTCAGAAGGAGACGAGTTGTTTGTCTGATGAACTTTCTGGATTAATCAGAAGTTTAAAGTCTAAATCAACTGAGAAATCATTTAAAAGTGATTATAAGTCATTTTGGTCATTTTGAATGATGAATGAAGTCGGAAAGATATAATTTGGCACTTACCATCAAAGAAATAAGAGGAGATTCTGCTAGGACTCGTAGGTACTGATGTAGCACTAGTCAGAAAAGCTCTCTTGACTTTATTCCACTTTGAATTTCTCCTCTGCATCTTCGGTGAAGACCCCAGAGAGTCACCCTTTGCCGACTGCGGTCGTTTGGAGTCCACAGGAATTGCTTGAGTTGTCTTTGATCTTCCCAATCCATATCTGAGGATTCCAGAGCTTGAAAACCCTGGAGATATCTGGCCTGTTCTGTCTCGTGGGATGTCACAACCTGGTGAAGACTTTGCAGATCTTCTGCAGTCTGACAGATATCTAGGGGGTGGAGGTGTTATGGACTCTGGTGAAGATATACTTCGCAGTTCTTCACTGGAGGGCACTGTTATGGTTAACGTAGGTGTGAGCCTTCTCGATGCGAGATCCTTAAATTCTGAATCATGGGGTCTATGTTTGGGAGGGTTTGAGGATGATCCTGAGGGGTCTGATGTGATTCGAACACGAGGAATTCTTCTATCCTGAAGATAATAAACATTTATCATAAATTTTCATTAATCTATTTATTCAAAAAAAATTGTTTATAAATTTAATAGAAAATGTCCCAATGAACAAATTAAGACCTCAGAAATATTTTCCTAGAGTTGACCATTTTGCTGATTAATTAACAACCAATATTGATTTAATCGATTATTTTCATTTGTGTTAAGTTCAAATGACCTCAATTGATCCCAGCCGAAGAGCTTTTGACATTTGTTACATTTAAAAACTTCCCAAAACGTGATTTTTGTCTGAATAAATGGACATGGGACAGGTGTTGAATGCATCAACTGGGGGAAAAAAACTAGAATGAATGAAAAAAAAAAGAAGATATACACGAGGGAAGCTCACTCTGCACTCCGTCGGCAATTGAGATGGGCCTCTGGGTATATCTTTTCGTTCTTGTATACATACTGAGATATTTTTAAATGCAGAAGTGGGCTAACACGAAGCTGAACTGCCGACGATTCAGATTTGAACTGAGGATGTCGACCTCTAATCGAGATTGAAAAAAAAAAAAAATCATCGACATTTCGTAGAGGGTAATGCAGAATTGTTTCGCAAGAGAAGAAACAAACGGGGTGATAGAAGGAAAAAGAAACAAACATGTTGTGTTTGTTTTCATTGTAAAATCACCTCGGTTTTGTGTACATCAGTCGAGTCTAAACTCGATGTTGAATGGTTGTCTTCATTTCGTGAATTTCTGCCTGTTTGTCTACCCAAGCTGTCACGACGTAGCTGCATTATGTCCTTCATTTTTCCCCAAGGGGTTTTTGCCATTCGACACTCTGTTTTTACAGTATTTGATGCATCCTGTATAGATGAATATGATCATAACAAAAGTGTAATCAATTTTTTCCATCAAACAACTTGTTATTAAATTTATCACTTTTTAAATACGCGATTTTTTTGTTAATTATCGATTTTAGAAGAAAATGTCAAGAGAGACTTTTTGTTGGGAATTTTGTCAGCTACAAAAAAGATCTTTTGACATTTTCTTCTAAAATCACTCATTAACAAGATAAATGAACAAATGGTATTGATTCATGATGAAGAAATTACTTAACAAATGAATTTAATATTGATTCACTAAAAATTCACTCTCCAATGTCTCATTAAGAATTACCAAAACATGTGGATAAATTACCTTGCCTCGCTGACCATAATTAAATGCCATTGGAACCAGTGTTTCCCCATCCAATGAGCGACTCCTTCTTGATGGATCTGAATCATTAATATCTGCTATCTCCTGCCTTCCACCCCTCGACTGACTACTGCAAGTTCTCTGTGGTCCTTCGAAGACAGATAATTAATGCACAAATATTAATCCATCAATGAATTTCCAAATTGTGATAGTAAAACTCAGAAAAACGGAAATGATGCAAAAAAATAATTCACTCCACATTTTCTACGTGTTTCCAAAAATAGCTCAACTCATGACAGATACCATTTGCTACAATGGAAACTCGTGAAAACACATGGCCTGTCCGATATACGTCCAAACACTGATTTTTCAACAAAAACATTTTGTCTAAGGGCACAAAAATAATACAATAACAATTCAGTAAAGAAGAGATAAATTGTAACAACTCAAATTTGACATTTCTTCTAAATTTTCTCATATCTCAAGAATGCGTCATTTTAGAAGAAAATACCAAGAAATCTTTTTTGTAGCTAACAAAATTTCCAACAAAAAATATCTCTACCAATTTTCTCCTAAATCCCCTCATTACCCCAATAATCCCCTCTGACTGAATCCCAAAAAACTCACTATGAAAAACATCATCAACAGAGGAAGAAGAAGATATAGTTTCCACTGGAGTTGGAGGTCCAGAGACTTCACTGGATCCAGCATTATTCTCCGGGATATTCAATAGCTTTGTAGAAGCCTCTGAACAAGTCTCTCCAGGACCATCAGCTGAATGATAACCAGCCTTTTCCCACTTGAATGCTGCCTTGACTCTCGTCCACTTGGAGACATTGGGCAATCCTCCCACCAATGATGATCTCTTCTTGAAGCTTCCAGCTGCTATACCCCCAGGATTTTTCTGTCTCACTGAACTCCTTCTCGGCTCAACAACAATCGGACACGAGACTCTTCTCTGCTCATTAATCAATGAATTCCCTCCTCTTCTAGCTGAAGAAGAAGCTCTACTGATATTCGAACATCTCCTTGGCACCTCAAAATTACTAGCCAACATTGCACCAAGCAAAGACTCGGCAAATCCAACATCTTCATCAGATAATGGCACATCAATACCATTCAATAGTGCTTTCTCCAGCTCACTATTCACTTTTTTCAATGCTTTAACTCTCTCCAGCTGTCGCACTTTATTAAACAACTTTGAACTCTTGTTTCTAATCTCAACTATTTGTTCAACCAGATTGTACAACTTTGAGAGGTGGTCAAAGGCTTCTTCGACGTTTACAATTGTCACTGGTGATGTTGATGGCTTTGGTGATGGGGGATTTTGGTGGGGTGAAGGGGGTACAGGATCTGGAGGGGGTGTTGGTAAATCTCCCTCGAATCTTCGACGTTTACGAGAGATTTTCTTCAGGGGAAGGGATGACACTTGATCTTTATGGGTTTCCATGCTATCATCAATATTTATTTAGAAAGATTAAGACATTTTTATAAACAAAATATTATAATTTTGATATTTTCTCATTTTAAAAATTTTCTATTTTATAATTTATTTATTTATGATTATGAGTAAAAAATTAGTTCATTTTCTATTTTTGAGATGTAAAAATTGAGGAATTGCACGAAATTTATAATTATTTTTTGATATTTAATTTAATTCATTTATTTTTATGATTGTATTGGGATTTAATGGATAATTTTGACCATAAATCCAATGTGAGTGCCCGATGAATACTGAAGAAAATCACGAATCCCTCGGAATCATTTGTGAGTACGATCGAGTGAGCATGCGCAATTTAATACTTCTCTTCATCTACTCACGCTGAAAATGTTAAAATAGACATGCGGAAGACGGTCCATCGCTTCCACGATCATTTTTTCACCTCTTCGGTGTATTTTTTTTTTTTCTGCACTCGTGTGTGATTTTGGTCACGTGGAGAAGTTTTTTCTCTGGATTTATTTGGGTTCTGAGTTGTTTTGAGAGGGATAACGTAATGGGGATTTTTGTGAGGGCTCTTTTAATGAGATTTATCAGGGAATTGTTTATTTTTGTGGGAGAAAAAGTGAGATTTTTGTTTTTTTTTGTGAATTTTATGATCAAAAATTTCCATTTTAATTGTAAAAAATCATGTGAGAAAAGAGAAATCAAAATTGTCGATTTTTACATCTTGATAAATATTGAATTATTTCGATAACTAATCATTTTATCGAAAAAAGTCAAAAGACATTTTTTGTAGATAATTCAATTCTCTATAAAAAAGGTCTTTTGACATTTTCTCCTAAAATCACTCGTTATTGAGATAATTCAATGTTTATCAAGACATGAAAAATCGATTCATTCTTGAAATGTTAACAACACGTATTTTAGGAATTAATGGCATCTTTAATGGATTACAATAGCTTTAAAAAATTCAAAACATTCTCTGGAACACTCCTCACTCTTGCATGGGGGCGTTGGTCAGGTCTGGTATAAGCAAAGCTGGTAGTACAGCTCCTGTGTAAAATACAAGAGTAATCAATCTCAAGAGTTCTGATCAATATTTTTGATTCACCAGACAAAAAGCTTTTGATTATCTGGTATGTAAACATTTCTCCTTCTATTTTTTTTTTTTGTTGCCTTTTAGGCATTGGCATGTGTTAAACACGTGTCCAAAAATACGTTAAAACAGAGTTTAAAATTTTTTTTTAACTCTATCTTTACCTATTAAAAGACTGGATACTGTGTAGAGGGTATTTGGACATGGGATGTGGATGAGGAACTTTATGAAGAATGAGGCGAGGTGGGGCAGTACTGCGGTCAGACCTGTCATCGTTCCTCTGGAATTAAAGAGTCATTTTGAATAATAGGAGAGATAAAAAAAAAATTGATATATTGGCTTACCTCACCGATGTTGGATAATTTTCGAGCAATAAAATTGTTGTTATTGTGTGGAGAACGGAGTATGAGGCGAGAAAGGATATTGTTAGGATTGTTGTGTTGCTGGAGTGGGAGAGAAAGCTCAGGGCTAGGATTGAGGTGGCTCCAATTAGACCGGAAGTAACTGGAATGAATAATTTAGAATTGTTGAATTATTGGGGAGTTTAACGACTGTTGTTTGAGCCAAAATTCCATCGTTTGGATTATTAGTTGGACTATTTTTAGTTCAATGACAATATATATTGATATTATTATTATTTTTTCAATTTAAAAGAATTTTATGATGAATTTGTGACAAATCCATTTTTAATAATTTGTTGAGTAGTCAGTTATTTCGACAATGAGGGACTTTAGAAGAAAATGTCAAGAGACAATTTTTGTTGGGAATTTAATAAACTGTAAAAAAGGTCTTTTGACATTTTCTTCTAACATTATTAGTTAACGAGATAATTCCAAAATTCATTGAGTCAATTTGGAATTTGAAGGAAACAAGTAGATTGCTTATGTCTTGTAAAATGTCCAATTATCTCGGTAATTAATGACATTAGGGAAAAATGTCAAAATACATTTTTTGTTGGAAATTTAATGAGTTACAAAAATAGTCTTTTGACATTTTCTCCTAAAATCACTCATTACTGAGATAAATTGCAAATTTACAAAAGAAAATTTCCAACAGTTGCATTTGCAAGAGTAATATTAAATTCTCCAGTCAGCAACAACTTTCTCAAATAAACTATTTTTAGTACTTGAGTTTATACCCTAGAGTCACGATCAATCACAATTCACTTCCGTTTTAAATCCATCGATCAAATTTTAATGAAAATAAATTCGAAAAATTCTATTTTTAAATATTCTCTCGAGAATGAAAAGAAAAAAAAAAAATTCAACTCCACTCACTAATGGACAATCTCCTTCCAATGATATCAACTCCAAGCAAGAGTAAACATTCTCCAAGTGCATATCCCAACGATAAAATAATCGAGTACTCGAAGAACGAATTGTTGGCAACGTGACAATTATGAAGAAAACTCATAACAATATCACCAGTGTCAGTTATGCAAGTTTCATTCAATGTCAAGGTAGTATTGTCCATATTATTGTCTACGTGAGATAGATGAGTACTCCATAATGTCATCCAGATAAACCTAAATCATTTTTGAGGTCTGTTAATTGACTTTTGACCATTTAATTTGATAATTTACCCAGGAAACAGCAGTAAACGTATCAGAAGCAGTAAAAGTGTATTTCTCATAAATCTTGGTGAACATATGAGGACTATTCGCTTCCATGTTTTCAAAAAATAATTTTTAATAGCATCTAGAGTTGTATTTGACACTTCAGGATCATTATCCATTGAAGAATCTCTGTCCAAATTACATTGCTGTAAATTTTTTGTAAATAAAAATAATTATCAGGAATTTAGAATTGAATTATCTCGGTAATGAGTGATATTAGAGGAAAATGTTGAGAGACATTTTTTGAAGGAAATTTTGTCAGTTACAAAAATTGTCTCTTAACATTTTTCTCTAAAATCACTCCTTTCTTAGATAAATACACATTTTCAAAAATTCGATTTATCACATTTTGTTAATTATTGATTTATCTCGATAATGAGTGGTTCAATAGAAAAATGTCAAAAGACATTTTTTAAAGAAAATTTCTTTACCTTTAAAAAAGCTCTCTTGATATTTTCTTCTAAACTCAGTTATTCTCTAGATAATTAACTAATTAAGAGAATTAAATTTGTATAAAATAACGTACAGGAAAATTATCGGCATGTTTTGAATGATTAATGGCAAATATCTGTTGAAGAACAGAAAGTGCCTGAATTGGACGTCGTCTGGAGACTAGATACCTCGGACTAGAGGGTAAAAGACTGGTTGCACAAGCCATAATAAGGCTTGGAGCTCCTCCAATACCTGCCAGAACTCTCCACGAACTAGGACGAAATTCATTTCCCAGCATTCGAATTATCGAGGGCACTAGCCACCAGGAGATTCCTTCAATTGATATAAAAAATTTTAGAGGATGAATATACTCATTGATGTACCATTATACACGTACCAAGTGCAGAAATCATGCCAGCAATCCACATAAAATCGATAAATGCAATACATGTGCCTCGACGTTTTGCTGGAAGGCACTCGATCATGTACACTCGAAGGATTACATTATTCCCTGAAATGCTGGAAAATTATTTCAGAAATGGGGGGAATTCTGTGATAATTATAGGCAATTTTACCCGAGTCCTAATAGAAATATGGATAGGCCGATGAGAATGTAACTTTGGGAAAAAGACAGGCCAATGGAGGCGCAGAATATGATAATCATTGTCGAGGGAATCAGGAGTTTACGACCGTTAGTGTCACCCAAGGTACCGAAGAGGAGAGCACCCAGAGCCATTCCTGGAGAGGATGATTTTTACTTATTTTAATAAGTTTTTTATTGAGAATTGAGTTGAGTGTCTTGTTAAATATGGAATTATCTAGATAATGAGAGGTTTTAGGGAAAAAAGTCAAAAGACCTTTTTTGTAGAGAATTAAATTTCCTACAAAAAACTTCTTCAATATTTTTTTCTAGAATCAGCCGTTAACGAGATAAATAATAAACAATTGTTCAACTCTAATAATTCACGTAGCGCAAGAAAATTTTTTTAATTATGTTAAACCTCGAATTATCTCGATAACGAGTAATTTTAGAGAAAAATGTCAAGAGACATTTTTTGTAGCTGACAAAATTTCCAGTAAAAAGTGTCTCTTGATATTTTCCTTTAAAATCACTCGTTCTCATGATAAACACCCTCAAAGAATTGATAATTTCAATCTGTACCAAGTGAAGAGACTGCATTCAAGGTCATGACATCCTGTTTGCTATAAACAAGATCACAAGCAAGGAGAGGAGTAAGTACAACGACAATCAGAGAAGCACCAGCTTCAGCCATTGTGCACATAGAGCACAAACCAATGATGAAATAATTGCACAATCCCCATCCTGATAAAAAAAATAATCAATTCATACTTTTAATTATTTTTCTCTCTTCAATAATAAAAGAGTCATTGACGTTAATGCTGACTCTAAATCGTTCTGATAACCCTGACAGTCACCACAATTTTCAATAAAAAAAAACCACAGAGTCATCATTAGTGATATAATTAAACTTGCCTGTTTTTGTGATAGCATTTTCGTAACCTTCGATCATTCTTAAAATTTTCAAGACCTTTTTTATTCGTAAAAAAACAATTCCCAATGTTTCAAATACTTCATTAGACTCTCAAGGTTAATAGTTAATTTTTTTAATTAAATAAACTGCGTTAACCTTCAGATTATTGATAAAAAATTGAAGAGAAAAAAAAAAAAGACAAAAAATATTTTATTACAATGATTTTTATTTTCTTTCTTCAAGAGTGAATTGATGATATAATACGAATAACGTGATAAATGACAATTTAATCATTGTGTTCTTAATATTATGGAATTAAGAGTTTAGTTAGAAAAAGAGGGAAATGGAGAACTCGTGAATGAAAAATATTTTTTGTTTTCTTTTGGGGGTTTTTGCATTTAGTTGCTTGCGAAATATTCCTTTGAGCCAGTTGGATCTGGCTTCATGGTCTTCTTGCCTGGCTTCCAGCCAGCTGGACATACCTCACCGTGTTTATCAGTGTACTGGAACGCCTGGACGAGACGTAGGGCCTCGTCAACTGAACTGTAAAATTAATATTGAAAAAAACGAGTTAGTTCAACTGTAAAGTTGAATATCTCTGAATATAGGGGAGATAGGGAAATGTTCATGAGGACCTTTTTTGTAGATCTCAGTCTGTTTTACAAAAAAGGTCCTTTCGGAAATGTCTCTATCTCTCTTAGATTCCGAGATATTTCCAGAAAACTGAGAAATAAAATTGACCATCAGTTTTTCTCAAATATCTTTGAATCTAAGAGAGATATCGTAATTTTTATGGGGACCTTTTTTGTAGCTCTCAGTCTGCTCTACAAAAAAGGTCTTCTCTAAAAAATTGCCATCTCCCTCAGATCTCGAGATATTTCTAAAAAAGTATAAAATAAAATTGAATTTTAATAGATTCTCACCGTCCAACTGGCAAATCATTGATGGTTATCTGTCTGAGATTCTGTTTGTCATCAATAATGAACAGTCCACGGAATGGAATGCCAGTATCCTCATCAAGAACACCATAAGCACGTGCAATTTTGCAACTCTTGTCAGCAAGAAGTGGAATTTGCATTTCTCCCAGACCTCCTTGCTTGCGTTCTGTGTTCACCCAGGCAAGATGGCTGAAGTGTGAATCACATGATGCTGCAATTAGCTCACAGTTGATAGCACGAAACTCATCTGCACGGTCTGAGAATGCAATGATCTCAGTTGGGCATACAAAAGTGCTGGAAAGATGATTAAAACAATTTTTTAATAAAATTTCTCAAAAAGAAAAAAATGAAATATCAAATTATCTCGATAACGAGTAATTTTAGAGTAAAATGTTAAGAGACCTTTTTTGTAACTGGCAAAATTTTCAACAAAAAAGGTCTTTTGACATTTTTATGTAGAATTACATGTAGTCGAGATAATTAGACTTTTAGTTCTAGTATTTTTGAAAAAACTCACAAATCGAGGGGATAGAAGAAAAGAATAACATATTTTCCTTTGTAATCTTTCAATGAAATATCTTTGAACTGTCCCTTGATAACTGCAGGACCCTTGAACTCTGGTGCTGGCTTCTGAAGTGCTGGTACAGGCATCTGGAATAAATTCAACAAATCATCAACTCGAGCAGTTGTTAAAATTGATGATATCTTGGAAACGAGGGATTCTAGGAGAAAATATCAAGAGACCTTTTTTGTAGAAAATTAAATTCTCCATAAAAAATGTCTCTTGATATTTTTGTTTAAAATCCCTCATTCTCAAGATAATTCAATTTTTAACGATTAAACAAATATGTTAATCATGCATTTCATTCTGGCACGTGCCAATTGCATCAGAATATTAATTATTCATGAATTTTCATTGCTAATTTGCATTAAACGCGGGATGTGACACAACATTGACATTGATATCAGTGACAATAGCAATTAATCATTTTTACTCGATAATTAACTCATTCACTTTCTTTGCATTATTTACAAATTATTGACGTAATGATTCATGACTTTGTAATATCTCAAATTCACTGAACTCTGAATATTGATTAATCTTACGCAATAAAAATGGTAAAATTGTCAATTGAGTCAATGAATTTGATTTTTTTTTTTTCATTCGATAAAAAATGATAATAATCTATTGATTTAATCTGATATTTTCATTTAATTATCTCATGCGGAAGTCATATATTGTATACATGCCTGACACCGAATTATTTATGTCATTTACAATTCATTTAATTCTTCGAAATTCATAAAAATTGTCCTCAATAACAAAATAATCAATTTTTATTGAATTCTTAGAGTAAAAATAAATTTTCTCTTGTTCTCAATAATTAAATTGAGAAAATCCAATGGTAAAATTATGGAAAAATTCACTTGAATCATCATTCCAACAAATTATCTCCAGAAAGTTGCGTAACCACAGAACAAAACGAGTGACCATGACTCGATTTAATCCTCCAAAGTAACCGTTACAGGACAAAGGAGATGAAAAAAAAAATGTTCCAAATTTTCCCATCGAAAAATGGAAGAATTGTTGTATAAAATGATGGATTAAAACTGAATTAATCGATGAAAATTTGTCGATTTACCTTGGATTTGTTGTATGACGAGAGTTTGTAAATAATTACTCTTTAACTCAATAAAATGAGGAGTTGAAATGACCGAATGCTACGTACTCGTGAGAGTGAATTGTAAAAAATGCCTTCGAGCACCGGCAACCGGTTGTGAAATGGAACAAAAGGAGTTTTTTTTCTTTTGGAGTGGGGGGAGTTGAATAATTCAAGGTCCAACGGAAATTGCATGCATGATTGGTTCATTCTGAGCCTTGAAAATACATTCTAAAAACATTGGACAATTTATTATTTAACCATCAGTCGATAATTGAGTATTTTTGGTGATAAAAATGACCTGAAGAGTCGCTCAAATCGTTTTTCCAATGGTTTATGGCTTTTTTTAAACTCCAAAAACCGTTTGGATTATTTTTATTTGAGCAGAATTTGTTAAAACTGCAAGAATATGTTGAATTTTTGGGAGAATTTGAGGAAAAAAGGGAAAATTGTGGACGAGGGAATTAAACAACTGGATAAACAATGGGAAACACCAAATATTTATATTAGTAAATATGGAGATCTTGTGGAGGAAGCCAATAAACACTTGGATAATTTTTTGGAGTCAATTAAAGATATTCATGTGAGTTAATCAACGTTCTATTTATTCACATTTTATTAAATAAGGAATTATCTCGGTAATGAGGGATTTCAGAGAAAAATGTCAAGAGATCTTTTTTGTAGGAAATTTAATTATCTACAAAAAAGATCTCTTGACATTTTCTCCTAAAATCACTCATTACCGAGATAAATGTCATTGACTTATTTATCACTTTAGGATGAAATAATAGCAGACAATCAGCCAAGAGTTGATTACATCACCGATGTAGATAGATTTTCCGATGAATGTACAAATATTTACGAGGATATGAGACAACAGGTGCATGAGATTGAGGGACTTTTGACTGAATTTGGATACGAGGGACTTCCAAAAATATCCGAGTGAGTTTTAAATTCAATAAAAGAAATTCTAAAAATCTCTGATCAAATGTTTTTATCAATCAGGCCAAAAGATTCTGAAGAATCTAGTATTTTAAATCCAGAAATGATGGAAAGCCTGGAAATCACTGATGAATATTCCAGGGATAGTAGTGGGCAAGAGAATATTTCTCCCAATAAAATTAAAAAAATTGAACTTCCAAAATACATTGCAACACCTGTAATCAAGAGTGTTGCATCACTAATGAAGAGTGAAATGATTAATAATAAACATCTGACAGGTTTTACACCATCCAGAGGGTATCCTGAAGAGCCTATTTACTCTCCATATTACTATAAAGCATGAAATATTAATTTTATCTGTAAATTTCAATTTTTATAATTTTTTATTCTGGAATCAAAATTGTAAATAAATCTAATCTTTTTTTTGTAAATAATTTTGTTATTCACTGACTTTTGTGGAATGTGTTTCAACTGATAGATATTACTCATATAAAATGGAGTAAATAATCTATTAATTCAATGGAAATAATTTATATTTAGTCATGAATGAAAATTTATCAGATATTTATAAAATTGCCTGGAATTTTCATCTTCTTTATTTGTAATTTTATTATTACGAGCCTTTGAATGATGAGTTAGTCATACATAACCTCTCTGTGCACTTGATAATAAGTTCTACAATGGGTATGTACTTTGAATTAATTTATTTTATTCGAATAAATGATTAAATCTTCAAATTTGATACTATGGAAATAATTGTAGGTGATCAAGAGAAATTATGTCAAGGAAAAGATGTATTCGAGAGGATGAATTACCTCTATCAAGCTGGACAATTGCTGTCGAAGAAGGATCATGTAGCTGCTTCAATTTGTGGAAATATGATGATTAATTGTGCAAGGAAATCTGTTCTCAGAATGTAATTATTAAATTTTATTCAATTTCACGTTTTGTTTTTGATGAATATCTTGGAATCTGAGAGAGATAGAAGAATTTTCATGAGAACCTTTTTTATAGCCCCTTTTATGCTTTACAAAAAAGGTCCCCTTCAAAATTTCTCCATTTCCATTATTTTCGAAGATATTGACAAAAAACAAAAATTCAAAAAATTTGTTCAACTCAATAATCAATTCAATGAGTAATAATAACTGTTTTATCAGGGAACCAGAGCTCAAAAGAAGTATCTGCAAGAGCTGTCAATCCCCCTTAATTCCAGGTGAAACATGTAGAGTCAGATTGATATCAAAACCATTGAAAGCTGTTAAATGGACTTGTTTACTCTGCAAATCTACCAGAATAATTCCAACAAAAAGAGGATATAAATTGTGGACAGATCAGCCAGAATCTGTCATAAAAATTTTTGATTACAATTCAAAAACTGCAGAAACTTCAAAAGAAGAAATAAAACAATGTGAAGAGAAAATTGAATAAATATACAAAAAAAAAAATATTGCGTACGAATATTTTTATAATAATCGCTTACATAAAATATGTTACAGTATTACAATAAATATTGTAATCAATAAACAGACAATAATTTTTTTTTCCCTAAATTCGAGTTATTAATAATATAATAATAATTATAGCAACCATACAATATAATAAGTTTCTATATGATGATTAAAACAATTTTTTTAATTGATAACATGGAATTTTAAGGAATTGTCATGTTAATCATTCTCTCTTAAATCGTGAAAAAACATCTACATCTAAATTACATACGACACATATTAAATTTGTCCGGTGATTGATATTCGCAGCAAACTCCACCGATTTTTTTTTCATTAATTTTCTATTTTTTCTTTTACTAGTTTCGATGAATTTCCTAGAAATTTAATGGAAGGACGGCTTGAGCTATTTTAAGTTGTAAAAAAAAAATTGCTGGCCAGTCTCACAATTAATTAAATCCATTATGAAAAATTATTTTTAATACAAGGATGGAATTGGGATTCGTTGCGAATTGACGTCACCGTTCAATAAACACAATATTTTCCACTTCTTTTGATTAAACTATGATATGACTAAGTCCGCCCATAGCCCATCCTGGACTCAATCCTTCAACAAAAAAAGCATTAATCAATAATTAATGCATCAACTATTCACCCAAATCACAGATCCAAATTATCATTCAATTCAACATTTAAATTAAATATATCTAAATTATTCATCAACGATTAATTTTCACTCATAAACTCTTTTTCACAATTGTAATTACAAATAATTCATTATTAAAGATAATTTAATTACTAATGACTTAACAGAGTGGAATTACCACAATATTGGCAGTATAAATATGAAAAAAAAAATGGACAATGTTAGTAGAAAAAAAATATAATACTAATGGAAATTGTTTGAAATAAATGCAAAGACCTGGGCTGGACGGTTCCATCTACACATTCACTTATATACATGTATTATTTTTGTCGTGTCAAGCATCGGTCGCTTGACAAAAAGAACCCTATTGCCGTTTTACATTTTAATTTATTGATATTTATCATATTATTATTTATTTATTAATTAGTATCAGATCCCAGGTTGGCAACGCACAAATATATACATGCACACACCAGCTACATTAATATGTAATCATTTATTATCGAGTTTGAGTTATTTGTCTAGTGTATTCTTTAACGTTTCTAATACTTATTCCTTTTTTTTTTCAGTAGCGAAGTAAATTTTATGTGAATATATCTCGAAATCTAGAGGGAATAGCGTAATTTTTGTAAGGACCTTTTTTATAGAGCTGAATGAGATCTATAAAAAAGGTCTCTATAAATATTTTGATATCTCTCACAGATATCGAGATATTGACCTAAAACTCATCTTCACTACTTATTTTTTAATTTCTAAATTTCCAATGAAAAATTTTACTATTGCAATTACACAGTAAACAGACATGATTATCGATGATTATGACATGTGTGATGTATGATTGATTTATTGACAATAATTTCAATCTTAAATACTTGGCAATTGGAAATAATCAAATACAAAAACTCACACCTCAGACCAAATCATATGATCCAGTTATTGTCGAGGCCCTTGTGTGCAAGTTTTAAATATTTCTCCATCTTTCCCCCCCCCCAAATCAATATCAAGAAATACCACAAGAAATAATATTCGTGTAAACAGACAAATATGTTTACAATTTGATTATGACAAGTTGAATAATGAATTCCTCTCACTTAAAAATTTGGCAATTTATACGAGTCCCGAGACAAATTGAGGCTGCCCATCTCGATCTAGTGTCAATTGAGGAACAACAGTTGTTGATGGTTGAAATGTTGATCCCTGAAAACCCATTGCAGATTCATAGAGACTATGATTACCTGGCAATGTAGTATAATCTGGTGTTGTTGGACGATGCCTATTACCACCAGCTGAATGTTGAATAGTAGCATAAGTATTATCCTGAGACATATCCATACCCACACTGACACCACTACCTCTCCTCTCACTCATCAATCCCTCGGGTTCACTGAACACTTGCATTGTCAATTCTTGCTCCTCATACAGCTTCAATTTTTGCTCAATCCACAGTGGATTTTCAGTTGTATTCAATTCATCAATAATCTGCTTTTTAATGAGTCCATCCTTTTTCCTTATATCACTTGGTACTGTTATCACCCAGTGTCTTAAACAGCAGCAAACAACTGTTACCGTTACAGCTCCAACTAATAGAACAACAAGAAGAGCAATGAGAGCTGCAAGAGCTGGATCAAAAGGTGCTTCTTGTCTACCAGCAAAAGCTGGAACAACATTTTCAATAGCAAAACCAGTATAATAATCCTTGAGTACATCATACTTAGCATCAATTGCTTTGAGAACCTGAGGAACAGGTGTTATATTCTGATTTTTAGAATCAACAACATGCAGATACATGTCACACCACTCTCTACGAATTTTACCAGCTGAATCTACATGAAATCTTATCTCATCAACAACAACTCTACTCTGAGTTGCATTAGAGAGTTCAGTAATAATTTCATCTCTTTGTCTGTGTACCTCCTCAGGTGGACGGGATAATATGACTCTTATCAATTGTGAGGGTTCAAAAACCCATACGTGTACCCTAGCCATTGCAAATCTTTCTGGTGATGCTGTCTCTTTAGCAACAACTTCAACAATAAATCTGTCCTGATTGTATTCAGCCATATTACCACTTGTTCTGAGTTTACCATCTTGGGATACATTGAAAGGACTAGGAACAATTGAGCCACTGGGCTTATTATATCCGTATTTATAAAGATTTGCAGCTGCTACGTAATAATGTAAAGTACCATTCTCACCAAGATCTTGATCATAAGCTGTTACTTTAGCAACAATATCATTGATATTAGCCATTGAATTGATACCAGTGTAGTAATCACTTCTTTCAAAAACAGGTGGACTGTCGTTTTCATCAAGAATTGTTATGGTTACATTAGCATGACCATGATCAGAATTAAATGATAATGATTTACCTTGTTCTGAGGGAGGTATATAGAGATCAGGATCATTAGCTGCTAGAATTGACAGTATATATGTGTCTCGTGTCTCTCTATCAAATGATTTATTTGTATAAATTGTACCAGCCAATTTATCAATGTAAAATGATCCATCATCATTACCTCCAGCTATATAATAGTAGATTCTAGCATGTCTTCCTTCATCCTTGTCCTCAGCAGTAACTCTACCCACCATGTAATCCTTGGGACGATTTTCAGGTACATTAAAATTATAATCATCATAAAATTCTGGTACATTGTCATTAGTATCAACAAGTAGAATTGTCAAAAGACGAAGAGTTTCATAATTAGTTGGATTACCATGATCTGTAGCAACAAGAACAAGTTCAAATTTACTCTTAACTTCTCTATCTAGAATAATCTTAGCACGAAGTTCACCAGTATCTTGGTCAATAACAAATTCATCAGTCTCTGGTACATTACGATTACCAACTTTGAGGTAATAACTTATCTTACCATTATCACCAGGATCTTCATCAGTTGCTCTAACAGTCATTACTAAATAATTTGGTATACCTGCATTTTCTGGTACTTCTACTGTTGCATTTTGTAATTCTGGCATTAAAAATTTAGGCTTGTGTTGATTAACTGGAATAACACGAATATCAACATAAGCTCTATCAGTATGTGGCCCTTTACCATTACCATCTCTCGCTTCAACTTCAATTCTGTAATTTCCTGAATGACCCACTAGACTAACTGCTGGATACAAAAATCCAGAATCTGGATTAAGACTGAATGAATTATTATCATTTCCACTGACAATAGTGTAAGTTACTTTTCCATTGATATCATCATCATGATCTTCAGCACGTACTTGTAATATTGTGGCTGGTGGATTTATGGAGAGATTTTCAGCTACAGATGCTCTGTAGCTGTGTTGTGTAAAAATAGGTTTATTATCATTGACATCTTCCAAGTGAATTGCAACAGGTACCGTAGTAGATCTTCTTGAATTTATAGGCCCTCCATCACTAGCCATAACTGTCACAGTAATTTCAGCAGTCTCTTCTCTATCGAGTACAGTAGCAGCTCCAACAGTAATCTCTCCAGTTTCATGTCCAATATTAAAATCAGAAGCATGTTCACCGATTAAAGAATAACTGACTTCACCAAATATTCCTTCATCTCCATCTGTTGCCTTGACAACTGTCACATGAGTACCTGGAGGTGAATTTTCTTTGACCGTTACACTGTAAGAATCCTCCTCAAATTTTGGATCTTGATCGTTTACATTTATAACGTTAACAGTGACTTTGGCTGTTGATGATAATTGGGGAACACCTGAATCATAAGCAATAACTGTAAACTCTAGTTGTTTCGTCTCTTCGTAATCAATTATTTGACTTGTTCTAACTATTCCTGTTACATTATCTATATTGAAATAAGGACTTGGAGGATCTATTGCATATCCTGAAATATTACTATCAACATCTGTTGCTGTAAATGCTCCAACAATTGCTCCTGTCGGCTGTTCTTCCTGCATTTCAATCAGATACTTTGGGTTTTCTTTGGTCCAAGGCTTCAAAAACTCGGGTGGAAGATGATTAACATCGATTATTGTAATCACAAGAGTTCCTGTTCCTTGTTGGACAACAGATGCTGAAGTATCTGTTACAATAACATTCAAACTAACTGTAGCTGCTATTTCTCTGTCCAATGGTCTAACCACTGATACTTGACCAGTTTTAGGATCAATTGCAAAAAAGTCTTTGAAGGATGTAGAATTTCCAGTAACTAATTGTCCATTTTTATCGATTGCAGTTATGGGTTCAGTTATCGAAAATTTTAAAGCATCTTGAGTTGTACTGTCAGGATCAACAGCTTTCAGGGATGTAAAGACAGTACCAACTGGTGAATCTTCAGTGACTTCAGCTCTCTGAGTGTTTGGAGTAAAGTATGGAGATTTATTATTCGTATTCTCTATTTTTATCATCAAAGTAGCTGTTCCAGTTAGACTAGGGGTGCCTCCATCAAGAGCAATTACTTCGATATGATAAGCATTTCGTGTATCGTAATCCAGTGTACCAGAAACTGATACAATTCCACTCGTTTCATTTATAACAAAATCATCAAAAGCACCTTTTTGAATTCTGTATTTGAGTTCTGCATTGATACCACTGTCTGCATCAGTTGCGTAAATTTCTTCGACAATTGTACCAGGAGCTGCTGTCTCTGGAACACTAGCTGTGTACACATCTTGAGGAAAAATGGGATCATTATTATTGACATCGCGAACAGTTACATTAACCACAGCAGTGTCTGAGAATAGACCATCAGTGGCACGAATTGTCAAAGCAATCCAATCATTTGTAGAATTTGTTAAGTCAACTGGTTCATCATTGGCTATTGTAATTTCTCCAGTATTGGGATTAATTTCAAAAAAACCTAGAGAATTACCATCGATTATGGAGTATGTGATTTTTGATGTTTTGTCACGATCTCGTGCTTGTACCTTAAGTTCTGGTTCAAACTTTTTAGCTCCCTCGTCAACAACAGCTCGATATTTGTCCTGTAAAAATTTAGGGGGACTGTCATTGGCATCTGCTAGAGAAACTCTGAGAGATACTGTTGTTGTTTGTCCATTGCCATCGTCATCGATTGCTTTGTAGTTCAAGAAGTATTCGTTTTGTTCCTCAAAGTCGAGACAAGGAGAGGTGCCTGGTGAGGGACAGGGAGCTACTGTTATACTACCATTGCGCTTGTCAACTGCAAAGTGTTCAGCCCCTTGACCAAGAAGTTGGTAAACTATACCCGATGTACCAAATTTACCGCTATCCCGATCTTTGGCTTTGATCGTTAATACTGGAGTGCTTGGGGGAGAGGTCTCTGAGACTACTGCTGTATAAGTGGGTGAACTGAAAGAGGGTGCATTGTCATTTGCATCAGTTATAGTTACAGTTACTGTTGCTGTTGATGATAATTTTGGATCGGTGTGAAGCTCTTCTGCAATTACGAGAATTATGAATTTTTGTTGATTCGGATTTTCGTAGTCGAGGGAACCATTTGCTACACGAATGTTTACAGCTGTAGAGCCTGTAGCGGTAGCTGGTTCTACAGTAAAAGCACCTGTGATGTCCTCCAGGCGAAGAGAGAATTCAGAGTTGAATCCCTGGAATAATTGAATCATGTTGAAAATTATAAATTTGAATTTTCTATTTATCTCGTAAACTAGTGATTCTATCAGAAAATATCAAAAGACCTTTCTTGTAGCTTATAAAATTCTCTACAAAAAATATTTTATAACATTTTCTCATAAAATCAATATCTATCGAGATAATTCAATAATCATTAATACATGAAATATCAAATTTTCATGTCATGTTAATTTATACAATTGAAATTAATTTTAATAGTTATTAAGTAGATAAAATTGACACTCACAACGTCAGGATCTTTGACAGTCATGTCTAGATGTGGTAGAAGCGTGCCGTCAGGCACGTTCTCCGGTATCTCTATACTGTACTCTCGTTTATTGAACGCCGGTGGCTCGTCATTCACGTCTTTTATCGTTACCGTTGCATTTGCCAAGGAGACTGTAGAGTCATCGTTACCGGGTATACCATTTACAACTTCACGAGCTTTTATCCTCAACATTAATACTCCAGTTGAATCATCCAGGGCTTCTCGATCCAAGGGTTTTGCTGTTCTGAGTTCACCGGATTTGGAATCCAGGAGGAAGTAATCAAAAGGATCTGAAGAAAGTTAAAACGATTTTATCAATCGAATTCATTCTATCGATTCCAATTAAGAAGAGTGAATATTCATAGATAAATCAATTACTGGAATTGAGTAAAATACAATATCTAAACTTTTTTAAACTCACTAGTCTCCAACTCGTACACAATTTGTCTCGGCATACCCCTGTCTCCATCCCTAGCCCTCACCGTCATTACCAGCGTGCCAATTGGATCATTCTCCTTAACAATTCCAGTCAGAGAATCTAAAAATTCTGGAGGGCTATTCTGTATGTCAGCCACTTTAATCTCCACTCCAGTTGTCTCAATGTTCACTGAATCCTACAAAATCATTAGAAATACACTTTTTTTTTTTTTACATAAAAAATGCCCTAAAAGCTCGTGAGCAAATCCTCAAAGCCATTCCATTAAGTACTTCATCCCACCCAAATACACCGAAAGTCAATCTCATAACAAATTATTTTAAACCACTTGCAAATACTTAATTATTTAAATTTTAATGTTATGTATTACTAGTATCTAGCTGTTTAACAAAAGGTACAACCAACCTATCGTCCACGATTTCTCTGCACTGAACAACTGCACATATTATTTGTTCTCAATCTACTAATTTTACGTCTGGACTACATTTTCTGGTTTTTTCTCGATTTAAGGCTATTACTCATGCCCCCATAACCACTCTGGACCTCCCAATTTTCAAATCTCCAATAAACCAAACATATTTCACTTTATTTTATTTTATTTTATTTTATTTTATTACTAAGACTATGCTTTATGAATTTATTATATTTTGAAGACCATCCCCCCCCCCCCCCCCTGCTGTAATGCATCATTTTTTATGTATCTGTTATTTTATGCTATCTCTGAATGAAATTCACATATCTCTATGTATCTGAACATATTCTCATTTCTGTAACTCTGTATCAAGATTGTACCTATAAATCAGAATAAATGAACTTGAACTTGATTAGAAATACACTCAATCAACCCAATGCTTCTAATTAATCATGATGGAGTACATTTACGTGTTTCATGTCATATCCAAAATCTCCTCTTCCCCTTTCCAACACAATCGTTATGTCTTAATTAAGATAAATTTTTGAAGTAAAACTCACATTTGCCCGCAGCAGCAATTGGTAGAAAGGCCTCTGTTTGTAGTCAAGTGGCTCACGTAGTACTAGTGCACCCACGTACGTATTCACACTCTTCTCAACATCGACAATACCAAATTTGGTGCAGGCATCAGGAAACTGTTGGATGGGCATAGAGCGAGTAATGAGTTTCCGATATTAATTAACACCTTCCCTAATACTATTATGAAACGAGGTCTAGGTGTTTCTCTTTTGAGTATGTGTATTCGAGAGGGTAAATTTGGTTATCTGGGTGTTGCAGCCAGTGGCTTTGTCCTTCTAAATTACTAGGATAAGCACTGGAATGCCATTAATTGATGAAATTATAGAATTAAAATAATTCTGCAACTTCCAAATTCTCAATAAAAATCACTGAAATTGAATTAAAAAATTGGCTCATTGTATTATTCAATTTTTTATGGCAATATTCCAATTCTTTCTGTTTTAGCCCTCTATTAATGGCTGGGATTCAATTATTCGTGAAAAATTATTTGAACAAATTACGGAATATATAGAAATCATTGATATGCACCAATTAGCCCATTGAATAGTCGTTAATGAATACCAAAAATAATGATTACTGACAAATTGAAGAGGGATTGATTGCCTGATGGAATTGAAACTACTTCAATCCCCTTTTATATTCCATTTGTAAAATTAAATATTCACCTGAGGCTGGGATACACATGACAATTCAATGCTATCACCAAGGAGATCTGGATCAGTGACACGTATACCAGGGAGTATTGTAGTACCAATTGAAGTGTCTTCGTCAGCCATAGCTTCATATGGAGTACCCAAGAATTTTGGTGGATTGTCATTGACATCCAGGACAATGACATAAGCATCCACTCCAACTTTATTCGGTTGTTGACCCTCTGTCACTTGATCCTCAAGGGTCACCAGAAATCTCTCTGTGTCGGTTACCTGCAAATACAATTCCATAAAAATTAGATTCAAAACGAAAAAGTACAGTATCTATGTTAATTTTAAAAGCAACACTTCGAGAGTTTGTAGAGGACGTAAAGAGAATCATAAAATTTTCAAGTTTTTAATGAAAATGATCATGACAAGGGATTCCAGAAACAAGCACATCTTCATGGTTTGATACTTCTCGGGGGTCTAGTCTTGTGGATGCAATTTGCATGCCAGCCTGAGGTTTTCTAACAATAAGACTAGACTATGGGTGGTTAAGCTTTGAATGAAATTACCAGAGGAAGGCGTCTCTTTCACGTTAAAGGAATGTTTGTTGCTAGTGGTATATACGTGAGTGTAAGTTAAATGCAAAGGATGTTGACCTTCGAAATACAAATTGTGGTTTTGGGAGCGTTGAAGGGTATTAAATGTGCAATGCCTAGAATGTAGCCAAGTAATTTAATTCTGTTATTCTTCAGTCATGAAAATACTTTTCCTATTCAACTTGATCTTAAATCTCTATAATTTATGATCAGACAATTGAGAGTGACTTGGACAACTAGAAACCCCTTGAACAGAAAACTCTGTGGGTGGAGTTGAGAAAAAGAAGAGGAGAAAATTCATTGGAAAGAAGTGCACAAAGGATGAGTATAATTTGCATGCGAAAGTCAATCCTTTTTTTTATTCTCTTCATGTCGTACACGCAAATGTCGAAGTCTCTGTTTAACGTAATTTCAGGGCAAAATTTCTCTGTCAATCTAATTCTCTTTGCTCGTGCTTTAGAACAGATGCACGGAAATGAAAAGAAGGAAAAGAGGAATGAGAAGATTGCTGGTGAAAGAAAATGCTAGGGGATATGGACGACAATGGGATTGTATCGCCCGTGTGCAGACATGGGAATGTACCAGTGGTATTTGCCGTATACCAGAGAGCACTGGACAAAGAGCCGTCAGGTTTTTCTTTTATTTCATCAGGGGGTACCTGCTGTCGACAAGCCACCAAACGCCAGACAAAACTCATCCCTCCTCTCTACGTTATGCCACCACTCCATACAAATCCATGTTCACGTTCATTTACCTATGTTTGGGTTTCCCTCCATCGACTAAACTTTTCATCGTTATTTTTGTTTCTTCTCTTTTTGTCACACTCATTTAGGTTTTATATGCAGTTTATGTGGCGTGAGAATGCATTTAAATGGATAAAAAGTTTTCAGTCATGGAGGACAGGAGAAGGGAGGGGACAATTTGTTTTTTTTCTTAAGCTTGTAGAGTTTGTTTTTCTGCATCAAATTCGTTTTGGTTATTCTTCTGGTGGGGAAAAAAAAGGGTTTTAAGAGGAACCTTCCTCTCAGAATGATTTCATGGGGGGTTGCTGGGAAACCCCGTAATTCAATAAACTGGACCAGAGGGGATGGAATTGAGACGGGGCTTCACCAATCAGAGGACTCTGAATACCAGATCTCTGGGGCTCATTGTTGCTTTAATGAGAATTAATTACTGAAAACGTAATGGATGGATTTGGGTATTGGAGAGTAACTTAATATCCACTCATTGTGGACTGAATACAGCAACTGGGATGAACAACAAAACTCCTATGAATTATTATTTGAAAGGCTTGTATCAAAGTTATCAGAGCAAAATGGTAGGCCGTACGAATGCTCAAATAAAGCGCTCACTGTGGTTATATAATGAGGACAAAAGAAAGTACTTCATTAAAAATTTTCACTACTCTGAAGCTTAAAAGTGAAATATGCAACATTTCTAGAGTTGAATAGAATGACTGAGTTCAGGAGTTTGATGCACCAATTCATCAATGGTTATTTGATTTCATTGATTATCCTATATGTGGTATTGTTGATGAAATATTGGATTACCTCACGATCCAGGGGCTTTGCCAGAGTGATGACACCACTACTAGGGTCAACAGTGAACTTGTCAGACTGGTCAGACTTGTCAGTTGACTGGATTCCATATTTGACTGGTGAGCCTTCTGGATCATGGCCCTTCAGGGTGAATATCTTGGTGCCCACTTTGGTTGCTTCTGAGAGAGTTAAACCACGTGGATAGCCTTCATGCTCAAAAATTGGGGGTTCGTTGACATTATTACTCGCTGAAACAAAAAATTCAATTTTATTAATATGAGAAATTAATTTTGGAAATTTTCAGTCAATGAATTTCCAGGTAAATGACACCACCGTGGATGTTTGCCTCCTTCACTTACCTAAACAGACCAATTCAAACTTCCAAAACTCGACGATTTTCAGAGTAAGCGAGAAAAGTATTCCCATTAAGTTTCAGTCGATTCTCTATCTGTTCTCTCCATTCTTGAGATTAAAAGTTACAATCAAGATATCTATTGTAGTCGAAAAACTTTTACAACCATGAAAGAAAATGTTTTTAAATGGAACCCTTATCAGAATGATAAATTCATTGAGTAAATTTGGGAAAAAAAGCACTTGGAGATATTCAATTTTCTTCCTCAAAATTAATTTTCCTATCAATTATCTCGGTCCTCGTAATAATTATTGAAACGAGGTCATAAAAAAATGATTCAGATGTTGGTTACGAGAACCTACATCTCACTTCATCTAATACTCAGAGCCCTCTCAGACTTTTTAATGCAATTTTCTTGAGAGCTCATACCTGTATGAGCACTTCCAAGTGCTATATAAAATTCCAGAAGCATTCCACTAAGTTATGGAGTATATCCCACTCTTTTACTTTGATGGTATAAAAGAGAGGATTCTCTGGATTATACTATTCCCTCTTTCCTCTCCTTGCCTTGGGATGAGAAATGAATGAGAGCGGAGAGAAAGAAGGGAAGGATGATAATAAATGAAACAACACATGGTGAAAAGTAAATCACTTCCCCTTTTAGCGGAATGAAAAATATGGTTGCGTTGGGAGACAATGCTCTTCTGTATGAGTATTTTATATAGTCGTTCCTAAAAAATACATGTATTCACGATTTAGTCCATTCGCCCTCAGCCAAAAATGCTCATGAAGAGGATTTCAAGATCATGAATGATGCATTTTTTTGCTTCGGAATGAAACCGTTGAGAAAGATCAGTTTTGAATTTCAATTTTTGATGATTTATGACATCTTCTCAATTTCAGGTCAATTCGACGAGTTAAATAAGGTCGAAAAACAGACTGACGTCTTTTTACCTGAACCAATTCAATTTTCTACTTACGGTAGGTCAAAGAATCGGATTGATTGAGGTAGAGTCATCCTACTTGAATGAGGTAGATCATCGACTTGAATCAGAACTTTTTTTTCAGGTTTTATGGCCGTGATGATTCCTGTCTCAAATTGACGCAATTCCGAAAAACACTGAACGTTTCTGGAATAAAAATACTTTCTCAATATACTCGCCCTTTCTTCGATGGAAGCCAATCATAGGTTCGGAGTAGTCTTATCATCGTGAAGAAGAAGATGCTCTATCGATCGGAAAGCAGAAAGGAGACGGGATTATAGGAAATAGTTGGCACTGCAAAACTCTCCCGTGAAAGCGTGGCAATGACTGGAATCCTCCGAGAATCCTACCATCCTCTTTCTTCAACTCTATCGCCTTTTACTTGATTCCCGCTTATTTATATATATTTCTTTGGTATCTCCAATTGTATTATTTTCTTCCTTGCAGCCCTACAGGTAGAAACGATTCCATCTTATCTATCCTTGTTTCTGCGCTATTTCCCACTTTGTTTTTCTTTAAGCAGAAGCAATAATTTTGCTCGTTTCTCGATAGTTGACTCTTACAATTAGTCAGGGAGATTATAAAGAGCTGGACAAGCTAATTTGAGACCTAATGAAATTGCAATTCTGCTGAAAAATTTATGATGAAAGAATACCCAGACATTAGCCTGATCCAGCATTTTTTTTACATAATAGAAGTTTGAATCGAATGAACATTTCGAGAATCGTTTATTGTACAAATCCTGGAAAACCAGACAGTCAATTACTGTTAGAAACTTTTCCCCGAAATTATTGATTCAGTGCTGAACAATTCGAATTCAAATTTATAAGAAAAGTTTAACGGACTATCCCGAATGTTCATCAAAAGGGATGGTCTTAATAGCAGCCTGGGCAGACACCGATATCGACGGAGAATTAATCCTCGATTATACAGTTTTAGACTATCCCCCTTCTACATTATATTTCAACAGATTAAATCCGTTACTGTGGAAACGCTTCGTGAGAGTTTACCAAAGTGATATAGTCGGAACATTTTGGCTAAATTTGATTTATACAGATTAAACAATTATTCGAATATTTACATTCCAAAGCGAGGATTTCTTATTGACAAATTTCAAGATGAATTTGTGGATTTATAAGCAAAACTCTTTTTTTCGTCCATCAGCCCAAAAAAAAAGTTCTGATTTGAGTTTAACTCTACCTGATTCAAGTCGAACTCTACCTGATTCAAGTCGAACTCTACCTGATTCAAATCGAACTCAACTTGATTCAAGTCGAACTCTACCTGATTGAAGTCCAACTCTACCTGATTTGAGTCGAACTCTACCTAAATCGAATCGAAGCCTACCTGATTCAAGTCGAACCCTACCTGATTCAAATCCAGCTCTACCTGATTTAAGTCGAACTTTACCTGATTCAAGTCGAAACCTACCTGGTTCAGATCGAACTCTATCGGATTCAAGTCGAACCTTATCTAATTCAAGTCGTTGAATCGATCTGAATTTTTTTTTCGCCTGATTCGGGTAGAAATAGGTCCCTTGCGGAACGGTTTCTTTTTGGGTGCATCTCTAGCAAATGAATCTTCTACAGACTCGATAATTCACAGAAAAAGTGTAATTCCAGATCACAAATAGTGTACAGACAGTGTATTTAATCAGACGTCAAATAATCCGCTGGCATTGTAGCTCAAAATGTCACTAGGACCGAGGGATCAACGTGAATGGAGGGTTGCCAAAGCAATTAGTGATATTAACGAGTTTATCCCACAGCGCATGCAGCCACAATTCATATACAAGCATGTGTGCAAATACTCATTCATGCTCATTTGAGAAGAAATAAAAAAAAAAAATTAGGTGAAAGAGGTAGTTTTCGTAGAAGAACAAGAGAACGTGGAAGAAAGAAAAAAAGACGAAAAATGAAATACAATACCATCCATACAGTTAATGTGTAATTGTCGGTGGTATGTAATCCAGGTAATCCTATTGTTAGTCTTCACAATATGCTACGAGGCTCTCGCCCGTTTGTATAGAATATATGCTCTAACGCTCGTAATTCTGACTTTTTTTTTTCTTTTTAATTTTCAGTTTAATGCGGCACAACAACGGGTGGTACAAAAAATAGGCCTCAGCACTTTTGGGATTTTTAAATAGAGGCAATTTTTAGGTAAATGTAATACAACTGGAAAATAATCGATTAGATTGAGTGAGTCAACTCAATTTGAGGTTAAGTTTCTGGTGAATATCTCCGAATCTAAGGGAGATGGGGAAATTTTTCTAAGAACATTTTTTGTGGAGCTGAATGAGAGCTACAAAAAAGGTATTGATGAACATTTCACCATCTCCTTTGAATTCTGAGATATTCAGGAAAAACTGAGCTAAATTGAATTATCTCATTTTACCACTTTATTGATGAATTATTGATTTTGTTAAGTATTACCTAAAATTATGTCTATAAACCTTTTTTAAATTAGACTTGACGCTTTTTGTCAAATTACCAAACAATTATATGAAATAAATAGGTTTTATATCCAACAAAATCTACATAGCTGAATTTTCAAATGTCATTATAAATATTTAAATCGATCTCATCCATTTTGGCTCTATGAGCTTAACATACTCAATGCCCCCTATCATTACCGTAAACTCAATTCATCGGCTCGTTAATTCAGCAAAAAGCGAGGGAAATTGAGAAAATCTACTACATACACCGACGAAATTGCAAAACGGGTTTCAATGTGGATTATCCGTGGACAAAATGAGTTGAATATACTGCTGTTAAGTTGGTCGTTTAGATTGAATGTCTCGGGCTTCGATGCTTTATACAATCGAGAAGCTGTCGATATTGGAAGAAAATGGAGGGAACCTTTGAATTTTTAACGAGAAACTGTTGGTTGAATAGGCCATTCATTAAAACACGGGTAGAAACTTTGAGAATTGTCTGGAGAAGTTATGGCCCAAAGAGTTTGAATGGTTTCTGTTGCAAAGAAAGGAATTAAAAGGGCTGAATTTCCATGAAGATTTTGGGCGAATCAACTTTCTTGCAATATTAATTCCGGTCTTAATGACTGAGTTTCAATCAATTCTGTCATCATCTCTTCTATTCTTAATTCCGCTGGATAATGCTAGATATGATCTTCGGATCGTTTCACATCAATCCACAACACGACTTCGTTGAAAAGAAATTCCCCTTCACATTCAACTGAGAATATTGGAAAAGAAGGAATGGATGAGAAAAGTGAATCGGGAGTGAGCGATGCTTGCCAGCAAGTTCTCAGTTGCTCTATCATCCACGATAGATCCTTCCGGGGCGTTGGGTAATTAGATTTTACGCTGAAAGCTGTTAAACTTCTACTACATAATGTGGTTACAGATTTATAAGACTTTCCTTCTTGAATAAGGTGTTGAGCATTGTTCTAATAATTTAGATCTTTCACCACTTTCATGAAATTTTGATGGAATATTTGTCCCAAAAATTCTATCAATAAGATGAGCGGAAATCCATCTTGATACTGTTGATATATCCACATATCAGTGTCACTCGTACAACTGAATTTTCCATTTCGCATGAATTGATCATTCCTCCCAAGCCTATTTATGTCTAAATCCCGAATTGAACATCGACCCAGTCTGCAACGTTTCAATATTTCATTGGCAACTCTGATAGCATGCACCTCAAATATCCAAGAATTCACTCTTTTATGGTGTCACACAGAGATGAAAAAAAAACCTTGAGCTGAGAATATGTTCTATAATTCAATAACAATCGATCATGTTTGAAGACTCAATAATGTTGAATATATCATGATTTTCCAGGACGAAAAGACATTTTTGTCTGGAATTTATTCCTATTCCTCATAAAACTATTAATTCCTGAGATGAATCGAATAAACAACTGTGTAAAAGCATATTTTTTCCACAGTTTAATCTTTGTTTTATGCTTTTTCCTTTCATAAAATGATAAATGACTTTTTCGTTTTTTTCATGAAAATGGACGAATGTCATTCACATACAAAATTTGTTGGACTACCAATGGACATCGATTGAACATCTAGATTTTACACAGAGAAGGGGGATTGAGCGTTTGACATACGCGCAACAGACCGCTTGTATGTGCACACAGTTACCTCTAGCGAGGAATATTGGTGATGGTCTTCCGGTCAATGCTCAACGATTGGTAGGCACGACAGGGCTTAATCAAAATCGTTCAATTTCCATCCTGACACTTGCGCCTGTGTCATTCTACCACGATATTTGAATTATTCTGTCTGGCGTATGTGAAAATGCAAAAGTATTCACAGGCATCAAGCCTTGAAACTTTTTTTTTTACCATTTTTCTGAATGTCATGTTCAGCTGATTGTGCTTTAGCTATGCAAAGGATCCTCTGGCATTGTTGTTAAATTTTCGATGGAGAATCACGAATATTCGATTTTCAGACCCATGGGGAATTCGGAATGCCTAGGGGAGGCTTTGGTTAATTCTGATCAAAACAAATTTCTCGGTGGAGAATAGTGTATCGTGTTTCGCATGGTTAAACCCATATTGGAAAATTCATTTTCAGGTATAATGGAAGGGAAAATATGCTTTTCAATATAACTTTATGAAGGAATAATTTACTTGTTTGGTGAGTACTAATGTCCTGCTGATAATGGGAATATATTCTATTAAAAGGATCAATCATCAAAATGAACAGATGCTAGCAATCCTTTTTCCACGTTTTGTCCTTTTGGTCCAGCAGGATTTTTTCGATTTATTTGTATTTTATAAAAGCTGAAAAAACTTCCCACGAATAGAATGGAAAAGGGGAATGAGTGGATGCATTGATTTGATTTCAAACAGAGTTTACTCCATTTTTGTTTTTACAGAAAATAGTGCGTGGAGGATTTATACTGGAATGTGAAAAACGCAATTCCCAATGGTCTCCAGTGTTCCTGATGAGGGTTTATCTGGGCGGTTCCTGGTGCCTCGACAGCTCTCAGATTAGCTCGTCCAAGTCTTCATAATCTCCAGAAGTCAATCACCTACATCATTACCTAGTACTCCACTAGATTACCTAAACAAGCTCCAGGTTATATCCAGCATTATCCAGCAGAATTTCCAGTCGAATTGCCACCATTCCAATTCTCCTATTCTCAGTTTGAATTGTCTTTTTCTCTTTGTGTCAGCCACTGTATCTCTATCTCTGGTCGGGCTGCTTTTCCGGAACTGACAAGCGCGTTAGAGATACGATCTTTATATATATCGGTAGAAACGAACATGAAGCTTACCAAACGGATCTACCCTTTCCGGCTTGGGGATCGACGTTTATCACTATCCTTTCTGGTATTGCCTCAATGGATAAGCTTCTTCAGCATTTGCACTATATATTCATCTCAAATCTATGTACAGTTTGGGGGAGACTGCATTACCTGTCCCAACCAACCACCGTATCCACTGAAAATTGAATCGTACGATATAACGTTGGATTTTACCTAACGGACGGCGAATGCAAGCCTCGGTGTTGCGTTCAGCTTTCGACTAAAATTTATTGCAAACGAATGTCACCCGATTGTATTTTACAACCTCAAATTTTCAACTCGAAATTCCATTCGATATATCTATTCACATTTTTACAAATTTTACTCGCTCCCTTTTTTTTTTGTTGGATTACTCCAATGAAAATTGAATTCCCTTGCAAATTTATGGATTTATTTTTCATATGAATTGGAAATTCATTTCACATCCGTTTAACATTTCATGTTACATATTGAGAGATATGGTTGACCTCATTGGAATATTTTCATCTTCTATTATATTTGATTCAGTTATATCTGCATATTCAGTTATCTCTTTTTCACCGAATACCGATGGAAGAAGAAATTCGAAATGACGTTTCATGCGGGTTTGATTGTCCTGGGAAATCCCTGACCGCAGAATGTAGCCAAAATGAACATCACCCATCACAACCATATACACTGATGTATCGCTGGTTTTATCCGTGTATCCACAATTGCGATGTTGGTGCTGTAAGGGAGAAGGAATGTGCTTTTCTCCCACCCCTGAGAGGGTGTCGTATTATCGTATTTATCATTCGACAGACGGAAATGATAAGGGACATTCCCCCTTCATCTCTCACACCGATAGGTCGAGGGAAATGAAGTGAACTTTTTCATTTTTTATCCTCTTTCGCATCATTCTCCGTTTTTTATTGTTAAACCACACCATCATAATTGATATCAATTGGTCAATCTCTTTATCTGTTGGTAATTGATTGAATGCGTCAGTCCAATGTTTTCATATAAGGCACTTGAAAAAAATCGTTTTTATTCTGGTAGAATTTTCTACCTGACTAATTTCTACTTGAATCAAGTCGAAACAAAATGGATCGATTCAACGACTTGAATCAGGTAGAGTTTGACTCTATTGAGGTAGAGTTCGACTTAAATCAGGTAGGTCTCGACTTAAATCAGGCAGGGTTCGACTTGAATCAAGTAAAGTTCGACTTGAATCAGGTAGACTTTGACTTGAATCAGGTAGAGTTAAACTTAAATCGGGTAGGTCTCGACTTAAATCAGGCAGGGTTCGACTTGAATCAAGTAAAGTTCGACTTGAATCAGATAGACTTTGATTTGAATCAGGTAGAGCTCGACTTGATTCAGGTAGAGTTCGACTTGAATCAGGTAGAGTTCGACTTGAATCATGTAGACTCGATCAAGTCGAAAAACGAACTGAGGCCTTTCTACCTGAATCAATCCGATTTTAAGCCGAACCCGGGGCTATTATATCCTCTCTCTTTCCTTCGAGATATTCGATAAATCATCTGCAAATGTGTTTTAGACTCATCTCGTTTCACCAATCGATTACTGAATTCTTTCCATCAATCTCTTATTTATCATTAATCATCTGCCTCATATAATTCACTCATCTAGTTATTTACTCCAAAAATATTTACTATTCATTGTTCATCATCTGTCAGTCAAAAAGATTATGAAGACCTGGAGAAGGTAATCTGGGAAGCGATGAATTCTCAGTGAGTGAGTGTCATAATAATATCCATTCTTTTATTCCAACAATTCCATGTATTTTCTCATCCGTAGAAGTGGTGTTGCGCGTGTGATAACAGCCCAGCACGATTTCTCACAATATCACGTTGGCAGTTGGTAAGAGGATCCATTTCGTGTTCCTACAACCAAACTCTTTTTTCTCCCATTTTCATCCCTCTCTCCTCCTCTCGGTAACATCTCTCTTTCTGGCTTCAACACGAGCACGCGAGAAGAATGATGAAAATGTACTGAGCGAGGAGATGGAACTGAGGGGGAAAAAAAAATATATGGGTGTCTCGTGCAACTGAGACCGGTGAAGGAAAACGATCACGAGAAATAATTATTTGGTGCAAGAGGTAAAGAGAGAAATTCCCCTTTTTCCACTTTCATTTGAGGAAGAGAAAAAGTCTCTTGAGTATCGTATGATGGTCTCATAACCCCTCATATTTTCTCCTTCTGTCACCGGAAAGCTGAGATAAAATCTATTTGCCGTCGTTTTGGATCGAGAGACTGGAGATTATTGATGACAAGGAGAATAAATTTTTTTTGAAAAATGAAATAATTAGTCGACTCCAATATGGTCAAAATAAACTAACGCAGGACATTTAGCCTAGAGTCGTGATTCAACTCCCCTTACTTTGCTATTTTATTCTTACGTACCAGCTTCGAATAAAGCTCCTTTGGTTCGATCCAAAGCAGGGTCTTTGTTAGTGGTTTGCATAACAGCCACTTGGAGCCCTTCATGCTGAGACAGATCTTCCAGATTGGAATGACGTGAGGTGAAGTAAAAACCACTTCAAAGTTGAATGGCATGAAGCACACACACACACCCCGAGAGGACAAAAGAACAAGACAATCTATGCAAAATAAGCAGTTGAGGAGAAGAAAAAAAAAAGGAATGCATAGTTTTTCATTCTTTCTTTTTTCCTTCGCGAGACTGGAATCGACAATCACTAAAAATTTTCAAAGAAAATAGAGTAATACAGTGGTGGAAAAGTTTGTTGGGTGAATAAAAAAGCTGGAGTTTAACGTTGGAATGGAATAAATTCAGCTGTTGTAGTACGAATATTTGCAGAGATTTTTTTTTTTAATAATGGAACAAAATGCTTTGAAGTTTCAATTTTCTGGAGTGGTAAACTTCTTGCATTTGATTTCATCAGTTTGTGGGAGTTATTCGAGATTTCTTCCGAGTGTGGTCAATGGAATTTTAATGAGTTGAGAGTTGTGAGGGAATGAGAGAGATTGATTGATTTAGAGGGGGTATATATCAGGCATAATTATAAGTGATGAATTGTCTTAGGGGGAATGAGAAGAAGATGTGAGAATTTACGAAATTTTCTTATCTATGATAAAAAGAGAAATCCTTATAATTCATTGAAAATAAATAGTATATCCATAAAAATTAGTTGATGAATAAGTTATACTCAATTCACTTCTGTCATAGCTACAATTTTCAGCAAATAAATTTCCTGTTGACTCCCACGTATACCTAAAAAAAAAAGTACTCCCCCATTGAATTGGAACGTGAATCGAGTTTCCAAGTTGCCTGGACTATTGGCAAAGTGTACGTGCAAGTTGGTACTCACTATGGGAATATTTCTTGTTCACAAAATTTTATGGTGAGAGGGAGAATTCAGAACCTCCTAGAGTGTTTCCTGAGGAAGAACACCACTCTGAGATAAGATGGTGGTACACAGCCAGGTATCAGGGAGGAGTGGGTACTGGGACATGGTGGACCGGGTGCAAATTACTTGAGGTTTCCAGCAACTGGGCGCTAATTGAATTCCCCCGATGAATCGAAACTCTCTGGTGTCGTGCAGTCGGGCGGAATATTGGCTGTTTTCACGGTACCTCACTTCAATAAAACGTGTCAAAAGTTGGTTATTTTGAAAGATATATTCAGGCCTTCTGTTGATTAGATTTGACTTTTATTCATTTCCATAGAGCATCCTCAGAGGAATGATTCGGAAGGAAGGATTTGATTTGTCGACTTGATTCAAGTTATTTCGAAACGAGATGCAAGTAGTTAGTGAGTTGATTCGAATAACTCGCAACTTGATTCAAGTATCTCGCGACTTGATTCAAGTATCTTGCAACTTGATTCAAGTACTTAGCGACTTGACTCAAGTACTTCGCAAATTGACTCAAGTATTTCGCGACTTGGATAAAGTAGTTTATAATTTGTTTAATTAGCTTTCAACTTGATTCAAGTCACTCGTGACATGATTCAAATAGCTTGCTACTTGATTGAACTACCGTACGACTTGATTCAAATAGGTACTTCACCACTTGATTCAAGTATTTTCCGACTCGATTAAAGTACTTTGCGACTTGATTTAAGTACTTAGCAATTTGATTTAAGTATTTCACGACTTGAATGAAGTAGCGTATGACTTGATGAAATTAACTTTCAACTTGATTCAAATCACTCTCTACTTGATCGAAACATCATGCATGACTTGACTTTTTCCTCTCTCGGATCAATCTAATTTTCTACTACTAATGATAATCATCAACTTCAACTGATCGGCCCTCAGTCATTCCACTTGAAAACCAGTAGATTATATACTTGAATCAAATACTTCCTCTTCCAGAGCAAAAGGTACAATTTCGTCGCGATTATTACTTTACCCATGAAAATCTGCTTAAGACAGAACAAACAAATGCCGACAACTTTCGTCAGAAAGTTAATTACCCAAGTTGCGAAGAATGTTTGCAGTGTACTTAATCAAAAATATACTCCAAGTTTCGTTACCCTTTTCCCGAAGAACATGATGAAACACTGAATGAATATGAATAAAAATGAATGAGAAAATCCTCCCTCCTCACCCGGAAAACGTAATATCAATGAAAGGCAATCGTCGAATTGTCGAATGATGCTGAGCCCAGCATTTTCCGTTTTTTCTCATGCTTTCTTTACTCCAACATTGGCGTATCTACACAATGCCCGCCTCTTCCTCGACCCGGCAGTTCTTTCTGTTTGCTTGTGGAATTACGCGTCCCAGTTAACTACCAACGACGTCGAGAAAAAATTACACCAGGGGCGAAGTAACGGATTTTTTGTTCGTTAAAATCCAATTAAGTGCAGAACCCAGTGGATGGTTGAAAAAGGGAGGAATAAAAGAAAATATGAGAGGAATAAGGAGAAACAAAAAAGATAATAGTGACGGGAAAAATATTGTACGGATCCTCTGAACGTGAAAAAGGAGGGATCTCTCAACCATTGCATCGAGTCAATTAATCATTCCCTTTGCGCACATCAACCATTGATAGGAAATAAATGGGAAAATGGAGTGTCAAAGGACACGCAATGCATTTAAATGGTGATGAATAGCGAAATTTATATTCCATGTTTTTTACAAGTGTTTCCAGTCTACTGAAATTGATTGATTCGGGTAAAAAAAACATCAGTCCATTTTTCGACCTAAGTCAAGTTGAACTCTACCTAAATTAAGTCGAACTCTACCTGATTCAAGTCCAACTCTACCTGATTCAAGTCGAACTCTACTTGATTCAAGTGGATCTTTACTTGATTCAAGTCCAACGCTACCTGATTTAATTCGAACTCTACCTGATTCAAGTCGAACTCTACTTGATTCAAGTCAAACCCTACTTGATTCAAGTCCAACTCTACCTGATTCAAGTCGAACTCTACTTGATTCAAATCGAACCCTACTTGATTCAAATCGTACTCTACTTGATATAAATCGAACTCTACCTGATTTAAGTTTAACTCTACTTGATTCAAGTCCAACTCTACTTGATTCAAGTCGAACCCTACTTGATTCAAGTCCAACTCTACCTGATTCAAGTCCAACTCCACCTGATTTAAGTCATTGAATCGATACGATTTTTTTTCCACTTGATTCAGGTCAGCTGCATCGACCTGAAATAAGTCGAAAATCTACTTGATCCAAATAGAAAGTGGCCAAGTCGAAAAGTTCTACCTGAATCAGGACCTTTCTTTGGATGTATTGTAATAATATGAGGTCAATAATAGATGCCCTAAACAAGCCCCAGATGATCTCTGTCGTCATTCCGAAAAATTCAACGGTCATTGCAGGATGAAAACAAAAATCTCTTTCAATAGCTAATGCCCACTCGCAAATGTGTCAGGCTTCACGCCGCTTCCGTCAAGGTATATTTCCTGAAGGGTGAGAAAAAGTAGATTCAACGAGTTTCCGATAATGCTGGATTCGCCGGAGCGCATCCAGTGGATAATGTGTTCAATATATTTCTCCTCCTATTCCCTCTCTCCTTTCTCACCAATTTTCCATTCCACCTTTCTCCTATTTTTCTCACCCTCTCACACCCCCCCCCCCCTCTCCATCCCACCCACCTTTTCATCTTAAAATCGTATCACGTCAATGCCAGTTATGGTTATGCAGACATTAAACTTACTAACATAACCTTAAACTGCGCTATAACATCCCTCCCAAGTTAGTCACTCCCCAAAACTTGTACTTCCCCTCTTTCTCCCATGTAATGCATCGATCTCACACCAGTCGCAATATATTTACGTTGACGCTTGAATTACTGGATACTCAGCTTAAAGCAACTTAATTAACGCACATTCTCTCCATCACATGGATAACTCTGAATTTCTAATCTAATTTCCAAATTCATTAAACTTTGAAATTTCCCAAGATGATGCGTGAAAATGAGAAAAATAATTTTTGATTTATGATTGAGAAGAGAAGAGTTGAGAGAAATGCTCGTTTCATCATTTTTTTTTAAATCAAACTTTTCCAATTAAAATACTGCATTTGAAATTTAAAGGAATAATCTATCAATCAATTTGAGTGATGATTGAAAATATCTGTCAGAGGAAAATGTCAAAAGTGTCTGATAAATCATCATTTTTTTTTTTAATCATTGAAACACTTGATAAAAGAATTAATTTAAACTTTATTAACACGATTTAATCCTCATTGAGGAAGCTAACGCACAATAATGTGCCTGTGCTACGCGTTTCTCGCGACTCGCCTTGGAGACGATCGATAGCTCGACGGGAGTTCACTCAGTCTCGGGACCTCCAGCATCTCTCATGGACCAGGTCTACACACACATGCAGAAAACTCTGTGGTAACAACGATAATGTTCCCCTCCAAATTTTTTTCTATTTTTGTTAAATACGCTTTTCCTTGCAGTCTGCAGTCTTTCCCGCATTTTGGCCTTCAGTGAGACGAAGTCACCGGTGAGAATATACTTTGGTTTAATAACTCGAGACATGCTTTCATTTTCCAGCATCAAAGGCCAAAATGGTGTCCTTCATCCTCCAGATGTTGAGAAAATTAACAACCTCCTCACTCCGGCATTTCTCATTATCGAAAATCGTATTTTCCATGAAAACTTCTCCAAAATTCACAAGAATGCTTGTGACTCGTTAAAAGTGTTTATGGTCGTCAGTGTCTCGGAGGTGATCAAATCTCAACAATTTCCATTCTCTCAATCCGTAAAATATAATTCAACATTTCTCCCACTTAAAGAAAATGAAACAATTTAATTGTGCACTGAACTAAAAGCGGATGAGTTGGAATAAGAGAATTGGAATGAAATGTATCACTTTCAGTTTTCGTCCCCAGGGGATGAGGTTTACAGATATCTTGGAGGGACACGTTATTCACGGTCTCGTGGAGTATTTTCCTGGGACTAAGGTTTTCCCAAGCGTCCGTGTGTGTCTTCTACAGCAGCTGAGAGAGATACGCCAAGTGAAGCCGTACAGACTTCCGGTTTCTTCCCTTTCTTTGCGCATGAGAAGAAAGGATTGCTACGGAAAGCGAAAAGCGACGACTTTTTGTCTTCTTCTTCATTCGCAGGAGAGAAGAAACTTTTTCTTTTAGTCCTCTTAGTTTATCCTTCATGCTTCTCCCCAGTGTCGTCGAATCTCCACCTTCTCGTTTTACCCCAGAACGTGATATTTGAGTTACCTCTGGGGAACTCAGACGTTTAAATCTTGGTCTTGTATGAGGAAAGTAAGGATTTGGAAAGAGTGAATGTAACTAGTATTTTGTAGATAGTTCATGTATTCATGATGAAGCGCTTCAAGAATTTTTGAGATGAGGAAGAATTTCTCATTCAGCCGTGATATTAATCCGCCATTTTTCTCTTCTACTCATACCCTCTGGGTAGGTTGCGGATGAGAGATATCTCATCAGAGCAGGAGGAATTTGGGATTCAAAGCCTCGTTCGTAACTCCTTTGTAATTGAATAGTTTGGAGGTATTTAGAAGAGAAATTGCACGTAATTCTGGCCTTTCTGGTTTTGCATGGAAGCTATTGCTCAAATTGTGATTGTTTAATTTTGCTTGGATATTAATTGAAATACGTGGAAGGATACTTTGATTAAAGTTGGGGGGAAGTGACTTGATACAAGTCGACTTGGATCAAATTGATTTAGTGAGAAATTGTGAATCGAGTCAGTGACTTGATTCAAGTATAGGGTTCGACTTGATCCTAATACTTGTATACTTGAATCAAGTATCTGGCGACTTGATGCAAGTATTTCACGACTTGATTCAAGTAGTTTGTGACTTGAATAAAGTAGCTCAAGACTTTATCTAAGTAATTTGCAACTTGAATCAAGTAACTCGTTACTTAATTCAAGTATCTAACGACTTGATTGAAGTAGCACCCCGCAACTTGATTCACATAGTTTACAGCTTGATTGAAGCATGTGGCAACTTGATTCAAGTAGTTTACAGCTTGATTGAAGGCTGTCGCAACTTGATTCAAGTAGTTTACAGCTTGATTCAAGTATTTCGCAACTTGATTCAAGTATATCGCAACTTGATTCAAGTAGTTTACAGCTTGATTGAAGTATGTCGCAACTTGATTCAAGTAGTTTACAGCTTGATTGAAGTATGTCGCAACTTAATTCAAGTAGTTTACAGCTTGATTCAAGTATTTCGAAACTTGATTCAAGTAGTTCGCAACATGATTCAAGTATTTCGCAACTTGATTCAAGTAGTTTACAACTTGATTCAAGTAACTCGCCAAATTAAATCAAGTAGCTCGAAATTTGCCCGTGTCCATTCAAAGAAGTAGCTCACTATCCTCGAATTACTCATTTTTCCTCAGCAAAAACTCTCATTTGCTTGAAACAACCCTTCACCAAAGTTTTAAATAAAGGGGAAAAATTTCCTCCACGCCGGAAAGGCCAATAATTAATATTTATGTACGTGAGAATAAGCATCGTGCATTATTTACGTCCGAAAAGCCTGAAAAAGTTTACACGAAGTAGGAATAAAAAAAAGAAAAAAACAAGAGATGGTGGGAATCTCGGGCCTTGATTTTCTCACTAACTCGAATACAATGTGGACACCATTACGTAAAAGAAATAAACTTTGAAATCTCTAAGAGACACGTATAATGTGGCTGTTGGACTTACCGACACATGTGGCGAGCAGCCAAATGGCCAGGAGGTAGCATCCCTTGGTGGCGAACCTGTAAGCAGAAAGTAGAGCCAATTGTTGGTTGAATCGAAAATATATACTTGTTTCCTGGGGTATATATGTACCGTATGTGTGTGGAGGGTGACTCGTTAAACTAAATTACGGTGGGCGTAACACGACGCCTGATAAACTTGGAGTTTGCCGGTTAAATTAACGTTGGGTATTGTCTTGGGCAGGACGAGTGACGTAATTCCATTTTGGGAAAACAATGGAGATGCAGTCGGAAAGTTTTTTGTGGTTAATTATCCTGATAAAGGGTGATTTTAGGAGAAAATATTGAGAGAGCTTGTTTGTTGGAAATTTTGTCAGCTACAAAAAATGTCTTTTGACATTTTTCCCTAAAATCACTCGTTCTCGAGATAAATTAAAAATTAGCAATGTCAATTTAACTTATTTTGATTTACGTGATGGAAAAAAACGATTTTCAACATTTTTATTAAAATTCAAATTATCTTGATAACAGGTGATTTTAGAAGAAAATGTCAAGAGACATTTTTTATAGCTGACAAAATTTTCAACAAAAAATATCTCTTGACATTTTCTTCTAAAATCACGTGGATTTCAGATATCGGCATATTCATGTAAGCACTTTTTTTATAAATTTTTTAAACATTAGGTTTCGAGTTTTGGATAATCTAAATCATGAGTTTGGAGTAGAAATTGAGCAAAATTGATTGTTTGAATCTTCGAGAGTAGACGGAGATTAAACTGAAACGGTTGGAGTTAAATCGTACCGTCCAGTGATTCTGTTTTGACGTTATCTGTTTGTGATCGAGTAATACGATCTCAACTCTGAAGTTGACAGAGTGATTCTTGGTACAATTCTACGCCAGTCTAACTCGTCATTTTCATTAGATATTTCCGGTTAATTGTGCACACTAAGATGGAGATGAAGCAGAACCAGAATGTTGATGGAATTGGATATAGAGCGGAACGGTATATAATCTTGAGCATGTGTACATTTCTCGAGGAAGCTTTATATCGGCTTAAGTGCTACCGTCTGTACACTAAACCGCTTAAAATCATAATAAATCCAAAACACCGCAAGAGATGGAGATATACAAAATCAGATGTTAATTTATAATCCAAACGAATGCACAATTTTACATGGAAAATTCATAAAATTGTATTTTTTTTTTACTGATTATACATTTATCTCGGTAACGAGTGATTTAAGAAAAAAATGTCAAAATACCTTTTTTGTAGATAATTAAATTTCCAACAAAAACTGTCTCTTGACATTTTTTCATTTCATCACTTTTTACAGAGATAATTTAATATTTAAAAACTGTGAAAAAATAAAATTGTCAATTTTTCTCTACAAAAAAGAAAAATTCATCATTAAAAACTAACAAACAAAGTTGATTTTGTTTTCTTAAAAAAAAAATTGAAACTCTAAAACTTTTCCAGGAAAATTGGTGTCAATTAAATTCGAGTGACGCTGACCAAAGCCACTTCCAGGTAATAAATTTCTTTTCACTTGACCCTTTTTTTTTTTTAATGGTCAGAGGGTTGAAGAAGTTGCACGAATTACGGTTGACACGCAATAGAAATGGTTGAGGGACTTGGTGAGAATAATTGGAGCAAGATTAAATGACCCTAACTGGTACGTGTGGGAGGGAGGGGGGGTTTATTATATGCCTGGAATAGGTGAGGACGGTGGATACAAAGGATGATGGTCGTGCATATATGTCGAGCTACTTTGAATTTCTCCAAGTTTGGAGTTGAGGTGAACGCCATCTGCAACAACGACCTGTCGCTAGCGTTAATTAGGCAGGGCTTGGGGGCAAAGTTAATTGCGCACGACAGTTGAACCTCTCAATTACTTTTTTTTTCAATTTCATTTTCATCTTCGTTTGCCATTATTTCCAGGAGTTTCTACGATTGCATGAGAGCTGATTGCGCAATTGATGAAAAAGTATGATTGCAAGGGTTTCTTTTAATTCAGGAGAGGGAAAAAAAATTGACGTAATTTATTCATTGCTTTCGAGCATTTTATGTAATTTCCAATCATTCAATAAATCAAAATTGTACATTTTTTATCAATTATGTATTTATTTCGGAAACCGATCATTTTAGGAGAAAATATCAAGATACCTTTTTTGTAGAGGAGAAAATTTCCTATAAAAAAGGTCTTTTGACATTTTTCCTTGAAATCACTCATTATCGAGATAATTCAATATTCAGCAAAATGTGAAAAGTTTGATCTAAATAATTATTAAATTAACTTCATCAATAGCTTTCTCCCTATTTAATAAACTATCAATATTTTTTTTAAATCTAAAAATAAAAATAAAAATCTCACGTTGTCATGTATAAAAATATTTAAACAAGTTATGAAATCCTATTTTCCTCTTCAATACTTCTAAAATTCGCATTATGCTTAACCACCGATGCAACCCTCAAAAGTCGAAACCATTCCTTTTTTCCCAAAATCCTTGGGCGTTGCTCGTTCCACTCTGGACTTTAACATTCGACCACAGAGATTGGTTTACCCCCCACCCCCTCTTTTCATGAGCTTCCGACGAATTCGCGAGAGTGAACATATTCAACCCGATATTTTCATTTCCCTACCAACGAGTTACCTCTCCATCTCTCTTACTCATTGCATTCAAAACTTCCCTAAGCAGTACATTCTACTCCATTTTACATTTTCTCAATTCCCCTTCCATTTTAAATACAACGCCGTTTCTCGTTCTGAGTAAATTTCACTGGCACATTCAACTTTTATACTAATTATAGAAATATCTCGAGAACGCGTTATTTTAAGAGAAAATGACAAAAAATCTTTTTTGTAGCTGAAGAAATTTTCAACAAAAAGTGTCTCTTGACATTTTCCCTTAAAATCACTCATTATCGAAATAATTCATTAATTAACAAGATATGAAAAATTAGCACGTCAAATTTTGTTTTACTACGTCACTCATTAAATATCTATTTATCTCGAAAATGGGTGATTTAAATGAAAAATGTCAAAAGACATTTTTTACAGAGAATTAAATTTCCAACAGAAAATGTCTTCTGACATTTTCTCCTAAAATCCCGTATTCTCGAGATAATCCAACATTAAGAAAGACGTGAGAAACTGAATGATTTATTTCAAGTTCTCCTGGTGAGGAATAAACCCCAGAATTTTGAATCCCAAATGCAATGGTAGTTCTTATTCATCCCCGACTTCTCCACAAAATCACAATAGAATATCATCTCATACTGAGAAACGTTCTCATCAGCGATGCGCATGAATCATTAACAAGACATTTTTTGCATCAAAATATTCACCCCTTAACTAAAGTCATTCACCTCTGTTATAAAGGAATATCGGTAAAATGTTGACGTGACAGGAAGCACCCGAGCACTGTACATAAATGTAATATCCGTTAATCCTCTGTATAAAACGCATTTGGGCAAGAAACGTGAGGTATGACGATAAGACAAAAAAATAGGCAAAGCTGATGCACACAATCCTCTGGATATTCTACTCTCTTGTCCCTTGAAACAACAATCAAGGCTGCAAATGTCATTGACAACTTTCTCACCAGAGTGCTCATACCATATTGGGCAATCGTAAAAGCAGGAGGAGGATAAGACGACTTCCGTCGATGTCACCAAGGTCGAAAGTTGGATTCGACTCTTAACCAAAAAGCCACATCCCATTCTTCCTCTTGAGATTTCTTGTGGATTTGGAAATCGGATTGAAAGAGATTTAAAAGAGGAACAGATTGTGCGAATACAATAGACATTTTTCTTTTCAAATTACAGAATTTTTTTAATTTTTTTAAGCAACATTGTCAAGTGTAATCAATCAAATTCGGTATTTTTATGGATTATCTCGATGACGGGTACCCTTAGGCAAAAATGTCAAGAGATCTTTTTTAAAGCTGATAAAATTTCGAATAAAAAATGATTCTTCACATTTTATCGTCAAATGACTCATTATGGCGATAATTCAATATCTAGTTCTCAAGATATCGTAAATATTCTGAAAATAAGGAAAATCGTTCTTTTAGTTCGAAAAATGTTTCTGTTCTGTTAACGAATCTTTCTTTCGAGATTTCGCAATGTCACCGGTAATAAAAAAAATATATAAAAAAAATCGTTATCGAAAATCCATGAAGCTACGAGAACGTGAGGAAGTCGTAGTGAAACGTGCTGCACCATTCATGGATCAGAGATTGGACACAAATGCGAGACTCGATTATCCCTTTTTTATTGGTCGTAATGCGTCCCAACTTGCAATAATTTTGTACCAATTTTTCTCCCATCACGAGTCCGCCCAAAGACAAAAAGAATTCTATTGTTCGATGATTTAAAAAAAAAAATCCGCTCACGTCATCAAATAAAATTGTACCTAATTGTCCGATGACAGAGTATAAATAATTAGCAAGTTTTATATAACAAGAACAAAGTATAATTCCCGAACGAAGAATTTCGTAATTTACAGAAGAATAAAATATTAATGAAGATGAATCAAAGTGATGAGGAACCCCAATGGCGGTCATAAACTCGAAGAATTGGGAAGAGGTGATGGAGAATGGCGTTCGTTATTCAGTTGACAGCCCCTGAAAGACGATAGGAATGAAGCAGTTACGTATATATGTACATAAAGTGGAGAGATAGGGCGAAAAGAAAAGAGGCATTTAATTTGAATCAAGTCTTTGATGCGGAAGGGAGCGTGACGCGCGCGCTACCTTGCGACGGCGTCAGTGAAGCTTTCAGTGGATTTGATGGAAATGATCCCAAAAATTCAGTTATTCATAATAATTCTGAAATTACTCCAAAGCATTGACAAGGGATGGATCAATAAAATAGTGGTATCAGAGTCACAGTACAAATATTAACAAATGTGGGGGGGAGAGGGGATTTTTAAACAGTAGTTGAAACAGTGTTAATTTCCCAAGCAATTTGCTTCGATACCCCCCCGAGCTACTTGATTAATTCCGTTGTTGCAATCGGTATGCTGTAATGATTGCGCCCTTCCCTGTCATCCCTCCCCCCCCCTGGCCTCCTGTGGCTAGCCAAGCTAATGAGACACTTGGAGTTCCAATAAACCAAGGACGAATTGATGAACCGTTAAGTTTAAATTTAAACGAATCCATTCTATTTTCTAATGCTAGAAAATACATTTGTTAAGTGAAGGGATGGAAAAATTTATGTGAGATATGTTTGTTCTTTTCTTTGAAGCAATTTGTTGAGATAATATCTCACTATTTTCCAATTTTATAAAAAGACAAAAATTGGTAAAAAATTGTCCCCAGTTTCCAACAAGAAACTATTGGAAAAGGTCGAGCGTAAAAATTGAAGTAAAGCCATCTCGTGCGTGATGTGGAACGAAACGGATCGTGAAATTCGACAGTGTCGAGAAATGATTCTCTCAGTGTACCACAGTGCAGAGAAAATCCCAAGGGCTTATTACGTGGCCTCTGAAAACCGAATTACGTGTGCCATCGTGCCAAACAAACAACCGAGAGATTTTTTTGTATTAGATTGGTATTTAGTGAATGGGAGGCCATAATAACAATGGACAACGACAAGAAATATTGTGAGGGAATTCGTGGGAATGAGCAATAAATTGGATTATTTGGTTTGACACTAGTCACTCATCCAAAATCATTTGTTTTTATGGAAATAGAACAAAGAGTTCCATTTCAACAGAAACATTATTCTCAGATTATCCAAATTTATCAAATGCTTCTATTCAAAATCAAATTTCATTGAATTCAATATTAACCAAGATAAATCATCCAATTCGCAAGCAATGAAAGCACCATAAACCAATATTAAAATACGAGGGCTCAAAACTTTAGCGAAATGGTCCTTGTGGAAGGGTGTATAAGCACAGCGGAAAGGGCAGAATGGTCGATTGTTTAGAGCCAAAGTGAGAAAGCTATTTTCCTCTTTGGACAGTTCAAAGGGCTAACATTTAGCACAAGTCGTTTGAAACATCTGTCGCAAGGGTTTAGGGCGCCAAGTGCAGAGTGAGATGGAGTCAGTTATGTGTATGTGGTCCACGGGGGATGATTCTGAGGGGCATACAGAGTTTCTAAATTCATGAATACAATCATGATATTAAAATTATGTATAAAAATAAATAATGGTTATTCAATTATACTCAACGGTAACTAACATATTCCAGTTATTCCAGTTATTGATCAAAACGATAACAATATTTTTTCACATTTAATTGCTCGATGAAACCATAAAGTTACAATGTTCCGTTATAAGCATTAAAAAAAATCCCATGATCCAATTTCACTTTCACATGACATAAAAGTGGTGAAAACACATGCATAAATGAATTCTGATTCTCGTTTGTATACAGCAAAGAGATACATCAGGGGGAAAAAGAAAATTCTCACAAAACTATTCTCTTATAATCCATTCATTGCGTCAGAGAGTTCTGTTATGCACCACGAGAACCACAATAATGTAACTCTTGAATTATAATTTCAGTTTGTATTTGTCTTTGGTTGATGGAGACACCAAATTACGATGGAAAAAATTGCAAATAGTATGGGCAAAAAAAAGATAAAATTATTCTTAGTATTGAGTAATTTTTAAAAATAATAAAAAAATATTTTTAACAATTTTATGCTAAAAAACGAGAGACGTTATATTAATGCAAAATTACTACCAATTTAACAAAACAAATGTAGTTCCATTTCTCCTCTTCCAGTCTTCTCACCCCCAAAATGCCACTAATGGATACAATTAAAATGTATAATGGTAGAACATCATGCCTCGTGAATTCTCCATGACATTGTACACCTGCGAGTTATATCAATTTGGTAAAATTTTGGTGCTTATACAGAATTGAAGATGCCAATATAATTCACAGGACCAGTGGTGCGGGTAATATTCCACTCTGTACACCCATAAACTTGGTTTTGGTATTACCAGGAAAATCGATGCCAACACGGAGATAAATTTTTGGTAAAAATTACCATCCCATTAAAAAAATTTATTAAAATTTAATTTTAAATAATAAAATTTGATATATAAAAATGAAATTTTATTTTTCATTTGAGAAATATTGTCCTGATGAGAATAAATAATATCCAACTTGTGTTAAATTTCACCCTTTTTTTGTCTAGATTTCAATAAAAATTCTAGGTTTGGTTAGTAAATTTTACCATTCTGTCTGGATAAAAATTACCCAGACGGTACAGTAATTCCTATCCTACCGGCAGAGTGATTTTTATCCAGACGAATGGTAAAATTTACTAACCAAACCTAGAATTTTCATTCAACTCTGGACAAAAATTACTGTGCTGAAAGGGTAAAATTTACCACAACTTGGACATAATTTATTCTCATCAGGACAATATTTCTCAAACGGAAAATAAAATTTAATTTTTAAATATCAAATTTTATTGTTTAAAATTTTAAATTCTACTAATTTCCAGTTAGAAAAGGAGAAAAAATTTATGGAACAACACATTTACCAAACGAAATGGTAATTTTTACTAAAAATTTCTCTCCGTGTAAAACGTTATGAGTCGGTGTTGAATATTCCAGGGACATCACAAGGTATATGAGAACCAGTGAAAACGTTATAGAAGGCAAAACTGGCCAGAGTCTGTTATGTTTACAATGTGAGATTCCTGGTATGTCGAGAGTTTCCCCCCGAGTCACATTCTCACCCTCTCTCTCTCTCTTGTTTGCCGCTCTCCCTGAATTTTCGATGAAACCCAGGGGTTTATTTGCGCTCGTACATGCGTATGAGTAAGTTAATCCGCTTTTACTGCATCACTTTAAACTCCAGAGTCCAAGTTCATCAAGCAGAAGTGAATGATTACCAGAGACATGTTGATATTTCACTATAAATTCAATTATTCACATTTTGTGTTGTAATTTAATTGAAAATAAAATTTCCCAATACTTTGTTCCTCTTTTTATTCAATCCAACCCTCAGGTTTACACACAACTGTAATATTTGCGAATCGGCACGTGCCCGTGCACTTTATATCCCTCTCAGTTCGTGCGTTATCTCTCTAGAATCCTCCAAATGTTCACATTCATGGTTAGTATCCTTTTAACTGGTCTAGGGACTCCCTTTAGGAGAGTTAAAAGTTTATTTCGTTGTTAAATTGTTAAAGGATAATACAAATTTCAATATTTCCTAGGGAAATCCTAAGGAAAAATCGATGACGCTGAAACTAGCATACGATTCTGGCATACACAGTGGATTACCTTTTGGAGCAGACTGTACTGTCTTCAATTTTTTAAATAATTCCACTGAGTTCATTTTGGAAAGGGGGTCGGAACCACCCGCATGATGCGGGAGGGATGAAGTAAATTTTTTCGGGAAGGGTGAGGGGTAGTCAATATACTTTGCGAATGATTTTTGCAATGACGTAATTTGGAGTGGAAAAAAAAAATATTTTTCTAAATAATTCCACTGAGTTGATTTTGGAAAGGGGGTCGGAACCACCCGCATGATGCGGGAGGGATGAAGTAAATTTTTTCGGGAAGGGGGAGGGGTAGTCAATATACTTTGCAAAGGATTTTTGCAATGACGTTACTTGGAGTGAAAAAAAATATATATTGTTCTAAATAATTCCACAGAGTTGATTTTGGAAAGGGGGTCGGAACCACCCGCATAATGCGGGAAGGATAAAATAAATTTTGGAGGGAAGGGGGAGGGGCAGTTCACAGTTAACAATGAAAAAAATTTCAATGACGCGATTCTATAATATAAAAACAAAAAATTGAAGACAGTACAGTCCGCTCCAAAAGGTAATCCATTGTGTATGCCAGAATCGTATGCTAGTTTCAGCGTCATAAAAATCGAGGGGGATGAAATTGTTTTCTTCAGAGTCTAAATGAGAGAAATTCTGGATTTAAAGAGCAAGACTGAACCATCAAATGCTCTTGATTAATCTATTGGACCATTGAGGTATTTTCCAACGGTGGCGGGGGGGGAGGGGGGGGGGGGGGTAAATATATGGCATAGGGGCTGCACTGAAGGTACGATAAAAGCACTCAGGAATTGCGTGTCCTGTATGCTGGATTTGGTGAAATGCACAGGGGAAAAAAGGCCCACTTATACTCTCTCTCTTGCTCATTTTTTTTTTCTCCCCCTCCTCTGTGACTAGGATAATGAATAGTGAAACGAGTTGGCTATAGCTGAGAATTGCCTTTAGCAACTCCAGGGGTTTTCTATCATCCTTCGTTAAGCTTTTTCCCTTTTTATTCTCTATCTAGACTCTCTTTATTGTTGCCGAGTGAAGATTTTAAGAGAAGACTACCTCACAAAGGTTTTATTCCATTAAAATTAACTGGTTATACATGTAATTTTAATATTTATAGAGTTTTAAATTAAATTTGTTCGTTTTGAAAATTGGATTTTTGACGATTTTTCAATTTGAAAGATGAAAAATTGAACTTTCAAGGATTCTCAAGGCATTAAATCTTCTTCGTGAGTATTCAGAGTTATGAAATACAACTTCCTGGAAAAATCTTAAGCATAATCATCGCTGATTTTAATCTCAAACCTGTGAAAGTAATGCACAAAATGGGAAATAATGGAAGAAAATTATTATCAAGTCTTCCTGAAGCTCTGAATAATTCTAGGTAGTACCTCATCTTTCTTATAATAATGTCTTATTCACTGAGCATATCGGTGGGAGGCAGTACATCGATGGCTTACCACGTGTAATCACCATAATGAATTTAAACCCCACCCCAAAGGTGAGTTTTGCATCAGTATTAACTCAACTCCAACTCGTTGCTACTAATTTTCTAGTTTGCCGGTGTATTGTGTATGTTTACCAAAATCTAACCCAAATATACATAAAACAATTTTAATTGAAATAATCAAAACAGACAAGAGAATTTAATTATTCACAAAGTACTGGAATAAATTGATAAAATCCAACATTTTTGTTTATTATATTATTTATCTCGATAATGAGTGATTCTAGGAAAAAATGTCAAGAGATCTTTTTTATAGAAAATTTGATTCTCTACAATAAAAGTCTCTTGATCTTTCACCCTAAAACCCTCGATTACCAAGATAATTAAACAATTAACAAAAACGTCTAATTTCACTCGTAACAATTTCTCAATTTAACACATCGTAATAAATATTCAATTATCTTGATAACGATTGCTTTTAGAAGAAAATATCAAGAGACCTTTTTTGTAGCTATTGAAATTTGCAACAAAAAATGTCTTATGACATTTTCTCCTGAAATCACTCATTATCAAGATAATTCAACATTTAATTTAATAAGTTTCGCGTGGAATCGATAATCTCAGAATATTTCCGGTATTTTTTTCATCCTCCTTAGAATTTCATTTCTCCCCATAACGACAAAAGGTAAAAATAATAATAAAGAGGTAAGAATTTGCTTCTTACAGAGCTCGATCGACATCCAGGAAAGCCCGGGGTCTCTCTCCAACCGTCCCAATCTTTACACATTCAAGACGTCGTACCTCTTAGCCTCTCTTGACTCTCCTTCACAACGAAATAGAAGGGGAGTTTCTGGTTGGTGGTAGACGATATAGCATTCCATCCCAACTTGATCGTAATATCTCCATGGAATGAATGTAGTTGGTGAATTGGTGGAGAGCATGGAGATGAGCCGATTTCGATAATGGTCGTGAGGATGAAGGGAAAATAGGGTAAATTGAAGGATGAGTTTGAAATCGTATTCAACCCTTAATAAAGCTCCATCGAGGCGTACTGAGGGTCTTCAAAATGGCCCCACCTCTATCTTCACTCAAAATGGCTTCATGAATCATTCATAATTCAATTATATAGAATCAATTGTTGGACAATTCTAAAACCAATTACGGGAAAGTTTTAAATGGATGAATTTATCAGGTGTTGCACTAGGTTCGCGTGCTCATACACAGTTTGATTTAATTGGAAGTAGAATTAGAGGAAGAGAGATGAAAATGTAAAATTTCACGTCTCAATTCAAATTCAAAGTTATTCAGTCTGACCGATTTAATCATTCAAATTTGTGTTTTTTGGTTATTTCAAATATATCTCAAAAATGTGTGATTTTAGAAGAAAATGTCAAATGACCTTTTTTGTAGCTCACAAAATTCCCCGTAAAAAGTGTCTCTTGACATTTCTTTCTAAAATAATTAATTAAGTAGATAATTCAATATTTAAATCAACCAATAAACCCTTGAATAATCCATCGAGCCCTCATAACTAATTTATTACTAACTGAACATGTTTCACCTGTTGGACACAGATGGAACATCAAGGAATTTCCCAAGACGGCAATTCCATCGTCACGGGGACACATCAATATCGAGAAAGGTACATGAGCCCAAGGGGAATGAATAAACTCAAACGGCTGTGCGAATAGAATTCGATCTGGTTTCTCCATTGGCTTGACACGATGTGTCCAATTTTTGGAATAAAATATTTGAGTCTCTGGATGGATAATTGAGGTCTAGTCTCTTTTCCCTCAAAGGTACATAAAAATAAAACATCCTGGAATCTCATTCAGACCAAAAAAACTCTTCTCTTTGACCACTTTTTTGAAACCTTTGACTCGTCCTCTCATTCTAGCTTCACTTGTGCATAAATAAGTCGTACTGTGCAGTTACAACTGTAGGATTGGATTATACATACGAATTCGTGGAAAGAGCCTGCAATAGGGTGCAGATGGAATGGATCACCAAAGTGGAACAGATGTAAATTCGAGGGAACTTGAGAGTGAGTTCTATACTGTATCTCTATGAGCCTTCCAAGAGAGAGGATGTGACTTGAATTTCATTGTGGAGACGTACAAATTTTAATCGAGTTGTATACTTAATCACATTCCAGTTTTAGTTATTAATGCTCATTGCAAATCCCTAGAAGATTGTTTCAGTTTTAAACTCTAAGGGATTATTAATACGTCATTTTATGGTGAATATCAGAGCTAAATTGTTCGTAAATTCTAGGCAAATTGTTAAAATGTAAACGTTGTCATTCATCTAGATATTAATTCATTTATTTTAATTTATTTAGAAGAATTGAGTCTTCGAATATTGAAGAAATACTTGGCGCGATAACTTGACCGCAACTCCGGGGATAATCAGCCGCAGGCATTCTTAAAAATAACATTATCTCGAATATTTTAAATGCTTCAAGCATTAGGTATGTTGATATCTGCTGCCAGATAACACTAATTACCTCAAAATATGCTTCTCACTGAATCTAAACAGTTGAATCAATAATTTTGTCAGATTACGTATGCTCACCCTTCATCAAAATCCAACATTCATGCTGCGAAGTTGCATTACATAGTCATCCCACGATTAAATTTATACGCCTAATGTACATATATATAACTAACGCCTGTATTAATACCCACAAATGGCCTCAATTGTGCTTGGCAATGTGATAAAATAATATTTAACCCATGAATCATTGAATTTCGTCCAACATCATCAATCAGCTTGTTGATTGAAGGACATTAATGTTATGGTTGTTCAATTCATAGCATTTAACATCTCACTAATGTTTGGAGTTGCCTCTGACGTGTCATTTCGATTTTGAGATTGGGAATCTTCCCATCTGAGCTATCCGAATATATACAAATTTCCATTCGAATTATTTTGTCCATATTGAGTTACGCCGTCCTTACGGCAACCATTTTTCCACGTTCCACATTTTTAGGGTAAGACGATGGAATTGATGGATGGAATGGATTTTGGATAGGTGAGAATTCCTTCACAATATATTTAGTTTACAAATATATTCGAGAAAAAATTCAGGTATTCTCGGACCGGGAATCGAACCCGGGACCTTCCGATTACCAGTCGGGTGCTCTTCCCATCTGAGCTATCCGAATATATACAAATTTCCATTCGAATATTCAATTATCGGTGATGAATGCAGAAACTGTTTTCTACATCATTCAGCTGATTGAGAGAATCCATTTGAACGTTTATATGTGTGATAAAGTAAAAGTGATTTTCACATGGGTGGGACACGGTGACTTTCTACGTCATTGACACTTGAAATTACTTTTTCTTGATAGATTGAAGAAATTGAAATTGTTGAATTGATTATTTTCTCCAATTATCAAATTCTCAATTTTGTTTTTGATGAATATCTCTTGATGAAAGGGAAATACAAGATTTTTTATAATGACCTTTTTTGTAGGGCAGAATGAGAGCTACAAAAATGATTCCCATCAAAATTTCAATATTACATCTAGATTCTGAGATATTCAACAAAAACTGAACAAAAATGTCAAAAACTAAAGGTGAAAAATATTCCAGAACTAAATATTCATTTGTTTCTCTCGTTAAATCTCACAGACTCTTGATGAAGTTGATGATTTGATAACGTCCAAATTGGATGCAAACGTTTACCTCAAACAGTATACACTGATGGGGGGTATGCCAGTGACGATGAATCGATTCACGAGAGGTTTATCCACAGTGAATGTATCTCACATGTAATATTCGAATAGTCAATCCTCATCTTGCTTGGTCTGCCATGTCGGCTACCCCCTGGCAGTCGTGTTAACTACGAACATTATGTGCATTTGTACATAACGATCCTCCATATATGACATAGGCAATGGATACATAGTGTCTCTGTTCTGTGGCATAAATTTCTGATTTACAATCTTCAAGAATTTTATTTTTATTTTTCATTCTTCTTTTCTACGAACGGCTGACGTCGACGGACAATTTTTTGTGAGATACGATATGAGTTCGGGGGGGGGGGGGATCTCATTTAGATTAGATGAATTTTTATGATTAAAATTGATTGATGGAGGTGGCTGTACTCATCAAGATTTTCAACGTGATTTAAAAATGAATTATCTCGGTAATGAGTGATTTTAGAGAAAAATGTCAAGAGACATTTTTTGTAGAGAATTTTGTAGACTAAAAAAAATGTCTCTTGACATTTTTCCCTGAGATCATTCATTTTCGAGATAAATGAATGATTAATAGAGTCAAATTTTTGATATCTCTGGAAATGTTGATAGGCAATGAGTATTCAATCTTCTTCATAATGTAAACCTATATGACACATAACTCGTATCACGTACATGAGTTAAACTATCCAGTTGAATTTACATGTATCGTAGAGGCTAGAAAACCAGGAGAGAAGGCCAATCATTTGTCCTCAAGTGGCTTCACCTCTCAGCCGACGGTAAAATAACGGGTTTCTTGGGAGTATTCACTGAGGCTGCGACGTCTCGTGCAATTGATTATGCTCGACGTGACCTCCATGCTATTTTAATTAATTTATTTCAACATTCTGGAATTGTTTATTCATATCGAAATGTGGATAATTGAAAATTCCAGGAGTTCAACTCTCTTGAGAGAATTTCTGGTGTTTCTCATTCAGAATTCAACGAAATTTGCAATTGTAAATAACAATGCCTTTCCTGAGGATATAGATGTTCCAAAAAAAAAAATTATTTCCTCAATTCTAATCAATAAATCAAACAAAAAAGACTGATTCCCTCAACAAAATGGCCATTTGTGGTCATTGACCTAGACCTCTCCTTACTCGACGGGTCATAAAGATAAATTTTACGATTTTCCGTTGATCAGACTCCAAGAAGACGAAATAAAGCCCATATTTCTAAAATTATCGTCAACCAATTCAGTAGACTTTATCCTTCCAATCGATTTTTGATGGATATCTTCGAATCTACGGGAGATATCAAAATTTTCGTAAGGACCTTTTTTCTAGCTTTCATTCTTCTCTACAAAAAAGGTTTTCACAAAAATTTCGCTATCTCCCTCAGATTCCGAGATATTCACCAAAAACTGATGTCAGAATGAAGAGAAAAACAAAAATCAGATTATTTCTCATTTCACCCAATTTCCTTGGACACGTGAGAATGAAAAAAAAAAATAATTATGAGACTCTACGCACCAGAAAACAATGGGAGAACAAACCCAGTGAGATGTCGGTCTGCGATAAAAAAATTTAACCACAAACCCCGTAAAACAACAGTAAAAAACAATTTGCCAATTTCTCTACCTAAAAAGGATCTAGATTGTACTAAACATCACAGTTCCATACTCAAGAATTGCGCAATATAGGTGAATGTAATCATTGGGTGAATGCTTCCGTACCGGCATCCTTTCATTATTCTGTCAATATTGCCCTCAAGAAATATCCTAATCATTAATTTTACTAAAATAAATTTATCCAATAATCCCTCTGATATCTCCAATATTTACATTTATTCATAATCAACAGAATTCCGTTCAATTTATGAATAAATTGATTTATTCCGTGAATTTATAAAACTCTTGATATTTTTCTGCATTTGGTTCATGTTCTCATTGATGTCTGTGTTAAATAAAATCAATTAAAAACGTTTTATCAAACTTATAAACACTTTCACCCGTCGGATGACCTTGTCCAGTTGAAAAAAAAAACATGTTAAACTATTTCAGGATCTAGTAGATCACTCGTGAGCCTCAAAAATATTATTTAAAATCCTTAAAACATGGAAATAAGAAGGTAAAAACCCAAATAACGGTACAACTGAGGCCGATTGTATCCACCTGTTCCTCGTTGTGTTGTACAACTCGCGCGCATTCCTCAAGAATATCCACTATTTTAATAAAAAAATTTACAATATTTAATTACGATAAATGAAATAATTAAATACTCACATTAATCCAGAATTTATTCTCCCCATTATTCACCTCCAAATCACCAATTTCTTCGATTTTTATTTATCTAAATTTTCGTACTCACTTTTCACTCATTTCACCACTTTTCCCATTTTTTTTTTCTTCGATAATAATTATAATAATAAATAATAAGAGACGAGAAGAATAAACCAACGCCCAAGGGGCACGTGTATGGCTGAGAAAATTAATTTTTTCTTAATTGAAATAAATTCCACTCACTCCACAATTTATCAGTTTTTTTTATCACTCAATTTTTTTCAACTCCAGCGACTGGTTAAAAGGACTCTGGATGCTGGAAATCTGGCGTCAGATGTCCTGTGATTTGTGAGTGGAAATAATAAATTTTTAAACTTTAAAATTCATTTTTTTGGGGGAAAATTTGGGTTAAAGATTTAGTGTTTATTAGAGTTTTGTTTGTTAACTTGTTTATCTTAATTTAATTGCAATTATCGTGACTGTACCAGCTGTGGCATCACACACCGCGTCCGCTCGGTTATGCTCGTGAAAGGCAACTGCACTGTTGTGTGTTGGGGGCGGAGTGGTGAGGGATACAACTGGGAATTTTACTGGTTTACTCGTGTCTCACGCTTCAGGAAGGGGTATTTCTGGTCTCTGTTGCTCACTTCAGTGATATAGACCCTTTCAGACCGGTTTAGGGGAGTTTTGAGGGGGGGATAGGGGGCAGCAGTGGGCGATTTCGATCTATTATCGAGGGTAAAACAGGGTGGATAGGTTTTTGAGGGATATCTCAGAATCTAGGGGAGATAGGGGAATTTTCATAGGGACCTTTTTTGTAGAGGACATCTAGAGCTAGAAAAAAGGTATCATCAAAAATTTTGATATCTGTCACAGATCTTGAGATATTTCAAAAAAACTGAAATACTTGGATATTTTTACAACACCATTGAATTAAAATTACTTGTAAAATTTATCTTTATTGTGAAAATGAACTTTTACATATGGCTGGTAATTGTGTTCTTTTAGTGAGTGAAAAAAAAAAAATTATTAAGTTTACTCGTTACACAAAACAAAAAAAAAACAGTGTTGTCTTTTATTAAAAAAAAGAGGGCGAAGTTAAATAATTCTCTCATAAACTCAAAATCCTCGAGAGGAACATATTCACCTGAAAATCAGATGAATTATTTCGAATATCAACAGAATATTAACCAAGAACACTCGTGTTTGCCTTAATAATAAACCTTACCAATACAATAAAGAAAGAAAGAAAAAAAAATCATTGAATAACGAATATGATGATTAAACTATTAAAATTAATGTTCTATACAATTGTTCTCTTCAGCACTGATTTTCCCTGATTTTTTATTTTATCCAAAAAATAGCGACAATGAGGACAAAAAAAAATGACCGAGTGATAATTAAATTTTCTTTAAAAAAATAACTAAACAATGTTTTTTTTCTTCTTTTTAACCATTTCCTCGTAATTCTAGTAATTACCTCGATCTCTCTAAAATTGGCAATGACAAAAATAGACTTTGAAAATAGAACGATCGATTGTTAAAACGTAAATAATTCTCGGTTATTTTAAATTTACACTCACATCACTATTTCATTTGATTAATAATTTTTTTTATTAATCTCATACTTTGTTTAATAGAGATGAATTGTTCATAAAATTTCCCCCAAAAATGACAATTAATTAATTAAATACTGATAACTAGCAAATTCGTAAAAATAGGAAAAACAATTGAAGAAAAAAAAAAAAGGGTATTTTTCAGAAAAATGTACTTTATTTTTAGAATTTGTTTTGTCTAGTATTAATTAATTAATGGATCAATTTAATGAACAATTTATTTGAAAAAAGAAAAATGAAGAGAATTTATGTCTTTCTGGATATTGTCAATAAATCAATTATTTTTAGAATTAAATTGTTAATTGTAGTTGACAATTTTGTTGTTTCAATGCTGCATTTAATTGAAAAGATAAGACTCCTCGTCGCATTGCCTATTAATTAAATTATATCAATATTTATATAACTATTTATATCACGCCTGTCCCATTTTCTCATTAGTCGTCCTTCTTCATTAAACACTTTTTTATCAACAATCACTCGCGACATTTTTTTTTTCTTTACTCTCTCATTTCTTTTCCATTACATTTTTTTTCTTTTTTCTTTTATAATTGTCCTGCACCCTTGACGATTTTCTTTTTTTTTTCTTTAATTGTTGTATATTCATTGTTGTTTAGTTAAACTCTAATTTGAATTATGCAGGTTTTTGAGAGCCTTTCTTGCCAATGAGGGATTTGTGGATATGTGGAATTACACCTGTAAATTAATTTGAGTTGATGAGTTGTTTAAATGAGTGTAATTGGATATTATCGAGGTGTAAGAGACTGTATAACGTACCTCCTCCAGCAATTGTTGCTTTGATAAGACTGTCGAGTTCCTCGTCACCACGAATTGCCAATTGCAAATGTCTCGGCGTAATACGTTTAACTTTCAAGTCTTTCGATGCATTACCCGCCAACTCGAGCACCTGGAGGGATTAATAATTTATTTAAAATGTTTATAATTGGTAAAGAGAGGTGAGAGAGTGGATTTTTAAGGGAATTATTGGAAAATTTTATTAGTGAAATTTTACTGTTTTGAAATTTGGGGTTTATATTGGGAAAGAGTGGTTTTAGGGGAAAATGTCAAGAGACCTTTTCTGTAGAGGAGGAAATTTTCTACAAAAAATGTCTCCTGACTTTTTTCTCTAAAATGACTGGTTAGTGAGATAATCGAATAATTAACAACCGTAAATTTGAATTTTCTTGAAATTTGAGTTTTATAAATTTGAAAATATCTCAACAATGAGCGATTTTCCGAGAAAATGTCAAGAGACCTTTTTTATAACTGACAAAATTTCCCACAAAAAATATCTCCTGACATTTTCCCCTAAAACCACTCATTTTCAAATTAACTCCATAATCATAAACATAAATAAATAAATGAATCAATTATGTTTAAACCCCTGAAAAATACATTTTCCACCCAATTTATCCATAAAAAAACCCCCCAAAATAATCTCAAAAATTCACAAATCCTAATAACAATATTCACCATCAAAAAATGGCGGGAAATATCCGCCATATTGTGGCGTCAATACGCGTCATTCCAGTGCCCGCACATTGTTCCAAAGTGCCTTGAGTACATCTCTGGCGTCCCATCCCCCCCTTAACAACGCACAAAATTGCTATTATTCCACAACAATAAAACTCACCTCAGCAGTAAGGTATTCCAAGATAGCAGCACTGTACACTGCCGCCGTGGCACCTACTCTCCCATGACTGGTGGTTCTGTTTTTCAGATGCCTGTGAATTCTACCAACTGGAAACTGTACCCCAAAATCCAAGAAAAACAAAAAAAAAAAAAAATTAATTTCTCAATTTTTCTTATAAAAAAAAAAAAAATCATGAATTTTTGATGAAATTGGGACCAATGTTTTCCACCCAATCTCCATGAATTTTACAATCCATATCAAAAACATCCGGTGGACGAAGCGTCAGCAGCTTTTACAAGCAAATATCGAACCGACTCTCACGAATATACGATTAACTCTCTCTATCTCTCTCTCGTATATTTTCCACATAAAAAAATAATTTATCCCCCCCCCCCTTCCCCCATCAAATGAAAATATGTAGATAATTGTCAAGTGGATTGAAATAAATAAAACACAGTATGACTAATTGTTGTTCGATCCATGAAATAATATTATTGGTAAAAATTATTTGAGAAATGTCGTCGTGGCCTGCGCGCACGGTATTTTCACAAACTCTGGTTGTCGTATCGAACGCCTGGGCTTTAGCGAGGAGCTTTACAAGGTTTATATTGGATATTTCATCATTCTAGTGGGCTACGCCTATTTTCTATTTAATTATTAAATTATTATTTTTCTCAATTATACCACAATTTTTCTTTTTTTTTTTTTTAATTAAAAAGAAAAATTATCAATTAGGGGTTAAGATCGTGTGACTTTGGGTATCTTGATGTCTAAATAATTCCACAGTATTTAATATTCACTGTTTAACAATTATCCACTGATTACAATCAATTTATTCACCTAATAATCACCACAAAAATTGATTGAATTACTGTATAATGAGATAAATAAAATAAATTAATTCCCAAAGGAAAAAGAAAAATTTCACGAATTATTTCAATTAAAATTTAATAACTCATTGAATCAATCAACTCGATATTCTTGATTAAATTTTTCAAGTACACGGGGATATGAAATCACTGAAAAAAATAGAGTATATAACAACAGGAATAAGGAGTGTGGGGGTATGGAGAGGGGGAGAAGGAGGAGGAAGACATGTAAACGGTCCTCTTGTGTTTGAAAACATGGTCGGCATCGTCTCAACGCTATCCATTAAATCCAATAAATTCCCCCCCATTATGACTAAAAACTATAAAAAAATTAATTTCACTCGCGAGTTAAATAAAACAAAAATTAAAAAATCACCTTAAATCACACAAATGCAGGATAAATTAATGGTAAAAACAAAGTAACGAGACCTAACGGTTGTATCAAAATTTTTTTTTCGCGCCAACTTCAATAATCAGTATTAAAATGCATTAAAATGTGGTGAAAAATGTGTGTAAATGGTGGGAAAAAATTTGTTAATTATTTGTAAATATTGAGAATTGTAAAAATAATTGTAATAAATGATAAAAACTGACCTGCAGGCCGGCCCTCGCTGAACGTGATACTGCCTTAGCCTTAGCCTTCCCCGAGTCCTTACCAGTTTTACCGCCAGCCTGTTAATTTTTACACGAAAAATAAATTTTTTTATTAACTAAAAAAAAAATCATCACCACTTATTAATTGTAATAATTTATTCAACACAATTAATTTATCGTGATTGACACGAGAGAAAAAAAAACTCACCATTTTATTTGCACGGAGCTTGTGGAGTTTAACGTTTTCAACAGCCTACGGTGGCTCACAAAACGCTTTGGGGATAAAAAAAAATATATATATATATATATTATAGGGGAGACGCAGCGCTCCAATATACACTACAGCACGAGTAGACGCCGTGTGTCGATGCCACCGAGAGGATGAAAGCCCGCCAAATAGAGCTTGGCGCTAGTGTCGCATCTTCCGCCGGTTTTGGTCACGTGATTTTTAGCCAATGGCAATTTTTTATGTCTTACTGTATTTTCCTTTATCTTTGGAATTTATTTATAATTTTTTATCGATGAGATTTATCAGTTTAATTGTTGTATTTATTTATTTGGGAATTTTTTTTTAATTTTTTGAGGTTAAAAAAAAAAATTGTTTTGGGTATTTTTGGGAATGCGTCAACGTATATATTTTTCCACGAATTTTTCGAATGGAGTTAACCGCTCCGCCATCTGGCGAATACTGGCTGAAAGGTGGTGGATGTCGTGAGGGGGTAAATTGTGGGGGTAATACGCATGCGTTGTATCCCCACTACTTTGGTGAATGCGTTGGGAGAGGGGATGCAACGGTCTCGTTCGAATGAAATGGTAAGATTTTTTATTTTTATTTTTTAAACGTTTTTTGGGGTTTATGGGGGATGCAACAGGTTTTGAGGGGTTTTCAGGGGGAGGGGATTGATTTGGAGGATTTCGGAGTGGGGAGTAATTAGTTATGGGGAGGATTGAAGGAGATTTAATGAGTGATGTGGAAAAAATTCAACAGAATGACATTTTTTTTTGCATCTTGTTGGTAAATGTTTAATTATCTGGGTAATGAGAGGTTCTATGAGGAAATGTAAAGAGACATTTTTTGTCGGAAATTTCATCAGCTACAAAAAAGGTCTCTTGATATTTTATCATAAAATTACTCGTTTATGAGATAAATGAAGAATTCAAAAGCAAAGTGAAGAAAGAGTCGATTTTTGACATCTTGTTAAATATTCAATTATCTTGATAATGAGTGACTTGAGACAAAAATGTCAAAAGACATTTTTTAATGGAAGTTTTCTCCTCTACAAAAAACCTCTCTTACTATTTCCCTTTAAAATCACTCATTTACGAGATAAATGGAAAAAAGAAAACAACGAATTTTAATTATTCTATTTCACTTCTGGAATTTGAAATTGCGAGTTGTTAATTATTTTTTACATCATCTGATGCTCAAAATTTCTTTAAAAATTCAGTCATCATGACAATTTTATCATCTTTGGTTACTCTTTATTAAGAATAATAACTATCCATTGCAATTATAGAAAAAAAACATATTGTAAACATTAAATTTTCACTGTTGTAAAATAATTTTCACGTTCTCTGATGCATATGAAAAAAAACGAAAACTGTGAAGATCGTAATGGAAATTATTATTTACTCTGTAAATACGTCCCCAAAAAGAGTAAAAATATTCTCTTGAAATAATTCTGGGGGCTGCAGTATCGATGAGAGTTGTCCAGGGGATGTGCGCATTCATGATTGCGCACTAGTTTTGCAGATGAAAATTGTTATTTTTCCCGCCAATTTTTTCTTTTTTTTTTTACTAAAATTCGTTTCATTCTATGAAAGTTAATATTTCAGTGATTTTTCGTCATTACGATCTTCCTCTGGAGATGATTAATCTAGATTAGCTCCCGCTATCTCGTCACATCTATCATCCAAGTCACTCTAGATTACGAAAAAAAAAAAAAACATAAAATTAATACCTATTCTACATTCCTTCATTATCATCATTTAAGATGAGAAGAAAAAGTAAAACAAAATGATTGAGTTCAGTTTTTGATGAATATCTCTGAATCTAGCGGAGATGGCAACATTTCTGATAAGACCTTTTTTGTAGCTCTTATTCTGCTCTACAAAAAAGGTCCTTATGAAAATTTTTGTATCTCTCACCAATACCGAGAAATTGGCTAAAAATGACCTGAGAGTTGAGTTTTCCTCGTTTTACATGACTTAATTTCGCTTTGAGATTGGTTTTTAGTGATTATCTATGAATCTAGCGGAGATAGCGAAATTTTTCAATTGACCTTTTTTGTAGAGTAAAGTGAGAGCTAAAAAAAAGGTCCTTATGAAAATTTCCCTATATCCTCTAGATTCCAAGATATTCATAAAAAACTAAACTCATTTATTTTTAATTTCATGATTTATTACCTCATCCAATTGAAGACATTTTCCCCACTCACTCAGCGTGATTTTATGATCATTATCGGCATCACAACCATCTAAAAAGGGTGCAATGCAGTGTTCAAGAGCCATGAGGGGTGCGCGAATGGGAAAAAGTTCGTGACGCGAAATGGCGCGATCGTGTGGATGTCCATCAAGATCGCACCATTTCCAAATTGCCGCATTTGTCCAGCGTAGGGTCATATTTGTCTCAGCCTCACGTTGCATTTTTAGGTAGTGGGATGGTAACTCCTGACGATCGGCTAAATCGCGCATTATGTTAAATAGCCAGTCCCGCATGCGCCTGGGAAAATCTAGCATGTCCTCCTCTTTACACATCTATTTAACAATCAAAAACCAAATTTGACCATTTCCAAAAGCTCTCCATCTCCTAAACCAGTGGATTTACGAAGAAATGTCAAGAGACCTTTTTTATAGAAAATTTTATCATCTACAAAAAAGGTCTTGTGTCTTTTTCCTCTAAACCTCATCGTTACAAAGATAATCAACAATTAATTAAAAAAAAAAGTCAAACGAAACGAAAAATAGCCTATATCAATTACTTGATTATCTCGTTAATGAATGATTTAATCATAAAATGTCAAGAGACCTTTTTTCAAGCTGAGAAAATTTCCTACAAAAAAGGTCATCTGACATTTATCTCTAAAATCCCTAATTCTCAAGATAATTCAATATTTAGATAAATAAATTTCAGAATTTAATCAACTAATCAATTATTGATAAATTAAAATTAATATACCGGCATCTGACGACATCCCCCATAGTACTCAATATGTACATGTTGATACTCGGGTCCACGACATCTAGAATCATTAGTATCGCAGAAACATCTTGCCTGATAAACCTCACAATCACTTCCAAATGTCTCATTGTAATTCGTGCAGACTTTTCGTCTAGGATCGATCTCCTCATCGCACGTGTCCACGCATACACACTCGGCTGTACCCATTTCGGTCGACTGCAATTGATTTTACAGTTAATTCAGGGCCATTTGCATTCAGGCATTAATTAAGAGATTGTAAATTTTTTTTTTATAACTACAAACCTGACAAATTCTTCCAGCACCACAGTGCTTATCCATGCATGGATCCATCAACATTGGCTCCTTCTTCTCCACAGACTCGGCACTTCCGCTCTCTGCGGCCTCGTCCGCTTCCAACATATTCATTACTTCCTGCTGGAAGGGAGTCTCCGTTGTTGTTGTTGTACGACGACGACTTTTTCTTCTTCTCTGATAATCATATTTTTTTTTCGTTCACTAGTTTTCTATCAATATCTCTGAATCTAAGGGATATAGAGGAATTTTCATAGAGACCTTTTTTGTAGATCTCACTTTGCTCTACAAAAAAGGTCTCTATCAAAATTTCGCTATTATTGTTCATTTTCGATATATTTAACAAAAAGTAAAATATTTTCAAGTGAAAAACACTTGTTTTCTGAAATTATGGTGAAAATTTTTGGTGAATATCTATGAAACTAAGGGAGATAGGAGAATTTTTATAGAGACCTTTTTTATAGAGCAGAATCAGTACTACAAAAAAGGTTATAACAAAAATTTCACTAGCTCCATTAGATTCTGAGATATTCTCAAAAAATTGATTCATAAAAATTGAAAATTGAGGATATTTCATGAATTTATGAATTTAATTTAGTCTGTTATTAATAAATTGTATAAAATACTAATTAGGTACTTACTTCTGATGAGACATCGGTGATTAGTGCTCCAACGAGCACAATAATTACCAACAACTGCAGCTTGCTTCCCATTTTGATTGATTTCTATAAAAAAAAAAAGGGAAAATCATTCTAATTTTGTTTTTCCGGTTAAAGAGGAATTTAATACATTTTCTCTCAGTGTTGGAACATAAATTTGAACAGGAATGCTCGATCGATACCCCTCAAGTGGAAATGTAAACCCCATTTCAACCCATTTCGAATGATATTGCCACTTGACGAACTCGTTGCCGCGGAAACACAGGGATTCATCTTGTTTTTCCCCTTTCGCAGAATTAAAATAGATCCATTTATATTCATTCAAATGATACAACTCTATCTCCATTTTATTAACGATTGCTCTCAATTGAGTTACACAATTTGTTTTAATTCGATGACCCATTTCATTCATTTTAATTTGTCATTATATCATTAATCAATTGAGGGGGAAAATTCTGGGATATTTGATAATGAGGAGAAATTGTTCTAGAGACCATTGACAAAAGAATTACCCCAAATTAACGAAATTATTGTTAATTAATAATCGAATCTGGAAATCATGAAAAGTCAACTTCGACGATTTTTCTTAAATATCGAGTTATCTCGATAACGAGTGATTTTAGGTAAAAAAGTCAGAGGACCTTTTTTGTAGACAATTTAATTACCAACAAAAAAGGTCTCTTGACATTTTGTCCTTGAACCGCTTATAATCGAGATAATTTCATAATTAATAATATATCAACTTGTTTTATTCAATAAAAAGTTTTTCAGCTGTATCTCGAAAACTACTGGGGCAAAATGGGTAATTTTTTTTTTGATTTTGTAGAAAAATCCTTTGGCTTTTTGATGAAATCATGACCAGAGTTCTATCTCGTTGGATTCTCAAACAGGAATTTTTTTTTTCAATTGGAAATAAAAAAAAATTCAATTCAATTTGAGAAAAATGAAATTAATTAAAAAAATTCCTTCTCTGGGAGAGAATAATCGTCTCAATTTTAATATGTGGCGTATGAATACAGGATCCACCCACGTTAGAAGCCGCACAGCAGTCAAGAACCCCAAGAAAACCATAAAATTGTTTACGGACTCGCGACCGTACAGCGTCCGCTGACTGTTTAATATCGCGCATCGACACATAAAGGGTTCCGTCCATGACTCAAGTAATATTCATTCATCGAAATTTATACTGAAAACTAGCGCAATATCTCGAATATATATTTTATCGCTGGCACTGCTTTTCTCATTTAAAGCGATGACATACTTCTGCATAAGAATGATTCTAATACTCGTTTCGGTTTAAATTGCGCCCTCAATTTCAATCGGGGACTATTGTACATTATGGAAATGGGTATTAAAGCTTCTGTAATCAATTTTATAGGACACAGTTACAGAAATACTTTATTATTCGTGTAAATTCTTACGATAAACTTTAATTTATCTTAGAAAATACTTTAAAAATTTAATTATCTCGAGAACGAGTGACTCAAGGAGAAAATGTCAAGAGACATTTTTTATTGAACATTTAATTCTCTATAAAAAAGGTCTCTTGACATTTTCTTCTAAAATCACTCATTACCGAGTTAAATGAAAAATTGATATAAAAATTTTTTTTTTTTTAATCAGTGAATTATCTCATTAGAGAGTGATTTTAGGGGAAAATGTCATATGACATTTTTCATCAGAAATTCAATTCTCTACAAAAAATGTCTTATGACATTTTTTCGTAAATCCATTATTTCCTGAGATAAATGCATTATTAGTAAAATTTTTTCATACGTAATTGTTTAAAACCGAAACAATTGTTGTTTAAAGTAATGGAACAAACAAATGATGTATTTTCATGAATAATACATCAGTCTCATGACAATGAATGCCTTCAATCCCTCTTCATTCATCACGATTTTATTAAACTCAGATAAGAGACAAATTGTATTCTCATAAATCCACAAATCATGATTCAATTTTTATAAAAAAAAATTGAATCGATAAATCGCCTTTGAGAACGTGAGATATTCATATATTCATACAGTCATCCCTCAGTAAAACTCCATCAAAATGAAACGAGAGAGATCTCATTTTTATTCCGTCATCGTAAAAAATGGAAAGACTAATTCATTTTTCTCAATTTCATTATTTTCTATTTTTCTTTCTTCAATTCATGAGTGAAAAAAATTCTAAAAATCTCATTAATGAGTGATTTAATTAAAGAAAAACTAATTTATATTCATAAAAAATAAAATAATTTACTCACACTCTTGAATTTTCGATTGATTCTCACAAAGATGTCTAAAATCCTTGTTAAACGGCCACCAGACCGGTACTGACTGCGTTTAGCCCTCGAGATCACCACAACAGCATCCAAATGATCTCATCTCCGCCTTCCTACACAACCCCGTTCTGATCTTTCCGCCACATGCTTTACATTATCGTCTTTGACCTTTTTTTTTCCACTACTTCTCTTCCTCTTTGTTATTTCCACTGAATCGTTTCGTCTTTTTGTGAATTTCTTCGCTCCATTTCTGAAAATACATTCTTTATTGATTTATTAATATGTTAATGATGTCAACAGTCATGAAGATTTTTTTTTTTCATGAAGAATGACAAATTACACTTCATTTGATCGATTTAATAAACATTAATCATCATTTGTGGTATGAATTGCGTAAATTTCACTCGATCATTTTTTATGAATATCTCAGAATCTAGGGGAAATAGGGGAATTTTTGATAAGACCTTTTTTGTAGAGAAAATCAAGAGCTACAAAAAAGGTCTCTTTGAAAGTTCTTCCATCTCCCTCAGATTCCGAGATATTCATCATTTTCTTGAAGTAGATTTTACTAGTGAAGTGGTGAAATGAGAAATGATAATTTGTTTTTACTTTTTGCTGAATATCTCGGGATTTAACATAGATAGCAAAATTTTTGAAAAGGCCTTTTTTGTAGAGGAAATCAAGAGCTACAAAAAAGGTCCTTATAAATATTCTTTTATTCCTCTTAGATTCTGAGATATCCATCAAAAACTGAACTTTGATTTTGTTAAGTTGAAATTACGAAATAAAATTGAAAAAAATTTTTTAAACTAACAATTATCATCCGATTTCAGTGTAATTGGGCTCAAAAGTGAACAGAGTAGTCATTTCTGGTAGTAAGACAGGTATATTATACTAAATGCAAAAAGTTACAATACATTTGACGTTTTTTCTTTTTTCATGTTATTTGTATCATTTCATTCACTCGTATTTTTTTTTTTTTTTTTTGTATTGACACATTGTTTACAATAAGTATTAAACATTTGTCCAAAATAACGAAAAAAAAAGAAAAGAAACAAAATTGTTGATAACCGTTAAAAATAAAAATATGTCGGTATAATCTACAAAAATTCACAACTTAAATTTATCACCATCTTCTATTAGTCATTTTATAATTAATTAATTGTGTCGTGTATTTTTTTTTTTTTTAGATTTTTCCAAATTTTTGCATTTTTTTTTTTCGTTATTTTCACTTTAACTTCTCCTGTTTTTATTATTAAACAATAATGAAAACAATCAAATTTTTTTTTTTCCATTTCTTGCAGAATTAAAATTATTCTGCAATTTTCATTGAAATTATAAACAAAAATAATAATTAGCAGTCCCCAAAAAAAAAAAAATTCCTCAATTATTATTTATTGTTTATTAAAATCAGAGAGGAATAAATTTTTTTAATAAAGTCAAAATCATTGTGACTTGTCTCACTTATTATTGTTTTTATGAGCCTCTTTCAATGATTCTTTCACCCTTTCACCCCTGAATTTATCTATTTTACAATGAATTTAACTGACTCTGTGATTATTGTTGTATTTAAGGGGTTTTAAATCATTAAAAGAGGCAAAAATCACTTCTCCCCATTTTTATTTTACCTCTGTTCGTACCATAAAACTCAAAAAAATTGTTTTTAGTATCAATTATCACCTCACAATCACAATAATTAATACTAAATTTTATAAAAAATTGATGAAAAATAATAAAACCCTAGAAAAATTGTAATTTTATCTATAAAATTGAACATTTATCTCCATTTTTATGAGTCTATGATTCAATTTTTATTTATTACTCCATGATTAATTGATAAATAATCATAATAAAATTGTTAATTAATATTTTCAAATTGCTCAGGAATTATATTGATTAGTTTTTATTATTATCTCGCAATTATCAGACATTTTAATTCATTTTCTTTATTAATTTTTCCTTTTTTCTCTCTTCTTAAATCATTTTTTTTTTTGCAGCTAAGTATTATCACAGTTATGAGAATAAGCAAGATTAATCATTTCCTCTTTCAATTTGAAAATATCTATTTACCCAATTTTATTTACCTATTTTGCAATTTTTAAGAAATTTTTTTTTAATTCAATTTTTCTTCTATTTTTATTTGTCTATTAAATGTTGGAGTAGAATAGGCACCACTGGTTACTCATTTAAAATGTTGAAAAAATGGAGAATAATAAAGTTCAATATTAATACAATTGTTTATAATTTTTTTTTTTTGCATTTTTTTGAATAGAAAAAAAAAAATAATTAATTATCATCAATTCTCGTGAATTTATTTACTCTAAACTCTACATTAATTAATGTCTAGTATTTGTAATAATAAATTCTAGGTTTTAATAATAATAATTATTAATTTATTAGTAAACAGGTAATGAGACAGAGAAGAAATTAAAATCAATGAATAATATTTATTTAATTATTTTAAGTGTTTAATTTCTTCTCGATTTATCACGAAAAATCGATGATTTAATTTATTTCTTTTTCATTCAATTAAATCTGCAAAAAAACAATTGTTTATTTAAATTTATTGCAATTGTGAGGAGTAATTAATGTTTTTTTATGATGATTATTTAATATTTTTAAACAATTTTTTGACGATTATTTCATGATGATAAACTTTTTTAAAATTTTTTTGATAATTTCATTGGAAGGCTAGAGTTGAAAGGATTTTTAATGATTAATGAAAAATTGAAAAATTGAAAAATTGGCGAGACCAGCTGCAGTCTAGGTTTTTTATTATTTATTCAATGATGATTTGTCAATCGATACCCGTCGATTGAACATCGGCAGTTGAAAATGATGATTCATCATCTGATTTAAATTTCAAAAATTTTCCCGCAATTTTTCACTCGATTGAGCCCCTGAAAAAAAATCCTTAAATAACTCAAAAATTATTTCAAATATTTTTCGTCATTTAAACTTAAATTTTCGTGCATTTTAATGAGTCAATCCATTACCCATTTCAGTCCCTTTAATTTCTTTTTTATAATAATCTCATTATTATTATTATTTTCATTTTACACTTTTCGTTACGAAAAAAAATGTTTTTTTTTTTCTTTTTGGTGTTTTGGATTGAAGAATGAAATTTGAATAATTCATTTTAAAAAAATTAAACATTTTTTTTGTTTCAGAAAATAGAATAGTACATTCAAGCACATGAACATGATGTTTATGGTCATCATGAAGACTTTGTGAAAAAATGTGATGACAAAGCGGGAAAATTTGAAAATAAATTGGATCAATAATTGATTTATCAAGTGAATTTTTTTGTTTTTTATAAATTTGAGGGTTTATTTTCGTCGCTTCCCGACGAATAACTGCAGTTTAATCGATCGATTGGGCTCTGAGAATATTCCAAATGCTCTGAGAGACAATTTGGAATCGAGAATTTAATGTTCTCTTTTCAAAAGAACAGAAAAGAAAGAATTTAATTCGATTACGATTCGATTTTTCTTTTTTTTTTTATGATGATTTATAGTTTTTTATGGTCTTGCCGTTGTATTTCGTCCAACGGCATTAACTTTTGTGGTTTTATTTTGTTGTTGTTTTGTTGTATTGTATCTGGAAGGTGTATAATTGGCATTGGTTCAAATTTCCAAGGTGGAAATGGATTTTTTTTGGGTGTTTTAACGACGATTTTGATAGGCTGCATTGCCCATATTGTTTTGTTGCCTCATTCCACCTCTGGGACCGTCACCACCACGTTGGAATCCACCACGACCACCTCGGGAACCGTGAGGGGGTCCTCTCATTGGGCCACCAGGGCCACCTGTAATTTTCATTCAATTCAGAAATGAAGATTTCCAGTTGAGGGAAAATCAATGTCTCTAATTGTTAATTATCTCGTAAACAAATCATTTTTACTGAAAATGTCAAAAGACACTTTTTGTAGAGAATTTCAAGAGCTACAAAAAAGGTCTCCTGACATTTTGCTCTAAAATCACTCATTATCGAGATAAATTAATAATTCATTAGTGAATTTTAAAAAGCAACCAAAACTATTCAATTTTTACATCTCATTAAAAAAGTTGATTATCTCAACAACGAGTGATTTTAGGAAAAAAAATCAAGACATATTTTTTGTAGAGAATTAAATTTCCAATAAAAAATGTCTCTTAACATTTTCCTCTCAAAACCCTCATTACCGAGATAAACGTAGAATCAATAATTAAATTTACCTGGACCACGTTGCTGTGACTGTTGTTGTTGTCCACCCATAGAAGATCTCATATTCCCATCATTCTGATTGGACCTCATATTACCATCACCAGGACCCCTCGGTCTATTCTTCTTCTCCTCAATATTGAGCTTGAGACCACCCTCATCAGGATAGCAAATAGGAAGTGCATCAAGAACCTTCTGTACAACATTGGGATCTTCAAACGTGACAAATCCATAATTTGGCACTCTTCCAGAGTTATTTTGTCCCTGTGGTCCTTTACCTCTGTCATTAGGCTTGCAGTGAATGTGTAAATCAACCACTTTACCATATCTCTCAAAGATTTTCCTCAGTTCAATCTCTGTTGCCTGATGTGGCACATTACCAACAAAGAGCTGATGATGGTCAGGCCATTCTCTACGACCACGAGTGTCTTTCTGAACAGGTCCTACACGAGGTGGACGTTGTTGTTGTGGCAGTGATTGTGTCTGTTGCTGTGTCTGATTGGTCATTCGATGAATTTGTGGCTGACCGGAAGACATAATACCTATGGATAACAATTTCAAAGGATGATTTTTTTTTTTCAACTTTTCATTGGAATTTCACATATTTGACGCTTTCTAATGACTTTTTAACGTATTTATAATGGGAATTGGGATTGATCAAGGCCATTTGAACATAATAATAATAAATACCTGAAGTAATTGTCGTAGTACTTGCAGTCTTTACCACAATCGCTCTCTCATCAACCACCGTGGACATAGGTGGAGGTGTTACACACATCAACCGAGGTTTAACTCCAATCATAAAATCACACCTCAGTGTACGAGCATAAGTCCTCTGTTTTGTAGAACTGGCAGCAGCATTATCAGGTTGTGGTTCCACAGAGCTCTGAAAATTCTCACTCTCCTGTTCATTACTCTCTTCATTACCACGAATATCTTCATCAATTTGTTGAGTCTCTGTTGTGCTCTCCTGTTCCTGATTAAATACCTCTTGATTTCCAGTCTCTGTTATGTACTGGTGGGTGGTCTGAGGTGGTTGAGTAATCATGGGAGTCTCCTCGTGGACACTTCCATTGATAACTGGTTGAATGGATGGATGTACCTGTTGATGGGGTGGTGGAGGATAGAATATTTGCTGCTGTGGCTGTCCTGGCTGTTGGGTTGGAATGATATGTCCCTGTTGATCTGGTACACTCTGGGTTGTAGAGTGCTGGTGGCTCTCCTCCTCCTCAGCCTCTGAACGTCCCTCACCACAATCACCACCTTCACCAATACCAGTCTCACTGTCGAGTTCACCTTCCTCCTCGTCTGAAAAACCCACGTCCTGGTAACGGAAAATGTCGTTGTGGACATAATACATCTTTGCACCCTGGGCTGCCAGTACAAATGTTTGGGTGAAACGACGCATTGGTTGACCTGCATTCGAGAGCTCTCCTGTCACCTGTTGTGGAGATGATTCTTTTAATCGTTTTTTTTTCATATTGGATTATCTTGAGAATGAAGGGGTTTAGGGTAAAAAGGAAAGGGAGATTTTTTGTAGAGAATTTCAAAAGCTATGAAAAATGTCTCTTGACATTTTTCTCTCAAATCAGTCATTAGTCTGATAAATATACAATTATCAAGAATTATCACTGCACCACTGGATTCATTACTTTCGTGTAAAAATTGTTGTTAAATTCTTTAAAAAAAAAATATTTATCATTTTATTATCTTACCTGAACAACAACACCATCACCGAGAGTAGCTTGAGAGTCGACTTGAGTAATTTTGGCATGACAATCACGGAAATTAAGCTGCTGGATCTTCTGATGAATCTCTTTCTGTCCAATTGCTGGGATAATCTCACGATCAGTTGTACTCAGTCCTCCATGGAGAAACGATGAATTGTTGCTGTAGAATCTGTCCAGATAAACCCCAAAAATCAATCCATTAATGCTTCAATCATTGAATCAAATAACATTCTCTCAAATTCTTCATTTTAGTTAATTGCATTTATCTCATTAATGAGTAATTTTACAAGAAAATGTCAAAATACTTTTTTTGTAGCTCACAAAATTTCCTAAAAAAAAGTCTCTTAACATTTTTATCCAAAATCACTCATTAACGAGATAAATGCAATTATTAAAAATGGAAAATTTGGATTCAGTCTGATTTTGTTATGCTTCAAGATATCATCATTAAAATATAAATTTATCTCGTTAACAAGTCATTTTAGGAGAAAATGTCAAGAGACCTTTTTTGTAACTAACAAAATTCTCCAGAAAAAAGGTCTCTTAATATTTTCCTCTCAAACGACTTGCTCACGAGATATTTCCATATTCAATGAGATTTACAAAAAATCAATTTAAAAAAATCAAGGTTACCTGTGTAACTGAATTGGTGCTTTATTCAGCAGAGTGTAGTATTGTCGTACAAACTCACGACCAACAGACTGAGCCGGGTGGGTTGCCTCCATGACCATTTCCTTTGTATCACCTTTGTTAACAACTTTTACACGAATAAAGTAATTGTAGATTTTATGAGTTTCTCAGATTGTTGAATTATCCTGTTGTTATTGTGTCTCCTAGACCAACTTCTGAATACAAATAATGAAAAAAAAAAAAAAAATTGTAATTAATCCTCTTAGAATCTAGAACAATCCAGAAAAAAAAAAATATTGATAAAACCAAAAAATTAATTCTAAATTAAAAACCAATTTTCCTCATTCAATAAACATTTTCATGAGTCGAATAAACGTTTTTTCATCCATTTCAAGACATCAACTGACCATCACAATCCTCATTCACTGATGCTCCAGATGAAAATTTTTCATAATTAACAATTAAATTAACAAACAATTAAATTTCCCCAATAAACCAATTAATTGACAAAAATAACTCATTCAATCTTTAATGAATAAATAAAAATAAAAATTCATTATAATTTATTAATTAATCTCCACAAAGAGATGACCCCATCTAAAAACTCGAGGCACATGGCGAAATTTTTTTTCCCTTCCCAACAATTCACGCACACACGCGGCCTCCAGGCATCACCCAAAAAAAAGGCACCTTTATCCCCAATAAAAAAAACCCCAATCACTCACCACCTGAACCCTCGATTAAACCCCACAGTGTCACTGAATCGATTGATCAATTGAATAAATAAAATTCTCAAGAATAACGACGTAAAATCGTAGGCATTGATGAGTATGAGAAAAGTCCAGGGACCGCCCGGCGCAAGCATGGCGAATTTTTTGGACGCTGGGGAGCGCCAAAATCCCCAGGATTAACTCCAAATTACGTTGTTCCAACGTTTTTTTTTTTAATTAATACCTCAAGGATAATTGACTGATGGGATTAGAGAATGAAATTTGAGGGATTGAGGCACATTTTCAAGGCATTTAATACCCTTTTTTTTATGAGTTACAGAGCAATAAACTCACCCTTGGCGTTATTCAGTGTCCAAAAGTTCTCCCCCTCGTGTAACCTCGTGTGTCAGAGCTGTCTCTGCGCCGGAATGTCGGTTATATTCGAGCCGGGGAGCTCAACAAAAAAAAAAAATTGCTAGCCTGAAATTTTTTTTTTTACCCTCTCGAGTGCATCAAACAACAAACTTTATTAGTCCACTAACCCCACAATTATTTAAATTGTATAAAATTTTATTAAATTTACGTTTTTTAATAGAAAAAAAAAATGTAAAAATTGTTTTTAAATCTAGTTATTGAGGTTTACTTTGTTTCAAGGGGGATGGATATTGTTAATGAGGGTTTTTATGGGAATTTAAAGTATTTCTATTGATTAAAATACAACTTGAGAGCACTCGTGGTGTTCACATACAGCAAAACCTTCACTAGAAATATTATTCTTGTATTACGCCGGTAAAATACAAGGGAAATAATTGAGGGACGATTGTTGGCTAACTTCGGGATATTTGTATTCCTAAAATTAATATCGCCATTTTGTGATGACTCTGGAATTTTATCCACTCTGGTGGCTGGTGGTGGAAATGAGGGGGTTTGGGTGGATTTACAATGGAATTGATCAATTTTTTTTTTTTTAAATATTGAATTATCTCGGAGACGAGTGATCCTAGACGAAAATGTCAAGAGACATTTTTTGTTGGGAATTTGATTTTCTATAAAAATTGTCTTTTGATATTTTCTTCTAGAATCGTTTGTTTATGAGATAAATTTATTTTTCTGTTGAGAAATTGTATTAAAGTTTACTTCACGTCTTGTTAAATATCTAATTATCTCGATATTGAGTGATTTTAGACGAAAATGTCAAGAGACATTTTTTGTTGGAAATTCAATTTTCTACAAAAAAGATTCTATTACATTTCCTCCTAAAACCACTAGTTTACGAGATAAATACAAAATCAATACAAGTTCTTAATAAAAATTCCAGTGGTGACATCTACAGATTATTACAACACAATCATGACTCATAATCAACTCTTTTTTTTTATTTTTTCAAGAGATAAAACACCTTTTTTAGAAATGATTTCATACTTACCTATTTATTATCACTTTCAACTTAAAAAAAAGAGAATAGAAAAAAACAATTTATAAATTTTTTCTTTTATTCACTTAAATTTAAAAAAAAAACGAATAGGGGATTTAATTCTCAAAAGTAGCAAAAAAAAGCATTAAAAAAATATCAATTATGTACACAAAATGAATTTATTAATCCTATTAATCTTATCAATAAGGAAGCAATAATCTTTTCACGACACTTTTACTTAAACAAATAAACAATCATAAAACAGTTAATATTCCATAACTGTCGCTAATTTGTTCACAAAGTAATTCAATAATTCCAATAATTAAATTACGAATGCTTTCATGTTATTTTTCCGTGTAAAAAGTACATTGCCTGCTTACTTAATCACTAATTATTAATTATAGACAAAATTAAAATAATTTTACTGTTAAAAAAAAAAAAAAACGGTGAGGATGTGAGTCGTTTTTTCTTCTTTTTTCTCTTCATTTTACGTTTCACAATCGTAAATTTTAGTCGACGAATTCGTACAATTTCCACTCCATCTTTTGTACAAAAAAAAAAATGTTTGAGTAATGAATGATTATTCGAAAATTGTTTTCTGATAAATTATGAATTAATGGAGCTCAATGAAAACCGAGATAAATGAAAAAAACAAAAATATATATGAAATTTGTACAAAAGACGAGAGAAAAAGGGTATGAAGTGGGCAAAAATACGGTATACTCAGGGTATGTACATAAATTAATACATATCATGAGTGTTTTTTTTTTAATGAAATTTCATAATTTCTAATTTTATAACTTATTTGTGTAAATTTGTGATAATCAGCCACCTGGAAAATTTTGAAATCATCAACCAATTTTTAGCATTTTAAATTCAATTGCTTTACAAGCTATTGCTGCTTCTGTTGGTGATCTTGGTGGGTGTAATTATGTTGAGGCTGTTGTCTGCGTTGTTGCATGTCTTGTGGTTGAAAATGACGGGGCTTAATGGAATGATGATTCGACGAGTTATGAGATTTGTTGTAGGGCAGGGAGCCTGTAAAATAATTATTATTAATAAAGAAAAATAATTTATTATCAACAATAAATAACTTAAAAACATATTTTTATTTTTATTTTGCAAATAACGCGAAATGATTTGAAAATTGGAGAGAAAGGAAATTGGAAAAATTCATGCGTGGAAGATTGATTAAACAGGCAAGTTATAAATTATGAATAAAAAGGAAAAATGATGGGGGATGAATGAATCACAAGAAGCCATTAAGTTTAATGAATAATTGTTTCTTCATTTGAGTGAAATAATTCGTAACAACATGAAATTATTCATTTAATTTTTTTCAAATATTGAATTATCACGGTAATGAGTGATTTTAGAGGAAAATATCAAGAGACATTTTTTAAAGATAATTCAATTATCTACAAAAAAGGTCTCATGACTTTTTTCCCTAGAGTCACTAGTTTTCGAGATAATTCATTTTTTAATCAACCCATTAAATCTGCTCAACTCCATAATTCATGTTTAACCCTTAATTACACTATGAAGAAAATTTTTTTATAAAAAAGAAAATAAATGAGGTGGTAAGGAAAGATTAAGGGGACACTCACCAGCGGTTAACAATGCGTTATTAGCATTGATGTCGCGATTTATGATATTCCATTAATAGGGTTGGTGCCTTTGGTTCTGGCGACCACCACCACCCCTCTGCTTGCCGCCGTAGCCTGAGCCTCCTGAAACACACCCATGTCGCACTGTTAGTCCAATAATATGGACATTCCCCCCCTTACACCTTCCACCGAATGATAATTCAACTTAACTCAACAAAAACAAAAAAAAAATGTAATTAACGAGAAAAAAAATCAAAAAAAAAATCATCAAAAGTTAAACAAAATCATCATTAAAATCATCTCTGGTGACTAAACATGTCACTTAAATTATTTAAACTAATTCTTTGTAATTATTTAAATTAATTCATTGGAATAATTTAAAAAAAATCTACCAAACTCACACTCTGACGATTTAATCCATTTAAATTCATTATTTTCGAATAATTAACTGATCTTTGTGATTAAATGTATAACGTTAACAAATAAGAAGACTAAGAGAAATATTTGACTACATAGAGGCTACAGGCTAAGGTAGTAAGCTGTAGGCTGCGTCCCAATTCATATACCTCCCTGTTTTTTTTTTTTAAAACCCTCAACATTTCTGGATTTATCATTTTTTTAAATATTGAAATGAAATAAAAAAATTCACTCTATGATTCAATAAATCAATTGACCATCAAAAGAAAACCATTGATTATCATTTCCAGAAATGTATATTGGAGTTGAGATTAATTTAAGGAGTGAATTGAAATTTTATCCATAAGGGTGTGTAAAATAAAATAAAAAAGAATCTAATTAAAATCATATAATTTGCGAATTAAAGAAAAAAAAAAAAAAAAACCACGTGGTAAGTGTTAAGGGTAAGGGGCGTAGGAATAATAGATATTTAATGAGAGATTGATGACAATAACAAAGTGTAATTCCTGTAAATTTTGAAAGCCTGTGTTATAATTATGTTTTTTTTTTTTTTTGTGAAATAAGCGTTTATGATTCATGCAAAGTATATCGTGTTGGTGGGGGTGGAATTATTTCGATTTTTTAAACGATTTTAGATGCACTCGGGGGGGATTTTATGATTATTCCTTGGGGTACAGAGAAATATATGAGGGAGAAAATTAAATCAGGAGAGGTGAATAATTTATACCGATTTTTTTTTGGGAGGGGGACAAACAAAAAATAGATAAGGAACGCTAATGCGTACCTTTACCCCGTGCACCACCGCGCCCGCCACTGTAGCCACCTTCGTAACTACCCCCGCCATAGCCATAGCCGTCTGCCGTATTTCATGGAACACACGGTATAACAGAGACTTTAATTATTCATTTTTATTTTTAATAAAAAAAAGTGATAAAACGTTGAAATTTATTTTTTTCAAATTTTTAATTATACATTTATCTCGGTAATAATTGACTTTAGGGAAAAATGTCAAGAGACTTTTTTTGTTGGAAATTTTAATCTCTACAAAAAAGATCTCTTGACATTTTATTGTCAAACCACTGGTTTTCGAGATAAATGAATATTTTGATCAAATTTTTTACGATTTATCACTCATCTACTGAAATTTTTGATTAAAAACAAAAATTAGATTTTTTTTTTTTAAATGATGTTATCATTATCAGGTATTCTATTTGCGTTGAAATATATCCTGCGTTGTATTTTCTCTTCTCTGAAATCTCGTGATAAAAAATAATGATTTGAATTTCATTTTCTAAATGAATAATTTCTACGTAACAGCAGAATAGTATTTGTTAATTTAAATTGAGCATTCATTGATGGTTTTTCCCCCTTTTACCAATGCCCCTGAGAGATCTCAACTATTTTCTAAAAATAGGAAAGAGGAATTGCTACTGGATTTTATTCAATTTTTCGTTCTGTTCCAATTTTTTTTTCTCATTCGTTGCTATGGAATGATTGAGCTAGTTTCATTGATGACGTTATTTATGCGAAGTTGAAAGAGTGGGAGAAAAAAAAAATATAGATTTCATGCATGAGGAAAAGAGTTTTTGGGGGATGATGAGAAGCAGGAATAAATGGTTTTTTTACTCGATTTATCATTTCGTATTCCCTCATTGTACTGTTCACTTTTGCTTCATGTTTATAGTCATGAATTATCTGAAAATTGTTTTTCCGAATTATATGTAGCAATGATCGTTTTTTATTTTAAATATCAAATATTGAATTGAATTTTTTTTGTTAAATGTTGGATTATCTCCATAACTAGTGATTCTAGAGATAAATGTCAAGAGACCTTTTTTGTATATCTCGGTTAGCTCAACAAAAAAGGTTCTGATAAAAATTTCTGTATCTCCCACAGATCCAGAGATATTTACAAAAAACTAAATTGACTAGATTCAGGAAATTTATCAATTATTGAAATCCCATTGGTGCATATAATTTTAGAAAAATCCTCTTCATTCGATGAAGCTAATGACAGGAAACAATACACAGAGGCTGATATTCTCCAGATACATAATTAAAAAAAAAAAAAATTTACTAGATTTCGTTATCATAGAAATAACGCAGACATTTTGTATAAATTCCATAGAGATTTATCACTAACAACAACAATAGACTCGATTAAATGTTTGCATCTGTCTCCTAATAACTAATAAAAAACCCGATTGATCATATTCCAATATTAATGACTAAAATTGCTTCTAATATCATTTTATCACAATCAAAATTTTCAAAATTTCCAAAATAAAAATACGAAAAATGAATTTAAAAAAAATATATATATCACGAATGAATTTGACATAAAAATTTGAATTTAACTCAAAGGAAAAAATAAAAATAAATAAATTCACGTAATAAAGAAAATGGAGAGTAAATTTTGAATGTCTTAAAATTAATAAGTACTGTAATTACCGTAACCACCATTGTAATCGTAGGGTGTGTATCCACCGCTGTAGTAGTCATAATTGTAGCCATCGTAGCCACCACCATATCCACCTTGGCCATAACCACCATAACCACCACCGTAGTTACCCTGGCCCCAACTACCTTGAGCACCAAAACCTCGTCCACGACCACGTGCACGACCACCACGAGCCCCAGCACCACCTCTCATTCCCCCCATACCGTCTGGTTTTGGTGTAGCTTTCTTAACATCAACCTGAAGACAACAAATACAATTTTTTATTAATTGAAACAAAAAAAAAATGATTTTTTTAGTTCAGAGGAAATTTAGATTTTTCAAATAATTGAATATCTTGGTAATAAGTGAATTTAGAGGAAAATGTCAAGAGACCTTTTTTGTAGAGAATTCAAAGAGCTACAAAAAAGGTCTCTTGATATTTTCTTCTAAAATTACTCGTTTACGAGATAAATGAATTTTAAATATAAAATAAAGTGGAAATTGACTCAGTACAATCAATTAATTACTCTTTAATCATTTTCCTCACCTCTTTGCCATTAATAGTCTGTTTAGGTGTTTTCAGGAGTTCATTGACAACCTGTTCAGACTCAAAAGTGATAAAGCAGAATCCCTTTCTCTGGTTCTTTGTCTTATCGAATGGCATTTCAACTTCAACAATTGTACCAAATTGAGAAAAGAAGTTTTTGATATCCTCATCAGACAATTCAGTGGACAAACCACCTACAAAGATCTTTCCATGTCGTGCTTTAGCTTTCTTTGGGTCAACTTTTTTGTTGTTTATTATATGGTCACCAGCTTGCATAATCTGCACAGAGAGATGAATTTTTTTTCATTAGAAAATTTGTTATTGAGACTAGATAATTTTAATTAAGAAATTTTTTTGTAGCCTCAGTAGCCAAAGTTGTCCTCACTTGCACTCAGTAGCAGAACTGACTATTAAAATCATCATGTTGAAGAGATAATGAAAATTTTAAGGTACATCAATAAAACAAGATGAATCACAATTCAATTTTTTCTAATTATCTCTAAATCCAAGAGGGATATTGAAATTTTCATAAGGACATTTTTTATACATCTTTTTTTTCTCTACAAAAAAGATGTCTTGAAAAATTTTGTCAACTCTCTTAGATTCAGAGATATCTTCGAAAAAGTGATTATTTTGGAATTTTAATTGAGTTGATTTATTTAAAAATAGGATTAAATTTAATTACCTTATCGAGTGATTCACCCTTGGCGAATACAATGAATGCAAAGCCTCTGGACCTTCCAGTGTTGGGATCTGTCTTGACATTGATACTCTCAATGTCTCCATATGAGCCAAAGTGATCTCTCAATGCCGCTGGAACAATCAAGAGATAAAATAATTAATAAATTTTTCTAGATCAATTGACTCGATTAAAAAATTTATTGATTTATGATAAATAAGCTCAGATATCTGTTAGTCTCATACAACAATGCCATTTTGTTGTCCGAAGGTGTCCTAAGATAAAAATACATCATTGCTGATATTTTTTTTTTAAATCTACTTAAAAAATATTTAAACAATTTATTGTAAAATTGTACTCACTGTCATTGGTTTCCCAACTGAGTCCTCCAACGAACAATTTTCTGAATTAACAAAAGAAAATTTTTTTTATATAAATAATTTATTATTTAAACCAATTCAGAATAATTAATTTTTCACATTACTATAAACTTTAAATTATCTCGATAATGAGTAATTTTAGAGGAAAATGTCAAGAGACCTTTTTTGTAGCTCACAAAATTTTCTACAAAAAAAGTCTCTTGATATTTTCCCCTAAAACCAATGGTTTTCGAGATATTATGATGTTTATAAAAATACAAAAAATTTGTTTTGTTCTTTTCTGAAAAATTCACTACTCAATTAATAATTAATTAATTTACCTGTCATTCAATGACTCCTGGTTATTTCCACCAGCCGATCTGCAAATGAATTGAACAAAATTATTATAACACTGTGAAATGAAAAAAAACCCAAAGATAACGGATATGAATTTTTCTAAATAATTTCTTATTCTTCAATAACTAAAAATAAACGCAGCCAAAAAAAAAAAAATTTCATCTCCCAATGAAAATAATTCATTATCGAAAAGGGAACATTGACTCGACCCCTGAAAATTCACGAATTGCTGTTAAAAAATATCAACAAATAGGAAAAAAATAATTAATCACCGATAAACATTTAATAATTCACAGTCTAACTAAATTCCCATGAAAAATCATCTCTCTCTTCTTAAGAAACTAAATAAATTTTTCCATAAAGACACAATAAAATTATAATAAATATAAATTTCTCGATTCTCTCAAATAACAAATTTTGAAGAGAAACCGGCGATTCACAAAAATTACAGTCAATAAATATTCAATACAATTTATCCCTAAAACAACAAATTTCCTACCCAAATGATTAATAATAATACAATTAATTGTGAGTTAAAAAAAAAAAAGAGAAAGGGAATTTCCATCATCAGAAAATAAATAGAGGAGAGCAATAAAAAAAAAAAAAAAAAAGTTGAAAAAAAAAATTGGAAAAATTGACAGATTATCTCAAGACTCCAGTTGCCACAGCTGCGCCTAAAGAAAACAATTAATTAAATCTCTTCATTTAAACATTAAAAACAAATTATGAATCACTGAATTCTGCTGATATACCCAAACATTTTATTATCATAATAATTGGGTTGACTGAACTGGAACTCTATTAAAAACACTCGAAAAAATCTATATAAAAAACAAAAAAAAAAAAAAAATGATCCACTCTTGAAATATTTCTTCTCTCAAATATCTCAAAAAAAAAAAGAAATTGATTTGACCACATAATCACAATTGTGAAGAAATTCGCATTACAATAAACATTTGCAGATTGTTATTAAACTCTCAAAATGTTGAAATATCATGATTTCATCGGGCTTTAATCACTCAAATGTTTTAATCAATTGCATCGAGTCTTGATGTATCCTCTGATTATATATATATATTTTTTTATGAATGTTTTACTCAAAAACACAAGCTGCGGTATTATCTCACATTTTTCAATCAATGTAAAAGTTTTCTTTGGACTTTTGGCTCTGTTTTTTTTATTTTTTTAAATATCATCTAGGGCTGGTGATAAATACCGTGGGCACCAGTCACTCGCCGGTACTCAGAGTTGTCGGTAGGTTCTCGGTTAACGCCAGTTGCGAGCCTCCCGCCCATAATTAGCACTGGGTAGTTTTGCCACCTGCAGACCAAGCCACATAAACTGGGTTAATGGCACTCCACGTAGTCTGTTGAACAATAATTCTCGTATTTTTTTTGTTTTTTTTTTTTTTTAATCATTGGCCCTAGTGACTCTGTTTTGCTTTGATCACGCCCCCAAATATTCACTTCAATTGTTTATTTATTTATTGTTTATTGCAATATGGAACTCTACTGCGTGACCCAGCAGACAAGGTGTTTTTATTTATTTTTCGAAATCATTTTTCATAATTCTCTGTGCGTTAACAGTGACTCGAACTTCCAGTGCTTGTGCCGTGGGACGATTGAGATGATGAAGATTTATTTTATCAACAAAATTTTAATCACAAGGCTTCAAAGTTTATTTTGTGATTCCCCACTTGTCAATCAATTCGAGGATTTTTTTTCACTAGTTTTTTTTTATTTTTATTGATCCATCATTATTGCTCTACTCGACAATTGTTGATTCTCTGGCACAAGGATAATTAGCATAAAACTTTGAAAGTAAAATTATCTAGTTGAAGAGGATGAAAAATTAGAAAAAAAAAAATTGAAAAAAAAAAAAGAACATTTTTCTTTTTACATAATTTTAAAACCGATAAATTTCACGTTTCTACCGATTGGAAAGGATTTTTTTTTTGTTAATTTTATTGAAAAAATTGTTTACAATGAATTTCATAGAAGGTAGGACTGGAAATTAAGGTGTTTTACATTAGATTTACAAATAAATATTAACGATTTTCTTTCAATTATCATACGTACTAGACAAAATTTTATTAATTTATGATCAAATTTTTATGACTAAGAAATGATTGTATTATTACGGACAAACGACTTACAGTAGAGATTATCTTTTTTTTTTTTTTCTTTTTAGAACGATTTAAATTATGTTGAGTGAGAAAGAAAAATTGATTGAGTGTGTAGAGAGCTGACCATTTGCCTCAACTTAGTTTAAACCATGTATTAACCGTGACGTCAACGTTATTCGTTTTATTATTCTGCACGATTTTTTTTTTTTCTTTTCATGTAATTTATGGGCAAGGGGATGCAAAGCTTCAAATTTATGTCAATCATTAAATATTTATAATCATCAATTCAAGGTCTTAATTTGAAGATTACGTCCACTTTCCCTTTTTGCACAGAAATTAATCTCTAAATTACTCATCTAGACAATGCTTACCCGTTTTTCTTTTTTTATTTCTCTTAAAATCAATCTTTACTCATTATTAATTATTATTGCTGTGGAAATTAAACACGAGATTGGAAAATGAGTGACAATTGGCAATTGAAATACATTAATTGGCCGTCGAGTGAATCCAAAATTCGTTTTGTGATGCTGAAAATGTTGGTAATAAGAAAAACCCTGACCGCTCGTTGATGATTTAAGATTCTTACAAACTATTTTAACAATTTATTGTACGTTTATTGTTTCACTTGATAATCGAATCCACGGGATAAGTGCGAAATTATCTTCTTTTTGAATTTGTTTTATTTATTTTTTTAAACAAAATCGTTACTTATCACGCGTTACAATTGACAAATAGTGAAGGATTTTACAGGGCTAAAAATTCACGTGCAGATTTACGAAGACGTTGAGTATTATTTTATTATCAATGAGTCATTTCATTGTTGAAATGTTCAATGGGCTCTACTGATTTGCGAAACAAACTGTTTTTTTTTTTTTTGTCAAATTAATTATTTAGTAAAGTTGTAAAATGTGATGATATTAAATTTATCATTATCTCGAGAATGAGCAATTTTAGAAGAAAATATAAAGAGACTTTATTTGTTGGAAATTTTTACCTCTACAAAAAAGGTCTCTTGACATTTTTCTCTAAAACCACTCATTGTGAAGATAAACACGTAATTAGGAAAAAATCAAATTTTACTCATTACGATTTACCTCTTTACTACATAATTAATTACCATAATTTATATAATTATAATTAAAACGAATTTCACTAAAAGAAACTTCTCAATCAGCCATTTTCTACACTTTAATTGCGTCCCCTCATGCGTGGGCGCGTCACTAAACCCGGCACGAGGCTCATGGTCAGCGTCTCCACATAATGATCAAATTTCACAAAAATAAATACCCGAAATGAAAAAAATATATGCACTCACTCATTCTCGACCTAAAAATCCCCCAGAACCCGCAACAAAAATGCAGATAGGCGTTAAATTTTTACGGATGCAATTGGATTAAAAAAATTCCATTTCCAGACATTTTTCAACTCGTCATTGGCGGCAACGCGCATCTGCCATTTTGTCTCGAGCACTCCGACAAAGTGATATTCATTAATTTCTCATCTCTCACGTTATTAATTAATTCAAGGAAACCCCAAGAATTTTCCCAGAGACATTAAAATGCAAATAAAATGTTAAAAAAACCCCGGTCGATAAAAATATAAATGATAAATCGATTAATATTTATTATTTCTTACCTGTCTTCCTGCGACTCTTGGCCATTCTCGGTGGCGTCACCACCACCACCACCACCACCGCTGCCATTTTCCGCCTCTCCATTCTGCTCAAACGATTGGTCAGCAATATCTTCGCTGAAGTCCTTATTCTCCTGATCGGCCATTATTTATTTGTTTATTATTTAATTTTAATTAATTCAACAAAACAAATGAAACCGCGGAATTATTACACGCAATTTGATTATTAACTCCAACTATTGCAAGTTAATTATTAATTTATGAGGTTTAATCAATGGAAATTAACGTTAAGTTGGTTTTAATTAAGAAATTATCACTGGAGACGCGAAAACTTAGTTTGGGAAAAAAATGCACGTCCGTACACCTCGACTGCGGAAGGGAGAAGAAAGACGGCAACTTTCTGATTCACGAGAGTGAACGAACCGCAGGGGATTGTGGGTAGGGTCATTTCCCCCGCTTGGTAGCTTTCCTTTGGGACGACCAATGGGAGGGCAGACATCAGGGGCGTGACACAAGGGCATTGGGCCCCATTTTTTATGACTGGAAGGTGAGAAAATCTGTTGATAGATAATTTAAAATGAATTTTCTTGGTCAAATCAATCCTTCCGACTTTTCCAAAAAATCTCATTATGATTATTACTAATCAATAAATAATATTTCTAGGTAATTTTAGCGGTAATTCCTGTGGAAAATTCCACCGGAAATTGCGTGTAAATAATGAAGAAAATGATTTCGAATCGCCATTTTTCCCTAAAGTTTGTATCTAATTTTTTTTTAATTATTATTTTTTAGTAATTTGAAAGATTTCAACAGTTTTAATTGCTTTTGAGGAAAAATTTGGGCATTAGACTGACCGGTATGCCCATCCGCCCCTGGAATACCGATCGATGAGCATGTTGTGCCCAATGTTCTTCAATCTTCCGGTAGAGGGCGCATGTGTTCGAATTTTCAGCCAATGAAATTCGCCGAGACGTTTGGGGGGCATAAAAAACGGGACCCAATCAGTGGTGATCCCGCTCAATTTCCAGAATAAGGAGATTGTAGAAGAATATGATACGGTTAAATCGTATCGAATCAATTATTATTGAATTGCTGAACCGATACGATGATGACGTACATCCGTTTCAGTTGATAATGTCGCCATCTGGCAGTAAAGAGTGGAAACTCTCCTGCTGGCGCGCAAATTTAATTCTAAATAATTTCGCATAACAATATTTTATAATTCATAATCTCATATAATAGGGGAAAAAAATGAAAGTGGAATGTAACTTATTTCAGAGTGAAGTAAAATTGTAATAAAATTCATTGCAAATGTTTAAATTATTGGTTAAAAATACTATTTCTTTTTTTAAATAATTTTTTTGGGTATTTCGAGAGGCATTGGAGACCCTCGCTATGAAGAATCCACAGAAAGTAATTGAAATGAGAATTTTGGTTACCTATCAATTGAGTTTTTCGTAAATATCTTGGAATCCAGTGGAGATGAAGCAATTTTCATGACGACCTTTTTTGTAGCTCTCATTTTGCTCTACAAAAAGGGTCTTTATGAAAATTGGTCTATATCTGTTAGATTCAGAGATATTCTTCAAAAACTAAATTTTCCCAATCATAAATCGATAATTACAGAATCTAAAATTCCGAGACGTCTGGAGGGTATGCAATAAAATTCGTGCTGCTATTTTCCGGATTAACCTGAACCTCTGGAATTACTTCAGACCCCTAGACCCAAACAACAATGGCCTGATCTCAGGTATAAAATCCTTCCGACTAGACAATTATTCCTTTCAAATTTCCTTTTAAACTCGAAAATTTCCAGAGACAAAATTTATTGCGGTTTTTACGGGACCCCTCAAGCACTTCATAGGCCTGTCTGACCCTGAAATCGCAGATTTAGCGGATTACTTCAGCATCCAGGATGGCAGGATTATGTATTCACAACTCTGTGAACTCCTTCATAACAGTGGTAAATTAGAAACCTAGTTTATTAATTTTGGGGTGAGATGTTGTCACCAAAATTGATGAATCTATTTCCAGTTCCTGAATTTACATCAAAACCCTTGATAACTGGACTCGAATGGGAGGAACCCATGGCTGTCAATCGCTTGAGCTGCTCTGAGCACAGAAAATTGAATCTAATCATAACTCAAATCTCTGTCAATGTCCGGAAAAGGACATTGGTCCTTAGACCGTATTTCCAGGACTATGAACTAGTAAATCATTTACTGATTTTTAGAATATCTCGGTAATGAGTAGTTTTATAAGAAAATGTGTTGATACCTTTTTTGTAGCCCTGAAAATTCTCTACAAAAAAGGTATCATGACATTTTTCCCTACAATCACTCATTATTGAGATATTTCCACATTTACCAAAGCCTCATTTTTTTTCTATGACGAAAAATTCCATTTCTTCACGTTTTTGATAATGAATTCCTCTCCAGATATCAAAAAATACAGGAACTGTAACAATCGCACATTTTGGCAGAATCCTTCACTTTTTGGGCATCGTCCTAGCCCCCGAAGAGTTCAATCTATTAGTCAAAAGATTTGCAAAGGATGGTTACACAATAAATTACGTAGCATTTCTGAAGGCAATTGATGATGCTCAGAATTACATGGATGATCATGGAATGTTGCATGTCTCTGGGGTAAATTATTCAGTATCATATCAATTGGATCGTGATTCTAATTCGACATTGAATATCGATAGGAGGTATTGGATCAGTTTCCGGGGCGCATCATCACAGCAGAATTGCCGAAACTACCTCGGCCAGAAATCGGCAGAGTTCTGGCTAGTGAAGCCTTTGGCAAGCAATCTGTGTTTCATCCTGGATTGAAGCGTTCGAGGGAGCGAATGGGCTTGATCGAAGTGATCAATCGCATACAGAGGCATGTGCTGGAACGACGACTTCGTATTCATCATTTTTTCGAGGTTCAATGATTTATTAAATTCAATGAATTCATCAAAAATCAAATTATCTCGGTAATGAGTGATTTTAAGAGAAAATATCAAAAGACATTTTTTTTCTGAAATTTTGTCAGCTTCAGAAAAGGTCTTTTGAAATTTTTCCCTAAAATCAATCCTCATCGAGATAATTCGATTTTTAAGATGTGAAAGATCGACTGTTTCACCATTTTATGAATAAATTTATGAATTCATTAATATTAATGAAACAGGGCTTTGATGAGATGAATGTAGGTCGAATTACCCCATCCCAATTTCGAAGAGCATTAGACTCCCTCCAAGTTTCGTCTTTGGGCCATTTGTACCTCGCAGAACATGAGATTGATGAGCTAGTGAAGTTCTACATGGACCCGAGTGACTCGAGTCGAGTTATGTGGAGAGTTTTTGAAGATGATATTGATCATGGTGATTAAAATGTCTATAAAAGCTCCATGACAATGAATTAACCAGTTTCATGATTTTTCAGTCTTCACTGTGAAAGAATTAGATAAACATCCAACAATGAAAATTGATCCACCACCACCTGAGATAAGACATCTCCCAAAACTTGGTCAGAGTAATTGGCAGAGTGTGACGAAGAGCATGAGAGAATTGTGTGAAGAGACACTACAAAAAGTTCGTTATAGAGTTGATGAGAGGGGAATTATCTTGAAGCAGTTTTTCAAGGATTATGACAAGTGATTAATCATAATTTCAAAGGACTATTAATTTTTAAAATAATTGTCCTTTTACCACTTTGCTAATAAATTTCTACAAATAATCATCATTGAACACTTACAGATTGAATCATGGTCACATATCACGGAGTCAATTGAGACAAATTCTCACAGCTGCAACTGTTCTATTATCTCAAGAAGAAGTTTTTGCTCTGGAACAAAGGTGAAGGAAATAATTGATTAAATTCGTCCAATAAAAATAATAAATTATAAGCGTTAATTACATTTTTAAAGGTACAACGATGAAATGGGATTTAATTATGCTCGTTTTCTCCAAGAGCTTGAAGCCCTACCGGTCACTAGACCCCTTTATGAAAAGTTGGTGGAAGAGAGACGCCTATTGAATGCAGAAAAACAATTGCCCATTCCTTGTCAGAATGAACGAGACATAGTCCTGGTTCTGGGAAAGATTAAGGCAAAGGTGGTTCGGGAGAGAGTTAATGTAAATAATTTTCTCAATGATGAACCATGCAAATATCTCAGGAACGCTTGATTCTAGACGAAAATATCAAGAAACATTTTTTGTAGCTGAAAAAATTTCCTATAAAAACTGCATTTTGACATTTTTCTCTAAAATGAGTTATAATCGAGATAATCTATCATTTATGAGACGACCACTTCTATATTCAAATAGGTAACTGAATTTCTACGTGGTTTCGATCCGCGAAATGAACTCGCAATACCTCGAAATGATTTTGCGAGAGGTATGGATCAGATTCGCTGTAATTTAACACCAACAGAAATGGAAACCATAATGGATGTCTTCAAGGCTCCTCTAAGGTAAAGAAAAAGAATTAGTCCTTGAGACTAGATACAGGAGAACTATTTATCATTGAAAATTATAACTGTCTTCATGAATTTAAAGACCTGGATTCGTCGATTATGAACGATTTGGTCATGCTGTTGAAGAATCGGTTACAATCGGAAGTTTGGAAAAATCACCATTGTTAGTTCCTGTGCAGCATATACCGTCTGAGGCGACGCCGAAGACATTTTTGAATTTTGAGGAACGACAAACGATTGTACAAGCTATGGACAAACTTGTTAGAGTCCGAAATCATAACTTGGAAGATCTTTTTAAGGTTTTTATCATTTTTTGAAAGGTTTAGTCTAGTCTGAGAATCCATTTATTCAATCATAATTCTTAACACATTCACTCTAGGATTTCGACAAAGAGAATATCGGAACTGTAACGAAGGACCAGATGACAAAGGCCTTGTCAGTTCGTAGAATGCTTGAATTATTGAACATGAAGGAAGTCGACACTCTCCACAAATGTTTCTCCATCGAAAGGGGTGGACGTCTTGAACTTAATTACAGAGCTTTTCTTCGGGCCCTTGAGCTTGTTCAGATGAATAAGAAGACGTTGCACTTCTGAAATTATTAGAAAACACGTGAGTGACTTCTTGATCGAGATCTTCAACAGTGCTACGATCATCTATTTCAGTTCCATTTGTCAAATACATTGGAATGAGTTACAAACAATTAAAAATATAATATAATGAATAATTTTTCAATTTTTCAACTGCTGATCATATTGCGGAACTCCATTTTTCAACAGAAATCAACGTCATTCTCTCCTTTATCGACTGTTTCATTATTCGAGGGTAAAAATTGCATCATTTGCTCGTAAAATACTAAAGATAGCACTGGTAGTACCCATATCATTTTTCTGATTATCGAATTGATGAACAATAAAAATAAAAATTGGTCATCTTAATTTTTCAATGACTAATTGAAAAAACAATCCTTTGTTGATTATTAAAATTGAAAAATGAATTGTTAAGAAGTAAAAATGTTAATAATTGAATACATTCACTCATAAACCTAAAAGATGCAACTGATTACACAATAAATGCAATTAATTCAATCAGTCAATATCCCCTACAATTATCTAGAAAATGAATGAAATTACTCACAGACTGATGATAATTTTCTCAATGCGTCAGGTGAGACACGATTTCTCGGCGTATAGGTGGGTATTAAATCCCACTGGATAAAACCCCACTTGGTTTCGATGCATGAATGAACAAGCACGTGTTGTGCCTTTCAATTACACAACAGCTGAATTATGAGTTCGAGGAAATTATCCCCTTGGGTAAGATAGCGATCAATTACCATCACCATTATTGACTAATTTCTTCAGCGAATAATAGTACTTATGAATACTGAAGGAGTTGCTCTGGTGCATTTGATGAACCTTCTGCCCTGAATTAACGAGAGAAATTGAATTATCAATGAGTTTCTATGGTCATGCGCAATTTAATTGGAGGCCAATGAGATATTGTTGAGAGTTAAAAAGAGCCAAGATGGCGGGAGGGGTAGAGGAATAATAGTTGAGACTCTTGACCGAGTTTTGATGAACAAGAAGCACTTTTAAGAGTTTTTAATCAATAAATTTCCTATCATAAAGTCATAAATTCTCAATTTTTCCATTAAATATCTGATTAAAATGACTTCATCATTTCATGGTCTTGGTCAGAGTAAAAAAAGGTTGAATCAACGGTGATGATGGTGATTAGAGGAGATAAGACAATGTGGGTATTACCGTGGCATCACATTTTTTGTTGCCTTGAGATTTCCTGTTATTGGAGATATCAGGATTTAGAGATTTTCTAGCTTCTTGGATTCTACGAGAGACGAGTAGATTAGGGGATTTATAATCAGTATAAAAGTGGAGAGTAACGGTTAGTCAGTAGTCATCACTTACACCAATAACCCTTGTGATTTGTCCTTCTGGTAGATATTAAATTCTGTTAAATCTTCTTCTTCTGTTCTTCTTTAGTAATTGGATTCTTCTCTTCTGCAGATATCATGATGAAATTCGTGATTGTCTTTGCTTGCGCTTTGGCAGTTGTCTGCGGGGAAATTCATCTGGATGCTGAGGAACAGCAGCAGCTGAAGAATAACCCAAACTGCAAGATTCCATGTTCTTCTGGTGAAGTGAAGAATATCAGTCATCCATACGACTGCTCAAAATATTCAGAATGTAAAAATGGAGTTGTGACTTTCAAGAATTGTTCTAGGGGTCATAAATTCTCGACTGTAAGTTATTTGATATTATTTCTTATTTCTTCCGAATGGAAGCTTTTTCATAATTGTATTCACAAATTATGATTTGTTCTTTCTTCTGCACAAGGACTCGAGGACATGTGTTAATTCAGTCGGTAGTGCTGGACAAGGCTGCCTCGCTTGCTTCTACAGACGTCCATCAGATTACTAAATCCAAAAAGTAGTTATACAACGAAATGTCAGTTACTAATTGTGAGAATCGATTCTACATGAGCAAATTATGAATGAATGCTATGATTATATTGATCACTCATTAATTGAAAAAAATTTCAAGCATCGTTTTTGTATCTGATATTTTTTGTGAATAAACTCCATTTACTATATTTTACTTGCGTGTTAGTATACTGAATTTTTTTTTCTTTCCACTTACCCCCGTCAATGAGTGCTGCACTCTCATATAGAGGTACGTTAACGATCTCTACACTATATTTTCACCATATCCAGTTACCACACAGCCCTTTTTTGTGAACACGTGTCCATTGTTGATGACCCGAGTACTTCACCTGGCACGTGGCAATTTTTTTAACCAGCTTTGAGTCGACTTGACTCTTTGACACCCATTGCTCAGGATTAAATTTGTGCTGTCGTTGTTCATCGATAATGCTTGACTTGTTCAACAATTATAATTTCATCAATTCCTGAACTTTTAACACTGACAGACGTATCCAAGGCCTGATGTTATCACTGGAGGGTTTTTTTTTTAAATTCCGTATCAACTCATTTAAACTTTCAGTGAGTGACGTCAACGGAACGTTTTTTTTTGTTTAGTCAACCCCCAGACGCACGCAAATCCAACATCACGATTTTACTAAAAATAGTTGTGGTTAAAATGCTTGAAGAATTTCGTCACAGAATCTGTTCAAGAAGGTCTCCAATTCATAAATTTTTCGTTGGAAATTTTCTTAGCTACAAAAAAGATCTCTTGACTTTTCCTCATCAAATCAGTCATAATCGATATAAATTAATATTTAATGAGATATGATGAGATTCACTTGTCCAATAAATTAGCTACTTGTCCCGAATGATGACTACCATTACGGACATGACAATGATGAACAGAGGACAATCTGGGTCGTAATTCTAGCCAAGTAGATCCCAGCTAACCCGAATTGATGCGACGATTTAGCCATCGCCACTGACCTTGGTGTGTCCTTCGTCAATGCCCACAGGTACCTCGAGAGAAATTCAACCCAGGATGACGCAATGAAGGGAATCCTTCTTCAAAAACTAAACTAAATCCATCAAAACCCTCAGGGAGCCATCAAATACTTGAATGTCCTGTCAAGAGCACAAAAAAAATCCTCATCTCCTGTTTACGCAATTTGTCTTTTTTTTTTCCTGATGCAACGTCATATGTCTGCATATACTCGTCAAATTGGCCGGGGTCAACGTGAACTTTCCTGGCCCCCGGATGAAGGAAGATGGAAGATTCCTTATCACTCTTATCATCCAGTGGCGCCACCTCGTTTCTTCATCAAAATGCGCAGACGCCTGCTCCTGACGTTCAGTCCCCGCCTCCCATCGTATTCATCCCCCGAAAAGTCGAAATATCCTTCTCCACGGGTGGGGGAAAGAGAATGACGATGAGGACGCACCCCCTGTTTTCAGCCGTTTGTGACGTCACAGAGCGCCGAATCAATAGCCACCCCCGTTCGTGTATTCCCTCTGGCGGTCCTCGGCCACGGGACGAGTGAGACAACCCAAGTGCCTTCAGTGCGGGGAGGCCGCCGCGACGCTAGGGAGTGCATAGGGAGCGCTCCAAATATTGAAGACGGTCAAGGTATCTTAAGTTGACTAAAAAATTCAATTAAAAATTTTTTTTTAATTTTAAAAATTGAAAAAAAAAAAATAATACTGTTGAGTGAATTCCTTTTTTCTGTAACAATTATGAGTTTTGAATAATCGTGGCTGGAACTAAAATAGTGACTCCCTAAATCGAAGATATGATCTGTCAAGAAGTAAGTACTTTTGAATATTTGAATATCGATTTTTAACATTCGGTTGTACCCATATTGCCAGTCTTATGACAATCGATACGTGCATGTAGTTAAGGTCATGGAAACGGGGTTTCTCCACATTTGTCCTGATTTCCCTAATAAAGGGGGAGCTCGAGTCTCAAATTTAGTTCTTTTGACATAAGCTTTTGATTGTGAAGGCGATTAATCCTTAGAGTGGTCAAAGCGTTGACTCGTAAAGTGAGTTTAGATGAAAACGTGTCGTGCAGTGATGATTATCGAAGTTCCCCCGGTCCGACGGGTGTTGAAGCGATTGAAGATAAGCTTCTGTCCACTGTATTATGATTAATAACAAGCGTAATAATATCCCTTTTATGTCTAATCTGATTTATGGATGAATTGATGATAGATTTGGTGATAGATTGATGGTCAAATCCTGTTGATTTTCAGGGAGCTCATCAGAGCATCAAAACACGTCCAAAATCGTATAAAGTTTAGTCATAGAGAGATCGAAGGATTTGATCAAATTGATAATAGATAAGAATACAAGTAGCTGTGCAAGTAGGACCAGTGAGTTGGGTGGAAATCGATGGCCATCAGAGCCCATGGGCGGCCTCGCATTTAGGACAAGGAATAGCCCCTCCCAGAAGACCTCGCTCAGGTGGGGCGATTGCTGCCCACCTAATCCACCGTTATCATCGGCCATCCTGAAGGATCGTCATCAGGATATGCCGCCAGTGACAGTGTGAGGCTGTCCCCCCCTGTTGCGTGATTGTACTCCACGGGGGCTTCAGAGGTACTAGAATCATCATGGCTATGACGTAATCTTCTACTACCATTCAAGAATCCTGCGATTCTAATATGACTGTCATGAGATCTCTCACGTCATCATCAGATGTTGGAAGATATTCCTCCTCAGTCGAAATGATCTCATGAAAATAATTTCGGAACAGCAGGATAACTGAATGTTAGGATGTGCTTCTAATATATTGATGATCCTTGAATTAGGTTTTCAAACGTCCAAAGAACCGATCGATTACCGAACCTTTCGGACTTCCGTCTGCACCAGCTTGAACTAACACCAGTGGATCTATCCTCACCAAAAATGATCAACATAGCTGGTGTAGTATCAATCGGGCTCTTCTACGTCCTCATATTGGGTGTGGGAATATGGGCAGCGAGGAAGAAGGAAGCTGGCAATGACTCCGAGGAGGAGGTCATGCTGGCTGGCCGTTCCATCGGCCTCTTCGTTGGTATATTCACGATGACAGCAACGTGGGTAGGCGGAGGCTATATTAATGGCACTGCCGAGATCATTTACACCAAAGGGCTTATATGGTGTCAGGCGCCATTCGGTTATGCCCTCAGTCTCGTATTCGGTAAATTATCCTTGACAATTGGTTCATCAATCACTCGGAGAATCCAATTTAATGCTAATGGTTATCACTTCCAATTGTTCAGGTGGTATATTCTTTGCCAACAAGATGCGTCAGCAGGGGTACATCACGATGTTAGATCCACTTCAGGATGTATTTGGAGAACGTATGGGTGGATTACTATTTTTACCAGCATTATGCGGTGAGGTATTCTGGGCAGCTGGCATACTTGCTGCACTCGGTGCCACAATAGCTGTTATCATCGATATGGAGCATAGTCATTCAATTATGTTTAGCGCTTGTATAGCTGTCTTCTATACGCTATTTGGTGGCCTCTACGCCGTAGCTTACACCGACGTCATCCAGTTATTCTGCATCTTCGTTGGACTGGTAAGTAATTTACAATTTAATCATGTTATTCAAGATCTTTTAGGGATAAATCCGTTGGATTAACGTATCAGATTTATGGAAGATTTCAATCAGTCTATTCAGGGTTATTCTTAAAGAATCCTTGGGAATTCCTCAGACACGTGCTAAGAATTATAATCCAATAATCCATGAAGTCGTGACTATCCTGTACAATTTGTCCCCATTGGGAGACGAAGAAACCCTACAAGTCACTCAATTTGGCATCGCCCTTTCAATCTCCCCCCCCCCCCCCCATTCGATTCAGATACGATGAATAAATGTCCTTCCAACGTCCAATGGCCTCAATCATCTAAGTGAGAAGGAATTCTAAATACATTTTTATTGTTAATCATAATGTACTTACTCTGCTTCACAGTGGATGTGTATTCCTTTCGCATGGATGAATCCGTTGGTTCAGCCGTTGAGCTCCCTCGAAGTAGACTGGATTGGTCATGTCAACTCCAATGAGTGGTGGTACTATCTGGACTATGGACTGCTTCTTGTATTCGGTGGAATACCATGGCAGGTGTACTTTCAGCGAGTACTGTCATCAAAAACTGCTGGAAGGGCACAATTGTTGAGCTATGTTGCAGCCGCTGGATGCATCCTCATGGCAATACCTCCGGTACTCATTGGAGCTATTGCTAAAGGAACACGTATGTGGAATTTCTCCAATCAATATCCTATGATTAAGATTTTGCATTCAATTTCCTCTGAGTGAAACCCATTTCCTATTTTGAAAAATGATTAAAATCAAGCAGATATATGCAATTGTCAAAGATCGACACTATGACGTCACAATGCAGATATCTTCAATGATCAATAATTTCTTTTGTATTCATCATATTTCAGAATACAAAAAAAATTTATGCAAAACTCCAATTAATGCAGACAAGTCTAAAAATAAAAATAGAAAAAAAAATGTACGTTCGCCGACAACTATGACCTTTCCTTTTCTCTGAACTCCCCCTCAGGCTCAATATTTAGGTACCATGAATAATTCCTTTAGCCAGTGAAATTCGTGTATTTATGAGTTATTATTCCCCCATTTTCAAAGGGATGAGTTTTCTCTTCATTCGAGGAGCCGTGTAGCCGTGGGGGATTAAATTAACCCCCCCACCCCATTCAAGCCTGCAATGAAAAAGCAGGGCGGAGGTGAGCGTCCATCTCTCACCATTGCCTCCCCCATCTCCTCTTCTTTAGCTATGGGCTACTTGACATTTGGTTGCGAAACGAAACAGGCGGGATGCTGCCGCTGGTGGTATTTACAGGGTGAACGTTGAAGGGAGATATCGAAAGGGGGTTTGAGAGACACAAGGGTGTAACCCACCACGAGAATACAATACCGTGAGATTCTGAACATGTGGCTTTCCATGGTTCAGGGGGTGGAGGGGGGGAAAGAGAGGGCATAACGGTGGTGTAGTAATATGACTCGATGGGCAAACGTAAATACACCAACGTTACCGTAACTAATTCGAGAACTTGTATTGGTATTTGATGCAGTGTTGTACAAGTATCGATGTATAACCCCGAGGGGCTGATTCTTTCTCCTTTCCAACATGAATCTCCCTCGATGAATGAAATTCCATCCGTGTGTGTTACAGCATGGAATCAGACAGCATACACAGGTCCATATCCACTTCAGGAGGCTCAAACTAGTATGATTTTGCCAATGGTATTGCAGTACTTGACACCAGATTTTGTTTCATTTTTTGGTCTTGGTGCTGTATCAGCTGCTGTTATGTCATCAGCTGACAGTAGTATCTTGTCAGCAAGCTCAATGTTTGCGAGAAATGTCTACAAGCTCATATTCAGACAGCGGGTAAGTGATGATTTGTTATTGAAAATAGTGAGAGTTACATTGATTTGAATTGAGTGAATTGATTGGTATAAACAGGCATCGGAGATGGAGATAATATGGGTGATGCGGGTGGGTATACTTGTGGTGGGTGTTCTAAGTACAGTTATGGCTCTGACGATACCATCGATCTATGGTCTATGGTCAATGTGCTCAGATCTTGTCTACGTCATACTGTTTCCACAATTGCTGATGGTTGTACACTTCAAAGACTACTGCAATACCTATGGGAGTCTATCGGCATACATAATAGCATTAATTGTTAGATTAAGTGGTGGTGAAACAGTGATAGGTCTTCCTGCATTGATACACTTTCCGGGTTATGATGAAGAGGCAAAAGTTCAGATGTTTCCATTTAGAACAATGGCTATGTTATTATCACTCATAACATTGATAGGTGTATCGTATGCGACTCAGGTGGCCTTTTTGACCGGTAGGCTGGCACCAGGCTATGATATCTTCAGGTGTGTTGTCAATATACCTGAGGATGTTGAACGCGTTGGGCCAGATCCGGCTGAGGGTGAACAAATGGCAGTCCTTGCTGCTGGAGCTGGAAGGCTTTATGGTAGTAAGGACGAGTCTCACGGACGAGTTAATCCAGCGCTCGAGCCGGACTATGACATGGAACCAGGTTGCGATGAGGTACAGGGTGTTACTGGTAGTGCTGGATTAATATCCGGTGGTGGGGGTGGCATTGGTAGCCATCCTGGACCAATTGGTGGTAATTCAGCACGTCAGCCACAATCTAGTACTGCCTTTTAAAGTATACCCGGTTCCGTGATCACAAGCTGTGACCAACAATAAGTGCGGTAGCGCGGTTGTTATTCAATTATTCAATATTCTAGTAAATTATTCTTATTTTTGTACCTCTCACATTTGTCTTCATGGCATGACTATAGTTTACGCGAATTTTGTTACCGACCAACGTTACGATAGACTTCAAAAAGTCAGTTTTTCAGTTACATTTTGACATCTTCTCGTGCTGCAGTTGACGTGTCCCATTCAGTGTCAAGATTGAACGACTCAAGGATCCGAATATTTTCAATTTCTCGAGTCGTACGGTAATGTCCCTGCCGCTTATCATGGCAATAACTTGTGATTTGTTGATCAATCAACTGCATTTGTAATTGTTCCATCATCGGATTATCATGGTGACTATCTCACTCAGTTCGGCAACAAATAGAATACACCGCGCTACCAATTAGGCCTAGTAATCTTTTTGTTTTATTTTTTGAGATATATATATATATATATATACACATACACACATTAAAGAATATTGTATATATCTAGAGTCTACCAATAAAGCTTGAGAAGATTAATTATATATGGAATCTGATGGAAATCGATTCACTCGATCTTCAATGATTATCCGTTGGCCTTTTGCACAATACCGGAGATTACGCCATTATTGATTTCATAATAAATGAGTAGCTTTATTAATCTAGGGGGTTGACCAGTTGAATTAGTTTAGCAACAGTTCAAAAGTTGTATAGAGATGATATATTATATAATGTTGATAAACGCGAGAATGTAATTGTTAGTTAGGTTATGTTATGAAAAGCTTTTGTACTGGCAAATTGAAAAATGTTCTTCCCTCTAAAAGAATTCTTCTGAGACCCTGCTTTGCAGTTCCCTTATGGTACTGATGCGCAATTTCTTTTTAAATAAATACGCGAGCGTATAAAAATGATTAAATAGAAAGAATGCGCTCATTCATTCTGAAATTGATATTGCAAATGGCGATTTACAGTGCCATCTGATGACTGAATCGATTGACATGATGATCAGTTGTGTTTATGATATAGTATATCAAATTATTGAGTTATAAATATATATATTATATATGATTATAGAGTATATCGTGAGAATATGATGATTTTAGGTTATGAAATATATATAATTGATACGAGGAAATGGTGCGTTTTAGGGACAAAATGGCCGACTGACTGGCTTCAGTTTAGCCACGTGTACGTGTACCTTAAGCATATAATGTATATAGCTATGAGTATACATATATATGCAATTACTGTAAACATATCCACAAAAAAAAAAATAAAGACTACCTGACAAACGTGCATATAGGGTAGAGCTATTGGTATTTATGAATAATACATTTTTAGATTATAATCAAGAAAATGTCATCGTTGTTACCTTCATCCGTGTTGTTACTTTGAGTTGAATCATAATTTCACCTTGACATAGAGTTAATACTTAGGGTTACAATGTTTTTTATTCTTTTTTTAGAATCAACCAGAACTACTTGAAAGTATTTACTATCACTGACGGTTTTATAGAGTCGTCAAAAACTGTTGACAGTTTATTCAGCTGTGAATTATGTCGTTTTTCGTTCAATTTTCAATGACTCCAGTGACTTTTTTCTTTCTTTTTCAAAGTCTTGAAGATGTGTCAACGGAGGATTAATTATTTGAGATATAGAATTAAGGGAAATGTGCAATTACGGAGTTTTTGATAACTGAGAGAAGATTAGAAATGGTCAGAATTGTCAAGTATGTAAAAGCATGAGCCGGAAGTATTATTATATCGTGCGCTCATTGCAATAATAGACAAGTGACAAATGGAAACAAAGTGAATATTACTGTTATTAGTTGTTGGATTCGCCCCAATTCATCATGATTCTAATATTTTTTTTTTTATTTCCTCACTATTTAACACTTTCACTGATTTTTTTAGCATTGTAAATTGTCCATTATCTCTCGGAGTATTGAATCATTTAAAGTTCAATTAATCCTAATTATGGTCAGATTTGATGATCAATTATTTTTACTCTATTAATAATTATATGGAGATACATGATCTTGACAGAATTATTTATAATGTTTCCATTGAGTCACTTCGTGAGATTAATTATTTTTAATCAAAAGATTTGAAATAATAATAGTGATATTTCGTCCTTTCACTGGCTCAGGATATGAATCGTGTTTTAATGCGCGACAATAGAGAGAAAGGAGGATTGAGAGTTGATGATTATGATGAGATTAAGGTGCTGTATTATTTGTGGAATGAATTGTCTATACATATCAATAATGTAATTGAACATATCACGATTGTGCTCTAATGAATAAACAGATACATATATGATGTAAAGATGTTGATTATGATTAAAAGAGAGGCATAATCAAGGGGTGGAATATATTATGTTGAAGTGAGTATATTTTTTTTTTATTATTATTCACCACCCTGTTCAGCAACGAGACTAAGGGCTGCCTCCGCCGAATAACGAAAAACACACATTTAAAGATGAAAATTGCTTTCGAGTATCCACTGGGGTGGTAGCGAGCCCCTATGACAATTACTCATTACTGTTTAGTTTTAAAATGCAAATAATAGAGTAAGTGTTGATTGAGGGGCTCGAGTAAAGTCATGTATCCTAAATGTTTAAAATTGATAAAATGTAATATAAACATCATAAAACAGATAAAATTAAAATATGATATATGTGTATATTAAATATGTATAATTGAACGAAGAGGTGGAATACGTTGATTGTAAATGTTACAAATAAACGGTGTATAAAAATTAATAATCTTATTTATAATATTTCATTGATTCTTTTTGAAAAATTTTAATCTATTTCAGAATTTGGAGGTTACGGATAGTGAAGAGATGATGGTTACTATGTATAGATTGATATTTTAGTTGGTTAATAGCGAGCACAGGAAAGACCTCTCAGTTATTCATGCGTCCCCGGTATCCGAGGTGGACTAATCGATAAATCGACCGACCGTCAACGCCGGCCGAGTAACCTTATCTGCGGGAGACAAAACCTCTTTCTCCCACTTTTCTAGATATTTCTTGATATATTGGGACATATTGCTAATGGTATTATATTGGGCTATAGATTGTTTTTCACGGATGTGTAAATATTTGTTATGACCTTTTAACTTCGCAAGAAATAACTAGTGGTACTAGTACACAAAAATGCCAAAATATTCATTTCAGCGGTCATCAGTTTTATTAGTAAAAAAAAAAAAGCATCTTTACAAAATAAATAAATTACAGGCATTTTTGAAAGACAATTCCACACTTCGATGTCAATCCATTCGGCCACAAAGCTGATCCTCATAGTGAACAGAAACACACCTGTTTTGATATTCATTCAATTCTTCATTTTGTATTTTTCAATTTTTAATTTTCATCTTGTAAGCTCGATAAAGAGTTTCTGAGGAATTTCAATGTCTCAGGTAAATTCTTCTGGAAATTGAAGAATATGATCTGAGCACTATTCCGTAGTTTCCTTCATCAGTACCCTAACTCGTTTGTTTATTCATCAATGAATACTCGTTGTATCTTCAGTAGCTCTCATATGTTACGAGACAAGAAAAAAAAAGAAGATAAATTGAAAAATATGTGACCACGTGCTTTCTCATGTGGATATCAAGTGAAGTGAGGTCGAGGTCAGTATTGCTCGCTTCACTACACGATAATTCCAGGAAGTTAGTATGAGTATCCGCCATTGCTGGCATAGCCTTGTCCACCACCTCCACCACCACTCGATGGTGCGCCATAGCTTTGAGAAGGTGCATTGTAAGATGGTGCAGGGGCACTGTATGAGGGTCCTGAGACACCACCGAATCCACCGCTACTTCTAAAAAGAACACAATGTTAATGACAATGGTATTTTTACTATGTGGACAATGTGATAGACATGAAGGTCACATTATTGTCACGCTAGCACAGGGTTATGCATGAATGATCAATCATATAGTGCATTGAGTGAACGAGGTCGTGTTTGAGTATGAATAGAAGTATGTGCTTTATAAAGATGTATAGATATAGAAATTGAAGATAGCTTACCCGCCACCAAATCCACCGGATGAGGGAGCACCGTAGCTTGATGATGGCCTGGATGGGGCACCGTAGCTTGATGATGGTCTTGATGGGGCACCGTAGCTTGAGGAAGGAGCTCCACCTCCAAATCCTCCTGATCCACCTGAAAATTCGAAATTAGTCATTCAATAGCTCCTGTATGTTTTATATATGTGTTTATAATTGATTGGATAAATCACTCACCACTGTATCCACCGGATGAGGGAGCACCATAGCTTGATGAGGGTCTTGAGGCACCGCCACCGAAACCACCTGAAAAAGACAGAGCGAATTATCAATTGACACTTCATACATGTTTCTTCAGAATATGTCGTCGATAATATAAATAATTCTAAATTCACCTCCGAAACCACCGGATCCACCGGATGAGGGAGCACCGTAGCTGGATGAGGGTCTTGAGGCACCACCGCCGAAACCACCTATAAGAGACAGAGTGAATTATAACTTTACAACTCATGCATGATTCTTTGAAATATGTCATTGTTGATATAAGTGATTTTAAATTTACCTCCGAAACCACCGGATCCACCGGACGAGGGAGCGCCGTAGCTGGATGAGGGTCTTGAGGCACCACCGCCGAAACTGCCTGGAAGAGATGAAGACAATTATGAATGAGTGAATTATGCATTCTTCAAGACGCTGAAGAAATGAGAGATTTAATATTTTACCTCCAAATCCACCAGATCCACCGGATGAGGGAGCACCGTAGCTGGATGAGGGTCTGGAGGCACCGCCACCAAAACCACCTCAAAGGATAGAATTAATTATGAATGACCTTTCATGTATGTCTTTGAAGTATATGAATAATTAATTTTACCTCCGAATCCACCGGATGATGGAGCACCGTAGTTAGATGATGGCCTGGAAGGTGCACCGTAGCTGGAAGATGGGGCACCACCACCAAATCCACCTGAGAATAGAACCCAATGTAGTTCATTCATCCAAAATTCCAAAGAATTCGTTAGAAGACGAATGTTAAACCTACCTGCAAATCCTCCTCCTGATGAGGGAGCACCGTAACTAGAAGATGGAGCTGGAGCTGAGTAGCCACCACCTCCAAATCCGCCTCCAGAGCCTGAAGAACCACCTCCGAAACCACCTAAAAACAACAGTTGATTCAATTAGCTTCATTGGTGAAGAGTAACATAAACATCAAATTATCTCGACAATGAGCTATTTTAGAAGGAAAACTGGAAAAATCTTTTTTGTAGCCCGCAAAATTTCCGACAAAAAAGGTTTTTTGATATCTCTCTCTAAAATGACTCTCTATCGAGATAATTGGAAATTTGAAGATGATAAGACTCATTGACCTCCAAATCCTCCAGAGCTGGGTGCTCCATAACTAGATGATGGACGACCACCTCCAAAGCTACCTCCTCCGAATCCACTTCCACCGGATGGAGCACCATAAGACGAAGAAGGAGCTCCACCAAATCCACCTCCAAAACCTCCACCACCACCACCTCCTAGATTTGGTGTTCCATAACTCGTCGATGGTGGCAAATAACTGACTGGTGCTGGAAGAATAATCATCGTAAAAATTATCGTTTCTCCAAAACTTTCACCTGTTGCAATAAACTCGCCGATACACCTGTCACGTAAGTCCACCATTTCAATCCTACTGTGAAAAATGACTCTGAGCAATGGGAATGTGTGAATGACGTTTAGAAGAAGGAAAAATGTTTGACTATCACGAATTATGGAGATGAAGACAGCTTATTCGAGAGTATTCATGACGTCTTGAGGAGATTGAATGTTGATAGTCATGGAGAAATTACATGCAGATATGGATTAAAAGACGACCTGTTTTGCCCCGGTATTTTTTAGAAATATTTCCAAAATCAATTTTATCTGCATCTCCTAAACTATTGGGGTAGGATGGACCATTTTTTTTCCAATTTTAAATGGAATTATTCTATTCATTTAATGAAACAATTTCTTTTCTTCACCTTCCTGACATTTTCTCTTAAATCATCACTTTCTATGTATCAAATTGCTGAAAATGATCGGTTTATGTGTAAACACAAATGACTTTATATTACTCGAGGTCATGTGATTACCTCGAATAGCGGATAGTAAGCAACGGATCGTTGAACTTCACCTGACCTTTATCCGCAAGTAAAGGAAGATGCAATTTATCGTAGGATGATTCTATCCAACTTGTCTCAACACCTTGACCATGACTTTCCAACTTTTCACATTCGACCATGAATTAATTAAAACCTGACTTATTAATAGCAATAATCATAACTCCTCGGGTATCAATTTCTCATGAATTATTAATTACCGATCATTCTAGTTTTTTAGATGCTGAATTGAGTAGAAAGTGGGTAATTTTAATAGGAAAATTACCGTTCTCAATGAAAGATCAACAAATTTCTTTTATTCCATTACCATTAAACCATAAATTGTACTTACGTTCAGCATAAGAGGGTACAACAAGTGTTGTTGCAAGAGCAACAATAGCCAAATGGGCCCATCTTTCCATGGATCTCATAATTTTCACTGATTAATTCTCAACAATTAGCACAAAAATTCCTGAAAACTCCCGAATTTGAAAAATTAAGTCAAAGAAAATTTGACTTCAATTTGAGACAAAACTGAAAATTCCGTATGCAGTCCGACTGAAAGACACTTTGCAGACCGACCGATTACCTCTAACTTACTTCAAACTCGCATTCAGTCTTATATAGTTGACCGTCGTTTTGGAGAAAGTCTTGAGGATGTGCTCAGGTGGGTGAAGAAGAAGGAGACATTGTGATGAAGAAGTGGGGAGAGGATACATCAAACAGTAGAATGGTTGGGGTTTTTTGTATCGTGAATCGAGTGAGTGGTAGGTTTTACATACATTAGCACCATCATGGAGATGCAACTGACCCTGGATTATAATTTTTACAGTATAATCATGATTATTGTGTAATATCCAAAAATTAATTTTGAATAATTGAAATTAACGTGATAAAAGACGACATTTTTCAGCCACAATGACCAACATATCATCTCAAAACTGCAGAAAATATTGAGGATCACTATATTCAATTAATTTGACAACCCCATCATCATCAGCTCAACCATAACCGCAGCTAAAAGATCCACAAGATTGAAATGGATCGAAATGATGATAAAAAAAACCGCAGAACAATTGAAATATCTCGAGTGACGTAGTGGTAGCCATGATGAATATTTGCCCTAGATTTTCATTCCATAAATCATCTGAGAATGACAGATTAATTGGTCATAGAATCCAATAACAATGACACTGTCATGTTCATCATCTAGTCGTCTTCATCCATTTACAATGAAAATCCATTGGCTTAGGTCATCACAATTCATTGAATATTACAGAATCATTTGTCATGGTCGATGATTTTTCTAAACACAGATCATTGCCATTTTACAATCATTACGATAATAATGAAAATTTATATTAAATTAAATTGATCAATTTTACTCTCGAATAATCAATTTTAACCATTTTAATGGGTTGTAATTGAGGAAAAAAAATTGGATACAATTTTCCATTGTGTATGAGAAATAGAGCAACTATCTTCAGCTGCTCCAGATAATTAATATCCCAGTTTTTCTTAGACGTCGTGCCTCCTATCGCACCTATCAATTGCTTAATCCCATAGACTAATTGATTGAAGGGATTATTATTGCGAGTATAATGCACAAAGTGTAGGTGGCTATTGCAAAATGAGTTATTTTCTTCACTACGTAATCATAAAACCACTAATTTTATTTTTTTACTATCAATAAATTTGTTGATTCAATTAGTGAAAAATATGAAATTTGATGAAATGAAAATTTGCAAATTATCTCATTAAAAATTTTGCAAATTGAGAACCCATTTTGCCCCAAGTTTATTAAAATAAATATAATATTACAATTGGTCTAGAATTTTATTATTTGAGAAAGTTTAAAAAATAAAAGCCATTTGCGAATTATTTGCATATTGGAACAATCGCTATACACACGTGTGATAATGATGAAGAATAATTGTGCATTGCGGCTTACGATCAAAAAGAATCACGACTTTAAACTCTCCCAGTGTGTAATAACCATGTGTAGCAATTGTAAAATCACCATATTGATTTTATCTGAATTCTTTTAACTTGCTCATTGGCAAAATCATCCATCTTCCATTTGTTGAAATAACTAAACCTTCACTAATGTCGTAATTTTTAGGTATATTCACGTATTTTCGAGAAGATGAAATCCATGTGCTGAGAACCATTCACTTTTATAATCATCCAAAGATGAATATTTTCAAATTCAATTTTTTTTTTCCCGCCAAAAAAGAAAAATATCTTGAAATAATTCATAATTTTGAGAATAATATTTAAAAATATTATTGTGCAATTGTAAATGTACATTCACCATTTGAATAGTTGAACCATCGCGAATGCCATGTAAATTGATGATTATTCGTTTGCACACAACTGGTGAGTGAAAAAATGATGAATAATACCCCAAGTTATATACTATTCATTAGTGGTATAATATATCCCTTGGAATATACGAGGTTAATACACGCGCAATGACGAAAGATAAAATTGCTTATTTTTTTTTTTAATAAAAACATCAATTTCATCCTGATGTCAGTTTTTCGATGGATATCTCAGAATCTAGGATAGATAGCGTAATTTTGATGAGAACCTTTTTTGTAGAGTACAATGAGAGGTACAAAAAAGGTCTCTATAAAAATTTCAATATCTCCCTCAGATTCCGAGATATTCATTGATAAATCAGCAAAGTCGACTCAAACCGTTTTACCAATTCACCACTGAATTCTTGATGATCATTTAACGGCCAAATTCCGATTATATCTACGTCATAAAAATTTTCTAACGACTTTGTTATTCATACCTCTCTCTCAGACCCCATCAATTCCAGGAGGTATCGAATTAATCAGAATTCCGAGTTACTGAAAAACAAATTTAATAATTATTTATATTAATTTTATAATTCAATAAAATTGTAAAAATTCAATTATCAATTATTCAATTCAATCATTTGTTCACATGCAGAGAATAGATAATGAATTAATACAAATTATGTAATAGATAATGTAGTATACACGTGTCTTGAGCAAAATTCACGGATAAATTCTTCTTTTGTCTCTAGTATATTTTTCTTTTTTAAAACCACAATTGCTCAAGTTATTTCCTCTTTTGCATTATTACATCTTTCTCTTTTATTTATAATACCTCACGGTTTCTCCATGCGACAGACTAATTGGATCCCTCTCATACACGAGTATTTAATCTCGTTTGAGATCATCTTTATTTACGTTTATATATCTAGATGATGGTGTAGTTGAGTAATTTTTTTTCACCGAAATTGTGAAATATTGCTCAAGGTCAGTTGTGGTGAATTTTTTTTTTTTTTTTTTTCATGGAATTAAATTGTTTAAATTGATAATGAAACGGTTGCGGATATTTGATACATCAAAAAAGTGTTACTTTTGTACAATGAGAGTGACCTTGAATGTACTTTCAACTTTACATTGTTGTCTGAATCTTTTGATGATGCGAATCATTAATAATAATAATAATAATAATATTTTTAATAAATTTTTGTTAATTAAAAAATAATTCAGCAGTGAATTGATAAAACGGTTCAAGTCGATTTCATCCTAGGGTCAGTTTTCCATGAATATCTCGGAATCTGAGGGAGATGGCAAAATTTTTATAGAGACCTTTTTTATAGAGAAAAATGAGAGCTACAAAAAAGGTTCTTATGAAATTTTCTCTATCTCCCGTAGATTTCAAGATATCTATCAAAAATGAATTTATATAATTAAAAATAATTGAACGAGTGATAAAATTCATTGAAATATTTATGACTAGGCAATAATTTTTGGAATAATGCCTGACGATTGATGTGAATTTGATGATGTGGGTCGACATGGTAAAATCAAGTTGAAATTGCAATTTCTCGAGTTACACCTTGAGGGCAACAGTGAGAGAGTTCACTCGACTGTGATTCAGATAATTGTGTTCATTTATATATTTCACTGTTAATCGATGGCTTCTAGTTATTCTGGTCATTACGTCAGTCCTTTTATTACGTGTATGTTGGATTTGAGTGTCTTTTCTTCCCGATGATTTTCTTTTTTTTTTCGAGGTCTCCCGAGGAAGGGGATGGGGAGAGAGGGGGGAACATGTCACCAGCAGAAGAGAGGACTGTAATTATGTGTCACCTGGAGTGGCGATTATCGATTGCTGGCCAGTGCAATGGGTGCGTCTCACGCGAGACTCTGTGAGTCATGAGGGAATTGTTGGGAATTCAATGCCTCGCACGTGCGGCCATTCATTCTACTGTGATTTACCGAATTTGAGTGAAAAAGGAAATGATTTTTTTTTTTTTAATTACGCATTTTTGACCTTTAGAAATATTCTCAAGGAATTCCTGTCAGGATGAGATCAATGCAAACCTTGATTATTAATCGATTGGATTATTTTTGAGACATTTCAAAAATCGATTATTCAACAAAGAGTCAATAGATGAATTTGCTTCATCAATAGCTCAAAATAATCGTCCCAAAATGACTTTTTGTTCGCGATTAAATATGATTAAATTCGCAATGTACCTTTTTGAGTTATGGTCCTTAATATAAGTAGCTTTGTAAGAGAGAGTTGGACTTGATGGATTATTTTCAATGTTGAATAACTAAAAATCGTGAGAGTGAAATTCAAATAACTTTGCACAATTTTAAATAAATTTTTATTGGCTTTTAAATGAGATCAAGTTAATCTCATTCACTTTGTTTGTTTTGGAGATATTAACAATTTTAAAATGTTGGTTTTAACCCCACTATCTGTTGGTGTATCATTGTAATGCTTGGACAATTTATTTCAATTTTATAAACTGCTTAATTTTTATATCCTCATTGTATTAATCTTGTTGAATATTCAATTATCTCGTTGATGAGTGATTTTAGAGGTAAATTGCAAGAGACATTTTTTTTTGAAAATTTAATTCTCTACAAAAAAGGTCTCTTGACATTTTCTCCTAAAATCACTCATTAACGAGATAAATACAAAATAAACAAAAAAAAAGTTTATAAATAATGAATAAATATTCTATTTCTCAAATTTCGTAAATTAAGAAAATACAATGAAACAAAGGAAAATTGCAGGTTGTTAAATGCAACAAATACACACTTTACCATATTTTGTTGAGTCGAAATTATCCACACGTACTCCACATCTGTTCACAACTAATTACAAACAATTGTTATATTCAACTCCATTCTACTTTTTCCCTTTTTATCACTTCCCATCTTTGTGGGTAATCAGCATATAGCACCAGCTAACCGGTAAATTGTTCTCACTTTCCCATCGCAAATCTCATCAATTCATCATAATAATAACAATAATACCAAATAAAATACTGATTCTATGATTTACAAACATTTTATGAACTAATTATCATGAAAAACGCGTCCAATCATTACGAAATATTCGAAAAAAATCGAAAGGGAAATGAAAGTTGGATCAAAATGTCATTTCTATCCTTTCGAAAATGATTTATGTTTCTAAGAAATGTAAACAATAATTTTTTTTTTCCTTCAAAAATCTGAAATCATGACTGAAACAATTTTATTAATGATATTATTATTATTTTTTTTCAAAAGAGGAGTCACTATTTGCCCCTCAGGCGAAACGTGCATATCCCAGTGACTGTCGTGTCTAGCATCGGGTACTTTCACCTTCAACATTCACATGTATACAATGTAACCATAACCATGATGAGTATAAAAGAGAATCTGTTTTTTTTTTTAAATGATTTATTCATAATTTTTTGATTATGATTGATGACTTGAGGAAAACTAGTAGAACACAATTATGAATTTTATATCACTTTAATAAATTATGTAAAAATTTTTAAAAATTATTGATTCATAAGAAAATGAAGGAATTTCAATATTCCATTTAATAACAATCGATCACCCCCCAACCGGATATTCCAGTCTTGTGAACCCCGTACACTTGAGGTGAACCAGACCAACCGGAAGTAATTCCCATAGTCATTGACAATTTTCCCCTCAAGTTGCACATTTGGATGAATAATTTATTCAACTTTTTCATATCAACAATTAATTTTCGATATTTTTCTCTATTTTTGAATAAAAAAAAAAGTACTTTTGTACTTTTTCAATAAAAATTATAATTATTGAGTTATAATTCATTAAACAATTACTCCCCTGTGAAAACATTAAAATAATCATAATCATCATGATTTTTTTTTTGCAATTTTTTTGACAGAAAAACAAAATTTTTAACAATAAAAAAAAAAATTAAATTCATCAATTTAAGAAGAATATTCATGTTTATGAGTGAGAAAAAATTTTAATTAATGTAAATAATATATTTTTTATTGAAAAATTCCCTCTGAATTTCACATATTGAGACTCAGACGTTTTTCTCAATCACATGATCACCCCTGAATCATACAAATGAGTGTAGAAAAATTCCAAAAAAAATATATATATATCATAAAAAATATATTACGTCTAGTGGGACCGCACCCCTGGTCTCAGAGGGATTTTGAGGAGAGGGTTGAATGGTTAAAATGGGCGTGGCTCGTTGCGTGGGTGTAGGGGCGTGGTCACGATGGATCAATAAATGGCTGGTGTTGGAGTGTGGGAAAATGCCAGGAGAGGATATACCAAGTGAATTCGGTGCTACTGCGAAAAGTGCATATTCAGGGGGACGAAGAGAGGGTGGGGGATTTATGCCAAAACCGCATTGATTTTCAGTTATTCCTAGTGGGTATGGCCCACGCGTACCCTCCTGTATCAGCCCCCGCACACTTTGTCTGACGAATTGGTGAGGTAAGACTGCCAGGTATTACGTGAATATGCTGTCATTCACAACACGCATTTACACACAAGAGAAACAATTTTTCATGCTCTCTTCTATTTTTAATGGAAAGAAAAGAGGACAAATACCATTTTGATGAACGAATTCAACATCAATATCCTTGGGCTAGAGGCCTGAATAAAAGCCTCTAGTTGTGATTATTCGTTGGGTCAATATTGAAGGAATATATTATTTTAAAAGGTGGTTCATAAGGGGCCACAGTATAATGTGGGAAAAATCATTAAATATCCACATTATATTAAATATTTAATTATCTCAATAATGAGTGATTTTAGAAGAAAATGTCAATAGACATTTTTTATCAGAAATTTAATTCTCTACAAAAAATGTCTCTTGACATTTTCACTTACAATCACGCATTTACGAGATAAGTCTCTATTATTCCAATTTGATTTTAATCATCAACTCCCAAAAAAAAAACTCAATTTTTCTACAAGCCCACACAATGTCAGATGACCCTTTTACCATCTGGCAGAAGTAGAAATGGTACGTGCTGAGCAGACAATTCCAATTGGTGAACTAAATCGTCATCTGCAAGGGGGGGGGGGGGGGGGAAGAGAAAATACGAAAAGGTGAGAGGGTAAACGAGTAGAGTAAAATGAACGCGTGACACACGTACTTCAAAAGGGAAAGGGGGGGGGGGGAGAAGTAAGGGTATATATAAGCAAAGGTGACCGTGGCCTACGTTGAATCGATTTGACGAGAACACCCTCCGACCTTAAGGAAAAATACCTGGAATTGTAAAGTTATTGAAAACAATTTTCTTATACAAAAATATTACATTTGTAAAGTTGAGGGTATTGAGGGTTGCAGCCGGTTTCATTGATAAAACAGGAAAATTTCGTATGAAATTAAAAAAAAAATGACCCATTTTGCCCCATTAGTTTTTGAGATACAGGAGAAATCAATTTTTTTTTTAATTAAATTAATTTTTTGGAGGTTTTTTTTTAATTAATGGGGTAAAATGGGCTGTTTTAAAAAAATTATTTGAAGGCATATTCATTACCCCAGGGACATTGTATTGTTTTTCTTCACGTATAGCCTATTTTGACTCTGACTGGTTCACCCCGTCCATCGATCAAACTCCATCATCAGAGAAATGACTCCTATTCCAGTTATACCACTTCTCGATGATGATTCTCGACGTCTACACTCTCATTCAACGGTTTTCGAATGTATTAAAAATCGCTCGGAGCTGGATTCGAACCCTCATCCATCCACAGGTCCGGCCGTCAGTCTTGCGCTTTAACCACTCGGCCACTTGTGTCTTCTCTATCGAGAAAAGAATTCTCAATTTATTTATTTATCAGAGAATAAACGAAGGAATGTTTAGTTGAGAGATTATATTGGGGAATAAAGAAAAAAATAAGGGTGGAATTTTTGTTGAAAAAAAAAAATGTCTTAAGAGAAAATCAAATAAAGCTCATTTTTCGGATAAATTTTCACGAGGGAGATTGCCCGATTTATGACAGTTTATACTGGGGTTTTCAATAATGTATCATCCATGGTAAATTGTTTCAAAGTGTAACATTAACATAGAAAATGAGGAGAATCGTGATCCGGTTTGTTGATCGATTCTCTGAGGTGGTGACAGGGTCGTCCAACCGATGCACGTTTTGTACGTACACTTGGAAAAAGAAGAAAAAAAATAATGAAAGAGAGAGGGGATCGATGGAGATAGGAGAAAGGTTTTGAGGACAGGGTAAATTATGTAATAAATGTCAAGATCGAGTGTAACACGATTTTAATATAAACAATAGTGGGTAATATTCATTATGATTATTGGATTATTCTATTTTTTATAAAATTATCAAATTATCAAATTCAAAAATTAAGGAGATTTTTATAAATTTCATTTTTTTTTTCAATTGGAGGAAATTGAAATAACAAAAAATTTCACTCAAAATAAATCAATAAATGGCCCATTTTGCCCCCGTTATCAACAAGAATTGAAAAATTTAAATTAATTTTTCATGTATTTTAAAAATTACTGGGGCAAAACGGGTTACTGTTTTTTTCTTTAAAATTTGGGTGAAATTTCCTCAACTTTTTAATAAAAAAAAAAAAATTCTGAATGATTGAATGAATATGACAAATTAAAAGTGAAAAAGCCTCTCATTCTCCTCGAGGCATAAATATGACAATGCAATTTCACTCAACTGTTTAGAGACATTTAGAAATTGTATAATTCAATCCACGTCTCAACGGCTCTACGTGATCATAATATTCAATGGTGCCATTTTTAAATAAAAACTTTTTCCCTGATTTATTTAAAAAAAAATAAAATAAAATTCCTTGACATTTCTCTCACCTCCCAATGTTAACAGGAAAGAAAAATTTGTAATTTGCCTCAAGTGCCCCCATAGAGAGAGAATAATGTAGAAATACTGAGGAAAAAAGACTCTCGAACATTTGAATTATATAATACAATTGTTATATATTTACGCCTTTATAAACTTGATCAAAATAAATAATAATGATGTTGCGAAAATTATCTAGATAATTATTGCAAAAATAATTATTTCCTCTGTATTAATTTCACTATTATAATAGAAAGTGGGGCAAAATGGGTCATTTTGTGTTTCAATTTTCGGGTGAATATTCTATTTCTTTAATCCAATGAATAATTTGCAATTTTTAATTTCATTATTGAAAGAAAAAAAAAATTTTGTTTAAAAATTATTAATAATTAAAAAAAAAAAAGTATTAAAAAATCAAATAATTGTTTTTAAAACAATAGCATCTTCCCTCCTCTATCAATGAAGTATGAAGGGGCAAAACAAATGAGAAAAAAAATTGTTCCCTTTCATCCTCGCCCCCCCCCCCCCCTAGTTTATCCCATCGTAACTAATATAATATTCCAGGCAATTACAGAGTTTGCGGATCAAATAGAGGGACACGTTTCCACTCGTTTCATTCCCCTTACACTGTCGTTGGTGTGCGGCAGTTAGAAAACCTCTCTGAAACTCTTCGTTTCCACGCCATAGGGGGAGGGGGGGGGGGGGGGGGGGCACAACTGTTTGACATACTCAAGATGTACAATTCTCTCCCTTTCATCTGGATTGATCGATACGATCGATGCCCACTCATTTTATCAATTTTTTCATCGAATTATTATTCGAAACATCATAAGCATTCGATAATTAACCATAAATTCTAATATTACTGGAAATATTCATAGCAATATTGATTGAATTGCCATTATTTGTCTCTCTCACCGTGTGAAGGACAAATAAATCGATAATATGTGTGACGTATGTTCATTTGATTTGTAAAAAAAAATAACAACAAATGGTTTAAAGATATAAAATATTCATATTATGGTTAAAATATTCCCCTCATTTTTCCAATTGCCATCGAACACAACAATTTCTAGCAAAAAATCTACAAACTCCCGAAGAATGTTAAATATCCAATGGAATAATCATTACGAAATTGTCCATACATGACTAGAGTTCTCACGTGCACATTAAACCAATTTACAAAGGCATTTTTTTTTTTTTTTCGTCTTAAATTCATTTTTACGAAATTCAGAGTTACAAGTGCACGTTCTACTTATCGCAATTGTGTTTGGGGGACGCCGTCGCAAGAGGGCGTTGCGCGATCACATGTTTATCTTGTTATGTTGTTGGATCCTTTGTAGAGTGTTACAATATGTATTTCAGAGTCCGTGGAAAATGGCTTTTTTAGGCCAAAACTCTGAACTACGTTGCAATACATGTTGAGACATTCTGACTCTTGTCATTTATTCCCACAAGGTACTTGTGTTTACTGAAGAGTTGGCTGAGTAAATCGAGAATTACATGACGATGTAAATTTATCGAGCAAGAATTGTTTATGGTACAGTAGGAAAGCGATAAAACGCAATAATTTGATTTTTTATACTTTCTAAAATACACATTATCTCGATAATGAGAGATTTTTGGAGATAATGTCAAAGGACCTTTTTTGTTGGAAATTTTTCAAGCTAAAAAAAAGGTCTTGTAATATTTTTCTCTAAAATCACGCCTTTTCGAGATATCTGCATTTTCATAAAAATATAACACGTGTCCAAATATCCAAAACATTCAATTTTTCGTCCCTTTCGCTCTTGAAACCGAATTTTTCGGTAAATTTAAGGAAAAGGAGAGGAGCCAATTGAATCGTAAGAAACCGAATCACACGGCTTTTTCATCACAACAACTTACAATTCACAGCGCAAATGCAAGGGAAGCAGTCAAATCACCGGAAGATTCTCCCTAAAAAAAAGAACGTGACCCGGACGAAAAAGTACTTTCCATTACAATTTAATTCATCTCTCCCAAAAATTACACAATCGTCACACTTTGGGATAGTGTCAACAACTAATGAAAAAACATTTTTCAAATAATTTATCCCCATGATCGCCTCTATTTTAACACTGAGTTATAACCATAATAAAATTGTAGCGAATGTTTAGATAAATGTAAGAATCGAATGAATAAGTGGAAAGGAAAGTTTGATCGTTAGTGGGAGCCGTTCTCAACCTGTCGTTTTCTGTACTCAATCCTCCTCAGCTGTGATGGCCCCTTGAGAAATATACTATCGTCAAACGCCATAACGAGATTCACTCAGCATATCTTGAATATTTTTTTTATTTAGCTTTCATCCTCCAGCGAGTAATTTACATTCACTTTTGATGGGGTATATCCATCTACAATTATTTCTTTGTTCTTGTTCTTGCTCTTGTTATTCTTGTTAATCATTATTTCAATCTTTCAGATGTCTACGCTTCGATGGAACTGAATATTATTCCTATTATCAAGGGATAATGCTTGAAGAAAGTTCAGAATGGCGTCAAAGACTGGGATTTTGTTGTGAGGAGTTATGCGGGTCACGTTTTTGTTGCATACGAGGCATCACTGAGACGTGATGAGAGTTGCATTATGGAGTTGCATCGGTCGGCTTCTTTTATTTTTATGCAGACATTATGTATGTACATGGTAGAGTGGGTGATGATGAGAAGACATGGTGTCAATCGATTAATTGATTTATGGTCAAATTTATTATGATATTGGGATTATAATGAATGTGCTTTTGGGGTAACGTAATCCCATTTGAAAACATGAAACAGGTTATATGGCTCTTGTAATTCATGTGCCGGAAGGAAGTGGGCAGTTTGATCCTGTCGATCTCACCCTGTGTGAAATCCCCCTGACCCCAGGGTTTTAACTGCCATTCGTATACTCTAGTGTTTCCATCGATCCGTGATTAAAATAGCAGTCTCTCCACTCCTTTTTGGATTTTATTTTTAGATAATAATTGAATTTTTTCATCAACAAAACTACCGGGGCAAAATGGACCACCCTTTGTTGGGAAAATTTGAATTATGTAATTTAATGAAAAAATTTTTGAAAAAAAAAAATATTTTTCATGTGAAATTAATTTTTTTTTCTTCATCTACTCAATATTTTTAATATCTGGTTGATTATGGAAATTTTGAAATTTTGAAATTCAATATGGCAATATGTTATTGAAGAAAGTTCAACGATCCAGAGACGCTCGAAAGTGGAAACTTCAACGATCGGTCTCACTAAAGCCCAACCATTACCACTTCTACCCCCTCCCCCTTCGTCCCGCACAGCATGACAGCTACGTTTAAAACTGTCCAACTACCTCAGCAGCTCTCGTCTGTTCCATTTTCCCACCGACAAACGCTTCAAACTCCTCCCCGAACAAGTACAGAATATTTATCATGAAAAAAATTTTCTTGCATGAAACATGAGAGAAACATGAAAAATTCTTAGTGAATTTCGTGTAATTTTAATGCAAACGGATTATCACAGTTGTCTTAAACTTGTAATCTCCACTTTGCCAGTAGTAGACACCCGTTTTGCCCCATGATATTTCAATAATCTGGCAATTTTGTTTTCTCAATTTCAAAAATCAATTTACACCGAACAAAAAGTTTTTCATCTGTATCTCCCTAGATAATGGGGCAGAATGGGTCATTATTTTTTCATTTTGTCTTAAATTTATTCACCTTTTCAATGAGACTACCAAAAATCTCCTCAACTTTTCGAGTAATGAATTTTTCAAAATGTGGAAAAATTCATGCCTGTTAGCCCGACGGCCTGGCGGAGTGAGTAAGTTCGTTGCCTCGCATGCGAAAGGTTCCGAGTTCGATTCCCAGTCGGGGAGAATTAAATAGTGAGATCTAACTATTAAAAGTCTTGATCAAATCAGGAGCATACTCAAACAGAGTCAGAGTGATTAAAAATAATAATTAAAAAAAAAAAAGTGGGAAATTATGAAATTCATAATTAAACAAAAAAAAAAATCTTGAGAGTAATATGTACCCCCTAATATTCACCAAATATTGGTATCCGCAGGTTGAAGGACACTGAATTAAACCCATATATGCGCAATAAAATGTACAAGTGTGTACGTTTGTGTTACAGGTGAGCTTATCGACCTGGTGCCAGAAATACCCGCGCAGCATCGACCGTTTTGTGTTATACCTGGCCTGTACGTTCCCGGGGGATGACGGTGGTGGCAGTAGGGGAGGAGGGAGAGGGAGGGGTGGGGGGAGGGCTACGTCGAGAAAGAGAATGAGGAATAATAAAACTGGAGAGAAGGCGTAGTCGGAGGGGGGAGGATTATGAGACAAGGGGCTGACGTATACAACCAGGCTCAACCAATGGTGAATGAGGCTGGAGGGTGCGCTTGCGCGTACCTCAAATAGCCTAACGAAAACCCTCCAGGAGACGAGGGGTGGCTGAGGGCGCCCTCAGTGGCGGGGAGAACTCACTTGGCAGACGTAGCAAAGCTAACCCGACGAAGTGACACGACGGGACACCCCTGCCATCGGGAGCCCATCGGTCTGCGTAAGTATATTATTAATTCACTATTTTATGATTATTTTCACCTAAAAATCATGATTTTAATGACTTAGAAATAATTGGAAATAATTATTATTGTCATGATTTTATTCAATTGTTAATTAAAAATTTAGATAAAATCATATGATCAAATCATCATGATCATGATCATATGTATCCTTAAAAAGTGTTGAAATATGATGAAAAAGTGTAGAAATAAATTAAAGTGAATAATATCGAGTGATTAATTTGTGATGTTGAAAATTTTTTCAAGTGACTCGGATGAAAATTAGTGAATTTAGTCATGAGTTATCTGGGTCGCGCACAAATATACATGGATCGATATCAACTTTTTTTTTTTACTTTTCCTCTGGTTGGATTGCAGGCTCGGTAGAGGACTCGGCTGAAAAGGTGGAGGGCCAGGAGACGTCAGGTGCCAAGGAGTCGTCAGGCGACTCGAGGGACGAGGACGTAACAAATAACGACATAACGTCCACCCTGAGTGGTTTACTAGCTGGTTTACCGGCACTAGCGGGGCCCCAACGTCTCGCTAATTCCCTCAGGCAAAAGTTTAACACTAATTCCGGTGAGTTTATGACCAAAGAATTATTGATTATTTAAAAAACAAAAAAATTAAAAAAAATTATACCCCTCATGTTTGCTTATCCTAGCTCGTTCCATCCATTAACTCTTTATCCCACCCTCGAGGGGAAGCCTCAACCTAATTAATTAACGAGGCAACCCTGAAGTTCCAATTATGATAACCCATGTTAAGGTTCCATACCAAAATCATCCCCCAAACCCTTGGCACGTACACGTGAAACTTCCAATTTCAACTTAGGTTCAGAGAAAACAAAAAAAAAAAAAAAAATTGATAGAAAGAGAAAAAAAAAGAACAAAACTTGCCCCTGTAACTTGACACGTGGATATCGATTCTCTGGGTCGACCTCGAGAAGCGCCTGATCGAGGGGAGCCTTCACCCGGCGTCAGTTAGAATTTACAAAGTTATTGTATTTAGATAATAGTGGCTATGAAGCACCTGCAGAAGACCTGAACAGAACAGAAACAATGCCACCCCTCAGGTCAGGCTATTTTATTTCAATTATTTAAATTAAAATATCTCGGGAAGTATGACGTGAATCGGTTTGCCGCAGGCCGGGCCAGGGCTCCCTATTGATTAAAAAAAAAAAAATTATACCCAGAGTCAAACAGAGGTTGGAACAAAGAGCAAAATCCTCTGAAGCTTGAAATCAAACTAAAATAATTTTTTTTTTCTTTAAAAAAAAAAAAATCATAATTTATAACGGTAAAACGGTGCATTTGTTGTAGGTTATACCCGGCCCGGCCTGATGCGTCCCGCTTCGAGCACAGCGCCACCATACACTATATCCAGATGTGATTGCTATTAGTTTCGTACTGAATCCAAGTGTTTTCGGATACGCTAAAGTATTGAAATCCCTCAGAAAGTTTACCCAAGAGTGTGTATTGGTGAGATTAAGTACCATCAGGCCTTGAATATCAACGGACAGTCATCATGAGTTCGTTTAAGATACCGGTTGTCGATTTGGAGATTGGTGAAGTGAAGGATATAGTATGGGCAAAATTGCAGGAGCCAGGACCACAGAAGAAACTGGTGCTCGTTATTGTTTCTATAGCATTACTTCTAGACAACATGTTGTACATGGTTATTGTACCGATTATACCCGATTACTTGAAGTATATCGGTGCATTTGATAATGCTGATGGTACACCAACAAATGAGACCGGTCATCATGGACAGGATTCAGCGACGGGCCTTTTATTCGCTTCAAAAGCTATCGTTCAACTTATGGTGAATCCATTCTCAGGTGCTCTCATCGACAGAATTGGTTATGACATTCCCATGATGATTGGATTGAGCATTATGTTTCTGTCAACGGCAGTATTTGCTTGTGGTAGAAGCTACGGTGTGCTGTTCTTTGCTAGAAGTCTTCAAGGAGTTGGTTCTGCATTTGCTGATACATCGGGTCTAGCTATGATTGCAGATCGTTATACTGAGGAATCTGAAAGATCAAAAGCCTTGGGTATTGCACTAGCATTCATCAGCTTTGGTTGTCTTGTAGCTCCTCCATTTGGTGGTGCGTTGTATCAATTTGCTGGAAAAGAAATGCCTTTTCTTATTCTTGCATTCGTCAGTCTAGCTGATGGTTTCATGCTGCTATTAGTTATGAAACCGTTGAAAGAACAATTGAAGGAGAATAGAGCTCGAGAACATATTGAGACTGTACCAATCTGGCGTCTATTCATGGATCCTTATATCGCAGTATGTGCTGGTGCCCTCATGATGTCCAATGTAGCACTTGCCTTCTTGGAGCCAACAATTTCACTCTGGATGGAAGATCACATAACTCATGACAACTGGAAAATGGGAATGATTTGGTTGCCTGCATTCTTTCCTCATGTATTTGGTGTCATCATAACGGTGAAAATGGCGAAACAGTATCCACAGCATCAGTGGCTGATGGCAGCTGGTGGACTTGCTTTAGAAGGACTCTGTTGCTTTATTATACCATTCTCGACATCCTACAAGTTCCTTATGATTCCAATCTGCGGAATCTGCTTCGGAATCGCTCTCATCGATACTGCATTACTGCCCACGCTTGGCTATCTAGTGGATGTGCGTTATGTGTCAGTTTATGGGAGTATCTATGCAATTGCTGATATATCCTACAGCGTTGCTTATGCAGTTGGACCGATAATTGCTGGTGGTGTTGTTGAAGCAATTGGATTTACAGCCTTAAATATTGGTATTGCATTTACAAATCTTATGTATGCACCAGTTCTCTATTATCTCAGACATATCTACGACTTCAAGCCCTTCCAGGATGAAGCCAATGTGCTGATGCAAGATCCACCAGACAAAGAGTATCAGACTTATGTACTTCAGGAGCAGAGACCAATATCAGGGGATGTTGGTAATCATTTGACACAGGGGAGAATGGAGACTGATATTGATCAGAGTATGGAGCAAGGTTATCAATCTGGTTACAATCAGAGCAGTTCTGGTTATCAGCAGGATTATAGCCAGCAAGGACAAGATCAGCAATGGAATCAGCAAGGATATGCACAACAAAGCACTGGATATGGCCAGGAGAGAATGGCTCAGAGGAATGTTAGTCAAGAGTTTAGGGGTAGTGATACAAGTCAGGATGCTAATCCATTCAGAAGACCGACGGAGCCAGAACGGCCGTCGGGTGATAGCAATCCCTTCAGACAGGGAATGTACTAGTGTGATTGATGAATGAAAACATATGATATATTTAATAATAATTACGTTTTCATGGGATCTGATACTAGTCTTCAAGGCAGGCTTCCAATTCACCGATCGCTTCTACCTCGGGTGGCAGTTTCATGGCGATTATAAAAAATAAATTTAAAAAAAAAATTACAAGTGATGTGATGATTATTGTTTCGTGGTGATAAGAGTGTTGTTGAGAGGAGGGTTTAACAAAGTGATAGATAATAGAAATTATATTGGAGAAATTTAACATGACAGATTAGTTTCCAAATACAACAATCTTGATCATAATTTCGAGTGACTACGAGGGTTTCCAGTCAGCAAGGGGGAAAAAAAACGGTAGATCATTGTGAGATATCTATAATTATGTTCTTTAAATTTTAATTTAATAAATTGTGTCAATGATTTTCGTTGAAAACGTTGCTGAACCAGGATAACATATCAGGAGTAACGGGAATAATGGTATCATGGCTGTAATTATCAGCAGTCATAGCCTATTCTCGGGATCCAAAAATTAAATAATGATTAGCAAGTAAGTAGATAAGTTTAGGTAAATTATTTAAATGAAGATAAATGAAAACAAATAATTAGAATTAGTAAAGTGCTCGTAATACATAATCCAGAATTCATCAACTTTGAATTTCAATGATTTACTTCATAATTCCAAGTTTATGATCTGGTCGAGTGTTGAGTTAGGGTCGGGAGTGTAAGTGCGAATATATATGATTAGAATATCCAGGTGTATGAATACACTAATGGATAACATATCTGTATTTTTATGAGGTTTTTCTAAGTAAATAGAGTTTTTTTGGGGGCTTAGAGGCACCGGCTAGTGAATATAATATTTATCATTAGATTTCCTCTTTTTTTATTTGAACGATGAATGATTGTATGCTGATGTAAATCGGTTTTTTCATTAAAAAAAACAAATCTACACGAAATCACATATTATCTATGTTTAAAGTAATAGAGAAAGAGAGTAAACACCAAAGAAAATATCATTTAGGACAATTGTAAAGGGCAATTTATCTTCCAGAATACCAAATAAACATGTATCGATTTTTAATTTAATGAAAAAAAAAAAAAATTACATGTTTTTTATCAGTTTTGCATTAACAATGGAGGGTTTAAATGCGCGTAAATGACGTGCATGAAAAATCCTTACCTACTCGTCAATACTCATAGACATATTGCGAGTAATAAAAACCGCATCGCATAATACGAATAATGGAAAAAAAAAACAAGTTAAAATTAATGAATAAATATAACAAATTGCACTCGCAAGGAAAGTACGTCAGATTGAGTGCTTTTTAATTTGCAGTGCCTGGTTCATAATGATGAAGCATAAAATTGCAAAATGATTAAAATGAAGGGATAAGTTAATACATAAATGAAAAATAGGTATCTACCCACCTCTTTGACCCTATTCAATGTTGAAACCCTATTAGTCAGTATGTGTAACCATTGATATATACATCTTGTGGTCGAAAAATGTTCAATGTACGAAATCTTATCATTGTAGATTCTCCGCGGATATCGAGAAAACCTATAGAACATTATTCTACAATTGCTGATGGTTATCTATCTTCACAAAATATGTATCAGGACGGTACATAATGAGGAAAACATAAAAAATGAATGAATCAGTCGTGAAATCATGAAATGAGTCAAATCAATACGACTTCGAAACTAGTTTTTGCTGAATATCTTTGAATCTAAGGAAGATAGCAAAATTTTTACAGAGACTTTTTTTGTAGGTCATACTCTGCTGTACAAAAAAGGTCTCTATAAAAATTTAGTTATCTCGCTTCAGGGCCGAGATATCGTCAAAAAAACTGTTATGATTACTCGATTGATGACTAAAATTTGAGCATAAAGACATGGAACATATACATATTGCCTAAAAATGCTATACTTTTCTTTTCCGGTAGTATCCTATTAGAATCCTTGTAAATAAATAACAAAGACGAAGAAAGTGAATATAATAAGAAATTTAAAAAAGAAAAAACAAAAGCATATCTATCCTCTAATAGTATATCCCACGAGCGTTTGCAATACGCCTACTGTAATATAATGCGAATGTCGTGGCAATTACTGATAAATATAGATATATTTAGGATGGATAAACAGATATATATATATATGAGTTGATGAAAAACTACCAAGAATTAATGAAAAATATATATGATGAATTCGTTGGCTTTATGCGAATAATTTGCGAGTGAAAGAAAGTAAGAATGAAAGTGTGAATGGTTTTGAGCTTGGCTCTTCTTTCCATTATGTAAACAATTGAAAAGTAAACAATTTTCATTATTTCTTATTCTCTCGCTAAATGAAAGTCGATGAAAGTAATATAAATAATTATAATTTGAAAAATAATTTGACTAATTAGTCATAAATAAACGAGTGGGACTAAACTAACAATTGAAAGAAGAGTAAAAAATATGATTTAAACAGATTGAAAGGATAAATGAGAATTTTAGAAAAATCTCTAAAATTCTATGAATGAATAATTCGCCTTTGCATTATCACACGTTATGAATACGTTTGGCATGCTAAAACACCTGGCCCCATGATAATTTTTCGATGGATAAATTATATATACTGACACAATTATGCACTAGCAAAGGGTTATATTATGAAACACGTGTATGTATGTATATGTAATGGATAAAAAAAAAATTTTAAATCAATGAAAATGGGGATAATAATGAGATTGGGAATGTAATTGGAAAAAAAAAAAAATTAAGGAAAATAACACTGTAATGTTGTTGAACCGATTATTAAAGATGTCATTGTTACCGAACTATAATCTTGTGATCATTATTTATTTCTCAATTTTATATAATCATTGAACTTTATGTTAGGAACACTTGTGGTAACTCAGTGGCGTAATTGGTTAAAGCGTCAATTTGTAATCCGAAGGTTATCGGTTCGAATCCACGCCTGGGCATCAGCAGTTTTTTCGAGAGTAATTGTACCACATATAATTGGTGATTGTTCATAAATAGTGTATTGAATACAAAAAAAAATTTTGAGTCGAGGAAAACCTAAAAAAAATCCACCATTTGCAATTTTTAATCTTTCAATTTCTTATCGGCAAAAGATATTTTTGATTTGATAATATCAACTGATATTAATAATTTTGACAGTTTCAAGGACCCCCCCCCTGTTGATTAAAAATAACGTTGACACGATAGAGATCTCGCGTGTTGGAAAACCCCACAATTGTCCAACACTGAGTTAAAAAAAAAATAATACCCAGTAGATGACCTCTGTGATAGATAATAACATGTGACAATTGTTGTCTTGAATATAGAAGAATAGAATTATGAGACGGATAGGTCACGAAGTAATCCCTTTCAAGTGGTCGTGATACTTGAGATGCATGCAAGGTAGAGGACACTTGAGTCTGTCACCCCTTTGGCTTCTCCATTGGGGTGGATTGAGACAATGCATAATTTAAATTGAAAAAAAATAGAAGAGTACACTTGAACATGTCGAGGGATTTGCAGGTATTGCACACGTGTCGGTAGAATTCTAGTCGTTGATAAAAAAATTTGAATATGAATGTATGACCAGCCCAGTTGTCAGACTAACCCCATCAAAGTGTAATAATATTTATATTAGGGCGCGGTTGAGGGAGGGCCGACTCGATGGGGTGACACTGTCCTTTCAGGGAGATGTTGACGTTCTATAACGGGTGTCCTAGCTACGCCCTAACGAGCGGTGATATCGGTATGATGAGAATTCATAATAATTCTTATTGTTTGTTATCCTATTGATGAAGATGTCTGTTTTTATTCATGATGACAATGTGAATAATTTGTGTTCTATATATCTCGATAATGAGGGATTTCAGAAGAAAATATCAAGAGACATAATTTTTTGGAAATTTTTTCAGCTACAAAAAAGGTTCTCTGACATTTTCTCATAAAATCACTCGTATTTAAGATATCTGCACAATTATATTTCTCGGTATATCAATTGATTTATTATTGACAAACCTAGACACTCGTATTACTCACGTCCAATAGAACATTCAAGTACTCTAATCCCGTTAATGAATCCTGAAAACGATGACGATAGGTTTATACGGACAAGCAGAGGAGTGTCGAGAGTAGTGTTGCGGGTAGCGCAAAGAGAGCCCGGTAATCCCCAAATCCGATTATTCGCCTCATCGGTCCTCGACAACACCAGTGAACACCCTCCCTTTACCGCTCAATCAATGTTTTTCTTTCGTTCCTCTCTCTTTTACTATTTCCAGCGTGTCCCTTTCACCTAGAGATTCCAATGTCTTTTTTTTTCTAATGTTTTTCTGTTTACTTTCTTTTTCCTCCTTTTCCCTCTCGTTTGTCTTCTTCCGAGGAATAAATGGCACTCACGTTCTACCTTCGATCAGTCGCAAACTGACGGATTCTTTCCGGTTTTTTTCCACGTCTCTTGGGGATTCTAATGCCATTTCCAATCCACTTCGTTATGTCGAAATAAATTTGACTTATTTCTCTGATTTTTAGAGACTCTATTTGAATATTGAATTATCTCGGTAATGAGTTATTTCTGGAGAAAATGTCAAAAGACCTTTTTTATGAGAAATTTCTTCAGCTACAAAAAATGTCTTTTGACATTTCTCTCTAAAATCACTCATTTCGGGATAAATTGATAATTAACAAAAATTGAGGAATCGACACTGAATAAATAACATTGAATTCCCATTTACTAAATACTTAATTATATTAATAATGAGTGATTTTAAGAAAAAATGTCAAGAGATATTTTTTATTAAAAATTTTCTCATCTACAAAAAATGTCTTTTGACATTTCTCTCTAAAATCACTCACTACCAAGATAAATGCATAATTAATAAAAAATATCGAATTTGGCTTGAAATAGTTGTTCAGAATTGGAGGATTAAACTTCCCCTAAAATTTAATTATAAAAGTTCATCCCCCCCCCCATTCAATCGATTTTCAACAGACGTAATAGGTCAACTGGAGGTCACTCGGGTCATTCATGAAATTCTTCACGGTTGAAAATTTTTCATTAGCTCGTACAAACATGATTATGAATTTCGAATGCAAGTTAATAATTCAGGACAACTGCCAAGCGAAAATAGGGGTAGATTGGTGAGTTGAGAGGTGGCTGATCCCGGGACAGAGGCGAGTCGCGTGAATAAATAACTATTTCGAGTTACGTTGCTATGACAACACGCCTGTGGCCCCCTGAGACCTCCTATACACAGTGTATACATTCTCTGGCTGTGACTGACTGACAATGTCGCGTGGATTGCCGTTGCTCGGTGGTGCTCAGCTCCCTCTCCCCCCCCCCCTCCCCTCGCAACTCCCCCCTTTTTCACCCTGCTGTGTATCTCCGTGAGCTTCAGAAACAGATGTACGATATGTGGACGTAATAGTTTAGATAATAACCTATTTCTAGGCATTTCATTGACTAAAATTGACAATTTTCACTGCCAAATTGACATCATAACAAGTGTGGGTTTCTTTGCAAAAGTCCCCTTTTTGTTCTCGGAGGTGCGGTCAAGTTATCGCGCCAAGTACTCGATCCCAAGTATTTCTTCAATATTCAGAGACTCATTTTTTTTTTCAATAAATTAAAATTAATTAATTAAGGTCCAGGTGAATGAAAATAGTTTGTGCCGAGTAATTCACATCCTTTGTACTCATTAAATGATAGGTTATATAATCCCTTGATACAGCATAATCACATGAGATTCTCTTCAGAAACGGTTTAACTCGATTTTATCCTGGCATCAGTTTTCGATAAATATCTCGGAATCTGATAGAGATAGCGAAATTTTTATTATAACCTTTTTTGTAGAGAAAAATGAGAGGTACAAAAAAGGTTATTATCAAAATATCTCCATCTCCCATAGATTCCAAGATATCCATCAAAAACTGACCTCAGGATGAAATCAACTTAAACCGTTTTACCAATTCACTAGTGAATAGGAAAGTGTCGTTAAATTGTAACAGATTAAGGTAAATTAATAATTAACACTAACTCTTTACGATTTAATTAAAAACATTACTAATTATTCACTAAAAAAAAAAATGATAGAATAGAGTTTGAATGAAGAAATAACAATCGAAATATCATAATTTATCAAATTCACACTCCGAGGGTCTGACCAATTGTCAGTCTCCACCCGCACATGTACATTAGAAGTGACAAATGATGGAGGAACAGAAGGGGGGGGGGGAATTACCTTCTCCTTAAACCCCACCAGGATAGTATCAAAGAGAGAGTGAGTGAGAATCACCCAGACTGGGGGGGTAAATGTGAATTTTCGTAGATACTGAAGAAAGATATATCGTCATGGCAAGGACACGTTCTCACATTATCCCACTGAGCGAATAAATAATGCATCTGTGTTATAGGCATCGTGTAGACAGGCTTCTACATGTAGACGACAATCACTCATTGATGATGGGCCTGATGCCACATTGAATATATCACTCATGAAATTATTATTATTATTATTTTTAGAAGAAATGAGACTATTGATGATGAATAAATGATGATAAATTGTTGAAGAAAAATACAAAAATTAAAAAATAAAAATAAAAAAATTGAGAAATAGATATCACCAAATTACTGATCATAAATTCAAAAATTCTACACAATTGAGAGACAATAATTTTTATGGAAGAAAGAAAGAAGAAAATAGTGAAGACAGGAGGGGGGATTCCACTTATAATCCACGTGCACAGGCAGTCCCCCCCTCCCCCCTCTTTTAACCACTACAATTCACCGTGCCCTATCTCACCATGGTCGCCTCGAGGCTAACCACCCTCTTGCTTCAGACAACTACCGCAGTCTACTGGAGGAAAAAAAAAAAAAAAAAAAAAAGAGACAAAATGAAGACGATGTTCGTGGCTGATGCGACTTCGGGGAACATTGCGTTGAGGGATGTTAGGATTGGACTAGGGGAAAGGGCAACGATGAGGCAACAAACGTGGGATCGTGTAAAGGCTATGGTGGGTAGATAAAATGAGATCGTGTCTTGGACCTCACTGAAGGGAGGGGGGGGGGGGGGGGGGGGTAGAGGATGAATGAAAAGATGAAGGAGAAAAGAAATTGGTACATCGACCAGGGAACAATGAACTTTGGCACACACTTCATCATTCTGTTCCGGGGGGGGGGGGGAGGGGGGAGGGGGGCAACAGCTGTATAATATCGAAAAATTTTGTTTTAGATTTTTCTTTTGTCTTGTAGATTGATTATCTGGGAAATGAGGGGTGCTAGGATAAAATGCCAAGAGACATTTTTTGTAGATTATAAAATTTTTAATAAAAAATGTCTCTTAACATTTTCTTCTCGAATCACTCATTTTCAAGATAATTTCATTTTTAAAAATTGGAAAAATTGTCATTTTTTTTATCATTCAAAATTTGATATTTTTTAAAAATAGATTTATCTCGATAATGCGTGAGTATAGAAGAAAATATCAAGAGACCTTTTTTGTAGAGAATAAAATTTTCAATAAAAAATGTCTCTTGATATTTTTGTTTAAAATCTCTCGTTATCGAGATAAATTGATATTTGAATATCAGTAAAAAAAATTCTTTACAAATGTTGAAAAAAAAAAAAATCCATTGACTACAGTAATAAATCTGACCTTTCCAGCTACATTGAAACAAAGTTTCCATCAACAATATCACCATTATCATGTAAAATGCTCACTCGAATGAAATATTTACGTTTATTGACCATGAAAACACAAGTGAACATGTAACTGCTCTAGAAAACAATCATAATACGACCACAAATATTGTTCACCAGGTAGAAAAATAAACCCAATATTAAAGTCTCTCCTGTATACACAGTAATATCAATATAAACCAGACCCCATCAGTAATGACCAACAGCTCCATGCGAATAAACGTGACAGAAAATTCGATTAGACAACACCGGACACTTGGTGGACATATACCACTGAAACTTGAACCATTGGGTGAGTTAACCTTGATATTCGTTAAAACAAAAGAGACGTATTTAATGTTGAGGAGGGAAAGAATTGTAACACGAGGAGAGCCTTTGAAAAGGGCAGAACACAGAACCTAGAGTTGTTCAGACAAAAGAGGAGACTCAAACGCCTGCGGCATTGTTGCCCTTTACCCTTCCTCAATCGTTCTTTTTCACAATTTTTTTTTTTTCCTCTTTGAAATACGACCAAAACAATTATAATGCGCACCCCTCAGAATCTTAAATTTGTCTTAAATTAAGACGTCAGGCATGAAAAAAAATGTCTTAATATTTGAAATTGAGTAATGAGAAATAAGTCGATATTAAATATCGATTTATCTCGATAATGAGTGGATTTAGGAGAGAATGTTAAGAGACATTTTTTGTTGGAAATTTTTTCAGCTACAAAAAATGTCTTCTGATATTTTTCTCTAAAATTACGCGTTTTCGAGATATTTACGATTGAAGTTACTGGAGTCTCAAGTTTTTTTAATAAATTGAAGAATTTTATTTAATTGAATCACTGGGGTAAAACGGATAATTTTTTAGAAATCTAGGATATATCCGTACCTCGTCTAATGACACAAAAATGTCCCTTCCCTGAATAATCGATAACACACACGCGATAGAAAAGTCAAAATAATACAAATCCTCATTCCCATTTTCCCCTAGAAGCGAAAATAGCTTGATTAACTGACGACGTGTATCGTAACCACTGGTACCCTGGCCGATTGCCCGTTGCCGAGGGACTGTATATAAGGGATGTCCAGTATAGTTATATACAACACTGTTAACCGTGGAAGCATCCTCGTATTTATTCCCCTCACTTTTCTCATTTTATGTTCAATAAAAAAAAATACGAATGCCTGCTTTTACGGAATAAAATTCACTCCAGCATTTCGAAAAACTGGAATTGAATGTAAAAATATTTTTTTTGTACTATTTAGCAAATTGGTGTAACGGTTTAAGTAGATTTCATCCTAATAGGGTCAGTTTTTGATGGATATCTTGGAATCTATGGGAGATAGAGACATTTTCATGAGGACCTTTTTTATAGCTCTCATTTTACTCTACAAAAAAGGTCTCTATGAAAATTTCGCTATCTGGTCTAAATTTCAAGATATTAGCTAAAAATGAATTTAAAAATTGAGGGAATCTAGTTTTCAGTAAATTCTAAAAATGTTTGCTTACGTTTTTGTTAAATATCTCTGAATTTAGGGGAGATAGAGAAATTCTTATGAGAACCTTTTTTGTAGAGCTCATTCAACTCTATAAAAAAGGTCTCTATAAAAATTTCACCATCTCCCTTGGATTCTGAGATATTCATCGAAAATTGACGCCAGAATGAAATCGACTTGAACCATTTTACCAATTCACTATTGTATTTGCAAAAAATGATTTAAAATTGATGAAAAATTGTCAAATTGAGCATAAAAAAAATTTTCACCATTCATATACCCCCCCACCATTTTTTTTTAACGCTTTATGATTATTTATAGCTAGCCACGTATTTTTATAAAATTGTCAAATGTGCTGGAGCGAGTGTTTGATTTACGAGTGAAATCGTTCACTCGATCAACCCCCAAGGTGTTCCTAGATGTCCCTCGTCACCCCTCCCACCCCTCCGCCACTTCTAGAAAATGCCCAAGAGCCGTTTAGTTGCGACACAAAGCCTCACGGACACCGTGAAAATGTCAAAATAAATCGTACTGCAACTTTGACGACAATATGGGGAAGGGAAGAAGGGGGGGAAAAAAAAACGGTATTAATGCCAGTTTATGACCATGCTAGATGCCCATAACCCGTAGACACCGCAGTATTGGACGACAGAGGAGAATATCGAGGGGGTGAAAGGCGTTAGATACACATGGCAAACGTTTGTCGAGCGTATTATGTATATATACATCATGTTGAAGGAGGGGTGGTTGGAATAGCGTCTTATTTTATTCATAAGGCGACAAAAACCCTCTGTACGTTGTCTATGGTGAGACATATTAATGGGAAGGGGCAAGTATTGTTGGGGCAGATTGTATCCGATACCATGGGGATTACCTTGAGATGTAAAAAATAGTTTTTATGGGATTTTTTTAAATTTATTTTTTGTTTGTAATTCAAGTAGCGAAATTTTAAATTCAAATTATCTCGAGAATGAGTGATTTTAGGAGATAATGTCAAGAGACATTTTTTGTAGGTTATAAAATTTCCGAATAAAAGTGTCTCTTGACATTTTTTTCTAGAATCAATTGTTTAAGGGATAATTGCATGTTTAATGAGTTTTGTGAAATTGTTAAAATAATGGAAATGTGACTTTTTTAAATTTATCTCAAGAACAAGTGATTTTAGAGAAAAATGTCAAAAGACATTTTTTGTAGATGAGAAAATTTTTGATAAAAAATGTCTCTTGACATTTTTACCTAAAATCACTCATTCTCTAGATAATTCAAAACCCAAAAAAGAAAAATTGATTTTTATGTTCAAAGTTAAACCCATTCGATTCACTAAAAATTTCGAAAGATTAATCTCGTTGAAAACTCCTTAAAACTACACACAAAGTGGATTATTCAGTCTCGTGATCTCTTCAGCTACAGTAAATTGATACTTTCAGCAATCGATATAACCAAGACACAGTACCATGTGGCTAATATGGAAAGTATGTTATATTATGAAATTGACGCATCTTCAGTATCGTGATACGTTTGTTAATACTCTCGCAACTCCACTGTATTTACCTAGGTTAATTCAGTTCTACGCTTCCATCGTCTAGACGTGGGCTCTATGGCCTCGATCGAAAAACTCGTAACGGTATACCTTAACATTATAATTGCCTAATGATGAGTCTCTCGCCTCTTGAGATGGAGTAATCATTGCTAATTTTTCTTTCTTTCAATTTTTTTTCTGACGTCATGTCTATTTTCTAACACAAAAAAATTAATTTCATGAAAAAAAAGAAAATATTGATTCAATGAAAACCCAATAAAATTTCATTGGTTCATCGAACTCTTTTGGTAAAAATTACCATCCCATTTAAAGATTTATTAAAATTTAATTTTAAATAATAAAATTTGATATATAAAAATGAAATTTTATTTTTCGTTTGAGAAATATTGTCCTGATGAGAATAAATAATATCCAACTTGTGTTAAATTTCACCCTTTTTTGTCTAGATTTCAATAAAAATTCTAGGTTTGGTTAGTAAATTTTACCATTCTGTCTGGATAAAAATTACCCAGACGGTACAGTAATTCCTATCCTACCGGCAGAGTGATTTTTATCCAGACGAATAGTAAAATTTACTAACCAAACCTAGAATTTTCATTCAACTCTGGACAAAAATTATTGTGCTGAAAGGGTAAAATTTACCACAACTTGGACATAATTTATTCTCATCAGGACAATATTTCTCAAACGGAAAATAAAATTTAATTTTTAAATATCAAATTTTATTGTTTAAAATTTTAAATTTCACTAATTTCCAGTTAGAAAAGGAGAAAAAATTTATGGAATAACACATTTACCAAGCGAAATGGTAATTTTTACTAAAAATTTCTCTCCATGTACATGTCCAACTGACATTATCAATAAAATCGAAAATATCAAATCCATTGTTATTGAAATATATCGTCCAGTAGTGAGGTTATTTCCTACGTTATTATACTGCAGAGACAGTTTAAACTGGGGAGTCAAATGAGTCGCAGAAGTAAAAGAGGAAAGGGGGGGATGTTGAAAAGAGGGATGAATGGGCACACCCCAGTAATCCCATGGGTTTTTGAAAGGCCTCGTTTAATATTTATGATTTATTTAACTTTAATTCTAGGTGAAAGAGGCATTTAAATATTTTTTCATTTGTAAAAATGATTTATAAAAAAAACAAAAAGTTGTTAATTTTTTTTTTTTCGCGAAATTTGTCAAATAAAGTAGAAAAATAAATTTCAGATAGTCTATATATCGGATAATCCTATTTTACGTTGAATCTCTTATTGTTCGTCTGTAACTACTGAAACGATTCAGTGAAAATGGAGTTTTCAGGGCAGACGTGTAGCCCCAAAATGGACAGAGAGGGAGGAATACGAGATTCATCAGTCAATGTCCAAGTAACTGTGTACGATGTATGTTTCCTTGGATTTTTCTCGGTGATTGTTTGATTCTATTGGATCAGATTGAGAAGGTGCCATTTGTTGATACAAATGGATATTCTGAAGAAAAAAAAAAAAAAATGTTTTAAAAGGAAAAAATTTGATTTTTTGGGTTTTGGTCTTGGCGACGAGTTAATACGACTAATATATTTATGACCCTGATGTATCCCCGGGACGATCGGTAAGAATCCGTTTTGTGTAACGCAATAAAAAATCCACCGCATCCCATGACGCAGCGGTGAGGAAACGAGTGAGGCATAACGCGTGGCCACCAGTACCTATATTAATAAATCTCAATTACCCGAGTTAATACAAAAGGCTGGATGAATGGGGGAGGGTAATTCGCACGGGGGCTGCAGGAAACCGGACACGAGGGTGAAGGCATTCCCCTGGTTTAATATACCCACTGTGTGGTATTATATATCTTACACCCGGGCATTCTTACTCAATAAAAATTTCAGATGTTTTATTTCAGTTGATTATTACTGATAATAATCAAATGATTAATCATATTCGTCAAATAAATGTCAATAGATCCATAGAAAATCATTAGACACTGGGTGATTTTAGAAAAAATGTGATAAACCCTTTTTATAAAATTTAATAAGAGCAGAGTGTATCAATAAGTGGTCAAATAGTCACGTTATTTTGTCCACAGTGTTTGTAATTCTACCATAAACAATAAATAAGTATTTCAATGTAGATCAGATGATTCCTGGATTTTAAATAACCCACTAAATAGCAATAATCACGTACACTTGATACGCAGTATTCAGCAATGAATGTTAATCATATTTAATATCAGCAACTAGCAGATGATATAAAATCTATAAATCATCCGATCAAAATACAAATTATCACTCTCAATTTTACCATAAAATAACCAACACTGTGTGAAGATTGTGGTAGTATTTGTCCATTGTCAATCATACATCGTTCATCTCATGTTGAAAATCATTTTAGCACATTTTTCATGAAATCCATCCCCACATCAAATCATCTCCGATGGATAAATTGACATTATTACGAGTGTTTACACAAGTCGAAAAAATCTCATGACAAATTTTTTTTTTAAACAGCAGAATAAACTCTTCTTAATCAACAATTCTACTTAATTAATCAATATATATTTTTTTTCATTCCTCTCCAGGAAGAAATTAAAGTTTCTTCAATCTTAATGAATTCGTTAACATTGAAGTAAAAATTTTAAAAAATGGTAAATCATATACAATTAATAAAATTGTAACCTCAATTCGGGGAATTGTTTCATCAAGAGTCTGAATATAACGTCACTTTAACGAGCTATGGTGACTAGCAGGGGGAGTGAAGGAGACAAGTCGTTCAATCTGAGACCTTAAAGCCTCCCCCCACCCCCTTCCTAACATCCTGATGAAGCCCACAAGAACGAGGCGATCCGTCATCGAAACGTTTAATGAAACGTCGTGGTCGTAAGTCAAGGGAGGACTCATTTTCGGCTTAAGACACCCAAAGTTTAGGGAGTTGTTGGATTCAAACGTTGTATATAAACACTTAATCCAACCAGTGATGATATTAAACTCGTACTGTGGCTTGTCTGTAAGATCAACAATCCCGTTGGCCTTGAGCATTTGAATTATTATTTTTTTTTTTTTTACTTATTTGACGTGAATAGGATTTTTCGAGTTGTTTTAATGAGAACATTGAGTGGTGATTGAGGGAATAATTATGAGATGGAAGTTGTGTAGAAATTTTACGAGAAATTTACATGACCATTTAGTCACAGAATTGTCACAGATGTTTATTTTTCTTTTAACTATACGGAATTTTTAGTAAAAATTACCATTTCGCTTGGTAAATGTGTTATTCCATAAATTTTTTCTCCTTTTCTAACTGGAAATTAGTGAAATTTAAAATTTTAAACAATAAAATTTGATATTTAAAAATTAAATTTTATTTTCCGTTTGAGAAATATTGTCCTGATGAGAATAAATTATGTCCAAGTTGTGGTAAATTTTACCCTTTCAGCACAGTAATTTTTGTCCAGAGTTGAATGAAAATTCTAGGTTTGGTTAGTAAATTTTACTATTCGTCTGGATAAAAATCACTCTGCCGGTAGGATAGGAATTACTGTACCGTCAGGGTAATTTTTATCCAGACAGAATGGTAAAATTTACTAACCAAACCTAGAATTTTTATTGAAATCTAGACAAAAAAAGGGTGAAATTTAACACAAGTTGGATATTATTTATTCTCATCAGGACAATATTTCTCAAACGAAAAATAAAATTCAATTTTTATGTATCAAATTTTATTATTTAAAATTAAATTTTAATAAATCTTTAAATGGGATGGTAATTTTTACCAAAAATTTCTCTCCGTGTATTTGATCATATATGATGAAAAAGAAAAAACAACAGCGAGCCATATAGTACTCGAGATCTGCGCGCGCAGTTGGACATCATGTCCGTTTACAGACTTCCGTCGCATTTACACCAAATCACTCCGAGCCAGAGTGTGGTAGAGGCGAGCGATAAGATGTTTACACATCAAAAAAAACAATTAACATAGTCATTTAAATTGTTAGAAATATAGAGAAAAATTGAAAAAATTAATTATAAAAAAAAAAACATAAAAAATCATAATAAAAAAAATTTATTCATTTTTACAGAGGGATGGCGAGATTCAGTGTTGGGTGCCCCACGCCGGTTACTAACCACCCTTGGCAGTCTCTCAAGGGATTCTTCGCCCTTACCTCTGGTAAGTCGAAGAAAAAAAAAAGAAATATTCTGTTTTTCTTTTTCTATTTTTTCGATATGCTGATTCTAGCAATATAATGTAGATTCAACGATCGAAGGGGGGGGGGCTTTACTCCAGTTTTACCCGTTCCACCCCCCCTAACGTCCAGAGAATACGCGGTTAGGAGTTTATCCTCGGGGCATAACGTGAAATGTAAATCAAGCCCCCCAACAAAATCCTCGTTTCTGCCTTGCACCCCTCCCTCCTATTGCCAGGCGCAAAATTGTGGTGTACCTTCCGGCGAAATATGTAAATGACACGCAACGCGTTGGATACGATCTCGTTACCGCACTACCCCCTGGGGAGATTTTGATATAATACATAAAGTGACAAAATATTATATTGGAAAGTTGAATGAGAAAAATTGTGAGTTTGACATTTTGAGGACATTTTTTTGATGGGTTTTTATGTAAAAAATTGAGGATTTTACGTGACTGGAATTTATCAAGGTCATTTTGATAAAATACAACGGAAAATAATGGATTAAATCAATATTAATTGGAAATTAAGTTGCAAAGGTGAGTCAACTCAATTTGCGGCTGAGTTTTTGATGAATATCTTCGAATCTGAGGGAGATGGGGAAATTTTCATGAGGACCTTTTTTGTAGAGCTAAATGAGAGCTACAAAAAAGGTATTTATAAAAATTTTGATATCTCGCTTGGATTCTGAGATATTCAATTATCTCATTTTATCAATTCACTTATAAATTATTTATATTGCTTAATATTAATGATAATTACAATTTACATATAATTGGGCTCAATTTTTCTATCAAATCAACGAAAAAAAATATTTGTTCATTTTCCTCTTTATCGAAAAAAAAATATAAAGATAAAATTACAACTACGAGATGACGAAGATGAACAAGTTGGAAAAATACGGAGTAAAGTTGTGATAACTTGTTCACCCCTCAGTGCAAAAGTTTCAAGGTTTTTCCCTCTCTCGATTTTCTTCTAGAAAACCCCAAGACCTCCAAGTTTTCCTCACATCGGTATTGCATTCATCACTAAAAACTTGTGGACTAAGTAGCTTCTATTTTTCCATTTCTTTATGAAGAAAAAACACTTCCAGAATGACTATAAAAGCCACGAAATGAGACAATTTCTCACTCTTGAGGTAAAAACGCAATTGTAATCTTGAGATGAAGGTAAAAGTACAAAAGACTGACTTTTTGGGGATAAAATTTATGTCTGTGGAATGGAGAGAGAGTGAATGTATGTAGGGAGTGAAAAGATGGACCCATAATTCTGAAACATCAAGTGCTAGGGCGAGGAGATGCTCCAGACACCATAAGAAAATTACATTTTCGAGGAGTAAAAGGAGAAAATATACCACAAAGAGAAAATGTCAGAGTGGATTGATTGATTAAATTCATTTTTTTTTTCCTTGGATTCTATTAAAAAATGATATCCAATCATTTTTGTAAAGACGTTTAAATCGTTGGAGATAATTAATTCAATTTTCTTAATATAAATTCAGAAATAGGGAAATATTGTTTTTGAAGGAATTGCGTAGAAATTGGAACTCTAGGAAATGGTTATTAAATTGATGACTGTGGTATACTAATGGTGGAGTGTACTAATGGGTGCATGTAATGGGGAAAAAAACAACATTGAGAATTGGACGATGGAAACACAAGAGTCAGGAGAAAGAAAAAGGAAATGTGGATTGAGGGTGGAAAAGGTAGACTTGCCGCAGGGGGTCTCTGGGTTATCGATCAGTGCTCAAATGGCAGGTGAACCACGCCCTGGTACTCGTTAATTAATATGAAAAAGTTGTGTTGAATATTTTATACTATTCCTTTATCATAAAGTTGATTGACAATGACTAAAAAATAATTGTATTGATTGTCAACTTTTTATTCGCCTCCCGATTCGTCGATGAATCGATCAATGATTTCCATGACTACGAGGATGTTATTTTCTTATTTGAATCAAACTACGCGCAGTTCACGTGTAGTTGGAGCCTTTTGTTTTGAACAAATCATTGGAAAACATGTTCCGGGCGTGCCAGACTCTGGGTTTCAAACCCCCCAAGCTGAAATCATCTCAGAAATCGATTGGAAAAGACTAGAAGTCGCTATCTCCTGTGGTTTCCGAGAAAATTTGATTTTTTGAAATTTCAAAACTTTGATTGCACTTCTTGGCCTATCAATCATCGATAGACGGGTTTTGGCCTCTCACGCTCTGGGTTCCGCACCTCCCAAGCTGAAATCATCTCAGAAATCGATTGGAAAAGACTAGAAGTCGCTATCTCCTGTGGTTTTCGGGAAAATTTGATTTTTTGAAATTTCAAAACTTTGATTGCACTTCTTGGCCTATCTATCATCGATAGACGGGTTTTGGCCTCTCACGCTCTGGGTTCCGCACCTCCCAAGCTGAAATCATCTCAGAAATCGATTGGAAAAGACTAGAAGTCGCTATCTCCTGTGGTTTTCGGGAAAATTTGATTTTTTGAAATTTCAAAACTTTGAAACCTGTTCTTGGCCTATCAATCATCGATAGACGGGTTTTGGCCTCTCACGCTCTGGGTTCCGCACCTCCCAAGCTGAAATCATCTCAGAAATCGATTGGAAAAGACTAGAAGTCGCTATCTCCTGTGGTTTCCGAGAAAATTTGATTTTTTGAAATTTCAAAACTTTGATTGCACTTCTTGGCCTATCTATCATCGATAGACGGGTTTTGGCCTCTCACGCTCTGGGTTCCGCACCGCCCAAGCTGAAATCATCTCAGAAATCGATTGGAAAAGACTAGAAGTCGCTATCTCCTGTGGTTTTCGGGAAAATTTGATTTTTTGAAATTTCAAAACTTTGAAACCTGTTCTTGGCCTATCAATCATCGATAGACGGGTTTTGGCCTCTCACGCTCTGGGTTCCGCACCTCCCAAGCTGAAATCATCTCAGAAATCGATTGGAAAAGACTAGAAGTCGCTATCTCCTGTGGTTTCCGAGAAAATTTGATTTTTTGAAATTTCAAAACTTTGATTGCACTTCTTGGCCTATCTATCATCGATAGACGGGTTTTGGCCTCTCACGCTCTGGGTTCCGCACCTCCCAAGCTGAAATCATCTCAGAAATCGATTGGAAAAGACTAGAAGTCGCTATCTCCTGTGGTTTTCGGGAAAATTTGATTTTTTGAAATTTCAAAACTTTGAAACCTGTTCTTGGCCTATCAATCATCGATAGACGGGTTTTGGCCTCTCACGCTCTGGGTTCCGCACCTCCCAAGCTGAAATCATCTCAGAAATCGATTGGAAAAGACTAGAAGTCGCTATCTCCTGTGGTTTCCGAGAAAATTTGATTTTTTGAAATTTCAAAACTTTGAAACCTGTTCTTGGCCTATCAATCATCGATAGACGGGTTTTGGCCTCTCACGCTCTGGGTTCCGCACCCCCCAAGCTGAAATCATCTCAGAAATCGATTGGAAAAGACTAGAAGTCGCTATCTCCTGTGGTTTTCGGGAAAATTTGATTTTTTGAAATTTTCAAAACTTTGATTGCACTTCTTGGCCTATCTATCATCGATAGACGGGTTTTGGCCTCTCACGCTCTGGGTTCCGCACCTCCCAAGCTGAAATCATCTCAGAAATCGATTGGAAAAGACTAGAAGTCGCTATCTCCTGTGGTTTTCGGGAAAATTTGATTTTTTGAAATTTCAAAACTTTGAAACCTGTTCTTGGCCTATCAATCATCGATAGACGGGTTTTGGCCTCTCACGCTCTGGGTTCCGCACCTCCCAAGCTGAAATCATCTCAGAAATCGATTGGAAAAGACTAGAAGTCGCTATCTCCTGTGGTTTCCGAGAAAATTTGATTTTTTGAAATTTCAAAACTTTGATTGCACTTCTTGGCCTATCTATCATCGATAGACGGGTTTTGGCCTCTCACGCTCTGGGTTCCGCACCTCCCAAGCTGAAATCATCTCAGAAATCGATTGGAAAAGACTAGAAGTCGCTATCTCCTGTGGTTTTCGGGAAAATTTGATTTTTTGAAATTTCAAAACTTTGAAACCTGTTCTTGGCCTATCAATCATCGATAGACGGGTTTTGGCCTCTCACGCTCTGGGTTCCGCACCTCCCAAGCTGAAATCATCTCAGAAATCGATTGGAAAAGACTAGAAGTCGCTATCTCCTGTGGTTTCCGAGAAAATTTGATTTTTTGAAATTTCAAAACTTTGATTGCACTTCTTGGCCTATCTATCATCGATAGACGGGTTTTGGCCTCTCACGCTCTGGGTTCCGCACCGCCCAAGCTGAAATCATCTCAGAAATCGATTGGAAAAGACTAGAAGTCGCTATCTCCTGTGGTTTTCGGGAAAATTTGATTTTTTGAAATTTCAAAACTTTGAAACCTGTTCTTGGCCTATCAATCATCGATAGACGGGTTTTGGCCTCTCACGCTCTGGGTTCCGCACCTCCCAAGCTGAAATCATCTCAGAAATCGATTGGAAAAGACTAGAAGTCGCTATCTCCTGTGGTTTCCGAGAAAATTTGATTTTTTGAAATTTCAAAACTTTGATTGCACTTCTTGGCCTATCTATCATCGATAGACGGGTTTTGGCCTCTCACGCTCTGGGTTCCGCACCTCCCAAGCTGAAATCATCTCAGAAATCGATTGGAAAAGACTAGAAGTCGCTATTTCCTGTGGTTTTCGGGAAAATTTGATTTTTTGAAATTTCAAAACTTTGAAACCTGTTCTTGGCCTATCAATCATCGATAGACGGGTTTTGGCCTCTCACGCTCTGGGTTCCGCACCTCCCAAGCTGAAATCATCTCAGAAATCGATTGGAAAAGACTAGAAGTCGCTATCTCCTGTGGTTTCCGAGAAAATTTGATTTTTTGAAATTTCAAAACTTTGATTGCACTTCTTGGCCTATCTATCATCGATAGACGGGTTTTGGCCTCTCACGCTCTGGGTTCCGCACCGCCCAAGCTGAAATCATCTCAGAAATCGATTGGAAAAGACTAGAAGTCGCTATCTCCTGTGGTTTTCGGGAAAATTTGATTTTTTGAAATTTCAAAACTTTGAAACCTGTTCTTGGCCTATCAATCATCGATAGACGGGTTTTGGCCTCTCACGCTCTGGGTTCCGCACCTCCCAAGCTGAAATCATCTCAGAAATCGATTGGAAAAGACTAGAAGTCGCTATCTCCTGTGGTTTCCGAGAAAATTTGATTTTTTGAAATTTCAAAACTTTGATTGCACTTCTTGGCCTATCTATCATCGATAGACGGGTTTTGGCCTCTCACGCTCTGGGTTCCGCACCTCCCAAGCTGAAATCATCTCAGAAATCGATTGGAAAAGACTAGAAGTCGTTATCTCCTGTGGTTTTCGGGAAAATTTGATTTTTTGAAATTTCAAAACTTTGAAACCTGTTCTTGGCCTATCAATCATCGATAGACGGGTTTTGGCCTCTCACGCTCTGGGTTCCGCACCTCCCAAGCTGAAATCATCTCAGAAATCGATTGGAAAAGACTAGAAGTCGCTATCTCCTGTGGTTTCCGAGAAAATTTGATTTTTTGAAATTTCAAAACTTTGAAACCTGTTCTTGGCCTATCAATCATCGATAGACGGGTTTTGGCCTCTCACGCTCTGGGTTCCGCACCCCCCAAGCTGAAATCATCTCAGAAATCGATTGGAAAAGACTAGAAGTCGCTATCTCCTGTGGTTTTCGGGAAAATTTGATTTTTTGAAATTTTCAAAACTTTGATTGCACTTCTTGGCCTATCTATCATCGATAGACGGGTTTTGGCCTCTCACGCTCTGGGTTCCGCACCTCCCAAGCTGAAATCATCTCAGAAATCGATTGGAAAAGACTAGAAGTCGCTATCTCCTGTGGTTTTCGGGAAAATTTGATTTTTTGAAATTTCAAAACTTTGATTGCACTTCTTGGCCTATCTATCATCGATAGACGGGTTTTGGCCTCTCACGCTCTGGGTTCCGCACCTCCCAAGCTGAAATCATCTCAGAAATCGATTGGAAAAGACTAGAAGTCGCTATCTCCTGTGGTTTTCGGGAAAATTTGATTTTTTGAAATTTCAAAACTTTGAAACCTGTTCTTGGCCTATCAATCATCGATAGACGGGTTTTGGCCTCTCACGCTCTGGGTTCCGCACCTCCCAAGCTGAAATCATCTCAGAAATCGATTGGAAAAGACTAGAAGTCGCTATCTCCTGTGGTTTCCGAGAAAATTTGATTTTTTGAAATTTCAAAACTTTGATTGCACTTCTTGGCCTATCTATCATCGATAGACGGGTTTTGGCCTCTCACGCTCTGGGTTCCGCACCGCCCAAGCTGAAATCATCTCAGAAATCGATTGGAAAAGACTAGAAGTCGCTATCTCCTGTGGTTTTCGGGAAAATTTGATTTTTTGAAATTTCAAAACTTTGAAACCTGTTCTTGGCCTATCAATCATCGATAGACGGGTTTTGGCCTCTCACGCTCTGGGTTCCGCACCTCCCAAGCTGAAATCATCTCAGAAATCGATTGGAAAAGACTAGAAGTCGCTATCTCCTGTGGTTTCCGAGAAAATTTGATTTTTTGAAATTTCAAAACTTTGATTGCACTTCTTGGCCTATCTATCATCGATAGACGGGTTTTGGCCTCTCACGCTCTGGGTTCCGCACCTCCCAAGCTGAAATCATCTCAGAAATCGATTGGAAAAGACTAGAAGTCGCTATCTCCTGTGGTTTTCGGGAAAATTTGATTTTTTGAAATTTCAAAACTTTGAAACCTGTTCTTGGCCTATCAATCATCGATAGACGGGTTTTGGCCTCTCACGCTCTGGGTTCCGCACCTCCCAAGCTGAAATCATCTCAGAAATCGATTGGAAAAGACTAGAAGTCGCTATCTCCTGTGGTTTCCGAGAAAATTTGATTTTTTGAAATTTCAAAACTTTGAAACCTGTTCTTGGCCTATCAATCATCGATAGACGGGTTTTGGCCTCTCACGCTCTGGGTTCCGCACCCCCCAAGCTGAAATCATCTCAGAAATCGATTGGAAAAGACTAGAAGTCGCTATCTCCTGTGGTTTTCGGGAAAATTTGATTTTTTGAAATTTTCAAAACTTTGATTGCACTTCTTGGCCTATCTATCATCGATAGACGGGTTTTGGCCTCTCACGCTCTGGGTTCCGCACCTCCCAAGCTGAAATCATCTCAGAAATCGATTGGAAAAGACTAGAAGTCGCTATCTCCTGTGGTTTTCGGGAAAATTTGATTTTTTGAAATTTCAAAACTTTGAAACCTGTTCTTGGCCTATCAATCATCGATAGACGGGTTTTGGCCTCTCACGCTCTGGGTTCCGCACCTCCCAAGCTGAAATCATCTCAGAAATCGATTGGAAAAGACTAGAAGTCGCTATCTCCTGTGGTTTCCGAGAAAATTTGATTTTTTGAAATTTCAAAACTTTGATTGCACTTCTTGGCCTATCTATCATCGATAGACGGGTTTTGGCCTCTCACGCTCTGGGTTCCGCACCTCCCAAGCTGAAATCATCTCAGAAATCGATTGGAAAAGACTAGAAGTCGCTATCTCCTGTGGTTTTCGGGAAAATTTGATTTTTTGAAATTTCAAAACTTTGAAACCTGTTCTTGGCCTATCAATCATCGATAGACGGGTTTTGGCCTCTCACGCTCTGGGTTCCGCACCTCCCAAGCTGAAATCATCTCAGAAATCGATTGGAAAAGACTAGAAGTCGCTATCTCCTGTGGTTTCCGAGAAAATTTGATTTTTTGAAATTTCAAAACTTTGATTGCACTTCTTGGCCTATCTATCATCGATAGACGGGTTTTGGCCTCTCACGCTCTGGGTTCCGCACCGCCCAAGCTGAAATCATCTCAGAAATCGATTGGAAAAGACTAGAAGTCGCTATCTCCTGTGGTTTTCGGGAAAATTTGATTTTTTGAAATTTCAAAACTTTGAAACCTGTTCTTGGCCTATCAATCATCGATAGACGGGTTTTGGCCTCTCACGCTCTGGGTTCCGCACCTCCCAAGCTGAAATCATCTCAGAAATCGATTGGAAAAGACTAGAAGTCGCTATCTCCTGTGGTTTCCGAGAAAATTTGATTTTTTGAAATTTCAAAACTTTGATTGCACTTCTTGGCCTATCTATCATCGATAGACGGGTTTTGGCCTCTCACGCTCTGGGTTCCGCACCTCCCAAGCTGAAATCATCTCAGAAATCGATTGGAAAAGACTAGAAGTCGCTATTTCCTGTGGTTTTCGGGAAAATTTGATTTTTTGAAATTTCAAAACTTTGAAACCTGTTCTTGGCCTATCAATCATCGATAGACGGGTTTTGGCCTCTCACGCTCTGGGTTCCGCACCTCCCAAGCTGAAATCATCTCAGAAATCGATTGGAAAAGACTAGAAGTCGCTATCTCCTGTGGTTTCCGAGAAAATTTGATTTTTTGAAATTTCAAAACTTTGATTGCACTTCTTGGCCTATCTATCATCGATAGACGGGTTTTGGCCTCTCACGCTCTGGGTTCCGCACCGCCCAAGCTGAAATCATCTCAGAAATCGATTGGAAAAGACTAGAAGTCGCTATCTCCTGTGGTTTTCGGGAAAATTTGATTTTTTGAAATTTCAAAACTTTGAAACCTGTTCTTGGCCTATCAATCATCGATAGACGGGTTTTGGCCTCTCACGCTCTGGGTTCCGCACCTCCCAAGCTGAAATCATCTCAGAAATCGATTGGAAAAGACTAGAAGTCGCTATCTCCTGTGGTTTCCGAGAAAATTTGATTTTTTGAAATTTCAAAACTTTGATTGCACTTCTTGGCCTATCTATCATCGATAGACGGGTTTTGGCCTCTCACGCTCTGGGTTCCGCACCTCCCAAGCTGAAATCATCTCAGAAATCGATTGGAAAAGACTAGAAGTCGTTATCTCCTGTGGTTTTCGGGAAAATTTGATTTTTTGAAATTTCAAAACTTTGAAACCTGTTCTTGGCCTATCAATCATCGATAGACGGGTTTTGGCCTCTCACGCTCTGGGTTCCGCACCTCCCAAGCTGAAATCATCTCAGAAATCGATTGGAAAAGACTAGAAGTCGCTATCTCCTGTGGTTTCCGAGAAAATTTGATTTTTTGAAATTTCAAAACTTTGAAACCTGTTCTTGGCCTATCAATCATCGATAGACGGGTTTTGGCCTCTCACGCTCTGGGTTCCGCACCCCCCAAGCTGAAATCATCTCAGAAATCGATTGGAAAAGACTAGAAGTCGCTATCTCCTGTGGTTTTCGGGAAAATTTGATTTTTTGAAATTTTCAAAACTTTGATTGCACTTCTTGGCCTATCTATCATCGATAGACGGGTTTTGGCCTCTCACGCTCTGGGTTCCGCACCTCCCAAGCTGAAATCATCTCAGAAATCGATTGGAAAAGACTAGAAGTCGCTATCTCCTGTGGTTTTCGGGAAAATTTGATTTTTTGAAATTTCAAAACTTTGAAACCTGTTCTTGGCCTATCAATCATCGATAGACGGGTTTTGGCCTCTCACGCTCTGGGTTCCGCACCTCCCAAGCTGAAATCATCTCAGAAATCGATTGGAAAAGACTAGAAGTCGCTATCTCCTGTGGTTTTCGGGAAAATTTGATTTTTTGAAATTTTCAAAACTTTGATTGCACTTCTTGGCCTATCTATCATCGATAGACGGGTTTTGGCCTCTCACGCTCTGGGTTCCGCACCTCCCAAGCTGAAATCATCTCAGAAATCGATTGGAAAAGACTAGAAGTCGCTATCTCCTGTGGTTTTCGGGAAAATTTGATTTTTTGAAATTTCAAAACTTTGAAACCTGTTCTTGGCCTATCAATCATCGATAGACGGGTTTTGGCCTCTCACGCTCTGGGTTCCGCACCTCCCAAGCTGAAATCATCTCAGAAATCGATTGGAAAAGACTAGAAGTCGCTATCTCCTGTGGTTTCCGAGAAAATTTGATTTTTTGAAATTTCAAAACTTTGAAACCTGTTCTTGGCCTATCAATCATCGATAGACGGGTTTTGGCCTCTCACGCTCTGGGTTCCGCACCCCCCAAGCTGAAATCATCTCAGAAATCGATTGGAAAAGACTAGAAGTCGCTATCTCCTGTGGTTTTCGGGAAAATTTGATTTTTTGAAATTTTCAAAACTTTGATTGCACTTCTTGGCCTATCTATCATCGATAGACGGGTTTTGGCCTCTCACGCTCTGGGTTCCGCACCTCCCAAGCTGAAATCATCTCAGAAATCGATTGGAAAAGACTAGAAGTCGCTATCTCCTGTGGTTTTCGGGAAAATTTGATTTTTTGAAATTTCAAAACTTTGAAACCTGTTCTTGGCCTATCAATCATCGATAGACGGGTTTTGGCCTCTCACGCTCTGGGTTCCGCACCTCCCAAGCTGAAATCATCTCAGAAATCGATTGGAAAAGACTAGAAGTCGCTATCTCCTGTGGTTTTCGGGAAAATTTGATTTTTTGAAATTTTCAAAACTTTGATTGCACTTCTTGGCCTATCTATCATCGATAGACGGGTTTTGGCCTCTCACGCTCTGGGTTCCGCACCTCCCAAGCTGAAATCATCTCAGAAATCGATTGGAAAAGACTAGAAGTCGCTATCTCCTGTGGTTTTCGGGAAAATTTGATTTTTTGAAATTTCAAAACTTTGAAACCTGTTCTTGGCCTATCAATCATCGATAGACGGGTTTTGGCCTCTCACGCTCTGGGTTCCGCACCTCCCAAGCTGAAATCATCTCAGAAATCGATTGGAAAAGACTAGAAGTCGCTATCTCCTGTGGTTTCCGAGAAAATTTGATTTTTTGAAATTTCAAAACTTTGATTGCACTTCTTGGCCTATCTATCATCGATAGACGGGTTTTGGCCTCTCACGCTCTGGGTTCCGCACCTCCCAAGCTGAAATCATCTCAGAAATCGATTGGAAAAGACTAGAAGTCGCTATCTCCTGTGGTTTTCGGGAAAATTTGATTTTTTGAAATTTCAAAACTTTGAAACCTGTTCTTGGCCTATCAATCATCGATAGACGGGTTTTGGCCTCTCACGCTCTGGGTTCCGCACCTCCCAAGCTGAAATCATCTCAGAAATCGATTGGAAAAGACTAGAAGTCGCTATCTCCTGTGGTTTCCGAGAAAATTTGATTTTTTGAAATTTCAAAACTTTGATTGCACTTCTTGGCCTATCTATCATCGATAGACGGGTTTTGGCCTCTCACGCTCTGGGTTCCGCACCTCCCAAGCTGAAATCATCTCAGAAATCGATTGGAAAAGACTAGAAGTCGCTATCTCCTGTGGTTTTCGGGAAAATTTGATTTTTTGAAATTTCAAAACTTTGAAACCTGTTCTTGGCCTATCAATCATCGATAGACGGGTTTTGGCCTCTCACGCTCTGGGTTCCGCACCCCCCAAGCTGAAATCATCTCAGAAATCGATTGGAAAAGACTAGAAGTCGCTATCTCCTGTGGTTTTCGGAAAAATTTGATTTTTTGAAATTTTCGAAACTTTGACTTCTCTTCTTGGCTGATCAAACATCTAAAACGGATTTCTGGCATTGACTATACGGTCGTCGCGCGTGACAGCGCACATGATGTCCTAGTTTTTAGACTAAAAGGAATTGATGAACAAATGAGAGATTCGAGTGAGTGAAATTTTAGTTTTGTTTATCATGGAATTATCTCAATAACGAGTCATTTCAGGAGAAAATGTCAAGAGACCTTTTTTGTAGATGAGAGAATTTCCAAGAAAAAAAGTCTCTTAACATTTTTCTCAAAAATAACTCGTTGAGGAGATAATCCAATATTTAAAAATCTGTAAAAAATGCGGTTTTTTTTATTGTCTATTTATCTCGAGAACAAGTGATTCTAGGAAAAAATGTTAAAAGACCATTTTTGTAGCTTACAAAATTTCCTACCAGAAGTGTCCTTTGACATTTTCTCCTAAAATTCCTCATTGTCAAGATAAATCATCATTTAACAACATCTGAAAATCAGTTGCATCATTAATTTCTTCTCAAATCTCAAAAATTCTGAATAAACTCCATAAATTGTCTCCCATCGCCAGTCATCCTCTACCACCTAATTTATTTACGAACTACTGGCTGCACCCCCATTGTTCCCCCCCCCCCCCATCCTAATAGACTGTGGCCAGTCGAAAATGTTTATGTAGAAAAAAAAAATAGGAAAAAAAAATCGTATCGAGGGTGAGTTGCATGAAGAAGCACGTGGTATGTTCCTGAGAATTATGAGTCACGTGCCATCTGCCTTCTGTTATGACACGCGCTATCATTTTCCAGGGGCTCAATGAATAACTCGAGATATTCCAGCAAATATATTCCATCGAAAACAAACAGAGAACAGAACAAATTCTTCATCATAAAGATAATTTTATTCACATGCCATTTAGTTGATGAATCAATCAATGATCTCCATGACTACGAGGATATTATTCTCTTATTTAAATCATTTCATGGGTTTCGACCTCTCCCGAATTAAATATAGCACGCACGATTTCCTAGTTCAATTAATAATTTACAAAATAAATGATTTAAAAAAAAAAAATTCATTTCATAAAATTTCTTTTTAATCAATCAAACAAAAATGTTTTTTATATCCAAAAGAGATTGGAATCCATTTTCGTTAATAAGCATGATCAAGGTTAAAGGAACTTGACTGAATACATGAAGGAACATCAAAGGCAGCGGTCGGTGTCGCTAACTAAACTCCCGTTATGCCTCTCAACCAAGTAAAATAGGGGATGAGTGGATAACAGGGGAGATGGAAAGTTTGCCATTTCCAATTCGAGTCCATTTCGTGATTAAGTGTAAACTTGTGAATCTACCAGTGTACAAGTGAGTCAAATAAATGCGTATATACTTTAAAAAATAGACAAATAGGGGAAGGAAAATATTGTGAATTATTTGCACAGAGAGTCTCGAGGCTTTACAGTCAACAAAAGTGACAAAACGTCAAGGAGAATTGGAGAAATAAATTCTCAAAATTATTTTGAGCTGAGATTCTTCCTCAATAAATATTAGAATTTAAACTACATAATTATTCATTAAATGAATAAAAAAAAAATCTAATTGTGCAATTATCTCCGTAATGAGTAACTCTAGAAGAAAATGTCAAGAGATCTTTTTTGTAGCTGATAAAATTTCCTACAAAAAAGGTTATTTGACATTTTCATCCAAAATCACTGATTATCGAGATAAATCGATATTTAATGAAACATGAAAAATGGAATTGTCACTGGTTTACTCAAAAAGGGATAAAATATCAAATTTCTAATGATGTAAGTCAAACTTGCATCTCCAAAAGAAAAAAAAATTCTCATCAGTAAAGACCCGACACGCCTAGCTCCAGTAATTGCACATCGAATTTCTCCCGAACCCCAATACTGAAATAAGAGGGGAATGGATTTTCGTTAAATTGTGTGGAAATTTATCGTGGTTTAGAAACTCCCTTCATCCTCTCGACTATTACCATTATTACTCAGAGACTTTTACGAGTTTCTGATGGACCGAGAGACTGTAACAGCCTTGAGTATACATCCTACCCATGTGTGAATGACTTTATTGTCATTTTCAAGGATATTTTTGTTTAAAATCATCTCCAAGGTTTTCAATTGCTTCATGTGCTAATTGCAATGGATTCTCTCGTGTCTCAGAAGTGAAAGGCCAAAGGGCTTTTTATTCCACCTTTTAATGGATAAATTTCTGAATAAAAGAAATTAATATTGTTTGCGAATCAATACAGAAATTGAGTGTCTGATGAGAGATGACCGCAGTCTCTTGTTTGATCGACATTTTGGCTAATATTGAGTACAGGTCTCCGAGGGGGGACTCGATTAGGCTCTTAGATGAGAAATAGGGAATCATCTCAGATTATCTTGGGGACATGTAGCTGATGTAATTGACGAGGTGATATTACACGATATTAATTCAACAGAAGAAATTATTTATAAAAAATTCAATAATTACAATTTTTTTTAAATTAATCAATCATATGATGAAATATAATCATAATCATGAATTGAAAATTTTAATTTTATAATTAAAAAAAAATAAATTTATTTTTAATTATTAAATTTTCTCAATTGTTAATCAATAAAATTAAAATTAAAATTAATTACCCAAAATTCATTAGATTAATCTAGCTTTTAGACACTTTAGAGTCAATTCACTCGTGTGTGGCACGCGGCGAGGTCAAGTTCTCGGTCGGCTTATTAGAAACACAACCGGAACATGAGTGAGTGGATAGACGGGGAGGGGAAGGGGGTTCAAGTGTCCACAGACACGACAATAGTCTCTCTCTCTCACGTCTCCAATTACTCGTTTGCACCGTGTGATTCTCACGTGCGATTATCCCCTTTGGCATGTGTATATGGGTTTTGTCCTCCCCCTTTTATCGACTCCGGACACCCTTATCATTCACGCGTGTACAGAGTGAGTTTGCCACACGGCCAAAACCAACTCACGCAAAATTCATAATTGCTTCGCGTCGTTGCACTCACGAGAGGTGAATTATTTGTTGGGTCGTTGAGACGTTCGTGAAGAATAAAGGGAAATGGAGGGGAAGACGTAATTGGTCACTTTATATTTGGGGTTGTACATGAATTTTTTTTTTTTTTCTACAAAATTCAAGAAAAAATATTAGACACGTATTTTTTTATTTTTAATAATAATGAAAAATTAATTAGTTAGAGACAATTAAAATTTTCTACATTGTGACGTCATAACACGGATTTTTTTTTTTTTTCAATTGAACCATAACTTGAGATTTTTTTTCATTATTTTCAAAAATGAAGAAAAAATAATTGAAGAAATTTGAAAAAGTGAAAAAATTCAACTTTTTAATTTGATAATAAAAAAGGGTTAATCGGATACCATTGAAGCCACAGGAACAATGGATAGAAAATAAAGGAACGATAGTATAGTTTCTTATCAATGCAAAAACAGTACCGAGGGGTCGTAGCAATTAAGAGATAACAAGATTTTCCCTCGGCACCCCTCCAATTAGTGACACCATGGATGGCAACCCCTCAGTATTCCCAGAGACTCTGTGAGAGAGAGAGAGAGAGGTGGGGGAAAAAAAATATGTATATCTAACTCACCATAGCAGGTCTCCCCGATGCCTCGTGCAACCACCGAATCACCCCTCTATCCTCCCTCGCATCTACAGTGTTTGCATACCGTTGGGTCTATCGGGAGTGATGGAAGAACAGAGGTGGCAGGATGAAAAGTACACACTCTAATTTTCTTTCTGGAGAGGAATGAAAAAAAAATATATATTGATTAATTAAGTAGAATTGTTAATTAAGAAGAGTTTATTCTGCTGTTTTAAAAAAAAATTTGTCATGAGATTTTTTCGACTTGTGTAAACACTCGTAATAATGTCAATTTATCCATCGGAGATGATTTGATGTGGGGATGGATTTCATGAAAAATGTGCTAAAATGATTTTCAACATGAGATGAACGATGTATGATTGACAATGGACAAATACTACCACAATCTTCACACAGTGTTGGTTATTTTATGGTAAAATTGAGAATGATAATTTGTATTTTGATCGGATGATTTATAGATTTTATATCATCTGCTAGTTGCTGATATTAAATATGATTAACATTCATTGCTGAATACTGCGTATCAAGTGTACGTGATTATTGCTATTTAGTGGGTTATTTAAAATCCAGGAATCATCTGATCTACATTGAAATACTTATTTATTGTTTATGGTAGAATTACAAACACTGTGGACAAAGTAACGTGACTATTTAACCACTTATTGATACACTCTGCTCTTACTAAATTTTATAAAAACAGTTTATCACATTTTTTCTAAAATCACCCAGTGTCTAATGATTTCATTTTATTTTGAATTATATACCTCAAAAAATCAGAAACTCAATTCTAAATAAATATCTTCTCACACCCCACAATTAATATTCATGCATTGGGATTTAGAAATCGAAATTCCATCAGTAGAACGAGGAAAAAAAAATCAGGGAAGGGGAGGGGAAGGGGGGCCATAGAACCTAGGGGGGGGTACAGAAGAGTGTGCGGGTGAGCTTTGGGATAAAAACGTGCTAGGTCGTTAGTACGAACTACAAGCGGTGCATGCCAATGAGCCTATCGGTATAGGTTTTTGGTGTGGACGGTTGGGGGGATAAAATCTCCTGGGAATCAGGACAGCCGTTAGGAGGAAAAAGGACGAGGGGGACTGACTTGAAAAAGGGAAGAGGAGGAGGTGCAGAACCTGGAATTGGACTGACTCATGGTGCCTGAGGATAATCGAACTCGTTACCTTTTTCTTCTCCAGGATTTCCAATTCGTGCTGTGAATTAGGAGGACTTTAATCCCAATGTCCTGAATACATACTAGACATATCGTATCATTCATCCAATGTAATAATTACTGACCATCAATTGCAAATCCCCCATTTTTGTAAACAGAGAATTAAGAAAATTCTCATCTTCAAATCTGTAAAAAAAAAAAAAAAAAAAATGGAATAAATTAATATTTTTGTCCAATTTTTAGTTTTCATGTCAAACGATAGAATAAAAATGCAAGTGAATTGGGAAAAGAGTGTGTTGAGGGTATAGTGAAGAGGGCACGGGTCGGAAAGTTGGTCTTGTTAAGGGCCGGCAAAGGGGATTCTGATCAACGAACCGTACAACGCCACGGGACAAGAGAGCACCCTTCCCTAACCCAAGCTATACGCTTCGTTTCTCAATTGATTCTTTATTTTACAATCGACAGAGCCCAACCAAGGGACAAGGAGGGGGAGGGAGGAGCATCCCACCCCCTCGAGCAATATTAAAACAACAAGGCGAACCCCTCCATATTATTTGCTCTTCAAATTATCAACAGCAGTATTGAGTTAGGGGCTTTGTAAATTTTATGTTTACATTTGTCCTTTGTTATGTGTGCAGAGAGACGAGCCTCTACCGAGTCTCCCTGTACCAGAATTGGAGACCACAATGCAGAAATATCTTGCCCAGGTTGAAGCAATAACACCAGGACATTTGGATAAATGTAGACAATTGGTCAAGGCTTTTCTCGCTGGATCTGGTCCAAAACTTCAACAACGCCTTCTGGAACGTAGACAGGATAAGGTCAATTGGGTAAGTTTAAATTATATGGAAATATTTCTTTGGAAAATATGATAAATTTAGTGAATTCAGTAGTTAAATTATGAATTTTAACAAATCTGATTACACGTAATTCAATAAAAACGAAACAATAACATCCTCGTTATCATGGAAATAATTATTTGATCCATCGATCAATCGGAACATGAATAAATAGTTAATAATCAAAACAATGTTTCATTGTCAATCAACTTTGTGATAAAGAATGTCAAAACATCTTCTTTGTCTAACTGAATTATATTAATCATGTGTTGAGAGACGTATTTGGTCTAGTGGTTAGCGTGCTGGCCTCATGAACAGAGGGTCTCATGGGCGAGGGTTCGAGTCTCGGTGATGGAAAAAATTTTTCATCGTCGGAAAACAAACTCATAGCTTGTGGAGTTGGTTATAAGTAGGGCCGTGCAGTTCCGTTTCGGTTTTACTTAAGCTGAAGTTATCTGCATGACAGATATACAGACAGGCATACAGACAGACAGGCAGACAGACAGGCAGACAGACATACAGACAGACAGACAGGCATACATACAGACAGACAGATAGACATACAGAAAGACAGACAGGCATACAGACAGCTTAAGCAAAACCGAAACGGAACTGCACGGCCCTAGTTATAAGTTAGCTAGAGTAAAGTGCGGGTAGGGAATTAAGCTGGGGTATCGCGTAGGTACTGGGACGGGTCGGTAAAAGACCGCCAAGGTCATACCATCTGGCACCACCCAACTAACTAACAATTATTAATCATGTGTTATTGATGATGAACATGAGATAGATGGGTCAGAATAATTTATATTCAGGGAGATGATTGGTATTAAAACAAAATCCCAATGTCCTTGAATTAATAAACAGAAAAATACAAAACAGACTGAATCTCTGGGTCTTATTAAATTTTAACAGACGGAGAGAATAAAAAAAAAAAAAACCTGTGCTTATTCTACTCGACTAAGTGGCACGACACCATTTTCGTTTCAAACCCCCTTCGTAACATCCGCCACTGCCTCCAGAGACTTTATAGTGGAACGACGGTTAGGAGCGTATATAGGTACCCCCATAGGCACCGGTGAGCTTTCCATGACTTTTGCGATTCCCCCTGAACCTTCCAAGTCCCTTGGGATACCGGCGTCCTACTCCCGCAGACGTATAAGCCATCACTACTAACCCCCACCCCCCACCATCACCCTCTTACCATCCACCGATTCTCCTGAAACCCCTATGGTACATAAATAAATAAATAAATGGATTTACGAGCCGTCTGTAACTCTCGACTTTCTGGAGATGGAAGAGCTCTTTACTCTGCCTTTTTTTTTTTGCAAGAAGAAAATATGATTATAAATTTATTAAAGTTTTTTAGGCAATGGAAATTATTTAACAGAATTGAGTTCATTCCGAAGTGTTTTTTTATGAATATCTAGAAATCAAAGGGAGATGGCGAAATTTTTATGGAAATCTTTTTTATAGAGCAGAGTAAGAGTTACAAAAAAGGTCATTACAAAATTTTTGCTATCTCTGCTCAATTTCAAGATATTCTCCATAAAGTGAGCGCAATGTTGGACTGATGAAGGCTATGCCCGAGACAAGATTCGGATTTATCTCGAAAATGAGTGATTTCATAAGAAAATGTCAAGAGACCTTTTTTGTAGCTGACATAATTTTCTACAAAAAATGTCTCTTGACATTTTTTTCTAAGATCACTGGATTCCTGGATAAATCGATAATTACGAAAAAAGTCGAATAATTTTGTACAAAATAAATCGATGAAATTAGTATGCACAATCCATTTTACCCCATTAATTTCCCCGCTGCAACGCGATGGTATACTCCAAGTGAATGTCATAGGAATGATTGAGACACTGGGTATAAGAAACGCTTGTACAAGACTCTCGCCCAAATTCCCAGTTCACGCCTTCTTCGCGAGAAGATTGCTTCTCCCCAGCATCCCCCAGGGCTTGAAGGTGAACATATAGCTGTGAGTGTTGTGGGAATGAGGAAAAAAAAAAACAACCTGGGGAAAATATATTTCCGGATGTATTCCCTGCAAATCGAAATCTCAGGCGATTGTGGACGATTCGTGTGAATGCTGGAGGGGTTGAGGAATTGGATGTCATGAATTGGCAGAAAAATGACTTTAACGACAACCGGAAATCCTTCATCATTCTATATATCAACTGGAGAAAACATGAATTTGTTATCCTAATTTTTTTCAATTAATTTTCATCATTTTTTTTCTATTAATCTAAACAATTATGTAAACAATTAGTTAAATATAGAATTATCTCGATAATGGCTTGTTTTAGACAAAAATGTCAAAAGACATTTTTTGTTTGAAATTTTGTAGGCTATAAAAAAGGTCTCTTGATATTTTCTCTTAAAACCACTCATTACCGAGATAATTGAAAAATTAATAAATAACAAAATAACTCAATTGATTATTCAACATTTTTCATTAATTACTAATCAAGGGATTAACTCAGTAACGAGTGGTTTTAGACAGAAATGTCAAGATACATTTTTTGTCAGAAATTTTATAAACTAAAAAAAATGTCTCATGACATTTTTCCCTAAAATCCCTCATAACCCAGATATTCAACGTATGAAAAATCGTCTGATGATAAATAAATTTCTGACACACGGAAATGATGAAAAATCATTTTAAAAACATTGGAAACAAAAAAAAAAAACCATCACGTCAAAGGGATTTCATGGTGTCATTTCCGGCTGGATAAAAAAAAAGGGGAGAATGGTTTATCACAATATTCTCAGTGGGTGGCTTCAAGCTAATATCACGGTATCCCGCAGCGAACTGGAAAATTTCATTGAGTGTTCCATTATTCATCCGCGCAAATTCCATTTCACGTACACTATTTTCTCTCTACAAACTCGCATTCATTCTAGTTGCAAATGTAAAAAAAAAAAAAATCAATTTCAATTAAATAAACGTAGAATCATATTCTCAAGGACAAAACTAAGTTTCATTGTAATTATTCATCCGTAATAACCAAAAGGTGAATATTCCCAATATTTTTTTGATCATCAACTTTCGAAGAAAGAAGGCAAGATCCCAGTAATGACTATGACGCATCAAACAAGTTTATTCAAACAGAATTATGACGAGAGATATATCTTTGATCTTGAGAGAAAATTGAGTTTCTTATTCACAATTTCTTAATTCTCATTCGTGATTAAATACCCATAAATAATAGAAATATCTCACAATTTAATTTTACTTAAGAATTATTTATAAAATTTCAAATTATAAAAAAAAAAATTTGATTAAAAAATTTTAAAATTCAGAAAAAAATTGATAATAAAATTTTAAAAAATCTAATCTCAATTTTTTTAAATAAAATTGCAAATACTGATGATAATTTTATCCAGAAATACTTATAAATCATATTTATCTTGAGCTATTGCATCATTTTCCACTGAATCCCCTTTGGTTGGAATTCAAAATAAACGAGAGGGGAGAGAACATGGAGAGACTGAACAGGTCGTCAGGAGTTGTAATCTAGGCAATTTAAATGTTTGTCCCCAGAAAAGGGTGGGGGGGGGGAGTGGAGGGAGGCGGTATAGTAAAGAAGGACAGATAGCTATCGTAGCGGTAATCCCTTGTTGAAACAACGGTAAGCCCTTTGGATTGTCTGCGGTATTGCACGCTGATATCGGCCAACAGCAAGGGCTGTGCTTACACACTTCTATCCCCTGAGAGGATTTTCTCCAGCACATCCAACAACCCATAGTAACATGTATTGACGACATTCGTTACTGTTATCCACGAGTGCAAGTAAATTTTTACTCCCTCGAGGCAGTTTATGAAATTGACCGCTTGGGTATGACTGGAAAAACTGGACCCTTGGGAAATGTACGGGGTACAGAGTCATTTTGGATCTTAAGGGTGAAGAAAATCTCCATTAAAGTATTTTCTCGAGGGATTTTTATCATAAATTTTTCCATTCAAATTCAACATTTTTTGGGAATTTTACATTTATCTCTGAAACGAAGGGTTTTAGAAGAAAATGTCAAGAGATCTTTTTTGTAGATGACAAAATTTTTGATAAAAAATGTCTTATGACATTTTTTTTTTAAGTGCCTCATTTACGAGATAATCAATTGATTATAAATCAATCGAAAATGTTGAATATTCAATTGTTAAATTTGGTCAATAATTAATTTATCAATTATCTCGGTAATAAGTGGTTCTAGGAGTAAATGTCAAAGGACATTTTTTGTAGAAAATTAAATTTCCAACAAAACATGTCTTCTCACATTTTCCTCTAAAGTGCCTCATTTCCGAGATAATTCGATATTTATGAAATTAAAAATATTTTTCAATCAACAAAAGTATTTTACAATAATTAAATTCGTTGATTAATCATGTCAACCTCATTCTTGTCCATGACCAAAGACTCGCAATAACGAATGATTAAAAAAAATTAAAAAGAAAAAAAATCCATTTCGTCTAATCCCAATGATTATCCCCAGCACTATAACCTCGTAAACTCCATTTTATATTTCTTTTCCTCAACACCTCATACTTCCAAGCGAGCAATTAAACTTTTATTCCCCGGCTGTTAATCCCCTTCCCCCCTCTTTCTTTGATTCGTCGCAATACCATGTTTTCTTACCCACAAAAGCCTCAAACCCAAACTTCCAGTAATACACAAAGTCCAACTTTCTTCCCTCTCTCTCTCCTCCCTACATTCAAGAATATCCCACGTAGAGGAAATACAGGAGATGAGGAAAGAAGGCAAGAAATCGCACACATTTTTATTTATTTTTTTTTTCTTTCTTTATTTTTACTTTTTCTCGTTTTCCATCTCGTGTCGCAAAAGAGAAAAGTACCTAATCCCATAACGAAAAGGAAAGCGCTTAGACGCACTGTCCAAGTATGTGTGTGTGTGTGTGAGGTTTGTAGGAAGAGGGTGAAAGTCGAGCGGAATGGAAACCAACCCCCCCGTAACTCTACCCCTCCCACTTTACTTCAGAAACTCCCTGGAGACCTGAGGGAGTGAAACGTGGGGGCTATTCTGTATGTTACGTGCAGAGGACTCTAGGCTGTTATCTTCCCCCACTCCCCTTCGTCCCTCTTTTATGTACCTGAATTGTAGTTTTATAAAAACTATATTGTATGTACATATATACACACTGAAACACCTGTCTAGCTGTATTATTTTTCATTATTTATGGTTAAAAAAAAACAGTTTTCATTAAAAATTTATAAAGAAAATAATAAAAACGATAAGTTTTAGATGAGATGGTCGTGCGGGCCAAGCGCAAGTTTAGTGTGCGAGAGGTTTCGAGTTCGAATCCCGGCTTGGGCAGTGAATTTTTGAATTATTAGTTCATCATATCTCAAATATCAAATTTTGGAAAAATAAATTTAATAATGATAATATTATTTACGGATAGAAATAAAAATGAGAATAATAATGTTGTTTTCATAAAATGATTATCAACGCATGAAGAATTTATGAGTAAATGGTATGAGAAATCGATAGTAATATTGAGGAGATGTTATTTGATGCCAAACGAAGGCACTAAAAAGTGAATCGATATCCTACATGTTTTTTCTTCTCTTTTATCTCTTGCGCGTTTTTTCTTAAGGTTTTTTTTTTTTTCTCTTGAGGAGAGCCGAGGGTCCTTTGTCGGTTGCTCTCTTTAGTCCCGGAGTCTCGCGTCCTTTCATTTTCACCTTGTGTTGTACATATTGGCGAGTGGGAGATTCACTCAAGGCGATTCCACGGGACAAAACAAATTATTCGGGGACTGAGGAGAATGGAGTTTATTTTTTTTTTTGGTTTGATAGGGGAGCGGAGAGTCGAATGACTGGAGCGACGCGATGTTTTGTTATTGTTCGGGAGTTTGAATCGGTATAAACACATGGAATTTCGTATTTATGAGGCAGTTTTTGTATTTAAGATTTGCGCACAATTACATCAAAATTGTATGTAAACTGTGACTTAAAAAACATTTTACAGTCATAATTGATAAAACGAGATAATTCAATATCTTTCAGAAATCAGTTTTTCCTGAATATCTCATAATTCAATCGAGATATCAAAATTTTCATAAATACCTTTTTTGTAGCTCTCATTTAGCTCTACAAAAAAGGTCCTCATAAAAATTTCCCCATCTCCCCCAGATTCCAAGATATTGATCAAAAACTCAGCCTCAAGTTGAATTGTCTCACCCAGTTTCACCACTTTACAACTTAATTTCCAATTAATATTGATTTAATCAATTATTTTAATTTATATTTCATCAAAATAACCTTGATCAATCCCAATCGAGTAGAATCCCCCATTAATACAATTTTTTTTCACCACCTGTCCTCTACCTCTCAATAAATTTATCACGTCCTCACTCTCCCCCCAAACGAAAACACTCAAGAAAGCCAGATATTCCAGTGATACTTAACACAGCAAATATTTATAGTGTTTCGCATGAAAACAAAGTCTTCACCTTCATCCACATGGCATCCCCTCAGTGAAAGCAAGACGAGACTGTTAAAAAGGAGAAAAAAAAATCTAAATTCAAGAGTTTGAATTTTCATCTGCGACCCTTCCCTCATCCTTATACAGCCCTCCATCCTTCTTTAAACCTCCCACAGGATTAACCTTTAATTCTATCCAGCTCAGTCTCCTCACAATACCTCCCCCCTCCACCTAAAAGAGAAAAAAAAAATTGAGATGCTCTTCTTCAGGAACGCAGCTCAAATCAAATTGTCAGCACAACTCAATTAAAATAACGAGCAATTGTTAAAAAAAAAAATTAAAAAAAAAAATCTTTTTCTTTCCTCAATTACTTCGACATTTGTAGCTTAAAGTAATTTGAAAGAAAAAAAATAGCTACGATGATGAAGAAAATATTGTGAGTGAAAAAGTATAATGATGCTCATTTTGCAATGACGAATAAATTGAGAAAGTGAATCGCGCGGGTGTTGCGATGGTATATGATGAGATACTAGGTTCAAAGATCGATTACAATTATTCCCAACGGCTTTGAATGTATCTTAGGGCTTTTATGTATGAATCTAATGGTAAAAACGTGATTGGCATATCATTTCTTGGATGTGCAATGAAATAAATCGTGGGGTGATTTATTCAAGGCATTTATTAATGAGAATATTTATGTGAGATTAATTAAAGGAATATTATTATTATTTATTTTTTACTCTGTGATAATTTTTCTTTTAAAGTTCGATTAAATTATTATTATTTTTTTTCATTAAAATTATTTTATCAATTTTTTTGTATTGTATTATTATCTTATTCTGTTTTTATAAACTCCTAGAGACAAGAATGAAATGGGGTGGGCACGAGAGTGTCGGTAGGTTGTAACCTGCATCGATCCACTTGACCTGATGTATACGTATACACATTATTCAATGTGTCTCATCAAAATTGATGGTACTCAGGTGTATCTATAAATATTATCACTCGTCTCTTATTTTTTTATTCCCGATAAACATCAATTTATTTATTAACGTTTTTTATTATTTTTTCTCAACTTTTATTCAATTTTTGATTGAAAAAAAAAAAAAAAAATAAATTGTCAAATTGATATTGATAAATAATTTTATAAAAAATCATAGAAAAAAAAACAATTTCAATGTCCAAAAATTTTAGAAAAAAATTATGATACTTTATTGTGGTACAGGCAAGTGGCTGACAAAGGATAACCGAAGTAGAGTTGAAAAAAAAAAAAAAAAAGGTGTGAAAAAGGTGCGCTCCTGTGATAAAAAGGGCTTGGTGCGCAGAATCCCGGATAACGATTGCATCAAACCCGTCTCTCTGAGGCACACACACAAGTATGTGTATATGTGTACAAGTGGGCATTTTGTGACTGTGGTTTTAACACAGGTAGAATACAAGAACCCCAAGATCTGGGTCAGCGCGACCTCGCACACGAAGGCCGGATCTTACTTGAGGTTACGACCCACTTAAAGGTACACCCCCCCCCCCCCCTCTCCAACAAATTGAACATCATCGATCTAATTTTTCTACCATTTTCTCTCACAACTTTAACGATTATTGAATTTAGAATTTTTTTCGAAAAAAATAAAAAATAAAATAATTTCATACAGAATGACCCATTTTGCCCCAGTAGTTTTTGAAAAATCGAAAAAAAAAACAGAATCAATATTTTTTTCGGTTTTTTGGGACTCGTGGGGTAAAATGGGTCTTTTTTTTCTTAATTCGAATTTATTTTGATTTTTTCAATTTTTGATCTTTTTTTAAATTCTGAGTTTTATAGAAAAAAAAAAGACTGGGATTATGTGGGGGGGAGGGGGTGAATTTAGATACCAACAAACACGTGTAATTAATCATGACTATACGTTATTTTTGCCGAGTGAAGAGACTGGTCTGGATTTGGGGGGGGCGATGGCTACTCGGGTTTCCAGGTTTAACGCGATACTTCATTAGCAGGGGTCACAACGGGTCGACTCTACCTCGAAATTACTCACTTGTCCCTACGTATGAACATATACATTGCTCACTATTCTTTCATTCTGTTCTAATTCATCAGCAATCAAATTATTTCACAAAATCTGACTGAGAATATTGAATTATTTTCGACAATTTTGCGTTTACCACGGAAACGAGTGGTTTCAGGAGAAAATATCAAGAGACCTTTTTTGTAGCTCACAAAATTTCCAATAAAAAAGGTCTTTTGACATTTTCTCCTAAAATCACTCATTACCAAGATAACCCATTGATTATCAATCAATAAAAGATTTTCAACAATTTTAATTTTTTTTTGTCATTCATTAATTTCTCAATTATCTCGATAATTAGTGGTTCTAGCAAGAAATGTCAAGAGATCTTTTTTGTAGCTGACAAAATTTTCAACAAAAAATATCTCTTAACATTTCCTCCTAAAATCCTTCATTACCGTGATTATTCAATTTTTCCCAATCCACTGTCACCTCTAATCAACAAATAATTGAAAAATAATAATTATTTAAACAATAAAAACGAATAAATAATAGAGAGTAGAAGGACTGAAGAGAGAGAGGTCGATAAGGCCGAGTTTGCGCCGACTGAATTTCCTGAATTAGTGAAATATCTCGTGTGTGGGTGCGCGAGAGAGAGTTTCGAGTGTTGCGTTGTTACCCTGTTGAAATCACCGTAACCCGACACCCAAGAGTTCACAGGCGTATATCGTACGAGAACGGGGTTGATGTCTCTTCAACATCCACGGGTATATCGTTTCCTCTCTCCCCCCCCCCCTCCCCCCACCCCCTGATTTACCAGAGAGGGAGGCACATACTGTGTATGAGGTCGTATGTTGTGCTTGATCTCTCGGATAAAAACACCAGAGCATTTCAATGCAAGAGATGTTTGTACTTTCAGAGGCTGGAGGAGTCCTTTGAAGCTATGGGAATCCAGTTGCCATGTTGAGGAGTATCGTATGGGGTAGGGGAGGGGGGGGGGGGGAGGGGGCAAAACGGGGTGAGTGGAAATAAACTGTGGGAGACAAACAGCTGATGGTTTGAATTTTCATTACATTTTCCATGTGGATAAATCGAAATTTATGCTTCATGAGATATTAATATGAATTTTTTTTACAGTTGAGAGAATTTTATTCAATTTTTTGGGCTTTTTGAATGCAAAGTGGGGAAAACGAGATGAGTAAATTTCACACTGATGATATTTTTTTGATTAATATTTACTTAAATCAATTATTGTCCAGTTTTATTGCACTCAAAGTGCAATTTATCATTCTGAATATCAAAAAAAGTGAATTTTATTCAATTCAAATATCATCATCAATCCCTAAACATTGAAAAGTTTCTCAACTCAAATGAAACTCGCCAACTCATCCATCAGATACTGTACCTAGGGTGTAACATGAAAACGAATCACCCTGTCCCATCTACGTAACCAAATCCTCGTCAAATTATATTCGATTATATCCTCGATCCCAATTTCATACCCCTCCAAATAATTAATAACACGCTAGGCTCCCCCCACCCCATACCTCCAAAATATCAAACCCCCTCAAATGTACATTTCACATCACCTCGAGGCCCATCCATTCACCCATGATTGTTTAATTATTGATTCTGATAATGAACTCTCCAATTAAAAATCACATGCATAATCATGAAACAGTGGAGAAATAATAAATTTAAAAAATTGAAAGATTAACAACTGAAAAACACGCAAAACTCAATTTTAAATTCAGAAAATTGATCAATATTTTTCCTTGAGAATGAAGAAAACTATAAAATCAATCTCTAATTGAGTTATTTAATTATAGTAATTTAAACTAAAGATAAAACAAGAAATTGTACAACTTTTCTGTACAACTATTATAGCAAACTTATACCGGAAGTGTATTTATAAATTATACCCATTATTTCTATTTTTTGTGTCCAAGGGGTACTATAAGTCCACATATTTCCCCACTAGTTCTTTGTTTCAATTAAAAATATCTTAGTGAATGTACATTATTTTAATGACGTGTTCCAATAATAATTTCACTCGAATATCTCCAGAAATGTGAGAATTTTTTCGAGTCAATTGGTCATTCATGAATTGTTTTATCAATGAGAAAATTAGAGAAAAGATATTTTCTAGATTTTTACTCACCAGTGAATGAAGAACCGTGTGAATAAGAAGATAAATATCACAGCACAATGAAGAGTATTTTTTTATAATCCTCATGCCTCTGTTGAGATTCTCCAGTCATATATTATGGCGAAAGTGAATGGAGAAATTCTCAAATTGATCTGAAAATAAAAGAGAATTAATGAGAAATAGAATTATAATTATTTAGATTGATTAACTAGGTCAAATGTTTAAATAAAATTGAATCTATTAAACCACAAAAATTAATTGAAAATGAATTTTAAAAAGTGACGCCGACCCTTGCCGGATTACAGGTCATTAAATGGGGATTACCCTCAACTCATGATGTATTTTAAATTCTGTATGTCAAGTCAATTTTAAAAATTTTTCCACCTCAAAATCAAAAGTTAACTAACTAGTTTGATTAAAATAACGTATCATTACAATCAGAGGATTCAATCAACTTGGATATTAATTACAATTTATAGGGGAAGAATTGTAGCAATTAGTCATATTGATGAATTAATTCATTGGATATTTATGGAATTTTTAGTGAAATGATAAATCAGAGTGTAATAGAATAAATCGATTCATCAATTCTCGTTAAAAATCAAATTATCTCGATAACGAGAGATTTTAGAAAAAAATGTCAAGAGACACTTTTTATGGGAAATTTTGTCAGCTACAAAAAAGGTTTTATGACATTTTGTCATTAAACTACTCGTTAACGAGATAAATGGATAAACAATTTATCGATTTTGCAAATCCTATTAAATATTCGATTATCTCGATAACGAGGGGTTTCAGGGAAAAATGTCAAGAGACATTTTTTGTCGGAAATTTTCTTCTCTACAAAAAAGGTCTCTTGACACTTTTCTCTAAAACCACTCGTTTCCGAGTTAATCGCAAAATGATCAGAATAATCAAATTGGAGTTTTTTAATCTTTAATAGGCACTCGACTGGTGGCTCTCTGACATGTACCTGAACGTTCCACTGGCTCTACCCATCAACAGTAACCCAGGATTAGCAGCTAAACCTAAACAATTCAATTGTCAGAGCGATGCAGCTATCTACCTAGCAAGATTTCTCATGGCTTTGTTGGATTATCAAGAGAAATTGGACAGGTGAATTCAATTATTTCTTAAAAAAGATGTCAATAATAAAAAAATCCATCTCTTACAGTGGAAAAACTATTTTTTCTTCATTTTCTAGAGCAAAAATAGACTTCTTCAGAGGCTTAGAATTATAAAAATAACAGTTTTATTTGAAATCTTAGTGTATAATGTGCCCTCTGGGGTTCATTTACCTCTCCACGTCAGTTTGTAACAACTCATCTCTCAAAACACTAATATTTCCCCCAATCAAATCAAAAAGTTGGAATCATTAAGGCAGAACAAGTCCTTAATGATGTTTAAACACTTTATGTGTACTCACGATAATTACGTAGTGTATTAATGGAATGCGAGAGGTAAATTGAGGGTTTATCTAGGGAATTCGGTCAGTTCTATTGCTGGTACGTCCAGCCAGTCACAAATCGATCCAAATGCAAAAATAATATTCAACTTATTTTCAGTCTATACACGGGGGTTTTATTTTTTACCGAATATTGCGATATGTGGGTATTTAAATAGATAAACTCTACTCAGACATATTCAACTTCTAAACAAATCATTGAGAGAAATTAACTAATTAATGAAGTGATGAATAATGATTGAATTTTGTTGGTTTTGTTAATTATTCAGTTATCACAGAAATGGATGGTTTTAGGGAAAAATGTCAAAAGACCTTTTTTGTAGAGCATGAAATTTCCAATAAAAAATGTCTCTTGACATTTTCCTCTAAAATCACTCATTATCAAGATAATCAACGAAATGATTAGAAATTAACTTTACGTTTTCCCACTTAATTTCTTGAATCATTCATTTATCTCACGAACCATTAATTTTAAGGGAAAATATCAAGAGACCTTTTTTGTAGCTAATTAAATTCTCAACAAAAAATGTCTCTTGACATTTTCCTCTAGAACCTCCCATTATCAAGATAGACATCTTCATTCATTATTTCCAATCAAATTGAATAAAAAAAAAAAGAGATTATTGTTCCTTAACAATACGAAACCAACTAGGAGTCAATTTAAAAGTGGAGAGGGGAGAATGAACCCCTGGAAATCCGGATTGAAGGATCTGCGAAGGCAAGCATAAAGAGAGATGCCTCAGTACTACATTTTTAACCCACCCCCTCAGTAGACTTTTCGTAAAATTCACGAGACTCAAAGCCTTCCTTCGCAGTATCCGGTATCCGGTTCCGAGTAACTGGAGATTCACTCACCAATTGTTGTAAATTCTCCATGTGTTCATACCCTGTGTAGATGTATTTCTCATCATGTTTGTTTTAATTATCCCAAAAAAGCCGGTGCCCAGTGGTGCAGAAGTTTATAATGATATTCTGATGCTTAATTGGAGGTTAAATCATTTAATTTTCCAATCATCGTGTTAAATCAGCGATTCTGTTAGTTATCTCCATTTTTTCATTGAAATTGTTGGATTTTGTGGGGGGGAGAGAGACTCGTAGGGGTTCGATACAACGATCGATGAATTTAGTGTCCAATGACTATTATTATCAGCCATTTTTGGGGTTTTGATGTTCTCCAGGGGTCTGGAGTCATTGAACAATGTTTATTGACGTTTTTTGTGAATTTTTATACGAGTAATTACGCTAAATTAACCCGAAATACGGGAGTGTTAAAGTTTTACGAGAGTCTTGGGCGGCCATATTGGATTGAGTGACTGCTCATGCGCAGAATTATATCTACGGTTTCCGAAATTCAAAGAGGAAGTTGCAATTTATTTTCTCTATTTTATTTGTTTTATGAACTCAATTATTCGTGATAACATTGTTATTAATTAATGCAATTAATTGGGGTAATTGATCGGTAAAACAGAATGACTTGAAATTTTATAAAATCACATTTTTGGAAATATCTCAGAAACTAAGAGAGATGGTGAAATTTTTATCAGGACCTTTTTTATAGAGCAGAATAAGCTCTATAAAAAAGGTTCTAATAAAAATCCCTCTATCTCCTCTAGATTCAAAGATATTAATCAAAAACTCATTGTTCGTTGTATTAAAAATACATTCCACTCTAGAACAGATGAGTTTTTGATCCATATCTCTGAATCTAGAGGAGATGGAGAAATTTTTATAAAAACATTTTTTGTAGATCTTATTCTGCTCTATAAAAAAGGTCCCTATGAAAATCACTCCATCTCCTCTAGATTCAGAGATATTCATCAAAAATTAAATCAAAAATTGACTCATCCTGTTGACAACAATTTTTTATCAATTCTAATTAACAAAATTAATTACCAGAGGTGAACTCGAAGTGGAGCGGGTAAAATCACGTGATGGCAAGACAATGCAACCCTTGTGCATGGCCCAACACTACCAAATCCTCCGACACTACCGAAAACCTGGTGAAATTGCTGATGAACAAATTCTCTTGGACAGAGAGACTTCCGGTGATCACATAATTGTTGCTCATCATAATCAGGTACTTGTAAAAAAAATTGTAAAATAATGAGAATTTATAATCATTTTTCCGGAAACATCATAGTTAGATCATTAGCATTATTTACGCTGTCACTGGCAGTTGAGGCTTTCTGAAAGCCTATCACTTTCGCAGGGGCCATTCAGTGTCGTATGCAAACATTATATAACCCAGAAAATCATTAGCCATGTATTTGCTAATTTTTTATGAACACATTGTGCATTTCTGTGGCTCTAATGGCTCTTGTGAGACTCTCGAATAATATGAGAAAGTGATTTTTTTCATTTTCTCACGAATAGTATTGATCAGTGTTGTTACTGAGTCAATATCTCCGAATCTAAGAGAGATAATGAAATTTTTATAAGGACCTTTTTTGTAGAGCAGAATGAGAGCTACAAAAAAGGTAATTACCAAAATTCCGCTATCTCGTCTAGATTCTGAGAAATCTTGGAAAAACTGATCTTTCCCAGAGTTGAATGTCTTTCTAATGGACCTAACAATGAGTTTTTGATGAATATCTTTGAATCTAGAGGAGATACGGAAATTTTTATAAGAACCTTTTTTGTAGCTCTCGTTTCACTCTACAAAAAAGGTCATTATGTAAATTTCTTCATTTCCATTCAATTAGGAGATATTCAGTAATAATTAGAGTCTGATTGTGACTGGAATTGACTCATCTCATTTTACCACTTCACTAATTAATAAATCTAATTAGTGATTGCTCGTTATAAAAATTTGTTCTTTTTATTCATTAGTTTTACAGTATACCTGTTCGTGCATCAGACCGCGGTCGAATAACAGAGGCGGAATTAATGCAACAGCTAATGAAAATTATGGAAACTCCAGCTGATCCACGTACACCACCCGTTGGCATATTAACTACTACAAAACGTCCTATCTGGTCAAGAGCTAGAATGGAATTGATGAAAAGTAATTACTACAATTGATTATATACACTAATCGTCTCTCTGAACATGATTAACATAATTTATTAGTGAAGTGATAAAACATAACAGAACAATTTGATTTTTCACATCTCATAAAAATCAATTTATCTCGTTAATGAGTGATTTTAGGGAAAAATGTCAAAAGACATTTATTATTGGAAATTTAATGAGCTAAAAAAAAGGTCTTTTGACATTTTCCCGTAAAATCACTTGTTCTCGAGATAAATTGATAATTCAGTAGTAAAACATGAAAGAACAGAAAAAGTTAATTTTTCATATCTCATTAATTATTGAATTATCTCGATAATGAGTGATTTTAGAGAAAAATGTCAAAAGACATTTATTATTGGAAATTTAATGAGCTACAAAAAAGGTCTTTTGACATTTTCACCTAAAACCAACCAAACTACTGAAATCACTCAATTTATAATATTTTTTCTTTCATATTCTCAATTAATGTACATTTCCAACTATTTTAGATTCATGTGCCTCCCCCAGTAGACGCAAAATGTCGAGGCAAAGTGACTCCTTACCCCATTAAATCGAATGAACTATATAACAAGATAATGAGGCATTTAAACTCGTAGAGACCAGATACTTGGGTTTTGAATGATGAGTCTTCCCCCTTTAAACTTACCTTGTAGAGTTTATTGGTTTAATTGGGAAGCCCTAGGGGAATTCATGTGTTTTTCAACTTCGATTGTATCCAATTAAAATTTTTGGAGTGATTGAAAAGCAACACGAGATGTAATTGTACCAGAAAAAAAAATTGAATAATGGTTAAAAAAAGTCTCCAATAAATATTTTATTCTCTTTTTCAAATTCTAGATGAGAGCAATCGTCACAATCTGGAACTCCTGGAGAATTGTCTCTGTGTCGTGTGCATTGACGATGATATTCTTCCAATTACATTCAACGAACCATACAACAAAAATGATCGATGGCTGAATGATCGTGACTATGCCAATGCACTTCATCATTGCCTCCATGGTGGTGGTTCACGTCATGTTGGAGCTAATCGCTGGTTCGACAAGACTTTCCATGTTATAATTGGCAAGGTCGAGATCATTAAATTTTAGTTTAATTATCATTCATTAATTTTATCTCTCTAGTCGTGAATCTACTGTTCTGCTTCTATTGTTCATCACCTGGTGAAAATTATTATTGAGGTTTGAACTTTCACTGGCGGAAGTTATTTCGAAGATTAAATGATAATTATTGGTCATTAGAGTGATGAATTTGTTAAAAAATTGGGGAAATGAAATTAGTGAATTAGTTTATTGTGAATATCTTGGTATTGAAGGGAGATATGACAATTTTTATAAAGACCTTTTTTGTAGAGAATAGAGAGAGCTATAAAAAAGGTCTCTATAAAAATTTCTCTATCTCCCTCCAATATCGAAATATTCTTCAAAAACTGAAATCAAAAATCGAATTTTGTGATTGGAGATTATAGTTTCAAAGTTTGAATTTAGTTTTTGATTAATATCTCTGAATCTAGAGGAGATAGCGAAATTTTTTATATGACCTTTTTTGTAGAGTAAAATGAGAGCTACAAAAAAGGTTCTTATAAAAATTTTGATATTTGTCTTAGATTCGTAGATATTCATAAAAAACGGAAATCAGAGTTGAGAAAGAGATTTCAATCTTTTTTTTTATGATCATCAAATATTTTGTGTTTAGGATGGGTTCTGGGGAATGACTTATGAACACTCATCGGGCGAAGCTCCATCAATATTCACTGCCTTTGAGACACTAACAGAAGAGGTAGACAAAATGCCTCCGTTGGACGAAAATCTAGTACCCTCTCATCTTCCAGGACCTGAGAAACTCGAGTGGCGTCTCTCAGAGCAGAGTCTCAGTGATATACGCGAGGCTATGACAACATTCGATGCGTAAGTGTACTATTAAATACATAATTAATACCCTCATGTACACGAGAATCATAAATTTTCTTCAAAAAGTCTCGTTGAAGATCTGGATCTCTGCATATTATGGTTCGAGGATTACTCCAAGGAATTCATCAAGTCATGTAAAATCAGCCCGGATGCCTACATACAGCTTGCACTCCAACTGACCTACTTCAGGTACATTAATTAGTACTCTGATATTAATTAATTAAGTTAATATTCATTCCTCTTTGATCTAGAATTAAAATCAAACAATTTCTTTCAATTTTTTTGCAATAAAACTGCGATATCTCCTAAACTAGTAGGTTTATCGAAAAATGTCAAAAGACATTATTTGTAGCCCACAAAATTCTCCACAAAAAGTGTCTTTTGACATTTTCTTATAAAACCACTGATTACCGTGATAATTCAGTAATTCCAATAATCATGTTTTATAGATCAAAGGACATTAAAGAATTCTTGGTTGATTGATTGGCGAATATCTCTGAAACTTGTAGGTTTATCGAAAAATATCAAAAGACATTATTTGTAGCCCACAAAATTCTCCACAAAAGTGTCTTTTGACATTTTTCGCTCAACCCACTAGATCAGGAAATATCACAAGTTTTCAAAAAATAATTTTCTCACGAGAAAAAAAAAATATATATTCTTACAGATTGCACGGACATTTAGTTGCCACTTACGAGAGTGCAAGTATTCGTAGATTTGCCCTAGGTCGTGTTGATGTCATTCGTGCTGCTAGTCCAGAGAGTTTAGCGTGGGTTAAAGCAATGTGCCAGGGTGATCCAGAGGCTCAGAATGATACACTGGACGAAGGCACCAAAAGAGTACAGTTCACCATTTACAGTGTAACTGATATCCTTAAAAAATTTAAATTCAGTGAGGCTTTTGCATGTTAATTGTATAATTCATTAATTATCATATTACTCTGATAAATTGATGATTTTAGAAAATAAAAAATCTTCAATTTTCTGAGCATTTTCAAGACTTTTATCAATATCAATTGATGTTTATTGATCGATCGAGTTTATATTAATGAATGAAACAACATATTGACTCAAGAATTTTCCCCAATCGTTGAATATCTCTCCAAACAAATGCTCCTTTTATTTTTATAAAGATATAAAAAAGACCTGTTTGTTGATTGTGGTGAAACAGGGGTCCACAACACTGAAAATAGCAATCAATTAGATTCCAACCGAGGATCGAGTGTTTGCCATATCCTCGAGAGAACCCAGAAGGGGAGAAAGGAAAAGCAAGTGGTGAAATCCATGGGATTTTCTACTGTTTTCTCAGCATCAGTAACTTTTATTTTCTTTTTCAAATCCTTCAGAATTGTCTCAATTACAAAAAATATTGGTTCAGGTGTTCTTCACTCAATGAAACAATCATTAATAAACTCAATCGATCAAATTATTTTTTTTGTCGCTTTTATAGAGTTTTTGACCCCCTGCATGTGTCACGCTAGCATTAATCAGTCCATTTCGTGAGAATTAATTAATTATCGTGGGTAATTTATTTAGGAGCAACGCATCAGAGAGTTATTTGATATAGCTGTGCAACGTCAAGCCAAGGAGATAAGTGATAACATTCATGGGTATGGAATCGATAATCATTTGATGGGGCTGAGGTATGCGGCTCTGGAGGCTGGCGAACCACTTCCTGAAATTTTCACTGATGAGTCTTTCAGGATTGTTCATCATTTTGGATTATCAACTTCACAGGTAAATCCTTTTTTCCAACCATTTTAATATTCAACGATAATCAACTACTCCTCCAGAGCCATTAAATTCGGAGAAAACTTTGCTCGACGAATTCTCCGCCAAGAGAGCACGGAAAATTATGAAACATATTTTGAAAAATTTGTTCATTTTTTATTCACAGGATGAAACGAAATGATGATGCCTGGAACAGGATAAATAATTTTTTTCTATATCCAAACATACGAAGTGGTTGAATTGGGTCCTCGGGCCGCCATCTTGGAGTGAAGGGAAGGGAAATTTAAGCAAGATGGCGGCACGAGGTGAACCACCTCGTATTTTTAAACATAAAAAAAAATTATTTATCCTCTTCCAGGCATCTCCATCTCGTTTCATCCTGTGAGGAAAAAATGAACTTCTTTTTTTAAACTATGTTTCATAATTTTCCATGCCCTCTTGGCGGAGAATTTGAAAAAAATAATAGAACTCTCCTGCCACTGACATTTAATTCTTCCCCTTAACAAAAAAAAAGTGGTAATTAAAGGAAAATTGAAAGGTGGGGGAGTTTACCCCCTGACACGAGCACCCCAAGCTCAACAAAGGGTCGAGGCAGGAAGCAATTCTGTAACTCTTACTCTCCCATACCGGAAGTCATCCACTACCCCTAAAACTTCCTGCAGTTTGTGAAAATTGTTTCTCTCCCCATCAGAACTAGCAAACGGATGATCAGTAATGAAACCTTCGTAATTGTCTTGTTTGTACACAGGTGACGACTAAAAATGATGCCATCGTTGGTTATGGTCCAGTTGTGCCTGATGGCTATGGATGTGGGTATAATCTACGTAAAAATGGATTTATCTTTTCGGTTTCGGCATTTCACAGCGATGGTAGAACTAGTGCACGAAAATTCGCACAGGCACTTGAGTTGAGTATGAGGGAAATGGCTACGATGTTGAAAAATGAAAAGGAATGATGAAATTTTGAGAATTTATTATTTAAATAGGGAAATTGTATGTCTGTAATAATAATAGGTGCTAATTTTCATTACTGATGAACCTGAATAACTGATAGGTATGTTTTAATAGGTAGATCATTATTTTCTGATAGAGAATTTTAAGGGGTGGTAGGGAATTCATTTTTACAAGTTGTTGATAGTTCCAGGAGTTTAATGAAAGTGGAAAGAGATAAAATGAGACGAGTTTATTCAGTTTTTCTGCAATATCTCACAATCTAGAGGGAATAGCGAAATTTTTATAAAGACCTTTTTTGTAGCTAAGATTTTGCTCTACAAAAAATGTCTCTTTGAGAATTTTGATATCTCCTCTAGATTCTGAGATATTAGAAAAAAACAGAAATTGCAAATTTTAATTCAGTTTTTGGAGGATATCTGGAGAATGAAGGAAGATGGGGAAATTTCCATGAGGACCTTTTTTATAGAGCTAATTTGAATCTACAAAAAAGGTCTTATCATAAATTTCGTTATCTACTTTAGATTCAGAGATATTCACCAAAAACTTATTAATTGAATTGATTCATCTCTTTTTACGTCTTTCCTACTAAAAATTTACATATTTTAATTTAAGGCTCAGCCAATTTGCGATTGGCGCCCGCACCAGTACACTCTTGTCCAACTCTCATAGATAACTAGCAAAAAAAAACAATGATAATTGATAGTATTTATCTATCTAGTCTGTGTAACTGCTTCAGTATTTTTTCTTACAAATTTAATTGACTTTATTGGCCTATACTTAATTAATGAATGAGATTATTGAACCAAAATAATTATTTACAAGTGTTCAATCCCCATAATTTGGTAAAATTATCCTCAACCCAACTCATTAATTATTTAATTAATTTATCATAAAACCCCCAAAAAAATAGAAATGACATATCACGTGGGAACAAAAGTGAATGAAAATGAAAAAGTAAATTATTAATCATCTAACGAAGTTTAAAAGTGACGTTGAACATCACTAATTTAATATATTTTACTAGACAAATTATAACGAGAGAATTTATTGAAATAATGTCGAAATGTTGATGTTAATTAATTGTTGATTTATCCAATTAATTTATTTAATTATGAATGATAATGAAGAAAAATGTCTATCACTGTTGAATTATAATGTACTATTTAGCAAATATATTAATGTTCTCGTACAAATGAAGAAAAAAAAAATAGGTCTGAAAGAGTGAAAATAGTAAACTCAATAAAAGTTCTAGATTATTAATTACCAATTAAATAAAATATATTGAAATAAATCTTTGTCATCGCTTTGCGGCCAAGAATATTTCACGCATATCAGGACTTGATAAAGTCCAATAATTGTAGTTGATATATTGATTTTTAAATCAAGTAAAAAATGTCACAATTGATGTACTTTAATCGCAGAATAATGTAAATTCAACGAGCGATTGAAAAAAAGTAATAAAATCCATGTTATTGTATTTATTCGTTAAATATGTTCATTTAATTAATATAGACTAATTTATTCAAGTACTAAGAATCACTAAATCATGAATTGGAATGTTAAAATAGACAATTATCACAATTAAATTCCCAATTATACGATATTTACATTAATTAAAAAGGGAATTTTAGACAATTAACAATTAAAAATTGTTCGTAATAGATTGATTCATGTAGCCACACGAGTAAGTAGATCAACATTGACATCATCGTAATTCCTTGCAAATGGATGAGATAATAAAGAATTTGCTGTAGGTCGTTTTTTAGGGTCGTGAGTAAGGCATTTGCTTGCAAAATCTACACCCTCTTTGCACAGATGTTTTGGGGGCATTGGACTCTCTCCCATTCCCACCTGAGATAAACAGATAATTTTTTTTTCTTCATTATTTAATAATTTTCATTGATAATTCATCAGTAAAGTGTTAAAATGATATGAATCAATCAGTTTTTTTGAAATATCTTGAAAATGGTGAGAGATAACGAAAATTCTGATAAGACCTTTTTTGTAGAGAAAATCAGGATCTACAAAAATGGTGTTGACAAAAAATTAGCTATCTCCAACAGATCCAAAGATATCCTCCAAAAACAAAACACAAAATTGATTTTCCTCATTTTATTTCACTCAACAATTAAATAAACGAAAAAATAATAAAAAAAAAATGAAAAAAATTACCTTAAACATAATCTGATAATTAGAATCAAATTCAGCCCAAGGTCTCTTTCCCCCTGCCATCTCAATAACACAGCAACCAACAGACCAAACATCAGCAGCCCTTCCATGCCCACCACTTCCACTCTTCATAAAAACTTCTGGTGCCATATACGCCTGAGTCCCCACAAAACCCTGCAATTCACCAGGCATCGTAGTATGCGCTTTAATCTGCACAGCACATCCAAAATCTCCCAATTTTAAACAATTACCCTGATCAGTGAGAAATATATTAGCAGTCTTAATATCCCTGTGAACAATACCATGTGAATGTAGAACAGAAACAGCCAATAAAAGTTGATTTGTATATTTTCTCAAAAAAATTTCTGGCAATCCATTACCAGAACCAGCCACTAAACTCTCTAGAGTACCTTCAGCACAAAATTCCATAAAAAGTAGCATTTCCTCTCTCTGTATCTCAATTCCATAATATCTCACCAAATGTTTATGCTGAATACCCTCAAATATCTGCAACTCCTCAACAAGTCTTCTCACAGCTCTGTGATCACCAGGTTGCAGTGAAACTTCTTTCATAGCCAATAATTCACCATTTTGATTATTAACAACAGTATAAACTTTTCCAAATCTTCCCTGACCAATTTTAATACCTCTCTGCCATGTAAATGTCACTCTCTTGACTTTAAATTTAATTTTATCCACTGATTTTCTATCTGTTATCCTTCCAATTAACTCACTAACCCTTCTCCTCTCATCAATTTGACACTCTAATTTTTTTATTGCAATTAAAATTCTCTCTCTCTTCATTTCAATTCTCTCAGGTACAATTAAATTAATTGACAAATTTGTATCACTAGAATTTGGAGATTTTTTGTAACTACCATCTGGTGTTTTTAAACTATCCTTAAAATGATCCTTCAAGTTATCCTTTGACTTTGATGAATGACTAAAACTTGATGCTCTACTCCTAGGACTTGGAGATGTTGCTCTAGATCTTGAAAGTCTCTTATCCACTTCAATACTACCACTGTCATCACCAACAACGTGTGATATACATCGATCCATAGCTTCTTTTAATCCTTCAAACTCCTCATCAGACAGATATTTAGTGTTTAATGGTTCACAAACAGTCATCAAGTACTCCAATCCATGATTAGCCCATCTTGGTCTCAATCCTCTACCCCTCTCACACCTATTCTTAACAAAATCCATCCACAACATGGCAAAATCAACAAGTCCATTAACAAGAATTCCTCTCTCTTCAGGTAAAAATAATTTACAAACCTCTTTATGATAATCAAATCCCATTCTATAAGCCTGATGTAATATCTCTCTTACCCTAGTTCTCATAGCCAATTTATCATTCTCTGATTTAGGCTCTTCAGCATCATCAATTGTCCTTTGAAAATCTTCAATAATCGTTATTATTCGTTCTCTTAAACTCAGAATAATACGTTTCATATGTAAAACAGATGCTGTTAGCTCTCCAGACTCATCTGGCCACTGATTAACATCTTTTTTCAATGATTTAGCAAATGTAAGACACTTTGTTATTTTCTCACGTGCCTCAACAAACATTCCCTGCCACTCCCTTCCCACAGACATCAATTGAAATTTAATATCCGTAACATTTCCTTCAAGTCCTTCAGTACAATCCCTTATTTCTTGAGGTTTAACAATCAAAAATTCTTCAATTTGCTCAATCATAGTGCAAGTTATACCACAAAATTTAATACCACCAATTTTATATCCATATTTTATATTACCAGATATTGATTTAACAAAACTCCATTCATCGTCAATCAGACTTTTATAAAAACTATTGTACTGCACCATTTCTACCCACTGACGAAGATAATCCAGGTAAACTTCGAAGGATGATTGGAGACTTTTATCAAAATCTTTAACATCAAAAAAATCAATTATTTGTGAATCTGAATCTGTTAATTTGATATCTAAATTATCATTGAAATCATCACAAGCACAAACTGTCTCAGAATGCTCAATAAATCTATCTCTGTGGATACAAGCAATTCTCAATCCCTCTCTCATCTCCCTCATCAATTGTCTGACTGATAGAGGACCTGGTTGTTCAGGTTTTTGTTCCAATCGCATGCGTAAAAATTCATGAACAACGTCCAGAGGTACTCGAGATAAAAATATAAATGCTGATCTGTATGATGGTAAATTTAGGGATTTAGCTTCTGGACTCCAGACCCCGTAACGTTTTAATTCACTGTCACCTTCGTACTCTTCAGTGGATAATAATTCTTCTGGATTTTCCCATTTTTTGAGGGTCAAACTTGCTTTACGAAGGACTGAGGTGTGAAGACGTTCGAGGAAATTTAGACTTTTGGAGAGACCACGAGTTTTTAGGACTTCTTCGATGTATTTTCGGTAGGATTGTCTGTCAAACTCCATTAGGTAGTGCTCGAGGCGATCGTGTCGCCAGTCGTCCATGGAACAAATGTTGGTGGACTCTGGGGTCGATGGCCAGGATTGCAAGAGGGAGATGGAGGATGATGTTGTGGAGATTGTGCTGTCTGAGGTGTTGGTGGGGGTGTCTTCTAAGGTGGAGAGCTCAAAGCGAACTGTTGAGGGTTTTGGATCCAAATTTTCTGGTGTGTCTGATGATCTTGAACTGGAGGATTAAATAAACGATTTTAAATCTTTTTTAATAATTTTTTTTTAAGGATTTTTCCAATTGTTTTACATATGTGGGATTATCTCGAGAAGGGAAGATTTTAGGGAAAAATGTCAAAGGACCTTTTTTGTAGGTAATAAAATTTTTTAAAAAAAAGGTCTCTTGATATTTTTGTATAAAATCACTCGTTCTCGAGATAATTGAATATTTGTTATTTTACAATTTCCATTAATTGTCAATTTATCTCGAAAACGAGTAATTTTAGGATAAAATATCAAGAGACCTTTTTTGTAGTTTTCAAAATTTCCTACAAAAAATATCTTTTGACATTTTCCCCTAAAATCACTCACTCCATGACAAATTGACTTTATAAGTAAATTCTGTTACTTTTCACTCCACAACTAAATGATAAAATCAAAAATGATTAATTTTACCTTATCCCAGAATCAACTTCATAATTAGAACTCTTTGGACTATCCAGCATCATCAACAGCTTCCCCAAGATCTGCAGCTTAAGCCTGTGATGTCGAGTCATATTGTACCAGAGACACATGGCTTTAACCCTTCCAATGAACTCTGGACTCTTGTACATTGGATAATTAGCTGCAAATGCCTGACACGAGGGATAAAGGGCCTCTGCAGCTTCAAGTCGACAAAGGAGACCTTCAACTTGTTTCAGGGCTATTAATTGAGCCATAGCACAGGGTCTACAATGCATACATAGACATCCCATACATGTTGGCTCTATTATAACAGGTGTACTCTCATATCCACTGTCACTGCTTGATGTTGCTGATGATGGATTCGATAAGACAGTTGGATTATACCTGTAGTCCATTATCTCTGTTAATAAAGGCCCAACAGCTTCCCTCTGCTTGCATAAATACTCATCCTGAGCCATGAGACTCCTGTCTGCATGATAGGCTTGCAATTCTAGCCATATTAAATCCTTCACTTCGTTCTGCCATCTTGTCTCTTCACTACTCATTTGGCGTTTACAATTCTTCTCCCTATCTGTACTTCCCTGTAGAAAAATTTAGGAATTAGGATTATTTTAAATGTTAAATAACTCGGAATTTAAGGGAGATAGCAAAATTTGTATAAGGACCTTTTTTGTAGCGCTGAATCAAAGCTGCAAATAAGGTATTAACAAAAAATTTGATATATCGCTCAGATTTCGAGATATTTACCAAAAACTGTCACGTGTAATTCGTTAAAATGATGAAACTAAAAATCACTTTTTTACCTCATTTTAAATATCGATTTATCTCGATAACGGGTGATTTTAGAGAAAAATGTCAAGAGACATTTTTTGTAGAAAATTTTGTCAGCTACAAAAAAGGTCTCTTGACATTTTCTCTTAAAACCCCTTGTTATCCTCTAAAACAGTGTATTTACTTTTTGGAAAAACTCACCAAACGTATTAAAAATGAAAAAGTATCATGAAACAATTCTCGATCTTTAAAATTCTTTGATTCAGTCTCTTCAACTGGTGCTGGTGGTGCTGGTGAAATAACTGGGACAGGTTCTCTCTTTTTACGATCAATGTCCACTGGTTTAGATCGCAAACAACGAAATCTATTTCTAGTTTCAATCTGCAACGAGAGAGAACATTTAGAAATAGCCAAGAGGTGTTTTTTTTTTTTTTAAGATAAAAGCACATGGAATTGACAAACAATGACGAACCACACGACGCCAGACCTTCATGTTGCATGGAATTGGAGCTGTTCGACGCTCTGTTCTCTCAGCATAATGTGTAGCAGCTTCAACATCGAGTTTAAGATCTCTTTCGTTACCTCTAGCTAGTTTTAAACTTCTTTTGCATTTTCTACTGCCCTCTCTCACTGCCTCTTCCTTCGTCTCTTTTTCACGAGCCTCATCCGCCTCGTCACACATTTTATTAAATATTATTGTGTCCAGGGTCTCACGACGACAAATACTCGGCTTTGTGGAAATTTCTTTTGAGGACAATGATTTTGTTTCACTTTGGGATAAAAAATTTAAATTTATTCAATCAGTTTTTTATGAATATCTTTGAATCTAAGAGAGATATAAAAATTTTCATAGAGACCTTTTTTGTAGCTCTCATTCTGCTCTACAAAAAAGGTCCTCATGAAAATTTTTATATCTCCATTAGATTTAAAGATATTTGATTAAAACTAAATCTGAAGTGAAATTCAATTCAGAAGTGATTCAATTTTAGAAAGAGACTTTAGTTTTTAATGAATATCTCTGAATCTAAGACAAATATAAAAATTTTCATAGAGACCTTTTTTGTAGCTCTCATTCTGCTCTACAAAAAAGGTCTCAACAAAAATTCCACCATCTCCTCTAGATTCCAAGATATTCACCAAAAATGTTGACATTTGGATGAAATAACTCACCCCCAGGAAGCCCTCTGCTTCTTCTCCCGTTGTCTCCGACTGTGTCGGGTCCTCGGTGGCGTCTGACCATAGATATCACTCATCTCCTGTATAGGATCCTCCGAGGAGAGTGAACCCACTGAATCCCACCTCTGGTCGTAGTTAAATGTCATGGCTCCACTTTTTTCACTCCATTCTCATTTTTTTTAAATATTTATCATCATTGGATCATTCTGAATGAAAAAAATTCCAATTTAATAAACAAATTTTTCCACTGGATCATGACTCAATCCATGAGATTCCTCTGATAACACTAAACCCCTTCGTTATCATTAAAAGAAAACTAAAAAATTGGTTAGATAACAAAAATAATCACTCCACTAAATGCAGAATAATAAAAAATGATGTATCATGCATATACTGACTACAAAGGAATTTTGATAAATAATTCAGCAGTCGAAATTTGTGGAATGAATTGACGTAAAATTGAATTGATTAAATTCATCAATTTATTTTATTATTTTTCATCACTTGTTCTATTTATTTATTAATTATTTTGTGGTCGTGTCAGTTGATTAAATATTTTAAATGTCATTTTTTTATGAGTAAACACAACCGGAGCACTTGGGCTCGGATCGTTGACTGAATTGTTACGTATATGTTATGCGAATTATGTGGATAAAGTGGAGATTATCGTGATAGAGAAAATGGCAGCACTTGAGTATTTTATTGCATTTGGCATTCAATGCCAGTCAAGGTTATTTTTGTCAAGGTCATGGATTTGTCGCATTTATGGAACTTTCTCTTTTGATTTTTTAATTCATAATTCTATGGATTTTTCAATGAAGGAATTTGACTTTTTCAGAAAAGTTTTTAGGGGATTTCTCGGAATCTGAGAGAGATAACGAAATTTATCAAGAGACCTTTTTTATGGAGAAAAATGAGAGCTACAAAAAAGATTCTTATAAAAATTTCGCTATATTTGTTAGATTTGGAGATATTCAAGAAAAACTAAAAATACAATTTTCTCAATTTTAATTTCAAACATATCGTTTTTCGAAATTATCTCGGTATCTAAGAGAGATAGCGAAATTTGTGAAAAGACTTTTTTTGTAGAGAAAAAAAAGATCTAAAGAAAAAGTCCTTACAAAAATTCCACTAAATCCTCCAGTTTCTGAGATATTCACTAAAAACTTGATTTTTCTGTTTTATGAGGAAAAAAACTTGAATTAATATCGTCATGACGTAAAAATTGATTGAATATGACTTTTCGACTGTTCATTGCCTTCTTTTAATACCTGAAAGAGTCATAAACAATAATTAGAGACAGAATTTTGTGAAGAATTGAATAAAAAATGTGTAAATCAAAAGAAAAAAAGAACTTTTGAGGTTATGAAAAATTATAAATGATCAATAATTCGTTGTTTACCTCTAAATCGAATAAATATTATCCTTTGTCTCCATGCACTGTTCACGGATTAAATACTTCACATTCTATTTGTTGTTTATCGATAAAAAAAAACACTCAAGAACGATTATTTGGCTTTTGAATTGATGCCCACGTTAATCCCTGCCCACACGAAAATCTCCAAATGCGGTTGTAAAAAATGAATTAAGCATTTCCCGTATTTCTTTGTATTTTTCATCTCAAAAAATCCCATTAAAAAAAAGGGAATTAATTGATATTAATTACAAAATTAACATTTTGTTTACTTTTCCAACACATGAGGCTAGAATTATTTTCCTAAATTCCTGCAATTATTAACAATTACACTTGTTCATTCAAATATTCCCGCTTCTTCTGACGTCATAATGATGTCACCACCATCGATATCCGCCATTTTGTATCGTAGAAATCGCGCGGGAATGTTCTCAGAGAAATAAGAAAAAAAGAGGAATTTCTCATGAAAAAAATGATAATTCACTTGAAAAAATAAATTAAATAATTTTAAAAAATGTTATTAAATCCTCGGAAATGGATAGAGAGTTGAATAATCCATAAAAATGAGTGAAATATGCAGTTGAATTGGTAAAATAAGTGTCAGAGACATGAAGATCGAGTGAGTGAGAAAGAAAAATGGCGAAAAAAAGTGAGAGATCAAGAAATCAACGACCTGGGGTACATGATTCATCCCAGGGACGGATATTGAACCTATTAAACTGGGTCTACGGGTAAATCATGTTTATCTTGTCTTCAAGGATTTTTAGATATTAATTTTCATGAGGATAAATTGATTTACACTCTTCAAATGCTCAAAAATATCATAAATAATTAATTAATTAATTAATAATAATTAAAAATGAAGAAATCAATTGATTGATAAATAAATAAATTTATTAATAAAAATAATTATTTCAACAGGAATAATTAAATTGGTAGCACGAGCCACGATTGAAATAAAATACTTAAACAATAAATATTTTTTAGTTCATCATCCTCGATGATATTTGATACGCATCTCTTATGATTTCACCTCGATTGGATAGCAACAGCCGACAGAATCCAAGAACGAGTGTAGAGGAACAAAGCGATGAAATGAGAGGGGTAAAAAAATAAAAGTCACACGTCAATATCTTTCATCCTTGTTCTCTGGTTTCTTTGGACACTGGGGCAATATGGGATAGATAAAAAGAGTCAACTTCTCACTCACTCTTTGAACGGCGTCGCGGTGTCGGCAGACAGGGGATCCCTCGACTGGTGCCAGTCACTTGCCTCGCACTTGGTCCCCCTCCATGAAAATCTGGTGGGGAGATTGGTTGCAGTCAGGTGGGCCTGGATTGCTCCGTTGTTGTGATCCCCTAATTCCTCTGGGTGGATTAAAATAGGTCAGGGAACTCGGGGGGGATCAACAAGTGCATCAGGGAATTATTTATCCTTCTTGGAGTAATTCTTTGATTATTCATTTGTTATTAATTATTTAATTATCTCGGTAATCAGGGATTTTAGGGAAAAATATCAAGAGGCATTTTTTATTGGAAATTTTGTCAGCTACAAAAAAGATCTCTTGACTTTTTTTTGTAAATTGAGTCGTTGATGAGATAAGTGGATAATTAGAAAAAATTGAGTATTTGAATTTTTGTGTTTATTAATTTTACACATTAGTGTAAATAATCAATTATCTCGTGAATGAGTGATTTTAGAGAAAAATGTCAAGAGACATATTTGTAGGAAATTTTCTGTTCTACAAAAAAGGTCTCTTGATATTTTCTCCTCGAGTCAATAGTTTTTGAGATAAATGGATAATTATTTCACAGATAATTTCAAATTCAGTAATAAATAAAAAAAATTTTGGAGTAAAAAAGAAAATTATATATTCATCTCTCAAATAAAAAAAATAATTTCCAGGAAAAATTGGCGATATTCCGAAGGGCACAGTCGCCCGATTATGCCCCCCCACTGCAGAGAAAAGTAGCTCCACCCCCACTACGTCCTTTTCAAGATGAAACGAACGTGTCTGAACACGTTCACTGCACGTTGGTTCGCGCGACCAGTAGGACGCTTTTGTCTCACGTCTCCAGTTACAAGTTGATTACAATAATCACAGTGATATCAATTTATCAATTATTATTTTGTGATTAACGCAAATGCGATCACTGGTGGATGAAAAAAAAATTCGCGCCTGGTCAAATATTCATCGAATTAACAAATTCAGGGAGGAAGATACATTTGTCAGGGATGGAGAGTAGTTGTCATCGAATTTTCATGGTAAGTTTTATTTATTTTATTCTCTATTCTTCATTTGAAATAAAATACCATCATTTTCTCACCTTAAATCCGTTCATTTTCTTTAAAAAAAAAAAATTCTGCTGAATATTAAACGTCAAACGTAACGAAAACGACTTCAACTTTTGATATTTTCATTTGACAAAAGTTTTTTATTATTCCCTTGGCTTATCCGGTATCATTTAGGGTCATTAAACTGCATGTTTCAGTCAATTTTTTTTTTTTATGCTATCAAATATGAAAAATTGAAGTGAAATGTCAGAAAATTTTTTGCAGAGTCTGATTATACTCTGAGTAAATAATATTTTGGAGTAAAATGTGTGATGTCATCCTCACTTTCGATCTTCAAATTCAACACAACAAATGGAATTGAAGGTGAACTCTGAATCATTCGGCAATTTCTTATTTTTTTTTTTTCAATTCTTCCAATTGATTTTTTGTTGATGGCAGATGTTATTTGAGTTTAATTGGGGGTTGAGGGTGAGTGAGATTTTTCAATAGGGGATGGTCTATTGTTCTCTGTCAGTTTTATGTTATGACAATTTTCTGACGCAACAAGTGGATCCGCGAGGGATCGCCGCCATATTGAATCTTGAGAGTGAATCGATTTTCTCGGTTTTTTCGATCATTTATGGATTGAAATAAGGATTATTGGGAGATTAAATTAATTTTGTGTGGTAATTAAATATTTTTTAAATGATTAAATACTTTGAATAAAAATATAAATGGATTAAAACAGTTTTACGGGCTTATTAAATTAAATTCAGTAGTGAAAGGGTGAAAATGGGACAGATTGATAAATTTTATTAATCAGTTTTTTGTGGATATTTTGGAATCTAATGGAGATATCGAAATTTATGTGAAAACCTTTTTTGTAGAGAAAATCAAGAGCTACAAAAAAGGTCCTTATAAAAATTTTGCCATCTCCCTTAGATTCAGAGATATTCGTCTTGAACTGATTTATTCCAAATGAAATTGACGAAAAATTTTAAATTTGTCATTTCACGAAGTTGATAGTTTTTGGTAATTATCTCGAAATCTAAGGGAGATATCAAAATTTCCAAGGAGACCTTTTTTGTAGAGAAAATTGAGAGCTACAAAAAAGGTCTTCTTCAAAATTTCTATATCTCCCACAGATTCTTAGATATTTACAAAAAAGTGATGAATTATAAAATCCAAGTTGAATATAAATTCTCAATTATCACTCATTCTTCCAAGAAATTGAACTCAATTGACAAAAATATAAACTAAAAAGTATCAATAATTCCTGGTGGCAATATCTCAATCATGTACACGCATGTAAACTCGTACTCTCAAAGAAATTTCCACGAAATGATGGCTCGACTCACACGTAGTTTTCTCTGTTTTATTCTTTAAATTCACAGAGAGGGCGAAATAAACGGATAAAAACATGACGAATAAAGAGAATGCCGCCACCACAATATCATTCGATAATGTACATGTACACTCGTCGTTATCGCGAATAAAAAAGAACAACTGGGACCGATGAATCCTGATGGAATAATTATTTCGCACCACTTTATTCAATTACACGAATTATCATGTGGGTCAGGAACTTGAATCTGTTCATTCCAAATTTTTTTCCTCTCTTCTGCATGAAATTGCGACCCACTTGGCACAATTTTCAGTTTCTGCGAATGAGAAGATGGAGATTGAGCGTTAATCTAACTATTTCACAAGGTTTTTTTTATTTCTTAAATTCTAGTCTTCTCATTCCACTTTTAGGGCTATTAAAATCACATCAGTGGAGTCGCTAAATTTTCATACAGATTAATAACGAAATCTTCGTGAAGAATCGAATTTCTTGGAATTTAGAGAGAAAAAAAGAATTTTTTATTTTTTAATCCAAAAACAATTTTTATTTTCTGCTTAAAAAATTTAAAAAATTGAATAAAAATAAACCCATTTTGCCCCGGTAAAATGGGTTATTTTTTATTTAAAAAAAAAAATCCTCTCTCTCCACAATGACTCGATTTGTAGCCGACATGATATACATTTTCATATACCTGAATTTTAAATTATGGGCGGGGTGAGATTTCAAGAATTGAGATAATAAAATCGAACGAATGTACCGTGAATTTGACGTTAATAGATGACTCATCTACTTCATAATATTCAGACAAAGGTCTTGGGGATTTATAATAAATATTATTGAAATAATTTTTTTCAATTTTCATCCAATTTATTTTTCCAAACAATTTAAATTCAATTAAAAAAATTTTTAAAACATATTTATCGACTTCTGGGGGTTCATAAAGCACTTGTCATTGTTTGTCGATGATAGATCACTAATTCCCAGAAAGTAACTCGAATATCCCAATAAAAATAATGAAAAATCATCAATTTATCCTCATGGGTGGTTTAATTGTCGTCTAATCGTCTCATTACAAATAAAATAAAACGCCAACTGTGATTTATAAATACAAAATCAGACGTTATAGGATACGTGGTCATCCTTGGCTACCACTCTCTTATCGCTCATTTCTTCCCATACGTGTATACGTCACAGACGCGTGCACGAGGCCATAGTATTAAACGCGTCATCAGTCGGTGTTATAAAATCTCTTTCCCCCCTTTTTTTTACATTTTATTATGTGCATCATGCATTTAGCTGAATTTTATTTTGTCTCTTCTTTCAATTAGACATAACAATTTTTTTTATTTCACATTAATTGAATTTTTTTTCAATTTTTTTCTTAAAAAAAAAGGTCTTAAAATTGAAAAAAAAGGTCTAAAAATTGAAAAAAGGTCTTTAAAAAAATTTTTCTCATCTTCATTTTTTTATAATTTAAGATGAAGAACTGAAAAAAAAATTGCATCTTAGTATAGAACGAGTTCATCCCCCTATTTATATTTTTTTAATTTTTTTGCTGATGGTCGATACGATTCCCAAGATGATCCACTCATGGTTCGCCACGCACTCCCAATGGAATGCCCAAGATTTCCGTCCTACCGTCAAACACTTTCTCTCCCTATGCTGCGAGTCACTCTCGCCAAATCCCTTCCCCTCTCTCGCTGTGTTTAGTTTTGGGATGGAAATAAAAACACTGGGATAGTTCTAATCGGTGGGTCCTTGTGGTTATTTTGGAGATCAATGAACCCCAGTGAAATGATGATGTTATGCAACCCTGACCACGTATTTTTTCCTGGGGGATTAGGGGAATTTGAATAGAGTGAGAAGTGATAAAAAAATTTATGACTTTATTCATTCAAGAGAATTTTCTTCATTGATCATTTAATTTATTGTTTTTTTTCTTTGTTGCAGATGATGTGTTCAAGATTATTACAATTTGTGGTACTTATGACGATAATTGCTCTGGTAATTGAATGAATATTTTTTATTATTAGGTAAATTGATTGAATTAAATAATTTTTTTTAATTTTTTCATTTCATTTTTAGGGAGCTGCAATAGAAACTCCATGTGGAGACGAGAGTGACTGTCCTCCACACCAGTTTTGCTACGATACATCAAATATATGTGTCAATTACACAAACTGTAGCACCTATAATCGTGATGAAGGTGCAACAAATGCTCAACACCCTTCACAATGTGGAAAATGTGTTCAAGGGTGATTATTCATTTTTTCAGTTCCAGTTTTTGGGGAATATCTTCGAAATTAGAGGAGATATCAAAATTTTGAATAGAATATTTTTTGTAAATCTCATTCTGCTCTAGAAAAAAGGTCTCTTTGATAATTTTGATATCTCTGTTAAATTTCGAGATATTTGGCAAAAAGTGAATTTAGGATTTTTGTGATTTTTCTTGTTTTGTTGATTAATTGAGTAATTTTTGAATTTTTAGATATGCCAGTGAAACTCTAGCAACTGGAGATGAGGAGCCTATTTGCAAGAGAATGGATCAAGTCTCGGTGAATCCACCAGGTGATTATTTACTCTAATTACATGAAGACAATTGATTGAATGAGTATCGATTTTTTTAATTTTTGTAAATAATTGATGAATTATTTGTTCCAGTGATGAATGATTCCTCCCAGTGGTGGATTTACATGGCAAGTGGAGTTGCATGCCTCTCAATAATTGGTCTTGGTGTATTTTTTCTAAGAAAACGTGAGTAATCATTCAAATGCATTATAAACTCATAAAATTCAAATTTAAATATTTATCCGACAATTTAAATTGTTTAAAGGACTCAGTGATGGTGATGAGAAATGGTTCAGGGCGATGGGTACATGGAAATTCACTCCCACTGCACCCCCTCAAGAAAATGGTGAGGATTTTCATAATTTCTTCATTATAAGACTAAATCATAAACTTTGAAATTTTACATATTTTCAAATTATCGATTTATCTCGATAATGAGTGATTTTAGGAAAAAATGTCAAAAGACCTTTTTTGTAGTTTACAAAATTCTCTATAAAAAATGTCTCTTGACATTTTCTTCTAAAATCATTCCTTACCCAGATAATTAAACAAGTAACAAAATGTAAAAAATCAAATTTCTAATTTTAAGAAAAATTTTATAATAAAAATTGAAAAATTGAAATAAAGTAAATAAATTAAATTAAATAACAGTTTTTGTTACAGCATACCACCTTCAACAGCCCTTCTACACCGACGAAGAGCCTCCAATTTACTCATCAGTAATTGGAAACAACAATAACAATAACAACGTTAAAGAGAGATTGGTTAATGCAATGCCAACAATACCTCCATCCTGGGTGCAAATTGATCCTAGTTATGACGAGGAGGATGGTGCTGGTAATACCTCAGGATCAACAGCAATATCAACAACAATTGAAGTTGAGGATGAGGAAACAACTCCTAGTTCATGGACACCAGAGTGAGTATCTATTGATTTATCAATTTTGCAAATATTATTTTAAACATAAGGGAAATATATATTTGATGAAGTTGACTAATGAGAGGGGAAAGAGTGTTCTAAAAAAGCCACGATCCCCCTGCAGAGTGCATCTGTCTTACGGCAGTTCTATTTATGCATCTTGGCCACAAAAATCCCCAAGGGAAATCCCCAAAGATGCTAAAGGGGTATGAGCGAAAAGGCAATGAACACTTATAGTATGGTTCACTCACCTCAGAAAAACTATTACGCATGAAACTGGTTCATGAGTCACAGGGAGAATTGCATACGTGTTTTGTATCTTTATAATTATATCCTAGGGGTTTTGGGGTGTTGCACGTGGTGCCAAGTAAACATCTGTCCTTTACGCTTCAGTGTCTTAAACGTCTTCACAAGTGTCAAGCTGCGTTATTTATTTTACGTTGAATTTATTTATAATTTTTAGGGGGAAAATTTTTATTTAAGGTCAAGGCCGATTGTCTTGTTTTATCATTAGTTATCTTTGGTAATCGATTATTCAATCAATTTGCTTCATCAATAGCTCAAAATAATCGTCCCAAAATTACTTTTTGTTCGTGTTTGAATATGATTAAATTCGCAATGTATCTTTTTGAGTTATGGTCCGGAATATAAGTAGCTTTGTAAGAGAGAGTTGGACTTGATGGATTATTTTCAATGTTGAATAACTAAAAATCGTGAGAGTGAAATTCAAATAACTTTGCACAATTTTAAATAAATTTTTATTGGCTTTTAAATGAGATCAAGTTAATCTCATTCACTTTGTTTGTTTTGGAGATATTAACAATTTTAAAATGTTGGTTTTAACCCCACTATCTGTTGGTGTATCATTGTAATGCTTGGACAATTTATTTCAATTTTATAAACTGCTTAATTTTTATATCCTCATTGTATTAATCTTGTTGAATATTCAATTATCTCGTTGATGAGTGATTTTAGAGGTAAATTGCAAGAGACATTTTTCTTTGGAAATTTAATTCTCTACAAAAAAGGTCTCTTGACATTTTCTCCCAAAACCACTCATTAACGAGATAAATACAAAATAAATAAAAAAATCTATTAATAATTTTCCATTAATTAATCTCTTGCAGAAATGTAACAGTGCAAGTACCAGCCCGACCATTCCACCAATTTGCCCCAGAACAAAGGGACAACGTATTGAACGCCGTGCTGGTTCGCGGTGACTGTGGCTCAAATTCAACCCCCTCCCAAGAATCAACACCTGAGCCAGCTCCAGAAGGCAGAGAGGGAGCACGAGCTGGTGGTAATACATATCGAGGGCCCAATGTCCAGATCAATCAGATGATCACATTGAATATGGTGAAGAGTGATAATTAAATGAAATTCTTAAAGTGCCAAAACTATTGATAATTGTCTCAGTCATCACACTATCACAAGACTTGCTGCTGTTGCTCAATTAATTCCTTGAAAGTGATGACTGAGTTCTTGGATGAACATGGTGTACATTTAAGTATTTTTATGGTTTATGGACCATGCGAGTCTCAGTGGACATGAGTATTAACTCCAGAGGAATGATGATTAATACTCGATAAAGAGTTTGTTTTCTCAAATTTTTTCATTTATAAATAATTTGTCCAAACATTTCTTCTATCTCTCTTTATTATATTATTTTTTTCACGAATTATTTGAAATAATTCATAATTATTTAAATATTTCCAAATTAGATCATTTAAAAAAAAAAAAATCGAAATAATCGAGAATCTTGGACTTTTCCTTACGATAAAAAATTTTGTTTGCCATTAGAAAAAATTATGTTGCATTTAGTCTATCAAGACAATAATTGGAAAAATTTCCAATTGATTAATAATTAATAAAAAATTTGATCTGCATAATTTCTAAGGAAAAAAAAGTGCCCATTTCGATAAAATTCGATTTCGTTGTGATGCTGTTTTTTTTTTTTACATAAATAATTATTTGTATAAATCGGTTTATTGTAACGGTAATTAATTTTTAGTGAATTTCTCTGATGCAATATATTTATTGCAATTACAGTTATTTTCGGATGTTCAAAGATGAAGGGTTAAAATTTATAAATAATTTTTGTTTGAATTTTTTCGCGTTATTTTAGAATGTTTATTTAAAATTTTACAAATTCAATCATTTCATTTAAATAATCATTGAATTTTGGGTGGGGTAATATGGGTTGCCTTTATTTCTCAGAACATCTGAATTTTAATCGTTGGTGATAGTGGAGGAGAAAAATAATTTGGACATAAAAATTATACATAATCATTTAGACGAATTATTAAGGAATGAATTTTTTCATGTATCACTAGGTATAAACATTTATCAATCAGTTGAATACTTACCTCATTAAATAACAGATAATGCCTTATTTATGAAACAATTGAAGAATGGTTAATTGAGAAAATTGAATAACTAGTCAATTATCTCCAGCTAAATTAAAAATTTATTTAACAAAACAATCACAATTAACATTTATTGGGTTATATTCGTTTAAAAAAATATAAATTGTAAATGTAATACTATTATTATGGAGACTTGGCTTAAATTTAATTATCGAAGGGGGTTATTTGAGCCTGGGGCTATATTAGCTGCCTGCTATTGTTTTGAGAATGGAGAATGAACGAAATGTAAAGTAATAAATGAATTTTTCAATATTTAATTGATTTCTATTATTTTTTTTAGATTTAATTATCCTTGAATTTGTCAGGAGTGAAACTAAATATCAATTTATCTCGTTAATGAGTGATTTTAGTGAAAAATGTCAAGAGACATTTTTTGTAGGAAATTTTGAAAACTACAAAAAAGGTCTCTTGACATTTTTTCTTAAAACCACTGGTTTTCAAGATAATTGCACAAATTAATGATAAAACGTTAAATTCCTATTTATCCCTGGCATTTTTGTGTTCCCTATTCTTTTCTATCGATCATCTACAAAAATATGGGGCATCTCAATTGAGTGGAGAGCCTCGAATCAATTCCCGAGTTTTAACGACGGATTAATTATTTTATACAATGAAATTTTACATTTTATGTACGTTTCGAATGATTTTTGAACAGTGGCTCATCATGTCTAAACACTAGTCGTCTTACAATATTTTTTTTAATGAAACAAAATGTAATAAAAACAAAAATTTACACGTTCAAGAAGAAAACTATATTTAATTTGGATATTTCTGCTCTGTAAATAAATTCTGACTTGTCTTTTATTTTTTTTTCTTCTTCTCGAGAGGGCGATGACTAAAGATCACTCTCAACGGCGCCATAAGAGCCTACAACATACGCAACGACAGTAGCATGATCTAACTTTCCAGGGACCATTGACATTTTGTCAAGCATCTTCTTCCTCCTTGATCTCTGCTCGAGTTTCGATAGCTGTACTAATTGGCCGTCTTTTCCTTGAGAGTAGTAGAGGTCTGCATCTTCTAAAATACGTCTTTTTGCTGCTGTTATTCGAACCTAAAATGTAAATTCAAATAATCAAAAACTTGAATTTATTAGTTTTTGATAAATATCTCTTGATCCGAGTGAGATAGGGGAATTTTGATAGAGACCTTTTTTGTAGAGTGAAATTAGAGCTACAAAAAAGGTCCTCATCAGAATTACTGTATCTCCCTTAGATTCAGAGATATTTGAAAAAAACTAATCGTGAAATTTAATTGAGTTGTTTAGAATCAATGACTCTAGACTGAATTAGTTTTTGGAGAATATCTTGGAATCTGAAGGAGATGGAGAAATTTTGTTGAAGACCTTTTTTGTAGAGGAGAATGAGAGCTATAAAAAAGGTATTTACAAAAATTTTGATATCTCCCTTAGATCAAGAGATTTTCTTCAAAAACTAAATTGTTGTGAAATTAAAAACTCACCGCAAAATCAAGTACAAGTTCACACAATTTTTTGGCACTTTGACATGGCGGTCCATCCCCAGAGACTCCCCTCCTCAACAAATCCTCCATCCTGAGTAGAGTCAACTCATGTCGTTGATAGGCTTCAACAACAGGCAAATCATTTCCATCTGCATGACCAGCTGAATTGGTTCTCCTCACGTGATCGGGTCTTCTGTGATTTTTTGTGTGCCTGCCATCGGATTTGGCAGTGCGGGCTGAGGTGGGACCACTTGGAAGGATAGCAAATTTTCCAACAACTGGATCAAAATTGTCGGATATACCGTCACTCGTTAAAAATACAATGTCTCCCTGCTCGACTTCAGTCATTGCGAGAGTGAGATTATTCAATTCTGGGTTGCAACCGTCCACTGGGCCCAATGCCCCGAGGGCATCACGCATGTCTCGCATGCAGTGAATGTCGTGGGAGCCTCGAGTTATCTCTCGGACTCCGGTCTTTCTGAATTAAAGAAGTAAACAAATGGATTTTGAAAATATGAAGTACATTACAGTTAAATTCACATTTATCTCGTTAATTAGTGGTTTTAGGAGAAAATGTCAAGAGACCTTTTTTGTAGAGAATTAAATTTCCAAAGAAAAATGTCTCTTGCAATTTACCTCTAAAATCACTCATCAACGAGATAATTGAAAATTCAACAAGATTAATACAATGAGGATATAAAAATTAAGCAGTTTATAAAATTGAAATAAATTGTCCAAGCATTACAATGATACACCAACAGATAGTGGGGTTAAAATCAACATTTTAAAATTGTTAATATCTCCAAAACAAATAAAGTGAATGAGATTAACTTGATCTCATTTAAAAGCCAATAAAAATTTATTTAAAATTGTGCAAAGTTATTTGAATTTCACTCTCACGATTTTTAGTTATTGAACATTGAAAATAATCCATCAAGTCCAACTCTCTCTTACAAAGCTACTTATATTCCGGACCATAACTCAAAAAGGTACATTGCGAATTTAATCATATTTAATCGCGAACAAAAAGTAATTTTGGGACGATTATTTTGAGCTATTGATGAAGCAAATTGGTTGAATAATCGATTACCGAATTTAACTAAATTAATCCACCTAATTCATCTCAGTGAGGCTGAGATCATCTTCAATAGATATACAAAACTAAAAATAGACAAAGGGAGCTCAGTCGCACTCTCTCAGTTAATAAAACTGTAAGAAAGGGGGTGAGAACCTACTTGGAATAAACATAAGCGAGACTATCGCCAACGTTGCAAGTGCAGGCAACATATTTCTTTGGCCTCATGCTCGATCCCGGTGTATTTGGAAGTGGCAATACTGCACAAACAGTCAATGTTGTGAGCATTCCCTGTTCTTGGAGTATCAAAGCGTGAGCTGCATGAAATGAGCGTAACAGAGCTATGAATACGTCACGTGTTGTCGTAATACCACTGTTTAAGGGTGATGAAAATAGTGCTTTGTTGAGGTAGTCCATGCTACCGTGAACCGCTGAACGCGCTGCTAAACTCGCTTTTGGACCTGCAATTTTATTATTTTTCTTTAACTCATTCTCAACATCTGCTAATGTGAGTTCTTCCCCCTTTACATCTTTATTTGCTTTTAAAACTGATAGAACTGAGAAAATTATTTTTTTAAAGAATACGTTGGCATGAATTATTCTCACCCCAATTTACACCATCAGCAAGTGCTAATACAGCTGCATTTGGCCTGGCAGAAACAGCAAAACAATCAGCAATGGGCTCTCCATTTGTTATATCAGTCGTTGGATTTTTTTCGTAGAGAGTTGTGGCAACTCCATAGGCCATTTCGTGAGGGGAAAACCAGTTGGTAACTCCTGCAATTTCTTGAGTATTGGCTGACCCTGGAAATTTTATATCTCGTTATGTCTCGTTGATAGAAAGGGAATTAAGTAGATTTGAGTTTTTTAGGATATTTAGGGTTTTTTTAGTACAAAAAAATGATGAATTTCAGTCAGATGAATGCAATAAAACTGATAACAATTGATTTAAATGAATATTAATCGTCATTGGTAAAACGAGACAATTAAACTCAACTCTGAGGTCACTATTTGGAGATTATCTCGTTATTGGTGGGAGATGGTGAAATTTTTATAGATACCTTTTTTTTACCTCTCACTCTGATCTATAAAAAAGGTCTCTATGAAAATTCCCCAATCTCTCACAGATTCCAAGATATTTATCAAAAAAACTTGGCTCAGTGTGAAATTTACTCATATCGTTTTACCACTTTCCTAATCATTTCTTTGACATTGCAAAATACTAATAAAAATTATGTCTATATACGTTTTTTTCATTATTTTTGATTAATATACAATTTAAAAAAAAAAAAATCCTTGAATATCCTCAAAAACTGGACATGCCAAGCATAATAATCACTAAAATCATCATGAAGCAATTTTTCACTCTTCAAATCAAAATTTAAAAAATAAGAGAATATCATAGAGAATTCAAAGCCCTAAAATTTGGCACCTAAATCCTAAATACAAAGATAATGCAATAAACATGCTGATAAAATATCTAGCACCTTGCTGGGCCTTTTTGAATGGTGCTGGTGCACTCTTGGATTTTCTCAGTGGTATCATCTCATTGGCAAAGTCAGATGGAGGTGGAATGATATCATTATCAGAGTCAGTCTCGTCCATATTATCGAGAGTATCATCGGAAGCTGTTCTCAGGACAATATCAATTTTATCCTCTTCAGAATTATCATTGAGACTGTCACTGGAGCCATCGTTGTTACCTCCAATGAAGAAATCCCCTGTCACGTTAGCATTGACACAATTTGTATCAAATTTAACTGATTTGTCTGGCTGACTCATCACATTAGATAAATAATCATTGCTAATGTTTTCATCCATAAATTTAACGTTGTAATTTTCATTTCTCTCAGTTGTTTGTGATTTTTTATTCATCGTGTATTTGCTGTCAGGCTCGTACAATTTTCCAGCTGCACGTATTTTAACTCCACTGTTGTCTATTGGACACAGTGTTGTTTCTTTTGTGCGTATGACTAACCAACGATCATGCGCCACAGAAAATATACAATCCATCGAGGTGTTAACTGCGTTTTAAAGTCATTTAATTTGTGATTTTTAAGGTTTTTTTTTTGTGTTTATCATTTTTTTGAAATATCTCAGAATTGAAGGGAGATATCAAAATTTTTAAAAATACCTTTTTTATAGCTCTCATTTTTCTCTACAAAAAAGGTCTCTATGAAAATTTCTCCATCTTAATTAATTTCGGAGATATCCATGAAAAACTCATCTTCAAATTATGTAAATTCATCAAGTGCTAAATAACTCGTTTTTAATTAAATATGTTTTTTCGAAATATCTCGGAATTGAAGAGAGATATCAAAATTTTTGAAAATACCTTTTTTGTAGTTCTTTTTCTCCTCTACAAAAAAGGTCTCTTTATAAATTACGCCATCTCTCTTCTATTCTGAGATATCCTTCAAACAGTAAAGATGTAAAATTAATTTGGCTTGCATTTTGACTTTTATCACTCAATTATTCATCTTGTAGTTTAGATTTTAATGAATTGGATGTTTTTACGTGGAAATATTGATTTTTGTGTATAAATGGAAAGGTCAGGGGTATTTTTAGAATTGGAGATGGATCGAATTTATAAAACTCGAGGGTATTGTTCTATTTTATTCTGTCTTTCTAAATTTGGAAAAATAATAAGTGAAGTGAGGTATTAATGGATAATGGGGCTTACCAGTTGTTTGGGGATCATTCTGCTCCAGAATATCAATGTAATCGACATCTGGGTCACTGATACTCAAGTGTCTTTGCTTGAGGTTTACAGTTGTTAGGCCTCGATCTGGACCAGTTAAGGCAGCAAATACTTCTTCATCATTGTCTAGCTTACCCAGAGGTTTTGAGGGCAACTCTTCAGGATTTCTTCCATGGAGAATAATAGGTCCTTCTGCTTTTGGTTCCAATCTGAATATAAAAACCAAGTCAATCGAATGAATCCATGATTGAGACAAAATTGACATTTTTGAATTTTCAATATCTCATAAACAAACAGTACAAATTCAATAAATTTAGTTTAATTTTGAAGCCTGAAAAAAGACCTTAAAAGTGAAAAAAAAATTGTTGAATTTGACTCTGCCAATCTTGAGTTATTAACGATCAATTAAAGCCCATTTCATTGATTGAACTATAAATCAAATTCTACATTTGTTGTTAATCATGCATTTATCTCAAAAACTAGTCATTTTAGTGGAAAATGTCAAGAGACCTTTTTTTTAGCTGACAAAATTTCCAACAAAAAATGTCTCTTGACATTTTTCCCTGAAACCCCTCGTTCTCAAGATAATTCAAGATTTACAAAGCATGAAAAAAAATACTGTTTATAAATTCTTTTTACCCATTCAAATATCTCGTGATGAAACATCCACCAAGTAAATCAGCTGGTGATGATCTCGGTGGTATTGAATTTTCCCCCTGCCCAATATTCTCAACAGCAGCTGTCAAATTGCTGATTGATAACTGGCGCATAAAACCCACCACCTTTTTCCTCAGACTTGGCATGTTTATTCAATTCCTCGTTTAATATCCTAAATTTTGGAAATTTTCCCCCTCTCCTCATCCCCTGACATCACTCTGTAGCTATCGAAATGAGCCACTGGGTCACATCTCTCCAGAAAATCCTAAAAATCAAGAAAAATTCATTTACAAAACTCCAAAATAATAAAAAAAAACATAAATCATCGTCTCCATCCACTCGATAAATTGAATAATCACTTCAATAAATCCCAAATTGCTCAATTTAACTTCAATCAACGAACCTCTGTGTTTCGCGTGCACATCAGATACATTTATCACCAAAACTACCACTTGAGCCTCAATAAATACCCCTCGATGACTACCAGCCAATCAATAAAATCCAATCCCACTGAGTAACTCAGGAAATTCAATACTTCCCACACATATCTCACACATGAATATCAATTGATGATTGTCAAGACTAATAAAGGAATGAGAGTTGTATTGTGAGAAATTTCTATTGTCTTTTCACATGGAGAATTAATCAATGACCTTGATTGGATTCCAGAGGTTTTTTTTTATATATTTACCTTGTGTCGAAAATTTTTTAAAATTAATACTTGTGGAATGCACTTGATGAACTCATGTGTAGCATTTCAATTACACTACACCCGCGAAATGCATTTTTTTTTTAGGTATTTGTGATGAATACTAATGGGAGAGAGGTGTGTGAGCACTTGCAGCCATGTTTGATAAACTGTCAAAGACATAACCTAAAAGACAATGTTGAAAGAGGGGTGAGAGACATGACATTTTTCACGTGTTGTTGAATATCGAATTATCTCAGTAATGAGTGGTTTTAGAGCAAAATTTTGAAAACATTTTTTGTTGGAAATTTTATCAGCTATAAAAAAGGTCTTTTGACATTTTCTCTTAAACTCACTCGTTAACGAGATAAATCAATTATTAATAATGTCGATTTTGAATTTCGTGAGTAACAAGTAGATTCTTCTCATCTTAACAAATATCTGATTATCTCCGAAATGAGTGGTTTTAGGGGAAAATGTTAAAAGACATTTTTTGTGGAAAATTTTGTCAGCTACAAAAAAGGTCTCTTGACATTTTTATCTTAAATTACTTGTTAACGAGATATTTGTAAAAAGAAAAATTGGAGTTTTCTGGGGTTTTTTATTGATTCTGTTGGTGATATTCCCTATATCCCCACCATGGGTAGTTCAGTGATAAATTTATGAACATTTGGAGCAGTTGGAATTGTCAACAACGTGCTCCAAAGGTCAAGCAAGGAGGATAATAGTAAATAAACGGGATTTGGTGTGAATTTTTTGAGAAAATTGTCATGACACCTTCTGAATCGAGCAGTTGTGAACAGCTGGGGACTGGAGGGAGTTCTGAGACGTCTCCAGGGAGTGAAAAAATGCTGGATATCGAGGAAAAATATGATCTGGAGAGGTGTGTGGAGTGGATCAAAGCACGTGGACTTGACAAGGTGAATAAAAATGGAATAATCAATTTTTTATTTCAGTTTTTTTCTGGATTTTGTTGAGTTTTTTCGAGGTTTTTGGTGCTTGTGGGAGAAAGGAGAGTATTTGGGATTTTCTAGGGGTCAATTGGAACCTATCGAGGTTACGAGACGCCATTCAAACAGTGAGGAAATGCACGTACACCAGTTGAACTTTTGATAACCTTTTTCAATAATTCTATTGTTAATTCTGATTTAATGACGCAATTCAGATATTTTTATTCATATTTTTTGAATTTTTGTGAAGGATTTGATAATGAAATTATTGATTTATCATTTTTAATGAAGAAACCATCGAATAATTGATTAAATTCATTAATAAAAAGGATAAATCACAAAATTTTACTTTAGAAAAAATCACTTATTGTTAAATATCTCAGAATCTAATAGAGATATCGAAATTTTTGATAGGACCTTTTTTACAGCCCTCATTTAGCTCTACAAAAAAGGTCTTAATAAAAATTTCGATATCTCCCTCAGTTACCGAGATATCCTCCAAAAACTCATTTACTTAAAAATTAAAAATGTACAATTTTCTCTTTAGGTCTGTCTACAATTTCCAGACTCTTCCCTCCAGGATTCAGCAATAGTTGCTCTTCGTTTTGAAGAGCTTCTCAACAAAAAAGTGTATATTCTCGGTGATACAACGTGTGGTAGCTGCTGCATAGACGAAATAGCTGCCAATCACATTGGATCCGATGGAATTGTTCATTTTGGTCATGCCTGTCTGAATCCAACAGCTCGACTCCCTGTCTTCCATATTCTCCCCAAGAGGGACATAACCATCAGTGCCCTAATAACAGACTTTGAGAGAACCTTCACAGATCCCGAGGAGAAGATTTTAATATTCTACGACGTATCCCATGCCCATCAGATGGAAATAATCTGGAAATTTTTGAATAAAAAATACAAAAAAATCGTTCTAACGAGTCTAAATTGCACATCAAACATTGAATTTGTAGACTCTAAACTTGATAAAAATCCTGTGATATCTGGTCGTTGCTGGATTGTTGAGAATGGGTACAAAAATGAGGAATATACAGCTGTATTTATTGGGGAAAATGACAAGACTCTGGCATCGTTAGCCATGAGTATTCCAATGAAATCATGGTACCACACATTGGGCAATGGAATAATTCCCTTTGATGCTGTCTCGAGTCCTTGGTTAAAACGAAGAAGATATCTAGTTGAAAAATTGAAGGATTCCAAGACTGTGGGAATCGTTGTTGCTACTTTAGGAATTGAGAATTATCTAGATGCACTTTCTTCCATAAAACAAGTACTGAAGAAGAAGAAGAAAAAATCGTATATATTTAGTATTGGAAAGATAAATCCAGCTAAATTAGCTAATTTTCCTGAGGTAATTTTCAAACGATTTTTACTAGTATTTTGCAAAACGATATGAGTAAATTTCACACTGAGCCAAGTTTTTTTGATAAATATCTTGGAATCTGTGAGAGATTGGGGAATTTTCATAGAGACCTTTTTTATAGATCAGAGTGAGAGGTAAAAAAAAGGTATCTATAAAAATTTCACCATCTCCCACCAATAACGAGATAATCTCCAAATAGTGACCTCAAAGTTGAGTTTATTTGTCTCGTTATTCTGATGAATCTCAGTAAACTGGAATTTATCATTTTTTATAGAAAAATGGGATAAAACTAAATTTTTAATCCTCAGGTAGATGTCTTCGTGGTTATTGCATGTCCAGAGAGTGACATTTTTGACTCTAAGGATTATTTCAAGCCCCTGTTGACTCCTTTCGAAGTAGAACTGGCGTTCAACACTTCCAGAGATTTTTCCACTCACTACTGCCTCGATTTTCGACAGATTCTCCCTGGAGGATCGAACTACGTGGAATTTACAGCCTCAGACACTCCAGATCTCTCTCTGATCTCCAATGCCATCAGAACAGAGGAGCCAGAGGTATCTATTGAGACAATGAGTGCTCTAGCTTGCAGAGACGATGGGACTGTGGCAATTGGTAAAGCTGGTGCTAATTTTTTGGTTAAGAGGTCCTGGCAAGGACTCGAGCAGAGAATAGGAGAGGATGAGATTAAAATTGCTGAGAAAGGAAGATGTGGATTACCTGTTAGCTATGAAAATGAACCACTTAACAAAACTTAATTAATTTAATTGATTAAAATTGAATTGAGTAATTTATTTGTACAATTGATTAATAAAATTTTAATAAAACAGTTTTCTATTCGTTAATAAAGTCACTCTTTACATTAAAAACATTCATTGAGAAATGGTTAATCAGGATTTTATATTTAATTAAAAACAAATGCAAATATCGCAGTTCTTTAAATCAGTACCAACTGAGGAATGCAAATGAGTTATTCGTGTTCTTGGGTTTATCTACATTAATTCTGATCCCTTGGGATCTCTCTGCAGAATTCCCTTTATTCGTAATTCTGCTTGAGCCTCTTGAATTTGCTGAAATGGAAATTACAGATTGAAATTGTTGAATTTTTGATTATCTTGATAATGAGTGATTTTAGAGAAAAATGTCAAGAGACATTTTTTGTAGAAAATTTTATCAGCTATAAAAAAAGTCTCTTGACATTTTTCTCTAAAATCACTAGTTAATCAGATAATTGCATAATTAACAAAAACGTCTTATTTTAGTTGTTACAGTTTATCAATTTTGCAAATATCTAATTATCTCCATGATAAGTGACTTTAGAGGAAAATGTTAAGAGACATTTTTTGTAGGAAATTTTGTCAACTACAAAAAAGGTCTCTTGACATTTTTCTCTATCATCACTCGCTCTCGAGATAAATGGAAAATTGATGAAAGTGAATTAAAGAATTTCATAAATTTCTTACTCTTTTGAGTTGTTTAGCAGCTTCTTCACAATTATTGAAGGTAAATGTTCGGTAAAGCACTACCGTAGCTGCATACACTGCAAAAATGAACAACAAGATTGCTGGGAGGTAGAGAATAAAGTAATAATTGTTGGAAACCCATGGGGACTCAATTTTTCCTGTAATTGCAGCTGTCCAGGGGCCCATGAACAGTGTGAGACAGAATAACCATTCCACCAACTTTGTCATCTATTTTTATCGAACATAAACACTAATTATTGATGTTTTACCAATTAAATATGTTCAAATTTCCAATTACAATGATTTACCTCGATTGATATTATTTATCCTTCAAAATTAATTCACGAATTTTTTCCTGTATTTATTATTAATTTAAAAATATAAATATGAACTGGACTGTATTGTTATTGTTGACAGATTGAATACCTAACCTCACATTCTCATACCAGAGTGTCCAACGTGATGAGGATCTTCATTATCAACAGCTGATTCAACTTCACAAAAAAAAAAAACAGAACCATTCTTGCATTTTGTTTAATTAAATTATCTAGATAATGAGTGGTTTTAGGAGAAAATGTCAAAAAAGATTTTTTCTTGGAAATCTTTTCATCTACAAAAAATATCTTCTGACATTTTCTTATAAAATCACTCGTTAATGAGATAATCTCTAATTTCTTAAAATTCATTCCGATGAAGAATAGTATATTTCGATACAAGTGCGGAAAAGTGATTTTTGACTTGTAGGAGGTTTATAGCACGAGCCGAAGGCGAGTGATATAATCCTACAAGTCAAAAAACACTTTCCCCACGAGTATCGAACAACATTTTTCATCATAATGTGTTAAAAAGGGGCTTTTGAGGTATGCGAAGCGTGTCTGAAAAGTCACTTTTTGGCACAGCATGATGAAAAGGGATGAAATGATTTTGGTTTGTGATTGGTCTAGAGCCAACCACAAGCTGTAATCTGTTGCTTAGCAAGACTCGCAAGAAACCTTAAAAAAGAGCAGTGTTGCCAGACGTAATAATTTTCAAGTATTTAATTTTTTTTCAGATAAGTCATCAACTTTCTTATGAGCACAGCCACTGAAAATGATCAATTAATATTTACTCCTATATTTTTCATGTATTTTCTAATATTTTTATGAAATAAAAAATTTCTATCAATATTTCAAAATCTACATTTACCTTAATTACAAAATTTTATTCAACGAGATAATCCCAATTTGTAATTCAGCAATTAAAATTGAATATTTTTTTGTTACTTATTCGGTTATTTAAAACAAATAATTTCAAAATTTGAAACAAAAAACTATCAATCATATGTACAAGCACCTAGCAACGATGTTTATAACAAAATATAAACGATTTATCAGTCATTAGAGCAATCAGAGACGTTGGAAGACGCTTCAGCACTTATATTGAATAAAATAAAGTCGTAATAATTAATTTTCACCATTTGGATCCTAAAACGATTGGGGATGTCGACGAGGGCAAGCAGCAGATCCGAGAAGAAGGCTGATAAACCAGGGAGAATGATTCCCCAAGCAGACAAGAAGAAGAGGAAGCGAAAGAGGAAGGAGACCTACTCAACGTACATCTACAAAGTTCTCAGGCAAGTCCAGCCAGACATTGGTGTCTCCTCCAAAGCCATGAGCATCATGAATAGCTTCGTCAATGATATCTTTGAACGCATTGCTTCGGAAGCTGCTAGACTTGTTCATTACAACAAGAGGGCAACCATCACATCCAGTGAGATCCAGACAGCTGTACGCCTTCTACTTCCTGGAGAACTTGCTAAGCATGCTGTCAGTGAGGGAACTAAAGCTGTCTCCAAGTACAACATCTCCAAGTAAATTGGATTTTCTTCCATTTTGCATTGAATTTATTCATCTTTAGACCAATAATTAATCACCAAATTACTCTTTTTTTCAATGTAATATTTGATGAAATAAAGAAGAAGTTCGATAACTTGAGATTTGCAGAGTGAAATCTATTGTTTTTTTTTTTTCATTTTTGAGGCTTTTTATTTGACTTTATAATGAAATTAAATTTTTTTAATTTGGTTCATTTGTCTAGGAGATATTGAAGATTGAAGAAGATCCATTTTGAAGTCTTCTTCACCAAGTTGATTTTTTACATTTTATTGAGTAAGAAATTATCTCGGTAATGAGGAATTTTACAGAAAAATGTCAAGATACATTTTTTGTAGGAAATTTTATCAACTTCAAAAAAGATCTTTTAACATTTTTCTCTAAAATCACTCGTTTTCAAGATAAATAAAGAATTCATACTGCAATCTGTAAAATATTATCTGTTATCGGCAACTTCAGAAACTTGAATTATTCAAACTCTAATAACTCAACATTGGTAGAGTAAAAATCATAATTTTTTTTTTCATTTTCAAGACATTTTTCCAATCTTCAAAATAAGATAAAATTCATCTAAATTGCATTATTTATTCAAAAGATATCAATCATCTAAAAAAACTCTTGTCTCCTGTCATCAATCCAATTTCAAATAAATGATTTCCCCACTCTCTCCAAGATGGCGTCCCCCTAAATTGCCATATTTCCCCACAGATGTCAGTACTCAGCCCCTCCCACCCCCCCAACAGGCAACAAACCTGTGGAATTTCCATCCCTCCCACGATTCCTACAGTTTTCACTATGGAAAATAGTTGTGTTTCTTCTTTAATCGCGTCTCTAAATTAAAAACTCCCAATAAATCCCTTCAATATTCCAAGTGTACCCCTTAAATATGCCCTCAATAACCTCTCCCTACAAATACCCCCCACCATCAGTGCCTTAAAAACCTAAAATAATCATCAAATTTCACTTTTCAATATAAAAAAAAAAAAAAAAAAAAAAAATTAAAAAACAAAAATGCATCACAACAGAAGGAAAAAAAAACGAATAAATTACGGAGTTAGAGCAGTGGAATTAATGAGAGGCTCAAAGGGTTTTGGTTTTACAATATCAGGCCAACAGCCTTGCATATTGAGTTGCATTGTGACTGGTAGTCCAGCGGAGATTGCTGGACTCCGTGCTGGTGATTATTTAGTTGCTGTTAATGGTCACAATGTGGCTAAATTACCTCACGACGATGTTGTGCATTTGATAGGCCATTCAGAGGGTATTTTGAGATTACAAATAGCTGAAAATTATTACTCAGACTCTTCAGATGAAGAGGGACCTGCAGCATCTAGATCAAAACCTAAATATTGTCATAAACAACGAAATTCAAATGGTACACATGTAGCTTCAACAGCACCAGCTGGACCACAATTGCAATGCAGAGTTGCTAAAGTTGTCAGGGATTTGCAGAGTGGTGCTATGTTCAATGGAGAATTGGAGGGGGATAGGATGGTACAGAGTAAAATTCAATTCAACCAAAATGGTATTTATCATCGTTGGAATATGGCAAGTGCTCCACCTCTACCACCTCCACCTCATTCTCATAAACGGGATGCTGAGAAAATTGTTCATAGGACTGTTGTTGGGTATCTTGGGACTATTGATATTCCTAATCAGTTGCATCCTTCCACGATGATGCAGGTGTGTATTTATTGGTAATTAAATAATTTAGAGTGATTTTTTTTTTGAGAATTGTACGATGAGATTGTTTATTTTGGAGTTATCTTGGGAATGAGTGGATTTAGGGGAAATTGTCAAGAGACATTTTTTGTAGAGGAGTGAAATCTCTACAAAAAATGTCTCTTGACATTTTTTTTATAAAACCACTCCTCATCGAGATAATTTGATTTTTCATTTTTTTACTCAATTTCACTCAAATTGAAATGCAGAATATCTTGAAATCTAAGGCATATATCGAAATTTTCATAGAGACATTTTTTGTAGCTTAAATAAAGATCTACAAAAAAGGTCCTCATCAAAATATCTCCATCTCCCCCAGATTCTCCGTTATTATCAAAAAACTCTCACTCCAAAAAACAATTTACCCAAGATAATTCAATATTAAATTGTTCCAGGTACTCCGAAAATGCATAAAACGTTTAAAAGCAGAGAAAAGAAATCCCACAACAGTTCTTCTAACAATTCACGTAGCAAATATAAAATTAAGCAACTCGGAGAACAAAATAATAGCTGAATATCCCTCTCACCGAATAGTCTTCTGCAATTCTTTCTCAGACCTCGATAAACAGTATTTTGGAATAGTAACAAAATCATCAAATCACACAGACGAAATAGTCTCAAACTCGTGCCATGTATTCACAATATACTACAAATTAATAGACCACAATGTACATTTGTCCACCTGCAATATCTTCGGTTTTACATGCACAAAAACATCAGAATTGACAGTTTGTCAAGAATTTCCAGACAGTTGTAATGGCCTAATTGGTGCCATTCAAACTCTCTACATCTCCAATACAACAGACACTGATAATAATCCATTTGCTGAGAGTAACAGAAGACAGAGAAGAGCAGATAATCGTGAAACTGTCTCACCCCAACCCTCAAATATCTCAACATCAACAGCACATTCATCAAACAGTGACTCTGGAATTGGATTTAAAGATGATTTTGGAAGTCATTATTCAGTCACTGAGCGCAATATTAATCTCGATTTTTCCCAACCAAGACCACCAATTTTACAAATTATTAGTAATAATTTACAGATTAATTCGAGATTAAATGTTCGTGCAACAGGAGAAATTGTTGGTGATAAAGTACGAAAATTAACGAATGGGGATGAGGTGAGGAGAAATAGTGGGGATATCACCTGCCCTGGGCCATCTGCTGTTGCTTCAATGGCCAAACAAGACGCTTTGTCAGTTGGCTCATCGACATTTTCGAGAACTATTGCTGGAATGTTGAGGAGTTGTGATGCTGAGGATATGGATTATTGTGAGAATTATAGTGGAAATAAACTCAGTCCTAAGGTTTTTAATGTTTCTAAGACACTTGTGCACAGTATGGAGAATCTCAAGAAGAAGGAGGAGGAGGCTGTCGATGTATTTGTTAAACCTGCTGATGTCAGGCCATGGGGAAGTCTCCAGGAGATGCGAAATATTGGGGGATTGCAATCTAATTCTTCGGTGAGTTTATATTTAACTGTTTATTTGAATTTTATTGAAAATTTGAGATTAAGGATTTTGTAAATGATGGATTATCTCAGTTTTGAGGGGGTTTACGAGATAATTAAAAGAGACATTTTTTGTAGAAAATTTTATAATCTACAAAAAAGGTCTCTTGACATTTTTCTCTAAGACTAATTCTTCTCGAGATAAATGGAAAATTAGTGGAGATGTTGAATTTGATGAATCAAATATTGATTTATCTCGATAACTAATGATTCTATAGAAAAATATCAAGAGACATTTTTTTTTGTAAATTGTCTCCTCTACAAAAAATGTATCTACACATTTTCCCCTAAAACCACTCCTTATGAAGATAATTGTAAAAAACTGATAAGAAAAGTATAAAAATACTTAAAAAAAATTCACAAACTCTTGAATTCACTCAGAGAATTTCCTTTTCGCTCAGTACAGCAACTAGGTACTCTACCGTGTCGTGTATTGAGGCCGCGTCATCATTTCCTGTCTCTTACCCACAGCTAAAACCCTTCCCTCATGCACAAGTGAGAGAACGCGAATGAAGTTACACATACTCAAACAATTCTGTAGTAAACTATGCCAGAGGAGTGGGCATGGGTTAAAAAAAGTGATTGTTTGACTGTAGTTTCTCACACATACACTGGCCCCATGACGTATCGTTGGAGGGGCCCGACGTGCACGCTGTCAAAGCTGTAGCAAACGTCGGTGAGAATTGTGTTGAGCACTGGATCACGAATAGGGCGCCGCCCATTATTATCTATTTCTAGTTTAAAATATCACTTTAAATCGTTTAAAAAAAATTGTTTAATCATCATTATTCATTAAAAATCCCCTGAATTAATTAATCAGTGAATAAATGGGATTCCGTCAGTTCACTGGGAAGCGAGTGAGACATGGAGAGACTCGTCAAGTCAGTACGTAATACAAATCTCGTTAACGAGTGATTTTATCAAAAAAAGTCAAAAGACATTTTTTGTAGGAAATTTTTTTCTCTACAAAAAAGATATCTTGACATTTTTTCATAAAATCACTCATTAAAGAGATAATTGCATAATGAAGATATGTGATAGATAAATAACGTTAATTGATTTATTTTGTTCATTAAAATAGTTAATTAATTATTGTTTATTAGTACTTGATCATTAGTTTGTTAAATCCTCATAAATTGGAGTAATTGAGAGGTATTTGCAGCCCTAGTGTCTCGTAATTACGTAATTATTATCGTAATTTGGTTTTATTACTTCCTTTATTTAAATTTTTTGTCTTAAAATGTTCAACGAAGAAATAAGAATATTGTATGTATTATGTTAATAATTGTTGTCATGATTCTCAGAAGATAATAAGGAGAAAACAAATTGAATTAGCAATCGTATGAATTGGCAATGAACTTGATGTTTCGGTGATGATTCAATGAGTCAGTCTGGGTGAATTAAAATGATTAAATTGTCATTTTTTTTATTATTGAATTATTGAGAATGTCTGCGTGGGCTTTTGTTGATGTTTCCCACGCGTCACCTGTCCATTGGGAGAGAGAGAGAGAGTTTTTATTTCGATTTTTGAAGTGAATTTCTTCGTTTTTGTCTTGAGATTTTTGAGTATTTTATTTAGAGTAATTAAAATTGTAAAGGTTAAAGACTCGCGTGTGATGAGGACATGCGATTAATAGAGAGAGAGAGAGAGAGGGGTATTCACGAGAATTTATTTAATGACACAGTCGGTTCACAATCCACTTCCTCTTCACGTTTGTTGGAATTCTATCTGTTCTCTGTTTGGACAAGTTTTTTCATTAAATCATTACATCTGGTGGTAATAATTCACTCTCTTTCGTTTGGATCATTCGAGGGGGTATTGCAATAGGGGTACAGGTAGTTTTGAATGGTCGGTATTCGAAAGTTGGAGGAATTTACATTGTTAGAGTGTTTATTTGAGGTCAGTAGAAAGGATTGATGGATATCTTGATGGATTTGTGGATTTATCTTGGAAAGGAGTGGTTTTAGAGGAAAATGTTATAGGACCTTTTTTGTAGATTGAGAAATTTCTGATAAAAAATGTCTCTTAACATTTTTCTCTAAAATCACTCGTTCTCGAGATAATTTAATATTTAATATGACTGATGAGTGAAATTCTACATATTTGTTGATTATCCATTTATAATAGAAATGAGTGGTTTTAGGAGGAAATGTCATAGGACCTTTTTTGTAGATTAAGAAATTTCTGATAAAAAATGTCTCTTGACATTTTCTTCTGAGATCACTTGTTATCGAAATAACTCAAGATTTAGAAACCATGAAGAATTAAAATTGAAATTAAGTGAATATTTAATTTAAAAATAGTGTATACCAATGATTTATTCAAACTTCTCCAGATAATTCTATTTTAACATGATCTACAGTTATGTTTCACTCCAATTCAATGGATCCAATTCGAATGATTGGTAAATTTCACTCTGCACTTATGATTAAGGCCACTTCCGGAGAAACTGAGTCATCTGGTCAATTTGTATGAATTTAATTAATTGGGAGGACTTGAAAAAAATATTAAAATCATTATTCAATGTATATCGAATCCTTTGAAGATCCTAGATATGAAAAATATCCTTTCTACATGATTTCGGGGTCACGTCAGGCATAATGTAGGCCATTGTCCTATTTTCATGAGTATTATGATTATTATCATAATGCTTGACATAATGAGAGGAATTAACGATCTCTCGTGCACGTGAGAGTTTGAATAAATCATGGAGAATGTTTTTTTTTTTCATAATAAAATGTTTTTTTATTGCAGCTATATGGGAGTGTAGAGGCGTGCGATAAGAATGAGGCTGGACTTGGAGTGCGCTCTTGGGGGGCCGGGTTTGAGAACCTCTTGAAAGATCCAAAGGGACTCCAGACATTTGCAGTGAGTTAAATACCATAACTAATTAAAAATAACTCGAATAATCAACTCAGTACTGATATGACACAGGATGAGTCACTTTTTACTGTGAATTTTTGGTTGATATCTCTGAATCTGAGGGAGATAGCTAAATTTTTATGAGGACATTTTTTGTAGAGCAAAATAAAAGCTACAAAAAAGGTTTCAACAAAAATTTTGATATCTCTCTTAGATTTTGAGATATTGACTGAAAACTGATGAGTGAAATTGATTTATTCATTTATTTTTTAAGTAGAATGAGTTTTTGATGAATATCTCGAAATATAAGAGAGATGGGGAAATTTTCAAGAGGACCTTTTTTGTAGAGCAGAATTAGAGGTATAAAAAAGGTATCTACAAAAATTTCCCTATCTCTCTTAGTTCTCGAGATATTTTCCAAAATCCAATTTTTTTCTAAAGCAAAATTGAAAGATTATATTTTAAAATTTTCTCATAATCTAGGAATTCTTGAAGAAAGAATTTAGTCATGAAAATATATACTTCTGGGCTGCATGCGAGAGATACAAAGACACTGAGGATGTAACAAGTAGAAGACGACTAGCTTGGCAGATTTATCAGAGACATCTCTCAACAAATGCATCAGAGCCAGTGAATGTTGATAGTCATGCTGCTGGACAAATAACTCAGGAGCTTCTCAATCGTGCTCCAGAGGATCTTTTTCTCCAGGCCCAGAAACAAGTCTTCAATCTCATGAAATTCGACAGTTACCCTAGATTCCTCAAGTCAGCCCTCTATCATCACTGCAAGGAGACAGGAAATAGTGTCGTGAGGACTGAGGATCACGATCTTGATTTAACTGGCTCACCTAATGTCAAGTTGAAAAAGAGCCATTCAGATGCTGAGGATCGATGTAGAAAGTCTATTCTACCTTGGCATCGCAAGAATAGGTAATTAACAATAATTCAGTTTAAGTCGATTTCATCCTAAGTTCAGTTTTTGATGAATATCTTGGAATCTAAGCGAGATAGAGACATTTTCATAAGGACCTTTTTTGTAGCTCTCATTGTACTCTACAAAAAAGGTCATAATGAAAATTTCGATATCTCCCTTGGATTCTGAGATATCCATCGAAAACTGACGCCAGGATGAAATCGACTTGAACCGTTTTACCAATTCACTACTGAATTGAGAAAATATTTGAATTCGAGAAACCCTGAGAGAAAATTTAAAAAATAACACAGATAATAGTTCCCTGCCCCTGTTATAGATCAATTAATTAATTATCAACTCATCGATAATGTTTTCCTTGTGTTGCAGATCAAAGTCGAAGGATCGAGGAGAGTCTGAATACAATAAAACCCCAAATCGAGGGGAGCCGATATACAAGAGCTTTAGTACAATAAAAAGAGACACAGAGGGTAATAATAATGATGACAATATATCAATATCGAGTAGTAGATCATCCCTAGCTTCCTGGGACCTTGCATTACGTCAATCCTTCAGTAAACACGTGAGTTATTCCATATAAATTTTCATGAATTACAACATTTTTTGATACTGAATGCAAGTGTGTGAATACTTTGAGCATCATGTATTGTTATTTGTAGTCATTATCGTCGTACGATGGTCATAATGAAAAGAAAGAGGTACAGACAAAATGTACGGGTTTGTGTCGAGTTATTTTGCCTGATGGTTCAACAACTGTCGTACCAACGAGCCAATCAGAGAATATTAAAGATGTTGTTACTCGGCTTCTCGATAAACGGGCACTGTGTTATTCTAATTATGACGTACTTGTACTTGCCACAGACGAGGTTAGTGCAATTGATCCCTGTATTACTTTATTTTATTTTTTTTCTTCCTCAATTAAGAAAAAATGCACTTTCTTTTTATTTCGAGGCTATATTAATTAATTAATTCTCTTCTTGTTTACTTTGTGCACGATTTTATTGTTTGGTGATGGAAAATTAATTATTGCATAATTTTTATTTATTTATTTACTTTGTAAATTATTTGTAATAAGAATTGATTGTAAAGTGGAAAATTATTATTCAAAATTTTTTGTTATTTTTGATTTATCTCGGTTATGAGGGGTTTTACGAAAAAATGTTAAAATACCTTTTTTATAGATCTTAAAATTCTCTACAAAAAAGGTATTTTGATATTTTTTTTATTAAACTACTCATTACCGAGATAATTCGCTAATTAACTCCAATTTTCGATGAACATTTGATTGTCTCAAAAATGAGTGACTTTAGAGGAAAATGTCATAAGACCTTTTTTGTAGATGAGAAAATTTCCAATAAAAAATGTCTCTTGACATTTTTCTCTAAAATAACTCATTAAGAAGATAATTCAATATTTGACAACATGTTCAGAGATTTTTTGACTTAAATTAAACAACATAATTGATTCTCATTATTTTATAGATGATAAACCTTAAATACTCATCATCAGTGCTTGCTGGACAAGAAGTGGAAGTTGTACCAACAAAAGTACTAAAAGTTGATTTACCATCACGAAGAATAATAACAGTTGTGGCCCACAAAGGTCGAACATTGAGAGAAGTTCTCAGGCCTTTGTTGAATAAATATGGTTTCAAGCTTGATCTGATCACAATTTGGGGTGAAGGACATCCAGTTTCATTAGACATACCAGCTATTAATGCCCCTAGTCGGCTGGTATTAACATCCAACAACGAAGGTATAATTAATTTATCTTTTATCTTTAAAATAAAATTCAATTAAATCAATAAAATTATTCTATTAAATTCTTAGATTTTCAACGAGATAATTTACATTATCAAGAAGACATTGAGCAGGGACAGTCACAGCTTGATGAGATAACTAATAAAGTTTTTGAGGAACTTTTAGTCGTTAAGAGTACAAATAAATATCATTACAGTGAAGGTTCTTATAAGGTAATTAATTATTATCAATATTTTATTTTATTCATGACGATTTTTCGAGGATATCTCTTGATCTAGAGGAGTTGATGAAATTTTTATAGATACCTTTTTTGTAGCTCTAATTCTGCTCTACAAAAAAGGTATTTACAAAAATTTCTATATTTTTGTTAGATTTAAAGATATTCGTCAAAGACTCATTGTAAAATTCAACTTACTTGAATTATTCCAGATGAATTAATTTCTCTCTACGATTTTTTGAGTATATCTCAACATCTAGAGGAGATGGCAAAATTTTGATGAGAATCTTTTTTGTAGCTCTGATTCCGCTCTATAAAAAAGGTCCTTACGAAAATTTCGATATCTCTATTAGATTTAAAGATATTCATTAAAAACTGAACTTGACATGAATGCAAAATCATCATTTTAATTACAGTCTGACGATCAACGCTCTGAAGGCTCTTCCATCCTCTCCAGCAAGTTTTTCACGAGAGATACAACAGTTCTTGGAAAGAAAAAGGGAAAATCCAAGAGTAGTAATCTGAGTGAGAAGAGTAATCCAACGGATTATACTGGAGAAGAGAGTTCGCAATCTAGTAGACCACATGCTCCTCTAATCGCCAAGTGGCGAAATGGGGTCAAATTGCAATTACCAGGGAGATTCGAAGGTGATGGTGAGTGTTTACTTCATTTTATCCCATTTTAAATTGAATTGGTTTTTTTTAAAATTAAATTAATTCCATTTTTCTGTTTATATTTTAATTACAGAATTGTATGAAGGCTTGAAGAGAGCTCAGCGTTCGAGACTCGAGGATCAGAGGGGAACAGAGATTAATTTTGAACTTCCGGATTTTTTAAAGGTAAATAAATTAATGAATTAATTGAATAAATTCATTAGTGGAATGATGAAATGAAAGAAATGGATTTTACTGTTTTGTTTTCTAGATGATATCTTCGAATCTAAAGGATTTAGCAAAATTTTTATAAGGACCTTTTTTGTAGAGGAAAATTAGAGGTACAAAAAAGGTTCTTATAAAATTTTCTGTATCTCTCTTAGATTTCGAGATATTCACCAAAAACTCAACACCAAATTGAGTTGATTTATTTCTTTTTGATAAAAACGTTTTAATAACCAAAAATACTCGATAATCTCTCAATTGACTAATTAATTAATTGAATCCCAGCAAAATAAGGAAAATGGAAAGCACACAGACTCGAAAAAACATCGCAGGGGTAGACTTTTGGGATCAAATTCCGATTGTGCTTCAAAATTCTACGATTCATCTGACGACAATAAAAAGCAAAATATCGTTAAAAATCCGGTTTTTGAAAAGTGTCAATACAATCCTGAAGATCTTGAACCCACTTCAAAGCCTCTAGAATCGTCTCCAAGGTTTAAATCAACTAATAGCCTCGATGGAACCCTAGAGGATGGAGACAAGACAATAATTGAAAATGGAAATGCTTCTCAGTCAAAAAATGAAGAAATTTTTTTTGAAACTCAGTTTGTCAGTGAATCACCGGAAAAATTATCAAAACCTCCACCACTTCCGCCCAAACCTAAGGGTTTACTCAAAAGTCAAATATCACCAACAAAGCCTTTACCGCGAGGTACACAAATCAGTCCAATTGCTCCTTTAGAATCACGTGAGAATACAAATATTTTTTGATTCTTTATGAATGCATTAGAGGATTTTTCATCACTATTAATGTCTTCCAATGTTTGTCGGATGATAATTAGTGATTTCAGACACTGAAAGTATTTTTATTAATAATTTTTTTAATGAAAAAAAGGCAATTTCAGGGGGAATTGAAGCGTGAAGGGAAAAATCTATTTTTATATTTTAGTAGATGTTGATTATCTTGTTAATTAGGGGCTCTAGAAGAAAATTTCAAGAGAGCTTTTTTATGGGAAATTTTATAATCTACAAAAAAGGTCTTTTGACATTTTTATTTAAAACCACTTGTTAATGAGATAAATGCAAAATTGTAAAAAAAATCAATTTCCCATTTTTTATTGTTAATTATCCAATTAACTCGGTAATGAGGGGTTCTAGAGAAAAATGTCAAGAGACATTTTTTATGAGAAATTTCTCAATCTTCAAAAAAGGTCTCTTGACATATTCCCCCAAAATCCCTAGTTTCTGAGATAAACCGATAATTACAGAATACTTTTTGACATTTATTTACAAGTGCCTTACAATATTTATAAACTAATAAAAAAAATTGCAATGACACAATATCTTTTAAACGAGAGAATATTTTAAGCTCCTGGTTGTACAGGATCGAAATTAATGAATTTATAATTATTTATAAAATGTGAAAAAAATAATAGATAAATAAAAAAACAAAAATTATTTTACATGCAGAACAATATTAATCAATTATTAAATTTTTATTTATAATTAAAATGATGTAATATCGAACATAATTCAAAGATAAACACTCAGCACCACGTGCTCATGCTTCTAGCCAATAAAAATGCAGCATTAACCCTCGACACTAGCGCCACAAGTGATCATCACATTGAACGATTCATTTGAGAGGATTTAATATTTGTCAACAGGCAAGAGCTCACCGGCACCTCAACTATCGTCTGTTTTATTATCCCCAAATACCTTCTGTTTACCTTTTAAACTGATACCAGAAGCTTCTTATTGATAAATTCAATATTTTCGACATTTTTCTAGTGAAATAAATTCCTATTTATGTGAATGGTCAATTGAATACATCACGTGAGGACTTTTCTCCTGCTATTTCCAGTCTAATTATCATTCTCGAGGTAAGAAATATTATTTTTCATTTTTATCATTATAATTCCCTATATTTTGTGAATATTCGACAATTTTTTAGAATTTTTTTACGAAATTCTAACCCCAATTATGTGGGAAACAATGCCACATGTTTTTCGTCATTTCCCGCGTGAATTTATCGACTTTTCTCCATTGTTTATTCAATATTCATCAGTTATATTGATTAATTAATAATTAAACAGTGATAAGAGATTGATAATCAATTAATTTGAGGGGTTAAAGTGTTGAAATAGGTGATGGGCAATTTTTTCTCGAACCGTTGGACTTTTTCTTGGAAAATTCGCATGAGTCAGTTCCCGCCTAAATTCCATTCTTCTCTCCTCATTTATTATTATTTCCTTTCATTCATTTTATCGTGGAAAAACAACAGATTGTTGATTAATTTTTATTGATAATTAATTTTCAAGATTTTTGAGAGAAAAATAAAAAATGATAATTTAACGAAAAATTTCTCAAATTTCTCAGAATTTAGATTCGATTGGCAACTGTCGTAGGGAACATATCCTTCGATTTAGTCCCTCTCGTGTAACATGACCTTTATGAAAAAAAAAATGATCACAGCGGGAAGTGTATCTTACATGAGAAATATTGTATGAAAAGGGTACGTGTGGTTTTAAAAAAATAAAGAGGAAGTGTGAAATTCTATGTGAGCAGGAAAGAGGGAGAGGGGAGAGTGCGGGAGAGACTTGGATTATGTTGGGGTGCCAAAGACGGTTGAAAAAATTAACTGAATTTACCATAATTATTATTAATTCATTAATTAACCTCATTAAGTGAGAAACAAATTGGTGAAATAAAATTTTTTTACAAGTTAATTTCTTGATATTTGATTATCTCGTTAACGAGTGATTTTAGAAAAAAATGTCAAAAGACCTTTTTTGTTGGAAATTAAATTTTCTAGAAAAAAGGTCTCTTGACATTTTCCCCTAAAATCACTAGTTAATGAGATAAACGCAATTAACAAAAACATGAGATTTTACTTTTTATAATTTATCAATTTTGAACATTGAATTAATTATGCAATTATCTCCATAACGATCGTTTTTAGAGGAAAATGTCAAAAGACCTTTTTTGTAGATCACAAAATTCTCTACAAAAAAGGTCTTATCACATTTTCCCCTCAAATCACTCACTTCTGAAATAAATGAATAATTAATAAAAATTGTCAAATAATCAAACAACAATTCTATACATTTACCTCTGGGGATCAATTAAATAATTAATAAAGGATTGATTACATAAACCAAATGACATTGAACATCATCCACTTAAAAATGTTTCTATAATAAATTCCAACGGGTGAAAATAAAAGAAAAGAAAAAAATTTCAACGGTCGTTTTGTCTGCAGTCATAAAGCCACGATTGGCTCTCCCCACTACAGATTCATTTTTTTTCTCGTGCTCTCCTGGGGCATTCATCATGTTCCTCCCTCCCACGTATATTCGCAAACCGCTTTCATTCAGTTAAGTCACATATAACGCTCGATTTCAACCGTCTCCACATATTTTCCTCTCGAGTGCATTCGTGCATTTAATCCGACTCTTTTTTTTTTTCCCCCCTTTCGATTTGAAGAACCTTGTTATCTCTCTTCCGGTGAGTCCACCACTAGTTATTATTGTTTGATAAAACTAGGTTGAATTTTTCTATTTAATTTAATTATGTGGAGATTTGAATAATTAGGAAGTTGATATTTTAGCTTGAACGGATGTCATATTTTGTGTTGAGTGTTTGCACATTTTTATGGTCTCTGTTTTGGTCTATTTAACCCCTCGAACTCCGAGGGGAATTTGTGGATTTGCCTGACCAACTGTCGTGATCCCATACTGAGACATGATAATGTCGATTTAAAGTGTTTAAAAATTATTGAGTTAATAATTATGTGTTTATCTCAAAAACTAGTGATTTTAGAGAAAAATGTCAAGAGACCTTTTTTGTAGAGAATTTTCTGATTTACAAAAAATGTCTCTTGACATTTTTTTCTAAAATCCTTCGTTATGGAAATAATTGCATAATTAATTCAATGTTCAAAATTGATAAATTATAAAAAGTAAAATCTCATGTTTTTGTTAATTGCGTTTATCTCATTAACTAGTGATTTTAGGGAAAAATGTAAAGAGACCTTTTTTCTAGAAAATTAAATTTCCAACAAAAAAGGTCTCTTGACATTTTCTTCTAAAACCACTTGTTATCAAGTTAATAACAATATAAAACGTTTCGATTAATAACCACAATTATCATAAAGTGAAATTTTTTTAAATCTAACAACAAACAAATAATATCTGGAATTTCCAACCCTTTTCATATATAATCCACAGTCTCCTATGAAAAGACCTTTTATTGACGCGTATTATATTTACACTGTACACCCATAACTGTCTCGATAAGCCCCGAACAACATCCGTTCCTCTATTTCTCAACAGCTGATTAAATTCTCACACTTAAACTATCTTCATTCTTATGTTTCAGTTGCGTCAATTGGAGTAAAATTCATTGATACATTCACACTTGAGGTCACAAGAGGCTCTAAAAATTAAAAAAAAATATCTAAACAAGTGTAAATTCCCAGAAGAAGGAAAAATGCAGGCAAGAAGGACTGCACCACTGGAAAAAATAATGGAGGAGAATTCTCCAAGACCGATAAATAAAAATTCCATTATGATATCTCCAGTTGCTCAAATATCCCAAAAACTCAGCAAATCGAGTCTCTCCTCATCTCCAACATACCATGAACATCATAAACTGGGTGAGTACCCTATTTTATTCAATAATTTATTGTTTATTAAATTGTTAAAAAGGGAGTATTCCAGTTTTATGAATAAACCAGTTTTATACAATTTTCAATGGGACAGTGAGGGGTTTCCCCGTCCTTGAAAGGCATATCTGACGTCTCGTGTCTTCCACCCTGTTTCTCCAGGGGTTCTTAATTTTTTTTTCTTTTTTTTTTTTTTCATTTTTTAAACTTCATTTTACCCAAAAAAAATAAAATTCTTGAAATTACTAAATTTTTCATTTTTTAATCTCATTTTAATTAATTAAAAAAAATGTCATTATCCATCAGAATATTTTAAATCACTTAATTTTAAATTTCCAGTTTTTTAAAAAAAATTTATTAATTAAAAAAAAATTAATTAATTCTGACCAATGATTAATTAATTTGATGACAATTATTAATGAGGGGTTTATGAAAAAGGTACTAATTAGATGGGATTTAACTAATAACTGGTATTAATCTGTGGAGAGAGACGAAAGGGTTGGAGTTTGGATTAATTTTCGACAATTAAATAATCGGAAGGGTCAGGGCTGAGAACCCCTCGGGGTTTTTGGGAAGAATGAGGGAGAGAGAGAGAGTGGCAAGTAGCTCGTGCTAGCTGGGTTGAAGACCCAGGTGCTCACCTGCCCCTCACTATGGGTGGCTGTCCCCGGTGCCCCCTTTTTGCCAGGGAAACCCTCACACATACAATTTTATTTTGATGTGTGGGTAACTTAGGTATACGCAAAATGCCCTCCCAGGGCACTGACCTACCCTTATTGCTTAACTGTGAGAGGACAGACCGTTAGGTTGAATCAGCTGTTTTTGTAAATGATTAATTTTTATTGCAAATTTGTTAATTAAATAATTTATTGACTTTTCATTGTTATTTTCAGGTGATATTTTCTTATTCGGGATTTATCTCAATGGGGAATAATTTTAGACAGAAATGTCAAGAGACATTTTTTGTTGAGAATTTTATGATCTACAAAAAAGGTATTTTGACATTTTTTTCTAAAATCACTCATTATGGAGATAATTGAATGTTTAGTACTTTATTCAAAATTAAAGAAAATTTAGTATTTTTTTTATATTGCATTTATCTCTTTAATGAGTGACTTTTAGAGAAAATCTCAAGAGACCTTTTTTGTAGATCAGGAAATTCTCTAGAAAAAATGTCTCTTGACATTTTTCCCTAAAGTCTCTTATTTTCGAGATAATTTGATATTTGATGACGGAGAGATGTTGAATTATTTCTAATTATTAATGTTTAAATTTAAGAAAATTTAATTCAATGGCGATTTCTTGGTAGTAATAGTGGAATTGATGTTTGCAATCTGCCTTCTCCCGTTGCTCTCCATTCTTTTGATATCAACATCTGGAGGAACAGTCGCAAATTTAGGGGATCTTTTGAGCAAAAAAAAAAAAAAAAAGAGAGAGAATGGAGTGAAAAAAACTAGTGATCTTTGAACATACCGTATCGTGGCATTCTTACGTACATTATTTTACGAAGGGTGTGCATATTGGAGGGTGAATGCGTCTGCTCTTCTCCCCTTCGATCTTCCTCGCCTCCTTTTTTTCTTTTCCTTGGGCTTGGCCCATTCAGTTCAACTGTCTCCCGATACACTCGGTGAATTTAAAGGGACAGACATTTAAAGTTTAAAGAGCACAATTCTTCATTTCACAATGGATGAAAGGCTATAAAAAATTGTGCAAACTGTCATTTACATCGTTTATAATTCGCAATAATTTAATATATTTTTTTTTTCAGATTTTATACAATTTTTAGGCTTTTTAAATGATAAAAATGGCAATTTTTGACTGAAACAATTAATTTTTAAACAATTGGCCAGTATATTAATTAATAGCAAATGTTGCAGTGAATAAATCAAGGCCAATGAACTGAAAAAACGTACATAGACGTAATTTTTATTAGTATTTTGCAAATGTCAAAGAAATGATTAGGAAAGTGGTAAAACGATATGAGTAAATTTCACACTGAGCCAAGTTTTTTTGATAAATATCTTGGAATCTGTGAGAGATTGGGGAATTTTCATAGAGACCTTTTTTATAGATCAGAGTGAGAGGTAAAAAAAAGGTATCTATAAAAATTTCACCATCTTCCACCAATAACGAGATAATCTCCAAATAGTGACCTCAGAGTTGAGTTTAATTGTCTCGTTTTACCACTTTACTACTTAAATAACAATTAATATTTATTAAATCAATTATTATCAGTTTCAATACATTCAACTGACTCTGATGAATCCCAGTAAACTGGAATTAATCATTATTTGTGTTGAAAGAAAATAAAAAAACGTAAATTTTTCTCAACATCTTGAGTATAACCAGAGGAAATGAGGAAAAAAACATATTGAGATAATACTCTCCATTGACATATCTCATCATCTATTTCTCGATCTGTTAACACCCCGCGAGAACGATGCAATCTACCACAATTTGAGAAAGTCCAACGTATCATAACAAGGGCACCGTATGCAGTCGTTTCGGCTCGTTGAACTAGGCTTGTGTCCAACGGAAAACGTAGGCACGAGTCCATGTAACGCAAGGTGGAAATGCCTTATGGCTTGGTTTATTCACCTGTTCATGACATTGTCCACGGGGGCGTACACTTTTCTCCAGTGTTTTCCTCACCTCATGTATAAATTTATTACGAGTATCATAATCCAAAAACTCCAACTGATTAAATTTTTTTTCTTCCAGAATTCGATGAAAAAAAAAAATCTCTTCTTCTGTATTTCCAAAAACATGTGGGGCAAAATGGGTTTTTAAAAATTTTCATTAATTTTTAATGACAAAAAACTCGACTATTCTAATAACAATTTGAATATCTGGAATAAAGAATAATTTTTGTGAAATAAAAATAACATAAGAAATATACAACTAACTGAGACCATCGCCGGGACCTTCTCTAACAAAAATTATTAGCATATCCCGTAGGGCCGGTAATGCAGGTCCCAGTTCTCATTTTGGCTGGTATACGGGCGTGCAACCCTTAACGGTCGTAGTACCGAATTGCTAATCAACTTTTTTTATTCCTGCCTCTCATTCTTCTCCGTTCAGCCAACTTTATCCATTCTTTACTTTCTTTTTATCTTCACTCGTTCTCCTTTTTTTCATAATAATCAGAGGTATGAATATAATGTAAAAGCCATTCCTGTTTGAAACAAAAAAATCAGAATATAGTTTTTTTTTTTCAAATTTAATAAATATTCATTATTTTTTTTCAAAATTCTGTGGTGAATTGGTGAAACGGTTCAAGTCGATTTCATCCTGGCGTCAGTTTTCGATGAATTTCTCGGAATCTAAGGGAGATAGCGAAATTTTTATTGTGACCTTTTTTGTAGAGGAAAATGAGAGCTACAAAAAAGGTCCTTATGAAAATGTCTCTATCTCGCTTAGATTTCAAGATATCCATCAAAAACTGTTTTACCAATTCGCTGCTGAATTAATTTTATCATTTTTTTTAAGAATTTTCTCGAGAAATCGGAGAGTAAAAATCAAATGGTCTGAATCATAATTATTGATAATGATGATGATTATGGTGAGAATGATTATTAGATTTGGAAAAATGAAAAACCTTAAATTGTGATATCGATAGCCAAATCGAATGAATACAATTAAGTGGGCACTCCCTGGGTGCCAATACTCATGGTGAAAAAAAAAGGTGTATATCATCTACATGTATATGTATAGATCCGTTGGATGAAAAATTCGTTGGGCGCGTGCCGGCTGCGACTCACCCCTCGTTTACTCGCTCTTGCTAATGCTGATGTGAGACTGGAGACCGGGCGAACAACCACAGTTCACCCAACTTACCCCCTATGTACGTCTGTCTACTAGTTTTCTCTCTTTTTAACTGTGTACCTTATGTACATTTTGGCGACAATCCATTGCCAAGTGATTTGGCAGCCTCGAGAATACCCTTGAACTTTCTTTCAACAATCATCTTGAATCGCAATTCAAATACTTTTGAATGACTTTGAATGAATTGCTCGGATGAATACATATTATATTATGAAATTTTGAGGCAATGTAGACATTGATATCTGCTATCTGATAATTCGGAATTTGCTTCATCAATAGCTCAAAATAATCGTCCCAAAATTACTTTTTGTTCGCGATTAAATATGATTAAATTCGCAATGTACCTTTTTGAGTTATGGTCCGGAATATAAGTAGCTTTGTAAGAGAGAGTTGGACTTGATAGATTATTTTCAATGTTGAATAACTAAAAATCGTGAGAGTGAAATTCAAATAACTTTGCACAATTTTAAATAAATTTTTATTGGCTTTTAAATGAGATCAAGTTAATCTCATTCACTTTGTTTGTTTTGGAGATATTAACAATTTTAAAATGTTGGTTTTAACCCCACTATCTGTTGGTGTATCATTGTAATGCTTGGACAATTTATTTCAATTTTATAAACTGCTTAATTTTTATATCCTCATTGTATTAATCTTGTTGAATATTCAATTATCTCGTTGATGAGTGATTTTAGAGGTAAATTGCAAGAGACATTTTTCTTTGGAAATTTAATTCTCTACAAAAAAGGTCTCTTGACATTTTCTCCCAAAACCACTCATTAACGAGATAAATACAAAATAAACAAAATGAACAACTATTTGTTCGAAATACCAAAAAAAAACGAAGAATATGGAATTTAACCCATTATATTTTCTAATAGTTGTTGATAAATTTTCTTAGACATTCATATCAAACCCCGCCCGCTCGTAATTAAATAGGGAATATAATGTTAAGTATGTTTAACCGGTGTTTCCTCGATAGTTGTGGCCTGATGAACACGACATCCAGATAGAGAGAGAGAGAGTAGAGCACCCGGTGTGTGCAGCCAGTAGTACGAAGTGTACTCCCCGATCTAACGCTCATTTGGTACAACATATGGTATAGCACCAACTAATTCCGTGCATGCACGTTTTTGATATCAACTGCTGGCGTTAAACATTTTCCCTCCAAAGAGGAAAATTGTGTTATCACAATGTTGACTCCCACCAAAAATCTGACATTATACCCTACCAAGAGGCAGACCCTCAATCATTATCAGCATAAATCACCATCTCATAATTTAACTATGCATTAATCTCATTAAAGAGTGATTTTATAAGAAAATGTCATAAGACATTTTTTATAGAAAATTTTATCATCTACAAAAAAGGTCTCTTGACATTTTTTCCACAATTCACTCATCCCCGAGATAATTGCATAATTAACAAAAATCCTCATAACTCCAGTAATAAAAGTTATCACTGAACCCAAGAGTCAAAAGTGATATAAAGAAGGGGAATAACAATGACTCGTTAGTGCTCTGGATATACATGACCAACCCTAATATATATCCAGTCCTGTACATACATATCTTTTATGTACACGCCATTTATACCAGAATGCTAAAGCATTTGGGGAACAAATACGTTGGCCACGAAACGTTAATGCTGTGCGGCACGCGTTATAACGTGAATCATACTGGGTTGTACAGTATCTGGATGAGAGGGTGACCCCAACAAAGATGCTCCCCCGGTATGCTCAACTCCCTGGTACAGCCTGACAAAACCCGTCGTAACCGTTGGAACGTGGGAGTCTGCAGAGACTCGACGGGTGCATTAAAGCTCTTCAGATATCAAGTACTGGTTTTTTTTTCTTAAAAAACTTTTAAACTGACTTTTTTATAAATTAAATTGGTTAACTGTGCGAGTTTTGTTACGGTGGGGTAACTTACACCTGTTTCAAGGAGTTAATGACTTCAACACATGGCGTCATTGTTCCATTTATAATCATTATATCATGATTTTATTTTAATTCATTTGTCTGACAATAATTTTCCTTAATTTGTTTATTTATTTATTTTTCAAATTAATTGCAGGACCTCACAGGATATTATTGGATAGGATTCTGGAGTAGCAAGGAGGGAAACCAGGATAATTCTCGATATTAGTTTACAAGAATTTTTACTGAAAAAAATGATAGTCCAGACCGGGATTTGAACCCGGGACCTTCCGATTATGCATCGATTGCTTTTCCAACTGAGCTATCCGACTTTTTTTTTTTTTTTTTTTTCAAGAGTGTTTATTCAGACATAATCAGATACATTGAGCGATAATATTCGTAAAAAACAAACAAAACAAATTACAATTAACATATTTTCTTAATTCTATATACAAGCAGTTGCTTGGGTGCGTAGAATGTTCTGATTATTTATTTAACTTGGGTTGAGATCATTAGAATGAGTTTTTTTTTTTTAATTTGAGTTTTTCACAAACAATATTGATATGAGGTGCCAGAAAATGTCTACTTAAAAACCCGGCTCTGAACCACTTTCCAATATCAAATTTCTAGCCAACGTGTCAATAGAGTCATTAAATACATCAAGACATTTGTCATAAGCAATCAAACCATTTACAGCATTAGTTGACCTATAAGTAAGTGAATGAAGGTTCATTGCTCTTAGGATTTTCTTGAAAATCGTTTGGTTTCTCTTGAAAAATAATTTCAGGGGTTTTAGAAGTTTTCATTTCGGTTTTTCAATGGTATTCCAACGTATTACGATTACAGCTGATAGCATGCGTCAAATGTGGGCGTCAAATATCGATTCGTGATGTGGGTAAATTATACACCAACGGGCGCGTGCCACCGTTACAAATACACTAGTTCTCTCTTCCCCTCACTCTTATATGTTTTTCCTAAAAGTAAGCGGCACACTCTGGCCATGGGGGCGATCTAGTATTTCCTGGACACATGTGTACCAGAGATTCGGGGTTATTGTACTCAATATAATCGTATTATCAATTCATCCGTAATTCTTTCTCTAGTGTCATTTGAATAGTAATCGAAGCATGTGCGATTTTAAGGGTTAAATATAAATTTAAATAATTTTTTTTTCTTTAAATCCTGACGAAATAAGAATTTATGAATTTGTTTATCAAAAAGACAGGGAAATTTGATTGAAAATTGTGAAAAAAAGATGGCCCATTTTGCCCCAGTATTGAAAAAAAATCAATCGTGACGGTTAAAAAGTTTTTTTAGAAACAAGTGGGGCAAAATGGGTTGAAAAAAAAAATTGGTAATTAAAAAAAAAAATGAAGAACAATATTTACAATTTAGAATCCTAAGAAATGTTCGACCCAAATACTCAGCATGATACGTCTGCACCCATATATACCACCATATGCATGAACTTTACCCATTTGAGTTCAACGTACACATGCCTAACATATATATAATAATAAATGTAAGAAGTGCTCATTCTAGCAATATAACTCCCTGGGTCTTCATTTCGTCTCCTTGTGCATACTCAGATGACGGACATATGAGCACACATGGGGCAATGTAGAGTTCTCTCCTCGTGTATTGCCACCTGGCACGAGTATTTTCTCCATGCCCTACGGGTTTTTGCAACCCCTCAGTATTCGACTCCCTGCATTTTTATATATAACTATAGGCACTGGTGGAACACCAGTATAACGCCATTGCCATCATACACCCCAACCCCCTTTGGACTTGGCTCGTGCCACTGTGTATTGTGGTGGGGGGGACTTCGAGGTGGAATGAAATGAGTTTTGAAAAAATGTTGAGGGGGCTGCGAGAGCAAACCCGGACCTTCCCCCCTCATGTAAAACAATTATATCCCTTTTTTTTTGGAGTTATCGGAAATTTAAGATTTTTTCTTTTGATATGCGGGCGTTGCTCTCTATTTCATCATTTTGGTGACAATTTGATGAGATTGAATTTCATTTGAGATAAAATTAAATAAATAGCCCATATTGCCCCAGAGGAATTGCATCAAAGCTGAAATGTTTTAAAATCCTTGTGACTTTTACCATCAGCTAATGAGTTGCGTTGAATCAGTATGTCTAAACGTTTCATCCCAAAAATAGATATATCCACCCTCTCCGATTCAACCCCCTCCAGTGAATTTATATTTAGTATTTCCGTTGGCACGTGCCCCCCCTGAAACTTGCCAAGATTCCCCAACTGGTACCTCCCTCCATGCAAGCTTCTTCATTCGTCAAACTAGAAACGTACAAATCATCCTGTATAATATATCAAGCCATTCCTCCAATATTCAAATCCCACATTTCCAACTGTGAGTTTTATATGATTCAACTGACTCCACCACAATCCAAGTTGGAGTTAAATATTTATAAAGACGTTGGAACCCTGATTTTCGTTGATTCTGAACGGATGTTTTATACACACGAATGAGGCTTCCCCTCATTAGAGGAAGGAGGGCGCAGCCCTCCTCGGATCAGTGTAACAGGATGAGGCCAGGACGTTGAAAAGGTCAAGGTTCGAGACTCGGTCAAATAATCAGCTGCTATTTTTACTCATCTTGCTTTATCATAAATTCACATCTCAACGCAACTAATTATTCATTCAATTAAGCATTAATTTTCTACCTCTAGGACCAGATGAAACGGCCACAAAACAAAATTGAAAACGGTGATGTCAAATCGTCACGGCGAGTGCATCGACTTCCTGCGGAAGTCACTAAACCGAAACATATATAGTACGCTCTGAAAAAGGTGAATGTATCGGAGGAGGGCTGTACTTTAACCTGATGTGACCTTTGGTGGGTGCCATGTGACATGTTATTCAATTATAAATATACATGTTTTAACATGTCCGTTGAAGATTGAATCATTTACATCAAATTCCGAAGATTGTTCTTCATCAAACTGCATCATCAATATGGAAAATTCTATCCCAAAGAACTGCACATCCGTGAGTCGATAAATTCCTGAAGAATCCTTCAAACCTATATCTACAAATATCTCTCGAGACATTTATCTTGGGATTCTGCACCCACCCGAGCAACTCAGTCGGTAAAAATCGATGAGGAGCCCTTGGAAACGGTCAGTTGAGGGCCTACAGCTGATGTGAGGGGGAAAAGAAACGCGGGAAGATGATGATTTGGCGGGAATCTACAGGCTCCTAGTGTGGACCCATTAATTGATGATGGGGAGACATTCTCATATGCTTTGAGGGAATGGATCAAATCTTCATGTTGTCCTCAATGTTCATTCATCCTTGCAGGGGCTGGCAAGCTGCGGTTAATTAATTAGTCATGTGTTAACTTCCCATGAAGACTCTGGTTTTTACCAAGGACATGTGTGATATATGCAACATATGTATTGGTAAGATCTGTCGGATGTTGTAGATATAAAGTTTGGTTACCCTTCTTCAGTCTTCCGGGAGGGGGATTAATACGATGTGGAAGGGAGAATAACAAGCTGAGTTGACTCATTTCCTATGTTTCCAAGAGATTCTGAATGGAAATTTCTAAAAATGATGTCTTTGAAAAAGAAATTGAGGCCTTCTTTTCAATTCTTCTGAAAAGTTACGGTAAAATGAAGACATTTTATTCAATCGCTTCAATTGTTGATGATTATGAGCAAAGAAGGTACCATTCACGTGCGAGAAATCGATTTCCGCTGGGAAGTGTCCTCTTTCGGAAGTGCATAAACTGAAAAGAGAATGGGAAGAAATTTAACAAAAAAAAAAAAAAGGGAGAGGTATAGTTGTGTATGTATGCTTTGTGGAGCCGCGTTACCCTGGGAGAAGAGGAGCGCGTGGGGGTGACCGTGAGACTCCTCGAGACCTTGGTCAACGTTGTCAACATACGTGAGGAATACGTTGGTAGGAGTCGTCAGACCCCTGGGGATAATCATCATGTGTTGCGCACATGCAACCATTTGAATAGGCTTCTTTCGTTCACTCAATACTTGTAGGCGTTATTTCTGGGAATATTTGGGTTGGGAAGAGTCAATTTGTACCTGAAGAAGATGAAGACAATGTCAATTAGCGAATAACCCGATTTTCTTTGTCTATCAATTGATTATTGATCGTTATTTTCAATTTCTATCATCGTTTCAGGAAAATGAATGAAGCAGAACAATTTTTTATGATGGATTTGTCGGTTTTTATGATAATCCTGTTTGATATCTTCAATAACAACATCAATCACGTTTATTATTCTCTATAATCATATTGATTTATTCATTCACCCAACAAATTTGATACTATCACCATGGATTAGCAACTATACACTCTTGATTGGCGGAAGAATCAGAGTTTGCAAAGGATGCTGAGTTCTACTGATAGGGGAGATACCAAATGGCTGCAGCTGGCTAGATGATTCATTCCGTCACGTACTTTATTATCACAGTATGCTTGGGGTCTCTATGACCCCACAAGTTCTCTCTATACACGTAAATAGCACGAGAGTATCTGTCATACGGTGGATAGGGTGAGGGTGCGTGTAGGCTTATGGGGTGAGGCACAACGGTCGTTGGATTTAAAAAAAAATTATCCTCGTGTAATCGCTCGATCTCGTGTATCTCATATATTAATCTATGCTATTTTTTGTGTTGCAGATTCGTCGATGGAGATGTCAAGCCGCAATTATGGAGATGAGAATGATCAAGGGTGAGTCAGAATTATTTTAATATATTTTTGAAATGTTAAAAATTTAAAGGGAGAACATAAATTGATCAGTTATTCACTGAAAAGTTCTTCATATTTATTTTGCGGTACCCGAACAAGAGTATAAACTTGTTCAAAATGTCCCGAGGGAGAGGGGTATACTCACAATGTTTACATGTTTGGAATGTCTCCATTGAGAAGTTCGTTACATCCACCCTCGACAAGTAAAAAAAAAAGACGATAGGAATTTCGTAGGTGGGATATAAACGTGCGATTTGTGCCTACTACATTTTCCCATGAGGTCCCATTCATGTGCGTTACACTCGTGCCCACCTTGTTTGAGGTAAAAAAAAAAAAAGAATACATGAAAGGAGGATTTTTGGTGGAATCGTAGGACCCGAACCTCAATCTCAATGGATTGAAGGAGATTGAATCCAGCTGACTGGCGCCGTGCGAGGTAGCTTCCTCGAATTCCGCTATTCTCTCAACTTCTTTACCTTTTTTTCCCCCCCTCGTTTCCTTAATTCTGGGAATAGGTACCAAACCATCGCGAAATAAAGAGGGCATCCGCACCCATTTCTGTAAGATGAGGCTCTGAGTCGGCTCGTGCGCCAAAGGACGCGGTTTATTGCTCTAAGTAGTTCAGGAATGTTCTATTATGGTAAATCATAATGAAAAATACGTTAGAAAATTCTGTTCAACGGTTTTTTCTTTAGTACGGATCTGTTTTGCCCCAGTACATACCAAGATATCAAACATGACATTTTCTATTTTGTGTTACGAAAATTATTTAGCAAATGTTGGTGATCCACCTCTCATTTTCGCACAAAATTTTGACTCTATTTTTTTGCAAAGGAAAAACGTGAAATTCGTAATCTTTTGATGTTATCGAAAAATTGCGAATTTTGGCAAAATAAGGAAAATTAAAGGGTCAAAGAATGACTCGATAGTCATTCAATTAGTCAATGAACATTACTCATTCTTAAGTAAAAATAAATTCCGTCATCAAAGAATCATTTTCCCTTCTCTCCCGAACATTCCATTCACCCAAAAATCGTCAATTCTTCCTATTCAAATTTTATTGAGAGATTTGGCAATTTGTCTTGACAAGTACTCGTCAAATAGTCTTGAATAATCTCAACAAGTGGGTGTGCAGATGTCCAACCCCTCAACTCAAAAGTGAACCCAAAAAATGCAATATGTTCTTCAACAAAGCCAACTCAGTGGGCATTTTCTATCATTGAAAACCTATGGACCAGCGAGAAAAATTCCGGTGGAGTTGACAAAACACTATGCCTCTAGCCCCCTTGGTCAAACAGGTATATTCTGTTGGTACAGAGTTAGAATGTTAGGATATAAGGTGGAAATACTGGACAGTGGGTTTTACAGCCACCACGAAAAACTTTGTTGGAAATATAATAGAGGAATTGAATGAAAAAGGCCTTCTGGCAAGGTGGACAACGAACATTTTCGGCATTTTTTTTTTTTTTTTATGGCAATCTGACAAAGTTTCTTGGGCAATGTCCATTGTCATTTTCACAATGACATACTGCTATTCTCTATTGTCACCAACCACTTGGTATTTTATTGGACAATTAGTTTGTCCTCAGGTTGTGTATCTTTTCATCTTAAAAAAAAACTGCCAAATTCCTCTGATTTTCCAATAGTGTCAGAGGTTTTTTTTCCTTTTCTTCTGTCCTTTTCTTTGTTTCACATCAATTTTTGTTTCATTAGGATTCGCTTGTGGTGAACCATTCTCAACATACTGCCTTTTGTGAAAGGGCCTTCTTTTTTTTTCATATACAGTTTTCTTCGGAAAGTGAAAAAAAGACTTTGGCAGGTGATTGTGATTCGTCTCGACACTCTGAACGATTTCTACGTATTTTCATGTTATATTTGTCGAATCTTCCTGGTCAACGGCATACACTTGGGGAAAAGAATTCGTCACGCCTCGGAGCTTTCCATGGACTTTGGCATTCAGTCCACCAAGGGCCCCGGAAAATAGCTTTCATGGGCTCGTGCCCAAAAAATTCTTCTCAATTTCTTTGTTGTATTTGTTCTGTTGAAGACAGAAATCGAAAATCGGTTCAACTTGTTACAAATTTTGGCCTTTTTTTTGGCGGTTCAAGTCAATATTCCTTGACCCTCATTATGACCTGTAATGATCATTCAACTTACGGTACGTTTCCATGAATTTTATGACACTTTTTAAGAAGAAATTGCGGTCGTTTAAGGATCCGTTTACACACCTCAACCACACCGATTTAACGGTCAAAAATGGATTTACTAACTGCTGTATCCGAGACTCAATTTAAAAGGAATGAAATTCAACCACTCCATCACACGGTTATCACTGCATTTCCTCGAATCGTGTCGTGAGGTAAAAAATTGAAATGAGAGATGGTTGTGAAGAGGAAGTTCGGTGCGAGGGACCGGAAAGAAAGAGTCAACCCTTTTCTCGCACGGATTTCATTCATCTTTTCATTCCATTCAAATGTGGACATACATCCGCCAGAGATTCGCCGCAAAGTGACTTTGTTGAAGGTGCAACCGATCTTTAAAGGAATTCTCTTGTATTTCCATTGATCTTGGTGGTCCAGAGTTCTTTTTGACGAAATTCTCACAACCTTAAAGGAACTCGTTTTATAGGGGCAAAATTGGTCGTTTCTTGTTATTCACAGAGCTATAGATATCGACAAAGAAAATCGATTCATTGGATTGATCGATGAAAATTCCTCATCCCTTATTGAAAAATTTTCTTGTAATTTGGGAAAAGTAATTTTGTCTCTTTAAATTTCATTTTTCGCAATTCTTATTGTTGATTTGGACAATGGATAATATAGCTGTTCATCAAAATGTGACTTACCTTGGCACCACAAGACATATCATGAGCCCACCCTCGAGTAGAAACCAATTTATCCTGCTAGTGTCCAACCCCAGGCGGCCAACCTTTCGCACCATGATTATACATTGGAATCTTTCTTTTCTTTCATCTCTCACTCCCTTTTCTCTTTTTTTTCTACTGCTTTCTTTGCTCTCTGGGCCTTTGAAAATGTAACGGATAGTCCTGAGAATCTGATGGGCAAGAGTGTCCTAACGATCAAATACTAGTGTTTATGGGATTTTTCAGTCTGATTGGAGGTAGAGGGAAGTTTGATTGCTGCGGGTCGATAATGAGCACCAGTCAAAATGTTGAGGGCCATTAACAGAAGTAGGATCATTTGAATAATATTCGTCTTGTTGTGATGTTTCATTCATAACCTGACCACTTTCAATTTTCGATGATTAACATATTTTCTTGAATGGTGGTTGTCATCAATCAGAATCTCGTTGATGGAAGATTATTTGAAGATTAAAATCTGGATTTGAAGAGAATAAAAATTGATATTCTAATGTCTACTCCGAATTAGAATGATGTCCTATGACAGGAGAGAATTGTTGTCTTGAATCAAGCATATTGTTCTTGCTAATTGTCTATCTATCTCAGCATTGACTTGATTTAAAAGAAAATGTCAAAAGATCTTTTTTGTAGGAACGAAGATTTCCAACAAAAAATGTCTCTTGACATTTTCTCATAAAATTATTCATTATCAAGATAATTTGATATTCAATTATATGTAACAAAATGATGCCTCATACTTCATACTATGATTTGTAGAATCGTTCACTTATCTCGGAAGTGAATGATTTTAGGAAGAAATGTCAAAAGACCTTTTTTGTAGCTGACAAAATTTCCAACAAAAGATGTCTTCTTGCAATTATTCTTAAAATAACTGATTATCAAGATAATCAAATATGAATTAACTTCATCCCTAAATGAACTCCACTTTTTTCGATTCAGAAACAATTTTTTTCAGAGATAAAGAGTCTTCTCATCCGTGTAGATTACGATTAGTTTGTGTGGAAAAAGAGAGTCGACAAAGTTTGAAAAAGAGATGCCTAGTAGAGCGGAATTCTGTGAATGAAAACCAAGAGTTGTTGAATGAATGAGCAACCTAGAGCGGTTCTGATGTGGTGGGGGCGAGATAAAGAAAGATGAAGGGAGAGAGAGGACGTGAGCGTTAGTTGAGAATGTCTCGAAAGTTCGAAAACTTGTCGACGAGAAGGGCGGTCCGTTGGCGGCTCCTCTCTACAGCCATTCCCTTGGTCTCATATTTATACTTGGAAAAATGCTTAAGGGTATTTAAAGCCCTCCTTTTTAGTACTTCAATGTAAATGGAATAAGGGATATACAACGAAAGCCACTGTGGCACGTACAACAGTGTAGAATATGTTGTAGATTTACAGTTTGACGATATTTTTGATTGTTCACATGAAATTCTAGGCACGGGACAATATAATGGCTCCGCCTACGACGTGGGAAAATGGCATGATCCTGTACACATTAACGATATTTGTGAGACTTATTCGGATTGAGGGATAGATTATTGTGTGATTATTTGGAATAATAGAAAAGGGTTCGAATATCCAATTTTTGATGGGAATGGAATGCAGATTTTCAAAAATAGTTTGTTCTCAATGAAAACGACATTCTTGTTTATCAAATGATGGAATGAATGAAAAACGAAATATCAGGAAACCTCTGCAGCAGCAGAAATTTCCCACAAGGTGATACTTGACTTTAAAGTCATTCATCATCGATCAAATACCTTCAAAAACATGGAAATACTGTGTTTGTTTTGTTTAACTCTTCCTCAAGCTGAAAAAATCATAGATACTCGGTGTTCCCTGCATAGCTTTCCACTTCCGAAAGAGCCAAGCACTTCCGACAAAAAGATTCCTCAGGTTTATATGATTGACAAGAAGGGGTTCAGAGAAGCACATATTTCGATTTTTCCCAAGAGCCAATAGTTATACCTTCACAGGGCCATATACCGTCTTCAACGCTTTTTACACACCTCCGCCCGGTTCTCTTTTGTGCTAAACAGTATACCGGTCTCCTCTATTTCACATACCCATATACATTCTGAATGTAAGTGTGCCCCTGGGCTGTATGTCCATGAGTTTAAAGTACATTGTTTAGATGTTGAGTTACCCACGGGAATTTAGAGCTCAATGGGAACATTTTTTTAAACTGAATAATGAAGTACGAAAAATGGTCCACGTGTTGGAACTCGCAGCTAATCGATTGACATGTTATTCATCTCCATAATAAAATTGTATACTAACAGTTGAACGCCTTTGGGCAGTTGTAAGTTTTGCTTCATTTTTTTTCTTCCGGTCAAGATTATACTTATCTGCCTTCAATTTAACGATCTTTCGGTGTCCATATACCGCCACGCAAACCCATCCTTTCTTCATCCTTTCGCCGTGATAATCGTGTTTCAGCGTCCGTGACCGTTAAAAAATGAAGCAACTCGACCCAAGGACCCCCACCTCGAGGAGATGCTTTATGTGTGCGTGTGTGTATATGTGTGTTAACGCCTCTTCCCCCACCTCAACAACATGTGCCTTGTTGTTTGAAATGGACTGGTAGATTTGAAATGCTTGAAGCAAGTGCACCTCAATGACTTGGAAAGTCAATTTCTTATTGAAAAGAAAGTTTATTGCTTTCAAAGTATGCATCGATTATTCCACTAAAAACATGCATGACATTTGTCCCAAATATATATTGTTGCAGGTTCGTTTCACCCAAACGAAATATTTACCCAACTCGAGAAAAATATATCTGAATAAGAGGTTAAAAAAAAAAAGATAGATGGTATAACAACCTATGACTTGGCTTCTTCTTTGCTTGTCGGCCCGTTTTTGAGCCCTTGTATTTTCTCAACTTCATCCATCCCCCTTTTTTCTTACCTTCCTATTCTGTATTTCGTTTGACCGTGGTTAAGATTAACGGTACGATCTTTTCTCATCTTCTGACATTGTAACCTTTTTTTTTCTATCGGCTATCCCCAGGGATTTAATATCTCATCTTTGGCAAGTGGAACAGTGAATTCACCTGAAAGAAGACGAGAAAAGGGAAAAGTGCAGAAAGATTTAAAAACATTGATTGTTCTGAAGATTTAGATGATATCTGATTTCTCTGAATCATAAACAATTTATTCACGAATGATTCATTTAAACCCTAAAGAGGACGTGGGATATAATGATGCCGATGTGGGCGCAACTTCATCCTATACTTCTCATCTAATGTTTTTGTGTCTGGCTGCTTCATTCCAAACACTTTAATTTTCCTGTTGCCCACTTCACTAATGTCCAAATGATGCCAGATTATTCGATCCAAGAATCCACACGCACCTCACACTTAGACACTGGCCCTAAAACAGGACCCTGTTGGGTTTCCCGGCGCCGTTATTGAGGCAGGCCCGTTTCGAGTGAATCGTATATTCTAGTCTCTCCAACATCGTTATATTTATCCACCCTATCTACTTGGGGTTTCTATGATTCCCATCACTTACCAAATTCTCTGACATGGCTAAACTTCAAAACTTGTTTCGAGATTCTTCTTCTTTTATAAATAGCCCATGCGTGATTTCGTGATGTGGAGAAGTTCCCATGGAAAGATATCCTATTATATAATCGATATATAGAAAATATATGGTCCATATAAGAAATATATCAATTTCGGAATCATACTTAAGAATTACATTATTTATCAAGAATTCATAATATATATGAATTATATTTCTCATATATTTTGACATATTTCTGAATATATATTCCCTTGACTAAGTTGTCTAACCAAAAAGGGACTAGCGGACAAATAAATGGTCGGGACAGTTGGAAGAAGAAACATAAACAAAGAAGACTTCTGCTACTTTTCGGCAGCCTAAGTCTTTTAGAAAATACTTCACCTTCCATTCCTCGTAGAATCTATTCAAACGACCTCAGGAGATGAATCAAGTCAAAAGACTTTTAGCCCTAAAATTTGTATGGCTAATTAAAGGATCAGCAATATTCGTTATCTTGAACAAACGACGATGGTGAGAAGGTACCAAAAATGGTTTTACGAGAGGAAAAAATTCCGAGAATCGCGAGATAAGCTGAACACACTGATGATTATTTAGGTACAGCTGGTACCACTGATCTTTCACTTCCGCAACACAAAATCAATGATTGTATCGGGAGAATTTATCAGAATGTGATAAGATATATACGTACAGACCAAAGTCGTCATGGGATCTTGCCTGATGTTTAAAGGACCAGAAAAACTTGTTTTCTCGTTCTGACTTCAAGGTCAGGTTTTCTCTAGATTCAAGACGCTTCAAATGGAGATAACAATCGCTGCTTCATCACTCCTTTATAATCAAAATTCTTCGACTGAAGTGATGATTATCATTTATAATCTTCAAACATGAACCGCTTCAAAGACCAAATGGGAGCGGAGAATAATAGTCGAGGAATGATGTTCATCTTCCTGTCCGAGATTTTTATAGCCAGTTTTTCCTGGAAAAACCAGCTTCGTTGAAGTTGAAGGCGGAGAAGTGGAAGAATAATAGAGGGTGGAGATGGAAAAATCAAAGCAAAAGTTTGAATACCCGCTGTCTGAGTTTCTCTTTCAAAATGGTAACATTTTTCTTTATTCAAGCACAATTCTTTATTGAATTTAGTCCAATAACTTGACCACCCGGAATTCTGCAAGTGATATCTTTAGAGAGTTTGAAAAATTTTTGAAAAAAAAAACATTTTACTCCAGTAGTTTCCAAACTATTGCAAACAATTTCATCAGATTTGTAGTTTTTGAATAATTATTCTCGAATAAAAAAGTACAATTGAAGAAACTGTTGTTTTTGCTCGTATAGGTATTCGTTAAGATATCGTCTCACGTGAATGCAAATGACTGAAGCGTTCTGAGAATCCCAAAGACGTTATATCCATGTCTCTGGTGTTTTGTTCCAACACAAGAGGGGCCCTCCCCCTTCTCCTTTTCTTCATCCTCCTCTTTCTTCTCGTTTCGCTGCCTTAGCAACCAGTTCCAGGCTTGACCCGCCAACAGTTCCCGCCAAAATACCATCATCACTCAGCTGATCATAAGGATCCTAGTGGAGCACTCCAAAGATGGGAGAACCATTTATGAATACCCTAGATTTTTCAACTTGTCAATTGGATTTAAAGATATGTTTTCACATTTTCAGGACGTATTCTTCATTTGAAAAAGTCAGTGGAGAAAAAAATGTGTGAGACTGGTGAAATGTAGCGAAGCGCGGTCAGCGTGAAGAGGAAGAAGGCGGAACTGAGGGTAGATGTTTCAATAAAAATGTCATAAATAGGAAAGGACAAAGGAAAAATGTCGTAGGGAGCTCAAGGGGGATGGCTCTGCGATTTTGATCTCAAACGCCAGAAGATCAACAAAAAAAAAGACGTTTTTTTTTTTCTTTTTCTTCTCTCATTCCTTCCTCTATCCATTTCAGTGTGGGAAGACGATGGCCACTTTGTGTGGTACCTGTACCCTCTACCTGCATTCACCCTCGTACCATGAAGAGTGGATATAACCTGCTCCATTCTCTTCTTTAAGACGTTTTCTTCTTGCTTCATCCCACCTTTTCAATCACGCTCTCCCTCGTCTTCAGGGAGTTTGGTTAGATTCCGTTGGCGAAAGACAAGGTTGATAGATACCAGAAATTCACTCTGTCTTTCTTCAAACTGGTGAGATGAATTCTCAGAGAGAGAGCCCTGCAATCGGAAGGGCTATTTGAAGCTGAGGGGGGGGGGAGATAAATTATCTCTCGACAGGCGGACATTTTTCTCTCCTTTATTGACCTTTTTTTCGCTATGACTGGTATGAATAAGGTTCGGAGTTTAGTGGTCAGAGAGTATGGGATTCCACGGTGCTCCAGTTTGATCTCAGGGAAATTGACTTTATTTGGAATTTTCATTGTTGGAGGATGGGGTGTAATAAATCTCGACAAGGTTTATCTACTTTCTTGACGTGAGGAATTTTCTTTTTTTTTTCTTTTTCTTTTGGATTTCGCGAGGATCCTTGGGAAACGTTTGTGGGGATGGAGTGTTTACCCACCCACAGGGATGGGAGATCTTGATAGTTAGGGGCTTTTTTCCAGGGATAATGTATAAACAGCTCTCGAGGCCTGGGAAAGATTAGCTTCAAGGCTGCACCCAAATACCGACACCCAGACAGTGAATAGGCAAACAGGTTGACATAATTTTTTCATATTTTATCGGTTTGAATGGAAAAATGATAAATTCCAGTTTACTGAGATTCATCAGAGTCAGTTGAATGTATTGAAACTGATAATAATTGATTTAATAAATATTAATTGTTATTTAAGTAGTAAAGTGGTAAAACGAGACAATTAAACTCAACTTTGAGGTCACTATTTGGAGATTATCTCGTTATTGGTGGGAGATGGTGAAATTTTTATAGATACCTTTTTTTTACCTCTCACTCTGATCTATAAAAAAGGTCTCTATGAAAATTCCCCAATCTCTCACAGATTCCAAGATATTTATCAAAAAAACTTGGCTCAGTGTGAAATTTACTCATCTCGTTTTACCACTTTCCTAATCATTTCTTTGACATTTGTAAAATACTAATAAAAATTACGTCTATGTACGTTTTTTCAGTTCATTGGCCTTGATTTATTCACTGCAACATTTGCTATCAATTAATATACTAACCAATTGTTGAAAAATTAATTGTTTCAGTCACGTGTTAAATTATAAAATTTTCCAGGAACAATTATCTCCAAGAAATCCACCACTTGACCATCCTGAATAGACTCCAATCCCCCAAAAATTGAAAATTGAAGTGTAGAGTGATTTATCCTCGTTATCCGCTCCAATTTATCACTCCAAAAACTCCCCAAAAACCTCAGTATCTCGTGGGTGGTTTCATCCAGGTAATACCCTGCTATTTGCGAATACAAGGGGAGGGTAAAGAGGCGTGTCACAACACTAACCCAGAGGCTATCCCATTTTTCCGAAAAGAAATAATAAAATAAACATTTCCCTCTTATTACAATTAAACCAAAAACTCTTCATCCCCTCCAATTGAATTTCTGCGCAAAATATCAAAAAAAAAAAAAAAAAAAAATCGCTCCATCCAGTGAATCGTAGTATCCGAGTGGCACCGCGTGAGATCAACAGTTTATGATATCTATTCTCAGTAGCCTCAGCCCCCCCCCCCCCCAAACGAGAGTGAGTGAGACAGCGACAGTGGACCCAACGACGGGATCCATGGGGTCCAAGGAAAAACAGAGATAAAGAGGCAATTCCGGCCTTTTAAATCGGGCTTTAAAAATGGCCGCTCTCTCGTTTGCCGCCTGTATACAGAGGGCTCAGCTGAGTGCCGTGGCTCCTCCGTCAGCTGTTTTTTTTTTTTTTTTCCCTCGAAAACATAAAATACTACAAAAGGGAAAGCGGTGGAAAAATCAAAACGGCGCCGTCTACCGTAACTAGCCGCTCCAGACATTTTTGCTAGAAATACTAATGACCTGACTCATCTCGCTCTTCTCGTTTATTCCCAAGTTAGACACGGATACGCCTTGTAAATTCAACTAGGTGTGAGATCTATCATTTTTAAATACTTTTTTTCCAGATTTTTTTTTTGTTTTTATAATTTCACAGGAAAAATAATATTTTCCTAATTTATCGAGGAAATTTCAATTTTGTCAATAAAAAAGGCGGGAAATATCACTAAATTCAAAATGAAAAAAAATAATCAGCCATTTTGCCCCGGTAATTTTCAAAATTTCACTGAAAAATTGATATCATTGAAAGGACTTTTTTTAAAAAAATTGTATTTAAAGATTAATGGGGCAAAACGGGTCGACAGAATGAATGAGATGAAAAATCCACGAATTATTCAAATTATTACCCTCCAAATTACTTGATAAAAGGGTGAGGGAGGGGGGGATACGCTCATAATTTCCAAACATGTGACCGAAGGAATCTCGTGTATATGTGTTAACATCCAGAACCGGTCCTAACCCAGGGACTCTCATCTTCCTCAAAATTCAATCACAATTTCCCGCCAAAAGTATTGAAAATTATGATACAGCTGTTATGGTTTTGAATAAAAATAAATAACAGTCGGAAAACATCTGAAGGGAGAAAAAAATAAAAATCACTCTGCAAATGGTTCAGGCCTTCATCTCGTATTACCAACACAATCTATTTTGCACAAAGAAATTGGTCTAGACGGTATTTTCTGTCCGTTGGACACGAAAAATCTCTCGTTCTGGCAACAAGTGTTAGGCACTTGCCAACACAGAGACAATTCATACATCCGGCCATTTTTCTTTTAAAAATCGACATTCTTGGATGATTTTTGGGGGTGGAACGTGTTGGTTGGGTGAAGGAGGGGGTGAAGGAGAATAGGCATGCTTCCAGGAAGGCTCTGGACAACACTAAACCACTCTACACTTGACACTAGGGTGAGTTGGAAATATCTTGCCGGTGGGTCTCTACAGGATACACAACTTACCCCTGACGGCCAGTGGAGGATGGTTAAATAAATAATAATATCGGGTATCCTTCGGGGAGAATTTTTGAATGATTTGTGGAATGATTGATATTGTTTATGGTATTATTTATTCATTTTTTGATATTTTTTTTAGTTTAATTTGATAATTAGAAAATTGTGTTATTAAATATTGAGATATTTTGGTAATGACGGATTTTAGGGGAAAATGTTAAGAGACATTTTTTGTTGGAAATTTTGTCAGCTACAAAAAAGGTCTCTTGATATTTTCTCATTAAATCAGTCATTTTCGAGATATCACGATTTTAATTAATGTCGAATTTCAGTCATTATTAAATTGGAATTGGGGATGACTTTTTAATGAATATCTTTGAATCTGAAGGAGATGGAGAATTTTTCATAAGGACATTTTTTGTAGATCTCATTCCGCTCTACAAAAAAGGTCTCTATAAAAATTTCTCCATCTCTCTTCATTTTCGAGATATTTACCGAGAAATAAAAAAAAAAATTTAATTAAATTTTCAGGGGTTAAAGAGGTACATAATACCGGAAATTGACAGGTGAAAAATAATGTGAATGATAAAATTTATAAAACGTAAAAGGACCCGTCGGTGTGTGCATCCGTTCAAAGAGAATTCATCAATACTTTTCTTACATTCGACTTTTTTTTTTTTTCTTGTCCAATTTATTTTAAAGAGACAGCTTTTCGTTTTTGTCGAGTGTCTCTGACAACAAGTGAAATCGAGATCGTATTCGTTTTTAATGAAAACACGTGTACATCACAAAAATTGTGGTAAATTATCTTGGGGGAGGGGTGGAGGGGGTAATTTAAAGAGTGTTTGTTTGTTTATTTCACAATGGTAATTTCGTCATTCGTTTCGAGTTGAAATTGTGAGGGCATACGGGTAGAATATCTCACTCATGATTATGTTCTTTTTTTTTCACGAAAGTAACACTTTTGAACGCATTCGATTTGTTTAGTCTCTTTTTTGAGAAATTCTCACGAATTCATGACTAAAATCGCTTTAAAATGAATTGAAGTTGTTTTTTTTCTTTGGTTTTAGAGGTTTTGACAGTGATGGAATGTTAAATTTGGTTCTATGGGAGTGGGCGGGAGTTTTTAATTCTTCATAGAGGCCCCATTGTTCCCTATTTAGCACTTAAAGTGGAAGAGAGAACTTTTTTAAAAATTTTACTTGAGAGCAAATCAGTTTTTTTGAGATATCTCGAAATCTAGGGGGGATAGCAAAATTTTGGTGGAGACATTTTTTGTAGAGAAAAGTGAGAGTTACAAAAAAGGTCCTTATGAAAATTTTGATATCTCCCATAAGTTCTGATGTATTCATGAAAACGTTATTTTTAAATTTGATTTCATAAAAAAAATGACTTTTTTTTTATTGATTTTCTCGAAATCTAAGTAAAATGGTGAAATTTTCATAATGACCTTTTTTATAGAGAAAAATGACATGTACAAAAAAGGTCTCTACAAAAATTTTGATATCTCTCTTGGATTTTGAAATATTAACAAAAAATAATTTTCTGTAAAGTAAAATTGTCTCATTCTGTTCAAAAAAAGAACAAAATTCACCCATTAATTTCTAACATTCAATTGAATTAAATTCCTCGTACACAAAATCTCTAATTTCCTCACACGACGGTTGAAAATTACGCAACACGTCTCATCACCACTCCCACCATCAATACTAAACTCTCTGTTTTTTTCGTTTTCTCATCTCTCTTTTCTCTTTCTCTCTGCACATGTATTCAAGGGTGGACCTCTTCTGAGATACACTAAACCCATAGCACATGATAATTCCGTGACAACTCGACTCTTCTCAACGGTGTGGCGCTGTGGTTCTGCCTCGCAACAGCAACGGTTTCTCTCGACGCGGGGGTTTCACAGTCTCCAACATCTCTCCTCTCTCCGCTCTCTCCCCCCTCCTTTCTCTTTCGCCGGTTTGCCGCAAACTCCGCAACTGAGAGGGCAAAAAATGAAGATAAAAAAGAGCGATAGATCCCCGAGGCTTATCGGAGTGGTAGTTGGAAATAACCCAGACGGTCAGTCTCAAATTATTGGGGAGAATTACAATTTTTTTTTCTTCCTAATCCTCAATTAACTGGAAAATTGTCATCATTAGATGATTTATTAATTTTCAAACAAATGTTGAATGGACAATGAATTGAAAAAAACGTATATTGACATAATTTTTATTAGTATTTTGCAATGTCAAAGAAATGATTAGGAAAGTGGTAAAACGATATGAGTAAATTTCACACTGAGCCAAGTTTTTTTGATAAATATCTTGGAATCTGTGAGAGATTGGGAAATTTTTATAGAGACCTTTTTTATAGATCAGAGTGAGAGGTAAAAAAAAGGTATCTATAAAAATTTCACCATCTCCCACCAATAACGAGATAATCTCCAAATAGTGACCTCAGAGTTGAGTTTAATTGTCTCGTTTTACCACTTTACTACTTAAATAACAATTAATATTTATTAAATCAATTATTATCAGTTTTAATACATTCAACTGATTCTGATGAATCTCAGTAAACTGGAATTTATCATTTTTTAAACTAAAAAACCTGGGAAAAATAATCCCAACGAATTCCCTAATTAGGGGTTATTTTTTTCTCCCCACTAGATGAGGCAAGGGTACAAATATGCATCTCCACCCCTTAAATTATAAATTTTCTCACCCCCATTTTTCACCATAAAACTCCCAACATAATCCTTCATCTCAATTTCCCAGACACAAATCACCAGAACCAATTCATCCAACTTTCATCCCCTCCAGAAGCCACGAGATTCCTCAATATAAAGCATCAAAAGCCATTTTATTTCACCATTGAAAGTAGAAAAAGTAACTTTAGCATCACCAAAATGAGTGTTCAAGCATCAGTGATCACCGGCTTCCGCTAGTTTTCCATACAATTACACCTGACCATATGCAACAAGTGCACATAGGGCACATACTTCCTTCCCCTGTTTCGTCAAGCACAATTCCTTTGACAGTTCAAAATTATCCACTAGTCCAAACAAATTTAAAAAAACATTTTTTTTTTCTTTTTTGCAAAAAAATTATTACAATTTTTCTCTGATGAAAATCCATTCGATTGGTCGAAATTAATCGATTAATCGAAATTGATCGACTAATCGAAATTGATCGACTAGTCGAAATTAATCGATTCATTTAAATTAATCGATTAATCGATATTGTTCGATTAATCGGAATCGATCGACTAATGGTGATTAAAATTAATCACTCCAAAAAAAAAAGTCATTGCCTCAAATTAATGACCTTGAAAATGACCTCTATCTTCATTGTTGTGGTTATGGTGAATTAAAAATTGCATTCCATTCCTCCAATAGGGGGAGTAGACTCTGGAGGGGAGTAGGGGGGTATTAAGGGCCGTGCAGAGTGAAAGAAAAAAGAAAAAGAGGCATTCGAAGGAGGATAGAGTGGTTGAGGAGAGGGAGGTGGAGGGACTATGGGTGGGTTTGTGTCGGTTAGACCAAGAGAGATCCCGGGATCACTCGCAAAGAAGGCGGGAAGGAGAATGGAACAGAAAGAAATTCCAAGAGGACTCGAAGAGACGGTTAATGTACCGCTACTGCGTCTTCACTCCTGTGATATTAAACGTGGGGGTATTGGCGAAAATTTCATATTATATTGTGTATAGATATGGCCTTGGCGACAGTAATAACACCCGTGTGAATGAGTGATTTTTATCGATTAATTGAATGATTTGATTTTCTTCATTTCGATGAATTGATTGATTTCGATTAATCGATTTATTTCGACCAATCGATTAATTTCGATTAATCAGTCAATTTCGATTAGTCGATCAATTTCGATTGAACCATCAATTTCGACTAATCGATTAATTTCGACCAATCGATTAATTTCGACCAATCGATTAATTTCGATTAGTCGATTAATTTCGATTAGTCGATCAATTTCGATTGATCGATTAAGTTCGATTAGTCAATCAATTTCGATTGATCGATCGATTCCAATTAATCGAACAATATCGATTAATCGAACAATATCGATTAATCGATTAATTTAAATGAATCGATTAATTTCGACTAGTCGATCAATTTCGGTTGATCCATCGATTTCGACTAATCGATTAATTTCGACCAATCGATTAATTTCGATTAGTCGATCAATTTCGAATCAATCTTAAAAAAAATCGATTCACCTTTCAAAATCGCACATTCCCAGTAACAGAAAGATACACGTGTAAAATATCGCCTGTGAGCGATAGTTTTGAAAACCAGTTTTCCCCAATGAGTTGAATAGTTACGTCACATTCTCGAGCATTGAAGACTCTATTCGAGGCTCATTTCATTCAGAAATAAAAATCATTTGCTACTATTTGACTACTATTTCCTGCGTGACCTTGACACTTGAAAATCCAACATAACTTCATTTTTAAAAAATATTTTCACACCAGATTAATCAATTAATCCTCATTAATTAATACAAATTCCATTCGCAAAAATTAATTTTACTCATATTCAAATCTCGGCCCTTTTGTTTTCTCCAAAGAAAAAAATTAGTTTTCCATTTATTTCCAACTGAACCATAAATCTCTCATGATCTCATTCGAGATATTGATCCTAATGATTGCGGAAAATTGTTAAAAAAATATATATAAACCTAGATCAGTTAGATCTCTGCGATCATATCGGTTTGAAAATTTCCTGGATCTCGTTTAGTGTTTCCCCTCGGTCGATTGTGTTGGTGCTGAGATCCGTGAGTTGTTTACACCGTTGGAATTTAAAGGTCTCGGAGAGGGATGGAGTGAGGGGGGGGGGGGGAGACCGCCCGAGAGTCGGCGCCCTTAGTTGCCGAGAAAACGGCTCCAGAGAGAAAAACGACGAGTTAAAGGGAGAGGAATCATGTGTATGTGGCGAATACGGGGGTTTTAAATGTGAGGGTGTGTCCCTCTTGGTCCAGGGGGGGAGAATGGTCATGCCAGTGGATGTGTTATGTGTACAGTTTGCTTGACCGCAAAAACTGTGGGGTTTTTCTTTTTGAAAAAAACATTTTTGGGATTTAATTTTCATTTTTTTTATTGAAAATCGATAGCAAATGTTGCAATGAATAAACCAAGGTCAATGAATTGAAAAAATGTATATAGACGTCATTTTTATAAGTATTTTGCAAATGTCAAAGAAATGATTAGGAAAGTGGTAAAACGAGATGAGTAAATTTCACACTGAGCCAAGTTTTTTTGATAAATATCTTGGAATCTGTGAGAGATTGGGGAATTTTCATAGAGACCTTTTTTATAGATCAGAGTGAGAGGTAAAAAAAAGGTATCTATAAAAATTTCACCATCTCCCACCAATAACGAGATAATCTCCAAATAGTGACCTCAGAGTTGAGTTTAATTGTCTCGTTTTACCACTTTACTACTTAAATAACAATTAATATTTATTAAATCAATTATTATCAGTTTTAATACATTCAACTGACTCTGATGAATCCCAGTAAACTGGAATTTACCTAAAAATGACAATTACATCTCAAGAATTAAATAATAAATTACATAACTACTGCATTTAAAAAGCTCCAGAGGGCCTGAGCACCACACAGGGCGTTCCAGGGACGTTTTCTCACCGATCACTTTGGCCTTGTTCTTCTTATTTTTGCCCATAAAAATTGCCCAAACGTTTCAGGCTGGCTCTCCTTCCCTCGGGCGTTTCGCTCTGACTACCTTCCGCCACACCCTTCCGGCCGTTGATAACCAGAACGGGAGAAAAAAGTTGTTGCGAAAGAGGAATTTCGAATGGTAAAAAAAACAACAAAGTAGAGAAGAATAGGGTGAAACGAACCATCTTCATTCTTCAATAACTCGAGATTGGTAGAGACAATTTTCAAAATTTTTTTTTCATTTTCAACATGTCTTTCTAATCTTCAAAATGGGATAAAAATCATTAAAATCGTATTGTTTTGTCAACCGTTGAAATGGAAAAACTCTTTGGTTATTAATACCAATGGTAACGTGTCAATTATTCCGTTGTTATTTCGAATGAACTCAACGGTCTAAGAGAACTTGTGCCGCACGTTTTATTCCACGAGAGTTCCTCGTAAAGCGCCAGGTATAATCCTCGTATGCCAGCGGAATCTTAATCCATGTATGTGTACGTGTGTGGGAGGTGGTTCACTCAGTGGGATCGCTTTTCACTATTTCCGGCTGGAAATTTGAGAAAAATAAGACAACTTCATTCATAATATGAGAAATTTCTGTGTGACATCATCCGGAAAAATTCAATTATATCCGATTAGAGCATGTTTGATTACTGATTATGATATTTTGAGTATTTAAAATTCCATTTTGCAAATTTTCATTTTTCAAATTCATCAACAATAGACCATGATATCGTTTTCCATGAAAATCTCTGAATCTAGAGGAGATGGCGAAATTTTCATAAAGACCTTTTTTGTAGCTCTTATTCCGCTCTACAAAAAAGGTCCTCACAAAAATTCTCCCATCTCCCTCATATCCCGAGATATTCCCCAAAAACAAAGATTAATTTTTCCTTTTTCATCATCTCAACTCAATTATTGTACAAAAAAATTGATAAATAATTTGTTTAAAAACAAAATATCTTATTCTCAATTTGACAAGTGTAGAATTGCTATAACTGATTACAGGTTTAGAAGCTGTAACTAATTTGCGGCTGTGGTTGGTGCTGCAGAGACTCGCGTGCAAAAAAAAAAAAAAAAATGGGGGAAAAAAAAACTCTTCAGGAATCAAATCACAAGGGCCAATGCACCGGATAATAACTCGCGCTCATACACGATGGAATGATACCCCCCCCCCCCCCCGACCCCGCCGACTTCTCATGAAATTTCTCTGTTTACAAACACAAGTTTCTCTCGGTGTTTCGCATTTCTCCCACTCTTGTGCACCAAAAGCGACCGTTGAGATTTAAATTCTTGCTGGGAGAGGTACGTCGACACCGAGTCGAGGGCCTGGGAACCTCATGCAGCGTCTGGGCCATCTCCACGAGACATCGTAAAGACATTTTTACCACTTTAAATTCAATTCTTGATTTTTCCACAATTTTTTCAACGCAAAAAATTGTTGTAAAATTTCAATTTAAGAAAGAGGATAAATTTTATATTTACGTAACATAATTTACATTTCTTTCGGTCAATATCAAAGCTTCCGCTAATAATCTATTTCTTTCTTTTTTTCGTACGTGACGAGTTTCAAAAGAATAATCTCCAAAATCTTATACAGCTACGTTTTACATTTACGCGTCCATTTCTCTCTTGGGGCAGTGGTCACGTACCCGTTGCACACATTCCATTTTTTTTTTTTGGATTCAAAGAAACGAGTCGCAAATTTAAAAATGTGCGATGTTGAGAGTTGAATCGATTTTTTAAACATCGGTTAAAATGAAAAAAATCGAAATTTTATCGATTTATTTTGAGAAATAGATCGAAAAATCGATTAATCGTTCTTCCAAATCGATTAATCGATAATGAAATCGAATGATTCGATTAATCGATTTCTTCGATAATTCGATTTTCTGTTGAATCGATTTTTTCAACATGGATTAAAATTTTTAAAAAATCGAAATCTTATCGATTTATTTCGAGAGATAAATCGAAAAATCGATTAATCGTTCTTTCAAATCGATTAGTCGATAAAGAAATCGAATGATTCGATTAATCGATTTCTTCGATAAAGAAATCGAATGAATCGATTAATCGATTTCTTCGATGATTCGATTTTCCGTTGAATCGATTTTTTCCACATCGATTAAAATTTAAAAAAAATCGAAATCTTATCGATTTATTTCGAGGAATAAATCGAAAAATCGATTAATCGTTCTTCCAAATCGATTAATCGATAAAGAAAATCGGATAATTCGATTAATCGATTCCTAATCGATCTAAATCGTTCAATCGATTAAATAAATCGAGTCATTCGATAAATCAAAGAAAATCTCCCGCCAAAATATTTCCAACACGTTCAAGATTCAAAAAAAAATTCCATTCTCTCAAAAATTACACATCTGCACCTCTCAGAATACTGGTCAAATAGTCAGGTTCACTGAACCACTGTCAAATAGGCGGTCAAGATTCCATAAGAAAAAAATTCTTGTAAAACATAATGAAACCCTTTTCCCTCAAGAGTTGTGTCTATTTACCCACTGGACCCTAGAGAACACGGAAATAAAGATGAAAGAAGAGATTTTCAATCTTAGAAAAATGTTGAGCCCGTGCCATCTACAAAGAAAAATCACCACCTGTTTTTCCAATAAAGCGTGCGGAAAAATTCTTTGACAACTTCTAGGCGTCTAAGAGGGCATTGAGTTGCAAAAAAAACCCCTTTCAATGGAAAAAAAAAAAAAATTTCACCGATGAATGAAAATATGATTATATTTGTCCATCTGTCGAGGCAAATATTCGACACGAATATTTTTTTTTCTAGTCACTGGTTTCGTCTGACCGTTATGATATCAATATACCCGTTTGGTGGGGGTATATGACGCCCCCATACAGTGCAAACGATAGTGTACTCGGTGAAGTACACACGCGTGCCTATCCTATTTTTATTGTTTAATAGTGGGGTCATACGGGTGCGCAGATGTTTTGGGGGCTCATACCCCCCCCCCCCTCCCCCCACCCCCTCTACATGAGCAATCGATAACGAACTGCGGTGAATAAAGGGGTGGAAATTTTGAATTAACCCGAATTATTTTTATTTTTTAATATCATGAATCAATAAAATTTTCATCGATTATTTATTCAAAATAATAATTTTAATTTGCAACAAAAATTTCCTCCATTTTTTTAGAAAAATTGGGGGAAAATTTGTACCCATTTTGCCCCATCAATTTTTTGGTAAAAATAATTTTTTGAAATGTCTTGTTTAATTCGTGGGGCAAAATGGGTTATTCTCAGTTCCAAAATTAACGACTTTTCCATATTTTTATTTAAAAAAAAAAAAAAAATTCAATAATTCATTTTTGAATTTTGTCTGAAAAAATTATTAATCATGAAATAATGAATGAAGATGAACCCTGTAAACACTCTGATTTATCCACATCTGTCAACAATATTTCCATTGATCCAATGGCACGTGTCACACTTTCACCCGCATAATTCGTCACTGGAAGCCCTCACATAACCATTCAAAAATCCCCACTATGTCCCTCAAAAAAGGCCCTTCAAGTCCCACAATAACTAGTGCTTGCAATTGATTCATCCCGGGGGGGGGGGGGGGGGGGGTTAACTCGCTAAAATCAACAGGCATTATAAAAGAAAAAAAAACCTGAAACACACTCGAATTACTCAATATTCCCCGATGCCATAAAACGCTCAATAAAAATCCCTCCCCAACACCTCAAACACACTCTTACACCGCCCTAAAAGGCCCAAATACACTATGAAAATATATATCCATACAATAAAACACAATATTTCCTGGATAATCCCTCCAGTAAGCACATTTTATGACTCTGAAAATCAGGGGTGAACAAGAGATACCTCTCAACATGAACCATACAATCATACTGAATGTAATAACTTTTATGATCCCATTGATATTCTATATTTCCAGTTTTGGTTTATATTCCATTGAGTAGTTTGGGACTTTGTGAATAATTATTCATTTCATTGTTACAATAATGTTTGAGGGACATATTTATTAAGGGTAGACTTTTAGTTAATACAGGTATAGGTCACAGTTTGATCTTTCTTAGTTATTCTAACCCCCACTAACTCTCCTCCCTTTTTCTTTAAAATTCTTGTCTCAAACAAAAGAAAATTTTTGACACTTTGCCAATAATCATGTAATGTATAACATTCTTGAGGACAATGAGTGAATTGAGCTCGGTAGGGGGTGGAGAATTGAATTTTGGGAGAGGTTTGGAGGTTAGAATGATTCTGGGAAGTTGATATTTTCGTCACCAATCCCCAAGAGTGGCGCCCAGGTGGCATTTGTCGTCTGGGTCATGTACTTCTGATTAAATGAAACAATGTGGGGCAGAATGGTATGGGAGTGTTTTTTTTTTGGGGGTGGGGGGGGGGGGAGTCAGAAAAGGGAATTTTGAGGGTTGGGAGGTGCCCTTTGCACTTGTGTAATGTGGGAAATATATTTTTATTGGAGAAGATGTCTTTGGTATTTTCAGGAGCAGATGTGAGATTTTATGAGCAATGGGGTGTGTAATTTTTTTATGAGCTGTTTTATAATCAGATTTTTTGGATTTAATTTATGAGTTTAGTAACGAATTGGTGAAACGGTTCAAGTCGAAGTACTTCCAGCTGATTTTTCTTTGATTATCTCTGAATCTAGAGGAGATGGAGAAATTTTCATAGAGACCTTTTTTGTAGCTCTCACTCAGATCTATAAAAAAGGTTATTATCAAAATTACGCTATCTCCCCTAGATCCTGAGATCCTGACTTATAAGTTTAGTAACGAATTGGTGAAATGGTTCAAGTCGAAGTACTTCCAGCTGATTTTTCTTTGATTATCTCTGAATCTAGAGGAGATGGAGAAATTTTCATAGAGACCTTTTTTGTAGCTCTCACTCAGATCTATAAAAAAGGTTATCATCAAAATTACGCTATCTCCCCTAGATTCTGAACTACACATCAAAAACTGAAGTCAAACCGATAACTGTCTAATTGGTCAATTACTTTCAAATAATTTAAATGTACAAAATTGAGCCTCATTCATCGCTGGAATAAGCACCCTCTGATTGGATGCCAGCACCCCTATTATCCCAACTGTACCCATCTAAAATTATGCAAAGGATTGTATAGAAATAATCAAAGTATTTTTCCAAAAATTCAGCTCTTGACCATTGGCTCAACGAAGGGTTGTGTCCACAGGACATTTTTCATACCTGAGGTGAGGAGGGGATGGTTCTAGTCACTTCACTGGGCATAATGGTCAAGGCCAAGAAAATAGAGCCAATGTAACCGATGTCAAACATATTGCGACATTCAAGATTTCAGTTGAATATTCTCCCATCTGTCCGCCATTTTTCTTGTGGGCACGAGATTTCTTATATGATGGCAACATATGGAATTCCCCCCAGAATAAAAAAAAATATTTTACCCTCGATGGATACCCTCTCCAATCCCCCCCCCCCTAAATAGCAAGAATGTACCACCGGTTCTTGTAATTCGTTCTTCTGCAAGAGAGGGATTTTTTCCCCCTTCTTATTTGCCTCTTCGGGGTGCCGATGGTGGAATATCGAATTAGAGGAATCAATGGGGGGAAATTGATTTTTTTTGAAGGGAGTCACTGAATAGCCATTATTAATGTTTATCTTTTGGGGAGGATGATGGGTGAATGACCTTGACTTGCTATTTTTTTAAATTTTCACTCAAAAATCAGAAATTGATAATTCGTTTATTTCAAATATCGAATTATCTCGATAATCAGTGATTTTTTGAAAAAATGTCAAAAGACACTTTTTATAGAAAATTTTCTCATCTACAAAAAAGGTCCTCTACAATTTCCTTCTAAACCCCCTCATTCTCCAGATATTCACCAAATAAACAAATCAAATTTTCATATTTCAAAAATTCATCAAAATAAATAAATAAATATTTGTTAAAATCGTAAAACCGAATATCCTAAAATTAATTAGCACCATTAGGTCTCAGGGGGATAAATTTATTAGCACCTTTACCAGTAAAGGAACCCCCCCTAGTAGCAGGTAAAAAATAAAAATAACAAATTGAAATTTTTACGGTAGATATAAAAAAAAATAATAATTCACATGCGTTGTAGTGAGTGAGTATAAGTCACATATTCCCATGATGTTTATGGAGTTCATGACCCTAGACTCTCGGTCTCAACATCAGCATCATCAATCCATTCACCAGGGGTTCGATCAATATATTTTTTCTTCTTCTTCTTCACTCTTTTATTTATTTTTTCCTCTCCTTGAAAATTTCCTCCATCTTTCTTGTTCACCCTCCAGCCATTACCCACCCCATCCTCGCAAGCATATCGCACATACCGGAATGACTAGGACCAGAGGATGTTAGGAAAAAGGTGAGATGCATCTGCGACGGCTGGCGTTACGAAAATAATAGCGAAAAACGGCCGTCTAGATATTTTTTTGAGGGTTGTACCCTGTGTATACACTTTGGACAACTATTTCCTAGTTCTTACAGGGGTGGAAGGTGCCTACGAGGTGAACAGATGATCATTTGAGTTTCTGGAGTGAGAGAGATCGATGTGATCTTGGGGGTCATTGGGTCATAACAAACATTTTTTGGGATAACTGTAGTTTACCATCATACATCTATTTATCTATTGATCTATTGAGATATCAATTATCTTCAAATTAGAAAAAATTTTTTTTGAAAATTTTCGTTACTCCAAAATCAATTTTTAATGAATTTTATAAAAATTTTAACATTTTTATCATCAAATTTTTTTTTAATTTTTATAATTATGCATTTATCTCGAAAATGAGTGATTTTAAAAGAAAATGTCATAAGACCTTTTTTGTAGCTGACAAAATTTCCGACAAAAAATGTCTCTTGACATTTTTTAAAAAACTCACTCATTAAGGAGTTATCGTATTTACAAAAAATGAAGAAAAAATGATTAATTTAAAAATTTGTTTATATTCTATCTAGAATAAATAAATAATTAATTAAACAAGTAGTTGAATAATTGTAATAATTAAAATTTTTATAACCATGATAATTAACATGTAATTAATTAATTACACACATTGTAATAAAAAAAAGGAGTTGACAGTCTCGCGTACCTGCAATTCAATTCATACCTGTAAATAATCCACCATATGATACATTGCTCGTGCATGTACACTATACACACATGAGATCAATTTACCCGACACATGTGTTTTATTCGTCCCTCCGTACGGTCGTTTATACCGAGTTGTAACGGGGTTGTGCCCAGCACCGGTTATACTTTACCGTACCACCCCTTACGCACCAGCGACGTGGGGCACGCGTCACCCAATACTGTCTGCGCCCCTCTCAACCATCTGCGCCCCCCCACCCCCCTGCCTTTCTCACTAAAATCAAAGACCTCGGGGTGCTTTTTTTTTTTTCTAGCGGTTAGCGAACTTTTGCGAATTCTTTGAAGAACCGTTTCTCCAGTCTCTTTAATTATAAAGAAATTTAAAAAATATTTTAACAATGAAATTATTTATTTTTAATGAAATTAGGGAGTTTTTGGAGGTGATGGAGTTGATTTAATCAACTTGGTAATTCGTTTTTAATGAATATCTTTGAATCTAAGGGAGATGGCGAAATTTTTGTAAAGACCTTTTTTGTGGGTCTCACTATGCTCTATAAAAAAGGTCCTTATGAAAATTGCTCTATCTCCTCTAGATTTCGAGATATTAATCAAAAACTCCTTGTTTCATGTATTAAAAATATAGTTACGTTGATTTAAAGACGATATCTTGGTATCTGATGGGAATATTGAAATTTTTGTAGAGACCTTTTTTGTAGAGAAAAATGAGAGCTACAAAAAAGGTCCTTATGAAAATTGCTCTATCTCCTCTAGATTTCGAGATATTAATCAAAAACTAAAATCCAATTAAAATCGAGTCATCCAATTTCACCAAATTATTACTAAATTAATAATAAACAATCATTTTTTATAATTAATTAAATTTAATGACCCCAAATAAAACAACAAATCCTCGAACCTAAATCATTAAATTAATTTCCTTCAAAAAAAACAAAATCTTAAAAAAAAAAAATTAGGAAAAATTGCGGTAGGTTATGATAAATCCCCACCCCCTTTATTTATAACCGTAAGTACAGCTGTACGTATACACTCATTACCCATTTCTCCCTTGAAGAAAGCCAGCTGACTTCGTGAGCCCCCCCCCCCCCCCTTCCACCATCTTGAATCCAACAATATTCAATTGGTCTTTTTGATTCAGCACCTCTACTCGTACCAGGTACACGAAAAAATAAAAAAAAATCCATAACTCATGCCAACGATTCGCAAAAGTGAGAGGGGGGTCTCAGTGGTACTGTACAAGTACTCCACCCCCTTTTTTTTTTTTTTTTTTTCGTGACTCACTGGAACAATTATGCGTGAAGAAACCACCAATAAGTATGTACTACTGGACCCCCTCCTGGCGTCTTAGCACGAGCCAAAAGAAGGAAAATAGTCGTCATCTGACAGGGGGGGGGGGGGGGGGGGGCCTTCGATTAAGTTAAACGACAGCTGATACACTATAACGTTTAGACAGTTTATGGTATGGCTAAGGACATGAGTCAATAACGGTATATGTCCCATTCTACCCCCTCATCTTTGATTTTTCATCTTAACTTGATTTTTCTCGCATCTTGGGGGAGAGGGGGAGAATGTTTCTTGAGAAAGGACAGGGATGTTGTATCAATTGCCAGATGGAGGTATATGACAATGTGAAGGTCATTGGATGTAACTGATATTTAAAATTCTTTTATTTTTATTTAGGGAATTTAATGAATTTTGGGGGATTTTTAATTGGTTTAATTGAATAATTTTTTCATTGTTTTGGGTTTAGCTTGAGAGGGGGGGATTTTAGAGGGAAATGTCAGAGGACCTTTTTTGTAGATCACAAAATTTTGGGTAAAAAAGGTCTTTTGGGATTTTTGACTGAAATTACTCATTATCGAGATAAATCGATATTTAATTGAAGGGAAAAATCGATTTTTTTGAAATTTCTAATTTGACTTTTTTGTTAATTGGGGTTATTTCATTAAAGAGGGATTTTAGAGGGAAATATAAGAGGACCTTTTTTATAGATCACAAAATTTCTGGTAAAAAAGGTCTTTTGGGATTTTTAACTGAAATCACTCATTATCGAGATAAATCGATATTTAATTAAAAGTGAAAAATCGATTTTTCTGAAATTTCTGATTTGACTTTTTTGTTAACTGAGTTTATTTCGTTAATGAGAGATTTTAGAGGAAAATGTCAAAAGACCTTTTTTGTAGAGTGGAGTTGGAGCTACAAAAAAGGTTCTGGAGTGAATTTTGATATTTCGTTTAGATTCTGAGATATTTGAGGAAAAGTGGAATGGAGTTGTTCTGCAAATTACTGAATTCGTCGTTGGAACGAATAAATAAATATCGAATATTTCCATGAATTCTTAATGATTCAGTAACAATTTCCATGTAAATGACCTGACTCCAGGTATGAGGAACTCGTTTATTAATATCCTTGGGAGTTTGAGCGAGTGCTGGCACTAGACGGTTGGGCTCATCCCTCGTTTTCCCGCCAAATTGAGAATTCAACCGATTTCTGGAAAATACACAATTTTCATTCAATGAATTATCATCATTTGATCAACAGAAATGCTCAATTACAAAAATCCTATGTAAATCATCATTTCCAACAATTAAATTCATAACAAATCGACCAAAAAATCGTAAAACCGTCAATTTCACATTTCAAAAAATCAGTTTTTTGTAAATATCTCAAAATCTAAAAGAGATATGAAAATTTCCGAAAATACCTTTTTTGTAACTCTCATTTCACTCTACAAAAAAGGTCCCTATAAAAATTTCCCCATCTCCATCAGATTCAGAGATATTCATCAAAGAATGACCCAAAAAATAAATAATTTCGTTTAAAAATTGTAAAAATAAATGAAAAACATTTTTCTCGTGTAAAAATTGTTGAAAATTTTACCGAATATTCATTTAAGAGAGAAAATATTTTCAACAAGACCCTTGAAAATCCAGGAAGAGTCAGGTAGCCGCTGCGTCATTCCTCTTCATAAGTACTTTTGTTGAAAATTGTTTATTCACCCCCAAAAATATCCCCTCAACTAATTTTTTGTGATGATTAAATTTTTTTAAAAATAATACAAGATTGAGATTTTAATAATTGATGTCGATTGCGTCCGTTTAAGAAATTATGGATGAGGGGAAATGGAAAAATCGACACGTATGGGGTGCATTTGTACTGTTGACACATTCTGACTGGAGGGAATGCCACGTCTTCGGTATTTTCACGGTCATTCGTCTTCCAGACACCCAAAAGTGGAAGAAAAAAATTTAAATAACAGACAAATTGTTTTAGTTGGAAAAAGTGACGGTTGAGTGATTTTTATTTATACAAATGGAGAAATTTAATTGGGAATTGAGGAGGAAATCATCATAATTTGATTTTAATGTTGGATTATCTCGAGAATTACTTATTTTAGGTGAAAATGTCAAAAGACATTTTTTGTTGGAAATTTTCTTCTCTACAAAAAATGTCTTTTAACATTTTCTCCTAAAATCACTCATTATCAAGATAAATTAATAATTAACAAAAGTGTCAATATTGACTCATTACGATTGACAATTTAAAATTGAATTATCTAGATAATAGACGATTTTATACAAAAATGTCAAGATACATTTTTTGTTTGAAATTTTCTCCTCTATAAAAAAGGTCTTTTAACATTTTCCCTTAAAATCACTCGTTAACGAGATAAATCAAGTTTTATCACCTTAAAACTGAATAATTTCAAGAAAATTGATATTAAATTCTCATTTTTGCACTTAAAAATCACCTAAAAACTATATAATACCACCACATACATTTCTCCTTTTGCTAAATCACTCCCTTCCATACCTGGACAGTGAAAAATCTCCAGAAAATACAAAAAAAAACGATCAGGTGTTGCCATTGTTGAATCTGGAAAAAAAGAATAAAGTAAAATATCACAGAAACTACCAGGGATACCTGCACGCCCTCTTGCACTGGCCAAAATTCGTTTGAAGAATGAAGAAAAACATCACAGAGACATTGACAAGAATCATCCATCTTTGCCTTCATTAATATCCTTTTCAATTCATCCTTAAAAAATCATTTTCATGTCAACCAATGAAGACCCTAAAATTCCAGTAATTCAATTGTCAATAGAAAACCCAAAAACGTGAGAAAACAAAAATTTTTCCATTTTTTTCAAAATTTTCTCTCATCAATTTTTTCAAAATTTAATTAATAATTTTTTTTTAATAAATTAATAAAAAAAAGTTTTTAAAAATAAAAGAAAAAAAAAAATTTGATTTATCCTCAATTTTTTTAAAATTAATCACTTAATAATTATTTAAATAAAATTAAAGAGAATTTAAAGTTTAAAATCCTGTGGACCCCCCCCCCCCCCCCACCCGTTGAGGCCCCCCCACAGTGTGCCCCTTGGATTTAGGCGGGATACCTAAGTCTCGCTGATTGGTCCCTCCCCATCCCCCACCACCACTCGCAACAACTCTATAAGAAGGGGAGTTAACCCTCTGAACGCCAGCATTCTGTACTCACCAATCGTTCAATAAACACCTACAGTTATCCCGCAACTCTAGACATATGATTTATCATAAAAAATCGCTGGATTTCACTGAAATATTAATCCGTGAAATTCTTTAATAATTAAAGTGTAATTATTAATTATTGACATAATAAAAAAAATCACAAGAATTTGGGGAAATAAAATGTTGTGGGAAACTGTTACCGATTCTTGTGATGTGTGTCAATGTACAAGGTATGCATTTATTAAAATTCAAGTGAAGTTTGTGGATTAATTAATTATTTATTTAAATATTACAACAACTGATGACAAAAAAAAAAATATCAAAATTATTGAAAAAAAGTCCAACTTTTTTTTTTTCTCAAGAATTTTTGATGAAATTGAAATTTGTCATTTTTTAAATTTTTTTCTTTTTTATTGAGATAATTCAATAGTTTGAATAAATGAGTCCATCTGCCGCAATATTCACGTACTATCGCTTCAGTTGCGCGCCAATCTCCATCGAAGCCAGTGAATTGTTGTAGTGAAAGTCAATAAAATAAATATTAAAGTGCGTGTTTATGAATTAAAAAAACGGATTTATGACTAAAATCGATGTTTAATCGATTTAATTGGACAATTGGTACATAATAAGTTGATTATAACTGCACTTTTAATTAGAATTGTGCACTGTGTTGATATATTTTCACATGCTTGATATCTATTTCTTCATTTTATTAATTTTTCTTAAATTCATTAAATTAATTTTTCTCTACTTTTTTATTGAAAAATTGACACAAATTTTGTTAATATTTTTCTAAAATTGGTGAAAGCATCAGATATCCTTGAGGTTATGTTTTTCCCCTCTCGTTTATGTGTTTAACAATGAGAAAAAGAAAATTATGAAGTGAAAAAATTGATTTTGAGGGGAAAATTAATGGATTTTTTTGATGTTTCAGGCTTTTCAAAAATGTATTTAAAATCAAAAGTACACCAGAGGGTGCGGTGAAATCTCGATTGAGGGGTCGTCGTCTACTTGGTATGGCGTCGCGACGCCTCAACAGCCCAGAATCAAGATCACCACTTCAGTTGATTAATAAAGAGAATGACAGTGTACTCTGCAGTCCACACCAGTCAACAACTCCACACAAGGTAATTCAATTTATTCAATATTGTTATTTGATAGTGGAGGAATGAAAATAGTTTAATTATTTATGAATTTTTTGGTGTTTGGATTTGAGGGGAAACAGCTGTAGATTTATAATTTTATCAGATAGATTAGAATTTTCCATGAATTTATTAATTTATTCAACACCTGCAATTGATATTCAATTATTGGGATGATTAAATAAAGAGATTATATAGAAATTTTTGGTATTTTTCATGAAATGAGTGGTTTTAAAGGAAAATGTCAAGAGACCTTTTTTGTAGAGGTGAAAATTTTCTACAAAAAAGGTATTTTGTAATTTTCTCTTAAAATCACTCATTATCAAGATAATTCGATATTTGCTCAACTTTAATTTCTTAAAAATCTCAATCAAATCCTAAATTCTATATTTCTCCAGAACAACTCATTCAATTGAAAAATGTCAAGAGACCTTTTTTGTTGGAAATTTAATTATCTAAAAAACAGGTCTCTTGCAATTTTCCTCTAAAACCTATCATTACCAAGATAATCCCCCAAAACTCCTTAACTAATAAATGAATCATCTTCCAGATGACCCCATCAAAGTCTCGTCTCCCCCTGGAAGACTGTGACCCAAACAGTCAAGACAGTGGTTATGGTGCCTCCTTTGAGAACCCCTCAGACCCCACAAAATGTCCCCCCTCCTTTCGTTTCGCCGAGCCCTTGGCAGTGGCCCCAAAACGTCTATCCCTAGACTCTCCAAATCGTCCATCCCCCATTCCAAAACGTCCCTCCTCAAAGCTCCTAATGAAAAAGCTCTCATCAGGCTACGAAAGCACCGAGGACGATTTCAACGATCTCCTCGACATGGACACCTTCATGGAGCCATCAACCCTCCCCAATGATCTCAACAAACTCCTCTCAGGTGACATAATTCAAGAAGAAAAACCCATGGAAACAGATGCAGCAACAACTCCTGAATTTTCAAGAACAAAACCCCAATCAATTCGTCGTTCAATATCCATAAACAACGACAGATTAATCTCCAGAACTCCACCAATGTCCAGAGTACGTTCTTGTCTATTTCGTTCACCAAATGCCACCTCCTCAACATCAAGATTAACTTACGATGAGAACAGACACTCTCCATATCCATCACCAAACTCCCAAAGATCATTTAAACGTCCAGATCCACCAGGTGACACCAGTCCAGTACTAGTCAAAAGATCCAAGAAACATCATCTCAGAGAGGCTGAAACATCTCCAATATCATCACCAATTAAATATCAAAGACATTTGTTACAAAGAAGTCACTCTGAGACTGAAGCACATGCACATATTAAATCAGCTGTCAACAGAAGTACAACTGATTCTGATCTCACTGGTGACTTCAGTAGAACTTGTATTTTACCACTTGCTGAGGGCCATCATGAGGATCTCAAGAGTATTTCTACTGATACATTGGCTGGATTAATGAGAGGAGAATTTAGTGATTCTGTTAATTCTTTTAAAATTGTAGATTGCAGATATCCTTATGAGTACGAAGCTGGTCATATTGAGGGGGCACTTAATCTTTATACTAAGGAAATGGTGGAGGAATTTTTGATGGATCCATTGAAGGAAATACCTGAGATACTTGCTGATGGTAATAAGAGGAATATTATTGTTTTTCATTGTGAATTTTCGTGGGAGAGGGGTCCCAATTTGTCGAGATATTTGAGAAATATTGATAGAAAAATGAATAAAGAACATTATCCTGCTCTTCATTATCCAGAGGTTTATTTACTTCATGGTGGATATCAACAGTTTTATCAGCTTGAGAGGGATTTGTGCAAACCACAGGGCTACAGGCCAATGACTCATCCTGATCATGAGGCTGATTTGAGGAAATTTAGGAGCAAGAGTAAGAGCTGGCAGGGGGAGAAAAATAGGGCTAGTGGATTATCTGCTAGGGCTAATTTGAAGAGACTTGGATTGTAGATTTATGAGTTGATGGGGAAATTTTTTAAGGTGAGAATATTGTTGAAGTGATTTTTTGGAATTATCGGGAGATTGGTGGGGTTTTAGGGGAAAATGGAAGAGAGCTTTTTTGTAGGGGTGGAAATTTTACGTAAAAAAGATCTCTTGATGTTTTTCGTTAGGATGAATAGTTATTGAGATAATTTGGAAATTATGATTGGAGAAATTGTTCAACTGGATTTCTATGAAATTCAAATTTGATTGATAAATGTTAATATATTTTGGTAATGAGGGGTTTTAGAGGAAAATAGCAAGAGACCTTTTTTGTAGAGGAGGAAATTTCCAAAAAAAAAAGTCTATTGACATTTTTCTCTAGAATCAGTAATTATCGAGATAATCTGGTAATTATAAATTGAAAAAATGAGAGGAATTGATTCAACTGAATTTCTATGAAATTGTTGTTTGATAAATTTGTAATTATCTCGATAACTAGTAACTTTATCAAAAAATGTCAAAAAACATTTTTTCAAGCCCATAAAATTCTCTACAAAAAGTGTCTCTTGACATTTTTCCCTAAAACCACTGTACATCGAAATAATCTCACTTTTAACATAACAAAAATGAAAAATCGACTCACAACTTCACTAATTAATTAACAACAATATTCTTAATTAAAAAAAAAAAATTTCTCCATAAAAATACTTATGATTAGATGCTAATCATCATGACAGTGCAACAGAGAATAAAATGACTCTCGTCCCGTGTAAATATAGTCATTTATTCAATTAAGTTGAAAAAAAAAAAGAAAACAAATTTCTAGTACAATTGAACAAAAATGCGCTTATTTCTGAATAGTTGATAACAATTGGACAATTGTCCTCAGAATAGCATACAGATTTTTTTTTTTTCTTTGTATATAAGAGTTATATTCAGATGAATAAACAAGTACTTTAATGTAAATGAAAGGAAGAAAATTGAAAGAAAAGATAAAAAAAATAATTGCAATAGTCCAAAGCTGAATCTTAGGGATTGCTGGACCTATCGCAGGGCTGCTGATAATGGTTACTCGCCTCGTCGCTAATAAAAATATATTTTTTAATGCTTCCAAATGTTAATTCGGGCGGGCATCCCACTGTAAATAATTGACAGCCGTTTACACCGAATTATCAATTTAGCAGCCCTGACGTAACATGAAAGGGATTAATTTCAACTTCGTCATCTTGAATTTCCAATAAAATTTGAAATAAAAATGATTAAAATCTCTGTTTTTGCGTTCACCTGGCCGATTAAATTATCATCATTTTTCCCTTTTTTTTTTTTAATTATTGACCACTCAAATGACTGTTTATGATTAATTATATAATTTTTCTTGGGGTCTTCTGAGTGAGGCGAAATGTGCAACTTTTCTACGGTTATCAGAGGTGGTTGTATTTCATGTTCTTTTTTTATTTTGAATAAAGAAAATTTCTGGTGAAAATTGTGGAAATGTCATTTTTAGAAATAACTTTACAGTTTTTGTTGATTATCTAGGAATTGAGAGGGGATAGAAGAATTTTTGTAAAAACCTTTTTTGTAGCTCTCAATTTTCTCTACAAAAAAGGTTTCTACAAAAATTTCAATATCTCCTTTCAATTTTGAGTTATCCTCAAAAAATTGATTTTTAAGCAGAATGAGTTTGAGAACTCGAAACGAGTTTTTATCAAAAATCTCGGAATCTAATGGAGATATCAAAATTTATGTTAAGACCTTTTTTGTAGCTCTCAATTTTCTCTACAAAAAAGGTTCTTACAAAAATTTTCTATCCCCCCTCAATACCGAGATATTCAACAAAAACTGATTGAAAAAAAAACACCACTCCGCCATTTTTATTAAGCCGGCAACACTGCAGCGAATCAACAATCTGGAAGTTTCTCAGTCGCATATCTACGTACAACATACGCATTTACAAGCAACATGTCAGTCCTTTTAACTACTGCAAGTAATAATAAATAAATAAATAAATAAACAAAAACAGATCGATATCAAGATTTTTCTCTTTAAAAATTCATAAAAAAAACAATAATTTCGATTGAAAATCGATTTTCTGTTGCGAATTAATTAATTTCTCTCATTAAAATTATTATCCAATCACTAAATTCAGGTAGAAATAGTTCATTAACGCTGATTAGAAATTTTAAAAGGTTTTTTTGATGGATTAAAATTTTATTTTCCACTCGAATTAATCAATAATTGATATTGCAGCTGCTCTTGTCAACAGAGTATTAGTGAATATTGGAGTACGTTCATTATCAACAATGACACAAGCCCTGAAGACCCACGGGGTCATTCCTGATGTTATTGATGAGGTTCCACCGGCTTTGGTCGATGTAACATACCCAAATAACCTCAAAGTTGAAATTGGCAAGGAGCTAACTCCTACACAGGTCAAGGACAAGCCTGAGGCCAAGTGGACTGCTGAAAATGGGTCATTCTACACTCTGTGCATGACTGGTATTTTTTAATTAAATAGTTAATTATTACTTGATCGATAATAATTCCTAGAGATACGCAATCTCCATTAATAACGTAATTATCTCATCAACAAGTGACTTTAGAGAAAAATGTCAAGAGACCTTTTTTGTAGCTGAGAAAATTTCCTAAAAAAAATGTCTCTTGATATTTTTTCATAAAATAATTCCTTAAAGAGATAATTCCCTAATTATTAATTGAGTTGTATTTTGATGAATACATTTTGTTATTGATTAATTATCTCATTATCTCGGTAATGAGTGGTTTTAGGGGGAAAAGTCAGAAGACCTTTTTTGTAGCTGAGAAAATTTCCTAAAAAAAATGTCTCTTGATATTTTTTCATAAAATCACTCGTTAAGAGACAATTCCCTAATTATTAATTATGTTTTATTTTGATGAATACATTTTGTTGTTGATTAATTATCTAATTATCTCGGTAATGAGTGGTTCTAGGAAGAAAAGTCAAAGAACCTTTTTTGTAGATGAAAAAATTTCCTACAAATAAAGTCTCTTAACATTTTTCTCTAAAATCAACCATTAACGAGATAATCAATTTTAGATCCTGATGCACCATCTCGTAAAACCCCAACATTTCGTGAATGGCATCACTGGCTAGTCGTCAACATTCCAGAGACCAAAGTATCCGAGGGAGAAGTTCTCTCAGATTACATTGGCTCAGGACCCCCAAAGGACACTGGTCTCCATCGTTACGTATTCCTAGTATACAAACAACCAGGAAAATTGACATTCGATGAGAAACGTCTGACAAACAAAAGTGGAGATGGACGTGGAAAATTTTCCATTAAAAAATTCGCCCAAAAGTACAAATTGGGACAGCCCATTGCTGGAAATATGTATCAGGCTGAATGGGATGACTATGTTCCCATTCTTTATAAACAACTTGGGGATTGAGTCACAATTTTTTTTGCTTCCATGAATTTTTTAAACATTTTATTTCAATTTCTTCCAATTATATTTCTATATTCCTTCCACTGATAATAAAATTCTTAAGAACATAAATTTGGGTTTTACTGAGATTTTTTTAGACTTGGAGTTGACGTCCTTGGGATTTATCAACGTTCGTTGACATTGAATCGAGGAAATTTCAATGTATTTGACAATTATTGATTTATCTCGGTAATGAAGGATTTGAGGAGAAAATTGCAAAAGACCTTTTTTTTAGAGGAGAAAATTTCCAACAAAAAAGGTCTATTGACATTTTTTCCTAAAATCGTTTGTTCTCGAGATAATTCGATATTTATTAATCTCGAATTTTAACAAAATCGTAATTTATTAATAAAACTCGATTCTTATTGTTCATAATTATTGAATTATCTCGGTAACGGTTGATTTTAGAGAAAAATATTAAGAGACATTTTTTGTAGTAAATTATCACCCCTAAAAAAAAGGTCTCTTGACATTTCCCTCTAAAATCACTAGTTCTCGAGATAAATTGAGAAGAGTAAAACAATAATTATGAGATTTTCAAATAAATATCAATATCCATTTGAGACTTGCTCCGGGCGTCCTTGTCACTTGATCAGCATCCATTTCCATCCAATCTTGTCTCGAGAATATATAAGAGGGTCTGTTCACCCATGAGTATCCGTTAGTTGAACGTTGTCGCGTGTATACGAAGGAGGTTGCCATGGAACTGTTCTCAGGTGAAAAAAACAAAACCAAGAAAATCCATTTCCTTGCACATAAATAAATAACAACTTCATTTATTCTCCAGTTATTCTTCTCTGCACTCTTGGAATTGCTTCTGGGGACGTGAAAACGGATTTCGAGACAGCTAAAATTGTCCCAGATATCATAGACAATGCACCGTTGAAGAAAATTGAGGTGAAAAAAAATTAAAAAAAATTTTTTTTCTCAAAATAAAAATATTTTTCACTTGTTTAGGTGAAATATGGAGATAAAGAAGTTAATTTTGGAAATGAATTTGCACCAACTGAGACAAAAAATATCCCAGAAGTTCATTATGAGCATGAGGGAGGAGTTCTGTATACACTCGTCTTAACAGGTGAATATAAATATTTAAAAAACTGAATATTTGAATTATCTCGAGAATGAGTAATTTTAGAGGAAAATGTGAAAATACATTTTTTTTAGGAAATTGAATTCTCTACAAAAAAGGTCCTCTGACGTTTTCTCATAAATCACTCATTAACGAGATAATTCAATAATTACTAAAAAGGAAAATTTCTAAATATTCAAGAGAGAATTTTTATACATAATTCTTCTATCCACGTATTGTCAACCTCGTATTCCTCAACAAATAACAGTGTTGTATAATCACGTGATCAATAGTCAAGAAACTTTCACTGTCTCGAAACAGGTTTTCCTCTCTCTCTCAGTGAAGACTTCGATAATAATCAAATTATCTCGATAATGAGTGGTTTTAGGAGGAAATATCAATAGACCTTTTTTGTAGAGAATTAAATTTCCAACAAAAAAGGTCCTTTAACATTTTCTCCTAAAATCACTCCTTATCGAGATAATCCCCTAATTAGTCAATTAATAACGATGTTGAATAATTTAGTTATTTAGTCTCTTTCTAATTGCTTAATTATCTCGGTAATGAGGGGTTTTAGGAAAAAATATCAAAAGACCTTTTTTGTAGAGAATTAAATTTCCAACAAAAAATGTCTCTTGATATTTTCCTCTAAAATCACTCGTTATCGAGATATTTCAATATTTAATCGATTGAATACAAAAATTCTTTCAGATCCAGACATACCAGTGAGAGGATACAACAGAGAATGGCAGCACTGGCTAGTGGGAAATATTCCTGAGGACAAAGTAGCAAAAGGTGAGGTCCTCACTGAATACGTTGGTCCAGCACCTCCAAGAGGCTCAGGCAAGCACAGATACGTTTTTCTTCTCTACAAACAAAATCAGGGAGCAATAACATTCACTGAAAGACGTCTTGGCAACAGAGACAAACAGAGAAACAGATTTTCAATTAAAAAATTCGCTGACAAGTACAATCTCGAGGGTCCAATTGCAGGAAATTACCTCAAGGCTGAATATGATGACTCTGTTCCCATAATTCATAAACAATTGGCCCTGTAAAATCAAAAAAATACTCAATAATTTATTTTTAATTTTTTATATTAAAAAAAAAATATTAATAATTAAAATTCTTCATTTGTTGTATCAAATAAACAATAAAATTATGAGGAACATTGTTTGTTTTTTCTTTTTTATTTCGATAGAAAATCATTCACGACTTTACATCGTCCTTTGGTATGGCAACCTATTTACGATAATTATCCAATAATTCTATAATAATTGTCACCACTCATCACTATTCAACAACAACCTAAATTATTAATTATGCGTAATAAGCGAAATTCATTGTTTCATTCATCGATAAATTAATTAAACACTTCCCTGATGTTACGTATTTAATTAAATAATAAAATTATTGATAAATAAATAAATACAGAGATTGTAGGCATGTGTTGTAACTAGGAAAAGCTAATGTATTCAAAAATTATTCATTATACTAGTGAAAAATATAATAAAACATTCGAATAATTGTAAATCACATTCTGTCATTTTTTTCTATCTCATTGAAATTTTCTCAAAATGTTTTTGATGGATATCTCAGTATTCAAGAGAGTTATCAAAATTTTTGTAGAGACCTTTTTTGTAGAGCGAAAAGAGATCTACAAAAAAGATTTCTATGAAAATTTTGATATCTCCTTTTAATACGAAGATATTTAAAAAAAACTAAAGTCTCAAAAACAGTGAAATTGTATTTTTTTAATTTTATCAATGAAATATATGACTAGAATATATTGTTCTGCATTGTTGAAAAATCTAATTAATTAAAAATGTTATTAATGAGATGAAAAAATAATAATTAATTAGGGAATTAAAATTAATTATTCATGTAAAAAAAAAACTTGAACATTGAAAAATAATGAAATAATTGATTTAAGATAAATTATAATTAAAAAAAATTAATTCAACCGAATTTCACAATACTCATTGAGCGTGTGCGTTATGCAATTAGCCACACTGGCTATCATATCACTATTTTTTGCGAATAGATTATGGCATTCATACGTAATAAATACGAAATGTAAATTTGATACGTATTCTGATTAAAAATGACGTGTCACACATTATTTAAACTGTCTTTTTGGGATTATTAGGCAGTAAAATAGCCCAAACTGTTCAACCAGTCAATGTTATTGATTATTCTCAAGGTAATACGAGATCAGGATTGACTGTTATATTCCAACACAGCTCGTGATCCCTTGTATCACCCCATCCACCATTTCCTTTACGTAATTTTGTCTTCTTGGCAACACTGGCAATTGTCAGTGTCAATTGGGACGGGAACAGATGGGCACGAGTTGACTTTAAGACATTTTGGACTTTAACAATCACAGCCGTTGATTCACAGTTGTTTTTTTTGTGATGAACACCACTGAAATTAATATTTTCTTTGTTATTGTTTGATTATCTTGGAAATGAAAGGTTTTAGGAGAAAATGTCAAGAGACATTTTTTGTAGGAAATTTTGTGATCTATAAAAAATGTCTCATGACATTTTTCCCTGAAATCAATAGTTTTTGAGATAATTGAATATTTATAAAACTTGAATTTCATGGAAATTACATGAGAGACCTCGTTAATTAACGGATTATCTCGGTAATGAGTAGTTTTAGAGAAAAATGTCATAAGACATTTTTTGTGGAGAATTTTCTCCTCTACAAAAAAGGTCATTTGACATTTTCTCTTAAAGTCACTCGTTAACAAGATAATTCGATATTTTAGAAAGCTTTTGTTGGCAAGCAAAATTTAATCTTTAAAATCTCATATTTATAATGAAAAAATTAATAAATTACCATTCACCAATATGAAATACCCTCGGTGCACGCATCATCATGGTAACAAGGCCGGAATCAACACGAGGTGCAGCACCTGCACCCCTGCTAGGAGGAAGACACGTCTGTGCAATATGCTGAAGGCTCCAGTCCCAATTGTAATCATCGTACGAACAAAATTGCATTGCACATTTACGCAATTTGTTCCAAGTAATCCGGTTAAATGCCATTCCCATGTTGTGTTTACTGGATATCCAGGGTGTCACTTCAGCCTGAATTTAAAATTAATTAATTACTTTCTTTGAAATTTATATCAAAATAAATCCTCTGTACGAATTTATAAAAAAATATTAATTTTCATACATTCTTCAAGTGCAAGAGACGTTTTATGGTCTGTGCAGTTGATTTATTTATGCAACAAGGTCTCAACACTTCAAATATTGAATAATAAAACAAAAAATAGCTGTAAATTTTAATAAACAAAATTATTTCTTCAGTAGTAATTTTATTTTTTCATTAGATATCGATTTATCTCGATAATAAGTTGTTTTATCGAAAAATGTCAAGAGACATTTTTTGTTGGAAATTTAATTCTCTATAAAAAAGGTATTGGGAATTTTTTTTCTAAAATCACTCATTAACGAGATAAATGCAATAAACGAAAATTTCAAATTTCTCTAGTTGAATAATCATCTTAATAATGAAAAAAATGACCTTGCGGCACTGCGAAATCTTGGAATCTACAATGAAGGAAGTAGTCATGCATCATAATGATCCTACCAGGCCGAGTGTGATGCGAGGATAAATGTGTAGGCACGAATTATAATAATGTGCGTTTACGACGTTTAAACTACTCGTATTAAAATTTTACGACATGATTCAGGCAACGTAAGAGATAGGCATGCGTTCAATTGGCATGTTCATCGCTCCTAATGCGATTAAATAAAAGAAGGGAACACCAAATGCGACGTTGAAGACTAGATTGTGAAATTCTAAAGGGAAATAAATCCTTCGATTTTTCCAATCTCATTAAAAATCAAATTATCTCGATAATGAGTGATTTTAGAAGAAAAAGTCAAAAGACATTTCTTATACATAATTAAATTCTCTACAAAAAAAATCTTATGACATTTTCCCCTAAAACCACTCATTACCGAGATAATTGAGTAATTAATAAAGTACAAAAATGACTCAATTGATTATTCAACATTGATTGATTTCTAATTAATAGATTATCTCATTAATGCGTCATTTGACGAAAAAATATCAAGAGATCTTTTTTGTAGGAAATTAAATTCTCTCCAAAAAATGTCTTTTGACATTTTCTCCTAAAATCACTCATCCACGAGATAATTTGATATTTATCGAGATGAAAAAAAATCGAATTGAGGGTGATTGAACTGATATCTCGTATATACAGGATTAAACGGGGTGAGGGGGGGGGGGGGGGGGAATTTTCTGCGATAAATCAATGGAGAGAGACCTTCTGGTAATGGCTGTAGAGACTCGGTAAGAGCTGATAAGCCCATGCGGGTGATGGTTGAATTGATTTGGTACTATGATAAAATGGAGTTGAAACACCTCGACGATTCTCTGATGATGCATGATGGTATTCAGACCCTTGATGGGTATGTTGATGATGTTCACGTTTGTCAAGTCCACGGAGTAGTTCCTTTTGAAGTACTGCGTTCACACCGAGATACTGGGGCATTTTTCGACCGTAAAAAATGTCCTTTTCATTTTTTTTTTGGTGGATTTTGTTTTTTTAAAGAAATAATTGACTTCAAACATTTAATTATGATAATAAGCACTCGAAATGAATTGATGATTAATTGGGCCAAGATTTCGCGATTGGTGCCAACATATTTTATGTACATATGATTTTAATAATTCATTTAATCAAGTGGTAAAACAGTCAATTTTGAATATCTCATTAAATATTGAATTATCTCGATAATGAGAGGTTTTAGAGGAAAATGTCAAAAGACATTTTTTATTGGAAATTTAATTCTCTACAAAAAAGGTCTCTCGATATTTTTCTCTAGAATCAATAGTTATTGAGATATTTGAATAATTACGGAGTGATTGATTGATCAATTGACTGTTGGAATGAACAATTATTGATGAGAGTTTATTTACCTTTCTACTGTTATCAGCATAGTAGTTATAAGTCTTGAGATATGACCCCAGAGAGAGTACATTGCAACGTTGACATGCCTGTTTGCACGTGTCCTCCATGAGCTTGAGTACATGAAGAAAATCTTCAGCTACATAGTGATCCTCCTCCAAAAATAGCACCATACCCGTGTGATTTCGGGTCACAGTCAGCTGATCAAATACACGATTTGCCTTCCACCACCAGTGATGCTTAGTTTGGGTGAACTTTGCCTCACGATAATGACCGTAGAGGTCTGGGTGATGAGCGTTTATGCATTTTAAGGCCAAGGCTCTGGAAATTTAATGAATTGAGATGATAAATTGAGGCTTTCCAACTGGGGAAATTACGGGAATTAGGGGATTTTTATGGAGGATTCCACTCGACTGGGATTGATCAAGGTCATTTGAATGCAATGCAACTGAAAATAATCGATTAAATCAAAATTAATTGGAGATTGAGTTGCAAAATGGTGAAACTGGGTGAGACAATTCAACTTGAGGCTGAGTTTTTGATCAATATCTTGGAATCTAAGGGAGATGGGGAAATTTTCATGGGGACCTTTTTTGTAGAGCTAAATGAGAGCTACAAAAAAGGTATTTATGAAAATTTTGTCATCTCGTTTGAATCATGAGATATTCAGGAAAAATTCAACTCTGAGAGATATTCAATTATCTAGTTTTATCAATTTATCAATTAATTGTTGATATTAATGAAAATTATGGATTTAAACGTTTTTTAAAGTCACTGTTGACATAGGGTTTTAACCTATTTGAGGTCAATTTGTTTGTTGGAACATTTTTCATCATCTCTCCAGACTATTCATTCAAATAGATACATTAAATATCGAATTATCTCAATAACGAGTGATCCTGAAAGAAAATGTCAAAAGACCTTTTTTGTAGGAAATTTTCTCACCTACAAAAAAGGTCCTTAAACATTTTCTCCCAAACCCACAAATTTCCGAGATATCCCCAATTAACAAAAAAATCGATTGATTAAAAAATAAAAAATCATGAATATTCGTAGATTTTTCAAATCTCATTAAATACCAAATTATCTCAATAACGAGTGATCCTAGAAGAAAATGTCATAAGACCTTTTTTATAGTAAATTATCTCACCTGTAAAAAAGGTCATCTGACATTTCCTCCTAAAATCACTCATTATCGAGATAAATCGATATTTAATAAAAAAAAACGGCTTCATTTTACAATTTCACTCCTGATCGATTAAATTTATAATAAATAATCATCTACTCACTGTTGTTTATTGGTGTTTCGTGGACAATCATTAGGATCTTCACCTGGAAAACTCCTAGGATGTGTTTGTATACTGTGCGGATAAAATATCTGCATGACACGACAAAAATCAACACTTTGAATGAGATCATTAATTTTAGGATGCCAAACATCGTGACTGAATACCAAGAGTGCTTGCTCAATGCCTCTAGCTTGAGCCAATGATACGATGAGATGTCTCAGGTACGTCAATCTCGAGTGTACCTGAATGACAATGACTGGTGCATCTGGTGACAGTGGACCAAATGCATCGTCATTATAAATTTTTTGCTCTGTATTTATTCTCTCGATGTTCCGTTGAATCTCGATAATATCATACTCAGCCAGGGTACCGAGGGTATCATTAGGCCCTTGATGAAGTGAACCATTACGTCTTTCTTTTAAGAATCTATAAAAATATTTTTACAATTTAATCCAATCCATTCAAATTGATTATTCAACCATAAAATCATTAAACAAGATGATTCAACTGAATTTGTGAATTAGTTTTTAGTGAATATTTCGAAATCTGTGGGAGATTGGGGAAATTTTATAAGGATCTTTTTTGTAGAGCGCAATAAGAGCTACAAAAAAGGTCCTCATGAAAATATCAATATCTCTCTTTAATTCTGAGATATTTATCAAAAACTAGTGATGATTTTTATTGAATTATTGAATCTAGACAGAGTTGATTAATTTTGATGAATATCTTGGAATCTAGGGGAGATAGGGGAATTTTGATAGGGACCTTTTTTGTAGATTTCATCTCGCTCTACAAAAAAGGTCTCTACAAAAATTTTGACATCTCCCTTCAATCCAGAGATATCCAGCAAAAACTCATTCCAGTGAATTTTATTATTTATTGTACCTGTGTAATTCTTGAGGCACAAGGGAGAACAATGTTTCATTCGCCGATGACTGTGTTGGCAAATTTCTACCGGTGAGACTGATAACATGTAGTTGTAGCCATAGGAATGTTGCAAGGAAGACAAATGCCAGTGTTCTGATAATGGTACTTCGCCCCGTTCTTGCACCTCCGACCACCGAGGCACCTGATTTAAATTCCAATACTATCAGATACATTGTATACCTGATTCTATAATTTACCAGTGCTTACCTACTCTACAAAGCTATTGCCGACTATTATTTCATAATCTATCAACTAAAGCAGTCGCGCCTAGTGTTGAGATAATATTTCTCTCACAAAAATTTAACAACAACAAAAATTCAATCAATAAATATTGAATTATCTCGATAACGATTGATTTTATAGAAAAATGACAAAATACATTTTTTCTAGGGAATTTAATTCTCTACAAAAAATGTCTCTTGATATTTTTCTCTTGAATAACTCATTACCGAGATAATTCAATAATTGATAAATGGAAAAATGAGTCAAAAAAAAAATAACATGTTTGATTAATTACTAATGAGTGAATTATCTAGGTAATTAGTGATTTTACGGAAAAATGTCAAGATACATTTTTTCAAGAAAATTTAATTCTCTACAAAAAAGGTCTCTTGACATTTACTCCTAAAATTACAAATTTCCAAGATAAATCCATAATTATGAAATCTAAAATTTGATTTATCAAAAAAAAAATGAGAATTCATCAATTTTTAACTAATTATTACCTCGCGTATATCCGGATTTTTTTCTCGTATACACGGAGGAGACTGAGTATGGTTTTACGAGACCACGTTCGACATCGGACGCGCTCGTTTTTCCTACAAAAATTGTAGAAAATAAAATAAAATAAAAAAATCATAACGACGAAAAATAAAAAATGAGTTAAAAACGGATGTGAATAAGACGTTTGACGAATAATTTGATGAAAAATGAAATATTAAAAATGTACAAAAATAAAACTTGCCTCTCATACTGGCATCCCTGGTCAGTGATTCTGAAACATGAGAAATAAATAAAAAATTCCAACAATTGAAAAAGAAAAATATGAGGTCGAGGTCACAAATTTTTTAATAATACAGTACTCGACACTTGAGATGTTGATCGAATGCCAGAGGAATTGATCCACATTGAGAGCAGAGCAATAAAACTGGGATTTTATAAGTAAATAAAAGAAAAAAAGAGTGAATTCACTCACAATTCTGCCTCTGGGGTTTACTTTATTCTTTCCAGACTGCAGTTTATATTGTCATCTGCGATAAATATATACCCCCTGGATCAGCACGGCTATTATACTCATTTTTCTCAACATGCAAAGACATTTTTTTGCAATTTCAGAGGAATTAGAGAATGGGAATTTAATTGAGAATGACGATTTTGGAGATATCTTGGAATCTATGGGAGATGGGAGAATTTTGGTCAAGACCTTTTTTGTAGAGGAAAATGTGATCTACAAAAAAGGTCTCTATGAAAATTTCGATATCTCGCTTGAATTATGAGATATTTTGAATTCAATTTTACTGTTCTTGAGTTGTAGAAATTAATATCTATTTTGAGACAAGTTTTTGATGGATATCTTGGAATCTAGGGGAGATAGGAGAAATTACGTGAGGACCTTTTTTGTAGAGGAGAATGAGGGCTATAAAAAAGGTATCTATGAAAAATTTTCTATCTCCATTGGATCTCGAGATATTGAGTAAAAAAAAATTGATTTTACTTTACTGAAACACCAGAGTTGACATTTCCTCAGACATTTCGAGGTTTTATACATAATAAAAACATTAAAAACAAATTAACCACAAGAGGAAGTGAACGATAAGAAAATTTTAATGGTCACCAGACGGTATTCATCATGGAAGTATTTATTCAATCCATACTGTATTTTATTATCCTGTGTTGCCCCCAACCAACTCGTTTATCTCCAATTGTTCACGGACTCGTGTTCATTATATAGATGTAATTATCGAGTCAGCTGCAGAGACATTAGTGCATTGGATGCAGTTTATGTGTATATGAACTACCAATAAACTTTATTTGTTAATCATTCATTTATCTGCGAAACGTGTGATTTTGAGAGAAAATGTCATATGACATTTTTTGTAGATAATTAAATTCTCAACAAAAAAGGTCTTATAATATTTCCTCTTAGAATCACTCATTACCGAGATAATTCCTTGATTAGCAATCAATTAAACAATTCTATATTGTCTTTATCTAATTACTCAATTGTCTCGGTAATTAGTGATTCTACGTAAAAATATCAAAAGACCTTTTTTATAGAGAATTAAATTTCCAAAAAAAAATGTCTCTTGACATTTTTTCCTAAAATCACTCATTATCGAGATAATTCGGTATTTAATGAGATATTAAAAATTGAATAATAATAAAAAATCATCAATATTCAATTATACTCATGGTCAATTATCCCACAACCCTGGGGAGTATTTAATATTCAACCTGCGTTGAAAATCCGGTTTTTTATTTAATAAAAATAAAGAAAAAAAATTCTTTCATCGTACAAAGTTGTAATTCATTCAGATCCACGTAGTTTCTTGTTATCTCAAGGACTTATCCGATTGTGTCAAGAAAAAGGCACTTCTTATAAACATAAATTACAATTTCATCAATGATATTATATTTTATCACAATAAAATTATCCTGAAATTCATAATTATTCATTAATACTCATGAGAATGAAATAAAATCAAAATATCATTTAAAAAAAATTTCTCACCATTTAATCTCTCTCTCTGCTATCCATCACTTTATTATTATTATTATTATTATATACTGCAGGTGATATGTATTTTATTGTTGTACATAAGAAAAAACTCATGATTTACTCCATCAAAAAAACCCAATCTTATATTTCATCACAACCTAAATAAAACAATTTTTCAATTTTTGTTTTTCTCAAATATCTCAAAAACTATTGATTCTACAAGATAATGTCAAAGGACCTTTTTTGTAGCTGACAAAATTTTTCAAAAAAAATGTCTCTTGACATTTTTTAATAAAATCACTTGTTTTCAAGATATTCTCATTTTTAACACTAGTCAAAAAAATCAAATTTTTACCATTCACTGAAAATTAAAATTTCTTCACAAAAAATTCTATTCTCGATCATAAAAACTATTTTTACACATCACTTGAGAATTATTGGAATTATACGCATGGTAAAATCGAAAATTATTCATGTTTAGAGTGTAAAGTTGAGAATTTTGAAATGAATAAAAAGTGAAAGTGAAATGTTGAAAAAATCAATTTTAAGTCTTTTTGAAGATTTTATACATTTATTTTATATATTATGTACTGTGCCCGATACGTTTACTTGTGCCGACGAGTGAGAAACGACTGAGCAACGCATGGGTCGAGGTTTGCGGTCGGTGAGTAATGAGAGGGAGAGGGATTCAGGCATTGAGGAGTGAGAGAGAGAGAGGAGAATACATTTGTGTGAATATGGAGGGAGTATTTGCCTGTTTTATTTGGATATGAATGCGTTTAAACATGAACATGATGCGGGGGAGGGGATCACGTGCACGTGTATGCTAATTAAAATATTTTTAATTATTAAAATGAAGATTTTTTGAAGAAAATGAAATTTTTTAGTAATTAATTTTGAATTATCTTGGGAATGAGTGGATTTAGGGGGAAATTATAGGGGATGTTTTTTCTGGGGAATTTAATTCTCTACAAAAAAGGTCTCTTGATTTTTTTTCGTGGGATCAATTGTTTGGGAGATATTGCGATTTTAGTGATTGATTTTTTTGAAAATTCTGGATTTTTAGATTTGATAAAATTGTTGAGACATTTGTTTAATTATCTCGGTAATGAGTGGGTTTAGGGGAAAATGTCAAAGGACATTTTTTATTGAAAATTTGATGATCTACAAAAAATGTCTTTTGACATTTTCTCCTAAAACCACTCATTTCCAAGATAAATGACTGATTATGATAAATTCGTAATTTGACCTGTTTTTCAGTTTTGAGAGCCGTTAGGAATGTTAAAAAAATGGAGTTATCGGTCGCCTTTGAAGGAAAATATTCGACATTAAATTTATCATGCCTTTCAGTCAGAAAAGATAAAAAAATTTACGACACAAAAGGTCGAACATTTCCCTTAGAAAAAATTCATGAAATCGTGTTTTACTGTTTTAAAATATGAAAGAAAAATATGTAAAATTGATTCAAATCTGTTGAGACAAATGACTGACCTAAAGTTCAAGGATGAAATAATTCCCAGATAAGACATTTTTCCCTTCATAAAATGGTCATTAACTTTCCCATTACAGATTTATCGCAGCATTACAATCTCTGACAAATGATTCCTCGACAATTACCAATGAATCATCATAACTCATGTACAATTGAACGAAAAATAAAATTCTAGGAAATGGGTCATTTTTCAAATGCCCACAGGGTTTATAAAAATGGACATTTGGTCATATTTGCTCAAGAAAAAAAAGAAAAACAAAACCCAAAGAAAAAAAAATAACGAAATCGTTAAAATTATCAAAAATACAAAAATAAGAAAAAATAAAATTTGTAAAATTTGAAATCCAACATTCTTGAGAAATTTGTTTTGTCGTCACTCAAATGACTTTCTATTATCGTATTGTTCAGGGACAAGAGATAAAAGAAAGAATTCTTTTGTTTTCCAAAATGTTAATGATAACTTTGGAATTTAATAATTATAAATTTATCAAAAAAATTTGGAAAAATTCCATTCAAAAAACGAAAAAAATTTTTTTTGTTTAAAACAGCTGATTCTCACATCCCTTTAATCTTTAGAGTTTCTTTGAAAAAAAAAAAAAAATAGATTCGATGCACCTCAGTACAAGCCACGCAATATGTAGGTCAGCTGAGTTGGCGCGATTCGCGGAAACAATGCGGATATCCAACGTATTCTCTCTCTCTCCCCCAAGTGATTTTAAACCCCTTGAAGATATATCCAGGAGCCTCTGGTGGTTGAGACTAAGTGGAAGTGTACGTAACGCTCGGGGCCAACTCGACGCCTCTGATACAACAGATAAGTCTCGCACTCTGGCCTTTTGTCAGGCTATTCGATCCTCTGTATCTAGGGGTACACCCTGGGGGTTGTATACATCAATTTCAGATTGTCGATAAAGGATAATTAGATATTATTGGTGGAGAGAGTTTGTTTAAAGACAATTCTGATGGAGCTTTTTTGGAATTTTGGGATTATCTCAGAAATGAGTGGTTTTAGGGGGAAACTACAAAGGACCTTTTTTGTAGATTGAGAAATTTCCTACAAAAAATGTCTTATGACATTTTTCTCTAAAATCAACCATTATCGAGATAAATCGATTTTTAAGATGGGAAATTGAGATTTTAGGTTTTTTACTGATGAAATTGATTTTAGCGTCAGTTTTTGATGGATATCTTCTAATCTATGGGAGATGGAGAAATTTTCATGAGGACCTTTTTCGTAGATTTCATCTCGCTCTACAAAAAAGGTCTTAATAATAATTTCGATATCTCTCTTGGATTCCAAGATATTTCCTAAAAACTGAATTGGTTTATCACAAATTTTGAATCAAAATTAAAATTGATTTAATAAAATTGTTTTTTTTATCATTTGATTGCATAAATATTGAGATAAATGATTGAATCAAATTCTAGAATAAGAAAAATTCCATCTCAGTACTAAATAATACATTAAACTATTTTCTTTCCTGTCGCAGTGTTGGATATACCGTCTGTACATTAAAATTCAGTCGAGGGGTATGAGATTACGTTTGGAGATGATCCAAATGTTGGCGAACGACCCAAAAACCGTAAGCGAGAGCTTCACGACACATTGGATGCTGCATTACACGTCGAACGTTGAAAAATCCTGGGAAATAACGGTTACGTGGGGGCAAGTAAATTGTGTGTAACAAGAACAACTTAATTGGAACAGTACATGGTACTCCAATTTAATTATCTCTATGTAAGTATTTGAATAATTTATCTAAATAAATTATTTTAAACATTTTAATCATTTCCAAAGTGATAAATTGTACTGAGTAACAATCTGACATTTTTATTAATGCAGATATCTCAAGAACGAGTGATTTTAGGGGAAATGTCAAAAGACCTTTTTTGTAGCTCAGAAAATTTCCAATAAAAAAGGTCTCTTGACATTTTTCCATAAAATCACTCATTATCGAGATAATCCTTTGATTATCAATCAATAAAATTGGATAATGAATTTATACATTTTGTCATTAATTAATTATCTCGGTAATTAGTGGTTTTAAGAGAAAATGTCAGAGGACCTTTTTTGTAGATAAAGAAATTTTCAACAAAAAATGTCTCTTGACATTTTCCTCCAAAATGACTTATCACCGAGATAATTCGATATTCAATTATGTGTTATAAAAACAATTCGAGGAAAAATTAATGTCAGTAATTAACAAATGATAATTAAGTGAAAAAAAACATGAAACATAATTTTCATTGGTTTCCGACATCAACATAAATTATTTTTACGACTTAAACTCCACGAGTGCATGCAAAGAAATACGATTTTATGGTGAACAAACAGGATAAAACTCTGGGAAAAATGTACGAGTGGAAGCCGCATGGCTCTATCGACGGCCCCAGGTGAGTAAATATATGTATACAGGTACCCTGCTATTTTTTTATTTTTCTTATTTGCAAACACCGAGGCATCGGATAATTCTCACCGCATAACGGATCAACGTTTCACTGACATGGAGTAATATTGAGATGAAAAAAGTCATTTATTTGGCTGCAATCGAGCTAAAACCGGTTCTTGGATGTACTCGTCATATTGAGGAATAATAATAATGAACAATTATGGTAATATTCATGTTTTTTGATTACGTATATCCGGAGATTAAACCACAAACGAAAAATAAAAATTTTAAAATTTCATCAATTTCCTTTCTTGAATTATCTCGATAACGAGTGAGTTTAGGGAGAAATGTCAAGAGACATTTTTTTTGAAAAATTCAATTCCCTACAAAAAAGGTCTCTTAACTTTTTCCCCTAAAACCACTCATTACCGAGATAATTAAACAATTAATAAATGACAAAATGTGTCCATCGAAATATAATATAATTAATGATTTGTTAATTGAGGAATTATCTCTGTAATGAGTGATTTTAGGGAAAAATGTCATAAGATAATTTTTGTGGAGAATTTCCTCATCTACAAAAAAGGTCCTTTGACATTTTCTCCTAAACCCCTTTGTTAACGAGATAAACGAAAAAACAGTCTGAAAATGAAAATTATCGATTTTATAAAGTTTTTTATTTATGGATATGAAAATATTGTTTTCATGTCCCCTATATTTATTCAGAGATTTCCTCATTCAATACCTATTTCTGGAATGAATCTGATAGATACAATTTCGATTGAAATACTCCTTAAAATATTCTTACCGAGAATCAATAAATCGATTAAACCTGCAATAATGCATTTTCATAAGAAAAAAAATGGCCTTGATGGGTTATACCTTCCCAGCCGCATTAACCTTCTCGATATCAATAAATTGCTCAACTACTTTACAATGAAAAATCATGTATAAACAATTCAAAGGACTGAAGAGTTGTACTTGATGCCCTCAATAAGGAAAGGAATGTCAATTAAAGGGTTTTCAAAGTCGTTAATTAATGGTATTTCAATTAATTAAAAAGTAGTTTACAAACAGGAATTTCCACCAACTCGAAATAAAAATAAAACAATTGTTTTTTCCAATAAACTCATGAATTGATGATAAATTCACTAATGAAGTTGTATATTTTTGTTAATTTCGGTGATATCTCGTTGATGAGTGATTTTAGAGGAAAAAGTCAGAAGACCTTTTTTGTAGATGACAAAATTTTCAATAAAAAATGTCTCTTGACATTTTCTTCTAAAATTCTTCATTCTCGAAATAATCAAAAATTTAATGAAACGTCAAATAAAGAATTTTCCAGCATCAAAATTGACAGTTTTTGTTAATTTCGCAATTATCTCGAAAAGGATTGATTTTAGAGGGAAATGTCAAGAGACATTTTTTGTAGGTTTTAAAATTTCCAACAAAAAATGTCTCTTGACATTTTCCTCTAAAACCCCTCATTATCAAGATAATTCAATTTTCAAGGATGTATGAAAAATTGAATGTTCTGTTCTGGAAGAATGAAACTAAAAGAATAAAAAATAAATCGTTTGTTAATTAACAAATAAAATAAACATCCCTCAAGGTTGAGTAAACACAGTACCTTCCCCAACGAGTGTGACAAAATAAACAAACTCGAATGAGCTACCCGTGACAATCGATTTCTTCGCCATTTATTTACCCCAAATAATCATAAATAATTATAATTACGTATTTACTCACGAGTGGCCCAGCAGAACCATCACGCCGAGAGTCTGTCGATGCAAACAGCCGGCAAAAATATCCTGTTACCTCCCCGCATCCTTGAGCATTCAATAATAACACATGAGAGACTATTGCACGTGTAAATTATTCCGTATATTCACTCGATTCAACTTCAGAAGGAAACTTTATCCATAAAATGATGGATTGACGGTTGTTTGAGTTGTCGAGGGGATGATAAAGACAAATTTTAGGTGAATTGAGGTATTTTCACCCCTCCAGTGACGACTCCACCCTCGTTGAGCATATTTTTCTGACACAGGGGAAACTCTGAGAGCTGGTAAAGCTGAAAATCCTCTCGAGGCTCAAAATGGATTTCAGGGAAACGCCATCCCTCGGTCGACCTCGACGTTTTTCCCAGACATGAGGGAAATCAATATTTGGGTGGTGAGTGGAGGGGGATAAACTGTTTTACCGACTGATGGATCAAAAATTCGACGAAAATTGTAAATATTTAATGAAGAAGCCTCGGGAGTAGAAAAAAACTACTGAAATGCGGGGAAAACTTTGCTCCACGAATTCTCCGCCAAGAGAGCATGGAAAATTATAAAATATACTTAATAGTAAATTTCATGCCCGAGTCTTGGAAAACACGTGGGGGAGGGTGATATGTGTTCCATGACGAGGCGTGAACATTATTTTTTTCATCCGGTAAGGATGCAGAATAAAAATCCCCAGAAAAAAATAATAAAAATACAGCGCATTTCAACACATCGGTGCGTGGTCTATTTTTTCTTCGACATCCCAATCAGCAAAATTAGAGTCCCAGTACATTCCCAGAAGGTATCATGGGTAGCTTGGTACGTTCCAGGTATATACCCTTGGTAGCTCCCAGACACGTTTAAAATGGAAAATATAAGAGTCTCAGTCCGGTTCTAGAACGTTCCTTGAAAAGCTTCATACCCAAATCGTATCAGCGGAACGTATCGGTGGGAACGTATCTGGCATTAATTCCGGTACATACCCTTGCTCATTGGGATAAAGACCGGACATGTCGTGAGATAAATATTTTGAGTCAAATCGTGTATGATTGAAATTATTCTCATGAGTGATTAATCCAGCGAAACGAATCAATCACTCATCAAAATGGTATGGCAATTTAAGCCAGAATAGCCGCATCAGATACATTGCTTTTCAACAATTTTCATTCGATTTTATTCTCATTCTATTTATTCACCGGAGAAAATCTATCACTGATAAAAATGATGATTTGTTAGATTGGAATTTGACTTACTTAGGCAGAGTGGTTTTTTTAGGTCAAATTCGATTCTAATGAATTTTCGTTATCATTACTGCCTAGCTGATCCCCCCGACATTGCTCAGACACAAGAGATAATAGAAAACGATGAACAAAAACGTTCAAAAATCATTACGATGTACATATTTTTAGAATTTGCTCGTTAAAAAGTCATTAAGAATTTTGTGGTTTTCCAAGCTGTTCAAGATATTTTCAACACGAGTCTAAATGATAGAATTATTGAAAAAATCATAAGAGACTTTCAATAATTATCGAAATGGAGACGATTGTCGAAAGTTTTCGAAAATTCATGAGTTTTCTCCGAAAAATTCCATCGCGACGATAGACCATCAGATAGTGTCAAAAATTGTCAGAAACCTTTGAAGTAATTTAGCTGTTTCTGACGCGTCTAAAACCAAGTAATTTACCTTATGTAATTTACTAGCCCAATCCTGGTTGGGCGTGGAAAAGTCCGCCCACACCCCAACATTTCGAGAGTAGTAGAATGTGGAAGGGATGGAGAAAACCCTGAAACATCCAGCTAGTGAACTGGGAGAGGGAAATTCTGGGCCAGCGGTCATGCCTCATTGGTTCCCGAATTTTCTTCCGATTTTCTTGAGGTCACACCCTCAGAACGAATATACAAAAGTACTTGCACGGAGCATTTTGCTTCAGTATTCTCAGAGTGCACAACAGTTCATTCAGTGCACCCAGTTCACTCAATTCCTTTTGTAAATTTTTAAAATCTCGAAGGTGTGTTCGAGAGAATCATCGTCAATTTGTAAGTCCAATTATTTTTATTGTGTAAACTCAACTTTAATTTCTTTTTGTTAAAATATAGACTCGGAAGAGTCAGTTTTGAAATTTAATCAGTGAATTCTTTTTCATTTATTTACCAACGCCTTGATTCAAAATTATTTCCCGTCCGTGCTATTGGTCTAAAATAACTGCTTATTCTGTGCAGATTACGCAAAAGTCTGTTAATAGTTGGATCATATTTCACATCAATCATTCTGATTCTTACGGATTATCATGGCCAACATAACGAAGTTCACTGTCATCAGAATAATGGAATTGGTGAGTTGTTAATCGGTGACGATTTATAAATCCAAGGAACCACTTTCCTTAACATTGAAGGTATGAGTTAATGTAGTAGCCGAAAGAACTGATCAGAAAAAATAAAAACATTTTTCGTGGATTTGTTAAGGACTAGTCTAGATTAAGAAAGCCCATTCTTTCTACAAATATTCTCCTTATGCTATTTTTATTTATCTAGTGCCAAGAATGATCTTCGCATTCTTCTAATATTATATTAGAACTACGCATCACCTATCAAAGTTGAATATGACGTTATGAAGCGATTCCAATTGATTATCTAAGAAGAAAAGAACAAATTATGGGAATAATTAATATTTATGAATTTTTATATTTTTCTTCGTTAACGTCTGCTATTCATTTTCTACTCCAAAACGATTTTCGTAATTTGAACAAGAATATTATTCACCTGTTCACAGGCTCTGATATGCACCATTATTGGCCTTCACGCCCATTCAGGCCCATTCAGTCTGGAGGACGTATTCCTGTCATCAGGAACTGAAGTTGCTTTCCTGATCACTTTGACTGGGCTTCTTGCGGCTGCGATGATGGGCATGCCCGTTAACCGTCGTGTTGTGAGTTTCTTGAAATCATTCTTGATTCAATCAAAGATTTTTCATCAATTTAGTTTAATTTTTTAAACAAATTTTCTTCATTCATTTGTTGTCACAATTTGTAATTAGGAAGTTGGCTTTCTCCTGGTGGGAGCTGCTCTCTTCATCGCTTCTGGTGCTGTTGCATTAGACATATCACGAACAATTGTTGTGCCACAGCAACAATCAAAACTTCTCAACATGATAGTAGCTAGAGGATCAATATCGATCATCGAAGCTGCTGTATTCCTATTGGACGCCTTCCTTATATTCAAGAGAGAGGAATAAATCTCTTGAATTATGTCTTTATCAAAATTTAAAAAAAGAAATTAAATGAGACATATTCTATTGAAATAGCTAATTGGGTACATTTATTTGGATTTAAACCAGCTCAACTCTGTTTATCACCAAAATGTCTAATTAGATAAGAATGATATAAGTGATGTAAAGATATTCAAACGTTGTAAATAATCTAATTATGGTTGTTACTTTTAATAAAAAAAAAAAAAAAAAAAAGGGTACATTTATACATAATTTTCCGTCCATGAGAAATTGACAAAATATGTATAAAACATTTCTCTTTGCTTTTTTTTATCTCTCTAATTAACCATTAACACGTTTAAAAGCCATTGCCGAAAGGCTCTATCTTTGCAAATCTTGAACCAATTATAGCGCTGTAATTGTCACAAATTGAATCTAAATGGCAATGTTGAGGATCTGAGAAAATGCAAGGTCTTCAAATTCTGATTCTCGACAAATTATTAATTTACTTGCCCAACCCTGCTCTTATGGCGATTTACTGGTTTAGCACAAGACTGCGTTACCATCTGTTCTGGTAATAAAATTTCATGCTAAGTGAAATATCCGCCATAAGAGCCTATGGATATAAGGAACCACTTTGATTGTTAATTACTTGGAAATAAAATCTGGAAAAATTCAAAGGAAATTCATGAATAATCCAAATTACTTTATGAACGTTCTATATGAATTTCGAAACGATGTTATCATTTACCTTTTCCTCACCAAATACCTTAAACCGGGATATATCCGAAACTATTGGTCCTAGAGGGTTGAAAATTTTTTCGGTTTTATCAGGAAAATGTGCAGATGGTAATATAACATCTGCTGATAACCCAGCATTATCCCCGTAGGTATGTAATCAGTAGTGAAGAATATGTGTAGACATCTGCACAATATTTAATTCAGTACTCAAAATCAATAAGGATTGAAAGAATTTTTCAAGTTTACAATTTTCTTAGAATTTTATCTTCTAGAAAATAGGATTGAGCTAAAAAAATTGTCTCAACATCAGTATTTTTATCACTGAAACAAGCTAAACTGCTGGAAGCCACGTTTTCAAGAGACTTGCTTACTCCAACTCGTTAAAAAAACAATTCCTTTAGCCAACGGAAAAAAAATAACTAGCCTAGCTATCAGGGGTCACGTCTTTTTCCACTGGAGGATATTTGTCCTCAGGGCAATGGGAATTGGTAAAACGGTTCAAGTCGAAGTACTTGCAGCTAATTTTTCTTTGAATATCTCAAAATCTAAGGGAGATAGCAAAATTTTTGTAAAGACCTTTTTTGTAGCTCTCATTTTTCTCTACAAAAAAGGTACCCATCAAAATTTCGCTATCTCCCTTAGATTTTGAGATATCCAAAGGAAAATCGGCTGGAAGTACTTCGACTTGAACCGATTTACCATTTTGCTACTGAATTCGTTGAATTCTTCTAGGAAATTAATTATTCTTAAGGAATTTCATATTAATCCGGCTTCCTAGCCTTATAGACTGTACTGAGGCAATTAATATCTCTCATCAACGAAACTAACATCAAAAAGTTCAAGCAAGATTCGATAATACTGAATAATTTGACCTGAAAAGGAATACTGGGCTTTACAATTAATTATGGAGGATAGGGGTAGCTTGAAGAGATGTATCTGGCACAGACAGATTCACCTCCCCTCTCTTTCTATTCCTTCATCCTGAATGGCATACCAAGGGGATAGTATAAGTGGTGCGGACCCACTGATATGCCGTACAATAAAGAAATTCCTCAGCTCTAAGCAGCACACGAGTTGAATTGCTTTTATTTTCTCGGCTTGAGGCGGGATAATGACTGCATCGGATGAAAATTCATTGATGAAATATACATTCTTCCTAGAATTAATTCAGTAGCGAATTGGTAAAACGGTTCAAGTCGATTTCATCTTAGGATCAGGTTTTGATGGATATCTTCTAATCTATGAAAGATATCAAAAATTTGTAAGGATCTTTTTTGTAGCTCTCATTTTACTCTACAAAAAAGGTTTTTATAAAAATTTTGATATCTCTCTTAGGTTCCGAGATATTCATTGAAAACTGATCCTAGCATGAAATCGACAAAATTTTCTCAATTTTTTCCGGGTAAAACCACAATTTTATACCAAAAAACTCTTGTGTCAGTGCATTTGCCATTTTTTATTCTTTCTTTGGAAAGCTGAGACTTTTTTTAGTCAGAGATGTGCAGAGATTTTCTTGATTTTCTTCTATGTAATTTAATCGCAGAGTGCAATCGATTCTGTAATCCGATTTCCACTCGGAATTTTCCGTCTCAATTTTATTCATTCATTGAGACATATATTCACTTTTCTATTAATTTACATTTTCGTTCTTTCATTATATTCAATTGTCATTCATCACTCGTTCAGTCAGAAATAAGTTTATAATTTTTGCAAGTGACTTTTCTTGTTAAAAACAATGGAGACGACATGATGAATATTAATTCTGATTCGTTGTTATGAATTAATTAGTAGATTGATGGAATTTCTAGCAAAAAAAAGGTCTTTTGACATTTTTTCCTGAAATCAGTAATTACTGAGATAATTCCTTAATTAGTAATCAATTGAAGATGTTATGGATAATCAAAGAGTCATCTTATCATTTATTAATTCCTCAATTATCTCGGTAATGAGTGAGTTTAGGGGGAAATGTCAAGAAACCTTTTTTGTAGATGATAAAATTTCCCATAAAAAAGATCTTTTGACATTTTCTCATACAATCAATGATTACCGAGATAATTCCTTAATCAGTAATCAATGAAAAATTTTGAATCATCAATTGAGTCATTTTGTCATTAATTAATTCCTCAATTATCTGGGTAATGAGTGATTTTAGGAGAAAATGTTAGAAGACATTTTTTGTAACTGATAAAATTTCCAATAAAAAATGTCTTTTAACATTTTCCTCTAGGATCACTTATTATCAAGATAAATCGTTATTTAATTAGATGTGAAAAATCGATTACTCGAATTATGATGATGACAATTTTAATTAGAAAAAATTGAGGATAAATGATTGCTCGAGTCCAATGGAAAGATTGTAAAGCTCCAACAATGCGGAACGAATGGGGCTCAAGTTTCTTTAGCAACAAGTTGCTACTCGGCAAGTCTCTCGCTCTGAGTATGCTATAATCAACAAGTGAACTCGGTCTTCTTGTTCCCCGCAATCCCCTTTTCTGGAATTCATATATATCGGGTTCTACAGGTGGGTGGCAACTTGATTTTTGAGATGAAACTGTCAATGAATCCGTACAAAATCATTCTCGAGAATCGTTCAAATATTCTCATCACGTTTTGGTGAATAAAAAATGATAATGATGGTTTTATTATTTTAGGCTGTCACGTCCACTCGAGTGATTCGGCTGAGCTCGGAGGATCATCCCACACTAAATTACTCAGGGTCTAGGTATTTTTTTTTATTGAGGAAAAAGAATGCAGAAATGTAGTTAAATTAAATTTGAGTTGAATTTTCATATGAAAAAAGTAATGAATTTTTACATTTTATTAAATATCGATTTATCTCGATAATGAGTGATTTTAGGAGGAAATGTCAAATGACCTTTTTTACAGGTGAGATAATTTACTATAAAAAAGGTTTCATGACATTTTCTTCTAGGATCACTCGTTATTGAGATAATTTGGTATTTAATGAGATTTGAAAAATCTACGAATATTCATGATTTTTCATTTTTTAATCAATCGGTTTTTTTGTTAATTGGGGATATCTCGGGAATTTATGGGTTTGGAAGAAAATGTTTAAGGACCTTTTTTGTAGGTGAGAAAATTTCCCACAAAAAAGGTCTTTTGATATTTTCTTCCAGGATCACTCGTTATTGAGATAATTCGATATTTAATGTATCTATTTGAATGAATAGTCTGGAAAGATGATGAAAAATGTCCCAACAAACAAATTGACCTCAAATAGGTTAAAACCCTATGTCAACAGTGACTTTAAAAAACGTTTAAATCCATAATTTTCATTAATATCAACAATTAATTGATGAATTGACAAAACTAGATAATTGAATATCTCTCAGAGTTGAGTTTTTCCTGAATATCTCATGATTCAAGCGAGATGACAAAATTTTCATAAATACCTTTTTTGTAGCTCTCATTTAGCTCTACAAAAAAGGTCCCTATGAAAATTTCCCCATCTCCCTTAGATTCCAAGATATTGATCAAAAACTCAGCCTCAAGTTGAATTGTCTCACCCAGTTTCACCACTTTGCAACTTAATCTCCAATTAATATTGATTTAATCGATTATTTTCAGTTGTATTGCATCAAAATGACCTTGAATAATAATAATCCCCCATTAATGACAAAAAAACGCTTTAAAGGTTAATTTCACCATGAAATAAAAAGAATAATAAATATCTCAGAGATATGATTATTTCTAGGGCGTCGATGTCAACCATTTTAATAAAGCCTCGTACGTGTTATCATGGTAGTTCATATCCCTGCATTCTTACCGCTCCAGAGATTCCATGAATGGTCGTGACGTCTAAGTGAATTCACCCCCAAGCATCTTGAACGATTAAACCCCCCTCCCCCACTCTATATCCTTTGAATATACATGAAATCATCAAAGTTGCCCGATATCAAAATTCACTTGGTCAAAAGCGTCAAAAGACACTTCCCCTCTTGCCCATAATCCATTATCAGGACTGTATGACAACATATGGGAGTAAGGGAGACTCAGAAGATGGAAGAATGGACAATACTGGAGTGTGATAATGGCAATAGAGATGGATATATCGTGTATGTGGGTGTGTGGAGGAGTGATAATGGTACAGAAGAGGGAAAATTTGATGCTGAAAATGATTGAGGGTGGTGGTAAAACGTTTTCCTCTCGACCATGCGCCCTTTCAATCTGTCCGTGGATAGTAGGGGGGGCATTATTTCTACGTCGAGCGGGATATCGTGAGACGACGGTGGTCAAAGACGTTTGGCAGACACGCGTGAAGGCAGACCGGTGGGGTGGGGGACACACAACAGGTAAAATTGTGAATTGTTGAGAATTTATTTTCAATGTTTTAGTTACTAGTGGATATCTCGGTAATGAGGGGTTTTAAGGGGAAATGTCAAGAGACATTTTTTTTGGGGGATGTTTTTATCTACAAAAAATGTCTTTTGACATTTTTCTCTAAAATCACTTGTTAAGGAAATAAATAATGTTAAGTAGAAAATGTGAAATTTAAATTTTTTAAAGAGTCAATTTTTCATGTTTCATTGAATATCGATTTATCTCGATAATGAGTGGTTTTAGGAGAAAATGTCAAGAGACTTTTTTTATTGGAAATTTTGTGAGCTACAAAAAAGGTCTCTAGATATTTTTCTCTAAAATCACTTGTTGAGGAAATAAATAATGTTAAGTGAAAAATATGAAATTTGAATTTTTTAAAAAGTCAATTTTTCACATTTCATTGAATATCAATTTATCTAGATAATGAGTAGTTTTAGGGAATAATGTCAAAAGACATTTTTTGTAGATCTCAAAATTTCCTACAAAAAATGTCTCTTAACATTTTCCCCTAAAATCACTCAATATCGAGATAATTCGATATTTAAAAATACACAAAAAACAATTTCAACAATTTTTGAAGAAATAATTAAAAAAATTCACTTGCAAATAAATTTTTTAGAGGGCGGATTTGCGAGAATGCCGCGGGGCCGGCTTAAGGCAGCTACCGAGGGCTACAGAGGCTCAAAAAATCAACTTCAACATCGGGAATAGCGTGACTGTTGAAGATCACTGCTCTCTGTGAGTTTAAAATTAAATAATAAAAAAAATTAAATAAATTACCTTTAATTTTCATCATCAGGCACAAACGGATGTCAATGAATTTCCGTTTTTCCCATACCGTTAACTCATTTCCACGTGTCAGAGCCAGAAAGTTAGCGTTTTGATGTTACATACATAATCCTGTACATATATGACAACTAAAATTTCTCCTGGGTCCGAGAGGTGTAGGTGTACTAGAATGACAAGGTTAATGTTTAATAGAGTGATCGTTAACAAGGTTACAAAGCAATCTGCATAACCTGGTTTAACCTGGAAGGCTACTTTACTGCTTTTGCCCATAGCTTCTACAGTCTAAAGTTGACGAGAAACCCTTGCCTGTAATTATCAGTGATAATGTTATTACTTGTTTCCTCGGAGGTGGTAACTGATAAGAGTTGCACAACTTTGTGTGGCTAATTTTCTTGTTCTTAATATTTATTTTACTATTTTTACAATTTTTCTTTTAATTTTTCAATTTTTCTTTCCTCTTTTTTTCACGAATACGAGATTATCTCGAGAACCAGTGATTCTAGGAGAAAATGTTAAATGACATTTTTTATTGAAAATTTTGTCAGCTACAAAAAAGGTCTTTTGACATTTTCTCCTAAAGCCACTGGTTCACGAGATAAATTGAAAAATTAACAAAACTCTTCAATTCAACTTTTTAAATTCAATATTTTTATTAATTATCATCTATCTCGTAAATTATTGAATTTACAGGATAAAGTCAAGAGACATTTTTTTTAGAGAAATAAATTTCCAACAAAAAATGTCTTTAGACATTTTCTCCTAGAATCACTCATTATCGAGATAATTAGCTATTTAATAATCTAAAAATTGCCATTTATGCAAATTAATCAAATATGTTATTTATAATTAAAAAAAGAAGATAATTAAGCAATAGAAATACCTTAAATACATGTGTTCTACATGTATAATCTTCTCAATCGGCTTAATAATCGTGCGAGACGAGACAGTGATCCCCACCTGTAATGGAGATCAACGTATTCATGAGTCTCATTAAGGATTCATGGCGTATTTGAGATATTTCGATTGATGGCCACCAATTTAGGGAGAAGAGGGGTTGAGAGGGGATGTAGGTGTGTTCAGTGAGACAGGGTGGTGAGGTGAGCAACGGGGGGGTAGAGCATTTTCCGCAGTGGATAACGTAATTGACGAAGTAACTCGTTTAGAGTGCAATATCGCGCGACAAAGTGGCGAGACGAGGTAGCAAAATGGAATGGGGCTGATCGAGAAAGAGGCCGAGACGTGAATGTGGGAGGAATGCATTTCAACCGAGATTTTCTGATGGAGCTAGTTGATAAATCAGAATTAATGACGATATAAATGACTTCAAAGGCGATTTTTTTTTGTCAGAAATATTAAATATTGAATTATCTCGGTAATAAGTGGTTTTAGGAGAAAATGTTCAAATACATTTTTTGTTGGAAATTTGATTCTCTACAAAAAAGGTCTTTTAACATTTTCTCCTAACACCACTCGTTACTGAGATAATTGATGATAAATTACTGAATTGATTATTCAATATTTTTTATTGATTGTAATTAAGAGATTATCACGGTAATGAGTGATTTTAGGGGAAAATGTTAATAGACATTTTTTGTTGAAAATTTTGTCAGCTATAAAAAAGGTCATTTAATGTTTCTCTGTAGAATCACGGGTTTCTGAGATAAATTGAGAATTCATCAGATTTATCACTTTGAATTGAAGTTTAAATGAAGTTGAAGATGATGGAGATGTGAATATTGTCGTTTGTATTCAAGATTTGAATTCGACATTGAGTTGACTTGAAGGGACATGCGTAAGTGAGTTAACAGAAGTGAATGAGAAACGACTAATGGACCATCTGAGAAAGTTATATAGTCAGAAGTTTATATATAGGATGCAGTGTGGAAACCATTTATTGCGAGTTTCCGAGACGAGTGAACTAGCGGATGGAGCGATATGACTAATTGGGAACCATTCTGACGAGCTACCCATGTCTTTCTGCATCCCTTAACTTGGTTATAATCTCGGAAGGAAGATCAAGTTTACGTCAATAGGTGTCTTGACGTGATTTCCGGTTTTATTGGGGAAATTTATTATTTTTCATGTAACAAATGGAGGACTCTACTCGATTATTATTATTCAAGATCATTTTGATGCAATCCAACTGAAAATAATCGATTAAATCAAAATTAATTGGAGATTAAGTTGCAAAATGGTGAAACTGGGTGAGACAATTCAACTTGAGGCTGAGTTTTTGATCAATATCTTGGAATCTAAGGGAGATGGGGAAATTTTCATGGGGACCTTTTTTGTAGAGCTAAATGAGAGCTACAAAAAAGGTATTTATGAAAATTTTGTCATCTCGCTTGAATCATGAGATATTCAGGAAAAACTCAACTCTGAGAGATATTCAATTATCTAGTTTTGTCAATTCATCAATTAATTGTTGATATTAATGAAAATTATGGATTTAAACGTTTTTTAAAGTCACTGTTGACATAGGGTTTTAACCTATTTGAGGTCAATTTATTTGTTGGGACATTTTTCATCATCTTTCCAGACTATTCATTCAAATAGATACATTAAATATCGAATTATCTCAATAACGAGTGATCCTGGAAGAAAATGTCAAATGACCTTTTTTGTGGGAAATTTTCTCACCTACAAAAAAGGTCCTCTAACATTTTCTTCCAAACCCACAAATTCCCGAGATATCCTCAATTAACAAAAAAACCGATTGATTAAAAAATTAAAAATCATGAATATTCGTAGATTTTTCAAATCTCATTAAATACCAAATTATCTCAATAACGAGTGATCCTAGAAGAAAATGTCATGAGACCTTTTTTATAGTAAATTATCTCACCTGTAAAAAAGGTCATTTGACATTTCCTCCTAAAATTACTCATTATCGAGATAAACCCATAATTACTAAAAATATCAAATTGTCAAATAATCAATTCTGATAATAAAAATGGAATCTAGAGCTAGATGATGTAGACACATGTGCATGGTCACGTTCACCATAATTCATCAGTGAATATGACGTTTGACACGATTTTTCTATTAGCCAGGGGTATCAACTTTTTATATATCATTTCACAGTTGATAAGTTGAGGCTTTGGAAGCTTTTTGGTCAAATGCTGGTACGTGACGTGTTTTTCTGATTTATTAAGTGTAAAAGAATGTGACTGTGCCCAATAGATAGGGGGGGATTAGACAGAAGGGGAATGAATTTCACCCCCAGTCGAGGGGAGATGAATTATTTTATTTTTGATAATGAGACCACGATGAAGTGGACACCACTTGATACCGTACCCTCCTCTACACCTGTCGATTCCATACATCCATGATGTCAATCGAATGATCCAACTATTCACTTCAATTTGACTCTACATCCCCTCGAGTTATATTCCATTGAGTATTAATTAAAATAATAAAATTTCTTCTAAAAATATTAAATTCACGATTTTCATAATCACTAATTCTTCATTTATCTAGAGCACGAGTGGCTTCAGAGGAAAACATTAAAGAACCTTTTTTGTAGATCTCAAAATTTCCTACAAAAAATGTCTCTTAACATTTTCTTCTAAAATCACTCATTCTCGAGATAATTTAATATTTAATAACAAAAAAAATTGATTCTGCCAAATTTTATAATTTCACTGTCAAATTAATATCACCAATAATTTAAAAAATATTGGGGTAAAACGGGTCTTTTTGTTTTTCAATTATCCCTAAATTTTCAACTAAAATCACTCGTGAATTTTTATTAAAAGAATTAATTCGAGGAAATCGTCTCTTGTCTCTGGCCTTGAAAATGGATAATTAGCAGATTTCAATTATCCTGAGTATTTGTAAATAAACAGTGAGTCATTGTACACAACTGGATGTAAAAAAACCAGTGAAGATGAATCATGAGGGGGCTGGAGGGATGGAGGAGGAGGGGGAGAGAATCAATCAGCATTTTCTTGAGAGCACAGTGTCCCAAGGGTGCTAGCATTATTCTCGTAAAACGAACCACAAAGGTAGGGGAGGGGTGGGGGTATATGTTGAAAGCACCTTCCTTCATTCTACCATAAGTCTTCCAACATTTACACCAGGGCTTCTAAATCAGTGTCTCGTTCTAGTAATTATAAGAAAGAATGACCAGAACGATATTTACTCAAGACTCAGAGAGATGCTTGAGGAGCTTTATGCTGAAGATTATTCAATGTCTAGGGACTTGATGAGAATTTTTAAAGCTTTTTCATTCATTTCAATTTAATTTTTTTAATTTTTTATTATTTATATTCAATTTTTGAGTGAAAATAGTGAGATTTTGATTTTATAGGTTTTTTAAAAATTGAATTATCTTGGTAATGAGTGAATCTAGGGGGAAAAGTATAAGGACTTTTTTTATGGAAAATTTTCTCAGCTACAAAAAAGGTCTTATGACATTTTCTCCTAAAATCACTTGTTTACGAGATAAATAGAGATTTTTTGAATAAAGAGGGAGAATTTTCTGGAATTGAATGATAAATGGGTAAAAATGGCTAAAAATTTTCTGAATTACCACTCTTTTTCGACAAAAATACCGGAAACTAATACCTCTTCAGTGAAATAGCTATGGCCAATGCGGTATGAAAGAGTTGGAGAATCGAAAGCATTTGAGTTATCGATTTTTTTTTTCTTTCTTTCCCCTCATCTCTTTCAATTCTTCACTTATAGGTTGACGACGAGGAAAATTGCTCGCAGCTTCGCCTCGATGCCTTTCAATTCATTCGCATCTCCACTTGTACTCGTTCCATCGCGCCACCCCAGCACTCGGTTCCTTTTCTAACCCCTCAGAAGACAATTAAGTTCCGCTGGGGCCAGGGTGACACGTGCAAGTGCACACTGACATTTTTTTTTCTCGGTGATGATAATAGTGTACTAGGGGGTATTTTAAATCAGTAAATATTGTCTTTTTGTTGAGTTGGAGACGATAATGATGAATTCAGAAATTTTTTGGTATTTTGGAAACCCTTGACTTCCCTTTAAAACAATAAATCAGTAGTAAATGGGTAAAACGCTTTAAGTCGATTTCATCCTGAGGTTAGTTTTCGATGAATATCTCAGAATCTAAGGGAGATGGCGTAATTTTTATTATAACCTTTTTTGTAGAGGAAAATGAGAGCTATAAAAAATGTCCTTATAAAAATGTCTCTATCTCGCATAGATTCCAAGATATTTATTAAAAACTGACCCTAGGATGAAATCGACTTGAACCGTTTTACCAATTCACTACTGAAATCTTCTTTCTCTCTCTCTCTCTCTCTCTCTTAATTCTTTTTTGCTTTATGACCTTGTGTTATATTATTCTTTTGTACAACATAATGTACAGTAAATAAACTTCAATCAATCAATCAATCAATTGTGACGTCCGTCTAAAAATCCATTTCATGAATTTTCCTTTCCAAAATAATTTAATATCGTGAAATATCTAACTGCGCAAAACATAAAATTTTCCTTTCGGGGAACCAAAAATTTAGGAATGGGAAATAGCCGATCAATTATATACATAAGTATTATCCATTGTAAATATTTATACCAGCAAATTTAGGAAATGTAAGTGTAATATTTGTCCTTAGGGGGACAAATATTATGTATCCTAGGACATCAATAAAAAGCGTAATAAATCAATCAATCAATCTCTAATATTTTCCCTTAAAATTCTTCTGGCTTTCATCTCTCCAGACACTGACAAAAATCCTCTTTGATTTGATTTCCAGGTACCGAAGATCACCGAGTGAAGAACAACCTTGGAAAAATGGCTGGACTAGCATGGAGTGGTTGGCTCCAGCGTTGTCGTGAGTCTCGACAACTCGTCCTTGTGATTGTTGCTATTGCTCTACTTCTAGACAATATGTTACTAACAACTGTAGGTAAGTATAAAAAATTATCAATTAACTCAAATAACTAATTTTTTCATTTTCATCAATTGGCAATTTATCTCGAAAATAAGCGATTTTAGGAGGAAACATCAGATAACTTTTTTTGTGGAAAATTTTCTGGACTATAAAAAAGGTTCTCTACTAATTTTTCCTAAAATCACTTGTTATTGAGATAAATCGATATTTCAGTAGCGAATTGGTAAAACGGTTTGAGTCGATTTCATCCTAGGGTCAGTTTTTGATGAATATCTTGGAATCTATGGGAGATAGAGACGTTTTTATAAGGACATTTTTTATAGCTCTCATTTTTCCCTACAAAAAAGGTTATAATAAAAATTTTGCTATCTCTCTTAGATTTCGAGATATTCATCGAAAACTGACGCCAGGATGAAATCGACTTGAACCGTTTTACCAATTCACTACTGAATTTAAGATAAAAGTCTTCAAGGACAATGAAATGATGATTCCTGAGATCTTTGGAAAGATTGATGGAAAATAAAAAGTCAAAGCCATAGACTTAATATGCCCTAATGAAAAAGCTCTTCCTCCTTGCTGTTACTTTTTCACGTAATTATTTCCTCTAATATCGGTGCACGGATCTGGTGATAAAGATTGCCACATTTAATTAGGTATCCTTTTGAGTAACAGTACAAGCAAAAAAAAAAAAAGAAGAATCGGGAGAAAAGGCAGAAGAAGAGAGGACTGAGTTAAGTTGAGCTTGAAAATCCTTTCTCCCTATTGGCAAGTAAAAATAAAAAGAGAGATTAAGTCCCCCTGACAAAAAGGTGAGTTTAAAAAATTTCCAAGTCCACTTACCCAACCATTGTCTCTTGTCTTTTACTCACTGGTTATATCAAGTCCACCTGAAATAATGAATGAGGGTTTAGGTCAAGTGGCCAACGCCCTCGCACTTCTTGTTTTATTCAACTCTTAAAGTTTTGCGTCAAAATAAAATGTTAATGAAAAAAAATTTAGAAGAAATATCGATTTATCTCAATAATGAGTCATTTTGTGAGGAAACATTTGAGCAACTTTTTTGTAGAAAATTTTATAAACTACAAAAAATATTCTCTCATGTTTTCTTCTAAAATCACTCATTATCGAGATAATTAGATATTTCATGAGATATAAAAAATATACTTTCCTGTTCTTTTGAATAAATTTCACCCTTAAATAAACCTTGAGAAGGTAAAATCAAATGTTACGTCTCCTGTCTCCATGTAAAAACACTAGTAAATTTCATTTCCGTCCGGGGGATTCAGCAAAATTGCCAATCGCATTACGTTAGAGTATATTCTACATGGGTATATACTTTCGATCAGTCTCGGTGAGGAGAAAAATTGATGGGGATTGATACGGGGATTTGTCGAAGGAACATTTCACTGGATTTAATGATTCTACGATATATCAATGATATTTCATTATTTGTGATATTGCATGCGATGATGAAAATAAATATATCGAAATATATTCAATATAAAAAATATATGATATGAGCCAATTTCAAAATTTCAAAATATATTTTATGAATCTAATATACTTTGAAATAATATATTGTATATTAGGGGTGATATATTACATCATATAATAATATAATATATGATAAATATTTGATCATATATATTATACGATTATATTATATATCATATATGATATATGCGTCGTGTAATATATCTACTGTAAATATTCACAAAAATTGAATCAATATATTTTATTTATACAACATATATTTCCTATATATTGAAATATATATGAATTATACACGACATATATATTTTATTTTCATGAATGACTTATTCATGAAATTCTCCCGGATATATATTTCGATGTTAAGTACTTGTGGTCCCTACCACTCTACCACAAAATCACTCATTCGTATCTACCTCTTAACTCCCCAAAATCTTTAATTCAATAGCTATTCATTCAAGACAGTGGTGGGGGAGAAATGCTTGTTGTAAGAGAGGGGGATAAAAAATATATAGACACTCGGTGTGTCACGACTGTACCAATCCAGATAAGTGGTCATGCATTTATGTAGAAACTTGCCAGATGTTTCAAATCGTAGCTACTTTTCACACGTACTCTTAAAGTCGTTAAATCAAGAGCTTGTGGATGAGATAGATCACGATAAAGTGGAAGAATTTGAGGAAAAAAAAAAAGTAAGCCGTCGTGGGACGTCTGGTAGATGTGAAACATCAAGGTTATATGATATTTGGGGGGGGGGGGTGCGTAAGCGAGCGACGCACAGAGACGAGTGTCGCCTGAAAAGAAGATGTCTACTTTTCTGAAGCCAGCGCAACACGCCATTAGATGTTTCATATAATAAAAAAAAAAAAAATGAGATTGGAGGAGCTGGGATTTGAACCCAGGACTTTCAGCATGCGAAGCAGACACTCTACCACTGAGTTACACCCCCATTGAAATAAGTTAAAAAATTGCGGTTCAAGATATTCTATAGATATTTTCATAAGGATTTTTTGTGAAAAATCGAACAATTTTCCAAAAAGTTTCTGAAAATGTCGAATTATCTCGATAAAAATTGATTGTGGGAGGTAATATTAGAGGACCTTTTTTGTAGGAAATTTTCTCAGCTACAAAAAAGGTTATATAATGTTTTCTATTAAAATCGATCCTTATCGAGATAATTTTATATTCAATGAGATACAAAAGATGGAATTTTCTGTTGGCGTTTATCACAATCAGTAATGTCTAATGTTCTTCCGCAGTGCCAATTATCCCAGGATTTCTTTTCGATATAAATCATCCAAACGGAACTGATCAACCAGGCATCGGATACACAACTCCTGCAACTGTTTTAACTTCACCCAGTACATCAACAACACCAGGCAAATGTACGTGTCCTCTTAATGATTCCACCACCAAGGATCTTCAATTTCTTATCAATTCGTCCAACACTGCAGCACTTGCTTCACTTGGTAAGCAATCAGACATAATTATCACGACAATTAGTGATTTAAAAAGGAAACTTGATAAAAATTTACTGAATCATTAAATCAAATTTTCAAAGGTTCTACAGTACCAACAACACTAAATCTTCCATCGACGCTAGAACCAAAAAAAGAACTGAGACATCGAGAATTGCTGGATGAAACAGTTGCCGTTGGTATGATGTTTGCATCCAAAGCTTTTGTTCAATTGTTGACAAATCCCATTGTTGGTCCTCTCACACACAAGTATGTATTCACATTTCCTTTAAATATGAAAAAATAATTCACTTCAATCAATAATACAATATTTTTCATGTTCATCAGAATTGGTTACAGCATTCCAATGTTCACTGGATTCATCATAATGTTTCTTTCTACTCTTATATTCGCATTTGGCAGAAGCTACAGTATTTTATTCTTGGCGAGAGCTCTTCAAGGCATCGGATCTTCCTGCTCCAGTGTTTCCGGTAATTTATTCATCATTTTCAACATATAATCACGAATAATTGTGAGTAATTATATCTTTCATGAATATCATGAATATTCCAGGAATGGGAATGTTGGCGGAACGATATCAGGACGACAAAGAACGAGGTAATGCCATGGGTATAGCACTTGGAGGGCTTGCATTAGGAGTTTTAATTGGTCCACCTTTTGGTGGTGTTATGTATGAATTTGTTGGAAAATCTGCACCTTTCCTTATTCTATCTGCATTAGCTCTTGGTGATGGATGTAAGTTGGAGTTAATTTTTTGTTTTGGACAAATAAATTTTTGAATCATCTTTCAATTGATAATTTACAATGAATTGTTTCTTTAAAACCCAGTATTGCAATTACTGATGCTCCAGCCGTCAGTCGTCTACACAGAGACCTCACCGCCATCTTTGAAGGCCCTCATTACAGATCCTTATATCATCATTGCTGCAGGTAAATCATAAATCAAAGGATTTGGAATTATTGCAATCTCAAAAGGGGTCGGGTACTTTTGGTCCAAAAACTATTCGTCCAATGACTTTTCGTCTAATTTCCATTTGCCCAATGATTATTTTGGTCACATCTCTGAATCTCCATAATTCTCGTTTTCTTAAATGTTAGTCTCGATATTGTCTCGTCAGATTTCTTTCGAGATTGCGACAATTCCCAAATTTTCGATATTTCTTCAAACCATGATGATCTTTCAAAGAAATTCTCGTCCAAGTCTCGATTTTAGGCGTGAGAACAGAATATTTGGTTCCTCGAAAGGAATATTTCAAGTTTTGCACAGTTATTTCAAAGAATTAAATTGTTTTGAAGAAAGAAAATTCATGAAATGGCCGTCACAAGTTTATGTTTGACTATCCGATTATTCTTCAGGTGCTATAACATTTGCTAATATGGGAATAGCAATGTTGGAACCTAGCTTACCAATTTGGATGATGGACACGATGAATGCTAAGAGATGGGAACAGGGTGCTACATTTTTACCTGCTAGTATCAGTTACTTAATTGGTACGAATCTATTTGGTCCTTTGGGTCATCGAATGGGGAGGTGAGTAAATAGATAAATCCATTTGTTTAAACAAATTAATCATCAAATTCTTTACAATTGCAGATGGCTAGCTTCATTAATCGGCCTTGTAGTCATTGGTTTCTGCTTGATGTGTGTAAGTAAATGAATACATTAATCAAACATTTGGTCAGAATTATTGAGATTATTTTTCCTTGCAGATACCTCTAGCTACACATATTGATCACCTCATAATACCAAATGCTGGTTTAGGTTTTGCTATTGGTATGGTTGACAGTTCAATGATGCCTGAACTCGGTTACCTAGTCGACATACGGCATTCAGCGGTTTATGGGAGTGTTTATGCCATTGGAGATGTTGCATTCTGTCTGGGTTTTGCTATTGGTAAAATTTAATGAATCTATTTGAACAAATTATTCAACCAATGCAATTTAATGATAATTCTTGTCATTTTCAGGTCCTGCATTGAGTGGTACGTTAGTCAATACTATTGGCTTTGAGTGGATGTTATTTGGCATTGCAATCCTTTGCTTTTTGTACGCTCCACTCATGTATTTCCTGAAGGCACCACCAACTAAAGAAGAAAAAAAGGTTTGTGCTCTTTTTCATTGTTATATCTCGCTAATAGGATTGATAAATATCGATATATCTCGATAATGAGTGGTTTTAGAAGAAAATGTCAAAAGAGCTTTTTTATAGTTGACAACATTTACAACAAAAATATCTTTTGACATTTTTCTCTAAAATCACTCGTTATCGAGATAAATCAATGTTTATTGAGACTTAAAAAATCGACTTTGATCATTCCTTTCAGTCTCTGATCATTGGAGAAAAATCGTCAGTGAGGTACGTGACTTATTCCAACGAAGAGGACGAGCAATAGAATATAATTAAATTTGTTTTTTTATCTCTAATGCATTTTAATTAGATTAGGACTATTTCTCTCGAACATAGAAAATCATTAATTCATTATTAAAATTAATTATACAAAACCCCTATCATCTGAAAATCTTTGATTGTTCGTGTCTGTCTAGTGAATAGCTTAACCACTTAAATTTATTGAATCAAGGAATATTCCATTTTTCACATTTTGTTAATCAAATTATCTTCATAATAAGTGATTTTACAAGAAAATGTCAGAGAATCTTTTTTGTTGAGAATTTTCTCAGCTACAAAAAAGGTCCTCTGACATTTTTCCCTAAATTGACGCATTATTGAGATAATTCGATTCAACAAAAATACGAAAAATCGATATCTATTCCAGTGTTATTTCGTTGAAAAAAAAAAATATGCATGATGCATGTTCGTGGGCTATGTGTACCGTACGTAAAATAATAAAATTACTGGATTACTCAGATTGAAGGGCATATTAGGTGAAATATTGAAACCGCCACAAAAGTAACAAGTGATACAAGTCCAATGTATATCGTCGTTTGAGCCGTAAAATTAACGAGATTTAGATGGGTTTATGGCATTGATTACGAGTGTCATTGTACCTCTGGGACATGAAATTATCGTCAAAATTATATTTCATTGAATTTTTAAGGGAGAATCACCTGATTTGGATTCCCTGAATGGCTGCAGGGAAACCGAGCGTTGAAGCGATCAGGTCTAATGAAGATGTTCACCCTGATCAATAATAAACACATTTGGTAATTAATTAATCGAGGATATGTACCTCGCGATAATCTGATGTCTCCCAGTGACAACTGTTGAAAGTATCGAATTAAATTCACTAGCGAAGTGATAAATATTTTTTTAACTATGCAAATATCTCATTATTGTCTGATGGGGCCTTAAAAATTCCCAAGGTTTGGCAATGATATTTCGCCACACAATTTTTTGATGATGATTTTATATAAATTTCACGTATGCCGTAAGTAATTGGATGCATTCTTTTTTAATAAAAGTTTCCGTTCTTTTACCGTGTAACGGTCAAAGTGAACACAAGTCCAATAATATTTTTTATTATGCAAATATCTCGGAAACTACTGATTTTATCGAAAAATGTTAAAAGACCTTTTTTGTAGCTCATAAAATTTGCAATAAAAAATGTCTATTGACATTTTCTTCTGAAGTCACTCGCTATCGAGATATTTAAGAAAACGTGAAAAATCAATTTTTTATCTCTTCGCTGCTGATTTGAAGAAAAATAAATTGATTGAGATTTTTGAATGATGAATGACGATGTTCATAGATTGAAGGTTGAGATATTCGTCAGGGTGTCCAGAGAGACGAGAAAAGTGGAAATAAAGGATGTGAGAGTGAGTGAACCTCGAAAAACTGATTTCTGACTGATAAAATTGAAAAAAAAGTCAAAAAAAAAATTGAAAAATAAAGCAGAAATCTTTAAGGATTTATCAAAATTCGTCATTAGTAGATGATAATATTATCGCGTAGTAATTTCGCTTTGCAAGCACTATTGATGGAATATCTAATAAATCAGTGTTTTTAAAATTAATCAGAGGGAATTAATTGATTAGAAAAATTGTTGTTAAATATTAATCATTGATGTCTTAAATAATGAATAATCGTTACTGTCGTGTATTTATTGATGAGTAGATAATGTCCTCCATATAACGTTCAGATCTTATGAGCTATCTAATTAAAAAAATAAAAATTATAATTAATTAATATTTTATTGATTTTTAATTAAATTGAAAAATCAGCAGAAATATTATTGAAATCGAGGGATTGAAGAATTAAACATCTTGAAGGAAGATCATTGTCATTGGATGATACACTAATATATTATGATAAATAATTAAGTAGATTAAAGCATTGGGTTCCACAGATAAATAATAAATAATTAAAATATGTAGATTAGTTGTAATTGTGAGGAAGATGACAGTTTTTCGAGGTACATTTTTTATAATTATTTATTGGTTGCTGTGGCAGCTACTCCTATATACGATATACGAGTCAATTTGAGCACGAGGAGATGACGAATTATTGAGGATATTCATGATTATTGTGACACATTGACGAATGTCTCCCAACATCGTGAGGAGATTGATGAGGAATGAAGGTTTATTGTGAATATGGACGATCTAGATATTTTTTTTCATCATTTTTGTGAGAATGGGTGAAATATAAAAAGTGGTAAATTGTGAATAACTCGGTAATTAGTGGTTTTAGGGGAAAACAGTAGAGGACCTTTTTTGTTGGTGAGAAAATTTTCTGTGAAAAAGGTTCTTTGATGTTTTTTTGTAGGATCGATCATTATCGAGATAAATCGATATATATCGAAGTGAATCGATATAAATCGATACATATTGATATAAATCGAGATAAATCGATACATATCGATATAAATCGATTTATATCGAAATACCCATAACAAAATTCTTGACCACTTTGATACAAAAACAATCCACTGCAGATAATCCCCTCATTTTCCTTTTACCCATAATAAAATAGTTTTTATGTTAAAAAGAGTTGTACAAATCCACTTGTGCTTTGGTACGTAGCGAATAAATGATGTAATAATTAACAATAATCGGTGTAATAATTGCCGAGGCTCATTCGAATTGCCGATGCAATCAGAGAGAATTTATATTAATGAGGAAATATAAAGGCTTGTGTGTACGAAAATTATGGGCCATGGGGCTTCGGACATATCGTTCATTATATTGGGCATACAACGAAAAATTAAAAATGCCAATACCTGTAAACAAGGTATTGGGTAGTGTTAACAATAATTGAAAATATTTGATGAAAAAGAAAAAAAAATGATTTGCGAGATGGGGGATGCGGATTATTTATTGTCCACAATAATTAAACTCGGGCTGCTATTGTGAACAGACAATAAGCGATGAAATTTAAAAGTGAATTAAGATTAATAAATAATGGTAAATAATTTATTTATGTAAATTATTGAATTCTATGTAACGAATGAATAATAATTTATGGGCCTTGCTTTATTATTATTTTTTTCCGTGTCTCTCTTCTCGTAATTCTTTCACAAGTTGCCAGTTTAATTAATTAATTATTTATAAAATTGTTATAATTAATTTGTTTAATTATCATTTTGTTAGTCAATTGGTAAATATTGACATTAAAATTATTGAATATATCTCAAAAATGAGGGATTTTAGGGAAAAATGTCATAAGACATTTTTTATTGAAAATTTAATTCTCTACAAAAAATGTCTTTTAACATTTTCTCATAAAATCACTCATTACCGAGATAATTGAGGAATTAATGTATCAACTCATTATTCAACATGTTCGATTGATTTATAATCAAGAGATTATCTCGGTAATGAGTGATGTTAAGAAAAAAAGTTAAAAGACATTTTTTGTTAAAAATTTATTAATCTACAAAAAATGTCTCTTGACATTTTCCTCTAGAATCGAAAAAATTCAGTGAAAAATTGATTTTTAATTGATAAAATTTACCAATTTACTAAAAAATCAAGAGAAAGTAATGAAAAAAAAATTTCTAAAGTGAATTAGAATTATGTAGAATTAATAATGAGCTGGTGTATGGGTCCGATTAAAATGACTGCAGAAGGCAGAAAGCAAAACTGATGAAAATCATCGAAATAACGTCCTCTAATAGTTTTGAGTTTTAATATGTGAATTGTAGAATTTTTGAGGATCATTTAGGGTCTTAATACGTGTGTAATCGGCTTGTAATTTGAATTTTTGAGGAATCAAGTTTATAATGACGAGAGAAAGTTGTCAGGGATATGTAAATTGCATTTTCTGTGTATTATACGCTGTAACAGGTAATCTAATAAATGAATAATCGTGATTAATTTGTTATTATTATTCATTCTCCAATTGTAGAATTATTTTAATTAATTAATTTTTCATTTATATCGTCTCATTAATTGTTTTATCAATTTTTGAAGTATCAGATTTTGATAAAATCATCTCTCTCATTTTAACTAGTGTTGAGGTGGTGGCATTCAGGGCATTATGAATTTTGTCTGTGAATAATAAAAGATTATTATTAATTATTGATGCAATCATTTAGATAATTTCTATTTAGCATTACAGAGTTCAGGGGTGAGTGCAGTGAAATCTTGAGATTCTTCCGGTTGATGAAATTCATCTGATAGTTTTCCCTTGGAATTTATTCGCTCGATACGATCACTCGTTCTCTCGAGGAGGAATCTGTTTAATTTTATTCTTTCAGCTAGTGCAAATAATTGAATCTGAAATTGAAGATGTTTGATTTTAAGTCGATTTTATCCTAGGATCGGTTTTTAATAAATATCTCGAAATCTATGAGAGATATCGAAATTTTTGTAAGGACCTTTTTTGTAGCTCTCATTTTACTCTACAAAAAAGGTCTCTATAAAAATTTCTCTATCTCCCTTAGATTCTGAGATATTCATTGAAAATTGACGTCAGGATAAAATCGACTTTTTAACCGTTTCACCAAATCACTACTGGATTATCTCGGTAATTAGTGGTTTTAGGAAGAAATGTCAAAGGACCTTTTTTGTAGAGAATTAAATTTCCAACAAAAAATGTCTCTTGACTTTTCCCCCTAGAATCACTCATTCTCGAGATAATTTGATTTTTAATGACATCTGCATTATTATGATGTAAGATTTTTTTGATTTAAGAAATTTTGAAGGTATTTACATCGATATCGGTAGCCGCCTGGACAACCCTCGTATCCTCGACATCGTACGTGATATTATTGAGAAATGTAAAAGGTTCTACAGCATTTTCTCTCACACGATTGAGGGATTTCTTTAAATCTTCGTAGGAGAGTTGATCCACGTTAAATTTTTTTATTCCACTTTTTTCACTCATTCTTGATTTTTCTTCTTGATTTGTTCAATTATTTCCACTTATGAAGTTAGGCATGAAGACATTGTTCGCTCTTGTTTAATCGATAAATACAAATTTCACAGAAATGAATTACTGAACAGTTTTTGCGAAATATCTCGACATTCAATGGATATATCAATATTTTCATAAGGACCTTTTTTATAGCTCTCATTTCGCTCTACAAAAATGGTTCTTATGAAAATTCCTGTATCTCCTCTAGATTCAAAGATATTCATCAAAAACTCCTAAAATCGAGTTAAATTAAATCAGTTTTTTTTTTTTTTATTAAGAAATCAGTTTTTTTGAAATATCTCAGAATTCAGAGGAGATGAAAAAATTTTCACAGAGACCTTTTTTATAGTCCACAAAATTTTCTACAAAAAAGGTCCTCATAAAAATCCTGATATCTCTATTAGATTCAAAGATATTGACAAAAAAGTAAGTAATAAAACCAACGAAAACATAATTAATCTTTACACATTTTATTACTTAAAGATTAACTCTTAATCGTCACTTATAAAACATTTTATTACACATTTGAATATTAATCCATTACACTTACAAAAACATTATGAAGGTGATTTAATAAAAATGTAACTATTATCCCTTCAAATTCATAAATTCAACAAAATAATTGATTTATTATCATTATAAACTAGTAGCTAGGTCATTGGTTATATCTCTAAAATGTCCAACCAGGAAAAAAGTATGAAACTAGAAAAAAAAAGAAGACAATTTCTCACCTATTTTTATATCGAACCAATTTCTAAAATTTTTAATTACAATAATTGGAAACCAGTGGTGATTATTTAATAAATTATATCGCAGTTCAAAAGTATACGAGTCTTGCATCCTCGGGATTTTGTTCCACTGGGCAGTACGGGCACTTGAGCCTAGAAACAAATTGATTTCTTTGAAAAAGTGATTTCGATATCATTGTACTTACTCCTCAACTTATGCGAACGACGTACTTATTTGAATTTGTTAATTTATTTAATGCATCTCTGGATATAACGTGACCGCATACAAGCTTCATGGGTGGATTTGTTTCAGTACTTTGTTGACGTAATATAGGACAGGCAAAGACTGAGTGATAACGACTCTGTTTACCCAGATCAATTTCAATCTGAAATGAATTTTTAAACAATTTTAAATCAATAGTAGAACAATTTCTTTCTTTCTTTTGTTAAATATCGTTTTATCTCGATAATGATTGGTTTTAGGAAAAAATGGTAAGAGACATTTTTTGTTGGAAATTTTGTCAGCTAAAAAAAATGTCTCTTGACATTTTTTCCTAAAATTACTCGTTAAGGAGATATTTGCAAAATTGATGAATATGTCGAATTTGATTTATCAAGGATTTATTAAATTGATGGGGAATTTTCCTTACTGGAAGCTCGTCTTTTCCATTCCAGATACCAGTTACTTGTCTCTGTTGCATAACTTGTTTAATGTTGAGTAATGCTGGTAGTGCTGTGCATCCGGCATTGACACTAATAAAAAAAATTAATAATTTAATTTTTATATTTTTTTACAATTTTTGATTTATCTCGAAAATGAGTGATTTTAGAAGAAAATGTCATGGGACCTTTTTTGTAGCTGAGAAAATTTTCTACAAAAAATGTCATATAAAATTTCCCTCTAAAGTCACTCATTCTCGAGATAAATCGATATCTAAAGACATGTAAAAAATGAAAATTTTATAACTTCATTTTTTTATCAAAGAAATGAAAAATATAATTAATTACCACACAGATAATGGACTATCGACACTCAATCCCAGGAGAGTGCACGCCTCTTTGGTAAAGACATCGTGAATATCAAGCCAAAGGGTTGGATCCAATAAATGACTGTATGGTGAGGCTTGTATTCCATTTGGCAAATATAACAATGTACCCATCAACGACTGGACTTCCTTCTCATAACGACTGACAAATTGTGTCAAGTGTTTTCGTGCATACATGACAGCCTCAGCCTGACTGCTAGGACCTTGTTCAACTAGTCTTATGAATTGTAATCTATGAAGTTTAAATTCTAGGGATGAATTTTGGGCAAGAAGGGCATCTCTGTGATTATAAGCCCATTCAAGTGCTGGCTCGAGATTTCTTTGCTTTAAACAATCGAGTATGTAATTCAGTTCTGTGAATGGCTCTTTTCGACCCTCATCAGTCTTTATTCCAGTTTCCTAAAGGGGAAAATAATTTTTTTTTTTAAAAGAAAGTGGTAAACTCAACTACGAGGCCATTATTTGGAGATTATCTCGTTATTGGTGGGAGATGGTGAAATTTTTATAGATACCTTTTTTTTACCTCTCACTCTGATCTATAAAAAAGGTCTCTATGAAAATTCCTCAATTTCTCATAGATTCCAAGATATTTATCAAAAAAGTTTGGCTCAATGTGAAATTGACTCATTTCGTTTTTTTATTTGTTTAAAAATTAATTGTTTAAATACTTTTATGATTGAGAAAGCTTTCCAAAGAATTAATTGAAAAGAATTACATATTTTTAAATGTTTTAAGGGGTTTTTTTACAGGAATACATACTGCTGCGAGTTCATCAGCAATATCCAACATTCCCTGACGATAAAAATGCTGACAAATAACTTGATTCAGTAGATGAGTCTTCTCAGCACTGTTGAAGACATCTTCTCTACTTGTACTTGCAAAATCAGCTATGAAATTTCTGTCAATGGCTTTACCAACTTTTGATACTGTACTGTGTGACTCACGATGATTAGTCGCTAGATCCTGAACAGTGTCTCGCACTTTTTTCATCGCCTGTTTGAGTATTTGTACTTGACTGGGTGTCAATTCTTGCTCTGGAGGTGCTATTGAACATAAACATGACAGGATTAATCGAGAGATGAGTTAATTTGGTTAATTAAGTAGTGATATGATAAATTGTAATAAATTGAATTTTTTGTTTTTATTCATTATACAGATATCTCGATAATGAGTGATTTTAGGGGAAAATGTCAAGAGACCTTTTTTGTAGAGAATTAAATTTTCAATAAAAAATGTCTTTTGACATTTTCCCCTAAAATCACTCATCACCGAGATAATCCCCTAATTTGTAATCAATTTACGATGTTAATAAATCAATTTAGTTATTTTATCTTTTCTAATTACTAAATTATCTCGGTAATGACTGATTTTAGCAAAAAATGTCAAGAGACCTTTTTTTTAGCTGACAAAATTTTCAACAATAAAAGTCTCTTGACATTTTCCCCTAAAATCACTCATTACCGAGATAACTCAATGTTTATTGAACTATAAAAAATCTACTGTTTTGTTACAATTTACAACTTCACTACTAAATCACTAATTCTCTATTAAAAATGGAGATGTTCTGGATTATGGCCTTGACTATTCCAACATCTCCAATGTTTTGTAAACAGTGGAGAATGCACATGAGATTAATCCTTCGTCTCTTCATCACAATATTCATAATAAAATCAATGATTCAGTGATAAAAACATACCTTCCTCCAATTCACGTTTCAACGTCTCAATTTCATTGATCAAATCACTCAATACTTGACCAGCTTTTTCGTTAATATCCTCGAATTTACGCAATACTTTGTCGAGCTCACGCTCAACCGTATTACACGCCTCCATTATTATCCGTGAGCGAATTATTTTGACTGTTTTAACTGATAACTTTTTGAATTAAAATATTTATTTTATTGTTCTGAAGAATTCTGTGACTTGCACTTGCCTTTGTGCCTAATAAAAACACCACTGGAATTAAAATACTGGGGGTGGTGGGGGAGAAATTGGACTCGATGAGATTTTATTTTTTGTGACACTAATAATCAATATGTATTGCAGTGACACCTTCCTTGTCATTTACTCTGTGGGTAATGTCAATGTTTATTTTATCGAGATTTGTCAAATGAAATTGAATATTTTTGTTATTTGTTTATTTATCTCGAAAACCAGTGGTTTTAGAGGAAAATGTCAAAAGACCTTTTTTATAGAGAATTAAATTTTAAATAAAAAATGTCTCTTGATATTTTCTCCTAAAATCACTCCTTAACCACATAATCCTCTAATTAGCAATTAATCAGATTTTCAATAATGAATTATTTTGTCAATTATCAATTTCTCAATTATCTCGGTAATGAGTAGTTTTAGAAGAAAATGTCAAGAGACCTTTTTTGTAGCTGAAAAAATTATCAACAAAAAATGTCTCTAACATTTTGCTCTAAAATCACTCATTACTGAGATAATTTAATAATTACAATTTTATAAAGTTAATTTACATCATTAAGACGATTTGTTTATTTAATTATCATAGATATATATACACATCATTGGCTTGAAACAATTTCTCAACTTTTTGATAAATAAAATTGGTACTTAATTGAACATAATTTGAATTTACAGGATATTTTTTATGATCTTACATTAGGATCCTCTAAACTCTCAGGAATGATGATACTCTTTTTAATTTTTTCTTCATATTTAACAGTTAAATGATAATTGTAATGATAGATATAGAGCGAGATTTATGGTTTTCCTAAAGCCTCAGCTGTATCGTCTATAATTCGTCCTGGACCCTGCAATGATTAATTTATTAAATAATTTGTAATTTTAAAGAAAATATCGAGTAAAATGTTCTCTTCAATTCTTACCCATTCCTGTGCCATCATCAAGAGTGTATGACTACTTAATTTTGGACCAATTAGTGGATTCATTTGTGCCATGTAGCAGCATAACCAGCTGAAATAAAAGAACAATATTCATAATAAAATTCAGTAATTGAATGATAAATTGCAACGGAATAGTCATTAAATATCGCATTATCTCGATAACGAGTGATTTTAGAAGAAAATGTCAAGAGACATTTTTTTTTTGAAATTTTCTCAGCTACAAAAAAGGTCTCTTGACATTTTCTCCTAAAACCACTCATTACCGAGATAATTGAGAAATTAATTAGTGACTAAATTTATCAATTGAATATTCAACGTTTTCGATTGATTGCTAATCAAGGGATTATCACGGTAATTAGTGACTTTAGGTGAAAATGTCAAGAGACACTTTTTGTTGGAAATTTTCTCAGCTACAAAAGAGGTCTCTTGCCATTTTCTCCTAAAACCACTAATTATCGAGTTATATCGATATTTAATGAGATGTAGAAAAAAAACCACAGTTCTTTGAAGTATTAATCAATTACTTATTACTATTTAATTAATAAAAATAATTTATTTAAATACTCACAATAACCAACAAGTGAAAGCTGTCAGCATCAAAATAACTTGTAAAATTCTGGAATAAATAATGAAATGTGTTAATTTTTTTTTTCAAGTAAAATATTAATGATAAATTATTCTATTGTTCAGAGATGAATACAATAATCAAGATTGAGAATTTACGTGTGACTTACCCACGATTCGGTCCCTTTGGAACGAAAAAAGGCAGTACAATACCCACAAGGCCCCAGCCAAGGGTGAAAAATATGACTGGAAATGCAGCTGCTCCCATTTTTCAATTAATAATAATCACAAACTCGAAAAAATCAAATTGTCATTGATTTTCTTCCACAAATAAACGTTTATCAATAGTTTCGTGTGTTTTTTCTCAGTAAATTGTTGGGGAGAGTCACACGGTGTGTCACATGAGCCGGAATTACCCGAAGTATGATAATCTAGAGCGCCAAAATACAAATTTACAATTTTACTCGATTCAGTTTTTTATGAATATCTCGGGATTGAAGGGAGATAGAGAAATTTTGGTTGAGACATTTTTTGTGGAGAAAAATGAGAGTTATAAAAAAGGTCTTTATGAAAATTTCGATATCTCCTATGGATTTTGAGAAATTGATTAAAAACTCAATTTAAAGTTGGTTTGCTCGATTTTTGATAACAAAAAGTCAACCATAATTCGTTATTGTCAGATATCTTCGAATCTAATGGACATAGAGAAATTTTCATAAGGACCTTTTTTGTAGAGAAAAATGAGAGCTGTAAAAAAGGTCCTTATGAAAATTTCGCCATCTCCCTCAGATTTCAAGATATCCCTCAAAAACTGATCGTGATTTCTGAATCCAAAGGAATTATCATTTAGAAAAATGATTTAATTTTAAACATTTTTAATGATTTATTAGTTAATTAAATCAACCAAAAATACTCTGAACATTACAAATGAATTCATGCAAAAATACTTATAATCTTCATAAAAATAGATTAATTCAATTCGAAGTTTTCATTAATTCTTCATTTATCTCAAAAACTATCGAGTCTACGAAAAAATATCAAAAGACCTTTTTTGTAGAGAATCAAATTCCCAACAAAAAATGTCTCTTAACATTTTCCCCTAAACCCTCTCAATATCGAGATAATTCGATATTTCATGAAAAATCCAACTTGAAAAATCTCAATTAACATTTGTCTTAAGAATTTCAAGTTTCTTCTCAATTTGATGAATATCACTGAGTCTATCAGGAGTCCCAATAGCCGATGGTGCATCACCACCCCCAATACTCGAGTACTGACTCATTCTTTCAACTCCAAACGACAAATTTCCCTCACTCGTACGATTAAATTCATTTCCATTGCTCGAATTAAAGGAACTCGACATTCTGGACAATTTATCAAGAATTCCAGTCAAATTCCAGCTCTCAGAGGACATATCAAAATCACTATTACTCTCAAAACTCTCTCTGCTGAATAAATGCTGTCGTACACAAGATAAATCTCTCTTCAAAATATTTGCATTTTTGTTCTCCTCTGTATTTTTATTCTCATCATTTCCTCTCTTTTGAGTCTTTGGTGTTCTGTACATGATGATTGTTCTCTCTGTTCTCATTGTTCTACCTTTCTCGATGTATGGAATTAGACAGGAGAGATCCACTCGTGGTTTATTCAGACTCTCTTGTGATTGAATTGATACAATTGGTTTATGAGTTTTAACTGTGTATGGGGTCTTGACAAATGTCAATGGTTTCTCTATCTTTGATTTATCATAAACACTTGAGGGAAAATTCAGTGGAGAACTTTGGAGAACATCTTTTTGGGTATTTATGGATTTTTTAGAAATTGATGAACTGTTCATGATGATTACCAAGGCTGGTTGAAGACGTTTTACTACGTTTACAACGAGTTCACATCGTTTTATTACTCGCAATTGTTGTGGCTCTGTTGGTTTGTCTTTTAGAAGACTTTTTGATGCTGCGTCAGTCTCGAAAATTGCTGAAATTTGAGGATTTATTGGTATTTTTAATTTCATTTTATATGTCTGGATAAATATTGAATTATTTCAGTAAGGAGTTGTTTTAGGGAAAAATGTCAAAAGACATTTTTTGTGGAGAATTTTGCGTACTACAAAAAATGTCTCTTGACATTTTCTTCTAAAATTGATAATTAACGAGATAATCACTCAATTGACAATCGATAAAAAATGTTGAAAAATTGAGACATTTTGTCATTCATTAATTACTCAATTATCTCATCAATGAGTCATTTTAGAAAAAAATGTCAAAAGATATTTTTTGTAGAGAATTAAATTTCCAACAAAAAATGTTCTTTGACATTTTCCTCTAGAGTCTTGTATTCTCGAGATAAATCAATATTTATCAAGATAAAAAGAAAATTAATTAATTAAAAAATGATTATTGAATAGAAAAATGATAAATTTAATTCATTTAAATTAATAAATACCTGCTTTTAATTCTCGAATCATCATAATCGTTTCTCTGTCGATATTCTCCCTTCCAATGTCATCAACAGCTGTTGTAATTTGAGTAGCTAGAGTACATGCTCTCTGGACAATAGCTTGGACCTGTGCTTGAGTCACTGTCTGACGATTATCCAAATCATCTGAAATCTTCTGCACACGATCTTGGAGATCGTCGAGGACCACTTGACAAAAAGCTGCAGAATCAATAATTAAATCAATTGCATTCCTCAATTTGTTCATCTCCAATTGCCACTGGGCTGTGAATAATTTGACATTCACTCGCATTTCTTCATTATGGGGATGCAGATAGAATGATACTATTGAAGGTACCAGTTCTGACTCGAGAGACTCGAGACTCGCCATGTGATTTTTTATTTTAGTCACTCCTGTAAATTTTTAACAAACAAAATCAATTTTTGATCAATTCAATTTTTTTATTCTTCATAATTTTGAATTTATCTCAAAAACTAGTGATCTCAAGAGAAAATGTCAAGAGACCTTTTTTGTATATCACAAAATTTCCTAAAAAAAATGTCTCTTATCATTTTCTTCTAAAATCACTCATTCACGAGATAATTCAATTTCAAAAAATACAAATTGATAAATTAAGATAATTCAATTTCTCTCATAGTTAAGTTTTTCATAAATATCTCAGAATCTAAGCGAGATATCAAAATTTGTATAGAGACCATTTTTGTAGCTCTCATTTCACTCTACAAAAAATGTTCTCATGAAAATTTCCCCATCTCCATCAGATTCAAAGATATCCATCAAAAACTCAATCTCAATTAAAATACCCACAAAAAAATAATACTCACTATTAATATCATTACAGCAAGCAATAGCATAAAGTCCCACCTGGACAACCTTATCAGTGAGCTGATCAAACTCATCAATATTATCCCCCAAATCGCTCTTACTCCTCTTATCAACAGCCACCCAATTACCACACATTTTTACCATTTTCTTGAGTGCCCCAAAAGGTTCACTGAACACCTCCATAACCAAATGTAACACCGAAACATTGACTTTTCTCTCAAGCCTATACAAAGCATCAGTAAAAGTATTCACAAACAGTGAATTAAGCATATGATCCTGCTTCTCCATTCCAATCTGTCCCTTCAAATTATCATACTCAGTCATAATTGACTGACAAACACCAGTAATTGCTTTAAAATTATCAGGATCACATACTTGAGCAATAACCATAGCATGAGAAAATACATCCTCAACACAAATCCACAATTTATTGCACTCAATCATCTGTTTCTCTCTAGTTTTTCCAGATAAATCAGATATTATATCAAGAGCTAGATCCATTTTATAGACAAAATGATTATTATTAATTTTTTCATCATCAATATCAGGATTTTTAGCCTCAAATACATCATTTATCATTCTCAAACACCAACAAATTCTCTCGCAAATGTATTTTTTGCAATTGTAAATTGGTAAATTAACTTCGTGCTGTTGTTTAACGACAGTTATTAGCATTGAAAATGCAGAATATAATTGGTAAATGTATAATGCAAGATTTTCTCTCAATGTGTTGGTGATTAGACTCTTTGTGTAGTCTTGGAGAGGGCATAACATGTCTAATAAACTCTCTCCCAATTCTTTTATATTTTCAAAATCCTCGATTTCGTTAACTTCTCCCATTTCTTTTATGTAATTCAGTGCATCCTGGAGATTTTGCTTTAAATCAAAGTTCTCCAGGTCTTCTAGAGTCTTCAGAGCTTTTTCCAGCTTCTCCAAGAATTCTGGAGGTGTAAGGATGTGTTCTGGGGGGACTGGGGGTGGTTCAGAGCTCATGGAACAGAATTCTTGGATTATCAGAGTGATTTTTGATTTCATCTCTTTGTAATCTCCACCTTCTTCAGAATAAACTCCAGATAGGTGTGACAATTTTTGAATTAGAGTGGATAGGTGAGACTGTAAGAGGGATTTTACTGATGATATGTCTGATGGATCATTTTCAGTGTCTTCCAGGAGTTTATTTAATTTATTTATCTGTAATTGAATGGGGATTTTTGATTATTTTGAGAATTAAGGGTTTTAACGGAAAATGTCAAGAGACATTTTTTCTTAAAAATTTTATTCTCTACAAAAAATGTCTCTTGACATTTCCTCAAAAAATCACTCATTAACGAGATAATTGATAAATTATTGAATGACAAAATTACTCATATTTTAAATTAATTACTAATTCGAGGATTATCTCAGTAATGATTGATTTTATAGAAAAATGTCAAGAGACATTTTTTACTGCAAATTCAATTCTCTACAAAAAATATCTTTTGACATTTCCTCTAAAAATCACTCATTAACGAGATAATCACAATTAACAAAAAATGAAATTCCTAAAAAACTGTCTCCACTCCAAAGACTCATTTTTTACTCATCTAAATATTCAATTATTCCCTCAAATAAATTATAATCACCTGTACTGCAATTGGCTCCAGTAGATTGGCCATTTTCCGTGTTTTTATCGACATTTTTATCACTAAATCTATTTCAAATGATCATTTGTCCGTTAGTATATAAACAAAACTCGTAACCAAGTGATGGTGTTTTTTTTTCCCCCATTGGGAAGAGTGGGGGGAGTACAGGGATGCCAACTTGAGGCTATCGATATCGATTTTATTTGCTGGGTCGCAGTGAAATGATGTTTTAGAAGTCTATTCACACCCTTTGTCCACAATAAACCGCATAATTAATGTATTTTGATGTGAAAATATGACTGTGAGAGTGTAGAAAGGTGAGAAACATCGTGGGATCACCGGTGAGTTTTTATTTCTCATCATTTTCGGTATTAGCTTAGGGTGATGACAAAGGTGACTATTATGGCCACCATGTGCTCTTTATTATGATAAATAATCAGTCATCATTGGAGTGAAAAGTGAATTTTTCTTTTGGTTATTTTTATCAGGAGAAAATGTTGAGATTGTAAAATTTGGGGGCTGTTGGTTGAGCCACTGGCCTAATTTCTTAATTTATCGTTATGTAATTGTTGAATTATCGGAGGGAATATGAGGGTGAGATAGTGGACTTGAAAATTGTCATGGGTATTTGAATATAGCGAGAAATAAGTCAATTTTTTAAACATGTCATATTAAATATTTAATTATCTTGGGAATGAGTGATGTTAGGGGAAAATGTCAAGAGACATTTTTTGTTGGGAATTTAATTCTCTACAAAAAAGGTCTCTTGACATTTTTGTGTAGAACCAGTAATTACGGAGATAATTGAGAAATTATTAAATGACAAAATGGCTCAATTGATTATTCAACAGATTTGATTGATTATTAATTAAGAGATTATTTCAGTAATGATTGATTTTAGAGGAAAATGTCAAGAGACATTTTTAGTTGGAAATTTAATTCTCTACAAAAAATGTCTCTTGACATTTTCATCTAAAATGACTCATTAATGAGATAAATGCAATTAACAAAAATGAAAAATTTGTTATTGATGAGAAAATGATGAAAAAAAATATTGATTTGTTTTGTTTTTCAGTCAATCGAATGGGAGAAGAAATATTTAATCATCTCTGTGAGGATCACAATCATCTTGAAGACAAATCTATAATTTTATCAATCTACTGGATAATATCTTGTGATAAATAATGGTCAAGTATTATGAAAATAGTACGATTTTCCAATTTGACTGGAGTCAAGTGGCTCAAGGTTTCTGGAAGCGTTATCCAAATCCACATAGGTTAGTTGGTTATCTATACATGTTGTTATAAGTCCAAAGTTCATTCATCAATATATTATTTATGAATTTTTTTAGTACCCATGTACTCACAGAAGACACAATATCGAGGGAAGTGAAAGATGGAAAATTGTACTCCAAAAGGCTTTTGACCAAGACAAATAGAGTGCCCAAGTGGGGTGAGAGGTTGATCAGCAAGAATGTTGTTAAAGTTATTGAGGAAACTGTCGTTGATCCTGAGGAGAAGACATTGACAACGTACACGAGGAATTTGGGATATACAAAAGTCATGGTGAGAGAGTTTTTGATTGATATCTCTGGATCTGATGGAGATGGAGGAATTTTCATAAGGACCTTTTTTGTAACTCTCATTTTTTCCTACAAAAAAGGTCCCTATAAAAATTTCTCTATCTCTCTCAGATTCTGAAATATCTTCGAGAAACAAATTATCAAAATTAAATTTTTTAGTTTTATAACTTCATTTCTGAATTTATTGTTAATTTAATTTCAGAGTGTGATTGAAAAAGTTGTTTACAAACCATCCGATGAAAATAAAGACTGGACAGTGGCTGAGAGGTCAGCCTGGATAGACAGTTCAGTATTTGGCTTGAGTCGTGCCATTCAAGCATTTGGTCTTGAAAGATTCAAGAAGAATTGCATGAAAATGAGCGGTGGCTTCAACTATGTTCTTGCTCACATGTTTCCAAGTACAGCAGCACACATGAGTCCAACACTGGCTCAGATGGGCTTTGTTAATTACGTAAGAATACTGAAAATCTTGACATTCTCAATAAATCTGCCCATATCTTGATAATGGATAATTTTAGAGGAAAATGTCAAAAGACCTTTTTTGTAGCTGAGAAAATTTACAACAAAAAATGTCTCTTGACATTTTCTTCTAAAATCAGTAATTATCGAGATAATCCCTTACCTAGAAATTTAAATAAAAAATGTTGAGAAATAAATTGATGTATTTTGTCAATTATCTCGGTAATGGGTGATTTGAGGAGAAAATATCAAGAGAACTTTTTTGTAGAGAATTGAATTTCCAACAAAAAATATCTCTTGACATTTTCTCTTAAAATCATTAATTATGGAGATAATGACTACTTACTTGAATTATTTCTTCGAAATTGTTTTATTCAATCAGTCTAATCTTTAATTTTTCAGGCTGACGAACCATCAATGACAAAATTTACACATGCAGCTGAGGATTTGCAGCACTCGCTGCACGATAAAGCTGAGAAAGTTAAGGATGCTGCAAAGAAAGCCACGGATTTGGCGAAAAAAAAAGCTGGACCGATGTACGTGGCCTGTCAACCAAATCAGTCGTAAAGGAACTTGAAAATTCTATTTCACTATATCAGATTAATCTGTAATTATGTGAATTTCACTAGATAAATCTAACAGTGATTTCTCAATTAATCCAAAAATCAATTATTTTTCATTGATCGAATATTCTGAGAAAAGTCCTCTAATTTTCTCTTTTCTTTATTCTTTCAACTTTAATTAAACAATCATTCCTCTTCAATAACTGCCCATTAATTTTGTGAATGATGAGAATGCATTTCTATCTGTGAAATGATGTAAACAGAGTCTTAAAGCAAATTATTTGTCAAAAATTTAATAAATCAAATTCGACGGTTTTTGTTGATTGGGTTTATCTCGTTAACGAGTGATTTTAGAGAAAAATATTAAAAGACCTTTTTTCTAGATGAGAAAATTTCCTACAAAAATTGTCTCTTGATATTTTTTCCTAGAGTGGCTCGTTATCGAGATAATTTAATATTTAATGAGATGAGAAAAATGAATTGATACGTTACGTTTTACCACTTTATAAATTATATAATGGAATCATAATTTAGTCATCGAAAGTATTTAATCGTTGTAATGAAGAGTTTAATCCGACTAAAAGATAATTTTCAAGGATTATGGAATATACAATAAATTACGAGTGCATAGAGGCATTAGTAAACACAAAAAAATTCTGAATTATCAATCCAATTAATTCAGACTTGTATAATTGTTAGAGAAGTATGCTGTGCATTAAAATAGCGATGAATATTACCATTAAATAATGTACATAGGATAGTTGCATAATTTTTTATCTTTGTTTCTCAGATTTCAATTTTTACATCAACAATTTCAATTAAAAACTGATGAAACAAAAAAACTGCATTCAGTTATCCTTGAATATCTCCAAATCTGAGCGAGATATGAAAATTTTTATAGAGACCTTTTTTGTAGCTCTCCTTCAACTCTACAAAAAAGGTCCTTATCAAAATTCCCCTATCTCCCCTAGATTCCAAGATATTCACAAAAAACTGAATTTATTTAGTTTATAACTTCAGGATTGAATGATAAAAATTGTTAAAATGATCATGTAATTTCAAATAAATCTCAGAAATCGATATATACGATTGTAGTTAATTTATTTATAATGAAAAATCTCAAGTAATCCCAATGATTAAGTGGATTATTTCCTTAAAAAAAGATTAAATATTTATTTAAAAGATTTAAAATTCAAAATCTAGGGAATTTGGAGTTTTAGGGAATCTAGTGATATTATACTGTACCTAAATAACATATTATACCCCCCCCCCCCCCACAATTGTGTGGAATATTTAGGTGTGACTGTTCTTTTGCATTGCCCCTGCAACAAAATTTAAAAAAGTTAAAATAAGGTACATTAGTATTTTTAATGTCTTTGATAATGAAAAAGAGTGTATAATAAATTAGTGATAAACATCATGAGTTGAGGATTTATATAAATTGATGAAGTATATAATTATCAAAGAGCATTCCTCCATTTTGATGCATGTTTGAGGCTCAAATATCAATTACAAATGAATTACTCATGTTCTTAAATGTCAATAATCAGTGTTTCTTCTATTAATCAATGGGACTATTGATTTTATTCGATATAATTAATTTGTATTACATTATGTAGTAAACTGATAAATCAAATTAATCTATCATAATTTTGTATTTATCTTGAAAACGAGTGGTTTTAGAGGAAAATGTCAGAGGACCTTTTTTGTAGGTGAGAAAATTTTCGATAAAAAATGTCTCTTGACATTTTCCCCTAAAATCACTCATTACCGAGATAATCCACTAATTAAGAGTTGATAAAAAATGTGAAACTCCAATTATTCGATTTTTCATTTATTAATTCTTGAATTATCTCAGTAACGATTGATTTTAGAGAAAAAGGTCAAGAGACCTTTTTTATAGAAAATTTTCTCACCTACAAAAAATGTCTCTTGATATTTTCCTCTAAAATGATTAATTCTCGAGATAATCCTCCAATCAACTCAATAATTTCCAGTGAATCAAGATACGTCTGAAGAGGAGAATTAAAATGGCAGAACTAGCAGCCCTGCTACGTCAAGATATACCAGAGGGGCGTAGTAATCTAGCCGATAGTCATACAAACCTAGAGCGTGTAGCTGAATACTGCGAGGCAAATTATTTTCAAGCTGAAAACAAAAGAATAGCCCTCGAAGAAACTAAAAATTTTACAACTCAATCATTAGCGAGTGTTGCCTATCAAATAAACACACTGGCCTACAATTTTCTCCAGCTACTTGATCTCCAGACATCCCAGCTAGCTGAAATGGAGAGTCAGATGAATCACATTGCACAGACTGTTATGATACACAAAGAGAAAGTAGCTAGAAGAGAAATTGGTGTATTGACAGCAAATAAAATGACTACAAGACAGTACAAAATAATAGCACCAGCAAATCCAGAAAAACCTATAAAATATGTACGTAAAAGTATTGATTACAATACACTTGATGATATTGGTCATGGTGTTAGAAATATTGGTACACCAAGGAGTAAACAGAGAGGTGGAAGTCAGGGTAGTGTACAGAGTCTTGGTGCTGTATCAAGTGGTTCTGGTTTAGCTGCTGCTATGGTTGGTCCAGCACCAACAACAAAACCACCAACACCACCACAAGCAGCTAGAACTGGTACATTGAGTAAAGGATCAAGGGAATACAGAACACCACCAGCTGTTGCACCACCACAAGTACCAAGTCATTATGCACCAAATTATCCACTTGGACATCCAAGAAGAGAGCGTGGTCCTGGTTACAGTACACTTCCACTTCATGCACATACAACTGGGCATAATACACTTCCACATAATAGTCATAATAGTCACAGTGGTAATGGAAGTGGCCAACATTCATCACCACCACAAATTGGTACGGTTCATCCTTTGCAGAGCCATTCACAAATTCCAGCATCAGGTCAATCCAGTGCTGGAGGGAATTCTTATATTCAGGAGCAACATATCATGCCTCGTGAGTATGATTAGGGAGATTTAATCAATTTTTGAGGGTTTTTTTTTTTTTTTGGAGTGGATTATTTTCTTGAGGAAGGGGTTTATTGAAAAATGTTGAGAGACCTTTTTTGTGGAGAATTTCAAGAGGTATAAAAAAGGTCCTCTGAGTTTTTTTGATAAACCTAGTGGTTTTAGAGATATTCAGGAAATAAGGTGTATAGAATTTTTTATGTTGATTGAATTTTGTGATTAGTTCTTGGGGAATATCTTGGAATCTGATGGAGATAGAGATATTTTTATGAGAATCTTTTTTGTAGGTTTTCATTTTCTCTGTAAAAAATGTCTTCATGGAAATTTTGATATTCCTTGTAGAATCAGAGATATTCAGAGAAAACTGATTACATCACTTTTGGGGTGTGATTTTTGACACATTTTTCAAGTTTAATCTCATGTTATCACTGTACTAGATTAATACCACTGATTTAATTTCCTCCAGCCCCTCCGTCCCCATTAGTCGGTGCTGGTGACATGGGAGATTACACCGGACATCATACATTACCGCACAGGCTCTCCCATCAGATTAGTAGAAGCAGTGGTGCTGGTAGTCCTCCGCTGCCACCTCCACCACCTGAACAAGACGAACATTCACAATTTGGTAGACCTCAGGGGCATAATCAAGGACATGTACAGGGACATGGTCAGGGTGGTGCAATAATGCCAATTGTTCCTGATGAGGAGGATCTGCCTGGATGGGTTCCCAAGAATTATATCGAAAAAGGTTCGATTTTTTTGTCAATTCCATTTATCTCGTTAATGGCTGACTCTAGGATAAAACTTTATAGGACCTTTTTTGTAGATCACAAAATTTCCAATAAAAAATGTCTCTTGACATTTTTCGATAAAACCACTCATTATCGAGATATTTCAATATTTATGAAATATGAAGATGTAAAATGTTCCATTTTCATAAATAATTAATCTTCACTCCTTAATTATTGTTCCAGTGGTTGCAATTTATGACTACTACGCTGATAAAGAGGACGAGCTTAGCTTCCAGGAGTCCAGTGTCATCTACGTTCTTAAGAAAAATGACGATGGATGGTGGGAGGGTGTGATGGATGGCATAACTGGCCTCTTTCCTGGTAATTACGTCGAGCCTTGTGTTTAATTATTCAAATTTTGAGATAAATTAAAGGTGCTGAAGTTGAAGTTTATATTGATCAGCAAGTGAATGAGGACTGAGGGTGAATTGTCCAGTGGGGGAATTTTTTTTTTTATTTTAAGGAGAAAAAAATGATTTTTTTCATAATTTCGAGATTAAATTTAAATAATTTAATTCACTGGACAATTTGCTTTAAAAAATAAGAAATTTATCATCTTTTTATAAATTATAAGACTAGTATTAGTATGGTAATTAATACAATGCAGTATCAAAAACGTATTTTACAAATATTTAATCGAATTAAATATGTAATCAACTGATTTTTTTTTAGAGGAATTATTTGTAATTTATCTACCATGTAGAGAGTATTAAAGTTTCAGAACTGGAAAATATTCATGTGTTTGTCGTTATTTTCAATTTCAAATGTTTGACATATTTTTCTGGAGTGCTTTTCCGGTTTTGTAATATATGGTATCTCGGTTATAATCTATATGTCTCACAATTTTACTCTCCTCTTGGTTCTCTCACGTATACCAACGGGTTAGAAACGTACATGATGAAAATACTTCGATCGATCATCTCAGTGACTCTCAAATTTAGGTGTTTGTTATGTAGAAAATTTGTTATTGTTGGTTTTAAATGTAAATTTCATCTATTTTTTCTTTAATTTTCAATAATGGTGGAGAATTTTTTTTCACGTGTCACTAAATATCGAATTATCTCGGAAATGAGGGACTTTAAAAGAAAATGTCAAAAGACATTTTTTGTTGGAAATTTTGTCATCTTCAAAAAAGGTCTTTTGACATTTTCTCCTAGAACCACTCATTACTGAGATAATTGAGAAATTAATTAGTGATTAAATTCATCAATTGAATTTTCAACATTTTCGATTGATTTCTAATCAATTGATTATCTCGGAAATGAGGCAGTTTAGAGGAAAATGTCAAAAGACATTTTTTGTTAGGAATTTAATTCTCTATAAAAAAGGTCCTTTGACATTTTCTCCTAGAACTACTCATTACTGAAATAATTGGGAAATTAATCAGTCACTAAATTTATTAATTGAATTTTCAACATTTTCAATTGATTTCTAATCAATTGATTATCTCAAAAATGAGGCAGTTTAGAGGAAAATGTCAAAAGACATTTTTTATTGCAAATTTCGTCATCTACAAAAAAGGTCTCTTGATATTTCCTCCTAAAATCACCCCTTTCCGATATATCTGCATTTGAAAGTTTCTTTTTCCTCCAACTCCACTCATATCCCGTCAAAATTTCCTATCGCCACGTTTCAACTCAGACTACGAGCTTTTATCTTAATTGCCGTTATTTACAGCTATCACCATCCGCTCAACTAAAACCAAAAAACCGTATCTTTCTATTTGATCCGGCGATAGGAGTTTTTACTATTGGTTCCGTCTGCTGACGCTACGAGTAAAACCAATAGATCGTAAAATCCTATTTACGTTTGATTGCTCCGAGGCGTTACTTTACAACACAAAAATAGTATTTTTTATCCAATAAAAGTCATCCCAAGCAATTTTTTCAATTTCATTCAAAACGCGTAAAAATTTGATTTTTCTCTTATTCTTTAGAATCAAATTATCTCGGTAATGAGTGATTCTATAAGAAAATGTCAAAAGACATTTTTTTTAGAAAATTTTGTCATCTACAAAAAAGGTCCTTTAACATTTTCTTCTAAAATTACTAGTTTTCGAGACAAAGACATAATTATGGAGAACGAAAAATTTCAACTTTTACGATTGATCCTTGTATTTTTAATAAATAAAAATAGACCTTAAATTTTTGACAGCGAAGGATATTGGCACGTATTCAATCTCCCTTTTGAGCACATGCAATATTCGTTCCGCCATCCACTCAATCAATATTCTCTTTATAGGCCAAATTTAATCCAATCGCTTTCAATTTAAGTGGTTATATACAAAGTAACGATTTTATGGCTGAAAAATAAAATAATAAACAGGAAAAAGAACAACATTATACGATATTAATATTCATGTTGGTTGTCAAAATATTTTCCAAAAAGTTGATGTTATTTTTTTCCATTTTACACTGAAACAACAGAACAAAAGCTGATGGTTTATTTTCATAATATCGATTTTTGTGGTTTTAAAAATTTTTGTTAATTGCATTTATCTCGTTAATGAGTGACTTTATGAGAAAATGTTAAAGGACCTTTTTTGTAGCTGACAAAATTTCCAACAAAAAATGTCTCTTGACATTTTCTCCTAGAATCACTCATTACCGAGATAATTCTTGAATTAAAAATGAATAAAAAAAAAAAATTAATTGATAAATTTCTCATTCATTAATTCTTCAATTATCTCAGTAATCAGTAGTTTTATCCGAAAATATCAAAAGACCTTTTTTGTAGAGAATTAAATTTCCAAGAAAAAATGTCTCTTGTCATTTTTGAATAAAACAAACGATTATCGAGATAATTGAAATATAAAAAATCGAATGTTTTGATTTATCAATTTATACAATTCTAAAAATAAATAAAATCTTTAGAAAATACAAATTTTGTCAATAAATTCGACATGTCCAGTAGATTATGTGAAATGCTTGTCAAGACCAGTCACGTATAACCGGCAATAAATCATGCGATCGTCAATTTATGAGTGAATTGGAACCACCTGACGTGTTTCAAAACTCATACATTTGTGTTTATAGTTGGTAGTGGCCCCTCGTACGTCATCAATAAATCCTGTTTAATTGCTGCAATTAATTTCATCCAGTATACCATAGATATACTGGAATTTGATTTTCATGTATAGCTATTCCGTTTGTTGGAGCACATACAACAATACCATTACTCCAACAATGACTAAATTTAAGTTTATGGGTTTGTGTTTAAATTCAACGTATGGTACTGGCTGAGACGAATGATATGCACATTTGAAGGGATTTCAGTAGATTTTTAAAAATATAAATAGTTATTAAATCACTTGTTCGAGATATTCATCCAATCTCCAAATCAAAAAATTATTTTTCATGAATATCTCTGAATCTAGAGGAGATACAGAAATTTTGATAGAGATCTTTTTTGTAGAGAAAAACTAGAGCTACAAAAAAGGTCTCTATAAAAATTTCTGCATCTCCTCTAGATCCCGAGATATTCATTAAAAACTCTCCCTAAACTTGAGTTGATCCATCAATTTTTTTAATTTTAGTTTCAGATAACTTTTTAATGAATATCTCAGCATCTAGAGGAGATACAAAAATTTTGATAGAGACCTTTTTTGTAGAGAAAAACTAGAGCTAGAAAAAAGGTTTCTATAAAAATTTCTGTATCTCCTCTAGATCCCAAGATATTCATCAAAAACTCTCCCTAAAATTGAGTTGATCCATCTATTTCCCAATTTTAGTTCTAGATAACTTTTTGATGAGTATCTCAGCATCTAGAGGAGATAAAAAAATTTTGATAGAGACCTTTTTTGTAGAGAAAAACCAGAGCTACAAAAAAGGTCTCTATAAAAATTCCTCCATCTCCCCCACATTCCGAGATATCCTCCAAAAACTGATGAAAAAATTCATTTCATAACTTTACAATAAAAAAAAAACTTTGTTCTGATTATTTATTTATGTATTCAACCCAGTCCCCTCGAGAGATGATCAGAATATCCTAGAATCCCTGAGAAACACCCAACACATGCCCTTAAACCATATAATATATCGTCACAGGCTGACGCCACAGCATCACCAGACGGTTCAGCCGATTTGGATAACAATATCCACCTCTCGATCTATACTTGCCTTGGATATTCAAAAAAAGACACCACCACCATCGGTTACCACCCCCAGGTTCTCAACTTTTTCCTCTAAAACATTAAAAACACGAGATATAAATTCCAACATCGGTCTGGATACCTTTCCAATTTCTATTTCACTCGTATACTGTAGCATCTCCATTCCATAAATCGTAAACTCAATTAATGCTTTATGAAACCCATGCACATGTATATGAAATAATGCCCCGAGGAATACGAGGGGATAAATTAAAAATTGAGAGAATTTTCCAGAAGTGCTCCAAGTATTTCTAGTTATTTATTGTCTGAGGGGTTTGTACTTTTTATTACTCTGTTGACGATGGTCACAATTGTTGGAATGATGATATTTTCATCGAAATATTATTCATTTTGATATTTATTTCAAATTATTGAAGGATATTTTCCAGCATCAGTCATTTTATTTTTTACGTCTTATTAAAATGACGATTTATCTCGGTAATGAGGGGTTTCAAGAGAAAATGTCAAAAGACATTTTTTTTGGGGAATTCAATTCTCTACAAAAAAGGTCCTTTAACATTTTCTTCTAAAGTCACTCATTAATGAGATAAATGCATTAGACGTTTTTTAATTAATAAAACAAGTCGATTTTCTGTTTTTTGTTAAATATCGATTTATCTCGATAATGAGTGATTTTAGACGAAAATGTCAAAAGACATTTTTTCTTGGAAATTGAATTCTCTACAAAAAAGGTCTCTGACATTTTCACCTGAAACCACTCATTACCGAGATAATTGAAAAACTAATGAAAAGATCCAACTTAACTCATTAGGGTTTACCACTCCAGTATTAATTAATGGACATCAATGCCAAAGTGAACTCCAGGGGCTTTTCCAGTCTCCAGTTACACTCCAGGTGGGTTAAAAAACAACCGGTGAGACTGCAGGATGATGTTAAGAAATAATGAAATTCAACGTCACGAACAGACGTTCCAGGCATCAGGAAATAAACACCCTGGCAAACCCCTGGCGACTATCTGGTGTTGCAGAGTGCCAAACACCATTCCCTCTCCTTTTCCTTCACCTTTCCATTCTCAACATAACTTTTGTTCTTTACATTCCCAGCGGGTGCTTTTCTGTTTCTCCCTCAAGCGTCTTTCATTGAAAATGATAAAAAGGTGAAACTGGAATGAAAAAAAATAAGTGAGAAATTGTGGAAAAGTGTCTCCAGAGAATCCAGAATGTAGTGTCGAGGTAAAAAGTATGATTCAAAAATATTAACGAATGCACAACTCCCATGAGTCATAGAAAATTGCAAGTGGATACAAATAAATTGCGCAGTAAAAAAAACCATTTTTTATTTTTTAAAATCGAATTAGCTCCATAATTAAAGGTTTTGGGAGAAAATGTCAAAGAACATTTTTTGTAGGAAATTTTGTCGTCTACAAAAAAGGTCTTTTGATATTTTCTCCTAGAACCACTAATTCCTGAAATAATCGCATGATTAATAAAAATTATAAAATAGTTAAATGACGATTTATCAATTTCGTTCATCTTATAAAAGTTTATTTATCTCGATAACCATTGACTTTAGAGGAAAATGTCAAAAGACATTTTTTATTGTAAATTTCATTCTCTACAAAACATATCTCTTGACATTTTTCTTTAAAACCCACCATTACTGAGATAACAAACAAATAATTTTTTTACCTAAAAATCAATAAACCTAATCAACGAAAATAATCATCTCAGAGTATAACTTCTCCTTTAATATCACATATAACTATCCACAATTTGCTCAACCCAAAATGGTGGGCTTAATTGTCATGCAAACGATGTTGTCCTGAATAATCTACTCCCAGCGATAGTATTCATCAAAGCAACATGAGAGAATTTTCCCATTTTTTTAAATTTCTCCTCCATTACTTGTTTACCCATAAAATATTCATTAATATCTCACTCTATACATGGTACATGCCAACTCCATTGCATTTAATTAGTCCTCTATCCTTGAAATATAATTTTTTTCTTTTTTATAAAAAAAAAATGAAAATTTTTGTTTTTTATCAATTTTTTAAAAATTAATTTTTCTAATTTTCATTGAATTTTTTTAAATTTTTATTAAAAAAAATTTTTTCTTTATATTCTATACATTGTTAATGAATAATGTAGCATATTACCCGGTTTTCTGCATTCCAAGTTCTATTTTAGTGAAGAAACATGTGATAAAATGGAGAATTACGAATGAAGACTGAGAATGAGAGGGAATAAGAGGTTGAAACGAGTGTACGTGGCTTTAGTCAACGGACAGAGTCTCTGAACTAAAATGTGTAATATCTCTGGTGAACAACAAGGAGAGTCTAGCTGTAAAAGCCTCGCACACCCCATGGCAATTGGAAACTTTGTCCCACCCCCGTTGGAGACAGTGTTTGCTGTACTTTGAGTGCACAATGCCGTTTCTAGGCTCGAGAGGGTCTCACTAATTGAAGGTAATTAGTATAAGGTGCCTGGTAGTAGAGAAAATTTTGTTACAGCTTCAAAGTACTTTATAATCTATTTTTTAGGGTTTTTTTTCAGTGAAATCTATTGTTGAGAGTTTTTTAAAATTTTATAGATTGTTTAATATCGAATTATCTCGGTAATGAGGGGGTTTAGAAGGAAATGTCAAGAAACATTTTTTGTGGGGAATTTAATTTCCAACATAAAATGTCTATTGACATTTTCTCTTAAACCCACTCATTACCGAGATAATTCCCCAATTAGAAATTGATAAAAAATGTTGAACAATTAATTTCGTCAATTTCTCATTCATTAATTTTTCAATTATCTCAGTAATTAATGAATTTAGGAGAAAATGTCAGAAGACCTTTTTTATAGAAAATTCAATTCCCAACAAAAAATGTCTTTCAACATTTTCCCCTAAACCCACTCATTACCTCGATAATTCCTCAATTAAAAATTGATAAAAAAATATTGAATAATTAATTTCGTCATTTTGTCACTCATCAATTCCTCAATTAACTCAGTAATTATTAGTTTTATCAAAAAATATAATAAGACCTTTTTTGAAGCTGACAAAATTCTCCACAAAAAATGTCTCTTAACATTTTCCCCTAAAACCTCTCATTACCCAGATAATCCAATATTTAATCCCTCAAAAAAAAAAACCATTCCCTTTTACAACTAAAAAAACAAAAACCATTTTCCCTAATGTCTCTCTATTTTAAAGTGGCATATTTCCATGTTGACGAGTGCCTGCGTGCACAATACAAAACTAAAAATCCTCTCGTTTCATCTAAATAAAAAAGAAAAATCTTAATTCTCTGCTCACATTGCTTGACGAAACAGTGCTATCCTCTGCACTTTGGTTATCATCCGACGACCAGTCGCAATAGTTGCATCCGCCCCCCCACCCTCACAAGTACAGAGAGGGTGGGGGTATTGAGGGGATGGCTGACTAGAGCGGGATAGATACTACTGGCATACCGGGGCAGTGCGCCGGGCGCGCTCCACCAGTCTGGGTGTGTTTTCCTACTCCATTTACATGACTCTCTCGTCGTTTATTCACTGGATTGATGTGACATGTTTGCTGATAGCACGTGCTCCATGTTTTTATCACAATTCGATCGAGAGAACTGAAATATCGAAATTTATTTTTTTTTTTTGTTGTAAAGAGGAAATTTGAGACTGAGAGGAGAATAAAGTGGTTTTTGAGCTCGTGGATGTGTCCAGTAAATATTTGTGAGTATAAGTATGAGTTTTCATTGAATTTAATAGGAGAATTCATTAGTGAGGTTGTAGAGAATAATTTGCATTTTGAATCTCATTAAATATTTAATTATCTCGGTAATGAGTGACTTTAGAGGGAAATGTTAAAGGACCTTTTTTGTGGGAAATTTTATTGGCTACAAAAAAGGTCTTTTGACATTTTTTCATAAACTCATTAATTACTGAGTTAATTGAGGAATTAATGAATGAGAAATTGATGAAATTAATTATTCAATATTTTTTATCAATTTTTAATGGAGGGATTATTGAGGTAATGAGTGGGTTTAGGGGAAAATGTCAAAAGACATTTTTTGTTGGAAATTTAATTCTCTATAAAAAAGGTCTTTTGACATTTTTACCTAGAACCACTCAGTAATGAGATAATTGTAATTAAGAAAAATGTGAAATTGGGAATTTCAAGTTTTTTTTATAGATAGAAGTAAAAATCACAGAAATAATGAATATTGATCGATTGTTATTGATTGAATGATGTTCAGTTGGACGAGGAGAAACTCGGAGGGAGGAGAAATAGATGGAGGTGAAAAGTTAAAGTGGAGGATTGAAGTTGAAACTTCTTCCATGCCGTTAGGATAATGGGAATGGAACTGAGGACATTTGGAGTTTTCTTGATGTGGCAATGGCTCGTTGGTGGTTTGCCACTCGTGCCGGAGATGCTGATACCCGACAGGAGTAAGAATATTACAATAGTAGTAATAAATTGAGAGGATTCGTTATATTTTTGGGCTTTCCATCTAATTTCAACTGATGAATTAATTATTAATGTTATATTCACCCAATAAAATCCGGCAATTTGATAAAAAATGTACCCAACACATGAATTGTTCCTTAAAAAATATTTCTATCTATAATTTTCATTAATATCGATAATTGATTGATGAATTGATGAAACTAGATAATTGAATTTCTCTCAGAGTTCAGTTTTTCCTGGATATCTCAGAATTCAAGGGAGATATCAAAATTTTCATGGATACCTTTTTTGTAGCTCTCATTTAGATCTACAAAAAAGGTCCTTGTGAAAATTTTCTCATCTTTCTTAGATTCCAAGATATTTATCAAAAACTCAGCCTCAAGTTGAGGTGACTCAACTAGTTTCACCACTTTGCAACTTAATTTACAATTAATGTTGATTTAATCGATTATTATCAGTTGTGTTGCATTCAAATGACCTTGATCAATCCCAGTCGAGTAGAATCCTCCATTTGTTGAATTTTCAAAGCCCTACAGGAACTATTTCACTTGAATTGACCCAAAAAATGTAAAACCAAAAATTCAGGAGCAAAGTGGTAAACGGTAATAACTAAAATTCCATTTATCTCGGGAACAAGTCATTTTGAGAAAAAATATCATAAGACCTTTTTTGTAGCTGACAAAATTTCCTACAAAAAATGTCTTTTGACATTTTCTTCTAAAATCACTCATTACCTAGATAATTAATTAATTAGAAATAAATGAAAAATTTTAAATAATCAATTGAGAGATTTTATTATTTTATAATTGTTTAATTATCTCGGTAATGAGTCGTTTTACGAGAAAATGTCAAAAAACCTTTCTTGTAGCTGACAAAATTCCCCACAAAAAAGGTTTTCCAACATTTTCCCCTAGAACCCCTCATTACCGAGATAATTCGATATTTATAAAACCATAAAAAATGGAACAATCACTTTTACCACTTTTCTACTAAATAAACATAATAAATCCCTAATAAACAACATAATGACACTTACGAACACGTTTGAATAAACACGACATTCCCAATGAAGCCACCAGTCACATGTCGACGTTATTACATCAAAAATTGTTTGAAACAATCCAAAAAAATAATTTTTAGACTCAAATTTATCTCCAAGGTCCTCATAATAATCCAACCATCATGAATTATTATTCTTCAGGCATAAAAGAGGGATCGTACATAAGACATTACACAGCGGTTCATTACGACACGGAGATCCTCCGGAGACACCGAACACGAGAACGACGAGAGACGAGAGGACATGAGGAGGAAGGAATTATTCATCTGAATCTCACAGCCTTTGACAGGTATACCTCTCCCAGAATACATCAAACCCCAAATTAACTCCCCAGCATGAGATATTCGAGTAATTATTGATGGTCAAGTGGATAGCATAGGCTGATGTCATTCACTGGAAGAGGTAACTAATGGCGATAATGAGTGATAAGTGGAACGATGAGTCAATTTGCATCGGGAATTTAGCACAAAGTGGCATCAGTGATCATCAGCTTGTGTATCAGCTTGCGTTTCCATCCTGCGGTTAATCATACATCATGTCAGTACCAGAGTGGTGAACCTCTTGATGAATTAAATTCTACATTTTTTATAATAGGGTTTATCTCCGAAATACGTGGTTCTAGAGAAAAATGTCAAAAGACCTTTTTTGTAGCTGAGAAAATTTGTGACAAAAAATGTCTATTGGCATTTTTTGATAGAGTCAATTGTTATCGAGATAATTCAATTTTTGTAAAATGCGTTAAATTGAGAAATCGTAATGAGACAATTTTAACGTGTTTGTTAATCATGCATTTATCTCGGTAATTAGTGATTTTAGGAGACAATGTTATAGGACCTTTTTTGTAGCTGACAAAATTTCCTTTAAAAAATGTATTATAACATTTTCTTCTAGCATCAATAATTAACGAGATAATTCAATGTGAAAAATTGACTAATGTTAAGGGTTATTGTGGACATGTGCATCCTCAATAGATATTCAATATTGATCATGAATACCGGGTTTTGTGGGATATTCATTGATAGACGTATTGTATGAACCCTTTGTGGCTTTCTCCATCCTTTGAACTCACGTTTCTAATATAATTTCAGAACTTACAGAATGCGCCTCGTTCGGGATACGACTTTGTATCACGAAAATGCTGTCTTTGAGACATCTAGTGGGCATCCAATTTCGTTCGATCCGTCTCATGTCTACAGTGGTACACTTGAAGGTAAGTGGGAATTGTCAGTTTTTATTGTCTCACAATGTCTCAAAGCGAATAAAGAAAATTGAAAATGAAAATCAATAGTATTAGAGCAAAAAAGTTGAAATACTTTTTATTAAATATCAAATTATCTCAGTAATGAGTGATTTTAGAAGAAAATGTCAAAAGACATTTTTTTAAGGAAATTTTGTCAGCTACAAAAAAGGTCTTTTGACATTTTCCCCTAAAACGACTCATTCTCGAGATAATTAAGCAATTATAAAATAACAAAATCTCTAAATTTATTATTTGAAATTTTTCATTGGTTTTTAATTAATTAATTATCTCGGTAATGAGTAATTTTAGAAGAAAATGTCAAAAGACATTTTTGTAGAAAATTTTCTCACCTACAAAAAAGGTCTTTTGACATTTTCTCTTAAAATCACTCATTATCGAAATAAATAAACATCAAAGTAATTTCAATTGAAATAGAATCTAGATGGAAACCTGTAATTGACAAACAACTCCCAAGAAATTGAATATTCCATCAATTTCCTCACCGTCTACCAAAGAAATCTGGTCAAAGTGTAATAAAAAAAGGATTAGTTGACACAGGCGTTCGCCGGGCTCTCGTAGAATAGAGTCAGAGTGGAGTGAGAGATAACTCGATTTTCCAGATTCACTAGTTTCTCCAGCACCTTTTCACGGTGCTACCGAGTGAAGAGGCAACGTTGGCTCAGAAATTCGAGAATGTCAAATTCACTCGGAACGAGTGGGAAATGGAAATTCTCAATGTTTGTATTATGTATAAATTGACGATTCTGAATCATCCGCTAACAATTCTCAAATCCATCCGCGATTCTTGAGACGACTGGATAAACCAAATCCACTCGACTTTCCATACTTTTAATAATATAATCATTTGAATGGAGTTGTTGAGCTTCGATCTCATCATTTATTCAAGATTTTATCGAATATTGGGTGATATGAACACAAATCGGAATTCCATTTTTCAAACTTTTCCACTATTTCCACGAATATCTCCGAATCTGGACAAGATATAAAAATTTTTATAATAACCTTTTTTGTAGGAAAAATCGAGAGGTACAAAAAAGGTCTTATCAAAAATTCCCCTATCCCCCTCAGATATCAAGATATTCCCAAAAAAAACTCATATTAAACTTAAATTTCATCTAATTTTCAATTTCACTCAGAACCCATAACAATTTGGTGAATATCTCGTAACCCAATAGAGATATCAGAATTTCCATGAGAACCTTTTTTATAGAGCAGAATCAGAGCTACAAAAAAGGTCTCTACAAAAATTACACCATCTCCATTAGATTCCAAGATATTCCGAAAAAAACCTCAATTCCTCTCCCAAAACAACAATTCACCGTGAAAGGGTATTAGAGCTATACAGAATTAATTCTAGATCTCTGATGCTCGTTGAATACAGGGCCAAATTGGAAAGGCGGTTTGCTAGTGACAGCAAGAGTCTCTGTCTCCCAGTTATATATCTCAACATCCAAATACCACTCTAGCAATTCAATGAACATAAATTTAAAAATCCAATAGCTTTTAGAAATCGTGAAAAACAAGTAAAATCCCTCCAGCTAAATATCTCAGCATTTTCTCCAATTACTCCATTCTCTTTTATTCCAGAAATGACACTGGACAATGAAAGAGAGAGAAAGAGAAAAGTATTTCAAGCTAATTAAGAAAATCTGCAAATAATTCACTCGAAATAAGGAAAATTGTGTATTTTTGTGAATAAAAATATAAAAAGGCAAAACTATTGTGCTGGCACGTTACCAGAGGGTTTTCCAGGTGGCTGGAAAATTAAACTCCGCTTCACAGGATTTCTTGGTATAGCCATGAAACGCATTTCTCCCCCACAATATACGCTTGGTCGAATCTACTATTTCCGCCCCTGTCTTTATCTTTCCTCGTCTTTCTGGCCAACTCCCTCCATTCTCTCATCACTGCGGGCTCTGTATGATCGTCCATTTCGTCTTAATCCTTTGTGAGGGCTTGTAGAACTCGTAAAATCTAATGTGTATGTTTGAGGGGAGGAGTAATGATTATTTTGGATTTATCTCGGGAATGAGGGGTTTTAGGAGGAAATGTCAAAGGACCTTTTTTGTAGAGAATTCAATTTCCAAGAAAAAAAGTCTCTTGTAATTTTTTGATAAAACAACTCGTTATCGAGATAAACCTTTAATTAAGAATTGATTAGAAGTGGACATTTTGAATCACTTAATTTTTTGAAATTTTAAAATTGCATTTATCTCAAGAACAAGTGATCTTACGAGAAAATGTCAAGAGACCTTTTTTGTAGCTGAGAAAATTTTCAAAAAAAAATGTCTTTTGACATTTTCTCCTAAAATCACTCATTACCGAGATAATCCATTGATCAGTGATCAATCAAAGATGTTTAATAATCAATCAATCAATTGTTTATTAAACTGTTGGATTATCTCGGTAATGAGTCGATTTATGAAAAAATGTCAATAGACATTTTTTATTAAAAATTTTCTCAGCTACAAAAAAGGTCTTTTAACATTTTTCCCTAAAATCACTCATTAACGAGATAATTCGATATTAAACAAAACCTGTAAATTTTTGAAACATCTCCAAGCAAAATTGGAGATTGAAAGGATTGAACCTAGACAATGGTTACAATTTGTGAGGAAAAAACATTAGGAAGTTGTCGACACGTTCGACAGATAAACGTTGGATCCGGTTGAAAAAAAAAAAAAACACTGGGATAGGGATAGACAGATGAAGATTGAGGAGATTTACTGGCACCAGAGGTATCACAGTGCCAGCAAGCTTTTAGTACCTTTTCTTCTCCCTGGATGAAGGCATAAAAATGATGCAGACACAGACACCGGATATGACACACGATCTCGTTCAAACTACTCAAGCGGTATTTCATTTCAATGGCCAGATGTTGTCGCCTCAATGCCCTGCACCCCAGCGATTCCAAAAAAAATCGTACTATCGTATATTACCTGCACTTGATAAAACTCATAAATTACGGTTATCTCGGTGTTTTATTTTCTTGAATCTCCTATTGTAAGAGACAATACTCATGCTTCCAACGAAATAAATTCGACAGTTTTTAGTAATAATGTGTTTATCTTGATAATGAGTGATTTTAGGAGGAAATGTCAAAAGACCTTTTTTGTAGCTGATAAAATTTCCTACAAATAAGGTCTCTTGACATTTTTCTGTAGATCCAGTAATTACTGAGATATTTTCCTGATTAGAAATTAATGAAAAATTGGATTTTTTTAAATTTTCATTTTGAAATTTAACAAATGATCAATTATCTCACTAATGAGTGATTTTAGAAGAAAATATCAAGAGACATTGTTTGTTGAAAATTTTTTCATCTACAAAAAAGGTCCTCTGACATTTTCTTCTCAACCCACTCATTACTGAGATAATCCCATAATTAGAAATCAACAAAAAAAATGAAATAATCAATCGAGCCATTTTATCATTAATCAATTCTTCAATTATATCGGTAATGAGTGATTTTAAGAGAAAATGTCAAAAGACCTTTTTTGTAGAGAATCAAATTTCCAACAAATAATGTCTGTTGACTTTTCCCCTAAGACCCCTCATTCTCGAGATAAACAATAATTTTAAAAAAAATCTAAAAAATTCACCACTTTAATATCAAATTAAAAACCCTTTTAAACTTTCTAATTGGCTGAAAATAGTGTAAACTTGTATATTTTCCCCCTCATTTCTACACCAATCTAACGCACTTTATATTTGAAAAGAGATTGACCCATTTAATCCAACTTTTAACATATTTACTTTGTAAAATGTACCTGAGAAGTGAAAAGAGTGGCAAATGTATGACGTCGTTACGTCGTTTTCCCTCGTGTGGCCTTTCATTACCTCTCAGTGTTGTCGTAGAGGGTGTCAGGAGGTTTTTATCCCTCGAGTTGCCTCAACGGACTCAAATTGGCTAAAATGGACCCTCTCAGTATCACCAAAAACATCAACAAAACTCCCTCAATTCTCAACAAACTTTGAATTTTTTTTTCTCATAAAAAAATATAACTCTTCTCCTTTAAAATGAATCCAGACGGAGCTCAATTGATGAATTTCTTTCCGAGTTATGAATTTTTTTAAAAAAAGTGTAGATTCTGGACTGGAGGTGCCAGGAGAATTCCGTATGTACTGAATCTTATAAAACGAGGGAAAATGGGGAAAGACTCTTCGGATGAACAGATATAATAACAGAGTAAAAGGAGAATGAAATGAAAGGGGGGAGGGGGGGAGAATGTCTCGAGTGCACACACTTGGGTGAATGGCTATTGAAGTCTTTCTAGGAAATTTTTATAACAATGAGAGTGGACTGTTTAACACTTTAGAGGGTGGCTGATGGCTTTACCAGTTTCTAAAAGTGTTTTTAGATGTTCTAATATTGGAATTTTGTGGGAAAATTGAATTTTAAGAATATCTGAGTCAATTTTTTCAATTAATTTGTGAAGATAAAAAAGAGAATATTTTTGAATTTTGAGATTTGTTGAATTATCTTCGCAGAGAGTGATTTTAAGGGAAAATGTTATAGGACCTTTTTTGTAGGTGAGAAAATTTCTGACAAAAAATGTCTTTTGATATTTTCTTCTAATGTTGATATTTACTGAGATAATTGAATTTTTATGAGATGCAATGATTTGGAAAATTGTAATAATGAGATGATTTTGAGGTATTTGTTAATTATGTATTTATCTCGGTAATTAGTGATTTTAGGGGAAAATGTCAGAAGACCTTTTTTGTAGGTGAGAAAATTTCTGACAAAAAATGTCTTTTGACATTTTCTTATAAAATCGATATTTACTGAGATAATTGAATTTTCATAAGATGCATGATTTTTGTTGATGAATGGATTTATTCTTTTGTTGTTCTGTAGATGATGATAATGCAAAGGTGCAGGGTGTTATCACCGAAGAGGGGCTGTTTGATGGAACGGTGATTACAGCTGCTGAGGAAATTTACATTGAACCGGTGACGCGGTATGCAAGATTTGCTGGGGGAAATGGAGATGTTGGATATCACAGTATTGCATATCGGAGTAATGATGTCGTCATGCCGGGGGTGGGACAACGTCGATATGTGACTGGTGGCTTCATCGAGAATATCGTGTTCAATCAGACGTATCCGTAAGTGTGATTGTGTTGTTTATTAGGTATTTATTATGTTTATTTTGTAGAAAAGTGGTAAAAGCGACTGTTCCATTTTTTACGGTTTTATAAATATCGAATTATCTCGGTAATGAGGGGTTCTAGGGGAAAATGTTAGAAGACCTTTTTTGTGGGGAATTTTGTCAGCTACAAGAAAGGTCTTTTGATATTTTCTCGTCAAACGACTCATTACCGAGATAATTAAACAATTATAAAATAATGAAATCTCTCAATTGATTATTTAAAATTTTTCATTTATTTCTAATTAATTAATTATCTCGGTAATGAGTGATTTTAGAAAAAAATGTCAAAAGACATTTTTTGTAGGAAATTTTGTCAGCTACAAAAAAGGTCTTATGATATTTTTTCTCAAAATGACTTGTTCCCGAGATAAATGGAATTTTAGTTATTACCATTTACCACTTTGCTCCTGAATTTTTGGGTTTACATTTTTTGGGTCAATTCAAGTGAAATAGTTCCTGTAGGGCTTTGAAAATTTAACAAATGGAGGATTCTACTCGACTGGGATTGATCAAGGTCATTTGAATGCAACACAACTGATGATAATCGATTAAATCAACATTAATTGTAAATTAAGTTGCAAAGTGGTGAAACTAGTTGAGTCACCTCAACTTGAGGCTGAGTTTTTGATAAATATCTTGGAATCTAAGAAAGATGAGGAAATTTTCACAAGGACCTTTTTTGTAGATCTAAATGAGAGCTACAAAAAAGGTATCCATGAAAAATTTGATATCTCCCTTGAATTCTGAGATATCCAGGAAAAACTGAACTCTGAGAGAAATTCAATAATCCAGTTTCATCAAATCATCAATTAATTATCGATATCAATGATAACTATAGATAGAAATATTTTACCAAGTCAATTTTCACACCGTTTCCATTTAATCGAACTCAATCAGTTCATTGGGATATTTTTCATAAAATTCCCAGAGGAATATTTAATTTTTTAAATCAATACCCAACGAATTTCGAGTTTTTGACCAATCCGTTGAATTACAGGAACTCTCTCACTGGAATATCCCCAATGGATTACTCAATCCTGCTGTCAATACAACATGCAACCCACCGTAGAATATCCATGTATTACAATTCAGGTTGCATTCACAAGTGGCACGACACACGAAAATTTTCAACGATAATATTAGCATAACATGGGGCCTAACTGTGTACATACCCAGCACAACTAACTTCTCCTCGATTAATTACAGATACATGTACAACTGCTAATGAACCGAGAGTGGCTCTTCATAAAATATCTCCCCCTTCCCCCCTCCATGGCCCCTTTTTTCATTCATTCAAAATTTCGTAAATACAGAGGACACATTTATTTACAGATTAAATTCCCCAAAGCAGAGATTCAACGAATCCACTAAAGAATTTGATGTGAGGAATAATACGATAAATCGATCGACTAACATTTACGATGATTCAGACAAGTATGTGATGGAATTATTATGAAAAAATTGATTTTGAAGAAAAGTCGATTTTTCAAATTTTGTTAAATGTTTGATAATCTTGACAATGGGTAATTTTAGAGGGAAATGTCAAAGGACCTTTTTTGTAGGTGATTATATTTCTGATAAAAAAGATCTTTTGACATTTTGTCCTAAAATCTATCATTATTGAGATAATTGAATTTTTATAAGATGCATTAAATTGTGAAATCGTAATGAAAGAATCTTGAAGATTTTTGTTAATTATTATGCGTTTATCTCGGTAATTAGTGGTTTTATAAGAAAATGTCAAGAGATCATTTTTGTAAATAATAAAATTTTCAACAAAAAATGTCTCTTAACATTTTCTTCTAAAATCGGTGATTATCGAGATAAATCGATATTTAATTCTCTCTCTTTTTTTAATAAATGAAAAAATGGAAAAAAAGATGAAAATAATTGTTAATTACGATATTCTCCATCAGCAGGGAGCGATCATCACGAGTATTACGGAATCGAAAATCAGTTGACCCAAAAAAAACAACATGCATGTTGTATCTGCAGGCAGATCACACGTTCTTCAATCACTATAAATCGGAGGAGGCTTGCATCGAGGTCATGACCCGTCACGTACAACGAGTCAATTCTATTTACCGATATACTGGTAAGTTTTTTTAAATATCAGTACACTAACACTCCATTACATGTACTCTATTACCTCTTTTGCAATTTTTTTACCTCATAATGTTATCAGTGCTTTCATTTTTTTTTTCCATTCGAATGCAAATCACCACTTCGTGTCTTATCAGTACAGTTTAAGTGATTCTCGTTCAATACTATCTAGGCAATACCTGCTATCGGCACGTACCAGCAATTATCACATAATTTATTCTCCAATGAGTTTATGAATATTAAACAGTCCCGTTAATATTTTTAATGAATAATTTTAATTGAGATATGGATTTCACTATTTTCATAATTCAATTGTTCATTTATCTCGTTAATGAGTGGTTTTAGGAGAAAATGTCAAATGACCTTTTTTGTAGGTGAGAAAATTTCCAACAAAAAATGTCTTCTCACATTTTTTCCTAAAATCACTCATTATGGAAATAATTAATCAATTAGAAATTGATAAAAAAATTTGAAGAATCAATTTATACATTTTGTCATTCATTATTTTCTCAATTATCTCGGTAATTACTGGTTTTAGAAAAAAATGTCAAAAGACCTTTTTTGTAGAGAATTTTATTTTCAACAAAAAAGGTCTTATGTCATTTTTCGATAAAACCTCTCGTTATCGAGATATTTCGATATTCATTGAGATGAAAAAAAAAATAATAATTACAGACTTCAATCAGGATGAACAGCCCGATAACATAAGTTTCATGATAAAGAGGATAAAAATATACGGTAAGGATGCACTGACTAATCCATCCTATCGATTTACGGACAAGTATGGAGTGGAGGAGTACCTCGAGCTCTTTTCAGGTGAATTTACAAAGAATTTTTCAATTATGTCTCATGTTAAAATGCCCCAGAAATTCTTCCTTTTGAGGGTAAATCAGGGGTTTGAGGAATAATTTCAGTGGTGAATAATGCCGTTAAAAAGCCTCTCTAACGAGCGATAATCATCTAAATAAGTAAAAAATCTTTTTTCCTCTTTCAATTCCACAAATTCACTTCCATTTTGCCATTTCCCCGTTTCACTAAATTCAATTTGGGGTGGGTTTTTATATTCACTCGGTGGAATTTTTATACCTTTTTTTTACAAACTTTCGTCTGTCTGATGCCCGAGCACTGGATTATTCTATTAATCTGGCACGTTTTTCGCTCAATTCCAGAGGAAAATTACGATGCTTTTTGCCTCGCATACATGTTTACTTATCGTGATTTTGAGAAGGGAACGTTGGGGCTCGCTTGGACTGGAGATCTGAAGAATGCTGGTGGTGTTTGTGAGAAAAATGGGGTAAATGTTAATTTTAATTCATATTTATTCAACAGAAAAATAAAATATTGTTCTTATTGCGTGTTTATCTCGATAACAATCGATTTTAGAAGAAAATGTCAAAGGACCTTTTTTGTAGCTGAGGAAATTTCCGACAAAAAATGTCTTTTGACATTTTCTTCTAAATTGATTCATTAAGGAGATAATCCCTTAATCATGAATTGATCATATTTTTTAATTCAGTAATTTTTTAATTCATTAATTGTTGATTATCTCGGTAATGAGTGAGTTTACCAGAAAATGTCAAAGGACCTTTTTTGTAGCTGAGGAAATTTCCGACAAAAAATGTCTTTTGACATTTCCTTCTAAAATCACTCATTACCGAAATAATTGCATTTTAAAGAAAATAATTTTAGTAATTCAACAAAAATAAATGAATTTCATTGATAAATTATGAAATTCACAGCATTATCGAGGCAGCATGAAGTCTCTCAATACCGGTATAATAACTCTTCTGAACTATGGTAAACATGTACCACCAGCAGTGTCACACGTTACTCTAGCTCACGAAATTGGTCACAACTTTGGATCACCAGTGAGTTTTCTCTAATCACTTTGTTCAATAGTCTCAGTTGAATGAGCCCCAGTGGATTCTCATACGAAACTGTCGGCTCAATTTAATTCAATTAATAGTAAATATCGTAATTGTAATCATACCAGCATGATCCAGACCAGTGTTCACCCGGAGGTGAAGACGGTAACTTCATTATGTTTGCACGAGCCACCAGTGGAGACAAGCGTAATAACAATCGATTCAGCCCGTGCAGTCTTGTCTCTATAAATCCTGTGTTGAATACCAAGGCACGTTCCAACAAGGGATGCTTCGCTGGTAAATTTGTCTCTCATATTCAATCACTTCTGTTCAATTCTAAATTCACTATTTTCGATTTTTTTTCATAAATGCATTTATCTCACGAACAAGTGATTTTAGAAGAAAATGTCAAAAGACCTTTTTTGTAGTTGACAAAATTTCCTACAAAAAATGTCTCTTGACATTTTCTCCTAAAACCACTCATTACCAAGATAATTGAAGTTTTATCATAATTGATCAATCGTAATGAGACAATTTTTACATTTTTGGTAATTATGCAATTATCTCAGTAATGAGTGGATCAAGGGAAAAATGTCAAAAGACCTTTTTTATAGCCGACAAAATTTCAAACAAAAAATGTCCTTTGACATTTTCTCCTAAAACAACTATTTATCAAAGAAATATGATAATGAAAAATTGATTTTTTTAACAATTCATAAGATTCAATGAAATATTCATTAATTACAGAACAACAGACCGCTATTTGTGGTAATGGAGTTGTGGAAGAGGGGGAAGAGTGTGATTGCGGTTGGGAGGAGGATTGCAATGATCCTTGCTGCCATCCTCAACGACTCCATCATGCTCCTTTCGAGATACCCTGTCGTTTAACTGAAAATGCTGTTTGCAGTCCTAGTCAGGTGAGAGTTACTTTGTCTACTAAATATTTAATCAATGCTCCCAAAATTTCAGCCACTTGGGAAATAGTCTTAATACCGAATTTATATTGAGTTCAAGTCGTTTGAAGCATTTGAGCTTTCTCCAGTTTCTCCTGCTTAAAGCGAATCCTCTGAGATTACTGAATAAACAGTTTGCATTTTGGTTATTAAAGGGTCCGTGCTGTTCGCCTGAGTGCTCTCTACGTAATGGTGATAAATGCAGGGATAATAATGGATGCAGAGATGCCAGTTACTGCAATGGACTTGCACCATCGTGTCCACCATCGATTAATAAACCTAATAAGACTATTTGTAATGAAGAGTTTGTGTGCTACATGGGTGTAAGTACATTTTTATTCGGTATCTCGGTAATGAAGGGTTTTAGGGAAAAATGTCAAAATACATTTTTTGTTGCAAATTTAATTCTCTACAAAAAAGATCTCTTGACATTTTTTTCTAAAATCACTCATTACTGAGATAACTGAGGAATTAGTGAATGATAAAATGAGTTTGATTGATTAAAATTTGGCATTGTTTGTTAATCAAGGGGATTATCTCGGTAATGAGGGGTTCTATGAGAAAATGTCAAGAGACATTTTTTATTGGAAATTTAATTTTCTACAAAAAAGGTCTTTTGACATTTTCTTATAAAACCACTAATTACTGAGATAATTGAGGAATCAATGAATGATAATTTTATATCGAATAGATAAGACGTGATAAAATTTTCAGGAGTGCACAGGAAGCATTTGTCTTGCTTACGGCCTAGAATCTTGCCAATGCACTGCGGGTCCTATCGATCCTCCCACTAAGAGTTGTGAATTATGTTGTAAACTCCCTGGAGAGGATCAACCATGCATGTAAGCATTTGTCATCGATACAAATAAATCAATCAATTCCTTCGTTTTTCAGATTTTATTAAATATCAATTTATCTCGATAACGAGTCATTTTAGAAAGAAATGTCAAATTACATTTTTTGTTGTAAATTTTATCAGCTACAAAAAAGGTCCTTTAACATTTTCTCTTAAAATCACTCATTAACGAGATAATTCGATAAAATGTTCATTCAAAAATTCATTAATTCCATCCGGAATTCAGTTTTCGATGAATATCTCGAAATCCAACAGAGATAGCGAAATTTTGATGAGAAACTTTTTTGTAGTTCTCATTGCGCTCTACAAAAAAGGTCCTGACGATAATTACGCCATCTCCATTAGATTCCAAGATATTCACGAAAATCTGATCTCAGGATGAAATTAACACACTTAGCTCGTTAATTTCGTATCTCAATTGTCTCAGATCATCATTCGAGTGGAATTCACCTCCATACGAAATACCAGACATGATGTCAAAGCCAGGCACACCCTGCAACGACTACAACGGCTACTGTGATATTTTTCAGAAGTGTCGCGAGGTATTCTACATTTCCATAAATCAATAATCGAATTTTTATCCTCGATATTGAATTTATTGATGTTTTTTATTCGTTTTTAATGAACAGGTCGATCCCACAGGCCCTTTGGCAACTCTACGACGATTATTACTGTCTGATATGAGTATGGAAAGGGTCCACAGATGGATAACCGACCGGTGGTACGCTATTACCCTTGGGATACTCGGAATTATCAGCAGTCTAGTAAGATGACTAGAATTCAACATCTCATTAATTATCGAATTATTTCGATATTGAGTGACTTTAGAAGAAAATGTCAAATGACCTTTTTTGTGGGAAATTTTATCAGCTACAAAAAAGGTCTCTTGACATTTTTTCGTAAATCCATTGATTATCGAGATAATTGAAGAATTGTTAAATGACAAAATGACGAAATTAATTATTCAACTTTTTTTATCAATTTCTAATTAAGGGATTATCTCAGTAATGAGTGGGTTTAATAGAAAATGTCAATAGACATTTTTTAATGGAAATTAAATTTTCTACAAAAAAGGTCTTTTGACATTTTCTCCTAAGATCACGTGTTTTCGAGATAAATGGATAATTAATTGAAAATAATTCATTATTTCAGATTATCTTAACAATCTCATTCAGCAAACGCTCAAAAATAAATCTGAGAACAATGCAAATGACTTCAGAAGATTCATCAATTAAGCATTTACATCCAGAGCCTGAGGTCCATCGACCCAAGTCCAAGTGGACCATTAGTACTATGAGTGCATCGAGAAACATTACGAGGATAAAACGGAGGATTTTAGAGACTATGAAGAGCATAGCATCACCCAGAAAAACAAGTGATTTGCCTGATGATGTCAGGAGGTCTATTAAAATGTAATAATCCAGTTAACTCAAGTGATTAATTAATAATCAACAAATTTATTTTTAAAATTCTAAAGTTCATGAAGTGTATCATAGGCATTCCCCAGGCGATACTAATTATTCTACGTAATTTAATTGGAAAATAATTTAGAGCTGATTATTCGAATACGATAATCATGCCAGTGATATTAAGTTTTAAGGTACTGAGGAAATCAGTTGTAAAGTTGTAAAGACGATTTTTTTATAACTCATTAAACATCGAATTATCTCGATAATGAGGGGTTTTAGGTAAAAATATTGAGAGACATTTTTTATCGGAAATTTTCTCACCTACAAAAAAGGTCTCTTGACATTTTTCTCTTAACCCACTCATTACCGAGATAAATGCATAATTAACAATGTTAAAATGGTCTCATTACGATTTATCAATTTAATTTACCTAACAAAAATTTATTTATCTCGATAATGAGTGATTTTAGAAGAAAAGGTCAAAAGACCTTTTTTATTGAAAATTTTCTCACCTACAAAAAAGGTCTCTTGACATTTTCTCCTAGAATCGATTGTTATCGAGATAATTAGATATTTAATGACACGTAAAAAAATAAAATTGTTATTCTTTACAACTTAACAACTGAAATACTCTCTTTGTAAATATTGTAAATGATGAATTAATTATTTATAAAATCAGCACCAAAGTATTTAATTATTGGATCAATTGAGTAAATAATTAAACAATGTAATAACGTGAGTAGAAATTATAAAAAAATAGTTGTCTTGAAAAAAAATTAATTAAACATTAAATTGAATATTAAAAATCGATTGATTTTATTTTTAATCAGACAAATTTTATTAACAACTTTGAACTGACGACATTGCACATTTTAAATAGGAATTTATCTTATTTTTTGACATCTTTGAAGCAACAACATGAAATTCTTAGAAATATAACATTTTTTAAATATACTTTTTCATCTTTAATTAATTAATTTTAATAAGCATTGATAAAGAGGTAACTTGATCCTTTTTCTTTGGCATTAGAAGCATTATTTATTCATTATAATATATCAGTAGTGAATTGATAAAATGGTTCAATTCGATTTCATCAGTTTTCGATGAATATCTCGGGATCTGAGGGAGATGGCGCAATTTTCATAGAGACCTTTTTTATAGAGTAGAATGAGAGCTACAAAAAAGGTCTCAACGAAAATTTTGATATCTCCCATAGATTTTAAGATATTCATCAAAAACTGATTTAAACCGTTTTAAAAATTTGCGATTGATATTTAATTTAACGATTTTAATTGATGATAAATTGAATGATTGGTAAAAACTTTTAGAATGAATTTAAATCAGAAAATTTTCAAAATTGAATACTTGAATATTTGTAGAACTTTTGGTAATGTAAATTGATCTTTTATTGACTTTTTTTCATTATTTTCTGTCTTTTGTATTCAATTAATGACTTTGTCCTGATGACGATGGAACGTCAATTGTGTACGACAATTTAGACTCATAATTATAAAAAATGGTGAATAATTGCACAACCTTTGGTTAATAATTAAGTTGTGAAGTGGTGAAACGTAATTGAACAGTAGATTTTTTTATTTCTCATTGAATAATTGAATTATCTCGATAATGAGGGGTTTTAGAGCCAAATGTCATAGGACATGTTTTGTTGGAAATTTAATTTTTTACAAAAAAGGTCTTCTAACATTTCCCCCTAAAACCAATAATTCCCAAGATAATTACATAATTCCCAAAAATGTCAAAATTGTGTCATTACAATTTATCAATTTTTATAAATCTTCAATTATCTCGGTAATGAGTAATTTTAGAAGAAAATGTCAAAAGACCTTTTTTATAAAAAATTTCCTAATCTACAAAAAAGGTCTTATGACCTTTTCCCCTAAAACCACTCATTAACAAGATAGACTCAATAAATTCACAACTTCACAACAAAATTTAATAATAAAAATGCGTCAGAGCTGTTTAATATAATCAGCTCTACGCATAATGACACTGTCAGCAATAGCACGGATTTCTAGGATTTTGTGGCTCTGGCTCATGTGATCGCAATTGTCGTTGATGAGGTAGCAATGATGTATCCACTGTTGCTTCCATTCTACGCATAACTCTATCTAGTAAAACATCTACAGCACGTGCAATATTTTGTCCAGTTGCTGCACTAGTTTCCAAATATATCATGCTAAAAATAATTAATAATTCAAGTGGATTATCTTGATTACAATTCCCACAAGTCTTACCCGTATTTCTCAGCCAATTCACGTGCTTTTTGCTCACTGACAACTCGACGATCCTCCAAATCACATTTATTACCACAGAGTACAATATCCGGCTCTTCGCAGTATGCATGAGTCTATCGATAAAACTCATGTGTCAAGTCATGGGGGAATAGAGAGTTGATTGGAGAAAAATGGGGTCAGTGGATCAGGGACGATATTAAATAAAATGGCATTGATAACAGAAGTGAATTTGTAGATTAAACAAAATGTTGTGACTGTTTTTGGAGGATATCTTGGAATCTAGAGGAGATGGCGGAATTTTTGTGAGGACCTTTTTTGTAGAGCAGAATCAGAGCTACAAAAAAGGTCCTATCAAAAATTTTGGTATCTCTTCTGGTTTCAGAGATATTTGCGAAAAATTGAAGTAAAGTTCAAGTCGACTTGGAGGATAAATTGGATATTGATACCTTTAGTTGCTCTAGCCAATTTCTCACTTCGAGGAATGATTGCTCATTAGTCAGATCGAATAACAGGAGAAATCCCATAGAGTCACGATAGAATGCTGTTGTTAAACTCCGAAACCTAGGTTTTAATTTTATTTTATATATAATTTTTTTATCTATTTTTTTGTAATTATTAATTACCTCTCCTGTCCAGCTGTGTCCCATAATTGCAAATGTACACGCTGGGTTTTGCCATTTGTTGTGCGATATATCTAGACCATTTAATCAATTTGTTGATTAAAGCTTTTTATGAATTAATTTAGTAATGAATTGATGAAACTTTCGATTTTTAACATTTCATTAAATATCGATTTATCTCGATGATTATCGACTTTGGGAGAAAATATCAATAGACATTTTTTGTTGGAAATTTTATCAGCTACAAAAAAGGTCTCTTAACATTTTCTCATAAAACTACTCATTACCGAGATAATTGAGAAATTAATGAATGAAAAAATTAATTGATTATGCAACATCTTTAATTGATAATTAAGGGATTATCTCGGTAACGAGTAATTCTAGAAAAAAATGTCAAAAGACACTTTTTCTTGGAAATTTTCTCACCTACAAAAAAGGCCTTCTGACATTTTTCTCTAAAACCACTCATTACCGAGATAATCCCTTAATTATCAATCAATCAATTAACCAATTCTTTCCTTCATTAATTCCCCAATTATTTCAATAACGAGTGGAGTTAGAAGAAAATATCAAAAGACCTTTTTTACACCTGACAAAATTTCCAACAAAAAATGTCTCTTGACATTTTCCCCTAAATCTACTCATTCCCAAGATAATCCTTATTATCCACCCCTCGACTAAAAAAAACCCCTTCTTACCACTCTCTTTTCCCGAAAATCAATTCCCACAGTTGACACAAATCGTGCATTAAAAAGTCCATCAGTATAATTATACAAAAAACTCGTCTTCCCAACACCAGAATCACCGAGTGCGAGAAATTTGATCAAGTAATCATAATCCATATTTAACAATAAAAAATTGAAAAAAAAATTGAAAATTCTCAATTTCAATAAAAAAAATTAATAAAATAAACATGTGCTGAATGTATGTATATGAACACCTGTTGCCATACGTTTACAATTTCCAATTTGAGTACAAAAATACACTATTGAAACTGGAGTAAGTGTTCAAGTAAATTTTTAAACAACTTGAGAAATTCTTTTTAATCAAGTTTAAACAAATTTTAATGCCTAAGATTGGCAGTTTGATAGTTAAACTAGTACTCTATAACCAAGTGTGCAATATGGCGATGATTAACATGACACATACACTTGTGTATTGCCCATATAAGACCTAACACAGTATTTTAGCTTCTTCCTTTGGTCTAAGGGCATGCGTAGTTGGATATTGTTGGAAATGGACAGGTGTTACTATTTTTTTTACATAATTTATTCAACTTTTATAATCTTTAGCTGACGGAAGTGATGATGAATTTGGGTCAACGAATGTTTTTTTGATGTTTAGAATCTATTTTTTTAGGTTTTAATGAAAAATTGATTTTTGAGGGTGTTTGAATCAAATGGGTATGATTTCAGTTAAGGGCGCGCTTTCTGAGGGAAAAGATCATCAGTGTAAATAGCCAATCGCGTTAGTTATATCACTGACGCATTTTATTTTGCGTCGTGTGAAAAGGCAGCATTAATTTATGATGTTTTTATGACTTGAATCGAGTTTGGCTGATGAGTTTTTGGAGAATATCTTGGAATCTAGGGGAGATAGCGGAAATTTTGGGAAGACCTTTTTTGTAGCTCTGATTTTGCTCTACAAAAAAGGATCTCATGAAAATTTCGATATCTCCTCTAGATTTGGAGATATTCATGAAAAAGTTAAGTTTCTAGTTGACTTATTCTGTTTTATTCGAAATTAATGAACAGTTTTTAGACAATATCTCAAAATCTACATGAGATATCGAAATTTTTATAGAAACCTTTTTTGTAGCTCTAATCCTACTCTACAAAAAAGGTTCTTATAAAAATTTCGCTATCTCTATCAGATCCAAAAATATTCCTCAAAAAACTCATTTCAAAAATGAAATTCATCAATGAAGATATGAAATAAGATTAATCACATTTTCAAAAATATCTCAGAATTTAATGGAATTATCAAAATTTCCATAGAGACCTTTTTTCTCCCTCAAACTCTCCTCATCATAAAACCCTAGACTCCAACTCCCCAGTGGTGTTTAAACACAGCATGTCAACCGGCACAAGAGTTATCTGGCGTCTAGCATACAAAAATAGATGAAAAACGTAAAAAAGAACAAATGCCAAGAAGAAATAGGACAAAACTCAAATAAAATCATTGCCTCCAGTTAAACTCAATATCAGAGTGATTAAATTAAATATAAAAATGAAACGTCACAACGTAAGATCATCATTGAAAAGTAGAGAATCATCAAGTACATCAACAGGTACAGATCCAAGAGATAGAGTAAAAGATTGTTGTAGAAAATTAGTGGCATTTATGTGTACACAAGTTGGAGTTGGTGGATTAGTTGTTTGTTACGCTATTGTTGGTGCAATGGGTTTCAGTGCTATTGAAACACAAGAGGAATATCCACATATATTAAAAATAATTAAATTGAGAAAAAAATATTCTGAACAATTGTGGAATAATACAGCTGGTGATAGAAATATTAATATAATAAATAAAACAGCATTTTATAAAAATACTGATATTATACTTGAGGATTATCAGAATAATATTGTTGCTGCTATTAAATCTGGATACAATAATAAAAGTGTACATGAAGTATGGAGTTTACCTGCTGCACTTATGTACAGTTTATCAGTGTTTACTATGATTGGATATGGTAATATGGTGCCAACAACATCTTGGGGCAAAGGTGCAACTGTACTTTATGCTATATTTGGTATTCCTCTTTATGTACTTTATTTTCTCAATATGGGAAAAGTACTTGCTGGAACATTTAGGTCAGTTTTTTAATTTTGTTTATTTCATTTTTTTAGGGGATTTTTGTTTTTTTGAGGATATCTTTGAATTTGAGGGAGATTGAGAGATTTTTATGAGAACCTTTTTTGCAGATTTTTTTGTCCTCTATAAAAAAGGTTCTCTTCAAAATTTGGATAAATTCATTAGATTCGGAGATATTCACGAAAAACTTGGATTAGAATTGAATCAATTTCTTACGTTTTACGTTTTGAGCCACTATCATCAGTTTTTGGTGAATATCTTGGAATCTGAGGGAGATAGAGAGATTTTGTTAAGGACCTTTTTTGTAGCTCTCGTTCTACTCTATAAAAAAGGTCCTCATCAAAATTCCGTTATCTCCCTAAGAATCAAAGATATTCACCAAAAACTCGACTAGAAATTGAATCACTTTTCATTATTACTATTTTCCAGATGGCTTTATCGATGGTTTCACGAGTGCACTGGAAAAATACGTCCAGGCCAAAAAATAACAGTACCCTCAACCGCTTGTCTCTGGGTCATATCGGCGTATGTTCTAGTTGGTACAATAATGTTTGCCCAGTGGGAAGGATGGGATTATTTGGACAGTGCTTATTTCTGTGTTACATCACTGTGTAAAATTGGAATGGGTGATTTTGTACCAGGTGCTACATTTGCTGATGAAGCCAAGGATGGAAGTCATCTTAAACTCGTTATCAATTTTATTTATCTTCTACTGGGACTGGGGCTGATTGCCATGTGTTATGATTTAATGAGAGAAGATGTTAAGGAGAAGGCTAAAGAGTTAAAAGCTGATTTTATTGATACATTTGAAGATTTTAGGGAGAGAATTGTTGCTTGTTGTCATTCTGATGATATTTGAGTCAATAAAAATTATTTATCTATTTATTTTTACTCCATTAATTTCATTTTAATGACAAATTCTATTTTCCTGTTAATTATACAAATATCTCAAGAATGAGTTGATTCAGAAAACAATGTCAAAGGACCTTTTTTGTAGCTGACAAAATTTCCAATAAAAAATGTCTCTTGACATTTTCCCCTAAACCCACTCATTACCGAGATAATCCCTTAATTAGAAATTGATGAAAAATGTTAAATAATTCATCTCGTCATTTTGTCATTTAACAATTCTTCAATTATCTCGATAATCAATGGATTTACGAAAAAATGTCAAAAGACCTTTTTTGAAGCTGACAAAATTCCCCACAAAAAATGTCTATTGACATTTCCTCTTAAAACCCCTCATTACCGAGATAAATCGATATTTAATAAAATTATTACAAAAAAAATTCAAAAATCCTCTTTTTTACCATCAGCTGATAAACAAGTAACAACCATTGCCTCCAGTGACTCAGCCATAACTGTACAATGACTGTTATTATTTATGAAACACCTTAAAAGAAAAAAAAACCAATATTTATTAATTCCCCCTCAACATTTATCACTTATTGTTCTTTATCTGAGTGTGTAATACCTGTTGTGCTGTAGCATGTGCGGTCAAGAGAATAAAGCCATGAGTGTACAAGATACAGTGGAAATATTAACACAAGAGTGTATTGAACTGCGAAGAGTACTAGCTGCTACAAGTGATAATAAAGAGAAGGAGAAAATTGCATTGAAGCATATAATAAGTAAAGCTGACACTGATATACATATCAACGACTTCCAAAAAGGTTTTTACATACCCATTAATTATTAAAATAAACCCACTCAATCATCATTTAACCTCAATTCCAGCATAAACACCTCAAGGGGTCTCCTCAGACAAAAATCGTCATGTTGATGACAAGTTACCACGAACATAATATTTGCACGATAAGTTCTTGTAAAGAGGGTAAAAATTACTACAAAAAATTTGTAATTTTTTATCTGCATAAATCTGAGTAATCACTGATTAAATAATTCCGATTAACATGGGCCTCATGGACGGCTAATTCGTCCATTTCTCCCTCACACTGTTGACAAGGTTATAAGCCAGCGAAAGAAACGACAGTTATCTATATAAAATCCTCAAGACTACGGGCTAGAAGTTTGATCAGTCCCTATCATAAGTTTTATCAACGAATTAGATAGAAAAACGCTGTCATTCTCCAATATACGCCATATTGATGTTCCATCTCTGTCGAAAATAACCTCACTAACTTAACCATTTCCCTCTCCACTCGTCTATCCCCCACTCGCACCAACTGAGGAGCCCCCTTAGAGGGTGCCACAAATAGGGCTATTTCGTAAATTTTTTTCTTCGAAAAAAATGATGAAACCCGATAATTGGATGAAAAATATTAGATACGTATTTTTTTATTTTTGAAAAAAATTAAAAATTGAGAAGCATAGCCAATTGAAATATGTCCAGAGGTGTGACTTCACAATAGTTTGTATATGGGTGACATCACACCTCTGGACTTTTTTAATCGCCTATAGCATGTCTATTTTTCATTATTTTTCAAAATGAAGAAATACGTATCTAATATTTTTCATCCAATTTTCATATCCGACAATAAATTTTTTTCATGAAATATTCCCATTCAATTTATTAATCAAATAAAACCAATGAGAAGTATTTTTTAACCACCAATTTAGGTATAAAAAAATAAAAAATCAAGGGAAAAATGTCGAATGTAGCTAGGGATAAGGAATCGAGTACTTCGAATGATGGAAATCCTTTGAAAAAAAATTCAAATGAGTCGGAAGAGTACGATAAATTGGTAGAGGTTGAGAAACAATTGGATGAGGAATTAAAGTTATTGAAGAAACAACTTGCTGAAGGGCCTTCTATGAAGGAAACTATGGATGATCTTCATGAGTATAATGACATCAAGGATTCTACACAAATTGTTTTTGGTGCTATGGCTGAAATGCACGAGACAACGGTAGCTCATTGGCATAAAGAATATGATGTACCAATGGATTGAGAGGGGAGAAGGCTTTATTCATGCTCAATTGAATAATTGTTTATTTTTTATTTTACGTAATAAACGTTTGTGGATTATAATATGTGTTATCTGATTTATTTTTGTTGTAATGTTGTTTCGTCAGGATTGGAGTGGTTCAATGTCTCCGAGGGTCTGTCTTTGACGAAACATTTGTCTGGAAAAATTATTGTACTTGACTTCTTCACCTACTGTTGCATCAATTGTATGCATATACTGCCCGATCTTGAGGCAGTCGAGAAGAGATATAGTGTTGAGGATGGATTGGTTATTGTTAGTAGTTTTTTTTTGGTAGTAGTGAAGTGGTGAAACGATTTTTCATCTTTTGTTAAATAGATTTATCTCGGTAATGAGAGGTTTTAGGGAAAAATGTCAAGAAAGTTTTTTTGTTGGAAATTCAATTGGCTACAAAAAAGGTCTTATAACATTTTCTCCTAAAATCAGTCATTACCGAGATAATCAAGGAGATTAGTAAATGATAAAAATGAGTATTGAAATTTTTGATTGATTAATAATCAAGGGATTATCTCGGTAATAAGGGGTTTTAAAAGAAAATGTCAAGTGACTTTTTTTGTTGGAAATTTAATTCTCTACAAAAAAGGTCTCTTGACATTTTCATCTAAAATCACGCGTTTTGAAGATAAATGGAGTTGACTGAATTGAGTGATCAACGTTTACCACTTCGCTACTGAATTAGGAGAAAGGAGGATTGTATAATTGGAGTGATGATGTTTTTTTAAATAGATCGGAGTGCACAGCGCTAAATTTGCTAATGAGAAAGACTCGGCTAAGATATTATCAGCTGTACAGAGATACAACATATTACATCCGGTAGTCAATGATGCTAAATTATCAATGTGGAGGGACATTGGAATTAGTTGTTGGCCTAGTCTAGTTATTCTAGGTATCAAATTTTGTCTAATATTCATTCTCAAGGATATCCAAGTTATACAAAAGTTGAATCGATAAAACTAGATAATTGTATTTCTCTCAGAGTTGAGTTTTTCCTGAATATCTCAGAATTCAAATGAGATGATGAAATTTTTATAGATACCTTTTTTGTAGTTCTTATTGAGCTCTACAAAAAAGGTCCTTATGAAAATTTCCTCATCTTTCTTAGATTCCAAGATATTTATCAAAAACTCAGCCTCAAGTTGAGGTGACTCAACTAGTTTCACCACTTTGCAACTTAATTTACAATTAATGTTGATTTAATCGATTATTATCAGTTGTGTTGCATTCAAATGACCTTGATCAATCCCAGTCGAGTAGAATCCTCCATTTGTTAAATTTTCAAAGCCCTACAGGAACTATTTCACTTGAATTGACCCAAAAAATGTAAACCCAAAAATTCAGGAGCAAAGTGGTAAACGGTAATAACTAAAATTCCATTTATCTCGGTAATGAGTCGTTTGACGAGAAAATATCAAAAGACCTTTCTTGTAACTGACAAAATTCCCCACAAAAAAGGTCTTCTAACATTTTCCCCTAGAACCCCTCATTACCGAGATAATCAATTGATTAGAAATCAATGAAAGATTTTGTCTTTACAATTGCTTAATTATCTCAGTAATGACTCACTTTACGAGACAATATCAAAAGACCTTTCTTACAGCTGAAAAAATTCCCCACAAAAATCCCTAAAAATATTCCACTTGGATATCCTCACAAAAAGAGTAAAGAAGAATTTTAAAAAAATAATATTAAACAACCTAGGTCCTCAGGCCCAACCCCTGTTCGTTCTCGTTGGTGAAGGTCATCGTGACGAGCTCCTCCTGTACACCAAAGTAGCCCTATCATACTTCAAATCTCGTAACGACATACGAAGCAACGATTTACCTGTTGAGCCTGCCCAGCATCTTCTCCCAGCATCCACCAAAGACAATTTTCTGTTTCCCGGCAAAATAATAGGATTTGAAAACAACAACGAGGATAAAATAATCGTCTCAGACACCGGAAATAACAGAATAATAATAATGAAACTTGATGGGACAGTGGAGCACGTAATTGGTGGTTATTCACCAGGTATGAAAGATGGTAACTTCGATGTGGCTAGATTCAATGCACCTCAGGGTGTATGTGTACGTGATGAATCAATCTATGTTGCTGATAATGAGAATCATGCTATCAGGCTCATTAATTTAAAGAGTAAATGTGTAACAACTCTTGCTGGAACTGGTTCTCAAGGACATGATTATCAAGGTGGTAAAATTGGACGAGAACAGAGTATATCATCACCTTGGGATGTAGCTATTTATGACTACAAGATTGATGAAAAAGATGTGCCCATACTGATGATCGCAATGGCTGGGACACATCAGATTTGGGCATTATTCCTTGAGGACACGATTTGGTGGAAGAATAAGTAATGTATCTCGACATTTCCCATTTTTGATTATCAGTTTTTGGGGAATATCTTGGAATCTAAGGGTGATATTGAAATTTTTGTAAAGACCTTTTTTGTAGAAAAAAGTGAGATATATAAAAAAGATTCTCTTTGTAATTTTCCTATCACCCTTAGATCAGGAGATATCCATCAAAAAGTAATGACTCAATTTCTGATGTGTTCAATAATCGCATTAATTCATCAACTAAATTCGATATTTATCATTATCAGAGTATACAAAGCTGGATGTTGTTCAGCAATAGTGGGAAATGGACGTGAAGCAAACAGAAATAATACCTATCCTCATGCATCGAGTCTAGCTCAGCCCTCAGGTCTTGCAATATGTCAAAAATCAAAAGTCCTTTATTTTGCTGACAGTGAGAGCAGTTCTGTAAGGAAAATTTACTTGACAGATGGTAGAGTCTCAGCTCTAGCTGGTGCTGATATAAATCCACAGGTGTTTTTCCCTCATTTTATAGCTATTTCATCACAGCAATAACTTTGGTTTAATCAAAAGAAAAAAAATTTTTATCATAAAATTTCTCTTTCACCTAGGATTTACATAATTTTGGTGATGTCGATGGAATTAAATATTCTGCAAAATTTCAACATCCGTTGGGAGTAACTTGGGACAGTAAAAGAGATGTTGTTTATGTTGCTGATACTTATAATCATAAAATTAAGCAAATTGATGAGAATGGTAAATGTACAACTTTATATGGCGGTGGTAAACCGAGTAAAGATCATGTGTTTGATGAACCGAGTGGTCTTGGACTATTACCCAAGCAGAATCTACTTTTAATTGCTGATACCAATAATCATTGCATAAAGACTATAAACTTGGAAACAAAATCAATAAAAATAGTGAGTTTTTATGATTTTGTAATATTAGTCAAATTAGATATTTTTATTTTTTTCAATTATCTCGGAAACTATTGATTCTAGGTGAAAATGTTAAGAGACATTTTTTTTAGCTGAAAAAATTTTCAACAAAAAATGTCTCTTGACATTTTTCTCTAAAGTCTCTTGTTATCGAGATAATCCAAGATTTGATAAATGAAATTTTTACAATTAATTTTTTTTTCTCATTAAATTCTTTCAGATATCGAATTTAAAGTATCCAAAGAAAGTTGCTCGTCCCGTTGACAAAACCCTAGTTTTTCAAATTGAAATAAGTACGAAACAAGCACAAATGACAGTATCCTTTACCACCAAGTTAATAACTGGTGTAGAATTCACCGCAGACACACCACAAAAATGGTGCCTAAGTCATCCTGAATCATGGACATCTGAGAGACCCAGTGGATCACTAACCACGCCGATTAAAGTGGAACTACCAGAGGATAATATACCAGATGAATTATCCGTAATTATTGACTATGTTGTATGCACCAAAGGTCAATGCATTCCAAGGAGAATCAAAATTATCTACAAAATTCAACGTAAGCCTGAGGCTCCAGCAGTTATTGAACAAAACAATGAGATAGAAATTTTATAAATCAATAATGATTATAAATTGTATAATTTTACATCTTGTTCACTAATAAAAACAGAAAAATTGAGAAAAAAAACGATTTTTTTCATTAATCAATTCCTAAAAACTAGTTTTAAGAACAGTTTAAAGAGAGATATCAAAATTTTGATGAAAACATTTTTTGTAGAGCAGAGTGAGAGCTACAAAAAAGGTCCTTATAAAAAATTCCCTATCTCCCATAGATTCTCATATATTCCACAAAAATAAAAATAAAAAGTGAAAATTTAATAATCTCGTTTCACCAATTAATTACAAGCATGATTATTCACCGTCAATCAAAGTAATTACACACGATATCCGTTTCCGCTTGGTGGCAAGTACCCAATTATACTATAATTTAACCCCTGTACAAATTAACTCATTAATTATCCAATGGTAAAATAAAATTCCCTCAATTTCCACAAAAAAAAAAAAGGTACACGCAACAGATTTTAAGGCACGTCTGGGCAATTCTCCATGACCGACATCCGCAATTTCTGTATAAATTCATCCATAAACTTGCCAACTATATTATTTATGCACACTGGTATGAATAGAATAGTATATATTTTTATATCTACAGAGTTTAACCATTTTCAGATGCTAAATTACAGCAGAGGTGATGCAACATTCATGAGTTTTACCGCTACATTCTTGTCAACGAATTATACCTGTGTATATTGTTTTATTTCATCACTTTTGTTTCACACCTATTACAAATTGTTGACCACTTAGTGAATATTATGCACAATTGTGTTTAGAATAAGTAAAACATCCTGAATTGTCAACTCATGTCATTACTACTATTTTCATGAATATCTCAGAATCTAATGGAGATGGTGAAATATTCATAAATACCTTTTTTGTAGATCTCATTCTGCTCTACAAAAAAGGTATCTATCAAAATTTCACTATATCTATTCAATTCTGAGATACTTCTCAAAAAGTCATTGAAAGTCATTTTTAATGATTTAACTCAATTTTAAAATTAGTTTATGATAAATATCTTGAAATCTAAGGGAGTTACAGAAATTTTCATAGAGACCTTTTTTGTAGCTCTCAATCCGCTCTACAAAAAAGGTTTTAACAAAAATTTTGTATCTCTCTTAGTTTTCGAGATATGTTCAAATAAGAGTAGAAATAAATTCTGGTGTTAAAGATAATTGATCAATAAATCATTTGATGGATAAATAAAAATGGTATTTGTGACCTTATTGTCTTGACCTATTGTCTGGTACCCCAATTCCCTCATACCCTGGAAACCCACCAATGGTTCATTTATTTATTCCTTTATTTTCAATTCCCCCCCCCACACATGTCCTGACATTACTATTGGATGAGACAATCTGGCATTCCCTGTGTTAATATACCGTTATATTTGGACTTTATTCCCACGAATTCAACAAGAGCACCTGTACATATTTGCCAATTAACGTGTACAATATTCATGAATTATGAATTTCTTACATTTTCAACATTTTATGATGAATAATTTTTTTTTAACTCAATAATTTACATAAGCCTGAGGTTCCGGGTGAGTGAACGAGATTTCTCATGAATTCTAATGTAAATTCATCATCTCCAGATGGTATAGGTCAGGTTTGTTCCAATTATGAATGAAAATTTTTTTTTTTTAGGTGAAGAAAGAAATTACAGTTGTCGACTCGAAATTTTAAGTTTTTTTGGGATTTTTCGTGGCCAACCACGGGAACAGGATCTATTCGTGTACCGTTAAATTCGAAAGCCAACTGATCACCGTTTCGCCCATTGAAAATAGCATCGACAAATGGTCAAGAGGTCAAAAAATAAATTGTCAAGTGGAAAAAGGTAGCAGGAGATAACAGAACAGTTTTCATGTCCTTGATGATTTTTTGATTATCTCGAGAACTATTGATTTAATCAAAAAAAGTGAAAAAACATATTTTTTTGGAAATTTTATTCTCTACAAAAAAGATCTTTTAACATTTTCTTTAAAATCTAGTCATTACCGAGTTAAACGCTTAATTACATTTTCTCATTACGAGTTATCAATTTTGCAAGTCTCATTAATCTTGAATTATCTCGAGAACTATTGATTTATTCAAAAAATATCATAAGACATTTTTTATTGGAAATTTCCTCTCCCACAAAAAAGGTCTTCTGAGATTTCCCCCAAATCCACTCATTCTCGAGATGAACGCGAAATTATAAAAAATGTCAAAATCATCTCATCGATTCTGTGAATTTTATAAACCTACAATTATCTCAAAAACTACGAATTCAATCGAAAAAAGTTAAGAGACATTTTTTCTTAGAAATTTCCCCCTCTCCAAAAAAGGTCTCCTACCATTTTCCCCTAAACCCGTTTATTCCAGAGATAAATCAAAAAATACCAAAAGTTCGTAAAAAATCTCTCCATAAATGACCTTCCGCCCCCTCCATCTCCAGTAACCTTCTGTCTACCTGATTCCACTTCAACCCAATCCACCTATCTCGATGACTTCACCAATAACCCTCTCAAAAAAAAAAAAGAAGGAAAATCACCGTAGACTGTCCACAACACCAAGTGCTACAATTCCCACTGGTTTGCCCTCGGTGTTTCTCGGTGTTTCTCGGTACCCCCCAATGGTCCCACTCCAATATTGACACGACTCTCCAAGGGTACCTTCATCCGCTGTCCTCACAGTCATCGTTTTAACGTGGGGTACATCATCCCATGGTCTCGCGAGTGTTAAATCATTACAACTCAATTTTTTTTTTTTTTTTTTCACAAAAAATGAAAAAATGAAAAAATAAAAATTAACGTAAAGTCGATAATAATTTATAAACAAAAGAGAAAGGTCAACTGGAGAAAAATAAAGAGGAAGAAGATAAATAAAATAAACAAACGAGAATACCAGTGCGTAAGGTGGTATACCTCAGCAAAAACTCATAAGATAAAAGCAAATAGAGGATAACTAAGAGGAAGGAGAAGTGTGTGGAGGCACTTCCTCCAGGGTCACTACCCTTGGTACAGTGGCAAGGCCAACCGCAATATACAACACTCAACGAGTCAACGCATTACAAGTATCTTCCGAAGATCAAACAATACTGGATCGTTCATCATAATCTCGATAATTTTACATTTTAAGAAAGTATATGGAGTTATTTGATTTAGTGAGTGGTGATAATGCACTTCTGAGGTGATAGGACAGGTGAGTTATCATTTAGAATTTTTTTAATTAATTTTTTATGAATTAATGTTCAATTTTTTTGATGATTGAGTTAAGTAACTGGGTGATTTTTTTATATCTCATTAAATACCAGATTATCTCGATGAGGATTGATTTTAGGAGGAAATGTCAAAAGACATTTTTTGTAGATGATTAAATTTTCTACAAAAAATGTCTCTTGATATTTTCTCCTTACATCATTAATTACCTAGATAATTTGATAATTAACAATTGATTTGATTTTATTTAGATTCAACGGATAATTACGGGTTTATCTCGTTAATGAGTGATTTTAGGAGAAAATGTTAAAAGACATTTTTTGTAGGTGATAAAATTTTCTACAAAAAATGTCTTTTAACATTTTTCTGTAAATCTACTCGTTATGGAGATAAATCGATATTCAATCACTTGAGAGAAATCGTTATAGCCAATGAATTAATTTAATTCAACTAAAATAGTAAATAAAAATTTCACAACATTGTCAGCATATTATTTCCCCCATTTTTTGTACATCATAACCCAGCACGACTGAATGAATCCATATAACGGTATTGGAAACGGTCCAGCCACTTCCATCGTCTCGTTTTTGTCCAGTTTCTTGGGTCACAGCTTCCAAATTAATCATTGAATTTTCAAAATCATCAGACCAATAGAAAATTGACAATGACTCTTTAATCCCCCTTTCCTCATAAATTTATGCAAATAAAAATGATAATAAAATAGCCATAAATTCCGAGATTCTAACACAAGATTTGAATCTCGAGGGGGATTGAACACCTGTTGGTACTGATGATGAGATTAAATGGAAGATTCATGGTGATCATGATGCATGATTCAGAGGCTCAGAAAACCGGTTGGATATTTAAAAAATCATTTACATTTTTAGTACAACTATTGGGAGTTATTTATCCTCTGGGTCAGTAGATCTTTACATATCATTGACCCAACGAGTTCTCAAAATAGAATTTTAAAAAATAGGGCATTGACCTTTTTATGTCAAAAATGCCAATAATTAAAAATTAAATGGCAGAACGTGACCTCGAACCATTGAAAATTGTAACAAAAGGATAAATATCCGGTATTCTATTGAATTTGAAGTATAATTCGGTCGCACGTGGTCAACTTGTATCCCAGACAAGCCTAAATGAATTCAGAGCGTGTCATGCATGATGGGAATTAGTAATGGCTCAAAGTTGAACGCGTCTCGCACTGTGATAATGGGTGATATATCTCGACTCTTCGATAACTGTTTCAATCAATTGTTAATATTGATTCATTGATTTTTATTTTTTTAGAGACTGAAGAAATTTAAGATGAAGAGTCTATTGAGATGTTTGCCATTAGTGGCAGTGATTTATTCAGTGAGTTACTTACATTTGGTGGAGGCACATCCGGTTGGTGAAGAGGGATCTGATGGATCTGGAAGTATAAAAAGTTTTAGGTGAGTTTTTGCAATTTTTAATTTTTGATTTTTGGTAATTTTGGATATATCTCAAAAAAGCGTAATTCTAGGAGAAAATGTCAAGAGATGTTTTTTGTAGCTGATGAAATTGTCTACAAAAAAGGTCTCTTGATGTTTTCTTTTAAAATCACTCATTGCCGAGATATATCAATATGATTGAATCAATGTAATTAATCATCAACATCTTTGAATAATCACTCAGGATGCGACAATCTCTATCACCCATGTTCACCCCCCATCAAAATAACATGAAGCGAAAAATCATCAGACCATCAGATCTTCCATCCCCCGCAAATCTCCTTCGTCCGGATACATTTCAATTCTACACATTCGACAAAACTGGAGAAGTGATAACAAAACAAATGACAAAACACGAGATACAGAGTTTAATAGCAGCTGGTGGTGGAAGTCTTCCTCCTATGGCGACAGATATTCAAGAGCCACATCAAGCTGGTGATGTACCCACTGGTGGTACACGAGTTGCTGATGTTGTACAAAATGTACAAAATGTATTGAAAGGTGAATTGAGCAAACCACCATCAATGATATCAACAATACCAAAGATTCCTGGCCACGCAAATACCGAATGGAGCAATATTCTTCCCTCAATTCTCTCCGGTGACATGGAAACAATTTCTCTGCCACCAGAACCAGCACAACCGCAAGAGGATAGAATTCCAGTGTATGTGGGACATCCAGGATATTCTGAAATAACGGAAAAACCGATGATCCAAGTGCCAGTTATAACAGTTGAAGATAAATTACCAATTCAGTATAATTCAACGAGTATGACCAGTGATCACAGTATCAATGACACTGAGAGTGGAACAAATGGACCGGTATTTCAAATATTAAACACTATATCAGTTAATAGAGTAAAGAATAACAGTTATAATTCTGGGTTGAATGATCAATTGACAGATGCTAGTGAATCTATTGTTCAGCCAAACGTAAAGCCACAAATCATTAATCTTACAAGGAATGAATCGAAAATAGCTGTTTCAAGTACTCAAAGACCTATTGATAAAATCACTACTGAAGGGGTTAAAGAGGATATGATTAGTATAGTGTCTGAAACACATTCAACATCGATCAAAATTCCTGGGCATGATGAAATGAAGATAGATAATGAATCGAAATTGGAGACTAGAAGACCTGTTTCAACATCCACAACTGAGAAGATTGTCACCCAAAATTATGTTAAACTAGAGAATACAAATGTATCGACATCGAGACCAGTGGAGATTATTGATAAATTTGAGATTATTCAGCCGATTAAACCAGTGCTATTGAATAATGTGTTGAAGAGACCGGAATCATATTCATCTACAACGTCAGAATCTGAGATGAGTACATTAAAATCTGAGATTATTTCAACTACTGTGAAAGATGAATATGTAAGTACAGAGGCAGTTTCTATTACTAGAGAAGAAGATAAAGTAGCAGGCATCATTCCCCTAAAAATTGATGAAAAAGGCTCTCTAAATGCAACATTGAACAATACCAAAATCATTGAGACAATGACAGTAGAAAAGACTTCTGACAGGACAACTGAAATGACTCAGTATGACTCAACAACAGAATCAAAAATTTTTGATCCAATTATAACAACAGATTGTACGTCAATGACCATTACTGATGCCTCCACAGAAATCGGTTCTCCAATTTTGATGGAAGGAATTAAACTTGAAGATCCAATTACTGAAATAGTCTTCAAATCAACTACAGAGACAACTGAAAAGACAAATGACGTGACAATTGATGAAATATCGACTCCAGTAAGTTCAATGAGTTCAGAAGCCTCAACCCAGAGTATTGATGCAGAACCTGAAAGAACAGAATTACCGGTTGAGCTAGAAGACTCTTTATCAAGCATGATTTCGCAGATATCTGAAGCCATTGAAGAGCCCTCATTGCCTGCCATGAATGATGCTCCAGAAATTGGTTCAGACAAGCCTTTGACCACTGAAAATATTAATCAAGAAGTATTCACCACGATTCAGTCAATAATGAGGGAATCGCCAACAACTGTAGAGCCATTGATGATTTCTGAAATCACTACGACAAACATAGTAACCATGGAGTCTGTCCTGAAGATGAATATAACATCAGATGATAAGATTTCAGTGGAGGAAGCTGAAACACCGATTGTCAGGATAGACATAATGTCACAAACGCCGACGACAGAAGCTCCTTTGAAATTGAATACCTCAGTAGAAAATGAGGAATACCCTGGAGAGTCACCTGTAGTGAGAATTCAACTGAGTGATCCAGTTTCAACAGTGAATCATATAATTGAGTCTCTCCCGCCTGAAAATTACTCACTCGCACCAGAAATCGTACCCCTGACACTTCCAGCTGAAGGAACTGTCAATGCTAATAACATATCTAGTAGTTTGATCGCGGGTTTCTCAAATAATGATAAATCAATTCCAGATAATATAACAATAACTGATGATGCGATTATTGTAGATTCTGTAAAGAAAGATTCTGTTGGAGAGAAGGTAAAGCTGGAAGAAAAAATTTCGGAAATTACGACTGAAAATTGGGAAACTAGTACGGATAATAATAAAATTATGGAGATAATGCTTCAGCAAATTAATTTCGATGAGTTGCCTATATTCCAGGGGCATAAGAGAACTCCAGTGACTTCATCTCCGATTAGTGAAAAGGAAAATGATACAAAAATTGAGTCTTCAAGTGAACATGAGACTCCACCGATCATATTAAACAATGATACACTGAATACTGATAAGAATTTAACAACTACATTGATGGAGACTCCTCCATTATCACCACTTGAACCACAAACGAAAGGCGATAACAAAGGTAATGTGACTGAACCTGAGATGAACAATTCTGAAGAAATTCCTGCAGTCAAAATAGAATTAGAAACAAAATTTACATCAGTTCCTTCAAAAATTCAATTGGAAGATCTTCCAATTGTTCAACATAAATTTAATAAACCAGAATTGAATGCAAAACCTTCATTACCGAAGAAGAATATCACGGAGATTTACAAGAAAAATGAGCCACTTACAATCTATTTAAAACCCCCACCATTATCAAACATCTACGAAGACGATCCCTATAAGAAATTGGGAGAGACGATAGAAATGATTCCAACAACTGAAATCCCTCAAACAACTACCAACAAGACTCTAAAGATAAAAGACCAGAAGAAGGATTCGAGTGTGGAGTTAATGGAGAAGGTTCCACTCATCGCAATGAATCAAATTACATCTCATAAGGACAAGAAACCCTTGACAACAACAACAATTGCATCAGTCATAAAGAAACATGAACAAGTCCATCCGATGGAGTCTGAAAAATGGACACTAATCCCTCAGAAATCACCTCCAGCTCTTAAATTAGGTGGAAAGCGACCAGCTGAAGAATCAATTACCCCAATTCCAGAAACAACAACAACCCAGCAACAACCAACCGATCAAATCCCTCTTACGCATTCAAAAACAGACGATGCTTTAGACTCAAGTGTGAAAGCTTTAGATCCAGACATTGTCTACTTCTCGAATCTCTGCAACGATCTTGCCTTTTCATTCTGGACAGCGACTAATGAGGGATTAAGTCCAACAAGATCATTAGCTGTTTCTCCCTTCGGAATGACTAGTATGTTAGCTATGGTATTCTTGGGCGCACGAGGGCCAACATCTGAAAAGATGAATAACCTACTCAGATTGGATGATGTGGCATCATTCAATCCTCATTTGATTTTCCAAAATGTAACGGATTCTGTTGGACTGGCCCGCAAACAGGGAATAGCTAATGCAGCATTTGTCAGAGAATTGTTTGCGGATAGAGTCAAAGTCAGGAAATTATTACCATTTTATAAAGAACAGGCACAGCAGTTTTATGATGGAGTTGTTGCTGAAGTAAATTTTGCGACAATAAGTGATTTGGTTAGAAGGAGAACGAATCTGATGGTGAGGAAGCAGACTGGAGGGAGAATTAAGGATTTTGTTAGAACTAATTCTTTACCCCTGACTTCGCCATTAGCTGCACTATCTGTTAATGTCTTTCAGACAGATTGTAACTCTAAAGATGCGAGTTCTGATGGAAGAGATGGAGAGCTTTATTTCGCAGTTTCTCCAGCTATCAGACAAAGAAAACTTGTTCCGGTTCCTTCGACTGTCTGGAGAGCAGGAATTCTCGCGGGTTATGAACCGAATTTGGATGCCACAGCTATTGCTCTAGGTGGACCAAATAAATTAGTTTCAACGATATTTGTTATACCGGGACAACAAGGATTCACTGCCCCTGGAGATAATCTGGAGTTGCTGGAGGAGAGGTTGATCAGAGGGGCGACTCATGATGGTGTTTGGAATAAATTACTCAAGGTCATTATTCCAAGACCGGGATTGGAGCTCCAGGTGCCCAAGTTCAGTCATAGGAGTGTTATCAATGCTACTGCAGCACTCAAGAGGATGGGTCTGCAGGAGTTGTTTGATAAACATGCGGATCTCAAGGGAATCAATGGAGTTAGTGCTGATCTACATTTGACGGATATTCTTCAGGTAAATTTGATTATTTATTGATGGATTATGACATTGGTCAATGAGTTTTTGTGAAAAATCTGACGATTAGAGGGAGATGGAGGATTTTTCATAAGAACCTTTTTTATAGCTCGTAATCTGCTCTACCAAAAAGGTTCTTTTCCAAAATTTTCAATTTCCTTTAGATTCAGAGATATTCATCAAAAACTATTCATCAAATTAAATTTAAACTCATTCTTTCATGAATATTCTTGCAGATGAATCTATTCAGCACGTGCGGTGACGAAAACATTCAAAGTGGAAGGCATCACGTTGAAGCTTACCCATCGAGTCCTCAGAGAAATTCACGTGGACCATCCGAATTCCCCCGAGTCTATAAACCCAGATTCACCGAGCCATCATCACCCTCAGTACAGAGAGAGAATGTAGATAAGCCAAGACTAAAACTAGATAGACCATTTTTATACTTTGTGCGTCACAATCCAACTGGTTTGATCCTACATATGGGACGCTTCAATCCTAGACTTTTACCATAAATCATGAATGCTCATAACGTAATTTTTTATCAAAAAAACTTTTGTATTTTTTCATCTGAAAACTTCATTTTAGTCGTGGAGTATTGATTAATCACTTTATTATTCTCGATTATCGTGAATACGTGTGTTTGTGCACGTAATAATTTATTTATTAACTGAGTCACTATGAATTTCAGTATTGATAAAACATTCAATTTTTGACGCTTCATCAAAAGTCCAATTATCTCGATACTGAGTAAATTTAAAAGAAAATGTCAAAAGGCATTTTTTGTAAGAAATTTTCTCATCTATAAAAAAACTTCTCTGACATTTTCTTCTAAAATTACTAGTTTCCGAGATAATCGCAATTAACAAAAATTTCGAATTTGACTTATTGATCAGTACAATAAAAATAACTAAATAAAATCATTATAACGAGCAATTTACTCAGATACATATACACAAACGCCCGCTAAGTGATCTTGAACATTGTCCAAATATACAATGACAAGGTAAAAAGATAAATTTGGACCATGATTGATATCCCCAAAAAAAGTGGAAAAAAAATTGTATTAAAATTAAAAACTCGATAATATTAATTTTCATCATTTAAATTGGTCAAGCCAAGTATTAATGATTATTCATTAGAAAGTCTTTATAATGATAGGTGCGCGTGTCTAATTCATCATTAAAAATCGAGGCATTGTATATAATTAAACGATACATTAATGATATTTCGAAATAATAATACGACTGTGTAATAATTATTCAATTAAAGATACTATTTATCATTCTTATTATAATTATTCATATACCTTTCAATTGTAAGAGTGAATTGTGTAGATGAATCAATTACAATCACATTGTTTATGAATACTAATTGCACAATATAGAGTAATATTAATGCTTATAGACAATTGTACTGATAAGAGTTGCAAGTCAAACGGATGTCTTAACACTTGGAGAAGGAGTAGAGGCTTATCACAGGAGAGTCTTATCGCAGGTATTCAACACCATAAAATGTGAAATATATTTTAGTTAACATCAAACGATTGTCTGGTAACGTTCATTCTTTTCAAAGTAATTGTCGAATGAAATTTTTTTGTTAAATCAGTTTAATTGTCTTTGTCATTAATTTTCACAGCTGAAATGTGAATTATCAGTTTCAATGACGACCTACTCGAGTCTAAATATAGGGCGAGGTGGTGGTACGATGAAATAAATTATTATTCACAAATGAATTGAGTCATCAACGGAATGAAAATTGTGTGTTATATTTCAATCATCAAGGAATTGAAGTTACGAGGGAATTAATTTTTTAAACGTCTACACTTATGGTTCGATATTCATTATTCTTTAATGAAAATGATGAAAGAGTAATTTTATCAGTTATTTAATAAAAATCTATGAGGGAATATTATCTTCTCAGTGGATACGTCATGAGGAAACTGATAAGTAAAATTTTCAAGTGAGTGCAATTGATTGTCATTCTGTTATTTATTCAAGACTCTCAAATAATTTCAAAAAAATCATTTCAAGGAATTCAAGAGAAATATTGACTGTGATGTCATTAGTTGTTTTCCCAGAATATTTGTATAATTTTTTCAAAATAATTTTCCCATTATTTTATATTGTTTAAAGTCTTTATCTCATTGCACGTTTGCAGATTGTAAAGATAATGTTAATTGTGGTGATTAAATGATATATATCATCAGATAATAACAACGTGATGATTCTCATGTAAAAAATTATGATTCTACGAATTAATAATTGTCCATAAATCGATTCCACTTGAGAAGATATTTCTTTATGGAATGAATCTCGGAATCTGAGGGAGATGGCGAAATTTTTGTAGAGACCTTTTTTGTAGAGAAAATTGAGAGGTAGAAAAAAGGTTCTTATGAAAATTTATATATCTCCTCTAGTTTCAGAGATATTCATTGAAAATTCAGAGACTTGCGAATTAATTGATGAATTACTCTTCTGTCAGTGATCAAATAAAATATTCAATCAGATCGATGTATTACGATACAGATCACAGGACCCAATAAGAGAATTTCCAAAGAAGATTAACAACGGAAATACCATAAATGCCAGGATCTTTTTCATTGCGCCACGCGTATCTGGCAACCGATACACCACCCAGAATGTTGGGGAATCCGATTGATCTGTATGTTCTAGCAGCAACGTCTACATCACAACGACGTGTACGTTCAATTTTATATCCGAAAGCAAAATTAACATACAAAATTCACTCGATCATCAATTGCACCAACGCTGACTAACTCACTTTTTATAATTAGTCATTTATCTCAGGAATGTGTGATTTTAGGTGAAAATGTCAGAAGACTATTTATGTAGAGGAGAAAATTTGCAACAAAAAAGGTCTCTACACATTTTCTCGTCAAATCACTCATTAATGAGATAATCTATCAATTAGAAATCAATCAAAGATGTTGAATCATCAATTGAGTCATTTTGTCATTTATTAATTACTTAATTATCTTGATAATTAGGGGTTTTAGGAGAAAATGTCAAGAGACATTTTTTGTAGATGAAAAAATTTCTAATAAAAAATGTCTCTTGACATTTTCTCCTGGAGTCACTCGGTATCGAGATAATTCAATGATCAATGAAACTTGAAGATTTAGGAAAGAGCTATCGAAGCTCATTTCGCTCTATTCTTCTCTACGATCTTTCTAATTGCAGAGTCATTGAAGAATACGAGTGTCTTTCGAAGTTGATTGCTAACAAATTGTACAAGCAACCGCGATGGATGATACCGTTAGCCCATTTGAATACAGAGTATGTCATCTCGTTTATCAATAATTACGCATCTTTCATACTTTATTACTAAAATGGCGACTAATATTTGTGATAATGGGGCTACATTAAAACCGATCGAGTTGTTTTGCAAGTCAATTACCCATGGAAATTCATTATCGAGATAATCCCATATTTAATAAAATCTCAGAAATCAATTATTCCGCTTGACATAAATTTATTGAAATAAAATTCAGGAAAGCGATTGCTCGAGAAGATCCCTAGCAACACTACTGGTAGCATGGGTGAGTGTAGCAATGATCGCTTCAGTCCTCCTACGCTGGAAGTACATGTGGATTGCGTTAGCTGTACTGACACTACTATTTTTAATCGCTTGCGGTTACACCGCCTGTACAACACGAAGAGCTTTGATGCAGCGTCAGATGCTGACAGATGATGCAGCCTACATGGATCAAAGAAGAATGGAAATCCAGTCGGTATCTGGAGATCTTGCGTGCACAGAGGTCAGTATCCTCTGACCCGATTCCAATTAAAATGAATAATTTTCCTATAATTACCATAAATTGATTTTTTATCCAGAGAACTGAACCACCAGCCTATCAAACCTATTGGATAACAGACCTACCACCACCCTATGCAGTTGTGATTGGCACAGAGTTACCCCCTCCAGCTGAAGAGAGAGTATCACTTGGTCCAAGACCATCAGACCCACCACCCTATTCAGCAGTTGCACAGGATCACGCAACAGCTCCATTGGATCAATCACAATCACCAACAATTTCCCACGTTAATCCCAGAAATTCAACAACATCAACAACCATCAATGGTGACAAAGATACACCTGAACAGTCACGTGGTCCTAGTCATGTATTATCTGCTCAATATTTGACCAACTTCATAAGTCGATTTGGCCGAGGAAGATCCAGGAATATCGAGCAGAATTCTAGGGACGAAAGTCATTTACATAATCAAGGAAATCATGAGACATCTGGCTGTTCATCTAGACCAGATCATAATACTTTTTAGGCTCAATTCTCACTCCCCAGTCCCTGCTAATTAATTCAGTTGATGAACCATTTCTTGTACTTTGTGCATCATATCAAACATTCCCTACAATCCTCATCTATCTTAAATTGAGAAATGAATAATTTCATGTCGACCAGTGGAATTTATTACAGTGATGTATTTTCGAAATGCTTTAACGATTCATTAATGACATTCAAAAATTCTCAAGTATGACTGTATAATAATTTCAAAACAATAAATGATAATATTCAACTAGAATTTTAAATGTGTCTCTTTGATTATTCGATTCCCTCTAATTGCAAGAGTGAAAATTCAATGAATGGTATTAACAAATGAATCATAATTTTATGGTTCATGAACACCCAATAGTACATTCCAGGTAACCTCGAGTATATTTTGACTCGACTAATGGGATGGATGTACACAGTCTTATCGCAGATATCACCTGGGGCCGAAAATGTGAAATGTCTTTCAGTCACCGTCAGACTATTATCAGGCTCACGTCGTAAAGGTTCTCCCATTTTTTTTTCAATAAAAATCATCAAATTAAATTGACATAAAAATAATTTTATCATCTCAAACATAATTGCTAGTGTAAGAATCATTTGTTAAATACTCATTTGCGTAATTATTTAAAAAGAGAGAGAGAGAGAAAGCTTTTGATTGAACTTTCGATTCAGTGAAATTGACGAGTGAGTAAGTCCATTCATAAGAGTGAGTGAAAAATAACTGAAGAACAAGGTTTAGGTTGATTGTAAAACTTTATCTCAACACAAGAATTTGGGAATGTTATGGAGAGTGTGACTCATTACCAGATTGTCCATAACTTAGTCAAAATACACTCGTTAATATCGGAGATAACATAAAACTAAATATTACAATTTCCAAAAATGTTGAATTCAACTCATTACAACTAATCATTTTGCTAGTGAATTGAATTATCAAAAATGATAGATTACTATTTTGTCAATGATTGCATCAATCATCCATTGGAACCAGTAAACAATAATATTCATGTTCATTATCCTATAAAATCGACATCTGCTTGAAACTACAGATCGCAGCACCAAATTCCTGACTTTCCAAAAGAAGATAAATCGAGAAAATAGCTTAAATGGACACCGAGGGAGGTATTGTAGCATCAACGCTTCCAGCTGAACACAACGTAGGTCCAATTTGTTCTTAAGAAGGAAAACTAAAACAGAGTTCAACCGATTGTTCTCAAGTCACCAGTTGGAGCCTAGATTGGTCGTGTTTTGCGACATAATGACTTTGGTCACCTCATGAGCGATTCGCCGGCCGTATTATTCAAGCCAAAACGTTTTCCGAAGTCACTCGTCAGCGTTCAGGCGCGTTGAGTGAGTTGTGGCAATGCCACATGGGAAAAATTTTCTCAGCTCCTGGGATTCATTATATTACTCCCCTAATTGCGTAGAATATGAGTTGGAAAAAATGTGATAATATGTAAGAGGTTTCAATTGACAAATACAATTTTTTTCAGAATTTTCCGCTTGATCAATCAACGGGAAAAAAAAAATAAAAACTGTACGACGCGGCGAATCCCTCATAGGGTGATCAATCTAATCTAGGATTAAATATTCAATTAGATTTAAAGAATCGACTGTTAATGACAGAAATGATGAATTATTGTTTCATTAAAATGTAGGAATCCGCTTGTTCTGGACGATCTATAGCGACACTTGTACTGGCATTTATGATAGCAACATTCGTTATCTCAGTCTGCATGGGATGGATTTTCGTGCTGCTTACTTTAGCCGGAATAACTTTTATCATCTTCATTATTGTCCTCTTAATCGTCAACGTATATTCCATCATGACTTCACGAAAAACTTTAAAAGATGATGTACCAGAAGAAGATCAACAGAGACCAGAATCTCTATCGGCATCTGGAAACCTCACGAGTTCAGAGGTCAGTATCTGATGGCACCATCGCAATTAAAATGAACATATTCGCATTATTTTCATGAATTCATTTTTCTTCCAGACAAATCCACCACCCGACTATGTGACTGTTAAACCTCTCGAATATGGATGGCACACTGAGTAGATGTGATTGGCACAAAATCCCCCCTCCAGCTGAAGAAGGAGTATCACATTGGGTCCGAGACCATCAGACCCTGATATTCATAAATTGTACAGAATCTCGCGATATCGGTATCCATCAATAATGACAAAGGTTCACGCGAACAGTCACGTGGTCCTACTCAGTATTTTAATTCATAACTCGATTTGGCCGAGGGAAATCCAGGAATCTCAAGCAGAATTCTAGGAATGCAAGTCCTTTACGTAATCAAGGAAATCAAAAGACATCTGAATGTTCATTTGGACCAGATCGTAATACCTTTTAATCTCAATTCTTACCTTCCAACTATTGATAATTAATTGAAATAAGATGAACCATTTTTTGTACTTTGTGCGTCTGAATAGATAAATCATAATAATGTAATGAAAATAGTAATAAATTTGTAAGGGTGAACAAAAATGAGGTAAATGTAACAATATTTTCGTCAATCGTATCACTCCATCTCTGAACAAACTTTTTAGATACTTTATGAAAAATTTGACTCATGACTAGAATTACAAACTGATTCGAACTGAAATTTTTAAATGATCATTTCCATTTTGATGTTTACATAACGACTGAATATTAGCCACGTGCTAACATCACTGAAGTAGTGGAGTGATAAAGGACAAGAGAACACTTGATTTTTCACATATTATTCACAAACATTTCTTCCTGAAACCGTATGTTTTTGATATAAATTGACAATTAACAGAAGTGTTGGTACACTACTGAATTAAATTCGTAGAAATACAGTGGAAATCACCTTTCCTAAAACTTTGATTCTTGCAACTGATCTCCTTCATCCCCACCAACTCGACTCCAACGTGCTCGTGGCATTAGTGCGTTATTCACCACGCTTAACACCACATTGGTGACCATAACCCCAAAACCCTAGTTGCGCTTAATATTTGGATTGTTAATTTGCACTTGAATCAACTCCAGAAAATAGTTTCACATAATTATCGGATTTGTATTATTTAGTGTTCTACTGGGTAAATGAAGAATACATGAAAGTATTGTTCTTGTCGGAAAATCACTTGGGATAATCTACGATTTAGTGCGCATGAACGTCATTCAGTGGGTGAGGAGTAGGGGTTAGAATAAAAGTTGAAAAAAGGGAAGTGTTTGGTCCCGTAGAATTTGGGGAAGGGGGTCCTACGGTGGTGACTAACTCTTCAGTTGATCATCACAACAGTTTCCAAAAGAAGACGAAGCGAGAAAATAACACAAATGACGACTGAAGCAGAGACTGTATCACCACCTCAACAATGCGTAAGTTGAATGCGTTTTTCGGAAGGAAAAAACTAACAGATGACAATCATTATTCTCAAGTCACGAGTAGAGATCATAAATTCTTTCTTATTTGAATAAAATCTAGAGATGCAGCTGTTCCGGACGCACTTTAGTGACCTTTATAGTGGCATGGATTATTGGGATTGTGGTTTTCGGAATATCTATGGGATGGACATACGCGTTGGGGATATTAATGGCATTTATTTTCATTATCATGAGTCTCCTCCTAATCACCTACGGATGCGTGACCTATATTTCACGAAGACTAGAAGGTGATGTACTGAGAAATGAAGAATTGTATCAAACAAACATAGAAATTCCATCAGTATCTAGAAATCTCGCGTCCTCAGAGGTTAGTATCTTAAAAACTCATCGCAATTGAAACGAATGTGTTCGTATAATTCTCATGAATCCATTTTCCTTCTAGAGAGATCCACCACCTAAATATGAGACTGTTAAACCTATCGAATATGGTTGGAAGAGCGACATTTGATTGGCCCAGAAGCCTTCCCTCCAGCTGAAGAGAGCATATCACTTGGTTTAAGGTCCTCAGACCCTCCACCTTATTGAGCAGTTGCACAGGATTATGCAACTGCTCCATTGAATCATCACTATCATTAACAATTTCCCACATTACTCCTAGAGATTCAACAACATCAATAACCATCAATCGTGACAAAGATACACCTGAACAGTCATGTTGTCCTAGTCATGTATTAACTGCCCAATATTTGAGTAACTTCATAAGTCGATTTGGCCGAGACAGATCCAGAAATATCGAGAATTCTAAGGATGGAAGTCATTCACGTAATCAAGGAAATCAAGAGACATCTGGGTCTTCATCAAGACTAGATCATAATACCTTTTTAATTAATTGAAACAAGATGAACCATTTTTTGTACTTTGTGCATATGAATAGATAAATCATACTAATGTAATGAAAATAATAATAAATTTGTAAGGATAAGCGAAAATGAGATAAATGAATTACAAACTGACACTCGAAATGAAATCTCCAAATTGTCATTTCCATTTTGACGTTTACATAACGACTGAATATTATCTACGTGCTAACATCACTGGAGGAGTCGAGTGATAAAGGACAACAGAACACTCGATTTTTCACATATTATTCACAAACATTTCTTCCTGAAACCGTATGTTTTTGATATAAATTGACAATTAACAGAAGTGTTGGTACACTACTGAAGTAAATTCTTAGAAATACAGTAGGACCCACCTTTCCTAAAACTTTGATTCTTGCAACTAATCTCCTTCATCCCCACCAACTCGACTCCAACGTGCTCGTGGCATTAGTGCGCGCTACTCACCACGCATAGCAACACTTTAGTGACCATAATCGCAAAACCCTAGACTCCAAGAAATAGTTTCACATAATTATCGGATTTCTATTATTTGGTGTTCCACTGGGTAAATGAAGAATACATGAAAGTATTGTTCTTGTCCGAAAATTACTTGGGATAATCTATGATTTAGTGCGCATGAACGTCATTCGGTGGGTGAGGAGTGGGGGCTAGAAGAAAAGTTGAAACAAGGGAAGTGTTTGTTCCAGAAGAACTTGGAAAAGGGGGTCCTACGGTGGTTAGTAACTCTTCAGTTGATCATCACAACAGTTTCCAAAACAAGACGAAGCGAGAAAATAACAAAAATGACGACTGAAGCAGAGACTGTATCATCACCTCAACAATTTGTAAGTTGAATGCGTTTTTCGGAAGGAAAAGACTAACAGATGAAGCTCATTCAATCATTCTCAAGTCACGAGTGGAGATCATAAATTCTTTCTTATTTGAATGAAATCTAGAGATGCGGCTGTCCCGGAATCATTTTAGTGACCTTTATAGTGGCATGGATGATTGGGATAGTGGTCTTAGGAATATTTGTGGGATGGACGGGATGGATATACCCGTTGGCGATATTAACGGCATTTGTTTTAATTATCATGACTCTCTTCCTAATCACCTACGGATGCGTGACCTATATCTCACGAAGAAGACTAGAAAGTGATGTACTGAGAAATGAAGAATTGTATCAAACAAACATAGAAATGCCATCGATATCTAGAAATCTCACGTCCTCAGAGGTCAGTATTTTATAAACTCATCACAATTGAAACGAATGTGTTCCCATAATTCTCATGAATTCATTTTTCTTCTAGAGAGATCCACCACCTGACTATGAGACTGTTAAACCTATCGAATATGGTTGGAAGAGCGACATTTGATTGGCCCAGAAGCCTTCCCTCCAGCTGAAGAGAGCATATCACTTGGTTTAAGGTCCTCAGACCCTCCACCTTATTGAGCAGTTACACAGGATTATGCAACTGCTCCATTGAATCATCACTATCACCAACAATTTCCCACATTACTCCCAGAGATTCAACAACATCAATAACCATCAATCGTGACAAAGATACACCTGAACAGTCACGTGGTCCTAGTCATGTACTATCTGTTCAATATTTTACCAACTTCATAAGTCGATTTGGCCGAGACAGATCCAGAAATATCGAGAATTCTAAGGATGGAAGTCACTCAAGTAGTCAAGGAAATCATGAGACATCTGGTTGTCCATCTAGACTAAATCATAATACTTCTTAGACACAACTCTTACCCTCTAGTCATAACCATTTTTTGTACTTTATACCTCATAGGGGACAATTTAGTATTAAATATTTACCATAATCATCATGACTTAACGCTCATACGTCATCTTTCATTGAAAAATAAATGATATCATGTTCAAATAAAGGAATATGTCAGAGTTTTATTTTCGTATTCGTGGAATGTTCGTTGTATGGTTTAACGATGTATTAATGACATTTTAACTAGTTGGATGTGTCTATATGCGGGGAAAGGGTGATTATCAGTCTTATCGCAGGTACCAAGACCGAAAATGGGAAATGTCTTTTAAGGTGACGTCAAACTATTATCTGGGTAACGTCAATCAGATTACGGACTGTCCTCAAGTTTTTTTTTTTAATAATCATTAATTGACATGAAAACATTTAGTGTTATCATGAGAAGCAATTCTACCGAATTCTAGTAAATTGGCAACTAAACAAAGTTTCAACTCCTTCACTTTCATGAAACATCATAATTCTGATTGATAACCGATTTATATGATAGACCTAATAAGTCAAATTAGCTGTATTTATTCTCGGCGAAGAAGTCTAGAAGATAATGTGCCGAGAGATGGAGCATTGTATAAAAGAAAAACCTAAGAATTCCATCGATACCTGGAAAGATCGCGTGCTCAGAGGTCAGTATCCTCTGACCCAATCCCAATTAAAATGAACAATTTTCCCATAATTGCCATTAATTCATTTTTCATCCAGAGAACAGAACCACCAGCCTATCAAACCTATTGGATAACAGACCTACCACCACCCTATGCAGTTGTGATTGGCACAGAGTTACCCCCTCCAGCTGAAGAGAGAGTATCACTTGGTCCAAGACCATCAGACCCACCACCCTATTCAGCAGTTGCACAGGATCACGCAACAGCTCCATTGGATCAATCACAATCACCAACAATTTCCCACGTTAATCCCAGAGATTCAACAACATCAACAACCATCAATGGTGACAAAGATATACCTGAACAGTCACGTGGTCCTAGTCATGTATTATCTGCCCAATATTTGACCAACTTCATAAGTCGATTTGGCCGAGGGAGATCCAGGAATCTCGAGCAGAATTCTAGGGACGAAAGTCATTTACGTAATCAAGGAAATCATGAGACATCTGGCTGTTCATCTAGACCAGATCATAATACTTTTTAGGCTCAATTCTCACTCCCCAGTCCCTGCTAATTAATTCAGTTGATGAACCATTTCTTTACCATCAAACAATCACCATAATCTTCCATCGAAACCTAAATAATTCCTTTAAAATCCTCAAAACTCAATTTTCCACTTGAAAATAATAAATCCACTTCACAACATCTCCATTGAATTAATTATTCTCCCAAGTTAATCTCAATTACCCAAATATTCAACATGAAAAATCTCGATTGAAATAAAAACAAGAATATATCCTATGATGAAAAATTTACTGAAAAAATTTATTTTATGCCCCGAGGAATGCTTCACTTCAACTGCACTACATTGTGCAATCATGTCCTGAGGCTAGGTGACATCGACATCACGTTTTCTAACTGGAATGAACGTCGTTGGCAATTGTTAGAGTCATATCACTCTTACCAGTAATAAAATGCGTATTATTATACCTTTTTTCTTCTTCTTCAAGCAAGAGTAATTTTTCTTCATTCCCAATGGTCTCATTAGAGTCAAATAAAAAATATATGGATATATCAATATGCATGACCTAAGGTGCATGCACAGTGTAACGAGGCTATTGATGGTGAATATGTGGAAAAAGCTTTAATGCGCTTAGGGCGTTTGTTTGAGGGGACAGAGTAAAATGCCAGTGATCGTTATACCACGCCTATTTTCATCATTTTTTTTCTCTTCTTTTCTTTACTATTCTCCGGTCAACTACCGCGGTATATCACTCGTCGAGGACCTTTTGGGGTATAAATACGCTTGGGTTTAGGCGGAATCCGGCAGTGCATTGACTGATATCCTTTGACCAAGTCACCTAGTATTTTTTTTTTGTGTACCGTGTATTCATCAATATGATTAGAAAGGTGAGGTATAATTTTCAATTATTCATTGATTGAAATATTTTTTTTTTTCGTTGATTTGTTGATTATGGTCAATTAATTTGAATTTACCATCAGTTTTTTGTACATAACTCGGAATTGAAGGGGAATAACGGAATTTTTGAGAGGACCTTTTTTGTGGAGAAACATGAGAGCTACAAAAAAGGTTCTATTGAAAAATTCGCCAAGTCTCTTAGATTCAAAGATATTTACGAAAAACTGAAAAAAATCACGAGTTTTCAATTTAGATGAGTGTGGAGTTTTATTTTTAATGAATATCTCTGAATTTAATGGAGCTAGCGAAATTTTTATTAGGACCTTTTTTGTAGAGAAGAAAAAAATCGACAAAAAAGGTCTCTATGAAAATTTCCCTACCCCCCTTAAATTCCGAGATATCCACCAAAAACTCATTTCTAATTCATTTCTTCATTTCAATCAAGAACAATTTTTGTTAATTGTGTTTATCTCATTAATGAAAAATTTTAGAAGAAAATGTCAAGAGACCTTTTTTGTAGCTGACAAAATTTCCAACAAATAGTGTCTCTTGAAATATTCATGTAAACCTATTAATTGCCAAGATAATTCAATATTTAACAACCTAAAACCGAATTATTTTCATTATTAATTCAGATATTAACGTACGCAAGTTTCATCGTAGCTGCTAATGCCTACTTGAGCCATCATCATCCAGTAGCACCTCCAGTTATTCCCCATACCCCCTATTATGGTCACAATGATATAACCGGACATTACGGCTACCACGGACAATACATTGGAAACAATTATGGACACATTCTACCACATAATCAACCAGCTGTTAATCCTTGGCTAGCTTCACCTGGAGTTCATACGGATAATGTTAATCTGCATCCTGGATTATACCGTTCACACGCAGCAGTACAAAATAACGCACATTCAACCGCACTCGCTCCAGCCCAATCTCATGTATCTCATAATAATCACGTTGTACCACCATCGATTAGAATAGTTAATCAAGCAGCCCCAGTACGTCCGATAAACTATCAACATCGTCAAATTATTCCACCAGTTTTTTCACATCACACCAACATGTTTCAACATGATGGACTCCAGCACAATCAGGGACTCCAGAATCATGGAAATTGGGCTTGGTAAATTGTTTTTATGTACTTGATAAATTGTTTGGAGGGTTTTGTAATATAAATACGTGGTATCCCATAGTTTTTTTAATTGTTATTATGAATTTTAATAAATTTTATCAACTCACCAATTGTTGTTATTGTTGTTGTTGTCCTTTGTTGGCATCTCGGTCTTGTTGAATACTTTCACTCGCGGTTATTTTGATAATTAGTCGAGAGAAAATGAATTTAACGGTTTTGGTAAGTATTCGTTTATCTCGTTAATGAGTGATTTTAGGAGAAAATGTCAAAAAACATTTTTTGTAGATAAAGAAATTTTCAAGAAAAAATGTCTCTTGACATTTTCCTCTAAGATGACTCGTTATCGAGATAACTCGATTTTAGGAATTGATCCGATTTCATTCGATCGATTTTCAATGGATTTAGTAAAATTGATGATTAATTACGCGTTTATCTCGTTAATGAGTGATTTTAAGAGAAAATATCATAAGACATTTTTTCTAGATCAAGAAATTTCTGACAAAAAATGACTCTTGACATTTTCCTCTAGCATGACTCGTTATCGAGATTATCCAATATTTACAAAAAAAAAAAAAATAATAATTGACCGATATTTCACGAACTCAATAACCCCATTCAACTCCAGCAAATACAGAACCTCCAGAACCCCTGAAAAGGAATAATTTCTCATCAAATAAATCTCAAAATAAAAAAAAACTAGGTTATAATAAAAAATAAATAATTCCCACCATTTTCAATAAAAAAAACATCATGATTACTTAAAAATGTTCACAGAAGATACATTCATCCCTCCACAACCAATATCCCCCCTCAAAACCATTGAAATCCCTTCAAAAACAAAAACCAAAAAATCCCAAAAAACCTAACCCCCCAAAAAAATTCATTAAAAATCCTCAAAGAATCAATTTTACCCCTCCAACAATTTGAAACAATTGCGTGCCGAGTGTTATTGGATATCCCATAGACTTGCGCAGATAAAACTCCCGCAGTCCCTCACACACACATCGATTATCGACAACAATGCGCTCTGGCACACAGAGAGAACCCTCCCCAACACAACTAAACCCAAACCCCTACCGAGAGCAAAGAAAACGGCAGTCCCGAGCGAATCACGATGGCGCAACATGTTGGCCAAACGTGCAAACCGGCAACTCTGATTTACATTATTTTTATATACATCAATCTGAATACCCTCACAACAGCTAATCCCTTGTTAAAAAAATTACAATCAAATAATTCATCAATAACCTCAATTAAATTAATAAGTGATAAATCATTGTACCCGATTGATCACAACGAATCACTCTTTACCGATGAAAAATTCGTACAAGTGACTGGTTTACATTTAAAAAATATCAATTTACAATTGTCATACGAACAAAATCATTGCAACAATATACAAGACCTGGATTTAGTGAATTTAAGGACGTCTGATAGTGGTGATGATATTGCCATTTATAAATTACAATCTGATGATTATTTTGAGGTTAAAAGTGTCTATTTCTGTGTGAAAATTTTCGACAAACACCAAACTACGTCATGGACTAATCTTGGACCTGAATTTTCTATTAAAATGTGAGTTATTTTATTTATTTGTTAAATTATCAATTTTTTAAATTTAATCCAGAGTTATTATTTTAGTTTAATTAATTTATTTATTTGGAAAATTGTGGAAAGTATTTTTTTTATCGAGTGTTATCACTAATTTTTGTATTTTATTACATATTTTTCAGAATTTTAATTTTAATTTTAATGCGAAAAAAAATGTAATTAATATCAATGGCGTTTATTTCTCTGCTCTTATCGCATGAGTTTATCCATTGGGATTGGGAGGAAATGTAGGTAATACACGCATGGAGCTGACGTATTTTTTTTTTTTTTTAATTATAAAAATAGATATTGTGGCCTACATTTACGCTATTTTCCTACTTACGAAAATTAATGCACTCGGGAATTTGAGATTTATTATTAATCCTCTCGTGGATTTAATTAGAGGTAAATCATTAAGTGGTACATTGTTTGTGAGACAATAGCGGGACGGGGACAAAGGGTATGATACACCTGTATTAATGTGTCTTATTCCTTGATTTAATCATTGACTTTTACATTTTTTAGGCTGAGGTGGAAGAAATAATTCAGTTGTAAATTGGTTTTTGATAATTATCTCGGAATCTAGGGGAGATAGGGGAATTTTTATAGAGACCTTTTTTGTAGAGAAGAATGAGAGCTAGAAAAAATGTCTCTTCAAAATTTTGATATCTCTCTTATTTTCAGAGGTATTCACTAAAAACGATTTTTCAAAACTGAAAAATGATTTCGTAAATGTAACTTTAGGACAGATGAGTATTTAGCGAATATCTCGGAATCTAGGGGAGATAGGGGAATTTTTATAGAGACCTTTTTTGTAGAGAAAAATGAGAGCTACAAAAAAGGTCTCAACAAAAATTTTGATATCTCTCATAGATTCAGAGATATCCATCAAAAAGTCATCCTGAGCTGAATTCAATGTTTTCATTTTATCTATTCAATATTAAATATGAGTAATCCATGTTGTTTTGATTGAATAGATTAAGGATAAATGATTTTTATTAAACCGAATAATAACTAGAATTCGAGGTTTATTCGATTTTAATTGTATTTTTCGTTATAATGACATTTTATTGAGATTTTGATGGAGAGAGAGTGGTGACTCATTCAAGTGGTCTGGGTTATATACACGATTGATGAATATTTGTAGTGGTAGAGTGATTAGCCTCTTTTGTTATTTGACAGGTAAATAAAATTTATTTTGAATTATTTGCAGAAATGGCAATCGTTCACAACGAGATATTGTTGATCCTCAGGTAGAGGATACATCGCATTTCACCGATGTCAGAATAAATGGTTTACGTGTTGAATATTTTGATGGTAAGCTAGAACCTACTGATGATGGTGTGCCAGAGATATTGGCGGAGAAAAAAACAACATTACGATTATTTGGAAGTGGACTTAAAAATGGTACCGTCATTGTATTCACTGATGAAGAGCCACAAGAAGACAAATCTTGTACGAGAATCAAAACGGATCAATTCACAGTTCGTTGAGAATGTTTATTGATTTATTTATAGGAAAATTGTTATACAAAATGAGTCAATTACATATTGACTTTAGTTCTTTGGTGAATATCTTTGAATTGAAGAGAGATATCAAAATTTTTGATAAAACCTTTTTTGTAGCATTTTTTTAACTCTACAAAAAAGGTCCTCATGAAAATTTCTCCATCTCCTTCGGCTCCAGAGTTATTCATAAAAAACTCCAAAATTATTACAAACTCATTTCACCATTTCACTATTAAACTTTGAAATTATTGAATAAAATGTTTAAATAGTCATATTTTTAGGTTGAGAATGCAGATATATTCACGGCCACCGTAAATGTTACATTACCAATAATATATGTACCCCTTTACATATGCGTTAAGCAAGTGAAAACTCCGAGTGGTGAATTAACTGAGAGAAGAGTTTTTTATAAACATCAGGGAAATGAAACTTGTAAAGCAGTGAGTTTATTATAACACCATTGTTACAATCTAGATTGAGGCTGAATAATCACATTGATAATTTAATCATTATACTTTTCTTTCAGATTCGCACACACAAAAAATTATTACCCCTGTGGCTACAATTAATCATTATTCTCACGTGTTTAGCATTTTCTGCTTTATTCTCGGGCTTAAATTTGGGTCTGATGGCTATGGACAGAACAGAATTGAAGATTCTTTGTAATACTGGAACTGAACAGGTTTGATAAAATAAATTATCATTCAATGAATCATTCATTTGAGATTTAATTATTTACAGGAACGAAAGTACGCGAGAACAATTCAACCTGTACGTAATCGTGGAAACTATCTACTCTGTTCTATATTATTTGCAAATGTTCTTGTCAATTCAATGTTTACAATTTTATTGGATGATCTGACATCTGGTATAGTTGCAATAATTCTTTCAACCTTGGCAATTGTTATTTTTGGTGAAATATCGCCACAAGTGAGTCAATTAATGGATTTTTATGTTTATTCAGATTTATTTAATTATATTAATTAAATGTGTATTACATTGCAGGCATTTTGCAGTAGACATGGACTCTGTGTGGGTGCTAAAACAATTTATGTAACAAAACTAATGATGATTATAACATTTCCATTGAGTTATCCTATCAGTAAATTATTGGATTGCATGCTGGGTGAGGAAATTGGAAATGTTTATAATCGTGAACGTCTCAAGGAACTTGTTAAGGTGAATTTTATGATATTTTATTGATTAAATTGGGTGATAAGTAAAGGGGAAGTTCTCAATTTAGATAATTGGTGGATTGAGATTAAATCATTTTAATCGTGATTAAGTTTTTGATGAATATCTCTGGATCTGAGGGAGATAACGTAATTTTTGAAAGAACCTTTTTTGTAGAGCTGAGTGATAGCTATAAAAAAGGTATTCATGTAAATTTTTATATCTGCATTAGATATCGAGATATCTCCCAAAAACTGATTTTTTGTAGATTGAACTTTGAGAGTTTTTTTTTTTATCAATATCTCGGAATCTAGAGGAGATAGCGGAATTTTCATTAAAACCTTTTTTGTAGCCCTCACTCTGCTCTATAAAAAAGGTCTTTATGAATATTCCGCCAACTCCTCTAGATTCAGAGATATTGATAAAAAACTGTTTTTAAAAATAAAATAAACTCAACTTTTTTTATAATTTCAATACTTATTGAATTTAAAAAATTAATAATAAATCAATATTATCAGGTAACAACTGGATACAATGATCTTGAAAAAGACGAAGTCAATATAATAGCTGGTGCCCTAGAACTGAGAAAGAAAACAGTTGCCGATGTTATGACAAAAATTGAAGATGTTTATATGCTTAATTACAATGCTATTCTTGATTTTGAGACTGTCTCAGAAATTATGAAATCAGGTAAATTTATTACAATATTTCATTCAGCTCGATATCATTGACAAATTTGTGATAACAAAATTATCAAATTGATAGTAATATTCACAATCATTCTGACTTTATCATTGTTACGATATGTCGAGCACTTGAGAAATTATCGATCTGTCAAGGTCCTCTGAAGGTACAATTTTATGACCCAATTATTTATTTATTATTACAGGATACTCAAGAATTCCTGTTTTTGAAAATGAGAGGAATAATATTGTTACAATGTTGTATATCAAGGATTTAGCATTTGTTGATCCTGATGACAATACACCGTTAAAAACATTGTGCCAATTCTACCAGAATCCTTGCTATTTTGTGTTTGAAGATGTCACATTGGACGTTATGTTTAAGCAATTTAAAGAGGGTAATTATGAGGAGATTTATTGAGTTTTTGTTGAGATTAGAATTGGAGAGAAAATTTGAATTTAGTGATTATGTAATTGGGGCGTTTTTTTAGGGCAAAAGGGCCACATGGCATTCGTGCAGAGGGTCAATAATGAAGGTGAAGGTGATCCATTCTATGAGGTCACTGGTCTTATCACTCTGGAGGATGTTATTGAGGAATTGATTCAGGCAGAAATAATGGACGAGACTGATGTATTCAGTGAGTTGTATTTGAGTATATCTCGATAATGAGTGATTTTACACAGAAATGTCAAAAGACTTTTTTTGTAGAGAATTTAATTCTCTACAAAAAAGGTCTTTTGATATTTTTATGTAAAATCACTCATTACTGAGATAATTCTTTAATTAGCAATTGATTAAAAATGTAGGTCAATTAATTGAGTCATTTATCTCGGCAATCAGTGATTTTAGGAGAAAATGTCAAGAGACATTTTTTGTAAATAATAAAATTTCCAATAAAAAATGTCTCTTGACATTTTCTTCTCGAATCACTCGTTATCGAGATAATTCAATGTTTAGGAGAAAATAAATGATTTCAACTGTTCTAAAATTAATTACTGGGGCAAAATGGTGTCTGATAATCAGTAGAAAATTAACATATCATTCTACCCCAAATTCTCATCATTCCAATGATGATAAGTACCAGAATAAGTGTTAATTCATGATATTTATCTCAATGTTAAACAGCTGATAATCGAAGTAAACGAAAGAGATTAAATAGGCGTCCCATGATGCCGGATTTTACTGTTTTTGCTGAGAAAAAAGAGAATCAGAGAATTCATATTTCTGCACAATTGACACTGGCTATGTTTCAATATTTAGCAACAAGTGAGTTTAGTTTCATTAGTTAATTTTTTTTTTTTTTTTAAATTAAAAGAAATATATAATTAATCTATTTTCAGCTGTCGATCCATTTAAACCTGACACAATATCGGAAACAATTTTACGTCGATTACTCAAGCAAGATATAATTTATCACATAAAAGTTAAGTCTCGTGAGAAGGCACGCAATGATCCAGGGGCTGTTATATATCAGCAGGGTAAAGCTGTTGATTACTTTGTTTTAATTCTTGAGGGACGTGTTGAGGTCACTGTTGGAAAGGAAAATCTCATTTTTGAAAGTGGACCATTCACTTATTTTGGGTGTCAAGCACTCAGTCCTAATTTTGCTATGGGTGAGTCATCAACATTATTAATTATTTAAAATCGCATTTATCTCGTTAATGAGTTATTTTAGAGAAAAAAGTCAATAGACATTTTTCGTAGATCAAGAAATTTCTGACAAAAAATGACTCTTGATATTTTCTGCTAAAATCACTCATTATCGAGATAAATTGATATTTAATCAACTGTAAAAAAGTTATTTTTCCAAATCATCAAATTTTTAATTTTCATTCATTGGATTTAACTCGTTAATGAGTGATTTTAGAAAAAAATGTCAAGATACCTTTTTTGTAGGAAATTTAATTCTCTATAAAAAAAGTCTCTTAACATTTTCTTCTAAAATCAGTATTTAATGAGATAATTGAATATTTAAGATTTGAGAAATTGAGAAATCTCCTTTTTTAAGTAAATTTCGTGTTCTAATTAAAAAAAAAAAATATTTCAGTAACTGAATCACCAACTACTACAAATCCCCAAAGTTTGGGTAGTATCCAATCGATAAATTTGGATGCCAAGGTGCGTCACACATTTGTGCCAGACTACACGGTACGAGCAATAACTGAAGTTTTCTACGTTAAAGTCAAGAGATCTTTGTATTTGGCTGCTAAACGTGCAACTCTATTGGAAAGAAGCCAAAAAGATCCTTCGCCAAGTGGTGATCAGTTTGATGATGAAGTTGAAAAGTTGCTTCATTCATTGGATGAGGATGATCACAGTTTTCCAACAACACCTAGCAATGAACGTAGAAATCATAATAAAGTCAATGACACACGTCAACAGCAGTCACCAGTGCGCAGTGCCACTGCTCCAACATCACCATTGCCAGTCAGTGCAAGTCCAATGACTAATTCCAAATTTTTACCCAGAAATGGACCCAATGGTCAATTGAAGAATTCTCCTGTTAAGGTGCATCTTTACAATCAAACATACTGAGTCATTTTGAGGGAAAATGTCAAGAGACATTTTTTGTAGAAAATTTTATCAGCTACAAAAAATGTCTTTTGTCATTTTCTTCTAAAATCACTCATTAACGAGATGAATCAATAATTAACAAAAAATAAAAAAATCGACATGACATCGTCATTTATTAAATACTTAATTATCTCGATAATGAGTGATTCTAGACGAAAATGTCATAAGACATTTTTTATAGGAAATTTTATCATCTACAAAAAAGGTCTTCTAACATTTTCTTCTTAAATCACTTATTAACGAGATAATACCAATAAACAAAAATATCGAATGTGTTTTATAAATTCCAGATAGAGGGAATGCCCATAAGCCTCCCAGAAGGACATACACTAGACCTTGACGCTGAAATAGCAGCACGACAGGCTGAAGCAGCACTTTTAACACCCACAAAAAAGTCATCAATCGATGAGCAAGAACGTGAGAATCTTCTTCTCACTAAAATTAATGACTCTTAACCCTTGAGAAATGGTCGTGCGAATAATTTCGTCACGGCTGACAATGTGACAACGAATAGGTGCTCCAGCCCAAGTTCAAACTTTATCAATCCAACAACGTGACATTTTAAGCTTATTGCTTTAAAAATGAATTTAGATACTTAATTATTAAGAGTTTAATTATTATCATTTAATGTTCATGTGCTAAATTGTTTTTTGGTATTTTCTGGTACATTTTATCATTTTCTTTTTTTTCTTTCAAGATTCTCTTAGTTTAAATGTCTAGCTCAGGGGTACTGATGCCAAATTTATACATTTTTTCCATTGAATTTGTGATTGTCAGTCAATTAATTGCATTAGTGAAGTGGTAAAAATTGAATTATATCGTTAATTAATGATTTTAGGAAAAAATGTCAAAATACACTTTTTGTTGGAAATTTTATCCTCTACAAAAAAGGTCTCTTGACATTTTCCTTTAAAACTACTCATTACCGAGATAATTGACGAATTGATAAATGACAAAATGTATCAATTGCAAAACACAGTCGTTTATCTCGGTAATTAGTGATTTTAGAAGAAAATGTCAAAAGACATTTTTTGTAGATCAGAAAATTTCTGACAAAAAATGTCTCTTGACATTTTTCTCTAGGATGACTCGTTATCGAGATAATCACTGAATTACAATTATCCCACTTCACAAATCATTTTCTACACAAACCAGAAGTTTACTTTGTCACTTGTACATACCATTCCAATTATTATCACATACCCAAAGTATTTTGAATGAGAATATCTACCATCTTAAGATGTTTATGATACATGTGACACAAATACTCAGCCAATCAAAGGTTTAACATTTAATTTCTTAATTTTTTTTTTTTAATAATGAATTCTCAAATGATAGGAATTTTGAAATTACATAAAAAAAAAACATAGAGCCTATACCGTATTTGTCTAGTTTTAATAATCTTTTATATTACACGTTCGTTAGTCCTGTTTAATCATGTTTAATCGTTAAATGTTTACCTCTTTAGTGCCTGCTTATGTTAACAAGGGGGAATTAATTTATGAGATACTTGATGTAGAAAATACCATCGAATTAGACCTAGTGTTTTGTCATAAATAATAGGTTTAATACCTCCAAGTAACGAATTATTTTTTATACCAGAAAATAGGAGAAAAAAAAATGTACTAAAATGTATCTCATTGGACAAACAATCCACTAACATGTTCATTATTTCAATTATCCTTCATTTATTCACATTTAATCAACCAAAATCAATTGTTTTTCCATGAAAAATTAGTAGAGAATTTTTTAAAAAATTTTACATTTTTGCTAATTGCATTTATCTCGTTAACCACTGGTTTTAGAGGAAAATGTCAGAGGACTTTTTTTGTAGAGGATTAAATTCCCCACAAAAAATGTCTCTTGACATTTTTCTCTAAAATCACTCATTAACGAGATTATTCGATATTTTGAAAAGTTTCACTACTGAGTTTATTAATTTATTAAGCCATACTGCAGACAATAACATGGTAAATAACAATCAATGTTGGAAAATTGAATCGAAAGATTTTGTTGTAAAAAAAACACAATTGACATGTTAAATTGCCTTCATTAAACATTTAAAAAAAACATTAACATTATTATCATTTGTATGTTAGTGGTTTGCGAGGATGTTAAACTAGTTATTCTACAAATAGTATATGAAAAAAATATATATATGAATTTATATTGATAAAGTGAATGATAGTAATGTTAAATTGTGTTCCGTCAATACGAGTTATTGAACAAATTGATGATTTATTTGTTTCAATTGTAATGAACAAATTCTAAGTCAAATTTGCATTTTTTTTTTCTTTCAATTTATATCGAGATACTCAGCATTAAAAAAAATACATTGTGTACTTATGAGAATTAATTACAGGGTGAATTTAAGTTGATTAAAGCATATCTCAAGTAAAATTATCTCATAACGATTCTCGATGACTTTATGAATTAAACTACCTTATGGGTATATTCCCCAATTTTCCTATTGACTTCATTCATGAGAGCAAATTAACGAAATTGACGGTTTGTAAATAGAGGAAGAGTCATTGGAATGATATTGGCCATCTGTGCATTAGGGTATTGTGGAATATTTTGATATTTTTGGAGATTTTGAAAATAATGAGAATTGAGTTTTTAGAAAATATTGAATTATCTCGGTAATGAGGGATTTTAGGAGAAAATGTTAAGAGACATTTTTTGTCAAAAATTTAATTCTCTATAAAAAAGGTCTTTTGACATTTTCTCTTAAAATCACTCATTACTGAGATAATTCCTTGATTACCAATCAATCAAAGATGTTGAATATTCAATTGAGTTATTTTGTCTTTCATCAATTTCTTAATTATCTCGGTAATGAGTGATTCTAGGTGAAAATGTCAAAAGACATTTTTTATAGAGAATTAAATTTTTGACATAAAATATCTTCTGACATTTTCTTCTAAAATCACTTATTACCGAGATAAACTCTTATTTCATTCTCTGGATTTTCTATACGAAAAAACCCAGAACTCCCACTAGTTCATGCAAACGTCAGTCATTCAGTTTAGATGATCCTGACTGACGTTCGAGTCAGTTTGTAATGTGCATTCCAAGATATCTGCATTCGCCCGCGCTCTGATGATTCACGAATGATAGTTTAGTGATAATAATATAAATAACAACCACAAATTTGTGAATCATATAGTTTATGGATAATTACTCGGTAAATATTGATTCATCTTGAGAACAAGTGGCTTGAGACAAAAATGTCAAGAGACATTTTTTGTCGGAAATTTCATCAGCTACAAAAAATGTCTTTTGACATTTTTCTCTAAAATCACTCATTATCGAAATAAACCCAATTAACAAAAAAAATCAAATTCGACACTTTTAAAAAAGTCAATTGAAACTCATTAAATATCGATTTATCTCAATAATAAGCGATTTTATAAGAAAATATCAAGAGGCATTTTTCGTCAGAAATTTTCTCCTCTACAAAAAAGGTCCTATGACATTTTTCTCTAAAACCTCTCGTTAACGAGATAACCACCCAATTAATAAAACAAAATTTCCCCCCCACTAAATTACTAAATAAATATAAAAAGATAATTAAACAAAATAGTCTACACAGTCTTCCTAACCATTTTAAGAAACGAGATTCTATTTTCCTCTCATCCTACATTTCCTCATTGCCAAACCAAAAGGAGATAATAAAAATTAACGATTTCCACCCGGCGATAAATCAAACAGCAGATTTCAGTGAATAATCACTACCTATTCTTGTTTCTTACGTTTGTAAATGTTCCAGTGAATCCAAAAATCATGAATACATCGTATTTATTTGGTAGAGATGAAGAATGGGGATCGAGATATTATTTTTCCTATTATAGTGAATTTGGAGATCGAGGAGATGTCAGTATTTTTGAAGTAAGTTGTCATTTTTTAAAAAATAATAATATTTAATTAAATAATTAACAATTCGATGAAAATTGAGATTTTTTAATTATTAAGAAATTTTTTTTATTTCAAAAAATTTCGATTTTTAATAAAAATATATTTTTCCAGTAACGAATTGATGGATATCTTCAAATCCATGGGAGGTATCAAAATTTTCGTAAATACCTTTTTTTTAGCTCTCACTTTACTCTACAAAAAAGGTCTCTATGAAAAATTCGCCATCTCCCTTAGATTTCGAGATATTAATCGAAAACTGACCCTAGGATGAAATCGGCTTGAACCGTTTTACCAATTCATTACTGATTTCATGATTATAGGTCACGGTATTAGCCATCATATTCTTCACAGCAATTGGTACAAATGTGGGAATAATAATGTGCATTATCCACTATAAGGAAATGCAAACCCCGACAAATCGTTGTCTGGTGAATTTAGCAATTGCTGATCTATTATTTGCTATTGGAATTCCGGCTGTTGGGTACACGAGAATTACTCAGTCGTGGAATTTAGGTGATACTATGTGTAAATTTCTGCCCTATTCACAGGTATTTACACTCTTAATTTATTATTTAAATTAACTCAATGATCTGATTAATTTCATTTTATGAAAAAAATCAGTTTTTTGAAAATATCTCAGGATCTGAAGGAGATATCGAAATTTTTGAAAAGACCTTTTTTCTAGCTCTCTCTTCGGTCTACAAAAAAGGTCCTCATAAAAATTTTGATATCTCCCTTAGATGTGAAGATATTCATCAAAGAATAATCTTAAAATTTGTTTAAATTTAAAAAACTAATTTAAAATTCAATTAGTTTTTGTAAAATATCTCGGAAACAAGAGGAGATATCAAAATTTGTATAGAGACCTTTTTTGTAGCTCTCATCCAGCTCTACAAAAAAGGTCATTATGAAAATTCTTCCATCTCCTCTAGATTCAGAGATATTAATAAAAAAATTCAATATCAGATGAAAATTACGATTTAATTATTTCTAGCTTGTCTGTGGATTTGTATTATTATGGACTTTAACATTAATATCAATCGATAGACACAAATGTCTAGCTGTTGCCCCATACAGAAGTGTATTATCAACATCACGAGTTTACATAGCTAGTGCAATAACATGGACAACAGGATTCGCACTATTTCTTCCATTTGCTCTTTGGTTCACAACTCTAGTGAGTATTCTCATTAAATCCCAATTATTTTGAACAATTAAATACATTAATATTCCCAATTTTTCAGGTTTCCATGGATCAAAGAACAATATGTACCCTAATATTTCCAATTCACGAATTTATGAATTTTTCTTTATGTTTTATCATTTTAACTGTGATAATTGGTTGTTTATTGCCAATGTTTCTTCTAGTCTATCATTATCACAAAATATTCCAGAGGATACTCGATGCCAGGAGCAGGTGGGCAGTACCATGTGTTACAGTGGTAAATAATTGCCAGAATTGTCATATAATGATAAATCAAATTTTTATATCTCGTTAACTATTGAATTATCTCGTTAATTAAGAGTTTTAGAGAAAAATGTCAAAAGACATTTTTTGTAGAAAATTTTATCAGCTATAAAAAATGTCTTTTAACATTTTCTCCTAAAACCACTCATTACTGAGATAAAAGCAATAAACAAAAAGTTAAAAATTGATTTTTCAAGTTTTATCAATTTTTCTCTTGAAATTAATATAAAAAATGATTTATTACAGCAACAAGGGGCCTCAGTAACCCGTAGAGATTCTGAATTATCAGTAATTCAGAGTTTGGGTCTTGTTGCTGTTGGAAGAAAATATTCACGAACATCAATTACTGGTCGTGAGGGACGAACTGGGAGTCTCTCACAGAGTGAAGAAATTCGTCTTCACAGACATTTAAAAGTCGTCAGAATTCTCCTTCTCAATGTTATTGTTGTTTTAACTATGTGGTTACCAATAACAGTTGTAATGCTACTTATTTATGTAGATGGACATCGACCAACTGAGGATACAAATTTTTTTCTCAAATCCCATCACCTAATCTGGGCATTTATCATTGCACAACTCAATACTGTCGTTAATCCACTACTTTACGGTGCATTTTCCAAAAAATTTCAAACTTGTTTCACTAAATTATTCAACAGAAGACCGACTACATATACTTTGCCTATTGTTCCATAAAATTGAAAAAAAATTATATATTTATGTACATAAAGTTTATTTTTCTAATCAAACAATAGTAACAACTGGAATAATACATTTATCTTCAGTTTTCTTATAAAAAAAATAACATTTATAATTTCATAACGCATTTTTCGCGTTTATCTCCTCAATAATTGATTTTAGGAGAAAATATCAAGAGACCATTTTTGTAGTTTACAAAATTTTCCACAAAAAATGTCTCATAATATTTTTGTCTATAATCACTCATTACCGAGATAAATCAATATTTCCAAAGTCCTTAATCTACAATTATCGTTAAATCCATATATCTCATTAACAATCAATTTTATAAAAAAATATCAAGAGACATTTTTTTTAGCTGACAAAATTCTCCACAAAAAACCTCTCCACCTATTTTCCCCTAAAATCCACCAGTATCAAGATAAACCAATATTAATCAATCATAATGTCTTCTGACATTACCCAACCCCCTCAAAACCCCCAAAAAATCAAACCCCATCCTTCCTAATACTCTTTTTAATACACCCCAACTTGACCCAATCAATTCCCTTCATCTCCATCAATCCCCTCAAGCTATCAAGTTTAGCACTCAACAAAATCTCCCTATCCCCAACCGATCCCACCACCCCCTGACCACCAAAATTATTCAAAATACACCAAACCTGACCATCCCCCTCACTCACCACCACATCAATTCTCACATCAAACATCCCCACCTCCTCAACATTCCTAATCTCCAAAGGAATCTCCAAACTCGTTATCCTCTCCTTCACAATTTTCGAACTAAAAATCCTTCTCCGATCAATCCTAACATTAACAAATACTCTAGCCTCCAGTGGCAATCCCTCCAGCTTAATCTCCAAATAATCCCTCCCACTGACCCTCACAATTTTCACCACAGGTGAATAAATAGTTTTTTGTTTATGAGCATAAATATTAATTCTCTCAAGTTTCTTCTGTCCCACGATAATTTTTTTATTAATTCCCTCCAATTCTCTAGATCTCTCGCATATTCTATTGACAATAATATTTGTATTCCTTATCATATCATCCCTGAGTACATTAAACTCCCTTTTATCCCCATTTTGCCCCATTATTCCATCCATAATACTAAATTCCATCAATTTATTACCACTAGTAATCATCAAAATTGTGTCATTAAAAGTCTTTAAACAATTTATCATATCATTATCTGCTGTAAAGATAACATTGATATTCTCATTTCTACCAACAACTGATGAATCTGTGTTTATACTTCTGTGATAAATATTGTCACCATTAGTATGAAAACTCCATAATTTATCTGATATTCTTGGAGATGAGTAAATCGTTAGAGATACGATATTACCATCGTAATAGACTTTTTTCAGAGGCACCAGATCCTCAGTATTATCCTTATCAGGTAGTAAAATTACTAAATAATGTCCTTGAGTTATTAATCCAACTCCAAAGTCTTTTTTTCCTTTTTTAATTGAAATTAAATCAATTATTGAATCAATTTCAATGTGAAGAATTTCAATAATTTCACCAGTTAATTTGTAAAGTTTTCTTCCACTCGTGATTAGACAGGATTTCTTTGAATTTTCGTTGTTGATGAGAATTTGTTGTAGATCGTAATTAATTGTATTATTGATTATTTTGTAATTAATATCCTGGTATAGTTGAAACAGGGGTTCAGTTTTTTTAGTAAATTTGTCAGCCAAGTAGAGCCAATCTCTTGTGGGTGTTAAAACTTGATGAAATTCACAACCAAGTCCTATGCCTGTATTACTTAATAGTGCAAATGTGAATTTATTTGAGAGTTTGTAGATTCCTGTGGGTTCACAAATTATAAATACTCGTCCTGAGTAACTGCAGATTGTTTTAATCGGTTTTGGTGTTATTAATTTTGTGGGTTTCAAGGGTCCTGTGTCAATTATCTGCACCTCGTCGTCTGTTGTTGAGTGTGGATAATGTGAAAATATCGCAAGTTGATGTTCTTTCCAGTGAAAAAGTGATAAATTACCATAAAAATCGAGAATTTCAAGATTTTTTGATGTAAATCCAGACCTTATCTCTCTATCCGATACTTTCTGGAGGATATTATTCATTGGTTACCGTATCTTTTGAACGATACTTCATAGTTTTTGGTTGTAATTTGTTTTAATTCCTAGAAAATTAAAAAAATTTTGATAAATTTATGAATAAACAACTGTTAATCATGATTTTACTAACAAAATGATGAATATTGATTTTGAAAACTTGAGATATCTCGAGAACCATTGATTCTAGGAGGAAATATCGGGAGATCTTTTTTGTAGATCTCAAAATTTTCTACAAAAAATGTCTCTTGATATTTTTTCCTAAAACCACTCATTACCGAAATAACTCAATATTTTAAAAAAACAATAAAAATTAAAATTTCACTTTTTACCACTTTATAACCTCAATATCTTGAATTATACAAACCATTAGATAATAAACTTGTAAAGACGTCTAAACATTTGTCTTAGTCACTAATTAATCTATTATAATCGTTAAAAATAATTAAAAAAGTAGTTTTTAGTGATAAATTCATATTATCGAGAGTTGTTGATGTTCAACAGATGGAATACAGAAGGGTTCTATTATTATCGATAAAATAGTTATCATCTGTATCTAATAATATAGAAAACTACTTTACCGATATTTCACATGGGGGAAAAACTGGGGAAAAACCACAGGGAAAAGATAAAACATCTCTCTGGATTTTATTTATTAAATAAAAATGTGGAAAACTGAGTTTTATGATGCTGAAGAGGAGGAATCAGTGAGAAAATATTCAAAATTGAGGCAAGTAGCTCACGACAATGAGGGAATTGTGACAGTGACATCAGAAGAACAGGTATTTACCTTGAATTAAATTTAAAAAAAAATTTAATTTATTGATTCACATGGATAATTGGATGATTAATTAATTTTTTAATTTTTTTACAACTTCAGGAAAAAGTCGAGAAAGATGTACTGAAGCTGTACAATTTGAGTAGAGAGCCATTGTTGACTAAAAGTCGACACATTGGATTTTTAAAAAAATCGTTGATTAATATTTCATCGGCTTATGAAGTGAGTTATGAGGATTTATTGATGGTAATGAGGTGGATGATGGATTTAAGGTGATTAATATTATTTTTTGACAGTGTTTAGACTGCAGTAGACCGTGGTTGTGCTATTGGGGACTGCATGCACTGCAGATACTTGGTGAACGATTGGAGGATGATGAATATCACAATATTGTACAATTTTTATCAAAATGCCAGGATCCTGAGGGGGGATTTGGGGGTGGACCTGGTCAATATCCTCATTTGGCGTCTACTTATGCTGCTGTAGCAGCACTTTGTATTATTGAGACGAGGGAGGCATATGAGGCGATTGATCGGTTGGTTTTATTTAATTAAGAATAAGTCAATTAGGGGATGTTTTCAATCTTTAATAACTCTAGATTGGTAGAGTGAATTTTTGATTTTTTTTCCTCATTTTTAAAAACTTTTTTCTGGGTTTAAAATGAGACCAGAGTTATTGGAATCGTATTGTTTGTATTGGAGATATTGAAGATTGAAAAAGATTTTTTTTAGATTTTTTTTTTTCATTAGTTTTATTTGAGAATGGATCGTTTTTTGAGAAATATCTTGGAATCTAGGGGAGATAGGGGAATTTTGAAAGAGACCTTTTTTGTAGAGAAAGGTGAGATCTATAAAAAAGATGTTGACGAAATTTTCGATATCACCTTTAGATGCTGAGATATTCTGCAAAAAAGGATTTCATTTTGTCCCATGTTTTACTCAATTCAATCTAATTTTCATTTTATTATGACAGAGAATCACTGTATAGATTTCTCAAAACAGTGAAATTCGAGGATGGTAGCTTCAGCATGCACAGAGATGGTGAAATGGATATAAGAGGTGTTTACTGTGCAATTGCTGTTGCTAAATTAACGAATATTTATACACAATCGCTCTTCAAGAATACTGAGCAGTGGATAGCTCGATGTCAGACGTGGGAGGGTGGATTTGGAGGTTGTCCGGGGATGGAGGCACATGGGGGATACACGTACTGTGGACTAGCTTCTCTTGTACTTTTGGGGAAGACACACATGTGTCATCTACCTTCACTTCTGGTATTTATATCAACATTTATTTAAAAAACGCGATTATCTCGATAACAAGTAATTTTGGAAGAAAATATCAAGAGACATTTTTTGTTGGAAATTTTATAATCTACAAAAAAGGTCTTCTGACATTTTCTTTTTAAATCATTCGTTCTCGAGATAAATGCAGAATTGGTAAGATAGAAAAATTGAATTGAAAAATTTCGTGATTTCAGGATAAATGGGTTTATTGTTTAATTTGTTTGTTTCATGTCGATGCAGCGATGGCTAGTAAATAAACAAATGCAGCTAGAGGGTGGATTTCAAGGAAGAACGAATAAATTAGTCGACGGTTGTTATTCATTCTGGCAGGGTGCATCATTTCCCCTGATTCATGCTATTTTATCCAACGAAGCTAATCTACCAAATACTAATTATTGGCTGTTTGATCAAGCAGCGCTGCAAGAGTACTTACTCATATGCTGTCAGCATCCTTACGGAGGACTTCTTGATAAACCAGAGAAGTAAACACTTTAATCACTGCAAATTTGTAAATCGCAATTTGAATTTTCCCCTTTTCCCTAAAACGTCATTTATCTCGTTAATGAGTGATTTAATCAAAAAATATCAAGAGACCTTTTTTGTAGCTCATAAAATTCCCCCAAAAAATTATCTTTTGACATTTTCTTCTACACTCACTCATTATCAAGATATTCCCTAAAACGTAAAAAATCCATTTTTCCAAAAAGTCCAATTCTCCATTTTCATTAATTGTGTTTATCTCCTGAATAAATGATCCCATCAAAAAAAGTCAAAAGACCTTTTTTGTAGCTGATAAAATTCTTCAAAAAAACTGTCTCTTGACATTTTTTCCTAAACCCCCTTATTCTCTAAATAACCCCATAACTACCACTTCACTAGTCCAAATTCCCTCAAAATCTTCCATATCATTACTTTATCCATTAATAACACAAAATATTCCATTTGTTCACAGAAATCGTGATATATATCACACATGTTACGGACTCTCAGGTCTCTCGATAGCCCAGAATTCACCAACACCCCTGATAGTCGGCAGAAAGCATCAAAATTCAGTTGAAATAATACATCCTTTATACAATTTAGTCCTCTCCTCAGTGGCAAATGCCCTAACCCACTTTAACAAACTCCCCCTCCCCGATTGATTACCCCCCTCCACCCCTCACTAGCCAATGAAAAAAAAAAAAAAAAAAACAATAAAAAACCCCACGAGAAGGACCAAAAGAAGTTGAGCATAATTCAAAAAATAATTTTTTTTATAACCTAACAAAATCACTCACTGTAACTCAATCAAAAAACCAACAATTAATCCCAAAAAAACTATAAAATCAATGTTATTTAGTCCCTCCAGATGATCACCACTCTTTTAATAAAACAATTAAACCGTTAAACCCAATAATTGAATTTAAAAAACCCTCTCTTTATCATCAAAATTAAAAACGCCCTCACGACGTTCACTCGTAAACTAAAAAAAATTGAGGTTATGTTCATGTTCTCCATTCTAAAATGGAACATTCTAACCTAAAAATTCCATCAAAAGTTGGAAAATTCACTCGAGGCTATGAAAATCAGGGATAATTGAATTTTATCATTAATAAATAATAAAAGAATATTGTTAAATAATAATTAAGTGATGGCAAAATACATAGCCCAAATAATAGTGCTGGGTACACAAGTAGTTGGACGAGCATTTGCTCGTGCATTGCGTCAGGAGATAGCAGCTAGTCAGGAAGCAGCTAAACGTGGTGGTGGTGGTGTACAGGGGGCAAATCGGGCAGCAGTTAATGCTAGAACAGGAATGTCACTGGAGGAGGCATTAAAAATTTTAAATGTTGATAAACCAGATCAGAAAGAGCTCATTGATAAGAATTACAAGTATCTCATGGAGGCAAATGACAGAGCTAAAGGTGGATCATTTTATCTTCAATCAAAAATAGTGAGGGCTAAGGAGAGAATTGACGAGGAATTACAACATCATAAAACACAATCAGAACCTCTAAAAAATGAGAATAAATAATACAATAAATTTTCTTAGTCTTGTACATATTAATCAATTATTAAAATTCATTATTGTTTAACAATTAATGATATAACGTACCTGATAATCATTCAAGCTTCAGGGAGATTCAAAGTATGTAATAAATTTTGGCGACTAAGTCATCACAATGTTGTTATTCCTGTTTTTCCACTACGTTAATGAGCGACTGGCTTGGATGATTGATTTATTCGATGTCTCCACTGATATTCTATTATTTTGTTGTATTCAACAATATTAATGATTGTGTTTCGACTATGCAATGAGCTATCAATGCTGACAACTATTATTATCGTATTAATGACAATCCGGTGTTATAAAAGCCGAGCTGTCGACTCGGAGAGTTCATACCAACTTCAACAGTCTTAGTAAGATTCCAATTTTTCAATAGAAATTTCTGAAACTGAAGTCATGGAGCTCTTGAAATTATCTCTCCTCTTGGTGGCTATTGCCATTGGTTTTGTTTCATACGCTCAGGCTGAGTGCATTATAGTCGCAGGTGAAATGATTTGGTAAGTAATATTAATATACGTCATATTTCTTCATCTTCTCAGAAAAATTTTATTACTGAACAAAAGTGTATTCTCCTGATCATTTCATTATAGTCAATGACTGTTTCATCGTCGATAATTGCCATGATTAATTTCATTTTTTTATTTGCAGTCGTGATAAGTAAATGATGAAGAACCATCGATTATGCTACTTGAGGATTCGACCTGGTGTTTCATGGACATATGTGAAGTGACCATTGAAATTTGACAATCCAAAATTATTTGTATTCGGCATGAGAATTATTATGGAAATCTCACTCTTCTAATCATTGAAAATAAAAGATATTGGCGTTATTACAACAAGTACTGTAGAGTTTTCTTAGTTTTTCGCTTCTGGATAAGGTATAAGAATACTTTTCTCAATCTTCCCCTTTCGGCCTATTGTCCCGCCAAAAAGTTCTTCCATTCCCCATGCATTGCTCATACTCAATAACGGGTACATCAATATAACGCTATTGAGAAGCCTAGGATTTCCAATTGGAAAAAGAGTGAGTGCACATCCTCCGATTTCCAATTACTTTTTTTGGTTTCCAAGAGGATTTGAAGAGGAATTTTCCGGTAGGTACAACGCCAGAGTTGTCATAAATATTACAATGACAACGATTTATATAAATAGCTCATTGCATACTGGAAAAGCAAGAATGACAACATCATCACCACTTCCATTATATAACGACTTGACCGTTAAAGTCGTATCCATTATATTGAATATATAAACAAGTAGGTAGCAGCAACATGCTGCTGTAGATTTGTAACTACAGATTTGCGGTTGTAGAGTTTGTTAATTTTACGTGTGCGTTTTTTTCACTCTCCTCTAAAATTCAAAAAATTCCGATTTTTAGATATGACCAGTCGTATTACATACTTTTTGAATCCACCGATCGATTCTTTTCTAACTTTTTGAGTAGTTTGTGGGAAAGGTACTGATAGTCTCTGCGAAGCGACAGCCCGAGGAGGGCATTTTAAGTGGAGAATGCCTCACCCCTGGAACCGGCCCATGAAAAATTTTGTCTTTTCGATTCTTTCTCGTTTGATATCTTCAAAATAGCTGCCCGGCTACTCAGAACTCGCGGAAGAAAGTAGAAAAGAGTTGAATTAGAGAAAATGTCAAAATTGGCCATTTTGACTTGAGAATGGCCCACCCCTGATACCGGCCCACCAAAAGTTTTGTCTTCGATCTTTTCTCATCCAATATCTCGATAATATCAATAATAGTTGAAGTATTATATCCGAAAATGAAAAAAATGATGATTCTTTGTAGAAATTGAAAAAAGTTATAAAATCACGGTCTGGTAATGAAAGAAACCTTCATCATAAAGTTGATTAACAATGAATGATTGTATTGATTGTCAACTTTTTATTCGCCTCCCGATTGGTCGATGAATCGATCAATGATTTCCATGGCTACGAGGATGTTATTTTCTTATTTGAATCAAACTACGCGCAGTTCACGTGTAGTTGGAGCCTTTTGTTTTGAACAAATCATCGGAAAACATGTTCCGGGCGTGCCAGACTTTGGGTTTCAGACCTCTTAGGGATCAAATCATCTCAGAAATCGATTGGAAAAGACTAGAAGTCGCTATCTCCAGTGGTTTTCGAGAAAATTTGATTTTTTGAAATTTTCAAAACTTTGATTCAACTTTTTGGCCTATCGATCATCGATAGACGGGTTTTGGCCTCTCACACTCTGGGTTCCGCACCCCCCAAGCTCAAATCATCTCAAAAATCGATTAGAAAAGACTAGAAGTCGCTATCTCCTCTGGTTTTCGAGAAAATTTGATTTTTTGAAATTTTTAAAACTTTGATTGCACTTTTTGGCCTATCGATCATCGATAGACGGGTTTTGGCCTCTCACACTCTGGGTTCCGCACCTCCCAAGCTCAAATCATCTCAGAAATCGATTGGAAAAGACTAGAAGTCGCTATCTCCTTTGGTTTCCGAGAAAATTTGATTTTTTGAAATTTTCAAAACTTTGAAACCTGTTCTTGGCCTATCGATCATCGACAGACGGGTTTTGGCCTCTCACACTCTGGGTTCCGCACCTCCCAAGCTCAAATAATCTCAGAAATCGATTGAAACAGACTAGAAGTCGCTATCTCCTGTGGTTTTCGAGAAAATTTGATTTTTTGAAATTTTCAAAACTTTGATTCAACTTTTTGGCCTATCGATCATCGATAGACGGGTTTTGGCCTCTCACACTCTGGGTTCCGCACCTCCCAAGTATCAAATCATCTCAGAAATCGATTGGAAAAGACTAGAAGTCGCTATCTCCTTTGGTTTCCGAGAAAATTTGATTTTTTGAAATTTTCAAAACTTTGAAACCTGTTCTTGGCCTATCGATCATCGACAGACGGGTTTTGGCCTCTCACACTCTGGGTTCCGCACCTCCCAAGCTCAAATCATCTCAGAAATCGATTGAAACAGACTAGAAGTCGCTATCTCTTGTGGTTTTCGAGAAAATTTAATTTTTTGAAATTTTCAAAACTTTGATTCCACTTTTTGGCCTATCGATCATCGATAGACGGGTTTTGGCCTCTCACACTCTGGGTTCCGCACCTCCCAAGCTCAAATCATCTCAGAAATCGATTGGAAAAGACTAGAAGTCGCTATCTCTTGTGGTTTTCGAGAAAATTTGATTTTTTGAAATTTTCAAAACTTTGATTCCACTTTTTGGCCTATCGATCATCGATAGACGGGTTTTGGCCTCTCACACTCTGGGTTCCGCACCTCCCAAGCTCAAATCATCTCAGAAATCGATTGAAACAGACTAGAAGTCGCTATCTCTTGTGGTTTTGAGAAAATTTGATTTTTTGAAATTTTCAAAACTTTGATTCCACTTTTTGGCCTATCGATCATCGATAGACGGGTTTTGGCCTCTCACACTCTGGGTTCCGCACCTCCCAAGCTCAAATCATCTCAGAAATCGATTGGAAAAGACTAGAAGTCGCTATCTCCTTTGGTTTCCGAGAAAATTTGATTTTTTGAAATTTTCAAAACTTTGAAACCTGTTCTTGGCCTATCGATCATCGATAGACGGGTTTTGGCCTCTCACACTCTGGGTTCCGCACCTCCCAAGCTCAAATCATCTCAGAAATCGATTGAAACAGACTAGAAGTCGCTATCTCTTGTGGTTTTCGAGAAAATTTGATTTTTTGAAATTTTCAAAACTTTGATTCCACTTTTTGGCCTATCGATCATCGATAGACGGGTTTTGGCCTCTCACACTCTGGGTTCCGCACCTCCCAAGCTCAAATCATCTCAGAAATCGATTGGAAAAGACTAGAAGTCGCTATCTCCTTTGGTTTCCGAGAAAATTTGATTTTTTGAAATTTTCAAAACTTTGAAACCTGTTCTTGGCCTATCGATCATCGATAGACGGGTTTTGGCCTCTCACACTCTGGGTTCCGCACCTCCCAAGCTCAAATAATCTCAGAAATCGATTGAAACAGACTAGAAGTCGCTATCTCCTGTGGTTTTCGAGAAAATTTGATTTTTTGAAATTTTCAAAACTTTGATTCCACTTCTTGGCCTATCGATCATCGATAGACGGGTTTTGGCCTCTCACACTCTGGGTTCCGCACCTCCCAAGCTCAAATCATCTCAGAAATCGATTGGAAAAGACTAGAAGTCGCTATCTCTTGTGGTTTTCGAGAAAATTTGATTTTTTGAAATTTTCAAAACTTTGATTCCACTTTTTGGCCTATCGATCATCGATAGACGGGTTTTGGCCTCTCACACTCTGGGTTCCGCACCCCCCAAGCTCAAATCATCTCAGAAATCGATTGAAACAGACTAGAAGTCGCTATCTCTTGTGGTTTTCGAGAAAATTTGATTTTTTGAAATTTTCAAAACTTTGATTCCACTTTTTGGCCTATCGATCATCGATAGACGGGTTTTGGCCTCTCACACTCTGGGTTCCGCACCCCCCAAGCTCAAATCATCTCAGAAATCGATTGAAACAGACTAGAAGTCGCTATCTCTTGTGGTTTTCGAGAAAATTTGATTTTTTGAAATTTTCAAAACTTTGATTCCACTTTTTGGCCTATCGATCATCGATAGACGGGTTTTGGCCTCTCACACTCTGGGTTCCGCACCTCCCAAGCTCAAATCATCTCAGAAATCGATTGGAAAAGACTAGAAGTCGCTATCTCCTTTGGTTTCCGAGAAAATTTGATTTTTTGAAATTTTCAAAACTTTGATTCCACTTTTTGGCCTATCGATCATCGATAGACGGGTTTTGGCCTCTCACACTCTGGGTTCCGCACCTCCCAAGCTCAAATCATCTCAGAAATCGATTGAAACAGACTAGAAGTCGCTATCTCTTGTGGTTTTCGAGAAAATTTGATTTTTTGAAATTTTCAAAACTTTGATTCCACTTTTTGGCCTATCGATCATCGATAGACGGGTTTTGGCCTCTCACACTCTGGGTTCCGCACCTCCCAAGCTCAAATCATCTCAGAAATCGATTGGAAAAGACTAGAAGTCGCTATCTCTTGTGGTTTTCGAGAAAATTTGATTTTTTGAAATTTTCAAAACTTTGATTCCACTTTTTGGCCTATCGATCATCGATAGACGGGTTTTGGCCTCTCACACTCTGGGTTCCGCACCTCCCAAGCTCAAATCATCTCAGAAATCGATTGAAACAGACTAGAAGTCGCTATCTCTTGTGGTTTTCGAGAAAATTTGATTTTTTGAAATTTTCAAAACTTTGATTCCACTTTTTGGCCTATCGATCATCGATAGACGGGTTTTGGCCTCTCACACTCTGGGTTCCGCACCTCCCAAGCTCAAATCATCTCAGAAATCGATTGAAACAGACTAGAAGTCGCTATCTCTTGTGGTTTTCGAGAAAATTTGATTTTTTGAAATTTTCAAAACTTTGATTCCACTTTTTGGCCTATCGATCATCGATAGACGGGTTTTGGCCTCTCACACTCTGGGTTCCGCACCTCCCAAGCTCAAATCATCTCAGAAATCGATTGGAAAAGACTAGAAGTCGCTATCTCCTTTGGTTTCCGAGAAAATTTGATTTTTTGAAATTTTCAAAACTTTGATTCCACTTTTTGGCCTATCGATCATCGATAGACGGGTTTTGGCCTCTCACACTCTGGGTTCCGCACCTCCCAAGCTCAAATCATCTCAGAAATCGATTGAAACAGACTAGAAGTCGCTATCTCTTGTGGTTTTCGAGAAAATTTGATTTTTTGAAATTTTCAAAACTTTGATTCCACTTTTTGGCCTATCGATCATCGATAGACGGGTTTTGGCCTCTCACACTCTGGGTTCCGCACCCCCCAAGCTCAAATCATCTCAGAAATCGATTGGAAAAGACTAGAAGTCGCTATCTCTTGTGGTTTTCGAGAAAATTTGATTTTTTGAAATTTTCAAAACTTTGATTCCACTTTTTGGCCTATCGATCATCGATAGACGGGTTTTGGCCTCTCACACTCTGGGTTCCGCACCCCCCAAGCTCAAATCATCTCAGAAATCGATTGAAACAGACTAGAAGTCGCTATCTCTTGTGGTTTTCGAGAAAATTTGATTTTTTGAAATTTTCAAAACTTTGATTCCACTTTTTGGCCTATCGATCATCGATAGACGGGTTTTGGCCTCTCACACTCTGGGTTCCGCACCCCCCAAGCTCAAATCATCTCAGAAATCGATTGGAAAAGACTAGAAGTCGCTATCTCCTTTGGTTTCCGAGAAAATTTGATTTTTTGAAATTTTCAAAACTTTGATTCCACTTTTTGGCCTATCGATCATCGATAGACGGGTTTTGGCCTCTCACACTCTGGGTTCCGCACCTCCCAAGCTCAAATCATCTCAGAAATCGATTGAAACAGACTAGAAGTCGCTATCTCTTGTGGTTTTCGAGAAAATTTGATTTTTTGAAATTTTCAAAACTTTGATTCCACTTTTTGGCCTATCGATCATCGATAGACGGGTTTTGGCCTCTCACACTCTGGGTTCCGCACCTCCCAAGCTCAAATCATCTCAGAAATCGATTGGAAAAGACTAGAAGTCGCTATCTCTTGTGGTTTTCGAGAAAATTTGATTTTTTGAAATTTTCAAAACTTTGATTCCACTTTTTGGCCTATCGATCATCGATAGACGGGTTTTGGCCTCTCACACTCTGGGTTCCGCACCTCCCAAGCTCAAATCATCTCAGAAATCGATTGAAACAGACTAGAAGTCGCTATCTCTTGTGGTTTTCGAGAAAATTTGATTTTTTGAAATTTTCAAAACTTTGATTCCACTTTTTGGCCTATCGATCATCGATAGACGGGTTTTGGCCTCTCACACTCTGGGTTCCGCACCTCCCAAGCTCAAATCATCTCAGAAATCGATTGAAACAGACTAGAAGTCGCTATCTCTTGTGGTTTTCGAGAAAATTTGATTTTTTGAAATTTTCAAAACTTTGATTCCACTTTTTGGCCTATCGATCATCGATAGACGGGTTTTGGCCTCTCACACTCTGGGTTCCGCACCTCCCAAGCTCAAATCATCTCAGAAATCGATTGGAAAAGACTAGAAGTCGCTATCTCCTTTGGTTTCCGAGAAAATTTGATTTTTTGAAATTTTCAAAACTTTGAAACCTGTTCTTGGCCTATCGATCATCGATAGACGGGTTTTGGCCTCTCACACTCTGGGTTCCGCACCTTCCAAGCTCAAATCATCTCAGAAATCGATTGGAAAAGACTAGAAGTCGCTATCTCCTTTGGTTTCCGAGAAAATTTGATTTTTTGAAATTTTCAAAACTTTGAAACCTGTTCTTGGCCTATCGATCATCGACAGACGGGTTTTGGCCTCTCACACTCTGGGTTCCGCACCTCCCAAGCTCAAATCATCTCAGAAATCGATTGAAACAGACTAGAAGTCGCTATCTCTTGTGGTTTTCCAGAAAATTTGATTTTTTGAAATTTTCAAAACTTTGATTCCACTTTTTGGCCTATCGATCATCGATAGACGGGTTTTGGCCTCTCACACTCTGGGTTCCGCACCTCCCAAGCTCAAATCATCTCAGAAATCGATTGGAAAAGACTAGAAGTCGCTATCTCTTGTGGTTTTCGAGAAAATTTGATTTTTTGAAATTTTCAAAACTTTGATTCCACTTTTTGGCCTATCGATCATCGATAGACGGGTTTTGGCCTCTCACACTCTGGGTTCCGCACCTCCCAAGCTCAAATCATCTCAGAAATCGATTGAAACAGACTAGAAGTCGCTATCTCTTGTGGTTTTCGAGAAAATTTGATTTTTTGAAATTTTCAAAACTTTGATTCCACTTTTTGGCCTATCGATCATCGATAGACGGGTTTTGGCCTCTCACACTCTGGGTTCCGCACCTCCCAAGCTCAAATCATCTCAGAAATCGATTGGAAAAGACTAGAAGTCGCTATCTCCTTTGGTTTCCGAGAAAATTTGATTTTTTGAAATTTTCAAAACTTTGAAACCTGTTCTTGGCCTATCGATCATCGATAGACGGGTTTTGGCCTCTCACACTCTGGGTTCCGCACCGCCCAAGCTCAAATAATCTCAGAAATCGATTGAAACAGACTAGAAGTCGCTATCTCCTGTGGTTTTCGAGAAAATTTGATTTTTTGAAATTTTCAAAACTTTGAAACCTGTTCTTGGCCTATCAATCATCGATAGACGGGTTTTGGCCTCTCACGCTCGTTCCGCACCTCCCAAGCTCAAATTATCTCAGAAATCGATTGGAAAAGACTAGAAGTCGCTATCTCCTTTGGTTTCCGAGAAAATTTGATTTTTTGAAATTTTCAAAACTTTGAAACCTGTTCTTGGCCTATCGATCATCGATAGACGGGTTTTGGCCTCTCACACTCTGGGTTCCGCACCTCCCAAGCTCAAATCATCTCAGAAATCGATTGAAACAGACTAGAAGTCGCTATCTCCTGTGGTTTTCGGGAAACTTTGATTTTTTGAAATTCCACTTCTTGGCTGATCAAACATTTAAAAACGGATTTCTGGCATTGATTATAAGGTCGTCGCGTGTGACAGCGCACATGATGTCCTAGTATCCGTTTAATTTACAGTTTATAGATTTGATTATTGATTTTAATAAGAGATATAACAAATTGTACGCCTAGATCCTAGATATTATGAATAATAAACTGCATATTCAACACTTGAAAATGGTTTAAACGCCGTTAATTGAAAATTTTGTCACTTTTGAGAGAATTCTACCTCACCATCCCTTGATACCATAATTTTTCGTGGTGGGGATACCATATTCTCTGGTACAAACAATTTCTCAAGCCTTTGGGGAATATTTTGATGCAATATTGTTGATAATTGAGTAAGCAACGTGAGTTCTATGTGCCTGATGGAAGAGGATAATTGAAAAGTGATTGAATTGATTGTTAATTATTGAAGAACAGATCATAAAACAAGAAGACTGGACTTGTCAAGAGGTATTATAATATTTTTAGGTTATACAATGAATACTACTCCATTTCCATAAATATTCTCTCATCAAAATAACTGAAATCAATAATCAATAGTTCAAATTTAATAACGAAATCATCAATCAATATATCTCCATAACAGATAGACTTTGGAAAAAAAAACTCAAAGGACCATTTTTGTAGAGATTTTCTTTGCCTACAAATAAGGTCTCTTGACATTTTCTCTCATATCGCAAAAACAAATTCTCATTGATATTTCAATAATTTCCAGAGCCAAAAAAAAATAATTGAAAAATCATGGTGAGGTACATAGAGTTCCAAGCAGTAGTCCTCGCAGGAGGAAAGGGCTCGAGGATGACTGAACTAACTGCAGGCAAGCCAAAGTGCCTTCTCCCAGTCCACAATCTTCCAATGATTTACTACCCCTTAATCTCCCTGGAAAAGGCAGGTTTCACTGAAGCAATTGTCATCGTAACAGAATCAGCTCGTAAAGAAGTTTCTCTAGTCCTCGATAAACTCAATCTCACTTTAAAACCAGAGATCATTGGTATACCAGATACCGAGGATTTAGGAACAGCTGATGCTGTGAGATTCATCAGTGATAAAATCCATAAAGACTTTATCGTAATTTCCTGCGATTTAATTGCTGATATCGATATTTCTGTAATTCTTAATTCATACAGAAAACATAATGCAACTATAACAGCACTAATGTTGCCAGCTCCTAAAGTACCTGTAGGATTCGTTACACCTGGGCCCAAGAGTAAACCAAAACCAGAGACTGATTTAATTGGAATTGACAACAGAACTAATCGATTAGTTTTTCTCGCCTCTGCATCTGATTTTGAGGAGAATTTTAATATCTCTCAGAAGCTATTGAGGAAGCATACGAGCTTCACTATTCATTCAAAATTACTGGATGGCCATTTCTATATTATGAAAAAATGGGTGCTCGACTTTCTGGTGCATAACAAGTAATTTTTTTTTATTTCATTCATCGGGATTGATGGGAGGATTTTGATTTAGTTTTAGTAGAGGAAATTGATTTTTAAAAAATTCTGACTTGTCGAAAAATTGAATATCATGTCATAATTAAATTTTTTAATTCTATTTCGAAGGAATTATGGAACCCTAAAGGGTGAACTCCTTCCTTACATCGTCAGCAAACAATTGAGCAGACCATCAAAACAAGCTCTAGACGATAAAAACACTTCGATAGTTAAAATGGACATTAGAGAGGATATTTTCAGATTTGCTGTTGAAAAATCATCGGATACATTGATAAAGGAAATGTCTGCATACAATGACCACTCCTGCGATCTCGAGGGTGTTTATCACGGAGACTCAATCAGATGCTATGCACATCTCATCACTGATAAGTTTGGACTCAGAGCAAACACTGTGCAAATGTACAGTTTAGCTAATAGTCAGGTAATTTATCAAATAAATTTCTTCGAAAGGATAAAAACAAGAATATCTTTGAAAAAAGGTGGTTTAGGGAAATTTATCAAGAGATTTTTTTTGTAAAAAATTTAATTTCCTACAAAAAATGTCTTTTGATATTATCCTCTAAATCCCCTTGTTTCAAAGATATTTGTCAATATCGATTAGTTACAGAATTAAAATTCTGATTTTTCAAGTAAATTTTTTTTCTTTTCAGCTTTCTCAGCTTCCATTCTGCAATATAACGTGTAACCTTATCTCTCCATTGGCTACTGTTAAAAGTACTCAAGTGACTAATTGTAGGATTGATGAGGGAGCCTTTGTGGACGAGAAAACTTCGATTAAACAGAGTCACATTGGTCCTAATTCTGTAATAGAACCAAAAACGAGAGTTGCAGACTCTGTTATCATGGGAAATGTCGTAATCAAACAGAGGTATTATTCGATTATTTATTCTGTGTTTTTCATACATTAATTATTATTTTTTACCATTTTTACAGATGTGTCATCATCAACTGCATTTTGTGTAATAATTGCATCATCGAAGAGGGCACAGAGCTCAAAGATTGCCTCGTTGGTGCTCAACATATAGTTCCTGGTGGTGGGAATCACTCTCGTGAAGTTTTAACTGATGTAGACAGGCTTATGGAAATTTAATAAAATTGTATATTCGTGTTATTTCGAATTTTCAATTATTTTTATCATTCCAAATCTTTCATGACTATTTCCAAGATTTTTTTTACTCTCATGAGAATCGTCTTTGGAGAATATCTCGGTAATTATCAAGTTTAGAAATAAATGTCAAAATACCTTTTTTAATGTTTTAATGTTTATAAAAAAATTATTTTCAAAAACCGGAAATTAATAGTCCGCCATCTCCAACATCCGGTTCCCCCACTCCCCACTACAGCGCCCCCTATCATTTCTTTTTGAGTGTTCTTCCCTGCAAAATGGTAAGAAAATAATAACACCTGAAAAATCCGTTAAATTCCCAGTAATCCATGAATAAAATTCAAATAAAATGAATCAAAAGAGTGCGTCACGCTCTAAAAAACGAAATCCCTTCAATATTTATCCTAAAACATAATCGAATAAGTGAAGTTTATCAAGTGTCTGAATTTTAGAGGTTATACCCGCTCACGTCACCCAGGATTTGTTTTTGTCCACATGTGTTGTCCCAATATCAACAATTACCTCTGAATAATCAATGAAAATAATTGAAAAAGTGGTAAAAATTGTTTTGTGATTTTTCTTGTAGACGAAGGGTACATCGAGCTTTGGAAAGCGTCGCAATAAGACACACACGCTCTGCAGGCGTTGTGGTAGATCTTCTTATCATATTCAAAAGTCAGAATGTGCACAATGTGGATATCCAGCTAAGAAGATGCGTTCCTGTAAGTATTTGATTGATGAAAAAACCACTCATTTATGTTTGGAGTTGTGAAACAAGACGAATCAAGTCAAGATGGAGAAATTTTGAATAGGACCTTTTTTGTAGCTAAAATTCTGCTCTACAAAAAAGGTCTCTAGGAAAATTTTGTTATTTTCTTTGGATTTCGAGATATTCATTAAAAACTAAAGTCAAATTGAAATTGATTATCATGAAAAAAAAAAGATGACTCTCATTCTGATTATTCCCAACAGACAACTGGTCCATCAAAGCTAAAAGGAGGAAGACCACTGGAACTGGACGTATGCGTCACCTCAAGATCGTTCGTCGCAAGTTCAAGTGAGTACTCATAATAATTCATAAATCAAAAAATAATTTATCAATCAACTGTAATTACGAGATAAATTCAATCACAATTACTTTTAATTACAAAAGAAAAAAATATTATTTTGAAATTTAAAGATTCACACTAGGGAAGGACAATGAATTAATCACTGAATCAATATTTCCATAAATATTATACTTTATCCAAATGCCTCGAACAATAAACACAGTAATGAGTTGAAGTTTAACAATAAAACTGGCGCCATTTGAGCCTCTGCTATCTCATATTTACCTTCTCGACTTTCCCGAGAACAGGGACAGCGATGATTGATTTATCTTGGGTTAATTCATCATGTGAAGAATAATTTTTACAGAGTTATTAATTGTCTCACTTTTATCTCTGCAGGAATGGATTCAGGGAGGGACTTCCAAAGCCAAAAGCAGTAGCGGCTAAATAATTTACGCTGTAATTAATCATCTGTTTGACTTCAATAAAGATCACGAAGTTTTGTAAAACATAAATCGTTATTCATTCATTACTCTTTTTAAATTAAAATGAAAACAAATGAAAATTTGGATTTTTATGAAAAAAAAAATCTTTTGACATTTTCTTCTAAAATCACTCATTATCGAAATAATTGCATGATTCATCGGAAGGAAAGTAGTGAAATAATGAAAGGAAAAAGAGAACTCACAATTTCGTCGATATTTTCAAAAATAATGGGATTAGAATAATTTTTCAAAGCGCCTTTTACAGAAAATTCCTTGTTCTACAAAAAAAATCTCTTAACATTTTTTTCTAAACCCATGAGTTTCAAATATATACCCAAAATAAACAATAGAAAATTAATAGACTCATTTTTTTCCATGACTTCATGACAAAATTGTACATCAGATCTAAATAGATAATAGATATTAGACTTTATTATTTGCTTGTTTGCACCTGCAACCTAGTTTACATATCTATGATAACAAACAATAGGTGAAAGAACTCAAATGGAAATTGAGTCATGTTTAATGATGATAATTAAAAAAAAAAAGGAAACAAAAGTCGATGCGCAAATAAAATGTTCATCCGAGCTGAAGTATTTATCGTGCCTCAGGATTTCATAACGTGTCAGTCGTTAATTATCATTTGACTTGACGTGAACAATAATGTTTCATCGTCTGGGGTGGAAATAAAACTCCAGTTGATTCAATTTCAATTGACGAAATTTATTTTTTCAAAAACCATTTTTGGGAGATTAGCAGTCTCCCATTTGGTTTTTTAATTGAATATTTGTTGAGGTGGTGGAACGGTATGCCCCGAAGACAACCCCACAGTCCCATTCTTCGATCATACAAACGCCAGAGAATCAAGAGTATTATTCACAAGGACAATTGGAAATAGTGGAAACAACAACTTCCTTTTTCTTGCTTGAAATTTTTTTTTATTCCAATTTTTTTTTCTATTGAGAGGAGAGAAATAAAGAGAAAATTTCACGAGGGAAAATAAGGAAGCTATCAGGATTCTCTTCGGCAAATTGAAAGCAGAATGAATCTGCCGTAATTTCTGGTAGAAAAGGGTGACTTTTTTTGTTATATAAATGGGGATTATTCGAAATCTTTTGTTTGGTGAGTAAAAAATATTTACCCTATTATTTCCGATTCATAACAAGTCGTTTTTCCATAATTACCAGAAAACCTTTTTGTCAGTAATTATCTTTATCTGAAAAAAGTCTATAGACTTTTCAATTTTTCTAAAGGTAAATATCTGATCATAACAAACACGGTTAGTTGTGGTGTGATGATGGGAGTGGGAGACGCGATCCAGCAGAAATCAGACATCTTGAAGCGAAAATTTCTCAAATCTACAAAACTACCTGATAATGATGAATTAACAATGCATAATTCAAACAATTATCCAGAGGATGAAACACAAAGGAGTATAATTCTCGCCAATACATCATCAGAGAGGCAGACCCCGGACGATTCATTGGACCAAATTAGAATCAGGAACATGCTAGCAGTGGGAATTGCACAAGGCCCATTCCACCATTACTTCTATGCAATTTTGGATAAGGTTTTACCTGGAAGAAATGCAGGTTCCATCGTGAAAAAGACAGTTTTGGATCAAACTATTGCCAGTCCTACCTGTCTTGCCATCTTCTTCTTCGGTCATGGGGCACTGGAACAGAGGGATAATGATGATATGTTGAAAGAAATTCGCAACAAGTTCTTCAGCACTTACAAGGTCGATTGTTGCTTCTGGCCGCCAACTCAGATGATCAATTTCCTTCTTCTACCTGTTCAGTACAGGGTCATCTATGTCAATGTCATGAATATTATTTATGATATGTTTCTATCTTATGCTAAATACGTGAGTACAATTTATGGATAAAAATAACTCAACAATCCAATCTTATTTTTTTTATAATCAATTTGTTTCCTTTTTTTGCAGGATTGCGATTCATTTTAGTGCAAAGTAATGTTTGGATAGATTGATAGAGATTGAATGTAGTTGAAAGAAATATTTCTGTATTTTTATTAAATAAAATTTTCATTCATTATCCAGTTTAGCATCAATCGTAACAAATAATGCATTGCAATAATTTTCAAATGAATGAAGAACTATTTTACAAAAAAATTCGTTTGATATTGGAGTCGGGTGGAAAAATCAAAAAATCATTTATCAACTGCGTAGACTAAATTAAAATTAGCCTTTTCTCATAATGGCGTTTGGGTCAAATCAATGTCACGCAGAGGATCGGGGTTCGATTCCCACATATATCACCCATTTTCATCTCAAAATCCATTGTCAACGAATCTTCCTATAAATATGAAGATTAAATAACTTTTTTCAAATAATGAAAATGATCGAGAACGCATTATCAATATTATTAATGTCACAACACGTTGACAAGAACGTCTATTTGTTCATAAGATTTTAAACTCTTTTGTGACTGTAATTCAACTGTCGTCGATATTCAAACAATACTCAATTGTTGATTCAGAAGTACATAAAAACACAAACAATTTGATACTTAACTGGATCCAAATGCGATAAGGATGCTATCGTGTTTGAGCCGTCATGCAGGCGCCAAAAGTTGTGAAGATTATTAGGGATTTTTATAAATTATCGAATTATCTCAGAATGTAATTTTAAGAGGAAATATTAAAAGATATTTTTTGTGAATGATGAATTTTCACCTTTGAAAAAAATTTGAGAAAATTTTCCCGCCCCCAACCACCCCCTTAGATGGTAGCTTGCACCAATCCCTCTTTACCATCAGAGTCATAATAATAAATAAAAATAAAACTGATGATGCAGCAGAAACCGATATTTCCATCAAAACTCTGTAATGTCACTGACTTGGATTTTCAGTGTAACAAAAGTCCCCCCCCCCCCCCCTTCCCAACCACTGACATTGCCCGTCAGGACGTTTCAACTTTCTGTTCTGCCAGCAAGCACAGAATCCCCCCACCCCTCTCACACACTCTCACTCTCTCTCTCTCTAATAACACATACCCGTATAAACTCATAACCCAAATATATATATATATATGAGAGAAAGGTGTGGGGGTAGAAAAGAATAGGAGACAAACGAAATGCATAAAGGGAAAAGAGGTCTCGATATGTATGTGTTTGGTGTATAATATAATAGTATTGGTGTTGGGAACCCAAGCGATTAGCGTCGAGCATAACCACCGCATCAGTTTGATACACACTTGGTAATATTAGTGTGTTTGGGGGGGTTCGAAAAAAAAGAAGTGGTCGGTACAAAATCGATTTTTCATTTACTTTTATCTCCATTAAAATTAATCAAATAGAACCGGTGATAATAATTAATTGATTGAATCATAATGTCGACAAAGAGGAAAAATACAGGGGGTAAGAAGGGAAAGAGCAAGTCCAAGAGAGTTGAGTATGACGAGGAGGATATTTCAAGTGAGCATGAATCTGATCTTGAGGATGCCGACGCCGGTTCTAACGCTGATGCTGAGGACGCCAACGATGATGAGCTCAATGATGTCTCTAACATTCCTGAATTACAAGCACCAGAGGTCAATATTTACTTATAATTTGCCATTAATAGAAATAATGCAATTTTTTTCAAATTCCTTGTTTCGCTCATTTCAAGGTCTTAAACCTCTGATTATTTGTTTGGGGGTGGCGAAAGGGGGGGTATTTATTAGTTTATTATGGTGCAAAAATTGTGGAATTAGTTGGAGTGAATTTTTAATAATTTTTTCGTGTTAATTCATTGTTTAAGAAATTTTGGAGCAACATGGGAGAATATAAAGATTGATTTTTGGAGTTTTTTGGAGATATTTTTGAAAGAAAGGAAAATGTTAAGAGACATTTTTTGTTGGGAATGTTTTGGGCTACAAAAAAAGTCTCTTGACATTTTTTGATAAATCTTGTAGTTTTCGAGTTATTTGTGGAATTATGTTGAGTTATTTTATTTTTATCTGGATATTTGAATTTTCTGATTGCTTATTAGTGAATATCTCCAGAGCTGGAAGGTTTATCAAAAAATGTCAAGAGACATTTTTTGAAGAAAATTTAATTCTCCACAAAAAATGTCTCTTGATAATTTTTGATAAGTCCTCCAGCTCTGGAGATATTCTCAAATTTATGATCCTGGAGGGTTTTAGTTGATTCGAATATTTACAATTATTTATTGTAGGGTGGCTGGGGTAAACCAGGTACTTTCGTTATGTGTGGATTAACAAACTGGGATCAGGCTGGACGTAAAGCACCACCGAAGGGTACAAACGTTAATATAGGACGCAGCTTGTGGACGCCACACACATTCAAGAATCTCAATGGCGCCAGGGTGAGGCTTGTTGTATCTGGCCCAGCTGCTTCTCACTGTGTCGTCGTCACTGAGGACGACAGGTGTCTCGTGTTTGGGAGAAATGACAAGGGTAAATTTAAAATTCACTTCATTATTTTCAGTTCCTGTGAAAAGAAAAAACAATTCTTTACGTAGTTCCACATTTCATTGCTCATTAATAATACAATTATCTCGGAAATTAATGAGTTTAGATTAAAATGTCAAGAGATCTTCTTTGTTGGAAATTTAATAAACTACAAAAAAGCTCTTCTGACATTTCGCTCTAAAATCATTAATTACTGAGATAATCGCATAATCGATTAGGTGACGATTATAATTAATGAAAAAATATTAATTCAGATGTTGTAATTGGGCTTTTAAATTTTAATTTTGATAAAATTGAAAATTCAACTTTGTCAGATTCGTAGAGAATTTTTATCACAGAATCTGAGAGGGATTAATTTTTTTTTCTTCATCCTAATGAAATCATAAGAATCAATTTTTAATATTTTTGATGTGAAAACTTCTTTTTCACCCTTCTAACATCTCCAATTACCTCAACAGGACAATTAGGAGTTGGTGACACAAAGCGTCGTGATGATCCAACCGAAGTGGAGGCCCTTAAGGGTCACACTGTGATAGCAGCAGCCTGTGGTCGTGCCCACACACTATTTCTGACAAGTCGTGGTTTAGTATTTGGAGCTGGTGACAATAAATTGGGACAATGTGGAGTTGGTAAATCAGATGTTATTATACCAACAGCAACAAAAGTCAAGTATTCAGGTCCTCCAATAGTTAAAGTTGGTTGTGGTGCTGAATTTTCAATGATATTGGATATAAAAGGTGGTCTACACTCATTTGGATCACCAGAATGGGGACAATTGGGTCATAATACTGATGGAAAATACTTTATAACGAGTACAAAAATGGCATTTCACTTTGAAAAATCACCAAAACGTATTGTTCTTTATGTTGAAAAGGGCAAAGATGGCCATGTTACACCACTGGATAGAGTTGAAATAACTGATTTCAGTTGTGGTTATTATCACACTGTTGCTATTGATAGCAAAAGTCGTGCATTTTCATGGGGTTTTGGTGGTGTTGGAAGACTTGGACATAATGAACAAAAAGATGAACTTGTACCACGTTTAATCAAGTATCTTGAACCACCAAGTCGTGGAGTTAGATCTGTACATTGTGGTAGTACTTACAGTATTGTTATTAATGTTCATGGTACTGCACTCATGTTTGGACAGACTAAACGCACTGGTGAGGCTAATATGTATCCTAAACCAATTCCTGATCTCTCAGGATGGGATATAAGGTGTGTTGGAGTTAGTCAGACTAGTGTTGTTGTGGCTGCTGATGAGTCTGTCATTGCTTGGGGTGCTAGTCCTACTTTTGGAGAACTTGTGAGTACAAATCAATTGTTTATTTTATTTTTAATTCATTCTTTCAAAAGAGATGAAGTGTTTTTCATTGAATCAGGTGATGCCTAGATTTTTTTTGTAGAGAATTCTCTTGATATTTTTGTATAAAACTCTTCGTTTGTGAGATATTCGTAGAATTATCTGATCATTCAATTTTTTTAGAAAATTCCAAAACTTTGGAATTATTTTGTAATTATCTAGAGAACTCATGGGTTTACAAAAAAATTTAGTTTATTGGTTTTCAAGAATTTCATTGGATTTTTTAAATAAATTTTTTTTCATTTTTGTATTCAATTTTGTTTAAATTTTTTTTCTCAGGGTTTTGGAGAAATGAGAAAATCATCAACAACTCCAATGGAAGTTAAAGCTCTGGAGGGCCTCTATGTAACAGCGGTAACATGTGGACTTTCTCACACATTAATGATAGTTAGAGATGAAACTGAAGAGGAGAAAGCCAAACTCGCTAAACTCGAAGTCTATTCGTGCTAGGTTCCCTCCCCTCGTTCCGTATTTCGTGTTTTTTTTAATTTCTATCTCTCTTATTACTTTGAATTTTTGATAGACAGTAAATGGAATTGAGTCTCTAAATCATGGGAATTAATACTGAGAGAATTATTCCAGTGATAAATGGTAAAATCTATTTGAATAAACATTTAATTTTTCTAATTATCGGAATATCTCGTTAACTAAATATACGAGAAGAAAATGTCAAGAGATGTTTTTTGTTGAAAATTTTCTCTTCTACAAAAAATGTCTCTTGATATTTCCCTCTAGAATCATTCGTTTTCGAGATAAATTCATAATTTAGATGGAAATTGAATTAATTTCATCACTACACAGATTCAAATTCGTCTCAGAACAATTAATGAATAACTCATAATTAAACGAGAAAAATTTTCAAGTACCCTGAGTATTCGAGTTAATTTGCAGCAGGTAAACTCAGTGGCATTAATTAAATTACAAAATAATATATTTTGATACGTTAATATTTTTATCAATTTTTGCAATTTCGCAAAATTTTTTTCTGCCTAATTAAAATAGTTGAAACATCACGACGACAATAGTTATCTGTAAAATCACTCATTGAACAATTGAGTTGTCACATTTGATTCATTTTTGAATCATACATGGGTACCTGAGTCGTGAGATTTTGAATAAAATAGTGAAATTAATTTTTCCAATTTCTTCTGATGAATTGAAATTCCGAGAGTCAATGATAAGAGATCAATCGAAATTTTTTAATAATTAGAAATTGAAAAGTATTATCAACGAAACTGTAGTAATTTTTTAGATGGAATGGGTTCAATTCTAATTAGATCTTTTTTTATTTAAAAATTGTTTCATATTCTGCATCTCCTCCGGCCTAGATCGTGAATATCCCAAGAAGGATGAGGTATAGAGAAAAATGACAAAAGACCTTTTTTGTCGAAAATTCAATTGTCTACAAAAAAGATCTCTTAACATTTTCTTCTAAATCCAATAATTTCAGTGATATTCGCTGAAGAGTCAGCATGCAATTTTTTTTCTCTTCAAAGAATCTTAGAAACTTTGTCACTGCATTATTTCGATAATGAGTGATTTTAGGGGTAAATTTCAGAGGAGCTTTTTTATTGGAAATTTCATGAATTACAAAAAAGGTCTTTTGACATTTTCCCCTAAAACCCTTTCTTTCCCAGATACACCTTTATAAAAATTTTCATATTTTACTCCTCACATTTTATCATTCAATTTTGAATTTTAGTTGATGGAAAATTCTTTCATAATTCTTATTGAAATCAAGAAACATAAAAAATTTATAAATGAACACGATCATACGTATTTATACTCAAATATCGCGTAATGCACTGACTTTCGATGTAAACTTCGTTAAAAAATGAGAACTGCCAGATGATTAATGTACAATTAAAATCACTCATCCATCCCCTCAGAATGAATAACTTCCATGTAATATAACTAATTTACACTCTAGGGTTTCATGTGGTAATATAAAAATTAGATATAGATTTTACTTAATGAAATAAATAAATTTTTCTTTTTTATTTTCACGCACATTTGTAATGGTACTTCAATTAACAATTAAACTGCACTCGATAAAAGTTTCACTAGATTTTTAAGTTGGTGATGTAAACAATGAATAAAGAAAGAAAATAAATACAATTTACTAATAAAATAAAATTTAGTCAATTGCAAATAAAATTAATTTTTTTATTATAACTAAAATGAGGAAAATGTCGAGAAATTTTTCCTCTCAATCTCTCCTTTTCAAAGTTATCCACAAAATAGAATTTTTTAAAAATCCATAAAAAAACACATGTTTATTAACAAATCAGTTTAACCTTTTATTATGAAAAAAATGCAAGGACAATGTTAATCGACATAATTTTGATCCTAGCAATTTATGTACAATAATAAATAAATAGTAACATTTATTCAGAAATTGATTAGAGGAGGCTGCAGTAACTGCAGCTGGATGCTGGATCTTGAGGCTCGTAGTCGTCTGTTAGCTGAAGTCCTCTTTTTCCAGGACGTTGTCTAGGTCCACTGCCTCCAGGACTGTACCCTGGTCGTGAACGAGTGCGTTCCCACAATCCTGGAGTTTGAATTATCTGAAAGAATGAATTCTTCAATAATTTGACAAATTTTAGGATTCACATAATTGAAAAAAAAAGGTTTGATTTCAATACCTTTTGTACAAGTTCTTCAAAGCAACACTTGACTCCATCATCAGTCTTGGCACTGCTCTCAATGTACAGAGTCTGATGTCTTCTGGCAAACGTTAAACCCTCCTCAATCGAGACTTCTCTGTTTGGCAGATCAATTTTATTACCAACAACCATTTTAACAATATCAATTTTATTGCAATATGTGTTTAATTCCTCTAGCCATGTTTCTAGTTTAATGAATGTGTTTCTGTCTGTTACATCGTAGACCAATATAGCACCTTGGCCATCGCGATAATAACTTGGGGTCAGTGTTCGAAAACGTTCTTGACCTGCTGTATCCTAAAAATTGAATAAATATACAAATTAGAAAATTCATCAATAGAAATGAATGAGCAAACAAATGGAAAATTATCGAATTTAATGTAGTTGGGTATATTCTATGGAATGAAGCCAGCATTTGATTAATTATTTTAATGTTCAATTGTTTATGATTAAATTAAATCTCGGCACTAAGTGATTTAATGAATAAATTACCCATTTCTGACTTTTCGAGGAATATCTTCGAATCTAAGAGAGATAGTGAAATTTTTATAGAGACATTTTTTGTAGATCTCATTTTGCTCTACAAAAAAGGTCTCTATAAAAATTTTGCTATCTCTCTTAAATTCGAAGATATTCCTTTAAAAGTTGAGGATGAATCGACTTGTTACCCTCTATCACTTCACTACTGATTTTATCAATTATCCTAGTGTTGAGATGGTCAATTAATCAATCAATTTCGTAGAAAGATGATCAAATAATTATCTCAAGTACTCTATTAATGAATTAATTAATAAATTAACAAAAAATTATACAAACCCAAATTGCTAATTTCACTGTATCTCCATCAAGTGATATTTGTTTTGTTTTGTAGTCCATTCCCACAGTGCTCTGCATATTTTCATAGAACTCATCTTCAGTGAATCTCAATAAAATACTGAAACAACAAATTGCATCATTTAATTAAATCAACAAGTACATTTTCATTATCTCCAATCGACAAAGTTTGATCAAGACATTGAAAAGAGATTTAAAAATCACTTTTACAATTGATTTTTAATTATTTAAGCAAATTTTTTTAATCACCTGGACTTTCCAACATTCGATTCTCCAATCATGAGGAGTTTCAATGTCGTCAACACTTCTGGATCCATTGTTTATTGATATGTTGTCTAAATCCTTGAAAATAATTCAACTCTCACTCCAAAAAAATTATCTCTAGCAATTTTGAATCAATGAAAATATAGTAAATGTCATTAAACACTTGTCCGAATACAAAGTAGATTTTTAAATTATTAAAAATAGTTTTGGGAGTGTTTTAACAAATCTATAAAAGGGAATAATAACTGGCAACGACGTCACTATGACTGTACAATTGCTTCCGCGATGAATTTATTCCTCGAAGGTCATTTTTTTTATCAACTGGAATAACTCAGTCGGTAAAAAGAATCTCTGTCCTATCATCGGCGATATTCAAATTAATTAAACAATTTTTATTGAAGAAATTGCTGAATTGCAGAAGAGAAGAATGAATTTTTCAGTGTTTTAATAAATCACTGTAATCATTTGACAATCACTGAGATGAATCACCGGCTCTGGAAGAAAAATATATATACCTCTGCCAAAACTTCTTTACCATCAGCGCCTGAACGAACCTAAACCGATCCAAACACTCTCCCTTCCCCTCGCCATCACTCTACATACACTTACACATAAAATGTCAAACATCTTACAGTGCATTCCCCCGCAGAGTTTCGGTCCGCTGCAGAACGACTCTAAAACCCCTCATAACCCCTCTAATTCTCCAAAAAACTTATAAAAAAAATGGGTATAATCCCCCGTAAAAAATCACCCCTTTGAAAAAAAAAAAAACTCTGACCATTATTACCCCAACTGCACCCTCAAACTAGTGCAAGTGAAACCCTGAGTTCCCAGAGACTTAAAAAAAATGAACTCGATTTTTTTTTTAATTTGAATAATTTAAAATGAAAAATTGATGACGAGTGATTAATCAAGTGGCGATAAAACAACTAAACCCACGTGTCTCCTGTCACTCATTAATACGCAGGGGATTAAACTCAAGGGAAGATGATGAGTGTGCGTTTGTGTTTGATATTGTGATATATCGGTGTACAGAGAAAGATGGCCGACGGTGATACTACGGGTCTCTACCCGTGTTCACTAATGTGCAATTATTAACAAAAAATTAAAGGATTAAAAATTATTTTTTTACCTCAGTTTATTGGCTTTACTCCTAGTGGAATCTAGTGAATTAATTTGTGACACTTGTGAATACATTTTTTTTTTTTCGTAATTAACAGTGAATGTGAAATTGTGGGGGTTGGAGGTTTAGGGGCGGAAATTGGAGGAAATAAAGTTGTTCCTATAATTGTGCAATTAATTGTAATTTTTTGGAGGCTTTAGACTTATTATAATTAAAGGTAAACATTATTTTTTAATTTTTTTTATTCTCATTTTTTAATGGGTAGAGAGAGTTTTGGATTTTTCTTTGGGGGGTGGAAATGGTTAATTGTGGAAGAGTTTATTTAATCGAGAAATATTTGTTTTTTCAATATTTTTGGAGTTTTTTAGGGATTTAAATTATGATAATTGGGGTGAAATAAAGGAATTTGGGGGTGAAAATTGAGGGGTAGAATTATCTTTGGGTGGGTCCACGTTTTATGATCTCTTATATCGGGGAATTTCTAAATTGTTGTACTTTTTTTTGGAGTAAATTTTTATTATTACAAATTCAATTGTTTTTGTACACGCAATTTTTTTGATGGTAAGTGTAACGAGTTGCTTGGGTTATGGGTTATATTTTCTCATTGTCGTTTGAGCCAATTAAATTGACGTGGGGGGGGGAGTAGCAAGCACCATGAGTATGACATCAGCATCACTATCTTTCTCGTTGTGTTAGGGGCATCAATTCTAATTCTTGGGTAAATGTGGAACATGTTGAGAAGTTTAATTATGTATTTTTGTGATGAGGAATGTGGAGTTTATATTGGGAGAATTATTGAAGGAATTCTTAATTTATTGGGGGTTTTTTTGATGCATCACCAGAGTTTGAAGATGTGAAATTGTGGAGAAAATTTTCAATCATCTTTTTTTATCGAATTCTTTGATTTATATTCATTTTTTTAGGATTCCAGGGATCAATTGAGTTACTTGGAATATAAATTTTTTGGTAATCGAGTGATTATCTACGGAATGAAGGATTTTGGGGAAAAATGTCAAAAAACATTTTTTGTAGCTTACAAAATTCTCTACAAAAAAGGTCCTTTGATGATTTCTTCTAGCACTACTCGCCACTGAGATAATTTAATAATCAAGGAATTAAAAAAAATGAGAATCAAATGTAAAGTTTTTGACAATCATGCAATTATCTCTGGGATGAAGTGTTTTATGAGAAAATATAAAGAGACCTTTTTTGCAGCTGACAAAATTCCCTACAGATGAGTCACAACCGTGATAATTCAAAATTCGTCAAGACTGCGTACATAAATACAAGAAAAATATGAAATTTTTGATAATTATGTAATTATCTTGAGAATGAGTGAATTTACAAAAAAATGTCAAAAGATCATTTTTGTTGATTACAAAATTTTCTACAAAAAAGTTCTTGTCCCAATTTTCTCTAAAATTATCCATTACCGAAATAATTCAAAAATTGCAAATTTAAACGTAAAAATTATAATGAAAAATCGATAGAATTGATTCGCAAAAATAGGGGATTTATAAAAATTTAAGGAATGTAATTCAACTCCTTTCTCCACATATTTCATCAAATATTCAACATTCCCCCGCAACAATTTCCTCCAGAAAGTATTGGATTCCGTTACCGTATCGTCGTAAAAATCTGGAAAAATCACAGGCAAATTGTTTTTATCAATAATTAATATATTTATTTTTTCATTAATATTACAGCAGAATGGAATGGGTGGAGATAATCGAGCCTCGTACCAAAGAGCACATGTACGCCAATTTGACGACCGGTGAATGTGTCTGGGATCCTCCACCGGGAGTTCATGTGTACGTGAGAATTTTTTTACACATGTAAAAACTTTTGTGATTATTTTATAGGCTTGTGGTGTAGGCTTTTATTGATTCTGCGAGGGTTTTTCATTGATACTGAGGATGTAACTTGTTTTTTTTTTTTTTTATTCATTACAGGAAGAAGACCGACAACAATCAATGGTGGGAGTTGTTCGATCAAAATACCTCGAGATTTTATTATTACAATGCAACCTCGCAGAAAACTGTGTGGCATCGACCGACTGATTGCGATATTATTCCATTGGCAAAGCTTCAGGTAAATGGAAAAATTTGAAAATTATTTTTAGTGATTATTAATCTATTTTTAATGAAATATCGCATTTTAGAATTTCAAAAATTTACAAAATTTCTTACAAAAATCCTCTTTTGGTAATATCTCCTGACCCCGTGCATTCTCGAGATATTTCCATAATTTCACAGATGTGTCATATCTCGTTAACCCATTTTACTATTTCCCCCACAAAATTTCGGAGCTATTCCCCCAAATTCTTGAGGTTTTCATAAATTTATTAGTTACCTTATCCACTAAAACTTTCTTTGAATTCAGAATAACCGCAAGGATTATCCTTAAATATTAAACCCTCAGAAGAATTCTGTGTCATTCCACTCTCATTAACATAATTCGAGAAACCCCGCCTATTTACCTAAAAATTCATTTTCTTCTCGTTTTCACAAAAGAATAAATTGAAAAACATTTTCTAATAAAATATTTTGTCAAAAGGGAACACTAAACCCCTTAAATTTCATTGATCATTACCATAATTCTGGAAACCTCTCGTATTTGCTCACCTTAAAATTCATTTCCTTCCCCTCCTCACAAATTTTTTCCAATTCTCAACACTGAAAAGTATGACTGACGTCTCTCTCTCTCTCTCTCTCTTTCTAAATCTAAAAATAGAAACATTTTAGCTGGTAAAAAAGATCAGCCTCGAGCTTGAGAATCCTCTGTACCTAAACGTATCTCAAGAAATAACTCTTAACCCTGAAAACTATGCCTGGAGGGGATAGGAAAAAGGGCCAAGATGATATTTATGATTAACTGACTCGGAAAAGATTTATATTTTCCTCGACTAAATGCTCTTGCTTGGCAATTTAAACAACAAGATTTCCTAATTTTTTCTCTCATTTCTCCCTCAACTGGAAACCATTAAAGCAAAACGCAACGTTTATTTCCGGGTTCTGGTTAATCTGTTCAGCGTTGTTGAAAATGAGTTTATTCGCAGAGACTCAAGAAAAATAAAACTTGGAATCTGTATGATTTTTTTTTCATTTATTTGAAGATAGTTCAGTGACCGAAGACAAATCGAGTAGAATAGAATTTTAAATCTTTTGTAATTGTGGGATTATCTAGAGATTGAATGATTTTGAGGGAAAATGTCAAAAGACATTTTTTGTAGAGAATTTTGTGAGCAACAAAAAATATCTCTTGGTGTTTCTTTGAAATACTACTCGTTACTGAGATAATCAATTAATTATGTAAAATTTACATAAACTCTCTTGATAATTCCTCCTGACATAAAAATGATTGTTAATTATGCGATTATCTCGTTGATAATTGATGTTATCACAAAATGTCAAAAGACCTTTTTTGTAGCCCACAAAATTCTCTACAAAAAATGTCTCTTGACATTTTCTCTTAACATCACTCATTACGAAGATATTCGCCAAATTCCCTTCAACTTGTTATTTTCATGCTCTAAAATATTTATTAAATGGTTGAAAATTGATTGATTCTACAGACCCTGAAGCAAAATACAGAGCCACCGAGTTCTGGTGCTAGTGGAGCTGATGGCCAGTCAACAGATTCAAGGAGAAAAGAGTCTGTGTCAACACAAACACAGACAACGTCTGTTGTAAGATCTTCTAGATATGATCAAGATAATGCAACAGTGAGTTAACGCCTTTTTTTCTCAAACTCAAAACATCAAAGAATATTTTTAGAAATTCTGGTTTATCTACGAGCTTTGATGAACGAAAATATCTCTTTCTATGCATAAAATCTATGAATGAAGAGGTGAAAAAACGTAATAAGAGTTTTGTGGATATTTCGAGACGAGAATTTAAAGGGGTGGAAGTTTGAAAATAGTCTCATTCATTGGATAGGAAAATTTAAACTGGAAAATATAGTTCAACCGCCCATACATCAAAATGAAGTTTCTAGAGATGAAGAAACTTTTTATCAAAGTTTCATTCGTGGATTTGATGGGATTATGGGAGTTTTTGTTTACAATTTCATGGAGAATTAACATGAATGCTCTAGCTTTGTAACTTCACGGGATATCGGACAATGGAGATAACAAATCAGTAGCGGAGAGATAAAACGTGATAACGATTTTCCTCAAATTTTAGTTTTTTATGAATATTTCGGGATTGGATAAAGATATCGAAATTTTTACAAAGACCTCTTTCATAGTCCTTATTCCGCTCTACAAAAAAGGTCTCTTTCAAAATTTCGCTATCTCCCTCAGATTCAGAGATATTGATTAAAAACTCATCCTCAATTTGAGCCAACTTATTTCGTTTCATCATTTCACTACTGAATTCAAATTTGTAGTCAATTTTTGCTGAATATTTCGAAATTTAAGGACGATAGCGAAATTATTATAGAGACCTTTTTTGTAGCTCTCATTCTTTTCTACAAAAAAGGTCCTCGTGAAAATTTTTCCATCTCGCTTAGATTCGGAGATATTTAACAAAAAATTACGGGTTCTAAAGTTGAGCTCACTCATTTGATTTTCTCACTTTTCTACTGAAATCTGAAAGAGTGAAAAAATCTATTTTTGGCGGGAACGTAAAGGGGTGGAACGTTTGAAAATACCTGCGTTGATTAACCGAGAAAATTTACGACGGAAAATAAATGCTAAAGATCCCATTTTACCCGACTTTGAAGAAAAAAAGAAATGCGTAAAATAAAATTTCTCGACTTGTCAGAGAATTGGATGGAATTATGATATGTTGATTCCACTCAAGCTTTAGTTCTTGATAGATATCTCTGAAACTAAAAGAGATGGAAAGATTTTCATAAGAATCTCTTTTGTAGAATAAAATGAGAGCTACAAAAATGATCTCCTCAAGAATCCCTCTATCTCTCTTAGATTCAGAGATATCAATAACTTATTCTCAATCTAATTAAACTTCTCTCATTTCACCACTTTACGACTAAACCCCCTCTAACGACTCTTCAATAATTATCCCCCGAATCAATCGAGATATCAAAATTTTTATTCAAATCTTTTTTGTACCAAAGAGGTCCTTTCAAAAATCCCCCAATCTCCCTTCAATTACGAGATATCCTTCAAAAACTAGACAATTTTTTTTTTTTTTTGTAGAGTCCAAAGGAAGTCTCTAGGGTTCAAGTGAAAGACTGATCTTTCTAATTTTTCCCATTTCATTAACGTGTTCATCTACCCCAAAAAATTAACGTAAATAATAATGATTTCAGCACTTGAGTGGTGGTGGTAGTAAGCCCCGTACCCCAGGCATATCCATTGACCAAAAATTATCTCCCCAATCTCCATCACCATCATCAAGACGTCCTCATCATCATCACCATCATCATCATCATCATCAATACAACAATCGTCATTCACATCGTCATCATGATCAACAAACCCATCAGCCATCATCATCATCATCAACAAGACGTCACCACAATCACTCACAAGACTCTGGAAGATCCAGTGACAGTTCAGTGTCACACAGTCGAACATCATTAGAATCTGGTGCTGCTTATCGGCTTCTTGAATCACCCCATCGTCATCATCCACGTACCAATGTACTTCAGCCACCAACAACTTCCTCAAATCGGGGTCACAGTGTTGCGGGAAGTAGCAGTAGTACTGGTGGTTCAGCAAGTACTCTAGAAGCAAGATCGCACAAGAGTGGAACACTTGAGAGTATTAAAAATAAAAAATCAGTACCCATAACTGGCGAACCACCACCACCACTTGGTTTGTCGTTGTCAACGAGTACTCCACTATTTAAGAAAAAAACATTCGGTGAACATCCGAGTCAGAGAGATGTCAGGGGAGGGAATGGAGAGTCTGAGAGAAGTAGAAATGGTAAATTTTTTTTCTTTATACTTACATTCATTTCATTATTATAGAAATATCTCGAGAACGAGAGGGTTTTGATGAAATTGTCAAGAGATATTTTTTGTAGTTCATAAAATTTTCTATAAAAAAGGTCTCTTGACAATTTTTGGTAAGCCTAATAGTTTCAGAGATATCAGCAAAATAATTTGTATGAAATTATCGAAATTATCTATTTATTGTCGATTCTCTGTAATTTTGTTCATTTATCATTAATTAGAATTGTTGAATTCACCAATACAATTCCTATTGTACAATGTGCATGCGATTGATTTATTTGAAATTTATATCAGAACTTTTGACCCACTTTTGATCTGTCTATACATTGGCAACCGCTATAAACCCATGGTGCCTTTCTACTTCGGTATTTCAAAGTCATTCCCAACTATTAGATAAATCATTCAAAACTTATCGATAATGATATTTCAAACGTCAAACAACTTGAAAGTAATCTACTTAATTATTTAAATTCATCTCAATACGCAAATAATATCTCAATGGATTGAATTAAATCGATAATTAAAAATAAAAATTTTCAACATTTATTAATTACTAAATTATCTACGTAATGAGCAGTTTAACTGAAAAATATCAAGAGACATTTTTTGTAGATAAAAAAATTTCCCACAAAAAGGATCTCTTGATAATTTCATCTAAAACCCCTCATTATCGAGATAATTTAATAATGAACAAATATATATTTTTAATGACGCAATTATCTCATTATCGAGTGATGTTAGGATGAAATGTCAAGAGCCTTTTCTTGTAGAGACTAAGATTTTCCGTAAAAAAAAAAATGTCTCTTAACATTTTGGAGATAATCCTCCCAATAACCCCCGAAGATAAACTCACTCCATCCTCAAACAATTTTTTTTAAGAAAAATCCCTCAAAAATTCAATTACCCACTCACTAACCCTTGAAAAATCTATGTCACCAGGTCGTGAAAGTAGTAGAGGCTCTTATGGCCCAGAGCCAAGCACCTCTCCTTATCGAGAATCCTCGATGGAGTCACGTGCATTTAGACAAGAGATGCCTCCCTATCGTCCACCAGAAATTGCTCCACCCCATACCACAAAAGCTCAATCACAAACTGATAAATATGGTTCTCTGATAGAGACAAGTAATCGTTATCATCGTGAGCGTGATTCTTATCACAGAGATCGAGTTAATAGTCTAGAGAAGAGTAATGCATCAGGATATTATTCTGGTGGTATACATCCTAGAAATATGAATAAAACTGATGTTACTAGTAATATTTGTGCAAGTAATATTGGAAGTATTGGTAGAAGACATCATGGCTGTGCTGGTTCACTGTCTGAGGCTAATGTCAGAGAAATTTATGGTGCAATGCTGGCAGAGAGAAATGAAGCATCTAAAAGGGCAAATCAACATGGAAATATTACCAAGCAAAAGAGTCTAGAGGTGTCTGAGAGAATTAGGGATAAGGAGAGGGAGAGGGAGAAAGAGAGGGAGGAGTATGGACGTACCAAGTGCAATAATTTGATGGAAAATAGCCAACAGGTAGAGAATTTAATAATTTTATTGACAATTGAGTGATGAAACAACAACAGAATCAGACGATTTTTTTCTTTCATCTTGTTGGTAAAATTTTTATTACCTTATTTATAATAATTTTTAGGCAATAGCAAGGAGTTACAGTTTTGTACAGCAACAGAAGATGCAGCAGATGAGGAGACGTGAGCGTGATGATGATTCTATGCATGAGAGATATCTGGTGGGACAGGTGCATGATCAGAGGCACAGACTTGGTAGTAATACAAGTAGTAGTAATGACAGTGGTTCCAGTGGAAATAGTGCAGTATGTGATGAGTTGAGGGGGAATATTGAGGAGGATGTTGATGATAGAAAAAAGAGAAGTAATGGAAATCCTAGTCCACCTGCTTCACCCTATTATGGAAATTTATTGGTGGATGATGATCACTTATTGCCTTTGCAGCATTATATCTTGCAGCAGGCTAAGCTCTCTGGTGAGTATTTAAAAAGAATGAAAAAAAATTGTTAAATGATTTGAAAATAATTTTTTTTTACTGTTATTCATATCAGGTTGTTATAAATTTGGAGATCCTCTATTAGCAGAAGAGGGCGATGACTCGTTGGATGAAGATGGTGGTAGAGAAGTAGATGGTAGTGTTGAGGGTGGTGGTATTTCCGGTAGAGGTGAGGATGACTCAGACGATCAGTTTGCGGATGACGAGGCGGCTAGTAATCAGGGGGATTCGTCGAGTCAAGAGTACCTGGAGGATCATTATGCCGGTGAGTCATAGACAATTTAATATGAATTTATTCATATTGTTTTATACATAAGAGACAATTCATTTTTACATGACAAACAGTTTATGATTAAAATATACATTTTATTCCATTTTTATTTATTTCTCAATCACTTTTACTCCACAAAGGAAATAAAATCGATTGATGCAAATATTGAAAAATAAAATAATATAAATCAATAAATCAATCTCTTTCACAGATTTGGGTAATTACGACACAGCGGGTTTAGCAACCTACTACAACACAGCCGAGACTCTAACCCGTTCCCAAGCTGCAAGTTCTGCCCAAGCAACCCTTCCCTCAACAGCCCCCCTAGCCCCCACCTTGACCCCTCAACAAGGCTCAACAATTCCCTCATCTCACCCAGAAATTCGTGAAACAAGTGCTGTCGTTTCCACACGACCAATATCCCTTCCAACCTCTAACGTATTCACAAGTCTAGTCAAAAGCTACGATATAGCTGATGGAGATGATCACAGAAGGGACGATTCAACGAGTGGTGGAGACATTGAGAAATATGCCCAAGACAATTTAAATTTGAACTGTGGAAGACCAAAGGGTCTAAGACTTCTCTTCAGAAAAAAATTCAGTGTTCGAGATATTTTAAGCTGGACAAAAGATCCAATACCAAGACCAATGCTGAATGTCGTTGAGGGTGAAAAATTGCTGAAGAGAGAGGCATGTAATTTATTCAGACTTGTTCAAGTTTACATGGGAGATAGAAAGGCAAATGTGGGAATGACACTGGATGGTGTTGCAACTGAAATTGTCAACACTGTTTTCTCAAAACCGCCTTTGAGGGACGAACTTTATGTACAAATATGCAGACAAACGACTGAAAATCCGAGGAAAGAGAGTCTCAGACGTGGCTGGGAACTCATGGCTGTTTGTCTTGGTTTTGTACCACCCAGTGCCACATTTGAGCCCTATCTCGAGGGCTACATGAATCGACACAGAGATCCCAATTTTCAGTTTCCTGAGGTCGCCAAGTGGCCAATTCATGTCCAAGTTAGCCATTACGCAACTGTTGCTTGTCGAAGATTGCAAAGGATCGGGGCTCATGGGAAGAGGCAGCCGAGAAAAGCTACTATTGAGGATATTGATCAGGCTAGGGTGAGTTGATGATGTTTTTAGAGGTTATTCTGTAGGATTGAAAGGGTGGGATGGAAGAGATTGGGGATCATCTCCAGAATTAAGGGGTTTTAGGGAAAAATTTGAGATGATATTTTTTATAGGAAATTTAGTCCTCAATAAAAAAGGTCTTTTCCCATTTTCTCCTCAAATCATTCATTTTGTAGTGAATCTCTATTTATCATGCGCTTATCTTGGGAATGAGCTATTTTACTGAGAAATATCAAAAGATCTTTTTTGTAGAGAATTAGATTTCCTAAAAAAGAGTTCTCTTGAGATTTTCTCTCAAAATCACTCGTTATCTAAATAATTTCATGATTCTAATTCTGAAATTACTGATTAAATTCCAAATAATAACGAACAAATATTTTTCTCTCATTCCTCTAAGCTTCAAATATTTCGTGCTTCGATGTTTGGTGCAACCCTGTCAGAAGTTATGGCACTTCAACGTGATCGTTTTCCACAACGAGACCTTCCCTGGGTGCAGACAACGTTGACTCGTCAGGTATTGGTACGTGGAGGTACTCTGACAGAGGGTATTTTCCGGGTATCAGCAGATGTTGATGAGGTCAGTGCATTGAAGTCCTGCCTGGACAGATTTGAAGATGGTGGATCACTCGCTGCCTCTCAGGATGCTCATGCTCCCGCTTCATTACTAAAACTCTGGGTACGAGAGCTGTACGAGCCACTTATTCCAGACTCTTTTTATGCTGAGTGCGTGTCCATGAGACATGATGACTCTGAGGCTTCCGCTGCTGGTGCTGCTGCCATTATTGACAGACTTCCTGATCTCAATAGACGCGTTTTATGCCATTTAATGCGTTTCCTTCAGGTAATTATCAATCAATAATTGAAATTAAAATGTTGATTCTGAGTTAAAGGGTTCGAAAATCACTCATTTTCGAGATAATTCAATAATCATCACTCCCTCAATCCCAAATCCTCTTCGATGTTACTTGATAAAACAAAAAAAAAAAACGAATAAATCCCTTCTACCCCTGTTCACAGATATTTGCAAGATCAGAAGTAGTCGCTCGTACTAAAATGGACGCCAATAATTTAGCAATGGTAATGGCACCAAATATATTACGTTGTACCTCACAGGATCCACGCGTTATACTTGAAAATGCAAGAAAAGAAATGGCTTTTGTTCGTATACTCATTGAATCCCTGGACACAGCTTGGGTTGATGATCTTCACTGACCGTGCCATCGTAACTAAAAGAAAACTAAATTTAATATTTGCACTAGCCTTCCCCCCCCCCCCCCTTCCTCCTTCCCATCACTATGCCAAAAATACTAAAAAAAGAAGGAAAACTTGATTTTTGAAAAAGAAAAAAAAAACCGCTGTAAATGACCAACCCTGTAATATTAATTCCTTTTTTAAATTTTTTTATTTGTCGTTTAGTGTCGTAATAATTGTGTTCACACAAAAATTATAATTAATATAAAATAACGAGTTGCCATTTTTATTCTGAAATTAGTCTCAGATCGCCTTGGCAATAAAAGAAAATTAAATGCGATTATATTATTAGTATAAAATAATGCTAAAGCCGATTGAAAATTATCATCTCCCTTCTTTTGTTTTTTTTATCGAATCACCAATCGCTATTTATTATTCATCAAAAGAACAGAATGAAGAGTTGAAATACAAGTTTAATTCGGTGATTATTATATGTACAATATAATACCTGATGTATATGTAATTTAATCGAAATGAACTAATCTTGTTATCTTGTAAATTCTGATCATAAAAAAAGTATCTCATTGAAAAAAAAAAAAAAACATTATTAAGTGAGAGTGTTAATTTTTTTTTCTCCCACACCCAAAAAATGATTTGTCTGAATCCAATAAAGTTTATTTGAATTAAATTAATCATCTATTTGAATTAATCATCTATTCGAGCCCAATAGGCGATTTAATTTTTCTTTAAATGAATTAAACGAATGTAAGCTCTTCATTTCTATTATATTATGATTCCAAAAATAATTGTGTCTTACTTTTCGTTTCGTGAAAAAAACGACACCAACGACACAACATATTTTCCAGTTTTTCCCACAAGTTTTATATAGGCCAGAGGCAATCTACGAAATATTGCACGAGAAAGAATCGAAAAGACAATATGTTTGGTGAGTCGGGATTTAGGGTGAATTCTACAGTCAAAATGGTTAATTTTGAAATTTTTTCTAATTTGATCCTTTTCCAATGCTTCTCACGAGTTTTGAGTAGCCGGGCAGCTATTTTGAAGATATCAAACGAGAACGAATCGAAAAGACAAAATTTTTGATGAGTCGAAATTTGGGGTGAACTATTCTTTAATCAAAATGGCCAATTTCGAAAAATTATCTATTTTAACTATTTTGCAGTGTTCCTTATGAGGTCTGAGTATTTGGGCAGTAAGTACAAAAATATAACAAGCTTTCATATTCGAAATGTTAAGAAATGATCGAAAGTGTATGATTATGCAGAAAATGAAGGTAGTCGCGCGCATGATGCCCTAGTCTCCAAATATTGTTCTGTTTCCGGAATGTTTCAGAACATTGTGGAACTTTTTAGAAATTTTGAAAATCTCCTTGAAAATTTGGGAAACTCATTTTAATTCTCAAAAATATTTGGTAAATGTTTCCATAATGTTTCAGAACACAGCACAAAAAGCTTTGCAAAATTGAATGGTAGGTAGATATTGTTACCAATCACCACGACCCTTCTTCAATTAGAATAAATGGAGGCTACTCCATTTATTTCTCCATGATCAACTTGTGATTATGAGACAGAGCTTGCAGAATATTTTGAGATAAAATTCAATAGAGATGATGTCATCATCACTAGGAATATAATGATTAAAACAGCTTTGAAAAATAATCAATGAAGGGGACGAATAATGTCTTCTTCACCTCACCATAAAAAAGTTGATCACATAATGGTTTAGTATCTCTACTATAGTAGTCTCACAAATTGCACCAAGACTTTTTTTTCGCAGTAATAGCTTCATCACTTGTTTCATGTTGCGGATACCTCAGTCTAACAAAATCGATATGAGATGGGGAGAAAAGAAGTTTCAACGTTGAGCACGCGATCATCCACTATTCATAATAATGATTGAAGGGAAATGTGTGAACGTGCAGAGAGAGAGAGAATAAAAAATGATGACAATTACATTGCATCTTCTACTTCGATTCTGAACGTTCTCCCTTCCAGACACCATGGCGTCACGCCCGAGTAATTCTCGCTCGGTGAGACTTATAGCTTTCTCACTAAAATGTTGTGGATTTTGGACTGCTAATTCAAAATTGGGAAAAAAAGTCATGGAAGTACTTTTGTTGTATACAATTTGTGGAGTTTCAGGGTCAATTCTAGTGACATCTGTAGATATTTATAAATCTTATGGAGATTTTGATGTGAGTTATGAATGTGCACTCATAGAAAAATTTCATCAGTGGTGAATTTTATGATCGTGAATGGGTGAACGATCAGATAAACTTCATGGCTTTAAACGCTTTATAGAGATTTACTTATTGCAGTATGAATATATTTATAGCGGGATTTGGCCTTTCTAAAGTTATATACTTCGTATTAAAACGCAAACAATTTCTGGATCTAATTTCCTACGCTGAGAAGCACTTTTGGGATATTGATTACGATGATTATGGGACTGTTGTAATGAAGAAATGCATCTTAAGATGCACTGGAATTGTGATATTTGCAGTTTGCATGTGTCATTTGACGTTAATAATTCATTTTATACGACCGTTAATATTAGGTGATTTTCATCTTATAATTTATTATGAACAATAATGAAAGAATAATTGATTTGTTTACTAGACAATCCAGGGAAGGAGAAGATTGACAGAGAGTTTCCCTTCAAATTTTACTCGGATTTACCGATTACCCTATCACCCTGGTATGAGATTCTATACGTTCTACAAGTAAGCCATGTGAGAGGAGAGTTGTCAATGTTATCATGATAAAAGGAATTTTTCACATATTTTTTTTGCAGTTGATCATATCGTATCCATGCGTCTATTCTTATTACTGCTTCGACAATTTCTTATGTCAACTGAATATGACTGTTGTTGGACAATTCATGATACTGGAGAGAAATCTGCGTGAGATTTGTGACAACCAAGATGGAAAATCTTTGTCGAATGAATGTAAAATTCATCAGCGATTTGTAAGATGTGTCCAGAAACATCAACAGCTGATAGCTTGTGTAGAGAATATCAAAGACATTTACTCTGGTTTGACACTTGGAGTAGTTCTTGTCTTCAGTTTGTTGATTTGCTTGGAATTGTATCAGCTCATGACGGTAATATGATGATCATAAATATATTAATCACTAGTTTGTGAGAAATAAAAGTGGTCCTTTTAATTTTCATGGAGTATTTCAAAATTTCCTGGTGACCACAACCACTGGAGATTTTTTCTTTACTTTTTCTTTGTTTTTTTCAAAGTCGACCGTCGACAGCAACCCACTTTATACATTCCATTACTGTATATATGCTGGAGGAAGTATAACGCAATTATATTTTTACACAATGACATCTGATAATTTGACGACAGCAAGTGTATCAATAGCTGATGCAGCATATGATGCACAATGGTTCTCATTAGAATCTGAGACTTTGAGAAATCAATTAGTAGATGACTTGTCGATGATTATGATGAGGTCCCAGAGGCCTTGCAGTCTGAGTGTTGGTGGATTTGCACCAGTCACCCTGCGGACATTCACTTCGGTAAGTAATTCCATTTCAATTTCAATGATTCTGGTATGATCTCTAATATGCATCCATTCATAATGGTTTCATCTCTACAGATTTGTAATACTGCCTTTTCTTTTCTAACTTTAATAAGGCAGAGTAGTGGAAAAAATGATCCGTAGCAAATTTATTAGAAAAAGAAGCTAATGATTTGAACATGTGCAAAGTTGTAGTTGAATATATTTTTTTGACAGTAAACTAGTTTGATAAAATAATTTGAGATTTGTTTTCTTTAGATATAGCCTATTCAGCTTTTTACGTTTGATTGTGAATCGAAAGGAATGCACCGAAATTTTGAGTGACCCTTGGGGAGACCGGGGGGGGAGGTGCCCAGGCCTCTCGGATCTAATTGACCACCCCCTCAAATTTTGGTATAATGGTTCAGGAATACCTAAGAGGAGGCTTGGTCATGTCGTCACCTTAATAATAGAAAAACGTAACTGCCAAAAAAAAGCCCGTTTTGGTAACAGAAAAATGTATTCCCACAAAAATGTGTTTTTCACGTTTAACTTTACACAGTAACTGTTTTTTGACCGATCAAATGTCACGCGAAAGTACATCGTTGAACAATCGATATGAAGTTCCAAAGAAAACCATACTGATGTTGCGCACGCGATCATTATCTATTCATCATGCCAATTCAGAGGAAAAAGTATGAACGTAAGTGAAACGGAATAAAAAAAATAACGGAGTTATTTTATCTCACCAGGTATAAAAACAGATGATGAACAGATGAACAGATGATCCATATCATGTTTATCGAGTCAATAATCATTAGCTCGTTACGCCTCTCAGTGTTTCCATCGGCCTGATTCTGCCCGATTGACTCACACAAATGAAGTGAGTGTATAGTTTACGTCTTGTTTGGCTTAATTTATACCTATTCTGTAAGGGGCGAATTGAGCCTATTTGGAAGAAAATTTATAAGGAGGAACAGCATAGTCAGGGGGGGTGGGAAGAGGAGCGATACGTTATAAACAATACTTGCCACATAATATTGTATAATGTCTATTTTTATTTGCCATCTCAATACAGATATATCAGTTCAGTAATACAGATATTTTCCAGTTATAATTCTATATCATTAATGGAAATATTCTATTTTTTCTAAGGAAAACTGCCTATCTATTCCGATGACATAACTTCTTTGTAAATAAGTGAGAATTTCGTTCGATGATGAAAATAATTAAGGAAATCAAAAATCCAGCAGCTAGGAAAAAAACAATTGGTGTGATTCCTTGCATGTTCACTGATGGATGATCGAGTTTATTCTGTTTTGAGCGACTCTGGGCCTTGTAAAATGCTCGCTTCAATATACCGTTGGCTCTGAACCGCGTAATACTTGAAAGATTTTCATTCTAATAAATTATCTACCAATTATTACGATATCGGAATATTCATATTAAAATTTGTCATACTGATGATTGAAGAGGTCCAGGTATTTGCTGCCTTGTGGAATCATCAGGGCCACGTTCTGCATTATACTAGTTTTTATAAAAGTAATTTCACAAGGTATCGAATCGAGATGAATCTGCTCTATAAGTCCGTACGTGTGGAATGCCGCTCGTTCGCTGCATACCTGCAAATATTGCATGAAATGATTGTCAACAATCAAGTTTTTGCAAATGTTAATAACGATGCTCATCTACTGCATCAAAATATTCTCTACAGTGCTTCAGTTTGTGCTCTTAATAGAGAGTGAGAGCGACCAATGTATGAAGATGAAAGAAGTCCAGGCACTCTGCAAATATGAGTACTACAAAGCGCTGTCAAAAATAATCAATTATGGATTACATTGATTGCAATACCTGATCAAACGCTTCCTGAGGGGTTCGAGGAAGGGAATCTTTCGGTGGTATAAGGGAAAGCAACTTTTCCATGAGTTTCTTGTCAGAAAACTATAGAATGATAATAATGAGACAATTTTAATTTCACATATGCAGTGTTGAAGTAACAAAAATAGTATTAAAGACTGAAATTGAGAAGCTCACTAGCTTTCATAATTAAAAATATTATCAAGTACTATGAATCACCTTGTGAATCTTGTAGGGTAAATACGTGTTCAACACTATGAGTTTGTAAGTTCCATCCTCGACAAATTGTTTCATGGTATTGAAAGGCAAATATGAAGGCACGGCCAGATTGCTGATTAGCGACGCAGAATATGCGCCTGAGATGACTATCGCCGATAACAATATTGATATATAAATAATTCTTGATGGTCTTTTTCTCGGGAATTCTATTTGAAATGTTTCGTATGTAAAATCAGTCGATAACGAAACTACGTCCGCTATTACCTGGTGAGCTTTGTTGACAATAAATACCCAAAACACATAGATATTGGTCGAAGAGAAGAGGAAAGAAATGAGATCCTCTTCTATATTCGATTATTGTTAGCAGGATAGGTGTCGTCAAGATTAAGCCGATGATAATCATCCAGACGTGCATTTCGAATGCCTATATTAACATGAAACATCAATTGTTAGAATTACAGTGATAGCAAGGCAAATAAAGCTATGTTGACTGATTGTGATATATCCAAACCTTGAAATGAGCGTTCCACAGCAGGTGAGAAGAATCACGTTTTTTAAAGTACAATTGCAAATTCCCAATAGCAATGGGAAAGGTAAAAGAAACCGTATCGTATCGTTCACTAGTCATGAAGAAGAGAGGAGAACCTATATCAGCTTCTCTTTGCTGGATTCTCCCGATGACACCGGTCCAGTTCGAAGTTTCTGGATTCCGAGTCCCGACATCATCTTCCCAGATTATTTCGGATATCGTAAAGTTCATTGCTTGAGATAGTTCCTTCAGGAGTACACCTGCAAATCCTTCATAATGTCCATCTTTAACCCAAAAAAAAGCTGACTCCTAGAAGTAGACAATCAACTTTTATTCACATAATCACTACTAGCGAATTTCATGAAGATCCAGGATAGTTCTATCTGGAAGAATGATTTGTTAGGTTTTTACCTTGATCGCAGCAATGCGCAACGCTTGACCATCCATTGAATATATGCGGCCATAAACCAATTCATCAGAAAACCACTGAATTCCGCGGTTATCATTCGTCAATTGACCAAGTGCCTGCCTCTCGATCCGATTATTCATGATATACCATTCGTCAATCATGTTTGAGTCGCAGCATGAAATGAGTACTTTTGAGCCGAATTTCAGATTCAATAAATTCTCGTATAGACTACCACAAAATTTACAAACATCCTGGCTAGGATCTTTCGTAAAAAATATCAGCCAGACAGTATTGCTCATGCGCACATCCTTAATCATTGAGTCAAAAGCATGCATTTCTCTGATTGTATCAAAAACCATCACCATCAGCGAACGAATAGTTCCGTTGTAAGCTTTCACTCTGCCCTCAAATTTCCTGAAGGTATCGATATGTGTTGATATTCCTTCATGAGATAACATCCTTGTTGTCTCATGCCAGATTGTGATCCTCTCGAATGCTGCAATTCATTTTTCAAATGAATATTCAATTAAATGGATAACAGAACGTTTTCTAAATTCAAATAATTCTCTTTTCACTTATTTTTACTCACATAGATGGTTTGTCCCCAATATTATAACTACACCAGCAGCCCGGTATTTATCATGAACGTTCTTGATCGAGAATCCATAGGTTTCATTCAACTGAACAGAAACTACAAGGGAAATACTCAAAAATATCAATGAAATGATCAACTTCATTCTTCCGTTGCTATGTCAGCAAATGTATATTTTCTTAGATTTATCAAGTATTTCGCTCGTGTATTCAATGCGATCGACTATTTCATTCGATTCTATCTAATTCTTCTGATCCTCTGATGAAAAATTATGCGCGAAACACTCCAAATTGAATTCGGATCACAACCTGATTCGAATTCACACTTCCTCAGGTGATCCTTGCTTTTTTATATTTTCAGATATATATCATGCGGTATTTGTATCATATTTTGACACGGAAAAGTGCTATGTACAAACTGCGCGATTCTGACCGATACCATAATGTAAGCTCATTTCTGTAAAATAAGGTTTCACGGAGCATTAAAAATGCATTCATTTTTTTCTCCATTTCTCTGAAATAGGATGAAATACTTTGTTCATATCCCGCAAATTCTATAAATGTTTCTCGTTTACTTTTCACTCTGTTTTTCAGTCATTAAAAACACGTAAAAAACTGAGCGCATAGTTTACTCAGCTTGATTCATACCTTTTTCGCAAAGCATAGATGGAACGGTTTTAGGATAAGTTTTTGTGAATGCTTTTTGGTTGTTTGTCGATCATTCTGTTATATTATTCTTCGTAATATTTAAATTATCACTCAGTGGTGTTGTTTCACCACAAATCGAATGTCCAGTAATGTCTCGGAAACAATGGAATTTGGAATATTGTGATAGGGGCTAGGAATGTGAAAAATTACAGAAATGATGAATACGACACGGCTTTTATGGGTATTTACTGACGGATGTTTTGATTTTGATTATGATAGTTTTTTTTTCATCGATTTACGGCATTTAAATTTTTATTCGAGACAGCAAGGTCAAAATATATCTATTATGACTTACATCTACGATCGAATAACAGAGATTATCAATTAATTATCAATATTATTGTTGTTTTGATAATTCATATCACGGTGCAACAATCTGCATGTTTCATGGCCGTGATGAGCCACATGTAATGAGGCAAATGGCAACCTACAATTAATTTAGCATCCAGGAGGTGTCAACAATTTTGAAGGTGGAGGGGTTTCAACGAATCATTTGCAGGGGAATATCACATATATGCCATCACAGGGTAGTAATCAATGAGGGTAGTTAACAGGGGGCTGATGTTTGGTCATCGATAAAGAATAGCAATTGCAGGTAAGAAAGGTATCGCGCTCGACTCAACTCTTGAGTGATCGTCCAGGTATGAAGGATTGGGATAAAAGTAGAGTGGATTGAAGGAGAGAGTGATTGAATGGATTTTAAAACTGGGTCACCTCAACGACGGTCAGGGATTAACATGTAGAAATGTACAATAACGAGTAAAATTCTACAATAGTGTAATGTATGAAATGCAGCTGTTGGGGAATATCTTAATCTGGGGATTTCATGAATACTACGAACTTCTTCGAATTCAAGGACGTAATAACCCAAAATAATAAATACTCTTTTACGTGTCTATTTGACAGATATCTTCGATGAATTAGTTCTATAATCTTAATAATCCATAAAACAACTACTCATTCTAGATTTGAATTTCACCTCTTATTTCTAGTAAAATGGTTGATCATCTAGGGGCCCTATGTTACAACTAGTGATTACGTACTTCACTCATCAGTCTCCCAACATCTGATCAGTTTTAGAATCGTACATGTGAGTTTAGAAGTTGTACAATGAAACATTTGTGCATTTTTCCGGTTTGGTTAGTGTAATTCTTGTGGCTGGGTCAATGTTTATGAATACCAGTGCGAATATATTTCTAACCTGTAATCAAGATGAGTGATTCCAATATCTCCGGCATGGATATATATTCGAAAAAGTTCCGATAAACACTTGATCATGTTAAATTTGACTTTCGAATTGAGTTTTTATCACAAGCATCAAATAGGATCCTAGGCAAATCTAATCTAGGAAAAAAAGACCAAGGTGCCTATTCTGGTTCGTAGATTTTGTATAAAACCAAAACCTTTTGTTCTATATAGAATATACGAACCGGAATAGGCACCCTGAAATATTTTTAATAGGTTTCAATCATTCAATGTCGAGGAAATCCAAAGTTAATAAAAAAAGGGGTTATCCCCATCAGATACCGGAAGAAAAACGTAGAACCAATTTTCAAAATGAAGATGAAAAATCTGGTGGCTCAGACCTCCTCCAAACTACCGACGGCAGTGATCATTCACAATCTGACATTGATGAGACCATTTCATCAAGTCATTGTGGATCTTCGGAAAGATCAGTGAACAACACATCAAGGTGAAGATTGAACGTCTGCTAAATTTGTAAACCATGACTTTAACCATAGTAATTGACTTATTCTCCTCTATTTACACGCTAGGTTGCGGAAATCCACTTTAAATGGAACAGGGAACAAAAAAAGAGAGAACTTGGAGAAAGATCCAACCCACGATAAGTCCAAAAAGACCAGAAGTGACATACTTGAGCCTGAACCGAAGAGGTGAGCTATTGATTTACCTCTCAACCTTCAAAAATCGTTCAATTAGAGAAAATGTCAAAATTGGCCATTTTGACTGAAGAATGGCTGACCCCTGAAACCGGCCCACCCAAAATTTTGTCTTTTTGATTCTTTCTCGTTTGATATCTCAATAATAGCTGCTCCGTTGCCTCAACGTTTATCATTACACGCGCAAGGGATTTTTCTACCTGGGCTCCCGAGGCCTCTTAATATTATCGGTTAGAATGCTTCACTATTAAGCTAATTTCATATTCAATAAGATGTGACAAATTGATAAGTTTTATTACGTTATACAAATTCGCAGCTAATTTATTTTTAAAATTTCGATTCATTTTACAGAATACTCTGGACAGAGGAAGAAAATCGAGTGCTCATCCAATATCTCATTGACAATAATGCTATCCCCCGAGCAAGAGGACCCAAAGTTTGGGAAAAATGTTTAGAAGCATGCAAGGTATTTTCTAATTCATAACTCAAAATTTATCGACACGAGAAAATTTACATGAGAAAAATGAAGAAATACATTCTCAATTTAACAGGAATTTTCATTTTCGATTTCTCAGAAATCATTAACGAGTAGTGCGGGTGAAACCCTTTGCGGGTCGAACCAATAACTTTCCGACCGATGCCCTTTTCAGTTTAAATTCGAGACAAAAAAACATAAAATCTGAGAAATTCATGCAAGTCACTAAACAATTGCTGAGATAATTTTTTCAGAAAAAAAAGAGGAATTTGTGAAAGAAACTCAGTAATGGGTGATTTTGAAGAAAAATTTCAAGTTATGTATTATCCACATCTATATTAGCCAAAAAAGATTTCCTAAAATTTCTTCGAAAAGTTCCTTTTTGTTGAGATGTATACAGAATGAATGGAAATTACGAATTCTTAATATCCTTACTTTTTAGTCGTCACTGCATTCGAGCAGAACAGCGAGAAGCTTGAGCATTCATTTCATGAGGAAGCTCCGTTACGATTATGCAAAATATACTAATGATCCTGAGGTTCTAGAGAAGTTCAAGGAAGTAGAGATAGGCAAGCCTATGAAAGGAATATCTAGGTGATGAATATATAGTTAGAATCAGTAGTGAAGTTATAAAACGTACATTAGCTAAAATTTAATTTATTCCACAGTTTACCCTGGACAGAGGCGGAAGATCGAGTTCTCGTTCAATATCTCATTGATAATGATGCCATTCATCGAGCAAAAGGTGAAAAAGTTTGGCATGAATGTCTAGAAGCACGCAGGGTATGTTCATTGAAAAACATGATAAATTTTATACAGAGATATTTCAGCATAATGAAATAATTTATATTCCAAATTTCATTCTCTAACAAGAGGTCAGGTTTACCATAATTTTTTAATCGAAAATTGTCACTTTCTTATGTTTTGGAATTTTAGTCATTCTTCGATCCAAGCAGAACAGCGAGTAGCCTTGGTAATCGATTCAGCCGTTATCTTCGAGACAACTATGCAGAGTATACTGACAACGCAGAAGCGCTAAGGAAGTTCAAGGAAAATGAGGAGATTTCTCCCGCCGACGATAAAGGATATGTAGGGTGAGTAGTGATAGCCTCTCAATATAACTTATTTCTTCAGTAATTTCTCACATGTTTTTCTCAATTCATATCTCAGAGTATCTTGGACAGAGGATGAAGATAGAGCGCTACTTCAATATATAATTCAAAATGGTGCTATTCATCGAGTAAGAGGTCTCAAAGTTTGGACTGAGTGTCTAGAAGCATGCAAGGTAATTCTTTTTAGTGTAAAAATAGGAAATTTTTTGACTCAAGTATGATTCAATTTTGAAGTGAAGGAAAATGTCTATTTTCGACCATCCCAAATTCCTGAAGTCGTCAAGGGACATTTTGTTATAAATTCGCTCAGCTTTAAAGAAATCTCTTGAAATCGTGTGCTGGAATTCTTCGGTGCTTAGATAAGATACACAATTTATGAAAATTACGAATTCTCCGAATTTTTTTCTCAGTCGTCATTGCACCCAGGCAGAACAGCAGGAAGTCTACGCAGTCATTTCAAAAGGCTTCGTTTGAAATATGCAAAGTATCTTGATGATCCAGAGACACTGAGTTAATTCAAGGAAATGGGAAGAACGAAAGCCCCCTGTAGCATGAGTGTACTCATATTCCGGTGCCAAGACCTGAAAAGAGATGCAACTTTGAAAACACAGTGTAAAATACATTATTAGAGTCAGTACCAAAGAGGTGAAATATAATCAGTCGAGGATCATTGGCTTCAGGGATAGTTTTATAGGATCTCTTATTATAGAATCATCGGATATGACTTAGTGCACGCTATGTTTCTTCATTATCCTCCATCTGATTTTGTTTCATGACTTACTACATATATAAATAAAGGACTTTTAGACTGTATCATTTTGGACATCTTGATATAAGCAATAAAATGAAATGAAAATGGATAAAAAATGAAAAATTGATTTGTGTGATGAAATGCAGAAATAAATGTTTTTTAAGGGAGTGAGAATGTCCACTGGAATACAATTGCGAAGTAAAGTAAGTAAATTCAGTGTCTAATATTTTTCTTAATTAAATTCCAAACTTTCTTTGAGAACCTCAGTCATCTCAAAATCTGCAGCGTTGCGTACAGAGTTCGTTCTCTGTTTAATCCAGGTGGCGAGTCCATTAAAACCGGAGTTCATCAAAAAAGCATTATTATGAATGACAGTCTTTGAAATATTAATGCGAATTATCTTATCAGCATTTGAGACATTAATTTGTCGAATAGGTCAAGAATTGTTTTCCATATATAGAGAAATTGCGATCATTGACTCAATTTTATTCGTAATTAATTGAACTACAAAATATTCATTTAAAATGAAAGCATGTTTTAATTATTTCAAAATTCTCACATGTACGCTCACTTTCTTTGTTATAAAATTTTCTAATATAGACATAGACCGAATAAAATATATACATCATTGAGCCATTCCCATAATACTTGTGTTTTGTGCGCATAAAGTCATCTGACTTCCATCCTCCATCTGACACTATATCAATTCACATTGACTTATTCATATGTATTATACCTACTTTTGACACGAAGGAAAATATATCGAACAAGTAATATCATAATTCCATTAAATATAGGTATGTATTCCTTTCTGCTGTCAATTAGCTCTGAAAGGAAAGACTTGCCGAAATCTATGTTGCAAGGCTGCCAGGTAAATATGCACTGACTGTTAAATTCCAAACTTGCTGTGATCTCATAATAACTATCAACAGATCTATGATCAATTGACTTTTTGAGATCACTGATTCTCTCAAAATCCAACGCCCATAATATGCTGTATTGAATATCGCTTGACTCGCTGCTGTCAGATGATCGCATGTTAGTGTATATAAGTAGAATTGTATTACACTGCCTTCAACGTGTACACAGTAATGGAATCCTGTAATTTTGTGGCTGTTTGTTGACTTTCATGAAAAAATGACGGAAAAAAAATATTAATTTCTAGTGAAGAGCTATCGAGAAAAAATTGAAAGTACTTCACGAAAATTGAAAAAAATATCTCAATTTCATAAAATATTTGCAAAACACAATCTTACGGTCAAGAACTGGTACTTTTCTGAGCCAATGATGAGTATGAAGAGAACCACTACTGCAAGAATTAAACATCGATAATGTTCTTTGATATCTTCTATGAATATCATCAGCTGTTGATATTGCTGAAGAGATGTCTTGAAACGTGAATAAATTTGTCGCTCATCGTGTAAAAATGATTCACTTTGATTGTTACATAATCCACGAAATACTTTCTGTAGTATTAGACATTTATCGTCGAGAATACCGTTAATTTGATTTAGAAAATGCCCAAAATAGAAGGAACAAACGCAACAGGCACATAATGTAAATACCTAGAACGATATAAGCATAACAAATTATTCATGATATGGCCATAGAGGGAAATGGAGTCCACTTCTCTCAATTGTCAATGACTTCAAATTTATTGAGTAGTAGTAACTTTGATTAAACATAAAGCGACTTCCAATTACTTCAAAATATGAAAAATGCTCTCAAAAGTTTCCGTCGCTAGAGTCGAAGACATTGATCATAATGCAATAATACTCTTACTTGATAGACGAATATCATTTCAGGCCAAGGTGACAAAGAAACTGGGAAAAGTGAATGAAATCCCAGTGGGAAATTTCTGTCAGTTTGACTCATCCTCAGATTTTCTGCAATGGAAATAATTTTGAAGTTTATCTACAGTAATAAATCATATTACCATGAACTGAGACATTATGATTGAAAATATAATAATGCCAATAGCAGGGGTCTGAATCACATTGAGCATTTTGTTTGAAAACAATTATATCAATTGGCAGGATAAGCAGTCCCTTTCGAACGTTGATCTGGTGACTAAAGCTTGATCCAAGCCTCATTCAAGCTACAGAATCTAACCTTGTATGAGCACCAAAAAAACATATCGAACTTTGGACGATCACGGTAGCCCCAAGTTTCACTGCTGGGGGCCTATTCTCCAAATTTGTGAATTCGGTATCACGCAGGGAACTCGATTTGTTCACGAAGTGCGTATGGAAATCATATGGGCGTTTTGTTCACCGAGCCACTTTCGTTCACGGAAATCGTGCACGGATCGTCGAGAGTAGGCCCCCTCTGGCCGTTCCCCCTTTCATAAGCCTCAGGAATACGATTCCACCTACAAAATGAAACCAATGAATGGCTTTGAAGATCAAGAATCAGGGTAAATATACAAAGCTCAACAGTGAGATAGCCCCAAACAACAATGAATGTTCCTCACCTTTCCTTCTTCCCTCGTCATATACAAAGTTCCCCACGTTATGTTTGAGTGCTAAGTATCCATGGTCAATCGAATATTGATTCAGTCTTTAGTTTACTACAAACTCCCACCTCCTCCTCATTCTCGCCCCAGGCTAGCTTCTTTGACAGAATGATAGCCTCTCCACTTATTGAATATCTCGCAAAAGTACATCGTTTATAAAATTGCTATTTCTGGGAAGTCGTTCTTTACCTGCGCACGCGATCATTATCTATTCATCATACAAATGGGAGGGCAAAATGTGAACGTGAAAAGTAACGAAATCGAGAATGATCGCTTCTCTTTCCATTCTAGAGACTCCCTCTTCCAGACACTATGGCATCACCTCCTGGTAATTCATTGGCGGTGAAATTTACAGCTTTCTTTCTGAAGTGTTGCGGATTTTGGCCTGCAGATTCAAAATTCGGCGAAATAGCTATGAATTTTCTTATGTTCTATGCAATTAGTGCAGTAATAGGGGCGATTGGTTTCACTACTGTGGATGTTTATAAGTGTTATGGGGATATCGATGTAAGTTGTAAGTATGCACCCATTAGGGGAACTTCATTCGATATGGAAAGTGGAAAAAAGTGAAATTTATTCTGATTGGAAAAAAAATAACTCGATATAAGGGATATTCACTGGATTTTGATCGTTATGTGCTAAGAGATTAGATTATATGGAAAAGAATTTTTGACAATATTTTTTTTTGTCTCTTCACAATTTCCAAATAATCCACTGAAGTTCATCTGTGGGTGGAAGAAAAAGATTTTGCATAGTTTTCAACGATTAATAGAAATTTACCTATTCCAGTATGAATCTAATTACAGTGGGATTTTGTTTATACAAACTCATATCTTTTGCATTGAAACGCAAACAATTTTTGGATTTAATACGTTACGCCAAGAGGCATTTTTGGCATGTTGAATATGACGAATATGGCGCTTCTGTGATGAGAGATTGCATGGTCCGATTGACTGGAATTGTAACATTTGCAATTTTCATGTGTCATCTGACAATATCAATACATTATATAAGACCGTTATTAGGTAATTTTGGATGTCACATTCTGTAGTGTTGAATGAAGATAGAAAAATTATTATAACCGTAGAGAATCGAGGAAGGAATGAAAGTGACAGAGAGTTTCCCTTTAGATTGTATTCCAATTTACCCATTACTCTATCTCCTTGGTATGAGATTCTGTACCTTTCACAGGTGAGTCTGGTTAAATAATAGTTTTTACCATCATGATATGTAGCTCAATTAAAGTTTTGCATTTCCTTGCAGATATTCTCAACATGGCCATGCGGCTATACTTACTTTTGCTTCGACAATTTCTTATGTCAAATGAATATCACTGCGGTTGGACAATTTGTGATACTGCAGAAAGAAATTCGAGAGATTTGTGAAGATGAAAATGGATCATTTTTGTTGGATGATCGTCAAATTCGACTAAGATTTGTAAAATGTATTCAAAGACATCAACAACTGATAGCTTTTGTGGAAGACATCAAAGAACTTTATCGGAGTGTAATGCTGGGGGTTGTTATCCTCCTCAGCTTCTTAATTTGCCTGGAAATGTTTCAGCTCATGACCGTAAGATTATGATTCAAGCGAATTTCATTCAGTTTTTCACGAGAAATGATGATATATTCTTTTCAATTTGCATGAAAAATTTTGGGATTAGGGGAGGGTAGGGCAAAATGAACCCCGAGAACAAAACGGACCATGTGATTTTTTGTCTTTTTTTCCTTACTCGGTTTGGCTATAGAAAATAAGCTCAAATCAAGTAATATATATTGGGATCTGATTAGATCGTTTAATTCTTGAATTGACCTTCCACCCTCCACTCTAGACCGTTTCACCAATATATATTACTTGATTTATGTTCATCTTTTATAACCAAATCGAAGTAAGGAAAAAAAAAGACAAAAAAATCACATGGTTCGTTTTGCCCTGCCGGTCCGTTTTGTCCTAGTTTTCCCTAATTTTATTTTCATTAGAAAATAATCATTTCTTCATCATTTTGTCGATAGTCAACTAACAGCACCGCACTCTCTACATTTCATTACTGTGTATATGTTGGAGGGAGTATGACACAGTTATACTTTTATACACTGACTTGTGATGATCTAACTGGGGCAAGTTTGGCAATATCCGATGCAGCATATGATGTACGATGGTTTTTTATAAGATCAGGGGCTTCAAAAAATCAATTCGTGAAAGATCTATCAATGGTTATCATGAGGTCACAGAGAGCCTGCACATTGACAGTCGGCGGCTTTGCACCCGTCACCTTACAAACATTCACATCGGCAAGTCGTTTTATATGGATTTTATGGATTCTTATATGAACGATGTGCGAGACGATATGTTATTGATAATGACTTCTTCTCTACAGATTTGCCATTCTGCATTTTCATTTCTAGCTCTCATCAGGCAAACGCTAGAAAAAGATGTTCGGTAATAAATTCAATGTACTGAAATGGAACAGAGGATTGCTGTCGATTTGTTTTTGTTTCAACAGATTCTACAAATCATTCTTTCCTATGGGCTCCTTCAAAGTGATGAATTGATTAAAACAATTTTCTCTTGAAATTTGATACTTCAATTCTAGAAATACTTCTACAATATGTTAGAACTTTCGAAGGTCAGAATGCACGCGTATCAAATTGCACGCACGTACGTACACAAGATCATAATTTGAGACTTTTCACATCAAATCAAAAGGCCGACCACATTGCATTCAACTTATTCTCATGAGAATCCTGTGTACCATCGCCTTGGTCTTCGCAATTATCTGGTTCTATCTCAAGATCCAGTGTGAGCTACACATCCAGAGAGCTATTACAAGCAGTATAAATCCAGAAACCTAAGAGATATAATATTCAAATTCACCTTGTTCTGGCGTTTTGCATGTAAACAACGAGAAATCCTATGCCTCTTTCTATTCTTACGCCTATTTCTATCATAAAAACGACAGCACTGTTAGGGCGGGCTAATCAGAAAGAATTGCTCATAAGAAACAATGAGCATCAATAGCTTATGTACAATTCTCTCAAGAAAAATTATCACGTCAAGTGATATTGAGGTGCGGCCGCGGATAATGCTAGTAATATGTAAATGCCTATCTTGACATAGGTAATGTGATGCAATCATACAAATTTTTTAGTGTCATAGGTATTTTTTTGAATTAAATTGTCATTAATTCATAATTTATGCAACTATTACATCTCTACTCTCCAAGCATACGAATATTTTGCAATTGAAATGAATCAACAGAAAGAAAACATCTTAATCAACAAAAGATAATGAACCAACCATCATTTTTTTCTCCCTACTTATCTTACCATCGGTAATGAAGATAATATACCGTGCTCGATCGCTTTGGACATAAAAAAAATGGCGCTAGTAATAATTGGTCAGAATTGGCGTAAAGGCGCGGTGTTATGGCGTCGGGAGCCGAACAGTGAATCTAACGTGCATTAACGTCTATAACGACTTGAATTAGATATAGCATTCATATTACTAATTTATTATTAATCAGCTTTACGTCTTTCGATCACCGGAAATTCCAATAAATTCATCGACAACCAAATTCAAATAACAAGTGTAATCCAGCCAAACGTAATACAGATGTGTGTTTCTCATGAGGTGCTAACGTGTAGCGTGGACTGAAAACGATTTGGCCTTCGAACAAGTTCTAAATACCAATTAAACAATACTATTTAACAAATTCTTCTATCTTATCACTTGAGGACAAGCAGCACTGCTACATCGTAAACTTTAGAGTCTCCAACACGTTAGAAGGGTTAGTAAAATGTTTTTCACAGTCTCATAATGTCAAGAACAATTTTCATAATTTGTAAAAATTAAAAATCAACAATTCGACAGTTTATTTGTTAATTTTTATTGCCAATTCAATGTTACTCTCATTCAAATTTATCATTCTGTATTTTTGTAATTAGTTTCCAACCTCTATTTTAGGTATCTAGGGGCAGAATGGAATCACTAAGTGACTTTCACTCAGAAATCACAACCTAACCTAAACATGAGACTCTGACACATATTGGAGAATTGAAATTTACAATTTGTCAATTGTAAAAATTATTGGATAGTAATTATTTTAACTAGATTTTTGAAATAAATAAGGAAATATGTCGGCGAATGCACAATTTGCAAGCCCACCACCGGTGATCAGTCTGCCAAATATGTCAGTACCACCGCCTACAACACCAAATTTATCAGCACCACCACCTAATTTAACGACTATCAATACATCTGGAGGATATCAGCATCGGTTTAATAATCACAGGGAAGGACGGGGATTTTTTAAACCTTTCAGGCCTTACCATGCACCCAAAATTATTTCTGGGGGACAGGACGCATTACAGGATGAGTTTGATGGAAAGAGGTTGAGGAAGTCGGTTATGAGAAAGACTGTGGATTATAATTCCGCTATCATCAAGAGTTTAGAGGTATTTAAGAGCGATAGGAAGTTGAAAAACTTGCCAATATCTCCAAAACACTTGGGTTCAACAAAAAATATCAAAAGACTTCTTTTGATGTCCATAAAATTCTCTACAAGAAAGATCTTTTTTCGTTTTCCTCCAAAAGTACTCATTACCAAGATAATTCACCATTAACAAAAAAATTCAGTACTAAGGAGTTTCATCATGAAATATCATGACTTTTAAAGAAAATTAAATTATCTAAAATAAAGTTCTCTTGATAAATTCTTGTAAATTTCTCCTCTTCGAAGATATCTACAAATTTACTTATTAGAATCATCCAATTCACCCCCTGAATTTATCATTTGAATTGATTAATTAATATTAATCAAAAATTATTTCCATGAAAATTGTAGAATCGAGTTTGGCAAAGAGACTACAGGGATCGACGTGCACTGCAGCCAGATGTTATGTACTACCCCGATCTCCTTCCACCACCCAGCTATGTTGACAATCCAATAAATGCTGTTACAACTCGTTTTGTTAAAACAGCAACAAATAAAATGCGTTGTCCTATTTTTTGTATGGCGTGGACACCAGAGGGTAGAAGATTAGTCACTGGAGCCTCTAGTGGAGAATTTACCCTTTGGAATGGACTGACATTCAATTTTGAAACAATTCTTCAGGTAAAATAATCACAGAGAAAAAGATAATGAATAGAAAATCCAGAAAGTCATCGAAATCACAAAAAGAACAAAAATTGTGAAAAAAAAAATTGTAATAATTGTTTTAAAAATGTTTTATGATGTTTTCTTGTTTTGTTTTTGTTAAATAATTTGTTTAGGCTCACGACAGTCCCGTTAGAACGATGGTGTGGTCACACAATGAGAGCTGGATGGTGACTGGTGATCATGCTGGATACGTTAAATACTGGCAGAGCAACATGAACAACGTTAAGATGTTTCAGGCCCACAAAGAAGCAATAAGAGGACTCAGGTATAACATCAACAACCACACTAGAAATTTTTGTCGGTTTTCTATTAAACTATTTATATTTTATACAAATTTTATCGTTATTATTCTCATGAGATATCTGATATTTCTTGTTCATGTCCTTTCTATAAATCGGTATCCACCTTGAACCTTTTTTTTTCTAATGAGAGATAAAAACAATAAATATTGGAACAATCCCTGATAATCCATGAAGGATGGAGAAAAAGGTCTCTTGTTATTTTTGTCCAAAACAATTAGTTTCAGAAATATTTTCAAAATAATTTGTATAAAATTATTTTCCTTTTCCATTCGTCGCGAATATCGAAGCTCCACTTTTCATTTTAATCAATAATTAACATTTCTCTCATTTACTTATTTATTTTTTAACAAATTCATCAACAAAGAAGCTCCCCCAATCAACAGATTCCCTATTTTTTTTTTTTTTTCATTTAATTTTTCATTGCAACAATTTTTCAATTTCTTGCGATTTATGATGCGCCAAAAATATTGGGAAAATGTATCTGTTAATAAATTAAAATAAAATGAGGAAAATATATATATAATTATATATATATTATTGATATATGGAGCCACCCAATTATCGAGTATTTCCTACATTTTTAAATGAATCAATAAAGAATACTATGATCCTGTTTCCTTATTACAACGTCTTCCAATAAAAATAAAATTGAATATACAATTGATTGAATATGAATTACGATTTTTTTTCATAATAATAAAGATCAATGTTTTTTTTTTTAAATGCGAGAATGAAAAATAATAATAAAAATTAAAATATAATTCGGGTGATAGTTATCACGGGGCTCATGGGGTGTAATCAACATGAATGTGTGTGAGTGCAAATAATTATCACAGAATATAAATAATAATTAAATGAATTTTCAAGACGCTCAATGTACGTTTTTACTTCTCGTTCGCTGTTTCTTGTAATAAAACGTTGAAAATTTATTAAATTTCACTGAATTGAGAAAACACATTACTTGAGAACATTGTCCTATGGTCATGTGGCATCGAATCAAGCCTCAAAATAGGGTTTAAGAAAAATTAAGTAAATTTTAAAAAATTCAATTTCATTTTCTTCCAATTTCTCTCAACTTTTATCTTCACGAGAATTAAAGAATTCTCATATTTTTTTTTTTCGTTCAATTAATGTTTTTTTAACAATATTCGAGTGCCAGATATGACTGTCGGCAATGAATTATTGTTCGCCCGTAGCTGCTCCCTCATATCTAAGAAGGAAACTCTATAAATATTATCAATAATTGAAAATTCTAGTGAATCGGTACAGCGCGAAAATCACGACAAGATTGTCAATTTTGTTAATTGTGAATTCGTCTAGTGGAAGAGTGACTGTAGAAAAAAAATGTTGAGAGATTTTTTTTTTTTTTCATGGCTAAAAAAAATTTCGAAAAAAAATATCTCTTGAGATTTTTTTCCCAGCTCATTACCGCAATAATTCCATAATTAACAGAAATTTTACAGAATCAAATATTTACATTAATCATGTGAATTATTTAAACAATGATGGATTTTATAGAAAAATGTGAAATTAGCTTTTTTATAGTTTATAAAATTTTCTAGCCCCACTCATTATCAAAATAATTTCACATTTTATAGAACCTTAAAAATTCACTAAAAAAGTCAGAAAATAATTTCTTATTTTCTAGTAAAACACATTCACAACGAATTGATTACGTGAATTGAATTTATTTATTGATAAATAAATGAAAAATTGATAAAATATGAAAAATATATAATTAACGTAAGATCGGTAATTATGACCTTTTTTTTTTCGACCGGTAGTTTCAGTCCAACAGACCACAAATTGGCGACGTGCAGTGACGATGGAACTGTTAGAATTTGGGACTTTCTACGATGTCACGAGGAACGAATTCTCAGGGGTATAAAAACTTTGTTCACTTGATCATATTATCGTGATTTTTGTTAAATATCTTTAAATCTAAAGGAGATATCGAAATTTTCAGAGAGACCTTTTTTTTTGTAGCATTCGATTTCCAGATATTTCGAAAATTTTAAATAAATTTGTGAAACAGATTATTCAGTAGAGTAATCAATCATCAATTGCACATAATCAATCACAAATTGATTAATATCATTCCTTATGAATCATTGATTCATTAAATTGCTCAATTTTGGTATTTGATCATCGTTGAATAATAAATAATAATTGTCAATTGTGAGTGACGATGAGGCTTAAAATTGATATGAAAATTGTCTTTAGGTCATGGAGCGGATGTGAAATGTGTGCACTGGCATCCACAGAAGAGTCTAGTCATCTCTGGGAGTAAAGACAATCAGCAACCGGTGAAACTGTGGGATCCAAAGACTGGACAATCTCTTGCTACACTTCATGCACACAAGAGCACTGTAATGGATGTCAAATGGAACGAGAATGGTAACTGGTTGATAACAGCCTCCAGGGATCATCTTTTGAAGCTTTTCGATTTGCGAAATTTGAGTCAAGAAGTTCAGACATTCAGGGGACATAAAAAAGAAGCATCCAGTGTTGCCTGGCATCCCAGTCATGAGGGATTGTTCTGCAGTGGTGGGAGTGATGGAGCCATACTGTTTTGGCATGTTGGGTAAGGAGATTAATTCAAGTTATTTAAGGAGTAGAAATTATTCATCGATTGAATGGTTAAATGTCTTCTGGAATCGAGAGTGAGTTTTTGGCAATTATCTCGTGAATCAGTGGCTTTAGAAGAAAATATCAAGAGATCTTTTTTGTAGAGGAGTAAATTTTCTGAAGAAAATCTCTCTTGATGATTTCTCGTAATATCACTCTTTACTGAGATAATTTGAAAACTATCGAGCGTCTGAGTGAATTGAATAAAAATGTTTAGAAAATTAAACGCTATTCAATTATATTGTATTTATGTTATCAGAGCTGATAAAGAGGTGGGGGCTATAGAACAAGCTCACGATAGTATTGTATGGACATTGGCATGGCATCCACTGGGTCATATCCTGTGTTCAGGAAGTAATGATCACACATCGAAATTCTGGACGAGAAACAGACCTGGGGATCTCATGAGAGATAAATATAATCTCAACACTCTGCCAGCTGGTGCTTGTGGAATTGATGATCACGAGATTGGTAATCAATCCTGAATTAACTACAAATGATTCAATTATTCATACAATTAATTATCAATATAAAATTCAATGTCCAAAATTTTTTTTCTCAACTCAAGAGTCTTTTTACACACGTTTTACAATGACAATTGTCAATTTTTCAGCTGATGAAGCTGCCGTAATACCTGGAATGGGTCCAGAGGACAAGATAAACGCTGATATTGAAATAGAGGAGGAAAATACATTGACAGTTACAGGAATTCCTGGGTTAGATCTAGATCATGCTGTTGATGATAGCAAGAAATTGGCAAGCAAAAAAGTACCATATTCCAAGCCAATTCCAAGGAATTTTCAAGCACAGTGGAATGAAATGGAGTCTGAGGATCCAGAACAAGTGGAGGCTCTGAATGCCATTGTTAATCAGCTGATTGAGACAACACCCGGAGCTGTGCCTCTCAATGAAGTAGCACCCAATGCCATTATTTTGTATGGGAAAATGGTCCCTGTTGAACGTAAGAATATTTTTAATTCATCAATTTGTTCGGAAAATCCTTTTCAGTTGTTTTTAGTTTTTTTTGTAGAGAAATTCATAGTCTACAAAAATTTCACTCAGAAAAGTGAAATTTCCAAATCAACTCATTCTTACAAAAATTGAATCTCTCTCATTTTTTCATCTTCATTTTTACCTTTCAGCTGGTTCAAAGCTAGCAGAAGCAATTCTGAAAGGCAATGATGCTATCAACAAGATGGTAATTGCTGGAGAAATAGAAGAACTAAAAGATGTTGTTCTAAATGCACCAGAACCCATTGAAGAACCTGACGACTTTCTCCAGGATGAGGGTGAAATTGATTACTCCAAGGTCCCAGACATCGATCTCCCACCACCCCTTCCCTCCTCCAAATTCGCCCAAAACCCAGAGCTCCTCAAGGCCTTGAATCGTGGAGGAAAGCGCAAGTTTGATCAATTGATCGGTTGGTCAGACAGCAACGACAGGAATTCTCGCCTCCACCAGCCAGTCTTTGGGAGCTCAATGCTTGAGGATTCTTCGAACAGTGACACAGACCTCCGCCACATGATGAGCAAAGCGAGCCTCGACATGGCAGCATATCTAGCACAAGACGAGGATTTAAGAAGATTGAACAGCCTAGACAGAATAAACAATATGGGCATGAATAGGGACGAGGATCTGCGCTTTGGAGGCGGTTCAAGTGGTCCCGGAAGGCCCACTGATTTCGACGGACGTAACGCCTTTGGAGACAGAGACTTCCGTCCCAACGTCCCACCCCCCAACTTCAAACAGTCTACACTAGATGGCGACAGCTTTGGGGACAGTGACAACAGACCCCGACCTTGGGAGGACGACAAAGACAACAGAAACTTTGACAAACGAGACATGCTGTCATCATCCTTAGGAAACTCTCAACTGGGAGCCTTATCTCTACAAATGGGATCCCTCTCCTCTGGCTCAAACCACCACAACATGCAAAACATCTCGCCAAATATGCCCCCATCGATGGGTCTGGGTACAACTCTGGCACTCAACCCCAATCTTCAAAATAAATCAAATAATCTGATGAACAGTGGCATTTCCGATGGTTTACCACCTCACATGATGCATCTGCCTCCCAATTTTGGTCCCAATGGGCCATCTCTGCCACCCAATTTTAATCCAAATTTTCGACCACCGAATGGAAATTTTACTGGAAATCATCAGTTCAGGCCCATGGGGCCCTTTCAACATAATAATTTTGGTAATTTTCAAGGCCCACCTGGATTCAGGTGTCCCAATCCCAATAATCCTCCACCAAATTTTGAAAGGGGGGCATTCGGTCCCAATTATCGGGGCCAGATGGGAGCAAGTAGTGGGAATAGTAGTGGATTCAATTCGACTCTCAATAATAATAAAAATTTTGGCGGTGGAAATAATAATGCTGGCAAGGGTGGTGGCAGGGGAATGGGAAGAAGTAATGATAATAACAGGAGTAATTATGGGGGAAGAGGGAGAGGGAGAGAGGGAGAAGGATCGAGGGGGTCTAGGGGAAGAGATAATAATTATTGATGATAATTAATAATGAGAAGAAAGTGATCATTGAAGATTTTTTCCTTTTTTTTTTTTCATTCATTTGAGGACTACGAAGAAATGGAAGAATGAATTGAATTGAATGAATTTCTCTGTACTTTAGAGAAGAAATTGTAATATAAAATGTAAGATTACAGTCGATTCCTGATTTTATGATTGTTTAACTGTAAGTGAGGATTAATCAGTTTTCACGAAGATGCCTTGGAAATGTGGGTGAATTCCGAGGGATTTTGTGAGCCTGCACTGAGGAATAAGTGGAAATTTAATTGATTAAGGTGTTTACTTAATAAAATCGAAAGTATATCGACGAAAATTATTTTGTTTATTATTGCATTATTGTAATGCGAGGAATTCAAATTCTCTGTTGAATATTTCTTTGCAGAATTATCATACTTATTATGCATTTTTTCAGCTTGATTGAACAAATAATTTACAATTAATGATTCAGAGTTTGTTTTCTTCATTTTCAGATGTGAGGACAGCCAAAAAAAGGAATTTATATACAATTTTCTTCAAAGTTCATTTTTTTTTTATTTTTAATAATTTTGTTACTAGACGGAAAACATGAGGGCTATTGTACAATTATAGAATTGATTTTGAAACTAACGTGCAGTCATCACGAGATCCCAAATATTAATTCGTTAAAATTCGAATGGGAAAAAATAATCCCAACAATTTTCCTTATCTCTTGCTAGATCTTGCTCTACTGAATTAATTGATTGATTCATTTATTTATGATTTATAATTCCTTTCACTGACTCTTAAAATAATCCACTAATTAATTAAAAATCTCATAAACAGAATATTTTCCATTCCTCAAGTTACTTTCATCGTTAATCCTTGTATTTCCTCCATAATATGTAAAAAATGAATAATGGAAAGATCTCTCTCTCTCTAAAAAATGACTCAATTGAACAATAAAATTGTGAACTTATTCTTGCATATTTCATATAAAATTTCATGATTCGGAATTTATCACAGTATCTATACAATTACAAAATTTTTCCCCTTATAATTGTCAACAATGGTCAAACTCACGGGCATAATCACTCAACTAAAAAACCAGTCAGTAAATACCCCCCTAAATCATTCATCATTATTTCTGGATGTGTCCTATTCGGCAGTACCTGATAGCCGCGACAAAAATTACTAAAAAGTCTCAAATTCACAATATCTTTTCGCTGCTTGAGCGCTACATAAGTCTCCTGTAGTGGCTCTCTATGACAATGATAAATGACAAAAGGTCTTGATGTTCCTAGGAAAACGAGAAGACTTTTGATAATACTGGAGGGATGTTCCTTAGCCACTAGAACTAGACCATCAGCTTTGCCCTCCTTGAAACAGTTGACAGCATTTCTCGTTTCAATGAGCCATTTAGGTTCTTTAAAAGTGTCTGGAACTTTGCAAAAGCCATTTTGAATTATCTCCACAGTCTCCAGGGACTCTACCTTCTCCATCTCCATCACCTCCACTTTTTCCACCTTATCCTCCTCCTCCTCAACTCCATTCTCCACCACTTCTTCATCCAACTTCACCTTCTTAGCTGGTAAAATCTCATCACCAGCCTCCAACGCTTTCATCCTCTTCCACTCACAATGTTTTTTCACCAACTCTTTCATAATCTCTTCCTCACCCTGATAATGCATCCTTAAGAATGTGTAAAGATTTACAACCATCATTCTCTTCATCTGCTCAATTGGAAAATTCATTGCTTGAACCAATGTCAATTGTGCTTGATTACCAGGATGCAGATGTACCATAACTCCACTAGTACCTTCTCCAATTCTGCTCAATAATGCAGCAGCAGATAATCCACATGTACCACTGTCATACAACAAAAATTTTCCCTCCGATCGAACATCAGAGTATGATAAAATTTGGGAGAGTGTATCCATGCGTAAGAAATTAATCTTTGAACAGTCTTGACGAAAATAAATTTCTTGAATCATAGAGATTGAGGGCTTTTTTATTGTCAAATATCTGAAGTACTTTTTCTCTTTTTTTTTTATATATTTTTCTTGGGAAAATTCGGTTTTTGTTGTGAAGGAACTGCTATTAGAAATGAGAGATGTAACTATTTCTTTACTGGACTTTCCAGCTTCTCGGAGATCTTCAATTTCTTCTTTTGACAACTTTTGAGAGGTACCATCGTCAGTTATCGATCTGTTGTCAGTTCCACTGGACAGACCCTGGCGTATGTCCTCCATCGTCTCTGCTTGGAGAGTAACCTCGAGGGAGACATGTTTTTTTGATATTTTTGAGGGCAACATCTTGAAAGTTGTCCAGTAGGGCTTGTTCAGTAGTTGCTCCATCTCCACTTGCTCTTTTCCTAAAGTGAATGTACCTTTTTCCGTAACTTTACACAATTTTCGGAAGTTTTGTTTTTCAATTATCACGTAACTGCCCGGTTGCACTGTCTCTTCCGCGATTTGGTGACCCATTTCGATGGGTTTAATTGCAATAATATCGTCCAAGTAATGGTTAATTTACTGAGAGTCAAAAGCAAAAGGGGTAATGTTAAACTGGGTTGTTTGGAGTCTGTTTTGGACAGTTTTAGAGCAGACTTGGAGGTTAGGGGGACCAGGCACGTGGCGGAAAGGTTAAACTCCCTCTATGGCGCGCTTGGAGGTTTGGTTTTTGGTTTAGAGCATAAACTGGTGGGGGGACTTTGAGTTTTAGCCGTTTTTGTTGATTTAGCATCTAATCAAGTCTTTTTTAATGCTGAATAAACTGAAATAAAAATGCTTCCAAAATCAGTAGATCTTTTTCTGCAGATGGTTTTCTTGATTGAGACGATATTTTTTTCATATCATCTTCAATTTTTACATTTTCTTTCCAACTTTAGCCAGTTCAAATAAATTCGAGGTTCATGTTCATCGTCAATCCAGATTTCACATCCATAATCTCTTGCATCTGATTGCCGAATCCCTGAGAGTATCAATATTTTTGCATATTCCAAATCGTTATCCACAGTCGAAATGAATATTCTGGCTTGTTTGTTTTCCTGAGAAAAAAAAAGATGAGAGCGCAAATTAGCGATTGCAGAATTTAGTCTTTTTTCCATTCTTTTATTACTCATGAATGAAAACTAATAGAAATTACTTACAGTATCCTTAATCTCTTCTATTTGTCCATCATCGTTGTATTTCCACCATTTCACAGATTTCACGCCAGGAAGAACCATCGCACGAAGGAGAGTAATGTTGACACCACACTCCCATTGAATTGATTGTCCTTCATATACCGGTTGGGGCAGAGCATGTGGCTGTTTATATAACAGAGGCAAAACGAAGAAAGGCTGAGACTGAGCAGTAGCTGATTCATGGTATGAAGATACCACAAATTGGTCATTCCAATTTTCAATGGCTGAAGAACGAAAAAAACAAATTAATCCAATTGAGTCAAATGGTTCAGAAAAACTCCAACCGTTAATTGCAAAACAGCACGTGCAAGCATACTTCAGGCATGAAAAGAGAAAAAGGTGAAATTAGTTCAAAAACATTGAAATGACAGTTTTTAATTGCAACCGAGTATTGTCTTGGTTAAGAACAATAAGCATGACTTTCAAACTTAAAATTTATTTCTTCTTGGCCCTCAACGATCACTTGTATACAACAATATGCCATTAATAACCTCATGAATGGATCTAAAGTCAACTTTATTAAAAGGGAATTCTACTTGCCCTCGCTGGATGAAATAATCACGGAGATGATGAGTGAAGGAAAAGAGATCAATATTAGACGAACCATGATCGGAGAGTGATCTCGACACCGGGCGATTTCTTCATTTATGAAAATCTGTGGTGCCACTTGGATTAAAAAACGTCGATGTTTGTATATATTCCGAGTAATTATAGAATATTACCATGGCTTCAGACTATCAGGTATGTCATAGCCGGCGGCACAAAGTGAATCATTAATACCGATGAAAATCGATGATGTAACAGCGTGGATTTGATAACTTTTCAATGTCAGATTACCTGTATGGAATTCTGATTGATATCCCTGAATACCATCGATCCTCCGTATTGTTTTCTATACGTATCACCAATGTTGAGTTGATGCTTCATTTTCATTGGAACACCAGTAGAAAACCAATATCATCAAATCAAAAAGTGTTCTTCTTTCAGTCTACTCAACGAATTTGTTTCTTTCCCTCATTCCTAATACTCAGGGAGTGCACATTGTATGCAAAAATCAAGGGGAGACTTTGACAAAGAAGTACCTAAAGGTTTTTGTCAGTTTTCAGTCACAGAAAAACTCCAACAAATTTCCAAATACAAACAAGTTGAAACGATTTAATAGGGTTTTCCATTAAATTCTTCGTTGATCATGAATCTATGGATTGACGATGGTTAATTTTAGATGATGGGAAAAAATAATTAAAAAAGCTTTCATTCGGAAGTGAAAAGAATTCTTGTCGTTTAATCAATGTTTTGATCTTCATGGAGATCCTCTGTAGGGGTACTTTATTCTCCAAAGATACTAATCGTTAGAAGTTTCTCCTGTGCTAAAGTGCGCTCATGATTCTGAACTGCGAAATTCTCCCTTTTGTTCCACTCAAAGAAATAATTCAGAAAAACAGAAACTGAATTTTTGTATGAAAGGACTAAAAAAAATTCTGATTCAAATAGATAATTTAGTTCATTCAAGTGAGATGACTCTGCCTCAATCAATTCAAAATGAATCTAGGAAAAAGAAGCCTAGGAAAAAAAAGACCCGGAAAAAAAGACCACGGAAAAAAGAGCCCACGGAAAAGAGGGTCCATCAATTTGGGGGCCTTGTAACACGTTTTGGGTGTGTGGAATTATTTTTTGGTCTTTCTTTTCCTAGGCTCATTTTTCCGCCAACCATATTTGCCTCATCCCTCATGCCAGTCAACAATATTCCAGCAATTTGCCACTAATTTGTCGAAATAAATTCAGCTCTTTTACCGAAATTTTGTCGACAAAATGGCTTCTTGTCATTTCCTGGATTTTTTTGCATTGCGGAAATGAATCTCAATGTCATTCTATTATTATTACTTTCAAATACAACTGATAACATGGCAATGTTCTTTAGAGGTCGAATTCTCGTTTGATAATGCTTTGATAGTTCCGGGGACACTAAAATTCATGAAATGTTTCATTGTTACAAAATGCTATTCAAACACCGAGCAATTTCTGTCTGGTAAATCATGATAAAAAATGCATTTGAAATATTTTTATAACGTTTTGTTTAAATTTTGTAGCAATGAAACATTTCATGAATTTTAGTGTTCCTGGAATTATCAAAGCAATATCAAGCAAGAATTCGACCTCTAAAGAACATTGTCATGTTATCAGTTGTGTTTGAAAGTAATAATACTAGAATGGCATTTGGATGCATTTTCGCAATCCAAAAATAATCCAGGAAATGCATGAAAAACTTCTTGGATGACTCTTTTTATATGACCAAGAGATATTACTCATGCATTCCTTTGGATTATGGCTGACCTATTCAATCATGTGATGTAGTTTTCAGATGCAACTAAGCTAATTATTCCAAATGAGTAAAGATGTTTTCGTCGACTGTATGTCAAAGACATATATCTCACTGCTTATATTCACATTTTTTTTTTTCAAAAGCTTCATCTTCATGTCCTCTACCTCAATCAATAAAAATACGTATACCCGTTAATAAAAAGTTTTCGAGATGGGCATTTTTTTTGTTTTTCACCGGAAATCCTTGCAAACACGCTAACTTACTTAAAAATCGAGATATCAACTTGAAATTTGGCATGAAGGTATCTCTTATTATGATTGCTCTGTTTGGTATGTAAAATCAGCGCGATTGGGCGGTTAGTTCCTGAGATATTCACCTTTCTATAATGAGGATGATAAAAAAAATTATGAAACCTAGACCAACAAACTTTCCTTAACCACTAAATTACTTGTAATGAATAATAACGAAAAATAAAAATAATGATGAACGAAAAAAATATTGAAAACCCCATTCGGAAGCCCACTATCAGTTGATTGATGGCAACGAAGAAAATTCGCAAAAAATGAACATTCATCTACAGCCGCATAACTCCAGCCACTTATACAAAAGCGCTTATGCTTATATTTCATGTTCAATATGTGGGCTTTAGTGTGACGTAAAAAACCCTAAAACGGATAAAATGACTGAACCTTGACGATACCGTGTAGGGTGGAATCGTATCAAGGAGTTTGAAAAAAAATGAAAACCAATACCTTCGAAAAATCATCATGCTGCAAATATCCTCCTAAGTTGGTCGTCCAAAAGTCATGAGGAATTCTGCAATTTTCCATGACGTTTTTATAGCATGTAGCATATATATGCACACATTGAGTATATATAGCTGAACTTTTGTGATTTCTTCTTCAGTTTGAAAATAAATCTGTGACTTATACTATCTCGAACATAGTCTTTTTGTAATTATCCCAATATAAATAAAATATCGAGACCGCACAGCGAATTCAAATGACGTGTATACATTCGATGCATAACGACCGGAAATCTGGAGCCATGAGGTAATGAATCATTTGTAAGAAATTGAGAAATTAATAAATGAAAGAGAAGAAAGGATTGAATAGAGAGTATCAACTGATTAAAGTAAATTATATCTTCAACAACCATTTGGTTTGGTCAATAATCAATTATTGCAATGAAATTAAAAGCTCTATCGTTATAATTATTCATCTCAATGATGAGTGGTTTCGGAAGTTAATGCTGAATGATTTTTCTTGTTCTCGAATTTCCTCAACTACAACGGAGGTCTCTCGACATTTTTCATCAGAATGACTCATTGCCCAGAGTCTTTCTTGAAAATTAACATATTGGTCCTATGTCAATGATAAAAGATACAGTTTTTGAGGGAATTCCAATTTATTCACGATAGAAAATCGGTTCAGTGTGACATTAGACACACTCAATAATTTATCTCCATCTTCAGAAATCCAACATGGAGGAAGCACAGATCACCACTCGAGCGTAAACTCAAGATGATAGTAGTATATAGTGTCCTTCTATGCATTGTCCCCGCAATGGATATTAGAGTTGTGGCAGCGAAGTCCACCTCATCGAATGTTAACAATAGCGGAGCAGGTGAGTCACCTTACCTCCAGCATCTAGCCCTCAAATTTGTGTGTCGTAGATCGTTTGGCTTGAATTAATGCACATAATCTAATTAACGCACAAGAATATTTTCATGCTAAAACTGAGATCTTTTCATTCACAGCTAAAGCGCTTGCCGATCAACAACTCGCTGAATCACCATCATCAACTATTATTAAAGGACCGTATAATGTCTGCATTACTCCAGGTTGCGTTCTCACCGGTGAGTTATAACTAACGAAATTATAAACTAGTGACACTAGTCGAGTGAACTGCACTCGAAACTATGCATTCTTCGTGAATTAGATCATTAATTCCAGAAATGAGCAATTTTTTAAAGGAATGAAAAGAAATTTCTCGTATAAAATATATTTTTATTCCCAAAAAAGAATCCACGATGATTCCCCCTAAAATTATTCATCACCAATATAACAATCCACTAATTGATTGGAAAATGAAGTGATGGAGAAGGAGAATTGACTCAATCCTGTTTTACTCCTTCGACGATCACTACTCATTTATTTCATATCAGTTGAACTCATTCCCTCCAATTTTTCTCTAGCTGCACAGGTCTTGGAGTTCATGGACAAAGACGTGAGTCCCTGTGACAACTTCTACAAATTTGCCTGTGGTGGATTTTTTGAGGATGGATCTTTTGAGGATAGTTCAGTCGGTGCCGATGTTTTTAGTTCAATCATTAGCAAAGTCACAAACAAGTTGAAAATTATTCTTGAAGAGCCCAGTCCTTCCACGGAACCTAAGCCATTCAAACTCGCCAAGAACTTGTACAAATCGTGCATGAACAAAAGTAAGTGCAAAAACAATTCCAAATAAATTATAAAAATACTCATTGATATTGCCATGGTACCGTGATAAAGCAAAATAGAATACATCGAGCAAGCTGTTTCTCATATAGTATATCTAATCAGAAATTCAATCATCTCGATAAGAAGAGTAGTTCTACGGCAGAATTTCAGGAGAGATTTTACTTCAAAAACTCTATGACATTTCCTCTTTGAAACACTCATTCAGTAGATAAACTGAAAATTGTTATGTTCTTCCGGGCTTCTTCATCATAATTCTTGTTCTGAGGAATAAATTGATATATATTGATATATTCGTAATGATTTTCAGCTGCAATTGAAGCTCAAGGGCTCACTCCACTCCTCGGAATTCTGGAGAAATTAGGAGGATGGCCAGTGCTGGAGAAAGATCGGTGGGACGAAGAAACTTTCAACTGGATTGAAACAGATTACAAACTCAAAGACTTGGGATTCCCCACACGTTACTTCATCACTTTCGGAATTAATGTGGACGTCAAGAACAGTACAAAAAGAGTCATCAATGTACGCTATATGATTTATTAATACAGAGAAAAAAACCTTTTTTGCAGATGAATGAATTTTCTGCACAAAAGATCTTGGACATTTTCTGATCAAATCACTCATTATCGAGATGATTGATTAATTAACAATCGAGATCAGTGATATCGACACCTCTACATTTACCACTTCACTATTGAAGCGATCATTCGAATGGAACCAATGGATAATTATTTAATATATTTTGTCTTGTTATTTTCAGTTGGATGAAGCGTCTCTGCAACTCCCTCGTGAATACTTATCCAAAGGTTTAAATGACACAATAGTGAAGGCTTATTACAAATACATGGTAGACATCGCCGTAATTCTTGGAGCCGAACGACGATCAGCCAAGGAAGAACTGCTCAGCTCCCTCGAATTCGAGATGAAATTAGCTGAAGTAAGTTTCTTCATCCTAAATTATTTAGTTCAGTTGACGTCGACATATCCAGATGCGTGTCATACAATCATCTCGGTGACAGAACTAAAAACTTTCTTCTTTCGGCCACTATGCGGTTTCATCAACCAGCAAAAACTGAACAATGAAGTAAGGATAAAAACAAGAACTGCCCTTACATCTACAAAGCGCCGACATTGGTCGAAGAAATCATCAGAAGATATTCTTTTTCAAACGATTGTTGCTGAAATAATTACATGATAGATAAACGAATATTATGAACTATTGAATATGTTTGAATTATTGAATTTTCCAGATATCTCTACCAAATGAGAAACTTCGTAACCCAACGCATTTCTACAACCCCATGAATATCGCTCAACTCTCCAAGACGTACCCTAGTATTCCTTGGAAGGAATACTTCAATCGCCTGCTTGCACCCTCCATCCGAGTCGACGACAGCGAAGTCGCCATCGTAAATGTACCCAGTTTCATCACAAGCCTTGAAAAACTGATGAGGAAAACTCCAAAAAGAATTCAAGCCAACTATGTCATGTGGAGGATAGTAGCAGCATCAGTCAGATATCTCAATGATGATATAAGGAAACGACAGCTCCAGTACTTGACTGCTCTCACAGGAATTACAGCGACGGCGTCCAGGTGGACGGAATGCGTTAACGTCGTCTCTTCGAAACTCTCCATCAGCGTCGGAGCTGCCTACGTTAGAAAGTACTTCCATGAAGAAGAGAAGAATAATGTGATTGAGATGGTCAATGACATCAGGAAACAATTCAATCAACTTCTACAAAAGGTCGACTGGATGGACAACAAAACGAGGGAGAGTGCACTGGAAAAGGCTACCTCCATGATAAGTCATATTGCTTATCCTGAAGAACTCCTTGATGATGGTAAACTTGAGGAGTTCTATCAGGACTTAGAGCTCAGTGATGACAATTATTTTCAGGGAATTCTAAATCTTACCTTATTTGAGACTGAGAATTCGTTCAGTAAATTGAGGAAACCGTTTAATAAGAACGGCTGGGTGAGACATGGAAACCCTGCTACCGTTAATGCTTTCTATTCTCTGATCGAGAATAGTATAGGTGAGTAATACTTAATTAAAAGTGGATATGATAATTCCGTATTGAAATAGAGAAAGCAGGAGAAGTTGATTCCGTTCGAAGGTCAGTTTTCAGGGATTATCTCTGAATTCGAGGGAGATAGCGAACTTTTCATGACTAACTCCTTTGAATAAAGCGAAATAACTTGTATTTTTCACAGTATTCGAGAAGTTTTGGATGATGCAAAAGATATTGATTCCGTGATTTTGAAAAAAGGGAGAGGATTTCCTTCTTTTTGTTTGATTTATGTTTCTTTGGAAAATTGTTTCAGAGTTTCCAGCTGGTATTCTTCAAGGTGCCTTATTCGGCAACGATCGTCCAAGCTACATGAACTACGGTGCCATTGGCTCTATCGTTGGACACGAGATCACTCATGGATTTGATGATCAAGGAAGACAGTTCGACAAAGAGGGGAATCTGGTTGACTGGTGGGCGCCTTCCACCAAGGAGAAATATCTTGCAAAGGTTCAATGTATTATCGATCAGTATGGAAATTACACAGTTGAAGAAGTTGGATTGAACGTAAGCAAATCAATCAATTCATTATTGAAATAGAGAAATAATTCTTTCACATGTTAAAGACAATTGCATTATTTTGATAACGCGTGTTTTAGAAAATGTAAAGTTTTTAATGATGGTCTTTGTTCGGAAAATGCTCCGTTCTCAATCGAGTTCTTCTCGAGATAATTATACAATTTACAGAATTGTCATCTTCAACGTATCACATCATACGAACCATATGGAGAATTGTTGAATTGATTCAGTGGATAATCTCAGTGATGATGAACTTTCTAGAGAAAAAATCTCGAAATCAGAAGAATTAAGAGACTCACTCTGTGAAGCACAAAATTTCCTATGAAAAAAATCTTTCAACGTTTTCTCTTAAAACTGCGAGTAATTATCAAGCTACTTGAAATTTCATCAATTTACAATTTTTGTCCTTCGATCCCCAGTTGAATGGAATAACTACCCAGGGAGAGAACATAGCAGATAATGGAGGAATCAAGGGAGCCTACCTAGCTTACAACGACTGGGTAGCTCGCAATGGTCAAGAGCAATTTCTCCCTGGACTCCCCTACACCCCAAGACAAATGTTCTGGATAAGTGCAGCCAACACTTGGTGTTCAGTCTACCGACCTGAAACCATCAAGCTCACAATTACCACTGGATCCCACAGTCCTGGAGAATTCCGGATATTAGGACCACTCTCCAATATGCCAGAGTTTGCTGAAGACTTTAAATGCCCCATTGGCTCCAAAATGAACCCGGAAAAGAAATGTGCTTTGTGGTAATTTTTGAATTAATGCTATTTTTGATTGATAATATTTTCATCTTCTCGGTTTTTGTGATTTCATGCTCTCCAATGTTTCACAATTGAAATTACCCAGTTTGAGGATATGTCGAGATTTATCTTGAATCCAGTAGTTGACTGAAAATGATGTAACTCTGAGAATAAGTGAATAATTGCTTTTATTTCACTTCGATACGTTTAGTTCTCAGTAATAACGTATCAATAGGCTTCTGAAGATACTTCCACAGCATTTATAGATGGTGGAAATTTCGTAATATCCTGATACTACCAAATTTGGTGTCATTAGCATATTACGAAATTTTTTCCATCTATAAATGCTGTGGAGGTATTTAATTATGACGCTATCAAAAAAAAATTAGCAATTTTAATGCATTTTCAACATTTTCATCGGTGATTCTTAATAAATAACGACCTAGTGAGTGAAAACTATATCAAACTGAATTTATATGTAAATTAAAACTGGCGATTAGAAATGAAATAAAAAATCCAATTTAAGTAGTTACCAAGTATTCAAGCAATCATTTATATGTTAAGGAGTTAATTCCTTTCACCTCTCGATAATATCAATCATAGTTGAAGTATTATATCCGAAAGTGAAAAAAATGATGATTCTTATGTAGAAATTGAAAAAAGTTATAAAATCATGGTCTGATAATGAAAGAATATCCGTTTAATTTACAGTTTATAGATTTGATTATTGATTTTAAGAGATATAACAAATTGTACGCCTAGATCCTAGATATTATGAATAATAAACTGCATATTCAACACTTGAAAATCGTTTAAACGCCGTTAATTGAAAATTTTGTCACTTTTGAGAGAATTCTACCTTACCATCCCTTGATACCATAATTTTATCGTAGATACCATAATTTCGTGGTGGGGATACAATTCTTGCTTCGCCGGTCTGGCAACCATGATTGATTCTCGTTCTCGTTCTCTCGTTCATTTGCTTTCTAACCGCAGAGAAGAGCAGTCATGCTCTCTAATTCTCCATTTCAAGGTGAGCCACGCATCCATTCTTTTCGAATTTAAATCCACGAACATCCATTGTTTTTTCACTTTTAATCAAATAATTGATGCATTATGTTTGTTCAGTAATCTCAGAAGCTTCAGTTAGTAATAATAGTTTTTTATTTCATTAGAAATAATTCGGTAAAATCTTTGATTCCGTGATGATACCTTAGTCTCGTTCGTATGATATTTACGATGATTACGACCATCAAACACCACTGATTTTTCATATTTAAGTTGAATAGAGTTTTCCAAGAGTATATGGTTTACTAATTTTTGCGATTTTGAAATTTTTCAGGTGAAGCTCAAATGCACGTGGGACGCTTTGAGATTTTGAGGTTAGAATGGGACGCAGTTGTGAGTTCGAGGTAAAGTAAATTGCTTTTTATACCCGTCTTATTGAATATTCTCAATAAAAAAAATATTGAAATATGATCAATTAATATCCTGATAATGAGAAAAATACAGCAACTTTTTTTTCTTTGTCGCCTCGATGTCGTATTCATAGATACTTTTTCAACACTTGAAAATTCGTGTTTTTGGAATTAGTTTTCATACATTAATTCACATGATGCCACATATACTGCCCCAGTCTGATGTTTTTCATGACTGATTGGTTTTTTATAACTGAAAGAATTATAAAAAATTCATTAGTAATTTTCGAATAACAGGAAAAATTGAAATTCAATTGAATAAATTTAGTTTTTCGTTTATGATTACAGAGATTCTCTACAAATTACGTGAAAATGGAATGAAAATGATACAAATTATGGAAATAATTTGATGTGAGTAGAGAAATTTTAATAGTAATTTCATTTAGTTTTCAAAATGATGCTAGTAATACCGCCCCAGTCTGATGTTTTCCATGACTGATTGGTTTTTTATATCTGATTGAATCAAAAACAGTTCAAATTGCTTTCAAAAGAAAAAGAAATATATTTATTTCAATTATTTTCATTTTTTGCAATTACAGATATTTTTTCTTCGATTACATGACAATTGGGTGGAACCTGAAGGCTTCCATGGAGAAAAATGAACGTAAGTTGATGGACTTGAAATCCATAAATCAATAAATGAAATTATAAAATAAACTCCTTTGATTCTATAAAAATTGCGAAGTTTTTTTAAATAGAAATATTTTTCTTTGGAATAAATATGATGAGTACCACAAACGCTCCAGTCAATCAGAAAGAATAGTGGCGATATTGTTTGTTCTGAACTTTTGAACTTAAATAATTCAATTAAATTGTTTGTTTCCTCGAATTCATTCGATTTTTATCACGTGTTTCAGAAATTTTTGGACTCTTTCTAACGGGCAATACTGTTCGAAGTATCTGAGAAGTATGTTGAGGATGATTAAACTACTGTGTCCACTTTTACTATTAAAAGTTGATTGATGTGAGTACAATAAGTTTTTGAAAAATTATTTTAGTAGTAAAAATGTAAAACTTGAGGGAAATTCGAACATTTCGTACTGCGTATTTTGCAAATATTTTGAAAACTAGTAGATTCATCGAAAAATATCAAGAGACCTTTTTTGCAGCTTGTGAAATTTTCTGCAAAAAGGTCTCTTGATGATTTTCAATACATCTCTTCGTGCCCAAGATATTTACAAGAATAATTTGCAGACTTTCTTTCTAAATGATGAATATTTAGTTATCCCTGTCTTACAATGAACATGGTGAGAATTATTGGTATCTGAAACAAATTTAACAAAAAAAAAAACATTCCATCATATTTTTTATTTTACTGATTAATATATGTTCATCCAACTGTTACAGATTCCATCCGAGAATAGTCCAGAATTCCATAGACAATCCAGGAAATTGAATAAATAGTGAGTTTTATAGATGTAAAATCACTTGAATTTCCTTTATTCATAAATTCATTCGACTTACATGATGTTAAAATTGACAAGCATATTACTGAAATCAGTCTTGATGTTTACTAGGACTCTGATAAAATCCTTAATCAATTCTTTTATTATTCAATAGCCATGAAACAATTATCAAGTCATTCTATTTCTTGTTGCAGTTGATGTTATTCACTACTTTTCATGACGACAGATACCTGGAAGAGGTGGCAATGGCTATAAATAGCAGGTGAATCTTAAATACATCAATTTAGAAACATAATTGTTAATGAAAAGAGATAGTTGCAAATATCTCTGAAACTAATGAGTTGGACGAAAAATATTACAAGACCCTTTTTGTAACTCATGAAATTGTCTACAAAAAAGGTCTCTTGATATTTTTCTCTAAACTTATTAGTTTCAAAAATATTTGCCAAATAGTCAGATCCATCTTGTTCTTCACCACTCAACCAATTAATTCTGTCAATTGAAAAAAATGTCTTTCATGATGATATAAACATATACGCTATTATGACTTACCAAGTATGATTAGTACTTGCCCTCACTGAAATTGCAGTCAATATTTAATTTCTAATTATTATTATTATTATTATTTCTAATTATTTTTCTCTTCATTTACAGATCACATTAAAGGAAAATCCCATCAATTCCAGAGTTGCAAAGAGAATGAAAGAAATGAAAATAACAGATATTAAATTGTAAGTTGAATATGAAAATAAGAGAATTGAATAAATTTTTCTTTTATATTCATATGATGTTTTTTTCTTAATATACGCTATGAAAATAATGAAATCAATTTCAATTCTGATTAAAATCAATTAAACAATTTGAATACATATGGTAACAACAAAGATACATATATTCTCCAAATTTTCATGTTTCAGGTGGGAGACAGCTATCAACGGATGTCAACATAAATCAATTGAACATTTAATTAACAAATTTAATTCAATTTATAACGATCTTTGGTTAATGCAGTTTATACATGATTTAATTAAAATAATTTGAAATCTGGCAAATTTACCGAGGTACCTATAATGTGACATCAATTAATAATAAATAATCTGGTGGATAAATTCAATAACGAAGTGATACAACAAGTCACCTCTCAACTCGTGTAAACGTTAGTTTTTGATGGATATCTTTGTATTAAAAAGATATAGCAAAAAGTTTGTGGAGACCTTTTTTGTAGAGCGGAATAAGAGCTACAAAAAAGGTATTTTCAAAAAATTCAACCTCTCTCTCAGATTCCAAGATATTCTCCAAAAACTAATTTGTTTTACAGTGAAATTGATTCATCTCGTTTTAAAGATTCATTACTGAATAAAAAATATTAAAAATTCAATTGTAAAAAATAATTGAGTTCTTTGTTTTCTTATGTATCGTAATTTTTGTAATTCTTCTGTCAAGTGAAGTCTAGAAAGGAGGTCCAGACTGACCAGGCACTTGGGCGCAAATTTTACCTCACAAATTGTTGATATCAGAAGCCAAAAGACTTCACACGCGCTCCAATTCAAAGCGATACGAGTATTTACAATTATTAGCTGCGGAGTGATTGTAGACAAAATTAATTTTACTAGCTATTGGGTTAATAATAAGTTTCTTAAAGTGAATACATTAGGTGAAAAGAGATTTAGAACTGGCAGAAAAGTAATAAAATCAATGGAGTCAAAATACTTGGTTGGTTGATTATCGAATTATCTTGAGAATGAGTAGTGTCATGAAAAATTACGAGACTTTTTTTTGTTGGAAATTCAATTTTCTACAAAAAGTTACTCTTGAAATTCTCCTATAAAACCACTAATTTTCTAGATAATAACGTAATTAACAAAAATCACACGACTCATTTTATCACTCAATTTTACTATTGAAATAATTTGAGTCAAGTTGAAGGTCTTACAGAGAAATTGATCACAATACGAGTTGATAATCTGTCAGGGGATTAAAATCCTTCTGATGTGTATCATTCAAGGCAAATTTGTAGCCCCACAGTCTCATTGCATTTGAGCATACACTCTGTATCTCCTGGACCTCCTCAAAATCCAAATCATTTCGCCAGTGAAATGGCGCTGCTTTTGAATTACGAAATGTACTGGAGACACCACCGACATCACTCTTCGTGTGGGTCTCCAGAAAGTACTGGACATTTGGGTGAAAATCTAGGCCGTAGAATTCGTAGAGTTCCTTGGTATGAGCAAATGGATCTAGGGACAAGTCTTCATATCTCATAACCCTGCAAGAAAAATTAGAGATTATAAAATCTTTGTTAATCAGATGATTATTTCAGAAACGAGTTGTTTTAGGAGAAAATGTCAAGTCTTTTTTCATATTAAATTTTTCACAAAAAAAAAGTTGATGAGATTTTTAAAGTTGACGATATAACATACTTGAAATTTCGTGGATATTTTTGAGTCAACTTAACAGCAGATTCAAAATCAGATACCATATCAGCACAAACTCTAGCTGGCTCTGAGCAATCTGGACTTGTTGGACACCAGTCTCGGTGTTTTCTTGACTGAAGTAAACCCCTTGGATCTCTAACCAGTAAAACCAGTCGAATTCCCAGGCTAAAAATGTTGATATATATATCTCGCTTCTGAATGGGGTCTAGACTAAAAGGGAGGGTTAATTATCCTACCTCTTATCCTCGAGAAGAACCTCGGCGACACTCAGTCGCAGTCTAACCAGTTTCATCGACTGGAATGGAAACAATCGACAAAACTTTGACACAAACTCTGGATTCCAGCATATTTTTTTGTGACCCTGACACTGTCTCCATAAATGAGTATTGTGGTTGAACACCCATGGATGAGATTTACCAAAATTCAAATAATTGTCTGTGGAATGAGTAAAAATTTCTTCAAGTGGTAAAAAATGCGAAAGGTGAAATCGATTATCAATTGGCAAATATTTGCTCACCGAGTTTATGATATTCACAATTAAATAGTGCATAAATGTTATAAATTGCCTCCTGGGCAAGTGGAGGTCCTCTGACTTGTACGATACCAAAGTCCAGCATTGGTTCGTAATGATAAAAATTAGCTGGATGAGCATTGATTACGTCACCGACAAATGTACTGCCACTTCTCCATGTAGCAACTATTACACTTCTCATCGGTCTTCCACCTTTTTCCATAGTGAGCTCATTCAAATTACTGAAAGGATGAGGTAAATGGCTTGAGAAAAGAATTTCAAGGAAAATGTGAATGCAAAGTGATAAATGAGATAGAAATCGTGTACCTGATGTTTATCCCATACTTTCCACGAGGGTAAACATAATCCTCCATATCTCTCTCAATTATCCTCCTCTGCTGATCTATCACCTCTTGCATTTCCATGTATGTGAGATTATTACGCGCTAAAAATACCTGAAAAGGGTGATTGAACAATTGAAATCGCTGAACAGGATTTTTTTTTTTGCATAAATAAAATAAAATAGGAATTATTGACAGAAGAATATTCGTGAACAAAACAAGTCAATTCTCCAAATCTTGTTGACTATTTAATTATCTCGTTGATGAATGATGTTAGGGAAAAATTTGATTTTTTTTTTTTGCTATATCGGGTGAATCTTTCTCATCTCATAGAAAATTCTTGTCGAGAAAAAAAATTGAAAGAAGAAAAAATGATTCAATTCTCTCTGAAATACTCTCCATTTCTTGTATTTTATGATAAAATTCTGTAGAAATTAATATTTTAATGGTTTGTTTGCACAGATAAGCGTCAAGTTGATGTATAAATGGTCACACGTTCACTCCAATCAACAATACATCGTTACTCTTTCCTCACTCAATATGTTGTGCATACAAAATACAAACGTGACATTCATCATGAAGTGGTTATCATCATTCGCATGCCTAGAAGCAGGAAGTCGTATCTGTCAGAATGCTGTACTTCACCTGATACCAAAAGATCATATACATACGTATGCTTCGTCCCAGTCGGTTTCCACACAAATTTAATTTTTTCCATCTCATCAAATAGTGAATTATTCACTCTTATGTATAACTGAAGTTTTCCAACAATTTTTTCTGAAAGTAGGTGAACAACCTTGCTTTTTCAAATGAATGCATTGCAAGATTCTATAAAATCCACGTCTCAAACCTTAGACCGTCCTCACCTATTTATCAAGCTTCTCTTGGAGTCAATCTTCTAATCAACAAATACCCTAACATTGATATAATATGTGACCCTATCACGCTGATTGCTGAAAAAACTCGTGAAGTTGTATTAACCATTATCTGAGCTGTAATTGCCATAATTCTTCTGCTACAATTTGATATAAGTTGGCGATAATGTTACCTTTATACATAGATTATGTTAACTATTTTCAAGCGACATCTTGGAATATTTTTCACCGCTAGAATGCTCACCATATTAATATTATCATCTTTATTTTGTACACCTTGTATATTATTATTTTAAGTCCTGTTATTGGTTTCGACTGTTGGACTTACATACATCAATAAAATTAAAAAAAAAATCACCAATGGTGGTATATGCTGGAAGATATGCTCGATACGACCTTCAGCTGGAGAAGCCCTTCTACTTAATTAATACAAGCCCCTGCTTTTAAGCGTGCACGATATGTAAACAGTGACACGTGGGTTACCAATTATAGAGGCAGATAAATGTGACTGATTGTGAAGTAAAGCACTTGCAAAGTTAGACAGTCTATTTGTTAATACGATAAGATATTTCGAAACCAAGTTTCTGTCGTCAACTGTCAGTCTAATTCAGTGAAATTTGACATTTGTTCATCATACCTTTATCTCGGGAACAAATAATTTCCCATAGATGGAGGAATTGTCAACAAAACATGTCTCTTTCTAACAAGAATGTCAAATATCTACTTGATTGTTATTATTTCATTCAATTCTACTGTTTAATTCTCTGATAAATCAAAATACATTCGCAACATTTTCAAACATTATCACTCACCATAAAAGGGTCCTCGTGTTTACTAACTGTCGGTCTCGTGTCGATGTCCTAGATTGAATAAATTCAACAATTCAGTGTAACTATTTGTATTCAATTTTTTTTATTTGCAGTAGTGTTGCAATGAATGCTTTTATTCTGTCCATTTTAACAATTTGAAAAAGGCTCAAGATTTGAAAATTAAAGTGTAAAAAAAAAATGTGTTATCCACAACACCGATTTCGTTCGAGTATGAAATTGCTAACTAATTTGTCAAATTGACTATAATCCATATTTGTGATAGAAGCTAGTTTGTGAATTCGTAGACGACAGCAGAGATTTATGTTTAATTATGTTTTTAATTGACTCACTGATATGACCGGTTGGAGACGGTGCTCGATATAATTGTTGTATCGCTGATTGAACATCATGAAAAATATGCAGAGGGAGGCCAGTGCAACTAGTCCAAAAAAGCTCAGTCGCTTTGACATTTTCGTACCTGAAAATAAAATATCAGAAAATGTTGTTAAAAGACCAAAAAATTACAAATTTTCCTCAACTTTCACCACCCCAGAATTCGCTTTTCACCTTAGACAATTTCTAATAATTATATAATCCCAATAAGTTCTTTCTCATCCCCGCCAAAATCTTCACAAACCCCCGAATAAGTGAGAATAAATTTTTAATTACCAACTAATCGCCTCCGTGTCATGATGTTCCATAGATATCCCTCAAATTTTCTCAATTAAATCCCCAGCTTCATCTCCACAGCCTCACCTCCTCCTCGAGGACTCACTCCCTAGAACTCCAAAAAAAATCACTGTCATTTAAACTTTCTCACAAACTAAATCATTAAATAATTAATTTTCCATGAAAATTCAAGGGAAATTTACCTCGATAATCGCATCGCTGTGTCATCAACAAATTTCTCCACACTTATTATCCCTTTAATCAACATCAGCAAAATTCAGTGAACATTTCTCAAAAAAAATCATCACTGATTTATCGTAAAAAATGAAAAAAAAAAAAAACATTCACATGTTAATTAATCATAAAAAAGTACGTGTTGTCGAGAAAACTGAAGAGTGTAAACTGCATGGATATTTATTGAGTACGTGAAAAGGGGGGTGGTGCCGTACCAGAGACACTGCCAACTTGATGCACACGCCATATCCGCTGTAGTCGTCATGAACGAGTCGATGTTACCATCGAAACGAGGAAAATCAATGGGAGAAGGAAATTTCGTTTGAAATGGAAAGATTTTTTTTTTCTTTTCAGTTTGCACTTTTAGTTTTTGTTTATTCTCCAGGTGTTCCGTGGAAAGGAGAGGGGTTGGGTGGGGAGGTATTTGTTTATACAAATGCTGATGTTGGTAAAGTAAATTCCTCGAATAATTTGGACTTTTTCTGAGTTTTTTTCTAATATTTTTTTTTTGGGTGGGGAAAGGAATTACGGTTGAATGAACTCTAGAGTATCAGAATGAAGAATGTTAGATATTTGATTTGATAAAAATTGATAATATTATTTTATATACAACTTTTGGAGCGTGATATTTTTCTCTGAGCAGTATAAACATTTCATGTACATGATAATATTGTTTCTCATGGTCAATATTTTATTTTATAATCGGAAAATGTAATTTTTTAATTTGAAAAAAAAAGGTTGAAATTTGAAGAAAATTATCCGCATTCATCTGCTTCAGATGATTCAAATATGATACCTAGAATATCTGTTTCCAGCAATCGCCATCAGACGGAAGCATAATCGCGCCTCTCTCTCTTTCAGTTCTCTCGGCATCAGTCTCACAGATCGAGTGCCGTTACACTTGCCAGTCAGTCGGGCACGTACATACCTCGTGGAGTTGTTTAACGAGAACGAGACGAAGATCAGAGTGAAAAAGGGGTAAAACGAGACAAGAGTCCTTAGAAAAAAAATTCTCATGTGAAATTCTCCTATTCTCAGTGACTCAACAATTTCATTCCACTCCCAAAAAAACCATCGAAACACTCATCTGGACACTAGCTCCGATAATCTTACGAGTGATCCACGGATTTCAGTGCCGAATGGACGAGAGTTTGCCGCAATGTCAGCTGTAACACTCGAGGTATATTCATTTCACTCTCATCTAATAATCAATTACGTTAACTGCTCTAATCACTAAACCACTAATGAAGTAGTCATTAAATGTTAAATTATCTCATCAACGAGTGATTCTAAAGAAAACTATCAAAAGATGTTTTTTCTTCAGAATTTACGCAGCTACAAGAATCATCTTTTGTAATTTTACCCTCAAATGACTCCCTCTCGAGATAATTACACAATTAAGATATTCATCAATTCTCCATATAATTATCAAAATTTTGATATCAGAATCATGATGAATATTCATTCTGATATGGTTGGGAGCTGTTGAAAGATATCTTGTCCCCGAGAGTAATTGACGGGGTCATTTCCACCCACTAATGCACTCTGCACCCTTAAAAATCAATAAGAATTTTAAAAAAAATTTTTTAAAGCCAGAAGAAAAAACAACGACTTTGTCTCTAGTTTTAGAAACACGTGTAGAGTCTTTTGGTCACTTCAATTACATCAAATATTAATTCAAGGTCACACTAGGGTCACCACTGTAATAAATTTTTGAAATGGTATTATGTATGACAGAAGAGAAGCCGTGTGGAATATTTTATAGATTACATTTCTCTTTCCTGCAACGTGGATATTGTAGAATTAATGGACTTTGCATGAAAGAGCTCAAAGGGTGGAGGAGGAGTTTGGTGCATTATGGAGCACGCACATGCGCCCAATTTTGTGGCAAGTATTGTATGAGAGAGTTGAGTCGGATGTTTTTGAAAGGAATAGAGAGGAAATTCATTTGTGGATTGAGGGATGAAGGATTAGAGTGATTTAGGTGAGAACTGGGGAAATTGATAGTTACGAAAATTGATTTGTCTTGACATGAAAAATATTTTTTTGCATCAACTTTTTTGCTGTCGAGTCCATGGATACAGAGCTATGCCCATTAAAACAATTAATTTGTTTATAACTTTTTATTGTATCAATTTAGCGGAATCCAACAATTAAATTTGGATTCTACGACCCAAAATACGTAAAAAAAAGCCAAAGTCCACCCACGGACCGCAAACCCTTCAAATTGCATACCTTTTGACCCCCAGCGTATTGACTAAGTGGTGGAAGGAGGGAGGTAATATGATATTTTTGTTTTCGGGGCTTTTTTTTTTCTAGAAAAATTGATGAAATATTGTCATGGAGATATATTGAGGCAGCTTAGGGGAAAAGTCAAAAGAGCTTGTTAATAATCTACAAAAAAGATCGCTAACTAGACCCTAATCTATTGGAATTATGGATAAAATAGAATAATAATTCGGTGTAGTGAATTAATTTGACTTGAACTCTTCATTGAGAGGTATTTGGAAGACGCATCTCATCTTGACTCTTCCTCTGGTACATGGTAGAGTCAATACTGTGGACCACTCACAACTAATATTCTCCTTATTTTTTATTCCATCTCCTGTTTACACTAGTTGTGGTCACTCGTCATCGGATCGCCACGAAACATAAACACATATAAACAAACCTCAGTCTAAATAACTGAACGATATGATATGATAAATACTCGAGTGAAAGAGAGATTGATTTTTATGAGGAACTTGAATGAATAATATTTACATGACATCTTATAAAATTAAGGAACTATCTTCAGAATGAGCAGGATTGGGCAAATAAATTACATAAGGTAAATTACTTAGTTTTAGAGACGTCAGAAACAGGTCAATTACTTCAAAGGTTTCTGACATTTTTTGACACTATCTAATTGTCTATCGTCGCGATGGAATTTTTCGAAGAAAATTCATGGATTTTCGTAAACTTTCGACAATCGTCTCCATTTCGATAATTATTGAAAGTCTCTTATGATTTTTTTCAATAATTCTATCATTTAGACTCGTGTTGAAAATATCTTGAACATCATGGAAAACCACAAAATTCTTGATGACTTTTTAACGTGCAAATTCTAAAAATATCTACATCGTAACGATTTTTGAACGTTTTTGTTATTCGTTTTCTTTTATCTCTTGTGTCCGAGCAATGTCGGGGGGATCAGCTAGACAGTAATGATAAAGAAAATTCATTAGAATCGAATTTGACCTAAAAAAACAACTCTGCCTAAGTAAGTCAAATTCCAATCTAACAAATCATCATTTTTATCAGTGATAGATTTTCTCCGGTGAATAAATAGAATGAGAATAAAATCGAATGAAAATTGTTGAAAAGCAATGTATCTGATGTGGCTATTCTGGTAAAAAATTGCCATGCCATTTTGATGAGTGATTGATTCGTTTTGCTGGATTAATCACTAATGAGAATAATTTCAATCATACACGATTTGACTCAAAATATTTATCCCACGACATGTCCGGTCTTTATGTCGAAGAAAAAATAAACCACGCACCAATGTGTTGAAATGCGCTGTATTTTTATTATTTTTTTCTGGGGCTTTTTTTTCTATATCCTTACCGGATGAAAAAAAAATATTGTATTACCGAAATTTCAACTCAAAGTTATGTTAATTCTCTAGAATTTTTTTTTTTTTGTTAAGCGTGAAAAATTGAACAAAGGGCTCTCGATAAAATTGTCAAGATCTCGTCATTTTGAAGATGATTGAAAAAATTACTTCAATTCAATCAAAATTCAATCAAATTGAAAAATAATATAGATATGGAATTTATTAATTAATCCATTGCCGAAAGAGAAAATTGGGCCAACGAGTGTACAAACGAGATAATAATCTGAGTCATTTGTTCGTGATGTTTTTCTGATATTTATCATGTGATTACGGATAAAAATTTCGTTGGATCTTTGCACCAGAAAAATTCACATGAAGAATATCACGTACATTAACGCCATCATCACGTAGTATTAACGATTGTTGCACCAAGAATATTGAAAAATAAACGGAAGTATTGTTTACAAACTCGGTCAAGGAAATTTTGTAACCGGTCTCGCCCTCGTACAGTGTCAAGTAATACCCGAGGGCTTTAAAATGATAAAAGTACATAAAAACATTGCAAACAGTCTGTGTGCGTTTTAAAATCTCTAACGTTTGGAAATTGAAAGATATGACCTTGTGGAAATTGAGGTGGATAACCGTGAGCGACTGAAAGCGAAAGAAACTCAGTGAAAGCCTCATCGGCATAAATAAATGTCGCATAAATAAACAAAATCGTGTCAAATAACTTAATCAATATGGAAATTATCAATTACTGGTGATTATTTCTGAAGAATTATTTCCAGGTCATTGAAAATTCTTGAAGAAAATGTCAGTTTTATTCCGTCAACCATTTTTTTTTTTTCTTGTAGTTTATGATAAAGTAAACATTCTAAAAAAAGTATCCAAACACATATTTTCATTGACGTCATTGGAAAGTTGAAGGAATATCTTTTGCTATAAACGAAAATCACTCGAGGATATGGTTAAACTTTAATTACAAATACTTTTTTATGCCATTATTTTTCACTTCATTCCGGTAATGAGTGGTTTGATAAGGAAATCCCTGAAAATCATTTTCGTAGAGGAAAAAATTTCCTTAAAAAAAAAGGTTTAAAAGGTTTTAAAGGTTTTATCCAAAAATCAAAAATCGACTCTTTTGGTAGATACGTTGGTGGGACTTGGAAAAATAAAATTGACCCCTGAAACCCACTCATTTCCCAGATAATCCCCACTCAACTCAATTTATTTTACTCCCTTTCCAAATTCACTCTAACACAAGAAAGAACTAAACTCTTTTCATCTCTTCACAAAATCAATTATCGTATTCCGAAGGTCAGTTATTGTCAGTCGCGTGTCTCTCGCTTCGTCTAAAAACGTGAAGATGAATTCTTGAGGATTCCGAAGTGCCAATAATAAAACGTTTGAAAATAATCCCCTTACAAACCATCCAGAGAGCTGAAGTGAAAGGCAGAAAATAAACTCGGTGACTCAGGGGCTTCAGCAGTACATCCTTGATACAAAAAAAATTGATGATATTTCCGCTTTTGCAACCTCTTTTTTTCCCCCCCCCCCCCCCTCAACGATAGAGTAATAATAAAAAGTGTTGATTGAAATCCGTGACTGTAGTGACTTTCATCAACAATTCTAAATTATCTATTTTATCGTGAACAGCCGGTTTTGGTATCAGGCTCGTCGCTGGTGTCAACAATTTTACCGCTGAGGGGATTTTATCCATCGTGATAAGATTCTACATGTAAAGAATCGTACGATAATAGTTTTGAGCATGAACAATCGTTTCTTTCAGAGATAGTGAAACTTCCAGATGTTGATGGAAAATTTTGTTTCGAGTTCGTGGACATTTGGACAATTTCATTTACATTTTTATTCGTTAATTGTCTTTTTCTCTGATGAAAAAAATATTTATCATTTATATATTGATATAATGAAATTAATTTGACAAATTGAATAATTCACAAAAGACTGGAAGAAGAATGAAAAATAAAGGTGCGAAACACTTGAGGTGTAAAATTGTCTTGGAAGGTCAATTGAAAGACTCCGAAGACGTCAGAAGAAGTACGTGAATACTAAGGAGCAACCTAGAGTCCAATTGAGTTGCTTGTCCTGAGGTGTGTGACCCCAAAAAATATAAATGAGAAATTTGGATACAGTTCCAGTTTCAATTCTATCCCCTCCACATCGAAGTTTCTAGAGCCATTGGATTCTTCACCACCAATTACCAATGAAATTTGGTCCAAAAATCTTACTTTCGCAATTTTCATAAATTCTTATTCTCCCAATTCTGCCTTTTTCCATGGAAATCTCAAAGAATGATTCATCTTTGTCACTCATTGAAATATTCGATAATAATAATGATGACTCAGTGATTGGTCGATTCAATTATCGCAGTTATCTCTCAATTATTTCAAGTTTTGTTCTTCGTTTGTTCATTCTTTCCAGCGAATACTTGGAATGGATGAAACATTCAAGTGTCTTTAAAAGTTTCCGGTTCATCGGTATTATCCGACCTTTGGATGGAATGCAGCCGCTCATATAAGTGTGCTTCGAAGAATATTCTCTTCATTTGGAGGATTTTTTTGTACCTACATTCGTCTCATATGCCTTGATATGAAAACGAGAGATAAACTGGGGCGACACTTGAGAAGCCTTTGACGCAGCAATACGAGGGGGGCTGACTAACTTTAACACAATTTTTTTCGTGGAAAACGTAATTGAGTAAACATTTGAGAGATAATATACAAATTCTTCTACGAATCTGAGTTTTAAGTCACATGTATGACATTTTCTACTAAATCTCTTCTTCACATTATCTTGAAATTTTGACATAGGTTAAAAAATCAAAAGAAGGTACTGAACCAATGTTCTGCCAATTTATGGTCAATCTAGCAGAATTCCGACTGGACGAGAAGTGACACTAGCACAACAAAAAAAAAAAACAGTGGCTTAATTGAGGCAATAATTAGCCAATTAATCATAATAGTAATAAAATTGATTTTAGCGTTTTGATTCTGCCAGTTTGATGGAGCTTTGAAATTCTTTTATTAAAAAAAAGTTTCAAAAAAAGTGTTTCAATTCTTCATTAGAGAGTAGTGGGTCGTGGAACTCTGTGATTACGGATACATTTTTTTGTTATCGAACTCGGTCAGTCGCGTCCACTTCCGGTCGTCGTATCCGCACCGGATTCCCATATATACGTATTCTTTTCTCTCAAATCAGAACATCATATTTTATTGTTTTTATTTCTCATTTATTTGTCCTTTCTGTATCTAGACTGTGGACATTTTATGGAGTTTTTTTATTCATTCATCTGTTGAGTTTTGAAGAATAGCAGCTCCATTCCACTGGATGAATTGTCGAGAGATGATGACACACGATTTCACCGCTGTTTTCCCTTTTTGCTGTTGCCCATTGCTTAAACCATCTACCATCGTCATTACTCAACCTCTGTCATTTTTTTATCACGAATTAATTGTCCAACTGCTTCTGCATTTTGCGTCATTGTCAGCGCATGAAATGCTCCAATCTTCTTCTGAAATTGTCACTCCCTTTGTGGTGAAAAATACAGACAATAGTGAATTTTTATGCTCAAACACATGACAAAAATATGAAATAAATGACGTATGAAAAACTGACAGTGCTACTTTGGCTATGTTGCTGTGCTAACGTTTTATACCTGCAGTTACCATTATTTATGACCAATAATAGAGTCAGCAGTTGTTACACATGATTTAGTACCTGTTAATTACTTGTTTTCAGGGTCAGCCTACGGTCTCCAGGTCCAATCTGCGATGATGTATTGAATTCAAACTCACAACAACAGACAGAACGTTTTGTTTGCTTAAAAAAAAAAAGAGAAAAAAAAGAAACCAAGGAGAGAAGTGTTAAAAATCATGAATTATCCCTAGCGAAAATTCAAGAGAAATGAAATGAGCATGATGTCTAGACGAAACTGGGTCCTTAGGCTCTCGATAATTCTCAATATCTGTGTTTTGTTGTACGTCGGTGTACATCTTGGGTCTTGGCAGGAGGAAGCCACCAACTGGGATACTGGTGTTGCTGGTCCACTAGTGCAGGATAACATCTCTGGTAGTGAAAGTATTCAAAGTAATTTGAGTCTGAGAACAATTCAAGAAACTAGAGCTACTAAAGCTACGGGGTTGGATAAAGATGAGAGGAAGCATGTCGATACATCAACTACTGGATCTGAGAGGGGTACCAAAGGGATCGATGCTACTAAAGTTGGTGGAAAGGAGGAACATGGGCCTGAGGGACAAGAGGTATATTCTTCCTGTTATTCATTTGTTCATTATAAAATCTTAAAATTCAAATTTCTGTAGATAATAAAATCTTTACTAATACATTAAATTATAAACGATTAGTTGAAAATTACAATTATCTCATGATCGTATTAACAGTGATTATTTTAAAAATTTATAATTTGTCAATCAATCGATAATTATAATGAGAGATCTTCCATTGCTCACTCAATGGGTCCACCCCATAATATCGGACGCAAAATATCACATTCAAAATATCATAAATCAAAATATCACAAAAAAAAAAATCACACACCACAATATCACATCAACAAAATATTACATCCCATAATATCACATGAACAGAAAATCACACACCACAATATCAGTGAAAAAAAAACCAAAACGTCAAAATATTTCCAGTCTCTTTCTCTTTCTCTATCTCTCTCTGTCTCTGTCTCTATTCTCTCAGATAGGTCATATGTATAATATTGTATTTGAATCTCTGCAGACTCTGTAAACACAACCGCGTGACTCTTCCATCCAAAACAAATCAATATATTGATTTTCTTTTCGAGGAACTGAATCGTGTGCTCTTCACTTCCCTTTCTGTGGTCAATTCGTAAATTAACGCCAATGAAATATTAGTACTAAATCAACTATCAGAGTGTGAGGACGTCCTAAAATGGGACTTAAATTTGTAAATAGCCAGAAAGGCAAACCATTGCTCATCTCCGAGGGCCATTTGTACAATAAAATACATGATGGTAATACCATGACCTGGCGATGCACTTTAATCAATTAACAGTAAATAAATCGTCAATTTAGTGTATTCATCCATATAAATTTAATCCTTTTCATCATTTTCCCTTGTGATATTTTTAAATGTGATATTTTACTATATGATATTTTGATATATAATATTTTATCGGTGTGATATTATAACAGTGTGATATTTTGATTTTGTGATATTTTATCTTTGTGATATTTTGAACCTCATATTTTGAACCTGATATTTAGCCCTATGATATTTTGAATCGGATATTTTGGTGTGTTCCCCACTCAATAGATAATTGATAATGAAAAATGAATAATGCTATTACTTGTTTATTGATTTCCGAATATCTTTCTATTTTCACCTAGAACCGCGAGATGAAAAATTTTCTCTCTCTTCTTTCATGAATAATTTCAGATCCCTCCTTCGTAAAATCCGGAAAAGTGAAATACCTGTGACATCCTCTGGCCATTACCTCCACCCTCTCCCTCCCAGTTCTTTTCAACCATTTCCAGGCGAGTTGACAATTTTTCTTTTCAGAATAAAAACTTTTCTACGTCTCATAAAATTTATTTTCCGTTCTCTGGCGTCATAAAAATCTGATAAATATAAATATTTCAACAGAGTCCACCACTGGCCCAACCATCGATAAGCCTTAAAGATGCTGTGGGCTGCAATGATAAGAGCCTGAAGCCACGAAAGGCCCAGCGTGGTGACTACTGGGTACTTTACAATTATGTACCAATGACAATGTCAGTTAAATGCTGGGAAACAATAACATATACAACACATGCTGATTACACATTTTTGGATAATCTTGAGCCACTTTTGGAGCGTTGGAAGGCACCAGTATCGATTGCAATGCATGCACCGGGTAATGACTTTCAGCCAACACTCGACTCAATCAAATACTCGAGAAACTGTGGTAGTTCACTTGTCTCTCAACTCGTAACCTTTCACCTGTACTTCAGCAGCAAACACATGCCTAAAGTGGTGGGTATCATCTTCAATTCTCTTGATTTTAAAAGTTATTATCTATTTTTTTTTTTTTTTTTTTTATCAAAGAGTCGTCCAATTGGAGGATTAGTCATGTAATGAATTCCAGAAGACAGTTTTAAAAACTGAAATAATTCTAGAGGAGATTATGGAGCCGGAACTGGGCGGAAAAATATTTTATGAATTTTAGAAAAAATTATAAGATCGTATTCGGGATAGAGAATCGGTCAATTGATGAATTATCTATCTAATGGATGGGTTTAAGACCAATTGTTGGAGGAATTTTTTTTTATAGCTGATAAAATTCAATATAGGCCTTGCTATTTTTCTGTAATTTGTATTAGGTGATGGCATAATCAATTGTTTGTTTTGCAGATACCACCAAGGGAAGAAGTCATGAACGATATTTACAATTGCAGTCTGGGCCCACCATGGGCAAATCCTCAGTACACAAACAAAATGTACAAGAATGAGAAGAAACTTTTGTATCCAGTCAATGTTGGTCGTAATGTAGCTAGGGAATCAGCAGTAACTCATTATTTATTAGCCAGTGATATCGAGCTTTATCCAAGTCCTGAACTACCCTCGAGATTTTTGGAGATGATCAGGCGATGTGATCAGCCAGCTTTGTTGAAATCTAATCCTAAGGTCTTCGTTCTGCCAATTTTTGAGGTGGACGAGAAGAGTCAACCACCAGTGAATAAAACATTATTGGTAAATATCTATTTTAATAAACTCTACGATATTGAAGGCTGAACGAAAAAATGAAAGAAATTTGAATTTCGATTAATGAAAATTCATCCCCAATTGAATTAATTTTTTTTTTTATTAATTTTCAGCTTCGAATGTTGAAATCAGGATCAGCAATACCATTCCATAAAAAGGTGTGCTCAGGTTGTCACAATGTACCAAAGAGCAAAGAGTGGCAAGAAGCATCAGAGACTGAAGGTTTACACGTATTTCACGTGGGTAAACGTACAGGTCCATATTTCCATTGGGAGCCAATATTCATAGGGACAAATTCTGATCCCTGGTATGACGAGAGACTGAGTTGGGAGGGTAAGAGTGACAAAATGACACAGGGCTATGAACTCTGTGTTCTCGATTATGATTTTTTAATTCTCGATAATGCATTTCTCGTTCATCGTCCTGGTATTAAAATATTTAAAAAAGACCAGAGAAGAGAAATTTTAACTGCTAAGACAAATGCTCTCATTAAAAAAATCATTATACCAGAGCTTAAGGTCATGTATGGAAAGAGAAAAGGTTGTGCTGTATAAGAGAAACATTTTCATTTTTTCTGTCGTATTTTTTTCATATTGACTGATTAAATGATGGGAAAACGTGATAAATCCCTGGAACAATTCAACCTCACTATTTGTCACTTCTGATTGTTATAATTAATTATTAATTAGTGTTAAGGTGATTTTTCGATACTCGATTGGACTGATTTAAGTGTCAATATATTGTTTTTTTTTTTTTTTTGCCTTTTTTTGTTTGTATATTAAGTCTGTAGTGAAGTGCTGAAACGTACTGGGTTAAATATGAAATTTACTCGATGATTTAATCGATTTTAGGGAAAAATATCAAGAGATCCATCTTATAACTGAGGGTACTCTTCACAAAAAAGTTTTTCTGACATGTTTTCTTAAATTGATTCATTATGAGATGAAAAAAATTATAACATTTGAACAATCGATCAACTTATTCTCTTACGTTTCATCATTTACTCAATGAAGTATTTTTTTTTCCTTGATTATTGTTATTTTTTACTGCACTTTTTGCCAAGACACGAAAGTATTTTGAAGTATTCAGTACATATTTTGAAGAAATTATGATGTAAAATGGAATCATTGTGAAATTGTTTTGTAATTGACAAAACTTGATGATAAGAGATTTCAGGAGAAAATGTGAAAATACATTTTTCGTAAAGAATTATCTCAGCTTAAAAAAATGTCTTCTGACATTCCTGGCTGAAATCCCTTGTTTGTGAGATAACTGAACACGATGAATTCAATTTATTAATTTTAACCACTTGACTATGAATCAAGATAATAATTCTGCTTTTATTATGTGAATGAAGAAGAAGAATGGGCCAAAATAGTACTTAAAAGGAGTGACGAGTGTTCACCAAAGAGTCGGGAGAGGTCCAATCGAGTTAGAAATAGTTCTGCAGTGAATTGATGAAGAATACGAGATGAGTTTGGCTATTTCAAAGATATTATTATTTGAATATCTTTGATACAAGTGGATTTGAGAGAAAATATCAAAAGACATTTTTTGTGGAGAATGAAATTCACTGCGAGAAAGGTCTTCCGATGAACTTCTCGTCTTGATCACTCCACTGTTGAATTACCCATCATTTTCTATATATCTTTGACTCAATTAATCGAAAAGGGAATCTTGTAAATAATGTATACATTGAAAAAAACAAAAAAAAAACATAGATGCATAAGAAAAAAAAAAACTACGAGAGAGTTTAAAAGAGTTGACTCTTGCTCCTGCAGATGATAACTGTGCCTTATCGCCTCTGTCCTCAGTATGATTCAATGTAAAAAGAAAAAGAGAAAGAATAAGGACCGGCTAAAATGCTAAAGTGACTTTTATGATGTGTGGATGTACGTGTAATGTAATTGCCAAGTTATATTTTCCAGTATTTAAATTAATGAAGATTATTAATAAGGATTATTGATAAATTGGACAATCTTTTAAAAAATTAAAGTATTTGTTAGATTTCGTGATCGATTATTGATTCAATTCAGTAAAGAAATTGTAAAATGGACAATTAGCAATTTCAGGAGGTAATTCCAGACGACATCTTTCATGGATAATTGTCATGATGAGAATATCCACCTACCCCTCCGTTCATTTTACCCCTTTCCCACTGGATTAATCCCGAAATCAGAATGAGATTCAATCGAATAAAAAGGAATAAACGAATGTATTCGAAGAACCATTGTAAATAATTACTCTTTAAAGAAAAAATGTTTGAGGGACGGAGAGAAAAATGAGAAGAAAATAAATGCACATTTTTTGAATAAACAAGACAAATGATTATTAATTTTATTTTCACTTCAACTTCAAAATCTCCCCAATTTGTCCCATTGAAATTTCAATGTTTCAATGACAAGTTTTTTTCTTGAATTATTAATTATATTTTTTTCTTTTAATAATGAAAACATAAATAGGAGAAAAGTGCTCATTTTTAAAAATAAACAAGACAAATAATTATTGACAATTTATATCTTTATTATTAATTATTTCACCTCAACTCTGAAGCCTCCTCAATCTCATTGAAATATACAGATTAAAATTTTTCTGGTTATCCTACAATTTTTTACTCAATCACAAGTTTTTCCTTTCATTCAAATTCACCGATTATTTATAGCTGTGGGCCCACCACATTAAATCTAAAATCTCCAAAAATAAAAACAAATCCATCAATAGTATCAATTTCTTATTACAATTAATAGTTTGATTAATTAAATTTTCAAAGCCAATCATCAACTTGATATCGAACAAATACTTGATGTTATTTTCTTCTACTATGAGTAATATAGATTATCTATAAATCACTCTATTAATAATTAAATTTCAAGTATTTATCGAAATTTTTCCCAACTTTTCCATTAACTCGTTAAATATCAAGTTGAAGAGAAAATGTCAGGAGACATTTTTTATAAAGAATTGAATCGTTAACACAAAAGGTCTTTTGACATTGTCTTCTAGGCCTACTCATTATCATGATAATCGCATAAACATATCGTTCTATCATTTCCATAAAAAAATTCAATGTTTGTTATAATTTTTTTAAATTTCATATTTGACTCGTCCAGATGTTAAAATCACTCTGTTCATTAATAATCTGTACACATAAAACACTATCGAGGTATTATTCATTTCTTTATACTCTTAATAATTTTTAAATTCACATTTCTTTTCTTTTTTTTCGACTTATTAGCCACTCAACTTGGTAACTCAATAGGCACGTGTCGTTATAAATCATTTTCTTTTTAAATTTAAGGTAATCCAGATATTTTTTTCATCTCTTTTTTTAGCTTAAAATAATTTAAGTGGAAAACCCTGTAATTATAAAATCCTTCAAAAGTGTTCATTTTTTTCTTTTATAGTATAGAAGAAGAGGGACATCAGTCTAGACACTAGAATATAGCTGTGATGTAGAAGTTCTCAGAGACCTTTTTTTTTGTGGAGAAATTGATTCACTAAAAAAAAATGTCTCTTAAAATTTTATCATAAGAGTAACTCACTATCAATATAATTCCATATTTGAAAAAATTTGATTCACCGAGTTAATCTGTCACGTTGTACCACCTCATTATCAAAATAAATTATAAGGGAAGCCTAAGTAAATTCAATTGATTTAACGAAAATTTCGTTGCTAGTTGTCATTAATTAATCATGATGAAATTATGATTCTGATATATTTAAATTAGAAATTATGGATTGGATTATTCATTGGATTATCTTACGAATCATTTTATTAATGAAAAAATACGATCATTTCGATATTGATAAAATTTTGTCAGTGAAATTTGTGTCATTAGGGAAAAGTTTAAAACAGAAATATAAAAATGATCATGAAATTATTATTTCCGAATGAATGTGAATGAGAGAATGGATTTGAAAATTCTCCTGCAAGAATCTTTAAAACCTGTGAATTTATTTAGATAAAAATATTAAAAGACTTTTCTTGTGGAAAATTTTATAATCTCGAAAGAAAGAAAAAAAAACTGCCTGACATTATTCAATATTAAGATAATTATGTGATTAACAATGATTCCATATTTCATACAAACTTTCTTTATCTCTGATGCCAATCCCATAAATTTCCATTTCCAACTATCAAAATCCTCGTAATTTTAAAAGAATTAAAAAGAGAAAAAAAACCTCTATTTTTCTCCCTCTCTGCTCAATATAACAATTAATCAATTCATGTAACATAAAATTATGGAAATTGGTGTTTATTCCATAGCTCGGAAGAACATTAAACGCTCAAGAATACAATAATTTTCAAATTCAATTTTACTTTTGTGAGAAAGTTTTTCAATGTATAAAATAAAAAGACACCCGTTGATTACAAAAAAGTCAAAAACAAAAAAATAATAAAGAAATTAAACAGATTGAAAATATCAAATTATCTACAATTGAAAGAAGATTCAGTAGTGAACTCAATAACTCAACTTTGCTCGTGTTTTTGATTGATATCTCTGAATCCAGACGAGGCAGCAAAAAAAATGTCCTAACAAAACATTTCGTACTCTCTCTATATCCCAAGATTTCACCTAATCAAACTCAAATACTTCCACCTCCCCTAGATGCCAAGATATCACTCAAAAACTCTCTACGGATTCATGTCCACATATATCTCATTTTCATCAATCACTACTGAACAATTTGATAACTCAAAAACCGACAAAAAAAATTTACTTCCCCAGTCGTTTGAGTCTCGATCTTGTGTTCAGGGATCTAGCACTGGGATTATAAGGACTAACAGACTTGACTCTCTTAGCAATCCCACCAACCCCTCCACTACTTCCACTCCCCCCGAGGCTTGTTCCCTGCTTTATCTTCCCCTTTCCACCACTTGATATTTTTCCACCGATACTCTTATTCTGCTTGACAATTCCATATTGATGAGCAACTTGAGGAGGTACAGTATGTCCAGTGATATCAACATTTCTAGATCTCAAGGTCTTGATTGGAGTTGCAGCAATCGTGTCAGATCTCAGCCACATCTGAGGAGTGCTAGATGACTCGCCGTTGCTTCGATTGAGAGAACTATTTCTCCTCTCTCCGTATGTCGATCTTCTGGAGCCCTTGGACTGATCCCAGGGACTGAGAGAGTCTCTGAGGGCAAAACTTCCTCTCAATTGAACTCGATTAGCACCATTGATCGATGGTCTTCTGATTGTCTTTACTGGTGTTGCTTTTTTCTCTAAGCTCCTCCGTTGATATCCAGGTGAGGTCATTTTGTCTTGATGAGAGTCCTTTGGACCTCCAGAGGCGTAAGACGTTCCGGGGGTTGAATTATGGGTCTTTGAGGCAATTGAACATCCAGGCCATCTGCAAGAAATGGAATTTAATTGAATAAAGTCAATAGGTTCTCTAATAATACAAAAAGTAACAAAAAAAATTGTGAATTTAAATTACACACCTGACTCTACTCTGCTGCTTCACCACCTGCTCCCCCTGATTATCAGGATCATTTTCATCCCTTGGACATCTTCTGTCTTCCGACCTAGTTCTCCTCTTCGAGCAGGGCTCCTGGACACTGAACAATTCCTCCTGAGCCTTCTCAAAAGTTGAGCTGTGCCGCCTCTTAGCTGATCCCTCTTTATTAGGATCCACTGATGGATCTGATTCTCTTAGACAATCGAGTCCCTCCATCATTTTCTTCTCTTCTAAACCCGAAGAAGACGTTGCTGGCATCATCTGTGAATGATTAACTCCACTCTGACGTCTCTTAGCACTTTTCAATTCACTCCTAGTGATCAACAAAGTCCCTCTCTTATCAGAAATCGTTGAATGTGGTCTTCTCCTAGTCTGACTCGTGGAAACTTCTTTCATACTCTGAATCCCAAATTGTGTTGATCTCCTCAATCTAGGACCATTTTTTAATTCTTCACAAGAACCAGAAAATGCATCCTGCCTTGTGATTCTAAAACTCTCTGATTTAGATGTAAGTTTAGAGGTGAGTAACAACTTTTGTAAATTATTCGACTGATTCAGGGGTTTTATCAAAGGAAGTTGTCTGGTAAGAGCTTGAAAATCCTTCGATGGAGAGTCTGGTTTCTCTTCATCTTCTGGTGAATCTTCAGTTCTATCTGTTTTCAAACCTTCTGTGACATTTTTCAAGGTTGCAGCATCACTAGAAGACACCTCTGCCACCTGAATGCTCTCTGAAACCTTTATACTCTCTGAGGATGGCTTTTGAATTTCTGGAGGAGTTTCTAAAGATTCTCGATAAGATTCAATGATGTTTGAAAAAGTATCCAACGTTTTTGATGACTGGAGGACACTTGTTTCACTGTCTTCGAATGACTCTTTAGTTGTTTTAGTATTTTCTAAGGGTTTAATTGATTGTTTTGGTTCTTCTGGTGGTTCAGGAATTTGTCGAACATCTTCAGGAACATTTTGACGAGTTTCAAGTGGGCCAGGATACTGGGGTGGTTGAATATTGCTAAAATTAGTACCTTGAGAAGCATCAGGTTGTATGATTGATTGAGGTACGGCAATTGGATCTTGAAGGCCAGGTGATAATCCAGCTGCTCTTGTACAAGCATACAAATTTCTAATGTATGGAGAAACTGATGGACAGGGATGTGATTGAGGGGGAGGAACTATTGGTTTTGGTACAGACATTTTGTCCTTCTTACGAGACAGAAGAACTTCACCCCGTGAAGGGCCAGGTGGATCTAACATTAATGTTACGACACTTGTGTTGTCAGCTCGAAGACGAGTGGAGGACCAACGATCTAGGGCTAGATCCACAAGGCTTTTTGATGGATTTATCCACATCTGGGTGTCCGTACCATTTCCAGTTTGTTGGGATGCGATAAAGTGCTTCTCATTGTGTCTCTCAGCTCTCTGGACAGTTTCAACTGCTAATTGAGGGCTCAGCATGTTCCAGAGGCCATCTGTACCGAAGATTAAACAGCGATGGGATTTGACATCGACTGTTACGACCCTGACATCAGGCTCGGGTGAGACAACGAAGGTATCGAGCTCTGAATTGTAGCTCCAGAGGTCACCCAGGGATCTGGCTACTGCGAGAAAAGGAATTTCATCGATGTGAGTGGAACGACGAACTGGACCTTTGTGACCTATTCGTGGCCGATTCCAGACTACTCGAGGGACACCAGATTTTGAGACAACTTTGCCACCAGATTTGTGGATTCGTGTCATCTCTGGTGCTGACTCGGGCTTGTGGTCTTTGGTAAGGGGTCTGGCTTTCCAATCTGGATCACCCTCTTCTTGGTAGCCCAGAATTATACCAGAGTCTCCAACGTGACCAATGTAGATCTTACCCTTGCGAATGAAAGCAATGCTGGCAGTTGTGCCTGCTGTTGAAGGAAGGCCCGATGCTGTTCTCGGCCATTTCTCTGGGGGAAATAAGAAAGATTTTGATTAGAAGAGATTGCTATTGAAGATAGAACAACCCCTAAACTCATCTCCTTACCCTCAATTTGCCACGAAATTCACAAAATTTATGCAACTGATAAGTGTTCACTTGCAATAATTTAGTGCCTAGCACTTCTTAACAACCTCTCTCAATAGCTCTCCTAAACCCATAAAACAATTCCAATATTCATAAAATCGTTGAAAATCCCTGAACAACAATTACCCTGTGACCGCCCATAAAAGTCCTCAATTTATCCACCTAAAGTCCTAAATACCCCTAAACTAAAGCAATAAACGTTTATTTCCTCATCACCCACACACCTCTCGAAACGTCATGAATCCATCATCACAAAAGGAAAAAAGAAAAACAATTGCCCCCTCAACGAAAAAATTACACAATTTGTCAAAAAATGAGATAGATCCTCCAAGACAATTCAACATAGCATTCCCATCCAAAACCTAAAAAACAATTTTAAAAAAATTCCCCAATTTGAGGTTATATCCTTAGATTACATAACCTAGATATTTCTAAGCTAAAAAAATGGGTGGCCACGGAGTGGGGGAAATACGCGGGAGGACGATGGAAATCTCTCTATCGTTCCTAAATAAACAAAACTTTTCCCTAACTCGCCAAAAAAACCGTCTCATCCTCTGAAAAAAAATAAAGAATAATAAAAAACTAACCGAGTTCTCTCCACATGGCATAATGTGTATTAACATAACCATCACGAATAGCCCTGAGTACATCCTCGTCCTTGTCACTCCAAAAGTTTTTCTGTTTGACAATAATATCCATAAGATGTTCCTTGGCAAATGTTGCTGCCTCTCCACCTCCATGTCCATCAAAAATACCAAAAAATGCATATTCCAAGTCTTTATCATCAGATGTCTGTTGGTAAGCAACACTGAACATGTCCTCCATGTACTTTCTGCCCCCCTGATTGCAGTGTCCAGTTACCCGGAGGTTAACCTTGATGCTCAACGGCATCTTGATACTCCGGTGGAGCCTCCACCACTGCCAAAACCCAAAAAATAAATTCACTCAATCAAAGATTAAGCATTCAACGCACAAATTTTTTTTTTTTTCTTGTAATTTAACTCACAAAAAACACAAGTAGTATGACGTGCGAGTTATCGTTACACGTTGAAAGAATTAACGGGTGAGAGAGACTAGAGCGGAAGCCTCACATTTATGTGTACTGACGAATTCTGACTTATTCCAACGAATAGTGGGGCGCCTAGTTCCCGTGTGAGACTATGGCCTGTCGACCAATCACAGCGCAGAAATGATTTCACCCCTCCCACTACTTGGCATCTTTAATGTCGATGGGTCACACGAATGAACGAGGGAGCGATATCATTGGTCGACACATGAAAGTCAACCAACACAAGAGACCGATAACTGTGATGGAAACGCGCACGGACACGTTTATGTAGGTTTCCCCCTTGCCGCTCGGTACCCTCGTGCTACGGAAACTTTTACCCTCCGCCGAGTGTTGTTGTGTCGACTGTGTTGAATATAATGAGGTTAAAATGGAACGCTGTGTCAAGATTTTTAAACAAAAAAAAAACAGGTAAAGTATTGATTAATTTGAAACTATTATTTTTCTACTTTGAGGCTAATTGTTGCAGGGCAGAGCTGAAAATTTGAAGAGGGGAAATGAATTTTTTAAAAAGTTTTTAGATATTAGGAAAACATTGGATTGGACCGTTATGCTGTTGTGGTCTGACTTTGGTGGAATTCGACGTGGGGGCTTGAGATTGTAGTGGTTTGTTTTGAGTGTATACACACCCACACAGACGCCACACAGTCGGCTTGTTTCTACTTGTCTCGCCTCTGCTTTCGACGTTTTCGACCTATTCATGCTGCGCAACTCACCTCACGCAGAGGCAACGTTGCCAGGTTTCATTAGAGGCAAAGTTTACTAACCGTTCTGAATCACCCGTATGGTTGACTTTGACAAGTCACTGGTTCAGGAAAGAAAACCGCCGTTCGATTCGAATTATCTTAGGCGATCGATTATCCTTAGTTTGCTTTTCAATTTTTTATTTCAAAATTTTTCTATAGATTTTAGTCTAAAGAGAAATATGTTGTTTATTGGGTTGGGGGGAAGAGGGTTGGGGTATTTATCGAGATGCTCATGAACTCATTGTTTAGTTTATGAATAATAAATGTTTGTTTTGATGTGTGGGAGAAGACACGCTTTGTATAGTACGTGGAAGGCGCATTTTTGTTTTATCAATTTGCAATATCGATTCGATCCATCCATTACGGTACATTAATTGTTGAATAATCAAAGACGTAAATGCAGTTATGGAGGAAGCGAAACGTGTCTTAACTCGTTTTATGAGTTGAGGGATTGAAGACGTTGGTTATTTGGTTTTGAAGTGGCAGGGAAGACCCCAGGGGCACGTGTTTAGACTTGTGTATTTTCCGGCGCGCGAGAAACGTTTGGATATACGTAAACGCAAAAGTTTCTTGATACTTGTAAACGTGGCAACGTAGCATGAGCAGTTCGAAATAGCACGGATCGTTTGGCTTGAGACTTTCGCCGCGGGTCCAATAACGCATCTTTTTTAATGGCAGGAAGATAAAAAAATACCATGTTTCATACATTTGGTTTTTGGAAGCTCTCTAATGGAGTTTATTTGTGTGAAAAATGCAAACTGAGAAGATTTTTTCTTTTTCGGCTGATTTAATCAAGAAAAATTTTGGCTAGAACCATAAGAAAAGGTCATTTAGCTTAGATACCAGCAGCTGCGCTCATATTGCACTGGTTGCATCATCAATCGACAAGATGGCAGTCCCATCTGTACCATTTTCTAATTCAAAAAAATATTTTATCACTGATTATTCAATAATTGATGAAAAAGTATGGGAGATTTTCCTCATAGCACAGAATAGGCATTTTGGAATACACGCAATACATAGATTTTGATAATCAATGTTTCGGGACAACAGTGATGTACTTTGTCTCTGCCCACAGACCAACGTGGTTCGTGACTGTATCCAACTGTAATTTTCCATGTATATGAATCACGTATACCGACAAACGTACATGCAGATTACCTGCACAACTTCGGGGCAAGTGAGCAAATAATTCTCGGGAGCGTGCCTGTGCATGCTGAAACCTGTCGAGACTGACGCATCGTTTTTACCTTCTCCCACGGTGCCAAGGGGCTGCCACGACGGCATTATTTTTTGACGAGTAAATGCAATGAATCGAGTTAAAAATTATATAGACATTTAAATTAGTATGATTATATCGTTTGCATTCATTGTTCATATGGCATATTATTATGATGTTCTTGGTGAATATCATAAGGCAATCAATATTTTCTGAAGTAGTATATTATCTACTCAGGTTTGCCATCTGCTTCTGTTATTCGAGTTGAGATGTATCGAACGATATTACCTCAAGAATTTGTCTGTATATGGATGTTGTATATAAATGATTCTGTGGACTATGTTGGACATCTTTGAATGGTATTCGGTACTTCAAGGGTGATGCGGCCAAGTTGAAGATGGCGCCAGTTAACGGAATCAGAAGAATTCAGGAAAATCTCATTTTCTGCCCTCCGGCCAGAAAGCGTCAACTTCCTGGCCGCTGCGCTAAACGAAGTTTCCGCTTTCTGGCTACGTCGAGCAGAAAAATAGTATACACACCTTGGCCAGTAAATAAGAAAGCCTCAGATCACATGTTTGTCGACCTCGGCTTTGCCTCGACCGACAATTACATGTGATCTGAGACATTCCTTACTTTACTGGCCGAGGTATGTAATATACTATTTCTACCACGAAATATATTTTACTATGAATTATTGACATACCTGAGTAAAAATTCATTAACCCTTGAATCATTTTCTATCGAATAGAAGAATGATTCACGATTTAGAAATAGATTGTCTGGGGTGTATAAATTTGAAGGTTTTTCTTGAAATCGTTTGATATAAGAGCAGAGTGGCGCAGTGGAAGCGTGCTGGGCCCATAACCCAGAGGTCCGTGGATCGAAGCCACGCTCTGCTATATCATTTTTTGCCATTCAAATTTTCAGAGAGGAGTTTTTATATTAGAATTCTTCTGCACATTAAAACATCGTTAATGACCGTGTCAAAAGTAGAATTATAGAAAGATTAAAAACGAAGTGACATAGTGTTTTTTAATGTTTTTTGCTATGCAGAGTCCGAATTTGAAGGTCGTTTTTCCAAAGAGTGATGCAAACAAAAGTTATTAACAATGCAAATTGTTTAAATCGAGCTTAGTCCTCTCCCAACGCAAGCCCATGCAGACTCTACCTCTTCCCCAGAAGTGCCTGTCCCGGTGATCACTCTGGAGGATGAGGAGGAAACTATGATGGCCGGACCAGTGCTACACGATACCTGGAATCTCCGGATGATGTCATGGAAGTCACACAGGAGCTCACCAACCAACCAGCAATCATCCAGTTCCAGGAGATTGGGACTTTGTGCCTCATTATTTCAATTGTGACTCAGTGGAGTATACAAGAATGAGTGAGGGGTACGCGACTTTTTGGCGCCGATCTTCTTGGCGTCTTATTACCACTCGCCGTGTGGTGCTGGTATGGCAATCGGGACTATTTTCGCGCCAAAAAATCGGCGCCAAAAAGTCCTGTCCCGATTGTTTGTCTGCATGAAACAGTCAAAATCGTGTTAAATTTTGTAACTGGGCTTTGAAAGACTGAATGAAGATTCAAATTTACTTGAATCTGAAGGGTGCTCTTCAGTTAACAAGTAACGTTTCAGAGTACTGGGTCATTAAATCGACACAATTATCATTTTTGGACGAGGGTAAATCCTCACTAGACGCAACACACCGATCATCAGCATCGTTGGTAAGTAAACGTGTGGTGCGTTGTTGTTGATGGGCAAGTGATAAGCCCATACTTTTTCGATGGTACTGTCACTGGAAAGAATGACCTGGAATTCTTGCATAATCAGCTTGTGTTATCAGCTGCCCGATCTTATTGATAATGTGACCTTGCAGACAAGACAAAGAGTATGATTTCAGCAGGATGGTAGCATGTGCTCCACCTCATTTCGCTCGACAATGTTTTTGTTCAGAATGGGTATAGTAATTTGGTGTTGGAAATTACTATGAGCGGATCTGTACATGAAACGGCAAGCTCTCAGGCAGTTCCTCTCGAAAACTCTGATTATTTCAGTTTGGTAAGCGCCTAAATTCCACAGAATTTCTGCGCCATATGTTAAGAGGGGTCTTATTAAGAGTAAATAACAAATTACTCTTGCTTTTTTGTTAATATGTTTGTTGTGAAATAGAAACCCCAGGGATTTATATCTCATTTTAGCTTTTACCAACTGAGTATCAAAGTGTTTGGAGCAACGAACAAGTTGATCAATATGAAGTCTCATGCTCTACCGACTGAGCTAGCCGTGCATAACATCCGGGCGACCCAAGGATCTATGAGGGGGCAACAGAACCTAGAAGAAAGTCAGATCCCTGCATTATCAACTGAGCTAACCAGGCGATAAAAAAATTGCTGAAAAAAACTTGAAATGAGGAGTGTTCTGTCCGTTTGCACGTTTTCAGACTTCGGACGCGAATTAGATAGACTGAACCCTTCAGTATTGTAGATGATATCAAGGATCAAATGCCTCCCGAAGAACTTCTGAAATTTCACGTAAAACAGAAACAAACAACCTTTACGTTTGAGATGAGAAGGAGATATTCATTAAATTAGCCCCCTAAAAAAAGAACCTTCCATTTTCACGCACACCGTGAAAAGCTTCACCAATATCAACTGAGTAAATTACAGGTATCTGCCCCAGCAACAAGACACAATTTCGCTGTCTGTCGCCCCCGAACGGATTCCTACAAAAGATATTAATTGCCAACAGCGGTCGGTAATGGGGTTGGAGACATTTGTACAGCATCCTCCACAAAGCTAAACCTCCGCAACATAATATAACCAGGGAGGAACACCCCAGATCCAAAACTCGCTGGATCTCGTGGAAAAGTTGAAAACATCATTTCCCCCATCGTTTCTCCCTCGAATCGATCTTCCAGCCTCCACTCTAGACCATTTGACCTATATATATTACTTGTTTTGGACTTAACTTTTATAGCCAAATCAAGATAGAAAAAAAAAGACAAAAAAATCACATGGCTCATTTTGCCCACGAAGTCCGTTTTGCCCTACTCTCCTCTACTATTAGAATAAAAACGGTTATTTGATTTAAATACGTTTTCTTTCATTCAAATAAATCATTCCCCTAGGGGTCCCCGCGAAAACATCATGAGGACCTCATCAGGTGAGCTTTATTAGATCATTATAGGACAGATCCCATGCATTCCTAATCGGGTGAGCCTCATCAGGTCATGAGGCGACAAACTCCACGCTTGCCTGATCAGGTGACTGCGTGACGTTCTACGCAGTGACCCGATGAGATCACCTCATGAGGACCCGACTTCCATGTCCGGATAGTGCATCCGCGGTACAGATATTTCATTGAAAAAGGTCCAGAAAGATCGTGAACCCTGAGGATATGGAGGAAAATCGATTTTTAATTTTCGGGGTTATTACAATAACTTCTCTACCCCGGGAAGTTGTTAGAAAATACATATATTTATGAGTTAAATAGGTGAATATTTATTCAACAAAAATAGTCTGTGTCAGAAATATTTGTAAGCACAATATCAGTAGTTTATCATAAAAAAAAATGACTATCGATACAATAAATAATGCGATGCGATGACGACCTTTGAATTCAAATTAGTATAATTAGCAATATTAGCGAGACGATTTCGCATCAGGTACTAGCGTCATTATACTACAATTTAGATCATGTCTTTTAACGAACTGAATATAACATGGCAAAGGTAAGAATAAATCCGTAATAGCTAACATCGTTCAGAGTGGCCCCATCCGTGTAACTCTGAGCCTGAGTCGACCCATCCTTCTGTAAATTTCTCACGAGGTTCGTTGCATCATACGGGCATTTATGATCCGTATACGCAATAGCTCTCACTTCCAAAAATTGCTTGAGTTCCTGCCAGCATCTCCACTTCAATGGGTTTCTACTGAATTCAACAGTATCCAATTGAGGCAGTTGAATAAACGAATTGGTGTAGATACAAGCAAACATATTATCCTCCAAATTAAGATACTGAAGATATTTCAAATTATGAAACGCTCTAGATTCAATTTCCACGAGGTAATTATTGCTCAGATCTAACCGATACAAATTCTCACAGTGACTGAACCAACCTTCTCGAACTACTGCAAAATTATTACCTTTGATTGTTAATTTTTCGAGCCTCCTAAGCCCATGGAACGCGCGTTCATCAATTTCTTTCAAGGAACAATTACGTAAAGTAAGTTCTGTGAGATTCTCGAATCGTGAAAATGTAGCAGCCGGCAAATGTTCTATGTAGCAGTCATGAAGTTCGATGACTGAGACCCAACTGGGTATTTGATCGAGTATAAAACGGTCGCCATTGCTGCAGTGATAGTGTTTACCATCGTGATCTGAGTAACACGAGCCACTGATATTCATGTGGGGATCGGGTTCCGGAAGTATGGGATAGATGGTTGTTGATGGAGGTGGAGAAGATGGAGTGGCAGTCGTTCCCGGTCTAGATGTGAACGCGTTATTGTGACATCTGTTCCGGAACACGACGTCTAAACACGTGTTTGCGCAGAAAATGTTTCGACTGTGGATATAACGATATAGAGCTTCCGCGCACAAACAAGTCCATGGATTGTCGGCTAAGTGAAAGTCTCTAATGTATCGAAGACCCTGCAATTTTTCGGTTGCAATACAGTTTATCTTATTTTCAGAAATATCAAGACTGACGAGGTACGGAAGCATTTCAAAGACCCTATTCTCAATTTCATGAATGTTATTGTGTGCTAAATTCAGGTGTTGTAAATTTCGAGTATCAGTAAACCATTCACACCGAATGACTTTGATATCATTTCTGTGGAGAATGAGAACTTGTAAGTTTCTAATTCCAGCGAAGGCGCGGTCCTCTATCTCTCGAATCGAACAGTCACGAAACTCTAATCGCTTCAAGAATCCATCAAATTTCCGAAATTCATCGGACCGTAGAATAGGGATCACTGATTTGGAGAATATGATGGTCTCAGTGATTGAGGGAATCTGTCGAAGATCGATAAGAGACGCATCCTCGCAGAGGTACGTGTGACCACGAAGATGATTGTAGTAATGGCTATCGAAGTGGTGTCCTGCTGGCACCGACCTACAGCCGTTGCGATGAATTGGAGGTGGAGCAGTGTTTATCACTAGGGGTGGTCGAGGTGTAACTGGTCGAGGTCGAGTTGGTCGGGGTTGACGGGTCTCGTAACCCCAGCTCCACCTTATCCAGCCGCTCGACGTATTATTGTAGTATGTTTCCTGTGACAAATAATCATTATTAAGATGATAATAATTCGTGATCGACAAAATTAGAGATGACCTGGTCTTGATACAGGTCTTTGTATTCAAGGAAAAAAGTACTTCTTCGCAAAAGAATATTACAATTTCAACAAAGTTCTCCCAAAAATATCACAATTGCGTTTGGATTTAGAAATATCATCCAAAACTAATTACGGACTAGGAATAGCTGCGACCTTATTTCACGAGTTATAAAATACTCACATCATAATCGTTTGGCCGAGAGATTTCATGGCCCTGCAGACACCCGATGCCATTATTTCCCCTGTTACTGATTTCGTAACCGATTCGCTTCCTCAATAGATTATCTTCGAGATCTTGTCGACAGGAACATAACCAGGGATTTTCTCTTGCATCGAGTTTTTCCAATTTCCCGAGACTATGAATTACATCCTCAGGAAGACAATTGAGTCTATTTCTCTTGAGATCCAATTTTCTCAAGCTATGAAGATGATCCAGTGCGCCATACTCGAATCTTTCTACATTAGCGTTTTCAAGTACGAGTTCTGTTAGTCTCCCAAGGTCTCTAAACCAGAAGCGCCCAATAACCGGCAATCTGGCCCCAACAATAACCAATCGTTCAAGCTTATGTAATCCAGCGAAGGCCTCAAGCTCGATTGATTCGATTCCACAATTTCTTAAAGTAATACTCCTCAAACTATTGCCAAATCTGAAGAACATGTATCGTTGCAGTCTTGGAATGTTTACGTCGAAGATCTCGAGCCAACCGATATTGTCCGGCAGATGGTCTAGATTATGAACACTGGTGATTTTTTGTTCCCGTCGTTCAATATTATAACGATTATAGTAAGTCGTATCAGTGATCACATTCGCTGGAGGAAGTGGCGGGTATTTTAATACGGCCATGCAATCATGAACATGATAACTGGAGCTAATCTCGTAGGATTGCTCGTTGGACCAGCTAGAGTAGTGCCCTCTTTTACGCCGGTGATGCGTGAAATCATTATTGGACATTTGCTGAATATTCTTTTGTTGAAAGAAATTCAACAGTGCGCTTTTACAATCGCACAACCAAGGGTTGTCATCAATTTTCATAATCTTCAATCGCTCAATTCCAGCGAGGGCTTCCAACGGAAGACAATCGAGATCATTATTCCTAACACTAAACTCTTCTAATCGTTTACTCAATATTGCAAAAACTTCAGGCTCAATGTACATTAAACCCGTTCCTTCTAATTTCAGGATTTTCAAATTCGGAATATGCTGGAATAGCGCGGCCCTGGCGACCCCCACCTTTGTATTAAACAGTACCAGCATTTCAAGCTGATCGAGACCACGAAACGCATCTGCATTCAATTCATTAAGTTTACAATTAAAAAACGTAAGTCTTCGCAGCTGAGAAAATCGTGAGAAAGCATCGGCAGGAATGACGTCAAAGCGTGCGACCGTGAATTCAATCCACTCAGCCTCTTTTGGGACATCATCCAAATCCTTGAGATCACCATGCATGCAGACATATGCGATTGTACGGTCGCCAGCTTCCACCGGTGTCAAACTACACTTTGCCTCAGTACCAGAAAGTACTCCTGCCAGAAGTAGACCCAAGGTTATTATCAAATACATATTTGAAATTATTTATCTTCCTTCACTTGAACGATTTATGTTGCTCTATTTATTGTCCTTCAAAACAGTGTAAGAGTCAGTACACTAGTTAGCTGAAGGCGCTATTTAATGAACTGGTCCGAAGGAAGGTCGCAAGAGTTATGCAATTCTCTGCTATGCCAAATTAGTACATCCAAGGGCGACACTGTGCCTAGTACTTAGTCACCCTCGCGCTTCTAGCACAACACCAATAATGGAAATGATAGAGATAAATGACATTTGTTTGAATCACACATTTTGAATACTATGGCACTTCACTAATATCTCATCTCAGCATGTTACAGATTGTGACGTGAATAAAACATTCCACGGTCGTCACAATGTTTAAGGTCTAAATCTCCTCCCTATTACACTTCTCGCGGAGAACTGCCACATCATGAACTGTCATCATAATCGTAACGATTTGAAAAAGTGGAAGCGAAATGGATCGAAGGAAATGGGGAAGGGCCCCACTAGTTTAATGTAAGTAGACACACCCGGACGTCAACAGTAATCGAACTATGATGGATTGACAGTACTCACACGATGGGCAAAACGATCGATCGACTGACCGCTCAGCAAGTAAGCAACGCTATTATATAAACCCGTAAGGACAAGGTCGAATTTCCCTCTGACCGTTTTTGCTCTCTATCTTTAGCTTCTATGTCAGTATGTTTGTTGGTACTAACAAACGTGCGCACCGTATGGCGTGTTTGGCAAAACAACTTCTATCGTCTATTACCACTACCAATCTAGCTGTGAGGGAATCGTGGGGATATGGTGGAAAAACATGTGTAGGGCTTTTGACTTCGACCGACGACAGATGATGTCCGATATCGGTGAGTTAATTGCTCACCCAGATGGATGAAGCACTTGGCCAAAACAATTTTTCTATTGGGTCCAAGCAACATACTTTCATTCATCAGTATTAATCATAGTTTATCAAGTTTGTGGGTTCTTCCTTGTTTTTTTGGATGAGCAGCAAAAAATGTGGAAGATGAATGCCTTGAATGATGTAATTAATAATTACCACCTACAGCTGACATTAAATGCTTCCGAGTCTTGAGGCCTTGATGGTCGTCCAATTCTCAATGTGGGTAGTGTGAAATTAGAATGCGCTTTGTTTATTATCTATCTGCTAATGCTTTTATGGATTTTGATACTAACGTTCAAAAATTATATCAGGAATTGATTAATACTTAAAAGTCTCTATTGTGTAAAAGGTTTGTAAGAACATTGTGGTAAAAATAGAACGGTGAGTTTCCGGTTGGGTTAATTTGAGGAGTGCAAGTAAATGATATCTACAGCTATACGGTGTCATGATTACATATTGGGGATATAGCTCATTGGAAGATTCAAACCCAGGTGTCCCCCTGACAGTATGCGATCACTCCAATGTCATCCACATTACTCTTATCTCAATTGCTCAGTCAATCGAACGTTATATACCAGCGCGTTTTCCCCTGCTTCAACATAGGGGATATAGCTCAGTGGTAGAGCATTCGACTGCAGATCGAGAGGTCCCCGGTTCAAACCCGGGTGTCCCCTAATCTCTATTTTTGTCATCTGAAATCAATAATTTGTCCTTATTATCAATTTTGAGTTATTGCAACAGCCATGATTTCCAGTCCGTTAATCATTCTTTCAATGACAGTTTTTCCAAGTCATTCCAGTTATTGTAGGATCATTGAAACTTATATTATGAGCTCTCGTTGCAAGAATTATTTCGCCCTGGATATACATGAAGATGTAAGAAATTTCTGCCGAGGCGAAAATCCAAACGGATACGCAGGGAACCAGTACACGAAAATGCCTGCGCTGAACCATACCTGTGGAGCCGGTATTCACATTGACTGAAATTCAAAGGCTCTAGATTATCAAAAAATTGAACGAGATTTATAAATATATAATATATTCCAATAGGAATATATTCCTATAGGAATACCACGGAGCACAGTACAAAGAATTCTTCAATCTGGCCGCTACCATCCGTATCACATAACGTTAACTCAAGCATTGTCTGCACGAGACAGACAAAGGCGTGTTGATTTCTGTAATTGGGCCTTGCAAAGACTGAATGAAGATTCGAATTTTTTTCAGTACGTTCTCTTCAGTGACGAGGCAACGTTTCAGAGTACTGGGTCGTTGAATCGACACAATTGTCATTATTGGTCAAGAGTAAATCCTCACTGAACTCAACACATCGATCATCAGCATCGTTGGTCTGTAAATGTGTGGTGTGGTGTTGTTGATAAACAAGTGATAGGCCCATATTTTTTCAATGATACTGTCACCGGACAGAATTATCTGGAATTTTTGCGTGATCAGCTGCCCATTCTAACTGAGAACGTAAGCTTGCTAACAAGACAGAAAATGTATTTTCAGCAGGATGGTGCTCCACCTTATTTCGCTGGAGTTGTGAGAGATTACCTGAACAGTTCCTTCCCGAATTGTTGGATTGGTCTGGGTGGGCATAAATTTTCTGTTTCCTTTTGTAATTTCCCATTCTCCCAGATAAAAATTATGCATTTTAATCCACGAAAATTCCCGAATATGCATTTTGCCCTTCGATTATAGGAAAAGTTACGTCATTTTTACTAATTTTTTTCTCCGTATAGTATAATCCAATAAATTCCTTTTGTTGGTCCCAGTACTCGAGTGTAGTTGATTGGAAAAAGTCATGTGGACGCTTAAATACCGAAGATTATCTGAGAAGCAATAGTCGAAATTGAAATACGTCGAAAATTGGCCCTATCCAATGGTTCTGGTGGCGCTCAGATTTTCGCCGCATTATCAGACTGGTGTCTCCCACTCGTAGCAGACATTGTGAGATTATAACACTGGGGCACTTGGCCAATGCGATACAAATCCAGCTACATAGTTCTAACTGAATTAAATAATATCTAAATATCATGTTGCCAAAGCCCAGTAGTAATCTGGCAATTGTAGCATCACAATATTTAGACCATCTCTTTTTTTGTGGTAATTTTGATGTGCCCGTTTGTGAACCACATGATTCTTAAGACCGTTAACACTATAGACATGCGGTTAATCTTTGTCTCATACTTGCGCTTGTACTTCAGAACATATGGCTGAAAAGAATAAGAAGAGACTGTTTCAAAGACCACTGGCATATCTCAGTATGACGTCATTCGCGTCGCCACGGAAGAAGATCAAGTAACGAAACGATACACCCAGCTGAATAACTTCTAGACCATTGGAGCATTGGGAATAATGATGATATTATTTTTTCATTTGATGTCTTCGTGGTTCCACGGAATTGTTCATTACCTATAGCGATCTTTCAATCCTAGATTTTCATCTTCATTAATCCATTTTCACGCCCGAATGGAAGATTTCTAATAATGACTTTCTCGATTGGTACTTCTGAGTGAAAATTATTGATAACATTCAGTATCGGTGAATACGATTCTTCGCAAAATCTGTGTGTCGTTTTTTCTAGTTATGTGAAGAAGTAAGAACTGTCAAATTGAATGTTTCATTTGCGATGGTAATATTCATTCATAATAATCATAAAACCAGCTTCCCATCATAAGTCACAGAGTCATGGTCATGTCTCAATTTTTATTTTATATTCAAAAGCCGTTGATATAGGCATAACACATAACGCGAGAAGTTGCGGAACTACTTATATTTATTCGGAAGGGAATTTCGAAAGGGCGAATTCCCTTTAACTTTATCTATAAAAATAATGCGATCGTTTCTGTTACACGATAATTCCATTCACAAGCTATCTACTAATGGAACTGATAGAAATGAAAATAAAAGACAATTGACTCATTCGACGAATACAGCGACCGCTCCTCAGCTCATATTTTTAACTGTTCAAACTTCATTAATAATCTTGTACAATTCAGTTGTTGTATTGATGAAGTGCAACGTATGGTAAATGCCCATAACCCGTGGTCAACAGTGCATAACACCGTTATTCGTAACGCGTATCAAGTTGTAGCAATGATCAGTTTTCACATATGAAAGACGACAAGCCGACGAGATAAGATGATAAACTCAGTTGGTATTAATATATTCTCGTTTCACGAGTCAATGATTGACGCTATTGTATCATACACTTTGAGCTTTCTTAAGTTATACGACTGAGTCATCGACAAAGTAAAATGGAGTAAGGACAGCTAGATGATAATGTGAGGCAATTTCGTAGTAAATCACTGATAAAAGCCATTTGCGAAAGAGATAATGGAAGGAGAAGGAAAATAGTTAGATTGCACGAACGAAGTTTTTTTGTATGTGGCAATCTCAACATCTTCCACTTGATGGTAAATGGAGGAAGAGACCGATTCAATAGAGAAGTAGTGAGAGGTGATACGCCTAAAGTAAAAATTTCAGTTATTTTGAACGAAATAACATAATGCGTGACAAATACTGAAATTAGAAAGAATAATTGGAGGACCTCTTCCATAGGAGATTTGAAGAGATACCGATAAGGTATGTGTTGACATTTTTCACTGAGTCTGCTAATCTCAGAAATAATTGCAAAATAATTTCACATCAAATTTATGAACTTGGAAATTTATAACTTACGTTATAGAATTTCAAACGAAAGAATTGCATCAAACATTCTCTATTTAAATTCACGTAGGACTTCGGATATCAAGATCAGAGGAGCACACGACCTTGGCTGTGTCTTACATTATTCATCGATTGTTTCTTTTCAGATTTTTCATTGAAAAACGAGTCTTTTACTAAATCCAAAGGAGTAGATCAGATCTCTCTTGCACATATATAAACAACATCATGATTCATGACAGTGCCTACTCAACATTATTGGGCGGATTTGAACACTGCAAGCCGCCTAACCCTTGTGTAATCAATACTCCAACTCTGAAGCATTGGCAAATCCCGTCGTAACTATTCTATTCATAAAATAGCGCAAAACTTGTTTCATAATAGTATGTAATCTTGAGTTGTAACACCTACGTTGACCTCATCAACAATCATCTTTATTCAATCAAATAGTGTTAAACTTCAAGGTACTGACTTCGTAATTATCCAACTAAGAATCGAATAATTTATACTCCTGCGCGAAAGGGTACTACCACCCATAAATTTCGACAATTTTTCTAATATAGAAATCACGTGGTGATTATATTCTATTTAAATATTATATTCCATAAAAAATTCTTATTGAAAAATTGTCAATATATTGTTTTCAAAATCGCTATAGCATTGTATAATATAACACCAATATTCAGTGATTCTTCAGATGGCACTTTAACCCTGGGTTAACAACTAGACTGACGCCCGTTCCGTTAACTCACTCCAATGACATTTTCCATTATCATCAAAATCATTCATCATTTAAATTTTACGGTTCAATTCCGCCATGAAACATATCCAACATATTACCCCACCCATTCAGTCATCTGTGCACTTCAATCATATCCTCCAAATGAAATAAAAGAGCATACAGAATTGAAACAGAAAAAAATAACATGAAGAAAACCTTGAGCAAGTACAGAGTGACCATTGCGTGGGGAAAATGTATATTCCCACTCTTTTCGATTTCCGCATAATTTCAGGGACATTCACTACCATTTTCTTCGACGTAGATGGTTCCCCCAATGATTATAACCTGCACGTACATATAAATATATGTCTCAGTCTCGAGGAGAGAAAAATATGAAATAAATGAAAAATTTGCAATGGTGACGAAATACTGGAACTGCCACAAGTTTTTCAGCCACGATCAAAGTAGCCCATGGCATTTCAGCTCAAGTTGTTGAAGGTGACGAGAAAGAGATATCGATATCATGAGTAAAGGAAAAATACTATAATCTGCACTTGAAACCTTTTTTCAATTTTAGAGAGTTCAAATACCACAATTATCAATAATTTTCATTTAATTACGATTACTCTACTGTCTTCAATCTTTTCCAACTGAGCAACAATTTTTTGAAGAAGTTCATAAGTCAATTCTTGTTGGATTTCTAGCTGAAATAATGCGTAGCAAAAATTAATCTTATATTTTTCTCTCTGTATTTATACTTCGATATGAAGAACATTTTTATGGACGAAAATTCTGAGTAGTGTGAGGTATGATGTTTATGATATCCTTTTTACTCTAAACAAAGTTCGATAAGTGGAGTCTATTGAGAGTGCATCACCATAGGTCCAGGGTGTTGTATGCCTTTTATCATTTGCTTAGTTCCTCTGGGGAATTGGTAATGAGCGGATGTGCCTTTTGATCGTATTGAATAAAGATTAAAAACTTTTCACTTATTTATTCGATTTGGTTATTTAAAATACCCCATATCCAATAATTCTGTTATTAACAAGGTTCGGATGCGGAAAAAAAATCTCCATCGAGATTCTGTCAATCAATCAATGGATGAAAATTTGTTCAAAATAAATTACAATCTTTACCATGCCTCTTCCATTGTGTCATAAAATCCTAATGAAGTAAGGTCCGAATCAAAAAGATCTTCTTTCATTCTTAATATTTTCACAAACTGAGTTTCAGCATCCATCTGGGCCTGCTGGTACTGGCTCCCTGATGTTGGCACTGCCATTGTTGCTCTCTCAACTCTCTCTTTCTCTCTCATCTCTTCATCTGTCTCTTACCCCATCTAGACTATCTTCCACTCCATTCAGAGTCTTTCTCTCTCTGTTCCGATGAAAGAACAAAGACGAGAAACTCTGAGAGTAAGAGACACAAACACACCAGTTGTGCTTGCTAGCGAAGCAAACCAGCAAACGAAAAACCCATCAGTCCCCTCGACAGTCCCCGTTCCGAACGGTCGACGCTCCATTACTTGGGAGCATGTGTCTGTTCTCAACCGTTCTCTTTCTTCGTTAATACGTATAATACCTTTACAAAAAAAACTCAATAAAAGTGGAACCTCAACATTAATTAACAAAAAATACACAAATTATTGCCGTTAAAAATTGATTTAAAAAAAGTGAAGAGTCAAATAATCAAATTGTTTAGTCAATAGCTACAGTTTGTTTTGCAATTGACATTATTCATCGTTTTTTTAAACATTTATTTATAGCAAGATGAATGAGTTTATTCAACACCTTGGTTATGTAGTTGCTACGTTACTCGTTTCATTGCAAGTTGTTTCATCGCCGTGAGCCGTGAACGACCTCTCACGATTTATCCCCACCCCATTTGTTCTCAAAACCTGGCCGACTTGTGGATGCACCAGAAGTACCGTACGGATACAAAATACCAATTTTATTTGGTTAATATTTTTTTTTTTTATTGAGAAATCGAGCTGGTGATTATTTGGAGGGGAAGAATGGAGGGGAATTGTCGGGTTATGGTGGGGGAAGTGAGAATGTCGTTATTAGTCGACTATCTTCACGGAAGACTAATTGTTGTAGTCGATTAATTTGTTTTTTTTAAACTGTCTTATCTATTCTACTTGTGTGGAAACGTGAAAGCAGAGACACAAGTGAACAATAGTTATTGTTGAGGCCACTCCTACAATTATTTTAATACAAAAAGTCGTGAAGAGTTTACGAAATCGAATGCGCTGGTTCGTGTTATAATTGTATATTTATCAATTAAATTTTAATTTGAAAATTGATTAAATTGAAAGATAAAATGAAGAATAATGAATCAAATTTCAATTAACAAGTGAGTTGTAATTGAAAAATTAAAGTGATTTTTTAAATGTACGAATGAAAAATAAAATTCCAACCAGGAAAAAAGTGCAAATTTTGCCAACGCATGCGTTCATAATTCTATTTAAAAACACCGAACAAAATTGGAGAAAAAAAAAAAATGATACGTAGCACTTGGGAAGTTGTTCGGAGCGTTCGATTCATCGTTATCTCCGTGGAATAATAATGATAAGAGTTGGTTCCGTTGCGACGAGTATACGTAGGTGTAATCGTGAGCATATATTTTATGCGATTGTAAGAGTTTAAACATTTTTTATTCAACAAAAATTGTTTTTCATATCAAACAATTCCTCCAATCAATTATTAAAAAAAAAAAAAAAAAAATCTGTAACTCAATGAAGGCACAAGACAATTGATCTATTAATAGAAGTGATATATTGAACAAAATCGATCGATTAATAGTGAAGTGAATGGTTTAATCTTCTGAGGGAAAAGGATAAATATAAATTAAAAAATAATTGAGGTAAAAAAAAAAGGGCATTGAGTTGATTAGAGTAGACGAGTGACCATGATGAAGTTCAAATCGCTGTTTCGAAGAGGACAGCAAAGTCACTTGCCCCATCAGCAGCAGCAAACTGGCCACCCTTCACCCCCACCACAAGCCCAACTGCAGCAACAGCCACAGGTGGCCCAGTGTCTGCATCCACGACAAGCACCAAGTGTATCATCACTCGAGGGAAAAAACGATAATATACAAAACGTTAACTGGCAAGTTAAGGACAGTGTCAAGGGTAATAAAGTACACGGTAAAAGTACAGGAAAAAATAGCAACAGGATGCAGGAGCTCGAGCGTGAGCTCGAGCTCTTACGAAAGGAGAGAGCCAGACTTGAAGCAAGTCTTAGGGAAACTACACACGATACTAAATTACTTCATGAACTCAAGACTGAGCTTGCATTTGTCAAGGTAATTTTTATTATTATTCTGTATGTATCAGTTTGATACATGATTCGAGTGGTGATCATAATTTTTTATAATTGTATAATTATATTAAAAATTAGTAGTTTTGTGCAAAAGAGAATGGGCATTAGTAAATCCATCATTTTTTCAATGAAAAATCAGTGAATTGGTTCGAACACTCGATGTCCAGCTCTATCTCTGGGATAAAGAGGTTTTAAAAAAAATTCTCTAAAGGACCTCTACAAAAAAAGAAGTTGTCTTAAAATTTGTCGATGAATCTACTCATTGTGGAGATATTTGCCGAATTAATCTGCTCATTCACAGCTCCACTATGGAACTGATGTCATTATTATGATTATGTCAAAGTTTGTGAAAGGGAGGGGGAAGAGGGAGGTCATCGAGCTAAAAGGATTGATGTTGTCACATCTGGATGACGAATTCGGCTATTCTTTCAACTGCCCCGATAAAACTACTCTGCTTTTGAAATGGAATTTTTCTGATGCTTTGAAAAGTCTCACGCCTATTACCTCCTTACATCCTCAATTCTTCATTGCTATCCTTAAATTTTCCGATTCACTTGGTGCTTAAACATTTTGATATGTTATTCAGGGGACCATAATCTATCGATTGATGTAATTTTCATTGACTGCAATTCAACTTTCGATGCAAACTCTAAATTGACTGCACCTCAACGCCCACAAGTATAGATCCACTTGCTTATGATGATAAAAACCTTCGAGATGCACTCGAGAGTTAATATCAAGAAAACTTTTTTGTAGCCCACAAAAAGTGGCTTTTAAAACATTGATAATTTCTCAAATTCCCACAGAAAAGAAAAAAAAAATTCTCCCCCTTTTTTTCCGCATTCTTGAGGACGTTCTAGCCCCCCAGGCAAATGCTCATCCGTTGGGCCAGCTGCCGGTTGTGCACATACGCAAATATAATCAGCGTTCAAAAAAAAAAAACGAGGGAAAAAATATGAAACGTGTGCGCACGCGCACACACAACAGTTGCCACCAAGTTTGTTTACCGATCGAGCAAACTTACACACATTACACACACACACATTTCAACTGAATTCCGCCTTTTGCAATAAAGTATAACCCCGCGTCAAGAGTTACGTAGAAAGCGTGTGCATGTGCCGAATTATTGAATACATGAAAAAATGTCATTTATCATCAAAATTAACGGTTGTTTCGACATTTAACTGTTGAATATTGATTGACTCGATTAGTCTGTGAAGATTTACAATTGTGATGAGACCATTGTGGTACATGTGTGATTAATTCTCAGGTTCTATAGGTTCATAAACATAACCCTGACGTCGTGACAGTTTTTTAGTTTTTTTCGAAGGATTCCTCGTTTATTAGATTAAAGATGATTATCAGGTCGTTTGTGGATTGAGAGAATGTGTGCAAGTGGTATTGTGGAAAAGTGAGCTGGAGAATTCAAGGATTGGCACTTGTCATGTGATTGTTTTATTAGCGTAATGGTATTAATTTTTTCATTTTATCTCATTAATCATGATGGAATATTCTTTAGTTCTATTGAGAAGTTTTATTTGTTTTTTTGGGGATTGTTTGAACATTCAGTGGATTGGAGTGTGTGGAGGATTCTCGGCTGTGACTCAATTCTCAATCAAGACCTACTCCAGGAAAATCATTTTGTGGGAATGCACGTCATAAAGATGAAATTCAATGGAGTGGGAAAAATTTATAGTTTTGCATTTATCTTGAAGTGGAGAGGTTTTGAGAGAAAATGTCAAGAATAGTTTTTTGTAACTGAAGAAATTTCCAAGAAAAAATGTCTCCTTGTATTTTGTCCTAAAATCACTTGTTATCGGAGTAATTTAATATCCAATAAAATGTGGAGGAACGATTTTTTTGCATCGAAAACATTTCTCCAGCTGGATGCACTGAATTATTAATTTGTTAGCCAATTTGTTCTATTATTAGTTGGATAGTATTGCTTTTTCTCATTCTCTCGTTAGAAGATTTTTTTTAAAATTCGTTCACATTTTCTAATTATTTATTGATCATTGATTTTCATCAATTTTCAGGAGCAACACAATCAAGAGGTAGAGCGCCTAACAGAAGACAACCAGGTTCTCCGTGCGCGTCTCCGTGATGTGGCCCACTCGCCCCTATCCGACTCTGAGAAGCATCAGCTGCTGCAGGAGGCAGCCAGAGACGAGCCCCCGCAATCTCTCAGTGACCAAACAACGACTCCCTCCACAGAGAATCCCAGATGTACCACTCCTGAATGGGACAAGCGTTCATCGAGCTCAGTATCAGAAGTGTCAGTTGCTTGTCTGCAAGACAGAATTCTCCAGATGGAGGAGACTCATTATTCCACCAATGAGGAGCTACAGGCAACAATACAAGAGTTGAGTGATCTCCAGGCTCAATTGTCTGAGCTCCAAACAGATAATGAGAGATTGACTGAGGAGAAGGGAGTCCTCCTGGAGTCTCTCTGCAGGCAAACTGAAAAATTAGAAGACTCTAGGTCCAAAGTTGACACTCTTCAGGGTCTTTTATTGAGAGAAGAGAAGCCTCAGGACTCTTCAAAGGGTTACAATACTGAACGAGAACAGAAACTCGTGGATTTGTTGAAGAGTGCTCAGGAAGAGCGTGAATCACTTCTCCAGAAGTTGGAAGAGTTGTCCAGTGAATTGAAGGTTCTTCGTTCCTCTAAAGAGGCAAGCTCTGGAGAGTCTGAACGTTTGGCTAAACGTGTTCATCATCTGGAAGTTACTGTGGAGGCTGGAAATGCTGAGAGAAAGCAACTGGATGGAGAGCTCGTGGGGGCAAGGCAGGAGAGTGCTAATAGAAATATTGAAATTAGCAGGCTTGCTACGTTACTAGATAATGCTAGAGCGAAGATTGAAGAGTTGGAGCAGAGTAGGCAGGTTGAGAGTAAGAGTGAAGCTGATGAGTTATTGGATGCTGCCAGGAGGGAGAAGGATACACTGGAGACACAAGCTGCTGCACTACAGGAGCAGTTAGCTAGGAGTCACTGTGATCATGATAGGCTGAAGGATCAGTACTCGCAGCTGCAGGAGGAGTACAAGGTGAGAGATAATGGGAAGCAATTTTTTGAGGGATCAGGAGGGATTTGTCTGGGGAATAAGCGATTTTAGGAGAAAATTTCAAGAGATACAGAAAAAATTTCTTGATGATTTCTCGTTCAATTTCTAGTTTTCACATTTTCAAAAACAAAAGTGAATGATTTTAATTCATAATTCATCCGCTCCAGGTTACAAGGAACAACGCAAAATCAGCGATCGATGATTTAGAATATCGTTTGAGCCAATTAAAGGACGAGAGACTGTCAGTCAACACTGAACTGCAATTGGTACGTGACTCATTGGCAGAACTCCAGGCCCAGTGTCAGAGGCATCTGGAGGACAAACGAGAGTTGAAGGCAGCTCTTAGTGAGGCCCAAAGACGTGAGAGAGAGGCCCAATTGCGTCAGTATGAGCTCGAACGAACCCTTGCTGAGGAGAAGAAGCTGAGGCAGAGTGAAAATGCTGAATGGGAGCAGTTCCAGAACGATTTACTTATGACTGTACGAGTTGCCAATGATTTCAAGACTGAGGCACAATCTGAACTGGAGAGGGTTGTAATGGAAAATAAAACGCTGAGGGACAGACTCAGGGCTATGGAGGCACAGTTGGAGAAGCTGAATAAAGGTATTTATCAAATGAATCCATTGATTAAGTATTTTATGAAGTTATAAAAATGGTTGAGAGATTATTTTGTCGATATCTCTGCAATTATCTAAAGAATGAGCAATTTTGAGAGAAAAATGTCATCGAACCTTTTTTATAGATTACGAAATTTCCCGTGGAAAAGATCCCTTCAAAGTCAAAGTAATTTTAATCTCAGTTCTTGGAGAATATCTCTGGATCTGAAGGACTTAGCTAAATTTCCACACATTTTTTTATAGCCTTCACCTTGCTCTACAAAACAAGTCCTCTGGAAAATCCAGCCATGTCCTTTGCATTCAGACATATCCACTTAAAATTAATTCCAAAATCAGATAAATCCAGCACATTTCCACTTGGTTCCTAAATATTATAATTTTCTTCCATTCCCCAATGAAAAATAAGCACAAACGGAGTTGCCCGACTCACTGGACTCGAAAACTGATCGAAAGAATGTAATCTTCCAAAGAGGACGAACAATTCTCCGAAAGAGAAGTGTCGAGGACCTGAAACTCAACGAAAATCAATCCTCGAAATCACCAAAACATCAACCAAGTGCATCAACCTCAACAGAAATCAAACAAAACTCCCCAATCCATCGAAATCTCTCTCATCCAAATCTCTTGGAGTCCTCCCTGGACCGAAAAAACACTCCAAAACTCTACCAAATTGATTTGGACCCCCCAAAAACTCGTGAAAAATTGAAAAACCTCAAAAATTTCAAGAATTCCTCCCTCGAGTCGATCCAGGGAATTCAAGGAATCGATGAGAACTCTTATTGGCTCCACGTATCCAACTCTAGATTCCTCGTACCTCGAACTAACGCACAATCGAGTGTTGGAAGATCAATGGATGACTTGAGATTTCAAGTTGATCCAGAGATGACAAAGATTTTACGTCAGAGTCTGGAGAAAAAATCGCAGAGTGATAATAACATGAATCAGAAGAATGAATCATTAGATTTATCGAAATCGATGATTAATAAAGACGTTAATGATGGGATTGATAAGACAGTAGAGGCAAAACCCATCGTCATTGATGAGAGAGGACTAGTTAAGGATTATGTAATAACAACTGAATTGAGTAATCCTAATCCACATTTAATAATAAAACCAAAACTTCTTATTCCTCGATTGTCTTTAGAAAATATTAACAATGAATCTGAAGAGGGAAATTCTGGAGTTGATGGAGTTTTTAATGATAAACTGATGATCAATCAATCGAATCATCTAAAGAGATCAATCAGTGAACCTTTGAGCGACTCAAAATCCTCAAATTCAGGAGGATTTAATGAGGAATCAAGAGATAAAAAATTTTGTAGATCGATTGATGGTGAATTAAGTGATTCGAGTCGAAATTTTAGAGGTAGAGATCCTAGTGCAGAATCAAATGATTCTGATGTTTTTATATTTGACTCGTCAATGATAAAATCGAAGGGATCAGAAGGTATTGATGAGAGAATAGGAATAAATAATTTGAATACAGCAAAAGAGATAGGGAAAGAATTGAAAATAAATAGGAAAAAACCAATTGCATCACCAAGAAAATTTGTACATTTTGAAGAATCTTTGGATAGCAAAAGAGATAAATCAATCATATCACTGACGAAAAATTTAGATTGGAGCTATACAACACACAAGGCAGATGCATCTCAACGAAGAGTGAAAAATAAATTTATGGGACGGACTTTATCGTTGACAGAAAAGTTTGAGTCTATTTCGGAGGACGTTGAGTTGAGGCATGAGCGAATGATGGGAGGTACGAGATTAAAACAAGAATTTAAATAAATATTCGTGGGGAAGTGGTGAACATCTGGAGATGAGTTCAAAAAAGAACGTGTTTGTTGATTATTTTGTGGATATCTTTGGATTGAAGGGATTTAGGAAAGTTTGTCATAGAATCTCTTTTCTAGAGAATTCAATTTCCTACAAGAAAGGTCTTTTGACATATTCTCATAAACCCAGCAGTTTCGAGGATATTCACAAAATTATCTATATAAAATTTGTAAACTCATTGAGTTTTATCACTTCGTTACAGTCATCGTCTTTGTGCTTAAAAAAAAAATATCTAAATAAAAGAACTCCATGTGTTGGGGGCCAATGTTGCATAATTGTCGATTTAATCTCAGCAAATGCGTCTGAAGAATATGAAATATTGGAAGTGATTCATGTACCAACTCGTTCGCCTACGGGAAACCCGAAGACCTTTTACCCTCTTCCGTTGTGGGCTTTTTTTTTGTTATTCATCTCTTTTGCTTTGCCATTTTTTTCTCTTCATTTTATCCGTTTTTTTTTTCATCTCTCTGTATATCCATAATTTCTACGTTTTGTGTTGGGCAATTTATATTTATTACTGTTTTATTTCTACTTGTGTTGAATATTCGTGGGTTGAACAGAAGATTAATTCGCTATTTTTAAACAGATTATTTTGTAAATATCTCTGAAACTAGTGAATTTAGAGGAAAATACCAAGAAATCTTTTTTGTAGGAAATTAAATTCTCCATAAAAAAGGTCTTCTCATGAATTTCCCTAAACCCCTTCCTCCGAGAGATACTTGCAAATGAATCTACAAATATGGCTTAAAGTTTTCTTCTGATCTTTAACATTTCAGTCATTATAATTTGTTTGAAAGGTTTTGTCATTTGGTTTCTTTCCATGTTTTAGCCAATCAGAAAAATCCCACACCCCCACCTCCCAGACCTGTGAGTGCACCTACGGAGACTCAGCAGAGTGTTTTAACAAGCGTTCAGCAGGAAATGGCAGCCAGAAGGAAGGCAAATATCTCAAGACAGGATTCTAGACTCTCGGTTAAATGTTTGATTGAGAGTATTGAAAATGCCACTAAACAAGCCAAAACTGGTGGGTTTCCTCACATTTCTAGAATATAATCCCTAATCGAGAAAAAAAAGGGATTTTAATTGGGATAAAAATTCAATTGAAGACAAATTAAAATTCTAGTCAAAATTCGTCATTTATCTCGACAAAAAGTGATTTTAAGGAGAAATATCAAGAGAGCTTTCTTGTAGCTGAGAAAATTTTCAAAAAAAAAATCATCTTCATATTTTTCCCTGAAATCACTCATTAATGAGATAATTTCATAATTACACGAATCGTTCTCTTCAATTTTATACTAAATGCAATTCGAATGAATGACATTTTTTAATTGTTCTAGGACCAGGTAGTCGGAGTAGTTCCACCTCGTCATTGAACTCTATTGGGACCAATGATATATTATCTTTGAAAGCACCTCTGAGGGATCAACAACAGATCAATAATTTAATATGTTCTGCTAACCCAACCAATAATAATAAAACACAATCTACAGGAAATAGAAAATTAACATTATCAGGTAATAATCATTTTTTACCTTTCTTTCAATTTATTTTAATGATCGAGAGGTAAAGAAAAAGATAAGTTCGAAATGGCTTTGCAAATGGACTAATCGACTAATGGAATAATCGTATAATGAACAAAGATAAATTTAGAAAACAATTAATTTTAATTTAAAAAATTTTTATTATCTCTGCAGAGTCACAAAAATCATCAGGACCAGTGAGCCTGAGTCCTGGTGAACTCCTAGATTCAGCAGCTCTCAATGCAAAGGCCATTGACTTTGTACGAAGAAACAGTGTGACTGATCTCTCTGAGCGTAAAGATCCACTTCATGGTCTCGTCAAAAATGGTGGATCCAAGCGTAATGCATTACTGAAATGGTGTCAGAACAAAACTGTTGGTTACAGAAACATTGATATAACTAACTTCAGTAGCTCCTGGAACGATGGATTGGCACTGTGCGCTATTCTTCACTCTTATTTACCTGATAAAATACCATATGACTCACTGAGTCCATCTGAAAAGCGAAGAAATTTTTCACTGGCATTTTCTGCAGCCGAGAGCGTTGGTATCCAAACTACTTTGGTGAGTAAATATTTAATGACCAAAGAGTCATCAAAAATCAATTATTTAAATAATATTCTATTTTTTATCTCGATAGAATATTGGAGATATGTGTCAACTGGAACGTCCCGACTGGCAGCAAGTGATGACTTACGTAACAAGCATCTACAAACACTTTGAAACATAAACATGAAAACAAAATGAAGAATTCATTACAATTTATTTAAATTTTAATTTGAGTAAGAGATGGCATCTAGTCAATCGAAACTCTGAAGATCGATTAATAGCTATGAATGAAAGATAATGAAAAAAAAAAAGGCAGGAAATAAGGAATATGAATAATTTTTTAAAAACTAAATGAGACTGATAAAAACACCGACTGCATGAAATGTATTTTGAGAATCTTTATTGTTCACAAGAGTCGACAGGAAAAATGATGAAAAATATCTTCAATTGTTCATTTTGTTGAATGTTTCAACTGAAAAAAAATTGGTAAAACTGTGTTGAAGTGGTGAAACATGATACGTAGAAACTTGCATTATTATTAATTATTGAATTGTCACAAGGATTAGTGATTTTAATGGAGAATGTCAAAAGAATTTTCTTCAAAAAATGTCTTGACATTTTCTTCTTAAATAATTCATTATTGAGATGATCACGTTTTACTGCTTCATTATAGATTTGAATATGCAAAAAATTGATTGATTGTGTAATATGAGTATTTTTCTATCGTATTATTTTTAATTTAATTTAATAGTTGTTTTTCTTTATAAAATTAGTGATTAATATGTAATTCATAAAGAAAACTGGAACAAACTGTATAGGAATTGGAGAGATTTAAGGTACCTAATTTATTGTATTTAGTCACAGTTAGTATTTTTAATTGATTAATCCCCTTACAAATGAAGATTTAAATGAGTTCGATGATATTTAATTATTGGATTGAAACTATTTTCATGTTTTTTTTTCTCTTTTTTGAATGATGTTTTTGAATTTCAAGTGGAATTGTTTACGATCCTTTGATGATTAAGAACTCTGTGATATAGTATTTATCGTTAATTGAATTGTTCTATGCCTATGATGTCCCCCCCACGATTGATCCAATTTGATCGTTATATTTTATTGTACAGAATTAAATATATCCATTGAATAAATAATGCAAATGTCAGATATAATAAATTCTATGACTTTCTTAATTATTGACACTATTCACCATCGAAATAATTATATATTTGACCAGATGTGAAACATTGACTTATTCTATTTTGTTTTCTGTTCTTCAAATGATTTTCTCGTTGAAAATTCAGTTGGATAAATAATTTTTGGCAACTCGAATTAAAAAATGTCTGAATTACTTTATTTTCAATCGCATCATATGATAAAACATTCTCTCAGAATCGATATTATTTACATTGCATTCAAGTTTCCCAAAATACAAAATAGAAAATTATGTACAGAATTCAGGGATCAAGTATTGGAGATGAGTCAACGACAGATTTGCAAATACTTTATGAAGGAAAAGATTCGGAAAAAATTATCACATTTCCTGATGATCCCAGGACAAATCTAAAAACACAATGAGTCAAATTAATTTCACGATGGGTTGTAATCGATATCTCTGAATTCAAAAAAGATGACGAAATGTTGATAAAAATCTCTACAAGAATCTCTCTTAAATTCCAAGATATTTTCCAAAACTCCAAGTGTAATTCAGTATAGAAAATTAAGTATCGAAGACTCTTTTTTTGTAGCTGAATAAATTTCCAATTAAAAATGTCATTTGAAATTTATAATTCAACATCTAACAATACGTCAAAAATGATCTATTCAGTCACTCGACAAATAAATCAACTCATCTCCATTGACTCCTCAGAATTGAATAAAAATCATTGAAAATCACGATTCAGAAACATCCATTTTATCCTGATCCTTGTCACCAGCGTAATATTCATTAGTAGGTTCAGTGATTTTATCAGTATCTTGAGTATTTTGTCTTGAATCAGGATCAGGCTCAGGTTGTCTGTCATCCTCAGGTGGTAGAGCATCACAGGGTACATCTTGCATCTGTACAGAAGGTGAATGCTGGACCATTTTGAGATTATCATAAACATGCCTTGTGATAGCCTCAAGGTACTGCTTGCTGTTGGCATTATCCTGTCTCGTGACAACCTCAGGATGAAGAGTAAAATCAGGGGCAAAATACTCTAGATACTCTGTGTAAGGAAGTTCATTGCTTATTTGTTCGTCAAGGAGAAGAGATGTTTCATAGGTCCAGCATCTTGCTACATTTCTCAGAGTGTATCCACCACCTCCAACAGTTAATAGAGGAACATTCAAGTCTCGTACAAATTTAACACACTCTCCATGACCTTTTGTACTCAGACTGAAGCAACCGAGTCGATCGTTTGCCAGAGAGTCTGCTCCACATTGGAGGACAATTGCTGTCGGTTGGAAGAACTCCATCACGTGAGAAATAACAGGTTTAAATACCTGGAACAATGGATGATATGGAAAAATTAGTGGAGGGATATTTTTGTGGTGAATGAGTTTTTGACAAATATCTATGAATCCAAGGGATGATGGTGAAATTTTCATAGAGATTTTTTTTTTTTTTTGTAGATATCATCTTGCTTTGCAAAAAAAATTTCTACGAAAATTTCGCCATCTCCCTCAAATTTCAAGATATCTTACAAAACTGATATCCAGATGATTCCAGGTGAAATTCTCCACAATGTCTTTTTTTAAAAACCGAATTCATCACAACTCACCTGCACATAGCTCGTATCATCAATGCCCTCTTTAAGGGGTACATTAACTGAATAATATCTTCCACTTTCTGCCCCAATTTCATACATATCCCCAGTTCCAGGGAAAAAGTAATTTCCATATTTGTGAAATGACACAGTCATCACTCTGTCAGTAAGATAAAACGCCTCCTGGACACCATCTCCATGATGCACATCAATATCAATGTATAAAACCCTCGCGTGATATTTCAATAACTCCAAAATGGCAATAACAATGTCATTGATGTAGCAGAATCCAGAAGCCTCGAATTTTTTAGCATGATGGAGTCCTCCACTCCAATTAATCGCAATATCACAGCAATTGTTGTTTAATTTTGTTGCACCCTCCAGTGAGGCTCCAGTATACATTGAACAAAAGTCAAAGAGGCCCTCAAACACTGGACAATCATCACCTACGTTGAAGTGACTCAAGTACTTGGTGTAGCCTTGGAGATTCTGAGGGGTGACTCGTTGAAGAAAGTCAACGTACTCGTCCGAATGAAATCGACACATGTCGTGAGTACTTGCTCGATATGGACGATAAATTTGCATTTTCTTGTGGAGTCCATAATTCAGGACTAATGAGTGAATTACTGAGAGCCTGTGGGGCTTCATCGGGTGTCCTGGACCATAATGAAAATTGCCCACGTCCGGATTGTAAAAGTATGATACCTTCTTGTTGTAGGACATGTTGATGGTGAGGTTAAGCACTTGTAATAGGTCACTGTTATGATATCATGATCATATTTCATGGAATTGTGAGTTTTGAGGGGTTTTTTTTGTTTCTTTTTGTATTTTTGAGAGTGGTGGAGGGATAGAACACTGGGTTGATCAAGTTTTTTTTGAGAATTTTGGCACTAGGATGCAGACACTGATGATGAAGACGCTGTTGTCAAATTGTCATTTTTTTTTTATTTGCGAGTGAGAGTGGCGACGTCTAGAGGTGGTGATTGGTAATTTTGGGGGGTTATTATCTTTGGTTTTGAGGGATTTTAGAAGAAATTTGTAGAAATACGTTTTCTGTGAGTAATTTTAAGGATTGGATCCAACCCCAAAAAGGTTTTGGGGGGGTTGATTGAGGAAATTGGTGCAGAGTTACCACAAAAATAGACACAAAATAGGTTGGCATTGCTCATTCTCTTTCTAACAAATTAAGAGAGGTGGGAGGAAGGGGAAGGCAAAGTGTCACCCTCCCGGTGTGTGGTGGTGATGCGCTGATGGTGACTAGTCGATGACTACATACATGTCAGAAACTTGAAATTTATTCTCCTCCAACGATATAATTATTAATATTTTTTAATTTAATAAAGCCTGTGGAAATAAACTTTTTGTGATTTTTTATTAGTGAAAAGGCGACAATATGTTGGCGTTAATCAACAGAATTCTTGACTGGTTCAAGTCACTTTTTTGGAAGGAAGAGATGGAATTGACACTCGTTGGCCTACAATACAGTGGAAAAACTACTTTCGTTAATGTCATTGCGGTATGGTCATTGTTTTTATTTTTTTGGAGATGATTTTTTTTTTTTAACAATTTTAGAAATTTTTTGAGGGGATTGAAAGAGAGGTTGAAATGGGAATGGAGGGGCATTTTGGAGCGACACTTTTTCTCTGAGGGTTAGATTGCATAGTGTGTGTAAGGTAACTCCAGGGGTTGATAAAAGGGTGGATCTTTGGAAAATTTTGGATAATTTGATAATAATGCGATTATAGAAATTTTAGTTTACATTTTTTGTTCAGACTTGAAATTTTATCTCTCAATTTGGAGTTTCATTCTGGAGCATTTTATCATTTTTTTACACACAAATTTTTGTAATGGCCAAAATGAATTTTACAAATAAAAATTTTATTTTTATATCACATATTTTTCAGTGGAGCTGTGGAATTAGTAAATTTGACATTTTTGTTAATTCAGTAGTGAATTGGTAAAACGGTTTAAGTCAGTTTTTGATGAATATCTTGGAATCTGAGGGAGATAGCAAAATTTTCATGGAGATCTTTTTTGTAGAGTAAAATGAGAGCTACAAAAAAGGTATTCACAAAAATTTCGCTATCTCCCATAGATTCCAAGATATCCATCAAAAACTGACCCTAGGATGAAATTGACTTAAACCGTTTTACCAATTCGCTACTGAATTGTAAATTTATCTCTGATTCTGAGTTGAGAAGAAATTTCGGACAAAAAATGTTTCATTTTTTTGTATTTTAATATTTTCCCCTAATATCAGTCATTATCAAAATAATTAAATATTAAACAAAAATATTAATGATAATTGTTCAATTTATTGTTTTTTTTTTTAGTCTGGACAATTCAGTGAGGACATGATTCCCACAGTAGGCTTCAATATGCGAAAGATAACAAAAGGAAATGTTACAATCAAAGTCTGGGATATCGGTGGTCAGCCAAGATTCAGATCCATGTGGGAGAGATATTGTAGGGGTGTTAATGCCATTGTTTACATGGTAGATGCTGCTGATTCTGAAAAAATCGAAGCTAGTCGTAACGAGCTGCACAATCTGTTGGATAAGCCACAGTTGTCAGGCATACCTGTTTTAGTACTTGGCAATAAGAGGGATTTACCACATGCTTTGGATGAGAATGGTCTTATAGAGAGAATGTAAGTTGAATTATTCAATTTTTTATTTCATTTAAATTATGATGGTGATGAGTTAAAAATTGAGGTGACTATCAATTTTTGGACATTTTTTCCACTACAGAAAAAGTCCTTTGACATATCCACTGAACAATAATCATTTCTCAATCAGTGGAAATGTAGTAAATCCATTAATTTATCTCGTCTCAAAACAGTTTTAATTATCAAAATATTTTTAATTATTTCCACAGGAATCTCTCAGCGATTCAAGACCGTGAAATCTGCTGTTACAGTATTTCATGTAAAGAAAAAGACAACATTGATATCACCCTTCAGTGGCTTATAGCTCACTCTAAAGGTGGTGTTCGCTAATCCCTCACATCACTTACATCACTAATTTAACATCACTGATAAATATTATATAATAAAAATCGTTGAAATAAGATGATGTACCATGGGCGTAATGAAGAAGCTCGGGAACAATGGGGGCACATGTTCGAGAATGTTTGTGATTCATTTTGTTTCATAGTGCATCAATTAGAGTAGTGAAAAAAAAAATACAAGACGAAGTATAATAAATTTTTTTATTTTGTTTCTGCTTAAAATTGTGGCTGGAGGATGCTAAATATTGAAATCCATTTTTTAATGACAGATAAATTGCTTAAATGATGAAGCTCATATTCAAAAGTGGCACAATTGCCGATGGCACGTAGTTTGTAAGTGAATGAATAATTTTTATTTTTTTTATATCTTTCTGTTGTTTATGTGCCTATGTGAAATTAGGAGATTAGATGACTCTTTTTTTCAATTTCTTTAAACTTCTTCTTTTTGAAGATATTACCAACAGACTCCATTCCCTCACTTTATCCCTAAATTTGACTGCAAAAATTTCATAAAATTGAACACAGATTGAGAAATTACTGGCTGAATGCCCTTAGGCAATGGGAAGGTGTGAGCTTAAATAAAATAGAAATAGAGAAGTTGAACGAAGAAAAAAATGACAATTCTAATGTTTTTCTGATGAACTTTCAAGAAAATAAGATTCATATTATTCAACGACTATAATCCATAAAATTCCACAGAAGATTGATGGATTTTTCCCTCACGAACGTCAACTGTTCTCCTAATTTCTTTTAGAAATCCCCCCCAAAAAATAAATTTATTAATTTACTTTCGTGCTCCCCTATTTTTTCATAAATTCTACTTTGTTTTGATTCATAAATTCAATAAATTCTAGATGAGAAATTAGATTTACGAGCTTAGATAATACCAAATAGTTATATATAAAAATAAAAAGAACTACTGGGCGAAAATACTATTGACAAAGTGAATAAATCATTCTCTTTTGGCATACACAGAGTCTGTAACAAAAATGTCGAAATCTAGTGGAAGATATTAAAAAAATGAATGAAATAATAAATAAATATGATATTGAAAAACTAATTAATCATGTATTACACTGTCAAGACGAAATCTTTGTATAATTTAAAATTAAGAAAATTATTATTAAATAATCAGTATGACCGTTGTCTTATGTATATATTATCTTATAAAGGCATAAATAATTGTAATCGGTTTTTTTTTATGTGATAGTTATTTCAATTAATTTATTTATGAATTGAAAATCATTCTGAGGTTATACTAAAGACCTTTTTTGTAGATAATTCAATTTCTTGCAAAAAAAAAAAGTGTTATGAAATTTTTTCATCAAGAACTTTTTTGAAAAAATGGTGAAAAAACCTTTTTTATTGAAAATTAAATTTCTCTATGATAAAGCCCTTATCCTCAATCACTCTGAAACTTTTTCTTTCAATGATATTGGTGAAAATGTCTGTTTGAAATTATTGATTTATTATCAATTCTCGCTATTGACTTTTCCCTCCCTCAAATACAATCGTCTGGAAACATCAGTGAAAGGTATATCAGAAACTGGTGGAATTCTTCCAGGTATATGCTCTCTTTGCACAAGAGAGTACTGATCCTTGATAGTTTTAATGTCATCAATGTCTGGAGTCAATAGCATATTAATACCTGGATATATAATAAATGCAAAAATTGCGATTGCAGTTAGAGACCAAATAGGTATGGCCACTGCCCAGTATTTCAGAGGCCAGTAAGTCAGGCCCAATTGTTGGTGCAAAAAATCCTCAGGGACAACTGCCCACACCAGGTACAAGAAGAATAACATGTTTGAGCCAATGTACAATGCATATCCGTAAACAGAACGAGGCCTGTGAGGTGCTGGTGTATGCTCGGACATATTTATTGTCTGATAAAATTGATAATAAATTATTATCAATGAATTAATTAATTTTTATCGATCATTCATCAATTGTAGTGAGTGTAGATGGGCTCTGGAGGTCCAAATTCATTCATCGTCTCGGTTACCAGTGTTAAACTATCGAAAAACGATGTGAGTCCTACTCGAATTTTTCGTGCCTCTTCTCCAGTGAATTTTCTGAAATAATTTATTTTAATTTTCGTCATAATTTCCTGTACCTTTATCTCGAAAATTAGTGATTTTAGGAGACAATTTTAAGACTTTTTCGTAGATAATTCAATTTTTTATAAAAAAAAATCTGTTATTTTTGAGTGAGACGGGGAAAAAAGGACTAAAACGATTAAAATTGAAGATAAATCCAGGTTATTTGGAGATTATCTTGGATTTGAGTGTTTTTTAAAGTAATAATAATTAATACAAATCGTAAAAATGAGCTTTAAATACCAGTTAAATGACACTTACGCATTTAAAATATTTCCATCAATAGTTAAAATCTTCTGTACTCCACTTCTCTTGGGCTCACTGTCAACAATCAGTACCTTGTATGCAATCTCTGCTTCTCTAGGAGTTGGGAATGGCACTGAGATACTCCTATTTGATTGTTAAGGTTATAAATCAGTTAATAAGACGAGTTTATTTATATTTTTTTATAAAGGATACACATCTATATTCGTCATTGCCAATTGTATTGTTTATTCTGTTTATGGTTATTTGCTTGATGGAGAATAAATGTGAGGTGTGTGTGAACAGCTGTTCACCATTATAACCTCTATTTGGCATTTTAACATTTTATCCCCATGTGTTCTGTTCAAGAGATGATTGAATAAGTGCAATGACGTCTAAAAAAATAGGTACAATTATTCCAAAAGATCATGAGCAGAAGGAGAACGATGGAAGGGGACAAATTAAAGTTGTCGATCGTCCTACGTTTATTTTGAAGACAAGAGAGGGTGAGAATAGAGCTGTTTCACCGAGTCAGAAGAATGGAACCAGGTAACAATTTTTTTTAATTATTGCTAGCTTTTTTTTGACTACAAGATTGATCAGAATAAAATTATTTTCCTTTAATTAATGTTATTTATTTCCTTTCAGTAAAAGAGAAGGAGAAACCGTGCAAGGAAGTGTCGGCAAAGCACCAGAACGTGAGATTCTCTTAATTAATTCATTAATTTATATTATTCGATATGACTTCAGTTTAGAGACGAATACTTTAAAAAACATTTTTAGTTTTTTTTTAATTGTCTTTACAGCTAGAATATTATTACACTTGCCCCAAGAAATGACAGGGTGTATTAAATTTATGGATGAAAATATGCAATTATGCGAGAATTCCCTGGATTATTTACACGATCAGCAGGATTTTTTGGTTGTGGGAGTTGCAGGGGGACAGGGAGTTGGAAAATCAACAATTTTATCACTTTTAACATCCAATTATGGGTGAGTATCTTCATTCCCACATGAATAATCATCTAATCTAGACTTGTAAAAATAAATAATAAATATTTTATTTTGCAGATCTGATATTTTCGCTGCACAGAGCCAGTCTCATCACGAAAGTGGCTCAAACTGCACCTCTGGAATTGACTTTTATGTAACTAAAAATCGTGTTATTTATTTAGACACTCAGCCCATTCTCTCCTGTGCTATTATGCACGCAACATCTTCTTTTGAACAGAAAAAAAATACCCCTGATTTTGTTAATACTGAGTACAACCTCGAGCTCCAGTCTCTACAATTCATGGCATTTTTATACTCTGTGTGTCATGTTATTATTTTCGTGCAGGATTGGTTCGTAGATCCAAATTTATTGAGGTAAAATCTATCACTTGAATTGTTTGATTAAAAATCAATTTCAATTTGACTTATTTTTTGCTGAATATCTCTGATTCTGAGGGAGTAAAATTTCCATAAGAATTTTTTTTGTAGAGTAAAATTGGAGCTACGAAAAAAGTTTTTATGTGAAAATTTTCCTATTCCCCTTAGATCCAGAGATATTCACTAAAATGTTTGAAATTATGTCATTACTTTGATATTGAATTGAGGAAAATTTTATGAAATAGATTTCTCCAGACTGCTGAGATGCTGAAGCTCCCATCGACCTCGAATTTGGATCAGGATTACGTAGAATATTATCCACACATTTTGTTTCTGCATAATAAAGCAGAGTTACATGATTTCCAGCCAAGTATGATTGAAACAATGAAGGTAATGAGTTTTAGCAAATATCTGTAAATTTCTCACTTTTGAAAATATTCGCTTAATAATTCGCATGAATTAAAAAATGATGAAAATTAATATTCTTATTTTGGTTTTAGAATTTTTATAACAGAGTGTTCTCCAGCTCCAGACTCCAGACTCACAGTGGCCTTGATATGAGCACCTCTTCCACTGAAGGTCAACTGAATTTGTTCCTAATTCCTTCGATCACATCTGAAGGTAGTTATCAAAAATACATCTTCCTCATTCCCTGTGGAAAAGATCTTTTGACATTTTCTCCTAAAACTACACATCATCTACTCGTTCTAATCATCATATTCGTCTCCTCCACTGATAATTCTAAGAATTGATTTTACGAAATAATCAAAAAACCTTTCTTGTAAAGAATTTTCTCATCTTCAAAAATATTCAATTCAATTCAAATTTTAATAAAAAGTTTTAATGATTCCAGGAAGTCCAAAATTTCACGAGAGTTATAAAGAACTGATTGAGAGATTGAGATTCAAAATTCATGGAATATTCCGCCACCCAATGACTCCAGCAACTTTAACCGAGAAGAACTGGTAAATAAAATAAAATCATCAAAATATACAATAATATTAAGTTTATTGACTGCATTTTAGTTTTTTAATAATTAATAAATTCCTTCTTAGGTATCACTATGTATCAAAAGTAATTGAAGGCTTGAAGAAGAGTCACTTGTCTCTAGAATACGGGAGATTGATGCCTTAAATTCTCCCATCGAATTGGCCGTGAGAAAGTAAAAGAAACAGGTACACTCAAATTAATTGTAGATAACTCCAGTTAATGAAATACAAATTACAATTAATCGAACAGTATTTTTTCTAAAAAAAAAAAAAGAAAAAAAAAATTCTCTCACTAATTGAGAATAAACAATAGTTCATCATCACATGGATGTATTGGAGGTTCTCGAGAGTCATTAAATATCTCAATTAATCCTATGAATAATCCTCTTGCTCACTGTCAACCTGTTGCATTGAAGCCATTTGGGCAACAGCCTGTAACTGCTGCCACTGTTGTTGCTCAGCCACTGCCTGTTCCTCTCTCGCTTTAGCAAACAATTCCTGCTGTTGCCTCAATAACTCCTCCTCAGGTATTCCCAAATTTTCCAAACGAGTGCTCTGTCGCCTTCTCTTAGCTGCCACTGCTTTACAATCCCTCAAAACAGCTTCAGCCTCAGCACTGTAATCTCCAAATCCTAATTTCTCAAGTGCCTGCAACACATGTTCAGCATTTATCGTCTTCTTCTGTTGCTGATTACATATTTCATTTGCTTCAGATGAAATTAGATGGATAAACTCGGTGCAACAGTTGAGGATCAATTCACGAGATTCATTGGCTACTCGAACGTGTGGAAGGATCTCTTTGATCATTTTGTTGATTGAGGCACGTGGCAACGTCAGCTCGTCATCCTCTGTGGGAGATATCGCCGCCGAGGCCATTGTTTATCTGATAAGGGGAATTAAATTGTGTTTAGAGAGAGGGTGAAATGAGTGGTGAAGTACAGGGGAATGAAAATATCTTTATCAGAATGGATTTCTCATTCGATGGATGAAACAACTTAATTGATATTCCTCAATGAAAATGAAGAATTCTTGGAGTTTTTATTTTCATATTTCATGCATGAGAATGTTTGACTACTCCTGCCAGATTGTCAATAATGTTTCATTCAATGTGAATAAACAAATCATGCACTGTACATTAAACAAAAAAAAAGAAAAACAGGTTTTTGTAATTAAAGTGTCAGAATACAGAGTTTCAATTATTTAGAATATGTTCAATTGGCTTTAAATTTTTATGATTTATTCAACAATTTACCAGGCAGCTAATAATTGATTACCGTTAAAATGACAATCTGTGATAGGTTATGTTTATGTGAAATTCCACTGAAATTGTCCTCTTCTCCACTGACAATCAATCAATTATTGATTGGAGATGTCAATTTTTATAAACTTTCAGCTACTTTTTGTGATTGTTTCGTTATTAACAGCATAACAATTGAGTGAAATATTAATTTTGGAGCAGATTGTCACTGATAATGTTTTCGTTAAAATTACTAAAATTGAGGGGAGGGGGTTAGGTTCTTTCTCATTGGCTCGTAGCTCAATTCTCTCTCGATTGATCTCAGCGTCCATTTTTGTGAGACTGTGATCCATGTGCAGAGAGTTTGACATATTTATTAATTTTGAAGGATATAATTCCAGTGATTGGAGCATTGGAGAGGTTTTAACAACGATTTGGTAAGTTTTTTAACATCTTTTTGAGTTTTTTTCCTCATCAATTAGCCTGTGAAATTAGATATTTTTGGTGGAGAGGAGTGAACACACGTGGAACTGGTAGTCTATCTTTTCAGAGTATATCCTTCGTCTATGGGAAATAGTTTTAATTTTTTTAATGACATTTTCTTTGATCCAATGAGATTTGTTAAACATTTTGTTGGATTTTTCTCTAATTTGTGGATGGAATGTTGTTTTGAAGTAATTCTAACCTCAAAATATTTCAGAGTGTACCTTCGCCTGGACTCGATATTCATAAATTTCGAGCTCTCTTGACAAAATTTCCTGGATTAATTTTTTGATGAAATATTCGCGAAACAATTCCGATCTTGATTTTTAACTAATCTCTGTCCACTCATCCACAATCAATTGAACTCTGAACCTACTATATTTACGGAAAAATGTCAAAAGATTTATTTTCTAGTTGACCAAAAAAGCTGTCTTAAACTACCACTATAGAATTTGAAAATTTTCCTCTCTTCTTCATCTAGAAATGCCAGCAGTTTATGAAGTCAAGTCCTCCTGGGCGGACGAGGTTGAGGAAGAGAATGGAGCCTTGCCCCCACCCACTGAGGTCTATGAAAATGGTTTCAAGTTACTCACAGAGTACAAATACAACGACGACAACAAGAAAGTCAAAGTTGTTCGCACCTACAAGATCGAGAAGCGAATTGTCTCAAAGACCATCGCTGTGAGGAAGAATTGGGCAAAATTTGGAGACTCATCTGATGACAGACCAGGCCCCAATCCAGCAACTACCATTGGTGCTGAGGATGTCTTTATGCAGTTTATTTCCAGCAAAGAGGAGGAGAACAAGATTGAGGATGAATCCCTTGATAAATTGAAGAATATGGGTGACAAGGGAATAGTCAAGTGTCGTAATTGCAATGGAGACCATTGGACATCAAAATGTCCATACAAGGATACTGTTCTTGCTGGTGGTAAGGTACCAGATGACAAGAAGCCACCATCACGTCCAGGAGCACCTGAGCCAGCGCCTACAGCTGGCGGTGGGGTAGAAAAAGGTAAATATGTACCACCCAGTATGAGAGATGGTGGCAATAGACGTGGTGACTCCATGCAGATGCAGCGACGTGATGACACCACTGCCATTCGTATCTCCAACTTGTCTGAGAGTACCAACGAGGCTGATCTTGAAGAACTCGTTAAACCATTCGGTCTTATCCAGAAACAGTATCTCGCTAAAGACAGAAACACCAATCTCTGCAAAGGTTTTGCTTACGTTCACTTCAAGTTTAGGTCAGAAGCTGCCAAGGCTATCAGCCATCTCAATGGCTATGGATACGATCATCTTATTCTGAATGTTGACTGGTCCAAGCCACCTGCACAGCAAAACTAAGGGTTTTTTTTTTTTTTCATTGTCTTTCGGTAGCTCAGAATGTGGTGAAACGGTTTGAGGGCGTGTCTCTGGGAAAGGAGTGGGTTTAGGGGGAAATGTTAGAATAAAGTTTTTGCAATAAATTTTCAGGGCCATCAGACAGGTCTCTCGATGTTTTTGATTGAAATCGGAGATGATTGGTTTGTTATCTCGGCAATGAGTTGGTTTAGAAAAGAATGTGGAGAGACTTTTTAGTGGAAAATTTTTTAAACTACAATATTCTGGGCTACAGTCACTTGGTTGAGACATAAATGCGCAATGAAGAGGGATTTCACGTTATACTCAAATCGTTTCATCAATTTTTCCTGCTGAATTGTTTGAGAAGATGAGGAGGTAGATTCTAATCATGAAATTCTGTATTTGAAGATGAAAATCAATAAAGATATTCCATTTCAATAAGCAAAGCTTGCGGCTGTTAATTTTCCGGGTATTTGAATCTATTCCTTGAGTGACTCTTGAGTTATTGACAATAATTACTTGATATTAACCGAATTTGAAAACTTCTGAATTCTGAGAGATGAAAAATTATTGAATGTCTCTCCAATGGAAGGTAGATACAAAGGTAATTAAGTGCTAAAGCACGCAAAATAATTAACCTGCAAAATTTCAATGAATTCTTTTCTGTATTTAGGTGATAAATCCTTCGCCATTATGTATTTTTTTTTTCAATTTTTATTGGAATTTAGAATATTATTATTGGCTTCCGGATGGATGCCGCATTGAGTTTCAGCGTTGTTCCGACGTTTCGCAAACATTGCAGTCTGCATCTTCAGGGCTAGGAGCTCCGATTCTGAGCTCCTCTGAAAGGGGGAAGTCCTTTTATGGCTCCTCACGATGGTGGGGGCAGAGGAGGGTGGTGGGGGAAGTCCGCCAATCAACTGTTCTTAATTGATCAGCTGATGAATTAAAAAATTTTTATTGGATTTATTTTGACAAGGGCAAAGTAGAATACAGTTTAATTGTTCACATACAATTCATTACGTAGAAATATAATTTCTTTCTCGAGTTACCTGGATATATCAACTATGTTATGCAGGTAAGTCTATAACAAAATTCTTATAAGGAGATACTATTATTTAAGGATGCTAGTGTGCAGTTGGCATGTAGGCAGTGGGACGCAGGGAAATCTATTGTTCTTTCTGAAAAATCCAATCTTTTTTCCGAATTCCCATAAGACTCCGTGTTAAATAGCATTTTTTCGAAAATTCATAACATTTTATCCACGCTCGTGAAAAATCTAAAACTTTGCACACGGTTTTTAAAAAAATCAAAGAATGTGTCAAAAAATTTTGGGAATTTTGGCTGCATTTTTCAAACACCCTCTGACTGCACACTAACATTCTTAAACATATACAATTTTATGTATTTGGGGACAAATTGGTGACGGAATATTCCAAGAGTACCGATGTCAAAGTGAAATTGACTTATCAATTCAGAACACACTAATTCTTGAAATGTTGATTTGCAATAATTTGATTATTATTCATTCATTCGAGCGATGCGTTTCACCATCACTTTACAGCTTTTTTCTTCAATTTTTGGGAATAAAGGGGTGCCATTTTGTTGAACTACTTCATCGTAATGACGTTCCAACTTTGTTTCAAATCCAACTTTTTCTGCTATTCTCTGGGAAGCTTGGCTCGTGAAGATCGTCGATGTGTACTCAATATTGTACCTCTTTCCGATGTCATCTCTAATGAAAAAGAAAGAAAAATTTAAGGATATTTCTCAAAACTTCATCTATACCTCTTTGAAATTCATCTCTCATGACAGGAGGGGTGAACGGGGTGCAAAATAGTGTGATGGATATTCAAAACCTCTGAAATTGAAAACAAGAAAAGTTGAATTCAGGCTTTCTATTTGGAATCAGTGAATACGTATTTGGTAGTTGTTCAAATATCACTTTCTAAGCGAGTGAAGAATGGATGGAGATTTGTATGGATGTTGCCTTATTTTACATATTCGAGGCTTGACTTTGAGTAGTTATACCATTGAGGGGATAAATTGAGAAACAAGTGTTACAATTTAGTGTTACAAGTGGACAAACGGTTCGAAAGAGTAACTTTAAGCCTCTAGTGATTTCCTTTAAGCCCTAGTGATATTTACCGTGGATACACGGAATTTTCTTGATATATTTTTGGTTTGTTTTACCGTGGATTCAAGACGTTCAAGACCAAGAATTGCATAGCTCATGCACCCATTCTGAATTCACAGTAATTCCTTTCAATCTAATTAAAGACATTGGAGAAAAATTCTACTGCGGATATGTGATTTTTACACTTCCGGATTTTATTGAAAAGCTGAGGACGTATGTCCCTGAACTAAGCAGGAAGTGGCCATTTGGGATATTTGATCTTCTGATACTTGCCCTCACTTTTGACATAGCCTGGAAAGTTTTTTTACGCTGAAAATTTAAGGCGTATTTTTCCAGGACCCCCCGATGAACCTCCAATCGAGAAATTGATTCAATAAACCTTTTGAAATATCGAAAAAAAATATCAAAGTTCGAAACTCATATTTCGCGGACTAGGCCATTTGGGTAATTTTGCCTTTTGACACCTGCCCTCACTTTTGACATAGTAGGACACTTTTTTTTTTGCTGGCGATTTAGGAAGTATTCCTCCAGGACCCCCCGATGAACCTCAGATCGAGAAATTGATTCAATAAACTTTTGGAGGTGAGATCGTTCTTCAATACAGCTTGATATTGATATAGTCATGTGCACGAATTGGCTGCAGTTTTAGACAATTAACATTCTTATCCAAAATATACCAGTGGCAAAGAACATCGGTGTCATTTGCATTATCAATCACACGAGACTACTCACTTGAGTATTCTACACTTTTCCTTTTTGAGTATTGAATGAGCAAATTGAGCTCAAATCCCAGTGAAATAGAAGGGATATTCATCTTTCTGAGAGGGATAGCCCTAAGAAAAGTTTCACTTTATGCACTAGTTACAGAATGTACTATTGTGGAGCATTTGAGAGCATAATGAAATCACAAAAATTGAAAAGAAGTCAATTTTATTGCCCCAGCAATATTGATTAAAAAATTACCACACAGCACATTTGTTTTTTGGATTCATTTTGGAGCCAACGGGGCATTTGAAGTCTTCAGTAAACTCAGGCATGTTGGAAAGCGGTCCCAAGATACGAAATTGATCAGCACTATGGCTATCAGTGGTGATTTGAATTTTAAGAGCTTCAGATCGAGATACTGAGCACCAAGCGTTGGCTGCACTTATCCAGAACATTTGTCTTGGGGTGTAGGGGAGTCCAGGAAGCGATTGCTCTTGGCCATTGCGAGCTACCCAGTCATTGTAAGCTAAGTAGGCTTCCTTGATTCCCCCGTTGTCTGCTATATTCTCTCCTTGAGTATTAATTCCATTCAACTGCAGATTGGCAAAAGAAGTTTGATGATTATTTTAAAATTCTTCTGTAGGAAATTTCGTTCTTCATCAAAATTTTAATACTATTTCTTAAAATATTTAATCAAATCATTTCAAAAATTCTTTATACGATTAATGTAATGTAATATGTCAAAAGATTCAATTGTGACCAGAGCATCTTTCGAAGGAAGGACATTATTAGAAATTTCTCACTCCCAGAATCACGTTTTATGGAATTAGTATAGCATTCTTTTTTACAGGTGAAAGAATTATTTTTCTATTTCAATAATGAATTGATTGATTTGCTTACGTTCAATCCAACTTCTTCAATTGTGTAATTTCCATACTGATCGATAATACATTGAACCTTTGCGAGATATTTCTCCTTGGTGGAAGGCGCCCACCAGTCAACCAGATTCCCCTCTTTGTCGAACTGTCTTCCTAGATCATCGAATCCATGAGTAATCTCGTGTCCAATGATGGAGCCAATGGCGCCGTAGTTCATGTACCTTGGACGATCGTTGCCGAATAAGGCACCTTGAAGAATACCAGCTGGAAGCTCTGAAACAATTTTCCAAAGGAACATAAATCAAATAAAGAGGAGGAAATCCTCTTCCTTTTGTCAAAATAATGGAATCAATATCTTTTTCATCATTCAAAACTCTCTCTCGAATCCAGATATGATCCCTGAAAACTGACCTTAGAACAGAATCAACTTCTCCTGCTTTCTCTGTTTCCATACGGAATTATCATATTCACTATTGATTAATTATTACTCACCTATACTATTCTCCATCGAAGAATAGAAAGCATTAACGATAGCAGGTCTTCCATGTGTCACCCAGTCGTTCTTATTAATCAGTTTCCTCAGTTTACTGAATGAATACTCAGTCCCAAATAAGGAAAGATTTAGAATTCCCTGAAAAAAATTGTCATCACTCAGCTCCAAGTCCTGATAGAAGTCCTCAAGTTTACTATTATCAAGGAGCTCTTCAGGATAAGCAATATGACTTGTCATGGAGGCAGCCTTCTCCAGTGCACTCTTCCTCGTTTCGTCGTCCATCCAGTCGACCTTTTGCAGAAGTTGATTGAATTGCTCCCTGATGTCATTGACCATCTCAATTGCATTCTTCTTTGCTTCCTCATGGAAGTACTTTCTAACATAGAGAGCTCCAACGCTGATGGAGAGACCCTCAGAGACGATGCCAACGCATTCCTCCCACCTGGCTACCTGCTCTGTGATTCCCGCGAGGGTAGTCAAGTACTGGAGCTGTCGTTTCCTTATATCATCATTGAGATATCTGACTGATGCTGCTGCTACCCTCCACATGACATAGTTGGCTTGGATTCTTTTTGGAGTTTCTCTCATCAATTTCTCAAGGCTCGTGATGAAACTGGGGACGTTTACGATGGCGACTTCGCTGTCGTCAACTCGGATGGAGGGTGGAAGCAGGCGGTTGAAGTATTCCTTCCAAGGGATGCTGGGGTACGTCTTGGAGAGTTGGGCAATCGTCATGGGATTGTACAGGAGCGTGACGTTACGACGTTTCTCATTCGGTAGAGATATCTGATTACAGAAATGAATGCAAAAATAAGAAAACATGATTTTGAGTATTATTTTGGGAGTATTCTCGAATGGAAGATGTTCAGAGATATTTATTAAGAGACGTTTTTAAAGGAAATTACATTAGCTAACTCAATCTCAAATTTGAGGGAGCTGAGAAGCTGCTTTTCAGCGAATTCTCGTTTAGCTCCAAGGATCACTGCAATGTCCACCATGTAACTGTAGTAAGCCTTCACTATCTTATCGTCTAAACCTTTGCATAGGTACTCACGAGAGAGTCCCAGAATTGCTTGATCCAACTGGAAATCATAAAAAAAATCACACAATTATTGATTGATTCCATGCAAATAATTGAATCAGCAGTGGAGTGGTGAAAGTGACTATATAGTTTCACCATTTCACTACTAAATGAAATTTTTCCTTTCATTCCTGTATAAAAAATGGTAACATACATCTATCACTCGTTTCGTATTGTTTTTCAACTCCACACCGATACCAAAATGGAAGAAATAATCAACCGAGTATCCAAGGTCTCTGAATCTGTAAACAGATTGGATCCAGTCGAAAGATTCTTCGTTCCACAGGTCTCCGTCCAGCACTGGCCATCCTCCTAGTTTATTTAGGATTCTCAAGAGTGGATTGAGACCCTGAGCTTCAATTGCAGCTAAAAATCATCACATATACACAATTATCTCAATCTGCTCCTCAGAATAGGAATTTTTGTGGAGAAGTTGAAGTACATAATAACAGGTTAAATTTGATATTTCTGTTAATATTTGTCTAGCAGGAAATGAGTGAGGAAAAAATAATGAATAATTATTTTTTATACATTATTGAGGGATTGGTTTTGCACTTACTTGTGTTCATGCACGATTTGTACAGGTTCTTGGTGATTTTGAATGGCTTAAGTTCCATGGGAGAACTGGGCTCTTCAATAATAGTTTGCAATTGTTTCTGGATTTCATCGTGAATAATAGTGAAGACATTAATCCTGAATTTATCATTGGAAATATGTGTGTCCTTTGAAAATCGACCGCAGGCAAATCTGTAGAAGTCGTCGCAGGGCTCGACGCTTTGGTCCATATTCTTCAAGAGCCTTGAAGCTAGAGAAGAATCGAAAATAGTGAATATAATTAGTGTCGAAGAATTTAGAGCATAGTAAAGTGGTAGAACAGAAAATCAATTCTCTCTGAAGAAAAGTCTCAGTGTGAACTCATTTTACTGTATCAATCAATTTACTAATTAACTTACCGACATGAACACAGCCTGAAGTAGTGCAGACATTGTCTGGTTCTCTGATAACGGCTGGTAGGGATTCATTAAGTTGTTGACTGGCAAATGCTTCAGCTGTAAATGAGAGAATCTCAATTTTAACAGTAACTACCCTCGTGAGTTTACAAAATTACACAGAGATATTAATTGAATGAATAATAATGGCGTTAAGATGCACATGATGGTACAGAACTCAAATGATCTTTATGATATTGGAAGTTGGCGTGAGTCCCTTACGAGACTTCCATTCGTACAGTGAAAACTGTGAAATTAGAGCTTTCCGAATTCCCCCCCCCCCCTCAAACGGAAACCGAATCCAGGTACTCCGAAGGGTGCTAATCCCCCGCTCTAACCACATAGCCACCGCAGCCGGTGATATCGATGATATTATATTTTCCATCGATTTTATCAGTTTTGATGAATTTTATCGCGCGCTTGAGACAAAATATATTGAACCCAAATAGGTTTTGGCGCGAAATGTTTAGGGGTAAAGTGACTCACCTGTTTCGATTTTATTAATATCATATGATTTGGACTTCGTTATCATAACGCTAATACCCATTGCTGAGATAATGCACGAAAGGATACAATATACTGCAATTACTGTAAGCCCACGTTGCATTGCTGATCTGCGTTTGCACCATGTCGTATTTCTGGAGATGAACATGAATAATTGATTTATTATAGAAACAATGGAATATTTATAGTCAATATCTCGAAAACTTCCTGAGAATGGGTATATATATTTTGATTGATCTAGATAGGTGTTTTGAGACGAGTACTTTGAAAGAAGAAAAATTGAAATCGGTCTAGTAGTTTTCGGGATATTGAGGAAAAACGATTTTTCGATAAATGGCTGTATCTCAGGAACTTTTCAGTCGATCAGGCTGAAATTTGGCACAGAGATGCATCTCAATGATACCAATTATGAGCCAAAATTTCATATCTTTTTCAATGAATTTCATGGTATTAATGTTTCATTATCGAATAATGTATAAAGGAAAGAGAGTCATTACCTCATGATTCCAGAGTATCGGTGATTATCCACCAAATCCACACGTGTCACTAGGAATGGGCGATGTTTATCGACTAATATGAATTCGATGTTTTTTTCTGAATAATCGATGTTTTCGATCGATCTTTGATTCTTTTATTATAAAAATATTGATGTATTTCACGCTTGTAAAAATTCGAATGTGCGGAAAAAAATATTATTCAGCAGAAAATAATAATCTTCAGTGGTAACATCAGAGGTGAATATCGTCAATTGACTGGCGGGCCAATCTGGGCGCTGATTATGAACCTAAAGTGTGGTCTGCGCGTGCGCGGGTGGGCATAAAAAATTCGGCTTTAAGTTCATAATCGGCCCCCCCGGCCAGCTTGACGCCATGCACTTGTGTGTGTGAACTAAGTATCGAAAGCAATTACTAGTGAATGAGTCACATTTGTTCGTATTTTTGTGAATTTATTTTTATCCTTTATCATAAAGTTGATTGACAATGAAACATTGTCTTGATTGTTAACTTTTTATTCATGTTCTGATTGGTAGATGGATCAATCGATCAATTAATGATTTCCATGACTACGAGAATGTTATCGTTTCGTTTGTATGGAATTGCGCGCAGTTCATGTGCAGTTTTTGTTTTTTTTTTCTTATTCATGTGTAGTTATAACCTTTTTTTTCTTTATATTTTCTCTATTTTCCAGTTTTTCCCACAAGTTTTATATAGCCCGGAGGCAATTTACGAAATATTGCACGAGAAAGAATCGAAAAGACAATATGTTTGGTGAGTCGGGATTTGGGGTAAATTCTACAGGCAAAATGGTTAATTTTGAAATTTTTTCTAATTTGATCCTTTTTCAATGCTTCTCGTGAGTTCTAAGTAGCCGGGCACCGATTATGAAGATATTAAACGAGAACGAATCGAAAAGACAAAATTTCGGGTGGGCCGGTTTCGGGGGTGAGCCATTCTTCAGTCAAAAGGGTGAATTTTGACATTTTCTCTAATTCTACTTTTTTCCAATTTTTTCCGCGAGTTCTGAGTAGCCGGGCAGCTATTTAGAAGATACCGAACGAGAAAGAATCGAAAAGACAAGATTTTGGGTGGGCCGGTTTCGGGGGTGAACTATTCTTTTTAATCAAAATGGCCAATTTCGAAAAATTATCTATTTTAACTATTTTGCAGTGTTCCTTATGAGGTCTGAGTATTCGGGCAGTAAGTAGAAAAATATAACAAGCTTTCATATTCGAAATGTCAAGAAATGATAGAAAGTGTATGATTATGCAGAAAATATATAATTGTTGTGCGCTACAGCGCTTACTGGAAGGTGGTCGCGCGCATCAGCGCGCATGATCCCTAGTTATTTTATAATATCAAAGACTCATTGCCAGGATCTAATTTATATAGAATTTTCACCCCTTCATTTAGATTGCTGACTCAGTATATAAAGTTCATTACTATCCTATTATTATTTCCGGCACATTGAATCGTTTTCAATCAAATGGATTTCCGTATCCCCATCCTATGAATAATTATGTTTTTTTTTTTTCGATAGTACAGATCATGTGGGTAATACCCCTCGGCTGGTGAGGGCAAAACTGCTTAATGTAACGCGACTGTTATCACTCAATATTCATTAGATCTTTCGCGTGATTGCTTGTCAATGAACCCAAATCGTTGAAATTGAGCATTATCATTCATTATTTTCTATTATCGGAAATGTTTTTTGAGACAAATTTTAAGATTTACAAATGGTGATTAGTACGGCGATGCTCGGTATGTAGAGTGGAAATGTCTAATGATAATGAACAATGGTAATGATAATGAACAATGAATAATGGATATCTTTCATCTGCCAATCTCTGCTCTGTTCCGAGGTAAACATAAACAATGTTACGCTATTTGGAGATTGAGAATATTTCATTTCACAGAGGATAAACATATATTTTATATGATCAATTTGGGCTTTTTTATTGGTTTTTTTTTTTTTTTTATTAAAATCCATTCGACAACGGCCAAGCAGAGTACATACAGCTTCATTTCTCAACTATGATTATTTCGAACTATACGTCGTGTTCTTGTAAGTTCAATAAATATATGAATTATGTATACCAAAAATTCTTATTATTAGGCACTATTATCTATGGCAGACACTGATGAGCCCTAATATATTATACCCATGCTACTTTCTGAAATATTAACTCTCCTGACATTTTCCCATCTGGACAAATTGTTTCTGTATTTTTTGTTCTTCCTCAATTATTGCCTAAGTACTTGAAAATGGTAACTCCTCTAAGTCATTTTTTTTTCTTCATTTTGATCGTTAATTTTGATTATTGAAAAAATTGGTTTGATCGCCTCATCTTACCAGGTTGTAATTTATGAAAAATCTCTAACGGAAATATCCGGAATGCATTGAAAATGCTAATTTTCGTTATTCAGTGTCATAATTACTTAATACGTGACTTATTGTCGAATCAGAAATCGTATCATATACAAAATGCTTAGCAACATTGCATATCATTATTTCTTACAAACTAGATACAGAATTGCCTGAATTCTTAAGCTCTACAAAATTCACAATCGTTTCTGTGAAAACAATAAACAATTTGGCTAAAAGAGGAGAAACCAAATTGATTTCCACAGATTATCTTGAAAATATCTCTGGAATTAGTGGATTGCAAAAAAAATTTCAAGACCCTTTTTATATAAATAGTAAATTAGCCGAAAAAAAATCTACTATCATTTGTTCTCAAAGCCCTTAATTTCAAAGATATTTTTAGAATAACCTACAGATTTTTCTGATGAAATCTCCTGTTCTTTTCCCCATTCCAACACTGGGTTCGAAATAAATCTTCGATAATCTCCAGATGAATTAATTTTGAGTGTGAAATATTGGAGAGCATGACATCACAAAAACAGAAAAAAAGAACAATTTTATTACCCCATCAACAGTATTGATTGAAAAATTACCACACAGCGCATTTCTTTTCCGGGTTCATTTTGGAGCCAATGGGGCAGTTAAAGTCTTCAGCAAACTCTGGCATATTGGAGAGTGGTCCTAAGATCCGGAATTCTCCAGGACTGTGGAATCCAGTGGTAATTCGGAGCTTGATAGCTTCAGGTCGGTAGACTGAACACCAAGTGTTGGCTGCACTTATCCAGAACATTTGTCTTGGGGTATAGGGAAGTCCTGGAAGCATTTGTTCTTGTTCATTACGCGCTGCCCAGTCGTTGTAAGCTAAGTAGGCTTCCTTGATTCCTCCGTTGTCAGCTATGTTCTCTCCTTGAGTATTGATTCCATTCAGCTGCAAATCAGAGGAGAAAAGAAGATAAATTCATAATTTCTTTGGTAGTTTGATGATTACTTGAGGAATGAGTGGCTTCAGGGAAAAACAGTGAGAGAATTCTCTTATACAGGGAATAAAATTTTCCACATAATAGATCTTTTAAAATCACTTGTCGTCGAGATAGTTCGATATTTGGGAACATGAGCAACAATCGAATGTTCCGATATATGTTTAACCACTTGATTAGTGAATTGCTTAATTTGCTTACGTTCAGTCCCACTTCTTCAACTGTGTAGTTTCCATACTGATCGATAATACATTGAGCCTTGGCAAGATATTTCTCCTTAGTGGAAGGTGCCCACCAGTCAATCAGATTTCCCTCTTTGTCGAATTGTCTTCCTTGATCATCAAATCCATGAGTGATCTCGTGTCCGATTACGAAGCCAATGGCACCATAGTTCATATACCTTGGACGATCGTTGCTGAAGAAAGCGCCCTGGAGAATACCAGCTGGGAATTCTGAAAAATATCACCCCATAAAACATCAATAAAACAAACAAAATTCTCATCTGAATGATTTTTCTGGGAACTTTTTTTGTAGCCGTGGTTTCACTCTACAAAAGAAGAATCTAGCATCATTATATCATCTTTCAATTAATTACTCACGAATACTATTTTCGATCGAAGAGTAGAAAGCATTAACGATAGCAGGTCTTCCATGTGTCACCCAGTCACTCTTATTCACTGGTTTTCTCAGTTTACTGAACGAATACTCAGTCCCAAATAAGGTAAGATTGAGAATTCCCTGAAGATAATTGTCATCACTGAGCTCCAAGTCCTGATAAAACTCCTCAAGTTTACTATCATCAAGGAGTTCTTCAGGATAAGCAATATGACTTGTCATGGAGGCAGCCTTCTCCAGTGCACTCTTCCTCGTTTCGTCGTCCATCCAGTCTACCTTTTGCAGAAGTTGATTGAATTGCTTCCTGATGTCATCGACCATCTCAATCGCATTCTTCTTTGCTTCCTCATGGAAGTATTTTCTGACGTAAAGGGCTCCGACGCTGATGGAGAGACTCCCTGAGACAATGTCAACGCATTCCTTCCATCTAGACTCTCTCTCTGTCCTTCCACTGAGCGCGGTCGAGTATTGGAGCTGTCGTTTCCTTATGTCATTATTTAGATAGCTGATTGATGCTGCTGCTGCCCTCCACATGACGTAGTTGGCTTGGATTCGTTTTGGCGTTTCTTTCATTAGTTTCTCAAGGCTTGTGATAAAACTGGGGACATTTACGATGGCGACTTCGCTGTCGTCGACTCGGATGGAGGGTGGAAGCAGGCGGTTGAAGTATTCCTTCCAAGGGATACTGGGGTACGTCTTGGAGAGTTGGGCAATTGTCATGGGATTGTAGAGGAGCGTGGCGTTACGACGTTTCTCATTCGGTAGAGATATCTGGTTACAGAAATGAATGCAAAAATGAAAAAACATGATTTTGAGCATTATTTTGGGAATATTTTTGAATGGAAGATGTTCAGAGGTATTTATTAAGAGACGTTTTTAAAGGAAATTTTGTTGACTACAGGAAAAGTCTCTTGACATTTTCCCTAGAATCACTGCTCACCGGGACACAATCAATAATCAAACAGTAATAGTGTGATATGCCAGGACTTACATTAGCTAACTTGATCTCAAATTTGAGGGAGCTGAGAAGCTCCTTCTCAGCAAATTCTCGCTTAGCTCCAAGGATCACTGCAATGTCTACCATGTAACTGTAGTAAGCCTTCACTATCTTATCCTCTAAACCCTTGGATAGGTACTCACGAGAGACTCCCAGAGATGCTTGATCCAACTGAAAATTATAAGAAAGATGACACAATCATTAATTGATTCCATTCAAATAATTGAATCAGCAGTGGAGTGGTGAAAGTAAGTGTAAAAGTCGATAAAACTCATCTGGATAGTTAATTTTCTAATTATCTCAATGAATTTTCTGATCTATGAAAAGCGGCTTCTGGGGATTTTTTCTAACATTACTCATTACAGAGATAATTGGCGAGCAACAAAATCTTAATCTTCGATTCAACTATATAGTTTCACCATTTCACTACTAAATGAAATTTTTCTTTTCATTCCTGTATCAAAAATGATAACATACATCTATCACTCGTTTCGTACTATTTTTCAAGTCCACACCGATACTAAAATCGAGGAAATAATCGACCGAGTATCCAAGGTCTCTAAACTTGTAAACAGATTGGATCCAGTCAAAAGATTCTTCGTTCCACTGGTCTCCCTCCAGCACTGGCCATCCACCTAGTTTCTTCAATATTCCAAAGAGTGGATTGAGACCCTGAGCTTCAATTGCAGCTAAAAATCATCAAATTACAAATCTATGAATATTAATTTGCTTCTCAAAAGAGAAGGTTTTACAAGTGCCAGATTTTAATCGAGATGAATGCATTTTTGATAAGATAATGTGAAATATTGACCTGTCCTGAGTTATGAATAATCATTAGTTGACTTTATTTGGAAATTATATTTGTACTCACTTGTGTTCATACACGCTTTGTACAGGTTCTTAGCGAGTTTAAAAGGTTTAGGTTCCATAGGGGTACTGGGCTCCTCGATACTTATTCTCAACTGCTCTTGGACTTTATCACTGATGACACTGAAGGTATTAACACTGACTTTATCGTCTGGGATAAGTGTTTCCTTCAAAAATCCACCACAGGCAAATCGGTAAAAATCATCACAGGGCTCTACATCTTTGTCCATGTTTTTCAGGACTTTTGAAGCTGGAAAATGAAGAAAGGATTGGTCTGTTTCACTTGTACATCAGTTTTTTAAAGAATATATCTCGAATTCTGAGAGAGATGGCAAAATTTTTATATCAACCTTTTTTGTAGAGTAAAATCGATATTAATTTGCTAATTATCTCGGTAATGCTACATTTCATAGAAAAATGTTTTTTGACAATAGGCAATACCATTTCCTATTAATTCATTCTCAAGATAATCACCTAATTAACAAAGAGTTTATGTTTAACTCGATTTCCTGTGCTGAATTAATAAATTTATTGATTAACTCACCGGCATGAACACAACCTGGAGTTGTGCAGACACCATCTGGTCCTCTGATAACAGTTGGTGTTGATTTATCAAGTTGTCGACCAGCGAGTGCTTCAGCTGCGAATGGTAGCATCTCGGTTTTAGCAGGAACTATTCGCGTACGTTTACGGAATCGTGTGCACGTGCAGAAAAAGCGTAATGATGTTACATTAGTGAATAATGGTGATATTAAGATGTACATGAAAATACAGAACTCGATGATTTCGAATGACAATCGAGGTTGGAGTTTCATTTCTTCGTTTTTTTGAATTTATCGATTTTTCTTTTCTCTTTCTTTTTTTTCTTCGATATCAAAATTAACTCTATTATCAACAAATGAAGGTGAATCATGAAGAAGAAAAAAGAGTTACTTTGTTTTTTTTTTCTTCAAATTTCACGATATTTTTGTCTAAAATTCATCATTTCTGACATAATTGCATATTTTTCCAGAAATTTTCTACTTGATGATGATTTTATGACTGATTTGAGAAAAATTCCCAGAAGACATTTTTCGTACAAATGCATAATCAACGAAGGTGTAATGTCTCACTTAAATCCTTCCACCAGTCCATTAAAATTACTTCATTTCTCAAGTTATCAATAAATTGTTAGAATTGAGCAAGAATAATTCTTCATCAATACCACAGAAAATATACTGTATTCTATTGTAATATCTCAGGACACCAATACAGGTCTCCAATAATTTTGGCTATTCGTGACTTCTTCCTAACTTTCATCACGTCTTTGAGAATGAAAATTTTATTACAATCCAATTATGAAGAAAATAGTAACAATTCTGATAGAATAAAAGACATTTAGATTCGTGAGAAAATCGTGGAAGGTCGATTAAAGTAATGAAATGATTCTGATGAGATGAAAAAGCAAAAGGTCAGTTTTGGTTATGCCATTGGTATGAATTAATTTCAATTTCTGAAAGCGAATATAATTTTTTATTCAATTAATTTCGACGATGTTATTTCCCATTGATTTTACCAGTTTCGATGGATTTCATCGATTGCTCGAGACATAATGTATTGAATGGTGCATGCAAGTTTGAACGTAAAATGCCAGGGAAAAGGTGACTCACCTGCTCCTTTATTATTAACATCGCACGAATTGGAATTTGCTACCACAACACCAATACCGATTGCCAGGGCAATGCACAAAAGGACACCAGATACTGCTATTACCGTTAGTCCCCGTTCCATCGCTGATCTGCGTTTCCACCATGTTGGATTTCTGAAAAATAAATGATAATTGTAAATGGAATTGTAATTCAGTAGTTACGTTTTGATGAATATCCTTAAATATTTACCTTAAAAAAAAATCTTAATTTGAGCTTTTCGATCTCAATTTGAGATTTTCAAAAAGCTTAAATTGAGCTTTTCGAAAAATCTTATTTAAAGACATTGAAAAGCTCATTTTGAGCTTCTCAGTTTTCAATTTGAGACTTTTAAAAAGCTCACATTGAGACTTTTGAAAAGCTCAATTTAAGCTTTTTGGTATCTTAAAATTGACCCTTCAATTGTTAAATTAAGATTCAAAAATCTCCAATTAAAATTCGAAAATCTCAAATTAAACTTTTCATAGAGCTTAAATTGAGCTTTTCGAAAATGTCAATTTGAGATTTTTGATAAGCTCAATTTAAGCTTCATGAAAACCTCAAATTGAGCTTTTCCGAAGTTCTCAATTTGAAAATCTCGATTTAATTTTTTTTTCTAATAAATAAATTACGATTTCTTCGAAAGCCAAACTGTTTATTATTTCAAAAAGTTAATATTAATTAGTAGATAATATTCGAGGCCAAAAGAAGCACTAAGATTTATGAAAATAACCAAACAATTGTTTATTCTCATAACAAGTTACATTTTTAGATTGAGTGATTCATTCTTCAACTTTCAAAGTCAAAAATTGAATGATAATTATTGCGTCTCATGAATAAATTTGTACTTTCAATTATTGAGTTTATGTCCACGTTTTTACTATTTATATTTCTTCACTCCCAGTTAAGTAACTGTTTCAACGATGACTGAGCAGAGTCTCCTAAGCTATACATACATTGTGTTAGAGTTCTTGATAATTATGAATTACATTCGTGAATTACAAAATCTCAGGTGATTATAAATTGGCCTTGTGTGTAGAAACGCGAATCGATTTTTCTCTTCTCACGGTTTGTGAGTAGAACCGGTAGCGATGGCCGTAATAGTATCATTTATTACTCATTTCTCGTAAAAATTTTTTGAGCAGAATTTATTCTATCGGACGACCTATTAGAAAAATCACTCATGAGCAATTTTCTTTTTCCCAAGTTTATATTGAAATTCTGCACAAAATAAAAGTCTTGAGAATTCAAACAATTGCACTTATCCTTAAAAAACGATTTCTTAATTTGAATAAAAACAATTCATCATAAAAAAACAATCGATGAGAAGGAACGTCGCAATTGTTCTGCCATAAAGTCCTAGAGATTAATCGAGTGAGTTGCAATGTAGTACCCGTTACGGTTCATAATCATTAACCTCGTACTCTACATTTATATTTTCTCATTCCCTTGACGATTGTAAAGAAAAAAAATAAAAAATAAGTTTTATTCACCCAATGACTCTCACGATAAAACCATTAAGGTGTTCTCAATGAAAAAAAAATCATTTGTCTTCATTTAATTACCTGAGACAATATTAAGGAATCTCGAATGATGGTTTTTCTCGAGCTTTCTCGATATTAAGACGACCATATTAACTCTGACATTTTAATCGTGAAGCATTAGAGACAATTATTATAAGAAAAAATATGAATGTCAGATGATTCATCGGAATTAATCGACTCCAATGGGGGGGAAAATTAATTTGTCTAGTTGAGGTTCAGCTGAGAGAAAGATACAGAGTTGAGGTTGTTAGGTAATACTTGCAATGGGATCAGAAATACTGTAGGTCACACGTAATCATTTTTTTTTTATATAGAACAATTTTTTTATTATGAATAGATCGTTGATTTCAGCGGAGAAATTTTTCTCCTTTCAAAATACTTGAAATGTTTTTTTGTAATTTTTTTTCCATTATTGTTATCGGACAGTCCAATGCTCACAATGATGATATCTACTTTCAACATTTGATGGCGTTCATTTTGTCCCAAATTCTTTCAAAATCTCAAGTATGAACTATTATGAACTATTCTGTTGCAGGAACCATTTCGCCCCATTATATCATCAATGCAAAGGAAATTGATTATTAAAAGCTAGTATATATAATTCAAAATAGAAGATGCAAAATTGGATACATGACTTTTTAGTTTTAAATGAATAATTTTAATGATTCTCCTAAAAACAAAAGGTCATATATCCATTCATGCCTTGGATTTAAGACTTTTTGACTTTTAGTGGGATGCATTTTTTAATTACTAACTTCAGAAGTTCGTATGTGCTGGGAGATACGACCCTTTGGCAGAGACGCCCTGTTTTGGTATAAACCACCTTTTGGTTTTAGTCACACGATATAAAATCATATCAAACTCATCTAGTTATTCTCCTTTGCCCCAGAATTCAATCACCACCCTTCTAAATATCCTATCAAACTTCGACCTCATCGACACAATTTAATCGCAGTTTAGTCCATCGATCCACGAAATATCGCGTAAAAAATTCAATTTCTCACCGTACGTTCTCCTATATCACAATTTCCATATGAAAAATTAGAAAAAGTTGATGCAATAAACGGAATAAAAATACAATATTATTATTTTAAACGAGATAATTGAAAAGTTTCGCCGATATTATCACAGTCTTTCACATTCTATTTTTATTTTATTTTATTCTGAAAGTGTCGAGGACCTCGACTCGGTCGTTCGTCTCGCTACACGCTCTTGGCGAATAGAATCCACTTTCCAAGGAGCTAGAGCCATACAGCCGTCATAAGAAAAAAAAAACCACTTGTAAGTGTTTCACCATTATTTACATTCATTTTTATTTTTTCTACTGCAGGTTAATGACTCTCTGCGTCTACGGAGATGCAAAAAAAGTGGGAGAGAAATTGGAGAAATGTATCAGGAGACTGAGGAACGAGAGAGGTTTACTCTCTCGGGTCTTTCGAGCTAATTGCGGCACTGCTTATATGTATTCTCGATTGATTGTTTTCAACAGCACGAGCTAAATTTCATCAATCCTTAATAGTTTAGGATTTTTATGATGAGTAAACAAGCTGATGATTGCGTTATATTTTTTTGAGAAACATTGATTTCCGTATTAGTGATTTCAAATAAAAAAAGACGTCAACAGAAGGAGAGAGGGAATTCATTCCTTTCTAGGTATTAATTCACTTTAATTTTTATTTCATTGTAATTATTTCAAAGTTCTCAAAAAAAAAAAAAATTCTTTTTTTTCCAGAATTGATTCTGTTGCTTAATGCTGATGAGGAGCAGGAGGAAATTGTGCGGTCGATCTAAATCCCATTGTGGAAAATGAAATTGTCGGTGGTCAATTACTACTGATTGATACACAACAATACGAGGATTATCTCACAATATCAGGTGCCCTTTTATCTACCCTTAGCGTCCTCTGGACTAACATTAGCTTCTCCTCTATATCGCACTTGTAATGCAGTAAATCAGTTAGTAATATTTAGCGGAGGAAGTTTGAACATTATATCCTCACCAATATCAGAGATTATTCAATGTGCTCACAAATTTGTAAAATCGTTGAGGGCTTAAAAGAAATTGACGACAGGAACAACTATGACTTTAATAATATCTGTAAAATTATCGGTAAATGATGAAAGGAATAGGAATATTGAAGTAAAATATGTGGGTTATTATTGAAATGTTGTATTGAAATGTTGACATGGAACTTGGATATATTTTTGTCTTATTGCTCATGTTATTTAATTTAAATGTATTTTTTTTTTCTATATACTGCGCCACCTTCATTATGATTTTTAAGAATATTAATATTTTATTTTAGTTATTATTTACACAGTCTTATGAATGATTTGATCCTGTAATTGGTGTAAACTGTTGGATCTTGATACAAAATAAAATAAAATAAAATCAAATCTCAAAAACACGTAGAAAAATTCAATGAAGATGAGTCATTCTATGACGATTCTGCAGTTTCTGTGTTTATCGTTGTAACTACAGGTTGGAAACTCGCTTGAAGACATTCAGTGGGCGGTTACAGATCCGCTAACGAGCGTAACTCATTTCCGGAAATTTAAGGAGAATTCTCAATTATCAAATTGACTCATTCGACAAAATGAGCATTCCGGTTATAAAGTTTACGCAATTCCCACTTCCACAATCAGATATTTCCATAATTTTAGTCAAGTTGTTATTTGTTTTTATTTTATATTTATTTTTTCCCATTGTTATTGTTGACGTTATGGGATGTATCGATTTTTTTTTCATTAATGCGATTGAAACGCAATGTTTCCAGTGAACTCGAATCCAATTACCAAATTGTATCGAGTTAACGTGGATTAGCTTCTGTCGAGGCTAAACAGCTTATTTCCATGATTTTGTTGTTACAGAATTTGAGAGAATCGTTTGGAGATTTAGATTTGAGCCTTGAATGGTTTTCTGAGATATTTTGGAGAATGAGAGAATTTGTAGCCGAATGGTAAACAACAGAGGTCATGTTTCATTCTTCCAAACCTAACATTTAGAGAAAATTATTAGGAGACCTTTTTCATAGGCAATTACATGCTCTATTTCACGGATATCTGCTAGATAATCTCGATCCGTTCTAGTATTATATTTTCAAATTTATTTTCGACTCAGAAATATCATAATTGACCAGAATCACAGGAAATGTTATCACACTAGACTTCCAACGTGAATATAAATCTCGAGATTGTCCGGAAGTTTATTCCATTGCCAGCGAATCAAAAAGTAGGCAAGAAAAGTCGATGAAAAAAAAATACGGAAATTATTCGGTTTCTTCAATTTCCCATTGTCATTAACTCATCAATTTTAAAAAAAAAACGTAAACAAAAGTATTATTTAATCGAAGAAATATCGATTGCGTCCCACGGAACAACAACTGACTCGTCAGGAAATTACGAAACACAATCATTTTTTATATGTCCCATGTTATTAAATTATATAGCGTGCATGTAAACATAATACAAGGGATAAAATTAAATTTTCCCGTTGAGAAGCTCAACTCCGTTACATCGTCATTGCAAAAGTATCATTTATATTTTTGTTTTTTTATCTCGTTTTTGATATTTGTTTTTATTTATGTCTGAGACAGGTGTCGTGTTTCAATGTTTGATAATTCCCATTCGCAATCTCTGTCAATCACGGAAATCAAATTGAAATGTCAATAAATTAAATACAAACTTTCAATTAATCTTTTCAGCCAATTTTCAATTAATTGGAAAAGATATTTTTCATGTGGCAGACGAAGGATTTTTATAAAAATTGTAATCATTCTATGAAAAAAAAAAGAATGAAAACTTTTTATGAATTGAGTGAGAATAATTGACTTAATAATTCCCTGATTCTCCAAATTATCGTGAGTCTGCACTTCGAGTTAAGTATGCAGTCTGAGGGCATTCGCGTGACTATGGAAGAACCACATCTTCGTGATTCGTTACCCGTGACATTGCTCCGAGGTAACACATAGGAGGAAGATAACACCAAGTACATTTTATTATGTTACGTCAGGGGCTGCAGAGCGTTACGCCAACGCTCAACTGTTACCACTACTGTTTTCCATCTTTGGTAATGAGATATTATAGTGAGTACAATGATCTCGTAATTATTATCAATAATTATCGGATCATTTATGCAAATTTTTTCTCATTTTGTATCAATGAGATGAGATTTTCCAAATCTAATTTATTTATATCGATGGAAAATCATTGGAAAACGTGAGTTGAGACTGTTCATTCCGGATGTATGCACTCCGTGACGGTCTTATAATCCTCTTTATCAGTGCAATTCTATTGTTCAAATGAAGTTTATCCTCTAGAGATTACAGATTTATTTTTTCACTCTGTAATAACGAATTGTGACAATTTTGTAAACAAAATTTTCCTAGTCAAACACACGATTGTGATAAAACATGAATTACTACATTCCATACAGATTTTTGTATGAATGACAAATTTACATTGAAAATTTTTATTGTTATTAAACAACTTCCATAATCTTCATCATTCCCAAAGATGATTAAAAAAATTTTTTTTTTTTCGAAAATTATATCAAAACGTAATTTTTCAAAAATATCTGTAGTAGTTGTAACCAGTGAAATAATAAAACACTCCATGAGAGTGTAATACCTCTGGTGATTCCCTTCAACTTTAATCGCAGGCCCAAATGGCGATTCAAGGATTAAAATTTCATTCGAGCCCAATGGATGTCGGTGACCCTCTCAAGGTAGTAAACACGGAAAAGAGAAGGAATAAATAAAAGTACGGATTCTTTAATGGCCGCGGAATATTTTTTGAGAAATAACACGATGTAATTAAGAGTCCTCAACTTATTCACTTGCATTCAGGGGGGGGGGGGAGGACAAAACTACACATCTTTTATATTTTTCGGTTCCAGCGGTGAAGTCTTTGGTGTTGGGAGGGAGCCAGGCAACCGTTATTTACATAATCGCCGAGTAACGGTAATGGAATCAGGGAATGATCATTGGGTTGAGAGTATTATTATTGATGATCGTAAATTTTTCGATATCATTCTGACAATTAAGAATACGAGTGAGGAATTAACCATTTTCGAATGAGAAGGAAAGGTTTCTGGATATTCCATCTATACCTCTGTAAGCGATTCTAAGTATGTTCCCTTATCGATAGGGATAAAATTTTAAATTGAAAAAAAAATACTTCATAAAAATCTTTTCTTCTCATTACACAGATTTCTCACGTTTTGTTATTACAAATGATTTGTTCGTGCTATTGAAGTAAGCAATATTTAATTCATTGTTTATTCTTTTACTGCGTCAGACATTCCTTTGTTTCTTCTTCTTGGGGTGTTTATGTATATGTGAGACGCAGTAAAAGAATAACAGACTTTTTCATGGTATTTTATCTCAAAAGGACCACCATTGAGGCCAGAGACCAGAGATGAAGGAGCACTGCAATCTCATAAAGACAATAAGAGGCGTAAAAACCTCTTAAAGGGTCTTCTCAGTAAAATCGTCATGTTGATGACAAGGTACCACGAACATAATATTTGCACGATAAGTTCTTGAAGAGAGGGAAAGAATTACTACAAAAAATTGGTAATTTTTCACCTGCGTGAATCTGAGTAATCACTGATGAAATAATTCGGATTAACATGGGCCTTATGGACGCTCATTTTTCTCTTACCCATCATACTGTTGACAAGGTTACAGCCAGCGAAAGAAACAATAGTTATCTATATAAAACCCTCAAGACTACGGACTAGAAGTTTAATCAGTCCCTATCATAAATTTTATCAACAAATTGACGATAGAAAAACGCTGCACGATATCTGTCATTCTCCAACATACGCCATGTTGATGTTCCATCTCTGTCGAAAATAACTTCACTAACTTAATAATTTCACTCTTCACTCGCCCGCTTGCCTATCCCCACTCGCACCAACTGACGAGCGAAACATGTCTGAATGTGAGAGTAAAAAATATTCCAATGACAATGTTTTTTAAATTAAATAATAAAATTAAATAATTAACTCACGTTGTTTTACTTTTAATTACGAGGGAGACAGATTGATAGATGCCTCGATCCCAATCGTTTGCGACTTCCCACATAGATACAAATCTTATTTTCCCCTTCCGGCGCAAGCGCTCCAATAATTCCAACGACTCTTTCTCATGAATTTTCGATCGATTGAGTTTATGGAGAAGAAAAATTGGGTAGAGGAAGTTAAATGTAGGGGTGTGGAAGAGGGTAAATACAATTTTTTATAACCCGAGAAAGTACCACTATGGATTTGTGTTATCGGAAGTGAAACAGTGGCCGTGCAATCACGGACGAGGTGTGCACTTGGAGTGCCGATAAATCGTCAGCTACGATATCTAGAATTATCGGGTAAATGTTTACGGGCTTCTGCACACGTGTGAATTACAATAGGGATCGTGAGACAATGAAAATCACTGCAATTTCTCTAATGAAATGGAAAACAAGCAATTTACACGGATTAATCTGTGAATATAAGGGAGTATGTTAAAATACTCTTTTCATTACGTATTTTATACTCAGTATTATTTTATTTTCCATTTGTTGCAGATAATAAATAATCATTCCATTCCACGCAATGTTATTCACTCGTTATGTAATTCAAAAATTAATCTGAACAATAATAAATTCGGAATTTATAGCGAAAACAATTGAGGAAGTGATAATTCTCTAGAATTTCCATTTTTTTTTTTTCATGAAATTATGTAGATGAGGGCATTAAATAAAGTCGTATAAAGATTCCTCCGTAAATCTTTTATTTCCATTAATCACTATTTGTAATTTTGTGGTGAAAATAAATCACTAAATTTCATAATAAAAACAATTTTTTAATAATAAAATTAAAAAGAAAATTAATATCTACTAGAGTTCTCACATTCTAAATTTATGGAATTATGAAAAAAAAAAAATTAATTGAAAAATCCATAGTTTTTTAAATTGATGACAAGAATGCGCACAATTATATGTCTATGGTGCATGTGAATAAATTAGAAAATATATGTGTATGCGAACAAGTCAAACAATCAAAGAATTTTGTCAATGGGAAAATTTGTTTTCTCATTTTGTATTCACGTCATGTATTTTGTTTTGTTTTCACTCAAATTCCAATGGAGTTAAGTTCTGATTATAAACCTCAAACTTGTCCCATAAACCTCATCCAATATCATCTCACGAAAGAAAAAAAAAAAAAAAAAAACTTTCACCGGATGTTCCACTCAACAATTTCACACATTAACATTTTGCGAAAAATCTCAAATACATTCACGAGTGAGAGACTTAGCCCAGAGGTCAAAGACCGTTGGGGTTGACAAATAATTGGGGAGAAACTCGTTGTTTTCTTTCTCCTCTCTTTCGCTGTGTTTCGTTGAGGTGGGCAATGGGGAGTAGTATTTCCTTGGGAGCACGAGATCAACATTCTGCAAACAGTCGGAGAGACAATACCGTTATTGCTTGATGCAGGAAGTAAACTCGCGAAGAAATTGAAGAGGCTCCTTCCGTTTCATTATTAAAATTACCATTATTTTTTTTTTTCTTAATTTCATAAATCAGGGATGAAAAATTTATTTTCCCCACTGCAATTGTTGAAATGTAAAAAAAGAAAATGGAAATATACGATTTCAGTAATTTTTTTAATCTTTCTCCGATGCATTTTCTTCAACTAATAACAGGAAAAATTGATTTCAGGTGTCGAAAAAAAAATGTAATTTCTATTTTTTTTTTGTATTTATGACTGGTAGACAGCAAATGACGTCAATTTCTCACAGTTCAACAATTGTTTAACACTCATTCGTGGTTTGTAGATGATCACGGGATTCGAATCGATTAGCGAGCATTTCATAATCAATAACTCTCAGGATATCCCGAGGAAGCGTGCCACTGAAGGTCATCGATTATTTTTACGAGTACGTTACACCGTCTGCGATCATACCCGCGATCAACTTTTTTCAATTTCCTCGGTAATTTAATAAGTAATGTTTTTCGACCGTGTTAAAGAAATTATTATATCATGTTCACCTTTGGGATCCCTCGGTAATTTACCTCCAAAATAGAATGAAATTTTTTATTTCTAAATTGACGAAGAAAATACTAAGAAATTTATCAAAATCATCTTCACGAAAGTGAAAATATTTTTCATAAATTTTTTCAGCTCAAAATTCCCCTCATTTCTAGAATATTTTTTCACCTCTAAAGGACCGATCACAAAATGTTAAAAAAATATGATCAATCAAATCCTGATTCATAAATCCACAAATATGAACCCAATCGCGTAATACCAAAGCTGGGAATTGCGCCAAAACCCTCAAAAATCCTCCCTCCACCAAAAAGAAAAATCTCGCATTGGAATTTCCATGAAATAATATCCCTTGGCTTACTTGATAACAGTCTGCTTCATGCTGTTCGTCATGTTTCCAGTATGTCCCGCTGTTAATTTACTTGAACCAGCACATAACACTTGAGAGCACAAAAATCACTCAATTTTCCTCAACAATAATAATTTATGAAAGAAATTTATTTATAATTGTTGATGTTTTTTTTCTTTTATTTTGAAAAATCGGCGGGACAATACTCAAGGGTCCGGATGGATCGGATTGGAGCGCTAGTGCCGGACTGAACGAGCGCGCGCACTTCTCCACTGTATTTAAACAATCTCTCCCTCCCGCTTGGTGGCCCTCTCCCGCACTCCGGATGTGTTTGCATCGCATTTTCGGTCTCTAGTTTATCATCTTTATCCACTTTTCTTTACTCACATTTTCCACCGGAGATAATTATTATGAGTGATATCAGTGAGTCCACATTCTGAAAAATTTTCTCAAATCAATATATTTTTTTTTTCACAAATATTTGTTCTGAATAACTTGATGAGATTAAAGATTGTGGAAGATACGAAGACAGAAACTTCACCCTTGATCTTACAAAAACTACTTATTTTACTCCAATATTTTCTGTGGTATTACCGAAATTATTTCCAATAGGTGAATTTTTTTTTCATTTAACCAAGTTTTCTATTTAACAAAGTGTTCTGATACATTTCACATGGTTCCTACTCATAATCCAATAATTCTGTCATCAATCTTCCATAATAAAATATGTTACTAAATGTACAAAGAGAATTTTCAATAAATAATTGTACCACTTTTCTCCATCGAATATCCTAATCAATCCATGAATGCAAGGACTCCTATTTCTCACGATTTAATACTTCTAATAACAATAATAATGATAATAATACTAATGACCTTCAACTGAGAATCAACGTCCGAAGGAGTAAGAAAAGAAAATTGTCTAGTATAGATGTATATCTAAAACGAGGACGTAGTGGAGACTGGAGCGTCTGGTCTTGAGAGTCCATTGACTCATTAGCAAAACTCCTTGTAAATTCAGTTGGTCAATATAATAATGGAAAGAAGGTTTAGCATTGAAAAAATAATTTTTTTACCAATGAAAATTGATATAAATTATTTATTCATCTAGAAAACAATGGATTTCACTGAAAAATATGTCAAGACAACTTTTGTGTATTTCTTAGGAATTAAATTCTATTATTGTTGTCTAAAATCATGTCTAAGAGATGCAAAATTAATTCTGAATAACGAATGTGAAGTATCTCAGAGGAATAGAAAATATATTGATTCGATATATTGGAACAATTCAATGTCGACTAACCTCCACATGACAATGCCTGATCGGTACTTTCAACCATTTAATTAGCTTAATTATTCTTATGCAAGATGTATTGATTGAAGACCATGACAATCGTTAGAATCAATCAACGGGCCACAAGTGATATCAATCAATGTAGAAATTCTTTGTGGGTACATGAAACTAGTTGGATGCTAGCATAGATCAAAATGTGAATCGTTAATTATTTCGATGAATTTCAATTTTCGGAGGAATCGACTATATAAGTTGTCTGATATCAGTGAGTAGTTAGTTGGGTGGTGCCAGATGGTATGACCTTAGCGGTCTTTTACCGACCCGTCCCAGTACCTACGCGGTACCCCAGCCTAATTCCCTACCCGCACTTTACTCTAGCTAACTTATAACTAACTCCACAAGCTATGAGTTCGTTTTCCATCGATGAAAAATTTTTTCCATCACCGAGACTCGAACCCTCGCTCATGAGACGCTTTGTTCATGAGGCCAGCACGCTAACCACTAGACCAACTACGTCTCTTAGATATCAGTGAGTATTTTTAAAGATATTCACTCAATAAACTCTCCCATATTTTCAAACTCGTCTTCCTGGTCTTTTTCATGACATTTACGACAAAAATAATCAATCTTTCCTAGTGTTCACTTACCACTGAATCATTATCTCAATCACATTCTCATTCCACATCGCATGCACACTGTACCTTCTTATGAAAATCTCTTTCTTCTTTCTTCACTTCCGCTATAAACTGTGTTATCAAGTTTTTATATGTTGATACTGTCTATTGAAAGTATATCTTATGAATAATATAATCATGTTAAAAATGATGATAATAATTAAATGAAAGAAAACTAGGGAAATTAAATTTTTTTTGTGGTTATTAAAATAGCTAAATTTAAATAGTGTAAAAGTAGGATTATTTATTTGTCCATCGGAGAGTAAAATAAGATTCAAAAATTTTAATTATACCATCAACATTAGGCTGAACTGGGGTAAGAGGCTGGTTTGACGAGAATGATTCGGCAGTTAAATTGATATTTAATTAATATATCAGTTGAAACCGCTGACCCACATATGTTATTTGCGATAAGAAAATATATTTTTTTTAATACGAATAGGCAATTTCAAAAATTAATTTTAATTCATGGTGAACATACTGAACGGTTGCAGACGTAATGAGGGCATTTTTAATCATTCTAGTTTGACAGGTTCATGATAGTGCCTGTTTGAGAGATGAGATTTATCTGGTTTAATGGATATTTTTTATTCCTTCAAGAGTCAATTAAATCAAATCAATGAGAACTGATTGAAATGGATAATTTATTCTCAAATGTAGTAGATATCGTCGCCATGGAGTGAAAGGGGCGTATGTCCCAAAGTAATGTTTTCACTTACGCCCCTCTCACTCTGTAGGGACGATATAATTCTAGTCGAATCGATTCCTTTATTAATTATTTGATAAATAAGATATTTTAATTGAAGATATGAATGGAAAGTTCAGTGTTGTTTTAATCAAATCAAAAAATTGATTCAGCATAATTGGGATAATATTTATGGAATTTTCATGATTTTTTTTCATTATGTCTATTGGAATATGGAGACAGGGAAATAGAAATAAATGTAACACCAAAACACAAGGCATGAGGTGGAGCTGAGCATTTTATTCAAGTAGACCATTCGTGTCAAAAACCGAAGAGAGACTCACTAGTCACAAAGGCAAACTGAAGTGCCATGATTCTTTTTCCATGGTATTCTATGACGTCATCTGTAGCATAAACAATTCGGCATACAGACCACACATACCATAGCTATACTGAGAACTATACTGTATATATGCATCTTATATACTAAGAAAGTAATTGATAGCATTATTTTATCGAGTCGTAATATATTGAAGCGACATACAACCTACGTCGTATCTGAATGCATTCGAGGAACAGACCCAGGTCCAAAACCTAAACAAATGACTCAGAGTGATCTGAGGTCTCGACGTGATGGAAAAGGGGGATCAGTTCGCCCATAGCACTTGGCGAAAGCACTGACAGCTACACTCGTATAATTCTACTTTCAATATTAATTATTCTTCAACAAAATACCTATGGTGTAATTATTTGTCTACAAATAGAATAATTCTACGTATATTTTATATTCTTAAAGAGTTTATGAGATTGACTCCTACAAACATTTATGTGAAAATATATCTTACATAATTAATTAATTTTGCTCATTTCAATAATGTCAGACAGGAATAACTTTTATTCAACAAAGTGATAATTATTTTTTTTCATTTCGATTGTCATGAAACTGATGTAGTTGGATAGATAGATAGAAAAATAGATGAATATAATTTGGAAATGGGGTGATACTTTTTAGGGAGTGGCATCCTTCTTAGCATGCAGGATTGAAGGAGGAGTAAAATGAGAATTGATGCTTGATTTTAGGGTGTGAGTTAATCGCATGGGTATCTGAAGGATACAACAAATTGTTGGAGGCACACTTTTGAGAGTTTAAATAAAGTGAAAAAACAAATGAAAAATTGAGAAACTAGGGGTGCGGCTGGTCTACGCAATATTGTTAGTCGCTCGCAAAAGTTCGGTCCTGTAAAGTGGGAGCGAACAATTGAGGTTCACAACAAAAACTTCCTAGATCTCATCCCTCCACATATAATAGAGAACAAGTAGGAAAGAAGAAAGAAAAAAAACATGAAATTGAAAAAAAACGACAAAAAAATGCATTTTTTCATTTTATGTTTTGCTGGAAAAACTGGAGAACGACTGGACCAATATTTTTCCAAAATTCTTTCGGCTTTAAGTTGAATGAAGACGTACGCTTTGACTGCGTCATCAATGACCTCGACCGCATCATCCGTTCACGAGATATTGTTGACCAAAATTTTTGGTCACAAACAGCCCCCCCCCCCCACACACACACATATACATGCAGACATTATCGTGAAAATTATCAGGAAATGTTGTGGTGACCTTGAAACGTGAAGATATGATGAAAAATAGATTTGCGATTTTCGGGGTGATTACAATAACTTCCCTATCCCAGAAAGTTAAAAAATATTTTAGTTTCTGGAATATAGAAAGTCCAGATTTGGGAGTACTGAGCTCCAAATTTGAAATGTAATTCCCAAATCAAATATTATAATATATATTTTTCTTTTCGTAATATAATCATATCAATCGGAATAACAGAAAAGTAATTACCGTTAATAACAATTGGGTTAACAAGATTATTATTTTGTCGTACAATTATGTATCGATGATCATGTGCTGAACTAGTTTGCATTTGATAAGCATCCATGCAGCATTCGACTGACCCAATATACGGAAAATTGATTTTTTACTTTTGCCAATGTTAACGGTAGTAATGAACGAGTTTTAGGTTTTTATGAAGATATTAGGGGCAATGATTGCCCCTTGAGGTTGTTGGTGCAGATGATGGGGTTTGGTCCTCAGGGCAATCATAATTAACTTAATTTCGTCATCAAGTTATTTACGTAAAAAAAATATGTATTGAATTGAACGTAACGAATGTAATTTCGTCAAGAATTTGAGAAGAAAAAAATCTTCAAGTCTACATTAAAAATATTTCCATTGAATGGAGTAATGAGAAGAAGGGGAAGATAAATTTCTAGGCTAATTTACTTCATTTTTCAGTAGATCATTGTCATTCATGAGTTGTTCAGAAAATGTATTCCTTTTTCAACACAATGACAATAAATATTATTCCAAATGTTTATTTCCAAACATAATTTCTTGCCTTTATTAAGTGACAATTCAAGTGAAGATAAAACATTTTCTTATTAAAATTTCAAGGTTATTACCATTATTATCCTCACGTGCTTGGAATAAAACTGACAAGGTGAAAGTTATCCCAGACACTTTTACCAGCAGACAAGAACAAATTTAAATACCTCATTGTGTGTGTTTATTTTTAGTAATAATTCTTTATTTAGTTTGTAACAAGTAACGATCATCGTTAAAATGGAACAAAGTCATTATTCACTATTGAAAGAAATTCATAGCGACGAGTGGCCTTCTCATGTCGAGGCTGTTTCTGAGCACGAGGTGAATACTCATTCGCAACCATTAAAATAAATAATAAATAGGGAGTAATAACTTTATGACAAGGAATATTCCTCAAGTGTTCAAGCAGACCCTTTCGACTATATATCTGTTGTAAATAAACTACAAATCTGTATCTGTTGATTGATATTTTAAAAGTCTTGACACTAAGAATCATGGAAATCATTGAAAAATTAAGAATAAAGAATTTAAATATTTATTGCAGGATGAGTGCAGTTTCCAGACTCTCGTATATACGTAGTTTGGAACGTGTTGACCGTTATGGGAGTGCCCAGTTTTAGATCCATGCCACGAGTTCAACCGTAAACGGCTCGATAACCCCGTACGAGTGATCGTTCCTTCACCTCTGTTGTGGCTCACCCAATGTGACAATATCTATTCTATTCGTATTAACAAAAGGCACACCTGAGTGCATTTATCTGTCGTCGAGCTCCACTGATGCTTGCTGATCAATTTCTTAAGTATGTTAATGTTACCAATATGATATTCTAATGGAACTTGAATTAATTGTCTAGTCATATAAGAGAAATTATGCATTTCCTTTTAATTTTATTCATTGGACAATGAAGGTGACTGGATTTTTTTCCCCTGACAGAAATTTCCCGGAAAAAATTTCCCTTATCAAAAATTTCCCCGGAAAAAAATTTATATATAACTCTCAAGAATTAGTTGGGGAAATTAATTCTGGGAACCTTTTGGGTAAACTTTTTTAAATAATAATACAGATTTGAGATGATTGATGTTATGACATTTTATATACGATAAAATTTTCTACAAAAAGATTATCACTCAGTATCAAAGGAAGTTTAATGATAAAAATTCAAACCCGTGTTCTTTGTATTCTATCAGTTTTTTTTTTCTTCTTGGAGAGTCAAATAACATGACAACATTAACTGGGAAATGTTGTTTAACGTTACCTCGGAATATTTTTAACAGATTGACATGTATTCACACCACGTCATCGTTCCTCTTTCTTGTTTCCTTATTTTTTGAGGACACATGGCAGCATTATAATGTTATACAGTGATAGCTGTGCATCTCAATTATTATCATAGGTTTGGCCACTTGCATTGTAGTGTAAAAACTATAAAAGCAATTTTTGTATCTTTACGAAGCTAATTCCAATGCTAAAGGAGTTATAAATTCTATTTCATGCAGAGATTTGATTAATCATACGATCACTTCAGAAAGTTGAAGATACATTTCTTGTAACGGATAAAATTTTTTACAGAAAGGTCTTGTGATTATTTCTCTAAGCACTACTTATTACAAATATAATTCAGAAATTAACAAGAGAATCGGTTGATGAATATAAGAAATTTGTCAATCAGATAACTAAGGAGATTTCCTACAAAATAGTTGAGTATGTCGATTCAAATATTGTATAGGTAACATCGGGTTTTTCATCACGCTTCTTTACCCCGAGGACTCATGTGATCATATGTAGATACAACAGTGACTGCGAACGGGAGTGCTTCTATCAATTATCGGTAAAGTGGCAAACTATCTTTATCACTTGAAGAGGAGAGATTGATTGAGTAATTTATTGATGACCTGGGCTTGAATCCTAAGGACAATATACAAATGTATAATTGCAACACAATTCCAGTCAGTTAAGATATAAAGTTTACAGTTACAGACAAAGATTGATTGATTGATTGATTGAAGTTTATTTACTGTACATTATGTTGTACAAAAGAATAATATAACGAAAGATAAGCAAAAAAAAAGTATACAGAGCAAATATTGTAGTAAGCATACCAGCAAGAATTCACAATGAAAAATAGTGCTACCCATGAACACATAATAGTAATAATAATAATAATAGTAATAGTAATAGTAATAGTAATAGTAATAATAATAATATTAATATTATTCCCGGGGGCTCTTAAGAGAGAGAGAGAGAGAGATATTTATTATATCCTATAGGGTATTCAATCCCCTAAGGAGAATTTTTTTTAGAAAATTAGGTATAAAGTTTTGGTGACCGGGCTATTTTCCCCCAACAAAAATTCCCTGGGAAAAATTCCTCCGGCTACCATTTCCTCCGGTGAAAATTACCCGTGGAAATTTCCCTGAATGTTCTTTTAGTTGGAATTGTGGAAAGGAAAATTGTTGCAAATCTCGTCGAAAACAATACCACACTTAAAAAGTGTTACAAGGCCCCCAAATTTATAGATCATCTTTTCCCAATTTCCTGGAGAAATCTGTCTGGAAAAATTTTTTCCAGGACAATTTTTCTTTGGGGCAACTTTTTCTGGGGAAATTTTTGTTCAAGGTTTACTGAGTTCCGAGAAATTAAAATAATTATCGTATTATTTACACGTATCATCAAAAGGTGATGGAATTTTCAAATGCATAAAAATCATCAAGCTCTTAAGCTCAACATCTTATGGCGCCCGAAAGTAGCCTGAAAATTGGACGGCATTCCAGGACCTGTTTTCGTACCAATTCAAATATCTCTGCTTTTGCTCCTGCTACTGATATATGCCAAACACAAATATGTGATGGACTTGGTCAGGAGCATGAATCCAACAGCATCATTATCACCAGTTTTTAAAATTTATTTTATAATAATTTTTTCTTTTGACCATACTTGTTTCAGATTTGCGTCAGCAGAGTTTGCTTACGTCATTGCATAATAATCAATCATTTTTATTAATAACGATGCTTTCAATTTTTTTTGCACTGAAGAAAAAAAGATGGAAGGGGAAAAATTGTTTGAGTACGAAAATCTTGATGGTACACCTGAATAATCACCAATATCATGAATTGTATTTCCATATCGCCAATTTATTGACTCCATTATTTTCATTCGTTTATTATTTTGAGCGTTGATCTGTGTTGGGCCAGCGTCCTTATAAAGCAACTTTACTCATGAAGGTCAAATCTGCATCTTCATCTTCAGGAGATTATTTATAACCTGTTTATCCAAATAAAAATAAATATTCTGCAGTCATGCAGAAGCTCAAAGCCATAAATCTCCAATCATTATCCACTGATAATTTTTTTTTTTATCATCATTACAACACACCGAGTAACTGCATATCCAGTAATTTCCAATCATCTCTCCAGTATATTTATCTGCAAGTTAGTCTATGAAGGTCTGTTGAAATGGTTGGAAGAATGTTTTCAATCATAAAATTTATTTTCTACCTGACCAATTTCTACCTGAATCAGGTAGATTTTCAGTTTGGTTCAGGTAGAATTCTACTGACGCCTCTCTACCTGAATCAATCCAATTTTTTACTTTTCGCAATTCTCATCGTGTATAGAAATTTTTTTGTTATCATATTAGTGATACCTTTTATGAAAGTTTTCATAATTTCGAAAAATTGAACAAAAATTTCCTCGTAAGAATGAGTAATCCGAGTATGAGGGACACTGTACATTCTTTACTACCTCTGAACAAGATTTATTCATCGACCGACTGTATCTTTTACTTTCACTGGCTTATGTTTTCGATTCCCTCCTCTACCCCTCCACTTTTGTAAAGAGTTATAAAATATCACTCATGCCCACTAACACTTTTGGCTATCAAAATCCTCAATTGATGAGCAATAAAGTTGATTTACTAGTGTAAACATTGATCATATATTTTTTTGGTAAAAACGTTTGATTCCGAGTATTTGAGATTAAATATGTGTAGTTGAAGTCACTGATCAAACCATGTTATTTTATTCGTATATTTGAATCTCTATTATTCATCAGTTTGTTTTACTCATTCATTTTGAACACAAATTTTCAATGAAATGATGGAATGATTTAATGACCACGAGTCATAACGAAATATTATTGAGTGATTTATGGAGATTTAAAGAATGATAAATACCTCTGGTGATTTTATTAACTCTAAGATCCCAAGTTGAGGTAGGTCACACGTAAGTGTTTGCAGTTTCCTCAAACAAATGATTAATAGTACTCATCAATAATTTCTCAATGAAACTCAAAGAAGAAATTCTTGCATCAAAAATTCTTTATTATTTTTTAGCATTCCTTTAATTTCCAAATTTCTCAAATAATTAATCATCACTCACATGATTATGATTTTTCTTCAATAATTCACCTATTCGTAACAGTTATAAAAATCAATAATATTGAATGATTTTTTTGTTAAAAATATCTGTCCAAAAAATTCAAAACTAACCACAAGACAATTTAATTAATAAAAACTTGGAAATTTTTGTTTTAAACATCTACTTGGGCAATATTTTGATAATTCTTGTTTTTAAAAATTTTAATAAACAATTCTCCAATGATAAAAATCAATAAATACCCACTGAGAATTTCTGCAGAGCTCCAAAATTGAAGAAAAAAAAAATTTCAGACTCAGTTGAGCTCAATGACCCAAAGGATCAATTTTTTTTCTCCTTATTTTGATCAACTCCAGGTAAAAATAACTGCAAGGATCGGCAGGATCAACTGGCGAATATTCAAACACAAGCTATCTGCAAATTCGTGAGGGACGAAAGATACTTGATAAAATACAAATGTATTAGTTTGTAAATGTTTGGTGAGCGTGTAGACCATATATATTGAGAGAAGGGGAAACACGAAACGCCACTCGATAGTACACAGCCTCCGCGCTTGCAGTGGTGGTGTGCTTCAGCCTCTTTCTCCTTTTAATTCTTTTTTCAATATCAACTACATCGACGCTGGAATTTTGTGCACGACAGTTGTTGCTGACTTTTCGTTGATTGAGGTACATCGGAAGAAAAATGAGGCTGTCATTCATCGTGTAAGTACAATTCATCAATATGTATTTAATTCCATTAGATGATATTCACCTAAATTGAAGAAATTATTATTATTTTCAATTGAATCAATTATTTTTATGGAAAAAAAAAAATTTACTTTAGAATAATTTAAATGCAATCAGTTTCGTTTTTAATTGAATACATTAATTTAAAATTTAAACATTGTCTATTGATTCTAATTGATAGATCGTTCAAACTACTTAGATTATCTATTGAGGATTAAGTAATTAATATCCTTGTTATAATAAATAATCCTCGCGTGAATGCATTGAGAGTGAAAACATATGGTATATAGCAAATTGGAAAGTGGTTTTTAGTTTAAAATCACGTGACGTGGGTCTGCCGGTTTCTGGGATATGTGTGAGAAGTCCTTGTAGACTTCAATTGCGATTGGAATCCTTGAAAAAAATCATTACGATTGAGTTTATCGAGGGGAATAATTTTTTTTTTTTTGTGTTTGTCGAAACAAGAATATTTTGAAATTTTGAAAATTGATATTTTTTTACACGCAAATCATGGAACCTTCGGTTTTTACTGGAATTTAATTGAAATATTGTGGAGCAATATGGAGACTCCAGAATAATTTATTATCATTGTCCAATTCATTGAATAAATCAGCAGTGAAGTGGTGAAATATTGTGTTTTATGTATCTTTAGAGCAAAGGGGAAGTTTTCATAAATTATTCCGATGAAGAGTCGTGTTATACGAGAAATTAAATACCCCTATAAATCCACCGGTTTTAAAGATTATTTAATAAATAATTTGTGACATTTCAAAACATAAAATTCACAGATTCTCGTCTTTTCACATTTCTTCACTTGACAACATTCCACAAAATTCTTCTCACGTAAAAGACAATGGTGAAGGTATATATCACCGTTGTAATGCTACAGTACTCGTATAAAAAGAAAAATAAAGAAAAAAAAGAATAATGTACCGTGATAATGCCAATGAACGTGTCTTCCTGCACGACTAGTCAATAACGATTATAAAGTTAGTGAAGGAGTTATGCAAAACACTCTCTCGTTCGACTTAGTAAGTGATAGAAAACCAGGAAATGATTATTAATATGCAAGCTCTCATTGAAAGCGTCAATGTGCATGATACTGGGTTGCTGTCAAATAAATTCATACAAACGTACAATTTTTTTACCGTTAAGATTGCCTTGAAATTCCGTTGGAAATGAAAGAAAAAGTAAAGGATGATTATTTTATTTTTTTTTCATGATCGAGAAATTATCAGGAATTAATTGATTATTGCTCATCATATGAGGTATTGGTAAACATTTCCATAATTCTATTGTTAAATAATTTTATAAGTATTAGAATTTACATTTTTACAGTAATTTTTCCTCAAAATTATTCGATAAATCAATTTTACAAAATTGAATGATGAAATTGTTGATAAATTTCTAATAATAAAAGGGAGAATAAAGGATTCAATTATATTCCCTAGATTTCGTAATGTTTTCCTTTGTTCATCTCAATAATCATGATATAACTATTACTAAAGGTCAAAATGGTATTGCATCATATGGAATCAAAATTAGGGCATTATACAACGGTTAAAGTAATTTATAGATCTGTGGATTTTTATCATCAGATATTCCCATTGAATGACGTAAGAAAAATATTAAAAAATTTATACGTCATTGGGACAATTTTCTCAATATGAATGGCAAATTAATTCATCAATCTGTTTATTAATATTTCTCAAATTATTGGATTTAGAAGCAAAAGTCAAAAAATTCTTTTGTAGCTCATAAAACTCATGACAAAAAAGGGCTCATACAGAATTTTATACAATATAATCTGCACATTTGTTCCTTCTAGATATCTGAGATAAGTTTGAGAATTCACAGAAAATATCAGATGATTTTTTTTTTTTTTATAACTGATAAAATTTTCCACTTTCCACAAAAAATTGAAAAAAAAGTCAACTGCTGATTTTCCTCAAAACTGCTGCTTTCAAAGATATTTGCAAAATAATTTGCAAAATGATCATTTTAAGTAAAAAAGTGGCACAAAAATCTAAATAAGCGATAAATAAAATTATTTAAACTGCATTGGATTTTCCAGATGAAGAGTAAAAGTAGAAGGAATAATCTTGTACTCGATATTGTTTGAATCATGATGCTACATGATTCAAACAGCCTCCCCACATGATTCAGTGTCTTTTGATGTTTTTTACAATCGAACTTCTCCAACGCGAACGAATAGAAATTCATTTGAATCCATTACATACTTTATGAGAGCATCAAGAGATTCTGGAGAAAGGTAATCTTTAGGTAATTCAAGGACGGGGAGTGTGATGATGTTGGATGTATTGGGGTTCTAGATTAAATTATTCAATCGTGAATTTTAATTCGCCATCTCAAAATGTGACTTTTCATAATTCTGAATGAATGCTAATGAGGTGCAGTCTCATTAAATATTCAGTGGATGCAGATTTCCATGAATTCGGTATAGTGGAATGGTGGAGAACAGGAGGTGAGAAAATGTGAAAAGTTCATTCTTCACATCTCAATAAATATCAAATCGTCTCGATAATGAGTTATTTTAGAGGGAAATATTATGAAATATGTTCTTTCTTGGAGAAATTTACAAAGAGAGCAAAGAGTCGGTTCGAAAAAGTATTTTCATTTTTTCTCTTCTAATGTTAGAAGATCAAGATCATGACATAATTTATGGGATAAATGAATTAATCACAAATAATAATAATTTCATACAACCATATGAACTTTAAATTATGTAAAATACGCAGGATTCTCTTATGATTCTAGTTCTGTATTTGTGTGTAAAAATTTTGTTGTTAAAATGAAATTAATCGCAGCAACTTACGTGTGTGATAAACTACCCAGAGAAAGTGAGTCTCTGCAGGTATATACGTGAATGTCACAGGTCAAAAATCCACTTAGTGGTACAGGCGTGACAGGCGCAACGAGTGCATGGAAGAATTTTACATTAAAATTGATTTCTTTTTTTCTTCAGTTTTCATAAAAATGTTAACCACTCTAAATTCATGATTTTAATGATGTTGCAGACTACTGGGGCTATGTTTAATAGTTGGCTGCAGGTCAGCTGAAGAGGATTATGAATATGAAGATGAGCCAGCCCCTGCCCCAGTTACCTCAGCACCTGCTAGACCTGCTGGTAGACTTGGAGGCCTATTATCTTCACGTGCTAGACCACCTGTGGGAAGAAAAACTACTGTAAGTATTTTGGAAATGATAATTATTGAATTACATGGGTAAAACTGGTATTTGGTGGTATAAAACTGCTCATTTAGTTGATTTCTATTTAATTCAATAATGTGTCATAAATACACGTTGAAATTACCGTAACATTTTCATTTAAAAATACCAAAAACATGATTTGCGTTGGTAACTCCGATTAATATTATTGAAACGAGTGATTTATCAAATGTCATTTGCAGCCAACATCAACAACACCAAAGCCAGTTGAGCAACCGGTTGAAGAAGAGTTTGATGATGGTGATGAGGTAGTTGAAGAGAATCAGGAGCCAGAAGAGGCATCAACGACAACCACAGAAGCAACAAAGAAACTCCGTGCTGGAGGAATAAGGCCATTCAGGTAAAAAATCATCGAACATATAAAAAAATACAATTTTTCCTATGAATATTCAATTTTTTGGTTCATCAATTCAATAGGAAGATGAATAGGAAAGTGAATCAATGGATAAATTTCAGGGGTAATATTTAATTGGAAATTTTCTCATTTTCATTTTATTTTTCCCCAGATCAAATGAAGAACTCTTAGCTGCTCTAAAACGACGAAGGGCTGAAGTTGGAACACATAAGAAGGAACATACGACAACGCAGGCATCTGCAGACTCTCCAACATCAAAATCAAAGTAAATTCTGAATTTTTGGTAACAAAATTTCCAACTGATTTACTCAAGGAATTTTTGTATACATTATTCTTCAAGTATTTTTAAATCTTTTTGTTCTTAACTTAATCATTATCATGCATATTCTCATTGATTGATAAATTCCCTTTATAACGGGTAAACCACATGATTATTTCAAAAATGAGTGAATCAACGAAAAAATGTCAGAAGGCTCATTTTGCGAAAAATTGAAATTCTTTTAGTCATTAATTTCACGATGCAAATTGATAATTTTCAGAGCCTCTGGACGTAAAAATGAATCGACAAGACCAACAGTTCGAGGTAGATACGGTAGTGGCTCGAGAGGAAGAACAACTCAAGAGGAAGTGCAAGAGACTCAACAAGAAGAAATCCAAGTCAAACCTAAACCCTATCGCAGAGGTTGAAAAATTTACAATTAATTGTGAAAAAATTTCAATCGCTTTTTCCAAACAAATCAATTGAGCTCGAACCCCTAAAACATACTCAATTTATCTCGAGTTTTGTACATCGTCATCACTCAATTGAGTTATTTTTATAATTTTTTTTGTATTGTTCTTCTTTGAAATTTCTCTGTCCTCTCACTGATATCATGTGTGATAGACGTTTCTAGTAATTTTGACGTCGTAAGATGCACTTTTCTGATTTTTCAACACCGGATTTCATCGTTTTAGAGATAGAGGACGTTATCATGTACATAAAATGATTAAATTTCCGCCTATTATTTTTTTTTTTAATATTAATGATAAATTTTTGTATAAATGTGAATTAGTGATAGTGAAGAAAAAAAACTATTTTCCACAAAAAAAATGAATAAATGAATATATCCTGGAATTGAATGACGTTAAACAATGATTTTTTACAAGAGAAAAAAAATGCCAAAAGACTTTTCCAAATTCTCAAATTACTCGTTACCAGGCTAATTTCATTATTGATAAGAATTTTGTATTCGATAAAAATTCTTAATTATTGATGATTGAATTATCCCGATGATTAGTAACATTACTGAGAGACCTATCTTCAGAGAATTTCACTTAATATTTTACTGACTCATCTTCTGTCCAACAAAGTTGTTACACTTGAGTTACAAATCTCTTCTGAATTTCGTAACTAAATTGTACACGATATGACCTATTCCATTGTCTGAACATCGACAGACGTAATAAAATTAATTCAGTAAATCCAGTTGATCTTTGTAGAGTTGATCTCTGTATCCCAAAAAATGTAGTTTAATTTATATCGAAGATGACCTTTTACGGATATTATTCATTAATGAAAAGTGCATTATCATCATTCGAAGAAATTGTGAGTCCCACGAGTCTTGGAATCACGTTTGGAATTGATGACGACAATGGAATGAAGAAGGTGGGCATCCACCTCTGTATTTAACTAGAATGTCAAGATTATAAAACAATTTGAATTGTCATCAGGTATAAAATTGGTAATGGTATTTTGTGTAGTAAAAAATCACTCACGTATGTATATGATTATGCAAATATCTCAAAAACTAATAGGTTTAGAGAGAAATGTTGAAGGACCATTTTCATAGGAAATTCAATATTTCACAGATAAATCATTTTTATTAAATTCCTATCAAGCATCTGCATCACCGAGATATTTATAGAATAATCAACATGTTTATTTTTGGCTCGTATCTTATTTTTCATCTCTAAATGTATTATTAATGGTTTATAGCCTTCTTGCGAATCAACAAAGTATTTGGAATGTTCAGATTAAAGGTAATTGTAGTATTTCAACAGGAAAGAACATTAAAATGACTTTTTTTTCAATATTAATAATAATTGGCAATAAATTATCACTAAATTATTTCATCTTCAGAATATTTGGTTTTATAATCATTTTTTAATGGAATATATTTGTTTATCAATGAAAAAAAAAACCTCTTATTCAATTTGAACAAAGAAAAATGGAAGAAAATTTTTTTATATATCTTCCCTGAAAGTGAGAGGAGACCCCGACGGCCTTGAGGGCGACTGAGTCCAAACATTTCACTTATAAAGAGTCGTCTTGGTTCTGGGATAACCATGGCCATACATCCGAAAGTGAAAAGAGAAAAAAAGAAACAAGAAAATAAAAGATCTGAACATTCCATGGACTTTCGTTTCAGAACTGTTCCCATTCTTCGACTCAAGTTCAACTGGACAATTCCAAAATGGGTGTTGTCCACTCCCGGAAATTGTAAAAATTATTTTCCCCTCTTCAGATCACTCATTATTCAATTCAATGTATATAACATTATTTAGCCAACATCTTGGAAATTAGTGGGTTCAGATAAAAATTTCTTAAAACCTCTTTTGTGAAAAATTAAATTTCCTACGAAACAAATTTTGATATTTTTTTCTCGGAACTACTCATTGCCAAAAATTACTAATTAAAAAACAAATTCATCATTAATACTCCAATTTACACATTGAAATGCAGAATCAAATATTTCGTACACTTGTGTATGTGTGTGTGTGTGTGTATAAATCTGATAACATGCTGGAGTAAGTAAAATAGCCTTTGAGTAGTATTTTTTCTCCTTTTATTCATTGGAAGATGTAGTCCGCCTTGAAAACATTCCGTCAGACGTAACGGTATACACTGTATAACGTCTGATTACACACGGAGCTAAACTACTTAATGCAAAAGTACCATATTGCAGTGGCGGGTATTAAATGCCAGTAGTTAAGGTCATTGTAATTTCATTATACACAAGATAAATTTGAATTGCATCTTTGTGAATTACGTAACCAATTCAAAGTAGATGTATTCGTCGCCATGTTTGAATGGAGAAGAGGCGCTCCAGCGTTTCTCTGACCTTTTCCTAATGTCAAGCCTTCTATGTGACTTTTATCCATTTTTTAGAGCATTAAAAAATTCAAGTCGTGGATATAAAATGTCAGAAATCAGATCCAATAAACTTGGAAATCACATTTCATTTTAATTAATTAATTTTCATTCATTTTTCAAGAATGAAAAATTTTAATATTATAACATTTTTCCTTAAGACAATTAACGAATATGTCATATTCTACATCAGTGCAAAATCATTCCATAAATAATTGTTCAATGACAGAAAACACCAATTATTGAATATTGACAAGGCATCGTTAGTGAGGTTATTTTCGACAGAGATGGAACATCAACATGGCGTATGTTGGAGAATGACAGATATCACGCAGCGTTTTTCTATCGTCAATTTGTTGATAAAATTTATGATAGGGACTGATTAAACTTCTAGTCCGTAGTCTTGAGGGTTTTATATAGATAACTATCGTTTCTTTCGCTGGCTGTAACCTTGTCAACAGTATGAGGGGTAAGAGAAAAATGAGCGTCCATAAGGCCTATGTTAATCGGAATTATTTCATCAGTGATTACTCAGATTCACGCAGGTGAAAAATTACCAATTTTTTGTAGTAATTTTTACCCTCTTTACAAGAACTTATCGTGCAAATATTATGTTCGTGGTACCTTGTCATCAACATGACGATTTTACTGAGGAGACCCCTTAAACGTTTACACGAAATAGATTTTTTGATCATAATAAATATGATAATAATGGTCACAATAAAAATATAACAATATATTAAGGTTGACATCATCAAAAAAAAATTGTGATTTTCCAATGATTTTTCTCATACATTCGAGAATTGAAAATTTAGAAATTGTTGGAGTGTTATCAGTTGATTCTGATGCCAACAGGTGGGCGTTAAAATAACCAATTCAAGTTTAATGTATATCACGTTTTGTGGCAAGGTGGTGAGGACTTTCTCTGAGGACGGAGATCCTTATTTTCACTTTGCCCGATACGCGTGTTCAATGCATTTTTACTCTGCACGCACTCAAGGGGACTCCAACCAAGTTCCCCAATCAATGACTCTCTCGTCTCTTGGAGACTTGCTACGGGACGCGATGAGAAAGAACGATCGCGTGAAAATTTCTACATGATACATTTCCATTTATTGACTAAACCTGTAGATAAATATAACCTAAAAGATAAATATCAAAATTTCAAGTTTTTTTGTTATGAAATAATTGATTGATTTGAAATCAATTGACCCGATTCCACAGTATTTCTAGAATTTTCTCATTTATGATTTATCTACGAGAGTTGAATGGTTAATCAATTATTTAAATTTACTCTGCTTCTGTTTTTTTATTTGGAAAATGTTTGAGATCGAGAGAGAATCGTTCAATGTTAAGGTTACTATCTCTGTAAGTGGGTCAAGTTGATGTCCGGTTTTGGAACGATGCCTGACACGATCCACTCTTCTGTAATTCTCCAATGAGATAACATGAGATTTTAAATAATTCTGGGTTTACGAGAGTAATTGAATTTCATTATTAATTCATTATTAATTGTTTAGCGAATGTTTATTAATAAAAATCGCAAATCGAAAACAATGATGAAACCGAGTGGATCTAAAAAAAAAATCGGTTACAGGAAGTAGTACAATGTGTGGACATCCTTTGGCCTCAATGCGGAATTAGTTTATTGAGAATCGCTGATTCCAAAAACAGAATCTTTGTCTACTCTGATGACAAATATCTCCGAAGCTATAGCAGATATAGAAGGAAATAATCATGATAATTTTCTATATCATTCCTCAGAATGGGACTCTTCAACGAGATGATTCAACAATCAGAAAAGAACTTTCACCAAATATCAAATATATTGATTATGTAATTCCTCTCGACATAAGTTATTTTACAAAAAAGTCTCAAGAGACTTTTTTTATAGCATATGAAATTCGTAGAGTCATGTTTTGAGTGATGATGCAGTCAATACCAATTAAAATCCAGGAGTAAAAAAAAACAAAAATAAGAGACACAAAAAAAGCTCTTGATAAATGCAACGACATTTCGGATGGACAAAGCATGTATCCTCAGATGCTCAATTTATTCAAGAACTTTGTTGTGTCTCTCTCGATTTTTTTGTTCCTGTATTTTAATCGCTGCTGACTGCATCATCTCTATAAATTTATATAACAGGAATCGGTACAAAATTTCCTACCAACAGATCTCAAAAAAATTTTCTCTCAACCTGTTCATTTCCACGTCATAAGTTGTAATTTTTACTCTTTCCATTATTTCTCTTCTTTTGCGCGACGAAAGTTTCAATCAAACAATTAAAATCGAAATAATTGTTCAACAGCTGTAAATGAATCCCGGAGATTGTCAGTATAACGATTCATCTACTGAGTGAAGGGTAAACCAACTCGAAAGTGTAACTAACGGTTTCGATTTCAATGCGAGTAAGATTTCAATTTATATGAAATCGTGAGTAGCGAGAGGATGAGGCAAGGTTTTATCCCAGAAAGTGACATATTCAGTACAGTTATTCCACTCTGAGAATCATCCTTTCACTTTTCTTGGATACAGCAATTATTTTGATTCAGTCTAAACACTTAAAATCCCATTTACACACCCAGAGTAGGTGTACGTCATCGGTATAGAGGTATAGGAAATTGTAACGTACGGTCAACCTGATTAAATGTCAAGGTCGAACACAAGTTTTCACTAGTCTGCGTGTGTTTCTCCTTGCGCTCATGTTATTACTATTCTGGGAGGCATTTCTGTTTACCTCGAATTCTCGCTGCCACATTGTCGACTGCATGAGGGCAACAGTGTCATGGGAGAAAGCGAAAAGTTGAGAAAAGATGAGTCTGGGTAATTTTTTTTACTTCTTGTAAGATTGGAGTATGATAATATTTGTATATTTACTTTTATTTGAATTTATTTTGAAGATTGAAATCAATATCAATGAAAGCATTTTCTGTCTGGGCAGAAGTATAATTATTATTTTTTACCTATAAATTCCCATGGAAGATGTTGGATTATATGCCTTATTTTACTAAGAATAATTTAATTAATATTATGAGTTCAAAAACGAATCGACGTGGAGAGTGCTGGAGACGCTGATATAAACATATACAAATGATTCATATGAAAAAGAACAGAGACGTATTTGGTCTGAGGCGTCGATATTCATTTGGTCTTTGTGACGAGCATTTAGTCTCCTGGAGAAATTCAGAGTGAACAGACGGTTCTTCCTTGTGCAATTAATAAAGTAAAGATAGATTCAAAATATAAAATCAACTGTGTATAAAATTATTTATCTACCCATTTCCAATAGAAGATAATAATTATGTATACAGCAATCCACACTGAGAGATGATTTTTTGAGATATAGTTGAACCGGTCATGCAACATATTAAATTGATCAAGTTGAAAAAAGACTCGATAAAATTGTAACATTGATCTCTAAAGTTCTCACAATATTGACAATATATTGCGGTATTCGAGTAACTATATGGAACACAATATGCACCCATTCTTTTACTATGATTTGACAAATGTGATATGTGCAATTGAGAATTAATAACACAAATTTCCAATCTGTATGTTTTTGGAAAATTTTCATCATGTAGAAATCGAAATAAACATTTAAATACTGTTTTTGGTAATGGGAATGTTATTCTCCATTTGAAATGACCGTATACCACAGAAGTATGCGCAGAAACGAAGGAGGAAACCGGAGAAAGTTTAAATTTTAATTTGTAACTCACACATCACGTTCCACTGGGAGGCCTCTGGTACGTCAGGCATAGCTGCAAATTACGCTCGTGTGGGATGATTGGAATTCGCATTATTGTTCATAATACAGCACATTTAAGATATGCAAAAACATCCATTTTTCATTGTTACTCAAGTTATATCTATTATGTCAATTATTTTTCTTCTATCACTTTTAATTATTCAATCAATGTGATGTAATGAGCGAATCTTTGACATTTTTCAATGGATTTAATTATCGATCAGCTAAATAAAATTGATGGTTTTCATTAGTTTTAGCCGAGGAATAGAATTTAGAAAATCGTAGAATTAAATAAAACGAGAATTGAGAATTTTTTTTTTTTTGAAAGTCCAGAAATGTAATTCTAACATTTGAATTCATATCATGAATACTTGTCTTCGTTGAAAGTGCAGCCAAGGTCTTACAATTTAGTGGAATAAATGACTAGTATGTCCAAATACTAATTTTTCCACTTCTAGAGAATTTCCAAAAATATAGAGAAATAGTTTTCTTTTTAAATTCATGTGAAACGGTTATTTGACAATTTTTTTTTTTTTATTTAAGAAATAGTGCGGGGGTAGAGAAATAAATCCCTATCAGCGCTCAACATGATCCGGTGGCTCATCTTAGGCTTCATTAAGCCCATATGAAAATTATAGAAATGTAAAAATTATTGTCTTTGGGTACTTTGTGCAAAATTATTCATAAGCAAGGAGGCATGAATATGAAAAATTCAGCAGTGTTATTGGAATAAATGTTCATAAGAATGTTTTATATAATTTTTATTCTATACAAAAGATAAGAGAAATAGAATTAATTTTTTTGTTATGGATATATTACGTTGATGAATTTAATATAATAAATTTTACTGTTATCTCAACTTCCGAGGTATTGTCATACATACACACGTCTACTCTCAAAATCACATCCGGGTTCTACAAGGTAAACGTCATTGTACTCTGTTGCACTCGCTCTATGAAAGCTGCATTCCATGGGTTTGTCTCCAGTACAATGAGCAAGACTCAAATAGTCAATCATCGTTGATTATTATCAAAGAGACAAACTCACTTTCAAATTGATAATAAAATTAATTTTGTTTTCAAGTTTATTTTTTTTGTTCCTTCAAAACTAGTCGTATTGATAAATTTTGGTTTGTGTACTCAGTTCATGTGCACAGAGATTATTATTCCCAGTGTTAGCTTACAACCGTAATTTTAGTGGACAGAGACACCTGGTCAACAGTCAATGGCCTTCCAGGACAAAAGCTCGATGTAGCGGATATAGTAAACGTTGTTCTCAGAATATTAATCACTCTTTTTCTTTCATTCTTATCATCTAACTGAAATAAATAAAGCCTATTCTTTCATCTCAACTCGAACCCAAAACTGGAGACAGAATTATTTAATGAATTTTTCATCCATCCTATCCATTGCGAAGGACAGATGGATTGAGGTAGAATCATCCTACTTGAATGAGGTAGATTATCGACTTGAATTACAACTTTTTTTTTTGTTGGCTGATGCTCAGATATGTGCAGAATAAAATGTAAAGTCGACCATTTTACGATTAAATTCCTTCTTGCGCATTCAGTAATAATTCTGACAATTCATGACGCCATTCATTTCCAGGATTAATGATATTGAATAGAGATCATGGGATAGTTGGAAAATAAAAGACAATACTAATTTTGATTGTTAAAAACGCTACGTTTCGCTTTATATCAAAGCTTCATCAGGCCCTGAAACCAAACACAATATACATTTCTTATACAATTTCATTCATAACCTATTAATACGTTTTGAAAACAAAAACAAAAATATTACTTTCAAACCAGGAATTAATATGCATGTTTACCTTTAACAGTTAAGTATATCGTCCACATAAAAACTAAGGCATTTTCTGTGTCGGGTGCTAATAAACATATTAATTAATTAAAGAATTGTAAAAACCACGAATTCTGACAATGTTATGACATTCTTAAAACTGCTCTGGATATCATTATACGGTTGAAAGCCTCATGACACTGTCGACCGCCTCGAGAACCGTAGAAAGGGGACTCTCGGTTTTAAACTGAATTTTTAATGCTTCTTCGCTTCATTGCTGCGGTTCATTGTTGCTGTAATACTTGATTTTGTGCTTGTAAGAAGTGGAGCACAAGTCGACTGATGGGGTTTCAACTCACAAAAATTATTTAACCAATTTCACCTTCAATTTTTTGGTAATTCACTCTGTAATTTAATTTCTCTTTCAATTATGATTATTCATTCCATCTGAATTTCGAGCAATCAGGGGGCAGTATTTGGGGTTATGTGACACCTTCAGTTTCATTCTGACAATTCTCTAGTTTATTAATGAATTATCAAAGCGATAATTCGACAGCAACTCGTTAATTATTTTTTTCTTCTCTTTCAAAATCTGGAAACAAAACCTTGCAAGGACAAACATCAAAACAGGTCCCGCTTGGGCTGCCGAATAAAACCGGTTCCCTTCCAGTAATTTACTACGGTTGTTCCCTTGATAACAATGATACCCCAGTGAGTAAATCATAAATGAATGAATAATATTAAAATTCCTGGGTTGTAGACCGAGGTTATTTTAGATGAGTAATGTTATTGGATCTGTGGGTCAGTGTGACTCCTGCAGCGATACCTCAGGGATTAGGTACTGCAATAATTCATGAAATTATCATATGAAATATTTTTGTTATTGACAGATTCAACTTTTGTAATATTTATATTCAACTTGAGAATGAAAATTACACGACCAATCTATTCGATTAGATTCATTGGTATTAATAATTGATGATGACTCATGATGTTTCATTAATTTAGGAATTTACAGTGAAATAGAAGGTTTTTTTCTGGAATTAATTTGAAAAATTACAGTGCCTCTGAGAATAAAAAGACGAGAATTTGATGTAGTTTCTAGTCATACGAGGAATCGAAAAAATCGATCCTCATTTATTTCCGTTCAACAAATTGACATTCCAACGAAAAAAAATATAGTCTCTAAAACAGGTGGAATTATTGGAAAATATTGAGAGACCTTCCTTGTAATTATTCATGAAGTGTCTCATGAAAAAAAGTCTTCATTACTTTGTTACCAAAATTATCTAACAATTAACAAAAACTTGTAATTGTCTCGGAAATAATTAATTTTATAGATGAATTGTCAAATAGTTTTTAAAAGTATTTTTTCCTAGTATCACAATGAGCCAACAATTGATGAAAATTCATTCTGTTACGCAATTGTTTAGAAAATGATCAAACTCATCAAAAAAATGCCAAATGACTCTTTTTGGAGTTTACGTCATGCTCGATAAGAAATAACATTTGTTAATTCTTCGTGGCATCACTGAGAAAGTCTTTCCTCAGCTACAAATTTTTCGATAAATTATATTTGTCTTGGGAATTATGAATCCTATTGACAATTTCTCTAAATCTCTTCCTTTCAAATATATTTCCAAACTAATCCTCCAGGAGTTATTCTCGTTCACCCATTCGAACGTCCACTTTTCCACACATACTGGTGGGGTCGCTCAGGCCCAAAGTAACCTGTGGTGGGTGGTGGTATAAGTAGAAGCCTGGCGTCGCCGGCGTTCTCATACCCTCACCACATTCGTCTACTGCCTCTTACTTTTACTTTTTCCAAAACTCCAACAAAAGTCACTCTCACACCCGGAGCACCCACTCACCGGCTCTCATCGTCATTTTTTCTGTGTGTTTAATAGTGAGTTATGATTATGAACAAGTGAAAATTAAATGAAGTGTAGTTAAATCAATAAATTAACATTTTAATACAATTTTTTTCTTTACTGAATATTTGGAAAATTGCAAACTTTAAAAATATTGAATCAACCGATTGGAAAATCGTTTAATATCATCAGTGAAGTGCAGATATGTGGCGGAACAGTTTAATTTTGTGAGTAAAAAAAGAAAAATGAAAGCAAAACATGAGAATTTCTTCTTTCTTTTCTAATAAAAACAATTTTTGTTTTATTCTTTTCTGACTTTTCTTGACGGAAACTGCAAGTCGAGTCTACCTTTCTCCTTTGCTTCGTCTTCGCCGCCACACCGCTCCCTAATGCCGCTCCTTGCCCCTTATTTCGAATGTATATACAACAACTCTGCAATCCGGTGCGGCAACTCTGTGCGGATCGAGCTCTCGTGTTTCACCTCGTGTCGTTTATACTTTCGCTGATTTCTTTTTTTTTTTTTTTCAAGATTTTCATTGGTTTTATCACGAGGTTCATGATAATATCTGCGAGAATATTAAAGAGTTAATTGAACTATCGGGAAAACGTTAGAATGGTGAACACATGTTGAGAGAGATAAATATGTCTTTGAACGATTTATAAATAATGTTATTGAAATTTTCCGTGAATTTTTCTCAATCAATTGTTGAGATGTTCTTTTCTATATTTCTTTAAAATTTCCGAAGTACGCAATGAAACAAACAAAAGGTCGTATCTCCCAGCACATACGACCTTCTGAAGTTAGTAATTAAAAAATGCATCCCACTAAAAGTCAAAAAGTCTTAAATCCAAGGCATGAATGGATATATGACCTTTTGTTTTTAGGAGAATCATTAAAATTATTCATTTAAAACTAAAAGGTCATGTATCCAATTTTGCATTTTCCATTTTGAATTATATATACTAGCTTTTAATAATCAATCTCCTCTGCATTGATGATATAATGGGGCAAAATGGTTCCTGCAACAGAATAATTCATAATAGTTCATACTTGAGATTTTGAAAGAATTTGGGACAAAATGAACGCCATCAAATGTTGAAAGTAGATATCATCATTGTGAGTATTGAACTGTCCGATAACAATAATGGAAAAAAAATTACAAAAAAACATTCCAAATATTTTGAAAGGAGAGAGTAACAATTTCACCCCCTTCTTGGTTGCATTTAAAATCAATTAATTGAATACTGACGACATTTTGCCTTTAAGTCAGAGTCATTGTCTACAATACAACCTATAATCAGAAGGCCATATCTCCAATATATACTGGATATCAAAACGCTACTGTCCACAAATGTTTTTTAAGTATTTATACGTGAAAATGCAAAAAAATATGTGTGGATATACGAATTTTGGCATATAAGACCTTTTGGTTTTAGTTACACGATATGAATAATTCAATTGAACATCTGACACGCTTGCTAATTATGCAATTATCCCAGGTATTACCTATTTTACGACACCAAGGTCAAAAAATCTTAGTCGTCGACCATTAAATTTTATACAAAAAGCCCTTCCGGTGATTCCTCTCAACATCACTCATTACCAAGATAATTAAACAATAGATAAAAATTTGAATGCAATCTTAATTCATACTTATCTAGAAAACTATGATTCCTGAAGAGAAATATAGCCCATTGAATTTCCTCCAAAACAATTATGTCTTTTCGTCTCTGAAACAATCATATTTAGAGGCATCGATTGAAAAAAAAAAAAGTTTAAATCTCATTATTCGTTCACGAGATCTCGTGATGCAAAATTTCGCTCACACAAGGATATATATACACACACATACACACAGATTGGCTGGAAATGTCACGGGAAGGTTTTGCGAGTCATGAAACGTGAAGATAACCCGGAAATTCCACTTTCGATTTTTGGGGTGATTACAATAACTTTCTCGATAAATCGACAATTTGAAAAAATTTCTATTGTATTCGATATACCTCCCTAGGTCAGAATACGAACGATAAAACTGTAATTAACCCTGAATGATTCTATCACGTAATATAAATCATCGAATAATTTCATTGAATTGTCCCCAGAATTGTGAAATAATCAATTGGTAAATGATGAATAATAATAAAACTCTAATGATTAGCCTCTCGGTTTCACCTTTTCCTTTCGATTTCATTGACGTCAGAGATTGGCGATTCGCCCCCGGCTACCGTTTGCGTATTTCACATACATTTCATCGATTCTTCCTTTCTTCTTCTTCAGTGAATAATTTTCTCCGAATCACATGAATATCTAAAATTTTTTTTTTCAATCAATTTTTGCGCAATTCCAAAACCAATCGGGTGTCAATTTTTTAAAAGTCTCGCCCCAGGCTTCAGGTACACATATAATTTTAGCGTTTCGACAATTGCTACATCTGAGGAGTAAAAAAATTATTGAAATTATAAACGATTTTCTTTTTTTGTAATTTCAACTGAAATAAACAAAACGAATGATTGGAAATTCTTGTGAAGATTATTTTGTAAATATCTCTGGAACTAAATATTGAGTAGTCTTTATAGAGAACTTGAACATTACCTATGATTGTGGTAAATTAACAATTGATAATTTGAATTTTTTCATCAAAAATGAACTACCCTTATCAAGTAATTTATCGTGAAAACTCATTCTTGTGATTCTCTGGAATTGTATTCGAAAAACATTGTGTTCGCCTTGATGTCAACAAGATGCAAATTGAAATGAAAATATTGTGAAAATGCTGGAAGAAATCGAAATAAATGAATTTGTGGTTTTTGGCTGAAGGTTTTTGCGGTATTATCGTCTTCTTACATAAGCAAAGCCGTTACAAATATGCCTATACGCACTATAACTTTACATTGAGCACGAAACCGCTTTCTCCCATATGGATATCGTTCTAAAAGTTCCTCCCATAAGTTGAAAAATATTTTTCTTCATGAATCGTTTTTATTATTACTTGTAAACACCTCGGAATATAACCGGAAGTCGATAAGCCTTGAGACTTGAAAATCAACCAAGCACTTGGCGAAATGATTCTCTCATTCATCTCAGAAATGAGTATTAGTTTAATGAAAAAAATGTCAAAATGTGTCGTAGAAAATTGCATTCTCTACAAAAAAAGCCTTCAAACAAATTTCACTAAACTTCTCCATTCCTGATGAGCCATGAACGAAATTATCTGTACATTCAAATGGAGTTCAGAATGAGAAATTTTTCAGAAGTAGAAAGGTTTGATATTTTATCTCGAATCAATGAGAAAATGGTGCCCCAATTGTCTTAAATACTTGAATCAGTAGAAAATCACTCTCCATTCCCTATTCTTTCGCCATTCAGAAATCGTTTTGGAGTGATAATGCATCAATGACTTTGAGAATTTCTCATCATGTGTGTCACTAGGTCTAGATATTCATCCGCACTCCAATTTCACTCAATACTCAATCTTCTCCCATTAGATGATTATCAAATTATTTACATTTTCTCCTGAATTCTTTCAAATTTATTTTCGGAATAATATGTCATTCGTACTCAATTGCTCTCACCATTTTACTCCAGAATTTCTGTTTTAATAATGTTCACCTTGGCCTCGAAATTCGTGACCTCGTCTCGACTCATATCTTGTAATTGAACCAGTTTACCAATCAATTTTCTTCATTCCTCTCTCTTTCACCCTCTGATAAAAATCTCAAACTGTTCTTCAACATCTTGTCAAGATCTTAACCATCAACTTCTTTTTTCTACAATTCCCATAAACTCGAAGAAATCACAGAAGAAACTTATTTTCCTCCAGAACCCTCACTCATGCTTCAAATAGAAATACAAGCAATCACCTTAGCAAAAGTCTTCTTCTGATACTTATGAATGTCTCTGAACTTTCACAATCTGCATTTTTTGTTTATCAATAGAATCTCATTATTTTTCAACCTAGTTTATCTCCAACTAACGATTTATAATACAAAACGCCTATTGTATGTATAGATTTTGCTGCACAGTTGCGTTTGCACTGTCTGAGGATGCTAAACACACGCCTGAGTATGTTAACATAAGGAATCGGCCCGAAGCTGCGCGAGTTGCTCCAACATCAGGTAAAATATGCAAAAATGAAAATTTTTGTCCTTTATAAATTTTTTCCAGGGAAGCGGGACTTCAGGATGAATTGTCGAAGGACTTTTTTTTATGGCAGGATCACTTGTTAACGAAATAACTCTTTAAAAAACTGAGTTTATTAGTAAAATTTTTTTAGATTGGATTTGAAAATTTGTTAATCAGATAATTATCGCGAAAAGCATTTGTAATTTTCTCCCATAACTCTGCAATTACCGAATGAAATGAATCGACCGAGTGAATACTACCACTTAAACTCTTCCTGAAACTCTCTAAAATTGATTTTTCAGACTTTGTGACCTCCCACAAGCTTCCCGAAGGCATCCTCTACCCTTCAGACGACGCTGAAGACTCCTCGGATGCTCCGACTCGCGCCCAACAGAAGCAAGAAGTGATCCAGCGTATCCAAAAGCTAGATTCCAAACTCCAGCCCCTCCGGCCCGTTCCCCAGAGCCTGGATCCTTTGAATCCCCTAAATTCCCCCAACGACTCCATCAACACCAACTCGAAGCGTCAAGCTCGAGTCCAGCTGGAGAATTTCAGCTCAACTGGCTTCATTCCTGAAGAATCCTCCGGCCATCTGAAGATCAGCTCTGGCTTCAGAAGACATGATGAGGACTATGAAGAAGACAATGAAGAGCCTCTAAAGGCCCAACAAAAATACCGACCAAAGCACCAAGATGATGATCTCCTTCCAGGTGTCCAAATTAGTGCAGAGTATCCAACCACAATGCGTCCAGTATTAACCACAGAGCGTCAGCAATACTCAAGGGCATCCTTTGACTTTGTCCCAGTCAACATAATCAGGGAAGACACCAAGGACAGCTGGACCCCCTTCGCTAACCGCAACTTTGATGACCTTGGTGATGTTAGTCTAGTTCCAGCAGGATCAAACTCACGTATACAAATAAAAAAAGGACCAAATGGAAAAGATTATGAGTATGAATATGTTTATTATTATTATGATGAGGAGGAAGAGGGTAAGGCAGGCGCTGCAAGCAGTAATCAGGAGGGAATCAGAACAACTCCATCATCATCCTCATCATCTAGGAGGAGCAGTGGTTCATCCAGTAGAAGTAAATACAGTTCTGTTGATCGTTCAACAACTGCTGAGCCTGTTAGCAATGAGGTTTTGCCCACTAGGATTGGAAACAGGGGGAGGAATTTGGAGAATGAAGAAGTGAGTGAGGAGAGATTGCCTACAAATACGAGATTTCCACCGAGATCAAGGTCCAATCATAACACTGGAACCACTGAGCCGAGTAGAAACAGAGGAAATAGGCCCAGAACAAATTTGGATCTCGTGGATTCTAGTAGCTTCAGGACTCATCAGGAGGGACCAGAGTTCCCTCAGACTTTGCCGAAAGGACCTGTGAGGTTCTTAGGGGTTACTCCTAATGAGAGTGGTGAGGGAGGGAGAGTGAGGGGCAAGCACAATCGGGTGCAGGATCTTGCGCCAGTTGTAGAGAGAGAGGAGGAGGCGAGGAGGAGACCTGCGACTGAACCTGTGGTGAGTGAGAAATAGATTTCTAGGGTTTCTGAGGAGTAATTATTGGATCATCTTAGTAAGGGATTGCTATAGGACATAATATCAGAAATTTTTCTTTTATGGCAAAAGATATTTGAAGTCACTTCCCAGAAATGTTGGAAACCTTTTCTGTTATTTATGAAATTTTTCACAAAAGAGGCCTCTCAATGATATTTTCTATTATCACTCATTATCGAGTCAAAACGTCATGGAATGATTAATAATTAAGACCCATTCATAAACATTCAGTTTCTCTATGAATTGTATTATTCTGAACTGCATGATTCATTTATTTATTCCAGCTTGAAGTAGAATTGAATCGTGGTCAGCCATCACGACCACTCCCCTCGGAAGATGATGAGACTTCTACCCTATCAACTCTCAGGGAGGATAAATTGGGTGAAGAGAAAATCCTTGATAGCACAACGTTAGATACTCCAACGACTGAGTACCCATCTGCCATGGATAAAGTCGCTCTCGATCTCTACGCATTCCTTCAGCAAGGTCAAAATAACCTGGTGGACAGTGCAACTGATGCTGAAGACTCTAACGAAAACACAACTCTGGTTGATGATGACTCAACTACAAATTTTCCCATCACAACTGATGCAAGTCCAACTACTGTTGAAGCAATCACTTCCACTGAGGCTCCCACCACCTCTACAACTACAACAACAACTACGACAACAACGACCACTACAGCGGTACCATCAACTCCTCAGATATTACCTGGTAGAGGTAAATTCAGGAGACCTGGGGCTCCTGGGACCGTTGGAAATCGTAATCGGTAAGTAACAAGTGAAAAATATCGATAACTTTAGATTGATTTTTAAATATTTTTGAAGGAAAGAGGTTCAGATGAATTCATCAGAGGATATCTTTTGGAGAAAATTAATTTCTCTCTCAAAAAAAATAATTGTGCAATCAACAAACATGTGATATTTACTACAAATTGTTGATTGCCAACTCTGTCGAAGAATATTGTCAATTCGATTTGACGAGCACAATTTATCAATATCACTATTTTATGCTCTTCTAGATTCAAATCCAATGGTTCCTCAACAACAACAACAACAGAGAGTTCTTCTCCAACAGAACCAACTCAGAGAAGAAACAGATTTGGGGGAAACTCAGGAGGCTTCAAGCGTCCCAGGCCCGCTTCGAAATCTGCAACGCAGGAAGAAGAGATCCAGAAGGATTCTGCAAGTTCTGTGAATGCTGAGAAACCTGTAAATGGAAGAAACAGGTACAGAGGAAATGGTTCAAGGACCCCAGTGTCCACAACATCTGCCTCAGTAATTTCATCAACATCATCATCGTTATCCGGAGCCACTCGGCCTAGCTTCAACAAAATCAACCTGAATCGACGAAGAGGACGACCTACGACAGTAGCTCCAGCTGGTAATGAAGAAAATCAGGAGAGTAGTGAAACTCGTGGCAGTGAGGGGATTTCTGAAGCCTCGACAACAACGAAATCACCATTGAGGCCTAGATTACCCGGTGTTGGACCCAGGCCCGTCAGACCTGGTGGTAAAATAAACTTGAGGAGACCTGGACAAACGACTACGACTACGGCAGCACCTGAGATACAGGAGGGAACTTTGGAGGAACCAGCTGGAGAGGGAACAGAGGAAGAAACTCATGAGGTAAGATGTGATTTAATTATTTTTAAAATGTCAAAATTGGTCATATCGGCTGGAGAATGGCTCACCCACGAAACCGGCCCACCCGAAAATTCTTCTTTTCGATTCTTTCTCGTTTGATATCTTCAAAATGGCTGCCCGGCTACTCAGAACTCGCGGAAAAAAATTGAAAAGCGTTAAATTAGAGAAAATGTCAAAATTGGCCATTTTGGCTCGAAGAAGGCTCACCCCTGGTACCGGCCAATCCAAAATTTTGCCTTTTCGATTCTTTCTCGTTTTATATCTTCATAATCGGTGCCCGGATACACAGAACTCGCGAAAAAAAATTTAGCATTATCTTAGCATTATTAGCATAATTTTTCGCGGAAAAAGTGAAGTAAAATATTTCTCATTAATTTCAGACACCAGCAGAAACAGTTCCCCCAACAAAACACACAACGGTGAACCCCTTGAATAAACTCCGCAACAGAAATCGTCTTCAAGTGCATCCAAAAACGACGACTCGATCGCCCCTGCCAGCCGCCCCAAGAAAATCACCTCTTCTACCTCGTCGTAGAACTACAGAAGCGCCAGTAGTGGAACAAACTCATGAAGAGTCGGCCACAGAGAGCAATGGCTCTCCAGAAGAGACTGAAGTGACCGAAGCTGCATTGCCAGAGACCAGTACTGCTGCTAGCAGTAAACACGAGGAATTCAGAGCTCGCACTGGATTACTAGCTCCCAGGCGTAGGATAGCACCCCGACGCCCTGGACAAATCATTGGTCGTGAATAATTTTACTTTCTCATGAAATAATGAAGTAGTCCAAGGGTGGTGAAATACGCAAATATAAAATTATTGTTGATTCGATGATTATTGAGGGGACTAATGAGTTAGGAAGAAAAAGTAAAAGGATCTTTTTTTTTTGTAAGAAATCAAAATCTCTACAAAAAATATGTGTTGTTTATCCACAAAATCACTCATTAATGAGATTATTCAACAATTGACGAGAATGCTTATAAAAAATATGCTTTTTCACGAGGAAATGTCAATTGGCCTCTTCTGTAGCTGATAAAATTCCATATAATACATGTCTCATCACACTTCTTCTCAAAATCAATCATTACTGGCATAATACAGCCATTAATAATTAAGAAGAATCACTTCACCACTCTTCTACTGAGTTTATTTGATAATTTAGAGAATCATGAAAGGAGAAACGAAAGGGGGGGGGGGGGGTAACAGGAAATGATTATTCTTAAAGAATCTCAGGAAGAAAAATAGAAGAGAAAATCGAAAATCAAAATTCGCACTCTGAGAATTTGGACAGTTATAGCTTCACACTTGAATCGTCCAGTGTTTAGACCAATGATCAAATTATTTGAATGATAACAGTTAATCTATTCGAATAAAATCTTTTTTCCTCTTTTAAAAATAATATTATGATCATCAATTAAAAATCATATGAAACTTTCCGACAATACTTTTCAATCAACTTTCTTTGATGACGGATATGAAAGAAAATAATTTGATTATTTCACCCAAAAATAAAGTCTTAGTTTAGACTCTCAGTTTAGATGAAATCAGAAGCGACTTGAGTCACGTATGGCGTCGACTTTGTTCAGGTATTTTTCGACTTAATTTGTGCCGGAAAAGGGAATATCGTCTTTTATCTTGAAACAAGTCGACCATATACTACAACCAAGACTTTTTTGGGTACTTTCTACACACTCATCGCACAGACAAGATTATGTAAACACTAGTCTAATATTTGCACTTGTAAATTCCATAAAAGTTTCTTCTCTATTATAAAAATGACCAGTGCATTACAAGTGCTGTACAATCTTTGTCAACTAGGTGGATTGTCGAAGAGATGTTTGTTTTCTTAAAAAAATTTCAAGGAATTTCCGCTCTAGAAAACTTTCTGGACTATGAAAAAATTGTTGATAATTTTCGAATAAAATCACTCATCACCAAAACGATGAAAAAAAATATTGAGGTTCGAGGATTACAATTCCTTGAGTTTTTCGTTTTTATTGAAATTGCCTAATCGATTGGAAAAGTGGATAATTTGCACGTTTCAAGTGAAGCATAAAGAATTTTTATGTTTCCTCAAATTTGGGGGATGATGCCTCATGTTAAACAGTGATGACTCCCAGAGTGAACTTAGTACCCTAATTTCTCATATATTATTTAATGTAATTGCATTAAAATTGTACGTCTTACTAGTGTCCATAGTAGGATACCATGTTTTCAATTTTCAATGTAAGTTTTTAAAAAATTGTGTAAATATACTTAATAAATATGTGTAAAGAAATAATCGGAAAATTTGATGACTTTACATAACTCTGCAGTAGAGCATTTATCATTATATATTCAATTTCGGTAGCACGTCTCGATATCTTTTACAATAATAATTCCGACAAAATAACTCCGACAAAATAACTTCCGACAAAATAACTTTACGACAAAATAACTTTGCGACAAAATAACTTTGCGACAAAATATCTATAATATTTATTTTTATGATACAATTGTTTTCATGTGATTTGAATATACTGCTCGTGGTCATGCCTCATGAGTCATGAGAAGCCGGCAAATCAATTTATTGATCCATAAACGTTATGAGAATTACGATGATCGATTGAAGATGGTAATTGAAGATTATGATAGCGATGGTATTTATGAATATTTGAAAAATGTGGCGAAAAATGTGCAATTCTAAAAGAGGAAATTTGAGGAAATTGTTACTAATTACATTTGTGAAATTAAAGATATTGATTCTTGATTGAAATGTGTGATTCTAAAAAATGAGATTTGAGGAAATTGTTATTAATTATATTTGTGTTTGTCGCAAAGTTATTGTGTCGCAAAGTTATTGTGTCGCAAAGTTATTTTGTCGCAAAGTTATTTTGTCGGAAGTTATTTTGTCGGAGTTATTTTGTCGGAATTATTATTGTAAAAGATATCGAGTCGTGGAGCCTTCAATTTCCTAACAATTATCGTATATATACCAGTTAAGGGGTACCAGAAAGTACTACATAAACCCCGTTTTTGAACGGACTTCAAAATGTAATCAAGAATCAAAATGTAATCACTTTTATGTCAGAAATGGGTGAATCTGACGAAAAGTGTGATAACTTTCCCAGAAATAACCTTCATCAATCAAATGTTCAAATGGAAGAAAAATGTCTCAGATCATTAGGCTGGCAGTCCTGCTATAATACAATTTGCATTAATTCATGTTTTGTGATTTCCTCCAATTTTCATCATTCTATAATTATCAACTTCCAAAAATATCTACTTAGTTTAACGATATTGTTCTTCGTTTTCTTTTATCTCTTGTGCACGAGCAATGCCGGGGGGTATATGACTTGACATTAATGATAACGAAAAATCATTAGAGTAGAATTCGACGTACTTACTACAAAATAACTTTGCCAAGGACGTTAAATTTTAATGAGTCATCATTTTTATCAGATTTTCGAGGCTGAAGAAATCGAATGAGGATGAAATCGAATGACATTAGAAATCAATGTACCTACTGCGGTTGTTCTGGTAAAAAATGCCCACGCAATTTTGATAAGCGATTGATTATTTCCGTTGAATTAATCACTGATAAGAATAATCTCAGTCAAATACGATTTGGCTGAGGATGTTCAGCCCACAATATATATCTGATTCTTATCTCCGCCTTACCGAGGTTAAAATCGCTCGAAATTATGAAATCACCGGAAATTTCCAATTTTCTCACAATGTTAAAAAAGTAGATTATGATTTGCACAATAATGGAGAAACCATTACTCAAATATCTAAAATTAGATGATGAATCTTATATCCATGGATTAATATTTGGAATGAGTTGTGAATAGCAAAACATAACTCATCATTTGAAAAGGTCTGCATATTCCAAATGAAGGATAATGTCAAATATGAAATGTACAGTAAGCAATGAGAGGGCGAGAGTATTGCATGAATAGTCTTCACATGTTCTTTGAAACGTAATTTCTAAAAATAAATAACTCCTACATTCTTTAATTTCATTATATTTTAATACAACAATTTTGTTATTAATATAATTTCATCATACTTATACTACATCAATTGGTATCCTTAATCTATCAATTTCCATCTAACAATTCAACTTGATAAGTCAACATGGCGAATTTACAGGCATATCATATAAGAGTAATATTCTATGACTCAATTTACTGATTGAACTAGCATTGAGAATCATCAAGGACCATTTTTTTAAACTGAACTCTCGCCTTATCTTCGAAAATTTTATCTTTAGTAAGTTTATTACATCTCAAGGTAATCAGTGGGACCGTCAGATTTCTAAACGCTTTCTTGGTTTTGGTTATGCTGTTGAAATCAAGATTTAATGCATCCGTAAGATTGAGGCCATTAAAAGTGTCTGGCTGAAGAACCTTCAGATTATTGTTGTTCAATCTGATAGATCGAATATTTAATCCCTGGAAAGCGAATGGTTCAATATGGTCTATGTTATTTTGTGTCAAATGGAGATTAGTCCTTGGTGAAAGTCCCTCAAAAACTCCCGTACCCACCGTACTTATTTTGTTGTTATGGAGTGACAAGACCCTTAGATTTGGAAGATTTTTGAAGACTCCCACTGGCAAATACTCTAATTCATTATGTGACAAATCAAGCCAATCGAGGCCCAAATCACAAAAAGTGCCATTTCCAATTTCACTTATTTTATTATTAGACAAGAATAAAGTCTTCAATCGGGGCAGATGACTAAAGATCGTTCCACGCAGTGCGGTGATTTCATTGTGGCCGAGCGTGATTACTTCCAATGCATCAAGACCATCGAACATATCAGGTGGCAGATCAGTCAGAGGATTGTTTTCAATTACAATACTTTTCAAATTATGAAACTTTTGGAATGATTTACCTTCAACTACGGTCATATTGTTGGTATCCAGAATAAGCCGTGTCAGATTTAGATTAATGTTCGAGAAGGTATCGGATGTGATGGATGTGATGATAACTTCCACGAGCATTAATGACTTGAGTTTTGGAAATTCCGAGTGAAAATGGTCAGGCAGATTCTTGAAATCCATTCTGGATAAGCTTAATTGATTAAGAGATACAAAATCTTTGAAGAGATTCGGTGTTGATGGAAACTCTGCACAATCAAGCCACAGTTCTCTAACAGATGACGTGCCATTGAATGATCCTGGTATCAAATCAATCATTTTACGGGAACAGTTTTCAGCTTCAATTGACCTCAATGTGAGTTGAGTGAAGTTGTTGGGTTGGAAGGCATTTCGTTTTATTCCAGAGAAATGTTCCAGACACAATATAAGTTTTCCTTCGCATTTTTCTTGACAGAAATACGTGTCGTATATACATACCGAATGACGAGCAGTCTCTTCAGTACATTTTGTTTCTTTTACAAATGTTATCGCTCCAGAGGTTGTACGAATTTCATGAAAATAATTCTTAAATTGTACGTCGGAAGCGATGGAAGACGTTGATACCACAATGAAAAACAAAGTCAGTGATAATTTCCACATTTTTGATGCTTTCACACAATAATTATAACAGATTAGATTGATGGAAATATTTACGTATGTATAGCCCACTGGAGCGCTATGTATTGACAGAGTGCGGTGAGCTGTTTTCGCTTTTATGTTAAACGATTTGGTGGCCACGTATTGTGATCGTTATCTGTAGTATTGGGTGACGAAGAGGGAAAGAACATTAAAAGTCATTAGAATTTTTAAAATAATCCACCCATTACAAATATTGTTTTCGAGGTAAATTTCTATGACTTGCCGACGCCAAAATATCCAATGACCTTCAGCCACAGGCAGGGTTGGGCAAGTAAATTACATAAGGTAAATTACTTGGTTTTAGACACGTCAGAAACAGGTAAATTACTTCAAAGGTTTCTTACAATTTTCGACACTATCTAATGGTCTATCGTCGCGATGGAATTTTTCGGAGAAAATTCATGAATTTTCAAAAACTTTCGATAATCGTCTCCATTTTGATAATTATTGAAAGCCTCTTATGATTTTTTCAATAATTCTATCATTTAGACTAGTGTTGAAAATATCTTGAATAGCTTGGAAAACCACGAAATTCTTGATGACTTTTTAACGAGCAAATTCTAAAAATATCTACATCGTAATGATTTTTCAACGTTTTTGTTATTCGTTTTGATGATAAAGAAAATTCATTAGAATGGAATTCGACCTAAAAAAACAACTCTGCCTAAGTACGTCATATTCTCCGGTGAATAAATAGAATGAGAATAAAATCGAATGAAAATTGTTGAAAAGCAATGTATCTGATGCGGCTATTCTGGTAAAAATTGCCATGTCATTTTGATGAGTGATTGATTCGTTTCGCTGAATTAATCACTAATAATAATAATTTCAATCATACACGATTTGACTCAAAATATTTATCCCACGAGATGTCCGGTCTTTATTTTGAAGAAAAAATAGACCACGCACCGATGTGTTGAAATGCGCTGTATTTTTATTATTTTTTTCTGGGGCTGTTTTTCTACATCCTTACCGGATGAAAAAAAAAAAAATATTGTTGTATTGTCAAAATTTCAATTGAAAGTTATGTTCAGAATTTTTTTGAGGAATAAGTTTCTATGGAAAAAATGAGCATACGCTTTTTGTGTATTTTAACCCCATTAAATCAATAAGATTTCACTCATATGATTTAAAAAAAAGAGTAACTCGGCCTTCATAGCTAGCACTTTCGTTTAATCCAAATATCTGACTCTTATGCCTAATCTTATGCCATCTGCCTTATGTGATTCCATCCCCAGAGGATTTTTCCTATAGAAATGTTTTAATACCAAACTGAGTACCGCTAATCGCATTTTCTAATGTTTATGACAATTTTTGACATTTTGAACGTTTTAGACGTAAATTACCGGTATTTGACAATGTCACGTCGAAAACTTCCATCTGTGAGATACAGTACTCAACAGAAGTTTTGTCCCACTCAGCCGTATAGTTCAATGGCAGGGTTGGGCAAGTAAATTACATAAGGTAAATTACTTGGTTTTAGACACGTCAGAAACAGGTAAATTACTTCAAAGGTTTCTGACAATTTTTGACACTATCTGATGATCTATCGTCGCGATGGAATTTTTCGGAGAAAATTCATGCTCCATTTCGATAATTATTGAAAGTCTCTTATGATTTTTTCAATAATTCTATCATTTAGACTCGTGTTGAAAATATCTTAAACAGCTTGAAAAACCATAAAATTCTTCTGATGACTTTTTAATACATCGTAATGATTTTTCAACGTTTTTGTTATTCGTTTTCTTTTATCTCTTGTGTCCGAGGAATGTCAGGGTGATCAGCTAGGCAGTAATGATAAAGAAAATTCATTAGAATGGAATTCGACTTACAAAACAACTCTGCCTAAGTACGTCGAATTCCAATCTAACAAATAATAATTTTTATCAGTGATAGATTTTCTCCGGTGAATAAATAGAATGGGAATAAAATCGAATGAAAATTGTTGAAAAGCAATGTATCTGATGCGGCTATTCTGGTAAAAAATTGCCGTGTCATTTTGATGAGTGATTGATTCGTTTTGCTGGATTATTAATCACTAATGAGAATAATTTCAATCATACACGATTTAACTCAAAATATTTATCCCATGACATGTCCGGTCTTTATGTCGGAGAAAAAAATAGACCACGCACCGATGTGTTAAAATGCGCTGTATTTTTATTATTTTTTTCTGGGGCTTTTTTTTCTACATCCTTACCGGATGAAAAAAAAAAATATTATTGTATTGCCGAAATTTCAATTGAAAGTTATGTTCAGAATTTTTTTGAGGAATATCTTTCTATGGAAAAAATTAGCATGCGCTTTTTGTGTATTTTAACGGCATTAAATCAATAAGATTTTACTTATATGATTAAAAAAAAAAGAATAACTCGGCCTTCATAGCTGGCACTTTCGTTTAATTCAAATATCTGACCCTTATGCTTAATCTTATGCCATCTGCCTCATGTGATTCCATCACCAGAGGATTTTTCCTATAGAATTGTTTTAATAGCAAACTGAGTACCGCCAATCGCGTCTTCTAATGTTTATGACAATTTCTGACATTTTAAACGTTTTAGACGTAAATTACCGGTATTTGACCATGTCACGTCGAAAACTTCCATTTGTGAGATATGCCCAACCCTGCTCATATGATTTAAAAAAAAGAGTAACTCGGCCTTCATAGCTAGCACTTTCGTTTAATCCAAATATCTGACTCTTATGCCTAATCTTATGCCATCTGCCTTATGTGATTCCATCCCCAGAGGATTTTTCCTATAGAAATGTTTTAATACCAAACTGAGTACCGCTAATCGCATTTTCTAATGTTTATGACAATTTCTGACATTTTGAACGTTTTAGACGTAAATTACCGGTATTTGACCATGTCACGTCGAAAACTTCCATCTGTGAGGTATGCCCAACCCTGGCCACAGGCATACTCATACCTAGACATTGATAATTGAATAAAATATAGAATTATTATCCTCACCGCGCCGAAGGATTATGACACATTTGTCACAAAAATACTTATCGGCCCTAGTGACATAATCTACTATTATTTCATATATTGAATAAAACGAATAATAGGTGTTTATCGACATCATTTCTCCCATATCGTCGTTCGATCTCCATTGATGACGATAAAAAAATTTCTACTCTACCGACACTGTTTGACCGGCGGAAAATCTAAACGAACGCACAATCAAAATTATGAACTGTTTCTTGTAAATAGCTATTGTTTCTTGTAAACATTGAACTGTAAAAAGTCAATTTGGACCGTTATGGAGGTGTAAACAATATTATTCTTTTCAGCATAAACAAAAGCAAACCCCCCCCCCCCTTTCCGCGAAATATTGCGCCGTCCAGGCGGTAGCAGTCACATGCGAACGCACCAGAAGGTATTATTGCACTATGTATAATAATTTTAGTGCCGCTAGGGCCGTCGAAACATACAAAACTCTCTGTTCGGAAAAACTTGCAGCAAAAACCTTGAAAAAAGCTCGACGAATCATTCAGATCCTCAAAAACTGTCAATAACTTTTAAACCCACGTAATTAAACAACTTGACATCAGAGCGATAATGCAGAATCGACAAAAACACAAGTAAAACCGCACCCGGGGATTCTGTTCATGCCACACCGCACAAAGGCAACAATTTGTCTTCATTTGTAAGTACTGATACTCAATGGAATGATTAAAGAATGCCTGCAACTGAAAATTAATTAATCCCTCTCTTTCTGCGCGATTAATTCATACGTTGCGCGATTATCAATAAATAACAGAGAAGGGGAATTAATGAGGACGCGCGTATACGGACAGGCACGCGCTTATCGATAGTCGGGTAAAAGGTAGATTGAGTTGAAAACGACCGAGCTGTGTAATAAAAACAATAGAATTTTTATTGTAATTTTTTTCAATTTTCATTCTAGGTTGTAGGTACATACAATAGAGGTAACAGTCGCAGTGGCGCGCGCCTTCTTGCAGGTTGTGCTGAACTGTTTTGATGAGAATTTTGGGCTATATTTATGATTTATCAGAGTAGATTTGAAATATCGCGAGAGGTTGAGGAAATCTAAATAGTGCGATAGAAACTAATTGAATTTTCAAACATCACCAAATTCAACATTAGTCATTGTTGATTACACATTATTCCGGTAACAATTCATTTCAGGAGAAAATCTGAAAGAAAAACGTTATTGGAAATTCATTCATCTACCAAATATCAACAGACAAGAATAAATTTTGACCCCTCCACAAAACTGATTCTCTTGGAATTTTCTCAACGAATTTTCCAAGTTTTCTTTCTTAAAAAAATCCAAGAACAAGAACTGAGATTTCATGGCGGGAAATTTATATGGAAAAAAATCTCAACAAAATGATTTGTCGAGTTGTATAGAGATATTCCAATTTATTAACTTTTTTTTTGCAAAAATTTTACATTAAATATATCCATTTTTTTAACAACGAGTGAGAAGCTATGTCGTTTCCAATAGAATCAGCAAAATCAAATGGATTATCCCCTAGAATTCCAACAGAATTTTCCTCTCGAGTGTGTTGAGATCTCCTCTAGAATTTTCTTGTACGTGTTTACATGAAAATTAATCACTTTGATCCCTATTTTCATGTTACAGAGCATGCGAATCATCTAATCCCTGAAAAATGGAGCAGCACCGTTCAGAACTTTACATAATCCACGAGGAGCAGATTCTGGAAGCAATCGATCAACTCCGTCGCCGAAAAGCACGTCCAGATGCCGATCGAATCTGCAACTACCTCCTCCGAAAATTTTCAGTAGACGCCAGGGACACAATCGCCGATTTGCACCGTTTGATTGAAGCAGAGAAGGTCATCCAGGTCGATTACAAGGGGAACACTAGTTACAGGAATGCTTCAAAATGGTCCCGCCTCCAGCTATACAAAAATCGTCCAGAAGGATTCGTAAAAGAAAAGTTGAACTCGAGCATGATGGCTTCTGCCTTTGCAGAACTCCTCGTGGAAGAGCCAGACTACCTAGACCAAGGAGTCCCTGCATTCCGCCTCATTGAGCAACTCCTCGACGGCATCTCCAATCCCACATCCAGAAAAATGGTGGAGGACTTTCTTGCTAAAGAAGTCTCAACTGGAAACGTAACGAGAATGAGTAATGGTAACTATTCCTTGGTAGGAACGAGTGATGTCTCCAGCAATACGTCTCTTCAGATGGACAAGGATGAATCTGATAGTCCTGATAAAAATTCCAGAAGGTATTCCAGCGAGACTGGAGACTCTGGAAAGGACTCTATACACAAAGAATCAAATTCAGATTTTTTTGGGTTTGATGATGGGGGAAATTGTGACTCTAGAAGTGATAATACTCCTAGATCCTCGAGACAAGCGAGTCCTAAGGATGATGGTGGAAAGGGGGATGGGTTTGATGGAGTTAACAAGGATGCTGAGGATTTGAACAAGAACGTTAAGGCGGTTGATGAGAAGGGGCAGGAAAAGATGGAGAAAACTGAAGAAGGATCTGGGAAGGGTGAGGAAAGTATTAGGACTGGGAGGAGGTCGAGTAAGAGTGAAAGGAAACAGAGGCTACTGGTGAGGCCTGATGACTCGATGGATTTGGAGATTAAATTTGAGGATTTTGAGAGACGAGAGGAGAAGGAGAGAAGAGGAACAAGAAGGAGACATGAAGTGGAGGAGGAGCAGAGTGAGGAAAGGGAGGATGAGGAGACTGGGAGGAGTAGTAATAATCAGTCTCCGACAGGAGGAACCGTGGGAGGGTTTAGGAGTGCTAGAAGGAAGGTTCGTTGGCTATTCTAAATTTATCGTTTTGTATTATTAATGTAATAATTTTCTTCCTTTCAGAGAGCTAAAAAAGTATTTGATCCATCGGACAGTAATGTGCCTAAACGTAAAAGAGGGAGGCAGCCTCTTGCGAGTAAAATCACTGTCCAACCGCCCCAAGAGCGCCAGGAAAGTCCTCCGAAGGCTACCAACAAAGAGGGGCCAAGCAGACAGTGCAGTTTGTGTGCCAAGGATAAACCAGAGTCACTCGTTGCATGTCGTGACTGCACAGTCAGAGGTAAATCTTTGCGACTGGATATTGATGGGTGGATATTTTTATTGATTTTTTTTTTGCTATTTTTAGCTCATCCAGGATGTATCTGGAGTCCCGAGGACCTGATCCACAAGGCTGGAGGTAGTTGGCAGTGTGAGAGGTGCAAAACATGCTGTGTTTGCTGTGAAACTTCAGAAACAGTAAGGAATATTCCAAAGATATACGCAACATATTCTGCTCATTCATCAATTAAAATCATCAATACTCGAACAATACTTTGAAACACCACTGGAAATAATGGAATCAGAAAATAATTTTCAAATTCTTGATTATTCCAGGGAGCGTTGATAACATGTATATCATGTGACGAAGCTTACCACTACGTTTGTCACACACCTCGAGTCCCATCGTCAAAGTCCCATTCAAAGTGGCACTGCAGCAATTGTACTGAGAAAAAACCACCAAAGGTAACTTCAGTGACAGCGCCAGAGAAGTCTCAACCATCTCGACCAGATACACCAACAAACCCTCCACAACTGCCACCAGTTCTTAGCCCCCAAGTCTCTCCGACTCGAAGTTCACTTGACCATAATGATGATGAGGTGTCTCCTCGTCATGGAATTGATCCTAACATTCCTGATGCCTCCGATTGGACCTCTGAACAGGTTTATCAGTATTTCGCAAGGCTTTTTCCAAAGGAGGCTGAAGTGTTCAGAGTTCAGGTGTGTAGAAAAATTTTGTTACAGTGAATTGGTTAATTAATCTCATCAATATTATTTGCCATTATTTGTGGAGAATATTATGAATTATAATCAATCAATCAATAATTTCCCCATTTTTTCCCAGGACATCGATGGTCACTCTCTGCTTTTAATGAGACGTTCAGACGTTCTCATTGGCCTCGATCTTCTTCTTGGACCAGCACTGAAAATTTACAGACACGTACTCAAACTACAAATGCGCCGTGACGATACTCGTTTCTACTGGTTATAGAAAATCAACATGTGAAAGTTAATCATCATCTACAGAAATGATTTATCTCTCTTTTAGTTAATCAATCAATTCCATTCTATATAAAAAAAATCGATCCAAGAAAATTGTTTGTTCTTCTCAAATTTTTGAAATAACTCCTCAGTTGAGTGGTAAAGCGTAACAGAACAAATCAAACATGAAATCATTCCGATTGTGAGTGATTTTCTTGGAAAAAATTGTCAAGAGGCATTTTTTAATGCGAATACAGTTTTTTGATTCCCACGAAATCACTCGTTTTCATCAAGTCAGAATCATGATTAACAACAACTTTAACTCGTTACGTTTCATCACTCCGTAACAATATTTAATGCTCACTCCTCTTCATACATGATAATATTAAACTTCTATTATCTAATACATTAGATTCTTGAAAACTTTAATTACATCAGAATGTGGATCTTGAGTCAGAAATGAGAAATGTTCTAGTGTGAAGAATCTACAAAAATCTGAAGTATATTTAATTATACGCTCATCGCAAAACTTCGATTAATAAATAAAATGTTTTACATAAAAATTTTAGAAAATTCCATTCTTCTAATATAGACTATAGTCGACAATCAAATCACAAAGTCGCTTTTTCTATATCGTATATCTAAAACCAAAAGATCATATATCTCAAAATTCCATTTCTCAGATATCTAATGCCAGAGGGTCGTATATCCATACATATTTTTCTGCATTTTCACGTATAAATACTCAAGACATTTTTATATCCAGTGTTTATGAGAGACATGACCTTGACTCGGCTGATAATTTTGCACGCGGCTAAGGATTCTTTATTTTACCACCCTAGGTTAGAAATATACTATTATACATATCCACCTCCAGCTGGATAAATAAGGTCGAACGTTCCTGTGAATAATGGTTGTGTATAATTTCCATTAGTTGCGCGCACAGTTGTCAATAGTCGGATGCGATAATCTATGGTTTCCTTCTTCAAGAAAAAGCGATAAACATTCAGAGGAAAATGTAGGCCGGACGTTTTTCTCCTATCTCCCTAAGTATAGAGAAAAAAAGATGGGTATATTCTGAAGCAAATAGTAGCTGAAAAGACTTGGAATCTTCAATAATCCTATACTACAATATGTTGTTTACTGTACACGATAATATTATCATATAGGATGGGTGCCCATAGGTATTTTGCATAATGATCTATATTAACAAATCGACTGATATTTGAGGTGGAATTAAAAGCAAATATAAAAGAATAATTGCTCACCGCCAACACAGGACATCCTTCAGGAATACCAAGAACTTGTCGCACTAAACTTCCAACGTTGGAATCCAGGTTTTCTGTATCGCAGAGGAAGTCTGAATCAGAGTACATGTATTCCCAGTGTGAATTTCCGAGCCAATCTGTTTCCATGCCTAGTACCATATAATCGATCTGGATGGAGAGAATAGAAAAGTTATGAATACAAGTTCTTTAATGAATGACATTATATATTTCAAGGTTACTTTTATTAAACTTTCTTCCGTTATGTTTCTCTTGAATTTGATCCAGTCAAATCTCCAATGGATGAGCCGGGTATCATTCTGGTGGATAAGTCTTGATATGCCCTGCCAATAAGGGTTGTTTGGAATTCTAAGATTCGATGGCCAGATGTCAGTGTCAATGTATAAGAACATTTCCTGAAACGGATCATCTTCTTCAGTTTTTCAGTCCATCAACCGAATTGCTGAATATCAGGGGGGGGGGGGGTGCAAGAGTCGATGACCATCAGAGAAAGTTCACTTTCATTGGGTTTCTGGGACCTCCCCCCCCCCCCCCACACCCTCAAAATTGCAAGTGTCGCGATGCACCGCAAGAGGTAATGGGCAGTCATGATTACTAGAAATAACTATTATTCAATGGAAAAAAAAAAAAAAAACAAATTTCAGCCTCAGTGAAAACTCTTTTTAATTGTCGTTCTGGGAACTCTCCCCACCCACTTTGAATATTTCAAGTGCCTAGGTACACCGCAAGAGGTAATGGATTGTTATCAGAGTGGGATCGGATTTTTTTGGAAGATGCAAAATGCTTCTTTCGAGAAGTAGGAAGCGAGTGATTTGTGACTGATGCACATATAGATGAGGCAGCTAAGCTCAAAATCAATGGATAATCCAATTTTATGGTACTTACGTTTTCCGGCAGATCACCCTGCAAGAACTGACCAGCTCGAGCCATGGATAATATAAAAAGCAAATAAGTAACATGTTTCATAGTTAAACGTTGAGAATCGAAGACTAATGAATGCTTATTATGAATGTCTCCTTATATAAAGCCACATCAGCATCCACCTTATGATTTGTAGGCGTATATGCGGACATTGGAAAATTGAAATTTTAATGTCGCGAAAATCAATGAAATCGGATAATGAGAATTTACATGGTGACTATAAGGATTCACTATTTAGCCGATTATATCACGAAAAACCGCCGACAAGATTCCATAATTGTCACCTTCAGGCGTTCCAATCGCCACAATGACTATCGCCAAAATTGTTGCTGCATCTGATTTCGACTGAATTACAGCGGTGGCTGTTGCCAAAATTGTCGCATTCGATATTGCCTCAAGTGTAAGTGTAAGTCTTAAGGAGGAAGACGAGCAAATGACGAGCAAAGGATGGGAAAAAAGGGACATATGCCTCAAAGTCGATATTGAAGTTAAGTGTTTTTCTTTTTTTTTCTACTAATTTTTATCTATTCATTCAAAATGAATAAATAAATTCAACAAAAACTAGAAGACTTGATTCATATTTTACATAAAATAAATTATTGATTTATTGCAAATATGTCATTTATTTCTTGACAAACGTTCCTCTTTCCCCGGCGGCTCCTAATATGATAAGCATAAATCGATGTTTTGACATTGACCCCATTTTTAATGATTCTTTAATGATCAAATTTGTAAAATATCCAGAACATCCAGAAGAATAAGAAAATGTTAACAATGAAATTCCAAAAATATCTACAGCATAATGAATTTTTTTTTAGCTCGGCTCTTCATTCTTCATTATCTCTTCTGCCTAAACATTGCCGTAAGGGGGGGGGGGGTTAGTCATTAACCCCTCACGTACGGGGCTCTTTTAACACCGAGCGTAGCGTGCGTTCAATATGACCCAAATTTGATGACTTCTAACTGATAGAAAAATGTCAAGCCGATATGTAATCGAAGCTACAGATTTCAGATGATGTTTGTATAGTTGGGATTTTGGAAATGATCGATTTTGAGAGGAACTTCTCATTTTCACATGGGTCAGTGCATCGACCCCGGCCTTAAGGAGTTAATGAAGTGAAAATTATATAATACATGATTACGAATGATCACAGTACACAAAACCCTCTGAAAAAAGAAAAAAAAATGAAATTCTATATAATTATTATTATTAATTCGAGCATGGTTACGATTCCTTTATCTTTCCCAAATTCCTGGGGAAGAATTGTTCGGAAAACGTATGTCAAATCGCAGCCCCAAGCTCATATATCAGCAGCTTAACGCTGTTATCAATGGTTGATCATGCAGAAATCGTGATTGTCTGAAGAATTACAGAATGAGAAGCCCACTTTATCAGTAATTTTGAAAATCCACTCCGTCTTCAAGCGAAGGTTCGAAAACACTGATCTATAATGAGAAATAAAAATCAAATTTGATGGATTGGTTGCACCACCTATTCCGGATGTGATTGGAGAACATTTTATAAGTCTTTTTTTTTTTTTGTTCAAAATTGAATTTCCTACGAAAAATGTCTTTTAATGATTTCACATATTACTCATTACAGAGAGATATTTCACCTAAGACACGAAGATTTCCATCAAATTTATAATTGGGTTGTTGCATGAAATTTTTTTATCGATAAAAATGATGGAATACGAAAATTGGGTGAGAAATATGAGATACGTATTTTTTTATTTCGGAAAATACTGAAAAATCAGGAAGTTATAGCGAATTGAAGTAACGTATGCACTATGACGTCACAATGCTTTTTATATGGCGTGACGTCATAGTGCAGACATTTTTAATCGTCCATAACTTATTCAATTTTTATTATTTTTCAAAATAAAAAAATACGTATCTAATATTTTTCATTTAATTATCATATTCAACAATAAAAAAATTTCATGCAAAACCCCAATTGTTTGAAATAAACTGTACAATATTTTTTTATCAATTCCATGATTGTCCTGAGATTAACAATGTTAACGACCCAATGTCAAGATGCGATTTTTATAGCTCATGAAATTCCCCACAATAATTGCCCTCTGTTGTTCTCTCTCATCACTACACATTAGCGCGATTATTTAACAATTACTAACAAATCCTCGAAACAAATTTCAACAAATGAGGAACGAGAATCGAATGTCGTCGATCCGTCGCGCCCGTGTCCCAGCAATTCCATTGGTCGATGATTCGCGTATTGCGCCCCCCAACAGCTGCAAATGTAAATAAGACAATTACAGAGACCACGTGGAGCGGTTGACGATCGTAAGAGAATTATTGTATCATTTTTCTTTTCAATTTTTTACTCAGTGTTAGGGAGGGGCGTGCAACGTTCTCTGCAATTGTTTGCGGAGACTTGAACATCACAAAGTGGGGGTGACGTTATTTAACCAAAACGAATGCACTTTTGACGCTCATTCGTGGCTCATATCAGCACACATCGAGACACGAGTTTTTACGTGTTTCATCATCTGCAATACTTTGCAATAACAATTTAATACTGACAACTGAAACCGAGATAAGAATTCAACTTCACGGTGAGTTTTTTTTATCGATATTTGAAAATCAAAGGGAGATTGAAGAATTTTCATAAAGACCTTCTTTTCCTAAATTTCACTCCATTCTACGAAACAAGTTTCTACAAAAGTTTTGCTATTACTTTTTAATACCGAATTACGAAATTAATTTACTTATCATTACTTTGGTAATCAGTTCTCTATCATTTCAATCTTGCCATTAACTTTTTTATTATGCAGGAAAAAAAAAATCCACGATATTTCGTCACTTGAATTTCTGAGAATATTCAAAGATAAAAAAAAATTCCTCTAATTTATTTTTATTGCAAGGCTAACGAATTTGGCATGCTGTGAGTTAATTGCCAATCTCCGTATTTTCCTTTTATTATTTTATAATTTTTGAATTTTTACAGAATCATGCCGACTAATACTGAGGATGGCTTTGCCACTAAAGCCATTCATGCTGGACAGGATCCATTACAATGGAGCCATTGTTCTGTCGTTCCACCACTTGTGATGTCGTCTACTTATCGACAAGACGGACCTGCTCAGCACCGAGTATGTTTATTACTTGTGTTCATTGATAAATAATTGGGAGTGAGAGAGTAATTAGAAAATTGACAAGAGCTTTCTCTAGTAAAGCCTTCATAGTTGATTTTTTCTGGTATCACTCATTACTGAGCTAGTTCAATAATTAACAAGAATTACTCATGAAACTCGATGATTTCATTTCAATGTACCCTTTTTATAGAGAAGAAAATTGCTTGGAAAACAGTTCTCAGATTATTGAAGAAAAAAAAAACTATAATTTCTCTCTCAAAGGTCTAAAGGACAAGAAAAATGAATTCAAACGTTCACTATTTAAATAAAAAAAAAGTCCAAGTGCCTTTCTCTTCTATGAATAATAATTCTTAAATTTATTTTTAAAGGGTTTCGAATATGGGAGAAGTGGCAATCCCACGCGAAATGTTCTGGAGACCTGTTTAGCAGCAATCGAAAATGGAAAACACGCTTTAGCATTTTCCTCGGGTCTCGGTGCAACGACAGCTCTGGCATCTCTCTTGAACGCTGGTGATCACATTATCTGCTGTGATGACGTCTACGGCGGCACTAACCGATACTTCAGAACTTGCTGCTCCAAGAATAACATAAAAATCACATTCACAGATGCCACGAATATAAAAAATGTCGTAAACAGCATTCAACCCAACACCAAGGTATTATTCACTACTTTCTTTGTTTTTATTTCCATTCTCTCCTCTTGCAGAGTGAAACTGGATTGACCTGTGGTTAATCTGATGTTCACCTTTCGTAATTCGAGCAGATGACTTTTTTTTCTTATTTTCCTTTTTTTTCCTTTCGATTCATGGTGGGAATGCAAATATTTATGTGTAAGCAATTATGACAAACTGTAATATTTTCCTCTTGTGGATAGGAATTGCAAATGACAATGGAGGGTAGAGGTTTATAGAATTCTACAAAAAAAAGGCTTGTAACATTTTTTCACTATTCACTCATTACCTGAGATTATTACAGATTAATGTAAATTTGTGTCAAATGTTATTCGTCAATTTGTGAAGTGTTTCATCAATCATCTTCATACTATTAGGAGGAATCATCAGAGAATCTGTCTTTTGTAGAGATTTTCGTAAACTACAAACTTGAAATAATCTACTATATCTGTGAGTTTCGAAGATACTCGCAAAATAATGTGTTTCGTATTTTTTAGACCAATCCTCCAAAAATGTTAATATCTCTCTCTCTGGTTCAATATAGACAATTATCAATTTCAGATGTTGTGGCTTGAAACACCAACGAATCCTCTGCTGAAAATAATCGATATAAAAACCGTTATTGACGCAGTCAAAGATGTTAGATCCGATATTATCGCCGTCGTTGATAACAGCTTCGTCACGTGCTACTTCCAAGTAAGTAAAAAATTCAAACACTTGACAAAACATTCATTAAGAATTTTTAATAAACAATTGTCTGAAAGATCCTGAATAATGATAATTTCCTTTAGACAATTACGTATGTTTATTCTACAAGCAACTGAAAAACAACAAGTTTTATGAGGAAATGTCAAAAAAATTTCTTTGTAACTGATTGTGAGAAAATTTTCTACAAAATTATAATTCATTGCATTTATTTAGAAACCATTGGAGCTCGGTGCTGACTTTGTAATTTACTCACTAAGTAAATTTATGAATGGACACTCTGATGTAATCATGGGTGCTGTTATAACACGGAGGGATGACCTTGAAGAACGACTTCGTTATATCCAGAATGGTGATTGTCAATTTTTAGAGTTGAACTGATAAAATCTATTTTTCTCATTTGATTTTAATTAACAATTTTTTTTGTTTCAGCTCTGGGAATTGTTCCATCACCTTTTGACTGTCATCAAGTCAATAGAAGTCTTAAAACTTTGGAAGTTAGGATGGAAAAGCACATGACGAATGGTTTGGCGGTGGCAAAGTTTCTGGAAGCACATCCGCATGTAGGACAAGTGTTTCATCCATGTAAGCAGCGTATCCATGAGTTTTTTAGTTATTTTTTTTTTATTCATTTCCATCGGAAGTTTAAATTTTATAGTAAAGTGGTGCAATTGTTGTTCGTTGAATGATTATCTAGGAAATGAGAGGCTTATGATTGATAATGTCACGAAAGTTTCATCATTGAAGGTTATTATGACGGATAAAATAGATCTTTTGATAATTAACTTCCTGGATGTAATCACCCTGAAAATCTATTTTTACTCTTTTCAAATAATCGTAAATAAATACACTTTTTTTTTTATTATTCAGTCCTCCCATCGCATCCTCAGCATGAGATAGCTAAAAAACAGCAAACAGGACACAGTGGAATGGTGACTTTCTACATAAAAGGTGATTCACACAAATTTCTCAAAGCTCTAAAAATCTTCACCCTGGCTGAATCTCTGGGGGGTTACGAGTCACTTGCTGAATTGCCGTAAGTAGAAAATAGCAATTGAATTAATTACGTAATTTACCCAACTCAAAATTCAACAAATGATGAAGAGAATAACTTGTTTAAAATAATTCACAGAATATTTGAAATTGAACAACAAAAGATTAAGATGCCTACTCATGATGATTTGCAATTTTTCAAGATGATATCTCATATCTCTATCCTTCTAATTTCAGTTCTGTTATGACTCATGCATCATTAACACCAGAGGCACGTGATGAACTTGGAATTAACGACCAATTGGTTCGATTGTCAGTGGGACTGGAAACTGAGAGTGACCTGATTGCTGATTTAGATCAAGCCCTCAAAGCCTCACAAATGTGAAAATTAAAAGCCCAATTACCTCGTTGAATAATAATAATGCATGCCATAAGTGGAAAAACACTTAGAGTCCACGTATATACAAGACAAAATATCAGTTGACGTTTTCTACAGGAAATTTCCTCAGTATCGAAAGAATTTCTCAATATTTTAACTGCAAAATCAGTCTTTATAGTTCAATGTTGTACTTGAATCATTTCATTCGACTGCAACCATGAATGATTGAATTGCACATTGATAAATTAAAAAAAAAATTCTAATATCACACAGCAGGGGCAGAATTGAACTAATAAAATGGCCATTCCAAACCGAAATAATTGACGCAAATACAATCCACCACTTGAATGCGAAATTGAGGTCAAATGTACAATCATAAATCAATGGGCTATTGTTCCTAATTAAATCAACAGGATCAATCAATTTGTTTTTAATCCCTCATTACTCTCTATTCTTCTTACTCAATTATTTTACAAAGTCATTGTGCTAATTATTCTAAAATATTAAATCACAATTTTTATTATGCAATTAATTACGTAGTGAAGTTGTGAGAGAGGATTATTGCACAAATTTCGAATAGATTATTTTGAAAATATCTGTGAAGCTAGTCAATTTAGAATAAAAGTTCAGAATATCTCTTTTTGTAATGCATGTAATTTCTCTGGAAAAATATTTTTTGATAAATTTCTCTACAACACATCTCTCCCACGATATTTACAAAATAATCTATAAATCTATTCTGAACTTATTTTTTGTCTTTCACCTCTCCCCTATTAAATGCTCCTAATCATTCACACGTTTTGATTACCATTTTATTTTCATGATTTATTGAAAATTTATCTTTGAACTAAAACTACTTCTAACAGATTTCGCTTTATCGTACTCTTGTGCACGATTGTAGAGAAGAACACCGGCTATCACTGTACAGGTACCCAATGCTGATAGGCCAGTAACTGGATTATCAAATAAAATCACTGATAACCAGATTAAAAAAGCCCTCTTAGCAGTATTTGCAACACTGGAACATAAAAAAACTAATTAAATTCAATAGTATATAAAAGTTATAAGAACGAAAAAAATGCCTTTGCATTAATATTGTTGTAAAAACGGATAGTGTCTGATTTTATTTATGCAAACGATTAGATAATGGAGTGGTAAAGAGAAGATTATTATTAGAATATCTCTGGAACAGTGAATTTATAATAGAGAAATGTCAAAAGACCTTTCTCATAAATTCTGATGATTTCTTTTTACATCCTTAATTATCATGATAATCAATAATTAAAGATATCGATGAGAACATTCCAATTTCAAAATATATGGGAAAGCTCAATGTTGATAAGAAAATAAAATAAAAGTATCTATTTCATTGAATTGCATATTTTTTTTGCTCACCTGTGAGTGACTGGGCTTATATAATCCATAAGTACATAGGCAGTAATGCTTTGAAAATGGAAGAAAATTCCATTCAACAAAAATGCTGATAATAATTTAGGACTAAAGGAATGTTGAAGTGATGGGAGATCGACGAATACCAGTGATACTGGTATCTGCACAACTATTGATGCTAAACTGGTGTAAAATTGCAGTTCTGCTGGTCTGCAAATTCGATAAAACAATTTTATTAATAATCATATTGAGCTAATTAATCCACTCTTGTAGGAAAATAATGAGTCCAAAAATTTCATAAAACAGAAAATGATTGATAGAAGAATTTGATCTGATAATAAGAAATATTATTACGTATATTTAAAATTATCTCCACTAATCAACATCTTCGAGTACACGTTTTGTAGACACTCAGTCAAATTTGTTGCCATTGCAGCAACAAATCCTCGAAAATCGAAGCTAAGTTCATTGATTGAGCAGAGAGCAAGCCCTCCCATCACTGGGATCAGTGACAAATTTACATACAATCCAGTTCTTTCGCCTGAAATGAAACAGAATGAAGAAAGTCGTCTGATAAGACCTCTCATTAACAGAATGTCATAAGCAGCTCCTCAACGAGTTCAACGAGTTCAATAAATAATTGATCATTAGAAAAATAATTGATACAATTACCTAATAAATATCTACTGATGAGGACGGTGAATAATGGAGCACTGCTCTTAATGGTCTCTGTGAAACTAACAGCCACATAATTAAGTGCAATTAATCCAAGTACAACAGTAGTGAATCTCGTACATCCTACGAGTATCATGTGTTTATAAAATCCAGGGGGTCTGACAAGTCTTCGAGTGGCTTTGTACATCCCACAGGGAAAATACATCTGTATAAAGCCACAAATTGCTGTAGCTAGCATCTGAAAAGCCCCTGAAACCAAAGTAAATGGAATAAAGTTCAATTGGATATAAAATTATTATTGATCACATATTTCTCTACGAAATGAGTGATTTGAGGAGAAAATTTCTCTATCAAAATCATTCAATTGCAATCTAAAATTTTTTCACACTCCCACAGTCTCCTTACCCAGTATCGTTGGATCCCCCTCCATATACGACAGTATATACTTGTTGAGAAATAACGTACAGCCACTAAAAATATACCAGAGTCCTAAAAACAGAAGTGCACGTGGATTTGACAATCCCCCTCTAGTCCTGGACATGAGCAACACATTCTCCTCATTTTTGTCATCTCCAATACACTTGGCACTTTTCTCCATACTCCCCAGCAATAAATCATTGTCCACGTGTCCATAATTTCCCCAATGTGACTTTCCCACGTTCATGACGCATTTGTTTGATAAATTATCATGAAATAAAATGTATAAATTTATTTAAAAAATCTACTAAAATGCAATAAAAAATTGTTTAAAAATTTTTCACAAATATTTGTACATGACAGAGAGAGGTTCAGTATTATTCCTCGGGGATTTTTGAGCACTTTTCCATAGGTAAGTATTTTTTAATCGTTATCTCACTAAGTGAATTCATTTTGAGCACCAGAGTTAACATATTATAACAAGGTTCGAGAGTTTTTTCAAAAAGAAAAACCGAGTTTTAGAGATTTATATAATTATAACCTATTGAGAGGTGGAATGGTTAAGAGAGAGATCGTGGCACCGGCGACACCAATCACTTATTCACCATACTTGCTGATAAATGCGGGAATTGAGGCGAAAGTTATACTGAGTTTCCGAGACGGTCAAACCTAAGTTCAGTTTCAGTGAAGAAGCGGCTGTTTTCTTTATCATAAAATTATTTTCAATACTTTGACTTCTCTTTTTGGCTGATCAAGCCTCGATAAACGGGTTTTGGCCTCTCACACTCTGGGTTCCGCACCGCCCAAGCCCAAATCATCTCAGAAATCGATTGGAGAAGACTAGAAGTCGCTATCTCCTCTGGTTTTCGAGAAAATTTAATTTTTTGAAAATTTCAAAACTTTGACTCCTCTTCTTGGCCTATCAATCATCGATAAACGGGTTTTGGCCTCTCACACTCTGGGTTCCGCACCCCCCAAGCTCAAATTATCTCAGAAATCGATTGGAAGAGACTAGAAGTCGCTATCTCCTCTGGGTTTCGAGAAAATTCGATTTTTTTAAATTTTCAAAACTTAAACTTCTCTTTTTGGCTGATCAAGCCTCGATAAACGGGTTTTGGCCTCTCACACTCTGGGTTCCGCACCGCCCAAGCCCAAATCATCTCAGAAATCGATTGGAAAAGACTAGAAGTCGCTATCTCCTCTGGGTTTCGAGAAAATTCGATTTTTTTAAATTTTCAAAACTTAAACTTCTCTTTTTGGCTGATCAAGCCTCGATAAACGGGTTTTGGCCTCTCACACTCTGGGTTCCGCACCGCCCAAGCCCAAATCATCTCAGAAATCGATTGGAGAAGACTAGAAGTCGCTATCTCCTCTGGGTTTCGAGAAAATTCGATTTTTTTAAATTTTCAAAACTTAAACTTCTCTTTTTGGCTGATCAAGCCTCGATAAACGGGTTTTGGCCTCTCACACTCTGGGTTCCACACCTCCCAAGCCCAAATCATCTCAGAAATCGATTGGAGAAGACTAGAAGTCGCTATCTCCTCTGGTTTTCGAGAAAATTTAATTTTTTGAAATTTTCAAAACTTAAACTTCTCTTTTTGGCTGATCAAGCCTCGATAAACGGGTTTTGGCCTCTCACACTCTGGGTTCCGCACCCCCCAAGCCCAAATCATCTCAGAAATCGATTGGAGAAGACTAGAAGTCGCTATCTCCTCTGGGTTTCGAGAAAATTCGATTTTTTTAAATTTTCAAAACTTAAACTTCTCTTTTTGGCTGATCAAGCCTCGATAAACGGGTTTTGGCCTCTTACACTCTGGGTTCCGCACCTCCCAAGCCCAAATCATCTCAGAAATCGATTGGAGAAGACTAGAAGTCGCTATCTCCTCTGGTTTTCGAGAAAATTTAATTTTTTGAAAATTTCAAAACTTAAACTTCTCTTTTTGGCTGATCAAGCCTCGATAAACGGGTTTTGGCCTCTCACACTCTGGGTTCCGCACCTCCCAAGCCCAAATCATCTCAGAAATCGATTGGAGAAGACTAGAAGTCGCTATCTCCTCTGGGTTTCGAGAAAATTCGATTTTTTTAAATTTTCAAAACTTAAACTTCTCTTTTTGGCTGATCAAGCCTCGATAAACGGGTTTTGGCCTCTCACACTCTGGGTTCCGCACCTCCCAAGCCCAAATCATCTCAGAAATCGATTGGAGAAGACTAGAAGTCGCTATCTCCTCTGGTTTTCGAGAAAATTTAATTTTTTGAAAATTTCAAAACTTTGACTCCTCTTCTTGGCCTATCAATCATCGATAAACGGGTTTTGGCCTCTCACACTCTGGGTTCCGCACCTCCCAAGCTCAAATCATCTCAGAAATCGATTGGAAGAGACTAGAAGTCGCTATCTCCTCTGGGTTTCGAGAAAATTCGATTTTTTTAAATTTTCAAAACTTAAACTTCTCTTTTTGGCTGATCAAGCCTCGATAAACGGGTTTTGGCCTCTCACACTCTGGGTTCCGCACCTCCCAAGCCCAAATCATCTCAGAAATCGATTGGAGAAGACTAGAAGTCGCTATCTCCTCTGGTTTTCGAGAAAATTTAATTTTTTGAAATTTTCAAAACTTAAACTTCTCTTTTTGGCTGATCAAGCCTCGATAAACGGGTTTTGGCCTCTCACACTCTGGGTTCCGCACCTCCCAAGCCCAAATCATCTCAGAAATCGATTGGAGAAGACTAGAAGTAGCTATCTCCTCTGGGTTTCGAGAAAATTCGATTTTTTTAAATTTTCAAAACTTAAACTTCTCTTTTTGGCTGATCAAGCCTCGATAAACGGGTTTTGGCCTCTTACACTCTGGGTTCCGCACCTCCCAAGCCCAAATCATCTCAGAAATCGATTGGAGAAGACTAGAAGTCGCTATCTCCTCTGGTTTTCGAGAAAATTTAATTTTTTGAAAATTTCAAAACTTAAACTTCTCTTTTTGGCTGATCAAGCCTCGATAAACGGGTTTTGGCCTCTCACACTCTGGGTTCCGCACCTCCCAAGCCCAAATCATCTCAGAAATCGATTGGAGAAGACTAGAAGTCGCTATCTCCTCTGGGTTTCGAGAAAATTCGATTTTTTTAAATTTTCAAAACTTAAACTTCTCTTTTTGGCTGATCAAGCCTCGATAAACGGGTTTTGGCCTCTCACACTCTGGGTTCCGCACCTCCCAAGCCCAAATCATCTCAGAAATCGATTGGAGGAGACTAGAAGTCGCTATCTCCTCTGGGTTTCGAGAAAATTCGATTTTTTTAAATTTTCAAAACTTAAACTTCTCTTTTTGGCTGATCAAGCCTCGATAAACGGGTTTTGGCCTCTCACACTCTGGGTTCCGCACCCCCCAAGCCCAAATCATCTCAGAAATCGATTGGAGAAGACTAGAAGTCGCTATCTCCTCTGGTTTTCGAGAAAATTTAATTTTTTGAAAATTTCAAAACTTTGACTCCTCTTCTTGGCCTATCAATCATCGATAAACGGGTTTTGGCCTCTCACACTCTGGGTTCCGCACCCCCCAAGCTCAAATCATCTCAGAAATCGATTGGAAGAGACTAGAAGTCGCTATCTCCTCTGGGTTTCGAGAAAATTCGATTTTTTTAAATTTTCAAAACTTAAACTTCTCTTTTTGGCTGATCAAGCCTCGATAAACGGGTTTTGGCCTCTCACACTCTGGGTTCCGCACCTCCCAAGCCCAAATCATCTCAGAAATCGATTGGAGAAGACTAGAAGTCACTATCTCCTCTGGGTTTCGAGAAAATTCGATTTTTTTAAATTTTCAAAACTTAAACTTCTCTTTTTGGCTGATCAAGCCTCGATAAACGGGTTTTGGCCTCTCACACTCTGGGTTCCGCACCTCCCAAGCCCAAATCATCTCAGAAATCGATTGGAGAAGACTAGAAGTCGCTATCTCCTCTGGGTTTCGAGAAAATTCGATTTTTTTAAATTTTCAAAACTTAAACTTCTCTTTTTGGCTGATCAAGCCTCGATAAACGGGTTTTGGCCTCTCACACTCTGGGTTCCGCACCTCCCAAGCCCAAATCATCTCAGAAATCGATTGGAGAAGACTAGAAGTCGCTATCTCCTCTGGTTTTCGAGAAAATTTAATTTTTTGAAAATTTCAAAACTTTGACTCCTCTTCTTGGCCTATCAATCATCGATAAACGGGTTTTGGCCTCTCACACTCTGGGTTCCGCACCCCCCAAGCTCAAATCATCTCAGAAATCGATTGGAAGAGACTAGAAGTCGCTATCTCCTCTGGGTTTCGAGAAAATTCGATTTTTTTAAATTTTCAAAACTTAAACTTCTCTTTTTGGCTGATCAAGCCTCGATAAACGGGTTTTGGCCTCTCACACTCTGGGTTCCGCACCCCCCAAGCCCAAATCATCTCAGAAATCGATTGGAGAAGACTAGAAGTCACTATCTCCTCTGGGTTTCGAGAAAATTCGATTTTTTTAAATTTTCAAAACTTAAACTTCTCTTTTTGGCTGATCAAGCCTCGATAAACGGGTTTTGGCCTCTCACACTCTGGGTTCCGCACCTCCCAAGCCCAAATCATCTCAGAAATCGATTGGAGAAGACTAGAAGTCGCTATCTCCTCTGGTTTTCGAGAAAATTTAATTTTTTGAAATTTTCAAAACTTAAACTTCTCTTTTTGGCTGATCAAGCCTCGATAAACGGGTTTTGGCCTCTCACACTCTGGGTTCCGCACCTCCCAAGCCCAAATCATCTCAGAAATCGATTGGAGAAGACTAGAAGTAGCTATCTCCTCTGGGTTTCGAGAAAATTCGATTTTTTTAAATTTTCAAAACTTAAACTTCTCTTTTTGGCTGATCAAGCCTCGATAAACGGGTTTTGGCCTCTTACACTCTGGGTTCCGCACCTCCCAAGCCCAAATCATCTCAGAAATCGATTGGAGAAGACTAGAAGTCGCTATCTCCTCTGGTTTTCGAGAAAATTTAATTTTTTGAAAATTTCAAAACTTAAACTTCTCTTTTTGGCTGATCAAGCCTCGATAAACGGGTTTTGGCCTCTCACACTCTGGGTTCCGCACCTCCCAAGCCCAAATCATCTCAGAAATCGATTGGAGAAGACTAGAAGTCGCTATCTCCTCTGGGTTTCGAGAAAATTCGATTTTTTTAAATTTTCAAAACTTAAACTTCTCTTTTTGGCTGATCAAGCCTCGATAAACGGGTTTTGGCCTCTCACACTCTGGGTTCCGCACCTCCCAAGCCCAAATCATCTCAGAAATCGATTGGAGGAGACTAGAAGTCGCTATCTCCTCTGGGTTTCGAGAAAATTCGATTTTTTTAAATTTTCAAAACTTAAACTTCTCTTTTTGGCTGATCAAGCCTCGATAAACGGGTTTTGGCCTCTCACACTCTGGGTTCCGCACCCCCCAAGCCCAAATCATCTCAGAAATCGATTGGAGAAGACTAGAAGTCGCTATCTCCTCTGGTTTTCGAGAAAATTTAATTTTTTGAAAATTTCAAAACTTTGACTCCTCTTCTTGGCCTATCAATCATCGATAAACGGGTTTTGGCCTCTCACACTCTGGGTTCCGCACCCCCCAAGCTCAAATCATCTCAGAAATCGATTGGAAGAGACTAGAAGTCGCTATCTCCTCTGGGTTTCGAGAAAATTCGATTTTTTTAAATTTTCAAAACTTAAACTTCTCTTTTTGGCTGATCAAGCCTCGATAAACGGGTTTTGGCCTCTCACACTCTGGGTTCCGCACCTCCCAAGCCCAAATCATCTCAGAAATCGATTGGAGAAGACTAGAAGTCGCTATCTCCTCTGGTTTTCGAGAAAATTTAATTTTTTGAAAATTTCAAAACTTTGACTCCTCTTCTTGGCCTATCAATCATCGATAAACGGGTTTTGGCCTCTCACACTCTGGGTTCCGCACCCCCCAAGCTCAAATCATCTCAGAAATCGATTGGAAGAGACTAGAAGTCGCTATCTCCTCTGGGTTTCGAGAAAATTCGATTTTTTTAAATTTTCAAAACTTAAACTTCTCTTTTTGGCTGATCAAGCCTCGATAAACGGGTTTTGGCCTCTCACACTCTGGGTTCCGCACCTCCCAAGCCCAAATCATCTCAGAAATCGATTGGAGAAGACTAGAAGTCACTATCTCCTCTGGGTTTCGAGAAAATTCGATTTTTTTAAATTTTCAAAACTTAAACTTCTCTTTTTGGCTGATCAAGCCTCGATAAACGGGTTTTGGCCTCTCACACTCTGGGTTCCGCACCTCCCAAGCCCAAATCATCTCAGAAATCGATTGGAGAAGACTAGAAGTCGCTATCTCCTCTGGGTTTCGAGAAAATTCGATTTTTTTAAATTTTCAAAACTTAAACTTCTCTTTTTGGCTGATCAAGCCTCGATAAACGGGTTTTGGCCTCTCACACTCTGGGTTCCGCACCTCCCAAGCCCAAATCATCTCAGAAATCGATTGGAGAAGACTAGAAGTCGCTATCTCCTCTGGTTTTCGAGAAAATTTAATTTTTTGAAAATTTCAAAACTTTGACTCCTCTTCTTGGCCTATCAATCATCGATAAACGGGTTTTGGCCTCTCACACTCTGGGTTCCGCACCCCCCAAGCTCAAATCATCTCAGAAATCGATTGGAAGAGACTAGAAGTCGCTATCTCCTCTGGGTTTCGAGAAAATTCGATTTTTTTAAATTTTCAAAACTTAAACTTCTCTTTTTGGCTGATCAAGCCTCGATAAACGGGTTTTGGCCTCTCACACTCTGGGTTCCGCACCCCCCAAGCCCAAATCATCTCAGAAATCGATTGGAGAAGACTAGAAGTCACTATCTCCTCTGGGTTTCGAGAAAATTCGATTTTTTTAAATTTTCAAAACTTAAACTTCTCTTTTTGGCTGATCAAGCCTCGATAAACGGGTTTTGGCCTCTCACACTCTGGGTTCCGCACCTCCCAAGCCCAAATCATCTCAGAAATCGATTGGAGAAGACTAGAAGTCACTATCTCCTCTGGGTTTCGAGAAAATTCGATTTTTTTAAATTTTCAAAACTTAAACTTCTCTTTTTGGCTGATCAAGCCTCGATAAACGGGTTTTGGCCTCTCACACTCTGGGTTCCGCACCTCCCAAGCCCAAATCATCTCAGAAATCGATTGGAGAAGACTAGAAGTCGCTATCTCCTCTGGTTTTCGAGAAAATTTAATTTTTTGAAAATTTCAAAACTTAAACTTCTCTTTTTGGCTGATCAAGCCTCGATAAACGGGTTTTGGCCTCTCACACTCTGGGTTCCGCACCTCCCAAGCCCAAATCATCTCAGAAATCGATTGGAGAAGACTAGAAGTCGCTATCTCCTCTGGGTTTCGAGAAAATTCGATTTTTTTAAATTTTCAAAACTTAAACTTCTCTTTTTGGCTGATCAAGCCTCGATAAACGGGTTTTGGCCTCTCACACTCTGGGTTCCGCACCTCCCAAGCCCAAATCATCTCAGAAATCGATTGGAGAAGACTAGAAGTCGCTATCTCCTCTGGTTTTCGAGAAAATTTAATTTTTTGAAAATTTCAAAACTTTGACTCCTCTTCTTGGCCTATCAATCATCGATAAACGGGTTTTGGCCTCTCACACTCTGGGTTCCGCACCTCCCAAGCTCAAATCATCTCAGAAATCGATTGGAAGAGACTAGAAGTCGCTATCTCCTCTGGGTTTCGAGAAAATTCGATTTTTTTAAATTTTCAAAACTTAAACTTCTCTTTTTGGCTGATCAAGCCTCGATAAACGGGTTTTGGCCTCTCACACTCTGGGTTCCGCACCTCCCAAGCCCAAATCATCTCAGAAATCGATTGGAGAAGACTAGAAGTAGCTATCTCCTCTGGGTTTCGAGAAAATTCGATTTTTTTAAATTTTCAAAACTTAAACTTCTCTTTTTGGCTGATCAAGCCTCGATAAACGGGTTTTGGCCTCTTACACTCTGGGTTCCGCACCTCCCAAGCCCAAATCATCTCAGAAATCGATTGGAGAAGACTAGAAGTCGCTATCTCCTCTGGTTTTCGAGAAAATTTAATTTTTTGAAAATTTCAAAACTTTGACTCCTCTTCTTGGCCTATCAATCATCGATAAACGGGTTTTGGCCTCTCACACTCTGGGTTCCGCACCTCCCAAGCCCAAATCATCTCAGAAATCGATTGGAGAAGACTAGAAGTCGCTATCTCCTCTGGGTTTCGAGAAAATTCGATTTTTTTAAATTTTCAAAACTTAAACTTCTCTTTTTGGCTGATCAAGCCTCGATAAACGGGTTTTGGCCTCTCACACTCTGGGTTCCGCACCTCCCAAGCCCAAATCATCTCAGAAATCGATTGGAGAAGACTAGAAGTCGCTATCTCCTCTGGTTTTCGAGAAAATTTAATTTTTTGAAAATTTCAAAACTTTGACTCCTCTTCTTGGCCTATCAATCATCGATAAACGGGTTTTGGCCTCTCACACTCTGGGTTCCGCACCTCCCAAGCTCAAATCATCTCAGAAATCGATTGGAAGAGACTAGAAGTCGCTATCTCCTCTGGGTTTCGAGAAAATTCGATTTTTTTAAATTTTCAAAACTTAAACTTCTCTTTTTGGCTGATCAAGCCTCGATAAACGGGTTTTGGCCTCTCACACTCTGGGTTCCGCACCTCCCAAGCCCAAATCATCTCAGAAATCGATTGGAGAAGACTAGAAGTCGCTATCTCCTCTGGTTTTCGAGAAAATTTAATTTTTTGAAAATTTCAAAACTTTGACTCCTCTTCTTGGCCTATCAATCATCGATAAACGGGTTTTGGCCTCTCACACTCTGGGTTCCGCACCCCCCAAGCTCAAATCATCTCAGAAATCGATTGGAAGAGACTAGAAGTCGCTATCTCCTCTGGGTTTCGAGAAAATTCGATTTTTTTAAATTTTCAAAACTTAAACTTCTCTTTTTGGCTGATCAAGCCTCGATAAACGGGTTTTGGCCTCTCACACTCTGGGTTCCGCACCTCCCAAGCCCAAATCATCTCAGAAATCGATTGGAGAAGACTAGAAGTCGCTATCTCCTCTGGGTTTCGAGAAAATTCGATTTTTTTAAATTTTCAAAACTTAAACTTCTCTTTTTGGCTGATCAAGCCTCGATAAACGGGTTTTGGCCTCTCACACTCTGGGTTCCGCACCTCCCAAGCCCAAATCATCTCAGAAATCGATTGGAGAAGACTAGAAGTCGCTATCTCCTCTGGTTTTCGAGAAAATTTAATTTTTTGAAAATTTCAAAACTTTGACTCCTCTTCTTGGCCTATCAATCATCGATAAACGGGTTTTGGCCTCTCACACTCTGGGTTCCGCACCTCCCAAGCTCAAATCATCTCAGAAATCGATTGGAAGAGACTAGAAGTCGCTATCTCCTCTGGGTTTCGAGAAAATTCGATTTTTTTAAATTTTCAAAACTTAAACTTCTCTTTTTGGCTGATCAAGCCTCGATAAACGGGTTTTGGCCTCTCACACTCTGGGTTCCGCACCTCCCAAGCCCAAATCATCTCAGAAATCGATTGGAGAAGACTAGAAGTCGCTATCTCCTCTGGTTTTCGAGAAAATTTAATTTTTTGAAAATTTCAAAACTTTGACTCCTCTTCTTGGCCTATCAATCATCGATAAACGGGTTTTGGCCTCTCACACTCTGGGTTCCGCACCCCCCAAGCTCAAATCATCTCAGAAATCGATTGGAAGAGACTAGAAGTCGCTATCTCCTCTGGGTTTCGAGAAAATTCGATTTTTTTAAATTTTCAAAACTTAAACTTCTCTTTTTGGCTGATCAAGCCTCGATAAACGGGTTTTGGCCTCTCACACTCTGGGTTCCGCACCTCCCAAGCCCAAATCATCTCAGAAATCGATTGGAGAAGACTAGAAGTCGCTATCTCCTCTGGGTTTCGAGAAAATTCGATTTTTTTAAATTTTCAAAACTTAAACTTCTCTTTTTGGCTGATCAAGCCTCGATAAACGGGTTTTGGCCTCTCACACTCTGGGTTCCGCACCTCCCAAGCCCAAATCATCTCAGAAATCGATTGGAGAAGACTAGAAGTCGCTATCTCCTCTGGTTTTCGAGAAAATTTAATTTTTTGAAAATTTCAAAACTTTGACTCCTCTTCTTGGCCTATCAATCATCGATAAACGGGTTTTGGCCTCTCACACTCTGGGTTCCGCACCCCCCAAGCTCAAATCATCTCAGAAATCGATTGGAAGAGACTAGAAGTCGCTATCTCCTCTGGGTTTCGAGAAAATTCGATTTTTTTAAATTTTCAAAACTTAAACTTCTCTTTTTGGCTGATCAAGCCTCGATAAACGGGTTTTGGCCTCTCACACTCTGGGTTCCGCACCTCCCAAGCCCAAATCATCTCAGAAATCGATTGGAGAAGACTAGAAGTCACTATCTCCTCTGGGTTTCGAGAAAATTCGATTTTTTTAAATTTTCAAAACTTAAACTTCTCTTTTTGGCTGATCAAGCCTCGATAAACGGGTTTTGGCCTCTCACACTCTGGGTTCCGCACCTCCCAAGCCCAAATCATCTCAGAAATCGATTGGAGAAGACTAGAAGTCGCTATCTCCTCTGGGTTTCGAGAAAATTCGATTTTTTTAAATTTTCAAAACTTAAACTTCTCTTTTTGGCTGATCAAGCCTCGATAAACGGGTTTTGGCCTCTCACACTCTGGGTTCCGCACCTCCCAAGCCCAAATCATCTCAGAAATCGATTGGAGAAGACTAGAAGTCGCTATCTCCTCTGGTTTTCGAGAAAATTTAATTTTTTGAAAATTTCAAAACTTTGACTCCTCTTCTTGGCCTATCAATCATCGATAAACGGGTTTTGGCCTCTCACACTCTGGGTTCCGCACCCCCCAAGCTCAAATCATCTCAGAAATCGATTGGAAGAGACTAGAAGTCGCTATCTCCTCTGGGTTTCGAGAAAATTCGATTTTTTTAAATTTTCAAAACTTAAACTTCTCTTTTTGGCTGATCAAGCCTCGATAAACGGGTTTTGGCCTCTCACACTCTAGGTTCCGCACCTCCCAAGCCCAAATCATCTCAGAAATCGATTGGAGAAGACTAGAAGTCACTATCTCCTCTGGGTTTCGAGAAAATTCGATTTTTTTAAATTTTCAAAACTTAAACTTCTCTTTTTGGCTGATCAAGCCTCGATAAACGGGTTTTGGCCTCTCACACTCTGGGTTCCGCACCTCCCAAGCCCAAATCATCTCAGAAATCGATTGGAGAAGACTAGAAGTCGCTATCTCCTCTGGTTTTCGAGAAAATTTAATTTTTTGAAAATTTCAAAACTTTGACTCCTCTTCTTGGCCTATCAATCATCGATAAACGGGTTTTGGCCTCTCACACTCTGGGTTCCGCACCCCCCAAGCTCAAATCATCTCAGAAATCGATTGGAAGAGACTAGAAGTCGCTATCTCCTCTGGGTTTCGAGAAAATTCGATTTTTTTAAATTTTCAAAACTTAAACTTCTCTTTTTGGCTGATCAAGCCTCGATAAACGGGTTTTGGCCTCTCACACTCTGGGTTCCGCACCTCCCAAGCCCAAATCATCTCAGAAATCGATTGGAGAAGACTAGAAGTCACTATCTCCTCTGGGTTTCGAGAAAATTCGATTTTTTTAAATTTTCAAAACTTAAACTTCTCTTTTTGGCTGATCAAGCCTCGATAAACGGGTTTTGGCCTCTCACACTCTGGGTTCCGCACCTCCCAAGCCCAAATCATCTCAGAAATCGATTGGAGAAGACTAGAAGTCACTATCTCCTCTGGGTTTCGAGAAAATTCGATTTTTTTAAATTTTCAAAACTTAAACTTCTCTTTTTGGCTGATCAAGCCTCGATAAACGGGTTTTGGCCTCTCACACTCTGGGTTCCGCACCCCCCAAGCCCAAATCATCTCAGAAATCGATTGGAAGAGACTAGAAGTCGCTATCTCCTCTGGGTTTCGAGAAAATTCGATTTTTTTAAATTTTCAAAACTTAAACTTCTCTTTTTGGCTGATCAAGCCTCGATAAACGGGTTTTGGCCTCTCACACTCTGGGTTCCGCACCTCCCAAGCCCAAATCATCTCAGAAATCGATTGGAAGAGACTAGAAGTCGCTATCTCCTCTGGGTTTCGAGAAAATTCGATTTTTTCAAATTTTCAAAACTTAAACTTCTCTTTTTGGCTGATCAAGCCTCGATAAACGGGTTTTGGCCTCTCACACTCTGGGTTCCGCACCTCCCAAGCCCAAATCATCTCAGAAATCGATTGGAGAAGACTAGAAGTCGCTATCTCCTCTGGTTTTCGAGAAAATTTAATTTTTTGAAAATTTCAAAACTTAAACTTCTCTTTTTGGCTAATCAAACATCGATAAACAGTTTTCTGGCATTGACTGTAAGGTCGTCGTGCGCGACAGCGCATTCGATGTCCTAGTGATGGTATATTGCCCTGTATTAAAAACGAAAAACCAGGAGAATGCTTATTAACTCTGGAACAAATGGGAGCCGAATACAGAAAGAGTTAGACTTGAACGGATGTTCACTCGTCCTTGCCAAAAATCTCAGAACCGTAGGTTGATCTCAATATTTTTTGAAGTTTACAAAATTTTCTGCAAGATATTTTATCCAAGACATTTGTATAAAATTATTATAAAATCGAGTCTTGAATAGGTATAATTTTTCCAGGTAATTTCTTATATTCGGTCGTCTGGGTGCTGGGGTGTATTGACTGTGTGCCAGTGTAGCTGCAGTTAAAAAGAGTTTTCCACGATGCAGATATTTATTTTCCACATGGAAACCATAATTATTAATGTGACTAGATGTTAATCGAGTCAAGAGCCTGAAGAAGTTGAAATAATTTAGCGAAACGTTGCTTTCAATGACAATTTGATTGATAGCGTGTTCGTTATTCTCCAATTACCTTTGAAACATCTTTGTAATTCGATATCGATATGGAGGTGAATACATTTATTAATTTCTTATACCATTCCCCTACTGAATTTATGCACTTGAACTCCAGGAGTATAAGATTACGTTAGACGATGTATTTACGATATTAATTCCATTTTCATTTTTTTTTTTTAAATTGTATTTTTCCTTAGGAATCGATCTAGGCAAGGAGGTCATTCAGCGCTCGTTACATATAAAGTCGAACGTGATTGAGACGTGAATGATAAATGTAATGCAATTAAAAACATTGTTCCATAATATGTGCATGAGTTTAATTGGTCTTAAAGGGTTAAACTTGAGTAATATATAACAGTTATCGATTGCTTATGTAAATAGGAACGATTGGATTGGAAATTTGAGTGAATGAGTGTCGAAACCCTCGATCATCACTTGAAATTACATGTGTTTGAAAAAATTAGAGGATTTTTAAAGGCCAAAGTTGAAGAAGTCTTTTGCGCCTTAATTTCGATTGTTGACATTCTCCTGAACGTTTTTGGAGGACAGCATAATTGGGACTGCTGACTTTTTTATGTTTTTTTATTCTATCTGTTAATTTTTCTGTTTCAACAAAGAGCGTTATTTCCTTAAATAACAGTAAAACGAAACATTTTCCTCAATTTTCTTCGATGAATCAAATTTCAGTATTCTGCAGCTCTAAGAGACGCCCTTGAAAAAAAATAGATATAAAATAAATAAAGAGACAGAATTTGAAAGAGAAATATTATTTTACATAACACATAATTTATCTGCCTGAGTCTCGCAAGTTCAGTGCTTTCTAGTTTGTTCGATCGGCAATTCCTTATCATTTTGCCAATTTGCTTATCATCGATTCAATGCAGAACTCAACTGTCCAATCCAAAAGTTATAAAAATGATTCTTACATATAGGTATTTGATTTAAAAATATTGCCAATATAGATTATATATAATCAGATGAAGCGGAAGATGATGGGTGTGAATAACAAAATAAGAGAATGTGTTGAGGTGGTGGCTGAATCGGTGGCGGCACGTTCAGCTATTGATCTTGCAGCATGGCTCTTGAGAATTCCATCACAAGGCGTTTGACGTCTCACGAAGGTCAGCAGAGAGTCCATGAGATTTCCTGGTGTTGGATCCTCGCATTTCTCCAATTCACTGACGATGCAGGCTTGAGTTTTTGAGGCATCGCTGAAGAAAAATGGAAAGAATTAGTATGAAATTATTGGACTTGTGTTCTAAATCGGTGAGAATTTTTTATTTTTACCTGCAAGTTTGAGCATCAAATCTAAGAGATGGGAATTTATCAAATGTTGGAATTCCTGGCTGCGTATTGTTAGTACGGATGTTTTTGCTGTATGTAGCATTTATGCATTTTCCTACGTCCATGTACTTTTGCTGGAAACATTCTTTGCCACCGGAGCCGATGAACACTTTAACAACAATTCAAACCATTTTTTTTTTTAATCAAACAACTCAATCGCATAAATCGATGATTCATATTATTCTCATTCCCCTCATGAATATCACGTGGAAATCGATGGAAGCAGAAGAATGACCAGCATTCGAGCGGAAATTTTTGCAGATAAATTTTGGAGAAATTCCAAAAACTGATTTGATGTGGAGAATTGTGAATTTCTCTAGCTTTCAAATGAAACGCAATCCCCAGCGATATTCAGGGAAAAAAAGCCTTTTTTATTCACTCTTAAATTCATTCGTTCACGAGATAAACCCCTTATCAACAGAGAACCATCCGTTTCATAATCATCTCCATGAATCATCGAATTATCTCGGTAACCGGTTGATTTTATAGTGAGATATCGAGAGACATTTTTTGATAACTCATATACGAGATTAATTCCCACTGAACAAAAATCTCAAACTATAATTTCCTAAATTTTCCCATCTATTAATTGTAAAATAACTCACAAGCAATTCTATCTCCTTCCTTATGACAAATAAAGTCCAATACTGAGTGCACAGCATCTTTCAGGATATTTTCATTGGTCTTCTCCAGAGGCTCCAAGCAGGGATCCAGAACATCGGTGAAATTCGAAATGCATTGTTCGAAAATTCCTCTTTTGTCGCAGTACTTTTTGAAAACAATGTCGAGATCTCCAGTTGGTTTTGCTGCCTCCATCTCTTGATTGAGGACAGTAAAGTTGACCAGACCCTTCATACAGTCGAAGAGATCATCTTTGGCAGCATATACCTTATCGTAAGTCCCTGATCCTCCATTCTTGTCACATTTTTCTTTAAAATATGTTTTCAGTTCGTTTAACTTCCCCAGTGCTGCAGTCTGATTGATCCCTGATAAATTTACTCCTTCAAGTCCAGGGATACTATTGACTTTGTTCAGCACCTCTGGCGAGACGGTTTGGGCTTGACAAATATAACAAAATGCTGAAAAAAATGGTCAAGTATTTTTATTTATTTTAATCATTTTTTACAAATTGATAATAAATTTTATTCTTTCATCTTTATTCGAAAGTAAAGAATATTATTGTACAATAAAAATGGTTATCTCCGATTTGATTCTCTTTATAAGATCGATAAAAAATATATTCGTTGAGATTATACTTGGATACGAAATTTTTATTGTCATTTTGACCCAACGATTTTCAAGAAAACACTTTCATCATCTATCAAAGCTCAGTGACTTGGACTTTTACACTTCCTTTACATATAATGCATCACTCAAGCATAAAAGAAAAGGAAAATGATGGAATATCAGAAATTACATTGATCGTGACATTTAGATAGAATATGCTCACCAAAAAAAAATGGTTTTCTGTATGTAGCTAATTAGCGAAACGATCAATGAGGAAGTAAGATGACTAATATCCTTCATCATCAAATATTCAAAAAAACTAGTGAAGTAGAGAAGATGTTTGTAGACTTTTTTATTTCCATTATCGTCGAAAAAAAAACTGTATTATAATTACAATAAATAAATTAACTCTAGATCGATTTACTGACACTATTTGCATATCGAGTTGCAACAATTTAGTCAAAGTTCAGCTTATTTTTGAGTCGATTGCGTCGGCAAATGGTACCCGATTGGAAATTCTGGTCAGGTCTAAATCAATATTTGATCAGGTACTGATCAGGGATGTAACGCGGTTTTAAATCCGGATTTGATCATGTCTAACAGATATCCGGACCTGACGAAGTTTTATGATCTAAATCGGAGGAACAATAATTGTTAAATAAAACAATAATTAAAAGAATATTAATTTACTCAGTCATGAATGACTTGAGGGAGAAAAGTCAAGAGTCCTGTTTCGTAGTGCATTTGAAGTGCTACAGAAAAGCTTTTTCACATTTTATCAGGAAATCATTCATTACTACTGCCAATGCGTTATTAAACTGGAATTTCAATTCTGCGATAAGCATTTCTTATTCTTAATTATTGAATACTCTCGGTAAGGAGTGATTCAATGAATGTCTTTGACAATTCATTTGCTACTGATAATTCCTTTCAACATTCCTCTCGAAAACTTCTGCTCCCTTTGAAATAAATCCAAATTACAGAATGAGATGTTCCATTTGTTCCACTTTTGGTTTTCATTGCTCAATCAATGATAATAATAATCATGTTGAAAATACGATTGAATAATCTTGCAAAGATGAACTTTGAACTTACCCAAATAGATAAATCCAACAGCAATCGTTCCCCTCATATTTGATCTGAAATTTGTTATCGATTTCTACTGGACTTTTTCAATTTTTTTGGTGGGAAAAATGGAGATTTCAAATTTGTTTTTTTTTCCAATCAATCGAATTCAAAAAAAAAACTCTAGGAATATTTATATACACATCAATAAATACCGAGATGAATAAAAGAGTTGCCCAACGAGTTTTGACACTCGTGAAAAAACAGTCGAAATATTTTACAATAAAATTCTACTATTGTGAACACCTTCGGTAGACCTCCAACGCAAACACTGAGTGTCCCCAACAGCCTAGAGTACTGCGGTCTCGTGCTTATACCCCACTTCAGTGACTCGCGGGTAACCTTGTACCGGCCACGTATTCCTCCCTACTCTGCGCCCTCCCTTTAGATTTTAATGGCCGTAGTTTCTCCCACTTACAGTCGATTGTATCATAGCATTTCAGTTGGAATTGATTGTGAACGAAGCAGAATAATTCCTTACAGTTTTTTTTTAAATAGAGAGATAATATAACTGAGGTTCACTTCATTACGAACAGTCATTTTTTCTTTTATTCTTTGCATGAAATATCTTTGTGAAGCTGGTAGTCCTCGACTTGTCCTTTTTCATCCCTTTGCTTTCCTCAGTATATAACAGCTACACTACAGAAAATCGTCAATAGATCGTTATAAAAATTTACCAATAAAGGAAAACTTAAAGAAATCTCAAACAAATTACCAAATAGATCAATAATCATTCAGTTTAATAAATTATATAAATAAACTCCTCAGTACATTATATATTTCTAAATATACAAACAAGCTCTTTGATAATCTCAATATAGATTCATTAGTAATTCATTAGTCAAAAATAATATTCCCGTCATCTCTAAGACAATGTCAAGAGCAATACAAGGAGCAAAGTGGTATTTCGATACTCAGCGGTTGGGAATTTTCTCATCTGCAAAGAAGGTCATTTAAGACTTTCTTTCAGAGAATTATGTTTTTCGAGATGAATTTACTATTATAAGAAAAATGTCGAATGAGAGCTATTACCCATGACCACTTCCCTACAAAATATGAGCGCATTGAAAAGAGAACGTGATGAGAATGCACACACCCACAAATTAAATAAATTGCGGAATTTTCCAGACACACGTGCACGCATATTTCGTTGGGACTATGAGTCCAACCGATTTTAATCCCACTCAATTATGGATTGTATGGTTTTTATTAATCGCAGGGGTAATCTTTATTATGATTAATACTTTTTATGTATAACAAGAAGAATGGATATTAAAATATGGCTTTAATTGAATGAAAATCGAGAACACGGGTTGAGTTAGAGCTTATAGGCATTACGAATCATGAGATCGAAGTAGGCGTCATGATCGATACTTGCGCTAATCGCACTGTAATAATTCATGAATTCCTCTTCAGTTACCTGTAATTAAAATGACTTTTTACGTATTGAAACAGTATACGACGTTAATGTGTGAAATTAGGAGCAAATATAGAGAAACTTTTTCCTTCAAGAAACTGATGAAAACAGATTTCTGAGAATTTTCTCCTGAATTCAATCATTTACCAAATTTCCATTGTGGTAAAAAATGAATACTTACAATGCCATCTTTGGTTGCATCTTGTTCGAAATTTTCAAGAAATTTTTTCATAATACTCTCTTCACTCTCTTCCCCACTGATATAACGAGGATGACACTTTACATTATAGATACCACGAAGATCCTCAACGGTGATCTCACCATCTCCAGTTTTGTCCAGTTTTTGGAAGGCTTGCTCCACTACTTTCCGCCGATTTTCAGACATTGGTGGCTGAAATTGAATCACAACCTAATTCTTCCATTCATACAGTGTTGGGACGGTATCTTTCCAGCAAAAAATACCAATATGTGAGATATTATGCTCGATACAAGTGTCCCATATATGTACATAACTTACACGAATGGCCGTAATGAATTCGGTAAGGTCTACACTTCCATTTCCATCAATGTCGAGTTTACTCATTATCTCATCGATCTCACCCTCATTGAGCTCGAAGCCCGCTTCAGTGAGACCATCTGCTAGCTCCTCTTTGCTCAATTGTTTGTTCCCGTCCTCATCCATTCGACGAAATACTCTTAAAAACAATTGTTTCAATTAAACGATTGAAATCGGTCATTATGATTGAGCAGATTTAACAAGATATCTCTTCTATAAAAAATTGATTAAACTTCAAAATAATAAAAAAATTACCAAAGGACCTTTTTCGTAGAGAATTTAATTCTCTATCAGGAGAGTAATTTGACATGTAGCTTTAAACTTCTAGAGATATTTGTGAAATAATCCGTATGAATTATGGATGAAAGCAAATGATTCAATTTTCCTCTTCATGTTGATTTTTGGTACTCTTTTTTGTATTTGTTATTATAAATCTCTTCTTTTGATTAAATAACATGACTAGTGCTCACCTGGCCAATCCGAGAATACCGTTGGCCCCTCGCGCCAAACACAAGAGCCGTAGTTTTTCAATGGAATCTGTTGCTCCATGAATGGCTCTCTGGGCCCAATTCACCATTTCAGCCTCCTGTCTCGTTGTAGCGCTCACCGGTCTATGAAACATGATGTTCCTTTATTGCCTGAAAAAAAAGATGTTAAAACAATTCAATATTGTTTATATTTTTTTATCAGAATCATCTCTCTCGTGTTTATCTGACAATCATAGCAAAAATAAAGGTGTTGCGTCATGCAATAGGGCTTGTATGTCCCCATAAACGACTGCATCAATAAATCATTCTTATGAATGAAAAAAATTTAGAATTACAATTTTTATAAATTCAAACTAGAGATAAGAATTCCATACAATTGTTGCAATTACACTTTTTTTATACACTTCACTCTGTTGAGAGATTTTCCACACTTTCTTTTCAGTATTAATTTTTCTAAATTTCGTCCTGTACCTCTCAGTTTTAGTGCATCCTCCGCGTGAAAAAAAAAGATAAATAATGAAACAATAGCCGTCGCGTGTATAAGGGAAGTTGATGTAACCCAATGTATCGTAATCGATCCATGGAGAAGGCGAAAACAGCCGCAACTGCTCTATATATTCAACTTAGGCTAGCCTGCATAAATCATCGGTCGGTCGATTTTTTCCTCACTCGTTAATAACAACTCTATACATGTGAAAATGCATATAAACTAAGCTGGCCCCCTGGTCTAAATAATCATCATGACATTTCTATATTCAATCATCTCTCTCACTCAAGTTTATGCTCTATTTCAGGGTCCCCGTCCACATGAAAACATTGTAGTGACTCTACCAGTCAGGCGTGAAGTTGAAGAAAAAATATCTAAAGCAATTGTGCATCCGGTATTTATTATAATCGCGAGAACAAACACTGGGAGAAAAAAAAATGATGAAAACTACAATAAAAATATAGTTAAAAAAAACTTCAACTTTTTTACTATTGTGAAAACAACTATCAGAGTTATAGTTGAGTTCACTATAAATTATTCTGTTCAATCAACTATAGTAGAAGATTAATGCTACATTTTGGTTGATTTCCAATTCCACTATGTATTGTATGCAATCATCTCGTATGCAAAACGAAAAAAAAAACATCGGAAAATCTGAATATCATAACTATACTTGCTACCTATCGAAACTTGTCAAACTTACATTATCATATAGTTATTCGAATTAATATGCTCCCAACATTGGACATGGTTAATTAAATTGACAATCATAGTGGACTCTACAAATTATATTGTCATTATAACTATATATTTGGCTATATCATTGAATTTACTATTGAAATTTTTCTCTGTAAAATCTTTTTTAAAGAAGAAAATATTTTTGAAGAAATAATTAATTGCATTTACCTTTTTTTGACCCTCAGTATGCACAAAAAATAAATTATTCCAATGGTAAATTATTGACATAGAGTGAATCACTGTGTAATTTTTAGGATTTGAAGGGTATTCTGGAATGAATATGGACATTTCAAGATATTTAAAAAAAATTAGAGCATGTACCAAATATGCATGTACCAAAAACGTATCAAATATGAAGGAAAGACTCACCGAAAACGTTTTCGCAGTATATTGATAAATTTGATGATATACAGCCAGTGAGAAGAGAATGTAATAAAAACCGCAGAGTATCTTAAAAAATTATAAGGCTGATGGGTGCGGAATATGCCGGTGTGATCGATGTAACTCAACAGAATGCCCGGTGAGGAGTGACAACATTTACCTTGCTTGTAGACACTTCACTCGTGTCGAGTCCACTATAGCAAAATGTTGATCAGGTATAACGTCTGTTATCTGCAGTCACGTAATCATTTTTCTACTCTCCTGTAACTTAACAATTACTCATTTCTCCTTTTCAGGGAAATAATAATCATAATGAAAAATTATTAGTCAAAATTTCAAGTCTTTGTCGATGATTTTCGTGCTGTTATCGACATAATTCGGGGAAAAAATTGGCACATTTTCTAAAAACATCATATCTTCAAGGTTGATCAAATTTTACATCATTTTCATGCAAAAATAGAGAAAATGAAAAAATCGCTATCGCAATGCTTCCCTCGGGAAGCAACTAGTGATGCTTTGTTGGCTGTTCACAAGCTGACTCCCATGGTGGGTGTGACCCGTTCGGGCCACACAAAAAACTTCCGGGTTCGTCAGTATTGCCGCAGGAGTTCCTAGGACTTATTATGAAAAAAATGAAATGTTTTCTCCGAAAAACATTGAAAATGCTCTATTCGAATAACTCGAGTGTAAGGATGACCTTGAAATTTCAAGCATATTTAAGACGCATGACTCAAAGTTTTTCTGAAATCTATTTTTTCAATATTTTCAAAGACAAGGAATTTAGGTAAAGAATGGAAAATCCGCGATATCTCGTAAACTTTCTGTAAACGGGTATACAAATTTGGATTTATCTAGACAGGAGTCATTGAGACGAGTATTTAAAAAAAAAAAAAATGGAATCGGTCCACTAGTTTTCGAGATATCGAGGAAAACCGATTTTTCGTTGAATGACCATATCTCAGGGACCTATTAGTCAATCGAGCTGAAATTCGGCACAAAGATGCATCTTGATGAGACCAATTATAAGACAAAATTTCAGATTTTTTTCAATGAATTTCATGGCACTAATGTTTCATTTTCTGAAAAATTTTCGACTATTTTCTACATCATTTCCAGGCAAAATTAGAGAAAGTCAAAATCCAACATATCCAATCTCACTAAATAATTAATTAGTCAAGAGAGCCGAACGTGATTACAAAATTGAGTAATGAGAATATTTCTATTTTTTCTACTAAATACGAATTTCACATTCACACAGACGTCTCTCAATTGCATTAATATTGGATAAAAATTAAAACTTGAGGAGTGAAGATTGGGCAGGAAAAATTCTTACCAGTAATTTTTAATCACCAGAAATAGCAATCCAGCCGATTAATGTCTATTAAATGGCATATGACTTTACACAAATGTTTTCCACCGTTGTTTGCACTGAACACATTCCCAAATGTATTTTTATTGAAAATTTTTTCAATTTCATAACTTGGAAATTTTAAAACCAAATACTTTAACATCTGATGATAAAATAAATCCCCCTCAAACTGTCAGTAGATATTGTCATGTAATTACCTCCAATTTTGATCAATTAATTAAATAAAATATATTATAAATAAAAAGAAATTTAGTTTTCCATTCCCATCGAAAAATAAAATTAAATTCTTCCTTGACAAATGAAACATGTTTTTGTTTTTCGGGAATTATCTAGAAATGCCTCAGTGGGCCAATAGAATCTCGCCATTTGGAGTGAAAGTCCACTGGAGTGGTTTTCATTGGCCCACGAAACCTGCGTGGTCGTGTGTCATTGGTCTCCAGGCAATCTCGATCGCTTACACGTTAAATCTGACACGCTGTGGCATAAAACATCATCGTCAGTTGCCGAAAAACATTGAGCATCACTGGAGCTATCGAAAAGTGTCCTAGAAAGTGTCAATTGCTCGTTTGAGCAGAGAAAATTCAATAGATTGTTTGATTATAATTCATTCAATTAGAATGAAGAATTTTATTTATTTTGCACTGATGTGTCTACTTTTATCTGGTGAGTAGTAATAACAAAAATTGATAATCATTTTTTTATAGGAATTGATGGAACTAGAATTTATCCCAGAATATTCGATTATTTTTGAGAGTGTATAACAGTTGTTTTTTAATTTTTGTTGTTAATTTTTCTGAGGGTATTTTTTTTTAAATCAATTTTCAAATTTGATGGAATTGCCACGTGGATAATGACCCCAAATTTATTACATTATCTTGGAAATGAGGGCCTAATAATTATTCTATTCTACCACTATTCATTAACTGAGGTGATTGAGTCATACTCAATATAGAATTTAATTAACTTAATTAAAAAATTCCTCGAATTACGAAATTCTACAGCAAAACTTGTAAATCTGACTGAGTTTATTTTTCAAATATCATCAACATGCAATAATTGGCACTAATAATAATTGTGATGATTGAATTTCAGGAGTAGCACAAGCTAAACTCCATGACGAGGATAGCCTTCCCACTGTCGACCAGAACTTGGGTTCGTCGCGCGAGGCCTCCCGCACCGACGATGAAGTAGTTCAACGAGAAAGTGAAGCCATCAATATCGACGGTCTGAATCCCTCGCAGATTGAACAGATTCGTGACCAAGCTGAGAAGTTCACCTTCCAGACCGAAGTGAACCGAATGATGAAACTCATTATCAATTCCCTCTACCGCAACAAGGAGATCTTCCTCAGGGAACTGATCTCTAATGCATCAGATGCCATTGATAAGATTCGTCTTCTCTCCCTGACTGACAAGAACGTTTTGGACACCAATCCAAAGCTCTCAATCCGAATAAAAGCAGATGCTGAAAACAAAGTACTCCACATAACGGATTCTGGTATCGGAATGACAAAGGAAGATCTTATCAACAATTTGGGAACAATTGCAAAATCAGGAACAGCTGAATTTTTAGGAAAAATGCAGAGTACAGAGAGCTCTCAAGATATGAACGACATGATTGGACAATTTGGTGTAGGATTTTACTCTGGATTTTTAGTTGCTAATAAAATTGTTGTTACCACGAAGCACAATAATGACAAACAATATATTTGGGAGTCTGATAGCAGCAGTTATAGTATTCTTGAAGATCCAAGGGGAGACACATTGAAACGAGGAACGACAATTTCACTCTATTTGAAGGATGAAGCTGTTGATTTCCTCGAACAAGATACCATCAAGAATTTGATCAAAAAGTACTCACAGTTTATCAACTTCCCTATCTACCTTTGGAGTAGCAAGACAATTCAGGTTGAGGATGTTGAGGCTGAAAAATCAGAAGAGAAGAGTGAGAAAGCTGAAGAGGCTGAGGATAAAACTGAGGATAAGACTGAGGATAAAACTGAAGATGAAGATGTTGAGGTTGAAGAAGCCTCTGAAGAATCCGAGAAGGAAAAGAAGACAATCGCAAAAACCGTCTGGGACTGGGAACTTGTAAACGACTCAAAACCCATCTGGACCCTAAAACCATCCGAGGTTCCAGAAGCCGATTATGTCGACTTCTACAAGTCCTTGACCACTGACACACAGGAGCCACTCACTCATGTTCACTTTATCGCTGAGGGCGAGGTCTCCTTCAAGGCCCTCCTTTTCATCCCAAAAGTTCAACCAAGTGACAGCTTCAATAAATACGGAACTAAAGCCGACAATATTAAACTCTTTGTCCGTAGAGTATTTATCACTGACAAGATCAACGACATGATGCCAAACTACCTCTCCTTCATCCGTGGAATTGTCGACTCGGATGACCTTCCCCTCAATGTCTCAAGAGAAAATCTCCAACAACACAAACTCATCAAAGTCATCAAGAAGAAGCTTGTCCGAAAGGTCCTAGACATGATGAAAAAATTGTCAAAAGAGAACTATGACAAATTCTGGAAAGAGTACAGCACTAACATCAAGCTTGGAGTAATCGAGGACTCTCAGAATCGTGCGAGACTCTCAAAACTCCTCCAATTCAAATCCTCCAAGAAGAATGTAACTAACATCAGCGATTATGTTACCAGGATGAAGCCAAATCAGAAAGCAATCTTCTACATTGCTGGTAGCTCTGAGGATGAAGTGAAGAAGTCTCCATTTGTTGAAAGATTAGACAAAAAGGGATACGAAGTTCTCTATTTGACTGAGGCTGTTGATGAATATGCAATTTCGGCTATTCCTCTATTTGAAGGAAAGAAGTTTCAGAATGTTGCTAAAGAAGGATTTACGCTTGATGATAGTGAAAAGGGAAAGGAAAAGATGGAAGAGTTGAAATCGAGGTTTGAGCCTTTGATCAAGTGGTTGAATGATGTACTGAGTGAGCATATCAGTAAAGCCCTGATTTCTGAAAGGCTGACTGGCTCCCCTTGTGCATTAGTAGCTAGTATGTTTGGGTGGACTGGAAACATGGAGAGGCTTGCAATCTCCAATGCACATCAGAAGGCTGATGATCCACAAAAGACATATTACTTGAATCAGAAAAAGACATTGGAAATTAATCCTAGGCATCCGTTGATTAGGGAACTGTTGAGACGAGTGAAAGCTGATACTGAAGATGCTACTGCCAAGGATATTGCAGTGATGATGTTCAAGACTGCGACCCTCAGGAGTGGTTACATGTTGAGGGAGACTGCCAGTTTTGCTGAGAGTGTTGAGAACCTCATGAGGAAGACTCTGGGTATTCCAGTGGATGAAGTGCCTGAGGAGGAGGATGATGATGATGAGAATTTGGGGGGAGAGAGTGAAGAGGCTGGTGCTGATGAGGAGGTCGATGCTGATGAGAGGGAGGAGAGTAAAGATGAAGAACATGATGAACTTTGAAGAGTTCAGGAGGAGATGAGTAGGAAAATCAGTAGAGAGAATGTTCAAGTTGGATTATCTTGGGAATATATGGGTTTAGGAAAATTTTAAAAAGACAATTTTGAAAAGAAATTTTATCAGCTTCAACAATTGTCTTTATATATTTTCTCGTAAAATCATTCATTTTCAAGATAACAACATAATTGACGGAGATTGTTTAATGAGTATTTATATTAATTGTTGCATCATTTCGGTGATTAGGAGGGAATGTCAGCAGAGTTTTTTTTTTTTTTTATACACTGAAAAATTCTTCTGACTTCTTCTCCAAAAATCACTCATTCACGAGATAAATGCATAATTAGTCAAGATTCGTAATAATGTTTGATTCAAGTCGTTTCATTATTTCACTACTCAACTGACCATCGCTGCAGACTGATTTCCAGCAGCGATTTTTGTATCACTAGTGACTTAGTCCTACTTGTTATATATTTCCAGGTCAATTGACATTAAAATTGCCGTTCTAAGGTTTTTGAATTTTTTGAAATTTTCGAAATGAGATGTTTAATTTTCCAGATGATCGATTTGAGTTTTTAAGATTCATTTGCGAGAGATATAGAGTTTCTCCAGAAATTGTATATGTGTGGAGATCTTCCATTCTTTGTGAATATAAAGTTGTAAGAATGTATCAGAGCTGTACGTGAATGCTATTGTAATTTGTATAAAATGAATAAAAAAAAAGAGATTGAAAGCAGAATGGATAATTTTTAATTCCAATCTCGTGCCAAAGTCCTTGAGAAAGAGAACAAATTCAGAGAAATTTATCAAAAGAGACTTGTTTGTGTAGAATTTAATTTTGTACTGAAAGCCTGTCTTGAAATTTCTTTATATTTCTCACAAATTTTGAGTTCCTAAACTATTTTAAATGCATTTAGACGTCCCATGAAAGCAAAGTATTTGTCGTTAACCTTTGACATAATCTCTATCTTCCAATATGTGACATAAGTCAGTCTCACCCACTAATAGACTCCTAATCGTATTTTTTCCACTTCCACATCTTTAAATATACTTCCTCCATCTCACAATTGTAACAAAAATAAAGAAGGAAATCTGAATTTTGATAGTACTTTGTTTTTTTAATTTTACAGGTAGTTTTCAATCGATGTCCGCAGCTCGTTGCAGCTGTTGTCGCTGGTATTTTCTTAATGATGATCATATTATTATTTTCATTGTCACTTGATCAAAAACCTGTTTACGAGTAATTAATTAATCGACGAATTACTGATTAGAAAGTACATATCGGCTTATCCGATGAAAAATTCGGTTTCTAATTTCATTTCTTTATTTAAAAAAAGTTTCTTTCTATCATAGGAATAACACGATTGGCTTTACAAGTATACAAAAAGAAAAAGAAACAAACACACTTAATTCATCAAGTTTTAGAGTTTTTCACTGAATTCTGGATTAATTGCGACCATCAAGTATCCACTGAAATGAATGAAAGATCATAATAATTAATCGATTGAAATAAATTTCACATATTTGACTTTATCGTTTAGAAGAAAAGAATACTTACTGTATTTAACAGCTAATTTACTGACTTTGAATCGCACCATATCCTCAGAAATCCTCACCACAGTCTCCACATAGTGATTGAGAGTCTCTTTCAGCCTCTCATAGCTCTACAAAAATAAAACACTCTCTGTTACTTTATTTGTATTTAATTAATAAAACTTAGAAATTAAATTTGATCACAAAACATCACTCACCTCGACATAAACGTTATCTTCCCTTTTCGCATGTTTAAGCTCCATCAACAGTAGCTCTATAGTGTTGAGTGGTAGCCAGACAGGGGCACCAGTGGGTACCAGTGGCTGTTTCAGCCCAAAGTACTCCATCCCCTCTCCAAGGACAGCATTAACGTAATCTACAGCAAGATCACAGGCCTCTAGCAGCCTCCCACTACCTAGAATAATCCTCAATAGCTCCGCTGCATTTCGTTTCTTGTACGATCCCATCAGCCACTGAGGTATGAATGCCCCAAGATGCAGCAATTTTTTCCCCACTGCTTTATGCAATTCACTGCTACCCTCCTCTTCGTGATCCAACGTCAATCTCTCCAAAAGTCTCCAAGAGACATCAGCAACATTACTTCCACAACCAACGATATCATACACATCATTCTGGATCAACCAATCCCAGGCATTATTATCTTCATTCTGACTTAATCTCCGACATTGTGAGGTCAATGTCTCTAGTACAGATGATTTGGAGATCCTGAACTCTTTGCAGAGATGAAGAGCAGTTGTGTATAATCCAACATTAGCTAGAACTGCGATTAATTCTGAAGGTTCTGCTTGTGCCACTGTGTGTATCTCTGAATTCATTTTCGATAATTTCAATCTAGCGTCGACTAACCAGTATTCTTTCCTTATGTCTATGATCTCCAACACCTCTACCAGCTTCTTCACCTTGAAGAATTATTCGAAAGTTGAGGGGAGAAAAATATCTTAAGAGAGAAAGGGCTTGGAGGAATTCATTGAAAGAAATTTTATTCAGTACAAAAAGAGTTTCCTGATGTTTTTCCCTAAACCTACCTGTTTCCAAGATATTAGTCATTGGAGGAAATTGAGAAAATTCAACTCACCTTGTAATGCAGTACTTCCCTTCCATCGACACTTCTTTTCTTTTTTGGATTGACTTCCTTCGGGTAACTCTGCTCCACCACAGGTCTCACAATCCACCGATACTTTTCACTAACAAGACTGAGAGCATTGATACAAGCCAGAAGACACTGAGCCTGCTTGGTGATTATCTCCACTGAATGAGACTCCTGACCCAGTCTCATTGCCTGCTCATACATAACAGATGCTGCTTTTCTCATATTACCCTTATTGACATGAAAACTATACAAAAAATTGTAATAATTATTCTCCATCAAGTCTACACTCCTAGCCCTCCCCATGACAATTCTCTCCAGATCTTCGTACATGTCTACGTAAGGAAATGACACTAGATCAATGAGTTTCTTCCTTTCGAAAAGAGTCACGACAAGTTGACGAAGACAATCACTTTTTCTCGCTGCATCTGGGTTAGAGTTGAGGCAGTGATAAGCTTCTGTATGATGTCCAAGATTTAAATGTTGGGTAAAGATGATGGAATGAAGTGTGGGAAGATTTTGATCATCTTTATCAGCCACTGTGATAGCAGTCTCTGCCAATTCGATGATACAATCTGCAGCATTATGTTGGGAAAAGAGTTCTATGGATTTCAGGTAGTAGCAGACGAGGGCCTGGGATTCTGTGGGCATGGAGGAGTCCAGGAGGGTGGAGGCAAGAAAATTATCTGTGAGAATGCCACTGGAGGCCCTGAGAATGTGGTCACAGGCTTTGAGGGGTTCTCCCATCTCTAGAAGTGAGATAGCGAGAATAAAACGGCGGGAGGCCGAATTCCACTCGCACCAAGTGGAGAGCAGTCGAACGTAGGCTTGCACCAGAAGAAATTGGCAAGAAGAAAGGAGCCATTCTGGAAAGACAAAGTTGCCGGATATGGGCCAAACGAGCTGGGCAACGAGGTTTACTTGGGTGAGGAGTCCAAAGTGCCAGGGGACGACAGATGTTGGGGAGAGAGAGATGGTGTTGGCCATAAGAATGTGGGCGTGCTGAAAATAATTTAGTAAATTATTATTTTTTTTCATCTACAAAAATCATAATCAATTTTTATAATTGAAAAGTATTGTTTTGAATATCTCTGTAGGAATAGGAGAAATTCAATTTTTAAAAACTATTAAAACTATTAGATACATACCTTTGCCCCTCCACTCTGTACAAACAATTCCAGCAAACTCATTGATCTCTGTTGCCTCGCTACATTCCCTCTCGTATCTACCAGCCTCAACACCCCCAGTCTCTGCACACTGGTTTCTAGGAGAGCTTGAGGTGGCGTTGGAGACGCTGTGCTTTCACTGATCCACGTGACCACGTAATAAGCTTGTGTCAACACGACTGTCCTCGGTGCTAATGATGATTTGATAGAATGCAGCATTCTGGAGTCAAAGGCCTCCGGCCTGCTCAGCACAATCCTCTGTAGAATCAACAAATCCCTGCATATCGAAAACCTCAATAACGAAATCTGCGCAATGCTCTCAGCAATCGTAGAAATTCCCAATTGGCTCGAGAATAAATGACCAATAGTCAGCATCAGCATCGATGATTCAGGGTCATTATCCAGCTTCATCTTGTCGGGTTGTCCAAGATCGTAAGTCAAAGCTTCCAGCAACATCGCCATTGCCGCTGAAGGATCCTTAACATTCTCTAATTTATGATGCAGTTCCATTTGAAAATCAAAATCCGAGAGGGGATCATCAGGTTCCAATGACAACCTTGAAAATAAATCCTCGATTACAATATCTGGACTTTTTAAATGATAAAGATCCTTTTCAATTCCAGTTTTAACTTCTTCTGACAGTTGTTCCTCCAACATCACCAGAGCACTCATTAAAGAAATGAGATCTTGACATGTGTCCTCATCTTGAGAAAGGATTGGAGTTGTCTTGAACTTTGAAGCATAGCATTTCTCATTGGACAGCATCAAGTGTTCTAGAGCTTCCATTGGTCTCAATAAAGAAAATGATGATTTCTTCAATAATGCAACTCCATAAACTGAGGGAAGGAGGAGGAGACCAGTGGGTCTGCTGCCATTTATGTGATACTGAATGACGCAAGAGTAGAATTTCCACCAACACCTGTTGGCAATCTCCAGATAGTCCTCATCGGTCATTTCGTAGTCCATTACTTCAGATTGAATCTCAGCTTCCACTGCCATACAGACTCGTTCTTTGAGGACAGCTGGAGAAAGTGACACATCGGAGAGAAGATTTGATCTACGGTAGATGCTCAAGGCTCGCGTGATGTCTGCGAGAGAGAACTGACCAGGATGAAAGATATAATTTATGTAAGATTGACGGGGATCTGTGCCTGGATCTGTGAGAATGTAATCACGATCAGGCGGTTGTTCCAAAACAGCTGTTTCCCATTCAGAATTCACCTGGAATAAAATTATTTACTTGAATAACATAATAAATCATTAATAACGAATAGATAAATATGAAATTATATCGATAATGAAGGATTTTAGGGGGGAAAATACTCACTTGTGCTCCATTCAAAGGCAGTTGTGCATGAGTAACTGCGACCCGATCCATTTCAGCGATCCTCCAGACCGCCCACAGTCTTGTCATTGTGAACTCAAAATCCACCAGGTGCTGATCAGGGGCAAACAGTGTGCATACCCTGATAAACTTGAATAGCCCAGCATCTTGCACAGGCTTTAAAATACTGAATTCACATCCATTGGTAAATTTCAAATAAGTCCCCAAATAAAGTTCACTATCACTCCCCAAGACTTTCCTCAATATGTGACCATGAGTTCCCTGAGATGCTAAACGATTGTCAATAGCAACATCAGCAACAGCAACACACTGGCTCTTGTTGCATGACCACATCTTCACATTACCTTCACGACACAATGCAAAGAGGTAAGTGTCATTACCAAAATTATGGATAACAAGAGACATGGCAACTTGTCCTTCAGTACCTTTGCCTCTGAAAGCTGTTGCAATGCCAGAGAGAAAACGAGGAACTATTGAGTCTTGTTTCAATTCACTTGTGTGGACTAATCCTGTTATTGTGTCTAATCGAAGAACGAGAATACTTCCTGATGAGTAGGCGAGAGCAAAGAGAGCTTCTTCGTGGGGAAGAGAGAGCCAGGAAGCTGCTGCATGAGGTACTGGAGTGTTTGTAGTGCCTGGAGTGGAGATTATGTGGAAAGAGTGAGGATCTCGAGCATTTTGAGTCGATGCTTCTCCAAGGATTGATTGAATCGAGAGATCTGGGTGAGAACCAAGAAGATGCTCTTGCTTGTGGATCTTGTCTGGATGGGGGAAAGTCAGCTTATGAACACTGGAGACTGTTGCTACTAAGATGATGACTGAGTTTATTGTCTCGTGAATCGTGATGCCGTCGAGTATTGGTGTGTCAGTGAACTTGTAACGGACCTTGCAGTTGACCAGATTTATGTCCAGGGAGTGCTCGATTAGTTCCAGAATATCGTGGGAAATCCTCCAGTAAATGAAACGATTTCGGGTGTGGTATTTGTAGGAGTCCTTGTAGGAGTAGCCACCCGCTCGCTCTGGGACTTTTATGTCTTGCAAAGTACTTTGGCTTCCACCTAGGAATGCATTGTGAAAATTTATCAACATTCGTTAAAGTTCAAGGAACTTGAGATTTTTGTACTTTTTTTTGTGGGATAATTACAAGTAAATAATTATTCCGTCAATTTTTAGAGTTTTACGAGTTAATATATACAATTGTAATAATTCATATCGACTCAATTACTGTTGTCTATGCGATTAGGTGTGAAAAAAAAATTTATATTAATTACGCGATCATTTAGAAACAAAGTAGTGTCACGAAAAGATGTTCAAGACGAGTTGTGTCTACTCCAACCGTTTTACCCGGTTGTCCTATTCAAATATTGCAGAATGTGTTTCTTTAGGTTACATACTGTGTACATACCTCTCTCTACCTCTCCTTTAATTCAACAATTAGAAAGGCCATACGAGCAATAATTGAATTCACATGATGAAAATTCAGTGTCAAAGTTGGAGGAAAGAGGTGATATATAAATTTTAATACAAAATTATAGGAAAAGTGAGTTTTCAAAAATCTTAGGTTATCCAAAGCCTCTTACCGGTATCCAGAGTAATCTCCTTCCATTTCTCCGGTTGCGTTTGATCAGGCACGACCTCCCGATACCCCAGAGGGAACTCAATCATTGTAGAATATAATAAATTGAGGAATTCTCAATAATTCAATCAATTAACTTGAATATTCACTCAAAAATGTAAGTAAACAGAACGATATATACGAAACTTTGCCAACAGACACTGCTGCCAACAGACTCCCGCCAAAATAGCTCCCAATTTTGAAAATTCCAGTCTCACCAACTCACAAAGTCAAAAATTGTGTAATATAATTAGAAACTAGACCCAAAACCAATTAATACAATTATCAAAATAGTGATAAGTGGTCTTAGATGAGAAGGTGCATTCTTATTGCAGGAAATTAAATTTTATACAAATTTTGTGTTCCATAAATATCCCGCCAACAGCTAAATTTATCCTGGTAATCAGTGACTTTTTTTTTATATAAAATTTAATGATCTTGACAGGATCCTCAAAACCCATTAATTCACGAGATATATTTCTTAAAAATTCAATCTCCGAATTTATTTTTCCCGTCTTTTAAGTTGCAAATTTTCAAGTTGATCAATAAAATCATTCGTTTGTGCCTTACTCCTATTTGAATAGAGCTGATAACACATGTACAATTGCCCCGTTACTCTTGTAATCAATACATATTGATAAGAGGCCTCCAGAAGGAATGTATACATACATGTGAAGGCTAAAGTAAATACGTTAACGCATTTTCAAGTTGAATGGCAAACGTCAGAAGATCTTTTTGAAGTAGAATATTTTGTTCTGCGGATTGTCAAAGAATTGAAATTCAAGTATTAATATTAATTTTGATTTTTTCAGATGAAAAACTCTCATTCATTTCACCTTTCAATTCCCAGTTAATTGAACTTTAATTAACGACTAATTATCAGGATATGTGAGAGGTAAATTCATTCTTGGGAAAAATTTACAATGGTGATAAAATTCATATATTTTCACACGGAAAAAATACTTTTCCCTCGACAAACATCGACAATTGAATAGAAAAATAAATAGAAAGAAAAAAACATCAGAGCGGACAAGATAATTTGGACATTTTATAATTCAAATTTTTTATTAATTGAAATATGAGTTATTCGGCTTTACCAAATTTCAATGATTCAGCACGAATTTTCTTGAATTTATCTCACGCGTACATATTACGAGGTTTCGAAAAAAGGAAAAAAAATAGACATATATAACTCTTGTGTTCATATTTCGGTTGACTAAGATGAATATCACCTGTCATCACGAATCAACAGACTAGTTTTTCATTAAAAGTGCGATTTTGAAAGAAGAAAACAGAGAAAATGGACTTGTCATGAGAAGTTGTAATATTAATTAAGAAGAATTTGAGTCGGTTCAATAGTTCTCAAGATATCGGGAAAAAAATGTTTTCATAGAAATCACAGTCTGAACTTATTGAACGACTAGATTATTCCATTTCCACGCAAATATGAAACTTGACAATATTGAATCTCACCCAAAACTTTGGATTTCTACTCGTGATATTTTTGGAGTTTCGTTCGCATATAATAATATACATTTGGACGTTTTCCCAAAATCTCATATATAGAATTCCTAAGCATTGAACATTTCTTCTTAATTTTATAAACAAAATTAATTTTCAAAAAATAAAAAAAACTGCAACGAATGTATTTTAATAATCAGGAGGCCTATTCTGGTTCGTGTTTTATGTACTAAACGAAAAGTTGTAGTTTCGGAGGTATTCTGGAGTTTTGGTTTTTTGAGGAAAGAACAGCTTCTTTTCACCATCAATTAAATTGAATAATGAGAGAATTAAAAAGTGAAAAATTGAATAAAAATAAAACATTCAAAATTTTTGAATTTTGAAATAAAAAAGAGCCGTTCAGTTCTAAACAGATCAATGTATGGAAAAAAAATTAAAGAACAAACTCTCATGACCTCTTTAAATGCCCTTACATGTGGAGGGTAGCATGGACGCATGCATTCAAGACAACTTGCTCGCATAATATAAACCGCCGCAGAGTGTCGATCAGTAGTCTGGGAGAACTTGTGGACGATTGTTCTCCTCTTTTTCTTTCCTGTAGAAAATGCGCAGTAAATGCACTTATCGTTAACAAAAATAGTATTCAGTTCATGTGGTATCAGTGGTTGTTCATTATTATCAGAAATTACTCATGAATAACTCAAAGTGCGAGACTAATGTAATCCGTTGAACGAGTGAAACATAATTTTATGTGAGTGTGGAGTGAACAGTGGTTTATGTCTCATTCGCCAGTGAATGTGCAAGTAGAATCGATTGGATCGAGCGAAAGTCTGTATGTAAGTACTCATTTTTTATAAACATTTGTGTTTAAACAATATTCTCCAGTTTAAATAACCCAACAAATGATTAAACTAAATTTTTTAATAATTTTTCCTGTAATTTTTGAGAGTAGAAAAGTAGAAGAAAATCGTTAGACGTTTGATATAAATGATTTAAAGAGCGTGGCAATCGGGTTTATTGACGTCCGTTATCGATGCTTATAAATAACGCGAGGGCGTTAATGAGTTGGTGATTCAGTGTTGAGTAAACAAATGGGAGAATGCAATTTTTTAAAATTGAAATTAAGGGATTTAGGGTTTTGAGACAACTTAACCTTAACAAACAATGCAACAGGATGGACGGTGGTGGAGGTACCCAACAGCAGGTTTCAAGATGAGCAGTGACTCTCAAACACGTTACGAGGTGTTTAGATGGTTTTTATGGGAGATGGGACAAGAATTTGTTTATTTCTATTTTTTATTTGAACCCTTCCATTCACTGAGGACCGCTTAGGCCAATTTGTTAACATCTGTTCATATGTAGCTAGAAAAATTTCTCACTAAACCTATCACTTGAAGATTTCTTCTGAAATCACTGATTATCCAAATAATTCTAAATTTATTAAGCTCAGAAGAGTCCCTCATCCCCTCAGTTAAATAATTTTATTTCGTTGAAAGAGTTTTCATTTCTATGTATTTTTTTTCAGTAAAATGTACGAAAAACAATGTGAGCCAGCTGCACCAGCCTCTATCCCCCATCAACAAACTCCCCAAATTTTCTTTGGATAAAATTTTCTCGAAAGGAATCCTTCAAAATGTCATACATTCCCTCGGAGAATGGTGCAAAGGTCACCCTGATAAAACAAAAATTTGAGGGCAACAAGTGTGATCTCTCCCCCTCTCACCCTGAACAAAAGGAGATACTTCGACGATCTCTAAGTGCCTCACCAGTGAAAGTAAAGAAGAATCTCAAGCTCAATGTCACTCGTCAGCTTTCTAATCCTTCCAAGAACATCAAACGTACACCAGCATTCAGAGGTGACAAACTCTCTCGTGTAAAGCACCTACACTCTCCCTCCACCGAAAAACCCCCCTCCCTTGTCCATAAAAATGTGAAAATTTTTGAGGATACTCCAGAATATGGAAAATTAGGAAATGTGAAGAAAAAAACAAATTATGAAATTTTAAAATCAAATTGTAATGAATTAAATGAGAATAAAACCAAAGAGAAAGAAAAATCGACAAAATTGATGGAAAATACAGTAAGAACAACTGTAATATCACGCCAAAAAAATATTTATCCCCTTCGTACTGAAAATGAATCAAATGTTTCCAGAGAATCAAAAGATGAAATTGATTTTTCTCCTTCTGTTCAGAAACAGAGAATCGATAATTGTGAAAATTCAGATTCTCAAGGAATGGAAAAGTTTCTGATAAATGGAGTTGAGTACACTCGAGTTTTGAAGCCACCAAAATCTCCTGAGATAATTTCTAAGAGTCCCCGAGTAGCTCCAGAGATGATCCTAGACGTGAGAGAAGATTTGTCTAGAAGGAAATCCTCGGAAAATATTTCTCCATCATTAGAACTAACAGAGACTATCAGAGCAGCACTTCAAGCTCCCTTACCACTTGGTCCACCTCCAAAGAAGCCCCCCAGAACCTTTGCACACTCGCCCTTGACTCAAAGAAGCCACCTAGACCTTTCCCAGGCCTCCGAATCTCCTAAATTACTCAGGAAAAGCCCAAAATCATTTTTTCAATCATCAGAAACTGACGTAACAGATTCAGCTCCCAAAAATTCAATCTCCTCCACGAGCACAAGTGATGATGATTTTTCATATTTAAAGGACTTCCTGAGGTCTCCAAATACTTCAGAAAAAAATAGAGACGACGAGAATCAATCGAATATATTGACTAAATCGAAGGAAACAAAAAATTCCATCAATTTCACTTCTTTAACTCATCAGAATCGATCTACAAAAAATAGTAGAGACTCAAAAAAAATGTTGGAAAAATTAGAAACTGTTTTAATTCAGCATCAAAAAGCATTGGGACCTAAAGTAATAATGCCAAGACGTGATAGGAGTGAGATAGCAATTGGTTTTGATTCAAAAAAATCTCAAAGTGATTTGAATATTGAAAAAGATGATAATAAATTGTTTTTCAGTAACAGATTATCGAGAACGATAGAGAATGATAAGAAGTCGGGAAAATTTCAGGATTCAAAAGGAAGAAAAAACTCTACATTTGATTGTCTTCCATCTTTAAATTGTGCCAGCTGCCCTGTTTATGAACAACCGACATTTAAACATTATTTCGGTGAGGATTTGATTATCGATACAAAATCAAAGTCTGAGGATTCTTTGAGCTCTTCTATTGAGAATATTTTAAACTCGAGTGGCGGTTATGATGAATCACTGAGTCCAGGGGCTAAGAGACTCTCTACAGAGCTCACGACGTTCTTAGAGGGCAGGAGAAGAACTAGTGGAAAGAGCGAGGAGAGAGTCTATGCTGAGCCTTTTGCATTTGATAAGAACTCAGGGACTGATATCACTGGGCTTGGCCATCTTTCGAGTGAGGAACATAATTATCTCTCGAGGAGCTGGTGCAATGAAGGAAATAATCGAGAGGAGGTGGAGGAGAGAGAGAGAGGTGGGAGGAAGCAGAGTGCAGAGTTGCATTATTTGGTAATTTTTTTATTTTATTTTCTTTTGATTTCACATTTTGTTTGTTACTCCTAGTTAACCCCCTATGAGTCATTTTTTTTTTATTTGAGTGGGCCTTATTGTCGACACCTGTAGTAAACCAAAAATGGTCATTGCAATCGTCAATTTCACTGGCTCTCACATGATAGCATCATCATTGACATCTATACTTCAGTATTGTTATCAATATTTCCGGTGTGATAATTCAATATGTTAGCAAATACTTTGACTCATCGTGTATCTTATCTATTAATCAGAATTCCTCTTTAGCGAATCACGTAATTAATCTTGAACAAAAACACTACCGTAACGTAAGACAATCAAGGTGAGTCCCACGACAGGTCGATAAGGGAGCAAAATGGTAATTCAACACCATGTGGGTAGTGCTTGGCTAACGGGATACATCAGGCATTTCTTAGTTTAAGTGCGAGGGACTTTTTTTTTATTGCCCAAGGATACCATCTTTCACTCTCAAGAAAATGTTCATTGACCCCAAAGGAAGGAGTGTTTGATGAACTTTTGTTGCTATCACTGGGAGTCGGTCATTTTTACCAAATCGTCAATATCTCGGAAGCCTCTGATGAGATTGGCTGAGAAATGTTTATATTCCAAATACAAGAGGGTAGTTCAAGAAAAGTCATTATCACTTGATTACATAATGACATTTCATTGCAAAAGAGCAATAGGAAATTATCAGATTGAATAAAAAATTAATCGGTCCAATTGAAAAGTTACATTTTCAATCATTAATTCACTTCTATAAACTCTCGAATCCATCAATTAACTGTACTCAATTCCGCTGTATTCAAAATTCACAAACTGTAGATATATTTTTATTGACCCACGGCTAAAAGTCAAACGCACGTCGGTGAATCTACAATGCGCTGAGAGGGAAAGTTATCTGCTCACTAGTGATCAATTTACCTTGAAATTTTTCTCATTAAGATAACGACTTAGATTGAATAAAAACATTACATGGAAGGGAATTATTTTCTTTTCTATTTTCATCTTGACAATCTCGAGTTTAATAACTCAACTCTCAGGACTAATCGCCCTCTGTAAACAAATCCAAGGTCAATGGGAATTTGTCTAACATCAATTCTTATTTTTAGTGTACACCAATCAGTGCAACATTGTTAGAGGACAATAATAATGCTCCCAAGGAGTGTGATAAGGCTCCGAAGGAGTCAATGAGCTTCCAGAGCTTTTTGGAGAAAGCAAATAACTCGAATAGACCCTCTTTAAATGGTCCTAATAAAGAAAAGGTGAGAGAGACGTTTATTCAATTACGTTCATGTGAGTAAACCATACAAGATGCTCTGATTACCATAAATTTCCACAGAAAAGCAGTTTTAATCCGAATATTGATATTCTTCAGGCATAAAGGCATCTCCTCACGTTTCCCATTACCTCCCACGCCCATAAACGTAATTAAAATAGACTATAGTACGCCTTAAGATGACGTAGAGTTACCACACTGTAATTACAATGATTCAACAACATAATTCATGAAGGAGATGCTTCAGTATTGATGCATCCAAAATTAGTGTGGTACTAATACCTAGTGAAGAGCAGTTATTTTTATTAAATCGTCGATATTTCGAGAGCTTGAAGAACGTAGAGATTCGAAAATATTTGCTTTAAAAAGGTCCTTTTCACTCATTTACTCAAGGAGTGATTAACGAAATAAGTTTTCGTAGTTAGAATAGTTCTAGCTCCCCAACTATTGGACCAAAATAGATCTTCGTAGTATATTTCCAACCGGATATTTTCCCAGCTATTCAATGAACTCACCTTTCAATTCTAAATTGATCGTTTATTTTTTACCTTCAATAAAAATTAAAGTGAATGAAAATGTCAAATTTTTTATTATTACTTGGTGAAATTATCTAACAAGTGAAACTGTGTAAAGAGATTTTTTTTTTTTTTCAAATTTTGATCAAATTCTACCAACTATGGAATTAAATTGACTGTCAATTTCTCATTCCAGGCAGAGCAACTCCTGAATCAAGCCTTTGGGAAATTCACTATGTCAGTCACTGATCCATCAACTGACTCTTCTACCTCTTCCGACACAGACAGTCTCGCCTCAACCCTCTCCCTAACCGAAGAATTGACCTCATTCGGTGATAAACTCCGACTTTTCAAGAACCGTGAGAACACTCACAAACTCTCCAAAGAGGAGCTCCATCGTTCCCTCACAGATAAACGTAAATGTTACGTACGAAAAGTTTCAATAAAGTACGCTGAAAACAGTGAAGTAAGCCTGAGAAGAAGAAAAGATTGTTTATTCGAAGTTTGTCTTCTTGTGGAGCTCAATTTGAGCACTAGAGTCCCTTACATCAAGGACAAGTACCCAATATACGCTGAGGTACCAGTATGGATTGAAAATTTTTGTTTCCCAGATGCTCAGGATTGGCCTCCCGATGACTCCAATCACAATCAATTCCATTCACTCTTCTTGATGGATGAAAAAGGGAACAGAAGATTTGGCTACTGTATCAGAGTTAAACCAGAGGGAGGACCTGTTTTACCTCTAGCCTACTGTTTCATAACTAAACATCGAGCTAGTGGATTTTATCACAAGGTACTTGAGGAGTTGGAAAGTAAGCATGGACTTCCAGATAAAAATCGAAGGGGTTTTATCGAGGAATTATATAATAGTTCAATGCCAAAACCTGGAAACAGTCTTAGGATGATGAAGGAGAAGCCTGAAATACTTGGTAATTTATCGATCAACAATAATGAGACGGAGAATGGTGGTGAGGGGGTAAAGGGAGTTGAAGAGAATGGAAAAGGATTGAGGGAGGGAGAGGAGTATGAGAGTTTAATTATGAGGTCGGGAGATCCAAGATTAGAAGAGAGGGATATGAGCCAGCTGTTCGATGCTGTCAGTAATAAGGTCCTTATTTTCTTGTTTGGAAGTCTTTTGCTGGAGAGGAAAGTGGTATTGTTGGGAGGCAAGTTGAGTAAATTGAGCAGCTGTGTGGAGGCATTGCAGAGTCTGCTGTATCCTTTTACCTGGCCACATACATTTATTCCGGTGCTGCCGGATATCGAGGGACTGGAGGAGATTTTGGGAGCGCCTCCGCCTTTTGTGATTGGCATTCTGAAGAGAAAGAGTGGGAGCCGTGCACAGGTGAGGGTAAAATTGAATTTATTCACATTATATGAGTGGTTTCAGTGGAAAATGTTAAAAGACTTAATTTATGATTCTGTTGGCGAATCATTGATTTGAAACATTTGATTCTGAATTTTTCAGGTGGAATCAATTCAGGATGGTATTGTAATTGACCTGGACAGTTCAAAGGTCATTTGTGCTGTTGGAGATGAAGGATCAATCCTCCCTAAGAGACTGCAGGAGGGCATTCGTTCAGCTCTTCAACTGGTTACTAATAATACTAAACATGGAGATGACATAAGAAATTTTTTAGTGTCTGAGGCATTTCTCAGGGTCTTTGTTGAAACTTGTGCACATTTGGAGAGTCACTTGGTCGCCCAACAGGATGGAAAAATCATTTTTCAGGTACAATTATTTCTGTCTCACTAAATTGGTCTGTGGAGTTCATTTTTAATTAATATACAACCTTTTTATTTATTGCAGAAAGAGTCATTTGTGAAAGCCTGCTCATCAAAAACAGTACAATTCTTTCTCGAGTGGTTTGTAGAAACGATTATGTTCAACTCATTCGTCACTGATTATATTGCTTCGGTGGAAGGAACAACTGTTAATGAAAAATATGATATCAAGTTATTTAAACAGAGGGTTGCAGAGTATCGTAAACTATCTGAAAAAAATTTGCTATCGAAGAAAACTAAAAAAAAGACTTTTGGTAAGTGGCATAAGTAAGAAATAATAAACAGTAGTACAAAACGTAACAAGTCAATTTCTTAGATCTCAAAATTGTTGTATCATCTCGATGACGAGTGAGCTTGAAAAGAGAAATCAAGAAACCTTACTTGTAGAAAAATTTTCTCACCTGTAAAAAGAAATCTCTCATTCTGCTTTCTCCTAAAATTATTAATTATCGAAATAAGCTCGTGTTCAATACATATTCGAATATATTGACAAGTATCTCGACCGTTCAACTCACTTTTCATCATTTCACTACAGATTTTGCTTCTGCTTCATCAATTATTATTTTTTTTTTTTCTGTTAACAGGTAAATTCACCTTTAATTTCTAGAATGACAGGAAAAAATTAGCAACGAAACAACGGTGGATTATACCTGAGGATTTGGGTTATGACTTTTTGTCATAAATAACAAAAATGAGTTAATGTCAATCTGTCAAGACTGTAACCACGATCATTCAAACTTTCGAGCGCTACTCCTCCATCAAAGACTCTGGTTAGAAGACTATTGAGTCGATGTAAATATATCATTTATTAAATTATCGAAAACCCATTCCTTGACATTAAAAAATGAATTTTTCAATTCATCGCCTGTTCTTTATCAGTTCATTACACTTTATTCATTATTTAATCAGTCTTACTATTTAAAAAAAATTGTTGGATTCAGTTTGATCTGATCTAAAGTTAAGTTAAGACTGTGTAGGCTCTCCTAACTCTCTTCCAATGGATTCAATAATTACGAAAATCTTCTTAGACGATGGAGATGACTAGAAGGACTTATATAATTCTGTGATTAAAAGATAATTTCTTTTTTTTTTTCGTAATGCTCTCTGAGGGTTGACAGCTTTGTAGCTTTAAAACAAAAGTGTTTAGACACTGAGTACAACAAATATTACCCAAAAAGTTAATAATTACGCACAATTTATTGTTAGTCCATTTAATGTTTGTGGTAGTAATATTTTTATGTTATCACTAACGAGTCCAGTATTCATTATAAAAGAAAATATTGAGTGTCTTTCAATAATAATCTCGAGGCCTAAGAAATAATCTCTGCTGTTTATAGGATTTTTCAATCCACAAATATTTTTTCAGAAAAACTTTACAACCATTAAATACGGAATTTCATGATAAACTTGATATCGAAATTGCGAAAAATAAACAAAAAAGGAATCTCAAAGAGGGAATGGCTACTGAATGTACAATCTATTGTACTTATATGCTTCCTGTTCCTACAAAGTTATTGTTAAACATGAAGGACCTGAAATTATATGAATAATATGACAATAAGGTGTATAGGGAAGTGGTGAAAATAGGAGATGAGTTAGCCAATACTATGAAAATAATCTTCGGGTTATCTCTGAAATTATTGTATTTATCGAGAAAAAATATTATTAGTTAATGCGGTTGTTGTGTAAGAAATGAGAGGTTTGAGAACAAAATGTCAATGGACGTTTTTCTTTGTTTACAAGAAGGTCTTGTGATATTTTTCTCTGAACGTCTTCCTTTCGCAGATATTTTTGAAAAATGTGTGAATCCATTTGCTACTCATCAATTATTTTTCATCAAATTCTTACTGAAATAAGAAAAAAAGATCTGAGATAAATAATTAGATATTTTTCTACTGAACTAAAGCAATTATGCACATAATTCTACTTTAATTTTTGTTTCTGTACTTATAAGTAAGTTCATTAATTATTGCCATTGTTAATTCGATCATAAACTGTGATTGTTCATTAATGTCATCCACGATTCCATTATTGTGGAGTATTTTGTTGAGCCATTTGCGTTGGATGGTTATTCTGTTTGTAATCGACTGACATTTAGTTTTTTACTGTATATAAAGGGAATAAAATATGTCAATATATCAATGAATTTATAGGAAGAAATTATTCTAAATATATTCAACTCCAAAGGAAGGCACCGATATGAATCTTTAGCATCTTATAAACAGCCAAAGAAAATGTAAAAATTACGAGGAATGAATAATTTTTTTCAAATTTGAAACTAGGAAAAAAATGTCCCTAGCAATATTCTAGTGATATTTCACATTGCAGAATTTTCTAACCTGTCAAATGCCTCTCTCATGTTCACTCCTTTCCAGTTCTTTACGTCGTGCTACAAACACGTGGCTGAAGTTGTAGTTTACAATTTTCAAGTGAATTACTGAGCTAAACACGTAAGTATTGTAATCAAACCCTTGGTGAATATTTATTAATTATTTTTACGGTGTTTTTCGGAGGTATTTTAGGGGTTGGAAACCTCGGAATCACGTTCCGGGGGGCGATGCTTCCGGGCAGTTTTTCTCCCGAGGTTTTTTCAATTTTATTCGAAATGTTGGCAGATTTTTCTTGCAATCATTGAAGATTCACGATATCCATGGATTTATATGATTAATTTGTAACTTTTGGGGGTTGATTCATCGGTTTATTGAGGGACAGAACAAACATAACCTAAAGACAAATGTCATGGACCTCTAGAGGCATCTCGGCAATCAAAATGAAAGTTCTAGACAATTTCTTACACTTTTTTGTGCAATAGTTGAGATCGAATGTTGCAGTTGTGCAGAAAAACATTTTTATTTTATACTTTTTCTGATGATAATGAATATGATCGAGAAAACTGCTATTTTAAAATTAAAATCTATATTTGTTCTTTGTAAAGTATGAGATGAGTCAGTATGAAAATTCTAATTTGTTGATCCTGATTATTTATTACAGAATGCCACTGGCAAAAGATTTTCTACATCCGAGCCCAGCTGAGGAGAAGAGGAAGCACAAGCTGAAACGTTTGGTACAGAAACCAAACAGTTATTTCATGGACGTAAAATGTCCAGGATGTTACGCAATTAAGACCATCTTCTCGCATGCCCAGAGGCCCGTTGAGTGCGATGGTTGTCGTACCATCCTCTGCACCCCAACGGGCGGCAAAGCTCGTCTCACCGAGGGATGCTCGTTCAGGAGGAAGGTCCAGTGCTAAATAAAATGGCAAAAGACTTTTCATTAAAACAATAAAAAATCAGAAAAATACATAAAAAAATATTGGATATTTATTCTACATGTGTAGTTTTATTTTCAAACCTCTCAAAATCTTTTTCTTAAGAAAATATCGTCAAACTTTGTTCAGGTGAAATTTTCTATAAAGGTCTTTTTATAAAAATTTCCAATTATTCCTTCCAGAGACAGTTGGAAAATGCGTTTAGATATTCAGTCCAGATAAGTAACTTAATTTTTTCATTTCATCTCAAGTTTTTATTCTCTATTTTACAATTAGCATTAATTACCATTTTTTTTATTTTTAAATTATTCTCAGAAATTTTAATTAATCAAGGATTGCATAATCTTGGATATGCGTGGATTTTTGCAGTATTTTCTCTAGAATTAGAGTTCCATCTTCAAATTTCTGGTATTCAAACACTTCCTGAGGCTCTGAGGAATTCCTCAAACGTCTCAAGCAGAAAGATTTATTATTTCCCTCTTCCAATTTCCAAATTTGATTGAAATACAAATGATAGGATGATTTTTCGAAATTTAGGGGGGTAACTGATGCTAACAAGTGGAAGTTTGATTGACTCTTTGAGACGTTTGAGCAGGCATTCATCGTTTCATGAAGAATTGCACATAATTTTGCAATGTGAATATTCAGCATTTGTTCAGTTACTTTTGAGGAATTGATATAGGCGTCGAGTTTGTCAATTAGGAGGACTCCTGGACGTGAGTGGTGAGAGTGGAGATCAACAAGGAGTTCAATCAATGCTTCATAATCCTTTAGATACCTTGAAAAAATCAATCAATATTTCATGAGAACCATATATTTTAGTTCTTATTACTTTATGGAAGAATCTGGCGTGAAAATTTTGAATATTGGAGTAATTTAATGAATTTGCATTTACATGAATTTGACCATTCGGAATGACTCCACCACGAGATTATTCCTGTCGTGATACTTTGCTGGGATCGAGTCAAGGGGGTTTGGAGTTATGTAGAGAACGTGACGACCCTCCAGAGCCCAGTGCATTGCTGCCTGTGAATGAAGTCGATGATTAAATAGTGAACGAGTCAAAGAAAAGATGAGTAATGAATGAGTGATTTTAAGACAAAATATTAGAAGAAATTCTAGATGATTCAATAATTTTTTACTTAGAACTAGAGCTTTTCTAGACAATTTCACAATTAACATTCCTGATGAATTATTTTTCAATCACCTCGAACGTGAACATCTTCGTGAGATCATAGGGTCCACACAGCAACGTAGATTTCGTCTCATTTTTCATGGAAAACATTTCAAATATCTCAAGAATCTTCCAGTTCAATTAATCGATGACTTCAAGGATTTCCATTCAGGAACATTGTAAAAAATACTGGAACCTTAAAAATGAACAAACTTGAGTCCCAGTTTAAGTGCTAAAAATTTAGAAAATAAATTTTAGCAAATTTTTTCTCAAACACTAAACTGAAGTGTGAAGTGTATTCAATTCAGTAGGAAAATGGTAGAACTCAATTTCTCTTGGAGGTGAGTTTTCTAAATTTTAGAAAATCTAGAGAAATAGAAAAATTTTTGGAATGATTTTTTTTTTGTAGAGCAATTTCGTAAAATCTACAAGATTCGTCTCAAACTTACCACGAAGTTTTCTTCATTCTTTGATTGATCAAGGAAGAAATTTCGATTAAAAGCGAGAATACCTGAAGTTCAGGACTCACAATTTTTCTCTGAAATTAAATTTAATTCTCACTCCAATCATCAGAAAATAAATGATTGGTAAGAATTTTCAATATGTGAGATGAAGACTACCGATATTGCTATCTCTGTTTCACACATTATAACTAGTACATAACTAGCGCCACGAAACTGAAAATACATAACTAATAACCAACATGGTGGTCTAGCTCTCGGGTGTTTTTTTATTATTATTGTGCTCGCTCAAACCACCTGTTAGGACGAGGAGAAATGGTACTTGCCTACGTCAGATAGAAGATATAACCAAAACGAATAGAAGAAGAAGAAGAAGAAGAAGAAAACCACCTGTTGCGGTCTTGTTCACTCCAAAAACTCGAAGAATGTCACAACTATGGAATGATAACAGGATAGTTTACGTCTATGATTTACCGTTTTTCGAACGCGGTGATTTCTGCAAATTATTGAACCAGAATAATGCGTGGGAGGAGCTCGCTGGTAAGGCTGTTTATTTATTAAAAATATTTCATATCTACTTGGTATAATTGTTTCGAAACCCTTTTCATGTATTTCTATTGTTACCAAAGTGGGAAACCATTTAGGGACTAATTCGTCTTCGGGTGGACCAATTTTTTCCTGGACTTTATCAAGAAAAAATTAATTATTCCATCGAAAAATTTAACCACATAACGTTTATCAACTAAAAGTGATTGAATAAATTCCTGAAGAGAAAATGGGAGGGGGGAGTATACAACAAATACGTCATGCGATGAAGGAGGGGTGGGGTGGGGGGGTATCTTGAATGTGTGATGATGGGTTCCATGACTAAATATCACAAAGACATTTCAACACGTCAATTCAACACGTAACAACTCAACACAAAAAAATCAACACCGTGATGATGTATAACGATAAGGGGTCGTGCAGGTCGTGACGTATCACGCATATTTTTTCTCCCATTTGACTATATTATTAAAAAAAAAAAAAAAAAAAACCCTTCAAGGTAGTAAGGACGGACGGGTCAAGATAAGAGAATCAAAATAATTCCATGAAAAATCATAGAAATCACAAGAAATACAATTTCCCACAAAATATATTCATCGATTGGTCCATTTACAATTGGTCAATCACAATTGAATAATTCATATACAATTACAGGGAAATGGATGAAATACCCTAATTCAACAATATCGTCCCTCCAAGACGAAAAAAATCCGACAGATCACCTCTTAGAACTCTGGGGTCACCATAACCACAGAATAGACGAATTATTTGGTTTATTATCACAAATGCAGAATTATCGTGCCATGAAGATCCTCAAACCCTATGTGAATCCCAGATATCATGCGTTACTCGACCGAGGTGAGGGTAATGTGAAGGCAGTATTGCCACGAAGGAAAGACTCGAAAATTGGCACTCAAAATTTCAATCAAATCACTCCTCAAAATCCTGCAATGCAAAAAATACCTATTCAGGATTGTGCAGGAGCCAAGAACAGTGTTAAGATCATCAACAAACCTGAAATTCTCTGTCCACCTCAGACAGCACCCAGCAATTCCAATAATCTATTGGTGAAAACGCCCGAAGGTGGATCGAGGATCTCTCCTCTTCCAGAGCGTGCTGGAAATTATCTGTTCAAGGGCAATGAATTTTCCTTTGGGAAAGAAATAACGTTGCCTGAAATTAGCTATGAGGACCTCACTAAAGCTACTGATAAGTGGAATCCAAAGTTAGTGCTAGGGAGAGGAGGATTTGGAACTGTTTTCAGAGGTAATGATTTTAAACATTTTGTCCATCAAGTGATTCAGTGGATTAAAGAAGAATTTCTATACATAAATGTCGAGTTTCATTATCCAATCAATGTCATGAACATTCTTTGTAGATTTTCAATACTACAAAAATTAAAAATTGTTAATTTCTGAGCTAAGTTGGACGGTGAACAAAAAAGTGTCTCCAATATGAAACACTTTTCGATTCTTTTTCAGGTTCTTGGAAGTATACTGAAGTTGCTATTAAAAAAATTGGGAGGAAAGGTACAGGAACTGACGAGAGTTATATGCAGCAAATTCAACAATTATTGCGAGAGTTGACGATTTTAAATTCCCGTCCTCACGAAAATATTTTGCCTCTCTATGCGTTTAGCATGGGTGAAAATTCTCCTTGTCTCGTGTATCAATTTATGGTAAATGGATCCCTGGCAGATAGATTGCAGTTGAAGCATGGAACGAAACCTCTTACATGGCTTCAGAGGCACGAGATTGCTAAGGGCACTGCCAGAGGACTCCAATATTTACACGAAATTGGAGAAAAACCCTTGATCCATGGAGACATCAAGAGTGCTAACATTCTACTGGATAAGAATTTTGAACCCAGGATTGGAGACTTTGGACTTGCTAGAGAGGGTTCCAAAGAGAATTCTATGAAGGTGACTAATTATAATTTCATAATTTTTTTCAGCCTTTCTTACGTTACGAGTTAAGGGGAGAAATCCCCCACTGGAAAGATGAAAATTCCCTTAATCTATAGTTTTTTTTACCCAACTCATTACGTCAAGACTCATTTTTTTAAATAATTATTGAAATCTTGAATTTTAAGTGGTTTTTCAATCCTTAACTTTTTTTTTTCTCAATAACTAGACCTCCTAGAGAATTTTTTCAAGCAAATTCGTAATCAGCGTGAAAAAATCTTCAAAATCATGTAAGTTTCATCTGTGTGGTCGAACTGACCCAAATTCTGTAGAACCGTGTTATGAATCAATTCTCATTTCACTACAATGCTTCAATGTCATGTTGAGCTCAAACATATGATGTCAAATCAATTAAAAAAATTATTTAGAGAGGAAAATTGTTCTCTTGTTATTTCACTCCTGAAAATTTTATTCATGGAGGTCACTGTATCAAAATATTTTTTCACACAATTCTATTCAATTTCAATAGTGTACAATTACTTAATTTCTAACTCCTAAAACTTACGCATAGTTTGAATGAATTATTGAAATTGTTTTCCCAAGGAGAAAATATTTAGATTTCTTGAAAATGTATTACAACGATTTCAAGTGCGTTTATAGAATGCATATATCTTCCTAGCATTGACAAAATGATTTTTGTTCATGGAAAAATTCAATTTCAGATCAGCAAAATTCAAGGAACAAGACCCTACCTCCCCGATGATTTTCTGATGCATAAAACATTATCTACAAAAATTGATACATACTCGTACGGAGTTGTAATGTATGAATTAGCCACTGGGCTTCCAATCTACGATGAGTCACGATCTAATCACAAGTACTTGAAGGACTTGGTTAATTACTGGTATGACAATAGATGGGACATAATGCACTTGATGGACGGCATGGCTGGTGTTGCAAACAGTGAAGTTTACAAAAATCTTATGATCATAGGGAGATGGTGCTCAAATCGATTGGCTCAGCATAGACCAGAAATGGCTAGTGTTATTGAAAAATTGAATGGAGCTACTATTTTATACTAAAGAGAGTGATGAAAACAGAAGAAATCCAATTTGTAATAGTGGAAGAAGTGTTCGTCAACCGTGTTAAAGACATCATGAAATAATTTCTCATTTGGAACTCAATGAATTGAAGAATGACTTAATTCATAGCTTGCATATACACTGTCTCCTTCAAATGAAATATATCGTCAGAGACTCGAGCTGTGAATAAATTGGTATTTTTATAAATAGGAGAAATTGAAAATTTGAGTAAATATGATTATTCACTCCACCACAACTCAACACTGGAGCTAATACTCATATTTACCAAAATTTGTGTAAATAGTTTTTTATTATCATCATAAATTCATTTATTCCCTTCCTTTATTCTTTGTAAACTCATTAGCCACATAAAACTGTTATTTACCAGCAAAACTAAAGTATTCGAATCACACTCACACATAAATATTCTTCCCTCCTTCCTCTTGCTCACGACATTATTGAATTTAATAAGGAAAGTGGTTTAATGGCTCGGGTTGAATATGAAATTTTGGTTAATTATGCATTTATTTCGGTAATGAGTGGTTTTATGACGAAATGCCACGAAAAATTTTCTGCTGGAGACTTTTTTTCACCTAAAAACCACTCATTCCACATTTCAACACTTTTTTTTGTTACAACTTAATTTTCTCATTTCCCTTCAAATTATCGGGTGATTTATATTATCGCAAGTATGAAATATCCATGCCTATCAGTAACTCAAAAATTACATCTATCTGTTCTTCCTCACTGCTGAATTCATAAAGTTTTTTTGTGAAATTTCAAAACGACTCATTCAAATATTTTCTTTAAACTCTTAAAAATATTTCTTTCTCACTCATTCCACTAATCAAAATTGATAAAATTATTTTCAATATTTATCGAGGGAATTGATAACCCCCACTTGCATACCCAAGGCCCACCCCTCTCTGAGTATGTGTGGTTGCTCTGGCGACTTCGTACTGTTGCTCCATATTATTGAACATTTCTTCTTGTTTCTTGAGAATATCTGGTTTCGGTCCAGTGCTTTGAGAAGGAGGCGCCACATCACCTTTTATCCCCATAAGTCTTTTAAACTTTGCCGTCATCTTACCATCTTGATCGTGAGTGAAGGTTGTCCCTACCCAAGTGTTTGTTCCAGCAACAGCTGTCGCTTTCTGTCCCTCGTCTGGTCCCTTCGACTGAATGCATTATAATGGAATCAAGAATTTTTAAAGAATTAAGTCATGAAGAATGAACAATTAGAGTACAGCATTAGAAAACTAGGAAAATTTTCGGTTGAAAGACAACTTGATGATTTCAATTACTTGAAATTTATTGAAAATACGTGAAAAACAAATTTCATCAGAGGTTAAATTATTTTCGCCTGAATGTTGAAAAGTAAAATTTGTAGAAAATGAAATTTTAGCATCGCTAATTACTGAAATAATTTAGCAATAACAATGGACCAAATCATCGAATTCTAAATAATGAAAATTACCTTGTTGGCCCAAAGAAGTTTTCGCTTTTGTATTTGTTCAGCGTATTTCCCTTGACTGGCAGTGGCTAGAGGATTGTAGAAACTCTGCTCCATGTTAGGTGTGACAAGATTGCCCTCAGGAGTCTTCAGCTCAATCCCCAACTTCTCCAGTTGTGCCAATTTATTTCTTCCCTTTTCTTCTCTATAAGACATCGGCCTGAATGGAACTGTTGGTCTGTCTTTTGATCTAGATCTTGATCTAACTCTCTCTCTATCTTTTTCCTTATGATGTGAGGATCTTTCGTCCCTGTGTCGATCTTTCCGATCACTCCTTGAGTGCCTTCTGTCTCTATCTCTGTCTCTTCTCTTGTCTCTTCTATCATCTCTGTGATGATCTTTATGATGATCTCTGTCACTTTTTTCACGTTCATCTCGTCTCGTATCATCTCTTGAAGAATTTCTCGAACTTCTGCGATCGTCCTCACGTGATCGACGATCATCATTACGGGATTTTCGGTCTCTGGAGCTCCTGGAGCCTGTGTCACGTCTTCTGTCATCTGATCCACGTCGGGATTTTTCCTCCTGACGCGAACGATCGGATTTCCCAAGCTTGGGGTCATCTCTGGAGTTGTGGTCATCAGTTGGTGTTTGCCTGTAAAAGTATTACCGTTCTGCAGGGATCGACCACACAGATTCTCATTATTATTCAGCTCTTCTAGGGGCTTTTCTGGTCTTTAGTTGAATTTGTCGAGTGTGGATGGAGAGGGCGGAAGTGAATGTTTTGGGACTATTGGTTTTTTGTGTTTCTGCTCTTGCGGGGTAGTTTAGATGAGTGGTAAAAAGTTGATTGAAATTGTGGAATTATTGGGAAATTTTTGTAGCTACAGAAAAAAAGGTCTCTTGATTATTTCTTCCAACACCGCTCATCACTAACATAAATCGACAATTAACAATTTAATTCGAATCAACTTTACCATTCATCTGTCAATCTACTGAACAATCTTCATAAATCCATATCGTTACAATAAAAAAATGACTTTCAATGAAAAAAAAAAGTTTCATCGTTATGAAAAATTGGTTTCCTTGTCAAGGGGTGTATTGAGTTGAAAATAACAAAACCTGAAAAAAAAAAAAATCATCATACCTCTGCTCCGATGACGTTCTCCCCCTCTCACTCCTTCCAGACTCATGAAAATCTTGTGGACTCCTGCCTCTCTCACTCCCTGAATCCTCCGTAGAATTATTGTTGTTGCTGTCCTACAGAAATAAAAATAAATTCCATTGAATTATCTTCAATCACAGTAACAATGACAAACAGATACTTAAAATTCTAAAAACTCCCAAAACCAAAGTTGGACGATTCATAATAGTAACTGGGACTCTAAAACAAAAGTACTCATTTTCGTTAGTCTTGTCTCACTATCTCAAAAAGAATCTCATCATCAAAGACTAACAAAGAGCCAAGAAGAGCTATTTTGCACACTTGTATATTTCAATTCGTAACACATAAGAATTTCATACATCCAATTTTGTACATTTTTAACTTGTGTCACTTGGGTTTGTTAATCTTAAAATGTACAAGTGTGAAGAAGAGCCCCGAGGTTCCCCAAATGATCAACTTAGTTTATCAAAATTTCCGTTCATTCTCATTTCCTTAATGTTTCTCAAACTGTTTTTCTTTTTCTCATTAATTAATCAATTAAATTGTTTATTTTTGGGTTTTTTTGTTAGTGTTACCTTTCTGCTGACTTCCTCTACTCACCTATGACGCTTCATTAGGACTTGGGGGGTAGAGCTTGAGTAATGACCCTCGCAACAGCTTTTGACCTTTTGCCGAAGTTGCGTAGATATAGTATTCATGTATTACCAACAGAGGCTACGTGTTAATATTCTCTCACGAAATGGCAACCATTCCCATTTACTTATTGATATAACTCATTTTATGCTATATTCTTTCTTTGGTTTCTACGTTTATATAAAGTATGCTCTGGATGTTTTTACGAGGTCATGTTCGATTATTACTTTATTGATTAATCAAATAATCAAGGGAAGATGCATAGAAGATTAGGCTGAAGATTATTTCGTGAATATCTTTGGAAGGAAGAGGTTTAGAGAAAGATATCAGAAGACCTTTTCTAAATAGAAAGTTTTCTCGCCCAAAAAAGAAAATCGACCAACATTTTCCTTTAAACCTACTGGATCCAGAGATATTTGCATAATTATGTTAAACTATTAATTAATTAAAAAACTATATCTATCTAATTTATATTTGTTCATCATCGTCAATGAAATAACGATGAGATGTATGGAAATGAGGATTTGAAAAAAAATCTGAACCTAAAATTTGAATGAAAAAAAACACAACCTCGTTACAACTATTGACTCAGTACCTTTGATATTACTCTCCCCCCATCCCTACTCCATCAGTATCGATTAAGATACCACTTATAACCTACTCCTGAGCTTAACGCCTACAATTGAGGAAAAAAAAAGTATCTCTTATTGCTTCATGCATTATTTCCATACCTCACTCATATCCATCTGTACTGGATCGTAGTTTACGTCACTGGCTTGTCTCTCTGTTACTCCAACTCTCATTTGAGGTGTCTGGAAGAGCAAAAGCCATCATATCAGTCAATTCCCAAAATAAATAAATAAATAAATAAATAAATAAATAAATAATTGCGCACACTTGGAGTCAAAAATGACCGTAAAAAATGACGATACTATCGAAGATCAAAAAATAAATGGGATTCTTTCAGAGAAAAATGCAAATATCTTGAAAACTAAAATCGATCAAATGGGCTTCTTTTGATAGGGAAAGGCCACACATAATTGCATGAAGAAATGTTGAAATTCACTACCAAAAAAAGTCTCAAATATTGGCGGAAATAATGGGTCTGTACTGAACTTGTATACAATTTTATCACGATTGATTGATTTTCATGCAGGCGGCGTCGAGCCTTGAAATTTTCTATACATCGCAAGGTAATTCACAATTCAATTACCTTTGTGTCCTCTGAATTATCACTGTTCTCACCATCACTTCCATAATTCACTAATGAATCCATAATGATGAATTTGTGAAGTTATTTTTTTTCTCCCACTGTTTTTGGTTTTCGTTATTTCACTTGGTTTCAGTTTTATCTATTCTGTGTCCATATAACATTTGTCCACCAATCGACCATTGATTCTGAACGACCGTTGCCAAATCTATTGTAATGGCTATTGAGTCGCCATTTTAGAAAGCCGAAGAAGGTCGAGAATTCACGAGTGTGTGTGTGTGAGAGAGGGAGAGAGAGTTTTTCTTTGGAAATAGAAAAAAACACGTGTTACACGTGAGGGTTTCTAGGTTACGTTAAAGTTCATATTTTCAGTGAGAAATTGATAAATTGGTTGATTTTCAACTGAATTTTCAGGAGAATATAACAAAATGGCAAAATTTTGTCTGAGTAAGTTGATGAATATTGAATAAATTATTGGGATGAATATGTTTTAATATGCGGAATTCTTTACGAATGATTTTGTGCCGCATTTTGGGAAAAATTGTTTCCTGAAATTTGTGATATAATTTCTGTGTTAATTATCGTTATTGTTTATTATAGAGAAAGGGAGCAAGAGAGTTGAGGCTCGCAAGAGGTACAAGATTGAGAAGAAAGTGAGGGAGCACAACAGAAAGCTGCGAAAAGAGGCGAAGAAGCATGGAAAAAGTAATTGAAAATTTTTTATATTGCTTCTCATGAATTATTTAATGGTCACAGTAAAGAATGGTGTTAGGAGGAATTATCGAGAGATATTTTTAATAAAGAATTCAGTTTTTTGCAAAAAGGAGACCCTTCTCTAGTTGGAAAACTCCTTTAGGATCATCTCAATTCATTTTACTAGTCACTGAATTCCTAAAACCTTTTCCAGAAAAGCCAAAAATGATGACAATTCCCAACCAGTGTCCCTTCAAAGAAGAAATCCTTCAGGAAGTTGAAGCTATGAAAAAGCACAACGAGCTTGAGAGACAAAAACGTCGTGAGGAAGCCCGAGAAGCTAAAAAAGTCAAGCTCTCCTCTACAAACCTCCAGACCCTTGTGTCCACAGCAGAGGCAAAGTCCAAAGTCCACGATCTCCAAATAAATTCCTCCACCTCTACTTCTTCAACTCCTAAGCCACTCCGAGAAGAGAATTCCCTTAAAGCCTACTACAAGGAATTCAAAAAGGTCCTGGACTCAGCAGACGTCATTCTGGAAGTTGTAGATGCCCGAGACCCCTTGGGAACTCGATGCAAACAGGTGGAAGAGGCAGTTCGATCAGCGAAAGGCAACAAAAAGCTTGTGATAGTTCTCAATAAAGCAGATTTGGTTCCAAGAGAGAATTTAGACGCGTGGTTGAAGTATTTACGAGGAAGTTTGCCTGCAGTTGCCTTTAAGGCCTCCACCCAAGAGCAATCGAAGAAGATAGGAAGAAAGAAATTGGGATTAAAGCGAGAAGACATGATTCAAAACAGTACATGTTTTGGTGCTGAGTTATTGTTGTTTCTTCTTGGAAATTACTGCAGAAATGCTGGGGGAGTTAAGCAGAGCATTAGAGTGGGCATTGTAGGTCTTCCCAACGTAGGTAAATCCAGCATCATCAATTCCTTGAAGAGGAGTAGAGCTTGTAGTGTTGGAAGTACTCCTGGAATTACAAGGGCCATGCAAACTGTTCAATTAGACTCAAAAATTAAGTTGTTGGATTCTCCTGGAATTGTTTTCGCTGATGGAAAGGAGGGAGATGATTCCTCTGTTGCTTTGAAGAATGCTGTGAAGATTCAAGCGCTCAAGGATCCATTCACTCCAGCCACTGCGATCTTGAAGAGGATATCGAAGAAACAGATTATGGAGCTCTATGATATGCATGATTTTGAGACTCCTGATGAATTTTTTGCAAAGAAAGCTGAGAGAATGGGAATGTTCAAGAAGGGTGGTGTGGCAGATGTCACTGCGGCTGCAAGAAGTGTGCTGAATGACTGGAATTCTGGGAAGATTAGGTGAGTTGGAGAGGTTGGAGCAGGAGCAGGTCCTGCAGTCATCTCAATAATGAGGGATTGAAGGGGAAAATATCGGGGGATTTCTTCTAAACTGAGGACATTCTATAAAATTTCTTAAAATTACTCATTGCTGAGATGAAGTCTATAATTAAAATGAAAATCTCAAACCTAATTACATTGAATTTGAAGATTAATTTACGGTGAATCGATGAATGTTGCTATAAAAGAATTAGCATTTAATTCTTTTTTATTCTTATTTTTCAAGGTATTACACAGTTCCTCCAGAGATACCATCAGGCCAAGTATCAGCTTCGTTCGTCACAAATATCTGTGAAGAGTTTGACATAGAAAAATTCGCAGCAGAAGAGAAGATGATGTTGGATAATGTAACAGAAGAGGCTTCAAAAACCACTCCATTAGTTGATCCCTTAATTATCGATAGCACAGGCCCAGTTGAATTGGCAATGGAGGTCGATGCAAAGAAGAAAGAGTTCAAGCTTCAAAAATTGAATGAAAAACAGAATAAAAAATTGGCAGAAGGGAATAAATATTCTAACACAAGGAAGAAGAAGGTTGAGCCATTATTTGAGATCGAGGGAAATCAAAAACTGAATAAACTCAACAAACTTCAATTCAAGAAACAGAAGAAAGAGAAGGTGAAGAGGGAGAGGGATGCAGGGAAATTGGCAGATCAGTTTGGAGACTTCAGTTTAAGCACTTCAGATAATTACAATTTCGATACTGACTTCAATATGTGAGGTAGATTAATATAAATATTGTGAACAATGTTCTGAATGATTTTTTTTTCTTGTATAAACTTTATTCAGAATAGTAAGAGAAAACGAGATATATGACATTCATCGAAACATAAATTCTAATTCTAATTTCAACTTTGATTGTAGATAATACAATTTTGAATTAAATATTGATTTCACAAGAAAATCGATTTAAATATTTTTCAAATTTTCGTCTTGATGCCTTCTATCTTAATCAATCAAAATATGTATACTCGCTCATATAAAGTTTTCGAGATATTGAATGATACACATTTACTCGAACCACACGAATTCTCGAAATGTTGGATTGTAACAATTTAATTACTATTTGTTCATTTGAGCGATGCATTTACTCATTACTTTACAGCTCTTTCCTTTCAGTTTTGGGAACAAAGGTGTGCCATCTTCTTGGACTGGTTCATCGTAAAGACGCTCCAAATCTGTTGCAAATCCAACATTCTCTGCTATTCTCTGTGAAGCTGGGCTCGTGAAGATCGTCGACGTGTACTCGATATCGTACCTCTTGCCAATGTCGTCTCTGATGAAGAAGAGAAAAAAATTATTGAACAAATTTCTTGGAACTTCACCTATACTTCTCTGAAATTCATGCCCTATGGGGGAAAAGGTGAACAGGGTGCAAAATTGCTTCATGGATATTCGAAACCTCTGAAATTGGAAACGTCTAACTTCACATTCAGACTTTCCATTTGGAATGAGTGAATACGTATTTGGTGGTTTTTTAAATATCAACTTTTAAGCGAGTGAAGAATAAAATTGCATGACTTATGGTAGTTACCGCCAAGGTGACAAATTGAAGAAAAAGTCTGACATAGTGTTTCAAAGAACTACCCCTTCAAAAGGTGAGCGGAATAGGGGAAAATGGCATGTATGAAAATTCTAAAGACGTGTAGAGATAACTCGGACCAAGTCATTTAATAACTGATGGGAAGTTGTTGAGGGAGAATAATTCTCCTGGATAAGTCTTGATCATTCACCTTATTTCCAAAAGCTGTCGACCCAATCCCAGTCTACGGTACTTAGGATCTATACTCAATCCGAAGGCTCCTAGATATCGATCAACATTGTGAAGCTTTCGAGGATCCACCGGGTCGCTGGTTTCCTTCGCAAAATATACAAGTTTTCCCAATTGCGAATTCGCCACCTACATTCAGAAACAATTGTTATTTAAGAAGGCAGGAAAGTAAAAAAAAACTACTGAAATGCGGGTAAAATCTTGGTCCATAAATTTTCAGTGCTTGTTACATAATAAAATAGAAAAAAATTGGTGTGCGTAGTGACCACGCGTGACAGAAGCGAAACTTCTCTAGACTTGAAATGTGGAGAAATAAGTATCCTCTTGTAAAAAAAGCATACATTGGAAAGTGTCATGGCGGAGGTACATGCAAAAAGTGTCATGGCGCACTTCTCATGAGCAGTTTTCATGGGAATTCTCATGAGAACCCTCACAAAAATGCATGCGCGGCCGCTTGCGGCCGCGCCATTATGTTTTACTAGTGTATGAAAATCTCGATATACAATCTATCCATAATTCTCGTTATCTGCGATTCCCTATTCAGGAGGTGGCGCCTCCGACGCGAAATGTGCAGTGTTCTCACTATACGTCGTAAGCGGAGTAGGTCCTAGAGTCGTGTTGGTGTGCTCCACTGCCTCACTCTCCGACACTCTCCTACTCCAACGACTACCCTCAGATCGTCCCGATTTTTGTGACGGTCCGCGATTCAGTTGCCGTCTCGCACTACCGTAGCTAAAAAAATGGAATAGGAGAGAGAGAGAGGGATCAATACATCTGTTGATTGTGTCACTTCCGTCCCCATTTTCGTGACGATTTTTCATTTCACTACCCTCGCTAAAGAAGTTTCACTTCGAAAAACGTGAAATTGGACCTTATTCGGGATGCAATGGAAACTTAATCAAGATTTAATCGAGACTTAGTCGGGATTCAATTAGTTGTCTCCTATTCGTAATTCATGTCTAATCTATGAATACAATTAATAGATTGTTCTGCCAACTGACAAAAAATAGAAATGTCAAATAAAGTGATCCTACGAATTGTAGAATTATCTCAACAAAGATCAGTTTCAGAAGAAATGATCAGGAAGCGTTCTTTGTAATCAACAAAGTTCACCATAAAAGAATTTTCTCGAAATTTTTTCTCAGAATTGATCACTCCTGGATTTCTAATCGGACTACTCACCTCAATTGATTCCACCACCTTATCTACCTCATCGTCAGTGTAGACCAGCATATTGAGCCCAGCTAGTACTGGTTCTGCATCCCCTTCCAGTATCTCGAATGCACCCACAGAAATACCTTGAGACAATGTCAGGCCCCATAATTCTCTACCTAAATCCATTGATGGTGGATCGTTTATTACATCTGAGGGAAAAATTGAAAACATTGGAATGGAATGATTGAGAAAATTAAAAAATAGATGAGAGTAAGAAAAGATTTTGGGAGTGAGTAATTCTGCAGAATAATGTCAAGAAACGTTTTTTTTTTTTGTAAGAAAAAATTATTCACGAAAAAGTTTTTCTGATGATTCCTCTTAAAATCACTCTTCGTCCAGATAATTGAATTTTTATATGAACAAAAAAATAAATTTTCACGTTTCACTCTATATTTAATAATTAGCAATCCACTGAATATTCAATATATTACAGTTCCACCATTATGACCATTAAACCCATCGACTACTTAATTTTCATCGTTCTTGGCACTAACCGAGAGCCGAGCACATCGTTTCATCCCTGGCAAAAATTGAGCACATGTGCGAAATTGCCTCGTCGTACCTCTCCTCAGGAATTTCCTGCAGCGAGAATTTTCGTTTTTTTCCAGAGTGATCGAGTAATTCAATCACTCTAAATACATGAGGAGATCCAGCTGGCCGGGACCACAACATTTTTACGTATTTAAAATTTGATTATCAGGATTTTATTGGATATTCATGTATTGTCAATACCGTACAAAAACTCTACCCAATGTTACGAATGATACATTTGAGTGATACAACGTATTAGGCAATAGGCTCAAGGGATATCACGAGTTCACATGTGACAGTACATTTATGCACTGGGCTAGACGAACGTTCAGAGCCTCTTTGAGTGATATAATACAATTGCTATCAATTTACTTGATACACGTTCATTTATCTCATGTCTGCAATAATGAAAAATGAGAAGATAATTATTTTTCTCTTCTAGGAAGAAGCAAAAATTCTTTAGTGGAGTTAAATTTGTTATCTCAGTGATAATACAGAATGGGTTGAAATATAGCACTTTCGCTAATTATAAAATTAGTACAATAATGAGTAATCCTATGTGAGCATGTCAAAATACTTTTTTCGAGCAATTAATCTGTAACTTTCGCCTACCTCACTATTGAATTGCTATTCTTATAAAATAAGAGTATTAATTTGACTTCTATTTGATTTGATGAATCAAAATAGGTAATGATACCTTAGGAAGGAAATAAGGTTGAATAAAGGCGCAAAAACCACTTTTATAATCTCTTCAATTTTTCTGTCTATTGAGAGAATCAATTGCACTGAAATAAAATTGAAACTCGGAAAATGACATTTTAATGAGTTTTTAAGGCAACTATTATCCCACATTCTCCATGACACTGTTATCGGAATTCTTCTAAATCCATTAGATACACAAAATCTAAAAATAATCCATTGGAATATCATCAATCGTTAATTATTTATGTCATTGATTATGACTGGATATTTTATTTGTACAGTTAAGAAAAAGCTTTATTGGGAAACTAAAAGAATTTATCTATATGAAATAAACGATTGTGTGATTCGGAATATGTCGTTTATTTGATTTGAATAAATCGTCAAAAAGTGGAAAAATTGGAAATTCAAGTCCTTGACAAACGTTCCACTTTGCCTGGCTTACCCCCTAATATAATAAACATTAATCCATATTCTGCCATGAGGACTCTATTTTCAATGATTCTCGAACCCAACAGAGCCGAGGTCGATGCATTGCATCGACCCATGGGAAAATGAGAAGTTCCTCTCAAAATCGATTATTTCCAAAACCATAAATATCATCTTAACTATACAGAGATCATCTAAAAGACGAAATCTGTACCTTCGATCACATATCGACTTGACAATTTTCTATTAATTAGAAGTCATCATATTTGGGTCATGTTGAACGCACGCTATGCTTGATGACAAAACGGCTCCGTACATGAGGGGTTAATAATCAAATTTGTGATACATCTAGAACGTTCGGGAAAATAACAGAGTTTTCTATGAGTTTTTAACGATAGAATTCCTAAAATATCTGCAGCCTAATGATTTCCCATGAAGGTTTTGTTCTTCTTTCTTGTTTAACTTTTCCGCCAGGGGATTGACGGGGGGGGGGGGGGGGAGAGGGACTAGTCATTAGTCATAACGTCTTTCTTCGGTTGTTTATTCGAAGATTTATAACGGTGTGTTTCATTGTAGTGACTCAATCCAGAATAATTTTAGACGTGTTTCTCATGTTCTTATCCAATCGGTAAAATAGTTGATTCGTGTAAGAAAGAAGGGTGAGGGAAATGAGAAGGGCAAGAACCTAAGAAACATGTCAAAAATTATTCTGAATTTAGTCACTCCAAAGTGATGCATACATTATCGAATGTCATAATAAATTGGTTGATGAGGAAACACTTGTTCATGGAACAAAAAAAATACCAATTTTGCAGAATACTTGATCAATTGTTGCTTTATGCATTTGAATATTCACAAGGAGTGTAATGAATGAAATGAGAATAATTTACTTCATCTCAGAAAATATTTTTTCATTCCATGAACAAGTGTTTCCTCTTGACCCAATTTATTATGACATTCGATAACTGTATCGAACAAAACAAATCACACCCAATCATAACCAGAAATATCCATTCATCAACCAAAATCCAATGTCTTCACATTTTTTAATTCCGTTTACAGCTACCCAAATGAAAATACCCACTTACTATGTCGTTCATTGGATTCTGTATTTTTTAGATGATTTTTTGGTGCCTCAAAACTTCATCGAATCAATAACTAATTAAAAGTTGAAGATGACCATTTTTCATCATTTTCGCATCTTCAATATTTTTTTAGTCAAAAACTACACGTGATTAAGCGAAAATAAGGTCAGATTCAGAATCTACGTACCAAAATCTATAAAATAGGCTTGGTCCCAACCTGGGGGCAAATACCAAGGGTTTTTTTTTGTAGAACCATAATTATTGTTCTACGGACGTCATTCGATTCATTGTAAGTTTACCTGTCGTCTTCGGTTGGGTACGATTTCAACGTCCAATCGGAGTATAGAAGTTAAATAGCGCCGACCAATCGGACGGGCGGAGATTTTCGTATTGCCTAGCTGGCATTTGACGTTGTTCAGCGGGGCACTTCTCATTTGGGAACGAGTCCGAACACACACATTTTTGTTGAGTGTTCAAAATTAATTTACGGGGACCAATTCCGTTGTTGGCATGACCACACTCTTTTTGGGAATTGTTTTCGCCTTTCGCTGTCACCGCTTGTTCTCTGGGAACTGATTGTTGGGAGCTGGAGTTATATGGGTGAGCGATGGGAAATTAAAATTATATCTTGGGTTAAGAAAACGGTAATCCTATTCTAAAAGGGACAGCACGTCGTGGAATTGTCTCATATCCAAACATCTCGAAAGTTGTCACACTCATTCCTCATTCGTCAAAAGAAAGCGCGCCAGGTTCAAGATCGTCAAGGCGCGCAAAAGCGCGCCCTCAATCGGCTCGTAGATCTAAATAACACGATACAACTCAACATAATACACAACACACGACTTTTCAACACAGATTATTTCAACACATGACTTCGCAACACGAATTAATTTAACATATTTCATTCTCATTACAATTGTTATCCATTTTTCAATATATTTATACGTACATGTAGTGTTGAATATACCTTAGCAACATGAGTATTTGAATTAACTATAGTTAATTGGCAGACGCCCCATCCGCCCGCGCCGAAAAAAAATATGTCGAAATTAATTTGACATATATCTGTAAGGGATATAAAGCGAATCCGAGAAATTTGTTTCATTTTACCACCCATGACCTGTGCTACATCATCTTGAAAATGATCGCGGAATGTTGTAAAAACCTTGAAACGTGGAGATATGATGAGAAATCGATCGATTTTCTATTTTCGGGGTGATTACGATAACTTCTCTATCCCGGGAAATTAAAATTTTTGATTGTTGCAGGCATGATAAAACTGAATGTGTATCAAGTCAATTGATTACAATTGTATTATATCACTCAAAGAGACTCCGAACGTTCTTCTACTTTGTATCACTCAAATGTATCATTCGTAACGTTTGCTGTAGTTTCGCACGATATTCGGAATACATGAATATTCAGTAAAATTCTGAAAATCAAATTTAAAATATGTAAAAATGTGGTCCCGGCCACCTGGACCTCCTCATGTATACAGAGTAATCGAATTGCTCGATCCTTCTGGAAAGAAACGAAAATTCTCGCTGCAGGAAATTCCTGACGAGAGATACGAGGAGGCAATTGTGCACATGTGCTGTATTTTTTCCAGGGATGAAACGATATCCTCAGCTCTTGGTGAGTACCAACGACTATGAAAATCAATAGTCGATGAATTCAATAGCGATAATGAGTGCACGGTTGATGGGACTATCATATATTGAATATTCAGTGGATAGCGAATCATCAAATCTGAAGTAAAACGTGAAGAAATTGATTCCTTTTTGATGTGTAAACATCTTATCGCTTGCCCCCCCCCCCCCCCACACTCTGACTCGGAGTGATTTGGTGTAAATGCGACGGAAGTCTACAACGGTAAATGACGTCAAACTGCGCTGCTCGCTCAACGCAGTCTCTCGGGCGGCCGGTCGATGTCGCTAGTGGGGATTACAGACCCCGGAGACCCGTATGGCGGTGATGAGATGTTTACACATACATGTCGAGTACATCAGTATGGCTCGCTGGTTTTTTTCCCATAAAAGTTCAATTATTTCGGGGAAGAGTCATGTTGAGGTACCATGAAAGCTTCATAATACACGGAAGACCCCCCCCCCCCCCTCTACCCATTTTTTATCATTCATCTAAAAGACAATATGTTCCTACGTTTTCCTTATTTATCCCTTTAATTTTTCTGTATTTCTAGCGAGATATCAATTATGAAAGTCAAGGAAAAAACTACTTGACTATACGGATTACATCGTCAATGTTACTTAAGAATGACATTAATATTGAAAAACCACGAAAGACTTCCAAAATCTTTTTTTACTGTTGTCTATTTTTGAATCTTCTCAATCATTTCATTCTAATTTTTTCCTCAGACGTAATAAACGACCCACCATCAATGGATTTAGGTAGAGAATTTTGGGGCCTGGCATTGTCTCAAGGTATTTCTGTGGGTGCATTCGAGATACTGGAAGGGGATGCAGAACCAGTTCTAGCTGGGCTCAATATACTCATCATTTATGACGATGAGACGGATAAGGTGCTAGAATCAGTTGAGGTAGGTATCTGTGAAAGTTCGATTAGAAATTCAGGAGTGAAGTATTTTCATGATAAATATTGACTTAGCTACAAAGGACGACTCCTGAAATTGATGACATTGTTGACATAATTCGACAATTCACAGGATACATCTTTATTTGACATTTCGATTTCTTGACACTCAGGCTGACGAATTAAAAATAAATAATTGTTTCTACATGTAGGTGGGAAATACGCAAATGGGAAAATATGCATATTTTGCGAAGGAAACGAGCGACCCGGTGGATCCTCGGAAGCTCTACAATGTCGACCGATATTTAGAGGCATACGGATTAAGTATAGATCCCAAGTACCGTAGTATGGGATTGGGTCGACAGCTTTTGGAAATAAGGTAAATGTCTCAAGACTTATCAGAAGAATATTTCACCCTAATAATTTCGTATCAATTACTGAGTGACTTGGTCCTAATAATCTCTATAGGTATTTCGGAATCTCATACGTATTGTTTTTGCGGACATCTGGAGAACGAGTAGATTTGGAAAAAAAGTTCCCATAAGACCGTTTTCATAGAACCCATTAGAGAAAAGTCTCTTGGGTATAAGAGCTTTAAAGTGATATTTGAACAACTGCCAAACATATTCACTGATTCCAAATAGAAAGTCTAAATGCAACTTTTTTTGTTTTCAATTTCAGAGGTTTTGAATGTCCATCACACTATTTTGTATCCCGTTCACCCCTTCTCTCATGAGGGATAAATTTCAAAGAGGTATAGATGAAGTTTTGAGAAATATCCTTAAATTTTTCTTTCTTTTTCTTTAGAGATGACATCGGAAAGAGGTACAATATCGAGTACACATCGACGATCTTCACGAGCCAAGCTTCCCAGAGAATAGCAGAAAAAGTTGGATTTGAGACAAATTTGGAACGTCATTACGATGAAGTAGTTCAACAAAATGGCACCCCTTTATTCCCAAAAATTAAAGAAAAAAGCTGTAAAGTGATGGTGAAACGCATCGCTCGAATGAATGAATAATAATCAAATTATTGCAAATCAACATTTCAAGAATTAGTGTGTTCTGAATTGATAAGTCAATTCCACTTTGATATCGGTACTCTTGGAATATTCCGTCACCAATTTGTCCCCAAATACATAAAATTGTATATGTTTAACTCTTGTGTCCGAGCAATGTCGGGGGGGATCAGTTAGGCAGTAATGATAATGGAATTCGACTTACAAAACAACTCTGCCTAAGTACGTTGAATTCCAATCTAACAAATCATCATTTTTATCAGTGAAGGATTTTCTCCGGTGAATAAATAGAATGAGAATAAAATCGAATGAAAATTGTTGAAAAGCAATGTATCTGATGTGGCTATTCTGGTAAAAAATTGCCATGCCATTTTGATGAGTGATTGATTCGTTTTGCTGGATTAATCACTTAATGAAAATAATTTCAATCATACACGATTTGACTCAAAATATTTATCCCACGAGATGTCCGGTCTTTATGTCGAAGAAAAAATAGACCACGCACCAATGTGTTGAAATGCGCTGTATTTTTATTATTTTTTTCGGAGGCTTTTTTTTCTACATCCTTACCGGATCCTTATTATTGTATTGCCAAAATTTCAATTGAAAGTTATGTTGAGAATTTTTTTGAGAAATAAGTTTCTATGGAAAAAATGAGCATTTTAACGCCATTAAATCAATAAGATTTCACTCATATGATTTAAAAAAAAGAGTAACTCGGCCTTCATAGCTGGCACTTTCGTTTAATCCAAATATCTGACCCTTATGCCATCCTCGATGCCATCTGCCTCATGTGATTCCATCCCCAGAGGATTTTCCCTATGCAATTGTTTTAATAGCAAACTGAGTACCGCTAATCGCATTTTCTAATATTTATGACAATTTCTTACATTTTGAACGTTTTAGATGTAAATTACCGGTATTTGACAATGTCACGTCGAAAACTTCCATCTGTGAGATATGCCCAACCCTGGTGGTGGGGCACTAGATGGACTCTATGAACGGTGAAGGGGGCGCGGGGTTCGTACTGCAAACCCGGCTATAGGCACATACGGGGAGAGACTTTGCGCGTTTTTCCCGACATAAAACTAATTTTTTTCTTCCATTATAAATGTTTTATAAATAGAAGCTAAAATATCACATGTCCTTTTTTATAAACCTTGCTCCCCATTAAATTATTCATTGAGGAAAATTCATTCTGTTATCAAAGAACAGTTTTATTCGTAGGAATATTTGTGATCTAGGGGATGAGCTCGGGAAGTTTCACTTCGATCGCGGAGGCTTCTACGCACTACTTTTTTTGTAGAACCGTAATTATTGTTCGATGCCGCTTGATGAATATGGCGGACGTCATTTGATTCATTGTAAGTTTACCTGTCGTCATACGATTTCAACGTCCAATCAGAGTCTAGAAGTTAAATAGCGTCGACCAATCGGACGGGCGGAGATTGGCGTTGGCATTTGACGTTGTTCAGCGGGGCACTTCTCATTCGGGAACGAGTCCGAACACACACATTTTTGTTGGGTTTTCAAAATTAATTTACGGGGACCAATTCCGTTGTTGGCATAACCACACTCTTTTTGGGAATTGTTTTCGCCTTTCGCTGTCACCGCTTGTTCTCTGGGAACTGATTGTTGGGAGCTGGAGTTAAATGGGTGAGCGATGGGAAATTAATAGTATATTATGTCATTAGGCCGATAAAGTATTCATTGGCGAATGTAACTTTATAATCCGAGCCGAAGGTGAGGATTATAATCACATTCGTCAATGAATACTTTATCCTATTGTAAAAAGGAGAAGGGAAAGAAACTATCGATATATCTCGAAAATCTCGAATGAGCGTAAGGCTGAAACCGATGCGCCACCACTTGAACTTCAAGAAAGCTATTGTGTCATAGGAGATGATGAGAAGGTGCGTGCGTAGCACGCACGGCCGATCTCGTTGGCCGTTGAAAATATACAATTTTTTGTTACGAGGCCCGAAAACCGCGTTCTAACCAAACGAAGTGAGGTTAGAAACGCGATTTATCGGGACTAGTGACAAAAAATTATATTTTGGGTTAAGAAAACGGTAATAGATCTAAATAACTTGATACAACTCAACATAATACACAAGCTGAACACACGACTTTTCAACACAGATTATTTCAACACATGACTTCTCAACACGAATTATTTCAACATATTTCATTCTCATTACAATCGTTATCCATTTTTCAATATATTTATATGTACATACATGTAGTGTTGAATGTACAGTACTCAACAGAAGTTCTGTCCCACTCAGCCATATAGTTCAATGGTAAAAGCAGTGGACAGAACTTATGTTGACGACTGTATCTAACAGCATGAGTATTTGATTTAACTATAGTTAATACGCTAGACAAGACAAGTAGCTCGGGTGGTGCCACCGGGTGGCCTACGATAGCAACTCTTCGAGGGCCAGTCAGTCTGTTTACTACCGGAACTCTATATAATGCTAGTTACCTACGTAACAGTATTATGGAGCCCACAGAAAAATCACCATAAATTCCGCAGAAAATGTCAAAACGTAATTGTTGTGTTGTGAATTGTTTTAATAATGCTAAAAATAATCTTGGAGTGCATTTTTACACATTCCCAAATTGTTCATGGGAGGCTGAAAGGGAAGAAAATTATTTCGAATAAATTCCATTTATCTTGAAAACAAGCGGATTTAGAGGAAAATGTGAGAAAACCTTTTTTGTAGAGCAGGAAATCTCAACAAAAAAGGTATCCTGACATTTTCTTCCAAAATGACTCATTATCGAGATAATTCGATATTTATTACTGTGACGTCCGTCGAAAAATGTTAATAACATACATTTTTCCAATTATAAAATAATTAATAATTAAATATTTCCGCAAAGAAATAAAGCTAATATGAAGGCCTAATTGACTAAATCTATGAATTGAATAATAAATAAATGACCCAGAAAAATTATTGAAAATAGATAAAGAGACGACGATAAAAAAATGCGTTGATAATGAATTATAATCATTTGTGGAGGGAGAAAGATGTATTCCCGAAATAAATATCATTACAAGTTGATAATAGAAAAACGAATTTAGAATATTAGAAGCAAAGTTAAATGAGTCAAACCCTATTCGTTACGTGTCCAGAATATTAGGAATGACTAAGCTACTGTTTCACTTGAAGCCGAATCATCATGAGGAGCGACGACTCAACAGGAAATTGAAGAGCTAAATTCGGCAATAATAAACCTATAAACCTTGGCCATTTCCTGTTTTTCATGTGAAAGAATTTACCGGAGAATGGAATCTGTGATTCAGGAATACATGTATTGGAGGAAAAGACGAAGACGGAAAAGCACCTAGGAGTGGGAGAATCTCACGTAGATGTAGATGTGCCCTATAGCTAGAGTATATGAAGGGGACATTTTTGGAGACCGAGCAGTTCAGTTCAGTTCCAGTTCCAGTACGCAGTTCGCAGCTCGAAGTTGAATCGAAATCAACGACAGTTAAGCAGTTCCAGTTCAAGTTGACTAGTAGAGAGACACCCGTTCTCTGAAATTTCTCAGTCCTACAGTTTGGACATATACATTCAATTTCAATTTGAAAGTCTATAGAGTTTTCATAACTTTGTTTTGATATAGTACATTTCATGCCCGAGTCTTGGAGAACAGATCATTCGGCTCGGAAGGCAATCTTGCACGTGGGGGAGGGTAATATGTGTTCCATGACGAGGCGTGAACATTATTTTTCGTGTCGTGGGACCTGAAAAACCCCGTTTTTGTGGCGCTGCGCGCCACAAAAATGGCGTTTTCCCGGTCCCACGACACGAAAAAAGTCTTTCATGACTTATTTCATTGAAACCAACAAGTCTCCCATGACTTACGTTCAATGAATAGAATCTTTCGCGATTCGTTATCAACTTGTACTGATAGATATTTTACTGCATTTATACCAAGAATAATAGAACTCATTTAGTAACCAAATCTGCGCAATTGTAAACAAAAAGGTAATTCACGTAAGTTATAAAATCATCATAATTATTGTAAACTCAATTGATTTCAAGATTATAAAACCTCAGTTATAGAAACCATTTGTTTAATTAACCCTTGTACCTTCCGAACAAAATTACTGCCCATCCGTGCTATTGACCGCAAGGTTAGGCTAAAAAGGGAACGAGTTAGTTAATGGGTATTTATGGAATTATATGGATTATTTATTTATTACGTTTCAATTAACTAGGTTCTAGAAATTCAATTGTGAATCTAGTGATCTGAGATATTTTCCTCTCATTCAAACATTTGATTGGCGAAGTTTATTTTTGGAAACGTTATCACACTTTTCGTTGGATTTACCCATTTCTGACGTAACATTACCGATGATTTTGTTTACCCCAAAAATTAGTGTTCCAACTTTTTTTGGTAAATGTAAGGAAAAACCTCCACCCCACATGTGGCCTCTGTGCCCCAAAACACATAGCTACGTAGGTGAGGGAGCCTTTCTTAACATTTACCTTCTGGTTCATTAAATTCTCTGCAAAAAGCATCTTTTGACATTTTTCCCTAAAATATCTCATTCTTGAGATGATTGAATATTTCAAAGGAAAAAAAAGATTAAATCACTGATCCACAGATACGTCTATTATTTTCATCGATGAGTTCTCCCACATCACTGACTAATTTTGACTAATTTTGTGCCGTTACTGATTGATTTAGGCCGGAAGGCCGACAAATCGATCTCTTAAAAGCCAATTCTAATTATCAGACTCATTTGACATTGTATAATGCTTGTATGAATTAGGAAAAAAAACTTAATGTAACGAGTAATAACATGTAAACATATGAGTGACAGCTGAAGCGGCCATCGGAGAGTTGCGTAGAATGCCCACGAGACAGCGCACAAACTGTGCGCCACTGGAACTTGTCTAGCGTATTGGCAGACGCCCCATCCGCCCGCGCCGAAAAAAAAAATATGTTGAAATTAATTTGACATATATCTGTAAGGGATATAAAGCGAATCCGAGAAATTTATTTAATTTTACCACCCATGACCTGTGCTGCATCGTCTTGAAAATGATCGCGGAATGTTGTAAAGACCTTGAAACGTGGAGATACGATGAGAAATTGATTTTCTATTTTCGGGGTGATTACAATAGTTTTTTGATTGTTGCAGGCATGATATAACTGAATGTGTATCAAGTCAATTGATTACAATTGTATTACATCACTCAAAGAGACTCCGAACGTTCTTCTACTTTGTATCACTCAAACGTTTGCTGTAGTTCCGCACGATATTCGGAATACATGAATATTCAGTAAAATTCTGAAAATCAAATTTTAAATACATAAAAATGTGGTCCCGGCCATCTGGACCTCCTCATGTATATAGAGTAATCGAATTGCTCGATCCTTCTGGAAAGAAACGAAAATTCTCGCTGCAGGAAATTCCCGAGGAGAGGTACGACGAGGCAATTTCGCATATGTCCTCAATTTTTGCCAGGGATGAAACGACGTGCTTGGCTCTTGGTGAGTATCAACGACTATGAAAATCAATAGTCGATGAATTCAATAGCGATAATGACTGCACGGTTGATGGGACTATAATATATTGAATATTCAGTGGATAGCGAATCATCAAATCTGAAGTAAAACGTGAAAAAATTGATTCCTTTTTGATGTGTAAACATCTTATCACTCGCCCCCACCACACTCTGGCTCGGAGTGATTTGGTGTAAATGCGACGGATGTCTGCAACGGGAAATGACGTCAAACTGCGCTGCTCGCTCAACGCAATCTCTCGGGCGGCCGGTCGATGTTGCTAGTGGGGATTACAGATTACAGACCCATATGGCGGTGATGTGATGTTTACACATACATCTCGAGTACATTAGTATGGCTCGCTGGTTTTTTTTTTCCCATAAAAGTTCAATTATTTGGGGAAGAGTCGGAAGACCCCCCCCCCCCATTTTTTATCATTCATCTCAAAGATAATATGTTCCTACGTTTCCCTTATTTATCCCTTTATCCCTAGCGAGATATCAATTATGAAAGTCAAGGAAAAAACTACTTGACTATACGAATTACATCGTCAATGTTACTTAAGAATGATATTAATATTGGAAAACCATCACGAAAGACTCCCGAAATCTTTTTTTACTGTTGTCTATTTTTGAATCTTCTCAATCATTTCATTCTAATTTTTTCCTCAGACATAATAAACGATCCATCATCAATGGATTTAGGTAGAGAATTTTGGGGCCTGGTATTATCTCAAGGTATTTCTGTGGGTGCATTCGAAATACTGGAAGAGGATACAAAACCAGTTTTAGCTGGGCTCAATCTGCTCATCATTCATGACGTTGAGACGGTCAAGGTGCTAAAATCAGTTGAGGTAGGTATCTGTGAAAGTTCGATTAGAAATCCAAGAGTGGAGTATTTTCATGATAAATATTGACCGTTTCCTGATTTGGTGATTATCTATGAAGTGATCCATTCTCAGGAGAAATTTCAAGAAAAATTTTTTATAGCGAACTTTGTTAGCTACAAAGGACGCCTCCTGAAATTGATGACATTGTTGACATAATTCAACAATTCACAGGATACATCTTTATTTGACATTTCGATTTCTTGACACTCAGGGTGACGAATTAAAAATAAATAATTGTTTCTGAATGTAGATGGCAAATACGCAACTGGGAAAACTTGTATATTTTATGAAGGAAACCTGCGACCCGGTGAATCCTCGGAAGCTCTACAATGTCGACCGATATTTAGAGGCATACGGATTAAGTATAGATCCCAAGTACCGTAGTATGGGATTGGGTCGACAACTTTTGGAAATAAGGTAAATGTCTCAAGACTTATCAGAAGAATATTTCACCCTAATAATTTCGTATCAATTACTGAGTGACTTGGTCCTAATAATCTCTATAGGTATTTCGGAATCTCATACGTATTGTTTTTGCGAACATCTGGAGAACGAGTAGATTTGGAAAAAAAGTTCCCATAAGACCGTTTTCATAGAACCCATCAGAGAAAAGTCTCTTGAGCATAAGAGCTTTAAAATCAGTGGATACTTCCCGATAGGTTCGTTGCAAATAAATGAAGGAGTTTTTCAGCAGGCAATAATTTAAATTTTTTCATAACGAAACAAGGAGCGCAAATAGTCTAACTGACTCTCCCCCCTCACCTCCTGAGGCGGGTAGTTTTTTGAACAACGGTGTAACACTTGTTTCTCAATTTATCCCCTTAATGGTATAACTACTAAAAGTTAAGCCTCGAATATATAAAATAAGGCAACATCCATACAAATCTCCATCCATTCTTCACTCGCTTAGAAAGTGATATTTGAACAACTACCAAACACGTATTCACTGATTCCAAATAGAAAGCCTAAATTCAACTTTTTTTGTTTTCAATTTCAGAGGTTTTGAATGTCCATCACACTATTTTGTACCCCGTTCACTCCTCCTGTCATGAGAGATTAATTTCAAAGAGGTATAGATGAAGTTTTGAGAAATATCCTTAAATTTTTCTTTCTTTTTCATTAGAGATGACATCGGAAAGAGGTACAATATTGAGTACACATCGACGATCTTCACGAGCCAAGCTTCCCAGAGAATAGCAGAAAAAGTTGGATTTGAGACAAAGTTGGAACGTCATTACGATGAAGTAGTTCAACAAAATGGCACCCCTTTATTCCCAAAAATTAAAGAAAAAAGCTGTAAAGTGATGGTGAAACGCATCGCTCGAATGAATGAATAATAATCAAGTTATTGCAAATCAACATTTCAAGAATTAGTGTGTTCTGAATTGATAAGTCAATTCCACTTTGATATCGGTACTCTTGGAATATTCCGTCACCAATTTGTCCCCAAATACATAAAATTGTATATGTTTAACGGCAAATAAAGTATTTTATAACTCGTATAACATAATGTACTATTTCATTTATATTCACGGAAGAATCCTATAAAAGTTTATATTAATAATTATTCGCCAGAAGTTTTAGTTTTTTTTAAATTATAATTAGAAGTTTTAGTTTCAAAGTGATTCTGAAGTTTAGTGTGAAAGTTTTGTTATTATGAAATTTTGTGTAAAAATAAAACAAAATATAAGAAATATGACTCTTGAGACTGGTGAAAAATCATGGTCAATAGAATAGATAACGAGTTATTTTTATCTTTATTTTTTCTCAATATATTAATCATATACTCCTTATTGTAGACATATATTTATATGTTATGGCAGCATATTATTACTATGACATCGTATATTATAGGTGGGGTGAATGATAGACTCCCTCGTGGATCCTCACATTTACGTTCATACTCATTGCTAATTTTCTTTTAATTTGACCATAAGTCACATCCTCCTTAACATTTTAATTCTTCCGTGCCCTGCACTCTTACCAACTCACGGATATTTCCTTCTCTCATTTAATTATTATTAATCTTTCCATTCACAATTATTTAATAATTGCACGATCTAATTTTCAGAATCAATCCACCGAGCGCTCTAGAAATAGTCTATCATTGTTCTCTTTATATAGATTTATTTTCAATATTATTTCTCTTCCTTTAGGTAAAATATTCATATATATATATATATTCATATATATATATAAATATATTTTTTTTATATTACTCTAATAACGACTAATGCAACTTCATTAATTTATTATACTTTGCAACTTAGAAAAATACTCGTATTACCGCGTCTCGTGACGAGTTTTCGTACCATAATTTCTTTCAACTTGTTAAATTTTCACCATTCAGAGCGTCAAAATAATTGCACTGGAATTACTCTTCATTTTTACAATAAATGACGCGGCTGATAATTTCTTTTTCATTGAAATAAAAATCATAAAGTGAACATAAGATGATAATAATATTTTTTTTCTTTTACAATAAAAAAAATCAACAATTGCGATATAAACTAATTAATTATAGATTCAAACGAGCTTCAGGCAATGATTTAAAAAATTGACTACTATGAATAATGTTTTGCCAATTTATTTATTTACTGACGATAAATTCTTTCACGCCAGATTGAATTGACCCAATTTTTGTCAAGATTCAACGATTATTGATCATAAATAATTGGCTCCTGTCCCTTACAGCTAATTATAATATTTAATGAATTACGTTAAGTAGCACCGTTTCCCAAATTCCTATTACGCGCAGATTGTTCTTTTAATTTACGTTATTATTTAATCTTTTGAATTCTCGCGCCAACGGTCCGCCAATAGTTTCGTACGAGACGTGGAGACGGTATTCAATAAATTCTATGAAAAACAATTAACAAAACAACAGTACTAACTACACTTATTATTTTTTTTTTTTTGTTTAAATCCATGATTTTTCCCTTTTCACGTATTTTTTCTTAAATTTTTTTGCTTTTACTTCACGCGGCACTAGTTACTACACATAATGACATAATCGACTAATTGTAAGAGCACTCGTCAACGTCTCTAAACATCTTATTACATTATTCTTTTCATTGTTCCTTGTTTATGCAATACCAAGCGGCTTACATCTTATAATCATTTGAATTTTTAAGATTCTTCTCATTTTTTCTTTGCTATCATTCAGCGAGAATAATTACAATTGTCATTCTCAATAATTCTTATTATTTCCTCCAACCTCATCTCTCAATTATTAAGATTTGATAATTTTTTTCATTTTAATTAATACACTCCCATCAGTCATTTCATTATTTATTTTTGGTTCAGTTCAGAGCGATCAGTGGATTGATTTTCACATATTCTCATGTAGGATTTTTTTTTTTGCATATGTGAATTCTCTTGTTACATTACATTGATACTTACTAATTATCCTACCCACATGCCACAGCACTTTACCTTCATTCTGTTTTTAAAATGGTGTATTTTCTCATACAAATGTAATTTAGTGATAAATACTGGTAGATACATGTGTTTCTGTAATCATTGGCTTGTCTCATATTTTCTTTAATATATTAGGTTTCAATTCTCGCTTATGGATCATGGTATACATATGCTACACACAGTCATTGTACAATTGATTTGTATCTCATGACTGAGACAATCAGTTCAAATGATTTTATCATTATTATTGGTTGTTCAATTATATCAATAATTCGTTTTTCATTGCCACCATTATTCATACTTTGTTCATTGTTATATTTCTATCTCACTACAAGATTATGACTTCAATTTTCCCTTCCGTCGAAGCATATAATTCTCTTGCATTGATTTATTTTTTTATTTTTTTTCACTACTCATTTATTCGTCACAGATTTAGCCCTAATGCTAAATTGATACGACACATGGCGGAAAGGAGAGAGCAGTATGTTTCATTCATTTATTCATTTTATCTGTTTTTCTCTTCTCTCTGAGGAAATTTGGGTCTTCACCCTCCTACCTTTCATTAAATTTCTATTTCTTTTTTTCTTGTAACAAGATTCAACTCTTTGTTCATACATGATTATGCTCTTCCACTGGCTCACCCGATGATAATGATAATAATAATAATGAGGACAATGATAGTTTGAATATGACGCGGATAGTTAGTGTGATATATTATACACAAATTTATGCAGTTTCACTTATTTTCATTTCCTAAAAGTTTTCTTTCCACATCTGGCTAATTTATTTTCAATCCCGATTAATCTTAAATATTAGGCCTTATTATTCATTGCCAATTTTATTCAACTATTCATTTTCATGAAGTTTTTTTTTAACTGTGAAATTGTCAGTGTTGTGAGGAGTAAAGTAACAGTGAGAGAATTTTTAAAATTTCGTGATTTGAAAAAATGGAAGAATATTTTTTCATCAACTTTTTGCATAGGAGAAAAATACCTAGACATCAACAAAATCATGATTATTGGACATTAAACTAATGTGTGTTAATTATTGTCATTCGTAATTGCCTGATGCTGCCGATTCTTTTCTAATGAAGAGAATGATCAATTCAGTATATGAACGAGCCTCAATTAAATCCAGATATGTGAATGATTGATGAGTGCAATCATTTAGCGATTGAATAAAAATGTTGGCTCAGTAGAAACTTTATTTCCCTCCTCAGAATTACTTAAACTGTTGATTTACATTCATAAATGGTTACATTGTTAGAAAAACTCGATGCTTCTCGTTCCAAATAAATTCTACAATTTCCCCTTTTCCCTTTCTAGCAATTTATTTCTTCGATTAATTGAAGTTAAGATGAAAAATATTCACGATAGGCCCGTATTAATGCACATTCATTTTATTTTATTCTTTCATTTTCTCGTTCATGATATGTGGGACAGTCTATGCTAAATGTAGGTAACAACTAGTGCTATTATTTCACATTCTCAAAATTGGATGTAGGGAATGAAGCTTTAGCTCACTCTGGGATCATATTCTGCAATATTTTTTTTCGCCGTCTGCCGAAAGACTTTCAAAGTCTCAACTTTTTTTTTTCACAATTTCTACACAGTTCCAGTTGCAATCATCGATATGTGATCGATATTACATTGTCCTATTCATTCCCATATTTTTTTAACAACGATGCGCAATGATTTATGTCAATCACTTAATAATTTATCACTCAATCATACCTTGTTTTTCTGTTGTCATTCTTCAGATATTATTTTTGCATTAAACAGGACACGCCGATTTACTTCAACGATTCAATCATTCACATTTTCAAAATTTGATTACAATGAATAGAATTGGGAGATATGTATTTTGGAGAGTAATTTTTTTTTGTTGGGCAAAAGAGGCACGTATAAAAGCTGAATATTGTGGTTTTTTTTCTTTTTTTTTTATCGCAAGTATCTTGTTTTCTAAACTTGAAACATCGTGTATATAGTATTTTTTGACTTAAGTATATGATTTCATTAATTAATAAATTTTATTGTTTAGCTTTTGAGTTTAGAAAAATTCATTCCAACAAGACATCTTAATTGCAGATTCGTTTGCTTTTTCTAATGAAAGCGATTCAATGATTCTTATATCTTATTTTGATAAGAAACATATATAGTGTCATTTAATTTAATTTTCTGTGACTCTGATAATGATTTTTCCATTTTTTTTAAATGACTTATTTTTGTTTTATCTCGCTCACCCATGGATCATTACTGATTCTATTCTCATTCTGTGATTTAATTTTTTTTTGGTTTTTATAAATGGCTTTATATGACAAACGTGGTCCATCGTATATTAAAATATACGTCAAAAATACTACGAGTTTAAGCTCAAATAACAAGCATTCTGCGGGCAATTATCGGCACTGGATCAAAGTTTATGCACGAATAGAAGGGAAATTCCACATTGTCGATTATTACTAGTCATGTGGTTACCAATTAAAGAATATTGTCAACATTATTAGATTATTTTTGGATGCAGAGATGAAATTGTGATACTAAATCTGGTTGTTCAAAAAATGATCACTCAAGTTTTCATGATTTTCGTTAATTTCTATAAATCTATTAAGCACATGTTTATGAATTCAAGTCCACTTTTCATGATTAAAAAATTACTTTTCTGTATTTTTTTTTTTTTTTTCTATGAACTTGTACGCTTCTATGGCAGTTTTTATGGCGGCTTTAACCATATCATATCATTTGTCCAGAATTATTTTCACTCATTTAATGATTTTTGAACATTTATTTCTTTAATTGATTCAATTATGACCCTTTAGAAATCATCAGTCAAATTTATACAAAACAAATTGAAGGTGTGTGCTCGATATTATAATTATTCTAAAATAAAAAAAGGTCCATGTCGAAAGGAATAATCATATTCTAAAAATCGACAGAAAAAAACTATTCCGCAGTCGAATACAGTAGTATATTTAAAATAGGTTTAATAATAACAGTCAATTTATAAAATTGCAGCAGTGAGCATTCTCGTATTTATACTTTATTAATCCCTTTTTCGTTAATCATTATTGATTATTCATACTGTTATTTCAAATCAGAAATTAATGTCAAAATTTTCCACTAGAATGAAATTACTCAATAATAGTATTTTTCCAATTCTTCACAATTAACTATTTACCCGATCATCTTTGATATCTCAACTGGCAGAAAAATACTAATATTTTCTCCCAATCCATGAGAAAATTACTCACACTCCTCTCACAGTTTACATAGAACTCGAGACTCAATATTTCAAACAAGTCTAAGTAGAAAAAAATAATTAGAATTTTTGCAACCCGCACAGACCACGAGAAAAAACATTCACAACTTGCTACCACTTTCATCTGCTACAGAGTTCATATGATTTCCCATCTACATTTAACGTCTTATGTTCATATTCTTTTTGCATTAAAACAAACTGTGCGGATTTTACTTTATATTAGAATTTAAATGTTCGATTTATCGTCGATTTTCATCCATGTTATTTCACGGAAAAATGAATTTTTTTGTTTATTGCTTAAAATGGATAATAATACTGACTATTATGGGTTAATGGTATAACATTTGTTATTTTTTATGATATTATGTTTGTATTAGCATTTCGGTGATTTCACACAGATGTCTAACGTTCAACACACAATGATCGTGCATTTGTTGACTACTTCGTTTCTTCAGTTTTTTTTTTTTTCAAACAGTGATTCTTTTTCATTTGTTAATGTATTCTCATCGCATATATTTTTATATACATTTATTTAGATATGGAGATCTATATATAGATATATGCATCTCGATCGTTTTATTTTTCTCCCTCTGAGTTACTTTTTAATATTTTAATTTCTATTATTTTTCATTCATTGTGTAACGATGCTCAAACCAATTCACCTTGAGTTCATAATTGTTATCAAAAAGCACATGTATATTTCACTATTCTACATATATATAATATGTATACGTCAGTTGTCTTTCTCCATTTAATAGAGTTGACTATTTTTAATGTCTTATAATTTTTTTTTCTAGTCTTTTTCTGGTATCATGTTTTGTAATTCTTGTGTTTCATGTGAGGTTGTATGTTTTTTTCTTTATTATATTTGAGTGCCTTCATTTTGGTTCGTTAGATCAGCTATGATCGTTAATATTTTTTTCGTTAACGTTTCAATTTATTGTTCAAACTACTTCATCTAATCTTCCGGTCGAAGTTTTTGCTACGTGTCTATCTGATAAATAGAGCTTTTTTCGCATGAACGCTGTCAGAAATTTTTTGAATGTCTGAAATTCTTCAACAACCAGTGAATTAATTTTTGAATTTATTGTTATTGAACAACGTATCAGATTCTTTTGTAAGAATGATAAATTAGAAACAAATTGAATAAATTCATATTAATATTGATTTCCTCCTCATAAAACTTTCTGAAAATTCCTAACAGCGTTTCATATTCAATAATAAAATGGAGATTTTGGATACAATGACACCGTTTTAAAGAGATAAAAAACATGTCTCATTACTCATCGCGCTAGTTTGGCAGTATATATAACATTCTCTTATATCTTGTACTCATTCCCAGTGTAAAAATAAGAAAAAAAAATATACTGGAAATGGTTCATAAAATTCATCAAAGATACTTCATAATTTTGAGGAGAGTTTGTTTCAATACGAAGTTTCATTTGTAAAGGTATTTAAAAAAGTGTAAATGAAGTGTTCAATTTGTATTTTCGTAAGTGTCAAGGACGTTCATTTTATTCTCAAACATGTGTATATATAAACGATCAAAAATTCATTGTAAAATGTGAGAATAAATAATAAATTTGCGAAAAGCTATGTTTAGGAGATTGGCAGTATATAAAAGAATGTTGAAAAATTAAAAAATTTAATTCATGTTTCATTTCATCAGTGATTTGAGATTTGAGTGATGATTCGAACGAAGCATGTTTATTGCACATTCCATTGGTATTTCTTTAATCTGCTTCGATGACCACGTCTTCATAATTTTTATAACTATTATTGATTTTCTATGATTATTAATAAAGATTACTGGTAAATATGTTTAATATCAATATTGGTTATGGATCACTCGGATTTTCTGTTACAATTCTTTCATTCATTCTCATTCATATATTATCTCCTGTCGGTCTTATTCACAAAAAAAAAACCCAGCGAATTATATAGTACTCGAGATCTATGTGTAAACATCTAATCGCCGCCGTATGGATCTGTAATCCCCACTAGCGACATCTGCCGGCCGTGGGACTGCGTTGAGAGAGCAGCGTAGTTCGACGTCATGTCCGTTTACAGACTTCCGTTGCATTTACACCAAATTACTCCGAGCCAGAGTGTGGTAGGGGCGAGCGATAAGATGTTTACACATAAAAAAAAATCCTCATTATTTTTCTCTTACGTTGTCTCGTAACGAGAACTTATTGCAGCATTAAATTGCTACAATTTATTCCTCTTAGAAATGAGATCATCATCGCTAGCTTCAATATCAGCCTCCACCCCCCTTTCACCCTCTTCAAGCTGCCTCATATTACCTTCTTCAGTATCAACACTGCTTGTTGGAGTTATCTGCTCCATTGTCGTAGGTATTACCGTGGTTGATGTTGTTATTGGCATTGTCACTGACGATGTTGTTACTTTCTCATCATTTTCAAAACTAATACCATTATGAGTTGCTTTATTTATGGGCTCAGGTGAGGCAGACTCCTCGCTGCTAGGTGAACCTGGGGATGATACTATCACCTGTTGACAAACCATGTGATTTCCTTCCCTTGAGACATCATCAGTATTTTTTCTTCATAGCTTTATGTTTATTATTACATTGTTGGAGGTGACATTGTTGATGGGTTTTCTTCATAATTGAGTAGGAAATTGGCCTGAATAGTAGAAGTATATGTAATCCATTTTACTTATTATTAAATCATTCCGGTAATTACTCACACCAGTTGAAACTGTCAAGAGACCATTTTTATAGTCTCAAAAATTTTCTGCAATTGCTTATTCTCATAATTATTTCCTCATCAACAAATAGATCACGTTGAATTTTTCTCATTTTATTATTTTGCTATTGAGTCATTGAACACATGATTCTCCAACAATGCATTCAACATTATCTTTGTGTGTTCATGGCCCATGATAAATGAATGTAAATGAAAAAATGCTAAAATGGGGACACAATTGTACTCTCTTACGTTTTGCCAACGATAAGCATATACGATGCATGTTACTACTTGATCGATCAAAGAATAATCAAAATTGAAAATAAAAATGAAAATATGGAATTGAGGAACAGAAGACAACAAGGAAAGTACCTGTGCAAGAAGCGTCGTCTCTGTGCTGTCAGCGATTTGGAAGAGTCGGCAATTTGCGTTTGCTCTGAATAAAGTGCGAAAAAAAAATAAAAAGAATAGCAATTAAAAGTTGATAACGCCATATCAGTTTTTTTTCCTCTCGTGTTATTGTGTATGTGATTATAATCACTGTAGAAAAAGGGTAAATGATAGGATAAAACTAGAAATAAATAACTGATTTCAACACAAAAGGCCGGAAATCAAAGGTAATTGCGTCCTAGATATTACTGTCGAAAATAGAAAACGAGGTGCATTAAAATGATGAAGAAAAATGATTACAAATTGATTTGATGATATGAATGTATGAGAATCATGCAGAAACAAATACATGAATGAATGAATTAATGAGTAAATGATTCTAGTCAATTTTGTGATTAAGCCAAAAATACTCGATTTTACTCATGAATGACAGAGCAGATGAACGTTGTCCAAATCATTCCGAATTTGTCTCAGTGAATTCAGAGTTATCAATGAAGTGAAAATTCATTTAATCAAATTTCACTTAATCACAATCATTGACATTTGAACATCGATGATAATGACTAATGAGAGATATGAGATAATCATAAAATACCTGACGTGGCTTGACCGGTGGCGGTGGACGAATGATAGTAACGAATGGGTTGTTGTGTCCTGTTGTGGTTGTAGTGGGGGCTTGATGATGAAGTGAGGGTTGCTGCTGCCAGGGCAGCCCGGTTCGTGGCAATGTGCCCTGATGAGGCGGGGGCAATTGATGGGATGACTGAGGGGAGGATTGATGAGACGGTTGGAGCTGATGATTGACCAGTCCTACTTGCGAAACTCGAGTAATTGTTGAACCGACTGAAGAAATCTTCCGAACTGTCTGTGAAATAAACAGCTGATTACTCAGTCCTTGGATTTTATTTACTGATCATCAATTGATGCAATAATTTTTTTTTTCTTTGTTTTTCATAAATTAATAGAATTCAAAAATTGCAGAAATTGATTTGGAGTATAGAGTTGGTCATAACATAAGAATTTCATCGAAAACATTACCTGACTTGACCGGCCATATTTCCAATAGATACTTGAGTACAGCTATTGGCTGTTGAAAGTCTAGAGGTGGACTCGTATCTTCTGCGTGCAACATTAAGACTGGACCAAAACAAATTGCCAAGTTTGCTGGTGACATTTTATTACACTGAGAGATGACCAAGGCCAGGTGATCTAGCAGGTATATAAGGGTACACTGAAAAAGAATTGGTAAAATATTTTCTCTTTTAGTTATGCCCTGATGGAGATTTTTTCAATTATCTCATTCATAATTGAGGAATTCATTCCCTGATGTTCGTTAATTAAACGTTGATCTAGAAAATGAGAATTCTTCGGAAAGGAAAATTTAGAAACATATTTTGTTGTTTGTATTTTCACTTCACTATTAAAATATTCTTTCCTCTCATGTACTTACCCTATTAACTTTAGGCAAACAATCAAGAATACTAAACATAAGTTTAGCATTTCCCTGTGGATCATCCGGCAAACAAACTGCCAATGCATCAACCATCATTTGGTAGAGGCACTTGGTGAAAAGTGGTTCAGGCAATTCTCTCAAATAATCCTTCAATACACCAGTTATAACATTAATATCTGGTACATTATCAGGCGATAGGTCAACTGATCTTGCATTACGCTCGAAGGCCTCTCGGAGAATTCGTTTCTTTGTTGCTGATCCACACAGTCTGTACAAGCCTACAAAATAATCCTCTAATTATAACAAACTCAAACGAGAGACACAATTCTGTTCAGGGATAGCGATTTGTACAATCAACGACTTGCTATGAAATTGTATCAATATTTTTGAAAAAAAAGAGTGCGCCCGGGCCACACAACATAAGTGAAACTTCTCGAAAGATCCTCACATATTGCAAACTAGATCGATAAAACAGGACCGCATCAGATAGATAAAACAGGGCCGTCACGGTTGAGCAACGTTCGTGACGCGCTCAGGCATTTCACTCCCAATAGCAGAGAAAAATGTCTGATGAAAGAAAGGGAAATAGGAGAGAGAGAGAGAGGAATCAATATATCCGTCTTGTTGATTGCATCACTTCCGTCCCCATTTTCGTGACGATTTTTCATTTCACTACCCCCGCTAAAGAAGTTTCACTTCAAAAATAAATAAACAATAATACTAAGAGTATTCACCAATTATATCCAATCCCCTTCTCTCCACTTCCTCGACACATCTCCACACAATTATCGGGACATTCTGAGCCCCAGCCATCGCCAGTGCTGTAGAAACACCCCCAGGAACTCCACCAGTTTTGCTTTCTCGACTCACCTGCATGAACGAAAAGAAAAATATCGTCAGTGGTAATTTCTCGAGTGCTTCGAATTTATCAGGTATCTCTCGAAGAATTTTTCACATAGCTATAGGTATATGTGTATGTGACACTCACAAAAGAGATGAACTACTTTTTTACGTGATGATTGAGCCTATTGACATTAATATCTATAATACTCACCACTGTATCAAGATCAACACCAAAAAGTGGTGCAACTCTCGTGGCTAAAGAAATAACGGGTAATCCACGACGTTTGAATGTCTGATGTGCATCAGTGTAGCGCAGTCTGAGATAAATTGTACCACGTGGTTCAACTTTAAGCGCCAATTGATGGATCGGTGACTCTTTGAGTAGAGTTGCAAGATGCACAGAGCCTTTGTAACATAGTTTGTGTCTGTGTTGTGGATCCCAGGAATAAACAAGTAAATCGAGCTGTCGGTTACCCACTAAATCAAGCTCAAACGTCTCATCCCAATCGAACATCAGATCACCAGTGCGCACTACCGTACGTGCTTTGTGGACTCGGTCACACTCGAGAACGCAATATAAATCTCTTAAGCCGCAACTACCTGCTCAAATAGACATACATAATCAGCGCTTTAGATGATATTAATGATGATTGATCTTGCACTTCTTTGAGAATTGATTAACTCTTCTAAATTATTTGCAACAGAGATTGAATGATGGAGTTTGGCCAAAAAAAAAAATCAAATGCAATCATTTTCAATCACATCTCATATCATATCCTCTCATTACAGCGAAAATCATGGAAATATAGAAATTATCAATGATTGAGAAGCAAAATAATCACATTCACTTGATTATGATTTTTCCTAGATTGATTTACATATTGGAATTCATCTGTAGAGAGTAGAATGCAGGAAATTTTACCTAAACTAGGCTGACCAGATGGTGTGGAAGGTGTTGTAGCAGCCGAGGATGATGTGGTAGAACGTAATCCACGACCAGCGAGCAGATGGACCCAGAGTAAACCGCTGACACCACTTGAAAAATCACTACCAGCGGTTTCACCAAGAGAACTCAGTAATGAACTCGTTGAGCTGGGTGTCCCAACAGTCGGTGGCTTTTCAATCTTATATTTGAGGAACTCTGAAATATTCATTACCAATTATGAACAGATGTGCTCAATTAGATGTGCTCGATTAGATTGTTATCTTGGGAATAAGCAGTATTGAGGAGAGATGTGAAGATCTATCTTCACATCTCTTAATCAAAACTATTTTACTATTTCTGTGCTTGATTGACTATTCAATTAATCAGCTCCAAGTACTCATATTAATTATCAATTAAATTGGCTTCTAATTAAAAAGATAAATTTCTTCAATTCTAATTGCACTCTCTATTATGCATGCACGATGATTCAATGCATAATTAGCATTAGCATAATAGAATATTAAATTAACTACTAAAATTGAGTCTTTACCACCGAGCTGAAGAGATTCACCTGCAGGATTAATATCTAGCAGTCTTTGATCTTGAGTTCTCGTTGGCGTTGGTGTTGGTATATTCCTCGTCTGCTCCAACTCCAATAAATTTCTGATTCTTCTCACTGAGCTTGCACGCTGACTAGCCGCTGCGCTTAATGATGATTTTTGACTAGCTAATGCTGATCTAGCACTGGAAGCAACTGATGCTGGCCTCTGTCCAGGTCCTGGCCGGTGACCCGTTGAACTGATTGCCGTGGAAGCACGCAAATTAGCCAGATTCACCTGTTGTGCTGATGCCGATCTCGTTGTTAAGCGATCAAGGGTACTTGACAGAGGTCGATACCCACCGTAACTCCCATAATCCGCCTGATTAACGGGAAAAGCAAGGGATATTAATTATAGGTCTCTTTCGTTTCCAACGACAGAAAAAGAATTGAAAACATTATATTTGTATTTTTTGTTATGGGCTGATTATCGCTCACTATTCAATTTTTTAATTTAATATTCACTGTTTGCCCATTCATCACCATTTTTTTGATCCTTTTAAGAGAAACTTTTCTTTGAAGCTTACTTGATTGACAGCTGCATGAATATTTTCTGCGCTGTAAGTGTATCTTGGTGGTCTGTTGGTCGTCGCTCTGATCTGTTCATAAAGTGCACTAGTACTAGGGGTGCGACTCAGCCACGCCCGATACTCATCAGAAGTAAATACACTTGGCGAGGAGGGTATTCTCCCTAAAAATTAGACAAATGCATTCCAAGTTAGTTTATTTGAATGGTATGATCTGAGAAACGATCTATCGAAAAGTTGCATGTAAAAAAAAAACATTAATTTTCTATCAGTATTCATCATCATGTCATCAAACAAAGAATTTCTCAACAAGTAATTTGTCAACACCAGGGAATCATTCAGTTTTAGAAGCCTCCCTCTCTAGTAATCAAATTACCGACAAAGAAGAGCTAAACTCGTCTCTTCCAAAGGAATCCTCAAAGTATATTTCAAGAAATTCTCAGTTCTCTCATGAAAAATGAAACTCTGAAGTCATGCAAAAGAATGAGCTTTGCATAATTAATTCGGAAACCTCAAAATGTGTCACTAAAATCTCTCCAAGAGACTTTAAGAATTTTTCAAATTTTACCTCTGTCCCTTCTGATAGAAGGTAATTCGGGTGCCGATAGTGCGCCATCGCTGTCCTCCTGATCAATAAGCCCAGAAGCAACAGTACTAAGACCCGTCCTAAGACCGGGCTGCTGTGGCAATGCCCTACCACTTCTTGGAAGTGAATTTGTTCTCAGACCTTGATTTAAAAAAAAAAAATAAAATAAATAACAATACTTCTATAATCAATCTCCCAAATTAATGTAATTTAACTCCTCGATTGAAGAAATTTTTTTTCTCCCCCGCATTAATTATGCAAAGAGTTAATAATCCAGGATGAATAATTTAGGTATTTTACCAGCTGAACTCTGACCAATCTGTGTTCTTGAAAGAGTTGCTAAATGTGATACTGCACTACTTTGTGGCTGATCCCTCATATTTTGTCGGTAGTAGTAGTAAGCTGATCTTGGTGAACTTGAACATGTTGCCTCAGTATCTGACGCATAGTCGAGGGATGGACGATGCCGCCTTGTTAGGGTACCAAATTGATTTTGACTTCTTTGAGTTGTTGTAGTACTGTCTGTTTGCGTTCCATATCTGGTGTTGTACCTTAATGCTGAAGAACCTAGAGAAATGAAAATGAAATTGTTAATTTTCTTGTTAGTTTTCTCCATGTAAAATCTTCGGGTGATTATGAAAAAGTGGAAAATGTCTTTTGGTGATTTTTTGTAGGACCACTTAACGATATAATTTAACAATTAACAATTCAAACAAAATAAATCAACTACAACATTTAAAGAGGAAACAAAATGGTTCAGTTTCAAAATCTGAATTCCCGAAAAAAGAAGATTGATCCACCTGATTTCAAGCTCGATCTGAGGAGTGTGTGACGTGCGGGGGTTGTGATACTCGTGTAATCTACCCTCGGTAAATGCTGATCTGATCCACTTCTTGGCATTATTCTTCCACTCGATGTGTGCTGAGAATAACCATAGCCCTGTGATTGACCTGTGAGACGTGTTCCTACTGACTGCATCCCAGTACCAGCTGACATTCTTCGGCTACCATTTGTCGGCATAACTGGACCCGTGTAGAATGAATGTACCTATATCATAAGGGTTGATTAAAAAATTGATTCGTCCATTCAAATAATTTTTGAAGAGTAATCTAACAATTTTTGAGTATTCTCGATGTTTTTATCTCATCAAATTTCTTTCCCATATTTTTCCACGAAACCACTCATTATCAAGATATAATTACATATTGATTGAAGTTCTTGTTGCTGATTAGATTATCTAAGGAATGAACAGTGTTGAAAGAAATCATCAAGAGATGTTTCTCGTAAATTAAAAATGTTTTCTACAGTCAACGTCACTTGGCATTCTTTCTTCAAGCTGCTCATCTTCTGGATAATCACTTGATTAACAAGAAATTTATATGTAATAAACATTTTTATGAATTACAAAATCATCTCAGTGATGAGTGAAATTACAAGAAGCCATCAGAGAGTTTTTTTTTCTAGCCAAGAACATTTTCTGCCAAAAAAAGAGTTCTCTGATATTTCTTCTCGAAATAAGATATTTCTACAATTCATAAAAATGTACAATTTCTCACAACTAGTTTTGATGTCAATCTACGATTGTTCCAAGACCACCAAAAATACTCATCAGCACGAAGAATGCCATAGAGGATAGAAAATGATGCAGTGAACTCAAGTGATGAAATAAACATGACAGAATTTAAATGAAAAATTTCCATTCAAAACATAAAGAAAAATGAGAAAGCATCTGGCTCACATAAAAAATCAGGGTGACACGCCACACAAAAGTCGATTAACAATATTCATTTTGACATCAATTTTATACAAATATCCAAGATCATAAATAACATACTGTTTAACGAGGTCTATTTATTTTTTATCAAGCATTTTTATTTTTTTAAATTTATTGATTTTTTGTTTGTCATTATTTACCTTTGTGAAATCCTGGGTAATAAAAATGTAGCATTCATTGAGGACACCGGGAATTAGTTCATTAGATCTCGTTATTTGCGTATAAGCACGAATGTATTCGACTCACTCTAGATTATTTGAATTTTTAATGGATAAATTCACTAATTGATCCTCATGAAATTCAAAAATAAATTTTGGAATTAATTTAATAAAATACACTCAATTCCAATCAAGTTAAATATAATTATTTTTATCGATATTTACGTTTCAATGATCAATCAATTGCCTCATTGATCAATTGGAAAAAAAAAATCAAAGAATCAAGAGATAATTGTCGTTGCACACTGGCTTTTGATTCCCGGCATTGAATACAATTTTTGTTGAAAATTTAAGGTAGTATTTATAATAAATGTGTGACTCAATCAACTGTGATAATAAAAATTGTGATTAAATTGAAGTACTGGGTGTCACCGTATTTAAACATTGGACAAACAATGGTGTTAAACGGTGCAGACAGATTTTTTAAAGGGTGCTCTTTATCAACATCGTCTAGGACATCTAATTCAAGCCAAGCTTGCGATCAATGCATCATTAATACAGTTTCATTTGTAATTGAATGAATTTCGATTGAGTCCAAAAGACCTAATGACCTCTCGTCATTTTTGTTTGGTCAAGTTGACGTCAATTGTATCGTTTCATTGTATCTTGTTTCGTTTCAATTGCTTTCTCATTTGTTATTTTGCATTCAGAACCTTTCAATTAATCCCTAGAATTATTATTATTATTTATTCAAAAGCTGAGGTAATTGGACATTGAGATATTGAAACTTTTATTTATTTTTATTCTTATGGCTGATGAGTCATTGTAGAATTGATTAATTATTAAGTATTTCATTGCTGGAAAATTGTATTTGAATGCATTTCGTCAGACATCACGCGGGATTTTTGATTTCGAATCTACTTTATAGACTCATTCCACTCAAATACTTTCCGAGATGTCGTGGAAAAATGTTTTTACCATGGAAACCTATTTCTCCGATATCTCCTCAAGTATTAGAGTAAAATGGATCGCCTTACAACATTTTTCATCACAGATTTCCTTGGCTATTCTAGCTCACACTTTGGAACCTCCTTTCTCCACTTCGTCCCCTCTCGATATCGGTGAGAAATTAACGAGAAGTAAGTGAAATATGATTTAGTGATTTATTTTTCACTGGGAACAGTTTAATTCTGCATTGATCGGGAGGTAAATAATGCGAACTTTGTGTTCTGTAGATTGAAATGGGGTAGTAAATTTGCTTACTTTCTCTGCCAGACTCTCCAGTGTCTTCGGATAGCCACGCTCGTAAGGCTGAAAGTGTTGGGTGGATGAGGGTTTTGGCTGATTAGTGATAACTGGTGGGGGTGGAGGCTGGTAAGACCATCCAACCTCTGGTCTTGAGTTGTAGTAAAGATCGCCATTACTTGAGCCCAAATCTTGGCTCGAGCCCAAACCGGTGAGACCCAGTCGTGAACGAGATGGAAGCATTTCTCTACCATCACCTCTTCGTCTATTACTGTCCCTTAATTGATTCAGAGGAGGAGAAAAAAGAAATATTATTTAGTGCTGAGAGGTTGAGAGGAATGGAAGATTTTTGGAGTGGAATTAAGATGTTTTCCTTAAAAATTTGATTATTGAATGATTCATAAGAATTCCCAAACACGTATTTCACCTCATAATTACGAAAAGTCACGTAATTTTTACAAAAAATTTTTCTCCCTGTATTAATTTTCAATGAGATCTTTTGGAGGAGCCAAAGGATTCCAGAAGTTTTAATAATTTACACAAGTTTCTGATTTTGTAAAAATTGTAGAAAATTTACCTTATATGATTACCCGTTACGTGATCACTCTCATCCTCGTTAAGTTCACGTTTAATAACGACAACTGGTGGTGCCTTGTGCTCATTCTGACGACTGTGCGATACTGGTTGATGGGAGCCGTGTCGCGTGGCCAAAACTAATCTTCTTGGTATTGACATTATAATTACAACATCGTCTAAACTCATATGCGTCACGTCAACAAGATTTACTGCTAAAATCTCATCCCCTACCTGCAATAATAAATTCATAACAATAGTATTGAAATCAGTGTAATCACACAATGCAAATTGGGCCAAAAGTAATCACAATTTTACAAGTGGAGAGCACTTTGCTATAAGATTATTTTAGCACAAAAGATTGTGAGGAAAAATTGAATGAGAACACTTTTTTGAATTATTGATGTTAATTATTAAGTACAAAAATATTACCGTGAGACAACCGCTGTTGTATATCGCAGATTCTAGTGCTATCCTTGATATAAATACACCATCATTTCGATCAACTCCATTTCCCTCTCGAATGTACAGACCCAGTGTCTGCCCTGGTCGTTTTATTATCTCGACAAAATGAACAGGGTGCTTGGAATCCTGTGATATTCAAAATACATTAAGTATTGTATACAAGTATACAACTGGAAAAAAAAAGTGTAAAGTTTATGTTTTTGTTAATTATGCTATTTCGTTCCTGAACAAAACATTTTAACAAAACTTTTACCAACTACGGAAAAAGTCTTTTCAATGAATTTCTTTAAATTTTTCCTATCCAAAGATATTTGCAAAACGATCATTTAAAAAATATAATAGGAGAAATATTTTCTTCATTATTCAATGAATTATCAACTAGATTGAATAAAAAAATAAGGGTTTAATGTTCAGATAATATAATCAAATAAATGAATATTTGATGTGTAGTCGGGTGGGGAAAAAACCATTAAAAATTATGGAGAAAAGACTCTAGAAGTAATTGATAGGATTTACCTGCAACGTGATAAATTTCTTGGCAGCCTCCACTGCCTGTCTACCCATTTGTCGTGGCTCAATGACACGCACCACCATTTCACCGAGTCTCTCAACGGCCTCGAGGGCAGCCGCTGTCGCTGCGTCATGGTCGTTCTCTACTGTCTCGATTTGCTTGAAAATCTCGGTACTTATTCCGCTCACCTGTGAAATTCTCTTTATTTAATTGTGCAGTTTGTCTATTCCCAAGTGTCCTAGTGAGATTGTCTACTTTTATATCATGGACAGCAAGAAAAAGTAAATAAAAATAAAATAATTGATCTATTTCAGGAGACGAGTGATTAAGTGGTTGATTGAAGTTGAGTTATCTTGAAAATTGATGAAAGAAATATCTCTCTCCATAGAAAATGAAATATAATTATTGTAAAGTGTTTTTTACCTTTCTGAAGTCTCCCTGGATGACCATGGGAGGTGGCTCCCTGGGGCGCAACTGGTTGGCAGGTGCCTGACGTCCAGGGCTTGCACTTATGTCTGTTACCTCTCCCCGACCCTCCTGCAAATGGACGAAAATAAAGAATTCCCGTTACATTAATTATATTCAGAACTTTAATTAAAACTAATTTACATAAATACATGTTTAATACATCGTGGTGCTAAGATAAAACAAAGAATAGGAACTTAGAAATTTACGAGGCATAAATTCAAATGTAGACATGCGCAGTTGTATTTCGTATGTACAAGACAATGTAATTATTTATCATTAGACTCGAAAAATTACTGCCGCCAATTTTGCCTCCGGACAATCCCTGGAAATGGTTAGTACTCGTTAAAAGAAACACTGAACTGATAACGAAACTGAAAAATTTGATCAATTGAATTGAATTAAATGCTAAATTGTTTCAAGAATGGATAAACCTTTTCTGTAGTCAATCCCACGAGCTGCAAAAAATGTCTTTCAATAGTTCCTCCCAAAATGAATAGTTTACAAACGAATTGAATAATTAGCTAACGTGTCTCAGAAAATCAACAAATTACCAATTGAAAAAAACCAAAAAAACGAAATATATTAAACATAGTTCTTATTGTAGTCGTTATAACCGAAACCAGAACCCATAAACTCTGTCCAAATATTCCATCAAAGCCCCACACAGCCCTGGAATGGTGGTATGCATACCACATTCTGCACCAAAATCACTACTACCACCTCCCCCAGTACATTCGTTATCCGTAGACAATTTCAAATAACTACCCCCACCCCTACATCCCTTAAGAACCCTAACAAACCTTGAATATCCCAAAGAAATAATCTCAATAAATCTAAAAATCGAAATTGTGACCTGAAACAGAGGTTTCAGTAGAACTAAAAATTCTTTTAAAAAAAACATTTACAAGCCAATTATTTACCGTTCGGGAAAAGAAGCAACCCGATGTTCCTCGATCGCACATTGTGCTAACTATCCCTCCACATTTTCAAATATGGCGGGAAATTTTTAACATACGAAAGAAACAATAGTACCACCACAAACATTCATTAAATATTCATATTTTTTTTCATCCTTTCCTCATATTTAGAATCAACTAGCGACGTCTTCTCAATGTACTATACATGTGTATAACCTCACATAATAACTTGAGTACAGGTACTCACTATCGACCGGCTAGTGACGTCACCTTGCACACCACGTTTTCTCTCTTTCGTACTACCCAACCTACAAACCGTATCGTATAGCCTCAACGACCCGGCAAACCGACCCCACTCACTCTACGTTAGCAAACACCCCTCTCTATCTCCTACTATCACCCCCACACCATTCCCTCCCCACCAGCAAGAACACATCGATTGGATTATTAACCCCGTCACGAGTTGGTCATTCAATACAAATTCCTATATTCGCTGAATTTACGGTGAAAAAGAAGTGAATACGGTTTTTAAGATAGAGAACAGATTCTGTAGTTGAAAATTTTACATTTAAGCATTTCATCTTGATTCATTCTAGGCGAGAATCTTAGGAGGTTGCAAAATTTTCAAAGAAAAATGTCTTTCAACAGTATATCTCTTTGAATTATTCATCATTAAGATACTTTCATTTTTTTACCAAGAATGGAAAAGTTTCCATCAATATTTCGTTAAATAGGAGCATTTATCTCGAAAATGAATGATTTTCTGGGAATAAATAAATCGACCTCTTTTGTATGACGGTATTTAATGATTTATTATGAAATTATTCTTTAGTGAGATAATTTGGATTTGGGATGTTGGATTATATGCCTTATTTTACTGAGAATAAATTAATATTATGAGTTCAAAAACGAATCGACGTGGAGAGTGCTGGAGACGCTAATATAAACATATACAAATGATTCATATGAAAAAGAACAGAGACGTATTTGGTCTGAGGCGTCGATATTCATTTGGTCTTTGTGACGAGCATTTAGTCTCCTGGAGAAATTCAGAGTGAACAGACGGTTCTTCCTTGTGCAATTAATAAAGTAAAGATAGATTCAAAATATAAAATCAACTGTGTATAAAATTATTTATCTACCCATTTCCAATATGGGAAGATTCAAAGAATTCGGAGCATAGAGAGGTTAGGATCTAGGGATTTTTTGCGGAAATTATCTTTGAAGGTTATAGAGAATTGTGGTGGCATTGAGATAGAGTATTTGAGTAGTAATGGTAGTCATCATGTCAGACATTAGAGTTGAGGAGTGGAATTGTAGTAATGGCGTACACGCAAGCGTACGCACGCTCGTTTTAGCGGGGTGCGGGAGGGTAGAGGGTTGCGGTGAGTGCGCATGTGTAGAGGGGGCAGATGAGGTGAACCTTGAGGGGTAGATTCTCATAGACGGGTTGCGGAGTATCCACCAATATGAATGGTTTTTTTTTTTTCATACGGGTGATGGATTTCCATGAGGAATTGAATATTTAGGTTTTGAAGAATGAAAATTTTATTTATTCTGAATTTGTGACGGGGTTATATTACTTTTTCAGAGTCGAGTTCACAGGGTTAATTTATTCTAAACTAGTTTAACATTGAAATGAAATTGAGAGGTAAATATTCAAAATTTTTTTTCCAAATCTTTGTCAATAGATTTCAAATCGATATTGCTTTGAAGAAAAAAAAATGTAATATTGTTTATTTTTCATTTAGTTGGAAAATTTTCTTGGAATCAACTCTTAGTCCTTAAAACTTGGTTGAGTATAAATAACGAGTTGGATGTATTTCTTATCATTCATTAAATTTTTTATTGTTTTTATTTTTGAAGGATTCAACTTGAAACTAATATTGCCTTGGTCTACGGTGTTTGTCGTCTCATGGGCCAACGATATTGCTACTATATATCCCATCTGACAACACGTATCGTCAAAAACCACACGTATAACATCCTCCAGGCTGTTCTGAAGGGAATGAGAGTCTCCGCAGATATCAGTTTCTGTAGCAAATGAAGGTGAAAGAGGAAAAATTTCTCCTGTTCTTGACACAAAAAAACAAAAAGAATTTTTTTAACTTGCACAAAGTTTCAGAACCGCACATCACGAGTTTCACACATTTACCTAATTATATATATTGTTTATGAGACAGTACATTCTCCCAAACAATCTTTTCTAAACATCGTTGGATAACACAAAGAATAAACGTAAATCTTGTGTATTTTTTAAAAACTAAAGAAGTGTTTAAAATCTGCGGAAAAATGAAAATTTCCATAACCCAACTGATTTATCCACTCATACTTTGTCATGTAACCTTTCGAAACATATCTTATATCCAACAACAATCTTATTAATTGTCAATTCATCTCTGAATAAATGAATTGCAAAAGATGTTTTTTGTAGCTGAGAAAATTTTGAACAATTCACGAAATGATCACATAATCTATCGAAAAGTAGGTAAAAGGGAGCGCATTAATATTTGACTGCTTTGTTGAATTTGTTACAGTAAAAATGAAAAATCGGGAGTAACGAACCTGTAAAAACTAAAATTTTGTAGAAGCCCTCGCGTGTTATATCACCACCATCGTAGGACTTCGGGGAAGAGTCATAAAATACTTAATGGAGGGTTGGGTTATACACGGAAGTGGAACGTTACATTAGAGTTCCACGAAATATGAACAAACACATAGTATACTTTTATCAGTCTCATTAAACGCCAAATTCACTTGGAAATATCAGAAAGAGTGTTTTTTAAAATTATTTAGAAAATTTAAATGATATCATCAAACATTCATCTGAGTATTCAACAGAATAAAAATAAATGCAAAAATATATAATAAAGTGTCTTAACACGATCAATAAAGATTTCTCCATTTTTCGCCTTTTTTCACGTTTTTTTTTTCAATTCTGCTATAATCGGATTCACACACGGACAGTTTAACGTGAATCGAGAGATGATTTCCGAAGGCACGAAGGTGAGAATAACTGTGCAAACACAAATCGACACGAATAACAGGATTTTCTCGTTCTCGTTGGTTTATTGTCACTCCTCGTTACTACCTTGAATTGGTTAACAGAGGGAGTGAAATTAATGCTTGTTTGTGACGTTTCATTTTTTGGGGGAAAAATTATATGTTTCTGAAGATTTTTGTAACAAGTAGATTTTTCATATACACGGTATATATATAATTATATTGAAAACCATGAAATTTTAACTTTTACCAAGTTGAGGGAGAGGGAAGCGATAATTATTATTTCTCCCTTGGAGAGCTATAATCTCGCCCCATCATTATTCATACTGTCAGAACAGTGCAGGCTTCTATTATTCGGAAAACGAGGAAAAATTAAAACGATAACTACTGGAAACAATTTGTATTTATGTATTCACAAAGAATCAACTCTAAAATGTTCAAAATTTCTGAAATTAACATTTTTATAAATAATAATCTCATGAAGAAAGCGTATTTGACGATCCGTGTGCGTGTCAATTGTTAGATTATCTCTGTTGACACGCAAATTAGAAAAAAAATTCTAAAAAACATTTTTTTTTCTAGAAAAGTCAATTCTCTTTAAAAAAAAATGCAATCGACTTTTAGATCTATTGGTTTGAAAGAAAATTGAATAGAAATGAAAAAAAAAAAAATTTGAAGGAGAAATTTTGCTGTTTAGCTTCAGAGGAGCAATTGGAGATACATGATATCTTACTTTTCTTCGGCCACAGCAAAGCATGATTGTCGGGCTGTCGGTGGGACGCTGAGGTTGATGACAGACGTAGCTCAGTCGGCCACCCCTTTGCCCCTGCAGCTGGACAACGTGCACCTGCAGCTGGGCCTGCTCCGTTTGTCCTTGACCGACACCAACTCGACCACCGTACTTGATGCGCACGTGTTTTCGCCACTGCATTAGTTCGGTCCGTCATGCCCACTGCCTTTAATAAATTAATAATCAATCTATCAATGTAATCCACTAAGAAATCTTCAAGTATATCCAAAACTTCATTTTAATTCAATTTAATTCTAGTTCAAATTCAAGATCATTGTCTCTAGGGAACATTTGACCTAAAAATTTTCTCCCAATTTTTGAATACAGTAGCGAATTGGTAAAACGGTTTAAGTCGACTTAGCTTCCGGCTGAGTTTTCGACGAATATCTCAAAATCTATGAGAGATAGCGAAATTTTTATAAGGACCTTTTTTGTACAGTGTAATAAGAGCTATAAAAAAGCTCCTTATAAAAATTTCGCTATCTCTCATAGATTTTGAGATATTCGTCGAAACCTGGCTCCGAGAAGAAATCGACTTAAACCGTTTTACCAATTCGCTACTGAATAGATAACTTCTGTACCAACCCATCCCCCACCTCTCATTTATTCTCAAGATATTCGATCTGTCAAAGTGAAATTTAATTTCCTGTATTTTCTAAATCTCCACTCACAAATTACATTTTTCTTTCTTCAAAATGATTGGAAAATAGCAATATTAGAATGAGAAGTTTTATTTCTAATCATAAGTGATCATAGGATATTTTTCCTCATCATCATCTAATATTTTCATCCACATAAAATTTCGTCGGCTATAAAAATATCATTTGGCATTATATCTCTCATAATCGTTCATTTTTAAGCTAATTACCTCATCAATAAAGCTCATAAATTTAATTTGACTTTCGCTATTATTGTACTACCACTTCATCATTACCCTGAAATCATGAAAATATATATATAACCTAGTCAACCTCTCCAAATCTCCGAAATCTTGATAAACCCCCGCCTAATTATCTCTCTTACCGAGGTTCAATTAAATCTCCATTAGCCCCCATTTGTATTCTATCAGTCTACGTCACAAAATCGATCACTACTATATTTTGAACATATAAATATAAATACTAATGCCCTACATTCCCACAATTTACCTTTTATTTTTAATTTCCTCTCCCCCCCCCCACCCTTAGTTTTTGTGGCTTTTGTTCTCCGATTGTGCATTATGAAAAATCAAACAAAGAGCTCTCTCGTCACGAGGAATTCCCTCTTATAATATGTCTGCCAAAGAAAAAATGAGAAAAAAAAGGGAGAGATTAACTAGAAAAAAATAAAATTGAATGTAAACTTTAGTTTTTTATTTCTCCCATTGCTTTGAAAACTATTCAATTCTTCCTCATCCCGTTTAAATATCCCCAAAACTATCTGATCAGGAAATAACCTTTTTCGGAAATTTCTCCATCTAAAATCGTCTGACATGATCCCTCTAAACCCACTAATGTTTGTAAAATATTTGAAGACTCGTGAGGTTTTACATTCACCTCAAAGTGATATTTTCCATCATCGTCTTTTAATCATTCGTTATACCTTCTAAAAACCATCTCTCGTGATGGAAAGGGCCGTCGGGTCCCCGCTCGACCGTTTCACACCATTCTCTATTTCCATTCTCCAGTCCAGCAGAAACTATTCCACCACAGTCTGTAAGAAATAAAGAGAAAAATCGTAAACAAAAATTAACAGCCCTTGAAATTATGGACAGGAATGAATAGGTAAAAAAAAAAAAACATAAATGAGGAGAATAATCGATAGAGTACAGTTAAAGTCATAAACTGCTGGCAGTTGAAGGGTTGTAATTGTTAATATCCTGGTGGTAAAACGTTAAATGCCATCCCCACCCTTGACTATTTTAGCCTCAAGAATACGATGTGGAGGGGAACAAGGGAAATATAAAGCACAATTGTGTGAAAGTGAAAGAATTTTTCCTGGGAAACGAATTGTTTCAACGACAATTAAATGTCGAAAAAAATTGTTTGAAACTCTGAAACATTTTTCACTCATAATATACCACAAGAGCTTGAAAATCCACGGATATTCTTCGTAATTTTCGCAAACAAATAAACTTGTCAAATTCTCCGAGTAATTTTTCTGAAAAACTTGACGAAGTTCGTTTGTATGCAGGAAATCTTGAGGGAAATGTCTGATTAATTCCCAAGTTTGCATTGGGCGGTTATTTTTTCCATTCCAATTTCGGCCAATGAGAGGTCAGATTTCAAATATGAGAAGGTCTTTTTGCTTTTATATCCCTTTATAAAAAAATTCAGGAAACGTTTTTTATCCTCAATCTTTATTGCTATGCTTAACTTATGATATTCTGTGCATATTTCTAGGGTTATATATATATATATATATATAATATTCGATATTTTCTACCTAAAAATTATGTATACACATAAGAAAAAAATGAAAGGTAATACCTCACTGGGAAAGGCGTTGGTTGAAATTTTTCTCTATATCATGAAAATGAAACAATTAGACAAAAGTGTATGTTATCTAATAAGAAAAGTAAAATATTTTATACATACCATATCATTTTTATTTCTACATTGCTAATAATAAAACTAGGAACCCTCAGACCTGTCCTCTGATTTCTACTTTGAGGTAAGAAATATTTAAATTTTAATAAATACTTTGGGACTTTTTTCCTGGAAAAAATCATAAAAATCCTCAAAAAAAAAACCAAAAAATTCTAAATTTTTGCTCTATATCGATTTAAATAAAGCCATAACTGGAGGTTTATAGGATGGCGGGGAAATAGAGCGCGCCCGAGGCACCAAAGGAGCCTTCCACGATTTCGTGGTGGCGTGCCAGCCGATGTCCCGGACCAGCCGGCGGATCGATATACCCTTTTTTTCTTCCTCCCTTTTTCTTTTTCCCTCTAGCCCACGAAAGTACGAGTCATTTTTCCCTCTAGATATATTAACCATGAAATAATTTAAGAACTCTAAAAGAATGAGAAACCGAAAAACCAAAAACCTTAAACAAGAAAAAGAATACCATTCACAATTCACAACTCAACAGAAGCAAGAAGAGGAACTGGGAAAAAATCCTCCTCCCATTCTTTCAATACAGAAGAAAATAACAGATCATGTATGTTAGATGTGTGTAAACAGTTTTACAGTAGACAGGACAAGACAGAGAGAGAGAGAGAGAAAGAGAGATAGGTCAAAGGAAAGACGACCGAAAGTGGGTGGTGTGGGTGTGCGTCGAATGAACGAGGAAGTAGAGGAGGAGCAGACGGTGTTGAAAGACAAGAGGTCCTCGAGAACTCTTCGAGTACCCTACCCAACCCCCTCTACTGCCTTCCATGGAGCAATTTCAATTTTTTCCCCCTGTCTCTTTTGATGACCAAAAGCGAAATATCAAAAGAGGGAAAGGGGGCGGAGGTATATTTTAAAAATTGAATGAAATGATTTATAATTGTTATCAAGGACTAACTAATTACGATTAATATTGTTTTCCATTTTCACATACCTCAAATGAGGAGAGTTGAGAAGGAATTCATTTTTTCATTTCTCTGCCTTCTGTCAAATGTATTTCCCAACTCTATTGATTGGATTGGATTCTTTCCACAACTTTGGCGGCACAAAAAATTATTTACAATGGTTTTGTACACTTTTAATGGGGGGGGGGGTGGTCCACGTTTATTCCTGGTTAACACGATAAGGGTAGTTAAATAAAAATAGGGGAGCTTTTTAGGTAAAAAACACTTAATAATTTTCTAATAGTTAAGAGAAAGCGAATGGCGCGCGACGTACATCCCTCAACTACCGACGACCGAGGGCGGACATGTTTGACGGGGAATGAGGGCGCAGGCTCAAGAATAGGTAGAGGTTACGTCGGGGGTTGTAAGGAGATGGTAGGCGCGGTAGTATAGTGCAGTGTGACAATGGACTGTAGAGAAGAATGAGTTCAACAATTTTATTCTTTATTTTATAATTTTTTTAAGATAAGAAATCCTTTAAAGACTTCTGAAGGATTTTTCGTGATGGAATTTAGAGTAAAAGATGATTAACAAACAATAAAAAATAACTAGAGTATGGACAGAAAGATTAATGATGAGAATAGTCAATAAATCAAATTATTTTTTTTCTTCTTAATCTCTTTCATTTTTTCATTTTCTTCTTTTTCAATTTTTCATCATTTAGCTTACTCCGTCACTGTCGGGGGTTTTTAATTTTCAATTTTTTTAAAATCAACAATTCATAATTTTTATCTTCAAATAAATTTCAAGGGCACCAACGCATTTTTCTCTAGTCTCATCGTTGGGGATTTTTTTTTATCTAGTATTTCTCTACAAGTCATTTTTTTTAAACGAATTTTTTATGAAATTAAAAATATTAATCATGAAATGGGCGTCATACGTATATTCCTACTTCCTTTTAATTTATTCCCAACCCCCATATCACCTTTTTCAACCCCTTTATCATATAGTTATGTCTCTTCCAAAACATCGGGAATTTAGGTTAGCTCTAGTCAAACGCATATACCCCTCCGGTGGCAATCGTCGGATGTGAAAAAATAACATGAAACAAAAATTCTCAATTCTCCACCCTACTACAGGTCTTCCAACCTCAATTCCGAAACTCATTAATGACTGTCTGCCCCAATTTGGCCTCCAAACATTCCCCTTCCCCTTCCCCTCAACCCGCAAATCTCTGAATAGAAAGAAATAAAATTACATAATTTTGTAACAATTTGAAAATAGCTCCGGTGAGTTCGTGCGTACTCAGTACATTCATGTATGAGTGCACATGCGTACGCAACTCCTACACCCCTTTACCTTCTCTTGCCCCTCTTCACGGCAATGGTTCTACTCTTTGCATGAGTCCACATCCCTTCTTGCTCCCCCTTTAACACCCCCTACGTTACTGAATCTTCCTCCCACCTCCTTCAACCCCGTTTACTGATGTTCGAGTACCCGTGAACCTTTGTCCGCCCCTACACAACCCATTCTCTTACTATTTCATTTTCCTTCAATTTTTTTCTGACGCGATTTTTCTTTCTTTTTTCTTCATTATTTTGCTATTTATTCTTTGATTTGTGAACTTTGAATCTAAAATTGAATTATGAGTCGAGTCTCGTTCTCGAGATCACTATGTAGTACGGTCACTGGCTACATTATCACCATACCCTTTAGCCACAATAACTACCCAAAATGAATGATGATGGCGCTACTAGCTCCCCGGACAATTCATATCGTTTGCTGTGCTCGTAGAGTTCATCTGTTCACCACGGCTATTCTACTCTTTGCAACTTTTACTGCATTTCATACGAATTTCTTTGGTTATCCAATTCTAATTACACTCGATTGTAATTATGAGTAAACGTAAGACTCCGACAGATATTTATTGACAAAATTACGTGACTTTCGGTAATTTTTTACTCGAAATTACGGGAGAATTACGTTAATTTGAAGTAACAATTACTGAAAGTCATGTAATTCCAAACGAAATACGTAATACCGAATAGACTCGTAATTTTTACTCAACTTTTCTCTCCGTGTATTCTTATATTCTACGTGACAACTTCGTATTCCATTCTCACATCTTCCATTCATTAAAATGTAACTCTCATACCCTCCCCCCAAGTGCGAACCCACTCAATGAGGTAAGTTGAACAGGTAACTGGTACAGCCGGTTTTCCCGTAGTTTGAACTCCGAAGTTATCCAGAACAGATACTCTCCAGGTTCGCAAACGTTCATCGTCACCATCACAAAGGTAATTCAACAAACTAACAAGATCTATCATTCATTTGTCTTAATTTAAATTTCTAATTTGACCTTTCACAATCGAAATATAAATAAATACAAGACAAACAATAAAATGAGACGCCTTCTCATATTGCAAAATAAATGTGAAGACTAATTTTTATGTTATTCTATAAAAGACTCAAATCATGTTTGGAAAATTGGTGAAAGGTATATATAATAGCTTTCACATATTTTATGGTCGTTGTCATCACTTTGTATTATAATTTGCGAGAATTACATCACGTACAAAAAGACTCACGGGTACAATAGACCCGTATCAATGATTAATCATAATTATTGATTGTTTTCAGTCAAGAGTACATAATAGATAATTTTTGATTAATAATATTGAAATATGGGGACAGGGAAATAGAAATAAATGTGACACCAAAAACACAAGGCATGAGGTGGAGCTGAGCATTTTATTTAAGTGGACCATTCGTGTCAAAAACCGAAGAGAGACTAACTAGTCACAAAGGCAAACTGAAGTGCCATGATTCTTTTTCCATGGTATTCTATGACGTCATCTGTAGCATAAACAATCCGGCATACAGACCACACATACCATAGCTATACTGAGAACTATACTGTATATATGCATCTTATATACTAAGAAAGAAATTAATTAATTTTGCTCATTTCAATAAATAATAATCTGTAATACGTTTTATCCGCCATAGTATTTTACAGAATTTCCTCTTCACCTGGTCGCACATGCATACACACACACAGACGATTAGATGAGAATGCAGAAGTACGGTCAGCTGCGGGTACATTTTGCAACGGTACGTATAAAGAAGTTGCAACTGTCACCGAAACAACCATTCACAGAACATAGATATACAATGAATTTTGCAATTAGGTCTGCGTCAATTAAATAACTGAGAGGGATCAAGAGAGATTGAGAGAGATCAAAGAGAATATTCAGCAGTATGAATCGAATTTTCTATTTGTCATTGTTATTCGTCATTTTTATGAACGATTGTAACGATGGATTTCATTACCCGAAAGGTGAGTTGAAAATAGAGTAATAAACTTAAAAAGTTATCAATTAATGAGTAATTCTTCAGCGATATTATTTGAGCGGAAGAATCGACAGATGCTGAGGCCCAGAGAAGAGTTCAAACCAAAAGTATGTTTCGGTAAGTAATTCATTAGCTGCAATGACCGAAGAATTTTCACACTAGAGTATTTGATAGAATATTTATGCCTATACCTGGGCAACAAAGATCAGAAATTTTGACTAATTATTGGTATCAGTCAGTGGTACTACCGAGGAAATTGCTAGAAAGAAAATTGAAAAATAATATAATAATTATAATAATAGAATTATTTCTTTCAACGCCTAGCACCTACCGCATCGGAACTAACGCCTACTTGTTTTTTTTTGTTTTTTTTTTTTTTTCGTTCAAAGACTTGGTGGGCTGCTTTGCGGATCCCTCGCGTCCCAGCATATCCTTGAAACGTCGTCCTGAGGATCCCAGTGTAATCCAAACGAAATTCTTACTCTACACCAGGGAGAGTCGTGAGAAACACGAGGAGCCAGAGTTGTTGCACTACGATGACGAGGCTAAATCGATTATCAAGTCACGTTTTAATGCCACGAGGCCCCTTAAAGTCATTGTCCATGGGTTCAAAGGCAGCGGAAGTGATGTTGGCGGTATCCTGGGAGCGAATTCTCTTCTAAACTTGGTAAATAACGAATAACAAACAAAATTATCGTCGATTCGGTCATCATTTAGAAAATCAGCAGTTCCACGTGAAAATATTGAAAGCCATTTTTCATGTATAATGAAATTATCTATTTATTATTATTTATTTATTATTATTATCTTTTCGATTCTTTCTCGTTTGATATCTTCATAATAGCTGCCCGGCTACTCAAAACTTGCGAAAAAAATTGGGAAATTAATCGCCCTAACTATGATTTCCTCAGGGAGATTTCAATGTCATCATTTTGGACTGGACCAGAGGTGCAGGTACTAGTTACCAAGTAGCAGCAGCCAATACTGAGCTTGTAGGACGTCAACTAGCACTCATCCTCTTAGATGCCATTAATCTAGGCACAAAACCAAATGACATTCACGTAGTGGGTTTCAGTCTCGGTGCACACGTTGCGGGTTGTGCATCGGAGGTGTTAAAAAGGAAGAAACTACTGATCGGTCGGATAACGGGCCTCGATCCAGCATCACCGTTCTTTCGTCATCATATACTCAGAGAGAGATCAAGAAAACTCGATGTCTCTGATGCACACCTCGTTGATGTCATACACACTGATGGCTCTAATATCTTCACCGATGGGTTTGGACTTTTACGACCCATTGGACACGCTGATTTCTTTCCAAATGGTGGCAGGGAGCAGCCTGGGTGCACTGATATGAAGAATTCGATTATTTATGGTCATTTTCATGGTAATTTTCTTACGCAATTCCATTTATTACATTTTTTGCAGATAAGTGGGTAATGAGTGGTAAGAGAGAAATGAGAATGGCGTCATAGAATGAATAGAAAAATTTCCGATCCAAGATACTACAGTTTGTTCCGATACATTTCGAGATTATTGGAAAACAAGTTTTGTGGGAGTAGATTTGTTCATAGCTTGAGAATTATTAGGATGAAATTAATTAGATTCTGGTGGAGTGAATTAATTTTATCAGGGTCTTCTGCACATGTTTTTTCTCATGACTCTAGAGGATCTTTTGGACAGGGCGATCGCCTGTAGTCATCTCAGAGCGTGGCAATTGTTCGTGGAAAGTGTCCAGAGTCAATTGAGTGAATGCAAGTTCACAGCTTGGCCATGTATACAAGGGGCCACCGCTTTCTCAAGTGGAACTTGTTTCCCTATGGAAAATTCTACTGTTTCGCAGGAAATGGGATATGGCGCTGACCGAGGCCCTGGGGGAATTTATTACTTGACAACTAGAGCTGAAGGTCCATTTTGTGGTAACTCTGTGCATTATATATTCTTGATTAAGTGAATATTCATCTTCTCAATTAACAGAAATTGAACGTTTTGGGATAAATTCCTCGGGGTTTAATTTCTAAAGTGATAAGTTCTAGACTTCTTGATGAAAGTTATTCAAATTATTAATGATCATGTTTCTACGAGGGGATCCACTTAGAGCGACAGTGACAACCTCAGCAGGGGGCCCAAGAACAGAGGGGAGTATTCATTTAAAAATTGAAAATGCAGATGCGCCTACGCTTTTCAAAATTGATATCAAGTAAGTCATATCATCGTAAAGAATTAATTCCGTTGAGATTATTCTGCGATTATCTCGACGAATTAGTCGTTTGTTGTCTGATATATCTGTTTGTTGTCTATATTTATTACATAATTTATTTTTGCCCTCAAGTCTTCAAGACAGAAACACAGAATCAATGACATTCCATGATATATCAGCATCGAAATTCAGATCAATCACTCAAGATACGAGAATAATTAACGGTCTGATCTGGTATCAGTCTGCAACTGCTGTGGAGCAGGAGGATGTTACTACTCGGCGGCCTCGAATACCGGCTGTATTGATCGATGAAATTGTTATCGAGGATCGTAAAGGCAACAGGTATGCAAGGGAGTTATAAATCTTCATCAATATACGTTTCAAAAATCATTTTCAATGGTAAAGTGAATTAGGGGTTTGCACGTAAATACATGGCTAAAACGCATTATCCAACACCAGAGTAATCGGAAAATTGGGGGCTATTGATTGATAGAAAAGAGAAACATGAAAAAAATCCTCAATGGTTTTTCTTTTTTAAGGTGGGAGCACTGCAAAAAGGACCTTTTCATTGACGCTAATGAAGTTCCACTTGAGTTGAGAAAAGGATCTTGTAGTTCAGTATGATCAACGGTAGATTATGAAGAAAACTGTTCACGACGATCCACTAACAGCTAACGCTCTCTACAGCCTCAATATACGATATCTAACATACACATATGAATATGACAATATGAGTAATTTCAATCTTTCCAAAAGTGTTTGAATGACAATCCGAATCGCATAGAAAATATTTTACTGTCTTCGTCATACTTAATATTATATTTTATGGAATAAAAATGAAGCACAAACCTTCACCCTTTGTAGGCGATAATATTGTATTTGAATTATTGTTATCATTTTTGGGTGATTATAGGATTTTTATTGATTGAGATCTGAGACAACCATGCGTAGACGGATATCATTCTGTGAATGCTTTGTGCAGTGAATACTTTCACTCGAAATATCTTGAAAACTATCGAGAAGTTATCGAAACATGCAATGTACAAAATTTAGATAATTTTATGACGAATAAAATCGTTTTTTATGAACGGCTCTACGACCAATAAATCCTCTTGAACCGGTCCAAATTCGCCTCAACCAATAAAGGAGGTGAAGAAATCTTTTGGTTACTTTGGAAAAAATTTCTGAAATCTCAATGAAAAAAAAACAAAAACTTATGTTTTTGTAAAAAAAAATGCGCCAAGTCAATTTTTTTTTGTTATTCTTAAATAACAAAAATTGGGAGAGAAACGCCAAGTCTGAAAAGCGTAGGAAAAAAAAGAAAATCAATAGATTTTTTAAAGATGATTATTATTCCTTCAGAAACGAGACGTTTGATTCATTTGCAGTAGCCAAAATGAACTTTCTCGTTGCACTTGGAATTCTTTCGAAATTTCTTCCTTAATTGTAATGAAAACCATTAAAATTCTCACACTTTCATTCCGGTGAATAAGTTTAAAAAAAAAGGATATAGAAAAAAGTGATCGGAGTTATTCGTAAGGTCACGCCATAAAGACAGGATGTTTTTAGCATGGGAAATTACTCTCGTTTGAGTGTGAAATGGAACGAGAGTGATTTCATTTCACCGAGATTGTAAGAAAAAGTTTTGAGAAAATTGAAAAATGAATTAATGAGTAATTCTTTTTACTCCTTTCACACAGGAAATATTTCATTTATGATTTCATCCTGTCATCATTTTTTTTTCTTTTTTCTTTTATTTAAGCTATCGAAACCTACATTTCATTGTAATTTATTGGGCTCTTGAGGTAATAATAGTATCAAATCATTCGAGAGACATTTTATTCACATTTTCTAAGTAGCGCGCCTTCTAGAATTCGATGGTTTGACAACATATTGTATTTTCCAGTGCAAACTTTACATTTTAAAAATTATATAATTCTTCCATTTTTCATAACTCGAGGGCGGCGCCGCCTTATTGGCATGATTGCAATCATAATAATTTTTCAATTCCGAAATTTTCTGAAATTTCAGTGAAAATGTCACTTGTTAAAAATTCCCAGAATTCGATATGGAAAATTCAGATTAAAAGTTTAAGTGCGTGCGTACAAGGACTTCACGGGGAAGAACTAAAAATGATCCCTATCTCGAAAACTTACTGAGAGGGGGTATACATATTTTGATCTAGATAGGAGTCATTGAGACGAGTATTTTGAGAAAACAATTTCAATCGAAACTCTATTAACATTATAAGAATTCTATTGGCATTCTTCCTAAACAGGAGAAAATTAATGGAAAAGAATTCGCAAGATTCAACATAGCCATGGGACCCTATGAAAAAGAACGGATTCACCTAAAAAGTTTGAAAGACAGAAAAAAGAAATCTCCATACTATTCGAAAGTTTGAGAAATCCTCCCACAATTAAACATTTCAACTGAAAACCTCTGAAAAACATGAAAATTATCCCTTCCCCCGAATTCTCCTGCGAAAGAATTCAAATTAAATACGTCTCTAACTAACTAATAACTCTAACTAACTAATAACTAATACAATACTAATCACAACGTAACTAAACACAAAATTCCCAGCCCACGGTGGGGAGAGCTTGCACGAGAGGTGGACAGAGTCGAGTTTGCCTCGTGGCCCGCCAGACGTCGCGTTCCCTCACATCTTTATTGCATTACTGTAATGGCCGCCATCAAACGTTGTCGATGAACCCGTCGCTTACGTTTACAATAAATACCGAGTCATCGTTTCTCGTCAAACGCTACTTCCTAAACTATAAAAATTTTGTTACCTTGAAAAGTGTGAAAAATCCAAAACTTCCCAGTGATAGCCCCAAAAAATTCAAAACCCTTCGAATTATTTTGACGTCTCAGTGTTATTTTCGGTGTCTTCCAGTGTTTACGCATCAACAACGGTTACTTCCACCTAAAAATCACCTTATTAAACAAAGAAGCCCACAACAAACCCCAAACGAGTGTTTTTATACAACCAAAACCCCTAAAAATGGATATGAGTGAATGAAGTGTAATTAATTTGCCAAGAAAAATACAAGAAATTCGCAGTTCTCCAAAAGCGATAAACAAATGTAACATTTACATGAATGAGTCCCCGAGACCCCTAAACAAAAAAAAAAACAATTCTAGGGTATAGAAAAAAGGAATATAAGCAACAAAAAAATTGTTTTCCTTGTAGGAACAATTACTCCGCAAATTTGAAATGAATGAATCTCAACGATTCATCACCGGTTGGACTTTACCGAATCTCCTGCACTGACCTAATCGGCCCCAACAATGTTATCAGACGTTTCAGGTAGCTCAAACACCCCAGGATTACCGGAGAGCCCTGAAAAACTTTCGAGGAATTCACCAGGTACGTGTTTATCATGTTTTTTGACAGATGACACAACAATCGTTTCGCCAGATGAGAAACCAAGACCCTGGCGATCCCGAAACTCTCCAGCAATTGTCTCTGAGGCTTCAGTCCAGCCTAAAACCCAGAATCCATCATCCGATGTTATCCACAATGCTCAACAAAATGAAAACCAAAATTCAAATGACAAAAACATGGGACAAAGTAGTAATATTCCCTCAATGCCAGAATCACCTCCTGTCATCATCTCTGCACTCCAAAAATGCCCCTTAAACCCAAATTGCCAAGTGTCAAATGATATAACGAGAGAAATAGTGAGTGAAAATAATTCAACACTTAGTGCTTCCATTTTATATAAAAAATTGTCAAATGATGCGATTAAGAGTAAATTAAGTGTTAAGAATATTGTGCCAAATCCGAGATCGGCATTGACAATAAAATCTAGTGATGTAGTAAATGTTGAGTGCGGTGAGGGGGAAGGGGTATTGAATACAAGTGATTTGATGAGGAATTATTCATCTGAAGTGAGGAAAAATCAGAAGGGGAGGAATTTTAAGAATTCTAGTTGTGGACAATTTTCATTGAATGATTTTGTAACGAGGGATGGCAAAAATCGAGGGAGTGATGAAGGAAGTGGAAGGGGGAGGGTTGGTGAGGAGGCAAGAGAGTGTGTCAGTAATTATCTGCTGACACACACGGGTTTTCCAACTGAACTGCAGTCTGTCCAGAGGCGTTACAAGGATAGGGAGAAAACAAGTGATCCTTGGAGGCCTACTGAGCTGGAAGGACCCATGGGTCATGTGGAGAAGAGTATTGGAGATGGTGATGGCACCAAGAGAAGGACAGGTGCTTCCTGCCAGGCGCTCAGACATGCTGTTGCGTCATTAAATCGACTTGATGATTTTTATATGGAGAAAATTGGAGCTGGATTTTTTTCCGAAGTTTATAAGGTTAGTTTTAAGTATAGTAGCTAAGGAGGAATGGGGCTTCAAGGGATTCTGAGGTGAAGCGTCTTCATGGTGAATTCTGTGAACTACAAAAGAGCAAATTGATGAGATAATTGCATGATTACTGAAGATTTAATTTTTGAATATAAATATGTGTTGATCCATTTCTTCTTCATCATCATCATCATCATCATCTTCTTCTTCTTCTTCTTCTTGTCTTCTTCTGGCTCTGGTCAACCTCGTACCATCAGGCCATTTGATCCATTTCTAAATGATCTTGATTCAATGAGTAATATTCGAAAAGACTATCACGAGGCCTAAAGACAACATCCATTGGTATTTTTCAACAAACCGATTACGTCTAAAGATATTTGCAAGATAATGCGCATGAAATTTCTGAAATTTTCTGTGTTTTTTTTTTTCATTAATCTGCCATACAATTATCTTTTTTCAGTTTTTCACTTAAATTTTGCTCGACTATTTTTGCGTGTTCCATTTTTTCTTCTAAGAATTTGAGAATTTTTATTGATGGTTCATTGTTATCAATGTTTATTGATAAGAATCGCAAAGTTGGGGATTTATCTGTGGAATCTAATCTCAACTTTTCTTTGTTTGTTCTGGGAGGCTGTTTTTTGTGAGAATTTGTACGCGAGATTATTAATGTTGTAAAATGATTTTTCAGAGAATCATTCTGATATCAAAATTGAATTATTCGCAGAAAAAATTACATGAAAATCATTCTGATAATATTAAATGATGTATTGTTTTTGTGGATTGACGGAGGTGGAAGAGAGTTACTACCTTGATGACAACCATTTCATCAAATAAATTTTGTTTTTGAAAATGGAATAGAATAATAGTTTCATTCCTCAGTTTATGAGTTCAACTTGGAGTGAAATATTTGAGGATGACATGAAAAGCAAGGAGATTACGAGTGATGGGTAATGTAGAGGTGGTTACTTTGAAAATAGATTGCGTGGGTAAGAATTTTGCAGTTGACTCACTTGCGTATCCTCTCTCTTCGTTTTCAACTCAGTAAATTACATTGTGGAATAATTATCAATGTTATTCCTCACACACTCATAAAATCCATTGAAATAAAGTTAAAGTCAACTAACTGAAGCGGATAATTGGAGTTATCGAATTGAGTACAACTTCACACATCAATGATGATAGCAGACAATTGATCGTAACCAATCGTAACTCAATAAATTATGGACTGTCATTGGTTGAATTGAGTTGGCTCAATGTCTTATTTATCCATCGATTTCCTAAACACATTTTCTCTGTTAATTTTTCTTTATTTCAAAGGCATTCTTTGTATTGACAACATTTGTTTTTCTGGCTCTGGATGGTCTTTCGTCATATACATGAAACTTTTTCCTCCGTTCGACGACAGAATGTGTTGGCTATATATTCTTTCGGAGTATCAACAGTACAACGAGCATAATATTAGCACGAAAAGTTCTTGAAAAGAGGGAAAAAATTGGTAATTTTTTACCTGCGTAAATCTGAGTAATCACTGATAAAACAATTCCGATTAACATGGGCCCTATGGACGCTAATTTTTCTCTTACCTCTCATACAGAGGTAACCTTGTTGACAAGGTTACAGCCAGCGAAAGAAACAATAGTTATCTATATAAAACTCTCAAGACTACGGACTAGAAGTTTAATCGGTCCCTATCATAAATTTCATCAACATAATAATAATAATTTTCATTCCAGTGGAATCTGAACCCGAATTATTCAGAAGGAAAATGAATCGTCCGAACAAAAAAATTTACAAAATAATGTAAAATAATTCTCTGCCAATTTGCATTGTATATCTTTTAACTTTGAAGCATTTTACATTTTGGCGTAATGCATTAATATTACGCAATTGGAACGTCAGCTTACACAATTATGTATTCTTGAATCATTCACAATTTAAATAAATAACTTTGAAACTTAAGACTAGGAAAAAAAAATTAGTTCGTTGAAATAAAATATTACGTTCATTGATTGTAATGATTGGATGCGGGGGGGGGGGGAGCAGGCAAAGAAATTCTTACTTCCATGGAGAAATAATTGCCGCATCCCCGCACACTGAGAGTGCCCAAGCGTAACTGACTAGGGGATTCCCCAAGCGAGAAGAAACCAATTGACCTGAATGTATAGTCTCAAATGTGCGAAGAAAAATTATTTTCGTGACAACATTTCGTCTCCAATGATTGTTATTGATAATTGGAGTATTAATTCTACTTCTGTATATCCTCCAAACATTATTTTGAATGCCATCATATTCACATCCAAGTTGTTCATTATTTTTGATTTTAAAATCATCCCTAACTCACTCAGCAATTAATAACAACCTTGCGCACGATAATTTGGAAGAGCCACAGAACATTTTTGTTCTGTTACAATTTTTTCTCTTGTATTCTCCTTGTCTCCAATGAAAGGAGACAGATAAGTTTATACCAGATTTACACGCTTGGTATTTACCTTCGGGCAGATTGTTTTAAAGAATGCTGCAAAGACACGTGAAAGCCGGTCACGCCTCGTTGCTCATGGAGTACGAACACTCTCTAATGAGTCTCTTAATGCTACTCTCTGTTTCTCATCCTCTGTTTACATTTATAAGGTTTCAATGTTTTTCACATTTCTCGACCCATTGATGTACTCAAAATTCAAGTCAAGTTGACTGCAATGAAGGAAAAAAAAACGGAGAGAAAACGTCAAGGTCATTGCTGTGGCCTCCGAAGTTTTACGACTTGCAAAAGTCTCATGATGATTGTCTCTGACAATAGTGAGTTCAGGAGGAAATGTTAGAAGAACTTTTCTGTTGAAAAGTGAATGTGTTATGAATTAAGTTTCATGATGTTTTCCCCTAAAGTCATTCAATACCGGGATAATTCTGAAACAGAGTGGTTTGGAAATAGAACTTGGTTAATTATGCAATTATCAAAGAAATGAGCATTCGTAGGGAATATAATTTCTTATAAAAAACAACTCGTAATGGATCCCTTTCAACCTCATTTTGCACAAAAATTTGAGAATTCAGTTGAAAGCCCATTCTAAACATATGTTCGTTTCTTAGATTTCAATACTTTATTCATTTGTTCAGTAATTTTCCTGTTATTGTAAGCTCAAGGCCATCGCTATGGCTCTTATGGTTTAATGACAATAATTGTGTGAATAAGAAAGAATTTTTCATTTGCCTCTTTAATTCGATGCTTTTTCAACGTGGAGATTGTTCACTACAAAAGTGCACTACAAAAGTTTTTTACATCTTTGTATGTACATGAGCAAGCGTATTTCCGGTCGATTATAACTGCACATCGTTGGTTTGCATCGGAAGTTAGAGGATTTTAGAAATCGCATGAAAGTTTATAATTTTATTCGATATATCTCTGCTGAGGATCTTGCATCTTCTTAGCACGCATTTCACTAATGATATCATTTTTGAATGATTGTTTCGCTGGTATGAAGTAGAGGAATTATGTTTCTAAAACCGAATAATTCTTTGGAGGATTAGTCACCCCTCAGGGAAACAAGACTTGCGAAGGCCTGTCTCCATCGTCAGCCTTTGCCATTCCCACCTGGGAAGAAATCTTTTTTCGTTCTAGCGTCCGCCCAACATGAACAGAATCAAACATGCAGGTGGATCGAAGATGGTAGAGTCTGATTCTTGAAGCAGGTACTTGAAGCAGTCATCTAAATACTTGCCCAAACGCTTCTCGTTGAATGTCATTGAGCAAGCATTGAATAGTGCATGAGAAAACTCACTGACGATTGATTTAAGAATTGGGATATTGTGCCGCAGCCGTTCTTTCAGCCAGTAACTAATAAATACTGCGTCATGCTTCTCTGTCACCAGTTGACATACGGCTAATATTTTCCCACAGAATGAAACGACCAACTGATACAATTGAATTTCGGTTCCATTACCGTCGGGTCTTTTAATTGGAGCTCACATTGACCCAGTAGAATCAACTGACAGTAGGTTCTGCTCCACCCTTTTTAAAACGCTCCAGCCTCGAGGGCCATAGAGCAGGGCTTTTAGCTTCCCCACCACCAAGGTCGGGCTCGGGAAAATCCGAATCTGCTGGCTAGATCGAGTTGCCAGTGGACGCTTTGCTGCAGTGACACTGCTACAGGCCACCTCTCAGAGAATCAACTGACAAGTGCCCTACCCTCGGATTTTTCAACCAACACTTATACATATCTGTTTGTTGCTCTGAGAAATTAATACAATAGAATTTGTCCATACCAACTTCCCGGATGAAACTAGAATATTCTGGATGGTACTTGAGCTTCTATATTCACAGGATAGGATCTACGAATCCTGTCACCTCCAACTCAGTATCATTATATTGTTGTTTCGTCTTTCTGCAGACTTCTTCACTGTACAGATTTGCTGGCTCCTGATACCCAAAGTCCATTAATTTTTGAGCCGTCTGTCTCCTCAGAGCATACGTTGAAGTGCCAGAAGACATCTGTTGGCCAAGTGCTTTCCTTTCTGGACCTTTCAACTGACGCTTCTTGTGGTGAATTATCCTTCGTGTATCATAGGTTGATACATGCAGCTCCAAATCAAGATCGGGAGGTCGTAGAGCATAGGCATTAAAAAAGCTCCCACATTCATGACAGTCAGCATTAACGGTCCAATAATTACCCTCAGACATACTCAGACTCTCAGTGCGAAAAGCAAATGAATAGGGCAATTTTAACTCGTCCCAAATTCTCTTATTAAACCGTCGTTAGTCGCGCTATGAGAGTTTCTCTCATATGACGCTACTCAAACTATAGAACGTACCAGCAGTGCGAGTGAGAAGCTGATCAGTAATTATTGGAGATAGAGCGAAGAGTCTAATAACTGATTTAATGTATCATTTTATGACAAAGATTTTTGATTGAAACAATTTTGCTCTATCTCTTATCGGTACTTTATAATTGGTCCTGAAACGTGCTTCCGTCGCGCGAAAGTGTTAGCGCGCCTGAGTTGCTCCTACCCACAATAACTTCTTAACCGTGAAAGTTAGGGAACTAAGTTATATGACAAAAAATTTGTCTTTTGACATGAAAAACATTTTTTGTTTTAAACTTTTTTTCCTATCTCTAACCGTTTTTGCGAGAGAGAGCTTTAAACAATAAAATTGTTATGAACAAATAGACGGCCCGTGCTTTCGCAAAAACCGTTATCATATTCGTGATCCCGAAAACGTAACATTCAATCATAAAACTGACATTTACTGACCATTTTCTGACATCTACATAATTTTCCATGCAAAATGACCGTCATCAAAACACGCAGCTTCAAGAATCTAAGAAAATTCTTCTATATAGTTACAAATTGACAGTCATTTTTTTTTGGCAATTTTTTTGGTCATATTTACGTTGTTTTCATTCCATTGGTTTTGAAATTGAATCGCATTCCATGCATCTGACCGATTAGAAAGAGGAAGTATCTCTACTACCGAATTTTATCTCTGAATATAACAAGTAAAAAGTGATTCTCTATAAGGTGTTAGAGGTTCATAACTTAAGACAATTTCTGTTGTATTTGATTCAATATCCTGAAATTTTTTCCACGATCCCTTAAAGTAAAATTTCGAAGTGAATGTAAATCACATTCTCAGGAATATGTAAAAATATTTTTGTTTTTATACTGCTTTCTTTATTTAAGTTCCATTCTGTTTACCAGAAATTTGTGGATACCATCGAGTCGACGTTATTCGTCATAGTTTGGCTGAGTCCCAACTAAGTCAGCCACTGCCAAGGAATCTTGGCTGGATATAGTCTTTCAAATAACTCAAGATTCTTACTGCATCCATGATCAAGTTATCGTGGTTTCTTCCCTTATTCTTGTTCTATTTTTTCCGTGACTCAACCGATCCGATAAATGTTCGGCAAACAATGTCCTACAGATGTCAACATGAAGTTTTTAATCTGCAAACTTCAGGGTCATCAATTTTCTCCCAATTCTTCATTGTTTGCTGTATACGTGGAAACATCTCGACTTTCTCCAAGCGTGTAATGATACGCAAAGTGTAACAGGATTGGATAGGAAGCTATCCTCTCTTCCTCACTTTTCTGTGATATTCGAAAGTCGTTCCTCTTTGGTTTTTTTAAGATGTCATCCCACGAGGAGAGGTTTCATTGGGCTTGATATATTGTAAAGAAGTGGCCTATTTATTCAAATAAAAAATTTTTAGAACAACATCTCTACATTATTTTTCAAACAAATATTTTTGACAGGGAGAAACTGAAGGATATTCATTGAGCGACTTTTTTCTGTAGAGGATTTAATGAAATCAAGCAAAATTCGTTGAGACTTTCCTCGTTAAAACTCTCAGTACCAAAATAATCATATCAGTAACAAGAACTTTATATTCGGGCTCTATCAAATTCGGGACTGCTGATCTTCATATACCGACTGATCTCAGGAGAAATAGTCAGAAGACTGTTTTTTAAAGGAATCCCTAACTTAAAAAAAAGTCTACTTGATATTTTCTTCTCATCTTCCTAATTCCAGAGATATTTGCAGAATAATCTCGATTCAACTTTTACACACTGTTGACTCAGATTGATTTCTCATTTTAATTGACTATTCGGTTTGAAATTGTTTCTACTAAAAATGGGATAAAAAAGTGATCACTTGAATGTATTGTCTTATTTAAATTCTTAGCAGTTAAAGAAGAAAATAAGCAATAAAGAAAACTGTTTATTCAGTAGCTCCTATTTGAATCGCTCTGCTGATTGGAATGCTTCTTTCTATCATCAGATTGCCGTAAGAAGGACTGAAAGTGCTTGTTCCATCTCGCGTAACAATCTTTATTCAATAATTACACCAGTTATAAATCGTAGTCTTCACCTAATAAATGTATAATAGCAAATTTTTTTCATCTTCAATTGAAGGAAAAATTTCTAATTTTGTATCATTACTGTTCCAGGTCACACACAAAGTAACGGGACAAGTTATGGTCCTCAAGATGAATCAATTACCAGCGAACAGGCCAAACATGCTTAAAGAAGTACAATTAATGAATAAACTTAGTCATCCTAACATACTTAGGTAAATAACATATTTCTTCAATTTTTAATTTAGTTGATGTAGATAATTTGATCAATCATTAAGATGGTGAACATCTAGATTTCGGATATGAGTTTGGTTGATTATCCCACGGGATTTTTTAGTAGATTATGTCACATCAGTAGATTATGTATGTGAGTGAGTGATGTTACAGAAAAAAAGTCTAAAGGCCAAATTGTAGTTCATAGGATTCTTCATGAAAAATTTGCATCCTTCTCGAAGATTTATGTCAAATAATTGAGGAATCAATTCGGGTTATATCTTTTGTTCTTCATAAATTCCGAATAATAACTTTCCGTCATATCTCCTGAATCATTTAAAGCAGAAAGGACAAATCTTGCTGTGCGTGGCAATAGAAAATTTCCATGAAATTATCTGAGTGTGTTTACGATGCCCTTCCGTATCATCATTTATCAAATCCGTCACCTCCAATCGTTGTTGAACCGTTGACTAACGTTTTTTCTTTGCACCAACCTCTAAGAGAAGTTTCGATTCATGAGTGTGGAACAAGAGAACCCACCACTGGACTGCCCCAGATTTCTCCGTTTTATTGTGCAGATTACTTTTATAGCTATTTGTGATGTCAACAAAGCTCTTCTTCACATATTTTTATTTTCAGAATATTTTCTCAAGAGTATTTTTTCCTCGTTTAATGTCTTTCTCCTCCCTGTTGACAATTCTCTGGAGAACAGATATTTTATGCAAATTATTTTGAGATCCTTTCCAGAATTAGTGAGTTTACAGAAAAATATCAATAGAATGTTTTTATGAGAAATGAAATTTTTGATCAAAAGGGTTTCCCGATGATTTTTCTTGAAACCGCTCATCAACAATGACGAATTTGTATAAAATATGAAAATTTGGTTGATACCCATTTTGATTATCTAGGGTTGTTAGATAGAACGAAACTAAACATGAACACTAACGAATGAATTCCAATTAATAATCCGGGAAGTATCGCTGGGGAACGTGAGGGAAATTATACGATTAATTTTGAATGTCGAGGGGTATTCGGCAGATTATTTCTTCGGTCTCGATTTCGACTAATCAGAATGCAGTAGTTGGGGTTACGTAACACCTTAGACGAGCTCAAAGATACTATCAGTTTATCTGACAAAATCGTGAGAAAAATTTGATAAATTTTTGAGGAATTATTACCCAAGAAATCGACGACCAATTCAAAACCGATTTAATCCTTAAGAATGATTTGGAACTATAAAAAAATTGAATTTCCGTTTTTCTCATCTTGATTAAGTCCTTCGATCCTCGGAGATTGAACTGTCTAGGAAACTTAAGGAGATTTAATAAATTGATGTGCGTGGAAGTATAGTAGTAATAAATCGACGATTTCCGTATAGAGTCATTCGTTGACCTTGACGCGACCGTGTATGGTTCAATCGAAGGCCTCTGACCCACTTTGCCCACAATGCACTGGCACTTACGCAATATAGGAAAAATAAATAAATAAATAGGATTGAGTATTGGGTATAAGAATAAAGAGTTGAATATAAATCGACTATCGTTTCTTTGTATTCTTTGTTCACTATTGATGATTAAGTCAATAGACTCAAGCAAATGATTCGTGTCCGTCACTGAGCTCCTTTCTTTAGTTATTCAAGATATATACCTTATATTAATTTGAAAAGTTATTGGATAAAGATTAGAAATTTTCATCGAATTAGATGGGATTTTAAACAATAGAATAGGATTTTTATGTTTTTCTAAAAATTAATCTTCTGTTGGATCTTTAATGGTTCTAATTGGAGCACAAAAATCGTAGGGAATTTGTAAATAAATCATCACCAGCTTCGAAGAATATAAAAGGAATAAATCATAAAATTGAGAAACAGAACGATTGGAGTTTTCATTGATTTATCCACAGAATTAGAAATTATATATTAATTCAACGTATTTCGTGGAAGAGTCCACCTAAAAAAAAACCATGGATGAAAACTGTCTTGGCGGCCTACAGTTTGTGATTCGTGATTGGTTCGTCATGGTGATCGCCATGTTGAATTTCATGGGTATGGGGGAAATAATGCTCCATTTTTATGAAAAAAATCGTTTTCATCATTTGAATATGAACAATTTACGCAATTTTATTAATACACAATCCAATATTAATATCCAATCGAGAAATTGACCAGAAAAACGTTTTGAAATATCGAAAAAAAAAAATGAAAGTCGGAAACTCAAATTTCGCGGACTAGGCCATTTGGGTAACTAGCATACGATTCTGGCATACACAGTGGATTACCTTTTGGAGCAGACTGTACTGTCTTCAATTTTTTAAATAATTCCACTGAGTTCATTTTGGAAAGGGGGTCGGAACCACCCGCATGATGCGGGAGGGATGAAGTAAATTTTTTCGGGAAGGGGGAGGGGTAGTCAATATACTTTGCAAAGGATTTTTGCAATGACGTTACTTGAAGTGGAAAAAAAAAATATTTTTCTAAATAATTCCACTGAGTTGATTTTGGAAAGGGGGTCGGAACCACCCGCATGATGCGGGAGGAATGAAGTAAATTTTTTCGGGAAGGGGGAGGGGTAGTCAATATACTTTGCAAACGATTTTTGCAATGACGTAATTTGGAGTGAAAAAAAAAAAAATTTCTAAATAATTCCATTGAGTTGATTCTGGAAAGGGGGTCGGAACCACCCGCATGATGAGGGAGGGATGAAATAAATTTTGGAGGGAAGGGGGAGGGGCAGTTCACAGTTTACAATGAAAAAAATTTCAATGATGCGATTCTATAACATCTCTTTTGACATAGTAAAACAACTTTTTTTCTACTCAAGATTAAGGATGTTCTGCCTACATTTTGGACATTATAAGGAAATATAAGAAGTTGATGAAATTTTTTTGTAAGATTCTTCAATCTATTGAAGAACCGCATGCAAAATTTCAGCTCTCCTGCGAGCTGCATAATAAAGTTATGATTTTTTAAAAAATATCAATTTAACACGTGTTCTTATGTAAAATTCACGAAAAGTTAGTGAAATCGATGAAAAATGGGTCTAGCGTAATGAAACTCCGGCTATAGGTCAATCGTTATGTCACGGAAAAACGTTATATTCTTACGCATCCCCCAGACTAATAATTAGTAATAAAAAATGGCAAAATAGGCGAAAATTTACCTTTCTTGCGCGCGCAGCTGGAAAGTACGACAACGTCGCGACACTTTCAACGAGAGAGGGGCAGCGCGCAAAATACAAATCTGGGGTATCTGGGGAATGAATAAACGTTTACAGCCGAGTGTGGCCTAGTCAACCAATGGTACCAGCCCGTGTTACCAAATTTCTCTAGTTCCCAACGTTGCCGCTGTTAACGACTAGATTTATGTTTTTTTCAGAAATTATTAAATCGATTATCGGAAATTTTTTGATTGATCCTATGAATATTTATTAGGAAAAAGAGTTATGAGGAATATAATGACACCATAAAAGTGACCAAATTTAACCTCAATGGGGTAATTTAAAATTTCATTTTTTCGTCTTCAGGGGTTGGAATTCCCCACAAAACCCTACCTTCCCCCTACAGCTCACCCCCCCGTTGCAATCTAGGCAGAACATCCTTAACCAGAAAAACGTTTTGAAATATCGAATGGAAATGATAATCAACGCCCCGGCCGCTTGCGGCCGGGGTGGCGCTAGTGAAGAAAATATCCGATTCATTCATTGCATAAAGTTGAAAGATAAATAGATCACTGGAAATCTAAATATAGATAAATTATCATATCATGGTCTTCATTCACAATTGATCGAGTCAGCGAAACGAATCGGCTTATATGAATCATTTCTGATTGTTTTAGAGCATTGATTGATGTCAAAGTATAGGAAGATGAGTTGAGTAGTGAAGGGATGAAATAAGTTCCCATATTAAATATTTCCTAATTGGTCGTAAGTATGAAGAGTTTCAAGAGAAAACATAAAGAGACTTTTTTTTTGCATAAAATTGATTCCCTTATAAAAATGATCTCTTAACATTCGCTCTGAAACCACTAGTATCCATGAAAATTACGTAGTTACGGAAAAATCCATATTCAACTACTTTCTCCCTCTCATTTCTTCACCGATTACACTCGAATTAGATTAAATCTTCAATGAAACTTCCGGTTTCAGCTTTTCAAACCGGTCAATTAACCTCCAAAAATTCTCAGAAAACCTTAACATAAACGATAAATATTAAAGTAACCTTTCTCTCTTCTTTTGATCGAAAGGTTCATGGGAGTTTGTGTGCACGAGGGTCAACTACACGCACTGACAGAATACATAAACGGCGGTAGTCTAGAGCAGCTCATAATGGCAAGACATGAGCCACTGAGTCATTTAACACGAATGAGCCTCGCTAGAGATGTTGCACGTGGTATGGCTTACCTCCACAGTAAAGGAATTTTTCATCGTGATTTGACATCGAAAAATGTTTTGATAAAACGAGATGATGCAAATGGTGATTTGATGGCAGTGGTCGGGGACTTTGGATTAGCAGCTAAAATACCTGATCCCAATACGGGATATCGTCTGAGCACAGTGGGAAGTCCCTATTGGATGTCACCCGAGTGTCTCAAAGGACAGTGGTACGATCATCGCTCAGATATATTTTCATTTGGGATTGTTGTCTGTGAATTAATTGGACGAGTACCTGCTGATCCTGATGTACTGCCACGGTCCGATAATTTTGGTCTTGATTACCTCGCCGTTGCTGAGATCTGTGCTGCCGCTGATCCACCACCTGCCTTTCTACAACTTGCTTTTAATTGTTGCACTGTAAGTTATTACCAATTTTTCCACCGTTAAATTCTCTTCATTTTCCATATTACATCGTAAAATGAGAGTATTCCGATAGATCAGTCATTTCAGGAGGAAATGTCCATCGAAATTTCTTTCGTTGAGCTACAGGAGATAAAGGGTGTTTTTTGACGTGGATACGTCTATAGTTTCGTTTTGAACTTTATGGGGTTGGGGGGCGAATTTGTGAAATGATATAAGCGGATATTTATGTCGCAGCGCCATCTACCAGGAAACATTTTACTCTTTCGAAAACTTATCATGTCACATTGATAAATTATCGACGGATGACTATTGCTCTTTCGATAACTTCCCAAGATACAAACCAAGTGCAATTCAAGAATAAAAATTTTGTATTGCTAATATCACTGCAACTATCAGAGTAAAAAGGTCCATCTCCCTGAGTTCCCGATCGAAAATTTTCCCTGGCTACTCAATGAAACCTTCTCCAAACTTTTCACTCTAAAACTTCACGAGATTCTCATGAAAAAAATTTAATCCACTTAATTGATTCATTTAATCATTCAATCAATTAAACAGTTGATTTATTTTTGTTTCAGTATGAACCAAAGTCACGTCCATTGTTCCCTGAAATCGTAACGAATCTAGATAATTTAATAACCGAGGAACAAAGTAAAGAAAAACGACAATCAATCGATCCAACACTGATCACCAGTATTGATACAATAGCAAGAGTAGGAAGAACATTAAAAAGAAGAACAACAAAACATCGAAGTTTGTCTGCTGATGCTAGAGGCTGCAGTAATGCCACACCGTCTGATAAAGCCAGGTGCCACTCAGCGAGACGAATTGCTGAGTTAGCCAGTCGAAGGGATCCACATTATCGTCCTATGACAGCCAATCCTTTTCATGCACTTGGCGGAGTCAAGAAAATTCTTGGGGATTTGTTCTCGAGTTGCTTGGAGCTTCCTTCTCTCGAGGACGTGAGATCCAGTGTCACTGATGGGGTCAGTGGTAAATTTAAACCTGCGCAGAATGATAGTATTGCCAAGATCTTGGAGAGAAAGAAACCCAGCTCTGAGCCCAGCAGTCCGACAGCTAGGAAAAAATGGGAAAAAAAGGTTGATATTGATTTTATACCCATTAACGTCAAAAAAACTTTTTCAGTAGAATATGAAATTCTACAAAATAGGTCACTTGAGCAAGAAAATCTAAATGTTAACGAATATTTCGATTGGATAGCGAGATCTCATGAGACTTTTTTTGTAGCTAAGAAAGTTTTTTATAAAAAATAAGTCTCGTAATATTCAGTCTCTGATTCTTAGGATAATTGACTCATTCAATCTGTAGAAAAATATCGTAAATATTAAAAATAATTATTTTAGGTTGCAACAAAGGTCGGAGCAGCGAGTCTCTTCACACACCCGTTCTTCCGAGAGGGTTGGGAGCCTCGGCGTCGGTTGAGCTGCGAGTCAGGCTTCTGGAGTTGCGTGGGAGAGGATTTGAGCCCAGAGCCACCACATCGTCGTCACACATCAACCCTCAGCAGCTCAGCAGCGAGCAGTCTCTTCCTGTTGGACGATCACCGAACAAGCTCAATCTACACAGACTCCTCAGAGGACATTGCAAGCCTAGGGGGTAGCGACTCTGCCTGCTGGGAGGAGAGATTCGGAGGAATTGGATCTTCCAGTAAAACAATTTCTAAAATTGTTGAATACTTTGAGAGAAAACAGGCAACAGCTGGGGGTCTTAGAATTGGTCCTGATCATACAATAGAAGCTACACCCAGTAGAATTGGTCTTTTACGTGCCAGCCTTGAGGGTACGGTACCTCTATGTAATATTTCGGCGGCACAGAGACTCGTCGTGTGCGAGGGCGCTGTTAGAAGTAAATTACCCCTTTTTGATAAAAAGTGACTCTTTCGACGCTTTCAAAACTGAATTGTGAGTTTTTTCTTGCTTGCTTCGGAGATATTATTAGTTTGTTAGATATGTGAGATAAGATGATTGAAGAAATTGAAGAGTTGAAGGATTTACTGAAGATATATTGATCATTTTTAGGCCATAAAGTGGATTTTTTAAAATGTTTGTACAGATCATCATGCAAATATTTCGGTTACTAGTGGGTGGGTAAGAAAAAATTCACGAGACGTTTTTATAGAGTTGAATTTTTTTTTTAAAAAAGTTTCTCGAAATATTGAAATAAACCTCCCATTTTTGGGAGGTATTCACAAAATAATGGACAAACTTCCTTTAAAATTATCTCCTTTAGACTCTCAAATTCCACGTAATATTCATCAAAAGTTATGAAACAATTAGATGAACAAATCAATCAACTATAATTAGGGATGACGTTTTCCCTCAGTTGGAGAGAAATACTTTAAATCGTTAAGGAATTAGAAATTCCAAGATTTTAGGAGCATTTTTTTTCAAGAGGGAGTCTTATTTCAATGTAATTAATCTGTTTTCCTCACCAAAAAAACTGTTGAATTTAATAAAATAGTTTCAAGATTCACTTTTTATTTCTCGGAAAATATGAAATCGTCAATTTCTTTCGGGAGTTATGAGATTAAAAATGTGACTGTGATGTTTTTCGATAATCTAATGATGAAAATTACATTTGAAATTTTTGATAAATCATTCAGCCTCCGTCCTTTGCCGTAATGTAATTGTTTCGAGAAACGAAAAATGAAGTTTCAACACTTCTGTCATTCGCTGGTTCATTTGAAAATAATTCCCACAGTCGGAGTGAACGAACAAATCAAATCATTTTCAATCGATTTTTTGGCTGTTTCGATGATGAATAATAGTGGAATAGTGGAACGAGATGAATAAAATTTCATACACAGATTATTTTGTAGATATCATTGAAGTGAATTTTGCAAAAAAACTTCTTTCGTAGTTGATGAAATGCTCCTTGAAAACGGTTTTTGATCATTTTGAATTATATTTTTAACGGGTAGTTTTACGAAAAAAAAACAATTTCTAAATTTGAGAGATATTTGTAGAATAATCCCCAAGAGAATTTCTAATTCATCTCGTTCAATCATTTTACGATTCAACGGATTTCTTCCATACAAAAAAAAAATACAGAAAAAGGTGCATGGTATTAATTAAGACAGTCGACAAGTGATTGTACATTATTTTGTTGCCAGATAAAAATGGTCCTCAATATTTTTGTTGAATTTAGAAGAAAAAATGAACGATGTAGGATCCTAGTGTTGAAAAGTATTATTGAATTTGAAAGCGTCTATTCGAAACTGGTCTAGTCAGCGGCCTTATATTTTGTAAAACTATAGATATTAAAAAAAAAAAATTAGGTATAAGTAAAAATAAAAACGTTGGAGTAAGGGTATAAGGTGATAAAATTCTATAATTACATGAAGATCACGTAACGTTGATTCCCCAATTTTCTACGTTATTCTTAGGAAATGTATCTTAACAACGTTCGTCTATACATGAAAATGATCAAATTAAATCCATGGAATTTTGTTTTCCACTTGGAGTATTTCGTTATCGAGATAACTTCATAATCATTGAGGAAAGAAAATGTCTTCTTAGTTGAAAGTACGAAAAATACAATGGTTCAAATACATAATGTCTTTAGCTCTGTTTCATCCTAAATTACAGAACTCCCAGTTTTTTTTTCAACGGAGGAAAGTACATCCGAAATCTTAGAAGGAATTGTATTTTATATGAATATGAAACATACAGTTTTTAACTAACTTAATATTTATAATAAAGATTAGTAAAAAAAAAATTCGTGTAAGTGATCTTGAATGTGTCGAAGTTGAAGGGAAAGTAATGTATGGCAAAAAAAAAAGTAAAAATAGTAAAATTAAAGGAGGAAAAAATGGTAATGATAAAAATTCCACAGCTATGTACCAAAATCAATTGAGGTCGAACCAGGTTATGAGAGAAACAATGAGGGGGATAACTCTGCTTATAAGACTGTAGTTTTATTGATAACAATTGTATTCACCATTGTGAAAAATTTTTCTGAGACCAGTGGTTTTGAGAGGAGGGGCCAGGATATCGTTACCAAGATACCTGAGGAAATTGATTAGTTAATTGCAAAATTTATATAATTAGTTAATTCGAATGGATAAAATGACAAGATACAGACGACGAAATTCAAACAGAACCATTTTTTTGAATTTAATAATCCGATCACTCTCAACTTTTCTCATAAATTCAATACCCATTAATATGTAAAAGTCACTTTCAAAAGTGGAAATATGTTCTTCTGTATGATGTGATTTAATAAGGGAGTGGTAAAATGATAAGACAAATTTAACATTTTCGTTAATTATACATTTTTTCCGAGAATTAGTAATTTGCACTACCAATCTCGAGAAACATTTTTGTTGTGGCTGGAAAACATATTTCCTCCTCACCCTCTCATTACTGAAATGTTGAGAATCGACTCGGTTTTACCAGTGTCTTTTTATTCTATAAATTTAGGCGATGAAAACAAAAAAAAAACCGAAATTATTATTTGGGCAGCAGATAAATTGAACCGTTCGAGAGGACATATCACGAGAGGGACATCTCGGAATTCGTTGACTGATAATGAGAGTATGAGAAAAACTGAATAGAAACTGAAAACATCAAGGTAGCTGTCTCGCTAAGGACTGTATCTATTTTTTCGTTATTCGGTAAATTTCGAGCGGTATCATTGCAACAAAACATTGATATCACATCCTAAAGACAATGCCCACGTCTTAAGGGGTAACGGAAGGTACTGCATAAATCCCTTTTTTGAACCAACTTTATTCGGATTCTACTGATCGGAAATCTCGTATATTTTCCAGTGATCTGCAAGAAAAATCTTTTTTTTTTGCAGAGATTAAAATTTTTTTATTTATTTTTCTTCCATAGCATCAAGGATCTTCCCCAACATGTTTACAATACTTAATGCTTCATGTGTTAAAAATGGCCAGGGCCTCACGAAGAGCAAAATTGAAAGTTAATATCTTCTATACTGACAATCAAAAGTTTTGGGTTCGAGATGATTCTGGGAGTTGATGTAAAAGTTTTGTCATTTTGGAATTTTATATGTAAAAAAAAAAACAAAATATAAAAAATATAACTCTTGAGACTAGTAGAGACAAGGATACCGTGACAATAGTTTTGGTTATATTTATTTGAACGAAAGTAAATAGCAAATGAATGAATGAATGAATACCAAAACAAACTCCTGAATTACCTTGGAATCAAAACTTTCGGTTTTATATGAAGTATACGAACCGGAATAGGCGCCCAGGAGATGCATAACGTATTTATCAATGCCTTTTATAAATTTGAAATAATTGTACGTAAACCAATTTATGTGACAACTACCTTAATAAATAAAACATCAAAAAAATAGATAGATTCAATTAAATTCGGAGAAGTAAATGAGAACTGAATTGCCGAAATAGGAACATATTTTAATGGAAAACATTGAGTTATGATATTTCAAGAAAATTGAGAAAAAGGTAAGAATAAAAAAATATATATGAAAATAAATAATTATACTTGGGAGGTAATCGTATTGATTAAATTGTATATATGTATAATTAATGAATATTAAAATAAACAAAGGAAAAGGAAATAAACATTAGTTGTTGTTGTTGTTGATGTTGTCATTTTCTTAATCCTAACATAACTACAATAAATACAAGAAATAATAACAATTTCTATTGCTAGGATAATATATAAAATAACTCGAAAATTAATTGGGTGGCCGTTTTAGAATAATCACGATCAAAAATTGATTATCTATCTTCTCTTCACGTTCCAAGATTTCGAGAATGTTCTTTTGACCATTTTCGATGAAAGATGTCTGTGTTAGTATGCACGGATTTTTTGTCAACGATTTCTCGCTAACGAATGGTCCGGTTTGATTTTTTTTTTCCAATTGATGCATCACTGTCATTAGTGTTGAATAGTGATTGAGAGCTGGATCAATTGGAGATATTCAAGGGAGGTAAATGCTAAGGAACATTAGAGAAACAAGTCGGGTAGTCATTGTTGAGACCCGTTCAACGGGTCACATTCGCTCACCCACTACTAACAACGCCTGTCGCACCATTAGTTATGATTGATTTTACATTGGTTGATCATTGAATAGTAGTGCAATCTGTAGGGGATATTCAACGAAATTGATAATTTTGCACCGATATTACTGAGTTATTTTCTGAATGACAAGTTGGTCTCCTTTCAGATCCTTGTTATTTTTTAATAGTTAAAAAATTGCACTCTAGTTCATTCCGAGAAGGAGTTCAAAAGTAATTGCGTAATGGAACATCAGAGAATATTTTAGGGAAGAAGAGAGGTTTAATGTTTTTATAGTTCATAAACTCCAAAAATCGTTCCAGCACTCAAATTCTCTATTAACATAAATTCTCAATTGTTGATGATGATCGATATTACGAGGTATTGCAAAAGTTAAAGTTTCTTCGATGGTTGAAAATAATTCTCCATAGAATTTGTGAACTCATCCATTTTACCAAGAATATTTTTATGAGGAAATCCTCACTCTCCTCCCTCATGTAGACTCCCCCTTCTCTCCATATCCTCCTCAGGAAACAGTGGAATATACCTCGTCCTGTGATCTGTCTTCTTCTCATAAGCATAAGGAAAGACTATGGACCTCGTCTCCAAACTTCTAACCCTACTCTCTGTTTCGCCCTCGTCCTCCCTTATTTTCTGTATGTGTGCAAAAATCCTCTCAGTCGTTGAACTCCTGCTCTCCACTTCTTCCTCCTTCTTACGAGCCACGTGAGTATCCGGATCTTGGAAATTAATTAACGGGATAAATTTACGTTCATTTTTCTCTCCAGAATCTAAATTCTTATCTGACGAGACATTTCCAACACTTGTAGACCCTGAACTCAAATTGCCGGTCTTCGATTGATCGATTATTGGAACCCAGCTATTATTACTAACATTGAGTTTTCTGTCTCCAATATCTCCACTCCTGCTCGATGAAATAGTCGCCACAATTAGGTCATTTTTATCCTCAATTTTTCTATTTCTCTCGGCTGTAATTGATTCCTTTTCTTCTCTACTAATCCACTTGCCTTCGAAATTATCAGAACTCCTGAAACTACTGTCATTCCTCTCATCTCCATGACTCTGAGGTCCTGAAAATGAAATTGGAATCCAATCCTCCTCCTTATCCACTGAAGTATCTACACTGAAACTAATTTCACTCTCTCGAGGAGAATTCTTCTCAGCATCTTTAACATCAAACTGATTTGGTTTTTCAATTTTATCATCATCCTGAGATATTTCTGACAGTGGAGGAAAATACTTCAGACGTTCTTTTCGAGAATTGCTTATAAAAGAAGGTGTATATTGAGAAATGAGGGGGAGAAGAGTCTGTCGAGCATAGCGCTCAGCTTGAGCTAAAATTCCAGCCAGTCTTTCTGGTAAAAACTGGACTGTGAACCCCTTAGAGTCATCGCCCTCCTTTTTTCCAGGTACTTTTCCCTCTTCGGTGTCTTTGTGGTCGGCATCTTGTTCTTGTCGTGTTGTTCTGGGTCTTAGAATAGGTTCTGTAATCTCCGGAAGTCGCATCGACCTCGCAGTCTCTTTTTTCTTGATCTGCAGAACTGACTCTTGAATTTCTGGAAAGGTTTTGGTGTTTGGGGGTGGTGCTGAAGTGCTCTGAAGGTGGGTGGAGGATCTGGAAGCTGTTGGAATGTAGGCCAAGTTGGAAAAGCCTCGACCTGTCTCAGTTTCCGCGTTATCTAGGGAATTTCCAGTCTCGTTGAGATCTACAAACGTCCAGATGGTCTGTTTGGGTTCTTCCGGTTGGTTTGACGGAGTATCTTCATAGATTTGGAAATTCTGGTTCTTTGTAAAGGGTCCAATGTTCTTGGAAGGGTGAGGGAGGTCCAATATGTAAGTATCCTTGCGATCGAAATTTGATTCGAAGTTTTGATCTCTTGTAAACGGACCTGGAAAAAAATTTCAGATGAGATGAGTGAGTGAATTTTTCGCAATGTTAAAGGAACTTTTTCAAGTACATGGCAGTTCCTATAAGGAAAGGCCTTTGAAAAAATTCCATTCACATTGAAAGCCTCCCCATCGAAAGGAGAAATGTTTGTGTGAATGAATCTGCAGTATGAAAGTTTGGTTTATAAAATGAGAAGATAAAGACGATTGTGTCGTTTAGATTTTTTAATATCTAAAACGACACGGACTATTGGGAAGGAGAAAGGATAGACAGGTTTATGCTCAATAACCGAAGTTCAATTAATAATTAAATTAGTATAATTAACTGAGGGCTGAGAATTTAATACAGAATTGAACTAGTAATGAGTTCTATTTGGTGTCATGCATACCCAAGATCTTTGGCAAAGTGTTTGAACATCTGTCTACGGTGATTTTCTCTCATTCTCTTCTCTTGTCACTCAAGAGTTGGAAGCCTTTGTTAGTTCAAAATGTGTAATAAGCATTCTTACTCCAGTACAACAGTCATATATCATTATTGCATTGGTAATACCAGTCAAACAGCTTCCCCACAAGAATTTGAGTTGAAGTAACTCACCAGTACACATAAAGTCGTTGAATGTACAAAAATTAAACAATTTATAAAAGTTATTATTTCCATTTTTAAATTATTAATCAGAATTATTGATGTCATCAATATAAGGATTGTGACATTTTTTGATTTTTAAAAAAATAAAAATCAATCAACAGTACAGTAGAGTCTCCCTAACGTTTCGGCTTTGGAACCCAAAATTCTACGTACTGAAACGTCTTGGGACCCCCCCCCCCCATTCTTGTGCTGATAGCGCTAGTGGAACTAAGTAGAATCTCCCCGTTTCATTCCCTCTGGTGCGGAACGGAGTAGTGAGGGAAGTTGTCTTCCCCATCACTGATCTCTATACTAACTAGATGGCTTGTCTCGTAAATTGCAGTTGAAGCAAATTGAATCCGCGTTACCAGGAATGGTAGTCGACGTCAATGCGCTTGCGTCGTTGTGGTACCGAGTGGGAGGACTGGTAATTTAACCTTTCTAGTTTGGAAATATTCTTGACACTTAATCGCTCTAATGCCCGACTGATGCATTAAAAATTAAATGCGAATCAAGATCTTTATCCGCAATTCCCATCATCAAGTGACAGTTGATCGAGCAGACCATGTGCCAATTTCTACTGATCATTGTTAATTGTGGGGGGAAACATAATACAGCTTTGCAAGTAGTTTTGCAGATCGAGAGGTGTCTACTCGTCGAAAATCTCTCTGGAGTTAAGGGATTGAAGTGAGTTTTTTTTTTTTTTCGAAAAAGAACAGGACAGTCATACAAGTTAATTTGAATGGAATAGTACATTTCATGCCCGAGTCCTGGAAAACAGATTATCCTTCCTCACGTGCAAGATTACGTGGGGGAGGGCGATCTGTTTTCCAAGACTCGGGCATGAAATATACTGCATAATTAGTTGATAAATTAGTCATTTATTAATAATTTCTTTAGCATTGATCAATTAATAAATATAATTTGGCGGCGTGCAATTCTTAAAATGATTTCATTCATTTCTTTAAAACAAATTGGAACCCGCACTTCGGGCTAAATTTAAAAAACAAATTATTTCCTTTTTTTATTAGTGTTTTCTTTTACCTATTCCAGTTACTTTCGTTCTTGCGTTACTTTCGTCAAAATGTTGTGATGTCTTTGATGTATTTGAAGCTGGGGTTGTGATATTTGACAGTATATCATCGGAAGAAATATCGGATTCTTCTGGAATATTGCACTCTCCTGGATACAGTGGAAGATGCACTGGATGCTCTGATTCAAGGACTAATCCCCTATGGCAAATTGACAGGCTCTTTCCGAAGCTATCGAGGATGGAGACCTTGTCGATGCTCCAAGAAACAAGACCAGATGATATCCAGCCACTATAGGCTGTGTACTTCACCTAGGGACAATTTGATTTCAATCATAATGGTGTGGAAGGAGATGACCAAAATTTATTCAGCACTATTTTGAAAAGATCTCCGGAATAAAAAGATTTGAGGAGATTAATTGATTAGTTAGTTGAATGGAATTGATAAATTTATTTACCTCAATAGCTTCTAGATTAATGACGACTGGATGAGGCACGACAATTTTATGAAGTATAGCCCCAACAACCAGTTCCTCATCGTCCTTTTTTGTCATGGTGAAAGTCTCGTTAAAACTACCAGCACCAACAAGTGTTACTTGTAGTTTACCATAACTTCTTGTTGGTCTCTCACTTCGACTGTTGTAAAGTTTTATCTGATACTGATGCGCACAGAATGGCTCTTCCTCTCTGGTTACAAGGTATAATTGTCCACGGGCATTAGATGAGTCTGAGTAGTAGCCCATGTCACCACATGGTCTGTCCTGTCCGCAGGGGAAACAGTCACCCTGGAGCAGACCGTCGTAGCCTTTTTCACAGGGGAATGCTGGGAAACGACACTTTGGACTGACAGAATCAGTGAAGAGCTTATAGGCTCTGCGGTGGTTGCAGAGTGATCGACCTTCAATTGATCCACCTGAGGAGAATGAAAATTAATCAATGAACTAATGATTATTGATTAATTGGTGATGAGGGGGAATCATTTGGAAATTCCAAAAAGATTCTTTGACTACAAAGAATCTCATCTGAGAATTTCATCCATTTAACATTGAAGGATCTTTCTTGTAACTAACAAAATTCTCTTCAAAAAAATTTCCTGACTCTTGTCTCTAAATCATTCATTGTCGGCTTAATTTCATATATCCAATGAGATTGAAAATCGACAAGTTCTGTCCAGTCAGAGTCTATCAATTCACTACTGAATGTTAACTTTCTTCTAAAATATTCAAACAATTTTTCTCCTAATTCTGCACTCTCTTTTCTGAACATAATATTGAGTTTGAAAAATATGAAACTTGATTCAATTAGAAAGCATCATAGCCTCCTACACGGAGTAATGGAGTACCGATCCATTTTAATGGATTTCGATTTTTTCTTTTCATTGCCATGTGAGTGAAATAATTTGAAAAAAATATTTGCTTACTCCAAATAATATCAGATACAGCACCAACAAACAGATTCGAACATCCAGTCTGCATTCTTCCTCCATTGGGATAAAAATCAACATCTCCCATTGGCTGCCAAGAACCCAATCCCCCTAAAATCAACTGCTCCCCATTACTGTGTATTACGTCCACAAAATTAGCATCTGTCTCATCAAGTCTTACTCGAGGATCCTGAGACTCGAAAAGGGGACCTGCAGGGTCAAGACCTGCGGGGCATAGATTCAAGGTTAAATCACTCGTTAAACGTTTCTCCTGTCAATATTGTATGTCTTAATTTTTTTTTAAACAATTTTTTATGTTCATTCCTCCATAGAAAGTTTGAAAGTGAACTATAATTTCATTAGAAAATAGGAAAAAAAAGAAGAGATGAACGGAATCGGATTAACGTGATCTCAGTGGAGTTTACGATTTGACTACTGTGACATTCTTATTAGATTGCGGGATTAATTGAGTATCAATAAGTCAAATAAACCAAGTAAACGACCTTGTTTCGGTACACATAAAAAATTAAGAGAAAGGAGTGGATGAACCGTAAACACTCTTACATTTCTCATTATTTTCATTTCTTAGACAATTCGAATAGATTACCTGTAATCCTTGAAACATTCCCAAGCTCTGCCCCCGCAAATCCTGCGACATGAGCTCCTAGACTAAATCCAATAAAATGAACCTTGTCGAGGGAGACATTGAGTCCTCTTATCAACTTTGCCAGCTGTCTCCCCACGAGACGAGTATTAGCTGCCGCTCTTACGTAATTCGGAAGGACACTGCCTGGACTCCAATCCACACAAACTAAATGAAATATGGCAGAACAGATCAGAAAATAATTGATGGTTCGAAAAAGTTCTAATCATTTTGGAATTTTGCACATATCTTGGAAAGGAAGTGGCCTAGAAAAATTTGTCAAAAGACGTTTTCCCTAGAGAATTTCATGAGCTACAAAGAGAATCCCTTGACACTCTTCGTTAATTGATTCATGTCAGAGATATTCGCAAAATGATCTCCTCTACCGCTTTGCCATAGATACTATTTCATAAAAACTATAAATTATCATTTTCTCAGTGGAATAAAAAATTAATGATTCAACGTCATTCAATGATCCTTAAATTACGCACCAATATTGCAGTCATGGGCTGACATTAAAGCAGATCTCATCTCATAAACCCAGATGTGATCACAGCCTGATCCAAAACCATGAACAATGACTTTGGTTGGTAAGGCTGGGTCAATCGCATTGTTAGCTGTTTCGTTTATGTCATCGGCAGGTACTTCCATGGGAACTGATCTCGCCTTCCGACTCCCATACACAAAAAATCTGTAACGGAATAGATTAGAAAACTCAGGTTTTCATTGAAGATTTTTACTTGATCTCTGTTTCCTTCGATAACTGGAGGATTGACCTTATTATACATGATATTTTTTTAGCATTTTTTTAAAAGAATTTTTTATGAAATTCAAAATATTAATCATGAAACGGGCTTCATACGTATATTCCTACTTCCTTTTAATTTATTCCCAACCCCCATATCACCTTTTTCAACCCCTTTTTCATATAGTTATGTCTCTTCCAAGATATCAGGAATTTAGGCTAGCTCTAGTCAAACGCATATACCCCTCGGTGGCAACTGTCGGGGGTAAGAAGAAGATGAAACAATAATACAGACACAAGCAAAAATGAGCAAGCATGCATTCGAACGGTTTAATTTTTCATGTTCATTCCCGTTTATTTTTATTGGTTCATTTATTACAATGAAACTTTTTATCGCTTGATCGGTATACAGTCATTCTGGTACGAAACAAAAATGCAGACGAACAAGAGTGGTGGGTGCTTGTGCGTTATTTCTCTTCTGCGTTTGGTTCGTTAGTCAGAATAAGGCTCGTTCGTGAGACCAAGAGCAATTCTCATTCTCTCATTATCATCTCATTGATTGTAGGTGTTACAGAGCACGAAACGAATTGGGATACGATATACATGACTCTGAGTAGTGACAGTGCAATTCTTGAACGGGAAGAAAGTCTACTGCTCGTTGTATTCCAACTATTGCTAATGGAGTGTGATAGGTCATACTATCTTATTAACTCTGAAATTATGTGGATAATGAATTATTACAAGACCTCTTTTCTTGGTAATTTTCTAATTTCAAAATAAATGTTTATGAATATGTTGTTCTAAACTCACTCAATTTACAGATAATTACGTAGTTAACAAAATAGTATGTTGTGCTATGAGCGCATGAAGTTCACCTTTTATGTATACGTAACACATGATATTTCAGGTATTGTTATTCCAGGTATTTATTCTGATGTGGTTAGTGCAGGAGTCATTTTTGAAGTGAAAATTCTATAGGCGCGTTGAGTGTGAATCGAAAATACAGGTGGAGGAGAGTGACACCAAGAATCCGTCACACGCTCTGTAGGAAACAAGGCAATATGGAGAATCGGCGCGCAGCGCAACGATGGAATCGTCGGTAAAATCGCGTTCACCATAACTTTGGTCGGTGCGTTAGATAAACAATCATACGACATGATGGAAATGTCTTCCATGAAGTTTCACTTCTGTCGTGTAGCTTCTACGCTCTCTTTTTTTTTTATTGAATTTCAGAAATTCCCATTTCCGACTTTTTCAGCAGTATTTTCAGAAATCGGCATGTCCATAATCTTCTAGATTCGGATGTACATGATTTGTACCATCTCAATTGGCTGAAATTCTCAGGAGAATAAGTGCTAAAATGGACACTGTACATATGGGAGATTAGCGAGATTATATGAGTTGACATTCAGTTATTTTCTACTGTCTAGAACCGCTTAGAGCCCTCGAAGAATCACAATGACAATGCTGTGGTAAATCTGGAGATTCTCTAGAGAGGAAATCTTGGTAAAGTCCACACATAAGATGAAGACACTGAGTAGAGCAGCCAGGTAATGACTATTGATTCAATGAAAATGCTACGGATTTTTCTCAAAGGGACTTCATCTGTATTTATATATAGGCCTCGTGCAAACCTCCGAGATTTTCCCTATGTGTAGGTTATTTCTTTGCATGTGTTGTGTACATACACGGGATATTCACTCGATTCTTGCGTTTTCCCCCAAATACATGGCGCTGATTGGCGTATATGTACACAGCTACACATGCTCAAATCTTGCTTGTCTGTTCTGCACGAGGCATATAAGACAGCTCCTGGAAAACGTCGGAAAATCTCAGGCAGTAATCCCCAAAGCCTGAAATCTCAATTAGGAGAGTAATCGAGTTAAAGTCAAACGCAAAATTGGCATTAAAGATGCTTTTTATGTTAAGACAAGTGAAATTTGAAAAGAAATAGCTGGAGGCCTTGGAATTTGTAGAGAATCTCAGGAACTATAGAAGAAATCACCAATTCCCGTATCTCGCAATATATTTACAAAGTCATTAACGGATTCGTTTAAACTGCACTCTCATACTTGACTTTATTAGGCATAATACTAATCAATGACCATCATGTTTACCTTGTCCCAACATCTCTTGGAGGTGAGGGCAGCATCTCCAGGTAGCTGAAAGGCCCAGTGTCCTCGAAACACCCGACATCCTCGTAGCAGACCCTCGAGGCTTCTCTCTTCGCTCTGTGTGAAAACTTCTTGTGCGATTCCCATTGCCTCATCGACTCAACAATCGCCTGGAATATCTCAGCATCGTTTTGCTCGTCCAGTGACTCGTCCAGTGTCCTCGACCATTTTTCAGCCCCAATAGGGTTGCCTTCAAATAAATAAAAACAGTAGGAAATTAATGTGAGGCGTATCGTAGGAAATAATAGAGGATTAATAAAGAAGTGATGAAGTCTGGCTTTTTTGCTTTTTGTTGACTCGGGTGTAGGGACAGGTATAGATGCCATGGTGTCTGGAGAGTGAATTACTTAAGACGGATAACGGTGGTTGGACAATGGAACGTTCAATGTTCGGTAGAATCAACGGTACAACACTCCAGAGAATATTCTTCTCTTTTTCTTCTTGATGAGTTTATGTTCGGTTGGAAAGAATAGAGGGACATTTCCTCATTTAACTGTTTATAGTTTTATGCTTTCCCACTTTACAGGTCCTCTACAAGTAACATTATTCATTTTTACATTAACTCAGTTATACACGTTTTCGGTAGCTGTAGCATATCCTTTAAAAAATATCACAAACTCCTCTATTATCATTCTTTATTGAAATAATCTAATTATGTTGAAGATTCAGAAAAGAAAAACAACAGGTATTCGTGATGATTGAAGTTTCATATAATTGGATTTTCATCGCATAAATCTCTATCAATTCTGATGGTCGGATAATTCCTTTCGTTTAAATATTCGGTGACTTTCACTTTTTCTCAAACTGATGTATGTCATAATCGATTCAAGGTTCACATTGATCAAATTTTTATTGTATCTCTTGCCATTAAAATGCCCCCACTAACCCTTGGGTTGGTCACACGTTTCCTACATTTATTTTCCAATTGCTCTGTGAAGCTCAACAATTGCCCCATGATCAACCAAAGAATTTATCATTTTTCTATCACTCTACAACTTGAAAATCGAAAACCATGGCGTTCAATAGTTATTGTAAAATGAAAATGGTCTTGGCGGTGATTCCTTCTAAGGGGTGACCAACCGAGGGCTAATTGACCTGTTGGTGAGTCCCCCCATTTATTACATTGGACAATGCTTAATTGAAATTCATCTCTAAGATATTTGAAAATATTATCCAGGGGGAATAAAGTTTACTGAAGGACAGAAAGGGGGATTTCCTTCTCATCCATTTAGTTAAATCCAGTGGGTGACACAGATACACCGGTTGACCCACAAGAGTCACCGAACTCTGAGACCCAGACATACGCATGTATTCATTCAATTTTCTTTTTCTTCATTTCTATAGTATAGTTGGTTTGCAAAAAAAGACTGCTCCATTTTTCATACCTTTCTCCCGCATTTGTATCGTAAATTGTAGAGGAGCGCGTGGGAAGTCCACGATATTTGGTCGGTTATACTTTTTTTTCCTCCGAGTTTATCATGTTTATCATTAAATTAGTAAATTCCATAATTGAATTTATTTTGCGAATATCTTTGGAGTTACTATTTAGAGAAAAGTACAAGGACACCTTTTTTTGTAGGTCATAAAATCCGCTATGAAGAAAATCCTTAGAAATATTCCTCCAACTTCCTTCCTTTTGAAGACATTTTATTTTATTATTTATTTATTTATTTTATTTTTATGAATCATTCAATAATCATAATGATAATGATGGTGATAACCGTTATCATCTCAAAGCTCCATAACTGAGAAAACTCTTTCCAGAAGACTGGAAAAAAGTAGGAAAAAAATCAAAATACATAAATGATAATAATAATAATAGAAAAGAGAGATTAAATGATAGATCGAATTCTTATTTTTAATTCTTGGGAGTCTAGACTGGAGGTGACAAGAGGAAGTGATGAAAGCCTTTCACATTTCAAACTCCAGAGAACAGAATAAACCACGAATAATTTACCCGAAATAATTCCAGTCGTAAGCCCCTTTCTGCAAATGTTTCTCCAATCATCATTATTATTTTTTTATTCGAATTACAGTGTTATTTTTGCTGTCATGTTACTAGAATTACGTAACAAAATGGGGAAGTATGACAATGAGCATTGTTCAGTGATTCCCAAGAAATGTACAGAATCAGAAATATATAATTACAGTCCTTATTGCAATTATATCTACTCTTTGATCCTCTTGACTTTGGCATTAGGGAATTTGGGTCATGGGGACTCTAACGCAAATATAAGGACTCCAGTGGTGCAGAATTAATTGGATTAACAACTACCGATTGAAAAATAAAATACTGGAATTTTTCTGTTTCAATAAGGGAGCGGTGAATCCGTTTAATTCGACAAAAGCAACTTTTCTGAGATGGTCAAAAAAATTGTGACAGGGTATTTTCCGAGAAGATTAACACACTCATTTGCATGCAGAGAAATTCGAGGGAAATACCCAATCCACTTTACAATTTGAGTGGTATTTTTGGTGGATCATTTTTCTTACTCAGATTTCAGCCATTCGCAGTGCAATATATGATTTTATTTAGGATATTCCACGCTCGCTCTTCATTTCTTCTGGATATGTATCATAATAGCTATTTTTTCCCAAAACACTGGACTCTGATCAGCCAAATTGCGAGTGGAGAATAATTACTTATAATAAGTGGAGAATATTGCTCCGATTTCCCTATTGGTTCAATTATAAAACATTATTTTGGAGAATTCTACAACCATCACTTTCTAATTCTCTGTGCATCTCATTCCCTCTTGCATGACAACCTAACGCTAGGTTGTGAACCACATAACCTGGTTATGACCTACAAATTTAATGAACAACATTGACATCATTGACCTTAACAGTTAACGATTATCCCTATGAAATATGAAATTTATGTCATTATAATAGATATTTGTTTTATTCAGTAAAATGGTTCATTGTGTAATCATCACGGTAATGAGTAACTTTACGGAAAAATGTCGAAAGACCTTTTTTTTGGAGTTTGAGAAATTTTCGACATATTGATAATTCTTTCAAGAAATTTGTATCAAATATAAACTTCTTAATTTCCATTCTGGAACTGAGTGATTCTACAGAAGAATATTAAAATATTAATTTTCTCACCAAAGAAATTAGTGATAAAATTTCATTTTTAAAATATATGAATTTCAAGGTTTGATGGGACAACAACTCGATTTTTGATCTTCAAACCAAGTGACCCAATTGCAATATAGGTACTTGTTGCTATAGATAGTTGATGAGGTAGAAATGGACTGAACAGGACCGGAATATCTGCTCATGCATGTTAATGAAGGTAAGAAGAGAATTTATCATTTTATAACAAGAGTGTTCTCTTCAATTTCCATATTTTCTTCCCCATATTACGGGGGAAAAAATGTGATCGATTTGTTTATTCTATTGGCAATGCAGAATTTTCTTTATGGTATGTGAAAACCATGTTCTGATTGATTTTTTAACTGGAGAAATCGATCTCTAATTAAAATTGTGATCGATATTTTTTTACTATCTTCACTATTTTCCATGATTGTGTGTTTATTGTAGATGAGTTATGGATGTTGGAGGAATTGTGATAATACAATTCTAAGTGGAAATGGTAAAGGTAATCGATGGCCATGAAAATTTTATTCCATCCAATTGACAATATTCATAATTTTATGGTGAAAGCAGGATCTATTGGGAAACCCAAATCCTGTTCCTTTCCTAATCGAAACGGTGACATGACGTCATGATATCCTGGTCAATATGAAATTTCGGAAGTCAAGTGAACGTCACGATGTTTAATTTCATGAATTACATAAGCATATGGCTCATTTGAAAATCATAACACACGGATGACGAAAGTGTTTTATATCTTTAGATCTCAATTTTCGATAGGATATTCCCTCCATTAAATGGGATATTATATAAACAGCAATCTTACATAAAGAATTTATCAAATTTTTTTTCAGTAAGATTTTCTATGAAAATAAATTCATCTTCAATCATCAATTTTCAATTAAATTCGTCTGATCTGACTGATATTCTTACGTTTAACATATTTCAATTATATTTTTTTCAGTTGATAAAAAAAGGAAAAAAAATTGGTACCTGATTCTTTTTTTATTGAAATTATATTCAAGAATAATAGAATCGCAATGGGAAGAAATTCTAGAAGATTCTTCGACAGATGTCATTGAAGCTCAAAGGGCCTCACGATCCATGGATGATTAAACCAGTTTCTCAATTTGAATAATCATTTTACTGTGATCGTTTTAAACGTGATCTTGAAGTACGTGAGCATAATAAGCAACGAGAGGATCGCTTTCACTGTTCGCGATATATCCTTGGAGCTCAGAAGAAACATTCCCTAAAGCCCCCTCATTTGTTCCCATTCCCAGGGCTTATATACCAACAACCTAAATAATTCAATACCTTCATTTCAAAAAATGGAAAAAGATGCTGCTTCATGAAAGAAAAAAAATTATATAATGAGTGAGAAAGGGAGGAATCATTTGATTATTTGCATGACCTCTGTGCCTAGACACACAAACCAGAGAAGATTAAGTAATTGTCTGCAATTACAAATGATTTATATTACATGATACGTGAAATATACGTTGGAATCCACAGTTTATCAACATTAAATAATTTCCGTATTTTTTCTTTTTGATAAAATTAAGAAATGGAAAAATTAAATAAATAAAAAGTTGAATGAATTTAATATTTCAAATATTGGAAACTTCCTTTTATTAATTGTTAATACAGTGATGAATTATAATTGAGTTTGGCCTTTCAATTTGTTAATTAATGATATATTTATTCTGGAAATAGATGATTTTTGAATGGAAATTCCTTGAGCTACAAAAACGGGTTTCTTGTATTTTGTTATAGAAGCTAGTTCTCGCTGAATTCCATCATTAAAAAAGATATTTTTCGGTAAACATTAATTTATCTCGTCAGTGATTTCATTTAAAAAAATGTCGAGACTTTTTTTTTATAGTAAGTTAAATTCTTAACAGAATCAATTTTACAAATATTTTTACCTAGAATCACTCATTATCAAAAGAATTTTCCATGCATGAGAGTTAATTCACATAAAATAATGATTGGATAGAAAAAGAAAACATACCGAGGAAATTGATCCAACAAATTACCAAAGTAATAAGATAAACGTTGACGCTCATCGCACAATAAAACACCTCTCAATGCTAAATGCCACCGGTGGAACATTAATGGCAATTCATCGTTAATCAAAAACTTCACTTCAATCACTGATGAAAATGTTAATCAAGAATAATCGTTCCACATCAATTAATTGAAAAAATCGTCTAGTCAGCTTATCACAATATCATAGATTTCGAATTCTCAGTACTTTCTCTCGAAAAATATTTCGGCACCAGTTTTATCATTCCACTATAGTTACTACGTTTTAACATGTAGATGTAAAGAAATTCTATATAAAAAAATTCCACTCAATTCAACATTGTGTTTAAATCACTCAATATCACTTTTTAAATTTGAATTTTCAATTGTAAAAAATGTGAAAATTTATACAGTGTGATTTAGTGAATTAAACATTGCTGAAAATCCTTGAATAATTGTTTATTCAGTTGATTCTAACACTGGCACTGAGACACATCGAGTTGTCTTTTCAATCCTGCCAAGTTGAGGAGAGAGTTGCGAGTAATGAAAAAGGCTTGAACATAAGTGCTGCCTCGTGGCCTACTATAACAGAACTGACTCCCACCGCAACTCCTCATCGAGACCTTACCTGTATTTTTTACCTCTGTCTGGCGGTGTTTATCTTGGCAAACGGTGTATCAGCGTGGTTCCTATAGAATCAAACACCGGATGTTCCGTCAAGCATTCAATATCACTTGAACGAAAGTACATAAAAAAAAAAACATTAACCCATTCATAGGAAAAAAATAACAATAATTTGTTTATAAAATTTGAAACGTATGTAAATTTCTTTCTCTTTTATACAAAGAAACGGGTAATATCAATTTTTTCATTACAAAATTTTTTTCTAATGATGTAATTATTGACAACCAATTTTATCAGTTTTTTTGTAATGTTTTCCTACCGTATACCCTTTCGGGTTGTTACGATTTGTTCCCACCTGTTCTGCCCCCTGAAACAAGACTTTTTATACTAATTAGTATCTCACTAGTGTAACCGTTGGGAATCGAACCCGGGTCCACCGCGTGTGAGTTATTGATGAATCCACTGCGTCAGATCAGTTTTTTTGTATCCGTGTATAATAATAAATGATCGAGTAAAGGGGCGAGTAAGATATGCGTTAATTACAGTTTTTACAAATTTATCTTTTTGCAATGAGAACAATGGGTTAATTGAGTTTTACTGCTGAATTCATTACATAATTTTGAAGGATGAAGATAATTGTGATTTTTTCCTTTCCTTTTCTAGCAATAAATCCTCTCTTCCTGTAGATAAATCAAATCAACTTAATCCATTCTCTCGAAATTAACACCTGGTATCCAATTTCTCGGGTGTCAAAGTGAAAACCGTCAACCGAGTCGGTAACACCAACATGGCCTGAATATTGGTACAAAAAAGAGACAAAGAAAACAACAATTATTGCTCCTCCGAGAAAAATATGTTACGCACGTGACAAGCTCAAGCCACAGGATTGCCCAATGTGGACTCAACAATTTTTTATGTGTTATTTTATTTCGTAATAAAAGTTTCACTATGTATTGAAAGTGTAGAGATTATAATTGTGAATTAATAATATCATATCAAGTATGTACTCATGTATTATTTATTAGCTGATGGCTTTTTTTAAAAACTATTTCGAGCATTTAATCATGATAGATTTGTTCATAAATTATCGAAAATAATAATATCTGAAGGAATTTACTGTTTCATACGATTGTGATTTTTCATTTGTTGATTGAGAAATGAATCGTTGAACCAGGAAGATAATTAAAAATAAACTCACGTAACTTTCCAAAATATAACGGAGGATGTGATACTTCACTTTCCTTCTCCACATAGTATTGTAAACACCTCCAATCTGACTAATAATATTTCTATCATTATAAATCGCTCCTTACACTATGATTTATCAATTTTACGGTTGATAAAAGAGTTCATCATAATATCAAACTCGTAAGATTAAATTGTAAACGAAAAAAATATTCAGAAAAGAATGTAATGAGACACAAGAGAATTTTAATGATCTTATGGAGTAAAAGTCTTTTTCGATGGTACAGTAATCACAACCAGAAATATGACTGTATTTTCGCGAAAGAGAAATAAATGTGTAAGTAAATTGAAGTAGTGTTGAGGTGATGAAGAATACAACATGAGTCTTGAATGAATTGACTGATTGTATTATGAATATGTTCGAGATGAAGGGAATTAAGAAAATTTCACAGGAGATCTATTTCACATAAAATTACATGAGTTCAAGACCTCTCCCCTCAAGTCACTCATTGACGAGATGATCACATAATTAGACCAGGTTCATCAGGAAATCATAATTTCCAAAAATCATCATCCTACATTGTTTTCAAAACCTACTAATTCTAAAAGCTACTACAAAATTATGTAATTCAGATGACGAAATTAATTGTAAATTTTTTTTTAATATCCCTCTATCAAATAATTATTTCATTTGTTGAATTTCCTGTGAGAATTGATGTAAATCAATCACGGAAGAGGAAACACAATTGTTCTTTAGTCAACTTTTCCATTCACGTTCACAATAGAATTGTAATATCGTAGAATCTCTTGGAAAAAAATTGGCTTCATTTCCGTCACGCAAAAAACAAAGAGACAATACATTGGATTTATATAATTGCATTAAAACTATCGTTTCTTCATCTTCAAGTATCTAGAAACATCGAAATCATCTTCAATCTCTTCTTCGATTTTCACTTTGGTCTTAGGTTTTCTTCGTTCTATCCTCGCCTTTCTCTCTGCCTCAGATAAGAGGGAAATGTCCAAGGGCAATTGAATAATTTTTCTCGGCTCATGGTACTGAATATTTGTACTGCTACCATCTGAATGCACCAGAACTGTTGGGTACGTTTTTTCGTAGATTTTGCGGTGTTTTTTTGTAACTGCTGCTGTCCAGCAATTTAATTGTCGATTAACGATAGGGATTACCTGGACGTATCTTGACAATTTTTGAATGCAAGTGTTCATTCTAGGAAAATAAAAATAAAAATTAGTATTTCAAGTACAATTTGTGTGCTGTTTTTTAGGTATAAATCATCTGATATCCTATATTGGAAAATAAAAACCAGGAATTTTTTTTTGTGAACCTCAATGGTTCACGTTTCTACTTTAACGCACCCAAAATAATGAGCGAGCTTGCGAGCGACCAACAATATTGCGTAGAACAGTTGCAGCCTTAATTACAATTGATTTCAGTCAAAGAATGAATGAGTAATGAGTTTGGTCTGTTGATAATGACAAAAATGATTTGTTTGGAGGTTAGAAAAGTTCTTATTACTATAATACATTTGTAAATGAGTGTCAGTAAATATTTCGGATAGAATGGAAGGATTTAAATAGATTCAATGAGAACAATTAATGTTCCATGATTAATTAGTGATTATGGTTGATTTATTTACCTGAAAAAATATTCTCTGAGCAATTTTAAAAAACATGCGTCGAGGAACTCGAATCCTTCTCCGTTGGCGCAGCCGAGATGTTGACATTATCACGTGGGTTAAACTTCTGGGCCAATCACAGAAGCTAGAATCACTGAAACTTGTAATATCTAATTGTTTGAATCGGTCGCGTTCAATGAACGAAAACAAGAATTGAGTGCAATATTTATTGAACTCTTTTCAAAACACTATATGAGGACAAATAATGATTGAACTATGAATTAAGGGTTTTTTCAGCCTAATGAATTGATCAATTGTAGGAAACTTTATATTAAAGTTATATCGGTGGAATTAAAGTTCGAATATTGGAGCAAGTGAACTTGTCAACCATTCTCATTTCTCATTTACTAAAATTACCCTTGTATACAATCAAATAATTTGCGTAACTTGTTTTTATTTATTTACTGAGCGTTTATTAATGGTCGATCATTCAATTTAATCATTTGTTAACAAAACTGTATCGAAAATCTCAACTCCAATGAAGAAATCAGTACAAGATGAGGCAAAACATCTGGATTTGTGTTCAATTCGAAAATTTGATTGACTTTTCCTGTTGCTGGTAAATTAGAGGTGTCAATTTTCGTTTTAGTGATGTATTGGCCTTTTTCTAATTTACAAACTCTGCTTTTTCACTCAAGAATGTCATGAGCATTATGTAGAAGAGAAACGTCACAGTAGGGTGTCCCATGGAGACGACTGAATTACTTATTTCAATAAATTGTCACATAACTCTTTTCATTATTGACAAGTCATCGGGAAAATCAGCTAGATTCTTATAGAAATATATTCGTTGTAAATCATCACCCCAGCATATTTTTATATAAAATTGAATAAGCGAGAAAATACGAAATTGATTCTAGGAAATTTTCAATAACTTTGACCAATGGTAGGAATGTAACAAGTTATTGACGATTGAATCAATTCCGTTTTACTCCGATTTTTTGTGTAAAAATTATTGTACCATTTTCCCCACTTAAAAATCCTTCTAAATATACTGATAAGTTTATCACATTCATTTACAATAAAAATCGAGATATAAACAATAAGTGCACTAGTTCTTCATTTCAATCAATCACGAATTTGTCCGTGATCCCCAAAAGAAATCAATCTATTAGAGATATTGACGTCATGGATTTTCTTGGTGTCACTTCAAAGAGTCCCTAACACTTAGTAATCACCGTTATTAATTAAGCATATGTTGACTTGGATGGATCCTCAGTCTCCTCTCGACACCCTCCTGGAATGTCCATGTACTCTTGATCCCTGTGAATTTATTAATTTTAAATTTCCGTGGTTAAAGGCTTCAACGACGTGGTGAAAATAGATAAAACAGGAAATATAAGGCAAATTATTCTACGAGCATAGTTGGAATGAGTGGGCACAGAGGAAAAAATTTATTGTTTTAAGGGAAATTCAGTGAATTTTTTACTTATTTTAAAGCTATTTCCCTGAAAACAAGGGAAGAAATCTGCATTTCAGAACACATTTTACTTAAATTAAGTGATTTTTCACTCAATTTAAGTGAAATACGTTCTGAAATTAAGATTTTTTCCGTGTTCTCAGGAATATATTCTTGAAATAAGTGAAAAAGTTACTTAATTCAAGAATTTCCTGGTTGCTAGATTCTAGAACCACGGGTTCCTATGAACAAGTGAATTTCCCTTAAAACAAGAATTTTTTTTTCTCTGGGGGTTTAGCGGAAAAGATCAAGAACTCTTTTTCAGAAATTCGAAATAAAACTTTCTGATTGAAACACTCTGATGGATTTAAATCCGAGTAAGAAAAATAATGAAAATTATTTGGATTATTTTTACCAATTAGTTTAATCATGCATCATGCATTTAGATTCTTAAATAAAGGTTTCCCTATTTATCAATTCATTATTTTCCATATCAATGATAATTCACGAGCCACTTATACTATTCTAATTATGGAAACTAAAATGAGGGAAGAAGGGAATCAAACTGGAAATCCATGCGTCTCTTTATTTTCCTTCAAAAACAGATGAAAGTTACGACAAAAATTAATTTGTTTTCATTAAATTCAAGTCATTTTTCAAAAATGTCAAAGAATGATTTCCATTGAATAAAGTTCAAATTCATTGACAAGTCACATCATTTCACCCAAAATTCATCACAGTCCAATGAATTTCCTAAATTTCAACATATACTTAAATTTCTTGCTTCATTTCATGACTTCTAATGCTTCCCAATGGTTCTAATTACTCGAATAATGATCATTGATCCCTTGACAGGAACTCTTCCTATCATTCATGTCCGGCCTTCAAGGTCGTACACTTTCTCACTGGTATGCCTGGAAAATGAGAATGGTTTCTCTCTACCCTCATGCCACTTTTCTTCCTTGATTCCCACTTATTTTTTCATTTTTAGTCACTGATTCTCGTGATTTTTGTTAGGTCAGTATGTTAATGAACTCTTTAGAATTTATAATGTTTTTTTCATTTCTGGAAATATTAATTACTTCATGAATTCTTGTTTTAATTACTTGCACATTGAATGGCCCAAGCGATGATGAGTTTTGTTTAAGGAGAGACCGAGGTGAAAGACAAAAGTCCCTGCTCGGTGTTACGATTCATTGGACGATTTTTGGTTTATGCTGGGACACATAAAGAAGTAAGAAAAATTTTGGACCCGATCCGTTTTGCCCCGTACATCTACCAAAAACGTAATTTTTAACGTATTTAGCTTGAAAATGCTTCTTGCACCACACTTATTTCTTACTCCTTTATGTATCCCTTCATATACCAAAAGTCGTCCAATGGCTCTTAACGCCGAATGAAGATTTTTAACCCCTCAATGAGTGAAACAGGAGCCTTGGAAAGCAGATCATCCTTACCCACGTGCAAAATTGTCTTGATGGCAAGCACGTGGGGAAAGATGATCTGTTTTCCAAGACTCGGGCATGAAATGTACTACATATTGTTATTTAGTCCGTATAGGCAGGGTTTTATGGCCGCACAGCAGCCATAAAGCGTCGCCGTATGGACTGAGTGACAAAAAGATCGTATTGGACTATTTCACTACTCATATAAACTTCTCGATCATGCGTGCTCCTATTTAACTGCATTGGAAAATCACCCGTTGTTTGTAATGGTGTTTGAAACAATATAAAAAAAAGTAACAGCCCACTGTATCTCCGATGCAGCCATAGGATTCAACGTGGATATGTCTAACGTTCAGAGAGATATAGGAAATGGAAAATGGTGTATACAAAGGTTAATGTTTTAACATAATTAACTTTCCATGATTTCGAAAACATTGGGACATCTCAAATATTAAGTAGAATGTTTCCAGACATTTCCAGAAGGTTCCATGATGGTCTGGAATTCTCTAGAAAGATTCAATGTTTAGAAAAGTGGAGAACTTGAGAGACTATTCTCGACTTTTCCAGAACATTCTGTCTCGATCTTTTCTACAACATTTCATTATTTATTTATTTGTTAGCCCGTCCTTCAGATCGGGTGGTTTGGCTTATACAGCATTTTTAGAAATATAGAAAATCGCGCGAGACTCGGCGAGGCGCTGGAGTGAGGAGTGGAATTTTCTATTTAAAGGGCTAGAATATTCTGGAATGCCGATAGATGGCGCTAGGGCATAGTGTACTTTTACAAAATGATTCTCAATATGAAATTATAGACTTATTCACGTTAAAACCCAATAAACATAAATGTCATGCATAATAATTCCTTGGGAAAGTGGTAAAATTGTTAAAATCAGTATATCTGGGTAATTGAAGAATTATCTGAGTGATCAATTATTGAGAAAGAAATTGTCATGACACCTTTTCGGTTTCGAATTTTCTCTACTTTGGACAAGCTTCATTGAAATTTTTTCCGAAACTGACTAGGTCAACAGATAAACACATAATTATTGGACATTTCCCAAATGAATTATACAAGAAGATTAAACACACAAAAGCAAAACAGTAGCAAACACGAGTACTGGAGTATTTTGCAGTGAACCTACCTGTATAATACATAGTGTTGAACGAGGAAAAATATGTCGAAAGCAACTGAGAAGAAACCAAGCCCAAACTTCGTAGGATCTCCAAAAATACTGTCCCAATCATCTGAAAATTAATGAAATTTTCAATAACCAAATATAAAATTCAACTGACATCTAAGAAAGTGAGTGTAATGTCTTCAAAAGAAAACATGTTTTATTGTTAATAGAATTATAATTGAAAATTTCCGAAGATTTTCGAGAGGTAAAAACACTCTTATGATAAATTCATCCTAGATGTCAGACTATCAGACATCTTTCATTGATGGTCACTCGCAATAATGAAAACGACTTTGAATTCAATATAATGAAGGACTAAAAATATCTGAAAAGATCAGGAATTTGAAATCCAACATCAGGAGCTCTTTCTTGTACAAATTTTTCTCAACTACAAAAATAAATACGCTGACATTTTGTTCTAAAGCATTGAGTCTTTAACATGATCAATAAAGTTGTAATATTTGAGTTATCACATTTTACTATTTCACTACTGAAATTATCATTGAAAAAATTATTTCAAAAAAGTTTATTCATTCACCATAATTGTATGCATTCAAGATCATTTGCAGCATAGACAGCATGCCACCAGTAAAGTCCAAGAAAATATTTCCAATACTCCATCCCACTGTCGATTTTCTTTGGTAATTATAATACGCTTGTGGTACATATTTAATCAATGTTATCGCTAATTTGACATAACTGCAGATGTACAGAAAATCGAGCCAAACTATTGTATGGAGAAATGACAGAATAATTGATACAAGTATCAGGGATGAAAAAATTCCGTGGATTATTCGTGCAGTTGTCGATACACGTTGTTCTCCGATCTGGAAATGAATAATTTCAGTCAATTTCAGGGGTTGAATTATGTTAAAGTTTATTTTCACATAATTCTATTTTCGAGCTGTCGTTTGGCCCTAATTTCGTACCGAGTATTTGAACCTTTCGGAAAGGTTTTATTATTTCAACCGTTTCTAATTTAGAAAATTATTGAAATTTTTAGTTAACGTAATCTCTAATGAAGATCCTAAAAATGATTTAAAATTTACATTTATTTTTGAATCCAAACAATTCACAAAACCAATAAGTCTGTAGGATAAATATTCAGAATTTCATGAAAAATCAATTTCGTGAGAAGAAGTTAAACTTCGATACTCCTGAATATTCATCAATTTTTCAATTTTTCTCTACATTGTTCACTTTCGTGAATATCAGGTTTGAGAATGGCAAAATTTATATTGTTATATCAGTAATTTTATTACCTCGTAGATGAAACATTGGCCGATTGTAATTAACGTTGCAAGTAGAGCATGGAGAGAGAAGAATACATCGTTAGTTTGTACTGGTATTACACCTTTGGGATAACGCCGTAAATATTCGATCTGAAATATAATTAATCATTCATAAATTTGATAAAAAGGGGAAGAGAGTGCATTTCGAAAGAATATGAAAAGGTGAAAGATTGGAGATTATTTTATTATTGGATATTCAGGGATGCATTCCTGATTTCAGGATACAATTTAATCATTCATTGACCTCTGCATCTTCCTCAGATGGAGCCCCTCTCCTACTCATCAAATAATCAAAGTCATATGATAAAGTGATGGAAATATTGAAGTTTTAATGAGCTAGAAAATTTGATTTTTCTCCCATTTCCATCATGGCTTTGCGTGTAATAATTTCATTGTAAAAATTATTTTTCTCAGTCAACTTACCCAGATGTCTGGGATCCAATATAAGCCGCAGTTGAAGAGGGAGTACATAACAAATCCAATCAGGTTTAACGATAAAAAATCAAAGTTTAATCCAATGACACTTTTCCTCTTGTAATTGCTGTAGATTTGGGGGTAAAAACTGACGCTCCATGCTAGGAAATAAATCCAACCAACAACACTGCTGATGTGGTAAAGAGCATTTGATCTTCTTATTGTGACTCTCACAAATGCATCTACAAAACTGAGAAAAATCAAATTTTGTAATAAAGTGATAAAATAGCATGAGTCAAGTTGGAATGTTTTTTTTGCATTGCGCATTTTTTTTTACGGAACAAGTAATTCTAGGGGAAAAAATAGAAGACCTCTTCAGTAATTGTAACAATCCTTTCCAAAAAAGGTCTCTTGATATTTTCTCTTAAAATCACTCGTTGTCAAGATCATTTGTGATTGAATGATATGTAGAAAATCAAAAAAACTTCTATCACATTTAATAAATGAATCAATTAACTACTAGATGAATAATTATTTCCAAGACTTCTCCTAACGTTGTACTAAAATTCATTTTTATATTGAATAAAGTTGAAATCAGTGAACAAATTTTATTATCACGGAATAATGAGGTGAAGGAACGATTAAAACATGGAAATGATAATTAGTTCATTGTCACTCGTAATGGTAACAAAAAAAAAAAAAAAAACGACGACTCAATAATCTGTTTTTCATAGAAAGCGAATGAATCGGTAGTGATAAACTGAACGGTCCAGCTCTATTGAAATCTGAGAGCAGACTGAGGATTTCCTGTGAAATAAGTAGCAGAGGGGCTATGTTCAAGCTGAATAGGCTATCAATACGATTTTAAATGGTTGTGGGTCGAACAATCGCTGATAAGTGTCTGTTGAAAACTGATTGTCAAATTTTGATTCACGTGCAAGCAAAAAGCTTAACTTTTTTAGGTAGGAATTTTCCTATATGATATACTATTTCACAAGTAGAACGATAAAAGTACTCTTTCCAATGGAGAACTACTATTTCTATTGTTGTTCTGAGGTTTATGGAAATTTTTGGGAGAGAAATAAGAATTATTATCTGATCAGAGAATTTTTTCTGTTCCCGTATCAAGCTCAATGAGTCAGTTCATCGTAGGGTATCTAATTCTTTCAATGATTTCAATGTTTTTTGTCGTTAGATTTGGAGAAGATCATTAATTTACATTGAAGAAAATATCTCTTTTAGGAATTGGATGGATTGAAAAATCAAGGGAAAGAAATGTTTATCACTTCCTCGAGGTCTTATAACTTTTTAATAACCTACGCCTCCAATTTCTTATCTACTTACGTAGTTATATCACTTGGAGTAATATTAACGCTAATGATAGAATATCCTGGGCTAAGTGCATAAACATCAATACTCCATGATAACTCTTTTTCATTAGCAGTCACATTAAATGTTGCTGGCTCAGTTCTCAACAAGTCTTTGTGTTGAATATCAAATGTTACGTTGACAGTCGAGGATAATGGTTTACTGCTTGAAACATGAATAAAAAAAATCAAAACTGTTAGAGAAAAAATGAATACTCTAGTTACTAGGCAATTACTTACGTCAAAGACAAGTTGAACGAGCTTCGATCGCCAAGGTGAAGCCACATATCATGCTCATTCACTTCGAAGTCTGCGTTTGCTCTTGTGAGCACTGGAAACAAGTTCATTCGCGTGTTAAATGAGGTTTCGGCAATTTTGAAAATTGATCACTCCGGTCGTGAAAAAAATCATGCTTACAGAAAAATCTATAAAAAAAGGCACAAATATTCTAGAGCACTGAATTTATGTATATATTTTATTTGTTATATTTTTGTGGCCAAAAATATCATTATTTGTGATAAGCAAAGAATTGATTTACTTTGAACCTTTTTCTAAGAAATTCAGATTTAACATGTTTTTTTTTTTTTAATTTAATTACCTTATAAGGGAAAGATTATTGTTCTAACGAGATTTTCTAGATTAATCGAACTGAGTATGGTTTTCTGACGATCGGTGTGTTTATATTGGAGAAGTATCGCTAACTATTCGACAGCCACTGTACGATTTTCATTTTATAATTTAAAGTGATATTGGGATAACAATGAAAACATTTCTCTCAGAATTACGCGGTATCGAGATAATATTAAGATTTTTTAAAAACTGAAATAATCAGGATTATTAAGTTTTAGGACTGTAATAAACCTGCATTTCAGAACACATTCCACTCAAATTGAGTGAAAAATCACCTGTTTTAAGAGACTTGCATCTCACCTAAATTAAGTGATTTTTCACTCAATTCCAGTGAAATGTGTTTTGAAATGTAGATTTTTTCTCTTGTTTTCAGAAAAATATTCTCAGAATAAGTGAAAATTCCTAGTTCTTCCATTTTAGAACCAGGGGTTCCTGCAGACAATAGTAAATATCCCTTGAAACAAGACATTTTTTTTCTCTGTCGAGTGAGTTCGACTTTAATCCCCTTCCAACTATCTTCACGATATCCCCGATAAATAACGATTCAAAGGAGGGAATTTAATCATTCCAATAGAAAATCCCTCATCTTTTAATTCTATTACTATTTCGGATGAAAATATCGTTTACAATATTATGATCTTACCCAGCGCCAGTACCACACACATAGAATGAATCGTTGTCATTTCTGGGTCAAGGAAAATCTACGACAGAAAGGACAGAAAATGATATAATTAATCATTAATAAAACTAAACAAGTTGAAGAGAAAAATCACTGAATCATCTCTCATGCCGAACAATACTTTCCCAGTTTACATGGTTTTAACTTGAGGTAGGAGCCTTACCGTTATAACCTCAATATCATGTCTCTCTTTTGAAACCCATTAGAAATAGTCTAAGTTGTCTGAAAAATGACTACTCGCCATTTTCTTGCGAACATTAAGATTTTTGTCATGACATAAGTATTATAATTGAATAGTATTATTTTAGTCACTGAAGTTTCAGAATTTTATTTTTTGTTCCATCGTGGAAAAAAATAACGTAAAACTTAGTAACCAGTAGTAGATAACTGTGTTAAAGTAACTCATCAGTGCAATAAAATTTAAAGATTTTTGAAAACTACAAAAAATCGCCTGAAAGTGTTATTAGATTTTTTAATCGTAATTTTTTGCTCGATTTAATGACCGTTTAAGTTTTTCAAAAAATCAATTTTGAAAAATCAACATTTAACCCAGCGTCTTATGGAAAAATTCATAATTTTTTTCTGAATAAAGATTAAAATCTGAATTTTTCACTCGAAATGTGAAAAAAATAATAAAAAATATTGACACTTGTTTCATGAGGTTTATCCGTTTAGTTTTATTGATATTAACAATAAACAGTGAAAATTGACGAGAAACCGGAACCAAAATCGACATGGCAACGTCTGCTTGCGTCTGCTCGAGTAAAGAGGTTATGGCGTTCAGTCCACTCGACTCCCGCCTGTCATTTTGACATCCAGCGTTGCCACGTATATTTGCAAGCTAGTCAACTGAATTACTTTTTATTGATTTTTACTTTCTTAAAAATCGAAAAATGTTATAATTTTCATATTGATGACCTCAATAATTCTTATAAATAATTTAAAAATGAAAACAATAATTTTTGGAAATTGTTTAATTTTTGCACACTCAACGACTTTATGTGTACTGATGAGCTACTTTAAATATGTTCTACCGCTTTACTATTAGGTGGACAGTGTGGTACCAGTCGTATTTTTGCGCCAATTTTGAAGATGGATTCGTTAGACGCTGAAGCCCTGATGAGCACTTTATCGATGTCCAGTTGATTGATTTGATGATAATGGGATAAGAGGGATTGAATTGTTGGAATAATTTGATACAAGTGCTTTTAAGAGGCTAGGGCACGATAATAATTCATTATTAACTGTGACTTCAACTTTGCACTACAAACACTTTTAACTCTGATTACTTTTATCAATTAAACTCGACGAGAGAAGCAGTAGGCTCTAGGTGTATGTGAATAATGCTTCAATACGACTCCAAACTTGGAGAGAAACTGATGAGCCTTCGACAAATTTCGTTTCTTGATAGCTTGGTCCATGAGGTGTCAACTAATTTCAAGAAAAGAGGGGGTTGGACAAATCATTTACGAGGAAATTCTCCAAATATCGTGAAGCGGTGATTAGTGAGAGAATCGAGGAGGGGTTTGGGCTCTCGGTACACCTCAGGTCACGTCGAGACCTGAACTATGGGTGACCATTTGACGGGACATCTTGGGGGAGAGACATAAGACCCAAAGGGATTAAATCATACAGTGCAACTCGGCAAAAGTACTATTATAATTTTGGAGACCGAGAATACGTTTATTCCACTACATCCTGCGGGTCTCTCCCAACACTACAGGAAGCACTGCGGGAAGCAGTACGACGTGATAATTATCATACTCATAGGCTCATAGACATTCGTAAGATAATGAAGATCAAGCCTGAATAGTCCTAAAGGAGTTATTAGAACATATTGGATTGCTCTAGGTTTAGATTGATTCAAGTAGGAGTGGTTGGAATTGAAAAGAATCAAATACTCAACTCGGGCAGAAACTGGCTAGACCGCGTATTACTTCCCTCCTTTCCCTTTCTCACCCTCTCTTAACCCCTAACATTTCATCGCTTGCTTCCATCCCTCTTTTTCTGTAGGCATCCCACAGGAACCAAGAAGTAAAGAAATTAACAAACAACTAGACAAATAAATAAATGTTCAGTTAGTTTCAATATAAATACCTCAAATAATCGAGAAACGTGTTCACAAATGTGCATCATAACGTCTTAAATTATAGATATGCAAAAATCATATTAATATCTTTATTCTTCTTTTTCACAGACATCATCAATATAATAAGTACATTTTCCATAAATAATTCCCGTCATTGACTTTGAATATTAGTAATTCTGTTATGGTTAATATTACTACTTCATTTATTTACGTCACTAAACTATAGTTTAAATGAATGTACGGGTTCATTTACTCTCAATGGAGCGTTTTTTGAAGTGAAATCTCATTACGTAATACTAGAATCATCAGAAAATTATAACTTTTGATTAACGATTGACTGAGTCATCAGATAATCCTCACTCATTGTTGACCATTCTTTGGATGAAGGATGATGAAACAAGAGACGAGTAGGATTTTTTTCAAGGACCAGGGGGCCAAAAGAAACAATATCAACAGACCATTTCTGTGGGAAATTTCATTAGCCATTATATAAGAAAGATTTCGAAATTTCGAATTCTAATATCCAATAAAAATTCTCACTCAATTTGATCCTCATTCTTCCATCTTATCATCAAAATATCTATAGAAACTATGAGAAGTTGAAGAAATATACATGGAGAAACTGTGATAAAATCTTATTACTAATACACGGTCGAAGAAATTCAATTTTTTTCTAATAAAATATCACATTTTCTTTTTTACTGAAAGGACGTAAGATGAATAATTGCGGTAGACCTGTCCTCATTTCGTAGACATGGAATTTAGAAAAATTCAACGAGACTGATGTCTCGTCTTTGGGAATATCCAGTAGCACAACATTTAAAGCTGAACGGTATCAATTATCTTAAAACCGGTTATATCTGTACAGGTCATCGAACATCCCGAATCTGCGTGCACATTAGTGGCTCTGAATCGAGTGCAGTTAGGGGGGGCTCTTGTCACCACCGGATGCTACAATCGAATTTCACCATCAAATGTTTCAGTGGGGATTCGAATGACTCAACAAATTCAACACAGGGGTAATTAATTTGTTAGGGAGAAATTCAAAATTTTTACGGAAGGTTAAGATGAGATAAGAAAAATAATGATCCGAAAAAATTGACAACAACTGATGAAACGCGTGGGTGTTGCAGGAAATCAAAACGGTTATAATCTAATCTGTCTGCACGTGAGAGTAATGATCCATTATATCAAACACTTCTTTATATTGTCAGATAATATGGGAAAAAATTCGAGAATGTCCCTTGTTGCGAAATATCATGCGACAGATTTTTTTTTCATCTAAAAAATTAAGATGAGATGATGATGAAAAATGAAGAATCTACATTTTTTATTATTGGAAATGAGTTGAAATATTCCTCTCTCTAAAACAGGAGATACGAGAGTCAATAAACAATGTTTTGTCAATACAAATTGTTGTAAAACATGATACTTTAAGAAAAACTTAAAGGGAAAACAATTTGAAAATGTTAGTAGTGAAGTGGTAGAGGGTAACAAGTCGACTTAATCCGTTTCTAATTTTTCAAAGAATATCTCTGAATCTAAGAGAGATAGCAAAAATTTTGTAAAGATCTTTTTGGTAGATCTCATGTTGCTTTACAAAAAAGGTCTCCATAAAAATTTTGGCATCTCTCTTAAATTCAAAGATAATGCTCGAAAAATCCAGGACGATTTAAGTCGACTTGTTACCCTCTACCACTGCACTACTGTTTTGTTTATATTCAACAAAATGCATTGTTTTGCCTAACAGGATAAAAAAAACTTCTCATGAGACTGTGTTCTTGAGTGGGAAATTGAAAAAGAAAAAATCCGTTGTTGAAAATTCAATATCAGGTGATTTCCTATTCCTTCAAATAAAAAACCCAGAAATTCTTGAAAAGATTTCTTATCGCGAGATATCATCAACCTGAATTTGAAAGTAAAATGTTAAGACGGAGAATTGCAGAATTTCGAAGGTTATCTTATAAATACTCGACAACTGCAAATGAAAAAAATTGAATGTACATTCGATTATGGGCAACGAATATCGAATAGACCGAACGTGAACAAAATTTTCAGTTTCAAAACAACTTCATTGTTGTTTTACACATTCGTACATTATTATCACAGATTCACAAACAAGCCCCACACATCGAACGTTGCATATCGTTATGTGATACGAACCCAGGTGGTTTTTACATATAATAATATGCATAGAATGGAATTATGCATGAAGCAATAGAAATATTTTAGCTCACTCATTATTATCTACATTGATGATCTCTGCACCTTTATTCATCATGAACTTGTCGATTACAATGAATTAGCCATATTGTGAAGATAAAAAGCACATGTGTAATAACGTTCCACACATCTGTGAGACGATTTGATGAAGCAGTTTGAAATCAGTCCGATTCCTGACAAACCGTCTATCCTTGACTCATTGTTTACTATGATACACGATTGTCTCACATACATGTCGAATGTGTTTTGCACTCATGCTTCTCAGTCTGTATGAATTGAAAAACTGCTAACTATCTAACAGAATGTACAATATTGTGTACACATACAAATGTGTGAAATTCATGAGTATGATGAAAATGAGTGTTCATAGAAATAGTCAATTTTTTTGGCTCATTCAATTGTATACAGAAAGTTGGGTCCAAGAAATTACGTGTTTACGCATATTACAACGATGTCTAAGACTCTGGCGTATAAACCCGGAAATTGACAGGTATGCAAAATAACAATTACCCTACAAAAGTTTCCCATATCAATTTACAATTATTTTCAAAACGTAACTCAATATTGTACCGTCAATAGCGCACAGGACAAGCAGAATGTCGTATATGTAGTTGCAAAGTGTTGATTTCACATACGGTCGACCGTACTGACTGATATCCATACTTCACCTTGAATTCATCACTTCCAGTATCACTTCCATCGACATTCCAAGCAGTCAGAGATCATAAAAATCGATGTGACTCAGCATAAAAATTCTTAAATAACTAGCGTGCTAAATTTTTTTTACCTCTGTTTCACGTAACTTTGATTAATCCAACACTTGATGATGTACTGGTGCTTCCGAAAAACCTATTGATTTTGACGAAATGACGAAACACTTGAAAAAACTTTGGAAGGAAAGGAAAAAAAATTCTTTAATTACAAAAATAAACGGAGAGAATATTTTTCTATTGATATGAGGAACTTTGTTGCTGTGGCTCAAGGTTTTATGAGCCTCGCAGATACTCGTCTGACGGAAGACATAGCCGGTATGACGAGAGTGAACTGGAGTGAACGATTGAGGAGGTTTTTAAATCGAAGGCGTGACGCGACAAAGTCTCCTTCCACCAAACTGGCCGTTGCTAATGTCTTCTCCCTCTGAATTTCTTGTTTCTCTCTTATCTAGGCTACTTGTCTCGCCAATCTCCAATGTGACATTACTCTTCCGTTAATGATCTACATGAGATATCATTCTTGATCAAATGGAATGAAGAACTAAAAACAATGAGATAAGTTAACGTGAAAAGATGTAACACTTTCAGTGATGGACCAGAATGTTCAAAATGAATTAGGAGATCACATCGCAAATATTCGGACAAGTCAGGGGTTCAGATGAATTTAAAGCTAGGCCTCTTTTATGGGTAATTTTGCGTTGCGTGAAAAATGTTTCTAGGATTTTTTTTATAGCACCATTAAATGTCGAGATATGACATAAGAATAAAATACTATAGCATCATGCACGCTGCAGCGCACACTGATCATAAATTGCCCGCATTTCAATACGTTTTATATTTGTTTGAATTTTTCAGTCTTCATTTATTGATAGGGTTCGTATGACTGGAACATGTTTTTCGATGTTTTGCTCACCAATAAGGAATAAGTAAAAATATCGAGGGATTATACTCACCTCATGTTTGAGTAACATCATGATTTTGCAATGAAGTCGATTTCACGGGACTACAGCGTGTGATTCCAATGAGTGCATGGAAAATCGATTTCAATGAGTTCGAGCGTGATACGGTGTAATTATATGACTGCTACTGACATTTCATAGTTGCGGAAATTTGAAATGAAATATTTTAAACGCACCGAAGTCATTCGAATTATTATTAATCAACTCTAATCAAACAAAGAGGGGAAGGCCAAAACTGAAATCGATTATTCGAGGAAACTATGGGATTAAATAAGATCCTTATTTCAATCCAGACATCATAGAGGATAAAGGATAATATAGGAAAATTATGAGAGTCTCTATGACCACAATTATTCTTATTAGTGATCAATTTACTGGAAATGATCAATCATTTTTAAAAAGCCCGTGGAAATGTTTTATTAGAACAATTGGTTTTCAATGTCATTCGATTACTTTCTCATTTGGTTCTTTCGCCGAAGAAAATCTATTATTAATAAGAATAATGTTAAATCGGAATTGAACGTATTTAGGAATCGGAGGGTGGGGCTGTTCTATAAAATTTTGAAAAAAAAAAATCAAATCGATTGAGTCGTTTTCGAGGTAGTCAACTTTGTATGTGAACCGATTTTCTTCAATATCTCTAGAAACGACTGTCCGATTAAGCTGATCATTAATACCAAACATAACAATCATAAGAGTCACCTTCATGCCAAATTTCAAGTTGATATCTTGATTTTTTCGAAAGTTAGAGCGATTACAATTATTGTCGATGAAAAAGAGAAAAGTAGCCGTATCTCAAAAACTTTGTATCAACGGGTATACATATTTTGGTTGATTGAGATAGATAATATCGAGACGAATATGATTCCCTGCAGTTTGCGACAAGCATTTGGCATGGATTGAGAAAAAATAATCTTGTTATTGCCAGCTCTTCATTATTTTTTACAAAGGGCGTCGCAAACTATTCCATCAATACAGAATGACTATCCCCACGGCACTTTTTCAAATCTCGCAATGGCGCCACTCCTTTTGAGTTCGGTCGGCTGGGCTGCTAACGTAACCAAGCAAATCTACCTCAAGAGAAATTCTACTGAGAGGATTGAAGAAAAGGCGAATATCGAATTCTTGACTTTGAGCATATCTCGTTTATTTGAGCTTAAAAAAATGTAATAAAAATTGTGATGAATAGCCTATAGCAACATTATATGGTGAAAGTATAACCCAAAATGTGCTGTGGTGAATTTGTATGGAAAAAAATAGAAACAGTTCTGGTGGTCATGGAGGGGGAAGTTGGCTGGCGTCTATATTGGGCAATTGCGCACTCATCTTGGCGATGTGACGCAACTGCGTCCCTTGATTTCCATGAGAGATCACTCATTTTATTGAATTAATAAGATACTACTACTCGGATTGTACTACTTCATTATCGAATGTGAATATCTTCCTTGACTATAATATAAATAAATTCGCATTAAAATTCTCTCATCGATTCCAATTGATCGCAATGCATTCCAATGAGTCTCGACGCCTCAGCGATCGAAGAAAACTCCAACAATGATTTAAACACAAACCATCAATCATGAGAATTTTTTTTTTTATGTGTAAACATCTTATCGCTTGCCCCTACCACAATCTGGCTCGGAGTGATTTGGTGTAAATGCGACGGAAGTCCGTAACCGGACATGACGTTACACTGCGCTTCCCTTCCGCTGCTTTCTCAACGCAGTCTTTCGAGTGGCCAGCCAATGTGGCTAGTGGGGATTACAGATCCGTACGGCGACGATGAGATGTTTACACATAGATCTCGAGTACTATATGGTTCGCTGGTTTCTTAAATCAATGGATATATTTAGCAATGGGGATCAGGTCAGGGAGGAAATTTCAATGCATTTAACCACAATGTATGTTTGTGTATAATATATATATCATATATATTTATATATATATGTATATATATTCATATATATTTTCTTGTTACAAGGCACAGGTAGCTTACACACGTATTTTTCTTTCATATTTGTTCTTTCCATCTTCTATGGTTTTTTTTTTTTTTTTCAATTTTCCCTTTATTTTCCCCACATTTCTCGTCTCACCCACCATCATTCTCTCTCGCACCCACACCAAGTATTACTTTTGACCATTCATCGAAGAGATTACAAAATTTTCCTCCTCACTTCCTTCCCTCCAATATGCCTTACAGTTTCCTTTTTTCTCCTTTTAAAAAATTTTTCTCTTTCCTCTTTAAATTCAGTGGAATCCGAGGAGAAAAAGTGACAGAATGAACAATATTCAAACTCACGGATAAACCTTTTTTCACAAATGAATTAATTCATTTCTTGTCAATTTATTTCTCTCCCTTCCACCAAAAAATGAAGAGGATTCTTTAGATAAATTCGATGGTTGGAAAATTATCATTTAATTCAACTATCCTCTCTTTGTGCAATTCCAATTCTATAAGTGGAAATTCATCGAAATTGGAAATATTTCGATAATTAGTTCTATAGTTCATCCACATAAAATTGAAATTTCTTACTTGATTCCAATGAACATTGCGATGCTGGGATTTCAGAGAGAGGATATGATTTTTTTGAGGATGTTATCGCAGATATTCTTACAGATAAAATGTGAAATAAATTTTCCATCCGTCAATTTGAACAGATCACCAGAACTACATATTCAATTCTTACGAGCTGGCACATTTTTAGTTTTCCAATCTTCGTCCTTTCATTCGAATAGATGAAAATTCAATTATTTTCTCTTCATTTGAGTTCGATTTGACTTGAGAAGATAAGTGTAGTCATTAACGATCCATTTCGCATCTTCGACTTAGTAGTAAAATGTGTTAGCTCCATGTGGAATGCTAAACAACATGGAATAAGTTCTGTGATATTATCCTCGAATGTAAGAGCATTAGAAAAATTGATAAAGAGAGCTTTTTTAATTTTACGGTCTACAATGAAGGTCTGTTGACATTTTACTGTGAAGCTAGCAGCTATACAGGTATTTGCAGAATAATCATGGAATTGAAGTGATGAAACAATCACAGACCTATTCCCCTCATTGATTCTTGACTCTTCTATTCCCGAATCCTCATTTTTAGATGGTTCTTGAGGAAATATTCAGATGTGGATACATTTAAATTCTCAATAATTTTTTTTCTCTATTTGTCTTGCATTTACACATGGTTTGGTTCTCCATACCTCAGCCGCCCTTGCTCAGAAGTTATTAGATTTTTTTAGCATTCTTGCCACTATTTCATACCAAAATAAATAAAAACAAGTAGGCGGCAGTGACATGCGGCTGTAGATTTATAAGTAAAGATTTGCGGTTCTGGAGTTTGTTAATTTTTTTTTCACCATCGATCCATTGATGGAGCGCTTCCGAATGGCTCTTTCAATCCTTTTTGCGTATCATTATTGTAAATGTGTTTCATTCAATATCTCGAAAACTTTGAATGTACGGGTATACATATTTTGATTGATTAAGATAAAAGGCATCGAGAAGAAGATTTTGAAAAAAAAAAAATCAAATCGGTTAGGTCGTTTTTGAGATATTGAATAAAAAAGATTTACATACAATTTTGAATATCTCCGGAATCAATTGTCCGATTGAGCTGATTTTTAATAGGAAACATTGCATCGATAAGAGACACCTTCATGCCAAATTTCAAGTTGATATCTCCATTTTTGCGCAAGTTAGAGAGATTACAAGGATTTCCTCGATTTCCTCGAAAAATAGAAAAATGGCCATATCTCGAAAACTAAGCATGAACACGTTGGCATATATGGGGTGATTAAAAAAAAAATCCAACCGGTTGAGTACTTTTCGAGGTATTCACGAAAAACGGTTTAAGAAGAAATCCTCATTTCTCAAAAACTAATGAACTGATCGAGCTGAAATTTGACACAGAATTAGCCCTAACCAAGACCAACTTTTTACCAAAATTTCATATTTTTTGAAATTTTTTTACCCGTTTAATTATTCAATTTTCAAACAAATCGCCTCGAAGAAAGTGTCGATTAATGTGCACACATGCCGACATGAAAACATCATTTTTTTTCGTTTGAGGCCATTCTACATAATTTTCAAGTGAAATTAGAAAATGTGAAAAATGAACGATTGCAATGCTTCCATTCGGAAGCAAAAGAGCCATCAGGTGACATGTGTAATATTAAATCCCCATTTTCGAAAAACCATGGATGGAAAAAAGATGAAGATTTTGCATGATAAAGAAATTTCTGAATCTCAACATGACGTACTTTCTCAAGTTACTCACAATGAAAAGTTTTGTCACCTATTCATCTCTCTCTCTTTCTCATATACCTCTTCATTTCGTTTTTCTCCTTATAAAGAATTATGAATTCTCGTCATAAATAACCCATCGGAATGATTATATCGCGGCTCTCACTACACTCATAACAACAATTCACCGACAGAAATCATCGAAGCACTGTAATTTACCGTTGGCTACCAATTGACAAGATTGAATATATTCCGTGATTGCATCAATCTCATTGAAAGGGATGTATCATGTTGACGAAAATCCCAAGGGATAGTATACAACAGGCGTCACAAGTTTGTAATGATGTTTGATCACATTTTGGATACCTAATTATCGTCAATTTGAATTGGGGCTTCGGCTTCTGGTATTCCCCACTGTTGTTTTGTCATGGGACACTGAATCGAAAATAATATAATTTTACTGCCATTATGCTTTGAAGACTAAGAAGAGATTTTGAAACCATTCAACTTTTTTTTTTTTGTTTCAATCCTTGCGACCATGAGTAATATTCATCTGATTGCTGTCACAATGAGCTTATCATGTTTTTTTTTTTCAATTATCTAGAAAATTCTTAATATTTATATTTTATAAATAGGTACCTGGCTATAAGACTAACTATTCTATTTACTACATGTTGAGCCTATCTCTCGTATTAACTCAGGATTCATGGGTTTGGTAATTGTATGTTGAAAAATTGCATTTTGCGGGATCAATGGCAAAATGGATTGATGAGCTTGATTACAATTCTAGTTTGAGATCAGTTTTCGGGAATCATCTTGGAATCAAGAGGTGATGGTGAGATTCCGCTGAAAAACTGCATCGTAGCTCTTGATTTCCTCCACAAAACGGGGCGTATAAGAATTTGTCCATTTTCACTAAATTCAAAAATACAGTGCACTCTCCCTAAGTATTCGTCTCTAGGGGTTCGAATTCTCGGAATGAACACTTATGAAGCGATCCCACTGCGACGTCGAGAGAGCGAGAACGCCAGAGTCAGACAGAGATGTGTGTACAGGCAATGGTGGGGGAAAGAGCCACTAGGCGTCTTTTTCACTGTCACCACATGAACGTTTAACTCTTTCGCAATATCACTGATTCCCGTATCATGGTTCACTTCATCTATCACTCTCAATTTAACATCTCAATCCCACGATTTTAATGGTTTTTTTTCCATTTGATTTTGCCATTTTCTTCCATGCCACCAGCGTATTCACACACATGCCCAGCTGTTCGGCAAACAGAACGTCATTGCGCACATTTGTGGCGCATCGGATAGAGAACGAAAGAGGTTTGAGAGAGAACGCGCTTGAAGGGGAATGCTATAGTGGGGGAATGATTCTCCTCTTGCGCTGGGGCAGTGAACACTTACGGATCGGACACTTAGGGAGAGTCCACTGTATTTGGCCCGCTGGTTTTTTTGTTTGTAAAACCCTCAGCAGTATTTTACCGCACATACTTGAAGATTGAATTCTTTCTCACTGAATGATTACAAAGATACAATATAATAATATAATTTAGACTTTGTACACGTTACAATAATGTCTTCACAATTTTTTCTTATCGCTTCCCGTTCACTCTCGTTTTTCTCATTTTTCTCGTCAAAAAATTTATCGATTCGATATTCAACCATTTTATTAGCTCACCGTTGTCAAAACTGTCTAATGAATTACTGCTTCATTCTTTCATACATCGAAAATCTTTCTCATTTCGTTTGTTCCTATCATTAAAATCGTTACACTAATGAATGCAAATTATTTTACAATATTATAATCGAAGATTGTTAAAATTAAATAAAAATTTTAATCACTGTTAGACATTTTCATTGAAGTTTCCTCGTAATGGAAGAGAAATAAAGAAGGAGAATCGCATGTTTTTCCCCAATTCTGTTTTGTTTTCTACAATTCAAGCTCAAAAAACTAAACAGAAAACGATGACTACAATTCCATGAAAAATGCCATGTAAATTTGAGTTTTTTCTTCACTGAAAATTGAAATCATCGAAGTTCAAAAAATGTTTGACAGTGTTCACTAGTTTATTTATTTTTACATAATTGATCACAGTTACAGCCATTTACATTAAACATGTCCCTCTTCGCCAATAATGCACACTTCCTCTATCTACCTGATCACTTTATAATCTACCTTATCTCTTCAGGATAATACTTTGTTCCTCCAATAATTTTTTCATCCCCCGCCCGTCTACAATTTTTTTCTCTCATACATCCATTCCTCCTTGTTTTCTCATTCTACCGGCTAAGAGTTCTCTTCGCATTCAATTATTTTCACGTTTCACAAGCTGTTTTGCATTTAATCACATTTACCCTGGATATAATTCAACATATCCATAATACTGTACACGTTTCATGTTCACTATCGTAAGTATTATTATTATTTTTCACTCTCAGAGTTAGTGTGTTATCTACAATTCTATCATTAAAACATTAACAGTCGTGGGCACAACATTCTTATGTATTCTTTCCGAATATTTACCAATTTTTCTACGATTCCTTTCCTCTTCGCTCCGTGGAAAACTATTTTAATGTCTTTCAATTTTTTTTTTTAATTTTGTCATGCTCCTTGATATGAACTAATTTTTTCGAGATCCTTCTTCATTTTCGTTAATTCAAAATTTCATTGCCACTGATGATTCATCTGTGGAGATTCTTTTTTTATCTTTGGGTAGAAAAAGTAACTATGGTATCCACGAGACTGTGAACACTGCTGTCCTTAGAGCAGTATTGCTCTCATTTAATTCTTCATTTATATGAAAAAATTGTTTTTTTTTTATTTGAATTCATGAGACGATCGCTCCACATTAGGATCACTATCAGAATCACCTGAGTACTTGGAGTGTTAGAGTGATGAGAGTGATGAAAGTGAAGTGAAACGGCTGTATACTTCGACTGCCATTGTCTTCCATGCATTGTCCTGAAATCATAGACACAAAGTAGTTGTTGTCATTTTTTTTGGAGAAATTGATAATAGCATGAAGTTCATTTTGAATATGGTTGCTCATGCTCAATGATGAGCAATATACTTTCGAATGGATGTAATCTTATTGATGTAAACCTCTCACTCCAAAAACTTTACCAGTCATCATAAAATAACATCACAATTGCATCTGTCTTTAAATGCATCAAAAAGAGCTGTTATTAGTAACAGAACCTATGAAATTGAAACGTAGAATTTAACACCATTCATTCTTATATTCAAAATATTTTATGGATCTCCTAGTAGTTAGCGCGCATTCTGCACGCGCTAACTTTGAATTGACGTTTTTCGAATTTTCTATCTCTTCTTCAAATTTTTCAAGGAAATTGTTATCAATTTATCTAGTTTATCCATATAAAATTGTCTTATTTTCTCTTTTTTAAATGGAAGAATTTCTGGAATCTTCTGAAACAAAATACCTAGTCTCGAATTCACGAACGGTGAAACAAATTCATTGTTGAATTAAAAGCTCACGATAAAACATTGGTGAATGATTTAATTTAATCTAATGAATGATGGTTTGCAGATTAATTCGTTCAAGTTTTGAGAACAAATGTAATTATGAGGATCGTTTGTGAACATGAGGAGATTGAATCTGCCGCGTATTTTGCCAGTAACTAACTTCACATTATTCATCGGCCAATCAGGAATGGGTATCAGGCTGTTTCGAGATCTTGCGATATAAAAACAACTTCATGACCGTATGATCGTTCTTAAAATGGATTCACTGGCACCACGTGCCAGTGCAGGAATGGCGGGAGGCAGAGATGGAGTTAATGCCAACTCCTTATATTGTGTTTTTTAGATAAATAAAATAGCCCTGAAGAAGAGGGCATTCAGCACTTGAAACGTTGGCACTATTTTGAAATGTTAAAATTTTTTGTTAATTTCTTTTACTTACAATGACCGCAAAGAGACACTTGGAAGGAGTTTTTGTTAGGAAAAAATAATCACAATAGTTGGTATCTAATGAATTATTCCAGAACATCTGAAAGCAAAATCTTGAAGTGGGAGTTCAACACGATGGCAAATCTTCCATTCAGAGTTGATGAATGAAACATTTCCTGTTTGTCTTTTGCTTTACTGGGAATATAGAGGTTATCAAGAGAAAAGTCAATGAATATTGGTCTCTTATACCCATGAAAGACAAATAAAAAGGACAACTAGAGTAGCTGATATCTCCCACATGTTATTTCTCAGATATATCGATCTGTAATAGAGAAATTATCTTACCAATACTAGTAGCATTGAAGGCCAACATTGGTGGCAGTGGTGGAATTCCCCTCTGACACGCGATTGTACTTGCGGTCAGACTAACGACACCACCACTCTCACGATACATGAAGCACAATCTTCTGCTGTTACGAAATGCTTGAGGCTCATTATTACTATTTGACCATGAGGCTCTGCGTGCCAGTGGGGTTGTTATTACGAATTGCGTACCCTCACCATCGTTCCATCTCCCGTGACACGAATATGCTGTAACAAAAAGGGAAAAATTTTTCTGCGACTTAACTCATTCTACATTCTACCAAAAAATTCACTTCGTGTTTATTGATGTGTAAACATCTTATCGCTCGCCCCTATCACACTCTGGCTCGGAGTGATTTGGTATAAATGCGACGGAAATTCGTAATAGGAAATTACGTCAAACCTCGTTGCTATTTCAACGCAGTCCATCGAGCGGCCGGCCAATGTCGCTAGTGAGGGCAGGCTTATCATCAACATTGGGAGGGTAACTGCACTGTCTATGTAATATTAGCAGTGGAATCACGTGTATCTTTATTTTGAGAATAAAAAATAATATTCGACCCCAGGAGGTCCGGAACCCAGAGCCTGGAAGGCCGGAACCCGTTTTTCGATGTTTGATAAAGAAGAGATGTCAAAATTTTGAAAATTTTCAAAAAATCCAATTTTCCCGAAAACCAGAGGAGATAGCGACTTCTAGTCGATTCCTAGAAATTGTCAAAAAATGACATCGTCCATCAAAATTTATCAGATTCCGTCGAACATATCATATTCTGACATATAATGCCATAAAAGGCCATCCAATGACGACCGTCAGCTCAAGAAAAACATATTATGTCATATCATTACAGAATATGTCAGAATTTGTCAGATTTCGTCATATTTTTGATAATAAATTATGACATCAAATGACCTACCCGTCCCAAATCGCCATCATATTTTATCAATTCCTGAGAAGATTCGCCAGATTATGACAAAATATGATGAATTCTGAAAAATTTCAACAAAATGTGATATAATTTCTACGCCATTTTTTGACATAATTTGTCAAAATCTGACGACCCGATTTTCACGAGGTTAACCTCAACAAAACAACTCATTTTGTTCTAATAATTCCAGAGTTATGGTGATCTTACGACTTTCCAGTGGCACATGGTTCATTGAGTTAGAACCACGTTTCCATTGAAAAGGATATAATAAAAATTGACTCACCAGTGATAGCTTCATTCTCATTTCCACAGTCACTTTGGAACTCCATGCGATCGGCTGTTGAGCATCCTACATTCAAAGTAGTCACCTCGGAAGTACATGTCAAATTCTCCTCGTCCTCCCTCTTTGCTCTCTTGTCACTAAACTCATCATCATATCTGTCGCTTTCAGCATTCATTTTGAATCTCAACAGATCCTCATAAGACAGATAATTCGATCTTTTCTCAGATTTCTCCATCTCATAATCAGCAAAGTAATCGCCTTGTACCTGAATCAGACTCGATACATCTTCAAAGTCCAAGGATTCCTGAACTGTTCCCAGTTCTTTGGCGTCAATGTGAAAGTCTTCAATTTTTGTACCCCTCTTAATCCCGTCAAATCCCTCTGATCTATATTTCCCCATCGCTCTTCTTACAACCTTTGACTCGTGTGCTTTACTCGTCCTCTCTGATCTCACTCGTCTACCTGGTCTCTCGTGTATCAAGTACTCCTTGTTCGCCTTCCTTTTCTCAATATCAAAGCTGAGTTTACGTTCCTTACGATCGTCAGAGTGTCTGACCCGCTTCTCATCGCTTTTATCATCTGACTTGCGACGATTTTCACGGATATTACGTTGGTTACGATTGATACCAGTCACTGAAAACTTGCCGAGGTAAGGACACTGTCGTGGTTCTGGAGTACTAGCTGAAACATCAAATTTTAAAATCAAATTTTTAAGTACTTTTGAATAAATTTTTTTGAAGTGAAACTTCTTTAGGCACGGTAGAGCGAGTCGACAACTACAGCGTGGACTGTAACGAAAAGAGGGGTGTCGGTTGTAACGAAAAGAGGGGTATCGGATGTAACGAAAAACGGGATGATGAGAGGAGTCGTGAGAATCGGGGAGTGGGGTGTGAAGCACACCAACACAGCTCTAGTACTACTCCGCTTAGGCTCCCCATACACGAGCGGACGATTCAGCAAACGGTTTGCTGCGAAACATGGTGAGTATATCTATATCACGGACACTTTTTTTTAAAACTTTTGGATAAATAATTCATGTAATCCCATAATTGCGCATTCTGTGTTGAATTCTTAACTCTTTTGCTCACTTTCACGCAGCATTTAACACTTTCCTCCACCATCCACCCCGGCATTTAACCCTTTCACCACCCACCACCCACTCTAGCATTTCAGGCTCTTGACGCTTGACTCCACCACCCACCGTCCACTTGAGGCCCCTGACCATATCGTGGGCCTTTACCGCCCCAGGGGATCTTGCAAACCCTAAAAAACAGTCGACCTTCTGGACAATAGACCGGAAGGGGAGAGGGGGAATTCCTGGAAGAAACTCGCCAATGTCGTTATGACACTACTGCTGAGTGAGCGGAACCCCCGCGAGCTCTCCGCCGAAGCTATCCGCAAGCGGAGTGAACAAGTACATTAATCAAGAGACATTACTCCTTTAACTTGAGTTTTACCTCCGAGTAAAACTCATAACGTCACAACAAAAAATTTAACTTGTTCAGAATTTTTTCGATTTCAAAGAATCACATATTTTCTCCAGGGGATTGATATTCTTCAATGAATTCTGGATTCAAATATTTGCAGATTTGTATTGTCTATTTCATCGAAGCATCGTGAAACTAAGTTATCGTAACATTTCATCACAGAACAGATTTTGAGGAAAGCTTAGGAAGAAATTTTCAAGTGAATCGAAGATGAGTCGAACCTGTTACCACTGTACTCATGTGTAGTCCATAAGCAGATAGATTATTATTACTCTCTGGATTGTTCAATGAATATCTCTAAATAATACCAAAATTTCGCTTGGATAAGAGTGGGGAAGGAGGGGGGATATAGAGGAGATGGAAGTAGTGAAATTGTATATGATTTTCCGAGATCCGTATCAGTGAAATGCACACTCTCGTTCGTGGCGAGACTACATGGAAGAAAGGGAAGGTAGGTGGGGTGTGGTGGGTTTCAGGGGAATGAAATGGAGGTTGTTGGCTGGGGTTACAACTATCCACAGTTAATACGGCGGCGGCGCAACTCCCACAGAATGTTTTCAGCACAGCTAGTATATTCGGTTGGTTATATAATCAATATACGAGTTAGGAGATGTAGGTGGGAGAGAGTGAGATGCAGGTGAGAAAAGTGAGCGAGAAACGCCAAGAAGTGGAAATAAAAAAATTTGACAATAAGAATGAGAAACGCAAGAAAAAATTCATATATTTTTCTGAAATCCCAAATGTGGTAGGAAAATGAATTGGAGGAATGGAAAAATCGAACGGGAAAAGTCTAATGATTAGCGCTCACTAGTGTACAAGAGCCCATGAATAGTAGAGAAAACTCTTCTTCTCCATGGGAGAGCCCAATCGAACAGGAACATTTGTCTATAGGACGCAAAAATGTGCCATTTCCCACAGCGATCACTTCGTTAATTGTTTTAATGTTTATAAATAAGTTCCGTTATTGTTACAATCTTCACTGCTGGATAGAAAGTTTTTTCATGTTGTCCTCGTTCTGAGCCGACTCATTCTATTAATAGTAGAAGTTGGGAGTTGCTTCGTACAGCCTTTGCTGAGCGACATTCGATATGTAGCTTCCTAGCCCTGTTTGCGAGACTGGGGCAAGCTTAAGATCACGACAATTGGGGAATTATATTATGATTCTGAAATTATAGTAATAGGATTAATGGAGATGACAATGGTCGTCCAACAAACGTCGCCCAAACACGCACCCTTCCAAATATTTCCGTGCACGGAAGTGACTTCGTAGACGAATTGTGTATAGAAATCATATGACCGTTCCGTCAACGGAGTTGATTCCGCACCCGGAAATATTTCGAGAATAGACCCCCTGATGAGGAATCGCAATATGAGTCAAAATGTAGGCTGTGTTTGTAAGCTCTGAATTAAGTGAATTTTTGAAGTGAAACTTGTTTAGGCCCTGTAGGGTAAGTTGATAACTAGGCGTGCCATAGGTCACAAGGAAAGTGAAACGCTGAGAGGGGAATAGGTTCAGTTGGAGAGGGCGAGTGAGGGGTGAGCATTGGCTGTCTGTCCCACTCCTTATACTTCTCGCCCGGTGGTAGAGTAAGTCGGAGTGCGGGTGGTCACAAACGGAGTGAAACGCTGAGAGACTCAAGCGCCTTCAGAATACACAGTCTACGCGCCGCCTAGTAAGTAAATAAGGAATTACATGTGGAGTGGGGAAGGTTCAGTTGGTGTGTTGGTTATTCACCGTAGTTGTACGCCAATAACCTTTGCTGTGTACATATCGCATTTTAGTTTTCATCAACCTATCGTATCATTTTTGAATTATGTTGAAACTGAATGAAAGACAATTTCCGGTTTGCCTCAATATATTTGTACTGTGTCTCATAATAATTTCTCTCTTGCGACCACCATTTTACTCCAAAAATCATAAACTAATTGACGTAAAATTCTTAGGAGATTTATTCACATTTCAAACTCGGGAAGTTTCGCTTCTGTGGTAGGTAGTTTCTACATACTCATTTTTTTCTTTTAATCATTTTTGTAGTCATTTAATCATTTTTTTAAAGAAAAACCATCCGAATTTATATTACCAATGCATTTTTATCTTTCACCCCTAGGGATATTTCAACCTACCTAGTAATTTCTAAAAAAATCATTTTATTTTTTAGTTATTGAGAAGTAAAGATTAACAATAGTTACAAAAGGGTAGCCAGAACAATCCTTGAGCGATTATCTTCATTTTGAACCTAAGAACATAATTAATACCATATTTATAGAGAAGTTATGGATAGCTAAACGCAGAAAAACATGCACCTGTTTCTAGTCAAACACATATACCCCTTTGACGCCCCGTCGGGGGTAAAAAGGAGAGCTACAAAAAAGGTATTCACAAAAATTTCGCTATCTCCCATAGATTTTAAGATATCCATCAAAAACTAACCCTAGGATGAAATCGCCTTAAACCGTTTTACCAATTCGCTACTGATTTTATCGATTCTCTGAAATTTTTCAGAAACTGGATATAAGTTGCTCAATACTACAATTTTCGGGGTCCTATAGATGAACGGTATATTTTCTACCACATTTACAGAGAAAATTATACATAATTCCGTCAAATTCATTTCGAAGAAAATTGATAACTGATAACCGCATCAAAAATAACGAAATGGAATCCACATTCAATTGAATTATGTCTACTCACTGACTAGTGTGAGGTAGGGAATGTTGTGAGACTGATAATGTGGTGCACTGCAGGCATCTTCAGCCCTGGACACACCTCTGCCAGTTTGCACTTCTATTACATGACCATCTCGCCTGTAAAAGGTCATGCACATGAATCCACTCCGACTGAAAATGAATGAGAATAATTTCACTTAGTTTTTGCTCATTGAAATGAAAATGCGCAATATTAGGGTAGGCGGGGGTAGTACCGCTAATCTGAAGAAAATGGTTCATTTTTCCAACCTCTAGGACATATATAGGTCAATTAACAATTGAAATGGGTTTTTTGAACCCTTGTCTTCAGAATGTGGAAAGTAAAAAAAATTTCATTAATAGTTGACATTAAATAATCATGCAGTTTAATTAAAATTGACGATTTAGCGGTAGTGCTCAAGATGAGGGTATTACCGCTAGGGGTGTTTGTAAAACCGCTGACCGAATGGCAATACAACTCAGTCACTTTTCACAGGTAGTAGTTAACTAAAAGATGCAGATTAAATGCTTTTTAATGACATTTATTTCTAATGACATTCATTTCGCATTGCTTCTCTTACTGGCACTTGCACACTTATTGAGGTACACGGTTTCCATTTCCTGTGCCAAAAAGTCTTCACAATATGTATAGTATGTAGTATAGAGTATTTATTATCACCAAACAAAACTTTAGTCGGACGTTATTGGCTTCAAAAAACGTTACATTGAATTCTTGATGTGTAAACTTCTCATCGCTCGCCTCTACCACACTCTGACTCGGAGTGATTTGGTGTAAATGCGACGGAAGTTTGTAACCGGACATGACGTCGAACTGCGCTGCTCTCCCAACACAGTCCCTCGGGTGGCCGGCCGATGTCGCTAGTGGGGATTACGGACCCGTGCGGCGGCGATGAGATGTTTATAGTTGTTGCCAGAAAAGAAGGAACATCGGATCTCGAGCCGAGTTACCCCCACTCTGCCCAACTCCCTACTGAATGCATGTAAAGCCGAACAAACCCGATGTTCCTTCTTTTCTGGCAACAACTTTACACATATATGGTTCGCCGGTTTTTTTAGTAAGGGATTCAAGAAAAATTGGAATTCTTAGTAGACACAGTTGCTATTTTGAAAACTGGAGCAGATAAAATGGGCCCTTCTCATGCGGCTACTGATATAATACACACGTACATCACACAAAGAGTCACGGATGACAATGAGGACAAGGTTCTGTATCTAATAATCACAATAATTTCAATCACTTACCAGCCAACAGTAAAATGGGCAATGATCATCGTTGTAGAATTGGGTGTTGGGTTCGGCTGTCTGATAGTGTTACACAGTATCTTAATATCATGCTCCTCCTGACCATCCATGGCATCCTGAAAATCCAGGAATGCCATGTCGAAACTGCTGGCATTTGACCTTGTTATATGTAAACTTGCATTTCTTGGATGAAATGTGTAAGATCTTGTAAGATCCAAAGTATGCCATGTGAGGCCATTGTTACTGTAACCAGTTAACCAACTAGGAAACCTACATTTTTCCAGTGATGAAGCTGCAACATAAAAGAGAAACACGAAATGTATCTATTTATTCTATTCATTCCGTGTATCACTCCATCCTATGATTTTCATTTCTCAAGAGAGATCTCCCAGTTTATGCATGTGAAACTTTTGTTCTGCTCTGCTGTACCCAGTAGCGCTCGGCCTCAGTTGGAGAGTCACAGCCAAAACTTTTCCTCGGCCGATACACTACCGCGTATCCCGATCTATTTATTCTAGAATAATTCCGGAGTGATTAGGCACATATTTCGATTTTCAGACCATTGTCGTTCATTTTTAGTTGATTTTTGAAAATCACATGCCATGAGACTCTAAAAATGACATATCTTGAAATTTTTTTCCGAGAATCTATGTAATCCATCGTTTTGGGACTCCAGCGAGATATTCCTAGTGACTCACTAGACATATAATAAAACATTCAATTATCTAAACAATTTCCTTCGCTCCCCATTTACTAACTGCGAAAGCTAAGTCTTTCATCGGAAATTTTCCTGTTTATTCAGCTCAAAACTCTATAACCTCCTCTTAGAGAACATCAATTTTCGATTCTACTAATGTCATTATGAAAATAATAGTAACCTTTACTTAAGGTCATTGTACGTGAGCCCTCCATGGGACTAAAGAGGCCGTTGCAGGTAGCATCACCACTCTGGGCAACCCGATAAACTTCGGCTGTACCCTCTGGTAGTGGTCCACTCGGTGATATCCCAACCTCGTGGTCGATGGTTGCCATCCCGATAACAGCTTTACCTATACCCCCAACACCCTGTCCAGCACGTTCGTAAACGAAGCACCGATAACGCTCCTCATTACTGGACGCATGGCCATGATGCAAACGACCAACTAGGTAACGGCTGCTGCCCTCTTTCCATGTCGCCAGACACTCCAGTTCCTCCACTGCAAATAAATGACATAAAAATAGTTGAAAAACAAGTGGCTAGTTGGATTCTATGTGCTATGATGTGCAATTGTTCCGGCTTATACGAATTAGTAATGTATTTTTGCGAGGACACTATTATGTTCGTGGTATTCCAATAATGAAATATAACATCTTGAGTTTCCTAGATGCAATAATTTGTAAACTAGAGAGGTGCGCTGTTGGTTGCTCGCAAGCTCGCTCCCACAGTGAGTGTGATCCATTGGGGCCGCACAAGGAACTTCCCGATTCGTCAGTTTCATTTTAGAATTCCTTAGGGTTATTATGAAAGAATAAAATAAGAAATAAATAGAGGATTCTATCTGAATAGAGGTTTCGAAAGGAGTCAAGACAGTTTCTACGAAAAAACTGACGAGCAAAAGTTTCCAGGAGATTCCACAATAAACCTAGCGCAGCGTTGACACAACGCTTGCAATTTTTGGGAATAATACTCGGATTCTTTCGCGTTTGGTATCTCAATAATAGCTGCCCGGCTACTTAGAACTCGCGAGAAAAATTGAAAAACAGTTGAATTAAAGGAAATGTCAAAATTGGCCATTTTGATAAGGAGAATATGTCCATTTATATCCAGCATAATATATTTACGGCCGAAATATGATTGAATATAACTGATATATATGGCCGGATATATATTTTTTCACGCGGGGTGACGCGTCGAACATTTCATTACGGTTTTTCGCGATGCGAATCGCTTTCACTACCCTGCTTAAAGAAGTCTATTGTTCTCCACAATTGTGATCGAGTGCCGAAAAGTTCTCCTGATTGACCAAAATCGAAATGACAAAATCATCGTACGACGACCTCTCGAATATCATAATCAATCATAAATTTTGTTCAAGTTTCCCTGCACATCAGGAACGATCGGAATGAGTTTTGGACTAATTTTGGCCTGTGAAGTTTATCTCTCTTGTTGTTACATAACGTAACGATCGGGGAACATCCGATAATTTTGAAGGTCTCGGGGTATTTTACACTATAATACCCTGATTAATATATATTTGCATTTTACGCGACTCTTACAGCTTTAGTCCTGGATTTGATTCATAGAGAATCGATTACTGGAACTTTCTTAGGAATAACTCACCTGCACTTTCTGAAGCAGGTACATCTGGACAAGCCTGGTACCTGAATAGTAATCTACTGTCATCTGTACAGGTGTCAACATTGCTCAGTGGATTAAAACATGTGCCATGGCCACGGTTGTACGTAAATGTCATTGGGCCACGAAATGGACAAGGCACTGCCGTTGCTTCCTCACGAAACATCGAGTAGAGTAAAGCATCACCGGTTATATATGAGCACAGTAAAGCTAACGAGTTTCTTGGGTGACAAAATGCTGAAACAGTCCAACAAGAGCCAAGTTATCAGAAATTTTACATTGTGTAATCCTAGTTTTCCTTAATCCATTTATTTAATGCCGAGAATGCTACAGTCTCGAAGAAAAAAAAAGTGATAAAAATGCGGATCTCAATAAATTAGGGAGGAAAAATATAATGTTTATATTTAGAATATATCTTGCATATTGATTTTTTGCCAAAAATGCATCTAAGATATATTTGAGATATAGCGAGGGTTGAATATTTCTGTCGTGATATATGTGGACAACTATAGGTAGTATATATCTGATATATTACATTTTTGGCCGAAATATAAGTTATATAAGTGAGGGATATTACTGAGATATATGCCCGAATAAATGTTCTTTCCACGCAAGTCGTATTAGTCATCGAGCGCTGATGGAATGAACTCATCTCACATTGAACCCATCAAATTACGAGCACTGCAAGGATAAAATTTCTTGACTATCAATATATACAGAGTTAAATTGGAATCTGACACGTAATGAAGAAAAATCGATCAATCGGAAATCATTCTTTTTAACAATGGTCAAAATTACTGGAGAGAAATTCCCCACAGTTCACCCCTCCCCCTCCCCTCCTCTTCCGTAAGATCACCCAGATGTTGAAATATTTCACAAACATGAGACTTTGTGCAGAAATCCCTCAAGCAATAGCTTTTCGAATTTGGAAAAGAAAGTAAAAATAGAAAATATACAGAATCAATGAAACTTACTCTCTTTGTACTGCAAAACATTGGAATGCTTTTCGTGTATGACGACACATCTGTAGCACGATTTCCTGTAACACAAAAGAGGAGTCATAAGGTGAATGTCAAGAAGTGTTTGGATCAGGCCAAATAACAGGTTTCTCTTACGGAAGCAATTTCGTCTCAACAATCGATCCAGATAATATGAATCTGACTAACTTTCAATTCTCTTTATGATAAAAGTTTACCCTTTTCCTCAGAGAAAACATATTCATCACTAGATTCCGAAATAAGAACACTAAATCTTTCATTCATCGAGTACCGAGTCAAAAAAACTCTTTTATACTCCTAGGAGCGATAAACTGTGATTCTAACCTCCCTTCATTCGGTTAGAACGCGGTTTTCGCACCTAGAAACAAAATTTCGTTCGTCACACGGCGAAAAAAGCTTTTATCAACGAATGTGATTATAATCCTCGTCTTCGGCTCGGATTATAAAGTCACATTCGTCGAAAATATTTTTATATGTCTGATGACGAAATATACTACTTCGTGACGGAGGTCCAATAAACGGCGTTTACTGAGGCTCCATTGGGAGGGGGTATCGTTTAACATCGCAGTTCAATAATCGGTGCTCCAAGGATGGTAAATGGGAGGCCTGGCATGGTAAATCTCGCTTACCCATCCTAGGAGCGATAAAGCGCGACGTAAAAACTCCGAAAACACTGAATGAATTAATCTCTACTTACTCGTCCACAACGAGAAACTTGTCGCCCTCGTTCCTTAAACAGTTTCCCTTGCTCGACAGCGTATTCTTGGATATGAAAATTGACTGTCTTACACCACTCTGGAACCACGTGCCCTCCCATCTTACTGGAAATGCGCACTCTGAAAAATTAAAAAAAAAAGGCGAATAAAATTAATGAATGTTCTAGGAATTCCAATAGACTTTGCAATAATGAGAGATCTTCACCTCGGGAAATTTCTTCTCTCATTTTATATTACGGTCATTCTGTATTTTTCCACACTCTCATTTTTGCTTCTCGTCCGGAAGCAAAAGTGGATGATTCAAAGGAAAGAAGAACAATCCAAGTGGAGTAATCTGAACTCACCTGTTTGACCCGAATTGAGAGCCCAGTTGCCGGTTACGATCATTAGTAGCAGCAATGGGTGCAAGAGGACCCCCGGAAATGCAAGCATCTTTAGGATAATGCGCCGGCTTAACCTCTTCAATTTTCAGCCGAAACCCCTCATTACCACACACTATCTGTAATCATGAGAAAGAAAAAAAAAATTAATTTTGATCAATAGAAATTGACATACATGAACGAAGCATCATTTTCTTATCGCTGAACAATTGAAGAATTTTAGCGAGTCGATGGTATCATTAGTAGTCAGTCAAATTGTCCAGAGCACCATTTTGTTGACTCGGTACAAAGCAGGAAGTCAAAAATTGATTGATTCAATTCGATACAGAATAGGTTCTTTTGAAAGGTAGGAACCAGCCGAGCTTGCATACCGGACCGAGATTTGTCCAAGAGCTGATATGCCAAGTATCATGGACCAACGTTGTCTGAGTTTTGGCCACATATTGTCCCGTCATATTTCAGTGTCTCGAGTGCGTCGGCCCGGATAGAAATTCCATACGTGAGCACAGACGTGACTAGAGACGACAGTAGTGCTCTCTTTCTCTACTTCGGGCCTTCGATGTTGGGCATCAGCCGTAATAAGGTCGCAGTAACTACAGACGCTCAGGCTTCCACGTGCTCTGCTTGCTGCGTAAAGTTGAGTCGAGCATCAATCATCACTCGCAGATACCGTACAAACGACTGAGACGTTATTTCATGGGCTCCACCTCCTTCTTACTAGTAATAAGCACTGCCCAAGTTTTATGTTCAGCTAACTTCAAGCCAATTCTGTCTATCCACTGGCTAATTTTTACCTCGGACGGCCGCGCCAAAGGGGTATATGCATTTGGCTGAAAACAGGTGCATGTTTTTGTGCGTTTAAACCCCGATTGAGATTAATTATGTTTTTAGGCTTAAAATGAAGATGATCGCTCAAGGATTATTCTTGTCACCCTTTTCAAGGCCGGCGACTTATGGTCCGTTTGGATATGGAGTAAAAAAAAAATTTACAGGAGAGGGGCGGAGAAGGGGGGAGGGGGTTGTCATGCATTCAATTTTATGCCGCGAATGTTTAATGAGGGTCAAACATACACCTTAATTTATCATTATTTTATTATCAATTGTTGGGAAAGGGCAAAAGTATGCATCCTGACTTTGTTCTTTCATATAAACTCATCCATCAACTCATCTACATTCCATCCCTTTGCGTCTTCACTGTGAACAAGTATGATTGTTACTGCGTTCAAACGTGTTTGTGTCATTGATGATCGCAAATAAGTTTTTAATCTCCTCAGTGTTGAAAATGAACGTTCAGCTGTGCAAGCAGAAGCTGGTACAACTAATATCAGTCTCACTAACTTGACCAGTTCTGGCAATAATGAGGCAGTTGAGACATTTTCTTGCAAAAAATCCACTACATCCTTGCAGTACCAGGTGCGAAACATTGATGTCAATTTGGCCATATTTGTTATAGAAGCTAGCAATTGTTTCAACTGTTTCGTCACTTCCATCTCCTTGTTTTTTCCTACTCAGAAATGATTCAACTTGACAAAGAAAATTTAGCTCATCAGACATAAAACGATGAGTTAATGATGAAAGCACTTGATCGAGAATTTCAAAATACGCCTTGCGAAAATAATCTTCGGAGGAACTGAATTGATGAGGAGCAGAACCTGAGTCGAAGCGTTTTGGCATCTTCCAAGCACGTGTAGTTTTTGTCTCGGTTAGATTCAGTTTTCTACTCTCTTTATTAGCTCGTATCCACAATTCCACATATCTGGCGACTCTCAATTGTCTCAGGGTGTCAACCACAGCCATAACTTTAGTGCGAGATTCCATCAAGCACATATCAAACTTCTGCAAATCTTGATTCAACGTCTCTACCCTTTCAAAAATTTTGATCATTGCGAGTAAGAGAAAGTAAAATTTGAATTCTCGTTTCCAGCTTAAACAGCCCTTTGCCCTCTTCATTGCACCAGCCTCAGTTTTTGAATCACTAATAACTTCACAACTGTTTCATAGTTTTTGAATAATATCTTTAACGATTTCACTCGTACACACCATCTGAAAGGAAGAGAATGGATAATGTTGACATGTCACTAGTATATCTTTGAAAATTCGATATACCTACCGAGTGGCGCAAAATAGAGAAAAAAGAGGAGAATTCTCTGACTGGAGTTCTTTGAAAACGACCAATCGCTTGGGGGAATCCCGAATGAAATTGATGATTTCCTTCACTCTCCCGATAAACTCCTTAGCACAAAAGACTAACTCCATTGCGTCTTGCACTGATAAATTGACTCGGTGTGGTGGACAGTAGACATAGATTGCTCTGGACTTCTCATAAAATTTGGCTCGTAATCCGTTAATTTTTCCACTCATGTTCGCTGCTCCATCGTAACATTGCCCCCTCAGATTCCGTACATTCAAACCGAACTCTTCCAAAACGTTCTCTATAATTTCTAATAAGGTTTCAGACTTAGTATTACTTGTCTCATAGAAGCCTAAGAAAATTTCTTGAATCATCAAGTCTTTGGAAACGATTCTGATTGATAATGAAATTCGTTCCACTCTCGATATGTCAGAAGTCTCATCAATTATCAGTGAAAAGTATTTTGCTGTTCTTTTATCTCGGTCAAGTGCTTTCCGATTATCTTCGTTTCCATCGTTTGAAGCATTTCATGAGTAGAATCATGATGAAGCCATTTATACCTATCTCTTTTTAACCAGTTTTTTAATACTGGACTGTTTTTTGTTCTCATTTCTAATATCTGCCTCAAATTGGATTCTTCGTCATTGCCAGCTTTACGAAAAGCTAATCCCTGCCGGACTGAAGTATTTACTGTTTCCAAAATTTTTTGAAGGGTTTGACGTAATTCCACTATCTCTCGATGCGCAGCAGTTGATATCTGTTATTTTATGTTCACGGTTTTGAGATCTTCCAATGCTTGGAATGCTGCAAAATGGAATGTATTTTTCTCGTGATTATTAAACGCAATATTTGCGTTCTTCCACGTTTGGAATCCGTTTGTTACAAATACTTCACGACTCGAAACTGCTGCAGTATCATTCGGTAGGAATAGTTTTTTGCTCATAGCTTCAACACATGTGTTACAAACAGCCTTGTTGTCTTTGTTAAAAGATAACCAAGGACATTTGTTTAACCGCGAATCAAATGCTCTTGAAACAAAGGATTCTTTACCTAAAAACGTTTTTACGTAAGAAAAGTAGTCGAAAAATCATGGATGAAGTCACAAATAACCATACACAAACTTAGTGTCATGAAAACAACTTACCAATGGATAAAATGGGCGAACGATCATCATTTTTTGATGAGACGTGAAGAGTAGTCCCTGATGGATCAATCCCAGAGATGCGGCTATGGGAAGTTTCCTCGTTCCCAGAGCGGAATGAGATTGAATCCAGGGCTGATTATTCTCTTTAATAAAATCGATTTCAATTCATTTATTATTTATATATCTATATAGAGGTCATTGAATATCGTGAAAATGATTACTTAAACTATTCAAATATTTATTAATTCTTTAATAATAATTGCGGAGATCATTAGTCGTTGTCTAAATGATTTTTAGACTATATTCATACTTGTGGAGGGGTCGACTCAATTTAACCCTCTGGGATTGCGTCCCGTCCCAGAGCACATCCCAGAGGTATTTAGTTATTCCATAAATAAATTATTAATTGTTTAATAATAATTGGGGGGTCATTAGACATTGGCTGGATGATTGTACGAGTATCGCCATACTTGGAGGAGGGGGGGGGGAGGGGGATCTAACTGAATTTCGCCCTCTGGGATCACTTCTGTGATCGCTTCCCGTCCCAGAGCACATCACAGAAGTATTTATTTATTCCATAAATAAATTATTAATTGTTTAATAATAATTGGAAGGGTCATTAGACATTGTCTAAATGATTATTGGAGCATATTCATACCCAAGGGGGGGTTCTGACTCAATTCAACCCTCTGGGATTACCTCTGTGATTACCTCTAGGATTGCTTCCCGTTCCAGAGCACATCACAGAGGTATTTAATTATTCCATAAATAAATTATTGATTATTTTATAATAATTGGAAGGGTCATTAGTCATTATCTAAATGATTATTGGAGTATATTCATACCCAAGGGGGGGTTCTGACTCAATTCAATCCTTTGGGATTACCTCTGGGATTGCTTCCCGTCCCAGAGCACATCACAGAGGTATTTAGTTATTCCATAAAAAAATTATTAATTGTTTAATAATAATTGGAAGGGTCATTAGACATTGTTTAAATGATTATTGGAGTATATTCATTCCCGAGGGGGATCTCTGGCTCAATTCTGATGCAATCATTTAGACAATAACTAATGACCCCCCCATTCATTATTAAACAATTAATAATTCATTTATGGAATTACTAAATACTTCTGTGATGTACTCTGGGATGGGAAGCAATCCCAGAGGTAATCCCAGAGGTAATCCCAGAGGGTTGAATTGAGCCAGAACCCCCCCTCAAGTGGATATACAAGTGCGGAGAAAGTGGCCACAAAGCCGCCACCTGCAAAAAGGACCCTCGATGCGCTTTGTGCGCTGAGAAAGACAGCTAGAGAAATTGTGCCCACATTGCAGGTAGCAGCAGATGCCCGACCTATCAAGAGGCACTCCAGAAGGTGAGAAAGAAACGAGTATGAAGATACTCCAGCTCAACCTCAATCACTGTGAAGCTGTGCACGATCTGCTCATGCAGACCGTGTGCGAACTAAAGCCAGATCTTGCACTGATCTCGGAGCCATACAAGATATTACGACTCAACCCTGAGAAATGGATAGCACTTCTAAAGCTGTTCTTTGGTCCTGCGACAAGTATCCGTTCCAAAGCGTTGTTAATGGCACCTGGTCGGAATTCATTTCTACAGCTGCTACGCTCCATCAAGCCTCTCTTTTGATGATTTCACGGACTTCTTGGATCAACTGACTGAGGATGCGAAGCAGCACTCTCGCGTGGCAATCGCCGGGGATTTCAATTCCTGGGCAGTCGATTGGAGTAGTAAGGAGACTGAAACACGAGGGGAAGCGCTACTGAAGGCTATGTCTACACTGGATGTAGTCCTGCTTAATAGTGGTGACAAACCGACGTTTATTAGAGGAGAGGCAACTTCCATCGTGGATCTCACCTGGGTGACTAGCAACCTCGTAAAGGAGGAGGGGGATTCTCCTGGGAGGTATTAAACGTCTATACCGCCAGTGACAACTGTGCGATACTACGGAAGGTATCTACTGGTCAAAATACTAGAGGAGCACGCAGAAAAACCAATGCAATTGGTTGGAAAGACTGTACTTTTGATCCATTAGGTTCTAAGATACAGCCAATTATTATTTTTTTTTTTTTCGTTTTTTTTTTCTTCAAAGAGGATGAAAGTTGCTGTTGAGTGCGAAATTTCAGCAAAATTTCAATCGATTTGGATTTTCCTTGAGGATTAATTGACATGAAATTCATAAATTTACCTTACAGTGGACTCTCCCTAAGTGTCCGATCCGTAAGTGTTCACTACCCCAGCGCAAGAGGAGAATCATTCCCCCACCATAGCATTCCCCTTCAAGCGCATTCTCTCTCAAACCGCTTTCGTTCTCTATCCGATGCGCCACGAATGTACGCAATGACGTTCTGTTTGCCGAACAGCTGGGCATGTGTGTGAATACGCTGGTAGCATGGAAGAAAATGGCAAAATCAAATGGAAAAAAACCATTAAAATCATGGGATTTAGATGTTAAATTGAGAGTGATAGATAAAGTGAACCATGATACGAGAATCAGTGATATTGCGGACGAGTTAAACGTTCATGTGGTGACAGTGAAGAAGACGCCTAGTGGCTCTTTCCCCCACCATTGCCTGTACATACATCTTTGTCTGACTCTGGCGTTCTCGCTCTCTCGACGACGCAGTGGGATCGCTTCATAAGTGTTCATTCCGAGAATTCGAAACCCTGGAGATGAACACTTAGGGAGAGTGCACTGTATTAATTTTTTTTTAATTTTCGTTGAATACGATGGGACAGCTCACGCAATAAATAATTATTATTCTACTCTATTCCGTAATAGTACTCGTTGAAATTTTCTTTTCGTCATTAGGCCTGATAAACCTTAATCCTCACCTCACTTCGTTCGGTTAAAACGCAGTTTTAGGGCCTCGTAACGAAAAATTTCGTTGATCACACGACAATAAAAGTATTTTCCGACTCGTGTGATTATAATCCGAGCCGAAGGCCTTTGGCTCGGATTCTAAAGTCAGATTCGTCGAAAATACTTTCATAGGCCTTGTGACGAAATATACTATTTCATCACTAGGCCGTGAGGCAGCCCTTATTACTATTAATTTTTTTTTTTAACCATTTTCACATCAGGATGACTTGCAATGACGGACCTGTCCGGAAGCTTTCTACCAATTACATTGGTAGGAAAAAAAACCCAGCGAGCCATATAGTACTTGAGATCTATGTGTAAATATCTCATCCCCGCCGTACGGGTCTGTAATCTTCACTAGCGACATCGGCCGGCCGCCTGAGGGACTGCGTTGAGAGACGTCATGTCTGGTTAGACTTCCGTCACATTTACACCAAATCACTCCGAGCCAGAGTGTGGTAGGGGCGAGCGATAAGATGTTCACACATCAAAAAAGAAACGGGGTTCTTTTGATGCGATATGTATGTAGACACGGACCCTCGAATCATTATAAGAGAGGATATTGAAATTATTCCTGGTTACAAATCCATACACCATTGCCTCCACTTTGTGTATTTTAAGTCGGTCTAAAATGATGTTTCAAAAAATTTCATGGAATTCATGAATTTCCAAAGAGTTTTTCAGATCTCAAGAATATTTTCTAGGATTCTCTAGCTTTCATGGAATTTCTCAAAATTACAAGGATTCCAAAAATGATAATAGACTCCTTCCAAGATTTCATAAGGTTTCATGGTATTTTGGAAGATTTCAATGCAATCACTATACTAAATGTCATGAATAATGAACTTCTTGCTTCATTCCAATTTCATCCCAAAATGAATCTGAATATCTAGAGCAACATGCCGCTCGAAGATATCTACTTCATATTTCCTTCAGTGTAATGAAAATGAAAAAGAGATTTCGATGCGGTTAGTAATTCTCGACGAAGAAGGGATTCGCTATAGTGAATCAAGGTAGAGTAATAAAATAACGTGGCAAAGTGATACGAACACCTAAAAAAACTATAGCCACTGTGTGTTGAAGGGCGGTAGGAGTTTCCTCGTATGTATATGTGTGTATTTGTTTGAAGGACGAAGGGGAAAAACGAAAGATCGTAAAATCAAGTCCATTGTTATTGCCATTCAGTTGCTCATTCCGAAGTAGGTGGCATTCGACTGGTGGATTATGTAGGCACATGAGTTGTTTCATGCATGACAAAAATCCTAGAAATGTAATTATAATAAATTCCATCAATTTCTTTTGGGTCGAGGATGAACAAATCTTCTTATAGAGAAATGAATTTTTTATTGGACAGGTTTTCCGATATTTTTTTCCAACGTTCCTCATTACTAAGAATTCTTCAAGAAATGATATAGATGTGTTAAGTATTGATCTTCTATCCATGAATGATTTATAATGATCAAGAAAATCATCGAATTTAGAAAAACACATTGAGAGACTTTCTTTGTCAAGAATTTTCCACGTATGTCAATATGTCTTCCGATGAATTTTCGTCTTCTATTAACAATGAATCATGAATTCTCCTCTAACTACATACTAAAAATTGATGAAAATTAAAATTCCACATTTCGGTTCAATTTCCTCCAAAATTCATTACGAATTCTTAGCTTTGACTGTGAACTCATGAATATTGAATCTGAAATATTTTGATATTATATCTTGGAGAATCGCTCAAATGACTGTTTGATTTCCGAGCATCGCATAACAGTAAAATCATTTACCATGAGAACTGTGTCAGTCTCTCCAAGCCCCGATTTTTTAAACAAAACTATAAAGTTTTGTTTATATCTCAGTTCGTAACGATGATACAATCTAACCTAAGTTGACAACCGTGACGGTGCTACAGTTACATACGGGTACGTATCACTAAAGGATGCCTCTATCCTCTATCCTCTATGCCTCTATCCTATACCCTGTCTGGACAGTGAAATCCCCCCTTTGCCCTGAATGTCGCTTCAATTCTCTCTTCTTTTCCCCTTTGCGTCTCACTTCGATCGCTTCGGTCAACTTTATAGATTCCCATCACTTTCCCCTAATTCGCCAAGAACCTGCTCCCTCTGAATTGTATCTACGTGTTAAAATTTTCGACATTTACTTTACGTAAGATTGTGAATATGACACTCTACCTCACTTGTGTTCCTCAAGTGTCAGATGACCGACATTTTGACGACTCCGCTTTTCTTTGAAAGTTAATTAATCGCCTGGAAGAACGGAGAGAACAAATGTAAGGGGAATAGCCAGAAATTATCGACACCTTCCAGATTTTAAATGGTTCTACATCTCACTGTGTATTAAATTTATCAACAGAAAGGCAATCACTTTCACAGGTAACAAGCGAAAAGTTTTTCATAATTCAAATTTGAAAAAAGTCACAATTACACAAATTCCAACACAAATTGTCAATTTTGCCACTTCACCTTCTAGCTCCTTTCTTCGATCGTCCCCCACCCATTTTTCAGCTCTTAAAACCTCCAAATCCCCAATCCTCATAAGAACTCAAAAATGGAATGTCGCAATTATCAAATGAAAATTGAATCATCTCCTCAAGAGTATGGTAAACGCGGTAGATTACTACATTCATTCTTCACTTGCATCCTCCCTCAGATTCCTTCTATCTCCATTTGAAAACACATCCCTCAAAACCCTCGAAAATCACTTGAGTACAACTGAGTGAATAGGAGCGCGTTAAATATGTCCGATAATAAAACCGTGGGCTCTCCAGGGCTCTCGCTGTGAGCGTCCTGGCCAGACTGGGAAGGAGCGAGAGCCATATTCTATCGGTACCCTCGGGCGTCAAGCAGTTGGCATGACGCGCACACGCCATACACGAAAGCACAAAATGCTGAAAGTACCGGCGCTCTCCACCATGAGGAGCCACATGTTTCAAACCCCTGTTCATTCACTCTACTCAATAAATAGATCTATCTCTCTTCATTTTCTCCCTATATGATTCTTCTTTCTCCCTTCCATTCGCCTCAACCTTAAACGGCATATTGGCGCAGCGGAGAAGAGTAGGGTTTTTGCTTCCGAATGGAAGCATTGTCATCGACCCATTTTGACCCTTTCTAATTTTGGCTGGAAATGATGTAGAATGGTCTGAAACGTAAAAATACGAAGTTCGGAGCCGATATCTGTCTGTTCGCGTACCCACTCGGGGGTTACTTTTTCTTAAATTGGCCAATTAATTGAGAAAATCATTTCCGAAAAATCTGAAATTTTGCCAGATTGTTGGTATTAATTGGAGCTAATTCTATACCAAATGTCAGCTCGATCGATTACATGGATTGGTTTGAAAGAACGTCGATATCGCAAACCACCCAAATTTGAAATTGAAATGTGGAATTGTTACTATGCAGTGAAGAATGGTAAGCCACGCACAACGAACAGTGTCGAAGGATGGCACAATGCCTTTAATACATGTCTTCAGGTATCACATGTTGCTATGGGCCGTTTCATAAACGCTCTTCAAGATGAACAAGCTGCCATGGAGCTCAGGTGGACTCAGACAAATGGTGGCCAACCACCAACCAAAAAAATAAAGACCTACAGGGATTATGATGAACGACTCAAGAGAATTGTCAACAGAGAGGATACTGTGAAAGACATTGTGGATTATCTTCGCGGAATCACGCAATGTATCTAACTGCGTTTTATTCGTATTGCGTTCATATTATCAATTATATTCCAGCAATTCGTTAGTTCATTTATCATTTTCCTATTATTGGAACTGATTCATTATCGGTATGTTAATTGATTCATTGATTTGTCATGTTTGTTCATTATTTGCAAGCAATTTCTTAGTGAATTTATTATTCTGGTACGGATTGAAAACTGTTAGTGCTGCAATTTATTAGTGAATTCGTTAATCATCCATGTATTTATTTCTTTGCTCAGAATTAAAGAAACAACCTAGAAATTCCAATTAAAATACCTCAGTTGAAAAATCTCAGTTGGATATGTCAGTTAAAAGGTCAGGATATAAGTTTGAAAATTTTAGAGAAATTATTTTAGAGCCAACTCAGCAATTATATAGGGTTCAGAGAACAATGTCGAAATAGTTTTTTTACAAAAAATAATTTAATTCACGAGGAGAATGATCTTCAGATATTCTCTCATAAAATAGTTCGTTTACAATATAATTCAATGATCAACGAGAATTTCTATGTCTATGTTCAATCTATGTCTGTTGAGTATGTAATTATTTCGCTTATGAGTAACTTTATTGAATAATGTTAAGATACTTTTTTCGTAGATCAGCAAACTCTCAACACATACGTATTCTAACTGTCTTCTTCACCAGAAAATTCTTTCCGAATGATTAAATGTGCACTCACCTTAACTCCATGATATTTCTTGAATGAATGTTTAAAACGTCCATGTACATTGACCTAGAAATGTAGGAATTAGAGGATGTGTGGGTTAATGACCCTCTTTGTTGTATCTTCCACTCTAAGGAAGAAGTCGTTTGAAATCACAATTATTTAGGAGATCCGAGTAATTTCAATTAACCGAATTCTCGATCCAACGAAAGAAATCAATGTGATTCTCTTCCTTGAATTTTGATTTGTATCTCCAACTCAATCTTCTAATTCATCACTCTTCAGTTGAGCTGATGGATTCCTAATAATCATCACAAAAGTAGCCTTTCTCGCATCAATAGAAGAAATGTGAAAATTACTAGGATCTCCAAAATATAACCATCCATTGCCATTAATTATGCAACTTATATTATTGTTTCACTAGCCCGAAGTGTACGAAAATGTTTAGTCCCTTCGCCCGATCATCATTTCATGGTTTTTCTCCAAAAAATAGGAAATTCTTTGGCACAGTTAGTCATTAGCTATCAACTATTCACATCCGTATAATTTCTTCTCTAATTTGTTGTTTAATGTTGACGTCATGGATCTCTCGTTTACCTACAGTCTCTACACATGTACGAAGCACAACAGTCGCCTAGATTCAAGATAACGTCTGTGATGCTTTAATAATAGATTTGATGCTCGTAGTATTTTTTATTACTCCCTAGCAGAAATCATAAGAGAGAATGCATTCACTTGTGTGAACCTTTATCGTGGCACACGATATGGACGAGTCGGAGGTTCTTAACTGTGAAGAAGTTGTCATAAAGCCCAAATGCTATTTCTTCAGGTATGGAATCCTCTTCAGAATGCTTCAATAGCTGGGGTATCAATGTTCGCGATCTTTCAACCCTAAGAAACAAAACACAAAAGAATACATAAATTATTTGTTGAAGTTTCATTACTCGAAATGTTCGAAATGCTCGAAATTTTCGAAATGCTGAGGCTGATAGCAATAATTGATAAAATCATTAATTTAACCCTTTGAGTACGAGGCCTCTACGACGGTAACTACCCTAGTGGACAGGTGGCATGTTACGTGAATCCTGGAAATTGTGTATTCATTTATCCATAACTTCGATACACTGTTAAAAATTTTAATCTGCATTTTCCATACCGAATTTCGGAAATTTTTAACAAGTGACATTTCCACTGAAATTTCCGAAAATTCCGGAATTGAAAAATTAATTCTCATTAGTGGATGAAGAAAATCAATGAAAGTTGTAAATTTAAGGGCAATTATTCCGTAGGAATTCAGAAAATCTGAAAAATTCAGGAGAATATATTCATGAATTTCGAATTTATTGAGAATTCAGGTAATTTTAGTTTTGAATATTCATGCTCAATTGGAAATGCTGCGCTGCACTCGTGAGTTATATAGACGACTTCCCACACTTGTATCGAAATATACTATTTCGATGGATTCATTTGATTTCTCATCTAACCTCATTCTCGAAATTTCGATACTCACATCATTTATTTTGTCGAACTTCCTACCAAAAAAGACAAACAATACATGTGTAATTCAGGAGGTCAGAAGCAGGGGTCTGAAGCTCAATGGAAAATGGATCCTGAGTTATTTGGCGCTGTTTTTTCGGAGGTGAACGATGCCAATTGCTAGAGAAAAACTCTTGGTAATGTTGATACCGATCCAATTTGTGGGTACACCTCCGAAAAATGCAACCGATTAAGACTGACCTAACTGTGAAGGGCGAAAGGTAAGTTCCAAACTCCCTGGTTAGAAAGTCATGCTAACCCCCCTTTTTTCCCTCAACTCGCATAGGCTGAAAACTACACGTGATGGCCTTCTTCCCTTCCTCATTGTATAATGTACTAAATGAGGTGTGATTCAACTTTAAGTAGTACATTATGTATAGAAATGAATTGTATCCATATATTATGAGAAAATGTTTGTGTGCATACTATTTCAATGGAAAAAATGTGAAATGATCTATTGAAAATATTTTTAAAATTTAATATATTTACTTATGATCCAAATTCCACGTAGAGAATAGAATAAGTTCCTCTCGGGACCTATACGGATTGATCCTATGCCTGTCACGATAACCACAGCTGTTGCCACTCCATACTCCCTCGCATCTGAATTCACCCTTGAAATCGCATAAAGCGTACTGTTCACTTTTTCCCCTGGGGTATATTGCATAAGGACAGCTTCCCTTCTCAGTAAAAACTAACTTTTTGGCCGACGACATTTTAGTAGTTGAGTATTTCTTGGCATCAATCTCATCTTCACTATTAATATTTCCATCGCTTTTATCATCATCAGCATCATCTTCCTTTAAATTTAATGTCAATCGACAAGGGCAGTGAATGTAACAATTGTAGTCATCTCCATCCACTTCGTCAACTTTATTTTTGGACGTGTCTTTACTACAACTTCTGTCGAAATAATATCCCAAGTAGTGATCCTCTTTGAGTTGCAGCTTGAAGTACTCAATTACTTGGTGAAGATTCAGACGTGCTCGGCGGTTCGTTGACCACACCTCTGATCCTCTTATTTGCTCAATTGTTTTGTAGAGATAGCTGCGTATTCGATCTTGACATCTACGATGCATGTATGCCTCCTAAAAAATAGTCCAGAATCTGGAGATTATTATGAAGGTATTTGTGGAAGAAACAAGTGTAGAAGAATTTTCCCAAAGGCTCTCTTATGAAGGATTTTATGTGCTAAAAGAATACTCTTGAATCTCCATTCTGAAATTAATTTCTTTTGAAATTGACGAATGAGAAGCAAATGCCAAGTTCAATGATGTTAGAAGGCAAGTGATTTATAATGATTTAGAATCCGATCGATAATTTGTAAGAGATATCCAAAAAAGGGCTAAATTACAAATGGGAAGGGAAACATCCTTAACAAGAGATTTTTTCTCAAATAAAAATACATACGTTGGGATGAATGGATACGTCTTGAACGGATTCATATTGTTTATCAAATATCCTGTGACAAGCAAAGTTTTGAGAAAGTCCTCAAGGAACCCCTTTCATAATATAAGCGTTCAACATTTCCTCTCAAATTAACTAGTTCCTGATATCCTCGGGACTGTATAAGAGTGGTCTTCGGTGTTACCCCCACTACTCCGAGTTCGTTTCGATCTTCTGACATGGGATTGGGGAGAATTGTGATCAAAACCGCAGACCACTCTCATACAGTCCCGAGCATATACATGAAAAATAATTTGTATGTGATCTGTGTTATTTACCGAAAACTGCATCATCCTAATCATTTGTGCATTTTTCCAAAGTTGAAATAATTGAAATTCAATCAATTTCCATCTATTTAAGTTCGTGGAGAACAAAAACCTATCCTGATAAACTCCAACTTTTCACCTCAATCATTCGAAATATTCAATTACTCATCAGTAATGAGTCATTACCTTAGTGATAATATTCGTTTCTAGTCCCATGAACCACTCAGGATGTTCCTCCCTCCTGCTGCATTCGGTCTTGGAGTCGTCTACATTCAATAGATTGTGCAAAGCTGCAACCTTTCTCTTCAGATTGGTAGTTAGAAACTTGGTAGCACGATCACCCACGGTAAGATAATCGATGTTTACTCGCCGCAAGGTTTCATATAGTAAATCCGCGTCTGCAGGAAGAGGTCAGGATTCCGCAAGGCCGAGGGAAGAATAAGATGGTTATTATAATATCACAGTAGATGAAAAGGAATATCGATCATTCGACTGAGCAATTACTGGCAAGTACGTTGAGTGAAGGAAGGGGTTTTTTTTTAAATATCCCGCAGGAGTTGTCGTTACCACTGAAGAACTTTGCGAAAATAGAGCCCGTCAACAACCCGAGTGGAAAATCTCAGTCAGAGGCGTTACATGCCTGATCAGGTACCTGAGTAAGGTCCTGATCAGTGACTGGGCATAGCCTTACCACAATTTCCACTCGGGTGTGAGGTTGATTGAGAGAGGGAATTCACAAGTGTCCTGGTAGCTCAGATGGTAAGAGCACCCGGCGCGATACTGGGAGGTCTCGGGTTCGATACCCGGCTAGGAACGGTTGCATTTTTTCTCTCAAAAATTTTAATTTATAGTATTTGCCCATGATGGGGGCGGTGAAACCCGAGTGGAAAATCTTGGTCAGAGGCGTTACATGCCTGATCAGGTACCTGAGTAAGGTCCTGATCAGTGACTGAGCATAGCCTTACCACAATTTCCACTCGGGAATTATTATTATTCTCACCCTATACTACTTCAATATAGTATTTTAAAACCTTGCGATATTTACAATGAAACCAGAGTGGAAATTTTGCATTCTTCTCTCTCGAGACAATCAGTTACCTGAAAGAACCTTCTCGCCAGGTGTCTGGAGTATCAAAGTCGTCTGTGGCTCCAACGTATAGAAGTAGTCCTCATCGACCAACGAGCCATCCAACAAATAGAAATTGATTTCCGCGAGATCGTTAGTGATCTGGAAGCAGAGAGAAATCATTATTGCATGATACTCATCCATGCTTAGTAATTCAGTCGTGAAATGGTAGAGGGTAACAAGTCAACTTAACCTATCCTTAACTTTTAGAGAAATATCTTCAAATTTAAGAGAATTATCTCGTCTCTAAAGAAAGTCACTGACCATTTTTCCCTGGATTCCCATTTCCATAGTATACCGAAGTAACTCATTAACTCGCCAACAATTCTTCCATTGAATTATAATTTTGTTTGGGTACTTACATTGAATTTTCTGCAGGCTTTTCGCTTTAATTCCTTTAAATTCCGACAAGCAATGCCGAATTTCCGATTGCGATTAACATCAGTGACTTTATATCCATTCAGCTATACATAAAAAAATGCAGCAGTCAATCAATTTTATTAGTTTGAATTATGTCCTGAAAAAATTTCTCAATTGTGAAAAAAAAAATTTGAAAATAATTGTGTTAATGGTTAATTCAATCATAAGTTGATGAAAATTAGAGGAAATATTCTACGCTATAATTTTAATTAACTGTGTACAATATACACACATGGGCATATTGCACATGAATTTGAATATTTTTTATATTTTTATTTCATGCTATTAATCATGGATTATTCACCTCATGCTTCGTATTTGACTGAGTTAATCGTGCAAAACAATGAGCGAGAAGTGACATTATGCCACTCCCCTTCACTCTTCCACAAGGTTACTAGATATAACAGGTTAAGACAACCATATGACTACGTCGCCGTGCGATTTTGAATGTAATATTGAATTTCCTCAACAGGCTCAACAGTATCCCTTTTGTTGCGTAGGCAACTAGTGATTATTAGGGTCCCCAGATGATCTGCCATTTTACTAGTAATAAGAGGTAAAATTCAAATCTAGAATTTATATTGAGTGAGTTTTATGGATTATTATGATTATAGAACTAATTCATCGAAGATATTTGTCAAATAGTTTTGTAAGAGAATATTTGTTATTTTGGGTTTTTACGTCCTTGAATTTGAAGAAGGTTCGTAGTATTCATGAGGTTCTTGGATTAAGATATTCCCCAACAGCTGCATTTTGGTCAATTGTTAGTTTTCCAATGAATTGCTATCCAACCATTAACATTCGAGAGCCATAAAATCTATTCTTTGCTGAAACATTCGAGTACACTATTGTAGAATTTTACTCGTTATTGTGTATTCCAAATTGTTAATCCCTAACCGTTATTAAGGTGACCCAGTTTTATGATACATTCAATCATTCTCTTCAAGAATTTTTGTTCTTCCATTCGTTTATTACTTTAATCCTAATCCTTCATACCTGGAATTGTCACTCAAGGGTCGAGTCAAGTGCGATACCTTGTTTACCTGCAATTGCTATTCTCTATCGATGGCCAAACAACAGCCCCTGTCCACTACCCTCATTGACTACTACCTCGAGAGCAAATTTGATATTCCCCCGCAAACGATTCGTTGAACGCCCTCCACCTTCAAAATTGTTGACACCTCATGGATGCTTCACCGAGCTAGCGAGAGACAAACAAATAGAAATAAAATCACTTCCACTCTGTTTGAAGTTGGGAAGATCTAACTACGAGATAATAAGTTGAAAAGGAGTCTGGTTGTAAATAGTTGTTGATTGAGAACATTGTGAATAATGTGAAGTGGAGTTGTGGACTATTGAATTTGTGATTAAATGTAAAATATTCATTGTGTGATTGAAATCTGTGTTTTGAACATTATTTAAAATCTCCCACACTTGCAAAGCACAGCAAAGCCACGGACAACAGACCTGCCACCTGGGTTATATTCCACCAAAACTCAAAGAAGTATGCAACACATATGACTGGCGCCATACATCGGCTCTACTTTTCAGCAGATCTTATGGGCTGTCACTAAACGTGGTAGGTGAAATTATCGACAGGTTCGCGCTATTAATATTTACGCGCGCAAAAATTATATAAGTTTGAAACAGTCTTGAGGTATTTCTACCAAAAATTTAAAATCAAAGATTGCCTTAAAATTGATATTTATTTTAGGATTCAAACTAGTACGGACTACTTGATAAACCTATAAAAAGGAAAAAATAAAAAATGATGATATAGTAAAAATGAAAAGCAGACAACAAAGTCGGGGGGCACATAAATTCATGAAAAGCTTGATGTCCCCCCGACTTTGCTGTCTGCTTTTTATTCTCTCTATTTCATCATTTTTTATTTTTTCCTTTTCCAATATTCAATTATCTTTCTTTCTACAATTATAACGTCGGGGGTTTTTAATTTTCAATTTTCTAGGTGATCAGAATGTCCGATATTCTCGCAAAGATAAAACTATCCAAATTAAAAGGAGGCGAAGAAATCTTTTGGTTACTTTAAAGAAAAATTGTGAAATCTCAAAAAAAAAAAAAAAACAAAAACTTACGTCTTTTTGTAAAAAAAAAAATGCGCCAGGTCAATTTTTTTTGTTATTCTTACGATGAGCTATTTCCATGAAGAATCTAAAAAAAAAATCTAGAAATGGCCTGTCAGAAGTTCAATTAACAGAAACTTTCAAGTTTGAATGAAGTTTTAGTAAAGAAATTTACACTTACGGGATAATAAATTGAGTGATCTATTAATAGTGCAATTAACTGCGAAATCTGTTTTTAGCTATTCATATCGGTAGTTGATATTAAAAATCTTTCTTCATAAACTCAAGACAACAACCATTAAAAAATAATACCCCCGCTTTTAAGAATACAAAATCCCATGTAATATCTGTAGAAAGAAATTCATGATTGATAGATAGGCATCAAAAACTTCCACATGAGGAAACAATAAATACAAGGATGGGAGATTAATTTTTTCTATTTACTTTATTTTTGTCTATTCCTTACCATTAACGACTTCTTCTGGAAAAAAAACAGAATGGTGATTTCTTGTTCTCGTTTCTTTTGAACTCCAATGATACCAGCCAGGGAACCAGCGATGACCTGATAAAATTGAAGGATGAATTTTATTGCCAGAAAATATTTTTAATCACCAGCGTCAATCAAAGCTACTTTGAGAACCCTACCTTCATGATGAAAAATGTTCAAGATTTTTTCATTGTCTCCTAATGACGGCACACAATGACAGCTGTTTTTTTGATTTGCTAACCTATGGAATGAGAAATGAATTGCTCGTTAATGAATACTCAACGAAACGAAGATGGTAAAAGAGTGAATAATAATGTGGTATTCGTTCACTTATTGATTCAGATAATGGCGAGTTTTTTAGAAGTCAAATGAGAAGATTGAACTCACTCTTCTTTATTCGAAAATTTGTGAATTCGTGAAAGGATTGGAATACAATTTTTTTCTGTGAACAGTAAACAAGCGCGTTAACACAATGTCTATGATAGTCACTTCACATCTAAAATATATCTCAGATATATCTTCGGCCAAAAATGCAGGAGGAAGGATACTACGCTGAAATATTCAGCCGGGTGAAGAAGGACATTCCCGATGATCAGGTTTGCATCTCGGTCGATAAGATTCGCAGGACAACTACTGGAGGCACCTAGCCACACAACCCAGGAAAACGGATAACACTGCTAAAGCCGTCATATAGTCCAGCGATAAATGCCCGTTCCAGAGCATTGTCAATGGCAAAGACGCCAGTTTTGTGGTAGCAAAGCAAGATGGAATTCATTTCTACAGCTACTATACCTCACCCACCAGTCTCACTGGATGAGTTCAAGGATTTCTTAGATCAACTGAACGAGGATGCGAAGTTGAAAAAAATCGTGATTCTGGTTTCTCATGTTTTTCTGGGAATACTGACAAATTTTTAAATCCTGTGATAGATCCGTCCGAGAGTCAAGTATCGGACTGAGGCACAATCCGAGAGTTCAGAGGGAGAGATCTAGTTCTTCTATCTCCCTCTCTCTTTTAACTCTCGGATTTTGCCTTGGTCCGAGAGGTGGGTTTCGGACTGATTTGTTAGAGTCGATTCCATTTCAAAACTAATCTGGGCTGACTTACATGAAGACGCATCGATTGGAAAAGAAGTCAAATCAAACTATTCGTTCACATACACTGAACATACATACACACACACACGCACACACACACACACACACACATACATACAGACATTTTATGGAAACTGGTCCAGAACGACTGTAGAGACCTTGAAACGTAGAAATATAGCGAATAATCGATTTTCAAATTTTGGGTTTGTTTCAATAATTTTCCTATCCCGAGAGGTTAAAAATGAGAGCATTACTGTCGTTGATGAGTAAGTTATAAGTTCGCATTGACCATATTATAAATGTAGAAATTTTCAGTTAATAACCTTTTCTATTAGATAAATTGCGTGAAATTTTTTTTTTTTTTAATTCATACACAATCAGCATCATTCAAATGACATTTTTCAATATATTAATCTTCTATCGAAAATCTCTTGTTTCTAAATAAGTAATAGATATTGTTTGAAAAAGCTGTCGATCATATTGTATCAGGTGTCAAAAAATTTCTCGATTTTTCTATTCTTTGAGTACGAAATTCAGCTTTCAAAACTGCAAAATTCATTAGATCGAGCAAAAAATGACCTTGAAAAAATCGGATAACATTTTTCGGCGATTCTTCATAGTTTTAAGAATCTTTGAATTTTATGGAATTGATAAGCTATTTTAAATTTCGATGGAAATTATTCGTTGATGAATAATAACAATAACCATATTTTTATAGTAACTAAGGTGTCAATGATCTAGATTATTTATTATTCCTAAAATAAATTTTTATAAGTCGTTCAATTTATAAGTAATTCCATTGTTTTTATACAAATTAATTGAGAATATATCATTGCAAACGAGAAATATTCATTAATGCAATCGAAACAAACAAATACATTTATTTATACAACTGTATTTAGCCAAATAATGGGGCCCCGCACTTTGGAGTTTCATTCCTCGATCGTCAATGGTCGACCTTTCTCGAATTGTGTTCCGTCACCAGGTCACTGCACTAAAATCAGTCATTTCGAGGTAAATGTAGATAATTCCATTCCCACCATTTAACATTCTGTAATCTGAAATTTTCCATATTATTCACTCATATATTTACACTGAATAAGATCAAGGTAATAATTCTTCAACGTTAAAATAACGTCCGTCGTGAATGAAAATCACAGCTCGAAAATGTAATAATTACTTTCAGCAATAATGATAATCATTCTCATGCTTTGAATTTCACTGTTCAGCACGTACCAGCTTCAGATTGATGTACCATCCCTTGTGATCATCGAGTATGGCCTTCGGATGTGATAATAAGTAAACAATTAAATTCTTATAATTCCTGTGATTGAGATGAAGTGCATTTGAGGGAAGTTTTTTCTATTTTGATGCAGATAATAAAAATAGGTGTTAATATTAAAGTCGTCATGATTAGTAATTATTTAACTTGATAGAAATAGTAAACTATGTTACAAGGTCCGATAAGTATTTTTGCGACGAATATATCATAAAATCACTTTTTGGAACATGTAACATACGCTATTTTATGTCACGAGGCCCGATCAATCGAGTTCTCAACAGGCCTAGACCGGTAAAGTGACATAAAACATATTTATCGGTATTGTAATGTTTATGTGAGTATTGTATAGAGAACTGAAGAGTTGAATAAAATGTGCGTATATAGTCCAAATAATTGATTCACATTGGAAAAATTGAAATTTCACAGCTTGCCCTGATTTCGTCGCCCGAATTGACTTGCTAACACGGTCATCGCCCAAGGAGTTTCAGCTAGTGAATATTTGTTGTTAAATGAAATTTCCGATTGAAATGTGGGCGACATATCCAATTTATGATTGTATCTTTAATTTCTAGTTAAAAACTATGACGACAGAATTGTCTGGAACTTGAACCCCGGAGTTTGTGATTATGAATCACTCGTTTCAACTGAGTGCATCGAACCACTAGGATATATTTTATTCATTCCAACATGATATTATTATACATGATGGAAACGCTGAGAGGCGCAACGAGCTAATGATTATTGATTCGATGAACAAGATATGGGTCATCCTTGAAGGAAAAAATACTTCATCTATATTTGTACTTGGCGAGACAGCACTTGCGAGTCATGGGAAAATCCCGGACAGTGGTCTCCAAAACTTCAACCAGTTATGGGCCAAAAGATTTTTCCTGGAATTCTTATGGAATTGTTTCGAAATTTTCCTTGAAATTGTCAAATGTCTCATTTTAAGGAGTTTTTTTAGACTATTTCGCTGAAACATTCTTAAATAGCAACCATTATTATGATAGAACCTAAAATCATACCAAATTTGAAGTTTTTATCTTCAATATTCCTCAAGTTATCATGCGTACAAGGATTTGGGCGAAAAAATAGAAAAAGGGCAATAACTGTGTGACTTCTCCGTGGTCCGGCTGAATTTTTTCATTGAAATCGATAGGTATTTTCATGACGAATATTTTGAAAAAAAAAGAGAGCGTAGAAGCTACGCGACAGCATTGAAACTTCATGGAAGACATTTCCATCATGTCGTATGATTGTTTATCTAACGCACCGACTAAAGTTATGGTGAACACGATTTTACCGACGATTTTATTCGTTGCGCTGTGCGCCGATTCTCCATATTGTCCTCTTTCCTATCTATACCTATAGGTAGACAGAGCGTGTGAGGGATTCTTGGTGTCGCTGTCCTCCGCCTGTATTTTCGATTCACACCCAACGCGCCTGTACAAGTTTCACTTGAAAAAACGGATCAGTCAAATTGTTCTATTGAAGAAAAACGATTTTTCGATAAGTCTCGGTGAAACACGGTCTGGTCGGTCCAGGAACTGGTGAACTGCTACTGGTGAATTATCGAACTAGCGTACTGCCGAACTGCCGAACTGATGCTCCTCCAAAATTGTCCACTTTATATACTTTTTACCCAAGGTGACATGTACATGAGATTTCTATTGCCTCCATGCATTTTTAGGTGGTCTTCCTTATTTGCTCAATTTTTGGGTGCCCTTGTCGTGATTGGTCCATTCGCAATTAAATGGTATTGAAACATCTCGATTTTCTAAATGCATGCATTGGATTATGACTTTTATAGGTGTTAATAGTGATAGTTTATGGACTGGCTTCCTGTTCGGTTGATCATTAACTACCTAATTTCTTCCATAGCGCTGACATTTTTATGACGATTTTCGTTAATTCTTTTAATAAATTTTCTCTTTATGGCCGTGGAGTGCATCAAAGTTTCGGCTTCTTTCAATTTTTTACTCCATAGTAAGAGGTGTAATACAAGATTATTTCAAAATTAAATGATTGGTATTAGCTCCTCCTCCAAGACTCTGGATCATAACCTTTTATTTAGGTATCTCCTCTTTTTCATGCTGTCTGGAATAGCCATACTACCTCTTCGTAGGTGGTCCTGCTCCCAGTTATTCTTTCCTAATACCTCGTAGATGTATTTGGATAAGATTGGTGGTCCATTCACTTTCAGACACGGTCTCCGATATTTTCACTGCTTATTTTTATGGGTACGTAACACAACTATCGGCAGTTCACATTAACTACGTTTTTTTTTCCTTGAGATTTCGATTTGATTGTTTTCCTTATTTTCTTAATTTTTCTTTCAGTCAACTTCTTACTTATTTGCTTCTCGAACTCTTCTTGCCTTTCCGTACAGATAGAAGTACTTGTATCATTTCTTTCATTGTTATTATTTCTCATCCTTTTTCGAAGTAATTATCTGTCGCATTTTCTTCTAACCATTGCATACTTTTCCCTTTCATTCAATTGGGCAAAATCTTCACTTCTCATGCTCCTAAACCCATTAGGAAATACTGATGACTCAACAAAACAGGGCTTAAACAGAATGAACAGATAGAATATCAATCGAGAACATAAAATTCAAAGAATGGTAGAATATCTCGCTGATTCGATTGGTCGCGTAGTAAGTATATTTTGAATCATCATTGAAATCAACGCTAATGAACGTTTGGTCGTAGAAGCGTCGGGCAAAAGTGGCGGGAGGGTAGAGCCAGTCGGGAACGGATAACAATCGCTAGTGTGGCGAGGTCTGTATGCAAGGTTGCAACAGGTGGTGGGTAACATTCAGGAAATTCGAAGCCAAGTCTTCCGAGGCCCATTCAGTTGACTTCACTTCAGTGCTGTCAGTGGTCAAGTAAACATTACAACGAACAGGAGGTCTTGTGGAGGGTGTGAAAATATTGTTTATATTTATTATCACTCGATTCATCAACGTACTGAATAAAACGTGAGTATTAGTCATTTGATCGGAATGAAATCTCTGACTTATAAAAAAATGAACTAGCACTTGGCTACGGATCTCTAGAAGATTTTTCCTGCTTAATGACATTTTTCATTTTGATTGATGTTTTTTTTTCTCCCATTGATAAACGATTTTTTTTAAGTAAATGGCTGAATTCAGATAATGCCGTCTGATTCATGTATTTTCAAAATTACTGGACCTTTTAATCTGATTGACAGTCGAAGGATAATTACCATAAGAGTAGTTCACTATAACGAATAGTATTTTATAGTGGTCTGTAATTGTTCCACATCGATTGATGCAATGCATTCATTCTACCTCAGCCGTTCATTGATTCATTACTCTGTAGGATGAATTACTCCATTGCTATTGCTGCTCAGAACAGAATCCAAATTTTAATTTTATTCAATAAATCGCTTTTTTCAAAAGGAAAGATCAATTCATCGGGGGATTAGACCTAATTCATAAAGTAAATGCAAAACAATCCCACGTATTATACTGTCGATTTTTTCTCAGTTTTCCTTCTTTTTTCATCAATCTATTATTCATTGAAAAATTCTATCGAACGCGCGACTATAATAGCATTTTATCGATATGAAAGGTTCATTATCTATCGGTATTGTGAATCAACCGTTCAGTGATGCTTATATCGTCACATTTTGAAAAAAAGTGCTCAAGAGAGATTTTAAAGGAATATCAGAACAAGTTATAAATCAATTATTTCTGATAACAAAAGCTGTAATGACGAACCAGTTGGAGCGTCCACGACTTATTAATCAGAAAAAGCGATGTATAAAAAAAATGATGACCATGATGTTAGAGATTGGCATAAATCCCTAACTAATGTTGATTAGTATGCATTTGATTCCCTCATTCCCTCTTTAATATCAAAGTTCATTAGAAAAAAAAAAAAAATTTCGAGTTCGTTTGATGAAGCTTCTCAACGCAAATTTATTTGCACTGCGATCATAAACCACAAAGTTACTTCCAGAATGGGGAATCAACAAATAAAGATTTTGCTTCTCTGCGTCAATGTACCGAACACACACCACGCGCCTCAATGATCGAAGAGCTTCATTTTTTTTTTCCTTTCATTCACAAAATATTGGTCATATATTGATATCATCTAATATTGTCTGCTATTATACTCCACGTTGGTTCATAAAAGACGCCAGTATTCATGCGCCGTTACTAATTCCATGCTTTATCATAAATTAATACGGCAACTTGTATAGTAATATGTTGAGAATCGTTTCAAGGCATTGGTTACGATCATCAATACGTTTTGCAATATCCGCCCGTATTAGTTATCATACACTTACTGAAATTCATTGTGCAATGCTTTCATTCTAATGGAGGAAAATTAAAAGTCAATATGTGTCATGAACATAATAATGAAGAATTAAATTTTTCCACCATTTCCAATAATCCTTTTGATCGAGTATCACAAAATTCTCAGACTGAAAATTTAAATGTGCAAATATATATGTGCATATGACGTTCCGGGTGTTATCATTATCATCGTGATCCATACAACAAGTATTTTCAACAATTCCTACATATAGCTAATTTCATTGATGAATAGTTAGTTTGACATTCCATTTTCTTCAAAGGTAAAAAACACTTTGATGTTGTTCCTGGTGATAATGCTTAAATATAGATTTTTTCTTTATAGGAGTGAATTTATAGAATAAATGAAAAATTGTCATAAATCGATTATTTGATTGAAGGAAAGGCAGTACTTCGGGGGGCGCTCATATTTCGTAAACTGCTTTTTACCAGAGTGGGGAATAGGGAAACCAGTAGGAATTTTGTAGAGTAGGGGTAATTCGACAAGGACGATTCTTTAGTAAGACGCACTTTATGCGCACAATAGTTTTCAACAAATTGTCTTTTAATTTTCTCCATATGTTCAAGTAGAAAAATATTCTTCTCAATGTATTTTTTCTCATGAAATGATTCTTATCATCTCCATGGAATTTTCATGAAAGCATTAATGATCAAAAAGAAAGATTTTTCATCAACATATTTTCAATTAAAAAGTATGAACTTGTATCGTTCATGAACCATATGATTCATTTCCAGTATTGGCGCGTTCGAAGAATTTCTTCGAAAACCATTGAAAAAATGTTATTGGCACATGCATATCACAACTGACGGTCAGTCGAGCGAGCTTCAAGGTGGATCACATTGAATATATGTTGGAAGGGTAAACAGATGATGTAGTTAGTCTGGTGCATGTATGCATTTACCGGAGTAATTTTCATGCAAACAGGCGGTGGTGGGTCGCTCCGATTATCATATCATAATAATGTGGACACAAAAAATCATGTAGGTAAATCGAAAGAATGGTGAAAATGACAATGACATCATCAGCAGTGAAAAATTTACTGATTTTATCTCTGTAGCATTCGTTTTTAATGATTATGTTCATAGCCATCAACAACAAACTCATTGGCTTCTTCTCCTGTTCTTGGCCATTGATCCCTTATCTTTGGTTGTTTCTCCATGGATTCGAAATAAAGAAGTGATTTTATCCAGAAAAAATGGTTAAATCCTCCTCATTATTCTAAGGCACTTATCGTGGACAATGGATAAGAGCTATTATTTGACTAAGATTCATTAACAGATATCAAAGAAATGACCAACGATCCGCATTTTACAGAAATATGTAAAATCAAGGTGGAAAGAAAAATCGTATATTATGAATTCTTTGAAAAGATTTTGTGAGATGGTCATTTTGCTCGATTTTCTTTCATCCGATGCTACAATTGAAGGACGAGCGCCTGTTCCTCGAAAATCAAACGAGTAGAGAAAGGCCTGGGTAACTCAGTAGCCACATGGAATAATCTTGCTTACCTTGATTGACTTGCTTACCCATATTTGTTGGTCATTTGTTTCATTCTCGCGGAAGAATCATTCAGTTCCATTAAATTTCATGAATGAGTAAAGATAAATGAAAATATCTTTGCGATATTAGAATGATAATCAGCAAAATTACAAACTTTTATTCTTACAAACTTTTTGATCCTGTTATTGAATGCTTTTTTCCCATTGGTTCTCATATATTATTACTATCTACTCTTCATTGACGTCATTGATATCATTTAAAGATGTTAACAAATTAGCGAAGAAGGGAGAACACATTGACACAATCGAACATTGTTTCTCATTTCTTATTTTCAATTGAATTTATTCTTGCCAGTTCGTCGAATTTTGCACAAAAATGAGGATTAATCTTGAAGAAGGTCATTGAAATATTCAAATGTGAAGTATAAAAATGTGCTAGGCACATAGTTCCAAATTTCTCTCTCTCTGCAGAGAGTTCCCATCACGTTTCTAATCATCAAGGTTCTCAATATGAAAATGAATATCTTTATCTGATGTGTCAATTATCTAAATACCAATAATTGACATGTAATAGCAGCAATTATTAACTATAATTGACAATTAGAATAAAAAAATATAACGTTAATTGTTCAATTTTCGATCAGAAAAGAACCAAGGAAATGAAGATACCATACGATGACATTTTTCCGATAGTGATGCAATCATTCATTAATGAGCAAACATCATCTCCTGATGATGATCTGAGGATAATATACTGACTATTTTCATATGCATTCATGTGAAATCCCAGAAATGCTAGGAAGAGAAATAGTAATCACGGTGCAATATGAATTGAGAAATGAATTCTTTTGCTAAACAAATTTTTCATCATATCCACTATATTTTTATTGTTTTTCAGGGAATTACATCTAGGTGAAATACCTAAAATAATACGAAATGCCAGGAATAGTCGATTGGTACCATGAGATTATGCAAAATAAAATCGGTAAGAACAAAACATCAATTGACATGAATGAATGAACATGGCAATCAATGAATTTCAATTTGTAGATCCAAGAACCTCCGATTGGTTTATGGTGACTGGTCCTGGCCCCATCCTGATGATAGTCGTTTCGTACATTTACTTCAGTGCCTATGCAGGGCCCAGATACATGCGTGACAAGAAGCCATACTCATTAAAAAATGTTTTAATCGTTTATAATTTTTTACAAGTCGTATTGAGTATAGTGTTAGTTTACGAAGGACTCGTTAGTGGATGGTGGAATGATTATAGCTTTGGATGCCAGCCTGTTGATCGATCTTACAGCCCCAAAGCATTGCGGGTGAGAAAATAACCAACAATGCTTACATGTACAAAAAATTTGTATTTTCCTCCCCGATGAGAGGGAGGACAATATGAACTCCGCTTTTCCGGCGTGTTAAAAATTCTTACATGCAACATGAAAACAAAAGAAACCTGTTCGGAAATGCCTGACTTTTCACCCATACCCATCAAAAAATCTGACCTCAATTCATTTTTGTAGATGGCTCGTGCAGTATGGTTATACTACATTTGCAAGTTAATCGAACTGTGTGACACCGTATTCTTCGTCCTCCGTAAGAAGAATCGACAATTATCCTTCCTCCACATCTGGCACCACGGAATAATGACAATCACATCTTGGATAGGCTTGAGATTCTACCCAGGTGGTCAATGTACCCTCTTAGGTGTCATAAATTCCTTCATCCACATAATAATGTATGGATACTACATGCTCGCCGCTTTCGGTCCACAGATGGAAAAATATCTCTGGTGGAAAAAGTACTTAACAAGCCTGCAACTCATACAATTTTCTATAATTTTCATTCATAACTTCCATCATCTCTTCTTGGACTGCAGTTTTCCGAAAATTTTGTCAGTCCTTTTGTGTATCAACTCCGGTTTTTTCATTTATTTATTCGGTTCATTCTATGTTAAAAATTATTTCACACCAATGAAAAAAGTTGGGGCTGGAAATACCGACACAAAGGAAAAAGTTAATAAATCGGAATGATCGATTGAAGCGAAATACAATCGATCTCTCTTCATGTTCTCGATCTACCTCAAATGATCTATAAATCGGTCATTTACCGACGGATTCAGACCACTATTCATAATGGCGTTTTTCTTGGTGGGCTGACTGTGTCAGTGAGCAGCTCGTGTTTCTTGGTGACGAGTTAAAAATCGAAGTTTCTTGGGTTATAAAATAATAATGAAGTTGTCAATTGTTTTATCGACGATTACCGACTGGACAAGAGCCCAAGAAACAGGTGAAAAATTGCTAAAGTTCAAGTTGCTGTCAAGAAACACGAGCTGCTTATTGACGCAGTCAGCATCCCAAGAAAAACGCCATAATATCTTGTGTTCATCAGCTAGGATTGGTTTGTTACGAAAGGAAAGACCAATTCAATCGATGATTGATAAGTCGGTAATGGAGAAATTGATAATGGTCAGAATCTGCTCGATGGGTCGTCGACTGAAATTGGACAGTCTCTTTTTTTCACCTGGAATTAATACACACAATGACAACATTGTATTGAATAATTACCGGACAATGAAACGTATACACAAATAATATTTCTGACGAATATCTAGTAGAACAAAGTCATTAACGCTTGATCTATTTATTTCCCTAATTTCTTTCCTCCCTAATGATTCAACAAATCAAAAGTCATAAACTGTCAATTTCAGTGAAAATGGTATGAATTCTTACGAGTCGAAGGGATTGTAGAAGAACAGAATTACATCCATAGAGAAATTATTTTAGACACTCGGAGATCGAGTTGACAAGATTTCAACACATTGTCCATCTGATGAAAATATTTTTGTTTCTAAAAAATGAGATTTCTTGAACAACAGGTACTGAAGGATTTCCAAGGTGTTGACCCTTGCCTGGAATCCATGTTGCTTCGTTGAAAATTAAAAAAAAATTCAATTGTAGGAGTTGACGTCATCCGTTGGTCGGTAGATCAGTCAACGTGTCGAAGATCAAAAACAGGCATAGATAAAATTACTCTTTCAAAATGGAATGAATGAGTTAGTCACAAATGTGTTGAGAAAGTTGTCACCATTATCCAAGATGTACATCAACCACTCAATGTATACCTTAACAAAACTGTGACTTGTTGTTACACAATATGAGAATTGTTAGACCTATTTCTTCAATGAGATTTATAAGGAAAAATAAAAATAAAGAGATTGAAGTAAATGAATGCAATTATAAATGAAAATTACTCGTTGAATAAAGAAATGTTAATTGTAGTTGAGGAAATCTACTGAATCATGGTGCGTCGCATATTCACTGTCGTGGTCGATAGTCGTAAAGGTCAGGATTGTGGGACCCGAGCGGCCTTTATTTCCGGCGATTTTGAATAGCCACGAACTTCACTTCCCCTCATCATAACTATTCCTCATCCTCCCTTTTTTATTTTAACTCCTTCGGTTGACGATCGTTAGAGTGAATACCGTATGACTGATAGTGATCACCTCTTGTGAAATTAACGAATAATGGTTGAATTTTCAAATTCTTTCAATTTGGTCTATCAAGCCTCGATTCAGCATATCAAACTGGCAAGTGTCCAAACAGAAATGCAACTAGTAAGATAGAATCCATGCAACACGGATGGAAGTAAAATTTACTAATTAAATTATTTTTGCGCGTTACTCGTCACTTATAACGTGTCGCATGATTTTTCGGTTTTTCAATAATTTCTAATTTTTCCGCATATTCTATTTTTTTTTTCGATCACCAAATTTGGGGGCCCCCCTACAGCATGGGGCCCCTGGCGGCCGCCAGGTCCGCCACCCGCATGAGCCGCCTTCCGAAGAAACCATTTCTGCTTCCAAAAGTTTCGTTACATTCATATTCAGCAGAAAAGGCATCCAATTAAATATCAGAAATACCTAGTGTGATTATTTTTTACCCCCGACGACCGCGCCAAAGGGGTATATGCGTTAGACTGATAACAGGTGCATGTTTTTGTGAGCTCGAACACCCATAACTTCTCTATAAATATGCGATTAATTATGTCTTTAGGCTCAAAATGAAGATAATCGCTCAAGGATCATTCTTGTCACCCTTTTGTAACTATTGTTAATCTTTATTTCTTGATAACTAAAAAAATAAAAAATGATTTTTTAGCAATTAGTAGGTAGGTTGAAATATCCCTAGAAGTGAAAGATAAAAATGCGCTGGTAGTATAAATTCAGACGGTTCTTATTTGAAAAAAAAATTAACTCACTTCATTTCCGTCGAAAAAGTTTTTTTAAAATTATTTTTAATTTAATTATCCAGACTGCTACTGATTTACGAGGTTTCGACCGCACATAACCGCAAATGAAAATTTGAAAATTAACAAATATGTCCATATGACTGGCCCCACCCGCTCTCCTTTTCATTACATCATATCGGCTGTCACTAAACGTGGTAGGTGACATTACCGACAGGTTCGCTCTATTAATATTTACGCGCGCTAAAATTATATAAGTTTGAAAGTCTTGAGGTATTTCTACCGAAAATTTAAAATCAAACATTGCCTTAAAATTGATATTTATTTTAGGATTCAAACTAGTACGGGCTACTTGCTAAACCTATGAAAAGGAAAAAATGAAATATGATTGAAAAACAAAAAAATTGAAAATTAAAAACCCCCGACGTTGGAATTTTAGAAAGAAAGATAATTGAATATTGGAAAAGGCAAAAATAAAAAAATTATGAAATAGAAAGAATGAAAAGCAGATAGTAAAGTCGGGGGGGTACATAAATTCATGAAAACCTTGGTGTCCCCCCGACTTTGCTGTCTGCTTTTCATTCTTTCTATTTCATCATTTTTTATTTTTGCCTTTTCCAATATTCAATTATCTTTCTCCCTACAATTTCAACGTCGGGGGCTTTTAATTTTCAATTTTTTTTGTTTTTCAATCATATTTTATGAGTAATTTCAATCCAATGACTGTAATTTGCAATTGACGATGTTAACTTTATTGATAATAAAAAATTGAAATAATGATTGTTAATAACCTTCAAAATTTTGACATAACATGCGAGAAGGTGAGAATTAAAAACCAGGTTAATAAATGAGGAAAACCCCCGGAAGAATTGCAATTTGATTATTCAAATAACCTCCAACGTACGGCTATTATTTCACTCACCCTATCAGTTGTAAGTGTCCATGAACGCTGAGTTAATAGTGTTTCAGCTAATGCTCGATACGATATCTATTGAGGTGCTACATAATCATCAAAACAATAAAAAAAAGTCAAGTTGGAAATTTGCAAAGTGTTAAGAAGTCAAGGTAAGGGTATTTACACTTACATAGAATATCACTCAAATGAGAGCCCATTCAAATATAAACCAGATGCATACCTTCCTGCTTGTCTTGATTATCGCACCGGATGCTAGTCAGTCCGTGGCTGGTTGAACGCGCGCTCCCTGTGTTGTCGATGACTTCGATTTTTGCCTTTTCTTTTCTTTTCGAATGGTCAGTCGGATGATTCCGATGGGCACACATACATGAACACAGTCCAATAATTATAATACAATGGTTGTACTTTTTTGACGAAGGTAGAAAATTATCAGTCCCATTCGGTGTTCCGCTGTGGATGGGTGGGTCGGTGGGTTTTCAATTTTCTGTCTCTTAACGTCGAAGAATATTTATTCATCACTAAACCACCCATCAGCAAACAAACTATTAGTGAAAAATAATATTTCATGTGAAGAGATTGAAAACGAAGATCCGAATGAATTGAATGTATACTGGAATTTGAACAATTTTAAAACTGTTCGACATCAAATAGGTTTCTGGAAGTGCGTGCTAATACAGTATTTAATTCAGTGAGGACAACATGGCGACAATTATCAAATCACTTATAAAATTGTATCACTACATAAATGATGAAGTTTCGGGTAAGTTGGATATTGCCGGGATTATATTTTTTTTTGAACCTAAATGTTCAATTGATAAAAAAATTTATATTGTGTAGATCCCAGAACGAAAGACTGGTTCCTGATAGCGACACCATGGCCCGGCCTCAGTATCCTCGGATTTTACCTGTACTTTGTGTTCACTCTTGGACCAAGACTTATGGCCAACAGAAAACCATTCAACTTAGACAGAATTCTACAAGTTTATAATGTGGTACAGATTTTCGCCAGCGCCTACCTTGTATATCGGGTAAGTCATCTTTTTTTTTGTTATTGATTACATGGAAAATTTTTCAAAACTTTACAAAAACCAATAATGGTCTAATATTCTTCATTCTTTAGGCGCTGACGTTAGCTTGGCTAAAAAGCTACAGTTTTGTGTGTGAACCCGTTGATTACTCGGATAATCCAGAAGCAATAGCGGTAAATGGAATTGATTATCATTTATAATTAGATCATTATAATTTTTAATAATGGACGAATTATATCACCAAATTTTCCGATGTATAGTAACGTCATTTGAATAGTAATATCTCATCATTAATTTGCTTATCCTATAATTTCAGATAGCAAGATCAGTATGGTTATACTTCATTCTTAAAATAGTAGATCTACTCGACACAGTGTTCTTTGTCCTTAGAAAGAAACAAAATCAAGTATCATTTCTTCACGTTTATCATCACACGGGTATGGTAATGGGTGCCTGGGGTGGTGTCAAGTTTCTACCAGGCGGCCATGTCACATTCTTAGGTCAATATTACCTATAATTATCTCTTCAAAAATTAAAAATGCACATTAATTAGTGGAGCAAATTGGTTTACTTTATATGGATTGTTTCTTTTTCAGGTTTAATAAATTCCTTTGTTCATGTTATTATGTACAGTCATTATTTGGCAACATCGCTGAGGCTTGGCAAGCCATGGTGGAAGAAGTACATAACCCAAATGCAACTAGTACAATTTATCCTCATCCTGTTCCATTTCTCACAATTGATATGGGCTGAGGACTGTGGTTTTCCACTGTGGCCAGCTGCTATATTCATACCCCAAAATCTCTTCATGATTGTTCTGTTTGGTGATTTCTATTACAAGACCTATATTAAAAAGCCAAAAAATCTTGAGCAGAATGGCCTCAGCAGAGAAGTCGCCAATGGTAAAATGAAAAGCCAATGAAAGTCATCATTCAATAATGTTCCAGAACTGTAATTTAGGTTTACACCTTAATGATCATTTCATCAATTCATTATCTCAAGTCTAAATTCCTAATTGATAAAAACTCAATCAATTCCCACAATTTTGTATTCTTTGACGATATCATACCATCATCTTCTCATGATGCACTGCATGTCCAACACATAATACATAGAATGAAAACAAACAAACGTAAACAATGAATAATATATTGCTGGGGTCTTTTCTTGAACCATCTCTCATGTCGATTGTGAGGAAGAATAAAAATTATATCAATTACGATAATAAAATTAGAGTTAATCATCGTCAATTTCTAAAATACCGACCTTTTCCCAACTGTCGATGATTCAGTCGCAGGAAAAATTTTTGATAAACAAAATTGATTTCATATATGAGAGAATTATATGCATAATCATGCATATAATTCTCTCATATATCATGATATTTATCATATGATTTGAGAGAACTAAAGGGGAAAAAAAAGAATTGTTTATGCACTTTTTCGAATACCACATTAATTTTACGTACAAACCGCACATTCAAATACCAAAACGTGTTCAACCACGGGCCGATAATTAAATGGTCTCAAGGAAGCACGCCTTTATGATACCGAATAATCATATCATCACAAGTATGGAAACCCAAACGTGATGTCCTAATGGTTCTGATACATGCGATCATGTCATATCATGTAGGTAAAGTCCAGGGAAATTTTGGAATGCACCATATGACAGATGTCGGATGATGACCTTCGCATTGATAACATGTAAAGAGTTTTGAACTTCCCGGAGAGGGAAGTTATTGTAATGCGCCCGAAAAGGGAAATATGGAAAGCCAGGGAGAAAAGGTAATGGGCAGTGTAGCGCGTGAAAAAGGAAGTGAGGGGGGTGGGGGCGAAGAGAGAAAAGATAACCTCTTTCTATGTTGTCCTCTTTGTCCTTCTCCTTCGTCCCCTAAATCCTCAGTACTCTCGGCGGGTAGACCTCCCTCCCTAAAAACCTTGGGCAGTGTTGAGAGAGAAGGGGATTGTGAGGAGAGAGAAATCGGAAATTTCGGTAAAAAGTTGTTCTTAGTTAGGGCTAGTTCTGTGCCAAATTTCAGCTCGATCCGTTCATTAGTTTTTGAGAAATGACGATTTCTTTTTAAACCGTTTTTCGTGAATATCTCGCAAAGTACTCAACTGATTGGATTTTTTTTTTATGTTCGTCTCGATGTCTTTTATCTTAATCACCCCATATATGCCACCGTGTTCATGCTTAGTTTTCAAGATATGGCTATGTTTCTGTTTTTCAGAGAAAATCCTTGTAATCTCTCTAACTAGCGCAAAAATGGAGATGTTAAATTGAAATTTAGCATGAAGGTGTCTCTTATGGATGCAATGTTTCCTATTAAAAATTGGTTCCGGAGATATTTAATTTTGTATGTAAATCTTTTTTATTCAATATCTCAAAAACGACCTAGCTGATTTGATTATTTTTTTTTCAAAGTCTTCTTCTCGATGCCTTCTATCTTAATCAATCAAAATATGTATGACCGTACATACAAAGTTTTGGAGATATTGAATGAAACACATTTACAATAATGATATGCAAAAAGGATTGAAAGAACCATTCGGAAACGCTCCATTAATTGATTGATGGCAAAAAAAAATGCACACGTAAAATTAACAAACCCCACAACCGCAAATCTGTACTTATAAATCTACAGCCGCATGTCGCTGCCGCCTCCTTGTTTTTTACCGCATGATTTTATAATGCACTTATTATCTCAAGGACTCATCAAAAGAAAAAATCCAAGTGGACAAGATTTTTACTCTCTCGTATAAAAATACAATATTGATGTACATTTTTCTTGTACATGTAATTCTAGAACAAAATAGAATACTTGGGAAAATTTACTGTTCGTAACCCTGCAATTTGAAAGTCATATTGATTCTCACTCAGAAAAATACTGATTCTCATTCTCGTAATGATGATTATATCATCTTCAAGTTATTATTTGGAATCTGGTGAATGTAGAAAAAAAAATAGTCATCTTCTTGCCTCAAGTTTTTATTAATTGACGACTCTGATCGATTTGATGGAAGAATTGATTTGATTTGATTAAGACTCCTTGCCGAAGAATCCATATTAAGTGCTTGATTCACGTGTAGATGGATGCAGTGAAATGAACGGTGAGGGAGGGGTAGAGTATCCGTTTGTCTCGGATAATATAAGGGGAACGTTACCTCACTTTGTCGGCTGTGTATGCGCATGAGGACGCTTGGATTTTCCTATAAACTGCATCTTACGTATTGTATTATTTAAATTTCTATAAATTGGATTTGTCATTTGAGCTACAATACACGAGTGAGGTAAGAATTTATTGTGATCAATGACCTTCGCAGCAGTGTTTATTATAGGGTAGAGTCAGGCAAGACGGACCGTAAGGCAAAACGGACCATGTGATTTTTTTTCCTTTTTTCTTTTACTCGATTCGGCTATAAAATATATTCCCGAATCAAGTTAATTGATATATATATAATATGGGTCAAACGGTCGAAGGTGCAGGCTTAAAGGTCGATTCAAGTAGTTGAAACTAATTCATCGGATTAATTCAAGTAGAAATACGTCAGTCTATTTTTCGACCTTATTCAAGTCCAATTCTACCTGAATCAAGTCGAACTCTACCTGATTCAAATTGACCTCTACCTAATTTGAGTCGTTCATTCGATCTAAAATTTTTTTTTCGACTTAATTCAGGCCGCATGCGTTGACCTGAAATAAGTCGAGAATCTACTTGATTCAGGTAGAAAGTGGCCAGGTCGAAAAATTCTACCTGAATGAGAGTTTTTTTTAGTGTAGTCTCGACGATATCATATCGACCTTCCACCCTCCACTCTAGATTGTCTGATCAATATATATCGATTTGCTTGATTCGGGAATATCTTTTATAGCCGAATCGAGTAAGAAATAAATCATGTGGTCCGTTTTGCCCTAGGGGTCCGTTTTGTCTCACGGTCCGTTTTGCCCACCTGGTCCATGAATATTGCTAGATCCATATATTCTCTTGGTGAATTGAAAATAACCAGTGATTGTAATACCTTCAACTATCAACCAACGTATATTGGGATCTGACCTATGGGGATATGACATCTAGTGGCAAAAAAAATAATCAGTATGAATTAACATTCCTCACAGCAAGTGGATAGGTGCTTGCATAAAAAACTTTTTTTTTATCCAAAAAATGACCTCTCTTAAGATCGATTTACCAAAAAAATCGAATTATTATTTGTAGATCTGGAAGTCCAGCAGACAAAATTGATTAAAGAAATGGCAACGATGGCTGATGAAGAATACACGTCCGTCAAAGACTTCTACAGAGGAAGATCAATTTTCATAACTGGTGGCACTGGATTTATGGGTAAAGTTCTTGTGGAAAAGCTGTTGAGATCCTGTCAAGGAATAAAGAATATTTATTTATTAATAAGACCGAAGAAGGATAAAAATGTTCAGAAGAGGTTAGAAGAGATATTGAATACACTGGTAAGTAATCATCAAGAAGAAAAAAAAAATTGATAAACTAGGATGTATATAATTTGTACATAAATTTTAGCTTTTCGATAAACTACGCCGTGACAGTCCTCACGAGCTGACAAAAATTGTACCAATTGCGGGTGATTTGACAAAGCCAGAATTAGGAATATCTGCGCCTGACCAGGAGACCCTGACGAGACATGTGTCAGTAGTTTTTCATTCAGCAGCTACAGTCAAGTTTGATGAATCTCTCAAATTCTCTATCATGATTAATATGATTGGCAGTGAGCAACTGATTCATTTCTGTCATCGTATGGTCAATTTAGAGGTACGTAGGACTGTTTTTCTTGATTTTTTTTTTTTTCATTTTAGATTATCTCAATAGCTCAGAAAATTTGGTGCGTACTAGATTATGACAATATTCGTAAATGCAAATGAACCATCAGCATATGTCTACATAGTGCACTTATTGCATCGTTTTTTTCCACAAATTGTACAATGAACAAGCACATTTATATAGACAAGCATACTTTTTTGTTTCAGGCTTTGATTCATGTATCAACTGCATACTGCAACTGTGATCGCACGGATGTATCAGAATTAATTTATCCACCGCCTCAGGATCCAGAGCAGGTGATTGCATGCACAAGATTGCTGAATGACAAACTTATTGAGGAATTGACACCGAAATTGATTGACAGTCGGCCAAATACATACACATTCACAAAAGCACTGGCGGAAACAATGTTTCAGGGTAAGAGTGGATCTCTTCCATCTGCTATTGTCAGGCCGTCAATCGTAGTGTCATCGTTGAGAGAGCCAGTGGCTGGATGGGTGGATAATTTGAATGGTCCAACTAGACTTGTCGCTGCAATTGGTAAAGGATTATTCAGAACAATGCTTTGCTATGAGAACAAGGTTGCTGATTTAGTACCAGTGGATATTGTCATAAATCTTATGATATGCGTAGCATGGAAAACAGCAACCCATCGTATTGATACTATTACAGTCTACAATTGCTGCACTGGCCAACAAAATCCAATCAATTGGAAACAATTTTTGGAATTAATAGTCAAATACAGTCGAATACATCCTTCCAATGAAGCTGTACGGTTTCCAGGTATTCACCGTCATAGATACTCGGTGATTAATAATATATCTGGAATATTTCAGCACATTATACCAGCGCATATTCTAGATTTTATTGCTCGATTGAAGGGCTCTAGGCCAATTATGCTGCGTGCACAGGCTAAATTTTGTAAAGCCGCCAGTGCCTTCGAGTACTTTACCACTCAACAGTGGAATTTTAGGGATGATAACGTCAGAAAACTTGGTCAGCAATTGGATGCCGAAGATAGTCAAACATTTATGTTTGACGTTAAACAGATTGACTGGCCATCATATGTAGAGAATTATATACTCGGAATACGACACTTTATTTCCAATGAGAGCCCGGACACACTGCCAGCAGCTCGTGCGCGAATGATGAAGTGAGTATAGTCACAATTTATCACAACTTGTTGTATTGATAACAATTTTATTTATTTATAAAAATTTTATTGTAATTTATTTTCATTACAGATTATACTGGATTCAAAAGATAATTCTGTTTGGAACAATACTAATTATTTTCCGTGTAATACTCTTTTGCATTTCCCTTGCCTGATCAGCGTGGTTCACACTCTTGTCAATCGTGCTTCATATGTAGATCATATGATTGTTTGACGGCTCAATATCCGATATCCACTGAGATATCATCATTATCATCGCCATCATCTATGTCAATAATAACAACAGCACCATGGTTATCATGATTCTCATGAAAAAACAATGGTTATCATTGATATGAACGGTAAGCAGGAGCAATTATAACATTTATTATATCTTTTTATTTGAGGAAAATTGGCAAATTATAACTGATTCATGTTGTTTGGATCTCAATCAATCTAAACGCTGTCTGATCAGAATCAAGAACGAGAAGGCTCTGTTGCAAATCCGCTAAGATAATTATTATTGATATTTATTTTTTCCAAGGGGTTATTTCATGAGAATCATGGTAACTTATCACGATTATCTTGAAAAAACAATGGTTATCATTGATATGAACGGTAAGCAGGAGCAATTATAACATTTATTATATCTTTTTATTTGAGGAAAATTGGCAAATTATAACTGATTCATGTTGTTTGGATTTCAACCAATCTAAACTCTGTCTGATCAGAATCAAGAACGAGAATGCTCTGTTGCAAATCCGCAAAGATAATTATTATTGATATTTATTTTTTCCAAGGGGTTATTTCATGAGAATCATGATAACTTATCATGAAATAATAATGTTCATGATATGGTAAAATTGACGATAAAATTGAAATAAAGGGATAAAAAGGGGTAATTACGTATTTAAATACATAAGTATTTACATTATCTAAAATAATAAAATAGTTTTGTTTTTTTTTCATGATAACTTATCATGATTCTCATGAAATAACCCCTTGGAAAAAATAAATATCAATAATAATTATCTTTGCGGATTTGCAACAGAGCATTCTCGTTCTTGATTCTGATCAGACAGAGTTTAGATTGATTAAAATCCAAACAACATGAATCAGTTATAATTTGCCAATTTTGTTCAAATAAAAAGATATAATAAATGTTATAATTGCTCCTGCTTACCGTTCATATCAATGGTCAAACTTCTTGAAAATCTCCCATTGAACCTAATCCATCATGACAATGTTGAATTTCATAAGCTAACCATTCCCACTGAGACTTGAATGATAACTATGTAGTCATATTGTCCTGAGAGTGCAATTGTGTCTCTCTGACGATAATGAATAAGGAAAAATGATTATTGGATTATGGTATTTTTACTTACAAAGCGATTTGATAACCCACTTTTGGAGAAAAAAATTGCTGGATTAATTTGAAATATTTCCAATTATTTTCATTTCTCTTTCCTTTTGAAAGTATGTTGTTAACATTCTAAGTCACTAAACTTCTCTTTAGTGTCCAAAAAAGAATGTTATTTTCTGAATTCTTTATTTAGAGATGAGGGCGATCGTTATACTCACTGCGAGGATACAATGTAGTTTCTCAACATTTTATGGAAGACTGATACTCCTTACCTCGCTTGTCCGAAGAGAGCAGGGGGAGGAGCTATGGTGAAATCGATAGGGAATTGGTGGGGATGGGAATTTATTTATGAATGACACGATCACGCGAGGTATTACTTTGTGGAAAAAAAAATTCACTGGAGCCAGAGGTGTTACTCACGTATTTGGTGTCAGGCAAATTGCATCGTCTTATAAATGATACGATTACGCGAGGTGTTTCTTTGTGGAAAAAAAAATTCACTGGAGCCAGAGGTGTCACTCACGTATCTGGTGTCAGGCAAATTGCATCGTCTTATGAATGACACGATCACGCGATCACGCGAGGTGTTTCTTCGTGGAAAAAAAAATTCACTGGAGCTAGAGGTATCACTCACGTATTTGGTGTCAGGCAAATTGCATCGTCTAGACTCTATGGCATCATCACCGGGGGATTCTTTTGCAGTAAAATTAACGGCTTTCTTCATACGATGTTGTGGTTTTTGGGCCGAAGACATGGAATTGGGAAGAAGAATTATGGATGGAATTTTTACATATTCAATTATTGCACTTTTATTCGCATCTTGTGTGACTATGAATGATCTTTATCATTGCTACGGTGATTTCAATGTGAGTTATGAATCAACTTGTATATAGGAAGATATCTGATATAGAATAAGGCTGGCGGGAGTTTAGCCTTCGGGAATCATCGAATTCTAATTCTACGATCTGGAACCCAAACCCCGTAGAGTAAACTCTTGCCATTTGCAACTTTGATTTGAGTAATATTATCTCTCTTTCATTATTATTAGAGTAAAAAGATTCAATTTTCATTAATAATACGACAAGATGTTGAAAATTATTGGATATTTTCCGATTGTTTCGTTGAGGGAAATATATGAGTAATAAATTCTTTTATTTTTATTTATTTATCAGTCATAAATTGGTCAACTATTTTGTAGAAATTCACCTATTGCAGTCTCAATGTTGTTACAGTAGGATTTGGTCTGTATAAACTTGTTGCATTCTCAACGAAACGTAAAAAGTTTCTCGATCTAATTTATCATGCAAAACAACATTTTTGGTTTTGTGATTATGATGATTACGATGCTGAAATAATGAATAAATATATGACGAGATGTGCTGGTATTATTATATTTGCAATAATTATGTGTCACTTAACAATCATAATTTATTTCGTCAAGCCTTTGATAGGCAAGTAATTGTTGCCATTAATCATCAAAATTTTGACAATGATGAGAAGATTGACAAATAGTCACTGTTGATAATTCATTATAGCAAATCAAGGTCAAAATGAGAGCGATAGAATTTTACCTTTTCAACTTTGGATTGACTTTCCAGTAACGCTGACACCATGGTACGAGATTTTGTACATTATCGAGGTATAAATGACAATTAATAAAATATATACGATCAGTGGATGAAATAAAAAGATATTTTAATCGTTCACAGATGTTCTCAGGCTATCACTGCTGCATTTGCTATTTCTGCTTTGATAATTTTTTGTGCCTCATCAATATCACTCTCGTTGGACAATTTTTCATACTACAGAAGGCCTTTCGGAATATTTATGATACAGACAATAATAATTATAATCGGGCACGTTTCGTTAAGTGTGTTAAGAAGCATCAACAGCTGACACTTTTTACAGAGGATTTGAATGAACTCTATAGTGATGTTATCCTCGGAGTTGTAGTTCTTCTAAGTTTCTTGATATGTCTAGAGTTGTATCAACTGATGATGGTAAAATTATTTACATTGAGAATTCTTAATACATTAATATTGAATTAACATCCTAATGATAATTATCTGTTCATCATTTTGTGACACTCAAGACCGTTGGTGAAACACTTACTCGAATTCACTACTGCGTATACGCTGGTGGCAGTGTAACTCAACTATACTTTTTCACACTAACATGCAATGATCTAACAGAAGCAAGTTTAGCAATATTTGATGCCGCCTATGATGTACGATGGTTTGCTATTGAATCAAATGTTGAAGAAAGAAATGCTCTGATGAAGGATTTACAGTATGTCATCATGAGATCACAGAAAGCTAGCACTTTGACTGTTGGAAGTTTTGCACCTGTCACTCTGATGACATTCACAGCGGTAAGTATCATATCCATCAATTCCGATTCTGATTCTAGGACACTTGTTCCCCGGACAAAATCTCCCGGACAAAATTTTCCGGAAAAAATCTCCCCGAAAAAAATTTCCCCGGACAAAATCTCCCCGACAAAAATTTCCCCGGAAAAAATCCCACAAAAAAACAATGCTAGTTCATTTAGTAGCGAGAGTGTGGTAGTGATTAATCATGAGTAATTTCATCTCGTATCTCCTATGTCGTGTTTTACACGAAGCACGAGACATATGGCACGAGACACGAAACACGAGATATGCGACACGACACACGAGATACGAGACACAAGACATGAGAGCAGAAAATGAGAATGGGACATGAGAGCAGAAAATGAGAACGGGATACGCGACACAAGGCACGAGCAACGGGTTGAGATTACTCATGATCAATCACTACCGCACTCCCGTCACTAAATGCATAAAAAACACAAGGCTCGAGCAACGAGGCACGAGAGCAGAAAATGAAAACGGGAAACGAGACACGAGACACAAGACACGAGAAATGAGACACGAGACACGAGATACGAGACACGAGACACCTTAATTATTGACAAAAGTTTTGTATTTTTGATTGAAATTTCCATGTTTTTCTCTTTGTGTAATCTGATGTTGTGTCATTATTGAATGAAGACCCCTGTCGTTGAGGCATTCTGCTGTGTTTACTCTTGTTTTTTCAGCTTTCTTCTGAAATTTTATAATTGTCAATACTTTATAAGGCGTCTATGTCGGGAGCATTGGTAATTTTATCCAGGGAAAATTTTTTCAGGAAAATTTTGACCGGGGAAATTTTGTCCGGGAAATTTTCTCCGGGGAAATTTTTTCCGAGGAGATTTGGTCTGAGAAATTTTGTCCGGGAGATTTTGTCCGGGGAACAAGTGTCCGACTACCCCGATTTCTTTGCTAGCATCAAGGGATATGAGTCACTCCAGAAATCATGGCACCATTACGTGATGAAATTGTTGAAATCTAGTGATTTCCAATCTGGACATCAGTCCAAGTCACACACTCTGGATCTTGAAGTCATTGTAATCAAATTTTCTTGAAATCATGGTGTCACTCAATCATGAAGTGAATAATCCCTTGGACAAAACAAATATCAATAATAATTATCATTGCAGATTTGCAACAGAGCATTCTCATTCTTGACTTTGATGAGACAAAGTTTGAATTAGTTGGAATACATGAATCAGGGTTATAATTCACCAATCTTCTTTAAATAACAACATGTAAGGTTCTCATATATAGCCTCATCATATGTGCAACTGGTTATCAACTAATAATGGTAAGATCAGTTGTGATATCCAGAGTGTCTCAAAATGATCAGTAGGATTGAATTCAAGACATTGGTTGATAAGTACTCAATTAATAAAGTTAACCAGTAGTAGAGACGGTAGGCGGGACTTGCATTGAAAGACACTCCCGATCTTCCAAAAGAAAATTAGTATCTCTGCTCAATTCAATTGATTTATCAATTCGTTTGGAATTACTGCATCCGAGTTTCTTGATTGAATTGATAAATCAATCGAATCGAGCAACGCAGACCTATTTTTTCATAAAGATAGGGCGGGACTTGCAGTGCAAGACCCGCCTACTTCTTCCCTGATTAGTTAACTACATTGTTCAGTACCTTATTAATCCTCTTTCGTTCTCTGAAACGTCCAACAATCATTCTGGGACAGACTGTATAATAATCATTCATTGTTGTTCAACATTTCTCATCGTTCGATTAATGATCAATAATCAATTAATTGTTTTCCAAGCCTGGAAATATTCGAATAAGACGTATAAAGTTTGCAATGTACATGGGAGGATGCTTATCACAATTACTCTCCTTTGCATTCACATGCCACAATGTTTCCTTGGCCAGTATTGACGTCGATGAAGGGCCATACAACTCCAACTGGTACAAGAAGAATGATTCCGAAAAATCTCGATCATTGACAAAGAATTTTATAATAGTGATCATGAGATCTCAGCGTCCGTGTGGACTGACAGGAGCTGGATTTTTTCCCGTTACGCTGGACACATTGAAATCGGTGAATAAAAATTTCAAGATGCAATATTAATTAATAACCCATCAATTAATTGATTCACAGGTACTCACAACTGCTTTTTCATATCTAACGCTGATTAAGGAAAGTAGTACAGTGACGGCTGACTGATGTTATTTTATTAATTAGAGTAGTGTTTGGAGAGATAGTTAATGGATAGTTAATGATTATTGTAAATGGTATTTTTACTTACAGAGTTATTAAATATTTGATAACTCATTTTTTGGAGAAAAATAGCTGGATCAATTAGATATTACCAATTACTTTTATTTCACATTTTTCAGTTCAAGGGGGCAAAAGCGGCTGTGGGCTCACCGTTGGGGGGAAAGAATAGGGAAATATTAACTCTGAGAGGAAGGGAAATATAACAAGTACTCACGGCAATTGCCTAAATACGACCACGTGTGATTCCACGCTTCGGCCAGACACGCAATTCTGCTTCGAAGATTCTGGAGCCTCTGCTCCTTCTCCTGGTTCCGGGCACGACCAATAGTACGGCCAAAACGTCAGCTAAACTCAGACCCGAGCTCTATGCTCTTCTTCTCGTATTTTATAATAGATAATCACGACTAATTAAGCCCTAACGCACACCCACGTGCATACACCAGGGACGGTTGATACGAGAGTGTCCCTTATTCTCCTCTCTACTTCTTTCCGCCTTTCTTCGGCCTCTCTTCGGCTCCGTTCGGCTACCCTCGACCTTCTCATTCGCCACTCGTCGGCATTCCTCGAGATTCGGGCCTCTCTCGACTTCAGATGAAATAATAATAATAATAATAATAAAAATAATAATAATAATAATAATAATAATAATAATAATAATAATAATAATAATAATAATAATAATAATAATAATAATAATAATAATAATAATAATAATAAAAATAATAATGGTAATATCTAATTGATCCAGCTATTTTTCTCCAAAAAGTGAGTTATCAAATATTTAATAACTCTGTAAGTAAAAATACCATTTACAATAATCATTAACTATCCATTAACTATCTCTCCAAACACTACTCTAATTAATAAACTAACATAGCACATAAGAATATAAAGAACACGTCAAAAATTATTCTAAATTTAGTCACTCTAAAGAAATAGGCCGTTATAAATAGACAGCTGAAGAAAAACGCTATTAATTCTAAAATCAAGAGCCATGAATACTCACTACTTTCATTTTTTTCATGAATGGAAAACAGTTGTTTTATACTTTTAATTTCTTTCCCCGTGATATTAACATTTTTATTTGAATTTTTAAATATCAATTAACAGGTCAACCATAGGTCGACACTAGCCAATGAGTCAGATTGTCCTACTTCCCTAATATTTAAAATCAATCCATCCTCGAATATTCCTATACTATCGTCCAGCCGGTTTTGCTTGGCCACCACAAATGAGCCCAAATTCAGGTTCCGTTAGCTCTTCCAACTCATCCCCTCTCCCAAAAACGATGAACAAAAATTTTGCCCCGCGGCGAAGTACAGATTACGATTTCGGTCATTCAGTAATGGTACCCCGTCCAGTCGGCTTTGGTGACCCATTTTTCTTCTCGCCAAGTTCCTCCATAAGCCTTAGACTAATCAACAATTACACTCGTTGTTTTGACCACATAGATTTATATAGCTGTCTCCAACAGTGAATAGTTTTGATTCCTTAAAAGAGTTATGAGATTCATAACCGTCGTCAACCTTGAAATTTTCAATTGAGATTATGAGAGACGTTGGAAAGTGATACACCTCATACACCTCATACTGGATGGAGAAGAATAAGTACGATACAATTCTGCAGAAAAAAGCAATGTAACGATCACTTTTTTTTATTTATTGCTAGTAAATTATTTCAATAGAATAAGAAACGTAAAACGCGACATGAAAACTGAAAATGAAAAAAATGTCTGTCGCTTTCTCCGTTCTCTTATATCACAATATATACATTTGAATGCACTAATAACAGCGCGCCAACTCCGAGCCTGACTGAAGTTAGGTTGGATCGGCGCTACCAACTTCGTGACTCCAATCTGACTCGTTCACTTTTGGAGATAATGTAAATCAGGAAAAAATGGATAGTGGCTGCGGCTGCTATGTGCGTATATCTTCCTTAATATTGATCCGAAAAATATAATGATTATACCAATGGAAAGCTCGTATGCGATTTATATGATGTAACTAAGCGTAGTTTTCATGTTTACTGTTTCGTTTTCTTTCAATACAAAGAGGATCATTTGGATGTAGTGGAAGGGGAAGTTGCGTCGTGTATAGATACACAGTAGCGCTCGGCCTCAGTTGGAGAGTCGCAGTCAAAACTTTTCCTTGGCCGATACGCTACCGCATATCTCGATGAAGATATGGAGCACCCATATCCTGAGATCATCTGCGTGAGGTAGTAGTTGACCTCACCGTCATCGAGACTCAGCCAAACATTTACTTGTGGAATAAGATGGCACGTTCACCTGCCATTCGTTGTGGTATCCTATACAGTATTTGCCATCGGCGTATGCTATTGCGCCGCTCCTCTGATCTGGCTTCTTCGTGGTTAAAATTGAGTGATCCTTTTTGCCGGTAAAGGGCTTTCTTTTCTTCACCTAGTACTCCAATAAGCAGCATCCTGGTAGTACAGGTCCCTGATCATTATCAAAAGCAAATCCTGCCCAAATTGTAAAAAAAAATTCAAGAAAGTTGTCAACACTTGAAGTTATACAATTTCCCTCACAAACTCATGGAATTAGATTGTGAAATATGAGAATGAAAGAAAAAATTTACATCACGACGAAATATTTAATGGAAAACTGAATTATCGTCAAATTTCAAGTTGATTTCTCGACTTTGAATTTTCAATGATGACGATTTGTATTCTATTCACTTCCAGAATCAGATATGCTTCTTTTCAGATTTTTATTAGCTTCCTCTCTTTACTCACAATAATGAGGAAGAAACCGGGAAGTTATTGTTGCGGTCCGCTGAACGGGTCACACTAATATTGCAACGCACTCACCCATGTAAGCGAACTTGCGAGCGACCAAAAAAGTGGGCCTAGTTTCAGGCCCAGTGATTTTAACGACACCATTAGAATACAAAAAGATCAAGTATTTGAATATATCAACAACCACACAGCAGTGAAGGAACTGGAAATTACTGAATATTACACATCAAATCGCTTAATGCTAATGCTATTTTAATATTTTTTTATACAACTACCTTCGTCTATGTAAATTCATACTTGATTCGTTTCCTGATATAATTCAATCATTATAAATAACAATATCAATGGCAGGGAAAAACTCTCCAGTGCATATATAATCCTACTTATGCAATGACCGATAACCCTCTCATACATTTTATTGTTCTGGGCATCATTGGTCGTCTCCCTCATCACATTGACAGTTCTTCGTGGGACTGAATAGTAGAAAAAATTGGTAATATTGAAGAAATAGGAAGACCAATAAGCGTGAATTTGTTAAATAAATATGCGATAAATTTTTCAGTAAACAAGCAGAACTAAAGAAAAGTGAATGCCAAGTTCTTGGGAAGATTATTATTTCCCAGTAAATAATTCATTCAACAATCTTGTCACATCCGATGTAACTCATTAGCAAAGATTGAGGATAATAGTTTGAATTAATTCAGGATTGAAGATAGGAGGAAGTGATTCGCATGAAACTCATAATTTTGTCTACAAGAGACAAAATTGTTCTTAATTCAAATTTTTAAATAAACACACCGATGTAAATTGCTATCATCACTCGAATTCTGGCAATTATGTGCGACTGGCTGATATCTATAGGCCAGGTCTGATGAATTCCTGTACCATCTTCAACTTTAATATATTAAGTCGAGGAATTTGATTCGTGAAAAGATTTCGAGTGGACTCAAATGACTCTCAGCTGGTACCGTTAGTTAAAGAACGAAAACTTTTTTTGAATGGCCGCTTTGTGATTCGAGAACAGGTCTATAGCGAGACCGAAAAACGGAAATATTCAACACTTATTATTTCATTTTCGATCCATTGTTATCAAATATATGAGATGGCATCTATGGCATCTTCGCGATCATATTGTTTTTTTTCTTTATTCAATCCTAATATGAGTTCTTGAAAATATAATCCTTACCCTGCTGAGAGACCGTGTTCTATGCGATGCCGAAAGAAATGAGAAATTTTCTTCTAACTTCAAGATAAACACGAGGGTAACACCGTCCACGTTGATAATACAGTGTTATGAAATAATGTGGTTGTCTACACTTCCGTCCATGGGGAACTGCGAAACTTTATTCCTGGCAAATACACTATTGACTTACATTACTCAGCAAATGCATTCCACAATTTTTGTCAAATGTTTATGAAGGTAATAAAATGACCATGAATGTTGTAGATGAAATTTAACTTGTTCCACTCCGTTGAAATATTCGTAAAAATAATTTTAAAAAATTTCGGCAATTTATTTCACAATATGGAACATTTGAACATGATTAATCAAATCCTCAACAGTTTTTTTCTTCGAAAAAATATGACACACTGCATTGATACTGCTGATAACTGTCGATAAATTCGAAAACAGAAGCATGTTGAAATACCGTCGAAACACAGTTGAGCTTTTGGCGCGAGGGAAAGGTGAACGTTATTACAATGGTGGGGGCAGCTATCGTCCAATAGTATCGCCTCGCCCTCCACTCGAGTAACTCTGAATAATGTCTTTTGCTTTCGAACATTGTTGGTGGTATGGGATACGTACTTTAACAGCATTCCCGCGAGGTTCTTCAAGGCCTCACTCCAACGTCGATTTCACTCTTCGATCGGAAATTACTTTTTCGATCAGTTTTCTTATTATTGTAAGTACAAACCAAAATTTTCGTAATTATTTTCAATACGTGTCAATTACCTCTCCAATTGAGAATATATAAATTTTTAATATATTAAAATGTAACCAGTTTTTTCTTCAAGTCAAAAAAAAAAAAAAGTATCAAAATTCGTTGACTTCCAACTAGAAATTGTGATTCTTGCGAGTTTCAATTAATTATTGCCAATTTGCAATATTGATTTTTTATATAAGAAATATAATTAGTTTCCTCACAATTATTATAATGCATTCTGTCATTCTTCAGAATATAACGTCTGGTGTGGATCCTCTTACATCAGAGCCATGGCGAGTTTCATGAAACTTGTCGTCAGCAATTACAATGAAATTCTGGAGTCGACTAAAGGTAAACTGTCATCGCTGTGAGAAAAAATATTGCCAAGGAGTTCGCACTCAATAAACATATATTCTTTGCAATAATGCCCGTCGTCAGGCATTGAACGCAAACCTTTGACCATCATTAGTGAATCATCGTTTGTCTTTTACATATCTTATTAATCTATGCGCAATACCGTAGCGATTCAAATCTATTCATGCAACTTTACAGTTTCAAGCGTACATTAAACTGAAGAAAAACGCTTGTACAATTTTGAAAAATAATCGGCAATATTAGTAGGAAATTATGTTCTACCTGAATTTTATACATTCAGCACATTGGTAAATATTAATACTACTTTTTTGCATTTTCTTTTTGCCAAATTTGAATAATACAATTCATTCGATTGACGTTTAGAAATCGGATTTTTTTTTTTTCGAAACAGAGTAAAGGAATTGTCAAATAGTTTTCCAAATTATAGGTATGACAATGAAGAAATTAACTTTTCTCTCAAATTCGTAAAAATTTTCTTTTTACATTTTTAATGAAAGTTTCTTACGAAAGTTGCGAGTCTCACTATAAGAAAGACGTTTCCAAGGATCCATTATTATCTACGCCTACAATTTGAATTGAGTAATTTAATTCCAATGTCGATAGCTTGATCTCTTGTCGGTTCTTCTGTGGCTTACATCAAGGATGTTAAATTACAAACGTATTTTTTCAATCTACAGATCCAATGGTCGACGAGTGGCCACTTATGAGCTCGCCCGGACCTGTTCTACTCATTCTTGGTGTCTATCTCTTATTTGTCCTAAAAATTGGACCGAAAATGATGGAGTCGAGGCCACCATTCCAACTCACGAATATACTCATTCTGTATAACGGGTCACAAGTTCTGTTCAGCATTTGGCTTGCGACATTGGTAAGAATGTTCTCTTTCAAGACACAAAAAAATCTGTAATTTACGTTTATCACTCGTAGGATGTCCAATATCATAATTTCAGATATGAAAATCGGAATTCACGGATTAGAAAGTCGTAGATTACAGTAAAAAAAAAACGTAATTTACGACTGAATCAAAGGTAATTCACGACTGAATTGAACGTAATTTACGTTCAAGAAATCGTGAATTATGATTGAAAAAAACGTAAGGGAGGGTAGGGCAAAACGGACCCATATGCCGGTATTTGTTACCTTCGACCTGGTCCACCTGGATGAATTCCCCAAAACAAAACAAAAACGAACGAAACCTTAACGTAACTGGCAAACAAGAAAGAAATTGTTAATTTTTTGATCAGTGATCCATTTTGCCCTAGAGGTCCGTTTTGTCCTGCATTTTATTTTGTCCTCGCAATAAAAGGGAACCTATCTCCGATAAGCGCTTTTCACGAATACATTTATTGTAATTTAAGGTCAAACTCATCGTAATTTATGAATTAAAAAACGTAAATTAAGGCAAAAATCGTCTTAATTTACAAATATAAAATCATAAATTACGGACATTTGGTCGTTATTTACGACAATGGTGAGCGTAATTCACGTTTTCATTGATAATCGTAAATTACGATTATGGAAACGTAAAATACGATTTCTTAATCGTAATCCAGGTTTAGATTTTTCTGTGTAAATATTCATACGAATTTTGGTTGCTGACAATGAAATGCATTCATTGATTTTTTTCTTTTCAGGCCCTTGAAGCAGATTTTCTGAGTTATATATTCACGAAAACCTGCACTTCTGCAATAGTAACCGATAAGAACCATCAACGCATGGTGAAGACAAATTAATCATCGATTATGCGAATATTACACAGAGAAAAAAAAATCTTCTTTAAGGGAAAGTCACCTGTTTCAATATTTCCCTGAAAGTAAGAGAAAAAACCTGCATTTCAAAACACATTTTACTTAAATTAAGTAAAAAATCACTCATTACAAGGGAAATGATAGTAAGGGCTGAGACTCCCTTAAAACAAGTGACTTTCCTTTGAAACGAGTGACTCTTCCCTTAAAACAAGAAATTTTTTTTCTCTGTGTCGATTGAACTTTTGGATCCATATTCAAATGAAAAAAAATTTTTCTTCACAGTTGACATCAGCCGCCTGGTGGTATTTTTTCTCAAAAATCATAGAATTGCTAGACACGGTAAGGACATACTGATATCGTGATTAAACACATTACTATTCGACTACTTCCATTTTCATAATTCACACGTATATGTGAAATATGAAAATGTAGTCAATTTACGTTGGTTTGGTTCACGTTTCTTCTAACTAATTTTTCTATCGTTCAATGCCACAATTGTTGATATAGCCTTATCGTCACTACTCAGTACTCGTTTTATCATAACAAATATTACCTCTTTTCACAACAACAATTATTCGATAATAGTTCGAATTTCTCATCAATTGTAGAAATATTGTTGGGAATAGCAATTTAGTTGAAGAATCGCCGTAATTAAACTTTGTTACTCAGCTGCGATTAATTTTTGTTGAGCCGTAAATTTGATTACTCAATAATTTACAACTATAAATATATTTTCTAGGTATTCTTTGTTATGAGGAAAAAACAAAATCAGGTGACATTTCTCCATGTCTATCACCATACAATAACAGCTCTGTTCTCGTGGTGCTATCTGAAACTTCTTCCTGGTGAACAGGGACTTCTCATTGGATTCCTCAACTCTACAGTTCATATTGTCATGTACACTTATTACTTGATTGCCGCGATGGGTCCACAGTATAGAAAGTACCTGTGGTGGAAAAAGTACATGACTTGGATCCAACTGGTAATTAATTCTTAATTAATTAGTAGTGATTTATTGGTCCAAAACTAATTGATGATTTATTTTGGAAATATCGTTCGAGTACTGTAGAAATTGATCAAGAGATTTTTTGCCTATAACAATTTCGAAAGCTACGAGGAAGGTCCTCATACACAGACCAGAGAGAGAGAGACACCTGGATCTCTCCATTTCTAAAATATTTGCAACAAAATCTCTCCGTAGATTTGCCTCATCACCTTTCATCAATTTGATTAATCAGATAAATTTTCTCTACAGGTCCAATTTTGTCTGATGCTTGTTTATCTCATGTCAATTCTCGCGATGGACTGCCCACTACCAAAGGCTCTCACCTACTTCTTCGTCACGAATGTAGTCATCTTCCTGTACCTCTTCAGTGATTTCTATCGGAAAGCTTACACAAAGAAAAACTCTATGAACAAGGAGATATGAGTGATGAAGAATCAACCCACCGCACTATGCAAAAAAGAAGAAAGTGAATATTCTGAGATTAGATGCTTGAGGTTAAATCATCACTATGAAGATATCGAGAGTGAAAGATCGATGAATTACCTCAAAATGCCTCAAATTTATTGTTGAAGTGCCAATGAAAATCATTCGTTCATTTAGAAGAGTTAGAAGCTGTTGATTGTTATGAGGAACATCCCATCACCTAAATCAATATATTTATATCCTTCAAAACTTGGACTCTCTCCCTATCTGCAATTTTTTTTTTTTTCATTTTTTGGATATTTCTCACAAATTATTGATCGGATTGGTGCGTAAAGTATAACGTATTTCCGTCATTACAATTCATTGACTTAAAAAATTTCATCACCGTAAACCCATTTTTTTTTTTTTACATTTTTGTAGAAATCCACGAAACTCTGGAGAAACAGCAGAAAAATAAGCTTGCGATGATGAAGTTTTGCGAGTCAATGAATAATAAGGCAACGAAAAAACCTTATATCTTCCTGCACCAATCCAATCAATAATTTGTAATAAATATTGGTGAACGAGCTATTTACTCCCAAATTAAAATTCTCTGGAAAAAATGTCCCTGCGAAAATTCTCCTGGCAACAATTCCCTCCGGTGAAAATTCCCTTGCAAAAAATTCCTTTTGTAAAAATTTCCCTGTGGAAATTTCCCCTAATTGTCTTTCGGTTTAATCGTTGAATGGGAAAGTGTTGCAAATCTCGTTGAAAACAATACCACACACCCAAAAAATATTACAGGGCCCTCAAATTTATGCGTCCTCTCTTCTCGATTTCTTGGAGGAATCTATCCGGGGAAGTTTTTTCCAGGGAATTTTTTGTTTGGGAGAGATCTTTCTGAGGATTTTTTCTATAAGAATTCTAAGATCCGATAGAAAATGATTTATGGAAAAAATCCATATAGAAAATCTGAAATCCTATAAATTTTGGAATTTTTAGAGGAAAAACAACCTATAAGAAAAGTTCAAATTCTCCATAGCATTCCTATAGGATTTCTTATAGGACTTTTTCCTACGTGCTACAGTAATTTTTTCATATATTTGCAGGAATTTTTCCCGTATTTATAGGAATTTTCCCGATGCTGCATAAGAAAATTGTGAATGCTTGCCAAATGAACCAATTTTACTGTGCTAGCACCGAAATTTCCACCGTCGTCTTTATCCGTGCATAAAGGAATTAATTGAATCGAATGATATTGTTAAAGAATCAGAATTCCTGAAAATTATGTGATTAGTACACTCAAAAAAAAAAAACGTCCTGACTCAAGTATAATTTTCCGACTTGGCCACTTTCTACCTGAATCTATTCAATTTCGTACTTAAGGTAGGTCGAAGAATCGGATTGATTAAGGGAGAGTCATTCTACTTGAAAGAGGTAGATAATCGACTTGAATCACTACTTTTTTTTTCGGGTGTAACTATCTCATTCCGTCTATTTTTTGGAGAACCATTTCAGCAGCCAAAGGCTGCCAGCATTCAGAGTACTCGGGATTCAGACCCATGGAAATAAAAAATCCCATGAAAACCAGGAAGATCTATAATCAAAAATAATATATCTATTTATATATATATTGACAAAGTTGCGATTTTTCCATTTTACCAAAAATGTATTAGTGACTGACATATTTTGCCCGCTCATTTCACGTTTCTCTTACATCGTTTGTTATTTATTATTATCATGTATGTTGCCAAATATATTAGCTTCCATGTTTACATTGAACGACTGAATGAGTAAAATTAAATTGTTTGAACACTAACTTCAGTCTTACTTTATTACAGCGCCCGTGTTAAAATAAATTCTTCCAAAAAACTTCTTAAGAATATTCCAGCGAAATATTCTAAAAAGCTTCCAAAAATGAGACAATTGAGAATTCCAAAAGAATTCCCAAGAAATTCCAGAAAAAATCTTTTGGCCCATAATTGCGTGGGATTAAGGGGAGGATTTTGAAGACTACTATCTGAAATGCTCCCATGATTCTCGGGAGCTGGTATCACTAGCAATTAATACAAATGGAGTGTTTGCCTCTTTAAGGATAATCCGTAGCATTTTCATCGAATCAATAGTCATTATCTGTGGAGGTGCTACTCAACATTTTCAACCTGTGTGTGGACTCTACCAGGAGACGATCTCTAGGTCAACCAAAGCGTTGTCATTAAGATTCTTCAAGGACTCTGAGCGATTCTGAACAGCGAAAGATAACTGAATGTCAACTTATATAATCTCGCTAATCTCCCGTGTAGACAGTGTGCCCCAGGGCGAATCTTTCCATTTTAACACTTATTTTCCTGAGAATTTCAACTAATGAAGATGGTACAAATCATGTACATCCAAATCTAGGAGATTATGAACATGTCGATTTCTGAAAATACTGCTGAAAATGTCGGAAATGGCAATTACTGAAATTTAATTTATAAAAAATTCCCAGGAAAGCCATCTTGACTCTTCTAGATGATAGCAAGAGTTAGAGGGAAAAAGCGCGCTATCAATCCAGCGATCCACTAATTTTTATTGATGGACAAATTATTGTCCCTCTGTTTGATGCTCCTAATTTGATGAAATGCGCGCGTAATAATTTCCTAACAAAAAATGTTGAATTTCAAATAGTCAATAGTAAAAATCAAATAGAATGCAAAACTGCGAGATGGGAACACATAATTAAAGCCTATGAAATTGATTAGAGTCACGAACTGTCGAGGAAGATGCCAAAATTGTCTGACCTCCACGTGTACCCAGAAAAATTGCACAATAACAAGACGAAAGTTTCTCTCAGTACCCAAGTTTTCAGTAATAACGTTTCATCAAATATGTTTCTCATGGCTTTAATGCAAACCAAAAGTTCAACAAGTAATCTCATGCCACCTCCTGAAGCAGGTGATACTGCTCATTTTCTATCCTTTTTCAATGATTTATTTGATTCGGTAAACGGTGTAAAGTTGGCATAGTATCAAATTCCAAAGCAATCATCAAATGAGGAATAGAACAGATACATTAAATTCCTTCAGTCAGTTGAGTTCATTCCAAAAAAGTCAGGAGATCGAAAAAAACCCATATTTTTAGTTAACTGGATTAATTCAATAGAAACATTTGAATTCATTAAGAAATTTATGAAGGATTTGAGTTGTGAGAATTTATCGTTACGAGCATTGAAGGATGCTCTGGAAAATTTCTTTGGCCAGATCAAGCAAATCGGTTTTCACAATAACGAACCTAATCCGATAACTTTCCATGGACATTATAAGAGCTTATTATTACAAAATTTTACTCAATATTCACGTAGATTCAACTGTCAGATGGATGAGACTTCAGGTTTCATTGTAGATTTTGAATGCCTCTTAGCTTCTGATGAAATCGCACGTCCCAGTACAATCTGTGCACTTGGTGATCTGGCCAAATTCCCCCTACATCACAAAAGTTGATACCAAATATTTCAAGATAGACGTTCAGAATTTTGCAGTAGAGATGTTTAATACTTGTAGTCCGTGCTTCCAACAATTTATTTCGATCCAAGTGGAAAATTGTGGGAACTTCCCAATTACTGATGAATTCCAGCACCCCCCGAAGGGATTTTTGTAGGTGGCGATTTAGAATGACGGGGGGAGGGGGGGGGGAATTCCTGCTAGTGGGGATTCTGAATATGGTGATTTCGTCGGGGGGATTTTGAAGCGGTGATTGTGAATTCGTGAATTTTGTCAAGTCACCCGATATACATGTATGGGCTACCTATCCTCAGAGTCAATAAAGCTCTAGAGACCGAGATAGCTCCGTCAAAATTATCACAATTTGCTTCTCTGATTGTTGAACTTGAACCAATGATCATTCAATTTCATTAATCTTCCTAACGATAGGTTATTCACACTCGTACATGCTTCATACGCATGAAACACGCTTGCGGCTTACGTCTTACATCTTATATTCATTAACTTTAGAGCTTTGACAGCTACTATTGGTAACTAGAATCTATACCGTCCACTTGAGAGATCGGGACGTTTGGAAGCAATACCATCGGTATTCGGTCGACTCCACTGAGCAATTATTTCTTGTGTTTCTTTTTGACACTTTTGTCGATGGCGGCACAAGCGAGTTTTTTATCATCATGTATATTCATATTCTCCATGATCGACAACATAGTGAATAATACCATCTGCAATCATAATTGGTAGATTTAATGATATTTTTGGCTACTGTAACTCCTTATTCCGATATTCTTCCAATTTTTTGACATCACCTGTGACTTTCATGTATGTTCATTCAAGTCTATTTACGAACGTTTTTCTTTGCCATTTCGTACATGGCCGTTGGTGAATTTTCTAGGCCCTTTGACACTATCATCATTGTATTCAACATCATTTGCATTTCCATTCAGCTTTCTTGTACTACTAATTTCCTCGGTACTCTTAGCCTGTTTTGGAGCATATGCTCTTTTGTAGAAATCGGAGAATAAGACATAAAAGAATGTAACGTTTGGGAGAATTAGGAGTAATGACCATCTTGGATATTCACAATCGTATATCAAAAGTTGGAGACTGTGAAGAAAGGCAAGACAAAATTGACCCTGCAAAAAATGGAATAAAAGCGCTGTTAGGAAATTGTTGAATAGAACTATTGCATTAAATTAGATCTGCTCGAGATATAAGCGTTACCATTTGTAATGTTGTGATATACTTCTTCCACCACAAATACTGTTGATACTGAGGTAGAGCAGCAGCCAGGAGATAATAAGTATACATTACGATGTGAACAAAACTGTTGATTACACCTGCAAAATTATTTCGTTCAAAGTAATGTTCTATATTTTATGGTTGCTCAATACCTACCGATAAATATTCCGTGACCACCTGGATAGTATTTCGTAGCACCCCAGGATATGAGTGGCATGACTGTATGATGATACATATGCAGAAATGTTATTTGCCTTTCCTTTTTCCTCAAGACGAAGAACACTGTATCTAGGAGCTCGGAGATTTTCGCAAGAAAGTAGATCCATACACCTCGTGCTACCTGTTGGATTGGATTAATTTCCATTATTTTTTGCATTCAAATTTAAACCAATCAGGCACTGTATTCGGGGTTAAGTATTATTTTCACGCCAGTTTCACTTCCATCATTCATCCGGCTACAGCCTCATCCTTTAAAATTAATCGTATAATTTTTCTCGTATTCTCCTGTGTAGCAACGATCGAAATAGGTTTTGCTCTGAAATCCCTCGTGCTCCGCGCTCGTAATTTTACCACGAAATAGTCTTGAAGCTGTTGGGGTATTACAACCGATAACCAATGAATCATAGAGAAAATTTCCAAGGACCTCATTTATAGTGAAATCTTCTAGCTACAGAAAAAATGTCTCCACGGTCCTAATATTTCAAAAATCACTGAATTGAAGTGACTACTGAATCATACCGAGTCATGCTAAATTATGCAAATTTCTTGAGAATAAGTCACGAAGAAGGGCCCCTGATTTCTGTCTTAAAACCACAATTTTCGTAATATTTGCATACATACTAAAATGAAAAGTTGAGTATATTGAAAATACAATGGATACCAACGGCATTGTCTTGACATGATTCCAAATATACTCACTCTAAGGGCTTCGGCTGAATTAGAGTAATCAACAGGTTCACATCTCCAACTGTATTTATTCAACCAGGCACCATCTAGCCCCTCCCAAAACAGCCATATACTCAGCAATACTTGTACAAGGTTGTACAGAATGAGAGTATTTCTGAGCTTGTATGGTTTCCTGTGTTCCATATAACGCGGTCCCCAAGATAGTACAAAGTATAGGTACCCGATCATTATACTCGCTCCTGGGACTGGTGAAGACATCAGAAACCAGTCCGTTGTCCTCGGATCTGGAAATTGTGTTTGATAAGACATTATCATAGGGAGAATTAAGAATTGAATGCATTTGTCTAAATATCTGGTGGAAAAACCGGTCTTATAGTTCATTTCGGTAATGAGTAAATTTATGGAAAATGTCAAGAGTTCTTTTTGTGGTTTATCGGATTTCCTACAAAAAAGTTTCACTTACCAGCCAGATCATAGAAGACGTAATTATAGAAGCTGACAACAGAATTATTAGAGATGTTTGGCATCTTAGTAGCTATGAGGCCTTTGCTGAAATTCATTGGGAATTCACCTAGAAAAGAAACATTTTTTTTACAAATGAACGATTACTGATTCTACATGTGGCGAAATTTTTATTGTATTGTTACATATCCTCCTCTTCCCCACCTTTCGAGCCCTCTAAATAGTTTAACATGGAGATATCCTTGATTATGATTTAACATCATATTGAGCATCTTCAGATGTTACGTGTATGAATGGAAATTACTATGAATAAATGGAAAAAAGTTGACAAATGAGTCAATCATAATTGGTGTGAACTTGGCTCCCTGGAAGAGTCAACAACAGGGGAATCTTCCAGTGATCGCAAAAATCAAATAGCCTGTATTAGAAAACAAGAACTTCTACTCATTATAATTCTCCTCAAACGTTCGGTAATCAGATGGGTAAAAAGCTAATGCAATGCGATCATTAATTTCTCTTGATCAGACGTGGTATGACGTTATTCGCATAAAAACAATACACGTGGAAATATTCCCTCGTCTATTCGAGCATCTGTTCATATACCAACGGCATTGATTTCCCAAACAATTACACTTAGGATTATCATTTGAGTAAAATAATTTCATCTTTAGGTGAAGTCAGCAATTGCACTTCTTTCACATCTTGAAGTCTCAAGTTAGCTAAATGGGAGGAGTTATTTGCAAATCATTTTGCAAATATCTTCGAAATTAAAAGGTTTCCGGAAATTCATCAGAAGAATTTTTATATAAGAAATTTCACAGGCTACAGAATAAGTCCTCTGATAAAATTTCGTAAAGCTCCGCATTGTTCAGAGATTTGTAAGATCATACAGAATTGAACTGACTTTCCAACTATATGAGCTTATATAGATTCTTATTCTTTGACTGTAGATCTTTCATTTGTTACTTAGATTGCCGTTACTGTGATGACGGACAATGAGAAGAAAAATACATGCAATGACACAATGATGGATTTTTCATTTGTATTCCTCCTGTAACGATTTAATGAGTTTGATGTCAGTTCATGTAAAAAAAAAAGGTCACAATCGTTTGTGACGAAGAATTCCCATACTTCATCTAGAAAACATGTTGACAGGAAATGACTGGAAACTTCATTTTTGTCTCCTTGAACTTAATTATGTGGCGACGTAGTACAATGTGGTACCTCAAGAATTTCGTACACATCATTCGGCAAATATTCCACTTTTTCAATAGTATAACTTTAAGTTAACATGCTATTCACCTTTGAGAGAGGATATATAAACCATGAGGTTGAGACGAAGAATTCAAATGAATGAAAATTGTGGACACACTTGTGTTCTATTAACCCTCGAGTGATCGCAGCTCTCCACCGACGGTGTCTGGTCCCTTGATGAGCGCCGCCCCGTCCCATGTATTCTACGATTTTGAAAAGGTTTTTGAAGGGTTAACAAAAAGAAAACTCTCGATATTATGGTAATGATGCTGTGATATTTCAAAATTACTAACTAAGTCATAACCGTACTCATAAATTGTGATTACGAATGAATTCCGTGCATCCAGTACGTTACAATTTATGTCTATATTCTCTCGATCCATAAGATTCACATTTATCTATGGTATAGTCAACCGACGGACAAATTTCATTCTGATCAATTGTTGTTTTGCACTAGTGTTCTTCGCGCCCAACTCTCGTTATTTCTATGCACATCTGCGGAATTGTTGTTAACATACACTTGGAATTCATTGACGGTAATTGTAATATACAGTTTCCTCACGTTGCAATACAAATATTCTTTCCATATTTTTTTATTATTGTTCGTGCAGATTTTTGTTGATGGTAGAGATGATTGCGGAGATACATATTTAGTAGTTGAAATGAAATGACGACAATAAGAGAAGTAGAAAAGAAGGAGGCCATAGTCTCCATGCGGGCCGCCCCGCACCGGAAAAAAAATATACGATTATTATATGTATACCCGAGTCGAAATATAAGTCCTCCTGAGTCTTCCTTTTGTCTTCAAAGATGTCGATTTCTTTTGTTTTCAGATTCTCTTTTTCCATTTTTACCCAACAACTTTGGTCTCCAAAGTCTTCACCAATTTTCGGAAACGACAGAAGTCTTCATTAAGTCAGTAGTTGTAGTTCCATTAACTTTATCTATGGAATACTAAGGATGACAAAATGAATACTTGCAACGACAACTGAATTGTGACGACTATAGTCTTCAAAAACCAAGGACTCATTAAGCAGGTATAAGGGTCTATGGAGCAATAAAGTCATAAAATTTTTACGATGGTACCCAATTTTTTTACTTAAGGTACATTGAAAGCTACAAGTGAGGTTAGGTGAACAAATTTGGTTGAAGGCTCGAAAAGTGATGGAAAAATTGGCATAAACCCTCAGATTCATTTTATATAATAATTAAACGGCTTATGCAGTGTTCTTGATGTCACTCTATGATCGTCAATGATTTTTTATAAAAATTGTTGGACGTCACCTAGCACTAGGCGGTCACGCAAGAGGGAGTGAGATACGTTATAATTTCTTGCGTTCAACGCATGTGTTTAACAGAGATTGAGATTGAAAATGTTTTGAGGCATGATTTAATGAATAATCACCATTGAAAGTCATTTGTCTATAATTCCCTACTCATGATCGGTATTACCCGTGTGGTAGCCGGTATTACTCGACTTGGTGGGTAATTCCGGACAGAACTACTTTTTCTAAAAAAATTTAATGTGAATAAATTATCAAATCATTCTTTTTTTTCTTGATGGACAATCAAATACAATGAATGAAATTTTACTAGAAATTTTTTTCATTATTGAGGAGCAATTTCAATAAATGATATGAGAAGTTCGACTTAAGTGACCGGTAATACTCTCTCCTCCCCTAGTTTCTGTAGTAGAAAAATGAGTCAGTCTATTTGAAATTATGGATTACATCGATCGATGTAAAGTTTCAAGGTTTTCAAACGTCAAGTGAATCTTCTAGACTTTAAAAACTGTCAACTGTCCACAGTTCTCGATGATTACACGTGTGTATTTTCTACGCGAGCACGAAAACGTTATGTCGACTTCCTCGTGCGTGCACCGCATGGCCTGGATTTGAATCGTTCGACGCGTGCCGTTAGAACTCCTACGTTCTTTCAAATTCATTTTCTCCTTTCATTCACATACAAATTCACAAATCTTTTTACTGAATATCTAATTCAGATAACAACTGTTGAATGATTATCGATAATGATACTTTTGCTGGATGAATGAAAGATGAATGATTGATAAAATTTGAAAATAAGTTAAAATCGCTCATCTCAATCTGATCAGACTGTTTTTATCGATAAATAATAATTAATGGACAAGCCTCTCTCTCTCTCAATCATTCTCCAAATCCATCCTCCTTCTCTCTCTCCCACCTAAACATTATCTCTGCACACGAAATGAATGTGAGTAATATCTATTGAAATGCAGTGATTCAAATGAAGAAAGGTGATGCAATATCAAGGTAAAGTTTGTTCCAATGAAATTAAGGAAATGACGTAAATTTCAAAATGCCTTCGGGGAATTCTTGAAGTTGAATAATAGTAGAAAATCCACTTATATGAGTAATGTGCGAATGATAGGCTATTAGAAGCTATTGCGTGGAAATAATGCAAATATTTGGTGACAAAAATTTGGAAGACGAGGACCCTTAAAGCCTTATTGCTAATTGGCCTTGAAACACAGAATAGAATACACTACGTAATAGAATTCCAGAAAAATTGATCCGTTATTCTAAAAAATGTTAATTTAGTATAGACACTCACTGAAATCGAACGAGTACGATGGAAATTGTAAGCTCAAAGAAATAAATTTCGCATGAATTTCCATCTATTTAACTATTGAACTCAAATTCATTAAATTCAACTTACCGAAAATTCATTCACTTTTCCACCGAAAATTTTCCCAATCGCTCAGAATTCCATGACACTAAAAATCACAACAAGAATATAATTGAAAGAAGAGGATATTTTCGAGCGACATGAATTTCTACCTATTTCTCCTTAGAAATGAAAATATTTTTGATAATCATCAACCGAAAAGATGTATCTATTGCACAAGTTGACGTGACGGGATCTCTGCACCGACCCGGTATCGCGCCCGGTGTTGCTCGTGAACTGAAAAATATGATTCAATCTTTCCTATACGAGCGGGGCTGCAGAAGTGCAGAAGTGGGGCTTACAATTTACAAAACGCAATAACCTGGCGGCAATTCAATGACGAAAAATAACGAAGGTAGGGGAAAACCCCACATCACTATCACATGAGTAAGAGAGACAAAACGAGAAGGAGTGAGAGAGGATCACCTATGCCTACTTGGTTGGGTCCAGCAGGTATTCATTTACCTCTCGGTCACCTCAACTGTCTTACATCACACTCAGGAAAGTTGTACAATAATTGAGTCTTTTTTTTTACATCTCTTCGACTTGTACATTGGCACACTTGTACCATGATTGATTCTCTGGAATTTTTCATGCACTTCCACTGCGATCATTCTTCAATTCATCAAGTACGAAAATGCTATAGGAAGACTGAATCGCTTTAGGTTTTCATGCAGAAAATGAAAGTTTCTTTCACCAAAGATGCTTTCTCTGTTGTTCTCTCTCACTCGTTCTGTTACATTCCATCAATTTTGTTGTTCTAGAGCGTCAATAATTTTTTCATCACCGACACTTTTTCAGAATTCGATTCTATTTGTCGTTCCCGTCATCCAAAAGGCTGATTAAGGTGTCTCGTCAGAAAACTCAAAATGATGATAAAAAATTCAAAATTTCACATAACATAATTAACACTCCCCCTCACTTTTGATATAGTAGGACACTTTTTTTTGCTGGCGATTTAGGAGGTATTTCTCCAGGATCCCCCGATGAGCCTCCAATCGAGAAATTGAATCGATAAACCTTTTGAATTATAGAAAAAAAATTTCAAAGTCGAAAACTCAAATTTCGCGAACTAGGCCGGTTGGGTTATTTTGCCTTTAGACACTCTCCCTCACTTTTTACATAGTGGGACACTTTTTTTTTGCTGCCGATTTAGGAGGTATTCCTCCAGGATCCCCCAATGAACCTCCGATCGAGAAATTGAATCGATAAACCTTTTGAAATATCGAAAAAAAATTTCAAAGTCGGAACTCAAATTTCGCGGACTAGGCCATTTGGGAGATTTACCATTCCGACACTCTCCCTCACTTTTGACATAGTAGGACACTTTTTTTTTCGCTGCCGATTTAGGAGGTATTCCTCCAGGATCCCCCGATGAACCTCCGATCGAGAAATTGATTTAATAAACCTTTTGAAATATCGAAAAAAAAATTCAAAGTCGGAAACTCAAATTTCGCGGACTAGGCCATTTGGGAGATTTACCATTCCGACACTCTCCCTCACTTTTGACATAGTAGGACACTTTTTTTTCGCTGCCGATTTAGGAGGTATTCCTCCAGGACCCCCCGATGAACCTCCGATCGAGAAATTGATTTAATAAACCTTTTGAATTATCGAAAAAAAATATCAAAGTCGGAAACTCAAATTTGGCAAATTAGGCCATTTGGCACATTTTGTCTTTTAACACTCCCCCTCCCTTTTAACATAGCTCGGACACTTTTTTCTTGCTGAAAATTTAGGAAATATTCCTCCAGAATCCCCCCATGAATTTCCAATCGAAAAATTGCAGTCATAAACCTTTTTACATGTCGAAAAAAATATCAAATTCGAAAACTCAAATTTGGTCCTATTATTCAAATCAGTCGTGAAAATGATTTGAAAAAGGATTGAATTTTTTTTCATGATTATTTGTAATAATAATAGGCAGTTCGTCTATACTTGCGGTGCTAATTTTATGCCACTGTTCAATTATTTTTTATTGAATAAATCCATCGGATATATGGCCAAAAGTGATATATAATAGTCACCTAGAATTTCATGGTTCATACCTGATCAATTTAATTCAACGAAAATTGATTAAACTTGGGCATTGCTTGGCTATGGCCTGCTATCAGGCCTGGCCCGCTTTCCCACTTGGTGATTTCCTGGGGAAGGTGGAGATGGACTGGATCGATTTTATCCAAAATCTTTTCAGTTCTAAGCTATTGAACATCTCGATCGCATTATCCGTTGAGTAGATATCGTTATCCATAATTTTTGGTAGCACACGGACGAGCCTACACACACATAGCTATATCATCTTGAAAATGATCGGGGAGTGTTGATGAGACCTTGAAACATGGAGATATGATTGAAAATTGATTTTTGCTTTCCGGGGTGATTACCATAACTTCTCTATCCCGTGGAATTAAAAAAACTCGAAATTTTAAAGTTAATACCAATCACACTGTCAAGGCATGGATACATCTTGCACTCAACCACTGGTCGTCGAGAAATTCCAAGATCTTGACACCTCAACATCTTCATATCTGAGAAGAAAAGCCGCAAACTGCGTACAATGTGTACCCAATCACCACACACGTGGATCAGGAGAAGTTAAACCCAGACATTTGCCGGGAGGTGAGTACTCCCACTCTCGTATCCTGGCCCCAACATGAGGCCCCACTCACTGGCCAATACTTAAACTCACAACTTTTGCTCCTGCGATTTATTCCTACCGCAGCGAACGCTCAAATCGGTCGAATCCCAAAATATAGACGCGCATGTCTGTAAAATTGTGATTATTATTCACATTGTACAGACAGACGATTGTAGAAAATTTTTAAGATGATGAAAATCATTCAAACAGTGAAACAAAACGTTGAATAATTTTTCAAAGGATTTCTGGACTTTTTTCAAAAGCAAATTTAATATCTCAAAGTATTGATTCACGAAATTTTTAACAAAGCGAAATTGGATTAAAATTGAGAAGCAGAAACAGTGTATTATCATCGCAAAAGGTATCTGCTGGTATCTTTCGATGTGGAACTGCGAGAGAAAGGTGACGTTGAGTTCTGATCTCGATCTCATGCGGCATCGTTAGCTCCGTTAATTTTTCAACGATTTCATGATCTGGAGTGTATTACAATTCTTAGTTGAACTTCTGGGGGGGTGGGGGGTGGGGGGGCTATTAATTATTGTGCAGTTTGTGTTGTTCATGGATACCGTGGAGACTACTGAAGACGGAATTTCAAGAGTTTGAATCATCGAATACACATTACACTAAGTGTTGTAACGTGAAGTGATAAATTTTTTTTTTCAGTTTTTTTTTCTTGTGATTTTTACAGTGAAACAAGTCGATTTACTACTTAAGGTAGGAAAATATCTAAACCCAAGCGATAGATTAATGGTTTTATCTTAATGATTCCTTTTTCCGTGTGATAAAAATGAAATATATTATTGTTTCATGGGAAAGCACTTTTGGAAACAAACATGAAATCATTATTTTCTTATTCTTGATTCTGTGCTCCACTTTAGACACCGTCGATACCTACATTTGAATCACAAAACGTTTGCCATTCATCTATGGAATAAGTCATGCTAAATCAATTAAGGAATGATCCAGTAGTGTAATCATGAAAGTGTTTCATCAGCGATTGATTTTTTAAGAAAAATGTTGAGGAACATTTTTCATACATGCCAAAACTTGAACCAAAAAAGATCGATATTTCATCTGAAAATCGTGATTTTTAAAATGATTTTACTATTGATGAAATTTCAGATATTCACCTGTCACGTTCTATCGAAAATGAACCTGAATTAGAAAATAATTTCTTGATGATGGAAATCCCGTGTCGAGCAATAATGCGCGTGAGTATGCGATTCGAAAAGAGGTGGATAATAAAATTGACGAACCATTACGAAAGTTGCAAACCTGCAACGAAATGGAGAACTCGTGTGGTCTATCTGGCACAAGGTCACTGGACCGTTCATTAATATTCAAAATTTCTCGATGACTTATCATATTTCAACGGCGATTCGAGCATTTTCGGGAGTGGCCAGTCTTGAGTGGATTTGAATTAATGAGGAAAAGAGTTGACGATCATTGTGCTAAGGTTATGAGAAAGACGACGTCCTGAAAAATTTATTAAAAAACCTTTTTTTTAACAGTTTTAAATTATTTACAATAAATTCTCTTCACATCTTTGGCAAAAATGGAAGCTTTCCAAAATAATCACATCGCGATCGAAGAATTGATATTCAACAATTTTTCAATTCAGGGGAAAATTCAGAAAAGTTAAAAGTTTGCTCTTAATGGACTTTTTTTTTAGATATAGATTAAATCATTCGCATCAAATATTCATTTTTCCAATGACCGTTGACTTTTGCTTCCGAATGGGAGCGTTGATGTAATCCTCAAAATTTAATTTTCGGATTTTTTGTGTTAGGTTGACTAATTAGGATCTAATTAGTAAAAAAAATGCCATTTCTTGACCATATCCGTATGTATGTATGTATATATGTGACTAGACTCTTAAAAGAAAAAAAAAACTCTAAGGGTTTCATTGAAAATTTCTCCATGACGAATGCATCAAATTCTATGTTTTTTTTTTGTTGAACGTACACATTCATAAGCACTGTTTAACATTATGATATCAACCTTCCAACTGATTAACAATGTGCCACGATAATAACTATTTCATTGAAAAACCAATAATCTCACTGATAATGATTGGATCGTTCAAGATTGAAAAAAAATTATTTTGAGTATTACTTCACTCTAATTTTTTCAATGAATTTCATATTTGTTTTTTTAAAACGATCGGTGGGAATGATTCATTAATGATCATGAGTTGATTGGTTGTCTTCAGTTCGTGATCCGTATGTGATTCATGAATAGAATTGATATGTTCTTCCGTCAATTGACACGACAGGGCGAGCCTATTCGGAAGCAAATTACTAATTTATTAGCAAAAATAACTATGCTCAGAGGGTAAACCAAGCAATGTACCACTTGTTCAATTTATCAAAGCTGATGAAAATAAAAAATTCTGATCTTAAGAATTGACAGGAATTCGACGGCAGAATAAACTTATCAACAAAATTTACGATGAACTAACTTTGACACCTAATAAAAATTCGTCACATTACAATCTTAATAATGATCTACTTATTTATGCATTAACGTTTCAATAATGACACTGGTAAGTGATTAATGGCCGACTTAATTGGATAATAAGATGAATGAATTTATCCCGCTGACTAAATGAGATAAAGTGTAAAAGTTGGAAATGAGTTAGGAATTAGGCACGGCATATTCTACTTCAAGCAAACGGGGTCGCGCGCGGCAATCATTGAGGATGCTGGGTCGGGAAACATGTGCCGTTGAAAACGCTGGGGGTATTTTATCGTACGATTGTATGAAAGTAAGAAGTCGCACACTCCGTTCATTGGAGCCGAAATATTAATTTATCTGTCACTCATACCTATTCACTGATGCCGTCGAGACCAGGGTTTCCTGAAATAACTCGCAAAGACCGCGAGATATCAAAAAAGTGACAAACACGAGGTTGTAGAGCATAAAGTTCTTAACCGGAAAGATCTTATACATTTGGTGTTCTCAGGCCAAGACATTATCCCCTGTAGTCGTGCAAACATTTTGTAATCGGGTGCACTCGCAGAGCATATATACATGAAACATAAAAATGTATATCTGGAAGCGTTACAGGTTAGCGGCACAAGACGAGAGTAGTCCGGACGATCACCGAAGTTCAGCATCATTGGGTCGGATTATTAGACGCGGGTTAGAGTCCCAGATATAGATATTTTTGTTCATTAGAAATAAATTTCTCAATTTGTTATTGACGAATTTTAATATTACTACCCGATGATGGAATCAGAGGGAATACAATAGAATTAGGTGTCCGTGGCGAGTTTTGGACAAACCTGAATAGCCACTGAGTTACCCAATAGATAGTATATGAAAGGATAATCGAGGCCAAAGATCAAATGCAAAACTGAACTTTCCACAGACTTGTTCATTCTGCAGAAACCTGGAAAGTCCTAGAAAGTCCGGCCATCCCACGGACTCTTTAGACCAAAATATTTGACTCCGGGATCCTTTGACATAATGGCATAGTAGCACACTTCGCAGTGTAAGTTTTAAGACCAACCATTCAGATCGGACTAAAAGTAATTTTCCCGCCATGAAACATCGATATTCTTCAAAATATAGCACATTGATAAAATGGTCATGAAATGGTCAATCCGGGATTTAAAAGTTAAAATAAAAATCTTTCCGTTTCGAAAAAGTTGAAGAATAATCCAAGATGAAATTTTTTGAATCGTTCTGTACTTTTCAATCCGTCGTTATGTTTTGTTTAATGTTAATACAGTGGAGGAGCAATTCATAATTAACTAGGCATGTGTTCCACTTACCCACAAACGGCTGGCAATGCGTGCTACTGCCATAATCATGAAAAAATATCATCTTCGTCTCTTTCTCATGTCTTTTACGCTTGGTTCCGTTGTAGAAACGACCGAGACACTCATCCGTTCACGAGCTATCCTACAACAGTTTAAACTTTCTCCATAACAAGTACCGTTTCATCTCACATCTCTCCCATTCATGTGCACTCACACAGAAAAGAGAAGATCTTTTCAACGGAAAATGTTGTTTTGGAATTGACAGTTTATCGGACGGATATCTTTACGTATTTTCATGACTATAAATGGAATATTAACAAACTCGAGTTTTTTGACCCAAAAATTTTGGACAAAAATAGCTCAAAACAGTCAGAGATGTAAATAAAATATCTACAGAGCGGGGACGTTTGAAATTGGACTCATAACTACAATACTAGAAGTGATAGGAATCTGAATTTTTCGATGTCTAGTTTATATTTTTGAGTTGTATTTTCGTCCAGAAGTTTTCGGCAATACGTTCAGTCCTTGGTTTGAAGATCTCACAATTTCTGATGAATCGTCTGATCACAACTACTTGTTCCTCCTTTATTTTCAGAAGTGCCAGGCTAAAGCCATAAGGGGCAATAAAATTGTGACAATTTCCATTCCACTCTACCTGAATAAACCCCAAAACTCTCTACTCCTAATGTAAATCCCAACGTAGACCGCTGGAATTATGTCACTTTCGGCCGTGTCCACCTCGAAATCCCCAGACCCCATAAAACGAAAAGAAAAAAACAAAATGCCAACTATTCTTTTGAGGAACTGTCGTTGGGCGCCTATTGATTTCCAGTTACGCCTAATCAACGATGGGCAATCGTACGATAAATCTGCAAAAACCGTAAGATAACAGGAAAATTGGGGAAAATCAAGAGAAGTTGTGAAATTGACTAGACTAGCTCAACAAAGGGTTAATGCGAAGAGTGAGCGTGGATCGAATTACTCGGTCTTGAAGAAGAGAAGCCGCACGTTCAAACTCCGGAACTCAACGAAACTAAAACTCGGATGAAAACTGACTCAGACCTCTAGAGAAAATCGGGAAGAGAAAATTAATTAGAAAAGTATGGAAAACTCGTATTTATTCTTATCACTCGATTCAAAATTCAGTCTTAATTGGAGAAACAATTCGTCAGGCAAAAATAAAGTGGGGGATGATAGCAAAAGGTTTTATTCGAAAATGATTTCACTTCATAAATGCGCGTAAACGACCACTAAGCATCATTCGAATTCAATGTGCCTGAGGATTATAGTAGATTATAATATGTTATAATCACTAATTATAAAATTATAGGATTACAGCAGATTATAATCACTCATATATATATAAGAGAGGGATAGAAGCAAGGGATGAAACGTTAGGGGTTAGGAGAAGGTGAGGAAGGGAGAGGGAGGAGAGGATAGCAATACGCGGTCTAGCCAAGTTTTAAATGAAAATTCATCAGGGAGAATCTAATAGGTCTCATCAATTTTTGTACATAGCCTCCTTGAACCTAACAACTGCTAAAACGGTACATAACCAGCACAAATCAGGTCTTGAAAACAATGATAAAGAGACCTTTCAAAACTTAATTTATCCTTCTGAGTTTGGCAAAGGAATAGTATTTGCCAGGTCCAAATATTCGACTCGGGGCGATTATACCTATTCAGGCAAAAATCGATGTGATCAATCCCCTTTAACAAGTTGTCGATTATCGCTGCTTTCCCACTCCTTGTCTTGAGAAAAAATCGATTTCACTTAAGGACTCGAAGTAACTTTGAGCTAGGTTGTAAAAATTTGGTAGACTCATGAGGGCTATGAAATTGGAGTTGACAGTGACAATACCAGTAATTTTTATCAACTCAAAAATTCAGACTATCCAAGCCTGTAGGAATTGTTCATTTCATCTTCGTGTCTCAATGAATGTGAAAGTATATGTACTGCGCATATTTTTGTTCACTTTTTCATAGCATTTGTATCAAGGTTAGAACCGAAAGTTTTCGCTCGCCTCGGACATGTGGTTCGCCTCTTTCAAATGACCTTAGAACACCTCAAGGACGTCCGGGTCTGATGTTTTTAAATACGTTATCATTATTAAGCAACATTATACTGAGTTTTTTTTTGGCTCACAAAAATCTTCAATTTCGCAGTGACATTCTCATTATTTCCGGAATGTCCTTAAAGGATTCTGTTGAATAATTATTCCTTTCTCATTTTTAAAAAATTCAGGGATTCATGGAAAACATTCAACTATTAACATGGAGGTATCAAAATAATAAAATGATTCTTGAATCAATTATTCGAATTAATGCTTCAGTGGTTACCGAAGCCGGTTGTGATAGAATTATTCAGTGATACAATGAATAGTATATCATACATAAAAAGTGACCCATCTATACCCACGCAGTGGAGCGGGAACAGTCAGAAACCTCAAAAACCGATTTTTATCTTCAAAAAATCCATAAAGTATTTCGGAATTGATGAATCGAGCTGTAAATTTATAAACAATTTACATAATACTATGATTATTAAAAGGGAGGATCCAAATAAGAATTCGATGCGTTGTAGATGATACATGACCGACAAATCTAAAAAAATTTAAAATATGCAAAAAAAAAAAACCCCAAAAAGATTTCAAAAAAATAACTCCGAACTGGTAGAAAAGGTTGAACTGCGACCATGAGCAAGTTGAAGATGTTTGCAAACTTCAAGCTAACTGAGAACAATTATTAGCCAGAATTTCAGTTGTTTATCGATAATATTCATACGGTTATTGAAATAATTTGGAACGAAATCCGCACATGATACACCCAAAAAAAAAGATGGCTGAATCAAGTCGGAATTCGACCTGAAATAAGCCGGACTCTGCCATGCTGTTCATCAAATCGACTTGATCCAAGTCAAATGAGGTCAGGTTGATTTCTCAACTTGATTCAGCCATCTTTTTTTCTGGGTGATATTTTGATAATGGAAAATCTATAATATCCATGATCAATTTTTGACTCTCATTATGTATTTAAGAGAATGAAAATATTGTTATTGCAGATTAAGAATGGCATCAGCGGCAGCAGAATTAGTAGTGGAGCGCGAGCCCGAGCCTCTATTAAAAATGCAATACACCAATCGCACATTCATAGGGGCAGAGGGCCTAGTGCGAATGGCATTAGAGCAGTACACAGAGATCTTAGAAACAGCATCAGACCCGAGGGTCAGTGACTGGCCGCTTATGGACTCACCGATTCCAACATTTCTAATTGTTATACTTTATCTTTATGGGGTGACTCTATTGGGTCCAAAGATGATGGCCAATAGAAAACCTTATAGACTTCAAAATATACTTGTCGCTTACAATGCATTTCAAGTTATTTTCTCGCTTGGAATGCTATATGAGGTAAATAATATCGTCTCATCGATTATCAATATATCCATTTTCATTGGTATAAATCATTCTTAAAGGAAAATAAAATGTTGGAAATTCAAGAACCCATGTTCATAAATTTAGAACATTGAACATTGAAATTCTGTGACGTTCCGATCCTGAATTTCAGGAATTTTATCCGTTAATTTTAATGACAGAATCCCTAGTTTTATGAGCGTTGTACTGATGACATGTTCATAGAACAATATTCTACGAACCTGGTGAAGATTCCTATGTACATGGTAAGCATTCCCATGTATATGGTAAACATTCCCATGGACCAATATTTTATTCTCTCCGTGTTGGGTTATTGAGCTGACGAGATATCTTTTATGTCTCTCATGTAATCGATCGGTATCACTGAGACTATATGAATTGGGAACTTCTTTATTATGAAATATTAATGATCTTAATCTTCTTGCAGCATTTAATGTCCGGTTGGCTCTCTGACTACAGTTACAAATGTCAGCCAGTTGATTACTCCCATAATCCAACAGCAATGCGAATGGCCAATCTCTGCTGGTGGTACTTCATCAGCAAGTTTACAGAATTCGCCGATACGGTGAGCATTGACCTACGAAGAGATGAAGCTCCGTTTTAAATATAAAATAGAGGTTCTGAGAATAGGGTGGATTGTTAATTTTTCAGGATAGGGGAGTTATTGTAATCACCCGAAAATTGACCATAAGCATTTCCGACTTGGCGCCTCTTTTTTTATTTCAGTTTTTTTTTTCAAATGCCCAGAGGATAAAATAACGCATAAAATGGTTACTTAGCATTTTTTTACAAAAATTCCTTTTGTTTTCCCTCAGATATCACATATATCACATATGTATAGGATGCATGAAAACAAAATAAAACATAAATTCCATCTGACAGAACTTCTGTTGAGTACTGTGTATATCAATTAGACAATCACTCAATTTCAACATATATAATACATGTCTTTCTGAGTATATATAAACGGCTAAAAATGTGGTATTTCGTATATATATGTCCGATATATGGACCATAAATGCGCATATATAGTTAATTATCTGTGTTGTATAATTATCACAGATTCATGCATATATATCCCAAATATGTGTTTTTCCATGCAGGTATTGAGCTCAACCAAACGGGTTAAATTCAAAACGTTACAGTTGCTAAAATATTTTCAAGCCTTCAATGTTCTGCTTCTTTAAACTCGATGAATATTCCCACTCGTACTCTGTAATTTCATGGAAATAGAATAATTTGGTTGAACCTATTTATTCCAGGAAAAAATTGAATAAACCAAAAATTAATTTATGATTCAGATATTCTTCGTACTACGCAAGAAGGACAGTCAGGTGACGTTCTTGCATCTCTATCATCACTCGTTGACCCCACTCGAGACCTGGATATGCGTTAAATTTATTGCGGGTGGACATGGCACCCTCGGCAATCTTATAAACAATGCTGTACACGTAGTGATGTACGCTTACTACATGCTCTCAGCAATGGGTCCGGAGTACCAGCAATACCTCTGGTGGAAGAAACATTTGACCACTGTACAACTGGTGAGTTTCGACATTACTTGTTTCCAGAACATTTCAAACATTTTCTGAAGTCATCAACATATTCTTCAATCCCAATTCTTTTCCCGCTGTCTTTATAAAAGTTTATCCTGATGAAAAAATTTGAGGAATGCCTCGAAAATTATGCAAAATTCAGGGAAACTTCTATTGAGTACAACAACAACAGAGTAACAATATTTACGGGATTGTTTCGTGCCGGGCCACAACATAATTTCAGCCTACAAGGTTTTACATGTATTTCCCTTGATTGCTGCGAGATTGGTAAAACCAAGGGGTGAGAAAATAAGCCTGTGGGATATAGAGATAGGGCATTACAGGAAACAGTAAAACGTGAGGAGATATTTTTTTCGTGTCGCCAGACCTAAGCAAACCAAAAAAATCAGCGTTTCCCCGGCTCCACGTCACGAAAAATAATATTCACGCCTCGTCATAGAATACATATCATCCTCCCCCACGTGCTCGCTATCCGCGCCTTCGGCTCGGAAGGCAATCTTGTACATGGGAGACGATTATCTGTTTTCCAAGGCTGGGTATGAAATTTACTATTTCATACTATTGGGTCACCTCACAGACGCTTCCCGAGCCCTAAACTCGGATTTTACAACTTGAGCCGCTCCACTCCTTTCAACTGTACGTAAATAGTAGATTTCGTCACTGAGGCCGAGAAGAACTTTTCTGGCGATTGTGAGTTTGTAGGCGGAGGCGAAGCCGAGCGATGGCCTACTTATTTCCAACAAATTTCATGGTATTAATGTTTTATTTTTTGAAAAATGGTCGACTAAAACTCAATCTATCATACACGAACATACAGACATTTTCTAAAAACATCATTTCTTCACGTTTCTTAACAGTCTATATCATTTTCAACCAAATTTAGAGAAAGTCAAAATCTGACAAATATAATTCTTCCATTCGGAAACAGAAAGGAAAAAATCACTGTTTTTCTGCTTTTCTAATTCCATCTACAATTAAATCAGGTCTATATTACATGAGGACATATTCATTGAAAATGAAAAAAGTCCAATCGGATAATCCCCTCACTGACTTTCAATTTTCGCAATCGTCGTTTTTTACGGTTTTCTGAAACGGCTGGATCGATTCCAGCCAAAATCTAATCAGGTCTAAGTTACATAAAGTTACAAAAATTTTATCGGATAGTTGGGATTAGATGACGCTACCTATGAATTATACCTATGAATGTACTCAACTTTGTTGCGAAGTTTCAGTCCGCTCGGTCAAGCAGTTCCTGAAATATAACGATTTGTTTGAATTTCGTTTTTCCTCAATATCTCAGAAACTACCGCAGCGATTTCAATTTTTTTTTTTCAAAATACTTTACTCAACAAACTTTAGGATATATCACCATTTTTCTGTTTTTCCAGAAAAAAAACTTGTACGCACGATAACTTGGAAAAAAAATGCTGTTAGCAAGTTGAAATTTGGTATGATTATAGCCCTAATAATATTGAAGTTGAGTACTTTGGATTGGCTCAAATGACTCAATGGTTTGGGAAATATTTAACTTTTTGTATCAATAAATTTCATCAAAAAGTTGAATATCTCCGAAATATATCCTTATATATGTCCTTTATCTCCGAAATGATTGTTCTTCATCTCAATGAATCGAAACAAGTATACCCCTTCATAGAAATGTTTTGAGAAATGTCAATCCCCTTCTACTTCTGTTCACACTCTGTAGAATGTGACTGCGTATATATAAGCCCGTCACTGTAACAGGGAGTTAATACGGATCCATTCAGAAGCTTACTACCAGCGGAATTGGTATAATAAAATGAAAAAAAAAAAATATCAACGCGTAAAGTAATGGTCACACGGCTTTAGTCGCATAGACGTCTACGCTGCTTGTCTAAATTATGAATTGTAGTAAAAAAACATGGATTTTTCACATCTGTCGGGCGTCCCGTGACGGCCAATTTTTCTTTTTACCGACAATTTTAAGTTTATCGACCTGGCCTAGGATTATCACTGACCGAATACTTCAATACCCATTTCAACAAATAATTGTCAATTAACATTGCGAAAGAATTGCACGCAAGGTTCCAACACCAGCTGGAGATAATTCGAGCTCGAAGAAAAGTGAATGTCTTGCGGTCACTGTGCTACCAGTGCCAGTATTTCTAAAGGGCGAGTGCGAACGTATTATCAGATGAAGTAAACTGATAAAAACAACAGTCATGATCATTATCTCCAATTAAATTTTCTATTTATTTCCATGAGTATTAGTTGAGGATTATATTGATTATGAAATATGTTCTAGGAGAAAAAATAAATAATCGGAATATTTCTTACTTGATTTTCGCTTTTTTGCTTCTGAATAGAAGCTTTGCCATCGTTCCATTCTCCCATTATCTAATTTTGGTTGATAATAATGTAGAATGTCTGAAACGTAAAAATACAAAGTTTTGAACCAATGAAGGGGGCTAATTTCACCCGTATGGCCTTCTATCCGTACAAAACTGTATGAATCTTGACCCTCACACAACTAAGGGAGCACAAGCATTTCAACTTGACCTCTGTATTATCTCCATTAACAGAACCAAAAAGAGGTGGTGGAGACACATGGGGTGGCTCAGTGTATCGGCCCTGACCCTCCATGATCTCTAACCGTTTAACCCTATCACGTAGACCGTAGCATGTACCATAACCGAAATGAAATTGAACCAAAACTGAAAACTCTGACAAAATTGAAATAAAGGGAGTTTCATCCCCCAAAATGAATTTATATGAAATTAATAACAAAAAACATTACTAAAAAACATGTATTTTCAACTATTAAAATATACCTTAAAATATAAATAAAGTGACTCTTTTTTTGTACCATCACCATTCTTATAACTTCACCATTTTACAATTTTACCCAATAATAAATCGAGATATCAATTTGAAATTTGGGATGAAAGTATCTCTTATAATTGTTATGTTCGGTATTCAATTTTCTATGATGAGGATGGTAAGAAAAATGACGAAACTTAGACGTAGAAACTTTTCTTAACTATCAAACTATTAAATTACTCGTAATAAACCATAACAAAAAAATAACAAAAGTAATGAAATAGAGATGTTTCAAAACCCATTCGGTAGCTTGCCATTAATTGATTGATGGCAATAAAAAAAAACGCACAAAAAATTAACATATATCTACAGCCGTATAACCTCAGCTTGTTTATATTTTGTTGTTTATCATTATTAATTATCACTTAGTGGTGAGCTCCCTATGACAGCTGAAATTCAAATTCATACATAAATTTTACAATGTAAGAAAAAAAGTTCTGATGGGAATGAGATATTCACGGAATAGTCAGTATTTGATTTTTTTCACTTATTGATCGAACATTCCTACTTACATGAATCAGAAAAATACTGAATGAAATTGAAAATGCCCGGACGATTTTTTGCTTTACGATATTACTGGAAGAAGCTTCAGTAATTCTTGACATCAAATGATTAACGGAGTGCATTTAGAAAATTTGTACTGCCGAAAGGGTGTAGACAAGGAGGACACAGGTGAAGGGGAGGGAAAAAGTGAAAAGTAGATATCTAACAGAACGTTGAGTAACTCTTGGTTGACTTGCTTTGCTAGGTTCTCCAAGGCACCCGACAACACTCGTGTCGCAATAATTAGGCATTCCAATGTACGGGACCAGGTCTACTGGGCTGAGGAGGACCGCCGATCGGACCACAGCATGCCATAGAACCTCAACTCGTATGAAATAGCAATAGTAGACATTTTCATCTTGTAAATGGTTGAATGCGTAACGTGGGAATGAAGGAGAGTTAATGATTATACTCTTGTTGCAAAATTTTCATCGATTGCCAAATTATTTCAACCAACGGAATCATAAAAGTTTTACCTATTTCACATTGGAAGTGAGATTTTTCTTCGATTTTGTAGAGATGAAATTTTTCTATTTAAAAATTTGATTTATCCTCTATGAGGACTTGGCCAGAAGAACATGTATGCTATTTTGTCGATATTAGGCGTTTTTTTCATAGATTTCATAATGAGCGACATAGAATTGGTTTTCGAGATATCAATGTTTTGATGAAAATAATGAGATTTTCGACAATTGCCCGAGTCAGTGCATTAATTCAATGTAATTCAAGGTCAAATTTGATATTAGTCATACATAACAAATATTTCATATATTTCTAATATATGACTTATACATTCTGCCATATATGTCACATGTATCACATATGTATATATATGTATAGGGTGCATGAAAACATATATATAAATTTCATCTGGCATGTATATTAATTAGATAATCATTTAATTTCAACATATACAATACATGTATTACTGAATGTATAGAATCGGCCAAAAATGTGGTATTTTGTATACATGTCAGATATATGTACCATGAATGCGCATTTAAGTTAATTATATGTGTTGTATAATTATGATAGATTTATGCATATATATCCCACATATATATTTTTCCATGCGATATTTGTCGAATTATTTTTCACTTGAATTTCGGCTCATTAGAGTGCAGTATTTCGAGGCGCCTGTCAGACATTCAAAACAAATGAAGAGCTAGGATGGAATATCCAAGCTAGGATGAGGTATCCGAATTAAAACTTTCTGATTGGTCCACGAAACCTCGGATACTGCACTCTGATTGACTGCGATCCGAGTAAGAAAAATAATCACCAATATTCATTTATTCCGTCGGATTTTCATTACCCACAAAAAGACCTTACATCTTCATTTAACGAAAGATATCTGAAGACCTCTTATGTAAGTCATAAATTTCTTGTGAAGAAAATTGAGGAGTTCTCATAAGCCTCTTCTTCCCAAAGATAAGCAGTGTATTTTTAATTCTGTTGCAGGTCCAATTCTTCTTGGTATTTGTCCATAGTACTCAAGCACTAGTTTTTGACTGCGGCTATCCAAAATTAGTAGCAGCACTCCTTCTTCTCCACTCAACGATATTCTTCGGACTTTTCTCAGATTTCTACCTTCGTGCATATCGTAAAACAAAAGCAACCATTGTGAAACAACTCAAAGTGGAATGAATTCGTCGTATGAAAAAACAAATGACATACAAACGAGGAAAAAGACAAAAATGGGATGAACGTGTTGAGTATGCAGTCTTGAGCTTCTCTTAAGACTCCTACTTATTGATTTTTTTAGAGATTGTTTGATGATATTTCGTTGTCATTGGCCTGTATTCTAGAATTTTCTAATTTCCCAGTTCACTTTCCAGTGAAATTGGGGAAAACATTATTTATCATATGATATGATGTGAATTATTAATCATTCATTGTACCCCGTTTCATTGTGGCACTTTTGTGACTGTAAATAATTATGCTCAATAAATATATATATATATACATACTAGATTTAGAAAATTGGCAGATTTTTTAAATATGAAATTATATACAAGGAAAATCTTCCAATAATTCCTAGAATCATAATCAATGAAAATTTTTTATCTTTTTAAAACAAAATCTTCGTTAATTATGTAATTATCTCAAAAATGCGAGTTTCGCCGAAAAATATCAATGATGTTTTACTTGAATAGAAATAGCAGAAAATGGATGTAATTATGAGGTTCAAGTAATAAGATGAGATGTATGGGAGATTGTATATTCATGACAATAAATGAATGTAGGAAAATTATTGGAATTAATTCAGAAAAATGGTTTTGTCGATGTTTTACTCTCCCTACGATTCTTCCAATTTTTGCTACGAGATAATAAGTTAAGTTGCGGTCAGGTCATGACCGCAAGGCCAATTCAAGAGCACTTTCACTTATTAACCCTTCACGTACGGGGCGCTTCTAACACTTAGCGTAGCGTGCGTTCAATATGACCCGAATTTGATGACTTTTAACTGATAGAAAGTTGTCAAGCCGGTATGTAATTGAAGGTACAGATTTCCTCTTTCAACTGATGTCTGTATAGTTAAGGTGATCTCTATGGTTTTGGAAATAATCGATTTTGAAGAAACTTCTGTTTTTCACATGGGTCAACGCAACGCATCAACCCCGGCCTTAAGGAGCTAACTACCACGGTCGAATAACACGGTACAACAAAATTAGGGCCACTCCAGGCCGGTGGATGAAACTTGTACCAGATTGCACTGGAGATTTTTTTATGCCGATTCCAAATCTTTTTGAGAAATTGTCCTAGGATGCTCCGTTGCTGAGAAAAAAAAATGTTTAAGTTGAGAAAATGATGAAAATGAAGGATTTTGGAGACAGAAAAACAATTTGAAATGTTGCTCGAATAAGAGCTGAAAAATACGCATTATATCAAGAAAGTTTCGTGCAATCGATTAAAAAATCATATCGGAAATTGAGCGGGGCAATATTGGCCTAAAAAATTAAATTATCTGCATTAAAAAAATTAAATTGTGAAAAAATCTATCCAGTGGTTAAAGTTTCATCCACGGGCCTGGGGTGGCCGTAATTTTGTAGTACCGTGTAGTAATCAGCATTTCTTAACTACGAGATAATTTTTATTCTTTGTTGATGTGTGCTGGAAATACGGAATTAAACATCTGACTGAATTTTATTATTGCAAGCCATTCAAATTATGTACATGGACAAGATAAAAAATCTTGTCTTCCATAAGATCTAATTATTAACGATAGAAATATTTCCTCTTTGACTTTGTTCCTTTTTTCTCGGATGCCTACAGATTGAAGAGGGTTTTCAAGCTGCTTCTGCCTGCATCTTCCTCTGTCGTCGCTCTAAGAGTCGGCGCTCACGCTCGTACTCTTTCATTCTCAGGACGTAACTGTAAAAGGAATTTAGGATTAATCAACGACTTTGAGAATTCGGGAAAGAGTGCCAACTGAATTAGTGGACTATTTTGCAAATAATTTTATAAGCTGGTGGTTTGGAGAAATTTATCAAGAAGACTTTCTTAGAGAAATTTATGATCGACAAAAATAAACCCTCGATGTTTTGCTGAGTAATCATTTTCAGGATGATTACGTGATTGATAAGGATTCCATATTTGACCAAAATTCTTTACTATCATTGCAGAATCATCTCAATAATAATAATAATAATAATAATAATAATAATAATAATAATAATAATAATAATAATGTTGGAAAAGCTCATGAAAAGACGTTTTTCTGTGGAAAATTCTAAGGACTCCAAACTAGGGCCTTTGAAATTTTTCTTCAAACCTACCTTTTTCGGAAATGAGGTTTTATCAGTTCGCAAAATAATCTTTTTGTAACACCTGCCGTAAAAGTTCACTTTTCAGGTCAGTTTTGCGTGCGTAAAGTGTTTGTTTTCCGCACCGCGTGCGTGAAATTCAAAGGTCGTGTGTAAAGTGAATCTCGTGCGTAAAACGAAGTTCGTTTAACTTCGTTTTACGCACTCGAATTTCACTTTACGCACGATCTTGAATTTTACGCACTTCAAATTGCCCCTCAAAGCGAACTTCGGCAGGTATTACAAAAAATAGTATGTGTAACGCGTACATACAAAAAAGTTTCACTTTACGCACTTGTTACACAATGTACTAATATAATTATCTTCGGGCTTTCAGGAAGTTTCCTGTTCTCCATACATTTCCTCACAAAAATATTTTTTTCTGTTCATATCCTTACTCTTCATAAGCACAGACTTCCCAAGCATGCTTCTCGGCTCCACACTTGATTATCCATGGATAATTGTCCCTTCTGCACTGTTCTACTTTCAGATAATGATGAGCACAGTAATCACGAAATTCGGGTTCCATTCTTGCTGCTCTCATCTCTTGCTGAGTGGCTACCATAGCTGAAATAAATATTCAACACCGACTCTACTGTTATAAAATGTAGTCATTATATTGAAAGATGAAAAAAATGTTCTTTCGAGCAATGGATAGGGTCATCAATTGATTGAATTGAATAAAATTAACTGTGGAGGATAAGAGGAGAGAAAAGAAATGGGAATTTATATTATTTGGGAAATATTAATCTAAATCCGATTATGGCGTTTGTTCATTGATTTCCGAATAGGTAATTAAGAAAACTTTTTCAATGTGAACACACAGTCATAATTTTCCACATTCTTTAAAAAACCCTCAAAAGTTTGGGAGAATTCAAATATTGGATAATGCGAAATACCCAATGGCAACACCGAAAAGAAAAAATACTGGGAATTCAACAAAGCATGTGCACTACGGCAAAAATGGAGTAAACAATGCAATTGTTTCGTTTATAGCGAATAATAATAATTTTGACGTGGATACGTCTATAGTTTCGTTTTAAACTTTATGGGGATGGGGGGCGATTTTGTGAAATGATGTAAGTAGTATTTATGCCCCAGCGCCATCTACCAGGAAACATTTTACTCTTTCGAAAACTTATCATGTCACATTGATAACTTATCGACGGATAACTGCGAAATAACATACAGACAAAGTTAATCGTTCACACAAATACGTTGGTTTTCGTTTCATTATAAAACTTGTCAAATTTATGGAAACTGAATTTAATTCAACTTCATGTCAGATTCACCCGACGACATTAGGGAATACCCGTTTGGACCTACCTTTTGCTTGAAATATTGATGTCAATATTTCGTTATTGTATCATACTTTTCTTATCACCGACCAATACTTAATAAATAAGTGACATTAAAACAGTAACCATTGTATGCAACATGTTCTACTTCTCATATCTCTTTGAACGTGAGACGTATCCACGTTAAATTCTACGGCTGTATCGACGATACAGCCACCTGTCATTTTTTTTCACAACAGAAATATGACAATCGTTCGAAGGTTTGTAGTTTTGTTGTGAATTGCATTGCATGAGTGTGGAAATTTTGCTGTTGGAAAGCATCGATTCCATCAGCTTAACAAACCCTTTTACATTTTCTCCAATTATCATCAACAAATCTCAATGTCTCCCTTTACATCTTTTGATCAATTGAAACAATAATGAATTTGATTTGATTTGATTGGAGTTTATCAATACATCAATAAATTCTCTCTATAATAATGATTGGCCAACTAATTATTACCTATATCCAAATTGAAAAACAATAGAGAATATAATCATGTTAATCAAACCTATGAGTTGATCAAATCGATTCAATTCCATGGATAAATACCTATATGAAATTATTGAATGAATATAAATTCATTCGGGTTAAGAATTCATTGACTCACTCCTTTGTTTCCTTCCATCCTTGAATCCCAGCATTGGATCAAAAGAGGGTGGTGCGTCTCCGATAGGGGTTACCTCTGGTCTAGTCATTACAGCCCACGCACTCCCCATTTTCAACTAATTAAAATTAGTGTAAATAGAAGTTTTTTTAAGAATGAAGTAACTGTGTTAAGCAATGATCGGGTAGTTCTTCTTTTTCTTCAATTTTTATGGCACTGACTGAATTATGTCTTGCAGCTGTTATCCCCCTAGGGGGACGTTGCAGAATTATTTGTGGTAGTCGGTAACGTTATAAGGCTACTGGTATTCCCAGCAGCGGGTATGGTAGAGTAGACCAATTCAAAAGATCCTGACACCTCGAATACCTCACCTCTTGACCGATTACCTCTTAAATTGACCTACGAGCCTCCACCCTAAACCATTTGACTTTCGAATTGACCTCTAAGCATCCCCTCTAGACCATTTGACCTTTGAATCGACCTCCAAACTGCTCCTCTAGACTGTTTGACTCTTGAATTTACCACCAAGTCTCCCTCCCAGACCGTTTGACCCTTTAATCAATTTGTGAGCCTCTTCTCTAGATAGCTTTGACCCTTTTGATTCGATCTTCTGGCTTCCTCTGTAGAAATGTTTAGCATCTAATTTCGACCTACCAGTACAGGATAACCATAGGAGTTACAAGGGGCTAGATTTCCTCATAGACATATATTATGTCTATGGATTTCCTTGTTCAGAGACGAGGGATAAACCAAGGTTACTAAATCGAGTAACCTTGGAATGAACTAGTATGGGACTAGCGAAGAATCATCAAGAGACCTTGTACCTTGAAAAAATTTTGAGGGCCCGCGAAAAACCTCTTGACATCTTTCCCTAGACCCACTAGTTCATTTAAAGTGGTTTGCTATTACGTTATTTTATAATTATGAGAGGAAATGAATATGTGCAGAAAGACTTTATTTCATGAATCTGTATGATTTTTTTTAACATGAAAAATCATAGCACACGTTCATTACAAGAAAACAACTTATTACTCCATGTGTCATCAATCATGTAGTCCTTGAGTCATTTTCGAATTATATTATTCATCTTGTCTGTGATTCTTCTGAAAAATTTCTTAAAAAGAAGAAAAAATTAATAATAAAATTGATATAATGGCTTTGATTCAAATTCAACAATCGCTTCGTTAGCTTTTGAATTTATAATCTGAGTCATCAACAATCGAGATGAATCTACTAGTTGAATCCTCGAAAGTTAACTCTTTGTGTAGTAAATGATCTCTTATAAACTTAATAAATGATTTAAATGAAGGAAACAACTCTAAACTCTCGAGTTAAATGTACTTACCGGTAATATTCTTTTTTTCTATTTCGATTATAAAAAAAAGCCTTATTATTGGATTCTTACGGTTACTCGTCGTCTTCCTCCATAGCATCTCTACCATTTTTCCCTAGAACACGCAAAATAAATATATTAACTAATACATTAGATTAATGCTGAATTCCATAAAGCATGAAAAATATTTAAAAATATAGAATTATTTCACAGCAAGCTTTGGTGTTACGAGAACATACGATAATTATTATCTAATTATTATCTCCCCCAAAATCACTTTTTCCCCAAGATGAATGGACATTCACCAAAAATTTCAGATTTAATTCATTACCATTCAAATACTTCGCTACAGAATTGTTGATGAATAAAATATTTCCTTACCATTTTGATGCTGGCCTTCATCTGGAATTAGTCCTGATTGTAACAATTTACTGAGTCTCTTGACTTCCTCCAAGCTCGAAGCACTATTGATTGCTTTTTCGATTTGAGTTCTCTCTTCACTACTCATTGTCGGTTTCTCAGGCATCCCCGTCAATGCCTGCATCTTCGCTTTTTTGGCGATATCCTTCGCCATGTCTTTCCCACTTTTACTCCTAAAATATTCGACAGCTGCTACTCGTTCCTTCTGTTTTATCTTCCTAAAATCTAGAAGACGTAATTGTGGAAATCTGTAGATTAGATACTGTCTGTACTGGGGTTTGGCTGAGACTGGATTCTGTAAGAGGCAGAGATTCTGCAGGTTCTTCAAGGGAATGAGAGGATCCAAATCCCCCAGCTCTTGTAACATGTTCCCTGTTAGCATTAAGGTCTCTAGGTTTGGAATGCAGTGCTCTAGACCATCTGAGATTCTCACTATTCGATTGTTATTAAAGAATAGAGTTTTAATGCGTTTGAGGAGGGGAAAGCCATCTAGCTTACGGATGTCATTGTCGGAGAAGTCGATCGTGTCGAATTGATCCTGAATTAATAGAAAAACAATCATTCATAAAATTGTTACGGTAAGAATTAGAATAGAAGAGAACTTGAATAATTCACGATCAATGTGGAATATCATGGAAACTAGTGGGATGGAAAAGAAATCTAAAACTTTTTTTCAAACTATAAATTTTTTACAAGGAGGGTCTATGATAATTTTACCTAGGATCACGTATCACCAACATAAGATAATGATTGCGCGAAAAAATATCGAAACATTTTTTCACTACATTATGATTTGGACTCAATGAAAATAATTGTCAACTATTGATAATAGAGAATCAAGAGTTTACGAGAGTCGACCGAATGGTTCAAAAGTTCAATTACTTACTTCCGAATGTTTTCATTCAAGAGAAAAGGAAAACAATAATAATCAACCAATTACCAGTGTAGCGCCTAAATTCTCAATTGTTGGAATTTTATAACCTGAAAAAATCATGAATGATTTTATAATTATTGAGTTATTTTCATCAATTAATAGTATATTTCTAATCTAGGGAGATAAAATAAAGAATCCTTAGCCATGTGCAAAATTATCAGCTGAGCCGAAGGCGAGGTGGATAAGCACGCGGCTAAGGGTCCTTTATTTTACCTCTCGTGGACGTGGTTTTCCTCCATGACGAAGGCGTAAAATGCCATCTTCCGCCCGCGGAGCGGGAGGGGAAAGTCATTTTTTACCCGCCATGACGGAAAATATGTTCAATTGTGAATGCCATCGTCGAGTGCATATGCGTATACTACTACTATAACTACAAGAGATGCGATATTTCATTAACCTCTAAGATCCAACTCTCGATCCCTTACTGGATTTATGTACTGCATTGACTGTTGAATGAGATCCGGTGTTAGTTTAACCATTTTTCAACTTGGGCTCAGCTCTCACTGAATTGAGAAATTATTTCCAATTATTTTATCCAAATTTAGCCGATAGATCAGGAATTTTGGTGACTCCGGTGTAGAGACGATTTGTTTTCGAAATAAGAGATTTTATAGAGGCGCAAGAAAATGGCTGGGGATGGAATTTTTAGCTGAGTAGATGCTCACAACCAATCACAGACCACTTTAGGCAAGGCTGACCAATGTCACCTCAGTACGCAACAGAATAATGCACTTGCGGCCGCGCCATAATGTTACTAAAGTATATTTCATGAAAATCCCACCTCATGTCAGCTTTTTGGGAGATTGCCATGACATCATAGGCATCAACAACATAAGAGAGAATAGGAATAGGACTTCCCTTTATCATACCTTAGCGTCCCCAACAAAAATGCTTTCTGGGTTCTCTGGCAATTATACAATAAACCGCATTCCTGATAATTATAAATAGCAAATAAACATTTGAAAGTATTTCTTCTATTATTCAAGACGAATTTTTTCTTCTCATCATGTTCAGTGATCATTCAAATGGCTCATGTGGTTTTCCTTCTACTATAACAACTGATAAGTGAGTAATGCTAAACTCCTTTGCCAAGAACCGAGAGCTCATAAAACAAAACATTAAAATAATATGGTTAATTTCAGAGAGAGAGCATCAAGTATTACTCAAACCGAAAATATCCCTCAAAACTCGAAACAAACACAGAGCACCATTCACCGAAGTATCCAGGTAACTAGCATAACTCACGAGAAACTAAAAATTCATTCATCAGCATTATTAATAATGATACCATTTAATCCCTCATTAGATACAATCTGCAGAAACAAGTAAGGCAGTGACCGATGTCGACTACGACAAACTTGCAGTTTTTTTGAAGAGAGTAACCCCAGGAATTCTGGAAGCACTAAATGACATTTCTGGAAATGATATCCTTGATGAGTATAATCCAATTGCAACTAGAGAGCTCACATCTCGAGTTAAATTGTTAAAAAAAATTTCTACAATTGAAGAATCCAATTCTAAGGTAATTCATACGGAAATCGTTAGCCGAAGGAGTGCTATTCACCACTTTTATGAAAAGTTTCCACCATTTAGTATAAATCTCAATTCAACGGAAATTCATGTAATAAAATGAATATCTGTCGATATTGATAATCGAATAATCAGAAATGATCATGCTAAACTGTTTCTCTCATATCTATTCTCTTATTCTATTTTTTTTACAGAGAAAAATAAGTGCCGTAACGTGGAGTGCTAATGGAGGAACACTTGCTATCGCTTACAGTGTTCCCCACCACGAAAGATGGTGTGACCACTTATCGGAGATAAAATTTTATGAATTCAAAAGGGACGACGATTTGCCCCAATCAGCCAGTAAACACTTGGAGACAAATGCATGTATTACTAGTATTTCGTATCACCCAACAAAGTCCTCAATCTTCGCAGCAGGCTTTTTCAATGGTTTGTAGATTCATCATTGAACTACTCATTCTAACCAGTAACTCAGTACCAAATAAAGCGTAACTTCATCAAAATAGGTGATGTGGCCCTCTGGAATTTGACGGATAATGACTCCGTTGTACCATTACTAGTTTGCGTCCATGGCGATGTGGTAACGTCCCTACTCTGGCGTGAAAGGACCATAAATGAATCCCATCTCCTAATTACTTCTAGTACAGATGGATACATTTTTATCCATAAATTAACTGCTAATTTTACAACTGCTACTCTGCATCATAAGTGAGTATTAACTGCATTCGGAGATTCGAAAGTTCATAGGGAAGAATCCCATAAGAATCCTGAAATCTTGCAAGTCCCTTCGTTTTCCTCCTTAAGACTGAAAACCGAGCTAAAAACATAACTTCAATATCGACTTTAAAGCATTTTGCCCATTCTTTGCTCAATTTTTGCCCGTTCTTGGCATGTGCTCTGGGGATGGGTACCCTTATACTCCGTCATGCCCCGATCTCCCCTACTTATGATATAAGAAGGACATTTTTTTTCATCTAATTATTCTTCGGCTTTTACAGGTACAAAATGGTCAAAGAGCGTAATCCTACAGAAAATACGAGACCGTGTAGTGCAGGTGAACGTAGAGAACGTGTAGCTGAGGCTGGTCTCTCCATTACATGCCTCGATTTTTCATTGAAAAATTCAATTTTCGTTGTTGGAACGCTATGCGGGGGATTATACAAATGCAGCCTCGATATGGATTCCTCGGTTCCAGTCCAAGGTCTTTCTTGAATTCATTTTTAATATTCTCTTCAATGCCCTAAAAATACCCTATTTGTTCTGCAGGTGATGATCAATTAATCGATCCCATTATAGACGAATACGATAGATACGAAGGTAGCGTTACAGCACTGAAGTGCTCGCAGACAAGTAATTTATTCATCTGCAGTGGAACAAATATGGAAATGCGAGTCTACGATGTTGATCACGTAATTTTTTCCTCAACTATCGAAATGTTTATTCGAATATTCCAGCTCTATTATGGAGGTCCGAGTGTATCTACTTAGCTAGGAATTCTTATCACTTTGTCTAGCTTGGACTGAAATAAACCATAGGTCGTTCCTCTGTTGGACGATCGGGTTGATAATAATGCAAAGAAGAAATATATGAGTTAAATTGATAATAATTCTGTTATTCGAGAAGAAGATCGCAACGGTTTAACTGCCAAATCATCTCTCATATTTGTTTTATTAATTATTTGCACTACTTTCCTAAACGACCAAGGACCGAAACCTATTTCAGCTACAGCCAGCCAAAGTAATGTACATTTCTAGCTAATTATCATACTTCTCAATTCCTTAATAAGAGCGTGAGGGTATCGCAAGATTCCCGACTTTATTCCATATATAAGTACAACGAGCTACGTTGATCTTTCAGAGTTCCATCGTTCGACTAATTACAGTGGAACACACGGTAGTTGGACTTGCATGGTTTCCATGTGGAAAGGAAATCATTTCTGTCTATGGAGCTGATTCTACTATTAATTTTTATGATATTTCTAATGGAACAATTATCGTGAATTTGAAAATTAAATCAACAAGGAAAAATATTACTTCTCTTGATTTTAACAAAAAAAGGTAACTACCTCAATATATCAATTATTCGTAACGTGTTTATCACCCTTCACATGCACATAGAAATCATAGACGAAAATTGAATTTTCATACATGAATAGCTTTACACATTCACTAATCAATTGAAATAATCGAAATTAGGTAAAAATAAATAAATTCACGCGTAACCCAATCAATTGGTTAGAATTCAGTGCCTTTGATTTATTGAAAACATGCGAGCAAATGTTGAACATTACGGATAAATATATAATGAAAACTTATTTATTCACCTTACATATTTGTGCCCTAAACGATCCATACATGATTTATAAGATTCGAATGAACGGTTTTTTATATGAAAATCACTTGATTCAAGTTATTTATTTGAATTTTCTTCTCTGATACTACAAAATATTTTCAATCAAATGAAATCAGTTTCTCTATACAAAAATCAATGAGTTTTCCCAGTTTCAAAAGGTAACATGGATTTTTGATGTTTCGGCACATTCTATTTTTCAGTGAAATGGCGGCACTTGCAGACACGCATGGAAACCTGGAAATCTGGAAAATTCCGAAGCAAGCAGCTTCAAAATAAAAAAATTTGACAATACTTTTTTGATGACAACAAACATGATCAAGTCATCAGAGGATCAGGTCAAATTGAGGATTATTTCTGAAACATCTATATAATTCTCTACGACTAGCGACCCTGAGCACTTATTCAAATTCAAAATGAGTAATTTACTAGTTTTTATACTTTAGTCTTGTTCCATTGAATCTCTCTCCATTCATTGTTCCATTCAGCCCCTAAAACAGACATAACTTTGTAATTTTGCATTTCAAATTCAATAAAATATAAGGAAATGAAAATTCTCAAGAGTTTTCTTTCATTCATAGAAATATTCTTGAATGTGCTACGAAAATATGTGGAAAAGATGATGAGCTTGTATTGCGAAAGCTAACAATGTAAATTTACTCATCTGTTCATTTTGCTTCAATGATTTCTTGGCCCCAAGAATGTCGTGGTACATCTGCGTACATTCTGATTTATCTGACTCGTACTGGCTGCCTATTTCCCCAGGTCATGGCTCCTGACTCCCGAGGTCTCTCTTCCCACAGTCTCCACGCCAAGATACTGCTGATGATTGTCCTGACAAGGACAGTTTTGTCATATTCGTTCTTATAAGAACGTTTATTGAACTACGTTTTCTTTTTTGCTCTGAGAAGAGCAGTTTTTTTTTTGTTTGAGGCGAAAATTGAGTATGTTACATTGGAATACATTTGCGGGCCCTGAAAAGGGCCCTAAAAATTATTTGCCAATTTTGTTAAGATAAGAGTGTAATAATTTTGGAAAAAAATTAATCTTTTAACTGTATAATAAAGGGTATGGAAATTTGTTATCGAACAATTCGAGCCATTCGAGTATTGCAGTAAAAAATTCCTGCAATTAATTGGATTCATATTCTTTAGCTTTATCATTTTATATACACACTCTCATCTACTATTGTAACTGAGGAAATGGCCGAGAAAAAAACTCATATATTTTGGCTCGAATTCGACTTTTGATTTTTGTATGCATTAAACTTATGATCGTACGATGTCTCTCTGCTTATGATGATAAAGGACGGTTGGTGAAGAATTACATTTCAGCCAAAAGATCGTCAAAAGCTATGTGAAACAAACAATGACAATTTCTTTCAGTAGATCTCGGTCACGACACTCAAGATGCTTCAGCCATCACAAAGCTTCGAAGAATGCTCCCTTGATAATCCTCAAATTTTCATTGATGTACTCCATTTTTTACATTTTAAACTGCGTGTTAATATTTTTTTTATGATATTTTTTTCTTGCAAAATATATTGCAACATTTTTTTTCCTTTAATTCACAGCTTTTTTACTTTGTTCTCTTCTGTCATTAGGTGTCGTTATTAATTTACCTGCTGCAATTCACATCTCATGATCTTCAACGGTTTCACTCCCTGCTTCATAAATATATCTCCATATTTAAAAAATCATTATGTTATACACAGATTTTGATCGGATATTATATCGATTTCTTCGACTTTCAAAATTCCACTCGACCACTCTTATTTTTTCTCATTTTTTTTCTTAAATGATCCTTTGACGAAGAAACACTTTTTCTTTTTCTCGAGGGTCCATTTCTCACACATTTCACGCACATATAATGTATTTTCTGTCTTAAGAAATATCTCGACCAAGTTTGTTCTTATTTATGAATATTCTTTTTCCATTTGGTCACTTATACACTACCCTTCCCCCTCATTTTTCAAATATCTCTATTAAAAAAAAAAAATGTAAATTATAATTGTGAACCATCAGAGAACGCGTTACTCTGGAATGACCTTGCCCAGTCGACAATTTTGTAATTGATGATTTTTATTAATCTTCTAGCCCACGTTCCAAAAAATATTATCGAAATGCGTATCTTCTATTTAAAAAAAAAAGAAAAAAAATATGAATCGATGGTAACATAGAAAAACTAAGTTTTACCTCTCATAGAAAACTCGTCAATTAATTCAATAAAATGCTACTTTTCCCTTATAACTTTTTTTGTTCACAAACGTCGTTACTTAGATTATTACTTTTGAACGCGTTGAAGGGAAATCACGCAATTATAATTTAAAAATCACAGTAAACTCGATTGAATCGAACCAATTGACGAATTCTCACTTCAGTACTTGAATCTAGAAACTTTCTCATTTTTTTTCCTTTTTTATCTCAACTTTCATTGTAATAGCAATGTATATTTATCATTGACTCATCAGAATTTATTATAACTAAAATGTACCCAATATCGGACGTCTCCTGGATTTAAGAAATTCAATTAGCAGTAACACGCATGACAATTAACACACCCATAACACTAAGTGGGTTTCTCCTCTTAAAGAATCTATCTAATATATCGCTAACTTTGTTGTTTTTTTTCTTTGTTTTGTTCATCTTCACATTTCGAATCGTGGATTCTAAACATACTAGAGCATAGAAACAGCTCCTGCATAATGAGAAAATTATATTCTATTTATTGCTTGAATATTGGCGCTTGTACGTGTGTTTCCAAGGGCCACGGAGAACTGTGATTCTCTTACAAGATCTTTCAAGGTTTGATTGATTATTTTATCATTGAATCTTTGCATTCAATTTGTATCATTTATTATTTTCTTTTAGTCCAATTTTTGAAAGATCAAGAAGAACGCATAGATCTTCGAGGGGGAAGCTCTTTTTGATCACTCATGATCAATTCTGCAATCTTTGTTTCAATACTTTTCATCGCACTTTCAACAAGTTGAGCGGACTTGCAATTAAAATAATACCAATGTTTGTAAATTTCAACAATTCAAGTGGTAATTTCGATTTCTTAATATATAATGACAATTACAATTTTTAGTGATGCAATTAAAAAACAGCAATTAAAAGTTTTTTTTTTGTTCTATTGAGAATGTCAAAAAATAACAGAAATAATGATTGAATAATAATAAAACCCTTTTCTGGGCCTTTGGATTTGTTTGATAATTTAAATTCTCACATGCTTTATCGTATCTGTACCTTAAGTGCTAAATTTAAGGCTTATTCGAAAGACGAGTTTAATGCATCGTATTCTTCAATTCTTTATGTGGTTTTGTGATCTTTTTGGTGGCTGCATAATTCAAGATTTCGTTTTTTTTTTTTAATTGGTAATGTGAATATAAGAGCGGCATTGTATAAACGCTTATCGTGATCACTTTGCATTGTCATTAATCTCAACTTTTCGTTCCTTTTCAAATTCTTAAAATCAGTTTTTGTTTACGATAATAGCAGTCGCAGTTTGACCATTTTTAGGGCAATCTTAGATTTTTCGTTTTCTCTTTAAATGCCTATCTGTCGGATGTTCTAATGAAATTTTACACTTATCCATAATTTACAACTCAAATTGAATTTCCTCATACACGAGCTTTGTTTCAATAGTGATGAGATTGAATGAGTTTTGATAATTTGTAATTTTGTGACATTGATCGATCGTTCTTATTAAAATAATAATTTTAGTTTAAGTAGATGAAAATGATTTGTCTCTCATGTTCAAATGAACTATTTGATTCATCTCAATTTTCGTCTAGAAAATTGACAACTAAAATAAAAAGCAGAGAAATGACATGATATCGGTTTCTAATAATTCCCACATTTATGCAATCTATTTCTAAATACATAGGATAAAAAATCATTTTCACCGCTCGAGAGATGTTTTTTTTTTTTTTTTATATAAACAAAAATATATTTTTAAAAAATAACATGCTATCAGTCAACGCTCACGAAGAGAAATTGTACATTGCAATATCACATTTTAACGTCTCACAATGAATTATTTATATACAATACACAATGAGAAGAAAATCCATAGGAAATTCGTGTAACTTCTCACTAATACAGGGACATAACATAAGGGACAAAAAAAAAATTGAGGGAGGGACTGAAAAATTAGTATCCCATTCTGAAAAATTCATATGTGGCACACTCATTTTTGAGAGTCGTGCACTACTACTCTTTCATGCGTTTCCCATAATTTCTCGTGTCCCTTCCGAAGAATTGAGTGAACAGAATTCTATTTTTTCATTGACAAAATGCGCTAATTTTTAAGGAAGATTTCATTTATTTTTCGATGTTTTTTTTTCTTCGTGCATCTCATTCCTCTGAACAAACGAAAAGAGGAGGTTTCTTGCCGCTTCATATTTTCAATATGTCTTTTCACAAATTTCCTGTCATTTCCTGGGTTTTTTTTTCTCTATTTTCAATTTTTAAGAGACCTAGTTGCGAAAATGTTGAAAAGAAAAATTATTAACTGGAGGAAAAAACCATGACTTTGCATTAATCTGATTACCATCCTATATAAGGACACCTCATTACTCAACTTGGAATTTTTAACTCTCCTACAAATACGGTCTGTTTGATTTTTTGTCAAATAATCATTTAAACCGATATAATATTAATTAGAGAAGGGACAATACGTATATCTATATCCGATTGATGATCTGAATTAAAATGAGTAATACCTATAATCAATTCATCACAGCTAATTCAATTTTCTTATTTTTTCCTTAGGAAACATTAGTTTCATTTAAGTGGTCCACTCGATCATTCATTTATCATATTTTTTCGTCCTTTTTGTCATCTCCGATCTAATCGATTTCAAAATTTCTATTTTTTTTTTTATGCATATTATTAAATAAAACACATTGCAAAGACGTTTTACTTATCTCTATCTATTCCATTGGTTGGCTATATCCCTCGTTTGAGGAGGGCAAGTGGCCGAACGTTTTACTTATGTGTGCATACGATTACGTTCTATTTCTTTGATACGAGCTGACTGAGGGCGCGCTCTTTTTTGACGAATATGAAATGAGTGTGCCAACTTTCGAGATATTTCGATATGAGACAACTTCACGACGTACTATCCCTTTTAGAATAGGATTTATTGCATTTTTTTTCTGATATTAGGAATTTAATTGTCACTTTCGTGAGCACTCAACGTAGTTACAAATATTTTTTCTCATAATTTACACATTATATAAATTTATATACAAAATATTCATGAGGAATTAATATTATAATTTACGACAAATTATTCAAACATTTAGTTTGTATTCTTTCATATATGTGTACTCATTTCTTTCCTTCATTTCTTATTTCTTTCCCATTTATACACGGCCGTCAAATTAGATTTACTGTAAGAATCAATAGAAAAATTGCAACGGGACAAATTTCACGTGCCTTAGAACCACATTTCCTTTCATTGTTGCATAACCAATTATATTCTGTTCGAATTTCGCTGCTTTTCGTTCTGAGCTGCCGAGCCAGCGGCGTTAGTAAATTCGTTAAGATACTCATCTTATCATTAATCGTACGTGGCAACAACAATTATACCAACGTCTTAGCACTTAACGTTTTACTATATGTAATTATCGATCTTGACGAACGAGCTTTTGGCTTAATAAATGTTTGTCGTATCATGGTGGAACAAGAGTTAATTGAACCGAATATGAATGAAAAAAAGATAATTGCACAATCACAAGCTCCTCATTCGTTTTTGTTTTGATTCAATTTGACGTATCGAATTAACTCAAAACAATATGACGTCAACTCTGTACAATTTTAAAGAAGACAAAGAAGAAAATGAATTTCGATTCTTCAGAACTAAACGAAATAGGTGTCATCAATGTGGAAAAAAATCGTAGATCAAGAGAAGTAAATTAAAAGGCGATACTAAAAAAAGATGTTAATAGTCACGAGAGGAATGGAAAATTTTCTGTACATGCATGAACGTGAATGTAAAATGGCAGCTTTGATAACAATGCAATATTCTGTTTTTTTTTTTCTTTCCCTATCAGCATCAAACTATAGAGATTATGTATGAAAAATCGAACCGTGGTTGAATAATACGTATAGGAAATGAAGGGTAGGAGTCTCCTTACTCGTTGGCATTACCGTCCTTAACCTGACTTAATACTTAGAAAAAAAAAAGAAGTAAGAATATGAGACATAACTCGTCGGAGATCACATTATATGGTCAAGCCTTTTCTGGCACACCGTTTCATCAATTTTGGGTATTTAATTTTCAAGCTCAACTAAAGTATTCAGAAAAAAATCGCATAAGTGTTTGAAAAAGAAAAAAAAAAACTTGCAATTGGTATTAATATTTTTTGCTTGTCGTTCTCTGCTTAATGAAATCAAGTCGATTGTGATTGCAAAAAAAACAAGTTCATTAAAAATTAATATCTCTGAGTCCTCAGTAACTGGGTTACTTCCAATTTCTACTCATGTCATTTCTCTCCTGAAATCTCTAATCCACGACACAGAGTACTCTCGAAGTAACTTTATAATTTTAGATAATTTCTAAATTAGAAAGAGTAATGTCTAACATCACAAAGTATCCATTGAGTAAAAATAAACTTATAAAACGAAGTAATCTTAATTAAACAAAAAAAATTTACCGGTATCTTTTTTGTAATAAAGCATTTTTCCGATCGGAGAGAAACTCTTTTGTAAAACAAAAAAGGAACAAAGATTTGGAAAAATGTCTATTCGTATGAGAGTCAAAAAATTTAGTTTCGTCGCTAGGCCGTAAAGAACTTTTCTTGCAAATATAAGTTTCTGTAATTATATGAGTTTAAAAAGTTCCTTAAGTCGAGTGACGAACAATCTTTTTCATCATGAGAACTGTGAGGAGGTTGCCATGGCCGTGGAACGGCCGTGGAGCACTGCCTCACAGCCACTGTGATGAAAACAACACTATTATTGATTTGTGCACCAAAAACGAAAGAAAAAAAAATGTGAGATCGATCTCTGCCAATGATTTTAAATTGAAATTAAAAGAAAATTGCCTAGATAAATCATCTGTGTGCCGTCGTGTATGAGTGTACTTCATCTTACAGTTAACAATAAGAATAGCCTAAATACATATATGTTTACAACTTTGTACACGGCATTACAATCTTAATCGATAAATGTTTGACATATCGAAATGCGATACGAATGCCAGGCTTGGTTTCACACCTGTTGAAATTTTTATATCCAACGAGCATTTTATCATGAACTTCATTCCCGAGATATTACATTTCTCACCAAATTTTTTCAATGTTCCCCGCACTTTTTTAAAGTTCTCGCGTACAAGAAAAAAAATTAGGGAGGTTAGGAATAAACTATGCACTGACTGCCAAAAGCTTTAGCACTTTCCCGTGATCTATGTGAACCGGTTTTTTGTGTTCATAATTCATTTTTCGTAATATCACATTTTCATACTATCAATTCTCCATTTTTCTTCCACGGATGAAGAGAAAAAAGAATAGTATAATGTTCAGTCACAAAGATGGACACTAAAATGTCCGCAGGCGGTCTGATGCAAGGCTCGTGATGCTAATCAATAAATCCCAGAACCTGCCCACCAAAAATGTTTTTCTGTTTGTATTTGGTTGGAGATAAAAATGTGTCTTCAGGTGATAATATTGAGATATCAAGCCTGGATATTGAGAATCATCTTTAGATGATTTGAGATATTGTGACATGCCTCGGCTTGACAACTGGTCATGAGCCTAGGTGTCCAGTGGCTCGGTGGTTTTGGTAGGGTAGCTGGGGAAGGTGGCTCAGACCATTTAGCACCAGCAAAATATGTATTCGTTGGACTACCATGACGTGGACTATCATGTCTAATTGGTGAATAACCACCACTTTTAGACGACAATTGTGGACTACAACTTTGTCGACCGTTTGGTATATTTTTAACCTGTTTATGGCTACTGTTGAAATAACTCGATGATTTTATTGTGCCACCACGATTACGCTTACCCCCAGTGTGCGGTGAACCCTGCCTCTCGACTCTGTGACTCATCTTTGGCGCTGAATTTGTCATGATTCAATTTTTGATTTCTTGTTGGTCAGCTATGTTGATCAGCTTCTGTAAATTCCCCACGTACCATTTTTATTTAATATTCCTTGATAAATATTTTAATATAAAAAAAAATTGTTTATGAATCAAGGTATTTTATTGATTTCCGGAATGAGAGACATGAGGAGCGAAAATTCTCTTTTCGAGCCTCAAATTTTTGAAATACGAAAAGCAAAAAAGTAAAGAATTGAAAGGACATGCTCATGTGGATGATGATTTGACAAACAACTCATAATTCTTAGACAATTTACACTCATCCCATTGTATTATTTATTAGCTCGCCAATTTTTTTTTCTAAAAATTTACCTTCAGAGTTTAAGCGTGTATGCCTCTCAAGACGTTGACAGATTCTCATTAAATAGGTAATGAAAGAAAACAAATTTCAAAGAATAAAAATAACAACACGTGTCCTTGTATTCTCCAACTTCTGGTTTTCAATATACTTATGTCGTCTTGGCTAACTGCGCAATAAATTTCTAGGTGCCTCGCAGTAGAGGTAACTTCGACACACGAAAGTGATAAAAGGTTCAAGTATTCACGTTCCAATGAAGTGGGGGATTTTTTTTTAAATATAAAATGGCAATAAATGGGTGGATGAAAAAGAATTATTTAATCGTTGACGATGCTACCGTGTTTTAATTTCTAGGTTCCAATGATATCTTTCAAAGTGAAGTGGCACAATTATTTGTGAAAATTCCAACATTCAATGAATAATTTTTTTTTTACTGATACCAAAAAATTTCGGAGTCCTTGTGTATTGATACTTTTTCGTAATGTTTGCAAACAAAGAATAAACTCCCGTGCAAGTGTCCCAGCTGGGAGCAACGCAAAATGGCCACCGCGTGGGTTGCCTTGTTTGTTTTTTTTTTACAGCATAGAATGGAGTAAAAAATCAAGGAGTTACTCAATCCCAATTTATAATATTTCTCTTTAATTTGAATGTTCAAATAATGCAATGTGATATATTAGAAAATGATTACCAACTCCTCTGTTGTGTATAATATTTGGAATGAAATTCACACACGCACAAAAAGTACCACACATCGACACTTCGATGGCCCTATTTATGCGCTTCCAAGAACTCAGAAATTAAACAAATAAATTCAACTCCTCTGCACCAAAATAATACGAGCTGAGTATAACACAAACTACCGACTTCCGAATGACCCTATACACACAAGGAACAATTATTTCACTCTCGTACCGATATAATAGGCTACGAACCGTCTTTCCAACATAATCTCTGTTCCAACTCTGAGGCTTTTCTCTTTGTGACAATACCTATGTAACAGCCCAGGTGCACGGGGGGGGGGACCAAATTGAGTTCCTTCTTCATCCGTTTGTCTCATCGAAGGGACACAACCAATGAAATGCCGGGAATTCCACTACATAACCGCATTCGACCAATCAAACAACTCTCCTTCCTCGGCTGATATCGGTTGTCCTCGGTTTTCTTCAATAATTGCAACATTTCTACTAAACTTGATTTTATTTTGATAAAGAAAGTAAATGAAACATATTCAATTTTTTTTTATTTAATAACGAAATCAGAATTTTTATTTCAACAGGAATATTACGAAAGTGGAATGGATTTTGATTATAATGATCTCATCAACTCTGCATTGTGATTGGTCGACGGCCACGCTCGGTCTCTTGCACCGACAGAGTTGCCTCAAAAAATGCTATTCATATCCGTATCTCTACAATATTTACATTTGATTGGCAACCCTGTATTCAGATCTCTCTTTCTTTCCCGTTTCTCTTTTGTTACAAGAGATGCACAAGTGAATCTTTACTTTTTATTCATTTCATTATTATTATTATTATTATTATTATTATTATTATTATTATTATTATTATTATTATTATTATTATTATTATTATATTTTTTTTTAAACTGTTCAACAGCAAAAAAAATTAATCATAAATATTTCAGAAGAAAAACGTGAGAAATTTTCTATCGCAAAAGAAGAGAGGGAAAGAAAGAGAGGAAGGGTGTGAGAGTTGGCCTTTCAAGGAGACCAGGGAGCAACAAAAAGGAACAGAAATGGATTTCAAGTTGTTCAGAGTGAGGTACTGTAAAAACATGAAACATCAGTTCCTTTTAAATTGTTTTCTCTCATCATTTTATCTCGAATGAAGAAAATACAATAATTAAAAAATATAATGTGAACAAAGGGTCAAATAAAAAACGTGTATGTTGTAATGAATGTAATTTATTAATGGGTGCGAATTAATCACATGAGGCGTTTGTTCACGTCGGTAAGAATCTAGTGAACAAGTAAACATTTTGGTAAAAGTCATGCAATCTGTCGGAATAAGATGGATGCAAGTTATAAAAGAATAGTTAAAATAATTTATTTAACAGAGAGATGAGGCATGAAATAACATTGAATACTAGGGAACGAGATTGGAACTCCCATGTTTTTGTGAATAAATCTGTGTTTTTGTAATAATGTGTCTTTCGGGGATATGGAACTCGGTTTAGGAGTGTCAACAGCCCCGGGTTCAGTCGCAAAAAATGGAAATTTTGAAAATTAAAATTAAAAACCAAAGTGCATTTTTTTTAATTTATCTGAGAAACACCATAAGATATAGGATAAAGGGTCCAATGCAAAATTGCAGAGGGTGAAATGGTCTACAAAAAAGGTTATGACCATCTCACCCCCATTTATCATCGTTCATTCCCTAGAGCCATGCAAAGATTGGGGTGAGAAAAAAATAGGGAAAATGAAAAAATTAACATTTTCAAAATTTTTATCGTGTGAAATATTTTCAATTGTGACTCACAATTTTCCCCCTCAACCAGGATCAATTTTTGGAAAATAACTTCTGAACCAATCGACTTTATTTCGATAATTCCAATGTATCTTCTGTAGATTTCAATTAAGACGTGGTTTTCAGATTTTGGCAGAGCATTTTACGTTTTTGTGCGATTTCTGAGATAAAGAAAAAAAATAGATTTTGGGGGTAGTCCTTCATTTTTTTCACCTGATGCTGGGCGTGTTGACACTTCTAAACCCGTTACCGAGAGTTTCATAACCCCAAATACACATTAGATTTAAAAACGTCGACTCATTCCTAAAAATATGGAAGTTTCATCTTCGTTCACCGGACGATAGGATGACTAGCATTAGGGGATTCAAATGAGAGAAGAGGAATAACATACAGTACAGATAGGACTTGTATGCACGAGGTAAGCGGATAGGGTGGGGTCGTGACCGTAGAATGAAAGATACAGACAGATAGCCAAGAGGAACCGCTCTTTTTTTTTTTCGCAATTGTGTGTGTTTACTGTTTAGAGCGAAAGAGTGGTGCCTCCAACTATCGCCATAACAACTTACTAGGCGCACCTCCTCGATGTGTTCTTTTTAATTATATTATCTACCTAATTTTGAAGTTGTAATTTTCTCATTCGATTTTTGAGATTTTCGGTAATGTCCTCATTGAATAATGCTCGTCTCCGTGTCCCTTCCACTGCTTTATTGTTATATATATAAAGAACAAAAATTATAATCATTTTTTTCATCCTCGCTTAGCTAAACAAACTCCCATAGTGGATAGTGCTCCCGTGTTTTTACGAGTAGGCTTTGCTAATCTCTTTCATCGAACAACAGATATGATATGTAAACAAATTATTGCACATAAATTATTTTTATATTTCCGCTCTACGTATTTCCTGTAAACCTTCCAAATGCTTTATATTACGTATATATTTTGTTCAATTGTTCTTCACCATTTGTTCACTAGAAACACTAGATTGTCGTTGCAACAATTGTACTGAACTATGTCATCTTCGTCAATTTTCATTTTTTACTCTCTGGCTTTAGAAACATTTGATTCTGTAATTAAGTGGAATGAGGCAATGTTTCAGGGAGTATTGAACATTGTAAGAATCATGTGGGTTCAAAAGAATTGGGAAATTGGTGATGAAAATGGTTTTATTTGAAAGCGTTGGAAATTACAAATTGTATTAATCCAATTAACTTTTTCGAATCAATTACCCAGTTTCATTGAATATTCACCAAATAATATACTAGTCCAAATAATTTTCATCACCCAAGTTATCTTTAATTTCTCGATGTTAGAATAAAATACATCACGGCAGAAGATATAGATTCATCTGCTTATTCCATTTTATTACGCAATTCCAGCTCAACGAAATTTTTTAATAATTTCCTACTATTATATTTTTCAATAAAATTGTATATTAGGTTTACAGGCTTGTTCACGAATGCGCTATATACGCATGAGATACTATTTATTGATCCTAGATTGTAAAATTTTAAAATTAATACGATATCAGATGCTGTAATTAATCACTAATGTATAAATTCCTGATTATTGCCTGATGCTGTATTTTTTTCGCTTTCACTCTATCACATTGTTATTATTTATTTATACTCACTATGAAATTCGTTGTAATAATTATTTGTTTCTTCTAATAATTTACAGAAGAATTTGAATCAAACATTATGTAACATTTTGTATTGAATAAAATTCGCAAGTGCAAGCACTTTTTTCTTTTCTTCTCGTCATGAAAAAATTAATATTCACCTTTTACTATAATCCAATTTTTATATACTTCAGGGTACCCCTAGACACCGCAGATGTCATTTTCATTCTTTAGATGCATTTTGATTGTGGGGAAAACGTGAACGAAAAAATTATCAACCAACTGTCAATACGTCGGAGTGAATCAAATGCGCAGTAGCGTCTCATGAGCACGTTATGCATATAGGGCCATGTCCTCTCTTATCTGTTTATCAATAGTAAGAGAAAGAGAAAAAATTCAATAAGTTGATTAGAAACATGTGGAAAATTTGGTTAGATGGCGCAGAGAAATATTGAATAAATTAATGTTGCCCTTTTTGGTTCTAATATGGCATTTAAAAAATTATTCTGGAAGGAAAACAGCAGTGACTGGTCAAATATTTGTCGTGATAATGCCCTTAGCCACGCCTCCCCCACTACGTGCGACGCATGCGCTCAATGTGCCACAATGTGTTATCAAACACTTTTAAATACGTCCCTGCCCCTTGTGCTTATTGTCATATTATCCGCTCGCTATCAGATAACTATCAGTCATTTATCCTCTCGGTCTCACGTGGTGTAGAGTAAAAATCATGTGTAAATGGAGTATGGAGATATGCAAGTTGTTTTATTGAATAACAGGAGACATTTATGATTAAGTATAAAATACGGAAATTGTCATTTTGCTAAAATAGTTTTCGAGGAATTCGACGAACAATAAATCTGCAAATAAAGTAAAAAATTATTCTCGTTCAATATTTCAAAAACCACTGGAGCAAAATCATTCTTGAAGCACCATTTGATATTCGGAATTTTGCCTGTTATCCGGTTGGACTATCTTCAGCTCATTCCCCTCCCTTGTTTACCAGCTATTCACCGATACGATAGAAACTGGAATTGGAATGAACACATATGTCTGTACTCTACTACTCGAGTATGCAGGATTTGAGAAAATTAAAACTAATTTTTGAGGAGAAATTATCACAAATTTTTCAACTGATAAAGGGATACCGTCCCCATCCACTCGCACGTACATAGAACATTTTGAATGAAAACGGAAAAGTATGAGAGATTCCTTTTTATTAATTAGTTTTTCATGTGAAACATTTTAAATTAGAAGTCAGGCTGTCATGTAAATAGATGAATTTTATTTCCCATCAGTGAATTTTCGAGGTCGGAGTTACTCTCATAATTTTCGTGAGAAACTAATGTACGTTGTGATGTCAAAAATGTCAATTTTTTTGAGTCTCCTGGTTGTATATGTATTAAATCATCAAGCCTAGAAAATATCTGGGAATTAATGCTTGAGCCCTCCCGGAGAAAAGGACAATCCTGTGTCCGAGAAACCTAGTTTTAAACTCCACTCATAGTTTTTTCTTCATTCTATTTCATTTTTCTCTGATTCGTTGTACGACCCTGGTGTCCATCTATTTTATCGACATATACTCGGTCGATAAGTGAGTATAAAAGTTTAAATTCCTCAAAATTTGACGGGGAAAAAGGAAGAAGATATTTTGATAATTCCTGTACATTATTCACTTGTGTAATTGAAAACACGTGTATTGCGCAAAATATGTAGATAATAATTGTATAACACAAAGGGGGGGGGGGGGGTCGTTGTGGATTATCAGACAGACATGGGTGCGGTCTCTGAGTTTGTGTGCATTCGAAAAAAACAAATTTTTGAATTTACACAACAATCGGAAGAAAAAGGAAATTTCAGTAAATATATAAATACATAGGGGAATAATTCAGTGAATTTTTTTTATTTTCAACTGCTGAAAAAGTGAAATAATATTTGAAATTGCCTATCCTCCTAAGAAGTCCTTTTAAAATTTTAATTGAAAAAAAAATTCGTTTTGAAAGGAGGTAAAAAATTAATAAGTATTTTTGTGTGGAGGGGCGAGGGCAAAAATTTGTACGTCATTGAGACACATATCCCCACTCCGTAGACCCTCACCAAGCGGTCTTGTCTTCCCTCTCAACTATAGTGGGTCGAAAACTGGGCGAATTGTGGCTCGCTTCAGTCTGCTTCAATCTGTCGTGTGCTGCTATTGTTCGCACGGGCCGTTAGCTCATTTTTTTCCTACCTTTTTTCTTCATTTTATACATCTAAAGTATTTTATCCCCACCCTCACCGTAAAATTTAAAATCATGAGCCCGCGTATGTCGTGTATACACAATGAAACAACAACAAAATAGAAATAAATAAAAGAAGAGAGGAAGAAAAAAAAAATAACTGCATGAGTGCGTGGGTATCAGTGTACGCGTTGTGCCTCGGAATTTTTTTTTCTCTCTGAGTTTCTCGTGTTATAATCTTGTGCGACCCTTTAAACTGTGCTCATTATTATCTGTCGGGGTATGACAGCAACGCAGGAGTATTATCCCATACGGTAGGCGACAAGTTCTATCCCAAACGTCAATTCCATTCATTTTTTTTTTCTCTATTTTTTTATTGTAAAAAAAAAGTGCTCGATAACACGAATGACTTTGAGTGTACTCCCATGTTCTGTTAAAACCGAACGTTTCAAGCATGAAGAATATAACACATTTTTATGGGCACCTTGAGACTACTCTCCCACTCTCTCTCTCTCTCTCCCTCCCCCGCCCCCCTCCCTCTCTCTCTCTCTCTCTCCCTCTCTCTCTTGCTCTCTTGGTCAATCCATCCAGTGTGAAAAGTGAGAGTTTTTCATCGTACCTTCAGCATTTTTATTCAGTTACATTTTGGTTTCTTGAGAAGGTTTCTTCTGTGTTAGATTTGTATTTTTATTGCTGGAGATTATAAAGAGACTCAAAGAATACGCATTTGGTAAAATAATAGGGAGCAGGCACATGAACAGGCCCACAAGCTTCTGAAAAAAATAAAATAAACGAAAGACTGAGTGCTCTTATTAAAAAAATACAGTCAACTGTTATCTCGTCTATCCCGTGGAGTCACAGTCACGCTGGTTACATGCATGCATCAACTCGCCGATGCCAATGTTTAGTTTCAATCGATCCAGCCTATATGCACTGTAAAAACATGGATCGGTAAGCTCAGCGTGTACGCACACACCATTCCGGAAATGCCGTTCCTGTGACGGGATTCTCATTCTCTATTTTCTTCTTCTTATTCGATTCTCTTAAACGAGGAGTTTCATTATCGTTCACTCAAAAAAAAGCACAAAAAATCTCGAGGAGAATAGTAACCTTCAAAAATTTATCATTTGATTCGCTTTCTCGTGAGTGAAAAAATCACACAAAACATCCAACTTTTCAATGAAAATTATTTCTCATTAATCCTACGAGATTCGAATCGTTTTCTTTTTCTCACTGATCATTTTCAATTGGAAATTTTCATTCCTTCAGTTTGGTTTTCATGAATCTTTTCCATAAAATTGGGAAAAAAAAAATGAAAGGCATCGCCTGCAAACCTCATATTGTAGACTGGGCGATCACCGCGTGAGTGGGAGGGTCAGGCAGGTGGTGTGCTTCGACGAAGCTCCACCTGGGCCTCCACGTCCCAAGTGAAAGACGCATAGGTATTCAGGCTCATGAAGAGAACGGTATACCTAAACGTATACCCTGGAGGACCCCTCTCCCCTTCCTGCATTGACTCATCAGACAGACGTTTTTGTATACAATAAGAGGGAGAATTACGTATCCCTTATTCTCATACCTCAACGTTCATTTTATAAATTTTTTCGAAACTTCTCGTCTTCCATTATTTTAGAATTAAGGTTTCAGCGTTAAATCACCGAGACGATTTCACTGATAACGCAACACTGACAGTTTACATAAAATACTAAATAAACTCCATATATTCTTTCAAAAGAGTTTTAACAATTACCCCCATAGCTGAATAGCTGAGCGAAGGGCAGAATTTTTCTTGGAAATATTTTGAATTACTCGAAAAAGATGAGTCTACCTTACGTCTCCATTCCATGGAAAAAATGAATTTGTATTAAATTGCTCAACGATGTAAGATATTCAAAAGGAAAAATTATGAAGGAAAATTCCATTTAAAATTTAGTGATCCGGGAAAAACCCTCAATGTAGAAACTAGGAGGAATATAAAATTGGGGAAAATTTTCTCTCTACCTGTTCCGACGACAAGGGACCATTGTTACTGTCCGGACGTCTATCAAATCCTTCATTATATGTTAGGGGCCCTTGGAAGAAGCAAAAGCCAACAGTTTATTCACGATTTTACCCAACATTAGGGGTACATACCTGAAGCATAGTGAACTTAGTAAATGGCACCCGCATGTTTGTTCGGGGAAATTGAAGAATAACGCACATTTATTGAAATTCTACCACATCTAAGAATCAATCTTGACAACAAAAAAAAAAAAATGCGAAATGGAAATTTTTCCAGTAATCCGCCTCTCTCGTTTGATTCAATCGTTGATGACAAAAAAAATATGTAATGAAAGGAAAATACAAAAATTGATCAACCATTTGAGGGGAAAAATACTCTTACGAAAATCATTTCCGCATTAAGAATAAATAGTTTATCGACATTTTCGATCAAGTTTTTAAAATTTATTTTTATCCGCGTCAAGTTTAAAGGTAAACTGGTTTTCTCCCATCTGCTGAGTTTGGGACGCACGAGACGTCAAGTGACAACGAGAGGGGGAGGGGGAGAGAGAGAGAGAGAGGCGGGAGTGGAAGGGGATAAATATATTTGAGCACCAAGTTACTAGCCAAAACCAACGGGGCCCTGGAATCCAGTCAACTCAAGCGTTTGCCCAGATTTTTGGGCCACGAACATTCCCCCATTCCTCAAGCGGGTTCCCAAAAAGGCTTTCAAATAACTAACTCAAATGTGTACGCGGATAGCTTCGAATATAAACAGAGAATAGAGAGGGATCCTTCTTCAGACTGCAAATATCAATTTCCTCAGGACTGCTATAACCTACATCGCGCTTATCTGGTCCTCTTCGATCATTTCTTTTTATTTTCCTTTTGTTTTCCTGAACCCCAGTATTCTGTTAAAGTGCATCTCACTTGGTATATTAAAGATTTCTAAACAACTGCATGGAACTAAATTCGCTTCTGCTGCATGAAAACTCAAAATCTCATTGGAAAAATTGAACATTGAAAACGATTAAACATGGGGCGAGGATTGAGAAAGCGCGACGAAGGAATTGAGAATAAAGGAATGAATAAAGGCAGTGTCTATTCGCACGGTCCATGATAAAAATTACTGTGGATTCACGGGAATTTTTACCGTGGATTATGACACACACCCCTAAAAACTACCCCTGGGGTCGTAACTCCGGGCGCATAGTATCACTCCGATGTGTGTGTGTGCCCCCCCCCCCCCCTTCCGACTGAATTATCCTTCTTCAGATGTTTACACGGAACAGATTTACCTTAGATCCATGGCAAAAACTCCCGTGAATCCACGGTAATATTTACCGTGGACCGTGTGAATACACACTTCCATGAATAAAAATACTACGTTTTTTGTATAATTTAAATAAATAAACCTCATTTATTATAAGAAAAAATACGATTGATGATATAGTATATATATATATATATATATATATATATGAATAACTCGTCAGGTTGGCCCTCGGCAGCTGAGCACAAAAATCATCAGCTCTCTCCCGAGAAAAAAAAAACAATATTATTCAAAGAAAAAAGTATTCGGAGAGAGCCAGCTTTCGACAAGAATTCAGGCACAGAGTTCTGTTTCTGTTCTGTGCCCTGTGTGTTGCCAACTGAGCCTTCCACGTCTCTTGAGAGTGTGGGAAGTGGACACGAAAGGGGGAGCGGCATAGGGAGGAAAAAGGCTTCGCTTGGATGTCAAAAAAAAGTGCGACGCAAGGGGGAAAGGGAGAGAGATTGTAAATAAAAAAAAAAAAGAAGGAAAGAGAGAGGATAAAATGAACGGACCGGGCAATCATCAGCATCGGGGCATGAGTATGCAGGGCAGATACAGGAACGTCGGTGGTGGTGGTGCAGGAACGGGGCCTATGAATCGTCCAGCCCCAACCCACAGTCGTTCTGGCTGGCATCCCCTCAGTCAACATACACAGCACGGCCAGCTTAACCAACAGTACAAGGAGTACCCCTATCGCCAGGGTTCGTCGCCACGATATCACAACGGGTATTCCCTCTCTCTTTTCTTCCATTAGCATTAATTCATTGTAAAAAATAATTTTTTTCTCTTGATTCACACATACACTAATTGTTTAACCTATTTGAGAAGAGAAAAATCATTCTCTAGGTGCTCTTCGTCGCTCTTTCTAGGTTGATCATTTCATTTTATTTCATTTATTATTATTATTTTCTTTTACCTAACAATAATAGAAATGTTTGAGACCTCAGTGATGATGATTTTCGAAAAAAAAAAAAAAATATTCTCATTGATGTTGTGTCAAGTTAAAGCAGCTCATCAGCATACCCTGTAGACACTCCTGACCAGACTATGGATGTGAAGATTTTAACTCCGTTGAATTTTTTCTATTAAATTGCGTGAGAAAATTTTGAAAAAAATAATACACAATCAGCATCATTCAAATTACATTTTTCAATATATTAATTTTTTTTTTCAAACATCTCCTTGTTATAAATCAATAATGAATATTATTTACAAAACGGTTGATCATGTTGTATCATGTATCAAACAATTTCTTTTTTTTTCATATTTTGGGTGAAAAATTCAGATTTTAATATTTAAATCAGCAAAAAGTTATGAATTTTTACACAAAACACTGGGTTAAATGTTGATTTTTCAAAATTAATTTTTAAAAAAATTAACACGTTAATTGAATCAAGAGAAAAAATACGATTAAAAATCCTAATAACACTTTCGGAAGATTCTTTGTAGTTTTCAATTTTTTTCAAATTTTATGACACTGATGAGCAACTTTAACGGACATGACTCAAGATGTCTAAAGACGGTGTAGGAAAATTCTTAAATCAGAAATTTCATGCGAATCATTATCTCATAGGAATGGAAGAGTGTGTTTGAAACACTGAATGTGCATTTCTTCTTTTTGAGTCAGTCGATTTTGGCGCATTTTATTCGGTATCCCTAAGCCGCTGACTGCTTCATACATTTGGTTCGGTACAAGCGACGAGTGTCAATATAGTTATTATGATTGATAACTCATCTAAGTCGTTTAGCATGCATTTAGATTGGTTTTCTAATAAGTGATTATGAACAGAAAATGTACGCATTTTGGTATTTTTTTCTTTCTTTCTTGTGTTTGAACTCTTCTTCTGACATGACTCTCAGCATAAAAATCAATACTATTATCAAAAATATACACTGTTCTCCAATTTCAATGGAATAAGGAAATTGAGAGCTCTGAATTATTGACACGAGTAATTGTTTAAATAGAAAAAAGTAAAATTGTAATCATTTCCTTGTCTCATGGGATTCACATAATTATAAATATTCCTTCCACTTTTCGTCATTCAATATTTCTCCGATATTATTAGGGATTGTCCGGTAGTGGGTACGTCTTCAAGTCCAGCGGGGAAGGAAGTCTACCATGGTGCCATGAGTGGATCCAGTGCTGGGTACAAAGTAAACCCACAGCAACACAGTCAACAAACACGAGGACAAGTCCCACCGCAGTCTCTCCCATCGTCTCACTTTTCTCAGGACCAAAGTGGTCCACAAACAAATACGCCACCACTACGCATCAACATTTGTGGACAAGTTTGGAATCTTTCATTATATATTAAACAAAACAAGGCTATTTGAGATATCTTACAAATCATAGAATTTTGTCATAACAGGAAAATACAATGAGAGGACCGCTTATGAACCTCAGTCCTAGTTTGGGAGCGAGTGCAGTTGATATGGAGTATCGAAGAGCTACACAAGGTAATTAATTATATCCAATGAATTCTATGTAAGTGACAAATATTTCAATGTTGCATTGTGTTCGTTTTTAGCATCGAATCAGTTACCCCTCAGTCCAGTCCAGATACAGCCCTCGCCGCCTTATTATAGGCAGTCTAGTCAGGACGACGGAAGAAAGGTAATTTTTTTCATCTCACTACACAGAAACTACAAGCTTAATCCTTAACCTTATCTATCATTAACTTCTAACCTAATATTTTTTTTTTTTGCATTATCAAATTGTTCTTCCTAAGATCTCTGTACAACAGTTGAATCAAATGATTTATAAAATACTGAAAAATATTTTAGAGTGAGTCGCCATCCAGAAAACGTCGTAGAATATCACGCAATGGTGCAGTATCAGGATTAGACGTACAGGAGGCAGCGCCTTCAGCATCAACGCCGCCATTACACACGAATCCCGGTACATGGGAATTACCCCCAGCCCCTCAACGTAGATCACCCCGTAATCATATGAGTACAAGGGGCAGCCCACCAATACGTAATCGTTACCCACGTTATTCCGATTCATTTGCAATCTCCTATCCATTCATACCTGGAATGCACAATTCCCATCCGACAATTCATAATTCACATCATGGAATACACGGACAACATCATACTATTCATAATTCTCATCACAGTTTACACAATGGTCATCACAATATACACAATGCTCATCATAATATACACAATGCCCATCAGACCCATCCACATAATCCAGTAGGCACTGGACATCACCCAAATCAGGGTACAAATGGTCCAGTTGTTGTTGAAGTTGGACAAGTTGGTGTGTCCAGTCTTGGTGTTACTGTCAGTGGTGAGCCTATTTGGCATCCACAGGCAACTGGATATCGAATCCCGTGTCAACTTCATGGAATTTATGCCCCCACGGGGACACATGCCTTTGCTCACTCGTGTCAGGTATTAAAATTATTCCAATTTTTTTAAATACCAAATACCTTTCTTCTGTATATTCATATTGCAGAATATATTGTTTTCTCTATTCCAATAGGTTCCCCATCACCATCATCACGGCCACTATTCAACAGCCCATCCAGGGCACAGCCTGATTGGTGCTGCACCTAGGGGCTATCCTACCCCTACGGGTGGCCCTGTAGCTGCTTTACATCCACATCCGGCACCACCACCACCCATCCATACCTCCCATTATCCAGCTCATCATCAATTATCACAACAGGTAATGCTAAATTTCCCCCCCCCCCCCCCCCCGAGAATACTTTCTCCGTTAAAAAAAACTGATAAAATTTTAGAAAATCAGAGAAATGGACTTTCCTTATTGTCTATTTTTTTTTATTCCTATCAGTCTCATAAATTTCTTCGCGATGAATTGATTCGTCGTAAACAGTTATAGAATTTGATATCAAATTTTTTTTACTTCTCCAGAGAGAAGTAGATTTGGAGTTGATCGAGAGTCATTTACATCATCGTCAGATGGCAAACGGTGGACCACCAATGCCTCTGCCTCACTCTTACTCTCCTCCAGCGCTCGCCCAAGTCACGACGCCACCACCAATATTTTTGCCTGAGACCCGGAGTAATCAACTGGAGATGCTACAAGCACGTCCACGAAGAGCAACCCCTGGCGGCCGAAGACAAAGGACGACCAGATGGCGAGGAACCCCACCAATACCCCCAACCGGTTACTCCGGGTTACTTCTCCATTTCCTGTGAGTTTCACTAATTTTTAAAAACTTATTTCTCTTTTAAAATGTTAAAAAATTGTTTTTCTTATCCTCTTATCCTCATTTAGAGCTATGTTCAGCAATCCACCACTGTCCCCATACAGTCAAACTGAACTATCATCGCCAGAGTCTGCTGAAACTGAGAATTATGAGGCCCTACTTTCACTTGCTGAAAGACTCGGTGAGGCTAAACCAAGGGGCCTTACGCGAGCAGAGGTGGAACAATTACGTTCGTACAAATTTAACGCGGATAACCCTCATGGAGATCAAACGAATTGTGTTGTTTGCATGTGTGACTTCGAGACACAGCAAATGTTAAGGGCTCTGCCCTGCTCTCACGAGTTCCATGCTAAATGCATTGACAAATGGCTTAGGGTAATTGATGACAATTTTTTAGTAGAAAAATTTCCACTTATGAGACTGGGCACGTAGTTGTAATCAGAAATCCTTCTTGAAAATACCTAATTTAATTTTATTCTTCCTGGAACTTTTCACAGTCAAATCGAACGTGTCCAATTTGCCGTGGTGATGCTGGGGACATTTTCAATAGCAGTGGTACAGCCAGTGACTAACCAATGGTTGAAACAGGAGCTTAGTGGCCTCAATCACATAGATTGCGTGTATCTATTGTTGCACTACTGATTCGTCTCAATTCGTAGGTTGGATCTGGGTCAAGTAGATCAAAAGGAACAAATAAAAGGGAAAGATGGAAAGAAGGAAAGGTAGACCTCATTACTGATCAATCTTCAGCCAATTTTGTATAATCAAACTTTTGAATCAACTGTATAGATATGAGGTATTTTGCTTATCCGTTTCAAAACAGAACAGCCAATTTGTCGTTTCCTATGAGAATAGGATTCTACAGCAGAATTTTTTGTCATTGAAGTTTATTGATATTCAAATATCGCGCGCTTAGCTGTTGTGTGTTGTATACCACAATTTTTTTAGTTGACTATTACGTTTTCATTTGTATTATCTACTATTAAATAGTCTCAAACTCAGAGAATGTTGTTAAACTCAGAGTTATTGTATATATTGCCTATGATAAGGAAGGAGAACAAATAGTTATGCGTTTATGTGTACCGTAGATCTCTTTTTCATTCGGTTCACATATATTTCTTCGCTTTGCACAAGAACATAATTATCAATTTCTTTTGAGTGCTCATGGAAATGACTGAATTAACATGAGAACCTCAGGCCATCTTTCACTACCTACCCACCATTTGATTAATCCGACGTTCTAGAATGTTCTAGAAAGATTTCCCAAAAGTTGTTCTTAGAAAAAAAAATGTAAGAAATTAGAGGAATTTTGTTTCCTGTGCACCTACCTCTGAAAAATAATGAAGTATTTTTTTATAAATAACAACTGAAAATACAAAGACCCAATCTAATATTGGCAAACGGGAACAATCTGGACTTTCCATGGATAAAAATATTAATTTTATGAATGGATTAATTTAAGGTGAGGTTGAAATTAGTAAGATAGCCATGAATGTACTATTGGCTCGGTACTCTGAATTTCGTGAGCATTCAATTTACAATTTGGTGTTGTTCATTAATTTTTTTTCCTCAGGTGCCTTTGTCGTACTAACCGAAAGGAATGAAAGATGAAATAAAAACTTGTGGAACATAAATTTACAGAATCAATGACATAATGAAGAATGAAAAAGAGCAAAAAAAAAAAAATTTATAAATTAAATGCGCCAACGAACATGTGGGAAACCCATTGGAAGGTATAAATGCCACATACGTAGAACTTTTTCTCTTTCTGATAGTAAAATTTATTGAAAAAAAAGTTGCATCGACTGTACATACGCGAGATTAATTGAATCAATTCAGTTAAATTTCATGGACTGTCTGAATTGAATTCGCAAGGAACAGATAACGTTGAAAAAAAAAAAAACATATCACACTTTCGTTTCTAATTTTAGTTAATTTTTTGAAATCTCTTCCCATAATATAACTCAAATTGACTGCTCTCAGTTGCTGAAAAAATTCGAACCTACAGAGTTTCGAGAATAAAACTTGGAAGATGTTTATTTCTTATTCTGGTAATCGAGTAGTAATGTCATATTATGTAGTGATGTTGGCCTGTAGCCAAATGGACCGTGGATGCAATCTTGATACATTTTGTTTACTCAAAAATGTTAATTTTTTATATTTATTTCCCATTCATTGATGAAACATTTCTAGGGCAATAGTTTGTTACACTCGAAAGACAAAAAGTGCAATCCAGCAACATGATGATTTATGGATGAAAATAATTACACAGTCGATCTAACGCTCTGTTCCTCATCAGTTGCTTATTCGTATCGATATATATTGATGTAATTTGTTTTATAAAATTTGTTTTGTTTTCCTTCTTTTTATTCGAATTTATCAATTTAGAACCAAACTATAAATTTTTTTTTTTAAACAAACGAGAAGGAATTTCTCACTCAAAAGTCTGGGCTTTCACGAGTTTATCCAACAAAAATGCAGTATTTTAGAGCTGTAAAACTAGAAATCCAAAAAGATCTCAGGTTTTTGTGAAATATTTTTCCCATTTTTCATCAAATGTCAAGCAAATAAAAAAAAAGAAAAGTGCTTGTTGTAATACTCAATTTGTTATTGAATGGTGCTTTTTTAAGAAAACTTTTCGAATTGTTCTACTTTGCAATATTAAACCACGGTAAAAATTGATAAGATCGGAAAAATTGCTAAAGTTCAATTATTTCAAAGACAATTGAGGAGTTGATTGAACTCTTCTTCTAACCACAGTTGTATTTCAATTATTCATTATTTTTTTTTTTGTTCATTTTTATGGCCGTAACTGTGGCTACTATGGAAAGTCTCTTATATTTCCTCCATTTTCATTGTAAGATTTATCTCTTGTGAACTTCAACTGCTACTTTTTTCATATATACGTTATTAGATGTTATGCCATAAGCATTCAATTCCATTTCATAAGAAAATCGTAGCATATTAAATTTTTTCCCTCAATTTTAATTTGTTGTTAATGACTTAATTTACGTTTTGACATCATTTTATTAGTTAATAATTCGACAGATTATTTTAGTGAAATAACCTGAAGAAAAATGTGGATAGATAAATTTAATATTATTTGTTGATAATTTTTTTTCACTGACACAGGTCGTCTGGGATCATTTATTGTCAGTGGAAGAATATAATTTCTCATTTTTTATTTCATGCTACTTAGATAAGGAATTCTTACACCTCGATTTATAGTGATACACTGTTTGTACAGACGCGGACGACCATAACGATGCCAAACAATTATCCGTTATTTCAATGGCTATTAGTATCATATTATTTGATAAAAAAAAAAAAAAATTGATAAAAACAAATTATGCAATTATTTTATTTCTTTCATTGATCTTGTGCCTGTTATTTTCAACGATTCACTGCACACAGCATATCCAGTTTTCCGTTCTCTAATCCTTTTAAATATTTTCAGACCTTACAATATTTGATCGCATTATTGGGCAAAGTATTCTAAGGTCAAATGAGATGGGAAAATGAAACTGAAACACTTGAAATGTAAACAAATGATTATAAAATACGTGAATTCATCAATTTTCTCACTTCATTTCATTGCAGAATATATTGGCAATTGAAAATCCAAATGAGGTTGACTTATTGGATACATTGAATATATTTTATACACTCCTGTATATTGACAAATGACGCCGAAGCCTTTTTTTTTTTAAATGGACAAAAATTGGATGAGAAGAAGAGGATGAATGCATGCTATTTATCAGTGGAAGTGGTGACGCGAAAAATACTGAAGAACAATTATAATAAACATTGAAACATCCACGAAAATAAAAGGGAAGAGATAGGGAGCATTTGATATCTCTTTAAACGATATGTCCATATCCTGATCTGAGGATTTGTGTGTAGCAGAATATCTCATGGAATGCATCTACTTTAAGTCATTCACTAGTGTGCATTTATCGTTTTGTTTGAGTGGGGTAAAATGGGTGAAACCTGAAGATCCCCTTTAAGCTCACCCCTTCAAAAGCTCGCCTAGGCCATCGAGATTCACGGCCTCGGTTTACTATAGACATTACTTGGGGTCTGTGGATGCGAGAAGGGGTCTAGCCTGAGCCAAAATCAATTCTCGTGCGTTCAGTTATATAGGAGTTTGCGCATTTTCTGACCAAAGAGATACTTTGGATATTTGAATAAAAATAGATATTCTTGCAAATTAGAGTTTGAGATTTATCAAATTTTCAGCTCATTTATTTCAATGTTGGAAATAGATATTTTTACTTTTCATTTTTCTCACCCAATGATGCAAGCAACTCACTTTTCTCCTGTTCACACCCTGGATATAATCTTAATTAATAAACGTCATATAATATTAACTACTGAATGCATCTTGAGAATTGTCTACAGAGTCAATCTTATTAATTGGACAGAGATGTATAATTTTTTTCATTCTAACACATTTTGGACTCTCGGCCAAATGTTGTTGCCGTGTGAAGACAACTTTTTTCCAAAGAAAATTTTTTATTACTCTCAGAGTAACAAAAAATTTCTAAAAAATGTAGTATAGTTATGTCTGTATAACATAACGCATTGTACAGAAAATATCTTCCCATTCTTGCTTTTTCATAAGATAAATACTAGGAATTACTGTGTCATGTATATGCACTGCTCACTGCATAAGGCCAAGAAAAAAGAATCAATAAAAAGTGAAAGATATTTCCCATTTAAATTGCAACTCTGTATGTAAAGTTGAACAATATTTCCCAAGTCGAGATTAATGGGAAATTATACATAATATAAAACAGATTGAGACGACGTAAATGTAATACGACTCATGTACATGTTGTTTAAAAAAAATTAAATGTGTAAACAAAGAAGGGAGAAACGTAATTAGATCATAGAGTTTTTACCGAGCTCATACAGCTTGCTTCGTCTTTTTATTATACCGTTTGAATGATATTTATGTTTCTGAACAAAAAAAAAAAAATGAGCAAATAAAGTATGGAATTTTCAGTTAAATTTTTCTATTAAAGCTTTTACCGTCCTAAGTAATGATGTATAACGTAAATGAAGAAACAAAAATTATAAGATAAAAACTTTATCTTCTGTAACCAATTTGTAGAAATCATATTAATAAGAACACAATGGAAATAAAACTGAAGTGATAGTTAAATAATTGTCGATGGAAAAAAACGGTCAATTGTTCAACATGGAATTTATTTTTCTTTTTTTTTCATGTTATCCTTGCCAAGGTGTTGTCTTTATAATTTAATATAATGTATAATATAAATATTTATTTTTTAATACATAATACCAATATATAATATTGGTTATAGGAGCGATTATGCGGTTGTCAATAAGGTCAATAATATGAACATAAACACAATAATTTGCAGTTACATGAAGACAATATAAGTAGACATTAAATAATCATAAAGGTAGAGGGAATGGAAAAACATTGCGAGCACCAAAAAGATAAAAGGTAAGTACGTATGGATTTACTGTGACTGTAGTTAATTTACTCATACATGTATGTTATAAAAATTTTTTTTTTGGCAAATAAAAAGGGTGGTCAAAGATGAAAGACGAATAAAAATAAATGAGATATCAAATTAAATCGCTCTGACAATACTTCTTCTTGTCTTGGTCTATTCATAGTTTCTGGTGAAGTGACTTGACTTTTCGTTCATCTGGAAATTATGTTCGTCCAACACTTCTTCCCTATTCTTCATCCGTCATTTCGATGATTTTTGTAACTGTTGATTCTGGATGGATAATCGAGCAATTTCTTCACCTAGTGTGTCAATATTATCCTGAAATAAAAGAAAATGTTATTTTCTTCATAGGATTGAAATTCTATCCATAAATTATCCATCTCATCAATTGAAATTGACAAACAAAAACATCTCTGACCTTTAGAGTGATATTTTTCAACAATGCATCTTCAAGTACTGCTTGCAGCTTTTGATTCATTTCTAATGACAATTCCAATGTCATATTCTCATCGGATACTCGGTGATTATATACAGATGCCATGATCCCACCGTGTCTCGCTAATTCCATCTAATAAATCCGACAAAAATGAACAGAGTTATTTTTCTATAGCGTTATTTTATTTCTAGTCTTTTCACCGTCAAAATAAATTTATCATTTTAACTTACGGCATTCCTCTTACTCTTTAAATTTTTATGTATGCATTGAAAATACCAGAAGAATCAATCAATAAAAGAGATTTTGTCTAAACTTAATTTGAAGCGAGTCAAGGAGCATCAATAGATTAATTGATTGGAAATATTTACCTTATATCTATCTCGTTCATTGCTCCCCATTGCATCAAAATTCTCATGCAAGATATAATTTTGAATAATTTTAGTCTTCTTCTGAAGTTCAGTAACAAGAGCTCTGGTGTGTTCCTCTAAAAAATCAAGTTTCTCTGCTCGTTTAACATTAATTCTCTGCATCGTTAGAATTCGTTCGATTAACGAATTTTTATCTAGCTCATTATACGACGGAGGAGATTCTTTATTTGTGCTATTTTCCAAAGACGAAATCCCATTAGAGTTATCTCCTGTATTTAAAGAAGTGTTAGAAGAGGTTCTAGGATCAAAATCTTTGGTCGGTGATGATGATTCATAAGACTCGAGTTTCTTTCGGCATTGTTGTAGCTCTCGAGTCAGTTCTTTAATGGATCCCTGATGTTTCCTTTTAAGTACTAAATTTTCTCCCTGACTGTCTTCGAGTTGTTGGGACAAATTTTGCACCAATTGCGTTTGCTCCGCAACATGTCTAGCTAGTATTTCACACTCGTCAATTCTTTTGCTGGTTTCACGTGCGAGATTCTCTTCTAATGATTTTACTTTCAATTTCAACTCAGTAATACATTTTCGCAATGGTCCCTGATCGATTTCTAGTTGATTTGCTCTGGCTTGGATCGCTGTGAGTTCGGATTGAAGCCAGACATTCTTATCTGTCAATTTCTGGGTGAATTCTAACATGTGAGCTTCTCGCTCTCTACAACAGTCCATATCTGTTTGTAATTCTTGATTCACAAGACGTAGGCGCCCAATTTCCGTTTCATTTGAGGCCAGGCATTGTTCTTTGCTGTAAGAAAAATACATTTTTTACAATTTCAATTTATGGAAGATAAATATCGGTAAGATTCCATTGCTATTTTTTTAATCTATAACTTACTGAATAACTTGAAGTTTCAATGTTTCCAAATTAGAAACTTTGGCAATCAAGTCCACGATATCCTTCTGTCTCTGATCAGCAATGACCTTGAGGTTCTTCAAATCAGTCTCATACATCAATTTTTCCTTTTCCATGTCTTGAATTTTCAAACTCAATGAATTATTCTCCGCAATTAGAATTTGTTGTCGACCCTTGAGGGATTCTACCTCTTTCTCCAGTTGGGATCGTAACATCTCTTTATCTTCCGTCACATGTCGCTCAAGGATAAGTCGTGCTTGTTGTTCCTTCAATTGGTGGTCAAGTGTCACTGCTTTGTTCTCCTCGGACTGTTGGAATTTACGTATTGTGTCTTGGGATTCACGACGCACTTGTTCACATTCTTCTTCTATTTCGTTTATCCTTGCCTGACAAATAATAATTAAAAAATTAATTTCTCGTCATAATATTGTGACGTTATTTGTGTTTTTAGAAATACACAGAACAAATTATTTACTATCGCTTTGTCCAATTTTTGCTGCGTCTCTTTCTGCATTTCCATTTCTGTTTTCAATTTAGCTTGCGACCAGTTTAATTTCACGTCCTTGATACTAACATCCTCTTTGAGTCTTTCGACATGTTTCTGATATTCCACCAACTCTTTACCTTTTACGTGTAATATTGTCAAGAGTTTGGAACGTTCCCCCAATACTTGCTTCAATTTACTCTGAAGCAATTCATTCTCTTTTGTCAAATTCTTCATCCTCTTTTCAGCTGCATTCTTGGCTCTACAGATTGAAAAAAAAAAAATTATTATCAACAATCATTTAAATTCTATTCTTTTATTACCTTTGCGTATCAATCAATTGCTTTTCACCAACTGCATATTTCATGACCATACTTTCCCTTTCTTTATTAGCAGCAGTATATTCTTTCTTCAGCTCTTCCTGAGTTATCATTGCTATTCGCAATTCCGTCGTTAAACGTTCAATAGTTTTTTCTCGATCTTCAATTTCAATTGGATTGTTCCTTTCTTTCAACTTTCGATTTTGTTCCTCCAACTGCTTAATTCTGCCGATTAGAATCAATTTTTCTTCTGTCATTCCGAGGGAACCATCGTCTGAACAGTCTGAATGATTGTTTTGGGAATTAGAAAATAACTGTTCATTACTCTGGTCATTTTCTGGTTTAACTTCACCATTAATAAACATAGGTGAATCGTGAGTGGAAGTATGATTTTTTTCTGAATTTGAAGGATCAGAAATAAATTTATTTGAAATATCCATTTCACTACTATTCAAGGGCAGCAAACCCTCAGGTTCTGAGGCATTTTTTGGTAACTCTGTAATGACAATATTCTGCATCGACCCAGATTTAGTTGAACTCAAACCTTGTAGTTCCTTTCCACTATACCGAACAGCAATGGGCTGAGGTAATAAGGCCTTCTCCATAATAATCGATGATTTTTCAGTAATGAAATTCAGGATGTTTCGACTTTTGTTAAGAAGGTGCACATTTGAATGTATGAAGTTGATGGAATTGGTTGGCAGTGAGATTTTAACAACCTTTCTGTCTTCTGAAAGTGATGATCGACGTGGAGGATTATTGACTGACTTTCTGAAGTCGAAATGTTCTGGAATTTCCTCGACTTTATTTTCTGTTGGACTTGAATTCTCATTGAGAGAATCAATTACATGTGTTTCAAAGTCTAAAGAACCTCGGTGCGTTCTATTAAACTCAGAAGCTATAGAAGCAGAATCAGGAACAAGAAGAGTTATTGAATTTGAAAAATCACAGTGATTAAATTGCAAATGTCTGTTTTGACTTTTGTAAGAGAAAACAAATCGTTCAATAAATTTTACCAGCATTTGATGGATGTGAACAGGCTGCAGATAATTCTTCCTTCATACGAAAACCATCGGAATCCTCAGGAGTAATACGGTGTATTACACCATCTGTTTGTGATATATAAAATCAAGAATCTTGTTTTTAGCATGAACTAATGGACACATGATTGAGATATTAATATTCAGTTCAGCACAAAAGAGATCTCACCAATAGTAGAGAGTGTAGTAGGCACAGTTGGAGACACTCGTGTAATGGGTGTTTCAACTCGGGGGGGATTTTGACAAATTCTCGGGTGGAGGTGCCTCCAACTTCTATATTCACAAAATAGTCATTCGATCCGTAACTAATTGAACCGCGCACGCGATTTTCTGACCTACAATAATTCAATTGTCAACTGGGGATAGAATTTTGCACATTTAGGGTACCTTAAAACTCGGGGAAGTTCTCTCCGACGCCACGAGACGGCGTCTCGGTCAATTTTATCTTCCCCTCAACCTCCTTTCATCCCCCACCATCGAATACTATTGCGCTGGTGGGAACGCTATGAAATGTATTATGAATGAAAATGAGAGAAAAATTCTCTAATTCTGTATGTAAATTGCTAAATTAAATAAAGACTATTGAATAAAAAAAAAATTGAGATTTCTTTTATTGCCACCTACCTCATTTTCATTGATTTTATCGAACTTTCTGTTTCGCAGAATTTCATTCCCAAATATGTTGATACTGTGTTGACTTTGATCAGCTTTTTGTGCAAGAACTTTCTCAAAAAATCCAAAAGTGAAATGGTGATGAAGCTAAGATTACTTGATTTTTTCCTCTCGTGAGGAACAAGAAAATGAATTTTCCAGCAAAACGCATGACGATTGAATGCGAAAGTTTGCAAATTCTTGCTATTTTTATTAAAAATGAGAATATTACTAAATTTTTCTTCTTGTTATGTGCCAAACATTTCATCCATTAATTACAAAATTACTTGCCATATTGCACAAGGCTCAAATTAATTTGTTAATAAAAATTATGCTTGAGTTGTTACAGCTTGGACCGCTGTCCTTTCCTGGGGATGTTATTGAAAGGCTTCAGCAGTGGATACAATGATTGACTGGCTTTAAAAGAAATAACATCAGTTATTTTGATAGCGGTGGTGGCACACGCTTGCTCATTCTCATCTACGTCTTTCTTCACATCATTCTCGTCGGATCCAGCACCCCCGCTCGCCGTTGAGATCACATGAACAGCGAGTTTACGCCTAGTTGGTGAATTGTTATAAGCAATTTCCTGTAAAAAGTTTGATTCTCTTTGAATAAATTAACAATTGGAAATAAATTTGCAATTGAAAAAATTAGAAAATGGTCTGTAAAATTCTTAACATTATTCGATTGTAATGTATGAATTTACCTTGAAGAATGAAATAATTTGTTCTTTGTCAATCGTCATGAGATAACCAACTTCAATATTAGCACGATCGAAATTGTACTGCTGCGAAGCAATCTCAGTCCAGAAAACAGCAGAGAGCGTGCTCATCATCTTCGGCTTCTCGAGCCTCTGAGCAGCGAGTGAAGTTTTATGTCTGGCAAATTCCTCATCTGACATATTCACCAATCGCTCCAGCATTGAATCCATGAATGCTTCTATCCTCTCCTCCACGTACTGAGGATGTCTATCACTCTGTACAATAACCCTCAGCCCTTGTGCTCCATTAGTCCTCCGTATTCCACTGAATACAATATACCCTAGCTGTTCCTTGGTCCTCAGAACAGTGAAGCATGGCTCTGAGATAATTTGTGCAAGCAATTCAAGATGCATATTGGATTCAGTTGATTGTAAACCACTCTGGTAATATACTTCCGTGCAAGAGGATTTATGGAGTGTGTTTTCCACTTCATACAGGAAGTGACAGCCATCGTCTAGACTAATCTCTCGATAGAGCATCAGTTGCTTCGGTAATAAAGGTATGAGTCTCCTCTTGTCTTGATTCGTTGGATCCTTTGTCAATTTCGATTCAACGAGCTTAACAGTCTCCAATGCCTCAGCCTCTGTCAAATTTCCATGAACCAAACTCTCTACATGAATTTTTGATAATAACTGAGGTACAAATGCTTCTAATTTCTCAACTGTGATATCCGCACTGGCTTCGAGGAGTTCATCCTTGGTCCACACTTGTTCTGCAAGTAAGACTGCCAGGTAATAAACGGCGTGTTGATAGGGCTGCTCTGCAGCGTAATTTTTTAGCCCTCGAATATATGCTTCTTTTAAAATTTTGAATCGTTGCCTATCAACTGTAAAATTTACCATTTTATCCAGAATTTTCTCCAGCAGAATTCTGTGTTTATCATGATATCCACCCACAGCTAATGATACACCATATTTGCTGCTGGTAAACTCCCAACTCAGGCCAGCCAAACCCGCATTATATGCATACTCATTTAGAGAGTCCTTGAAAAGTTCGATATACATGTAGGTTAAATTGTAGCTCACTGGATCTAGGTAGGCTAAAGGTGTTACAAAATCGAAGGTCAAATTGACTTTTGGGAGGAGAAATTCATCGTCCTGCTTGAACCAGACCCTCATAAAAGGATTATCCTCTATTATGACAGGGAATTTCTCAATTTTCACGTCCTCATGCGCTTTGATCTCGAAAGATGCAGGAATGAACTCGTTTTTGGACGGAAATTTGAGCTCTTGATGGAGGCCAGGTTTCGACCACTCTGCAATGATGCTGTCGGGAATTTTCTCCTTCTTAAATTTTGTCCCATACCATAATTCTGATTCTGTAGCGATAGGTTCAAATGCTTTTCCAACTACATGGACTCGAATATTCTGAGGGATCAGGTGATCGGTTATCAGAGTTATCAAATCTGGACGCCATTCGGTTGGCAGACAAGGGGCACTCAAAACTTCCTCCATTGGGTACTTTTGAAGTGCTTGAACTGTCTGATTCACGTAAGTTCGAGGCGATGATTTTTCTTTAAAGTCGAAATCCATCTGTGCTATTTGCCTGCATTCCTGAAGTACACAAAGAAATATGGCTCAATTACTTGGATGACTCTGAAAAAAAAGAAACTTTGACTCCGCAAAAAATTAATTATTCTTTTACCTCAAGATTATTGAACGAAACTTACGTCAAAAATCCATTGAATAGGACCTTCAGTTGTCAACATGTTAATATATTGGAACATGAGTAAAATAATATCGTCAACATGTTGAATGCCTTCCTCTGTTAAGTCAACAATGACATTGAAGAAATTTGAGCCACCTCTGGCAGCTTTTCGTTTTCCAGCTACTAGAGAGTTTGACCAGCCCTGTCTTTTCAAAGCTGATAGTAAAGAGCCATCACCCTCGTGACCAAGGAGGTGAGAGACGTAGTGTGCAGGCTAAAAACGAATAAATATAATCGATTATTTCTTGATAATGTGAAGAGAATTTTTTTGAATATTTACTTTAACTTACAGCAGATTTATAATGATTCTTCAGCTCAGGAAGTGGAAAAATCATTTTCAATGTTCGTACGTCCTTTACTGGAACAATATACCACTTGTATTCGTAATGATCCTTATTGAAGGGATGATTTGGCCATTCGGGAGCATCAATTCCTTTGTTTTCTACTTCCCCAAACATTTTCACTACAATTTTCTCTAGATCATCCAAGTTCTCTATTCAAAAATAATTTCAATTTTTAAAAAAGTCAATGAAAATCATTGCTTCCGTCAAACTTTTAGTCAACGAAGTTATTACCTTTCCCAAGGACACTCAGTGCCATGATATTAGCAGAATACCACGTCTCATGAAACTTGAGCAACTCGTCTCTAACGTTGAGACCTTTCTCCTTAGGAATTAAGTCCAGAGTCTCTCGATTTCCAGTTCCAAATTTGGAGTAAGGATGTTGCGGGTCAGCAGAGGATTTATCTAATTGATCAGCCCTCCATGAATCCTGGGCTATATTTTTTTCATGTTCAGAGTGAACAGCATTGATCTCTAGATCTGTCATGGATTCTGTGAATAGAGGTGTGAGGAAAAATTGGGAAAATCGGTCCAGTGCTCCTTCTAATTTATCCGGAGTCACGTCAAAGTAATAGGTGGTGTGATCCAACTGTGTTGCTGCATTTGAGGCTCCTCCATGCTGGGATAAATAAGAGTTGTACTCATTTCTATCGGGATATTTCTTAGTACCAAGAAACAGCATGTGCTCACACAAATGAGCAAGACCTGGTAGCTCCCATGGATCACTCATGAACCCAATGTTAACGTCCAAGGACGCAGCACTTTTATCCGTTGTTGGATCACTTATTAATAAAACTTTCATGTCATTTGTCAGGATTAAGCCTCTGTAGACGCGTTTATCATTCGGGGATTTTTTTATATCATTGAATCTCATTTTCACCCCATTTTTTGACACTGCTGCTACCCCAGGCTCCATTGATGTATGTCTGCGAGCAATAGATTTGCCAAACAGCGGTAAACAGTCAATGAGAATTCGCCAAGTGTATGGTTGAGATTGAGAATATGATGGTTGGAAAAAAATCAGTGGTATATGTTTTTTTTTCTCTCTAGAATAACTTACGTGGAATGAGACAATCCGTTCTGCGAATTTTTAGCGTTTTGATGCAACGATGCCATGATTATTCATCTGTGTCATGCAGTAAAACTAACACTTGTTTAATCAATGAATTTCTATCTAGATTTGATGAAAAAATCACATGAATATCGCATGAACTTGATACCGAGCGTCACGTTTTTTGTCTCATTTAGTATTAGCAATTGATGCGACCAAAATATTTCTGAAAGCTTTTATTACTCCGAAAAGAAAGGAAAAAGGGGAAACAACACGGTCGACCATTAAATGAGAGACACTCGCTGTGAAGTATTTGGAATAAGACTATAAATGTATCTATGTGTACATATACTAACCACATACAGTGACAATCACTTGGTAACTGGGGACAGAATGTGAAACTTACCTCATCAATACGAATGACTGTACAGAAACAGCGAGAATTCGATTCCTGATAAATTTCCCCAGAAACATTTAGGTATTGAGAGGAATTCAATACTAGAGACAATTTAATAATACTTTATTTATTCCTTTTGAAAACTAGATAGCTTAAATAATCATACTGACGTTGTCTGTAATTTGATGGGCTCGTTTTTGAACAATTCTAAAGTCCAGTACTAGAAGTCTCGGTTAGAGTTAACTGCAATTTAGGAAAAGAGACAGAAGATAGGCAAACCCATGAGAGTGAGAGAAAACTTAACCTCACTCGTAGCTTTCATTGTATTTTACATTTTCATGATTCAGTTTTGAAATCGGGTAGTTAAATAAATATAAGCAGACAATTATAAAATGTTTTATTTCCTTAGCTCGGCAAAAAATACAGAAAATTTCTGATGTACACCTCTGAGAATGGTGAATGGAATTGAGAAAAAATGCAATGGTAGGTTGAATAAAGCAGATAGTAATAATTGATGAATTGAAAAATTGATAGGTTTACATTGGCCTCCCAATGCCACGACCAACAGGCATCTGTGGCGCTCCACCATCTCCACTTCGTGGATTCTTGATGGTCTCGTCGACAGAGAGAATAAGACAGGCTGCTTCACCAGCAGCTGTCAATGCATTAATTTTAACAACAGCTGGTTCCCAAACGCAGGCGTCCATGTTATCAGCAATGTCCTCAGTGTTGATGTCAACTCCATACCAGCATTTTCCCTGATGATGTTTCTGTCGAAGTTTGTTGAGTATATTGGTAGCATCGAAGCCAGCGTTATCACAAAGTTGCCTAGAACATTATAGAGATGATTGTACATTTATTATGAAAAAGATACAATACAATTCAATTATGTAATTTCACCTGGAATACATTCAAAAAAGGTATTCCAACATTATATTGTTGAAAATTCATAAAATTGTGAAACGCAAACCACATTTCCTTTTTCTTCTCTCAAGAATTTCTATATGCGTTAAATTTATTTGCCGATAGAATTGAATTGAATAGCTTGAATATACATATATCAATGTAGTTTCATCTTTTACCTTGGGATGACTTCGAGAGCCCTTGCGATAGCTCCAATGATTAATTGCTCTTTTCCAGCAATGGTTCTAGAATAATCTCGCAGAGTCTTTGATAGTTCCATCTCAATTGCTCCACCTCCAGCAACGACCGCATCGTTTTTAATCATCCTCCTGACAATCATTATAGCATCGTGTAAAGACCTTTCAGTTTCTTCCAAGAATTGTTCCGCGCCTCCGCGCAGAACAAAAGTGCAGGTCTTGGCATTTGTACATCCAGCGAAGAAGTTGAATCTCTCTCCTCCAATCTGCTTTTCCTCGAAGCATTCACATCTTCCTAGGACTGAGTCAGTGATATCATTGACTGTAGTGATAACCGCTCCACCACAGGCTTTCATGGTCCTCTTCAGGTCCTCCTCTGGCACTCTACCAGCACAAAACATGTCCCTGTCAGCAAAGTATTGTGTTGCGACGTCGCCAATAGGGAGTTTTGAGAGGACAACGTTGGCTCCAATCTTATGGATCTTCTCCAATTTCTGGTAGAGAATTTGCCACTCTGCATCAACTACTTTCTGGTACTCAGCGACGTTGTCAACTCTCACTTCTGCATTGTCCCTCTCTGCTTTTAGCTCCAATTCAATGTTCAAAAGAGCGATTTTGCAAGGGGAATACTTCTTCGGCTGCATCTCAAATCCGGCATAGGAGAATGTCTTTTTGAAAGCGACTCCAGCGACCAGAAGGGATTCCTCAAGGGCTCCACCGGATACTTTCTTAATACCGATCATATTCAAAGGGAGGAGTTCGTCAAGTTGAAGCACTGCATCAACCACCAGTTTGCTGAAGAAGTCTTTCTGCTGATGAATGAGTTTCGAGTTCATCGCTGTTGCTGCGCACTTCTCGAGGAGACTTCGTTTTTCCTCTAGAGTAGTGTCACCAATCTTTACGCTCAATTGTTCAATTTTTTCATGGGCTATTCCCATTGCCTGCCGGAAGGCTTTGATGATTATACGGGGGTGAACTCCGTCTTCAATGAATGGCTTCATTTGTTTCAGAAATTCTGTAGCGATCAGAACAACACTGGTGGTTCCATCGCCAACCTTGAAAATTGAGACGAACAAAAAAATTACAGAGATAACTTCTTATCTTTACATGCAAGTTGTATGAGTTTAGACCGCAAAAATGGAAATGAATAAGTTTGAACTGTGAGGGTGAAAAAGTGATAAAGATTCAACTTATAAAACATTCCTTAAATCCATTAGTGTATGCCGAAGAATGGATATTGATTGAATTGAATCATCATAAAAAAAGAAAATCGTCGGTAGAAATCTCCGAAGGATTCCAAACATGTTTGACGGGGATGTCACAGATGTCTCATTGTATAATTAATGGGATAGAATGTGGTACATTTAATTAATGCTCGTATATTTATAATTTCGTTGCCATAGATGATAATTTGTGAGTAATTTTCACTGAATTATAAAAAAAAAATATAGAGGGTCCACTTTGCCCCACATTTAATTCTTTTAAAAACTCAATGACAGATCTTAATTTCAATTCCAATTAGATTATGATCTCCACGACAAGTGCTTGATCTATTTAGAATTAAAAAAAACTAAATTATTCCCTTAGAGGGTCCACTTTGTATAATACATGTCTTACCTCAGCGTCCTGGGACTTTGCAATATCCACAAGAGTCTTCGCAGCTGGATGAACGATATCCAGGAGCTTGAGGATTGTTGCACCATCATTGGAGATTGTGCTCTTACCATTTTGATCGACGATAAGTTTGTCCATACCACGAGGACCCAGAGTAGTCTTCACGGAATCACCCACCATTTGACAGGCAGTTATATTTGAGATCAACTGGGGTTTGCCCTGACTCGAGTCTGTCCCCTCTTTCAACAAAATAATTTGTGGTTGCTGCAAAGAATCATAAAAGAATGCCTTTAAAGAAACTCTCATTTTTGTAATGAAGGAAATTGGAATGTAGATATTTGCTCATAGTTTGCTTGCATGAAGATGAATAGTTTAATAAATTTGCCAAAATCTAGAAAATTTTATTGATAAAAAATTACGATAGCTTTGAATTTCATCAACTCGCCATTTCCGATTGAAACTTTGGATGAAAAATTTCAACGTGACTTTAGATTTATTTTCGCTGGTGTAAAAAAAAGTGAGTAAGCGTGGAGTTTATCTCCTTATAAGGTTATGGCAGCTCGATCTTGAATTTTTCCCCAAAATATGATTGTATAGATGAATCATTTAAATACTGTTTGACGTCATCGAAGGGAGAGATGAGGATCAATTATTCGAGATATATTAAACCAATTATGAATTATTGCAAAAGCCCCTTTCCATGAGCTGAGCCTTCTATCGGCCGGTCACTATTTGTCATTCATCAAAACTTTCTTCAGTTCGGGTTTCACTGATACACTTTGAAAAAAAACTATCGTATTCTGATATCACTATTACGGAAAAAGAAAATTATGAAAATTGTAGGATGCTTTGGGAGTTTTTGGATTTGCCTACCATTTTTTCTTTCTTCTTCTAATTATAAGAATATATATTGGAAACGACACACTATACGCCGCCAAGGTTACTAGATATCGCCTCCATTGAAGTGAAGTTTGGAGTGGGGGTAAGAAATAGTAATAAGTGCTGTAGTTGAGGGCGCCAGCAGTTCTCTGCCGCGAACGCAATAGAAATATAAAAAAAATTAGCAAGCTGTTTGATTTTTTTTCTGGATAACAATAAACAAAGTGGTTTTGCCACCGATTTCTCGACTGGAATTTCATCAGAGGGTCCTAGAGAAGTATTCAGAAATGCATATCTACAACCGCATAACTGCAGCCGCCCACTTGTTTCAATTCCATAGCGAGAGACTTCTATCTAACACTAGGGACTTAGATCCGATATCCGAATCAAAACACTGGTGCTCTACCTACTGAGTCATTGTTGATCTGGAAATAAAAATAAGTGAAAGAATAGTCATACAATTCCTAAAAATGCTTTATTGCTGGATTGGAGAAAAGCTATTCCAAATATGTGAGGAAAAAAAAATTGGTTTCGAATGTAGAAATCATTTCTAAGATTTCGAATACTAGTTCCTGCTGAAAATTCATCTGTAGAATTGCTGTTGATGTTGTGGCCATTGAGATTGAGGTGTCTGTAGCTGATTGTATTGACTATCCTGCATATAACCATTTGGAGACGGACGGATATTAGAAGCAGGTGAAATGTATTGCTGATGTTGCTGCTGTTGCTGTGCTGCGTAAGATGCTTGACCAGAGTGCTGAGTAGTAGGGTAATAGTTCTGATTTTGTGATACTGGTGGTGGTACATTATACCCATAATTGATCTGAGTCGTTTGATAGTAATGATGAGTTTGCTGTGGATGGACTTCGTGTGTTATTGTTGTGTCTTGAATAGGCACAGTTATTAAATTTGTCCTCATGGTTTGATTCGTTGAACCAGAATTCTGATTGTAATTCGGTAACGTTGCAATTTGGGATCGGTGTTGTTGCCTGTGTTCTCCTGTTGACTGATTGACCATCGAATTGACTCTAGGATCATTTCCCATGATCGGCTGAATGACGTGTGATTGAATTTGTTTCACTCTTATCGGTTGCAATGATCCTGAGGAGACTTTTCCCAATGAAGGGTCATGTTCCAGCTTTGGGTGAACGTATTGTGGCGAAGGATCAATTGATATATTCTGTATTGGTTGAGATGCAACTGTTACATGGCGATGATTTATATGGGCCTGAAACGCAAATTTTCTATTATTATTACAATGCCTCATAGAAAATTGAGTTTATGAAAAGAAAGAATTCGTTATGACAGAGTCTCTTGGATATCAGCATATTCTCGTCAAAAGCGTCTCTCATTCAAAGATTCACATAGTCTCCAAATTTATCAAAAGACCAGAGACGACCCCGGAACAAAGCAAAATTCTTTGAAAGTATGAAGATATCTTGGTTAATTATTGCGGAGAAGGGGTATATGATGAAAAAAAAAAAAGACGCTCACCTGCAAGTCACGTTGACTTAAATACGTTCTGCGACATCCAGCGTTCCCATACCGTGTTCCACCATGAGTACACATGAATACAGTTCCCAGGCCTGTTTGTTCCACTCTAGAAACTTTTTCCAGGCACCTAGGACAGATTTTGTCTTCTCGTTTACCACAAGATAAGCAGAAAACATGTTTACATGGAATCTGAAAAATATAAATAAAACAATATTAAATTGGGAAATAAAAATTAACTGCATAATGAGTACATACGGTTAAATTCATAATTTTCCAAGAAAATATCAGTCAAAGTAATAATAGATGACTACCATTCGTCCATAGATGAGGATCGGTTTTAGACACTTGTCACAGCAATGGATCATTGGATTGAGAACTTTTTCACCGATAAGATTAACTCGATGATCCCATCGGAGTCTCAGCATCGGCTCTGGGGGTCCTCGATTAATGGTTGTAAAGGTAGGAGCTTCCAATTGCGAAATGTCAGCCTCTAAATCGAACTGATTTTCAACAGTGGGCTGTTGTTGTATATCTTCCAAATTACATTTCCTATTGATAGCGGCATCACCACTATCTAGCAGAACCTCCTCAGAAATCTCAACATTCTCTTCTTCATCACTTTCAATGATCTGTAAATGGATAAGGAAAAATAATAATTCACAAAATTAATTTTTCAATCACCTAGTGCTCATTATACCTTGACAGTTTTTCTTGCACGACCTCTGACTTTGCCTCTGGTTCGTCCACGTCCTCTTCCACGAGTCCTACCTCTCATTTTTTTACCACTCTCTTCCTCCATTCAATCACTATAATCGATGCAACAGTATTTTCTTCGCAGTTTTCTGCAACAAAGCCTATAAATTTTTATGAATTTTCCTAATTTTGTTGGGTAGTATGAAATAAAGCGATTGTAATAATGTCATGTATAATTCTTTTGTTGGGTTATGTTTTCAATGTTGACAACACATCCTGACATTTCCATCAATGTGAAGTGTTGAAGCATTCGAACCGATACCAATCAATTGATATAGTCAACTAATAACAATTTATCAAATACTGTGTTGATGAAAATCACCTGTTAGATTAATTGATCGCTGGTTCAATAACAAAAGGTTTACTTAGATCAAAGTCACTAGATATATACCACAGGTTAAAGCGAGCGCAGTGTTGCCAGATCGACGAAGCAAGAATATGGTGGTATCCCCACCACGAAATTATTGTATCTACGATAAAATTATGGTATCAAGGGATGGTAAGGTAGAATTTTCTCAAAAGAGACAAAATTTTCAAATAACGGCGTTTAAACCATTTTCAAGTGTTGAATATACAGTTTATTATTCATAATATCTAGGATCTAGGCGTACAATTTGTTATATCTCTTAAAATCAATAATCAAATCTATAAACTGTAAATTAAACGAATATTCTTTCATTATCAGACCGTGATTTTATAACTTTTTTAAATTTCTACAGAGAATCATCATTTTTTTTCATTTTCGGATATAATACTTTAACTATTATTGATATTATTGAGATATTGGATGAGAAAAGATCGAAAAGACAAAACTTTTGGTGGGCCGGTATCAGGGGTCAGCCAGTCTCAAGTCAAAATGGCCAATTTTGACATTTTCTCTAATTCAACTCTTTTCTACTTTTTTCCGCGAGTTTTGAGTAGCCGGGCAGCTATTTTGAAGATATCAAACGAGAAAGAATCGAAAAGACAAAATTTTTGATGGGCCGGTTCCAGGGGTGAGGCATTCTCCACTTAAAATGCCCTCCTCGGGCTGTCGCTTCGCAGAGACTATCAGTACCCTTCCCACAAACTACTCAAAAAGTTATAAAAGAACCGGCCTCCGTGACAAAATCTACTATTAGCCGATAAGCTGTCGCGTATCTTCAACTATTGTAATTTATATGGCTATCTCCCAACAGATAGTACGTTACAATATACAATTGGAATGAAAATGGCGTCAATAGGATTCATATCAGAGGAGAGCCTCTGTTGGAAATCAAGAAACATATGGAATCATGGATAAATAAAAAATGCGGTATAGAAATTGAAGTATTATTTCAAAGTGTGCCATACAGTGACCATTTTCCGTGGATTTTGAAGCATGGAAAACCAATGCAAGCGCTCGATTGATCCCCGAACCCCCTTTCCAAGTGCGACTTTGCCAATAAACGCGTCATTGCATTTTCCAGTGTTCATTGAGTCTTCACTATCACTCGGTTGATTAGAAGTCGAGATTTCTTCCGGAATGATCTGCAAGGGATGGAATTTGACATTAAGTAAATCAAGATGATGATAAGTGCTGAGCGAATTGATTTGATAATGCTTTACTTTTGTGACCGTCCTTGAAAATTTATTTAAACGGTTCAAATAAACTAATATTGGTCTAAAAAGATGTGCAAACAATACATAAAGTGTCGCTCTCACTCAAAACGTAGGAGCGAGCGATAAGATGTTTACACATCAAAAACACGAATATTTCGACATTCTGTGTTCTCCATCAATGTTTTAAGGGATAGCGATACTTTATGTAGTGTTTGTACATCTTTCTAGACCAATATTATTTCATTTAAACCATTTAAATAAATTTTCAAGGGTGGTCACAAAAGTAAAGTATTACCATTGATTTGATATTTACCTTGTGGCACAGAATGATTAGAAATTGTACAGTGTCAAGTTGATTAAATGATAGATCAAATGTAAGCGTCTCATTGAATTCTGGCTGAGCGGATGCTTGCAGTGTGCGTGTTTTTTTCTTCTTCATTTTACGTCCTGTCCTCCCATTCAGCATCAAGATTCGCACGTAGGGACCTAAATCATGAGAAGTTCGTAGAGAACTTATGGATTTTTACACTGTATTGATTGACAGCCTCAATCATAAATTTCTCGCATATTCTATGAGGTTGAAATGCAAGAAACAAATGAATCAGATGTCCATTTTATCCGAGTATAGCCCTATAATATTGACTCAAAGAAAATACTTAAAGTAGGACCTAAATCATTTTCAACTTACTGAAATCAACGATTTTATCACTTGTAGCTGGGTATTTTAAATCCCGAAGCTTCATCACGCCAATCGTCAGACGTTGTGCTGTTGGTAGATAACATATGCCTACTAATAGACTTCCGAATTCCTGTGTAAATATTGTACAATTTCGAATCACCTCAATTTTTCCAAGTGAAACTCGTTATTTATAGTCAGAGTTAGTGGAAAAATTTGATTATACTTGTCAGTTATCACAGTAAGTATTTACCTGATTCGACGGTTTCATTCTATAATTAAACAAGTGTATCTCTGGACTGGAGAATATTTTTTCCACTTCTTTCATTCGTATTTTTACACAACATAATTCTGTGTGGTTTGCATAACGATCATGATCATATGCAGTAACAAATAAACACCATCCCTGAAAAGGCGATGTTAGTTTTACTATATTTATACATAATGCTGTTTGAAAACAATACTATATCATATAATGGTATTTCAAAACAATTCTTCATTTTGAAATTGATCAATCATTACCTTCGCCTCATGGGGATTAACATCAGCAATGATGAAAGTTTCATGATAAATTGGACTGGCTGTGTGTTTGATTCCTCGAGTTCGGAAACTATGAAGTAATTCGCGTTTTCGATGTGTCCAAGATTGTTTAATTATTTGTACCATCACGTATGGTTCAACTGTGCAATTATATTGCTTCGGTGGCAATCCAGATAGAGCCTATCAAGAAATAAAGGTTAGAGTAATTGAGAACGTTTTGGATACAATCATGGAAAAACTACGGGGGGGAGATGAATTTATTTCAAGGCTTCATCAGAAAAAAAGTTGATTCACCTCAATACCAATTATGAGTTTTCCTCGCTGATTCCTTGGCTCTCCGCATTCTGGTAGGAATTGTAAACTTAAGGTCAACTCTGTAGGAAAGCTGTCGAGTTTCTTTTCATCTTTCTGCTTGGCTGAGTGTACCAAATTCTGTGAAAATGTATAGCATTCGGGGTATCAAGACATCAATATATATAATAGCTCCTCCTATTGAATTATTATCAGTGGTAATACTTCAATATCCCAGTGCGTGTGAGTTGAACCCATGATATCTCTCGGGAAAACCTCTCCATTGCCACAGATACTGCCGTTATCATATAAGCTCCCCAATCGCCAGGATCTATAGCTCACATCGCCCAATTTTGAGTTTCCATTACGCAGTTCAAATTGCTTCACAACTTCTGTTTCGTTGTTTCTCCTCCCTTGACAGAGATAAGCAAAGAAGGAATTCTAAATTCCGAGTTATTTCGCAGGAATACGCATTGTGTATAGAGTAATCGATATAGTTAACCGTTCAGAACTTGTGTTATTCACGCGTTGAACACTGCGTCGCCCGCGCATTCAATAACGCAATATTGTAACGTTCATAGGCACGCACCGAGTATGCGGTTAGAGGAAAACGGAAACAGCGGGATTGCAAATCTGACATACTCCGTCACTCGCACTGGGCGGTGTGACGACGGTTTTGCATATTCATCTTGATAATTTTTTTTCTTTCTTTAATAGCCTTGATGCAGAAAACCTGCTAGACGATTCTAAATAGTGTCAATTAGGCATTCTAATTTTCTCAATTTTTTTAATGCTCAATGTAGCGAAAGCAGAATGAAAATCTGAAAAAAGTTGGTGCGATGCTCATAGCGTGAGCTCTCAAAGGTTGAATGAGGTAATCAATTGTATTTAGTATCTGCAATAGTAAGTTCGGAAGATGAAAATCTCATATTAGATATAGGCTGAATTGTTAGACTAGTGAACCTCTCACGTACGGGCTCCATATCCCAAACCCAAAAAAGTGAAAATTACTACAGAAAAAAAATTATCACGTAAATTATAATCTTTGGTTCTCCGGGCTGTTCTCATAAGGTTTTATACTCATGTGGTTGGTCCTCCACACATATAAGAAACCCCATAATAACGCTCCCGAAAATAAATATGTGAGATTTTCTTTTTAGGACGTAGACTCTTTTGTGGATATAATTAGATATGCAATAGAAGATATGTATACTCCTCAATATTTATGGGTTTTATGACATATAATAAATCTGTCGATCTTTCTCTCACATCGTCGGCGTAGGCAATTGTAACCAATGCATCCTGGTGTTAAAGAGCATGCAATTAGGATGAGTACTAACAGCAGAGCAGCGGCACCAATTCCCACCAGTAAAATCCTCCCCCATGGACCAAACAACTCGTCGTACAACATTTACTGAAAATCATTAGTTGATGCTAAGTATAGATTTGTTCTCTATGAAAAATTCAGTATGAGTTTTCAATAGTTCACAATAGGTGAGATGAAAATATAGTTTTTTCTGAATGAATCAAAATTTTTTTCAATCCAATGAGCCATGAGTAATATCTAATCACTCCGAATTTGATGGTTCATACCGAATCAATTTGATTAAACATAAATGAATTGAACCTGGGAATCAACTGGGAAACTCATTGTGATCATCCCGAAAATTAATAGTGGAATTCTCAGCGTATATTCACATTCTTGTAAAGACTAAAACAATCATCGTTGATGTTTGAAGACGCCAGGGTCAGGGATTGAAGTCATATAATATGAAATAATACATGGTATACATATTCATGCATACAACATTCATGTGAAGGGGATAAAAAATTAGTCTGTGCTGTCCGTTTGATAGCAAAAAATGAATTGCAGTCGTATTCAATGTAATTGAGTCAAGTCTGCATAAATTATTTTTCTGTTTTTATTTTCACTATTGAAATAAGAGACAGGTCGAGGCAAAACACTCCAGCAATGTATGTGCATACTGGAAATATGGACCTACTACCACTACAAACTGTTGTAACAATCAGACTCGTTATCGCTTCCATTCCTTGACTCATTTCCGTGATGTATTAAGGAAAAACTTTTCAAGTAGGTTATATTATAATCGTGCGGGTTAGTGGAGGACGAAGTAGAGAAAAAATAGAAAAAAAATCATCCACTTACATGGCTTGACACATACCCTTCAAATAGTTATAATTATTCGAGCTGCATGCTCAATAACACCGGCAGTTTGAATAGGTGCATATAGCGATTTAAACTTGTTGCTAATGGCTAATGAACATACAATAAGAAAACCTAAAAATCTAATACATACGGTGATGAGCATACACGATGCAACTGTGAGGCATTACACGTATTGTATTAGTTCGAGATATTGAAACTGCTGCGAACCCCACTACCGACAAATACTACCTATTAACTCCAGCTGTTTTTCTATTGTCGTATGACTTTCCATGTAATTGTGTATGTCAATAGCCGTGTATAGTCTTGTGGATGAGCCCACACAGTTATATTTTATCGCTCTCCCACTGCAAGGTTGAACTGACGAATAGCCACGTCTGCGAGCAGAAATTCAACTAGGTATTATTTTTATTGAAATATTTTCGCCCTTGAACCGGGAATATGTTAGAGTGGAGATAATTTTTTTTTCTTGATAGAAATAACGGCAAAGAAGCCGGCGTCAAAATTCTCGCATTTAGTATTGCCTTGATTTCATATACCAAGTCTAATATGAAATTTTAACTCCTTTATGATTCTCTCCAATTTCTGAACATCAGGGCGATGGCTATTATAATATTATTGGCTAAAAAGGAAACAATTCTTACTGTCTCCATTTAAATGTTTTTTATCCGATTCCAGTAACTTTCTCGATATTATAATTATGTTTGTTTATTCTTCATACCCTTAAAATTTGTAAGGTGAATGCTGACGTCACTCTGTAAAATATACCTTAGATATATCTTAGATATATTGTTACGAGATATTGTCATTCCGGGTAGAACTCCCGCTAAAATAACCAAAACCCGGATTGTGATCGTTCGGAAGACAGAAAAGTAGGCAGTAAGAGACATCTGATGCTAGTAGAGAGAAGCCAGATCGAGGTGATGCGTGACTGTTGCATTATGTGTTCAGATTTTCGTGACGAGCATCCGTGTGTCCGGGTTTCCGTGACGATTTTCTTTATCACTACCGCCGTTATAGAAGTTATACTTCAAAAAACACACACACATACATGGCTTCAGACAACGTCGCTCTGCTTTGGATGCAATTGATTTATCCGCACGGAAAGGAAAATTGAGTACAAATTACGAGTCTGTTCAGTAATCGTGGGGTGACTTTGAGATATGGAGAAGAAACTCAAAAACTCAACCTCCCCTCAACGATGGACTCGAGTTCTGGTAGCATCTTGCCGCTTCATACCTTCTCCCAACATAACACAAGCAACCTAACTTTGTAGTGGGCACTAATAGTGCCTCTTTGACGAATTCTGACTTGCGCTTTACAACTCAGTGTATGAGATAGATTCGATGCTTCTAGGTTGATTACAATTCTAGAACTACCTCAAAGTACAAGTGTGCTCCCTTATAACTACTTGAGGGCTACTAGGATTTTGGATAGGGAAATTTTGGGAATTTACAAGTGTAACTATATTAGGTGTATCAAGAGTTGGTACCGATAGGAGGTATGTGCTGAAATGGAGGTATGAGGTACAAAGTATTATAATCATGGAAAGGTGCAAGGGATTATGGTGGTCAAACATAGTCTGAGGGTTTTATGACGGTTTAAATGGTATCAATGGTTTTGGCACTTGAGGTGAGATTCATAATTGAGGAATTCTTTGATTTTGGGAACGAGAACACTATTAACAATAAGATGAAATATGTTTCTAAGGGTTATGAAACGCGGTGAAATCATGAAATTCTCATATTCGATTTTCGGGATCTTTGCAACAACTTCCATACATCTTCAATCGGGACGTTAATAGAAAAGGAACTAAAGGCGGAATGACGACAGACAACGAATTATTTTTCGACTCACGAGGTGAGAGTCCACTCAATGACGAGTGGCCTACTCGGGTACGCTGACCTCGATCTCGTTAATTCATTCAAACCTTTCACTTGGAGAACTCTCCGTACCAATGGTATTTCCCCATATTTTTACTTACTGACTACGAAGCAACGCTACTCGTGTTCACGAGGAGTATCTGGTCAGTTTGAGAACGCTCGTGCGCGAGTAAATTTTAAGTTTTGTCTAGGATCCGTTAGTAGATTTTGAACTGTCCGTTAGTGTCGAAGATGAATGCGATGAGTCGATAGCATTCAATCGCAAAAATGGGAAATAATCTTCAATCCATCATCGTCTTGTTACTCATATGTACAGGTATGTATAGATTCTTCACTTCCAGTCTTCACCTGCTTCGTGCATCAACTATCAGATAGTATCGTTCTACTAGTATATTCTATTCTTTTTTATAATTCGTCAATCTTTTTTGCATTAGTAAAATAGAATTGGGATGTATTAATCTATCAAAAATTAACTTTCTAGGTTTTGATGGCTTAATTATACCCGAAGAGTTACCAACTATTCTATCTCTGATATACTCCAATATACCACCAATACGAAAAGGTAATATATCAATAGACATCGTTCTCTATGGCTATACATCATTACGTCAAGCAAACGGAGACGCACTTTCACTTGGGTATCATGAACCTTGTCTCATTATTTTCTCAATAATTACGTACATTGACATATGATTCGGTTGTCGTTTCATTTCCTGCATATATATATATATATATATGATATATACATATCATATAGGAACTGATTCGAGGCTCGGAGTTGGATTCCGACTAGGCCAGCATGCTGATTTTCAAGTATTAGTTGAGCTCGGTCCGCAGATAGAGACCGAAAAGATTGGTAATGCCGACACGAAACAGCGGCGACAAACGATGCCATATGCTGCACTACGAGGTGACATAGGGACGTGGACCAAGTCAGTTGCGGGATCCAATATTCCCAACATGAAGCAGAAACAAGGAGCAAACTTCAAATACATTGATGGAAAAAAGGTCTGCCAACGATTCACATGGTTTCATTTATTTTTCTATTCCAAAGAACTTGAGTGAAATCAGTCAACGGAATTAGAAATCATTCGCAGATTCGTTGTGATTAAATCCCCTTTGACTTTATTATTACCTAAAGGCAATTGGTTCCAAAAATTCCGTCTTCTGTTATGATATTTAATTATCTATCCATTTGATAAGTAGGTCCTCAGCATTAAGATCATTGTCCATTCGGGAATTTCAATCTAGTTTCCTTGACTTCGATTGACTCCATGTTATCATTCTATCACCACTATGGAACGTAGTATTATGATATCTTTTTTTTTGACTTTATGAATTTTCAGAATGCTCCAGACAATTGGTTAATGAAATGGAGCGAAGAAATGTCCAAACCCAATGGTGGCGGCATTGCTCTGAGGAGTTCGAAAATTCAACGGATTCGTATGAATTCAAACACCAAAACTACAAATGTTGATGAGGAATGAGTTGGGTAATATTCTAATGGGGTAATATTGAAATGTATTTTTTTGTGATCTTATGTAATAAAATTCATACGTAGTCGTCCATGACATCAATGAGTACTGCTATGTAAAATCTATCATATTTGTGATGCCACATAAATGCAATAGCTATTTTTGGAGTCTGACCTTTCGGAAAGTTCCTTTGTACCGACTCTGATGAATTCTTACTTCCGTTATATTTTCCTCTATCTTGTTCACTGAGAGAATTCCGGTATGTGTATCGAAGGCGAGCCAGACTTTGAAAATTTTCTAACGGTAACGACTTTGTTTCAAAAGCTTGTTTTTGAATCAAAGGTTTCGCCCTTGAATCGATGGTCTACGTACTTGTAAATCGAGGTGAACACCTTCAAAGTCATCCACCTTTGAAACAAAGTTATAATGTATTTATTTCAATAGCCGCAGGAATCAATGTGAGGGATAAGTCTTTCATTTCAAAATCGCGCGGTCATTGAAATGACAGTTATCAAATTGGTAGATGATTTCAAAGTCTGCGGCCTTTTAATTGAATGCGCATGTCCTTGAACTGATGATAAAGCTCAGGATACTTGATGAGTCCTTGGGGTTATGTAGTGAAAGGAATTTATGATGTAAGTAATATCAAATGGAAAAAAAACTAAGGTAATTAATGTTTTAATTATGTCCCTGAAGTTCCATAAAAATATTCAACAAACTGATAATTTTGCAGTCGGTAAGGTAGGGGGATTATGAAGCGGGTGAGTAGAGACGCTGGACTGAGATGGCGTAAGTAGGCTAGGTTGATTGGTATCAATGAGTATTGGGCAAATGACAGAGGAAGGGGGGCTCAGGAGAGTGAGTACCAAGGAATAGATGAAATAGGACTAACATCAAATAAATTTATGCCATTTAAAAATGAATATTTTTTTGGTAGCGGTTCGACGTCTAGTAATAAATTTTTCGTCACGGACGCCTCTGAAACTCAGTTCTACGACATGTGGGTAGGCCGCCGGACAACGCTTTTGTATTGTTCAAACCGCGTCCGGTTTATTTTCCATCACAACTTATATAGAATTGCGATTCGCCCATAAAAAATTGCTGACTGCTCCATAACAAATCCGATGAAATACGTCCATGTATTAATAATGGCAAAAACTTTAAAATGGAGAAGACAAAAACGTGACAATAGAGAGGGCAGGAAGATATTTCGTTTGGAAATATACCGTCTATTTTTTTTTATTATATTGCATTCTAGTAATATATCATGCTCAGTTGAATTTCATATCCTTTTCTATTGAACTCTCAATAAAATCACATGACTGATGATTCTTCATCACTTAATTTTGGTAAATTAGACCCATTACAGTTCTATTCACCTTTCAATCATAAATCAAGGGACTCTCGAGATTAGGTATACACCGAGTACTAATTACAATATATTACATTTTATTTACTCTGCTCGTTAATCCTCAATTTGTTCCTCTTCCGTAAATCATATTTTTCAAATTATGAAAACATTAATAATATTTTCCATTGCCCACAAAAATTCGCGCCCCAGGCGACAATATGCAAGGAACAATTCTGATGAATACGAGATTCCGAAAAATGTTATCACGTGACATTTATTTCTTCATTTTCTTCATTATCGTTGACGTCAGGGAAACTTGCAGGGGTAGAAACATCACTGCTTAGGTCTAATCTACTAGACCGATCATTATCAGTATCACTTAAATCTGGGTTTGGATTATTTTTATTTGGTAGAGTTTGTTCACGTGATCCACCAGAAGCCATCAATTCTCGTTCCTTATTGTTTCTCCACTTCATCCGACGATTTTGGAACCAAATTTTCACCTGGAAATACAAAGTGAATATCAAGAGACGGCATTACACAATCAGTGATCATATTATGGTATAAAATTAGAGGAAAGGGAAAATCGGCACGAGTTCAATCGAATGCAAGAGCCTCCCTCGGGGGCAATTCTTTACCCCACCTCTTTGTTAAACGGGAAGAACCGAGAGAGCCCAGGGGCTGCCCGTTCAGTTGAAGGCAGCGCCCTTATTTCCGGGATTAAAGAGCATGCATTATCGAGCGAGCAAATGTCAAATGCAGGACCATCGTATTCTCCTTCTTTTCATTTTCTCCCTTTATCTACTTCTACATGGTCAACACATGGGTAACTAAGGGTGCTGCTGGTCTGAGCAAAATTGTTGGTCGCTCGCAAAATCGTTCCTGAATTTGGGTGCGTTAAAGTAAGAGCCATTCATTGATGTTCATAATGAAAACCCCCGGTTTTTATCTCGCGGCCGTTATTAAGCATTCGTCAAATGCGTAATCCTATTCTTCACAAGGCCAAAATATGATCCTCTCTATTATATTTTCTGGTGCTTTTCTTTCCTACAAATTTAGTTGGTAGAATGTTTCCGCATGAATTTGAAATCACTGGAAAATCCCCAGTGATTGTTAAGAGGAACAAAAGACAGACGAACACAACCGTGCGATAGCAGACTAAGCCTCCAGCGTTAACTGTTTTTAATTCCCTCCGCTAATAATTAGAAAATCCCGGTGCTAGCATGGTAAAATGGATTCATTTGCCAAGCATCCAGAATTCTTCTATACAGTACTGGGAAAATTCCCATAAATACGGGAAAAATTCATGAGTATATTCATGTATACATATATATGATCCTCGAGATAGATGATGCGTATAGGGATTCCAAGGTGGACTTCAGAGTGAGTCTACTAAGTACTTTGAATGAATCCCAATACGATCGAAAAATGAACAAAACACGTATATTTATTCATATGAATTTTGATGACGATTTCATCCGTTCATGACTCTGTCAGGCACCAAACGTATGAAACGTATCCGTGTGAGCGAAGTGGGGGTGCATATATGGGAGTGAGCGCCGTAAAGAATGCACGGTGTGACACTAATACAGACATTTAATCTGGAACATTGGATCAGCTGTGATGCCTGAGAGGGTTAATCCATTTTCAATTTCAATTATCTAAAAAAATTGAAGCGACAATTATCCGTTAGACAAGATGGAATGCGGACATGGGAGATGGTTCATGGGAATTATCAGAAAATCTTGATGGGGAAGTGTGGGGGAGGTATGATGAAAATATTACCATTCATAAGGATATTTCGTTAATTCATCGCTAAATATATAAATGATGATCAATAATATTGAAGACTAATTATTAACACATATTATTCAAAATGAAGATGGTGATTTGAATCGACAATACGTCCAGGTATTTTCAAGATCGACGTCGAGATTGGTGGAATAATTGAATCTATGTGGTACTAAGGGAAGGAGATTAGATATGATTTTCGGTGACTAATTCTTGGCCCTGAAAGTCCAAGTCTTTTTTCAATACTTTCAATCGCATCAATCCTAATTAATGATTGAAAATGCTGTGGGGGATGATTCTATCAATATAAAAAAATCGAGTTCTCGAAGTTCTTGAAATTTGCAACGGAGTTGTATCGTTGTGACTCAAATTGAGAAGAGGCTTGTTTACGAATTTCCCATGTATGATTGTAGGTACGCTTCTCTCTTTTCGTTTCACCTTCTGTAAATGGTTTCAACGAAACGACAACACGATGCTGACGGTAGTGATTGATTGCCTTGTCACCCACAGACTTGTTGGAGCTCATTTTTCGGAGTAACAAATGTAGCGGAGACTCGATGTAGGGTTCAAATTGTATGCGTTGAAAATTTCGTGAATAATGAAGCTGCAATGTTCGAAGACGAACTTCGTTTTCGACTTAAAGTTGAATGGGTGTATGATTTTTTCATGTGAAACGTTAGGCATTATTGCATTTAGACTAAGAGCCAGTGACATTTTTCCCCATGTGATTTTATGAAGGATGAAAATGTTATTAATAACTTGGTAAGTAAGCTTCCTTTCCATTTTGGCATGGCTGCCACCCCACACTCCTTGCAGCATAAGGTTACGGAGCGTTCAAAGAGGGTGGAAACTTTCAATTTTCAAGTGATAGTATAAAGCATTATTTTTCACTAATATCACATATTGAGACTCCCAAATACTATTAATCAGTTTGGCAGACGTCCTAATTATGTCTAACACCTAGGCAGCTCCAATCATAATTAATTAAATAGATATAATTTTCAAGTGATAGTATAAAGGTAGCCTTTTTTTCTATGAAGAGATTAGAATACGAGAAAGCGGCATATAAAATGGCAGCCGGATATTTTGTTGCAAATGCCCAGGTTGCAACTAGCTCTCTCGCCACTTCAATGAATTTTTTGGAAAAGGTTCTCACTTACTCATCCAGATGAAATCGAACCCTGGGGATGCGGAAAAGATCCGCCTACCATCACGACTAAATTCTGATTTACGCCAAGACGTGTGACTGTATCAGAGTGGTTTGTCATTTAAGTGAATATGTTTCTTAAATTTTGCTATTTGTCTCTTGTTACATACGGGGAACTCCATTTCGAGATTTTTAATTGGAATGAGACAAGACATTAATCATGTTAAGTGCCTGATGAAGCTATAATAAATAGCGAAACGTCGCATTTATGACATAATTTTAATGTTGTACTTTATTCTCCACGACCCTTGAGTATACTTATGAAATTCTGTATTATTTTTATAGCTTTAGAATTTCATTTGTCTATTAATAGACCAAAGTTTTCCAAAACCCGTACAGGTTCCATAACCAGGGCACTGACGGTATTGGATGTCAGAAAATTTCGAACACAATAAAATGTGTTGGGTATAAGAGATGTTGAGTTTCCGTTTTGAATTTGCTAATAGTAGCCAGATTTTTATTCTGTGATTCAAACATGTAATCAAATGATTGAATCCTCCGGTTATTTCAATAGTTAATGAAATTCAATCATTCTCACACTCCGTCTGAACCATCCCTCTGGACCTTGATTGTTCTTGACAAGACTCCTTGTCACGATTGAATGCAGAATTACTACAAAATACCTGTTTCGATCAATATTGAAATTACTGATCAATGAAACTCATTACAGTGCGAAACGGATGATGAATATGAGGTAGAATGCATATTAATAATATTGTCTAGCAGAAGTGTATGATAAAGATCCGTCGGGTTGCAGTAAACTGAAGTTTACGGATCAAGTTTGTCCACAATAAAATGAGTGGATTGATGAGTCTTCCGAAGAAGAACACAATAATACTGAATGCACAAGATGAATAATAAAACTATTGAGATTATGATCAAAATACAGTTGATAATAATAACCTATAATAATGTATGGGGAATTATGGATGTCAGAACAAGTCACTTATCGTTGCCACTGTTCAATAATGTATCACTGAGAGAATCAAATTATCAATTGAAATCTTTTTATCAATTTCAAATGCTATCCCCTTTGATTGCGGGTTATATCGCATGGGTTAGGCATAATGACATCTGAAACGCGTTATAGAGTGGAGGCGAGAGTGGGTAATCGTTAAATGATTGGCTGCAGCCTTGGTACCTTCAACAGCCTAATCCCCTCTCGGTTCCTGCCGTCACCTCCAGGGATCCCGTTTAACTGCACACCCACCCCACCCTTTCGACAGAAGACGGGCTCTCTCTCACGGGCCGTGGTAAATCGTAGCCTGCCGCTACCCATACGCCGGCTCTCATAGTGGCCATGCGCCATCTGGCGCCGTTTAATAAAAGACGATCGATTATGACGTCGGCCTCAGAACTACCCTACGTGAAGAGAGAAAACGCGCAGATGAGGGTGAAGCTGTTGTGGTGTATAACAATATACAGGGTATGTCTGCATTGAAAAAAATTCTTCCTATATACCGGGGCCAGAATGGAGCTCTGCCTATTAACAAAGATTAAATGTACAAAAAATCCCGTGATGTATTCCATAAACGACGAAAAGGGAATCGGAAAATTTCCATGTTGATATACCCACATGGAAAATTCCTAGTATTTACAGGAGTTTTTGTAAATCGTCTTTTTTTTCATCCACTGTCCGTATAGAAATTCCAGCGGAGATTCAGCCGAAACTCGGCTAAAACACAGATACCTGGCTTCCAGGCGCGCTATGGCCAGATGTAAAAAATCGAATTGACTCGTTTCACGGATTACATCGATGAAGAAATTGAACTAATGACTAACGTCAACATTCATACACGCATTTTCGATTATAAATAAGTACACACAAACTTTTCTAAGTGTTTCCCACCGGTCGATAAGTATAATAAGAAATAAAAACAAACTTTTGGACCATCGGCAGGACTCGTGTTAGACTAGGTAATAATTGTAAACTAAACATTTTAACGAATATATTCGAGGATATATTTCACTCTCATTACGCACACATCAATTGTGTCCCGTCTTCAATCTCAGTAATCCTTGTTGACCCGTGTGTGACACATCAACTAGTGGTTCGAAGTGCAATTTACAATGACGGAAAATCCAAATTGGCCAAAAATTTCACTTCGGAAAATTCACATCCAGAATATGTGAGTATAAACCTCGGTTATGATTTAGATTCATCGTGATTTTTCCGCAATTTCAATCGAATAAAACATTAGAAATTGACGAACCAATAACTTCCCGACCAATGCTCTCTTCAGTGTAAATTCGAAACGAAAAAAGGTTGGCAAAAAAAATTTTTAAAAATAGAAAAAAATTCCAAAAATTTATCAATTTCTATTTTGAATAACTCATTAACGGTTGAAACAATTTGATTGACATGTCATGTGACTGAAACAGCTTCGAGTTTTACAAACACACATCAATTACAAAAAGAAAAAATTCCATCCCCATCGTTTTTCCTAGAGCAATAGCTGAATATGTAAAAAAACGCAATTTTTAGATGTTTTTTCATTAGTTTTCATCCCATCACACACACACACACACACACACACACACACACACACACACACACACACACACACACACACACACACACACACACACACACACACACACACACACACACACACACACACACACACACACACACACACACACACACACACACACACACACACACACACACACACACACAGACACACACACACACGCATACCTATAGATATATTTCTGTAAATGATCCAGAACGATTGTGGAGACCTTGGAATGTGGAGATATGGTGAATGACCAATTTTCGGGGTTATTGTAACAACTTTGCCATTCCACAGAGTCGATAATGAATCATCTCTATGTCCAATATTGCATGATGAAACATCCTTCACAGTTTGAAAATTCAGTTCTCGAAATTGGTATATGGTAAAAATTAAGAAGTCCTCGAAGATTTACCGTCTCTGAAGATTCCATTTGATATGCATATAAATAAGTTTCGTATTGTATATTCATGGTTCCTCAGCTCTGCCACCTTTCGAGATAGCTTTGGATGGAGTAGACGTAGTGGTGGCATCTTCGATGTTACATCCATAATGCATGAGATAAAGATCGTAGGTTATAGCGCTGGTCTGTTTTGTTCGGTCTTTCCAGCGAGTCTTGCAAGATAGTGAGGCAACGTTATATTCATGTTATGCCTCCTCTATGGGAGACTGCATGTCTTCTATTCTCATCTTTCTCAGCCTTTTTGTCATCTTAATCCGCGATTTTGATGTCTTTCTTTCTCTTTCGATTGTCGTGTAGAAAGTTTGGTGAAAATTCTATTATGAAGACACACTCGATGCAATGTGAAACAAAATATCGCAGACTAATGGTCGAGAATTGATTTGACCAATGGCATTCAGGAAACTCTATACACCGTGGGGGCTTGAACGATAATATACGAAGCCTTAATGGCCGATCTGTTTAATGTGTGTCAACATTAACTGCCTCGTGGGAATTCATCCAGCCGATCTGTATTCGATTGTATTTAGGTCGAAGTGTAGTACATATACATTTCCTCATAATGAGAAAAAGTATCGAGTGATAGCACTAAGTTCCAACCAGGGTCCGAGAACTCGTTCTTCGTTCGTTTTCGTTCTTCGATCGAAGAACGGGAACAAAATAGTAGATTATATCATAAGGGCCGATAAAGAACGTTCTCAAAAAGAACGAAATTAAGAACGAAAATATTGAAAACATTCTCTTAAACAAAATTGTTCTCATGAGAACAAAATTAAAGAACTTTAATTCACGAACGTTTTCCTTAAATGTAAAAATAAATAAATATAGAAACATAATTCCTTGAAGTGAAGTAGATGTTCCAGACCCTAGTATTTGACTGATTGATTCCATGAATTGGAATTTCCCCGAAATTCTTAACAGAGAGTCTTCACGCACACCCCTATCGTACATTAGACAATTATGTCATTCATACTTATTTGAAATTTCCGGATAAACCTGAATCAGTTAAGTTGAATCTGTTTTGCGCCATTCAACATGAATTGTCAATAATTTGATTCGAAATGGAATAAAAAAGTGAGGTTGTATTTCTCACGTAAACTGCCGATTGCAAGAAGAATATCGCAGTCGTAGAGACAAAGAGGCGTGAAACATTTTCTTGACAAAACAATGTTGATGAATGTAAGCGTATGGTATAAATTATAAATTATAAAAAAACTATTGTAAAATATTCGTTGTAAATATACCTCATTACGATTGAACGTATAAATAAAAATCAGCTGTTTTACCCTTTAGAAAATTAATCCCACATGAATTATTAGGTCGCTCACGTTGTTAATTCACCACTATCTCATTAATTAGTCTAGTAGATGTGCTATACAAAACTTTGTGTGAGGTTGGATTCAAAAATTTTTTAATCGAAAACCATAGTACGTTATTCTGACAAATCAAGATCCCCGGGCTCTGGGCCGACATTTTTATGCATCAGCGAGAAATAAGCGGGGAGGAAGCAAGTACGGAACTGGCAAGCCGTCAGGTCGGATTATTAACGAGATAACAAGCCCGGAGGCAGACCTTTTTCTCTTCTCTGGATCTTTGAGTTTACAATTTGATTCGACAACACCGAAATTTCAGTTATTATCACTTTAAACCTGCTTAACACCCGTGAATGATCGAAATTCAAGACCGACACTCAATTTCTTTTTCAATCGCTACTAAATAACCGCTTGCGAACGACCAATACATCGATAATAAATTTCAGATAAATGTTCGATCCATCAACCTTCCGCCTCGCTTTGGCAGTACTCGAGTCGAGTTTTTCACTCCTATTCTGGCCTCAAAACTCCGTTTTTGTCTTTATTCAGACCTGAGAATCGGATTGGAATTAATTAATAAATAATTAATACAATTCCACAAATACCCATCTACTAACTCGTTCCCTTTTTAACCTTTAAATGAAAAAAAAAAAACAAAAAAAAGTTTCATATTCCCCGGAAAATTCCAAAATTGGTTTTTTTTTATTTAAAAAATTTGAAGATGTTGTTTGGAGATGATTTGAACGAAATCTCGGTCAGATTTGAGTGAGACAATGACGTAGTGAATGCTTCTTGAAAAATGCTGAAATCAAGGGACGCAGGTGAGTCCCGTCGCCAAGACGAGTGCGCAACTGTCCAATGTATACGCCAGCCAACTTCTCCCTCCATCACCAGCAGAACTGTTTTTATTTTTTGATGTGTAAACATCTTATCGCTCGCCCCTACCACAGTCTGGCTCGGAGTGATTTGGTGTAAATGCGACGGAAGTCTGTAACCGGACATGACGTCGAATTGCGCTGTTCTCTCAGCGCAGTCCCTCGGGCGAGCGGCCGATATCGCTAGTGGGGATTACAGATCCGGCGACGATGAGATGTTTACACATAAATCTCGATTACTATATGGCTTGCTGTTTTTTTTTTTTTGGCCGGCCCAAGGGAAGGGTTTGCCACTAGGGAGAGCTTTTTGAGTTGACTTCGTCGTGTTTCGGAATGTTTCCTGCCAGAAGTGTCGAGGAGGGGGACCTTGGAACATACGCCGTTTCTGCCGCAATCACGCGCATCCCCCTCCACCACACTAATTCGCCGCGCGCACCCCTCGAACAGTCGGTAATGTCGGCATGAAACGTTCGGAAATCTCACCAAAAACTAGAACCCAACTTGGCCCAATGCTTGATAAGCCCTGTTTCCATCGTCGATTCCTATCTGGCATATACACTACATTGTTTCAAATGTCCATTACTCTGAAAAATTATGAAAAGTTCTAGAAAGCTCTCGAGGATTCTAGAAAGTTCCTAAAGGTTCTCGAGAGTTCTGGAATGTCTTGGAAGGTTCTAGAATTTTTTGGAGACCTTTCCGATGTTCTGGAAAGTTGTACAACGTTCTAGAGAGTTCTCTAAGGTTCTCGAAAGTTCTAGAATGTTCTAGAAAGTTCCGAAATATTTCTACTGATCCCTTATTTTGACGCCGTTACGTGAGCCACTTAGACGTGTCCACGTCAGAAACCTATCGGGTGTATCAGCTACACTAGCTAGTGCGGCGCTAGATACAGCTGCCCCAACCTGTTTTTTCAGCTTTTTATTATTTTTTGCGAAACGTGTCGAACTATTCTATTATTACACGATGATTTCTTCCGTTGAATTTTTCCAGATCTCACAGTGGTGCTACTACCAATGAATTCTTCCGGCTCCGTTGCCGAAGTGATAAAAAAATCTACCCCGAGGGCATTTCAGCCAAGAAAATTGAAGAAAGACGAACATAGAATTCTTTAAAAAAATTATATTCCATTAATCCTATTATAAAAAGGAGAAGGGAAAGAAACTATCGATATATCTCGAAAATCTCGAATGAGCGTAAGGCTGAAACCGACGCGCCACCACTTGAACTTTAAGAAAGCTGTTGTGTCATAGGAGATGATGAGAGGGTGCGTGCATAGCACGCACGGCCGATCTCGTTTCAGTATGAAAAAATTGAATAAGAATTGCGATGGATAGTCGATGACAATATTATATGATAAAAGTGGAACTCAAAATGTTCTAGGTTGTAAAATTTGTACAGAAAAAAAAATGAAAGCGTTTTTGGGGGTCATGGAGGGGGAAATTGACTGGTGAATATATTCTGTGGTTGCCCACCCGTTCTTGGAGACGGATCGCGACTGTCTCTTGATAAGACGAGATGAGACCGATAATAGGTTCGATCCCGTGCGTACATCTTAAAATTGGGGGAAGGGAAAAAAAACAAACCTGTGAGTCTTTGAGGCCTAGTCGTTCTGCAAGTTTCTTCCTATCTGGTTTATTGATATATTTTTGTATTTGGAATCTTTTCTCCAGTCCTCGTCTTTGGGTGTCCGAAAAGACAGCTCGCCTCATCATTCCCTTTCTCGGTCTCCCACGCGTACTTGCTGCCCAGGGAAAACACACTGCGTTCAGACTGGCGAGATCTCCGATGCCTGGTTGTATTGCACCCGAAAACACGCTGCCACCAACGGCGCCATTTCCTGATAGATGTCCACCATTAGCAGGATTACTCACTGTATCGAAAAGAAGAACGATTGATGAAATAATGACATAAAAAGTTGTGGCACCTGTATCTAGCGCGAAACTAGCAGGTGCCGCCGATACACCCGATGAGTTTTTGACATGGACACGTTTCGATGATCCACGCCATGGTGTCAGAATGAGAGAAGAGTGGAAAGATTTTGGCACTTTCTAGAACATTCTTAAACTTTTGAAAACCTTCGAGAACAATTTAGCGCTTTCTATAACATGTAAAAATTTTTCGGAGATTTCAAAACTTCTTAGAACATTCTAGAACTTCCGAGAACCATCTAGAACTTTTTAAGGAGTCACCTCGGTGAAATTTGAGAGTCCTAATTCAGGCTTGGGACCTATTGATCGACTTTTGATGTATGAGGGGATATTTAAAGAACTAAGAAAAAGCACAGAACCGACTAATTCTGCCCCGCATATTCTCGAAAAACGTCGTTTTCCGCGGTTTCACTTTGAGAATGCTCCTCGGTCTGATTCGGTGTGAATCTTCATCTGATTTTATTACTATGTTTGAAGTGAAACTTCTTGAAGTGAAACTTCTTTAGGCACGGTAGTGCTAGTCGACAACTAAAGCGCGGACCGTCACAAAAAGAGGAATGATTTGAGGGGAGTCGTTAGAGTAGGAGAGCGTCGGGGAGTGGAGGAGTGGAGCAACCAACACGGCTCTACACGGAGAAAATTTCTCATTAGATAGTGAAAAGAACTCTGAGTGAAAATTAATGATCCTGGAGTCATCAAAAATAGATAAGCATTGGCATGAATTTTTCAAAAGAGTTTCGTTAAAAATTACCAAGTCCGCACGACAAAGTGGCGCTTGCTGCATCAAAAATTACTGAACCAATTCAGCAAAATTTAATGTTTGACCTTCAGATTTTACTCAGATCTGTTTACTTTTCTGTACACCCTACGAAATGTCCCGTGTTTAGTGGAGAAGTTCGGTACTTCATAAGGAGAATTTTTCTCCGTGTAGTAACTACTTCGCTTACGGCGTATAGTGATGACACTGCACATTTCGCTTCGGAGGCGCTACCTCCTGAATAGGGAATTGCAAGTGGGACTAGCGTGAAGAGTGGGGGCTATTTCAGCTGATGCGTGAATCGTCGTCAACTGATACTATCGTGGGATGGATCAAAGCTTTTTTAACTGAAAGTGGCATTAACAAAAAATATAAAGTCTACAGTACAAGACACGCAGTTACGTCTGCAGCTTTAAAGGACCGAATTGATTTTAATATAATAAAAACAACAGCAGATTGGTCTAAAGACTCGTTTGTTTTTGCAAATTTCTATAATAAACCGATTGCACAAGATAGACGAAAGCTTGCAGAAACTATTCTTGATATAGATGAATAACCATTCTAGAACAATTGCTTGATTTGATCATTTTATATAGTAAATCTGCTCTATATAAAAACAAAAATTCATGCTGTTCAAATTAAAGAAATGAAAGTATGTTACTCTCAACTTCTACATAGTTCATCTCGAGAACGAAACTCGTAGTATCATTGGAAATCAAACGAACTTACCTGTAAATGACGTTCGATTATAACTATCGAATACTTACAGGTAAGTTCGTATGGTTTCCAATTTTTACGAAAATTTTTTCTCTGTGCAAATTTGATGGAGGGTTAACTAAATTGAATAATTCTTTCTTTTCTTTATACAGGTAACATAGAAAATTATTAGTAGCTCTATTAAAAATTATCAGTTGAATACTGCGTAAGCTACAAAAATAACAGCAAATGGTGTAATTCTATTGTCTGAAATTTGGATGAGAAAAATAATCAGACAAATACCACCCGTGCTGCGAAATTTATCAGGTATTTTTTCTTAAGTTTCTCTGCATAGATACAAAAGTGTTAAATATTACAGTGAAAATTCATCGTGCTAGAAGACTCGGAATTTTCAATCTGCTGTGATGTGAGAGTTTTTTGTCCTCCCTCAATCAAGTTGTTTTCAACTTGTAGACAATGCTTAACAGCTATAGTTTCGGCACGAGCACAAGTATTACTACTGGAAATTCTCACATATATCGGAATATGGGAAAAATCTGCAATGAGATAAATGGAATGAAAAACACGTTTCAATAAACGAAGAATGGTTGATCGAAATGCTCATGCATATTTGGCGGATACAAATATTGCCAAGCTGAGCATGAGAATATTATCTACTTCTCTCCCCTGAATGGTATTTCCAGGCATACACTTGTTGCATGCCGCCACTGTTATGACATTTGGCTTTGCGTGTACAGATAGAGTAAGAGGCGAAAATTGCGGGCCGGTTTTCCCAGTCGATTCTCTGTACCACGCCTACATAATACGCGAAACGCAAATAGAGTGAATGCGACGGAGGGATCCATGGAGAGAAGGGGGTTCTACGCTTCCACACTGCACTTGATATGCACTCCATGTCCCATACAGTTGTGTCTGCATTATACCACAGGCTTTAGTCCCCCTGCCTCTACTACAAGATTACCGATAACCAAGTGCTATGTAATACACAATCACATGCAACCACAATTATGTGCAAGATTCTGATAATATAACAAGTATCGTTTGATGACTACGCTTATTCATGGATTAGATCAACGCAATTATTGATTACATTTCGAATTATACGGTACTATAATGAGGATATTAACAATAATTATCAATTATATGAATATGGGAGAGGAGAGAGATAATGAATCCCAGTAGATTGCTTGCGCAAGTTCTTAAATTCAATTACAACCGAGTACATGTGCGCCCTAAGCCGTCAATGTCAGAGGCAATAGCAATAAGCCTCAACGGTTTCAGTGTGATTGGTATTTATGAAAGAACAAATGATTCTCGAATTTTCGAGAAGATTTTAAAAATTTTTAAAAAGTGGAATGGAATTTTCGAGACAATTCCCGACTTTCCCAGAAGGTTCCGTACCGATCTAGATTCTTCTAAAATTTTCCAGAACATTCCGTAATTCTCTCGATATTAGGACTTATCAAATATCATAGTAGGATGATTCCTGGGGAGTTGGAGAACATTTGGAAACATTTTCCGTCATGGCGAAAGCGTTAGATGATGAGAATATTATTTCACGCCTTCGCCATGACGGAAAACCACGTTCTATCCACGGGAGGTAAAACAAAGGACCCTTAGCCGCATGCTCATCAACCTCGCCTTCGGCTCGACTGATAATTTTGCACACGGCTAAGGATCCTTTATTTTCCCTCCCTAGGTTAGAAATATACTATTCCCACTTGTACTGAAAACTATCAGGTTCCATCGGAAAATAATAATTACCAGTCAGATAAGGTCCACGACAAGCCAGCAGTTGCAGCGTATGATGTGCGTGTGGTGGAAAAGGATGTTGTGTCGGCGGCCCCGTTTGATGTGTCGGATGAGGTGGATGATGGGGGTGATAGGCCGTCGGTCGTGCTATTGGCTTAGTTATTCCTGATACATAACCACTCTGGACAGTCGGTGAGTTTTGCAGACTGTGATTGTAGCTCGGTGGCATTTGGAGAACTGGTAGATTTTCTGAAATGAGAATAATATACTCCGTGAGTCTGTAGATCGTCATAACTTTGATAGGACAATTCTTTCTTTACCCTCGTGTAAATGAAGTGATGTATTTTCTCCTCTTCAGTCTAAGACTATTATATAGTATTCAAGCGCGTTCTGAATGGTCTCATACTTAAAACGAGATAATATTTATATAATACTCTATAGGGTGATAAATGCCTATGTGGGGCCGGAATCAAAGGAAAAAAAAAACCCGAAAAAAACAGAAGAAAACAATTGAATGTGGTTTCGAAAATATATAGGAAATAATGGTGTGGTGAAAGGGCGTGACTCGTTTTGATCCCTTTACAAAGATTTACACATAACTGAGAGTGGCAACAATGAGATTCTCATTGTTATGTCCCAAAAGGTTACCCTATAAAATACTCATCGGGTTTTATCGTTGTTTTTTTAACCGACCAATGAGCAGCCCCTGAAGGTTTCTACACGTTTGGACTACAGCATTGAATAGAAAACTTTTTCCTGTGCTTTTTTTTCTAGCAAACTCTCTTCATGCGGCATGTTGTTACAGTTGTTACTTTCAGAGAATTTATTGAGGGGTTTCATCAATAAAACGTGAATGATGATATCGTTTTGAAATTATTCAGAACGTTTATAATGTCAGTTGGTTTGTGTATCAATTTTCTTTGAATTTTTCCAGATTTTGGTTCCAAGTAATTAACAACCAAAGTAGTTTTTTATTGGCTCTGAGGGCGATTCAGCCCAAAACTGTGTTAACATCTGTGCTGATCATAAAACTTCAAGAGCCAATGTATAAGAAATAACTTTGATTGTTAATTACTTGAAAACGAAATCTGGAGAAATTAAAAGAAAAATTCATACACAATCCTACTGACATTATAAATGGGCCGAATGAATTTCAAAATGACGTCATCATTTACGATTTACTGATGAAACCCCTTAAGAATGTGTATCGAACAATTGAAAACAATTACTCTCAATTAGATTACATTGTTTTGCCAGTCTAAGCGGCAATTATGAACACCTATTGGATTATGTGAATTGTTTCTTGAGAATGGAGGATTTTCTTGGAAAAAGTTAGATGAAGAAGTATTATGTGAGTTTGTATATCAATAAATGAGTACAGTAGGGTCTACCTATGATTCGTACTCCCTATGATTTTAGTAGGGGAAGATGCCTTCCCCCACCCCTCAGTCTGTTAACGTGTAGTGGTAAGTGTATGTGCTCCTCTGCGCGACGAAAACGCGCAGTGAAAGAGTTTTTGATCGAAATAACCTTTATTTTTCCATAAAATAGAATATTCGAGAGATTATTGTTTGAGGGGATGGGATGTTATTAAAAAAGTACAACATTTTTCATCGAAAATATAGAAAAAATTTTAGTTGGTGGACTTTTGACTCTCTAACACTTAATGAAAAATTTAATCATCAAGTTAATCGAACTAAAAATTCAGTTGGAAAACATTCATGATGTTTGCATCAATTTAAGAGAAAAATTTTGCCGTTATTTTAACGTGAATATGTCTATAGTTTTATTATGACGTGGATACAGCTATGATTTTATTTTGAAGGTGATTTTCTAAAAGTGCACCATGCCTTAGCGCCATATACCGGCGTTCTAAAATATTCTAGAAGGTTCTCAAATGTTCTATAGAGTTTTAGAAGATTCAAGATTGTCCCAGAGATTTTTCAAATATTCTAGAAGATTTTTAAGATTTTTAGGGCCTGCGTACAATCAAGAAATAGAAGGAATAAGGAACAAATATAGGGAACAGCATGGGCTCCAGGTTCGTTTTGTTTTTCAAGGACACACGCGGAACCCATACTATATCTTATATTTGTTCCTTATTTCTTATATTTTTTGGTTGTGCGCAAGCCCTTACGGTTCCAGGAAGTTTTCAGAAGTTCTCCAACTTCCCAGGAATCATCCTACTATGATATTTGATAAGTCCTAATATCGTGAAAATTACGGAATATTCTGGAAAATTTTAGAAGAATCTAGATCGTTACGGAATCTTCTCGAAAACCTAAAATCATTTGGAAAACTTCCAAAATGATGTTCAATGTCCTTAATATTAATATTAATGTATCCGTCATGTTTTCTACTTTTAATACTCAACCAAGTGATATTGAAACATTAACCGTTGCATCTACCATTTGCCACTTCATATATCTCTTTAGGCATTAGACGTATCCGCGGTAAATCCTACAACTCTATCGACGATACAGCCGCCTGTTCCTTTTTTTTTTTTCTTATTCCAAGTTTTCTCCCTTCTCTGTGTATTATGATTCCAAGAAAAGAGTCCATTGGAATTATATTTTGTTACCAATCAGTTTTACGCACATGCAATTATTTACAGTGACTATCTCTACATGACATACAGCCAGTAAACAGAATTTGATGGGTATAGCAGAGAACTCCATGAACTGGACGAGTAAAATGATAGGTATATGCGCGCATATGCACAGGGATTTAAAGTAGAGTTCTGGAGGAGGCATCAGATAAATATTGTATACGATAGAGCGACAGGGGAGGATATGTAACACATGCACTCGGCACACGGTCAATGCATTTGCGCCCGCAGTGCCGACAAATTCATCCAGCGATACACCATCGTGATTGTATATATATATAGACTGATATGTTTTGAAGGGGAATGAACACCCGTCCCAACCCATCGCTGGTCGCCGCGGGACACGCGTGCAAATTCCGTCAATGTTGAATGCAACATTCGCGCAGCTTCTACTTCTGTACGTATCCGTATGTATCTGTAGCTATATTGAACATTCCCAATCCTCGCTACCCCACCTCTCTCGTTTATCACTCCCGTGATAGACTGTATTGACTCATGTCAATCAGAATATAACGAAGAGGTGTATTTAACAATATGAAAACGAATAGAAGAATTGAGTAATCAATTTGGTAGCAATGCACACATGGGAAAATTGTAATTGGTGTGGAATTTTCCTCTCTGGGTGCAAATTTCCATAGATTGCCTAGAAATGTTGGTCAAAAGAAAGGATAAAGTATATATATACTATTAGATTGAAAAGTATAGACCCCCAGTCCTGCAGAATTTCCAGTTTTGAAGCTTACCTCAAAATTGGTATTAATTTCTACTGTCAGAAATAGATTGGATGCATGACGGATAATGATAGGAAGAATGTAATGAATGCGTTATTTTATTATTGAACTCATGATTTATATTTTTCAATCCGATACTAAGTGTTCTCACTTAAGGGTACTATTCTAATTTTTGAGTCTGAATGGGATGGCCTGAGCTTCATGCGGAGGCTCTTCCGAAGCTGTGTAAGAACTGCATGTTTCTTTTAATTGAGAGTGAAAAGGGCTTATTTTACGATGTAACTGGAATATTCAGATTGAGCGCACACAGTAAGAAATATGGAAAGCTACACCACTAGGGCCAGTGTTAACTTCAACATCGGTTCCCTATCCCATAACACCAAACGGTATCGGGAAAAGTCTACACCGCCTATTGATGTGGACTTTTTGGGACACCGTTTCGTGTTGAAGGATAGGGAACCAATGTTAAAGTTAAGGGTCTTGTTCAATTGGGTTAACTGTTTTCATCCCCCATTGGAATATGCACAAAATGTGTGTTTATCTATCTCATTTAGGCATGCTTGTGTACAAATTTGAGCGGGGATTCAACTTAGAAAAATCCCATCTAACGCATTGAACTCGCCTTCCCTATATACATGGATAAGTACTTTCAACTCCCCATAACTAATAAGGAGAGGTAATTGGTTACCTCACAGTAGGAGAGGTTCGCAGAGAACGGACTACAGGGCAAAATGGGCCACATCGAATCTGCTTTTTTCCTTCCTTATGATAACACTGCGCCCGAGTCAAATATTTTGCACTGGTTTAACCTATACACTGCACTTTTGAAGCCTTTTTTCGCCTAAATTTACCTGTTTTGTCCTGATTAATTATCCGCTCGGATTTTTACAAATCCTAAATCATTATGTCACCCCAAGAAGTACCATTCTACATTCGGTTTGACATAAAAAACCCGGAAAAAACTTGGAATACTCTAAACTATCCTCTCTTAGTCTAAACCGTCATTTCACCGATCGGCGATCACGTGACTCAGTTACCGGAATATCATTGCACAAAAAAATATAAACGATTGAATATTTGGGGATCAATAGAACTCAATTAATGAAATTAACTTCTTTGAGGTTCAATTATTGAACACACCTCCTTAAAACAATTTGATTTTTATGGTCATAGAAAATTATTGTATATCATGCAATGCTCATAGTATGTCGAGACGTGCTACCCCTATAAGGAAATTCAAAAAGAATGAGAAAAACAATCCAAAAAATGGATGTCCCGAAAAAACTCGCAAATGCGAGATATCGAAAAAAGTATTAAGTACAAGTACTCATACATTCGGCGCCCCCTCCCCCCCCTCAGTCAACAGATTATCCCCTGTAATAGTGCAGATTCATAGTGCGTTTCGTATTCGCCATTGGGCGCACTCGAAGAACATATATAATCGAAACGTAGATACATAGCTCTAAGTGTTACAGGATAGCGGAATCAGATGAGAGGAGTCCGGACGATCTCCAAAGCTTAATCCTCATCTTAGGAAATGATTGGTAAATCTGTTTATTATGAGGGGAGGGTCGGACAGAATGAGTCCCGAGCACACATTGACATTCTATTTCAGAAACTTTCTCACTTCAAGGATAAATTCATAAATAAAAATTATTTGATTTCTTTTAGTGGTTCATTTCGCCCCAAAAGGTCGTTTTTCGTGTCGCCGGACCTAAAAAACTCAGTTTTCAAAATTGGTGTTTCTTCGGTCCCACGCCACGAAATATAATGTTCACGCCTTGCCATGAAATACATATCACTCTCCCCAACGTGTCCGTCGTCCTCGCCCTCGGCTCAGAAGGCAATCTTGCATGTGGAGAAGGATGATCTGTTTTCCAAGGCTCGGGCATGAAAATACTATTGTACCCCTAGTCTCTTTCAAACCTCCCTCTACCCCCCTACCCGCTGAGATTCCACTGCAGACCGTGCACTGTGAACGCAGCACTAGTATTTTCCTAATTCAATTCGGAAAATTTGTAGACCACTAGGTAGATCATTTCAACAATTTTGCAATTGAAATTGCTGAACATCAACAGAAAAATGGTAGATATATATGAATTGCAGTTCAGCAATACACGTATATTTTCATTGTCGAGTATCACGAAAACGGGGGATATTTCTATATTGAACTATAACGTGATAATATATTTTCCTTACGATAACTATTATGTTTATTGACATAATCATCTAGTCATCGGTATTATCAATATATTAGATCAATGTAAAGTTTTTTCTTCATCCTTCCATTGCGTTTAATCATTACGGCAACTTTTAGGTACATTTGATACGTCATTAAATTCTGTCGCTTGTCTAATATATGATAAGGCACCAATCGTGAGGGCTTAATATTAGGGGTGAAGCTAAGTGGTGTAACAGCTGACGCCACGCAAAGGGCCTCCGGGGGCTCCACCTCGTTGGCGTTACGTATACGAATGGTAGAAGTGAGAGAGACAGAAAATATATAGAAGTAGAAGGTACAGTCTGATGTTATATATATTGAGGCAGAATGAGTGAGTGAGGAGTCGCACGCATGCTGTGCGACTCTTGTCTTGAGGGTGTGGGGGCAATGAGATTTAGGGAGCGTCGGGTGTGCGAATCTGGACTCGACACTGATTTGTAGCGAGAGCTTTGTTTCGAGCGTGAATACCTCTTCTGGTGTTATAGTCGAATAACACCAGAGTCTATTTTTTCTAAGAATAAAGAAAAACGTAATAAAATAAACAAGGTGAGAAAAATAATCACGAAATTTTAATTTCTTCTGTAATTTTTCTAATCGAATTACCAGAATTTCGACGTTTTTCGTAATCATCAGCAAGTATCGCTTTAACACCAAATTTCAATTCTGGTTTTTCTTTTGTCTGAATAGCCCGGGATTCCGCAGTAGATGAGATGAATGAGTGAGATGGACTCGATTGATTCTGACACTGATCATCAGCGCAAATTTGACTACACGCCCTATCATTCACAAGTCTTTCTTCATTTTTCACTGTTTTTATAGATGAATCCTCAATCACATCAAAACTCATCCAATCCCGTTCCAAATCCTCCCCCATCAACCTTTCATTTTCTTGAATTATTCCGTTTGATTCAAATCGTTTAGAAATCCGGAATCGGGATAATCGTTCGTGATAGCCATTCGTCACTTCGACATCTGTTTCTGGTTCAGTTTCAGTTTCTAAATCTCCATCGGCATGTACTAACGCCTCATCATCAATATCATGATCAATCTGTTTTCTTTGTTTTTCCAATAGATTCTCACTAGTACTCATCATTACTTCTTTCTCCCGTTGTCTTGCCATTAAACTAGCAGCCCAATTCAATGTCAAACTGAAATCACCACTATTTGACGTTTTATTTTGTAACAAATTTTCCATTAGAAAATTTGATGCCGTCCGTTGTTCCAAGTTTTTCAGCATCGTTGCTGATGAGGGTAACATTTCACTTTTACACAAGCGCAAATGAATAATACATCAATAAATGAATTTCATTCAACTTGCCGGCACATATTACTATACATAATTATCACCAATAACTTTTTCACAACATTATCAATGTTTCGAACATTTGGAATATTAGTTAAAAATATCACCATCAACTACTTGTTGTATAACTAGATATTACTTATACAGGTAAAAAATTCAATTATTTCGATACTAGGCGTTCACGATGTGACTACAGGCACCGAATGAATAGATTCCTGGTTAGAAGAGAGAGAAATCTCACAGATATTCGAAGATGGGGAAGGGATGATATTCTAGTGTGGAACCCCCCCCCCCCCCCTCCCCCCACTCTATGATCCAGTATGCCGAGGAGGCTCGGTTTGTAAGTCTGCAGGCATGGGCAGGGTGGCAGATTAAAAAATAAGGGGGTTAAAACTACTGTGGTTACTGCCCCTGCCTTTCACTCAACTTGCTTTATTTTCAGTTTTCACCTCCCTTTTTATCAACTCATCCCCACCCAATCATATAAATCTCTCTTTCTCTCTTTGAGAAGCCACTACCTTCCCGTTGTTTGCAATAGTGTGGACTATGAGACGAGCATTTCAAGGTTTGGTTTGGATTCGGTAATACCATAATAAAATCATACTCCCATCAAACGAAGCTGCACACCCCTTTGAAATTACTGAAGAATAGAGAGAACTAAATGGTTGAACCTCTGCGCAGGCGCATATCTTTTTAACGGGCAAATAGACGGGCCGCTAGGTATATAAATTCCCTTTCGCCATCCACGTGCTGGGGTACTAGAGAATGAGAGAGAAAATCCTCGTACAGTTTTAGACGATAATAACGAGAAGAGAGAGGAAATTAAAAAAAGGAGAAAAATGAAGGATAAAAGTATTTTCGGAGGAATATGTGAATTCTCTTAGTCCAACGATTGGATTTTATTCGACTATGCCTCTCGGTATGTTGGCCAATCCGAGTTCAACGGGGGTGATACCTAGCCACGCCCACACAACATTCTCCTCCTCCACTCTTCCGTATCCTCCATGTCAACCCCCCCCGCCACCCCCCAACACAGTAGGATTATATATATATATATCCTAGGTATATTTCCCTCCTTCTTTCGTGAAGAGTGCTGTGGAGTAGGGTTTACCCGTTCCAGTTTTCCCTACATCCCGTATCAAACTTTATTATCTCCGTCGACTATAACGTAAATGTGAATGTAATGACTGAATATTCGTCGTTTTGGGTTCAACAGAATTCACTCAGTTCATCTCTAAATTCATGTCATTTTATAGTGATATATCGGAAGTTTTTCTCATAACGATCCATTGATCATATAGAGATTCTTATATTCAATTGATCTGAGGCATTATACTTTATCCAAACTCCACTAAAAGCAAATGTGAATATTTTACTGATTGTGTGCAAATGATGAAGTCTTTTGCGATTAATAAGTATTAAAAATAATGAAGAAAATAATTCCAGAAAGTAAATACAGTTACCTAAATTCAAGTACACGGAGAGAAAAGTTCAGTAAAAATTCCGAGTCTGTTATGCTCAAGTGAACGTAATTTTTCCGTCATTTCCAGTAAAAAATTACGGAACGTCACGAATTTTTTCCCACACTTCAAGGTCGCCCCACGATTACGGAACAAATTCGGAATTTTTACTGAACTTTTCTCTCCATGTACGGTTTTTTTTTTTTATACCTCGAAGATTTGCCCTGATCATTTTTTGATTCTGGATCACGACCAATCACAGCGGTATTCTCGGTATCATGACCCTTCGGTTTCCGCAATTATTGTATAAACACCGGAAAAATATAATTTTTTTTGTTCTTGTTCTGACAATTATTAACAATAATAACATGAAAGTTAATCTTGGGAGGGGAGTTAGGATCTAGACTAATTCGTGTCCGATCACTGCAGGTGGTTGGGTATAGTTCGGTCCAAGCCTGGTATTGCCGAGTCTTGGCAGCCAGCCCTGGAGAAAATTTGTTCTAAGATTTGCTACCAGGCTCCGATGTGGCATAAAAATGGACCCATTATCGAGGCTTGGATACCGGTCCTGGATAAAGCCTGATCCAAGCCTAGTACTTTTGACAATCGGATATCATTTCTGGTTTCATCTTGGTCCAAGACTCGTCAGCGCGCTGCAAAGTTCCATGTGAATTTGGTCTTCATTAAAACTTGGGTACTAGTCTTGGATATTGCCTGGTCTAAACCAGTGCTGGTGAGGTTTGGATATCAGCCTTCGGCGTAGACTGGCCCGAGCTGAACATCGGAGGATGTTGAATGCTGGCCTTGGACATAGCTTGATAGAAGCATTTGAGCGAGCATTTGTGTTATCAAGGCTTGACGCTTCCCACCTGGGTATTCTGCAACAATAACTCTCGAAAAATTTTCGACCATTCGACTCACTTTATCTATCTCGAAAATGGATTGAATACCATTAGGAAATTTCACTTAATATTCCCATCCCTGTTTGTCATATCGGTATCCTGTATCGAGTGAATAGACATCTCTCATTGCTCGATCCTGAATGAACAGAAAAGGGTGTAATTTGAAGTTCAGTTTAGATCTACTGACATTGGAGCTTCACCCACGGAATATGTTTTCCTGACAGCAAGAAAAAAAATAAATAGCTAGATCGGTCTTTCTATGATAGCATCAGAGAAACCCGTTTATAAATTCAAGCGGTGATTCGGCCAAAGTTCGGCTTTTCTTCGCATTTTTACGCGCCGTAGCGTTAGCACAGCGAGCCGGGCTGGGGGTGGATCCTCGACGAGATCCGCTAGAGGATTTCACGCGAACGTGGATTCACTCGTCGAACGCCATATGATTACATACGTATTAGTTCCGAGGCCTACGTTCGCGTGAAAATCTCTGGTAGAGCGGTACAATTTCTATACAGTAAGAATTCTGTATCACGATGAGATAATAATCTGAAGCAGTGAAATTCATCACATCATATCAAATATCGAAAATCCGGAGGTTGAGGGAGCCGAATTCCATCATTTTCATTAGGTTGTCGACAAACATATTTCAATCTTGTTCTTCATTAAGATGATAGAAAAACGAAAGTCAGCAAATGAGTGAGAAGGAGCAAACAGAGAATTTTGGACGGATAAACAGGCACAGAAATTGGAAATACTCAACTATTAAAGCCAAACCTCCGGAACACGTATCTGGAACGCGTTTGAATTTATTGGTGGTAGGGGGTATATACGTCCGTATTAAAACCACGCCTCCCACGACAATATAACAAAGACGCGGCTGTTGAAACGCCGGCGCGGTAGAATGCATACCTCTATATCGTATACTCTCCCCTCGGCGTCGCGACTTATCAGCATCTCACCCAACCGTTGGAGGCTGGAAAAGGAAGGAAATGAAAGTGCCTGTGCACCGCATCGTCAGAATGAAGAATTGAATATAAAAAGAGGTGTAAAGCGAGAAAAACAGTTCAAGTGGAGGGATAGGCAGAGAAAGAAGAACGAATGAGAATGATGAACGGAAGTGAAGAGAAATAATGAAATGAACATCGAGAGAGTTGCGTTGAGAATTATTATATTCTGGCATCAGCAGATTTTTTTCTTATACAAATTGGAAGCGTCGAACAGTCCCTTTCATTTTTAATACCACTCTTTCTTAAATTTTTATTCATATTGAGGGGAAATGGTCTGTCTTTGACTCTCTAAAAACTATACAATAGTCTAATGTGGCTATTATCACCATAGAAAGTAATCAAGAATAATGAAAGAAGTGACGATGGTCAATAATAATATCGTACCGATATAAAAATGGGGCTGTTACGAGCACGTGACGCACTGGCTTTTATATCCCATACATTGAACCTCCCACTCCGAAGTGCTATAACCCTAAGTATATATTATATTATATATATATTATGCATATACTATATATACATGTATATATAACAATATGTAACACCGCGTCTAATACCGTCATCGTAACATTTTCTCCATCGTCTGATATTCAATTGTTCTATACATATGATTTGTACAAGAGCTATTCACTGTATGTGATTATTTCATGGAAGTATGATCCACATTTGGTGGTATTTTTTCCATAGAAATTGTCAATCGGGATTAGAAGTTGTCCAATCTCTTGACCACCAGGTTCACTTCATTTCTGTGCTGCACCTATAGAATGTACCTGTGCACCTGTGCTGCAACTGATCCATAGAATATATCAATCAACACAACAGAACAGTTTATCCCTATGAGTAAAAACCTTAAAATCTTTTCTCGAATTACCAAAGGTTCTAAATTATTCGGATGAATTGAAGAGAGGTGATGGAATTGTATTGGAAAACTGTGTATACAAGGAAGTCTGTGGAAAGAAGATATATACAGGGTGGATCTTTATTGGTGGAAAATCTCTCGTCACTCAACGTAAAATGACTTTCTAAATACGGGAAAAATACAAAAAAAATTACTCCTCAGCATCAAAATGCTACACTTGTGGCAATAGCCACTGCAGTAATTTAGGCAATATTGGATACCACCCTTGTTGCGACAGTGACAGCAATAATTGAGGCGATATAGAATGCAACATTTTCAGCGATAGCCTCTGCGGCGATTCAAGCCAAACCTAATGCAACACCCGTGGCGTTAGTCACGGCGATGATTAAGGCGATATGAAATTGATGTACTAGAAAAATTGGCCAAATTAAATTTTTTTTTTATATTTTTCCTGTATTTAGAAGGTCATTTTACGTCGGGGGACGGGAGGTTTTCCACCAATAAAGATACACTCTGTATAGTGAAGGAATGATGATAGTTGTGAAACTCCATGATGAGTATCGAATATTTGGTAATATTGAATCTATAGTATTTACCGAATCCTATATATTATGTGCTTCAACTCTCACTTCCATCCATATCAAGTTTGCAAAACATCAACAGTGGGTGCAATAGAATAGAGTAATTTGATTTCCCATTTGCCCACACATTGTCGTACTGGTTCTGACAGAGAAAGTATGGAACATTTCCTCACTTATTACAATAAAATTATTATCATTGTTTTACCACGAGAAATGATTAATTTTTCACTTTCCTTCACCAAATTACTCAAGATTTTGAATCGATTTATTAGTGAACTAACTCGCTTATAATTTTCGATTCAGTTGAAATTATCTCAGGCGGAAACTCATGATTGAGCAGAGTGTCATGAATTAATTGGAGGGATCGAGCGCGGTATCTTTTTTTTTTTAGATAACTAATCAGAAGCATTGAAGAGAAATATTTTGGAAAATTTAGAGGCAGTATTCGCTAACAGTAGTTGGTGGAATCACTCATGGTATATAGTGTCGATTATGGGTCATTCCACCACAGATAGATTCAATGAAAATAAAACAAGAAAGACAAGAATAAAATCGAAAAACGTTTCTATATAACGTTGGTTAGATTCAACACATACACGTTCATGGTTATAAAGTTGAGCACATATATCGAATGGGAGTAAGGGGGAGTAGAAAAAGAGGTGACAAAGACAGCGAAACGGCCAGGGAAGCCAGCGTGCACTGGTGTTTTTGACAGGCCGATGAATTGAATAATCGCAAGTCGAGTCGGAGAGCGTTGGGAAGGGAGAAAGGGAGAGAAGAAAAGCAGTGGGAGGAGAGTTAGAGCAAGAAGAGTATAGTTGTGAGGGGAGTCTGCCAAATCTCAGTATATGGGCCCTTCACCAACGTAATATATAAAGCTCTCTTTTCTAATATCTGTGGCGCCGAGTGCTTAATATCAAAATCGAAAGAGAGAAGGGTCGAAGTATATACAGTTGGATGTACGATGATGATTTAGGTGGATATTGAATGTCCCCATGTATGTGGAACAGATTGATGTATCATTTACTAATGATTAGAATAAATTATTAGCACAATTAATAGTCTACTGAATGGACCAAGGTTTCCAAGATATCGTTATGAGTTCAATCAGGAAGGTAGCCTGAATTTCCTATACTATTGTATATACAGACTCGATAATGAGCATTTAGATGTACACCTGACGCGTTTGTAAAACAGCGTTTATCACGTGATTTATTTCTATCGGATTGAGCTTGAATATGATGAGGTTGAGGTACATATATCTAGGATATAAGCAGCGGTATCTTTCTAACAAGTGGCGGTAAATGGTTTTTGGGAGTAATAGTATTTTGGTATAACAATGTGCGCCGGTTCATATCTAAACGATAAACGCGGAATGGGTGTATTTGACGTTGATACCACGATAAGATGAAAGAGACTCCTGAAGCTTCTATATGTTGAGCCATGAGGAACCACAGCGTAATATTCCCTCTGCTCACATAATTCTAAATCATGAAGTACCCGAATCCAGTTCACCTCAATTTATAATTCTTCAAATTTAATTATTAGTTTCCAGAATGAGGTAGAAAATATAAATTGAATGTGGATATTCATTCCTGTTATTATTATAAAAAACGAATATTCAAGAGTGGAAATCTCTGAAAACAATGCCCATTCCAATCATCTCCCTGAAGGGATTTCAAAGAACTTGCCTCCAAATTCATGGAAAAAAATTTCCAATGAATTATTTCATGCCTTTTTTGTTGGCTCAAAGAGAAAGGCATCGACGGAACAAAACGAAAACATTATGAAGCTGAATTTTCGTACGCAATTCAGTGGAATTACTCATATGTTTATTCCCGTATGCCTATAACGCAACATAAATATCAATAGATGGATGAACAATTTCAAAGGGTTTTGTTTAGGTGATATTATTCTAATAGAATATCTTCGAATTCCCATATCTATTTTGAAAAATTCCATAATGTGCACAAAAGCTGAAACTAGCGGTGGAGTAGGGTAAGATGGGGAATCATTGGGATATCTGGCTTTGAGCATAGAGAAATGTCATACGACAGTCAGAAACACTCGTCTCACGTGTCAGTGACATATACACTGTATAGGCTATATACATGCCCTTGAGGGAGGACTCGTATGCGCTATGGATCGGCCATCGGGCATCACAATAAGAAGATCATATTCGCATCAATTTCATATGAGGGTATGATTAGATTAATTTAAATACCGGATTTCTCATGTAAAACATAATTCATGTACCATTCTGTCTCTGGTTCTTCGTGAAGATTCAAAATTGATAAATGAATAGTCGTTTTCTAACAAACATACCCTAATGTGTACATTAGAAGAAACTGTTTGTACTTGAGAAATAGCAATATTTTTGGAAAAATCAGGTTATCCTGGGACATTGGAAAAAAAATGGAGACAAACACAGAATCGAAGAAGCTAGAAGAGCTAGTGGCAGTACATGAAGTTGTAAATATAACAACAATGCTGGTGTCGCAGTTGAACTCATATTATTAGTCACTCGCATGCTCGCTCCAATGGTGAGGGTGTTAATAGTGGTAGGTTTAAGGAGATGTGACCCATTAAGCGGGTCGTGATTGCAACTTCCCAGCTTCTCCTGGGAGGTGATTACGAACATAAAGTGCGCTGATGGGTATGATGAGAAAACAATGGATAATCTGTCAATTAGCCAATCAGAAGCCGCAATTTTTGTGCTCCAGCGCGCGAATTGCATGTTCATAATCGCATTCCTGTAATGTTTCCTAACATTCTTCGCCCTTTTACCTCTCCAATTGACCCTCCTCTCACATACACGGAGAAAAGAATACGTCAAATGTCAAATGACTAACTTTCTGTATATATAAATCAAGGATGAATGAATTTCATGATCAACAAGAAACGTGATAAGTGGGAAGGTTTCATATTTTCATTTGTGGTTTATGGGAGCTCAACCATATAGTAAATAATAGCACGCATGTGTTAGTCCCTTGTCTAAGTTACAATCTACAATTCTCTCGGCAAGGGTCACATTTTCATGCTAACCACTGTTAACCGATTCTTTCAACGAACCACGCTTATGAGATTGGAGGGAATTTCGTACTCTGGCCACCCTCATTCCCATTTGCAATTCTACATATAAAACAATATGATCATCACCTTTAACTGCTCGTCTATTCTATGTACGGATTGTCGTGCTGCTTAGTGTAAGAGACGGTGTATAGATTCAGTTGAAGCAAAGTGAATTCACTCCGTTAACAGAGGAAAACTGAGATTGCCAGACCGGAGAAGCAAGAATATGGTATCCCCACTACGAAATTATGGTATCTACGATAGAATTATGGTATCAAGGGATGGTAAGGTAGAATTCTCTCAAAAGTGTACCAAATTTTCAATTAGCGGCGTTTAAACCATTTTCAAGTGTTGAATATGCAGTTTATCATTCATAATATCTAGGATCTAGGCGTACAATTTGTTATATCTCTTAAAATCAATAATCAAATTTATAAACTGTAAATTAAACGGATATTCTTTCATCATCGGACCGAGATTTTATAACTTTTTTCAATTTCTACAGAGAATCATCATTTTTTTTCATTTTCGGATATAATACTTCAACTATTATTGATATTATCGAGATATCGGATGAGAAGGGATCGAAAAGACAAAATTTTCAGTGGGCCGCTATCAGGGGTGAGCCTTCTCCCAGTCAAAATGGCCAATTTTGACATTTTCCCCAATTCGATTCTGTTCTAAGATTTCTTGCGAGTTCTGACCTCTTAACTAACAAAAATTTTTTTTTTTCATGAAAAAAAAAATCAGCTGGATCTCAAAATTATGGTATAATTGTGATACTATAGAGACTCACTATGGTATATGGTATCGAGGGTAGAATTATAGTAGCGATACCATAATAATTATGGTACGTCTGGTAACACTGAGTCTGAGAAGGAACGAATGAGGGACAAGGATGGCATACGCTGGTATATATACTGCCAGGTGTATGCTAGTACAGCGAACTCCAGAGAGAGCAAAATTTCCGTGGATCTCTGTACGGTCCAGGACAGTCTTACCACTCGCTTCCTCTCTATCTCATTCTCTGACACCCTCTACGTGATTCTATATTGGCGACATAGAACTACAGTAAAAGAGAAAGTGAGAGGGTTAGAGGTGTGTCTCAACGCCTGCCGGCGACATGACCAATTAGTTAGCGACGCTAGAAAACAGCGGGACGCTTGGGAGATTTTACCCTCCATCGAATGCGTATAAATTCAGCGCCCCTGTTAATTATATCTCTCATGTGTTCATTGTATCGTTGATTCCAATTTAATCCATAATTCAATACGAATTACGTTACCTATTACATCATTGCTACATTCCACTACTGGAAAATAAGTAAAAATAATATTTACCAATCCATATGCTTTGTGGAATTCCAGTCATACCATTCCTGGAAAAAAAAACGAACGGAAAAATTTTATGCAGTTTTTACCCCTTCAAAAAAAAATTCCTTCTCATTTAAAGGAATGGATGAAAATCCATTAATCATCCAAAATCTACTAATTTCAAACTTTAGTGCCATCGAGGGATGTTTCCCTTACTATTGTCATCATCATAGTTCCCGTCAGTAGGTGACTCATCAATTTCATCGATTCCTGTGGTACCATTAGCAATACAAAAATTAGGCGTGACGCCATATAAACGGCATGTCTTCATCTCTTCAAACGTTTTTATTTTCACCTTTCAGTTTTATGTGTTGGCAAAAAATACACGAAAAAAAATCCGAAAATTCAGGGCATGGAGATCCGTCAATAATTTTCCCATAAAATTGCTCAGGATTATTCCATCGACATATGACAAAGGCAGAGGATCCTTCACATCCAAGTTTTGTCTGATTCGTGCCCAGTTATGTCTATTTCAATGATATGAAATATAAAAGGTGGATCGCTTCTATGCACGAGCCTTTTTTCGTAGTACAAAAAAATCTGTTCTTCATACGCAATCCATCATCGCACTCCGTATTTTTCGGTGAATCAGGGGGGGAATCACTCATGAACTCAAAACGATCTGTCATAGAAAATTTTTCATTGCATCGTCGCTCGTATGATATAAATGGAATCTGCCATTCATAGAGATTTTTTTTGGGAATTTCGATTTTATATTATTTTGAATGTATGGAACTGATATTCATAATTAATTCATGGTCCTTGCACCTACGACACTCCCATATATAAGTTATGATCGAGTAGTAACTATGACGAATTTTATGATTTTTGGGTCGTTGATCACGAATCTGTCGGTTCTGTGAAAAAAAATGAGCAGTTGAATTATTATTGACGATTTGAATTGTTTAAAATAATGTATCAAATCAGATACCTACGTGAAATAATTCAAATTTAACCCGAGTCGAATATTTTGCACTGGTTTAATTTTGAGACCCGAAAATAAGGCAGTGAATATAAAAACAGCAGTATATGCGGTCATAGAGAAATCCTGTCCTTTTAATATTCAATCGATGAATTCACTTGGCAGCCACCTTATTTTTGGACAATTTCCATCGAATTGCATCAGAATATCCTTTAATAATATAATGATGTGATGGAATTGAAGAGGATGAAGAAGAGTAAAGATAAAAGTCCAGAAGGATATCATTCGTTGTCAGCAAAATTCTTTGCACCCCGATCCGGTTTACCATTTTCAACTCTTCAAACCCTTCATGAATTTTTTCGGTCGTAATATATTTAACTCATGACAAGTACCATTCATATAGTTTAATATTAGGATTAATGAGTTTTCGCAGATGAAATTCAGTGTCGCATCACTAGCCTTACACAATATCTTATGATCAAAATTGGAGTCGTCACTTTACGTTTTTTTTTTTGTCACGCCTTGTTGAAGAATGGTTGATATATATTCTGTTTCACGCTTGGTGAAACATCGTGTGTGTTCCGTGGCACAATGCAATAGCCCCAATGGGCAGGATCCAAAAGAGTGTCAACCAGTTTTCATTATTACCCTTCTCCCCTCCTTCCGCTCACTCAGACAGTCATACATGATTTGTAGGAAATTAAAGTGTTTGTAAGTCTTGAGGGAACATTGCTCATTGTGACCCTCTCAGTTTTACAATTATCAAGTTTTCCAAAACAAAAATCCTGGAGGAGTCGTTACCATCAGGGCCCTGGTTATGGAACACATTATGATCGAAATTCCTCCAGAATGCGTTTAATAATGATTCACTTGTAATGATCTATCATTATCATTAGATCTATGTATTCGTTATGGTCACGTTGAGCTGCTTATTTCATCTTCAGTTGGGAGTCCCGTTGAGAAAGAGCACACTCCAAAATTTACCCAAGCTGTGTAAATACAAGCAGTTTAAAAGGCACAGGATTGGCGGTTAACCTAACACAGTGTATAGAGCGCAAACGCCTGAGGGACATGAGTAAATGTAGAACATAAGTAGTAGTGGGACACCCTGCTGGTAAACATTTCAACGGGATTATGAGATACTCACACTAGAGCTAATCTGGTCAAATATTATGGTAGCAGCTATAGGGAACCCTCCGAATATGTGCGCAGCTTCCAAGTAATTGAATACGGTCTTTTGCAATTGATCCATATATTTTGACTTCTTTCATTAATGATTCTGTTCCCTCTACATTTCGTTCATCCTCTGTGAAATTAGATTAAATCCCGGATATCGTAATCTCCATCTTTTTCCGTATCGCGTCTATACTTTTTAAACTCCGATTACCCATGCATTAGCAGTCGATAATTTACACTTATGTATCAGTAGTCGATATCTTACTATTGGGGAAACGCCGATAATTCACCGATATTCAGAAAACGTCCATAGATGGCGTTAGGGCATAGAAGAATTTTAACGAAACACCCTCAAAGCAAAAATATAGACGTATCCGTGTCAAAATTCTTCGGGAAATAAACAAAAAAAATTTCATTACTACTCAATCGATCGTAATGGTATAACTAATACCAACAATTTGACAAAATTTCAGATTTTTCGGAAATGATTTTCTCAATTAATTGGTCAATTTAAGAAAAAGTGACCCTTCCCTTCATTGACATTGGCTCCAAACTTCGTATTTTTACGTTTCAGACCATTCTACATCATTTCCAGCCAAAATTAGAAAATATAAAAATAGGTCGATGACATTGATGACATGAAAAAATTTTGGAAATAAAACAGCAGAAAGGAAATATTCATTGTGGAAGTAGATATTCAGTGTTACATCAGTAGGCTGACACTTCAAAGCTTGAATTTGCTAGAAATGAGTGGTTATCGGCTTCCATTATTCCATTTCTTCTTCGACAGGAATTGGTAGAAAAATATCTGTCAGGACAGATTTTACATTGGAGTTTGAAGTACCCCAGAATAGCCGTATCCTTGAGGTCCAAAATTGCGTATATAGCATTCTAAAAAAAAAAATATTTCACAATAACTATCAAGTAAATTACGATCCTCAATCTTAATCCAAAATGATATTACGTTTGCAATAAATTTCACCACAGTTTTCGTGATAGGTCAAAGTTTCCAGTGGTTTTCTACAGCAGTAACAGCTGAAACAAATATTGTGATACGGTACTCCGGATACAATCTAGAGAATAAATAATTGAAATATCACAGAAAGTAAAATTGACCCTAGATTGGTCACCGAACAGGAAACTGATTAAGGTATTTTATGAAACTTTACGAGTTATTTGAAATCTGCCGAATAAACGTTCCTATACCTATTCACTAAACTTTGAGTTTTTCACTATCTATCCGTTTCTATTCCTTATTTGCTCATTCCGAAGCTTGATATAATTCGGGAAAATATGGATGATTCCCGACTGCTTCAAAGTCTTAACTTCAATTGCCTCTAAATTTTCCTAACGCTACCTTGGATGTAAATAAATAAGAATGATTCCCAGTAGTGTACCCCTTATACAGTGACCAATCTGGGATGAGGAACCGTATTAAATATATCTTTAGCGAGTAGAAAACATTGACCTGCATTTCTGCTTGATAGACCTTCAATCCACAACGTTGGCAATCAACTCCACCTCCGAGACACTCACAGCCGACAGATAGATCTTTCCAACCAACAGTATATCTAGGATCAACGTCACATGGCTTGTGATGTGAAGTTGTGCTGTAAAAACCGTAAAAATCCATATTAAATTCAATTGCTGATAGATAGTTCAAAAGGCTGAATTTTTCTATCGGAATATATATCTGGCATACTACATTTTTTGCCGGAATAGAAGTGGATATAACTGAGATATATATCCAGATATATGTTGTTTTCAAGCTTACAAGTCGTACATAGCCCCCTGGAGTGGGGACAACGTATTACAGTGTAAATAGCGCGTAGTGGGGAGAACGAATTTTGAGTCAGAGGGTTAATTCACTTTTCTAAACTAAATCCGAGAGATTTTCCCTTCAGAGTTAGCCTCGTCTCGGTCTCGTATCGAAAAATAGAAACGAGATGATACGATACCGAGATTAGTCTCGGTCTCCTACGCAGCCCTGCTTAGAATGGATTCATTTTTTACCGTGAGCTGACTGACGTTAGGGGCAAATGAATCGGTCTCCGGCTGAGTCCAGATGCTGGAACACAAGACTTCATCGGTAAGCATGTGTGACCAGGTGTGCCACATCCTCCTCTACAGCCACCTCCACAGGGCCCTCCACTCCCACATCCCTGAGAATTCGCCATGGGTACAGGCAACTTTTCAAAGCACTCGTGGATCTTACAAGGCTGATGCTGTTGTTCACAATTCGTTGAAGGTTTCCAGCAGCATTCATGACGTATGCTTGATTCTGAATTCGAACAATTCTGGCTGCAACGGCATCCAGAGCCGCCTCGTAACCTCTTTTCTTCTATCAAATTGTACCCTTCAATTCCGCTTTTCTTGGAATCTTTATGCCCAGTATTTTCCATCATTACCAGACATTCTTCTTGATCGAACGAGACTTTACAAGGCGTTGAGTGTTTCCGGAAGACTTCAAGGACGCTTCCTGAAGAATCACTCTCACCATGAATTTCTGCAGATGACCCGTCTAAATCAGTTCTGTGGAATGGAAACAAAAATTATAAATTTTTGTCTACATTTATTCGACACGCATTACTAATAATCTCCAGTCTTATCCTGAAATTTCTCTCAGTACCTTCATCCCATAAGACTGCATGCCCGACGGGTACACTCAGGAAATATAATATGAAATAATAAAAAAAACTACTTCATCTTACTTGTGATAGTAATCCGATAATTCATCTCGAGGTGAAATTGAATATTGACAGCTAGAATTCGCTCCATATTCACTGTCTTGTTCAAAATTTTGATCCACAACAGATTTTGAAATACAAATTTCGGGATCTCCATAATCATTCCTAGCACGAGAAAAGTACATGGATTTCACCCCTTTGGATTGCCAGCAATTACGTTGAATTGATTTCGGTTTTGGACAACATTTCTGACAGTACAAATCATCATCGTATGTTGTAACGCTCCAACTATTCAATAATTTTCCACAGTTCCCTGTAACAAAATTTGTCAAGAAATATTACTCTGTCATTTCGATTAGAGATACAAACCTCCGAGCAACAAATTTAGCGATGCAAGGGTAAAACTTTTCTCTTTTATAACAATGTTAACATTAAACGAAGTAAATTAACTACTGACGACAGGAAAAGCAACGATCATGCCAAACTTTTCCCAATGCCAATTTCTCCTCAGCAAAATAAACATTACTAAAGCAGCGTGAACAGATACCAGGCATCTACTCGTTGAAATAACAAATTGAAACTGAAAAAACCTAATTTTATTCTCTAATTAACCAGCCATAATTTCAGTATTCTTTTGAATGACCAAAAAAACCCGTTTTTCTTCCGTCGTTTGCTCACAATTTGTGATGAGCGTCACATTTTCTGCATTGCATTTGTTTCAATTGATCGAATTTTAAAATTTTCTATCTCTCTATAATAGCTGCCCAACTACTCAGAACTCGCGAGAAAAATTGAAAAATAGTTGAATTAGAGAAAATGTCAAAATTGGCCATTTTTACTGGAGAATGGCTGACCCCCGAAACCGGCCCAACCAAAATTTTGTCTTTTCGATTATTTCTCGTGTAATATTCCATAATTGCTGTCCGGGCTACACACAATTCGTGAGAAAAGCTGAAAAATTGGGAAAATGTAAAGAAAAAAAACGGTTATAACAACACATGAATAACCAAAAAAAAAAAAAACAAATACAAAAAAACTACACATAAACTGCGCGCAATTCAATACAAATGGAACGATTCTCGTAGTCATGGAAATCATTGATTGATTCATCGACCAATCGCGAGGCGAATAAAAAGTTGACAATCAATACAATCATTCATTGTCAATCAACTTTATGATAAAGGATTCTTATTATTCCAAAGAAACTTTGATCGTCATCTATTTTATCTCTATTTCCTATCAATTATTTCAGATCCTTTATAATAAAGTTGATTGACAATGAAACATTGTCTTGATTGTTAACTTTTTATTCATGTTCTGATTGGTAGATGGATCAATCGATCAATTAATGATTTCCATGACTACGAGAATGTTATCGTTTCGTTTGTATGGAATTGCGCGCAGGTCATGTGTAGTTTTTGTTTTTTTTTCTTATTCATGTGTAGTTATAACCTTTTTTTTCTTTACATTTTCCCAACTTTTCAGCTTCTCTCACGAGTTGTATTTAGCCCGGAGGCAATTTACGAAATATTGCACGAGAAAGAATCGAAAATAAGACAATATGTTTTGTGAGTCGGGATTTGGGGTGAATTCTATAGGCAAAATGGTTAATTTTGAAATTTTTTCTAATTTGATCCTTTTCCAATGCTTCTCGCGAGTTCTGAGTAGCCGGGCACCGATAATGAAGATATCAAACGAGAAAAAATCGAAAAGAAGAATTTTCGGGTGGACCGGTTTCGGGGGTGAGCCATTCTCCAGTCAAAAGGGCCAATTTTGACATTTTCTCTAATTCAACTCTTTTCTATTTTTTTCCGCGAGTTCTGAGTAGCCGGGCAGCTATTTTGAAGATATCAAACGAGAAAAAATCGAAAAGAAGAAATTTTTGATGAGTCGAAATTTGGGGTGAACTATTCTTCAAATTAATGAAAATGGCCAATTTCGAAAAATTATCTATTTTAACTATTTTGCAGTGTTCCTTGTGAGGTCTGAGTATTCAGGCAGTAAGTACAAAAATATAACAAGCTTTCATATTCGGAATGTTAAGAAATGATAGAAAGTGTATGATTATGCAGAAAATGTATAATTGTTGTGCCGCTACAGCGCTTACTGGAAGGTAGTCGCGCGCGTTAGCGCGCATGATGCCCTAGTTGCATATAAAAATAGTGTTGATTCTAGATTTGAATTTTCCCCGTATTTTTCTAGTGATAAAGGTGCATTATTTAGGGACCCCATCTTCACCCTAGTCAACAACGTGACATAAAGACGTCACAGCGATGGCGCTAGTACGTACGTAATAAATGTGGAATGCAGAGAGAATGTGTGGAACTAAAATTTGTGAGGTTAGACAAAGGCTCTGTATTTCTCATCAGAAAAAAAACCAACATAATTACGACTGCGAGTGGGCTACACATTACGATTAAATGGCATTCATAAGGGATATCCCATACCTGCAACAGCAGTTTGTTGCACTTCTTGGAAATACAAGTGCTTGTGTTAAAGTTATCTGTATAATCGTACTTTTATCTTATTGCCTGTCATTCATGGAACAAGCAGTACTCACTCTAAGTGTAACACCAGGCTATTTATTACCATCAGTTTTTTGGATATGGACAGCACTCACATTCTGTTTTTTGGAAATACATTTTTGGGAGGTATGCGCCGACATAATAACGGTTGGACTATGTGGAAAATTGATTGAACCACTGTGGGGTGCTCTGGAAATGATGACATTCTTTGCGATTGTCAATATTGGCGTTGCCATACTGTCAGCAATGTTTTATTTGTTCCTTTTCATGTGCACTGATGATCCAAGTTATTTGTTTGATATTCATATCCATGGACTTACGGGATACATTGCTGGTAAGAACAATTTTTGCTCAATCCCCTAGAAGTAAAAATATGAGTTCATAGTAAATCTTTGCAGTTCAGTACTTACCACTGAGAATACATTCTGCTCTTGGACAGATTTTGTAAATTTTGAATGAACCATAAAATACTCGACCCCATATTTCACTCAGAATCCCCTCATTTATCACAATATGATGCTCTGATTCTGCATTTTGTTATCTTCCAGGCGTTAGTGTTGCAGTGAAACAGATAATGCCCGATCACATTCTCGCTAAAACTCTGGTAGGGAAAATTACGAACAGGAATGTGCCATTGATGGTTTGGATTCTGCTCTTATTACTGTGGATTGTTGGTTTGATAGAAGGTACCCAACCCACAATGTTTTTGAGTGGTTTGCTCGTTTCCTGGATTTATCTGAGGTTTTATCAAAGGCATACAAATGGAACGAAAGGAGACATGGCTGACAACTTCACATTTGCTAGGTATCAAATTGATTAGATAGTTTGCAATTCCCATTAGGTATTCCTAACATTGAAATAATGTTTCTGTTTAGTTTTTTCCCGAATGTCTTACAACCACCAGTGGCAGTTGTGAGCAATACATTGCACAATTTCTTTGTACGTATTGGTGTATGTAAAAAGGTGGTCAGAAGATTTGATATGTCCAACGCACCACCCGGCCTAGTCATTAGTTTACCCGGAATCGATCCACAGGACAGTGAAAGACGAAGGTTTGTGAATAACAAAATCTCTTATTGAAATTCTCAAATGAGCTGAAATTTTCATCAAGAAGCATGAGGATGAAATTTCTCAATGGATAACGAGAGTAATTCATTGGAGATGTCTTAATAGAGAATTCCAAGTTAGACATATTGTTTGTTTTTTAATCGAACACTCCAACAAACAAGATTATATTTTCTGAATAATATGAATGAAAAAAGGAGACGCGATATATTGAATAATCACAACTTATATCCATAGGCAAATAGCACTAAAAGCATTGAGCGAACGTTTGAGTAAGGATCATGGAAAGCCTTGGCAACAGCAAAAAAACCCATCGACTTCATCAGCAGCTGTCTCTGTGTCAATTCCAGAATCAGCAATACCAAAACCACTCCCGTCTCCGCTTATACCACAACTCAACATCAATGTAAAGAATCAAACTTTCGGGAAAACATGATGGGACAGACTCAGCTATTGGAACAGGGAATGATTAATTCATTTTATGGCTTCAACGGAAAAACGGGGCAGTTTTAAAAGAATGAAAAAAATCAATCCATTCAATCAGTAATTCTTTGATGTTATAAGTTCCAGTTGAATGTTTGTCCTAAATTTATTCGTTTGATGCAAAAGACTTCTTCTTTCCTTTGTAATCGGAAGATTGTACTCACTTGGGGTGGGTGCAGCAGTTACTAATGTAGATCTCAATGCAGACCGATCACCTGCAGCATTCGACTAACGAAAATGTTCTGTATTTTCGTTAAATTCGTGTTGGAACAAATGAGAAAACAAAATAAATTGTAAACATTTTACTGTTTTCCAGTGATTATTTTTCTTACTCGGATTTCAGCCAATCAGGATGCAGTATTCAAGGTTTCGTGGGCCAATCAAAAAGTTTCAGCTTTGATATTTTATCCTAGCTCTTCATTCATTTTAAATACTTTACAGGTGCCTCCTTAAATTACTGCATTCTAATCAACCGAAATTCGGGTGGAAAATATTCACTTATAATACCACAAGAGCTTCAAAATTATCGGATATTTCCTGATAGGTTTGTTACACACAAATGATCGTGTCAAGTTTGCATGCAACAAGTTCGTTTATATGCAGGGAACTTTGAAGGAAATGTTCAATTAATTTTGAAGCTTTAATGGTATTCGGGTCGTTATCTGATTATTTTTTCCGTTTAAATTTTGGCCGATAGAAGTGCACGATGAGAGAAAATTCCAATTTCAGAGAGAGAGAAGTTTTTTCTTTTTATATAGGCATATAGTAAGACAGCAAATTTTCGAAGAAAATTATCAGTTTCATTGGATACCGTGTAGACTATACAAAATAACGTCGGACGTTGCAATTCTATCGCCTAAAATTTCAATGGGAAAAATAATCTCACGAATACCAGTCGTGCTCCAAAATAAATCGGGTATTTCCCCTCAAGCTTCCCTGCATAAATAACAAATGCGCCAAATTTCCAGAAAAAATTTGACACATTCATTTCTATACAACGCTGCTATCAGAAAATAGCCGATAATTTTGGATTAGTCATGGTATTATTACTAAAAACTGTTGATGAAAAATATAATTTTTTTAATACTAATACTAATAAATAAGGTGTAAATATTCCATCTACGTATGTAATTTTATTGTACAGATATCCGAAATAAGTAGGTGTGAGCTCCGATGTGGTACGTCCTATGCGTTGAAAGAAATGTGACACTATCATCATTATTGTATTATTATCATTTTTATATTAATTTCCTGTTTTCTTTCTACCAATTCCATCTGTAGTGAGCTTCCTGAGGAGTGCACAGGGGTAGTTAGGAGTTCTTGAAATATTAAATAAAATAATTTTACACAAAGAGTCGAATGTCTCCGAATCCCATCCCCCACTCCGACTTCAGAGAATCCTTCACCAATCGACTGAAAGCTAGAACATCCAAATCTCTTAGAATTCAAGGTGCAAAAAAAGGCAATTACTATTTTCAAAAATTTTATAAGGGGTGGCATCGACCCTGGTTCCACAATCTCAAAATTGACAGACCCCAAATCTCCACAATCACCAGAATGAGATCCAATCATTTCAATCTTAATCAAAGCCTCCATAGGAAAAACCTACATCATACTGACCTATGTGATTGCGGCCAAATAGAATCACTCTCACATGTATTTTGGTATTGTCCTAAATATATGAAGGAACGTGCCTCTCTTGTCAAAGCCTTGAAAAAACTAAATATCACCTCCTTCAACTTATCAAAACTCATCGACTCCCCCAGCTCCAAATTATGTCACATACTCCATAATTACCTCAAATCTATAAATAAACAAATATAATTTTCCTCCTTCCTCTTTTTTAAACAATCTCCCGCCTCAATTCCTTTCTTATCGACAAAATTCCTTGATAGTTACGCAATGTCCCTCCAGAGGGATAACGGCCGCAAGACATTTCAGTCAGAGCCATAAAAATAGAAGAAGAAGAAGAAGAATGTCTCCAAAATTGATATTGATAATCCCATCGCGCCAATACAAAATACTAACCTTTATTATGTTACGAAGCACGAAATACGCGTTCTAACCAAATGGAGTGAGGTTAGAATTGCGGATTATCGAGCTTAGTGACACAAAAATAATTATCTCATAATTAATCACGCCATTTAATTATACACAGGCTTGTAAAACATTTTGCGCTAATCATAAATACTGTCGTTTGAATACTATCCCAATGTTATTAATCTTATCATAACCTCATTTTGAGCTGTCAGAATCCTCGGTCACAATGTTTTCACACATGCCAATGTGATTTTTCGTGACTTACATTGACTTACATACGTATATTATTATATACGGCATTGATTGAGACAATTAACGATTTATTAGATCTAATGCCGTTCAATTTAATGTTCTTTAATATATGAAACAACACGCCACACAAACACACAGGACCATCCAGTCATAGCAGCTGTTGGGTGGTGGAGGGTCAATGTAATTTATTAATTCGCATTTAATCAATGAATGATGAATATATAAACGAAGAAAACATAAAATTCATTTTAAACAATCGATTTTCAATCGAATTGAGCCATTATTTCCCTCAATTGAACAATTTTCTTTTTTTTTCGATCAGGCAAAAATTAAATAATTAATTATAATTGATGAGTGAATGTACAAACGAAAATCTTCCTATTACAATCATGTACTAACGGTGTACAATCGAGTACATAAGGTCGTTTTTCTAATTATTGCAGCCTCTCGGCCAAGTGCATAGGGGTCGTGATCAGTCGTCGTGATAGTAGTGTTGAATCAGCCAATCGTTCTGTGCCATCAGAACTCAATTTATACTTACACAGAACCTACCACTTTTAGCCAACCATCATATAATTGATTACCATCTGAGTGCCATTTTTCTCCAATTTTTTTTGTTATTATAGAAAAAAAAATGTGCACCTAGTGAACACTAATGAAAAGATATTGAATGTAAATTCGAAAACAAGTGTTTTGTGGCGTGGAAGTTGCTCACTAGTGCTAACCTGGATTTTACGAAACGAGAAAGGTATTTATACAAAAACATGAAAACCAATTATTCATCCATAATACGTTCCTCTGGAAGAAGAAATATTGATAGAACATAGGAAAATCTTTTCATGTTTATCGCTTGATTCTATGAATAAATTTAAAGCGCAATAATTTTCTCATCTGAGAGTCACCTTAGCTAGAAGAACGATCCTAACCTCCATGAATAACTATGGGTTTCAAGGCTTGTTGAAAAAATTTGAGCCATTCAGACCACTTTCTTTCTATGATAAAGACCCAAGAAAAATGCAAACAAAAATAGGCACCTGAGGCTCTAAATATTCCAAGCGGGTAAGCCAAATACCACTGAGGATTCCATTGAATTGGGCACGCATTGATCGACGCGTATCCGAAGAGTTCCAAGTTGTTGGATGCATAGGAAAGAAATATCAAGTATTGTTCGTTTTTTAAAAGAATTGAATGTCGAAGTGAAGATGCTCCAGAACATTGACATTGGCAAATGTTTACTGGGTACCGAGGTGCCCCATACATTCATATAACTGTTGATTAAGTGTAGAGAACCGAGTGAAGAGATGGTACAGATAGGAAAAACATACTAAAATCGATTCACGTATTCTCTACGTGACTTGTGGGAACCTCACATCGAACAATGAACAAAAAGTATTTAGAATGGGAAAAAGATCATGTTCAAATTTGACATAGAGTAACGGGGTCGTACTAAAATAACCCGCATTAGATCTGTAGAATTATGGAGTCAATCAGGAGAAAAAGTATCAGACAAATTCATTGTACGAATTTTGTACCTCGTCCCCTCGCTATCTATATTCTTGATGTTATATGCAATTTTTAAAGCATCAAGATAGTTATGGGAATTACTTATTCTGTGTATAAATGTCCGGGAAGAAATCCCTCCAGTTGGGAATCGGGCCGGGTCATCCCGATTCTCACGCTCTCGAAACCGCTTACTCTGAACGCGCTTGGAATTCACGGTGCAATGGAAAGTATATACATTTATTGTTTATTTTTGTTGAATGATTAAATTTTCCTGTTCATTTTTCATATCGATGACGCATCATTGGAATTGAATGGGCGCAGGACTGAATCGATTTTGATAACGATGTGAAAAGAACCCTCCATTACTCGGACTGATGAATCGAATGAATGTTAGAAAGAGTTGCAATATCGGAGGACAAAACATGATTTGAATGCAAGCAATTACTTCTGGGGTACGGTTAATTGCTTAGAATAGAATAGATCATTTTGTAATGCACCATTTGCTATAAAGAACAATACATATTGGGATTGGTGACATATCAGACGCGCCAGCTGGTTGGATATCACATGAAAAAAGCAAATTAAATGTTATGACGCTGAAGCTAGCACACGATGCTGGCGGACGGAGACGCACTACTTATGGTAGGGACTGTACCGGGCGAATGTATGTTTTCCGTCGTATATATTGTAGTCACATGCACCGGGGGGGTTGTAATTTTTTTAATAGGATGGGAGGGGGTGAGAATTAATAATTTGGGGGGGGGGGGGGAGGAAACGCGTCGGGAGACTTTGTTTATGTATAAGAAAATGGAAAATCGTGAATTTAAGGAAATTCGACCTTCGGAAGGAGATTGCGGGAAGGGGTATGTATTCCGGGAGTCCACCCTTTTACTGAATGAGGGGGAGGGGGTGGGGGACTAGTAATCTGGGTGATAGAACGCGTCGGGAGACTTTGTTTATTTATAAGAAAATGGAAAATCGTGAATTTAAGGAAATTTGACCTTCGGAAGGAGATTGCGGGAAGGGGCATGTATTCCGGGAGTCCACCCTTTTACTGAATGAGTGGGAGGGGGTGGGGGACTAGTAATCTGGGTGATAGAACGCGTCGGGAGACTTTGTTTATTTATAAGAAAATGGAAAATCGTGAATTTAAGGAAATTCGACCTTCGGAAGGAGATTGCGGGAAGGGGTATGTATTCCGGGAGTCCACCCTTTTACTGAATGAGGGGGAGGGGGTGGGGATTAATAATCTGGGTGATAGAACGCGTCGGGAGACTTTGTTCATTTATAAGAAAATGGAAAATCGTGAATTTAAGGAAATTCGACCTTCGGAAGGAGATTGCGGGAAGGGGTATGTATTCCGGGAGTCCACCCTTTTACTGAATGAGGGGGAGGGGGTGGGGATTAATAATCTGGGTGATAGAACACGTCGGGAGACTTTGTTTATTTATAAGAAAATGGAAAATCGTGAATTTAAGGAAATTTGACCTTCGGAAGGAGATTGCGGGAAGGGGCATGTATTCCGGGAGTCCACCCTTTTACTGAATGAGTGGGAGGGGGTGGGGGACTAGTAATCTGGGTGATAGAACGCGTCGGGAGACTTTGTTTATTTATAAGAAAATGGAAAATCGTGAATTTAAGGAAATTCGACCTTCGGAAGGAGATTGCGGGAAGGGGTATGTATTCCGGGAGTCCACCCTTTTACTGAATGAGGGGGAGGGGGTGGGGATTAATAATCTGGGTGATAGAACGCGTCGGGAGACTTTGTTTATTTATAAGAAAATGGAAAATCGTGAATTTAAGGAAATTCGACCTTCGGAAGGAGATTGCGGGAAGGGGTATGTATTCCGGGAGTCCACCCTTTTACTGAATGAGGGGGAGGGGGTGGGGGACTAGTAATCTGGGTGATAGAACGCGTCGGGAGACTTTGTTTATTTATAAGAAAATGGAAAATCGTGAATTTAAGGAAATTTGACCTTCGGAAGGAGATTGCGGGAAGGGGCATGTATTCCGGGAGTCCACCCTTTTACTGAATGAGTGGGAGGGGGTGGGGGACTAGTAATCTGGGTGATAGAACGCGTCGGGAGACTTTGTTTATTTCGCCCGGTACAATCCCGACCAAAAGTAGTGCGTCTCCGTCCGCCAGCATCGTGTGCTAGCTTCAGCGTCATTAAATGTTGCGTGGATATGGTCGAAGGAACTGTGCAATAATCTTTGGGATACAAGGAAATATGCATGATCCATCCCTTCATTCTTCGTATTAACTTTGCCCCAACATCATCCAATTTCTTTCACTCATTCCTTTGATCTGCCCTTCATATTTAGTTATTTCAGAATTATATTATATATTATTATGTAAAAAATTCTATCATTTCGAGAATATGGTGTCATGTCCAGTGCTCTGAAAACAGATTTGATTTTATTAAACAATGTTTTTGGTATTTTTACAAAATTACTGCTATGGTACATTAATATCAAATAATGTTTCAGCAGGTCCCACTAGCAGTGTTGACATGCACCCATGATGATAGCCGGAAGGACCAAAGAAACAATTTTACAGACTATTGGATTACCCATAGATAGGAATTAAACAAGCAAATATGGATCCGCCATTGACCAGCAAAGTGCTTAGAGCCCCGAATCTCAAACGGGGTCAAGAAAACATTAAAATTCAAGATCGAGTAAGTACAAAATCTGATGTTCATATGCTAAAACTCTGTTGCCCTGATCCATGTACAAATTGGGAGAAAAAACGTCTAAAGATAGCGTGTCCAGATCAATACTCTTGCTGATTGGACAATTCCTATACATTTTTATTGAATAACGAGTGATTTTCCCAGCGATTGTCATTATCTTCAGCTCAAATATGGGAAATGACAGTAAGTTTATTGGAGAGTATATGAGCCTTTTCACCACCGAGTCATATACGTCAAATTAACCCGGATTCTCAAATTCCATTTCTTTTCTTTCCACTAGTTATAGAAACAATATGCATATCTAGGTGATTTTCAGTTGAAAATCATTTTTCAAAATCAACAAGGATGATAATATATTTTCTATTCATGAAGATAAAATGCATTTCAGGAGAAAATCCACCTAACGGGATCTTTTCACATTCCTCTATTATCGATCAAATCCATTGAAACGTTGAATCCGCGATTGTGGAAATGGAAGAATCGATGGTGAACAATTCACCAATGTAGAGTGTAAGTAGGTTTGATGAACTTCGATGGATTCAGAGGCACATGTGGTTTGTTCAGAGTAGAGGACAAAAGATCTTATATAGTATGATGAAAGGACATCTATGTTGTGGGTGAATTTCGTTAAGTGAGTTATCGAATACACAGCTGTGCTTCACTCCAGCCACGCGTGTCGATACGTTTTCCTGTACTATACTAAATAACGGTACGATTCATCGATTGTTCTTATTGCTGCTCCTCACAGTGGTGTTCAGTCGGAGTGTAGCCTCTCTAGACGATTTACATAGAGTGCACGGGAGTTACTCAAGAAATTCCTTTCAAAACATGAAATTCACATCAATCGTAGCGAATGCATGATGACGAAAATTAACTAATTCAAGACCTACATGTATGGTATTATTTGTTACTACTTATCATATATATTCTCCTCTTCAACCAGCCTTTCAGCTGAATTTGTGAATTGTCAGTAACTTGAGTAGGTATGTTGTAAGCATAGATGTCTATGCGAAAGTCATCCATCAACATCTCCCGATTCCAGCTGCATATTACCAGGATATATTTCAATATTCATTTTGATAAAAATGAACATGTATTTTGAAACTTAGTCTGGCCTATAGCCGCAGAACATTTCAATATCTAATCTAGAAAAGCGATAGCGAGAATAATTAGATATGACATTGTCGATGAATTCCCATTAGGTCATTATATTCTGTAGCTTATGAAAACTAATGTTGAACTGCAAAGAGGAGTGCAAATTAGTCTACCTCACGAATGCCTGAGGTTGACCGCGGAGCTGAAAAGATTGAATGATGATTGTTATTTTAATTCCTCGCGAAGCAACATTGTACCTGCGTTTATCATTCCTATAGTCTTCACTGATGATGGAAGTCACTAACCGATATTACCCACTACAGCAAAGACCTGTCATCAGTAGTGTGGACCTAGAACTCATTATGAAAGGTTCGTCGAACTATTTCCTGACTTGTGATTAGCTCTACTGAATATTGAAATCATGTTTAATAATAAAAATGTCATCGACTGACGTTATCGCCTCCAACTTTTGTTGTCGAGATAATAAAAAACCTATTTGATTCTACTCTGGCTCTGAAACAACATTTCACTGGCGCTACGCGTTCTGCCCATAGACCTCTTGACAGAAAATCATTTGTCTGCAATATTATTTCTTCGATGTCGATTTCAAGAAAACTTACATATTAGTCACCCTGAAAGTACTATGACCTCTGAATTATTTTTCTCATATTAACCTTAATAGTTTATTCTCTCCAACCGTTTCTTAATTAGATATGTCATTAGAGACACACCTCACAAGCAGTCGAAAGCATATTGGCCTCTTTGTGACGAAGTTTGAGGATAAAAACAATTTTTATCAAAACTTTGAACATCAAAAATTTGAAAATCACAATTTTATATAGAGCCGACAATCAGAAGCAAAAAAAGTAAATCATAAAGTGCGATGAAACATCTCATAATTGACCACAAGAAGGAAATGATGTTTAAGTGTCTCGATTCAACTAATTTACCTGGGTATGCATGGGAGAGTGGGAGAAAATAGTGGGGGATTCCACAATCGTTCAAGAACTACTACAGACTTCAGTATGCAGTTCCACGTCGAGTTTAATACTTGTGACTCTTCTTATCATCTCATTCTGACTAAACAATACATCTTAAGAGATGGCACAGTATAATAATAAAATGATTTACCGGAATTTCTAATGAGTGAGTTTGTGAGCTATGTGAAAAGTAAAAAAAAACAAGATAATGGTGTTTAAAAGATTGAAATTGTTATTCAAGTACTTCCAAACCATTTCTATCGTCATCGACGGAAATAGTGTATTGGGAAAATAAACAACGCAAATATGGCACTGATTGCGCCACGAAACAGTAGCCCACTCATACGGGATAAGGAAAATATTCCAGCTTATAATGTAAGTTAAATAATTAGATCTGCAAAACCAAAAAAAAAAAAAAACTTCAATAGATATTTCCATTATTTATTGGATCATATCCTTCCTCTAAAGAGTTGTGGACGTAAGATAGTACTACAGATAAAAATAACGGCCAAATAGCGTGACAAGGGAGAAAGAAGCCGCAATGACAATTCTATGAAAAAAGGAAAAGGTACCGACTAAATTCAAAAGGTAAAGATCCTACGCGCACAGTTGAACTGTATCCAAGAGAAAGGTTTATTATTCCTTCGGCTTCGGGCTGTAGGTTGTTGTACCTCGGCCTAGTTCCTTGGTCTTCATTCTTACCTCCACGACGGTCACTAAATGTATGACAAATAAGATTGAAGATACCCCCCCCTTCGGCAGGCACGTTTGAGAAAAACCGCGATTAAACTTCCAGACATCCCTCAATTAACCTTACAGGTTTTGGTTCCGTTAATGAAATTAAAAGAAAAAAAAATTAATGTAAATCGTAAATGAGTAGAGGAGCAATAGTGAAAATAAATAAGCAATCATGGATTGAAATTGACAGATATGTATGAACGTTTCGCATTCGCTATTCTTTTTAAATCAGTTTTCCTACCGATGCAATAACGAAATACAATCATGCTCAATATTCAAAATGTTTGGGATATAATGAAAGGTGTGGCCTATCTAAGAAGTATTTCAGTATCATGCTCATGCAAATTTGAAGAATATCAATCCTCTCCTGTTATTATACCTGCCATATGATTATTAACGACACCGAGCAGACATCAATTATTTTCTTATAATACTCTAGAATGATATCTTCTCAATTCTCAATTCGGCTAGAATTTTTTTTAACTTTTTCTCCATAAATTAATTGATTAGGAAATAGTGATTGATATTCAGTGGTTTTGAATTGTTTATGTTTATTATTTTTCATCATTGGGAACAGATCATGACCTCAATTCATATATTCTCGACTGGCTGAATCATTTTCTACTGCCTTTGAATCAAGAATTTTCGTATGAAATTTCTTTAGAAAAGGTACACTGGTATCTGCGTTATGCAATGCAATAGTCTCGAGATATCACTTCCTCACCACCAGCCCATCCTGATTTTTACATCATCGAGCCTCACCTCTATTCTAAAGACACATGTATGCGACTATTTGCATAGTTTTGCTGTGTATACCTGCCTCCATCACGCCCTCTTTCCCATTTATGGACAGACAGGTGATGTATGCAGGTGTACGAAGTTGGCTGAGATCTTGAGAAGAAAAAAAATTGAAATAAAAAGAAAACCAGTGCTTAGGTATGTAGAAAAAAAAAAAACCTCGAGAAGCTGAAATCTTCACATACAAGGTTACTCCCGAAGATGTAGGATTGTGTTTTCTTTGATAGTTATTGATGCTTTTCGAATTATTAATAGCGAGCATGACAAGAAATTATAGAATTCAAAATGTACATATATGTATTCCTCACATGGCGTTCGACTGAGCTGAACACGATTTCCCGTATTAGATTTTTCAATTTCCCTGCTCTGAATATTTTTGATTGAAGCAAATATATTTCCATTGATAGAAAAATTTTCATTGGACGATAAATTCAAATCAGCGCATCTATACCTGAAAGTAGTTGATTTTTTTCAAAGATATCTTGCAAAATTTTTGAATTTGTTAAGATTTAGACGTAATACATTGTATATTATTTCTAAATTCAATTGTTGACAATTAGTAATTATTTTCCTCTTTATCTATTTATTAAAATAGCAATTCTCCAAACTTACCTATTGAATATAAATAATTTCGACTATTATTTTTCATTGAATGTTTTCATCTTCATTCAATCTCAAGATGTTATTTTTCGTCCCAGTTTCTACCTGTTGGAATCTCAAATTCTCGCCTACACAAATGAATGCCCACGTTTTATGAAAATCGATCAGAAACGCGTATCGAATATGATATCAGCCTACGGGTTTGACAGATTTGAGCCTTGAAGCATTGAGAGGGCCACACACTATGCCCATTTGTCATACCATACATCATTTTAATGTATTGAAAAACTTGATAATTTCGACATTAATAATTGTCAATGAAAGATTTCGCAATAATTTAATTTGATGTAGGTTAATAATTGTTGTAATAGGAACATTTGAAATAAAAGTAATTCGATTTGTTACAGATCAAATTAGAACGGGTGCTGGGCGTGACTGTATCGAGTAACGCGGCACTCGATTGCGACACAATAAGTGACCTCGTCGCCTATCCTGCGGGGTAAGATCCATTTTTGTCTACACCCGAAATGTTTGGCTACTTCAGATCAGTCAGTTATGTTGATTCGACAAAACCTACTATTCCAATTCACTCAATTCACTCCCTGCTCCAATTCCTCGATGCAAATGTTAACTGAAACATCAAGACCAAATCCCATACACTTGAAAGCCAATGGACTGTTTTAATTATTCTAGGAAAAGAAGAATGAAAACATGAAAAATCATCTTAATAACTTTCATCCAGGGAAATTGACTTTAATGAATGATTAATACAACTTTCTTACTCACAAATTGAAAGGATTAGGTGCAGTGAGGTTGTGTGAAAAGCTCTCATGATTTTCCCTTCTTTTTCGTGACCCAATTAATTAGAGGCTAATCATACAGAATTTGACCGGATATAAAAATTAATTTTTATTCCCAGCATATGTAATTACGTTCATTCATTCTGGGAATTATTATTCATTAATTTTTCTTCAGGACGAAGGATTTGTTTTATTCCTCGTCATAACAAATATCTTTCACCGAGTAAAAGTCATCTCTGACAAGTTATACTTACCGGCGTATATTGAATCTCATATGTGTTCGTTGATGAGTCCTCTTTTCCCATTTCTCTGATCTCATCGTACCACTCGAAGAGAAAAAATTCTAAAAAGAGTCTTGACTTTTTCCATCTTTCATCAGCGATATCTTTTCGTGATGAAAAATATCCCCAGCTTCTCATAACAGGCAATGATGATAGATGCTTACTCTTCTATTCAATTTCAGATGTACTGTGGTCCTATTCAATCCCCGAAAGAATACCCAAACACATGTCCTCAATGGCTCTCGAAAAACGGTGACATCCCTCGCACTATCTGGAGATGGTCGACTCTTGGTGACAGGGGAGTGTGGTCACACACCCAATGTACGTGTATGGGATATATCAGATCCTCGGAATGCCATTCAAATTGCTGAATTTCCGAGTCACAAATATGGAATAAATTGTGTCGTAAGTATTCTCATTTTTTACCTATATATTCTCAAGTGTGTTGACGCGTAAAAGATCCTATTTACGGCAATTCGAGAACCACTTTTTTATTCTTAAGTTGAAATCCATGGAGTAACTCAAGTCTTGACTTCCGTAAATAGTAACGATAGCGAATGGTTTTTTTTTTTCTCAAGAGTTTATTGACTTCCCACCATTAAAGAAGAAAATGAGTGCATAGAAAATAAGAAAACTTAATGAACCATTTCATTAAATTGACATGTTTTTATCTCCAAGTTTAATCGAACATTGTTTTTCATTGCCCTAGAACTTTTAGTCTCATATTGATACTTGCAATCACTGGAATGCTATTACCACAATTTAAATATTTTTTTTTTTTTCTATCTTCTAGGCATTTTCACCAAGCAACAAATATGTTGTGTCTGTTGGCTCTCAACACGATATGATAGTAAATGTCTGGGACTGGCGGAATAATGTGAAGGTCGCATCAAACAAAGTTTCGAGTAAGGTGAAGGCTGTGTCATTCGCGGAAAGTGGCAATTACTTTGTGACTGTTGGTAATCGACATGTTAAATTTTGGTATCTGGAGTATTGTCGGAATACAAAATACAAGGAGCCTGTACCACTTATGGGTAGATCAGCAATATTGGGTGAACAACGTAACAATGATTTTGTTGATGTTGCTTGTGGTTGTGATGAAATGGCAGATTCAACCTATGCAATAACAAAAACAGGCCTCCTATGTGAATTCAATAATCGTAGATTATTAGACAAGTGGGTAGAATTAAGAACAACAAGTGCCAATTGCATAGCAGTAGGCAGAAGGTATATATTTATTGGATGTGCTGAAGGCATCATAAGATGTTTTTCACCTACAACACTTCAATTTATAACAACATTACCAAGAACTCACTATCTTGGTGTAGACGTAGCTCAGGGATTGTCAATAAATCATATGTCACAACATCCATCAAATGCACGGTATCCCGATGCAATAGCTCTTGCTTTTGATGAACAAAATAATAAATTAACCTGCGTCTACAATGATCACAGCATCTATGTTTGGGACATACGTGATATACGTAGAGTTGGAAAATCTCATTCATTCCTTTACCATTCAGCTTGCATCTGGGGAGTTGAAATGTATCCAAATGGAAATGAATCTGTCAATTCCATGCCACCTGGATCATTTGTTACATGTTCAAGTGATGATACAATAAGAATTTGGAATCTCCAGAAAGATTTACCACCAGATGAGACTCTTTACAGTCGTAATATCTACAGTAATGAGTTACTCAAAGTACTTTATATTGATCCAGAATTGACGTATCTCAAGGATTTAGATTTAGCAACAGCTGGCACAGCAGAAAAAAGTGACTCTTCTTATGACTCGCGCAATGGTGTTAGATCGATCAGAATCAGTCCAGACGGTAGCCACTTAGCATCGGGAGATCGATGTGGAAACATAAGGATACATGATGTGTCAACATTGGATGAAATTTGTGTAATCGAAGCACATGATGCTGAGGTGCTGTGCTTGGAGTATTCGAGATACACAAAATTTCCCACCGAACATCCAAGACTCCTAGCCAGTGCCTCAAGAGATCGATTAATTCATGTATTCAGTGTTGATGAGGGATATAATTTTCTCCAGACGTTGGATGATCACAGTTCTTCAATCACTGCTGTTAGATTTTTCAATCAAATCAATCAAAGTGATAAGCTACAAATGGTTTCATGTGGAGCCGATAAAAGTATTATATTTCGTCAACTCCAGGGTACACCAGGTGGTTCACCGCAGTTCTCAAGAGGTCACAATGTTGCGGGTAAAACGACACTTTATGATATGGAAGTTGATTCTGGACAAAAACATGTTCTAACTGCCTGCCAAGATAGGAATATCAGGGTATACAGTGCTGCAACTGGAAAACATAATAAAACATTCAAAGGATCAGTTGGAGAGGATGGATCATTGATTAAAGTGGTTTTAGATGCATCTGGAATTTATGTTGCGACATCATGTACAGATAAAACATTATGCGTTTATGATTACTACAGTGGTGAATGTATGGCAACAATGCTGGGACACTCTGAATTAGTGACCGGTCTCAGATTCACTCCGGACTGTCGCCATTTAATTTCAGCTAGTGGTGATGGTTGTATATTTGTCTGGAAGGTGCCACACGATATGGTAGTAACAATGCAGGCGAGATTGGCTCAACAAGCAATTAGAGCTGGGAAAAAAAATCCTATACCAAATGGCAGTGAACAATTGGACAATGAAACATTTGGCTCACCACCACCTGACTTTCTCGATCCAAATGCTAATTCTTCAATGCCATCTCCCATTGATTATCGATTCAGTGTTGGACAATTGCCACAGTGGGCTAAGAAGCAAATAAATACAAGTGCAAGCACAAATGAAGAATGTATTGTGTCTTCTGGTGTGAGATCACTCAGTGTTGACATGCCGAAAGGAAGATGGGCCCAAAGAGTTCAGCAGGCAGACGGAATTACTGTTAAATCTGTTTATGATAGCGATGAAATTATACCATTTCCCCCTCCTCGTAGTACCGTAGATTCGGATGGCGGAGGCGGAGGGCTTGGAGGTTCTAAAGATAGTTCAATTGATAGTGGTACCGAGACCAAATGCAGCAGTGATTATCGTAGGGAAACAATGATGATCAAAAGGGTGAGCTTTAGAAATTTTTTTTTTTTACACCTTTCAATAGTGAAAAAACTAAACACGAATGGAGCCAAATTTCATCATCCTGACATGCTTTGTGATTTTCCATCTGAGAATGAAGAATTGGGGTGCGTTAGAACAAACGATTCTATGAAATTTTCATTATTCAAATGAGACTATCACCCCACAGTTTATCAAAGTTATTCAAATGTTTTATTTCAATAGCAACCAATAGAGTTGCTGTCAGAATTTTTTAATATTATACCCGCGGCCGGAAAATAATTGAATGTATGTAATTGAAAGTATTTGAGATACACAGAAAAGTCTCATCATACTAAATAATTTTTTCATAGCTACTAGGGTACAATCATAATGCTTCTTCAAAACTGCCCTTTAGGATGACGACGAGTTCAATATTTTCCAACCATGCCCTGATAGTTACAGAGAGTTGGTGGATGACGCAAAGCAGGTACTAACCAGTGTGGTTCATATTCATTATACGTATTAACACATGTTAATTCTTGACCGCACTCATTCATTCTCCCATAGAAACTACATAACTGCTTTTTTTATATTTTTATATATTTCAACAAAAAAATATTCCTCAATTTTCTCCATCCTAATCTCTTTCTCATGTCTCTTCTGAATGCAATAGGTGACGAGTGGCAATGTAACGGTAACGAGAGGTAACAATGTCACCGAGTCGATTACACGGCAATCAAGAACACGGCACCATACTGATGATAGCAGTCTTGGGAGTTTGAAGTTTGAGGTACTAATCATATTAATTCATCGCCCTAAATTTCTGTGTTAAATTAGTTGAATCGAAATTTGTCTCTCTGTGTAGTAGATTTTCAGATTTTTTATACAAAATTGTTAGTGTATCATAGTATAGACAAATTTCTGTTAATTGTTTGCCACATCTGATCCATGAAAAATTCAGAAATAGAATATTGCCTACATTAACGAAATATCTTTCTTCATTAAAAAAAAAAAGGATCATGAGAGCACAGAGCACGATGGTGATGTAGAAGATTACTCCGAAGGAGAAAATGGAACGACCAGTTCGGAAAAATCTCATCATCATCTCATGTATTATCCACCGACAGAAGATATTGTTTCCAACCAGTTCAAAGTCAATGCCATGGATGTAGAAGAGTTGCGGAGATCTCAAAGACGAAGTAAAAAAATACGTATTGCTGAAACTGGACGTACTGAATTAGCATCAGGAAGTCAAGATGATTCGGATTCTGAGGGTGGTACATCAACACCGAGTGCTGAACATAATCCACTATCAATACTCTCTGAGGCTAGTTCAGAAGGTTTTGATCAACTTGCCAATCAGAGTCATCGCGAAAAGTACTTGAAAAATGCGTTTGAGTCTCTTAGTGGAGCCGATGAACCTACGAATCGAAAAAATACTAGTATTAGTTCACAATTTCATGGAAGGTAAAAAAAAAACACAAATGAGATAATAATAATGTTCAATGGAAATGATGGGGAGAACTTGCCTGAAAATTGTTTTTTCTTTTCAGACATAGTGGTGGGGAAGGCGGTAAAAGCAACATTGTACCAACAATGAATGTTGCAAATAATCCAAAGAAGGATGCCAATGTAACTAAAAATCGAGAAGAACTCAAGAGACGCATCGAGGAAACGCGAAAGAAGTTACAGAGTGTACGTAAATTTACTATGTTCATTTTTTTAGCACCAGCATGCTCCTCTGAGAATTCAGGTGGGGTTTCTGATTTTGCACTTGACTGAAAATGAGAGGAATTTTAAATAATCGATGAGAAATAATTTGATAGTACAGATTATCGTAATAATTTTCTCGTTGAAAATTTCTTCCGCATCTCCACCTCTTAATGATTCAGAGAAATCGTATCAAATATCATCAGAAAATATCGAGATACGCGATAGGATTTCGATAACCATTCTAAATCTCCCACTCGTCCTAGATCTCAAATAAAACCGGCCGACAGCTATGTACACAGAAAGTTAGAAAGGAATTTGTTAAAAAATTTTCACCTCTTCCATTCATTTTGGATTTCATGATTTCACTGATTTCAAGACTGTTTTCATTGCGAATGTCACAGACAGTCGAAAGTAAAATCAGAATGCTTGCAAATTTGAATTAATTTTCCAATGTACATTTAAAGTAATACATCGTGTTATTCTTCCATTACATATAGGTAGGCTACAAGTCATCATTAAAATCAAGTCAGAGTATTTCGGACCTGAGTAGCCACATACCGAATCGTCATCATCGTCAGAACCGGATCGGAACAGGTAATCTTCCATCAACCCAAGTAATTCGTTATGCAATACCGACTAACCCCATCAAATCGCAATTGAAGAACCAAAATATCCAACTAAAACCCGAACTATATACTAAAAATATACATTCTACTCTCTATAAAATTCATGAGCCAATCCAAAAGATCATTCCAAAAAGTCAAACAATGTCAAGTATAAATGAACAAATATGTACAAATCCAAATCGTCCATTGACGCTGACACTTAAAAAAACTGAAAAATATCAATTGTCATTGAATAAACGTAATCAGTCACTCCCAGATTCACCAGTTTGTGAGGAATTGAAAATATTGAAGAAAAAGTCTGCAAGAATTGCCAATGATTTTACAAAATTTGCTCAGAAACGCAAATCCTGCAGCTATTTTATCGGTCTCAATGATGATTCCGAAGCTGTTGAAACAATGACAAAATCCTTTGAGAGTTTACCAGACATGAATGAGCAATTATCAAATGCTGAGAATGATGATGGTGATTTCAGTGATGATTCATTAGAGAGTGAATACAAGAATCCTCCTAGAAGATGCATAAGTGAATATCAAATAAATCTAAATATTGATCCCCAAATTAATTTCAAAGATTCTTTCAATTTGGTAAGAAAGAAATTGAATGAGTCTCAGGAGAGTATTTTGTCTGATGCATCCATTGAAGGATTTGATTGTGCTCAACATGAAAATGACAGGCACTCAAGTGCTAGTTTTTTCCTGTCACGTAGAAAAATACATGGTTCACGAAGCCAGGAGAGTATTTTGACGGATGGTACTGAGGATTATCAAACATTTCCACTACATGAGAATGAAGATCACAGAAGTACTGAAAGTATTCTGTCAGATGATTCTGATTCTCTTGTCAAGTCCGCACCGCTCGAGATGCTCTTTGATTCTCATTACAAGAGAAAACGACAGAATTCAGAAACGTATAATGCAAATGATGAAGATACTGTGAATCACCCTTCAACGCATGTTTCAAGTCGTCCAGTTTTTAGATCTAAATCTCTCCAAGATACAAGATTAAGCACAATAAAAGCTCCCATTAATTATACTGAAGAAAATTTCAGGCCTCACCAAACCTTCATCTACTATGAATTCAACGTTGATAATACAAATGAATATAATACGAAAATTCGAAATGCTAGATCAGAAATTGGACGAAGTCATAGTCTTCGAGTTCCCAAGGGACCGCAATCTAAATCAATACTTGATGATTTTGTACCACATAAACCTCCGAAACCTACGCGTAATTTACCAAGAGCCCAAAGTATGAAGAATCGTAGTCGGCCGACTTGGACTAAATGTAACTTTGATTCCCAGTCAAAACAATTGGCTGAATTGAATACTTCCCAAAATAATGAAGATAGAGAAAAGCCAAAGGAGGCAATGAAGAAAAATAATCAAGAGACACCTACTCATGTTACAAATATTGGAATTGTTTCCACCAAAATTAATCATTCGAATCAACTGATTGTTGACAAAATAGAACGACAATTTGAAAGATTTGAAAAGTTGGGCAGAAATGATAATTTCCAAAAAACAGAAGAACTTGACATAGACAGTGGATTTGAAAGCCAAATACCCACAAAAGATACTGAAAATTATGACTCTTTGGAACCAAATGTCACTTGTTTAGCTGATGTATCGATATCAGACTCACAAACTCAGAATTCAAGTCGTGATATTGAAAAAAGCCATGAAAATATGAATACTAATGTGGACATAAGGATTACACGTGCTATCGAGGGAACCGTTAAACTTTTATCAAAGGAATTCGAAAGCTTAGTTCGTCGAGAGCAATATTTTACAAATGAGAAAAAATTATGGCATATTCAGCCGAAGGGACATGAGTATTTGACTAGAATGGAAAATAAGAGAGACAGAGGCTTCATTTTAAAACAAGAACATCGGCGTAGTTCTGGTGGTGAAGACAGTGACTGTGCAATGGACAAGTCAATGATGGAATCTGGTTCGTCAACTACGGGCTCAAGCTGTACCAATTCACCAAAAAGAGTATGGCCGCCGGCATCGAGATGCCAATTGAAGTGGACTAATACACTTCTACCTCTAAATCATAATATTCTACCATCTAAGCATCATTTTGCTACAGGTATTGATAACAACCAGACAGAGTTGATGTCATGCAACACTTTAATTTTGAACATCTTGATGTTGTAAAGAATCAGTTGTCCGATGGATGCACGAGGCTTGATATTAGATGAGCTATTGAAGATTCATATTAGATAGAGATTAATCTCATATACTGACAAAGAGAGATACAGGGAGATTATCAATGGATCCGTACACAGTATTCGTTAGCCTCTTTCATTGTCATTCAGCATGAACACGTGTCATTACCATTCTACCTTGATTCCCTTGCTTATGAATGTTGATGTACGCAGTTTTTTTTTTCGCACTAATGAAATGATGGAGAACGAACGTAAGTTTTTTTTAGGAAGAAAGGGAAAAATAGACACTTTTGTTCATAATACTTGATCCCCTTTCTCTCTTTCATGAGCATTCGAAATATTTGTTTTCCTCTAATCAATCAATTTATCATTTTTGAATATTTTTTATTAACTCATAGCTTCAAAATTTAGTTTTAAGTTGTAAAGAGTAGTTGCATTAGTGGCATGTGCGTGTTTTCGACAGTTATGGGAGCAAGATGTAATACTACAACGAGTGTCAACACCGAAGATAATGAGGAGAGTGGTATGAGACGTGCCTGTTCCCTGAGTGATTTGTCTGTCAGCCCGTCCAACAGGTTACTGCATGCTCCAATACGAGGTATTCGTTTGTTTTTCATTTTTTTATGATCCCATTCTCTTTCCACGAATATTCATATTTTCTCATTATTACGAATGTCTACTCACGAATTGACGTGCCAATTGTATAATTCAATGACAAAATCTCAATCAAACAATTTATAGTTTCAGGGAAAACATCAAACAAAAGTTCAAATTCAGGCCAGTCTAAAAATTCGTCTGTGAGTGGTACTTCTGGATTTATGTCCTCTAGACATGGATCAACCAAGGTACATTCGAGCCATATGATGCGGAGTAGCAGTGTTGGAGTACTGAATCAGGTAAGTGTTTTTTTCAAAGCAGTCTGTTTAGAAAGTAAAGAATTTAACTTTTATTTCTGTTATGACAGCAAAGTGATTCAGAATCGGATGCTGGTATGAGTTCAAGTGGAAGACATTGGGGAAACCACGCTCAAAATAGCCGTTTGAGTGGTTTAATGAGACCCACTATCAGTTCACAAAACAAGATCAATCATCAAATTAAGCAAAATTCCAATTCGGGCAATAATTTACCACTGGTATTGAGAAGGCGTGGCATGCAGAGTTCTTATTCGAGTGGTAAATTTCATTTTACATTAAAAAAATTATTTTTCAGAATTTCAAGCTTATGCAGACCCCTTAACTGTTAAGATTGATTACTAAATTTCTTTATTCGATGATTTTTACAGTAAATCTAAGTCAAGTTGGTAATCAGGAGGATTCAAGTTCAGAAGATACTTCGTCAAATGGTCATAGTGCTAAACCTGTACTGCCTCCGAGACCGAAGAGCATCAGTGTAGAACTTCCTTCTAGGTATGCCTTCTACGAATAGTTTTTTAAAATTTTCATGCACCAATAGCTTATTATTCCAAGAAAACACAATAGTTTTTCCCTACCTCCCTTACTCGCTTAATTCTCGTAGAGATGAATGATTTCTAAATGGCTAAACATTCTCATTTTTCTCATTGGAATCTTCATCCACAGTTTGAATATTATGCCAGCAATACGGCGATCTGGATCAACTACAGCAATAGCAAATGGCAGATCAATGAGTTCAATCGCTCAAGGTGGCCCAAAGCTCTCTAGTCCGAAGCAATTGGATCCCAGTCCACAAGAACTCCCTGTCAAAGATACAGATCATACTGTCGATGTTGCTAGTGCTGAATGTAAGTAGTAATATATTCAACAATACTCGCCAATAAACATGGGATAAAAATAGGTCTTTTAACTGCTGCACTTTAATCACCACACCACTAAAAAAATCATGTTTACTATTGCAGTGTACACTGATAGGAAATTAGGTAAAGATAATTCTCAAAATGGGGTCTGGTACAATTCGTCGAAAAACGAATTAGTCGAATGAAAATTTGGTCGAATCACTCAATCCATCGAAAATCAAAAGACATTCAGAAAAATTGTTTTCAATGAATCAAACCATTCGGCAAACAGAATAATCGACGAAAAAACTAAATAGACTAATCGATTTTCGACGAATCGGTATTGGGAGAATTGTCATTCAACGAATCGGTTTTCGACGAATCGTACGGATCCCCATTTTCACTAGCTCATTCTTTAAAATCTTTTCACATCTTTGTTTCAGTCATACAAAATTTCGTTTTATTAATTGATTGGGGTTTTTTTTCTAGTGTCACCACACCTGTGTAACACAATAGCAGATGAATTAACTCGTACGGCTGATAATGTTGTTCAACTCTACAAGAGATTAACTATGGATCAAGTTGGGAACTCTTCAGGGGAAACCATTGACAGAGATACAATGTTACGTGGCCTAGAATCATCGGTCAATGAAGCAATGAGGACACTTCGTTTAGTTGCAGCGGGAGCGAGTGACAAAGAACACCCGGTGGAGGGACAATTACCAACAGACGAAACAACTGAAACTTTTCAAGAATTATTGGCTGGTCAAGATCAAGGTAGAGTCGTTAACATGATGCAACAATATTCCGATATGCTGTTGAGTATGATGCAACAACGAATGAGTGGTGCACAGTCCAATCACGCTTAAATATTCAGTTCTTTCGGTCAAAAATGAATGTGTTTTTGAAAAATTAACCTTGCCAAGAATTAAAGTGGATATTTTTATGATATATTTCTTTAAGCTATGCAATTAGAGCAGAATTGGTCAGAACTATATTTATACAGAATATTCAATGTCTCTGAAACCAACAAAGAAAATGCATCAAAATTTATTTTAATTCAGAACAAAAAATGGCCATTTTTTGAAAAAAAAAAATCCATTCAACAACGTATTTCGGTTTATCTAGATAGTCTGCACCTTTCAATTTCCCTCACATTGAGAACAACGATTGAATCGATCGCCCTCGATGCATTTGTACTTTCATCACATAGCTAGAGTAATTTCTTTGTTGAAGCCAGATGAGTGGAAATTAAGGAAAGTCTATTATCTATGTATTTGGAAATTTATCTCCATTTATTATGAATGAAAAAGGAAATCAATACAAATACGATTTTCCTTACAAAATGAAATAATTCAAGACTTGTAATATCATGAGACAACAAGCCGAGTAAATGCCAATTACTGAAGACTCATATGCTAGATTTTTATAGAACTTGATAGGTGTATATCAATTATGATATTAGAGTTTTTTATCATTCAAAGTTTGTAAATATTATGTGTTAGTCGTAAATAAAAATGTCCACTGGAAATATAAGCAATGGAATATCATCATTCATCCATCGGTACTATCGTTCGAAAGTAGTTTTTGAGTTCCCTCCGTCAATTTCGCAGAACGAAAAAAGTTATTTTCTTAAAAATCTTCGAATATTTCTACATTCAATGAAAAAAAAAAAAAATTGAGCCTATTCTATATTGTATGAAGAGTCATTCAGATAATGCAAATTTTTTTTCGATTTTATCAGGTTCATAGCCCATCCCGTCCATAGCTCCCCTCCTGTGTTCTCTTCATTCAATGGAAAATCAAATTTTAAACTCTTGATGAATGGCAAAATGAGATGGAGAAGGACACGTTGACATAAACAGAACCCATAACGCGGAAGTATTAACAGAAACTCAAACTATTTAATTCCATTTATATTTCTGTGCTAAGCATTGTTCACTTCACAACCTCTTTTGTATAGTTCACCTTTATGTGCCATTTATTGCAATGAACAATTTATCCCTTCATTTAGGTATTAATCAATTTACTTGGAAACAAAGTCAAAGTTCTTGAGAGAATTTTTGTTTATCATTTATATTCGACTTTCGTTATTACAACTACTAAAAATAAATTACTCATCGATGTTCATCGCCATTTGTAGGTAAATGCTTTGAAAGTCTTGAAAATGTTCAACAAAATGTTTATTGTATTTTTCTCGTTATTTGTTATTACACAATATACACATCTAATACGGATCTAATATAGATGAGCATTCAAAATTCAGATTGACTCATGTATTTTATATTAATAAGGAAATACTATTATAACGAGGAAAAAATAATCGAATCTCAGAAATTGTCGTCAATCGTCCTATGAATAGTAGATTATAAATGCTCCATATTCATTATAATAATTGCCAAAAAAAGATATATTTTTAATTATAAGTTCTTTCAATAAAATATTCAAAAACAGGATAATCACGGTGTAAATAATTTCATTCAATTTTTCATTGAGAAAGAGTAATTTTGAAGTTTTACTCCTACAGAGGAAAATTTTAATTTGAAAGTCTTTTGGGCTAGACGTGTCGAGAAAGAAGACATCATTATTCAATCCATTCGAAACTCTTCACTTTTACTATGAATAATTTATAAAATAATTGTTAATTACTCTGAATAATTAACGTGGTTCGTAACAGAAACATACAGATACAGTTTGTTTATTTAAAAATTAATTCCACAGAAAATAAAGTCAAGCTATATGAAATATAACTCTGCTGTCTCATTCTCCTCCTCATTCGTTCATCTTCCATTGGCCTGTCTCAATTCTTCCAGCTGAAATCCAATGAATTATTAATGAACAATGAGGTTTTTCAATTTCACCTTTCGTTTATTCCCTCTTTCAATGTTCCTCACCTCTTTTTCATCATCCACTTCATCCTCGTCATCAGATCCATGGACAGATGCAGCTGGGGTCGTGATACGCGATGAGGTAGGTGATGGGGGTTCACTGAATGGTCTAGGATAATTGAATTTGCCCACGTTTTCATCAGATAATTGAGAAGCGAATTCTGGGTAGACTTTTGTAAGTGCTTTAATTCTGGCTTGACGATAGTACTAAATTGAATGAAATATGTGTTATATAATATTTATCATTTTGTCATGATTAACTCAATGAGAATGATTAATTTTATATGAATTTATTTTTATTACTCACAACACCCAGATTTCTCCAATCAAGTAAATCACTCAATCGCTCTGTTCTATTTCGTTGAATAATTCGTTGTCTTCGGCTTAGACGTGCGAAATCAAACATGTACTGTGCCAACTGTTGAACACTAGCTTCAACGTCAATGTAACGACGATCCACTATGTAAATACCATAACTCATGGGATCAGCAATGTGTTCTTGCATAAAACAACCAAAGCCAGACAAATTTGTCGTAACACTGGGAATACCCATAACTGTACATTCTGCTGGAGTGTATCCCCATGGCTCATAATAAGATGGAAAAACACCCAAGTGACATCCTCTGACAAATTCTTCATAGTCTAAACCAAATAATGGATTAGTTTGAGACAGGAACTCTGGATGGAAGACGATCTACATTGGGAGAAGAAAATAATTTTTTTAAATTTTTACAATGGAAAAGAAGACAAGCAGAAAATTAATTATTACTTTGACTCTGTCGTGAACGGTATTGAATAAATTGCATCTTCGAATTGCAGTAAGAATAGGATCATTCCAATCGTCCACCACATTATGAGTTGTTATTGGTGGCAGACCATTTCGTTGTAAAGCATACAAACATCTGGAACATTTTTTTCATTTATTTTGAAATATTGTAGTTATGAATTTTCGTTTTAGTAAGCTTGTCCTATTTTTTTTAGAAATGTCGTTTTCAAGTTTACCTTTTTATTTTAATCACGTCATCCTTCAACAGTAAGTCTTGAGCTTCTGGGAGTCTTCCAGACAAACACAATTCATACATTCGTTTCCCAATGTCCTGTTGAATGGCGTTGATGGTATCCCTCAGAGATTTTGTCACCTAAAAAAATATTAATGGAAGAATGGAGGCAACATTACTTGGGATGAGTAGAGCATAACGAATCATTTTCAATCGACTATAAACTGAAAATCTATGGAGAAGTATTTGAAAAAGTTTTCATCATTGAAACATGCCCTTTTGGAGATTCAGCATATCACTATGTTCAATGATATTGGAGATTTGAAAAGATCCGTTTGTTAGTTCACTCTCTACGAATTATCAATGATTTAATGAGCAACATTTACCGCATGACCACGTAATGACTCGACGTTGAAGTTATTTGTGCGTGCTGGGAAGATCATAAATGCAATAACTGTTACGTCTGGCTTTGATGTTTTCAAATAGTGATTGAGTCTTGCAAGGGCTTCAATGAAAATATCAGCTCCCTTATTACCAAACTCGTAACGACCAGCAGTGAAAAAATATAATGTCTTATCAAGATCAAAATCAAAGTGGCCGTAGAAATGTCCACGCACAAATTCATGAATCTTTTCTTTGCTCACAGCATGAAGATTCTGAAATTCATGAAGTGCTGAAAATTTTTTGACGTTCAGACCATTGGGGGTAATGATATCTGGTTCACGTTTGAGCAAATGTTGAGCCTCAATTCCAGTGATATCGGATACTGTTGTGAATACATGACAGAGATGTGCCGCTGCTCTTTCCATACAATAACGATGGTAAATTTGACGCTTGCCAGCCTCCTCATCAACATTGAACTGCAAACGAATGAAAAAGAAACTCGATTAAATTGATAAGGGTAAATCCATCGAAATAATTATTTCCTATTAAATGTTAAAAGTTCATTTCAAAAATCTATCATGTTTTTATTCTTTACTTTGTCCAAATTATTGTAAAAATCAGTTTTTCCAGCACAAAGATATCTTCCTAAGAGCGTAGCATGAGTAGTAAAAACTGTGGCAACATCTACGTGCCGTGTTCGAAGAGCAATAAGACCAACACCAGCCTGCCATTCATGACAATGAACTAAAACTCTTGGTGTTTCACTCGAATAACTCTCAGCCGCTTTCCTGAACTCGGAGATGAATTGGCACACAAGATAACCCAGTATGACAGCATCATTTGCTTCAATATCAAGATGAGGTATTCCAAGATTAGTTGAGTTCCATAATTCTTGTTTATACTCATCCAACTTCCACGCTGCGGCCCCAATGTCAAATAATATAACCTGAGGATTTCCATCAACTAGCCAAGTGCCTGTAACCACCTGAAAATCATATGAAATTTGAATCAAAAGGTCGTAGTCAGACGTAGTATCTTTGAAATAATGTTACTTTATATCCTTGATCCCTCATAGCCTGCACAGCAATACGAAGTGGATTGTGCATGGGAAATTCAGCTTCTTCTACTTCCGTTCTGGCACATTGCTCTTTATATGGACCAATCATGCAATATTGATCACCCAACTCTTCAGTGGATACATAAGCTTTGGATCTGATCACTGTATAAATTCCTCCAACTGAAAATTCATGTGAATCGATATTATTAGCAATGGTCCATTCCATCTACGAAAAACGATAGGGGAAGAGACAGATCAAAGTTTCAATTCTTCTCACGAATATTGTCTCTTTAGACTGAACGATTTTGCTCTATCTCTTATCGGTCCTGAAGCGCGCTCTCGTCACGCGAAAGTGACAGAGCACCGCCTGAGTTATTCCCACCCACAATAACTTCTTAACCATGACAGTTAAGAAACCAAATTATATGACAAAAAATTTGTCTTTTGACATGAAGAACATTTTTTGTTTCAAGCTTTTTTTCCTATCTCTAACCTTTTTTTGCGAGAGAGCGTTTTAAACAATAAAATTGTTATAAACAAATAGGCGGCCCATGCTTTCGCAAAAACGGTTATCATATTCGTGATCAACGACGCCGAAAACTTAAAATCCAATCATAAAACCAACTGGGGAAATTAACAATGTTAATGGACAAAGAAATGGCCCTGGCATATGGACTATATGTTCTTCATTCTATTCTCATGATGACAAGTATTTGAGATGATGAAATGAAAAATCTATGGATTGAAATAATGATCTTACCTTTATTGGCGACTTCCCATGCAACCTCAAAATTCCATCTATTTTCCTGCTCAGCAGTATGTCCATGGTCAAGATACACCGACAAATCATGACTACTATCCATACGATAAAATCTCTTGGACGCACGTTCTTTTGACATCTTTGCGTAATTTTATGAAAAACTTGACAGAAGATGTTTTCCTAAAATAAAACCCAAACTGAACCTCTGTAGCGTTTTAATTACTGACGAGGCATGACTTCCATTTCAGATGATTGATTAGATAGAAAAATATGGATATTAGATATTAAAATGAATCTATAGAATACCCGAACAATTAAGTATCTCGACTCGCTAAATATAACAAGGACAATATATCTTATTTCAATACTTATGTCAGTGTAGAACTGTTTCGTGAACTTTTCAGATAATCCAACACAAAATGAAAGGTTTTTTAGCTTACAAATAAACAAGTCTTCCAAATTTTTCCAGATCAAGAATAAAAAAAGTATAGAAAAAACTTGACTTCTCAGTGGAAAGCCAATTCTTTGCTACCTTCAAAACGAGAATGCTTCAAGTCTCTTGAGGATGTAATTTCAATTGTCATAAAATATGAAGGAAAATATATTGTTATATTTGCAGGAAAACAATCACTTACACTAAAATATTAAGTTTTAAAAATTTAGCGTAGACTTTTTTCGTTTAATCTGTAACTCGAAAGATTAACACAAACCCTAGTGACAATCCGTACTTAGATCGTGATGAAAACGTTCGAGATTGAAGGTCATGAGGGCCAGCAGAAAGGTCACAGTTTCGTGTCTTCCGCCGGGCTTATAGATGTATGTTGTATTAATATACATAACCCCTTCCTCTCCCCCCCTTACTCACACACATGTTTTTCATTCATGAATTTTATGATCAATTCAGTAGATGGCGCATAGTAACAGAGTGGAAAATTTAAAATTTTCGCTCATTTTTTCTATTTTTGAAGGTCATATGCGTAATAACGATGTTATTGGCATTTTATCAAATGTCAAAAATGTTATCAATTGTTGATGATTTAAAAATTGTTGTTTCAGGATTAGTGTTTTTTCAAGAGTGCAATCGGAGGGTGCTTGAAAAATGCAGAGAATTCCATGGATATTTCTTAAGCCATCATTTAATCATCAAATAATACCAAGAATCTATTCAATCTACTGTGGTATTCAATCAAACGCAGAAATATTCAAAAAATCTTTCATATTCTATTAAATCTATTTGATATACAGATGGTACAATAATAGTTAATAATATCTAAAAACTTAGACATAATTGTTTGAAATATTTCGAATATGTCAAAACTTTTTTTTTATTTTTTAAATTTTTTTTTACCTTAGTTTACTTTATAAATGTTACGTGGAGGGTAGTTGCAGACACCTGACCCTTGATCCTGTTGATATCTCTGGACCTCTTCATGCAAGTTTTCCCAGATTATCACCCATCCATGTCCTAACATTTTCCACTCCATAATTCCCTTCCAAATTCTCCATAACATTCTGACAAATCATATTAGTCCCCTGAAGACCCTCATCATTAATACTCATACTCATACTCATAAAATGTCCCCCACTGGCTTCAGCTTCCATGGTAGAAGTATAAATATCACACTCACTGATCTCAGAATTAGTAATTCTTCTCAATTTCTTCCACAATTCAAACAAACTCGTATCTTTGACCTCTCCACTCCATACATGAGCTCCCTCCTCCTCCCTAAATTTCTTCAGCTTCTCATCATCAATAAAATCCTCCATAAACTCAAGATGCCTCTTCATCTCATCAGCACTATACTGAGGATCGATAATTCTCTCTAGTTCCTCCAAATTCTCATCATCCTTTGGTTTAACAATCACCTGCATTTTGAATTTTCCCTTTCTCCCGTAATTAACAGCATCTGGTGAAAATGGCCAAATTCCACATGATTTAAATCCCTCAGAAATTAGACTTTCACAATTTACCATTGTCAATGAATTCAACAACAACTGTGTAAAATTGTCTTTCTTTATCCTCTTTCTATTATTATTCATCCTCCAGTGTTCAGTTGCCACTAGCCAAGTATTTTTAAGAGCTTCAAAAAATTGTGAATCAAGAGGTTGTAAAATATGCCCCATATTTGGATGAATTGGCAATAAATGAATTTTATTATTTTTACAAAATTTACTGAGTGACTGAGTTGGAAATACTGAATTTGAATCAATGAACAAGACAATTGGTTTCTCAATTCCATTTCTCTTAAGCCATTTATCAAATATTTTTATTATATATTCCTGAAAACTCTCTTTTGTCATCCAGCCATCACTAGTTTTTCCAATTGTCCAGGATTCTGGTAATTTAGACAACATACCAGGACGAATTCTTTCTTGTTTGAAGACTATCATTGGTGGTGCTAGTGTACCATTAGCATTTGCTGTAAATAAACTTGTTGCACATTCGTTAACGTGATTATGAGAAAAACTGAAGTCACTTCTGTCCCCTTTTCTGACAATTATTTTTTTGCCCATTGGATTGAATATAAATGCAGCTTCGTCACAGGTGAATATTCTTGAAGGCTCGATGTCTAATAATTCATTTGTCTCTAGGTATTTTTTCATTTTTGCAAACCATTCACGCACTGATACCTCAGAAGGTGCTGTTTTAGCGTATGATAAATTCTTTTTAAAAATTTCGATTATTTCTGGGTGACGTTCCTCGAAATTTTTGTACCAATTGTGACCAGGTTTGCCGTCTGAGAAAATATTCTTTCGTTTCAATTCTTTTAGAGTTGTTTGGACACTTGCACACATTTGGTTTTTCTTAAGTGCAAAGCCCAATTCTGATATTTCATTGATCCAATCCACGAGATTTTTTTCCTCAGCCTCGTCCAGGACTGGAGGAGGTCCAGATTTACCATCAATCGGATGTGTACCTTTGAATTTTGACATTAAAGTTGTCTTTGGAACTCCATACTCGATGCTCACTTCTCGTAAGGATCTACCGCATTTTACTGCCTCCAGGGCATCCAGGAGCTTCTGGCGAGGGTATCTCTTACGTTTTTTGGTCGGGTCTTTGTTGACACGAGGCATTTTTCTGAATTTACCTTTGAGTAATTGAGATTTGTTAGTATTGGGGAATTTACAAGTGTTTACATTTTCATATAAATTTACTAGTTTTCAAGATATTCACAGAATGGTTTTTATGGGTTTTGGAAGTAAAGTGATAGATTTTTTGCATTTTTTCAAATGTCTAATTATCTTGGGAGGGAGTGAATTGAGAGAAAAGGGTCAAAAGGCACTTTTTGTGGGGAATTTTGTAATCTATACAAAAAAAAGGTCTTCTGACAATTTTTTCCTAAAATTATACGTTATTGAGATATTACTTTATGAGATTTTGTTTAACTTTCCATCATTTTGCACTTAAAATTAATAAAAATAGATGAATGATGATATTGATGATAATTTACCTGACTCTAGACTTAACCTCTAGTGAATTGTGTTTACAACTGACAGGATTGAATGGATTCACGTGAATTCCACGGAAATTTTATCCATTCCAATTTTGTAGATATTCTCTCAATATTTTTATCCAACGATGAAAATCTACTACAATTCAGCTAGACATTCACTTAGTTATTGTGATCAACAACAATTCCTAAAGTATTCGAAACAATTTTCCGCCATATTCCACCACTAACACACGAGTATGTGTGTGTTAGTGTGACAAAACAACTTTTTACATGAACCACAGTTTTTGGAAAATATCTCGGAATCAAAGGGGAATAGCGAAAACTTTGTAGAGACCTTTTTTATTGATCAAAGTAAGATGAACAAAAAAGGTCATTATAAAAATTCCTCCATCTCTCTTAGATCCAAAGATATTCGCAAAAATCTCATCGGAAAGTTCCGATGAAAATCCCATTTTCAACAAGAACAACAAAAAATCTCGATTTTTCTATTAATTATGTCTGTAATTTTCCAACTTAAAAAAAAAAAGTGGAATATTTGAATTTTCGCGCTTAAAGTCGTAACATCCGATTTAAATATGGTAGCCGGAAGTAGACGTCACCAGTGCCAACTGCCACCTTAAGAACACAATTTCCCGCAGTGAGTCTCCCCTCCCCTCCCCCCAACCAAGTGGTTTGGTGTCTGGTGTGTCAAAGAGAGAATAGCGCGAGTTATAAAGCACGATTATCAGATAAACTCGTTATTTTTTTTAATTTTTCATTAATAAATTAAGTGAGCAATAGATTGATATCTCCCAGAAATTAACGCCCAACATTGAACCACTTGATTATTAATTCTCATAATTAAACGGGTAAGTTGACTGGGTAAACTCAACTCGTTTGGGTCCTAGCGCTACGTAAACCCAACGTGCGCCACCTCTAACTAACAAAGTTCTTTTTTTTTTTCTCCTTCTTTTACTCATTTTCACTCATTTCCTTGATGACTGCCAGAGAACTTTGAGCCACTGTTATTTTTGGATTTTAATGCAGCCTTTCAGTTGCCCTAGACACACAGAACTCCTCAAAACTGTGTTTTTTTTTGACATACAGCTGTTTATTTGTCAATTGTTGTTGTGTAAGATTGATTATTTTATAATTATCTTGTTGTGATTAGTTGAAGATCATTTATCACATACGTTATCATAAATTTTTTTTTTTTGTTCTAATGAACATATGATACACGTTTTAAGTAAATGTGGAACGTGTATCCTGACGTACGTCAAGGTTATCCACGCACTCAATTCAATAGTCATCAACCATTGTTCTTGTCAATGATCATATGAATGTGTTCAATCAAATGTTACATGACAATTTTTCATTTTGTGATTTTTCACTCTGTTTTTGCAGAGTCACTGGATCAGAGAGTATTTAACTGTTTTTTTTTATTTTCGTAATTTTTTTTTTTTTTTTCATCAGTAAAACATGTTCTTCTGGGACTGGTTCACCGGAGTACTCGGTTATTTGGGTGAGTTATCCATTATATTGACAATTTTAGTAGTGAATTGGTGGAAAACTATCGATGAGTCTATTCAATTTCGATGACAGTTTTCAGTGGATATCTTTGGTTCTGAGGGAGATGGCGGGATTTTTATTGTGACATTTTTTGGAGCAAAGTTAGATGTATGAAAAAGGTCTCTTTCAAAATTTCAGTATCTCCTTTCACTTCGAAGAGATCTGCTGACAATGAATTGCAGTTTATTTTCGTCGTGTTATTGAAAATCAGAGAATTTGAGATAAGTTTTCAATAAATATCTTGAAATTTAGAGGAGATTGTGAAATTTTTATAAAAACCTTTTTTGTGGATCTCATTACTCTCTAGAGAAAGTGTTATAACGAAAAATTTTGTTATTCCTCCTCAATTTCGAGATATTCTCCAAAAACTAATTTAGAATTAGAATTAATTAATTTTCTCCTGTCACTTGAATATTCAATTTCATCAAAAGCAGAATTATTTTCCAGTGAGTAATATTCTTTCAACTATTTGTTTATGCATACAATTTTGTTCTCAGGCCTATGGAAAAAGGGTGGAAAGCTGCTGTTTCTTGGCCTGGACAATGCTGGAAAAACTACACTACTTCACATGCTCAAGGATGATCGGCTAGCTCAACATGTACCCACGTTGCATCCGAGTAATTTACTTTTTCTGATTTATTCCTTTTTTATATTTCATTGCGTTATTTTTCTTTCATTCAATTAATTCAACTCTGCATGAATAAATAAGTCGAGAACTGATGAATTTTCATGAGTCAATGATGTTGTTCTTTTTTCATTTCAGCGTCCGAAGAACTATCAATTGGGAATATTCGTTTTACGACGTTCGATCTTGGAGGCCATACACAAGGTAAAAAAATTATATATCAAAAATTTCTTCGCAGATTATACTGCAAATATTTTTGAAATGGAGAATCTTAGAGGGAAATAATAAGAGACATTTTTTGTAGAGAATTTTATGGGCCACAAAGAAGATCTCTTGATATCTTTCTCTCACCTCATTAGTTTCAGAAAAATTTGCAAAATATACTGAATGAAATGGTATATTGCAAAAAGTAGAATTTTCACATCTCATTAAATATCGAATTATCTTGATAGTGGGTGGTTTTTAAAGGAAAGGCTCTTCCAACTACGAAAAAATAGCTCGTTCTTGAGATAAATAGAAAATTTAACAGAAAAAACTGATGATAATTTGATTCAATTGCAGCACGTAGAGTATGGAAGGACTACTTTCCGGCAGTAGACGCTATTGTATTTTTGGTGGATGCGAGTGATACTTCACGACTGCCAGAGGCAAAGGTTGAGCTCAATGCCCTCCTAACTGATGAGCAACTCAGCTCATGTCCAGTACTTGTATTAGGCAATAAAATTGACAAGCCTGGTGCAGCATCCGAACAAGCGCTTATGAATCATTTCAATTTATATGGCCAGACAACTGGCAAGGTAATACCCTCCTACAATTGTTTTAAACATTTTCTTCGATTCATCTCATTCATCCAAAACGAATTATCCGCAAATCGTTACAAGTCAATTTTTAAATTTTTGCTATTATATTCCAAAAACTGGTGGCGAGCTCAAATTGACTCTTAAAAAATAATGAGTAAAATTTCTCAAATCCTGATGAAAATTAAATTATCTCGATGATGAGTGATTTCAGAGAAAAAAGTGAAAAGCCATTTTTTCTGGGAAATTTTCTCAGCTTTGAAAAAGGTCTTTCAGCATTTTTTCCTAAAATCACTAATAATTGAGATAATTTGATATTCAATGGTGAATCCTTCAGTAGAGAATTGAAAATTGTTGATAATTTCCAGGGAAAAGTGGCCAGAAGTGATATCCCCGGTCGTCCATTGGAGCTTTTCATGTGCTCAGTGTTAAAAAGACAAGGATACGGTGAGGGCTTCCGTTGGCTCGCCCAGTACATTGACTGAACACGCACGTTAATACAATTAAAAACTCCTCCTCCATAAAAAAAACAGGATGAAACAAAAAAAATACCATCAGAGTGATTGATCGCCCCACAAATGGTATCTTATTATTATAATTTTTTTCATCAGTAAAATCAATTCATGAATAATATCAGACATCATGTATTTAATTCAAAATTATTCTGATGTTTGTGCTGAGAAATTTGTCATTTTAATCAATTAAGCAATTCATTGAAAAAAACAAAAAACAACTTGAAGAGAGAATTCCAGAAGTCAGATGTTAGAAGCTTCGACCACTTCTTTATATGTAAAAATATCTGTACCGCAGTATATTGAGACAATTGAATACAAAAATGAATGCAAAAAGTTTCAGAAATAAACGAAAAAAAAAAACATTTTGATAAATGAACGGATACGATCATTATTTGATTTTTATTACCAGTCTCTTTGTTAGTAATCAATAACGCTCACTGGAAAATGATCTTCAGTCATGAGTCATTCAGTAATTATCATTTAGTCATTTAGTACTATTGAATGATGGACTGCTATTCCATTTTATCACATTTGAAACGAGAAGAGTAAATAGACCCAAGTTTTTCATGAATATCTCTGAAATCTAATGGACTTTGTCGAATTTTCATAGAAACCTTTTTTGTACAGAAAGAAGGAGCTACAAAAAAGGTCTTTACAAATATTCCATCAACTCCATTCCATTCTTAGTTATTCTCGGAAAGCTGATATCCAAATGAAAAAAAAAATTACTAAATTATCAATTTTTCAAAAATTTCCATTACAATTATCTCTCAAAATAATTACACAATCTATAAAAAAAATGAAAAAAATCCTCCAATAATATCTTCAGATCTTCAATTCTTCATCATCAGGTAAAGCTTTAAACTTTCCCTCAACATAATCCTCCTTGACATCCTCGAGACTCCCAGGATTCCACTTTGGTTTTTCATCCTTATCAATCAGTAGTGCCCTCACCCCCTCATAAAAATCACTCTCTCTATTACAAGCAGAATTAGCCAATCTATTCTCCATCCTCAAACACTCGTCCAGACTCATCCCTCTCCCTCTCTGCAACGCCCTGAGAGTAATTTTCAGTGAACTTGGTGACATTTTCCTCAAATTCTTAATGACTTGGTCAGCCCATTTACTCTTATCCTCCTCCAATCTCTCAATTATCTCTTCAACAGTTGCACAAGAAAAATAATCATCAATTTTATCTAAATATTCAGCTAAACAAAACTCAACTGGTGTTTTATCTTCATAACTATCCAGAATTTTTTCCAAATCATTTCCCCCAGATTTGAGTAAATCATCAGTTAAATTATCAATTTTAGAGGAATTAACGTAATGAGTAGCTATACCAGCAAGTTTAACATCGACTCCCTTTAATCTGTGCCCAGTGAGTCCCAAATAGAATCCCAATTGTCCACGAAGACGGGGAAGAAAATAGGTACCACCAACATCAGGAAATAGTCCAATGGCAGTTTCTGGCATTGCAAAGAGACTTTTTTCAGTTGCAATTCTATATTTACCATGGACTGATAAACCAACACCACCTCCCATTGTTATTCCATGGATTAGGCTGATGTAAGGCTTTTTGAAGGTTCCAATGAGGTGATTTAGGGTGTACTCTTCTCGAAAAAATTCAGTACCTAGTTTTCTACCCCAAGGCTCATTGAGGGCCATTGTTAGGGACTTGACATCACCACCAGCACAGAATGCCTTATCTCCACTGCCTTTTATTAACACTAGATTTTTTGTAGACTCCCATTTTTTCAAGATTGGCTGAATTTTTTTCACCATTGAGAGATTTAGCGCGTTGAGCGCTTTCGGACGGTTTAGAATTATTAGGCCACTTTCGCCGATCTATGAACATTTTTTTTTTAAATTTTGTTAATTTAATACTGATTTTTTCCACCAGAGAATTGAGCAGTGAAGTGGTAAAACAATCACTTTTTATTTGAAATCAGTTTTTGGGAAATATCTCGGAATTTAATGGAGATGAAGAAATTTTTGTAAAGACCTTTTCTGTAGAGTAAAATAAGAGCTACAAGAAAGGTTATTATGAAAAATTCGGTATCTGGTCTAGATTCCGAGATCTCCATTAAAAATTCATTTTGAATTCGAATTCAGAAAATTGAATCAAAATCATTTTAGTAAGATATCTCTGGATTGATAGGAAATAAGAAAACTGCCATAAAGACCTTTTTTATAGCTGAGAAAATTTCCAACAAGAAATGTCTTTTAACATTTTTTCCAAAAATCACTCATTATTGAGATAATTCAATATTTCAACAAGATGGGAAAAATTAATTTTTCGTTTTGACCTCTTCACTACTCAATTTATTACTCATTACTGATAGAATATGTACCTCTTCGAAGAGAACATCATCAGATACATTTGGCTGACTTCCCTCAGCTATTTTATTAGCAGCTGAAATGACACATGAAGGATAAATATAAATAAAAAATGATTATTCATCTTCTGTTAATTCAATCATCTCACCAGCATTATGAGTGGCAAAAGTTCGAGATAGGATGTTTTGCATAGTTCTCCGAGTACTCGGCACCAGCAGCTTTAAGGTTATATTCTCCATCTGATGGGGCATAATTAATGTTCAATAACTACTCTTCTCCACTTTATGTTTTATCATACGATAATTACCATTTCTAATTGAAGCAATCGACTTCGGATGTTCAGCTCACTTGAACTCTCGTAGCCAAGTCTATGATACTGATATACTCTTATTAAAACGCGCGTATTCAAGCCAATAATCACGTGAGAATTTTTTCATTCCCTCCCACTGGAATAATGTGTATTCCTTATCTCCATCGATATATCGAATTGACAATTTTTCATATTCTATTAAAATCGAAATTTTCTCAGAAACGCGTGATTTTGAGATGAAATGTCAAAAGACATTTTTTATCGGAAATTTAATTAGCTACAAAAAATGCCTTTTGACATTTTTTCTTAAAATCACCCATTTCTGAGATAAAAACATAACAGTATGAAGTCGTTAAAGATTATATAATTGAATAGACAACATTAAAAATGAGATGAATGGAAATTCTCTATTTTGAAAAAAAAGACGATCTGCGCATGCGTGGTGAAGGAATCTCCAAGTAAACGTCATATTGGATTCGAACCAGTGTCTCAATTTATGATGAGAATTTTCGAGTTTTTATTAAAAGATTGTTTAATATCAGCTGAATATACCAACAAAAACATGAAATTTATGAGCTCGAGTGACTGCCTCCCACCAGTAAGAGCATGTATCGGTATAGGCCAATGATATCGACGTATAATTGCGTAGTAGCAAAAATTACTTCATCTGGACTTATTTGAATTTTTCTACCGCCCATAATCGTTTGAATGTCAAAGTACAGATACTGAAATAATTAATTTTCACTCATAAGTTTCTGATCAATATCTCTGAATCTAAGAGAGATGGCCAGATTTTTATTAAGACCTTTTTTGTAGAGGAAAATTGGAGCTTCAAAAAAGGTATTTATAAAAATTTCTCCATCTCCTTTAGATTTCACGATATTTACAAAAAACTAATCATGGATGTGATCTCACCAGAGAGAATATCAATGCTCCAACAGCTCCAAAAATCGTCATAATCGCTGGAATATTAGTGAACATCATGGTGACCATCAACAGGAGCAGAGTTATTAAACCCATGAATCCTACGATGCTTAATAGTCCAGAATATTTCGTGAAATCCATCTGGAAAAAATGAAAAAAAAAAACCTAATGGAGATATCGTAATGTTGTGATAAGGACATTTTTTGTATCTCTCATTTTATTCTACCAAAAATTAAGAGATATTCATAAAAAACTGAGAATAAAATATAATTACCCTGCAACAAACTGCTGCAGTCGTGATGAAGATTGATACTGCAGCAGTTGCACCCATAGCTATGAGCACAACTTCAACTTCGAAGTATACAGACACATAGGCAGACAGATGTGACTCTGCTAAAGTCTTGAATTTGTTGAAAATAATTAGAAATTATGAGATATACTGAGAAAATTATTTTGAGGATTTTACTAGAAGGAGTAGACAGGTTGAACCCCAGCTGGATTGTCTTCTTCCGCAGTCAGTGAGGGAGATACTACAGTAGGAGCAGATGAATGCTACCCTTGAAAATTAATATTTAATTAATCCAATTTACTAGCAAAGAGATAGAACTGGATTAGTTTAGTTGATGTTTCCGATATAAATTCATAATTATCAAAAATATTAATTTTGATTTAAAGCTGTTTGATAATTACATAGCGATCATCCAAAGATACCAGTGGATCTTAATGAATATATTTGCTGGTTCACTGGAAAATATAAGAAATGAGGAATAATTGTCAACTTATACCATGATATATATTCAGAAAAATTCACTCACTAAAACATGAAGAATGCAATGTAAAGTGTTGTAAATATAAATTGGAGGAAGAGAATAAAGAAGACTTTTTGAATAAATACTCTCCGAATTTTAGCAATCTGAAATTCAGCAAAATATTCATCCTCTGGCATTGCTGCTCGCCTCTGTTGCTCTAACCAAGACCGATAAATCGCTTGATTCTGTAATTCCCTCTGTTGTACCATATTCTCATCAACAGTTACTTCATAAGGACCCTACATTCGTAATAAAATTGAATTTTATCGAAAATAAACGTAAAGTGATAAAATGAAATAAATTCACTCAAGTGTTTTTGGAAAATATCTCGAAATCTAACCAAGACAGTGAAATTTCTATAGAGATCTGTTTTGTAGCTCTGATTTTAATGTACAAAAGAGGTCCTTATAAAAAAATTTCTATCTCCTTCAGATTCAGAGATATTCATCGAAAACTCAACTCCAGTCTCAGTTGATTCATCTCATTTCGACCTATACTACTCAATTTTCAAATTTTTCTTTTTACACTTTGAAGCTTCTGTCCTTTCACCAGAGGCGGTAGATAGGGTGGACCCCCTGCTGCAACTGGAATACTCTGCATCCCGAGTGGCTCTGGTCCTTCGTAATTTTGTGGTGTGATTGAAGAGTATGGAGGAGGTCCGTCTCTGGTGAATAATTTATCAAGTTGCGATTATCTTCAATGCGATGAGTATTAAAGAAATTTGTTAAAAGACATTTTTTGTGGGAAATTTTTTGTTCCACAAAAAAGGTTTTCTTACATTTCTCTCGTAATCGACTAATTTTCGAGATATTTGCCGAAAATTCCCAATCGATTCTTCTGATTGAATTTCGGAGAATGAGATAAATTCTATAATTCAATCTCACCTTACGTTATCCCCTCGTCCGAGTGTTGATACCATACCCCCAGGTTATTCCCCTCAAACCTTAAAAAAATATGTCGTCAAAATTAAATTAAAGAAAGAATGAAAAACAAACGAGGACGAATTCACTAGTGAACATAATTTGAGTGATCAGTTTTTTTTCTGAATATCTTGGAATCCAAAGGAGATAATGAGAAATTTTTGTAGAGCGAAATCAGAGCTGTAGAAAAGATCTCTATAAAAATTTTGCCATTTCCCTTATATTCGCAGATATCCAGTAAAAACTTGAAATTTAGTAATAAAGTGATAAAAACTGAATAAACTTTTTACATCTTATTAAACATCAATTTATCTTGATAATGAGTGAGTAGAGGGCAAAATGTCAAATGATACTTTTTGTTTGAAATTTTCTCAGCTACCAAAAAGGTCTTGTAACATTTTCTCCTAAAATACTTGTTTATGAGATAAATAGACAATTTTGAAATAGATATTGAGAATTCGATGAGGATAATTACATGAAAATAAATAGTAATTACATGGGAGTTTAGCTCTGTTTTATTAAATTCACGTAACAATATCTTAATTACTCTCTATTTAAAATTAAAAAATTGTCATTTAGAAAATCATATGAATATCAATAAAGTAATGGAAGTTGATAGCAACATTTCAGTGATGATGGATTGAAAATATCGTAGATTTCGTTGATCTTTAATTTCCTTATTTCTCTGATTTATTGATGTGTATAAAAAAGTTCAATGTGCAATAATAGTAAACCAAAACGTTACCTTATTATTGTAATAAATATATTCGACTTCTTTCAGATCAAAAAAGTTATAAATTTTTCATTTAAGAACTCTGAAAATTCACTCAGGTAGAAAATAAAGAATCAAAATTGTAATTATATTCTACATTTTATACTAATGCAGGCACTCATCAGGCCATCGATCAAGACTCTCGACACTTAACAGAAAAAAAAAAAAATTAGCAGTGGAGTGGAGAAACGAGATGAGGAAAAGTGGGAGGTAAACGATGACAAGAATAACGAGTCAGGTTGCACATTTTTAGTAATTGTGTATTTACCTAGAGAACAAGGGAATTTATGGAAAATTGTCAAGAGACGTTTTTTATAGGCGATTAAATTTCAAATAAAAAATGTCTTCTGATATTTTTCCCCAAAATCACTCATTCAACAAAATAAAAAAATGACTCGATTTGTTCTGCTACATTTCATCATTTTACTGCTTCATTTCTTTTGGAAATATCTCGAAATTTAAGAGAGATATCGTAATTTTTGTAGAGATCTTTTTTGTAGCTCTTACTACGATCTAAAAAAAATATTTTCACAAAAATTTCGCCATCTCCCTAGATTCAAAGATATTCACCAAAAAGTAATTTCAAACTTATATTAACTCATCTTATTTCACCTTTCCACTACCAAAATACTTTCACAATTGTTCTCTTTCTATTGGGCTTTAAAAACAAAAATAATGTGCGTTAAAAAAAAGTGCACTGCCCTCCCTCCTCTCCTCCCAAAAAAAAAGACAAAACAAGACATGCTTGTGCTTATAAAAGTCTCTTTCATCGATTTTGATTGTTATTGATTGGACTAGCAAAAACATTCTCTTCTCATATGAACTTCTCCTTAAAGGCTAATAGTCTACCTCAAGAATCCTTCATGTATTTCAATTATAATAGACCGTAAATATTCTACATCGATATTATAAAATTGATGGAAACATTCCTCGGAAGAACACGAAAAAAATTATACAAAAATCTTCTCTTATAATAATCAAAACACTTCTTCAAATACTTGAAAATTTCACTTCAACCTGATTGAGTTGTTCCTCAATTTTGCCACAAAGTTGCTGCTTAACATGATAATCCCCAATGACGACGACTTTAGAACTATCACTCCCTCCAAAGAATCCCCCCAATTTCTTCTTCTTGCCATCCTTAACAAAAATCTGCACCCCCTTATCAACAATCTTGGGTACTTGAGATATTTCCTGCCACGTGTAACTCCAATCCACCTTCCACCCTCCAAAAAGATCATTATGCTCAAGATAAGCAATTCTCTTATCAGTAAGCAGAAGCACATCCTTATGAACATTGACATGATAAAAATAAACATCAGTGATAGCATATTTTCCCTTCTCAAGTTCAAGAAGAATCTTATGTCCCTCAGCTTCTCCCCTGGAATAAGGTCTGACTGGTGAATCAGGCTGTAGATACCTCGGAGGTCTAGTCCTCCTCACCTCCTCAGTCAGCTCTGCACACCTCCTAACAGCCCCAAAAGATCCACTAGCAAAGTCAATAACTCCAGCAGTTGGTCTCGTAACAAGTCCCACCATACCTTTTCCAAAACCTTTGAAAAATCCCTCAACTCCATCCTCCCTAGCCCCTGAAATGGGTTTCGTAACGACTCCTGTTACTCCATCAAAAACTCCCATTACAAGACCCTTTCCAGATCTAGCTAAACCTTCTTGTAGATTAGCTGGCTGTTTGTTCAATTGTTCTTGTCTTTTTCTCTGGTAATCATCATCAAATGTTAAAGCAGCTAGACCTTTACCCATTGCTCCAGTGATTTTAGATACAGCTCCAGCCATTCCTCCAACAGTATGACCAAGCATACTTCTTACTCCTAATAATAAACCTTCAGCAAACTCTCCTGGTCCTTGAATAGCCCCTTGGAATGGCTCATAAAAAAGATCTTCAATTCCCTTCATTGTTCCCACTACTAGACCGTAAGGATTTCCTATCACATCGAGCCCCAGAACGAGAACATAAGCTTGCTTAATGGCTTGACCCACGTAATGACTAGTGGCCTCTGATATCAATTGTTGATGAGTCATGAAGATGTAATCACGCTCAAAGTAGGCGAGTTTGAAGACAATATCATTGATATCTGTGAGAGTGACACCAATTCCTTGGAGAACGACGTTTAGAATTTGTGGTACTGCTGAGGGACCTCCTCCACTTCCGGTCATTGAGAATGAAACGTGAATTTTTAAGGGAGAAAAGTGAAGAAGATCGAAGAAATTCTTTTGCTCAGCACTGGTGATGAGGTTAACGTGGTACATCAGAGGTCTATCGACGAGTTTCATGTCCGTTTGAAAGAGTTTACTCTCTTCTGCATCGTTCACCTGATTAGCCTCGAAGAAGGTCATCAGTGCATTGATAAATCCAATATCCACCTTAACATGAAACTCCTGAATAAGTACTTTAAAGTATCTAAATTGCTGAACAGTACTGTGCTCCAATAGCCTCTTAACAATACTCATTTCAGCAAAAGGTTTAACAACAGAAGACTGAGCAACACTTTTAGGTGGTGGTACAGGTGCAAGAATAACCGGAAAAACACAATCAAACAATTGATTATCAATCTGCAATCTATTAATTTTAGCATGAAGCTGAACCTGATGTGGTGATGTTCTATACTGCATCCACAATCCAGTCTGAAAACTTCTCCTCATGTACCTCCTATTTGGCTTCAACATCTCCATATTCTGATAATCCACCATCAATTTTGGATCCAGCATAACTCTAGGAGGTGTATCACTCTTTATTTGTACCTCCCTCAAGTACTTCTGATAGCCTTCCTCAATAACAAGAACATCATGACTGCCAAGAGGCTTCCAACGACCTCCACTAGACTTTCTCGTCTCCCAGATTATTCCAGAGTCAGCGATACACATGTACAATAATTCCATTCTCGTGACATTATTAACCAGTGACAAACCCACTCCATGAATGCTCATTATTATGTCCTGATCAGCAACTTCAAGATCACCCACTAGCTGACACTCTTCAGCAATTTTCAGAGACGAAGTAAAGAGTAAAACTCTCTGAGTTCCATCCAAGAAGGAGACATAAAAAACTTCCTCCTCAGTATCTGGTATCTGAAATGTCCCCAAGTTGTCCTGCCTCAAGTCATTCTCAATCTCTTTTTTATTATTATCTTCCCAGAGTAATTTCCTTGGCCCCGATGGATTCTCCCAAGTGTAAAACATTCGATTAAATGATTGCAATGATCGAACATTGATAGATGCTTTCTCCCACAAATGAATCGTCTGGGATGTATGATTTATTATCAATGCAGGAGCATTTCCAGGACTGTATCCAGACATTGAGACATATACTCCACCCTCATTTATCTGAATATCAATGTTAATACCTCCGTATTTGTTGTCTAGTTTTAGAAGAGTTGTGTGAATTTCTGTAAAGACAAATGGTGCAGTTTTTTCACTGTGTCCACCAACCATTGCCACCAAGAGTTTACGCTCTTGTTCAGATTCTGGCCAAAATGCTACACATTCGTCTGGTGGTACTCGAGTTATTGGACTCGCTGGGCGATTAGCTTCTTGGCACTCGATTAAGAATTTTGCGTTGTTTATGAGAACAAAATAAGGGGTGAAGGTAATTTGTTTTGTGAGAGAGTTGTATGTTAGTTGATTGTGAACACCAATTCGGTAGTTTTTCCCATTGTATCTGCAGACAACAACGCCCTTGCTACCGGCTACATCGATGGGAAACTTTTCAGACCAATCACCATCCTCCACTCTCACCATTGCCTTTTTTTTCCCAAAGAAGGCTTTTGAACGGAAGGAAAAGAGAATTGGACCTTTGTAGTGCTCCGGGTGGTACATGACGTTCAGCTGGTCTTCAGAGCTCTGGAATCAGGAGTTTTCGGGGATTAGAGTTTTTGGATTGTGAAATTTTTGGAAAAACAGTCATTATCAAACAGTAACGAGTCAAATGCTAATGTTAAAGTGGTGAGAGACGAGTGAAAAATGAGACATTTTTCTCTAAATCTAATAATATTTTCCGAGATATTTGCAAAATAATCGGTATAAAATTTTCCAACTCATCTCCAATTATCCATCACTTCACAAAAGATTGTATTGAAAATCTTTCACCGTCACCAGAGACATGGCTGCATTTTTTGAAACCCAACTCTCAGCACTAATATTCAAATTTGGGTAAATTAATAAATATGAGATAAACATTGAATGCATGCGAGGACTCAGCGAGACATGCATAGTGCAAATGAATTTAGTTCTAAAATTGATATAAAAGTGATGGAATTATAGCAGCTCTTGTAGTTAATCAACACCAGTATCCCAGAAGTATCTTAGACATTGTCAATAGCACAGCACTGAAATTGAGTGAATATTAAATGTTTGAATCACCGATTTGCCCTTTCTCCTGCCAAATTCTCCCTTTGGCCGTCGGGGTCTCATGGAGCATAAGAATTTCTGAAATACATCTTCTAATGTAGATATCCAAAAAATTTAATTCTATGCATTTCTATTCGTTGCTCAGAGCCATCGCAATATAGAAAAAGCATTTTTTTTTTTTTTTGTTAAAAAAAAGAATGAATACATAATACTGAAGAGATTTTCTACCTTTGCTGGGCTCGTCTGTTCTTTTCCACCTTTACTTGATTTCTGTAAAATAATTCAAATCCCATATGATTACCATAATGGATTTGTTTCAATTATTTCATGATGATGAATTTAATTAGCTCTAGGGGAATTTTATTAGTCGTATTAGTACATGTAGAGAGTCAATAGAACCCAGGGGATTATCTCGGGAGCACCGAAAAATTGTTGTTGAACTAAAGATGAAAGAAATAAAGGAAAAAAAATTCTCAATGCTAAAGATAAAGTGCAAAGTTGGAAGAAAGATCAATGGAAAGTGTCGAAAGTGTATATTTACTCACCCTGTAAGACAACATTAAGCCTGTCTTATTGAGCATCCAGAAGGGACAGTAGAGAGCCATGATTACTGATCCATGATTGAATGAACAATGCATTCCTAGATCCATTATAACTTTCTGGGCACTGTCGAAAGACTCAAATGACCATACTGAAAATTCTGGAGGCTCTGCTACAACTTCACCCTTGCAGGACCAATCCTTCTCCAGGTATTGGGGTAACTGAGTGAAAAAAAATGCATATTATTGATTGGATTGTACAATTTCTGAGTTTTTAAGAATAATTAATTATGAATTGAGGAAAAAATTCGATTGATATTTTCGAATCTAAGAGGGATGGCAAAATTTTTGTAAAAACCTTTTTTGTAGCTTTCACTCTGCTCTACAAAATAGTCTCTATAAAAATTTCTCCGTCTCCTCGAGATTTCAGCATATTCCATGAAAACAAACCTGAAAGAAAAAATGACTTGTCTCGATTTGATTAGTAAATTCAATCAATAAAATCATCATCATTACCTTGATAACAATGTTAGAATTATTAGGATCGATGACTGGCAATTGCAGTGTTTCACTGGCCTTCACCAGCATCTCTTCGACCGAGCCAGGGAGAACAATAATAATATCAATTGGTAAGAAATTTTTCAGGTAGACAGCTGGATACAAATGAATATTGTAGATTGTACTAGCCATCGTATGCCTACTAGTGTTCTCAAAGTAGATTTGTTCAATTTCTCCCACAGCCTGCAATGAAATTCCAAAAATCAATAAATAATCATTGAGAAATTATTAAATAATGATTTTACACCCAAACAGCAAGTAACATCCTTGATCACATAAAAAGGTCATGCAAAATTGTGCAAGTTCTATCCCTTGATATGACTCCAATTAATCTACACCTGATGTAATTAAAACTAAAAGTCAATAAAAAGCCGAATAACAACAATATTTTGAATGATTCAGTAGTTGTCCATGGACGCTACCTTGATAGGTCCTTCCAAAAATTTCGTTGTACAAGATTGTGTTGATGATTTTGACTTCTTATCATTATCAAAATATTTTACTCTACTCCTCCAATCAATATTACTTAATAATAAACTCAGATTGGTGTTATTAAAGACGATACAACCCATCACGACGAGGGTGCATATTATCTAGAAGTGGAGAGAGTAATGAAACTCAAATAATTAAAATAAAATAATTTAATTCAGTGATTCAATTGTAAAATGAATTTAATAATAATTTTTCACATATATTCGTTTATGTCTCCGATAGGAAGTGGTTTAGAGATAAATCTCAAGGGAATTTCTTTTCTGTAGATAATTTTTCTCTAAATTCCATAGTTTCGAAGATATTCACGAAATAGTGGATACAAGTTTAAATCTATCTCCTCAAAATTAATTAAATCAAATGCAATCATCACTTGTACTAATTCTCAATTTACCTCATTAACAATTAAAACTAAATAAATCTCTGCTTACCTGAATGAAGAAGATATCCTTGTTGTTATCTCCTTTACCCCTCGAGTCACACTTGAGGACTTTGGTCATGGAAACAGTTTTCTGCAAGTCCTTCCAGACAAAAGGCTCCACCGAAACCATATACCCATCAACACTGAAGAACAACCAGTAGATATTTGTAGGCGTATAAACAGCATCCAATGGTAGATTGAGTTTTGCATCAGGCTCAACAGTTCCCACTTTTTCCACTTCATTACCCCTTTTTGTCATATAATAAACCGATATCGGTTGAGTAAAGTGATTGTGCACCTGAAGAATACTCCTCAGTGTCACCACAGTACTTCCATCCTCCACAACAACATCAGATACAACTCCCCACTCCTCTGATCCATCTTTTCTGTACTTTAATGGGAAAAATCGTTTGTCAGCTTTCAGCACTGGAATCTCCAATTTATTACCAATTCCTTTGAATGCCACTACAAATATATTATCCCCAGAATCCTTCACCGAGACACTCTTCAACTGCTCAAGAACATCAATAGCAGCTTTAGTCTTTTTTGGTGCAAGTTGAACAGAAGCACCAGACTCCAAAACAACTTCTGAATACGTTTCTGGCACTGGATCATGTATTTCAAATGTATTACTAATGACCTTAAAATTACTTCTGACTAGATCTAATGTCAGAGCTAAACCAGTCTCATTTTTAAGAAGATAAGGCGCCATTTTTGATGGAGAAACTTTATCAGTCACTACCATGGCATTGGAAAATGCTTGTCCAAGTTGTTGAAGAACTTCTAAACAAGTTTTAGTGACTGTCATTTCGAGATTATCAGAGGATTGAATGTCAATTGACATTCTCGTAGGCTGTTGAAACTCCTCAGTTTCACCCTCAGTACTTGGACTGATAGCACTAGCAGTAGGAGAATCTGGAGACACATCATTAAACGAAATCTTAGTCTTTAGTTCCCACAAAGTTGACGTTTTTTCACCATTATTGAAGACCTCAACCGGCTCTATCAGAGGTTCCCAGAGGGCTAAACAGCTGTTGTAATACGACATTATCACTGACATTGTGCTATCAATGCTCATCGTCTTAGTACTCCAATCATTTACATTACTTTGAAATCTTAAATGAAGCAAAAGCATCGGTAATGTCTTGTTACCAACACCAGCTTCAAGGGTTAAGACTATATTTGGTGCTGAAAGAATAGCTAATTCGGGTTTGTAGACAGTTACCTCCTCAGCTTCTTCGTACTCCAGGAAATCTATTGCCTCCTGGGCAACTTCAGTCTTTAAGAACCAGTAATCTTTCTCTTGGTAAGGAGTAATCATCCATAGACCCTCGTGAGTTGGATCTGGCTGGATTTCTTCTCCAGGCTCTAGCTCCTTGGCTGTTATTTTTTGCACTACACGATTGAGGATCTCAATGACTCCAGGAGATACTGATAAATGAATATCTGTACAGCATACGTCGACATGTAAGCCTTTTCCCTCTGGAGTTGATCCCGCAATGCTGATGCTACAGGGCTTAAGGACTTGGTAAATTGAATCATTTCGTCGAACTGGATTATAAATTCCTGCGAGGAGAGATAAGTCCTTAACTGAGCCGGATATCACTTGATGTTCTCCAATAATTCGTATCTTCATCTGTAATTCTGTATTTAATACGATGCAATTGGAATTTATGTCATCCATGTCTTCAAGGAGAATAATATCCGGTTTTTCTACAAGAAGATTTATTGTCATCATCGATGGAGTTGGCGGTGGTGCTGATTTCTTCTTCATCATATCATTGCCTTTCTGAGATGCCATCAGAGCTGCATTCTGAACAGGTTGATTGGATTCAACAGCAAAGAATTCTTTAATTTTCATTAGATAGTCTAAAGATACTATGATGCTAAATGAAAATACTCTGACATCAACAAACATGTCTTTTGAACTCTTTCGAACTGTCACATCCAACATACTTCTCACAGGCTTTGACTCGTCCTTTGTCAAATCATCAATGGAAGCAACTGCGGAGATTCTTTCCATTATCCTAGTTAATGATCCCTGACGAACATGACGAGTGTCATCTAATGTACAGTTCATAAGTAAAATCGAGGTAGCTAATAATCCATCCTCAAAAATTCTGCCCTTAACTGCAAAATGACTCAATCCAAATTTCGCAAGACCATTTTCAGGCTTGTGTAAAGGTGATGTAGCAGTCTTCATGGATTTCGATCCTCCACTGAATAGCTGAATCATTAAACTGTCCATTATAAACTCAAATTTGATGGATGTGTGTGCTTGTTTCTGTGGATGCAAGTCAGACGTTTTATCGATCAATTCAACTTCGATCTTTGGGGCTGATGTTTTACGATTATCGATGGACTTTCGGGGGACTTGAGGGGCACTCTGAAGGGGCTGAGGTTCCTCAATTACCTCACCAAGATTCTCCTCTAAAAGCTGGAGAATTGTTGTATAATCTTCATGACTCAGTAATAACTCAATTGTCTTCAATCTTCCTGACATTTCAATGTCAGGAATCGAAGTGAACCAAGCAGTTGACAAATTTCTATTCATCAATAGTGTAAAGCTAACTGGTTGAAGTAAAAGAACTTCATTCTCAGCAGTGAAGTTGTCTTTATTCAGCTTCATTCGTAATAATTTAAGATTTTGAAGTTCAATCTTCATTTCATCGATGATTGGTGAATCGCCACTGTCAGTTTGTACATCAAGTGCCTTCAGATTATTGTAAATTGTTAAATTTCCCATATCCAGCATGAGACAGTGTTCACTCTTTGAGTTCATGGGGACATAGATGATTGGGGCTTTGATCTTAATAGATAATTCAATCCTAGCTGCTGATTCCTGTACATCTTTAATGTTTGTTTTGGCTGCTTCAGCAGCTGCTGCAGAAGCTTCTTTTATAGCTTCTTGAGCAACTTGGAAGTGATTCAAAAAGTTCATAACACCAGTTACAAATGCATTCAAAAAGACAATTTTGTGACAACCCATTATCACTTTTATAGACATGTTGTTCTTGTTGACGTCTTCAGGTGCTATGTTATAAATAACTGCTTCAACCTGAAGGGCCTCAGCATCTTCCACCGATACAATATTCTGGTAAATCGAGGATTCATTCAGGTCTTTAATGTTGATAGATGTTAGATTGACATTTGCTTGAGAGTAAGACGCTTTCATCATGAATCCAGCTGTTATTCCCTCAATGAAAAATGAACTAATGTCCCTAAAGTCACTACTAATCTTCAATGAAATCGTCCCAATCTTAGCTTTTACCTTGAGATCAATACATTCAACTACTCTCTTTCGTCTCTTTTCTGATTTTGTCTTTTGCTTTTGAATCTGATCTCTGATGAATGTCGAAGTATCTTCTGGAATAACTGATAATTGGGGCAAACGGCTGACATATCGATCTCGTGGTTCATCAACTGCTACAACTGCCGGTGTCATTTTCTCTTGCATGTGGGTCATAAATTTCAAGACATTGATCAATGCTTCTTGATGCAGTAAAATGTCTAATGTAGTGAATTCCAATTTGAGAAGTTTTACTACTGATCCGTGACGTGTTACAAATTCTGGGGAATGTTTGTTAACATTGACATACTGAATAACAATGAGATACTCTTCTCTACCAGATGTCATTGGAGTATTTATCATGTATATTTCATCATTATTATGATACTGCTTAGCTTGTATTCCACCGAGTCTCAGCATGACTTCTTGATCATAAGTTCTCTGAATCATTTCAGCTTCCAATTGAAGAACTTCGATCCTTATGAATGGAGTAACTTTATGATTGTCTTCCCTTCGAGATAATGTCAATGTAAATTCTTTCATAACGAATTTAGCCTCAAGATCCGTTGATTGCTGAACTGATGGCTCTGGTGGCTTTTGCTCCTTCTGAACAGTTGTCAATTCTTTCATGTAATTTAATGATAATTGAGAGACAGATTTACTCAGTGGCACTGATTCAATATTTCCAATTTCGTCCTCCGGTAGGGGAATACTTTGAACTATTGACAGTGCTTCCAGCAGTCTAGCATCTTCTATACTCAAGGCTAATGATGGAAGCTGACCGATAATTCTCATTTTAGGTAGAACTGGATCATCAGTTATGAGACACTTGTGCAATTGTATTTCGAGTGTTGTTGGCTCGAGAAGTGCCATCGAGTGGTCAGTACTTGTCAGGGCACTCTTCCAATTTTCTCCTTCAGATGCAACAAGTGCTTGAAAGTTAACAATCTTCAAAACAAATCTATCATAACTGTATTTTCGTAAATGTGCAAGAATATCCTCTTCACTCTTTCCCATGCTGACCAACTGCTTCACAGAACTCGTTGCTAAATCATCCCTAGATTTCTCCAATGAATGAATTTTCAAACTACCCAAATTAACGACAATAACTGCAGCTTCATCAGTGTAAAAGCCACCGTAAGGTACAATCAATTGTGAGGCTGCCAGATCTACTTGAATATCAAGTGTCGAGTGCTTTTGAATTGCATACTCAAGACCTAGAGCTGACATTCCTTTCAATCCCTCTAGACGTTCAGCAGCAGCTGCTTGAATCTGATTCAATGCTGTTTGATTCTGGACTTTGAAAACTTTAACAAGTTCAATTATCGTCTGGGCATCGTATGCTATATGAATAGATTTAGACTTTACAATTATACGATCTCCACATAATTTATCCAGTGGATTTTTTTCATAGGATACTGAGAATAAACTTTTGTCTGATGTAGCAGAGTCTGACTTTAGGAGAGATGGAATTTTATCATTTTGTTTAACTCCAAGAAGTTTTAATTCATTCACTGACGCTGTCACTAGTACTGCACTAGCAGCTGGTCTAGATTTAAATGCAGCGTGAACTCCATTAAACTGAAGATCCAAGACTTCAGGATTCTCTTTATCCGTATCAGATACGGTGATTTGCAGTCCATGAAGAAAGAAACTCGTGTCAATCATAACAAAGGTTTCAGGGTAATGTGCAGGTGCTGAATTCTCCTGATAATCAATGGCACGGTACAATTTTTCTTTCTCCTGTGGAGTCATAGCTTCCTGGAATTTTTTCATTATCGCAGCAGCTGAGTTTAGATCCTCAACTTCTTCTGTCTGCGTAGAACCCCATAAGAATCCAAACCATCCTTGTTTCGCTTTAAGACTCTTCTCCTTCTCTACCAATTTTTCAACTTCCATTTCAATTCGTTGTCTGATTATCACCAGATTGAATATATCTAGTTTCTTTTCACACTCAGTGATACGATTCTCAATCTCCTTCGATGGTTTTTTAGATGTTAATTTTGTTTGATAAATCTCTGCGTAACTTCGACAAGTATCTCTGTGATCTTTCATGTGCAACCAGTCCCAATTTCTTCGACATCTTCTCACAGTCTCTTCAAGGACACACTTGTAAGCAAATTGCCACCATTCTTTGTAATGTCCACGATACGAAGATACGTCTGGACGGTATTTTCTGAAGGGAGCTGCTTTGGTGGCTCGATCAAGGCCTTCACTCAATTGCAGTAGAGTCTGATATTGACGTTTTGTCAAACCAATCCTCAATTTTTGCATCTCCAAGTCCAACCATACTTTAGGAATAGTGTAGTTACTGCCATCAGTCTCTGGTTTTGGATTTAATTTGAGTTTAGCTTTGACGTTTATGGGTCCTACTAGGTACTGATAGCCCTCAGGTATGTCATCCATTGTTGCTATACTGTTGGAGAATAGACGGAGATAATCAGTAAGTGGTTGTTTACTGAATTGCATTAGATTTGGATTCAGGTAAACAGCGAAACCATCCATTGTGAGAAGTTTGAAGATTTGCTGGATCGAGTACATGTCTTTGAGGTTTCCACTCGTTAGCCAAGAGTCATTGCAACTCTCTAGGGCTAATCTATTCAGGGTGAAGCCCATTGAGAATGGATGATCCTTGAAGGTGACATGGTCCTCATAACGAACGTGAATTTTTTTTATTTCCACGTGGATATTCTTTATCATTCTTGCAATGAGTTTTTCCATCATTGAATCGTCTAGTTTCTCTTGGAGTTTAGCATCAGCGAGTTGTTTTGTTCTTTCGATTCGCGCGAGCTCAGCGCGTTTTGCTTCGAGCTCCGCCTTAGCTTCCTTTTCGGGATCATATCTTACTTGACTCGAGGGTACTACGAGAATAAATAGCTCTTCTATTATCGCATCTATTTGACCATTCCACATGTCCTTGAAGGGAATTTTCAAAATAAGTTTGCCTAATCGACCGTAGCCCAATTTAATGGGTAAGTCCAGCATGTCCAAGGCATTTTCGTTTATCAAGAGGTCCGTGAGAACTACATCGCCTGATGAGGATCAAAACATAATTATTTATTCGTTGGAGAAGGAATTGTATTAGTAAGAGGGGGAGATTGAACAAATTTACACAATTCCGAAAAGGATTTTCGATGAATATCTTGGAATTCAAGGTAGATGGCAATATTTTTGTAGCGATTGTTTTTGTTGAGATAAGTGAGAGCTACAAAAAATGTCTCTATAAAAATTTCACCAACTCCTTCAGAAGCAGAGATATCTTTCGAAAACCAATTAACATTGAGATCAGTTTTAGGTGAATATCTTGAAATCCAGTGTAGATAGCGAAATCTTCATAATGACCTTTTTTGTAGCTCTCACTCTGCCCTACAAAAATGGTCATTAATAAAATTTTGCTACCTCTTCTGAAACCAGAGATATCCTCAAAAAAAAAATCAACATCCATTTTTATCGAATTTTTGAGCTCCAACTAATAGATACATTCCATATTTATAAGTAGATGTCATCTTTAATCTAAAACTATTCAATTTCTCTTGAATAATTAGCTGAATAAGTAGATAAGCCACACAGCATTCCCATGTTTATTTTTTATTCTAAAAATAGTCAATGATGACATCACCTTATGACACATGTTCATATCTATAAGATGACATTGTCACACAGGTGGTTATATTTTTTCCTGTTTTTATTATTTCCAATGAACTGTTGATAAAATTCAACTCACCACCCCAGAGACTGACTTTCAGTTGCGTGTAATCCAAATTTTGGATGTACTCCCCCAAAAATTTATTGATGAGTTCAGTAACTATCGACTCGAACACCATTTTGATCGCTTTTTCGTGATCAATTGATCGTAAAAATTTTTTTAATTGATCAATCGATTAATTATGATTATTGTGCTCAACACACATCTTCTCTAATCGACAGTCAACACATTCCTAACCTTAGAGTTTACTTTTTTTTTCAGTCTTTATACGGTTTACTATACATTTATCACTTGTACTCTGCCACGTTCTAATGCGGAACAAGGTTTAGCCTGCTGTGATTGTTACGATAGGTCTAAATCGAGTTATGACGCGAGTTGAAATTTCAAAACGCTCTCATCCATGGTATATAACTGTGCGGTCCTCTGGGGTGAGATTACGCGCGTTTAGGGTACCCTAAAGCCTTATTTTTTCTTTGCCATAAGGGGGCGTTTTTCGGCAATTTTTGGTGAGATTTCCGAACGTTTCATGCCGACATTACCGACTGTTGGTGGCGTGCGCGCGGCGAATTAGTGTGGTGGAGGGGGATGCGCGCGATGGCGGCTGAAAACGGCGCATGCTCCGAGATCCCCCTCCTCGACAATTCTGGCAGAAAACATTCCGAAATACGACAAAGTCAACCCGAAAAGCTCTCCCTGGTGGCAAAGAAAAAATAAGGCTTTAGGGTACCCTAAACGCGCATAATCTCACCCCTGCGTTGGTGCAATCTGCCAAGTGCGATGTTTTGAGGGGGTTCAGGTTGATAATATGATTCGCGATGTTAAATGGGCGCAAGGTGGCGTTGAAACTCATAATATGGCTGGCGAAAGATCACAAAAACCTAGGTTTTTGTGAGATCCATTTACTTAGCCCCCTTTATATAGATTTTGCCATTTTTTTTTCCATCCTATTGAAGTAACGTTGAAGAAATTTGATAATTGAAAAAAAAACTTTGATAGTTGATATTTCTATTTTTTTATAAATTTTTTAAAAATCACACCTGACAAAAAACAGGTTCACCCCTGCACCTCACATAAAAAATATTTTTAAAAACCATTAGATAGCAAATTCGTTGAAGATTATTTGATAGTAGAAAAAAAATGATCGATTCAATTCAACCCTACTAGGTTAGGTTAGATCACTGATAAGATACAAAATCACCGTTTATTCGTTAATTATTATTTATTAATTATTACTCATTATTATTTATAATAAATAATTATTAATTAGCAAAAAACAATAGAAAGAACAAATAATAATGTGAGTCGACACTCGCACTATAGAGGGCGCCACTACGCATCCCCTCTATTGCCTGAACTGACGCCATCTTGGTTTGGCAAAATGGCGTCGCTATTTTCCACATTGAGAGAGACGCTGAGCTTCTCTTTACATAATTTACATAAAAAAACGCATAAAAATCATCATAAAAACCCATTGGGGTATTTACTAACCTGCGGGAACTTCCAACAGTGATAAAAACAAAGTTAAATACTCTGGTAAAAGTAATTTTATTCTTGGACATTGGACGGGTTAGATTGGCCAAATTTTATCGTGTGTTGTGACCACTGAAATAACCGTTTATTTGTTAATTATTATTTATTAATTATTGTTAATAAATAATATATAATTATTTATTAATTATTATTAATGAATAATAATTAACAAATAAACGGTTGTCGACACTCACACTATAGAGGGCGCCACTGCGCATTCCTTCTACTGCCTGAATTGACGCCATTTTGGATTGGCAAAATGGCGTCGCTACTTTTCACGTTGAGACAGACGCCGAGCTTCTCTTTATATAAAAAACGCGTAAAAATCATCATAAAAACCCAGTGGGATATTTAATAACCTGCGGGAACTTCCAACAGTGATAAAAACAAAGTTAAATACTCTGATAAAAGCAGTTTATTCTCGGAAAAAGTTCTTGGACATTGGACGGGTAAGATTGGCCAAATTTTATTTTTGGGTCGTGATTTGCGAGTACAGACTTGCTCACCAGGCTTCCCATCTTTAATGGGGTAGTCAGCTTGTCTGTACTCCACTTGGGAGTACACACTTGCTCACCAGGCTTCCCATGTTTAATGGGGTAGTCAGTTCGTCTGTACTCCCTTCTGGAGTCGCACTCTGCTTATTCATTTGAGATTCAGGGAGAGGTACTATAAGGACGTACCTCACGGAAATGGTGCGGGTGGGGCCCATTTCCATCCCATTGATGATGGGAATGGCTTACTTTGTAATTCCCATCATCAATGGGAACTAAGCTCGTCTGTACTCCACTTGGGAGTGCAGACTTGCTCCAGGCTCCCCACCTTCTGTGGGGACGTCAGCTCGTCTGTATTCCACTTGGGAATGCAGACTTGCTCCAGGCTTCCCACCTTCTGTGGGAACGTCAGCTCGTCTGTATTCCACTTGGGAATGCAGACTTGCTCCAGGCTTCCCACCTTCTGTGGGAACGTCAGCTCGTCTGTATTCCACTTGGGAATGCAGACTTGCTCCAGGCTTCCCACCTTCTGTGGGGACGTCAGCTCGTCTGTATTCCACTTGGGAATGCAGACTTGCTCCAGGCTTCCCACCTTCTGTGGGGACGTCAGCTCGTCTGTACTCCACTTGGGAGTGCAGACTTGCTCCAGGCTCCCCACCTTCTGTGGGGACGTCAGCTCGTCTGTATTCCACTTGGGAATGCAGACTTGCTCCAGGCTTCCCACCTTCTGTGGGAACGTCAGCTCGTCTGTATTCCACTTGGGAGTGCAGACTTGCTCCAGGCTCCCCACCTTCTGTGGGGACGTCAGCTCGTCTGTATTCCACTTGGGAATGCAGACTTGCTCCAGGCTTCCCACCTTCTGTGGGAACGTCAGCTCGTCTGTATTCCACTTGGGAATGCAGACTTGCTCCAGGCTTCCCACCTTCTGTGGGGACGTCAGCTCGTCTGTATTCCACTTGGGAGTGCAAACTTGCTCCAGGCTTCCCACCTTCTGTGGGAACGTCAGCTCGTTTGTACTCCACTTGGGAGTGCAAACTTGCTCCAGGCTTCCCACCTTCTGTGGGAACGTCAGCTCGTCTGTATTCCACTTGGGAATGCAGACTTGCTCCAGGCTTCCCACCTTCTGTGGGAACGTCAGCTCGTTTGTACTCTACTTGGGAGTGCAAACTTGCTCCAGGCTCCCCACCTTCTGTGGGGACGTCAGCTCGTCTGTATTCCACTTGGGAATGCAGACTTGCTCCAGGCTTCCCACCTTCTGTGGGAATGTCAGCTCGTTTGTACTCCACTTGGGAGTGCAAACTTGCTCCAGGCTTCCCACCTTCTGTGGGAACGTCAGCTCGTCTGTATTCCACTTGGGAATGCAGACTTGCTCCAGGCTTCCCACCTTCTGTGGGAACGTCAGCTCGTTTGTACTCCACTTGGGAGTGCAAACTTGCTCCAGGCTCCCCACCTTCTGTGGGGACGTCAGCTCGTCTGTATTCCACTTGGGAGTGCAAACTTGCTCCAGGCTTCCCACCTTCTGTGGGAACGTCAGCTCGTTTGTACTCCACTTGGGAGTGCAAACTTGCTCCAGGCTCCCCACCTTCTGTGGGGACGTCAGCTCGTCTGTATTCCACTTGGGAATGCAGACTTGCTCCAGGCTTCCCACCTTCTGTGGGAATGTCAGCTCGTTTGTACTCCACTTGGGAGTGCAAACTTGCTCCAGGCTCCCCACCTTCTGTGGGGACGTCAGCTCGTCTGTATTCCACTTGGGAATGCAGACTTGCTCCAGGCTTCCCACCTTCTGTGGGAACGTCAGCTCGTTTGTACTCCACTTGGGAGTGCAAACTTGCTCCAGGCTCCCCACCTTCTGTGGGGACGTCAGCTCGTCTGTATTCCACTTGGGAATGCAGACTTGCTCCAGGCTTCCCACCTTCTGTGGGAACGTCAGCTCGTTTGTACTCCACTTGGGAGTGCAAACTTGCTCCAGGCTTCCCACCTTCTGTGGGGACGTCAGCTCGTCTGTACTTCCCTTGGGAGTGCAGACTTGCTCACCAGGCTTCCCATCTTCAATGGGGAGCTGGGCGCTATGTAGTCGCCATGTAAAAAACATCATCGGGTACCAGGTGATATTTTGCATGTAGATTCCATATAGCCCCGTGGATTAGGCCTACTGGGGATACCACGTTAAAAAAAACGCGTCATGTGTATTCTACCTCCTGGGTAACGTAGAAATGAATACGTGTTATAGACTACTTTGCAGTGTGAATCCAATCTGAAATGCATATTCAATTTAACGATCACTCTCCTTAGGCCTTTTTAGACCTGTATGTACAACCGTACTTAATCAGGATGAGCTTCGCTATGTTCCATGCAAATTTTTACAGTGGAAGAGATGGTCGCAGTAGGATTTTGCAAGATGATGCTGCAAGATATTCGCTGATTGTTGTACGCACAGAACAACAGCTTTCTATTCTATCGATGATGTTCCCGTAATTTACATGCTGAATATTTAAATACTGGCTGAAATGAGGATTGGAGGATTTAAAATTGTGCTGCGTTGAGTGGATAGAAAATAATTTATTTATACGCTGATGTTGTTCAATCGATCATTTTCTTTCAACTATCATTAATCTTCAATGAATTTGCTATCTAATGGTATTTTTTTTATATTTTTAATGTGAGGTGTGCGGGTGAACCTGTTTTTTTTTCAGGTGCGATTTTTAAAAAATTTATAAAAAATAGAAATATTAACTATCAAATTTTTTTTGTTAACTATCAAACTTTTTCTATGTTATTTCAATAAGATGAAAAAAAAAATTTGCTAAATCTATACAAAGGGGGCTAAGTAAACAGATCTGTTTTTGTGATCTTTCGCCAGCCATATTGTGAGTTTCAGCGCCGCCTTGCGCCCATTTAACATCGCGAAATAGGAGTGCCATCTCTGGGCGTAGTTAAGTACATTTCCAACAGATGGTGAGTAATGTACTAAATATAGCATTTTCAGAGCATAATCGTTTGGTGGTAAAAACCTTTCCATAATAATGTCAGCGGGAAAGCCCGAGGGTTGTAAACAGATGTTCGAGGAGACGTTCTAGGTAGATTGTCAGAGGGATGTTGAAATATTTTTGGAAAAGTGGTATTTGAATATGTTCGGAGGTTGTGAGGTATTCTATAGTGCTGTTTTGTTCAATATCGTTGCTGTAGAGGGAGAGAGGTATAATTTAAAAAATAAATGTTTACATTGATAATAACGGTTTATTTTTACGTCTCCTCCGCGTGAATATCAGGAATTCATTATACTCTATGAGCCGTTCGTTCAGCATAACTGCTTTACAATGATTGTATACAACATTCCATTAACATTTAGCTCGATATACTTTCTTCGATGAACGCCTCATTTATAATAATCTTCCTTTTCCCATTCTCTCCACTAACAGAGGTCTTGAGTGCCTTAGCAGATGAGATGGAAGCAGACTGATAATTTTCGATTAATTCACCCTTATCATTAACAGTGCCTATAGTTGAATGCTGAGTCGCAAATACAGTTTACTTCCTCTTTTTCTTGATAGGTCCTTGAGAATGTGGAAGTGCATACTTCAACTTTTCCCAAAACCATTGATCCCCCCATTTCACAGAGGTATTCATACTCAAGTATGCTCTGAGTTCAAAATCAAGCTGATCGATAGATCCAATTTCCTCATAAAGGAGTATGATGACTCTTGCACGACCGTTGCTCAGTGCCTGATGATGCGCCATCCTAAATTTCTTCTTGCCCCAGACACTTTTCAAGAAATTTTTTGATAACAAGACGATTGTTCGTCTCGAGTTTTCAATAGACCGAGCAATTTGCGTTGGTATCGACTCCCCAGGTAACCAATCACGATAATGAACACATAATTTGAGATGTTCATTTCCCTCTTCCAATCGCGCTACTAAATCCCTGACGAAATCTTCATCTTTGTAGGAATAACTGATGAACGCATCGTATAATTTATCCTCATCCAACTCATCCTCAGTGACAAACCATAAACACCACTGTTTTGCATAAAGCCAAACTTTGATTTCCTGTTGGAAATGATAAAATAGAGCTACAGTTATTCCTATGAGTATTCCGAGTAATACAGCGCCAATACTCATCACATTAATTCCAGTAATAGCTGGTGGACACATTTTTTCAGGTGTCATTTTGAAGATTAACGCGTCAGAAAATCCACAACGAACTTCTTGTAGTTCTGGAATGTCTACTTTTTTTTGTTGTATAAAATTGAAGAATTCTTTTGAGTCACAATCGCAGTCCCAGGGATTCATCTGTAAAGTTAGCTTCTTTAATTTTGCGGAGCTCTTTAAGAAATTTAACACTGATGTTTCTAATATTGTCAAATTGTTCGAGTGCAGGTTTAACACTGACAGATTCTGGGAGAGTGCATCCAATGGCACTTCAGTGATGTTGTTTTCGGAGAGAGAGAGAATTCTAACTGAATCGTATCCATCTTGTTTCATTGAAGGCATTTTTGTTAAGAAATTACCGGTCAAGTTGAGGTTAATTGGAAGTCCTCGAGGGCTTTCTAGGTATTGCTTTCCCTGCCATGAGCAGCAGTAACATTTTAGTGGACAAGTTATATTGTAGATTTCAAGGTTTTCTACTCGACATGTAAATTTTTCTGATGTCAAGCTTTCGACAGGTTTGTTCATAAGCGATGACGGTTTCTGGCATGTTAAATTGGACATGTTCAGGTTCAAGTTGTTGTAGACGTAGCGAGGCATGCGATTTTCATGATAACGGATAAGGTCACCAACGGAACAGTTACAGTTGATTGGATTATTTCCTAGAAATATAGTGATGTCCTTTCGGTGCTCTTGAGAGACTCCTTCGACGCGTGCTTCGTCCTCTGGTAGGGAAATTCTTTTGATTTGATTGAAGGAGAGATCTACTTTTTTACACTCTCCCCCACTTTTGACATAGCCTGGAAACTTTTTTTTCGTTGCCCATTTAGGGAGTACTTCTCCAGGACCCCCCGAAGAATTTCACATCAAAAAATTGCCAACATGTACCTTTTTGCATATCGAAAAAAAAATTTAAAGTCGGGAGCTCCGATTTCTCGAGTCGCGTAATTTGACATATTTTGCCTTTTATCACTCTCCCTCACTTTTGAAATAGCCTGGACACTTTTTCTTCGTTGCCCATTTAGGGAGTATTCGTCGAGGACCCCCCGATGAATATCCAATCAAAAAAATACCAACATGTACCTTTTTGCATATCGAAAAAAAAGTTTAAAGTCGGGAGCTCCAATTTCACGAGTCGCTTAATTTGACATATTTTGCCTTTTATCACTCTCCTCCACTTTTGACATAGCCTGGAAACTTTTTTTACGTTGCCCATTTAGGGAGTACTTCTCCTGGACCCCCCGAAGAATATCCAATCAAAAAAATACCAACATGTACCTTTTTGCATATCGAAAAAAGAATTTAAAGTCGGGAGCTCCAAATTCTCGGGTCGCGTAATTTGCCTTTTATCACTCTCCCTCACTTTTGACATAGCCTGGACACTTTTTTTTCGTTGCCCATTTAGGGAGTATTCGTCGAGGACCCCCCGATGAATATCCGATCAAAAAAATACCAACATGTACCTTTTTGCATATCGAAAAAAGAATTTTAAAGTCGAAACCTCCAATTTCTCGAGTCGCTTAATTTGACATATTTTGCCTTTCATCACTCTCCCCCACTTTTGACATAGCCTGGAAACTTTTTTTTCGTTGCCCATTTAGGGAGTACTTCTCCAGGACCCCCCGAAGAATATCCAATCAAAAAAATACCAACATGTACCTTTTTGCATATCGAAAAAAGAATTTTAAAGTCGAAACCTCCAATTTCTCGAGTCGCTTAATTTGACATATTTTGCCTTTCATCACTCTCCCCCACTTTTGACATAGCCTGGACACTTTTTCTTCGTTGCCCATTTAGGGAGTATTCGTCGAGGACCCCCCGATGAATATCCGATCAAAAAAATACCAACATGTACCTTTTTGCATATCGAAAAAAGAATTTAAAGTCGGGAGCTCCAAATTCTCGGGTCGCGTAATTTGACATATTTTGCCTTTCATCACTCTCCCCCACTTTTGACATAGCCTGGAAACTTTTTTTTCGTTGCCCATTTAGGGAGTACTTTTCCAGGACTCCCCGAAGAATTTCACATCAAAAAATTACCAACATAAACCTTTTTACATATCGAAAAAAAATTTTAAAGTCGGAATCTCCAATCTCTCGGGTCGGGTAATTTGGCCAATTTTGCCTTCTAATACTTTTCCCCACTTTTGATATAGCCTCGACATTTTTTTGCTATCGAAAATGAGACTTCAGACGACAGTAAAAATGGGAAAAATTCTTAATGTTTAAGTTCTTGATGCTGAAGAAAATAAATAAATTTCCTCAATTATGTTCCATGTTCTACACATTTATGTCATTAGGGGAAGACATCACAGTTAGAAAATGAAGCGCATGTATGTCCCAAAACTAATTTTTCTTACTCAATTGATAGAAAATAATTATTTTTTCAACTGCTCTTTTTAAAAGTTCATTGTTATTCAGAAAAATAAATCAAATTTTTTTTGTTTCTATCGCGAATCGCGGCAGAGAACTGTTGGCGCCCTCAACCACAGCACTTACAACTATTTCTTACCCTCTCTTCTATGGAGTCGACACCCCCTGCTCTAACCGTTGACAACTCGAATGAAAACAATTCATCAATTTTCTCGTCGGGGAGAGGGAATTATTCAGGGATATATTGTAACATAAATATTAAAATTATCTCATTATTAATTTGTAGAATTGCAATTTGTTTGTTTTTATTGATTTAATAAAATAGTCGATTTTTTCGTAAATTTAAATTGATATTGTTCTGCATGGTGAAGGCATTTGGAGGTTAATCGCAACCTTGAATAGAACAGACAGATTTTTTTAATTTTGGAGGAATTAATTTGACGGATTTTTTGAGGGTTAAATTTGTATTTGGGAGGATTGCATACGTGTAATTGTTGTTAATATTAATAAAATGCCTTCTTCGAAATCATTGAGCGTCGCTGTCATATGTTCTAGTAACATGAATAGGAGCATGGAGGCACATGCCTTCTTGAGGTAAAATAAAAGTTCAGGGATGATGAGATAATCGAGTGATTATTGGAAATTAGTTTTCAGATTAATATTGTGGGTTTAAAAAATTTCTTTATAGCAAAAAAGGATTCAATGTCAAGTCATTCGGTACGGGTGACAAAGTGAAACTTCCAGGGAGTGGTCCTGACAGACCAAATGTTTATGATTTTGGCACAACATATGACGAAATCTATAATGATTTGTTGACCAAAGATAAACAATTGTATCCTTGACTAAATAATTCAATTTTTGTCTTACAAAATTGATCAATTGTTGAGTTCAATGAATGTATAGAAATTCTTTGGCAAATATTTTCTAAACTACTGAGTTTAGAGGAAAATGTTAAAAGACATTTTATTGAGAGGAGAAAATTTCCTACAAAAAACGTCTTTTGATAAATTTCCCTCAACCCCTTCTTTTACAAGATATCCGCAATAGAATTAATTTACTAATAAATTTTATTTTTCAGTAATAAATGGAGCAAAATACTTTACAGAACCACAAGAGTTTTTTTTAATTATTGTAACTAATTTTTGATAATTGAATTTTTTTTATGCAAAAAAAAACTACTGTAAAATAACAAATTGATTAAAAAATTCATATTTCTTTTTCTTGACTTTACAAATTAATAAAAAAAAAAAAATCAGATACACACAGATGGGTTTATTACATATGTTAGACCGTAATCGTCGAATAAAACCGAGGCCAGAGCGTTTTCAATTGAGCAAAGAGAAATTTGATTTGCTCATTACGTGTGAGGAGCGAGTTTATGATCAAGTTATTGAGTACATGGACTCAAGAGGTACTGTTGACAATCAGCCAGTTCATTTGATAAATATTGATATCCAAGATAATCATGAAGAAGCAACAGTTGGATCATTTCTTATTTGTGAATTAGTAACAACGGTATTGTATAAAAAAAAATAATAATTTATTAATAAAATCTCTAGTGAATAATTCAATAAAATTATATTTTCTATTTCAGTTGGCAAATGCTGATGATCTGGACAATGACATTGACAGCCTTCTTTATGAATTTGAATCAACAAAATTTCAACGATCGATGCTCCATACTCTTCTCTTCTACTAAACGAAATTCGCTCGATAAAAATAAAAAGAAAAATACATTTTTCATTTAATTTTACGTAGCATCAGAACTTTGAATCATGGAACAAACAAGAGTGCCAATGAACAAGGATAAACACCTATCAATTAACTGTAAATAGAATAATGAAGACAAAATTTTTTTGAATTCATTCTAATCATCAATTAAATCAATTTTTTAATCCAAAAACTCGATTTACATAAAATAAGAAAATCCTTCCAGTTTGTGAATCCTCTGTTTTATTTAAATCGAGTTGAAAATTTTATTTTCAGCACGAAATCTAGACCAAAAAAATTTATAAAATTAAATTTAAAAATGTCAGCCAATAATAAGCAAAAAAATTGCTAAAAACAATTTATCGTAAACAGAACAAGAAACATAATGAAATAAATGGAGACAAAAAATTCAATTAATCTTTCTTTATTCAAAATTTATAATAGAAGAAATAATATCATCAATCAATATTTAATGCTGATCTAAATGAGCAAAAAGTCTCCTAGTCTTTTCTCGTTTCTTCTTATTCCCATGTTTATTAATCTTTTTCCAAGGTTTATCACCAACTCTCTCTGTATGTATATTAGCCCCTTTAACATGAACTCCACTATTATTTCCTTGAAAAAAATTTCTATCAACATCCTCATTGGTAACCACCACCCCTCGATTAGCTCTTATTTGCCTAGGAGGAAGAACTCTATTTTCATCAACTCCTTTACGCCTCTCTGGAAATTTATGAAATTCAGCTTGACATTTATTCGGTGGAGCAACAGCATAAAGAAGTTTTCCATTAACAAAATCCTTTAAAACATAACGAGACGATCTTGGATTATCTGGTTGTCCATTTTGTGTCATAAATCCTCGATTATATCCATAAGTATTCAATAATTCTTCAGACGTTGGAGGTCTATCTTGTTCTTCTCCATCAATTGGCTTTGGTATCATAATTCCATAAGTATCCTCCAGCACATGCCTTGGAATTAAGCTAGCTAGTAACGTAACAGATGGCACATGATCCCTCAGCTGATCAATTGGTAAAATTCCATTCAACACCATTTCTGCTTTTGTGCAGACAAAACTGGGCATCACCAGTCCTGGACAATCACACAAGAGTAATTCTTTATCAACAAAAAGTGTTTGAAAGTGTTTTGTCTTTCCTGGAGTTGCCGAAACCGAGACTTTTTTGTCCATAAGAATGGCATTTATTGTACTACTTTTACCAACATTTGGGTAACCAACCAATCCTACTGTAGTGACACCATCAGTATACTTTTTCAAATCCTTTCCCATTATTTTGAAAAAGTCTATCAACTTATCACGACAGAGGAGTTCTGGAGAATTTTTTTCCGAAAGTATCGAATTATCGATATCATCATTTTTTGATTTTCCCTCTGGATTTTTATCATCTCTTTGATACTTTTTATCTGGTAAATCCTCAGTTGCACTTTCGTATTCACTGGTTGATGCAAAATCTGAACAATAAGAAGATTCATCATCATCATCATCATCATCATCGAGTTCTTCACTGAAACTTTCAGGAATTCTTGAATTCCGCCGTTTTCGATTTCTCATTAATTCTCCAACAGGCAATTGAGATTTGATGGATTCTGCAGCTTCAGTAGCTGAGAAAAAAGCAATTTTAATACTCTTTTCAGTGAAATAATCAGCCCAAATTTGTCGTTGGTCAAGAGTTAGAAAGTCTGCTTTGTTAATAAGGATCATATTTGTTTTGTTTTCATCAATTTCTTTGACATATTTTTCAAGATCTTCACAACGAAATAGTAAAGGATTTCGTGCGTCAACTATTTGAACGACTATGTCACTTCTTTCGACGACTCTCCACAGTTGTCTCCAAAATTCTAGATTTTTTTCATAAGGAGTCATTGTGAGCTCTTGGGCTTCCTGGACAAGTGCTAATTGTCTTCTCCATTCCAAGAAATCTTCATTTTCTTTAGTTTGAAGCTGGTGAGCACTTGTGTGCTCGTCCCATTTAGGTCTTCTTGGAATTTTCAAGAGAGACTTGTTGGACTTGTGGACCTCTAGGAGAGCTTGACGTTCCTTATCTGATAGTATTCCTATTCCACTCTGGGGGTTTACGTATTTGATATTTAGTTTTTCAGCATGGAACTCCGTTCCTGCTAGTTGTGCTGTTGAGAGGAATTCTTGGAAGGAACTCTCTTCTGTGACTGATGTGAGGTTCAGACGATCCCACTGGTAACCATCATTAATATCTGCTGTGTGGAGCTGAAAGAAAAATGTAAAATTTAGTAATTTTGATTATTGTTTTTTGGAGTTGTAAAATATTTTAAGACACATGGAAAACATAACCTCACCAATGATCCCTCTTTAGCACCTCGTTTAGATCTATTTGCTCCAAAACGATCCTTCAGCAGAGCTTTTCCAAGGTCTCCCTGTTTTCCTCTTCCCTTTTTACCCATTTAAATAATTATCATTCACTTACAAACCACTAAATATTTGTATAAACAAGAGACTTGAGTTTTATTTATATCAAATGGTCAAATCACTTGTGAAAATAGTTCCTTATCATAATGTCGTATTTTCCTAGTGAAATTCCCTAGAACATTCCCACGAAAATTTGAATATCAAATCAATTTCTCTAAAATTGGCATTTATCATTTTTATTTATTACAATTTTAATTACTTAATTTCTCAAAAATATAAATTTTTGCATCAAAATATTATCTCAATGAAAAAAAAAAAAAATTCTTAAATAGTTGGATAAATAAATTAAAACTCAGAAGTACTATTGAGACGTCGATCAGTAAAAAAAACATGTTTTTGCCTCTCAACTCTCGTAAAAAACTTGGAAATCTTCTGCTCCTTGATATCTCTCTTGGGATCATCATCATTAATATCCTCCCACTCAACATCAACAGCTTTATCGTCAAGAATTGTTTGAGCAGTTGACCAACTAAACCTAACAATCTGTGGATACCCAAAGACAGGATCAACATTATCACTCATCCATTGTTTTGTGACTGGATCACTGGCATATCCACTTCCGTATTCACCCTTAAACTCTCCTTCCCTGAACTTCCAGGCCCTCAGTGCATGATCCCTGGAGACTTTAGCACATATACTAGCAGCAGAAACAATAGGATAAGTTGAATCAGCTTTTTTAGCAACAACAATTTTCTCAATATCTGGAAAAATTGCTTTGAGTCTAGCTTGATATTTCTCTGCTTTTCCCACTGTGTCAACATAAACTTCAGTGATTTTAACACCAGCTTCGATGGCCCTCTTGATCAATCCAATGGCTGAGCATATTGATACTTCATTGAGAGATGTTTTTGTTCTTCTGTACATGGAGTTTGCGATGATATTGGGAGATATTGATTCGACCATCCACCCCATCTCATCGTTTTTATCACATATTTTATCGAATATTGAGTCTCGTTGTTCTTCTGTTAAAGATTTTGAATCAGCACAGCCAAGATCTACCAAGAGCTGCTTCTTTGAGAGGGGAGCATAGGCAATACTGTACACCATTGGACCAAGAACTGGACCTCTTCCAGCTTCGTCGACTCCTAGTTGACAGGGCTCGTCTTTGCAAATTTGTGGAACCTGAGAGGAGCATTTAGTTTGAATTTCAGGTGAGGGGAATTTTTCTATTATGATTATTACCTCGGTTTGATGAATTTTATTCAGACTGTGATCACTCTGTTCGAAATAAGGTGTTAAATCTTCACGACTGGTTATTCTCGTCGATTTTTCTGCTTCAGTCGTATCCATTTTCGATTCATTATTGTCTTTTTCCATGATTTCTCTACAGCAAACTTTACAGTTGAACAATTCTCAGAATATTTTCCTAATTTGTAAACTAAAGAGTTCGAATGAGTTCTGTGTTCGTACTACCTATGCCCAGCCATTATACTACATACACTATATGATCGTTAATAAAGAGTCCCTGGCGATCTGCGAATGGTTATTCATCTATATGTATCTGAAAATGATAAGTTATCAACAGAGTGACCTCAGAGAAAAATTCCCCTCAGCAGAGTTCATGTGTTGAACACCTTAATGCAGGAGGGAAATTCAATATGGCGCCTATGACACATTTGAGCCACTGTCAAATCGGCTTGGGATACGCCTAAAATTTACAGTGTTGCATTCTCATTAAACAAAAACACAAAATTATTATGTACTCGGTAAGTGGAATAATTCAACATTATTATAGTTAATTAACAAGTGGGATACATGGGGTTTCGAGTGATTCAATACACAATAGCCTGAACGCTTATTTAGGGCCTATCTTGAAAATAAAATTCTCGATTTGGCTTGCTATTGAGACAATATAATATCGTCGTGGTTATTTCCTTATCTTTCTGTATATCTCTGGACTGATTGATCGACAATTGGAAAGAAAAACAAATACTTTGTTGCTAGAACGCTCATATTTATGATACGTGTCACAGATTTCCCTGACTTTTATTGAAAAAACGTGTCCGGATTGGAGAAAAGTCGAGAGTAAAACTATCCGAGAGAAATGTGAGACAATGTGTTTGATTTTTTTCTTGATTTTTTTGTTGAGATGTAAGAGAATCCCGGTAATTGGGATCACAGAAGGGGTGCCTGGATTATTTGCATAATAGAAAATTAACAAGTGTGAAAAATATGGAGGCTATTGTGGAATACAACTACGTGGCGCAAGAGCCTGATGAGTTAACGCTGCGTAAAGGAGACATCATCAGAGATATTAAAATTATGCCAGGAGGCTGGTGGGAAGGTACCCTCAGGGATAAGTGCGGCATGTTTCCTGATAATTTTGTCAAGGTAGTTTTGTCATTGAGTTCTCTTTTCTTGTTACAATTTACAATGATTTTCTTGATTTTTTGCTTCTATCCTTCAACTTTATTAATTGATTTGAAATGAGAGTGAATTAAATTGATCAGTCTCCCTCCTCTGTGATTGAATACAATAATTGAATTATCATGTTTTAGATTTTAACACCTTCTCCTAGTGGCAATGGCACTTTATCAAAGAGTGATACTGAGGAGGTGACACTCAGAAATGGTTCTTCTGGGAGAAGAACATGCAAAGTTTTATTCAGTTATGAGCCATGCAATGAAGATGAACTTGCACTTATGCCTCAGGACTCTGTTGAGTTCCTGGGTGAAGTTGAAGAGGGCTGGTGGAGAGGCAGACTCAGGGGACGCACCGGTGTGTTTCCATCTAATTTCGTGACAGCACCCACACCAGATGAGAGTGATAGAGATATTAAAGAGTTGTGCAGAGTACTTTTTCCTTATAAGGCTAGTAATGATGACGAATTAACTCTGGATGAGGGAGATATCGTGACACTTTTATCACGTGATGCACCTGATAAGGTGAGGATATACTGCCAGAATTTTTAAAAAAAGTTTTTAGATCGAAATATGAAATTGGGTTTATTTATTAATATTTCAACTCTGCAAACATTTTGAAAGCTCATTTCTTTCGGTCTAAATGGAAAATAAAATAAATGACAGCAATTTGAAAATCATGGAACATCTAGACATGATGATAAATAATAGAAAGTGAGTCAACTGCATGTTTATGCTATGAATGACTCATTGTAATGAAATGAAAACCACTTATAATTCGGTAATGGAGTGATAAAACTTCACGTCTTATTGAATATGAAATTATTACGACGATGAGTCATGCTAGGAGATAATGTCATTGGGCTAAAACTGAACATCTAGTCTCTAGTGCAGATCAGAATGTTTTTCCTCGTTATAATGATACTCCTTGTTAATCTCCAATAACTCAAGCTGTAGCACATAGGCTACTTCAATTCTATGAAATCAAATTTTTCGGAATATGAAATAATCAACAGGTGGTTGTCATCTGTTTAAGTAGTGACTGATTATCAATTAATAGTGATGACGTAATAATGAAATGAATATATTTATGAATTAAAACGTCGAATAGTAAGAATTGAAAACTAAATGATTCGATATAAATTGTTCAATTTTTCAGGGTTGGTGGAAGGGTGAATTGAATGGAAGAATTGGTCTCTTTCCCGATAACTTTGTCGCAGTAATTGGTTCAAAATTTGATAATCAGCAAAATCAGGAATACTGGCAGGAAGCAAGTCAGACAGTATCAAAAGCAGGCAGTATGAAGGGCTCCTACACTGGAAAAAAAGGAGAAAAGGCTAATGTGAGGAAAAGCTTGGACTCCAGAGCCACAACTGAAAGTTCCAAGAGGGTAACCTCTTCAACTACTTCCTCTATTATTTCCTCATCGTCCTCGTCAATATCGTCCACACAGGTGATTAACTCAGTATCAACTAGTGATAAGAAGTCTACGATTCTGTCGAATCTAAAGAGAATGGTGGAGAAATCAAGTGATAGTAATGTTGAAAGTGCTGAGAGTAGTGAGGGTGGACTGGGTGAAGAGTTGGATGGAGTTGAACGTGGTGAAGGTGCTCCATTGTCTCACCTGACAGCATCACGTGCCAAGGCACCAAGAAGACGTCTACCATCGAGTCAGCATTTCAAAAGTCAGGGGGTCAATTTAACTGGAGCTGTAACGACTTTTTCGGGATCAAATACTTTGGTAATTTTGTCTTCTAACAATCATTCAAGAAAAATTATTTGAAATACATCAATGATTTTATTCGATTCGATATGAAGAGTATGTCGAATGGACATGAATAATTGCTTGATAATAATTACATCTATTATTATGTTTCAGAATGATAATGTAATAAATGGTACGATAGACACAGTAGATCAATTCCGAGAAGAAGACAGTGATGCAATTGTTGGTAAATCCCGACGAATAGCGCCATGGGTGAGAATCACAATTTCAATCTTTATTTAATGAAAATATCGAATTAACCTTTAGAGTGTACTGTCGGTCTGTGAGACCGTGGGATACACTAAACGTGCATTTTTAAAGCCATACACTCTAAAGATTAATACATCATCATATTCTTTTATTCATCTCCCACAGATTGAGGAACTGAAGCAAAATCAAATGGAAAAGCGCAAAGTATTTCCCCCAGAAAAACCTGAAAAACTCGAAAGAAAGAAAGAGCAGAGAACGTCAAGACCACCAATACCATCCAGTCTGCCTGATACAGAGATGAAAATAGGATCGGACAATGTGGAGGCATGCCAAAGGGAAAAAGATAAGGACAAGGAGAAGGAGCCGAGTCAAAGACCAGAGTCGAGTTATCTCACATGTCCCGTGTCACCTAATGCTACTGGTAGCACTCCCGCCTATGTTCCCTATCGGCTCTACAGTCAACTGTTAGATAGAGTAAGTCAGTTTGTTTATTATAGAAAAATGACTGCAGTAGTGGAGTGGTGAGATTTATGAAAAATTAAAATTGACGTGTTTCATTTCAACGTGTCATTCCATTTAAAAATTAACCAACATAATCAATTGTCTTCCTTTAGGTAACTGCATTAGAAGAAAAGCATACGGTATTGCAACGAACATTGGCACAGCTGTCTGAACAACTAAGTGCATCGACCAATAAGCATTGATCACCAATAAATTCTGTGAGTATTTTTCCGAAACATTCCAACCTGCAAAAGATTTTAATATCCGCAGAATGAACGAGAAGCATAACTATTTTTATAGTTTGCAGCTAAAATTATTTTATTTATTGTCGAAAAAATAGATAGTTATTGAAAAATATCTATCTGTTGTACAATCGTACCAGTATTTTAATCCCTGCTATTATATTATTACATTTTCAATTCGTACTATATTTTTAAACGCAACATTCCACGAATAACGATTGAAAAATTTTATAACAATTTTTTAGTAAACTGGCACTGCCAAATTCCGGAATTGTTTCTATTTTATCTCATTCCCTTCGATGGCCAGCTATTAAAAATTTTGTAAAATATCATTTGACACTGATAAGATTGTTAGAAGTACTTAATAAAGAATGTAATCCTACATGTTTTTCATCGATTTTTCATGCGAGAAAAAGTTAATAATGAAGTTGTGCCAATATATTTCCTTTGGTTATCAGAAAATATAAAGCATTGTAGTATATTTTGATTCATTTTATCAGGGGATCCCAAGACTGTACAGAGTGAGTAATACGAAATCAAGAAAAAAAGCAAACAAATATATATATATTATTATATGTATAAGAAATTGAAAGAAGAACATGATAACATTCAGGTGTATTTCTGCTTTTTGTGGTTAAAATGGTGCTAAAGTGTAGTTGAATTATTGACTAAAAGCGCCCTAGATAATTCTACACGAAAGTACACGCGTGGCATTTATATTTTCACATTTTATTTTTTTTTAAACCAAAAAGAAACGATAGAAAATAACCGTGACCTGAAGAATTCAATATTGAATTGGATTCTTTCATTGTGATTATTCCCTCCCATCCACGAGTGGTTTAATGAGTGAAGTAACAATAATTTTTACCCGAATGATTTTTGTACTTTTATAATTCTACCAAAAAATATAAACATCCAATTTTATTACATTTATTATAAAATTGAGTGGAACATCGATACGATGTTTAATAATGAGCGTTGAATTACGCGATATTGATCATCACATTTAACAGATAAAATAAAAAAAGAAAAAAAAAAGGGCAACACTTGCTAGTATTTTTATCCGTCTGATTATTTAAAAAAAAAAAATAACTAAGTGAGAATATTCGAAATGTAATTAAAATCAGTAATTTTGTTCAATGGTACTTTCAAATGCTACACTATGTACTTAAAAAAGAAAGATTGAATATTTACCCCTACAGGGTCAAAATTAAAGGAAAAAACAAAAATTACCATAATTTTAAATGAATAAAAAAAATGGATATATGTTGCAATCATGTAAATATTGCTATCTTGCATAAATATAGATATATTCTATTTGTTTTCAACGTTAAGCAATATGAATCAACAGATACAAGACCACCATTTTCAAAAAGCCAAAAAGCGAAGATAAATTGTGTAAATATTTCAGTGAAATAAAAAGAAAATCGAAGATAATTCTTGCCTTAATGTGAATTGTTGACCTTAATTTTTGATTTCGACGAACAATCGTCACCGTAATAACAGAGAAACGTAACCACCAAAATTTCTTCATTCTCGAAAATTTATATGAGAAAAACGTATCTCCTTTTTTCTTTCAAATTTGCATGTTTTGATGTACTCGCAATTCGTTAAGCACATAAAGAAATATTCGGAACAAAATCAGTGCGACACACCCAGACAAAGACGGTTCTCCCTGAGCCCATCCTCGATATCCAAAGCACTCCAATTTCATATTTCTTACTAGGTACCAAATTCGTTCCCCCAATATCGCTCTTTCCCTCGATTGCTTAATCCTATATAAACTGGCATCTCAAAAAGAAATGGAGATAGACCGTCGGTTCTTTCTGCACTCATAAAATTGGCCAATTCCCCTTCGATGTTCTCACATGTTAATTGAGCATTTGTATAATTCTGTGATCGTTGTATGTGTACAAATAGGCCGACACTCTGTACGCACACTGCGATCTTATTATCTATGATGTGAGAATAATTAAATCAGTAATGAAGTGGTCAACGCACGTCCAATGAAAGCCGATAACAATATCAGTTTAAATATAGTTGAAATCATTACAAATTCTATAAATTAAAGTTCAAGTCAAATATATTTTATCATGGAAAAATAGAATTTTTAAGAACTGTTATTAATAAGAAGCAAGTGACGGTGTAGGCACGAAACAATCTCACTATGTACATAGATGAAATAGACTTTATAAACTTGTAACAGTCGTCCCATGGATAATTGACGACCAGAGAATAACTGCCGGATATTTTAACGTGTATTCGATGTATATTTTTGTCCTTGATTAAGTTTGATTCAGTTGCACGTTTGTATTGACTCGGTGCATTGTCAGTTGTGCTCTGAAAAATCTCGTCCAGTTTGTACGCCAATGAAAAATCGGGAAACGATCCGATGGATTCATGAGGCGAAGAGTGGATCCAAAGCCTTGGAAACTTCAGCAAAAATGTCGTCAATAGCACCTTCAGCATTTATCTGCAATAAAGTGAAATTAACGAAATAATGATAACACTCTCTGATCAGAAATTTATTGAATGAGAAATGAATAATTAACAAGATGACTTACGCGAACAACTTTATCCTTGTAGTGATCAACGATTTCTCCATTCTTTACGTTAAATATCTCAATTCGTTTGACAATTGTTGCCTCATTATCATCGGCTCTTCCAGATACTGCAGCTCGTTTTAATAATCTTGTTTTCATTGTTTCACTCGCAACGTCGAAAAAGATGATCAAATCAGCTGGACAAACCTTCACAAATCAAATTAGAAATTTTCGTTAAATGTGCATTCACTATGAGAAATAAGACGTCTTTTGACGTTTTTTCCTAGACTCCATCATGAAGATGTTTGAATATATATAGGAATAGGAAAACCAGCCTTTCGTAACAAAAAAGTACTTTTGCATTTTTCTCGTCGAATGCATATTTTCCGGCTTATGAATCTTCTAAAAAAAAGATCCATTCCAGAGCCTCAAAATTTCAAGTCGCCATAATTTTTTCAAAAGAAAAAATTCAATTTTTTTCCTAGCATAGGATATCTTCTCGACCGTTTTTTTTTTATAGGAATAGCGTGGAATGTCCCATATATAATATGATACCTTGTTTCTAAATTATTGAAACTAAAAGACAAGAAAATTATTTACATCATTTTCAAATTGAATTCCCTGATCAAGTTCTCTAGGATATCCATCGATCAGAAATCCAGCTTTTCCCCCTTCTGCACGGGCTTTTTCCATTCTTTCTTTGATTAGAGAGAGGACAACATCCTAAAAAGAAATAAAGAAATTGAAAAACTTGAGTGAATCCTTCATGTAAAATTTCCGTTTTAACAAAAAAAATTACTGATTTCATAATTACCGTAGGCACAAAAAGACCTTTTGACATGAGTTCTTGGAGTGAAGCACCTCTGGGACTTCCACTCGCCACTTCTTCTCTCAGTAAATCACCGCTACTCAAATGTAAAAGTCCATATTTGGCAATTATCTTATCACATTGTGTGCCTTTACCACATCCTGGTCCACCAATTACCCAGATGGTTTTCATTTCTACAATGCCTATGAAATAAAAATAAATAAATAAATAAATAAATAAGAAAAAAAAAATTATCCCAAATTTTGTCAATTCGTGACTTTTAATTTTGCTATGTAGTCAATTGGTCATTAGTTATGTAATGATATCAAGTCACTTTTTATTGTTAAATTCCAACCCTCACCTCTGTGTAATAGAATCCAGAAAAATGTCAATATCAGGAATGCCAGATTCTGCTCGATGTATAATCGACAATTTTACAACTCCCCGATTTTTTGACAAAACAAATGAAAAACCTCTGAGATTGGAACGTTCTCTCTTGCCAATATTTCGAAATTATTGATTCCGAGAGTGTGAAGTGCCGAAATGATTCCGCGCATGCTCAAAACACAATAATAATACGCGCACAGAATCAGCAGTGGGCCTTGGGCACATACTATCTCTTCAACTGCTGTCTGACTGCATGCCCGCATTACAATTATTTATAATGTTCATGAAATAATAAAATTAACGATAAAATTGAAATATGGGGATGAAAATAATTACGTAGTTATAGTAATTAAGCATTTACATCATTCAAAATAATATAATAGTTTTAATTTATACGTATTATCTCATTTGAAATCTTTCCCTACTTTTTCGAATTATCTCAGAATATAAAATTTTGATTTTTCTGTTTTCCCAAGGTAGTATCAAAATTACTTCCTACAGTTTCTGAAAATTTGAATGAGTTAAAAACTCGAACTTGTTGAAAATGTTAAAAACAATGTTTATTCAAATTACCTTGATTTATTTTTGCTGCTTGTTGTATGTCAAAGTCAGGGTATGATTGACAGGTGACTGGGAATATTACGAGGACACTGCATGAATTGTACACTGGTTCTGGCTACTGCATCGATACTAAGCCGGAAGTTAAGTAGTCACGCGCAGTAGATGGTAACTGTAATGAGTATTATTGTTGGGAATATCTAAACAGCGATATTGTACACTTCAACAATGATTTGTTTTTTTATTAAAACTGGAATTTTTAAAATATTTTTTGACTTGGCTGGGGCTTGCACCACATGTGTTTCATAATCTCACGTGCATATAAATAAATTCAAATTTACGTAAGTGTTGGATCATTGGGAAGACGCGGGTTTTTGTGATTGGCAGAAAGCCGGAGGTTGCGTCGTATGAAGAATCTTCACTTTATAAGAATGAATTTTTAGTTGCATTGAGAGAGGATATTCATTCTTAAGAAGAATCGCTTATAAAAATTACTTTATTTAATTGTTAATTCTGATTGAACAATTGAACTTTTTTAAATCGTTAACTTTGTTCATTACGAGGTCCAATGAATCAATTTTTGCATTGTTTCTTCTCTATATTATTAATAGAATGAACGAGATCGATCATTTTTAAACACCTTGTACGTCGGTAATTTGATTCAGTTTATCGAAATTTAACAAACTTTAAACTATTAAAATTGGTTGATAATGTTGAGGGTCAATGTTATGAGGCTCAATGGCTCAGTCAAATTCGAAAAAAAATAGTGGTGCGTTGTTGGTCGCTCGCCAGTTCGTTCCGAAGGTGGGTGCGACCTGTTTGGGCCTGTTTGATCTACCATCTAGTCTCCCTTTTCTATTATTATTTTTCTTATATTCATTTTGATTTTATTCGAAGCTTTTAAATGATAATGGTTATTATTACTATTATGATTATGATTATCAAATGATTCATAACATGTGTGAAATTTTTTTTTTATGTTATTTCCTTCACATTTTATGCTTTTTTCGCTATTCATGACACTTTGCCATATTAAAAAACTGATGAATAAACACTCGACCGATATCATTTGATTAATATGATGGAAAATCGCTTTTTTATTTTCCCTATCCCGGAAAATTAAAAACTGGATTCGAAAAAACAAAAAAAAACTTGAACAGAATGATCGATAACTAACCAATCAAAATTTGCTTTATCGGTTATCTGCACGATAGAGTTCTTTCTAATCGCCCGAGTTTGATACAATTCTAGTGAATCTGGTGGAAAATACCCGCGAGCACTGCCCATCTGATGAGTCCCCATTGGCCCATAATCTACAATCTCGTCCAATGAAATACCTTATCATTGTGTCACGTGTTAGTTCATACAGTTACAGCAAGTACAGAGGAGTGAATTTGGAATGTGGTGCTCCGAAAGAATTTCTTGATGAAAAAAATTACCAGACATCAGTTAACCTACCCACCAGTTCTATATAATTACCTTGAACATACATTCAATTCCCTTCAATTAAAAGAGAAAATTTTTATGCATAAAATGGCTCGTATAAGCATAATGTTACGAATAAAATAATCAGTATCCGGTGTTCGGTGGGAAGCGACAACCGATTGATATTCAACTTGTATAATCATAGAGGTATTTTATTTTTTATTGAATATATTACCTACACGTAATTTGAATATATTCTGATTTTGTGTAATACAAATTGTAGAAAAACTATTATCAAAATGATTTTAATAAAAAAATTTAGTTTTCAGTATTTATTACCTGAAATATGGATAGTTCCGAGTATGAATTGGTTCGTAATTTGACACTTCTCTTCTTTTTTGAACGTCTAATGGATAAAGGTGGGCCACGTACGCTTCACGATTTGAGTTGTCAATTTGGAGCCAAAGGTTTCACTAAAGAAATGAGACAAATTGCTGGTGGATCACAAAGCGGCCTACGTAAATTTTTAGCTCAATATCCAACATTATTTATTATTGATGGTGATTATGTATCGGTCAACACTTATCAACCAGTTGTTGAGCAGGATGAGGGTAATAATTCAAAGAACAAGAGGGATTATGCACGTGAGGCAGTTGAATATTTTACAAATAAATTGGTACAGTATGGTGATGGTGCAGAAGTACCAATTAAAAGCCTACTTGGACACCGTTCTCAGGCATCGCCAGAAGTTAGACATATTTCTGGTCAGCATTATCGTGAGTTTCGTGATTTTTTAATGAAATATCCAGATGATTTTATTGTTGTCGATGAAAATGTCAAACTCAAGCGTTTTGAGGGTATGGAGGCAGTGCCATTCAAAGAATTAGAGCCTGAAATTCCAGTTAATCAAGAAGTTACGAGAAAATTATTAGATTTTTTTGTTCAATGTATTGAGAAGCAGAGTATGAACACTGTTGAACAATTATTGAGTGCTGTAGCATCGAAATTTCCTCAAGAAATGTGGTCAACAATATTCACTACACCTCAAGATCTAACAACATTTTTAAAAATGTTTCCCGATGCCTTCAATGTACAAAAAAATTTGGTATCAATTCATGCAAAGCCAAAATTTTCACCTGATCATGATAATAAAAATGAGGGAAAGAGAAAAGAGAGTTATGATAAAACTGATGGCTCACAACAGAGCAGGACAGCATCACCCTCAGTGTCATCTGGACGACAGAGTCAATGCAATTTTAATTCTCTAGAAAATCAAATTAATTTTAATGATAATTGTAACGATGATTATCGATCTTCCAATGAATTGAATTCACATTCACCACCAGTTAGCTTACAACAACAAACATTGAAACAGAGGATTAATACACTTGTTATGAAAACACTGGCAGATAATACTGAGAGAGACAGGAATTTACATACAACGCAAGTTGGTGATGCATGGAAAATGAAGATATTCCAACAGACTAGAGTTATTGTCAATGTTAGAGAATCTCTTCATATAATTGATGAAATTATGAATCCTCAACGAGCATTGAGTGATGGTAAATTGGTCGTTTCCTTTGATTGCGAAGGTATCAATGTTGGTGCTAAGGGTCAATTGACACTTGTACAAATTGGTACTGTTCAGGGACAAGTTTATATTTTCGATTTGTTTACATCGCCGAATTTAATCAATGGATTACGTAAACTTCTAGAAAGTCCAAATGTCGTTAAGGTAATTTTCTCCATGATTTACGAATCTACTCCAAGAGTTTTATTTTAATAATTTTCAATTTTTAGGTAATTCATGATTGCAGAAATGACAGTGTCAATTTGTATAATCAATTTGGAATTGTTTTGAATAATGTGTTCGATACTCAGGTATTTATATCATTTTTTCTCATTTTATTTTATTTATCATTAAATTCAGTAATCAAGTAATGAAATAGAAAAAGTCAATTTGGTTGTCTGAATTGTAACATGTTTGATTTCTATAATGTTGACTTTTATCCCGGATTTCAGGCAGCACATGCAGTAATTCAATATCAAGAAGCAGGAAAGCCGGTTTACAAAGTGAAAAGTGTCAATCTCAATACACTGTGTGAGATGTACGGAGCTCCATGCAATCCACTGAAGGAGCAGTTGAAGTATATTTATCGTCGTGATCAAAAGTATTGGTCACGTCGACCAATGTCACGGGATATGCTGGTATATGCAACCAGTGATGTTCTCGGACTTGTACCTCAAGTATATAATGCAATGTCTAGGTATAATATCTATTTATTCATTTTTTTTTTCTCAAGGATATATCTCAGTTATAAAGAATTTGATGCAAGAATTTTTCAGTATGTAAATAACTTTTAATTTATTCTCCTTCAAGATTGATCAAACCCGAGTCAATCAGTCTCTTCAAGGAGTTGTGTGAAGAGCAAGTGAAGATGCATATAAATCCTGCTGATATAAAATCCCGAAAAAAACAACGAAAAATTGAAACTGAAGTGATGGACCTACGCAAAAGGATGGAGGAAACGACTGGAAAAAATATTGTTCTAAGTAATCGTGAAATTCGGCTACTTCGATATTTATCATTGACTGAGGATGAGAAAGAAAAATTGAAAGGTTGTTATAAAGTTGCAAAAAAGTTGGAAAAATTGGAGAGCTTGGGACAGGACAAGAACGAGAGCTCTGATGATGATGATGACGACTGTTTTGATGATGAAGAGAAAAACGAAGAGTATCCAAGTTTAGATAGTTGCACCTCTGACAATTCACAGAATGATATTACGTCGAAAATGGAATCTCCATCATTGACAGAATCTATGAAAATGGTCGACGAAGTTCTCCAGGATGGTCAGATGGATGGATTTGAAAGAATTGATAAATTGGAAGCCATTTTGTCAGCTTTTACTTGTTCAACTAGTGATAATAAGTTAATCAGTGATTCCGTCCCTATAAATAGCCCAAAATGTATGTGTCGGGGATTTTCACCTAAAAAATCTCTCATCACACGTTCTGAAGCTGCATGTCAAACACTGAGTACTGGCGATATTGTTATAACGAGAATATTTTTTACCGAAGAAGAGAAAGAACGAACGAAATTACTGAATTCGCCAAAAAAGTAATTATCCCTATATATTTTTTTTTTAACTAACTGGAATTTTTTTTATTAAATGAGGATCAATCAATACATAGTCATATACTAGGAATTTTATGATATTATGAAATATTTAACAATGATAATTAATCAGCTACGAATAATTGAATTAATCATTTATGTGAAGGAATGAAAAATAATATTTTTTCTAAAAAAACGAAAAAAAAAGAAAACAAAAAACTGAATTTTTAACCGTTGACTTTTTATATAACAATTCTAACTGGGATTATGTTGAGTTCAATAAACCTCTCTGTATATGAGAAATAATGTTGATCTCTTTCAACAGCGATCTTGATATAAAATATAGATTTTCATTTATTCCAACCTTGTATACATTGACAAATATAAAAAATTCAATGAAGGCCTTTAACAGTGTTTTATAAACTGTAGAAAATAATCAAATACCATGTTAACATTCTTAAAGGATTATTAGGGGAACCCGAGGTAAAATGGACACCCTGAAAATTTTGATTGAACTGAGAGGGGCTATTTTTTTTCAGGCTTGTTTAACATACTTGTTCGTAAATGAAAACTGATGCCTTTAACAAAAATTTATAGAATGAGAACGAATTAAAAACAAAGAGGCTCCACCTTAACATTAATGTATAACAGTAATCTGAAGAGTCAATTTGGAATAGTTTTGAAGTAATTAAACACTAATGTTCAAAATATAGTTAGAAAGAAATTTTTGATAATTTTGAAAAATAGGATTTCCATTTTATCTTATTTTTGGTAAAATTCAAAAAGTCGTTATCTATACCTATAAAAGTATTTTTAACGATATTGCCATTAATCTACCATAATTGTTTTAAAAACTGTGTCCATTTTACCCACGGTTCCCCTATACAATTTTATCATTTCTCGGATTACAATTTTGCCTTGAGGCTTGTCATGAGTTTCTCGAGTTTCATTGCAGTCTGTAGATTACCATCAATCTTTACCTTGCCCATGAGGAATGCAGAAGCTGGTTTCAATTTACCAGTGAACATATCGAAAAAGTTTGTAGATTCCATAGTGAGTGTAGCATCAGCTGGAGTGGTAGGAGTACCCCTACCAAAACCTCCCTTACCATTCTTCAAATCGAGGAACCACGTACCCTTTTGTGCCCCTATAAACAACAACCATCATGATTATAAAACTCATGCCCCCTCACTGTTTCATGTTAATTTATGATAAATATACCCGTCATGTTAAACTGGTAGACAGCACCAACTTTTTTCACGAGTTCCGGCGATATATTTGCTTCAATTGCTGTGAAAAGAACTTCGACATTACGATCACCACTGGGTTTCTCATCAGACTGCAACTTAATGTATTGTTCTGGATTTTCAACATCCAGGAAAAAGTCCAGCATCAATTTGTCTTTGTATTCTTGAAAGAGAATTTTCAAAATTGGGATAAATGTGTTAAAATGAGTAGTAGAGTATAATTACCTGGATTGCAAGCATACGGAGTAAAATCAGTAATTCCTTCATTCTTCAATACCACATCGTCTATTAAAAATTGTCCAGTTACACTCTTACTATCCTTTGTGATAATAGCATAAGCTGCATCTGCCATAATTTCTGGTTTTCTGCTGTAATTTTTGCTCTCCTCACCACTCAACATCTCAATAGCTGCAGTATGAATAGCCGTTCTTGGCCAGAGAGCATTGACAGCTACTCCATCATCTTTAAATTCCTCTGACATTCCCAAAACACAGAATGACATTCCATACTTGGCCATTGTATATGCAAGATGATTTTTAAACCATTTTGGATCTAAATTCAATGGTGGACTGAGATTAAGAATATGGGGATTTGTACTCTTTAATAAATGTGGTAAGCAAGCTTTTGATCTGAAAAATATGAAAATAATCAACAATTGGAGATATAGATTGATGAAGAGGAACTCACACAAGAAATGTTCCTCTGGCATTGACCTGGTTCATTAGATCATAGCGTTTCATTTCTGTGGAAAGTGTAGGTGTAAGTGAAATGGCACTGGCATTATTAATGACAATATCAATTCCACCGAATTTTTTAATTGCTTCTGACACAGCAGAATTCACTTGAGCCTCATCACGTACATCAACGGTGCATGGCAGTGCTTTTCCTCCAGCCTGTTCCACTGGAAATATTTCATAAAATGTTCCAAACATTTATTGATTGATAGGATCAATGGGTGATTTACCTTCTTTCGCTGCTGTGTAAATTGTTCCAGGTAATTTTGGATGAGGTTCAGCAGTTTTAGCACATATCACAATATTAGCTCCATCCTGAGCTGCTTTCAGGGCGATGCTCTTACCAATCCCTCTCGATGCTCCGGTTATGAATAATGTTTTACCGGCAAGTTTCCTAACAAAATAATTTATTTGATTAAACTGCAGGCTCAATATTTATGAAAAATTTAATTATTCTCACTCATTATCATCCAGGAAAGGGAAACAAAATTCAGGAAGAGAAATCAGAAAATAAAGATAATTAATTGAAGAATGGAGGAAGAAAAAAATAAAATATGGAATGGTAAATCTGAGGAAAACTAGAGTTATAGAAGCATTCTTGGATATTCCTAATGAACAAGGGGTGGGAGGAGGAGCAATTGCAATTGAAATAATTCTCATTGAACAATGAGAGAAAAACAGATGACAAGGTAGATAATCAATGACATTGCAATTCGAAATTTCAGTTGCAATAAAAAATATTGTTTATCGCGACAATAACTAATGAATGTCAAGAATCAACGAGATCAAAGTCCGAAACAAATTGTTAACTAATTAATTCAATTTTTCAAAGGTTTATAATAAAAAAAATTCCCACATTTACCCAGTATTTTTAAGCATTGTCACTTCACTCGAAGGTTTATCACTATTGACAAAGAATACCGGATTTCAAGTGAAAACTCAGTGAAAAACTATTGCAAAAGTAACGAAAAACTAACTGTAAATGACTGCACATACTCAGAGAAAAGTCGTGTGTATATGGGTCTGCCATCTACGTTAAAAAAAATTGTTCCAAAGAACCTAAAAATATAAAGTTCTGTTTTACCGATAAATAAATCACGTGATCAAAGAAGAAAGAAGGAGAGGCGATTGGTTGATTTGAAAATAGAACGTGAAAGAAACCTGCTGGGTTTTCGTGTGTATACCGGCGTACACAGGGTTTCACTCATAAGGGGATAGGAAACGGTGAGCATTCGGCCTACGAGCCTCGATCAGCGTCTACACGAGTTTATGACGTTGCGTCGATATTCAACATAAACTCGCGTTTCATACGAACTCTCGGCACGTACAAAAAAACATAAAAATTGTCGCGAGGTTTTTATTACCAGATTATTCATTGTGGCTTGCTGTTCAGTGTGCCCCAAATACCTTTGTACCTTTTGTCTTTTCACCAATAAAAACGGTATTTCAACGCAAGTTTTTAGGCCGTTATTTATTTCGATGCACGGAGAATCCTGATTGATTCATTGATCAATTTTTAAAAAATGAGATGAGTGATAGTTTTATGTGTAAAGCCAATTGTCAAAGATATTCAAGTGATTTTTAATAATAATATTAAAGTGATAATAAATGCAGAATGTAGGAGAGTTGAAACGTGATGATTGAAAGATGGTTGTGGAGGAAATCATGGTGCCGATCGATGGGAGATCCTCAGGTAAAGGATCCAACGAAACGACGGCATCACGATCCGAGATCGGCAAGACGGTGACTTGGATTAAGGCCGAATTGTTACGATAATTCACTCAGAACCAGTTTTTTTTATATTTATTTTTTTTGTCGGTATTACAAAACACCAGTCTATCGTCGCTCAACCTTTCTGATAATTGTTATGCACGATTATCGGTGTATAATTATACAGTATGCCGTTTGTCGTAAGAAAAATAGAGCCGCGATACGTTGGACGTGGACACGTGCCACAGGACGCAACGACAGCGGAAACATGGCCAGTTGGTGCAGAATTGGGTGCTGTATCAAATGGCACATTAGCAAGTACATTGAAGCAGCTTGCTTCATTATTAACTGCTGCTGAGGATATATTTGGCGAGTTGACGGCGGAATTGACGAGTGTAGCAGACAGGAGTGGCATACTCAGACGAAGAATCGATCGACTTGATGATCGATTAGCGGGCATCGATCCAAAGAAAATACCAGTTCGTAAGTAATGATGACTATTGTGATTTAATCCCATGATAAAGCCAACGGCTTAATTACTATACAGAGGGTTAAATTAAAAAAAAAAATTAAGACGTTTCATCCACAAATGGTGGTGGTATCATTTGGTCAGCAGATATTGTACATTTAAAAAGGTCCATTCCCTAAAATTGGAAAATATTAAAGACTCTCCAGTTGAAATTCCTCACATTTTTGTCCTCACCATTTTGAAAATATTTAAAAATTTTTTGGCATTCCATTCCCATGTTGGGATATAACCCAGGTACTCTGTTATTATCATTTGCGCACGAGTGCAACGAGATGAAATGAGAAGGGACTAAAGAGATGCCGGTGAGTGCGAGAGTTGCGCTTCAAGTGAAAGCGCAGTGTGCCGTAGGCAATTCTTTAGTCCTTACCTGAACGCGTTACCACAGTATTTTACCTTCTCCCTCTCCGTCTTCTCCGTCTTATCCTTCACTTACAGATACATATATACTTGAGACCACATACACACAGAGAGAACATGTCGAATCATTCGTCTGCCCGCCCGCTGTGGAACTCTGGCCTGTGTCTGCCAACCAGGGTCTAGAGTGGGCCCAATGGGCCGTGGGAACGTGTACAGTGTTAATACATACAACCAAAAATCTTTCGACCCACAGATTTTTGCTGTTCCCAACCCCTCGGGAGAGTGACAGAGAGAGAGAGAAAAAGAAGATATTCTGTCTAGGGACAGAGGCGCCCGACGACGCAGGATTAGCCTTGGTTTTCTCTCTCTTTTCTCTCTTTCATTGCTGCTGCTTCTAGGGCTCCACAAAGATTCCCTTGTTGCACTTCGACTGCACTTCCACTCAATGGACAGTTGTACTTTTTTCATCAAGAAAATTCTCAACTTGTGACGCAATGCATTAAATCTACTGAGAGAGAAGAGAAAAAAAACTTTGTTATGTTCCAGCTAATTGTGATAATTTTCATATTGTACACCAGGAATTTCGTATGACCTTTTTCGAGAGCCAAATTGATTGATGCAGTGAGGAAGATACAATCAGGAAGGAGGATTTCCTGTTCCTTGTATCTAAAAATATTCTCCAAAGGCTTTTTTCACCAGCTGCTCATTGATCGAGCCCTCATGAAATTCTCACACATTATTCTCTCTGTGATACCTATATTTTATAAAAAAATTGAATAAGTCATGGTATTACGTCAACAATATCTGGAATTCTTGATAGCAAAGTGGAATAATTAATAAGAGCTATTTGAATAGCATTGAGAGTAAAAATGTTTTGGGTTGCCTTTAAACTCTCGCACGTGCGCGTGCCATTTCGGTCTTGCTCTAAAATTAAACGTAGACACCCTCTTCTCCTTGACTACGTGTACATTTTATATGCTGGCAATGGCATAGCTACCCTTGGCCCCGCTCGTTCGTGCTGTACAACACTTGGAGTAAGACAAAAAAAAATAAAAATAAAAATAAACGTACGAGTGTAAGTGAGATAGAGTCGTCTTACCATTAATGTACATAAAACAGCTGCCAAACGGAAGTGGTGCAAAAGAGAGAAGCCCAACCGATGGATATATTCCCTTGTGTATGTGAGAAAAAATATATACAAAAGGTAACCCCTGAGGGGTGGGTTAAAATGACGATAGAGTGAGAGGGCAATAAAAACTGGGCCTGGCACTTCTCAGCAAAGAGGGTTATCGTCACACCCTGGGGTAAAACCCTAATATTTCATTCCAGACCACTTTTACGATATTTTTAATCACTTTATTCAACACTCGAATTTTTTTTTCCCTTCCACCATCACCACCAATGACAAGATGTGAATTTTGTTTAGCTTCATTGAGAAAAAAAAAATAATTAGAGTTTTCATCTGATAGGCAAACAATTTCCTGTTGAAAATATATTTTTATGCACAAGTATTCTCTTTTGTCAAGGTGTAATTTACTTCAACAACAATCAACTCGTGTAGCAAATAATTTCTCCAAGGAGTGACGAAAACACGAGATTCAAACTTCCGTTTCACGTTTACACGCAACGCTTCAGTGTCCATCGGAAGGGGGTTGAATAACGTTTTTTTTTTCTCCTTGTGGAATTTCGTGCGATAATGACCGCATTAAGTACCTCTGCAGCCACGTGGTGGTGTTGTACACCTGCTCAACCCTCCAAAATCCATCAGAGTGATACACATAGATATATATATATATATTTTTTTTTTCTTTCTTCAATTCAGGACGAGTTTGGATCGCACGTTGTGTACAAACGATTGAATAAAAACAAAACAGTAAAGTGGATATTGAATTGAGCGGTACTCCAATATAAAAAGTTGAAGTGGTTGGGGTGCGTGTGATGCCTCACCCTTTTTTTTTTTCCACTGAGCAGAGGAGCATCACTGTAGTTGTCCGCGAGCCAGGACGAACGGAACCGGGATACGGACAGATGTTGAATTCGTCCATCCGACGACGACGTGCCCTCGATCGTCTATTGTATTGTAACAAAAATAATGTTGCGGTTCGTCGATTCACTGTCGAGTGAATGCTCTTGAATTACTGATGAATGAAGAGAAAATTGCGTTTACCTATGATGCATAATAATAAAATCGTTTTTTTTTTTTTTGGGGTGGTTGGGAGAGTCGAGGACACCTGGGAATAGAGAGTTTTTCATTATCACTATCAGCTGAGCTTCAATTCAAAAAGCTCATTTTATTTGGGGTGAACAGATGATATGAATCAAACTGGATTGTACAGGTCTCTTTTAAGACGATTAAAATAATCCCTCCACCAATCTCTCTAAAATTACGCCAACGATAATAAACAAAGATGAATGCTTTATTGTTCTGTTTAGTGTTTTGATGAGATTTTCATTCCAACGAATTCGCGGAAGGCCTTCGAGACAACATTGCTCAGATGTTTTCCATTGAATTTCTTCCAGTAGCTAATGAATGAGAGGAGTCAATAATAAAAACCAATCAATAACCACAGAGACCCCTTTTGCAGATACTAAATGCAATGTGAGATACTCAAGGGACATCGACATTCCACGATAAACGTTCATGAAAAGAGGAGAGGTGATCCTGTACAACCGCAAAAGAGACTCGTAGCCGTTTTCTCGTCTCCATATACGTATTTGCCCTGGCTCGAATGTTGTTTCGCCCTTCACAAGACTCTTCCATCTTTCTCATGAGTTTAATACATACGGTTTTGCTCAGTTGAAGTTTCATACTTGCCCATTAATACGTGTGTAACCATAAGACATCAGTGGTAGACCGAAAGAGTAATTTGACGTTGCGGTTTTGCTGGCAGGCAGTAAAAGACAGTATGACTCTTACATGTGACAGGAAATTTTCTTGTGTACATTTAAACAAACTTACTAGTTATATATATTTTCTTCTATTTTTTTTTTTCAAAGCTTGTATTCAACCAAATAAGGAAGCCATAGGCTCTGGTGCTGTGAGACGATATAAGCGATGAACCAAGCAGTTCATCGTCCCCTATAAGCTTGATGCTGACGGCCTCAGCGTGGTGGCTATTGATTCTCTTTCTCGAAAAACCCATGAAAAACTCACCGAGTTGGTACTCAATGTCGTGGCAAAGCCAACCAATACCACATAGACACTCTGTGACCAATGTTTAATGCGTTCAAGTCGTATACCACAAGTCCAAAGTATACTTCAATTCTTGATATTCAACTGTATGTTGTATACCCATCCTCAAGTACAGTAAGCATGGGTGGGCGAACCAGTTTTAACCACCACAACCACAAAACCGACAAGTCTCCCTGTACCTTTCAACATGACTGTTCGCTATTTGACGAAATCGATACGATCACGGATAATACTGTACCGCATTGTCCGCCGCAAGGGTAAAACGATAGTTAATTCATCGGGAAAGGAGAGAGCATATTTAAGATAAAAATTCCCTTGGCAACGAATGCCTTTTAGGAGGAAACTAAATGAATGGGCTTAACTTGGCTTACATCCACTTGGCTTCTGTATACCATCTTCAGGAGGAGAGAAAAAAAATTTTTACGCATTGCTGTGACAATTTTGGAGCTCATCCAACTAACGTACCATTTCACTCTGACAGTTAAATTCCTTTTTTGGACAGAGGTGTGTACACTGATTCTATTTATTTAATTTATCTTTAAAAGTATTTTTATTTATTTTTTCCATGGGGAATGAGTCAATAATTCCACCGACACGGAGATAATTTCTCATTAGATAGTGAAAAGAATTCTGAGTGACAATTAATGATCCTGGAGTCATCGAAAATAGATAAGCATTGGCATGAATTTTTCAAAAGAGTTTCGTTAAAAATTACCAAGTCCGCACGACAAAGTGGCGCTTGCTGCATCAAAAATTACTGAACCAATCCAGCAAAATTTCATGTTTGACCTTCAGATTTTATTCAGATCTGTTTACTTTTCTGTACACCCTACGAAATGTCTCGTGTTTAGTGGAGAAGTTTGGTACTTTATAAGGAGAATTTTTCTCCGTGGAGAGTTCCACAGTCGACAAGCCATGAGTATTGTTCTGTCTCTGACTATTGGTTAAAATCCTATTCAAGAAAGCTCATACACATAAATGAACATCGTTAGAGTCGAAAATATCTCGAAAACGCGTAAGACTGATTCCTCATTGGTCAATGGCAATAGGTATGAAGTTGGTTAGGTTTCACCCGGGAAATTTGAATAAGTGAAAATCCACACTTACACAGCACGCGCAGCGCGCTTCACTGTCTCGTCTAAACAAGAGAATTAGAGAACAATGGCTCAAACTTGACAAATCTCAATTCATTTGACTGACGCATCAAAGTGTCATTCTTATTGACGTGAGAACATTCACAAGCATAAATAAATGATTTTATCTATACTCAACAGAAGAGATAAACAAACATTCACCTTTTCTTCACTCGAGTGTCAAAATAAACACGAATGGAAAATACGTTAATCGTGTCATGTCTCAGAGGTCAATGGAACGTTAAAAGAAAGTGTCGTGACTTGTGAAAAAACCGGACGGAATTAATTAAGCAATTGAGGACGCAGAGAAGAGATCATAATATGACATCGTTAAGAGGTTAATTTCCAAAATTGAAGGCGAACCGAGTCAATCCAAGAGTTAATACAAGAGTCAGTCAACGTCAAACGTTGAGAAGTGAGAGAGATGATGAGGTTGTTAAAAACATTCTTAACGACGATGGAATTATAGGAGAAGTGATATGATTATTATGGTAATATTGCGTAGGATCAGGTTTAGTAACGGCAGGAAGAGTTTTCGAGGGAGGAAGAAGCCCCGCGTAGAAAGAAGACGAGGAAAGGGTATCTAATATCGAAGGGAATATTGGGCTTCCTGCGGGGCTAATGTTTCCCCAGAAAATATATATTTTTCTCTAATTGAAACGGACATGAGATGACAACTACAATAGTCACTAGACAAGTTTAATTTCCGGCTCGAAGGCATCTGATGTTTTATTCTTTTATATGAGGCGCCCTGTTATTGTCCGATATCACTGGCCGAGACGCCTCGTCATCTACCATGCGTTATCTTCAATATCAGCGATAGCCTATCAAACAGTTCTTGTCGGCAAATACGAAATAATTACTTGCCGAAGAGACTCAGAGAGGGGGAGGGGGGGGGGGGGAGAGAAATGGGGTGCGGTGAAAATCAAAGATCGTGAAACGATTGTAGAGTGGAAACTGCGACACTTGGGATGAATGTGAAGAGAAGAGGAGGGTCGTTGCACTGTACGATGAACGACCCACGTATATGCATGGTCAGCGGAGCTGAGCCATCATGCCAGGCTGGTTGTACGGTCGAAGGGCAACTGTATTCTAACTTTATAAATTTTAATTTTTAATACAGCCTCTTTATTCATCACACAACAATGCCCGCGAAGGCACTTGAATATTTACCCTGTCGATATTCAAAAAAAAAAAAAAAAAAAATGATTTTTCTTTCTCAAACATCAATTCCTCATTCATATTGCCTGTTCCAAGTTTCCCATGAAAACAAATATAGATGTTATTCTTTTTTCTCTCGTGAAAATTGGAGAAAAAAGCAGTGGGAAAATCGGTAATTACTTTGAAGTGGTTTTTTTATGACCCCCCCCCCCCCTTCTAAAATAAAAATCTGTTTATTTGAATATATACAGAGAACCGAGGAATAGCTGAGAGGGGACAAAAAGGCCTTTTGTCAATTCACGTTTTGACGTTGACGACAAACACGCGTTCCAGTCATGAGAAGAGAAATGAGAACAATAAAGTTGATTCTTAGAAATGAACAAACACATCAAAATGAAAGAAAGAAAAAAAAAAACACGTGCTCTTTTATTTCTCTCATTCGATTCTTCATCAGCTAAATTGACACTGGCTTTATTCACTTTTTTTTTTTTTTCCAGCGGAATCGGACATATGCACATTTGCACTGAGAAAGGAACACTTCAAAGCGTCACGAGAGCCAATAACGGGTATCTTTGGGTCTGTTACGAGGCCTCGTGCGCTTCAAGAATTGTACGATGCTGCAGCAACAGTTGCTGTACGAAATTTGGATAGTCTCAGAAGGGACAAGGATGGAAGTTCCATGGAAATGTATCTGTGCACTCCAGTACTTGGAAAAAGGAGGAGGGACCAGAGCCTGGATATTGAGTCTAGAGTGGTGAGTGCTTTTTTTTTTCCTTTCTCATCTCCTCATCTGTATTACGCAGACCAATCTTTTTCCCCAAATTAAAAACATTCCTTCCTCACATTTCCCAATTATTTTTAATGGGAAAAGAGGAAGATAAGATAATGCGTGAATGTACCCCACCTTGAAGATACTCGATCTTCAACGATCTGAATTCTCGGAAACATCAGCAGGTGTAGGGGGAGGGGGGGGGGGGGGGAGGAGGATGAGGAGGAGGTGGTGGTGGTGAAGGTTACTCCAGGGTGGGCGCAAATCTTGAGCGTTGACAAACAGCAATAACAGGGCACGAGTGAGAACGGGGCGGGTGGGCCCTCTCTCTCTCTCTCTCTCTCTCTCTCTCTCTCTCTCTCTGGTCCAGTGTACTCACGGTCCAATACGTCTCTCTTTCAGCTTCTCAACTTGAGAAGAACCGAACGTAAAAAAAAGAAAATGATAAATGAGAGAGGGGGGGAATGGGAGGGAAGAATGAGAGAAGAAAAATAAAAAAACCTAAAAATGCTGACGCGCGGTTTCGTACATGATCTGGCAACGCTGGAATTCCTCCCACTACGTGTTATAGGGTTTCTCTTGGGACGCGTAACGAGTCTCAAGGTGTATGGCTACAAGGAACCTTGGACACTAACGGGTGTCCAGATAATACCTGAATGGTCCAGGGGCATCCAAAATATATTATCATCCATTTCATTACATTCACTTCATTCATTGCCATGAAAAAAAAAAAAAATGAAAGGCCATCCATTTCAGGGATAAAGTAATTTTCATTCCTTATTTTTTTTTTTCTCTTTTTTTTTTTAACTGATGAAGCTGAGATGAGACAACACGTGTTTCCCAGCAATGTTTTAAAAATTGTTACGCAAGGATGCAAAGAGTGAAAGGGTGGGTAACTCGATCATCTCAGCAGATGATAGACGAGTTACTCGCGTTCCCTCTCTTTCTCTCGTGATACCAGTTTCCGTATGCTTATGTAGGTAAAAATGCCCTCCACTGAACCACAGTCTACCACGAATTCTGCTACTGACAGATTACAGATAAACCTGTTTACTCACTTGGCAATATTTGCATTGTGAATTTGTTGGAATATTTTTTCTGAATTTTTTTTTTTTTCTCTCAAGCCTGCGGTTCTGGATGACTTGAGAAGGTGGACGTCGACTGAGGCTCTTGGGGACATCACGGTAGCACCAGACTGTGCGTCAAGAATATTCCAGGACCATGTTACGGATGATGCTGTTGATCATAAATTGCCGAGTCCAGAGGAGCAAGTTCAGGCAATTGCGCTAAAGTATGTCTTCATTAATTTGAGATTATTTATTTCCTTCAACGTATTTTTTTTTTCAACTGCGTAATACGTGGAATAAGAGTAATGGATTACCATTTTCTCACATTCATCATAGATTTATTTACATTACATTTATCGAGAAATGAAAATCACACGAGTAGATAGACAATTATTTTTGTGATTAGTGGAGATTGGAGAATCAATGAGGAAAAATTAATGGATTAATCTTGTTGCTGGATTAGATTCCCAGCGGAAATAGTAGCGGTAGATGTGAGCGGTCGTGGTTTTGCACGAATGTCTATGAGAAGGAGATCTCTGCTATCTGCACGGGCAACAGGTGAAAATCAGGATGCAAGCGTGAAACGTAGATCACGACCGCGCAGACAGAGGGGAAAGAGACGAAACACGATAGCTGGAACGGACAGAAAAGAGATTCGTCGAGCAGTTGGAGAGTAAGTAATCCTTTTTATTCCCCCTCTCCCTTTTTTTTTTTGCTAATCCAAGTGAGCTCAAATTTCTCTCTTTATCAATTCTTTTTTCCTTGAATCCTATAAAAAAAAATTTATATTTTTATCGCATCAGGGAGCTGACAACGAACGAGGCTGACGCTGAGGCGAGAGAGGATGAGATTATATCAGTGGACTCCCCAGGCAGAGCTCACCGTTCAGCTAGTACGGATATACTCGGTAAAAAGGAGTCACCAATGGAGAAAAAATGGCACTTTGACACATTGAAAGCCTGGGGTATGTCGCGTCTCAAGTTAATAAGCCCAAAAAATGATGAGAACAAAATGGAAAAAATTTCACATGAATTATCAGTTTCGTGTGACGATACAAATGTCTATGAAATGATAACTACACAGCGTAGAAAGAGGGATAAATCGCACGAGAGAAAACCGAGTTCATCGAGCTCCAGTGGTAAAAGTATTGCATCGAGTATTGCTGTTTCAATACCAATGCCACAGAGACCAGTTAAATTGCGTGAATGTGCAGCACAAAAGCGTGAAAGAAGGAAAGGAGGAAATAATCGTGATGATCCACCGCACTCGAGTTCTGGTAATTGGAGTGCATCATCAGAGAGTGGTAGAGCAAGTATAGGTAGTGAAACAACGACAAATCCACCAAGATCAACGACAATTGCATCAACTGGGACTTGTTCAGTATCATTGAGTCATGTTAGAAGGCTACGGGGTAGAGACACATCAACATCGTCATCTGTAACATCCGAGGGAACTCTAACACCAGATATTATTCAAGATATTGGGGTTATTCCATTTTCTGATGATGGTGAGGGAGAAGGAGAGACTTGTTCAGTTTATTCGTGTGATACTGAGGGATATTACACGTCTTTCCACATGGATTCGGGATTGAAGACACTGAGAGAAGAGGACGGAGCACCACAAACTCCACTTGTTAAATCCAATGAAATAAGTCCAGATTCTGTATCACCTGTGGTGGAGAATGAGTACGAGTTATTTGGACGTGGTTCTACTTCAACAACTACCAGTTCAGCTGGAACTGTTTGCACTGCTCTTCTGGCACCACCACCACCAGAGAGAAAATCCAGTCTTACTGTCGTAGCAATGGTAATTTATTTTTAAAAAAATGAGTCAACTCAAACTCATAGCAATTTTCGGATAGATATCTCTGAATTGAAGGGAAAAATTACAAAATTCTCCTAAAGGCTTTTTATTTACTACCAAAAAGACTATAAAAAAATTGTTATAACTTTATAAGATTTTGAGATATTTGAATAAAATAATTAAAGAGATTTACTGGAATGAATTTTTTTTATTTCAGGTTCATGGACAGAATAAAAATGGTGGAGAATCTCCAGACAGTGGACATAATACCTCCTCATCACCAGTAGAATCAGCCTCGAGTCCTGCTTGCACAGCAAGATCATGTTCAGAGCTAGAGTATTCAGAATCCAGTGATCTTGAGGGATGCGATAGAATCGAGAGAATAAGATCAAAGACTGCAATTAATACTAGTAGAATTCCGTCCATGTGTGTCATAACACCACCAGGATCTGACGATGAGAACAGCAAAGAGACATCTCCTGAGTCTACAACATCAAACAAAAAATCTGATAATATGGAGACAAAGGTTAATAATAGCCCTGGTGCTGTTCTCATGTCAGCAACAGTTGGTACTTCAAAAATGGAAGTTATCAATGGTGAGGATAAAAATTTATATGCCACCGTCCAGACAATCGATCCAAAGACTAAAGGGACACAAGCAGAGAGAACACACTTTAAAACAAGTCCTCTCAGTGGAATGTTGGGTAAAATTCGTGGTGTTTTACCATTGACTCGTAAGCAACTAGGAAAGACTGAAATTATTCCACAGATACAAACAGCCAGTCACAATGACTCTGGCGACTATGTTACCATAGCCGACGTGAGGAATAATAATGACAAAGGTCGTAATGCTAATCAATTGATCTATTCGAATGGTGAATTATTCGATCAAGATCTCAAAGACACTGAGTACGTTAGTTTAAGTGAATTACCCAAGAAACCAGATTCTTCTTTGGAGAGGAAGCGTCAGGGAGCGAGAGTCACTCTTGACTCTGAGGGAAAAGTTGTTTACTCGTCGGACAGTCTAAAGAGGCGAAAGGGAACACACACGACGTTCAATCCTGGTAAGAAACAATGAACAATTCTTACTATATCAAATACAATTTATTTGATATTGATGAAAATTTAAAAAAAAAAATTCTAGGTCCATTTGTGAAAGAAACGGGTTCTACACCATCACCCACAGCCTCACCAATGTTCCGACGTGCCCAGCCCCAAATTCGTGCTGTAACAACAAAACAGTTGGATCGTACACCAACAACACGCTCTGGTAAACTTGTGATACGTGCTGGAAAGAGTCCCGAACGTACAACAGAAAAAATTGAACGTGAACAAAAGCAAACACGTGGTGCCTATGTCAACGTGCTGAGCGAGGAAGGTAAGAGGATGGAACATAATGGTGTACATGAGTCAACTGATAGCACCAATGCCACTGACTGTAACAGGGGAAAATTACTAAGGACATTGACCTCGGATACGTGTCATTTTGATAATGAAACAATTAAAACTCGCGTGGATACATTGAACTCAAAAGAGAATGATTATTGTCCTGAGAAATTACGTGCTAAGGGAAATACACCGAAATTAACGAGAAAACTTTTAATTTCTGATTTCGAATCCTCCCCCAGTACTAGTTTATTCAATTTCAATCATCAAGATACCAAAATTGTGACGGAAATCCCTGAAAATATATTGTCGTTAAATCGTGATAGGAAAATTAAACGTAGCGAGAGTTACAGAATGGCAAATAGTCCGATAATGTTTATTAAAAAAATATCATGTAATTTGGATAAATCAACAAAAATTATTAGAACAGCTTCGGAAGAATTGAGGGAAGATTTAATCAAGGAGAGAATTAATTATCCTGATAGTGTAGCTAGTCCAACGATATTGGAAAGTAGCAGTGATTTTTCTGATTCGAGTTGGAATAATGGTAATAATTGTCATTTGAGTTCACCCATGAGTCCTCGACCGCGTGCACAGGATCTTGAGCCAGCACGTGTTCTCAAGTATTCGAGTACCGACACAGAAATATGGTAGTAATCGATGATAATGATGATTAAAAAAATCATGTCCCAAGAGGTCAATAAAGTGTTATCTATGTGCCCATAATTCAAATGACTGTTGCTTCGGTTGGGGGTCTACGAGTCCATCGATATATGTTGTGATACGACCTTCCTTTATCCCTTATCAACCGCATTTGACTTGCATGGTTCAACAATTGTTCAAGTTGCGTCAGTCATCGATGTTTATCCCGTGTGATTACTAGATATATATGTAGCACAGATTGCAGAGGAAATTTTCCCCTACTCTACTTTTTTTATTTACTCTCATCAGGAAGGGTTTTGTGCTTGACTCGAGGGGGGGATATATTGAAAATTCCGACCATCAATCGACTAGTGAACGCCGACGGGTTGAAACAACTCTATCCACTCATTTGCTCCTAGACTGTGATAAATTTTTTTTTTTCTCTTCCTCTCTTCATATTAGGACATAATCGCTATGTTCGGGATTTTATTTCGTGAGAATGGAATCAAGAATGAGTGGAAATTGCTGTTGTTGATCTGTTGAAGGCCACGAAAGAAATAGATAACGTGTGTCAGTGTGGGAGGGGGGGTTAAACAAGTGGAACTCACGTTTCGGTAGACAAACGGTCGCCGAACGTTGACTTTCGCTAATCAAACAGATCAGGTTGGAGTGTGCGGGATTGATTTTTTTTTTTTTGATGAGTAAATATTTACATGGAAAAATGCTGGCCAGACATCTCTTGTTTCTAGCAACTCGCCGACCGCGTAAGTCCACTATAATCATTTCATCAAGTTGTAATTAACCACCTTTGAGGGATTTTTTTTTTTGCAATAATGACTGCCATAATGGATGAACAATGGTGATTTTTTCTTTTCCTTTTCCCAATTTTTTCGAGTCATTCATTGTTTTCATAATAATGTGGGAAAATTTTATCACAAAGTATTTTTCCATGTCTGTATAGTGATTAAAAATTGCACAACAATTGGGATAAAAATAATTTGTAACCACATAATTGAAATTTATATTCCAAAATTAGAGTCAAATATACATATTTTGGGGAGTATCTCGATGATAAAAAATTAAAAATTGAGACTTGTTGATGACAGATGGCTTTCAAACTCCCAGTGATTGAATAACCACACTTGATTATCGGAATAATTGTGTGAAAAAAATAAATGCCTTATTTCATACATAGGTCATACCAATCTCTGAATGATCGCACGTGCAGTATTAGAGGCGATTAGTGATTTAGCTTATGACCCCATTGTCAGTGAATTACACAGCCGGCAGAGATCAATATTGCACAATCATGTAACGCCTTGATTTCTTTTAAAAAACGGATTATCGCGAATATTCTCGATTATAATAGGCATATTAAGGAGATAATGTATCCACGTGATTTCGGGACTAGAATTACCTCATTTTATAATTGAAAGATCAATTGTGTCAGTTGATAGTGTCGAAAAGATTGTTTTTTTTTTTTATATATAATTGTCAGTGTACAGAAAAAAGATAAAAAATGTAGTTTGAATTTAGCACTGCTTGTCAGTCGCTCCCTGCAGCGCATGTCATTAAGATCACGGCTAAAGAATCATATATAAATATTTGAATAAAAGCCTGCTAGCCTCATGCTGTGAGTATGCGTCTATTTATTGACTAACAGCAACTAACGTGTATAAATTATTTTTATCATGAAAATCACTCGAAAATTGCTTGGACTAATACTTGGACGCACCCTTCAGCCTGGGGTAGCAAGCTCATACGTTCACAACATTCTGTGTATAATTGTAAATGGTTTTTGTGTTGTATAATTTATTTCCAAAAAATATTCATCATTCCATAGTTTTCCTTTGTCCATATAACGTAAGTAGTCTAATACCATCTCCCCGAGACAGCGTCTACCCCACTCCTCGGCCCCTGGCACCAGTGTGAGAGAGAGAAAAGATGTTCCCCCCACCATGTGTGGCGCCAGCTGTAGGCCCCTCTGTGGATGCCCCCACCCTTTTTTTAAGCCCCCGCTTGATGTGAGGCCCCCTGTGAGGGGTTTAAAGAGTTGGGATGCAACAATTGAGATGAAAAAATATTTATTTAATAATTATTGCGATTCATATTGAGAAATACAATGTTGATTTTTTTTTCACAATGCGCTTTCTGTACATTCAATTAAGGACTCATCTGATTTAACAGGCAATAGCCATTTTTTTATCTGCCTGGCTTTAGTGACAGCGCAAAACCCATGATCGATATCACTTTTCATACCGTGTAATAAACAGATTGTCTTAGTGGGATGTCGTTTGATGAATATATCCCAGTTATGATGAAGCTCCAAATTTTTCACCTCTCTGCATAATAATTTTCTAAGAAACAAACGTGCTTCTTTACCAAGTGTGATATACTTTCAGAGATATAAAAAGAAATGTGCACTCTATCGCTCCACGTAACTAAATGAGGGATATAATGATAATCAGTATATTATATATCAAATCGAAATAGTCATATGGCATCTATTTGTAGACACCATAACGCAGAATCCCCTCTCCAGAGTATTACCCCCACTATCTACGTGTAGGAGGGTTGTTTTATCCAAGGTCCAGAAAAACTGGTCATTCAGTATAAACAGTGCAATGGATATCCGTCAACTCTTACAATGGCGTTCGCGTAATCCTAATACTCATCATCTCAAAGTACAAGTAACTGAATCTTTAAAAATTCAACAGAATAAACAATGTTTTGGCGCCGTGGTAGAGAAAGTGCATCTACACGAAGAAAATACCTGGCGTCTGAAAAGTACGATGAAATATGAGACACCTATAATTGATTTTGAACACGTAATATGTGCTCCTCAGTCAATAAATGGATCACACGTATCTTTGAAACGTTAACTTCCGGGACTTGTGAGTATTGCAGTGGCATCTCTTCTACACATGGAAAATTGAATCCTGACGACCCGGGAGAAATTAACTTGGCTATTAGCATCATTGAACAATGTCCCCACATCATGTTTTTTGCCATTAATTTGAGATATAAAAGAGCCATACTACATACCTTAAATAATGCTAGGGCGTATGGTGCTGGTCTGTTTGATGTAGGGTTCATTGTATATTCATATGGACAGAAAAACAAAGGGAGAAATCTGATTAATGTGGAATTACTAAATTTGATCTTTTCAAAAGACGGTCGTTTCGAGACATCCCATATTTTCCTACCTGGACGACCAATAGGGGAAGTTTCTTACATGGGACAAGTGTTAAAATCCGATAGGAGTGGGGACTACGAAGATGAAAAAGTAGTGGGGGTAAAAAGGACTCCCTGGGGAAAAAATATAAGACGAAAGTTACACAATTAATTGAGTAGCGAGCCCCCACGAACCAAAAAAAAATGGAGTTCAAGTGTGTTGGAAAAAAGTATTACACTGACGCGTCAAAGGATGCAAAGTTCTCTAGAAAAGTGATGAAGTCCAATTGTATCATATCAACGACATTTGTTGAAAATCCAATTACGAGGGAATTTGAACAAGTTAAAGAGGATTTTTGTGATGATGAATCCAGGCAGATAAAAAAATGGCTATTGCCTGTTAAATCAGATGAGTCCTTAATTGAATGTACAGAAAGCGCATTGTAAAAAAAAAAATCAACATTGTATTTCTCAATATGTATCGCAATAATTATTAAATAAATATTTTTTCATCTCAATTGTTGCATCCCAACTCTTTAAACCCCTCACAGGGGGCCTCACATCAAGCGGGGGCTTAAAAAAAGGGTGGGGGCATCCACAGGGGGACCTACAGCTGGCGCCACACATGGTGGGGGGAACATCTTTTCTCTCTCTCGCACTGGCGCCAGGGGCCGATGAGTGGGGGTAGATGCTGTCTCGGGGAGATGGTGTTAGACTACTAACGTAGTTATTATTTTTATCATTATAAATGTTTTCCAACACATGATGATTTTTTGACTCTTATATTCACCTGTAATTATTCAGTAACACAGTGGGAAAATATCGATAATTATGATGAAAAAATAGACAAAGGAATGCTCCAAGTATTAACTGCACTTATGTCATTCGTTCATGTTTGCATCTTTAATTACATTGCACGTTTATTTTATCTCACGATATCAGTACATTAAATTAAAATGCTTTGTTATTTATTTTTATCACAAAATCGATTTTTCCCACAGTTTCATTCGCAATTTTTTGTGTTAGAGAAAGTTTTCTCTTTTTTTTATCATAACTGTTTACTTGTACGTTAATAGATTTTTTTTATTGAAATTTTCCATCTGCACATTTTATTTTCATTGTGATATTTCATCCCTCATTATACTACTGCACATTCTTTTTTTTTTGTCATATGTGTGTATCAATGTATATATACATGTTTAATAGAACTCACTCACGTGTATATATTAGGTACATTGCACAAGTTTTTTTTTTCTAGATAATAATTGAGCACTCATTTTAGTTGTGTTTAGCATCCTTTATTTCAAAGAATGCACATGTGTGTATTAATCATTAATATAATGCATTTGTATGCGGGTATGTTCAATAAATAACCACATCTTATCTTGGCTCAGCACTGGGTGAGTACATTATACCATTATTCGAGTAATAAAAAGAAGAAAAAAAAAACATGAGCTTAAAATTGCACAATAAACGGCTACTGCTACCATTGTATTATTGGCTTTCAAAGATAATGGTTGCATGATTTACTATACGTTGAGAAAAATAACAAAAATTTCATGAGGTGTTTAGTTTGTACTGAAGGAATAATTATTTCTTTTGTTCCAGACAATGCGTTGCTAGTTATATCATCTGAATCGACATCGTCCCAGGCAATTCCACAATTTCCACCGCCATATATATCACCCCCTAAACCCCAAGAGTGGCGACTACGCCAAGAGGATATCAATAAATCTTCAGATAAAGATTCAAAAGAATGCCAGAACCACTCACATCATCATAATATTCCTCATCAGAGAATAGCACACGATCCAAGACACTTCATTGGTAGAAAACCAGTGTTTACGCCAAATCAATATTATACGCTGCCAAATCGGAAACCCCACGGGGAAATAAGAGATCCGATTCGATGTGTTACGCCAGATATCACCAGGGGACTTGGCAAACAGCAGAATAGCCCAGCGGTAAATGATTGTCAAAATTTACATGGTAATCGACACTTAATATCCGCTCCTATGGACTCGCGCAATAGGTAAATATTATTATTAAATTTATTATTCATTTCATGTTAAAAAAAAAACCTGTCTCCTGCTATTTTCCCCTAAAACTCACCATCGAGATGATTCAACTTTGATAAAGATGAGAAGAAAAAAAAAACTTCAACTAATTGTCGATTGATTTTTTATTCAGGTTCTTCGCACCGCTAGGATTGACCGCCCGGGGATACCGATTCTTTGCGTCATCCCCAGTTGACCAACACGAACGGCCAATGACCGATGGTCCGAATCATCCTACCATATCACCAATAACGAGTAAACCATCAGTAAAATCAAATCCCACTGTTGCACAAAGATTATCAACACTCGCTGGTAATCCATATGCCTACTCAACACCAACACTCAGTACCAAAGAGCCAAACAGCGATTCTGCATCAGTAGCATCGTCTTCTGGCAGAACAACACCAACCAATGGATTATTATCACCCACAAGGAGTACAATGTCAAATGAAGAATTATTCACAGCTATTCATAAATCAAAACGAAAGCTCAATATCAAAAATGATGGAGAGACTTTGAGTGATAGCACAAAAAGTTTGGATAGAAGATTCAGCCAGACTGGTACAAGACACAGTTGGAGCCCAGAGTCTGCTAGTACACCTGAGGTGAGCATTACCAGCAATAGATGATAATCCGTCAATTTTACTTGGAAAAAAGTTTTTGAAAAATAGATTGCGCAATTTTTGTAGAGAGATCTCTTCTAAAAAACAAAGTGAGATATACGAAAAAGATATTTTTACAATTCTTTATAATAATTATTTTTCCCAGGTTCCCCCTACAATCTCTTCTACTTCATCAACCTCAAGAATGGATTTTAAACGTCTTCTACTCCAACAAAGCACGAAGATGGGTCCCAGTCGACTATCAGCAGCGGAACAATTAAAATTATCCCGTCAACAGTGTCAACAACAGCACCAACCTCGCAGTCATCATCAGCCCCCTCCATCACAGCCTTCTCTAGCAAGAGCATTGAGCCCTAGGTCAGTCTGGAGATTTCAAACGCCACGAAGTGACGTTCTATCATCAACAATTGTCGAGGACGCAGCTGCTGAGGAAAAAGCCATGGAATTATCTCCAGAAAATCAAATTCACAATGTTTATGGAAGACTGAGAAGTAGGAGACAATTGGACTTGTGTCCAATATCTCCAATTCAAAAACTTGATCATAAGTCAATTACTCAATGTTATTCTGAAATTTCACAGAGACCTTTTAATAATGACAATCGATTGAGTTCTGCAATACCGATAGAGTCGTATTCAGAAATTGAATCACGTAGAGCAAGGAATCAACGCGCCAGAGCTGAATTTTTAGCAGGAGCATCATCAATTAGTAGCAATCACTATCCTATGGGATCCAGAGCTCGTTCTGAATCACCGAAACAACCATCAGGAAGTACCAAGAGTGTTGCAAGAAGCCCCAGTGCTCCAACTCTCGAAACCGCACTTTAAATTTAGTCTTTTGATTTTAGTAAAGAAATGATGCGAAATAAGTTAACTCAGCTCCAGATTGAGTCTTAGATAAATATCTTGGAATCTGAGGGACATAGAGACATATTCATCTAAATTTCTTTGGTAAAGAATGAAAATAATAATTCCCTATCTTTTTCAGATTGCGAGAATTTCAGCAAAAAATTTAAAGTGAAATTGACTCGTCGCGTTTCGATAATTCACTACTGATTTCATTTCGTTCAACAAAAACTTTTTCAGTATTTTTTTAATCTCGATTGGCTGATGAAAATTGTATTTAAATTACATGGGGAATGTCCAAGAAGAGTTCATGGACAGCTTAACGCCTGTATATATATTTATACGATAGATTAATTTTATTGCGTTGTGTGCAAAAAGAAATCTTTACCTATTCATAACGATATTTTATCCATAATTATATGCTGGATATGCAAATTACATTTAGAAACAAAGTGCCTATGAAAGTGTAACGCGCTTTAGCGTTCTCATTTCATTTCACAAGTCAATTTCGATTTTGTTTCTTCTTTTTATTTATTAATTTATTTTGTATTGACAATCGAATATATTCTATTTTATATCGTCATTTACGGAAACTTGTAAATATATAGAGATTTATATTCTATATTAATTATTTAATTTCATTTTTACCCATCTGTCATACATACTGCATCAACATGTATTTATTTTTCCATTTTTCTCGTAAAAATTGTTCTGATTTGTGGAATATGGGAATTTATTCACGAATGCGTGCTTTCACAGCTTGTAGTTTGCTCATGGAAGTTAATGAGGGAGCAAAGTTTTTAATATTTACACAACTTTTTGAGAATCTAGTTGAAAGAGAACTGTTCAACAGGATTACCCTGTTACAATCGTAGGATCTCAATTAATGTTCTTTTCTTTTGAAGGAGCATCTATTGAATGAAATCCCCCATAAATCCAGTTATTTATGGTAATATTGTGGAAAAGAATTTTTGCAACATTTATACGAAAATCTCATTTTTGTACACATCCATTGATGAGAAGTAATAAAAAAAGTCGAATTTTTACGAATACTTATATAAATGAAAACCTCTAGATCAAGAATTAAAACGGTCAAACAGTTTAGAAACTGTTTGGTAGGAACACAACACCTCTCCCGGGGAGTTGTACCAAATTTAATTGGTAATCGAGAAAAGCACTCACCACTGCAATAAAACGCATTAAAACCCTGCGGTGCTACGACTGAACTATACCCAAGTTGTGCGAAGTCTATGTATAATTCTTGTCGCCCACAAAGTGTTTCTGATTTATTCAGCCCATAAAATTCTTCGGATTTTTCTTGTCCACACAGGCGGTCTAACAGTAGATTCCTGATCTGCGAAGTTGTACTTTGGGACTGCCTACATCTTTCCGGTCCCTCTGGTGATAAAAAAATATCGGGAAGAATCGTCGGCTCCGAAAAATAGTTGTCTCCATCCGAGTGAATACGTTTGACTACACGAATTATGGCTTGATTCTCTGATGTAATTGATAATATCGACTGTATGATTATAAACGTGAGTAGACACCAGTGTCGATGATATCCCATGGTTGATAATTTTTCGTGCGGCTGGATAATGTTCGAATATTTATATTTGTGTTAAAAAAAGTTATGAATGGTATCAGTAATGAGATGCTAATTATAAAATTTGAAAAATTGACTAGTTACAGTTACTTACGACCAATGTTATCAGGAGCGAAGAGTGTTATGAATAATAACGTAAAATAATAACACCTAACTCTGGGCCAGAATTCTATTTTTATTTATCTCAAGTTTCAATGATAAAACATGATGTCACGATTTTTCCGGGGTGGGAGACTTATTCAATTAGAGTTTTACTTCGTTTGAAATATTTTTGATAGAATTCTAGAAGCTTCATGTATGAAAAAATTCAATAGAAAATCCTAGTGAATTTGTTGACTGCAATAGGAAATTCTATTGCAACTCTATTCAAAATTCTATCGGTATTCCGCCGATTTCTTTTGGAGATTTTTTTTTATATAAAAATCAACAGATTTTGATTTTTCTATACGTAATTGTGGAGTGACCTTGAGGTGTAGGGAACAATTACGTGACTTTCGGTGATTTTTTACTTGAAATCAAGGGTCAACATCAAACATATTACGAGCATTTCGCCTGAAGAAAGAAGGACAGCAATACTCACTCGCTCAGCCCCATCATTCAATCAATGTCTCTAATCATGAGAAATTAGCTTCTCCCTTTCGCCGGCTAGTCGTTATCGCGTCTTTGGTCCTCATGATGTCCGGATGGGAACTTCATGGAGCCACTCATAAATTATCTCATACATTACAACAATCACATGACTTTGAATTCAAAAGAGTATTCTGTATTTTTATATATTTACAAATATTTTATAAATATCTTCGAATCTAAAAAAGATGTAGAGGAAAATAGGAGCTCTGAAGGGATCCCCCCATCAATATGATTATGATTGTTCGAATAATTTCATATGAATAATGTTTATAATAATTGAATCAAGAGGATCAAATAATAAATATCGAGCAATAATAACAAGAAAATTAAGCGACAAATACCAAAATTTTTATATCGAATTTGAAACGGGAAATAAGTTTAAGATGTATGTTTTTTTTTTTATGTGAGTATGTCGGAGTTTATTAAATAGAATTTTGTTTTCATGCGAGACAATCGGTAAAAAGAGACACAATATTGAATGGGTCCCTTTCGTCTGGAATGCTTGAGTGCCTGATCTCATCTCTCCTCATTGTAGTACCCCTCTGGAAAGTTCCAACGGACTCCGGAATTTTCCATGGTACTTTTAGAGTCCCATTCCAGTTGCAACCCGTTCAAAATGACACTAGTGTTTACAATCACATACATAAGTAATTCGTTTCAATAAGTTTTGCGTGTATGTGAATACATGAGTGGGAATTGACGCATGCGTTTTTCGATAGGGGATTTACTTAATGCTTGAGAGGAGAAGGAGGCGGAGGACGCGGTTATAAAAATCTCTGGCCAAATTTTTAGGTCCATTAGTTGCCGGCCGGCTTTACATCTAGACGCTTTCAACAATTAATTTCTTATTCTTCTTATTAAGTGATCATGTCACTAAACGTTCCGAATATTGAATTTTATAATGGTAATAAGATTCCTAGTTTTGGTTTGGGAACTTGGAAGGTACGTTTTTTTTTCACGAATGATCAACTTTCAATAACTCTCATCGTATATGGCACATTGGTGTATCCTGCACCAATGTCATTCGTTTATTATCGATATTTGAGATTAGAATTTTAATATGTTTTGATTCTTCATGGCAGTCGAAACCAGGCGAAGTAACTCAGGCAGTTAAAGATGCCATCGATGTGGGATATAGACACATTGATTGTGCTCATGTTTACGGAAATGAGAAGGAAGTAGGCGCAGCCCTCAGAGCAAAAATTGATGAAGGAGTTGTTGAACGTCAGGACCTATTTATTACTAGCAAGTTGTGGAATACTTATCATACAACTGAGCTAGTTGAACATGCGATTAAGCAGTCGCTGAAGAATCTTGGTCTTGAGTATTTGGATCTCTATCTGATTCACTGGCCAATGGCTTACAAAGAGGGTGATGAATTGTTTCCGAGCAACTCCGATAGCACTCCGATATTGAGCGATACCGATTACCTCGATACATGGAAGGGCATGGAGGATGTTCTCAGTAAAAGTTTAACGAAGAATATTGGAGTCAGTAATTTCAATTCTGAGCAAATCGAAAGATTGTTGAAGAACTGCAAAGTGAAACCGGTTACAAATCAGGTGAGCTTTTCAATATTTACTGCATCGAACAAAGATTACTTTGATATGGCACATGTCTTTCACATCATTGTATACTCTTTTTAGAATCCTTCAAGATATTCAGTGAAAATCAGACTCATCTCATTTTACCACTTGACTATTGAATTCTAATTCCAATTTTTTTTCAGATCGAGTGTCATCCCTACTTGATACAAAGACCCCTAACGGAATTCTGTAAGACAAGGGATATCGTTATCACTGCATACAGTCCCTTAGGATCTCCGGACAGACCATGGGCTAAGCCAGATGATCCAAAGCTACTTGAAGATAAAAAACTTCTAAACCTTGAAGAAAAATACAACAAAACTGGTGCTCAAATTCTCATTCGATACCAAGTAAGTTGAATCATCTGTTTCAGGTATTTCTCACTATGAAAATGCGCTGATTCATTTATATGAACCATTTTTATTTGTCGTTAGTTGGATCGTGGGCATGTCGTTATACCAAAATCCGTTACGAAATCTCGTATTATTCAAAACAGCCAGGTGTTTGACTTCAAACTTGATAAAGAGGACATCGATTATATCGACAGTTTCGATATTGGAGGTCGCATATGCCCCATGACCGGGTGAGCAATACAACTAAATGTAGATTAAAATCAATAGTGAAGTGGAAAAACGCGAAAAGTTGATTTCAAAAGACATTTTCATGAGAAATGTCCCTCCCAATGAATATCGGCTCTTGACGTTATGTCCTAAAATTACAGATTTCCGAAAGAGATGAGCAATTAACAAAATTTCGAAATTTGACCCATTACCCTTCATCACTTCACTACTGAAATTATTTATCGATAAAATTCTCATCAGATTGGAATAAAAATAATTATTGACTTGTAGGTGCGAGCCAAGCCCTCATTATCCATTCCACATTCCGTTCTGAGTTTCAAGAGTCATTGATCGCTCTTCTGACAGCATAAATCCAGTGATGATACATTCCTTCAATATAATTTACAGAAGCACATAGTAATAATTTTCCATACCCATAAAATCGGAGTTTTTGTTCAGGGTTGAAAAGAAAACAAATTCTAGTACCGATACTTCTTCAAGTGCTTGAATTTATTATATCCAATAAAAAAATTCAAAATATTGTAAAATACTCGTCTCTTTTAATAAATTAAATCTTTATAAAATGATATAAAAAATCTGACATGTTCAAGAAGAGACTAAAAACAAAAAGTAAAGAAGTTCGATAAGACGATCGTACATGAAGTTGGTGAGAAGGGAAAAAGAGAGCAAATACGTAACAATATAAACAAAAAAAAATTGGCTTTATAACACTAATCAGCTGAAATTAAAGAGAAGAAAAATTAATGATTATCGGTATCCAGATGTGACAAAAAAATTCAAAACAATTTTTTTGTGGCATTCAAATGCTTTAATTTCTTTTTTTTCTTAATCTATCTCTTAATCATATAATAAGGTATTGAACTCATACATTCTAATTAATAATTCAATTTCATTTCATTTCATCAAGGGAGAAATTGATCACAATCATCACATTATCTATAGTATGAATTCCTTCCAGATTGAGTCAATAGTATCGTCATATTCCAAAAACAAGAAAAGAGAAAAATTGAAGAAAAATTGCTTAGCTATGCTGCCTAAAATTCAATGTGAATATCAACTTCAAGCCGACATACTCTGATGAGAGGCGCGCGTAGCGCGCCCCAAACCCTAGTTATACAAAATAGCGATATTTATATGATAACTACAACATATCACGATATTTGTAACTTATCTCATAGAATAATACTTTTCCCGTTTTTCATTCTCTTATAAAAGTCAACTATATCTGCTTTATCGATTGACACAACGATAAGATATGGAGTTTAGAATTCTATTGGACAGATATACACTAAATTTTTTACGCATACTCCATATATACCTAAAACTGCAATTCAACATTAGTTTATTCGAAAGGTAACAAATGTCGAATTGGTTTAATCAGTGTGACTATATTGTTTTGAAAATAAGAAAGTATAATGTCATCTCGAGTTACATTTAATAATGGTAACTCTATTCCAGTTTTTGGATTAGGTACATGGAAGGTGAGAACAACAATGAAACATGATTCATCCGGTAAACTCATTCAAATATGTACATATTGAATTCAATTTCTCATTAAATATCTCGGGACATCAAAATGGTATGGTTGAAATCCAGTTGAGTCTCTGGATACGGATAAAAGTGGAAAATATGGAAACAAGAATTGAGTTTTCACTGGCATATCCTGTATTTAACATTCAGGGATAATATGCAATCATTGAAAGAGTGAATGATTACAGGAAGAATTCAGTGGTGAATTAGTGAAATTCAATCAGTCAATTTCATACATATTACCAGATAATTAATGATTCTGTTAATGAATGATTTTGAAGGGAAAATGTCAAAAGTTATTCTCTATTGCGAATCTATTTAATTACAAGAGAGATCTCGCCAGATTTCTCATTCAAAACAATCGTTTCCAATGTCAACGGCTAATTAATCAGAATATAAAATTTGATTTAGCATAATTTACCACTTGGCTATCGATTCGAGCCCCTAGTATACAGATTCGATACATTCTTTGTCTCCAAGGGTGGCCTCATACCTCGTCACACCAACCACCCGCACTCTTCCAACGAACTCTTCAAAACTCTAGCACGCAGAAACTCGATTGCCATAAATTTGTCACACAACATAAACACTTTTCCTCTCGCACCTTGAATGACCATACTCTTGAAAAACATTACTTTTAAATCTCTTACTCTAAAATCTAATGTCTCTAAAATTTAGTCTGTGAAAAACCACTTCTCCTTCATACCACTTCTCTCTTTCCACCACACACACTAATTCACTAATCCCACACTATTTCGGGGCCCTTTACGAATATCAAGAAATTTCCGCTCTGTCCCTAAACTATCAAAAAAATTTCAAATTTCCCCGCTGCTTCTCCTCAACTCTCTAAACATTTTTGAAAAAATGAAAATTCCAGTCAGCTCCAGGACAAGTTTACGAAGCAGTAAAGACAGCCCTCAGCATCGGCTATAGACATTTGGATTGTGCGCCCGTATATGGCAACGAAAAGGAAATTGGCGAAGCAATAAAAACTCAAATTCAAGAGGGTATAGTGGAACGTAAAGACATATTCGTAACGAGTAAACTCTGGTGCACAATGCACAATCCAGCATTGGTCGAGCTAGCACTACGACACACTTTAGAAGATTTGTGTATCGATTATCTTGATCTCTATCTGATCCATTGGCCATTTGCTTTCAAAGAGGGTGACGAATTATTTCCAACTTACCCAAATGGTAAATTCCAGGGAAATGACATCGATTATATTGACACGTGGAAAGCAATGGAGAAATTGGTTGAAAGGGGTCTTGTGAAGAATATTGGATTGAGTAATTTTAATTCTCATCAGATTAATAGAATTTTGGATAATTGTAAAATTAAACCAGTGAATAATCAAATTGAGTGTCATCCATATTTGAACCAATGCAAATTATCTAAGTTTTGTGAATCAAAGGGAATAGTCATAACTGCTTATAGTCCACTTGGGTCGCAAGACAGGCCATGGGCAAAACCCGAGGATGCTCAACTACTCAACGATCCCAGGCTGAAAGCTATTGCTGATAAATATAATAAAACTACTGCTCAAGTGGTACTACGTTATCAGGTATACTATCAATGTGGACTATATGATTCCGCATGCTATTTCATAATCTATGTTATATTCATATTAGATTGATCGTGGACACATCGTGATACCCAAAACTGTATCAAAGGCTCGATTGATGGAAAACATGGAAGTATTGAATTTTACTCTATCCAAAGGTGATGTTGAACTGATAAACACGTTTGATTGTAATGGAAGAATTTGCTCGATGACAGAGTGAGTTGCATACTTATATTTTATTCATTATTGGGACGGTACAGATTTTACAGAGTGGCAATTATCGGTATTAGTGAAGTGCTGATAAGTCATAGACAAAGTCGATGGTATAGCTGTTTAAATATGAAATGATTCGGTTAGAGAGTCATTTTTGGAGGAAATTCCAAGAGATATTTTCCGTTGAAATTTCCATTAGGTGCCAAATGGTCTCTCAGAATTTTCTCCTGGAATAACTCACTTTTGAGATAAATGTATAATCACTGGAAATTTCAAATTTGGCTTATCACGCTATTCCAGTTGGGGACTGAATTAGTAATTCTGCTCAATCAAAGTTATTATGTAATTAAGAGTTGCCTGTCTTTCTCCATTTCAGCGCCCGTGAACTCGTACATTATCCATTCGATATTGAATTTTGATGGTAACTGGGGATCAACCTACGTTTTGCCAAATGTGCCATTAGCGATAAGAGGTAAATATGATACCTATTAGTATCATGATTATTGATTAATTATTTACCCTCACAATCGCAGCATTCCCAGTATTCTTCATTGCTGCTGTCGTCATCAGTGGAATCACTTGAAAAATTATTTTGAGAGACACTCTCTTCACTCCCGCAGTGGCACATACCATCATGAGTACTCGAGGAATGGACTCTGCCTCTAATCTTTGATTGATCGATACATCTTGTCACTACCTTGAAATTGTATATTGAGAAAAAATTATGAACGAATATTCTATATGTATATTTTAAAAAATACAAACTTTCTTATTTCTTTGTCTTGGATCCTTGAAAACCTTTTTCGGTGATTTTTTCGACTCTTTATTGGCTGGGAGTAATTGATTCAGTTGGGTTTGTAGCCGGGTCTCTCGATCCTCAAGTGCACTTATGCAATTTTTCAAACGTATTTCTTGCTGCACAAGTTGACGAATTCTACCGAGACAGGCAACATCCTCAGGATCAATTTCATGTAAATCAGGAAATGCTCTTGCTCTTCTTTCTTTTTCCAGTGCTTTCGCCTCAAACGACTTGAGCTTTTCATTCAACTCATTGTTAACCAATAGTAATGACTCCAATTCCATACCTGTCTCTTCTATTTTTATGTCTGTTTCTATTATTTTATCCTAGTGAATGATAAAATTAATAAATTTAAATTATACAACTATTATACTAATTCCTCGATCATTTCATTTTGACATATCCTACCTACATGCAACTGCTTCGTTTCTTCATCAAGACAATTCAATTTATCATTCGTCTCCTTGAGAAGCTTTTCAGTAGGATTTGGGTAAGGATATGGTGATAACTGATCCACAAATTGCTGTATCTTCTCAAAAGAAATTTTATCCCTCTGTCCAGAGTTCCAGAACTTTTGTGCCACCAGGATTGGCATTGTTTTTTCCATATTCAAGATTTTTTCTGTTAAATAGTGACGACGATTTGCCAATTCACCGTGACGTTTCTCCATCTCACTGACTGTTTCCTCCAAGTCCATACGTAGACCATGGCTTTTGCTATCACAGTCGTTTGGGCAACTTTTTTGTGGTTTATAACAAAACGCCATTTTGAGATTATCTATGGCTCAATTTTGGGAGATGTTTAAATACTGTTGCAAGTAAACTTGAACTCAATTATTTATTCGCTACATGGTGCAATGGTTTTATCTGTGGAGTACAGATGAAGAACAAATACACTAGGATTATGTGATTTTCTACGTGACATTTTTTAAAACTTTATTCTTTCAACATTTTTTTTGCACTTTATCATCTAAGAAAAGTTCACTATGAATTTAAATTGAAGTGATTGAATATTCATATATGTTGAGGTTACTGTAAATTTCGAAAAGATGATATATTTATGGCGATCGACTAACTTCAAGTTGAGAAGAAATTTCAATTTGTCGCTCCATCGTTCTATAATTCTAAATTCAAGTGTCTGCATTACTTGCAAGAGCTTTTGATGATTTTTTTCATTGTGAATTTTATTTTTCATCTCTCTCAAGCGTCTGATTAAAGCTAATCAACTGTAAATGCTATTCATAATCTCTGTATATACGGATGCAGAAGAGTGTTTGTGTGTCAACTGCTGTTTGTACAATCTTTTCAATTGTTGTTTGTAATGGAGATTTCCGACATTAATTTTCATTTTAATTATGCATCGACTAGATACTATAACGTCAAGAGCCTGATGAAGCCTTAATAAAAGGCGAAACGTTGCCGATTTGACAATAATTTAGTGTTGTTTTGTCGTTTTCCAAAGTCCCTTGATCTCAAGTCTGAATTTAAGATTAGAATGGAAGTGAGCAATCAAATCAACTATACTGATGTACATTTTTTCAGATGAGGAAGAAATTCTCCATTCTTCTCCATACAATAATTGATTTTTTTACATAGACTCGGAGCATTATAATTTATATATAATTTATATCTAGAACTCTAGAAAAAAAGAGTTCTAGATTATTCTGAAAAAATTCCACATTTCAAATCATGTTATCAATCTCTGCGTATCAGTGGACTAGAAAAATTATGTCTCCATTATTTAAGAATTGATACGATTACGAAGGAATCCGATACCACAGAAAGGTAACTCTTTGACGATCATCTAGAATCATAAAATAATGATAATGAATAATGTAACTTTTCCGTAGATTGTTCATATTAAAATTGATGAAGTTGCAATTAAGAAAATGAGTAGGTGATATTCCTCGTATATACAATCACCACAAGGATATTTTTACTGATTCACAACAGCTTTCAATTCTGCTGTATTGGTGAGACGAGGAGGTGGCAGATAGGGAGTGGGAGACATATATACAGACTACACATCAAGAATATGATCATTACTCTGTAAGTTTCATCGTGTAGTGACACAATGGAGATATCTTGGTTTACATGTGCATGTCTGTCAGTGATAGGTTTGAAGATTATTCAAAGATTTTATAAATATTATACTTGGCGACGAAAAATTAATAAAATACCAGGGCCAGAAGTACGTTTCCCAATGATGGGTGTTTCATGGGAGATAATTAAAGTGAAACGAGAAGGTAGAGAAATATGAGATTTGCAGATTAGTTAAATTCAAATACAACCGGAGTCAACCTTTTGTACCTGAAACAATATGATAACGTAATTTCTTACTTCTCTGTGATATGGAATTAGATCGGATCCGATGGTTTCACAAAATAGCAAATCGTTACAAAGATGGGATTTTTAGAATATGGATTGGAACTGATCCATCGATACATATCAACACACCAGAACACGCTGAGGTAATTATGCCATTTATTAAATAGCATCGTGAATTTAATGATTGAAATTTGAATAATATTTTCAGATTATTCTTCGAAGTACAAAACAAATCGACAAATCGATGATCTACAAGTATATAGAGCCATGGTTAGGGCAGGGATTGTTAACTTCAACAGGTAGATTTCTCACATCTCGTTAATTATTGAATTATCTCAACGATTTTTGACAATTATTGATAATTTCACACTAGCTTTCCAATTGTTCTCATAAACATATAGGTGACAAATATTGTGATAATATGAGTGAGATTTTAGCCAGATCCGAATGCAAAAAACAATCCTCCGAATGTCACTGATATTTCCCTCTGTAAAGATATGGTGAAAAATTGATTTTTTATTTTCGGGGTGAGATTACAATAGCCTTCCTATCTTGAGAAGTTGAAACTTCTCCATTTCATTGCTGTCCAATGAAACAATTATGGTATAATTATCCAATAATAGTTAAAATAATAATGAATCGATGAGAAGTTATATTAAAATGAATTTTGATGATGGTATTTATTCCAGGTGACAAATGGTTTCATGATCGAAAATTGATAACTCCAGCATTCCATTTTGGTATCTTGGAGGATTTTGCAGAGGTAATGGTTGAAAAGGCTGGAATATTAAATCAACGTTTAAAAGAGCAGTTACAATCACATGGCAACAAACCATTTGACGTCTTCGATATGATTGGAAAATGTGCACTGGATATTATATGCGGTAAATTGACAAATTTTTCATTACAATATATCTCACTATAATCAATTTTCGATTAATAAAATTCATAATTATAGAAACCGCAATGGGAGTGAATGTCGATGCCCAGAGCGAAGTTGAGAATGAATACAGTCGGGCCGTTGAGTGGTATGTTTGAATCTTTGAAATGTACAATGTTCAATGATCTATAAAGAAGAAGATGCGTGACTTTTTTTAGTATATCAACGCAGGCAGTGAACCGCATAATGCGCCCGTGGCTGAAGTTGGATTGGATTTACTATCGGACAGAGAATGGAAAACAGTTCAAGGCAGCCATTGAAATAACACACGAGAGATGTACTCATGTAAATATTTTCTTACCATTTCAACGTACGAGTAATCCCAAAAATTTCATATTCAATCATTTGCATTTGTAGGTGATTAAACAAAAAACCGCTGAGAGACGACAGGAATCGAAAATTGCTGGTGATACTGCTGTAGTTGGAGATGAAGGAATTGGTAATTGTTTTCTTTTGTTCTTTTAAATAACAGACCTGTGAGGGTCATACACGTTTCATATATAATGGGACAAAGATCAGGCAGTCATGTTTGAATTTACGTAAATGACAGGGAACATTGATTATTTCTAGTGACATAAGAGCAATCAATAATTTCAATGCATACATTGTTGGAGTAATTACATAGAAAAAAATTACTAAACTGTTGTCTTATTCAACAATAATTGTCATGTTTCTAAAATTATCATTATTGTCTACAGTAAAAAGGAAAAAAAATGAAATAATTATATGAATTGAGATGATCGATTGATCGATTAACAAGTTATGGGTGATTCCCTCTAATAGCTTGTGATTTTGATTCAATTGGTTTTATAGGCAGGACAAAGAGACGAGCTTTCCTGGATTTATTACTCGAAGCTAGTGAAAAAAATGTAAAACCCTTGACAATTGAAGAAATACGAGAGCAAGTCAACACTTTCATGTTTGCGGTAACTCATTAAAAACACATGTTCACAATTGTAAACTATTCATTGTCACTTACCTCTGTTCATTAATGAGTTACGGTGAAACTTGCAGGGTCATGACACGACTGGTGCCCTCATAAGTTGGGCTCTATTTTGCATTGGGAATGATGAGAAAGTACAGAGTAGTATTCACCAAGAGCTGGATGAAGTTTTTGGTAACTCAAAGGAACCAGTAACTACAAAACAAGTTCCTCATTTGAAGTATTTGGATAGAGTTATAAAAGAAGTTCTGAGGCTTTATCCAAGCGCCACCACAATTAGTCGACTCTTATCTGAGGAACTGAAAATGGGTATATCGATTTTTTTTTGTTCTGTAGAAATTTCTTCATTTTCCATTGAATTATAATTTATTATTCTCCAAACAGGTCCATACACCATACCAGCAGAATGCACATTGATATTACAGATTTATCAATTACACCGTGACCCAAACCACTGGCCAAATCCAATGGATTTTGATCCTGATCGATTTCTTCCAGAAAATATGAAAGAACGACATCCCTATAGTTATATACCATTTAGTGGTGGTCCACGGAATTGTATTGGTCAAAAATATGCCATGCTGGAAGCTAAAATTGTATTAACCGAAATACTGCGCAAGTGGAGAGTCAAAAGTCGTGATACTCATGAGAATGTTAAAGCATATAATGCTCTTATCCTGAGGCCACATGAGGGAGTTTTTTTGAACTTGTATCCCCGAGGTCATGCGTAAATATATAATTTTTTTTTGCCAATTAGCTATTGAGATGGATGAAAAGTATTGAAAATCCCTCATGTTTTTACCATTAAAAATAAAATGGCAAATAGTAATTCCACTGAATTTTCAAGTATTTCCTTTTGTTCAATTATATTAGTGATTCCATTATTTTTATTTGATGAATAAATGAGGAGATTTCCAAACAAAAAGCAAGGTATAATTTTTTTGAAATTGATTTTTTTCGGGGGAATCATAACATATGAAAAAGCTGAAGAGGAAATCATTCAATAGGTGTGTAATTCACAGGGGAAATATATATACATTTTTTAGGTAATTCTCTTTCATTCAATCAAACCATTCATAATATTATTGTGAAAAGATGCGATCTATTAAATGAGTCCATCCTCTGTACTATCGCTTCTACCTCTATCTGGACCTGCTCCGGTTCTCTGGCGTGATATGTACCGAATGATCCGTGGAATAACCAATGGTGAATATATTAAAAGAAAACATTATTTTCCCTATCACAAACGATGGTATGGTCCAGGGAATTTCATTGATAACTATCGATTCATTCAAATTTATGTTAATTCATTACACCTACGTGTAACGTTATTCAACACCAAATTATCATATAATTCATTAAGTTATCAAAGGAGATTGTGAATAAATAATTCCGTAATGTGTAATTTTCAGAAATATATGTATGATTGAATACTGAATCATTCTGCTGTCATTTATAATTATTTGAGGTGAATAATTTAATGATGTCACCTCGTTATATAATTACTGATTGTGAGTCTGGTTCAATCATGGATATTGAAGGAATTGGATCTCTCTATAAATAAATTCAGTGACCAATGATCTCTCGGGAGAATCAGATCACAGTGTCCAATTGAATGATTCCAAATTAGATGCAATTTGTAGAGAGTTCTGTTTATTTTTATTGGGCTCCAGTTTTAAATTTTTTAGCGTTGGAATCATATTTACCCATACTGTTTTAATGGGGATGATAATCTAATGGAGAATGAGAATTTTATAATGGAATCAATATCAACGAAAAAATTTATGATAACACCCTGCCATAATATAATGCTTCCCATCCTCCCTAACGATAACCTCATCATATGGTCGTGTCACTCTAGGGCAATAATAGTTGGAGATTAAATATTATACAAGTTCTGTCATACATTCGTCAACATAACTTCTGTCTCTCGTTCTGTCATCAAAAATGGAAATTTCATGGACAATTTGGTAGTAATTTTCATAAGAGTGACACTGAATTTGCTTTAGTGGAGAAAAGCGTATGAAATTTCAAGTTTCAAGTAAAATCCAAGTGGATTTATAATTTTCAAGTAGGAGTAACACTGAAATTTTAGGAATGACTTGGATTTCCAATTGAGCATGAATATTCAGTACCAAAATTACCTGAATTCTCAATGAATTCAAAATTCATGAATATATTCTCCTGAATTTTCCAGATTTTCTGAATTCCTACGGAATAATTGCTCTGAAATTTACAACTTTCATTCGCTTATGAGAAAATCAATGGATTATATAATTTTTCAATTCCGGAATTTTCTGAAATTTCAGTGGAAATGTCACTTGTTAAAAATTTCCAGAATTCGGTATGGATAATTCAGATTAAAATTTTTAATCGTGTACTTTTACCATTGTACTATATGGCTGATTGAGACAGAACTCCTGTTGAGCACTGCATTTGGCTCTTTTGATGAGTTATACGCCTCATATCTACTTGAGATTGTTTTTTCAGTGGCATTGAAACAGTGCAATTTGTCTTTATGATAGAACAACTCATTTCCTTCAGTGAGGAAATTTCTGGAACTAAACCCATCAGATTTCTTCACATGAGGTCAAATGCATCCTTTGTATTGTTCAAAATGCTAATCATGGGAGAAATGATCATAAATACATAATAATAATTTATTGCCTTTTTTTTTATACATGAATCTCTTCTTATGTACATTTTAACACAATTTCGTTCCCATACTAATCTCTCATTTTTACAGACACATATAATACTTGATTTACACAAACATTGCACTTTCTGCTTATTCCACATGCTCATTGTCTCCTCTCATTCCTCACAGCCTCTGGAACCGCTGGTAATTTTTCAAATTCTCTGGCAAAGAGACATATCTCTGTAATCGGGTGGTCTTGGAGCCACTTGGAGAGAGCTCTACTCCAGTCCCCTGATAAGACCTTCTGCGCTTCTAATTTCTCCAGTCATAAATACATATCTCCGGGCAAAAGGCAGATAGGTAAATTTTCTTAGCAATCGTTTTTGTACAAAAAAATGAACGCCATAAAGAATATATCCATTCAGCTGAGTCAAATGACTCATCTTGTTGGATAAATTTTCTTTTCGACAGATTCATGGATTGGATAATTGTAAAAAAAAAATGATTGGATTGAAAATCGAGTTGTTTTCATGATCCAAAGTCACTGGTAGGCGGATATGAAAGAGAGACGCAGATAGAGACTCAAGGCAAATTATCAATCATCATTGCAAAGAAGAGAAAAAAACATTTGTTAGAGTTTGAAAAGTATGATTTCAACTACACGCCGTCGTTACTCATTCAGTCTCATATTCCATGTTTTTCCGATAAACGAATGTACTGTTATCCCCTCGATTTTAAAACGTCCAGCGATATATACGATTTGAAAAGTTGAAATTCACATCCATATGACGGGAAATACTCAGAAAATGTAAATTCCACTCATCATTCCACCCTTATCCACTGAAAAATCTGCCCTTAAATCAGTCATCATTAATTTTAATATTTCGAGCGTAAATCTCTGAATTATAAGAGAAAAAATTTCACTTTATTTCCTTTCTAGTGAAAAATCAAAGAATTTTACAGCTTGATAAAATCATAAAAAAAGGGAGGGGCGTCATTAATCGCTCGTGAAAGAAATAATGTTGGGGGGAGAAAAAATAATTGCGTGAGTAAAATGTAAATTATGGGAAACAAAAGTTGAAAGAAACGTCCAGTATAGTTGAGATATTCCCTTGGTAAAAGCCTTGAGATACGGTCCTGGGCAACAATCAACAAGTAGTTCTCTCCGGCGTCCTCAGGTAGTGGGGAGATAACACAAAATGTAGTATTTGCGCGCCGGTACACCCGTGTGTAAAAGAGGCTCGAGGCAGAGAGAGAGAGAGAGAGATAGGGTGTTAAGTAGTATAGTGAGCAGTGGGGTTTGGACATGAAAAAAAAGTACAAGAGGTACGAGGGGTAGTGGGAGAAATTTATGGTGGGGGTAGAAAAGCAAAAGGCGTATGGAGAGGGGGTGAGGAGTATCGTGAGTGCGGGCAGCGGGTGAAATGTGGGGGGAATATACAGCGGAGCGTTGTGTATTCACTGGTGTTCACCAAGCGCGCGACCGTTCTCTCAGTCCAGCAAAACGCGTCTCTCCTTTCAAGCGTCGGTACGAAGTATCGGTTAGTGTTTTTGTGACTTCTTTCAATACCACTGTCGGATATTGCCATTTATTTATAGTACATGGAGTGTTTTTGTGTTAATACAAACAGAGTGACGATGAGAGCTGGAATAATAATGAGAATAATTAATGTAAGAGGTGGATAAAGTGTGGGATCGAGAGAACAACCGATCCCTCTTTGATTTCAAATTGCCAGTGTTTAATTTAATAAAATAAGAGTCTCAGATTCAATTCCAAAAGTATTCGATCCTGTTAATTGTGCGTAGAGGAACGCATAAACAAATTTTTTAATTTTTTTGGAGTAAAAATAAAAATGCAACACCACGTAGGGATGGCGAATCATCGACGATGGGTCTGGGCGAGGCCCCTCGGGACCATTGCATTGTTCGTGCTATTCTTGGGAACTCTCGGTGAGTTGAGTATAACCAGTTTTCAGGTGTGCCCCGTAAAGAAAGAGAGTGGATACTTACTATACCATAATATTAAATCCAACGGAAAATACACGGCGTTTATGTGTGTGCGCATGCGCATAAGGCCCCAAGTAATACAGGGTCCGTGGCTGGAAATATATGAGGACCGGCTTCGTCAGCCTGATGTCAGATACGAGAAGGCCCCCTTATACCTGTACTAAAAAACACTTCCACTCACGTTCTTTATTATTCTCTTTTTCTAATTTTATTCCAGTGCTGATCTTTACTTCCTTTCGAATAGATTTGGGTCTCTTCCATTACTCGAGTTTTGTTTTTATCATTGTTTAAACACAGGGCCAAACTTTTTTTTTTTTTTGAATGTTGATAAATGTGTGTCAGTCAAACGTATCGCAAAGTATACAGAACCACACATGTACGATACGCCGAACTGTGGAAGCATGATGTCACACAAGTTCTTTCTATTCATATCACTGGGTCGCACGTATTGGAAAGGATATAGGGACCGATGATGCCCGAAGGATAACAACGACCGGAATCGAACAGATCCAAATCTAGTCCGATAGATGGTCATTGTACGACGGTGCAGCCCTAGAAGCGAGCGTGACTAATCGTCTGGTAAATGCACGGGATTCCATATGATTATATGTACGGTCAGCGTTTCCAATCTAGCTCATATACTGATTTTCTTGTCACAATGAAACGAGTAGACAAAAAACTGTATGAGAGTTTATTCGATTTTGTTTGCAATAAACCCGATAGCCGAGTTTGTTTGAATTCAGAGGAGAATAAATAGATAAAGCACAACAGGGTGAATGGGAGAATTAAATGAGTTTGCTTTGATATTGCATAGTTATGAGATTTGTGTTATGAATAGAAAAGGAAAACAAATGCATATACCACTGTTTGGTTATAATGGGGGCAAAGAACTGACGGTTGCAGGCCACACGCTCTTCTCATTGGACTTTTCTCTACGGGGTCGTGTATAGCATAAAGGCACGATAGCGTGCCCGCGCCATGTCGCAAGTGAAGTCTGTAGTCCGTGCGACGAGGAGGGAGTTTAGAAGCAGATCTGGTGTAAAACCTAAAACGTCACGGGATCTAAATTTTGAAAGGCTCTGGGATGTGTTACCTTCTCGACAGCTCAATATCCGTTGCATTCTTCCTCTTCTATTTCATTCTTTTTTATTGACTCGTCTATCAAAAAGATGATGATATCTTTCAGTATCTATCAATCCGAGAAATTCTACAATTTGATATGGGTTCAATATGCTCCAATAATCTGTTCAATTTTCTTCTCTCTGACTCATTTTATTTTCTTATCTTCATGAACAGACTTTGGGAGCATTCGATTGATTCAAGATATTTCAAGATAGTAGGTGTTGTATATAGGATGTACAACAGGAACTCTGGGTGAATCATCCGATGAATCGAGTCGTTCATTTCGTAGCATTTGGTGACGATTTTATAAAACACGTCAACGGTGGTAAACCTGGAAAGATAAATTCTTTACTGATAAATCATTTGGAAATTTTCATTCATAATTCTGTAATCAGCTATAGTGATGATAAGAATGAATCATCAGCACTAAAGACGTTGATGAGTATTTTTGATTGCAATTATAATACAGTTTCTCTTGTAATTATCACATTTTTAAATTTAGTTTCTTCTTTTCATACCTGATGAATGAGGGTAAAAAAAAAACAACTTCAAAGTACCTACGGCCCTGGGGTATAGCGTGAAGTAGTCTAACTGGAATACAAGCTGGCAGATTCTTAGCGGCGTTGCCGGCTCGTGAGTCGGCCAATGTCACTCCCCCGAGGCTCTACTTCGTTAGAGTACCGTGAGAATTTTATTTATTAATTTTTTTTTCCTTTCCACCATGCACGACTACCTCAACTTGACCCTTTCACACAAATTGGTGATAATTTCACGTTAAAAACATATTTATAACTACCCGAAAATTCATTATGGATTAAATAATACGATGTTTCGTGATTGTTTGAATTGAACGAAGAAATATAATTTTGGCAATGTTATGAATATATTTCAGGTTTGAAACGATAGACGAATTCGTGCAAACTGAGCACGTCACAGCTGTGATCCATCATAGGTACACAGTGAGTTCGTAAATTTATGTAAATTCTCGTTATAACGCCAGATCGATAAAAAAAAACATTAGCATGAATATATTTTTTTAATCCCTCTTGTTTTTTTCACAAATGTTTTTTATTGCCAAAAGCCCACAAATGATAAACATACGACTGAAAGTTCAAAAAAATACGTATTTGATGAGTTTAATTGATGAGTTAGTTTTCATCATGACACGAGGTTTTTTTATTCAAATCAAAGTTAATTAAATCAGGGAGACAGTGATGGTGTGCTGGGGCGGGCCAGCGACACAGCGATTATGGAATCAAGTACTATTACTACTGGACTTTGGGGGTCTCTTGTCATGCTCGGGTGACACAGACTGAAAAGCTACTGTTGTGTAGAGGAGGGTAGCATGAAAACAGAAAAAAAAAAAATTCCCACAGGCTCGTGGTAAATCGTGATTAGAGCGTACGTTATTTTAGTCTGAGAATTTTTTTTTTATCCTCTCTCCTTTCAGCTTCAAACACATCAATGTTTAATTGTGTCACAGTAAGAGAGGGAGAAAATGGATGAATGAATGAATGAGAATACTAAAAAAATTACTTGTCATGGTTTTAAAAACTCTGCTGTGAGTCAGGTAATATCTGAAGAACGCGAGAGAGCGGAAGAGTGAGGCAGAAGAAGGAAAAAAAAGAGACTTGTAACGAATCTTTGTGCGTGACGTCATGCATTCCTTTCCTGTCAGTCAGCCTGGGATACTTGGAATCTTACGTGTAAATGTGGTTGTCTAGTGTACCATGTGCTCCGATATATGTCACGAATATTCGGATAAATAGATTTTCAAATGCAGTTCTTATTTTCATACATTCAACTCAATGCCGAGTGACACTTTTTTTTTTGTTATTCAATTTGCACTGTCGACGCAACGTATGCAAAGCAACTTATTTGGCACTCACGCTTACAGCTGTTGTAGGCGATATGATCGTTTATAGTACCATGAATATTCGAATAGTAGTAATTTTGTTTAGATATTTAGATTGGTTAAATTTCTGAAATCAATAGGTACAACTACCAGCATAACAGTTCATGGAATTTTCTATATTATTCAAGCAACTTCATCAAGTGAGCATACCTCGAACAAGAGAAGGTTCAGTATGATTCTCCATTCAATAGAGTTAATTGTTCCCACTCCTCATTCACTCGTCAATCGATGAAATGCTGCTATTCGCAAATTAGAAAAAATGCCTTGATGAAATTGTTTTTTTCCTCCCCCATTTCTCTTTTTTCCTCGATGCGAGAAACAACTTACGTTTTAATCAACTTAAGTAACAAATATATGCCTGGGACTGTTGGTAGAAGTAACTAAAGAAGAAATGAAAGAAAAAAAGGGGTTGTCTCCAGTAGCAAATCAGGTTCAATTTATCTACGTTGCTGTCTGGCGCCCTGTAGTTCTCCAACTGTCCAGTTTCAATCTTCTGACGTCGACTTTCGCTTCACTTTTCTCCGGCACTTGGGTACATAGTAGATGTATACTTTACACAAACAGAAGAACAGACTAAAGTGCAGTGGAGCCCTCTGAACTATCCATTTACTTCTAATTCTAATGTACTTTTCTTCTCCTTATTTTCAACGAATTAAACCTATTATTTAACACGTTGTGCAAACAATGAATGGAATTTTATCGATCCAATATCCAACAGCGGCTTTTCACTGGGCATCCGTGGAAATGCCCCTACAGGAAAATTCTTTGACTTTTAATTGAATTTCAGTAATCCAATTGTCGTTAGTCAGTGGATGTTCGTATATAAGGCTGGTTATGCCACTGCTACTCTACACCGTCAGGCGTTAATGCATATTAAGTTTGTTATTTTGCTGCTTTTTCTCCATTTTTCTTTTTTTCCTCATTTTCACTCAACACATTGGTAAACTGACACTGGGCTTCTTCTCTACAACTTTCTGCCTTTATTTCTTCTCTAGTTTCGCTAATTACACAAAAAATCACATGGAAAATAAATTGGGATCAGTGCAATTTTACGAAATTCTTGGACTTTCGATTTCAAAATAAGCCCAGAGGTCATCCAAAATGTATTGTTTGGAGAGCTACTACACTGTTGGAAAAAGAATGGAAATTTCATGGACAATTTGGTAGTAATTTTCATAAGAGTGACGCTTAATTTGCTTTAGGGGAGGAAAGCGTATGAAATTTCAAGTTTCAAGTAAAATCCAAGTGGATTTATAATTTTCAAACAGGAGTAACACTGAAATTTTAGGAATGACTTGGATTTCCAATTGAGCATGAATATTCAGTACCAAAATTACCTCAATTCTCAATGAATTCAAAATTCATGAATATATTCTCCTGAATTTTCCAGATTTTCTGAATTCCTACGGAATAATTGCCCTGAAATTTACAACTTTCATTCGCTTATGAGAAAATCAATGGATTATATAATTTTCAATTCCGGAATTTTCTGAAATTTCAGTGGAAATGTCACTTGTTAAAAATTTCTAGAATTCGGTATGAAAAATTCAGATTAAATTTTTAGCCATCTATCAAAAAAATAACAGAGTAAATAATTTCATATCGAGTTGATAAAATTTTGTATAAAGGTGGCCTGAAAAACTGTAATTTGCAGCATAGAATTACTTCCATTATTACAAAGCAAAACTAGAATAATTATTGTGGCGTAATTGATTAAAAAGATTAATGATATCGTTTGCATTGAGATGAAAAGTAGAACGAAAATTCGTCCAGTGACTGAATAAGGTAAATTTTTTTTTTTGTTTTCATTGCAAAGCTTCCTCCCCCCCCCCCCTTTCTCTCTCTCTCATTGTTGTCATCTTTCAGTTTAATCGGAAATCTCAAGATGATTCTTTTGTCACTGAATACATAAAGGACGATTTGGTACGGCTCTTGATGTGCCGCCGCACATAACAAAACTACATATAGTACAGATTCCCCTTATACCAATTTATTATGACTCATCGATTCAACTATTCATTCTCTCTCCCTCTAATTCATTTCTTTAATCTCCATGTATTCAGTACGTATGGTACGTTGCTGTGGGATGTAGATACTCGTGCGTAATTTCGTAAGGGGGGGTCATAGTACAAGCGAAGGGATATATTCAAGATTACAAGCCGGAGTACATGGGAAAGCTAGGGTTCTATGATGAATGCAATACACTGGGGATTGTGAGGCGTGCTGGGGTGAGCTTTTACAACTACCGATCAGCTTCATACAATAGCTCCTTTGTACATTTAACTTATTGATCGTCAATTTTATGATAGAGGAGTTTATTGTGGCCAAATTTAGATGTAAGATGAGATGGGTTTTTTTTTTTTTTTTGTTGATAGAAAATTTCCGGTTCTCGCGTGATATAAATTCATTTGTTTGTTCACTCGGAGGTATAAAATATTTCATGACTAATCCACAACTGACCGAATTTCTTTTTTTCCATATTTATTTGCCTCGTATTTCTACATACCATTTATCAGGGAATTTTTTTTTTTTATATTCAGTATTGTCTTCTTCTCCGCCTCTATGTATTCAAGTATTTATCACTGCACTCGGAAGACTAACGAGGGAATGATGCATTATTTTTTATCTAGAACATTTATATTGAAAGAAATTTGTCAATCATATTGGCGCTTAAGACATTCTTCATTGTAATTGGAACGAAAAATTTTTAGTTGTGAAATAAGCCAGAGTTTACTTTTTTTTTGTTGAATGTCCAAAACAAACAGAACAATCGGTCCCGAAGACAATTTATGTTGAGAGAAAAGGTCGAAAGACATTTTTCAAACATAACTGAATAAGTTTTCCAAAAAATTTCCATTGATATTTGATATACTCCATGTCAACTCAGACACTCTCAATTTTTTTTTGTCAGGAATGTCTCATCTTTCCTCTCAATCAGCCATTGTCTAGATAGGAAGATAGAAATCTATCACTTGACTACCGATTTCAATTTTATTCCTGAATAAGACAAAAAATTCAATATATTTGGGTCAGTTATGATTTAAATGCTTACAAAGAAGACAATGAAGGTCTTTGATTCCATGAATGGATCGTGATAAAATAAATAATGCAAGTAATGTGTTCCTTGAATACACATCTCCCTGCTCATATTGATTGATAAATGTAAACCCTATCGCTGATTTCATATGACTTCAATAATATACAAGAACTCAGTCAGGAACAAGAGTGAGTATTGATAATCATAGCGAGCCCCTATCAAATGAAAATAGCCATGTAACAGTACATTCCCTTTAATAGCACATTCCGAAAGTTTTTCTCCCTCGTTAGCATATGACATCCAATTAATCGGACATTTGTATCAATCAACTTCGTACTAATGACTTTTACCTGTCAAACGTTGATCGTTATTCGCATTTGATATCATTAACCCTAGATTGGTCACCCTATGAGGGATTCGCCGCGTCGCACCGTTTTTATTTTTTTTCTGCTGACTGTTTAAGCGGAAAATTTTGAAAAAATTTGTATTTGTCAATTGGAATCTTTAACATATTATCACATTTTTTTCAACTCATCTTTTACGCAATTCGTGGAGTAATATAATTAATCCTAGGAGCTGAGAAGATTTTTCCCATGTTAAATGAAATCGCTCGTCCTGCGACGTTGCCAAAACTCACTCAACGCGTCCGACCAGTGTACAGTGAATTCGGCAACGTTTTGGCCTAAATAGCATGACCGACGAATCGCTCATGAGGCGACCAAAGTCGTTAGGTCGTGAAGCGCAACCAATCTAGGGTTAAACCAATATTTCTGAAGCTATGGGGCCGACAGTGGCTCGGTCGGTAGGGCGATGGATTTGTAATTCGTCGATCCGGGTTCAAGTCCAAATCCCAGCTGACTGATACAAGCATCACTGTAATTTGCAAGTGCTTTGTTAACCAACACATCATAAACCCCCATCGTTGATTGATACAAATCGTAGCATAAATATGGTGACGTTAAATAAGAAGAAAAAAAAAAAATTTTCCGAAGAGTAAATGGAATTTTAATGTTAGAATCATCGGAAATTGGTAAAAAAAAAAACAGCGACCAACATATGCATCTTCCATAAATACCATTAATTCTTCTTTTCCATGATTTACCGATATTTTTGCTTTATAATAAAAAAAATCTTTATCCATTTATCGTATACTGATAATACTATCACATCCACACTGTCACATACTGCCGGCTAATACGAGAGAACGATAAATATTCGGATGGCAAACTGTCCGTTGAAAATTGGTTACAATTTCCGGGATAAAATGTTAGAGTTGACAGGTGTTGGGAGAGGAGGTGGTATAGGTTGAAGGGATTGGTTCAGATACTGTATATAAACTGCATTGCATTAAATCTCAAAAATATACATTTCACTCGTATATCTAAAATAGACGTATGTAATACACATGCGAGTGATTTTCAGCAGTGTAAGCGAGTTTATATACAAAATGACGTACGAACGAACACGGAATCCTTCGCGTCCGGCAATTGAACGGTTCGATAATAATTTACGTAATGAGGACGCGGGATCTGCGTGGCACACAATTGGCATGCAACCCCCTGCTATGGTGAATAGTCCCACATTGACGAATATTCCCTGAGTGACTACAACCACATCTGCATTAGGGTTAAACTGCCACATATGCACATACGTAAGTGCATTATAGTCATCCCCGTGCCACCATTATCTTCCCCTGAATACCTCCATTAAATCGAAGGCATCAATCTACTTGAAAAAAAATTCCATTTCCTTATTAACATTCCCTCCTCTTCAGCTTATTTTACAACAAAGTTAATATAAATGCAACTCTTCAAGGTTCTTGTTTCATAAAACTAAATAAAAAACTTTGAACAAACTTTTTATTCATCCGGAAGGTGAAAATAACTCATCGAAGTAATGATGGAAACACGCGACTCATTTTCATGCATGCCTCTCTTTAGTCGACCAATTAAGAGGCCTCGGGAGGAAAAAAAAACTACTAAAATGCGGGGAAAAATTCGCTCCACAAATTCTTCACCAAGAGAGAATGGAAAATTCTGAAACATACTTAAAAAAATTCGTTCATTTTTTAATCACAGGATGGAACGAGATGTGTATGCCAGGAAGACGATGAATAATTTTTTTTTATGTTTAAACATACGAGGTGGTTGACAGGTCCTCGTGCCGCCATCTTGGAGTGAAGGGAAGGGGTATCCAAGCAAGATGGCGGCACGAGGATCTGTCAACCACCTCGTGAGTTTAAACATAAAAAAAAAATATTTATCCTCTTCCTGGCATCCTCATCTCGTTACATCCTGTGAGTAAAAAATGAACGAATTTTTTTAAGTATGTTTCATAATTTTCCATTCTCTCTTGGCAAAGAATTCGTGGAGCAAATTTTTCCCCGCATTTCAGTAGTTTTTTTCTCTACTCCCGAGGCCTCTTAACTATTTCTTTTTTTTTTTTCTTCAAAATTTTTGAACTACCACAAAAATAATACCATATATTTTATTGACATTTTAGTAAGGACGTGTGTATGTCAACCATTATACATAGTGTATGTTTTATCGTTTTTATGCAGAGTGACGTGTAAAGTCACCGGGGATATAACCAATGTGTGTCATAGTGCCATAACACTTTCGAGTAAAGAGCATTGGATCGATAGATAATCCCTGTAATGTACATTTGTCCTTTGTTATTTCAAAAACGAATGTTTCAAAACTCGTTAGAAGGTAAAAAATTGGAGCAATTTGTAATTCGCTGAGTGAAATACCATTATTGCTCATTGATTTCCTGTCTCGAATCATGACGAAATGAATCAATCATGGAATACATGCGGTTGTTATTATAGACTCTCAATATGTTCTGTAGAACAGAGGAATTTTGGTTTCTGATTATTTCAAAAGTTGTATCAAATTTCCATTTACGTTCAGAAATTGTTCATCTTATCGAAATCATTATCCAGATATAAATCATTCATCCTCAATTATTGATAATCGACTTAATTGAACGATGAAATGATGAAACTTGCGTATTTTCATCATGGTTTTATCGATAACACCTGGTGCACTGCACTGAATATACCTTCATAAATTCATGCATGCAACAGCCTTGACCCACATCACAATTACCATGTGTTATACAGGGCAATGTACATTTTTTATATTTAATTACTTTTGCAGGAGCAATGCTCTGCATCATCATTCTGTGAGTATGTTCATTGAGAGAATTTAGAAAAAAAATGTTTTGTTCATTTTACGGACCATTGTGTGTATATGACGTGTCGGAAAATTGGTGATTCGATACAGAGGATAGACGAGGTAGGAGGGATTTTTGCCTGTAATTATACGTTGACTCGTGGCTTTCACTACCCCCCCAAAGGGTCCCTCAAAATGCCCTGTTATTTCCGTACCTTTCGTATGGTCGATTATCACCCCGACTACTGGAGTTCAGACTCTCTACATCCTGTTCTGTTGACCAATATATATGAGTTTTTACAATGGCAAAAATGGAGGACATAGAATGAATAATTTGGTCAAAATGCTCGGAAATTTATGAAGTTTAATCTAATAATGTGAAATAAATGGATTTACAGGTGAAACAACGAAGCTGAGGCACTCTAGGCACTTGGATATTCGATCAGTGGTGAGTGGCTTATTGTTTATTTTATAGTAGCTTTTATTCAATTTACCCCTGACCTCCTTAAACTCTATCTCTGACTACGATTGTGGTAGGAGCACTTCATCGAATTTATCTCTTTAAATATTTAATATGTCAACACCCTAGTGAATTTATAAAACATCAGGCCTTAAAGGCAAATAGCTCTTGGAATTTTTAGTTTTGAAAACATCAAAAGCACATTCATGAATTATTCCACGTCTTTCCGAGATTCCTCTCCAATTTTATTTATTTATCATTATAAACTTGAGGATTTCCCTTTCATTTCGGTTGCAGACGCGCGATGATAATCACAACCACAAACCTGTATTTTGGAATTGTTCGAAATACACACCGGTGATTAAAGAAGAACAATCACCAAATACTATGGTTATTCAAGTCCATGCTGAAGATAGAGATCCACGTGATGGAGGTAATATCGTTGGAGTTTATGAATAAATTGTAACAAAATTAATTTTTTTTAAAATCATTTTATCAACTGTTTTAGGAACAATAACTTACAGCTTTGTGACAGCACCCGGTGAAAAGCTCAAGTTTGAAATAAATAATGCAACTGGTGAGATAAGAACAACACAGGCACTCGACAGAGATGAGCCAGCCCGTGAGAAAGAAGCCTATTTGACCGTTTTAGCTACTGACAATGGAAGACCACAGTTGGATGACGTTTGTACATTCAAGGTCACCATTGAAGATATCAATGATAATGCTCCAGTATTCGATAAAACAGTGAGTCTAATTAAAAAGTTACTTGTGATACTTTTTATTTTTATTTTTTACGCCTTTGAGATGTAGTTATTAATGACATTTTGTGCTTTTCAAAATTTCTCTCTTTGATATTAGGTCTCACGGGGATATTCAAGATATAAGGTTGGTCTGCAACTTTCGGTGTGATGGTTTTTTTTTTTTTTTTCGTTGTCCTACTTGTTTCGTGTTTTCCACCTTTTCAAGGAGGAGTTTTTCCCTTTTTGAACCACAAGGAATTAATTTGGAAATTTGTTGGAGAATGGTTAAGCACAGGATGAAACCGAAAGTTGTTGATGTTATTACAGAGTTGAATGTTAAGAGCCTATGATGTCATTTCGAGTACGAGGGAAATTGCATGCAAATATTTTTGGATGAATTATTAATTAAATACTAACTCTATCAACTCTCACACTATCATTTATCTTTTTTTTTTCATTAAAGGCATATAAGGAATCAGTGCCACAGGATTCACGAATAGGCCATGAAGTAATGAGGGTCTCAGCCACGGATATAGATGATGGTAACAACTCGGTAGTACGTTATAACATCTCATCGCAAAAACCCAACTCAGGAGACAGCACATATTTTAGAATAGACGAGAAGACTGGAGTGATATTCTTAAATAAAACCATCGATAAAGATCCAAATTCCACATTTAAACTGGTAGCGAGCGCCGAGGATCTCGGTAAAGAGTCTCAACGAAGTGAAATAGCTTTGGAAATTGTTGTTGTAGAATCACACAAAAAAGCTCCAGCATTTGTATCACAACCAGACGGACCCATTCGTATTCGTGAAAATTTCAGTGAATATGATAAAACAATTGCACATTTAGAGGCAGTATCAAATATTGATGACAATGATGATTTACTATTTGAGCTTTTTTTGCCTAATGTAAAAGGAGAAAAAAATGGGGATATGAATAAATTCAGATTGGAGTCATCAAATACTAAAGCGGATATTAAACTTTCCAGTGCCTTGGATTATGAAAAAAATAATGAATATACATTGATTGTTCGTGTACAAAATAAGTACAATTTAGCTGCTGAAACTAAAGTTTACATTGATGTACTCGATGTCAATGATAATATTCCAGTATTCCAAGAAATGAAGAAGGGAAGTGTTTTAGAGAATGAGCCACCGGGTGTGCCTGTTATGCAAGTACGTGCCGTTGATGCCGATGGTACATCAGCAAACAATCAGGTCACTTATTATCTCAATAATTTCAAGGATCTCTTTGCTATTGACAAACACACTGGTAACATTACAACATTGGAAACTTTTGATAGAGAACTTGAGGATACATATAATGTTAAAGTAATAGCACTTGATAATTCACCGAGTGCGTTATTTGGTACTGAACCTAATAGAGGAGAACAGGATTTTAGAATTGAAATAGCCGACAAAAATGACAATCCACCCCACTTTACACAACCCGTCTATACTGCCAATTCAATACTTGAAAATGCAAATATAAATGCTCTTGTTACTGAAGTCAAAGCTGAGGATAAGGACACAGCTAGTCCTGTTAATTATACTATAATATCTGGTAACACTGATGATAGTTTTTACATAGAAGAAACAACTGGTAAAATACGGGTCAAAGGACACCTTGATTATGAAAAAATAACTGAATATAATTTAACTGTTCGTGCATTTGATGGTGTATTTGATGACAATGCAATGGTGAAAATTTTTATTGAAAATGTTAATGATAATCCACCAGTTTTTGAAGACTTTGATAAAAATCCAAGAATTCAAGAGGAAACACTAGTTCATGGATGTATAACGACGGTAAAGGCTTATGACCCTGATATTAAAGATAGAAACGCTGATCAACACATTTCATATTCTATAGTTAAAGAGGATCAACAGCCACTGATTGACATTGACAAAACAGGCTGTATGACACTGAAAAAACCACTGGACAGAGATCCTCCAAATGGATATCCAACGTGGACGGTAATTGTAATGGCACAAGACGAGGATGGCTCAAATAAACCACTTCGCGAGCTTGTTATGGTCAATATAACGCTCGATGATATAAATGATAATGCACCATTTTTGGATATGCAACAGCCAGTGGTATGGTATGAAAATCAACCACCCGGTAATATAACTAAACTCAAAGCCAGAGATTGGGATTCAGAATTGAATGGACCACCATTCAAATTCAGCATTGATCATGAAATTGCTGACGAGGATATAACTGATAGATTTGTCATTATTGGTGATGATCTAAGAGCTAGAGTGACATTTGATCGTGAAGAGAGAAAAAGTTATAAAATACCAATTTCTATAAGTGACAGTGGATCGCCAATAATGAAAGCTACGTCGATACTTACAGTTGTCATTGGTGATGAGAATGACAATGCAATGGAGGAAGGAATGAGTTCAATATTCGTTTACAATTACAATGGTGAGGCACCAGATACGGAAATTGGTAGGGTGTATGTCAGTGATCAAGATGATTGGGATTTACCTGATAAAAAATTTCGCTGGGATGAAAATCACTCGACTCATCCTGGATTTCGTTTGAATCCAAGCACTGGTATGATAACACTACTCTCTGGTATTGAAAGTGGTACATTTGTCCTTCAATTTAAGGTTACTGAAGAGAGTGCACTGATAGAATCTCATGAAGTTAGAGCTTCCGTCAATGTTACAGTTAAAGAGATACCTGAAGAGGCTGTTACAAAGTCTGGATCGATACGACTGTTTGGAGTTACTGCTGAGGAATTTGTAATGCCTGATAAAATGGGTATTAGTAAGAGAGATATTTTCCGCGAACGAATTGCTACATTTCTTAATAATACCATTGAGAATGTCGATGTATTTACTGTACTCCACTCACCCTATCACAATAATATGAGTCTCTTGGATGTAAGATTTTCAGCTCATGGAAGTCCTTACTATGCACCTGAAAAATTGAATACAATTGTTGCACAAAATTCCAAGGAAATTCAAGATGAATTGGGTATAGAAATTATGGTAATTAATATTGATGAGTGTTTATTTGAAAAAATCCACTGTAATGATTCTTCGTGTCGTAGTTTTTTGAATATCAGTTCAGAGCCATATTCAGTGTATACAAATACAAGTTCATTTGTTGGAGTACGTGCTATAGCACATCCACAGTGTTTGTGCCACGTGGCTGAGCCAATTGAGTGTCTGAACGGTGGAACACCACTGCTTGATCGTTGTGAGTGCCGTCCAGGTTTGGAGGGGCCACGTTGTGAATTACTTGCAATTGGATTTCATGGTGATGGATGGGCAGTTATGCCACCACCTGGACAAGCATGTGATGACTCTCACTTGGGGCTAGAATTAATTTCATACGCTGATGATGGCCTTGTATTTTATTTTGGACCCATGAGTTACAGTAAAATACTTGGGGTACAGGATTTTATGGCACTAGAAATACGCGATGGTTTAGCTGTACTTCACGTAAATTATGGCAGTGGTACAGTGTCACTTGATCATAAACAAATTAAATTAAACGATGGAAAGCCTCATCGGGTCGATGTGTATTGGACAAAAACAACTATTGAGATAAAAGTCGATAATTGTGGAACTTCTGCATGCATGAGTCTGACAGCGCCTGTTGCCCCAAATGAATTTTTGAATGTCAATAGTCCACTACAGATTGGTGGTACATTCACGGATTTAAAGGAGATGGCACGAAATTTTGGCTGGTCATATGAGCCAATTGATAAAGGTTTCGATGGTTGTATTAGAAATATGACAATCAATGGTAATACCTATAATCTTGGTATGCCAGCATTATCACAAAACATTGATCCAGGCTGTCATCGTGGAACAGCAAAAGCAGTTGCCTTTACAATTGATTCTAATTTTCTTGTTGCAATATTAGTTTGTGTTGCTATTCTGCTCATACTGCTGCTGGCAGTTGTTGTACATAGGAGAAAACGTGATGATCTGTCCAAGGATATTGATGATATCAGGGAAAATATTATCAATTATGAGGACGAAGGTGGTGGTGAGGTTGATACCGGATACGATTTGAATGTTTTAAGAGGTATCTATGATGAACCACCAATTGACTCGAAAATTGCACCGTCTGCATATTTAGGACGAGGTGATTATTAAAATTTTTTCAACCATTATTAATTAATGAGGTTGAACTCAATATTAATTTTATATTTTAAATTGTATTCTTCAGCGCCCGATGAAGTACCAGACATTTGTGGCTTTTTAGACAGCAAAAAAGAGAGCTGTGACAAAGATCCTGACACCAATCCATTCGATGACGTCAGGCACTATGCTTACGAGGGTGAAGGCAACTCTGATGGCTCTCTGTCGTCTTTAGCATCATGTGAGTATTATTTTTAGCCTTTTTTAAAAGAATTCCAACAGTTTATTGTTGTACAATTATTATTTATTCTTCTATATTCAGGTACGGATGATGGTGACTTAAAGTTCAACTATCTCTCAAATTTTGGTCCGAGATTTAGAAAATTAGCTGATATGTACGGCGAAGAGCCCAGTGACGAGGAGAGCGATGGTGTAGAAGAGCGTGAAAGTGAAAGTTGGTGTTAATACCCTGTCGCCCTTTTGTGTCAACTAAATAAGGACTGTTCAATTACAGACTATAAAGGAACATAATTTTAATTATGAAAATTGTTAGTTGCAAGTTTTTCATCTTGCATGTACTTAAACAATGCAGCTGATTCTAGGCCAATGGCCTTTGAGAATTATTTTGAATAGAAAAAAAAAACAAGACGATGTGTTAATAGTGAAAGACGATTATTGTCGAATTTCACTCGTGTAACGCCAAAGAATGAGACAAGAATGATGATAAATGGTTTCAGATGATAATCCAATTGTCAGGAAATTGATTATGAATTATTTTTCGAAAGAGAGAAATCAGACATGTACAAATCATTTTCTCATGTCCAAAATCATTCCAGTTTTACTCTTTCTGTGAAAAATTATTCATAATCAAGCCTGAGAAATAAATATGGAAGGAATGTGAATCTTCATATCGGATAAAGGCATATCATATGTAGAACGATGTTTTAATTAGGTCATTGTGGCTTTTTCAGTCTCAATTATTCAATCAAACGACTATCAAATACATTCATGAGAGATGACGTTGATACAAATATACACTGGCGTATTTGCACAAAAATTAATTGCATACATTTTTGTTGTCAAGCTGCAGAACTTGATATAGTACATTAAATGCGAAACTGTGTTATGCATAAAAGTGACTGAATCGCATACACAAAAATAATCATTCTATATATAAACCCTCTCTGTCTACCCGTCATTTATAACGAGAGAGATTTTTTTTGCCCCCCCCCCCCCCCCCTATTTTTTATGAATTTATCAGTTTACGAAAATACAGGATATTAGTATTTGACTGAATTTCAAAATAATATATCATTTTTTTAGTTTCCTTAATTGATCAGGAATGCAATGTATGATTGACGTGTGAATGTTTATACTCCTGCATTGAAACATGTATTAATGATGTAAAAAAGGAAGCACTTAGAGAGCCATTTTTTTTTAGGATAAAAAATATATTATTAGATGTAAAATAATCATTATAAAAAAAAAACATGTGTTTCTGGAAGACAAAACATGAATGAATCGGAATGAAGAAAAAAAATTGTATCTTTACCGTGCGATGTATGGATACTAACTCAATTTTTAATTATAAGAAAATTCTGTCAAGAGAGAAATAACGAATTATTACAGGGTGCATCCTTTCGTTTAGTTTATAGATAAAAAGAGATGAATATGGGGCCGGAGGTGAAAAAATAATTCAAAATAATTTTTTGATTTAATCAGGGCATATCATGTATTAAACGGACAAGCAAAACCCCAGTTGTGATGAATTTAATTTATGACGCTAACGAGTGAAACCACAAAGTCGAATAACATTAAAATATTCATCAAAATTGATGAAATTAAAATCAAAAGAACATGGAAAAGTGCTAAATTAATTGGATAAAATGTGTCATGTGCCATAGCACATATTTCTACAAAATCTTCAACGAAAAAGAAAAAAAAAAATATTTACGATAATAATGAACTTTCAAATGCTTCCATAAATGAAAATGAAGGAGAAATTAACGATCGTTATTACTTTTACGTTTTATAGAGAAAAAAAAATCGGCTGTTGACTGTGTTTAATGTAAAAGCAATCCAATATAATGAATGTAAGAATGATATTGTGAAATATTTTCGCATATGATGTTGGGAATTTTTTTCTTTCAAATAACAGTAATATCTATGATCTAATTTTTTTTATTCAGATTACTTTTTAAGAATCTTTTTTGTACAAAATGAAAATAAAAAAAAACATCTATAATGTATCAAAATATATCATATCTACACGAAAAAAAAAATCATCATTTATGACAGCGTATTAGTATTATTGAACTATCGAAATTAATTTTATATTGTTTCTATCGAATATTCTATATGAGAACCAACAAACCATAGAATGCAACAGGCATGAACGATCTCAAAATCAGGCGTCCACAGGCGTTTTTGTTCTGGCAGCGAATCGATCGGGGTAATTTTTATGAACTTTATAAGAAGATAAAATGATGTTTTGTCTACTCCAAAATTGAAATTGAATGCAAATGAGTTGGAATTGACAGATAATTCAGCGGAATTCTACATGAATGGTTGAATGGATCGACAGAATAGTAGTATGTGATATAGGTGGAGAATGCGTTTCTAGGTGAATGAATGCCGAACACATCACACGAGCCTCAAACGCCTATTCCGAACGTGTATCACACAGCAGTTATCGGAACAAATGCACGAAAATATCAAATTTTCAGTCATGAAAATTCCGTGTTTAACATTTGCAATATTTTCATGCATTTATTCAGCAAAATTGCATTCTCACACTTCTTAAATACACCGCACTGCCGTTATTGTAATAAGATTATCGAAATAAGAAATAAGTTGATTGTTGAGAAAATTATAATATGTATCGTGAGCTTTACTCTGAAATCACTGAAGATCCTGGCATTCTGTTCAATCAAACGCAAAATGTCGAAATAGCAGGCAGATGTGTTCCCCTAAAACAATTTTGTGATAACTTCCATTTTTTTGGGGTACTCTTTAGTCGCTAGTTTGCAAATTGATTTTTCAACCATTGTAATTAAGAATTATCAATATAATAAAAAAAATAAGAAAGGGAACATAACAATGTGTGAAATTATTCTCCTTCCATTTTTTTTATAATTGAAAGGCTTCGAGGAAACCTTTGCTCCAAGAATTCTCCGCCGAGAGAGTATGGATATTTATGAAACATAATTTAAAAAATTGGTTCATTTTTTACTCACAGGATGTAACGAGATGAGGAAGCCCGGAAGTGGATGAATAATTTTTTTTTATGTTTAAACTTACGAGGTGGTTGACAGGTCCTCGGGCCGCCATCTTGCTTGGATACCCCTTCTCTTCACTCCAAGATGGCGGCCCGAGGACCTGTCAACCACCTCGAATGTTTAAACAAAAAAAAAAAATATTCGCCCTCTTCTAGGCATCCTCATCTCGTTACATCCTGTGAGTAAAAAATGAACCAATTTTTTAAATGATGTTTCATAATTTTCCATGCTCTCTTGGCAGAGAATTCGTGGAGCAAAGTTTTCCCCGCATTTCAGTCATTTTTTTCTACTCCCGAGGCTTTCACTTACTGATCGTGAAAAACTAAATAATAGAAATGAAGAGGAAGAAAGATGAGACGAATGCCGCTGGAAAAAGGTCTGGATTCATCAGACCAGTTTGATTGACTGATTTATGTGGCTTCTTCTCCACAGTGGAGAGTCTACTGCGTAACCCACGAAATTAATCAATTCAAATTAACAAGAAGCCCTTTCCACCTACTCTCCAGTCACAACAGTTATCATTACGTCATGCAAACTCTCAATAATTCCTCTTTCAAGAAGAAATTATTACACTTTCCATTTTTCTCCGTCATTACAATGAAAATTGAAATATCTGCAGAATTAGTTTTTTTTTTCTGTCTAGTCATAACATTTTATTATTTGAGGCTTGACACAGACGACAGATAATAAGTCTTGAATAAGTGACCCGCCGAAGGGAAGGGGGTGTCTCTCATGGGGTATAAAACATCCCAGGATCATCAGACACTCGTCAATGAAATATCGTCTGTTCGATCTGTAACATCATTACAATTTATACATCAATTAACTGCCTTAAAACAGGAGAGAAAAGAAAACACTTCTACCCCTGAATTTAATCGTCATGTGGGTTTCTATAATGTAAAATTGATAACTCCGTGAATATGTCATAATTTGAGGGAGATATTCATCATATATTCATCTTTCAATAATGAATTAACTCGAGGTTTGTTTATCGATAGGAAATATATGTATAATATTTCGTGTTTCAGGCATTGCAAAATTTCTTCAGGCATCTTGGCGATTTTATTAATTGGATGCTTGACACTGTTATTGATTGGAACCAGTGAGGCGCAATTGAATTTTTCAACTGGCTGGGGAAAGAGGAATAAAAATTTTGCCGGTGAAAACGAGAGTGGCACTAGTTGTTCAGTAACACAGGGAAAACCAAGCTTGGAATTATTGTTGAATTTGCATAATCTCATTCGGGTGAGTGTTCTCTCATTCAAATATCTATCCACTTTCAGTTGTGTGTGTGTGTGTTTTTTTTTTAATGGATTACAATTATCAATTCATGAGTGAAAATTCATTACAGATTGAAGCCAAGAGGATTATCAACTGTGAAACAATGAATCAATAAACGTCGGCAAAAATTGTTTGAATTGTTAACTTCCACGGACAAGATCGATGTTTTATCCTTGCAATTTTGATTAGTTAATTAGCGAGTGAAATCATTATCTTTCATTTATAATTGATATTTCTAATACGCTAATACGATGTGCTTATAGTGAGTTTTGTGAGAATTAGTGTTAAATAAGTTTGAATAAAGAGTCCAGATTAGAATAAATGTGAATTGAAACTTTCATTGTCAAGGGGTGTAGTTTTTCAGCGACGGAAAAAGGTTTCGAATAAACAATGATCCCCTAATAGAAATAAATACATTTTGTTTTTTGGCTTTTCGTCATACCGACATCATGACTGAAATATAGCCTCTTGGAGGAGCTATATCTCTCCAAATGAGAGCACTATCACAATAAGTCAAAGGCGAGGGGCCATACATTTTCATCAATTTGCTGTAGTCGAATTTTCTTCGTTTGGCTTTAGTTATTTTTCTCGACCCCTAGACCTCACTGCACTAAAAATTTTATTGTTCCCATAGCATCGGGGGGTCCCAGAGAATATTCCCTTAAATCTTTGTGGAGATCGGAATAGGCCTAATATGATCAAAAGAGTGAAATCCACATTTTCGTCAATTTTTTCTAGTTGAATTTTCTTCATTTTGCTTTAATTAGTCATGCTCGATTCAAGTTTCTAATTCTATGAAATGAATAGATATATCATGTCAAATGAATTGACAAGCAATTATTTGATTCTCATCGCTTCACTTTCATGGTTTCATGCCTTCATTCATCCCCCTTTTAATGACTCTCATGTTTGAGCCTTTTTACATCAATATGATGCATTTTTTCCCCGCGAGTTCTATCCGCATTCCCCCCCTCCTTTATTCCTTCCTCCTCCATTAAATAGGTGAAATCGAAAATTTGAAATCACTTGAAATCGAAAAGAAATCGTGACATCACCAAAAAATTCCATGAAATCACATAAAATCGATGATTTCATGAAATCATTGAAATCGCTTTGAAATCACGTGAAATCAGCAATCACTGTGTCTCTGGATTTTTAAATGAATGGCCCCTCGGTCAAAGGGCTAAATCTACCCATTTCCAGTAGGGAAACTTTTTTGTTTAAAACTTTTTCCGCAGCTCAAACCGATCGGCCACAAAACTGTTATGAACAATAAAATCAAAGTTTTGAAAATTTCAAAAAATCAAATTTTCTCGAAACCCAAAGGAGATAGCGACTTCTAGTCTTTTCCAATCGATTTCTGAGATGATTTGGGCTTGGGGGGTCCGGAACCCAGGGCGTGAGAGGCCAAAACCCGTTTATCGACGATTGATAGGCCAAGAAGAGGAGTCAAAGTTTTTAAAATTTCAAAAAATCCAATTTTCTCGAAAACCAGAGCAGATAGCGACTTCTAGTCTTTTCCAATCGATTTCTGAGATGATTTGGGCTTGGGCGGTCCGGAACCCAGAGCGTGAGAGGCCAAAACCCGTTTATCGATGGTGGATAGGCCAAGAAGTGGAGTCAAAGTTTTTAAAATTTCAAAAAATCCAATTTTCTCGAATACCAGAGGAGATAGCGACTTCTAGTCTTTTCCAATCGATTTCTGAGATGATTTGGGCTTGGGAGGTCCGGAACCCAGAGCGTGAGAGGCCAAAACCCGTTTATCGACGATTGATAGGCCAAGAAGAGGAGTCAAAGTTTTTAAAATTTCAAAAAATCCAATTTTCTCGAAAACCAGAGGAGATAGCGACTTCTAGTCTTTTCCAATCGATTTCTGAGATGATTTGGGCTTGGGAGGTCCGGAACCCAGAGCGTGAGAGGCCAAAACCCGTTTATCGATGGTGGATAGGCCAAGAAGTGGAGTCAAAGTTTTTGAAATTTCAAAAAATCCAATTTTCTGGAATACCAGAGGAGATAGCGACTTCTAGTCTTTTCCAATCGATTTCTGAGATGATTTGGGCTTGGGAGGTCCGGAACCCAGAGCGTGAGAGGCCAAAACCCGTTTATCGATGGTGGATAGGCCAAGAAGTGGAGTCAAAGTTTTTGAAATTTCAAAAAATCCAATTTTCTGGAATACCAGAGGAGATAGCGACTTCTAGTCTTTTCCAATCGATTTCTGAGATGATTTGGGCTTGGGAGGTCCGGAACCCAGAGCGTGAGAGGCCAAAACCCGTTTATCGATGGTGGATAGGCCAAGAAGTGGAGTCAAAGTTTTTGAAATTTCAAAAAATCCAATTTTCTGGAATACCAGAGGAGATAGCGACTTCTAGTCTTTTCCAATCGATTTCTGAGATGATTTGGGCTTGGGAGGTCCGGAACCCAGAGCGTGAGAGGCCAAAACCCGTTTATCGACGATTGATAGGCCAAGAAGAGGAGTCAAAGTTTTTAAAATTTCAAAAAATCCAATTTTCTCGAAAACCAGAGGAGATAGCGACTTCTAGTCTTTTCCAATCGATTTCTGAGATGATTTGGGCTTGGGAGGTCCGGAACCCAGAGCGTGAGAGGCCAAAACCCGTTTATCGATGGTGGATAGGCCAAGAAGTGGAGTCAAAGTTTTTAAAATTTCAAAAAATCCAATTTTCTCGAATACCAGAGGAGATAGCGACTTCTAGTCTTTTCCAATCGATTTCTGAGATGATTTGGGCTTGGGAGGTCCGGAACCCAGAGCGTGAGAGGCCAAAACCCGTTTATTGATGGTGGATAGGCCAAGAAGTGGAGTCAAAGTTTTTAAAATTTCAAAAAATCCAATTTTCTCGAAAACCAGAGGAGATAGCGACTTCTAGTCTTTTCCAATCGATTTCTGAGATGATTTGGGCTTGGGAGGTCCGGAACCCAGAGCGTGAGAGGCCAAAACCCGTTTATCGACGATTGATAGGCCAAGAAGAGGAGTCAAAGTTTTTAAAATTTCAAAAAATCCAATTTTCTCGAAAACCAGAGGAGATAGCGACTTCTAGTCTTTTCCAATCGATTTCTGAGATGATTTGGGCTTGGGAGGTCCGGAACCCAGAGCGTGAGAGGCCAAAACCCGTTTATCGATGGTGGATAGGCCAAGAAGTGGAGTCAAAGTTTTTGAAATTTCAAAAAATCCAATTTTCTGGAATACCAGAGGAGATAGCGACTTCTAGTCTTTTCCAATCGATTTCTGAGATGATTTGGGCTTGGGAGGTCCGGAACCCAGAGCGTGAGAGGCCAAAACCCGTTTATCGACGATTGATAGGCCAAGAAGAGGAGTCAAAGTTTTTAAAATTTCAAAAAATCCAATTTTCTCGAAAACCAGAGGAGATAGCGACTTCTAGTCTTTTCCAATCGATTTCTGAGATGATTTGGGCTTGGGAGGTCCGGAACCCAGAGCGTGAGAGGCCAAAACCCGTTTATCGATGGTGGATAGGCCAAGAAGTGGAGTCAAAGTTTTTAAAATTTCAAAAAATCCAATTTTCTCGAATACCAGAGGAGATAGCGACTTCTAGTCTTTTCCAATCGATTTCTGAGATGATTTGGGCTTGGGAGGTCCGGAACCCAGAGCGTGAGAGGCCAAAACCCGTTTATTGATGGTGGATAGGCCAAGAAGTGGAGTCAAAGTTTTTAAAATTTCAAAAAATCCAATTTTCTCGAAAACCAGAGGAGATAGCGACTTCTAGTCTTTTCCAATCGATTTCTGAGATGATTTGGGCTTGGGAGGTCCGGAACCCAGAGCGTGAGAGGCCAAAACCCGTTTATCGACGATTGATAGGCCAAGAAGAGGAGTCAAAGTTTTTAAAATTTCAAAAAATCCAATTTTCTCGAAAACCAGAGGAGATAGCGACTTCTAGTCTTTTCCAATCGATTTCTGAGATGATTTGGGCTTGGGAGGTCCGGAACCCAGAGCGTGAGAGGCCAAAACCCGTTTATCGACGATTGATAGGCCAAGAAGTGGAGTCAAAGTTTTTAAAATTTCAAAAAATCCAATTTTCTCGAATACCAGAGGAGATAGCGACTTCTAGTCTTTTCCAATCGATTTCTGAGATGATTTGGGCTTGGGAGGTCCGGAACCCAGAGCGTGAGAGGCCAAAACCCGTTTATTGATGGTGGATAGGCCAAGAAGTGGAGTCAAAGTTTTTAAAATTTCAAAAAATCCAATTTTCTCGAAAACCAGAGGAGATAGCGACTTCTAGTCTTTTCCAATCGATTTCTGAGATGATTTGGGCTTGGGAGGTCCGGAACCCAGAGCGTGAGAGGCCAAAACCCGTTTATCGACGATTGATAGGCCAAGAAGAGGAGTCAAAGTTTTTAAAATTTCAAAAAATCCAATTTTCTCGAAAACCAGAGGAGATAGCGACTTCTAGTCTTTTCCAATCGATTTCTGAGATGATTTGGGCTTGGGAGGTCCGGAACCCAGAGCGTGAGAGGCCAAAACTCGTTTATCGACGATTGATAGGCCAAGAAGTGGAGTCAAAGTTTTTAAAATTTCAAAAAATCCAATTTTCTCGAAAACCAGAGGAGATAGCGACTTCTAGTCTTTTCCAATCGATTTCTGAGATGATTTGGGCTTGGGAGGTCCGGAACCCAGAGCGTGAGAGGCCAAAACCCGTTTATCGACGATTGATAGGCCAAGAAGTGGAGTCAAAGTTTTTAAAATTTCAAAAAATCCAATTTTCTCGAAAACCAGAGGAGATAGCGACTTCTAGTCTTTTCCAATCGATTTCTGAGATGATTTGGGCTTGGGTGGTCCGGAACCCAGAGCGTGAGAGGCCAAAACCCGTTTATCGACGATTGATAGGCCAAGAAGTGGAGTCAAAGTTTTTAAAATTTCAAAAAATCCAATTTTCTCGAAAACCAGAGGAGATAGCGACTTCTAGTCTTTTCCAATCGATTTCTGAGATGATTTGGGCTTGGGAGGTCCGGAACCCAGAGCGTGAGAGGCCAAAACCCGTTTATCGATGGTGGATAGGCCAAGAAGTGGAGTCAAAGTTTTTAAAATTTCAAAAAATCCAATTTTCTCGAAAACCAGAGGAGATAGCGACTTCTAGTCTTTTCCAATCGATTTCTGAGATGATTTGGGCTTGGGAGGTCCGGAACCCAGAGCGTGAGAGGCCAAAACCCGTTTATCGATGGTGGATAGGCCAAGAAGTGGAGTCAAAGTTTTTAAAATTTCAAAAAATCCAATTTTCTCGAATACCAGAGGAGATAGCGACTTCTAGTCTTTTCCAATCGATTTCTGAGATGATTTGGGCTTGGGAGGTCCGGAACCCAGAGCGTGAGAGGCCAAAACCCGTTTATCGACGATTGATAGGCCAAGAAGAGGAGTCAAAGTTTTTAAAATTTCAAAAAATCCAATTTTCTCGAAAACCAGAGGAGATAGCGACTTCTAGTCTTTTCCAATCGATTTCTGAGATGATTTGGGCTTGGGAGGTCCGGAACCCAGAGCGTGAGAGGCCAAAACCCGTTTATTGATGGTGGATAGGCCAAGAAGTGGAGTCAAAGTTTTTAAAATTTCAAAAAATCCAATTTTCTCGAATACCAGAGGAGATAGCGACTTCTAGTCTTTTCCAATCGATTTCTGAGATGATTTGGGCTTGGGAGGTCCGGAACCCAGAGCGTGAGAGGCCAAAACCCGTTTATTGATGGTGGATAGGCCAAGAAGTGGAGTCAAAGTTTTTAAAATTTCAAAAAATCCAATTTTCTCGAAAACCAGAGGAGATAGCGACTTCTAGTCTTTTCCAATCGATTTCTGAGATGATTTGGGCTTGGGAGGTCCGGAACCCAGAGCGTGAGAGGCCAAAACCCGTTTATCGACGATTGATAGGCCAAGAAGAGGAGTCAAAGTTTTTAAAATTTCAAAAAATCCAATTTTCTCGAAAACCAGAGGAGATAGCGACTTCTAGTCTTTTCCAATCGATTTCTGAGATGATTTGGGCTTGGGAGGTCCGGAACCCAGAGCGTGAGAGGCCAAAACCCGTTTATCGATGGTGGATAGGCCAAGAAGTGGAGTCAAAGTTTTTAAAATTTCAAAAAATCCAATTTTCTCGAATACCAGAGGAGATAGCGACTTCTAGTCTTTTCCAATCGATTTCTGAGATGATTTGGGCTTGGGAGGTCCGGAACCCAGAGCGTGAGAGGCCAAAACCCGTTTATCGATGGTGGATAGGCCAAGAAGTGGAGTCAAAGTTTTTAAAATTTCAAAAAATCCAATTTTCTCGAATACCAGAGGAGATAGCGACTTCTAGTCTTTTCCAATCGATTTCTGAGATGATTTGGGCTTGGGAGGTCCGGAACCCAGAGCGTGAGAGGCCAAAACCCGTTTATTGATGGTGGATAGGCCAAGAAGTGGAGTCAAAGTTTTTAAAATTTCAAAAAATCCAATTTTCTCGAATACCAGAGGAGATAGCGACTTCTAGTCTTTTCCAATCGATTTCTGAGATGATTTGGGCTTGGGAGGTCCGGAACCCAGAGCGTGAGAGGCCAAAACCCGTTTATTGATGGTGGATAGGCCAAGAAGTGGAGTCAAAGTTTTTAAAATTTCAAAAAATCCAATTTTCTCGAAAACCAGAGGAGATAGCGACTTCTAGTCTTTTCCAATCGATTTCTGAGATGATTTGGGCTTGGGAGGTCCGGAACCCAGAGCGTGAGAGGCCAAAACCCGTTTATCGACGATTGATAGGCCAAGAAGAGGAGTCAAAGTTTTTAAAATTTCAAAAAATCCAATTTTCTCGAAAACCAGAGGAGATAGCGACTTCTAGTCTTTTCCAATCGATTTCTGAGATGATTTGGGCTTGGGAGGTCCGGAACCCAGAGCGTGAGAGGCCAAAACCCGTTTATCGACGATTGATAGGCCAAGAAGTGGAGTCAAAGTTTTTAAAATTTCAAAAAATCCAATTTTCTCGAATACCAGAGGAGATAGCGACTTCTAGTCTTTTCCAATCGATTTCTGAGATGATTTGGGCTTGGGAGGTCCGGAACCCAGAGCGTGAGAGGCCAAAACCCGTTTATTGATGGTGGATAGGCCAAGAAGTGGAGTCAAAGTTTTTAAAATTTCAAAAAATCCAATTTTCTCGAAAACCAGAGGAGATAGCGACTTCTAGTCTTTTCCAATCGATTTCTGAGATGATTTGGGCTTGGGAGGTCCGGAACCCAGAGCGTGAGAGGCCAAAACCCGTTTATCGATGGTGGATAGGCCAAGAAGTGGAGTCAAAGTTTTTAAAATTTCAAAAAATCCAATTTTCTCGAATACCAGAGGAGATAGCGACTTCTAGTCTTTTCCAATCGATTTCTGAGATGATTTGGGCTTGGGAGGTCCGGAACCCAGAGCGTGAGAGGCCAAAACCCGTTTATCGATGGTGGATAGGCCAAGAAGTGGAGTCAAAGTTTTTAAAATTTCAAAAAATCCAATTTTCTCGAATACCAGAGGAGATAGCGACTTCTAGTCTTTTCCAATCGATTTCTGAGATGATTTGGGCTTGGGAGGTCCGGAACCCAGAGCGTGAGAGGCCAAAACCCGTTTATCGATGGTGGATAGGCCAAGAAGTGGAGTCAAAGTTTTTAAAATTTCAAAAAATCCAATTTTCTCGAATACCAGAGGAGATAGCGACTTCTAGTCTTTTCCAATCGATTTCTGAGATGATTTGGGCTTGGGAGGTCCGGAACCCAGAGCGTGAGAGGCCAAAACCCGTTTATCGACGATTGATAGGCCAAGAAGAGGAGTCAAAGTTTTTAAAATTTCAAAAAATCCAATTTTCTCGAAAACCAGAGGAGATAGCGACTTCTAGTCTTTTCCAATCGATTTCTGAGATGATTTGGGCTTGGGAGGTCCGGAACCCAGAGCGTGAGAGGCCAAAACCCGTTTATCGACGATTGATAGGCCAAGAAGTGGAGTCAAAGTTTTTAAAATTTCAAAAAATCCAATTTTCTCGAATACCAGAGGAGATAGCGACTTCTAGTCTTTTCCAATCGATTTCTGAGATGATTTGGGCTTGGGAGGTCCGGAACCCAGAGCGTGAGAGGCCAAAACCCGTTTATCGACGATTGATAGGCCAAGAAGTGGAGTCAAAGTTTTTAAAATTTCAAAAAATCCAATTTTCTCGAATACCAGAGGAGATAGCGACTTCTAGTCTTTTCCAATCGATTTCTGAGATGATTTGGGCTTGGGAGGTCCGGAACCCAGAGCGTGAGAGGCCAAAACCCGTTTATTGATGGTGGATAGGCCAAGAAGTGGAGTCAAAGTTTTTAAAATTTCAAAAAATCCAATTTTCTCGAAAACCAGAGGAGATAGCGACTTCTAGTCTTTTCCAATCGATTTCTGAGATGATTTGGGCTTGGGAGGTCCGGAACCCAGAGCGTGAGAGGCCAAAACCCGTTTATCGATGGTGGATAGGCCAAGAAGTGGAGTCAAAGTTTTTAAAATTTCAAAAAATCCAATTTTCTCGAATACCAGAGGAGATAGCGACTTCTAGTCTTTTCCAATCGATTTCTGAGATGATTTGGGCTTGGGAGGTCCGGAACCCAGAGCGTGAGAGGCCAAAACCCGTTTATCGATGGTGGATAGGCCAAGAAGTGGAGTCAAAGTTTTTAAAATTTCAAAAAATCCAATTTTCTCGAATACCAGAGGAGATAGCGACTTCTAGTCTTTTCCAATCGATTTCTGAGATGATTTGGGCTTGGGAGGTCCGGAACCCAGAGCGTGAGAGGCCAAAACCCGTTTATCGACGATTGATAGGCCAAGAAGAGGAGTCAAAGTTTTTAAAATTTCAAAAAATCCAATTTTCTCGAAAACCAGAGGAGATAGCGACTTCTAGTCTTTTCCAATCGATTTCTGAGATGATTTGGGCTTGGGAGGTCCGGAACCCAGAGCGTGAGAGGCCAAAACCCGTTTATCGATGGTGGATAGGCCAAGAAGTGGAGTCAAAGTTTTTAAAATTTCAAAAAATCCAATTTTCTCGAATACCAGAGGAGATAGCGACTTCTAGTCTTTTCCAATCGATTTCTGAGATGATTTGGGCTTGGGAGGTCCGGAACCCAGAGCGTGAGAGGCCAAAACCCGTTTATTGATGGTGGATAGGCCAAGAAGTGGAGTCAAAGTTTTTAAAATTTCAAAAAATCCAATTTTCTCGAATACCAGAGGAGATAGCGACTTCTAGTCTTTTCCAATCGATTTCTGAGATGATTTGGGCTTGGGAGGTCCGGAACCCAGAGCGTGAGAGGCCAAAACCCGTTTATTGATGGTGGATAGGCCAAGAAGTGGAGTCAAAGTTTTTAAAATTTCAAAAAATCCAATTTTCTCGAAAACCAGAGGAGATAGCGACTTCTAGTCTTTTCCAATCGATTTCTGAGATGATTTGGGCTTGGGAGGTCCGGAACCCAGAGCGTGAGAGGCCAAAACCCGTTTATCGACGATTGATAGGCCAAGAAGAGGAGTCAAAGTTTTTAAAATTTCAAAAAATCCAATTTTCTCGAAAACCAGAGGAGATAGCGACTTCTAGTCTTTTCCAATCGATTTCTGAGATGATTTGGGCTTGGGAGGTCCGGAACCCAGAGCGTGAGAGGCCAAAACCCGTTTATCGACGATTGATAGGCCAAGAAGTGGAGTCAAAGTTTTTAAAATTTCAAAAAATCCAATTTTCTCGAATACCAGAGGAGATAGCGACTTCTAGTCTTTTCCAATCGATTTCTGAGATGATTTGGGCTTGGGAGGTCCGGAACCCAGAGCGTGAGAGGCCAAAACCCGTTTATTGATGGTGGATAGGCCAAGAAGTGGAGTCAAAGTTTTTAAAATTTCAAAAAATCCAATTTTCTCGAAAACCAGAGGAGATAGCGACTTCTAGTCTTTTCCAATCGATTTCTGAGATGATTTGGGCTTGGGAGGTCCGGAACCCAGAGCGTGAGAGGCCAAAACCCGTTTATCGACGATTGATAGGCCAAGAAGAGGAGTCAAAGTTTTTAAAATTTCAAAAAATCCAATTTTCTCGAAAACCAGAGGAGATAGCGACTTCTAGTCTTTTCCAATCGATTTCTGAGATGATTTGGGCTTGGGAGGTCCGGAACCCAGAGCGTGAGAGGCCAAAACCCGTTTATCGACGATTGATAGGCCAAGAAGTGGAGTCAAAGTTTTTAAAATTTCAAAAAATCCAATTTTCTCGAAAACCAGAGGAGATAGCGACTTCTAGTCTTTTCCAATCGATTTCTGAGATGATTTGGGCTTGGGAGGTCCGGAACCCAGAGCGTGAGAGGCCAAAACCCGTTTATCGACGATTGATAGGCCAAGAAGTGGAGTCAAAGTTTTTAAAATTTCAAAAAATCCAATTTTCTCGAAAACCAGAGGAGATAGCGACTTCTAGTCTTTTCCAATCGATTTCTGAGATGATTTGGGCTTGGGTGGTCCGGAACCCAGAGCGTGAGAGGCCAAAACCCGTTTATCGACGATTGATAGGCCAAGAAGTGGAGTCAAAGTTTTTAAAATTTCAAAAAATCCAATTTTCTCGAAAACCAGAGGAGATAGCGACTTCTAGTCTTTTCCAATCGATTTCTGAGATGATTTGGGCTTGGGAGGTCCGGAACCCAGAGCGTGAGAGGCCAAAACCCGTTTATCGATGGTGGATAGGCCAAGAAGTGGAGTCAAAGTTTTTAAAATTTCAAAAAATCCAATTTTCTCGAAAACCAGAGGAGATAGCGACTTCTAGTCTTTTCCAATCGATTTCTGAGATGATTTGGGCTTGGGAGGTCCGGAACCCAGAGCGTGAGAGGCCAAAACCCGTTTATCGATGGTGGATAGGCCAAGAAGTGGAGTCAAAGTTTTTAAAATTTCAAAAAATCCAATTTTCTCGAATACCAGAGGAGATAGCGACTTCTAGTCTTTTCCAATCGATTTCTGAGATGATTTGGGCTTGGGAGGTCCGGAACCCAGAGCGTGAGAGGCCAAAACCCGTTTATCGACGATTGATAGGCCAAGAAGAGGAGTCAAAGTTTTTAAAATTTCAAAAAATCCAATTTTCTCGAAAACCAGAGGAGATAGCGACTTCTAGTCTTTTCCAATCGATTTCTGAGATGATTTGGGCTTGGGAGGTCCGGAACCCAGAGCGTGAGAGGCCAAAACCCGTTTATCGATGGTGGATAGGCCAAGAAGTGGAGTCAAAGTTTTTAAAATTTCAAAAAATCCAATTTTCTCGAATACCAGAGGAGATAGCGACTTCTAGTCTTTTCCAATCGATTTCTGAGATGATTTGGGCTTGGGAGGTCCGGAACCCAGAGCGTGAGAGGCCAAAACCCGTTTATCGACGATTGATAGGCCAAGAAGAGGAGTCAAAGTTTTTAAAATTTCAAAAAATCCAATTTTCTCGAAAACCAGAGCAGATAGCGACTTCTAGTCTTTTCCAATCGATTTCTGAGATGATTTGGGCTTGGGCGGTCCGGAACCCAGAGCGTGAGAGGCCAAAACCCGTTTATCGATGGTGGATAGGCCAAGAAGTGGAGTCAAAGTTTTTAAAATTTCAAAAAATCCAATTTTCTCGAATACCAGAGGAGATAGCGACTTCTAGTCTTTTCCAATCGATTTCTGAGATGATTTGGGCTTGGGAGGTCCGGAACCCAGAGCGTGAGAGGCCAAAACCCGTTTATCGACGATTGATAGGCCGAGAAGAGGAGTCAAAGTTTTTAAAATTTCAAAAAATCCAATTTTCTCGAAAACCAGAGGAGATAGCGACTTCTAGTCTTTTCCAATCGATTTCTGAGATGATTTGGGCTTGGGAGGTCCGGAACCCAGAGCGTGAGAGGCCAAAACCCGTTTATCGATGGTGGATAGGCCAAGAAGTGGAGTCAAAGTTTTTAAAATTTCAAAAAATCCAATTTTCTCGAATACCAGAGGAGATAGCGACTTCTAGTCTTTTCCAATCGATTTCTGAGATGATTTGGGCTTGGGAGGTCCGGAACCCAGAGCGTGAGAGGCCAAAACCCGTTTATTGATGGTGGATAGGCCAAGAAGTGGAGTCAAAGTTTTTAAAATTTCAAAAAATCCAATTTTCTCGAATACCAGAGGAGATAGCGACTTCTAGTCTTTTCCAATCGATTTCTGAGATGATTTGGGCTTGGGAGGTCCGGAACCCAGAGCGTGAGAGGCCAAAACCCGTTTATTGATGGTGGATAGGCCAAGAAGTGGAGTCAAAGTTTTTAAAATTTCAAAAAATCCAATTTTCTCGAAAACCAGAGGAGATAGCGACTTCTAGTCTTTTCCAATCGATTTCTGAGATGATTTGGGCTTGGGAGGTCCGGAACCCAGAGCGTGAGAGGCCAAAACCCGTTTATCGACGATTGATAGGCCAAGAAGAGGAGTCAAAGTTTTTAAAATTTCAAAAAATCCAATTTTCTCGAAAACCAGAGCAGATAGCGACTTCTAGTCTTTTCCAATCGATTTCTGAGATGATTTGGGCTTGGGCGGTCCGGAACCCAGAGCGTGAGAGGCCAAAACCCGTTTATCGATGGTGGATAGGCCAAGAAGTGGAGTCAAAGTTTTTAAAATTTCAAAAAATCCAATTTTCTCGAATACCAGAGGAGATAGCGACTTCTAGTCTTTTCCAATCGATTTCTGAGATGATTTGGGCTTGGGAGGTCCGGAACCCAGAGCGTGAGAGGCCAAAACCCGTTTATCGACGATTGATAGGCCGAGAAGAGGAGTCAAAGTTTTTAAAATTTCAAAAAATCCAATTTTCTCGAAAACCAGAGGAGATAGCGACTTCTAGTCTTTTCCAATCGATTTCTGAGATGATTTGGGCTTGGGAGGTCCGGAACCCAGAGCGTGAGAGGCCAAAACCCGTTTATCGATGGTGGATAGGCCAAGAAGTGGAGTCAAAGTTTTTAAAATTTCAAAAAATCCAATTTTCTCGAATACCAGAGGAGATAGCGACTTCTAGTCTTTTCCAATCGATTTCTGAGATGATTTGGGCTTGGGAGGTCCGGAACCCAGAGCGTGAGAGGCCAAAACCCGTTTATTGATGGTGGATAGGCCAAGAAGTGGAGTCAAAGTTTTTAAAATTTCAAAAAATCCAATTTTCTCGAATACCAGAGGAGATAGCGACTTCTAGTCTTTTCCAATCGATTTCTGAGATGATTTGGGCTTGGGAGGTCCGGAACCCAGAGCGTGAGAGGCCAAAACCCGTTTATTGATGGTGGATAGGCCAAGAAGTGGAGTCAAAGTTTTTAAAATTTCAAAAAATCCAATTTTCTCGAAAACCAGAGGAGATAGCGACTTCTAGTCTTTTCCAATCGATTTCTGAGATGATTTGGGCTTGGGAGGTCCGGAACCCAGAGCGTGAGAGGCCAAAACCCGTTTATCGACGATTGATAGGCCAAGAAGAGGAGTCAAAGTTTTTAAAATTTCAAAAAATCCAATTTTCTCGAAAACCAGAGGAGATAGCGACTTCTAGTCTTTTCCAATCGATTTCTGAGATGATTTGGGCTTGGGAGGTCCGGAACCCAGAGCGTGAGAGGCCAAAACCCGTTTATCGACGATTGATAGGCCAAGAAGTGGAGTCAAAGTTTTTAAAATTTCAAAAAATCCAATTTTCTCGAAAACCAGAGGAGATAGCGACTTCTAGTCTTTTCCAATCGATTTCTGAGATGATTTGGGCTTGGGTGGTCCGGAACCCAGAGCGTGAGAGGCCAAAACCCGTTTATCGACGATTGATAGGCCAAGAAGTGGAGTCAAAGTTTTTAAAATTTCAAAAAATCCAATTTTCTCGAAAACCAGAGGAGATAGCGACTTCTAGTCTTTTCCAATCGATTTCTGAGATGATTTGGGCTTGGGAGGTCCGGAACCCAGAGCGTGAGAGGCCAAAACCCGTTTATCGATGGTGGATAGGCCAAGAAGTGGAGTCAAAGTTTTTAAAATTTCAAAAAATCCAATTTTCTCGAAAACCAGAGGAGATAGCGACTTCTAGTCTTTTCCAATCGATTTCTGAGATGATTTGGGCTTGGGAGGTCCGGAACCCAGAGCGTGAGAGGCCAAAACCCGTTTATCGATGGTGGATAGGCCAAGAAGTGGAGTCAAAGTTTTTAAAATTTCAAAAAATCCAATTTTCTCGAATACCAGAGGAGATAGCGACTTCTAGTCTTTTCCAATCGATTTCTGAGATGATTTGGGCTTGGGAGGTCCGGAACCCAGAGCGTGAGAGGCCAAAACCCGTTTATCGACGATTGATAGGCCAAGAAGAGGAGTCAAAGTTTTTAAAATTTCAAAAAATCCAATTTTCTCGAAAACCAGAGGAGATAGCGACTTCTAGTCTTTTCCAATCGATTTCTGAGATGATTTGGGCTTGGGAGGTCCGGAACCCAGAGCGTGAGAGGCCAAAACCCGTTTATCGACGATTGATAGGCCAAGAAGTGGAGTCAAAGTTTTTAAAATTTCAAAAAATCCAATTTTCTCGAAAACCAGAGGAGATAGCGACTTCTAGTCTTTTCCAATCGATTTCTGAGATGATTTGGGCTTGGGTGGTCCGGAACCCAGAGCGTGAGAGGCCAAAACCCGTTTATCGACGATTGATAGGCCAAGAAGTGAAGTCAAAGTTTTTAAAATTTCAAAAAATCCAATTTTCTCGAAAACCAGAGGAGATAGCGACTTCTAGTCTTTTCCAATCGATTTCTGAGATGATTTGGGCTTGGGAGGTCCGGAACCCAGAGCGTGAGAGGCCAAAACCCGTTTATCGATGGTGGATAGGCCAAGAAGTGGAGTCAAAGTTTTTAAAATTTCAAAAAATCCAATTTTCTCGAAAACCAGAGGAGATAGCGACTTCTAGTCTTTTCCAATCGATTTCTGAGATGATTTGGGCTTGGGAGGTCCGGAACCCAGAGCGTGAGAGGCCAAAACCCGTTTATCGATGGTGGATAGGCCAAGAAGTGGAGTCAAAGTTTTTAAAATTTCAAAAAATCCAATTTTCTCGAAAACCAGAGGAGATAGCGACTTCTAGTCTTTTCCAATCGATTTCTGAGATGATTTGGGCTTGGGAGGTCCGGAACCCAGAGCGTGAGAGGCCAAAACCCGTTTATCGATGGTGGATAGGCCAAGAAGTGGAGTCAAAGTTTTTAAAATTTCAAAAAATCCAATTTTCTCGAATACCAGAGGAGATAGCGACTTCTAGTCTTTTCCAATCGATTTCTGAGATGATTTGGGCTTGGGAGGTCCGGAACCCAGAGCGTGAGAGGCCAAAACCCGTTTATCGACGATTGATAGGCCAAGAAGAGGAGTCAAAGTTTTTAAAATTTCAAAAAATCCAATTTTCTCGAAAACCAGAGGAGATAGCGACTTCTAGTCTTTTCCAATCGATTTCTGAGATGATTTGGGCTTGGGAGGTCCGGAACCCAGAGCGTGAGAGGCCAAAACCCGTTTATCGACGATTGATAGGCCAAGAAGTGGAGTCAAAGTTTTTAAAATTTCAAAAAATCCAATTTTCTCGAATACCAGAGGAGATAGCGACTTCTAGTCTTTTCCAATCGATTTCTGAGATGATTTGGGCTTGGGAGGTCCGGAACCCAGAGCGTGAGAGGCCAAAACCCGTTTATCGACGATTGATAGGCAAAGAAGAGGAGTCAAAGTTTTTAAAATTTCAAAAAATCCAATTTTCTCGAAAACCAGAGGAGATAGCGACTTCTAGTCTTTTCCAATCGATTTCTGAGATGATTTGGGCTTGGGAGGTCCGGAACCCAGAGCGTGAGAGGCCAAAACCCGTTTATCGATGGTGGATAGGCCAAGAAGTGGAGTCAAAGTTTTTAAAATTTCAAAAAATCCAATTTTCTCGAATACCAGAGGAGATAGCGACTTCTAGTCTTTTCCAATCGATTTCTGAGATGATTTGGGCTTGGGAGGTCCGGAACCCAGAGCGTGAGAGGCCAAAACCCGTTTATCGATGGTGGATAGGCCAAGAAGTGGAGTCAAAGTTTTTAAAATTTCAAAAAATCCAATTTTCTCGAATACCAGAGGAGATAGCGACTTCTAGTCTTTTCCAATCGATTTCTGAGATGATTTGGGCTTGGGAGGTCCGGAACCCAGAGCGTGAGAGGCCAAAACCCGTTTATCGACGATTGATAGGCCAAGAAGAGGAGTCAAAGTTTTTAAAATTTCAAAAAATCCAATTTTCTCGAAAACCAGAGGAGATAGCGACTTCTAGTCTTTTCCAATCGATTTCTGAGATGATTTGGGCTTGGGAGGTCCGGAACCCAGAGCGTGAGAGGCCAAAACCCGTTTATCGACGATTGATAGGCCAAGAAGTGGAGTCAAAGTTTTTAAAATTTCAAAAAATCCAATTTTCTCGAATACCAGAGGAGATAGCGACTTCTAGTCTTTTCCAATCGATTTCTGAGATGATTTGGGCTTGGGAGGTCCGGAACCCAGAGCGTGAGAGGCCAAAACCCGTTTATCGACGATTGATAGGCAAAGAAGAGGAGTCAAAGTTTTTAAAATTTCAAAAAATCCAATTTTCTCGAAAACCAGAGGAGATAGCGACTTCTAGTCTTTTCCAATCGATTTCTGAGATGATTTGGGCTTGGGAGGTCCGGAACCCAGAGCGTGAGAGGCCAAAACCCGTTTATCGACGATTGATAGGCCAAGAAGAGGAGTCAAAGTTTTTAAAATTTCAAAAAATCCAATTTTCTCGAAAACCAGAGGAGATAGCGACTTCTAGTCTTTTCCAATCGATTTCTGAGATGATTTGGGCTTGGGAGGTCCGGAACCCAGAGCGTGAGAGGCCAAAACCCGTTTATCGACGATTGATAGGCCAAGAAGTGGAGTCAAAGTTTTTAAAATTTCAAAAAATCCAATTTTCTCGAATACCAGAGGAGATAGCGACTTCTAGTCTTTTCCAATCGATTTCTGAGATGATTTGGGCTTGGGAGGTCCGGAACCCAGAGCGTGAGAGGCCAAAACCCGTTTATCGACGATTGATAGGCCAAGAAGTGGAGTCAAAGTTTTTAAAATTTCAAAAAATCCAATTTTCTCGAAAACCAGAGGAGATAGCGACTTCTAGTCTTTTCCAATCGATTTCTGAGATGATTTGGGCTTGGGCGGTCCGGAACCCAGAGCGTGAGAGGCCAAAACCCGTTTATCGATGGTGGATAGGCCAAGAAGTGGAGTCAAAGTTTTTAAAATTTCAAAAAATCCAATTTTCTCGAATACCAGAGGAGATAGCGACTTCTAGTCTTTTCCAATCGATTTCTGAGATGATTTGGGCTTGGGAGGTCCGGAACCCAGAGCGTGAGAGGCCAAAACCCGTTTATTGATGGTGGATAGGCCAAGAAGTGGAGTCAAAGTTTTTAAAATTTCAAAAAATCCAATTTTCTCGAATACCAGAGGAGATAGCGACTTCTAGTCTTTTCCAATCGATTTCTGAGATGATTTGGGCTTGGGAGGTCCGGAACCCAGAGCGTGAGAGGCCAAAACCCGTTTATCGACGATTGATAGGCCAAGAAGAGGAGTCAAAGTTTTTAAAATTTCAAAAAATCCAATTTTCTCGAAAACCAGAGGAGATAGCGACTTCTAGTCTTTTCCAATCGATTTCTGAGATGATTTGGGCTTGGGAGGTCCGGAACCCAGAGCGTGAGAGGCCAAAACCCGTTTATCGACGATTGATAGGCCAAGAAGTGGAGTCAAAGTTTTTAAAATTTCAAAAAATCCAATTTTCTCGAATACCAGAGGAGATAGCGACTTCTAGTCTTTTCCAATCGATTTCTGAGATGATTTGGGCTTGGGAGGTCCGGAACCCAGAGCGTGAGAGGCCAAAACCCGTTTATCGACGATTGATAGGCAAAGAAGAGGAGTCAAAGTTTTTAAAATTTCAAAAAATCCAATTTTCTCGAAAACCAGAGGAGATAGCGACTTCTAGTCTTTTCCAATCGATTTCTGAGATGATTTGGGCTTGGGAGGTCCGGAACCCAGAGCGTGAGAGGCCAAAACCCGTTTATCGACGATTGATAGGCCAAGAAGAGGAGTCAAAGTTTTTAAAATTTCAAAAAATCCAATTTTCTCGAAAACCAGAGGAGATAGCGACTTCTAGTCTTTTCCAATCGATTTCTGAGATGATTTGGGCTTGGGAGGTCCGGAACCCAGAGCGTGAGAGGCCAAAACCCGTTTATCGACGATTGATAGGCCAAGAAGTGGAGTCAAAGTTTTTAAAATTTCAAAAAATCCAATTTTCTCGAATACCAGAGGAGATAGCGACTTCTAGTCTTTTCCAATCGATTTCTGAGATGATTTGGGCTTGGGAGGTCCGGAACCCAGAGCGTGAGAGGCCAAAACCCGTTTATCGACGATTGATAGGCCAAGAAGTGGAGTCAAAGTTTTTAAAATTTCAAAAAATCCAATTTTCTCGAAAACCAGAGGAGATAGCGACTTCTAGTCTTTTCCAATCGATTTCTGAGATGATTTGGGCTTGGGCGGTCCGGAACCCAGAGCGTGAGAGGCCAAAACCCGTTTATCGATGGTGGATAGGCCAAGAAGTGGAGTCAAAGTTTTTAAAATTTCAAAAAATCCAATTTTCTCGAATACCAGAGGAGATAGCGACTTCTAGTCTTTTCCAATCGATTTCTGAGATGATTTGGGCTTGGGAGGTCCGGAACCCAGAGCGTGAGAGGCCAAAACCCGTTTATTGATGGTGGATAGGCCAAGAAGTGGAGTCAAAGTTTTTAAAATTTCAAAAAATCCAATTTTCTCGAAAACCAGAGGAGATAGCGACTTCTAGTCTTTTCCAATCGATTTCTGAGATGATTTGGGCTTGGGAGGTCCGGAACCCAGAGCGTGAGAGGCCAAAACCCGTTTATCGACGATTGATAGACCAAGAAGTGGAGTCAAAGTTTTTAAAATTTCAAAAAATCCAATTTTCTCGAAAACCAGAGGAGATAGCGACTTCTAGTCTTTTCCAATCGATTTCTGAGATGATTTGGGCTTGGGAGGTCCGGAACCCAGAGCGTGAGAGGCCAAAACCCGTTTATCGACGATTGATAGGCCAAGAAGAGGAGTCAAAGTTTTTAAAATTTCAAAAAATCCAATTTTCTCGAAAACCAGAGGAGATAGCGACTTCTAGTCTTTTCCAATCGATTTCTGAGATGATTTGGGCTTGGGAGGTCCGGAACCCAGAGCGTGAGAGGCCAAAACCCGTTTATCGACGATTGATAGGCCAAGAAGTGGAGTCAAAGTTTTTAAAATTTCAAAAAATCCAATTTTCTCGAATACCAGAGGAGATAGCGACTTCTAGTCTTTTCCAATCGATTTCTGAGATGATTTGGGCTTGGGAGGTCCGGAACCCAGAGCGTGAGAGGCCAAAACCCGTTTATCGACGATTGATAGGCAAAGAAGAGGAGTCAAAGTTTTTAAAATTTCAAAAAATCCAATTTTCTCGAAAACCAGAGGAGATAGCGACTTCTAGTCTTTTCCAATCGATTTCTGAGATGATTTGGGCTTGGGAGGTCCGGAACCCAGAGCGTGAGAGGCCAAAACCCGTTTATTGATGGTGGATAGGCCAAGAAGTGGAGTCAAAGTTTTTAAAATTTCAAAAAATCCAATTTTCTCGAAAACCAGAGGAGATAGCGACTTCTAGTCTTTTCCAATCGATTTCTGAGATGATTTGGGCTTGGGAGGTCCGGAACCCAGAGCGTGAGAGGCCAAAACCCGTTTATCGACGATTGATAGGCCAAGAAGAGGAGTCAAAGTTTTTAAAATTTCAAAAAATCCAATTTTCTCGAAAACCAGAGGAGATAGCGACTTCTAGTCTTTTCCAATCGATTTCTGAGATGATTTGGGCTTGGGCGGTCCGGAACCCAGAGCGTGAGAGGCCAAAACCCGTTTATCGATGGTGGATAGGCCAAGAAGTGGAGTCAAAGTTTTTAAAATTTCAAAAAATCCAATTTTCTCGAATACCAGAGGAGATAGCGACTTCTAGTCTTTTCCAATCGATTTCTGAGATGATTTGGGCTTGGGAGGTCCGGAACCCAGAGCGTGAGAGGCCAAAACCCGTTTATTGATGGTGGATAGGCCAAGAAGTGGAGTCAAAGTTTTTAAAATTTCAAAAAATCCAATTTTCTCGAAAACCAGAGGAGATAGCGACTTCTAGTCTTTTCCAATCGATTTCTGAGATGATTTGGGCTTGGGAGGTCCGGAACCCAGAGCGTGAGAGGCCAAAACCCGTTTATCGATGGTGGATAGGCCAAGAAGTGGAGTCAAAGTTTTTAAAATTTCAAAAAATCCAATTTTCTCGAATACCAGAGGAGATAGCGACTTCTAGTCTTTTCCAATCGATTTCTGAGATGATTTGGGCTTGGGAGGTCCGGAACCCAGAGCGTGAGAGGCCAAAACCCGTTTATTGATGGTGGATAGGCCAAGAAGTGGAGTCAAAGTTTTTAAAATTTCAAAAAATCCAATTTTCTCGAATACCAGAGGAGATAGCGACTTCTAGTCTTTTCCAATCGATTTCTGAGATGATTTGGGCTTGGGAGGTCCGGAACCCAGAGCGTGAGAGGCCAAAACCCGTTTATTGATGGTGGATAGGCCAAGAAGTGGAGTCAAAGTTTTTAAAATTTCAAAAAATCCAATTTTCTCGAAAACCAGAGGAGATAGCGACTTCTAGTCTTTTCTAATCGATTTCTGAGATGATTTGGGCTTGGGGGGTCCGGAACCCAGAGCGTGAGAGGCCAAAACCCGTTTATCGACGATTGATAGGCCAAGAAGAGGAGTCAAAGTTTTTAAAATTTCAAAAAATCCAATTTTCTCGAAAACCAGAGGAGATAGCGACTTCTAGTCTTTTCCAATCGATTTCTGAGATGATTTGGGCTTGGGAGGTCCGGAACCCAGAGCGTGAGAGGCCAAAACCCGTTTATTGATGGTGGATAGGCCAAGAAGTGGAGTCAAAGTTTTTAAAATTTCAAAAAATCCAATTTTCTCGAAAACCAGAGGAGATAGCGACTTCTAGTCTTTTCCAATCGATTTCTGAGATGATTTGGGCTTGGGAGGTCCGGAACCCAGAGCGTGAGAGGCCAAAACCCGTTTATCGACGATTGATAGGCCAAGAAGAGGAGTCAAAGTTTTTAAAATTTCAAAAAATCCAATTTTCTCGAAAACCAGAGGAGATAGCGACTTCTAGTCTTTTCCAATCGATTTCTGAGATGATTTGGGCTTGGGAGGTCCGGAACCCAGAGCGTGAGAGGCCGAAACCCGTTTATCGACGATTGATAGGCCAAGAAGAGGAGTCAAAGTTTTTAAAATTTCAAAAAATCCAATTTTCTCGAAAACCAGAGGAGATAGCGACTTCTAGTCTTTTCCAATCGATTTCTGAGATGATTTGGGCTTGGGAGGTCCGGAACCCAGAGCGTGAGAGGCCAAAACCCGTTTATCGACGATTGATAGGCCAAGAAGAGGAGTCAAAGTTTTTAAAATTTCAAAAAATCCAATTTTCTCGAAAACCAGAGGAGATAGCGACTTCTAGTCTTTTCCAATCGATTTCTGAGATGATTTGGGCTTGGGAGGTCCGGAACCCAGGGCGTGAGAGGCCAAAACCCGTTTATCGACGATTGATAGGCCAAGAAGTGGAGTCAAAGTTTTTAAAATTTCAAAAAATCCAATTTTCTCGAAAACCAGAGGAGATAGCGACTTCTAGTCTTTTCCAATCGATTTCTGAGATGATTTGGGCTTGGGAGGTCCGGAACCCAGAGCGTGAGAGGCCAAAACCGGGCCATACCCAAGAAGAGGAGTCAAAAAAAGAGGTTTCTAAAAAATTGCAATTACGATGATGATTTAATAATTTGCAAAATAATTATTTCCCTTTTCTGTTTTTTTTATCGACCCCATCAGGTCGGCCGCGCGAGGCAGCACAAGCACTAACCACGAGGGACACAGTGGCAATGCCTCTCTAGTATCACATACGCCCTCAATTTCGACTCCGGAAAGATACGAAAGTGAAATGAAAAAAATCTGTACCACCCGTCAGTATCAGCCAGTATGCAAAATGGCGCTATTAATGTCTGTGGTTTCTTTTACATTCTCTTTATTTCTAACACCGTTTCTTATGTTTTTACTTGCAATTGTATTTCTCGCATCAATTGGTAAATCACTTGGAATAAGGAAACTCTACATCAAATTACTCCTTGCATTATTCGAGGTAAACAAATTCATTATTTCTATCCTTCAGCAGCATTCACTGACCGAAATTGGAGACGGCGGGCTAATTTCTATTTCTTCCGCAAAAAAAAATTAGTTCTCGAAAATTTCCATTAATTCAAGATAAAAAAAATACTTGTAAAATTAATCAAGTCATTACTTGTTGTGTCGAATTGATTTTCAATCAAGAACATTAACTTTCCGTACATTGATATTTTGGACTCGGTCCTCATACGTTTGATACTTGTTAAAAAATTTATGACATCCTCATTGATAAATCATAAATTTTTTAGGTCCAACCAACTGAGATTTTTGATAAATTCCATTGCTGACTCCTTTCATTTCGAGTTTCAACATTATAAAGAATGATCCTGCAAAACTTGGCTCAATATTTTCATATCATGTTTTTTAATCGATTGATGTATGGATATTATATCATTTCCATAAGTTAAATCAACAATTGTATCATTTTCATTCCATCGTAAACAAAATGATGAAGTAATCTTGTCAATAACTGAGGGGGAGAAGATGCCGTAACGTTTCTTACTCACTCCTTCTAGTGGAAATAATCCATTCACTTATCTATAAAATTCATTGTAATTGATTTTTAATGGATAAATAATATGCGGGTTGGATGGTATTCACATGAATTTACGGAAATAACTTATTCATCAAATTTTATAATATTTTTTGTAGATTATATGGATTTTCTTTTCTTTTCGTTGCGATAAGAATCAAAAAATGGATACAAAGTTCAATTATTAACAATAGCAGTGATTGAGCTCTAAAATTCTTGTTATTCAGTAACTGAGTGGTGAAAAATGATAAAACAATTAAATTCGAGGGTAAAATCTCTGATTCCAAACGAGTATAAAATATTGAATTATTGATCATCAACTCTTTAAACAGATGAGGCAAACTTGATTCTTTGATGTAAAGAAACCAAAAAAATATTTATTTTGTTTTGGTAAACATTTAATGCAATTGAATATTCACCACTTAATATTAACATGAGGTGTAGGTCCAAAGCTCATGAGCACTCATCCACTCTTTATCATGAACAAAGGTTACTTCCACACATACGTTCAATAGAATCAATAAACACTGATTGATAACTCTACCAGACTCACCTTGATTGATTATGGTTCATTCTATATTTCATAACACCATTGGCATCTCTGCCTAAACACAAGACCAAGTTGTTAGACGCTCAGGGACAGTTTGCAGAAGCCCAAATGAACCATCATAACTAAATCACAGGATCGAACTAAAATATTCCCTTTTAATTTTACTCATAAATGTTGTTTATCGTCTTTTTGCAGTATGGCAGACAGAATATTGAGAAGGTCCGGAAGGAAAAGAGTAATTACGATAATGGATCGGGTGAGAGTGAAGATGAGGGTGGTGGTTCATCACCATCGGCTGAAAAAAGTTGCACAACTATAATAAATAAAAATCCAAAGGAAAATGGTAAAAATGGATTTGTCGGAAATACAGTGATTGCAAGATCCAAGGATTTAATCCTTGTACCTGAGCCAGACACACACAAAGATGATAATACACCTGACGAACATGATGAGAAACTGAATAGCGTTGATAATACGAATGAGGTAAATCATTGTTGATGAGAAAATTTAATTTATAATATTAAAAGAAAATTTAAAATTGTTCTAGCGCACTCTCAATCAACAAAAATCATTTGAAGCCCTTGAAACAGTATTCGATCCTGCATTTTGTTTGGATTACATAAAAGCTGGTGTCGAGGCAATAATTGAGGATGAAGTTACATCGAGATTTGAAGCTGAGGAATTAAAGGTAAAGATCTCGTGAGGGCTTTTCTTTATATTATGACATGTTCAAGAAAACATTTTTATTCAGATAGTTTTTATTTCAGAATTGGAACCTCCTCACGAGAACCAATAGGCAATATGAATTCATATCCTGGAGACTAACTGTTATATGGATGTTTGGTTTTTTCATGAGATACTGTTTCTTGTTACCACTGAGAATTTTGATCTGCTTCATTGGTGTAAGTACAATTTCTTTTAGGTTTTATTTTCTATTAAAAATCATATGTCTATATATTTCTGGAAGAAATAAGTTTATGAAAAATATCTTGGAATCTAAGATGGATGAGGAAATTTCTGCCATCTGTTCATTCAGAGATAATTATTTAAAAAATCATCTGTTTTCGAGTTGAGTTGACTCACTCGAGTTTACTACTCCACTACTGATTTACACAGGGTTAATTATATTTCCTCAGACAAACAGAAATTTTCAAAGAAACTTAATACTAATGAAGCCTCTCTTAGGTCTGCTTTCTTATAATAGCAACAGCCTTCATTGGTTTTATCCCAAATGGTCCACTGAAAACTTGGATTCATGACTGCGTGTATCAAAATTCCTTTCGTATAATGGCTAGATCATTATCAAGTATAATAAATATTCACAATCCAGAGAATAAACCAAAGTCAGGTGGTCTTTGCGCGGCGAATCATACATCAGTTCTCGATGTATGCATCTTGTCAACGCAGATAACTTTCTCATTGGTAACATACGATAGTTATATTGTAACATTATAAAACCTAATTGCTTTTTTGCGCCATTACCATCTCATTTGTGACATAGTGAAAAAATGAAAATGTCAGGATTGTCGATTAAATCATTCTCCACAGACGTTATTATCTTTGAAAATATATCTGTGATATATTCTATATTCAACAGGTGCTGAAGAGGTTAAAAAATTCAATGAAAAATAATATAAAAAATGTGAAATGTCTTGCTAAGTTGGAAAGCATATTGGTTTTACAGGTGATGTGGCTGACAATTTGTACAGCAGTAGTTGGCTACATACCAGAGAGTAGTTTTAAACGATGGGTTAACTACAATGTCTCTCTCATGTGTTTTGCTGTATTATCCAGCGCATTGTCATCGGTTATAACGTACCACAACCCTGAAAATCGTCCTGTCAGAGGCATTTGCGTCGCTAATCACACATCACCAATCGACGTACTTGTACTCATGCGTGATAATTGCTACTCATTGGTACGTCACGCATCATATTCCAACGAAAATCTTCCTTTTTCCCCATTATAGTGCGCTTTGAAGGTTCCACGACTTTTCAACTAGACGACATTCCAACTGACAAGAATAGCTGACGAGTTATCAACTAACGGCATTTCCACTTACATCTTTTCAAGTAACAAATCATCAACTGATGCCATTTTAACTCATGAATAATTTTCGAGTTCCCGCACACGACAACATCATAAACACATTACTTACAAAAAGATCGTATATGCCAAAACAGGGCGTCTCTGCCAAAAGGTCGGAGTTAAAAATGTTAGTTGAACAATCACCGTTGAAAAATCCTAGTTGAAATGTCCAGTTGAATAGTCATGATACCCACTTTGACTGCTAGATCAAACCCATTCACCATCATCATTAACAACATTATGTATATCCTGGCTTTTATAATAACTATGACACAGCAGGTTCACCATCCGTTTTCACTATTCAAATTCCATGACTTGATCACTTTTTCACTAAACACGTGTTTCTGCATGATTCTGTATTTATGATACTCTTTGTGGTGTTATTCATCAATCACAATCACTTCTGTTTTTAATTATCCATATTGAGGCACTGCATGTGCATTTTTTTGCAAACCAATTAATTAAAACCATCCATCCATGATAATCATTGAACAAATATGAAAAAATTCAATCATCGAATCCACAGATTGGCCAGAGACACGGAGGATTTTTAGGTATTTTACAGCGAGCATTGGCACGTGCCTCACCTCACATCTGGTTCGAGAGATCCGAGGTGAAAGATAGAGAAGCTGTTACCAAAAGGTATCATCAATTACTCAATTTGATGGATTGTTTGTTTATAATCATTTCGAATCATAATTCCTACGTTATAGATTGAAACAACATATCTCAGATCCTGCGAATCCTCCAATTTTGATATTCCCAGAGGGTACTTGCATCAATAATACATCAGTTATGCAATTCAAGAAAGGCAGCTTCGAAGTTGGTGGTGTTATTTATCCAGTAGCAATTAAGGTATGTTTTAATACAATAACCAGTATTTATAGTTATAACTTTTATAGTTATAAATAAACAATTTTTTTTTTTAATTGTTATTTAACGTCGCCATATTTATGCTACGATTTGTGCTAATCGACGATGGGGGTTTACGATGTGTTGGTTAACAAAGTACTTGCAAATTACAAATAAACAATCTGACGAAAAATGTCAAGGAATGTTTTACGTTCCAATTCTCTTCATTGTGGAGATTTCATATTCAACATGTGTGAAATTGACTTTCACGTAGTTCCTTCATTTTGAAAGGTACAATGTGTGTTCTATTTATTTCATCTTTCTTTATTTTCTTAAGTATGATCCAAGATTCGGTGATGCATTTTGGAATAGCAGTAGATTCTCGATGCTCCAATACCTGTACATGATGATGTCCAGTTGGGCAATAGTTTGTGATGTATGGTATCTTCCACCAATGTACAGAGGAGAAGGTGAGAGTGCTATTGACTTTGCCAATCGTGTCAAATCTGTTATTGCAAGACAAGGTGGCCTTGTTGATCTTCAATGGTGAGTTGCTTCAGCATCTTTGTGAGCTCAATATTTTTTCATGGAATATATTATTTTGTAAAAAAAAAAAAAAATGGTGTATCATTATTTTCTAGGGATGGTCAGTTGAAGAGAATGAAACCGAAGAAAGAATGGAGAGAAAAACAACAGGAAGAATTCAGTAAACGACTCAAGGTGGAATAGATTATATTTACTGCCTCTAGTCACCAATTTTTACACTAACCAAATGATCCAAATATGTTTGGTAATCTGTGCACAGGGCTCAAGTTGATCGAGTCAATTTGCAAATGATGCATTGGGGCTAAATAGAGTTTTAAAAAAACAAACTGATATATACGTGGTAAACGAGACCTGAACATTATCATTTGCATAATTTTGTTTTTGATAGCCCATCCACTAATTTATTATCCCCTAATTATGTAATAATTTCATTGACGCTGATTAATTGCGTACAATCATTGATGATAGCATTTTTCAATCTGTCATCAAATTATGAATATTTATTTCTTATTAGACAATGATCGTATATAGAGTAAATAAATTGTGGGTTGTAATTATAATTTGAAATTTTTCATAGCAATTATAAGTTTATCTCTTTCTCTCTTTGCTCTTTGTTACCGTCGAACCAAAAAATATCTGTGTATATTTTGCTACTTTTATATTTCTACTGATGAAAAAAACAAAATCTTTTCGAAAGCTCTTGAGAGAAAAAGTATTGGCTAGGCGGTAGTTTGTAGTGAAATAAGTTTAGATATAAGAAATGTTGTAGTGAAAGAGAAGAACAGAAATTATCATCGCATGAAATGTACTCTAGACTTTCTTCAGTCATATTGCCTGTGAATCAAGGTCGTACAACATAATGAAATTATCAAGCATATTTGGAAGAATTTTCAAATATGTTTCACTTCATCATGCCCATCGTATCATAATTATTACCGCATATTTACAGTTGCATGAAACATTTGAAGAATAATTTGTAAATTGATTTTGTCTGATGCATCACACAAGGAGCAATACATAAAGAGATTGAGATGAAGGGCATTTTTTCAAAATTAAATACAGAAATAATTAACAAATCCTAATGGAATAATTCTGTAAAAGTGGAATAAGGATACTCAAAGATTACAAACGTTGTCTCATCTTCAAATATCACTCAATGATTGATTTTCATCTTGGATTATAAATCAATTTTAGTTTGATGCATTCTGATGGATTAACGACAATATGAGAGTCTATTTTGTCTGAAAAATTGTGAGATAAATTAATCAAAGAGATCCATGAAAGTGATAATGCTCGATTAAACATGTTTATTTGTCAAGTATTTGTTAACGGGAATATTTTTGTAATAAGATTTTAATGTTTCACGTAATTGTTTAATATTCTTTTAATTTTTAACTTGACAAATAAACATTTATTAGTTAATTAATATTTTTAATAAACGCATGAAAAATAATTGGTCGATGCGTTAGGCGCAAATAGTTCAACTAGTCATTGATAATTTCGTTCATTATCTCGTACTATTTGACTCATGAGTACTTTTGTACTTGATACTCGACAAATTATTGCAAATGACTCAATTGCAAACAAACCTCGATAAATTGTTGAAAAAAAAAAAATGATTAAAAAAACTTTTCATCATAAAATTCTCATATATATTGTTAATTTTTATCAAAAAAAAATTTCATCGTGTAATTTCACTCATACTGATTGAAATTTGTCGGGGAAATGGGAGTTTAAATGTGTGAGTCGATGAAATTAGATAATCACGTATATCTTACTAATTCATTTTTTAATGGGGAAGATAATGTTGAAATAAACGTTTGTATTATAAAATTGAATGAATGCATGTTTTATTCATGATATTATGTACACTATGTTATAAATTTTAAGAAGATAATTGTTTAGCCTCAGTTTGTGCTAATTTTTTGGATTCCTCTTGGGCTTTGAAGATTTCTAATAATTTTTCAGTCGCCGTCTTCTCCTGCTGTACGAAATTTCCAATGGTACTCTGAAAAACAACGAAAAAGAAATCAATTGTGGACTTTTTATAAAAAAAAACTCAGGGAATTGACTTTAATTGGGAAGTGATAACATTGCTAGTGATTTTTAAAATTGACGAAACTTACATCTGGAAATTTCACAATATTCCACATTGGATTTTTGAAGGTGTATGGGGTCCATGCTCCCTGAATTGTTGGGAATTCAGTGTGGAACATTTTTCGTAATCTCAATTGTGAACCATCTTTGGATTGTGTTCTCAAGAGTTCAATCCATTTAATGATGTCTTCTTTTGGAAAATCCTTCACACTCACCCAGTGTCTTTCTCCATTAACTATAAAATAATAAGTAAGAATGGAACTAAAGAAAATCTATTTAGTATTCAGTACAGAATGAGAACAAGCTGAGTCAATTCTGCTGGAAGTTGATTGTTTGTTTGATATCTCGAAATACCGAAATCTCTACCGATACCCCTGATGTAAAGCAGAATTATGGCTAGAAAAAAATTCTTTATCAAAATTCCAGTTGTCCAAGCGATAGAGATTTCATTGATCAAATAATTCTTATGGATTTTTTTTTTTCTATCGCTTGTTTTTCAGTTCAGGAAGATAATATCAAAAAAGTTGACTTCCAATCCTGTCCGGAACATATTGTTTAAACAAATGAAATGCAAAATTGCAGCGTTTATCTCTAATATCTCTGAAAATATCAATTTTCAGACAAAGAACTTGAAATAGAAAAATATTATTTGAGGATATTCATTTCCTCTATTTTCAAATTTCTGTGTGAAACTCACGATATTCTGCAACAACTACTGGAATTCGATGTCTTCTTGGTTTAACATACACCACAACACCTGGATTTTCCTTGGCAAAATCGAGTAAATTGCTCTCCAGGAAATCTCTACGAAAAAATTGATAAAAATTAGAATTTGAGGTTAAGACGAACAATCGTTGAAATAAAAGTGAATTTCTTGAATGAAATAATTGTTGAAGAATGTTTATTAACTATTGACATGATATTTCACCTGAGCCCACGACTTGATCCACTATGTTTGCAGAATTTCAGAGTTATTCGTTGTAATTGACCGATGTAACGTCCCACACCGTTGGCTAGTGGAGCTCTTAGGAAACCGGATTTTATTACAAGCGAATGATTCGACATTTTGATGATACAATTTCACTGCGACGATTAATTAAAGAAAATCAGATTATCGCTGGAGTGTTGAAACAATTAGAATTGTTTAGTAACAAGAGAACATTAGTCCTCAGTCCAATAACCGCAGGGAGTCCGCTAATACTACTATATATAGACCAGCTGATACTTTGCGCACATACATTCATACAATTATCCCCACTCTGCCCAATTCTCTACTGAATGCATGTAAAGCCGAAAAAACCCAAGATTTCTTCTTCAGTGGCGACGATGTTTACATATTTATTGTTGCGTTTAGAGCACTAAATTCCATGAATAAACGAAAAAATTCCGAGAAAAGATTTTATTGCTTTAATCACTTGATTCTAACATAAATAATAATATAGCACGTGGATACACGTAAAGTTACGCACCCTAGCAAATGAATAATTTCTTAGAATTTCTTCCTTTTTCACACAAAAGATTTCATGAGTGAAAATAATTTCATCGATTGTCTTTTTTTATTACAAACAATAGGTATTATTGTTTCAATTCGAAATTTGTGGATATTTCGTGCAACCAAGTGTGAGTGGATTTCGATTTTAAATAGATTTTGGACATGTTGGGCTATATGACCTGTGTAGCTGTTACTCTTGTGTTGACAAATATTGCACCGTCCCATTCTACGGAGCCTTACGAAAAATTGTTCGTGAATGAAATCGCCAGTCTGCCTACATTGCAATTCATACGAGGAAGAAATAATTCTGAAGGAATGAACAATGTGTTAAGCCAGGACGCACATAGATTTGAATTTTTGTCTGACACAGAAGAAAGGATATGCGAACTAAGTAAGTTATGGAAGAAGAAATCGAGGGATTCTGAACCCTCTCGTGAGCGAATAAAAGCTACAACGAATCGCATTTACTGATATTCTCCATTCACATTCTGACTTTTTTTTGGAAGTTATACCTCTTTCTTCACTTCATTCAATAAATATTTTTCATTTTGTTTTCATACGAAGAATGCAGGGAATTTCAATATGAGATTTCACAACAAGGACTCTCCAATAAATTGGATACAGTTGATATTCCAAAAGCCCAGTGTTTTATGCCAATTGATATGGGAATTTCTGGTAAACATCGGGTAGAAATTAAAGAATTTCCTCACATGGTATCACTGGGATGGTTTGAGAAGCACTTGAAATTCATACATCGCTGTGGGGGCAGTTTGATTTCTGAAAAGTGGATTCTAACAGCTGCACATTGCACTGCAAATTTTCTGTAAGATTCACAATGTTTTTCCATCATTATCAAAATGCTAATGTCTGAACATTTGAAGGAAAAAACGTGGAGTGGCACGATTTGGAATTACCAGACTCAGTATAATTGACTCAGGAATGATTATTGGAATTGTAGAAATTGTCCGTCACCCCGAGTACATGAATCCAACACTGTACGCAGATATTGCTCTGATGAGGCTTGCAAGACCAGTTGTATTTTCGGATGCAATAAAACCAGCATGTTTGTATTCAAAATTTGATGATGTACCAAAAATGGCATGGGCAACTGGATGGGGAACCTTCGATTTTGGTAATTGGACATTATTCACAGAGACTTGAATTTTTGCTAAATATCTGTAAAATGGTGTTTAGAGACATTTTCTTATCTCTCTTCAATTTAACACTAGGTTGGTCGCGCTAAACTCCAAGAAAAGTGTTATAAAAATTCATCGGAAAATTATGAAAAAAATTTGACAATATACTTTACGGTAGAATCAATAAAATATTATGAAAATTTCCATTATCGATATCATAGTTAATTATTTACTCCACTTCAAAGTTGAGCAATTTTTTAAAGAATTCAGCGCTCTGTGACTCTGTAACACGGGCAGACCCCCGGAGTTTCAACACAAACTTTTCAATATTTCATAATTGAAAATATTTTTAATCAAAGTCTTTGTGAATGGGGTTTCTATACCCTTCAAGATGAGATGTCAAATTTTTTCAGATTTTTTCGACGCGTTTATTCCATTTTTACAACGATCAATGAAAAATTATTGATTTATTCAAATGATCTTATTTTATATTATTTTATCGTCACAAATCACTGATTGGATTCTATTGCTTCCTTGATTGTAGGTGACGAGCAAGTTGAGGATAGCTTACATGCAGTCAAATTAGAGATAACCGACACTCTACCTTGCGCACTAGCATACAATCAGTCCATTGAGATTCCGCAGGGGATTGTTCCCAGTATGCTGTGTGCTGCTGATCTACAGGGCGATTGGAAAGGGGACACTTGTAAAGGAGATTCTGGAGGTCCTCTTCAATTTTTCAACAAAGAAAATTGTATACATGTCATTGTTGGCATTACGTGCCTCGGAAAACTGTGTGGAATACCCAATTATCCAGGTGTTTACACGCGAGTTTCCTATTATCTCGATTGGATTGAATCGATTGTGTGGCCAGAGGCTTATCCATTGTATCCTAGTTCGTAATAGTCGAGGAGGAAAGGATCGAAAAAGTGACATTTTAATTTTCCAGAGCTTCTAGAGTTTTACCGAAATGACGAGAGATATTGTGAAGTTAGTGGCAATGTACTAGAAAATATTCAATGCTTTCTTGAGTGTGTTTCTTACCAGCCTATTCCGACCAATAGGATTGGGGTATTGGAATTCAGTTGGTACAAATTACAAGAAAATATTTTCGGTTGCCAAGGATAATAACAAAAAAATGATTGATAGAATCAAAATGACACCGAGTACCCCAACCCTATTTCTTCCATTGCAAAATTTTAATGGGAAAAATAATCAGGCAGATACCCCTTGGGCTTCGAAATAATCTCTCACAATAAAACTATCGCTCGAGGAAACATTCGAAAATTACGCAGATTGTGTAGCAAATGTTGGATTTCCCAGATATAAAAAACTCGAAATTATGTAAGTTCCTGAAAATATAGTCATCCAAAAATCCAGTCGTAAATGTGGAATAATAAAAGAATAGAAAAACGAATGCATACAATCAACATGATCTAGAATAATCACACTTGTGCGTGAATTGCATGACATGTTGTACTCCATTAATCACCTCTGCTCGACCTGATAATGATCAAGGACAAGCTCCATTAGCTTGGTAATTTGCAACGACTATTCTAAAGCGTGTATATTGAATAAGGTGGGAGCTTATTGTGTAGGCTCAGTGACATCTTTCTTCTCTGTACCACCTCCACCTTGTTTTACTGACCCATTTCTGATGCCATAACTCGTTATTATTCTCTAAACATTAATTCTCATCATCCACCATCATCAGATGAATAACGACAGAACTCTGTTCAACATTATCTCAAAAATGACAAGTGAAAATAGGGGACTACGGTGACTCGGTCGGTAGGGCGATGGATTTGTAATTCGTCGATCCGGGCTCAAAATCAAGTCCCAGCCGTCTGATACAAGTATCACTGTAATTTGCAAATGCTTTGTTAACCAACACATCCTAAACCCCCGTCGTCGATTAGCACAAATCGTAGCATAAATATGGTGACGTTAAATAACAATAAAAAAAAAACAAGTAAAAATAAACGGCGATTAGTGTATTCCCATTCGTTCCATTATTAGGACCAGTATCGAAGATTCGGTAATCTCAATCGGTCTCTCTCACTCTTGCTGATCTGACTAAGTATAGCATCACCTTCCCTGTCTCTCGGTCAAATCCTAAACCATCAATACTAGTAGCTTTTATTGAGAATCAAATTCTCTTCAACAATGTTTCTATTTGACGTTCAAGGTCAAATCAGGCGAGCTATATTTCTTATGAATTTCTATATTTAGAATTGAGTATATGTGTGTTAATTCTACCTCGCTTGAGAGAGTGGTCGTTGGCCTATTGCAGCTGTGTATAGCACTGAGTTTACTATACTGTGTCTCAGATTTGGGTTTGACCGGTTTGAACGACACATGGGTTAAACGTGTTATCCATTTAATGCTATGTTGATCCGCAGGTTTGTCTTTTGACTGAGTCAATTAATTCTGGGAATATTTGATCGCTCAATTTAAATAAATTAGTAAGCAGTGAACTTGAAAGTCATGCTTCAGTCTACGTTTAAAAAGTGAAGTGTAGAGCCACGTGGATTGAAGCGCATGTCAACCATTCAATTACAAACATGCCAGTGGTAAGGACAGTTCATCAATATCATTTATCAAAAATTCCAAATGAATTTTCTGTGGAAAATATTTTAGAAGAGTTATGCATCACTTAATGCAATTGCCAAGTGCCTCTGGCGACGAAAATGGATTATTGCAGTAACAACATTGATCATTGTTTTTATCATTATCGGAATGAAAAATATTCAACAGACTCCGTTACGATACAGTGACACTTACCACGATGATGTATCGCCCGATGTATATAATTATGGTAACGTGACTTGTCAGAGTGAGGTATATCCACTTTAGTAGTTAGTGCTTATATTTTTTAATTTTAGTTATGCACAAATGGTTCAATCACACTGGAGCCAAACGATGGTACAATAATGAAGATGTTTCTATGTTTGATGACCGTTTGTTGGAAGTACTTCGTACAGATTGGATTATCAGAGAAATGGATAACGTATCATCTTCATACTCTCATTTGGAAGATCCTTCAATGGGTCAAGCTCAAGCTATCAGAAATTATTTCAATGATAAAGTATTTTGAAATTCTACTAAACAGTAGTAAAGTGATGAAATATATCAAGCAATTGAATGATTTTTATAATTCGTGCTTTGAGATTAATACTCAATGGGAATGTCGAAATCTATTCGTATCAGTTTACTACTTTGCTACTGGAATAATTGCAGTATATATTTTTTCGATTTTTTTCTACTGTCAAATTGTTTCAGACCAATGGATTCTTCATAGAATGCGGTGCTTATGATGGTAAAACTCGTAGTAATACCTGGATTCTAGAGAAACAACTGAATTGGACAGGAATTTTAATAGAGGCTGATCCAATTAATTTCACAAAAATGTTGAATAAGAATAATAGAAGAGCATATCTATCACCGACTTGTCTCAGTATTAAATCACATCCAATGAATGTAAGAAATAGATTTATTAATTCATATTCATGTGTCAATCCATCCACTACACCAAATTGTTTTAATGAGTGTCATGTATTTATGTATGTGCTGTCATGTTTCTTGTAACGTGCCACATGTTGATTGACACGCACGCACTTGATAGTTCACGCGCTTTGAGATAAGCATCGTAAATACTTTCTCGGTGATTATACATCGCGGTGAATTTACCGTCAAACGGTTAATAATGGATTGCTTCACTGTTGGCTTGGTGTTTCTAAAACAAATTGGCTGAACGGGTTTCAAGATATATGAAAGAATGGAGAATGGTAGCACGTCTCGATATCTGTTACAATAATAATTCCGACAAAATAACTCCGACAAAATAACTTCCGACAAAATAACTTTGCGACAAAATATCTATAATATTTATTTTTATGATACAATTGTTTTCATGTGATTTGAATATACTGCTCGTGGTCATGCCTCATGAGTCATGAGAAGCCGGCAAATCAATTTATTGATCCGTAAACGTTATGAGAATTACGATGATCGATTGAAGATGGTAATTGAAGATTATGATAGCGATGGTATTTATGAATATTTGAAAAATGTGGCGAAAAATTTGCAATTCTAAAAGAGGAAATTTGAGGAAATTGTTACTAATTACATTTGTGAAATTAAAGATATTGATTCTTGATTGAAATGTGTGATTCTAAAAAATGAGATTTGAGGAAATTGTTATTAATTATATTTGTGTTTGTCGCAAAGTTATTTTGTCGCAAAGTTATTGTGTCGCAAAGTTATTTTGTCGCAAAGTTATTTTGTCGGAAGTTATTTTGTCGGAGTTATTTTGTCGGAATTATTATTGTAAAAGATATCGAGTCGTGGAGCCCTTAAAGTGACGCTCAAGAAGAATCAATCTCATTATTTTCCAAACTATTATTCAATTATTTCTTGTGGAAAATTCATTTCAACAATTGTTTTCCATTATTTCAGGTTTCATTCTTGATGGCAAAAAATATCGGAAGGATCCATGAGCCACATGAGAATGATGATTCAAGTTTTACGAATACACCAGATCGCGCATATCATGGAATTCATGTGGGTGTTCAATGCTTTCCCCTAGCTTCATACATTGCTGCACTTGAGATAAAGACAGTAGATTACTTCAGTCTTGATATTGAGGGACATGAATTGGATATTCTTAGAACAATCCCATTCGACAAGGTCGACATAACGGTAATGATCAATCAGGAGCAGAGTAATAAATTGATTCAATTCTGAGAGAAATTTTTATAAAATATTGCCACTGATCTCAAAGTGAAATTCAATTATCTTGCTTTATTACTTTCCCATTTGAATGCCCTCCTATAATATGCTTGCAGACTCTCTCTGTTGAATTTACTCATGTGGAAGGGGGCAGTCAAAAACTAATGGAGTTTATGGAGGCAAAAGGCTATTTCGCTTACAGTTTAGTTACAAATAAAGACAATCTAGCGAATGATGTTATTTTTGTTAAAAAAAATCAAATGAGATGATTTAGAACGTTATGATTTATTTACCAGTCGAGAAATTTCTCATGGATTAAATTGAGATTTCCGTGCTGCGTGAGTTACCTGTTTTGTCGATAAATTGTGAAATAATTATTCATGTGCTATTATCGATATATTTTGTGAAAATTGTACAATTATTCATGATAAAATATATGTAATTTATGTTCAATTGTACACAGGAGAAACAATTATTTCAATTGCTCTACTGTAACAAGTTTCTAGCCATTAATTGTAATTGATAATTAAATAAACACTTCTGGGTCATTATTTCTTACTTCGAAGTAACGTCATTAAATGTTAGAAGAAATGAATCGTGTTGATTCTACACTTTCACGGAAAGAGCTAGGTGTGGTATTTTAAAATATCTCCAATTGGCCAAGCTGTCAAATAATTGTTGATGCTCTCATAAAACAAAACTCCACTTGTCTGGATTCTCCAATCAAACAGAATCAGTGGAAATAATTCAATCAGATTATTCCTGGAGAGTAATATTGAAAATAAAAATGATCTGAATTATTATGTACAAAACTATTTACAGGAGTAGAAACATCTTCTCATGGTTTCAATGATCTGAAGTGATACTTTTCCAACAGCAAACAGCTCTCTGATCGTCAGGTGCTTTGCCAAATGGTTTTGTACCATCAGGTGCAACATATTGGTTCACCTGATAGTCGAGTAGGACTTCGTATCCATAAACATCGACGTCGAGTTGCTAAAAAAAAAAAATTACAAAACAACCATGAAAGCTGACCATTACATAAACATAATTGGAGAATACGGTGACCACATAGTCTGGTCTTATTCGAATGGTGAGAATACTGTAAATAATTATTTGCATAGCAGGTGAGACGGGTTTTCCGAAAAGTACAAAGTTTTATCGGTTGCCTAAGCCTTTTTCGTCTCCTCCAGACATAAATGACATTTTGTGGAGAATATACGAGCTGTTAAGGAATCCAACTAGCTGTAAAAATGGAATGTTGCACTTTTGCGAATTATCCATAAAAAATGCCCTCTGTATGAATCCAATTAGCCTCATAGATGCAAATATTATCCATGATTTGCGGTAATGTCTCACCATTCAAATTTATCATGATTGAATAACTGTAATGAACATACCTGAGTAAGAGGACTAGTATTGGTGGTAAAAATTCCAAGCAATCCTTTCTTAGTTGCCAAGTTGAGAATCTCTCTCTCCATTTCACTCATAATGATGACATTATCGGCGGGACCCAGGTCAGCATGAGTAGCCATCATGTAGCAGTGGAGAACTTTACCCTTGCCAACTGGTAATTTTGTTTCTCTGAGTGGACCCTCAAGATATTCCAGAAAGTCAAAGACAATAGCAAGTTTCGATGTGATTACACACTCAGGCTCATCGTATGCATCAAAGCTCAATGCTACTCCCAGTATAGTTTTTTTCTCATCCGATGCTCTAACAACAAAACTGAATTCCTTTTCTACGAGTGGATACCAAAGGGCATCCATCAAATCGTGGTAATCACTTCTCAAAATGTCTGGTGCGAGCCATCTCTCCAGATCAGCTTTCATGTAGAAACTTTCCGTCAATACACTGAAAGAGAAAATCATTGATGGAAACTGTGAGGTGTGGAGTTATCCAACGTCGTTTGAATAATTATTTTAAAATATTAAAAGATATGAGACTTGTTCACTAAGGCATGCAAAATGCAAAATAAGCAATCTCACGGTGAAACCCAAGTCCAGCTTTAGTGAAGAAACAGTTTGATGGTATAGAGGCACTATCAATGATAGAATTGCCTTGTATGAGAGGCGAAAAACCGTGAGAATGCTTATTAAGCATTTTGAGTTAGCAACGGCTTTTAGACTTTGGAATAAACCAGAGTACTGGAGGAGTTGGACCTGAACGGATGTCCACTCTATTACTTTGATTTGCATTGAATTATTAGTTTCAGTTAATTATATTAATGCATTTAGTAATCGGTGTTTGGTTATTGAGAAGAAACACTTATCAATCCTTTCCTGAACTTCCCCAAATGGGCGAATTCCCCATGAGCTCATACCGAGACTAATCGGCATAGTTTACAAGTTGAAAGGCAACTTGTCTAAGGGAGGACGAAAACCTTCCACGTCACAGAGACTATAGTGACTAGTGTAGAACAGGATAAGTCAATTTAATTTGGGTATCATGTTTGCGAAAATATCTCTGCATCTAAGAGAGATGGCTGAATATTTCAAAAAACTTTTTTGTTGAAATTGAATTGTCCCAGTTTCACTACTTTTTTCAAGACATAGAGCATTAATTGATTAACTTACTGCGTCACATCGGCTCTGTGTGAATGATCTAACATTTCTATAATAAATTTAGATTTTTCTGAATCATTGCTGATATTTCCATTGTCTGATGTGACACTCATCTTCTCCAAGATCTCCTTCATATTTTTCGCCTTCAGGAAATCGGTAATTCCTATTTCAAAACCTTGTTCACGAAGTTTCGTCACAGTATAAATTGAATTCAATGAGTTTCCTCCGAGTTCGTAGAAATTGGCATTCATGTCCACCGTAAATCGTCCACTGCTTCCGATAACAGAAGCAACTGTGGAGAAAAGAACTTGTGCCTTGGCGAGTTGATACTCGGGGATTCCCGTGTAGTCGCAGTCCATTTTTTTGTTCCCATCTACAATTCGATAAAATGCTAATTAATATAATTTGAAAACAATTCAACTTTTTTTTTCTTTTACATTTCTTTTTATAGTTATTACAGGGTTAGATGAGGGTTAGATCCTGGGGTTACATTTTCGTAAAAATTGGTGTAAGACCTCAATAAACTGACTTTTTGCGACTCCACTCGAAAAAAAATTGAACCAGAAATTTTGTCAAGAGAACGCATACCCGTATGACAACTCGATGATTCATACATTCTCAGTAACGTCTGCCTGTCTGTCTTGCCATTGATAAGTAGCGGTATATTATCAAGGACAATGACGTGAGGAATCATGTAGGATGGTAATATGTTCTGCAAGTGGTTTTCAATTTGTAAACCAGATACACAAGTCCCCGCTTTTACAGTTGTAAATGCGATCAAAGCCTAGAAGCACTCGTAATTAGATGACGATCATAAATAAATAAAATTAAAATTTCGGTACCTGTGATAATTCCCCAGGCTTGTAACACAGTACAACCGCTTTATCTACAGCGGGGGTGGAGGCAACAGATTTTTCCACTTCCGCAAGATCAACTCGATGTCCTCGAATCTTGATTTGTGAGTCTGTGCGGCCTTCATAGATCAAAGTTCCTTTCACGATTCTCGCATAATCACCGGTGCGAAAAATTGTTGAATATTCTGCACGAATGATACCAAAACATAGATTAAATAAAAACATGAAGTCATCAGATGTACTGAACGACATGTAAGTTCAAGAATGTAATTGACGAAGGTCAGTAATAGACTTTTTACGCGTGGGATTCCTAACGGCTCGCCCCTGATTCATTTATAATTATCAACCAGTAGTGGCATTGGATAGCATTCACCATTCATGACTTATTCAAGACGTCACAAGAAGTGTGACTTGAGGTGTGACACTAACATTTCAATCAATAAAAAAATTAATTTCACCTACTATTACATGATTTCAACGATAGAATAAGATATTATTTTGCTGTTATGTGAAGTAACTGTTAAAAAAAAAAGAAAAAAAAACGCAGATTTTAGTGCTATAATTAGAATTATTGTAATACTGTAATTATGAAGTAGTAAAAAATTCCTGACGCTATAGTGTTGAGGTGAAATCATTGTCAAGTGAGTGGTAAATACTGATCCGCATTCTCTGTAGAACGGGGTAATTCACAGGGAAATTTATTAGAACAGTCGTTATCTAGTTGCATTTAATTGCAAGGCCGATATTGTTGAATGCATTGTACTATGATTGCCAGTGAATAACGAAGACCCATTAGTATTTAAATTAATTAATGATATAATAATAGGTTAATTTTGTATCACAAGACCTTGGAGTTATCGTGAGCTTAATGAAGCCATCGACTGATGTCCTCTGCTTCTATTTATGTGAGAAACTTAATTAACATGCTATTGTGGCTATTGCTGGTTTTTGTGAAATCGGATTGGGCCAAGGTAGCTGAGAGGTGTGATGTGGGGGTGAAAGTTAATGAAGGACTTGTGAATGGAAACTTCAAATGGTATGAATTCAGTAGTGAAGTGGAAAAACATGACAAATCGATTTTTTATATATTGACACATGTTGACTTCTTATCTTGATAATTAATGACTCTAGAGGATAATGTGAAAAGAAATTATTTCTTGAGAATTATCGAGTCAATAAAAATTGTTCTCGTTGAATTTACCTAGATCAATAGCGTGAGGATTGTTGACAAATTTATGGGGATCTCTTCCACGAATATAACCCGCAGCTAAATTTTTACCAGCTACAACTATTTCTCCCACATCTCCCTGTGCAACCAAGCGAAGGTCTTCATTTACTAGATAAACGATACAGTTAACCAGAGGCCGTCCTGTAATGAGAAAAAAAAAATCATGCATTCGTATCAATGAATTACCATAAATTACCAACAAGTTCAATATCAGCATTGGTATTTGTCATACCAATTGGCACTTTTTGAATATCTTTCAATTGATTCGATTCATTCAGCAAGTAATAAGTGACGTCACCCATGACCTCAGTACTTCCGTAAAAATTGGCGAGTGTGTGTTTAAAAGTTGAAAATCTTGTGAAAAATCGTTGGGCCAATGACTGCGGCAAAGTTTCACCAGAGCAGATCCAGAGTCTCAATGATTTCAGCATTTTCATATCATTCTAAAATTCATGTTTCATTGAATAATCAACCAGTGATAAATTAATTGCCTTGACTTACACGAATGTCGAGGTACATTAGCATTGAATTGAGGAGAGAAGGTACAAGAACGAGTCTCTGAATTTTATGATTTTCCAGGGTATTTATGAATCTCTCTGGATCCTTAGTGACTTGTTTTGGCACGACAACGATGGTACGACCTTGTAAAAGAGGTCCCCAAATTTCTGGTGCACTGTCGACAAAAGTAAGAGCAGTTTTGAAGATACAAAGTTGCTCATCATCTCTAAATGGCAACTCTCTCCACTGCCACTGCAGGCGATTTATCAAGGTGGCGTGTGGTAATCTGACACCTTTTGGTACACCAGTACTACCAGATGTATAAAGAACAATAGCGAGTTGGCTAGGATCTTCTTGGTGATCGAGTGGCTCATCTGATTCGTATTTTGACTCTTCCCATAACTCATTAAAAGTTAATGTTTGTGTTCCTTCGTAAATCAACTTTCCACCTGAACAAAGTAAGAAATATGGCTCAATTTAGATTCATTCTATGCTAGACTCAGATGTGAAATAATTTACAACTGTTGCAACAGAAAATGCGGAAGAGTATTATTATTATTATTTGTTATATGATTGTGTTGAGAAATCATTGATAATTGATGACCACTTAGCAGGGTGGAGACGATGACCTTGAGTACATTGTACAATAATAAAGGCAATCATATCCTTTATACATATATAATATTCCCCCACGGCCATGATTAACTTTGCATCCCAGTCTAGGAATGATAACAAGGTCTTTTTATATTGCTTAATAATATTCTTTTAAATATTCTGTCCATCATTGTATTAACATGTCGTTAAAAATTTAATTAAAATAATATACCTCCATCAATGATGACCATGAGAGGTTCTGATTCCTCCAGAATGTGTTTGACGCGCGATTCAGGAAATTCTGGATCAAGGGGGAGATAAGCCATACTGGATTTGAGAATTGCGAGGAGAATAATTGGAAGATTCTGGGAAGGTGCCATAGAAACAGCTACAATCGAGTCTCTCTCAGCTGAAGGTTTGCATAATTTTCGCAGAGCTCTTGCCAATTTATTTGTCGATGACTCCAATTCTTCATAGGAAATGGAATAATTTCCACCATTTTCATCTGCATCATAGCGATAAGGAGGAAATTAAAATATTTATAAATTGAAAAAAATATCTATCTAAATATTAAATGTTCACCTTCATGAATAATGGCTGCTTGTTCTCGGCAATTGTTGACAATTTTTTGGAAAATTCTATGAACAATATTGTCATTATCTTGCCAACTTATATTATCTCCCTTAAGGATCGAGGGTTGCTGTAGTGAACCCATCTATTGAGGAAAAAGAGATGAATTGATAAATTAGAAAATGATCTCATTTGTACAAATACAATTTTCTGTATGTCAGAATGGTGGAAATTTTTATCAGAGTGAAAATCATATCGCAGTCACCAGTTACCTTGTTTTGGTGAAATCAAATACTCGAAACGTCGTTCTCACTCTGTTGACCTAGACTATTTTCTCAAAAGGCGGCCTTCAAATACGTCACACCTGGCCTTCAAAAAGTTGTTGATTGTGATTCAAGAAAAAAAAATTTAATTTAATCTCCACAATTTTGGAATATTCCGGGTGGAAAGAATTAGACAAAGGATTTGGTGAATTGATTGTTGATAATATCAAGGACGTGTTTTTTATTGGAAAATATAAATAATTTTTTTTTCTTTCATCTTGAGGGGACTCTCCTACTCAAGTACCTCCTTTTGCAATATCCTCAGATCATTTCGTATCTTCAAAGAAAAATAATTCGACACTCTGGTGAATAGTGAAGAAGTGAATGATTGAGTGATTTAATGAGATAAATCAATTCGCTTATCCATCTCTCTTAGATTGAGAAATATTTAATGAAAATTAAACGTGAGACTAAAGTTGATTTATCGCATTTCACAACTAAGCTACTGAATTAATTGAACAAGTTTGCTTGACCAAGAGAATAGACTAATAGAAATATCTCTGATTGATCGGTATGAATCATATATATTTTATTAACTCAATCAGATAGAACTAAAGTTATCATTTATCCGATCATGTCATCATCAAATAATAGATGATAAATTAATATTCAATTTCAATTATATATTATGTTATAAAATGATTTATCATTTGCTTCTTCACTGCATACCCAAGTGTTTGGTGAAAAGCCTCATTGAATGCCAAGAATACGAAAAATAAACTCACTTTCAACAACCAAGCAGTTTCGTCACAGATTTCTCCCGGCATCCGGATTTTATCAAATTACAATGTATGTGCTAACCCAGAGTTGGTACAATTGAGCTCAAAAATATGACTCAAAATATAGAATAATTATTATTTATGAATAAATTTATAAAGAAACTCTTTACTGTTTTTTAATGATTAATTACAATTTTAATTCTTTTTTTTATTTTTAATGTTTAATATATAATGTTTTTTTTTTTTTAAATTTTGGATCAAATTACCTTTATACTGACAAAAAACTGAATTTGAAATGACAATATTGTTTTCTTTATTTTTATATGATTTAAAAAGTTGAATGAGAGGGAAAGTTGAGGGCTGCTCTCAACTTCATGAAGTTTGGTGGTGAACTGATACATATGTATCTTCAAAGTTATTTTTTAGACAGGTTTGAAGCGTGAAAGGACAAACTTTTCTGCAAAAGGAAAACGTCATTGGCTAAGACAAATAAGATTCAACCCTCAGTAGTAGTGGAAACTTTGAATGGAAGGGGAAAAGGTGAAATATACGTCTGTAAACGGAAAATTTTGGAGATTTTGAGGGTAATAAAATTGATACCTTGAAGAAATAAATTGTGCTCGGGCGCTGAATTTTATTTGAGAGACCCTTCCGTACCGGATTAGGGTGGAGCAAACAAATTTAATTCACTTTGGGCCTTGAGAGAAAATCCAAATTTTAAATAATCTCTCAATATTTAGACTCTAGACTTCTCCTCAATTGCATGTTCGTGTCGTTCTGTAAAACTACCGGATTATAAACAGTGTTTGATTACTTTGATGATTTAAATACCTCATCATCTGGCCCTTCATTCCTCTCTGTCCTCGTGTCTATTGTTATTTTAAATTCTGAGAAAATAAAATATTCTTGAGAGACAAAAATTTTTCATTGAAGACGAAACAATGTATTCAAAATAACGTTTCAAGTTCTCACGCAATATCTACCATGCTCAATGTACCAACTTGACTTATCACATTAACAGTAATGACGCTGCTCGTTGAATAGAAAATGTTGACCCGAATTTTTATCCAATGAGATGTTGCAAAACCAGAGAGGCAGATGCGGGAGTAATTGACCTCACGATTTTCTGTGAAGCACGTGTAACCCGTAGATTGAAGCGCAACGTACCTACTTCTCTGTTATTATTTTCCTTCAACTCTTATTTGCAATAACCGTCTATATTTCAACGAGATACGTCGATTTGCAATATCATACGTCTACCAGCATTAAACGTTAATTTCACATTTGAGTAATTATCAATAAACAAATCTACATTCACTTTTGTTAACACAACGAACAATTGGAATTTGATGAAATTATTAAGATGATGAAATTTTTAATAACTATAATTATCCTCACCTCTTATGCTTGTAAATATGCCCCGACTCTCCTTAAATCACCGCTGGCGTAAGTCGTCTGATTCTGATTCACTCGAAAAAAAAACTCACGTTTTTTTACACTTTGATCAATGAGTTGTCTGAACCTTTCGAAATTCTTTTTTTTTTTCTTTATTGAGATATTTCACGTTTCACTTTTACTATTTCCCAATTACTGTCATTGTCAACACAATACACGGACTGGTAATTTAACAAACAGCCGTTATAAATATTTCTTATCTCGATATTTGCGAATAATAATCTTAGATGTGACCCAGTATTTTACAGGTGATCAACCAACTGGTTTCCGTCAGTGAGTGTCTCCTTTCGTCTGTATAGCACGAGCTTTTATATGAAACTGGCTTCGGGAGGCCCCAGAATATTCTCTGGTATTGCCCTTCTATTCATACTATCCAGCTTAATAGCCAAGTGCATTGTCTTGATTATACTCTTTCAATTGACAATATATTTTTATCATAGCTTTTCCTCAATGAATACAACCACTTCCAACGATTGTTAGGACAACGAATGAAGGCTATTTACTCCTGTGTTTTACTGCTGATTGATGCATTGATAATTGTGCTGAAATGATGCTCATAAAACAGTACTGGAATGTTGAACCTTTATGATTAAAATTGAAACATTGAGTGATTTTAGGGAAAAACTTTATCAAAAAACTTTTTTGTAACTAAAGAAATGCTCTCATGAACGAATAAAAATTATATTCTAGGTCAGAGGTGTCAAGTGGTAAAATTCACTCGTTGAAATTTGGGGAAAATAATATATTCCACCAACAAGCCTTCAACAACTGAGTGACAATATAGATTACTGCGTCTCCATAGATCATGTCAATTATTCAATTGTACACCTATCACCCAATTTATAACCAGTCCTATGATTCATCTCAGTGATAAATTTCAACATTCAATAATATTCACATTGGAAAATGTATGTTTCAAGTGGTCGAGGTTTTTTTCAAAATAATCGTTCAAACTTATTATCTATGGAAAGAAATCATTGAGTCCCTTAATCATAGATTTTACAAGGACTGGAAAATCGAATCCCTCATTCAGATTAAATATAATAATTCAAACTAATTGTTAATAAATGAAAGAATAAAATGCTAGATAATACATTTTGTTGAATGCAATATACAATAAGTAGTATAATAAAACTCATCTGCATATCAATAAAATCATGTACAACAGCTGAGAAGTGGATTACTTGGATTATTAGACCGTGAATTTTCTATCATGATGTTGCACATCATCTTATATGATGATGGTGATGATTGACATTTTACATGACCCATTAGATTTTTTGTGTTTCACTCAATCCTCAATTGATCATATTGTCATAATTTACTTCCCTTCAATAACTTCTCACACCGAATTATTTAAATTAAATGAAAGAATTAAATCATTGATCAATTTACAAGCAGGATTATAATTCAATTATATTTACCTGGGTTATTCACTCGTTTTATGTTTCGTTGTATTTATGAGAAATTGTAAATGGGGGAAAAACCAAGTGCGTATTTGCCATTCCAAGCAGTTTCCGTTACATTTCCGGCAGGCCCCTACCATTCTTGCATATTCTCTCTGAATATGTGATTCATTCAAGAGGATAAAAGCCCTCCAGAGAAATTTAGAATTTATCCAATACTTGGAGCATGGATGCTTCATAAAATCTTCATTAATGATAATGGAATCGATCGATAAATCAATTTTTTTACACAATATTATTATTACATTGTTGACGATGGAAATCATCATCACTAAGAATTCCCACTAATTATTGAAAAATTTTGCTACATTTAATAGTCAATTTCATAAACATTTCTCTGAATAATAATATAGCTGTCTAGTTTTCCTCCAGATGTTAAATAACAAATATGCGGGAAAATTAGATGAGATTTACGACCATAATCGAGCACTAAAGTCAACTTATATTTTGCATGTTGCGCAATGACTGATTAACATTGTGATTGGGTCAAGTGGTGAGAACAATAGCCAACAATCTGTCATATCCGCGGCTCAAATTTTCTACATAATCATTTACCTTCTTCATCCGGATGTACATATCGATTCATTGTCACAAATTTCATGTGAATTTACCTCAGTCTAATCAACTCTGCTCCCGTCTAATTTAATCAATATTTATTCATTTATTTATGAGTTTGTTTATATTCTCAGCTGTGAATGATAATGACAAAAAAATGGCCTGAGTAAGTGTGAAGAATGGCGATCATTAATGAAGTGTGTAAACGATTGCGTTTAGACTTCGTATAAATCTATTCTGAGGCCAGTGCATATTAATTACAAGTTTATCATATGTATTATTAGCTCCTACCTACAAGGCGTTACCCTGCAATACGTATACGCTACAAGAATAATAATTTTATCTACATATGTCATGGGGTCTCCACTATTTCTTGAATTATTCAAATAAAGAGTCAAAAAATCATTTTTTATTATTATTATCTATCGCAGTATTCAGAGCGCTTCTGATGAAAAAAGTATCGTATGTCAGTGCACGAAATGTTATTTATTAAATACATTTCACGACTCACATCTACATATTTCAATAATTGCGTAGGATTGACTCTGATAATTCCATACAGTGAACTCAATCTTATCAGAAAAATAAGTTAAAGTTGAAGTTTCCTTAATTAAATTCACAATAATCATAAAAGTTATACTGTCCATTTGCTCATTTATATGGACTTTGTCAGTGATTAATAATAATTTACAAAAGAAAAAAATTATAAACTAAACACATGCACTTAATAATTACACTTACACTCACACTTACTTACACTTATCATGTAATTATTAGTGTGTAAGTGAATTATACACTTTTATCCGAGACAACACTTCTGATACTCCTAATACTGTCACGCCTCTGATGGTCTCTGGCTGGTCTCTGAGGTCTTCCAGGAGTCACGTGAAGATCCTGATCACTTTCAATCCTCCTCAGGGTACCGTCTCTCTGGATTCTATTTGACTTATTTTTTGGCTCAACTGGGCCCCGAATATTACTTATGACTATGTGTACCGCAAAGATGCCTACGGCAAACATTGAAACACCAACTCCACCGACTGTGGCTACCTGGAAAAATTGGAGAACATGTAGAAATTTCAGGGAGCCTAATTTTTGTAAAGATCCTTTATCAAGAGGACACAAAAAAAGAAATGCTTGTAAAAATTTTATCATCGAAAAATTTGTCACAATTTGGAATTACTTATTCTCTATAATACTTTACCATTGTCCACCATTCTTGATCATCCATGCTGGGAAATAAGGTTCTAGCTATATCACTTCTATCTCCATCGCTTAAACCACTCACAGATGTTGCACAACTAGATTTCTTTTCCTCGTTGTTCATGAGGACATTTTTCAATGTCTCTGGAATCATTTCCTCTGTCAATTCAGAATGATATTTCTCCCTCTCACCTTTCACATTATAAAATTTAGACAACTTATTACCATCATCGTGACGATTAGAAATCCAATCAACTTTTGCATCATTATTCTGTACTTCAACATTTGCTAGTTTTTCAAATCCATTGGATTGGGTTTTCAATAAAAATTCAAATCTTCTCGTCGATGTTTGAAGTATTGCATTGTGAGTAGCAACAACATTTGATAAAACACTGTTCCAATCTGCTGAATTCACTATCTCTGAGCATTTTAATTTTCCACTGTACATTGAAAATTGTGCCATTACAAGAAAATCATCGAAGATTCTATTAGAGGAACCCTGGGTAAAATGAACACGTGGGGCTAAATGGAGACCCTGAAAATTTTGATTGAACTGAGAGGGGCTATTTTTTCAGGTTTGTTTAACATACTTCTTCATGAATGAAAACTGATGCCTTTAACAAAATTTTTTTTTAATAATATATGATTTAATTAACAGCCATCTTGAGTATACAAGGCAGAACATTTTATCCTATTTTCGATAGAATTCAAAAAGTCATTATTTATGCCTATGAAAGTATTTTTAACGATATTGCTACTCATCCACCAGAATTGTTTAAAAACTGTGCCCATTTTACCCCCGGTTTGCCTACAGAATAATTACAGATAACTCACCACAGTGTTTCAAACGCCTTTATGTAAATTTCGATAGCATCTTCCAGCCATCTAATGTCTCTCAATTCTTCAGCATCATATTCACCAATTTCCGCTGGTGTCCACCACTTTGAATGTTTAATTCTATTCTCCAAACCAGCAAACTCGTTTCTGCAAAATATAGAAAAATCATGAGCAATATAAAGTGAGTGGGTTTTTGAATTAATTTCAATACATCTCATCTACTGATTTCATTCACAATCTGCCACCTGTACATGGATTTCAACAAGTTTTTCCAGGCGTTTAGACATGATGATTACATATAATTAGAATTCAAAGTGAGTAGGTGAAAATTTATGGCTTTCTTCATGCTTCGGCAGGAATCGAATAGAATGATTGTGCATTCCATGGTGTGTATATGTGGATCAGTGCTAATATAGCTCAATATATCTCGAATAAAACTGCCTTGTGTCATTAATGAGTACAAAGTATCGCCAATTAATACATATTGATTTTCATATTTTTCTTTTTCTCTCTTGGAAAACGTAATTTAAAAAAAGCTTGTATGCTCAATACTGGTCATTATTTATGAGTAGCCTTGAGATACAAGAAACTGTTGTATTATTAATTATAGAAAAAGGGGGAAAAAATATGATCAAGAATCATTAGAATGTACCCTAGGAATAAATTTTATATCTTAGAGATATCAGAGGATGGAAATTTCTTACCTAGAGTCTTGTAGAAGGAATATATTGCTGGTAGTGCTGTAATGATTGACATAATTTATCACATTGCCTTCACTCGCAATTAAAATTGTAACATTTTTCAGTTTCAGAATTTTTTCGTTTGGTTTTCCAATGTGAAGTATGTGAGTGCCAAATTCTGATTAGAGTGGAGGAAGAGAAAAAAAAAATCTTGATCAGTCATTCAATGCACGTCTATCAGTGTCTCATTACCTCCATCATCATCGTCATGAATCATTACGCAGATTTCTCTAGCAATGGCGCCCATGGTCACTTTCTTGGCAATGTGTTGGACATCATCATTATTGTTTGAATGAGAGCTCGTTATCAAACTAAATGTCTTCCATCTCAATGTGTCAATAACTCCCAGGATTGCATTAATCATTGATAAATCTGACTCTCTGTCAAGATTGTGGAGATAAGGTGATATTATATTCGCATTAACAATATGTGGAATATTCAATGTGGATGTTATCTTCTGGACTGCATCGACATTCAGCGAAGAGAACGGACCAATCATTCCTGTGGATGAATTTTATCATTAATTTTTATGCTAGGTAATTATTCAACTCATAACGATGATGAGTCAAAGTGATTTTGGGATGAGTTTTCGATAATTATTAAAATCTACTCGGATTTCCAACAATCAGAGTACAGAATCCATGACTTTATTTCAGCCAATCGATTCTGCTGATAACTTTTTTCAAGATGAAATGTATCTCCTTACCCAAGTAAAATGGAGGTCTCAAGCAATCCATATCGGACCATACTAGTGCCTTCATTGTTGCTTTTATTGCTCCTGCAATACTACCACAAGTATCTACAATAGTCACATCTAGAAATAGATGAATATTTTATCATATTTTCGTATTCATAATCACATTAACATGACAGAATTAAAAATAAATTCCCACCAATTTTGAAATTATTTGTTCGATTATTGTGCATTTCAATGAGATATTTGGCAGCTTCATAAGTCATGACACCTTTTTCAGATAATTTTTCACAATTAAGATCATCGTGTACATTTGTTAAAAGTGATATTCTCCCTTTTTTTCCACACTCTGTACGGCCACCGCATGTACAAGCACTTATTATTGCAAACATCAACAACCAATTACACGTTTTATGCATTTTTCTTTGGTAATTTGTAGACTATTCTGATGATTATAAATAGTCTGATGGTGCCATTTGAGTATGAAGTTGAAACTTCTTAATTGAATTATATCATAACTCAATATTAGTCTTCTCTGTACAAAATTTTGAAAATCAAAGCATTAACACCAGTGAAACCAGCACTGTGAGTGATTTTATTGGAGAGACTATTTTATAGGGAAGCCTCTGTTGACGTTCATAATGTATTTCTAAGGTTTTAACGTTGTTCGAACTTCCTCTATTGAGCTAATAGCACATTAGCTAACTTATAGCATCAGAAATTTCTTCAAAGTAAATAACTAAAGAAAATAAATCTCATGATCATCTTGATATTTTCGTGCTGGCCTCTCTGTCCATATCTTCACGTGTTTAATCCTTGTTCTGTTGATATGATTGTCCAGTTTAACTCTTTTTTATCATTGTATATTCCACCTCCCCCCCCTAGAAAAGTGGAACATCATTATTGCATTGGGCTTCATTGAATTTTGATAAATACCCTTGACCCTTCACCCTAGTGACTCTGATCTGATTGACGTAATGCAGCAATCCTCTTTGTTGAAGAAAGATTATTATATTTTGTTCTTCGGTTATGCAACACCAGTGAGACTAACAATTTTCTAAATTACATTAGGTAAGATGCACATCATGTGACTAAAACCAAAAGGTCGTATCTCCCAGCACATACGACCTTCTGTTGTCAGTAATTCAAAAAATGCATCCCACTAAAAGTCAAAAAGTCTTAAATCCAAGGTATAAATGGATATATGACCTTTTGTTTTTAGGAGAATCATTAAATTTATTCATCTAAAACTAAAAGGTCATGTATCCAATTTTGCATTTTCTATTTTAAATTATATATACTAGCTTTTAATAATCAATTTCCTCTGCATTGATGATATAATGGGGCAAAATGGTCCGTGCAACAGAATAGTTTATAATAGTTCATACTTGAGATTTTGAAGGAATTTGGGACAATATGGACGCCATCAAATGTTGAGAGTGGATATCATCATTGTGAGCATATTGGACTGTCCGATAACAATAATGGAAAAAAAATCACAAAAAAACATTTCAAATATTTTGAAAGGAGAGCGTAACAATTGCCTTTGACTATACAATGACTATTGCCTTTAAGTGAGAGACATTTTTTACAATACAACCTATAATCAGATGACCATATCTCCAATATACACTGGATATAAAAATGCTATTGTCCACAAATGTCTTTTGAGTATTTATACATGAAAATATGTGGATATACGACCTTCTGGCATTAGATACCTGAGAAAATAGAATTTTGGCATATTTGACCTTTTGGTTTTAGTCATACGACATTATTCGTAGGCAAACGTCGTTACTAAAACGTTCATTTGTTAAAATAAATAATAATAATTGCGATTCATGACGGGGCGAAATATATGGGTATACTATTCGCCAAGTATGCTCGTCAATGTTTTGATTATATTTTCCGGAATTGCATAATTGATTGGAGGGCAGATCTACAACTATAAATAAACGGAAAAGGAATAAGAGAAATTAGAATTTTGTCTCAATGTTGAACTATGCTTTATTGTACACGAGATCGGCCGTGCGTGCTACGCACGCACCTTCTCATCATCTCCTATGACATAACAGCTTTCTTAAAGTTCAAGTGATGGCGCGTCGGTTTCAGCCTTACGCTCATTCGAGATTTTCGAGATATATCGATAGTTTCTTTCCCTTCTCCTTTTTACAATAGGAGATATTAAAACTACTCCTATTCGAATAATTTTATTATTGAGAATAAAAAATTCCTCAATTTCTAACAGCACCATTGTACCATTATGTTCCAACAAAAAATGTATTACATGACAAAAAATTATGTTTCACTTCATTTATTTTACATTAATGATAATCTTGTGCAATTCAATATTAAAACGTGCGTGGTGGACAAAACCGGTAACATTATCTTTCAATCGTGCGTTAATATCTACGTATAATGATTATGAGCTTATTATCCCATGATTTGAGCTAAGAAGTGTAATTATCGATTTTTACTTCTTGAGGAATATCTTAGATTTTTACAAAAACTTCACTATCAGCCTTGGATTCTGAGATATTGCTTGAAAGATAATTATTTAGATATATTATTAACTTCTCTATTATCGGAATATTTATCAGAATAAGACAGTTTTGATGAATTTATTCAAATTGAAAATTTATGGATTATTCCATTTCGAAACAGTAACAGGTTAAGAACATTATTTATTGAAGATATGATGTAGATTTAATTAATCAGTTTCGACGTTAATTCACTTAAAATATTTTGGTGGAATGTTTACACGTGATCGGAATAATTCATTCATATTTCAATTGTGAAGATGAATGTGTTGTAATAGTTTGATTAAAAAGATGCGTTACAAATTCTTACGTTCACTAGAAATAATTATTTTATTATGCTTGTGATAATTGATTCATCTCCAATAAAAGTTTGATTATTAATCTACATGAATAATATTACATAAATTACAGTAAAAAATTTATGAACATCCACATTCATTAACAATCATGTTCTGCCTTCTCTGCAAAATGTTAGTTGGATCGTTTGTAGAATATAAAAACTTAAGATCTGAATATTTCCTGGGAACACAGCACGGCTCTGGAATTTCTGGGTGTTTCTGATGTACCAGAGATTGGATAATCGCGTGATTAGTCACGTTCATCCGAGCTTCAAATGGAAAAGTACATTTACCACTGCAAAAGGACATAGCGAACCCATCAGGTGCTAGTATCCATTCGTCCCAATGAATATCTGTAAAGTTGACATATAATTCTCGGAGCCCACACGTTTTCCCATAGTGTTCAGCATCTAGAGAATAAACAGGTGCATTTCGAGGATGTCTCGTGACGAGATCCTGAATGTGATCCAGAATTTTTTGTTTTTCAGGTTCTTTATAATAACCAGCAATGAACGGCTGTCTCTTTTCTTCACCATCGAACCCAACAATCCCAATATTCTCGGCTTTAATTGTACGGCTATCGTTTCCCTCAGCAGATACAACTGAGAGATAAAGTCCCTTATTTTCTTTTGGATTTTTGGTCCAAAACTGAAGAGACTCTGAAACATTCAGAATTATCCATCCAGTATATCCTGCACTAATATTCCACGAATCAACAAAATGGGTTTTCTGGGTACCTTCGTCATCATCATAAACCCTGCCAACTTTGACAATGAATGCTCCTGGATATTTCTTTATATTAAAATTAGAACCCCTGTAAAGTCTGAGCTCTGCTGACAGCATGTTGTCAGCATCAACAGGTATTGCAGATACGTTAAACCACATTCTCTTGACTCTGTCTGGTTTACCGCCTTTCCCCTTATGTGGTTGTCGTGCCATGAAACTAATGATCACATCACTTTGATTGATTTTGTACAAATTTTTCATATAGAGTTCCAACTCTTCATTATTATACCAGTGTTCATAGTCTATCTTATTGTTATAAATGTCATAAAGAAATTTTGGGCCTGATCTTTTTGTAATTATTTTTTTTTCAATATTTTTGGGCTTTTCTGATAATCCAAGGAATCTCAAAATTTTGTATTCCAAATCATTTTCTTGGTCAATTGAGAGACATTGAAGTTTAGAGTTATCAGCTATTATTGTTTTATTATATTTATTATTAACGCAAATATCCGTGACACGTTCAGAGGAAACTGTTTCAATCACCTGTCCAATTATCAACGGCAGTAAAAACACACCAAGTATATTCCGATGACACTCCATTGATGGTGATGTGAATAGCATTTTTCAGAGTCCGGGTAATTGAGAGCACAATAAAATTCACCTTGTATGTATAAAAAATATCCGCTTCAATTCAATAATTAATGCAACGCCGCAGGCGTCACTTCAAACATTCCTGCGATTCGTTAGTTTTCACACGTGTCCAAGGCTTGTGAGTCTTTGATGTATTGAAGTAACTTACTAAAGGTATTTATTTATAAGCATTAGTACAGGTCAGAAATTTGTTGACCCTGGGCCCATGACTCATACCTCAATATTCTGATTGACAAATGAAAGAGGCGGAGATTGACCCGGAACGGCGTACCTGGATGTCATTATTCCAAATTTTGGACGAATGAAAATCTTGCAATATTCTAAATAGAAATAATACCAAATGGTGATCATCAATGTATATCTAAATATTTTCCATATGAGCCATTCAAAAAATTTGGAATATTTTCCTAAATTCTTGCATTTTTCCATTCCTTGATATAGACAGAAACATCGTTAATTCAAATAATTCTTTCCAGCGCCACAAAAACGGTGACCGGTCTATGTCGATACTCATTTGAGTCGTTAACCGTGTGTTGGTCAATTTTTCATTATCTCTCGTTGCCGAATGCTACAGGTGTCTCCAATACCGGTAGCTAATAATTCAGGAATTTTTTGCGATCAACAGCTGCTGCATTTTTGTGCCATTCTTTTGCGACTTTGATAGAGACATTCTCTCACAGGAAGGCGAGTACGAACATAAAGTGCGCTGGTGGGTGCGATGAAAAAATAATGGATAATCTGTCAATTAGCCAATCAAAAGCCGAAATTTCTGTGCTCACCCGCGCGCATTACATGTACTACATGAATTTTATCATACTCATGCGCTATAACTTTATAGTACTGTTCAATGAAACAAACTTCCTGCACATGTGCTTTAAAATCTCCTCGAAATTTCTTCCCAGGTGTATCTGACCGTGAGTAATGGGGTAAAGTTTATTTATTTATTTTATTTATCCAGACCTAACAATCGAAGCCAATTACAAGATCAAATCATAACTTACAGGAAAAAATATACAAATATAAATAAAAATAAAACACATAAGACAAGAATATTCCAAGCAGAAACTAGATTCTCTTAAAGACAAAATATAATCACTAATAACAGACATCGGTGAACAAAATAAGTCCAGTCACTATGTAAAATCATCTTTTCTAAATGTTAATTCGTTTCACATGTCTGTCATTCTCCACTAGTTTAGCTAATCAACTACAAAACTAATGTAAACAGAAAAATCTTCGTTTTCTGAGATTGAATTGAGCACAAAAAAACAAGGAAAAAAAACTACAGGAACATTTCTTTTTTTGGATTTCTCAAATTTTCTTCAAAATAGTCTATCTCTAATCTATTAATATAACACATGTATTAATAAATTTAAAGCATATATGCTTTGAATAATATTCAGAAGGAATTCACTGATTCGATCCGAACTCATGATAAACTCAATAATCAATGGTGAACGAGGCAGACTCTGTTGAACATACGTAACTGCACTGAATACACTCTTCTCCTTGTAATTCGTTGATCGTAAATTGAATTTCATCGAATTCTCTCAGCATTTCCACGGTCAACATCGACAATTTATCATTGTCCTGTCTGTTTCACTCGATGTAACTCCAATGGAGTCATTAACGTTAATTAAACTACTACTCTCTTTCATCATTGAGTATCTCATTATAGCTATACTCAAAAGTATTCCTTTTCAATTGTATCATTTGCCTTTGTCATTCTTTTGTCTTTTAAAAATGCAAAAATTACCATTACAATATCAACAAAAACTTTTTTCATTAATTAATGACATATGAAATACCGCCATAATTTTTTTTTTTCTTCATACTGTCATAAATTTTGCAGCATACATAAATTATCCAGCCTACGCAGATGTCACACACATAAAACACAGGCTCTCCAGAGGTCCGAGATCAATAGAAAATCCTCCAATAATAATAATCATACACCGAGAAACAATGTGGAAAAAAAATGGTACATATTCCTCGCCAAAGTGGCTTTCTGAACCTTGTTCATTCACTCAATAACCAATTACGGGACTCGGCCCACAGACTTACATTACTGGATGACTTACCCACGTGAGTAATGCTTTTTAGAAGATACATAGAAGCTAAATGTCCCCCTCCACATTACCAAATCTGTTATTAATGATAATATTACAATGAAAAATGTGAGAAACATGAAAAGGGCAAGCCGAATGAAAAAATATTAGTGTCATTCAGTTTATTATTTGAGCTGGCATGAGACCAATACCAACAAGGATTTTAAAAGCTTTGGGAATTTCTGGAGAATCTCTTTCTCTTTCTCTGCCATCATTGAGACAGTTCTCTCTCAATTGATATAGCTTTAGATATTTAAATCTATTTTATTTCTATTTTCGTTTTATTCGCCGTATGTTCTGATATTTTGCTGTGCACTACAACTTTCTTGAGCTAATTATAGATTCAATCGTATGATGCAGTAGTTGATAAATTTTATGTATGTTTATTTTTAATTCACATTATTTCCTCAAAACAAAGACATAACTGTTTAAATTGCTGGAAAAATTTCAATAAACGTAATTTTGTAAATAAAAATAGACGCTTGAGTGAAATTTATTTTGGGATTTTTCCGGAGATTGTTTTGCTAATACAGTACTTTGTATTTTGCTACATGCAATCTCAAAATAACTCCGAAAGAGGGAAGAAAAAAAAAAAATTGGTGTGGAGAATGATTTTTCCTCCTATAATAAATCTCTGACGGTGAACGGATTACGATATCACATAAAACAAAATATGTGATTTCTTGATATAAGAGCCATTTCAATTTTCAATTTTTCCTGTTTTGTAGAATATCGATATGGAATCTTTACAGCAAACTACCTCTGCATCAGGAGTTCCCGTTAATTCGATGAACTTGACTTGTTTTCAAATTGAGCAGTTTTACGACATTTGACTCATGAGACATTAAACCTGAATTTCTTGAAATTTTCATTATATTCAGAATGAAGGGAAAATTATGGATTTATGTTCAAAATTGAAAAATTAGATTAATTATAAAATGGAGAGGAAATGAATAAAGGTTTTTATGAATGTCCTAGGACTCCCAGGTACCCCAAGGACAAATTAAAAAAAATTTAAATGCACAGTTTTTTTTTACAAAATTACAGAATGACGTTTTACAATAAATTATATTACATTTTTTTGCCTTTCTATTTTAGGGAGATGGAGAGGATGCGGAAATTGAAATGTAAAAGGGAAATTAATTTTTTATAATGAATATAATGTTATGATTGTAAAAAATATTTAATTTGACTATTGCTACTGGATGATTATGAAATTAGCGAGTGATATTTGAGAATAATCTCGAGGAAACATTCTCATTGCTCAATTCATTTTGTCCTCAAATGATGGAGTTTCCACTTTTGAAACTTTTTATTATAAAATTATTCATGTCAACGTCACTATTGCTTTAACATGACAATACGTTGTTTTCTCATTCATTCAATTTCAGTCAATTTATTCTTTTTCCAATAACAATGTTTGATATTGCAATGACAACTCATCCATGTGCCCACGGATTTTTACGAATGGAGGACTCTACTCAGTGATTATTGAATATTCATCTGTATATTTTTGAATGAAAAATGACAAAAAATTTGACGAAGAATGTGTCATAAAAGTAGAATTAAAAGTTTAGAACTTTTTCATATTTTTCCTCTCCCTCTAATTTTTACTTGACTCCTACATTTTCTCCTCAAACAGGTGGAGATTTTCAAGCGCTTGCGCGCAAAAGGGATATCCATGCGACGCGCGAAAGATATTGGTACGACACAACCAACAGCGCGTTTCAGTATACCGTCACAATTTGTGCGTGCAGGTTCAAATTTGTCAAACAACTATTAGTGAGAGAGATCGGTATGAGCTTTTTTAGACAATATCATTATTTAACTTGTACAAACAATCTAAATTATCTATGATTGCAAATTGTTTTATTGTATATTCATTCAGACAAGTTGTGAGAATCGAGTGAAAAACTAGAAAAAAAATTAGGAATGAGTAACAATGCAAGTTGAAAACTATCGAAAAAGTGGAAATTCTATGTGAGTGGAATCTTGTGGAATATAGAAAAATGTTTATTCATCAAGAGTTTTCGCTCAATTATCTCAAGTGTAATCATTATCCCAGAAGGGTGAAGAGATTACCAAGTCGTTGAAGAAAATAAAATTTGAGCGACATGTGGATAGTGGAATAGTACAGGTGAGTTCCATCCACAATCTAACAAAATTTCCGCACTTTTTCTAGACCGGAAGATGGGATTTATCAAAGGTTTGAAAAAAATCACTGCGATAACGTTTTATCATTAGTTTGTGATTCAGTAATATCTTCAAAAAAAAGGGGGAAAAAAATGTGAAAAATAAGTAATTGTCCTCAAAAAATTATTTATTAGTCATAGAATAATTAAATAATATTTTCGCGATATGAAAATTGATATCAGTGTCAAGAATTAATAGATACTAAATGAAAGTTAAAGTCATTGCGATCACGACCCAGATATGAAAAAATCCCATTGATAAGCACTTATGATTCTCAATTAATATGCGATAATTTTCATCTGAACGAGAATTTCTCTGTGACAAATGATCGTTCACGTCATGATACCGGTAACCAAGGAGAGGAAGATTGAGTTACGACTGCTCATTTATAATGTCACTTAAAGCTTCCGCGATACTCTCAGAGTTATTTTAATAGCTCACCCTCTCCGTCTCGTTACTGTCATGGGTTGTCATGGCGTACCTTCCATTATTTTTTTTTTTTGTTCATCAAAATTCTCCCTCATTCCTCTATCCTATTTCATTCATTCGTAGAGTCGAACCGTAATGAAATAAAAATTAAAATTTTTGGTTCGCGAAACTGCCACATGTCACGTGGGAAATCAATGCAGTTATAGCATGGGTTCGTAGAATAGCCAAATATATAATAAAAAAATTATTCTTTGTAAATATAAATTCTATATGGTGACCGGATTTTATTTTCCCTAACAAAAATTTCCCCGTCAAAATTTCCCTGGATAAAATTTTCTTTGTCAAAAATTTCCTCGGAGAAAAATTCCCCGGGACAAAATTTATATATAACTTGCAAGAATTAGTTATTTTTCGGTGATTAGGTCAGAGGGGGGGGTGGGGGAATCACACACACATCGGAGTGATAGAACGCACCCGGAGTTACGACCCCACGGGTAGTTTTTGGTAGTGGGGAATTTTTTCCGGAAAATTTTTGTTCGGAAAATGAATACCGGGAACCATTTCTACATTATTAAATGAACACATTTTTTTTCAGAGTATTCGAGAGCATTCAAGTATTTGAAGAAATCATGATATCAACACTTTGTCGATTATTTTTAGTAAAATTTGATCACATGAATAGTATAAATGGCAGTTTCCTTCGTTTCAATGATTAAAGTACTTAAAAAAATGGAAATAAAATTCGTTATCAAGATTCCAAAGGCAAGGCTCTTTGAGAGTTAGAGAATCATGAAGAGGAAGCACTTCAATCTCGAGACAATGTTGACAACTATGTCATCTACCGCGTTAGAACTTAATTCATCATACTATACAACTGTTGTCGATGGAAGCAGTACTCTAGATGGATTTTCAGGTAAACATGATATATATATATATATCGAGTGAATGGATAAACAAGATAAATTAGCAATATGAAGTGGTAAAATGTCCATTCAACTTCAGGATGAATTTTTCAATGAATATCTTACTTCAATGAGGATCACTATTGTGAAGGGAAATCAGAGCTGAACTTGAAAATTCACCACCTTCCTCGGATTTGAAGATATTCATTAAAAACTTATCCTAGAGTTGAATTGTCTTCTTGTTTATTCGTTCAACTACGAAAATAGAAGGGACAAATGAAATGGTAATGGTTTCAAATATTTTAATTCCAAAGTTTCAGTGATCGAACCAGTGAATGCAACTTCCATTCCATACATGCTGCCAGCGTACATTCGTCTGACATCTATGGTGGTAGTAATTGTCGTCATGGTGTTGGGTATCATCGGCAATCTCATGGCAAGTTTCTCTCGTCTGTAATCTGATATTTGCCCAAACAATAACACAATCTTGTTTATTTTCTCAAAACATCTAATATAAAAATGAGAATTATATTTTTTTTTAAAAAAAAAGGTACCTCTGGTTGTACTGCGTGGAAAGGATATGAGAAATAGCACAAACATATTCCTGGTGAATCTGAGCGCGGCTGATCTTTGTGTTCTTCTCGTTTGTGCCCCCACTGTCCTTGTCGAGGTCAACTCGGGTCCTCAGGTCTGGCCGCTTGGTGAACATATGTGTAAGTCAATAATCTTAATAATAATATCATAAAAATCACAAAGAGTTTCTTTTTCTTCCTGCATCATTGGTAGCCTTGAGATCATTGAACGAAATCTTTTCGCATCAAAAATGACCTCAATTATCAAATCGACTTTATCGCCATCTCCAAATCTAACAATTGACGTTTATACATCGATTAAATCGCGTCACCATTACGTGGCGCTTCTCATTCTAGCTTTCCTTCGTCACGAGTGACATGAGAGACTCTAACATGACCTCCGAGGTCAATTGTGTGGATTCATTTGCCTTACGCGTCGCCATACAAATTGACTCACCTAGAGTCAGATTTATTTTCAGGTTTTTCCAAGAAATGTACAAGTCAGTCACGTCTGTTGGAAAATTAGTTGATGTGGGGAATAATATTTTATGTATACGAGAGGAGAAAAATTAGATGGTAGAATATTTTATTATCTTAGTATTCAGAATAAATAGAAAATTCTCTTCATTTTTGTGTGCGTCCTGGCATGTTGCCCTGCACGAAATGACGCATCTATGACACTTAATATGCCAGGGAAGAGAAACGCACGGATGCTTATGAGCCACATTAACAAATTATGTAAACACCAATGCCGATTCAAAATCATCAAAAAAATTCTGTCATCAAGACTTTTGTTGACGTTGTTCTTAAAAATTCAGAATATTATTTTCTATTGAAAAACAATTATCCTTCTTTGTAAATTTAGCAAAATTGGAGGTTTTAAATGGTGTGATGAGACAGAAATGGGGGAAGCTCTGTCATAAACTTCGATTGTTCTATTTTACCAATTCATTGTCACAAAATATATAATCTACATGATTGTTAGAGGCTCTAATGAATATTGTCTCAGCGCCTTGGAATTGATCTACAAAGCATTAACGGTTGAGAAATTTTCTAATTGATGAAATTACTTTCCTTGTAATATCTTGGGTACTGCTTCGACAAAACAGGTCGTTAAATTTGAAATTGAATTTTCCTCTGTCTTTTCAATGACGCCACTTACAATTTCCAATCTCCTCAATTTTCTTAAATAAGGAGAGTCATTTCTTGCAGAAAATTATTACTTAATATATGAGACCTTTCCTCTGTGAGAAAGGGGAATTTAATATTCAAAAAAAAAAAAAACAATGTTATCGAGACTTCAGAGACCGGTTGATCTGAGAAATTCGGTGAAATTACACATTTATGTATCTACTCTTCACCTTGAATAAAAAAATTTCTTCAGCAATGAAATAAGGGAGAATGTATAGGACATAATGGACAATTTCCTTTTTTCTATTGACAGCGATTGAAGTTTCACAATACAATGGAAACTGTAGATGAAAAAAAGTCTTAATTGTACGTCAAAATGAAATTTTGTTTGAAAGCATTCACTGTCGATGAAATTGGACAAGTTTAGTCGATGTTCATTCATGATACCCTCGGTGATACTCTCTATATAGCTGCCATCATACAACCATCCTACAGAAACACTTTTCCGTTAAAAATTAAAGCGAGTGATGGAGCACAAACTATTGGGACGCTTGGTAAACGCTTGAGGGAATAACTTTCCACAATTTTTTCCAAACGAAAATTTTCCATTCCCTCCTCAAATGCACAATCCCTATCCAATACTTCTGTTACACTGTTCATGATAAATAAGATGATTCATTCGTGAAGAGCATCACATTAACAATCAATGACTGACTGATGAAAAATGTCCCAAAAAGTCGATCTTCTATTCATTCTGAGCAGTTTTTTTATGACAACTTCAGTTCTCCTTCAGAATGTACATATCAATAACAACTTGTTGACACCTGTTGGGGCGAATTCGACGTAGGCTACTGATGAGTGATGGGGACAAGTGGATGTAGGTCGATATTCACCTAAAGACTTGGTTGGCTTCCGGATGGATGCTGCGTTGAGTTTCAGCATTGCGCCGACGTTTCGCAAACATTGCAGTCTGCATCTTCAGAGCTATGAGCTCCGATTCATTAATGATTAATGTTTTCACTAGAGACTGGATTTTATATAGCGTTCCACATCTTGTGAGGTCACAGGATATTGTTGGATAGGATTTTGGAGTAGGTAGGAGGGAAATCATGATAATTCTTGATATAATTTTACGAGAATTTTTACTGAAAAAATGGACAGTCCAGACCAGGATTTGAACCCGGCACCTTCCGATTATGCGTCGGGTGCTCTCCCAACTGAGCTATCACACTCCTAGCCACTTCTCCATTCCTTAATGAATCGGAGCTCATAGCCCTGAAGATGCAGACTGCAATGTTTGCGAAATGTCGGCGCGATGCTGAAACTCAACACGGCATCCATCCGGAAGCTAACCAAGTCATTAATCATGGTCACAAAAGCCTCAAAACTATAATCACCTAAAGAGTTATCAATAAAATAGCGTTGATATCTGAAAATAGTTTATCTGATCACCCCCTATAACACGGAATATCAAACGAACCAGAAAATTCACGTAGACAATTCAGAGTTAACACGTCACATTTGGACCTGTGCCACTCTGAAGTGTGGTCGTGGTTTCAGAAACATCTCAACCGTATCAAAATACATGGATATATTGAATTGATGATGTCGTGTCGGGATGATGACAATATAGAGTCAAAAGCAACCATGAATTCCATAAAGTTAATTTTTTTTCATTTCATCCATATAGCGGGATAAAATTATGTTTAATACTGTCCTAAATATGCGATTACGTTGCTTTTAATGACCGATTGGTGTTTCTACTCGTGTTATCGTATATACCATGTCTATGGCATCTTATATCTGCACGTGACGTCGAATTAACTTTGTGTTTTATGGACTCACTAGGGTTAGTGTCTTCAAACTATTCATATATCGTTCAATAATCAGAGAGACTCTGACATGTAATTGGACATAGTCCAACATTCAAATCAAAGCCAGAACTTTTCACACAAATGTCGGAATGGTTTTAGTAATATATTTATCAACACATACGTGAAATATTTGGTTTACTCAGGTCAGAGTCAGATCCCAAAGAATTGATCTAATTTCTTATCCATTCTCATGCTTGCATAAAAGGGGGCGTCGCAGGATACCTTTTTTCGGCAGAAGATACGATATATATTTGTATTCAAGGAGAAATAGTCCACGTGAAATTGAAAAGGGCGTTTTTATGAGCGTTCCACACAATCAGTTTCCAAATAAAAAAAAAAGTGAAGTTCAGACTTTCCAGATACATATACACACATAAGAGTTCTATTTATCCTAAGGGAGGGGAAGAGGATGAATTCATTCATTCGATTCTTTAACAACAATCACACTTCAGTCGATCTAGTCCAATTTTTTTGTATGTTTTTAATTACCATCATATGCTGTATAATTTGACTCCCATCTCGTTTTGATCCTATCCGTAACAGATGATTCTTTGGTATATATGGTGATGTGGTATATTCAGTTATCGTTATAGCCATCGAATTTGGCATGGGAGAGGATGAGGGTAGGAATCTTGAGTACCTTGGGCAAATGGATACCCTGTTTAAACGTCTGGATTTTATGAGCCATAGACAGCTTACTAAAGTTCCACTACCTGCTGTACATAGCATGGACCTATATATTATGGGATTTTTCTCTTGTTCCAAAATTTTATGACATTCCTTGAATCACTATCCTTTCTCCCCTCCAACTGTTTATTCGGGAATTGAACTTTAAACGAGTGAAGGGTCAATTGAAAGATGTCGTTTATTGGTATTTATGAGAAAATAAACACGGGAGCTGCGACAAATTTATCACGAAATAAAAGCTACCTGTGTGATGAAAAGGGAAACCTATTTCGAAAAGGGAAACAAAAATATTTTGATATCTTGTTGGAAATGAGCTTTATTGTATGGGAGGCCTAGAAATACCTATTATTTGCAGTCGAAAAAATTTGAAAATAATTATTTTTTGTTTAACAGTAAATTTGGTTTCCTTTTGATCACTTGTTGAGGAGATATTCAATTTTTTATGAAGTCGTGTAACGTCCTGTCCTCTATCCCATTACCAAATTTAAGCTCTCCTGGGCGGTCGAAACTTTAAAGGCTTATAACTCAAAAAATACCACATTCACGGAAAAAGTAACAGAATACTGTTTTGTTATTCTTCGAAAAATATGAGGTTTGTGCATCATTTTTCAAGTGAATGGGTCGGAATGACTGTGAAGCCTGATGAAATTAATTGTCAATTCTGCTTAACAGTACGATTCACATTATTCGTGGAAGGGCAAAGTTATGACCGAATATCTCTGAATACAGCAGTTTATTTAATCACGCTTTTATTTCTCTGAAGTTCAGGGATAATTTTGTAAATGTGGAAGTAAAAAAAATTGTTTTTATGGAAGCCAAAACTGGTCAGTGCACATTTCCCATTAGACGAAAACTCGTCCGTAACGTCGGCATATTTTACGAGACTCACCACTAATATCAAGTCGTGGCCAGGCGTACTTACTACCATCAGTTTGTGTATGAGTGGAAAAGAGTGAAGAACCGTAAGAGAGAAAGATAAAGATACCAGGGCTATATATAACAAGCATCTTTAATTAAACCGTGTGACTTCACGTTGCTGTGGGCCGTTGGTGCATTCAGGAAATAACACAAAAAATTTCGTCACACTCATCAAAATAATCCTCATAACTGTAAATTCATCGTTTCATTATCATTTACGCAATACAAAATATTCAAAGTAGAGTAATTTACTTGGGAATAACGCCATTTGGAATCGTTTAATGAAATAATATCTTTTATGATCCCGAAGCTATAATAAATTTCTCCAAAATTCGAATCAACTTTCATTCATTCTGGATTAAAAAAAAAAAAATTATCTCATGATTGTAAAACTCTTTTACAAACCCATCGTTCTCTAAACGAGACGAACATGTTCCACTGTCTGTTCCTAAGAAGGATGTTCCAAGCTATGTTGCCAAGAACTTTTTACATTTGCAATGTATAATATACCAGCATAAACCCTTCGAATCTATATCGCAAACAAAACATCGTCTTACCCTAATCGTACCCTTCTCCACTACATTCTCCTATCTTGAAAAATTGCTTCATTCATCATAACCAGATACCAGAAAATATCTGGCAATTACTGGTGAGATTTAAGTGTCTGTGGGGAGTAGCAATAATAGAAAACTGCTTCTAAATCTCTAGAGTAGATTTGAAGTAGCTTTCTAAGGAATAATCGAAGCTCTTGTTGACTTGCGTTTGTTTACATTGCCGCAGAATTTTGTGGCGAGTACAATGATGAAAGTTTCTACAGTGACTCCAATTAAGCTCCCATTACCCCGTTGTTGACAGTCCATTCAATTCATTGTTAATATAACCTCATTTCTAGTTCTATCATTCCTGAAAAATCGAATCATGATTCAGAACTCAATTCATTTGTAAATGAATCTTTGGAGTGAACATCATATCAATTCATTCCTGGCTAGCTAGAAGCATCTAAATTTATAATCATAGTCTAGACTAGATTATATGTCGATGCAACATGAACCCATCACGCCTATAACAGGGAAAACGATTAGTTAAGATTTCCCCTTCGTATTTTTTTGGCAAAATTCTGGGGACGATTCCCGTTTTCACTCTGCGTATTTAGAATTTTCTAGTGGTTGAATCATTGAAGTTATCAGGATCATAAATTTATAGATTCCTAGCGGAATTTCTATGCTGAGTTCAGTGAGACGTGCGTTGTTTGAAAGATCCAATTGCCTACAAAATCAACCATTTTTTTTAATCTGTCCTGGTTCCACGCACAAACCGTTTAAAATACACTCTCATCCATTATTCGTTGTACACCGAATGTAAACAACATTACCGATCGAAAAACAACAAAGTAGCGACCAGATGCTCTCTATGTAATATGAAACGCATCACTGATGATAGAACGGGTGCACTATATAAGATTTTCTCATCGTACGTTATCAAATGACAGACACACAGAAATACATGAAGATAATTCGAGTAAAAAGAATAAAGAGAGAATCCTGAAAAATGGAGTTTCAAGCATTCACGCGTCATTTAGTGTGTTATGTCTCAAAATAATCGAATGTAGCTTCTTTCGCTATGGATTTTCCATTCCAAGCACCAGTCAAAATTGTTAATAAATATTCTCCATCACCTTGGCTTGAGCGCTTCTTACGATGAGACCAGGTTACATGAAGCATCAGCTGTTATGGCAGAAGTGCCATCAATTCAACCTTCAGCTGATAGCTTTCTACAATTCATCTTCGATACAGCTGATTACGATTTAAATAGTATCGATGGGAAGAATACTTTTCATTATACTGGTGGCGTTGAGTGCATCACTCCTACGTCTTCTTTTGAACTGAGTTTGAATGGTAAACGCTTCAGCCCACCACCGTCTGCATCAGCAATCGCCGCGAAGCATCGTATAGAAATTGTCAACTATAACCAACCGGAAAGTCGAGGTTTATCATTGCTTGAGATCAAAGATATTTAAAAATATTTTTAGAAAGTTAAATTTCTATCATCAATTTATCTAAAAGCTACTGATTATTTTTCCTTCTCATTCCTCTCGATTGCGGCACTAAACCCTACAAAATCCATGATAAATATATGGGCTTAATCATTTGACAAATTTGTTTTTTTTTTTAATAAATATGAATACAAAATGATTATCAATGTGTAATGACGAGCTTAGCGTGATGTGTCGCAAAATTTAGTTTAGAATGAACACTTAGAAGGAGGTTTCTTTATATAGCACCAATGGTGTAAGGAGATAATGATGCAGTAATTCCCTCGTTAACGTCAACACATAACTCGTTGAGCGACCGTCAGTTATTACCTCTTTTTGCGCGTGTGTCATTTATCGGTTTACAGTTGCAACAAAGTAGTCATACCGCGATGTAAACTTATCGTAACAAGCTGTGAGAGATTTGTGTGCGAGGTGTGAATGCTATTACATGTTTTACATCGCATATCAGTATAATATATGATAAATTAAATTGATCGGAACAATATTTTCTGCTTTCTCTTAAACGGAGAGAAATTTCCGGTAAAAATGACTATTTCGTTTTTTTTTTTGGAATTCTCAATTGTCTCATTTTTGGAAGTTTTTTAGAATATTCCGCTGGAAAATTCTTAAAAAGTTTTTTGGAAAAATTTATTATTACACGGGTATATCATGTCAAAAGATATAATTCATAATTTCAACCGTTATATTCAGGAAACCGCGTATGCATATGTAAACATTGAAATATAAAGCTATCTGAAATTTATTCCTCACGCAAGTTTTTGTAACGATTTACAAATTTTACTCCTGCCAGACAATGCAGTCTCCTATACATCCAATTTGCAAAACATTTTCGTAGTTTTATGTAGATAATAATGAACCCGAAAGGTTTAACTTGATTTTCAAGGCTAGATAACCGTAGCCGGGAAAAGTTTTATTTCGTTAAACTCCATTAACCAGTTCAAAAACTGAGGGAGCACCGGTGTACTAACCCAAATAGATAATGAAAAGTCTGAGCCGGGTGCTATCGTATTATATGCCCACCTATATGCTAATACATACCGACTTTCTGACGGAATGATAGTAACCGCACTTAAAATTGAACAATAATTTTCGAGAAAATAATTATTCGAGGAGGATTCTGAAAATTATATAATTCATAGATGTAATCATTTATAAGCAAAATTGGAAAATGTGAACATGGAAAAATTGCAATGCTTCCATTGGGGAATAAAAATCAGTATGCATAAGGTCATTATTTATGGTACTCAAATATGCCTAATTAATATAATCGTGTTAATAGAGAAACTGCACAAAGTGTTCTCTCTATGAAACTTGATTTTGAATATGTCGCATTCTAGTGTACAAATTGTTACTAGCATCAAATGGGACTCGTAGAATCAATTGTGTTTGCCACGGAACATAGATATTCATACTGATCTTTGCTGACACACCAGTCGCTCCCTCCGGTATTCGGGTATTGATGAAGTTTCCTAAGTATCATCTCGCATGTATTTAGGACCCATAAGACCGGAATGGCTTGAAGCTTTGTCAATCACTGAGGAAAAATTATTTTCAAAACTTTCCTCAAATTGAAGGAAATTCTGAACATTTCGCTAATGATATATAACTAAAATTGAAAACCTCAGGATCATGGTAATTGATAAAAGTTTGGACTGTGAACAAAATTGCACACCACGAGCTCATTAATTTCCAAATATCCCGCATGAGCATTATCTCAACGAAATGTTGATACTCTTATTAAACGTTTATTGTCCTGCTCAGCGTTTGCCATCATGAATATAATCACTACCCATATGAAAAAATTCTTTTTTTTATTCAGCACTCATTCACTCATTTTTCATAACACAATAGAGCAAAAAGTTAAACTTAAACGTAAAGGAGTAAAATTTCATCGACAATTTCACACAGTTTTCTTCCCAACTTTCCCCGGATATCTAAATCACTGGGTGTGCAATGAACCTGACAGGTCATCGTAGATTTATCTTCGTTTCGTAGGGGACCCGCAATTTGTAAATCCTAAATGTCAAAGGAATTTCTGTTCTCCATAGTATTCAAGGGGGAATTTCGGGGAAATTCAATACTAAAAATTTAAATAAAATTGCGGTAAAATTTGTAACCTGAAAATCAGTGAACGATACTGCTTGAAAATTGAGACAATATCACTGACTTTCGTCTAAGATCTCAGAACTATTTACACCAAAAAGAAAAAAGTTAAATTGAGATTTTCAAATTCTTAAATTGAGAACTTCGAAAAAGCTCAAATATTTGAGAATTTGACAAGATAAGTGAATGTCATTGGAGAGATACGGTCATTTCATTCAGAACTCTAAAAGACGAGATCTATTTCATCTGAGTGAAGGATCTGAATTTCTCTCCTTTGTGATATTCGCCGCAGTCTCGCTGATCCGACAGACGTAGGTATAATGTCAGGACATACAATCCCACTATAAGACTATTAACTATGTATCGTACGATGGGGTTTGATCAATTTGATACAGAGGACATCAGTTCCAATAAATTTCCCCTTATTTCAGTTAGAGTTTGCGCTGACAAACTAATATCCCGAGGCTTGTATAAACATCCATCAAACATAGTTTACCCAGTAATTACCTTATAATTTTCATTGAAAGGCTTTAGTGGTCATGATCTAAATTTACTAACCGGATGGAATCCCCGTCTACATGTTTGATAACTGGCCGATATCTCACAAATATTTCAATTTCCACAAGAAGTAGATTTCTGCAATAATATTTGTGGCACTCATTTAGGAGCCAATTTTGGCGATATTACTCCGAATTCATATTTCAATCAGCCACTCACGCTGCAGACAACTAATTGAAGTTCAAGTGATAGTTAACTCCAAGTGTTAGATAATTGAAAATTAGTTTCCTCATTTCATTGCATTCTCATACTCTTCCCAATTTCCAGTATTGCTATACTAGCTTCATGCACGCAAGGCGAGAGAGAGAGAGAAAGCACAAATTTCTTCATTCAGTCCGCGGATAATAATTCAAAAAACCGTGGAAATCCTAAATCGTGATTTTTTTTTTTTTAAAGTGATGAGTGATGAAAGCCGGAAAGTTTTTGTTGTGAACCTCAATGATTCGCTTCTCCTTTGTAATGAATTGTTTGTCTCTGATGTCAATAAAGTAGGTATCTAGATATTCAAAAATTTGAATAGCGCACGATACGATAAATTTTGAATATCTCAATGGAGATACGCCTCAAATACAATCTGTGAGCCTCGAGACGACGCTAGAGAGCCTGCTCGCTCTCTTGCTCCCCAACCACTGTACTGAGTGCATGTGCCTAAAGTCTCTCCATTTCATTTTCATTTTCATTTTCATTTTTTTGTTAAATTGGGTACCCAAAGATTTCGTGTGGAGCAGAGCTATTTTTTCTCTATATATATCCAGATAAGTACTTATCATTCAATATTATTTCTCGTCTGATAAATGAATATTCAGAAATTATTATTTGACTCGATATCGTCTAACGTATAATTTCGAAGTTTAACTAATATTTTTAATGACAAACTGGCCAGTATTATAGTAAATTTTGTTAGAAGATTTTTCTTAATAATATTCATTTTGATATTGACAAAAAAGGACAAAGAAAAGGAAAAGATAATTATTATTATGATTGATTGAGTGATATAGCCGAAAATTGAGATTAGTTCACGACATGTGTGAGAATTTATTTTGGATCGTTTTTATATGTGAAATTAGAGAGTTAAGTTGAGATAAAAAGCTATTGACGAATAACTGAGTATTAGACAAAATCCTATTGGATGTATCTATATAATTTGCTAAATGAAATAGAAGAGTGATGTTTTGCAAGTTAATGATGTGCATATATTTATTGGTATTGAATTTATCATCGACTGACACTAAATAATTGTTATTAATTCAAATACCCTCTGAACTTTAAAATAAAAATTAATAAATCAAATAAATATTATTATACCTTTAACGCCCCCAAATTCGGAAACGAGTGTGCGAGTGACCAACATTATTGCGTAGACCAGTCGCACCTCTAGTCATTCGTAATGAATCATTCCAGTGGCGAGAGAGAAAGAGACAGAGAATGGGAGAGTCCAGGATGAAACAATGTCAGAATACTGAGCAAGGAACGCAGGTGTGCTTCCGGTATAAACTCCCACGCCACATATTGCAACATCAATTGTCATCAGAAATGCTCACTCTGAATTAAATTAAAATTCATGGAAAATTTTTGTGTTTATTCACAACAAATTTATGGATTTTTACTTTTGTTTTTGGAATTTTTCTTCCTTGGATGTAATACTTTTGCTACAACTTTTGTTTTTAGGCGGTATAACGTCACTCATTTTTGAAGTGAAACTTCTTTAGCGGGGGTAGTGAAATGAAAAATCGTCACGAAAATGGGGACGGAAGTAACGCAATTAACAAGACGGATACATTGATCCCTCTCTCTCTCTCTGTCCTATTCCCTTTCTTTCATCAGACATTTTTTTCTGCTATTGGGAGTGAAATGCCTGAGCGCGTCACGAACGTTGCTTAACCGTGACGGCCCTGTTTTATCTATCTGATGTGGTCCTGTTTTATCGATCTAGTTTGCAATATGCGAGGATTTTTCGAGACGTTTCACTTCTGTTGTGTGGCCCAGGCGCACTCTCTTTTTTTTATTACCATTTTTTTTAGGCTGTAATGTTACTCACTTTCGTTACATATTTGATTTTTCAGGCGTAACGTTACTCTTTTCTTTCATTCCTCGCCTGTGAAACAAAATCATAACTGTAACGCGTTACAAGTCCCCTTGATTTCGAGTTTAGATAAATTGACATGACATACCAATATACCGTTTTACAGCATGAATCTAGAACGGGAAAAGATGGTGGAAAACGAGAAAATAGGGAGGAGAAAAAAAGTAGTACGAGTAATTCGACGTGGGGGTAGTAAAAGAAGAGAGCTAGTAGTTGGGGTAGGAGTAGAGAGACCGAGCAGTTGAACTACTACCCCCCGCAAAGAATTACCGTTGCTCTTAGCCTATACGTGTCCGAGCATTTAATGCTAGCCTTGCGTATATACTCAAGACTTCTTTTTTACTCTAGTCAGGGCTCTCCCCATATACAATTCTCTTTTAACCTTCGTAGCAGGAAATAAAATAAGGGCAGGGTAACACAACCAGAGGCTGGAATTTGCTTCATTGGATGATATTTTGAGGAGTCTGTCTGTGAATTAAAAGCTTCACTAATGATGTAATCAAATGATGAGTAACAGTGGAGTTATTTTATCAACCCCTTTCATTGCAATTCTTCAATTTAAATCTATCCACGAAGGAATGATAGTATCAATCACAATGCAATATTTTGGACGGAAACTCATACTCTATTATCTCTGCATTGGTCTGTGGAATTCGAATCCTTAAAAATTACAGCTCGTGCATTCCAAATAACATGAAAATCATTTCTTAAAGGATTCTATTAGTACTTTCTATCAATTAATATTTTACTTAATACACTCTCAAGCGTATTCAATGGAAAATTGTCGACTCCTCGTCATACAAATAACTATATAATCACGCCATCGCTACAACTTTTCCCATTATTTCACTTTGCTCTGAGGAATCGTAGTATAAGAGCTGAAAAACTAGTCCGAGGTGAATTTTCCTCTTATCGTGTATGATTCTTTCAAGTTTGCTCCATGGTATTGATGATATAATGTCCTTTATGGCTCAGTTTTCTAGGGAAAATGAAAAAAAACAAAATGGCACTTCAGTGGTTTCAGTGGTCGGCGAACTCACGTAACAAAGAATTTCACTACCGAAGCAGAAAGCATCATATCAAGGGAGACTATCAAAAGGATGTGTTTTTTTTAATTTTTTTCCTGTAATAATGGTATCTTGAGAGTGCTTACGCTTCATTGAATGAATATTTTAATCTCTTGAGGGTGAGAATGTGAGATACCACGCATGAGCTTAGCCTTGTAAATCAACTGGGGAGAGGAGAATGATGCTTAAAGCAGCGATTGATCCCTGACAACACACACAAGATTTAGGACCTATCTCCTTTCAAGCATATGTGTCTATCTCTCCCCCCTCCCTCCCCATCCTGACCTATCCTCAACCTAAGAAAAAAATCTTTCGTATCATAGTCTGATCATGATCTGTAGTTTATTAGGGGTTTTCTCGTTCCCGATGTGTGTAGCTATATTGCTGCGAAGACCCTCTCAGATGATGCGTCATCGAGAACAATGTAGCCGAGAGGCTACCATGCACCATAATAGGATAACATAGACCGATGGCTGGAAGAATACAAATAGTAATGATCGTCGTACAGTCTTTCATCAAGTTCTTGGCGTTTGTATGCAGCAACGTTAATTTCGTGCATCTTTTGAAGTGGCTCATCAGTACAGCTAAAGTCCTTGAGTGTAATGTTGTAGAAGGTTCCGAAATGGTCTAGAAGGTTCTCGACTATTTTAAAAGATGCTCTAGAGGAATAAAATTCAAGGAAAACTTCAGTTTTTTTAACAATCAAATTCTGAGGGTTTTTGAAACACTTCAGAAAATGACGGAATTCGACAGTTTGAGACATTTGGTAGACGGATTTACGTTGAAGAAAATAGAAATTGTTAAATAAACAATTTTAATTAGTCAATAATTTTTTTAATCATTCTCGATGGCTGAGATAGTCTTCTGGGGTGCCCCGGAATGTCTAAACCCAAGCTCAAGATTTCGTCGCCCTCAGAACCAAAGTTGTTCACATAGCAGACAATACGAATTGTTAAAAAATTTATTTTTATTATAATAAAAAACCCTCCCCTCAATCCCAAGCAATTATGGGCCAAAAGATTTTTTCTGGAATTTTTTTGGATTTTTTTTGGAATTCTCAATTGTCTCATTCTTGGAAGTTTTTTAGAATATTCCGCTGGAATATTCTTAAGAAGTTTTTTGGAAAAATTTATTTTTACACGGGAATATTTACTGTACCATCCGTCAACAGAGATATGATTGATTGATTTTAATAAACAATGCCTGACAAAGCCATTCATTACCAATCCTTTCAGAAAAATGAAAGTGTGAGGACAGAAAAGATATTGTTAATATGCGAGTTCGATTTCCTCTTCCGGGATTATTAATCTATTCTCCTTTTGCCAATCCCCGATATTTTGTTCTGTTTCAGGCAAAGCCGTACCTTTCGTGGAATTAACAGTGGCCCACGCATCCGTCTTGACCATATTGGCCATAAGCTTCGAACGTTACTATGCCATTTGCGAGCCACTGCGAGCTGGGTGAGTAAATCTTGTTAGTCCACTTTCATTAAGAATAAGTATATCCTCTGCACATAACTTACTACTTCTGATAATCTAGCTCACTCCAGTAGAGAAGTGGAGGACGGTAATAATCCAAATTCAAAATTTTCAGTAACTTAAGAAAATTTCTACAACAGTATAGTCTCTTTCTATTTTCTCTCAGAATTACTCATTATCAAATGATAAATATGAATAAATGAAACGCAAGAGATGATAAGAATCTATGAAAATGTAAATCCGATAGTTTCACCGCAACGATCATTTACCTATTTAACTCGATTCCGTTTTGGGATTCTAGATACATCTGTACAAAAGCCAGAGCAACCTTCCTCTGCTTTCTAGCTTGGATCTTTGCCGCAGTTTGTGCAAGGTAAGCCAATTAGAATTAATTTATCGGATCTATTTGACTCCCTCATTCCATTATCTTCAATCACAAAGAAAAATGTATGTTTCTTCAAGTAGCATAGAAAATGACGTGTCTGGATTTTTTTTTTTTTCGTTATTGACTGAGAAATTAGTCATTGTCGATAGTTCATCTAATGAGGGTTCACTTTCCCACACGATGCCCATTCTCGCCTCACACACTCATCTTCGTCAACTCCACCACTCAGTGTAACAGACATGTCTATGAGCTCGGAAAGACACAGGGTACCCCCCTATCAATGTTTATACAATGGAGCCATTCAACTAGTCACCCATCTTCGGCCTAGATTCTCCGGAGTGTTAGCCATTCATAATGCCAGTAAAATGTACACTTAATATTTATGAAATTTTCCTTCAGTTCAGGCTTCACTTACTTGAGTGGCCGAGTGGACTGAGTATACGGTTTCATACACGAAAGGTCCCGAGTTCAAATCCCGGTGAGGGTCTGGATTTTTTCGGATTTTCTGAAGAGTGGAAGGTTACTCATTGAGTAGCCGTCTGTAGCGACAGGGATTTTCTGTGGTTCCATATGTCTTATCATGTGAATGCGGTGCAGTGTATTATCCACATCAGCCCGCTATTCGATATGGATCGGAGGCTTGAAAGTATTTAAAAAAAAAAAAGTGAGCCGTCGTGGGACGCCTGGTAGATGTGAAACATCAAGGTCATATAACATGGGGGGGGGGGGGGCGTAAGCGAGCGACACACAGGCTGGAATAAGGGGAGTGTACACAGAGACGAGCGTCGCCTGAAAAGACGAGGTCTCATTTTCTGCGCAACGCGCCATTAGATGTTACACATTAAAAAAAATAAATTGAGGCTTCACATCTCCTTTATTCTTTCATTCTCTCATACAACGTGGAAAATTCAGAATGTTAATAGAGCTAAATGACATCAGCGTGATAGTTCGAAGAGGTCGAGTAGATACAATAATCTGCATACATTTCGCGTCAACTATACCACACATGTACAGAGGGAAGCATTGTCTCTAATTTAAAAAATCGTTCTCAGTTTGAGAATGATCCAGATGTCTTGAGAGTTTGATAAGGTTGAAAGTTACATTAGGTGCTCTGTTGGAAAGACAGAATTTAATTCTATATTGGGAGGAAGCGACCGGTTTTACAATAGTAATTTACGAGATATTACAAAGATAAATTTAATTGAATAAAAGGTTCGTCATCAGTATCTCTAGAAACTTCCTGGATAGAAATGGGCCGTCGTTTTTTTTTTACGGAATTTCCGGGTCTTCCCAGTGGAGTTACTTACAATTTTTAATCTCCAATACGAAGAACTTGGTAAGAACAATCTTCTCAATTGAAAAATGAAAATATCTCTGTGTTTTCTCCGCACATGCTCTAAGTTGATTTCGTTCAAAGTTTCTCGCCCCTTCCCCCTTACACTCACACACTAACATCAACCATTTATTTCGTGATAAAACGGAAAAACACATATTCAAATACTCGGTTATTGTATCAGAATATTTTCTCATGTTTGCTAGTCAAGAGAAATTCAAAAATAATATTGTTTACTTCAATTATTTTTTTTTTATTTCACTCAGAAATTAATTAGGCTTGGTACGGTGATGGGAAGAATTGAAGGAAAAAATATATTGTTTGCCAATTCATCTTTATTAATCGGGATGGGTTTATACGTGTATGGAACTGGGAATATATATCGCTGACCGGTGGGAATGCATGTTTACCTCTGGTGGGAATTTAATCTCATACGCAGTCGAGATAAAATGGAATATTCTAAATTCCTTAGAATCTTCTGAGTCGAGATTTTCGGGGGAGATGGCCTGAAATTGTCTGAAAATGTTTGTAATTTTTCAACTCTTGTATTTGAAATAATTCTTCTTGGTTCTTTCAATTTGTTATCCCGAAAAATATCTGATTGATTGATTTGATATAACTTGATTAAGAATCAGAATCAAGTATATTTTTTCCCCTGTTAGGAATGATCATTGAATGATCAGCTCATAAATTTGGGTGCATTGTTTACATCATACAAAACACTCTAAAGATGATATTCGCAGTCTTATACGAATTTTCCGCATGAATAAGGCGTGATCGAATAAAGCATATAACATGCAGTGTTATGCGAATAATTCGCATAAAATTTGCGAGATGTATGTAATATTAAATCTCCATAAAACCCGACCTATTATTGCATTTTTTTCTTCTATTGTGTCTGGAAATAGTCACGCTGCACTCTATATCACGGATGCGTGCAATAAGCCCTACAAGTCATGAACATATCCCTAGTAGAATTCAAATTGGGGTAGTGGCTCCTGGTCTGGGTTGTTAGAGAACCCATTCGGAATACGTCAGGCCGGTCACGCCGTCAGGGTTAGAATTTCTACCAGGGATGGTGTGTGGCGAGAGGAGATTCTGGAGATATTGTGATAAGAGATTCCAGTTTTTTACTTAGTTAAGTTCAATGCTCTCTTTATGACAATCGATTCTTTCGTACTTTCTTCTTAAATTAATGTCAAATTACTATTCCACCTTCGATAGTAATTTTTTCCCACTATAGGGGTCATCTTTAGCTCAAATGTGGGGAATATTACGACGAGCATTGAACCATATATGATTATATATAATATCGAATAGACCGAAACTCGTGAATCCATAGCAGTTCTTGCGAAAATATATACCTGTTTCGAAATTGAAAAGTGATGACCGTAAAAATCAATTTTCTCCATCAGTTGATTTCAGCAGAGAAATAAGGATAAATCATTATACGGACAATTGATCCGATCATATACGTAGAGGGTGAAAAAACTATTATGGGAGCATAATAAAAGAATAGTGAGCGGAAAAACTAGAGAGTGTTATTTTTTTTGTTCAATATGAAAACAGTTCGTAATTCCTAGCCGTAAATATGTAAATCAATCAAAACAAAAAAATTCACGCCCATGCTCATTTTGCATATAAATTTTTAGCAGAATCTCAGTGCCCCATTCTTCACTATTTTGTGTTCGTGTACGTGTCCCGCTGAGTCTTTCTCATGACGCACTAATACATTATGGGTCCCCTACTCCATTTACGATGACAGGGTTTCTCAGGAGTTTCTATTCACAGGGTTAAATTGAAGTCATGCAGTAGAGTCAGTTTGAATCTCGCCCTATTGACTCTACGTTACCTGTGGTCCTCAGAGGGTGATTAATTGATTAATCAATGACCCTCTCAAAGTTAATTATTTCCAAACCACAAATCTCTCCGTTTTTGTTATATATTTTTCCACTTCAACAGTGATTGTCACTGAAACAAAATCGATTGAAGATATGAGAGGGTGTCATAAGAGGTAACAGACTTGATACTACAATAATACGGAACTGCTGTTGGTGAATGAACGCAGAGGCTTGTAATAACAATAGGAAAGAGGTAAGAAATAATGGCAAAGTCGTAAAGACAGTGTTGAACGCATAAGGGAAAGAATGAGACCACGAATCATGACAATTCTGCGCCATCTGTTCCAGGTTCGATGACACTGGGATTTTTCCGCCCCATCGAGAGAATGTCCAGTCATTCGAATGGACAGATAATATTCCGCTTCTTTAGTAATAAAGGAAGAATAGTCATGGCAGTACTTCTAATAATTAGCAAAGTTCTGTAGAAAATGTAATCAGAAGGAATTTTCAAATCTACCTGATTATACTATGATGCCAGCTGCCCTAACTTGTAAGAAAGTATAATTATAATTACAGATGAGACACCTGAGTAGTTCTGGAGGATGAAGTCTGATAAAAGAAGTATCGAGGTCGACGCAAGAAGAAGAGCCCTTCCTTATAAAACTATGCATGATGGATACAAGGGGTGGGCATGAAAATTTCTAAAAAAGGACGTGAGGAACATCGGAACGGCTGCCTAACCAGTTGAGGTAAGGCCCTAAAAGAAGCGATGAAGAAGCTAGGAGATGGAGAGATAGTAAAAATGATAAGGGAAGAGGGTGCAATAGGAAGAATACTAAATAGACTACCGGAACTGAAAAAGATTGCAGAAGATCAAGACATACAGGCTGATTGGGAGGAATTAGACAACTCGAGCAAATTACTGGCACATAAAGAAACTAACAGACAGGCAAAAAGAAACATATGGGTAAGATGGAGATGCGGAAATGCAGAAAGAGAAGGAAAGAAAGGCTTCACATACCAGAACTGCAGGGCATGTAACGATACGAAACGATAGAAACGCTACGATATGCTGTAAGCTGAGAAATGGCGATGAGAAGGTCGAACATAAAAGAAAGAGACTGGTGGAGGAGATGGAGAGAGAAAGGCAATCAGAGAGAATGGAGAAAGAGACTGATAGAAGCACTGAGAGGAGAAGCAGACCAAGGGCTATGCACAAAACTACGAAATATAGAGAACGTACTACGAGATAGCGAAAAAAAACAAACAACAGTAAATAGCCAGAGAATAGTGTAGGCACAAAATGAAGAAAGACGTGGAGAGCAGAACTAGACAAAGACATTAAGTACCATGTAGATGAAGAAGGGCACTCGGCAATGAATATGGGCCGACGAGAATGAGAATTCACCAACCAATACAAAATGAATAAATATGTATCATAATGCCAAAAAGTTTACAGTATGAATATTTTAATATGTTGATAATATATATATATATACAAGGATAAAATAAAATTACATATACAAGAAATAAAAATCAATTCTAACTACAGTTAAGACTTGCTTCCCTCGAAATGTTGATACACTATCCCTTTTTCTGATCTTATCCCCCGTGGAATCGGCAACTTTTTCATCCCCGTCCCTTGCGGAATTCTAACGATGATGGATCCAGGGTCCAAATCTAATGATCAAAAAATTCCCTCTTCATCTAGTGTCCTCTATCATCTTGATCAAATAAAACGAACTGTGTCCTGATAGAATACTCATGAAAAAGCAATTTATTCCTCAAAAAATCTACGGATTAGTATCATTATGCTGAGAGTATTAGCGTATAAGTAGCTTCTTCTCATTGATGTTGAGTAAGATATAAACACCAGACACTTTTACTATTCGTTTTGAAATATCGAATTACTAATCGCACATAAGACAGTCTCAAAACAATCTCCCTGATGGTATAAAAGTGTCTAGCAGGAAAAGAAAAAGGGGATGCCCTGGGGCGATGCACGCTAAAGCACCATAAAATAATGTCCAGACGATGAAACTCCCATCATGAACACCCTAAAAAGAAATTTCCACCCTCGTGTTCATTTCCCTTACTCAGGAAGACACGTTGTCGTTTCTAGAGAAGGGATTTAATCAATGGAACAGATGCACTAGTGTGGTCAAAGTAGTCTGATGTACGGATCGTAATACTGTCGTGATTTTTATGAGAAAGAAGGGAGAACTTGATTTTCCATGCTCCATAAAATCATTTCTGGCTTTCATCGTATTCATCTCTCCAGGCACTCAGTATCACGTCAAAACAACATTCATGAAAATTAATCTGAAAAGCCCAAAAATAGAATCTTCTGAAGATTTCTAATTATTGTTTTCGTAATGTTGGAAAATCTGGGTAACTGATATGACGAGTAATAATTTGTACTTTCTACGAAATTGCTCCCTCAACTAAATACTCCAAAAGAAGCTTGCTATTATATTCAAACAATGAGAGCTCGTAGAAGTTGGATGTTTATTTGTGAAATCCAACGCTTTTGACTCACCTTCAAGAGAAAACTCGTAACCCGAAACGGTCCATTGCAATAGTTTATTCCAACCTACGCATCCATACTCTCTCACATTCACCAGATGTTTTCTCACTTTTCTTCATACTCTTTTTTTGCCATCTTTTGCAAAAAAAAGTCATCCAAAGTGGATGGACAAACCCGGAAGAAACCTTTTCTCTTTCAACGTCTTCAGTTCGAGTTAAGATGATACGGAAACAGACTGATTCTACGGTGGGAAACATTAAGTGAAAATGGCTAGTGAAAAAGAAAAAAATTCAACATTGAAATAACACGTCTGTTACTACTCACTGAAAACTACTACAGTAATTCCAGAGAAGTAATTTATATCGTTGGATTGTCAGCCGTTATTACACGTCATAATTAGTTTCAAAATTGATCATTATTTCTCATTACATTAGATAGAAATTAGATGGAAATGATAAATTTTTAATTCGTTGCAATTTGAAACTCTTGAGGCCTTCAGAACTGTTTGATAAACAAGCGTAGCATTTGAAAACTGAAGACCACATTTATTTTTCAATTCAATGTCTATCTGACATCAGGGATTTCCATCATATCCCTCATATACATGTTCAAACGATTGCTCTTCACATCCAAAGATCATACGATGCTATTTCCGGTTTCGCTTCCTGTGACCAGTATCTAATTGACACATTATTGACCCGTATTTCATTCTCTCTGATTGAATTTGAATTGCAATTTCAAAGAGCTTCAGTGAAACATCAGTACGAAAATGAAAATAACTGGTGGAAATTTTTTTGCACAAAGTGGATTGACTCCCACTCGATCCATGAGGTGAAAGCTTGTGGTGATGGTGAGCTTACATATACTTTTTCCATATGCGATCCAGACACGTAGTCGTAAATTAAAAATAAACCACTTCCCTCCTGTTAACATCTGCAATTTTTATTCATGCAATGCTGACGGATTTTTTTTCCCATCCTTCCATCAATCAAAATCTTAAGGAAAATATCCTTTAATCCATATTTATCATTTATTATTCTAGTAGATATCCTAACCACTAGACTATACCGGATTATTTATTATTCTAGTATTTAATGAGTATTATTTTTTATTAAAAAATATTTTGTTGGTTGCAGTTTAATAGATTTAATATTTGCTGGTTCAGCTCATACGCTTTTATTATCATATGCATGAAATAGTTGCGAGTAGATATTAAAAAAATGGAATTTCTATGAATATCATTACCATCGAGTATTGACAACTTGTAAATAATTCGATATTGTAAAAAGTGTATTTTGCATGTTTATGTCAATTTTTGTCTTACCAGTATAAGGAAAATACGAGAGAAAAAACTCAAATTATTGAACTGCAGCCAAAGAAAATTCAATTTCTTACAATATCAAATAGCAAAAATAGTAATAAATAAATTTAAAAAATTTCTCATTCTGGTTGATTGCAGTCCAATGATCTGGGTATCACAGTATACAAAAATGGGTCCAAATGGAACAGCCAGCCGTGAAGAGGGGAACCAAGTGTCAAGCATTCCAGTCTGCCTGATGCAGGCAACTACTACATCTACCACGATCTTTATTCTTCTGCTGATAATAGTATTTTTCTTTTTGCCCCTTATTATTCTACTGGTGCTGTATTCCGTGGTTGTGAGACACTTGATCCATGACTCTTCAACGTCAACAGCTGAATCATATCATGCAAAAGCAAGAAGACAAGTGATATTGATGCTTCTCACAGTAGTATTCAGTTTCTTTATTTGTTTAGCACCATTTAAAATTTTTACCTTCTACATTGTCCTAGCACCCACTGAAGATGTTGATGCCATTGATCTTGATACATATTTCAATATTCTTTACTTCAGCAGAGTAATGTTTTATTTAAATAGTACTGTCAATCCAATTTTGTACAATCTTATGAGCAGTAGATTTAGATTGGGTTTTTTAAAACTCTTTGGATTGAGAAAGAGATTAGCAAATAATCGAAGCACAACGAGGAGTACTTTAACTACGAGACTGTCGAGGAGAACTATTATCAATGATCAGCAAGAGAATTTCTTATGATGAATGCCTCCCTTGTATTATATCATAGGGTGATCCCTATCATGAGATGGTGTGCTTAGTTTAAGTATAATTTCCGAGTTTCTTGTTTGATAAAGTTCATTTTCTTCTTCATATCACCCATCACTGCTGAGAATTTGTTCATCACGTGAAGACAGCCCCGCTATAATGGATGAACATTCTTCATCTTAGGCTAGAACTTTTTTTATCTCGTTAGTTTTCCTGCTCTTGTTCGATGGCCTAGAGGGTGGGAGGGGAGGGGGATATATTTTTTTCATATTCAATCTAGTCGAACTTTTATCGGGTTCTATTCATTGTAACCAAACCTTATGGATAAATATTCGAAAAAATTTTCACACGTCTGATAATTTTATATGAAATTGTTGTACAGTAAGAGTGCATGACTGATTTTGTGCTTATAGTGTAGTTTGAAAAATTAAACTTGTAGATATAATTTATTTAGTAATACAAATATACCTATTCCAGACTTTGTACATTTTAGATTTTAGTGTCGAATAAATTATTTCATAAAAATAATTATCAAGTGTAAAAAGATTTGAATCGTGTTATGATTGAAAAATCAGTAAACAAGTTGCATGATCATATTGAGGTAATGAATATATTTTTATTTACAGCCCTATTGTACCAATTACAAGTTATGGATACGATGGTGATGGTGAGGATGGAGGATTTCCAAGTTGTAGCACAGCAGCATCATCACCTTGGCCAAAGAGTTTCTTCCTAACAACAATCGTGATATTCTTCGTTGTTCCAGTTTTAGTTTTAATGATATTGTACACAGTAATAGCCCAACATTTAATGGCAAATCCAGCAATTAGTCGTGGACCAGCAAATAATTTACTCAAGTATAGGAAACAAGTGGTAATGATGCTGGGTACAGTTGTACTATGTTTCTTCATCTGTCTCTTACCCTTTCGGGCTTTTACACTGTGGATCATCATAACTCCATCAAAATCAATAGTTTCCCTAGGTGTTGAACAGTTCTTCAGTTTGTTATACTTCTGTCGAGTGATGCTGTACTTGAATTCGGCTATAAATCCAATTTTATACAATCTCATGTCAACAAAGTTTCGTGAGGGATTTCTTAGACTCTGTGGTCTCGGTAGAAAGACTAACAAGGAGAGTATAACATCAGCGAGAACTAAGACAACAGCAACTACTAGCAGCAATCATTCGTCGGATTGGAAAAGGCTAAGTAGTGATAAAAGTTGTAACACCAAAGTTACTAATAATTCAATGAAACAATTTACATTGCCCATTCTCACGACTGTTGGTATTGGTAAAAAAGAGATTGAGAGCTATGTGTAGAGAATAGCTACAATGTGTATTATTCAGGGTATCACGAATTGTTAGTTGACAATTGTTATTTCTGTTCTAGCATAATTCTTAATAATTTATGAAGTGATGAAACATTTTATGAAATACTATGTTATTTCATTTGAACATCAATTGTAGAACAGAACAAGCCACAAATCCAATGATGATGGAATGAATCACTGATGGCTTACTTGGACGAACAATTTATTGTATCGCGTTTCTCTCAATACTGTAGTCATCTACGCGCGGCAATCCCTTTAACCACTAACTTGGGCACACTCAATGGTAGATTGATATTTATTGGCAGTGTCCATTCACACGGTCGACGGTAAAAATGACCGTATATTCACCAAAGTTTTTACCCTGGATCTAAGGTGAATCTGTATCTTTTACCATGGATTCATAATATCACTGTTAAAAATTTTAATCTGGATTTTTCATACCGAATTCCGGAAATTTTTAACAAGTGACATTTCCACTGAAATTTCAGAAAATTCCGGAATTGAAAAATTATATAATCCATTGATTTTCTCATAAGCGAATGAAAGTTGTAAATTTCAGGGCAATTATTCCGTAGGAATTCAGAAAATCTGGAAAATTCAGGAGAATATATTCATGAATTTTGAATTCATTGAGAATTCAGGTAATTTTGGTACTGAATATTCATGCTCAATTGGAAATCCAAGTCATTCCTAAAATTTCAGTATTACTCCTGCTTGAAAATTATAAACTCACTTGGATTTTACTTGAAACTCGAAATTTCATACGCTTTTCTCCTCTAAAGCAAATTCAGTGTCATTCTTATGAAAATTACTACCAAATTGTCCATGAAATTTCCTTTTTTTTCTAAAACTTTTTACCGTGTATTCAGACCACCAAAAACTACCGATTTGCCTGAGATCAACGGTAAAAATTACCGTGGACCGTGTGAATAGACCCTGGCATATTTATTTTAGTTTACTCTGAGACATTTAATAATGATCAGAAGACATCCCTTTAAAATTAACTCAATTTCAGATTTTATTGAGGGTATGTATTTCACAACACCTATACAATACAGTTTAGAATTGATTGAAAAGATCTAGGAAATGCAAATAGAAGAAAGAAATTGACACAAAAAAAAATAATTAATTAACAACCAGAGTGAGCACATGTTCTATTGTTACGTTCTAGGGGTCAGAGATTCGTTTTTTTCACTATTTGAGAAGAAGAAAAAAAAAAAAGACAGTGAGAAAAGGCGATTGGAACTCGTCTCGATACAGAGGGGAATACCGAATTGTTGAATTTTATTACTATTTGACACTATGCCAAAGTATTACGTCAATATACTTGATTTTTATGCAATTGTAGAATAAGAAAAACTTCATGTTGTAAGGAAACCCCACAAAATTATTATTTTTCATCTATTATAGGTATTTTATGTTACACAGAGTTAAGAAAATTCTATTCCAAATTGATTATGATTCTTACCCAATTTGAAAGTATTTATCATCGTGAAGAAAAATTAGCATTACCATTCGACACACGTATTAGCACGCATTCGAAAATGTGTCAAAAAAAATTAAGTCTGATTTTATTTAGCATTAATCATTGAGTCATCCAGAGAATAATTTCATTTTTCTTGACGCAAAATATCTCGGATTAACACGGAGAAAATAAAATTCCGGTGCTAGCACAGTAAAATGGGTTCATTTGCCAACCATCCACAAATTTCCTATGCAGCAACGGAAAAATTCATATAAATACTGCACAAGTAAATTCCAAGTACTTGGCAAATGCGACCTAGCACCATAATTTTCACCGTATTTTTTTCTCCGTGAATCGAGTTATTTTTCTCAACATAAATATTTTCACTTCCATGCATTATATAACTATAAATTGAAGAGGAGAATCCAAGCAAAGAACGTGCCTTTGGATAATACAGCATCAAACATCACTGAAATCATTCCAGATGTATATCATAATTGGAATTATCCAATTCCAATGACATTCCAAAATTAAATACTACGTGAAAATTGCATTTAATTGAAATAGAAACTTCCAATTTATAGATATTTCAATTCAATCTAGTCCATAGGTACTGTGGTACAATCCTGTTAATTGTTTATTGATTCATTCACGGAGTTTTGTATCTCGAAAGCTCAGTATTATATCAAAGTGAAGGAACTATTAAAAAATAACGGATGTGGAGAAAAAAATCCGGAGAGTGAGTAAAAGACGAGATTTCAACGTTTTACGTAAACTCACGCAATCGAAAACTGTTTGTTTTTGTTATTAAAAGCAAGAAGGAGTGAACGAGATGTGTGTTACCAGTCAAGAGTGAAAATTAGAATAAAAATCGAGTGTAAACATCCGAAAGCCTTTTCTCCGTCATTTTTTGCTTCTTCTTTTTAAAAAATTCATCACTTTTTATGAATGAGAAGAAGGAAAGTCCAAACGAGAGGTGTTGATTTTTTCTTCATGTAGGAAAAGAGAAAGTGGTGCAAAAAAAATTATTTTTATTTATTCAATATTTTTATAATTGAAATAATAGTTGATGGATATGTATAATAAACACAAGATCGATTTTTATTATGAAAGAGGAAACTAGAAAAAGTGATAATTAATCAATTTATAGTTAATTCAAAAGAATTAAAAGATTCTGTAATTTGTAAATATTTTATAAAATTGTAAAATGGAAAGTTGATTGGAAAGAAAATGGAGGAAATAAAAATAAAAAGAATGAGATGGAAATTTTGCATCTGTTTTTACTGGATCAAGTGGGTATTATTGATGATAGAATGTTTTATGAATGAATAGTTCAAATTGGAGAGGAATAATGTTTAGTGTGTATTTTCATGTTCTCGTGATGAAATAAATTGATGACACGTCCATTTAAAAGAAATAAGCTTCCTCGCATATTTAAAAACGACAAAAAAATATCAGTGACCTGAATATTTAGTCGTTTTCGACGAATGCTATTTCAAACACGTCAAACTTCTCCTTGATCATTCTATATTCCCCTCGTCACAGCATAAAACCTCGTTTGCAGTAGTACATAATTTGTTGAATAATCTTCTTCTTTGGACTGGATAAAATTCCATAGTGAAGTGGTAAAATAGAATAAATCGACTCAACTTCAGGACAATTTTCCAAAAAATATGATATTCATGTATCTTCAATTGACGGAATAATATAAATCAATATGATCAGCAAAATGTTCATTTTCAACGAAAATGAGCAACTTTTCATTAAATTTTATTTTATTCCACAGTAACAAATATTTACACACCAAAAAGATTCTCAGCAGTAGCCAGATTGATGAGAAAGTTTTCAACAGCAGGTGGTAAATTGCGCTCACGAAATGTTTCAAGCTTTATTATTTTTCTACCATCTGAATCATCAGTCGTTGCCAAACTCCTCAACTGATTTAAAAGATCCTGAGTTTTTTCAGCAATTTCATGAATTATTCGAGCCTCAGTATTCACCTGATTCTCACACAATTGTACCATAAATAGAGCAATTTCTTTATGTGTTTTGGTCATTGTGAGACTTTCTTTTGCATGCGGAGCAACTGTAATCTCTCGCGCTGGAATATTTACCAATAAATCGTATAATTCAGTTTTTGAGGATATCGAACTGTCCCTGCAGCCTGCTACATAGTAAGAATAACCCTAAAAGAAGATTGATATAAATTGAAAAATACAAATGTGCAAAATTATAATAATTCTCAAATATCTTGATTAAAAAATACCTTCAACTCTGTCAATTCATCTTGTACCAAATCCACCCATGGAAAAAGATTTTCAGTCACTTTTCTATGTTTCATAAACGCTGGAAATGTTTTAATCCACTTGAGTAATTGCTCCAAACTGTGATGATAAACGATAATTTTTTTTTTCAACAATAATGCTGTATAAATCAATATAGTTTCAAGTTCAAATGTTTTAACAAGCCCTCGAATATTACTATCAGCTACTAATCGTTGACCATTGTAATCATCTGACATGAAAATTCCATTTTCTTTAGTTGTGCATGAGCCTTTTGTGAATACTGACAGATACAATTGTAGTATTTCTGTTGGATTACCAGTCTTGCAGTACATTTTACTCAATACTCTACAGAGTACTTCGTATTTTTGAGGATTAAAGTCTTTTGTAAAAATAACAAGAGCAAATTGTTTCACCTGAATTGGAGAATGATAATTACACATGAATTTATCAAAGGGGAAATTGGTAAATAAAATAATTATTTACCCTGGTTAATTGATCTGTATCAAAGACCTCGCTACAGTGAATATAAAACCAGTTATCACTGTATCTGGAACAGACAAATGACTGTGCACTGCTGTTATCTGATTGTAAATTACATTTTCGTGTAACAACTGATTTCTGTGCTTTCGATACCGCTGGATAGGTCCATACCCAAAGTACATCTCCATTGCAATCTTTCTCTGTAACAAAAAACCATTTAATTTTCAACTTTACATCGAAAACCATCGATGAAAAAGTAATAAAATTAATGAATTATGTATATTCGATACCAATTATACTGCAGGAAATCAAATCAGTTAACGGAGCCATTCGTTCAGCATTTAAAAAATATTTCGATCATAGTTAATAACCAAATCTTGCACTAAATTATTATGACATGAAACTTTGTGTTAAAAAAATATCATTGATCCCTTATCCAAATTGTATTACATAGATAAACATATGTAAATGCTAGTTATAAAACGCCCATTCGTTGAAACGTCAAAATATTATGATTTTTTTTTTGGTTATAATTCATGTCCAAGTGTGGCTGCGCTCAGCATTCAACATGAAGTTGGTTACTAGGGTTATTTTTCATAGAAAATTCCCTAGAATTCTTCGTTGAAAGAAAAGATATCTAAAAATAACGTTTAATCGTCAATATACATGTGAAAAAATATTTCATAAATTTTTCTTCCAATTAACAGTTGTTTTTTCATGATAACGACAGAATTTTAATTTTTTTAAATATTAAACTTGACTCACTTATTATATACGGGAAGCCATTTTTTCCCTGTGACCGCCTTTCATCCGGTACACGCGGTTATCATCGCTCAATGCTCTCGAGGACATACCAACGTTTTATACAGTTTTCCTAATAAAATCATCAATACCAGTTGATTAATTGCAGTCTTCCAGTTTCATTGTTTCATGTGTGAAAGTGTTATAAACAAAACGATTACATGAAAATGGCGAGATATGGGCAGCGTCCCGAAAACGCCCTGAAACGGGCCAATGGTGAGTCCGCCTTTTTTTTTTTTTTGTCACAAAAATTCATGATCTGTGCTCCCCTTAATTTTTTTTAACACGTCCCTAATGGAATATGGCCGAAAAGTATGACAAATTTTGTGGGAACGTTTTTCGGCATTTGATTGCCTTTTCGATTGAATAAAAGTCATATAATTCCCCGTAATTTTTTTTTTCCATCGTAATGTACAACAATTGGATACCCGTTTGCTTGTCTATGATCCACATTGACATCTGCTCCTTTCCATATTATCATTATGAGAACATTCAATTCATGTGAACATACGTCGTGTTTGACAAATCAAATGAACAATTATTATTTCGTATTTCGAAACTATAAATTTATTTTTTTTCCCTACAACTAGCATTTTATATGCAAAAAAATGTCGAACGTCAACGTGTCAGTCAATTACCGACGCCACCTTTTCAATTTTGGGTTTTTCACACAGTCGATTGAGTCAAATTTTCCCGATGCACTTCACTCACTCATTACTCTTTATCGTACATCAGATTTATTCAATAAAATATGTTTATGTAATCCATATGCAGTTGTATGAAGTGTTTTATTCCATCAGTGGAGTAGTAAATAGATTAAATTTGACTTAAAAGTTGAACTCTTTTAATAATATCTTAGAATGAAAGAAAAATGGCAAAATTTTCATAGAAATTTGTCTTTGTGGGACAAACACCCCATTTGTTTTTAATTTTTTTTTTTAAATTAGCCAATCGATCTGTAATTGAGCATTTTGATATGTTGTTCAGGGCATTTTTATCTATCAAATGGTATTTTTTTATAAACGGAGGATTAATAGCCTCACTCAAATGCTAGATTGACTACACTATAAATTTTGAAACTAACAGAAATTCATGAATTTACAGAGTTCATTGAGGTTGGTAAACCAGCCAGGGCCCTTGACACTCTTCAGGAAGTCTTCCGGAATAAAAAATGGACGTACAGCTGGTCAGAGTCGGTTCTCGAACCGATCATGTTCAAGTACTTGGATCTCTGTGTGGAATTGAAAAAATCTCACATAGCAAAAGAGGGTCTCTTCCAATACAGGAACATGTTTCAATCAGTCAATGTTGGAAGTTTGGAGAATGTCATTCGTGGATATCTGCGTATGGCAGAAGAGAAGACAGATGCAGCGAGGAAGCAGAGTCAACAGGCAGTCGTTGATATCGATGATTTGGACAATCTAGCAACTCCAGAGAGCATTTTATTGTCAGCAGTGAGTGGAGAAGATGCTCAGGATCGTAGTGATCGTACGATTTTGACACCCTGGGTGAAATTTCTCTGGGAATCTTACTGCCAGTGTCTCGAGCTACTCAGAACAAATGCTCACGTTGAGACTCTGTATCACGATATTGCTCGCATGGCATTTCAATTTTGTCTCGAGTACAATCGTAAAACTGAATTCCGTAAACTCTGCGAAAAGCTTCGTAAACACTTGGAAGAAATTTGCAAGCTCCCACAACTTGTATCCAATGTCTCCATGAATAAAGCTGAGACTCAACAACTCAATCTCGAGACACGTTTGATCCAGTTGGACTCTGCCATTCAGATGGAACTTTGGCAAGAAGCTTACAAGGCAACTGAAGACATTCACGGCTTGATGAATCTATCCAAAAAACAACCAGTGCCCAAAACAATGGCCAATTACTACCAAAAACTTGCAATGGTCTTTTGGAAGGCTGGTAATTATCTTTTCCATGCAGCAGCTCTTTTTAAACTCTTCCAATTGTCTAAAGAAATGAAAAAGAATATGTCACCAGATGAGCAACAGAGAATGGCTAATAGGGTTCTTCTAGCTACACTATCGATTCCCCTACCATCAGCTCATCCTGAATTCGATCGTTTCATTGAAACTGACAAATCTCCATTGGAAAAAGCTCAAAAATTAGCTATTCTTCTTGGACTGAATCAACCCCCAACTCGAGCATCACTCCTCAGAGACGTTGTTCGTCTGAATGTTGTTAATCTTGCATCACCACAGCTTCAGGATCTTTACTCTTGGTTAGAGGTAGATTTTCATCCACTGGAACTATGCTCACGCGTACAGTCAGTCATCCAAACACTTCAAGTTGATGAGACCAGTACACTTGCTCAATATGTTGTGGCACTTCAGGATGTCACTCTTGTACGTCTTGTACATCAAGTATCTCAAGTTTATCAAACAATACAATTTGCTCGTCTCATTGAACTCGCTAAATTCACAACAGCTTTTCACCTGGAGCGTCTCCTGGTCGATTGTGTTCGTTACAACGATATGCAGATTAGAATTGATCATGGAAAGCGTTGTATTCACTTTGGAGTTGATTTGAGTGAAGCACAGCGTGAGGATCATCCTGATGGCCCAGTACTACAGGCAATGCCGTCCGAACAAATTCGTTGTCAATTGGTCAACATGGCAACTGTTCTTCATCGTGCCATCAACGTCATCAATCCCAACAAACGTAAACAGGAGCGTGAAAAATTGCGTAATGCAATGGTTGCACTTTACCATGAGACCAAGAATAAAGAGCACCAGAGAATTCTCGAGAGACAGGTTATCATTGAACAACGTAAAGAGTACATTGAGCGTGTCAATACAATTCGTGAGGAGGAAGAGATGAGGAGACAGGAGGAACTCCTTCGTCAGCAATTGATGGCTGAACAGAAACGTCTGGAGCAAGAGCGTGAAGAGCGTGAACGTAAACGTCAGCAGAGTGAGATCCAACAGATTAAGGATCGTCACTTGAAGGAGAAAATGCAACAAATATCACAGACGAGTCATGGACAAAAAGTTTTGAAAAAATTGGATGAGGATGATATGAAGAAAATGGACGCTGAGCAAATTGCTGTTAAAGAAGCTGAAGAGCTTCAGAAAGAACGTCGTGAAATGCAACAGAAACTTAAATCACAAGAGAAGAAGGTTGACTACTTGGAGCGTGCCAAAAGAATTGCTGAAATTCCACTTTTAGAAAAAGCTGTTGAGGAACAGCAAGAGCTGGCTAAACAATGCTGGGAACAACAGGAGGAGGAGAGAATTCTTGCTGCAATTGAAGAACGTAATCAAGCAGTTGCAACTCGTGAACGTATGCTGAAGATGAAAGAAGATGCTGAACTTTTCTTATCGAATATTTTGTCAGAACGCAAGAATGTATATCTTGAAAAATTGGCTGAATTTGAAGTGAAATTCAATGAAGAACGTGCCAAGCGGCTACTGGAGAGAAAAGTCCAGAGGAAAGCAGAGAGAAAGGAAAAATGGGAACAAGAAAAGGCTGAAGCTGCTGAGAGAAAGTATCAGGAGGAGTTGCGCATCAAACAGGAAGAAGAGAGGAAACGTATGGAGGAGGAAAGAGCCAAACGTGAGGAAGAGGACAGAATTAAACGAGAGGAGGAGGCTGCTAAGGAAGCTGAGAGATTGGAAAAATTGGCGAGACAGGCGGAAATTATTAGAGCTAAAGAAGCAGAAATTGAACGAAAATTGGAGGAAGAACGACGTCAACATATTGAACCCTCAACTTGGAGACGAGGAGACAATACTGAACGCGATCGTCCAGCTCGGCAAGAACGTACTGGTTTTAAGGAACGTGAACGTGAAAAACCTGCTGATTCATCCTCCTGGCGAAGTGAACCCAGGAGTGAATTGAAACCTAGGGAAGACCGAGAGGATGAGCGTAAACGCAGGGAGGATGACAGACCTTCAAACAAATGGGGTGGATTCTCCAAGGATAAGGAGAGAGATTCGAGATTTGAAAAGGCTCCACCCAGTCGTAATACTGGATCAACTTGGAGACGTGCTGGAGATGAACGTAGAGATGATAAACGCGACGGGGATGATCGGAGGGAGGAGAGGAGAAGCGATTTTCGTAAAGATGATAGACGTGATGATAGATTGGGCGAGAGAGGTCCACCAAGGCGTACCGAGGGACTCCGACGTGGTGGTGAAGACGAGAGACCCAGATTCCAACGCTCCTCTGCCTCTACTGAAGGCTCTTGGCGCAACAGGGAGAGTCAGGAGGCAACACGTGATGCACCGGCCAAGCGTGAAGAGTAAGAGCACATTCAACTTTACGAATTTTTCACAATGGTGCTAGGACTAAATTCCCCCGAACAAAAATTACCCCAAACAAAAATTCCCCTGGAAAAAACTTCCTCAGACAGATTTCCCCAGATAATTGTAAAATGAATTGATTGATGCCATAAAAATACCATAAATTTACCTTTATTTTTAGAAAAATTGGTGCCGGTTCCTATCCCAATCCCGTCTGCCATCATCAGACACCAACTCAACACATATTGCACCAAACCCCGACAAATCGATACACATGTATACAAATGAATGAGTCATTGTCCACCAATCTACAAACTCAATTTACAATTTCCCCCTTCCACAATTTCAACCAAAAGAAAACCCGGAGATATTTGTCCAGGGAAATTTTAACAAGGGGAATCACCATGGAAGATTCATGATTTTTGTTATTTTCCAGGAAAGACGATCGTGAACGTCGAGATGAAAAACCTAAACGTGAAGAGCGTAGAGAAGCATCTGAGGACGATGGTGGCTGGTCCCGTGTAGTCAAACGTTAAAGGAACTAATAGGATTTATCCCATTTATTCATACTGAGAAAAATAAAGTAATGAAATTCAGATAATCTTTACGATAATTCGTCTGAGCATTGGAAATTCATCGGCATCGATTTTCCCGGATTTATGTGATAACCGAAGCTATAGAATCATTTTTTTACTGCCAGACTTTTTACCTTTAGTAATTGATAATACGAGTGCGAATGTATAGAGTTATTTGAATTTTTCTTTTTTTTTTTCTCTATTTCACTTTTGAGTATTGTTTTCGAAGAAAACTAAACATACCTTTTGTGCTTTGTAATAAATGAGATACAATTCACCGGACAAATTGAAGTTGAATTAAGGGATTTATGGTAATGATGATGTATGCGAACAATGAGGTTCGGTATTACTAAATCGGCATACCTCTATTAATAAAATAAAATTCTCTTGTATCTTGAAACTCTAATTAATGATTTTCCCATCATTACTTTTTCCAGGTTATTTTAAGATTCAAGTGATTATCCAAGAGAAAATTGGTCCAGTCATTTTCCAGTTTTTCCAAAAAAATATGAAATGAAAAAGTGTTTATTTTGTTTTTGTTTTTTTTTTTTTAATTTCATTTTATTGTTAAATAAAATACAGCTCCAAAAATATCCTGTAATTGACGTAATAATTTAATTATTCTATTGTAAATGATAAACTTTCTATTTACACGGTCGTACACAGAGGTTTTTCTCAGAAGCATTATTTAATCGTCAAAGCACAGCAGATTCGCACGCCTCATGTATAATATAATAATAATATTTAGTCAATTTAAATGAAATAATACAACTCCGACGACTGAAGGCAAACGATTCATCATTGAAAGAGTCAATTGATGACTAAATTATACTAATGAAAATGAGATATACATATATCTGTATAGACATAAATAAATCCTTAATTTTACTTGGCAATCTTGTCCGTAAGATTTCTAATTGAAATCAGTGATAGCCATCCTTATAAAATGGCAGAAATTTTGATAATTTTGGTGATAAATTATGATCTAATAAAGCATTATGGCAGCAGCAGTTTTCTCCTCAAGGGCAGGAATTGGCTCGAGACGTTCGTCTTTGGCTCTCCCCGATCCCCAGCCCACTAATGCTATGCTGATGAGGTGAACAACCCCAGCGCTCACAACGAGCCTAAAAACATAAAAGGCATAATTAAAATTCCCATAGTTAGTTAATTATCATTAATTACTCAGCAAGTAGTTTTACAGGGTTTTTAGCCAAGTTTTTTTATTCCACTACGTAAAACTTTTCTTTCGTCTTATTGTAAAATATCATTGAGCTTCTAGTTGGTATTGCATCCAAGTGGAATTTTTCGCTCAGCATTGTTCTATCTCGGGCGTAACGGGGTCTATACAAAGTGGACAAGGATAAATAAAAGAATGAAGCGTTGAAGAAAAATTAAGGAAATGATTGATGCATTGAATAGGAAGTTATTTTCAACCGAGTCGAAACTTTCTCGAAATTTGATGATTCATTTTTGCGATCGAGACTGCTTCAAATTGTCCAAAGTCTGGAATTTCTTACATATCTTCCTGAGAAAATTATAAATCTCTTCATGCTCACCAAAATGAATATCCAAGTTCTGCAGAGCCTTCACTGGTCCACATATTATTAATGTCTTCTTTTGGCAGAACATTCGCGTACAACTTTACATAATACTGGGCTAACCAAGTAGCAGTGCTGGCCACACAGAGGAGAACTGAACAGAAAAAACAATCAATTACCAGGATTTGATTTGTCACAGAGTTTGTAAATACTTACGGGTCAAAATATTTATTGAATAAATTCCAGGAACTGAGAGAATTTTACTTCTCGGTGTTGTTGCTGTATTCAATACAGCTAAAAGTGCTGATAAGGCAGCGGCAATTAAAGCGGAACATGTTGTGACTAGGGTAGAGATCCAAAGACCCCAGTGCATAACTGATGGATCTAGTTTGATCATCTGTGGAACTGTAAAGAAAAAAACGAATTAAGTGAGATGAATTTGAGCGATGGGATGACGGCTGGAATAACAATTGGATATATGGATGTGAGAAGTAGCTGGTATTATTGTTCTCCCGGACAATCGGGGCATAATGAGACACGTGTCACAACGACTCATACGTGACTTGTTTTTTTCTTTTTACGGTAACTCTCTTGGGGATATCCATATAGTAATAGTGTATTCCTCTGTACCTTTACCTGCCTCAACTACCCACGAAGACTAATGATTAGATATCCAATTGCTGAATTTTTAATAATTTAATTTAACTGACATATCCCACCAGTGAACAAAATATTGCATAAATTTTTTTTCTATTGACAGATCAGAATCAATTTTGATTTTTCTTTATAAATCATGAAATAATTCAATTCGATATTTTTGAGGAGAAAAAATTAGGTAATAATTATGTGATAGACATCCGGTTGGATACTTTTCAATTAATTATGGACTGGGGCAGATGTACAAGGTAGAAATAAGGCTGTGGTAGAATGATTATCAGGAGGAAACGAGTATCACGTGTACTATACGTAGATAGCCCCCCACTGTTGGAGCACTCAACCGAAAACTGCGCTCGTTCCTCGGAACACCTTGACGCCCCCAAGGGGATAACGAACACTCTCTAGTCTGTAATTCATTCTACTGATGTACATACGTAACAAAACCAACAGTAGAAAAAAATTTTTTATTCACAGGGTAAAATCTCTCCTTTCGCTTTTCAACTGCTCCTCAGTATGTCTGCCCTAAGGCTTTTTCTTTTGAGACTTCTGGAATGCCTGGACCGTCTTCATCTGAATTACAGTTTTACGAATGACACGAGGTAAAACGTAAAACATTAGAGTGAGTAATGATGCTGGACGATGGAAATAACTCAGGATGCTTTGATAAATCGTCAGTTCCCTTCTGCACCCCCTGATGGGTACTCTCGAATAGAATTTTATAATGATACTCGGTGAATTATTGCACCACTTTTGCAGACATAAACTTTCAAATCGTATTATGAGAATATTATAACGCCCCAGGAGTTCCATTATGACACTGACAGCATTGACCATCTTTCCAGGTGTTGCGGATGTCTTATCTGGGGGATATATCATCCTGGCGTCAGTTTTCGATGAATATCTCGGAACCAGAGGGAGATAATGAAATTTTTATAATGACCTTTTTTGTAGAGTTCAATGAGAGCTACAAAAAAGGTTCTTATGAAAATGTTTCTATCTTCCATAGATTCCAAGATATTCATCAAAAACTGACCTCAGGATGAAATAGACTTAAACCGTTTTACCAATTCACTACTGAATTTATCTTTTATTCAAATGCATGGCGGATGGATGAGGTGAACAGCTTCCTACACAAGTTAGAATTATTATTATTTTTTTTCTTCACGTGGAATTCACATTAATGTCATCATAACGCAAATTAATAATCTTTTCACAATCATCCATGATTCTTCCAATAAATAGCATTTACGCAAGAGTTTCAAGGACAAATTGATGCAACATCGGTCTAATCATTAGTAAACAATCAGTTTCTGTTTTTTGCTTTTCAATTTATTGGGATTATGGATAAAATAGACTAAAAAAACTCGGTGAATTAATTTACTCCTGAACTCTTTATTGAGTCGCACTTGGAAGACGCATCTGATCTTTACTCTACCTCCAGTTTTTTTTGAATAATATTTCTTTTCATGAAATCCAACACAATTTCAAGGTGATGATTTGGTTATTTGGTCAATGACACGGAGGTCGTTGCGTAAAAAAAGTGGAGCAGGTGATAGAAATCGCAGTTTGTATTTGTCGAGTGGGTAAAGAGAAAGAAAATCAAGGATTTATGTGTGGCAGGTGTTTGATAAATTGACAAAGTTCATAAATAAACCATTACTAATCATAAAAATTGGTCAAATCAATGATTGTCTGAATGAATTATTCAATGTTACCGGATATATGATAAGTTCGCCATCCGTATGCAACATTCAGCTCTTTTTTTCCCATCAAAAGACCAAAATGTACTCGTCCAGCACTCTCTTGGGGATTCGGTGTTCTCCAGGGTCTTGCATCAATCCAGTGCTGCGTCACTAACGCCGCACACACAAGACCACCACCCAACAGTGATAGGAAGAATGTTGCGAAAATTGTACCACGACGAAACATCGACGTCATTCTGGGATCACGTTGATGGGGTTGAAATTTCGTGTAACTCGTTATTTCTTAGAACAAAAATGATTAATATGTAAATAAATGTATAACGAGGAAAGAGAAAAGGATTTATCAACAAATGTCAATAGTTTGGTGAGCAAATGAAACCGGTGAAACTCATGAATAAATATCCATTATGCAAAATCTTGATAATCGTAATAGGTATTAGAAAATATGATTGTTGAGAAGATGAATTAAGCAGAAAAACGAATTAATTTTTTCTTTTCTCTCCTAAAGCGAATTCAGTGTCACTCTTACAAAAATTATTACCAAATTGTCCATGAAATTTCCATTTTTTTCTAACAGTGTAGCTAGTAAGAAATTGCAGCATTTGAATGTCTTTAAAAATAAATATTCATGCAGAAGAAAAAGGAATGCTTCAATAGAGTTAATATACCTGGTATTGGATCTTCCACAAATTGCACTTGATTGAGACTCTTGGAGAATTCGCCCTGCTTGACCTTCTGTGAAAATTCTGCGCTACTTAATTTTTTTGAAAATTTGACACGATAATTGCCACGTTGTTTACCCGGTTTCTGTAATGATGACTGTTTTGGCCTTTTTGCGAAAGTATATGGTATCGTGTAAGGTTGAGCTACGTAAAAGTAGATGGGCCGGTAGTCTTCATCGAGTTGAGGTATACGAACTACTGGGCTTGTTGGGCAGTCGTATAAACTTGCTGGACCGTTGCTGCAAGCCCAAGAATTTTGATATGGATACCCGTAATGGCTCGCCGTTTTTCGCGAATTACCTTCCACGATTTGTTTTTTTATTATCTCCGCTGGGCTAATTAACCCCAGCGAAATTAACCACTATTTTTACACTTTTTATTTTCCCTCTCTTTACGCTGAATGCTACATTTGTGATTAATAATAAAGTCTTAGTCCTTCAGGACACATTTTCCATTAATTCTCTTTCCTTTATATTTTTGCAACATAGTACGCCAGTTATGGGCCATTCCACTGCAGACTTCAGTCCCTTCGGGATATCTGCAATTAAAATTATCACATGTCAGTGAAATATTTAATAAACATTTAAATAAAGAAAATTAAAAGTGTCGTCTCAATTTTGCATACAATTAGAGATGGAGATTTTGCAACAACTTTCACACAATTATCAGCAAATCTTTTTACCACTTAGTACATGTGATCACATGCACCGACTGACGCTTCTTTGGTAAATTGCAGGCAAAAAAAAATTTTCTTCTCTTTAAGTTGATTTCAAGTCATCGTAGAATGCCGTAAAATTACTCTTCATGCCACCGAGACAACTAGACAGTTTTCTACTCTAGCAAAACACTTCCATGACTCTCACTTTACGCAGAGTCTGAAGGTATTTGATTTGTCATTTATAAAGAATCATTGAGACAAATTGATCATTTTTTTCCCATCTGCCTAGCAAGCAATTATTTGTGATTACTATTTTTTTTTTCTCTTCCTCATAAATTATTTAACGCTCGTTTTACTTTCAATTTCTAAGAGCCCAATTATTTGCCATTATTTTGTAATCCCAATTTCCATACAAACAATCCACCATTATTCTCATTATCTGTGGTCATCAACCTGTAGTTTTAAGTATTAAAATGACAACGGATATCGTCCTAATCTTAACATTACACTTTCTTTTACAGTTGTCAGCGGTAATTATCGTCCAGAATAAAATGCTCAAGGGAACATCTTTGTCTATCATGAATTGACTAAGCAAATCAATTGACTTTAAAAAAAGATTTCAAGTTGAAAATTGATCATTCATGAAACGACTAGTTTTTAACATGAATGATTGATTAAGGAAAATGTTTAAATTTATTTATTTGTTGATTTGTCCATAAACCCAACAGAAGTACTCCAATTATAGGATCAAATCATTTCTTACAATTTTAGAATTAAAATAATAAAACTAATAATATCGTGCCAACTCAAAATCCAAAATGTAGGTGACACATAAGATAAACATAAGAAGAATTAAACGGAATGATTTACAAAAATTATAATCTATAAAAATTACACACAATTATTTCCTCAATTGCACAATTGGGGCCTGAATGACTTTACAAATTTGTGAGCATAACGAATAATATCCGTGATAGGAGAGGATATGATGTCCACACTGAAAATTATCAACTGATTGATTGCATTACAAGTGTAATAAAGAGGCAAAGCCATTGTTAAACCAGAGGATGCTAGAGGTAAATAAAGAGGCACCTGATAATGTGAGCTTAAATTAGGTACCCTGCTAGGCAGTAATTTCAAAAATTGCGGGCAGTCTATATTGCCCCTAATGAGTTTAACGACAAATAAAATAGACACTACGATACGCCTCTCACTGAGTGATAATAAATTAAATCGTTCACAATGCTGAAATTGACTTATTCGCACGGATTTGTTTGTAGAAAACGAGTTTTTCTAATTATTAAAACAAAAACCTGCAGACCAACCAATATATTCCAAGTATTTAGATTATCATCATGTTTATTCTGAGAAGTTGTGTTCATTCACAGAATTAAATTGATGGATATAGTGAGTTAAATTTCTCTGTCAAGTATTTCAGGTTTTTCATCAGTAACACACGCTTCAGTGTAGGTAACTCTCAGAGTATGAGACAGTCTAACGGCATTCTCGCTCTCGCTTCAGACGCAGTCTCACTTGGATTTCAGTAATATCATCATCTTTAAAAAGCTTCTCATTTTGTAATGATGACATACATAATCCTTCCTGATGATATTTACGGGCATTGCGTCATTTTAATTAGCATAATGTCATAAGAGAATTTCTCCTAGAGAAGAATCCATCTTTCTCTCGATTAATCATGCAAAATTGTTTTTTTTTTTATTCATGAGAGTTATTTTTAGAATTTTTACACAATAAAAGAAAGGATATCATGTCATCCTGCTATTAGTACTTGATGGCAAAATAAAATTTGTGGGAAGGAGAAATAAAAATACAAAAAGGATGCTTTCACCACTGATATTTAATGATTATGTGAATAAAAAAGGCCAAAATTACATCTACCATGAAATTATCAGGTAAAGCAGGAAATAACTCGATGATGTGTTCTCGACAAATTGAAAGGATGAAAGGATATTAAATAAATGGGGGTAGGAAAAAGAAAGGATGGAATCCGTTGGTTATATAGCCTTGGCCCTCGAGCACCGATGAGAGAAACATTGCAATCGGGACTCGTGAAAGATAACGAGTATTATATGGAATTCTCGTTCTTATTTGGATCCCATTCGTGAGTGCCTCGGAGCGAAATCAGTTATATATCTCAGATTCTAAAATGAAAAAATTAAATTGTTTGTTTCTGTAAAACCCGAAACAATCTAAAGCAAAAAAACTTGATAAATTTTCTTATATTTTAAAATATTTATTTGCAAATGTTGCTCAACCAACATAATGCAATTATTCATGAATATGATCTTTATATTAGTTCATAACACAGGTATTATGCACTATCCTGAAACAGTTGCTGGAACATTGCATTGCGATTTAAATTTCCCACTGGCATATCAATGACTGCCCTCTTTTACCTCTTCCTCTCATATCATAGACGAATATCAACCGGTTCACAGGGGCCTTCCCTGACCACCGGTTTTATCCATAATTCGATACTCTCCCGAAGCATTAAGGCTTTTTTTTCATGACGTAATCCATATTCTCTTCCTCATAGTCTATTGACAAAGCAGAATAACGAAAATCTATCCAAATTATTGTGAGCCCATTAAATTTGATTGAATGAATTTTTTAAGTATCCAAGTATCAGATAAATTGAACGTGAGATCCAAAAGTGCATCAATCCTCCAGAGTTCACTGGTAATACGCGCTTTATACGACCCAGTTTCCTCTCACATTCATAAAGACGGTCCTCTCGCAACGGTTCTTCTTCAAAGGACTTCCCGGAGCTATTTCAAAAGATAATTAATAATTACGAAAGTTGGCGGCTTATAATCATTCTAAAATTGGAATAACTATATACCTGAATACTATGCTTACAATAACCATAAATTTAGCCATTTTAATACAGTAAAATTCCATTTTCAATGGGAAAATATAAATAATAATTGTGCAAAAATCAAACTTGAGAGATGGATAGTCATAAAGAGGAGATTGCAGTGAATCAACTTGTTTATCTCCTGTAATATCTGTTTCAGGATGTGCCGAACAAGATACAAGAGGAAACACAGAGTTCACGGATTTGATGGAGAAAAAAAAAAAAATTGTAAGACCAGTTTTCTTACCGTCTCAGCATCGTTTCCACTTCGCCCCTTCCTGCCGGTGATCTCCGACTATCTTCATTCCACAAGTGATCCGCACATTTATTTCCACTTGAATTTTTTCATTATAAAATCAGAATACATTCTTCAACTTTTTTTTTATTATAATCCAGAAAAAAATGTTAAAACAACAAGAGACACTGAAAACGTGCACTATGAATACTTATTCATAAACAGCAGAAACGCTCCACTTCTCTGTCACCAAAAGGTATACATTCACAACTGACGCGTTCCAGGTATACTGAGGATTCAAGTTACAATGTGAGTGGATCGGTGGAGTGTTTGCCAGGAGGACACCCTTCCACCTGCTCCAATCCTCGTTCAATTAACAACCGCTGGTGGCAGCAGTTAACAACAATAATTTAAAACTCTACTTCAAAGAATAGAAATTGATGGAATCGACTTTTTGCATTTTACCGTTTGAGCCAAGAAACATTAATTATAACGTAATGTTAATAAAATTTTTCAGGCTGTCCATTTTACCCCGGGATTCCCCTAAATCCAATTTCTCTCATCACCCTGAGACAATTTTTAGCTCCCCGGGCTAAGAGAAGTTATTGTAATCACCCCGAAAATTGAAAATCGATTTTTCATCATATCTCCACATTTCAAAGTCATTTTACAGAAATTTCAGAAAAAATTATGTTTGTATATTTGATTCGTCCCTTTTTAATCGATGCGCATTCATGTTACGAAGAGTGTAATTTTTATTTCTTCTCATTTATTGGGATGAACTTCAATCGTTCACTCCCACATTAGCAATATTCCGTTTTTCGTTCGCTAATAAAAGAGATTTTGTTAAAACTTTTTACCTTCGCATTATTTCTATTTATATAATTATTGACAGGAAGGGGATTGTCCTAATAAAAATATAAAGTCCTTATAAATTGAAAATATTTTCATCTTATTTGAAACGATCCATCATTTTCCCTTGTAATTTCCGTATATGCTCCATATAATCCATTTTTTCAAGTGGGAAAATTTCAGCAGTCTAGCGTAAACTATATCAAATACTAATAGAGAACTGTCGTTGGATCATTAACCTGAGCCACGATAATCACAGTTTCAGCTCGATCTTTCCTCAGCAGACCGTTTCTTATAGAAATAAAACCTGGGATAAGAGGAGTTAGAAAACAGGTAGACATGAAAATCCTGAAAAAAGAGAAAGAAACAAAAATTAGAAATTTAATGTGTATTTAATTTAATTTAATAAAAAATCAATTATCATCAAACCAAAACGAGTATCCGAGAGATGCACTCGATGTATACTCATTCACAATGGTATCTCTAATTCCAATATTAACCGCTATCCAATAGCCATAATTGCATGCATAGAGAATGACTCCAATGAGATTAGCTGCAAAAGCAATATTAGCTCCAATAGTCATGCCCGCTGTGTTCAGGGTCGCATCTTTCGGGCACATAATGCAATTTACCGCAGACAGAACAAGTAGAAGGAATAGAGTAATCAGGGTAAATATCACTGCGAACAATGTGCTATAAAACATTCCAGCATTTAGGAATTTTCCCGTAAATGTACCTGTACAAGGACATTGAAATATGTATGAGAATTCATTGACTGTCGGTTAGTTATTACGAAATTGACTCTCGTGGAACTTGCCATTCGTTGAAGTATTGGCTGTGTCATTATTATCTTGCAAACTCAATCTCGATGGTAAACTCCTTGATGTTGACACAGATGGACAATTGAATTTAGGTATTTCTCCATCGAGTAGAAGTTTGAGCTCTTCTTCTCTAGAGTCTGCATCTCCGAGACAGCTCCATAGGCACACATTGCCAGTCAGTGAGCAAGTGACTGATGGCATTGAATAGTAATGGATAATGAAAGAAAAAGTGTTAAGAGGCCTCGGGAGTAAAAAAAAAACTACTGAAATTCGGGGAAAACTTTGCTCCACGAATTCTCCGCCGAGAGAGCATGGAAAATTATGAAACATCATTTAAAAAATTGGTTCATTTTTTACTCACAGGATGTAACGAGATGAGGATGCCCGAAAGTGGATGAATATTTTTTGTTAATGTTTAAACTCACGAGGTGGTTGACAGGTCCTCGGGCCGCCATCTTGCTTGGATACCCCTTCCCTTCACTCCAAGATAGCGGCCCGAGGACCTGTCAACCACCTCGTAAGTTTGAACATCAAAAAAAATTATTTATCCTCCTCCGGGCATCCTCATCTCGTTACATCCTGTGAGTAAAAAATGAACCAATTTTTTAAATGATGTTTCATAATTTTCCATGCTCCCTTGGTGGAGAATTCGTGAAGCAAAGTTTTCCCCGGATTTCATTATTTTTTTTTTACTCCCGAGGCCTCTTAATGAAGTGGGAAATAACTAATGCTATATGATTATCTTTGTGATCCTTACGATAGATATCATATGATTTCGGACTGTCTAAAATCCTTCTAACTAAAGTCCCTGCAAAAAGTCCATGATTGACAGTGGAATCTTTAACACCTTCAACATTATCAACAACTGAAGCTGTTGCATATGTCCATTCGTGTGTAGTTAAAGACACACATGTTGTTATTAAACACACGAGAGACACAAAAGCGCACGCATCAATCAGTTCAGAATATTTTCTACGTCTTATAAACATTGTTATGAGATTATTTAAATAATTAAAATTCAGATATCAATTTTCCATTGTTCAGAGGCACTCGAATGTAGATCACGACTGAGTCACAGATATTAGACAGCGGTTTATCCATCAACAGTATTGGAGGATATCTACCCTTCTTATCTTATGAATCGGCAGAGTGATAACGAGGGAGATAGTGGGGAAAAATTAAAACTATCTAAGCCAGAGTCTGGCTAGAGATGTTATCAGTTTATAAAATATCAAGCACCTGTGGGAATTATCGGTATTTTGTGGAATTGAGGGAAGAATGAATGAAGCACTTGAAATTATGATTTTTACAGAAAAAAATGAATCAAGTTCTCCAAAAGTCTTAATTTTAAGATACCGCAAAGCTTAAATTGAACTTTTCGAAAGTCTCAATTTGAGATTTTCATCAAGTTTAAATTGAAATCGACAAGATCAAATTGACATTTTTTTTTTTGATATATATTGAAGATTGTTGTCCCGTGATCATCTTATTTATGAAAAGAAAACAAAACCTCACAAAAATTTCATTGCTAAAGACATAAACTATCGTTAATCAATTTTTTTCTTGTGAAAATAATCATCACAGTTGGAAGTTTTGTCATTAGATCTGGTCGATTGATAAATCATAGGCCTGCAAAAGTGACTAATTAGGGCGATACGATAGCCAGCATGACTAATGTCATACGGTCCATAATTCGTTGTTATATACACACTGGTTTCATGTCACTAGTATATACAAACGCTTTTGTTCCATCGTGCCAAGTAGAATATTAGCATCCTGACGTTCCATTCCAGCGATCAGTATATTGGTGGCCGTCGAAGAGGAACAAATACAGATTCATCAAAAGTTACTATTATAATACCTCAGATTCGATAGTTAAACTCCCAACATTCGAACATCAATAACAGCAACAATTATCGTCCAGTATAAACGGTAAGTGGTTGAGTGTGACATTTACTCGGTGAATTCAAATGAAAGAATTTTAGACAGGAATAAAATCGGTAGTGAAGTGGCAAAATTCAAGAGATTTTTTTTCGTTGAAATTGTTGGGGCTATGAAATTTTTTATTTTCTTTTTCCATTCCATGGAATCAAGAAGGGTATTTTAAATAACCAAATCGATAAATAAGTGAAAAGTTTTTAATCCTTATTCAATACGATCAGAAGGTACATCCGCTCATTACCAATTCCCCTGAGGAACTAACCAAATGACAAAAGACATACAACACCCTGGTCCTCTGGACCCCACTCATCGAATTTTGTTTAGAGTGAAAAAGATATCATAAACATCATACCTCATACTACTCATAATTTTCGTCCATAAAAATGTTCTTCATATCGAAGTATAAATCCAGAGAGAAAAATATAAGATTAATTTTTGCTACGCATTATTTCAACTAGAAATCCAACAATTCCCAATATCCATTTGTTTTTTTTTTCTCAATATAAAATTCCCGGTCATGCCAGGGGGGTGGTTTTCCACCACATTGCGCATTGCACCACTTTGCAATGACAAGCGTTACATGCGTGCGCAGGTGTAATTATCTCACCGGGTGCCGCTCTTTTACATCTTCAAAATAATATTCCAACAGTAATCCAGTGTCATTGGTAGGCATTGAGTCGTTTCTCCGAATGAGAGAAAAAAAAAAATAAAAAAAAAAATTATTTCTGTTGTCATAATACCTCACAAACCATACAAATAAGATAACAAAGGTAATCGATTTTCTCAAGTTTGTGTCTAAACTACACTTGAAGGTATTCCTACGTAAGAGGTTTCTTTGTTATTTACCTTTCATTTATCAAGTGTTAGCATTGATGCCCACAGTCAAAAAGTATTCCTGACACTGTGTCTCACAGAATCGTGCTAATTTTACATAAAATCGAGTGACACGACCTCGAGAACAAGTCTTTCCCAATTACGGGAGAATTGTTTCCTTCTGAAAATATGTCTCAATGAATCCTTGTGCTGTTTATTGATGTGGCTAGATATATGATACTAATTGGGCTCATTAGGACACCGGGTCAGTGATGCAAAAGGGGTTGTCGACTACGTGCGTCAAGCTAATACGTAAATTCCACTTAATGATCAATTGATGAGGACGCTGAATGTCACATTGCCGGCGAGCTAACGCATTAAACACGTGCAAAACGTTTCATCTGTATTTTTAGAGATAAATTGGGTAGAAATATCAATGACCCAGTTCTGAATAGGGTTCGCTCTCAATTGTCTTGCAATTTTACATTTTTCTGCTCCATCAACTCTGTTGAATTTAATGAGAAAAAAAATCATTAAAATTGTAGATAATTCGTTCAGCATTATGTTTCCAGTAGCAAAATTGTGAAATGGAAACAGTCAACGTACCTTCAGGGTCAGTTTTTGATGAATATCTCAAAATCTGTGAGTAGATGGCAAAATTTCCATAGAAACTCTTTTGCAGAGCGAAACGAGAGCTGAAAAAAAACTGTGTCTATATCCAAGTCCATTATCTCCCTTGAATTCTGAGATATTTATGCAAGAGAAAATTTTCTATTTACAATTGAAAAATTAAAATGTGGACAGTATTCTCAGATTCTGCAAAATGGCAAGAGGAAGGATAGCCGGTTGTCTCAGGGACATGAATATTACACTGACCCTGAGGGAGATTCGACAACATTTATCCATATTTTTAAAGAGAAAAAAAAATCCTTCAATCATCATTTAGTGTGTCTTTGTACCCCACAGTATTAACATAACATATCTCGGCAATTCCTAAAAATTCAAAAGCAGACGCGATCGTGAGAATAAGAGAATATTACTAAAAAAAATGTTAAATTGTATTCCGTGTCACGTTGGCCGGATTTACAAAGTGTAAATTGATCGCTTGTGTCGAATTATTTTTTGAAAAAAAGAGAAAAAATAAAAATAAAGTACATGTGCAGCTGCGTAAATAATTTTGCTGTAATAAGAGCTCGGGGATATATGAATGCGTCCGCTGGGGGGGGGGGGAAAGCCTCGTTTAGTTAATCAAAGTATGACTGACCCTGACATAGACATATTTTCTTTGTTAATCGCTCATGTAGGTATTTTTATAATAAAAATTTGCAGATGAATCCTATTATTTTCACTGTACTCTCAGTGATTGGGCTGACAGGGTCAAGGGCAAGTGTTCTTGTTGCTGACAATACAATGTCAAGAATGATTGAATTAAATGCTGGTGTCCCATTCTGCTCTCTTTACACTGATCGTGGTGTAATACAGAGGATGATACTCAGTACTGATCCAAAAAAAGTACGACAAATGTCGAGTAATCTCGTGACAGATTTGGAGGAGACTTGTAAAGCAGCGCAAAATCAAAAGGTACTTAATTTTATTTACTAAATTACCTCTGTTCAATTATTTAAATTAATCTATTGTCTCACATTCATTAGCAAACACCAGGAGGTGGCTTGATCTACCCTGGAACGAAATGGTGTGGCCCAGGAAATGTAGCAAACTCCTACAACGATCTTGGGCATCACGCTGCTGAAGACGCCTGTTGTCGAGAGCACGATCATTGTCCAATTGTTGTTAATCCACACCAATGCGTCAATGGCATTTGCAACAGCTCACCCTTCACAAGATCCCACTGCGATTGTGATGCCAAGTTTCGACGATGTCTGCAAAATCTCAATACAGAAGTAGCAAATACTCTTGGAGCTCTCTTCTTCAATGTCATTCAAGTCACTTGTTTCAAGGAGAGACGTCCGTGCTCACAGTGGCAAAGGTGACATGGTCTCTTTGATTTTAGAAATTAATAATCAAATCAGTAATGGAATGTGGAACGTAATTTTCTGTTAATTGTATTTATATCTTTGGCTAAAAATGTCATGAAACTTTTTTCCTTTAGTTGAAAAAATTTTCAACAGAAGAGGACAATTGATATTTTTCGCCTAGAAGCACATATTAATAAGATAATTGGTAAAATGGTTCAAGTCAATTTGATCCTAGGGTCAGTTTTTGATGAATATCTTGGAATCTATGGGAGATGGAGACATTTTTATGAGGACCTTTTTTGTAGCTCTCATTGTACTCTACAAAAAAGGTTATAATAAAAATTTCGCTATCTTCCTTAGATCCCGAGATATCCATCAAAAATTGACCCTAGGATCCAAATTGACTTGAACCATTTTACCAATTTACTACTTAATTTCACGTTTCACCACTTCACTACTGAAATATAAACATGGAAAATTTCATCAGAGATTCTTCATGACCTACACTGACTATTCATGATTTCAGCAACAATAATCGCAATTACAGTGAATTCACTGCATCAATTTAGTGGTAAACTATTATGAGCGAATTTCGACATTTTTCGTGATTGTGTATTTATCTCGGAAACCAATGATCCCAGGAGAAAATGTCTGAATGAAAAATGTTGTGACATTTGGAAGACGAATGATGAATAAATTTGACTCGATACTAATTATTTTCAGATCAAGACAACTAGAGTGGGTACAATCTCTTCCGTATGTGCCATATATGCTCAATAATGCTCGAAGTTTGAGACAACAACCAACGCCAGTATTTAAAATACTCTTGAATCTAGTCACAGATAAAATTGGAGATTGTTTGAGGAGGAAATTTCTCAAATATTTTCATCGTTTATGTAAAATAATTTTTCAACATTTTTTTGCATGTCTCCAGCTGTCCTGGGTCGGTGAAAGAATAATATACAAGCATGATGAATTTTATAGGTGGAGGATACTAATTGATTGATTGCAGTCATTGATAATAAATATAAATTGTCAGAGAATCATTGAATAATAGTTAATTTATCAATTACAGGAATGGTTATGGCGAAGCTGAGTCAAATCGTCTTTGCTCACAGTACAAATTTCGCCCGAGTGAAAAGTACGTTCCTCTGATGCCACTCAATATGAATATGTGAATTCGAAAGCAACATAAAACGGAACCCGACGATCCTTAGCCTCAGAGTCGAATCTCAGTACGAGCTTTTACAATAATTCTTCCGAGAATACTGATGTGGAATTATGATATTTACTAGAATAGTCATTTAGTTTAAATTTAGGAGTTTTTTAACTACATCATAGATTTTGAATTAATAATTTATTCGCCATCCTTAATTGGAATATTTAATTTGCAGTTATTTAAATTATTTACAGTGCGAGAATTTAATTAGTAATAACTGAAGAGAAACTGCAGTTTCAAAAGGGAAATGTGATATAAATTAGTAATTGATAGATGAGATAAGATGAAAAAAAATGTTTGAGCATATCTTAGTATTATTCTAAATCTATTCAAAGATAATCAAAGAATGATCGTGGCTGGATAAACCCGATTTGCGTATTTTCAGGGATTTTAAATAATTACTAGAATATAGATGAATAATTAGACTAAAGTCTAGTTTAATTAGTCTAGTTTGTTACATGCTGAACAAATATATTTATTCCCTATCAAATTTTGTTTTAAAGCCAGGAAAATTTGAAAAAAAAAAATGTCTAAACTTAATTCTCATTAACTAATTCCATCAGAGTCAAAGGATGGAAACAATTTCGAGAAAACTTGTCCACATTGACTCTCAATCTTAACATCTGCATGAGAATCTGCTCGAGTTTCTCCAATATTAACAATAGCAATTGGTTTTTTGGCATCAACAGCTTGCAAAATAATTCTATAGCCAGAAAATGTCGTCAGAGAAGTGCCAAGAACGAGTAAAGCATCTGCATTATCGACAGACTCACGAACATTCTCAACTACCACTCTAGGTACATTGTCTCCGAAGAAAACAATATGTGGTTTGAGCACTCCCCCACAATTTTCACAAGGAGGTAAAATAAATCCCTCGATCTGCTCTTCAGAGAGCTCAACATCACCATCAGGCCTTATGGCTTTACTGATCGCTGACATTGATGGATTTGCCTCTTCCAAAACTTTCTGAAAATCATGTCGATTGATTGTTTTATCACAACTCAAACACATTACCCTGAATCCTGTCCCATGAAGTTCAATGACATTTTTGCTGCCTGCTTTTGTGTGAAGACCATCGACATTTTGAGTTACGATGCAATCAACAATTCCAACATCTTCCAGGTGTTTTAGAATTTTGTGTGTGCCATTTGGTTGTACATTTGAAAATCTATCAGTAGAAATAATCATCATTCAACTTGTTTCGTGAATATATATCTGAATTTATAAGAAATAACGTGATTTTTAACTCACCTTGGCCATCCTATGTAATTCCTCGCCCAATATCTGCGTCTTATGTGCTCTTTATTCCTAAAATCTTGGTATAAAACTGGTCTCTTGGTACTTGTAGCATATAAACCGACACCCTGAGACCGATAGTCAGGAATACCACTTTCTGTAGAGACTCCAGCTCCAGTTAGCACACATAATTTTCCAGAATTCTTAATAAAACTCGATAACTTTGTCAGGTCGTCTGGTTTTGGTGGTTCGCATTTCGGAACAAATGCCAATCTCGAATAGTTCTTACTTCCCTCTTAATAATACAATTATTAATATTATTATTGTTAGTCAATGAAATTTTAATAACGAGCAATTCAAAATTATCAAACCTTCTCACCAATGAGTAACCTCAAACCCATTGGGCCGACAAAATCACACTTTGGTACAGTTAAAAAGTGAACAGCAGAGCTCATTCTGATTATTTAATCAACTTTTCCTAGTTTTCACAATGTTTCACTCTGAAATAAACAAATAACCTTGAATTTTTCATTTAAAACTGACTGTCGCGCAGTTAAAATTCAAAATATAGTATATTCTAGCTAATAATCATGTTTTGCCTATAGTACATTCGAGAAAACACTATAGGGAAAAAAAAAGTCGTTGAGTGAAAATATATAACATGGCCGTCACAACCTTGCCGCGTAGATTTGTCCCGCGCAAACTTTAGGATTGCATTTTCACGTAAATTACGAGGAAAATATACAGATATTTGGGTCATAAAATTGTTAACTAGCAGCCGATAGTACTTTCACAGGTTTGTATAATAAATAATCATTGAATCTGATTGATATTTCATGGGAAATTTGTAACAAGGCTGTAGTATCTAATCATTACGCAGTCAGATTATCATTTGCTTTATCTTTGTTCATCACTCATGAAAATGGGAACAACGATATTCATTTGTTGTTCGAGTCTCTATTGACGATAATGGGAGAAAAATTGCAAAATTATTGATAAATATCGTGAGGAGATTTATGGACATTCTATTTTGAGTGTTTTGGTTAAGTATGTCGGGCGGCCGGCTCTATAAGCCTCACAAGGTCATGGTTATTTGCAGTAATTTGACGAATACCTGATTATCGATGCTTTTAGCATCACATGATTGATCTTACTGAGCGAGTTGAACAAAAAAAATTCCGTAACATGATGATTTTACTTGAATTGAGGAATTAAATTCAACTGGAGGTTGAGATTTTTATAAAAATCTTGGAATCTCAAGGGGATAGGGAAATTTTCATAGAGAGCTTTTTTATAGAGCAAAATGAGAGTTACAAAAAAGGTTTCTATGAAAATTCTGCCATCTCTCACGACTTCCAAGATATTCAGGCAAAACTGAATAATCACATTTTTTTCTCTGATTATTTAGATTGACGATGGTTGAAGGCGAAACAATTGATGTTAAATCCCTGGAGAATCCCAGCGTCTCAAAGTTGAAGGAGGTAGAAGAAAAAATGGACACTGATGAGTTGAAAAAACGTCCCAGGGAGACTGAAGGAGAGGAGGATGATGTACCTGTGAAGAGAGCAAAGACAGAAGTCAATTCAGAGAATGAGGAGAATGATGCAACCAAGACAACTAATGGTATCACTGATAAAATTGAAGGTGAGAAAAATAAAACAGAGAAATTGGCAGAACCAAGAGAGACAGAATCACCAAGTAAGAAGAATGATGAATCCAGTGAGTCTACTGGAGAAGATAGTAAGACATCTCCAGCAAAATCTGAGGAGGAAGGTTTAGATGAGTCTAAATCACCGAAGAAGACCAGAACAACCAAGAAAGAGCCAGAGGTTGTGAATGGATTGGAAATGTCGGTTGAATGTGCCAGTGACAAGGAAGATTCTAGTTCTGAGAGTGAGAAAGAGAAGGAAACCAAATCGAGACCCAAGACGACTATCGTTAAGGCAAAACCTGATGATTCTGAATTAGATGTCAGTGGTTCAGAGGATGAGAAAACAGACGAAAAACCTGTTGATAAAAAAGCTGAAGATGAAGAGGAAAAGGATGAGGAGTCATCAAAGTCAAAGGAGAAAAACACAGAGTCATCAGATGGTGCCTCTGAGGAAGAACTCACTGCTTCAAAATCCACTAAAAAGACTAAGAAACGAGGACCTGCTAAAAAAACAGCAACAAAATCTGCTGGGGATGATAAGAAGAAACGAGGACGTGGTAAGAAGAAGAAGGCAGAGGAATCAGATGAAGAGAAAGAGAAGGAAGATGATGATAAGTCAGATAAATCATTGGAGAAGAAGGAATCTAAAATAGATGAGAGTGACGATTCTAAAAAGTTGTCAGGCACTGAAGGCAGTGATGACGATGAAACAGGAGATGAAAAAGGTGATTCAGAGGACAAAGGAAAGAAGAAACGAAAGGGGAATGATGAGGTGATGTATAAAATTTTCTTCATGAAAAATTTCAAAGTTTAAAGATGGATTATTAATTTTAGTTTGTAAAATTTTATATTTTAGGCACCAGAGAAGAATCCCAAGATACAATCACTGAAGCGATACCTGAGTGCTGCAGGGATTCGTGTAAAATCATTCGATGAACTCTGGGCTGGTTGCAAATCAATTAATGCACGTGTCAATCGTATGAAAGAATTGTTGGAAAAAAATGGTGTCACTGGTAGGCCAACTCTTGAGAAATGTAAGAGGGCTAAGGAGAAGATGGATAGGGCTAAAGAATTGGCTGAGTTGGATCCTAAAAACATTATTTCACAAGGTTTGCTAATTAATATCAACTCGAATCTACGATTTAATTCATTTGATGTACTAAAAACATAATTCTTCATTATGTAATTTCATTTTAGGACGTGTCACTCGTTCAAGAACTGCTAAAACACCAAGAAAACGCAGTCCTACACCAGAATCAGCATCACCTTCAGTAACGCCAGATAAAGAGCTTCGAAAGAGAATAAAAAATGTTGTCGATAGTGACTCGGAGTGAAATAACGTAAAAGATATTTGATTCACAAGTACCTACAAATTTTTCTTACTAGTTGTCACTCTTTATATGTGTCTACCATTTAGTATCTAAGATTCTCAACGATCAATTCAGTGGGGAATTGGTGAAACGTAATAAGTCATATTTTCTATTGATTTTGCATTTATTGAGGAAACTAAGGATTTTAAGAGAAAATGTCAGAGAACCTGTTATGTAGATAAATAAATATATGACAAAAATATCTTCTGACATTACCACTTACGTTTCACCTTCTCTCTACTGAATTTATTTCTATTTCTTCCTCATTCCCAATGGAAATATAAATACTGGACGTTGAATATTAAAAATTTACAAAATTTATTTTTCATATTTGTGAATGAAAAATGACAGTTATTTTTATCTCATAAAATATTTGTGTTTAAATATTACTAGAGTTAATTAATATTAAACATTACAATGACTGGAAATTATTTCAAACGTTGATGATAAAATAAAACTACTTTATTCTATAAATACTCATGTAATTAATGAAAAATTTTACGATAATATTTATCAATTTTATCCTCTATTCAAAAATGCAGTGATACATTCTTTACTGCAGAATGGTTTATTCTCTTTGATAGCCATTCTGCCATTGAGTAGACTCTTTCTGCAATTGAAACAGCAGAAACACTCTTCGGTAGCATGGAAGTCTAAATTTTTAACAGCAACACCCTGTTGATCAGCAGCAATAACTCTCTGACAGGAAGAACAGGTTTTTGCATAAGTCTTTTGGTAGCAAGGAAGACACAGTGGACGATCACTCTCAGAAATGTATTGTTTTCCAGCAAGGGGTTCATCACAGTCCCAGCAGCAGAAATGTTTTACATGATAATTATGGCCCTCTGCTATCGTATATTCTCTCACAAAGATCAACTGAAAAGGACAATTATTGATTAAATTATTTGTTGAATGAATTTCATGCACAATTCAGTCATTCTACAACAATTTTTATAAAAAAATTTACCTCATCGCAGGCAAAGCATCTGGGTATTTCCAATAATGCAGCAAAATCCCTACCGCAGTACAATTTACCCTTATGATAAAAATAAACAAGATCCACAAGAAGTTCGTCACAGGCTGAACAAACAAAACATCCCGGATGCCAGGCCGCATCCTTTGCCTGCTCAGCAGTGACAATGACATCACCAAGTACAATATCCTCTGTGCACTGATGACACTTTTGTTTCGACGGTTGAATTCTCATAGATTCCAGTGCTGCAGCTAAACGTTGAACTTTTGGATTTTCTGCTGTTGTGACAGTTCCAATTGCCCCTTCAGGGAATATTGGATTGTGCTGGCTAACTGAGTGAATAATACTTGCATTTGTCCCTCCATATGGAAGAAATTGTGGAGCTATAGGTTTTGCATCAGTGTTAGTGGCTTTAGGATCTGTTCTTTGATGAGGAGAACTTTCAAAATCTTTAGATTTCATAAAACTTTGACTTTGAACATCAGCAGACTCTTCTTTCTCTCCATATTTCGATGACAGTTTCTCTCTTATATATGAGAGTCCTTTCTTGTCCAAAGTACTGGCAATTATATCATTAGAATGGATGGAACTAGGTGGTAACAGGGCCTCTGACAGCATTTGATCCGCCAAAATTGAATTTTCTTCCTGTGAAGATAATTCCCCTTTTGATGTATCCAATTTCTTAGCCCATTGGTGAGATCTCAGTGGTTTGTTATCATTTACAGCGTGATCCAATTTCACACCACCTGTTCTCTGATATTGTGAGTAACATGGAAGACTACCTGCAGATACTTGATTTTCAGTGTATAAATTCGATTGAGCAAATTGTAATGCTGGATTCATGGGTTCATTAAGAGTATTAGAATGTGCAATTTGACCTGGGGTATTTTTTGTGTGATAGGGTTGGACAGTTGACAAATTCATTGCAGGATTTTGAATTCCAGGAACATTTGTGGATTGAGCTAATCCACTATCTGCTCGCACATCTCCCAAAATATGATGGTATCTCCCATGTTTTGTAGCTTCACTTGATATTTGATCGTAAGTAGGATTCGAGAGTAATTCACGTCTACCAGGTACTGGGCTCCTGTCTCGAAAACTTTCTCCAGGGGCTGGTGGACAAGTTTCATCCTGTGGAATTTGACTGACAGTTGAATAATTTATTGCAGCAATGTTCATGGAGTTGGCCAATTGACTGTCTGCTTTAACATCTCCCAAGATGTGATGATACCTTCCTAATCTTGCAGCTTCACTGGAGATTTGATCAAAAGCAGGATTTGAGAGGAATTCACGTTTGCTCGATGCTAGAGTTGAATCACCCATTACTGGACTTTTGTCTCGAGATAGATTCAAACTTTGTTCATATTTTTTTGGGACAAAACTACTTGGAGTTCGAAGGTTTGGAGATGTTCCATGAATTGTCGTTGGTTTGTGCTTAGGACTGAAGCATTCAGAGGCATTGGCAGGTGTCATCAGGCTAAGATCAAATGGTCGAGCTGTTGTAAACTTGGATACTCTTCCTTGTCCAACGTATTTCTTCAAATTCTCCAAGTACTTTTCAAATTGCTTCCTCTCGGAATCAGTCAGCTCATCGCACACTTTATGATCAATATCATGCAGGGGTAATTGTTTCTGGAGCTGTTGTTTTCTCAGTGCAGCACCAGCTGTCCCCTTAATTGGCAATTTATCCTCGGGTAAAGCCTTCATGTAATCAATAGCCAATTCTTTTGAAGCGTCTGGTGGGGCCCATTCATATGTCTCCTCGTTCGACTGTCTCTTGAGAATAATTGATTTCTTTTTTGGTGCCCCACTGGGTCCAAAGAGTAAATCAAATTGTGGAAAATCCTCGTCTGGCACGTCGTGATCATCTCTACTGCATTTACAATTTTTACATATTTTCCGCCAAAAATGAAGATCTAAACCGGGACAAGAGACTGTGCATTTCATACAAGGTGCACCAGCTCCAACTTCGTGTGCTAAACGGGGCTGAAAAACATTTTAAAACCAATATTAATATCATCAAATGGTATAATTAATTTTAATCTTGAAGAAAAATTCAAATTATTCGTTCTGGATTATTTTTAAATTAATTGATTTATCCATTTTATCATTTTAAAAACTGTCGATAACAATTTCTTTGAATTAGACTCAATCAATGAGATAAATTGTTATTACTCACCTTTCGTTTACGATTCTCCAATTCTAGTAGCCACTTTGGGCGATTGGCCTCTTGCTCAATTTGCGCATTATGATCCATTACGAGTAATAATATTTAAACTGATCTAATTAAATAATTATTATTATTATTTCTCCACGTAAACTAACAATGAAATTATTTATTTTTGTTTCCTTCAATCACGTGAAATTTATTCGACGTTATACTAACTCAAAGTATAACTGGTGACTGGAGAGAACGTTTCTTCTCTCTTTCAATATGAGTTATCGTCTGACTCACTATCCTACCCCTCCACTCCAGCCTGTTGAGTCAGAGTGAAAACCCACATGTGTGTGTGTGTGTGAGTAATTCAATTTTTTTTTTGAGACAATTTCATGCACTGATGGAATGTTTTTAATATTGTTCTATCAAATTAAAAAAGACAGTTGTATGTAGATTATTTTATATTTAATTAAAAGCCGAAGGTTCACTGTAGCATTTCACATAATTCCAAGAAGTGAAGGTACAAAGGACCATCATACGAATAAAAGGGGCCCCCTCGTTCAAGTAGAGACAGCTGTATGAAAAAGAGAGACATGTAATCCCTGCGCTACAGAGGCAACTTTTGGTCTTTTCAAATCATAAATTTTATTTATAAAATAATTACAAGAATTATTGTATTTCATATGCCAAATTCTTCATCAAACTCCTCCTGTGATATCTGTAATGAATGATATTGATTAATATATCAATCAATTCTAAAAATACTTGAATCTTATCTCGCACTGCGTCTGGATAATGAAAAGATGAAGAAAAAAAAAAATTTCTCACCTTTTTCTTTTTCAATTTTTTTATCAAGGCAATGTCCCTCGCAAGCTCCTCAATATCCTCCTCTGTAGCTTTCCTCTTTTTCTTAACAGGTTTTACATTACCAGTATCAATTCGTTTATTTCTCTTCTCTCTTTTTCTACCTCTTTTCTCCTGTCTCTCAATTTTTTTCTTCTTTGCCTCGGACCAAGGCTCAGTCTGTTTAGCCCGGCGTTTATCCTTGCTCAGCCAGATCCCAGTATCAAGATAAATATTGAGTTTTTCAAGGCGTTTTTTCTCTCGCTGTTTGTCTTTGTAAGCTATTTTATTAATATCAACATTAGCTTCATGAAAATCCGTGATATCACGACCCTTTAATTCAGGCATTTTTGGTAATTGCAAGAGACCAAATGACATAATTACTTTACCAAATTGTAAATCTTTTAATCGTAGAATTAAATTACATTCGTGTTTATTGTAGGATTGAATGTAAGAGACAAATGCACGATTTGCTTTATCAAATAGTAGGCGATCCTTTGTCTGAATATTTCTCATACATTTGAGACACTTTTCAACAAAATTAGCATCAACATTGATATGTATTTCTCCCATTTCGACTTTTTGATTTCGTTTTATGAAATCTATGTAAGTATCCTCAGTCTCCATGAGAAACAGTAGAGCATTACCTTCATTACCAATTCGTGCTGTTCTTCCACAACGATGAACAAAACTACTTGCTGTAGATGGTGGATCATATTGGAGTACCCAGTCAACCTCTGGTATATCAATTCCACGTGCCATAACATCAGTGCACACTAGAATAGCACTGTCTGTTTGACGAAATTCATCGAATATTTTGTGGCGTTTACCCTTCATTTTTCCATGAAGTGCAAGAACTTTGGCTGAAGGCAACATTGCATCAATGATACGACTGAAATAGTCTACACAGGCACATGTTGAGAAAAATATCATGTATTTTAAATTCGTGCCTTTGGTATTGATAAAGTGAATTAGGGAAGCTAGCTTTTCACCAGCATCAACAATTGTGTAGTAGTTACTGAGCAATAGAGGTGTAGATATACTTGATTTCTCTTTTATGGATACAAGAGTTGGATTTCTCAGTCCAGCACGTATCAGCTGTTGTACTTCTTTTGTTTGTGTAGCTGAAAATAAACCTGTTCTCCTTAATCTAGGTAAGTAACTGAAAATTGAGTTGAGGGTTGCAGAGAAACCGAGATCTAGTAGTCGATCTGCTTCATCCAAAACTAAAAGTTCCTGAAACAAAATGAATACTCATCAATTGTTGAATTTTCTATAGATATCTTTGAATCTTTCTCGTCACAATATTCCTCGAAAACTGATTATAAAGTAAAATTGACAGAATAAAGAGATAAATGGCTAGTTTACCAGTGATTTAACACTCCCCACTAAATTCACATCTTTACAGTTTGTGAGGATATCATCGAGTCTACCAGGTGTTGCTACAATAATATTCACTCCCTTCTTCATCGTCATAATATCTTCCTTCAGTGTAGTACCACCAACCAAGAGTGCTTGCTTAAAACATGTTTTTTCTATAAATTTTTCTAAAACTTGACTAATTTGTAATGCTAGTTCTCTTGTTGGAGATATTATTATTCCTCCAATTTCAATTTTTTTCCATTGCTCTTCTCTCCTCTGAAATAAAGGAAAATTTATTTTTTTCTTTCTGATGTATGGCTTCTTATTATTTGTATTTTTGATTGAATCCAGTACCTCCAAAAGTGCCAATAGAGGAATTAAAAATGCCAGTGTCTTGCCACTACCAGTTACTGCCTCTGCTGCAACATCTTTTCCATTCAACAGAATTGGAATACACGCTGCCTGAAATAATTTTCCAGTGATCATCTTTTTTCCTCGATCGAATTGACATTCAGAGAATACATAAATTATATTTACCTGAATTGGTGTTGGATTATTAAATTTCAATTCCTTGAGGGTCTTCAGAATTGGATCACTCAGGTTTACTCCTAATTCTTCCCATTTTTGTTTTTCCATTATGCTACTGTTATTATTTGTCATTTCTCAACTGATTGGAGGTTATGATGTTTGACATGTACAATTTACCCATGCACGTGCTTTCCCGATGGTGCATGGTGTTGTCTTCCTTATCCACACTGATAAATTAGCGCGCCAAACAAACGAAAAAATTGATTTTTTTTAACTGATAAAGGAAGTTAGTTCCTTCATGTTGATAGAAAATTTAACTCACCAACCCAAGTTTATTATTGATAAATAAAATGGTCAAAATGCATCAAATACATGCGTTAACATGGGATTATATGGGGTTGAATTCTTTGAATAACTCGATTATTTACCTGGATCCACCAAATTTTTCTTTGGCCATTGGATTTGGTATATTATTCCGCATGAATGTCTATTTTTTTTTTTCTATTTTTAGAGTCTTTTAGTAGGTGAATTATCAATTTGACAATAAATCCCATAAGAGCCCGTGTATAAGGAAAAATTTGTTCATTTTGTTTTGTCAAAGGTATTGCGACTAATTTTTTTTTTATCATCAGAAAAGTTGGTTTTTCATGTTCCTTCATCAGCAAAGAAAAAAATCGGAATTTTTCTTGATCATGAAAAAATTCGATTTTCGTAAATATTATAAACATCCTTAAAATGGAGACCCTGAAAATTTTGATTGAACTGAGAGGGGCTATTTTTTTCAGGCTTGTTTAACATACTTGTTCGTAAATGAAAACGCACGGTTCCCCTATGCACGTATTAAAAATTTTACCAATCCAACTGTTTTATATTTTTTGGTGTTCATTCACTGGAGTTGGAGAAAAAGAACAGAAGAATAATGAAAAATACTACAAGAGATTAAAAGCCAACAGAGCAAAAATTCATCTCATTCACTTTATTTTGATGTTTCATTTGTTGTTCGTTAATCTTTCGGATATAAAATTTGTGTTGAATGATGTCACGTCTCGAGCTCAAAAGGAGAAAAATGTCATTCAAAATTCTCAATGCTCTTGAAACTGTCATTCCTGCACATTCCTTCCACGTACACTCTTCTCTTTCTCTCTGTATCTGTCATTCTTGCACATTTCTCTTCTCTCTCTCTCTCTCTCTCTTTCAGTACAACGTAACAACTTTCTTCACATGCATCAGCTTTTTCCCACTTCTCCAATGCTCAACTGTCACTTACAGGCATTTTTTTTTTTGTTTTTGTTTAATCATCATTTTCCACCCCTCATATTCACTTGAATTCCTAATTTCATCACCTCTCTAAATGTTTTTTTTTCTTCAAAGCCTCATATTGAATCATAACGATTCACATCGGCCTTTTGTAGTTGACAATATTTCATTTTAATCACACCTAAAACGTGTGAACACATTTATTATTTTCTTCAATTTACTTTTGTCAGGATCTTTATAACTTTGTTATCAAAACGTTCACAGGTGAACAACTGATACTTTTCCTCGTGCAACGAAAATTCAAAGTCATCTTCATTCAATTAACGCTGTCATTGTTTTTTTTAATAACAAGATAAACGAAAAAAGAATATCAATATTGAGAGATGAACGGAGTGCCTCCTTTGCATGTCACTGCAGTATTTTTTTTTTTTTTTACAATATTTATCGAATATTCATTCGAGAATTGAATACTCAAGGCTTCCCCCCCAAATTTGGCATACTCCGGTGCGAGAAAAAAAATATACTAAGCACCTATTTTCCTTAGATTTCATCAAACATTCGAAACAATTCCGATGTTCGCTTTCGCATTTTTATATTATTTTATTATACTACATTGACGCCGATGTGAGATATAAAATTCGAACAATTGGAGAGTTCGATTTATTACAAAAGTCGTCGTATTTTTTTTTTTTCTCCATTTACCTTCGGGTGGTTTGTTTGATGATTCATTTTTTGTTAAATGTTTTCACACTACAGAGCGCAGCGAATCTACATGAGCCTACAGCTGTATCATAATTCGATTGAGACTGATAATAATTCCTTTTGTAACAGAATTGTTTGTCATCAATTTTATATAGATTTTGTTTGGTTTCATGCTGATATTTTTTAACTACAATTTTTTTTTTTTTTTTCTAAGGGTGAAATTGAAATGATACCGATCAAAATGAATTTCCAACGATTCAAGCCACGCAGAGCTTCGATGCTTTGCATCTTGAATAAATTTTGAATAAAAAAAAAAAAAATATGTCGATTCATGATAAAAATGTCTTCTTCCTCTTCATTAATGAATTTACTAGGGTAAATAATAATTGTTGTTTCTAACTTATTTTGCAAAGTTTTTTCTTTTAAAAAAAAAAAAAAAAACCCAAATTGATAATCGTTCGTGATTCCCATTGGGTTTCTGCGATATTTTTCTTTAAATTATCCTATCGAGAGAATAGATTCGTAATTGTTGGGAGCTACAGTAATTCGTAGCATGATAATCCAACAATTTTTCACACTGATTGTTTATAATCAAGAGTCTATGTTTAACGAAAGATGAATGGATAAGAATGGAATAGGTCACCAGAAGGCTCAGTACCCATTGGGAAACAAATGTAAAGGTACATGAGTTGAGCATAATCATGGTGATTATTATTTAGTTATCCAATAAAATAAAATTATCAACGGTGAGACTTGAATGTGACTCTGTACTACACAAAATCAAATATTGGACAAAGAAAATCTGAGAAAGAAAGAAAAAAAAAAAAAAAAAAAAGGAAATTGATTAATTTAACTTGCTCCATCCTTGATCCTATCTAATTCATCTCGATGAACAATCATAGTTTCCTTGATTAATTTTAGTCATTAATAATTTGTTTCCTTTGTTTTATCAAGTGAAGAAAAATACCAACGACTCTATCTTCTCGATTTCCGTCTCGGCTACTGATTATGGGGTAGAATGACTGGTATAGTCTGTTGAGCACCAGGTGGTGGTTGGGGTTGCAAATACTGCATATGCTGCGGTGGAATTCCTAGATGATGGGGAGGAATGAGTGGACACATTATTGGATAACTTGGTGCGTGACCCTGCGGCGGTGGTTGTGGATATGATGGCTGTGGAGTACCCGGTGGATTGTATGCACCAGGTGTATGTGGTGGATTTGGATTTGCTGGTGATTGAGACTGACTCTGTTGTTGTTGTCCAACGTGCTGATGGGGATGTCCATGAGGCCCAATGTACTGGATTCCTGGATTCTGGGGACCTGGTGATTCGTGATAATGTGGATGTGGCGATGCCATGTGTGGTGGTGGTGGTGCCTGAACCATCCGTACCATTTGTTGATAAGTCGGTTGACCTGGATAAGGCACCTGGAAAGATGGATGCAGTGGTCCTGGTGCCAGTAGTGGCTGACCAGTTGCTGCTGCAACTTGCATCTGTGATGCTATGTCTGGTGCACGGTGTTGCATCATCGGCACTGAAATTATTTCATTTGAATGTTTAGTTAACTATTTTTTTAGCAAATTCAATTGTAATATTTAAATCAATTTTTCATTGTTTTGCATTACCTAGATATTGACCCTTTCGGAATCTGGTACCAGCTTGGACCTGTTGCTGGGTGAAGGCTGTAGGTGGTTGACTCGTCATAACATAGGCTGGTGCCATAACAACAGTGGGTGTTTGCATTGTAGAGTACTGGGGTGTTTGTGGTGTGTGTGGTCTGCTTGGGGTTGGTGTGCTTGGTGAACGCTGTAAAATCAATTTTTATGAAAGAATTTTCATTAAATTCAATATATTAAAACCAATGATTTTTGAATAATAAAATATGTATCTACTTACAGGAGTGAAAGGTTTGGCATTTGGATTAAACTCCTTAGCATTGGGATTGAGTGTTGACTTCTTGAAGGCAGTGGTGATTTTTTCAACAGCAGGCTCAGTAATATTCTGTTGCATCGGTGGAGTTGTTTGTATAGATTGGGGTGGTGTTGTAGGCCTCACAGAAACCGGACCAGGAGGTGGTTTGCTTGTGACAATAGGCTCCTCCTGCAATTGAGGTGTCTGATGCACTGTCTGATGAATGGATTGAGCTGGTATTACCGGTGTCTGCTGGTGAATGGGCTGATGATGACTCTGTGGAATTGTCTGTTGGGTATTTGCCTCTTGATGATGAACTTGTTGCTTTCTAGACATGAGTGGAGTGTCCTGAGAATTTGAATCAGGGAGTTTAAAATCTGATGAAAATTGTCGTAACTCATGGGGCTCATCACGTCCCCTTGATGTTGAAATTTTTCTGTGATCTGGCTTTGGAGGCATTAATTCCCCTCTCTGATTCTCCAATGAATTTTGTTGTTGAAGTGGTGTATGGGGATTGTGAGGACCATGAGGAGGATGAGAAGAATGAGGGGTATGAGGTGGTGGCCCCTGCTGATGTGAACTAGTGACAGTATTAGATTGTGGAAATGGAGCAGGTGGAGCTTTGTCAACCTGATAGAGTTGCTGTCGTCCTGGGCGTTCACGTTTATCAATATTGAGCTTATTTGGAGGTGGCTGCTGAGATTGAGATGGTTGTGATGGCTGAGGCTGGCCCTGTTGTGGTGAAAAACCAATGTGTCCTTGTTGCGGAGGAATAACTGGTATTGATGGTGGTGGTTGAGTTACGGGAGGTGGTACAAATGGTGGAGGTGTATTATACTGTACAACAACACCACTTGGTGGCATTCCCATATTGTGAGAACCTGGATGCTGTCCTTGCTGCTGCTGCTGCTGCTGCTGCTGCTGTTGAACTGGTGGATGTCCAGAGGGGCCAACAACTGGTAAACTACCTGTTTGTGATGAATTAATATTTGTCGATGGAGCTGGCTGATTGAACTTACCAGTTCCTGGACTGGGTGATGGTGTTGGTGGATTTGTTTTTTGATATTTACCACTGTTTACACTATTACGTTTTTGTGGAGGTACATATTTACCATCATTGGCAGGCCTTGTTACTGATGCAAAACGTTCCTCTTCATCACCATTCTCCAAATCAAGACGTGCCTTGTGATTTGGCTGTGTCTCAATTTCATGAGCAATTTCTGCTGCTTTTTGCTCCTGCTCCTTAAATTCCTTGGTCTCTTTACGCTGTAGTTGCAGTGTATAGCCAGACAGGGACGGTTCAAATGTCGATTGGACACCATAAATTTGCTCATTCTTTTTAAACATCTCGTGAGCATCCCAACCATTTGCTGTACTGTCTAAATCATATTCATCACCATTCATTGACATTGGTGCATCCCATGGTTCCAATTCCTTCTCACCTATCATTCCATTAAATTTACTAATTGCTGTATCAGTCTGGAACGTATCTCTTATAGCATAATCAAGATCCACATCTTTAGCTGACATTGTTATTATATCCTGTGGTTTAAATATCAATTTTTCAACAACAGTGTCAACACTTATTTTTCCTGAATTATCAACACGATGTGCCATCTCAAGGACTACCTCAAATTGACTTGAGAATGTACGAAATATACCCTCATAGAGAGAACCATTTTGGGTTTGAATCTGTAATTTTTAAAAATATCACTTTTAAAATGTAATTGAGCTTCAAGACGCAATTCATGTGTCATTTTAAGGTTTTTACCTGAACTATATTACCAACATGACTTGTCACAGCGTGCATAAAGTGTGCATTGTTGTACACACCCTCAGCTGCTACTGGAGTCCTTTCCTGGGGACCCCGGGCCCGCGGGGACCTGTAAATAACAAAAATTCACAAACTTGTATCATCAATTTCAACTTTTTAATCATTAAATACATTCCTTTACTACAATGATGACATGTTCAGTGAATATATCAATACGAACCTTGTAGGATTGGCACGATTCTTTCTCTTGTTATTCATTCTGTTACCAGACGATGTATCTTCGCTACTGTATCGCGAATATTTATCGCCAGTACGCTGAGCGCCTTCTCGTTTCTTAGTGGGGACCGGAATTTTGACAATTTTACCGTACACCCGTTGTATCAAAAAAATTGTCTTTTCAGTCAACACAAATAATAATTATAATAACAATGATTATCTCCACTCGTTGATACAATTCGTCTATTTTCCTCTAAATATGTAGTGCGTTCCAGCTTTAGTATACCCTGAAAATCTCCTTTTTTGTTAAAACAACTGGATGAATTTTCCAACGAGAAATTTTATTAGTTTTTTTTTTTTTTTTCTTCTTTTTTTCTAGGTTATACTGGTGACGCGCCTTTGGGGTGTGTACATATAGTACCGTTTAGAGAAGAGGCGCGCGATAATTTAGAAGATGCAAAAATTTTATCTACTTTTTTTAATAAAAAAAAATTGGTAAAAATAACAAAAATTTCACTCATAAACGAACATTTATTATTCTCCCCTGATATGACTCCAAAAGTAATAATCGAGGCTAATCAAACTTTTCTCACAATTTGTGATTAAAAAATAATAATGAATGATATTTGAGAAATGAAAGCAACATAGAGGGAAAAGAGTAATTAATGAAGAGAGAGAGAGAGAGAGAATATTTCCTTAATTGCCCGTTTTTTTATTTTTTATGTTTCGTGTCGAGTGACGTAACACTCCACTCTCTCTCACTCTCTTTGTCTCTCCTCCTTTATTTTTCTCAAACAAAACGCCAATGTCCTCTTTCTTTTGTACTGTACTAGAACGATTAACACACACTCTCTCTCTCCCTCAATCGTCGTTATTCTACCTGTCTCTTTGCATTCGACGTTGTCGTTGACGGGTGTCGTTTTTAACCGTTCACCTTAATACTAAAATTTATTAATCCACTGGATCAACAATTACCAGTTTAATATATTCGCGTATTAGAACGCGTCAGTGGTGTTTGGTACAACACCCCACACGATTATAATATTTCCAATCGCCGTTTTATCGAATAATACACAATTTAATCAACATGTGGCGAACGGGGAGTGTATAAACTCTCTTGTGTGTGCCAAAAAGCCCAAGTTACATGTAACACGACAAATTATTATTTCTCTCTGTCTATCTTTGCACAGTGAATATTATATATGCAAGCCTGTTCCATTTCCCCCTTTACAACCAATGGTTTTTTCTCTTCAGCCAATAGAATGAGCTCTTTAGCATGAGTTCCATGGGAATTTGCCAGAGGGACGCGCGCTCACGCTACAGTTTATGTTTATTTTATATATCATATTTTATTATTTTCTCATTCATCATTTTATTTTGTTGATTCAGTGACAGTCGGATGACTTGGTGATGGAGAAATATTTTTTTTGGAGCAATCACTTTTTTTTATAAAAAAACACTGAAATGTATTGGCACACGGGAGGCGAAAACTAACCTAACCCTTTGGGATTATTGTTGCCGCGGATTTGGTTCAAGTTTATACTGGGAATGGTATTTTTTTTGAATTATTGTATGGTGTTACTCAGGTAAGATAGTTAGTTATAATATTGGAATAATTATTGTCTCTTTTGGGGAGTGGGGTTGTTGACTATTCAATGATGGATAATTCAGGGACGAATTGGTAAAACTGTTTAAGTCGATTTCATCCTAGGATCAGTTTTTGATAGATATCTTGGAATCTATGGGAGATGGAGATATTTTTATAAGGACCTTTTTTGTATCTCTCATTTTACTCTACAAAAAAGGTTATAATAAAAATTTCGTTATCTCCCTTAGATCCCGAGATATTCATCGAAAACTGACGCCAAGATGAAATCGACTTACCAATTCACTACTTAATTGTCAAATGTATAAAATTCTTCAGTCAATTGTTTGATTATATGTTGATATGCACTCCCTGCGAGGCATCTAGAGTCTTTTAGGATATGGAGTGGTCGAGGGAATAATGTTCAACTGCGGAGTCAGAGTTAGAAATGAAAATCTCATCTTTTCCCAGTAATTTTGGACTTTACTGTCTGGACTCTTGGACTGGACGAGAGAATTAAAGATTTGCTCACTCTTGAAAATGGGCTGAAACGAGATTTTTTTTCGGTAGAAATTATGATACTCCCTCATCAATTATTCTGTATATTTTAATGAATTCACCTCAGATCTCGATATCAAATTATGATCAAAGATGGCATACAATAAATGTCAACTCAAAGATCGATAATTCGTAGAGAAAAAAAAAATAGAATTCACTGTTTTACGAGTAATTAATTCCTTGTTTACAAGTCAATAAGAGTCAATGAGAAATATTTCAACACTTTAATAAGAGAAAAAAAGAAAATAACAATACAAGGTCAATAATTGCTCGGGTATCATCATTCCGTGATTCATTACAAAAATTCGAGGTTCAAATTAATTAATTTTATCGACTATTCAAGGCTATTTTGTTGATATTACTCACTATAATCTTTATCTTTAACACTTTCACACCATCACATTAGTATTTATTTGTAACAAGTAATGAATATAAATAATATATCTTGAGTTCAATTGGAGATGATCAATCGGTACGTTTCAGCCGTCTACGTCTGTCATCCTCAATATCATAAATGACATTTAGTTTTCGAATGATGGTTTTTGCACGATCGGTGATGAAACTGTCAACTTGACCAAGAACATTAACTAATTGGATCATTTTCGCAAATCCACGATTCAATTTTTCTGTGCGGTCTGAAGAAGCCCCTTGTTTTTCCACAATATTGACTGGTAGAGATTCAGTCTCCAACAGGATCTTTGAGACCTTCTCCAAGAGTTGTTTATCGTCTTTAGTAAACTCTTCGCTGGCTATAACTATCGAAATCTACGGATAAATCACTCAATTTTATTTTTACACTGAGAGTAAAATTTATTATTTCCAAATATTTCATTTTTGCATTATAAAACAATTGATCAGGAAGTCTTTCATGTTCATTTCGAAATTCCAAAAACTTACCATCAGTATTATCGTAAAACTCACGAATTTCACGTTCCAGGAAGTCATTATTATCTTCAAATAGTCGTTTAGATTAATTATGTTGACTCAATGATTTTTATTTGCTTGATGTGTACTGAGTATGAAAAAATTTTGTACTGAATTTAATTCCCAATCAAATGAAAATATGCTGACTTATAGAATTTGTATTACGAGACATTTTTGTCACATTTACCTCGAAAATCGCTGAATTTTCATTCTTCGATTTAGATCATGAAATGAGAGAATGACGAATAATTATTGAGATTTAAAATATAATGCATCCTTTGTATTTCTTTCGTAAATCCCGACGAAATTCCATTAATTTCTTTATATGGGATTTTACTACTTTGAAATCTTCATGGAATTGATGAAATTTTGGTGTTTCATGGCTTATAGATATTCTTCGGACCTACAAAGAAGAAATACAAAATACAAAATTCAATGTAAAACGGTCTGAGTCAAATAAGGGCCGTTTATTGATGAATATCTCGAAATTTATAAGAGATAGCGAAATTTTTATGAAAACTTTTTTGTAGCTTTCATTGCACTCTCCAAAAAAGGTTCTCATAAAAATTTCGCTATCTCTCGTAGATTTTGATTTATTGATTGATTCAACAAACCTGTCTCACAGGAGGGTGATATTTGAGAACTTCAGGCTTCAATGGATCAGAAAATTGAACGACAAATGTCAAAAATAAGAAAAAATATATAAAGCGATGAAACTGATACATTTTCTTCCTTCCTCACTCATGAAATAATGATATAAGAATTATTTATTATCTGTTTTGATTCACCGGAACAGAGGAAATTTTGTAATTATCAATGCTTTCATTTCCGGATGTGAAAAATTACATTAATGCAAGTAAACAATCGAATAAGTGAGACTTCAGTTACATCTCGCGGATCGCAACGAATCCACGGGTATTGTTATTTACGACAAAAGTTGAAAAATGAATTATCGAGGGATTTTCTTCATAATTTCTTTATTCATAGTTCTGACATTTCACGACGTAAGTCATACATCTGCATAAATTTTATCAATTAATTTTGTATCTCATTTTATAATTTTTTATAAACACAATTCAAAAAATTTTTATTTCATTTCAACAAGTGAATAAATAATTTCATGATTTAACCATTAATTTTTTTTTTCTAATGACAGCAAATTGCAGCAGCCCCATCGGCATGTTGTTTATCATGCATGAGACCAGACAATAGCCAGTACTGCAACCCCTGCAGTTTTCTCACCACCAAAGTCATCAGAGGAGTGATTAAATTTGCGTCATTCATCCTTGAATGTCTTCCAATGCTTGATTCCATGGAAACGTCATTGCCAAAAATAGTCGCTTATAAAAAACGTAATTATTGCATACGAAAGCCAGACTTGTCAGTGGAGTGTGAGGTTTATTGATTGATTGTAAGACTCAAAATAGAATAATATTTTTCACCATCAATGCAAATTTATTATGAATAAAGATAAAATGAGATAAATTAATTTCTTTTATAAATTGAGATTCATATAAACATCTATTTGAAGCACATCCTCAAAGTTTGAAAAGTTATTGAAACAAAAAGTACAGATGAAAAAATTATGGCTTTGGTGCCTCAGTGACGGCCAATTGTCGCAGCTGAGCATCGAGATTATTGGTAGTCTTGACGGCGATTTCGACAGCCTGTTTAGTGAATTTGGCAATATCCTCCTGAACCTTTTCCGAGTTTTTGCCAATTTCTTTAGCAGCTTTGTTGGACTCCTCAACGAGAATATTGAGACCATTTGTCAATTTAGTTCCAAGTTCTTTGGCTTGCTCTTGGGCATTTGGAATTTGTTTATTGATATCATCAACAACATCACTAAATTTGCTCTTCAATCCATCCCAAGCTTGCTGGATTTCTGGGCTCTTTGCCTTGACCTAATGTCACATTCAAACAAATCATTTATCGTTATCGCATTCGAATGAAATTATATATTTTTATAAAATCCCAACTTACATCTTCGGAAACCTTGTTGAGTAACTCTTGAAGATTATTAGCAAAAGTGGTGCTCTGAGTTTTGATTGATTCCAGAGTAGTCTTGCTATCCTTGTCAAAACGATCGGAAATTTCCTTTCCGAGATTGGAGATACCAGCCTTAGCCTGTTCAATCAAATCCGACAATTGAGCTGGTTGAGCGGCTGCTGGAGCCTCACCTGCTGGTTTTGCCAGGGTGATGGCTACACAGCCAAACACAATAATTGCACAAGCACCTTTCATTTTTTTTTAATATAAAATTTGTAATTTATCGAAACCTTTTTTGTCAACAAACGACAAACGACTGATGCAATCTTTATATTTTCCTCCTTCTTTTATACTATGTGTTATCTGTAAGACCGGGGGCAAAGTGCTGGATATCATCGAAGCTCCCTCAACTAACCACGAAATCTTTCATGCTCTCTTCACATATTCTGTGAGACCTCACGTGTTGTTTTCATAATTTTGTTGAATTCATGCGTTTTTATAATTGGGAATATTCATTTGATTGGGAATATTCATTTGATATCCTCAATAATCATATCGTGTGACTAAAACCAAAAGGTCATATATGCCAAAATTCTATTTTCTCAGGTATCTAATGCCAGAAGGTCGTATATCCACACATTTTCACGTTTTGTGGACAATAGCGTTTTTATATCCAGTGTATATTGGAGATGTGGCCATCTGATTATAGGTTTTATTGTAAAAAATGACTCTCACTCAAAGGCAAATAGTTGTCAATATTCAATTAATTGATTTTAAATACAACCAATAATGGGGTAAAATTGTTACGCTCTCCTTTCAAAATATTTGAAATGTTTTTTTGTGATTTTTTTTCCATTATTGTTATCGGACAGTCCAATATGCTCACAATGATGATATCCACTCTCAACATTTGATGGCGTCCATATTGTCCCAAATTCCTTCAAAATCTCAAGTATGAACTATTATAAACTATTCTGTTGCACGGACCATTTTGCCCCATTATATCATCAATGCAGAGGAAATTGATTATTAAAAGCTAGTATATATAATTTAAAATGGAAAATGCAAAATTGGATACATGACCTTTTAGTTTTAGATGAATAAATTTAATGATTCACCTAAAAACAAAAGGTCATACATCCATTTATGCTTTGGATTTAAGACTTTTTGACTTTTAGTGGAAGGCATTTTGCATTTAATATCTGTGACTTGATGCTTTTTCTTCTCAAAAATCAAAATTACCGAAATAATTTTTTGTTGCCTGCAGTATCTAAAATCTCCTAGTGAGTCATCGTGTTGAGAGAGTAAGGGTCATTATCGATCGATATTACATCATCAGATCATTACATTAGTCAATTGCATTGGTTTCCTACATCTTCTCCCGCTGAAAGGAAAAACCTTGAAGTTTTACTACGGAATTAAAACTCTATCATATCACTCATTCGTCCTTGATCCATTATCGTTGCAGGGATTCTATTTGAAAGAGAAGACAATGGAAAATATGGCCTCGTGTTTGATGATTCGTCTAGTAAACATCTCAGATCTCCCAATTAATAACTGACGAAACTATTTCTCCAATAGAGACCCTTGACCCCACCCTGATAAAAAAATGGATGGGAATGGAAAAATTCATGTTTAGAAAAAAAATATTATGCATTTTCGAAAATTCTTTATTACCAGCAATTTCACAGCATCGCTTTTGCCATTGAAAAACAAATTTTTAATAATTTTCACATGTATCTATTAATTGATTCTAATAAAAGAATAGTACAATTCCATGATTTATGCAGCTGGAGCGGCAGCTTCATCCGTTTTAGGGATGAGTTTACTGGCTTCCTGTTGTACTTTTTGGACAAATTCCTGGCCTTGCTTTACAAGATCCTGAACCTTGGGATCCTTGGAAATATTCTCAAGACCTTGTTTGACGGTCTCATAAAGTTTATTAAATTCCTCTTGGATTTTATTGGTACTTGGTTCCTCCTGGGCTGGAGCAGTCTGAATGAAAGGATGAGTTATTTAATTATTTTCTTCAGTTACGGAAAAAAAATTTAATTTACACTTACCTGGCTGAGGCAGACGAGAAAGGCAATTGCCATAACGATCAGGAACCAACGTGCCATTTTGATATTTTTTATTAGTCGAAGAGAGAAAGAACTTGACTCGGAGAGACTGTCGAAGCTAACTGATGACAAACGCTCTGGGGTTTTCTAGTTAACGCCGAGCGAGGGAGAGATTATTTGATAAGAAGTTCAAAGATCGTGAGCTGTTATGTTCACAGTTCTATACTTGATTTTTTTTACTCAAATACTTGTTGCGTATGTTATGGAGCACAATACTATGATGAAAACCACACGAGAGGCCACATTATATGTATACCGTGGAAAATGTTAAACTTTATACAAATTTAATGAGAATGACTTTCTATATTCTTATCGAGTGATAAACTTTTTGAATTTTTTCTACTGGTCTTCCTAATCGATATTTCCATTTTTTAGAATTTCATACATTTCTTTCTGCATTTATCCTTTCAAGTAAATTAGTTCATGATTCAATAATACATCTGGAAATTCACCAATTAAATGAGATGATTTTTTCTTTTAAATTTTATTCCTGTTGAACCAGTGCTATCACTGATTGACATCCGCCTCGTGATTACAACTTCAACTGGCAAAATATTGCGATATTGATGGGTGATAATGCGGAATAATTATGTCAACTGCAAGAGTAAATTATTTCTTATATAACCAAACATAATTTATCAATTTTCTTGATGATTTCATATAAAGTATTGATACATATTAAAATATACATTCATGAATTTTTTAGATGAATATAAAATGTGGGTATTTTTTCTTTGAATTTTATATGCAAGTTGTTATTCCAGTTGAATCTCTGGACGATCTTGTACGTCTTAATTCAGCTTTTGTCGATGAGTGAAAAGTATCAAGAATTCCAAGAATCAATTCAATGACAGGTCGATGATGAGGTGTATCATACCGTTTTATTCTTTGTGAGTGAGATATCTCAATCGATCCTTCAGCCGATATTTCAACTGCGTTCCCCATCGGTATGATGATCAAACATCCTACCAAGATTTTGAGTAGAGTTATTCTCTCCAACACCACCATTTTTACAATAAAAAATAACTTGGGAAGGCTCGAAAAAAAAGTGATTACATATGAACGTACGATCAACTGCTCATTACTTATAAGACTATCGGCAAATCAAAACAAATCGCATCAGCAAATTTTCTGTAAATTATACTCTTTGACCTGAATTAAATGACGCAAAAGTAGGTGAACAATTTAAATGTGAAACGCAATAAAATGACATGCAAATTGGTTATTCAGTAATACTTTATTTATACATTATCGAGAATAAATTAATAAATGAATCATTTAATTTGACAATTTAAATTGTCTATTACCCATTAAACTCAACACCACTGAACTGATAATTATATTGATGACTCGTCCAATAAGAGCAGCTGGTTTTCGAAAATCGATGGCTATTTAACATCGCCAGAGGACAATTATGATTTGTTGTTGTGGCCAAAGTTCGCTGATCACAATTAATGACAAATGAAAGATCTTGATAGTTTTTTTGTCATGTCCGGCGAATGAGAATGTTGACCAGGAGTCCTGGACGTCCAATGGAAGGATTATACTTGGATCTACTATTCCTGAAGACATGAAAGCAAAGAGTTAAGGAAATACAGTTGAAGCTAAGACAGCTCATAATAAACAGGTACTTGGACTCACGTGTTCATCATATTCTTCATCAATGTCAAGCTCATCGGAAGGGTCTGAGGAAGCTTCGGAGGCTGAGGGGGCAGGAAGAGATGCGTCTGCACCATTTGCCGGTCCATTGAAGTCATCCGTTGGCGGTCTCAGGGGATTACTAAAACCTTGAAATGCTGGGGAGTTTGCAGCGGGTGCGCCTCCTCCATTTACTTGTGCGTTGAAGCTATCCGTTACTGGTATCATGAGGCCACCTGATCCATAAGGGACACTACTTGATGATTGACCACCAGAGGAACTCGTGTTACCCTGAGTAGAACTGGAGCTTGGTTCGGAAAAATATAGAGTCGCAGGTCTCTCATTGTTCTGAGAAGCATCAGTTTCGGTGTTCGAATTAATTGCACTGCCGAAGAAGATACTGGCTAGAATATTGCTTGGTTTAAGCAGGGAGGAGGAAGAACAGCTAGCTATATTGGTAGGATTCGAGGCTGTACGAGCAGATGGAGAATCCGCACTAGATATGAAATAACTCGGAGTGTTTCGGCGTTCCCTAGAATAATAATCATAGAACGGAACATTTTCCCTATAGGAACGTTGATTGATTGGACGCGGCAGAAGTGTTGGAGCATATAAAATTCTCGGTGAACTTGACCGAGATTTTTTTTTACAGAGACAGCAGCCGTTTTTGAACTTGTTGAGAAGACCATGTTTTTTATGAGCCTGTCCTCCTTCATAAGGTGTCATTGAAACTGCTGATAACCTAGGTGCGATGACCGGCTGAAAATAAGGATTCATTATCCATGAACGAGGCTGTGCTCGGTCTGGTGCTGAGTTGAGTTCATAATTATAATCTGGTGAACCACGTGGAGATGGAGCGCTAGAGCCTGATGGGGTACCCATGGATACGCTGATTTTTCCTGATGGAATAGCAAGAGATGCTAGATCGCCAAGTGATGAGGTCAGACTCGCTGATTTGCCCATCATTGCAGGAATCCATGACTTACATTGTGCCACTTTGTTGAATTTAGCTGCAGCTGCGTTGAGTAATTTACAAGAAGAATCTGGAGAACCCAAGCTTGGGGGTGACACATTGTGTGCTGTATCTTGGTGAAACCAGGGCCGCCCATACTGGATTGTTGGATCTGATGGTAGTAACACCTGGCTTAATGGCTCTTCTATAATATTATCCGGTTGCATTAATTCATATCTAGAATTGAATAACGTTGGCACAGGGCCTGCTATATCTTCTTTTTTTGCGGATAATGCCTGATGCTCATTCTCAAATTTGCATGAACCTGGAGAGGTGCATAACCATGGGATCATTGGCCTACATGATGCACAGCCTGTTGTACCTGGTCCAGTTTGCATCACTGGTGGCTGCGGAAACCCAGAATTGTGTGAGTTTGGATAGTTGAGTTGCCATTGACGACGTGACGGAGTTTGTCCAGAGCTTGTTATTATACCCGTTTGAGGCGGTATTATTGGCTTTGACAGAAACCCATTGTTAACTGACGGTGGAGGCCTGAACGGCGGGGCAAAATTCACTGTCGATGGTCTACGGCCATATTCTTCAGAAGCAGTTACGAGAGGGTCAATATAAACTGTAGTGTCATCCCTATCTGGTAGGAGGGACCCATAGACGGGTAGCGAAAATAGAGGATGATTTCTGAGTTTGCTGCATAAACCACCATTTTCGTGAATAGTGAAGAGTGAAGTTTTCAAAATAGCCATAATTTTCATCAGTAGAATTGGAACTTGCCGGATGAGGTCGCACAATAAATGAAGAGTCTTGAATTTTTCCGCTATAAAATCACTCTTAACTGAGCTCTGCTCGTCCCAAGTGGCCAAACCTTCACGGGTTGACACAGTTGGAAATACGGTCTGACTTGAACTTGGTGGACATGCATAGAGATTGTCAAATTTCGAAGCACGAAGTAATGCCATTTCATTCTCCATCACTAGAATTTTTTTCTTAGCTTTTTCATTGGTACACAGCCAATCTTTAATTATTCCAAGTAACTCCAGAACATGGTTATGTAGGTTTGATATGCAACAAGAAATCTTATTTGTTGGTACTGAATATGAAATAGCATCACCGACGCTCTGTAATTGCTCAGGTTCATTAACAACGACTTGTATGAGCCTTGGTAAATGATCCACGAAAGACTGGAATTCGTTGCCTGTTATGATTAAACTTCTATTTGCTGCTGATGCCTTTTCGTTTAATAATTCGTCTTTTTGAGGTCCCAAAGACATTTCGCTCTTCAAATTTGAAAATGATAATTTGGTGTATTCTATCAGCATTTTCAGCTCATTAACGATTTTCGTGAAACATCCTGTTATTTTTGAGGTAAAGCTCGATTTTCCGTAGTCACAGGTTGATGCATCAGGATTACTTAGTGCTAGACATCTAGTCTCTGGTACAGTAGCTGAACCACCTGATTTGTCAGTTGAACCACTTATAGAGAACGATACATGGCGCTTTTTATGTAATCCATCTGCCGAAACCTGAAAAGTCCAGAAATCTGATAAGTCGAGAAATTCTTTAAATTGTATTGATCACCTTGAACTATATTGATCCCTAATTATTTAAATACCTGAGGAATATCTCTATCATCACGTGATGCAGTAGTTTGCTCTTCACCATTTGATAATTCAGCTGTAGTCTCAATTGTACGTATTTGTCTTTTTATTTCTCTTATTTCTTCCTCTCCTACACTAGGATTTGGAAATTCATGCTCCCCCAATTCTCCTACTTCAGCATACGATTGACTGATAAAAGATCCAAAGATCAGAACAACCAAACCCAACACTAAACTCATTGGGACCCTCATCGTGGACTTACTTAGGCACACTGATTCCAAAAATCTTCCAGACTGAGTTCATATAGTCGTTCTTGCTGAACAATAAAACTGATATGTCACGTTGGATCGTGTTGGTGAATACCAACATCATGATTGGATCTCTTATCTACCTGATCATCATCTTCAGTGTTTGATACTCAAAATTACTTCCGTGAGTTTACGTGCCTCTCGGTCAAAAATAACTTTCAAATAAAAAAAATTCAGACTGACGGCGGTGGTTAGAGCGGAGGGTTGGCACGCAGACGACCCGGGTTCGATTCTCCTTTGGTGGGGGGGGATTGGAAAGCTCTGATTTCACAGTTTCCACTGTTCAAATGGAAGTTTCGCAAGAGACAACTGTACCTGGTCAGGTTTTCCTCGATTGAGGTTTTCAGGTTGAAGCGAAGGGAACAAATCGTAAAAATCCGAGAGGGTATACGAGTGGAATAGTAAAAAAAAATTCAGAAATTGATAATATTGCATTACTACGTTTTATTCATCAAACTCATCGACAAAATACATTTTATTCAGTGATCGTAAGAGTATCATTTTAATTCCTGTTATTTCAATCATCTAAGTAGGACATGAGCAAGAGCCGTAAGCATTAGTTACTAGACGAGATTGAATTGCACAAGGAGAGACCATCGTATTCGAAGTAGTACCGTCGGGATGTACAACCTTATCAATGTTTGCAAACAATCCCTTAAGGAGTTTCGGTGGCTTTTCCGCTCGTAGCTCGACATCCTGCAAAGCTGGATCCAACACAGAAATGGGAAGAGTTCCAAGGCCTTGTGCTCCTCTATCTACTGCGTCAATTTGGATATGCATTCTAGAAGTAACATTGAATATTTCAAATTAATAGGAATGGAACGGTACCATGAAAATTAAATTATAGGTTTTCAGCGAAGGATTCAAAAAAGTTTCATTCAGACAAGGAAATCAACTCCAAGCAGAAAGAAAATTTTTTTCAATCAAGGAAGAAGAATATTTTTCCTCAATCGAGGAGATTGAAAGTTGTCAGTGATGTTATTGAAGAATCAGGGTCAGTTCAACCCGAATTCGAAAAAGAGAGGATCTGTTTCTTCTCAGTAGTTCTCAAGATGAGAAACTCTTCATTAGATGGAATTATTTTCTGTTACATCTGGAAGGACGATATTTTTTTTTCTCCATTTGTTTGAACGTCTCTTTCTGAAATTTCGTCGGAAACTTATTCAGGCAACTGATCAAGACTTTTTATCTGTAAGTTAATTGATAAACCCACTGCGCCAAACTACCGGCAAGGACGATATTTATGAGTTGGAAACAAAATATACTTGATTAGGAAGAAAATTCTCTCTGTGCACTTATCGATCAACGAAACGTAATTTCTGGATTGCTTACGAAGGTTTTTTGAAATCACCAAGGCCCATACGAAAAGCAGGTTGTGAATTAATGGGCTCCTCAATAGTTGTATCAAACACCCTTTGAGAAGTTGAAGTCGACTCAACAGAGAGCGGTACAAATGACTCAAATCCATAAGTTTTTCCCGTGTAACGATCTTGCGGTTGCGGTTTCTCAGCCTCTACCTTGGGTACCTAGATAAGATGAAGATTAGCGAGATATTGAATCAAATGCGAGAACAATTGCATAATTTCTGAAAAATCACGTTACCTCGATTGCAATGGCAAGCGGTCGCTGAACTGGTTGGCGCGCACAATTCATGATATCTACTTTATCTCTACAGGGTGCATCGCAATGATTTAAGGGTGTTGTCCTCACCAACGAGAGCAGTGTGCCAGACAGAAGTATTTTAATCCACAGCAGCATCTCTGTTATACTCCGTCAGTATCAAAGACTGTATATCAAGAAACTGTCTGGATGCATACATTGTCCAAGGTATAGGATACTTATTCGATTTTTTAATTTCCTGTTTTTCTGCGGAAAACGACATTATTTGCGTTTCAATTATACAATTTCACTTCCGTAATACATCCGCACATTTCGCAATTCCGCTTCAATGATCTCAAGATTGTTGACATTGAATATGGTGATGTTGAAGGATGAAAAAGTTGTTGCAAGCGCATATAGGACGTTCCCGGCAATTTGGAGAGTTTCTTAAAAATTATATTTTAATACGTATTTTGAGTACAACTTCCGCCTGAGCGGAGTTCATTGATTCAATGAATGTATCAAATGTCATTCATTCAGTTATCAAAATATTTCTAGAAATGCAATCAAACCTTCCAATTATTCCATTTTTGCAATTTCTAATTTCGACTGGAAATGATGTAGGATTGTGTGAAACGGAAAAATACGAAGTTTGGAGTCAATATCCGTCTGTGTGGGTGTCCACTTGAAGGACACTTTTTCGTAAATTGAATAATTAGTTGAGGAAAACAATTCCAAAAAATGTTGGTATTAATCAGACCTAGTTTTCTGTGCGAAGATTTCAGCTCAATCAATTCAGTAGTTATTGAAGAATAATGATTCGTTTTCAAATAGATTTTATGGCCATTTTTCAGTTTTTTGTATGGATATGGTCATGAAAAAAATCTCCAGAAAACCATTCGGAAGCCCATCATCAATTGATTGATGAAAAGCAAACAAAGTAGGCGGTAGAGAGATGCGGTTGTAGATTTGTGACTGCAGATTTGCGGTTAATCCATTATTTTCATCCACAGGAACTATTTTTATTGAAATCATTACTTCCATCACTACTCCAGCTACCTCATTAATTAATTAAATCGGTTGAATCGTTTTTGAGATATTGAATGAAACATATAAACATATCATAAAAGACAAAAGTAAAATTTCAATTTTCTAAAAATTTGAATTATGATTTAAAAAAATGAAATTCATTGTAAAAGATGACATTTATCTGGATAATATTACACTATACTAATGCTTTCAGCTTTTTTTTTTCTTACAATTCTCAAAGTGTTAATCCACAGAGTCATTACTTTCTTCAGAAAAAAAAAATCATTGATGGGTAGTTCGGCAGTTGGAACGATCAGCGAGTAGCACCATATGGCCGGATCTTTCTTTCCTTGTTCTCCCCTTCGTAAAATTTGGACAGATATACATATCGTCCTGCGTTCTGCCCTCGGCGCAAGTTTACGAGCCGATGACAAGCGCGCTTTAGAGTCGGAAGCAGAGGGTGAGTAATAAATTTTATTGAGGCAGTTTGTGTACGACACAAGCCTTGGGACAGCACCACACTGAGGTTTACTTACAAGCGTTGCCATCATTTTTTGCCTCTCATTAATTCCCTTCCATCTCTGCTACTCTACACACGAGAGTACAGTAAACTTTTCTCAGGAGATATTTTTGTAGACAAACAAAATACTGGGAAATTGAATTATGTCTTAATTCATTCAGTAGGTAATGGTATGGTCTTGGAAAAAATTGAGAAACTGTATATGTCTCAAACGCATATGATTTCAAATAATATTAGACAATTATTCATCGATGCCAATTTATTGACTGTTCACATTCTACGAATTATTGACAACATTTCTATGATAATCTGGAGGACATCGACTAGATGAAGCGATATTTATAATCGCCCGTGATGGTCCCCTATCAGCCTTCTAATTCAAAATGTCTACCTACATGTATCTAGTAGTTTTTTTACGCTGCTTATGGGCAACCCTTCGCTTCAGCTGCTTTAGCCCACGATTCGGTCAATAGTATCCTGTCAGTGTTAGATTGGCTAAATGGGATTATAGTGTCTCCCGGATTTAGACAATTAGTAGTTAGACTATCGCCTTCTTCGGAATTGTAATCATCAACAACTTCCTCTTCAGCCCGTAGAACAGCCTTGTTATTGCTTTTGAAATGGACAGTTCCTGGTTCATAACCGGGAAGGGTCTCGCCAAGAGGTTTGGAAAAATGGCCTCCATCATATCCCCTGAGAGACGAACGAGAGATTGCTCTGGATGAGGAACGAGGTAAAAACGCTTTAGGCTTTGCTTCCGCTGGTCCAAATCCCAAGGCACTGTTGTAAAGAAATTCCAGGATTAAGTGACAGATAGTAAAACAGATGGAGATTATACTTATTGGATGATATTCGTAGATAGAATTAGTTACCTATAAGTGATGGAAGGACTAATTTCTGTATTGCTATTGAAAGTCGACTGTTCTTGCTCCAATTGCTCTCTCTCCAAGGCCTCCTGCTCATCAACTTCATCTTGATTGTCGATGTAATCTTGATGACTTTTGAAATTAACATGAGCAGGTGGGACTTTCAGTTCTACAATTGGTTTATCAAAAATATGCAGCCTCTCCTCAGGAACATTTTTCTCGACAATTTGCTCACGTCCGTCAGTAGGGGTTTTTTTGTGTCCAAAATACAGTGATGATTCAACTTCAGGTTTTTCTCTACACTGTGCCAGACCAGCGCAGAGATTTTTAATTTGTCTGTTGTAAATGATGGAAGCAGATACTGGGTCAGCTGGGGCCTTAAGACATTCTTTTCCATTGCCATTGTAAATTCTCTCTTGATCCGCGAAGGATAAAGAACGCTCTGAAAATCAAGAAAAAACAAATATATAACCACTCTAATGTGAATTCATAACTTGAGAAATGTGAATTGTTCATCACCAGGGACGTCCATAGGTAAATCTTCAAAAGTTGGAACTTCATTGCTATCATTTTCATCGTTAAGGGCAGTAAATGAGGGTTGTGATAGTCGCCTGTTGCCATCATCAATATGTCCGTCACCTGAAGCTCTCAAGGTTGCTCTAGTTGCCGCGTAGGAGTTTTGGCAACCGGCTTTAGAATCGTCGTATGAATATTTCGATGACAATTTGGTAAATTGATGGTTTCTCGAGCCGCTAGCACGTACGTTGCTATATTGTGGACTGTTCTCTCGGAAGTAGCGACATTGTGAACAACTACCTCGTCGGGAATTAACTTGTGACCTATCACCTCGTAAGCGACTAGCTCGTAAGGCAGTAGCTTGTGAGTTGATTGGCACACTAGTTTCGAAGTCGTCAATGTTGTCGCTTTGATTTATGTTGCCTTCATTTTTACCGTTAACAGCATTATTATTTCTATCGTTTGTAGCCTTATTATAATCATGATCATGTTTATCAACTTCGTCATTAGCCTGCAAACCATCGCATAATGAACACTTCGGCCTGCCTGGTTTTGTAGGATGCACAGTTACATACTGCTGTCCCGATGTCTCTAGAGAATCTGCTGGGTAACAAGGATCACCAATTGGTTCGAATCTACAACAGTAAAAAAAAATTCATTTATACAAGTTTATTAATTTTTCTTAAGTTGCATTAAAGAGAGAGAATATTCACAGTGGTGTGATTAAGGTTTCGGATCCTGGAGCCAGAGTTTCGGCAGCTCTGAATCTACCACCTATCCGATCTTCATGTCCGTCATCGATAGCGGCTATTCCATAACATCCTTTGATTGCTTTGAGACTTGCTCTGGCAACAGCTCTTTGTTGCGCTCTCTGTTCCTCTTCTTCCTTGATGGTCGAGGCTGATTTCCAATTGTGAGGTTTGGGTAATTTTTGGGCTCTGATTCCTATTCCCGAATGCACTGATCCAGTGCAGGGATTCGTACCCTCTCCGAATCCACAAGAACATCCTAATTTTGCCGATTCTGTGGCAATGACTGCCATAAATATGATGCCTAGTCCAAGAATCTTCATTATATGCGTTTCAGTATTACTCTCGATACTAGCGAATTGAAACTCTGATGCCAACTGATCTCTCATTCATTCGGTGGGCCATTTTATATACATTAGGAAACGTGCTACTGTCTCCATAATTTTTTATGTCATTGGGTAATTACTTTTGTTTTGAACTCTCAATCTTGATGCAGGAAGAGAGGTGAGTTCACTTCCTCGTATCTTCTCGGAGAAAATTGAATAAGGAAATATTTATGGTTTTTGTTTTCCGGCTCAGTGAAACGTACTGTTGCGAAATTTGTATTTCATCGGGTACAAGAGTTATTAATACATGTTTTTATTATTTATTTCATTTATTTTCTGGGTATTCTTGTTTTATCGTCAACCGATACGAGGAGTTCAAAAGGCGTCTTTTGGCTTTACGAATTGACGAAAAATTCACTATATTCAATTCTATGGATTTTATAACAATTTTCATTTTCGTTAGAGGTGAGTCTAGATATTTTCTCAATTGCTAGTTTCTGTCGTTCTGAGAAATTACCGAGTTACAAGAAATTTTGGATTGCTTTTATGATCGAAATACCTCATCCTCTGGCTCTTCATGGTGAAGGATCTAGGACATTTATTATTCATTAATTTGGTTATCATTTGATCTCTGCCCTGACTTGCTTAAACGTGATTTTAATTCGAACAATGTTAAATAAACAATAACTTCCGGAATGTTGGTAAATAACACTGAATACAATTGAATCAAAATATGTATTTACAATAGTTTAATATTGAGATATCATTTTGTACATTGATTAAATATAAATAAGTCTGATAAAGTTATAGAATATTTTTATTTAGTAAAAAAATCCGCAGCTCGCTGTCTTTGTGGAAGATGGAGTAAATCATCTGTAAGTATAATATTCCTGAATTGTTTCTGACTGTCTGATGATTCTAAAGTTCTACCAGGTGTATTGAGCCTTGGAGTTAGGTTTGGGGTTTTTACTCCTATTGATGGGGTTCTTGAGGATGTTCTCCGGGGAGTGGGAGTACTGATTACTTTCAATTTTTGCGTTGCTAGTCTTCTTGCTGCTGGTGACATGGAACTCAATCGATCAATTGTTGACAGACTTCTGGGTGAGGGCCTAGAGAATTTGAGAAAATTGTTATTACTGCTTGAAGATTAATTTTTGGAAAATATCGTGGGATCTAAAACTCATTCTGAAGTGAAATTGATTCATCTTGTAAACTTACGTTGCAAAAGATCTTCTAGCTGCATCTAACGCTTTATTTTTTCTATCTCTGTGTCTCTCCCCTGCTTTTTCCGCCAATTGCAGTGCAATTTTTTCCCTTTTTGCTGGTTCAGACATTCTAAATGAGGGCCCTTGATTGCTTCTAAGCAGAGGTGTATCACCACCGTCTAGTCTAAATGGTGTTCCTTCAATTTGACCCCAAGTCATGAGAGGACTCTCACACTCTCCAGGCCTGGGACTTGGTTCAGCAACAAAACTGAATCCATTGATACGAGGCGTTGGATTTCTCACAATTTCCTTCCCATCTACTCCAATTTTTCCATCATTAACTCTCGACTGGGACTTTGCTAATTCATTAATAGTCTCTTTATTTTGTTTTTCATTGAATGGATTGACTGTGAGTCTAGTGTTATCATGCACAACCTCTTGTTTTCTCTTTGCCATTTCAATTTTTTCATCTGGAGTTAATTCAACTCCATCTGGCACGTACATTATATAATTTCTATTCTTATAACTCCAAGTATCGAGTAACAGAGGTTTTTGTAATTTTCCATTGCCAATTGCAGACACTTTATTTGCTTCAATTGCTGATAATTTAGATTTCTCTTCAACATCAAATAACCATGAATATTTAATTCTCTGTCTCTTCTCAGCCTCCTCCATCATCTCCTCAAAACTTGCATTGTCTTCACTCGTATGACAACTCAAAAAATTATCAAGTCCAATTTTGACACTCAAGTCATCATCTGAAGTTTTTTCCCTATTTGTAATGACACTCTCCCTGTCTGTATCATCTCCAGGATCTTCACGAATTGGTGTCTCAAATGTCGCTGGACTTGACACTCTCTCTGTTACAGGACGACCATAACTATATTTTTCATACAACTCACGCATTTTCTTGACATCATTTTGCTCCAATGCATCCAAATAATAATTTTGTGCTTTCAGTTTTTCCAAATCAGGGAAAAAGTCACGTTCAATTATTCCACCCATACGTTCAATATATGTATCCTCATCGAGAATTTTTGCCTTCAACTTTTTTGATCGCAGAGGTGTTCCACTCGGTTTTTTGAAAATTTCAAGCTTGTGATTATGACGTGCTGCTTCCAGGGCTTGAGAGCCTGGAGTACTCACTGGAGAATACATAGTTTTTTGTCACAAATATGATGTAATTGAGGTTAGACACTTGGACTTATTTCACAATAGAAATATGACTATTCAATAGGTGGATAATAAATTTCTAAACTGCGAATCGAGTGGAATATATTTCAAGTAATATTGTTGTTGACATAGAAAATGTCGGGGTTAATTAACGTGAATGTTTTCTTTTTCTTCTTATTTCTCGGAAAAATTTGACAGTACGTGTGTGGTGCACTCACTAAGCTCTCTCCCACACTGTTTTATCGACATAGCGCTCTCTCAAGATAGTGGCGACATCTTCAATTATGTTGCACTAGAAATTGAAAAATTGAAATCAGAGATTGATAATGAAATCTCGCTTTGTTGATAATGAAATGCGTTTCGTCATTGCAATTTCATGTACTTGTAAAGTTATTTTTCCCTATATTTCGTTAAATCAGTAGCGAATTGGTAAAATGGTCCAAGTCGATTTCATCCTAGAATTAGTTTTTGATGAATATCTTTAAATCTATGGGAGATATCGAAATTTTTATAATAACCTTTTTTGTAGCTCTCATTATACTCTACAAAAAAGTTCATAATGAAAATTTCGCCATCTCCCATAGATTCCAAGATATTCATCGAAAACTGACACCAGGATGAAATCGACTTAAACCGTTTTACCAATTCACTACTGAAATATTAAATTATGTTGAAAAAGTGAGACTCCAGGGGCAAATGTTGAGAGATTTTTCTTTTTTCATAGCTACAAAAAAAAAAAGGTCCTCTGACAATTTCTTCTGAGATGACTTCCGGAAAGATTCACGTATTATAGACAAGTTTTTAATAATTGAGAGGACAAAATGAAGTTTAACCACTGCTTATTTCGAGTTTGTATTTTGGTGGATTGTCCGTTGGACGAAAAGGCACAAGAGAGAGAGAGAGAGAAGCTGCATCAGATGCTTGGAGTAGCGAAAACGACTCGTCGAGTCACAAGAGAGGTGTTGGGGTGCAGTGTTGACAGACATATGAGGATTCCAGCGGCGAGATCGGATATGCGCGCCGACTGGCCAGCACCCGAACGGTAGTAGTACTGTATCTATCTGTGAAAAATCACATTCTCATAGTATACATAAAGAATATCCAAATGTGAACATATCAATACTCCTTTTTCCCCAAAAGTCAATGAAAAAAAAAAAAAAAAAAAACATAATTTCTTCTTCTAGCAAAAATCATTGAGACAAAATACGGAGAATCATGTTGGCGGAACACTGTCAACTCAAACATCTCATTTCCACTGCGAGACTAAATTACGACGGACCCAGAGAGAGAAAGAAAAAGAGAGCAACCTTTTTTTTTCCTCTCCCTCTGTTATTTACATCACCGGGCTAAGGTAAACTTTTAGTTCGGGATCTTTGCACCCGTTCATCGTCTGTCTTCGAGTCACATATTCGTGACGATTGATATCTTCCGTCCTCCTTCTTGAAGTCTTTTTTTTTTCTCATCGTCGAACTCTCATTCATTCATCTGAAAAATTTGATAATTACAGACCTATGCTCATTGACTTTTGACAATTTCTATCGACAAAACTCATAGGACCTTTTTTACGTAGAATTTTATTCTCCATATTTTTTATTCGAAACTTTTTGCGATGACATTTTTCGTTTCCGAGTTATGAGCAAAAAAGTGTTTTTTAGGGGTGTTTTTATTTTTCACATGACCCCTGGGGGTGAGAATGGTGCAAATTGACACAAAGTTTAATGGGCTCCCAATACAACATCACTCAAATTTGCGACTACGACAAAATGTGCAGCCTTTAATCAAATAAAATGCCCCTATACATTTTTAGACCTCAAATGAAAATATTGTTTTTTCCACTTTTAATTTGTAGGAAAAAATGATTATTTATCGTGACGATAAATTAAATTTTTTAAATTTCTTTTTATAAACTCGACGACAAGAAGTGAAAAGATATTAACGTTGGAGTGAAAAATCAAAATAAATGCCAGAGAGTTTGAAAGTTTTGGTTTAAAGGCACTCACGAAGCGTAAAACATAAACACACGAGGTGCGATTTGACGTACAAGCGAGAGGAAAAACCACTACGCTGTCCTTATACCCTTTCCATTGGATATATAGACTGTTTGGTAGCCTGCTTTGAGAATCTCTCCCCAAAGAGTCCAAAGAGGAATAGTACAGAGGCTGGAATCTGTAAATCTGTCATTGCAGCCATATACGTTACGTGGTGCGAGTCTCACACTGGCGTTGCGATGCTTGCCAGGATACCAGAAATCTTTTTCTCAAAATGTTTTCCCTTCTTCCTTCTACTCATTCAACTACCCCATGATTACTGTTTTACTGAGTCTTTTTATATAAAATTACTTTGGTCTCAACTGTGTTTTACCAACCAGAACCAAATGATCGTGCCAATGCAACAACTCGATGACACATTCTTGCATACAAAACGTCGAATATCATTTTTAAACACCCATTTATGATTCATAATCTTGTTTGAAACCAAAAATATTTCTTCTCAATGTTTCATTAATTTTACTGAAGTATATTTTCAACTTCAACGGTCCCCGAAAATGAAAATTCGATTTTTCATCATATCTCTGCGTTTTAAGGTCTTTTGAATGTTCTTCGACCATTTTAAACAAAATGTCTGTCTATATGTTAAAATTTTTGTTAACGATTTCTCGTGAACGAATAATCCAATTTGACCTTTTTTTTTTTATCGATACGTCTTCACCCAACTTAGATCGGATTAGATTTTGGATGGAATCGATCCAGTAATTCTCCAGTTTTTCCAGAAAAACATGAAAAATTTCAGCAATTTTAGTGGTTATTGTTATTATTATATGGCGTAGATCGGTTGCACCCCTAGTTCACGAAATTCTTAAAATCAATGGGATTGAGCAGTGAAAGAGTTAAATAAAATGAGTAAAGGTGTTCTCATTTTCATCGCTAAAATGTACTTAACAAAGAGTTTAATTACTATTCACTGATGATAAAAGAAAAATTCAAGAATGATTAATTGAAACTTGAAACCTCGAATTTAACATAATTATAGTAATGCTGAGTGAAAACTATTTTCTACGAAATTTCAGTACATACATTTTGTTTCTTCGAATCAAGGGGAGAGGATTATGATGACGGATTCACGGGTCTTGTGGGTGCATTTACCGAGGACTGTATCACACAATTGGTGCAAAAGTGTTGGTAAAAAATGAAAGGAAGAGGGGGGGGGGAAAAAAAAATGTCCATCCGCACATAAGTTTGTGGAATGCATTTTTGTACGATTCATTTGTCAGAGGGAGGGAATAAAATCAAGAATTTATTGGCCTGTTTTTACATCTGTTTTTTTACTTGAATTTTGTGTTAAAGAGTCAAAAGCCTCAATTTCCGAGAAATTTCGTATGAATGAATGATAAATTGCGGAAGTGGAGGCTGTATCAATGAATGGTAAACGTATTATTTTCTCAATATTGGCTTTTAACGTCAGAACCAAGCTTAACAACAATTTTATAAATTTCTATTGTGGCTTCATATGGAAATAACACCGCCTGCATGAGAATGACCTACTTTTTCCACTGGCGTAATATTACGTAATATTACATACTTACCAATAAGAGGAAACCCAATCAATTGATGTGTTTCAGGAATTCAAGGAGAAAGGTGAAATTTTTCACTTGAATGAAGAGTCACGAATGGAAGGAAAGAAAGAACAAAAAAACCTTCGGACTCTTTATTTATTTCCTATTTCTTTTTTTTTCATAATAACCAAGACATTTGGGTTGTGAGCGATCCTGTGTTTGAAACGAGATAAAACAAATATTTCTCATTCATGAGAGATGGTTGAAAATGAGAAAAACCAGTAGGTGACACTTGTGGATGTCACCAAGGGGTCACAGTGTCATGAGCGATCTGCAACACCCGTGTGTTCTGCCACACACGAACAAGAATAAGGAAGGAGAATGAAAAACTAATGTTGAAATGAAACCTTCAAGTGGTCTATTTTTTGCTCAAGAATACACAACGACTCTTTGCCCTCTTTTTTTCTTCTATTCGTCCTAGAGTCATCAAGCAGTTGAAAAAAAGTGAAGAATGCCAGCCACTAAATACAAGAGTACAAAAGAGAATCCTTCAATTTTTTTGTAATCATATACTTGGTTATTTATTTACCGTTGAAAAGAGTTTAGAATGATTTTAAAGCGGTATAAAGGAAATAGGAGGAAGAAGAGGTCAAAGATGAAAGAATACACGGGGTGTAGGGTTTACAACCGTCGTCGTCATGCAACGCCACACATCTCGGCATCTCTGTAGCGTTTTACGTGCAACTTGCAGTGCTTAAATCCAAAATTAACATTTAAACCAAGTTATAAAGCCAAAAATTGATTTTGAAAATTTACAAGAATTTATTTCTCATCTGCGATTGAAAGATGAGATGCTTTTATAAAAAGAACAATTGGATGATGAAAATTTTGTTACTCTCAGTTTGTAACAGAAAATGACTTACACAATAACAATACGTTTAACCAGCATTGCCGAATACTTTTCTGGCAGCTAGAAACGCTAATATGTTTACACTGCCTCAATCCTTGTGGCTATCATCAATCACTGACACACAAAGTGTCAACCCAGTATTCATCCACTAGTCTCACTGTCCCATAACTTACTGCAGTGACTTCAACTCTCAACCCTTTACAAAATCATTCACCGTGTTCGGTTTCTCTTATTTTCCTTTTTTTTTGCGAACATCAGAAGATAATCGACTTGGTAATTTACTAGATTTCATAATGAGTAGTTGATGGGTGAAAATAGAAGGCTATAATTTGGCATTAAAATATTTAATTAATGATATAATACTTTAATGATGATATGGACAAGATTCACATTTGTATATAATTTATTAAGGCACTTAACAAACGCTAAGGGGGTTTGTCACGGTACATTTACATTACAATCTACGTCTTTTAGAAGCGTGTGGCGTACCAAAAGTTTTTGGCTCGTTTGGCATTTGAGACAACTACCCAATATAAATAGACTCACTTTGCTCCTACAAAAGGCACTTTGTTTTCCAACTCAACCGTGTGCAATGAGCATTGTGTGATTCCATGATCTTGAATATTTCTTGACACTTTTTACTCCTCAATCTTTGGTTCTTTCAAAAATATTTTACACACTGATAAAACCATGAAAAGCCATTATGGTACAATAAATATTCTCTCGTAAATAGTACGATTTATCATCATAATCAACATGGTTTTTGGAGAATTAATTAAACTAAATATTTACTCAAGAATCAAGAATAAATACTCAATTTTCTGAACAATGTAAATCACGAAATTCTAGCGTCAATTCTATTACATAAGTCTAGATGACTATTTTCCAAGCAAAAGGGACTAAGAGTAAATAATATAACTCTATGATAAAATTTTCAGCACCGAGGCATTAAATAATTGGCAAAATTCTTTGGTATTTTCATATTAAAAATTTTAGTCTCATAATTTCTTTGCATTTCCGGTGATAAAAAGATACTATCGAGGACCATAGAGAGGAGAACCATGATGTGGATGATGGGGGGAATAATGTCCGGTGACATTGATGTGAGACGCTTGATGGTGTCCCGGATAATTCCAATGTGCTGAAGTACTATAAAACTGATGATGATGATGATGATGATGATGGTGATCTGGAGTTGAAATTGTTGCTGAGATGGGCATTGCTTGAACAGTACTCTGATAAGTACTTTCAGTTCCTACGGGTGTGCTACCTGTTGCTGGTCTCTTTGCTGGATTTTGCAGTGAAACACCTGTGGAGCTTGCAGAGTCACAATCGTCTGGCTCACAGTCACGAAAACCCTTTGCAAATGGATTACTAGCGATTTTTAATTGAGTTATCCGATGATTTTGATAGGCTGTCACTGCAGTGAAACGTGTCTCGGGGAAGGAAAATGTTTTGAAATTTTCCGTTCGCGGATCTGGCCCAGAACCTGGGGGTGAAGGGGCCACCACTATGTGACAACGAGGTTGATACCTGTGCATTGAATTTAAGATTATCTGAAACATAATGCAAAAGAAACTTATTCACCTGGTTTTCACTGAAGCCAATAGGAACAAATTTACATAAGTACACTTGGAGGATAAATTTGAAGGAAGGAAGAGAGTGATGATGAATTTTTTATCATCTGTTTGGGGGGGGGGGGGGGAAAAAGGAAAATAAAAACAATGAGAGAGAGGACAGATGAGAAGGAAGGAAAACCACAGGGGGCGGCCACGATGTTTGACAGGCTGAAGCGTCCCAGTGACTAATTAGTGTAAAAAGCGAACCCTCCGAAGACCCCATGACGCCCCAAGTGTTGTACGACTGAGATATTCCAAAGCAATACGACACCCTCTCAAGCACACGTGCTTCAAGAGGCTCTTCTTCTACACACGTGGTAGGTCTTTTGGTGAATCTCATGGACAAATGCAACATTAAGAATTTTCGAGGGAAAGCGATACCCCGCTGTTCCCCTTTCCATTTAGTGTATGAAAATTTCCCCAGTTTGAAAGAAAAAAATTTCCATCAAAGCGGAAATCTGGATGATCTGGCGCGTCAATTAAGGTCTACGAAATTTTTACTCTTTTTTTCCCCGCGACGTTTCACGGCTCGATTGAGGAGGCTTTAAGCATACGAGCACATTTTTCATCCTCACGTGACAAAAAGAAGAAAAAAAATTCAAATAAATTTGTTCCGTCTGAACGCTCGGAATTTTCAAGATTCTTTTCATCCCCTTGATGGCGCCTACGCCTGCCAATTAAAAGTGATAACGAAGGCGATCAATGAACGGAATATTATTCTCATTCATATTGTTTGTTTATTTTTTATTTTTCATTAGAATTGAGTTTGGACAAATGGGGCCCCTAAATTCCTCGCTCTCGCTTTCGTTAGCTGTAAATGTCACAATCGTATACAATTTCTTTCTATCCACACCAAGTGTTTACGACAGTATTATTTATTTCAAGTCTAAACATGCACATTTGAGGGTTCAATGGACACTCATGTCTCGCCTTAATCAAAACAATTGGAGTATAAACTCTTGAGAAAAATGAATTTAATAATTTTTTTTTTTCGTTGACATAAAATTGTCGCAAAGCTGAGATGCGAAAGAACATTACAATAATTTTCTTTGAGGGGTTGAGGCCTCGTATCTCAGGTCAATTAAGGGGAACTCGTCCGAAACGACAAACACGTGGAACTGAGAGCAATATATACACACGCCGTATATTTTATGTCCCAACTCTCTCCCTTATATCCTCAATATTTATTCAAATTCGTAAATAGATGAAATCTTTTCGCTACTATTTCATTCTCATTAATTCCCAGTGGATAATTGTTTTTAATAATTTTTACTACTCACATGTCCATTGTCATCGAGCTGATTATTCGTCAATTTGAGTTTATCGAATGTCACTGGCTGCTTCATCCAGTGTCCTCCACTGGCAGGACTGTCAGGATGCACATGAATCCTCGGTGGTGATACTGGATCTGCTCGACCAGCGACCACCCATGCACTACTGTGAAATGCATATCTGTATCTCTTGTCGTCACAGGGGACAAAATCCATGACAAGGAGATAGTCTGTGTTGGGTTCCAGACCAAAAAGTCGACACTGTATGAATTTGAAACAATCCAAGAGGAAAAAAAAATTGATTATGATATTTCTAATGCAGTCGAATACTCTATCACTGAGCTATACTCCCAATCATTAATCATTAATTATGATTTTTCTAAATGGTTGTATAAACCTTTGGTTTCGTGCTGAATAGAAAAAAAATTCTAATTACCTGGAAGGTGGGAAACATTCGTCGTCCAGCTTTGGTAACAATCATTTCAGTCCCAAGCTGATGAAATTCTTCCCAAAGAGGTCTTGCCTCTAGCCCAGCACCGGCCCCAGCGAGTGCAGGATGAAGTGGCCTCTTGGAACGATTTTCCTCGGTTGAACCAGTAGAACTACCTACAACTTCATCACTCCTGTGATGATTATTGTTATTGTCATTACGTGAAATATCTGAGGTTGCAGACGTTGAAATCACTGTGGACGATGTCTCGGGACTTTGTGAGTGTTTAACTCTTCCGGCGGTCTCAAGACAAGCTGTAAGAAACATTTCCCATACAGAAGTATTCAAAGTATGTGAAACAATGCAAAGAGAGCTCTTAAAATATTGTGCTAAGTGCATCTCAACTTGGAGGAATAAAAGACAACTCGATCGTCTAAAAGAAGAATCTTTGGAGCATTTTAACAACCACAATCCCTCGCAGAAAAAGAAAAATACGTAGTCTTGAGAGTGAATATTACCTTCCATCTGCTGCATCGGCGATGGAATTATCGATATTTGTTGGGGCTGCTGATGTCCATGATGTACTGGCCACTGTTGATAACAGCAGTCTGTTGAAATAGCTGGTCTCTGATCGTGCTGTTGCATTTCCATCATCAAGAATAAATAATAAATTCAAACTTTCATCAGATATTACACCCTCAATAGATTTTCACACATCACAAAATTACACCAATAAATTTTCCAAAAATTTTAGCGATAATCATCGTATAACACTGTCACTGAGGTCGAAATTTCATATTATATTAATCGTAATTCAAAGTGTCTTGTATAATCACTGGGTGCCAAGGAGTTGACCGAATATCCTGACGATTTGGTGCATCGTCGCGACACCGAAACTCGCCAACAGCCGGTGTCTTCACCTCGCTATCCGATCGCTGACAGAGACCAAAATCCCCCCGGATCTTATGCAGAGCAAACACTCACAAACGAAAGAGACGAATGGAAAAAGAGATGATCCTATGAGAGTACCGACGGACACAAGTACTTTATTCCGAGTGACTGGTTTGACTTATCAACGGCTCATCATTTCGGCTTTCCTCTCCTCTCTTGAATCATTTTTTTTTTTTCTCTCCTCCCTTTTATTTACACACTCTGGCATCTCCCACCTCTTAATGTATCATCTTCTTCCTCTTCTTCTTCTTCTTCTTATTCTTTTTCTTCTTCGGTTGAAGCTGAAGTATCCAACCACGAAATCTTTAGACACCAAAGGTGTGGTTTTCGTGGTGGGTCCCTCCTACATTGTCCAAAACCACCCACACTCAGAGAGAGATATATTTTTTGGCCTCGTATCGGTTGCTCAAACGAGCTTGGCAAATTGCCCTGCCGGGCACACAAAACCAGACTCTACGATTCTGAAGGCGGAGCTTCTAACATCCACCAAAATATGCTCCTTAATTTTTTAAACAAGGGAAAGAGAATATTAGGTGTAGATGAGTCAATTGAAAAATCTACTTTTTGACATAATATGAAATTAATAACGATTGAAAAAATTTCGGCTGATGGAGGTGAATAATAAAAGAAAATGAATTTTTTATCTATTGATGAGAATTTTTAATTTTTCAAACGTAATAAAATTGTTTGGTTTTTCCAAATTGTAATGCGAGTCATGTGGCTTTTGACTTGGCAAACAAATAGAAGGCGGAGTCACTTGGCTGCCGAGTCCCTGCCCAACAAATTAGTATACATAGCTTCAATTCAGTGTTCCTTTTTGCTTGCGTTCTTTGAAGGAGAGAATCATTGTATTTTATTTCTACATCCCACACAGTCCGCACACTCCACAACTCATTTTCTGCCAGTTATTTCTAATCGATTGACTAATTAAACAAATTGAATAAAAACTGCATTCCAAGATTGACAAGATATATATTTTTTTCCTTTATTCTTATAAAGAGGTATTTGACAGTTGGACATGAATAGGAGAGTAGAAAATATAGCTTAAAATTTTAGAATTATTGTGCTAATTGCATAAACATGGATATTGGAGTATCTTTAGCATTTTGATTTGCTTAGGCTGGATAAAATTGACTTTTATACAATTAAGAATATTTTAACAAGTAAGACAATAATAATTTGACATATTTCACTTGATGGAGGCCCTCGTGGTCATTACAGTTTTTAAAGTATTATACAGATTTTACGACGTCCCATTTAACATCAAAATTTTCCATTATTCAATTAGAAGTATTATTTTTTTAATATTCTCTATATATTTTTCATTGAACACTCTCACATAATATTCGGCAAGTCTTAATCAAATTTGGCAATTTACGTAGAGAAAAAAAACATATTTTCATTTATACATTTATCACAAGACAAATATACAAGTCCATGGATATTCAGTAAACGTATTTGGAAAATTTCATCATCTCTCCAAAATTCGATGATATTATTAAAAAATTTCCCCTGAAGATGAATTAACTTATTTCGTTTTTACACTCTGCTATGGAATTCAATCAGAAACAAATGGGAATGTGCATGAGAAAAAAACGTAGCTCATATTGATCCATAGATTCAATCATGGGTTACGAGTAATTTCACGCATCAGGCGCGAGTTTATAATTTTGTGTTGTATTTCTTTTGATTCTTCAACGATTTATACAGTAGATATCAACTAGATTTTGAGACTGAAGACCATACTTAAAAATTGTTCGTAGTGGATTGTAATAACTCCATCTTGGTCGGTATCATATTTCCTGAAGGCGGATGTTAGTGTCTGAAATTTATAGAAATATTTATTACAAAAATTCCTGAATAGATTGAGAGAACTAGTGGATATCTAATACTCACATAAAGTACAATGCAGCATTGAATAAAATCATCAAAGAAAATTGTTCTGTTGCCCAAACGATCGTACTTTCTAATTAGCATATCAATAAGTCCCTCTGACAAACGATATCCAAAATTGGTGAGTGCTGTATTCAATTCATTACGATCGATATTACCACTGTTGTCTCTGTCAAATGATTTAAAACAATTTTGCCAATCTGTCACATATTTCCAGAGTGCTCCAAACTCTTCAAAACTCACTGTACCATTCTGGCTCTTGTCGAACATACCTGTGTCATTGGGAACGCTTTTTTCAGTGTCAAACATACCTAGTAGAACAGAAACAGAACAAGAACCAGGGAAAAAAACCATTGAGTATCATTATTTTTGATAATACTATGAATTTCTATTTTTTTTAAATTTTTATCATGCATTTTCTCTGGTCCAAGTCTATATCCAAAGCTCAAAATTGAAAAAATGATGCATTACCTATCATCAGACGAACTGTCTCAGGATTGAAAGGAGTCCAGGTACCATTGGAGAGTGCTTGCTGTAATTCATCTGCGCTTATAGCTCCAGAGTGATCCTTATCAACTCTGAAATATATAAAATTAAATATTTCAATTTCATCAGCAAGATATTGATTTAATATTATTTGAAAGAGTCCAATAAACAAATGAAAAAAAAAATTGTGTGACGTGGAACAATAATATTACTGAAAAATTCATGATGTATATGGATTGCGTAGAATGTGTTAATTGATCTATTGACGTAATGAATTATGCCAAAGTATAAGACATTGAAAATAACTGTAAATACCTCTGGAAAACATCCCACAGAAATTCTCTACTTGGCATTGGCGAGATGAACGACATTTTTATTATTTTTTACAAGGACTTTATTTATTTATTCGTCTGAAATTCAATTAAATACGATTGACAAACAGCTCAATACACGCCCAAATGTACACAGATGAATACTGAACCACCTGAATGTAGCATCACGTCAATTTTGCCAACTGTGATAAGTGGGGGGTGGGGGGTAGGGCGAAGTTCTCAGGTTAGGTGTGACGTTGTGGCTGTCAATTCGCGATGTTAAATGGGCGCAAGGCGGCGCTGAAACTCACAATATGGCTGGCGAAAGATCACAAAAACAGATCTGTTTACTTAGCCCCCTTTGTATAGATTTAGCAAATTTTTTTTTCTGCCCTCCGGCCAGAAAGCGTCAACTTCCTGGCCGCTGCGCTAAACGAAGTTTCCGCTTTCTGGCTACGTCGAGCAGAAAAATAGTATACACACCTTGGCCAGTAAATAAGAAAGCCTCAGATCACATGTTTGTCGACCTCGGCTTCGCCTCGGCCGACAATTACATGTGATCTGAGACATTCCTTACTTTACTGGCCGAGGTATGTAATATACTATTTTCATCTTATTGAAATAACATTGAAGAAGTTTGATAGTTAACAAAAAAAATTTGATAGTTAATATTCCTATTTTTTATAAATTTTTTAAAAATCGCACCTGAAAAAAAAACAGGTTCACCCGGACCTCACATTAAAAATATAAAAAAAATACCACTAGATAGCAAATTCATTGAAGATTAATGATAGTTGAAAGAAAATGGTCGATTGAACAACATCAGCGTATAAATAAATTATTTTCTATCCACTCAACGCAGCGCAATTTTAAATCCTCCAATCCTCATTTCAGCCAGTATTTAAATATTCAGCATGTAAATTACGGGAACATCATCGATAGAATAGAGAGCTGTTGTTCTGTGCGTACAACAATCAGCGAATATCTTGCAGCATCTTGCAAAATCCTACTGCGACCATCTCTTCCACTGTAAAAATTTGCATATGGAACATAGCGAAGCTCATCCTGATTAAGTACGGTTGTACATACAGGTCTGAAAAGGCCTAAGAAGAGTGACCGTTAAATTAAATATGCATTTCAGATTGGATTTACACTGCAAAGTAGTCTATAACACGTATTCATTTCCACGTTACCCAGGAGGTAGAATACACATGACGCGTTTTTTTTAACGTGGTATCCCCAGTAGGCCTAATCCACGGGGCTATATGGAATCTACATGTAAAATATCACCTGGTACCCGATGATGTTTTTTACATGGCGACTACATAGCGCCCAACTCCCCATAGAAGATGGGAAGCCATAGGGAGGGAATACGAGATCTGACTCCCAAGTGGAGACAGACCCGCACGACTACCCCATAGAAGATGGGGAGCCTAGGGAGGGGATACGAGATCTGACTCCCAAGTGGAGACAGACCCGCACGACTACCCCATAGAAGATGGGGAGCCTAGGGAGGGGATACGAGATCTGACTCCCAAGTGGAGACAGACCCGCACGACTACCCCATAGAAGATGGGGAGCCTAGGGGAGGGATACGATATCTGACTCCCAAGTGGAGACAGACCCGCACGACTACCCCATAGAAGATGGGGAGCCTAGGGAGGGGATACGAGATCTGACTCCCAAGTGGAGACAGACCCGCACGACTACCCCATAGAAGATGGGGAGCCTAGGGGAGGGATACGAGATCTGACTCCCAAGTGGAGACAGACCCGCACGACTACCCCATAGAAGATGGGGAGCCTAGGGGAGGGATACGAGATCTGACTCCCAAGTGGAGACAGACCCGCACGACTACCCCATAGAAGATGGGGAGCCTAGGGGAGGGATACGAGATCTGACTCCCAAGTGGAGACAGACCCGCACGACTACCCCATAGAAGATGGGGAGCCTAGGGGAGGGATACGAGATCTGACTCCCAAGTGGAGACAGACCCGCACGACTACCCCATAGAAGATGGGGAGCCTAGGGGAGGGATACGAGATCTGACTCCCAAGTGGAGACAGACCCGCACGACTACCCCATAGAAGATGGGGAGCCTAGGGGAGGGATACGAGATCTGACTCCCAAGTGGAGACAGACCCGCACGACTACCCCATAGAAGATGGGGAGCCTAGGGGAGGGATACGAGATCTGACTCCCAAGTGGAGACAGACCCGCACGACTACCCCATAGAAGATGGGGAGCCTAGGGGAGGGATACGAGATCTGACTCCCAAGTGGAGACAGACCCGCACGACTACCCCATAGAAGATGGGGAGCCTAGGGAGGGGATACGAGATCTGACTTCCAAGTGGAGACAGACCCGCACGACTACCCCATAGAAGATGGGGAGCCTAGGGAGGGGATACGAGATCTGACTCCCAAGTGGAGACAGACCCGCACGACTACCCCATAGAAGATGGGGAGCCTAGGGGAGGGATACGAGATCTGACTCCCAAGTGGAGACAGACCCGCACGACTACCCCATAGAAGATGGGGAGCCTAGGGGAGGGATACGAGATCTGACTCCCAAGTGGAGACAGACCCGCACGACTACCCCATAGAAGATGGGGAGCCTAGGGGAGGGATACGAGATCTGACTCCCAAGTGGAGACAGACCCGCACGACTACCCCATAGAAGATGGGGAGCCTAGGGGAGGGATACGAGATCTGACTCCCAAGTGGAGACAGACCCGCACGACTACCCCATAGAAGATGGGGAGCCTAGGGGAGGGATACGAGATCTGACTCCCAAGTGGAGACAGACCCGCACGACTACCCCATAGAAGATGGGGAGCCTAGGGGAGGGATACGAGATCTGACTCCCAAGTGGAGACAGACCCGCACGACTACCCCATAGAAGATGGGGAGCCTAGGGGAGGGATACGAGATCTGACTCCCAAGTGGAGACAGACCCGCACGACTACCCCATAGAAGATGGGGAGCCTAGGGGAGGGATACGAGATCTGACTCCCAAGTGGAGACAGACCCGCACGACTACCCCATAGAAGATGGGGAGCCTAGGGAGGGGATACGAGATCTGACTTCCAAGTGGAGACAGACCCGCACGACTACCCCATAGAAGATGGGGAGCCTAGGGGAGGGATACGAGATCTGACTCCCAAGTGGAGACAGACCCGCACGACTACCCCATAGAAGATGGGGAGCCTAGGGGAGGGGATACGAGATCTGACTCCCAAGTGGAGACAGACCCGCACGACTACCCCATAGAAGATGGGGAGCCTAGGGAGGGGAAGCAGAGTCTGTCTCCAAAGTGGAGACAGACCCGCACAACTACCCCATAGAAGATGGGGAGCCAAGGGGGGGGGGGGGGGGGAACAGAGCCTGGCTCCAAAGTGGAGCACAGATCTGCCGACTTCCCATTGATGATGGGAATGACAAAGTGAGCCATTCCCATCATCAATGGGATGGAAATGGGCCCCACCCGCACCATTTCCGTGAGGTACGTCCTTATAGTACCTCTCCCTAAATTTCAAATGAATAAGCAAAGTCCGACTCCAGGAGGGAGCACAGATCTGCCAAATTCCCATTGAAGATGGGAAGCCTAATGAGCAAGTCTGTACTCCCAAGTGGAATACAGACGAGCTGACTATCCCATTAAAGATGGGAAGCCTGGTGAGCAAGTCTGTACTCGCAAATCACGACCCAATAATAAAATTTGGTCAATCTTACCCGTCCAATATCCAAGATTTTTCCCGAGAATGAAATTACTTCCACTAGAGTATTTAACTTGGTTTTTATCACTGTTGGAAGTTCCCGCAGGTTATTAAATACCCCACTGGGTTTTTTTTAATGATTTTTACGCGTTTTTTATGTAAAGAGAAGCTCGGCGTCTGTCTCGATGTGGAAATTAGCGACGCCATTTTGCCAATCCAAGATGGCGTCAATTCAGGCAGTAGAAGGAATGCGCAGTGGCGCCCTCTATAGTGTGAGTGTCGACAACCGTTTATTTGTTAATTATTATTCATTAATAATAATTAATAAATAATTATATATTATTTATTAACAATAATTAATAAATAATAATTAACAACTAAACGGTTATTTCAGTGGTCACAACACACGATAAAATTTGGCCAATCTAACCCGTCCAATGTCCAAGAATAAAATTACTTTTACCAGAGTATTTAACTTTGTTTTTATCACTGTTGGAAGTTCCCGCAGGTTAGTAAATACCCCAATGGGTTTTTATGATGATTTTTATGCGTTTTTTAATGTAAATTATGTAAAGAGAAGCTCAGCGTCTCTCTCAATGTGGAAAATAGCGACGCCATTTTGCCAAACCAAGATGGCGTCAGTTCAGGCAATAGTGGCGCCCTCTATAGTGCGAGTGTCGACTCACATTATTATTTGTTCTTTCTATTGTTTTTTGCTAATTAATAATTATTTATTATAAATAATAATGAGTAATAATTAACGAATAAACGGTGATTTTGTATCTAATCAGTGATCTAACCTAACCTAGTAGGGTTGAATTGAATCGATCATTTTTTTTCTACTATCAAATAATCTTCAACGAATTTGCTATCTAATGGTTTTTCAAAAATATTTTTTATGTGAGGTGCAGGGGTGAACCTGTTTTTTGTCAGGTGTGATTTTTAAAAAATTTATAAAAAAATAGAAATATCAACTATCAAAGTTTTTTTTTCAATTATCAAATTTCTTCAACGTTACTTCAATAGGATGGAAAAAAAAATGGCAAAATCTATATAAAGGGGGCTAAGTAAATGGATCTCACAAAAACCTAGGTTTTTGTGATCTTTCGCCAGCCATATTATGAGTTTCAACGCCACCTTGCGCCCATTTAACATCGCGAATACATGATTTTTGTGTGTTACAAATGGTTTTATTATTAGAAAAAAAAAAGAAATAGAGAATGAAATAGAATAATTACAGAGTGAGAGGTGTATCAATCTGAACTCTGATCAACATAAAATAATTAATAAAACAAAAACACGTGAAGATACATAACAATATGAAGAAAAATCAGGTCAACATATAGTTTTTGGAGCAGAGTAAGATTTCATTTTCTATAATAAAATGAGTGTATCAAAATGATAAATTGTTCATCAATTACCTTATGGTTTCAGACTCCCCTGACATTCGATTAAAATGTCTGGAGCTGAGAGTCCATCTAATACTTCAATCGACATAGTTATACCCCAGCATACATTTCTGTATGAAACAGAAACTCTCGAGTACATCCTGTGTAAACCAAAATTACTTCCACTGAAGTCAGTGTCACTTGAGAAATTGGAAAAAATGCAAAAAGAGGCTAATGAAAAGATAAAAGCAAATCGTGAAATTGAACAGATTGCAGAGAGCCAGGACAAGTGATGCAATTTAGTTGTTCAATGGTGCTAAAACTAGTCAAAGACAATTCAAAATGAGCGTTGGTCCTCTAGTAACAGAAATTGTCTTGGCCTTTTGTCTGGCTGGGACTCTACTTTACAGATATGGAAATGTATTTAGACATCATATTGTTGTGACATTATCGGTGCTAATAGCATGGTATTTTTCGTTATTGATTATATTTGTGCTGCCTCTGGATGTATCTTCAGTGAGTTATTATTTTCCTTGAATAAATTCATTGATTATGAAATTATAGAGTCAATAGTACAAATTAATTCTTTTTTTTACAGACTGTTTATCGACAATGTATCGAGCAGAATCCAGTAGTGAATGGAACAATTGAAAATGGCACAGGACCTTCATCCAAGTGCCAGAAGCCATGGTCAAGTGTACCAGACCATGTTTTTCCCAATTTATGGAGAATAGTTTACTGGTCCTCTCAATGCTTGACATGGTTAATACTACCACTGATGCAGTCCTATATAAAAGCTGGTGATTTTACAGTCCGGGGAAAACTAAAATCTGCTTTAATTGATAATGCAATTTACTATGGAAGTTATCTATTTATCTGCGGTATTTTATTGATATACATTGCACTCAAACCAGGACTCAATTTAGATGGACAAAAATTGAAAGCCATTGCCTCGTCAGCTTCAAACACATGGGGTTTATTTCTTCTTGTTCTGCTCCTTGGATATGCATTGGTAGAGGTGCCAAGAGGACTCTGGAATTCTAGTAAATTACCTTATAAACTTCAGTACAGTTATTTCAAAGCATCAAAATTGAGTTTAGAAAAGTGTGAAGCTGAAGAAACTGTTGATGATATATTAGAGTCACTTCAGGCAGCATCAGCTGCAATAGGACCAAATCATCCATTCTACAGAAATCTTGAAACTATTTTTCAAAAAGTTCCCACTGAAGTGAGAGACAAAATGAATAGAAGACAATTGCCAGATGACACTCCACTTGATGCACCAACGGAGAAAGCTTTGATCAGACTTCACAGGCAAACTATCAAAGCTCTTCAGACACTCCAGAGAACTGAAACCCAGTGGGCAATTTTAGTTGATAAAATTTTTCACCTCGAGGATATTGCTAATAATCTCTCAAATCATGATAAAAGATTCAGATCTTCATTTGGTAAATTACGACCACTTTATATGAGAATATTGTGCAATCCAACTGTTGAGTGGTACTGGAAGTGTATGATAAAGAGTTATGTACAGAGAGCTGCTGCTATTGCTGCTGGATGTCTCTCAGTTGCTGTTGTCTGGTCTGAAGTTACATTCTTCAATAAATCCCCAGTTTTATCTCTATTCGCACAATTTTTAAATATGGCTAAAGCTAAATATGACTATTCAACTATTGAAATACTCTCTACAATGATAATTGCATATTTGTGCTACTGTGCATATTCTACAGTGTTGAAAATACGATTATTGAATCTCTATTATCTTGCACCGCATCATCAAACCAATGAGTACAGTCTAATTTTTAGTGGAATGATGCTGTGTCGCTTGACCCCACCAATGTGTCTCAATTTTTTGGGTCTCATTCATATGGACTCGCATATTATCAAAAGCCACATTCTTGAAACTCATTATACTCAGGTCATGGGACATATGGATGTCATTTCAATTATTTCAGATGGATTCAATGTTTATTTTCCAATGGCTATTTTGGCTTTTTGTTTAGCTACATATTTTAGTGTTGGAAGTAGACTATTGAATGTACTTGGATTCCAACAATTTCTTGGTGATGATGAGCTCACTATTGATCTTGTTGATGAGGGTAGGGAGCTCATTTTACGAGGTAAATATTACAATGATATTTATTTCTTTGTGAAAATGACTAATTGTTAATTTTTCATTGTTTGTTTTATTCTCAGAGCGAAGGAAAAGACAGAGAGCCGAAGATTCAGTGGCACGCAGACGTGAATTTCAAGAGAGATTTACAAATCCAACATCAGTATCGTCTAGATACAGAAGTGGTCGTCAGGGTAGTGACACAGTGAGGCCATTGAAGAGAGATGAGTCCACTGAATCAGCAAGAGCTGGTCTCTTGCGTGATTTTGAACCCAGTGACTACTATGTTGGTACTAACTATGATAGTGCTAGTTCATACAGTGTAAATAATAGTTATGGTGGTGGTTATCAGGCAGCTGATTTTTATGATTTGGATAAAGATGATACGCAAAATTTTTCATCATCAAATACAAATCGCTTGAGTGGTCCGCCTAGAAGAATTTTTGATGATGTCTGAGTGAGTGGAAATTTTGGAATTCATTTTTTACAGTGAAAATTCATTCAGATAGAAATAATTGAGTTGATAAAATAATATATTAATTAATAGGAGAGGTGGTGATAGCAAACATATGTGTGTAATCTTTTGCATTAGGAGAAATTTTCATGGTTAACATGATGTAATGATCGAAGATTGAATAAATTATTACTAGGAAATTGATTAATCGCATTATCGATCACGATAAAGATAAAGAATTTTTTCATTTATTATCTCATTCACAAATTAAACATGAGAGGATTTTTAATTAATTTATTTTCCATCATTTTCAATGATTATAAAGTCAATTTGGAAATTTCTCTGTTTTCGAGCACTGGCTCATAGAAATAGCGTTTTAACATTATTGAATAGTTTATGCGAAAATATTTGTATTACACAGATCACTTTTCATGTCTTTTCTCACAGCTTTAAAAAAATATGCTTGACTTTTTTTTCTACACTTTCTCACTTACGGAAGACAAAATAAAATACAGTACATTTTAGTTTATTTGTGTAATAACATTACGTAAGATAAACATTTCAAATTGAAAATAGAAAACATGAATTTAAAACAAATAAACAAATAAAACAATTGGTATGAATTAATGTAAAATTCAATTGTGGTTCAACAAAAAAAAAAAAAGTCAATAAAAATCCGGAAGTAATTGATAATTGTCATTTGTTGGACGGAAAAGAGGAAAAATCATGAGAATATTAAGCAAAATAAACAATGTAAAATGTAATAATTATTAGAAGAAAAAATGAAAGAGTATAGGCAATAACAATTCTCACTAATTTAACATGCTCATTATGTGCAATTCTATTTTTTTCTTGAATATCTCTGCGTGTGGGAAAGTCTGGCATGATAATGAGTGGCTCCAGTAGCATCAGACTTGATCTATGATGCTGCATTCGCACCGATAATCGTAATTCCTCGGTTTCATCACTATTTAATCTACTTGTTCGATTTATCCAATATCGAAAATTATCATCCTGAAGATTATCAAAAATTTTTGGTTTAAAAATTGCATTTCTCGACAGTCTACAAAATATATCTACAGCCAGACGATGATACAATCCAGTATTTGAATTTCTGTCTTTCGTTTCTTCATCACATATTTGTATGTGTGGAGAAAGGTTTGACTTTAAGTGAAAAATATCAGTATAATTATTTTTAGAGTAAAAAATTCCACATTCATGAGTTTTTATGATATTCATCACTGGCATATAGTCTTGTGGTGATGTCTCTGAATCTTTCAATTTAAAAAGCAATTGGGACGAATGCAATTCAAACTGATGTATAAATATTTCTCGTGCATAGAGAGGTTTTCGTTTATAAATCAACCGATCGCTGTAAACTTGTGATTTTCCATTGGATTGTGCAGCACACAACTGGCATAACTCTTCACAAGAGACAAATGATGTTTCAATGAGTCTTTCTGCTCTATCTGTACTAGATGTCTCATAGTCAATGATATCTCTGCTATTACATTCAGTTTCATTATCAGAATATTGTCTAATCTCCTCGTAAATATGATCAGTGCATTTAATATCATCAAAATTATTACTAGGATTAATTGGATTATAACCATAATGGCACTCCACAACAGCTGTGCTACTTGTGTTAAAAGATGCACTGTCTTTGCTATCACGGGGTCTATTAAAAAATGCGTGTGTATCGGATTGTGCGAAACACGTGTTGTTGCCTCTAGTAACGTGTTTATCTTCTAATTTTGAGTATTCTAAATTACGATGATGAACACACGCAAAATTATATCAGTTGGTAAAATCAGTTACTGATTCCATTTGAGACTTGAGTTTATTCAACTCATATAGAGTTTCAATTATTGTTCCAGCACTCCATGCTTGAGTACGACAACTGTCTTTACAATAATCACCATCTTTATTCGTTAATTCGGGAAGACCTCTCCAGTGATTCGTGGAAGCCTCGATAAAATGTTTAGAGAGAATTGCTTCAGTCGATTGAATAGTTTGTCGTAATTCCTCTTTTCCCCCTATTAATGGTGCAAAGTGAAGTCTTGCACGAAGGAAATATCCCATGGGCCATATCCACTCAGGACCCTGATGATAATTCCATCCCTGAGCCAATTTTGGATCATTACCATCATTTGCATTATCGTAATATCCATTGTATGCCCAATCAGCTGGATCCAGTGTCTTCATTCCAAGTGGACCGAGTAATATTTCCTCAACTTTTTTCAGTGCAATCCAGGCATTCTTTGGAGTGAATAAATCTGGTGCTACTGCCATGGCAATTGGAAAATTAGGACGTAATTGATAATCACCCCATGGCTGCGATGCTCCATGACTATCCTTGTAAATTCCACGACGATGAATCAATTCAGGGCTCAACTCACCATCAGTTGGCACCTCATTGATGTAAAAGTATTTTTCAAAACTATCACGAATTTTATCTGCCCACTGTTTATAACTCCATGTAATTAAACTTCCATCTCTATTACGTCGTTGAACACTCCCATGGGGGAATAAATTTTGCTTGTACAATTCAGCAAAGTATGTTAAAACAGATTTACTGAGTCCCACAATTTCAACAGCTGAACCATCACGAGGTGTTGCAGGTTTACCTTTATTACCAGCCTTCTCAGATGAGCCCATTTTGTCCATCCAGGTACCACAATTTGCCTCATTACCACCAAAAACAAAACCAGTCTCTGGATGAACACCAATTTGATTATTAAATCCACGATCAGTCATTTGATCATCAATTTGTCTTCCTGCATTTCTTTCACGAAAACACAAACCCTGAAAATGTACTGTAAGAGCCTCTTGAATAACATCGTGCAGAGGTTGATCCAATTGGCCGGCTGGAAGTGCTGGAGAATCATCAGTTGGATAGAGCCTTGAAACCTTGTCCGTGAGAATTTTCACACCATCTTGAACTTGTTGAATATAACACTGAATTGTGTAAAGCCACCACCAAACAGCATCACGACAATTGTATCTTGCATTTTTGCCCTTGTCCAATAAATTTGGAATTAATCCGTGTCTTAGTGTTCCAGCGAATCCAAGAATAATAAATCTAGCCTCATCATAACGACCAGTTAACAATAATAAACCTCGCGCTGCAATGAATGTATCACGTCCCCAATTACGCATGTATCCAACGGTAAAATGGGGCAAACCTGCTGATAGTGTCACACATGCTTGCTCATTCTCATGTATCTTTGGTTGTGGTGATGCTAGGTATGGTGAGAGATCAGGAAGGGGTGCAGATTTCACAACACCACCCATTTGAACAGAAACCAGGGACAATAATTTCACAAATACCGAACCATTCTCCACAAAATTCGACATTTTTCCATAGCACTGATCCAGCAATGCCATATAAACATTAATTATAATTACATCAAAATACCTTGGAACAAGATATCTCGGGATGAGTTTAAAGGGTTCAGATTCTCTCTCTAGCCACTTGCCAAGGGCCAATGTACTGTCGTAATTTATCAAACGTTGCCAAGTGTAGTCAATCAGCCAATTACCATCACGCAAATTTCCACAGAGTGGATGTCCAAGATCATTATTTGCTCGAATATCTGCTAGTAGTGAAACAATACCCTGAATACCTGCATAAACTAGAGATCCATATCCAGGAATATTATAAACACCAAATTTATTCTGCGTTTCATCACGTTCCTCTTGATCACAGCGATAAAGAATTTTGTTAATATCAGCGAGTTCTAGTTTAGAAATAATGGAACGCAATTCTGATGATTCAATGCCAATAGTTATAGAGTTAATAGTGTTATTGAGTTTCTCAAGTGCTGGTTTGATATTACTATGAAGAGAGACTCGAATTGCAACGACAGAGCCCGGCTGAAAATTAATAAAATTTAATTGAGTTATTTTGGCATCACCAGAGTCAACTTTCTCCAAAATTCTTGAGTCTGGAATTTGAATGTTTTCTCTCATATTGACAATGTAATCAGAGAGTCCATTTATGTAGTATTCATTTTTCTGATGCATATCAGGATAACGAAATGGAGTTTTTCCATCTTTATACGTCAGAGAAGCTTCAAATATAATTTCCTCAACGACACCTTCAACTCTCAGTGGTCTAATATTTCTCCTCAGATCACTTGCATTTGAATCTGGATGATGGAAAGCAGTGAATGCAACCAAAACTACACTCTCATGAGTTTCAGGTGAGTGTCGTGTTACAGCAACAATATCGGGATCCATTTGATCGACAAATACTTGTGAATAATTTTGATTACCCAGGGTAAAGTGTAGATTATTGAGTGCACGTTTGGTAGATATCATTCCAGTTGTTCGACTAATGTATTTTTTATTCTTTTGAACGAGCTCTTGATCATCTGTCCACGCTGTATACTGTCTCTTTTCATCAACCACGTGAATATGATGTGGAACTAATTCATCATATCCTCGATTACTTCCACTGGCGCAACACGCCATAGAAACTAGAGCTGCTGATGGAAGAAGATCAAAAACACTTCTCTTCTCAATTGGACTTGGATTATCATGAGTTTGATCCATAAATAATGCATGTGCAATACTGGGAACAAGTGGACGTTTGAGTGACTGGAAAAATGCTCCAACTGGCTCACCTCCATAACGATAAATCAAACGACCTTCCTCATGACTATCCCAAGCTGCCATAGCTTCACGAATTAACGAAGTTATCCCCAATCTATTGACAAAAATATTGTCTTTCTGATCAGAATTTGTAAATAATTCAGCAACAACGTAGAGATTGGGACGAGTTTTACGTGCAATGTCCAGCATATATTCAGCAACTGGAATTGGTGTTGAGTGACAATTGTCCAGTCGTACACCATCAAAAATTTTTGCCATTTGTTCAACGTAAGATGCCATGTGTTGCCACAAAAAGGGACAATCCTCTGGTTTATTTCCAAATTTCAATTTAACACTGTCTCCCCAAGCTATTAATTCACGTCTTATGTATACATTTGAGCCAGGCTCAGCAAAATTTGTAAGAGGATCTCCATTTATTACCCAGCCATTGTGTGCCATCAAGTAACACCCAGATTCATTGTACATCATTGATTCACGTTCTACAAGAGTTCTTGGTGCTCCGTAATCCGTAAAATATCGAGGGACTAGTGGATTTCTAGCGCTAATTTCCTTCAATCTTGGTCCATCCCCTTGAACCCTGAAATATCGAATTCCAGAAATAGTGTTTTCTATAGCAGCATTCAAGTGATTTTGCACTTCATTAATTATCTCACGATTCAATTCTTCTATTTTTGTACGAAATTCCTCGGCGCAACGCTTTACACGTGAATCCTCATCGAAACAATCTTGTCTGTAGATATTGTAAAGCTTCAGGGCAAGTTGCATGTCAATTGTAGCCTTGAGACGACGATACTGAGGATCTCTGATTATTGATATTGATGATTCCGATTTTACTAGTGTATCTTGAGGATTCCTAGTGCGTGCAAGGCTGATAAAATCAGCTACAACTGCTTCAACATCTAGGGTAAACAATTCTTCGATTTTCACCAATGGAAGGTAGTGGGTATGGAGTGCATGGCGTATTCCATTGAGATGATCCTCTGTCTCGACAACAGGGGGAATTCCCTTGAGTTCCCAGTCACCAGATGCCACTTGGATTGTCAATTCAAAGAGAGCTGCGTCGAGGAGGTACGAGGGACGTAGATGAGGGCTATTGAAACAATTGTACGTGCACTCTGGGTGAGATATCAAGAATGGGCTCTCATTGGCTGTATGATTTAAGACTATATCGCAGATTGAGAGGACTTTCCACTCATTTCGCATTTTATTTATCAATTTTTCAATCTCATCGAATGTCGCTGGACGATCGTTGCTATCATTGAATGATGAATTGACCTTCAATTGATCACTGAGACTGTACGCTGATTGAGACTCACCCAGCTCTTGGATCGGAGTAAAGTGGATCATGTTGTATCCAGAATTCTTTGATACGAGTAATTTTTCCTCCCAAGTGGAGATGGGACCGAGATTCTTGGATAATACGGTTTGACATTGAATACAGTCTAGAGATAACTTCTCACCTGATGAACCGAATATCAATTCAGGCTCTACTAAAATGTATCCCGATGCTACAGGTTTAAGGCCACTCTCCCCTTGACAGTCTGTTAGGTAGTAGTGGAAAGAACCTGGCATTGTTACTCGAAGATTTGCTGATCCATCTGTCCACTTTAATTGATAATAGGTGTGTCTTTCAAATTTTTGAGATGGAGATTGTGGATGATTGGTAAAAATTTCCAAATGACGACCGAACAGAGAGGGCCCAAGGCAAAATTGTAATTGCCATCCTGAAAATCATTTTTCAATTTGATCATTTAATATAAGTGCAGTAGAAAAAAATGCTGATGAGTCAATTTTCAGTTGACAATTTACTCTGATATCTCTTATTAAAATCACTAATTTCAAATATATATTTTACCCTGTTTGACTCTGTATAAAATTCCATCTTGATGTTCTCCTTTATTCAACGTTAAGATTCTCACTGGATCATTTTTTGCGAGTGCAGGTGCATCAGCGATAGCTGATTCTTGTGCCATCTTCTCCACGAGAGTCTGTAAGTAATAAGCAAATTTATAATAAAAAATTTAATAAATCACCTATGAATATTCATGCTTACATACAGAATACTCTCAATAAACTAATGAAAAGTGGTTGGAGATATGCCTTAATATAAGCTACTCAAACAATGGAATCGTAAACCATGCAAGGACAAGGGATACACCGAGTTACTCATGGTTCCACAATGCAAGCAGATATAAAGCTGTAAGTTTATCTCTTGTGTAAATGATGTTGCTCTTAAAAAAAACATTATTCTCTTTCTGTCTACATCTAAAATTTCCCCTCTATTCCAATTACAATGACGATATAAACTTACATAGGACCAAAAAATTTTTAGGTAATTCCATCTTGCAAATGCACGGAAGAAATTTCCAATCTTGTCGAGTATTCTTCTCATTGATCTCCAAAGTCTGCGATCCAAGTCCATTGATATTTTTTTTTTTTCAAAACTATCTGTTTATCTTATGCGATTATTTATTTAGCGAGCGACAGCAAGAGAGAGAGTATAAAATAATAATTAAAAAAATTTACATGCGTGATAGCAGAAAGCAATAGTTTGAATGAAATATTTTTTTTTGGTATTTAGCCAAGAATTTTTATTTCTAATTGAGATGTAATGGAAATGAATTGAAAATACAAACTGATCGGTTTTATGAATCGAATGAATTTGGAGTAGATAAGAATTTTTATCAAATTACCTCAGTGATTATGTGCCTATTCACGTGAAACAATCGTGGTAACCACAACTGTGATCTATCTTTCAAATATGACCTCTAATCTTGAAGAATATTTATGTAAAGGTCATATATGCAATAATAAATGTTTTTTTAGCGAGGGGAGGTTATATGTGTGGTGGTCAGAAGGCACTTTTATTGGATGAAATTGGTACACACTTGAATTCAAATCAGCCAATCAGCATTCGGAGAAAATATTTGTGGATTCATTATTCTTTTTGATTGAACTTTGAAGAACGTGGAAAAGAGTAAAATATGGACATAATTAATCAACAATTATTCGGAGAATGTCCGTAATTGTTGCAAAAAAAATATGATCATCTGTCGCCCCTAACTTCATTTGCTACACTCGTATGTTCTATCCGTGTCCAATATGTACATACACACATGTATGCAGTTTCAAAATGGCCGCTGCAACAGACGAATTGAGTGAGTGACACATAATAAATTAATATTTATCGTACATAATAAATTATTGATATTACTTATCCTCATTGATCATTTGTCTGTTCTCCGAGTTATTGATAACAAATATAAAATGATAATATTATTGAGCTCTAACCACTTTATTCTCGTACGTACAAAAATTGAATATCATGCCGGAGATGTTGGCCAACTTCAATTTGACTGGAATTTCGAGTTTTTAAATTAGCAATTTTTTTTTTTCGATGTCATCCTACAGATAAATTTAATCCAATAACATTGCATTATGATCTCAATTGTTATTTACAAATGATTAATGAATAATTGTTATTATTTATTGTATTTCAGTCCTCCTGGAGAGAGTCTTCCTGTGTTTAGGAAGTGCTGAAACTGATGAGCAACTTCAAGCCTCAGTATGCAAATTTTTGCCTCCAGTTTTGTTGAAACTCTCGAGTCCCCAGGACGGAGTGAGGAAAAAAGTGATGGGTCTGTTGATTCACATTAATAAACGTGTGAAGAGTAGACCAAAAGTACAGTTGCCAGTTGAAGCACTCTTGCTTCAGTATCAAGATCCAGCTGCCAGTTCATTTGTTATAAATTTCACGATAATTTATATAAAACTTGGGTATCCTCGTATGGATATGAAGAAACAGGCAGAATTGGTACCAAGTGTATTGCACGCCATTGAAGGTAAACCTTTACCTCATCAGGATAGTTTGATACTAATAATTATACCAGCTCTGGGTCACATACAGGCACCCCCCAGTGCCGAGAAAAGAGCAGCCTTATTGGGTTTACAGGACAAACCTTACGTTGCAAAACAGTTGTTAATTTTTATACTTGATATGCTGCTTTTACCCTATGGTGCAGTCGGTCAGACTGATGGTCAACAAACTGGACAGCCCATTGACTGGACAAAATTTCCAGTTCCACCTGGTCTCAGTGAATATTCTTTTAAAAGAGTTATTGGAGAAACTCCACCTTTGCCTGAACAATTGGAACAAATTAAATTGGGAATTGTAAAATTTTTAGCTGCTGGATTTTTTTCAGAACCTGAAATACTTATTCATCTGATTGTTGCCGCTGCTGATACACGATTCAGTGTTGCTAATCTGGCTGATATGGAATTGAGAAAAATAGTTAGCTCCCTTGATTGGTCTTCCATGGCACTGGCATTGCCACTTTATACTCTATTTCTTGGATCCAGTGGTTTCACAACTCAAAAAGATGTTAAACCGGAATTGAAACGATTAGCAGCAAACACAAGAATTCGATTGAAATTACTTCAATATTTGTGTAGAGTTAGTAAAAGTGGACTCGTTATACCACCAGCAATTCAAGTTGTCTTTGATTCTCTCTATGGAAACAATACGAATAAAAAATTAAAATCACTTGCACTAGAATTTGCCCTCAATATGGTGCAACAGTGCACATTGGGACCATTGAGTAGAGTAGCTGGAGTTATTCTCAATGGAATGATGAAACTCATTGCCGAGGGTGAACCAGAGCATCAGTCAATGGCTTATACAATAATCGGTCAATTGGGACAGAGAATTCCAAGTTTAGTTAACAAAGATGTCAGTTTAGTGGAGAAATTTTTTAATGCTCTCACTACAACTGAAGGTGAATTGAGAAGAACAGTTAGGGATGCACTTGTGGCTATGGCTTCATCATTCAAACTCAATCGTGACAATGAACAGGGAATAACACTGATGAATTCATTACTCTCTGTTCACATTGAATCAGAGGAGGCAAATGTACGATACGTTGCAGTCCATTATGCTGCAACTGTTTTCCCATCTGATGATGTCCCATCTAGGTATCTCTTGCTTTTGGCTTGTGGAGATGAGAAAAATGAAGTTGCTACTGAAGCTGTCAAAGCGCTATATGGTACAGCACACAGAAATTCAAGAGACAAGCTCGATGATAAGGAATTTTTTCTACCAGATTTTCCTCAACTTGTTTTGTATATAAATTGGCAAATGGGTACAAGAATTACCTCGAAACGTGTGGTTCGAGTTGCTAATCATACATTGCCATATAATATTGCAACATTCAATGAAATTGTTTCGTATCTTCGATTGTGTTTAGCCAAGAGTGCTAATGTCAAGATCCAAGAAGGACCTAGTGATAATCATCCTTGTGAGCATACACCACTGATTGGTCGATATTTGAAGCAACTTTTGGTGAAAGATAGAAAATCTATAGATGCTTATTTGGAGATTATAAAGTGTTTGAATCATGCAACATCAGATACAGTTCCTTTGAATGCTCTCCTAGAAGTCATTGGCTCAATTTCTCCAGAAATGTCTGATCAATTTACTGAAGAATTGCCTTTTCTCAGAGGCCTTCTTGCATCAACAAAGGCAGATGTGCGAGAGTTGGCTGGGAAAATTCATGCAATAGTAATGGCTCATCAGTCAAAGCCTGAGGAATTTGAGACTCGTGTGAGTGAATTTATTGGAGCAACTAAGCATAAGACACTTGAGATTCAGCATGGTGCTCTTCTCGCTTTGTCATTCATGTTTGAACGGAAATTATTTATAAAAAAAGCCACAGATACTAGAGAATCAATTCTTACCTGGAAGCCGTACATAGAGTGTGTCAAAACAATCTGTGATTTTCTAAAGAGTAATATAATTTTATTAGTTGAAGCAGCAGCTCAAGGAATTGGAAATATTGGAAAAAGTTTCTCTCTACCACTGAACAATGAGGATAATGATAATCACACTAAAAAGTCAATCGTTGAGACTCTCTTTGGAATTGTTAAAAATGCAAAGATGAATCATAAAATCAAAGAGAATGCAGCAACAACACTGGGACTATTGTGCATCGGTGAAGATTTTCCATATTCAAAAGAGATTATTGAAAATTTTTTAAATTTGACTAAAGAAACTAAAGATTCCTCAGTACATTTTATCATTGCCGAGGCACTTGTGCTCTCTGTACAAGGTCAATCAGCTAAAGAAGCACGTGATGCTTGGGTACAAGTACCAGAAGAGTATCAGGTGCCTTTCACTCCAGAGAACGACAATCTCCTTGAATTTCTAATAGATCAATTGTTGAAAATGGCTCGTGATCCACATCCAAATTCACGCCAGGCCATTTGTATCTGGTTATTGGCTATTCTTCGACGAAATGCCAAAAGAAAACACATCCTGGATCGACTCTCAGCCATTCAAAATGCCTTTATGGACTTTTTATCAGAGAATAATGATATTGTTCAGGATGTAGCATCAAAAGGTATTTGTCTTGTTTACGACACAAGTGAATTAAGCCAGAGGGATGCACTTGTTTCAAATCTACTGAGCCAATTGTCCGAGGGTCGAAGAACCGTGGCTCAAGTAACCCCAGATACAAAATTATTCGAAGATGGACAATTGGGAAAAGCTCCAACTGGTGCTAATATCTCTACATACAAAGAAATTTGTGCTCTAGCCTCTGATCTCAATAATCCAGGCTTAATCTACAAATTTTTGCAATTAGCCAATCACAATGCCGTCTGGAATTCAAAGAGAGGTGCTGCTTTTGGATTTTCAGCAATAGCAAGTGTTGCCAAGGATGAATTGAATAAATATCTTCCAAGTATTGTTCCAAAATTGTACAGATATCAGTTTGATCCAACTCCAAAAATTCAACAGAGTATGGCAAGCATTTGGCACGCAATTGTTCCATCGACACAAAAAGTTTTAGAACAATATCATGATGAAATTTTAGATGATTTGACACTAAATCTGACAAATAATTTGTATCGAGTGAGAATAAGTTGTTGTGAGGCACTTGCTGATGTTGTTAAATCAAATGCTCCTATTGATTATGTTAAGCATGCACCAGAAATTTGGAAACAATTGTTTCGAGTGATGGATGATATTCATGAGGAGACGAGGCAAACAGCTACTAGAACAGCTAAACTCTTCAGCAAAGTGTGTATTCGTCAGTGCGATCCAATGTATGGTAAATCTGGTGAGCAAATTGTTCAGGCAATTTTACCAGTTTTCTTGGACATTGGTATTGTTCATACTGTTCCAACTATCAGAACTTTGTCTGTTCAAACAGTAGCACAATTGGTATCAACTGCTGGTCCACTATTGAAACCATCATTGGTGAATTTAATTCCCGCACTTTTGACTGCAACTGATCTTGAAAATTCAAAACTCACCTACATGAGCAATGCATATGGAGCACAATCAGATATTCAAGAAGCCATTGACAGTGTTCGTACAAGTGCTGCCAAGAGTCATTATGCAACAGAAACATTGAAAAAATGTACTCAATATATTGATGCACCTATTCTCAAAGAATTGATGCCCAAAGTCATTGAATTAATTAAATCAAGTATTGGACTTGGATCAAAAGTGGCAATATCTCACTTTTTAATATTTTTAATTATACAATCGAAACAAGAATTGCAGCCCTATGCTGGTAAAATATTGACTGCTCTTATGAATGGTTTGATGGATCGTAATGCAGCAGTTAGGAAGACAAATGCAGTGACAATTGGGCATGTTGTTGGTTCTGCTAAGGATTCTAGTCTAGAAAAATTATTCAATACATTGAATACTTGGTACATGGAGAGAGAGGATGATTCCATAAGATTGGCTATTGGACAGACTCTTCAATCTATAAACAATCAAAATCACGAAATCCTTAAGAAATTCTCTGATATTGTCATACCTCTCACATTTTTCGCTATGCATGCAATTAAAGTACCAGGTAATGAGAATACAATTGAACTGTGGACAGATCTTTGGGGTGATATTGCACATGGGACAGAGTCTGCTGTAAAGCAAAATTTATCATTGATTACTGGAAAATTAAATTCAGCTCTTGAATCTGCCTCCTGGACAACAAAAGCTCAGGCAGCCAATGCAGTGTCGACAGTTGCAACAAAAGTAGGATCAACTATGGATGAAGAATCAAGGAATGGTCTACTTAAAATTTTAGTCAATGGCCTGCAGGGAAGAACGTGGAATGGAAAGGAAAGACTTGTTCATGCTTTAGCTACTTTAGCTTGTAATAGTAAAGAGGCTTTGAGTAAAGATCCAGAGCTAACAATGGTTATTACAGAGGCACTTTATAAGGAGAGCAGAAAAGACAATCTCGAATATCGTCGTCATGCTCTGAAAGCATTTGCTGACGTTCTCCATGAGCTGGAGGTAGACCGGTTTACTCAACTCTATGACATTGCTCAGGAAATATTGATTAAGGTGAGCAGAGAGAATAATTTAAATATCAAATGAAGGCCTGTAAATGTTTATATTCCATTTTCAGATTGCAAGAAAAAATAATGATGATGATGATGATGATGACAATCGTGCGACCGAGGAGAGCACGAAGAAACGTGAAGATCAAATGAAACTGCAGGAAACGGTGTATGAAGCCCTTGGGAAGGCCTGGCCTTCGTCAATTGAAGATAAATCAACTCAAGGTAAATTGAGAATTTATTATTTTTTGATAATTCAGCAGTTTCAGATGAGTTTTTGGGAAAAGTAGCAAAAATCAATGAAAAATCTTTGTTTTTCAGATGAATATTGCTTGCAATTTGTCACTCACTGTCACGAAACACTGGCAAACAGCACGAGGCCAATTCAAGTTGCTATTATGACGACCTTGACTCTATTCGTCGAAAAACTGGTGCTTCTGAAATTGAGTACTGACAAATCGACGGAAAATGATAGAGATAAATTAAATAAAATTTGTGAAACATTGCATCAAATACTGAGAGCAACAATAGGAATATCAAAGTACACGAGAATTCGTAAGGAAGCACTCAATATAATTTTAATTTTATCAAAAAAATTGATAGATCAAAATAACAAAGAACAATTGGAAAAGGTGAAAAATTTATTTTCCGAACTTTTGCCTGCTCTGTCTCTGGATAATCAACCAGAAGTGAGAACAAGAGTGGCTGATATTAAATCAATGCTACTAATATAAAAAAAAAGACTAATAATTGACAAATTGGAAATCTCGAGTCACAAAAAATTGGTAAAAAAAAGTGTTTTCAACAGGTCAACGTACTATCACTCCATATATACAGTTCTGTATATATATATACATATATATTCAGTTGCAAATGTCATTGTTAATTTCAAAATCTCATCAATTTATGTTTGCTCGAATATCACGAGTAGAGAATGAAAGATGATGAAAACTATTTCTTTTGGACGTAGGATGTATATTCAAACATTCTTACAAAGAAAGGCTGTATCGAAATATAACTTAATTCAACACAATTGAATATTATTTGATTTTTTTCAATAATACAGAAGCACCTGGAGTCTTTTTATTCTCAAGTGTCCCTGATAATTTAATGAGTTTAGACTTTAAATCACTCACAATATTTCCTGCTTCATTCTCCAGTAAGAAAACCATAACAAAACAGGCTCGATTGTATTCGATCCACTTTTTTATCGTTTCATCATCAAGTTTTTTAGCCAATTCTTCACCGAAAGTAGCTTTCTCATTCTCCAGAAATTGTTTATCTGCCTGAATCAATTTTTTCAGCATCATGTGTAATCCTGGATGTTCAATTGGTGTATATTCCACCTCTCCTTCTTTCAATGTTATTTCTGAAGCTGTTAAAAATTTGGAAATAGCTTCGAATGCTTTCACAAGCTTTTCTCCATTTCCAGCCTTCAATATTGCTAATGTCACCATAGCAATGGAGCCATTGGCGAGCCAAAAAATACTATCTTCAGTGATAGATTCAAGCAGTGGATCGTTAACAATTTCCAATAGCTCTTTCTCTCGAATATCCTGTGGCTTTTTACTCATGGCATTACCATCGCCCTCTTTGAGTTGCTCAATAAGATGAGGATGGAAATTATGAGTATCTCGTCTTGCTACAAGATATAAAATAACTTTCTTTCCAAATTCACTCGATGCTATTTCTTTGAGATCTGTCATCAGTTCGGAAATCAAAATTTTCTTCACCAGAACTGTATCATCCACTGAATCAAATATAGACAGTAAAATAACATGTCCATGCTCAGACATTGCTATATCTTTGACATGATCTTTCATCGATTTTAGAGAAAATTTTCTGTCTTTGGTTGTTCCATACCAGATGCAAATCATTGCAATTTTTGAGCCCTCTTTTGTCTGAGATAATTCAAAAATAGAATCTCTCAGCATTACTATTAATTCACTTCTATCTTCTTCAGAACAAATTGCAAAGTATTCCGATAAAACTGTGAGAACAAGTGCATTGTTAATCACATTCTTATTTAATATTCGAACTAAATTTATTTTCACTGCTGATAGAGTTGCTGATTTCATGCCAGTTGCTGTATTAAAAACATCATTCAAACATTTTATTTTATTGTCTTTAGATTTTTTGTATATATCTCCATAAAATTCCTGTTTCAACTGATTCTTTGTTGACTCTGTTATCCAATTATTATATGCATTATTGAAAACACCAGCTGACACACTGTGAGATACAATACTGACTACACGTCCCTGGCACGAAGATATGACAATATCTCTGATTTTTTGAGATCCATATTTCAATAATTTCTTGATACAATTGACTGCATACTTTGACATCCACATTTCTTTTAAATCTGGTGTCAATTCTTCTACAATTAATTGTCTCATATCTGGACTACAGAATTTAATTAACCACTGAATGATCCTCGATATATCGTGTGTAAAGATGAATTTTTTAAAATTTCCTTTAAAAAGTTGAAATAATTTTTCTGTTATCTCTTCTCGTTCTTTTCCCGTGCAATTAGTTTGTCTCAACCTTTCCCCCAATTTTTTAGCACCCTGAGCCACATCATAGCTGTCTTCTAAGCGTTTGATCTTGCGTTTCTCTTTCAACTGTTTCTTCTCCTCTTTGACAGCCTTCCAGTCTGGTTTCTCTGTTGATTGTTGATTATTCAGTTTATCCTTGGAGTTGAAGGGTTTTTTAGTAGCTGTAGGTTTCTCGAATTTTGTTTTTTGTGTCGTTTTGTTTTTGATTTTTGAGGATCCCTCAACTTTTACTGATTTTTTCAACTTCTTATTTGCAGGTTCATCCTTCACTTCCACTGATTTACTCCGCTTCTGCATTTTTTCGATAGACCAATCTAAAAAAATCGAGGATTGAGTGAATGATGAAGTGAAATTCAGTAGCCAATTCGATTTCATCCTAGGGTCAGTTTTTGATGGATATCTTGAAATCTATGGGAAATAGAGAAATTTTTATAATAACCTTTTTTGTAGCTCTCATTGTACTCTACAAAAAAGGTCATAATGAAAATTTCGCCATCTCCCTTAGATTCCGAGATATTCATCGAAAACTGACACCAGGATGAAATCGACTTGAACCGTTTTACCAATTCACTACTGAATTAAATCAAATAGTTAATTATTTTAAAACGAGACACGCCAATTTCTCAGCAATTGATATTTTATCGGAAACTTCAGTTGACTTGTCTCATTGCAACACTCTGCTGCTCAAAAACACATGTTCAACTAACCTCAAAAAATCCAACTGGAAAAACTTTTTCTATCGTCAAATATTTATATCTCACAAACAGCTAACTTCCTCAAGTTGATTAATTACAATTCTTCATCTATGACTGTCAATTTTTTTTGGTGAATCAAATAGATTATAAATTGATCTTCAGGAGACACGTGTACAATTAAAGCGTCTCTGCGCAGTCTCCCTGGCGCATTGGTGCCAGTAATCACCAGTAATTTCTCGACTCTTCGCTGGAGTGGTATTTGTGGATATTTTTAAAACGTACGTCGACACTAACCAATCAGAATCCACATATAAGGTGAAAATCCCTGTGGTGGGGCTTGGCAGGGGGGGGACTAGAATCTTTGTGACGGTGACGGTCAGTTGCACTTTTACGAGGAAAGCCCACTGCTGGCTCTTCTCGGATCGGTGTATGCCTTTTGACTAAAAATCTCAAAAAGTAATCTAAACCTCAAATCCACAACATGCTAATGAGTTTGAATCGTAATAAAATATCTCAAAAACAGTGCAGTGGATTTAACATACGAACAAAATTTTACAGTACAAGACATTTACATTCTTGATCGTGGAATAAAAGTTTTAGTTCAATAGATAATAAAAATTAAGGAAAGAGAAGAAGAGAAAAAAATACATAAGATTGTGCAATAGAGTGAAACAAAATGCCAGGCAAAGGTGGGAGAAAGGGTAATAAATCGGGTAAGTTTTATGAATATGAACAAACTTTTCACTTCAATATGGTGATAATTTAATAATCATATATGTAATAATGAATATTGCGATGTAATGAGTTGGACACGTGGTAACCATGTTGGAGCACATTTTATGAGAATGCCCCCACGCGGCCTCATTCCTACATATCTCATGGTCAATACTTTTTTTACATCCAGTACCTATTGATGTTGGAAAAAAAAAATGTTTATTCTATATTTTTTGTTGTAATTCAGGTCACACCCATGGTAAACATACTGAAGTGACATCCGATGATGACTCGAGTAATAATGATACTGCCAGTGTTACTAGCGCCCAATCAGACAACAGGGATGTTCCAGCTGATGATGTTAATGACAATGAGATAGATGAGCTCAGCCAGCAAGAGGTTTTTGAGGAGAAACTCAAGGAAACTATTGATGGATTGTCGCAGAAGAATTCCAAAGGAAGAACATCATGTTTTATTGGTGTTGAGAAGATATTTGCATTGAAATATGTACCAGACTTTGTTGAGGATAGGAAAATGACAATAGCTGATTGCATTGAGAGAGGATTGAAGAAAGGTCGGAGTGATGAGAGATGCACAGCTGCCAGATTGAGTACACTCTTGTGTTTACAACTTGGGGCCTTTGAAAGTGCCGAGGCCGTTTGTAGAGACCTCAAGTCAACACTTATATTCATTGCCAATGATAATACTGCCTCGCCTCAAGCTAGAGCTGAGGTGAGTTGACCAATTTTTTTTTTAATTATAATAAACTAAAAATAAGTGATTGTTTTCATTCACTTCTGACGTCATGGAATTGTTAAAAAAATCATAGCGAATGGTATTTATTGTCTAGTATTTTTTAATTTGGGTATTTCCATTCCACTTAAGCTGTTATCTGATAAACTGAACATCATTATTTAGGCCTCATTCCACAAAACATCGTGTGACTAAAACCAAGAGGTCATAAATGCCAAAATTCTATTTTCTGAGGTATCTAATGCCAGAAGGTCGTATATCCACACATTTTCACGTTTTGTGGACAATAGCGTTTTTATATCCAGTGTATATTGGAGATATGGCCATCTGATTATAGGTTGTATTGTAAAAAATGACTCTCACTCAAAGGCAAATTGTCGTCAATATTCAATTAATTGATTTTAAATGCAACCAATAATGGGGTGAAATTGTTACGCTCTCCTTTCAAAATATTTGGAATGTTTTTTTGTGATTTTTTTTCCATTATTGTTATCGGACAGTCCAATATGCTCACAATGATGATATCCACTCTCAACATTTGATGGCGTCTATATTGTCCCAAATTCCTTTAAAATCTCAAGTATGAACTATTATAAACTATTCTGTTGCACGGACCATTTTGCCCCATTATATCATCAATGCAGAGGAAATTGATTATTAAAAGCTAGTATATATAATTTAAAATGGAAAATGCAAAATTGGATACATGACTTTTTAGTTTTAGATGAATAAATTTAATGATTCTCCTAAAAACAAAAGGTCATACATCCATTTATGCCTTGGATTTAAGACTTTTTGATTTTTAGTGGGATGCATTTTTTAAATTACTAACAACAGAAGGTCGTATGTGCTGGGGGATACGACCTTTTGGTTTTAGCCACATGATATCAATTTCAAGTGAACTTGTGATAATGGATTCTCTAATGTTTCAGTGTTGCTGGGCCCTGAGCATGAATCAATTTCTATCCGGTAATGAAGCCGGTGATACTGTTGAAATTGTCCATCTATTATCAGGAATCTTCGCTGGATCGTATCTGAAAGGGAATGGAGCAATTGCTACAGTTTCTCCAGATCTCGCAGCTCTCCATGCCGCTGCATTGTCCGCATGGACTCTTCTCTTGACTGTCATGACTTCTTCTGATATTTACAATTTATTGGAGAGCAGTAAACCCAATAATTCAATGCCATCACTCGATCGACTGCGCCAATTACTTGAGTCACCTCATCTTGATGTGAGAATGTCAGCTGGTGAGGCATTGGCTGTACTATTTGAGTTGGGAAGAGACTTTTCCGAGGACTATGAGCAGGATTGGGCATTGGAATTGGTTGATGTACTCAAAGAATTGGCAACTGATTCTAGCAAATATAGGGCAAAGAAAGATCGGAAACAGCAGCGAGCTAGCTTCAGAGATATACTTCGTTATATCGAGGTAATTTGTCTTCTGTTGATGAGCAAACGAGGATAAAGAAGACAAAATTAAAATTTTTATATAAATATTTTCTCATTTTCACAATTTTAGGAGGACGTAACACCCGAAATGCAAATAAGATTTGCTCAGGAAATACTTTATCTTGAAGGATGGTGCTCGAGAATTCAATACAACGCCTGCTGTCGCCTTCTAGGGCCGGGTATGAACATTCATTTGGCTGAAAATTTGCTTCTCCGTGAAATATTTCATCTTGGTAATAGGGCAGTTCCAACGTTATCCCACAAATCAACTAAACGCGAAAGGACTATGATGAATGCTGCATCATTTAAAGCACGTACTATTCAACGTAATAAGAATCGTGACAAACGCTCAGCAGCAATGGCACAATAATTAGATCACTCTTTATTTATTTTTTTTAATTTTTTTCTTTTCTTTTCAATATTGTTATGCACTCATTTATTCCATTGTCAATGAAAAGGAACATGTGACAATAATGGCACGACACGACTATTGGTATGGCTTAAAAAATTGTAAATTTTTTTTTTTTTTTCGCTGTTTGCAATATAGTTGTTCATGTGTACATAATGAGTATTTTCATGGATAAATTATCTACTTTAATTTTTTCGTCCGATTGTCTGAGATTCATTAAATTATTGTATATTCTGGAAGTAATATTGAATAAATTAATCCATTGCAACGGTTACACTTGTGATTAAACGTCGCTATCTATTTTTTGGGAATACTAAAAATATTTAACTTGATTACAATGCGTAATAGATGTTAATAAATGAACTGTAATAAATAAAAAATCAAGAGTACATTCATTGTCCCTTTGTTAGGAGTGTAGATTAACAGTTTGATTGATGAATTCTTTCTCAGACAACATGTGCCACCTGTATCCCAAGATTTTCGATACCTCTCTCTCTGTATTTTCATAAGTGTGACAATTAGATTTTATCCAATTTTTATGTTCCTCTGTCCAATCGGCATAAATGGACCAATCTTTATCGCACTTTTTTAGCACAACATTTCGACGAACATATAAATATTTTAGAGATTTGGCCACAGATGCTATTTCGAGGACTGTTGCTGTTGATATTTTGTCTCGAATCATCTGCAAAAAAAAATACAAGACAAACAAATATAATTCCAAGAGTCAAATGTAAAAATCAGGTACCAGTGTGCTTATATGCGGACAACTCTTGCAAAGTTCAACGAGGTACGTATCCATTCGATTGGCAAACTTCCTAGAGAGATAGTACTTGGATAAACCTTGCATTGCATAGGTTGACAATGTAGAACGATAATTGATTGCTTGAGCCATTATTGTTTCTCTTGTCAGCTGAAATATGGAAATTTTTTGATTGAATATAGCAAAATTTTTTCTTTCCTAAATCGAAACTCATCCTAGGATCAGTTTTCGATGAATATCTGGGAATCTGAGGAAGACAGCGAAATTTTTATAGAGACCTTTTTTGTAGAGTGAAATGAGGGCTACAAAAAAGTTATTAACAAAAATTTTGATATCTCCCATAGATTCAAAGATATCCATCAAAAACTGACCCCAGGATGAAATTAACTTGAACCGTTTTACCAATTAACTACTGAATTGTCATAAATCACTCACTTGCACCACAGGATTAGTGATGACAATACTGTGACAAGGAATTGAACTGTGCTCTGGAAATTCCAGAGGCAATGTCATGCCTGGCTTTTTACTTTCTACTTCAATATGTACTTGTAATTTTGGATTATTCTTCCTGACTCTTACCCATACTTCATTTCTAGGCTAAAATTGAAATGATAATCAAATAATCAATTGAGTGTACAAACTTTTGAATTCATCTTACCAATTTGATAACAGAATCAGCGGGACTGTAACGATTCTGCAAAATATGCAAGTGTTCCAATTTTGTATGACTAATCAGCTCAAGAACATCTTCATCCAAATTCTGAGGACTGATAACTAAAATCTAGAACGAATTATTCAAAAAACATTCTCATGCCTATAAATTATAACATTAATTGTAATTAAGATGAAATTTACCTGCAAATTTATAAAAACTCCAACATGCAATAATGGACAATGAAACTTGGTAGTATTGATGAGTACAAGTTTTCTCAATGTTTCTGTGCAATTGGCACAAATTTCATCCATGAAAAACAAAGCTTCTCTGCTATCTAACATCAAATCAATAAACTCCAAATACCTCAGTTGCTTCAAATTTTGGGCAAGTCTTTTCACAGCTTCAAGGAGTTTTCCCCCAGTCCCAAATATTTTAATTTGCTCATGATCATTTCTGTTGGCCATATTGCATGGAAATGTGAATTTCAAGTGTCGAATTTGAGTACCAATGCCAGCCAATACTGGATCATTTGAGTGCTGATTCTCCATATACCAAGATATCATGTTCATAAATTCATAAAGATTGTAGAAATTGTACATTGGTTGAAAAGTCAGGGATCGAAAATTTTTTCCAACTTTATTCAGACATGTTGAGGTTCTTATGTGATCCAAAACATACTGCCATCCACTGTAATAATTGTATTTTCCTCTAGTCAAAGTCATATCTTCCAGTGTAAATTTTGACCATACGTTGGGCAATTTGAATGCCCTGTACCAACTTCTGCAGACCAATGATGCATAATAACGTTCGCGAATTGTCAAGTATGAAAATATCTCTTCTAAAACTATATCTGGGGTTTGATCCCAAGCAGTATAGACTCTTTCTTCATTTCCATCGTCTTCTTCAATATCTATGTAGAGAGCTGAAAAATTATTTATTTAGTTAAAGAATGAATAGTTTCCTTTTTAGGTTTTTTTAGTGATTTCATCAGCTGATTATGAAGAAATGAGGAAATTTACCTTTATCTTGCTCATCGAATTTCCAGCAGCCCTTATTCATTCCCATTTTCCTTCATGTATAATCGTACAAAAAACGTTTATTTGTTACGTATTCTATTTATAATTGAGGAGAAACTTTGAGAACTTTTGATTTCTTTCAATTCAGTAAACTATTGTCCATACGATTTTTACGATAATTTTTTATGAAAAAAATCTCACGTTGCCCGGTTTATTTTCAACCTTGTTCATGTGCGTAATATACGTGTATAATGAACATAAATAGAAAAACGAGACTTGGTTTTTCCAATTATACCTTCGGTCTTATTTTGAGAGCTGCCAACATAACGATATTCAAATGTTGAAATTTGAATTACAATTGAACATGTGTAAATAACAGAATTATTTTGAGTTTTTTTTTTCCAAAATTTTTCAATTCATCAACCCGTATCTGACTTTTCGAGGAATATCTTCAAATCTAAGAGAGATAGTGAAATTTTTATAGAAACCTTTTTTGTAGATCTCATTTTGCTCTACAAAAAAGGTCTCTATGAAAATTTTGCTATCTCTCTTAAATTCAAAGATATTCCTTTGAAAGTTAAGGACGGATCGAACCACTTCACTACTGAAATGCATCAATGATCGAATCCATTTATGAATCCCTGAGACAATACTTTTCACGAGAAAAATCCAATTTCGCTCTTGATCATTTGTTCTTTTGCGAAAAGCGAAAAGTGGCGGTCAAAATTTTGAATATGTGTGGCCGTTGTCATAATAAATCAATACACCTGCGCGTGATCAGCTGTTTTGGCTCTGGATATTGGTATCCCCACTCTCCCTATTAATCATACAAATGCACGTCCCCCACCACGCAAACCCGAGTCATTGGCTGATTGCAGGGGCAGTGATCTATGAATGTTCTCAACATTTCAAGTATGTACACTTTTTGTAACGCATTACAATAAATTGTTGAGTGTAAAATAATTCATAATTCTCATTTTTTCAGATAAACAATGAGTGGACATCGTGATGTTGGACCCATAATTAAATATTTACGTGATTTTATGCGTGGTGTAAGTATTATAACCTACGATAAACAATAAATATTATCAATATTCAGTATTACGTAATAAATACGTTTTAATATTTCAATTATTACCAGAGAAAACACGTGAATCACATAAGATGGGCAGATGATATTGCTGCACGTACCCAGCCTCCTCCAGACCTTCCTGGTGGACCATATCACAAGACAACCAAGATTTACTACTTCACCAGGGATGCTAGACGTCTTGTTGAACCCCCAGAAGTTGTTGTCATTGGGAAGAAACAAATTACTGCTGGGTAAGTCGGAATAGTACTCGAATCAATTCAAAATATTTGATTTAATAATTCCCACAGATCTGCAGTTTCATCTGACGTTAAATTAATTACTCCAAATGCGGTTTATAATCCTCCATTAGTCGATCCGCCAAAGCCATCCTATCCAGAACAAATTGGACAAGGTATTTACTGAGAATTTTGAAGTAAATAACTAGAATGTACGTAGAAAATGATAATAATAAATCGTTATAAGTACATATTTCCTTTTATTATATTTTCATAACGTGATCATCAACAGTTCAATAAATATATATATCTCTTATTGAATACAATCATTTGAATTATACATGTAAACGAGGTGGAATGTAAGATAGTGCATAACAGTAATAGTATAAGGCCCAAAACCGAAAGAATTGTGTTTTTTTGTTCTTTTAAACTTTACGATTTGACAACAAATATAATTTCCCTCAGTTGATATCAATCCAAATATTTACAAACATAGTATAATAGTGATTTTATATGAGACATTGGCACCAATTTAATAGGCTGTAATAGGGTAAATAATTAGTAAGGTATTTGATTCTGATAATACTGTATCATATCGTATGTTTTTGTACGGAAATTGAGGAAACTGTTGCGAATAACATTCAGCATAAATGCAGAAGCCTCACGATCATTAGCCATTGGTGCAAAACGACTTCGTAATAATTTGATTGTTTGACCGCGAAAACATGGCAGCCCAGTGTCCAGCATCAACGAGACTAGAGATATAATGGCTTCCTGATAGGGTCTGAAAATAATGAAAATTATATTGCATTTATTTAGTATATCGTGTGGCTAAAATCAAAAGGTCATAAATGCTAAAATTCTATTTTCTCAGGTATCTAATGCCAGAAGGTCGTATATCCACACATTTTCATGTATAAATACTCAAAAGACATTTGTGGACAATAGCGTTTTTATATCCAGTGTATATTGGAGATATATGGCCTTCTGATTATAGGTTGTATTGTAAAAAAATGACTCTCACTTAAAGGCAAATTGTCGTCAATATTCAATTAATTGATTTTTAATGCAACCAATAATGGGGTGAAATTGTTACGCTCTCCTTTCAAAATATTTGGAATGTTTTTTTGTGATTTTTTTTCCATTATTGTTATCGGACAGTCCAATATGCTCACAATGATGATATCCACTCTCAACATTTGATGGCGTCTATATTGTCCCAAATTCCTTTAAAATCTCAAGTATGAACTATTATAAACTATTCTGTTGCACGGACCATTTTGCCCCATTATATCATCAATGCAGAGGAAATTGATTATTAAAAGCTAGTATATATAATTTAAAATGGAAAATGCAAAATTGGATACATGACTTTTTAGTTTTAGATAAATAAATTTAATGATTCTTCTAAAAACAAAAGGTCATACATCCATTTATGCCTTGGATTTAAGACTTTTTGACTTTTAGTGGGATGCATTTTTTAACATACAATATGAAAATGTTAATTTGAACCCACCTAACAGCGAGGAATGCCTGTACACACAATTCCATAAACCACCTAAACGGTGCAGCTTCCATTTTTCCACCCATAACTAGCACCATCTCATCAGTAAGTTTGATATCAGGCTCAAATCCAAGATTACCACCAGGAGAACTTTCAAACATGAATCCAAAGTCAATGTGAATAATGTGGCCCTCGTCATCCAGCATAATATTGCCATTGTGACGATCCTTTATTTGTAAAAGGTAAGTGATTACACTGTATGCAGCCATAGATTTGACAAAATTACGTCGAGCAGTTTGGAATTCTTTACTCGTCTCATCTCCATACTTTGCCAAGAAGTATTCGTACATTCCAAAGTCTGTTTGACGACCCAATTGATCACGGGATTCTGCATTTGGTACGCATTCAATCACCCCACACCCTGGTGCAGTGGCAACAACTCTATATGGAAATAAGAAAAGATTCAATCCAACTCTTTGAAAGATATTCTTGAAGATTCCAATAACTTGAAGTGCTAGCATATCCTGTCTAACATCATCACCAACTTTGAAAATTGCTGCCTGCCAAATTTCCTGCCCAGCACATTTAGTCTCAACTTTACCATTGGCAGACACTGCCATTGCAATATTTTCCAACTCTTTGATACCATACTTCTGGACTTTGAATCTAGCTAAGAAAGGTGCTTTGGCTGCACTCTGCAAGGGTCTTCCACTGTTGTAATCAATATCAATGACCATAGCTTCAGGATTTGATGGTAAATAACATCCAGGTTGTACATTAATTTTACGCAATGCCTTTAAACATGCCTCTCTTCTCTCAGGCCCTTTGGGATAGGGTCTTATTTCTCCAGAGATATTTGTTATTTTTTCAAAGAAATCAAATTCCCTCTCGTAAAATTGTTTTGCTGGTCCAGAGAGTGACGAGAGAATTGATTTAACTAGTGAATCAAGAGTATCAAATAGATCAGGATCTTTAATTTGTTTGTCCTCATCTCTGTACATATTAACGTGCATATTCCAAATGAGCTGATGAGCTACAACTTGTGATCTCTTGGCAATTGCTTTGATAAATTCAATAACGTATCCCATTGAATCATGACGAACAGCCTGTACCAATTGTGGAATATAAAATAATACAGCATCAGCTGGATAACTACCAAGAACTCTTACAGCATATTGAGCTGATATTGGATGATGAGGAAATTGTCTTGAGAAATAAGCTAATGCATGAATTGGTGAAATTCTTGCCCATGTAATCATGTAAACTAATTCAGGAGCATCATTCAATAGTGAATCAGTTGTGACGAGATACTGAAGTGCCTCAGATACATGCATCACAGGAATTGGCTTTAATCTTACTAATCTACAAACTTCCCTTATAATTGTATCAGAATTTCTCAAACGAACTGGTAAAAATACTGCCAAAACTGGACTGATATCCCATGCTAATCTGGTATAATCTCTCCATCGTTCATTCATGGATTTTGCTCGCCATTCAGCTATCGATGCCTCACCAGGTATCTGGAGTTCCTGTCTACCTCCAGGATTATGCCAAACAAGCAAAAGTTCAATTTCCACTGCCAACAATTCTAAAATTAAATTTCTCTTCTTGATGTAATCCTTGACAAAAATATTGCCATGCATCATTCTTTTACTTCGATTGCTTCTTTTTCCAAGTGTATTACTACTTGTCGATAGTGGTACAGTATTAATCCAAACAGTAGCTGGTTGTCTCATGGTATCTTTCGATGATGGAGCTAATGAATTCATAGTTGATGATGAATCATTGGCTGTTAAATTAGTCTGATGCTCAATCAACATCTCAAAATCTCCCTCACCCGTCATCATCAGATACTTTTTATCACTATGCATTACCTGCCAGAATCTCATCAATGTTACAATATCCTCTCTGAGTTGATCAGGCTCCTGAGTTGGTGTTTGCCTCTCACGACAAAAATAATCCAAGCAATTGCAATATACTCGTTCACGTAAAACATTTTTACTCAGTGACTTTGGTAAAGTGTCACCCTGGAGAAGAAGAAGACCACAAGAGAGTAATTTAAAACGTGCACCAACAGCAGCAACGTGTCTATTAAGCATTGGCTCTTCTCCACTAGCACCAACTGTCATTGGTAGTGATCGATGTAATAATATTGCAATCATCTCTACTGTCTCTTGACAACAGTATTTTGCAGTTTCAATTAATTCAACAATAAATGCTACCCATATTTCATGGGGTTTAACATAAGGTGGATTGGGCCCAAGTTCACAGCCTTCATACACAGCAAGTGGACTAACTTCTTCAGGTTGTGCTGAAAATAATCCCATTTTCTTGTCAACAGTGTGCTGCCATGCACCAAGCATTTCTTGAAGAAAACGTAGTTTTAAATCAGGACGTGCTGTTAATATCCACTGCCAGCATTCAACCGCCGTTGACATTGCAGTGTGAGTGAATAATTTAATTTGTGATCCAGCAACAGTATGGAGAAGTCTTCTGTGTACTCCTGGAGTTGAGATTAGGAGAGCTGTTGCACGCCACAGTGCATCCTGATGGAGTTTATCATTTTGACTGTGACAAGCATGATCTACAGCTCCAATAACTCGATCAATGACAATAATTCTACCATGATCAGGAGACAATTCGTCAGAGGATGATGACTGTGAGTGTGCTAAAGCCAACATTCCAGTCACTTCTCCAGCGTAACGAGATCTTCTTGACATCATAGAAAGCAACCAAGAACTACCACCTTTTGTTCCACGTGGTCTTTTATCCATTGAATTGGTATTAGTAGGTCCAGAGGTAGGTGCTAAATCAACAAATTCTAATACTGAATCAGTGGCAAGAGCTAATCCTGCATGATGCCACATACCCGATGATGGTATTTGATTAATATACTCTTGTAAATGGGATCTAGTGGCATGAGGTGCCCATTTCATTGCCTCTTGAACAATTCCTTTACATCTTGCAGCAAAATCTTTAACAATAATTTCTCTAGCCTCCAGAGAATCCATCAAATGAATGGTGTATGGAGTACCTGGAATTCTTAATGATGGACTCTCTTCATTGGGATCCAATTGAAGTGAAAATGCGAGGACTTGAAGAATATCCAACATACTCCACAATACTCTACAGTTCCATAATAAATGAGGAAATGCATCAACAAGAGCACTCAAATATTTATCAGCAACACGTCTTATTTGTTTATGTACGTGATTAAAATTGACTAGAAGAAATTGTGTATGATTTTCAAGTTCACGTTCACGTTTTTCATCCTTTGGTTTTCGTTGCATAACATCCTTGAATCTAGCAAATACAGAGTCACCAACGCTACAAATACACTGCCACATACCACTTTTGTCTTTCTGAAGATCAGAATCACTGAGATATTCCATTATTGGCTCAAGACTTGGTTCAGAGCTATTGGCAACACGTAGAGTCTCTACCCAATAAACCGATAATAAATGAGTTATTTGTGCAAACTGCATTTTTGTAACATATGCAGCAACATCAGATGATCTAATACTCATTTTTAATATTTGATTTCTGAGTTCTTGTAGCTCACTCAATGATACACTTTCATTGCGCACTGCTGAAGTATATTGAAGCTCTCTCATCTCTAATTTGGCATTTGTTTGGGCTATCAGGTATGGAGATTTAATGGCAATTTCTTTGACCCCCTCGTACCACTCTGCTGGCCATAATCTAGCTGATTGTGGTTCAACTGGAACAAAACCAAATACAACACAGTACAACCAAAAATCTTTAAACAATTTTAATACTCGAGTACTGGGATGTCTTATTGGTGGCAATCTTCTGACTAAAATAGCTATTACAGGTATCAGAGCTCCAAGATTGCCAGCAACACTTGAAACTTTTGTCATTGTTGATGTTGTTGATGTCGTACTATTGGCTGCTAATTTTTCACTCTGTCGTTTTCCTTCAAGACCCATTGATACAAATAGCTGAAGCAGTCTCAGGAGAAGCTTATCAAGCTCAGCTTCACCCTGCAGATTAGCTGCTATATTAGCTAGGGCATTTGTAACAGCTCCAGTGACATGTCTGTATTGTTTTCTATCAGTGTTTGTTCCATAAGCAACACAACTCGACTCTAAAGAGACTGAAAACATCTGCATTATTTCTCCTCGTGCCTCACATTTAGCTATTATCATACAGCCCAATTGATCAACAATCAGACTATCTAGGGCACTTGGATCTCTGCAGAAACACTGTTCAAAAAATTGTAAAATACTGCTTGTTGTTTTAGGTGTATCTTTCAGTGCAACAGCAACATGACCCAGCATTATCATAATATTCTCACCTACCAATTGATTAGCTATTTTCTCAGAATTATCACTCTTCTCTAGACTGCACATACGAGTTGATGCACTACTAACTAGAGCAGGTACACAGTTTGGATATACTGGTTGTGCTGCTTCCAGAGCAATACACAGATTACCAATAGCAGCATCTCGAAGCTTCTCAAAAGCTCCCTGAGATGAAGAAATTGACTTATGTGAATCAGTAACATCTTTACCCTGAATCGTTGTTGTATTAAATTGTGGCTCCTTTGCCAATTTTTCACTGAATTGTCGATGAAGCTTGACAAGAATTGGCGATGGATTCATCAAGAAATCTCGAAGATTGTATTTTGATGTTATTGCAATGTTGGGAAATTTCTGGGCAAGTTTACCTAGACCCTCCAAACATACCATCAAAAGTGGCATGTGTGCCAACACAAGCTTTGGTCCATGATTTGAGTTGATTTTCTCTGTCAGACGACTGCAAAGACTATCAGCACCTGTCAGATGAGAAAATAAAATTTTTAGAGAAAAAAGTTCTCAAATAGAAATTTCATCATTTGTCTGAATAAAAACAGATTCTTAAGCTGTTTAATGGCAGTAGAAAATTATTTTATAATCAGCATTAGTTGAATTAAATAACTCAATGTAATGTTGAAGCAATCAATTAGTCACAACAGTCATTAAGTAAATAAATAGTTATTATTGTTATATACGAGATGTTATAGGAATTGGTAGGGGAATGGATAAAACAATCATGCTCATCAATTCCTAACACTGGGGTAATTCGAGATACCCTCGCCAATCAGCATGGAACTGAGATCCGCGAGTAGTGCGGCCAAATCGTATTCCCCAAGTGCTGCTGCAAAAAAATTTAATCGAAAATGGATTTTTAACATGATTATTGTGTTTCCTCTCCCATTTTGATATTAAATTTTTCGATTCCTGAACCCTAGGAGATGATTATTAACAAAATTTTAACAATTTAAAAACGATAAATTTAAGTTAGTTACCAGTTTCATCACCAATTGCCCAGACTAGAAGATCCACACAAGCAGAATTAGCCATGACATTGACTTTAAATCGATTGACAGTCCTGAAATTAGTGTCAGCATCTTCTCGTTCACTGGCATCATGCTGACGTGACTGTAGCTCAGTTTGTCCAGAGAGAAATAAACCTTTGACAAATTCCTGTACATCGCGTGTGAATGGAGCTGGTAAATCACGTTGATTTTGAAGTAATTCTCTCAAGAGAGCGACCATAACTAAGTTCATAGTCTCACTGAATGATCTATAAGGGAATATTTGTATTTGACCAGAAAAATAAATTTGCTGTGCCTCGTCATCAAGAAATGCCAATGTATCTTTTGTCAATAGTTTTTTAGCTAGTGCCAGTACACTCTGAAGATGAACAATACTAAATAGTAATCCAGTTCTCCTCTCAGGGCTCTCATTGCATCTCATCTGAGGGAATTGATTGAAACACGAGCCATAACGAGTGAAAAAATATATTGATGGGTCATAAGGTACTGATAAATATGAGTGTACAGATGGCCTCTTGATAGGTGGATAATCTTCTCCAGTTGTTGGTGCTGATTGAGCACTGTCTATGGATAAATGTTGATTTAAATTACCACTGAGTGATCGTGGAATTATTGGACGAAAGTTTGAAAAACTTCTGTGCCTCTTGTTTGGTGATGCTTCGTAATTGCTTTTTGCTGGTGGTACTGGTTGGGGGAAAATTCTACAGAGAAGAGGTGGATCTACTGTGGCAAATCGTCCCATGGAACGTGCTAAACCAAACAAAGCTGGTACTACACATTTACACAGTGATAATTTTGCCTGAAGTCCACGTGCACCATTTTGTTCTTTGCATCCTCTAATTAAATTTGTGATTACCGAGAGTATTTCAACCTGAGTAGCTATAATCTCTTCACTGGCTGATTCATCACGTGCTGCAACGTCACTCAATAGTGTATTCAAACAGAAACTAAATCGTTCAGCTACTGGAATTCTCTCTACTGGTGTCACTCTTATTTCATCCAACCATACGACTTTTGGTAGTCCCCGAAGGAGACGCAACAAGTAGGGAAGAATTTTATCCCGATGCTGTAGTTCAGATTCCAGGAAGTAGATGCCGAGAGCTATTATGGCATCCTGGCCGCGTTGATCAATACGAAAAACACCTTGACCTGACTCTTGGGGGCACAGCTTGAAGAGTCGATTTACCTGTTTTCATGTAACATAGAGGATATTAATTGATATGTCGACGTTGACAAAATGACTTGTGAAAATATAATTATCATTCTAACGTAATTAACAATTAATTGAAATAAACGTAATGAATTAAAATTTTTTGAAGTGGATTTATTTAATCATTTCTCTTTGAATCAAGGAGTATAAAATTAATAAATTCATTTACCTTTTCCCATGGTGTTGGTTTTATTCCTGCCAATGATCTTGCCAAGTGTTGCACTGTTTTTGTGAAAAATACTTTCTCGTCTGCAGCCATTTTTCGACGATTATTATTGGAAATATGCAATCACTTCCCTTGGATTTTGATGGAAACACTGACTGATTATGAGATAATATCACTTGGATTATTACTAAATCATTTTTTTCTAGCGATGAAGGATTTTTGTGAAGATCATATTAGGAGTTACACGCACACACATGTATATATATGTGCATACTGAGCACTGCTTACGATTTTTACCGACTGCTGATGAAGTTGATGAATTCCAAAAAAAAAAAAAATTATCATTTACGGGGCGACTAATTACAAGTTACAAAAGAGTTGAAAAAATCTGATCTTGGGGTCAAATGAAAGGTCACAACCTCCCACATGTCGGTAATTAGGTCTCAAAGGGTAATGATGATCATTTACAGGGTCAATATGCAATTATAATGAACCCTGAAGTTCCCACCGTTCCTTGTCCAATATTGTTCCACTCCATTCCACATTCATTCCACATGTTCAGTATTCCACTTACAAAAAAACCACTAATTATAATTCATACAGAAACAACACATCCTTTAGACCTAATTACCGACATGTAGAAATTTATGACCTTTCATTTGACCCCAAGATCAGATTTTTTCAACCTTTTTGTAACTTGTAATTAGTCGCCCCGTAAATGATAATAATTTGTAGGGAATTCAGTCAATTCTAGGGACTCTGCTAGTAAAAATAAGTAAAAAAATTCGTGCAGGCCGGGCCAAATTGGAAATATATATCATCTATCATCATATAATTTTTGTATGAAAAATATTCATCTGATTGAATCATTTATTATTTTTTTATCTCATACAAATATAGCATCTGCTTGATTTCAGGACAAAAGTCTAGCTGCTATTCAATAACAATATGCTGCAAGATTAACCGAGCATGTTCATTGTAGTCGATGAATTCGTTGCCCTCGTAGACAATTATTTACTTTAAAAATAGCCACACGATGCACTTATGACACAGAAAATTATTAGAGGTCAAATAATAATCAAGTGAAGTTCCTAGTGTATTTAAATCCAAAGTGGAATTGATGAATTGGTTCGAATAAATTTTTTTAAGAGTCTCAATTTACCAGTTCCAAAGTTCAACAATAAACATACATTGGGTTGAACCGGTTCCCATTACAGTTGACTGCAGTTCATATATACCGTCAGTGCCATTGAATAAATAATTAACAATAATTATGTCTGAAAATCAATCAGTTAGTCCAGTGAAATATTTTATTAGTGGTGGAATTGGTGGAATTTTTACAGTTGTTACTGGACATCCACTTGATACGATAAAGGTAGTGTTATATAATTAAATTTAAATTTCAAATGATGGACATTGTAATCACGTAGATTATTTCTAGGTTCGTTTACAAACAGCACCAAAACCTGGGCCAGGTGAATCTCCACTCTATAAGGGAACATGGGATTGTGCAAAAAAAACGGTTACGAGAGAAGGCTTTCGAGGACTCTACAAAGGTACATAATATTTTTTTTTTTCCAGACATCTGACGAGTGACTCTTAAAAGTCCATTTTCTCCCAGAATCACTAGTTTTCAATATCAATTAACAATTCAACAAATGTCGAAATAATTGAATTATTACTCTAGGTATGGGAGCTCCTCTCACCGGAGTTGCGCCAATTTTTGCCATGAGCTTTTTAGGATATGGAGTAGGAAAGAAGCTCCAACAAAAAACTGACGATGAAAAATTAACGCCAGTGCAGTTATTTTATGCTGGTGCATTCAGTGGAATTTTTACAACAGTTATAATGGCACCTGGTGAACGAATTAAATGCCTACTTCAAATACAGCATGGACAAGCTGTAGCTAAGTATAATGGGCCTGTTGATTGTTTCAAGCAGCTCTATAAAGAGGGTGGGATTAGAAGTATTTACAAAGGCACTGCTGCAACTCTTCTCAGAGGTATGTAGCGAATGAATTCTTATGCTGGTACTGTGTCTATTAATGAATTCATTGGGGGGTCATTAGATGTTCCTGCCAGTGGCATGTATTTTTTGACCTATGAGGGACTCCAGAGGCTGATGGCTGAGGAGGGCCAGAAATTGAGCCTTTGGTCAACAATTTTTGCTGGAGGCTGTGCAGGAATTGCTAACTGGATAATTGGAATGCCTCCTGATGTCCTAAAGAGTCGTTATCAAACTGGTAAATAACTTTTTTTATTGTGTTAATTTTGTTAACTACAAAAAAAAAGGTCTCTTGCATTTTTGATAATTTTTTTTGTCTATTTAGCGCCCGAAGGGACTTATAAAGGCATCGGCGACGTATTCAGACAACTGATGCGTGAGGAAGGACCTCGTGCACTTTACAAAGGAGTTGTTCCAGTAATGCTACGTGCATTTCCAGCCAATGCTGCCTGCTTCCTTGGCTTTGAAATTGCTCTAAAAGCTCTAAACTGGGCAGTTCCAAATTTATAATACTTGCCAACATGCTATTAGTGAGGCATTGGATGATGCAGAGAATTTATTTTCAATTTATATTATTATTTTGATTCGTTAGGATCATTATAAATTTTGTATACAGAGCTTTAACTCTTGTCTTCAATGAAGCACAATGATTTGAAAATATGAGAATTACTTCTCAGCAAATGAATTTTTCTACCATTCATTGATGAATGAAAGAATCTAATAAATATTAATTGACTCATGAAGCAGTGGACACGTTACACATTTGGTGATTTTTATCTCATTGTATCACTCAATTTCCTATATTTTTCATGTATTTCTTCGAAGATCAACGACAGTCACATTTGCTGTTGCATCAAGTTTGCAGTGTTCTGCATGCTGTAATGAAGAAAATTGAACAATCAGTTTTAATTCCTTTCAAATATCATTATTAATTTATTGAATAATTACCGTGTAAAGAGATTTTTCATTAGGATGAGGATGAAATCCTGTAGCTCTACAACGAGCTATGAAATTCAATCCGTGCTCAGGAGTCAACATAAAAAAACCCGTCCTGAAATTTTGAGGAGGGGATTGTATTTAAAAAATTCTAATTACTCAAACTGGCATTTATCCATAAATCATTCAATGATCATTATGATAACATCTGAAAAAGGAAACTTACTCATCGTATTTTGGAGCACAAACAACAGCAATTGCTTCAGCCATCATTAGCTGATAGGCACAGTGTGTATGAAGATCAACGCTAGAGAGAAATGCCGTTTGGGTAGGATGTGTCTTAATGGGAGAGGAAGAAAAACAATTATTAGAATTCGAATGGAAATCATGGAGAATGTTTGAAAATGTATTTTCTTAAATTTTAAACTTACGTGTATCCATCCTAGTGTAATGAGACTATGCTGATCTTGATAATCAAAAATATCCTCCTCATTGTGAGTGACACAAGAGTCTGAGGATCCCATTTGTTGTGGAATGAGTAAGTGGGTAACAAATAGTTCATTTCTGACTAAACTTCCAGCCAAAATACCACAAGTCTCTTTGTTATTTACTGTATTGGTATGGGACAATTTTAGGAATTCAGTCATGAGTTTTGAAGGCATAAACATCTGTCTCAAACCAAATTTGTGAGTTGGAAAAGATGGTGGTTTTAAAGAACGATCAAATGCTGGAAGATTAGTGTCATCTGGTTTACTGAATGGAGCTGGTTTGTAATGATCGTCATCACTAGTTGGAGGTGCAGATGGAAGATTTGAGGTTTTATCCTCTTGTTGACTAGCACGAAGCCTCTCTTCTTCCTCCTCTCTCTCTCTTTGGATTTTCAATTTCTCGATTGTCGCAGCTGCATCCAATTTATACTGCTCTAGTAATTTTTTCTTCAATCCTTCAGCTGTAGGAATAATTTGCTTCAACATTTCCTTGTTTTTTGCTTTCTCTGCTGCTGATACCATATTGTACTGAGGGTGATTCATAATTTTTTCTAAAAATAAACTATTGATACTATTAATTATCAATTGAGAAGGACAGTTTTTGCATTAACAAGTTGTCAACTCACGTTAAGAATTTCATATATAATCCATACGCAGCTTCAAGATTTCCTTCTTTAAAATAAACTGCTGCCATTCTATTCATCTCTATTCCCGTTCGATAATACCTTTAATATCATAATTAAACATTTAGTAAGAGTTCACGTGATCTAAACAATTGTAATGTTAGCAATTCACCTTATTGCAGCATAATTTGGGTTAATTTCAACGGCCGAATGACTGTCAGTAATGTGTTTTAAACGACTCACTGGATCGATCATCATTGAATCTTCTTTTGAAATATTTTTTGTACTTGCAGACTTGTCTCTTTCTCTGTTCATATTTGCTCACTGAAAAAAAAAAAAAAACAAGTTTTAGTCAATTATCATATGTACTTAAATCACATGACGACACAACTTATTAATGAAAAAAAAAAAATTTGCAGACTATTCACCTGATTCAAATGACTCCTTACAAAGTGGAATGTTTATTATTTTATACTGCATATATTCAATTGTCATCAAAAATAAAAAAACCTACAGAATTGTGTGATTTTCTACCTTTTATGAGTCATAATAAAGTAGATAAGACTGAAACTGGCCACAAGTCGAAGAAAGCCAATGATGAAAACTCGAGGGAAACTTTTTGAATTATTAATACTTGCATCCAAGGTTTTATCAAAAATTTTGGTCGAATTCTCTCGGACGAAATCCAGATAATATCAGAGAAAAGTCTAATAAATTTTTTTAATCCAACTAAATACACAATTTGAAAATTACCGCGACTTGGCTTGTGGCTAACTTCAGTCATGTATTTTGCAAATGGCCGCAACGCAATACTCTTTTTTTTCCTTTTCTCTCTTCCTCTCATTGGATTAAATGGGGCGGCATTTTCTAGGGGATCTCTCAGTTGATCTGTCAAATTGTCCAACAATTGTTTATATTTGACAAAATTCATATTTTTTTAATTCATTATAACCAACAAGTTTTCCATCTTTAAATCAATCATAAAATCTATAATCTCAAGGTGTGTTGTGTACGTAAGGATGAATATTATATCTTCTCTGGGGTGGAAATAAGGATACCTCTTCCATTAAATGCAAATGCAATTTCGGACATTGTTGATCATTTTTTTTTTCTGCAACACCGGTGCCCTAGATTCCTCCTATACACAATAAATTGTCAATTATTTTCATAACCGAGTGAATTAGACATTGGGGAAATTAAATAAAAACTTTGTACTCTCGAGTGGTATCAAAGTAATGAAAATATATTGATTGAAAAGAGTTGGCATTTGGGGCAAACTAGCACGAGGTGTCTCACTTGATTTTTTTTTTTGTTTTCTTAACCTCGATATAAATTGAGTGCTTTGTTTGTTATGAATTGTTAATTACCATTAATTTTATTTATTTTTTCAGCCGACGATACAATCTCAAAGAATTGAGAGAATTAATTGATGGTATTGGAGGGTTATTCGTAGAATCATGGAGCAAACTATGAATGAGAAGGAGGAGCTGGTGAAAAAATCTCTATTTAGCTTTGTGAGGAAACAAGTACCTACTGCACAATTAAGGTGATGATTCGTAATAGATGAAAAAATTATTTCCAAGAGAAATTGTCAATTTATAATCAAATATTCTCTATTCCACAGTTTAATTGATGACATTGTTCTCTCCTATGTGGTCTCAATGGTAGAAGAAAGTGCACTGGAAGAGGAATTAGATGTTGAAGGTCTTTGTGAGATGGTATCAGCCTGTCTTCCTGAATTTTCAGCTATAGAGAAAGATGCTGTATCCAAATGGCTGCTCGATGTTGAGAGTGAACTACGACAGAATACAAAGGGCTCCAATGATTGTCAGGGCCATGATCCACTGAGTCAACTAAGTCTGGCTGCACTCTTACCCCCAGATTCACAAATAATGAGGGTCCATCATGTTTGTGAAACCAGTGATGCTGGAAGTGATTCCAGTGGGGAATATTTTCCTGAACAACAGGAAACCTCTTGGCACGAGATTTCCCTTCTCCAGGAGATGTTTCCAGCTGCAAGCCCAGCTGAAATACGTCATTGTCTGGCAATTGCTGATGGTGATATCACTAAAGCTGCTCAACTTGCACTACATAGACAAGAAGCTGGTCAAAGTATCACCAGCAATCTTACTTATCTCACGGTAAAATTATTCAACTATTGTAATTTTTTTTGTTTCATCCCTCTGTTATAAAATTCCTCAAATTTTCCCCTCCTACATTCTCTACAAATACTAATGATTCATTCTGTATTTTTTTTTTTTTTTGCAGCCAAACAGACGTGCAAAAGCCAGTGTAAACGATGATGAACTTAAATCCCGCATAATTGCTCGTTACAGTTATGTAGATCGTGATGATGATTCACGTGAACATCGTCCAGTAACACCAAAACGCGAGCCAAAGAAATTGGTTCGTTATTTGGAGAATAAAATTGTGAGTGTCAAGGGAGAACGATATACGGAGATAAGACGTGATGATGATGAGGATGGTAACGAGGGTGGCAGAAAGAGAAATCACTGCCGCCCGTAACCAGTAACCCTGCCTCCACCCCCTGATCCACCCCCTTGGAGGCATATCTGATTATTAATTATTATTTCAACCTACAATGAAATACATAAAAAAATCAATTTATTTATTTCACTCATATTTTCAAAGGAAAAACTAAGTTATTGATTGAAATTTTCAATTACCATTTTTGATAAATTCAATATTTCGGTGAATGAAAAAAAAAAGAATTGTGATCAGAATTGTTTTCCGTGAAAACAAAAAGGGGAGAGGAACAGGAAAGGACTCGACAATGTTTAAATTTTTCTCTGATCACCAAATCTTGGTGAAAACTCTGCGAATTTATTAAATCTCCCCCCCCCCCCCCTCCCATGGCTCAACGTAGCATACGACTGCATTTTGTTAGGAATTACGATTAATTTTTCTCCAATAGATTCATTTTTCCAGGACATTGTGTAGAACACATGGCCAGATTTATGAACAAGATGTTGACAGGAAGAAATTAAATAACAATGTGATTTTCGTAAAAAAAAAAAACGGTGAAAACCAGTTGATCACTGATAAGAGCTGATAAATATAGGATTACCTGTTCATCAGTAATAGCATACGAATTAGAATTGTGACAATGGATGTAGAATCAATCACATTAACAACATCTCTAACGAGATTGTCATCGTAAAAGAGGACTGGTCATTGTAGCTTTTATTTTTCACATCATTTTTAATGATCTTTTCTTCTCTTGTGACTGATATTGTAATAGACTTTTATACGTTATAGTTTTTTTTTTTCTAAGATTTTATTTTGTTTTGTTATCTCAATAATAAATCTCTCACATTTTTTTATGCACATCAGTCTGATCCATACCGTTTGAGTATTTTCACGGACTCAAAAAAAAAAAAAAACATTTAAATAGTCCATACAATATAATATAACTTTTTTTAAGATATTTTTGTCTGTAATAACTGGTGAAATGAAAGTTCTTGATTAGTTTTTAGTCGTGTGAATTTAGGTCAAGTCATTAAAAACATTGATTAGGATTTTAAATGCAATTTTTCAATTTTCTCTTTTTTACAAATAATATCAACAATCAAAATGATTATTCACTGTTATCTAAAGTCATTTGATAATCACTCGGCGGAATCATTGCTTCTCTTACGCCATATTATTTAGCAGTATTACTATTGTTATAACTGTTTATTAAAAAAACATTCTTTCATTACTATCGAGCATACTCTGAATCTGAGAGAAGTGAAAACAAAAAGAAAAAGGATCCTGATAGTATTTAAGAATATTAGCCTCAATTGATGGCTAACTACTATCCGTTTTTTGATACACTATGAATAATTCTAAGTTCCATTTTGCTGCAACTATGCTTTATTATGTAATAACGAAAAACTGTTCAATTTATTCTCATTTCATTGAAGCAGTACATTTTGTATTTCATTTTCTCTGCATGAAAAACAAAAAAAAAACAAATATTTGCATTTACCAGGTGTGTATAACTAATTCGAAATCATTGCAAGTCTTTACGTAGTGGGCAGTGATATTCTCTAGGATAAAAAAGAAAAAAATACTGTAGATGTTTCACAGTGGGCCGGTCCTTGCCGTAGAAGTAGATAAGAAGAATTAAAAATTGATTAGATATTATGATAAATAATAGATACTATTATATTATATGGAGATAAAAAATTATGTCAAAAATTACCTAAAACTATGAGATTTAGGGATATTTGAAAAATGATAAAAAAATCACATGAGAAATTGTTTTTCTTGTAATTGAGCCACGAGCGACTTTTGAAAGAATTATTAAATATTTCATTTCACTCATTTTTTTTTTTTTTGCGATCATGAAAGATCTCAACTGCTTCGACTGTTTCCTGCATCGATATTAACATATATATAGATATATATCCAGTGGCAGTACCTTTATTATAATGATTACCATGAATATAATGTTAGATCACAGTGATTGTGAACCTCAAAGAGAAAAAGAGGAATAATCATAATTGTTTGATTTCTCTATGCCAATAATGTGTACAGAGTGTATGAAGCATTTCAATTTTTTGGTGTATGAACCTAAATAATTCTAAAAATCATTGTATTTCTTGTTTCATTCATACTTTGTCTTCAATGATTGTGACAAAAAAAAAAAAAAATGTCGACTGTAATTTTTTTATTTTATGAGAGCCACGAATGATTCAAGGATTAAATAAAAATAGTAAAAAAATATTCAATTCATTTCATTTATTGATTAATTCGCCTTCATCGTAAAATTACAAATGAACCATTTTTGCATTTATAAAATCAGTGTAGATCATTCCGTTGAATCTTTTGATATTCAAAATTTATAAATAATATTAATACTACCTTCTAAACGCTTGAGATGAGAGATTTTTTAATGGATAAATTTTGAAAAATAATTGGAGAGGAATAAGTCACACAAAATTCGTCAGCTTATATTAACTAATTAAAATGAACAATAATCGCTCAATACTTGATGATATTATCTAATCTCGAAGAAAAAAAAAAAACTAAATTATGATGGGAAAAATGGTAGAAAAATTCCAGTCTGTGCAAAATAATAATCGATTAAGGGAGAAAAAAAAGGATGAATATTCGATTGATCAATTTCACTTCTTCTTTTTCCTCGGTTTGTCCTGTGGCGCTGGTAAATTTTCCTGCTTCCTTTTACCAGTTGGCTTATTGCCAACAGTACCACCCTTTTTCCTTCTCTCCTGCCTCTCCCTCTCCTCCAACTCCTGATTCTCTCTCTCGATAAGAGTAATCAAAGTATTACATCTTCGTTGTAATTCTAGTGCAGTTCTAGATTTGACGAACCAATCAAATCTGAATTGTGGAGCAGATCTGACAGTAGCTCTGAGCTCCTCATAAACATTTTCCTTATCAAAGCCAAGTTTATGCAACATACATACCAAGAATCGATCCTCCTCCTCGGTATAATTTTTCCCTTTATTAGTACCATAGGCTATTCTCAATTGATGAAAAGGTGCTCTGTATCTCGCCATTTTGGCATCAAGTGCTTTTTTGATACCAGCACGTCTCTGAATCTTGGCCTCTCCTCGTTCAATCTGCGCCATGACTCTGTCAATATCCTGAAGTTCATGACAACGTTCCCAGAAGACTGCAGAATACTCCATAACTTCCTCCGGAGTTTTTCCCTCAACTTCCTTGGCAATATTCTCAATATCATCTCTTCCATACTTTTCATTTGCTTTGATGAATTGATTGAAATCCCTTTTGGTCCAGTTGGTAAAGCCCTGAGTAAGTAATTTTTCTTTCTCAGTTACCTCCTCATCAGTGAGAGGCTGGGCATCATCAATCTTTCTTTGTTCTTCTTTTTGTACTCGTGCTGCCTCAGATCCTAGTTCTGGATTTTTTGGTACTTTATAACCAACACTCTGACGAAAATAATAAATTTCCTGATCTAAAAGCTCAAAGAGCCTGGGTGGAAAGAATTGGAAATCCTGAACAATGGGTTGCTTGGGTGGTCTAGGTGCTTTTGGAGCTTTTGGTTCAGAGACTCTGAGTGCCTCCCTGAAATATGCATCTACAGCATAATTGGCTTTTCGTTCACGTTTTGGTGGTTCAATCCAATTACCAATGCCCAATATTTTCTGCTTTTCACGATAATCCTCACCCTCAAATTGATAGACTGAATCTGTTGGTGCATCAACAGTAAAATTCCTCAATGAAGATTCTCCCAGACTCTCGAGTTTCTGTTTCAATTCCTTCGTCTTCAATTCACCCTTCTCAAGAATAGTATCAATATCTTCATCAGTTATTGCACTGTCTTTTGATGCAAATACAGCATTGGCACCATGTCTAATCATATTCAACATTTCATCCTTGTTCAATGCTGTTTGTTTAGCATCAACTAGTCTCCCTTGCTGAATAACTAATTTATCAAGTCGTAATTTAACTTCAGCGCGTTCAACAATTTTTTCCTCAACAGTGTTTTCAGTAATAAATCGAAAAACACGTACTTGCTTCTGTTGACCAATTCTGTGGGCTCTGTCCATAGCCTGAAGATCCATCTGGGGATTCCAATCGGAGTCAAATATAATAACAACATCAGCAGTTGCTAAATTTATACCAAGACCACCAGCACGTGTTGACAACATGAAGATGAATTTTTTACTGTTTGGTTCATTGTATTCATTGATTTGACGTTGACGATCCTCGTGGGCTGTATTACCATCCAAACGACAGTACTGAAAATTTCTCCAGTGGCAGTAATCCTCCAATATATCCAACATTCTTGTCATCTGACTGAATATCAATACTCTGGACTCTTGTTCCTGGAGTTTGGGCAATAATTTATCAAGAATAACCATCTTACCACAGTTGTAAACAAGATGCTCATCAGTTGTGTAAGGTGGTCCAGGTTCAGCTCCATCAAAGAGATAAGGATGATTACAACATTTTCGTAGCTGCATCAAAATATTTTGAAGTCTCATTTTTTCAATTTTACCAGCACCATTGACAATATCAATGTCTTTCATGAGAACTTTTGTATACCATTCTCTCTGCATTTTGCTCAATCCAATATAAACTTTCATTTCTTTTTTAGGCTTGAGACCCTTCTCCACTTCGGCCTTCAAACGTCTCAGTAAAAATGGTCTCAAAACAGCGTGCAAACGCTCAACCAATTGATTATCCCCAAGAAAACTGTTGGTATTGAACCAAGAGTCAAAATCATCAGAGCTGTTGAATACATCTGGCAGTAGAAAATTCAATAGTGCCCAGAGTTCATGCAAATTATTTTGTAATGGTGTACCAGTTAACAATAAACGATTAGCTGTTTTAAATTCACGTAGAATTTCTGATAATTTAGATTTTTCATTCTTAATTCTGTGTGCCTCATCAATTACCATGTATCTCCAGTTGAATTTTTTAAATACAGATTTTTCCTTGATAACCATTTCATAAGATGTCACACACACATCCCACTCACCTGGCATCATAACATCTCTGATGAATGTATTTCTGGTTTCAGCATCACCAATTAAACAAACAGCACGTAGAGATGGACACCATTTTTTAAACTCATTCATCCAATTGGCTAGTGTGGACTTTGGTACAATGACAATGTGGGGTCCTGGGATATTTCTAAAGTTTTTCATGTAACCAAGTAATGATATTGTTTGTAGAGTCTTACCAAGACCCATTTCATCAGCCAAAATACCATTTATTCCATTCTCATAGAGGGATATCATCCAGTTTAATCCCCGAACTTGATAGTCACGTAGTTCACCATTTTTGATGTAGTGAGGAGAGGTATCGAAACGTGTTGTTGGTGCAACATTTGTATTACTCTCAGCCAAAAGTTCTTCATCCTCCTCCTGCTCAGTTTTTCTGTGTCTGTGATCACTGGGATTATCTGATGGTTTTAGAGGTGTTTCAGGTTGCACTTTTCGTGGACGTCCTGGACGTGCTTTCAGTGGACTACCAGATTTATCCTTCTGATTGTTGGTCATAAAGTGAGAGAATATTTCAGTTTGTTTTAGCAAATAGTCAAATCGCTTTGAACGATCAGTCTCCAACTTTGTCTCAAAATCACCACCACGAGATGATGATGTCTCGGCTGATGAGTCGTTTGAGTTTTCTCCATTGTCACCGGGCTCACCACCTCCTTCCTCCGATTTCGACATTTTCACAATATTGTTTATCCTCAATCAACTTTTATTATTCTGGACAATATTTTTATTTTGTTATTGAAATTTATACAGTCGTTTTAATATGATTACCGGGCAGAGAAACGTTACGTTTACGACAGTATTATGCCAAATGACGCCATTTTGGATTTAAATCCCTCCAAAAGTCCGCATCACAGAGCGCTGCAGTTTGGGGGGGAAGGGGGGGCTTCGCTTATACTTCCACAACTGAGCACCTCCACGGTAGTACAGAATCTAGTGAGGAACAGTTGACCACAATATCGCTTGGTCACGACACTTTTTGTCGGTCAAACAGTGTCAGTAGGGAAGAAATTAAATCCTTTTTACCTGTAATCGATCGGAGTTATCAAATCCAATTGCATTCGGGAGATGGCAGCATTTACTCAATTATAGAAATAGTGAAAATAAACGCTCTTCGAGCAGGGGTTATCAATTCAACCAATGTATATTTTTTGGATTGCATGATCGTCGTCTAAAATTCATAAAGACAATGTACTGTTATTGATTACACTTCCTTTACGAATTTATTGTGTCAATTGTACATCGTCGGTCTAAAATTAAAGGGGCGTAAGTGCCATTATTTTTCGTTTTTTTTTAAACTAAAAGGGCGTATGTTTTTTTTTCTTTGAAATCAGAGTTTTCTACCTCCGTAGGAGATTTTTTCGTCAAGTTCGTTTTAAAATGCCAAATGGACGTAATTCCAATTAATAAAGACTACGAGGGCGTATGTCCAGTACATACGCCCCTTTACTTTTATCCTTGTTGGTAATATTTTAATTAATGTGGAGGAAAATTAATAATAAAGGAACGTAACTCGAGCACTTACGCCCCTTTCATGATAATTAAAAAAAAATACATCATCTGAAGTTTCAATATATAACACTAAAGGGGCGTAAGTGCGTTTTATTGATTAAAATGAAAGAGGCGTAAGTGTGGAGATACGTCCCTGTCCCATTAAAAACTGGTAATTACGCCTGTTTATCAGAGATATTTTTTTGAAAGGTTTTTGGTCAAAAATTGGATAAAAAACATAAAAATCATCATTTTTGGACATACGCCCCTTTCACTTTAGAAACGCTGTTTTCTGGCACTTGCGCCTCTTTAATGTTAGACCGACGACATAGAAAAACGTTCGCGATTTCGCTGAAATTTTTTTTGCATTCTTCCTTAGGACCTCCTGAAGAAATCCCAGTCAAGCTGGGAACGGGGCCGCTACTTTAACATATAAAAAAAACCATTTCAAAGTCAGAAACTCCAATCTCTCGGCCGGGTAATTCGGCCAATTTCGCCTTCTAACACTCTCCTTCACTTTTGACATAGAAAAACGTTGGCGATTTCACTGAAATTTGTTTTCAATTCTTCCTTAGGACGCGCCGACGAAATTTCAGCCAAGCTGGGAACTAGGCCGCCACTTTAACATATCAAAAAAAACATTCAAAGGCGGAAACTTCAATTTCTCGGTCGGGTAATTCGGCCAATTTCGCTTTCTAATACTCTCCCTCACTTTTGACATAGGTGGGCCGCTATTTCGCTGATTTTTTTTTGAATTCTTCCCTAGGACCCACAGAAGAAATCCCAATAAAGCAGGGAGTGGCTGCGCTACTTTACCATATTAAAAAAAAAAATCAAAGTCGGAAACTCCCCTCGGGTCGGGTGAATCGGCAGATTTTGCCTTCTAACACTCTCCCTCTATTTTGACATAGAAGGAAAACCGCTATTTCGCTGATTTTTTTTTTGAATTCTTATCAGGACCTCCAGATGAAATCCCAATAAAGCAGGGAGTGGCTGCGCTACTTTACCATATCAAAAAAAACAATCAAAGTCGGAAACTCCCCTCGGGTCAAGTGAATTGGCAGATTTTGCCTTCTAACACTCTCCCTCACCTTTGACATAGAAGGAGGGCCGCTATTTCGCTGATTTTTTTTTTGAATTCTTCCCTAGGACCCACAGAAAAAATCCCAGTCAAGCAGAGAGTGGCTGCGCTACTTTAACATATCAAAAAAAACAATCAAAGTCGGAAACTCCCCTCGGGTCAAGTGAATTGGCAGATTTTGCCTTCTAACACTCTCCCTCACCTTTGACATAGAAGGAGGGCCACTATTTCGCTGATTTTTTTTTTGAATTCTTCCCTAGGACCCACAGAAAAAATCCCAGTCAAGCAGAGAGTGGCTCCGCTACTTTAACATATCAAAAAAAAACAATCAAAGTCGGAAACTCCCCTCGGGTCGGGTGAATCGGCAGATTTTGCCTTCTAACACTCTCCCTCACTTTTGTCATAGAAGGGGGGCCGCTATTTCGCTGATTTTTTTTTTGAATTCTTCCCTAGGACCTACAGAAAAAATCCCAGTCAAGCAGAGAGTGGCTCCGCTACTTTAACATAACAAAAAAAAACAATCAATGTCGGAAACTCCCCTCGGGTCGGGTGAATCGGCAGATTTTGCCTTCTAACACTCTCCCTCACTTTTGACATAGAAGGAAAACCGCTATTTCGCTGATTTTTTTTTTGAATTCTTCCCTAGGACCCACAGAAAAAATCCCAGTCAAGCAGAGAGTGGCTCCGCTACTTTAACATATCAAAACAAAACAATCAAAGTCGGAAACTCCCCTCGGGTCGGGTGAATCGGCAGATTTTGCCTTCTAACACTCTCCCTCACTTTTGACATAGAAGGAAAACCGCTATTTCGCTGATTTTTTTTTTGAATTCTTCCCTAGGACCCACAGGAAAAATCCCAGTCAAGCAGAGAGTGGCTCTGCTACTTTAACATATCAAAAAAAAACAATCAAAGTCGGAAACTCCCCTCGGGTCGGGTGAATCGGCAGATTTTGCCTTCTAACACTCTCCCTCACTTTTGTCATAGAAGGGGGGCCGCTATTTCGCTGATTTTTTTTTTGAATTCTTCCCTAGGACCCACAGAAAAAATCCCAATCAAGCAGAGAGTGGCTCCGCTACTTTAACATATCACAAAAAAACAATCAATGTCGGAAACTCCCCTCGGGTCGGGTGAATCGGCAGATTTTGCCTTCTAACACTCTCCCTCACTTTTGACATAGAAGGAAGGCCGCTATTTCGCTGATTTTTTTTTGAATTGTTCCCTAGGACCTCCCGATGAAATCCCAGTCAAGCAGAGAGTAGCTCCGCTACTTTAACATATCACAAAAAAACAATCAATGTTTGATATCTTCTAAATAGCTGCCCGGCTGCTCAGAACTCGCGGAAAAAAGTAGAAAAGAGTTGAATTAGAGAAAATGTCAAAATTGGCCATTTTGACTGAAGAATGGCTGACCCCTGAAACTGGCCCACCCAAAATTTTGTCTTTTCCATTCTTTCTCGTTTGATATCTTTTAAATCGCTGCCCGGCTACTCAGAACTCGTGAGAAGAATTGAAAAATCGTTGAATTAGAGAAAATGTCAAAATTGGCCATTTTGACTGAAGGTTTCCTTAAATTTCCTTAAATTCACGATTTTTCATTTTCTTATAAATAAACAAAGTCTCCCGACGCGTTCTATCACCCAGATTATTAGTCCCCCACCCCCTCCCCCTCATTCAGTGAAAGGGTGAACTCCCGGAATACATACCCCTTCCCGCAATCTCCTTCCGAAGGTCAAATTTCCTTAAATTCACGATTTTTCATTTTCTTATAAATAAACAAAGTCTCCCGACGCGTTCTATCACCCAGATTATTAGTCCCCCACCCCCTCCCCCTCATTCAGTGAAAGGGTGAACTCCCGGAATACATACCCCTTCCCGCAATCTCCTTCCGAAGGTCAAATTTCCTTAAATTCACAATTTTCCATTTTCTTATAGATAAACAAAGTCTCCCGACGCGTTCTATCACCCAGATTATTAGTCCCCCACCCCCTCCCTTTCATTCAGTGAAAGGGTGAACTCCCGGAATACATACCCCTTCCCGCAATCTCCTTCCGAAGGTCAAATTTCCTTAATTTTACGATTTTCCATTTTCTTATAAATAAACAAAGTCTCCCGACGCGTTCTATCACCCAGATTATTAGTCCCCCACCCCCTCCCCCTCATTCAGTGAAAGGGTGGACTCCCGGAATACATACCCCTTCCCGCAATCTCCTTCCGAAGGTCAAATTTCCTTAAATTCGCGATTTCCCATTTTTTTATGAATAAACAAAGTCTCCCGACGCGTTCTATCACCCAGATTATTAGTCCCCCACCCCCTCCCCCTCATTCAGTGAAAGGGTGAACTCCCGGAATACATACCCCTTCCCGCAAACTCCTTCCAAAGGTCAAATTTCCTTAAATTCACGATTTTTTATTTTCTTATAAATAAACAAAGTCTCCTGACGCGTTCTATCACCCAGATTATTAGTCCCCCACCCCCTCCCCCTCATTCAGTGAAAGGGTGAACTCCCGGAATACATACCCCTTCCCGCAATCTCCTTTCGAAGGTTAAATTTCCTTAAATTCACGATTTTTTATTTTCTTATAAATAAACAAAGTCTCCCGACGCGTTCTATCACCCAGATTATTAGTCCCCCACCCCCTCCCCCTCATTCAGTGAAAGGGTGAACTCCCGGAATACATACCCCTTCCCGCAATCTCCTTCCGAAGGTCAAATTTCCTTAAATTCACGATTTTTCATTTTCTTATAAATAAACAAAGTCTCCCGACGCGTTCTATCACCCAGATTATTAGTCCCCCACCCCCTCCCCCTCATTCAGTGAAAGGGTGAACTCCCGGAATACATACCCCTTCCCGCAATCTCCTTCCGAAGGTCAAATTTCCTTAAATTCGCGATTTCCCATTTTTTTATGAATAAACAAAGTCTCCCGACGCGTTCTATCACCCAGATTATTAGTCCCCCACCCACTCCCCCTCATTCAGTGAAAGGGTGAACTCCCGGAATACATACCCCTTCCCGCAATCTCTTTCCGAATTAGAGAAAATGTCAAAATTGGCCATTTTGACTGAAGAATGGCTGACCCCTGAAACCGGCCCATCTAAAATTCTGTCTTTTCCATTCTTTCTCGTTTGATATCTTCTAAATAGCTGCCCGGCTGCTCAGAACTCGCGGAAAAAATTGAAAAATCGTTGAATTAGAGAAAATGTCAAAATTGACCATTTTGACTGAAGAATGGCTGACCCCTGAAACCGGCCCATCTAAAATTCTGTCTTTTCCATTCTTTCTCGTTTGATGTCTTCTAAATAGCTGCCCGGCTGCTCAGAACTCGCGGAAAAAATTGAAAAATCGTTGAATTAGAGAAAATGTCAAAATTGGCCATTTTGACTGAAGAATGGCTGACCTTTGAAACTGGCCCACCCAAAATTTTGTCTTTTCCATTCTTTCTCGTTTGATATCTTTTAAATCGCTGCCCGGCTACTCAGAACTTGTGAGAAGAATTGAAAAATCGTTGAATTAGAGAAAATGTCAAAATTGGCCATTTTGACTGAAGGCCAAATTTCCTTAAATTCACGATTTTTCATTTTCTTATAAATAAACAAAGTCTCCCGACGCGTTCTATCACCCAGATTATTAGTCCCCCACCCACTCCCCCTCATTCAGTGAAAGGGTGAACTCCCGGAATACATACCCCTTCCCGCAATCTCTTTCCGAATTAGAGAAAATGTCAAAATTGGCCATTTTGACTGAAGAATGGCTGACCCCTGAAACCGGCCCACCCAAAATTCTGTCTTTTCCATTCTTTCTCGTTTGATATCTTCTAAATAGCTGCCCGGCTGCTCAGAACTCGCGGAAAAAATTGAAAAATCATTGAATTAGAGAAAATGTCAAAATTGGCCATTTTGACTGAAGAATGGCTGAACCCTGAAACTGGCCCACCCAAAATTTTGTCTTTTCCATTCTTTCTCGTTTGATATCTTTTAAATCGCTGCCCGGCTACTCAGAACTCGTGAGAAGAATTGAAAAATCGTTGAATTAGAGAAAATGTCAAAATTGGCCATTTTGACTGAAGGTCAAATTTCCTTAAATTCACGATTTTTCATTTTCTTATAAATAAACAAAGTCTCCCGACGCGTTCTATCACCCAGATTATTAGTCCCCCACCCACTCCCCCTCATTCAGTGAAAGGGTGAACTCCCGGAATACATACCCCTTCCCGCAATCTCCTTCCGAAGGTCAAATTTCCTTAAATTCACGATTTTTCATTTTCTTATAAATAAACAAAGTCTCCCGACGCGTTCTATCACCCAGATTATTAGTCCCCCACCCACTCCCCCTCATTCAGTGAAAGGGTGAACTCCCGGAATACATACCCCTTCCCGCAATCTCCTTCCGAAGGTCAAATTTCCTTAAATTCACGATTTTCCATTTTCTTATAAATAAACAAAGTCTCCCGACGCGTTCTATCACCCAGATTATTAGTCCCCCACCCCCTCCCTTTCATTCAGTGAAAGGGTGAACTCCCGGAATACATACGCCTTCCCGCAATCTCTTTCCGAAGGTCAAATTTCCTTAATTTTACGATTTTCTATTTTCTTATAAATAAACAAAGTCTCCCGACGCGTTCTATCACCCAGATTATTAGTCCCCCACCCCCTCCCCCTCATTCAGTGAAAGGGTGAACTCCCGGAATACATACCCCTTCCCGCAATCTCCTTCCGAATTAGAGAAAATGTCAAAATTGGCCATTTTGACTGAAGAATGGCTGACCCCTGAAACCGGCCCACCCAAAATTCTGTCTTTTCCATTCTTTCTCGTTTGATATCTTCTAAATAGCTGCCCGGCTGCTCAGAACTCGCGGAAAAAATTGAAAAATCGTTGAATTAGAGAAAATGTCAAAATTGGCCATTTTGACTGAAGAATGGCTGACCCCTGAAACCGGCCCACCCAAAATTCTGTCTTTTCCATTCCTTCTCGTTTGATATCTTCTAAATAGCTGCCCGGCTGCTCAGAACTCGCGGAAAAAAGTAGAAAAGAGTTGAATTAGAGAAAATGTCAAAATTGGCCATTTTGACTGAAGAATGGCTGACCCCTGGAACCGGCCCACCCAAAATTCTGTCTTTTCCATTCTTTCTCGTTTGATATCTTCTAAATAGCTGCCCGGCTGCTCAGAACTCGTGGAAAAAAGTAGAAAAGAGTTGAATTAGAGAAAATGTCAAAATTGGCCATTTTGACTGAAGAATGGCTGACCCCTGGAACCGGCCCACCCAAAATTCTGTCTTTTCCATTCTTTCTCGTTTGATATCTTCTAAATAGCTGCCCGGCTGCTCAGAACTCGCGGAAAAAAGTAGAAAAGAGTTGAATTAGAGAAAATGTCAAAATTGGCCATTTTGACTGAAGAATCGCTGACCCCTGAAACCGGCCCACCCAAAATTCTATCTTTTCCATTATTTCTCGTTTGATATCTTCTAAATAGCTGCCCGGTTGCTCAGAACTCGCGGAAAAAAGTAGAAAAGAGTTGAATTAGAGAAAATGTCAAAATTGGCCATTTTGACTGAAGAATGGCTGACCCCTGAAACCGGCCCACCCAAAATTCGGTCTTTTCCATTCTTTCTCGTTTGATATCTTCTAAATAGCTGCCCGGCTGCTCAGAACTCGCGGAAAAAAGTAGAAAAGAGTTGAATTAGAGAAAATGTCAAAATTGGCCATTTTGACTGAAGAATGGTTGACCCCTGAAACTGGCCCACTCAAAATTCTGTCTTTTCCATTCTTTCTCGTTTGATATCTTCTAAATAGCTGCCCGGCTGCTCAGAACTCGCGGAAAAAAGTAGAAAAGAGTTGAATTAGAGAAAATGTCAAAATTGGCCATTTTGACTGAAGAATCGCTGACCCCTGAAACTGGCCCACCCAAAATTCTGTCTTTTCCATTATTTCTCGTTTGATATCTTCTAAATAGCTGCCCGGCTGCTCAGAACTCGCGGAAAAAATTGAAAAATCGTTGAATTAGAGAAAATGTCAAATCTGGCCATTTTGACTGAAGAATGGCTGACCTTTGAAACTGGCCCACCCAAAATTTTGTCTTTTCCATTCTTTCTCGTTTGATATCTTCTAAATAGCTGCCCGGCTGCTCAGAACTCGCGGAAAAAAGTAGAAAAGAGTTGAATTAGAGAAAATGTCAAAATTGACCATTTTGACTGAAGAATGGCTGACCCCTGAAACGGGCCCACCCAAAATTCTGTCTTTTCCATTCTTTCTCGTTTGATGTCTTCTAAATAGCTGCCCGGCTGCTCAGAACTCGCGGAAAAAATTGAAAAATCATTGAATTAGAGAAAATGTCAAAATTGGCCATTTTGACTGAAGAATGGCTGACCCCTGAAACCGGCCCACCCAAAATTCGGTCTTTTCCATTCTTTCTCGTTTGATATCTTCTAAATAGCTGCCCGGCTGCTCAGAACTCGCGGAAAAAAGTAGAAAAGAGTTGAATTAGAGAAAATGTCAAAATTGACCATTTTGACTGAAGAATGGCTGACCCCTGAAACTGGCCCACCCAAAATTTTGTCTTTTCCATTCTTTCTCGTTTGATATCTTTTAAATCGCTGCCCGGCTACTCAGAACTTGTGAGAAGAATTGAAAAATCGTTGAATTAGAGAAAATGTCAAAATTGGCCATTTTGACTGAAGGCCAAATTTCCTTAAATTCACGATTTTTCATTTTCTTATAAATAAACAAAGTCTCCCGACGCGTTCTATCACCCAGATTATTAGTCCCCCACCCCCTCCCCCTCATTCAGTGAAAGGGTGAACTCCCGGAATACATACCCCTTCCCGCAATCTCCTTCCGAATTAGAGAAAATGTCAAAATTGGCCATTTTGACTGAAGAATCGCTGACCCCTGAAACCGGCCCACCCAAAATTCTGTCTTTTCCATTATTTCTCGTTTGATATCTTCTAAATAGCTGCCCGGCTGCTCAGAACTCGCGGAAAAAATTGTAAAATCGTTGAATTAGAGAAAATGTCAAAATCGGCCATTTTGACTGAAGAATGGCTGACCTTTGAAATGTCGGAAACTCCCCTCGGGTCGGGTGAATTGGCAGATTTTGCCTTCTAACACTCTCCCTCACTTTTGACATAGAAGGAAAACCGCTATTTCGCCGATTTTTTTTTTGAATTCTTCCCTAGGACCGACAGAAAAAATCCCAGTCAAGCAGAGAGTGGCTCCGCTACTTTAACATGTCAAAAAAAAACAATCAAAGTCAGAAACTCCCCTCGGGTCGGGTGAATCGGCAGATTTTGCCTTCTAACACTCTCCCTCACTTTTGACATAGAAGGAAAACCGCTATTTTGCCGATTTTTTTTTTGAATTCTTCCCTAGGACCGACAGAAAAAATCCCAGTCAAGCAGAGAGTGGCTCCGCTACTTTAACATGTCAAAAAAAAACAATCAATGTCAGAAACTCCCCTCGGGTCGGGTGAATCGGCAGATTTTGCCTTCTAACACTCTCCCTCACTTTTGACATAGAAGGAAAACCGCTATTTCGCTGATTTTTTTTTTTGAATTCTTCCCTAGGAACTCCCGATGAAATCCCAGTCAAGCAGAGAGTGGCTCCGCTACTTTAACATATCAAAAAAAATCAATCAAAGTCGGAAACTCCCCTCGGGTCGGGTGAATCGGCAGATTTTGCCTTCTAAGACTCTCCCTCACTTTTGACATAGAAGGAAAACCGCTATTTTGCTGATTTTTTTTTGAATTCTTCCCTAGGACCCACAGAAAAAATCCCAGTCAAGCAGAGAGTGGCTCCGCTACTTTAACATGTCAAAAAAAAACAATCAAAGTCGGAAACTCCCCTCGGGTCGGGTGAATCGGCAGATTTTGCCTTCTAACACTCTCCCTCACTTTTGACATAGAAGGAAAACCGCTATTTCGCTGATTTTTTTTTTGAATTCTTCCCTAGGACCCACAGAAAAAATCCCAGTCAAGCAGAGTGTGGCTCCGCTACTTTGACATATAAAAAAAAAACAATCAATGTCGGAAACTCCCCTCGGGTCGGGTGAATCGGCAGATTTTGCCTTCTAACACTCTCCCTCACTTTTGACATAGAAGGAAAACCGCTATTTCGCTGATTTTTTTTTTGAATTCTTCCCTAGGACCCACAGAAAAATTCCCAGTCAAGCAGAGAGTGGCTCCGCTACTTTAACATATCAAAAAAAAAACAATCAATGTCGGAAACTCCCCTCGGGTCGGGTGAATCGGCAGATTTTGCCTTGTAACACTCTCCCTCACTTTTGACATAGAAGGAAAACCGCTATTTCGCTGATTTTTTTTTTGAATTCTTCCCTAGGAACTCCCGATGAAATCCCAGTCAAGCAGAGAGTGGCTCCGCTACTTTAACATATCAAAAAAAATCAATCAAAGTCGGAAACTCCCCTCGGGTCGGGTGAATCGGCAGATTTTGCCTTCTAACACTCTCCCTCTATTTTGACATAGAAGGAAAACCGCTATTTCGCTGATTTTTTTTTTTAATTCTTCCCTAGGACCCACAGAAAAAATCCCAGTCAAGCAGAGAGTGGCTCCGCTACTTTAACATGTCAAAAAAAAACAATCAAAGTCGGAAACTCCCCTCGGGTCGGGTGAATCGGCAGATTTTGCCTTCTAACACTCTCCCTCACTTTTGACATAGAAGGAAAACCGCTATTTCGCTGATTTTTTTTTTGAATTCTTCCCTAGGACCCACAGAAAAAATCCCAGTCAAGCAGAGAGTGGCTCCGCTACTTTAACATATCAAAACAAAACAATCAAAGTCGGAAACTCTCCTCGGGTCGGGTGAATCGTCAGATTTTGCCTTCTAACACTCTCCCTCACTTTTGACATAGAAGGAAAACCGCTATTTCGTTGATTTTTTTTTTGAATTCTTCCCTAGGAACTCCCGATGAAATCCCAGTCAAGCAGAGAGTGGCTCCGCTACTTTAACATATCAAAAAAAAACAATCAAAGTCGGAAACTCCCCTCGGGTCGGGTGAATCGGCAGATTTTGCCTTCTAACACTCTCCCTCACTTTTGACATAGAAGGAAAACCGCTATTTCGCTGATTTTTTTTTTGAATTCTTCCCTAGGACCCACAGGAAAAATCCCAGTCAAGCAGAGAGTGGCTCTGCTACTTTAACATATCAAAAAAAAACAATCAAAGTCGGAAACTCCCCTTGGGTCGGGTGAATTGGCAGATTTTGCCTTCTAACACTCTCCCTAACTTTTGACATAGAAGGGGGGTTGCTATTTCGCTGATTTTTTTTTTGAATTCTTCCCTAGGGACTCCCGATGAAATCCCAGTCAAGCAGAGAGTGGCTCCGCTACTTTAACATATCAAAAAAAAACAATCAAAGTCGGAAACTCCCCTCGGGTCGGGTGAATCGGCAGATTTTGCCTTCTAACACTCTCCCTCACTTTTGACATAGAAGGGGGGCCGCTATTTCGCTGATTTTTTTTTTGAATTCTTCCCTAGGACCCACAGAAAAAATCCCAGTTAAGTAGAGAGTGGCTCCGCTACTTTAACATATCAAAAAAAAACAATCAAATTCGGAAACTCCCCTCGGGTCGGGTGAATTGGCAGATTTTGCCTTCTAACACTCTCCCTCACTTTTGAGATAGAAGGGGGGCCAAAAAAAACTTTCAAAGGCGGAAACTCAAATTTCTTGGTCGGGTAATTCGGTCAATTTCACCTTCTAACACTCTCCCTCACTTTTGACATAGAAAAACGTTGGCGATTTCACTGAAATTTTTTTTCAATTCTTCCTTAGGACGCGCCGAAGCTTAGTTATTAGCCGGTAGCTTAGTTGGTAGAGTGCCCGGCGCGTAACTGGGAGATCCGGGTTCAACTCCCGGCTGGGGCTGCTGTGATTTTTTCTCTCGAAATTCTGATTCTCTTTGAATTTTTTTTTTTTCACTGAATCGGATTTCTTCTCGGATTTCACTGAAATTTTTGTAATGAACGAAAAATCATGGCACTTACGCCCCTTTAATTTTAGACCGACGATGTACAATTGACACAATTACATCGTAAAGGAAGTGTAATCAATAACAGTACATTGTCTTTATGAATTTTAGACGACGATCATGCAATCCAAAAAATATACATTGGTTGAATTGATAACCCCTGCTTGAAGAGCGTTTATTTTCACTATTTCTATAATTGAGTAACTGCTGCCATCTCCGGAATTCAATTGGATTTGATAACTCCGATCGATTACAGGTAAAGAAGATTTAATTTCTTCCCTACCGATACTGTTTGACCGACAAAAAGTGTGGTGTCCAAGCGTTATTGTGGACAACTACTCCTCACTAGATTCTGTACAACCGTGGTGGTGCTCAGTGGCGGAAGTATAAGCGAAGCCCCCCCGGGGGGGAACAACTCTAGTGACCTCTCTAAATTATAGGCGTCATCGTTGCGCGCATGCGTGACTTTTTTTATTTATTTTCCGGTCCCTCAGTTGAATTTGAATATCAATTTTGTATTAGGCTCGTTTCCTCACTTTTCATATTTAATTATCCATATTTATTATTTACGGAAAAAAATACGAGTTTATATGAAATAAAATATTTAGATGTCCATATTGTCATCAAATAAAAGCGTTTAATAATTCTCGAAACACAACTAAATACTTATATCAATAAAATCAAAAGGTCGTATCTCCCAGCACATACGACCTCCTGTTGTTAATAATTCGAAAAATGCATCCCACTAAAAGTCAAAAAGTCTTAAATCCAAGGCATAAATGGATTGTTTTTCTTTATCCAACGATTTACTGTCTTTTTCAATGGATACATATAGATGTTTTGTGTTATAATATAATAATCATTGACACTGGTTTTTTTTTTTTACAAATATATCCTTTTGTACAATAAAAATGTCAATTATCTGAATATTTTTTCAGTCTTAAAAAAAAATAAAGGAATCTTTTTCCATAACCCTTTCGTAGCGAGTCAATAGTTGTTGTCGTAGCAACGATCCACCGTCATGGATACCAACAATTACCAACCCAGTGACGATTGTAGTCGTTTAATACAAAATCTTTCAACTAAGGATAATGCCTCTAGTGGATAGTGCTTATTGTTCTAAATCTATTAATATTCCACCCCATCTGCCACTGATATTAAAACAATTCTGTAAAGCTGCAATTAGAACACAACCCTATGATCTCCTCAAATGGTCAAGTGCATATTTTCGAGCACTTGCTGAGGGAATTGAACCCCCAATAAAAATAAGATTAGAATATCCACTAGCTGGAACAATATCTGGACTCACTTTAGGATTTTTGAAAGTGCTCTTGAGGCAATTTGGTGGTAATTTTTTACAGTTTTACGGGGGATGAAAAAATTTGATTGGAAAAAAAAATTATCTAAAATTATTATAATCATGATGATGATATTTTTCAACAGGTTATAATAAGATACTATCTGTGGAGTCAATTTTACGGAGATGGGACGATTTATGTCTCGATCGTAGAGAATTGAATCTTATAAGAATTATCGGAAGATTTCGACATAAATGTCAAGTAAAAAAATTTCTCGCCATCGCTATAGGTCTCTTGGGTACTACATTATTCGATACCATGCTTATGGTTTGTGAATTATTTACATTGGAACCTGACGGTGGTTCGGGCATGATTCCTATCAATTTATTCATGGAGCTTTATGGGTAAATTTGATACATGTTTTTTCATTACTAGATTTCGGTTTATTCTAGATCAGATAAGACAATTCAGTAGTGAATTGGTAAAACGGTTTAAGTCAATTTCATTCTGGCGTCAGTTTTCGATGAATATCTTGAAATCTGAGGGAGATAGCGAAATCTTTATAAGGACCTTTTTTATAGAGAAAAATCAGAGCTATAAAAAAGGTTCCTATGAAAATGTCTCTATCTCCCATAGATTCGAAGATATCCATCAAAAATGATTGAAAAGATGAAATTGACTTGAACCGTTTTATCAATTCACTACTGAATTTCCTTTAGAGATTAATTTCTTAAGAATATCTCTCTTAAGAATATTTCTTTTGTAATTTTGATTTTGCTTTACAAAAGAGGTCTAGATTGAAATGTACTCATTTCATTTTTATTCTGAGATATTCGTTAAAAACTCAATTCGATGTTAACTTGACTTATCTACTTCTACCGCTCTACTATTGATTCAGTCTGGTACTTCTCCAGATATTTGGCTGGTCTGAAGTGTGATGGAAGTAGACGAGACACAACAGAAGACGATCCAAATGAATTTCTCGCTCTTGGTCCATCAGAGCCTGTAATTCCTCAAGTAACAGGTGATTTCAAGGATAATATTGAACCAAAAGCTATTTCCTTGACAAGTCAGGATACAGATGTAGATGTAGAATTAGACCGTGACGATTCAACAGAGAATACTCTCAACGAATCTTCGATTGACGTCGGCGAATCAACGGACTTTCAATTCGGAATACATCGTGATGGTATTGAAACGCAGCAAATGAAAGATCACCAACTACAGATTAAAGAAAAAAACGAAATTTCTGGGGGGAACCATCAGAGTGAAATACAACAATCACATTGTCCAGAAAAAACAACAATTATGTCATCAGAATTGTCATCTCATTATCCAAATATTCCAGGTATTTTTTTCATTGGTGAAACAAAATGAATTAATTTCACTCAGATTTTGATTTTTGCTCAATATCTCGAAATTAAAAAGAGATAGTGAGATGTGTCACTCTACAAAACTGTTATCCATCACAATTTGACTCATTTTGTTTTACCACTGCCCTATTAATTTAATAAAATAACATGAAAATTGCTTCACCTATTTATCCTTGCTCCCTCCACAGGAATTGGTCCACGATTGACTTCCGAACAGGTGGCAACAGTTGCAGTGTGGATGACAGAATGTGCGAGACTTCAGGGAGGAATGGTAGGCCCTCGTAATCTTCGACATTTCCAGTGTCCACCTCTAGATTATCAAGCGCAATTTCCAAATTACTCAGGTTGATTACCGTCTGGCTCTCTGGGATTAATCGCATTGTTTTCATTGTTAATTTCTTTTCCCTTATTTCATGAGGTGCAATTTATAATGTTATAGTTGTTATGTTTTTATAATGAACTATTATATTCTACGAAAATATGTTGTAGATGTATATACAAATTCAGCACAATGGATTAAGTAGAGATGGAAAATTAATTTCGAAAAAAAAAAATAGATGCTCGACTAAAAATTCTTCCTCTTTGTTTCAATTTTCTTGAGCAAATTCTTATTGTTCTCATAGTTTTAATTAAATTTTTATGTGATTATATCACAGAATTTCAACATTTAATTCTCCACTATTTCAAACAATTAAACTAGGAATTGATCTATGTCGAAAAAATCGACGAATTTGATGATAGAACAGATGATAAATCGTAATAAAGAGTAAAATACAAACTAGCGATAATAAAATATTTCTAGCTCTTGTTCTACTAGCCCTCCACTCATATAAATCATCACGATGTGAAAATCTATTTCTGTACTGTGAGGGTAATTCAAAACTACTTCTCAGAGGATAAATTGAACGATAAAAGTCACTCAAGAGAGCACGAACAACTTCATTTTCACTCTTTCTAGATGGATCTAAATCATCATTGAGACATATAAATTTTTTTGGCTCTTGTCGTATTTCATCGAGTATTTGAACAGTCATTGATACATTGCTGGTCAACATTTCGAAAATTTCATTTTTTCCAGCTTTTACTATTTCGTGTTGATAACGTTTTTTCACACCAAATTGATGACCAAGTTTATTGGCAATCGTGTGACATTTTATTATTAATTCTCTCGTTACAATGGGTAAACTTGAATCAAGATAACGTTCACCCGGTGGTACTTCTGCAATTGAATTGACCTCAATTTTTTCAGAACAATTTTTTATAAAATTCTCAAATTCCAGTACAAAACTGTAGTCAAGAGGTAGTACATACATCCTAGACAAAAGTGTTCTTATTTCACGATCTGACCATGTACCAGATTTATCAGTATCAAACATGTCAAATATTTCACCCGTTGATATTAATATTTTTTCACTAATCATGTAATAAAAATAAGAGAATGCAAATTGCATATCTTCAGAATCTCTGATAGAGTGTGAAGAAGTTTTTTCAAATTCACGGTGAAATTTTACATTCATCTCATTGACAATAAGCTTATCAACTAGATGAGGCATGTGAGCAGGTACTCTACGTCGCTCAAATCCATAAGCTGCATTGTAAATTCGATTAACGTAAAGGAGAGATTCAGCATAAGTGTCTAATCTTCTAGACTTTCTTTTCAAATTACTTGGCTTTAATTTTTGATTATGATCATTATTGTTAACATGTACCAGATTAATTATATCATCATTTTTATTTGGAATGAGTTTTCTATTCATTGGATGAGCAAATTCGTATTTGAATGCATGATTTTCTGTGACATTTTCATTATTTCTGAGATTCAGGTCATTTCGAGTTGAATTCAACACCGATTTCTCCCATATAAGAGATATATTCGACGACACAGATAGTACAGTAGAATTAAATTTATTCAAAAATTGGTAATTTTTTTGACTCTTCACTACTTTCAATAGTTCCAATGTTTCTCTGTGTTTATATTGATTACTTTGAAGTAATTTATACGGATAATCTCCATCCTCTTCAACAACTCCACTCTCAGTTGGACTTGGAGTTGAATTACAATCACCACCATCATATTCACAATTTGTTGTATTACATGCTAAATCGCAGGAGCCATCACCAACCCAGGACCAGGGACAAATATCAGAGCAATCTGGTACCCACCATGCAAGATAAATTTTTTGTCCATTGGTCTGTGTTATAAAATCCTCTGGCCATACTTCAATACCAAGAAGTACATCGTCATTGAAATAAAGAAATTTATCAGATAATCCTGGTATTCTGTGAATATGGCTCTCAATAGCTGGACTTGAAAATGTTGGTAAATGACTATTGTTTGGAAAAATATCATCGTGTGTAACTAATGTCATTCTAGGATTATCCATGTCCAGCCAATTAGGTATTTGGCCATTGGTAACTATGTAAACGTGTCTTACCCACGGTGCATACATCTCCAACGATCTCAGAGAGTATCTCAATTCATCTTTGTCATTGAATCGTGATGCTGCACTGTTGATGTTACTAACAGGCACATATTTTTTAAGATTTTCAATAAACTTTGGATCTGATCCATTGACCCAGGTGTAGACTACATCGATAGGCACGTGTTGACATAATTTCTTTTGAAATGATTTACCCAGGATATTGTCATTGAAAGAGTGAAAGACAGCTTCGTATTTTTCTTTGCTCCATGCTAACCAGACCTGAAAAATATAGCTTCTTAATTATTTTAATCTCTTCATATATCGTTTTTTTTTTTTTCTCAAAGGAGAATTAAAATATCTTTTTTTATCACTGAATTATTTAATTTTTGTTCAAATCACATAAAATATCATTATATCTAACCTCTCCAAAATGTATTATCCCGACGAATATGCAGGTGAAGGCAATCAAAACAATCAACAGTGAGTATTTGTGTGACAATAAATCATAACACCGTCTCTGTATCAATTTCCATGTACTCATTATACCCACGAGGAATTTAAATGCGATTGTCATCGCTGTTTCAATAATTCCAGTAGCTCCATACGACCATACGCTGAATAGATTTTTTTGAGGGAGTGTTCGAGCTGGCGCCATCCATCTTCGATCTATCGAACATTATTTTTTTCCCGATGCCAACTTCAGACAGATAAACGACGAGTACTGAAGCTAGATTGTTGTTTACATACATCCTATAATCGCCACAAAGGAGAAAAAAACTGTTTATCATTCAGTCACATCATCTCCCCCTCCCCCCCTGCTTTTCGGAGTTGAGCATAAAAAAAATTTCAGTGTCATTAGTCCGTTAACACGTACACGAATTAATATTTAAATAGTTGCTGATGATAGTCAGTACTATTGTGTTGTTATAAAATATTTGATAACAGAGTTATTGGTTATCAAGAATTAACGAATAATCCATTGAACCGGTTTTTTTTTTCTTCTTTATTGTTTCCCAAATTTTTTTTTGGAAAATCTGTAATTATGAAGGTTACTGTAACGACTCTGGGGGACGACATATTCGTTTTGGATGTCAGTGAAGATCTGGAGCTGGAGAATTTTAAAGCATTTTGTGAAATTGAATGTGGTGTACCAGCGCCAGAAATTGTTATTGCTTTCAATGGTAGGCCACTGATGGATGATAAAAAATCATTGAAGGATCATGGTATCAAGGATGGGGATGTTGTCATTTTACAGCACATGCATCAAAGTGGCGTTGACCTCAATCCACAGCCTGTAAATGGAGGTAGAGATTGATAATTGTTTTTGGGAATATTCCATTTTTTCTCATCGTCTTGATGTTTATTTTATTTTTTTTCAGCTGTTCCTCTACTCGATTTCAGTTCTATCAGGATTCCTGGGGCTGCTCCCAGCAGCTCATCGACAATTCAGCCTCAGAGAGGCCAAAATCCACGGAGTGAGGATGATCCTGCAATGATTCGTGATATGTTCTTAGCTAATCCTGATCAGCTGGCTTTATTGAAACAAAATAATCCTAGACTGGCTGATGCTCTCTTGTCTGGAAATCTTGGTAATTAACGCATGAAATCTAGAGGAGTTTTAACAATATATAAATTAAATTCTTGTATTTTGTAGAGAAATTTTCAGCAGTCCTCAGGGAACAGATAAAAGTCCGTGAAGAACGTCAGGCCCAACGTCTCAGAATGATGAATGCTGATCCCTTTGATACAGAGTCCCAGAGACTCATTGCCGAGGAGATTCGGCAGAAAAATATTGAAGCCAATATGGAAGCGGCAATGGAGTACAATCCAGAAACATTTGGAACTGTTGTGATGCTATACATTAATTGTAAAGTCAATGGATTTCCTGTTAAAGCATTCATAGATTCAGGTAATAGCAGTTTTAATTCAATTCAATTGTCGAGGGGTAATATCAAGATAAATTGAAAAAAAAAAATCTCAATTTCATTCTGTTATACCGTTAAATCTTTTTTCGCAATGACGCAAATTGAGGAAGATATAGTGTTATTTTCACAAGAATTCTAAATATAGATGACACTCTTGAGGATTTTTTCAGAGTGCAATGGAATCCGATTAATCGGTCCTCGACATTTGCTGAAATTTAAAAATAATATTTAACACACTTTGTTATTTTATTCTCAGGGGCACAAACAACTATAATGTCAGCAGCATGTGCAGAGAGATGTCACATTATGCGTTTGGTAGATTCACGATGGGCTGGTGTTGCCAAAGGTGTGGGTGTACAAAGAATCATTGGACGCATACACATGGTACAAATACAAATTGGAAATGATCATTTAACTACATCCTTCAGTGTCCTCGAGGAGCAGCCTATGGATATGTTGCTTGGTTTAGATATGTTAAAACGTCACCAGTGTTGCATTGATTTGACAAAAAATATTCTGAGAATTGGTACTACGGGAACAGAGACTTCTTTCTTGACTGAAGGTTTGCCCTCTTTTACACTCATTTTTAAAAAAAATTTCTGTTTTCGAGGGTAGCTGAATAAACCTCTGGTTTTGTGCTAATAAAAAATAAAAAAATGTTTTCTTGGTGTAGGCAATTCATCCGCATATTTTTAAATTTTTTTTTCTTCACCAGGCGAATTACCAGAGTGTGCCAGACTGAGTGGAAATAATGATGCTGGTCTGGATGAGCGTGATTACCAAAGAGTACTGGAGGACAGTGTGAGAGAGGCAAAGAAAACAGGGCAACAGCTGGGTAAGTAAGTATCTGTCCAGGCTATCCCTTCATATTCCTCTGTATTCCATCCACCATCATCATAACACTTTTCCTAATGCATAAACCGTCACTTGGCACCTTTTTCCTTTTGCCTGGACGTAGAATATTCACGCAATTATTGACCGAATAGCTGAAGTTGTTAACAAACTAGTACATAAATTAGATATTCCCTAAATGATTTGAGATATTGGATCGGTTTTATGGCCTCTTTTTAATTGTATTTTAGGCGACCAAGGCACGACTAATTCATCTGCCTCAGCCTCTAGCACATCAACGAATCAAGAGACAACGTTATCAACCAGTGATCCATTTACAGAAGCTAATGTCAAAGCTATTGAGACTCTTGGCTTTCCCAGAGCGGAAGTTATTGCCGAGTTGCGTAGATTCAATGGTGATGGAATGCAGGCAACTGCTGCACTCTATGCTAAATCGTTAAAATTCTAAATGTGACTGCTGATACAGTTTACAAATATTGAGTTTGTGGGTGAAAAAAGACAATGACATTGAATATGGGATTTGGGAATTTTGAATAATATAACTTGTCGTTTATGCAAACTGAAGGAGCTGAAGAAACATGAACGATTGAATCATTGTGTTCTGTGCACAGGATTTGAGAGTCATGTGGAATTTTTTTGTTTACTATAAAATCAATGATTTTTCAAATTTTTTGTATTTACAACATAAACATTTACCTAAGGATTACACAGAAAGAACAACATGATTCAAAGTGAAAAGTGAGACAGAAATAAATGTTTATGCATCATGAGAAAAAAAAAATTAACATTGTTTATTAAACAACAGGGAGTTCTCTAGGGCTCCACTTAATCTCAATCATTTTTCCAGTCCTCGCTGACTCTTCACAGGCTGCAGCAATCCGAGAAACAGCAAGAACTTCTTCGGATTTCACACTCAATTCACGTTTACCCAGAACAATATCCAGGAATTCATCCATCTCTTTACGATAAGCTAATCGAAATCTCGAGGGAAATGAGTACCAGATTGGTGCATGTCTCGGCCCATCATTACCGTATTGTGTCTCAACACAATGAATTGGTTGTTCATTCTCAGCTCGAATCATTCCTTTAGGTCCAAAGGCTTCAATACGCATATCGTATCCATAGGCTGAATTTCTAGACAAATTTATAATTCCTAAAGTGCCTGAAGCAAATTGCAAAGTTGCAGCAACGGTATCAACATCATTGATTGCTTTTACCTCTGGAAAATTGGCAACGGCCTGAACGGAAACCTTAAAGAGAAGAAAAATTCATTATTTTATTGAATTGATCAAATTCCCCCATCTTCTTCATTACTAAATTTATTTCTAGATGTTGAGAAAAGTAAATATACCTTGATTGGATATTCGCCAAGCAACCAAGTCATCAGATCAATGTCATGTACCATACAGTCATGGAAAATTCCTCCAGAATGCTTCAAATAATCGAGTGTTGGCATCGGTGAGTCTCTCGAAGTAATTGACATAATTTGCACATGTCCAACTTCTCCTTTTCGTACTCTCTCTTTAACTGTACTGTAACTAGGATCAAATCGACGATTGAAGGCCGTAAAAAGTGGTTGTCCAACTTGTTTTGCTACATTGAAACATTTTTCAGTATTTTTCCGATCTTCAGCCACAGGTTTCTCACAAAAAACAGCTTTTCTAGCGTGAAGAGCTTTTGTTACAATTGTTTCGTGAGTGTAGGTTGGCGATGCAACTATAACAATGTCTACACTGAAAGAATTAATGTGAAAAATAATTGTATTAGGTACTTTTAACATTACCAGAGAAAAGAATCAATTACTTTGTATCTTTGAAGATAACATCTGACTGCTTGCTGTTCATGAAAGTAACATCATCCAATCGAAAATGTTTCTTAATTTTCGGCCACTTCTCCTCCATATCATCAACAACGTAAACCAATTTCATCCTCGGGCTTTGGACAATATTGGATAGATGTATGGTTCCAGCGCGTCCAATCCCAAATATAGCAGCTTTTATTATTGGATCAGATTGTGATTCACATTTCATCGCTAAATCATCCTCGTACCTAAAAAATTTCAAGTTTTCTGGTTTCATTTTTATTTTAAGAATATAATGAAATATTTACACTTTATAAAGATAGTCCTCAACTGGTGCTGGTGGACGTGGCTTTGTGAATGGTGAAGCTTCCTTAAACTTAGCAGTGGCCATTATTTTGTTGAACCTTCGGATGACTTCTCAAAAATTTCAGTTGCGACTGATAAGATTTTCTAACTACAGCATCTATTTATGCAAGGCTCTACAGTGTGAAAGAAAAAAATCTTGTGAACATGTTGAACTCTCGACAGTGGATTTTCATTTGATAAAGTTTATCGAAAGTTATTCCGATTATTTCATTTACATAATAAGATCAAATTCGTTTAAATTCTCCTCCTTGACATCTCTGATGATAACAATTATTTATTTGTAACGTAAAAATGAAGTACAGAGTTTTCTTGCGAAAACTGAACATCATAAAAATTATATATTGATTATTGTGTATCAAATTTTTACGTAACGTTTGCTGATATGAATTCATGGCACTTTCCACTGAATTCTGTGTACTATATGAAAATATTAGATTATCGAGCATATACGTAACAACATTTTAATAGATGGATTATATCCATCATTCAGCAAGTAGTATTCACAAAAGAAACCTGAACTCTCAAAGAAATTGCTTTTGTCTCCATTCCACTGTTCTTTTCATCCGTTCTCTGAGTATTAACTCTCTATTCTGGGAATTCAGAATAAGGGCTAGAGTATAATGCAGGCGTTGTTGACCCAATCTTCCTTCCACCCTCTTCAAAGTAGCAACTTATTGAGTTTGATACTTGAATTTGATGTCAAGACGTGTGCGGTTGCACGCGTTCAAGAACAATGAGTACTGTAGGGCTGAGATTGATTGCTGCTGAGTAGAGGATGACATAGTTTTCTAATAACGAGAGAAATAGTACGAACATAAGCATAGACACTCGTGACTGTTATCCGGTCAATTTATCCCATGACAATTTCATCCCAGAAAAATAATATCCCAGGAAAATTCATCTCGGTGTAATTTCATCCTTTGTTGTTTATTTTTGTTTTTAAATTGATCTTTTTGATGATGTCGATATGCTTATTTTGGTATGGAGATCTGAGTGAGTCATCAGTGAAGGTCCTAGGAAGAAGAAATATGTGGATTTTGAGGCACGATTGGAGCAAGTTGTCGATAGATACAATGGTGAACAATGTTGCCCAAAACATTGAGTATTGATTTGTTTGGTATGAGTCGTATCTATTCGATAATTTTCTCTCGCTCGTTAACGAATCAATCCGAGTAATTGGCAAAATTCAAATGCAGCTGAAGATATCGGTCAAGTGGATTCTCCAAACTCTTAATTTAACTAGAATCTAATAGATGCCGTGTCAATCGACTAATCTACCCGGCGAGCTGAACTTTTTTTTTTATATTTCTGGGAGTACATTACATATATCTCTTATCTCCGAAACCGGTCTCGTAAAACACGCATCATGGCAACAAGAAAATTTGCACAAATTCTCTTCACAAGAATTCCAAAAATCAATCAACAGATTGGCCAAGGGGCATCAACTATCAAATTCTATTCGAGTGAGTCAAACAATTTTTTTAAAAAAAAAGATTGCATTCTAAAATTTGAATAACAATAAAATATGGTCTGGTGCGGACTTTGCTCCAATCTCCATTCTATGCGTAAAATTTTGAATTAAGGTCGTCGAACCATGGATTAAATTCTCGACATTTCCTAATGAAATTTTTATCACAGATGGCTCAAATGATTACCTATAAAATGAGCACAGACTAATTTTTATCAACCTCCTCTGTCCTGAGATATGATTTTTTCCTTTTAACACGTCGGTAAAGGCAATTTCACCGTTTTTATTTTTTTAAAAATCAACCACTCGAGATTTTCTAATTAAAAAAAAGCACAGTGAATAACTAGTGTCAACCAATTTACCAAAAAAAAAAAAATTCTTAAGAATTAAGTAGATTTTCGTACTTTAATACTTTTATTATATAATTTAGAATCAATCGTAGAGGCAAATTTCAGAGCCATGTGGATATAAAAATCATTTAAAAATCATTGAGATAATATAAAAAAAAAAATACCAGTCACTGGGACAAAAAAAGACTGATAAAATGAATAATACCATTCTTCTTATTTCCATTACAGCTCCATCGAATGATTATGAATTCATAAAAGTTGAGAAGAGGGGAGAGAAACAGAATGTTGCGGTGATTACCCTCAATCGCCCGAAAGCTCTCAATGCACTCTGCCATCAATTGATGACAGAGTTGAGTACTGCTATTGCGAAATTCGATAATGATGAGAGCGTTGGAGCCATTGTTCTCACGGGCAATGAAAGAGCATTTGCTGCAGGTATTTTATTTTCAAGTTTCCATTCAAATATTCTTTATAATGATAGAAATGAGAGGAAATATCGAACAATTTTGATAAAGAGTGATTTTAGAGAAAAACATGAAAAGTGAATTTTTATGAAAAAACTCATTTAGCTAAAGAAAACATTGAATGCAGGTGCTGATATCAAGGAAATGGCCAAAAACACATTCGCTTCAAACATAACAGGTAGATTCTTAGAAGGTTGGGATAATGTCTCGAAAGCCAAGAAGCCAATAATAGCAGCTGTCAATGGATACGCGGTAGATATTATTATCTAAATTATTGTATAATTTTTATCATCAACGAAAAATCAATAGATAATTTTTAGTTAGGTGGTGGCTGTGAAGTTGCAATGATGTGCGACATCATCTATGCAGGTGACAAAGCCAAGTTTGGTCAGCCTGAGATAAATATAGGAACGATTCCTGGTGCTGGTGGCACTCAGAGGCTCACCAGAGCTATTGGTAAGAGTAAAGCAATGGAGATGGTGCTTACTGGCAATCCCATCACAGCTGAAGAGGCGGAAAAGAGTGGTAAGAAGGGAAATATTGAATATATAATTGTGTTAATTATAAGAGATATTCTGAATGAGTGGCTTTTCAGGATTGGTTAGCAGAGTCTTTCCAGCAGATCAACTGCTATCCGAAGCTATAAAAACAGCTGAGAAAATAGCAGCTCAATCTCAAATAGCTGTTGCTTTGGCTAAGGAGGCTGTTAACAGGGCATACGAGACTACACTTCAAGAAGGACTCCTCTATGAGAGGAGAATTTTCCATGCTACTTTTGCAACTGTTGGTTTTTTTTTTTTGTACAATTACTATTTAATCTTTTCAGCACTCTGTATTAATTTCATTTGCATATTTCCAGGAGGATCAGAAGGAAGGTATGGCTGCTTTCACTGAGAAACGTTCTCCCAAATTCACAAACAAGTGAATATCAATATTTCGCATTCCTAACGGATCTGTAAATAAGAACAATTCCAACAAATTTTAAATATTTTCATACATTTTGTAAAGGTTATCTGAATAAAAACATTCATTTTTATTGCGATTTTATTTTAAACTTACATAATTTATTTAAGCTGCCTTATATACTATGAAAATAGCCAAGTATACACATCGATAATACGAAGAAAAAAAATGTAGCTTCAAATGGATGGTACAGGGTAAACGATCGACTCTTCATCGACTATATGTTTTGGGTTTTTTAAGAAGCTCACTCAAAGTACTACCGCCATCCAATAACACTTGATGATATTTAATTCTTTAATTTTTCAAATTTAAAAGTTTTTTCTTCAACTTTTACAAGAACTGATCAACTTTCTCTGTATTCCACCCAATGATGGACCCCGAAAAAGTGAATCATAGTGTTTTTTTTTTTATTAAACCACAGTATGTTGACTAGCTAATACTAATTACATAATTATTTGTATTATCAACTATAATAAACTCCAACCTGAAGACGAGCACGCATTCATAATAGTTTGAACAAGGGTTTCTTACACACAATTTTATTGTCGAATATCTATTTAAGAAAAAAGAAAAAATTGACTGTTAAAAAACATCTACGTCTCTTCACCAATTAATTCTCCTCAGTGAATATTCCATCACATTTCCTTGAGAAAGATAAAATGACAATTTCGCTTTTGCGCATTGATTGGATGAATCTAGAGAAATCTACAATTCATTCCTCATGTTTAGATATAAAAATAAGAAAGAAACAATTGTGGATTTTCATGCGATATATACAATTAAAGAATTACAAGAAGAAAATATTTGAAAAAATATTGTTTTCGTCTTAATTTCTATAATACATATTTTTTAAAAATTTCCTCAGATCGGTTAAAATTTAAATTTTTGACCTGTCATCGTTCAGAAAATAAACAATCAAATTATCTAGAGTTATGGATATTTATGATAAATCTTGAGTAAGGGAACATCGATTTTCATTTACGTATATCACAGTCGTAAGCTCTGTTCCAGGACCAGTACGAAGAGTCATTTGTGAATGAAAAAGGGAAAAAAAAAAATTCAAGGAGATGGAAGATACAAAACAGAAGTTAAGTAATATTGCCACAAGGGCTGACTCCATAGTTATTGTGTCATAACATTTTTATCTTCCTCTGACTTAATAATTGAGTGAAGGTTTACCGCTTATTGCGGTTTTTCATGGTAAATCGCCTCCAGAAATCGCTACTTTTCTTTATAGGTGTTGTGGTTGGAGTATTGTAAGAATAACTCGATTCATCGTCAGTATCGTTAACACTCACTGACTCTCGAGTTGGTGATCCACCATGCCCAGAATCTCGATCTCCATCCTGACCAGTCTTTTCAAAACCTGAAATTATCATTAATATCGAATAATAAATTATGATACATATCTAAAAGCAGAACTATTATCTTTTGTCAACTCACCACCACCAGCTCGAAGCATGTCAAGGAAAGTACTCTCAGCATTTCCTCTCGTACGTCCTTGTTTTTGTGATGGTGTACCAAAACTCAAACTCTGTATATTGATTTCTGCTTTGAGCTGTTCATGCGGTATATCATCGACCCTAAATTCATTTGGATCCTCAACAAATGCCTGTTGTAAATCACGCATTATTTTCTTCCGGATAGTCTTCTTCATCGACAGGTGCCGCTCTAAATGCTTTACGTCGCTCTCGGTTAGAGTTTTGCTGTTGTCCCGACGACGTGATTTCTTTTTTTTGCTGTTCTTCGGACTCTCTTCCTCCCCCGATGTCGAGCCGACTGATATCGCACTGTCGTTGCCCCCCAGTTTCTCGTCCAATTGCCCCCGGCCGGTTTCCCACTTGCTGGCGAAACCAAAGATGTCCCTCAGATGTGGGATATTTCGATCCGTCGTTTGTTGTCTCGCCATTTTTACCAGGATGACACGAATGATTTATGGAGACTTCCAGCTTTACTCGATTTATTAATCTCGTAATCTGGAATATTGAAAGAGAAACAAGAGTTAATTCTGGTGAAAATATTTCCCACTTTCCTCAAAGATAATTACAATTTATCATCTTATCTCACTCGAATAATGATTGAGGGATGCATGCATAAAAATAAAATGGAACGCGGAAATCTACCATAATTTTCGCTTCCTCATCCAATGAAATCAAAATAACTTTCAAATCTCTCTCTTACTCGAACGACACACGTCTCATGTTCTCCTTGCTCCTTATAATGTTTAATAAAAAGTGTCACGGGAATATCCTTCCGCACGTGAAAACGTAACACGGAAGTTGAGTCGTTTCTATCCGGTTGCGCCTGACTGCAGTTGAAGGAAAACAATTGGAATTCGTATGCAACAATGAGTAGAGATTTTTTATTTCAACTTCTCTTTAAGGGGCGGTCGCGGTGAAATTTAAAAGTCTCCGAGCCATTGGATGACTTTTGGTATATGACGGGATATATAAAAAAGTTAAAAAAAATTTTGGACCCAACCCGTTTTGCTCCTTATATCCACCAAAAACATCATTTTTCACGTTTTTAGCTTAAAAATGCTTCTTGCACCACAGTTTTCATCCGATTTTAACTTTTTTTTCTTTGGAATGTTTGTTATACTCCAATGAACAGATCTGTGCATCCTTTTTGCTTGTATAAACATTATGGATCCTGTATCGTGGAATTAAATAGCCTTCGACTATGCCAATCATTATGATTTTTGAGGACAAACATGTAGAGTTTTTATATCAAATAATGAGAAGAGAAAAATAGTAAATTCATACTACAGACATGTACTGAATATTTCGCAATATGACAGTTGTTTTTCCATCGGGATCTCCAAAGAGCCGAGTGACTAAATAACTATAAGGATGTAATTTTCATGAAACATAGAAACATTGATACAACACGAGGACGATGAAAACCGGTTATGGCTGATGTATATAGGTAGAACTGTGATGCAATTCTCGTCTCAATTCGCTCCTTTCGTTGTTCTCTTGTCTCTTCTGCTTCAGCGGAAGATATTTCAATATTTCTTAATTTTCTGCATTTTGAAAGATGAATAAAAGTTATTGAAAACCGGTGTTGATCGTAAAATCCTGCAATTATAAATTTATACATTTTCCAATATTGATTAATTGTCTGTCTAATCATTTTATGAAGATATTAGAGCGCGGAAGAAGCGAATGAAATCTTGTATTTCTCAATCGAGTGTAGGAATTTTTTATTTCTGTACTTGAGAAGGAAATTGAAGAATCCGGTCATCACAACAAGATTCCAACAAAAGCAGAAGTACAGGAAAATTAATTGCTCATTATTCTTGAATATTTTTTTGCAATGTAATCAATTGCCATTAATTGCCGACTCTTTAATCATTTGGCATTACTGACATTACAGAGATTCATAACTGGACTGTATAGTGTGAATTGAGATTTCTCATTTTTACATTCAATCTGGCATTAGTAGCTCACCAGTATTCCATTGTCTACGAGGTCAAGGAGGACAACAACAGACATGCATTTTTATAGTTACGCTGAACGACACGATAGTCAACTTGTTATGTTGACTAGTCATATCACGAAAATCCGGAGAGTCTCAAGGTTTTGTGTTTTGAGAAAAGCAAGGATTTATGTATATAAATTAATCATGAGGTCATTTTTGCCATCTAATACAGATGACCGTGGGATGACAGCATTAATTTTAATATTGTACTTTCAACCGCATGTAAAATGATTTTCATCTGGTGAATAGTTACTTATAACAATCAACTGTCAACCGGCGGCAGTTGCTGCATGATCAGTGCCGATGTTGCCATATTTTCTGTTTTATAACGAGAGATTTACATTTTTTTTTTAAGGAAAATCTTTTGTTCTACAGCAAACAATTGAATTCCTCCTGTTGGATGAAAGTAATTACTCTCCTCTTGTACGATGGTTGTCATCTCTCAAAGAGAAATAAATAATCGAGTGAAGCATCTATTTATGTAGTAATGAAAGTCTTCATTGCATTAGGACGAAATTCTTTCTTTACTCCTAGTATATATGTTCATGGACCCTTGAGCTTGTCCCACTTTTTGGCTTACTGTGATCAACTATGCTCTTCGACACACACCGCTTCATGTGATTGATTGATTGATATTTATTACTGTACATTATGTTGTACAAAAACTATGATACAAGTTCATATAGCAATTAGAGTAGAGCAAAAGTAAGTAAGCAGATAGTCATTATAAGCAAGTTTATACCGAGCTAGTGGACTCTTAGTAAGCAAGATGTGGGTATGATAGAGGAGGATGAGAGAGAGAAAGAGGATTCAAAAATGTGAGGGGAGGAAGTGAATATTATTGTGCTAACCCATTGTATGCATAACACCGCATATTTAACGCTACAGTTTCAAAAAATTATGTTTTAATTAAAGCACAAATAAATTCATGTTAACCTTTCAACACGAGCATAACGGAGTCTGATGTTTTTAGTACGAGCCATAACTGAGTCGGAGATATACTAGCGGTGCTGGAGGTGCTAAAGACTAAGCACAGGTGAGATAAAATAGCTACATACTCTATAAATATAAAAATCCTCTTTTATTTATTGTCAAATATATTTAACAGCAGTGGAATGTCCTGATCCTGGTATATTGAAGAAATAAGTCTCAAATTGCCAGCTTATTACCAGCAATATCCAATAATCGATAGTACTGACTACAGTAAAACTGGTTCAGCATCCGACCAGACACGAGCTAGACCTTTCACGTTTCTCTCGCCGTACAATTATCTAATAATGCAAATCATTGATTTAGTAGTTAGTTTTCAGAGAGCAGTCGTTGAAATAGATGATGAAGAACGTGTTATGATAAATCAATTATTTTTTATTCGATCGCTATACATGTGGAGCATACTGCGCATCGCAATTAAGTACTCTGAACATTATGGATTTGTTAGCCTTTCCCATATGTTTTTCATTATTTAAGACTATAAATGGGAAACAACGAGCGATTTTAGTGCATCGATATGGTCCAACGAAGCGGAAATTACTTTTTGTACTTCCTCTTTCCCTTTTCCTCTACGTGACCTTTGACACTCTTTTCTCTACATCCATATCTGGATGTTAATTTTTCATTTTTCATTAAATTTCATTTCTCCTCAACTTTTTATCTCTTTTAATCCACTATTTTTGGGACCTAAGGAACACAATGAACAGAGAGCCCACGAAGTGGAACCTGAATACAGAACAATGGATACATCTTCTAGCCACATACATATCACCTATGAATCTGAGACATCCTCGATTTATCCATCTTCTGAATATGGTTCACACACAAGAACAAACATTAATTAAATTCCTTTACACTGGAATGAATCACCAAAAATTTAATCTCTTATGAAAATTGATATTAAAGGTCAAAAGGGCCAGGCTTCATATAGAAAAGCACCCAATGCCGATCCCACCAGGAAAACCGTCGCGGCGTGACTGACTCATTTTAACCCGCTAACGACGAGATCCTGAGGAAACTTTCACTCGGTATAAAATTGAAGCGACGTCCGTTTTGTAAGGCGGTAGGTAGGTAGAGAGGGCGAAAGAGGTGAGATACAAGGGAATAGAAGGACTTTACCTCTATAGAACCGACACCCACACTGTCCACTTAAACTTCTCAGACGCAAGATTTTCTCCGTGTTTGTAATCCCAGTAGATATGATAAGAAGATATTAACCAACTTGTTTTCTTGCAGTTGGTACAATTTTTAGTTCCATCTGAAACGATAACGGTACCACTTTCATGATCTGATAAGGGGTTTCTTGAAAAAATTATTTGCAATATCGTATATTAGTCGTCCTAGAATGATAAAAGTATGAATATTATTCGTTATTTCTCATATTGATAAAGACGAGTTTCAATCAAGTGTAAAGAAAAAAAAATTGTCTCTATGATTATTATTTGAACTGAATAATTCCATGATTTCTAATTGGTAACCTCGATGATGATAGAATTCTGGCTTAACGAGTAGTGAAAAATCCAGAGTTATGACAGACTTATATACAATATATTGTGGTCAAGTCTGACTTTGAATAATTCCGTATGTGTAAAAGAGAAATATTTTACCACAAATTTTTCAATTGCTTTTGTTTGTCAGTCCAAACATCTTTAATCTACCAGATTTATGCACGAGGCAAGTGGTATTTGCTTCTGTTAGTGAGCCATTCTCTCTCCCCTTCCACACGAGAAAACACTGTAAACAGTTATATCGCGAGGCCCTACCTTTCGATTCGATGGTGTAGTTTTAAACAGGTAGGTACCTGTTCAGATATATTATATAAACTTATGAACATGTAATTAGATCATTATACCCCTCATATTTTGTATTCACTAGTCGATGAAATTAATTTTTTGTAAATTGTCAACCGTTTTTAGGAACACGAAAGAGGATCGCTAATTACTATTATGAACAACTAATACAATCATATCTAAAGCATATGCCAATTTCTGTTGTGGAAATGTTTGATTTTCGTTAGAATGTTATCGAAAAGCCGCATTTATTTGCACCATTCAGAGGTTTTAGAGGAACTCGACTCAGCGGTTTGTCAATCATTCGAGTAGAACCTTAAAATAACCGTTGAGTTGGCCGTTCCATTCCAATTAATACAAGAAAGGTGACAAACCTATTCAATTGAATTTAATCATCAGAATCTAATCAGATTTTGTAGGGTACATAGATATACGCTTCGATATTGTTTGGTCGAGGGAGATAGTTATGGCGCGGTCTGTACATACTCAACGATTAATCCTTAAGGGGTCAGGGTGAAGTTTCAAAACTTTATCAGTTACGACTTTTACTATATATATATGACATACAAAATTCACTGACCTAGCCCATTGTGCCCCGTATACCTATATGAAACATAGTTTTTCGTGTTTCTACCTTAGAAATGCTCCTCGGTCCGCATTTTTTATTCGATTCTAGTTTTTTTTTTTTTTTTTTCTTAAAGTTTGTTATGTTTCAGAGAATAAAATGGATTTTCTAGTTTTCAGATATTTTTCGTCTTTTTATAAAATCTCGGATTGATGTGTAAAAATATACCGTTCTCCCATTGCATCATTATTCATTGACTCACAAGGTCTCATAACCGCTTTCTTCACAGGCATTCGCGAAACTTTGGAAAAAAACGTCAAAAAATTAGACAATAATGAAATTTCGCGTGTCAAAATCAATAATTTGTAAGAAATGTCAAAAAATGGAGAAAAATTCCAAATAGGGGCAGAACATCCTTGAACAGGAAGTGGTTGGTTGACGCTTCCACCAGAGCGCAGTGAACAACATCCACTCCCATTTTATTGACTTTGATTGATAGGTTTTAAGGAGATCCATGGTATGTTGCTAAATATACATACAATGCGAACCAAATCATCCGAGGTAATGGTAGATTTATAAACGAGAGTATAAGATCTGCAAATGTGATTATTTCCGGAGACGATAAAACTTCTTTAAAAAAATGAGCCATTGAACTACTATTTATAGAAGAGTATAAGCTCAATGATATATATTTTGCCAACTTCACATACCTATTCATATGTGAAGATACAAAAAATCAAGCTCAGCCTTAATACGTTAGACGCATGAATGGGAAATCAGGAGAATCCTTCCAGCAGTTTTTATCTTGTATCGAGTCGTCTTTCTGATTCTCCACAATACATATCGAGGTACAGCCGTGGGCAAAGGAAGACAATAGGCATTACCATCGCGCTTTTACCGTGATTCAACAAAGTCCATGCTACACCAAGCGGAAATACCGTGGCGATGCTCCTATATACTGCGTTACATAATCAGAGCGATGTAACCTCTTGCAGGCTCTTAACGCTCTTTGTTCTGTCCTTTTTTACCTGAGAGTGAATAACACTTTTGACTTTATCCTAACATTGATCGACGGAAATTGTTTATAAAACAAATTTGTTTCACGAGTGTTTTCCCCCTAAAACTTACACTTCAAGCTGTGATTAATATTCCGAATGAATCAACATGCAAACAAGTAGGTCATCACTCTTATCCGACTGATGCTAAGTATTGAAAGAAATGCGTTTTTATATTATTATTCTATAGAATTTGTGCTTTTTTCCTACTAATTCTATTGGGAGTGAGCTTCCCAGATGGATCCGTGATTTATTCTGTTCCTAAATTTTGCACTCGACACCAAACTTCATCTTTTTTGAAGCAAAAAACAAAACAACAAAGGAAAAATTGATTGTCTGTATCTCAGGAACTGCAGTAGACTCTCGTTGTAGTTGAACGCATGGGGGAGCAGGGGAAGTGACTTCGGGGAATTCGACTATATTTCTCTACCCCCACGCCGACATCAATTTCTGGGAATCTCAAGAAGATAAGAAACAAAATATGAATCACATAAAAGCCGAGAGACAAAAAAATACGGCAATATTTACATCGCAGAGAGCGAATATGAGAGGGAGTGGGGGAAACGTTGATCTTCGAAAAAATCGATATGAAAAGAAATTCGACTATAACGAGAGTTTACTATAAAATAAGTATTTTTATTGCACTAGATAGGAGCTATCGGGATGAACATTTTGAAAAAAAAATTGAATCGGTCCAGTACCTTTCGAGATATTGGAGAAAATAGCTTTACACATAAAGTCAACTACCTCTGGAATTAATTGTCCGACTGCGGCCATACAGAATAGTAATCGCTATCATCATAAAGCCTAAAATCATACCAAATTTGAACTTTTCATCTCCAATATTTCTTTACGCCGGCATAGAGGAATTAGAGGGGACATTATTATCCTTTTCTCTCCTCTATTCATATCCGGGTATGAAGAGTCTTGAATTTCATAAAGAGGCTTAATAAGTTAACCAAAAATATGAAGGAAACTCAATATTGAACTTATTCTCCCAAGCGAAAACACAGGTAAAAGTCAACGACAGAGCAACGGTACTCAACAAAGGCGTCGTCGCATGGCTTCTAATGTGAACAGAATTTTTTTGTATATACCTCTGATAAACGAAAAAATGTATGACAACTATTCGTTGATACAAGCGATTTTTAATTTATGATTGTTCATTCTTTCTTCAATTCGCAAATAGAAATTAATTTCAGAGATTTCATAGACATCTTGATATTTGGTCACTGGCACAAGAAATATATAAATTAAAATCGACATGAAAAACTTTTAAAACAGCGCCAGGTAACTCAGGAGATACTGAGAGAACCGTTATGCAACCTGCTCCGTACATCGCCAGACTCCCGTTGTTGTCCTGACGCGAGGTTCCCGACTACCTTGCGTTAAGACCCGAGACCTGGCGACGCCTATAGTATACTTACGTGCTAAAATCACGATTCCCACGTAATTTCATTTTTAAATGGATAAAATTATTTTCAACTTTGATTCAGACAATCATTTTTCTCTACGTATCATGACAATCCATCCTTATTAATATTTTTTCTTTGAGACAAAAAAAAAACCGAGTCCGATGATTACATTTTTCGTCACCTGCCAGCTTTCCTGAATTACAAATATTTCCGAGAAAAATTCTGCCTTTACAGTTTACAATGCCGACACAATGTGAATTCCACGATTTAACTGTGTATAAGACCCATTAAATAGGCCATAAAACTACAAAAAGTTGAGCCTCAGGATAACGAGTTACATTCGCACATTGATTCATTACGAAATCCCTTGAGGTTGCTCAAGATCTCGCCTCGTGTGTCCGGTAAGGTTTCTCTTTGTTCCGCTTGTTGGTTATCCTCGAGGCCCGAATGTCCAGTTCACGGCTCGTCCTCCTGCATTTAATATCATTTTCTTTCCTTTCTTTTTTATCATCGCATTGTCGAGTCAACCTACCAGTCCGTAATTCCGACTGTAGGATAATTACACCACGTAATTTTGCTTAATTGCGCGATTGCACTTCTATAAGATTCAAGAGATTACAGTTCTAATTATTATTTATGTATGTTTACTTATCAATGATGAAAGGAAATTCTGTAAAAATAGATTACGTTGTTGTCAAATGTATTTCATTATAAAACATTAATATTCAACTCCTTCCCAACCCTTCCAAGTTTTCTGCCTACTTCCACGAATCTGACCAAGAGTTTCCCTCCAAGAGGACAGGTTTCAACATGTCCTGACTTGCTCTCTGAGGTCATGCAGGGACTTATACGCAGACACAGGCTGTACTAGGAGTACCAGCATACTGAGAACATGTTGCTTCTCCTCGTTTTCTTTCGTACACCGACCTCGTACCGCGCAAAAATCGAAAACCAGACATTTTCCCCCTTTTTTTCCTTGAGTTTTATGTTGAGTTCTCATCAAACCTCGAAACTCGCTGTCCTTCATTCAATGAAAGGCTATCAAAGGACTTCTCAACATTTGTCCTGTCATTGCGGATAACAAGAGACTTTCTTCCCCTGTGAAGAAGCCTTAATGCAGATATGATGCATGATGAATAAACCTCGAACCTACTCAGTTCCATCCGATCAATAGAAGTGACTGGCCGATGTGCCAGCTAATTTCCGGTTTCATAAGAGCTCGTTTTTTTTATTTTCCTTGGAAACCGTGTAACAGTTCTGTATATAGAGAATCTCCTCATCAACTCGTTTATCACATTGATCGAACGTGAATTTTTTTCAAGTGGGCACATCTATACGTTTATCGAATAAATGCATACAGATGGATTAGTCCGCCGTCAACCATTGCACTTGGTTATTGCAAAAGTACTTTAAAAGTGAATGATAAGTAAGCAATAAGCGGAAGATGGCTCTCTAGGAATCAAATAATCGGTATGATCAAGGGAAATGTGGTACAAAAAAAAAAAAAAATCAACAATTTTCCTTTTTCTTCCTTGATACACATTCTCACCAATAAAGAAAGGTTACTGGATCCCAACGATAAATGTCACTATAAAATCACGAACGGTTCATTGAACATATCGATAGTTTGCCATTAATATAACGCGGTAATGAACAATGAAGATTGCATTCAGAGTATTTTTGAGTATTGACCGTACATAATGCCCTTATTTCCCCCTTTAATGTGCAGTTTTGATCGAGACCTTTGACAAAGGTCAGCCTTGATGGCCTGATGACCATGAACCTTTCACTTGGCCTTGTTACCATGTGACATTACCTGGAGAATTATTCTCATTCTCCTTACGTTTTCATTCCCCTCCTCTTCTGCTTTTTATCGCGTGGAATCAATCTCTAGAATCTTTGTCTTGAAAACATAGCTTCATTTGACCTCATTAAACGTCAATTCTGGGAAATTTTCCTATTGTTCGAAGATATTGCTGACTTTTTTTTTTAATTTCCCGAGCTCAATATTGCGTGCTATACGTGCGAGAGGCGAAATTTTGATGAGTATGAGCATCTGCTGAATTCGTTAGATTTTGGGTAGACTCGACAGAATATAATGAATTTAGCTCTCTTCCTCCATAAGTCGAACAATATGGTATGAGATTTTCCTACCAACATTCAATTTTACAATCGGATTCCGGGAAATAAGTTTCATATTGAAAAGTCACGCAGAAATAATTCCGACTTTTTTCCACGCGTAAATCATTAGAAAAAGCGAAAAGGAATAGAAGTGCTCTGAATTGTCCAAAAGAGAAAGAAAAAGCACGTTAGCCATGGGCTATGATCTTTCTAAATATAAACTCAAAGGAAAAGGAGTCGCACGAATGAAGCAAGCCCTATACTGTGTAGCGGTACACTTGTCAGCGACAATTTCTCACTGTCTAATACCCTTGAATAAAGAAGAAATTGTAGACAATTTAAATGGAAAAATGATTTACTTGATTCGAATCAAAATTTCGCTATTTAAATGATGCTTCCGTGATAAATCATCAACATTGATGTACATAATCCATGACAAAATTGAGATTTAGTGGAAAAAAATCAGCTTACCGGTGGAGCAAGTCGTTATCCGCAGCTCGTCAATCCACGCTGTTTTTTTTTTACAGTTTAAAAACTCTTTCTCTACTACAAATTACCCTTCAATCACGAGAAGCAATTGCTCCAAAAGAATAATGAATAATTTTATACCACACAGTTTATTGATGATTTTTCCAGTGATAGCTCCAGACCGATAAGAACTGGACAACTATTAGAACACAGTAGTTACTCCAAAGAGAACCCGTTGACAACTGACGGCTTTACGGAGACTACACCGGCACGTCAATGAAAGCCGCCCCACACGCTATATTCACCGCAAGAAGCGATCCGAAAGAGAAGTTGGACGCGCACGCAACTTGTACCTCCTCTTGTTTTTTTCACCCATCGTAGTACACGTGGTATCTCGATTAATAAAGTAAGTGGACATGTATGGGATGTGCAGCCGGAAGAGATGAGCATTCTCATCCCCCCGTGATAATCTGCATGATGGTTATTAACGTCATTACCTCTATGACGTGAAATGCAACTGTGACGTTTTTAATTACTTTTACGTCATACATTTCGTTAGTTAATATATCGAGAGTAGATATTTCACAATCCACTGATTAACTATGAAAATACCATAGGGTTAAAATATTTTACTCACCCTTTCATTCAACTCAAATTTGATATTGGAGATGAGGGATACTAATAATTCAGAAATTCACTGCCTAAACCGGGATTCGGACTCGGAACCTCTCGCACACTAATCTTGCGCTTGGCCCACACGGCCATTTCATCTCCACTCCTCCATTCAACTCCTTGTCTTCTGTTTCCCTTGGGATTGATTGTCTCAACAAATATCATAAAAAATGCATATTATCTCTGTCTCTTCTGTGTACCTGTTTTAGTACACGTTGGATCACTGTGTTGATAATTCTTATTGATAGATTTAGCAAGGTCACAGTGGTCTTTGTAAATGGTATATTGATCTTTCAACCACTGACGAATATCAATGAGCCGGGAACGGAGAAATACTATATCAGGATCATGATTCTGACGGTCACCTAATGTTATTAAACAATCAATTAATTTCCTGGAATGGTCAAACAAGATGAGTCAATTTCGCTCAGATTTTAGTTTCTGACAAAATTTCCTTATCTTCCTTAGACAGTATATATTGATTCACTTCTCAATTAGCATTTAATTACCTGACAAGAAGAATTCTGGAATTTTAGGGAATTGTAGAGGTCTGATGACTCTCAGGTACGAAGTTTCTGGGCAACTTAAACGATTAGGAAAAATCCTGTGATGACTATTCTCCTCATCCAATCGTCTCAAATATTGCTTGATTGACGATGAAATATGTTTATGTTCTTTTTGAATAGAATGGGTTCTTCCTACATTTTCACATATCTCTTCAGTAGTGGCTCTCTGATGAATCTCCACTCCCGTTTTACGTCGAGTATTGACATCCTTAACATATTCGTTTCGTTCTTTTGTAATGTCACCCCCATCAAGATGAATAATTGACTGCTCAGACTTGGATAATAGCTGTGAGGCAGTACTTTCACTCAACTCATCAATAACATATGTTTTCACATTTCCATTTTCAGTATTGATTCCCCTATCACGGGATTGAGCACTTGATTCTCCATGGACATTCGTGTTTGCACACTGCGTAGGTGAATTAACAAACATCTCTTGTTGCGAATTGAGTTCAATATTTATCGGTTGATTATTTACATTTGATGACTGGCTGATTGTCATTTCAATTATATCATTCGTTTCTCTCAAAATATTGTCTCGCTTATCAATTTCATCATTCTGAAAGGTTGATTGTTCTTGAAAATGATTGGGAATAATTTCCGATTTCTCTTCCTCATAAATTTCTGTGACAGGAGGCAAGGAGTCAGATGTCCCTGACGCGAGAGTTTCTTCTCCATCTGATTCATTTTCCTCGCTCGACGATACATTACTTTCGAAAGGTTCTTGAGAGTAACTCTCAACTGTGCGTTCAATGTGAGATTCAGAGGATTCACTAGACGACAACTTTTCTTCTGTCGTTGCGATAGTATCAATCTTATGTGATAAACTTTCATTTTGTTCTTCAGCCGCATTAGAATAATTATCCAAAAATTCACTAAAATTTATAATTCTTTCCTTTGACATAATGCTCTCAACTCCGATTGATGAAAGTCTATTTACTTCAGCTATATGAGAGTGCTCATCAGTAGATTCCTGTAAAACTTCACATATAGATTCTTCCAATGTTTCTTCCCCAGTATCTTCACTCCATTTTTCTTTCAATTCAATCACACTTTTTTCCACCTCTCTCGAATCAGAAACATGATGACTGGATGATTCCAATGCGCTAGGAATTACTTCAATCGGGGATGGTAATTTCTGCTCATTATCCGATGAATAATTACTCAAAAACTCAACATAAGTATCTGGCATTTGTATATTGAGCCTGGGCCGCAATATTTCACGCGATTCCTTATCAGAACCATCACTTGAACTTTCACGAATAAATTTATAATTTCTAGATTTGTACTTTGTATCAATTTCCTTTAGTCGAAGAAGGGCAGTCGTCGCTTTTGAAGACATGATTGCATTTAATTAACGATCCTATGAATTTAATTCGATTTAGTATGAAAAAATTTGTGTTATTATCTTCCCAGTGAGTGGTGTTGGCAAATCCAGTGGTTACTATGCCAACGGTATGTTTCCTTCATCTAACACAGATGTCGCCTGCTGTCAGATGTTATTTTCTTTTCGAGGAATAATAAAAAAAGAGTTTCATTGAATTTTCTTTCTACTGAGAGTCTGTGTAATCAGTGGTTAAGGAACAGTATTATCAGACACTGTAGCGTTGTCGGATCGACAGAGGACACACGTCGCGCATCCAATGAGCACGTCTATACTCGTAAGAGCGTGGTTGGCTATCATTGGTTGAAATTTATCGACCAATGAGCATTCTCCATCTGTCTACTCCCGTCAAGACTTTACCAACGGCATCTCGATTTCTGGCACTATCGGTTAGCACGTCCGCAGACCAACATTCTATTTAATACCACCGGTCCATCAGTGAAGGAAATAAATTAATATTATAACTAAGTAATAATTGTGATTTAAAATGCGATCATTTATTGCGGTATTTGCACTTGTGGCTGTTGCCACTGTCTACGGAGAAGTTTTCTTTGAGGAGAAATTCCTTGATGGTGAGTAAAAAATTGTTAAAAAAGCCGGCCTGAATTTACATAGATTTTTTCATCCTTTCACTTTCAACTATCTCTACCACACCCTTCGTGTCTCACAATCATCAATATTTTATTCATTATTTCTTTCAATATCTGTCAAACAATCAAACAAGAAGGAAAAAAAACAATCATATAGCAACCGGCAAACAGTATGCAATTGCTGCTCGTTAATGTTTATAATTGGTAAAATTATCGAGCCACAATTCCCCATAAAATTGTGTGATTCAAACATCTCGCATTAATTGTTTAGATTTGGATAAAATAAGGGTAAAGTGAATTTAGGTGTGTATATCTTGGGTGTAGTTTCCAATGAAAACGCGACAATTGCGCCCCAGACCCTTATATCCTCCCTCCCTTCCACCGCAATTCAGCCGGAAGCCCGAGAATATACTCATTTTTATTTCGGGCATTACCGGATGAGAAAACATTTTCTTCTCCCCTCAACACGTGGTAAAAATCTCACAATTGGAGTATTTATTCCCTTTTCCATATCAATTTCTCCTCAATCTTTTATCGATTCTCTTGATAATTTAATTTTTTCTCTAATTACAGACTCGTGGGAGAAAAACTGGATATACTCAAAGCATCCAGGAAAAGAATTCGGTAAATTCGTCCTCAGCCATGGAAAATTCTGGAATGATCCTGAAAATGACAAAGGTAAGATCAGATGAATGATTTCTCTTTTCACTTTTGTTCATTTAATTCCAACCATTGAACGACCGTGACGATTTTTTCTCATCGATTGAAAAAAAAAAACCGTCAGTCATTTTATTCCGCCATAATGAATCCGAGCCTAGAGTCACATGCCTTTCTCCAATGGATGGTAGGTGCTACAGGACCTCGGAGAGTGAATAGAGACCTGACTTATGCCCTGAGTGTGTAATTATACATGTTCTCAGGTACCTAGTGCAGGCACATTTTTTTCTCCATCACTATTTTTATCTTGATCAAGGAATTAATTGATATTTGAACTCTGAAAACAGGTATCTTGAATAATTTATTTCCATTTTCAGGTATCCAAACTTCGCAAGATGCAAGATTCTATGCACTCAGCAGAAAATTCAAGCCCTTCTCCAACGAAGGTAAGCCACTGGTGGTCCAGTTTACGGTAAAACACGAGCAGAATATTGACTGCGGTGGTGGTTATGTGAAGGTATTTGACTGTTCACTGGATCAAGAGGATATGCACGGAGAAACACCCTATCTTCTTATGTTTGGTAAGAACATTATTTTTCGATGATATTTTGTGAAATAATAAAACTATCTAGGTCGTCCAAGCTCTGAATCTGATGGAGATAGTGAATATTTTGTAAATCCTGTTTTTATCTTAAAAAAGGTTTCCAAGGAAATTTCACTAAATTCCATTAGATTCCAAAATGTCCTTCAAAAACTCAGTAGTGAATTGGTAAAATCGATTTCATCCTGCCGTCAGTTTTCGATGAATATCTCGAAATCTAAGGGAGATAACGAAATTTTTATTGTAACCTTTTTTGTAGAGGAAAATGAGAGCTACAAAAAAGGTCCTTATAAAAATGTCTCTATCTCCCATAGATTCCGAGATATTTATCAAAGACTGACCCTAGGATGTAATCGACTTGAACCGTTTTACCAATTTGCTACTGAACTTATAGATAAAACTGACTCAGTTCGTTTCACTACAAAAAAATATACTACGATAAGGAAAAGCAATTACTTATATATCTTGTTAGTAATACTATCCAATCACTTTCACTTGAATGACACGACTATGAGCCTAATATTCAAAATAATACATTCATTAAGTTAATGAGTTTTGAAGTTAGAATGAAAGTTTTAATGGACATTCCACTGTTTGGACAATTATCCATCAAGTTTAATGTGTTCCAATGACTTTCTAATTATTAGATTAAGAATGCTTGTCTTTACATAGACAATTCTCCACTTGAAAGATTTCAGAATAATCTTCAATTCTTTATTTCTTATTTTTTATTAATTTAGGACCTGATATCTGCGGCCCTGGTACCAAGAAGGTTCACGTTATCTTCAATTACAAAGGAAAAAATCTTCTCATCAAAAAGGACATTCGTTGCAAGGACGATCAGTATACTCATCTATACACTCTTGTCGTCAAGCCAGACAATACATACCAGGTACTTGGAAATTACAATGATAACAGTGTGTTTCTATTATCGAGCCTAGAGTCACATGCTCTTTTATCATCCTAAAATAGCAAGTGCTAGAGGTACTCGAAGAGTAAAGAATGTCTCGCTTGCAATTATGTAACTAGAAATTTCAATTCCACTGTTACAAGCTAAAACGCGAAGGCCGATAGTAACATAATTATTCTCCAGTTGAAAATTGTAATTTAACAAAAAAAAAAAATTTTGATTTAAAGGTTCTAATTGACAATGAAGTTGCTGAATCTGGTGATCTTGAGGCTGACTGGGACTTCCTTCCCCCCAAGAAGATCAAGGATCCAGCTCAGACTAAACCAGAAGACTGGGATGATCGTTCAACGATCCCTGACCCAGAGGACAAGAAACCCGAGGATTGGGACAAACCAGAACACATTCCAGATCCAGAAGCCACCAAGCCAGAGGACTGGGATGAGGAGATGGATGGTGAATGGGAGGCACCAATGATTGACAATCCAGAGTACAAAGGAGAATGGAAACCAAAGCAGATTGATAATCCCAATTACAAGGGGCCATGGATTCATCCAGAAATTGATAATCCTGAGTACACACCTGATAAAGAAATCTATAAGAAGGATGAAGTTTGTGCTATTGGTTTTGATTTATGGCAGGTTAAATCTGGCACCATCTTTGACAATGTCCTCATCACAGATGATCCTGATGTTGCTAAAAAGTTTGGTGATGATGTGTGGAAGCCCACTCTCGTGAGTAAAATCTTTATTCAATTTAAAATCAATTATTTTTTATAACATGATGACAAAAGCGTTCTGATCATTATGAGCGATAATCAGTTGGAATTCCTCGTTGCTGAAAAAAAAATATTTGTTTCAATAACTTTTGTTCTGGGTGATAAAAGCCAAATGTTTAATGTTTTTTTTTTATCGTAGGAAGGAGAAAAGAAAATGAAGGAGGCTCAAGATGAAGAAGAAAGGAAGAAGGCTGAGAAAGAAACAAGTGAAGATGCAACAGAAGACAGTAATGATGATGAAGAGGATGAGGAGCCAGAGGAGGAAGATAATACTGTAGGAGAAACCGAGGTGAGAACAATTTCAATTAATTCCATTATTAACTATTTAAAGTTCTCTCTCATGATGACAAAAACCACTTCTGAAACGCATGAGCGATAGATTTCGTGGAATTCCTCGTTGCTGAAATTCTAAAGTCTCTTAAATCTTTTTACTACTCGATTGGATTTTAAAATAACAGTTGAATTTTTTTTCATTTGCTCACAGGAACATGACGAGTTGTAAATATATGTCAAGAGTGACATAACAGAAAATTCAGACTGTATTCCAGGGGCTGGTAGGCTGGATACTCGCACCAATCAGCACGGAGAGCAATAAAACCATCGAAAGACAATTCAATTTAAAATATCGCCATTTTTATCCCAGAATCTCCTTCTATCCAATGATACTCATTAAATCAAAACAGAGAAATCATTCAATTTAATTGATACTAACAAAAAATGAGAAATTAAGGTGCCTCAACTGTATCGACAAATTGAGTGAATCGTTTTTAGGATAGAAGAAGTATTCCAATGATAAAAATTTTAATACTTACCCTAGTCGTTAATTATTTTGATCTTTTGTGGGACAAAAATTATCCTCAAACACTACGACGATGAGGTGCATGCTGCTGTGTTTAAAAAAATTATAAAAATGTGTGGTATTAAAAAAATCCGTGTTCACCTTCGCCACAGCCCCCAAAAGACTATAAGTTGTTCCGTTTTTGTTTGTCAAGTGTTTTTATAAAAAATGAAAAAATAATAATTATGATAACAGTGATTTTTCAAAAAAAAAAAAAGAGAAAACTCATATTGATTATTGTCACCAAGGTCGGTAGATTCGTGACTGTATCCTCCTCCTATGTTTTTTTAAGTCAATATTCTTTCCTTCATCTACGTAGAATATTTACATGACGATAAGTGATTGGGTGTGTATTTAAATATGACTGAGTGATAATTATTGAATAATTTATCAAAATAAATTAAAAATTATAAACATTGAAAACACAAACGCCAATAATGATGTAATAAATTAATAAGAATTTTCTAGACGTGCTTGAGAATTGTTTTTCTATGAAATCCTTGCACCAGAGTCTCAGTAGAAAAATTAAAATTACGAAGGAAAAATTAAATATCAAGAATAATTGAATTTTTTGGTTTGGAAGGCCATGACTAGGTATCACATTTTTTTTATTTTTCACTTATTGAAACGTTGCAAAGGGGGTAGAGAGAGCTTGATGAGCACCGAGTTGCTGAGTCAACCATTGAAGTCCTTGGGTCGATGTACTTGCATCAGTCAGTGGCGATGAACCTTGAATATGCCAAGCTCTGCCACAGCATAATTTTTGGAGTGATAGAATGTCAGTGAGTTCTTCTATACTTGCACATCCCTCCACATCCTAAATAAATATTAAACAATTTATAATGAATTATTTACAAATTTAATTATCAATAATTGACCCTTTGATAAAGATGAATTTCTGTTTTTACCTGTTTATTAGCATAAATGAGAACAAGTGCATCTCTGAGCTGGCGTTCACTCACAATCTTTGATAATTCTTTTTGTGCTTCCTGAAATCTTGATCTGTCACTTGCATCAACGACAAAAATAACTGCTTGAGCATTATGATAGTAATGTTTCCAGAGTGGTCGAAATTTGTGCTGTCCTCCAACATCCCAAAGAGTTATCACCAAATTCTCATACTCGAGACTCTCCACATTAAATCCAATTGTTGGAATTGGTGGATTAGTGAGAGTAATGCCTTTCATAGCCGATAGAATACTTGTTTTTCCAGAGCCATCGAGTCCCAAAATAACCACTCTCATATCAATCTTTGTCCCTATATGAACTCGATTGTCTCTACTGAAGATAATGGGAATCGATGATTCAGGAGTTAAAAAATCAGTTCCAAGTTCCAACAGCTGTTTCTGCTGTTGCTCCAATGATCCCAATACTTGTTTAACTTTTTCACCACCACTCAGTAATTTCCAATCTTCATTATCCAATATACTCTCACACTGAATGCAAACATTAGCCACTTGAGATCTTGTTGAAGTCAAATCCTGCAATTGCTGCCTCAGAGCAGATAGTCTACCTTTCATTTCAGTATCAACACACATAAGTGCATTCTTCTCTTGTTCTGCAAGCTGAATCCTTAGTTCATCAAAATGATTTTTAACTCTGTGTCTCGCATCATCAATAGCCCATCCCTCTAACTCTTGGAGAACAATTTCAATACGATGTGCAGTATCTCTCATACTTTCCATAAATTGTGTCATTCTCTGGAGAGCTGAGATTATAGATTTCCTCATACTCTCTGCCTCAATTTCAACGAGAGCCAATTTATGAGCGCTGTGACGTCCATAATCTTTGCAAAGATAGCACATTAGTGCATTATCACAGCCCTCTTGTACACAAGTGAATTCAGCTATATGATTAGTATGAATTGGACATTTTGGTTTCTCCTTTGGCTTCTCAGACAGTGGTATTCTCCTGTGTTTACCCAGTGTTTTAGATGAGTGGGTTAAAATATCACATGCTTCGCACAAATGTGTTGAACATATGGTACAATAAATAACAGCAAAATGAGATTCATCCTCGTCACAGGCTTGTGTTGACTGAAGTCTTTCTCTCTCAAGTGTTGAAGTTTTCTCACTCCTCGATTGCTCCAGACGTTCCAGTAATTCAATCAATGCAAAGTTTTTCTTTAAACTGTAAACACCTTCACGACTGGTGATTTCTGTGGATTGACGATCAAAGGGACAAAAGACAAATTGTACCTCTGACATACATGGCTGCAGACGAAGGAGACAAGAATGACATACGGTGTGACCGCATTGCAGCAATCTTGGTACTTTATCACCTTCGATGGAAAATACTTCTTCACATACTCGACATTCTAATACCTTAAATAAATCAATATTCATGAATATTTTTTATTTAACACTATGGATTTACTGCTACTCACATTGGATTTAACTGTGCTACTCCCCATAGAACGTTTCAAGTATTTTGCAAAGTGGCTATTCCCCTCAGACATGACAACTGCTTCTCTGTTCATTTGATAAACATCAGAATGAAGTAATTGAAGTTATGAAAGCATTGACGAGTAAATTACCCCATATACCATGAAACAATATAATAAATAAGTTTATCAAATAGTTGAGATATCTTTTTCTTCAAATTCAATGGATGGAAAATCATTGCAAAAATCTGAAAATGATTGTAATGGTTCAATAGTGAAATTAAGAGTAATTTACTCGTTTCTATAAATACGTACGAGTGAGATATCTCAATGAAAATTTGTTTCAAAATCCAATCTATTCCAAAAATTTGCAATTTCTTCGCTAAAAAAAATAATAAACATGACCATGAACACTGCAGAGAGTGAAGAGGAGGACCAAAGAGGATCTTTAGTCTATCCTCTTTGATTCGCGATGTTAAATGGGCGCAAGGCGGCGCTGAAACTCACAATATGGCTGGCGAAAGATCACAAAAACAGATCTGTTTACTTAGCCCCCTTTGTATAGATTTAGCAAATTTTTTTTTTCATCTTATTGAAATAACATTGAAGAAATTTGATAGTTAACAATAAAAATTTGATAGTTGATATTTCTATTTTTTATAAATTTTTTAAAAATCGCACCTGAAAAAAAAACAGGTTCACCCGCACACCTCACATTAAAAATATAAAAAAAATACCATTAGATAGCAAATTCATTGAAGATTAATGATAGTTGAAAGAAAATGATCGATTGAACAACATCAGCGTATAAATAAATTATTTTCTATCCACTCAACGCAGCACAATTTTAAATCCTCCAATCCTCATTTCAGCCAGTATTTAAATATTCAGCATGTAAATTACGGGAACATCATCGATAGAATAGAGAGCTGTTGTTCTGTGCGTACAACAATCAGCGAATATCTTGCAGCATCATCTTGCAAAATCCTACTGCGACCATCTCTTCCACTGTAAAAATTTGCATGGAACATAGCGAAGCTCATCCTGATTAAGTACGGTTGTACATACAGGTCTAAAAAGGCCTAAGGAGAGTGATTGTTAAATTGAATATGCATTTCAGATTGGATTCACACTGCAAAGTAGTCTATAACACGTATTCATTTCCACGTTACCCAGGAGGTAGAATACACATGACGCGTTTTTTTTAACGTGGTATCCCCAGTAGGCCTAATCCACGGGGCTATATGGAATCTACATGCAAAATATCACCTGGTACCCGATGATGTTTTTTACATGGCGACTACATAGCGCCCAGCTCCCCATTGAAGATGGGAAGCCTGGTGAGCAAGTCTGCACTCCCAAGGGAAGTACAGACGAGCTGACGTCCCCACAGAAGGTGGGGAGCCTGGAGCAAGTTTGCACTCCCAAGTGGAGTACAAACGAGCTGACGTTCCCACAGAAGGTGGGAAGCCTGGAGCAAGTCTGCATTCCCAAGTGGAATACAGACGAGCTGACGTTCCCACAGAAGGTGGGAAGCCTGGAGCAAGTCTGCACTCCCAAGTGGAGTACAAACGAGCTGACGTTCCCACAGAAGGTGGGAAGCCTGGAGCAAGTCTGCATTCCCAAGTGGAATACAGACGAGCTGACGTTCCCACAGAAGGTGGGAAGCCTGGAGCAAGTCTGCACTCCCAAGTGGAATACAGACGAGCTGACGTTCCCACAGAAGGTGGGAAGCCTGGAGCAAGTTTGCACTCCCAAGTGGAGTACAAACGAGCTGACGTTCCCACAGAAGGTGGGAAGCCTGGAGCAAGTCTGCATTCCCAAGTGGAATACAGACGAGCTGACGTTCCCACAGAAGGTGGGAAGCCTGGAGCAAGTCTGCACTCCCAAGTGGAATACAGACGAGCTGACGTTCCCACAGAAGGTGGGAAGCCTGGAGCAAGTCTGCATTCCCAAGTGGAATACAGACGAGCTGACGTTCCCACAGAAGGTGGGAAGCCTGGAGCAAGTCTGCACTCCCAAGTGGAGTACAAACGAGCTGACGTTCCCACAGAAGGTGGGAAGCCTGGAGCAAGTCTGCATTCCCAAGTGGAATACAGACGAGCTGACGTCCCCACAGAAGGTGGGGAGCCTGGAGCAAGTTTGCACTCCCAAGTGGAGTACAAACGAGCTGACGTTCCCACAGAAGGTGGGAAGCCTGGAGCAAGTCTGCATTCCCAAGTGGAATACAGACGAGCTGACGTTCCCACAGAAGGTGGGAAGCCTGGAGCAAGTCTGCACTCCCAAGTGGAGTACAAACGAGCTGACGTTCCCACAGAAGGTGGGAAGCCTGGAGCAAGTCTGCATTCCCAAGTGGAATACAGACGAGCTGACGTTCCCACAGAAGGTGGGAAGCCTGGAGCAAGTCTGCACTCCCAAGTGGAGTACAAACGAGCTGACGTTCCCACAGAAGGTGGGAAGCCTGGAGCAAGTCTGCACTCCCAAGTGGAATACAGACGAGCTGACGTTCCCACAGAAGGTGGGAAGCCTGGAGCAAGTCTGCATTCCCAAGTGGAATACAGACGAGCTGACGTTCCCACAGAAGGTGGGAAGCCTGGAGCAAGTCTGCACTCCCAAGTGGAGTACAAACGAGCTGACGTTCCCACAGAAGGTGGGAAGCCTGGAGCAAGTCTGCATTCCCAAGTGGAATACAGACGAGCTGACGTCCCCACAGAAGGTGGGGAGCCTGGAGCAAGTTTGCACTCCCAAGTGGAGTACAAACGAGCTGACGTTCCCACAGAAGGTGGGAAGCCTGGAGCAAGTCTGCATTCCCAAGTGGAATACAGACGAGCTGACGTTCCCACAGAAGGTGGGAAGCCTGGAGCAAGTCTGCACTCCCAAGTGGAGTACAAACGAGCTGACGTTCCCACAGAAGGTGGGAAGCCTGGAGCAAGTCTGCATTCCCAAGTGGAATACAGACGAGCTGACGTTCCCACAGAAGGTGGGAAGCCTGGAGCAAGTCTGCACTCCCAAGTGGAGTACAAACGAGCTGACGTTCCCACAGAAGGTGGGAAGCCTGGAGCAAGTCTGCATTCCCAAGTGGAATACAGACGAGCTGACGTCCCCACAGAAGGTGGGGAGCCTGGAGCAAGTTTGCACTCCCAAGTGGAGTACAAACGAGCTGACGTTCCCACAGAAGGTGGGAAGCCTGGAGCAAGTCTGCATTCCCAAGTGGAATACAGACGAGCTGACGTTCCCACAGAAGGTGGGAAGCCTGGAGCAAGTCTGCATTCCCAAGTGGAATACAGACGAGCTGACGTCCCCACAGAAGGTGGGGAGCCTGGAGCAAGTTTGCACTCCCAAGTGGAGTACAAACGAGCTGACGTTCCCACAGAAGGTGGGAAGCCTGGAGCAAGTCTGCATTCCCAAGTGGAATACAGACGAGCTGACGTTCCCACAGAAGGTGGGAAGCCTGGAGCAAGTCTGCACTCCCAAGTGGAGTACAAACGAGCTGACGTTCCCACAGAAGGTGGGAAGCCTGGAGCAAGTCTGCATTCCCAAGTGGAATACAGACGAGCTGACGTTCCCACAGAAGGTGGGAAGCCTGGAGCAAGTCTGCACTCCCAAGTGGAGTACAAACGAGCTGACGTTCCCACAGAAGGTGGGAAGCCTGGAGCAAGTCTGCATTCCCAAGTGGAATACAGACGAGCTGACGTCCCCACAGAAGGTGGGGAGCCTGGAGCAAGTTTGCACTCCCAAGTGGAGTACAAACGAGCTGACGTTCCCACAGAAGGTGGGAAGCCTGGAGCAAGTCTGCATTCCCAAGTGGAATACAGACGAGCTGACGTTCCCACAGAAGGTGGGAAGCCTGGAGCAAGTCTGCATTCCCAAGTGGAATACAGACGAGCTGACGTCCCCACAGAAGGTGGGGAGCCTGGAGCAAGTTTGCACTCCCAAGTGGAGTACAAACGAGCTGACGTTCCCACAGAAGGTGGGAAGCCTGGAGCAAGTCTGCATTCCCAAGTGGAATACAGACGAGCTGACGTTCCCACAGAAGGTGGGAAGCCTGGAGCAAGTCTGCACTCCCAAGTGGAGTACAAACGAGCTGACGTTCCCACAGAAGGTGGGAAGCCTGGAGCAAGTCTGCATTCCCAAGTGGAATACAGACGAGCTGACGTCCCCACAGAAGGTGGGGAGCCTGGAGCAAGTTTGCACTCCCAAGTGGAGTACAAACGAGCTGACGTTCCCACAGAAGGTGGGAAGCCTGGAGCAAGTCTGCATTCCCAAGTGGAATACAGACGAGCTGACGTTCCCACAGAAGGTGGGAAGCCTGGAGCAAGTCTGCATTCCCAAGTGGAATACAGACGAGCTGACGTTCCCACAGAAGGTGGGAAGCCTGGAGCAAGTCTGCACTCCCAAGTGGAGTACAGACGAGCTTAGTTCCCATTGATGATGGGAATGACAAAGTAAGCCATTCCCATCATCAATGGGATGGAAATGGGCCCCACCCGCACCATTTCCGTGAGGTACGTCCTTATAGTACCTCTCCCTGAATCTCAAATGAATCAGCAGAGTCCGACTCCTGAAGGGAGTACAGACGAACTGACTACCCCATTAAACATGGGAAGCCTGGTGAGCAAGTGTGTACTCCCAAGTGGAGTACAGACAAGCTGACTACCCCATTAAAGATGGGAAGCCTGGTGAGCAAGTCTGTACTCGCAAATCACGACCCAAAAATAAAATTTGGCCAATCTTACCCGTCCAATGTCCAAGAACTTTTTCCGAGAATAAACTGCTTTTATCAGAGTATTTAACTTTGTTTTTATTACTGTTGGAAGTTCCCGCAGGTTATTAAATATCCCACTGGGTTTTTATGATGATTTTTACGCGTTTTTTATATAAAGAGAAGCTCGGCGTCTGTCTCAACGTGAAAAGTAGCGACGCCATTTTGCCAATCCAAGATGGCGTCAATTCAGGCAGTAGAAGGAATGCGCAGTGGCGCCCTCTATAGTGTGAGTGTCGACAACCGTTTATTTGTTAATTATTATTCATTAATAATAATTAATAAATAATTATATATTATTTATTAACAATAATTAATAAATAATAATTAACAAATAAACGGTTATTTCAGTGGTCACAACACACGATAAAATTTGGCCAATCTAACCCGTCCAATGTCCAAGAATAAAATTACTTTTACCAGAGTATTTAACTTTGTTTTTATCACTGTTGGAAGTTCCCGCAGGTTAGTAAATACCCCAATGGGTTTTTATGATGATTTTTATGCGTTTTTTTATGTAAATTATGTAAAGAGAAGCTCAGCGTCTCTCTCAATGTGGAAAATAGCGACGCCATTTTGCCAAACCAAGATGGCGTCAGTTCAGGCAATAGAGGGGATGCGTAGTGGCGCCCTCTATAGTGCGAGTGTCGACTCACATTATTATTTGTTCTTTCTATTGTTTTTTGCTAATTAATAATTATTTATTATAAATAATAATGAGTAATAATTAATAAATAATAATTAACGAATAAACGGTGATTTTGTATCTAATCAGTGATCTAACCTAACCTAGTAGGGTTGAATTGAATCGATCATTTTTTTTCTACTATCAAATAATCTTCAACGAATTTGCTATCTAATGGTTTTTTAAAAATATTTTTTATGTGAGGTGCAGGGGTGAACCTGTTTTTTGTCAGGTGTGATTTTTAAAAAATTTATAAAAAAATAGAAATATCAACTATCAAAGTTTTTTTTTCAATTATCAAATTTCTTCAACGTTACTTCAATAGGATGGAAAAAAAAATGGCAAAATCTATATAAAGGGGGCTAAGTAAATGGATCTCACAAAAACCTAGGTTTTTGTGATCTTTCGCCAGCCATATTATGAGTTTCAACGCCACCTTGCGCCCATTTAACATCGCGAATTAGAGGTCAAGTTTTTCTCTCTACATCTAATAGTGTAGTTGTTTCTCATCTCAACAATGATCAGTTCGTGATTGTCAGCGGGCACCCAGAGGCCCCCCCCCCCATTCTTCTCCACCTTTCCCGCAGCATTGTTGGTTAGGAATTGATCAGTGAAACGCTGCATTTTCCAGGGATTATAATCCAAAAAATTGAAACTACGTGAGTTGGAAAATATTCAAAAACTCCTTAATAATATTGTTTACAAAACTCTGACTAATAATATCATCAATTAAAGACACAAATATGTGATATTGAGTACCATGTGGTTGGGTTAGGCGTGTGCATCACCGCCACATTACTACCGACGTCAACAAATTTATTTGTCAATGGAGGATTAATTAATTAAATATATTTTCAGAGATAAATCAACATGAGTAAATTTTTTACGACGGGTACGGACTCAGAGTCCGATAGCTCATCTGAGGAGGAGCAGGTGCAGAGAGCCCCAGCCGCTACATACACTTTTAGTGATGATGAGGAAGAAACTAAACGTATTGTTCGTCCAACCAAGGTGAAACGTTATGAGGAATTGACGAATTTGATTAAACTCATTCGTAATCACAAGAAAATCAAGGATATGAGTAGTTTACTATCATGTGAGTAAAAATAAAAGTCTAGATAGTGTTTAATTCAGTAGTAAAGTGGTAAAATGAGATAATTCACATCAATTTTTGAGTAATAGCTCGGAATGAGTTCCTCTTGGAGTCTCGTTCTGGGTTCCAGACCCACTAGATGTCAAATCATCTCGGGAATCGATTAGAAAAGACTAGAAGTCGCTATCTCCTATGGTTTTCAAGAAAATTGATTTTTTGAAATTTTTCAAAACTTTGACATTCCTTTTTGATTGATCAACCATCGAAAAACGGGTTTCTAGCGTTGAGTATGGTCCTAGTTGAATCATATGATTGATCAATTCAATTACAGCTTTTGAGGATCTTCAAAGAGCTTATCAAAAAGCCACAACAGTAATAATGAAGGAAGAAGGAGGTCAAACACCGCGTTTCTATCTGCGCTGCCTCACAGAAATGGAGGATTTTATAAATGACGTGTGGGAGGATCGTGATGGTCGTAAGAACATGTCAAAAAATAATTCCAAGTCTCTAACTTCTCTTCGTCAGAAGTTACGTAAATACAATAAAGATTTTGAAGAGGAAATTGCGAAATTCCGTGAGAATCCTGATCAGGGGGATGACGAGGAGGAAGAGAAACAGGAAGAATCAGCTGAATCTGAAGAGGAAGATAATGTTTCTATGTTCAAAAAATCAGAACTCACAGCAGCAGCACCGGATACTTCGAAATTCAAGAAATCTTTGGCAGACGATGGGAGTGAGAGTGAGAGCGACTGGGGCAGTGATTCTGATGACGACAGTTCTAGCACTGATGACGATGGTCAGTACACGAATATTCGTGAGCGTTTTATTAAAAAAGCAACTGATAAGGATGACGATGAGGACAAAGCAAAACGTAAAGAGCAGCGTAAAGAACGTAAAGAGAAGGAGCGTAAGAAGAAACGAGATGAGGATGATGGTGAAGGTGAATGGGAAACTGTTAAAGGTGGCCTAGTTGTGCCCTCAGAGAAACCTAAAATGTTTGCCAAAGATGCTGAAATAAATGTACCAGCAGTTATAAAAAAATTGTCCGAAGTTATTGCTGCTCGTGGTAAAAAGAGAACAGACAGGCGTGAGCAAATTGAATTACTCCATGAGCTTCAATCTATCGCTGAAACACACAATCTTGGGCCAGCTGTAGCTGTTAAAATTAAATTCACCATTGTTTCATCAATATTTGATTATAATCCAAAAGTTTCTGATGCTATGAAACCAGAATACTGGATAAAATTACTCGAGAGAATAACGGAGATGCTGGATATGCTTCTAGCTACTCCAGATATGGTAATTGCTGAGCACATAACTGAAGACTCTGAGGAGTTTGTCAATCAGCCATATAAAATTCACGGTTGCGTTCTGACACTCGTTGAGAGGCTTGATGAGGAATTTACTAAATTACTCAAGGAGTGTGATCCCCACAGTAATGAATATGTAGAAAGATTGAAGGATGAGAAACAAGTTGATGGAATTATTGACAAAGTCCAGCAGTATTTGGAGAATCATGGCAGCCCCTCAGAATTATGCAGAGTTTATCTCAGGAAAATTGAGCATCTCTATTACAAATTTGATCCCAATGTGCTCAAACAAAAAGCTGGTGAAATTCCAAAGGATATAGTTACCTCGGTACAAGTTATGGAGAAACTGTGCAAATACGTTTATGCTCATGACAGCACTGATCGTTTGAGAACTCGAGCAATTCTATCACACATTTATCATCATGCACTACACGACAATTGGTTCCAAGCTAGGGATCTTGTATTGATGTCCCATCTGCAGGAAACAATTCAACACTCTGATCCTTCCACTCAGATTCTCTACAATCGTACAATTGCCCATTTGGGTCTCTGTGCTTTTCGTCATGCAAACATCAAGGATGCTCACAATTGTCTAGTTGATTTGATGATGACTGGAAAAGTTAAGGAACTGCTGGCACAAGGTCTACTCCCTCAGAGGCAGCACGAGAGGAGCAAGGAGCAAGAGAAGATTGAGAAACAGAGGCAGATGCCTTTCCATATGCATATTAATTTGGAACTTCTTGAATGTGTCTATCTGGTTTCTGCTATGCTCATTGAAATACCTTACATGGCTGCTCACGAATTCGATGCCAGAAGGAGAATGATATCCAAGACATTTTATCAACAATTACGTTCAAGTGAGCGTCAATCTCTGGTTGGTCCACCTGAATCCATGAGAGAACACGTTGTTGCTGCGGCTAAAGCAATGCGCAATGGTAATTGGGCTGCCTGCAACAATTTCATTATCAACGAAAAAATGAATGCAAAAGTATGGGACTTGTTCTACCAGGCTGATAAAGTTCGTGATATGCTGACTAGATTGATAAAGGAAGAGGCTCTCAGAACCTATCTTTTCACATATTCACACGTTTATGATTCAATATCTATGCCAACGCTAGCTGAAATGTTCCAACTGAAACGTCCTGTTGTCCATTCAATCATCAGCAAAATGATAATTAATGAAGAACTCATGGCATCCCTCGATGATCCATCGGAGACTGTTGTTATGCATCGCAGTGAACCAAGTCGTCTACAATCCCTGGCTCTTCAATTGACAGATAAAGTTAACAATTTTGTTGATTCCAACGAGAGAATTTTTGAAATGAAGCAAGGTAAGCTCAATGATAAATTGACCGAATTATTGAAAAGGAATTACATTCTATTTTTAATCAATTACAGGCAATTTCTTTTCACGTGGTGGAAATCAAGGAAACTTTCGCGACCGTCAGAATTACAACAGACAAGGCCAAGATTGGGGTCGTCAGAGGCGAGATCGTGATCGCAATCGTGAGGAAAATCGCAATTATTGAAAAGGAAAGCGCAAAATGAATGACTTATTTGAGTTTCTTTTGTGCTCTAATAGGTGAAGAATATGAAATAAATGAATAAAAATTGTCACTTTATACAAAATATTCCATGATTATTGTATTATAATCAGTAACATGAATTAAATAGTAGAAATTGTTTCTACAAATGTGGTATTATAATTTATTTTACATCAATTTGTTACTAAAAATATAGTTCAAGCATCTTGGATACTCGTTATCAATTTATTCCCAGATAGTAGAGAGTCAGAAATCATTACAAGCCGGATTCCTGTTGATTTCTCAATGAGACGGCAAGCAGACACTTCTCCATACGTTATGCCACCAATGACACAGATTATGAATGTTTTTAGTTGTACAAAAGCCCTTGGAGAACTCACCCTACATTCTGGGAGGCTGATAAGTTCTTCGAAACTCTTGGGATCAGTAGATTGTGCTAATACAACATTTAAAAATTGTGCCTGGAAAATAATAATGATTAAAAGAAAAATTTCATTCACTGGACAAATTCAGTAGCGAATTGGTAAAATGGTTCAAGTCAATTTCATCCAAGGGCCAGTTTTTGATGGATATCTTGGAATCTATGGGAGATGGAGACATTTTTATGAGGACCTTTTTTGTAGCTCTCATTGTACTCTACAAAAAAGTTCATAATGAAAATTTCACTATCTCCCTTAGATCATGAGATATTCATCAAAAACTTAATTGATTTCTCGTAATAATTCAATTTTTTTAATGAAAAATACTAACGATTGCTGGTACATAAGTGCCACTGAACACGTAACTAGGACAAGTATTTTTGGTTTCACTTTGTTTACCCTGATTGGGTAAAAGTTTCATTTTTTGAGCATGACTAGACCACTCTCGGCTCCAGGTTGGCAATTTCCTGAGTAAATTATCCTTTCGATATCTCAATAAACCCGCAGTCTCAAGTTTATGAAAAAGAGGAATATTTTCATATCCATGGGCATGTAAATAAGACTTTTGAATTGCCTGAAATTCACTGGGTGTTATTCCATCACCAGTAATTGATAATAAACACAATAATCTCAAGCTTCGAATTGGGTATTCATCGACATTTCTCTCGATGTAATCCAAACACTCTTTTCTACGATTTGACTCGAGAATTGCCTGTTCTGTACTCTGTAAATTCTCAAAATCAGATCCAAGAGCACCAATAATTGCCTCACAACCAGAAATATGTGTAGCCAATTGTTTCTTAACTTCCGTTGTTTTTTGTAATTTTGTTGCTACGTATCTTCCCATTTCCTCTAGTCTCATATTTTTCGTAGCTTCCTGCTCTGTTTTCAATGATTTTGCCATAGCTCGCAGTTTGGGAAATACATCACTAAAATGTATATCACGAATATCTTCATAAACTTGATCTCTTTTTGGATCCAGTCTCAATGGATTATTGTCCACAACTGCTGTTGATACATTTATTGATACAACTTCACTCAAAAGTCCAAGATAAGATACTGGAGTCAGTAGTGTTGAAACAAAGTCATAACTTCTGTCCATTATTATCAAACCACCTATCTCACTCTCTGTTGTTGGTAATCTGACACTCTCTCTCATAATATCCATCATTTTAGACAATTGTTCACTGTATTTACCAAATGTTAATGTCTGTTTTGGCCAGCCCAGTACCATTTGAAGGGACCAAGTGCTTCGTGCTAAAGCAGGAAGGAGACCAGTGTCTCGGTAGTAATACAAATTTGGGAACATTGGAGTCTCCAATGATAAAACATTTCCGTCTATTAGAATTAATTCCCAAGCTAGTGGACGTGTTGTTACCAGATCTGACAAACCTTGAAGATTATTCATAAAATAATATTTTTCATAGAATTAATCATTTACAGTAAATAATAATAATTTTATACCTTCCTCCTCTATCAGTGAATGAATAACAGCAGGAACTCGTGGTGTCACTAATATATGAAATGATATTCCCTGAGACTGGGATATCTCCGACTGTATTTGATCCAATACACGTTTACATGATATTAAATCACAAGATGTCAAGAAAATTCTCTGGGTATTTGTTGGTTTCAAGCCTGGCTCCAATTTGAATATTTTATCTACTCCGTGCCTTCTAAAAATACAAAAATGTAATTATTTCGATTAAATAGTCAGTCTGTATTTTTAATCATTCAATTACTTGAGTACTGTCGCTCCAATGAATGAGTCCAAGGGTTTCATCAATTTTTGCTCAATTATTAAATCTTTTTTCCCTGAAATTGAATTCAATATTTCGACAAATTTCCTCTGGCTTATTTGTTGCAGGGCACTCAATTTATCATCGAACGTAATATCCATTTTTAATGTCGAAGAGTCTCTGTTAATTCTGAAAAACATTGATTATGTTGGTGAAGTAATTATTATCGAATTATTAGGAATTTATAGTAACTTACTGTCATCAGTGTTTTATTGGCAAGTTGAAACATTTTTTTGTATTTGTTGTTGTCATTCATAACCTCAAAAAAAAAAACTACAAATTGGCTGCCATTTTTAAAAATCTCGAATCAAGTCGATAATCGAGACGTGCCCGTGATGCTGGGAGTTACAAAAAAAACGCCAGAAATGTTCTCCCTTAGCAGCTGCATTTTTTTTAAGTTTTTTTCCCCCATATTTACAAACAAAAATTAATATTCAATTCTCCTTATCAGTGATTTCCAGTCTCATTGTTATTCAAGTGGAAAAATACGGACAAATACATAAAGAAATTAATCTTGAAAGGATACATGATACATCTCTGTCTTTGATAGAGACATTGTACCAATAAGTGAAAGTGGATTGGATAATATAGTTGAATTAATTCTTCAATTGATGAACAACGATGAGAAATCTTGAATTAAATGAGTTATAATATGTAAGTTAAAAATTTGATAGTCAATATGAAATTGACAATATATTTTTTAACATGAATATATCCAGTCAATTTGCATATTATTGAACACCTGTAGATTATTTTTGTAAGATAAAATATGTCCTTCAAAAATTCATCAATTGTTGATTGATTTTTATGAGATACTATTTGTGAATAATTGAGGTTATTTCTCGAGTAAAATTCCCACTGTATGAGATAAAAAAAATTGAAACAAAGCCCACTTGTATCCACTTCCAGGAAATCATCAGTTGTTCTTTTTTTGTGTATGAAACTACTTACGTGATAATGAAATAATTTATGAATATTTCTCCAGAGACGATGGAGGTTCGATATTTGCCAGATACTCTTCAAAATTCTTTAGACAATGGAATCCAGAGAGAAAAACTCATTAATGAAAATGGTGAGTTGCATTTTTCATTTTTTTTTATAGTTCTGATTTTAAAATGATATGAGATTAATAGTCTAATTTTTTTTTTTTTTATAGGCAACAGGATACAAGATGTCAGGAAGTCTCCACAACGAAGGTAATTTTTATGTTCCAAAATAGCTATCTCACGAATATTCTCACTCTTACTTCTAACATGGGCTCCACACATACTGGACAAATTCAAGTTCTTTAATGCTTGAATGAAAGTAGTAAACAGTTGGCTTCTTGCTCATTTCCATTAATCCTGGAAGAGAAATAAAACATATACGGTTTCAAACTAATTATTATCTGCATGATTACGATGTTTACTTCGGGTATTCAGTAGCATCATCAGTGTTATCGGGTTATTAATCATTTTTGCAAGTGTGTAACGTGACACGAAGCAAATATTGTACGCAGTAAGTGCTGCTGCTCATTTCCTTTTGCAGTTATGACTCTGACATTTGATGATATCAGTGCTCCTGAGTGCATCAGGACTTTTTATTCTCTCTTATCATTGAATATTGTAATTAATTAATGCAGAAAAATACTGGAATTCAAAATATTTTGTTCATTAAAAGAGAAAATTTATAGTGAGCAAGCTGTATAAATGTTTTATTCGAAGAAGTGGTTAAGTGAGAGATTATGAAAGAGAGGATTTTTGGACGCACTTGGCGTTATAAAGTTTTATCAAATATTATTAACAGGTGAGTCCTTCAGGCATTCCAATAACATATTGATAATTTGATATATTTTAATTATGTATTACATCAATGCAGAACTTTCTGAAGTAGCATTCAATGATATAATGAGCTCAATATTTTGAAACTTCAGGAAAATATGTATTTTTATACTCTAAAGGACGAATATTCTCACTAAATCACCATTTGCTCATTTTCTGATTTTTACTAAATCCTAATTAAATCAAGGAAACTGCTACAGCCCATCGGCAACACCTTTCCTCATAATTTCATATGTCCAAGTGGCAGTTGAAAAAGCTATTCAGTCCCATTTCGCGAGATCACGAAATGTGAAAGACACAAGCGAATAATTGGAGCACACGTTGCCTTTCCCTCTCGAGGCTCGCGTGCATGCTCAATTCTCCAGTCGACTTGGCATTAGTCTTCGAATCGCTTGTACAATATCATGTGCCGGGTGATATTTCTCAAATTTCATCAAAAACGTTAGGTTTGTCATCAAACAATGACTACATACACATCGCTGAATTCATTCACCGAAAAATTGACACATGGATTATTTAAATTTGGAAAATGGGGAAAATTCACCGGTAAAGGTGTCCAGTGTACTCTTGATTATGGAGATCAACGATTACTGTGGTCAGTGGAATTTAATTTGATTTGTTTTACAAGACCATTATTTATTTTTATTGTTATTTAACGTCGCCATATTTATGCTACGATTTGTGCTAATCGACTACAGGGGTTTACGATGTGTTGGTTAACAAATTACTTGCAAATTACTGTGGTGCTTGTATCAGTCGGCTGGAACTTGGATTTGAACCCGAATCGACGAATTACAAATCCATTGCCCTACCGACCGAAAATGATCTAGTTTGGGGGCTCTCATAGCGGTCAAGTTTTCTCTCGTTTGTGTTACCCGCCTTTCTAATTGAAGCCTTGAATTACGTAAAGAAAGCACTGAATTCCAATGAATTATAGTTTATTGAAATATCGTTGCATATGCTTCTTTTAGAACAATATTTTTCACATCATAAATAGGTAAATCTGACGAAAAGTGTGATAACTTTTCCAGAAATAATTAGATATTTAGGCCTTTGTTAACTTGATTCTTATGACTAATGAGCCATTGTGGAAATGAGTATTTCAGTATTGGAAAAATGTATTTTAATGCATTTTTCGACGGACGTCACATAAGTTATATCAATGAGTTTTTATTTTCAAACACGAAGAATTCCTAGGAAATTGTCAGTTTCATAGAATCTAGTAGAATCGTTCATCGGCCCATATTCCCAGTGAACGATAACGAAACGCGAATATAGTGACGGAAGGAAAATACAACTTTATATCTAAATGAAAGTACAAAACTATTGATGCCTATCAAATCATTATTGATAGTAAATTTCTCTTAATTTCTCATAACAGGTACAGAATTATTCTACTTTTGTTTTACTTAAATCATTTGAAATCCCATTACGAATGATGCACTTGCCTCCAATTGCAATTTTTCACATGAGGATAGAAATTTTAGCCTCGTAAGAATTATTACCACTGTCACCTGGATATGTGAATTGTTGAAATTATTGGAATCGTATTCACATCCGGCTTCCGGTGACAGATAACAATCAAACAAACGATCTTATTCATTGTGGTGCAATTGGGTATATGATCGGGAATAAATCAACGAGACATTGTCAAAACGCCACTGGGACTTGTATTGGAAAATATGAAATAAAAATGAATGAGTGCACACCGCCAGTTCAAATAATAAAGTGCCGTGAGCAAAAGTTGACGCACCTTATTTAAAACCACAGATAAGCAATGACTTATCAGTTTGATGATAGACTCGTTAAATGACCCTCCTGTTTATTTTTTTATTTTTATTTTTCTACTAGAAAAATAAGAAAAGTTTAGAATCGCTCTTTTCACCATAGAAAAAAATCTAATCTAAAGAAAAAAACGTTTTCCCTCAGTCATTGTTATATCACTAATCTACCATCCAAGGTATTTATTTTTCGAGTTGTGAATGTCCAAAGTGCGTCCCCTAAATCCGATGGTCGTTCTTATCTCTCTTGAGATAAAACCATTGGGTTAGAAGTTGTCCAACTTCCGGTACTCACTGAGTTGTAGATCATTGTCATGACTAGGAGTGGAGACAGACAGCCCCTGATTAGAAAGAGCTATGACTCTTCTAATATTTCTTGGTGAGACAAGTTTCGTATTATTTTAGAAAGCTTGAAGACATGATCAATGAGAATTATAATTTATTGAAATTATCGCTGTTTAACACACTCGAAAACTATTGAACGGGAGTCGAGAATCATCATCGAGAAGTGGTATAGCAGGAATAGAATAGCCTTTCTCCGATGATGAAGCTCGGTGGATGGACGGGGTGAAGTTCTAACCAGTCAAAGTCTTGTGGAAAACGTAAAAAGTTGAATAGGCTATATGTGGAAAAACAATAACAATGATTATCGCTGTTTCAATCATCTGTCATTGACATTGGATAAAAATCAGTAGCGAATTGGTAAAACTGTTTAAGTTGATTTCATCTTGTTGTCAGTTTTCGATGAATATTTCGGAATCTAAGGGAGATAGTGAAATTTTCATTATGACCTTTTTTGTAGAGTACAATGAGATCTGCAAAAAAGGTTCTTATAAAAATGTCTCTATCTCCCATAGATTTCGAGATATTTATCAAAAACTGACCCTAGGATGAAATCGACTTAAATCGTTTTACCAATTCGCTACTGAATTAATTCTTCAATATAATAATGTTGTAGGGATGGAGACGATGACGTTGATTTCGAGAGGACATCGAACATGGTGCAAGTGCCGAGGTCTCTCCAAGGAACCGGTGATAGGAGCCCTTTGACAGTTAAAATAAGAATTAATGGAATGAGCTGTCAGAGCTGTGTTGATAATATCGAGAGAACAATTGGTGCTCGAAAGGGTGTAAATCACGTGAGAGTAATTCTTGATGAAAAAATTGGCGATGTAGATTATGATTCTAGAGAAATATCTGCTAGTGATATTGTAGAAGCGGTCAACGATATGGGTTTCGAGGCTTCCTTGGATGAAACAGTCACAGGAGATCCCCAGAAAGAATCACAACCTAGTATATGTATCATTCATATCGACGGTATGACTTGTCAGTCTTGTGTTAAAAGCATTACTGAGATGGTATCAGCAAAGCCAGGCATCAAAGAAATTAACGTCTCCCTTGATGAAAAAGAAGCGAAAGTGTATTACAATAGTGATGCAGTAGTACCAGATCAAATAGCATTTTATATTGAAGAAATGGGCTTTGATGCATACGTCAAGGAAATCAATGGCCATCCTGTATCTTCAGAGACAGGTGTGAAATTAAAAAATACTCAATCGGAAATGCCAGGAATTGTAGCCAATGGCCGGAAGTTTGATGCGGAAAATACGAAGGAAAATATTAGCAAATGTTTTCTCCACATAAATGGTATGACTTGTGCTTCCTGTGTAGCTGCAATTGAAAAACACTGCAAGAAGCTATATGGAGTGGATAGTATCCTTGTTGCACTTATGGCAGCTAAAGCAGAGGTGAAGTATTATCCAAGTAAAATTCGTCCACTTGATATTGCCTCAAGTATCACAGATCTTGGATTTCCTACAACACTGATTGACGAGCCTGGTACTGGTGAAGCTGAAGTTGAGCTTCAAATATCAGGAATGACTTGTGCATCATGTGTAAATAAAATTGAATCAACAGTATCTAAAATACCTGGAGTTAAATCAGCAGTTGTTGCATTAGCAACACAACGTGGTAAATTTCGTTATGATGCTGCTGATACTGGTCCACGTGATATAATAGAAAGAATTAATAAAATTGGATTTACTGCTAGTTTATTCAATAGTAAAATTAAAGATAATAGAAATTATCTCAATCAGCAAGAAGAAATACGAAAATGGAGATCAGCATTTCTTATATCATTGGTATTTGGTGTACCTAGTATGATAATAATGACTTATTTTATGCTGGTCATGTCGATTGAAGATAAAAATCATAAAGATATGTGCTGCATTGTACCAGGTTTATCGTGGGAAAATTTGCTACTTTTTATTTTTTCAACACCTGTACAATTTTTTGGTGGTTGGCATTTTTATGTACAAGCATATCGTGCTCTTAAACATGGTACAACAAACATGGATGTTTTAATATCAATGACAACAACAATATCATATGTTTATTCACTCTGTGTACTGATTGCAGCTATGATTATGCAGGAGCACATGAGTCCGCCAACTTTCTTTGATACTCCACCCATGTTACTAGTATTTATAAGTCTAGGAAGATGGCTAGAGCATGTGGCAAAAGGAAAAACATCTGAAGCATTGTCCAAATTACTCTCTCTTAATGCTGTTGATGCTGTTCTCGTTACACTAGGTCCTAACAATGAAATTTTATCAGAACGCTTGATAGGTGTGGATCTGGTACAACGTGGTGATATTTTAAAAGTAGTACAGGGCTCAAAAGTACCAGTGGACGGTAGAGTTTTATCTGGACAATCTGCATGTGATGAGAGTCTTATAACTGGTGAAAGTATGCCAGTACCTAAAAAATCTGGCTCTGTTGTTATAGGTGGATCTATAAATCAAAATGGTCCACTTTTGATAATTGCAACACACACTGGAGAACACACAACATTGGCACAAATTGTTAGACTTGTTGAGGAGGCACAAACAAGTAAAGCACCAATTCAACAATTGGCTGACAAAGTTGCTGGTTATTTTATTCCACTCGTCATAGCTGTCTCTGTTTTAACATTATTAATATGGACAATTGTAGGATATGTTAATATCAAACATTTGCCTGGTGGTAAAGATGAGACTGGTAGAAATCGAGATGAAATTATTTTTCAATATGCATTTAGATGTGCTCTCTCTGTACTTGCCATTGCCTGTCCATGCGCCCTTGGTTTAGCTACACCAACAGCTGTTATGGTTGGTACTGGTGTTGGTGCTCTCAATGGTATTTTAATAAAAGGTGCTGAATCACTTGAAAATGCTCACAAAGTCAAGTGTATTGTTTTTGATAAAACTGGTACTCTTACACACGGTACACCAGTTGTCAGTAGAATTGGTATATTTGTTGATGAAAATATTTGTTCACTTGGTAAATTATTAGCTATCGTTGGCACTGCTGAAGTCAACAGTGAACATCCAATTGCCTCAGCAATTGTGAAATTTGTTAAGGAAACTATTGGTGGTGATGTAACAGGACAATGCAGTAATTTTCAAGCTGTTGCTGGTTGTGGTCTCAAGTGTCGTGTCACCCATTTGGATACTGTGCTCTCTCTTGTCAATAGATCAGAAATGATAATGAATTATCGTAATCAAGCTGGTGATGCTACTGAATCAGGGACATTTACTTTGAATAATGTGCCAATTGATGTTATTCTATTTGGTAATGAGGATGTTAATAAACAAGACTTACAATATCAATCGTTATTGGATCCAGAAAATCCAGGTGATCAGACTAATCCAACTATTTACGATGTGTGTATAGGAAATCGTGAGTGGATGAGAAGAAATGCTGTTAATATACCACGACAGGTTGAGGTAAAAATGGTTGAACAAGAGGAAATGGGATGTACAGCTATTCTTGTTGCAATTAATGGAATTTTAATTGCAAATATAAATGTTGCTGATACTGTTAAATCTGAGGCACATTTGGCAGTATATACTCTGAAAAAAATGGGATTAGAAGTGGTATTATTGACTGGTGATAATAGAAAAACAGCATTCTGTGTTGCAAGACAAGTAGGTATTAATAAAGTCTTTGCTGAAGTTTTACCATCGCACAAGGTTGCAAAAATACGTAGACTACAGGAGCAAGGTTTACGAGTTGCTATGGTTGGTGATGGAGTCAATGATAGTCCAGCATTAGCACAGGCTGACGTAGGAATTGCTATTGCGTCTGGAACTGATGTTGCTGTGGAGGCTGCTGATGTTGTACTAATGAAAAATGATCTGTTGGATGTTGTAGGGTGTTTAGATCTTTCAAGGAAAACTGTATTCAGAATACGTCTCAATTTTTTATTCGCTAGTATTTACAATTTACTTGGCATTCCAATAGCAGCTGGACTCTTCAGTCCTTTTGGTTTCTACCTAGAGCCATGGATGTCTTCTGCTGCAATGGCAATGAGCTCCGTCTCCGTCGTTGGTAGTTCATTGATGCTCAAATTGTAAGGAAACTGAAATTAATCCAATTAAATGAATATTTGTAATTATTTTTAATTTTTTTTTTCAGGTATCGTAAACCAACGAGAGAACTTTTGGAAACGCCAGAGTACCTTACAGCATTAAAAACACAATCTTTAAGTATCCATGATCATACAGGAATAAGGACGGATCTTGGGAGTGATGAGCCATCAACTCTGCCACTACGTACACCCTCGACGTTGTCTAGGTTCGCTCATACTTTAACTATTATTTTTAAAGAACCAAGGGATTAGTAAAATCTGCTTATTCTCGGACGAATCTATTAATTCTCATTTTTTACTGCTTCATTTATCCTTTAAATATAATGAATTCTTTCCCTTCATCTTCATATTAATGTCTCATAAGAGAAGAAATTGTGTTTTTTTTTCTCTTACGAAATGTCGATATATGTATTCTTTATTTAAAGCATGTGTATATAATCGCTATTTTATTTATATAATTATCCAATAGGCAACTTAATGTAGAAGAACATGGAACTGAACTAAGTCTGAATGCATGAACCGTAAGTTTCTTCATGGTTAGTACAGTATGGTTAAGATTGCTGAATTAATCAATTTCTTTGTTATTAACTTGCTTTTAACTGCTGTATTTATTATTATTTAAAAAAATTCTCATCACCTCCATTCGAACAATCTCTATTTATCACCACTAACAATATTTCCAATTGTCAAATAATTTTTATTGATTATTATATTTTTTTCTAATGATTTTTTTCTTCAATTTAGGCTATTTGGGAGGACGAAGGAAGAAGTTGAAGGACTTCTTCTGGATGAAGAAACAGCTGGTTTTACTATCGATTTTTCCAGACATAAAGTTGAAAATTCCCATGGGAATGTTATTTCATAACGCACAAACGTTGATTTACTTAAGATAATAAGACATTTGATTTCGTTATTTGCCAAATTTACTTAATGCATTTCTCCATTTTAACTGATAAAAGAAATAATATTTATCTAATGTTGACTCATACTGTATAAAGAGTAAAGATGCTGAATTATTATCTAAGTTTTGTATTTAATTTAGGTCGATGCAAATTTTTTATAAATTTATCAAAATAATTTGATATATCGATAGTAAATAATGTAAATAAAAATTGATGATTTTTCCATTGTCGATATCATAGTTCATTATTTACTCCACTTCAAAGTTGAGCAATTTTTTAAAGAATTCAGCGCTCTGTGGCTCCGTAACACGAGTAGATCCCCAGAGTTTCAACACAAACCTTTCAATATTTCATAATTGGAAATATTTTTAATCAAAGTCTTTGTAGATGGGGTTTCTATACACTTCAAGATGAGATGTCAAATTTTTTTCAGATTTTTTCAACACATTTATTTCATTTTATAACGAAAAATGAAAAAAACCTGGTGTTAATTATGGTGATCACCATTACCAATTATTGGAAACTTTATTAGAAATATTTTCCATACAAAAGAAAAGGTATTCTGCATATAAAAAAAATTTATTCAATTATGAACATAATCTCAATTCGAAACAAAAGCATGCGAAAATTCACCTTTTAGGCATATATAATTCACAAAAAAAAAATCATAATCTTGCATACTCATTCGTACTAACTCAATAGACTTATTCTCAGCAATTAATCTGGGTAATGAAATGTAATGTCATGATGAAACTGATCAATGATAACAATTCAAACATTCGACGTGTTCATCGCCTTCGTAACTACAAATAAATTGAAATAGGAAACACATTAGCACATTGAAGAGAAGAGATAAATATTAATAAACTCACATTGTAAAGCTGCAATTTGAGCAAAATTGTTCTGAGCACTTGGTACAATCATTCAGGCAGTACGGACAGAAAAATTCAATACAGTGGTAACAGCGATTCAATTCAAATACCCTCAATTCCCTGCATCTGCTGCATGTTTGTTGTATTTGAGGCTGAAAGGAGGAAATAATTTTGGATGAGGAAGAACTAGAAGTGATTAATAAAAAGACTTGAGAGAAATATTGACTGTACCAAGCATATCTTCTTGCTGTGTTCGAGTTCCAATTTATCATTCATGACCATTTGCTTCAAACGAGGAGGCTCAAAGTGATATCCAGTGCCCTTGGCACGATTCTGGGCATCATCATGTGCTTTGTCAGTCAATTTTTGTGTTCCATTTCTCATCAATAATAAAGTACGCTCTGAAACAAATTATTATTATCATTTGTTTCTCCTTTGTTCAGAATATAAACACAATTTTGTTTTGATTAACATAACCTCCTCACCATAGATCCTCTTCATTTCTTCATTCCTCTCAGCAATATCCGTCGCCTCTCTCAAGCCAACGTGAACCTTCATTTGCGGAGTTAGATCTCCATCGAATGGACAAATACGTTTCGAAGACATTTCACTAATTAATAATTTTTTTCAAAGAATATTGATAGGAACAGAGCAGTGAAAGTGAAGTCTGAAGACGTTCACCAATCACTGAACACCAATTACTAAACGCTGGGAGGGAGTGTTGTTGCGTCTTTCATCATCAACCGATCAAAGAGGAGAGAATATTTGAATTTTTAATCTGTCTGATTCTCCTGAGAATTAAACATTCAATCTCTCTTCAGACGGCAGAAAAATTGCTAATTACATCCAGCGGATAATTCAGTTATACAAATTTCATATTGAAATACATTAAAATGAAATTTTAACTATCATTAATGCTGTATCATTATTATTATTTCGTTTTATACATGTTTGATATTGGCCATCAAGAAATATGTTACAAGTTTTCGCAAGATGATGGTCAATATGGTCAATAATAATAATAATAATAATAATAATAATAATAATAATAATAATAATAATAATAATAATAATAATAATAATAATAATAATAATAATAATAATAATAATAATAATAATAATAATTATAATTATAATTATAATAATAATAATAATAATAATAATAATAATAATAATAATAATAATAATAATAATAATAACCATCAGTAGCAATGAACAATTGTTTATTTTTTTTTTTTTTTAGTCTAGCTTCCTCTTTACAACTTCACTCAACTTATTCATGAATTTCGATCGAGTATCATCAATAAAGCGATCAAATAATTGAAATGCATATGCGGAATTATTTTAATTGTGGCCGTTCGTATAGAAAGGGCCAAGGTTGCTAGATGTAACAGGTTAAGCCATCGTTTAAATTCATGTTTGATGGTAGCCGCTGGGCCAGTTTTGAAGCATAGGAAAGTTGGCCCAGTGACCTAGTACGCTGGCATAATTTGTTAAATCTAATAATAACCTTGGAAAGGGCCTACTTTGTCGATTCTAGTTTTCGAGATATTTGCATTTTTCTTTTTAAGACCGTCATTCAAACTGAATGTTGAATTATTTTTTCAATCTTCGATAGGATCGTTATTTTTCACATATTTCAAGGTCATCTTTGGCTCAAAATGTATACATAACTCCAAACCAACAAAGTGGGTCCTTTTGAAAAGGACCTTCTCATTCAATAATCCATCAACTTTTGTTCATTCATTTCATGTTCATTTGATTTCACTATATTTCCGATCGTTTTTCTTTATAGTTAGAAAAATTAGTGTTACAAAGCGCTTTTTAATTTTTCGTCTTTTAAACTGTTGTTTATATTCACGGGTTAATACACGCGTCTATCCGGGCTTAGCTAAAAACGATGAAATACTGAGAATTTCATTTTCTAATCGATCTAAACAATTATTCCTTTACAAAATTTTCAATAGTTTTTAATTCAACTTTTACACCATTGTCAATAGCCAATTGACCCCCATTCGCACGTGAAACATTTCAGTTACTTCTTCTTTCAGAAAATAATTGTTTACATTCTTCCATTTAATTCTTTCGCTTCATTTTCGTTCAATTGTTCTCACTCCTTTTAAATCTATATGTTTAATTAAGGGACGGGGATGGTGGCCATTCCATGGACAACCATCGCTTGTGAGAAAGTGGTCAAAATAATGCATTAAACACTTCAACAAATAAACGAAAACTGAGATGTATGTTTTTTCTCATCAGTGATAAATCAAAAATAATGATTTTAAAATTCCCCATACGAAGAAAATATTCAATGCGGACATTATTAAATTTCATTCTGCGAATAATTATTCGGAGAAGTCACTTGTCAATCAGTCGTTATTGTCAGTTGTCATGGACGTCTCACCAAAGATTCATAATATACTTATTCATTTATGACATGCATCAGCATGTACTGAGTTATTTTCCTTCTTTCTCTTTTTTTGCGCTCGACAATTTGCAGTAGCTCATTTTTTTTGTCACGTTCTACCTCCGCTTGTGAAATCTAATTATTCGTTGTTTTAGATTCCATATATTTCCATTGTAATTTTCCATTATCTGATTATAGGGATCTTTCCATAATATTGCTCATCACAATATAGTTCAAACTTTGAAAATTCCAATATGGAAATGAACATGAAAAATATGTATGTAAGAATGATTACTTCAAAACATTGATTTGTTTAGTTAAGAGGCCTACTCGGGAGTAAAAAAAAACTACTCCAATGCGGAGAAAACTTTGCTCCACGAATTTTCCGCCAAGAGAGCATGGAAAATTATGAAACATAATTTAAAAAATTTGTTCATTTTTTACTCACAGGATTCAACGAGATGAGGATGCCCATAAGAGGATAAATAATTTTTTTTTATGTTTAAACTTACGAAGTGACAGGCTCTCGTGCCGCCATCTTGCTTGGATACCCCTTCCCTTCACTCCAAGATGGCGGCCCAAGGACCTGTCAACCACCTCGTATGTTTAAACATAAAAAAAAAATATTTATCCTCTTCTGGGCATCCTCATCTCGTTACATCCTGTGAGTAAAAAATGAACCAATTTTTTAAATTATTTTCCATAATTTACCATGCTCTCTTGGCAAAGAATTCGTGGAGCAAAGTTTTCCCCACATTTCAGTAGTTTTTTTTAATCCCAAGGCCTCTTAATGCACAGCTATCATTCAATTGAAGAAAATGATCGACTTGATAATACAAAGTAATGTGATAATAATGGCTTCGAAATTGTTAATCGAGCCTTGCTCCGTAATAATGATATAAGAAATTGCCTAAAAACAAGAAAGAAAAAAAAAAACACGGAGCATTGCAACGAATCCCAGATTACATTGTCTGTAAAGTTTGACTAGCTAAGAAATAAGATCGACTGGTCGAACGATCCATTTTTCAATTACGAGTATTATAAATATATATATATTATTCATACGAGATGCACGATAAGTTATTAAAAACATCGAGTAAGGAGGTATATTACAATAGGCTCCAGTACCTTACCGATACAATTCAATAAAAATGTGTTTCCATTCCTACCCAAATTGATAAACAACGCGTCATTTGACTGAGTTGATTATTACCTCATTTTATCAAAAAAAATAATTGTAAGAAACATGAGAAGTATTATATGAAGGCCAGTTGCTCGCAGCAAATCCCTCCAAAAATGCGAAAATAAGAGTATTAGACGACAATCAATGAATCAAGGAATGAATTCAAGATCTATCAACCAATTTCCAATCAGGGTGCCCATCATGAAGAAGAAATTTTCTCGTGAGCTCATGTGAGTATGCCATCACAGAGATGAAGACACAATTGCTCCTAACAATTAATTAATTATAATAATTCGCATGAGATGGCATGTCCAAATGAGCTCACGAGATAATTTCTTCATCATGAGGGAAGTTAAAATGGCTGGTAATTTTAATTTGAATTATTAAATTTATTTTCCGTAAACATTGATAATTGCATGAATTATCGATTGACTAAATTCAAAAAAAATGAAATAAATTAATGCTTCAAATACTATCGCGTATTTATCTTGACTATCTAGTTGAATATTAAATTATGTTCTATATCATTCTGTTTCATTAACATCGCAGATATTATTAGCCCCATGATTTTTTTTTTCGATATTACCAAAAGCTCGATCGATCAACAGAAATCGACAAACTGTCAGAAATATTGTTTCCAATGCAGTGCAGTATTAGGAATGTACTTAAAATGATAAATTCATCAAATTAAAAGAGCACTGTGGAGCCAAATACTCACTAATACCTGCTCAATTATGCGCATTGCTGACTACCGATCTCTTTATTTGTAACCAACCAATCTTCACCATTCTCTACATCGATTTACTTTCGCATAATTTTTATCTATTCTTTCATCTATTTATTATTTATTTATTCAGTTATATTGAATAGAATAAAAAGTCGAGGCATTTTAATGATTTTTTTTCTTTCGATTCTTTGATACCACGATTGCCATCAATTATTTAAAGAATGTAAAATATACTCCAGTGTTTCATTGCACGCTCGCATTATTGCATATGAAACATTATATACCATTGATCAGCCACGGGATATGTTTGTTGAGAAAATATATCTTCAATTTACGATTTTTTTTTATCACATAAATATGAAAATCGTAATTTTCGGCTTTCTCGCCTTCTTCTCTTCTTTTTCTTTACGTCATTGCACACCTTGTCCCGACACATTTTCCTTTTGCATTCTCTTCTTTCTTTCATTTTAGAATCGTCAAAACTCTATCAGAGCCCAGCATTTTTCATTCGAATTCTGTTAATATGAAGAAACTTATACAACCGATAAAAAAAAAAAACTCACCAGAATCGACGACTGCCATTCCACATAATACTAAGACTTTCACAAAATTCCATACGGAAGTTCTGATAGTATCATGCTATATTACTGCCACTCATCGTTGTGACACATTTTTTTTCTGGTGTATTTTGACTCTCGGAATTACTACGAACCGCTTTTGGTGGACTTCCAGGTATTGATGAAGAGTCACCGCTCATTTGATTATTGTTGTTCGTAGATGTTGAACTACGACGACCATTCTCATGGGTTGGGGATTTAACATCAAATGCTGAACTCTCCGATTCTAGATCCGAGTCGAGCTGTATTGTAAAAACATTCGACGGAAATATAAGAGTTATCTTCTTTTTTCCAATTTAAAAGTAATGGAGAATGAGATGAATGGATGAATTTCATGATGTGAAGATGATACCTTATTGAAGCAAACTACCTGTCTGGTAGCAGGATGAGGATTTGAGAAAAGTCTCTCACTAGTGTCACTTCCACAGCTGGAACTCTCGCTCATCTCTGTAGCGAATTTTCTCGATGCCCTTGGACTCGGTGGGGCTGCTCTACTCTGAGATCCAAGAGCAATACTGGCATTTCTCGAACACACCTGAGACTGTATATGTTCACAAACTCTTCGAAATCGTCTTATATTCCCTAAAAATATAAGTATGAAGGAATAGAGATAATATTGATTTTTTAAATATCTTGGAGCAACGCCAAATACCAGAGTGTTGTTGAAATTCAATAAAACTTGGTAATAATGTCAATGAGAAAGAAGAAGAGAAATTGATTTATTATTTCTTACCACTGAGAAGTGTGAAGGTAATGGCGAAAAGTGGTTCACTCGGATGTTTCGAAATAGCACTAATGTCAACTTGAAATCTCACTTGTCTTTGGAACATTGCTGGCGCTGTACTTCCCCGTTTATACTCAACCTTGAAAGACATTGGAGAACTCACACTGTGAGACAATTCCGCTATCTGAGGGTGAAGAAGAGATTCAAGATAAAATTGATTAATTGAGATTGAATTATCTCAGCGAATATTTTGATTAGTGATAATTTTGTCTCACCGACAAAAATGCATGGATGAGATCAGCCTTAACACTGGCCAATGGTTTCCCCTTGAGTAGAACTGTAATCGTCTCATCCTTTTCTGTTGCCATAAGACTACCAAACCAAGATTTTTTCGTTAATTCTGGTGAAGAATCGGGTGTTAGATGAACCTAGTCAAGAGGAGTTGATATAAAATTTTGTTAAATTCCTTATAGAAATAAATGTGGTATTAATAATTTACCTCTTCGGTGCTAGTGAGCAATTTACGTCGATGAAATCTTGGACTACCGAGAAAGGAATTTTTGATAGTAGTTAGCCGCGATCTCCAATGATGAGCACCAGAGCCCGCACCAGTGTGAGGTGATCCCGGTGGTGTAACACCAACTACGAGTATTAATTAAAATTGAAATTAGTTTCCAATTTACCTACTGAATGCATCAGGATAGAGAGCACATACTTGGTAAATTTTCATTGAATTCAATGCCAACGCTACTGAGAGGTTGGACAATAGTTGGTGCTGTAGGTGGTGTTATGGAATTAGTAGCATTAGGAGATGCTCCATTGCCACTGCTAGCACCTCCAATGGACAATCGATGGGGACTGTGAGATGGTTGGCCATGATGTGAGCTTGGTGCTGCTCTGTGCGGACTAAGTAGTCCTGGTATACTTGGTCCATGCATAGGTGATCCTCCAGGAGTTGATGAATGAGAATGGGATGCATGGGTGTGTGATCCAGTACTCGGTGAACGTCTGGTATGGTGTCTTGTACTATCAGAAACAGTTATAAATCTTTTAACAATACATTTAATTGGAATTCATCATTCAAATTCATTCAATCTCATAGTTCACCTGGATTGTCTTCGTGGAGTCAGTGGTGATCCTTGACTTATCTGACCGAGTTGCAATGCTGTACTTCCATTCACTCGACATGTATCTATACGTTTCCTGGGTGGATCAGTTTCCAATTGGCTAGTACTGTTTCTAGTTCCACCTCTCATCACCTCTAACTCATCTTCACACGCTGGTCTCCTTCTTTTTCGCTCCAGGAGCAAAAAATATATCACTTTTTCGGTGTTATGGCTGAAGAATTGAGAGCAAAAATTATTGTTATTGATGAGAATAGAGTTGTTATAAAAATTTAATTAAAAGTTATAATGTCATACTTGGGACTGAGTAATTCTTGAATGAGTTTGTCACGTTCTTTGAAACAACCAAGACTGGCAATTGCTTGAAGTACATCAGGATCTATTGCCTCAACAGCCGGTATCACATGTGTCTGCACAACTTCCATCATCGATAATTCCAATTCTAGTTCTCCTTTTCCTGCTGCAGTTACCCAAATATGCCTATTTATTTCAGCCAACTGGAAGAAATAATTCATTATACCAATTAGCCATGTAAGGGGATACAGCAGTGTCTGATCAGACATGTTTTTTTTTTTTTTTTGTAACATTACCGTGAGTCGTTTATCAGGATTAACTTCAATCATTCCACGAAGTAGATTTTGACAATCAGGTGGAACAAAATGGGGAATATGAAAAACACCTCTCTTAACTTTTTCCAATAATTGACGAAGATTATCATCATCAAATGGCAATGCCCCAACCAGTAATGCATAAAGAATAACTCCACAAGACCAAACATCTGCTCTCCTCCCATCATACTTTTCTCCCTGTACGAAATTAGACGAATCAGTGATCTATTGGAATTCATGAAATATTAAGTGAATAAAGAATTAGACAATTCTCACCCTGATTACTTCGGGACAAGCATAATGAGGTGAACCGCAACTCGTTTCTAACATTGATCCAGCTGGTTGAAGTGATGCCATTCCAAAGTCTGCTATTTTTATATTATTCTTCTCATCCAGCAGTAAATTTTCAGGCTTTAAATCTCGATGACTGGAGTAATTACAATGGTTAGTATTTTTTTTTTTTTTTTATGAACATGATATTGATCAATTTTCTTACCATATGTTGTGACTATGACAAAAATCCAATGCAGAAATAATTTGTCGAAAGAATCTTCTTGCTTCCTTTGGCGTCAGTCGAGCCTTTTTCACGAGATAATCGAAAAGTTCTCCACCCGACACATGCTCCAAAACAAGGTACCTAATTAATTAATACAATGAAATTGATCTTAGAGATGTAGATAATAATATTCCAATTTTGAGTTGATCTTTCAATCGATTGAGGAGATCTGCCCTTAATATTTAGTCTCCTAATTTCAGCTCTGATGAACAAATGTTTCAATATTTACAATTATTAATCCTAAATCTTATTTTTATTTCGAATAAAAATTAGAAATTTATTAATGAAAAAATTGTTTCTCTCATAAATGAGTAAATTAATCATTACTTACAGATATTTTTTATTCTCGTAAACATCTGTAAGACCAAGCACGTGGGGATGATCGATGAGCTTCATGATGGCAATCTCACGTTCTACCTTCATCAATACAGACTCGGATAGTTTTTCACGATTGATGATCTTGATAGCCACTTTTTTACCCAATACACAATGTACACCAAGCTTCACCAACCCTATAAAAAAAAAAGAGATAAATATATGAAACTTATGGCTATTATAACGATTATTTTCAAAGACTTTGATCGAAATTTTGAAAATAAATTAACAAAATCGACAGGTGGCGCTAGTAATTAACCAATCCTGCGGTTGGGGCGTTGAGAGGGTCCCATTATAAAGTAACATGCGTCTGTTACATATATATTGTCACTGATTGGTAAATTCCACCCTCGTCTAACGCATGCGCTATTACATACACTCCACTAATTCCTTTTTTTTTTTAGGTACATGAATATTCGGGAACATGCGATTCAAGTAAAGCATGTGCTCAATTCTAGTGGAGAAGGTAGAAGGGGATGAGCATCTTGGACAAGCTATTACCAAAATATTCTCATGAAGAATCATCCACAGATTGATAGCAATTGATGTATAATGATAACTGATATTGTCTCTATATTCAGGACGTATTCTGCATAATTGATAATTAATACTGAAACTATTGTATTTCCTATTAAATCATATAGATAACCTACTGCTCTGTTGTCACTCTACGTTGAAAATAATGAGACCGATATTCCAGTTGTTATCGATCCGTTGGTATACTGATCCGAGGGGAATTCGTGCCAGGTGGTTACGTACACCAGTGAAAGAGAAAAATCATTCTAACCAATTCAAGAGAGAGGTACGTTAAATTTTACATAAAATAATTAATAATAATAATACTATTTGCAGAGTACGTATGTGAAGAAAGAGGAGAAGCAAAATTCTTGGAGCCTCAGAGTGAAATACTCGAGATGTAGAGTCTTGAGATAAAAGTATCTCAATTTCCAATTACTTTTTTTTGGTTTCCAAGAGGATTTAAGGAGGAATTTTAACAGATTGAAGCATTTGACGTATTTGTTCCAGAGGAAAAAAATGATAAATTCATAACGCACCGGTTTGTCCCTTTCCTAGGGTTTTCTCAAGTCGATATGGTCCAACATACTGATGTGTTTCCTGGGTATTGGACCCCACCGGGCTCTCTTTGCCCTGCATCGTTGTTCAAGTCTTTTGTATTTTCTAGAATAATCTTCACAATATTGGACTTAATCTTCTACGATTTCACAATTTCCATAAGAATTTTCTCTCAAATGTTTTTTTCAATCTCGTACAATTGTACAAATATTCATAATACGTATCTTCATTCATCATCCTCGTGTTATCCACGTTTTTATTTCTATTAAGTGGACGACGCCGGTTTGGCCAATGAGGCCGGGGCCCCGTCCGTCGTTTCATACTCTAGTCTTCTTCATTTTTTAAAATATGAATTAAATAATATTCTTCACTTGTTATTAAATTAAATGAGATTGAAAGTAAATAAAACAATTTTTCAATGGAAATAAAGCCACTTGGGGGTGAGTGTCACAGTCTTGATCTATTCCAATGTCTCTTCTCAGCTCGTCTCTTACGATTTTTCATTCTGTTCTCCATTCAACTATTGAGATATTAGTTTCATAACAATTTCCTTCTAGTTATACAAAATTATCCTCAGGATCAGGGCCATTTATTATCAGCATAATGGTGTATTACCGTTTGTCCAACAGTACCCGATACTCTCGCCATTTCACAAATCTCCAAAACAAATAATACCTAGTATTTTTTCTTCCCCTCTCTGCTTCTAAATCAACATTGAATTCACTGGAATCACAGAATGCATCACCGTCACACCGTTATCCAAATTCAACCTAGTCATACAAAACGTCAGACGTATTTCAATGGGGATTCCAAGTTGAAATGAATAGAACGTCGAGCTAAAAAAATGAGCTTTAATGAAATAAAAATTCACTGTATCCGATCACCAACAGAAATATCGTTAGACTTGTGTCACTTAATTCACTTTTTAACCATAGTTTTATTATTATCATTATTTTTTCACTGTTTTTATTCTCTTTTTTCAAGCGCGGAACCGCAAGCCAAGAGCTAAGCGAGGACGGAGCCGAGGGTGAAGGCGCTCCCAGTTCGATTACGTGCTCGAGGCAGTTGCGCGCGCTGCTGTTACCCTCCTCCAGTGTCAAAACCTTTCTGATTTGTGTGGTTGTGAGGGTGGAAAAGGTATATCTACAAGCCTCCCACCCCTATTCCAACTACAAGGGAAGATCTCTTTCATGTCTAGGTTTTAACAGATAAGTAACACTTGAGTATCAATTTTTATTATTCTGTTTTTTTTTTTTTTCATCGTGAAACTAAATAATTTTTTATCAATTTCAATTCAATTTTTTAAACTCATCTCTCCCATATTCTGTGGTATTTCTATTCTGATTTATTCTGTTGTTCATTCAAGACACAAATTGAGATGCACCGGCGGAGACTGGCCTAACATTGAGAGGCGGAATAATGACAAGCCAGGAAGGAATGAGGGTGATATTGAGAAGAATGACTTGAGTTTGGTAGGGGGCAATTGAGAATAGGAGACCCCAAGATCGATATATAGAGAAATACATGGGCTAGTATAGGAAATACCCCCTAAGAAAGTTTCTAGTCCTTGACATTCTAACTTAAGCTTAGAGTTAGTGATAATACCTATCTTCTTTTATCATTCTTAAAGGTCTAGTTGAGCTTTTCTCGATAGCTTTTCCTCACTGTACTTGATTTTTGACGTGAAAAGCTTCAACGCTAGGAAATGAAAGAGAAAAAGTCTCGATAATGATCCCAAAAAGGAGCATGAAGAATGGAGGAGTTGATGCAAGTTGACACTAAATACTTGAGGCTGATGGGTTTCGTACTTATGCCTATCAACTGCTTTATTTCTCAGATCAACTGATGATCTTCTTCCCGAAAGAGGTCTATTGGATATGAGGTATTTTAAATAACCAAATCGATAAATAAGTGAAACCTTTTTAATCTTTATTCAATACGATCAGAAGGCACATCCACTCATTACCAATTTTCCTGAGGAACTAACCAAATGACAAAAGGCATACAACATCCTGGTCCTCTGGACCCCATTCATCAAACTTTGTTTAAAGTGAAAAAGATATCATAAACATCATACCTCACACTACTCATAATTTTCGTCCATAAAAATGTTCTTCATATCGAAGTATAAATACAGAAAGAAAAATATAAGATTAATTTTTGCTACGCATTATTTCAACTAGAAATCCAACAAGGTCAATCTGATGTATTTATCAAACTCGTATTGATGGTTAGAAGCTAATTTCGAAATGAGAAGAAATGAAAAGAATCAAACAATTTTTTAAAATATTTTTCTTCTCACTCTGCTCTCAAAAATTATCAGAGATGTCCATGACATATGTCACGTGATGTTGCACTGCACCTCTGAAGGCCTTGCAGTATTACAGCCGATTATCTTCAGCGTCATCCGGATTTCGGCCAATCAGAGTCAAGTATTCAAGGTCACGTTCAACGAATTTTACCGTAAATTATCCGCTAGAGTGAAAAATTGTATTTGGCAATGGTACAGCAGTTTTTTTGACAAACTATTCCGTTCAGAGAAATATGTCAAACGATCTTTGTATAAAGAACGCAACATTTCCCATAACGCATGAAGAAAATTCAATAGAAAATTGGAGCGAGTTACTCGGTGCGTTCGCTTCAGAATTCGTGTGCGTTTTGACAAACAAGGGGTGCGTTGGAGCGAGTGACCCTTCTTTCTGATAAATCATTCAATCCAACTTGGTTCAATATCATTCTATGATTCTTCAACAATAAATAATGCAATTTAGTAGCGAATTGGTAAAAGTGATCAAATCGATTTCATTCTAGGGTCAGTTTTTGATTAATATCTTCAAATCTATGGGAGATATCAACATTTTTGTGAGAACCTTTTTTGTAGCCCTCATTTTACTCTAAAAAAAAGTTTCTATAAAAATTTTAATATCTCTCTTAGATTCCGAGATATTCATCGAAAACTGATCCTCGGATGAAATCGACTTAAACCAATTCACTACTAAATTGAGTATTTTATATTGGACTAGAAATAACAATTTTTCTTCTGCTGAACAATGATAAAAATTCTACTAATAACATACAGGATTTACATGGACTGTTTTATGTAGAGCTCCCTTCGTTTCATTTTACAAAGGATTTCTGTACGAATGAATCGGCATGACGTCATTTCATCTTAAAGAGGGGAAGACCTGTGTGTATAGCATCGTCACCCTCAACGATGTAATTGAGTGAGGGGTGAAGATATGTCAGGGAAGATTCTCCAGATCAAATGATTATTGCGGCTAGAAAATACAAATGATTCTCAAACTTTATAAATTTTTCATTTTTCATCAATCGAAGAATAAGACCTGCTTTGAATCATAATCAGTATTATGAGATATTTTCGTACGTTCCAGTGATTGAATCCTTTCACTTCTCAACCCAGATTCAGTGTCACGATGCCTCGAGGGACAAAAAAAAATACTCGAATGCTTCTTCAAGAGAAATAAACAAGATTTTTCAATAAATTGCCTATGAAATTTTCATAATTAGAAATTAACTGTCATTTTCAATTTCTAAAGACTCGCTTTGAATTTTTATTGGGTTGATTTCACTTGGAAAGGATTTTGAGAGTATGAGAAAATAATATTATGCGACTTTCCCCCGTAACGGCCTCGACTTTGCGTTTTCGCTGTATATTATTCACGGGAACGTGAGTAAGTAACGTAGTTGAGAGATTGCTGTTGATTCGTACAGCTCCTCATTATTTTTAGTTATTAGCTGTTGTTAATTTCTAAAGAAATTAAAATGATCAAATGGATAAGTATTACTGTGCTATTGTGTATCATTTCTGAGGGATTTGGGAAACCAACAATCTATAAAAGAAATGAAGATAATATATTTGAACCAGGTAATTATTTAGGATTTAAAAACTAATTATTTATAACTGATAATTATTAAATTTTTCATCTTCTCCATTTAATAAAGTTCGTTATTATTTAATTAAAGTTGAAATATTTGCGAAAATTATATTACAATTTTTGGAGGAATTAAATTAAATTTTAAATACATTGAAAATATAACAAGTGTAGAGATTAACAGCTCGATGATGTCATTGGCGCGTGGGTTTTGAATATAGCAAGTGAAATCACCTCCACACCTTTTTTAGATTTTCTCAATAACAACATATTTTTTCTTTCTCTTTCGCTCCTTATAAAACGTTTTAAATTTATGTCTACGATGAGTACAAAATTGCATTTTTTTTCCTCCTTATCCAGAGTTTTCCTAATTATTCAAAGAAATTTGTTATATTCACAAGTTTAACAGATTGAAGGAGAAATTCAGTAGCGAATTGATAAAACGGACGAGTCGATTTTATCCTAGAGTCAGTTTTTGATGGATATCTTGGAATCTATGGGAGATACAGATATTTTTATGAGGACCTTTTTTGTAGCGCTCATTGTACTCTACAAAAAAGGTCATAATGAAAATTTCGCTCTCTCCCTTAGATTCCGAGATATTCATCGAAAACTAACGGCAGGATGGAATCGACTTGAACGGTTTTACCAATTCAAATGTCTGTCATTTTTATTACAGTTATGGTACCAGTCTCCTCCACAGTGATTCCCCTTCCAGTTTACAAGGTCGGTTATGGATATGGTTTCGTGTCAAAGGACAAAAAAGCCCACGGCATTTATAATATTGATGGAGAAGTTAAGTTAATTACAGGTGAGAAGCCGATAACGAGTTATCAAATTGAATATTAATCAAAAAAATATTAATTTCAGCGAAGAAACTAATTGAAAAACTTTGATAAAAAAATAACATGATTAAATGGATGGAACCTGTACGCCAATGCAAAGCTGTACACCAAAAACTAACGTAAACTATGATTTTGTGACTACAGTTGTTAATAAAAATATCACTCGAATTTCTTCAAAACTTGGGTTTTATTTTATTTTTATGTCAATTGAACATTAATTGATAATATGATAAGATAAAAGGTATGATTCAGCTGATGTATCGTACCAGACAATCTCTTAAACAATTTCCATTGGCTGTTGTTTGGCTACAAATGAACAAGTAATTGATTGAGTCATACATTTCGATTTAAAGGGGATACTAAAATTGATTATAAATTTGATAATATCACTCACGGAGTTCATTGAACATAAAATCGTCCTGGTACTCTTTGAGATATTGAGTGGATCGATGCTCATCGAGGAAGAGGGAATAAACTCTTTTTACATCATCAATGCTCACCTGTACAGAACAAAGAAAGTGGATTGAAAAGTGAATAAATGAATGGATAAATAAAAAAACAAATTTCAACATGTGAAAGACTGAACAAAGAAGAAAACAACTAACCTCAGTACGTTTTCTCTTACGGCTAACCAATGAAGCAGTAGTGATAAGTTGAATGGCATATCTGAGAGAAGAATCAGCTGCAATTCTAGTGAGAACAGTAAGTGCATCATCTGCCATTTCACAATCCTCCTCCTCACATCTAATCTTCAATATTTCTTTAAGTTCCTTCTCCTGATATGGAGTAGTGGGAACAATAATCATTCTATCCAAAAGATCAATTGGAATTCCATGAGGGCTCTTGTAATTTGTTCCCCTGATTCTAGTGATACCTCTGTTTGTTGCCATTATAACAATTGGTGACATTTCATTCTCAAGTGCACGATTTAAAAATGAAAAACACTCAATATCGAGCATATGAACTTCATCAATAAACAAAACACCCGGTACAATTTCAGCTTTACCTTCTTCTCGCCATTCACCAACTTTGGCATTTATCTGTTCACGTACTTCTGATTTTATTTCACCAGTGTCACCGGAAAATAGTGCCAAAAAACCATGCGTTCTACTATTTATTACATCAATCTCGTGTAATGAAACAGTGTGCACAACTTCTTTACGTTTTTGAAGTTCACCCTCTGGACACTGTACAAATCGTGTTTGAGAACCAGTAGCATCATAGTCTCTAGCACGAGTGAATGATCTTCCCAATCGATTAATTTTACCAGTTGCTTTATCAATTGTAATAACATCACCAGCTTGTACTTTTTCCTTCATTAAACTGTCAATCATTTTATTTCCAAGATCATAGATCGTCTCCATTTCAGTTGTCTTCAATGTCAATTTACCAACTTTTGCACCAACACCAGTTGCTGGCCTGTCCACCTGAATCTCAACAACTTCACCCTCAATTATTTCAGTTTCTTCCTTAATTCTTACACCAATTGATTTACGTATTGCTTGAGTCAGTGCCTCAGTTTTACTCATTTCCAGTGAATATATTTCTGAGCCTGCCATAGAAGTGAATGGTGTATCTTGACCAAGGGCTTGAGCAAGACCCATTGCTATTGCTGTTTTTCCAGTTCCAGGCTGACCAGCTAGTAAAACAGCACGTCCTGCAATTTTTCCCTCTTTTATCATTTCCAATATTACTCCTGTTGCTTTACGAGCGCTCAGCTGACCCACCATTCCTTGTGAGACCTAGAATATCATTATTACAATTTTTTTTTTTATGCTGTTCCATGTATGGAATTGATTATTGACGTTAAATTTTAAAAAACTCACATGACGAGGCTCCAAACTATCGTCAAGTCCAAGGCCACGAATGTGCGAATGAGCTCCAATTCTTTCAATTCGAGTAATTTCACGCACTTCCTGCACCTTTGCTGCTGCAACTGCCTGTAAAAATGATAATTGAGATAATAAAATTCATCCTTTATTATGAAATAAAAATGTCGCTTTGTGAAATTCATCACTATGACTACCACAAGATTGTTTACCGATTGTCGTAAGACATTTTCATTAATCGATCATATCAATGTTGAATATTTATACCAATATTGTGCTATTTTTACATGAAATTGTCATATTGTCCTATTTTTTCATAAAATGGTTATAATTGGGAGAAAAACAAGAGCCAGAATAAAGAGAAGCCGGCTTAACCTAAAATACTTGAATACTATTCAATGCGAAACTATGGAGATATGAACGATGCTGATCTACAAATAATTAGATCCTTAAATTGAATAAATTGGGTAGATGTAAATGAGCTTGTGTTGGCAATTTTTATGACGAATAATGTGAAAAAAAATGTAATAATATCCTTACCGCCATGGTTTATGCGTCCTTCCCTCTCTCACGAAAAATGTAATGCGAATGCGCAGAAAGCATATGCGCACACGTGATTCAATTATTCTCCATCGGTAATGTAGTTAGTGTTCAAATAAAGATAAAAAAGAATTGGTAAAAAAATTATTTATTCATCAATTAAATTGCAAAACTTCAAATCAGTCATACGTTTCCCATATTTATGATTCCATATGAAGTAGTATTCGAGTTTCTTCAAATAAAATGGAATACTTTTTTTCGAGAGATCTAAGTAGTCTTCATCAAAGTGGGGTGTGAATTTTTTAATAAATTGTGAGTGAACGCTTTTATCCTTTCTCCTGGATAATTCTTTTTTTGCTTCTGTGAGTAACTGATGGAGATCTGAGAGAGCTGCAGAGACATAGAAACTTTGTTGATCCTTACTTGGCCCCTGAATTATTGCCTTCAGATGAACCATGATAACGTTCTCTTCCTTGTCACTCAATAATTGATACTGGAATTACAGTAAATACAATTTAATTAATACATGAATACTATAATTGTAACGAAAAACAGTAGCTGAAATAATTGGCAATAAGCTCAATATGGAATTTCGATACTCACGTCTGAAGCTTTTTCGGTGACAGCATTCACTGCAGTTTCTTCATCATCATATACTTTATTATCCTTAATATTGTCACACAGTTGTAGGAACAAACTGGCTGCCTCCCTAGCTGAATTCTGATGATCTCCATCGTAATGGAATACCATGAGTACATACGAATACAATAGATTCAAGAGATTGAAGGGAACTGTGGGTGAGGCTTTCTGAAATTGTTAAAAATGAGTTTTAAGACATTTATTTCAATTAATAATTAGTTTAAATAATTTACCTCCACCGCTGATATGTAAGGGATCTCCAGAATCTTTGGGCATCTCTCAATCATTCTCATCCTCTCATTTTCATCAACCTCTTCAACTAATTGTTTCTTATCACTTTTTGATGACCACCACGGTGTCCAGTGTGGCAAAAATTTGTCTTCCTCCCCATTTCTGAGTAAAGCTTCAAATTCTTGTCGTTCATCATCAGTCAAAACTCCCCAGAGCTCATTGGCATCATCGAGATCAATGTTTTCAATTCGATCAGCCAAATCAGGTACCTGAAAGTAATTTAAATTGTTTAGAAAACTCCTTTACATCACTTCAATCTCACTTGATCATTTCATCTCTATTTACATCTTCATCGTCATCTGAATCAAGTTCCTCACATAACCCATCAATGTCTTCATCACTTTCATCAAACAATGGATTTGTATTTTGTTCATAAGTCCTTTTAAGAATTTCAGTCATTTTTTTCTTCTGTTCTGGATCATTTGACTGATATTTCATTTCAGTCTCTACCCATTCCTTGTAAAATTCTTCTGAACAATTTAAATGAAATGTAGATTTATAACAATCCATTGAGCAATAAGGAATACTACATCTGGGGCATGTGTACTTTGGTGGATTTGAGTTGCATCTGGAAATTGTATCAAGTTATATTATTCAATTTCATCGTTATTATCGATGTTTTTTTATAACATACATTTGGCATAAATTTGGGCTACTTGATGCACCTGCACTTTCCATATTTCTCTTTCTTTCGAAGGATATTTAAATATGAAACACAAATTTATAGACACTTTATCAAACGGTGGACATGAGACGTTTGTGTGCGTTGCTCCGACCTTCAAAGAAATCCTGATCCTGAGAGAGAAATCTAGATGATTAAGGGATTTCTGTCTTTGTTGTGGCGCATGCGATTGGCCCATCTTTTAAGCGGGAAAGTACAAACACTGCAATTGATATCCATTGATACTCGTGTAAAGAAATTTGAGATTATTGTATTTTTATTCAACTATTATTTTTCCTAATTATGATGAATTTCAACCGTTTCAATATCTAATTAAAATCTCCTTCTCTAGGGCTATTTAACGGTCATGTAGTTGCAAAAATTAAATTACTCAAATTTTAATTCTTATTATTTTTCCACTAATGTTCCATCAGGTAACATTTTATACTCATAAACCCTTCCTTTTTGTTTTTCACTCCAAAATTTTGTTTCAACTTTAGAGAGGATCCATTGAGGATCAACAGCAGCTTCTTTGCACCTCAGAAGATTGTCTTTGGAAGTCATATTTTCTACATTCTTTATCCTAAATCTAGATGTGCAATGATGAGAGGAAGCATTTATATCAACATTTTTAATGAAATTCCCTGAAGTTCGTAGGAGTCTTATACCGCAAACTGATTCTTCATCCTCCAATCGTCTTCTTTTGCGTTTAGAATTGAAAGTTTTTTCTGTCATTTCAATATTTCTGCAAAATGCAAATCATAACACTTAATTGATAATGTCACTATCTCCAATGGAGTTGTAATATTTTGATTCTTGTAAAAAGTAAAAACAAACCTGTCAAGGAGTTCGGTCAGTCTTTTCGCCAGAAAATCTTTGAATCCTTCAAACGCATCATTGCATTTTCTACTCGAAAGCTCTAGAAATAAAAGAATTGATAAGTGAAAAGAGTCAATGGACAAATCAACAATAATAAATTTGATTTGAATATAAGTCTATACCCACTTTGTTTATCTGCTGATGTTTCTTCATCATCAAACATGGATTTCTTCAAAAATTGTGTATCCGTAGCTTCTTGCAGGGCTTTGTTTATCATTTCATCATCAGAGGATCCAGAATCGTCAATATTTTCTCTTGTTTTTGGCATAATTTCGACGTAACAGGAGAGAAAATAATTTTCAATGATAAAAAATACCTCGAGGGGGCGTCGATTATTCTTTATGCGAAAATTAGAGGTTAGGTGGCAGTTGACAAGTTCCAGACAACTAGAATTTTTATATCAGCAAATAAACATTGAGAAATCCACCTCGTAAGTATTTATCAGACTTAAAAATGGATCTATCGAAAATGCCCAACGATAAAAAATTATATCTCTGCAAGTGGTATTTCCGAGGTGAGAGTCAAACAAAAATATGTCGTGATCCCACATTTTATCGGATTTTTCATTCATTACTGTTAATGTTCTAGGTGGATTTGCACTTTTGCCTTTTTTGTGGGCTGTCAATACAATCTGGTTCTTCAAGGAGGCTTTTTTGGCATCCCCCTACGAGGAACAAAGGAGCATACGAAAATGTAAAGTATTTTCAATCAAATTGCCAATAAGCCTCGTACTATAAATATGAATTAAAGGATGGAAAAAAATTAAATTAGAGTGGATTAATTATCTAAAAAAATGTTGAGTGACAAAGCATTGAAATTACCTCGACAATTTAATCCTATTTTCAATTATTTTTCCATTTGATTTTTTTCAGATGTCATTTTCTCAGGAATTGGGGCATTATTATGGACTGCTATACTCTTAGCATGGATAATAACATTCCAGACACAACGAGCAGCTTGGGGAGAGTTTGGAGACAGTATTAGTTACTTAATACCAGAGGGAATTCCATAACAACTTCATCACTATCTTTTTTTTTCGTTCAAAAAATATTTATTATTACATAATAAATTAATTTATCACTCTGAAAGCACGTGGTTGTCACTTTGTACATTCAGGTCAAAGTGAGGAAAGTATAGCAGGAAATGGAAAAATAAAAATTAAAATATTTTCTAAACAGCCAGTCGTCGTTGTCTAAACATACGTAAATCTCTGTATACGAGTCTGGACAAGAACAAGAGGGCTAATACATCAGCAGCCATTAGCATATAAAAGACACTGTGCCAGCCCATCCATCGTGAGACCAAGCCAGCCAACAATGGACCAACAGCAGCACCAATACTTCCAGTACCATCAATAATAGCTGTTACTGTTGCCAGAGCCTTGGAATCATCACCCAAACTCGGATGGGTTCCCAGTTCAGCTGATACAGCTGTCGTTATTAAAGCATAAGGGCCATTAACAAGGGCACCTGCAAGTAACAGTAACACGACGTTTGTTCCTAAATTCGCATTGCCCATGTAGTCATAAATGAAGAGCTGAAATAATATCGGTTATCAGTATCTCTGTAATTATAATTCATTAGTAATGATAATAATTGAATATGAAAGGATAAATGTATCAAATCGAGAAAAATGAAAATGTCGAAAGGTTACAATTTATGAAAATTATTAGATAATTGATATGCTATATACAGGGTGTTGTCCGCACATACTTTACAGAAATTGGGGGTATATAGAGTAAAACAATACAATTTCAATGCGACGAAAAATAAATGGAATCAGATAATAAACATTTAAATGGTGACCATGAGAATGCTTCGTTCTTCACTTTACTGATATCACGAAAGACTGCCACCATATCATGCCAAAATTGATGCATTCAAGTGTTTTATTCATATCGGTGGCTGTACCCTAAATTTTTGCATTCAATATTAATTCAGCTAGGACATCATGTGCGCTGTCGCGCGCGACGAACGTATAGTCAATGCCAGAAATCCGTTTTTGGATGTTTGATCAGCCAAGAAGAGAAGTCGAAGTTTTGAAATTTTCAAAAAATCAAAATTTCTCGAAAACCAAAGGAGATAGCGACTTCTAGTCTTTTCCAATCGATTTCTGAGATGATTTGGGCTTGGGAGGTGCGGAACCCAGAGTGTGAGAGGCCAAAACCCGTTTATCGATGATTGATAGGCCAAGAAGAGGATTCAAAGTTTTGAAATTTTCAAAAAATCAAAATTTCTCGAAAACCAAAGGAGATAGCGACTTCTAGTCTTCTCCAATCGATTTCTGAGATGATTTGAGCTTGGGAGGTGCGGAACCCAGAGTGTCAGAGGCCAAAACCCGTTTATCGATGATTGATAGGCCAAGAAGAGGATTCAAAGTTTTGAAATTTTCAAAAAATCAAAATTTCTCGAAAACCAAAGGAGATAGCGACTTCTAGTCTTTTCCAATCGATTTCTGAGATGATTTGAGCTTGGGGGGTGTGGAACCCAGAGTGTCAGAGGCCAAAACCCGTTTATCGATGATTGATAGGCCAAGAAGAGGATTCAAAGTTTTGAAATTTTCAAAAAATCAAAATTTCTCGAAAACCAAAGGAGATAGCGACTTGTAGTCTTTTCCAATCGATTTCTGAGATGATTTGAGCTTGGGCGGTGCGGAACCCAGAGTGTCAGAGGCCAAAACCCGTTTATCGATGATTGATAGGCCAAGAAGAGGATTCAAAGTTTTGAAATTTTCAAAAAATCAAAATTTCTCGAAAACCAAAGGAGATAGCGACTTCTAGTCTTTTCCAATCGATTTCTGAGATGATTTGGGCTTGGGAGGTGCGGAACCCAGAGTGTGAGAGGCCAAAACCCGTTTATCGATGATTGATAGGCCAAGAAGAGGATTCAAAGTTTTGAAATTTTCAAAAAATCAAAATTTCTCGAAAACCAAAGTAGATAGCGACTTCTAGTCTTTTCCAATCGATTTCTGAGATGATTTGAGCTTGGGGGGTGCGGAACCCAGAGTGTCAGAGGCCAAAACCCGTTTATCGATGATTGATAGGCCAAGAAGAGGATTCAAAGTTTTGAAATTTTCAAAAAATCAAAATTTCTCGAAAACCAAAGGAGATAGCGACTTGTAGTCTTTTCCAATCGATTTCTGAGATGATTTGAGCTTGGGAGGTGCGGAACCCAGAGTGTCAGAGGCCAAAACCCGTTTATCGATGATTGATAGGCCAAGAAGAGGATTCAAAGTTTTGAAATTTTCAAAAAATCAAAATTTCTCGAAAACCAAAGGAGATAGCGACTTCTAGTCTTTTCCAATCGATTTCTGAGATGATTTGGGCTTGGGAGGTGCGGAACCCAGAGTGTGAGAGGCCAAAACCCGTTTATCGATGATTGATAGGCCAAGAAGAGGATTCAAAGTTTTGAAATTTTCAAAAAATCAAAATTTCTCGAAAACCAAAGGAGATAGCGACTTCTAGTCTTTTCCAATCGATTTCTGAGATGATTTGAGCTTGGGGGGTGCGGAACCCAGAGTGTCAGAGGCCAAAACCCGTTTATCGATGATTGATAGGCCAAGAAGAGGATTCAAAGTTTTGAAATTTTCAAAAAATCAAAATTTCTCGAAAACCAAAGGAGATAGCGACTTGTAGTCTTTTCCAATCGATTTCTGAGATGATTTGAGCTTGGGAGGTGCGGAACCCAGAGTGTCAGAGGCCAAAACCCGTTTATCGATGATTGATAGGCCAAGAAGAGGATTCAAAGTTTTGAAATTTTCAAAAAATCAAAATTTCTCGAAAACCAAAGGAGATAGCGACTTCTAGTCTTTTCCAATCGATTTCTGAGATGATTTGAGCTTGGGAGGTGCGGAACCCAGAGTGTCAGAGGCCAAAACCCGTTTATCGATGATTGATAGGCCAAGAAGAGGATTCAAAGTTTTGAAATTTTCAAAAAATCAAAATTTCTCGAAAACCAAAGGAGATAGCGACTTGTAGTCTTTTCCAATCGATTTCTGAGATGATTTGAGCTTGGGAGGTGCGGAACCCAGAGTGTCAGAGGCCAAAACCCGTTTATCGATGATTGATAGGCCAAGAAGAGGATTCAAAGTTTTGAAATTTTCAAAAAATCAAAATTTCTCGAAAACCAAAGGAGATAGCAACTTCTAGTCTTTTCCAATCGATTTCTGAGATGATTTGAGCTTGGGAGGTGCGGAACCCAGAGTGTCAGAGGCCAAAACCCGTTTATCGATGATTGATAGGCCAAGAAGAGGATTCAAAGTTTTGAAATTTTCAAAAAATCAAAATTTCTCGAAAACCAAAGGAGATAGCGACTTGTAGTCTTTTCCAATCGATTTCTGAGATGATTTGAGCTTGGGAGGTGCGGAACCCAGAGTATCAGAGGCCAAAACCCGTTTATCGATGATTGATAGGCCAAGAAGAGGATTCAAAGTTTTGAAATTTTCAAAAAATCAAAATTTCTCGAAAACCAAAGGAGATAGCGACTTGTAGTCTTTTCCAATCGATTTCTGAGATGATTTGAGCTTGGGGGGTGCGGAACCCAGAGTGTGAGAGGCCAAAACCCGTTTATCGATGATTGATAGGCCAAGAAGAGGATTCAAAGTTTTGAAATTTTCAAAAAATCAAAATTTCTCGAAAACCAAAGGAGATAGCGACTTGTAGTCTTTTCCAATCGATTTCTGAGATGAATTGAGCTTGGGAGGTGCGGAACCCAGAGTGTCAGAGGCCAAAACCCGTTTATCGATGATTGATAGGCCAAGAAGAGGATTCAAAGTTTTGAAATTTTCAAAAAATCAAAATTTCTCGAAAACCAAAGGAGATAGCGACTTGTAGTCTTTTCCAATCGATTTCTGAGATGATTTGAGCTTGGGAGGTGCGGAACCCAGAGTGTGAGAGGCCAAAACCCGTTTATCGATGATTGATAGGCCAAGAAGAGGATTCAAAGTTTTGAAATTTTCAAAAAATCAAAATTTCTCGAAAACCAAAGGAGATAGCGACTTCTAGTCTTTTCCAATCGATTTCTGAGATGATTTGAGCTTGGGAGGTGCGGAACCCAGAGTGTCAGAGGCCAAAACCCGTTTATCGATGATTGATAGGCCAAGAAGAGGATTCAAAATTTTGAAATTTTCAAAAAATCAAAATTTCTCGAAAACCAAAGGAGATAGCGACTTGTAGTCTTTTCCAATCGATTTCTGAGATGATTTGAGCTTGGGAGGTGCGGAACCCAGAGTGTCAGAGGCCAAAACCCGTTTATCGATGATTGATAGGCCAAGAAGAGGATTCAAAGTTTTGAAATTTTCAAAAAATCAAAATTTCTCGAAAACCAAAGGAGATAGCGACTTGTAGTCTTTTCCAATCGATTTCTGAGATGATTTGAGCTTGGGAGGTGCGGAACCCAGAGTGTCAGAGGCCAAAACCCGTTTATCGATGATTGATAGGCCAAGAAGAGGATTCAAAGTTTTGAAATTTTCAAAAAATCAAAATTTCTCGAAAACCAAAGGAGATAGCGACTTGTAGTCTTTTCCAATCGATTTCTGAGATGATTTGAGCTTGGGAGGTGCGGAACCCAGAGTGTGAGAGGCCAAAACCCGTTTATCGATGATTGATAGGCCAAGAAGAGGATTCAAAGTTTTGAAATTTTCAAAAAATCAAAATTTCTCGAAAACCAAAGGAGATAGCGACTTGTAGTCTTTTCCAATCGATTTCTGAGATGATTTGAGCTTGGGGGGTGCGGAACCCAGAGTGTCAGAGGCCAAAACCCGTTTATCGATGATTGATAGGCCAAGAAGAGGATTCAAAGTTTTGAAATTTTCAAAAAATCAAAATTTCTCGAAAACCAAAGGAGATAGCGACTTGTAGTCTTTTCCAATCGATTTCTGAGATGATTTGAGCTTGGGAGGTGCGGAACCCAGAGTGTCAGAGGCCAAAACCCGTTTATCGATGATTGATAGGCCAAGAAGAGGATTCAAAGTTTTGAAATTTTCAAAAAATCAAAATTTCTCGAAAACCAAAGGAGATAGCGACTTCTAGTCTTCTCCAATCGATTTTTGAGATGATTTGAGCTTGGGAGGTGCGGAACCCAGAGTGTCAGAGGCCAAAACCCGTTTATCGATGATTGATAGGCCAAGAAGAGGATTCAAAGTTTTGAAATTTTCAAAAAATCAAAATTTCTCGAAAACCAAAGGAGATAGCGACTTGTAGTCTTTTCCAATCGATTTCTGAGATGATTTGAGCTTGGGAGGTGCGGAACCCAGAGTGTCAGAGGCCAAAACCCGTTTATCGATGATTGATAGGCCAAGAAGAGGATTCAAAGTTTTGAAATTTTCAAAAAATCAAAATTTCTCGAAAACCAAAGGAGATAGCGACTTGTAGTCTTTTCCAATCGATTTCTGAGATGATTTGAGCTTGGGAGGTGCGGAACCCAGAGTGTCAGAGGCCAAAACCCGTTTATCGATGATTGATAGGCCAAGAAGAGGATTCAAAGTTTTGAAATTTTCAAAAAATCAAAATTTCTCGAAAACCAAAGGAGATAGCGACTTCTAGTCTTTTCCAATCGATTTCTGAGATGATTTGGGCTTGGGAGGTGCGGAACCCAGAGTGTGAGAGGCCAAAACCCGTTTATCGATGATTGATAGGCCAAGAAGAGGATTCAAAGTTTTGAAATTTTCAAAAAATCAAAATTTCTCGAAAACCAAAGGAGATAGCGACTTCTAGTCTTTTCCAATCGATTTCTGAGATGATTTGAGCTTGGGGGGTGCGGAACCCAGAGTGTCAGAGGCCAAAACCCGTTTATCGATGATTGATAGGCCAAGAAGAGGATTCAAAGTTTTGAAATTTTCAAAAAATCAAAATTTCTCGAAAACCAAAGGAGATAGCGACTTGTAGTCTTTTCCAATCGATTTCTGAGATGATTTGAGCTTGGGCGGTGCGGAACCCAGAGTGTCAGAGGCCAAAACCCGTTTATCGATGATTGATAGGCCAAGAAGAGGATTCAAAGTTTTGAAATTTTCAAAAAATCAAAATTTCTCGAAAACCAAAGGAGATAGCGACTTGTAGTCTTTTCCAATCGATTTCTGAGATGATTTGAGCTTGGGCGGTGCGGAACCCAGAGTGTGAGAGGCCAAAACCCGTTTATCGATGATTGATAGGCCAAGAAGAGGATTCAAAGTTTTGAAATTTTCAAAAAATCAAAATTTCTCGAAAACCAAAGGAGATAGCGACTTCTAGTCTTTTCCAATCGATTTCTGAGATGATTTGAGCTTGGGAGGTGCGGAACCCAGAGTGTCAGAGGCCAAAACCCGTTTATCGATGATTGATAGGCCAAGAAGAGGATTCAAAGTTTTGAAATTTTCAAAAAATCAAAATTTCTCGAAAACCAAAGGAGATAGCGACTTGTAGTCTTTTCCAATCGATTTCTGAGATGATTTGAGCTTGGGAGGTGCGGAACCCAGAGTATCAGAGGCCAAAACCCGTTTATCGATGATTGATAGGCCAAGAAGAGGATTCAAAGTTTTGAAATTTTCAAAAAATCAAAATTTCTCGAAAACCAAAGGAGATAGCGACTTGTAGTCTTTTCCAATCGATTTCTGAGATGATTTGAGCTTGGGGGGTGCGGAACCCAGAGTGTGAGAGGCCAAAACCCGTTTATCGATGATTGATAGGCCAAGAAGAGGATTCAAAGTTTTGAAATTTTCAAAAAATCAAAATTTCTCGAAAACCAAAGGAGATAGCGACTTGTAGTCTTTTCCAATCGATTTCTGAGATGATTTGAGCTTGGGAGGTGCGGAACCCAGAGTGTCAGAGGCCAAAACCCGTTTATCGATGATTGATAGGCCAAGAAGAGGATTCAAAGTTTTGAAATTTTCAAAAAATCAAAATTTCTCGAAAACCAAAGGAGATAGCGACTTGTAGTCTTTTCCAATCGATTTCTGAGATGATTTGAGCTTGGGAGGTGCGGAACCCAGAGTGTGAGAGGCCAAAACCCGTTTATCGATGATTGATAGGCCAAGAAGAGGATTCAAAGTTTTGAAATTTTCAAAAAATCAAAATTTCTCGAAAACCAAAGGAGATAGCGACTTCTAGTCTTTTCCAATCGATTTCTGAGATGATTTGAGCTTGGGAGGTGCGGAACCCAGAGTGTCAGAGGCCAAAACCCGTTTATCGATGATTGATAGGCCAAGAAGAGGATTCAAAATTTTGAAATTTTCAAAAAATCAAAATTTCTCGAAAACCAAAGGAGATAGCGACTTGTAGTCTTTTCCAATCGATTTCTGAGATGATTTGAGCTTGGGAGGTGCGGAACCCAGAGTGTCAGAGGCCAAAACCCGTTTATCGATGATTGATAGGCCAAGAAGAGGATTCAAAGTTTTGAAATTTTCAAAAAATCAAAATTTCTCGAAAACCAAAGGAGATAGCGACTTGTAGTCTTTTCCAATCGATTTCTGAGATGATTTGAGCTTGGGAGGTGCGGAACCCAGAGTGTCAGAGGCCAAAACCCGTTTATCGATGATTGATAGGCCAAGAAGAGGATTCAAAGTTTTGAAATTTTCAAAAAATCAAAATTTCTCGAAAACCAAAGGAGATAGCGACTTGTAGTCTTTTCCAATCGATTTCTGAGATGATTTGAGCTTGGGGGGTGCGGAACCCAGAGTGTCAGAGGCCAAAACCCGTTTATCGATGATTGATAGGCCAAGAAGAGGATTCAAAGTTTTGAAATTTTCAAAAAATCAAAATTTCTCGAAAACCAAAGGAGATAGCGACTTGTAGTCTTTTCCAATCGATTTCTGAGATGATTTGAGCTTGGGAGGTGCGGAACCCAGAGTGTGAGAGGCCAAAACCCGTTTATCGATGATTGATAGGCCAAGAAGAGGATTCAAAGTTTTGAAATTTTCAAAAAATCAAAATTTCTCGAAAACCAAAGGAGATAGCGACTTCTAGTCTTTTCCAATCGATTTCTGAGATGATTTGAGCTTGGGAGGTGCGGAACCCAGAGTGTCAGAGGCCAAAACCCGTTTATCGATGATTGATAGGCCAAGAAGAGGATTCAAAATTTTGAAATTTTCAAAAAATCAAAATTTCTCGAAAACCAAAGGAGATAGCGACTTGTAGTCTTTTCCAATCGATTTCTGAGATGATTTGAGCTTGGGAGGTGCGGAACCCAGAGTGTCAGAGGCCAAAACCCGTTTATCGATGATTGATAGGCCAAGAAGAGGATTCAAAGTTTTGAAATTTTCAAAAAATCAAAATTTCTCGAAAACCAAAGGAGATAGTGACTTGTAGTCTTTTCCAATCGATTTCTGAGATGATTTGAGCTTGGGAGGTGCGGAACCCAGAGTGTCAGAGGCCAAAACCCGTTTATCGATGATTGATAGGCCAAGAAGAGGATTCAAAGTTTTGAAATTTTCAAAAAATCAAAATTTCTCGAAAACCAAAGGAGATAGCGACTTGTAGTCTTTTCCAATCGATTTCTGAGATGATTTGAGCTTGGGAGGTGCGGAACCCAGAGTGTCAGAGGCCAAAACCCGTTTATCGATGATTGATAGGCCAAGAAGAGGATTCAAAGTTTTGAAATTTTCAAAAAATCAAAATTTCTCGAAAACCAAAGGAGATAGCGACTTGTAGTCTTTTCCAATCGATTTCTGAGATGATTTGAGCTTGGGGGGTGCGGAACCCAGAGTGTCAGAGGCCAAAACCCGTTTATCGATGATTGATAGGCCAAGAAGAGGATTCAAAGTTTTGAAATTTTCAAAAAATCAAAATTTCTCGAAAACCAAAGGAGATAGCGACTTGTAGTCTTTTCCAATCGATTTCTGAGATGATTTGAGCTTGGGAGGTGCGGAACCCAGAGTGTCAGAGGCCAAAACCCGTTTATCGATGATTGATAGGCCAAGAAGAGGATTCAAAGTTTTGAAATTTTCAAAAAATCAAAATTTCTCGAAAACCAAAGGAGATAGCGACTTGTAGTCTTTTCCAATCGATTTCTGAGATGATTTGAGCTTGGGAGGTGCGGAACCCAGAGTGTCAGAGGCCAAAACCCGTTTATCGATGATTGATAGGCCAAGAAGAGGATTCAAAGTTTTGAAATTTTCAAAAAATCAAAATTTCTCGAAAACCAAAGGAGATAGCGACTTGTAGTCTTTTCCAATCGATTTCTGAGATGATTTGAGCTTGGGAGGTGCGGAACCCAGAGTGTCAGAGGCCAAAACCCGTTTATCGATGATTGATAGGCCAAGAAGAGGATTCAAAGTTTTGAAATTTTCAAAAAATCAAAATTTCTCGAAAACCAAAGGAGATAGCGACTTGTAGTCTTTTCCAATCGATTTCTGAGATGATTTGAGCTTGGGAGGTGCGGAACCCAGAGTGTCAGAGGCCAAAACCCGTTTATCGATGATTGATAGGCCAAGAAGAGGATTCAAAGTTTTGAAATTTTCAAAAAATCAAAATTTCTCGAAAACCAAAGGAGATAGCGACTTGTAGTCTTTTCCAATCGATTTCTGAGATGATTTGAGCTTGGGAGGTGCGGAACCCAGAGTGTCAGAGGCCAAAACCCGTTTATCGATGATTGATAGGCCAAGAAGAGGATTCAAAGTTTTGAAATTTTCAAAAAATCAAAATTTCTCGAAAACCAAAGGAGATAGCGACTTGTAGTCTTTTCCAATCGATTTCTGAGATGATTTGAGCTTGGGTGGTGCGGAACCCAGAGTGTGAGAGGCCAAAACCCGTTTATCGATGATTGATAGGCCAAGAAGAGGATTCAAAGTTTTGAAATTTTCAAAAAATCAAAATTTCTCGAAAACCAAAGGAGATAGCGACTTCTAGTCTTTTCCAATCGATTTCCAAGATGATTTGAGTTTGGGAGGTCTGAAACCCAGAGTCTGGCACGCCCGGAACATATTTTCCGATGATTTGTTCAAAACAAAAGGCTCCAACTACACGTAAACCGCGCGTAGTTTGATTCAAATAAGAAAATAACATCCTCGTAGTCATGGAAATCATTGATCGATTCATCGATCAATCGGGAGGCGAATAAAAAGTTGACAATCAATGCAATCATTCATTGTCAATCAACTTTATGATAAAGGATTATTGCTGGGGCTGTCACCACAATTGTCGCATTCCATGTTGCCTCAATCGTGTTCAATATTGCCTCCTTTCCATAACAAATTCAATATGAAACCTGAATCCCTTCACGACAGTATATAACTTCACGTTATTATGGTGGCAGTCTTTCATATTATTGGCTGAATAACGAAAAATTCTCATGGTCACCATTCAAATGTTTATTACCTGCTATTGTTTTACAAAACCGTGTACTTACCATGGGTACCGCAAGAATTAACATAGCAGAACAAGTGACTGCACTCATTCCAGTGTAATCTGATAAAACTCCAGCTGCTATGGCTCCCGCAATACCTCCCACATCAAATAAAGTTGATAAGTCAGCACTCAAAGTTGCACTATAAGTTGCATCTTATACGAAAAAAAAATAAAAAAAACAATAGTAATAAGAAGTGATATAAGTACTTCAAATTTCGTATAAAAGAGATCAGGTCAGTTCTCCAGTACCTCTCCTTATTTTTCACTATTTACTGAGGAGACCCATCAATTGAATACGAATCAATTTTACTTACTTGAAGAGCTAATATAGAGTGGCAGCCAGTATAAAAATGTGTAGCTCACAAGTTTTGAAAAGAATAATGAACACGCGTACTCCACTACTCCAGGAATTTTCATTGCTCCAGTAAATCCAATTGCTTGCTCATTACCAGAACTGTGACTACGTCTATTTCCTGGCAGCATTGGGCTCGTTTCAGATTGAATACTGGCAGTTTCCTTTCAAAAAAAAAAATGCAAACAATTTTAAAACTAGAATTAACAAATTTTCCATCATCCAGTATTGGGATATGAACTTATTGGACACAAACTATCAATTAAATAATGTTAATAACATGCACTTACAAAATGGTCAACATGTTGATGCCAACTACCACGATGGATGATCTGCTAGATGCAATGAAAGTAAAATAAACTAGCTATATTAATAAAAAATTCAACGATGAAAAAAAAAAGTCTGTGATTAATTCTAGGGATCGAAAAATTACGTGGGTTAAATGATAAATTATTCTGGAAAGTTTGGGTTTGTCCCGCTCTCATCTCTGATTGTACTCACGTCATCAGTTTGTACCCGTTGAATATCATTGTCTTCACTAGATACACCTTCGTCTGAACTAGTCGCATTTAATCTTTTGTATCTGAGTGAATTGGGTATCAGACAATCCACATCTTGAGGATGTGGAGCTAGGAATAAAAATATTATAAAACCAGCGATGGCTATTATAACACCAGGAATCATGAAACTCAGTCCCCAATTTGTTTCTACGTATTCAGCTGCTATCAAACTTCCTAAAATATTTCCCAACGATGTATGAGAATTCCAAATACCAAATATCAAACCCCTTTTGCCTTTTTCAAACCAATTTCCTATTACTGTTACTACTCCAGGCCATCCTGTTGTTTGAAATACGCCACCCATTGCCTAGAAAGTATATTTGATTATATTGAATAGAAAATAAATTTTATTAATCACGAGTTATTAAACTTTTTGACTACCTGGACCAGAATAAAATACCAGAGATTGTGAATGTTGTATGGCTTAGCAATGCCCAGTAAATAGCTACATATCCCCGATAGAATCATTCCCAGAGATAAGAAGTACCTGAGATTTACTCTTTCAGCTACAAATCCACTGGGAAAATAATCAATACAAATACAATTATTTTGTCTATCATCTTTTGTCTGATATTTAGGCTTACATGAAATCGTCACCTGAGGAACATGGCTGCAGCATAAGCAAATAAAAAGGCTGAGTCCAATGTGCCTAGCAATGCAGGTGCATCAGGGGTATCTAAAAATTGAGGATCAAATTGCAAAATTTACACATCTTTGGAAATATCATTTCCACTAAAAATTTTTTTTTCTCTGAATTATTTTGAATACTGACAACTCAGTATCAGAATAATATCTTTACTTTGTTTCTTTCTATTCTTTTCTCCATGGCTCTGACTGTATGGGATGATTATCTAGCTAATCCGGCTGTTGCCCTATTTCTAAACTCTTGATATATCAATATCAATCAACGCGGACAATGCATACGAGATTATCTGTTATATATTTAGGCTGAGGACAAAGTTATCAAAGTATCAAGGAAAGACTGTTCTCAATCACAACGAATCTTCTATTGGAGCAATTATTGATTCAATGGAATACAATATTAATTTGTTCAGCTAGACAAATTTGAACGTGAGATTTCCCCCCTAAATTCATAATAATAAAAATTCCTCACCGAATGGTGCCCAATCACACCAATTATCCTTATTCTTGTCATCAATTATTATATCTGGTGGTGGTGACAATGAACTGCAGTTGAGATTCAATACATTTTTCACAACAGAAATTGGTTTTCTTGACATATGGTAGCACATATATGCTATGTAAGTGAGTGCTAGAACTCCTCCACGGTGCCATGCCAATTTATTAACTCTTCTATATCGGCAAAATCGTTCAATTGTCCGATAAATTAATGTTATACCCCATGGAGCATCTCCCGATGGTAGTACCATTTTTTTCTCTTATTTTTCACTAAAATTTATGTATTGTTATTTCCAGAATTTCCAGTGTTGTTAATGTTATTTTCCACTGTGTGAAAATTCCATATTCTATCAGCTTATCACTTATTCCAAAGAAAGAATACAAAGCAATGCGTCATGAGTCTGAAATGACAATAAAATTTAGATAAATATCATTAAACAAAGGGCCTCACAAATCAAAATTAACTCACTTGATATCCTATCATTTATTTGTTATTAAAATAAAAATACTTTGATTGCAATCTGCATGATGAGTCGCGTGAGATGAACACAATAAAAAGAATAATTGAAATTAAAATAGATTAAGAGGCCTTTATCAAACGACACATGGACATTCTCTCGCCACGCGCCACAGACATATGTCAAATGTTATTTTTCTCCATTTTTTTCAACATGAGGGAAGATAAATCTACAATATACACCAATAGATGTCACTACAATCATTTTTTTTGGCAATTTAAGGTAGATCACTACTTTACCGAAGAATCAACTTCACATGTTATATGTGGAAAGCGCTAGTATTTGCTGTCTTATTTCAATCTTGATTCTCTCATCTATCTGAAATAATAACTGGTATTGAGAGCTTTGAGAAAAGTGTTTTTATAATAAAAGAGGAAAAAGTGGTGATAAAAAGTATAAATTAATTCTTTTGACAAAATGGCTGACCACAGAGAACGAGACTCTTATTACACACAGAATGATCCCCGTTCTAAAAATGATGATCCACCGAATTCACGTTTATTCGTTATTTGTCACAAGAGTCTGGAGGAAGATGATGTCAGAAAAGCATTTGACAAGTTTGGAAAAATCGAAGATATATGGGTGGTCAAAGATCGCAATACGGGTGAAAATAAAGGTAATTTTTTTACACATTCTTTCTTTTTTTTTTATCAGATGTTACCTGTGAATTATTAACCCAAGTGTTTCTTCAATCAATACATGGCCATTTATTATTATTATTTACTGTTTTTTCAATAGGAGTAACATACATAAAATTTTCAAAGACCTCTGAAGCGGCATTTGCACTTGAAGAAATGAATGGAAAGATGCTGGGATCAATAGGACGTCCTATCAAAGTTATGATTGCATCAAAGTAAGAAATTATTTATCAATAGAGTGATAATTACATCAATCTATACAAATATTCCTGCGCAGTCTGGGGCAAAACATTTTTGCGACCTTTTTTCTCTATTTACATTTCCAAAAACGACTGGAATTAGTGATAATTTTGGGTTTCTTTTGGCTGAACAAATTAAATAGTTTAGGACTTGGTTATAGTCGATGATAATCATCATTTCTGGCACTGAATTTCATCATTTACCTCGAGAAATGATGGATTAATTCGTGTAGATTTGAATATAGAATATTTGAGTTTTGATCACCTCAATTAGCAAAACGAGAAAATGATCTGTATTTATTAAGAGTAATATATTCTCTTCTCTCTCTCTTAGCCGAGATCAAGGATCAGTTCGTGAGACAAACGAGGAAGAGAGATGGGTACGTCTATTCTGTGTATTACCGAAATCAATGAATGATCATGAGTTACAGAATGAATTCGCTAAATTCGGTCCAATCGAGTACGTAACAGTTGTAAAAGACAGAAATACAAATGAGTCAAAAGGCTTCGGTTACGTGAAATTTAAAAAAGTATCGAGTGCAGCAAGAGCCTTTGAGGAATGCGATAGAAAATACAAGGCTGTATTTGCTGAGCCAAAGAGGCCAAAACCAGATCACTCTGATAATAAATACAATAATGGAATGTCAATGCCGTATGATAATATTGGTAATAATTACGGTACATCAAATTTTGGTAAAAGTGCAATTGGCCTTGAAATTGCAACAAATTATCAAAATCCAGAGGGTTATACTCGACTTCAAGTCATAGCACATCCGGCACTCAATCAAGATCAACTCTGGAAGTTATTTGATATAGTACCCGGTCTGGATTATTGCCATTTGAAGACAGATGTCAGATACAGAATGCCGCGTGGACAGGCAACAGTTGTTTATTCGCATCCAAGCGCTGCTGCATATGCCAGAGAAAAATTTCATGGATTTGAATATCCACCTGGCCATCGTATGATCGTTAAGCCTGATATGGCTGGTGTGACACAGCAAAAAAATACTGTTAAACCAGGTGGTTCCAGTTTAACCGGTATAAATACGAGAACAGATCTGGTACACCTAGCGGAAACAATTGCACAAGCTACGTCGTTAATACAGGCTGCTGGACTAACGGCACCAAGTTAGTTTTTTTGTTTTTTTTTTACCTTCGTTATAACATATAACAAGTGATGTCAGACGGGAATAATTGACATAATCGAGAACCAATGGAGAAATTAAAGAGCCATCCATAAATTGGGTGAGGTTTTTAGGGGCGGGAGGGGTCCGACAGATCTTTAGTTCACTCTGCGTGGGGGAAAAGGAGAGAGGCTTCCCATATTTCTTACGTAATCTTATAAATTAAGCCTAGGGGTGAGTGAAGTATGAGGGTGAATCGTGCACATTATCGTGATCATCCTCTTTTTGATTATCTGGAAATATCTTCCATTCTTTTGTGAGAAAATATTGCGTAAGAGGTGGAGGAAGGGGTCCCAACAATCTTACGTTGCTCCATACAGAGGGAGGGAGTCGAGAGATTTGGAAAATTGCCTCACGTAATTTATGGATGGCCCGTTACGTACATAAAGTAGATAAATTAATAGCGTCAAACCAGTCGCGTTACGAGAGTTAAAAAAATAATTTTTAAATAACTTCAGATTTGGAGCACACAATCTCATTGAAACTACCACCAGTACAGCCGATGGCTAGTATAGATGCTGAAGTTGAAAAGAGATGCTTCATCGTGTGTGGACCACCTGTGCCTCCCATCTATGCGATGAAGGATGCTTTTTGCAGATTTGGTAATCTCATTGACGTCTACATGCTTCCAGGAAAAAATTGTGGATATGCAAAATATGCGAGCATTGAAAGTGCGAATAAAGCTATCGAGGTAATTATAAAAAATGCATTCTATACTCTGTGTTATTGAGCATGATTGATTTTGTTTTTTGAATATCTGATATATCTTGATTATGATTATTCGATTACAGATACTTCATGGTCAAGAGATTTGTGGTTCTCGATTGAAAGTTTTGGAAGCTGAGGAGCGTAATGACGATCGCCGTAAACGTCTGCGAATGGATGAAGAGGAACATTGAAGAGTCAACAGCTTTATTATTGTTTAGTGTGTCAAGTAAGTGAAAGAATATAATATTGAAAAACTGAACCAAACAACGACTATATTCTATCGACAAATTGAGGAAGAAAAATGTGTAGCGAGAGAAAAGAAGAATTTACATAATTTTTTTTTTTTGTATTTATCTTCACAGACTGACTGGTTAAACACAAGCTGGACGCACGCAACAATGAGACTATAAAGATATCCATAATAACAATAATTTTTAAGACTCACTTGACCTCCGTCGGACCAGCAACAGAGGAAAATTATCTACAACAAATATTTACTACTCTAAAAAAAAAAAAATTTTCGCATATTTTTTCATTCCTCCACATATTCAACTTGAGAAACTTCAACGTCACATCACATTTTCTTATTTCTACACTTGGAACACTTACATCCATTGTATTTCTAGTTTGTTCAGTAAATAGGCCTGTGCGAAGACTGATTTATTTTTTAATTATCTCTTATAGATTTTGTTTACATAAAACAAAAACAAAGAAAGAAAACTGTCTTGATAGTTTGTTGGTCATTAAATCACAAAAATGGGAAAAAAGTGAAGAAAATCCAAAATATATTTTTATACAGCCAAAAACAGACCGGCAGAGTAGGTGGGAACTAAATTAACAATCAGATTGAGTGAAAAAAAAATGAGAAATACAAATTATAAAGACGAAGAAGATTTTTTTGTTAAAACGTTACATTGTTCGCACAGGCTCTAGCCTGTGTTTTAAATGTATCTTTTATTTATTCTATAAACTCAATTCATGTGGCCTTTGAAATCCTCAAATATTGAAATGAGAAATTATGAGTAGAACTTTTGTAGTCGAATATATTACGAAGCTATAGAAAGGTTACTGAATTCAAACAGACACATTATTCATTACATTCATTTAGTTTCTTCCAAAATGGGACAATTCAAAAAGTGATAAACTGATGTATATGTTTTGCAATCAGTTACTGCATACGAAATTGAAGGGCTTTTGCTCGAGTATCATTCAAGTTGGCGTGCTTAAGGATGTCATGGAGACCTTGAAAAGTATTTTTTTTTGTTCGCCACCCCCACCTTTATAGTATTGATTACGTAGTGGAATTGGTGAAAATTTCAGAATTTTAGAGCTTCTAAATATCTAGATATTAAACAGATAAACCGACAACCATGGCCGAGTGTTTAAAGGCGCTTGGCTGGATGAGAGGGATCCGTGGATGGACTCGGGTTCGAGTCCGACTCTGAGCAATTGGAATTTTTAACTCACTCGGAAACCGTTGAACGGGAGTCTAGACGTCGAGAATCATTGCCGAGAATTGGATCAGAAACCGATCAGACACTCCACCCTCCTCGGAGGTCTGAGAAAATTGAAAAAATTTGGAGATATAGGGAATGATGAGAAAACAATGGGATACCGGGATGAATAAGATATTCCGTATTTATTTTTTCAAAATCTAATTTCAGTTGCTAAGTTGAAATTTTGTCAGATGGGCTCATCTATGTTCCTCTACTAGTAAAACGAAAAAAAAAAATTGTAGACATTTTTATCAAACATCCATGACATCCTTGAAAGACCCCTTTCGTTAAACGCTGTAGCTCCAATAATCCAAAAATAAATTCACGAAAAATCTATCAATGTCGGTATATAAGTATTATGGAAGCACATTTTGGTACGGTAATCAGTTCCATCGGTTGATAAGTTTTTGAATTGTGAGAAGGATCGATTTTTTCTTGAATCATTATATCTCAAAAATGATTCATCCGAATTTGCACGAATTTCGCCACACCCTAATCATTCACTCCTGACAAGTGATATCGATTCTAATTCTTCAAAAACATTCGAAATGAATGTATGAATATTTTTAATATTGGAAGTAAAATGAGCATGATTGAAATTCATTGGCAAACAATAACTCCGTAAGTGGAAACAATAATTTTTGGCAAATATGAATAAAGACTCCACCACCTCCGATTCTATTGTGACTTCGTGACCTTGAAATATACGTTATATGGATGATATCTGTAAAATATTAAGTGTCGGAAACGAGTATTTTGGTTGTTATGGCTTTATGAATTCGATCTCCGCGATACGCATGTTTACAGTTCGACAGATGTATTCATACTAACACCTCACTACTGACCACAGGAGGACTCACTTGTACGCTCCCATGGGTATGTCACGTGCTCCGACAAATTCCTCCGAACAATAGCCTGACTAAAGTAAACAAACCTATTTTTAGATTACTAAGTCGCTTTCCGACGCTCAATAACAATGTAAGAATTGAATTCCAGACGAAAATTTTTAATTTATTAAGTGAAACCATTAAAAATTTCTGGTGGAGTCTTTACTCATATTTGCCTAATTTTTTTGTTCATTATACGATAGAGGGTATTACACTCTTGACATTTCTAAACTTGACTGTAACTGGAATGTTGACATGATGAAATGAAAATACATAAATCTTTTCTCAAATAATCATCAATAATCATTTATTTGGATTAATTAATGATATTTAAAAGATTATATTTCTTCTCAATTTTCAGGATATGTGATGAACATGAAGTACCTGATGGCAACTGTGATATTAAGAAGATTTTTTATATTTGATCAATAGAAGGTGAACAACCTTTTGGTAGATATATATCGTTTTCTAAGAAATAAAAAGTTCATTAAAGGCTCAAAGAAAACTACAGATTGATTAAACCTTGGGGAGAAGCGGGTATATTGGAATAAGGGCTTGGAGGACCCTGAATTTGGAGTTTTTAACCCCGTTGTTTTGTAGGCAGCATCAGAGCCTAACCGGAACGATCTTTAACACGATGAAAAAAGCTAAAAAACAATGCAAAAAACGCTGTTATTTCACTTTGCCCAGTTCTTCCCTAAACAATGATTGATTATGACACACGTTATAGTATAGGAATAAATAAAGCTCCATTTACTGATCTGGGTAGGGTGACATTTATTTCAATCCAATTTGCACGGATATACCGCCTTTGGTTCTATTGTGAATGGAGCACGTTTCATTACATATAGACTCTGATCACATTATTTCTGTCCATATAATATTAAATATAATCGAAGGAGAGCCGGCAACCACGTACCCTCTGCGATTGCGCGTAAACTGATAAGTCTGTTGTAGGCCACGATCATGATGTTGACCCTCACTCTCAGTTTCAACTGCGATACGTGCGGATCTAAGTTGTGGATAACTATCCGTTACAATCAGTTTAAAAAAATTATCATTGATATGAATTTCATAAACATATGAATGTTATGGCAGAATGTGCTCTCAGTAAAAAATTTGGATACTTTTCGGAGACGTTTTTGCGGGGGAACAAAAAGAAAAAGTGTATATTGAATACACAAATCTGTTAATCATCAACAGCATTAATAATTACTTGTGAAAAAAATAACAAATATGTCGACGAATGATCAAACGAAAGTGTCAGACTCTGGTTATGCAAATACTTACGACAATAGCCAGTCACGGGGGAGGTCAGTATTTTCATCTATTTTGCTTTGAATAGTTTACCAATGTTTGTATATTCTAGAGGAAATTAATTCCGCTTCATACATTAAATTGCATGATCGATTCTAAGTTTGTTCAACTCATGTTACTGAATGAAAGATTTTCCTTTTACTGCATTAATACATCGATGTTTCAAAAATATTTGTACTCTTTTTGTAATATTAATTACCTCGAGATATTTATTAGAATTGTATTAAAAAGGATATATGTGACGCAGAATATATTTGGTATATTACATTTTTGGCTGAAAATCTATCTGAGATATAATTAATAAACGTATTGAGTAGCGAATTGGTAAAATGGTTTAAGTCGATTTCATCCTAGGGTCAGTTTTTGATGGATATCTTGGAATCTATGGGAGATAGAGACATTTTTATGAGACTTTTTTTGTAGTTCTTATTGTACTCTACAAAAAAGGTTATAATGAAAATTTCGCTATCCCCCTTAGATTCCGAGATATTCATCGAATACTGACGCCAGAATGAAATTGACTTAAACCGTTTTACCAATTCGCTACTGTATTCATCTCCATGTCGGTAGTAAATCACGAGGATGTTTCATGAGTAATTGGAGGAATCCAATTACCCAATTGCTCCAATTATCCATGAAACATCCTCATGACCTGAGATATATTTTAGATATAAGGTTAAATATTTCTATCGGGATATATGTAAAATAAAGGGCCCTTAACACCTTCCTCTTTTCATAGATATACTAAAGAACGAAGTTATAGAATAATTCATTGAATTAAAAGAATAGAACGATTGTTATGAGATGAGTCTTGAGTCGAAATTGGATTGCCATCTTTGGAGCCCACGGGTTTATTCTTGGCGGGTTGGAATAAACCCTCATTATGATAGAGAATCGAAATAGGCCATTGTTCTGGATTATCTTCACCGTGGGAGGGAGGGAGACAGGACTTTCGTGAGGGTGTTGGTAGTGGTATAGGTTTGAGTGGATATAACCCGTTGAGCCGACCACAACAACAAAACTTTCCGACTTGTTTTCCTGATAGTTTTCAACCTTCCCAACTGCATCCTACCTTTCCAATTGAAATCGCTGTCACGTAGGGGTTGGCGAAAATGAGAAAAAAATTAACAAAAAACAAAAGAAAATTCAATCCTATGTCTTCTGGAAAAATTGGAGAACAGCTGGACCAATTTTTCCAAAAAGTTGGATGGAGATGCTTCAATTACATCATTAATGAGCTCGATCGCATCATTCCTTCACGAGATATCGTAAACAAAAATTTTTAATCACCGGCAGATACCCACACACATACATACATCACCTTCAAAATTATCGGGAAGTGTTGTGCAGACCTTGAAACGTGGAGATATGATGAAAAATTGATTTTCGCTCTTCGGAGTGATTACAATAACTTTTCTATCCCAGGATGTTAATAATCTCAACATCCCATTTCGTGATGGCGTCTGATATATTGTAAATACTTGGGTGTACGCAGTGATTAAATAATTACCATCACGAGGCTTCCAATGTGCACTGTTGTGCAATCTTCCCAGTGTCATTGTTTCGTATAAAATGTAAACGATGATGGTTAGAGCAGAGTGGAAAATATCAGCAGACCTCTTAAAAATAGATTACCGTAAATAAATATGGAACTGGTTTCTCTATTCATTGACGATCCTTTCGTCGCTATAACATATATCTACTATTGTTTGTTTCAGTGGTGGAAGTTCTGTTTCACGGAATAGCAACAGGTCTGGGAACAGTGGATACCGTGAAGGTCATCCTGCTAATTGCGGTTACAGGTAATGAATGTATTCAACATTTCAATATACTACCGATTTTTATAATTCAAAAAAATTGATTCCGATCGAAAATATGGTTTATCAAATAGGATAAGAAAAATTCTTGGGCTAGTTTGTTGAGGACAGAGGCTTATGAAGAATGTGTGAGTCTATGGTTTAAGGGAAAATGAGTCCGCGCACAATTTTTTTCTTTTGAATTTATACGCTCAGACCCACACTCAAGACCTGTCAAAAGACTGTTCTGCAGTAGTATTTGATTTTTGTTTGGATTCTGATGTACTAATTAAACCTGAGAAAGCTTTCCTTTTCTTTTCGTTCAAAGTCTAATTTGACATCATATGAGGTACCAAATATAGTAACAAAAACTGAGTTACTTACGGAGGTGGAGAATGAATTAAACAATATGAATCCGCTATGCCGGTCTCTACTACTTTGGCGAATATTATAATGATCAGTGTATTTTTTCTGATTAGTAGTTATGTACGTAGCCGGCACTGCACGTGTACAGCCACGTGCTGTGTCATGTTGTTTGTCGTTATCAAGATCGTTAGAGTAATATTTCCTGGCTGTCGGCACATAGAGGAATCCACTCAAGTAGCTTCAATGGCCTCCTTACATTGTGAGGAAAATAGTTTTGAGATTCTCCAAAGTGATTCATTCTCCGAGAAAAATAACATTTCTTTTATGACTCGTAGGCTTTTGCCCATTCGGCTGTGCACAAGAGCGTCACTGTGGCATGGCGCACGTGCTCAGGCAATTCACTCTCGATATCAAATAATGGAGGATGACGAAAAGGGGAAGAGAGAAATCAGCATATCCGTTGCATCACAATATTCGTGATGAATTTTTTTTTGATGTGTAAACATTTTATCGCTCGCCCCTACCATACTCTGGCTCGGAGTGATTTGGTGTAAATGTGACGGAAGTCTGCAACCGGACATGACACGAACTGCGCTGCTCTTTCAACGCAGTCCCTCGGCTAATGTCGCTAGTGGGGATTACAGACCCGTACGGCGGCGATGAGATGTTTACACATAGATTTCGAGTACTATATGGTTCGCTGATTTTTTTTTACTACCTCCGCTAAAAAAGTTTTGATTCAAAACAATGATTTTTTGAAATTTCAAGGTTGTATAGACCCCTTGAGAGAACGTCGAATTATATTAAAGTATCACAAACGGTATGACCTCACATCAACCTTAGTCTCGTTATGTTAATGGATCATCTCACAGGACCTATATTCATTGTACGTATAGTAACGGTTCTGAGCAAAAGTTGTACGATGAGAAAAGGGAAATAATGACGTGAAAATATAATGAGCGAAAAGAAAGGAATAATTTTCTTGATTATAAATAGATCTCGATCGGGGTCGTTAATGTAAAAGCGTACAGAAAAATGAAGTTTTATTTGTCACTGAATGGTCATAGCAATGAGGTTCTACCACAGCCAATCAGCAAGAGAAGGGAGAAAGAACCAAAAAAGACGAAATCGAAGACGCTGACATCACTGGAAAACGAGCACGGGGAGCTCGTTCAGAAATGCAGTAGCCAACAAAGAGATACAGAAATATACAACAATTTATCCAGCAATTCGAAGCAGGTTTTCAAAAAATCAGGTTGGTTCGCTCGTGGAAAAGAAAATGAACAACGAGCAAATTATTTGAACCAACAATAGTTCGGGCTTGATACCGGTGGGCACTGCTGTGACAAAGAGTTTTTCATTTTATTTTTCATATCTCGAAACATTTTATGAATTTTTCTTTAAAGTCATCTGACGAATCTAATTTAGATGGTAACTGTGTAGATCCCATCTTATCATTCCGACAGGAATTGACCAATGTTCCTCATTAGATTGAGCCTTCGGCTGGAACGTCAAATTTAGGGCTGCGCATGAGACCGTCACTATCGGTCTTGTCTCGTCTCCTCTTGGTTTTTTGAGACGAAACCGAGACGATATTCATCTGCAAAGGAGTCTCAGTGAGAGTCTCGACAAAATTTCTAGTGAAATATTCTGGTCATTCTTTCTGCGTCCTACCCCCCGCCAACAGATTATCCCCTGTAATGGTGCATACGTTTCGTATTCGTCATTGGGCACACTCAATTTCTGTCTGGAAGTTCGCCACAGCCTCTCGGCTACAAACCTTTCTATTGAATATCGAATCACAAATGAATACTGTGTTATTGGATATTGCATATGCCTACACGAATACATAATTATGGTTTTCAAGAAGTACCACATTATTATTATTATTAAATCCATGGAAACAATGATTGTATCCTTGAGTGAATATATTGATTGTTATGATCTTGACTCGGATCTTGATTATGATACTTTTTAGCGCGCTTTTTACTCTTACATCCAGTGGCCCTAACCGCTTAAGCTATAGATAACAAGATAATGAATTGTTGTTATAATATAAACCTATTTTGTATGTCAAATAATTTAACAAGGAGAAGTAGGAACTGTAGAATTGATTGATGCCAAGAAACCAAGCGGGCGCAATGGTAAGGTAAAGTCAACGCTCCCTGAAAAAGATTCGCAAGCTAATCCTCGAAACAATACCAGCTCGAATACCAATGTGAGTATCAAATTGTAATGGACCCTCGTTTGATTCAATTGACATTCCAATGGACAATATTAAACGTTGATTTTTTTTGTCACTAATTATTGAAATTTTCTTAAAAAAAAGGGCGGCTATACCTTGGTCTCACTACATGATGGCCTTGTTCTGTACTCAACGGATTCATTCCAAACATCTCTCGGTTATCCGAAGGATGCTTGGCTAGGAAATTCCTTCATCGATTTTATACATCCCAAGGATCGTGCTGCGTTTGGTGATAAACTTTCTGATGGATATGTTGGTGGTGAACGTGGAAAAGGTTTCACATTTATATTCAAATTGTTCATTTTTGTTGATAGTAATATTAATCGATAAATATATATAATAGATATCGCTGGAAAACAAATGAGCCTATTCTGTCGAATGAAGAAATATTCTGTCGAAAACTCTGGTAGCAAGAGCGCAAAAGATCAAGAAAATGGCATTGGTGCATTGCGGATTGAAGAGAAGGGTCAATGGGCTGCTTCGTATGCTCCATATCATTTGAACCTTGGCTTCAAATATTTCCCTGAACGTGATAGTGGTGAGGAAAAATCAAGAATGCTGTTCCTCGTGATTATGGCTCAACCAGTTTTATCTGCTTATAAAGGTAATGCAAGAACATTCAATTACCATGAACAAGAAATCAATTTTTTGTATGATCTTAGTATGATTGTAGATCTTTGTATATATCATTATTATCAAGCTGAATATATACAAAATTAAATTATTTGAGACGTATTTGGTCTAGTGGTTAGCATGCTGGCCCCATGAACAAGGCGTCTCATGAGCGAGGGTTCGAGTCCCGGTGATGGAAAAATTTTCATCGTCGGAAAACAAACTCATAGCTTGTGGAGTTAGTTATAAGTTAGCTGGAGTAAAGTGCGGATAGGGAATTAGGCTGGGGTACCGCGTAGGTACTGGGACGGGTCGGTAAAAGACCGCTAAGGTCATACCATCTGGCACTACCCAACTACTACTACTACAAAATTTAATTGAAGACATGCCCAATTCAGGATCGGAAAATTATGATACTAAGCTAGATAATAGAGTGATAAAAGTAACAGGGATTTGATGCTATACTTACACTGAATCCATTGTAGGAAATAAATTAACCTTCGTTCGACTGAATGTTTACACAACAGGGTTATCCAGTTCCATCCTATGTAAGGTTCAAAATTATCTCTCAGTTATGTTCAACTTACACCGAATAGTTCACTGAGGGATAACCTGAATGGACTTGTCATCTTTCCTCCTCCACCTCCCCTTCCGTAGCACAACAAAGTGTTATGGATAGTAATCCCTGTCACCTTCAGGAATAGAAAGGAATGGGAAAGTATTTTGGAATATACGACTCGTTATTATTGTCATGAATCATATGGGACAACAAAAGTTGGAACCATATAACAATCCCCACGGAAATTTATGTACAGTCGTCAACATAAGTTCTGTCCACTTTTACCATTGAACTATACGGCTGAGTAGGACAAAACTTCTGTTGAGTGCTGTATATGGTTCGAATTTAACATATTTTAAACACAGGAAATATATGAAATTGGCAGACGAGATATATTTTTTTCCGTATGGGAAGGAAAAAGAAAGCTCTGAAAAGAATAGTCACCACGTGATCATGAGGATCTTTTGGTTCAATTCTACCGGTGGCCCTTTCCCTCTAGATGGTTTTCCTCGAAATATCAAATATGCATTTTAAATAGTTTCTTATCTGTTTTCAGCTCCGGAAGAAACATTAATATCCCCAATATTCTCAACCCGGCATACAGCTACGTGTTGCTTTTCACATGTGGACGATGACATTGTACGATATTTTGGGTATTTACCCCAGGACATGATTGGCCAGTCCGTATTTAATCATTATCATCCTGAAGATCTTCCGTTTTTGAAAGATGTTTATGAAACTGTAAGCATTTTATTTTTTGAATGGACGAAAAAATTGCTCTTGAATATTTGGAAAAATAATGGTGAAAATTTCCGATGGAATGATTGGAAGAATGAAGACAGTCATTCTTTAGAAAAATTTTCATTAATTTTCCATTTTATTACATCTACATATCGATAATTAAATAGGTTGTGAAACTGCAAGGATCATCATTCCGCTCGAAACCGTACAGATTTGCTGTACAAAATGGTGGATACGTTGTACTCGAAACAGAGTGGTCATCATTTATCAATCCCTGGGGAAGGAAACTCGAGTGTATCATAGGTCAACATAAAATATTACGTGGTCCGAGGAATCCAGATATTTTTCAACAACTCCAGAAAGAGCATTATGATTTACTCCCTAATTTGAGTGAAGAGATGCTCAAAGAATCTCAAATTATTCAAGACGAAATTTGTACACTGCTTACCAAGGTGATATTCCGAATCCAAGTTATTTTCAAAAATTTTGCAATTTTTTTTTTCTTCAATAATTATGATTATATTCACTGACAAACAGGGACAATCATAAATTGTACCTATTCTTTTACTTTTACATGAGCCCGTCTCTCTCTTTTTATTCATCTTCTGAGCAGACAATTGAAAAACCATCGGACTGTGATGCGTTGTTGCTGACGAAGAAGAGAAGTGAACTTATATCATTCATTAGCGGAATCAAGGGATCGAAAATGTCGCCAAAATTGGATACATCTATTCCAGTGGACGTTAAAAGTTTTTCGGTGATTATTACCTTTATCTTTATCTGAAATATATCTTACATTCCCTTTTGGCTCAACACATGCGAAATGCTTGTGATAAACGTTAAGAAGACAGAGGGGAGTAAAATTCAAATGTGATGGGAGTCTTTTGGACAATCACAAAAACGAAAAAACTCTTTACGAAACTATCAGTCTTTAAGAAGTGCTACAATATGTCGTTAAAGGGATTAAGAAATCCTTTGTTTCAGGAGCATGACACTGTGATGCTTGGCGAAATTTCACCCCATCACGAGTACTGTGGCAGTAAATCATCGAGTGAAACACCACCAAGCTACAATCAGCTTAACTATAATGAAAAAATTGATAGATTTTTCGATAGCAAGCCACGAGGGAATGCTATGTACGGAAGCGATGAAGACATAACAGATTCATTTTCACCAAATCACAATAAAACTGAAAAAATGGATTATAATCATATATGTAAGACCCGATTATTGATGGTTGTCCTCAGCTTCTGCATTAATACATTACTCCAATATTCACATCTGTTTTTTTTTTTTTTTCTAGCAATGAATAACACACCTAATCATAACAGTGGTGGTAGTGGAAGCGGCGAAAATTTGAGTAGTACTTCAAACCATCAGACGAGTTTTGAGAGTAGGGATGATAGCGGTGATGGAAATGTCAAATCCACGGCACTTGACAGTTGCAAATTGCCGACACTAACAGAAGGATTACTTCATCAACACAATCACGATATGGAAAATCTTATGGTACTCAAACACAAGGAGCGACGGTCAAGCCTAAAAAAAAGTAAGATGAATAAAAACAATAGGATGAAGAACGCGGATCATTCTGCAGAACAAGACAAATTAGCTGGAAAAACTCGAGGAACAAAACGTGCAAGTACTGATCATCGAGGCGATCAGCTTATCAAGGTAACTGGGAACAAAGATTTCTCAATATAGAAATCATATTCTCTATCACAAGAATTTGGGAGAGGGTTTATTTTGTAATTTTTTGTCATTTCCAGTCGTCAAAATATGATGATACACAAAAATACGAACATGAGACCAGGAATCCTACAACTGATAATGTAACAAATCTCAATCAATTACCAACGAATATAAATATGTGGCCGCAAATATCAGTCATACCCCCGCTGCCCATGATCCAGCATCACATCCCGCCAAAGTAATTTGATAGTTATTTTCGAAAAACAGGGGGGAACATTTGTCTTATAATCTAAACTCATTCAATCGTTCCCATTTTGCAGTGCAACATCCCATCAAGCTCCACGATGTTCTCCATTTCCTCAAATGGTACCGGTTTATTATTTACCTATGTCAACAATAAGAGACAATACCATTGATACTACAACTGTACAATCGAGTAATCACTTCCACACCCCTCAACATATACGGCCGAATCAATCCAGTAAATATTTTCTTGATTATTTCCGAAAAGTCTTAATTTAAAAAATAAAAAACACAAATGATATAACGATTCATTCAGGAAGAATCATTGATAGAATGATGAATTTTAATATTTCTTATGCATATGACATTTTACATTTTCACGTTTGCATTTGTTAGACCCGTACACTCCGTCTCCAATGGCAGGAATTGTTTATCCTCCAATTGTAGGAGCGCCTACACCAGCTCCAATAATCTATGCACCATCAATGATCTTGGGGGTACCCACAGTGTCTTTTGGGAATCCACAGCCACGACTTGTACCATCTCCAGTTCATCGAGAAAAAACAGAACAATCGAAATGTCTAGTCAGTCCAGCTACTAGTGTTAAAGCTGAACCTGGTAGTATTTCCAAGAAGGTATTGTTCATCAATTAGTTTGATACTCTTTATGTTGAAACGTGAGATAACGAAGGCCTGGGACCCCGCCGAAAAATCCATTACTTTGGTCCCCTTTGGGATACCCAGACTGTACCCTAGGATGATGAACATTTCCACTATCCAAGAGTCAAGTCGGGGCAACCCAGACTCAAGTCTGGGATTAATCCATCAGGGTTGCCACCACAAAATCTGTCTAGCACAGTGCTGATTTATTCACGAGAATAACTAAACTGAAGCAAAAAAAAAAAAACAATGACTCACTTGTTTTGCATTTCTTGCAGCTACTATCCCCTGGAGATCTTATTTCATCCTGTTTGAGTGTTAATGGCAGTGATTCCAATGCTGTTGGTATTCGGAATCCTGTAAATACAGCACAAAGCTCTCAAATTGAATCGACTGTTGAAGATTCCAGTGATTCAAGTTTCTACGGAAGCTTCTTGAATACAAGCAGTGGAAGTAGTTGCAATCCTCATCCAAGGGGTTTTGAATATGCATTAACGGTAAAATATAGTTAATAGTTATTCTTATATTGAAGGGAACTAATCGAAAATACTCCATCACTGTATCCCTTACTCATGACCACGTAGAGCCCTTGGAAAAGGTGTGATGATAGATTTTCTACCTTAGGAAGAGACGCTCTGCATGTCCACCGATCCATATAGAATCTATGGCACAAAGGATTCACCACAAACAAGTTTGAAGAAAGCTAGTGCACCGTGGATGGGGAGAATCAATATGACATCGAATCAGATTTATCAATACCAACTCAGTCCTGAACCGCTCAAAAATGTACTCAAAAATGATATGAAAATTTTGAATCAATTTCCCCAACCTCTCCACGTAAATGATCAAATGGATCAATTGCATTTGGATCTGGAACTTTCGCGTTTTGGGAGTAAACTAAGTCTGGAAGCAAGTGGTCCATCGGGTGACAGCAATCGGGCCAATGGCAGTGAAAATCGCGCCGATATTGCAACTCAGGTGTGAAATTGAGTGAAATTGTTTTTTCCGTTTTGTCCAATTGATATTATTGATGTTTGATCGTCTGCCATCTCGATATGAATCAAAAATTAGTATTATTGAAAATTTATCCGGGAAATAAACCCAATGAATTCCCCTCTTAATTGAATACATTGTCAACGAGAGGATTTTAATGGATAAATGGGAAACTAAAGTCCCAGTTCGATTTAAAAAATTGTCCGATTCTTAGATATAATTTGCCTTAATGGCAAATTCATACGGATCAAAAAACCAATTAATATAGAATTACTAGAAATCAAGAAAGATCAAATACCTCATGAAATATGATTTTGAATACTATATGGAAACCATCGATGAAATTCAGATGACAATTACATAAAATAGTATGTGTGATAAAAAAAGATTCTGCCAGAATATATGTATGTGGGTTTATATTTTTCCATGTTGATTCGTGTCGGGACCAATAATTGTAATCACCTGATAACTAAATACTCGAGCACATACTCTCTGGATAGCGATAGCATTTATGGAGATATTCTCCTAAGAATAATAGTATATTTCTAACCTAGGGAGGTAAAATAAAGGATCCCTTCCCACGTGCAGAATTATCAGCCGAGCCGAAGGCGAGGTTGATAAGCACGTGGGCAGGGATCCCTTATTTCACCTCCCTAGGTTAGAAATATACTATATGTGCCTGGATGTCAAAAAAAAAAAAAAAAAGAAGAAAAAAACGCTTATATCCAGGTTCGATTCCCACCGGTTAGATTAGTGAGATACTAACTAGTATAAAAAGTCTTGATCAGTCATCACCTGAATAAGTTTCCAACGAAATTTCAGAAAGAGACGTTAAAATAAATGAAAAAACAAAAAAAATGCTTATACGTACGTATATTATGTATACGAGACAGTGAAGCGCGCTGCGCGCGCTGTGTAAGTGTGGATTTTTACTCATTCAAATTTCCCGGGTGAAACCTAACCAACTTCATACCTATTGCCATTGACCAATGAGGAATCAGTCTTACGCGTTTTCGAGATATTTTCGACTCTAACGATGTTCATTTATGTGTATGAGCTTTCTTGAATAGGATCAATCAATTTTCTGTCTTCTTTCAGCAATTTTGATATTTATGTATAAAAAGATGAATAATGACTCAATTTTATTAATAATTCCCATCATTTTACCCGATTTCTCAAGATTTCTCTCATCTATCAGTGAATTGTTGGATCTCAGCTCGAACGGAAGACGATATAGTGTTGATTAGATGAAATCGTCGATGGTTCATTGCACTTTATCAGGTGATGGAAAGTTTGGTTCAGTCAGGTGATGTTGTCCTATCAGGATTGTCCTACAATAACCACCTTTCACCTCCAGTGTTAATTTTATGCTGTAATGGGCACAAGGGTAAGATCAAGGCGGTTGAAATCCCCACACATGGGAGAAGAAATATTGATATTAGAGAATAAAATATTCCGTTGATGAATGACGCGAATGTGATATTTTCAAATCATATTTCATATTTATATTCACAACCAGAAACTTGGAACTTAGATAATTAGTTAATTGTTTCCCTGATACGCCCATCCACACCCATTTGGCCGGCTGGAAGATTCTGGAAAAATGCGAGAGATTTTATTCTTGTACAGAAGAAACTTAGCCAAGTAATTTCGATTCCAAATAGGATGTATGTATATTTATTTTTTCAACAATACCTCAATGTGACAGGACTCTATGCTATCTGCATTCTTGATGTATTTCCGAATGAAAGGAGCTAGTAGCATTGGATCGATCTTTTCTATTCGATTAGAAAATAGGCTTATTACGAGGGCCACGCTCATGGTAACAAGAGCACCGGTGACGGTGTACCACAAATAGCTCAGACGATAAAATGCCCATGGATCCCTCAAGGAAATAATGAAGAAAATTAACTCAATAACTTGTATAATATTTCTGTACACATTCCGATATTGAAGTACTGTAAATACCCTTTGCTTCTATCACTGCTACCAAAGACGGAGTCGGGAGGAACTAGTAGGAGATTTTCAGCTCTCTGGAACCAGTAGTTGCAGCCTTCTGTTGTTACCGGCTTCTCTTCGAAACTGCAGATAATGATTCACTGAGATGAATTGCACCGTAATTATATAGAAAATTTCCCACAGAATTGGACCTATTCTACTAAATTCTATGAAATCATGTCAAAATCTACAAACTCATTCATTTTTAGACATAATCTCACATTTTATGTCATAATTTGTCAAAATCTAACAATTCGATTTTCACGAAAGAACTGAAAAAAATATAAAACATACATTATATGTCCATTTGCTATTGCTGATTGCGCCGAGACGGTCACCCATCCCATGAACCCCAATCCGGAAAGACCACCAAAAAGGGCTCCCTGAAAAAGGTATAATCAGTCGTCATAACAAGATGATGAAGATTGTTTGCATATGAATTTTTTTTTCAGTTACTTTTGCGTTCACCCATGGTAACAGAACTCCAATGGTAAAAATCCCGAGAGATGGTCCGCTATTGATGGCACTCATTGTTATGGAAAGCTGCAATGTATTCACTTATAAAAGATGCAGCCAGGGTTGGAAATTCTACCAGAGTACTTGTCGCAAAAACCCAAAATGCTAGGGACTCTTTTATTTTCTTCTACTTACCTGAAGAACATGAGTGCCAGCTTTTTCCACTACGAAAACAAGGCCGACGCAAATCACTCCAAATACAACGACTATTAGTTTCATTAGTATATCAGCAGTCCTGACGCTGAGCGGATTTGTTCGACAAGGTTTGATAAAGTCTTCTAAAATAACTGCTGCCATGGAGTTTAATCCGGTGGATAGTGAACTAGACATGGAGATATGGGAAAATTCATCAATTTTTGTTTTTACAAATGGAGAATTTAATGTGCAGTACCTCAGAGCAGCACTGAAGACTCCAGCTACGAATAGCCCAGGTACACCCGGAAAACCGCCTAGGATATCCATAACCAGTAGAGGCAATAGCTGATCTTTAGAACCAGCTAGTTTAGTTGTTAATGGGTCACAATCATGATACCAAGCGTGGATGAGCATACCAGCATATCCACAGATTCCAAGAAGTATCATAGCACCAGCAATGAATCCCCACAGAGCCCTACATCAACAGTTTGAGTTCAAATTTTCCAATTAAAAGCAGAAAGTTTGGTGACGACATGATATGCTATTGATCATATCGACATGAATCAACCGTTTTCATTTATTCTTCAGTTTTTTTATTGATGATGTATTTCAATGTTAATAAGTTACCGTTTAGCTTCTTTGAGATTCGGTAGTGACATGTAGCGCTGTAGCATGCTCTGATTGATAGCAGCACTTTGTAGCCAGTGAACGAATCCACCTATGACGAGTGCCCACAGTGTATGGCGGGTTGATGGACTCAAATCGGCACTAAAAATTCCAATTTAGTGAATAAGTTAACTAGTATATAGAAGTCATGCCATCAAATTCTGAACGTTTTCTCATCAATTTGAGTGAAGGACCTCTCATGGTGAGTGATTCATCTTCAGGGGAAAAATCGAATGAACAGCAAGAATTGAGACGCTTGATTGTTTAACAGCACTTGGCACAATGACTCATAAAAGGAATTTAAGGAAGTACATACACTGGTAATTCCAAACGCCCGGAATCGTAGTTTCTTTGAATGACAACTCCAAAACCACCAATATCATGAGTGCCTTTTATGACAATCAACAGCATAGCACCAAACATTATGAATGTCTGAAGGAAATCCGTCCACACTACTGCACGTAATCCTCCCTAATTGAGCAAATTTACCATTTATTTTTCTTCCGATGAGTGTGAGTGAATACTTATAATGTTGAAATTTGATATTTACCACGCAGGTATAGAAAATGCATATGAAGCACACAAATGGGGTGACAATATGAACATTGACTCCAGTCACTGGAAAAAATCATGTGAAAATTCAAAATTGACGTATGTCAACAGCTATAATATAATTTTGAAATCATTACCCTGATTAAAAGCCAATGCTGGCACATAGATGACAATAGGTAACCAGGTCAGCTGAAAATCAAATTTTTCATCTTTATGAAGCAAAACTAGTCTTCTCTTGCCATATCGTTCTGATTCATATACTTACAATACCAACTGTGAAAAGTGCTGACCCTAATAATCGTACTTTTTTATCGAATCTTCTTTCAAGATACTCATATGTGCTAGTCAATCGTAATTCTTGAAATACTGGCAGATAAATACTAGACATTGCAAATCCCAGGAGAATAGTGCCAATTCCAATGAAAAGGTAACTTGTTCCATGTACATAAATTTCAGTAGGTATACCAAGCAGTGAAATTCCAGATATAAAACTAGCGAGGAGACTCAAACTAACCGGAAGTGTGTTCATATTTCTTCCGCCAACTAAATACTCGTCTTCCCCCGTTGATTTTTTTATAAATCCAAAATAAATTCCAATAGCGCCACAAATAACAAGCATTAAACTAAAAACCATGTAATCAATTGTCCCAAAACTTTGCATTGCACTACTAACTTCATCAACCGTGGGCTGACCCGGGACCCAATTAGTCCTCGGAATCTCTTCAGCTGTCATGATGAGATTTTTTTTTCACAAGATTTAGAGATAAAGTTGGCGGGACTCGATATAAGTAATATAATAAAATTAAAAATTTGTTACGAGTAGATGCGCTCTCGAGATGATCCAATACTCATGCTCGTCAGTAAGACACTGTAACACGCTGTATCATTGCAACGATTTTCTCATTAGCTCTCACAAAAGTGTCATTGTAAAATGTCTCTGTTATCATCGAATAAGTGAGTACTGTCACAATTGGATAATATGGCCTAAATTTATGACGGATAGACATATCTCTATTTTTAGTTTCTTCTTCTCGAACGGTTCCCTGTTAATATTGATTCATTTGAATTTAATCATAATGATGTTTTTCTTCCGGTGAAAAAGTTGAAATAGACCCTTTTTGAGAATTAATTGAACAATTTTTGATTTCTTGTCGGCCAGCATTGATTAAAATTCATTAATTAATTGCAGCTAATTGATGAATCTACTAACAAAATTTCATCTTGTACAATCAAGTACTAACCGATTGCATAAGGCCATTTTTTTTAATTAGTGCATTTGTCGGCTAAGTACCTGGGGGTACACGGAGAAAAAAATTCATCGAAAAGTAAAAAGAACATTCCTTAAAAATTAGTGTATTTTGTCAATAAGAAAATAGAATTTTGTCCATCCAGTTTTTTGGAAGGAGTTACCCCCACTCTATCCAACTCCCTATTGAATGCATGTATGTATAATCGTCGTCACGAAATAAAGAACATCGGATCTCTCGAGTCGTGTTACCCCCACTCTGCATAACTCCCATTATATGGGACGAGAAGTGATTAACGTATAACTTTTCAGGGAGAATTATCGTTCTCGGTACCTTAATTTTTTGCTACAGTGATGAATAAAACAAAATAAAAAAGTATATTCGCAAATGTTTTTATTTAAATCAAGAGGAATAAATGTTTTTTTTTTTTCTTCCAAGGAATAAGCATGGTATCGAAGAAATATCAATTGTGATTGGAGGATTAGAAATAAAAATGAATCCGTGTTCCCACAGTCTGAATTATCCCTCGTAAAACTTGGGAACTTCATCCCCCAGAATCAATCGACGTTCTACACCGCACTCTGTAATAATTCCTAGACGAATCACACCTCCACTGCTTCCATCGCGACTCATAGCCAATGCCAAGCCTGAAATATTGTTTATCGATGCATTAGAATGAAGAACAATTTGTTGGAATTATTTTTGGCATATCTTAATTGAATAGAGCTTACTGTTAGTGACAAGTTTAATGCACTCATCCTTGGTCATATTGGGCTTGTAGTTTGCATCAACATATCCATAGATATAGCTGGATCCAGATCCTCCAATAGAAATTGACTGACGTATACACATTCCCCCAATTGGAATGCTGTAAACTTGGCCACCTTTCTGTGCATCCCAACCAGCAACCAAAATTCCAGCAACGAGAGAGTCTCGATAGTTGTAACACATTTCACGAAACACATTTGCTGCCGTTTCAACTTTCGGCTGACAGCCAAGTTCCATTCTGTAAATAAATTAGTGAATATTTAATACAACTTTTCTATCTTAATAAATATCCAGGCCTTGGAGTAATTAAGAGGTTTTTTTTTTCATAGATCATCACTGATTCAATCTGCAAAACTTACTGATGAAATCCTAAATGATAGGAAACGATATCAGCAATAGCCTGTGTATCTGCAGCAGAGCCAGAACGACAGCAATAGATATTATCCGTAATTTTTGTCAGTTTGTCAGCAGTTCTATTGCTAATATATGCTCTGAAATAGAATAAACAAATTAATAAAAAAATAATTCACATTTTTTTCAATGACAACTAAAAAATCAGACTTACCCAGTAGTAGATCTAGAATCTGCTCCAATAATCACTCCCCCATTGAATTCCACTGCCATAATAGATGTCTTTGAAGGAAAAAAAAAGAAGAAAATTGAAGAATAAAATTGGAAGATTGCATTGTCATTCTAACCTCACGTCAGTAATAACTTGGAAAATCATACAAGAAAAAATTAAAAAATTACCCCAGTACTGGCTTCAGCCTGCATCCAGTCACATTCTGCTGATTGATGGAAAACATTCATGTTTTCCGGACGTAAATTGTTGACAATATTCATATTTGATAATAATAACTATGAAAATGACAAAAACCGACACTTCAAAGACTAAATAAACGCCTGTGAGTAAAGATAGAGGTAAGACTCTCTCACCTTATTATAATTTGAGATCACTGTCACCCTCTTATGTCGATTCAAGCAAGTTTTGTGACCTTGAATGGCTCTCCATGGCGCCAACAACAGATGATAATATCATTGCTAATCATCATCATCCCTACATTATCAACCACTGTTTTACCATCTCGCCATCTGCTTGGAAAATTTTTCAACAAGTGGGGGAGAAAAAGGATTTGATTAGTGCCGAGCCAGCAGCACTCCATCATTACGACAACGTCAATATTTCTTGTATACAAAAATCGAAATTCTATGGATCATTCACTTTTTTACGCGTTTTTTTGAATTAAAGTACATTGATTAACTATTGGAAAGTACTGATGGTATATATGGGCATTCAAGATGTCTATCACCTTCCATTCTTCCAATTATAAAATTCTTGGTCTCTAAATAACGAAATTTAATCGGAGTTTAGTGATAATTCGGTGAAAAATGTTGAAAATTTGATTACTGACATAATGAATTAAAAATATAGAATAGTTATTGAGAATGGGGGAATTTTTAGAGCGGATAAAAATGTAGTTTAATAGAATTTCTTAATATAATATAAATCATCCCTCATGCAAAAATTTTTTTACCTTAAAAATATACAAATTTGGAATTAATTTCAATTTAAAATGGTGCAACGAATACTGAGACGTATTTTACTCTCAAATATATCAAATTGTGGTCCGAAATTTATCGGAGTACTGGCACCTCTGGTTGTACCTCCTCTGCACATTTTATTTCTTTATTATTTTTGGAGAGAGTATTCGAGGGATGTCGACAAACAGTATTGCTCGTGCTCTTGCTGGGATACTGTCTTCAAAGGTAAGAAATTATTATTAGTCATTTAAACCTCATAATAACTCATTAAAATTTAATAATGACCACTCGTCATTTATTATCTCAACAGGGTCTTACGAGTCAGGAGTCGCCTCGTACAAGCACATGTACTTCAATGCCACCCCAAATAGTTTAAAAATATGGGCCGCAATAGTAGTGGGAGTTGTGGCATTCTACGAAACATCAAAGTACCTTGCTTCACTGGCATTTCAACGTCGTCTGAGGCTTGGCATGCTGATTCTCTTCATCAGTGCAATATTCTCACACTACTACTCCTGGTGGGTCTATATAAATTACTGGAACGATGATTTTTATTCCCAGTGGTATCATCAGATGTTCTTCTCCATCACTGAATTGATATCCACTATATTAGTCATTCTGCTTGCTGATGCCAAGAGTCCACTTAGAGCTAATAAAGCATTGGTTATCAGTGGAATTGGATTGGTGCATATTTTTGCTGGCAGTTGGGATCAATTCGTTACTAATGTGCTGAGGGGCGAGGGTTACGCTCATCAGGTATATTTCATTATTTGGGATGAGAGAAGATTATTACGAGATGAATTTTCACATTATTTTGAGGATATCTCTGAAACTAAGAGGTTTAGCAAAATTCATCAAAAGACCTTTTTTGTAGAAAATTTTGTGCGCTAGGAAAAAGGTCTCTTGAGATTTTTACCTGAATCCACTAGTTTCAGAGATATTTGCAAAAAAAGTTGAATATAATTGATTTTTACCATTTGACTAAAAAAAACTTTCTCATTTTCTTAAATTTGTTGCAATAAATTTACTTTCAGGTCATTCGTGATTTAGGATTCATGATACCAGACATCCTTCACGTATTAATCCCTATATTGTCCCTGAAATGGTACGACGATGAATTATTACCAGGTGCTGGACTAAAAATTCGAAAAATCAAACGTGAACTGACTTGTGTAATTGGTCTGATGCTCCTGGGCCTCGGTATGTGTTCTGTGCTTTGATCAATTTAATAGTCAACCAGTAATCGAAGTGTTCTTACCAATTTTTTTTAAAAGAAAACCATCTTGTTGTCACATCAGACGAATAAATTATTTTCATATTAAAAAGAGAATCATGAAAGAAAAAATTCTACATTAAATCGTATTTTTACAAGTATTTTAAAGAATTCTGTTGGTCTTCTTTGTATTATGATATTTGTTTTTTTTTTTTCTTTTTAATTTTACCACCAGTGTGCTTCTACCTTTAGATGAATTCACTGTATTATCCATCGGCCTATCAACAACAAGACTGTATTGATTTTTATCTTAGACTGAAATCAGAAGTGAAGTGATAAAACTGGATGATTCAATTACAAAAGAATCTTTATCAAATATTTGTTATTCACTCATCCATTTTTGTCACTTCAATTATGCAATAATTTCAAAAGAATATCAAAATTATTTGATAATTGAGAATTTATGATGAGACTGTAAAAAAAATATTTTCAACATTATTAAATTACTGTTGTAATACTTAAAAATCAAAATCACCCCTATAATCTCATATTTACCAAAAAAATTAAACAAAGTTGATGTCTCCCAAAGCTAGATAATTGCTTGATTCCTAGGATTATGAATTTATGTATTAGAGCATTAGAAATGTTTAGTGATAATAGATATATATATAGAAAATTTGAAGAAATATTGATCTAGATTTCAAAGTGCCTGAATGTGTTACAAATGTATTTTTATTAGTGATTACTAACACTGATCGTTTGATTTATCCTCATTATAAATTAGTCAATCCAATTAATTTTTACATATGGACTGTTTTATACAAAAATGGTTTTTGCCAAAGTGTTAATAATAATTTTATTTGTTTTTTTTTTTATGAATAGACTTTGGATTCTGAGTAAACTAGATTCAAGTGCTAAATCACTGTCAATTAATGAAATTTGAAGTTATTGAATAGAAATAAATAACTGAAAAATCAAAAAAAAATTGCAGTATTAATCAATTATTTGTGAAATTTATTCATCGAATAGTTATTGAAGGTAACAAAAAAGTGCAGCTAAGGTACATCTGGGCAGTAAAGAGGTAAGTAGAGTCGAGGAAGAGAGCGCAGGCTCGAAATCGATCCTTCACACTGGCAAATGCATTTGGCAAATGCCCTCGACCATAAGTACAACCCCCGGACAACGACAAGAAGGCGGCCCAACAACAGTTCAAAATCACCACAGGACAAAGCAACATGGCGCTTGATTTTGCTGCTACATACAAAGTACTTGTTCTTGGGGATTCTAATGTTGGAAAAACATGTATTGTTCATCGTTATTGCGATGAGCGTTACTACGACACTTATATATCAACTATCGGTGAGTCATGGAATTTTTTCATGAGTTGATAATAATTTTAATTAATTTATTCATCGAATTTAATAAATTCAAGTGTTTTTTTTTTGTCTAATTTCAATGAGTTTCGGAGTAATTTTTCTTTTAATTCCAATGTTTCTTTGTTTCCAGGCATTGACTTCAAGCAGAAGATCATAAATCTAGATGGCACACCGATCAAACTACAAATTTGGTGAGAATAAATCATAATTTCTTGCAAGAAGTTGAATTTTTTTCATGGAATACTCTTTTGATAAATTCCTAGAAATTAATTTCTTTCAGCGATATTCACGAAATACTAGACACATTTAATGACTTGATTATTATTCAATTTATTGACAGGGATACTGCCGGTCAAGAACGCTTTAGAACCCTGACCACAGCCTACTATCGAGGAGCAATGGGTATTCTACTGATGTACGATGTCACCAGTCTGGAGAGTTTTAATCATTTGTCCTATTGGCTTCGGAATATTCAAGAAGTAATTTAGCTGTTGAAATTATTTCCTTTTACTTTTATTCGTCCAAATGAAAATATTTTATGATCCCCAGAATGCTTCACCAGACGTTGTAAAGGTTTTAGCGGCGAATAAGTGTGACGCGACGAATCACAGAGCTGTTGAGACAGAACGAGGTCAGAAAATAGCAGATAACTTTGATATGCCTTTCTTCGAAGTATCTTGCAAGGAAAATATCAATATTGAGGATGCTTTTCTAACACTTGCTAGAAGAATACGTGAGCAGAGAGGTCGAAGGGTAAAATTACTCATTTTTTTAATTTTCTCTTTGTCATTTCAATTTCCTCAAAGTTTCTAATTATTATCTCAACATTTCTAATCCCAGGCAAGCTTGTTCGAGGCATCAGAGAGAGAGGGTGAAGATAGCATTATAAAAGCTCAATCGCCATCTCAACAGGGTGACGCTTGGAGATGCTCCTGTTAGCCAGTTACAAGTGGTGAAATTTTTTTAAATAAATTTTTATACACAAGGATTAAAACTCCTAAACCCGAAATATCGCTGACCAAGTAGATTTCATCATTCACTAACAAAAATTAATAATTTTGTTAGAATCCATTCAATTATTATTTATCACAAATTGTTGGCATTCAAATGTGTTTAAAACTGTCGCACAAGTGCATCTCCATCACTAGCCGAATTATAATTAATTTATTTTTTATTAGAGAGGGCCTAATTGCAATTATGATCAGCACAATCAATATACTCGCGATGTATTATATATTAAAATTATTAAAAAAAAAAAAAAAAAAATGAACCAAAGACTTCATCAAGCGCATTGTGATCGACGTCTTGTGAGACAAGGGGTGAAAAAAATTAAAAATAATTTGAGGACCACGAGTTTAATCATTCCCTGTGATGATTAAACAGATTGAGAAGTGAAAATTAATGATAATTTGAAGCATAGACTGCCTGCTCCTTATGCTGGACGCTACTTATATTATGTACTGATTAATGGAGCTGATGTTCGTTGTAAACTTAATGGTAAACAATATTTATATGAAATGTTCCATTTAAACGCCGAGTCAATTAACGCACGATTGATGCTTTATAATGTGCAGTGTAATCATTAACGTGCGTTTGAAAAGAGTATTTCGTAGAAAAATAAATAATTATTGTGTAAAATTCTGTAGTGAATTGATGAAACGTGGAAAATCAACAATTAGTCAATTTTACATTTTGTTGAATGTTGGATTATTTTGGCAATGAGTGGTTTTACGGAAAAATGTCAAGAGACATTTTTTATGGAGAATTTATTTATCTATAAAAAATGTCTTTTAACATTTTCTCCCAAAATCACTCGTTCTCGAGATAAATGGATAATTAACAGAAAAAGTTGGAATTGACTTGATAAGGTTTAGGATTCAATACTGAATTTTATTCGGTAGATAAATAAATATTAGGAGAATGTATTGGAATATCACGCAGCACAATTGTCGATATTTTATTTTTTATTTTTATTAAGAAAATTCATTGATTCAGAACAAAAGAGCTGTCACAATTTGTCTCTCTGATTTATGCTGGCGGAAAACAGATAAAAAGCCTTTATTGTGCCTATAAACGAATATGAAGATTTAGAAGAAAAATTGAAGACAAGAATAAATCATTACTGTTGTACAGGTCATGATTTTTTCTCTTCAAATGCTGTAACAATTTTTTGGAAATATCTGATTGCTTTATTCTTTGATCAAACAGCCAGCGAAGTTGACAAATCAATCGATAATTTTTTTTTTTTTCAATTCAGTTCAGTAGAAAAACACAACAAGTCAATTTTACTTTTGAATAAATCAGTTTTTGGGAAATATCTCGAAATCTGAGAGAGATATCGAAAATTTTCTGAAAATCTTTTTTGTAAATCTCGCGTTTTTCTACAAAAAAGGTCGTCACTAAAATTTTTGTATCTCCCATAGATTCCGAGTTATTCATGAAAAACTGAAGTCTTAAAGTTTATCATTTTACTACGGAATTCAGAATGACGTGATTAAATTCAGAGCTGGTCTCTGGACGCGATGATAATCAGGAACGTCATTCAATCAACTGTACTGCGCCCATTTCGCGAGTATTAGCCGATAAATTAATTATGTAACAAAATTTTATCCAACAATAGATCACAGTGAGGCAATTATAAATGTACAAATTCCTGATAAATACCAAGAAGAGAATTAAAAACAAATAAACAATTGGGTAGTGAAGTATTTGAATTTTACTCCAAAACAGATTTCTTTTGGAAATATCTTGAAATCTAACAGAGATAGAAAGTTTTTGTAAATACCTTTTTTGTGGAGAAAAATGAGATCTACAAAAAAGGTCTCTATAAAAATTCAGATATCTCCCTAAGATTCAGAGATATTCATCAAAAACAATCATGGAGTGAAGTGAATTTATCCTGATTCACATCAGACATCAATCATCGGTTTTTTCCCCCTATTTATAGATCTTTCCCATCTCAATTGATCGATGATGACGATTGAGAAATTTCGTATTAACATTTTAGTATTAAATAGTTGATAAAATTGTAGGAAATACTTTGATGTTTTTAGTCGATAATAAATAAATGCACACTTTTTACCTAAAATGTTTCTACAATATAAAATGATTATCTTTTTTACTTATCTTTTGTCCTCGAGAAGTCTGTAAACATGATTATATCTTCATACGAATTTATTATCTAGTGGTTAAAAGGACTGATACACATTTTATACAAAAAACACGTTTGTGATTTGAACAGACGAATGAGGTACACTTGCTGCACGTTGCTGTTGTCTTAAGATCACAGCTTCTTGGGCAGAATGAGCAACGTCCCCTCTTTCGTTTTGCTGATGGTGTTGATACGTTCACATCGTTGGGCCAATCCATGAAGTGGATGCCAGACATTTCCTGATAACATAATTTGGAATTTTTTTTTTTCATACGAAATAGAAGAAAATTTGGAATAGAGTCAATTTCTTTTTTCTTTCTAACGAGGAAAATTATATTTTTATTCTTTTTTTTTTCTTTCAAAATTTACAATATTTATCATTATTTGTTTTTGGTGGGGGGTCAATTGTTAAGGGAGTTGTTTTCTTTTCAGACGTCCATCAGAAGTTGAGGGTGAATGAATCCTTACCATTTCTTGGACCTCCACTTCTGGCTCCACAATTGTTCTAGTATTTGACTCTATTTTACGTTTTTTTTTATCATCAATATTGTTTACGTATTCATCGTCTTTTGGAAGTTGTTCAAGGATCACTGAAGATTGACTAGAAACAGGAATTGAAGATTGATATATTAAATTTTCACATCTCGTTAAACATTGAATTATGTTGATAACGATTAATTTCAGGAGAAAATGTGAAAAGTCATTTTTTGTTTGAAATTTCGTAAGCTACAAAAAATGTCTCTTAACATTTTCTCCTAAAACCACTAGTTTCCAAGATAAATCCACAAATAACAAAATTATCAATTAATTTACCTGTTGTTATGAAAGAGAGATTCTTTCTTCATGAACTTATCCTTTGCTCCACAAATTTCATTTGTATTTATCACAGATTTAAAAATATCTATACAACATTTGAGACCATCAACTGGAATTTCTCCTTTGATTGTGTCTTCATTAAAAGGTTTTGTCTGAATGTGTTCTAATGAAATGCAAAAAAAAAAACGCAATTATTACTAGTTAATCATCAAGTACAATTTATAAAATAATTGCACATACTTCTGATCAATTCAGCTCCATTTGCTCTATACTCCAATATCTCCTCATCCTTTCTCTTAATTTCTTTAATCAGAATTTCCTTCTGTCTTCTGAATTCACCAACAGATAGACACAGAGGCATTGTCACCTCTTGCCATAATTCTTGAGGACTACTTTTTACTAAATCAATCTCGTATTTAAATATTCCACCCTCAACTGTTGTTTCTAATTTAATATTCCTCATTGTTACTTCAACAGCTAGTTGAGGAACATTGCTGAGAATTTCAGTGATTATTTCATCAATATCTACGTCTTCTATACTTAATAATGGATTTAATCTCTGTGGATATAAATTAATTATTATTCCAATTATTTATCATCAATAGAATCATAAACAGTGAAATTAATCTCACCTGACACTTGTCAATAATCTCCTCCCTTGAAATAACTTCAATCCACAGTTCAATCAAATTAGTCATCATTATTTTCCACTTGTCATCAATCAATTCACTCGAAATTGTGTAAATCTCTCGGTCCACGTGAATTTCTTTCCACATTTTTCTCAATTTTTATTTTTTTCTTAAACTTTACAACAATTAGATAACCTCTAAAATTTTATTAATTAACGAATTTTCTAATTTCAAATTATGAACAATAAATTACTAAAATAATATTACTATTTCAAATAAATTGTTAAAGTTTATACCGATTATATTCTTAATGTATTGTAAATAATTTTGACATATTTTTATTCTGTATTTTTTTGTCTACCGGCAAAACTATGCAAGTTATCGCGCATGACTGAGTGATGTGAAGGGGGGGGGGGGGGTAGATATGTAGCATTGTGTGAGTAAAGCCAGTATAACAAACAATAACAATGAAAATTTAATGAATTTTATCTCATTTTGAAAATCAGAAAAAAGCAAAAAAAATGGCAAAAGTTTTATCGAATTTTACTCTGTCAATTTCAAGATATTGATTTATTTAATTATTATTTCTTTTAATTTTCCTCGTAACACTGATTTTTTGTGATTAATCACATGTCATGGGTCTTTCCAGGGTCTGAAGACGCAGTTTAAGACACGTCCTGCCTTTGTCATCCACATATTCCTCTGCCAATGGTACGTCGTACATCTGGCATTTCTTTATTGAACTTCCGGATGAGTTTAATTTTATATTCTTCCTAACGTGAATGTTCTTTATGATGTTCTTTGTGTAGGAGGTAATTTTGCTTGTGACGATTGATAACTCGTTGTACTCGGCCTTGATTTTCCGAGTGAATATGTACTCTTGGGTCATGAGTTTCGGTGTTTTGGGTTTTAATATATCGCAGGATACTCCAATGTCTTTTACTAGGACAGCATCTTTCTGGAGTCCACAGCTTCTGTGGAGAATTGATAGAATTATTTTTTTTTTAATTGAATCCAGAGTCTTTATTAAAATATTTCTATCTAATTGAAAGAGAAATCCTGAAAAATGTTGTAAAAAAAGTTGTACCGGAATATAAAAAAAAAATTCCGTGAAAGTGTCACTCCATACCTGTAGCAAGGAAAACCACAACTGGATGAGGAACTAGTCTTCCTAGAAATTTCATTTCTCTTCCCAATGATATGATTGCTAATATTAGCAATTAGACTTAAAGGCCTGCTGTCAGTCAGCGTCAAAAAAAAGCTTCGAGATTTTCCTTTTTCTTCACAGAAATCCATCCGAATGTTTTCCCCTCAATTTTCTCAATTTTATGAGACATTTCATTTGTTTCTCTCTGTAACCTAATTATCAATAACATTAAGGGACTGAAAATTTTCTCTAAAAAATTTGGATAATAACAGAATAATTCGTACGATATTTTTAGTAAATTTCCTAGGTCGTTTTTAATAGGTCGCGGTCGCCTAAATTAGATTGGCGATAGAATTGTACAAGCTCACAAATTCTGCTTCTCACCATTTTTTTAAACACGATAATTATAAAATAAAAAAAGAAATTCTCTCAAATTTTCAGAAACAGCCGCCCACCATCTGGACTACTCTGAATAAATCACATGTACTTGAGTTTCTCCAATTTTGAGCCATCGACGGCAGCACCCATAAATCTCCAGAGAAAAAAAAAATATATTCATAAGATCTGGCACACCAAGGGCTGTCTTTCACATGGGCAACAAACGACAGGCTCCCTTGTAAGCAAGGATTTGAGTCGGGAGTATATTGTACTGCATGGAAAAGTCCAATTCTATTTTTGCCGTGAACCGCATCCACTTCTGAGGGACATAGCCTGGCAACATACAACACCCTGGGGCGAAAAAGCTCACTCTGGTGGCGCTGCTACTTGCCACTGGTCTTCTTCGGCATCAGTTGGCTTCAGTACATCAAGCATCATCGTTTCGCGTAGACGAGATCACGGATTGAAGTGTCTTTGATGAAATTTTCAAGACAAAATTTGGAGTAAAATAATCAAAAACAGTGATTAGTTTTTATTTTTTTTAACTTAATAATAATTACTAGGTTGATAAATAGGGCGTGATAAAGTTTGTGAAATATTGGAAATAGACATGGAAGTGATGGAGACGCATGAGGATAATGACGTCAGCCTTCAGGACAATGACGTGAAAGACGAGATATTGAACAATAATGGAATAGGAGATCATGATGATGACGATGATGAACCAAAGTATGACGAGGAGCAGGAGGTTAAGGAGGATGTTGATATTAAAGTGGAACCTACAGACACTGTACTCGATGAGAATGGGGCAACTGTTGAAGAGACTTATGAAATCACTACAACCAGACGCAAAACCACAACTACGAGGTACAAGATTCAAGAAGTAAGTTTATTTCAATGCCAATGCACCCTTTTTTTTAAAAAAATTTTATTGACTCTTTGTGCTGGAGAATTTTGGATGGTATGATTCAAAGGTTCAAAGCTGCGGTCAGCGGGAAAATCTCGACAGCGCGCGAAATTTGAATGTGATTCAATTAGTCAAGATTTATCTGTTATTAATCAATTGAATTTTGTTCTTGGATCACATGAGTTTTTGTGGGTATTTTATTAGTAACTCCGTTGAGTCAACGAGCAATTAAAGGGAAATTAATGGACCAATAATTCTAGAGGGATGGAGCATATAACTGTCACCATATGGACATCATTCTGATGAATTATGTCGATGACTCTACTTTCTTGTTTATGGATTATCCCCATTTTGGAGTGATTCATTTAACTTGATGATGGGGTTTTGGATGAATTTAGAACACACGGAAATTTTTCGTTTTTTTTTTTTTTGTGATTCCAGGATAGACTGAGAAGTTGTATTATAATAGATAGATTGAGAATCGGTGAATGAAAAAAAAAATTGAAATATAAATTTTTAATTTTGTTGTTTCTCCGAGCCGGCAAAATACTGCCACAAAATTTTTAACGATATGTCGGATAGTTTTTACGTCAATGTCAGAAACGATTTTAGAATCTGGCAGACGTGCACGCTGCCCTCATCGTCGCTTCTTCGATGTTTGTGGAAGACACTGTGGTACATTCGGCAGGTGACACAGAAAGCTATGAAGAAACAGAGTCTTCTGTTGCATCTTTTAGCGATTAATTTTCTTGAGATTGAACTGAAAATATGTATTCATTCAATAATTTTCCTTAATTATATTCCTGTTGATTTGCTTTCGTGTGAAGATTAGTTCAAGATAGTTACAGAGGTATTCAAAGTCGAATGGATTATTTCAGACATTAGTTGAGGTTCTCATTACTGTCTCTCTCACACTTCCAACCAGTCTCACTTCAATCTTTTAAAACTTGACACGAACAGATTCCAAAGACACTAAATTTTTGGCTAACGCTAAATCACATCAGTTTCGATACGCCTGTTTAAGTTTTAGGATTAAATATTGAATAGTTGAATTTACCACGTGGTTTTCACACTGTTAAAAATTTTAATCTGAATTTTCCATACCAAATTCTTGAAATCTTTAACGAGTGACATTTCTACTGAAATTTCAGAAAATTCCAGAATTGAAAAATTATATAATCCATTGATTTTCTCATGAGCGAATGAAAGTTGTAAATTTCAGGGCAATTATTCCGTAGGAATTCAGAAAATCTGGAAAGTTCAGGAGAATATATTCATGAATATCGAATTCATTGAAAATTGAGGTAATTTTGGTACTGAATATTCATGCTCAATTGGAAATCCAAGACATTTCTGAAATTTCAGTGTTACTCCTACTTGAAAATTATAAACCCACTTGGATTTTACCTGAAACTTGAAATTTCATACCCCTTTCTCCTCTAAAGCAAATTAAGTATCACTCTTATGAAAATTACTACCAAATTGTCCATGAAATTTCCATTTTTTTCTAACAGTGCACACCTCAATCTCCCATTCGTCTTTATAAATAATTCAAACTTTCAATATTTTCGTTTCAATTGACTTATTGATGAATCTAGTGTTGTATGTTTGAAAGGAGGAAAGGCAGAATAAGATTGTCGAATTTGAAAATAGCATCGAGGCCGAGCCAGGGGCTTCCGTTTATTTCCAGTGATGTTCCAATCGATTTAATTTGATTCAGAGCATTTTAATAATAGCAACAAAAAATTGAAAGATTGATTGAAATTTTTTTTTCACTTGAATCATTCTAAACGATATTGATTCATAGATTCATTGGCGTCAAGAGGAATGTTAGAATATTTATTAATTCTGACAAAAGTTAGGTTTTCATTCTGGCACTTACAGCACTCATGGTCAAAAGTAATAAATTGATTTCCATTTTGACGAAAGCTTCAACCAGGCAAGCGAAACAATTCTTGGCGCTTATCTTCACCCCTGAAATTCTTTGTAGTTAATGAATCTTGGGAAATTGTGAGGCTGTTGTTGAGCAGATTCATTTCAAAAGATGAGTCGCAATTTATTGTAAACAATAATATAGATGATATCTACCTCCAGCCGTCTGTTTCTCATGGGTAGATGTTACGCAAACATTGATTTAATATTTTTATCTCCTTTTTTTCTTTGAAAATACAAGAGACACATGTGGGTGTTGACTCTACGTCATTCATTTTATGCACATCCACATGTCCAGGATATTTTCTATTTTCAATGAGGTTCAAGGTCATGAGAGTGTCCATTGCGCGTGAAGAAACGTCATACTTGGCAATTGTGAATTGCTCGGCGTCATTGGTGACGTGATGACTCTTGTTGGTGACAAGTTATTTCCAATTTTGTATTTTATTATCTTCTTTATTATTAGAGAGCAATTATATCCATGAAAAATATAAATTAGTTGGCAAAAATGTTTAAGGGTTGATTCACGAAAGGGTCACAGACAGCGCACACCTCCTTGGCAGAGCTTTTGACTTGAATTATGACTGCTTGCTCATGCATGCGGTCTGGACTTCTGATTCTTCGGAGGGAGTCATTATTTTGAGAATAGAATTGGTCTTGAGTTTGTTAAAATTATCTAAATTACGTTCTGACTCTTTTCCTTTGCTTCACGTTCTAAAGACAATGTTCGAACAGATGGTTGTACATCATTTTTCTTTTGTCTCAGAGTTTTTTTTTCTACATCACATTGAATTGATTCAAAGGAACAAGTTGGACAGATCCCTTGCGAAAAAGGAAATTATAGGACTCTGGATTGTCGTCACACTTTGAGTCTTCTCAGGAAACATTGGCAGTTGGTAATGGAGTTGAGGAAACAAATAGAGCATTTAGTTGATGGCTGAGAATGAAACGAGGATGCTTGCTTCGGGACAGTTGCCAGAGAAAAGCCGGCAATATATTATAAACAAGACACTGCTTTATAATCTTAGTATCGAGTGCTGTGGAATAAATATTTCAGTACATCGCTCCTCCAATTTCCTCAACTCATTTTCTAGTAAAATATCATACACTTTACCGAATACTTCTCATTTCGAAAAATAACTACTCATGTAGATCAAAGCCATCAACAGTCGGAAGTCTGTAGTGCAATGATGGGCTGGGTGTTGGTGTATCATAAGACATCGAACATCAATCGTAGGCTGGCCTGTAAAGAAACGGCGCGACGCCGGAGCAAACGACGGACAAACGAGCGCGAACAACGTTAACATTTTGCTTGATTTTCGTACCGACAAAGAGCTAGGCCAATTTGCTGTGCGGTTCATTAATTGAGAACAGAAAGCTGCAGTTGTCTTTGATGGATTCACCTCATGTAATATTTCAAGATACTGCAAATTTTACTCAGCATATGAACCCCTTGCAAAATGTTGATCCATGCTTTCTCATGGATTGTAAGACACAACTATCACGCCGTCAGGGCGTCTCAATTAGTGAAGGAAAAGCAAAGTCGGTCGATGGTTTACCGCTACGCTTCACAGTCACTGGTTAATCCTAACTCTTACTATCCAAAAATAGATTATCCACGTTGTTTATACATTGGGACTATATCCAATGTGACGGATTTTCCACCCGGCAAGCCACTGGAAATTACTAATAGACTGATAACTCTTTCACCTGCCTGATCATCATGACATATGACGTTTCACTGTTGTCAGATGTTGGTCTTTCGATTAAACAGGAAGGGAGTTGAGATTGTTTGGAAGATTGAGAGAAAAAATAGGAGTATGGCTCCTACACATCGCAGATTCATCATAAACAAACTTGCTTTGGTGAACATGAATTGATAGCTGTCGTTTGGTGCCTATCCAGAACCTTTAAACAGGAAGTAGCTGTAAGTGATCCCTATTACTGAACACTAAGTGAGATCTGTGGTAGGATTTTGGTGGAAACTCAAGTAGAACGACCAGCGGGATGGAAATACCATCAGTACGTAAGTGAATACGTGTGTTAAAGTCCAACGAGAGTAACTCGATGATCGTCGGTCTTAACGTCAGCCTTAATGGCGTATGGTGACCAATATAATGTATAACGAAGTGTCGCCAGCTGTTTCGAACGTATCGAAAGGTTTTTTTTTACTGTCTAATGCTAATGTTCCTTATCCCCTTTTGGATTGAAGATAGTGCTATTGTCATCAGGGGCTTGACTGTAGGCTATCCACTGAGGGATAATTGCTGAAGCGTCTTCTTGGAATTAAGGGCTTGTCATTAATTTATATACATCATTCCTAAAACTCTACATTTGTTTATCTATCACACGGGAAAGAGATTTACTTTGTTCTACCTAGAAATTAGTTTAATAATGAGAGTGGTGCACGTGTCTAAATCTCAACAATTCATGTGTCAATGCTCCCAAACTGTGTTGAGAGAAAAAAAAAAGTTGAGTGTGTTTCACGGCTTTCAAAAATAAAGATATTTCAACGCTTCCATCTACTGTATTTTTAATTCCTCACACACTATTATGTGTTGCTCCTTTTGTGAAGATCCACTGGGCATCCAGTGTATTTTTTTTTTTCTCTTGGTGTATATTTCTCAGAAGAAAAGTCCTGACTCCGTTGTAAATTTTGTTTTGTATGATGATCACTTCCTCACTTTGTTCTTTGATTCCCTTATTCTTTCATCTCTTTAGTTATATACTCTTGAAATATCCAAGAACACGAGCTTCGAGTGCCCCATGATTTTTCATTCATGGATAACATGTTGGCTGCCAAGAGAGGGCGCATCTCTTGGAGCAAGACGCATCCAACCGTCACGAATATGTTAAACTCACGTCAGTATCACAGACAAGTACGACATGGAGCTTTTAGCTCTGGTGATTCCTGTCTCTTTGTCCTCCTTTTTCCCCTCTCATGTTTTTCCTCAGCCCACACATTTTGCAATTATGTCTCTACAATGTCATAATGTCTTAATATGATGCCTGACAGAATCAAAGACCATCAAACTTTTTGATGATAATCAAGTGAATTATTTATTCATTTTAAATGAATTTTTTTCCCAACAAATCGGAGTAAATTAACTGCAACGAAATACTCTACAAATGTAATGTCGTCAACCTTGAGCAAATACAGCTCCTCCATCAGTCTCTTTTCTCTCTTCTTTTTTTTTTTTCTCATGTATATTTCACAGATAGTGGAGGCCTGCTAAATGGTCTATAAATTTAACCTCGTTTGCGCCTCCACAGAGTCACGATCTTGCGTTAATTCTCATTTGAAGTTGCGAAGGACATGACCCACTGCGATTTCATCTACTCATTGTGTATGTGTCAACTCATTTCTCCGACTATCCAATACCAGTGAATGAACAATTGTTCTCATTGGTTTTTATTTTTTATTCAAGTTGTAATTAACATTTGTTGATTTTAATGTTGATTGGATGCATTTTTAAAACGCCATCTGTCAACGAATTCAGTTGGAGACCGATTGAGCTTTTGCAAGCTCTCAAAAATTCACAATGTTTAACGCCATCTAACGAGTCTCCAAGGAACAGTTGATTTGATTATAAATTATCCTCGGATTCTGTATGCAGATATCTGACGTTTAAAATATTGAGCAAAAAAAGGCCCTTTGTTCTCTTTTCTCAACCAAAATTAATCATTTGATTTTACTTCCTCTTTGTCATTATTACAAACAACATCCAAATGTTGCAACATAATTTTCATTTATTTTCATTGAAATATTGTATAGAAAGAGCCAAGTGAAAATACGTATTTGCTAAGAACTTGACCAGTTATCTTTCTACAAGACTTATAAACAACTTGAAACATGCTTCTGGGGTATCCAAAATAACTGATCGCATACGTAAGCGTGAATCATGATATTTCTCTCCACAAATCAACGAGAGAGACTGATATTCATCTCAAGATAAAACAAAAACTATGAATTTTATTCAAATTTGGATGATAGGCACGTGTGGCTCTTATTCACCGAAAACTTGGAAGATTCTGTATGAAGACAGTTTCCACGAGTTGTCTCCCTGGGACCTTTGATCAATAACAATTGGCCATTGCCAATGGCACATTGACACTTGGAGGACAACACCTGAATAATTGAGATTATTGATATAAATTGATATAGGTCCATCCATTGGCCTCTTACATAAACGGAAGGCTTGAACGCTGCCAAATATTATTTCTGCATTAGCAAACAAACGTTTGCTGGGGTGCAAAATTTTCCATTTCGCATGTGGATTCATTCAAAATCATGATGAACGAGGTCAGTTATGCAGAAATCAAGGGATTACGATATCTCGGTACATTCATGTTTATATGAATTTGATGGGTAAACTATCAAATAATTGGAAGTATACATGATGGGGCTCCCTCTCCTCTATTTAGAGTTGTCGTTGGAAACTACCGTGAAACTCTCACGTAGTCATTTTTCACTTTCATTCGTTACGGCTTGTTCCCTACCCCTCCCTGTTTTCCTAATTATATACTATATTCGCAGTATTTCTGGAAACTTGCAGACGCCGTACCGCTGTCAGTTTTCCCATTCCCCTCTCCCATCTCCTGGATTCTCAGTCTCTTCGAGTCCATGCAGTGAACAGTTGTGCTCCCCTGTGCCACTCCAGAAATTTCATATTTATTCCATCATATATCTCCAATTGATGGCTATGTTCAAGTGTTCATTGTTGGGTGAAACAGTGCTGAGTTATTTGTGAATTACTCTTGTGATTGTGGTGATTATAATGAACAAAATGGCAACCACAGAGATTTATCATGATTGGGATTCTCCGTATGAGACAATAACACGAAAAACAACGAGAAAAACAACGAGAACTCTACGTCGTGATATCAAGTCAGCATACAATGGGGTGAGACACAATTACCCTGAAAATTTTTAAAGTTTAGATTAAATTTTAGATTATTTATGATAATTGTGACGAAAGTAGATAAAAATAATTCATATTTTCAAAAGTATTTATTGAACGTAAATTACCTTGAAGATCCACGTGGCAATGTCGTCCAATCATAATAAAATTTAACCACCATTGCTCAATAATTTTAAGTTGAAAGCATTTCTTGCACTCTCTAATGTCTTATCAATCATCGTTGTCGAGACAATTCGCCATTATTTAAAACTGTGTTTATGACATTACCGGCATCTCTCAGTGTGCATGGGTCCTTCATCGCCGTGTTCATATCTCACTGCAGTGTCTCTAATTATACCCCTATTTCTCTGTATTTCTGGAAACATATAACTGCAGACGCGCACACAGAGTAGGCGGTTTCTGCACACTTGTCTCGTAGTCGCATTTTATCCTAGTACTGTGACTGGATCTTCAGTCTGGTGTAGCACATTCGGCAGTGCAGTTAAACAACATCTAATGCCACTTAACCGTTGATAGATTAACGTTATTGTGACGAGGCATGTGTCTCCAGTGTTGATTGGTACCAATATCATCAGGGGTAGCTAAATGTGATCATCTTTGGATATCAGTTGTTCTACACTCGTTGATAGATCATCATCAGTGAAGGATTAAGCACAATGGCAACTACAGAAGTGTTTCAGGATTGGGAGAATCCTTTTGAAACTGTCTCCCAAACATCTCGTAAAACAACTAGGAAAACAACGACAACAACAACTACGAGAAGTAGTCGGCGAGAGATTACTTCACCACCAGTCGACGATGGGGTGAGATGGTGTGATGATCAATCAATTGATTGACAATTCTGTTTATTGATGTAAAGATATTCAATCAAACATGTTTAGCTCATTTTTTCATATACGTTGCATAGACCATCAGAATCTTGTAGGATTGTTGCCAGGCCCTCAAGGTCATTCTGACAGTAATGCTGAAGACTTATGAAAAGATTTAAATAACGCAAAATATGCTAGATACTTCGGACTTGTTTTGTTTATATCCGATATTGGCCAAGAAAGTTGACGTTTTCTTGCTCCCCCTCCTTCTTACTTCCTTGAATATTCATTTTTGTCTCCATTGAGTTTATGGTGTTCTTTGTTACTCCAACATTAGTCCATGAGTCATGGTGAAAGGACAATTGACATCAATGGTTAATTACGTGACTATTATTGAAACTTAGCATTCAACTATGGTTCAGAATTTTTATGCTATTGAAGAATCAATATACATACCTCTTTTGTGATGAAGAGTGTTGGGTTTAGCACAAAGAAAATTTGTGTCTTTTGTCTTTGTTCCTAAAATTGTTTGGATGTTGGGAGCCAGAGAAGGATTTTTCAGCGATATGTCAGAATGTAAAATCACAACTGTGGAGGGGAGGGATAATTTATGGCCTTTGTTATTTGATGGTGAGAATTATCTCTAGAGAGATAAACCTGATTCAACTATTTGCGGATGAAGAGACAACGTCTTGGGAAGACTCTTTTTTTCGGGAAGAATATGTTTCATTAATTAGGGCAAATGGCACCCAACAAGTGTGACAACGTCATAATAGCTATGATATCATCACTTCAGATACTAGTAATGACATCATCATGACTATCAACCATTCAATATCTCGTTTCTTCAGATTCTTTTATTAATTTTTATATGCTAACTAGGAATATTTTAAATTGAAAATTTTTCTCACTCTCTCGATGTTTTGCTCTTTTCGACTCAAGATTTTCATGATTATTAATTCAAAATGAATTATGTTGACAAGTGAATCTCAACTGTCGGTGAAAGTCGATTCCATCTTCACAGTAAAACCACATGTATACCCTCCAACATCACAAAACCCAGTGAATACAACAATGCAGGCAGTCACCATTCACTCACTTGTGGTAGCCTCGTCCAAGTTCCAGTATGATACTTGTATTAGTCCCTCGGTAGTACTCGTTCCAGTAGCTTCATTCTCGCCACTGCTCTGTTGTCACAAATCAAAGTTTTTTCTTCTCAGAGGTACCTTTTTTTTGTGCTTATTGACCCATTGGGTGATTGTTGTCCTTCATTTTGGGTGAGTTAGATGAAAGTTATTTTAGATTTATTGAATTATCTCGATAATGAGTGAATTTAGGATAAAATATCAAGAGACATTTTTTCTTGAAAATTTAATTGTCTACAAAAATGGTCTTTTGACATTTTCTTCTAAAATCACTCGTTCACGAGATAAATGAATAATTATAAAAAATATTGAAATTGATTGATTATAATTTATTACTAAAATGATCACATATTGTTTGACGGTTATCGCACGTGCTTAGTCGATGGGCTTACTCGGTTTGGCTTGACTCAGGTGTAAACGTTGACCGGGAAATTAAAATAGAATTATGTACACGAGAAGATAGGTGATTACTACGCTCGTGAATATTTTCGCCGGGTGTCAGTACTTTGGCACCTTCTCGTGCTTTTAGTTTTACTGTTGTGTATTACTGAGTATATGGGATACGTCAGTTTCATTCATGTTGTCCAAGTCGACTGGGTTATTTAAATGCCAATTAATCCGTTAAATTATTCATTTCTGATGAATTTTTAAATTATATTTCAATCTTTTCATACGTGCGAATTTTTTATTTTCAGACAAAGCTAAAATCCTCAAAATACTAATTCATATTTCCTGATTTTTTTTTGCATTAAAAAATTTTTTTCTTCTCGTGTAACGAGACAAGCACTGCACCGGAACATGAAACGCTAGGATTCACCCGCTAAACTCGGAATGAACGGGTTTTGAGAAGAAAAATTGATATAATATCGCGTGATTATTTTTAATGTGCTTAGTAAATATTCTAGAACGAACATTTCATTTTTTTTTTCCCACTTCCTTCCGGATGAAAGTAATTGAGATGTTTGAAGATTAATAAATGATTGTTATCATAGTGCAATTTTTCATTTTTTGTTGGATAATTTCAACATCGAATTCTCCAATCGTTGAGAACAATGGCATATTTTCCAGGAATTAGACAAATGCACAGTAAAGAGGTGAAAGTAAGAAAAGACGATAGGGTCTGTTAGGTACAGATTGTAACAGGGTTTCATCTAAAATTCCTAGATCTTCGATGCAAGTCGTGTTGACATTTAGAATGACTTTTATTCTCTCACTCTGTCCAACATAATTCTCTATGCGACATACAAACGCATGGTGAAGTAGTTCTTAGGTGCAGCTAGTTCCGTCAATGCATGAATTATTGACATTATTTTCACTTAGATCCTACACTTTTAAAGGAAATAGTGACAGTAAAAAACAGTCCAAAAACTTGAGAGCCAAATTAGAAACATTATCTGCATAATGAATGACTTTACAAGAAAATACCAAAAGACATTTTTTGCTTAAAATTTTCTTTACTACAAAAAAGATCTCTTGACATTTTTGCCTAACATCGATTGTTAACGAGATAATTTAGTGATTATCGTAAATTTTGTTTTAGAATAATTGATTAATTAGACCGAAATAAAAATCTACTTATATTGTGAAAGACACTGACGTCTGATGTCAATAACTGGGGCATTGACGGTGAGTCTGCACTCTTGGGACTGCAGAAGAGACATAAAAAGAAATAAAACAACAACAAACAGATTATCTGGATATCTAGATCATAACAAAGTTTATCGTCAAGTTAATTTCGTACATTTTCCAAGAACTCATGACGAGAGTTTTTAATGATCTTTGAGGGATTTCACAATCACAGAGAATTTTCATACTATTTTCCCTTTAATGATTGTTGAATTTTTTTAAAATTTGTCTAGTCATTGACTGAAGATAAATCCATCGAGTGATGATGAATAGTATGAAAATTGCGCATCAAGTGGATTGGAATTTTGTGATAATGCAGGAAAACAGTTTATCAATTTGTTGTATGACATAAAAAGACATTTCTGCACCATGTGACTTAGATTAATCATAAGATTACTAAAGAATCCGTGTCTTCGTGTGTCTGTCTGCCAAGTCTTTTGGCCAGTAGTTTCAACATGTATAATGTGTAAGCTGCTTGTCCAACTAGATGACAAAAAAAAAAAGAAAATAATAAATACACCGTTTCACCAATGATTTTTCATCAATTTCCTCTTTCTTCCATTCTGATTATTAATAAATATTGATTTGCATTCTGAGAAAATTCACTCGGCTATTCCTGAATTGTTGTGAAAATGGAAATGGTTAAACCGATAAAATGTGAAAGTCGGTGTTTAAATTAATCGGTATTTTATTTTCGTGAAGAATTGTAAATGAGAATGGAAAAAATTAGGTATTTTTACGATTGTTCAAGAAGAAGGAAATCAACTGTCTTCCATTGTTCTTTATTTCCTTTGAACACTTAGAATGTATCAACTTTGTTAGAAACTAACGCAAAATTCTCACTGAGCATGACAATGACCCAGAAACTATTCCATCGTGGGAATTTAAGGGAAAACTGATGAATTTCATCTGTTTATTTTCTCTGTAATTGAACAATTAATCATTTCTCTTGGTAATTAGAAATTTTTGATTAATAATTGATGAAATTATCAAACAAAAATAATTAATTTTATATTAAAAAATGAATTTTACAAATGAAAATTAATTAAAATCAATAATGATTAGATGCAGAAAATAAATAATAAATTGTTAAAATAATGGTATTTCAAGGGAGTCATCATCAATACGGGCCTAGGTCACGGGCGTCATATCAGCCGTCGTTGTTGGTTGTCGTGGAGTCGGCGCTCTCGATGTGATTCTCTCGGTTATGTTAGTTCACAAGAAGGCCAGTGGCCGCGCTGTTGCTCACTATTAATAATCGAGGCACGAACGATGTCCAAGTATAGACCTTTGGGTGGCTGCCAGACCGAGCGAGGAGGCTTCAGCTATTTTCTGAAACCCCCCTTTCCGCCCAACTGGTGGAAAAAGCCCTCCCCTGATCATCACATCGGCAGCCTCCTCAAGATGAGATTTCTCGATCATGTGATAAATTATCTATTATTTGTTCAGGTCATTTACCATTGTTTGTCTTCTCTGTAAAATTATACTTGAGAAATTCATCCATGGGAGACACTCCAGGATGACCTTGAGAATTGTAGGGAAATTTTTGAGGTTTAGTTAAGGTCATGAAAGTTGTCAAACTGAATTAAATATAACGTGTCGATTAATTCTGTCATTATCTCGAAATTCATCGAGATTAGGAAGAAATGTCAAAAGACCTTTTTTGTAGGTGAAAAAATTCTTCACAAAAAAGATCTCTTGACATTTTCTCGTGGGGTCATTCGTTGTGGAGATAGATATTAAATAAGTTTTCAGTATTTTTTTTTTTTAAATAACGAGAATTATTTACATTCTTCTCTCCCTCGTGTTTCGTTCAATATTTGAAAAGAAAGTGTTTGATTTATTCATCAACTTTATTTCTACTCAAACAAATCTCTATTGACATTTTCACTCTATTAATTATCCACTTGCTCGTCAAATTCAATTGACTGATTCATTGCGGTTATGCATACGGCAATGAGGCATGTTGACATGTATGCATAACCCAGTATAGCTGGTAGGGCATTCCAATCTTATAGCAGGCAGCTGTAGGCACTCGGATGTTAATGCTGTCCGGTAGGTAGCCGAGGGCCAGTGATGATGGATTTAGGCGACACGACAGGTCACGGTGAAGCTCGTCTTGCTATTCTCCCCCGTCAAATACTTGGCGCGTAATGGCGCTTGGTCGAGGACGCGTTCTCTGTACATCCACAGTCCATTTTAAAAAATAACTAGACATCATCTCGAGGTCAAATTTTTACTCGTTCTCACATTGCAAACCCGCTATTAATTAATGATTTAATTTATTCATCAAACTCGTAATGAAATGTTTTAAACAGAACAATTGGATTTTTCACATTTCATATTAAATATCGAATTATCTCGATAATGAGGAATTTTATAAGAAAATTTCAAAAGACATTTTCTATTAAAAATCTATTGCGTAAAAAAAAAACTTTCTCACACGAAAATCGTAGAATTCAACATGTTTCGCCACTTTGCTACTGAAATTACTCATTCAAATTTACCGCCTCTGATACAGAGTAAACGTCAATACATGCGCAAAGTGTCTGCGCACAATTTTCACTCCATAAACCATTTCTCCTAACTCCACTATTATCTTCCAAATTGTATAATTTTTACGCACGATTTTTGTCTGAAAATGATTAAATTCATAATTAAATTATTTATAATAAACAAAGAATAATAATTCTTGACATATACCACTAAAAATATCTCCTCAAACCCTATTGTTTTGAAGTTGAGTTAGTGAGAAGGTATTATACATGGTAAAAGGGCGCTGACGCATCAGTGTGTGCAGGTTTTTCAGTATAATTGACACATGCGTCTGTGAAGTCCAGTGAATAAGTGGTTAAAGTGGGTGAGGTTTATTCTATTTGTTGCCCATTACAACAAATAAAAAAAATCAGGAGATTGTCGTAACCTATTGATTGCCAATTCAATCATTGACATAACAACCGTAAGTTTATGAAATTATTAAGGACAAATGGAGTTGAGATTGTGTGAGACACGCCTGTATCTTCCTGGTGCAGTAATAATGCCAATTTGGCAAGTCTAGTTGTCAATGAAAATCGATACGGTAGTGAACGGGGTCAGAGGGCATCAGCCGGCTTTGACTGTAGCGTTTGTTTCGGAAGAATTAAATTCATCAGTCTTCTCTGTGTCGTCGTCAGTTGATAATCGAACAATTATATACCTATTATTTTTCTTTATCTCGAAGTACTTGGATCGTTTATTTAGGATAAGAACAAGTCTCTCACCTGAATTCCAGGGTTTGTTATCTCATTCTGATGATTTTCATGATGATAATGAGTTTTTAATCAATTTTTTTTTCGAGTTTTGTAGATTTATTAATGAGTTTTTTTAAAAAAAATCGGTTTACAGACATCGGCGTCGCACAAAAAAAGTACCATGACGACGGCAGCCAAACTTTATGGAAAAGATTTGAGTGATTATGATGATGTTGATGTTGATGAGCTACTCTCGCAGCTCACACCAGATGAAATCAATATGTTAGCCAAAGAAGTTGATCCTGATGTGAGTAGATTAATTATTCAGTTAAATTTCAATTTTTTAGAGATATCTCTGGAGTGGAAGGAAATAGCGAAATTTTCATATAGACATTTTTTGTAGCTCTCATTTTTCTCCACAAAAATGGTCTCTATGAAAATTTTTCCATCTCCCTTGGATTCAAAGATATCCATCAAAAACTCAAAAATTTTCTTTTGATAATACAGGACAGTTTCATGCCGCCATCGCAACGTTGTAGTTACGAGTGTGACAAGAGTCCAACGGGGCCTCTGAATCGTAAAAAACTTATTGAGCATATCAACAAACAGGCATTAGAAACACCGGATATTCCAGAACTTAAGCCATACGTACCTGGTGTTGTTAGAGGAAAAAAAGTCAGTGAATTTGTATTTAATTATTCTCTTATTTAGAAATTGAGGGAGAAATATTTACACAATTATTGATTAACAGTGGATCCCACCGTCTAATGACAACATCAAGGAGAAACAGGCTGATGAACAAATTGCTATTGACCTTGGAGAAGAGTACGAACAGGCACTCTCCTCAGCAACTCAGGATGAAATAATTGATTTGGCTGCCATTCTTGGCTTCCACTCAATGATGAATCAGGATCAGTATCATGCATCACTCTTAAATACTGGACAACCAGTTGGTCTTGGATGGGATGGTATAACAAAAGCTAGCCAACCTAAAGTATTTCCTATGGAGCCACCTAATGATACAGATGTCGATGCTTCGATTAAACAAGTTCGTGAGGACGATCCCACACTTCTCGATCTCAATTTGAATAATATAAAAGTACGTTTTTATCTCTATCATCAATATTTTTATAAAAATCTTTCTCAAAAACAAACTTTTTCAAGAAATTTAAGTTGATTATTTGTTAGTGAAAGCGAAATTTTTTATTGGAAAATTGGAATATTTCCTAATCAATTTTTTTATAATTTAATATTTCAGAATATCTCAGAGGAAAAGTTTATTCAACTCTTCGAAGCTCTGGAGGGTAATACACATTTGGAAGCACTTAGTTTAACAAACGTTGGTTTAACTGACAGAACGGCCATGAGATTGGCTGAAGCGATGGAAAAAAATTCAACTCTCAGAGTACTCAAGTATGCTAATATCATCTTTAAAATAATTCATAAATTACAGAATCCTCTAGTGAGCATTTTACCTCAACTAACATATTTTTTCCTTCATATTTACAGTGTCGAAACAAATTTTATTAGCCCTACAGTGATGGTGAGACTCATTCGAGCTCTTTTAAACACAAAATCAATCGAAGAATTCCGTTGTTCGAATCAGGTAAATAATCTTTAAAAATTAAATTTTTTTTTCGACAATTTAATGAATAATTTCTTTCTCATACAATATATATCTTTATGTTTATTACGATAGAGATCGCAGGTGTTGGGTAATAAAATTGAGATGGAAATAACACACTTGGTTGAACAAAATCCCACTCTTTTACGATTGGGTCTTCATCTCGAGTTTAATGATGCTAGACATCGTGTTGCAGCCCATCTACAACGCAATATTGACAGGAGTAAGTACTTTTGTTTTTTTTTCTTTTAAAACATGATAATTCAATTATTTGAATCATTATTTGATAAATGTGAATTTTCTACGGATTAAATTGACTTGTAATTGGGGAAAATTATTTGAATATTTGACGAATACATTTAGTGACAATACTTTGACGTTCCCAGCTTAATTGACCGCTTAATTACACTCTAATTTATTGAATCTATTGTTGTTTAGGGAGCCAGTGTGTAGATTATGGGAGATACAAGTACTGAATTTTTATGAATCGCTTCGTAGTATATCCTAGAGCTTTATCCAATTCATCATTCATTCGATATTATTCATTCGCTTATTTTACGCTTTTTTTTTCTATTTCATCCGTTAGCTGTACAGAGGTAACTATTATCATCCCCTGTGCATTGAGTTTTTATCCCTGCGTATGCCCTAACATTTCCATTTTTTTCCTTTTAATTCTATTATTATAATTGATTTAAAATGAAATGGGTTTTTGATGAATATCTCTGAATCCCATGGAGATGGTGAAATTTTTATAGAGACCTTTTTTGTAGAGAAAAATCGGAGCTACAAAAAAAGTCTTTACAAATATTTCGCCATCTCCTCTAGATTCAGAGATATTTCCAAAAAAAAAGATCTTTCAGTAAAATTGACTCCCTTCGTTTTGGAACAGATGAGTTTTTGATGAATATCTTTGAATCTAATGGAGATAGCGAAATTTTCATGAAAACCTTTTTTGTAGGGAAAAATGAGGGCTACAAAAAAGTCTTGATAAATATTTCCCTATCTCCTCTAGATTCAGAGATAATATCGAAAAACTAATTTGCTCTCAAGCGAAATTGAGTCGGTTGTCTAGCAACATCGTAATTCAGGGGTTAAACTACCAGGAAATCTCTAATGCAATGTTTATTGATGAATAGTCTGTCGTATAGAAGTATTGGCACGTGCGAAGACAGTCGCAATTGGTGCTGGTCCTGATGGTATCACTATCATCGCTGCAGAAACCCCAATTATACCTCAAACTGCTTAATTGTTATTTTTATTTCTACTCAGCTGTGAGTACTTTTATTATCAGGTGTCTGTCAAATTTTAACAGTTTTATTAATTATTTCCTCGCAATTTTTTTGTGCAATAATCTTCTCGTTGTTTTAATTATTATTTATGCTCACAATTTGCAAATTAATTACCCAAAAGACAAATTGACTATATGAAAATATTTTCCTCATTAAAAACAAATGAGAGAGACGAGATTGAGGATTTATATAATGGTACAATATTCACAACACGATTATTTCCCTCAACAGTACGGAAAGATCTAACGTTGCGGCTACAATTCAGATTCTTTAACATGAACCACAGGAAACCCGCCCTAATTCAGTGAAAGGTATCTAAGGGTTAATGAATGACTCCCAATTTTCTGTTAATTGTTTCCATAATAACATGATCATTATATTTTGAGGATATTCAAAGGTTTCTTTGCAATAAAATGGATTTCAAAGAGTCCAAAAAGTGGTAAAAATGGTAATTTGCTTTATGAAGTCTTGTTAAATGTTGAATTATCTCGAAAATGAGGGTTTTAACAAATAAATGTCAAGAGACATTTTTTGTTGGAAATTTTCTGATCTACAAAAAAGGTCTCTTCACATTTTCCTCTAAAATCACTCGCTTTCGAGATAATTGCAAAATTAGCAATAATGTTGAATTGAAATTTTTCAAATTTTTTACTTTGCAACTGAATTTTATTTTACAAATTGTACCACTTGAATATCCTTCAAAGCGAGTGTAATTGCTTCTACATTTTCGATTAACATTCCCATCGTTGGATAAATTGAAAGCTTGAAACTCTACAGAATTGAAAATGTGAAAATCATGATATTCACTCATTTTTAACACTTTGAACTCATCGCACAATTAATTCCATCCCATATCCCATCAAGCATCATGAAGAGGTGATGCATTAATTTACACGCAATCCACCCAACTCCCCCCCATTATTCTAACTCCCGTGAGATATCTCAACTGCACGTACATCTAATGATATGTCGTTTCAACGTAAACGTGACAAATTGCCATAATTCGTTTGAAATTTCTAGTGTTTTTGATACTAATATTTGGGAATGACAATTGTGTATGAATTTTATCAACAAGATGTACCAAAAAAATAACAACTTTTAATATTGATGATTAATTAATTAATTATGAGTGAAGTGGTAAAATGAAACAGAACTTTTCCATCTCGTTAAATTTCAAATTATCTCGATAATGAGTGATTTTAGGAAAAAATTTCAAGATACATTTTTTATTCGAAATTTTCTCATCTACAAAAAAGGTCTCTTGATATTTTCACCTAAAACCACTAATTCCCGAGATAATTGTGAAATTAGAAAAAAACGTAGAATTTAAAGATTTACCACTTTGTCAATAAAATGATTGAAAGTACTTTACACTACTAACAAGTTCAATGGAATTATCAAAATGAAATAAACAACGGATAACATCCGTCGTTGATTTCTAAAGAGTGCTCTTCAACGAAACAAAACACACGGTGGTTAAAAGTAAAATTCGATAATGAAAGAAAAGACGAGATAAAAAAAGTAAATAACGAAGTAGAGAGTATGATGTTTGTTGCAAGCGTAGAATTCGTGTTCGAGGGCGGAATGAAATCACAATAACGCAAAGTGGATTACCACTGGGGAAATACATCACAGACAGGGGAATGTACCACAATAGATCACTCTATCTTTTGCAATGTGATTGTTTTTATATCCTAATGGATTTTAACGATTTCACCATGAGTTTTTGAAACCAATGCCATATACAGATAAAAATATATAAATTGATGATGGATGTATGAAGAGCACTTTGAGGATAATTTGATTGGCATGGCTGTCAGTGATTTGACTCTGTGGATTGCGTTTGCGCTAGATATTTTTTTATTAATCCATTAATTGAATATTTGTTGCAGTACGGCAGTCCCGGCTCGGGGTGGCAACATCTTAATCCGGCTGTTGACTTTTCCAGGTAGGACACATATTTTTTTATCATAAGAATATTCATTGAGCATAATTGCATGAATTTAAAGAGTGAAACAGGATTAATCAATATTTTAATATCACTTTAATTTCAGTTTTTCATGAAAATTTTGGAATCTAATGGAGATGGTGAAATTTTCATAGAGACCTTTTTTGTAGTACTCAATTCGCTCTACAAAAAAAGTCCTTATGAAAATTCCTGTATCTCCTTTAGATTCAAAGATATTCTTTAAAAACTTATCCTCAATCAGAGGATTCATCCTGTTTCATCAATTTCTCATTGAATTTCAATCCTCTTAACTCGCATTGCATAATTTTCCTGCAATTTTCCAATGCAAATAATTGATTAATCGTCTCCTGCACATGTCACGCACCAATCGATAGATCCATTTCTTATTGACTAACAAAACTGCGAAAGTTGGTTCACAAAAAATAATAACGATAGACATTATTAAATTCTCATATACTCATATTTTATGATAACAGCAAATAACAGAGATTGTTGCGTCCAATCCTCTGATTCGTCATCAAACTTTTTTGTATTCATATGACATTTTATTGATATTTCATCCATGTGTTATCCAGAATTCAACTTTTTCATCTACTTTTTATTGCATTTTTACGTCTGTTTGTTTTCTCCTTTCATTGCAACGGAAACGAAATTTTTTTTTTTATCGCAGTAGAATACACTCGATTAGTCATATCGAATAGTATTGCCCACGGGTGTGAATTTATACGGCTATTGGAAAGTTGGTTAAGAATTGAATCAGCTTGCATTGAAACAAACCATTCTCTGCTTATGATTTATTTCGATTTATTTCATTCATCGAGAATTATTGGTTCAAAAGCATTCAACTCTTTGGTATTTTTATTGGGCTTCATTAAAGCTTGTTCTATTTTTTTAGATTAAATAGTTGAAAGTAGAACTCGTAAATTTCATGGTTTAAAGTTGGACCAGTGGATTTGACGCAGCAGAGTCATTTTTTCATCCAAAACCAATATATCTCATCCATCCAAGAAGCCTCGAAATATTCCTCTAATCGCTCAAGCACCGCAAATTCCTTGCAATTGACTGCTAAAATCTTCCTCCTTTTCCACCCAAATAATAGATTTCAAAAAAAAAATCAGCCAGATTCTCTTGAATTCACAGATCGTCAGCTTTGAACAAGAAAGTAATCTCGCAACTTCATACATTGAATTGGTCTAGAAAGTGACGATTGGAACCATGGAAATACTATCAGACCGGATAATTACTGGTTTCAACGTGTCATAATCACAAAGAAGCCTCAATTTTATTAATGTGTCAAGTCACATTAAAAAGAAAATGGGACAATTAGAATTATCGAATATTTCACAAATTATTAACTGAGTATTCAGAGCTTTAATTATTTCACAGAGAATTATGGGCTTTGCTTTTAACGATATTGAAATTTTAATGATTATTATTTTCTTTATATTGACGAAAACCATTTGGGAAAATAATTCATTATTCATTTATTTACCATTTGGGAATTTGAAATTTTTTTTTAACGACGAAAGAGTTTAAACACAAATAGTCATAAAAAAAAATTTGTAGAATATTATTAATGGATTTATTTGAAAATGTATCGGTGAGGCTACAGTTGACTGAAAAACGTCATTTGATAGTGCATGTATGCAATTTATCAAGTACAGTCGATCGCCATCGCTGTTTTATATTTCTTTATTCATCCTTCACTGAATTTTTCATCCATCATGACAACTTTGCTATTGAATTGACGATAAGTCCAAAAAAAATGGACGATACGAATTTACTTTACACACACGCGTATCGAATAGAGAAACACCTTTATGATAGCTTTACACACTGACACACTCAATGTTTGATTCAAGTTTTGCCTGGAGTTATAGATTTTTATCACGTTTTTAGCACAATTTTGTATAGAGTCGTTAAAAGTGATCAAGTCCCTTTTTTTTTTACACTTCAAGTCTCTTTTTATTTTTATTAACTTATTTAATCGACAAATAGCTCTTGAAACTCATACAATTATGTGTCTAATTGCTTCGACTTTGGATTTAAAATTTTTAATCGATAAAAAAAAAATTCAATTGCGTTGACGAGAGGTATTTTCATTGTTTGGAAAAATCGCCAACCCCACGAGATCACCTGCCTAATTTTATTTACGTTTACAGTTACAATAATGATTATAATATATTTAACCACTAAATATTATAATTAATATCGAAATGAATAAATTTTAAATGAATTATTTTAGCATCTGATATGATGATAAATCTGTACATATTGTCTTAAACTTGTCTATTTCATTGGGAATAAGAAACAAAAATAATGAAAAAAAAAAAAAAATTAATTATTATTACTCTAGTGGCATTGCACTTGGACATTGTCGTTTTATTGTCTTGAATGGAGTGAATCATGAGCTCGATGAATGAGTGAATTTGCTTGAGTTGAATTTATAAGAAAAACTGGGTGTATTTTATCTTTTTTTTTTTTTTTTTTCAAATCTCAAAACTCTATTGAAATCACAATTATTCCGTTTTTGTTTGAAATTCTTTCGAAAATTGTGGATTTAATTTTTTTTTCTTGATTTTATGGACCAAAAAAGAATTGAATCGCGATTGGACATGATGATAAAATTAATAGAGAGTACGCGTATGTACGTAAGCAAGACGAAATAATATTTTGCTTGGAAACGAGCTATTGATGGAAATTTTTTTTTTTCTTGCGTTTTTTTCTTTTCTCTTCTCTTTTTTTTTCGTTCTGTTGAAAATCAACATTGTATACTACCGCTGCGCTGTTTCGCTCATCAGCTTCCATTACCATTATATTATAATGAAGTATTATACAATAGCTCGATCATGATTATTATTACGATCATTAAGAGGAAATAATTGGGCAACAATGTATGAAAATTGAACATAAAAATTGGATGAATGGAAGCATGCACACCATGAAAGCCTCGCTGCTAGCCTTTTCTTGTAAGACAGGAATAAAATAAAAAGAAATGTTAAGAAAATGAGAGAGATTAATTATAGAGAACTATTGAAATTACCTCTCACGTATTCCATTTATGATTTCAGTGGTATCAATTTACAGACTTTTATTTTTGTTGAATACCTCGGAATTGAAGAGAGATCGCGAAATTTTCATAGGAACCTTTTTTGTAGCTCTCATTTCCCTCTATAAAAAAAGTCTCTATGAAAATTCGTCTATTTGCCTTAGATTCAAAGATATTCATCAAAAACTTATCTAAAAGTTGAATCGATTCGTCTTATTCACAATAACTCGATGAAAAATAAATCGGTTATTGTAAAATATCTCTGAATTGAAGGGAGATAGCAAAATTGTAATGAAAACCTTTCTTGTAGCTCTCATTTCACTCCACAAAAAAGTTTCTCATAAAAATTTTTCCATCTCCCCTGAATTCAAAGATATCAACGAAAAACGTACTTATTTGCGTATCGATTTTTCATTTTCTCCTTAATTTGAGAACATTTGAGATAACTAGGACATCATGTGGGCTGTCACGCACGACGGCCTTATAGTCAATGCCAGGAATACGTTTTTCGATGATTGATAGGCCAAGAAGAGGATTCAGAGTTTTGAAAATTTCAAAAAATCAAATTTTCTCGAAAACCAAAGGAGATAGCGACTTCTAGCCTTTTCCAATCGATTTCTGAGACGATCTGACCTCATGGGGAGGTCCGGAACCCAGAGCCTTGCACGCCTGGAACTTGTTTTCTGATGATTTGTTCAAATACAAATAGGTCCAACTACACGTGAACTGCGCGTAATTCAATGCAAATAAGAAAATAACATCCTCCTAGTCATGGAAATCATCGATTGATTCATCGACCAATCGGAAGGCGAATAAAAAGTTGACAATCAATACAATCATTCATTGTCAATTAACTTTATGATAAAGGATTCGCGGAAACTTCGAGAAATATTCTCACGTCATGGAGCATTAACAATCGATCGTTAATGTATATATTTTTTTCCTGAATAATGTATATATTTTGTTCGTGTTAATCATGAACTGTTGGCAAGGACCAATCACTGATCCCTAGAGATTAACCCGCGTGTCAAGGGTCGTTAGTGAGATTACGAAATAACCCCTCTGTTACCTATGTACATTTATATCCAAGTAATAATGCTGCCCAGTTCATAGTTACACCATATACTCCATTTTAGAGTGGACGGTACGTGTAAATTCAATTTTCTAAGGCTTTGATCAGCCAATGTCATTTGTCTGTTGCTAATTCTCAAAGTTTCAGTATTTATTACATTTTTGGTACACTAACACTGTGAGAATACATGACAACTATTTTCTCAAGACAATTATCGATTACTGTGATACTGATAAACCAAAATATTCAACCTCCAGCCAAATTTACCTCTAATCCACAGTATTCAATGGTGTATATCGCTGTGAGAATTGGAGGGGTCAGATGAGAAACTCAATTATCAATTTGCATCATGAAACCCAGGGTCGTTAAGCTATATTCGATGCACGAAAGCTTATCCTTGAATCACTTGCGACTGTTCGACCAACAATTTTGTGATCTACTTCGAGATATAGGATAATATTAGTTTGTACTACAATTTTAATAATTTAGGTAATTATCGTTATTCATTATTTGATAAAATTGTTCTTAATTTTTAAAAATTCCTCAATTATCTCGATACTGAGATAATTTAGGAAGAAATGTCATAAAGCATTATATATTGGAAATTTTATTATCTATAAAAAAGTTTTTGGAAAATTTTCTTCTAAAATCAAGCATTCCTGAGATAATTGAACATTTGAGAAAATATGGAAATTCAATAATGACAGTTTGACATTATATTATCATTATATTCAAATTCTCCTCTAATTATCGAAATTCTCCCGAGTACAAGTAGATATTATCGATCCCCAAATGCCTGCTCACGGGTAATATTCAACCCTACCTACGAGGTATGAATATTTAAGGGTTCAAATGGTGTGAGACGTGACGCTTTGAAAATCGTCAATCCCATACCCTCTACACCAGCTCCATTTTCTACGTAGAATAAATAAGTTCCATTAATAATTCCATTGATCCACGTCTTTTCAGTCGAGCCAATTTCTCTCAATTACTCAACTCCTTTGTCTTGAATCTTCCAACTTATCCTTTGTTCTCCAATTTTTCAATACAACAGGCACCAACTGAGGATAATTCTATTAACATCGTGACTCGTGCAAAATTCATATTTCCATTAATTTATTCATTATCGTGAAACTATGAATTAATCAAGGATCGTACATTTACACAGTCATAGAACTGCTGACAACAATGACGTAGACATGCTTCTAGTGTACTTGGTTGGAGCTGAGATGGAGACAAAGACTGTGTTGCGAAGATCCATTTCAATTTGTTGGTGAAACATTGCAAGCACTGGAGTCAGTACCTTCTGGCTGCGGTGGCCTGAGTTGTCTCGTGGATGGAGGAGCAATCTCTGGTCTTTTGATATGTACATGCTAACGTTTGGAACCATAACTTTGGGTATGTGGTGGTGCTTTCAGGAAAGCTCCAACAGTATCAGTATTATATTATTATCAATAGAATATTGAAGTGTAATAGTTAATCATCGGAAAATTTGATGTATTCTGTTATGTTCCTCCCCTCTTCCATCAATCCCAGAGATATTGAGGTACTAAAAAATCTCATCTTGCCTACAATCATCTCCTTCAATTTATTATCACTCGAAACATTTCAACTTTTTTAATAGTTATCCAGTAAATTCCAGCATTGTGTAAATAAATAATGATAGTAACTCTGTGTTTTCCTCAAAGTTACTGAACATTCTGTCCCACTCCAGTTATTCATGCTCCAACTTTTCCACTGGTAAAGAATGATGAATACGAATGAGCCCAAGGGCCATTTGGAGATGTAAGAAATGAATCATTTCCCTCCTTGAGTTTCTTTTCCTATAGTTTGTTTTTACGAGTCTTCATCCATCATTTTACCTCCTTCATATGATATTATTATTTTTTTTTCTCTCTAATGTTGGTTTAACATTTTCGAAAGAGAGAGAGAGAACATGTTTTCACCTAAATAACGTGTTATTTAGAAAATGTTGACGTTGAAAATTTCATGCAAAGTTTTCACGAAATCAAACGCTGGGTGAGCGATAAGCCTGTCCTGAGCCCCCCTACATTTTCACTGCAGGTAATTTCCAAGCTCCTGTCTAACATCAGCGATGGCTTAATTGCGATTGCAGCAGTACGAGCTTTAACTCAGTTTGTTGATTGCACGCTCTGTTAAGTATATCCGTGCGGCTGGAGTATAAAAAAATCACGTGGCCTCCTAAATTAACCAGTCTATTAATAATTCCATTTAATTTAACCAATTAAAATATGTTAAATGTCTTGGGGGTTCAATTCAAGATTTTTAAACAATTTTATTTAATCAAAAGAACACTTTTTTTTTTAAATCAAAAAGTGGGTAAAGTAAAATATTCACAAGATTGAGAAAACTTTTCTGCAAATTTTACGTGAAAATTCCCACCAGTAATGAAACACCAAAAAGAAAAAACGGATGCAGTTGAACAATTAAACCACTGCAACTTGAATTGGTCTGTATACCAAATCGAATTGTCAACCACGAGAACGTCGATTAATTTGTATCCATCGATGATACCCCATCCCCGACAATCTCAACCACAAACTGGATCTCCCAAAATGGTGGATACAGGATACAAGTTTGGGAGAGGGTGAATTCTGGGTCGAGACAGATGGATTCATCGTGTAATCCTGAACTAGTCAAATGCTGTTAGGAATTGGTGATGTTTGGTTTACGTGTTTGATCAGAAATTCGTAACAACTTTGCACATTCAATTGGCATATTTGTGAAGAATCTCTGAGGATTGTTGGAATACCTCTTTTAATCCCATGTACATTGGCATTGTCTATAACTACAACAGTAATAATTACAAGTTTAACTAATTGGGTGAGAAGTAAATCCCAAACTGAGATTATCCAGTGGGTGGACTATGTGAACTAGATAGGATCGATCGATAGATTCCTCCGGGAGAATGAGAATAAACCGGATGAGTTGGCCGCGGTCACGCGTAACTAATTCACCAGTATAACCAGTGCTATCTCCATACCACATATCCCAATGTGTGCTGAGGATGAATTCAATAAATGGAAGAAAAAGGGTTAAATGTTCCCTCAAACATATTGGTAACACCTATGTTTTATAAATGCGCGTGAAATCGTAATACTCTGGAGAATATTCTAGTTGGTGAATCCTTTGAAAATGACATATCTCGGAGATATTCGTATTAGAGAAGAATTCTTATGAATTAAGAATATCGTTCTTGGTTAGAGAATATTTGAGTTACTAGGGGGCTTCGCTCCCCCCCTTAGATGCGACGTTTACACACACACACACATAATGCCACGACTATTGAAAAAAATGACACACATAATTGAAAAAAATACTTCAAATAATTCGATAAAAATGGATTCATTAAAATATAGGACCGAATTATTTTGATGGCTTTATAATACTTAATTAATTTTCTTTATCAGAAAAACATGGTCTCTTGGGCCGACCATGGGCCCCCGATCGTGAGCCCCCGACCTTGAACCGACCTTGCCCCGACCTTGAACCGACCTTGGGGGCGTCTTATATTAAAGCACTGAAACACTGAAACACTGAAGCGTTAGCTGAATTAGAATTTTATTATATAGAAAGATTAATCAACCCATGGCGCCACGATCGTCACGAAACGTATCGGTGTGAGAGAAGTGGGGGGTCGACCTGTGTATCAGTGTGCCATAAGAGAAACACGCTGGCGCACGCACACTATTACAAAATGTCTAAGAGTGGGGAACTGTGAGATGGCGGAATGGGTTAACTGTCACTTAGGGATGGATTACCTATGACAGCTGAGGTTCAAATAATATTCTACACCTTCAAAACGAATTAACAACCAACTCTGCACATCGTCATCCATTGTCAAGGTAAATAAAGTGTACTGAGCCTCAGAGAAATGAGCTTACTCATTATTTCAAGGGTTGTTAAACAATACAACGTTAGAATTATCCGTTGAAGGGATAGCCTCGAAGCGGAAAGTGTCTCGCAAGGGTGGATATTTCCTTGTAGGATAATGTCCCCGCTGATCCGCTTTGTGAAGTATCTACTCGTGATTTATCCACAATTTCCTTTGTCACGCACCATAAATATCACTGAACCGAAAATTGTATTAAAATCACTAAACTATAATTTTTTTTTTTGTTCAGATACACTTAATTCGTGATTTATCACACGTGACTTTGATTGGAGTGGAAGGGGGGGGGGGGGGGGAGAGGGTAGTACAAATTTCCGATGAAAATGGCCGATCACATTTGACCTCTTATACGAGGGGTGGGGGAAGTGCATTTAAAATTGATTCAATTTCAATTTGGGGGGGGGGGGCTATGAATTCAGTTTTAACCGGATTTCTATGACGTCACAATCCATAGATTCTCGTCAATTTTATCCAGTGATGGAAAAAAGAAGAGTATCAAAGGTGACATAGAGTGCTAAAGTGTTAGAGAACTCTGGACCGATAGAGTTGCATTTTTGAAAATTGGTTTTCAATTGGAGTTGGAAAAATTGGGGAATTTTTTTGGAGAAATTAATTCGTGGTTTATGAAAAGGGAAGTGTTTTTATGAGTATAGATAGAGCAATAAAAAATGTTCTCATGACTATTTTCCTGTCTCGTTTCAATTTCGATATATTTCGCAAAAACTGTCTTAAAAATTGAATTGATTCATCTCATTATTTTTCCCACTCTACTACTGATTAATCATTTCCTCACCTCCCCCCCTCCATTACACTTGTAACAATTCCGTAACACCATTTACCCCCCGCAAACAACAGTAAATACTTGTGCTCAGCAACAAGAGTTTGAATAAAGAAGAAAAAAAAGAAAAGCCATCAATGTGAGCTTAAAAAACTGCCAGTCTGGCATTGAGCGTTGAAAGTTGCTCACAAAACTTGGAACCAACTTCTCGACAAGTTTATTGAATGCTTGAATACCGAGGCAAGGAGGGACTGAAGGGTTGAGAATGGGGGCTCTGTTATATTGAATCGTGGAGTATTGAAGTGTCCGAATCTATACCTGCGGTATTCTGAATGGAGTACAGTTCAAATATGGAGTTAAAAATTCATGAAAATTCGGATATTAATATCGAACAATTGGAAAGCATTATGTAGAAAATGTTTCAACTCATATCAGACAAATATATATGTGAATTTAACCCAAGTGAGGCTGAGTTATTATGCATTCTCCACTCCAAATCTATATATATTAATTAAATAAAATTAATTAGAAATTTATCGTTGTTTTACACAAATTTTTGCCGCCATGACCAACATAACCAAACTTTTACGATGCGCGCGCATCACAAAATTTAGGTTAGGTCGACTCAAATAGATTTTGTGATTGGTTCAACGTTCCACAGACCTTGTGACGTCATAAGCGTTTTCAGAGCATTTGAAATATGTAAATTTTAAAAATTAATGATCAATTATTAAATAATTTTTTAGACATTTTAAAATGAAAAATGATTTATTGAAATGAAAGAATTTGAAAAAAAAGGCATTGTTTCCACTATTGCTCGAGAATTTCTGAAATTTTCATTAACGTCCAGTTGTTACTAAATAATTCAAATCCAAAGAACGATAAAATCGCATTGAGTGGCAATGAAAAGGAATAAAGAGAGAGGAGAGGGAATTGAGGAAATGAAGGAGTGGAATAGTGACTTGAATTTAAAAGGAATTCCAATGTCTCACGGAGGGGTGTTGGAAAACGATAGAGAACAGAAGTATGTGCTGGCGTTTATCGCTGACACTATACAAGTTACGTCTTTTGATATTGGCTTTCTTTTTCGGAAACATCGATCTTTTGAGTTGAGATAGGTACTTGGAGTGAATTTAAAATATCCAACTGTTGAGGAAGGAAGAGGTCAGGGGTCTCGGTAATAAAGGTATATTGAACAATAAATCAACGATTACATAATTAACTCTTTGATTAATTAATTGGATACAATTTATGAGAAATCAAAATTTTGTCTTTTCGATTCTTTCTCGTTTGATATCTCAATAATTGCTGTCCGGCCACTCAGAACTCGCGAAAAAAATTGGAAAATAGTTGAATTAGAGACATTCTTGTAGTCATGGAAATCATTAATTAATCCATCAACCAATCGGAACATGAATAAAAAGTCAACAATCAAAACAATGTTTCATTGTTAATCAACATATAATGTTTATTTTAAAGTCTAATATGAAGTACAGGATAAACTATTCCATATATTTTTTCAATGTGGAAAAAAAAGTTCTCAATGGCTTCATATTGACCCCTAGGTATAGTACATGGCAGAGTTTGTTATCGGTTCGGTGTATTTCGAAATTCGATATCTCGCCTTGCATCTCGGTACAGACAGTTTACTGCATCCATAGTGCTGCTAGATATTCAGAAATTCCAATCACGTTTCGGGCTATCGTTAGCGCTTGTAAGCCCTAACTTCAGCCTCCTCCATCTCGCTTTATGAAAATCATTGCTCATCCTCTTTGCGTGTATCACGAGTGATATTGAGTTAGGATCTTGGACATTCTTCGACAGCTGAGGAGAATATTAAGAGAGCGCAATTTGACTCAAGTGAGAAATTAAAGAATCGATTCTTCTCAATGTAAAAGGAAATATTTTTAAACATCTCGATTGATTGATAACAAAATAGTTGTAATATTTCTCAATTAGCTAATTGTTGAATAATTTAATGACCGAATGGTCCTTTCAACACACGAAATTCTGCAAATCCTAGTGTCACCCAGTTCTTCCAACTTCATATGTATAATGTCAGCTGACAGAGGGAGCTTAACGCATGTCCTGCATCCTCACAGAGATGCAAGAGTCGCAGAGAGAACGCTGGATTAGTCACCCATGTGTAATACCGGAAGCTGACGAGGATAAAGGATTATGAGGCATCGCGAAATTAGTAAGTGGCTTCGTCATAATTACGCTGAGCCATCCTACATCTGCCTTAGTATTCCCCCTCTCATCCTCACATTTTTTTCTTTGACGAGAGTCTGTGTTTGTGAGTACCCACAGCATATAACTCAAATACCAAGCGAATCATTTTCGATGTAATGTTCCTCCTTTAACATTTTTTATTATTCCCCTCTACGCCTAGGTTACTGCACCTCAAAAGACTTCTGAGTAGACAGAGCTCTAATCCTCTTTCATACCGCAGACGAGAGAGGACGCTAGTGTAAAAAGATCACTAATTTTCTTTCTCTTCCTCCTTATTACGGAAATTACTGGCTGTAATCTGCTCCATGTCTATGTCAATTTACTGTTATTTGATGTTGATAATAATTTTTATTTTTTTATTTTATTTTATTTTATTTTATTCTTTAGAGACCCAACAGCAAATGCCAATTATAGGGTCAAATCATTACATAAATACATCAATATTAAAAATAGAAAGAAAATTAGATATCATTTGCACATAAATATAGATGACGATATAAATTTAGATTTACACTTTAAATTAGATCTAGATGGCGAAAAGTACATATTATTTCAAAAATGAAGACTTACATATCTATCAGTCAGTAATATACAGTAGACTCTCGTTATAAGCACTCTCGTTATAGTCGAACTTCCCCTCATATCGATTTTTTCGAAGATTAACGCTTCCTCCATTCTATCACCTTCGGGCCCTAAGATGTAAACAATCTATTGTTCTCTCTGGTGAGGCATATAGAATTACAAAAGAAATAGAGGCGAAAAATAAATTTCTCTCAAATTCGAAGTGCGTGGTGGTGGCAGAAAAATATAGTCGAATTCTCCGAATTCGCTTCCCCTACTGCCCCATGAGTTCGACTATAACGAGAGTCTACTGTATACACATGACAGTACACAATAATTCGTTGTTATCACACAGATATTTTTTATTCATTTATTATTTACTTTGTGAGATGACTTTATTTAAAGTTGAAAAAAAAATTGTCTTTCAACATCATTTTCTCATAAAATCACTCATTCTGTCGAGATAATTTAACATTTAATAAAACGAATCAACTTGTTGGTTTTATCAAATGTAAATTTTTTATCATCTCTGAAACTAGGGCAAAATGGCTTGTTATATTTATACACTGTGACATATTATCCAGCGTATTTGCTCTACCGATGCATTTTCGTAAATGGCGATGACAGGGTGTGGTTACATCAATATTAGCCTTGTCAATTCTGCACAGTTAGTAAATACGAGATATACATAAATGATACCGGATATTTGGTGCATTTGTACAGGATGAATTTTTAAAAAATGAAAGGGAAAAAAAAATTTAATTTAAATTCCCCACTCATTCCACCAATTTTTTTTTTTCTTCACATTTCATATTCCGACCGGAAAGTTGCATAAAACATTCGAATTTATTAATCATCGTTTTAATCAAGAGAAATGGAAAAGGTATTAGAGTCTGGTATATTGGTGGAATGGGGTATGCGATTAGACAACCCCGGAGGGTTTATGAGATCAGTAGTGATGAGTCACTACAGAAAAGTGAATTTTCCATGTTGAGGGGCTGGAGGGATCGGAAGTCGAAGGAATATCGCTCATGACTAGAATGGGATGGGTGTCGCAGGCAGCGGTTTATGACCATCAACCGTGTCGAATCTCATACTTTTGTGATTTAGATTTTTTTTATATAAAAAAAAAAAAAAAGATAATGGCACGATCTAGACGCACAAAGGGAAGGGTACACCATTGCCGGAAGCTTATGAATTACGATTTCACTGGTAAGGATAATGTCCAAGGGGTGAATCTTGAGACATTGCCTTGGGGTCTTGGGCAACTACTGGGGTTTGGTCTTAAATGTGATAGCAAAACAGGGAAGGCAACGAGGGATTATGAATTACGGGCATGATGTTAGCGAGGATAATATACATGATACCACCAGTGCATTTCAACGATTAGGTATAAGTCATGTTGTGTCGTTTTATGGTGATTTGGGGAGGGGGGGGGGGGGAGAGCTTTCTCTGGAGTCTCTGATAGTTGGAGTTTAAATATTTTTGGAGAATTCGAATTTAGAATAATTTGCATTACACGAAGTGAAAGATGAATTGAGATTCTCAAATTCTCAATTTAATTTAAAAATTTAAAACTTTCGAAAAGCTTGAATCGAGCTTTCTGCAAGTCTCAAAAGGAGATTTTCATGAATCTTGAATTGAGCTTTTGGAAAGTCTCTATTTGATATTTCCGGGGAGCTTAATTTGAGCTTTTCTAAATTCTCAAAATTAACTTGTGAAAAGCTCAATTCAAGCTTTGTGATAATCTATTGAGTCTTGTAAAAAGCTCAATATGAGCTTTTAGATTTTGAAAAGCTCAAATCAAATTTTTTCTTTTGAGAGTGTTTGAAATGCTCAGATTTTGCTTTTTTGCAAGTCTCAAATTGAGACTTTCGGAAAGCTCGATCAAAGCTTTATGAAAATCTTATATTCAAATTTGCCAAAAAATATTGATTTGAGATTTTCAAAAGTCTTATTTTAAGACATTGATAAGTTTAAATTGAGCTTTTTATAAATCTAATAATGAAGATTTTGGTCCATTTTTTGAAATAGGACTTCAAAAGCTCAAATCAAGATTTTTTTTCAGTAATATTATGGTGAGAATTTTCCAACAAAATTGATATGAAAATGAGTAAAGGAATAATTCGTTTAATTATAATTTGTTGAAGTCGTCAATTTTAAAAAATGGAAAAATAAAAAACAATAAACAAATTCAACTTAAACATTCAATTTTTGATTCTACCCTCTCAACTAGTCCGGATTATCAACTCCCCTGGGTTGCACGCGTCTAGCTGTCGCTTTCGAAATGTCTTTACTCCGCCAACTGCACAAGACAGAATTAAAAAAAAAAAAATAAAATCCCTGGAGAAATAAAATTTCAGATGAAAAGGTTAAAAGCCGCAAGAATGAAATTCACAAAGAATAAAGTTTCCGCGAGCCGTGAAAACCAGAGTGAGTAAAGGGCAAACTCGACGTCTGACCACTGCGAAAGAGAGCTTAAAAGAGGTAGAAAATTCTTGTGGAGGCAGAGGCCAGTCCATTAAAGGTTGGGAGAAGTTGAGGAGATGAAAAACTGGATAAAAAAAAAAGAAAGAAAAATCTAGGAAAGATAAAAAGAATGTGAAACAAGACATAGTGACGTCAGAATGGTGCGAATGAAAAAATAATATTGTTCCACTCAAAGTCTGAACTAATTCCACCGCTGGGTGTCCAAGCGCCGATCAGAGAACAGAACAAATCAAATTTTAATCCCTGGAGAATTCACCTTCACCTCTTATCTCGTATATTTTTGGTTTCATAAATGATGCATCATATTGAATAAATCATCAAATAACGTAGACAGACAAGAAATCACACAAAAGTAAAGATAAAAAAACCCATTCTGCCCCATTAGTTACTCCGATAATGATGAAGAACTTTTTCTCTGATAAATACTGGGGCAAAATGGGACAATTCAATTTTTCTGTCTTTCCGATAAAGCCACCCACATTAGCCTTCAATTCCATAAATTATCAAATGAATTTGAGAACACGCACAAGGGGATAATGTGAAATGGTCAAAGGAGTCAGAATATTGATATGAAATAGCATTATCTCCACCACAATTTCCATGGATTAGCACACAGATTCAAAGGTACATATTTAACCGAAATAATCGTCAAGTGTTCAGAGTCTTCACCAGTGAATTCATCGAGCTTCAAGCTGTGAATTTAATTCGTTGTTTATGGAATTGGTGGCCTCTGGTTTCCGAAAATGAAGCGCTTACGTCATCACCTACAATACAATTATTTGTAAGTGCGTGGTGGGAGCCCATTGGAGAATGAGAAGTGCAAGAGAGAAGGTGATGACAGAGAGAGTCTTTGTATTCTATTCCGTTTTTATGGTTAGAAACGTTGGGAACAGTTTGGATTAGTTTAGATTGAAATGAATTGTACGTGTGACTCACTAGACTAGTCTAAAATCCTCGGACCAAGATTGCAATTGTGGCTGAGTGTCCTCTTGGATTTACACTGAGGGCTTTTGGTCACATACGTTACTGAATGAGGAATTTCAATCAATTTTATCAACTACGCATTTTCACTCTGAACTACATATATGGAGATATTTTTTTTTTTTTAAATTACACTTGCGTTTGATAAATGAAAAATAATTTTTTTTTTCCTTTTGATTTTAATTTTTGTTTTGATTAAATGGATTTTTCTGTATCTAATTTCATTATTTATCGTTGAGTCGTTAAGTTCTTTTTATCAGCCTCTCCTCTTCCTCTTTAATAATGATATCCTCTTTATAGGACATGCCAATGCTGTCAGCTTATTACGCACGTTCGGGAACTTTTATGGATTCAAACGTATTTATTACGTAAAATCACGGGAAAAATGTGAAAAAAAACATGAAATTTTTGCTTTTTCTCGTAATTTTTCCATTCTTTCAGATAAAAATTACGTTTTTCAGTCCATAAAAATTTCCAAACGCGCATTTCGCCCGGCGATTACAAAAAGTTGCGTAATTTTTTTTCACACAATTTGCATTAATTCATGTTTTGTAACTTTCCCCAATTTTCATGATTTTGTAATCATCAACTAGCGAAAAAATTCTGAAAGTCTTGGAAATTCACAAAATTTTTGATGATTTTCTAACGATCAACTGCCAGAAATATCTACATTTAACGATTTTGTTATTCGTTTTCTTTTATCTCTTGTGCCGGGGGCATTTTACTTCTACTTGACGTCACTGATAACGAAAAATCATTAGAATGGAATTCTACGTACTACGAAACAACTGCGCCAACAGGTTGAATTCCAATCTAACAAATCATCATTTTTATCAAATTTTCGACGCTGAAGAAATGAAATGTGAATGAAATCGAATGAATGTATTTTGATAAAATATATGATTATATTAAAATAAATAAATTATCAGTTAGAAATGAAAGAAAAATTTATGGAAACACACATTTATCAAACAAAGGGGTAATTTTTACAAAAAAAATTACTCTTTCCGTGCACTATTTAAAATTGAAATAATCTTTATTTTTCGAAATTATAAAATAAATCGAGGTGCTTTGTAAAGGACGTGTTGTAGTCGTGGGGAATATTAACCGAGTTGTATTGCACAGGTTCATGCAAATTTGAATTTTCCGATGAATTATAATACAGGGATTATCGGATCATTTACATCGTAAGAAGATAAGCCCTGCAAATTTGTTATGGCCTCGTGGAGAGAAATGACGTAATAATTCAGATACTTCACATCGAGGGATTTCGGAGAATAATAGAAAAATTTTTTCATTTCCAACTGTACAATATTTCTCTAATTAAATAATTAATCATCAATTTTTAAATTTTGCAAATTTCAAAAAACTGGGGCAAAACGGTTATTATTTTCCCTTTGGATTAAATTATAGATATTAAGATCAGAGTTTCGATAAAGAAAAAAAAAAAAAATTACTCTCAGAATAACGGAATATTCTTCACTGAAAAGGCACTATGTGTACATTGAAAGACAGTCTCAGGGGGGAGGGGGGGTCACAGAAGGAAGTGGTTCAACATGCACTTTCCACCCCCCTTCCATACACCAAAACTCAGATAGTTCTTTCTACGTATATATAACAGGTACATGCCGAAGACACATTAATATTAATGTTTCGGGATTTACAGCGAGACACCATCGTCCGTAGGTGGAATGTATATATTTACAAAATACAGTCTAGTGCACACGTGTTGTGTATAAATTTATCTTTTGATATGGAGTTGGTTGTCGTCAGTTGGGAGGAGGGATGGTATGAGTGTGTCATGGGAACTTGTCTTGGGTAAGAGACTATTGGTACAGTGCAAATGAGATGCTTCTTCGTGTTATTTGGACTTTGAGAGTTGAAGAAATATGTTTGACGAGAGTAATACGAGTGCTATCTGCTTTTCGTGAATTCATGTTCGTCGAGAAGAAAATTTTAGAGTCGATACACAATGTATTTTGAATAATTTTATATTATCACACAAAAAAAAAAAAGTTTAAAGTTAAATTGAGAGAGATTAAGAGAACTCCGGAAAAGCTCAATTTGAGATTTTAATAAAGCTTTAATTAAACGTTTTAAAAGTCTCAATTTGAGATTTTTATAGAGCTTAGATTGAGCTTTTCAAAAGCCTCAAATTGAGATTTTCGAAAAGCTTAATTTAAGCTTCATGAAAAGCTCAATTTAAGCTTTATGAAAAGTTTAATTTGAGATTTTTGAATCCTAATTTAACAATTGAAGCTTAAGTTTGGAAATACCGAAGAGCTTAAATTGAGCTTTTCGAATGCCTCAATTTAATATTTTTATAAAGTTTAAATTGAGCTTTCCGAAAGCCTCAATTTAAGCTTTTTGAAAAATCTCAAATTGAGATCGAAAAGCTCAAATTAAGCTTTTCGAAAATTTCAAATTGAGATCAAAAAGCTCAAATTAATTTTTTTTTTGGTGCACTGAAAAAGTTAATTTGATCTCAATTCATAATAAATTTTCATTACGAAATATGTAAAGAATTGGGATTGCCTCAACATTTTTAAAAGATACAAGAGAATATATCAGGAAAAATGAATAAAAAAAAAAAACAAGAGCTTTAAAAAAACCTCACAGACCATGGAGATATGGTTGGTGAATGGAAGAAGGAGAGAGGTATTGTTAATGATGCTTGTTTGCTCCAAGAGTGAGGTAATTAAAAATTACGAAGGCCACAGGTGATTATGAGCGGTTGAGTGTTGCGGTAGTTGTGAAACTAGAATAAAATACAGAATGATAATAAGAAGACGAGGGATGGGGAAAAAGAAAAATTTGGAGTTGGGGTAAAACTAAAAGTTGAGATAAACTTATATTTCCTCTCGAGCCTCAATTATTCACTGGAAGTAGCTATTAGTGGCATGAAAAAACCAAATTTGCAAGTATTTATAAAAATTGATAATTTAAAAAATAAAAGTGTCACAATTTCAAATGTGACAAGTGATTTTTTCACTCAAATATGCAATTATTTCGATAACTAGTGGTTTCCCGAGAAAATGTTAAAAGACCTTTCATCTAGAGAATTTTATAAGCTAAAAAAAAGGTATCTTACCATTTTCTCTTAAAATCACTCATTCTCGAGGAATTCCACTTTATAACTGATTTAGTAGTCATAAACTTGAAATTAATTGACAGCGATTAGTCTGCATAATTAAATATCAATAACAAAGTACAGCCAATCCCTCAAATGACTCGTCAGATGATCATGTCCAACAGAAACATTTCAAAGATATTAACACTTGAGTTTATTTTAATACAAAATTATTACCTATCCACATGGCACAAACCAGATACTCACACTCAATTCATTTTATTTTCCTCAATAATTCGTACACCTCACTCAACAAATTAAATATAAACAACCCTTGAAATAATTGCACTGGAGCCAGTGAATTAATCGTTTAATCATAAATTTCTTTGAATCAAAACAGAAAGCTCTACTCGACGTTTCAAACATTTTTTGACGATTTAAAAGGATCAATTTTTTTTTTTTTTAATACAAAAAAGTTTTAATTGAGAATTCGTATTTTCATATTTAAATATAAACAAGTGTATTAACAGAGTTTACTTATTCATCAGAAAAAAAAAAATGGTTTTGTTGACATGACATGAGAAAAAGTAAAAGAAAACAAACAATTTGAAAGAATATCAGATGTAACTGCCATCGTGGAGAGTCACGTGTTACACAGTTGGGGCCAGTGTACTTGGAGACACGTGAGTATCCCCAAAAACCAGTCATGTGTGTAGTTTTTCAACAAAAGGGAGAAGAACCAGTGATACCCAAAGGGTGGGACAATTGTGAGGGGCAAAGAGGCGTGCCAAAGGACTTCAATTCTGGCTGACGGTGGGGTGGGGGTATCAGAGGGACTAGTGGGGAGAGATCTGAGAATGAGCGAGGGTGCAGTTTGCCGTTATCCATCGACTCGTTGACACGAACTGGTACAAAAAATTTCGTTTTTTCACACCTGGCGATTAACAATAAACGGTTAAAAATAAATTTACGGTAATTTTTATCTACAAAATTATTTTTCATGTCTTCGATAATAATTTTATCCCTTGAATAGTCAAATTTTGAGGGTAGCATTGTGATTATTAAAAGTGTAAACAGTAAAAAGGTATAATAGTTTGACTGCGCGTATTGTAAACAGAGTTTGCTCGTTGATCTCGTCGTGTGGAAGATCGCCAGTTACGCGCCGCAAGGTAGCGCAGTCGCTCGTCCGACGTCGTATCGAGTGGTTCGTGTGTTTTGAGAATTTTTGTGAAGAATTGAGACAAGTTTTGTTGATCAACGGGACCGAATAAAAATTGAGTTGTCGGTGTTTATTGAAATTTACGGGGTTAAATTAATTAATTTATTATTTAATTAGTGCGAGTTTAGTGAGTGAAATTTGTGATTAAAACATTTTTTTTTTTTTCTAATAACTGTGCACATTTATTTAGTGTTACAATGTGCTCCAAATTATCACTAGTGACATTAGCCGTGGTGATGGTGTCTATTGTCATCTGGAATGCTGAGGCACAACCGAAAACTCCAACTGTGCTTGACAAGATGCAAGAGGATACGGATTTATCTGAGGTGAGTTATTGAATTATTAATATTATTTTAACATTTATCACTTCATTCATTAATTTATTTAATTTAATGGAGATTTTATACCGGCAAAATACAACTGTCTGACCAGTCAAGGTTGAGTACTAGGTATATAACAGTGTTTCCAGTTTAGCTGGCGTGTCCTTGGGCTTGAAACCGCTCTTTGTGGCCTTCGTGTTCATTGATTTCAGTCGGTATGGGTCGGTGCATCATCTTGGCTAGTTATTTATTATTAAATAACTCTCGTGATTCTGTAATAATGAAGAAAACTCTATAGAAATTTTTATTTTCAATTCAAAATGCAGAATATTCATCATAAAATCTCGTTTAAAATTCAAGAAAAGACCCATTCTGCCCCACTTTTTTTCCCAAACATAATTTTTAATCAATAGATTTTTCTCCTCCTGTGAATATCAGCAGAATTTTCTCTATTGAAATGTTGACAGTTTGAACGTAAAAGATGCATCTACCGATGTTCCATTACATACTGGCTCATAGATTGAAATTGATATTGGTTTTTTCCTATATCCGCACATTCGACAACGCAAAAAATGCATCAAACTTTGAGTATACAGTAGATCTCTAGTCCACTGTTGTTATTATCCAGAAATAGTCTCGTTGTCAGTGGTTAATTAAATTTATTGTCAACGACGTCTAATGGATTCTTGGAAGAATAAAGGGGGGAAAAAAGTTAGTATTTCGTAGGTTGATCGCAGTGAAAATTTTTACTGTCGCATAAAAACGTCACATGAGTTTATAGATCTTTTTATTTCCTCGGTAATTCTATTAAAATTGACTCAATTAAATATCCATAAATTTTTTAGATAGTGAATACGAGGAGGGAGGGGATTATTGGTGTAATAGAATAACAATCCGTCAATCGGTAAGGAGATCTGGTTGTGAGTGAGCTAGGAAACCATCTGCGACGTATAATCATTTTACACGTCTCGCAGGTGTTGTCAAGCAGGTGGTGTTGAGCTCGAGTTTATGGGATGTAGAAAAATTTCAATATTTTTATTATTATTCAAGTGACAATAGTTCAGACTCGATGAAATTTTAAGAAATATCAGCCGATGATTATCGATTTTCTTGAATATGTAAACAACGAAAATACCTCTGATAGTGAAGTCCGAGGAAATTTTACATATTTTACTTCATGTCAATGTTCCACTGAATATTTTAGTTTCAGACTGGTTGAGATGAATTTTCTATTTGAGTGGTGACACGTGATAATATTGAAATTGTACATTTATTTGAGGAACAAGTGATTTTGAAGGAAAATGTTAAAAGAAAAATTCTAAACAAAATTTTTTATTTCATTCACTATTTAAAGCTTTTTCTACTAATTTTATTGTTAAAATATCGAAAAAAAAATTCCAAATAATTTATTAAAAATATTATTCGGATAGATATGAATATGTTAATGACGTGTCAATATCGTTATCCCAACTACAAATGACTGTATGAGTAAGCACTCATTCATTAATCTTGAATCAATGATGTATACACAGTAGTGTTTGACTATTGCATGTCGCATGACTCAAACATGTGACTCCCTCCACTTGGACAAAAAAAAATTGCACTGGGTACGTCCCGCAACTTCCGCTCTAGCGCCAGTTATGCAGACTATGTGTGTTTGATATACAATAAATTCAGGGGGCTAGAGTGTATACGATACGATGTTATGAAAAAAAAAAAAAAACATCATAGTTTACGGATCAGCCGTCCTCTATACACTTTTTTTTTTTTCTTCATTTCTGCACTTTGTTTCAGAATATTTTTACTCTCATTTCATTTTATTCCATTCCTATCGCATTGTGAATGTCTCTGGGAGAATAACCCCAGAGACGGACCGTATGTCGACTGCGCCAAGTGATTATTTTTTGTCGGGAGAAATAAAACCCACGGAGGCCTTCACTATTCAAATATGTAACATTTTTATTTCAGTGTGACCTCTGATAGATGACTCAAGGGTGCGTGAATTCAAAATTGTGGCTTTTTTTTCACATTTTTCCTCTTTCAAAATTTATTTTTTTTGCATTCCTCAGACAAATGAAAATTCATTCAAAAATCTACACCCATTTTGCCCCAATAATTTTCAATATACACCCGGAAAATTATTAATTCGTTAGAATCAATTTTACTGGAGCAAAATAGGTCATTATTTTATTTTCTTCTGAACAAATCCAATGAACGGGTTGAACTGATTTCATATCCTGAGTAGCATGAGGGGAGGGGGACTCCTAAATTCTCTCCCATACCCAAAGAAAAAAAAAAATCAACGATCCCGCATCGTTAAGTTACATTGAACTTTTTTCTTTTCCTTCCGCACCCACATATCTCCTTAATAGTTGAGTTCATATAGAACATCTCGATCCCGCCTGCACGGATATTTTGAACACAAACTGTTTCACGCACACGCCTCCAACAAAGAAGCTCTGCGTTCCGATCTACCTCCCCCCCCCGTCCATTGTCCTCTTAGTCTATATTTTCGCTCGCTACGTTACAGTTTGCACTCATATACGGGTATTATAAGTACAAAAGCACTATTCACGAGCTAATCCAGCAGAAATTCTGTTACATATTGGCTATATGACTCTACTACTTTAGAAATATTTAAACAATTTTTTTTTTTTCGTTTTAATGAATGAAAACAAAAATTTTTTAATCTCAAAAAAAATGATTTATGATATTTGATTACCATTTGAGGAATTGAGTGTCGAGAGAGTGATACAAGTGGCAACAGCAAGGGGAAGAAAAAGAAATAACAAATAATTTGAAAACGTAATTCAGGCCAATCAACGAGTTCGGGAGCAATTGACTCCGATGACGTAATTGAAAAAAACTAATTGGTTAATTGAAGCTTGGTCGGGGCTTCTCCACTCGTTGACTTTTCTTCATGAAGTATTCGATTTTTTTCTCTCCCAATTGTATTTTCTCTTGAGATTCCAGTCGTCAACAATAGTGAGAAATTAGTGGAAAAAAGTAATTGAGCGATTGTACTGAGGATTAAATGAATGCAAAAGATTTCACGTCAATTTGAAACTGAAACTTTTTGATGGAATAAAATTCTTCAATCTCTGATATATTTTTATTCATCGTTTTGGTGGTTACACGGATATTCTATTTGCCCCCGTCAATCCCTCGTTTTTTTTTTTTGGTGACTTCCTCATCGCAGACAAAAGGTATACGCAGCACCGGATATGTCACGCATCTATAAAGTCGATATTCAATCGCCTAAACAATTCGTCCAATCGATTGACGAAGAATAGCAGCTGTCATGCTGGTGAATATAATGCAATCTATGGTATATTGTACTACGTGATGGTCGAGTATTGCCCTCTTATGGAGAATGGAGGGAGAAAATCTGAGAACATATGAATTATCCAGAAATCCCAAGTGATTGTACAGAAATAGTCAATTTAACTTTGCAATTAATTTTCGGAGAATATCTCGAAATTGAGGGGAGATGGTGAAATTTTTATGAATACCATTTTTGAAGCTCTTGATCTCCTTTATGAAAAAGGCTTCTTGGAAATTTTGCCATTTCCTCTCGATTCAAAGATAATTCACCAGAAAGTGATCTCTCAATGGAACTCAATTTGAAATTATTCTTAATTGGAGAATAATCTTTCCTCTGCATGTACTAAAAATACCCAACGTCATACGGTATATCACACAGACAGACAAAAGTAATGGAGCATTTTACAATTTGCATACGTCTCGTCCTGATGTTTTTACCTATGATAAAATGCACAAATCGTACAATATATCAAGCAACTTTTGCCGTTATTTGTGATAAAAATATTTATGATTACCTATCCAGCCCAGTTGAGCTGTAGTTTGTAACTGTGGAAGCAGATGTACATAAAAGCATTAAATTTAATATTCTAGAAACAAAAAAGGGCACATTTGAGGGATAACAACATCGATATGGTATTTTGAAATGTAATCCCCGGAGACTTGCGATATATCATACAATAATGAAGCTCGTGGTTTTGTTGGTGGTGTCTGAATGTAATTACAATTTACAACAGTACATTGTATTGGTCAAACCGCTGCTGATCCATCAGCATTCCAGTGAGTAATTCTAATGACTTCTGTTTGCTTCTGAGAACTAGTTCATCATGTATTGGAGGAAAATAGTGTCAATTGTGGTAATTCTGTGGTGCAATATAACTCATCAAGGAATCTTCTATCTTGTGATATCTTGCACTGTCTCATCAAGGAATACTCTTAAGAATCATGATGTTCATGTAGCAACAATCAGGGTGGGTAATTACCCCTGTTAATGGATGGACGATAGAGGGCTTCCAGTTAGTCTCCACAAAGCCCACAAGATATTGCATCGGCTTACAACCGTAAATCGATAGTCTCAATAGAACTCGATCTGTAGGAATCTCATTCAGTATAGATTATATGCGTGATGTAAAGATCTAACCCAATATGTCATGTTTCATCTAATCTAAATAATCTAAATATAAAATTCGCTATCTGAAAGCTTGATCTCCAAGTGAAATTGATTAATCTCAATTCAATAGGATAATTAGAATAATCCAATAAATACATCAACTTCAATTGTAATTTTGGTCTCGGACGATGTAAAAATATCCCGTAAATCAATATTTCTCTTATCGAAGCTAGTAAAATTTTCATGAAGTAACAGTGGAATAGGTGAGGTGGCGAATGGCACGTAATTGTCCCCTCAATTGCAGCTCAATGGCGTTCACTCAGTGTCATTAATTCCCACAATATATCCTGACACACATACCAATACTCTCCTGTAAATATATGCAGTCAAAGTTTATTGCCACAGACACGTGAGGATTCTTCTATTCTCTGATTTCAAAAGGACGGAAAGTGTTTCCTCAATTTTCGAATGGTTTTGACCCAGTTGAATAACTATTCCAAGTAACTATTACATGTACGGTTGATATTGCTTTTAGTGAATAGGAATATGCATTTGATGAATTGCATGAGTGAATTGAGTGCTGACTGACCTGATTTGAAGATGGAAATTTTGATTTTTTGTCTAAAAGTGAAAATTGGAGTTTTGCGAGTTGGCTGGAGGTCACGTGGGGTAATTGTGACCTCTTTTGTTATCGATTATCCTGCAGTGGTACACGTGGTAGGGTAAGAGAAGAAGATACAGAAGTGAATATTGGAGGAGTTCTGCTATGGACAACACAATCAACTTCTGACAATGGAAATACTCGTTTCAAAAGCAAAGCACGATCTTTTCTTTGTCTAGAGTTGCATTCTATTTATTTCGATAAAGAATCTAATTATGAAATTGTTCTGGTTCGACGGTGGGTTGATCTTCAAAGATAACCCAGAAGCCAAAATTTGAATATTTTGATGGGAAAATTTATCAATCGATTTTTTAAATGCATAAAAAAATTGAGGTACATTCTTATATTGAAATAATTTGCTGCTTGATCGATTCAATCCAATACCGCGTAATTCAAGAATATTCTTCTGATATATGCTGCTGCATCTCGTGAAGAATGACGTATCATCGATGCGTGAATGCCGAAAAGGTTGACTATATTACGTGACATTTTCATATGCTGCTTCCTCCAACGAAAAGACCGACGCGATTTATATGCTAATCGTTGATACTCATTTTTTTGGCCCCTCTATCAGTATTACCATAGCATCAATTCGAAACGTCTATCGATCATGGAGCCACTGAAACACGAGCTCAAACAGTCTCTCGGGCGATTGACTGTATCTACATACTTACATTGAACCAAGATCGTTAGCATATTCACCAAAATGTGAATTACATCCAAGTTTGTGAATGTCCAAGTGAATCAATGTTCCACCGTAATCCGATGATTGAGCGCTTGGAGAAGACAATTTCTATCAGTATTTTTAGCTATCAACATCTCCAAGTTTGAACACTTCCCATCAATTCTGTCCAATTCATTTTCAAATTCAGGACTGGTGAACGTGTTCGATGTCGTTCAAATTTCGTGGACAAAATAGGAAGAAGTGCTGATCATCACAATCTTTATCATGAAATAAACAATATACGATTGATTGTAGTTCATCTTTCTATATGACAACTGTCCAACATGAATGAGAAATTTCTCTATTAACCATCTGATGTTTAATCATAAGATTTATGTCATCCTGTCCAACCAAACCATGACGTTGCCTCTCTGAATTTTGAAGCAATCCTACCTCCTCTCCATTCATAATCCACGTTTTAATGCTAAACGCCAAAATCCACTGGAACACAATGGTTTTGTCTTCAGTAAACCACCATTGAAACGTTAGTATTTGATCACCCCCGTGGAAGCATTGTTGGCTCGTTCGTGATAATTGATTAGCAATCGGTTCAGTGAATCTTTCAGCGTTTGGTGTCAATAGTGATTGATGAATTATTACACCGAAACGGTAAACGTTGTCTCCAATCAGATACACCATTGCTCCTCGGATCCAGTTCAACCATGTCTGCTATTGAATGCCCATGTGGCTGGAATTTATGGGAGGCACTAATGAATTTTGGCTTTGATGTAGATTGAATACCTATTCGTTAAATCTGTCCTTATGGGTCTGAGCGTTTCATCTAAACGAGTCTTTGATCAGTTGAATCATTAAAATAATTTCGTTGAGTTAAATATACTCTTTAATTGTGTGTGACATTATAATTGTCCTTCACGTATTTCATCAACGAACCTCAAAGTCTCCAGTGATGATGACGCGGTCTACCACTGGCTGATTGATCCTGCGGCTCCACAAGCAAGTGGCGCTAGATTCCTCGTAGATTGGATTGAGTCCCGACTAAATCCTCAAACTGGTAATGGACAATCCGATGTGGTTCGTGGATTCCTGTGATACTGATGGTCTGGGCCAAGGGAAGCACACTCAATCCACAAGCGATCGGCTAGATTGGACTGGAAAAAAAGAGCTCTAAACTTTTATCGGTTTTGGGTTTAAAATTTTTCACTTCTAAAGACGAAATATCTATCTGTGAATATTGAAATAACCTGGATTTGTCTGGACAAGGTTATTCAGAAATATCTGTCATTGATAAATGCTTCAAGTAACGTAATAATATATACGACTGAGTCGGTGGGAATTCCACAAAGTAATACACTTTGAGAGCATCTCAAGATGAGGTCAATGTACTTGGACAATCCTGGACATCAGCTCTAAGACGATTCGGAAATGAGGACGGTAGATATCTCTGAGGACTGGGTTGATGGAGTCACTGGAAAATGGCAATTCTCCTGAGAGTGCAGGGAGGAGCGAGGTTTCCGGTGCGGAAGAGGGACAACATCCCATGAGAAGGTAGAGGGATAATCTCTTCTGAATGTGTCTGCCAAATCACATTTATTCTTTTCTCGTAGATTTCTTGTTGAGTACTTCATCATTCATATCTGGTAAATATCTCATGTTGTATCATTAAACATCTAAATGGGTCAGGTGGCGTTTATTTGCAATATAAATCCACGGTTATCAGTTTTCGTGGTTAATGTGATGCGGTTGATCATTGGCAATATATATTTCAATTGCTTACTCACCTGATAATCAATTATGAATTTTATTAATGACGACAACACGATAGTCTAGTTGCAGCCCATCATAACCACAATAACGATATAAGACTGAGCATTATCAATAGCAACTATCCCCCAAATCCATGAACATTCCTCGAAGTCACATTCATCCACTATATCACATGGTATTAACAGTTCTCGCCCACACTTGCAAACCCAAGTTAACTATAAATACCCACTAGTCTCTCTATGTCACGATTTCCCCTGTTCCTCAAACCAACATCTCATTCCACTCCGATCCAACGTATCCATATATATTCATCTCTCTTTCTTCTTTCATTCCGTCACGGTTTCTCGTAATTCCAGTCATACCCAGAGTACAAACCATCCAACTCCCCCAAAGCCGTCACTCGAAAGACCGCCCTCTCAAACCTATTCTACAGTCTACACCACAACCATTTGAATGGATCCGGATCGTTTCGGTAATATTGAAGCGCGAGTTTATTGAGTACAGTCGTTATCCCTGCAATTTATATGGTCCTCTGAAGATTACAGCAGTCTGGGTGGGGTTATTTCATTATGGAGATACAGAATTCGACTGAAAGTTGTGTCAGGTATTGGTCGAGTATATAACCAATAAATTAAACACGATTGAACGTAAATAATTGCGGTTTATTTTTTACTCCGGTGATGAATCTATTGCAGGGTCGGCAGAGGCTCTCATTATCAATGCTTCACATACAAGTCTAGCTTGCTATTCCCCCAAGGCACGAATCACTCTGCATTGTCACCCGTGTCAGTCTATTGTTGATTATGATCAGCACTTAATGATCCCCGATAGATTACGTTTCTTCTGCGGATACGGAAAACTCGATGCAAGTTCTTGCTTGCTGGGTGGTATCAGTTAGGCCGGAAAGCCGGATGTATACCTTTATACCACATCTTTCATTCTATCCTGGCAAAACGAAATACAATATTCCTGAGCCCTTTGCCATTCGCCATGTGACACCCGAGAGTTCGAAATATTGCGAAATACACCACATTAGTGGTGGTATCGTGTTACTGGTTATAGACATCCCCATTCTCATCTTGCTTCTCTTGGTTATACCGAGTGTAAAGAAACTTGGAGTGCTTCGTCTGTAAACACGTATCTACCTTATTTTTATTCATCCAACAACAAACATTCGTTTCTTTGAACTATTTCAATAATTAAATTGTTGTAATAGGAAAAGTTGAGGGATTTCTGCAGAATCTTAAACTGGCCAACAGCAAGATGCTTCAGTTAGTCAACAAGCGAAGCAGAGAGAGCGTTCAAACGGATCGAAAAGTTGTATTTAAGTTTATTTTCTTTGATTTCTTTTGTTCTTTCTTCAACTTGCCAAAGTCGGGTAGCTGAGTTGAGGGTGTACTTCAAGGCTTGATTTTTCTTTAGTTTTGTATCTAATGTTCCGGGAATTTTCCTGTTGGAAAATGGCTCAAGGTCACGAACTATCGATTCCCTGTGTTCTCTCTCTCTCTCTGTGAACGTTGCAGGCTTCTGGCTCGTTTGCGTCATACTAGCTTTTGTTTTTTTTTTTTCCTTTCAATCTTGTTTTCCTTCTTTGGAATAACGAAAATACTTCATAATGCTGACAAAGTGAGGGCTTGTAACACCACATTCATCACTTCGTAATGATAGAGGGGTGACGTGAATGATAGATTCTAATCTGTAATTTAGTATGAATTATTATTCGATGAGTCGATTTGTCGTGATCGATATACCCTTGGAAAATGGGGTATTGGGTCGGAATTGTGGCTCGCCGAGGAAGGTGATTTGAACCATTCGTCTACGATACTCGTTCTGGAGCATCATACGCAATCTGTCGTGGATGTTCAAGAGGATTCTGTCCAGTGGGTCGATTTGCCAGACGGGCTTTATGCAGAGGGTGATGCGAGGGAGGGAAAAGCCGCAAGGACTGCACAAGGGAATAACCAATGGACCAGTGGGATTGCGATGAATCATGGACTTCCGGTTCCATCATAATATATGTTCATACTCCGTACATATGACGATTCATTTGTGCTTTGTATTCTGGAATTTATAATGGAGAGGTGGGGTTTTCAGACTGCTGTGTTCTAATTATCCGTGATGATGGAATTATTCGCATATTCTGAAAAGGTTTTGTGTTGAAGTAATTACGAGATGAATGAGAAAGTTGATGGGAAAATGAGGAATTGGAATATTTAATTTACGTTGAAGATTTGTTAAAAAAAAAACAAATGAATTAGCAATATAGTCAATTCAGATGATATACCCAGAGGGGATCACAGGCTAGAGGATTTAGATGGGCTTCATAATTTTTTTTTCCAGCCAGACCGCGTGGTTATGGAGATGAGCGTCCATGAACAAAAGGGAAATTCCTAATTACACAAAGCTTTCACTCATGATAGTGTATATAGTGATGGATTCAGAGGGGATGTTCTCAACTTCTATGAGCTTGAATAATTGAAAGGCTTTGGAGAATTTTCCGATGTTGGCCTCATATTTTCTCTCAGTTTTTTTTTTCCCTTCTTGCTTTCACTATGTATCTAGCGTTCTTACCTCTCCCTGGGTTATTAAATATTTATGCGAGCTCCGGGAGCGTGTTGATATCAATATTTCATAAGTGGCTATTTTTTCATATTGAATCGATGCCTCCTATCTTTTCTTCTCTTTTCTCACTCTATACGGAGAAAAATTTTTGGTAAAAATTACCATTCCAGTTGATGAATGGGTACTTCCATAAATTTTTTCCTCATTTTATTTTAAAATTTGATATATAAAAAGTCAATTTTATTCTTCGTTTGAGATATATTGTCCTGATGATAATAAATAATGTCCAAGTTGTGTTAAATTTTACCCTTCAAGCACAGTAATTTTTGTCTAGAGTTGAATGAAAATTCTAGGTTTGGTTAGTAAATTTTACTATTCGTCTGGATAAAAATAGGAATTACTGTACCATCAGGGTAATTTTCTCCAGACAGAATGGTAAAATTTACTAACCAAACCTAGAATTTTTATTGAAATCTGGACAAAAATTACTACGCTGGAAGGGTAAAATTTACCACAACTTGGACATTATTTATTCTCATCAGAACAATAGTTCTCAAACGAAAAGTAAAATTTAATTCTTAAATACCAAATTTTAATAAATTTTTAAATGGGATGGTAATTTTTACCAAAAGTTTCTCTCCGTGTGGTATATTTCAATTTTCTGGGTTGGTCATGATGTCATATATGGTCGACGCGTGCGCACAAATAAGGTTAGGTTTACTCAATTTCGTACTGTGATTGGTTCAGCGGTCAATTGACTTTGTGACGTCTTCGGCGATTTCGGTTATTCAAAATATGCAAATTTTATGAATTAATGAAATTCTCTATTGTTTTATCGGTTGAATATTCAATATCAATATTGTACGAGGGAACATGAATTATCACGAGTTTCTGTGAGATGATGGATGGGAATATTATTATGTAAACTTGTTAATTGAAATCTACTAGAGGTGAATTTACTATCAAGGTCAAGTGTATTCACAAGGCGTGAAAGCAAAGCCACAAATTTTGAGGCACGTTTGAGGTACCCTAAAACCGCGACTCAAAGTCTCTACAGGCCGTCCAATCTCTCCTCCTATCCCCACCTCCACCCCTCAGCATTCACGAAACTATTGCCCCTTGCGGTATTACCTGAGGGCGTTGAGGTAGAAGATGCTTGAGTGCCTCTGACTAATTAGCTTGTCGCACCAGCATTTCTTCGACATTCAAGAGGTTGCCTCGTTGCAACAAGCGGCTCAAGTCTTACTATTTTGCATTCTCAAACGCTTGGGGAAGAATTTTCAACTCTATCAAAAACAACAAGAGGATGATGATGATGAATTTTCATCGTTAAAATTCCTACGGTTAATTTAACTGAGTAAAAGGAATTGTTTTTTGAAATACATTTTAATAAAAAAAAATGTCACGATCAGAAAAATAAATTGTCATTGACGTGAATGGGTGAGAATAGCGTCAAACGGCCTCGTCGACAATTTTTATTCTCGCGAGTTTTCAATTGTCTGTGACTGATGGAAAAAAAAAGGAAGAAAAAATATGGAGTTGGGAAAAAAAAATGAATTTAAATTGAAATCTCGAAAGCTCTTGCTCAGAGTTTGCAATATCGAGATATTTTTTTTTTTTCATATGTTGGTTCATCTGTTTTTATTTGGTGCGTTAGCCTCTTCCAATAACAAATTGCAACGAGTCTCCCAATTTCATTCACTATTTTTGGATAATTGTATAGCTCTTTCGTAATCACTGTGCATACACAAGGGAATTCAGTTGAATATATTCTCTTATTTATTCTGAATACACGATGGCAAAAAAAAATTGTTGGTGGGACACATTTATTTGAGAGTTGTGTTTGGTGGTGTTGGAAAAAAGAAAATAGACGATGTGGGAACAGGTGTTTGAAATAAAGAGGGCTGAGGAAAACGGAAACTTTATAGAAATTTCTCTAATGTCCATAAATTCAAAAAAATTCCACCATTTTCTTCTTTTGATATTCAATTTTTTGACGCATGTGAGGCTTAAAATCCATCATAATAACTTTTCTCACTGAATCCCTCAAAAAATAGATGAAAAGAGCTTTATAATGGAATATTGCATGTGGCGAATGGATTTTCATGAGATAGTTTTTCATTGATCTCCCACGGGTCGTCGCTGAAAAAGATAGTGAACTCTCCGGAAAAGTAAGGATGATGCCTCGGGGCCAGAGAAAAGAGGGTTTCACCGTGAGATCGTGTGTGGGGAAAAAAAAAAAACACAAACCCGGATAAAAACATGAAGCGTATCGTAAACAACGCTTGGAGATGATCGTCGTTATCGTGTCTACTCCCGGGAGTTTATCATTGCCTCTCATGAATCATCCGGAAAAGTTATATTAACTATACTTCACACGTACAAGTGCGACAAGAAATTGCTGTAGAGTAGGAAAGTTTGCTTCATCATCCATCTAGTAGACCAAAGAGTTCAAAAACCAAGCATTTCAGCAAATAACGACTTTATCCAACAGTTTTTTTTTTTTTTTAATTTCACGTAAAAAGTTTTCATTTTTCAAATGAAGATTCAATGCTGTATCTTTAGAACATCCTTTTGCCCACTGAAAATCTTTTCATACATTTATCTGAAATATTTCAACCCCTGAAGACATTCCATATCCGATACTATAGCCACAATTCAAAGGCCCACTTGGATATCCTCGGACCATTCGCGCCTGTCCAATTGGTAAAAATGGAGAGTTATATGGGTTGAAAAGTGACAAATAGCTGAGGATTACGTGTATACCTCTAGCTATTTTTGTTGCTCATGTTGAATGAGAAATCAAGAATCTTCAAATTGAAAAAAATCTTTCGTAAAACTGAGAATATTATTCTTAATTTCAGGAGGAAATGTGAAAAAAAAAATTTTGTGATTGCATCAATTCTTAACAAAAAAATGTTTCTTGACTTTTTTCTCTCGAAATTAATTTAAAAAAAAACGTTAATTAAATTGAGAAAAAAATTACGATTAAAAAATCTTTAAATTTTCAATTAGAAAAATTGCACAATTGGATGAATTTTCTCTCTAAATTATTCTGATGATAGATATTATATTTCTTATCTCTAAAATATCAATTTCAAACTCAATGTTGACGTAATCCAATAGACCCTATCAAACCCATTTCACGGATGAGAATTCATCCTCTTGGATATTTTGTTATGCATATTGCACTAGTAACTCGCATAGATGAATACTCCCATTGGTACAAAAGTTGTGCACGAGTAAATTCCCATGATAATGAAGTACCAAAGTCACTTTATGGGTTAGTATTATATTTTTATTTAGCAATAGCGCTGGGGATTAATGAACCGTTATTTTCAATGTGTCCATTTTACCAGTCCCTGGATTCCCTTGTGTGTTAATTTTCCACGGTGTTATGGTTTTATCCTCGATAAAAAAAATAAAGTACATTTTTTCGTTATATCCTCCCTCTTTCATAATATCGACAGAGATATAGTTTTAGTAGAGGGATGTAAAGACTTGCCACAAAACCTTAAAAAAAAAATACAGAAATGAATCCATATTATTAATGAGAAATAAACGGATGACGCGATAGGTATAATGAATTTTTCATGCTCCCCCTTTTGATTAAATTTTTTGCATTTCACACCCTCCCCCTGGATTCATAAAATATTTTTCACGGTGGGAAAAAAATTTTCTGAATTATGTGTGAAAATATTTCCAATAACATATATATGTAGTTCATGAGAGAGGGTGGGTTCTAGGGAATTCGGTCCAGCTGTCCAACGTATTCGCTATTTCCGGCTAATTAATCGAACGTGCCAGCTGCAGGGCCAGCAGCAGTCGGCGCTACGAATGACCGAACGAATCGGTCTAAATTATTCCATTACGTGGTCTCGCTGATATACAAAACGAGAGAGAGAGAGAGAGAGGGATAAGCAAAAATGGAAAATATAAAATTTTTAGAGAATATACATCATTTTGTTCCAATTCATTATTCATTCTGCCTGAGTAAGTTTCATTCACTCGAATTAGCGAGTCGGTTTTAATATTTTCTGTCGCTATGGGGAAAATCATTACTTCAATACGTGCTTTGAAAATGTTATCCTTTGAGACCCGTATACTATGAATGCTGCGTATCATTACATGAAATCTTGAGTCTCAAGTGTGTCGAGATATACCTCCATTCAGCTATCGATATTCAGACATTGTCATCGGTTCACCTTTTTGAGGGGAAGAATAGCACGAGTCAATACTATCTGGCGCGTTCAATCTTTTCTCAAAGTTGGCTACGTTATCGGGTTTATACAAAAACGGTTTATTCAAATTTGAATCTTCAATTCAGAACAAAACGAAGAGGACAATCTTTTGTTTCTAATACTCTCGGCTCATTAATTCATTCTCTCATTGTCATCAGCATATTGTATACAATCAATACCATCAAAATCACTCTAAATATGGCAAATGACAATTGAATAGTATAATTGAATGGACCTAATTCTCAGTATCACTTCATTCTATCAAACTCACCACATCGTTGAACGCATGTTCATTTATACAACACCAAGCATGATAATAATACCATTGTTATACTAGAAAGTCATTACTACACGCCGGATGAATCTCTGGAGAGAGGACAGACTCAGTTTCCACCCTAATCCTCCGCATGTGCTTCACGGGGTATACCTTTACCATTTGTGTGGCTTAACGCTTTCCAAAAGTTCTGGATATGTTCTTGGATATATCCATAGGTTTCTCTATCCAAGAGTTTCCTAACTATGAGTATATGTACTGACAAAGGGTCTTCATGGATGTAATATTGTAGGAATACTGTTGTTTCACACAAGTTTCAAGAACCAGTTGAACATAAATATATTTTCCGAACGAGAATAACAATGAAAAAAACATATAATAGATGTTATTTCCATTGTTATCCGCTGAGCAGAATATACATTTCATTGTTGGGTTAAACTTCAGTAAATCCTAGGGTATATTATATAGTTGTATAATATATACATTCGTAGTTGGTTTTGCCCTTGCCCGTAGATATTTCACGCCATGTCTTATTCGCCATATATCATTCTACTGTAACACATGGCAGTATCCCTTGAGAGGGCCTGAGGTGCGTTAATTTATCACCGAGGGTTCTGGCGTGAACTCACTTTATGCTACTATACACCCTTGTAGCCTTCCTTTCTCTCGTTTGATTATAAAAATCCAAAATAATGTATATTCCGTGGACATGAACATGAGAAACTGCTGATGATCGCATGTATGATATCATTGTATGATTATTCAAATGTCAATAGAGATGACAGTTAACTGGTTGTGATAGCAAGCTATATGATTGTCGATTTCATGTCATTCAATATCTAATGGAACATCCATGAAACGGTGGATTGAATATCGTTGCCAGTATTGGGTCAATTAGCTACTGTTGTCACATATTCAACTGGGCGAGGAATTTGATAACGATTATATTTTGATACGTATTGATGTACCTGTCAAGCTTTCCATTGGATGAAGAGTCAGAACATTTTTTCGTTAGTCATTTGAAATTAAATCTTATGCTCACATCAACCATTCAAATGGCATCAACCACATTTCCTTAGCTTCGTTAGTTCCAAAAGACTCGCTGGACCGTAACTATTACAATGGTACTATCCCAAGACGAATCCAATCAAAATTCCCAGAATCAATGCACCGACTGCATCCGTTATAACGAGACAGCGTTGAATAATCTCGAACCATCATCTGAAGGACTCCAGACTCCAGTGAACAGCAGCATTCCAGACAGTTCCTCGATAATCCGCGTCCTGAGAATCAAAGCAACTGGACCGAGTGTGAATTCTGTATGCATAATCTGTGACGTTTGTAGAGCCGGAAAAGCTCTCAACAGTGGAAACCATATACAGGAAACTAAAGGATGAGGCAATGAGAGTGCTTGAGATATAAAACTGGGGTCGGGGAGAAGGATGTCCGGGTTTCTCGGCATCAGGTATATTGCTGAATGGTTTGGCTTGATACCAGCTTGCCAGTTTGAAGTTACTGCAATGTCAACACGCCATTTTAGATTTTCCCAACCCACTCAAATCTATTCCTCTACCTTGCACCATCATCTTACGACAGATGACTCCAGTGTAGGAAGGATGTCTTGAAATGGTTTCGGCTGTTTGAGGCTAACGTACATGGTGAAAATGCAACCACCAAACGCTCGTCACATCAGCCATGATCTTGAGTGCAGATAGGTACATGTAGGTTCATTGGACTCTACTACTATATACCATTCGGAAGACACAAATGACGAACGGAGATGGAAATGTGCATTACGGTAATCAGGTGCTTTCAGTTTTAGTGCTAAAAGCTCCCATGTAATACCTCAAAAGTGTAATGGATTTAACGAGTTTGTATGAATCATTCAACGAGTGATATATTCGATATCCACCTCCAGGGCATTTCAAGTTGACTTGGATAGATTCTCGGGTAAATGGAATTGCAGGGAGGCAAGTGAGTGTATTCTTCGATGAAATAGATGTTCAAAGTGTCGTAGGAATAGTGGCCTCTTTGCTAGGTGAGGCATGAAAAATGCTGCTATCAGCAAAATGTTGAATCGATTCCGCATTTTGGTATGGGGCGGCAACAGTAGAATACTTGGGTATACGAGAGAGTTAATCTTTCACTTGGGTAGCATATTCGAGTTGTTATCAATCTCACTATGTTAAAATCAATCTTGCATACGCAATTTCATACATTGGTATTAAATTCAATTGAGTAAGGCTACATTCAGCTTTTATTATCATACTTTTATTCACATCTGTCTTAATTCATTGTATCTCAGTGAAGAATGTAACATTAGTCATAATCTGGAGGACGTGTCATATAAATCTCTGGTTAGATTTTGATTGGTGTAACCCCTCTATTCTCCTCCCCTTGCCAACTTCTCCAGCCCCAATTTGTAAAACCCCCAAGAGTCACAGGCGTTTCGCCATTTCATCATTCTCCAAGGCCCAATGGCAAGGTTACAGGTGGTCTTTGCAAGTTCAACCTCCCCCTTTATGAATCAGGCAACACTGGAATTTTCAAAGGGGCTTTCTATCCTCATTCTGTGTAATTATATGTAGAATGCCGTTGGGAGTGACCTCCACTGGTGTTGGATTTCGTCGATTTGTCAGAATAAATTTGACCCGTGGGAATCTCTCAAGCAGCCAACTTCAATCATTCCTTTTATTTCTTGATTCTGTACTAAATGAAAAAATTTTCATCGTCAATTTGTACTCACATTTCTTAGAAGTTAGTATGGAACGATAAATGTAAACATTCAATCTCCCTTCCGAAACTTGTCTGGTTATCATAACAAACACATGCCTCTAGGTTTTCGTCGCATATATGTTTCCCATTAAAGTCTTGTAAGCCGGTACATAAAACAAACATTTTCCTACCAGACAAAATAACTTTATTTTACCTCATCGCGCAGTCTTCCCCATTTGACGATGGATTATTTATTGTCATTTCTTTTCCCCTATGTTTGTTCCCTCTGCTAAGAGTTTTTCCAGGCCACCCTGCACCAAGAGCATTGTCCCTCTCCCCAGTGATTGATCGATGAATGCTTCATTGTCGAGTATTGGGTATCGAGGGTCTCTGACCTCATTAATTCAGTTCATTTTTGATTAGTTACGGTGTAATCGATGGATTCTATTTAGGTATATTCTATTAGGTTTCCTCACCTGGGGCTGTCAACTAAACTGGAAATAGATATTCAGGGTAAATTTATTTATTTATAGGTTTTTCTACTTGAGTCGGATGTTTTTGTTCTGCGGATACTCAAGCTTTTATTATACTGGGTATATACGATATGCCAGGATAAGAGTTACCACACAATACTGCGATACTCGTCACACTGAAATTTTATATCAGCGCTGAAAGCCTGGGGAGGTTATCGATGATAGGCTTTTACATCTTCATAGTCAGGGCTTTTTACCTCATTCTTCCCTGCTTTGTATGAACATAGTAGGAATTTTATAAGTTCATTTTATTAATCCTCCACTTTAAGAAATACAACTTCTTTTATGAATTTTCTTAAATTCCGTAGATTTTTTTCAACGGTCAACCCCATCTCCAACCGCTGAAGAGAGACCTCGGTATGTCGTAATCATCTCAACTATGTTCCTCCCATTGTACTCTCTTTTTTATTGCACCCAGTCCAGACAAATTCCATCACCCGCGGATGAAAAAAAGCGTATGATCTCTTCCATTACCGCTATACCTTTTTTCCTCTTATTTTAATTCTCATTCACATTTGATCCTGAAAGCGTTTTAATTGCAGTGGAGATTGGATAGCACGATGTGAAGCGAAAGCCTCATCCTACAAACCGGTCGCGATTGCCACCTCTGTCACAATCGAAATGCTTCCATTTCTAGTACTCATCGATACCATAATTCATTTTTTTTCCAGTCACAGTTCAGGACGTTTTTTAATATAACAGAGAGCTGTAGGGGTTTGTGGATTAAAAAAAATTGTAGCGGAGGATTACTCCATCCGTCGTTTGATTGCATTTTTCAGTCTAAACGACTGGAGCCTGAGGGATAAATTATCAAGTATCGACAGGACTTGAATATGAAAAATTCATCGGATATTGTGTATTAAGGAAAAATAATTCTCAAACAAGAATTTCCCTTTTAAATTTCTTGATTCATGCATCTTTTATGGCAAATTAATAATCAAACAGCGAAAAATGTTGTGAGATATTGTTTAGATGAAAATAGAAGGAAAATATCTTCGTTTTCTTTCACGTAAAATCAACTTTTTTGCAGACAGAATCGATTGTAATTATTGCAACGAAATGGAAATGCCAGCCATTGGGTCAAATAGTCGGAGTTACGCTTAAAATAATTAATGGAATATATTCGAAACTTTTAACGACTTGAATGAACAACAGAAATTGAATCTGTCAGAACCGTTACAATAGTTTTCTCACGTATAGTCAACAGTTCAGTACAACAATTTGTAACACTTTAAAATTTATCCTGAACGGTATGTATTGTACACAGTAGAGATCCGCGGTTAACTTTACCGAGAGTTTGAGATTTTCAGTGTAGCAAACCGCGAAAGCCACATTCGCTCCTAGAGTATTTGCCTCTGGGGTTTTCGACACCTGTGAAAATTGTATGACCTCGTTATTATCGACCATACGATATCTCTGATTCATTTTTTTTTATTTCTTCTCAAAACTAGAATATCCGAAAATTGGTCATAATTCAGGACAAACTGAGAGGATAGAAATAATGAAAAATTAATAATTAAGAAAACAATCGTAGAAATTCAATCTTCTATCAACTGAGACATGCGGGGATAGGGGAGTTCAATTATTCATAGGAGTTACGTTAGAGGGTCAATTTGGTCCTCGTATGTTGCATGGATTTGGGGGAGATTTGCCTCACCCCATTGGTAAACTATTCAGTCCTTCGGGAATGCTGGATTCCATTGAACTATCCAAAGTGCAACTGTGATTTCTCTATTGTTTCTAGAGTTTTGATTGTTTTTACTTCTTATGATTGATGACTATGAATCGAAATGGATTGACCCAAAAACAAACCATCAAACGTATGCACAAATATGTTATATACATCTGCAGAGTTTCTATACAGTTTGGGTGGTACAGGAGAGCCAATATTGACATCAAACAGCTTCTAACCCATGCACATGTAAACTGAACTATATATAATGATATTTTCTGTTTTGTTATGAAACACAGAGTTGTTGGGTATTTGAAAAATCAATGCCTTAATGGAATCATCGAGAAGCCCTGCAATTTCTTTTAAGCTGTGAGTGATTCTCCGTCACATTTCAATGACGTAAGGAATCAAAATGGGAGCGATGTATGTAGGTTATGAAAAATAACAAAAGTCAAGTTTTCAAAAAGGTGATGAAAAAGTCCTATCGCGATATTCCTTTGACTCTCAGTTCGACAGTATCTGTCAAAGATACATCGCAGTGAATATTTGCAATATAAAAGGTTCAATCCCAACATTTTTTTTTCTCATTTTCACTCGCAAAGTATGAAAATGTGAGTTTTAAAGGGGATAAAAGGGAGTGGAGTGGAAAAATAGTTGTAAACAATGTTTTTACAAAGGATTTTCTCGTCTTTTGCATCTTAAAACAAGTTGTCAGTATGAACAAGGACAAATTCAATTTGTTGGTTGAAGCCGAGGTAACTGTGAGAACTCCGATAGATATATCTATATTCATCTGATCACAAACTTTCTCATCGATGATAACGAGATATTTGAACTTTGGCTCTCGTCGGATGATTCCGGCGAAGTCTTCTTCCACATCAGAAATTCTCAGACTTTTCTCTATTTTTCTATAGCTATAATAATTATGTTCACGGTATGAGATCTTATTTCAGAGTAGAATGAAAGTTCAATACTCTCTACCTTCGATTTATCACTCCTTGAAATATTCCCAAAGAGAGAGTGTAACTCTTTCAATCTATTAATCGATGCCTAGTTTTCAGAAGGTCGAGGGTTGAGGGCATGAATAAATGATGGCACACACCGCTGCTCAATTTCATTAATGCATCGGAACTCCGTTGAATTATCTTCCCCAGTTCGATCTTCAACAGCCCTTGTACCTTTAACTGCCGATTGAGCATCAGTTTGTTCCCCAAAGTTTTGTTGAATTAACTCTACTCAATTAATTCTTGATTCTTGCGCACTGTAGAGTTTCTTGTCCCATACTTTTGTCTTCCTTCCTCATTCTCAGGGCCTTCAAATTTTAACCACTCAGGGGGTAACAATTCCCTGTAATGCGATCGCTTGAATTTCGCATCAAAAGTTTCATTGCTGATTCATTGGTTCATTGATCTTTCATCAGTGGAATTGTTCATTAACAGTTGAATTCATACGTTTTTCAGTGAACAATGCACACATTTTCTTTTTGGAATTTAATAGAATTTTTTTTTTGACGTGTATACGTCTATGGTTTCATGATAAGGAAAGGTGATTTTGTGAAAATTCGTCATTTGGTGACTCCTACCAGTCCTTTATTGAGCAACGCCATCTATCGGTAAAATACCGATGGATGGTAACGATTCAACCACAACCAGTGATCGACTGATATGTGAATTAGCCTTGAAATTCGGGTTATTTACATGTCGTAAGTGATATTGATTCAATGTAATTTATTTCATTTCGACGACCTTCAAGAGTTCCCTAAAAAATTCCTGAAAATTGCTAATAACCTATAGAATATTCTAAAGAATATTCCAGAAAATTCTTTGTCTCTCCAAATGATCAAAATTAAAAAATGTCTTCTACTGTTCTTCCTAATTATATCGCAATAGAATATTCATCGACCAATTCAATTACTTGAATACTAGACATATTCTAGGAATTCTACAATTCAATCACCTCCCGTTAAACCACTGCCACATTGGCGGACGTGGTCAAATGCTGACGCCTATCCCACGCGAAACGATCTACCCCTTCCACTTGGACACAGGCGTTGAATTCAATGGCTATGTTACGCGGTTTACCATGACGCTGTTTCTATCACTCCCCCTCTCTCCTTTATGAGCCTTATCTATCAAACAATAACCCCCTTTTTCACCCTCTCAATGAATGGGTAATGCATTCATGCACATGAGCTTGTTATCTGATAGTCGTTAAAGCTGTGCGGTTATTCCAATAATTCGATGGTAGATGATTCAAATTTTTTGTAAAAATTATCCTTGCCTTTGATAAACGTGGATTTTAATCAATTTTTTTTCTCATTTCTACCTGAATATTTTATTTAAATTAATATTAAACAATAAAAATTAAATGTTAATGCCCAATTTGTGTTAAATTCGATCCTTCCTATACTGTCATTTTTATCCAGAGCGTCAGGGTTAAATACACTAATCGACCCTAGAATTTTTATTGAAATCTAGATAAGTTTTCAACCAGAAATGAGAAAAATTGGAAATGAACGTTAACAAAAAATTTCTCACCGTAAATTTAACGATCAGTACTCACTTGAAAAAAAATGATTCATCGATCATTGCATCGTCATCAATCAATTTAATGTTATTTCGATGACTTCATTCCTCGATGAGATTGAAAAGGCATTCGAGGGTAACTGCACAGTAAGTATAAGAGTTGGACTGTTTGCCTCGAGGGTGATTTTCATGCTATTTGTCTCATTCACAGTGCTACGGTGTGGGTAATAAATATCCTCGTCCATCTCAGTGCCGCCGAAATGTCGATACGGGAACTACCCTATATACCGGGGTAAACGATTAATCCTTGTTAGACATGGGACTATAAATTCAAAGCGTTAATCCTTGCAGTAACTATCGCCTGTGGCCTTCTCCTTCCATCTGTATTACACCTCTTTGTCATCTGTTGATATCACCTGGTGCCTCTCTTACGGTAAAAATAAATTATGGAAGGGAAAAGAAATACAAAGATGGAACATGTTTCACGTCTACCATTTCATCAAGATGAAAATCTTGTAATCATAAAATTTACGATTCACATACTGTATCTGTTTGAGAAATAAGTCCGCTTTCCCATGAGGTAAACATTGGGTTGGATATAATGCATTTTTGCCCCGGGAAATATTGTTATGCAGCAGCAGAAATACAACATGTTCAACATGTGGAGGAAAATTTTAAATTATCAACGAGAGAGTCTTGTGGGTTGAGTACGCGAGTTATGTACATTGCATTTTGAATTTTCGTTTTGGTGGTTAGCATCACGCAAGAGAGAATGAGAGGGGGGAGAAATAATGTGAGATGTACCAGGCGCATGGTTACACGCACAATCGCAGGTCAATGCTTCAACGAAGTAGGGATAAATAATGCCTACCCTTCATTATTGACATACAACTCTACTAAAATCAATAGAGGGTAGAACTTGTGACATTATTTACTCATATGCTATAAACGTCTACAATGACATTAAATAGTGATAAAAGTTGATTTTTCTGATTTCATCACTGAAACCTCATAAAACACTTGGTCGACTTGAAAAGACCCATTGAAAAAAAAAGCCAACAGAAACTGACCAGTCTTCAGAGATCTTGAGACGTGCTAGGAGATTGTAAAACACTGCTCGTAACCTTTGAAATGAGGACAAAAACTTTCAACTCAAATCACGATGTTGAAAATCCCTCGCTTAAACCTGAAAAATATCTCTTTTTACCTTTCTTTTTATATTTTCCTTAATTTTCCTTTTTTCTCCCCCCTGTACTTACCGAGGGAAAATTGTCCCCCATGCGGAGTCACGTTTCTGCACATGGGTATGAAAGAGTGTACGAGAGAGGTGTCCCAGTGAATCGTCCACTGACCTAATTTGTCACCCCTCGAAAACCCCCCGGAGGGTGAATAGTGACAGTGGAGAAATATGGTACGAGGGCACATTCGTATTCGAGGGGTGCTATCGTGGAAAACCTTGGTTGACGTTTGGGCATTTGATTGTAACGTGGGGGTAAGGACGGAGAAAGAAAAAAAAATTGGGAATGAAGGGTCTCCTGGGGTGTGTTGATCTTGTTGCAAGGAGGGGGATGGGGAAAAAACCTATAACGAATGTCTGACAGAGAGATTTTTTCCGTTTCGTTCTATCCACTTTTAAACGTTAGGACAAATAGGGAACTTGGACGGAGCTCAGTTTCTTTTGATTTTCCCTGTTCATATATTCATTATGACAAACAGCTAAACCTGGATAATTCATAGTAATCAATTATACTTCTCTTGAGACCAATTTTTTAGTCATGAAGTCATAATGAGTGCCTTGATGCCTTTGGAGATTTTTGTTTGGAAAAAACTGTCTTCGCTGACAGTTTTGACTAAAAGTTCTCTCGAGTTAACTCCTTCTGGCTTGTGTTTCTCTTCGACATGCAACAGAGAAAACATACGTGTAGGGGGTGCTCCTCCAAACGAAACTGACGTGTTCATTCCTCATCGTTTGCCACTCTTGTTCACCATCCTTCGCTCCTTCACTCTCAAAATCACCCCCTTTCCACACCATTTTCCTCTCCTTTCATTCTACCACTGGTGTTTGTTTTTTTTTTCATCCTCTTGCACGCAATCACATACCCTTTTTTTTCTTTCATGTTTGCGTTCGATCCCCCGAGGATTAAGTGACGACTTGTTGGCGCCAATGTCACTCACCAGACCTTTACTCTGCACGGAATATCGCGCAATTTGACTTTGAGATTGTTAATAATTCCGTTTGTCCGTTGGGCTCGAGGAGAATATTCGTCAAAAAGAGGGAATAACGAACTGCCTCGGAAAATCAATTTGCTAGTCTTCTTCTTCTCATTCTCTGATAGGTCACAATTCGATTCACTTTAGTCAGATTTATCAAGATGGTTATATAGGGTATAAGTACCGATTGAACATTGAAATGAGATGAAAATTCAAAGGGCTGATGAGTCTATGTAAATTCTCTCATCATACACATATAGCCTTGGGGAATTCTCAAGCATACTTTGCCTCCTAGAATCCATGGATCACGAATTTCTCGGGGAAAGCATGTGTATTCGGGTTGCAGAAGTTTCGGCACGCGGTACTACATATATTCAAAGCCTCCCTGATTTCAAAAGTTGGCTGATATGTACGTGCCTCGTGGATCTGAGGAACACGTGTGTAAGTGAATAAATTTACGATAAATCACATTTGGGGAATTCTACGAGAGTATTTTATCAGTTGTCACAGCAGGCAAATGGAAGTAAATGCCCGTACATATGCTATTCATTCAGGGTAGAAAATTCTTTCGTTATTGATGTTTTAAGGAGACAAATAGCTCTCCGTCTAAAGACTGTTTCAGTTGAGGATATACATAGCGCATTCCGTTTGACCCTAAATCACTACCAAATGTCCTGGAACACAGAAAGCATATGCATCAGCTAAGTATCAAGATTCAAGATCCAAAATGAGTATAATGGATTGACATAACTATTGTCAGAACATCGAAAAATCATATGACAATCGAATCAAATAACTATAGATGAGGAATAGAATAAGACGACACACCTTTCAATAGATGTCAAACGAAGCATTTGATTGACAGGAAGATCAATGTCCAAATTTGAATGACATCGCCAGATGTCGACTTGGCTCGACCGGTCAGCCAGTATCGCAGCAGTTGCCAACAGGATCATATTGCACGCATATATGAGATCCCTCAACTCGTCTCAAATTAGTGTTTCTTGAAGGAACAGCAAGCACTCTTCCAATTTATTCAGCTTTCATCCTATTATCTCAAATCGATTTGTCTACGACATCAGTTGCGTGCCACCCATGTGTGCGGATAACCTGCACCGCAAGAGAGTGCATTTGTACGTTGTATGGTTTGCCGAGATAATTGGTTCGTCACGCAAGTTGCCGTCGACGACTTGGCTTTCAACCTGATGATGGCTCCTCCATCCCCTTCAGTTGACAGATACCTACAAAAAATTGGGAATAACATGAGCTTCATTGCATGATGTGCAAAACTAATATAAGGACAAGAATATTATCTATTTGTGAAAACAACGAGTGTCAACGGATGATGTATATCGAGAAGATCAAGTAGACCTGCATCTAGGAATTTGCGAGGGCCTCGTTGGGATACCGAAAAGCCAGGCTCTTGAGATGATGTCTTCAGCAGGCTTTCATAACAGCAATAGTTTTCCGGTGATGGCGAAAATTCCACTGTGGAAGATATGCCACAAACACTTGTTATGTTGTTTTCTCCAGTGAATGTATACCACCAAGAGTAAGGGTAGAGTTCACCTATTCATTCTGCTGACACCTGTATCCATTTGATAAACAAAAACTTTTCCTCTTTCTCGGTTTTTCTTTTTTCGAAAAATTCCGTGAAACTTTACAGGCCACAATGGCAACGAGTTTGTTCCTTCTCATGTTTACGTTTATGCTTTCTTTGTAGCGGTAAAAAGTATTGTCAAATGTGTCGTTCAGTCGCCTGATGTGCGCGCACAAATTAGATTAGGTTGGTTTGAATACGCTCTGTGATTGGTTGATCGCTCATCAGACCTTGTGACGTCACTAGGTTTTTAAGAAAGTTTGAAATAGCAATTTTAAAAAATTGAAAGAGAATCATGCATAAACAAAAAATCACTCACATTCGCAGAAGAGTCGAATCGAGGAAATTATTCTCAATTTTTTTTTCTCTCTCTGTTGGTGGGTAGATGTCACTGGGTAACACGTGGTTGTTGAACTGTGCCACACTTGGTTATAGTGGTTATAGTGGACTAATTTAACCAACAATGTTATCTCAGTGGTTGTTGGCACGACAGCTTAGAATTATTCTGGACTCTCGGATTCCAAGGTTTCTCCTTGATTCCTGATACTGTTTGCGGTAGATTCATGGACACGATCAACTTGGCTCTAGTTGGCTTCATTACGGTTGAGTTCAACCTGTTACTGGAGAAATTGTACTTTGGTGGAATTAAAATGGTGCAATTAGGAAAGAATAAGGTTTGAGAAAATTCGTGACGAGTATTTTACGGGGAGAGCTAATACTTCATAAATCTCATTTGATTTTAATAACTCGAGTTTTTCCTAAAATGAGATTTCTAGAATTTCTTTTCGATCCTCGTTGTCAATTAATACCTCTGTTTAATCATCTCAATCGATAGTTGTTCGTATCTTCAAAGGGAGGATTAAAATAGAATAATGGAATAGTGAGGGTTTCTCAGGTAGGATGAGAGGTTTTTTTTAATCCAATTTTTCTACAAGAAGTTTCAGAAGACGACTCGCTATCCGCATTCCAAACCTATTCGGATCCTCTCTCTCTCTCGTCCTTTGTCCTTTCTGTAACCGAGGACAGTCCGAAACTCACCCAGAGTTTACAGTTCTTCCTTCCTTCTATTCTATTTTTTATGCTTTATTTATTCAACTATTTCTTCTTTTACCATGTGCTCTCTCTCTCTCTCTCATTTAGTTGTCTTGCCACGTTTAGTAAAAAACCCTAACCATACCCTTTTTTTCTCTGTTACAGGTACGTGATTTTGCTGAGTAAAGTTTTTTTCAAAGATGGGTGGGGTTAAGGGTGTATCGGTGAATGGTAAGTCTTGTCTATCTTTTCCCTGGAGAGAAGTCAAATAAAAACTAGTGTTGGATATGCCTTGGTGCACAGATTGGCATTAACAATCTCAAAAATTGTGATGTATCATACAGATGCTTTCATCATTTTGCTCTCGAAATTGTCAAAGAACCTGACAATATTCTGAAAAATTCATAAAATATCGTTAAATTATATGAAAATATGAGGATTGTGTGCAATTTTGAAAACCAATTTATACATCAAGAGCTGATTCTTTAACTATCCTCGAGTCTCCTCAATTTTTCTTTTTTCCATTCCTCTGAGGATATCTCGTGACGAATAAAAAGGTTGTGCAAGAATCATGTGGCCATTCCAGTAGAGTCCTTCAGCTGGTGATAGCCTCTGTGGTATATATGGAGGAAGAAAGGACTGTTCAGGTGACAGATGGCTTCCATCAAATTTTTTCATCTCTCTTTCATTTTTCATATTTTCTTCGGGGCTTTTGTTATTGGAATTTCCCATTTTGCCCCATTTTTTTTTACATTCACCCGAACACAGATGTCCAAGCTCCCTAAGCCTAAAGGGGTCAGGGACTCCCGCAACTTCTGATTCTCGAGGTTTGGCTCAGGCCTACATTGCACCAGACTCACTTCACCAATCAGGTCTATTCTTCTGCTGTGTCTCAATCATTCTCCCCCCTCCCTTTCTCACCCCTTGCAATTATACAATTGATCGCCCTTGGATGTCGAGTGCCTCCAGACAAGGCCATACACAGGGGCGGGGGGGAGAGACACTTCACTCTGACAAGCCTCTGATCCTCTGTCTCTCAGTAATCCTTTGAAGAGTTTGGAGCATAAAAATTCTCTTACAAAATATAACAATAAAGACTATGAGAGGGATAACTCTAGAATAGTTTAAAAATTCTTGAGAAATTACTGAAAAATACCGTACGTTGCTTGAATAACTCGATGAAATTAATTTTTCCATGGGCAAGAATTTATAATTTTCATGGTGGTGGGGTGTTTGGAGGGTGAATTGAAGGTTAGTTGCTTCATTCTCCACTCGATAGAGATATAATTGGTTTTTTTTTTTTTTTTTTTTTTATAATTGCTTTGTTCCGATGGAAGAATAACTGTCACTCTAGTTTTGGGTCAACCTATTGAGTTTTTTTTTTTCAGAGGTCATTAATTCAGTTGTAGTAGAGTTTTTTTATTGCCATGAAGATATGTATTTATTCATTGGTTTTACGACTGAAATAGTTGTATTTATGGATATCGTGTAGCTCGATAGTAATGTTCATCGATCGATTTTTCCATCTCTCGTATTCTCTATTTTTATCCCTGATGGATGTCGCGTAGATGAGCGAGTATTACCCTCGACTCGGCTGATAATTACGTGCATCGTTTGAGATTGAAAAAACATCGTAAAAGGGTAGATGGATGGGTAATAAATGATTACGACATTTCAATTAAGTTTCTGTCGATGGATTAATTTTTTATTTCATGGTAAATCTATAAGACGGGTAAATACTCAGTCTCACATTGTGCCAAGAATATAACAGTCAAGTAAATGGACTGATGAAAATTTTATTGCAGAGGAAAGAAAATTTTTACATCTTACTCCAGTGAACTCGTTAGAGATGAAAAAGAGGAAAAAATATATATATTCTCTCCTTTTTTTTTTATCACTGGCTCCAGGGAAAAACTATAAAACTTCGGCAACAACTTGACGAACATTGAATCCTCGAGGGCAGCCAGTAGTGACGGGTGCCATTAGTCAGACAGACAAACGTGTGAGGTGGAAGGCTCTTTGGATTTCTGACTTTACTCCACCCATTTCAAGTTTCCATTTTACCATGGACTATATATATTTTCCCTGGATTTTACCGTGTGGGGGGGGGGGGAATAAAAAATTCTGCAATCTTCTATTAACAGTGGAATACTCATTTTTTTTTTTCTACGTCTCCATCCGATTTTATTTTACTCATCAAAGCTAGTACTGCGTGAAAACTTCAATTATTGGAAAGTCCAAAGTTTTAATGAAAAAGTCTGTATTCAATCAGTGGAATAAAACATTTACTATTTTTTTAGTTTTATGAAATTCTTAATTTTCATATTATGAATTACAATTTTTCATTAAATTTTTTTTCTTCTCTTGGGGGCCATTTTCTTTCGTGAATATCTCAAGAAATTCCAAATAATTAGGTTAAACTATCTCCATGAGAATGCAATCGTTTTCATCCAAGTGGTCGTTTGCGATCGGTTTTAATCTCCAGGGCTACCCCTTTACTCTCACGTGTATATTGTATAGTCCCATGTGCCCCAAGTCTCACGGTTATGTCCACTAACCTTTTTTCATTTCGCTACACTGAGATTGGACCTTGTTTAATCGCTCTAGTGATTTTTTTTTTCTTGTACTTCTGAGTGCCCATTCCGATATTTTTTTTTGTTTTAATATCCAGTGGAAAATATGCATGGGAATTGTACACGTTGTATAGGAAAATGGTGAATGAATCGTGTATGGATTATAAAACTATGAGCGTTTCGAGGTAAAAACGTTGTCGAGGGATGTGCTGGAATATTTTTAATATTTTCCATTTTTTTCTTTTTTTTTTTTTTCAATGAAAAAATCCAACGGTTAGATGAATTATTCGTTTCTCCTATTCACCTGTGAATTTTACAGAACTTTACGTTGAGTTTGAAATTGGAAATGCCGAAATTTTCGATATAAACCACTTTATATGACATTTCTATAACGAAGTGAATAAATATCCCTTGACGATACGTTTTTGGAGATTGAAATTCAAAAGGTTTGCATTCCTAATAGTCTCAATAAATCCATCCACTTAGGAAATTCTCAACCACCAAATCACTTGATCCATCAGAATAGTTCGCAGTTTTGCACAATAGAGACTCATGATAAATCTGCATTTTGCGTTACCAATGGAGGAAGTCATCCAAGCCAGATTTATTATTCCCACTTTCTGCGAGAAAACACATTTATTCACAACCAACCACCCAGTGCAGCCCCCACTCCTCTAGAAAATCCATCAGAGTGATCTTGATGTTGACGCATACTTAAGCCCGAATATACAGACTATTAAGTGGCCTTAGACTTGATTCTTCATTCACAGACATGCAGGAATATATATCTGCGAATTATGAATGCAATATCAGAGGGTCATGATCTTTATTCATTTCCAGGGGCTTTAGAATATTTGAAAGATCATCAACACTCCAGACAAAATCCTCAGACGACTCTTACCTCCATTTTCCTCCTCATTTCTTACATCAAATCTTCAACTTGAAACAAGGCTTAAAAATTTAAAGCTTTCTTCTAAGTTTGAACAATGTTCTGAGTTGGAACTTTATTCTATATAAGAACTTTTTTTTTTGAAGTTTGAAATTTGTTCCAAGTTTGAACTTCATGAAAAAAAAAAGTTTGAACTTCATTCTGAGTTGGAACTTTGTTCTAAGTTGGAACTTTGTTCCAAGTTTGAACTTCATTCTGAATTGAAACTTTGTACTAAGTGGGAACATCTTTTGAAGTTGAAGCTTTGTGCCAAGTTCGGCTTTTTGTTCTAAATTCGAACTTTGTTTTAAGCTGAAACATTTTTTTAAGTTTGAACTTTGTTCCAAGTTTGAACTTTGTTCTAAGTTTGAACTTTGTTTCAAGTTTGGACTTTGTTTCAAGTTTGAACTTTGTTCTAAGTAGGAACTTTGTTCCAAGTTTGAACTTTGTTCCAAGTTCGAACTTTGTTTCAAGTTTGAACTTTGTTTCAAGTTTGAACTTTGTTCTAAGTAGGAACTTTGTTCCAAGTTTGGACGTTGTTTCAAGTTTGAACTTTGTTCTAAGTAGGAACTTTGTTCCAAGCTTGAACTTAGTTCTAAGCTTAAACTTCATTTTGCGTTGGAACTTTATTCTAAGTGGGAACTTTGTTCCAAGTAGGAACTTTATTCTATGCTGGAACTTCGGTACAAGTTGTAGTTTTCTTCCAAGTTTGCCTCGAACGCTCTCGTAACTTGAAATATTGTTCTGAATAAAAACTTCGTTCTAAATTGAAACATAGTGTCATCATATTCGAATTTTGTTCCAAGTTGAGACTTCATTAGGTATAAGTACGACCTTCCTCCTGATTCGGAACTCCATTCTAATAATTAATAGAAGGATCGACTCTCCCGTAAATTTTCTCTCCCAAAATTACTTCTTTTTCTCCTGCAAATGGTACACACAATTCACAGGTTGTACTGGGTTCTCCGGCAAAACGATATTACAACTCTGACGTAATTAAACTTGCCGGTTCTCGCGACTTGGTTTATCCGGTTAACTCCTTTGCCCTCCATATCCCACAATTTTGCATCTCCGTTTACCTCTTTGTCTTACCGTAGAGCTTATGGCATATACGCCTGTGGGAAACTATTTAGCCCTGGCGGTGTTATACCGGCGGCCACTACGTGGTGAGCATACCCGACGTTTATTAATATGCCCAACATAACACCAGCGTGAACTTGCCAACGAAGAAAATTGAATGAGGCTCTGGTGAGTACATACGCGTGCCGTCATTTTTCAAAAAAAAAAAACTCTTTCTCTACTTGAGTGGATCACGCGTTCGTTATGTGGAAATGTAATCTGGGGTGACACAGATTTTTTGGAAATTTTAGTAAAAAAAAAAAATATTCTCAATTTTCCGAAATGACATTTCTCCTTAATTGTTTACTTTGCAAATGGACTCTCTTCATTGTACTCAAACAGATAGCAGAGAATAGTAGATTTACACGAGCACTCGCATGTTGCGGTAACTCACCACTGAGGTTAGTCTAATGAAATGGGCGAAACGGGCAAACCCAACGAATTATCGAGAAGATCCGCCCTGAGCTTGGGCATTAAGCCGATGGTAGAGTGGGGTTCCGCTAAAACGCGCGTGGTTCCCTCTCAAGGGGAGATTTAGCCTTTACCAAGCCGCTCATTTCTTCCCCTAGAAATCGAGACTTATCGGATAATTACACCTCTCGACGCCAACTTTTTTTTCTTTTCTCATTCATCTTTTCCCAGGTCTTGGGTTAGTTCTTTTGAGGGGTTATGGTTCTTATCGTGGGATCTCTATCAGTATTGATTATGTGATGACGGAGAAATGAGATTTTAGGTAAGAATGGAACGAGATAACCGAGATTTTTCACGATAATTCAGGATTTAATCCTAAACCGTAATTAATCAAAAATTATATTTTTGATTATTTTGCAGATATCTCGAAAACGCGTGATTCTAGAAGGGAGTGTCAAAGAACCTTTTTTGAAGCTGATAAAATTTTCCACAAAAAATGTCTTTTGACATTTTCTTAAAACATTACTCATCATCGAGATAATTTGATATTTATCTTTGAATATATGAGTATTGAAAACAACCAGATCAATGAACATTTGAAATAAAATATATCATTTGTTATTCTTAGACTTTAGTCTAATAAAAACTTTTGAATCACCTTGTATTTAAAATTTAACACTACTATTTTCACCGCATACGCAGGACTAAAATGCAGATATTCTACCGGAGGCTGTATTTACGTGTACCCGGTGGGCTTCGCTGCACATGATAGAGTGCCGGGTTATGGCCCCTATTCTGCAGTAGATGCCCCGTTATACACTTTTATACAGCATTATATTGCGATTTTGTAGTGTTCCCTCCTGTCAGGCTATTATTTGAAACAGTGGCTGTGTGAATGAATTATATTCACCGTGCATATATCAAAAAGACATATCACTCTTTTGATAGAATTTTTAATTTGAAATAAAAAAAAACACTCATTTGACTGTTTCATGTGAAATTGAGACAGAAAATTGACAATTTTTTTTCTTTTTCGAGAACAATTTCTGTTAAAATTACAGGAAAATTTCTTAAAAAAAAAAAATGAGACCCATTCTGCCCCACTGTGTAAAAATATAAAGGAAAAACTTTTTTTTTTTTTTTTTTTTTCGCTGGAGAAATCATTTCACAGCTTTCTGGACATGAGTTGAAATACATATCTAGCCCCAGAATTTATGGACCTTTATCAGCATCAATATCCTCGTTATCGATTCAGCCCCAGCGCCAGTATACCTGAAATACAATCAAAATAATTCATCATTCGTATCACTGCACCGAAAACACTGGATTTTCAATCGTTTAAAAACAAAAAATTTAATCAAAAAATGAATAAAAAGTAATTTTTTGATAAACGTAAAAAAATCGAACACCAGTGGTAAATATTTTTTAACCCCTGTCTGGTGGTAAATTTGTGGATACTGTACCTTTTGTAATTGAGGCTTTCCCCATAAACAATGTAAAAGTAGAACAAACTGTAATTTGTAATGCTCTCTCCTTTAAAGCTACTTCAGACTACTGGGTAAAACCCCTACCCTCTAGTATCCAACGAATGTACTACCGGACATTGCCCATTGGAATGGTCTTCTAACGAGCGAAACGTTAAGCCGCCCCGCAGAGTTACAGAGAGAAATATCCTACATGTACATTTAGAGTATATGCGTGACGTTCATGTATATATTTTGCCAAATCCAAGAGGCAAACTTATGGTTACTGCAACACTAACCCTTCAATTACAATCAAATAATCTTTAGCTATCATATATCTCATTCTTTCAATCAACCTCACAGTTTCTGTGTTACATTGAATTCAAATAAATATGAATTTGTGGTTTATATCAAACGCCCAGAATGAAAATTATATACATGCTCTACTCAATTCGATCTAATCCCAAACACTCTGTAATTTTAGTGGATAATGACATAAGGGGATACATGACGCTCATTCTCTCCATTTTTTTCTTCATCCCGAATACTTCACATCAGGATAATGTAAACTCGAAAAATAGTCAAAGCTTTCCTCCATTATTGTAAAAGCCAACGGGCGGCCTCAGCACACCAGATGTCACTCCATGAGCCATCGTTTATAGATTGAAATCCATCTGGCGCAGTATATGTAAAACGAGCACTCATTTATTCTCTTTTGTATTTTTGTATTAACTGTTCATTGTCACACGTTTCCAACGAATGTACGTTTTGTATCGTTGAAAGCATTTCAGTGTTATTTCAAACAGAAATCGAGAGGTTTTTCTTCATTGTTGGTCTATCATTCCTCTTTGTATTTTTCGTTATTTTTCCTTTCTAATTCTATAGAGTGCACTTCAATTTTATCTCGTTAGATTCTATATGATGTATCGATTTTTTTACAAATTGAAAACTTGAATTATCAAATTTTTTGAGAGTAATTATCGATTATTAAACAATTTTTTGATGTTTCTTTCATGATTTTGCAATTTGAAATTTATTAAAAAAATCATGTGCTAGATTTAGAATTTTTTTGCTTGTGCTAACTCATCATTATCCATCAATTTCCCTCGTATGAGCAGTAAATGGAGTGGAATAGGTGAAAGAGAGAATTGAAAACATTGGAACAGTTGATTAGGCTCTGTCGAGTAATCACGGAAAACGTAGAAATCGTGTTTTTGGCGAATGGACGGCAGATGCCCTAATGTCCGAGAAAGACTAGAGGATCCATTTGGGAATACACCTTGTGAAAGATATTACCCTTACTGGTTACCTGGAGCACGTAATCACCACCACTCGTCGTTTTAGATCTATCGCTACATCTCTTTAAACATCATTCCCGATGGTCTTGAGAGATCCTCTCTATTTTCCCCCTCTTCAGTTTATATTCTTTACTCACGTTTTACTCGGTTGAGACAACAGCATTGAAGAAGAAAAAAAAATTTAAGAGTAAAAATAAACACTGTCTTCACTTGTAGAGCAAATTAAATTATAGGAAACAAGAGATTTAGTTCTCCTTTTGTTTTTTTTTTCTTCTCAATTTATCGATAAGTCACTGTGTAATAATTCGAGTGAGTAAATTCAAGCTTTCATATCCAAGGAAAATGCCTTGGTGCCTTTAAATTTCTTTAATGTGGCAGACGTATATTATTCTGGTAGAATGGAACTTTTGTGCCTGTCACGAAAATAGGTATTGTATACCTATAGCCATGGACCGTTAAGCTACCCCTGCAATCGTTCTATCACGATCGGTTTTCCTCAAATACATTCCAAACCATCTACATTTTCCTTTTTTTTTCAAACTTATTTTTCAATTCGACTATTCTCATTCATCTTTCGATTTGCCTTTTTCATTTTCAGCTGTTCATTTGTGCTTCTTAATATTCAATTAATAGTTCTTGAAAAGCCTGAAATTTGTATCGAATTTTATCAACTTTAATCGAATCGTGAGAAGGGCAGATCAATGTCAGTATAATGATGATCATGGGGCCAATTCGACAAGACTGCTAGTCACGCGAGACTCGCTGATTCCTTCTACACCATTGAGAAAATATCTAGACCTTTGGATTGCCTCTTCATGTGTCTACCTGATAACAGCCAACGTCAATCAGCTGAATTAAATGCTCGGGTCTTGATAGTAAAACGAGCGAAAGCAGAAACCTCAATCGAATTTACTTTGATTTAAATTTAATGGATACATCATCAACATGATCAATGGTATCAAGGGATGCATGAATGGGTATTTGCTCACTTTTTGGGATTGAAGTCTTTGAAAAGCATAAACAAGTCGTTATCAAGAAACGATTCAATGAAATTTGAGACATTTCATTGGAATGAATGGAGAAATTTAATCATTCGAGTGTTAGCACAAGTATTTCTGCACCAGAGTATCAGGTGACGATTAGTCGATTGTTGAATACGAAGAATGAATGATTCATATACATATCCAGAAGGAACATGTGAGCTTTGATTAATCATCATTTCGCAGAGGAGCGGAAGTATGAGGGAGTGTTGATAGATAAGCCGATGTAAAAGATCCATAGGCTCTTGGCTTGATAGTTAATTTCATGATGAGCGTATGCAGATAATCAATATGAGATTATCAATATCTAAGGTATGCACATCAAACAGAGCTAGACCATTATTATGTACGTAATTATAATTTGGGGTTGTGATGATGGAGTAGATCCATTTGATAGTGATGAGTTTGACACATTCAGATCTCATCTTATTGGCTACAAGGTAGACTTTATCACATTTTATCATCACTCGAAATACATCACCATCCCCCAACCATCTCCAAGAAGCCAAGTTGACAGTCGAAGGGACCAAAAACTCCGATAAAGTTGGAAATTGAATGAGCCAATATTCGAGGTGCGATATCGTGAAATTAAATGAAACATTAAATTGAATTATTTCACTCAATGTCTAAACGACTTGGACGCTTGAAGACCGCCAGAGGGTTCAAGTAGAGGAAACTTTATTCATAGAACCGAGAATTGAGTTGTCCAATGTCATCAGAGAGTTCTCCATGACTAATTTTGACTGAAAATTTACTAGTGACTATAATGATGAGTTAACATGATGATTTGATTCAGATGTAGCCCTCTCATCATTGTTATATCATAGCCAGTTTAACGCCCCCATCGATAGCCAATTTACACTGTGAATATCGGATCTACCATGTCTATCTTGATCAAGCTGTGTGTCACGGGTAAACGTCACAGGTTTCTCCTTGACTATGGGAAAACCCTCATCCTACACGAAACATCATTAGTCTCATGACAGACAGGGGCATTAATTAATCCAGCTGGTCGTTGTCGAGGTCTACAGCTCTCCAGAAGCTGTTTAAGTATCTGTTCTCCCCTCTCTCACTCTCTCTGACACTGAGTAACCCCCTTAGAGATGCATCAGCTCAATACTGGGATATACTCTGATGATAAAAAATGATTTTTAATGAAAGCGTTTTACTAAACCTCGTCATAATTTCATTGAACTCTCTCATTATATTGCATTATATCGATAAAACCTTTTATAGAGACTTTTAATCTCATAAATGTAATTACATTAATGCTTTTATCTCCTTGGGTTATATCCGGCGTAATTGAGGATGATGTCGAGGAAAAGTGGTGAATGATGGTGGTGTATTATTGCAATAGTTTCTCTGAAAACAGAGAATAAATGATTGAGCCACAGAGAGACAAGTTACTCCTCGAGGTGACTACATGACATACAGGAACAGTTAACGAGCCACTCAGGACTGCTCTAAGAAGTTTGTTCAGAGTAATAAGAGGAGTGAGTTGAGAGATTACTATAAATTGGATATATTAATGAATTTTTTACCTCTCGCTGAATGTTGAATTATCTTGATAATCAGTGGTTTCAAGAAAAAATGTCAAGAGATATGTTTTATTCCAAATTTTGTCAGCTACAAAAAAGGTTCTCTCATCCTTTCTCCAAATATCACGAGTTTTCGAGATAATTCTGAAACAATGGAAATAGTTTGCATTATTTGATGCTTCACTATTGTTAATGATGATATTTTTAGAGATACTGCATTACTTTCCTACCATTTTTTTTCCACTCTATTCCCTTCCTCCTCCTGTCCCTCAACTAGTGATGCATAATAATGCTTGTATCGACACCTCCAACATGCTTCTTGTGATGTTGCTCTTCTTGAGACTGCAGACCCTCTCTTTTTCCACTTTAGAGCAGAATGGTGAGGGAGGAAAGGGGGGGGGGGAATCAACTCTCGGCGATGCGTCGAAGTAACTTGGTGATGGTAAGGGTGTTGTAACGTGACGATACTCGGTGAACGTGGCATAAAAGGCGCATTAGGCCTTCACGGCATGTGCTCACCCTTCAGCCATGGTATATGGGCTTCTAGTGATGGTGCGAGGGAGTCAGACGACCTCCTTCAACCCATTGCGATCCACAGACACTGGGGGGACGACGACATTTTCATGGCTTCGATTAAAGCAGACGCGTCATGATGTAATTTTTCACGTGACCATACGATATTATACGTTGAAAACATGAAAACTAATGATTCAACCCAAGAAACTTATATTCCCTAGGTATATACGACTCTCTAGTTCCATTGATGTCAGACTATGTAGCCCTATCAAACAATGTAGCCATTATCGTTGTCTACTGTATACATAGCACTGCTTTTCTATGAACAACTGGTACACAAAGCTCTTTTGTTTTTACCTCTTCTTTATTTATTTGTACTCTTTTCAGTAATTTTTTGTGTCGAACCATTCTATCTTCATACACATTCTTGGACTTTTTTCTCATAAACCTTTTCTCCCGTGGTTCGTCGAACAATGGAAAAAACTTTGGAGTTCCGGTGTCCGGAATACTGGAATTCCGTTGCGACGCGCTCCTCTAGCTAACGGAAATCATTGGTACGTCCGGAATAAGATTGTAAAAGAAGGTTGGGATAGTTAATAATAATAATAATGGGGTAAAATTGAGAGAAAAATAGGAAAAAAAAAAATATGACTTCTAGTGACAAACTGTGGATTCACGTTGGTTGATGGTATGTGAGTGAGAAAATTGTACAAGAAAGCACTGGAGTGTTGTGAGATTCTTTTTGTACTTCTGTTTGTGACACCGGTGGCTGGGTATGAGTGAACGGCAAAGGGTCGTTGGGCTCTCAAGGGGGAGAAAACAAAGGATCTACAGAGTGCCGGAAGAATCGCTGGACTCTATCGGCTATGTCATCGGTACTCATTTTACGCTCGTCTTATCTTGGTTTACTTTTGTCCAGGTGGTCTTCTATTTTCTTTCTTCCACTATTCCACAAGTACCGGGTGTCATCCACGGTGATTTATCAACATTGCATCTGACTCGATCCTCTCATTCAGAGAGTGGAATTGCTGTTAAGAATAAAACGAGAATAAATTAGACATCAGTATTTCTCCAAATTAGGTTAGGTTCTGTGATTGCTTCAGCGCTCAAGAAAACATTGTGACGTCACACTTGTACATACTTACACAAAACAAAAATCTTGATGTGAGCTTTTCAATCTCAATTTGAGATTTTTGAAAAGCTTAAATAGAGCTTTTCAAAAATCTTATTTAAAGACATTAAAAAGCCCAATTCAAAGTTTATGAAAATCTTAAATTGAGACTTTTGAAAAGCTCAACTTAAGCTTTTCGGTATCTTTAAATTAAATCTTCAATTGTTAAATTAACATTTAAAAATCTCCAATTAACATTCCAAAATCTCAAATTAAACTTTTCGAAAAGCTGAAATTAAACTTTTTATAACGCTTAAATTGAGCTTTTCAAAGTTTTTAATTTGAGACTTTTGAAAAGCTCAATTTAAGCTTTATGAAAATCTCAAAATGGACTTTCGAAATATTCAATTAAAGCTCTATGAAAATCTCAAATTGAGCTTTTCAAACGCTCAAATGGAGCTTTTTCAAAGTTCTCAATTTAAGAATTTGAAAATCTGAATTCAACTTTTTCTTCTTTTGGGTGTACAGACTTTTTTTTTTTTCAATTGTATAAAATATTTGTAAAGACCTTTAACTCAAACCAACTTTTTTGAATGAAAAATGGTTAATTTGGGGTCACGATCTTGAGATGAAAAAATAAAATGAAAAAATCGTGCAAGTATTCCCCACTCAGTGAAGCGAAACGATTCCCTGTTGTACCCGATTTACGTTGAAAGAATGCATCCGCTGTCAGAAAAGATACCGCGATCATCCACCCAAAGAGGAAAAGAAAGCCGAACCGCACGAGTTACGAGAATAAAAAAAAAAAAAAAAACACGTCAAAAAAGGCAGCGTTTAGCAACGCTTCTGTTGTTGTCACCCCGTTGTCGGTGAACCGCATCTCGTGGGGGCCGAAGGGGCTCCACCGATTGTCCCCAAATATTCTCATTTGCATTACACTGGAGTAAACAAGGGTAACGAGATTTCCAAGGGAATGATTTCAGGTTAGGTTATGTGGTGTGTTGCCTAAACACGAACGTTAATACAATCGCCCCCTCTTCATCCTCTTCTCTCTCTCTCAGATGTGTTTAGTGATTCGGAGAGGGGTGGGGGATTTCTTTATTTTTCTCCTCGTCATTCATGGAAGGAACAGGATGACGATCCCCTTGTGGCAATCGAACAACAAACTGTAAGAACTGGTTAGTGTTATATCCACCTTTTTTTTTTCCTGTTTTCACTGGCTGGTGTGTGAGGATTATCCATCTGATCCGGGATGTATACATGACGCCCTTTGTGGCAGTTTCAATGCTGGATTTTCATAGGGCTCCTCCTACTCGCAGTGGGTTAAACCGTATTATCAAAAATCTGAATATCACTCGCATTGCAAACATACGTTATCGAGAGTATTAATACTACAGTCACTTGTTGTTAACGTTGAGCAACAAATTTTACAAATTTGTAATTTAATTATTCAAAAGTGAAACGCTTTTCCGTTCGACATAATACACACACTGGCTAATTATAAACTCATGAATAGGGTGGTTAATTCATAATTAATTGGACAAATAGGTCGCTCGGTTTGTGGTATATTTTCGTGTATGTGGACGCCGCTAGTAGCAACGTCTGTTTACATGATACATTACATTTTCATGAGTTCTATGAAGTTGTCATGAACATGAATTTTCGAGGGTTCAATTGTTTATTCAACATTCAGATTGTTATTAACTTTTTCAAACAAAAACTGATGATTTTATAAAAAATTTAAATTCAAAATAATTCACAAATTTTGGAGAAGAGATGCGGCTCTAGAATTTTGTTATTTTCAAAATAGTTTAGACGTTTTTAAATTTTGATCGTTTGGAGAAACAAAGAATTTTTTGGAATTTTCTGGAAAACTCTTGAAGGTCGTCGAAGTGAAATAAATTACATTGAGTTGATATCATTTACGACATGTAAATAACTCGAATTTTGAGGCTAATTCACATATCAGTCGATCACCGCTTGTGGTTGAATCATTACCATCCATCGGTATTTTACCGATAGATGGCGTTGCTCAATAAAGGACTGGTAGGAGTCACCAAATGACGAACTTTCACAAAATCACTCAAAAAATTTAAAGATTCTTGAACATATTTTTCTCTAAAGTCAGTCATTAAGGAGTAAATGTAATATTCAACAAAAATGTTGGATTTTACAAAAATCAATTTCATCAAATGAGAAATTCTTCTGTATTTAGGAAACTACTCAAAATACTATTATTATAAATAAACAATAATACCCTCAATTCCAGGAAGAATTTGAGAATTATTTTTCCCCAAATGTCACTGAGACAATCCATCAAATGGTTATTATACTCAGTGAAACAGATATTAATAATGTGCATGCAGACGACCTTCGCCACTGCATCCAATTTGGTCGATTACATCTCGTTAGGGGGGGGGGGGGGGCTACTAGCCGAGCATTTCTCACTGGGTGCTCTCGAGACACGATCAGAAAAGAAAAAAAAATTTCATCTCGATTGTTTCCCCCTTCAAACTCACGACTCTGCAGATATTGTGATAAACTTGAAGAATTTTCTTTATTCTCATATTTATTGGTCCATAATGCATTCATCTTCAACTGGAGAAAACTGGAGAAAGGAGTTAGTGACGAATGTTGGTAGGTTGTTGAGAATAAAAATAGTTATGTCGGAGGGGGTCAAAAAACTAAACGTCCGTCTGGCTCATCTCGACGAGAAAGAGAAGTACCGGAAGACGGACAAAAAGTATACGATAGAGAAAGTAAATAAACATGAAGATGAAGAGAGAAAGAGAGTGCAGTGGTAACAAAAGTGAGGAATAGGTCACGAGTTGACATTCAAAGAATTGTCTACGTCTGGTGTTTATGGGTCATATCAAGAGTAAAACTAAAGCCGAGGGACGTTAATATTTTATACCACCCGCGGAAATAGGAAATGTTTTCTAGGTGAATGACAGTTGGAGGAAACGAATTATTGAATGTTTTTTTTTTAATTAATTTCATTCCCCAATTTTGAAGATTTTTTGATGTGTAAACGTCTTATCGCTCACCCTTACCACACTCTGACTCGCAGTGATTTGGTGTAAATGCGACGGAAGTCTGTAACCGGACATGACGTCAAACTGCGCTGTCAACGCAGTCTCGGGCGAGCGGCCGATGAGATGTTTACACATAGATCTTGAGTACTATATGGCTCGCTGGTTTTTTTTTTTAATAAATATTTTTTAAAGAATTGAAAACAAAAGAGAATTTTAAATTACAAACAATATTTTTCTTTCTCTTTATATCATCAGAATATCAAATTCGTTGTGAAATTAGGAATTAATGGTTTTCTCGGTTACACCACTGGGTTTTTCACCTCCATTTTTTTTCGTTTATTTCAAGACCATATGTTGCTTACGCACTGGAGCCTCCATTTTCCTCCAGGAAAGCATGCTGTTTTCCAACCTACCACCGACTCCAGCCAACGTAAAACGATAAATTTGCATTTTACCCCACCCTTGTTCAGCAGTAGAACGTTTTGTTAAATACTGCCCGCGCGATTTCGCGGGTCATGCTGTGTATGTGTGTATGTGTGTGTGTTGGTGGGGAGAGTGAGATGGAGAAGGTGGTTGAGGATTCAGGAGTGCTGGAGGGAGTGGTAACATATCAAGCCACCGTAAATTTCATTAAATCCACCGAGAGATGCCATGAGACTGTGCGGTATGGCCTTTGCTAGCAACCACATGCTCATAAATAAACGGTAAAATTTGAGAACTAACCGCCGCTATCAACATTAATTCACAAAGGAGTGAAGGAACTTGCATGAAACGCAGTTTTTATCAACTTACGCCATCTATACATTCTCCATAGCAGATAAATATGGCCTTGATAATTCATTGACCGATGCGCGCGCACACATTAGGTTATGTTGATTGGTTCAGTGTTTATAATAGACCTTGTGACGTCATTTCAAATAATCTAAGATATGTAAATGAGAGAATTAATTATCAATGGCTGAATAATTTTTTCAACGTTTTTTTAATAAAAACTCATTTGTTTTGAGAATATGATATTGAAATAATTTGTTTCAAGTCATGCCCCTTCTCTATTTGATGGCAACAGAAGAGTATACAAGGATGGGATATAAAAGAGATGACTGGAGAAAATCCCTTCATAACCCGGCACACGTACCTTAAGGCTCCGGATTTCAGCATCCGGTTGTGTTTGTAAAAAAGAAAGAGTAGAGGGGACTGTGTGGAGCATCTGGAAATAATAACCGAATCCTTTCGTCATGACGTTCGCTGAAGTTTATCTATTTTTTACATCCTTCCTCCTTTCCGTTTTCCAGTTTCTTTTTGGTAACAGAATCTCTGGTAAAAATTACCTTTTCCGTTCTAACCAAAAATTTTCTTAAAATTCAATTATAAACAATAGAATTCGATGTATAAGAATTAAATTCAATTTTCCATTTGAGTCTAGATTTCAATAAAAATTCTAGGTTTTGTGAGAAAATTTTACCATTTGGTCTGAATAATTGATTCCATTCTCCTTGGCTCTGCTCCCTGTGAATTGATCCACGCATCCAAACTCCAAATGTTTCCGTCTTCTACATTTTACGATTTCAAGCGAAAACCAGATCCAGTGGTCTGGACAGGTTCCTCCACTTCTTTTCCCCTTTTTACGAGTTGGCGCCATATGGCGTAGACGATCGCGTGTCACCCTAATGATTCACGTCATTCGTCAGGTAGAAAGGAGAGTTGGGGTGTGGGCACATGTAGCTTATCGATCATACGTGAGACCATGGCGACTTTCGTCTCTTCAACTCTTCCTGTTTTAATTTTTTCCTTTCTCATTTATCGTGTAAACTTTTTGTTTGTCACACGCAGGTACAATCAAGAGATTTGAATTTATAAATCGTCATAAATACTCTTCTAGATAAATAATATCATTTTTTAAATCCATTATGGAGATGTCGATGGAGAATAATTGGACAAATAACTGTCATAAATATTGAAAGAATTCGAGAAATCTATTTCTTCTTCTTTTCTTCTTTGTTGAGAAGGAATTATAATGCCAAAATAATTGATTTGTCTATTATATTATGATAGAAATGATGAATATTTTCTCTACAATCCTAAATTTATTTCACTCAAGTTGTCCAAGTGAGTGCAGGTGTTACACGCATTTTTTTAAAATTGCCCTGACGTTGAACAAACGCTTGGGCAATTATGAATTCTCTCTCTAGCCAATCCAGAGGTGAGAGAGACAGTATTTCAGTATAAGCTCATACCGTCTACTCTTCGTTGACCCTAGCTATACCCAGTTAACTTCCACAGTAGTATACCCCCTCGTCTCTTCTGTCTGTTGGCCAGTACTCTCACTATACCCAGTACCTGCTACAACCGCGACTCTTGCCGACTAATTACCATGGGAAATTTGCATTTGTCTCTGGAGCCATCTCCCCTCAACAAATTGTCCTTCATTTTCTTCTCTCTTTCGTATTTACTCCCTCCAAATTACTATCATTCTGTGAGTTTTAAGAAAACATTGGCCAAGTTGATAATGTGAAATTAACAAAAAAATATACGGTATTTCAGTATTTAAATTTTTGACTGATTTGAATCAAAAAATGATAAATTTGTTGAAATTGTTCATCAATAAAAAACAATAAATGATTGGAACCGTTATAATTAATTTTCATCAATAACTTATTTCAACTATTGAAGCAGATAATTAGGGATAAATAGGCCTCTAGGAGGAGATAGGAACAAAATGTCTTTGTAGTATTACCCCATGGCCGCAAGTAGCTATTGGTACAGTGTCCAACAACCCGCAGCCAGAAGCGATTCTCATTTGTCTCCCGACTTCTTTTTTAATCTCTAGTCTCCCTCCAGTCTCTGCCCTCTGGGTACAGAGATACCTTTGTACGACGACTGGCTGTGTCATTTTCCCTCCCCTCAATTTTCTTTTATTTTTTCACCCTATGCTACTCACTGAACTTCACTTTTACCCTGTACCCCTGTTAAAACACGACATTGACCTCAGCTCTCCATCATCATGATCATCATTCTTTCACTCTGTGGCCCTAAAATTACATGTTAAACATGACAACTAGAATGACATGACGAAAGAGTAATTAAAAAATTAGGGGAGGGTACATAATGGCACTTTTGATTACTCCTAAATGGTTAAAACGTATGAACTCATTGTGAATGGATCGTAAGTTGAGTGTGTCAAGACCTCTTGACGCACAATTCAAGACAGTTAATTGTCTCATCCTGCAATCGACCAATGACTCACCGTCTCTTAGTGATAACCAAGTGGTGAGGTCATCAACCTCGAGTTTTATTTCAGGGATTCAATTTTTTTCTAATAAGTTATTTTTTTTTCTCAATTTTTCTATTCAAAGATGATGAAAAACTTGCCTATTTCAAACTCTCCAAAATTTTTTATTACGTCACAAGGTGATTTTAAACGGAGAACCAATCACAGGACGTATTTGAGCCGACCTAACATAATGTATGCGCGCGCATCGGGTCACGATGGACTACAGTCTCCTCCCACTTTACTCAAGTGACCTTGTGACGTCATGACGGACGGATTCGTCTTGAAAAACGACTGATTTTCAATTTATTATTATAAATTATCTATTATGGCTATTCTTTTGGTATCAACAATGCCTAAATTGAGAAAATTAGAAAAAAATGACACGAAAATCTTCTAAATTTGAACCAAATTTCCTCCACCCGAAGACAATACAGTGGAAACAAGAGCATTATAATGTTGGAGATGAGTTCCTTTCAAAATTCACAATTCAGAAGAAGTAATTGAAGAAAAAACAACTGCTGCAGCTGTGGATACAACCGAGTAATCCAGACTCCATGAGCGAAATGAGGATGCTGGGTAAATTGAGAGTGGAATTGAGAGTCCGGGGGAGACTATTCCAGTAAGTAAGACGGTGAATGGGTTACATTTCGGCTTACTGCCCAGCCAACTAGTTACAACTTTTTCCCATTGCCATTTGGCTGGATATACATTTCAACTCAAATCCATTTCTCTTTCTCCATTGAATAATAATGTAAAGATGAGAGAAATAAAATTACTCAAATCAACTTAATTATTATGACTTGACGACCCGTTTTGCCCCATTTCAAAAATTGATTCCATCGAATGAGAAAAATACTTCTGTATATGAATGACTGCCGGGGCAAAATGGGCAATGGGTTGATAATTTCTATTGTCAATACCCCCTTAATGGTTCAATCATCTACTCATAAATACAAATTAATCTAAAATTAATTCAACCTATAGGACTAGGCTTTTTGGATTACAGTGAATTTGGCTATTACGCTAATGTAGTAGCGCTAGACTAGTATCGACACTGGTGGCCACGAGCAACACTTGACTACAGTCGTGTACAATTTCAGAGGATATGCCACATTACAGTGGATGGGTCAGGCAAATGTATTATGGCAATAATAGATCCCCTCCCAGGAGTATCCAATATGCCCCACTACACTTTGTACGTAATACAGTTTCACATATTGTAATGATTGTAGTCTGATGTGATGGTCATATGTGCAACCATTTTGAGGTTAATTGTGGTGGATTTTGGGGATATGTCCACTGTCCCAATTATCCATATTAATGAGCTTCATCAATTATCGACGTTAACTACCTTTATCAATTATTCATATTAATTATTATCAATTGTATGGAATTAATGGTGATTATTGTTGTCAAACTGGGGAAATATTCGGATTGAAATATCCCATCACCGAATAATTTACCTGAATTTTCGTTAAACTTCAGTCCCTCACTGTGGGTATTACATTCAGAAACTCTCGTGCCAAGGGATAATAAAATGAACGTCAAGCTCCAAACAAACTTCTTCCTAATGCATGATTGGTTAGTTTCCACGCTGATAATTATGATGGTCGCTCATGTTGAAGTATTCATACTTCAGTTTGGTGCTTGTATAGTTTCTGTCCAGCTTTGGATTATCAAATTTGTTATTGTTAATTGTTTAATGAGTTGGATACAACTAAGTTGTATTTTTTTAGTAAATTCGGTGTATTGGAAGAGTTTTATGTTTAATCTCGATGTTGAATATCTATTCGGTAATCACAGAATATTCGGTTTTTCAATATTTATGTTCATAATTAATGAATTCGACATTTTGGTCGCCTCATGAGCGTGTCGCCGGCTGTGTTATTTAAACCAAAACGTTGTCGAATTCACTCTACAGCGCTCAGGCACGTTGAGTGAATTGTGGCAACGCCGCACGACGAGCGATTTCATTTAACATGGGAAAAATTTCCTCAGCTCCTGGGATTTATTATATTACTCCACTAATTGCGTAGAATATAAGTTGGAAAAAGTATGATAATATGTGAGAGGTTTCGATTGACAAATATAATTTTTTTCAGAATTTTCCACTTGATTAGTCAGCGGAAAAAAAAATGAAAACGGTGCGACTAAATTTTTTTGTACACCCAAAAAAAAAATCTGAATTTGAGCTTTTCGATCTCAATTTGAGATTTTCTAAACCCTCACATTGAGATTTTTAAAAAGCTCAGTTTAAGCTTTTCGAAAATCTCACATTTAGACTTTTGGAAAACCCAATTTAAATTTTATGAAAATCTCAAATTGCGACTTTCGAAAAGCTCAATGTAAGCTTTCCGGTATCTTTAAATTTAATCTTCAATTGTTAAATTAAGATTCAAAAATCTCAAATTGAATTTTTCGAAAAGCTTAAATTGAGCTTTTCGACAAGCTTAAATTGAGCTTTTCGAAAATCTCAATTTGAGACTTTTGAAAAGCTCAATTTAAGATTTATGAAAATCTCAAATTGAGACTTTCGAAACGCTCAATTAAAGCTTTACAAAAATTTTAAATTGAGCTTTTCAAACGCTCAAATTGAGCTTTTTCAAAAAGTTCACAATTTAAGGAACATTGAAAGCTTCAGCCTCCACTATCGACCCCCTACTGAGTTAAATTCCCCTGGAAAAGCACTTTTCTTTCCATTTTATCAAATTTTTTGATAAATTTGTCACGTTGGATGGAAAAAATATGATTAATTAAAAATATACACGGTCAAATGGGAGTGGGATAAAATTCAATGATTTTTACATGAAGTTATTTGCCCATAAAAAAAATTTACTTTCGACCCTTAAAAAAAAACATACCACGTGGAAAAGCGATATTCAGTCGACAATTCCTAATTGATTCCGCCAACTTTTCACGTGGATATATTGCACAATAAATTTCAACAGATGATTGCACGACAACTATCTCTTTCTAATCCCCTGTGTATCTCACTCCCTCTTGCGTGACCGCCCAGTGCTAGGTTATCTCCAACAATTTTTAAAAAAAATCATTGACGATCATAAAGTGACATCAAGAACACTGCATAAACCCTTTAATTATCATATCAAATTAATCTGAGGGTTTATGCCAATTTTTCCATCACTTTTCGAGACTTCAAACAAATTTGTTCACCTAACCTCACTCCGAGCTGCTCCAAGCTTTCAATGTTCCTTAAGAATTTGAAAATCTCAATTCAATTTTTTTTTCTTTTGGGTGTACAACCGTTAGTTATCGACAAAGTGAGTGAATATTCAACAGAAATGTGAAGATTTGTAAAAATGCAGAAAAATCCAATAAATTAATCAACATGAAAATGAAGTCGAATGATGTTTGGAATTTATTCATCGGAATATGGAGGAATCCTTCGTACTCGAGAACTAATACAAATCGTGCGAGTGGATATTATACATCCCAGACTGTACATCCTGAAATGAGACCAGTGGTATTCTATCGTGTCGTTGAATTTTCCGACACTAACTAAACTAATTCCCCGGGTAAATTTCAGTCTGCAAAACTACAGTGACCAATAAATCACCACCACGGGCTCATAGCCAAAGCGTATGTACACATCTCTGGCTAACGTAGGACCAACAGTATTATTTGGAGTCTAGTTTATTCCCCATCTAATTCTCCAACAGTCTGTGTTTACACGGATTACAATTGTTCCTGAATTATTTCCAAATAAATGAAACTCACTCCATGAATAATTCATTGATTAATAGAGAATTTTCGTTTACTCTCTATCCAAAGTTTAATTATAAGCTGTGGTGTGTAACAAAAGGTGCGAAAGTGGAAAGTTGACGAAGAGTGGTAGAGCAGAGAGGACGAATAATAGAGGGCGAAATAATTGAATATAGAGGAAGAAAATGTGTAAATTTCTTACATGTAATAGGGAAAATTATTTTTTACTCTACTCCTAATTTCCACCCTCTCTTTCAGTATTTTCAGGGACTCAACTTAAAATTAAACCCTCAAAATTTATCAAAATTCATAACCACGATATTTGTGTTGCGAATGTAACATGCAAATACCTTGCTTGTTTAACTTTCCAGTGACTGCTGGAAATTCATCCAACAATAACACATCTAGTGCTAGATATACACATGCGTTTTGCACCCGAGACGAATGGTGTAGACAGTTGAGTATTATTTCCTCAGTCAGGATATTCGTTTATGCATAAATCACCTATGTATATGAATTGTTTTGTTCATTCGAGTTCACACTAAAAATAATAAAACTGGAGTTGACGGTACCGTGCTACTGTTTCATTGAGTGAAGTAGGATGCCGTGATTTGACGTCACTATGCGGTTAACCCAGTTTGTCCCTTCGTAATCGTTAGGGAATTGTAGGAATATATATTTGACAAATGCGGTAAAGTTCAGTGAGAATTCAACTGCAGTCATAGTAAATCTGACCCTCAAGTTTGGTGGAATACATCAGGATTTTAAGTGATGTAAAGAGTAGAAGGGGATTGGAATCTAGAGGAAGAATAATTTTTAAATTATAAATATATTGCTTGAAATTGAAATTTATTCTATTTAATTATAGAATAATTATTTCTTGTTAATGAGAGAAATATGATGGGGCAAAATGGTTTATATTTTTTTAAAATTCAAAAAACATTTAACAAAAATATTTATCAAATCGTGAAATTTCACGAGTTTATACAATTTGAATGGAGCTCAAAATTCATCCCAAACTTGAATACACTCCGCGACCAAAGCTGCTTATTTATCTTCATTCACGTTCATTGAATTGAAGGTCGACCGAAGGACTACCCAATCCCCATTTAAGGGAACAATGGCAGTGGCATTTGGCGCGCTTCCAGTTCAACTACGATTTTCCAGTCTCTGATGGGCATATAACATGCAAACTTGGCCTCTCACTCACTCACAACACGGAGTAAAGTTCTTATGGTGTAGATTCAAACAGCATTTAACTATAGTACGTTAATGCACAATGGAAATTCATAATGCTTTTGGCGATGACCTCTAGAGGTTATCATAATGGATGACGTAAGCTATATATTCCTCGAATATATTGTTATCCTTCAAATTGAATGACAATGTCATTTCTCCCTCCATGTAAATATTTACTTTGAAGGGTACATCATTAAGACTGTTTGTTTATCTCCAAAATAACGAGGTCATCGAGGACTGATCTATTGTTTGCACCTTCTATTTGATGAATTCACCCAAAAAAAAAGATTCTTAAATTGAGAACTTCGAAAAAGCTCAATTTGAGCATTTGAAAAGCTCAGTTTAAGATTTTCATGAAGCTTTAATTGAACATTTCGAAAGTCTCAATTTGAGATTTTCATAAAGGTTAAATTGAGCTTTTCAAAAGTCTCAAATTGAGATTTTCGAAAAGCTCAATTTAAGCTTTTTGAAAAGTTTAATTTGAGATTTTTGAGACTTAATTGGAGATTTTTGAATCTCAATTTAACAATTGAAGGTTCAATTTAAAGATACCGGAAAGCTTAAATTGAGCTTTTTAAAAGTCTCAATTTAAGATTTTCATAAAGTTTAAATTGGGCTTTCTAAAAGTCTCAATATGAGATTTTTTAAAATTTCAAATTGATCACTGAAAAACTCAATTTGAGCTTTTTAATGTCTTTAAATAAGATTTTTGAAAAGCTCAATTTACGATTTTCATAGAGCTTAAATTAAGCTTTTCAAAAGTCTCAAATTTAGATTTTTGAAAAGCTCAATTCAAGCTTATCGAAAGTCTCAAATTTAGATTTTTGAAAAGCTCAATTCAAGCTTATCGAAATGTTTAATTTGAGATTTTTCGATAGTCTCAATTTAAGATTTTCATAAAATTTAAATTAGGCTTTCCAAAAGTCTCAATATGAGATTTTTGAAAATCTCAAATTTACCACTGAAAAGCTCAATTTGAGCTTTTCAATGTCTTAAAATAAGATTTTTGAAAAGCTCAATTTAAGCTTTTCGAAAATTCCAGATTGACATCGAAAAGCTTAAATTCAGATTTTTCTTTTTTTTTTTTGTGAATTAACTTGGGAAAAGGATTCTTGGATCGTTAACAACTCTTGTACATCAATACTCCTTTGTATACACATGTGTTGTTTCTTCCAGTACCTCGCAATTTTCTCGTTAGTACTACGCTGCAAACCACTAACTGTGATCGTGGTCAAATGGTTGGAAAAAACAAATAAAAAATGGATCTAATCCTCTCGTTAATGGTGGGATTTCTTTCTTCGAGTGGGATACTGAGGTTTTTAAAAATAAATTACGTCCATTAATGTTGGTGGGGAGAGGGGACTATAACTCCTGATTTGGTAAATAGGATTTTTGATGCTAGTGAGGAAAAACAAAGTTTTTATTTATCCAATGGAAATGGGTGAAATATAAAAATAAAATTTGCACCTTCAGCGTAAAATTTCACTGGTGAGATCGAACCGATGGGAAAGTTGAGATCTTGTGAGTTGCGCTGACACTGTGGGCTACCTTGGGAAAAGAGGGTGGTAAAAGGGGATTATCCGTTAGTAGGACGGTCTTGGGTGAGAAGTCTTGTAAGTTGAAAGAAAAATTTAAGAGACGTAGTTTGATCTATGGATTACTTACGTCATGGCTTCAAAAGCTCCTGGAAAAAATTTGATATGAGTTATAAACAGATTTTTTTTTTTTAAATTGTTTGTACACATGAAATACCTACAAAATGAAATGATAAAAAAGTTTAGATTCAAAACAAATAAAATCCTTATTTTATTACTAATAAATGGAATCATCAAATTTCAATAGAGACATTTATTCATTAAAAATAAATCGTTCTATTTGAATTGAATAAATAATGCATTAATTCAAAGTAAATTTTTAATTTAATTTTTATTCAAGTCAAATAAATGATTCATTTCGATGTAAATAAATGAAAAAAAAACAATAAAAAAAAATTGCACTGCTCCGTCTTCATCATTGATTTTCTCTCTCCTCTCTCCTCCTAAGGGTAAAAATCCATGTAATAGGCCGGCGTGTTGCTCCCCGCGGTAAGATAAAGATAACAAAACACTCCTGGGCCTCCCCCACCCCTCCAGACTCACCCCCAATATTCAAGTACCTCGCATATACATACACCAACCCCTCGTTTCCTCGAAGCTCATCGCAACGAAGAAGTGGATGAACACTGGGTGCACATGAAGGGGAGGAGAAAAAAAAAAATTGGAAGCACTTGGATCAGTTAATCTCGTCATTGGAATTGGGGGTGTCGTTTCGGGTAGTATTCGTTTATATCTTGAGACGCATAGTGCCTCCATACACTCTACACACTCGATTGATCCTCATTTCTCCCCTAACCCAAAACAATTTTATACGCCTGGGCTCGAATTATTTACAGCGAATTCAGCCGCTCGGAAGTATCTCTCGTTTTCCCAAAGTGCCACCGCAATTTTTCAATATTAATTTATTGATATGTGTACTGATGTCCATCTTGTGACATGTAATAATAAATTGTCATTTCAATTGAATTTTTGGTATTAGGGAGAGAGAAAAAATTGTACTGAATACATCAAAATTATCAGTATTTTTGTCCCCTTGGCCATTAATCCGAGTGATAAAATAATTTTCGTACATTTGCGGGTGTAAAAATACTCTTACCAATTTATTTATCGCATCTCCACGTTATATAACTCATTGTCATATTTGTTACGGATTTATTACGGAAGAGTAGTTCTTACATTGTGACGAACGATGGGAATTTACTTTTTATGGATCGTAAAATTTCTTGTAAATCATAAATTTGTCCGGATAAGGATGAAATGTGAATTTTTATATTTCAGAGAGATTATTCTATTATTGAATGCAATCAGTAATTCATTGGAGACTTGATATTCTTCATTCAAGTTGAATAAATGAATTTCATTTAGAATAAATAGTTTATTTTAATTGAATAAACAATTTGTTAATTTCAAATAAATTTTCAAGTCTTGATTAACATGTCAATTATTTCGAGATATTAAATAAAAAAAAAAATAAGACAGCTTTTTGTATTTTTTATACATCCCAGAGAAATAATATGTAACTAAGGCGTTGTATCATTTATCAACCCCCTGGGAGTCACATTTATGTATGAGTGAAAGGGGATGGAAGTGCATTCTCCAGAAAAATTCAGTGGTTCCTGTCTTCTACTATTTGAAACCAATGAAAGAACTCAGCGGGTGGTAGCCGCGGTAAACCAGCGGGATGTTTCAAATGAAAGGGATTGCAGGGGAAACGATCGAGTGAGGGTTTCGCATAAATCAGAAGGCGATGACACCGGTCTACCCGGTTTAAAAAAAAAAAAAACCTACTACTCCTGTTCAAATAATAATTCATACTGTGACAACCTCGACAAAACGTTTTATTTGAACAGATAGTCTATATTTATGTATACCATTGGCTCAATAACCATTTGTTACTAGCAATATGACAGAAATAAATATGTTGTTTTTTTTTTGTTGCAGGTAAGGGTTACAGTCTTCATGGAACGTAATAACACGCTGAAACTATACCTATACCCGGAGGAAATTTGCAATTTTTTAATAATTTAAAAAATCGACAAGATTAAAAATAACAAATTGTGTCATTGCACGGAGAGAAATTTTTGGTAAAAATTACCATCCCATTTAAAAATTTATTAAAATTTGGTATTTAAGAATTAAATTTTATTTTTCGTTTGAGAAATATTGTCCTGATGAGAATAAATAATAATTTTACCCTTCCAGCGTAGTAATTTTTGTCCAGATTTCAATAAAAATTCTAGGTTTGGTTAGTAAATTTTACCATTCTGTCTGGATAAAAATTACCCTGAGGGTACAGTAATTCCTATTTTTATCCAGACGAATAGTAAAATTTACAAACCAAACCTAGAATTTCCATTCAACTCTAGACAAAAATTACTGTGCTTGAAGGGTAAAATTTAACACAACTTGGACATTATTTATTCTCATCAGGGCAATATTTCTCAAATGGAAAATAAAATTTAATTTTATATTTTAAATTTTACTAATTTCCAGTTAGAAAAGAAGAAAAAGTTTATGGAAGAACACATTTACCGAACAGAATGGTAATTTTTACTAAAAAATTCTCTCCGTGTGGATAAATGTGATAATTTCTTCTGAAATTAAAGAAAAATTACCCATTCTGCATAGAAGTCATAAATATCGACAATTCCTGTGATATAGAGTTTACAAATATTCTCCATTACTGATTGGTGAGATAAGAAATAGCGAGCATACATGTGTTTGTAATGTATCTAACAAATTAACCAAAAAGTTTTTACCCCACGTGTTACCACAACGAGGTTAGACGATCACACTTTAACCGAATTCCATCGTATCGGGCTAACGTGAATGTGAGCAAAAACCATTAACTTCTCTGGTATATATGGTGATACGAATTCTACAGGTGGAAAGAGGGTTCAATTATCATTAATAGGGTTAGAGATACGTTCAGTTACACTGTAACAATCCAAGAGCAATTGAGAGTAATGTAAATTAGTAGAGTGTATGATTAAATTACTTGAATTTGATTCGATGAGCTACTGAATAATTTTTATTAGATAAAATAAGAGAATAGAATTTTTTTATAGAAAAATTTGTGATTTAAAAAATTTTTTTACTCAAGAATTTTTCTCCTGTAACTATGAAAAATTCATATTTCTCAAGGGCACACTCTCAAATGAAATGTAATGCACATTATAATCACATTCCGCCCTCTGGCAGTTGAAAATTATAGCCCTGCGGCTTTGTTAGAGGATGGCATGGTCAGAACAGCCGAGGGTGGTAGAAAGGGTGAAAGAGATACGACGCATGAATTGGTATCGCATCTGCTTCCATTCACGTAGTTCTCTAGCTCATGATATTCAAATCATATCTATTTTTTTTTATACTAAAAAAATCACGGACAATTGATTGTAAAATTTATCCCTTTGGAGATGAAAATATTATGACAAATTTCTCATTTTTGTTGATTGTTCATTCATCTTCGAAACTATCTCATTCTTGTATATTAGGATCCCTTGAGCATGCGATATTTTCTCCGAGTTTTTTATCCCTCTCGTAACAAAAAAAAAAAAAAAGAGGATGGTGATTGTATCAAGCCGTGCATTTTCCCTACCGCATGAATACTCTACTTATCGATACTAGTGCACCAATAGTGCCCTCAAGACCCTGCACACGGCAGTGAAAAAGAGATGCTGTAGAGTTTTTCCGATGGAAAGAGCCTCAGCTTCTCAATATGCGTCGTGAGAGGTTAGATAGAATTACCCAAGTCTCTTGATATTTTTTTTATCTATTCGTTTTATCTATTTTTTAAACTTACACTCAACCATAAACTCATTTTTTCCCCAAAAATGTTACATTTCTTCCTACTCCAAAAAAATTCAATTCTTTCTCAATAATAAAAATCCACAGAGCCTTAAATCAAATGAAATAAAAATCAAAATTTTTGTTTCAAATTGTCAATTGAAAAGTTAGTACTCCATGGAACCCACCCAGCTTTTACGTCACATTCTTTACCAACAAAGAAATGTACGTGAAATGACGTGGTTGGAATACCTATCAGCACTCTCTGTTCGAGCGTGATGTTGAGTGACAAAAGAAATCGTCAGATTTTCTTTCGTTTCAACAACTAGAATACAAATATCTCAAGAGACAATTCACATCTTTTGTTTCAAAATTCTTTTAGTCTTTTTAAAATTCACATGTAGGTCATCAGACTGTTCAAAACCTTCAAAATATGATTATAATACACAATTGGATGGATTTTGTTGGTTATGTGGAACAAATCAATTGATCACTGAATGATCTGTTATTCAGTTGATTTAAATCCACAGAAATTAATTATTACCACTTTCGGATTAACAATACCCAATGACAAATACAACTCATCCACATTTTGTCATCAAAGTTTACTGATGCTACATGTACAGCTGTCCTTTTGTCTCTCTCTCTCTTCATCCCCATTCTTCTCTCATTTTCCATAAGCTATATCGTTGTTTTCCTTTCATTTCACTGATGACTGATTAAACATTTAAATGTAATTTAATTATCCTATGCACCAACATGAGTTGAATAATTGAAGGTAGCCAACAGAAAATTAATCCAAAAATTTCCAAGAGACTGAATTCAAGATATAATTTATAATGTCAATTTTGTACAATTGTTTGTCGAGTCAAGTTCAATAACGGGTGAAATATTTCTCCTTCATTCTATCGAGAAATTGTCTGCTACAACAAAACGTCATTTCGTTCAAACATCAGTGAAATGGACACCCAGGCTATTTCGATTGAACCAATCTCCAACATTTTCTACCTTCAATTTCAGTTATTTCCCTTCTCACAGACCTTTTCCCATGGGTCTTCATGTGCTTTCAGTCCTTCTTCGCGGAACATAAACACTCAAATGATCAGATTTTCTTCTACATTTTGTTTTATGTAAACGTTGAAAGAGTTTTCAGTGAAAAATTCGGAATTATTTCAGTGAAAAGATAAAATAATTTTTTTTAATATCCCCGAAAAACAATTTTCATCTCTCAACGTTGAAAGCTCCATTTAACGCACAGTGAGCTGTTGTCCATCATTTTATTCCCTTTCCTCCTCTTGAGAATTCATTCTAGGGGCTTGAGAAAGGGACTGGGGGATGCAAAGTGAATAAAAGTTTGTGCTTTCGATAGGACCACTCTGGCCAACTCATAGCCAGATATTTTAGCATACATAAAGAAACTATCCCTTTTGCCTCTTTACTCCAGAATGAGTTGACTCGAAAAACCCTTTAGGCAGTCATCTGACATTTTGTTATTCCACTATAATGGAAGGGAGAGGACAAATCAAATGAAACTAATGGAATACATTTCCTGTAACAAAGAGGAAATTGTATTTAATCGACTTTCGTTCGAAAAGATGTCTCAAGTGTTTTTCTTTTTTCTTCGAGGAATTATTTAGATTTTTTTTTTTCTTTATTCCATGCTCCGGGGGCACGGGGACATGCCCTCGAGGGTGATGAGGAAGGCATTTGTAGGACATTAAGCATCGTGACATGCGCTCATCCTGCCTCAGGCATTTTGGGATTAAACGACAACTGTCGAGAACGAAATTTCTTCTACTGAACACACAGTCAGCGAAACGGGTGTGGCATCTGTCTCTTTCTTCACCGAATATCGATCTCTTCATCACTCGTCGGGTTAAGCCGTTTTTTTTAGAGGTATTTGGACCTGTAAAGGGGAAATCTGAAATTCCGATGGGTTCTTCGAGCTTTTCGATGGAAAAGTGGAACGAAGTAGGAGATTATTTTGAAAGGTGGGGATTGATTCCTCATCGATTAAACGCTCATTAATTCATTAGACCCTCAGCAATTGAACACTTATTGATATATCTTAGCATGCTTGCTGTTTTCAATGACGGAGCGTGGAGTGTGGTGAGAGTTTTATAACGTTAGTGGGCTGCGGTGAACGCATGGGGGAGTAGGGGAAGTGAATTCGAGGAATTCAACTATATTCCTCTACCCCCATCCTGACGCCAATTTCTGGGAATCTCAAGAAGATAAGAAACAAAATGTGAACCACATAAAGGCCGAGAGAAAAAAAAAATACGGCAATATTTACATCATAGAGAGCGAATGTAAAAGAGAGCATGATGGAAGCGTTGATCTCCGGAAAAATTGATACGAGGGGAAATTTAACTGTAGCGAGAGTCTACTGTATCCAGTAAATATATTCGCTCTACCACAACACAACACAACACTTGTATTGGTGGTGGAGCTAAAATACTCATATTCATCCAAATTGTATTATGATTAATATCGTCTCAGCTTGTCAGAATAATATTTTGAATTCTAACAATCATATTCTTTTTATTTCATTCATCCTCTCGATCTCCCTCCTGAAAATGATACACAACTCGTTTGGTACAAAACCGACCGGCAAAAACTCCCCCTTTTTCCGCCATAAAAATTTTAACCATTCGACGAGATGACGAAACTACCGTCAAACTTCTCCCACCCATTTATCCCCAAATAGGTAAAGGTAGAAGGTGGTAAAGGAGAATGCAATGAGGTAGTGAGAGGGGGGGGGGAGTATAAAAGCGTTAGAAGGGAAGGTGGAAAGTTATCGAGTTTACTGGGAGAGTGGAGAAGCAGCGAAGTGCGAGCGATAAAGATGTTGCCAGGAAAATGCTCACATCTAAATTCTGTGAAAACTCACCCCTTCCCTTTTTCCATTCCCTTGATATATAATTTTAAGCTGATGAACCCACCCTCTACCTCCCCCCTTCCCTCCGTCAATGAGTGAAATACATTGCCATAAAATTGCATTGACAAACTTTTGTCATTAATAGAAAATTTGCATGAGGCTCAGGTTATTTTAATTTTCCCATTTATGCATTCTTGAGAGTACGTAAATGGCCAAATGGTAGGAAATATTGTTAAATATGACCTAGATAATTTATAACTAATTCAAAATCAGTCTAATCGGGTTAGATCTCTATTCGTCGAGTATGAGGAGTGGGAGGAGTCCTTCATTGGCTGATGCGTGCGCACAAATTAGGTTAGGTTGGCTTGAATATACTCTGTGATTGGTTCAACGCTCAACTGACTCTGTGATGTCATTAGCAATTTCAGAGCGTTCGAAATTTTGAAATGAACAATTAATGAACAATTTTTTTTAACGTTTTTGAATGATAAATGGTTTATTGGCGTGGGAGTGAAACTTTGTAGGAGTCGAGTTTCTGGAGATGTTACGAAAATCCCCTCTCCTCTCTCCGATGGCCCTCCTCCTTCATATTTGCCCCCTGCCCGATGGTGTCGGTTTTTCGTTACATACGGACTCTCGTGTATTCGATTCGCACCCAAAGGCGCCTATAGAAGTTTCACTTCAATAATTTTTTTCAAGTTATTCAAGTTTCCTAGTTATTTCTCTATAAATTGACAATATTCTCAAATGAAGTAAATCCAATTTGAACATTCACTCGTTTTTCATGAAAAATGCCTCAAAAAATATAATCGAGGTTGCAAGTTTGATTGTAAGAGTTTGTTCAACGTGAAAAGGAGTAGTTGAGTTGAGGGGGTAGAGGGGATTCGAGAAGATTGAGAGAGGAATAAGAGGGTTAAAGAAGAGTTGAAAGTATAAGGAAAACTGGTACAACTTTCGAGAGGTCCACCAGCGGAAAAGCATCACCTGAGCCTCTCTCTCTCTCTCCATCTGCCTTATACCAATTAAAACTTACCCTAGGTTTGATTTATCGAGTGACTTTGATTGCTAGTCTGGTTAGAAACTCAACGCAAAGTCCACTAGAGTATTTTTTTTTTTCTCAACTCCCCTCGCCTCTTCTTTGTCTCCAATTTTACACTTTCACGAAGACTCCAATAACGAAAGAAATGGGAAAAACTTATGATTGCAATGTTTCAGTGATTTCATCTTCGACTGCATATTAATTCTCGGTCAATAGCGTTTTAATGATCTGGGCGTTCGTTTTTCAATAATCCATTTCATGAGATTAATTATCAAATTTATTGGAATAAAATGGCGTTTATGAAACGTGATATGGAATTATCAAACACTTGAGATACTGCACTATTTATAGGTATCTGTGGTTTATGGGATTTTCAATACTATCGACATTGTCTAATAAAGGATAGTAATTAATATTTTGGGGTTTATCGATGATCATCTGGCTGAGATACCGCGATGAGGAAATAATTTTCTCAATTTGAAAGAATCGTTCTCCATTCAGAAAAGAACAATTTTCCGTCTTCGAAAATAGGAATTAAAAAAAAAAACGGCCCGTTTTGCCCCAGCAGCTTTCGAAATACCACGGAAATTGATTGTATCAAATGAAAAATTCTTTTCCTTCATCTCTTCTTTTTTTAAATCGATAATTAATTTTAAAAAATTTCATAATTCAAATGCTCTAAAATCGCTGATGACGTCACAAGGTCTGTCAAGTGTTGATTAAGTCAACCTAACCTGATTTGTGCGCGCGCATCGACCAATGGAGAACCCAAGCAACTTTGTGACGTCATGACCGAGAAAACTGTCTCAAAAATGACTGATTTTTCATAAATTTATATTTTCCGCTCGTCGGCTATTTAATTTAATTTAAACGGAGCTCCAGGAATTTTTTCTGATAACGAAAATTCTCCTGATGAAATGAAAATAACTACCGAACAACTTGTATTTGTCTCGTAGCCATTCGTCTCAGCAATTCACCCGGAAGTGAAGATCAGGACTCGACATGAAACGTTGATCAATGGTTCTTGAGAGAAGTACTCAGTTGAAATTACAGAAAAGTGAATGGGCGTGTGTAACCAACCATGTCCGGATTTTTCCAATCCCCCTTCCTCTCGAAAAGCTGAGATTTCCATTTCTTTGGCCACTCGGTTAGATCAACAAATGGTCATCCGTCTTTTTCACAATAGCACTATCCGCTAAATGTCAGGGTAGTCGGCTTTTCGGATATGTCATCTTGGCCTGATGGTGTTTGAGAGTCAACAGCGCCGGAGCGTTGTCAACGAGGTCAATGGGATCAGGGGGTGGGAGTTGGGGATCAGAAAAGGATACCCCTGGAGAATAATAACGTTCAATGTGGAGAGCCTCTGATTCGATAGACGAAAGAAATCTTGGTTTAACGAAGTGCAAAAATTTCTCAGAGGATAAAATCGAATTTATCCAGAAAAAAATCTCAAATTAGGAATATTTTTTTCTAAAATTACGAATATTATTAATTCGTCAATGGAGACGACTCAATTTCGCTAATTGTCAGACTGAAGTTTTTGCTGAATTTCTCAGAATAAAAAGAAATTCTAAAACAAGAAAAATCATTTTATTTTCTGTTTTTAATTGAGAGAAAAAATTTTTTATTTGTGAAAAATTTATTTTCTTACATTAAAATGAAGAAAATCTTGAAATAACTCAAAACAGTACAAAAACTCAATCCCCCCCCCCCCCCCCTCTTTTAACTTCTCGCTAAAACATATTTTCATCCCAAAAAAATCCCTCCCTAAATCCTTAATCCCTTTATATCATTCAATATTCCCATCTGAGAATTTGTTTCAATTCCCCTAGTGTCGCAGTGCATCTTTCTTAATTCCCCGAAAGGAAAAATAAATTCCCTCATGACAGACTAGGGACAAGAGAATTTTCCATATACCAAATACTCCTTCCTCTTCCATTTCCATTCTCGTTAAAACACAAAATATCCTCATCAAAAATTCTATAAGATGTTTTACTTTATCTCACGCCTGCAAGAGGGGTTCAGGTAATTCGATGTGACGCCTCGAGTCACTCATACAGCATGCAATTACATCTGTCTCTCTCTCTCTCTCGTACTATTTTAAAAACCCACCCCTCTGTTCAACACGCCTATCTCAACCATCAAAGCCCCCTCGGACAAAATTTATATTTGACTGACACATTGAATATTTCCCTCATTTCCGTGCATCCGTGTTATAAATAAAGCTCTATAATTCACATCCAAAATCACCCCCCCCCCCCCACCCTCAATTCTCCTCCCACCCCCACGGCAGTCTCGTTCATTCTATTTCACCCGAGGCGATTTTAAATCCAGAGCGAATTGACTTCCGCTGGAAATTCCTATCAATTTATTTCGTAATAAATGGCGCTAAAATTCATTTGAAAGCTCTATGAAAATGTTCTTTCATGATATTGGAGATATAAGAAAGAAGAAATATTCTTATACACTAATTAAAATCCACAAGGAAAAGAAATTGAATTGAGATTGAAGTTTAGAATTAATTTCCTTATGAAATTTCAATAAAAAATACCCATTTTGCCCCAGTGATTTCCGATCCATTCGAAGGGATCAATTCTTGTTGATATTTTAAAAGCTACTGGGGCAAAACGGGTTTTTGTTTCGTTTTAATCCAAATGAATTTTGTTTTAATCCAAATGAATTTTTTTTTCTGCCTCTCTATCAACAAATATTTGACGTATTGACGTTTATGCGTGGGCACAGGGGTGACCTCTCTGGCAATTCGAGTAGCGTCTCTATTTGTAAACAGAAAGGAGGGGCGGGGGGGGGGGGGCAACGGGATACTGAGTATTACCCCAGATAAAGATGGAAAATATTGTCATACTTCTCTCTCTCTATCTCTCCTCCTATTTTGCCAACCTATCTTCACCAGCTTTTAGCCGCATTATTGGAGCCGTTATTGAATCTATCGTTGAGCCACTCCATTGTAAATTGATAGCTTCACTGTTGTATATAGATACAGGGTTTTGAAAAGAGAGAGAGAATAAAGTGGTGGAGTGAAAAAAAAAAAAAAGGGATGACAATGAAGTGAGAACGGCTGCCATAGAAAAAAGGACCAATAACTCGTTGATTGCGGGGGTGAGGGGGAAAAAGGTAAAAGTACACATTTCTCTCTTTTCATCTTGCACTCGGGAGAGTATTTGTTGAGGTTACCCAGTGAACCCGTCGAACCGAGGTAAAAGTCTCTATATTGAATACGTGGCTCAAATTTCAATATAAACCCCTAGAACCATTCTATATTCTTCTACTCACTTCTTTCCCCGGATGGTCCTCTTTATATATTATATAAACTTATACTGTCACCCCTACCTATGTCATCAGCTGCAACTGAAAATTTTCCACCTTTTCCTGGGGCTCCCCAGGTGAGTGTATTATTATATTTGACTCTGGATCGGTTACAGTGATGGAGAATTTTTCGTTGAATTTTTCGAAATCTAAAAAAATTCATGCTATAATATGTTATGAGGAATGGATTGTTGATGGAAACCTCTTCATCATTTTTTTCTGGTTTTAGCTATTTTTTGTGAATTAATCTCTCTCTTGTTACCTAATAATTTTTGAAATTTAATATTGGAAAACCGAATTAATTAGTGTCCAATTACTGATATTCATTTTTAAGGTTAGATTGATCTATAAATCATGGTTATTGATTTTATATTGGTATTTTTGTTACTATGAATTTATAGTTTTTTTCATTTTGTTAAAAATTCATATTAATTTACAATATCTGTTACTTTCAAATAGTTCAATAAGTTTCTGGATTATAATTTTGATTTTTGTATTTAACAGAAATAAATATTGTCCTGATGAGGAGCACATATAGTGCTCGAAACGTTGACAACTTTAAAATATAGAATTTTTGCTAATTTATGACCGTTAATGGCCTTGAGATGGGAGTTGAATGATGATTATTATTGAAACGGTTAGAAATCATAATAATAATAAAAGAAAGAGAGAATTAAAGATTGACAAAAATATTGGAAATTCATGGGTAAGAAATAATTTTTTTTTTTTGCTGAAGTAATCGGAGTAATAAAACTCGTGTAAATGAGTTTTTTGTTATACCAAATTACCAAGATTTGATAGACAATTAAAAGTGTGAAGCTTGAAGCAAGAGACCTAAACTGCAAGTAAAAGACTAGATGTAGTGTGAGGGTAAATAATGGGTAGGTAGTTCGATTTACGTCTGATTATCAATGGCTCTCGACTGAGGGGCAATAAAAAGAAATCATCTGGAATTGAACACACCCTTTGAATTCCACCGTGTACTTTTACTCCTGAATTTTTCTCATTTTTCTTTTTAATGCCTTTTTTTTTTGTCTTCCCTCTGGTTACTTCTGATATCCTCCCGAGTACCATTGCATTGGCGTACCTCTTACAAAGAACAAGTAGAAGCGTGATAAAAGACAATAGAGTTCTCCTTTGCCCACTCAATTGGTATAAGAATCCGAAACAAAGGGGTTTATAAAAAAAAAACGAATGATGAAAAGGTGTCAGCTGGAGAATAAGAGCCCCTTTGGTGCTGGTACACGAAGAGAATTCTTTTTAGAGAATTGAAATATCTCAGAATAGTAATTAAAAGGTATTAATTTACAAAAGTAAAATTTTTATTTTATTTTATACGTAAAGTTTTCATATTTTCATTATTCAATGAAGAAAATTCTCGAAGAGAAAAATCTGAAAATTAGAAAAATTGTAATTTAAGAATTATTATTATTGTTTTATAATCCAAACTTTTACCTCAGTCATTTCCAATGAATTACGAGAAATTATTTAAACTGACAATTTCACTGTTCAAGCCTTTTGAAACAATTAATATTCAACTTTCACCGGTTCTCTAGTCACCGTCACATTTCACAAATTACTTCTTCCGTTCTTAAGCTCTCGCCTCATTGTACGTTTCGAAACACCACCACGTTAGCCCCAACGGGTAAATAAATTCAGGGTACTCTCATACCCCCTTATTTTTTTCCTCTACCGTTGCTCCCTTCCCCATCCTTCTCTCAACGTTACACTTCTACACATTTTCTGGTGTGGCCTATTTATTCCCGCTTGCTTTTTCACCCCCGATGCATTAAGCGTGTCAGCCCTCCCCCCCACCCTTCTATCTTCCTTTATCTTTCTCCTTCAGACTGTTGTTTTTTCTTTTCTGTCTGAACCCCTTCTTTTAACCACCAACAGCGACCTCAATGTATGACAGGATCAACAATCATCTTTTTTCATCAATTCTTCTACAAGAAGTGTTGTAGTAACTGGAGAATAATCTTGTTGATTGAATCCCCAATAAATTATTTATTCATTCATTTCATTGGTGATTTGATAGAATTAATCAAATGTGATTTTTTTTTGTTAAACGAGAAATTAATTAGTTATTTCTTATAATAATTATTATTCCTTTGTGTTTCCAGTTTTACCTCCTACTCCAGAGTAACGAAGCAGCTAAAAGCACAATCGAGCACCGAGGTGTGACAGTATTTGCCCCAACAAATCGTGCCTTCCAGAGGTATGCTGTTGGCAATGATCATGGTGACCTCGTCCTCTACCACATGTGTAAGTACTTGAGCCTTAACAAAGAATTTTATCCTACCAATGAGGATTGAGTTGACACAAAATAAAAATTTGATGCGTCAAAGCTAGTGGTATTTGACTAGGTGCTGATGATGTTTATTTGATTCAATTTGATACATCGAGATCTATTGGCCAAAGCTAGTTCACGGAATTGGTGAATTCCATCGGTTTATTCTGGATATCAGACTCAAATGATTCGGGAATCATCTAATTTTGTTGGATCATTGATCATCAGATGGAATCAATCATAAAACTCAACTCGTAGTGATGTGATAAAACGAGATGAGTCAACTTCACTTGTGAGTCTTCTATTTTATGAATTATCTCTGTATCTGGGGGAGATGGCGAAATTTTTATAAGGACCTTTTTTGTAGATCTCACTCTGATCTACAAAAAATATCCTTTTGAAAAATTCGCTATCTCTCTCAGATTCTGAGTTATTCATCAAAAACTAAAGAACAAAGAGATTATTCATCTTGTCCCATCACTTTACAAAAATCATATCTAAATTTTTAATGAATATCTTTGAAACTAGAAGAATTAGACGTATTTTCATAATGACCTTTTTTGTAGCTCTTGAATATCTTTACAAAAAAGATATCTATAAAAATTTTCTCATCTCCTTCAGATTTCAAGATATTTTTCAAAAACTTTTCTTCTCATCGTCAATGAAAAACTTTCCCTATCATCAACTTTACCGAACAAGTTTCAAGTTGATGCTTGTTATAATCTCAATTTTTAACATGATTTCTAACAAAATATGGTTTTAATTTAAACAAGAAAGTGTAAAGTGAAGGAGAATATTTATCCTCACAACACAACTGTCGATTAAGTTGATGCCAACAAAGTTTTCAAGACGTAATGAGAAAGTAGTAAAGTTTAAACTTCTCAAGTACTGCAGAAGCCTATGCGTGTATAGACTTGACAGTTTGATATTTTTATCGTTGTCATATAAAATAACCATTAAGATGAAAATCTTTATCTCACTGTTGTTTACTTCCCATTGGTATGAAATAACTGTTCATATTTACGTTGAACTTCAGGCAAAATTTTATCCCCTCATTTTTAGTTTCTTCCTCAATCTCTCCTCTACCGCAGCAATTTTGTGCATCACTCCCACCAAACTTTTACAATTAGTCTGGAAACTTTCATAATTTCACTGCTTTAGAGTCGTTGTTTTGCGGTCCCTCAGTGGTGGATGAGCTTTGACTGGTTTCCTCAATTTATCATTTTTCGTCTTCATTGAATTTACGAATGAATGAGTCTATTTAAAATCAATGGAATGGGAAGAATTAAAAGTATTAAAAATGTTAAAAGATCTTTTTTGTAGCTGAAAAAAATTTAATAAAAAAAAATGTGTATTAAATTCTGAGATATTCAGTAAAAACTCAATGTTGAGTGAAATTGTTTGATTTCATTTTCCACTAAATCACTTACTTTATTCGATGTCTTGATGTCCTGAATAACGAATGAATGAAATCAATGAAAACCCCATAAAGTTTATTCATCCATATTCAAATGTCCCAGTGGAATGAGAGTATTCCTCCACCGATAAAGAATTCAATGGATGTAATACATCTCCAAACTGTGAATCAACAATCACAACAGTTGACGCAATACACTGGGACAACTCTGGCAGGAGATGACAGCGGCTGCACGAATGGCTGGGGGTCTTATCGCTACGTCCATTCATCAGACCTAGCTCACAACGCTGGACTCTTACAGACTGCTCGAGACTCTTTTCCCTCCTTTTTTTTCCTCTCATGTGTCCCACTAAGAAATTGAATTCGCTTTTCCATTCTACTTCACTTCTTCCCTTATATTCCAACTTCTCAAGAGCTCTACCTCTCTTGCAGTACAGAGGGCTATTCTAATGGGACAAATGTACCTGAAAAATTCGATAAAAATTGTTTTTTGAGTGAAAACAAAATTCAGAAAGTGTTTAAAATTATTTGAGATGCAAAACGATGAAAGGGGGTTCAGTTTTTAGTGGATATCTGGTAATTGAATGGAGATGGAAAATTTTTTGAAAATACCTTTTTTGTAGCTCTTAATTTTTTCTACAAAAAATGTTCTCAAGATAATTTTGCCGTCTGCCTTGGATTCTGAGATATTCATTAAATAAGTTCAAATGATAATTTGCCTCTATCTCACATTTAATTGACAAGACCAAATCATCGCCAAATGGACCAGGCAATTTTTCCCCCTTCTTCAGGGGTTCCAGGTGGTAACACGATATTGAGACGCCAAGTGAATGCTCCCTTCTCATTCTCGTTGAGATTGATTTCCACATCGTTCGTCTAGTTGAAAAGGACGACCACTTGAGGTACCTCTGGATTGAAAGAAATAAGACGAATGATGGTTTGGAGAGGATTTGAGGATAAAACGAGGGAGGAGAAACCGAGGGAAGTGGGAACAAGGTGACAACCCAGAGGAAGACTCACCGGTATATCCCGTGGGAAATGTCTGTACTACGATGGTTTGTCCCTCTCCTCTTGGCATATCATCCAGCTGAGAGATCCAACTATTTGAAATTCCTCCTTCCAAGTGATGCTCCACCAGTGTCTACGTGTTACGTGTAAATGTCCCCCTGGATTTTATCTCAGCAATGTAACAATTATCAATTATCTGACAGTGGCAGGATTTTACGTGACGTGAAGAGAGAATATATCGAGATAAAGAAATCTTATTTTTACCTCAACATTATCACCAGGAGTATTGAAACCTATGTACATAGTGCTATGTGAATAGTGAATGTTTCAGTGAAGTCATGATGGATATAGAGTTTTGAATACAATGTCCAGAGGCTTTGATGGAACTGGCTAAACTCACTGAAAGTTTATAATGGAATAAACATGTTATAATTCCCAAATTAAATCCATTCAGATTAGAATTCTACAAAGTTGGTTATTTCACCTGCATCTAATTAATTATTCAGAATAAACATCAATAGCTGGAGAATTCCAGTGAAACAAATTTCTTATAATTTTCTATTTACCTATTTTTCATAGAAAATGAACAGTCAGAGAGAGAAAAATATTCATTATAATCGATTGAAAATCAATAATTTTTTAGTGATGACGTCACAAGGTCACTTGGATTAGCTTATGCGCACGCATACATTAGGTTAGGTTGGCTTAAACACGTTCTGTGATTGGTTCATCACTCAACAGTGATTCAAAATATGAAAATTACAAAAACTGATTATTGAGGTCATGATTTTGAAAAAAAAAAACCGATTCAAATTCCTTGGGTAGTTCACTTACAGCTGATGAAATTACTGAATGTCGTGATAACTTGATTAAATATTCTCAGAGCAATCGACTTATCGTAAGGCTTCAAAGTGTACGTCACAGAGAACAGAAGAGGTAAATTTCAATATATAGTTGAGTCTGGTGGTGCTCCTGTACACGGCCAAGCTCAACATTTCATCGTAGATAGGGGCTTTTCCAGGGTTTTGCCAGTGAGGTTAAACCCACGGGGCCTTTGACCCCATCCCAACCGGTGCTGTAGCCCTACAACGATGTATTCCAGACTTGGCCAACTCTCTGGACACTCATAGCCAACTTTCCAAAGATATAATGTATATAAAGGTGATATATATCTTGACCCTTCGTCTTAGATCGGTTGGAGGTAGTCAAGCTATGTGAAAACCACGGCAAACATTATATATTCATTCTGGTATCGCGGTTGATCATGGAATTGAGTCATTGGTCTGAGAAGACATCAAAGGAACTGAATTAAAAATTCATGGGCGAATTATTTTGTAAATATCTCGTAAATCAAGAGGTTTAGAAGAATTTGTCAAAAGACCTTTTTTGAAGCCCTTGAAATTCTCCATAAAAAAGGTCTTATGATAAATTTTCATCAGACCCTTCGTTTCGCAGATTGGATTAGATTAAATTAGCCAAATTATTTTTTCATCAGCTTTTGCCACAGACTAGAGTTGAAACATCAGTATTATCCATAAAACATTCATAAACTTTAATCGAACAGAGTGCGATTCACTCATCAACAGTTAATTAGAGTATGGAAGCAACTCTCCCATCCATTTACTGATTTTACTACATATCGTTCCATGTCGTTAACTTTTAATATAAAAATTTTGGTTTTATCCTCGATACAAGCGAATACAACGGAATACGATCACTGAATTACAATCGAACGATGAGACAATTAGTAAACTGTGACACATAATACAACAAAATTGGTATTATTCACCATAACTCGTGAATTTAACTGCCAGATATGAATTTTCGAGAAATAATCGGCTTGAAATGTGGATGTGACCATTCGACTGTGAAGAATAAATCATAATAACTCATAATTTCTATGGATTATTTCACATACGTAATACATAAATATGTTTCTTCTCTATCCATTCTCAGTGGTGTGACCAGTGGAAAGTAATAAAAAAAAAAAATATATTGAATAAAGGAGAACAGGGTAGAATCCCTTGGAACATTTCCAAGTATTATATGAAGTGTGCAGAGAATGGTATAAATTCATTGCCGCCCAGTGTTCATCCTAGAGTGAATGACGACATCGAACTAGGGAAGTTTTAGGCTTTGGATTTTCTCGTTATGGAATCCAATTAACTCACTCATTACCCTTTCATTAACAGCCTCAATTTCGAAGGTTTTGAGGGGATAATAAAGGTGGATTTAAACGATTCTCTCTGTTTTGTACCTTTTAATGGGCTTAATTTTCACCTGTCAGGGATACAGCTCTATTTCTTCTCAGTATTGTTTAAAATTCAGCATTGTCATTGAAAAATTGTAATCTCTGGGGTGAAAAAATTATCTCATTCTCATCCTACTCTTCTCTATCTTAAACCCTGAGGATATATTATTCATCATAATAACTAAGTACAATCTCCTAATTTCAATTTATGTTACTGTTTCATCGCCCTTCAGAACCCTTTGGGGAAGGAACACTCTGAATTTCTAAGACGTACATGAATTCATTAAACTAGTTTAAAGCGAATATTGGGGGTGGAATTTGCATCACTCATCACACTACGGCTATTGGATAATTCGTTCTATTGAAAGGGTTAATACAGTGAAAGAAAACATCATTTTTTTCATAGAAAAATACAAGATTATTACTTTATTTCGATTAGATAAAACAGAGATTTAAATGACAAATTGATAAATGTGGTGGAATATTTAATTATGTGAGACGTTTAACGTGATCTGTCTTGCGACGTGATGACTTGATGAATCCAAGAAACTGGAGTTCTGCGACAGCTCGAGTAAAACGTGCTCTGATGATTTGTATTAAGGAAAAAAATCGTGAAGATGATTAGATATCAAATGGGGATCCCGCGTGACAATTTGTTCCGCTAGGGGCGACACTGAGGCAGAAACCATGGAAAAAGTGCGTACCACACGGGTGAAGCTGCTTTATTGACAATTATAAATAAATTTCGTAAAAGCTTTTCTGTTCGTAGTTGAAAAACTGTTCAATAGGCATTCTTTGAACAAATTAGGACATAAATTTCAACGAAAATGGTCAGAGAAGCTGAAAAAAAGCGATTTCGACTGTTCCTACCAGCCGATCCAATGCAATCTCAGGTTTCAGTCTCGTTGCTGCCACCTGCGTCGAGTTTCTCATGTCGGGATTCCCATTAATTCAGTGTTCGTCAAGATGTAAAAAATCAACTGACTCTATTATAATTTAAAACTCCACTTTTATATCAATTTTATCAATTTTTCAAAAAGGATACTGCATTTTTGGATCAATCTCCCTCTGCTCCTCAGTATCATCACTCGGGTTAACAATAGTGAGAAAAGCCTGTGAAATAAGTGATAAAAGAAGAAAAAATTCTCCATTAATATTAAACGAAACTCGTATTTCAATGAAATATTAAAACGAATAACAGGATAAGTCACTAACAGTTTGAAAAATAGCGTTGAACTGTTAAAATTACATGGAAGTGGTTTACAATAACTCCACAGACATCTCATAACGACTGTAACATGAGTGGGCATGAATAATAAATCATCCTCGAATGATTAAAATCTCATCGATATAATGCAAAATCCCATTTACCACCAGCTCATGCATGAATTTAGACATGTGCGTGCTGTACAAATGAATTTTTATGATTGTCCAAACGAATATTGCATCTTACCTGCAGCCAGTCGTACATATTGATGAGTTTTCTTGACTCCAAGTGTAGCTTGTAAATAATACTGGTGTCAGGTAGAGTTCCCTGAATCGTCTCCTCATTCTCTAATTTACAGCAATCACACTGTTGAAATAAGAGGCTCATGGTAATACATATACACTTCTCTTTCTGGTGGATTAAGAGGTAAAAGGGGGGAATAATTTGCAATTCATCTAAGCTGAATAATAACCAAGTTCTTCGTTGTAATCAACAGTTAAATCTCATGAATTTATTCCTATGAATAATAAGAATTGGATGTGATGATCCATTATATTTTGAATGTTCGTTATAAATAAGAGAATTGTCATTATTTAATCAATATTTCATGCAGAAAACTGGAAATTCTTTGAGGAAATAAGATGCAAATTTAATCTCGAAATTTCATAGAGCATTACTCATAAGATGTTGATTGGATGAAGAAACTTACATTGAGGTAAACCTGAGGATCATTCAGCCCTGTATGTATTGCTGCTCTGAGTGATCCTCTGATATGATGCTTGGTTGCATTAGCATCACTGAAACAGAATATTTCACTGGTTGCCAGACGATTTGGATTCACAAGGTATATCTTGAATACGTCATGGTCGAGGTACTCCATCAGATCGATTTGTGCCTGTTTGTAGGGTGACCTAGATTGCTGCTGAGACATCTTGAGTAATTTCTGAAGAACGTGCAATGAATGAGAATTAAATGTAATTTTTATAGCCAAATTATCATATCAACTCACTTCTTTGAATTGTTGTCTGCTCAATTTATCATCCATTGTGACAGTTTGAGACAACTCTTGCACCTCTAGACTAGCATTCTCAATTATTTTAATATGTTTTTCAAGATTCTCTTTAACATCAACTAGACCATTTTCTTTGGAATTCCTCACAATCTCTAAAACTTGATTTAGCCTAGTTAAAAGTTCACTTTTAGACAGAAAACCCAGAAGTTGTTGGGACTCTTTATACTCCTGTGTCTCAACAATGTCACAAGTTACAGCATTAGCATAAATTTCACGAAGCTAAAACGTAAATTAATTCATAAAAAACTGGAGAATAAATATGAATACAAAGACAAACAGGTGAGTTGAACTAAATGCTAATGAGAATAAATTACAAGAGTGACGAGAAATTTTGTCAGTCTTTTAATTCATCATTAAATTATTCTTTTTCTTTTTTTTTTTACAAGTGAATTCATATTTTAAGTCACATACTTGTTTTCCCAGTGGTGCACCAGGAAGTGATGAAGTCAATGAATGAAGGCATTTGAGAATTGTAAAAAAATAACTCATAGAGTTATGAAACTCTCTCAAAAGTTTTGTTATTATGTTTTTAAACTCTTGTACGTTCATTTCTGTATTTTTATCCTTCTTCAGTTTCTCAATATACTTGACAATTGATGGGAGTTTTCTCAATTCTTTTATGTCTTCCTCGTTGAGTCTATCCATTCGTTCATCGATGTCTTGTGAATTGCAGCACAATGCTGTTAGATTATTCCCATAAAAATGTTGAATCATGCATAGCTACAAAAGTTTCCAAAGTATCTCTTGAAAATTGTCGATTAAAAGTCAACTAAAATGTTGAAATAATTTACCTTGTATCCCTGCAAAAATCCATTGACTGAAAAATCGTAAAATAAAAATATATCCGTAAGCAATTGAAATGCTCTTCCAGTTAGCATAAATGATGTTTTGCCTGATAAAACAGTCCCTTCTAAAACGTCTGACAAACTCTTAATCTGAGTTTGTGTATGAAAAACCTGGCAAACACAATTATTTTCAATGGATTTCTATTTTTCTTCATGTGTACCAGGGGAAAGGAAAAAAAAAAACCATAAATTTTTCTTCAATTTGAATATTCCAATTAAGAAGCTAATCTGCCACACAGCCATACCGACGCTTTTAGCCTTAAACTCAGCCCTCATGAAAATTAGCAATTCATATTGTTCTCTCGTTTCATTTTCACGCTCATCCACTAGCGCGAGAGAACATTTTGTTTGCTATCTGTAGTGACTGTAGTGGAGGAATGCCATTTTCTCACCGAATATAAAAATGTGCGAGTGAATTTACAGAATTTTAATACAATCATATGTAGATTTTGAAATAATATATTTATTCACCTTTACACGTAACTTTGACGTAACATCGTAGGAGAGAGATCTGTGGACAGCATGAAGAGTTGTGGCAACACCGAATACAAGAATGAATTTTATGGTTCTTGAGTAAGAGCTGGAAAATTTTAATTTTTCAAGTTTTACATATGACGTTTGAGGGATTTTATTAATCTTTATCGTTTTTTTTTTTTTTTTTTCATCTTGCTGTGGTTTACCTCAAAACCAGGATGAAATCCCGCAGTATAAGAGGATTAAAGCTTTCAAAGTCCGGTATAATAACCACTAGTGGAGGGGCTTCATTGTGTTTCTCTTTGTACCATGACTCAAGCACTCGAAAGGTGCATTGATTTTTTCGCACGTCTGGATGTTCGTTCTGGGAAAATGAATATATACATATATATATATCTACTGTATTTCGGTTGGGTAGTTCATAATAAATCATTTTCATATCTTTTGACATGGAAATTCTAAAATTCTGAGAATAAACGATTTTCTCCAATTGATAATTTAGAGGAGAGAATTAAATTTAAATTGTGATTCTAGATGTCTACTATTGTTATTCACTCAAAATAATCACTTCTTTGAATATATAATAGTTGGACAGGATATGAAAAATTTTAACTTTATGTCTAGACGTTTCGACATATTTGCCTAAAATAATACATCACCTTATGGGATCCATTAATTAATTGAAATACAGTCTCTTCAGTTATATTCTTCATATTTCCAGAGTCTCGTGATTGAATTATTGCAATGTGCTCTGTTACTGTTGATATTTTTGACGACAATTTACCGAATAATACCTCGTGGTCAGGGAGATTGACACCTTGAAAAATTAATTTAATATCAGAGATAATAAATTTTTAAACATTTTTTTTTCCTCTATTTACCTGTTAGCAAAATTGCTGTTGCTATTTCACCCAAAAAATTGTCTTCAACAGTTTCATTAATATTGGATACATAAGAGTGTAAGTCAGACAGAATTTGTTTGAACATATTGATATTTATTTCCTGAAATAATTTAGAATCGATTGAATAACATTATTAAATCAAATATTCAGTCTTCATTAATCATGGATTTATGTTAAAAACTTTAGGATAGGATGATGAATGCATAATTGATAAATCATCCTTCTCTAAATCCTGTAGATTCAATATGAATTTCTTTACTAATTTTTCACGAGAATTCAATCATTTCGACAATGAGTGATTTTTTTTTAGAAAAGGTCGAGAAAAATCTCCATTAGCTAATTTAATTCTCTCTTGAATTTTCAACGTTAAATAACTTTTTTTTGTTGAGTAAATGAATTGAAGAATAATTTCAGGAGAAAAAAGGATGAATAAATTGACGACATTGTCATACCTCTGCTGCATTTTTAATTATCAACCAAGCATCTGTGTATGCTTGATACCATGGCTCATCGATGGATGAATCATCAATGATTTTTCGTTTCTTTTGACCAATTTTGTAGCTTCCTTTGTAAGCAAATATTCCCTGAATGATAATAATATGATAATTGTAAAGAAAATAACGTAAAAAATAAATCAAAAAATTAATGATCAATAATTTCGGAGTGGCAGAGTGAAATTTGATTAATTCTACGCCATTATTTAGATCATTTTTCAAGCAATAAAATGAAATAAAATTCATTCAATTTGTATTGTTTAATCCACAGATATTGATAATTTTTAAAAAGTCCATTTTGCTCCATATTACCCTATGAAATTTGTTTAATCAAGAATAATGAACGATTGATTATTAAATTAATTAAGACAGTTTCAAGGATCAATTCCTCTCGAACGTGAAAATCGAATTCAATAGCTGTAAATCATCCTTTACTCTACAAGAAGCCTCACGATTGAGGTTATGTCTAGAACGCAACAGGTTGTAATTTTATATTTATCACTTTACCTTGGAAACAGAGACGTTATCCATTATGTTAAACTACGCTTCGACGCTTGCAGAATAATTGAGAAAGACGATCGATATGATTTTTTAAAATAATTGACACGTAACAATCAACTTTTTAACTGTTTCATCAAAAGTTCACTCCGAGTGCCGGGTGAAAATATACAGAGTACATATATATGCCGGCACAAGTTACAAACACTCACTGCCACTGACACACTCGGTCTCAACGGTCTAAACAGCTGAGTCTGCAGCTGTCGTCGCAACTGCTGCCACCACTCGATAGTTTTCGTTATAGTTTGAAACTTTTTATTCGAATACAGAAGTAAATTAATTTGTGCAAAAAATTAATTCAATGAATTTCAAATTTCAGGATTTTTTTTTTTTTTCATTTCAATTTACAAATTTTGCCATCTCTATCAGATTTCAATATGAGTTTTCAATGAATATCTCAGTATCTGACGGAGATAACGGAATTTTTATAAGAACCTTTTTTATAGATCGCATTGTCCACCACAAAAAAAGGTCTTAATAAATATTTCGCTATCCCCCTTAGATCCCGAGATATTCATCAAAACCTCATTTTCAATTTCAGTTTACACTTTGTTCTTTGAATGAATATTCACCTAAAACTATCCCAATTATCAATTGTTCCAATTTCTTTTTCCATACCCCATTCCCCCCCTATCTATCGATAAAATTAAAGTGCTAATAATTGCGCATCTACTTAAAACAAATTCAAATCTCGAATAATCTTCACGTACTACAGCTCAATGGCGTTGGAATTTCCCCCCCAACGATTTGAATCGCAAATCCCGTGAGTCAACGAACAAACAATTGGACGGGTGAGATTTCTCATAGGTCTCCTTGAGACGAGAGTGAGAATGAGACATCATACGGAGTGAGATAGAGAATTTTGGAGTTGGTAAGAGCAGATGTTGTGTTTTCTCACTTGAAGCTACCCAAATTCCATTGCGCCTTGGAAACTTGCTTGAGTTGTGAACTTGTTGGATAATTGATTTAAAGAGGTGTCTAAACAAGATGTCGTGAAGAGGAGTTTGTGGATGTTAAGTACGGGCTGGAAGTTGTTGGGAGTTTTGATGTGTATTAGGATGAATAATCAGTAAATTATTGATGAGATTGTGGCAATTGGTATATTTTGTGCTTTTGAGGATGATTGGGTTATATCAAAATTTTGAATTTATTCCTAGGAGAAAATGAACATTCAAAAAATAAAAATCTTGATTTGAGCTTTTTGATCTCAATTTGAGCTTTTTAGTGCTCAATTTGAGATTTTAAAAAATCTCACATTGAGGCTTTTGGAAAGCTCAATTTAAACTTTATGAAAATTTTAAATTGAGACTTTCGAAAAGCTCAATTTAAGCTTTTTGGTATCTCCAAATTGAACCTTCAATTGTTAAATTGAGATTCAAAAATCTCCAATTAAGATTCAAAAATCTCAAATTAAACTTTTTATAAAGCTTAAATTGAGCTTTTCGAAAATCTCAATTTGAGACTTTTGAAAAGCTCAATTTAAACTTAATGAAAATCTCAAATTGAAACATTCGAAACATTCGATTGAAGCTTTATGAAAATCTTAAATTGAGCTTTTTCGAACTTCTCAATTTAACTTTTTTTTTAGCTGAAAATTTAATGCTTTCATTGATTAAAAAAAAAAATTACTCAAATCTCTTTAAATTACACCGAGAGACAGAAAAACTTGAAAATTGAATCATTCAAAATTACTGGGGAAAAATCAATAATACTCTACACAGATATATCTGCAAGAATTTCGTTGGAGCTTTGTGTCACTGGAGTACCACAAAAGGATGTTCGAGTTGTACCGTGGTGCTTCAATTTTCAGTCGAGTGAAAAAGGAATGTGGTTTGCACACACACACACACGTGGTGAAAAACGAAACTGGAGAAATAATCGGTATACCGAGTTTGTGAGAAGGCTTTTGTGCACATTCGGGATGAGCTTTTATCCGATTTTTCCGGGAATGGTGAAAAGTGAAATGGATTTCTCACGTTCTTTGCCCTTCTCCTTGGGACTATTCATGCGATGACTCTCTTCAAATTGAAAATAAAATATTGTATTATAAAAAAAAAAATTGAATAAACAAACAAGTTATTACTTATGACGTCACAAAGCCAAGGAAAAGTAGGACTGAACAATTTTTTCTACTATTTCTGGAATTAAAATGGTTCATTAAAAAAGAATCTTCCAAGTTTTTTATTCTCCGATGAAAGAGTATTCATCAGATTGGATACTATGCAAATCAATATAAGAATGGAGGGTAAAATGTCTGGATTTCTGTTACTAAAAGCCCTTGAAACAACTCGAAATCTCGAATGAAGGGATGACACGTTTGCCTAAAATATTTACAATCCCCCCCACCATCATAGAATAATCTTATCTTACCTGTCTGCAACAAACAATTGTTAATGATCAATGAAAACTTCAATATCTCACACCACCATCATCAACTTTTGTGGTAAAAGGGACACGTACCAGTCGTTGTTGCTGATTGCACAGACGATTGTAACTAGAGTACCACCAAGTGGAGTGAGCATCATCCTAGCCATGATGACATCGAGTAACCAACAAGAAAATGTACCTTTTTACGTATATATACGTGTGACACCACAATCTCATTGTCACTATATTCCACTTTCTCTCTCTCTCTCTCTCTCCTTCTCCTTCACTTACCCTCCCTGATTTTGTATACTCCAACCGTTTCCCACTATCTCCCTTCAACGTAATCGAAGTTACTTTTATCTGGTCCGACACGAGTAAAAGTTTTCATCCAACCAACGGGTATTTTCACGCCTGATGTCATCCCCAACATCACCAACTTTTCCGTAAATGTCATAATAATATATTTTTTCATCTCTCTAGCATCGTTGCGCTTCAACCACCGGACTATTCACAAGTAATTTAATATTTTTAGGGTAAATAAAAAGTTGTGAATATTGGAGATACTAAAAAAAATCATTTTTTTTCTTTTGTTACAGCGAATTTAGCTAGAGCTACCTGGGAGCTTGGTGAGTACATCTCATCGGAGCTGGATGGTAATCCACCATTGTGGGTTACTAGAGTGCATAAGTATGGACAGGAGGAAATATACATCAACAATGCTAAGATATTGAATGGAAGTAATTATCGTCCTATGAGATCACCGTCTGGTGAAGGAAAGAATCAGGTGAGAGGATTCAATCATTGAATTGTCCCGATAATGGGTGGACAAGTGCACAATTAATGCGAACGTTCTATTGGATTTATTACAATTCATCAGTTCTTATTGAACCGTGTAATAGCCGCCCACATTGGAATGTTCCCATGGTGTCCCTCAGAGGCATCAAGACCAAAGTTATTTATAGCAGTTTAGGGATATCCTTAACGAGCTTTTAATGAGCTTTCTGTCTTTAACAATACCGCACAAATTTTCCCATTACCTTGATCATGACATTGTCCAATTACATTATTCAATAATGACTCATCAAGAATTAACAATTTATCAAACCCAAATGAACTGAAAAACCAGAAAAAAAAATTAATGAGTAATTATTAATTCAGTAATTGAATGAAATTGCAGATTAAAGACAATTTGCGTCACACTTGACGCTCAGCACAATCATGAAAATCCAATTAGCGTTTCGTAATTATATACATTCAACTGAGTAAGAAGGTTAAATAGGATTCCTTCGGGCTAACTAAGTTTCATGAACCGTTGAGAACTAACGAAACTTATATCGTCTCTTATTCGCACTAGAAACTTTATATATAGAAAATTGAGTAGACCTGTACTTGGCTAATTCAAAAGTTACTTCTCTCACGGAATAATTATCAATTATTATTAACCAATGCTGAATGTCTCGTGATCATCAAACACAGGTTGTGCCTCAGCTCAGCGAGTCTATTAGGTATTTATTGAAGTTCCTTTTTTAAAGTGAAAAAAAAGAGAATGCGTCCGGGCCATACAACAGAAGTGAAACTTCTCGAAAGATCCTCGCATATTGCAAACTAGATCGATAAAACAGGACCGCATCAGATAGATAAAACAGGGCCCTCACGGTTGAGCAACGTTCGTGACGCACTCAGGCATTTCACTCCCAATAGCAGAAAAAAATGCCTGATGAAAGAAAGGGAATAGAAGAGAGAGAGAGAGAGAGGGATCAATACATCCGTCCTGTTGATTGCGTCACTTCCGTCCCCATTTTCGTGACGATTTTTCATTTCACTACCCCCACTAAAGAAGTTTCACTTAAAAAAAAGTAAATAAATATGATTTACCTCCAATCAGAGAATAAAAGGTGGCTGTATCGTTGAATATCGTAAATGACCAAAATTTTGAAGTTAATTCATATATCAGTCGATGCGTCTGGTTGAATGGTTACCATCCATTGATATTTATTCAATACCATCCATCGGTATCTTACCGATAGATGGCGTTGCGCTATAAGGTCACCGACAAATGTCACGAAATGACCAAATTTCACAAAACGACTCACTCCCCCCTCAAAATGAAACCAAAAACGTATTCACCTCAAAAGAACAAGCATTGAAGAGTTGAGCCGGTATTTTCATGGAATTTGTCATACCCATTGATTCAGCTCTTTTAATTATTCACCCAAGAAAATGTCAAGAAGTTTCCCCTCGGTATTATCAAGGAAAAAACAAGGGTCCTCTTGAAGAAAGCCCGAGGCATAATCCAACCCCTTTTTTCATCCAGCTATGTATAATTTTTTTTTTTTTACCTTCACCTCACCCTTGGCAACTCTCTTCGGGATCTCACAGACGTCGTAACGAGCTACAAAAGAGAGTATTTTTCGAGATTAAAAAATGCACCGCTACAGGAGAGAGAGAGAGTGAGTCGAGGGTCTCAGGACTACGAGCCCCATCCTCAACATTCTCTCCTTATCCCTTACATTCTTTCATAGCCCCTCTCCATTCCCTTATTCTTCTACTTTTTTATCATTATTATTCATTCTTAAAGTACACCTCACGTTTGATGTAGAAATTTTACATCAATGTATTTCTGAAATCATTCGTATACTTTTTTTTCCAAGTACATTAAAAACTCACTCAAGTGTTGTACCCAATGATAAGACAAATTGCATTGTTTGTAATATTGCACAAAGGATATTCTCATTTCAAGCATTCTATTATCATTCTACTTCAATTTTCTTCTACCCTTGTACTTTTATTTTCTCTTTATGTCCAATAACAATGCTCTCACTGTCTTCTTAATTAAAAAATTGAAGATATTAAACAATTTTTTAATGAAGAATATTAATATCTTGGAACTGGGTCATTTTTAAATCTCATCAACATCTCAAACGAAATAAATTGTTCTCTTTTAAAATGAGAATGATATTCTTAATTTGATAATTTTTTTTATCTCTATTTGTTCACATCTCATCACTGTAATTCTAATCATTTCGAGTATGTGCCAATGGGCTGATGTACCTCTTTATATTCTTGTATTTACTCCGTCAATTCCATATTCTCGATAATCCAATTATCTTTCTCTACTCAACGCCACTTTCATATATGCTCACTGGAGATGAATAAATCTACCAGAGTTTGATTTTTCTAGTTAATGAAAATATTTTTAAATTCATGTTATTCTTGGAATGTTTTATAATTATCTTCTACTTAATCCATTTTATTTGCAATAGGTGTACCTGGGAGTATCGTCTGAGCATTTTACATTGAAACAAAAAAAAATAGTAAAATGGCGGAGAACCGACAGCCACTCTCGCAATTTAGACTTTCTCTCACTTCAAAATTATAGTAGACAAGTGCAGGAATGAAGATACTGGAGGGATTGAAATGAGAGGAGTTAGTATCTGGGTTACAGATCCTTGTGGATTGGCGCCAGGTCGTCGCGACGCCATACTCCACCAGAAATGTACACAGGGCATGAAACCAGCCCCTTTTTGGGGAGATATTCACCACCGAAATGGGATCGCTGGTTACGCACACGCTATTCTCGCTATTTTGTGGATATATATTGCATGTTTTCGGATATTAACATACACACGATATTTATCGTCTGTTATAACTCAGGGGATTATGCAATGTTTCACTTTGACGATTTTTTTACCTCTTTATGAACGATAAAAACAGGTAGAATTCATATTTTGTTTTCAATTAGCATTGATCAATGTTTTAAAACGTCAACTACCCCAAATAATGATCAATAATCAATCACGTGAATAAAATGATATTTACGAGACTATTCCTTTTTCTTCTAAAGAGTTTTAAACTCGTTAAATTTTCTGCACTTGCTCACGATATTCAAATCCACAAAGAACAGTCGTAAGCATTCGCTTACAGTTGACTTGGTAAAGTATCAGATTGAGGGAATATACGATGAACTAGGAACAAGCAATACTCGAAGTAAGCGTGCCAAGCTTGCAGAGTAATTCCCTGGCACCTTTCTCTTCAGTGTCAGAGTCTTGTCTCATCCCCAGTTTTTCCTTTTCCCCTCTCTCCATCATTTTTTTTTTTCCTCTGTCCTCTCCACAGACTATACTTTACGTCGTCTCTGTTCAACGGAAAGCCGTGTACCAAACGAAAAAGATTAATGTCCCTGAGCTGGTTGGAATGACATCCCATCGGTTCTCTCCCAAGAATCCCGAGGATTGGTCGTTTAAAGCTCCAATTGACATCGTGAAAAGTACTCGAGACTGGGTTATTATAGATTGTCGTACGATGATAATAGAATTGCTTACTTATTCTTTCAATTTTCTTGACTATTTATTTTTATTTCAACTGTGGAGATTTTTTTTATTACTTTTTTATTGAAAAAATTATTTGGATTTTAAAGATTGAGAGTTATATCTTAGTTTTGAGGCTTTCGCGACCATGATTAATTACTTGGTTGGCTTCCGGATGGATGCCGCGTTGATTTTCAGCATTGCGCCGACGTTTCGCAAACATTGCAGTCTGCATCTTCAGGGCTATATGATCCGATTTTGAGCTCCGATGTCTGGGGGTAGTCCTTATATATCTTCCCTTGTGGTGGTGGGAGAGGGGGAAGGGAGGGGGGGGGTAGCCAATCATATGTTTTTAATCGATTAGCTGGTCAATTAAAAAAAAATTCAATTTTTTAATTGACCAGCTGATCAATTAAAAATATCAACGCGGCATCCACCCGGAAGCCAAACAAGTGATTGAGAGTTATAGTTTATACGGAGAGAAATTTTTTGTGAAAATTACCCTTTCATTTGATAAATGTGTATTTCCATTTCTAGTGCAGTAATTTTTATCGAGATTCCAATGAAAATTACTGTATAATAACACCATGACCTTCAACTTAATAAACTTCTCAATTGGTTTTCATCAGGTGTGAGTCGTGATCGAGGTCGTGATGGTTTGAGTTACCAGACAAGAATGAAATTTCACAGTTGATTATAAGCTATATAAAATACGATTGCTTCATTATATCAAATAACTCATTACAAATTCATCGGAAGGAGTTTACAGGAGCAATACTCATACTCATACAGTTAATAAGCACATAGGCATATCACAACAATCCGGAAAAGCTTTTCTGCTGTCTCCGTTTCTGTATCCAGTTACCTCTGATCCCTCCGGACATTTATATACTCCACAGCTAAAATCATTAATTCGTTGAGTATTACTTTTTTCCACTGACTCATTTCATGATATGAGGAAACTCACTCTATCTGGGAAAAGCTTCCGTTTCTTTCACATATTAACACGAAACATTGAAAGCGAAGTAGTTCACCATGTTTGAGCGCCGGACGACAGCTCACTGTCAAGGGATTGCCTAAATGTAGAAAAATTTAGTGTTGAGAATTAATTTATCCCGATAGCTAGTGGTTTAAGAAGAAAATGTCAAAGAACATTTTTCGTTCCAAATTTTCTCCCCTATGAAAAAGATAAAAGATTTTCCTTTGAAATCATGTGTTTCTGAACTATTTTCACAATAAACAAAAATGTTGAATTTGACTCAATTCTATCTACCTTAAGATTTCATCATTTCAAAAAACTCACCTGTGGTCTGACAAATGGAGACAGCTGCAAGAACCAATGTATAGAATACAACGGACTTCATATTGATGTATGTTTATCTAAAAACTCCAGAACAACTAATGGATGATCATCGAGGAAATATCATTTATAGAAATTCCCCCTCTGCAGACCACTTGATTGTGGGCTATCTAGAATATTAAAAGTCCACAAAAGTTTTTAAAACTTGCACATTCTTTAATGACAAAATCATGACCTTCAACTCAATAGACTAATTCCTCAATGTGAGTCATAATTTATTGTTAAACAGCGTGAGTCATCATAATTGATTATCGACTATATGAAATAAAATGAAATAGTATGGTCAAAGTATGAAAAATCAATTTTCAGAAAATTCACAAAACCGATTTATTATTCCCAACAACTCTTTGCAAAATCATGGAAAAAAAAATCCTCCAACAACTCATACTGATTCAGTAGATGAGCACATAGGTATATTGCAACAGTCCGGAAAAGCTTTTCTGCTGTCTCCGTTTCTGTATCCAGTTACCTCTGATCCCTCCGGACATTTATATACTCCACATCTAAAATCATTACTTCGCTTAGTATTATTTTTTACCACCGATTCATTTCACGATTTTTCAAATACAACGTGTGAGGGAACTCACCCTATATAAGAAAGTTTCCCGCTCCTTTCACATGTTAACATGTAAAATGTGAAACGAATTAGTTCACCATGTTTAAACGCCCTACGGCAGTTCGCTGTCGAGAAATTGCCAAAATGTAGAAAAATTTAGTCTTGAAAATTAACTTATCGTATTTTGTTGAAGGTAGGTTTATTCCGACAGCTAGTGATTTAAGAAGAAAATGTCAAAGAACATCTTTCATTAAACATTTTCTTATCTACGAAAAAGGTACTCTAACATTTCCCTTTGAAATTACGTGTTTCTGAGTTATTTTTACAATAAACAAAAACGTCGAATTTGACTCGATTTCATCTGCCTTAAAACTTCATGATTCCAAAACACTCACCTGTTGTCTGATAAATGTAGACAGTTGCAAGAACCAATGTATAGAATACAACAGACTTCATATTGATATATGTTTATGCAAAAACTCCAGAACAACTAATGAATGATCATCAAGAAAATACCATTTATACAAATTTCCCCTCTGCAGGCGACTTGATTATAGGCTATCTAGAATACAGGGGAAACTTTTTGAATCCTCGGAATTAACACTTATGAAGCGAACCCACTACGCCGTTGAAAGAGAGAGAGAGAGAGAGAGAGAGAGAGAGAGAAAAGGAGTTTTATTAATTTCCTGAGATACAAAGATCCCCTAAGGGAAAATCGACATACATATATCAAATTAATTATAAATCATAAATTTGTCATTAACATCTTTATGTAACCTATTGGTTGTAATTATATTTTACTCATTTCATTCAATTCATTCGATTATTATCCTCAAAGAGTGAGAACGGCAGAGTCAGACAGAGATGTGTGTATACTGTACAGGCAGTGGTGGGGGAAAGAGCCATTAGGCGTCTTAAAATTTCTGGTACATCAAATGAGAAAGAAGTTAGAGAAAGAACGCGCTTGAGGGGGATTGCTATGGTGGGGGAACGATTCCCCTCTGGCGCTGGGGTAGTGAACACTTAAGGATATCCAAGTACGTTGGTCATGTAATCTACTATTTTTTATAAAAAATCTGAATTTACAGAAAATTATTACCATAGTCATAATTCTCAGAATTTTTCATTTGTCCTTAATTTTTTTGGGAATTTATTTCATTCGATATTATGAGAAGTAATTTATTCGATCTCAGACTTGACTCTCGTTGCTCTAACCTCTCACCATTGTTAGCGGCCGGAAACGCTTGGACTTGAACCATCCAATATGGCCGCCGTGCGGAACTACAGGTTTTCTAATTGATCGTTTGCAATTATTTGGCGGGTAACCTATGTTTTTTTACCACCGACAAAAAAACTAGAGACTCTAATGAACAAAATTATATACGGTTATATGTACGAAAAAACATTTTAAAGGTATGTATTATTGGTTTGAAGATGAGAGTCGGTGGCTCTTATGGACACACTGTGTTAAATATAATTTTTCAAAATTCATTATCTCAAAAAAATGTTCGGCAACCAAGGTTGAAATTGGGCTTTAAAAAAAGCTCTCGGTCCATAGTATGAATTCTGGAAAGGATTTTTCCCGAAAAAAAAAATCGTCGAACTACTTGGAAATCCTTAAAGAGTTTTTCTTGTAGAAAGTCCAAAAACGTTTTCAAAACTTGCACATTCTTCGATGAGAAGACCATGACCTTTAACTTAATATGTAGACTAATTCCTCCATGTGAGTCATAATTGATTGTTAAAAAGTGTGAGTCATCATAATTGATTATCGACTATATAAAATTAAATGATAACGTAAAATGAAATAATATGGTCAAAGTATGAATAATCAATTTTCAGAAAATTCACAAAACTGATTTATCATTCCCAAAACCACTCTTTAATAATTTACGGAAAAAATTTCTGCCAATAACTCATACTGATTCAGTAGGTGCGCAAATAGGTATATTACAACAATCTGGAAATACTTTTCTCCGGTCTCCAGGTCTGTAGCCAATTGCTTTTGATCCCTCCGCACAATTATACATGGCACATCTAAAATCATTACTTCACTCATTACCACTCTTCACCCCCAATTATTCTTTATTTATTATTTTTTAGTGGATTTGTTTTGAAATTTAAAGTACGGAAACTCACCCTAGCACTAAAAATCGTCCATTTTCTCGGCATACAAACATGTTACAGTACAGGGGTGTCAGTTCACCAGTTACCTTTCCATGAGCGCAGTTTCCTGTCGATAATCAAATGTAAAAAATTGAGAGTTGAAATTACAGTAGTGAAGTGATAAAGAGGAACGAATCAATTTTTCACATCTCGTTGAATATCGAATTTTTAATTATATATGATAATAATTCCTAAACACTCACCATCGCTCCGATGAATAAAAACAGTTGCAAGAACCAATGTACAAAATACAATGGACTTCATGGTGATAAGTTTATTCAAAAACTTGGCAATAACTAATATTCAAAACTAATTGCTGATCATCGAGGAGATACTATTTATAGCAATTCTCACCCTACGTGGTCATTAGTACTATCTAGGTCATATAGGCGTTCAGGCTATTTGGGATCAATGTTTTTACGCACATTAACTCTCCGACTCGAAATGCGTACTGAGTCGTACCTACATGGAAAAAAAGAAACCCGATTATATTTGGTTTGCCACCGGGTTTTCACTGGGTTAGACCGTAATGTGGGTGAACTTCGTTGTTATCCCGGCGGAGCGTCTGTGAAGATCCATAAGATCTCTATCGAAAACCCGGCGATTTCAGGATTTTCACTGATTTTTTTTACTCAAAGTGCGCCCCTCGTGTGAATCTTAGGATATTTACGGGTTTCTTTTTCTCCGTGTAGCTCCCTGGAGTGGGGACAATGCATTACAGTGCAAATGGCGCGTAGTGGGGAGAACAATTTTCGAGTCAGAGGGTTAAACGCGAACCTTGTGAATTTAACATTTTCCTCTCCATCAGTACTTGACATATTTGAAATTCACCAAAATGTTGAAATACAGAAAATTTCTCGTTTTCTTTGACAATCCTAGAAATCCTCTCCTATGACTTACATTATTTTTTTATATGAGAGTCACCATTATCGAAAGATAGTTGGACTCATCAGTTGATTACAGACAATTTAACCCTAATAGATCGGTTACCCTATGAGGGATTCACCGCGTCGCGCCGTTTTTATTTTTTTTTCTGCTGACTGTTTAAGCAGAAAATTCTGAAAAAATTTGTATTTGTCAATTGGAACCTTTAACATATTATCATATTTTTTTTCAACTCATCTTTTACGCAATTCGTGGAGTAATATAATTAATCCCAGGAGCTGAGAAGATTTTTCCCATGTTAAATGAAATCGCTCGTCTTGCGACGTTGCCGAAACTCACTCAACGCGCCCGACCAGTGTAGAGTGAATTCGGCAACGTTTTGGCCTAAATAGCACGACCGGCGAATCGCTCATGAGGCGACCAAAGTCGTTAGGTCACGAAGCGCGACCAATCTAGGGTTAAATTGAATCAGGTTAATTCAAACAATTTTTATTATTATAATATACAATGGAAATAATCATTTGCAATTTTGAAAAACTTTTAATTTCTATGTGAAAATAATATCATTCTCAATTTTCATTTTCTGAATTTTCTGAACTATTTTCTACAATGCTATAATATCATATAGCGTATATATCTACAAAGCTAGATAGGCAGAATAGCGGTATCAGAAAACGTTACACTGAATTTTTTTACGAGGGATATTCAAATTATATCAAGTGTGGAGTAGAGGAATTCACTCTCTAGCAGAAAAATGTCCATCTTCGTTACATGCCATCATGCCACATGTGAAAGGAATTCTTTCACCATTCTTCAAGAGCTTATCTCCATCTTGGCCCGTTGCTGAATAATAAATATGAAAAATTATTCAATACAAGTTTTTTATCCTATTCTATTGTACATTCTAATGATTGGAATTTACAATGAATGTACATAACTCGTGAATTGACAAAGCAATAAGTTTAAAAATAATTTTAATAGATGCTAGTTTAGATTAGCAAATAATAATATTATAAAATGCATGTGCAATGTATTCAATTTATTGTTCATGTTTGATATCCACGAGAGATGAATAATTTCGAGAACTTTCCAAAAATGTATATTTTATGGTATGATAATATCACGGCCTTCAAGTTGATGAACTCCTTAATGGATTCTTCAATGGCAAATGGGTTATCGTTTATTCAGCAACAATAAAACTCATTAGTTAATTATATTTTATATATAGAATGAGAAATCTCAGTTTTCAGAAAATTAATAAAGCTATTTTAATCATTCTCAATAACTCTTCATAAATTTATTGAAATACATTTTTCGAAGCAAATCGTTCTATTTTATTCTCCGCAAATGGGCCCTCCACAACAATCTGGATAAACCTTTGTCTTGTCTCCCTCTTTGTATCCAGTTTGTTTACCCGGCGCACATTGATACTGGCCACATCTAAAATCATTGACTCCCTCATTATCACTCTTCATCACAAATTTATTGCACTATTTTTCAAATATAAATCAAAAGAAAACTCACCCTTTACCAGACATACTTCCATCTTCGTGACATTTCATCAGGCCACATATAATGGGAATTTCTTCACCAGTTTTCACTGTTTTATCTCCATGTTGGCAGTCCGCTGTCAGGAAATGACAAAATGTAAAAAATTAAGGTTTCGAATTTCAATATTTGCATTTTGTTGAAAGTCACATCTTACTCATACTTATTTCATAATCACTCACCTTCAATCTGACAAATGTAGACAGTTGCAAGAATCAATGCACAAAATACAATGGACTTCATACTGACAAGTTTATTCGAAATCTCTGAAAGAACTGATCGAGGATCATTGTGGAGAACCTTTTTATAATAATTCCCTCTCTGCGCTCGCTTCAGTCATACCTATCATATGATGTTATACGACCTTGAGTGGATTGAACTGTGATCTTATCGATTCTCCATTAAAATTTCCAAGTATTCATTGCGTATAAATATCCTGGGAGAATGGAATTATCTCTCCATTATTCAACAACATGTCAAATTTCCCCTCGTATCGATTTTTTCGGAGATCAACGCTTCCATCATGCTCTCTCTTACATTCGCTCTCTACGATGTAAATATTGCCGTATTTTTTTTTTCTCTCAGCCTTTATGTGGTTCACATTTTGTTTCTTATCTTCTTGAGATTCTCAGAAAATGGCGTCAGGGTGGGAGTAGAGGAATATAGTAAAATTCTACAAATTAACTTCCCCTACTTCCCCAATAGTTGGTGGTTTATGCTACAATTTTAGATTATACCACGTGACGTCGAATCGCGGAATATCCTCAACTAGAACTGAAATAATCATTCACAAATCAGTGAGTTTAAAAATAATTTTAATCGATTCCAGTCCCAACCAGTTATGCTAATATCTATCAAGAATAATGAATATTCAATTGTTTCCTGATACTTGTTTCTTGACCATGCCCAAAAATGCTGGAATATAAGAAAAATCAGTCATTACAAAAGAAAAAAAAAAAGTGAGCCATCGTGGGACGCCTGGTAGATGTAAAACATCAAGGTTATATGACATGGGGCATCACCTGAAAAGATGACGTCTCCTTTCCGAAATCAGCGCAATACGCCATTAGATGTTTTACTTTAAAAAATTACAAAAATTACAAAAATTTGAGCAATGCTTAAAAATTCTGTAATGTTAAAAAAAATTACCAGAAATTGTAACATTGAATTGTTAAGAACAAGGTATATTCTTAATCCAAATATTTCCTTCCTCCCTCTGTACTAACCTCCTAATGACCAAGAAGTGCAAGTGAAATAAAATAACCTTTACTTCATCCACACAAATCTCAGCAATAATTTCTGCCCATGCTTACCCCATGACCACCATGAATTTTATCGCCAAGTTAATTTAAATGATAAGACAGATACGCAATATCGCGCTCTCTATTATTTTCCTTCTTCTCCATCCCCTCTTGCCCTTTACAGTGTAGTTGGGATAATAACCAACCGGGGGTTTGGATCATTAAACACCCCAGGCAGTCTCTAATTGAAAAAATACCAGACGCTTACTTTTTCTTTCAACATTTTGATCCTCTCGTTTTTTCACATTCCTTTCTTTTCAATTCATCTATTCTACTTGTCTGTTGATGACAACTATTTTGTATTCTCTATAGACATTTTATTTTATCAATAAATTTTTATTTTATTAATTTCATAATTGAGTCATTCAACAATGAAAAGCTTTTTGTATGATGTTGGGGGGAGGGGAGAGGCTTTGTAGAAAAAAAAAAAATACAAGAGAAAAAAGAATGGGGTCATCAAATACGTATGACTCTTCAACTCTGTAGACAGCGTCCAGTTCTCATTCCCATGTTCCACGTCTCCACATAGACGTTGAAATACATGCGGTCATTATTCAAACGAGTCGACTAGTTGCCACTGGACTCCAACGACTCCCCATTGACCACTTCGATGTATTTATACCATTCATGAAATTCAAACAGTCTCTTGTTACAGATTTTACAGGACATTCAATCTACCCCATAGTCTATTTGTTGAATTTAATAATATTTTCAGACATTTTTTGCAATTGAAACATATTTTTTTTTAAATTTAATCATCTATAAAAAAGATCCTTTAACATTTTCTCTTGAAACCACTCGTTCTCGAGATGAATTTAAAATTGATAAAATTTATTTTTATCAATAAATAACTGCTATAACAGCATATTGTATAATTCCCAACAAGTGATATAACTAATCGCTGTGGTCAGCCAGATACAGCAAAGGTCACTGGCCTTTCTGATTCTACTTGCCTGCCTCTCCTCCATCCCTCTATTTCAACTCCTCGTTTTACCTCCCTTTTCAACCCCAACGGTGTGGATAAATGGGACACGCCCATTCCGTTGAGACAAGTGGAATGTGTGTGCGGTTTATAGCTAGTACCTATTCCTCGTATTTGTATATGTATATTCTCAAACCGTATATATTCGACAATGTATTAGTTTACATATTTATGCCACATACGAGGATAAAAGGACCTCCATAGCTGGGCGTTTCACGGGAATAGATTTCTTCGTTTCTTTGGGTGTCTAAACAAATACGTTGGAGGGAAAACAAAGGGAGACTGAAATAACTGTTGTACTTTTTTCTTTTATTTCCCCTATTTTTATACAATTCCGGCTTGCCAACGTTTTCCATGTACACGAGGATTTTTCAATTCTTCTTGTATCACAATTTTTTTTTCTTCTCATAGTTTTCTGGTCTAATGAATTATTTTCTTCTTTTTTTTCCAGTATCTGCACAGAATATCTCAAGTATTGGAACCACTGCAGCCAAACTCTCGTGACAGGCCTGTCAATAATCCAAATGCCTTTGAATTTTTGAATCAAAGTGAGAATCTTCAGCTTGGAAAATTCCGACTTCGGTGAGTATTATTTATCCTCCATTCTACAAGCTAATAAATTGTTTGAGAAGATACTGGCAAAAGAATTTTTTTTTATAAAATGTGACACAGAAAAGAAGGGAGGGGGGATATGGAATGGAGGGAAAAGTGAGGAAAAAAAAAGGGAGAGAAACTGGAGGTAAACGATCCAGGCTGTTCCTCCTCCATAAATACACCAAAGTAGAGCCCGCAGAGTTTGGAGAAAATTACGAAAAGCTCTCGCACCACTAGATGTCTATGCAAAGGCAATTTTCTGCCTCGAGAAAAATACGTATTCCACCTGGTTCACTTCATACTCTATCCTAAAGTTGGAATACCATCAGGAACAAGAGGAAGAAAATAAAAAGGGGAACATTTAAATATCCATTATTTGACAATCTTTTTTTTTTTTTTTTTGGTAAAAGTGGAGGATAAATTGTGCATTCTATTTTATATAGTTTTAAATATTCACTTGAGAACAATGGGACCATTAAATTATTTCTTTTCTTACAGAACATTCCGTGAACGTGTTATTTATGAACAGAAACAGCATGTTTTTAGTGCAGATGGACGTTACACATTTTTCATTCCTGATGAGGAAGGATTCAAGGTAATTGATAGCATTAAATATATATTATAAAATTTCTCATCAATTTTACCTCAATTAATGAACACTTTTCCTTTCCCTTGATTTATCGAGTAATGAAATTGTAAAAACTTACAATATTCTACTGTAAATCTTCACTCCATGGAAATAAACTAAAATTTCCCCCAAAAATTCATGAAGTTGTGCAATATGCGGTGAGGATCACAGGAAGTTGCATCGATGAAGGCACCTCATCCCCTCACCCTATAAATTCACCTTGACGCGTAGAACGTGACGTGAAATATTGAACGATATATAGAGGCATCAAAGTCACTTGGCTTGACGTTACAGGGGCGCTATGGAACATCCTCTCCAGCAACTCGGTTTCCTGCCTCCCGGCCCTCGTTTCCGCACATTGCAAACGTGAAAAATTTCCATACTTCTCCACCTCTGACATCCAGTGCAATCCTTTTATACGTACGTTTTACAGTATTTATACGAAATTCTGCATACCAAAGAGGATGAGGGGGGTAGAACGGGACGGTGGTTTAGCAATCGATTGAAATTCAACTGCTGGTGCACACGAGAATTTTCAGAAGAATAAAAGAAAAGGATTATCACCATCAAAAATCTACTTTTCACGTGATTTCATTCACGCTATTTTTCCATCTGCCATTGGTATATCCATTAATTAAAATTCTCCCTTGATACGTGTCATTGAACATCTTGGAGAGGAAAAAAAAAATTCAGTTGGATTAAATGATATTTCGTATATTGGTGGAGAGATGAGCATCCATTTGTCTGTCAATTTGCAAGACATTTTTCACGGTAAATTCACTGAGAAGGATTGGAGAAAAATTAACCTCATCTCAAATACCTGAAGAGGTTTTTCGAATATTCCATAAAGGGTTGAGATGTTATCTTTGAATGCATTATATACCTTATAAACCATAATTACCACAATTTTACATCTCAAGAGTATACCAAACTCTCAAGCAAATGTGAAAACCACACCTTGGATGAATATTATGGAAAAGGAAATGTTATAGGAGCGTAATTAATGCGCCTGAGCTAATTAAATATTTGCCCATTTGTTAACCGCAGACATACCTCAAAGGATTATGGCGACAGGATGGTTCACCACTAAATACCCTACCATATTTTCCCAATTTATCCTGCAAATGAATGAAAGAGACGTTTATGTGATTTAGATTGAGGGGAGAGAAAATTGAAAATTCATAGAAAATGAATTGGCTTTGAAAATGTATATATGATTGAGATAACGTAGAGATAAAAGATTTGCATAAGCCATTGGAGAGGATGAGTATTGTGAATAGATAAGATATTGAATAATGTTATAACTGTAAGCGTTTATAGAGGACTTGAACGATATTCATTTTCCACATTCTATCTTCGTTAATATTATACAATTGTTGTTTATATAGTACCAATGAATGGTACTATCCTCAAGACTCTATTTATATCTCAATTAATTCAGAATTTAATAGAATCCTTTCAACATTTCAGCCATCAATGCGACCAGGAAAAATAGATAAACAGGTGATTGACGGTCACGTTATTCCAAATCATGTTTTATTCACTGATCCAACATCCGATGGTAAGGCCTTCGATACACTCGCCATCACTGATAATTTCCGTGTGCAGTTGAGCTTCGTCAAGGATAATGGAAAGAGTGAGTGAACTAGAAGAGATTCTTAATAAGAATCTCAAGCAAATGAGAATGTCTAACCAATGTTCTTAATTCACTAAAAATTTGTCCATTTACACTTGCAGTTTACGTCAAATCCAATACACTAATTGGTGATTCTAAACATCCGACTGGAGTTGTCCTCGCTGAAATAGTCAAAGCAAACATTGCAGTGAAGAATGGTGTTGTACATTTGATTCAACGACCCCTCATGGTGGTGGATGCAACAGTCCAGCAGTTTCTCGAGGTCAGTGATCATGTATATTGCATCAAAAGTAATAACGAAAACCCTATGAAGACCACGCACATCGACAAGATAATAAACTCAAAAAATCTGATGCTCTTCAGTTATTAAATTAAACTTTTCATATGATTTAATAATAAAGCTTTCATATCCTGTGTAATTACTTGATGAATTAGCCGGTTCGTCAATAGAAACACTTGGCCAGAGTTCACGATACTGTATACAATGCAGCTCTTTGACATCAGTAGCTCTCGTGAAACCACTATACGTTAGACCATGGATCGAATACTCGGCTAATGGAATAGTCCCCTAATTATCAAGTCCAATAGTTCAAGTGGCCACTACCATAACTGAGGGTTCTTCAATTAAAATTATCCATTATCAATCCACAAATTCATCAACTTTTTGTGTAATTTTTTTTTTTTTTTTTGATGATTCTCTTGATGGAAAGTGGTTAAAATGAACAGTGTTCTAGTTTGAAAAGCTAGAAATCTGATAGTCCACCTGATGTTCGGTTAACCCAGCATCATTCAAATGATGATGGACTGATATTATACAAGGGCCAAATTGGAATAACGTCCCTACAGTCACGTCAAAACAACGTCACACCTCTCCTCTCACCCTACCTTTGACATGCTCAATTACGTACGCCACGTAGAAACCAACCGGATAACACGTTCCAGCATCCCTTCTGATCCCATTCCAAAACCATAGCCCAAACGGACGTTTGTGAATACTAATGCCAGGGAATATCCAATTGATGGTATTGAATTTTGATTGAGAAATTGAGACTATTGTGGACATTGAAAAATTGATAGGGAGACCAAACTCTCACAATTTTTTTATGTTTTGTTGTTAAATATTGGATTATCTTGGTACTGAGTGATTTCAGGGAAAAATGTCAAGAGACATTTTTTATTGGAAATTTTCTCAGCTACAAAAAAGGTCTTATGAGATTTTCTCCTAAAGTCACTCATTGTCGAGATAAATCGACAATAATAGTAACAATTTTTCTTATTCAGTATCTCTTCATCAAAACAAATCAGTAAAATTATCTCATGTGTTTTAAATGCGATAGAGAGATTGCAGTCTGAATTGTGCAAATGCATCGTAAATTCCATGAATACAAAATTTTTTTTTCCAACATTGAAATCATTAATTCATAGTGGTTAATGAATACATAAAATTTAATTCTTTCCTCAGAGATAAAATGCACATGAATGTTTCATTATTAGTAAATAACAGGTATAATACTGCTAGATTATTCATGCTATCAAGAAGAGTGTAAAACATTAAAGATGGAGAATAATCTTCAAATCCCAACATCACGTGGATAATGACTGACAAACATGAATTCACTGAATTTCATACGAGACATGACAGTTAATATTTTATTGCTTGAAATATTCCAGACTCAATAATTCCATCAAATCAAATTTTTTGTTGTTGAATGGAAAATCCAATTCGCGAAAGGAGAAGAATAAAAAAAAAATATATTGGCTCTCCAAGTGGTTGAATTGACCCGTAAATACCAACTATTGAACCATTACTTCCATCCTCTCTCACGTTCTACTGAGACATCTACCAGTGACAAACAAAATTACAATGAACTTTGATCTCGTTTAATAATTTATAATTAGAGTTTTTTTTTTCAAATGAAGAGTTTAGTCGATAATTGAGAGCAAAATTCAGGTTTTGAGACTGATACATATACACATTACAACAAATATTGGAAGAGAAGAAGAATAAATGATATAATAAGTACTGAGAAATTGAAATATTGAACGAGTCTGTAGCATGTACTGCCTATTGTCAGCACCTGCGCCTCACTCTACCACATGCTGGATCAAAGAAAATTCTTGACAAACTATGTACAGCACACATAACTATCTCTACTCGTCTATGCAATATACATATTTCATCCACAATCTTGGCATGGAAAATTCATTATTGCATACAATATGCTATTGACTGCCTTTGATCCAGCTGGTATGTGCCATCATTGTGTGCAGCTCGAGATGTATCACGTTGATGTCAAATTGTTCTTGTGATCTCTTCACTATCCAATACTCAATCATGGTCAATTAAGAATACTGCAAAGTCCTGAAATGAAATAAAATGAAGAATTTCAAAATTTCATACAACTTATTTTGCAAATATCTCCAAAACTATTAGTTTTAGAAGAAAATATCAAAAGACCTTTTTTGTAGTTTATAAAATTCTCTACAAAAAAGGTCTTTTAATAAATTCTTCTAAACTGCTCCTCTTCCAAGATATTTACAAAATAGTCTCATTACTTCCAAATTAATGATGTGAATGTATTGGAAATCACAAGAATTCCACTAATCGCTTAATTCCAGGTGTACGCACTCATCTAAAGTAGAACATACTACTCATACTAACTCATACTTTTTACAAATTAACAACCATTCGAAGAATAATTGAATGAACATGGGGAGAAGGAAATAAAATTCCAAAGAAAGAAAATTTGTTTGTGTCGTAATGCTGGTCACGACTGTGAGAAAAATTGAGGAATAATTTCCGTTGCTGCACCCCATTATTCACTGTTTCATTGTACCCCGGATATATGTATTTGCCTCATTTTATACCCACAATTTTTTCACTCTGAAGTTGAATCATAAATTATCATGCCTCTACCAACAATCATTTTTATAAACAAACAAGTAAGAAATTAAATTAAATTTTCCTCCTATTTCTATCCATCTCTCATAATGCTCTTTACAAATTATAGAATAACACACAGTAAGAGAGCAATAAGTGTACAATCAGATACAAATATTGAACAGAAAGTAGTTGGCCAAATATTTTGGAGCTAATTTAATCCCCTAAAAGGAAAATAAAATGGGTAACAATGGTAACTAATTAGTAAACTCCCAAACAATGAACATAATTAATTATAATCATAAGCAGATGGTGACACCTAATTACGAAAACAACAAATAAACTCATTCATTAAATGGAAATACATCAATTGGTTTGAGAACATCATTTGAGGTCAAAAGTCTCGAGTAAAGTTTTAGAAATTGTGAATAAAATATTTTTCAAAAGAAAACTCTCCATGCCTGGAGGCGATTGACTGTTCGTTTGAGAGTCTGCATATGAAAACAGTAAAAAAAAAAAGAGAGGAGAGGAAAAAGTAAAGGACGAGGAGGATGAAGCACCTGGGGGCTCATTCAAATACGACAGGAGAGACTACCCCCATGTTTCTGCTATTTTCACAGAGTCTAGTATCCAGTCGCTGACGCTCTAGCTAAAGTTTAAACGTCTTTAACGATTCCCGCGTGAGAGACCCTGCGGGCCCACATTAGTTGTCCGTTCCGAGGACCTTTTTCACTTGTTCTCTATTGGGAATGGAGAACGCTGAGTCATGAAATAATTTTTTTTTTTTTTGTTATTGCGTTGCGGGTGCGATTTCAATCGATATCTCCATATCTGAGGGAGATTGAGGAATTTTTATAAGGACCTTTTTTGTAGATCTCACTTTATTCTACAAAAAAGGTCTCTACAAAATTTTTCCTATCTCTCTCAGATTCGGAGATATTCAGCAAAAAAATGATCTGCTCCGAAGCGAAATTGACTCCTGTTTTTTCATTTCATTACTCATTCATGTTTTCGTGAATAAACTCGGGAAATTGATGTATTTGAATCTATTTGAGTCACATAAAATTGACAAAAATGAAAATGACGATTTTGCATAAATTTGTGAATTTCTCTTCACTCAAAAATCCTTCAAATTATACATAAATAGAAATTGTCAATTCGTTGATGTTGATGCTCGATTATTGAAACATTTAATAAATTCACGAATAATTTGTCCATCACCAATTCATCCAATCAACTAGCCTGAGTAATTGCTGTTGAAAATTACGAGAGAGTTTGAAACTTTTTCCGGTAATTTACAATGATTTTGGGAATCAAGCATCATTTATATTTCAATGCATATGAAGGTAAACGATTTGTTTGAGCTTCATAAATATTCATAAACAGAGAGAGCCGATTATCGAGGAACACTGAGAATAATCGCATGGATGTTGATGATGATAAATCCCGAGATAAATTTGCCTAATTGTTGAAATCATTTACTCATTGTTGAATTAAATATATATATTTTTTTAAACCATTTTTCGTGTCAATTTTAACTGAAATCAATTTACTAATTGACCATGAGTCACCATCTACTGATATAAACCATTTTCCATCTGCAAATGAAAATGAAAAATTTAAAATGAAACATGACAATAAAATTGGAAAGAAATTGATATCACACAATTTCAGATTTTTGATGAAATATTCTTCTTGTATTTGACTACGTGACAAGTATACACGTTGAATACAGAAAGAAGTGAAATGAGATGACGACAGAGAACAATAAAATGAATGTAAGAATGAAAATAAAAGAGAAAAAAAAATGGAGGCAGAAAGCAAAGAAAGTAGAGAAAAACTTGATTCTACTGAGAATCGCTCTACCAGCTACTTTCATGAATTTATATTAGTATCATGCGTCACAGAGGACGGCCGCATGGGTATACCTTCCGTTTGTTTCATGTAAAGAACTGCAAAAGAGTGGAAGAGAAATCTAACTCTTGCATAATTTGAAATTGATGTTGTAGTCCCTGGAACAGAATCATGACGATAAATATATCAACTGGAGAAGGTTATTCATTACTGTTAATATAACAGTGTCATCTACATTTTTCAACTGATCTGGAATTGTATGAGTATTGGCTAGTTACCATTGAACTCATTGAAATAACAGAATCCCTAATTATTGAAATATTTAGAGTATTTTACTGTAGTCGTGATAATTCTGTAGTAAATTGATAAAAAATGAAAAAAATTCAATCTGAAATTTTTTATTAATTATGCATTTATCTCGGAAAAAAATGATTTTAGGAAAAAATATCAAGAGACCTTTTTTGTAGATGTTTCAATTTCCAAGAAAAAGTGTCTCGTGATATTTTCCCCTAGAGTAATTCATTATTGAGATAATGATATAATTAAGATGATGGAAGAAAATAGTGGTAAAATTAACGAGTCAAATTTGATTTTCGTGTTATTCATTTATCTCGGAAATGAGTAATTCTAGGAGAAAATAACATAAGATCTTTTTTGTAGATAACAAAATTCTCAACAAAAAATGTTCTCTTACATTATCTCCTAAAATCACTCATTATCGAGATAAATGCATAATTAACACATTTTACCACTTTACGACTGAATTATGAAACCAGTAGATATCAAAATAAATTTGAAAAATAAAAATCAATCCACATCATATAGTAAAACCTCTGAATCAATAACAACCCCTAAAAAGGAAACCAGTGAAGCAAAATAATTGAGGAAAAAAAAAATGAGAGATAAACAAAATTTAAAGGAGAAGAAACTTGATACGTCTTGTATATACAGTAAACAACCTAATACAACGCACATTTTTTTCTGTTTTCTGTTCGCTTCTTATGTTACGGACCAACTCCCCTGGTTTCTGGTTTCTCTGTGCAGTCCTTTAAGGTAATTCATCATACCCTTTTTTTCATAAATATTCTTTTTATTTATTTTATCATTGTTTACACTTGTTAATTATCACAATTTTTTCCATGATTAATTAACAAGTTATTTTTAATTAAATATAGAGTGTATTTTGTCATAGTAAATTGTTTGTTAATTTAATTACACTTTATATTTACATATTAATCAACTCTGATCTATATCACATTAGTCACTGTACTATTCATCGTTCATTTCATATTCATAATGCTCATTTTTCATTGATGTTATGTGTTTTTCGGGCTTTATTGAATGTTTCTGCATGCTTTTTGACTTTTAATGAATTACTGACTCAACTCAACTTTATCATGAGTTTCAAGATACTTCACCATTTCACTATTGATTGAATTAATAACAATTACATGCTAATCAATGTTACAATTTATATGAACAATACTCGGCTTATTTTACACCCCAAAAACTCAATAGATTGAAAAAAAAAAAAAAAAAATTCGTTTGACGTGCTATTTTTGTTTACATTCCCACCAACAATTTTTTTCCTATCCTCTGTAAAAATGTTGAGCTTGCCACAACAATTTCATCGAATTTTTTTTTTCTATCTCTAAAAAAAGGCTCTGGGAGAGAAAAAAAAACCGTATTTTTTACGTGATATTTCAGGTAGTTTTACGCCTGTACGCGTCTCGCGGTTTTTTTTTTTCATTCAGTTTATTCCCCCCCCCCCTACACTGTTTACCCTCTTCTCGTCATGGAAACGTGCACAAATGTGCACAGAGTATTATCATTGCGCACGCGCCAATGATAGCGCACGTATTTTTTTATTATCTACTGCATGAAGATAAGTTATATTTTACTCTTATCCCCCTGGATAATAAGCTTAAAGTTTACATCGTAATGTATAAGAATTGTTTGGTTGAGAAAAGTGAAAGAAGAATTGTTGAATGTTAAAAATCTTTTGGACATGTATTTTTATTTATTCATTGAATGAAAAAGAAGGCATCCCCTGACGCGAATGGGACAGAGAGAAAAGAAGAAAAAAAAGGGGGTTGAATATAAAAAAAAAAAAATTCAACGAGGCTTGAATGAAAAATCTTCTTGTCGCCATTGGAAAAACGAGTGTTGTCGGGTAGAAGAAAACGGGCGCGAGTTTGCAATGTATACCTCTAAACAAGCCCCATAAATTCACATGTTTTACCCCCACCCCATGCGTGTGCATTTTCTACCACTATTCTGTTTGTATATGGGGTATACAGAGAGAAATACTATTTCACTAGCACGAGAATACGACATTATTTTTATCCTCTCGGATTGTTTTTATGGGTGTAGACTATTTTTTTTATGAAAAAATAAAAAAATAATTATATTTTGTTATAATTTTTTGTACAGTCAAGGGATAAATCAACTTTCAAGTGGATAAATGATTGAAATAAAATTGATGGAACAATGCACCAGCTGCACTGAATCACTCATGAGAATAATATGTTTATTTTCCAGTGGATATTTCAATCGGCAAGTGCATGCTTGACTGTTGCATGGAATTTTATTGAAACAGTTGTGAAAATTTATTCGTTTCATTCGGAATTAGTCATTCGAATCAATGAGCGATGTGGTTAAACATAACAGAACAATTGTTTTTTTTTTAACATTTTTGTTGAATTTGGAATTATCAAGATAATGAGTGATTTCAGGGGAAAATGTTAAAAGACATTTTTTGTTTAAAATTTTTTCAGCTAAAAAAATGGTTATTTCACTTTTCCTTGTAAAATCGTTTGTTTTCGAGATAATTCCAAAATTGATAATAATGGGGAATTTGAATTGTTAGATTTTTTGATGTAATCATAAACAATATTATTAATTAGACAATTAGTATAGAAATATTTATATAATAATTATCAATCAATTTATAGTCATTACGAAACGATTTTTTATTTATTTTTTTATTCATATGAAACAACAAATAAATGTAAAATCCATTAAAATTTAAATTATAAAAAAAAACTGCATGTGCAATTGAAACACTCAATATCAGAATTCGATAATGGTAATACTATCTCTTTAATCAAATATTCAAAGTTTAATTAATCAACAATTGGGTCAAAATGGAATAAATTTGTATGGGAAATAAAAGAGTTCCATTTCAGAAGAATTAAATAATTTGAAAAAAAAAATAATAATAAACATTAAACCTCGTTAAACGATAAAAACAAAATTTTATACCAGATTGAGGATGTCTGACCATATCGCGGTATATTCCACTTGAATCTACACAATCCAACACAAACAACAATCGCAATAGAAAATTATTCCCCAAAATTCTGATAAATCTCATTATCTTCTACCAAATAATTTCAATAAACCTTAAAAATTGTATTAAATATATTTTTATTGATTCAATGATGTTATTCTGTGGTGCTTTGCATGTCTCTATTGGACTCTGCATGTCATATAGGGCATCGTAAGTACTCAATATTAACCAAAAAAATTAATTCAATTAGTAACAAAAAAAATAATTAAAAATTAATCAAATGATTAGGTGAAATAAAAAGATAAATTTAGTGACTCGAAAGTGGATAAAAATATTTTTAAATGATCATAATCCCAAACAATTAACGAGATAATATTTTATAATTCAATCCCCAGAATTTTTTACACCAACAATCGTATTTCCATACGCCCTCATTAATCTCATCTCAAATTGTCTATTCTTTTTTTCTGTTAAAACCCTTAAACGTAAATTTTTTATTTCACAATTTTTTCTTCCCAGCTAATTCTCACCTAGCCTCTTGCCTTTCATCTCCTCTCCTGCCCTCACCCCGAGAAAGAGATTAACGAGGAGACGGAGTGGAGCCACGTCTGTCAGTTGGAAAAAATAACCTGGATTGAGGATGCAATCATTCGAGATAAAAGCGAGAAACATTTTTGTCTTTACTTTTTTTTTTTTTTTAAAAAACATTTTTCTTTTCTCCTGCAACTTTTGACGTTTTGTTTCTTCATTGGAAATCAGAAGAGAAAATGTTGGAGAAGAATTTTTCTCAATTTTACAACCATTAACCACTGAAACTTTTCTTCATTTTTGTTTTACTCTATTTGTTTTGTTTTTTTGAGTCTTTTTACTCTTTTTAATCCTTTGCTTTTGTACTCGTGTCTCAGGGGATGTAGCCTCTTACCACAAGACCTGGGTTATTATCTGTTATATGGGTAATTACGATTAATTCTGATGGAATTTTTCGTAAATTCTCTCCTTTTGTCATATCTCAACTCAATTAATTGTGATATATGATATTCTATTGAATTTATTAATAAAATATCGACAAATATGTCGATGAATTAGTCTTTTGTATTTGTAAAACTCATTGTTGTAATTTTACTTGGACAATGCTTCTGTTTTTCATTGATTAATTAAATTATAATTAGTAGACCAGTAGAAAAATTGAAAAATAGAATAAGTCAACGTAACATCAGATTGATTTCACTAAATATCTCATGATCCAAGAGAGATATCAAAATTTTCACGGAGATCTTTTTTATAGATCTCAGTTAGCTCTACAAAAAAGATTCTCACAAAAATATCGCCATCTCTCTCAGATTTCACGATATTTCTCAAAAACTGATCGAGTGGAATTGATTTATACTTTTTAACCACTTTATAACTGAAATAGATAATATTGAGTTTTTTAAATTGGAAAATGGAGAATAATGATTGATTTTACTCTAGGAAAAAGAGGATGGACCAGTTCACAAGTTCTACCAAAATATCAGAGACTACGGTGGTGATTTTATGGAAGAAATAACGAGACTCCAGGATATCACCCTCTTTGCACCAAGTAATGCTGCTTGGGAACACTCTGGTGTTCAGAAGATTCTTCAGGACAAGCAACAATTCCGACAGATTCTCAAGCTTCATTACGCCAGGCAGAGATTGCCACTTGATCATATCAAGGAGAAGAGCATACGTACCGTACGTTTATATCGATATTTTTATCATTTACATCGTTATGTTTTTTTTTTTTTATCAATGAAAAGCAATTAAGGTAATAAATAAATTATCGGGGGCTACATTATCATGATAAACAAGTGATTATTCATTTTATATTTGAAAGATGCTGCGAAAAGGAAAGGGACTATCATCTATCGCGGTAATTACTGACGAATAGAAGCATTTTTCATTAATGTTCGCTTCTTTTTTTGAGAATGTCAGTTTATAGTGACAGTTTATTCTATACGGACATCATGTAGAATAGTTTAAGGAGAACATGTTGAATTGAATGAGACAATTTCATTTTGGAACAATTCAGTTTTTTTGAGATATCTTGGGAACTAAAAGAGATAGAGAAATTATAGTAAGAACCTTTTTTATAGATCTTCCTTTACTCTATAAATAAGGTCTCTATAAAAATTTCACCATCTCCTTTAGTTTCAGAGATATTCATAGATAAATGAACTCAGTAGTGAATTGGTAAAACGGTTTAAGTCGATTTCATCTTGACGTTAGTTTTCGATGAATATCTCGGAATCTAAGGGAGATAGCCAAATTTTTATTATAACCTTTTTTGTAGAGGAAAATGAGAGCTACAAAAAAGGTCCCTATAAAAATGTCTCTATCTCCCATAGATTCCAAGATATTCATCAAAAACTGACTCTCTCAATTCGCTACTGAACTCAAAAGTTGAGTCGACTCATCTCGTTTCAATCATTTCCTTCTTGTTAACTATTAAAAATCAAATTTATTCAATGATTGTGATTTATTTAAATAATTTACCAAACATTGAAATATTCAAAATATTTGACTCAATTATACTGAAACAGAAATAATTTCTCTTTATTTGCTGGTATTTTCTAGTAAAATATTTTTATTATATCATGCATGAAATATATTTGTTTCACATTTCCTCTAATCTGCGGAAGAAAGAGCGAGAAGGGAAAATAACAAGACAACAAATAAAGCAAGAATGAGAATTCTTCAGGAAGATTCAATTTTACGCCACAAAGATTTTCTCAGTCCGTTCGTTTCGGGGATAGGATAGCTGCCCCATTCCTCTGTAGGCGAAAAGTTCAGTAGAGATGTTTAGCAATGTTGGGGGTGGGGGATAGCTAAGTGAGTAAGCTGCCAGAGTACGAAGGATATGAAGCGATTGAGAAAGCATCGTACCGATTCACCTAAGAATTTATCACAGACGCGGTGTAGCGAGTTAAAAAGCGAGAAAGTGCTGAAACAAGTTTGTTGCTCTCTTGAACTATGGGAAAACTCTTGGGGCGTAATGTAATATTAATTCTACGGTTTCAATTAGTGTCATCCATTTGCTTTTATCATGATTATAATTCAGAATTAATGATAATAATTTTTCATTCAATTTTCCATTATTGTCAACGATGTAATTATTTCAATAACGAGTGATTTTAGGTAAAAATGTCAAGAGACATTTTTTTTTTTTATATTTTCTCAACTACAAAAAAAGTCTCTTGACATTTTTCTTTAAAACCACTTGTTTCTGAGATAAATGCATAATTACCAAAATCATCAAATTCGAAATGTTGAAAAAAAATTTAATTTGAAATATTGATCCATAACTCGTGCTTATTGTGATACAGCAATAATTTTCCGAATACACTGGCTATAACGAAGCAATCGAACAATATGCGTATGGCTATACAGACGCAATAAGGTTAATAGTTGCCGATAAAAAATGATAAATTTCACAATTCTGTTGTGCATTTTTAAATATTCAAAACCAAGTTTATTCAACCTCACCAATCATTGTTTTTCTGATTCTCCTTTATGATTATCTCCACCTTTATTATCGAATTTATGAATCAGGAATGCATGCGATTGCAAAAATTCTAGTATTTCATTTCCCTTTATTCCATCTAAAAAATTGAAATAATAGATTTTCAAATGAGTTTAATTTATAACATTTTTCTGTATCGAATAAAATTTCTCCATTTAATTGGCATGATAATAACAATTTTTCCGTTGTATTTTCGTTTTGTTAAATTTCACTCGAAATCGATGGGTAAATTTTCTATGGGTCATTCATAATTGATGAATGACTCTTCAGAGTACTATTAATGTGAGCCATTTCCAATACACAATAACTTCTTCACTGATTCAACCATTGAGAGAACATATTTTGGGTCAAATTATGGCATATTACGCATTCTGTTTAATGATCAGTTATTGGAGAATCAGTCATAATGTACCTATAACTATTATCCGAAATGGTGATTAATTGAGCATCCGGCGAAACGTCTCGAATTTAATTGAAATATCGATTGATCATTAGCATCATCATGAGAGCTGATATAACGTGTCAATTGGAGAAACAATCAATTTATTTATTTCATTCGATATTTTCATTGTTTCGTTAGCTTCATTGGTCATTAGATTCGATGGTTGAATATTAAGCTCTCAACAAACCGGCAGAGCATCGTTAGTGTGGTAATTAGCAGGAGGAGGAGGGGAATAAATACTCATTGCTATGGGAAATAATTCATTCCCATTTCATTGACTGTTTAATTGAGGTTTTGCGTGGATTTTCTTTCATCCTTGGAAATAAAAATTAAACAAAAAAACATAAGATGTTTTCTATAAAGAATGGAAAATTAATGAGCTATGGATAATTATAATTATTTTTCAAATGTCTCCATTTCATTTTTTTATTTAATAATTTTATTTAACGAAAAAAAAAAAAAATTATGCAACAATTCAATGAATCATAATAGTTGATTGCATATCGACAGTTTCTGCTGCTATTTTCATTGATAAATTTTTTTTTCAACATTTCTACAAACAAATGAGCAAAAAATAATCATCAACAAAACCCTCATTTTAGCGAGTCATTATCGATCCAGAATTAATGAAAACGTATCGTTTTTTGCTAGTTGTAATATGCAACTGCAAGAGATACTTGAATATTTATTTCCTACCCTTTTTCATGCTTCACAAGATCACATTCAGAGGGATAATTTCACGTTTCCATGATTAAAAATCCGAAAAAGTGATTTTCCTATATTTTATTTCCTCAATATTCGCCAGTCTCTCATGATACTTTTTTAATATAAATAAAATACTGCAATTGCTTCAGAAATGCACGTTTTTTAAAACAAATATTTTGCACGAAAATTTATAAAGGGGAATGGCGAGGAAAAATGGATACTTTTATTTATTTTTATAACTCAGTCTGGTTTTTTCGTATTCGATTCGGCAAAAGTGTTCATTTCACCCCCACCCTCCTCTCATGTATGTATTATACCTCAACCAGTAGTTATTACGATTTTCGTTATCATTTCCTCATAACAATAATATTTTACTATTCAAAGGTTCCAACTGCAGCCGAACGAAAAGACTTATTTTTCAACGTAGTGGATGGATACGATGGAAAAAAAATTGTAACTGTCGAGGGTGGTGGTGTAAATGCAACTATTGTCACAGCAAATATTGCTGCTACCAATGGCATCATACACATAATCGATCGAGTATTGGGAGTTCCTTATACAACTGTTTTGGACAAACTGAAGACAGATCCAATGCTGAAGTGAGTTAAACAGATCGCATGTATAATCTGATTGAATTTCCATTACTGAAAATCGATAATTTAATTTAGGAATGTAATCCGATTTCATGGAGAACAAGAATGTAATCCGATTTGAGTGTAACCTATATTACAATTGATAAATAATCCTAGGAATCTTTAAATTTGGAATTGTACAGGGGAATTTTATTTGATAAAGAATGATTGAAATATTATCCCTCATTCAATTATAGAAAGAGCATTTGTTTGAGGATATTCGAATGGAGGAGTTCTGCAAAGTTTTTATTTCTGGTTTTTTTTTTTCTGCTAGATCTTAAAACAAGTAGAATAGCAGAAAAAGCTCAAAAATTAAATGTCTTGATAACCAATTGTATCACAAAAACTTTCCCACATGAATATCCTTAATATACTAAAAAAAACATTTATTTACACTCGTTAAATTGTGAATTATATGAGGCATGGAGCAACTGTGAAAGCCATTAATAAACTTGTTGGCCCTGGGGGCATTTCAAGAAACAAAAACTAATCTACTATGAGACACAAGGGAATCTTAATGTCCCATCATGAATTACAAAATAACGTTTATTTTTTTATTTTTTCCTTATCTACTTACACATGCAGATTACGATTAATCCCCCCCTCCCTTTCATTTCATTCCAATTCAATATACATATTATCCTTTGGTAAAAAAGTCCAACGTAAAGTTTCGCTAAAAGAGAGAAAAGTTAAAAAAGAAAAGAATTGAGTGAAACGCGAAAGAGTGCGGTGAATGGGTAGATTGGTGCTAGTATACTTGTGTGAAGAAACCGAATGCAAATTGGCAATTTTCTGGAGCACGTCCACCGGTGGACGTTGAACGAGGAAAGGCTTCAGCCATTTCTAACTGGCAAGTTTAAACAGACTGGGTGCACGTGCAATTACCAACGGCTTAATAGTACTATTACCTCTTCTCCTTGGTCGTCCTCTCAATTCACTCATCTCACTCTGTCTTAATGTACACTTTATTTTTGTTTTACATTGAAATACTCTAACCGAATATCGTTTGTTCCACTTGCCAGTACCACATTTTACTCCTAGGATTGTGCACAGTTAATGGGCCATTGAAAATTGTCAGTTGAGGTGTTTTAATTTTTGTTAATTGTATAATTATCTCGAAGAGAATTCGATTCATGGTAAAATGTCATAAGACCTTTTTTATAGTAAATAAAATTTTTAACAAAAAATGTCTTTTGACATTTTATCCTAAAATCACTCGTTATCGAAATTTCTCAAATTAAATCATCTTCAGGATGATGTAATCAATTGTATTTATGTAAATTACAATGTATCGAGACATGTACGTTCCCTATCTGCAATTACTTGTCGCTAGTGCAATCAGAAGTGGAATATGTTAGATGTAAATCCATACAGAGACTATTCAGAATATGCAACATGTATTTTATACGGTCATTAGTTTTCATAGCATCAGTAGTGGACCAACTGATAACTGTCGTTTCAGCCATCAATGCATCAAAGATGCTAAATCAAGCCTCTATCACATATGCGTCAATCTAGTCTGATCCATCGAATCGTACACGTGATAGCAATGTTTCTATTGGACATTGAACTATCCAATACCTGCGCAAATCCCCATATTTATGATTCTGTTTTATGGGTTTATGATGCGAAAGGAGAAGTGAGAGGAAATGATGAAGGAGCTATGGAAAAGGGGAAAAAAACTTGGAAAAATATTAATTTTTTTTTTCTCGTACAATTGTCAATTTCATTGTACAATTGTTTCATAAATTTGCAACACTTTTATTACTATTTTAACGCCTTTTCCACGTAAATTTTTAGTCATGAAATTTTACGATTATACTGGTGTTCACATCGATACACACTGTTAAACAAAAAGCATGAAACTCAACGAAAAGGCCGTATGGAGAGCTCGGGGTAACATTTATCGTGGTGATAATCCTCCTGGTTCACGAGCAAATATTGCCTAAAAAAAAAAGAAGGGGGTTAAAAATGTATGTGCAAGGGATAAAAGTTATGATGCGGTTTTTGTTGGAAAATACTATTTGTCAGGTTTCAGTGCTTTGTCACTTGTACAAATCCACCAAAAACTATATGGATTTGAACAGATTTAATTCTCATTGTTGTTCTATCCACAATTCATTTATCATCCAATTTGTGGTATTTTATGGGATTTTTTATTTTTTTCTTTGCAGCCAAACTTATATTCTTGGCAAGCGAAGAAATTTCAACGACCAGTTGGCTGATACTAACAAACGTTTTACATACTTTGTACCTTATGACAAGGCCTGGGAGGAAGCCAAAGTGAGGACTCCAACTGCCTACACTAAACTCTTCCTGACAAACTATGATTATCACGTGAGTATTGGATATCTCTTAATTTTTTAGATGATTATTCTACAAATATCTCCAAAACTATCAACTTTAATGAAAAAAGTCAAAAAATCTTTTTTGTAGTCTATTAAATTCTCTACAAAAAAAGCCTTTTAACTATTATCCGTAAACCCCTTCCCTCCAAAGATATTTACACTTTTCTCCTTTAATCATCAAACTACTGCATGAAATTCTATTAAATTTAACTGATAATGAAATGATATGATTGATAACAGGCAAAACAGGTACTAGAACGACACTTGGTCTCCTCAGACAAGCCATGGACAATGTCCGCTTTAAAGAATGCAACGAGCAATGGTAGTATTGAGCTCAAAGCCCAGAGAGACATTCTGAAAATCCGTATCAAGGAGCACAATAATGGTGAGTATTCCACTCTTATATTATTACAACCCACTAGACTCTCTCACTGACAATAAAAACCAATGGGCGAATACCATTTTCACCGTGTAAATCCCCATTTTACCTTTATCCCTCTGGCAACGTATCGGACTCTATCTGCATTTTTTTACTCCCTCAATAAGCTCTAAAAATATCTCCTTCTTGCCCAAAATCTCTCTTTACCCTTATCTCATCCAGAGAAATACTTACCACAGTTGTATAATTTCATTACAACCCAGACGATCAGAAGTACGATGAAAATGCAATACGTCCTCGTAATACTTCCTTTGGCGGTGAGTCTTCAGTTGTTTCTATGTCGAGGGAAAAGAGCTTTTAAAGTACCTCATGCCACAACTGTTTATTACGCTGTCAAATTGCATTGAAATTGCGTGCTTTACATGTAGACAATGAGTGACAATAACTAAAGTTGAACACTCAGAGTATCATATGCACATAGGATACTCATTATACATGAACAATATTCACATAAACTTTTTCATTCAGACCACTCGAGTATTCAAACGATTCCATTTAATTATCCTTTCATTTTCACTTGTAATTTATGTTCAGATGTTTTTCCATCTTTTATTCAATTTTCATAGATTTTATAAACATATTTTTTACTATTTAATCATCAATTTTTATTTTTAATAAAGAGCATCAGTATCAAAGAAAGCGAAAGAAATATTTAATTGGAGATGAATAATTATTTGAAAATAATATTGTTTGATGATCCAAGTGGCTTTACCTCTCCCCTTCCTTCAAAGCCCCCAGGAATTGACTTCTTTTTCCAGCTAACATGTACCTTTGAAAGTATCGACAACGACCTGGCTAGACTATAAAGACAGTATTTATGTGGTACCATAAATAAATATCGTTATAGCCAATGGGTGGTCATCGACGATGGCCAACGATCGTTATACCACTCCCTCCATTCTCTACCCCCCCCCCTGTGTTCTTCTGCATCAATTTTCATTCTTTCTCGTACTGTTTCTCCACCATCCTCGACAAAAAAGACATCTTTACTCTTTACGATAAATGGTGAAACACCGGAAGACACTGGAAATCAATTTCATTGGCAAATTTTGTTTTATTTTCCACTGTTCTCCAGTCAATTCATTGAATAAATATATCAGCACATTATTTTATTTTTCTTTGTCAAGAGAACATTTTGTCGTTTATTCACTCAACTACTGAAATAAAAAAAAGAAAAATATTTTCCATTATTCTGAATGTCCCTCGGTAGACGACATGGGACAATTTATTATGCACTTTTCTACCGTCATTTAAATGCAAATTCCTTGATTACCTATTCTCAAGCGTTAATTGCTATGTAGAGGGGGGGCGATACAAGTTTGGTGACTCTCCTCAGCCTATGGGAATCCCCTCATACACTTGAAAAACTCTGAAAAATAAACAGAATCCATTTGATCCTACAACTGCATATTGATTTATTAATCCATATCTATGAACATGTTTTCCCTTAATATTTATTCAGTTTCATCAGTATTTCATTCAATACGTTTTTTTTTTGGAGGAGGGAGGGGGGGGGGGGTATATCGCCTGCAAGCTCGCTTTCACATTCAGATCTGTATGCAAAATTATTCGAAAAAATTTCAATGAAAAACCATTGATTTTTTAAAATAAAATAAAGTTCAAAGCTTTTGCCCGGAAATAAATTTTCATTGCTCTGGCACACAAATTGAATAAATTGACTTAATATTTACAGCATATCAGATTCAATGGAGTGGGAAGCAAAAATGGATATCTGTCATTCGTCCAGATGTAGAATGCACCAATGGAATAATTCACGTTATTGACGATGCTTTTCTTCTCGAGAGTGACATCACTGTTACGGATGACAGGGGTGCTGCATCGTTGGCTTGTCTGGCGCCCCAGCTCATTATTATTTTGATTGCCAAGTGGCTCTTGTAAAGACAATCACTCAAGGTTCTTCATTGAGGCTCAAGAGACAACAATTATCAACAATTTAGGTGCATCAAATGCATAATTGACTTATCAATAAACATCTGATGACTCTTCAATTAATGATTATGATGAAGAGGCAAAATAATCGAGAGATTAATGGGAAAATAACAATGCCACTGGGCTTGTGCGTCCATTAAGAAATTTAATTAAAATTAAAAAAAAAGTAGATTATTATTTATTCTCAACTAAAATTTTTTAGGTGAGAAAATAAGATTATCTGTGAGGATAATTTTACGGGTTAGAGACGTTAATTGTACCAAATAATGAAGAAAAATGTACCAAGTGAATTAACAGTTTAACAAAAAAATAAAAATAAATAAATTCCATTTGGAATTTAATTAACAAATAAATAAATCGATGAAAATTTTCATTTATCAATGAAAATTAACCAAAAAAAAAATTTTTTTTACATCATTTTCATGTGATGACAGTCATAATCTGTTGATAATAATCATTAATACATTATAAATACTCTCCAATAAACTCCAAAGTTGATGTATTTAGTTGATAATAAATTATTCGACAGATGTGGCTGCGATTAAAAATTAATTAAAATGAACAGACGAGACATGAATAATTTTTGTGTTATGTATAATAAATCTAAATATATGAGTAAATAGTGTCTATCATACTTATCAATCAATAAACTGCCAGGCAAAGCAGTTGTGAATCATGATTTTTTTTTTCACTCTCAATCATTCAGGTAAATCATCCCTCTTAATTGATGCATTAGTAAAGAACGATTTGAATGTATCAATGGATGAAAAATGAGATTTAAATATAATTCTTGCTAGCCCTAAAATTTGCAAAAAATTTGCGTTTAAATCGTAATTTTTTTCCATAGTAAAAATTCAAATAATAAATACGTGTTAATATCATGCAATCAATGTGTAATATTCAGAAATGAGTGAAGATAAAATATGAACAAATCATCGAAAAGAAGATTCAAAAAAAAAAATAGATAATTAAATAAACTGATGAATATAATTCACTGAAAATTGATTGAGAATCAGAAAATTGAATAAACAGAGAGAAATTAATGAGATATTGATCTATCTAACGATAAACTTACACTTGTTGGAATTAATAATATTATAATATTACTATTAAACTATTGAATATATAGATAGACTTTAAATCACACTGTTTGTTCGAGAAAAGAAAATAGATGAGGGAAGAAGAAAAAAAAAAACCTAGACCTCTATCTCTCTGTATAGATAAATACGTGTTTCACTGTTCAGCTCGTCTCGTTCGTTAGAAATATCTAAAATTTAATGAGCAAGTGTAAAAAATTTAATTATCATAAAAAGCCAGAATAAAGTGCAAACACCAAACCATTTTTTTTTTGACGAATTTAAGTAAATTAATCATATTCACTGAATGAAGAAAATCATATTCAAAAAATCATTGAATAATTATCTCTAATGCACTTTCTATTAAGTTGTGATGACGTTTAATTTACTCACTCGCTTGCGATAATAATATCAAAGGTAGTATAAAAATGAAAATATTACCCTGTCTATTACTCACAGTTTCAAAGTCATTTTCTCATGCTACTGACGTTAAATAAATAGCCCCATCGTCTGTGTAACAGCAAGTGAACACCATATTATTGTAAAAACATTGTTAATGGACTCTTGGAGATGAATTTCAAATTCTCCCAACGACTTAGCCGATAAAATCATGTTCTTTATTCTCATTCCATCTATACTCCTTATTAACATAATTTATTGTCAATGAATTATTATACCAGGATCTGCAGATTTCTCATTCCTGTAAGTGTTATTTGGATAAATTGTGATCATTTGATAGAGGAAAAAGAAAAAATATGATATGTTACAATTTTTTGCAGTGCAAAATAGAATATATAAATGTGAATAATTTTCTTTCACACATTTTTTCAATGAAAATATATCGAAAACATCATGTATACCTCTTTTCTAAATTGCATGAATGAATACTGATACTACTGTTGATTATGTATTCAATACATAAGTCCAATTTGCTAATTAATAATGAGAATAAAAAACTACTGAAACAGGGGTAAATTGTCAATTGAGTTTCCATCGTGTTTTATCAATTTTCATATACCATAATTAATATGAGTAACATTTTTAATGAAATATCAGAAATGAATAACATGCTTTTAACATTTTTGTACATCCAAGCAAAAAGGGGAATTGACGAGTCTCTAGAATTAAAAAAAAATGAAAATACAAAGACTTATTCAACATTCATGTTCTCGTAAATGATTGAATACTGAAGATATAATGAACCAAGTATAAAAAAAAACAAATTTATTATGGGTAATTTAAAATCATTAAATAAAAAAACTGGGATTTAAATAAGCTACTTAGTGCTAATGCAAATTAAAATTGCACTGGAATTCATTTTTTAATGAATACAAAGAGAAAGAAAAATCAACAAATTGGAAGAGATAAATTATGAAAATAAGTTACATTCTAAGATATAATTTATTTGCCTATGTATAAATATATATGAGGGAGTTATATATATTGATGTAGGAGGATGATAAATTTGTGTGACACTATTTGTATAAAAGGCATTTCAGTTTAATTGTGAACAAAAAAAAAAAAAAAACAAAGCCATATTACATTATTAATTGATATTTAATTATGCCATTGATTCGAGTCGATTTAGCATTTCTAAGAGCAATTGATTACATTATATTTTACATTACAATGAATAATTAATCAGCTAAATGGAATAAAATATAATTTTTGAACGTCTAGTATTTAACACATTAGTTGATCAATATTTTTTTTAGAATTAATTATAAGTTTAAATTGCTAAGAATGTGAATGGCTTGTCAAGTGAAAAGTGTTCAACTTTTTTTTTTTTTTTGTTCAATTCAAAATATTCTCTATGGGCTTGAGTGGCTCATAATGGGTACCAAAGAAACGCGTCGATAATGTTTTTTCTTCTGTTTGTTCCAAGTGAATGAAAAAATAAACCGATGTGCTTCTTCAAACTTTTTTTTTTTTTTTTTTTTTTTCATCGTCAAAGAAACATTTATGTGCTCTCTGTAAACACTGAAGCTTTTGCTGTATGATTTTATGACGAATAAAGTACACATATGAGAGATTTACGACATCTCAATGTTTTATTTTTCCTCATTTGAATTAATGAAAGGGGAATGTAATTAATTTAAAAATAGAATTTAATCCTTTGAAATAAATAGATGAATGCATCATGAAATTTCGTAATGAAATCTATTTTCGTACTGAGAAAAGCAGAAGGGGCTTGATGAATTCAACGCATGGAGCATCTGAATTATTAGCTTTGGGGTTTTAACTGGAGAAAGATGTTCGTGATAGTGTGCCTTGTGTTTATTTCACATTTATTTATTTTAAGCTGTAAAGGTGAAAATTCACATAATTATCAATCCCACAAACTCAATGTTCGTAAGTCTTTAAATTACTGAGGGTTCTGAAGACATGGTTATTATGTAAATACTAGGAATAAGACCGTTAAAGTCACATTATGTCAAGTTACAGCAACTTCAAATGTCACCTTTAACGATACAATGGAGATGCAGCACGTAATTTGTAGAATTTCATCGGATCAAATAATTGCCGATGCTGAGGCAACTGTTACGAAAGTTCTTACCGGTGGTTGTAATGCTAGTAAGTGGAAATTACTCGATCATTGTATTTTTATTGATCATTTCTGGAGAAAAGAGGTGAAATGCAATAATTTGAAAATTTATGTTTATATTATTTCGCGGATATTTTGTAAATGAAGGGGTTTAGAGGAATTTGCAAAAAAAAATTTTTGTATTTCCTACAAAAAATGCCTTTTGACATTTTCTCATAGGCCTTTTGGATTGCGAGATATTCGGGAAATAATGAGAGTGAAGGTATAATATATATTCATTCCTTGTAGAAATTATAGATGATCGTTTCAAGAGTTTAGAAATCCTCTTCACCCACCAGTTAACTGAATTAAAACACCTGATTCTCTCTATGATCGAAAGAGATGTTGGTAATGATCAAAATTCAATTCAAGATATTGTTAATAATCGAAACGAGCTCGAAAATATCAAAGTTGATACATCTGAAAATTTGATATCACCGAGACAACATGAGATTGAACAATTCAACAATACTATCAACAAAATTTCAACTTCTGAAGGTTCAATTAAATATTAAAATCTATATTAAAAGCAATTATACTCTCAGACTAAGAGAAAAGTGATTATTTAATATTTTAGATATTCGCAAAGTCTTCACTTATTTCTGGAAAATAGAGAAAATGCAAGAGAAATTATTGAAATGGGAGACAGGACGTTCATTACGCAGTTCTACTTTTTACATTAAAAAAAGTGGATACGCCATGTATATTAAATTTACTCCCAAGTATTTTCCTGACGGTACTATTTTCATAAGTGTTGGGCTCACTCGAGGCGTTCTGGATTATCACCTCATTTGGCCTTTTCCCCTGAAACTACAAATTGAGGTAAAAATTTCAGCAATATAAGTCCAAAAAACCCGTATTAGCAGATTCTTTTGCCAATATTTTCGTAACAAGGGGACTTGGATTTTTTAATTTGAAATTTGTTAATTTTGAGATAATTTTTTCTTTTCTTCAATTTTTTGCCTTCTCAAGATATTGGATCACTCACCAGAATATTTTCGAGAAGACCGTAGCTCAAGACTCTGGGACCCATCAACCGTATGTTCAGCTTATTTCTGGGGTAAACCAAGCTCAACAGGTGATCCTGATAATCCTGAATGCGTTGGACTTAGTACAGCTCGCAATGTATTCACCACAAAAAATAAGTATTTATGGAATGACAATATTTTCATTAAACTTACAGTTGATTTGTGAATATTCATTATTATTTATCAATACATTGATTGATACATACATTAAATACATTCATTCATATAATATATATACTCCTTTTCAGATGACGCAATAACAAATAGGAAAATTTATATTATCTGTGAATGATGATAAATATATCTTCTAATTTAGATTTTGTGCAGGAGTATATAAGTGCATTCATTGATCATTTTATCCATAAATCCATTGATTTGTAGATTGACATTTTACAATAACAGATGAATATTTGTAGAAGCATATTGGTATGTAATTTACTCTGGGATCTGCTGATGATAATTAACTCGTGAATTTCGAACGAATTGGTCTTTTAGATGTTAATGAAGGTAAGTAATCTGGGTATGATTCATCGATTAATTCTTGACGTTCAATTGCATTACGAAGCTCCTGAGTTGCAGCACGAACTAATGCCTTGTAGATGGGGATGGGAATTGTTATTTTTGTTGAATCCTCGGATCGTTCCATTGAATTTCCATAGTAATTACGTTTCTTTCCACAGCCTACTTGAAACCAATACATTTGAATTAATAAAAAGATGAATTTTGTGGTGAAATTAAGAAAAATGATAAAAAATTCCAAAACTAATCAATTTTTTATTATTTTCGAAAAACAAGGGGTGTAGGAAAAATACTAGGTAAAATTTTGTGAACCAAAAAAAAAAAAATTTCTCTAGATATTTTCCGCTAAACCCACTATTTTTCAAAATATCTGGAAAAAAAAATTAATTTATTTTATAAATTTTTGTCTTGTAATTTCAATAGAGAATTAATAGCTTATTTGCGTCACTAGCCTGTGAATGCATTGCAGAAGGGCCTTTTTGATTTAGCAAGTTCCTCAACAGCTGAATGCAATATCTGTTGTTCATCCTATACAAAATATCGAAGAATTGAGACTTAGGCTGTTTTTTTCGAGTGTAAAATCAATGAATACTACCTTATCATCGATTTCAATAGCAGTGGCTAAAGATGCTAACAATAAGACCGCCAGTATCCACTTGATAAAATATTCCATCTGAAATTCATTATCAATAAAGTTTATGTAAGTAAATATATTGACAATAATTTATTGAGAAAACAGAAATAAATATGTTCTCAGAATGAGTTGAAAAGAATATGCTACTGAATATCCTTTGAATTTTGCATTTATCATTATTCATTATTAATAGAAATTGCACAATGAAGGGAGAATTGTACGTCAACTTTTCTCGTTGTACATACATAATTATTTTACATCTTCACAAAATTGCAAATGCATAATCAAACTCATTAATTCAATCCTCATCATTCATTATTTACTAAACATCAATGATCCATTGTGAAATCTATGGAATTCTGATTTTTTATCTCATTGGCAATAATCTCGTTACCTATAATGATCATGGAATATTATAAAATTAAATCCTTACTTTTTATACTAATTTTCACATTTTTCCTTTTTCCAACTTTACTAATGAATTTTTAAAATTGAAAATTCTTGAAAAAATCCACTTTTACTGTAGTTTTATCATCAAGAGATAATGGTGATGATTAAATGTTTCATGACTCTGAATGACAATCGTAATTGTTAAAACGCAATCGTAAACGTTTAGTACTATTGATGATAACATTTTGTACTCTCTTTAACTGATGTGTAATCACCGGTTTGATATCACAAGTTACTTTACTTCATTGCTCTTAATGTCAATGAAATAGAAAATAAATCCTAAAAAATAAATTCCAATATGGGACAGTTTTAAGAGGTCTCATTGAATTTTAAAACATTACATTTTTTTTGAAATTTTAAAAATTGAACAATTTATTTCAGTAAATACCCAATCAAATGAGTTTTTTTTTTAATTTTAGTGAAATACAGAAACTTTTTGTTCTTCAAAATGAGATAAAATCGGTTAAAGTTGTATTATTATTTCAATAGATATAAAAGATTTTAAAAAATTATCTTTGCCATCGACTATCAGAACATTTAGATAAATTTAAAAAACTTACCTTCATACTGGAGTTTGCAGCACTTTTATCCAAAGATACTAAACCCGGAGAAACGAGTGAGAACTTATGAAATGACTTATCAAATTAAATTAAACTAAATACTGAAGGTGTCTGATTAATTCCGCTTTCAACACTTTTATATCAGAATCGTCTATCGTTGAGTCTCTAGAATTGTATTTGAGGTAGATTTGGTGCGCACAGGTCTTCAAATACATCCCCCACCCTCAGCACGCGCCCTTTGTAGCTCGTTGAAGTGAAGAAAGGGGATGAAATTCATGCGCACATACGAATACGAGAATTATCATGTGTTTCATTTTCAACATATTGCAAAATGCAAAATTTATTATACAGATGGAAGTAGATTATTCAGTGATATTCTAGATAATGAAGACCAAGAAATTCAGGGAGAGACAGACGTCAGAGGTGAAATGACTTGTTTCATATCCACAAGATGTTTACTAATCTTTGACTGAGACTTGCATCTTAATTCAACGGTATATATGTTAATATCAAAAACCACTGAACATTTGTATGAAAATGTTGAAGACTTCTATATTGAAATTAGTCGTGAAGTCAATTTGAATTCTAATGTTTTGATGGATATCCTCGAATCTGAGGGAGATGAAAGAATTTAAAAGGTGACATTTTTTGTAAAGTAGACTATTGTTATGTTCGAATATGTTCGGAGAATTTGACTATATTCCTCTACCCCCCACTCTGACGTAAATTTCTGAGAATCTCAAGAAGATAAGAAACAAAATGTGAACCACATAAAGACCGAGAGAAAAAAAAATATGGCAATATTTACATCATAGAGAGCGAATGTAAGAGAGAGTACCGAGAATTTACTGTACCATTTGTGAGAAAATTCTCTGAGTGATCCTGGGCGGAAGTTTTATTCAACAAGATTGAGTGTAACACAGGGATCAGAAAAATGTGTTGGGGCTTGAGTACTTACAACGTTTGCACATCAGATCCCGCTGGGTTTCAATAGAGGTCATTTACCCAATGTTTTAACAAGTATTTAATTTAAATTCACCCGTAAATTATCACTACAGTTAAAAGTCTGTTCAATTTTCTGATTGAGATAATTTTTCATCTGCATTAAACGTAATCATTAATCATAGAATTACGTCAGGTAATCTCTCATTAAAATCCTACTGACGATAGTATCAGCGAATAAATGATTCTCTAACATTGACTGACGGAGGAATGAAATTATTGATAATTACGTCCAACGCAATGACAATCAATTGTTATACACGTGTCAAATGGACACGTGAGTTTGAGTTATCCTATATCATTAGCAATCACATGTGGTTTTAACTTTCTGTTGAGCACGTTGAGTGGAGAGTAAACTCTAGGTATTCTTTTGATACCATTAATGGAAAATAGAAAGACGTCAGTCCATTTTTCAACTTGAATCGTGTCGAAATCTACCTGATTTCAGTCCCTGAATTGATCTCAATTTTTTTTCGACTTGATTCAGGCCGAAATCAGACAATCAGAACATTCATTTAAAAGATGTTATGCCCTATGAGTTATGACTCATTTGTTTCTCACAATATAATTTCGTTCCTAGGCTCTCAACCTTGATCAAGGAACTCAAACAATGGTCTAAGCATCAATGGGTATTGTTGATGGCTTTTTCAACATCAGAAAAATTGAGATCTTCAGCGACTCAAATCAGGTTGACTTAGATTTGAATCAGGCAGAGTTCGACTCAATTCAAGTCAGGAGTGACTTGATTCAGGTATTTTCCGACTGGATATGTCGACTATATGAGAAGCAGAAAAAAACAAGGATCAAAGTTACACACATGAGGAGATGAGCAGGATCATGTCACGAATCATTCAGTTTGGTCAATCCGAGGATAAGTAATTCAACGTTTATCCAACATCTCCCTATCTCTACCTATTGATTGTTATCATTGTTGTATACCTATTTTTCAATCCATCGTTCTTCTCTTCGAGTTATGTGGCACCCCTAATGTTGAATATGCATTTCGTTATTTTCGATTCTCATGGAATTTGTTCGAGCATAGGTCTTGATAAGTTACAGATGGTTAATCCTATTATACATAATACATGTACAATGCAACGAAGATGGCTTTGTCACATTTCCTTATAGTTTAATAATTCCGATTGAATATTCAAACTGTTTGTGAATTTCTCCCTCATTTCAGGGAGAGGTCCATTGGCTTTGAATCGAGGAGATATACTCTTTCAATAATCAATAATCTCGAGTATTGCATGGGGATTACAAGGATCCATTGAATTGTTTAGTCAATTCATCTCGAATAGATTTAGAACATAACATTGCTCCATTGATTTAGAATAAAAACCTGGCAAATTCTTATTTTTCAGATTCTGTGATTTTGTCTAGGCGGTAGATAATTATTGTAATTTTTATGTACAATCATTGGACGATTTTCAAAAAAAAGTTGGTTGAAAAAGTACAATAATTGAGAAAGATAATGATAATTCAATAATAGCATCTACATCCTTATGATATCAAGGCTTAATATTGTTGATGGACACAATTGGAAGAATTAGTTTAAATATACAATTTTTTATTGATAATTATTCAATTAAATATCCCTAAAACTACTCAATCAGATTCTGATCTCTCCTATATCCGTCTAAATGAAGATATTTTTTTGAAAATATTAATTTAACTTTGTGATGAATTCTGATTGAGCTAAATTAATGAATTTTTTTACTGAGGTGAATTTATTTTTGCGAAAGTAAAAAATATAGATTTTGTTCTGTGTTTAAAAACGCATTGCGTGACACTTAATTAAAATATTATGAAATGAATAGGATTTAATTTAAAAAAACCCTTCAATTGGCGCCGTTTGCATTGCGATAGTGCTGCCTCTGGTGGACAGCAGTGGATTTGCATTTATCTCTCTCGTACTCACGTGAATAATAGAGGACAGATGATTTAGTTCCAAAAACGCCCACCAGAGGGCCATTTTTTTTTGTAGGACAGAGGGACCCGGCAACCTCAAGCCCGAATAGCTCAGTCGGTAGAGCATCAGACTTTTAATCTGAGGGTCCAGGGTTCGAGTCCCTGTTCGGGCGTTTATTTTTGCCATTTTGGATGAGAAAAAAGCAAATTTGTGAATGAACCCTTTGAATTCCTTATTTTTCATATTTTCAGATTATAGGGAACCTACATGTTTTGTTTTTTTTATTTTACTTTTTCAATTTATATGCTTTAATGATTCCGTAAAAAATAATTGGAATGATCGAATTCGCCTTTTTCAGTGAGAATTTATTGATTGAAAATCGCACTTTTTTAAATCCTGAAACCAGATGTGACGTCATAACACTGTTTTTAGACTTTAAACTAGTGGTGACATCTTACGTTAGCCGATCTTCTTTATCGATCGTTTTTTTATCGACTGCTCAAGTTTACGCACAATCAAGAAATATAAGGAATTAGGAGCAAATATAAAGGACAACACGGGATCGGGATTAATCGTATTCATTCCTGAGTCCATGCTGTTTTTTATATTTGCTCCTTGTTCCTTATATTCCTCGATTGCGCGTAAACTTGAGCGGTCGATAAAAAAGCGATGGATAAAGAAGATCGACTAACGTAAGATGTCACTACTGGTTTAAAGTCTAAAAACAGTGTTAAGACGTCACATCCGGTTTCAGGATTTAAAAAAGTGCAATTTTCAATCAATAAATTCTCACTGAAAAATGCGAATTCGATCATTCCACTTATTTTCCCGGAATCATTAGAGCATATAGATTTAGAAAAAACAAGAGAAAAAAAAGAATAAAAAATATGTATGTTCCCTATTCTACAGTGAAAGGATATATAGGAATAACTGCTGAATTAACTTATAAAATCATGACTTTATTCCCCAAAATTGTCAATAGCTTGCAGCCATGTATAAAATCATAGAAATCACAATAATTCAATAAAAACTTTAGATAACAATATCATATAATTAATATGGCAAGAATAGAGATGTAAGTTAATCGGAAAAAATCATCAAGGAATTCTTTTTTTCATACATCAAGAGACTGTTCTGTAACACTGCCATCAGCCATTCCAAAGTACGCTCTCTTAGCCATATTTATGAATAGACCAGTCTCAACAACTCCTGGTATCATTTTAATTTCTGAATTAATTACTTTCCACGATTTCTCCATATCGTCTGGGAAATGCCAGTCGAGTATAAAATTTCCATTGTCAGTAACCACTGGTCCCTGTGTGATAAAAATTATTATGCAAGTATAACGATTTTCCTTCTCGATTCAGTAGAATAGTAATAACTCACTGCTTTGGCAATAGCCATTCGAATTTTAGCCATTCCCCCATAATTATCCTCGATTTTTCTTAGTATAGGAACATAAGCCATTGGAATTACCTCAATGGGAATACCCTTTTTGTACTGCTGTCCCAATTTTTCAGAGTTTTTTCTAAATTAAAGAAAAATTTTATTGAAATATTGATTTCCAGGTATAAGATAATGGAATTCATCAGGAAATTGTATTACGTGTAATCAGCAATAACAATCATATTATCTGCACAGGATGCAATGATTTTCTCTTGCAGGAGACAACCCCCTCCCCCTTTTATGAGATTCAATTCCTCGTCTACTTCGTCAGCCCCATCGATCACACAATCGATCTAATAATTCATGGAAATTATTAAAATGAGGAGGGTAAAGGGATTTTAATGGATCATTGTTACCCTTGGATTTGTCTCGAGATCTCCCAACACAAGGTGACTGTTGACGATGAGTTGACGTGCTTGAAATGATGTTGGTACACAAACAATCCTTAAGCCTTCTTCTTTCACTCTTTCAGCTGTAAGGTTATTTTTTAAATTGACCATTTTTGCTGAATAAATACACTAGGTAATCAAAAATTACGACTATTCATCGGAATCTCTAAATAATGAGAAAAAAAATTGGAATACTCACCAATTCTGTGCACTGCATAGATCACAGTGGACCCACTGCCAATTCCCACGATGCTGTTATTCTTTAATAAATAAATAAATAATCAAAACTATGTAAATTATAATCATGACACCAACATAAACATCACCTCCATAACCTCAAAATTTCCAATACACAAATTCACTGGATTTACGTTAAAATAATTCACCTTAACAAATTCATCAACTGCTTTATAAGCAGCAGCTTTCTTAGCAGTTTCAAGTGGTCCCATATTCCCTGAAAATTCTCTTGTAAATTTCCCTACAGATGTAAAAAAAATAAATCGTAAACACGTTCTCGCGATCACTGCATTCTTTAAAATCATTCTCATCTGCCATTGGTCATTCTCTGCGCAATCTTCCATACGCATCTCATTTTGAAAGAAAAAATAATAATAATAAACAAAACTCATTATTCATTAAATTTCGATTATATTCAGCATCAGAGTCACTCAACAAAAAATACAATAAAACAAAAATTTACATTTTGTCTGTTTTTTTTTCCATCATTTTAATTATTTAATTGTTTATAAGATTTTATTTCTTCAATTCTTAAAATTTTTCCTATTAGTAATTAGTGTTGTTCAAATGACTGGCTTTTTATACCACTCTCATTATTTTTCACACACCCATAACATTAATCCCATAGCACTGTTTGTGCAAAAAAATTTCACCATCTTAATTTGAATGAATTTATGATTAATTATTGAAATAAAATATTTAATTGACGCAAACGTCAAATCAACTCATTTCCTCGTTTTTCATTAAAACAAATAGACAGTTTTTGATATTTAATATCAATTTAAATTTAAAAATTCAATGATTAATTGATAAATCTGTGAATGTAATTATCACGACGTCCATTATTCCTTTTTAAAAGTCGAGAAATTCATTAAGCAATGTGTAAGGTTTTTGTAGATCTATTTACACACTTTTAAAAGCTTAAAAAATGGTTTATTGCTTCATATATCATCATCATATTCCCCCGCATTGCTTCATAAATTTTTCAATCATTTGTTGACTCTTTGTTACCTGTTTTTTTTTTCACTCAAAATCCGTATATTCATAAATCTCAATTGTTTTTGTTTGGATACATAAATAAGTTTATGCCGTAAAACTAATTAAATACATTATTTCCTCTCTGCATACCAGAAAAAGCTCGTTTCAATAATTTCAACGTCAATCACTCCAATTTATTTCGTTTTTTTTTTTTTTTTTTTCTACAGCTAGTGCAGTCTACAGACAGTGCACAATTAATTGGTATAACTCATCACTTTGATTTTTTTTTTAATATTCACTTTTTATGGCAATAAAATTGATTTTTATAATTGGAAAACTTCTGTTACAAAAAATTATCGACAGAAAAATGAAAAAAAAAAAGAAAAAATAATTATTGAAAATCTATTGAGACGTATAATTGTTTGGATTAAACCGTTGTTATTTGTGGTGGTACACTCTCAGCACTGTTTTTTGTTTTTTTTTTTTCAAATTTTCCAACATTTTCATTCCTTAAAATCGAATTAATATATTACAATGAGGCCCCAGTGATTATTCTTTCTGTTGAAAACACGGGGTAGATTATATAGATACAAGCATGAATAATAATAATAATTTATGAGAATCACGTTAATTGTAGCAACAAATTAAATACCGGGAAATGGACAAATTATATTGATTATCTTTTCTTTCAGTTTGGTTCATAAGGTTTTTTTTTTTTCTTTGCAATTAGCCAGCCCTTCTGAATACGTCTCTCGACATCTCTTCATTTTTTATTTTCAAACAATCTTCTTGATGTGAGGATTAATGCGTTGCAGGCAAATGAGTTGAAAGTAATTGAAAAAAAAAAAAAAAAAAACAATAATTTTGGTGTAAATTAATTGGATTTTTTTGTTAAAAAAAAAAACAAAAAATGGGGCTAAAGAATGGATAAATATATGATGTAAGAACAATTGGTACGTTTTTCATTTTAAAATTAAATTTTTAATAATTAATCAATCAATTCAGGAGCAAAGACGATTCAATTTGATGACTAGTATTTTGTAAATCTCTCTGAATTCACGTGAGATAGCGAAATTTTTATAAAGAGCTTTTTTATACCTCTGATTGTTATCTACAAAAAAGGCCTCTATAAAAATTTGTCCATCTCCCTTGGATTCTAAAATATTCAACAAAAACTTATCTCAAAGTGAAATTCATTCATCTAGTTTAATAATAATCCACAGCTGAGGAAGTAACCAATTCCTCTTGCGAAACGTTTCTTCCACTTCTAAAAAGAACAATTGCCTCCAGTACTTCGCCAACTCCACAAGAGAAAAGAAAAAAACAAAATTCATCCAAATTCTCTATCATCAATTCTCTTGAATTTATTTCAAATTACGATAGAATTTTTTCTGATTAATCATCAAAACTAACTCATGCACTCAATTAAACTTCACCCCATAGCCATAGTACGACAATTAGTAAGCCAAAAAAAATTAGAATAACTGAGAACAAAAAAAAAAAAGTAATCCTAAAGAAATTCATATAAAGGACAATATAAATAATTATTGTTCAATTCCAGTTGATTATTTAATTTTCATGGCCTGAACCAACCAGTGATATAATCAAGCTCTATATTTTTCTCCTATTGTTTTCCAATTATTTTATTTTTCACACTCAAATAAATTTTCTGATGGTATATTCAGATGGGCGGGTTAAGATTGTTGTTTTATATCTGGTCAAAAAATGAATAGTATATATTATAATAATAAACAACAATGAATGAAGTGATCTAAACAGTGCTAGGACTAGTGCTAAATGGGGGGGAGGGGGGGAAAGGCAAAATTTTTATTTTGATGGGTAATTATTCGAGGGTGGGGTAGAGGGGGAGAGAAAAAGAAAATGTAATAATTAAACAGTGGTAAAGACCTAAATAATTGGGGGTTAGTGAGGGGGTGGAGGTTCCGTCGATTGGTTTCTACCGTCGACGGCCCTCACTGGCTTTCTACGTGATGGACCCGTAACACCAACTGGCCCAACACCACCACGTAAATAGGCTGGTGCTGGGGTTGCAATAGGTTCTCTTATTGTTCCAGTACCGGTATTTCGAATTGGTGGTGGCAGTGGTTGCTGCAGTACCTGACAATTAATACAATGAATTCATTCATTTCCTCAAATTTAATGTTAAATTATTTAAAACTCACCAGTGGTTGAGGTAAAACACTGTGCATTAACGTTTGAACCATCGTAGCATTCTGTGTATTAATACCATTTGGATTAGATGGTAATCCTTGTCCAGCAACAGCTGTTCCCTGTACATTATGCAATGGCAATTGTTGACCAGTTGATGATACTAAAGACTTTGTAACAGCTCCAGTTGTCGTTGTACCAGTGGCAGTTGATGCCTGATGATCTCTCTTAGTATCGTGCAATGAGGACTTTTTAACAGCACTACCTGGTGTTTCAGGACTTGTTGTTGCTGTTGTTGTACTTGATGCAGGTGTTTGTACAGCCGATTGTTCATTATTTTGTTGCTGTTGTTCAGTTAATTCAGGCAATGTTTGGGACAGGGTACTGATCACAAGTTCACGTGCAAAAAGACTTCTATTTGCACTTTCACGCTCGATGCTTTGTTGCTGAGAGTCCGTCAATGTCGTTGTCATGCATCTAGAAAAAAAAAAAAATAACATTAATTATCCAATTTTTCTCACATTCTCTTTCTATTCTCGAGAGAAAACAATTTTTAAATCAAATAATTGTGTTCAGTTCAATGTTTTACTGTGACTCAAATTTTTTGGCACACAATCAACTGACCATGACATACAACTGTGTTTATATACGATACAGGTCTAAAAAAGAACGAAAATAAAGGAGAGAGAGGGGGAGGGGGAGGCAGAAAGAGACAAAGCAGTTTTCACTCGCTACGGATTTTGAATTCCCCAGCGACTGCCCAGTGTTTCAATTTAAACAATCAAGACAAAGATAATTCTTAAGATGTTGTTTACCTAGGCAACAAGAACATGGAATTCTGGCTACTTGCACTGACACTGGATGGGTTAGCAGTGTTACTAGAATTATTGTTGCTTCCTGTACTGTTAGCAACAACACCAGCCATTGTTGTTGAATGGCTGCCTGCACTACCACCACTTCCACTTGCTGTACCACTGCTATTGCCACTTGATACTGAACCAATAACTTGGGTTTGCCTCCTTGGCAATCGTTCCAGTTGATGCCTCGTGGCAGTCTAAATTATTCAAATTATTTAGTTGATCAGTTGTCTATAGAAATTTTCCAGTGATGCATTAATTAACCAACTATAATTTTACTGACAATGAACAGTTTTTTCGGGTTAGAAAGTGAATGAAAATGTCTATATTAATCTTATGAAAGTCATACAGAGATGAGATTGCAAAATGTATTTATATAAGTGATGAATATCAGTAAAAATAAAGAGAAATTTTGATTTTCATCAATAATTTGATACTTACTCTGACCTGTTGACGTTCCAGCTGCAATTGCATTTGCAACTGCTGCAATTGTGAACCTTGGCCAGTACTAGTCCCAGTTCTACGTACACCTGACAATTGTGACAACAATTCCGCAATAGGATCTATACCATCTCGACTGCTTGGACTCAATCCACCCGACGAGCTGAAATGCATGTTGGACCTTTTGGTCCATTTATTAATCATCACATTGAAAGGTCCTCAGGTGTATTTGAAGATTTTATTTAGTGGATTTTGGTATGTCTAATGGTTGAAATAAATATTTCGCCGTCTTACCTGCGTGGCCTTGGACCTCCAACGCCTCTAGAAGGATGGGGTATCCGTCTAGGGCCATGTCGACTTGTTGCTGGCTCATCCAAAAATGATATCAAATCCCTTGGGCCACTCCGGTGCTCCAGGGTCAGGTGATTTGCAAAATCATCGGTTACGTGATTTGGATCTCCACCTGGTAGTGATGCACATACTGGGCATACCTGAATATGAATGAGTTTATTGATGGATATATTAGAATCTAGAGAGTGTCTATTTTAATTTTTTTCTTCAAAGTTGAATAATTACCACTTCAAAAGTAGTATCAGGATGATCAGCAGCCACGTGTTCTTGCAGTGTTGCTTCAGTGTATCCCATTTTCGTACAATAAGGACAGGTCAATGATTGTGGCTGCTCCACACTCACACCTTCACCTCCATAGTACAGTTCTGGATAAAAATAAAGTACAAATTAATCCATCCACTCATACTTTCAATCCCTCATGATTTCACAAACCCATCTATTATATAAATCATTCCATTGAGCAACAATTCTAATTAAAATCATCCTAAACTCGTTTTATCGTAATATTTGGTCTGAACAGGTCCTGAGCAAGGAGAAAGTGTCTTTCATAGACAGACTTGTAATCATCATTTATATTTTCAATTAATTCAATTCTAACTGTTTCAATTGAAGAATAAAATATTGAAATATTACCAAAATCAGTTCGAGTGAGTATACACTGCATGGGATGATCAGCATTGTGTCGTGTAGTCGTTGCCCCTGCCTCGTAGCAGCTGGCACATAAGTCATAATCATAGCACACCAGGCACTTGTATCTCCGACCCCGAAAATTGGCCTTTAGGCAGGAGTCACAACTTACCCCTGTAAAGAACACAATAATAATTTCCATGAGCACTCCTGAAGGATTTTTCATACGTATATGAGGAAGAGATATTGCCTTGAAATTCTAGGTCATATTTACTGTCTCAATTAATCTATTTATATCCTGTATATAAAGAATATATAAATGTAAATTAAATCCATCTATTTCAACATAAAAGTAAACAATTTTATGAGAGATTGTCCCTGAAATCAGATAATTCTTGAAGTGCAAAATAATAAATTTCATTAATCTTTCTTATAATGTTCAATAGATAATTTTTTTCTTTTCTGAAATCATGATTTCCCATTTCATATAGCAGCTGTTAGCTCAACATTGAATTGAATTCAAGTTTTAAATCATATGCCTATTTTTATGCCACAAATTCCTGGCATTTTGTAAATTCACAGTGACAATGGTAGTTGATAAATTCATCAGTGCATCGAAGATATACGAAGGCCAAACCCTACCACGTGAACCATTAATAGCGAGAGGTTATTAGTGGGTCAGAGGTCAAGTAACACTGAGAAAATAAATTTTATCACTTTTTGCTCCATTATTACTCCCCTCTGAGCACTCAATGTTTACCCAATTTATTAGGGAATAGTTGAAGAGTGATGGTAACTCATTCATAAACTGGAAATTTTTCTCTTCTAGATACATGTGAATGTGAATGTAGATAAATTGTCTGTGTAGATCATTTTTTTTAACTACTTTATACGGTTTATCAGGATCATCACCTGTGAAAAATTGATCAGACCCAGAATTAACGATTTTCATAAAGGGAAAAAGGGTCATGACGTGACAATTATTTAAGTACTTCATACGGTAATATTTAAATGCCATCAAAATACGTAAATCTAATTAATAAAGTGAATTTGATTAACTTTAGAAAATCGTGCTGCCCTCTGGACTATGACATTTGTCCCCTGATTTTACTGAATTTTGTCTCTTTTTTTCCCTTCATCTAAACTAAAAATGATTTCTTTACCCCCCTCCACCCTCAGAATCATAGGTTAAATTATCAGATGCAGGAGTGATTTTGTTCATCGATGATATTATCATTTTTATTTATTTATTTAATAATGATCTAGAATGATTTTTAATCGCAACATTATTTTTCCCTCATTCACAGACAGTTATCCAACAAGACGTGCTCATAAGGATACTCAGAGACACTTTGGGATACTTACCTTCATGTCGACTCATTTTCCGTTTAGAATATCATATACAAGGGAATACAACGGTGCCTCGGTGGGTCACACGTTTATTCACGTGATTAAAACGATTTAATTTATTGCACAAATGTTTTTTTTTTTAAACACAATAAAACAATTAATTATTTATCGAAGTGATTTTCATATATGAACAGTTGCACTGCTTGCAAAAACATTTAATTCTGCCCAACAAAAATTTTTTTTTTTTTCTTTCTCACTTCGTTAAAGAATTTCCAGCGTAAAACCTAACCCAACTAGGCTAGTGTGACGTCACGATTAAACCTAAAATCACGGAGGAATTATTTTGTCAAGATGGGGGCACAATTGAGGTACAGTGTTGCCAGTTATCAACGACTTTCAAATTTTCATGGCGGGAATTTCAAGTGCACAATATGTGGAATTGGTTGAATCAATAAAAGAGAAAAAAGAAATTGAATATTTTTGTATCAAAATTCAATATTTTATTTGAAATAATTGATTCATAAAATTTTTACAAATAAAATTATTCATTTTAATTACATTAAAATCAATAACTTACATGTCTCTTAATTCACGTCCAAAATGGCGACTGTCAATTCCCCTTCTATTGAGTAAAAAGTGGCAATATTGTGACGACAAACGGAAAAACTCGAAATCGCCACTTCGGTATGAATCGTAAGTACTCGGATACTTGAATCGACGAATTTCTGAGGTCCGTAAAATACATCATCAAGTGCGTCATTAATCGAACAATGGCTACGGTACTCGGACGTGTATTTGTTTATGGGGGCAAAGGGGCCCTTGGTTCTGCTTGTGTTGCAAAATTTAAATCACAGAATTGGGTGAGTTTATTTTGCTATTGTTGATATGATTTATTATTATAACCTTATTTCAATTGAGGCGTATTGCATGTTTATCAGCGACACCGCATCTGACATTTGTAATTGCGGCAACTTGTTGATTACACGGTGAATGGAATACCGTATTATTTCGAAAGAAACTTTCTTGCTATTTTAATTCAATCTTTGAGAAAATAACATGGTTAAGATTATAATTATTCAGAACGTTTTAATCCAGGCTTTTCCGCTCTGTAGTTTCATCTGTTGAACATATCGAATGAAGTGAATGGCATGATTTTACTCATTTTCCATGAAGGCTGATGGTAAATGGACCAGAACAATTCTGTCTAGTTACTTTCATACATCACTCAATCACTCCTATTTGTTAAAATTCACATATGGATTTTATTATCTATCAATTGAGCTCGAATTCTGTTATCAAATATCTTCAAATTAAATGACGAAAGTGATAATGGAATTATTTCACAAGAGTTCACCACCTGAACAATCATCTTTCAGATAGTCATTAAATATAATTTTTAGTGGGTTGGAAACATTGATATGAAAGCTAATGACGCTGCTGACGCCAATGTTATTGTGGAGAGCAAGCATAGTTGGAAGGAGCAGGTAATTATCATGTCCTTCGTATCGCCTTCTTCTAAGAAATTCATGAATATGGTAAATTGTGATAATCTTGTCCTTCGCAATCAGGAAACCCACATTCTAGGTCAAGTTAAGGACATTCTCAAGGGTGAGAAAGTTGATGGTATTATTTGTGTCGCTGGAGGATGGGCTGGGGGCAATGCTACCAGTAAAGAATTTCTTACGAATACAGAATTGATGTGGAAACAGAGTGTTTGGAGTTCAACAATTGCTGCTAGTATTGCTGCGCATTATCTCAAAGAGGGGGGATTTTTGTCGTTGACTGGTGCTAAGGCTGCATTGGAAGGAACTCCTGGTTAGTTCTTTGATTAATTGGGATTATGGATGATCTTGGGTTATTTTTACCTTTTGATGAATGATCAACAGATATGATTGGCTATGGAATGGCAAAAGCTGCAGTCCACCAATTGACAAAATCACTGGCAGCTAAAGACAGTGGTCTTCCTGAAAATTCATTAGTAACTGCAATTCTCCCTGTAACCCTCGACACTCCAATGAACAGGAAGTGGATGCCTAAGGCTGACACTACCACATGGACTCCTCTCGAATTCATATCCGAGTGAGTAGAAATTTACTCCAAAATTTCCTTTAACCTTATATTATAATTTATTGCTCTTTCAGCCTCTTCTGGAAGTGGTCCCAGAACAAGGAACGCCCTAAGAATGGAGATCTCCTCCAATTAATAACCAAGGACAATAAAACTGAAGTACTAACGGCATAAGAATCTCACACATAATCAAGATTCAACGATATGGCTAGTACACATGACATGACATTTATTGATAACATAAAAAATAGAGTAATTCTATTATAAATTTACAAAATTCATGTAGCTTTACCCGTATCAATGAATTGCTATTGGAGTTATTATCCATTTTTTCGAGATTTCTTTCATGAAATGTTGGAGAGACGGCATTTATAATTGTACGTGATATCAGTTCTTTTATATGATTGTTTTTTTTTTCGTCTTTTGTACATTTTGAGAAAACCTATGAAGTTGTGCATTAAAAATTGGTTCATACATCGTTGTATAATTATTAGTTCTCAGTCGCAACCACCATCATCACCACCACAGTCGCCACCACCGTCATTGGCACAACAGTTGTCATTATTCCCTCCAGTATTTCCACAGTCACCATCATAATGCCCATTATTGCCTCCGGCATTTCCAACATCAGTCGAACCATCAGCGTTATCATACGTTGTATGGTGGTTATCATATGGACTATTATAGGAGTGACTCGAATATAGCCACGGTTCCGCTGTAATTTTGTGGAATGCCTTTAAAATACTTGCTGATTAATCACAATCCTTCGAGAGCATTGATTTTTAACCAGAAATGGAATAATAAACTTACAGTCAACAACTCCATCAGTCCTTGGATCATAAGGTATTTGTGATGTTTGATTACGAGATGATGCTCTACGCTCATCGTCATTCTTAAAACAACACATCGATATCGCCGAGCAACAAATGATTAAAACAATAATCACAAAAATCCATATACCCAATCCGTAACTCTCAAAGCCAGTTGCCATTGTTATCTAATTTTTAGTTTCTTTCTCATGTAAAATGAATTCCCCTGGCTCAAATGTACCCGATTGATGATTTCAGTGATGCGTAGATAAAACATCAAACATTATACTTTTACCAATTTTCTGGAAGAATTGATGATATTTTTTCTTGCATCACTTTTTGAACCATCATTCATTTTGAGCCATTTGTTGTATGTATATTTATAGATCATGCGTGATTTAATTGAAAATGGAAAAAAAGAAATTTATATAGTATACAGACACAATTCACACTCGCTACCCTCGTAGAACTGAGGTCATCAATGAACCCCACCCACCTCTCGCTTCCCCTCCCTTTTCTGCCGTAGCCGGAAAATATTGGAAAACTGAGCGTGTGCGTAAGGTCGAATCGAAGTTGATGCAGTAGATGTTTTCTTTATCTACATCTCTTGTGTTTTTTAGAAATGAATTCAGTGATGAGACGATGATGATGATTTTCTGCAAATCAACTTCTTTTATTTTTTTCCAATGACTCCCGATTTCCCAATGATTGATGAAAAAATTGATAGATCGTTCTCAGTCGCAATAAATGATAAATTTCAACAAGATTGGATTTTAAAATGGAAATAATCTTTCAGATATTGTCTCTCTCAAAATGTTGATGAGAGCTGAGGGGTTTTAGGAGTGAGGTGGAGCCAGTGAAAGCAATAAAAAAATCGTTAGAGCCTCACATCAATAATAATAATAATAGGTCAGTCAGTATAGCATCAGATTATTGTAAATATTGACATATTTTTGGATGAGACCCTGGGTAGTAAAAAATAGAGCATTTGATTTTTAATCTGAAGGTTGGAGGTTCAAATCCCTGTTTGATCGATGATTCTAACAATTTCTCGTGGAAAATTGCAACAGAATTTTCCTAAAATTGGTTCCATCGAGGATGTAATGTTATTCGAGAGTATGTAGAGGCAATGAGAGTCATTAGTTGGAGCAAAATACACTGTAATCTAATTATAATTTATTTCAGAATTTTGGAGATCCTCGAAATGAGTTGGATGTAATTCAGAAAAGAAGAAACAATGATGTGAGTTTCTTATTAACATAGTAGAACGCATTCTCTTTCTTTAATTCACAATGAAATATACTAGAATAGTTGAACGAGTTTCTACTTCATCATTGCTTCAAGATTCGCAAGCTCCACTGCAAATAAAATGAAATATCACGATATAATACTATAATCCAATATTTTAATTTCAAAATTAAGATGAAATGAATGATATCGCATACCAGCAGCTGCACGTTTCTTTTCCTCAGCCAATTGTTTGTCCCTAATTGCCTTCTTCTTGAGTTCTACTTCACGCCAAGCAGTTTCCTTCTTGCTCAGGCGATTTTGGTGGAAAGCTCCATAAAGAACACCGGAGACGAGCATTCCCCATCGTCCGAACTTTAAATTAAATGGATTTTCTCATGTCATTGTACGTGGAAACAACAATTGAAATAAGTGAGGTTAGAACTGTATCCATCGTATTTTTATTTACTTTCTCAATTATTCAATGATTTCCATAAAATTCAGACGTAAATTATGATGAAAGGAACAATTAAAATAACGTTTGAATTTTTGGAACAATCATAATGTTAAAATTTCTCAAATAAAGAGAGTTATAACGAAATTATGTAATGAGAGATCCTGGACTGACTATCGTATGACAATTGTCGGCCATAAAACAATCGATAATTGTTGGATACTTATGGGTACAGTACTTCAAACACTTCAGGTAATATTACAGTGAATAAATGATTGCAAACAATGTGACATTGTTGATTAATTACCTTAATCAAAGGGGATACCCTGACGGGTCTTGGATTCAGCTCGACGGACGACATTTTTCCCTCTTGGACAGGAGAATTCGGTAGATTTTGAGAGCTGCTGCGGGATATCGACTCGAATGGGAAGTTTAAGGATAGAGCGCCATCTCCTCATGGCAACTTGTGCAGTCGATAAGGGAGATTGCCCTTGATAAGGATGGGGCATTTGGTGGTAAGAAAAAACCTGCGCGAAAGAGGTTTTTTAAAAAAGAAGATCGGCACATTACAGACATTCACTAAAAATATCATATCTTCTCGTTTTATGACATTCTCCATAATGTTCACGGAAAATTAGAGAAAGTGAAAAAATCGCTATCACAATGCTTCCCTCGGGAATCAAAAACAGGAAATATCAATCGCTTTATCGTTTGTATGTTCATAATAGGATTGAGTCAATTCAACGTCTCCTGGAATTTTCAAAGGAAAAAAAAAATTCAATTGTGATGATAAAATTTTTCAAATACTTCTTTCCGCGTTCTTGCGTTGAACGCATTCTCCCTATCCCACGCAATTTTTTTCAGCAAAAATCTCAACTTAAAAAACAACCACGTTGAATCATGAAAAAAAATGGAATGATATTTCCATTCGAAAGCAAAAATAACCTAGAGATTTTAAATTCAATTAACAACGATAAAAGGTGCCCTTAAATAATTAAAATCCTACCATAACACCCACTCCCTTATAAAGGGCTTCGATAGTTTAATGTAATTCAACTATAGGAAAATTAACTCTCCAAATTGCCACCTGCATCCTATTGCCCTTTATACCCTAAAACTCGCTTTTCTGATGCTTGTTATACTGTTGCTCAAACTGTTGGAAAACCCATACTGAACTAAATTCACCTACCTTTTCCATCAGTGCAACTCGGCGGCATGTACCTGCGCAGAGGGGTTGTTGTGGAGTATCAACAGTGGTGAGATTTACCAGACCACTAGTGCGGATTGTGATACTAGCACGGTGAGAGCCTTCCCTAGCCCACTTGATTTTTAAACGGAGTGATCATTCGGTCAATCAAAAACCTGGGAAAAATAAATAATTTGATGATATTCACGATGATGTACTGTTTAACATCAAGATATTTAATTAATTGAATAATAATCACGTGTAGAATGATCACTAGTATTGTGGAGCATGCCACAGGTGTGGGTGGCGGGTGTGGAATTTATCGGTCAATCTTACTCACTGGAAACACTTAATATCGTAATAAATAATTTATGAATTTAATTGATAATCAGTATGACTTAACTTGGAAATTCAAGAGCATTGTCTTCATAATTGTGGTTAAAAGCTCGTGATTTTAATCAAAATCATCAACAGTGATTAAACAAACGAAAATAACAATTCATAATGCGACCATCGCGATCAGATTTAGATGCAATACCTGATCAGTATCTCCCGACAATAGCTCATTACTTGATGGGCTTGAGAAATGACACTGTTGATCTTTCAAAACCCCAGCTGCGACCATCCTTCACCAACAGCTATACACTATTCATATTACTCTACGTGCTGATGATCACTTGTGGTACCGTCACCAATATTGGAATGATATATCATATTATGCGTTACCGTCTGTATCGAGATCCAACGTATGCCTATCTCGTTAACATTGCAATATCAGACGTGACTAAATGCATTTTTGTACTGCCGATAACGTTGGCTGTATTACTCGTACAAAATTGGATATTTGGGAAATTTCTGTGCTACTTCTTGCCTATGCTTCAGGTGAGTTTTAATTATATAATCATTATGTGTCAGCAAAATTTTGCAAAATTTCAGCCTGATCGATCCATTAGTTTCTGAGATATAACTGCAGCAAAAAAAAGAGTTCTGATTTAGGTAGAATTTTTCGATTCGGCCACTTTCTAACTGAATCAGGGTTGATTCTTAATAAACAAGAGACTCATGTTTGATGTCGACGTAAACATGAAGTTTGATTGAACCCCGAGGAAAACCATAAATAATCAAAGCTGGAGTTGTAGCTTCAAAGTCTATTATGACAATTTTATATTCTCTTTCTTCTTCATTTTTACCATTACTCACTAATAAGTAGCTTTGAATTGAGAATATCTGCAAGGGAATGGGTGTACCCTTAAGAGAAAAAATTGAGTGCCATTGGAGTGGTAAATTGAACGGACGGACAAGTGTAAACGAAATAAAATTGAAACCTATGTAAACTTGAGATGAGAGACAATGTTAAAAGATGTCTCTGTTCAGCTTCGATTTCTCAATAGAGTGGGATATTATTGAAGGAAAATTGGTGAAGGGACAATGTCTTTCGACTTTATGTCAAACGCCATTTTCCAGAATCACCTCGAAATCAAAATTTTTGGTTTTATACGAAATATACGAACCGGGATAGGTGCTCTGAGCTCGCTGAAGACATCCAGCTTTTTCAAATATTATCTTTAAGAAATTCAGGTGTTTTTTTCGGCCTTGCGGTCTCAAATAAGCTGCATTTAATCAATTATTATGATGTGAAAACTTGTCGACTATCTTTAAGATTTAATCCATTTAGCAAAAGCTGTATCTCGCCATCAATTAATTTTCATTTTCCAGTTATATGTTTCCATTAATTCAGTATGCGTATATCGATTCCAACGTTATTTCTGGTTGAATATTGAATTGAATGAAGGCTGTCGGTCGAGAAATGAATCCAGAAAATATGAAAATACATCATATCAGCCTGGGTATAGTCGTCCGGCTCAAACATTCATCTTTCACTAATTGTAAAGTTATATCCTTAACTAAAAAATTAATTGCTCATATCTCGAACATGATGGCTATTATGCAGGTAATAGATTCGATAAATCGAAGCTCTGACGTGGAGTATTTCCATGGGAGTTTCACGAAAACAGCATCAACAGCCGCTTGAGGCCGTAGTGGCATCATATGTCTTATGATATCATAGAAATGAACATGAACCATAACTCTGAAATCCTAGTACAGAATACCATATAAATGGCTTCAGGTCTGAGTGGAACATTGAACAAACAAGCTCTTATTGGTCCAACTTTCAGTCATTCACTATACGCTTCAAAACTGACCTTAAACATTGCTGTGTCTATAAATTTATACCCTGAAAACTCTATTCGTGGAAACTCAAAGCTCATGACATCCGTTGGGTGCAAATATACGGTAACAATGGCAATTAATTAATCGATATACCATTGCGACTCTGAAAGTTGCGATTGTTCACGCTGAATTATTATTCAACTCATCTTAATTGAAATGTTTTTTTTTTAATCTCCATTTCGGAAATTGAAGTATAAATTAATAGAGGAAACAACCACATTGTTCATTATAGTTAATTATTTTCTTTTGTCCGTTCAGGGTTCATAAAACATTTTATTGTACAGAAAAGTGGAATATCATTAACCATTGTTTATCTTCATCATGTGATGACAATTGTGAGTGGTATGATTCGGAGAGAAAAAAACCCGCAGTCAATAAAATCAACGTAGCATGAAAACAGTTGGAGCGCACATGAACAGAAATTCAACAAAGGATCCTAGTTCACACGTCAGAAATTTGTATGAAAAATTTCTATCATTATATCGTCAATTTTTGTTGGAAAAAATTGAATTTTTTCGTTTACAATCTGTCACGAATTCGTTGGGATTGTATAGATTGTAATTATTCTCCTCGAGCCTTTCTATGAAACCATATTTATTATTATTATTATTACTTCAATTGCGAGACTCCCGCTCGGACAGTGATAACTCTAGAATTAGGACAATTCATCGGAAAACATATTCCGGGCGTGTTAGGCTTTGAGTTCCGGACCCCCCCCCCCCCCCCCCCCCCCACCCCATGAGGTCGAATAATCTCAGAAATTGATTGCAAAAGACTAGAAGTCGCTATCTCCTTTGGTTTTTGAGAAAATAAAGGGAAATGGATTTTTGAAAGTTTTCAAAATTTCGACATCTCTTCTTGGCTGATCAAACATCAAAAAACGGGTTTCTAGCGTTGATTATAAGGTTGTAGTAATAATGCGCATGATGGCCTATAGTATTTCCATATTTCTAAAAACAATGAATACAAATTTAAAAACAATTGAAAGTCATTAATGGTCTCGATGGCGATGTAAATGGAAATGTAAAAATAGAATGTAATAAATCTCTGTATACTCCAATCAACTCTGAAAATAGATGTACATTACTCACACCTCACACATTCATTGTCCCTAGAGAATATGAGTGAGAAGGGACAGATGGAGAATAGACGTAAATGAAAATGAGGGGTGACCAGGTGAAATCTGTGGCGAGAAAGTAGAATCCATTAAATTTGTATACATAACCATTGTGTGAACACTTCGTTCGAGAGGTAGTGGGAAGAAAGTGACCCGGGGGAATGGGAGAAGCAAGAGCTAAAAGGGAGGGATGAGAAACAATAGACAAGGACAATGCCAATATATCTTCGGATTTCTCGGTCGTTTTTGCTCAAACGTTCTCTCCTTCAGATAATACAAATACAATATTTTTCTATCACAACTTTTTCTGTGATTTCAATTGTTCTCTATATTAATCGAACTATTGTATCCCATGAATTCGCAATCAGTCATATCAATTTCTGAGGCTTCCTATTGAATTCACATATAGAGTGATTGTTGAACAATTTGATTTCCTCTCCAAGGGAATGATACGTGAGTGTTACCGAGCTTCTTTCTCTGGTTTTTCTTTTCTCCTATTCATAAGGTATATACAGGATGACGTCAGCATCTACCTTATGAATTTCGAAGATATAAAGAATGAAAAATTACAATTTTAATGCTGCAAGAATTAATGAAATCGGATGATAAACATTTAAATGATGACCGCAAGTATTTGTTCGCCATTATATATCACGAAAGTGCCACAATTGTCACATCCAAGTATTTCAATTATTGAGGTAGCTGTCGCCACAATTGTCGCATTCGATATTGCCTCAACCATCGCAGTGGCCAATGATATTATTAGTTAAAAGAGGGAGAAATTCTTACAATTTAAATATTTGTTATCCGATTCCAAGAATTTTTGTGACATTAATTTTAGCTTAGCCTCCCCAAGACTTGGGTCGGGTCCTGAAATTTTGAAGCAAGTGTGAAAGGATAATGGGGTCAACAAGGTGGCCCAAATGGATGTAGAATAGCAGAAGCTGTTAGAGAACGGTTTCTACAAGCATGTCATAAATTTTTTTTAATTCCCACTCGCAAACTCCATTTTTTGATATCATGAAAGAGTTGAAAAAAATATTTCTGCTAATTGAATGATCAATTGAGTTGATGTATTAATCTTCTCTCTTCAATAAGGAAAATTATGAAATACGAAAGTTGAATGGAAAATATTGATAATTGAAAAAAAGCATCAATTCAATAAATTCATTCAGATTATTCTGATTTATGTTACAGGACATACCTCTTCATGTATCAATGATGACTTACTTACTGATAGCTGGCGACAGATATCGTCTCGTAAGTGCACCTGGAAAGTCAAGAATTCCAGCATTTGTCTGCGCCCTTGGTACTTGGTTCTTCGCTGTTTGCATTGTCCTACCGTATGCGATTTATACTACTTATCTGGATCTCGAGGTAATCCGATTTATTTTTAAATCACTGGTGTCCTGAATAAATGTGATAGCAGAAAAAAATCTGATGGTTTTACATTTCTCAATTTTACTCACAATTATGATTGAAGCTACTTTTATTATCATACACTGTGTCCTTGGTTATTCATGGCATAAAATATGAGAAAAATGTTTTATGATGTCATGAAATGTATAAAAAATTCATCGGAATATTTATTTATTTCTCAGTTATACTCTAGGGAATTTTTATTTTTATTTTCTAGACCTTCAAGAAACCTTACTTTCGAGGACTGGGAATTTGTCTGGCAAATCTTACCGATGACATTCAACAATACATGAGAAGCTTATTCCTACTTACGTAAGATGAAATTCTTATTTTAGAAAAATAAGTCATTTTTTTAAATTCTTTTCAAATTTTGTTTTGTACGAATTTATTCCAATGATTAGTTATTGTAAGGCAAAATATCTGAAACCCTTTTTATTCAATTTTTCATCCATAAAAGAGGTTTTTGGACATTTTTCCTTAGGATGACTCGTTCATGGAAAAAATGCACAATAAAAAAAAAAATGTACAATTTTATTATGAAGGTTTACGACTTTGCTATTGAATTATTGCTCTCTGAGGGAAGAATGTCATTTCATTCGCAGTTATATCGCTCCATTAACGATCACGGCCTATCTATACGTCAAAGCCAGCAGAGAACTTCAGGATCAGGATGAGCCAATGGCAGTGGCTATGTTCGAAGCACGAGCAAAGCATTCTTATTCACGGCATGGAAGCAATACCAGCAATGACGTGACGTAAGTGAAAGGGTTTTTTTTTTTAATTTAGGGGACTATTGTTCAGGGGGCAATTAATGCAGAGCCTCTACTGTGGTGAAAGACAATGGAAGCTCATCTCAAGGTCGATTTGAATTTCACAGAAGAAGAAGTGACAACGGTTTTACGTTTGCACTGGTGAAAATGTCTAGTTATTAGAAATTATGGAAAATGTTAAGATCTCAAATGGAATATTCCCCTAATAAAGATACAAGGGGATGATGACCCAAATTCAGTCGATGGAAAATTCGCTAAAAATAAACTTCCTCTGGATTTTTTACTTACATAGTATTGTTGTATAATGCCAACAATGGGAAATAACGGTACGGTAGGTCTCAAGAGAATAATCCGCTAATGAATGAATTTTTTGTAAAAAAAAAAAGGGAAAATCTGGTAACATAAATTGGAAATCCACCTGCAGATTTATCTCGAGTTTTATTTAATTTCGTTCTCACACTTGGTGAGAAGGATAGAAACAAAGTTGACAAAGACTCCAGTGTTGTTTCTACTACTAGTAACTTCCACCACTGTGACACGAATTGGATTTCTTTCTCTGAAAATGTAGTTGGATAAAAGTATATCCGGATGTGGGACTTTAACGATGGGAAAAAGTTGGTAAACTCAGTTGTTCACTGCAGGATATAAGTGTTTAACCTTCGGCTTTCCTCTGGCCTCTGTGTGGATGTTATTCTGGGTAATGCATCGGAAATAGGGTATACTTTTTTAAATGCTTAAAAACATTATTCTATTTTTTATTTCAACGATCATCCCATGTTCCCTCTACGTTGTGGCAAATGGAATAAAAAAATTCAGAGTAACGAAACATTGAAAGTCAAATGGAAATTTTTGAGAACAAATTGTCCGTAAAATTGGGATTATTTGTGCCCAGTGCGGTTGATATTGATTCTAAGAATAATGCTATCTCGAAGGTCGATCTTTAAGAGACTTATTTTTTTGCTCAACTCCTTTTTTCATTCTCATTCCAGATCACTCAGAGACGGAAAACGTGAGAGTGGTAGCGTCATGACTGGTGGAACTGTTGGGCTCTCTGGTTTTTCAACAACGTATGATCTTTACGATGCTGAATTAGACGTGAGGAAGGAAAAACGTACACAAAAATATCTCATTTTCATGGTCTCTGTTTTTGCTATTCTCCTGTGCCCTCTCAATGTACTCAGGTAAGATTTTTTTTTTTCATCTTCTTTTGATGTGTAAACATCTTATTGCTCGCCCCTACCACACTCTGGTTCGGAGTGATTTGGTGTAAATGCGACGGAAGTCTGTAACCGGACATGACGTCGAACTGCGCTGCTCTCTCAACGCAGTCCCTCGGGCGGTCGACCGATATCGCTATAGTGGGGATGACAGACCCGGCGACGATGAGATGTTTACACATAGATCTCGATTACTATATTGCTCGCTGGTTTTTTTTTAAATTTTTTCTTTCAATTTCCAAATATAGTCATATGCTTCAATTATTGACGAGTTAAATAATGAATTAAAAGAGGCAGAATTAATTACAGAGTATATTCAGAATATTTTACTCAATTTAAAAGTTATTTTCTTCCTGCTTGAAAACTTGAGGGGATGATAAGGTTGGAAATGGTGTAGTGATTAAATAAAGAGGGAAATTTCATCGTCAATTGAACGAAAAACTGATTTATTTTCCACTAGTATTTTCCGAGTTATCGAACAAAAGTAATCCCATTCAAATGGAGAGTTTTCAATCTGTATATCAGATGCATTAGGGGCAAAACAGGTCGTTTTGCTTTCATAAATCTCATCAGGTTCTTCAATCAGAAGAATTGTTCTTAGATTGAGGAAAATATTCTCTATTCAAGGAAATTTCATTTTCATCTTAAAAATATCCTCCGAGTAACCCCTAATTGTATACTTGTAATACAATAAGAGGGTATTCGTAACTTTAAAGTATCTGTATGTGTGCCTTGAATAAACCCATGGCAGAGGTAGAATTATTGTTGGAAACCGGAGAATCAAGAAATCTAAAGTTGATCCACTGAGGCTAATCTAATTATTCTCCAACTTTTCCAATTCCTCTATCGGAATACCTCGGCCCCCTGTGGCGTTCTGTCGTCAGGGCTTTCCAAATGCGATGAAAGAAAATTCTGCATTAACATTCAGGGTTTTTTTTTCCACCTCACATGACTGATTTTTTCCATGGCAAAAAAAATAACTTAGAAAGCTCTATTCATTGATATTTAATTGAGTCATTCTTCGATGAGTTTCTCTGAAATATTTTTTGCCTGCCTGACAGTCGAGGGTTTACAAGACATATAAATCTTCTCATTCCATTGGGTTAAACATGTGACTGCTAGTGACGTGTGATGGATGTTTATTAGTCCAGAGTTCCGAGGATAGAGATTTATCGATAAGACCGAGGCTATGAGAGAAAAAAAAAAGAATTCGTAAAAATAAAACTACGGAGACAGGTAAAGATGTAGCGGACACGGATTTATCGGATGGTTTTACTTGGAATCCCAGTTCAGCACATTTTATCCCTCTCAAGTTTTCTGCGGGCAAACACTTATTCTCACTGGAATTTTGATTGACATCGCTAAGGATATTAGTTTTTAATGATCCAGAAGAAAATGTAAATTGAATTGTCGTGAAATAGGAAATTCACTGGACATTTCAAATTTCAGCAGTGAATTGGTAAAACGGTTTAAGTCGATTTCATTCTGGCGTCAGTTTTCGATGAATATCTTCGAATCTGAGGGAGATAGCGAAATTTTCATTATGACCTTTTTTGTAGAGTTCAATGAGAGTCCTCATAAAAATGTCTATATCTCCCATAGATTCCAAGATTTCAATTAATGACCGGAATATATACTTCGATACAGATTCAAATCTTCTGTGGATAGAAAATCACTTTTTCTTCATTTCTACCTCTTCTAAAGATAGGGGAGAACGGATATTGATTTCAAAAATTATGTGTCATGGAGTGAAGAGTTATCGTTCCCGCAATCGACTGCCATGGGACGAAGTTATAGGACCTTATAACGATGTGGCTAGAGAGAAGCGAATGTTGTGCGAGTAAAATTGAATCACACGTTATCAGTTCTATCGAATCACATGGGAAAGCGATATCGGTTGGATATGATTGAAGTTTGAAATTGAAATTTGATGGGAGATATTTCTGTGCTTACATCTGATTGTTGTGGTGATGAAGTCACATAATATGAGACCGATAAATATGTGAGTCTGTTATGTGCAGTCACACCGGAGAGTCACGCAATTGGATTTTTTTAGAACTTAAATTGGTTCGTCACGTGCCGGAGAAATTGCTCTACGCAGAACGAATGTAGAAGTAGTAGATCAATATTTTCTAGAATAATAAAAATTATTGTAGTTAAAAATATATTAAAAAATCATTTTTTATGCAATACTTTTATCAATTGCTACTATTGTACAGCGTTGAGAGTAATTTTTACTCGAAAGTTTGAGGAGGGTTTCGATGAAATTAAAGACGGAAAATATTTTCAAAGGTTCTATCGAATTATGCCGTTTTCATGAGGGAAAAAAGGCCTTGTTGTCCCAACAAAACTTCCAGGGGCTAAGTTAGTGGTAGAGTTGGGTTAAACTTTTACACCCGCAAGTAGGCTTGTACCGTCCTTGCCGAGGTATGAATTTTTTTTTACGGAACAACTTACCCACTGGTCTCATTCTCTGAGTTAAAAAATTCTTGAGAAAGTTCATTTCGTTGTTGGGAAGGAATTCACACGCTTTAATGAATATTAAATTCACATCCCCGAGTAATATCAACATAGATGTGAACGTATGCTATGAATTTATTTGGAAAAATTTTTAAATTAGAAATTTTGAGACAAAAAGCTATTACAGCACTTGGAATCCGCAGAATTGACGAGGATAACCCAGTTTCGAAAGTTTTATAGAGCCAACATTTAATTAACTTGCAGCATTCTCAGTCAACGATATAATGGTCATGTTGCGCTGGAATTACTGGAGAAATGTGTTGGAAATGCTTTCTGATGGAGTCTTTAATTTCATAACACCAAGAGTTGTACAATTTTAAAAAATATTATGGGTTTTTTTTTGTTTCAGATTGGCTAAACCTGCCCTAATAGAGACATACGAGAATACTGGCCATTTTGATATTACTTTCACCATGTTCGTTTGGCTGGGATTCGCCTCAACTGTTACAACCCCAGTGCTGTACGCCTCCTGGCACATGAGTAGGTGAGTATCAATTCAATACTCTATCATTTTATTTTTTCCGCTAACTGATTAAAAGGAAAATTCTGAAAAAAATTGTATTTGTCAATTGGAATCTCTAACATATTATCATATTTCTTCCAACTCATATCCTACGCAATCTCTGGAGTAATATAATTATTCCTAGGATATGAGGAGATTTTTCCCATGTTAAATGAAATCACTGATAGTGCGACGTTGTCGAAAACTCGCTAAATCCGTCTGAGCAGTAGAGAATGAATTCAGGAATGTTTTGGCCTAAATGCTACAGCTGGTGAATCACTCATGAGGCGATCAAAGCACTCAGGCTGCAAAGTGTAACCAATCTAGGGTTGATATTCCTGAAAGTGAAGAGATTCTTCCCTCTGGCATATTTTTCCATGTGAAAGTCTCTTTCATAGAAGACTATTCCCTGTTTTATCTACCATGATGTATTCTTCATAGAAAAAACCACTCACCTCCTCGATTCTTAAAATTCATCCCTCTTCGTTCATTTATTTTGAAATTCACCTCAATACCTGAAATCTTTCACCTACCATTTCCCTTTGATCAACACTACTCCTCTCTGAATTCCATTTACATCATATTTCCAGCATCTTGAAATACTCCACCCATATGGATTCTATTTGAACTTGAAGGACAAAGAGAAAAAATAATAAACTCTTCACCTCCAGTAGCATAAATGACCTTATCACTTAGGATGACGTACGTGATCGATACAATTCATTGAAAATAGGCAGGCATTTTTCCATTTTCTTAAAAAAAAAATCTCTGTTTATTTCGAGAAAAGAATATTTCATCGAATTAAGGATATTTTAGATTATTATTCCAAATTTGAAAAAAATATTCGATAAAATTCTTTATTTTAATATCTTGCGAATTACTAAAGTGAGAAAAAATTGTGTTTTATTTTTACTTTCAAATGTAATTTTCCCCTGCTTATTCAATGGCACCATCTACAACTTCCAATCACTTCAACATCCAGAAGAATGTTTTATTCAAATCGACAGAACACTTTTATAATAGAAAGGGAAATTACCCTATTACCCCCCTTTTTTTAAAGTGTTTAGTTCTAAAAGACTCATTATTTTTCCAATTTGAATGAATACAAACTCATTACAATTTCTTTCAATTAAGTCATATTTACTCGCATTTAGCAAATTGTTAAATTCTTCTCTTGAACTGCCCGAGGCAAGCGAAGTTATTGTAATTCACCATCTCCTCAAATTTCATCGTTCATTGATTAAATAAATCTAGAAATATTAATGCTCAATGCACACCTCTGTGACGCACTAAACAGGGTGTGATGTCACGATTCGTTAATTTTCACACTTCCATACACCCAGTTTCCTCATTTAGTTGTTAATATGCATTATATGAACGGTATAGTCAACAAGACGCCCCCGAGTATTATCCCTTGTGACACTAGTCACTCAACCACGTCATTGGCATAAAACTGGTTATTTCAGTTCAGAGCTCTCCCACCGCGGAATCCATCCGATATTCATCAACCATTTCTCATTAGAGGATTGGTCAATATGGGAGATAATCTAGGATACAAAACGTACAAAGAGTGCGAGAATTTTCCACTGACTTTTCTCTTGCTTTATACAGCACATTCAAATTAATGTCCATTTCATAGAGATAGTATGATCTAATTTCCTCGTGAGCCAGAAGTTTCATCCACAGCTGGAGACCCCAATTATATGTAATTATCCTCTCATTCACTTGATCACCATGATCATCGATTCAACGCTACGAACCAATTGAGAGGGGCAACTCGGTTGTCAATGTGCGAAGACCTCAGATTGAAGCTAAAATAGATGGATAACCATTAGTGCCAGGGGTGAATTTCGCCGATACAAGTTTCCGAAAATGAGATAAGTGAGAAGTAATCTTTTCTCATCACTTTTTTTCTGTAAGAAGAGGATAGGTGAATATTCATCAGATGATTCCTTAGCTCCAACATAATATTCTTTGAAGGCTTGATGGATTTCATTTTTCTTTCCCCCCGTTGGTGGCAGAAATCCATAATTCAATATGGTTTATTTGTGTCTCAAGGAGATGGCAAGAGGGAGTCTTTAATAATCACGGTATGTGAAACTGAATATGCTAAAGGGTCATTCTGATGAGGATTAACCTTCATGAAAGGTTAATGGTCTTCTGGGTGTCGATCATGAAGAAGAAATTTACTCATGAGCCCCTTTTGTTCATTAATTAATCGATTGTTGGGAACAATGGTGTCTTTATCTGTGATGGCATGCCCATATAAGCTCACGAAAAAATTTCTTCTTCATGATCAACGTCCTGTATAGCTGAATTAATACGGAGTTACATGGGATCCTGGTAGACGTGACTATTGTCGCGCGAATCGATCCCTTCCACGTGGAATGAGAGTGAATGGAAAAAAGCAGAAAGCCTTGAGGTGGAGTAGGCGTGTAGCCGATGGAATTGTATGGGTTGCGCAACTTTAACCCAACCCTTAAAGAGAAAACACTGGACAAGCGAATTTATTGGGGTATCAAAGTCTCATTCAGACAGTCGTATATAGCTCCAGACATCACCACCAGGATAACACCTGAAATGGGGTATTTTGGTGGATATTATGAAGGGAATTGGAAGGGTTGTATAATATTCATGATATATTTCAATAAAAAATTGAAAGATTGAGATGTTTGGATTATTCAGAGAAATTATTGAGTCAATTTTGATATTTAAGGTCTTGGGGAGTTGATGAGGTCAACAGTTGAGATGGGTTTCATCGATATTCCATCTGCATCAAATTTAATAATGAAGTGGTCGAAATGGTTAAAACTTTACTCTGGGGTCAATTTTTAATAAATATCTTGGGACCAAAGTTTTTAAAAGTCACTTTTCGTTGAGAAAACAAGATTTATAGATGAGGTCTTTATAAAAATATAACCATCTCTCTTAAAATCCGAGATAAATCTCGAAAGCTGCATCAACGTAAAGCATTCGACCATCTCGCTACTGAATTATGAATCAAAGTTTCTCCTTCAAAAAACTTACAAGTAAGATTTCGAGGAAAAGTCTTTGAACAATCCCAAACCGCTAACGTTGCGTGCACTAAATCGTAATCCTTATCGCGGCGAATTTATATGTCATTGAGAGAATTCTGATATGTGTATCAACAGCCAAGCACGACATAGAAATCAATTGAATATTCATCAACTAGCTCTATCTTGTTCCAATTGATTTGAATTACTCGAAGAGTTAACCCAAAAAAATGGTTTATTAAAATCAAATAAAATTCATTTAAATGGAATAAACACTTTTATTTGAATAACACGTAATAAAGCCTTTATTGGAAATGAGAATTTTTCTTTGAGTGTTTATTAAATTTGAATGAATGATTTATTAAATTTAATAAATCCATTCATTAGGAATGAAGAAATTATTCTATTATTCTATTTGATTTAAATAAATATATGCTCAAAACAAATTAAAGAAATTCGAATAAATCCATTCATTTGAGTTAAATAATTCATTTTTCTCGGTGTTCAGAACTCGGCGCAATATCCCGGGGTAGTCATTACTCGATCAGTCATCACCGCGACCTTCCGAATATCTATGTAGATGAGTAATGAAGATGGGATCGGTAGGAATCTCCTGAAGACTGAGCGCTGGCAAACTGAGGTTCAACCTAGTGCTCATTCCATTTACCATGAATCATCAGGATCAGCTAAATGAGCATCAAGTTGCATTATCAATGTCTCCTTTTTCATGATGAAACCGTTGAATCAAAGACGCTCACCTTTATTTTTTATTTAAGGCATTCAAAAACGACGCGCTTGATACACGAAACAGATGTATACACTTTTAGATGTATAAAGAGAGAACTATTGTTTGTATATTCTATCACAATTAATATTTGAAGCAGTTGAAAACATTCATTTGAGGAAATATGCTTTCAATGTATATTTTCAGGCCCGCAAAAGAACGTTTGAAAGGCTATTTCCAGTTTTCCACTAAACGATTTCAACCAGTACTGGACAAGGGTTTACGTCATGGCAATTGTCACGAGGGTGGCCTTGCCAATGTTGCATACACCCCTCAGGCACGCGCCAGCAGTTTAAGCGGAAGCAACGCCAGTGATGACTATTCCCGTGGCAATTCGACTCTTCAACGTCCGGATCTCATCAATACTGCTCATCGAATGAGTCCGCTGAAGTGAATGAGCAATGATTCATCCCATCCTTTTATTCATTTATTTCATTTTTCAGCCAGTCAATGGCTTCATTTATCTACAATAAATCGTGAGTATCAGTAAAAAAAATTTACATCATTCTGCGGTTCATCGAATGAATCGCCGTTAATTATCAATTGTTGACATTCTAAATTATGTTCCTACTTTTTTCTTGTGAATTTCTAGTCAAACGGAATTGGGTTTTCCCATTGTACTTAGTGGAAAAAAAAAGAATTTTTGGAGAATCAATTTCATTCCGAAATCGTAATCGATTTTAGGAAAATGGAATTTGTTGTGTGAATAATAAATTGCGTGATAGGATATGTTTAGGAGATGGATTCTTTTTCCATTAAGATTCTACTCAGAGCTTCCCTACAATCCATCCCTCCACACGTAGAGAATTCTTTCATTCAGACCCTCTGTATAAATTGAGGGCTTACATCGAATCAATGGGAACAGGGATAAGCGTATAAAGCTTTATGAATTTATGATAAAATTAAAATAATTATCATGTGATTAATATGTCTATAAAGTTAAGCTATTTTCGCATATAATCTTACGAATTATTAGTTAGGAAACTTTGGCATTCAGACCAAAATCGTTTAATCAATGAGATGAGAATTTATGAGATTATTAAGTTCAATACATTTTCGAATGTTTAATTTGAAAATTGAGTAAGAAGATGATTGATTGAGGGGATAATTTTTAAGATATTTTATATATTCATTGAAAAAATTCATGAAGAGATTTTTTTTTTTTAGAGACTGACAAGTTTTCAAAGATATTGGATTCGGATATTCTATTAGTTTATGAAAATGAATTATTTTTAGAAATAATACATACACTAAATTGAGTGTATATTAGTTTCAGAAATTTTTTCGAGCAAACTAGGATACTATATCGCTGTAAATTGATGTTTTGCATGACAATAACAACTCGAAAATCATAGGATTTCTATCTGTATTACAAAAATGTCATCTGACATGTAAAACTTGTAAGCTATAATGAACGTTATGAATAAATGTAGAACACCTATTGCTGTGAACCAAGGACGAACAAGAAATATGTGTTTCCTGTAATGTAATATTCCCCCCCCCCCCCCCCTTGACGAAAAATTAGACAAACATTCGATAGAATTCGATAATTGTCTGTAAATTTGTATGGAAGAATGAAAAAAGTATTTAAATAATTCAAGGATAGAAAAAAAATGTCAAATCAATATTTGTGATTTTTTTCAATGGAAGGCCCATACTGTTAACTGAAAAGTCGCCAATGTTACCGAGAATTGTAGCTCCACCGAGTGCAAGATAATGAAAAATAGTTTCACTGAATTGCCTCGTTTGCATTGACTATGAGGGTTTATGGATGAAATCAGGAAGAAATACTGGTGGGTAGATTGCAAATGATTGAGGATCGGTTTCATTCTTTTCCAAGAATTCTCAATATCGGAATGAAATGGAATTTTCATATCTCTTATATTTCTTGTCATCGATTGAGTAGCGGTTGTGTTACCTCAGTGACTAGAAATAAATATGCAATTTCTGATTGATTGGCATTATGAGATACATGCACCATTGATATGATTCTTGATTGAAATGTATCGATATGATCCCGGGAATTCAATTACTAATAAATATTATAAAAGCGAATCACATGAATGTTCCAGTTACAGTTTAATTTTAATTCGAATATTCGAGGAAATATAAATTTCCAATTCATGATTGATATTTCCATGGCCACTGTTGAATTAATTACTGCAAAATTTCGTTTACTGTTTCATTAAATCCCTCGTTTCTCTTGATTATTAATATTTGCAGTGAACCATGAGCAAAGGAATTAATCAACAATAGTATCAGCGACTCTGAAGAACCTTGATTAATGCATCAACTCCCACGGGAATCACTCAACAATTCCATAATCACTTTTTTGAAGACTAGTTTGTCGTAAATTACTAACAACTTCCAACTTCATCTGTAGGGAGATTCTCCCACGAGTATCAGAAATTCTCAATACTTCAATTCTAATTATTATCCATTACGTGCAATTTTACCTATGTAATAAACTCCAGAGATATTTGTAATATAAGTTATAATTGGCTCTCATGAATTATTTATTGATTCTGATATTGATACTGACGAGATTCGTTTTAATGGAGTTTCAGACACACAAATAACGAGAGGAGATGAACCAAAGGTGAGTATAAAAAAAAATGTTGAATTAACCTTACTGTAATTACAAATTGACCCTCGCTCAAAGTTTCAAACCCGATATTATTCCGGGAAAAGTTTTCTCATAATTATGCGAAGTATAACAGCTGTTGTAAATAATCCAAATATTTTCCTATCAAAATTTCTCAATGTTAGGAATTTACCTTTGTATTTTCTGTAAAACCGAAATGTTGATAGTGGGGTTTCCCTATGATTTCGGCTTTGGGGCTACCAATTCTACGTACTGAGACGTTCTGGAACCTTCCCACTCTTCTGTTGAGGGCGCTAGAGGAATAAAGAGAGTTAGAATCTCTCTGTTTCACTCGCTTCGCAGTGAGAACGAAGTAGTGGGGGAAATCATGCGGAGTACGAATGATTGTATATCGAGAATGTTATGCATGGCAAATACATATTGATGGTGACGCTCCAAAACTCCGAGAAATAGAAATTTTTTCCGACATTTGAAAACTACGATGACTTCAAAATTCCTCACCTGTTGGTATACGTTCCAACCATTTTGGAGTCGAAAAATCGCTGGGACAAAAAAATCACTATTTCCGAAAAAACACCAACATAGGGAATGCCTAGAGATATGTTGTTACAGACTTTATAACCTTCTGCTTGAATTAAAATACCTTCCCCTCTGGTATGTCCACCAGTTGAAAGACATATGATCCTCTTTGAAGCCACCGGTATCTTTCGTCGTTATCACTCATCTCATCTTCATTCTCCCCTCGCACCGGCATTCAATGCAGCAAGTAATTTTCTCCATCAAACTACACTGCGGTTTTGACATCTGAATCCAATATATACATGCAGATACATGAAATTATAGCCCCATCCTAGCATATAATTGAGGTATACCTAAATCGATGATTAATTGCCCGCAATTGCATAGTTATATACAGAGTATAGAAATAGTCGAAATTATTGAGATAAAAATTCAGTTTCTACTGGAATGTTTGTTATTCAATATTTATGATTATGATTACTTTAGTTTTTAGATGAATCATCATCTCGGTAAGCAAATAATTCGATACCTCAATGATTGTAAATGTTGACTATGTCCTTCGATGCGCGACCATGAATAAATATTTTCCGTGAGCCAGATATCTACATCGATAGCTATAAATATTGAACTAGTGGGTAAAAGTGTCTGAATACATAATGGGTTTATCGATGATAGGGAACTGCAGATATTGGCGGATAAAAATCTCCCTTTCCATCGATTTCGTTGGCCGTAATTAGCACTGGGTCGCATTTTCCAGCCGCACAATTCAACTACTGAAAGTGGTAAATTTTTCCATCTGTTCATTGATTAGTCATCCACTTCATTTAATTACCTTGAAAAGTATACTTTTCTTTTATTTCCATATGTCGAATTGTGTATGGAGAATATACCAATGGATGAAAAAATATGGAAAACCAATTTTGGCTAGATTTGTGAAAGGTCTTATTATTTATGAGAGAAACAAAATGGCGAGGAGAGTGAAAAATTTATTCAAACTGCGTATACCTCAATTTAAAAAGGTAGCTTGTGATATGAAATACTTTCACCTCTGGGCCACGACCTGAAGCCCGATTATGATGCTCAGTTTGTCGATCAAAGTCTTGCTCGGAGGGGGAAAGTGTCTTCAGGGATAAGTAATACAAGGTATGCACCTCACGTACTTGTATCCAATGCTTCCGCACTATATAACTCCCCACAAAACTTGGTTGACGTTAGATTACTAACTTGATTTTCACTCGTGCCAAAACCCTCAGTCTCGTCATCCTGATTATCGATATTTTTTTTTTAACAGAAAAAAGGGAAAAATTGTCACTATGCTGGTGAGTATACGAGGATTTTGAAGCATTAGGGAGGATTAAGAACTTTTGTAACGTAAAATTTATTATATTCTTCAGAATTATCTGATATTTCTCGGACTGATGTGTGGATTAGTGATATCAGAGCCTCCAGTCAACGGAATAAAGCCTTCAAATATTGTTGGTGGAGCTGATCAGCACGCATCATTCAGTTTTGTTCGGCCTGGATTAACACAGACTTCTTATGCATTCAATGGACCAAGTTCTCATCAGGCATTCAGTTCAAGCATTGGAAATCCACATCTTGCTCAGAAGGTTTTTCCAAATGTGGCACAAGCTTTAGCTTATAGAAATCCTGGACTCGGTAATTATTGTCATGATGAAAGATTTAGTACGTGAGGAGGATGAATTGTTAGAGTTATTCAACGAATTTCGAGATAATTTTATCGAATAATTCATAAAAGTCTGATTTATTTGATATTAATCTCCTGTGGAAATCTCCTCTATTTAGGCTATTTTTCAACAGCACCAGTAGCCTCGGCATACGCATCATCGCCCTACATTCCGACAAGCTTTCCAGCAGCTCCCGCAGTACCCTTATCTTATCAACAACCCCAATTGGATCCGGCAACACTCGCTTACTATCAAGCCCAACAATTTTCCCAGAATTCCCATGTGCAAACTCAATCTGAGGGGTATCAGGCTCAGCTGAATCAGCTTTTGGCCTTACGCCAAGCTCAATTACTTCAACTGCAGTCACAGGGTCAACCCCAATTGCACAGCCAACATCACCAGGTGATTGTCTGAGTTACGTAATTTTTCAAATCTCTAGCTAACTTTGACGATATCCTGTGGAGTTAAAGAATAATCACTCATGTTGCGTAATCACTTGATGATTCTAATCTATTTCTTTCACAATACAACCTCAGCCTAGACCCTCATATGCCCCCAAGATAGTTTATTGTATCAATATTATTCATTTCAACTCTACAGATTCCAGAACAATCTGTACGCCCACAGGAGACACAAAATTTACTGGGTGTAGCGTATTCAGCAGCTCCATCAGTTGCACATGTTAAAGTCACAGGGAATGGATACAAATTTGATTTCTGATTGTATATATTCATGAGTATGTACATAGCGAGAGGCGTATTATTTATTCAGTGATCCTCTGTATCTTTAATTAATAAATTTCATTTGAAATATGTCAAATTGTCGTCTGTACTCACTACGTAACTATTGAAATACAGGATTTAAATGATATCATATGGAAATGATAGGCATTTAATCAGTATGATCAATCAAATACTTTTTATGTTAATCAAATCGTACATGTCATTCCAACGGATCAGGCCACGTATGCCCCAATTGGATCGACTATACTGACATAGATATTTTGGAGAAAGTTCGACCTTGTTACGGTGCTCTCTAATTATGACATAAGCCTATTGATCATTTCATATCCATCTTAACCCTCAAAGCCGAAAATGAGAAGTTTCTCTCAAAATCGATTATTTCCAAAACCATAGACATCATCTCAAGACATCATCTGAAAGAGGAAATCTGTAGCTTCGATTATACATTGGCTTGACAACTTTCTATCAGTTAGAAGTCATCAAATTTGGGTCATATTGAACGCACGCTACGCTCGACGATAGGAGGGCCCCTTACGTGAGGGGTTAATGAAAAAATTAGAATCATTAAAGACTTGTGGTAAGAAAAGTCCAAAAGGCCGTAAGTGAAATTTGTGAATCAATCCCCAAATCACTCCTCATATATAATCAATCCCAAATTTTGCAGTCCATATGTACTTACTACTTGCGTACAAGTATGTGTGCCACGCCCCGAAATCTGTCTTACAAAATTCTCTCCCTTCCCCATATGTCGAAAACAGTTGTCGCAATCACCGAAAATCCATTTGCGTATGGATATATTCAGTCTTTCTCTCGACCTACTCAATTCAACTATATTGAGAAATTTGTTTGGTCCATTGTAAAAAGAGAGCGACACTTTTCTCCCCCTTTTTGAGAAAAAAAAATAACACTGTAGATACGCATTAGTGGTGCAAACACAATGATATTCCCCCCCATGGACCTCAGCCCATTCCCCAAATCTGCTACATATATAAATGACGATTCGAAATCCCTAGATATCACTCTTCTGCACCTATTACCAAGCAATCAACAATGGCATTCAAAGTGAGTATAAGACAAATCTACGAGAGTCTGAGTAATCCTCGACTTTTACATTATCCATCATAATTACTACATTGGCAAAGAAAAAACTCAGACAAAGATAATGAAATTCTCACCAGACCAATAAGTCTATATCAGTGAAAACACCAGAGATAATAAATTTTGATTATCCGCCAACAGCTAATCGTTCTCGCCGCCTTCGTGGCAATCGTTCAGGCTGGAGATCCAGCGTTCTACAATATCGAAACAGCTTCAGCTGATCACTCAAGCGTAGCAATAGCCCAGGAATCAACACAAAAAGGTGCTGGGGGTTACAACTTAGCGACAAGCTCCAGCAAAACTGTCAAATCACCTCACTCATCTGTCACAGTTACCAACCACCGTGTGAGCAATGATGCACAATATGTTCAGCCTTCTTATCTACACTCTGCCCAAGTCGTGCAGAAGACATATGCTGCACCAGTTTACACTTACACCGAGGCTGCTCCAGTCGAGACATACGCTGCATCAGCTTATCACACTTATGCTCATGCTCCAGCCAAGACTTACGCTGCACCAGCATACCACACCTACATTGAGGCTGCTCCAGTCAAGACATACGCAGCACCAATTCATCACACTTACGCTCAGGCTGCACCAGCCAAGACGCAGGATCAATCAGCTTATTACACTTATACCGAAGCTACTCCAGCCAAGACATACGCTGAACCTGCTTACCACACCTACGCTGAAGCAACTCCAGTAAAGGCAGAATATACTGGACCATCCTATGAATACGCACATGCACCAGTTGCTCATGTCAGCTTCACTGGCTTTGGTGCTCACTATGCTTGGTAATTCTATTCATCATTCCAGGAGAGCTCAATTTAGGAATTGTTAATTGTTCTTTAATTGTTCATCTATCTCGGAAATAAGTGATTTCAGGAGAAAATTTGAGAGCAACTTTTCTCTGTAAAACCATTCGTTATCGAGAGAATTAAGCATGTGAAAATCCATTTTTCGTGAAAATATTTGATAGACGAATAAATTGAATTTTGTTATCCTTGAATGATTTTTTTTAATATGACTATCCAGTGGTCTAGAGGGTAACGACGAGGGGAATAATGGTAAGACTTACCAACAGTATGTATAAACTGATGTATCACCAGATGGTAATGATTCTCATGTTGGAAAGGACCAGAGGTGAACCAATCACTCCTACAAAAAATATTTGTTACTGTGTAGAGCACATGTGTTAACTACAAACAGAAAAACTTACCCTATTTTCAATTATAAATATTAAATAAACAGTAGGATGACAAAAGTGCGTAAGGTAAAACGTAGAAAGACCTACAAAGTCAGTATCAATAGAAAAAGATTGAGAAATAAATTGAGAAAAGTGCCGGCTATAACTTGGTGAGTATTATTACTTAACCTAAAAATAATATCATGGATTTGTTTATCATTGAATGAATGGAAATTTGAAATAATAGAAGAATCACAGTCCACAGATAAAAGAAGCATGGGACGGTAAAAAATCAACAAAGACAAATTTGATTCAAATGGGTTTGGCTTATGATCCAAATCAAGCTCTAAAAGTTCCAAATGTTAAAGGTAATTTGATAAAAACAGCAAAACGAATGGCATCAGGTGAATTAGTAGAATCAGATGACAAGGAGCCTAAGAAGAAAAGAACTCCAAAAAAAATTCAAGTTGCTCAAAAGTTGGAAGCAGAAGCTAGAGCACCTAGACAGAGGATGTTCAGACTCCCCAAAGGACAGGTTTTATTTTTAACAAATCTCATGAAAAAATACGGTGATGATTACGAAGCAATGGCACGAGATAAAAAGAATTATTATCAATTAACTTGGCGACAAATACGTCAGAAAATAAATACATTTAAAAGTATACCTGAACAGTATGCTGAATATCTTTTGGAAAGTGGTGAAATTGTATTGGACGATCCAACTCCACTGGAGGAAACAAGAAGGAGAATAGCTGAGGAGAATGTACAGAAATATTGTGCTCCTAAAAAACCAAAAAAGATGAAGAAAAGTGTCATTGGACAGTGGATTGAGGAGACGATTGATGATGAAGAAGAGGGGGAAGATGTATTCGAGACAGATAAAACATTAGGGGATGAAGAAGATGATAATGAGGGAAATACAAATGATTCAGTAAATGAATTATCAAACGCAGAAAAAAAAATTAAACTATTCCCGGATGATGACAATGATGACGATTCTGATAGGACAAAGGTCCGAAAGAAGCAACATGTGGATAAGAGCAATGTCAGGAGTAAACGTAAGGATTTCCTAGAGAAATTACCATCTAGTGACAGCGAGGATAGTGAAGAATTTGAAGGGGATGATGATGGAGCTGATTTCAAAGATTTGGATGATATGAGTGATGAGGAATTGTCAGAGGACGATATACTGGATGATGGAGAATTTGTCACAGAGAGTGACGATGAGTGAATAAATTTCATCCTTAGAATCACTCATGTATTCCAAACTTGATTATTTTTATTACAAAAAATGGAAGTGTGAATAATCCTCAGATCTTTCACATCATTAAGAGAATATACTTTTTAAATCAATAATTCTGTTTTTTTTTTTAAATTATTAAATGCCCAAACAAAGAGACAGTTTTCAAAATTTATGAATGTAGTTGATTGATAATTACGATTTCAATTATTTTTAATTTATAAATTAAATTGAGATGTTATTGTAATTAATTTAATTTCCTCAATTATCAATTGATGGAGCAGTAGTTGAATTGGTTTGAATGCTCCTTAAAAAAACATGACTCTTAAAATTAATTTTTACTTTTGTATAAAGCTATGTTCATTCATCTCGTATGATTTTAATACAAAGTTAATTTGAATTTCTCTTTAATTGAGTTGAATTTGTTCATTATTTCAACATGATTGTTTTATATACCCGAGCTCAATTCTTAAACTCCACTTTTAGGAGACAACAGATTATATCAAACATTAAATTTTTTTTCCATTTTCTCAAAAGGCATGGAATGCTGAAAGCATAATTTCCTTCTGTATGAAATTCAAGATATTGTTGATAACGAGAATATTTTCTTTCTGACCATTTCAATTGATGGATGATACCAATTATACTCAGTTAATCCAGGCTCTAGGGTGGGTAGTGGTCCAGTTTGACATCCAATTACCTCAACTCTGTGTTGATGTGGGGAAATACTGTAGATATCAAGTGCTTCTTTTATTTGATTGGGCTTCATGGCATGAGGATCATCCTGAGGGCATTAAAAATAAATTAAATAGATGGGGGATGGAATGGAATGTATTTGTAAATTACCTGTTTGTTAGCCACCACTAAAATTGGCACATTATCCATTCTCTGATCACCAAGCAATTGTTTAAGCATTTGTACTGCTAATGACAATTTAGCTGAGTCAGCAGCATCAACTAGAAACACAAGTAGATCTGTGTCCTGGAGAAAATTACTCCAGTACTTTCTAGTGTCATCTCCACCACCAACTGCAGAAGGAAAAATTAATTACAATGCTGAAGACATTTTATTTATTTTTTTATAAAATTACTTACTCTCCCAAACATTGAATATGTAGTCTCCTTTCCTCAGCTTGTAAACAGCAAATCCATCAGTTGGCTTTGGTGGCATTTGATAATAATTACCATGACTATCAGCAGCGACTGCTTGGTTCATAACAGAAGTTTTTCCAGCTCCATCGAGACCCAGAAGAAGGACTCGTCGTTCGTGAGTATCATCAATCTGACAATACAAAAATTGATCATGTTAGGTTATTTTTTATCGCCTATATACTTTTTTCCTGTAATAGTTAAAAATTATTAACCTTTGCCACCTCCTCGAATCCTTCATCAATTGCCTTGAGTTCTCGTTTCTTCCAATAATGGTAAGCAACGTACGCTCCAACACAAGCACAGCCGGCCAAAATAATCGCCTTCTGTCCATTTCGTGAAATGCCACCAACCATTTTTTTTTTTTTTACTTTCGCATCAATTCTATTGGATTAAATGATATTTTTATTTAAGACTATTGAGATAATGTTTTTCTATTCTAATTTATAATTTTTTGTCATCAATTTTGAACGTGAGTACAAAATAAACGATATGACATGTGACAATGTCATTGAGACGTGAAAAACACCGCGAAGTCAAGGCGACCATGTGTAATAGTGTAAATCAGTGCGCAAGCGCAAGGACTCCTTTGGTCGGGTTTGGTTAGGGTCATTATTTTCAAATTTGATTGATGAAGAGATAATAAATTGTCCTATCCTATTTGCAAAATGTTGCATTGATTAAGTTCCCGTTCAATGAACTCAAAAACGTAGATCCCAAAACGCCTAATTATATATGACGTAATTAGGATTAATGATCACGCAGGTGGGGATTTGCTATAAATAATATCTTCTTGATCATCTTCTTGATCATTGTCAATGAGTTCTGAATATTAGTTATCGCAAAATTTTTCAATAAACTTATTAACATGAAATCCGTTGTGTTCTGTACATTGGTTCTTGCAACTGTATTTATTCATCAGAGCGATGGTGAGTATTTAAAAATTATTATTATTATTGGTTTTAAGAGAGACGAAATGGCATATATCGTCATCAGTCAAATTCGACATTTTTGCTAGTTGTGAAAATAACTTGGAAATGCGTGATTTTTAAGGCAAACATCAGAAGATTTTTCTTGTAGACGAGAAAATTGAAAGGAAAATTACCATTAACCTTTTTCCCTGAAACTACTCATTGCCAAGATAATCCAACATTCAACAAGGTGCAAAAAATTGATTCGTTACTCTTTATCACTTCATTACTAAAATTTCAAGTCTCAATTACATTTGATTATCGACAGCACGCTGCCCTAATGGAAAAGTATTTGGCGAATTAACTCCCGTGCGCTGTGGCATGTTAATATGCAAAGAATATGGAGATTTTTCTTTTCAAGGGTGAGTTTCCATACTTTAAATTTCAAAACAAATGCACTTGAAATAATCAATGGTGAATAATTTGGGCGGAAGAGTGATAATGAGTGAAGTAATGATTTTAGATGTGACGTGTTTAAATGTCCGGAGGGATCAGAAACAATTGATTACAGAACTGGAGATCAGAGAAAACTATTTCCAGATTGTTGTGATATGCCTATTTGCATATATACTCGTTCAGTATGAGTTGCTAGGAGAAATTTTTCCCATAAATTTGCATTTTTTTTTTTAAATTCAAATTTGTATTTTTGGGAGTAATAAAGCAGTTTTGCGAATTTCCTAAAAATTGATGGTTATATTTTGACCATATTATTTCATTTTATTTTATATAGTCGGTGAACAACTAATGACTTACACTTTCAAATGAAAATTGATGACATCAGATATTAGTCAATTAAGTTGAAAGTCATGGAATTTAGAGATTTTTGAAAACTACTAAGAATCGTCTGAAAGTGTTATTAGATTTTTTAATCGTAATTTTTTTCTTAATTTAATTAACTTTTCAATTTTTTTAAAAATTAATTTTGAAAAATTAACATTTAACCCAGTGTCTTATGGAAAAATTGAAGATTAATATCTGAATTTTTCACTCAAAATATGAGAAAAATAGTATATTTCGATACAAGTGCGGAAAAGTGCTTTTTGACTTGTAGGAGGTTTATAGCACGAGCCGAAGGCGAGTGATATAATCCTACAAGTCAAAAAACACTTTCCCCACGAGTATCGAACAACATTTTTCATCACAATGTGTTAAAAAGGGACTTTTAAGGCATGCGAAGCGAAGCGAAGCGTGCCTGAAAAGTCACTTTTTGGCACAGCGTGATGAAAAAGAAATTTTTTGATACTTGTAACAATAAAGAGATGTTTGAAAAAAAATAAATATATTGAAAAATGTAATTTAAATGATGCTGATTTTGTATAATTTTTTTCAAAATTTTTTCACGCAATTTAATAAAAAAATTCAACGAGGGAAAATCTCCACATGTATAGTGTGATCAGTACTGGCTACAGGGTATGCTGATGACCTTCCAAGAGTGTGCAAGTTTGGAAAACTTTTATGGACTTTTAATATTCTAGATAACCTACAATCAAGTGGCCTGCAGAAGGGGAATTTCTATAAATGGTATTTTGTTAATGACCGTCTATTAGTTGTACTGAAGTTTTTGAATAAACATACATCAACATGAAGTCCGTTGTATTCTATGCATTGTTGATTCTTGTAACTGCTTTCATCTGTCAGAGCGCAGGTAAGTCTTTTGAAATGATGAAATCTTAAGGCAGATAGAATTGAGTCAAATTGGAGATTTTTTTTTATTGTGAAAATATCTCGGAAACGCGTGATTTCAAAGGGAAATGTTAGAGTATAGTTTTCGTAGACAAAAAAATTTTTAACGAAAAATTTTCTTTGACATTTTCTTCTTAAATCACTGGAGGTTGGGATAAATCGATCTTCAACAAAATGCAATAAGTTGATTTTTGAGACTAAATTTTTCTATATTTCGGTAATTTTTCTACAGCGATCTGCGGTCGGAATTTTCAATATGGTGAACTTATTCCCGTCAACTGTTTCATGTTAGTATGTGAAAGAAACGGAAGCTTTTCCCGTATAGAGTGAGTTTCCTCATACGATGTATTTGAAAAATCATGAAGTGAATCCATAGAAAAAAAGTGATACTAAGCGAAGTGATGATTTCAGCTGTGGAGTACACAAATGTTCGGAGGGATCAGAGGTAATAGGATACAGAAATGGAGACAAAAGAAAACTTTTTCCGGATTGTTGTGATATACCTATGTGCTTCTTTCGTTTATAAGTATGAGTTTCCCCTGTAAACTCATTCCGATGAATTGGTAATGCGTTATTTGATATAATGAAGCAATTATATTGATTTCACTGACCATATTGTACCATTTCATTTTATATAGCCTGTAATCAACTGATAAATTTCATACGTGCCCGGTAACTCAGGCCGTCATATGACTCACAGTTGAAAACCTATTGAAAGGACCATTAAGTTGAATATTGTGGGTGTTCATGTTCGAAATGTTCTTGAGAGTTTTGAGATGGATACGCCTGTGGTTTCATTTTTAGGGTGATGGGGGGGGGGGTGTTTTTGTGAAAATTCGAGATTTCGAATAAAAAAAAAAGACAGTGCGCCCGGGCCACACAACATAAGTGAAACTTCTCGAAAGATCCTCGCATATTGCAACCTAGATCGATAAAACAGGACCGCATCAGATAGATAAAACAGGGCCGTCACGCTTGAGCAACGTTCGTGACGCTCGGGCATTTCACTCCCAATAGCAGAAAAAAATGTCTGATGAAAGAAAGGGAATAGGAGAGAGAGAGGGATCAATACAACCGTCTTGTTGATTGTGCTACTTCCGTCCCCTTTTTCGTGACGATTTTTCATTTCACTACTCCCGCTAAAGAAGTTTCACTTAAAAAAAAATGTACGTCGCAGGAGAGGATTTCTGGGATTGTGCTGATATCGTCATGGCATATATCGTCATCAGTCAAATTCGACATTTTTGTCAGTTGTGAAAATAACTTGGGAATGCGTGATTTTCAAGGCAAACATCAGAAGATTTTTCTTGTAGACGAGAAAATTGAAAGGAAAATTACCACTAACATTTTTCCCTGAAATTACTTATTGTCAAGATAATCCGACATTCAACGACATGCAAAAAGTTGATTGGTTACTCTTTATAACTTCATTACTGAAATTTCGAACCTGATTATCGACAACAGGCTGTCCTAATGGAAAGGTAACTGGTATCTATACTCAATCAGTGTTGTTGGGAATAATAAAACAATTTTGCGAATTTTTTGAAAATTGATGTTCATATTCTGACACATATTATTTTATTTTATTTTATGTAGTCGATAAATAACTGATGACTCACGCTTTTAAATGAAAATTTACGACTCACATCAAGGAATTACTCAATTAAGTTGAAGGTCATGGTTTTCTCATTAAAGAAAGTGCGACTTTTGAAAACAGTTGTGGACTTTTAATATTCTAGATAGCTTGTAATTAAGTGGCCTGCAGAAGGGGAATTTCTATAAATGGTATTTTGTTAATGATCATCTATTAGTTGTACTGAAGTTTTTGAATAAACATACATCAACATGAAGTCCGTTGTATTCTATGCATTGTTGATTCTTGTAACTGCTTTCATCTGTCAGAGCGCAGGTAAGTCTTTTGAAATGATGAAATCTTAAGGCAGATAGAATTGAGTCAAATTCAACATTTTTGTTTATTGTGAAAATATCTCAGGAACGCTTGATTCCGAAGGAAAATGTTGGAGTATCTTTTTCGTAGGCAAAAAGATTTTCAACGGAAAATGTTCTTTGACATTTTTTTAGATTTTGACAATTACTTGGTAGCGACCTGCCGTCTGAGATTTAGACCTGGTGAACTAATTCCCGTCAACTGTTACATGTTAATATGTGAAGAAAGTGGACTTTATTCCCGTATAGAGTGAGTTTCCTCACACGTTGTACTTGAAAAATTATGAAATAAATCAGTAGAAAAAAGTGATACTAAGCAAAGTGATGATTTCAGCTGTGGAGTACATAAATGTCCGGAGGGATCAGAGGTAACGGGATACAGAAATGGAGACAGCAGAAAACTTTTTCCGGATTGTTGTGATATACCTATGTGCTTATTAACTGTATGAGTATGAGTATTGCTCCTGTAAACTCCTTCCGATGAATTTGTAATGAGTTATTTGCTATAATGAAGCAATCGTATTTTATATAGCCTGTAATCAACTGATAACTCAGGCCGTCATATAACTCACAGTTGAAAACCTATTGAGAGGACCATCAAGTTGAATATCGTGGTGTTCATTTCCGAAAAATTCTCGAAAGTTTTGACATGGATACGCCTGTAGTTTCATTTCGAATCCAATTATTGACGGATAATTCTCTCAATTATATTTTATCCTTCAACAAATAATATTCATTGCAAGTTTGATCATTTGCTCTTTGAATTGATGATACCATCCACCGGATTCGAGTTAATGACCAACTGAATAAAAAAAAACAAAAAAAAAAAAGATTAACGCCGTCATTAAATTTACTAATAATACGGTAGCGAGTTCAATGGATGACGCAACGGTAAAAGGGTTTTGATCCGATTAAAATCAATAGACACATCAGTTACAATTTGAGATAAATCCCAAAGGGTTCACTGATTAGAATCAATATTAGCTGACTAGTACATTTTACTTAAAACTGTTCATTTAGTTTGTCCAATATCTAGAGAAAAATTCATCACTAATTGTACATCAAATTACCTTAAAAATCATTATCACTATTTGACTTAACTACACTGTATTATTCAGAGTCACTCGAAAAGTCGTAGCTTTAATCAAGCATCTGTGTGTAGCCCAGAGGTCTCCAGCATTGTCTCCCCCTCTGTGTCATTCGGTATATAATCCGTCTAATCTTCCCTAAATGAAATAGTTGCAATTCTTTTTACCCCATCTCCCTCAGTATATTCTTCACACACACATACAACCAATACACAACAGTAAACACTTGACCCTATTTGAGAGAGGGGGGGGGGGGTTGAAAAAGAGTGGATGACATTTAAGGGGATGAATGATCGTCGTTACATGCCTATAATACTTTTAATCCCCCCCCCCCTCCCTGTAACTGTCTGTTAACATATTTTTTCAAATCATTGAAGTGATCATCATAATATCCATTTCCTCTTGTCATTAAAAATTGAAGAAAAAATATATATATAGAAAACAATCGGCACGAAAAAGTGATTGACATTTTTTTTTTCATTGAAAATTGCATCATTCCTTTCCTTTTACACTCGGCAATGCATTTCGGTATTTTCAGGGTATTACAAAAAAGAAAAAAAAAAACAAGCGGGCGTTATTTGCCTTTGTGACTGGCTTTATACATGGGGCATATTCATCGTACAATATCCACTTCGCTTGCATCACGGAAAAATGGAAAATTTTCGAAGCTCGTCTACCCCCACCCCTCATCCACTTTTTTTACCTCTCTTGCGTCACGACCAAAATTGGATATTCGATAAAAATGGTATCGCGTGTATTCTATACCACTGTCGCTTCACAATAACCCCCCTCCTGCCCCCACCCATTCTCACCCCATACCACCCCTTAACACTCGTGTCGCTTTTTGATTCCCCTGTTCTCCGGGTGCCTCTACATCAGAGAGGAAGGAGGTGGAGGGGAGGGGAGAGAGAGAGAAGCATCGAGAATTGAGGAGGATGGGGACATTGAGAGTGGGATGACTTTTATTGCTCCGTCTGATGTTATGAATGCGATGAATGCAACCCACTCGAGACTCCTTTTATGCAGGTTGCGACAACTACGGTTATGCTTTTCATGTGTGGGGAGAATGGAAAGACAGGGGTTAACGATCATTATTAGAGATGCTAGGGAACTATCGTTGTGGATAAAATATTATTTTTTTTATTGAATTGGGTTGTTGCATTAAAATTATTTTATTGAATTAAATAATGAAATTGCAGGAAATACTTATATCACTGGGAAATTATATTTGTACTTAGGTGGCGCTACATGGCGTCAAAAATGTCATAAACTCATCAGCGTAATTTACGTGAAAAGGTGAAAACGTTTATTTGGACTCAGTGGTCAGGTACAATTTAGATGTCGTCCGGTAAGACTGTCCCAAGTGTCAGTCCCACGTCTATGGAAGGGTGGGGGGTGAGACCCCACGTGACGTGCACGGGTTTCGGGCGGTATCGAGTGGCCTCTCCAAAACGAGGATACTTTTTTATTCTTACAAAATACGCAAAATTGGATAGAAAATATTAATTTTTTTTTTATCTTGAAAAATAATGAAAAATCGAAAAGCTAAATATTCTTCTTCAATTACTCAATTGTTTTTTTGATGTGTAAACAATCTTATCGCTTGCTCCTACCACACTCTGGCTTGGAGTGATTTGGTGTAAATGTGACGGAAGTTTGTAACCGGATATGACATCTCTCAACGCAGTCCCTCGGGCGGCCGGCCGATGTCGCTAGTGGGCATTACCGACCCGTACGGCGGCGATGAGATGTTTACACATAGATCTCGAGTACTATATGGCTCGCTGGATTTATTTATTTATTTTTATTCATTATTTAATTGTCATATTAAAAAAAAAAATTATAAAAAAATCTCAATTGTTGTGCGGAATGTGAAGCATTAAAATTGTGAAAAGTTTATGCTTACACAATCTTTTGATGTAATGTAGCCCCCTACCCCACCTCAATAGCATTCTTAGTTTCCGAACGAGATGATGACAGTGCCATTGGAAATTCCACCCCATGGCTATGATAACCAACGAGCCTAATGTTACGGAGGCATTGTCACAAATTAGTGTGTGTGGGGCATGCAAGTGTTGCAGCTGGCAGGTGCCTATCTCAATGGCCTGTAAAACCATGTCGAATGCTGTTATTCCGAATATCACAATCTTTGGATAATACCGGTGACCAATGGGATTTACCGATTGTCATAACACTATAATAAAATAAATAAAAAAAATGAACTTTTTGAACTTGCTCGTTTCATAAATATCCTCTCATTCAATATATGAATGCATCTAACAAAAGTCGTTATATACAATTGCCCAGGGATACGGGCAACATATTTTGGAGTATGGAATGCTCTTTGATCATGTCCCACAAAGTAACTCAGCATTATTGCAGAGCCCTTATACAGTAAAATCACCCGGTAATTTTAAACACATTTCTACCCTTATAACTCAACTTTTTAACTCAATTTTTTAAAAGAATGTGATAAAGAAAAATATAAAAATTTATATTTTAATAAAATCAAGTCTGCAAAATTTTTTCCTACTCTCTTATACAATATTTTATTTTTATGGATTGAATAACGCCTGCGGTCCTTAACGTCCATTTTAATTTCAACATCCCTCTTTCGTCCTCTTTGTAATACCTGTTCTCTCCCTCCAGCTTATTCTACCCCTACCCTTTTCATATTTTAACTATACATTTAACAGTGTTATGCTGGCATCGAATAACCGTGGTTATCGCGAAATTGGGCGGAGCAAATAAACGTTTCTCTCGTATTATTTATTCCCCCTTTTATTCCTTCACTTGTAATATATATGTATTTATGGATAATGTATATGCAACGTTATATTGTACAGCTTCACTCACAATTGTAGCAATTTTAATATCCACGAATGATAAACAAAGTGGGGTAGTATCTAACGAAGTGGATGGAAAGCCCCAGGATGAAAGAGATGAAATTTTTTTTTTTTTAATAAAAAATTTCTACGTTTCATCCGACATTTTCTGCTATCATAACTCTGGCAATTTGATACACGAGTGTACGGTAATAAATAATTATTTCATTTATTCATTAGGGTTTTCAGATTTTCATGAGATTGATTAATTTTTATTAAAAATTACAATTTCGTCTGTCTCATGCTAAACTGAAGAAAGGGTAAATTTCATATTTTCATAAATCAGAAAATAAACTGCATGAAAATAATTTTGATAGATTTTCGGGTTCTTTGAAACTCTCCAATCGTTATTAAAAACATTCTTCACTTCTCAATCATAAAAGAAAATTAAAAAATAACAATATAAAACAAGTTTTTCCGAGTGAAAAGAAAATAATATATTTTTCTTCTAACGCACCCAAACGCCGGAAAAAACAACTTTGAATGAGTATTTTTTTCTTATTTCCGTTTATAGATAAAAAAACAAAAAACTGGTTGTGGATGCCTGTAGATAACAGAGGAAAAAGAGGGGAGGGAATATAGCATTGAACATTGGACAGACTAGGAGGGATAAGGCTGTAGAGGTGAAAGGAAAAGGGGGTCTGAAGGAAGAGGGAAGGGATGCTTGGAGAAAGTAGGAAGGGTAGGATGATACCCCACAAAGGCAGTGGGGCTCTTTTGATTCGCGAGCTAATTGGAATGCCGCGGATGCCAACGACGATGCTCAACGAAGGGGGGGAGGTTGAGATAACCGCTCCTGAAGTCCTGGTGTTTGGCTCTCCCTTCCTTTTTCACTTTTCCATCCCCCTCCATTCCTTTCCCTTATATCAGTCGAGAACAACTGGGGCGGAGCTTACTTCAACGGGGTGTAGCTTGCAGAATATGAAAGCTCTACTGTTACCAACGTCCAATGCTCTGGATGGGTATACTTTGATTAATCTTTGGACTTTTTTTAATTTATTATTCATTTTCACTTTTATTTATTTTTTCTCTAATAGAATAGGAAGTCCATGATTTTTTTTTTCTAACAACTTTTGGTTTCTCATTATTTTCATTATCATGTACACGTTCGAGAAATTTTTTTCTCTTGATTTTTACTTTATACATATGCGAAACAAGTTGTAGGTTTGGTGTATTTACAGAGAATTTTTCCATATATGAGAATTTTCTACTTGAGGAGTTCAACGAATTTATTTAGATATTTTTTTTTTTTATGAGGGGTAATTGGAATTTTCATTCAATTTGTGGTATTTACAATGTGACTAGGGATTTTGGGGGTGAGAGTAAGTAACGACATTTATAAAAATATTTGATTGTGAAAGAGAAAAATTTTGATAGTGGATTTTTTATTCTTGAATTCTTGGCAGTTGAAGTCTCGTGGTCTTGTAGAATTATTCGTCGTAATAGGTGTTAATTTTTGAGGGTAAATGACCGATCATAGTTTTCTTTGATTCACGTTGTCTCGACATATTTTTGGATTTTCGTGGCTTTGGACAGGGCACCATGTCCTCGAGTATGTCCTGGAATTTTGAAGTTTTATTTCCTGAAAGATGAGGAGAAAAAAATTATAAAATAATTTCCAGTGAATTAATATGAATTTATTTACCAGGAAAATCTCGTTGTAACTCTGGGAAATTGTACAGCATACGTCCACCCCTTGATCCTGACGGCTTCATTAGGCTCTCCAACGTCTTACCACACTCACTGCATATGTGCATCCCCACCGCATGTTTTCGTTGCTCAGGAGGTTCTTCCATCGCCTTCAAGCTCGTTTTTCCACGGTTTATTCGGTCATATTTAGTATTTTGTGATTTATCAATTTCTCGTGAAGTCTGAAATCTCCTCTGTGCCAGCCACTCGTTGTACTGTTGTTTCAGGGGATCCGTTTCAATTGATTTTTGGGAGAATCTTCTGTAGTTCTTCAATTGGTCCACCGAATCAACTCCATATTGATCAGATTCGTAGTCAATTTCATCATCTGCTTCATCATCCTCAAAGGGTTTTGTTCTTGTCTCGCAGCCATATTCTTCAGGGACAATAATTAGTTTGAAATATGAATGAAATTAGATAAGTGTAAATAATATTTACCAGGCTCAGAGACTTCCTCATCTTCATCCTCATCAGCAATGAGACTCAGGGGACTCTGGACAATTCTTTGGCGTCTGTTATCCTTCCTCGGTACCAGATTATCGAGCGAAACTTTCGGACGTGTACCACTTGAATTAATATGAATCATTCTGTACAGATCATCATTGCTCATAGCTTGTGAATATATATTTGGTGATTTATTCGTTACTACATGGTGTTTACGAGGCTTGTAAACATCAGCCATTTGGTCGGCCATTGTTGTGGAATATTGTCTGTAATTGAGAGAATATTATTGTCAACTATAATCACGTGAATCATTATAAATGAGAGTTAATACTCACTTATCCATACGATCTGCATAGTCCGATATTTCATTTCGTAATCGGGTTTTCCTGCGTCCTGAAGTATCTGTAGGATGCTCGTCCATTTCAAATTTTTGTACAGAAGGAAGAATCCTACGTTTTGGAATATACTTTCCCTTCGTCCTTTCACTGACATTCATTCTACCACCTCAGTGTCTTCACTCTCTTCTCAAATTGGGGGGGGGAAAAAAAAATTTCAGATGATTGTGTCACTTTTGAATAGTGTTATTCTTCAAAATTGTAATGATAGCAATGATATCAATCCGCTGACTCCAGTATCAGTTGAAAATTTAGTAAATTTTACACTCAACAATTTCATCACAATATACAGTGTCCATTTTATAATGTTGATTATGTTCAATAAATTTGTAGAGTGTGTGGAGGTGTGAAAATTAAAAAAATATTGCTGAGAATATTTATAATTTCACCATTCACCAACACTGGGCTCTTTACAGTCGTCCTCTTCCAGTGAAGTGAGTGATCGTTGTCTTAGCTCATTAACTCTCTGGCTCTGCTGTTCGTGATGCACCTTACGCCACTTTATCCTACGATTTTGAAACCACACTTTAACCTGAGCCTCGGTGAGTCTGAGGGAGTGCGCAAGGTAGAGTCTCTCAGGTCCAACCATGTACTGAGTCCTAGCAAATTCACCTTCCAATCGTTCCAACTGCTCAGCTGTAAAAATTGTCCTGACTCGCTTGGCTTTACCCGGTACAATATTTCCAGGATCATTTACACGCGCACATGAGGCTGTTGCTGGTTTTATTGAGATATCTTGACCTGTAGCAGATATTTCAATCTGTTGATTATTCAAGTAATTTTTTTACTACATTATTCGAGAATTTGTGAGTTTTTGGAGTCAACGATTATTTTATAAATTAAGGTATGAAAATGTAGGCTAGAATAAATGACTATCAGATGCTATCCATATTCAGAGAAAAGACAGAAGACGAATAGAACTGTCATTTTTGAGTTAAAACGAGTTCCCTAACTTTCCCTATGAAATTAATTTCTGGAAATATCTTGATATAAGAATAATTTTCTATTTATCATGATGCAAACTACAAAAAAGATGCTCATGATAATCACTCAAGACATCAACCAATATTATCAGCAATGAAACTTACATTCTTGTCTCCCAGCTTTTCGATACTGCTGCTGCTGCTGCTGCTGCTGATTCTTCTGATGTTTATCCCTCTGACTAGCCTTTCCCAATATAGCATCAATAGTGAATGAAGTCGTTTGCAATTGTTGGGGATTTTGCTGATGTGAGTGTTGGATAGGATCCACAGATTGCCGATGTGCTGTATTCTGAGTTGACAAATCCATCTGATTCAGCAGATGTGATCTTCGCATACTCTCAATCGCTGACTCTGATTGCATGGAAACTCCACGATAATCAGATGACTCAAGTATTCGAGAATTTCCTAGTAAAGCAACATTTGGCAGTCTATCAATACCTAAAGTAGTGATATGACTGTCTCTCGTGTGCTCCAACGGCAGATGAAACTCTTTCATGATATTATAATTCTTTGAAAAGCTATAATCCTTGAATTCTCTCTCCACTACATAATTCATATCCTTACTACTTCTGTTAAAATTACTTTGAAAAAATTTTTGCCTCTTATTTTTCATCAGATTGTACACACTGTCTTTAGTGATACCATCCTTTGATCTGTTCGAGTGAATAGTGTCTAAAGAGGTGTCCGATTCATTAGATTTGTCTAATTGATAACTAGCGTCTGTTATAAAATTCAAATCCTTGGATTTCTTCAGATGTACAGCAACATCATGACTACCAAAATCCTCGAAACGTAGACTCGGATGTCGTTCAATATCAGCTGACAGTCGAATGTCCTTTGATTTAGTCATAGGATTATCCTTATGCCTGCCGACGGATAGGTTCAATCCAGTGAGACTCTTGGAGGATTCGAAATCCTGATATATCCTCTGCTGTGATTCGAAATGGCTGCTCTCACTGCGGTCAGACGAGTCATCGGCGAACGCATGACCCGAGGGGTCACACGTTTCCATCATTATTCTTTTTACTCGCGATTTTAATCAATAAATAAATCAATCAAAATTCACTGAAACTATTTAAAAATGTCGATGTACAACTTTACTAAATACTTCACTGTATTTTTACCACAAATACATCTCACATTATCTCCAAATGTATAAAACAACATCACATGTTACAGGGAATGATTTATCAGTCAGATTCACGTTAACCGATAATGATGTTGACTAGCTGCTATCACCGCTCAGTACTGAGGATAACCAGCTAATGATCCTGTACGTGACAAGGGGCTATTTACCCTTGGCATCCCCCAATCACTCCACCGCGTTCACCTCCACATCCCCCAAATGGACCGCATGATTGTGCGGTCAATATTTTTTCAGTACCATCCCAAAATCTACAATCTCGATTCGGATTGGCCAGTTAGTACGCCATCTACGGTAGCTGTAGAGCCACGCCCATAACTGTTATCTTTGGTGGGGTGAAAATCTCGTGGTATCATCTTCCAGGGAGTCTGTTACATCATATTTTTTAATACTTTTTTAACACTTCCTTTGTGATAACCCTACCCTCTCCGGTCTTGTCTATTTCCTAGGCTTATGGAGGAAGAACATTCTCATTAACTGGAGATGGAAATAATCCAGAATTGCTTCTATAGACGAATCTATTTGGTTCTGTGATACAGTCTAGTGAGTTTGTTTAATTCATTATTCGTATTATTTCAATTAAATAAATAGGTTCATCATTGTTGAAAATTCCAGCTGGCTTGAAGGGTTCAACAGGTTCAGAAGAAGCCATTGGAACAATTAAAAAAAATATATATTTACCTACTAGAGTAGCTTTGATCCCATGCCTGTGACATTTGGACCTTCATTATCATTCATGAACCCCTAAAATTTACCACAAGCCACCTAGACTCGTCTCCTAATGCCAAACTCCATCGAAAATCCCCTCATTAGACGTTGACGAAACGTGCGGGAATTTCAGTACCTCGTGGTAAAACCTCTAAGGAGCTTGCAGCCCTGGGGCTAAAGCTTAATTACTCAAGCTGTCTGCCACCATGAAAAACATGAGAGGCTGCGTGTTATGTAATTCTCAAGAAATGAAGAAAAAAAAAGGTGATGATAAGATGTTGAGATTTTGGTTAATTTAATTAAGTCAATGGCAATTACTTGGAATTTCTCGTTAGGATCAATAAAGCTCTCGGCTTGGAATTTCAATGAGTTTGTAAAGTTATCGTGGGCTTCACGTGCACATACACATGAAATAGAACATCTTTAGACGGTGAAAAGAGGGGCGGGGGGAGGGGGGGGGGGGGAAGCTTCTCAGGTTTACCATTATTAAGTCGAGATTGAGCTATAAATTTAGAAATTTACTTTGAATAAAATATTCATATACTCATGGGTATATAAGTAAAATTTTCCCCTCGTATATTTTCAGAAACTGAACAATACAAAGTGACAAAAGTGTTACCAAAGTTTTATTATTTATTAGTAATTTTTTTATTCGAATTTTAAGAAAAACATTTCAGATCAGGTTTTTAAATTAAGGGAGTAAGTAGAAAAAGAGGGGTTGTAACAGACGACGAATGTTTAAATTAAATTGATACAGAGATAGAACAAGGGAGGTGGGGAGGGGAAAGGAGGGGGTGGGGTTATGAGGTAACTGTGAAGACGGAAGAAAGAATTTTTATTGAAGCTCAATATCCGCACTCGGTGGGGTAACTGTGCCTTTACCAAATGACTTGGGAGTCCACCCTTATTACGTTGGGAGAAATTTATTATCAAGAATTTTGTAGAGTATTTTATCCAGATAATTGCAGTCGCTTTATAAGATGTGTCCTTGAACTTTTTTTTTATATAAAACAGTCACTTTGAGAGTTTAAACTTCATTATTCGTATAATTTTCAAGTGCAATTAAATAATAATAATCAAATTAAGTATTTTATGAATTTTTAAATTTATTGATAAATATTCTAGGTATGAAAAAATATTGAGTAAGGCGATCCTGATTCACTGATATATCCAGAAATTCCAGTAACCAGTATCTCCACTGGACTTATGTCTTGGCCTCTCCTTTCTTGGTTTAATTCTACACACGATATTAAAGCAACTCAGAGCAATTAGCTGGATGATAGGAGAGGGGTAAGTGCTGGTGCATTCCCCTAAATTTACAGTAAAAGCTCGATGATGGTGGGGCTGAGCTCGAATATGATTGGCTGTCAGAGGATTAATCCCTGGAAAGCTGCCACACCCCTCAACGTAACAAGAAATAGCTCAATTCAACCATCCCCACCTGGCTTCAGTTTGGAATTCAACGTTAGATACACGTTTATGGGCTTTGCTATGGTGATTTTGTCCTTGTTTAAACGCCATTACATCCTGTTATTAGGTAATTCTCGAGGAAGAATTTAGTTCTGTCGTTTAACCCTAAATACTCCTCTTAATTAGTAACAGCTTGGATTATTGGTTTTTTATGGGATAATGAATATAGTTTTAATATTTAATTTTTTTTATTTTTTCTCATCTTATTCGACAAGAAAATTGATTTAATTGATTAATTTTATAAAATTATTGATATCACGATAAATCGAATGATAATTTGTTGTAAAATTAATCTAAAACAGTTATAAATTTATATTTATTTTCAACTCGACAAGTGCATAAAAATTATAGATTTCGAATTAATGGTGGCGCCACTGGACAGACAGACATGTTGATAAGCAAGAATTTTTTATTACCAATGAGTCACGTATTACTTCTGTCAGATGTCACCCTCTTATGATTCCTCAGCAAACTGGATCAGATGTTTTTTGGCCAGTGTTGTACTTTTCAGTTGCACGTTTTGGTATGGATTCAGCTACAAAATAATTAATAGTGTAAACTGGTAAATTTGAGGTAAACAATTGATCGTAGGGCCGAGAAATTTCAGAGATACAGTTTTTGTTGAACCCAGAAAGATTATTTGCTATCGTGGATATCAACTTATTCAACGTCAGGTTCAGGAATAAATGACGAAATTTGTGGGACAGACAGAAATCTAACAAAATGATTCATAAAGTATTGATAATAATTTCGTTGATAATATCTCTGTCATCAGACATTTGGGGAGCTGCTGTGGTGAAGAATGTCAAGAGTCCCCCCCCATCCAAAAATTCAATCTTGAATGATATCTTGACAGAGATAAAAACCAACAACAGTGAAATTTGTCCTACCCCAAGAGAAATTTTGGAATCAGATTATGTGAAGGAGTGTGATAAATTATCATTTCCTCCTGCTAATACTCCTCTCAAAGCAGAAAATAATTATAATACGTTTCTCTGTCTAGCATTGTATGACAGAGCGTATCATATCTGTCACACTGGTAGTAGGGATTTTAAAATTCCAGCATTGCAGAATAAATCAGCATTTGATGCATTGATAGCTGATGAAATTATGCATCATCAGATGGATGCATACAAGGTTTGTGAGTTGCTCGGTAATGCATCAGCTGCATTGTTTAAAAAAACAAAATCATTTGTGGATGAATTGTCGGTAGCTCTGAAGAATCCACCGAAATGTGTTTCAATTTGTTGGGATGAAAAATTGTCGAAAACTAATCCATTGTGTCTCGTTATTCAAGTAATTGATGAGGAAATAAAGAAAGCAGCTGTTGAAGGGACAGGAGAGAAGAAAGATAAAATATCTGTAAAGATAACTGAGGCTCAGCCTACAAATGGTGTTACTCAGGCTGCGACAAATCCAAAATCTCCTCCATCAGCTAGTGATACTGGACATGGGGAAGTGAAAAATTCCAATGATCATAAATCATCACCTGTCAATACTAATCCACAAACTGCTGACAAAAAAGTTGATGAAAGTAAACCTAAACCTGGATCTGAAGTAGTTTCAAAAGTTGGTAAAGACAATGCTCCAACACCGGAACAATCTCCACCTGTATCAGATGATAAAGTGAAGAAAATGGAATTGCCAAAGAAGGATGCTGTTGTTCCAAAGGATGAAAATTCTCCTAGCCAAATGGTAGCACCTGAAGATGATGCAGTTGGAAAGGAAGTGGAAAAATCTACTGTATCCGAGAACACAGGTGGTGACGGTGGTGATGCAGGACTGGGAAATGATGAATCCATTGATGGTACATGAGCATTAAATCTTTTACTAATTAACTCACTAAAGGGCCTTACTGATTGTCTCATCGGTTTTTTTTTACAGCTGAGATGGCCGGACCACTGGATGATGGTAATTACGCAATGATTATGATTATTTCTACTGTAGAAATGACTTTTTTTAAAAATATTATAATGTCAATGTATTTGATTCAGATGAACCAATACCTCCCCTAGAAGATCCAGCAAATCAAGGGCAAAAGAGTCGAGAGAGCTTGGAACAGCCCAATAATCTCCCAAAACTAAGTCACATAACATCTGACGACGATTCACATTTCTTCGGTTATTTCACACTCTTCGGGCTCTTTGGTATTGGTTTATTTGCTGCTTATCATCACAAGCACAAAATATTTGCAATACTTCTTGAGGGCAGGAGATCACGAGGTGGTCGTGGAAGGAGAAGGCCCAGTACAGCAAACTACAGGAAATTAGATTGCACATTGGAGGAGGCTGTGACATCACAGTGCAGCTCAAACGTACCAAACGTTATTTATTAATAATTCATGGATTAATATTTGTTTATTTGTAAGAAATTTCTTTTCCTTTTTTTTTACAATTCTTGCAGATTAAGACCATTTGTTTCAGCCATAGTACATTTCAGTAGTTAAGTGATGACATTTTTTTAGGGCATGTCTTGAAATTCAAGAGAGATGACAAATTTTTCAGCGGGACTCTATAGAAATTTGACAATCTCCCTTGGATTCATTCATTTTCATGAAGAATTTATCTTCAAGATAATTTGATTTATTATTTCACCATTTGGCTACTCGTTCAATTCTCTTGGTAGTGTTTAGAGAAGAATTTCATAGTTCTAAGTAAAAAAAATAACATGATTGAATCAATGATTTTCGGGTGATGAGTAAAGAGTGATAAGTTTGTGTAAATAACTCTAATGTAGTGATATCAGGAATCCGTCGAATCATTACAAATACATTCACCAGAATGAATGTCAGTGAGAATGAAACTAGTGTTAATTAATGTGTAATGAGCACTGTAAACATAAATTCTTAAACAATGTTCTATTATAAATCGAAGAAACATGAAACGATAATGTATAAAATGATTTCATAATTTTTACGCTAATAAAAGTTGAGAGGAAGTTTATTTTTCCTAATCGAATAAGTCAATTATTCAATTTAGTTATGTTCACGGTATAATTGTGTTATCACCGTAGAGTTGTAGCGAACCAGTTCAGCATGTTGTTAAACTAAATTCAAAGTGATCTTAAACTATAGCAGGTCAATTCAATGAACGTAAAATACACTTTTGTTAATTGAATTTCCGATTTATTGGCTTAACAAACTGTAAAATTAAATAATATTAGTTATGATTAAATAATCAACACACTTTTATACAGAAAGTTATTCCTATATTCAAGATGGAAATCACGTAATTTTATACAACTATTCGTATTATTTTAATGCAAAAATAATATTAAAAAATACTATTAAATCCACCCTGAAACCAAGAATAACACTTTATTTAATCGTGTAAAATTTAATTTACATTAGCTATCGATACAGTAAATTGCATCATTTGTATTACGCTTGATCCAATCAAGGTAATCAGTGAGTTTGACATAAACACCAGGCATTCCAGGCTTGGCACAGCCGATTCCCCACGAAACGATTCCTATTGTTTCGTACTTTGCATCATCTCTTTGGAACAAGAGGGAACCACCACTGTCACCCTATGAAAAATCAAATTAATTATCTTTTGTTTATTGGATTCTTTTGAAAAATATCAATTGGTGATTTTGAGTACCTGACAAGCATCTGTACCGTCGTTGTAAGCACACATCATTGATTCAGTGAGATGCTTCCCCAATGAGGTGTTTCTGCATTGTGCATAAGTCATTACTTTCACAGTAGCTTCCTGTAGAAATGTTGATGCACCCCCACCGGTTTTAACACGACCCCAGCCAGCAACTTTTGCATCGTGTCCAGCATATTCCGAACCTAATATGAATAATATATCGTATAGAAATAAATCCTGAAAGATATTATAAATAATATATAAGCTTTACCCTTTGTTGGAAGGCAAATCGGTTGAATTTCCGCCGTATACTTGATTGGGGTTTTCAACTTAATAAGTGCAATATCATTGATATCATGCAGATAATCACTCTCAAATCCCTCATGCAATATTACTCGATCAATTGTTACTATAAATCCAGTTTTGCGATCGTGAATGTTGTGCATACCCAATCCAATCTCAAGTTTTCTTCGATTTGGTATCCTAATCGATTAGACTATGAGAAAAAAAAAGGATAAAATAGAATTTCCGATTGTACATACCATTTGACACAGTGGCCCGCCGTTAGAATATAACGATTATTGATCAAGGCACCTCCACAATGTAAAGCACCTCTGTGAAAAATTGCAACAACCCATGGGAAAATGTGGGGTATCACAACTTTACCACCGACTATTCGATTGGCAATTCCCTCGCCGGATATTCCACATTCTACAAGGAGATGTTTTTTCAAATCAAAGATAGGGAAAGAAAAGAAATGTTAGGATTGAATGAGATTTGTACCACAGTCAGGATCAACTTGGGGTTGGCTGTTCTTTTTTCCACCGAGTACTACCTGCAATAAATTATTCAAATAATTATGAAATTTAGTAAACTATCAATAATTCAATGGAGAATATTTTAAACTAACGTCTGAGACGAGGAGAACGCTGATAATAAAAATCGTCGGCTTCATGATGATGTTCTTTGAAATGAATGTCCAACTTAACTGTTGTACTGAGCGCGTACAACTGCTGCAAGTTCATATTTGCTCCTACCTGTTGTGATTGAATTTCTCGCCTATTATATTTATCGCTTTGACATTTTTATGATTCCGGGCCTATTGAGTGGGTGCACAATAGTTTACTTTTGTTAAAATTTAATTTTTTAAATTAGTTTATTGTAGCAATCTCTACAGAATAGTCTTCCACGGTTATAATTATTTTTAAGAATATTTCATGTTTGATGAAATTTAATCAATTCAATGCCATATGGGGCATGTACAACACCTTATAATTATCAATCTAAAAATCATGATGCCTCAATAACAAAAGTAGCCCACTTAGTTTCTATTATGGATATTCTTGTAATTAGTCCCTAGGGAAATTATGGGAAAATCGATATTGGTGAGGGAGATATTCAATTTGGAGAACGAAAACGTGACTGTAGTAGGAAGAAGTGAGGAGAATGTAAAGGTAAATGTGATGTCATTTTTTAGTGATAAAAAAATTCATGACTTTTAACAGTTTTAATTCATGAGAGATAGGGGAAAGGAAATCCTAGTTAATCCTATTTCAGAGATGAAAATGCATTGAGCGTGTTATGATGAATTTCTCCCCCACGGGTAATTTATCTCTGAGGACCTCAGAAGTATTTAAGTATCTTTTTTCTTCCTCCCTACACAACATCAGCATCCTCCCTTCATTTATATGGACCTCACGTGATCCTGAAGTGTAATAAACTGGAGGCCGAACATTTGTCCATTACGAGTGAGGGTTCAGAAGTTGGGAGACTTGGGAATACTTTTTTTGGACTTTGCCTCTCGGGGAAGTACAATAGTTGGTAGACTTTTTACATCCTTAACGCCAACAATACATTGAGTCACGTGTGGTGATTTTCATTATCCAAGGGATCATCCTGGGAACATCTGTGTAGTACCCTGGAGTGCCAGTACCACAGCCAATTCCTGATGAGACAACTCCTTAAGAATAGAGAAAAAAAAAATTTATCATTTATTAATTCTAATTGACCTTGAGGATTGTTTTGAGATAATAGTATACCTATCAATTCATATTTATCGTATTTATTCACTATCTGCAATGGACCTCCACTGTCTCCAGCACAAGTATCTTTTCCATTTCCATACATACCCGCACAAATAAGAGTATCAACCTGTGTATCACAATCTTCAGGTTTAAAAATTTCTAATTTCACTTCTCGCTGAGCACAAACTTCGTCACCCGTATCAGCCAACCCCCAGCCCAGGGCAGTTACATATTTTCTACTGTATTTTTTCTTTGTCTTCATCATTGGATGAAAAGGTGGTAAACAAATAGGACGAATGTACTCATTAAATGTTATTCTCATATTCAATTTTATCAACATTATATCTGCATAATGGGTAATGTTGTTATACTCTGGATGTTTAATTATTTTCTCAATTGAAAATATTACAGTACGACTGTCTGAACGGCAAAGGTCATATTCACCGACGACAACTTTCAGTTCGTTGATTCTGAAACTTAACCATTTTTTGAAATTTAACTGTTTCAATGAAAATTATATGGAGCAGAATGACACGTTCATGTGGAAATTTATTTTACCCAGAGGTGTGAACATGTGCAGCAGTAACCACATAACGATCATTGATCAATGTACCACCGCACAATAGTGTACCATTTCTAGTTATCATTGTCATCCAAGGATACTCATTTTCTTTTACTGAATAACCACCTACTATGCGAATATCACCAACTAGGGGTGGATTCTTCTTGCCACACACTGTAATTTATTCAATAACAAGATTTATCAATATTCTTAAATGATTTTCGATTCTATATTGTTTTCAAATCGAAGATTATTGGATTTCAATACGCAACAGAGGACAATTATTAATAATAATGTTTATCAATTCGATTGGGACTAACCACAGTGTTTATATGCTGGAGAACCATAAGACACGTCATACTGTCGCCCCAGTGGAATAGCAAATTCAAGACTTGTTTTTATCATGAGAAATTGAATGATGATAGAGGATATCATGATTAATTGTGAACACAGTAACTTTATTCTAGGCATTTAGAAAACAAACTGAAATTAGAACACACTCCTAAATATTTTTTTCAAGTTTCTGGAAAACCCTATCATACCATAAACGTGTTTATTGTCACTAGTATCTTCATACATCCGGTCTATTCGGCATTATTACTTAGCTTGGTAGCATTACCAGGTGATAAGTGTTTTTTCAACTTTTTATTTAATGGTGCAATAAATTTTTGTTTTATGATTTGAGTGCAGAGGAGACAATTGATGACTCATAAATCATCATATGGGTAGAGATAACATTACATAACAAATATGAATATTGTGAGTATAGAGACAATTAATCATTTAGTACAATAGCATGCATCTTTGGTTATTTGTAGAATCCAATCCAAGTGAGGACCAACTCTTGTGTATGTTGCTGCAAGTGTTGAATCATCATTGCAAACATTTCTATCTGAGAGGAGCCCTATGAGAGAATAGAATGGTTATAAAAATTATGGAACATTGACAGTTATAAAATAATATTTACCAATGAGATCGTAGATTCCAGTGTAACTTCGATACATAACAGCAGTTCCCACATCATTCTGGAAAAATAATGAAAAATTGATCGAATATTCATTAATAATAATACTGACTCAGTGGATTAAAATTAGGTAAATTGATAATTAATTATGACAAGTACATCACACAAGATGGATTTTCCTCCTAGGACCCCTATGCACCCGGAATCATCGTGATAGTTATTAGCCTCAACACCAGATTTCAGGCATTCATTTGCCCCCAGAATGGGAAGCCCCAATTTCCTTGGTAAACACGATTTTCCACTCTCCTCGATTCTCGTCCACCCTAAAAGTGTACCCACTTGTCCCAGGTAAGTTGATCCAGGATTTGGTAAACAAACAGGTGATATCCTCTTCTCAAATTTCACTGGACGACTGAGTCGAATCAGTGCCAAATCATGGGCATTGGTTCTCGGTGTAAATTCAGGATACATGATGATACTGTCAACACTGATGTTCATTGATGAAATATCCAAGTGACATCGATCATATCCTCCCAAGGAAATCTTTACTTCAGGAGTTGTGGCTCTGAAGGAAATGAAGAATATATGAATAAACTTGTGCATTGATAATACTGATAATTAATTATTAAATCTATTTATTTTATTACATACGCAATAAGTTGACTGGCAGCAGTCAATACATATCGATCATTTATCAAAACCCCACTGACTTGAGTTGCAGATTTGATATGGACATCAGCCAGCCACGGGAATTCATGTGAAGCAGTTTTCTCACCCCCAAGAAATCTCGCTCCACCCCGATTCGTTCTCCCACACACTATGAACATTATAAACCAACATTAAACCCTAATCAAAGACCTACTATATTTTGTAATTCAAGTTAAGTGCTTACAGCATCCTCCACAAGTTCTAAACCTTCCAAAAAATAAATCCAAGACACCCCTCCTAACTCTCAAGCTTTCCGCCTAATTAAATTAATTTAGATTAATAGATTAATTGTACAGAATTTGGTTGAAAACTTTACGAAGCACTCACCAGAACCCCACTGGATCCATGAGAGATTTCATTAAAACACACAGCTAGTGAGCAGATTAGATATTTCACGTAATCTTGCAAATTCATGACTATTCCTTTGGTGAGTTGAACAAGCACTGCAGAGTAATATCCGAGGCTCGATGTAGAATAGCGGTATGCTGCCCGCATCTCGAACTGAGTCGTCAGGACAACAGCATTACAGCATAAATTCCCTGCGGGGCATCCAGGAAATGTTTCGCATTTTATTTTTTATTTTCTTTTGGAGATATTTGCAGTCAATGAGTGGCCCAATGAGAATCCTTTGTAGCTTATCCCGTTAATCCAGACTCTTGCCGATAATCACAACTCCATGTACATCATACATACATACGAGGAATAATAAACAATTGTTGTCGAATAACAAGTGAATTATTTTATTTATTCAATATCATTGAGTGTAGTATGACAATAAATATGCTGGACTACATGTTAAAAATTTTTTAATATCAGTAGTGATAAAGCCCTGAGCTTTTGTTATAAAATTCTAAGTTTCGCAGAAACAGCCGTCCTTGGAATTGTCAAGGACCCAATCCAAATAGCGGGTGAGACGAGCATAAACACCCGGATAGCCAGGTCTTGCGCAACCATTACCCCAGGAAATAATTCCTATAACTTCGTACTTTTTGTCTGGCCTCTCAGCAATCAGTGGGCCACCGCTGTCACCCTGAGCGAAAATCAACAAAAATTATTTTCGATAATTATACACATGAGTTCCCTCAGTTTTTCACTTCCTTACTTTTCCCAATCTTTCCCTCTCGGCCTATTTTTCATCAGAAAAGTTCTCCCACTCCTCCATGCATTCTTCATCCTTGTTTATATTGTGGTTTGGGTTATCATATTTTTCCCCTACTACTACGATTCCCCTCACCCACCTCCCCTTTCCAATGCCACCCAGAGCGACGGAGTGGGGGAGATCTCTTAGATGCTATTTCAGTTGAAATTCTCTCAAGGACACGTCTCGAGTTGGGAAAAGTAAAGAAACTCAACTGCAATCAATGTGTAGATTCTAGGATATCTTGAGACCATTGACTTACCTGACAAGAGTCTTTCTTCCCATCAGGATATCCAGCACATAGCATATTATCAGAAATCATACTGGGCTTGTAACTAGTGTTACGACAAGCTATTTGAGACATAACTGGAATTTCAACTCCCTGAAGAACACAAGAAACTTTGCCATCCTCTTTGAGTGTACCCCATCCAGCAGCAATAGCTTTGACTCCATCATATGTTTTTTCTAAAGTAAATAAACAGTCATTATTCGTAAACCCCTATTGAAGGTGATGGAATATTTTACTGGAACTAGTGAAAGTTATGGAGTCGTAAATGGCGTAATGGAAAAATTCAATCAGAAAAATTATTTAAAACGCAAATGAATTACAGTAACAATTACGCAGGCTGTCAGTCATATGATTTACGAATGTGATATGAAAATCGTATCATTTGACTTTGGATAGTGTTGGAGAAAAAAAAAAGGGGGGGAATGCCCTGATTTTTTATGTCCTTTCGCTCAAAGCCTCGGCCAGTGTGGGGTACCCGTATGTGTGACTATGTAAATTTATCACATAGCTTCTGTAATACGTCTCGTAATAAAATACTGATAACTATTAGCCCAATCAGGTCGCCTTAGTTTATGCAATATGAATATTCTTCAAATATCACATGAATTATCTTTCATTGAATTTTTTATTTACCTCTGATAGACGGAAGGCAGATAGGTCTTATTGAATTACTCAATGGCACACGATCATTGAGCCTCAATAGAGCAATGTCGTTATCATAATCCAAGAAATTAAAATCACCAGTTATCGCACGCACGACAAATCTTGATTCAGGTTTATTCTTCTCATCGCAACGATCATGCTCACCAAATGTCACTTTAATCATAAACCACATCAATCTGAAAATAATTCTAGAGATAAAAATCATAGAATTTTCAAATTTATTTTATTAATTATTGAAAAAAAAATTTCATACCCTCGTACACAGTGGGCAGCTGTCAGTACATAACGATCATTTATCAATGATCCACCGCAATAAAATTTGTGAAGATACGACAATCTCACCATCCAGGGATACTCATTAACAGCAGTAGTTTGCCCACCGACGATTCTACTCTCCTCATTTCGGACTCCACAACCTTTGAATTATTCACAAAAAACAGGATAAATTTTTAATGTTTTTTTCTTCTTTTTCTTGTTCTAGAAATACTCACTGCAGTAACAGCCTCCAGGTGGGGTTTCTGAATTGGGAGGTTTATTTCCGAATATTCCAAAGAAATTTCTCACTAGATTACCAACTAATCCTTTCTCCTGAGTACAAAATTTAATGAATAAATATACATTGAAATTCTTCATGAATTATAAAATTACTCACTTCAATCGTATGACCCGTAGTCACAGTTACAGTTATGAATAAAAAGATTACGTGACACTTCATTATTTCAGCCTTCAATTCACAATTGCTCAATTACTAAATCACAAATATTTTATTAAGCAAAAGAATCAAATTGTAAATATGAATAAGTGTAATGGCAGGGAGGCTTCCAATGATCATGTCCATGAACCGCGTTGACGGGCTCTGAATGTCTTCACCTGAGGTATATTTCGATTGACTGGTCACCTGATGAGCCTAGGAAGAAGAAGAAAAAGAAGAAGAAAGAGAGGAGGAGCTTGAAGAAGTCAGTGGAGAAGGAGGCGAGGTATGGTTGGACGACTCGGCGCCTAGCTGGACACACCATTTGAGCAGTTTGAGTTCACGTTCACGGTCAAATCCTGTCACTGACCGCAAGGCCAACTTGTTGTATCGAATGCAATGCATTTATCACTCGATTCAATGTTTTTCTCATGTGGTTATTTTAAGATACATTTTCAAAGTTACTCGACAGTTAAACCGTTCAACTCACACACAATTGGCTGGAGCAAGATTAAACGAAGAGCAATGTGATAGAAAATATTGCGGTACCGTAATACCGAGAATGCAAGGAGGATAATCTAACATGCGACGCCCAAGGACCGGTTCGGCGTTGATGGAATAAGTTGAGGTCGACAAACCCTTCATGATATTCAAGGATACCTGATGTAGTAATCATGAAAAAAATTATGACAATTTTCCTAGTATCTTTGAATATAAGAATTGTGATGATACCCTCGAGGGCCACTTTCCCTAGGCATTAGTATCATCGACAGTGAAACGTCAATATGATCTCTCTCTCTACAGCCCATCAGTCTTGAGTGCGTTGGTTGCCACAAAACCGTTAGCGTTATTATTCCTATTGCGTTCTACGTTTAACGGGTCACGTCATCAACACGCAGTGCTGTTGACACTCAACACTCTACCTGTGTGTTGTACTCAATTTTTTCCTTATAAAAATCATGTATAATATATTATAACGAGTATTTTTGGTCTTTCTGTACATGATTTATTTCTATATACAAATTGAATATTCATCATTGTCATGATTCATTTATTACAAAAACAGGTGTCTTGCATGTTGGTATTGATCCATTTTAAGTATTTTGTGACTCTCGTGTAAACACCAGGATATCCAGGTCTTCCACAACCAACTCCCCATGATACAATTCCTGAAAGTTACAGAATCATTCAATTTCCAAACTTAGCCAAAAGTTTTAAACTCATTACCAATAAAACTTGCACTCACCGACTACTTCAAATCTATCACCTTCTTGTACAAGCAGAGGGCCACCACTGTCCCCCTGGCAAGAATCCATACTCCCTCTTCCAGCACAAATCATATTATTTGTGATACGGCTAGCTTTGTACTTCATCTTTTTGCACTGATCAAGTGTCAGAATAGGTACTCTAACTTCATGCACCTCACCAGCTAACATTCCACCCTCCATGGTGCGTCCCCATCCAACGACAATACCCTCTCTACCAGCAGGATCAACACTCGCTGGTGGCAGACAAATTGGCTTGACCGTTTTCGAAAATTTAACTGGTTTACGTAGCTTCAAAAGTGCTACATCATGATCATAAGAATTCATATCAAAATTTCTGTGGCGAATTATAGCACTGACAGCTCGCATAATAGCAGCAGCCTCTGTATTGATCAGCTGATCATGGTCACCAAGAACAATACGAATTTTTGAGCGCTGCAATCTACAGTCAATTGATTTTTCTTTAGAATCAATTCAATATAAAATTTTCAAATGGATATTGATGGTAATACCTTCGAACACAATGAGCTGCGGTAAGAACATAGTCATTTGTGAGAAGACTTCCGCCGCAGTGAAATCGACCTTCATACACCAAACGGGCTATCCAAGGATATCGATGGGGCGTTGATGCTTGACCACCAACAATACGATTTTCCTGATGATACACTCCGCATTCTAAAAAAAATAATATTCATCACGAGTGGGTGATTAATTGAATAGCACTGATCACGTCATACCACAGCTGCAATTCCGGATTTTCTGCTCGTCGCTTTCGCTGGCGGCACCGCTGGTGATATCAATACCGAATATTTCATCAAAGAGGAATTTTCTGGAACGATTTTTCGGTGAAGGCTGAAATAATAAAAGTGATGGAGAGAAAAATGAAATAAAAAGTTAAAAATTGTCAATCAATTATCGAAAAACTTTATTCTTGGGTTAATAGACAAGTCATCAGTACTGATAAAATACACGTAGTGAAAGTACTAAACTTGAATCAATATTTTGTTATGAGTCTATCATGAATGTTACGTATGCAATGTGATCTTGACATTGGCTTTCTCATGCAGCATTACTAGATACATTGGCGACGTAATCAATGAAGGTTGTGTATATTGTTGCATATTAACATCTAGTGATATTTTTTTAAATAACATTTACTCCACTTACGTTAAAAATTCTCCTGTCATCCACACTTGGCAACTGGTGAAAATTAACAAAACCGTAGACTTGTAGATAGCAAGTCAGGAGAATAAAAATTGACAACTTTTTTATTACCATGATTATCACACTGAAAATAATTAAATTCTTAAACTCTTGTACTGAATACTTTTACTGTCGAAAGATTGCCTTATGTTGACTCTGCTCTCTCGTTTTTCACCACGCATCATAATTCAATTATGCACAACTAAAATCACCAGATAACACTTGATGAGTTTATGCCAAATGATTTTAAGATTTAAATTTTGTTTATTTTCTTTGGGTTTTTTTTTTTTTTCACCAAAATGACCCAATGAGATTGACAAGAAGAATCCACAGAGGCTTTCACCGGTCTCATAAACTCGCGCGATACTAATGATAGAAGCGAGCACGCGTCCGTGTGCTCGCACTGGCGAAGAAAGTTCTTTCTCCAGTTGGATGCCAGCAGACTCTGTTCGTCTCCCTTTCAGACATTTACCAGTAACTCTACATCAATTGAATCTCATTAACATGTAAATATGGTGAAAAAATAAAGAGAATCACTTTCTAACGAGAATCGAGCGTGTACAGTTGATCGAGACGATAGATTTTTACTATTCGGTTACCATAGCGAGACGTAAACCTACTTATCCTGTCACAGAAATATGTTCCCCACTTCGAAGAAAAAAAATTTGAAACTCGATTTCGTAATAGTCGGTGGGGGGGGGGGGGATTTTTCTCTCTTTAAAACACCATGAATTTGCAAGGCAAACGAACCAAGTGGATTGAGTCATTCACTCGTTTCTATCGTTCTTTGTGTCGATTGTAAATCATTCTCTTTGACGATTGTTGTAACAAATTTTTTAACTTTTTCGTTTGAGGTTTCTTAGAAAAAGAACACCTGTTGTTACATCATTAAATTGATTCTTGTCTACTTTGTTATCTTTTTGTTGGACAAAATGTTTAAGAATGCCTTAAAATGTTGATATTTCCGTTCTTAACGCTCGAATCGTTATAACTGAGTATTGTGCGTAACGGTCTGATGGTTTCACTAACCTACATTCGCTCGTCGAAAGCAAAACGTTTTCAGTCGAGTGACCCGATTACCATCATTCATATCTGTGCATCTTAAATGCTCACGTGTCGTTTCAAACTCATCATTAATTAGTCTATTAATTGAGTAAAATATGTCAGAATGAATCAATTGAATCGTTAAATCAATTTATTTATAGCATTTATCAACTAATAATCAACCACAATAATCACAGAATCTTCATTCATTATTCGCCACGTGAATTATACTAAACTTAACATGCAAGAAGACTAGATTGTCATGAATATCGAAATCACGATTATTCAATGGTGGGCATTTAATGATTTAGAATTGACCAGGTGATGGACAAATGCATTCACCATTCAGTTGATCTTTCAGCCAACCCAAGTAATTTGTTAATTTTGTGTAAACGCCTGGATATTTGGGTTGTGCACAACCATGTCCAAAAGACGTGAGTCCTGTGGATTAAAAATGAAATCATTAAGAAAATTAATTGATTAACGATTGAATGATTAATTAATTAGAACTGTCAAATATTCACCGATAACTTCAAGATGGCCACCAGGAGCCTGCACCAGTAAAGGACCACCACTGTCACCCTGTAGGAAATTCAAAGATTAATTTCATTGATTTTAGGATCATGATGATTAGATTGAATGTTGAAAAATTTACCCCACAAGAGTCTCGTTCCCCTTCAAGATATCCAGCACAGAACATATTCTCAGTTAATCGAGACTCGGGATAACTAGACTCAGCACACTCCTCATCGGACAGTACAGGGACTCTGACTTTACGAAGAAATTGGCTAGTATCACCGTCTTGAACAGTTCTACCCCAGCCAATGGTAGTTGCCAAGGATCCAGTGTAATCAATGGCTCCTAAACATAGAAAACAAAATCATAATAATCAAATAATTTCCATTCAACAGCTGTTGGAAACTCACGGTTTTCTGGTAAACAGACAGTTTTAATTTGTCCATCCAGCGCCACTGGTCTGTCCATTTCGATAATAGCAATGTCATTATTCAAAGTAAAGCCATTGTAATCCTCTGGTGCACTCCAGCTCTTAATCCGTCTCCTCAGTACGTGAGGACCTCTACTCGTAATATCTGTAATTCCGAGGTACAGAGTAATCTCTCGACTGTCGAATCTGTGAATTATACTAAAGTTTAGAAACCACTATCAATTCCAAATGATAATTGAGGTGAATTTAATTTAATTAATCTACTTGACTAAACAATGAGCTGCGGTGAGAACGTGACGACGGGTAATTAAACTTCCCCCACAGTGGAATTCCCCTGCTTTCGTCAGTCCAACAATATAGGGAAATTCTTGAGAACTAGTGACATCCCCACCGACGATCCTCTGTCTTCTTCCAGCTCCGCAAACTGTAACCATCAATGTATCAATTAAGTGCGGTTAATCGTTATTGAGAAATCAATTATATCTATGTCAACAGAAATATTTTTTTTTCTGGCTGATTGGCTTCAACATCGAGTTGAGTTATTGAACTCACCACAATCACTGCAGAATTCTGGACTCTTGGGATAAGCGATAGGGGCTGGATTTCCCTCGTTATCCCCATCGATTGGCTCAATATCATCATCGTGGGATTGCCTGTTGGTAGGAGTCGATCGTCTTGGAATATCGGACCCCGGTGAAATGAGCCTGCTGTAGCGTCCCTAAAATTCAAAGCTCATTAGACATGAAAATCTAGGCAAGATGAATCTAAAACTTTTCAAAATTGGATAATCAACTCCTCAAATATCCTCATCACTGTATAAACTTACCAAACTTGGTAGCGTCCAAGCATCACAAACATTGATCCACCAAATAGCACCAGCACACAATACAATAGCTCGTACTAAACCCATAATAAACAATGGAAATAAACAATTTTTTGCAATCAATAATAAATTAAAATTTTGGTGAATACGTTTGGCAGACTCACGACCGGGTCTCCGATACCCTTTGAGTTGGGTTGACGATTGTAAAGTGGACGTACCAGACTGTTTTGCCGTTTTATAGTAAATTATAACTAATAAACTGTACTGACTGGTGGGGCGTCACCTTGGCTGGTGCGTTTGCATTGGCAGATGTACCGTCAGGCCTTTAAATCATTCTTGTCCCGGCATTACCATACAACGTTTGTATTATCATGGATCATATGGATCGGTTGAGAGACATTTCGCAATCTTCCACGACCAGGACAACCAATATTATTTGAGGATAAATTGAGTCAGTTACATTTGAATATTGTCATCCTACAATTGAATCCCCACGTTTCACCCAAACAACACCCGCTCTCCCATCAACTCTTGTCATGTAAATACTTATTTTTATTGATCCATTCCCGTGAACGCATCAGTGTCACAATTTCGTAAGAGAAAATGAAAGTTGTATCCTGCAAGCTGTAACTTCCTTGCAATGTCATTGTTAAAATTAATTTCCACTTTCTATTTGTTGTCTCACTGAGATCATTTGAGGCAATTTTTAAGATCAATATTGTTCCAACAATTCTATCTACATCTTGCGAAATGCTCGACCTTGTGCCATTGACGATGATCCACATCGACACCTAGGATAATAAAATATTTCTATTATCGATGTAACAGGTTTGTCAGCTTGGCTTACCAGTGAACTAAAATTGTGTCACTGGTAATCAGTCGGTTGCCCTTGGGCCAGGAAGACCCCATGATGATTGGTGTTATGTAAATAATTATGGTTGTTCTAGTTCCTGGAAGAGTCTCAATGAACCGTAGCTAAATTAAGAAATGGCAAAGATTACGAATAGATTGTAAAAAAAATAATAAATGCTTATTGTGACAATTTGATCAACATTGTTTTATTATTTCAATATCATCATTAAAAAATACAAATTTATTGATATCTAGGGCGCCCTTTATCCATCTCCAAGTTGATGATTGTGATGAAATACCTTTGACTCATCTTGTTGTCTTCCCTGGGGTTGATGACAATGATTTGGGTCAGAGACACATGTTTGACGTGTTATTCCGTGTGTTGGCTCGGGAAGGACATGTGTCATTGTTATCCATCTCCAAGGGAAATAAAATTGAACATTATGCAATACTTCTTTTGAATTATTATTTTTCATTCCAAGATTGATGTAATTGCGTCGTTATCTTTGGTTCGTTGTTTCGATTCCAAAAACAGCAGGAAGTGTATGTTAGATTCAATAGAAAATTCTCTCCATCAAAGGCTTTTCCATTTCAAGAGAGATAGGATAAAGCAAACCCAGGGATTCATATGGGATTCAGTAGCACAATGGAGCAAAGTCCTATCTTCAGGCTCTCTAACACTTCAGATATCTATACTGGTTCATAATGTGACCCTGACAACTGGCCCTCGCAAATATAAATCAAGGCTCTAGTGATAAAGATGAAAAAATACCATTTAGGAATGGCTTCGTCATAACACCAAGACAATGGAACAAATCGCGACGCAGTGTTGACACCCGCATGAGGGTGCTGTGACCCATATACCTTGACCCACTGCTAATTACGGGTTACAGGTATTGGGCCATGAACATTGCCCTGGAAAAAAAAAAAATTCATCTCTGTGAGACAAAATGATGTTAACAATTTTTCTTATCATGTTTGCACACCAATTCACCATGATAACAAATCTAAATTATTCTTCTCAGAGTAAAACAAACGGAATTTGATTAAATATCATGAGAATTGGAATTAATGTCATCGTGTATTAATTAACAAAATTTTTTGACAACTCTTGACCATTCATTCACCAAATGTATGTCGCGAGAATTAACCAGGTCACAGAAGGAGATCTCAGATTTTTTATAAAAAAGTCCGAGTACCCAAGAAATCACCGGATGCACAAATACTGGATGATTTGTATGTGTATATGTCTCAGATATTTATTATTAGTGATGATAGGTATGTAGAGCTGGTGTGATCAAACAGGTGGTTCACCATTTGCTGATAACAGTGGTTTAAACGTCTTTGATATCAAACTTTTCGTACAATCTGTGTTAACATACTGCTAGCCTAAATTTTCACTCGGTTGTACTCGTTCGTCCACTATTCCGTATAAATAACGATGTCGTTTCGATGAGGAAGGCTTGTGTGAAAGTGTCCGTCGTGTTGGATAGGCTCTGCGAGAATATATAATAAAATTGTTGGTGTTCAATAAGTTTGTCTGATTATCTTGTATAAATATGAAATGGACAATAATAGTATTGACTTTGTTGATCATTGACTTGACTTCTGGCTCTGGATTCAATTCCAATGGATACCTCAATCCTGGATTTAGATCAAGAGTGGTTTTAGGAGAGAAAATCTGGGAGAATTTCCAAGTGAGTCTTGGCATTGGTACGAAGGTGATCCTCACTTTATTATCAATGGATATTTACAGTCTTATATGAGACCATATCCCGTTGTATTTTTCTAATTGTGTTGACACTCATCTTATCTCAATGACCATATTCCATAGCTTAACAAATGGTTTCATCGTAAAGTAGTCTAGTCATTCTGGGTTTATTAGTTTGATGTAACTTCACAGCATTCGGAGTATCCTGGGCTTGATCTGAGTGCAGATAAAACGGAAAAGAACGATTCCTCAGTATCTGGGATTAATTCGGATCTCAATGAGAATGAATTGAGAGAACGGATGAACGAAACAACGTCTCATCCCAATGATAAATCAACACAATCAACTACTTCAACAATTTCAAATGCCTCAAGTGCTTCAGATTTAACATCAATTCCAAGGGTAAATGGCACCCTTCCAATTAACGCAGCACCTGATGTACCTGATAAGAATTTCATTGACTGGGTACTTAATCCCTTCACAACTACCACACCAGTACCTCCACCAATAGCACCCGAAGACTGTCCAAAATGCCGTCAGTATCAGTCATTCCAACTCCAAAAATACTCCCTTCCTCTCAGTAATGTCTAATAAATATTTATTCTCCAGAATGTGGCATGTCAAGCCCTCCAAATCGAATAGTGGGTGGTGTTGAGGCTCGAATCGCTAAATATCCATGGGTAACTTACCTAACGTACAATGGTAAATTCTACTGTGCAGCATCAATAATCAGCGATCGTTATCTATTGACGGCTGCTCATTGCGTCGATCGGTAATTTCAATTAACAATTAATATCATACCTTTCAACTCGATAAAATCATTCCCTAATGATTACAAAGTACCTCAATTTCTTCATCAACAGCTTCAATAAGAAGCAGATGCGAGCTGTAATTGGTGCTCACAATAGAAATAAAACATCAGAGACACAGACAATCACATACAAAGTGGTAGATGTAATTAAACACAGTGGATACTCAACTGTTAATTACAACAATGATATCGCTGTGATTAAGATCGATGGGAAGATTAAGTTTGAGGGTCCAATAAGGCCAGTTTGTTTGGCCGACAGGGGTTGGTATTAATGAGTGAAGATGAAAGATTAACAATTGATTCTCAATTAATATCATTTTAGGACCAACATATGCTGGAAGAGATGGAATTGTTACTGGTTGGGGTGCGATAGCCGAATCAGGTATCACTTCTGATACATTGCAGGAAGTTGTAGTGCCAATTATGACAAATGCCGCTTGTCGTGCCACAAAATATCCAGCGAGGAAAATAACTGAGAATATGATGTGTGCTGGGTATTCTGAGGGGGGAAAAGACTCGTGTCAAGTAAATATTAGTCTTGAAATACCAGAGATAGCTGTAATTACAACATTTCAAGAGTCATTGTATTTTTAGGGCGACAGCGGTGGTCCTCTTCATGTGCTCGATGATAAGACTTACAAAGTAGTCGGTTGGTATTGATATTTTTCTTCATTCTGATGAAACAAAGTGAACAAAATTTTGGATAATTCTATCAATATTCATACTCTCATCATTTTAGGTATTGTTTCGTGGGGCGAGGGTTGCGCTGCGCCGGGGTATCCCGGTGTATATTCTCGAGTTAATCGATACATAACGTGGATAGAGCTTAAAACCAAAGATTCGTGTTATTGCTCGAAGAGAAATTAATCCAAATATTCTCATTTGTTGTTAATATTGATAAATTAAATTAAACGATAATACTCATGATTAGACTATGTAGATTATATAATGTTCATTTTTAAAAGCTCAATAATTTTATTTATTTTTGTTTTTTCATCAGTTTATGTTATTTTATCATAAAGGCACATTTTGGAGATGATACATTTGCTATTCATCGTGACAATTTTATAAAATTAATTTGTGATAGCGCTCAAACGTTGGGGAGGTGAATCGATGGAAGTTTCTGGTGGATTTGGTGGGGGCTTTCCATAGAGCCAATATGTTTCCATGTTACCTTTACCCTTTAATAAAGAATAAGAAGAAATTGTAATATCAGAGAGAGAGAAAAGTTTTTGGTTGTTGAATATTGCATTTTACCTTGACCGAAAGAAGTCCACGTGATTCTATGTAGTAGAGATTCGGTGGTAATAGGGCCTTTGTAACTGGAGAAATGTGTACTTTTCCTGGCTAATGAAAATTGTTTGAATAAATTTAATAATATAATTAAGAATTAATACTTACCAAGCTAGTGGTCTGCATTCTCGAGGCAGTATTTACAGTGTCTCCAAAGAAACAATATCGTGGTAATTTCAAACCCACTACACCAGCAACAGCAGGTCCTGAGTGTATCCCTTGAGACGAGAATGATAAAAAAATAATAATAGACCAAAAACACGCACACACTCTATTATGTATATACTGTTCATCAGGATTACAGTGTTTTTGATTTTATGGATAACTATTTACCAACACGAATTTGTATACCAACTCCCGAAGGTAATTGAAGGGACCGCACACGTGTGATGAGTTGCAATGATACGTCAGCTATATTTCTAGCATGATCATCAGTTCTGTCGGGTGCTCCACTTGCAGCCATGTAGACACGTCCCACAGTCTCCACCTAGAATAATGAATGATTCACTGGGTATTCCTCTCACAGTGTTATTTTCTCACCATTAATTACACTTTTTATTCATTAAAATTAACCATCAAATGTACTCAAACGTAATAGAATTGTGCACCTTGTAGACTTTAAATTCATCCATGAGTGCATCGAAACAGGAAAATACAGCATTCATCGATGATACAATATCCATTGCCTCTTCAATTGTCGAGTGATCAAAATCACAAAGCTCGCAAAATAGAACAGTGATTGATTCAAAGGACTGGAATAGGAAAGTAAATTATATCACAAAAAATAAAGCAACAAAAGAAAAACCCTAATTTTTTACCTCACATGTGCTGAGAGGACTGACACCCGCTCTCAATCGATCAGCCACCGTTTGCGGTATCATTGAATAAAGTAATTCGTCACTTCTATTTTTCCAACGATCCAGAAGTGTATAACTGTTTTCAAGCTCTTCTGATCTCTGCTCTGCTCGTTCAAACATCATCTCTAGTCTTATATAAAATGTATAATTGATAATACTATTCTAATGGATATTATATCATAGGATGTAAACTTTTCATCATATTATGAATATCGAAAAAAAATCCTCAACTTCTTCAATCCATGTTGATGAATAAAGTTGGGGAGGAGATGGTACAGTTGGAGGGAAGAGATTCATTTTGATCCGCGTGTAGTTCTTGCCTGAGGTAAAGCCGGAGGCAAAAAAACGCGGGTTAGGATAGCGTTCTGACTGCCCGTGTTACACATAATTTTTTTTGTCCTTTTTGGTGAGAAGTTCGATAAAATAATATTTGGTGAGGGAGAATTAATCCACTACCGAAGCAATATAGTTGGTCACGAGAGTTTGGGAACGCCCGAAAATGAATAATTACATTGAATAAAGCAAACGAGAAATATATATATTTCAATAACAATACCTGCCACAATGTTGCCAGCCAGCAAGAACCATCTCCCGGCTTAATCCATGAGAATTGAGGTCATTTAAATAGAGCCCCATGTTTTGTAGTTCATTAAGATCATTGATTCTATCAAAAAAAAAATGATGAATGGAATTTTAATTCAAGTTGAGAAAAAAGAAGGGAAGAGACTGTCAATATTTACAGTGGACTACAGAGGAAAATTATGGCTCTAATGTCGTCAATATGCCTCATCTGTCCTTTGAGAAGAATACTCCTAGCCCCTTGACTTCCTTTTCGATCTAGCCTCGTAGTTGAATCGTCTGCTTCAGTTTTGGATGTGTGAGCTCCACTTTCACTCGATCTGATCAATTCCAACTCAAACATCACCGAATGTAAGAACTTTACCTGAAAGGTATGGATGTTCATGACCACGAGAAGAGGTAGGCCATCGATAACCACTATCTTTAATTTATTAAGGAGATTTAAATAATTCAAATTGATAGTTATATCTCACGGTTGACCATGTGAATGATATGCCCTTAGGCCTCCGCAATTTGAAGACTAAACTTATGTGCTTATTCAATATTGAACACGATCCACCCCAGGCCTCCAACAGTTTTTCACCAGCACCAAGTATCTCCATTTCATGATTCAGTACAATACCAAAAGGAAAAAGCCGCAGAAGTAATTTACAGGAGAACGGTGATAGCTCTGGACCAAGCGAAGTTTGAATTCGATTTACTCTGGCAATCTGGGCTCATGAAATTACATTTTATGACAATATATATGACTCCTCAGTAATTGAACACAGAAAAAAGAACAATTTTGATTCAAGTTTTAACTGGACTTACATAATCACGATTATCAAAGTCTATTCTAAACTTCACCACGACACTCCTCACTCCAGAATGATCATTTGTAGTTTCTAACACACGCATATCAAGACTAGTTTCGTATAGATCTTTGGCTATTTGAAAAAGTTGACCTGCATGTTTAAAATTTAAAATTACTCGTTTTGAATTAAAATTGTAGATTAAAGTTTTCTTGTAATGCTAACCCATAAAATACTGCGTAAATCCTTTTCTGTTGCTTTGATAAACTAAAACAACTCCATGAGGATCTATATGAGTTATATACATAGAAGGACTTTTCATTTTTGGATAGGTAAATCTCATCTGCATGTGAATATTATCGACACTTTGTAGAAAATCACAGAAATAACGACCAGTTGCTTTGATCATGCAGTCATATCTAAAACATTGAGAGAAATTTTTTCTCAAATGGAATATTTTTAATAAATTGATGTATTATTGATCAATGAAATGGCGTATGATATTGATGAGGTAGACAAATTGAAATTGCAACCATCAAAATAATTTCAATTACGAATTTTTTCATTTCATCCCAATTCTTATCCTCCATTGAACTCGATAATAGCTGAATTACCATTTTCCTCCAGAGTATGTGATCACATTTTCTAATTCAAGCTTGATTGCTCAATTGTCAATAAATATAATCATGTGATGAGTGATAGTTACCCGAGATTACTGAAGAATCTTACAAAACACTTTCCAAAAAATTTCATCATATTGTCCACAGAGTCACCAGTTTTGTTTGCAAGTGCTACTGCTAAATCTGGCATTAAGCTGTCTGGATATATTTGTCTTGTATTAAATACTGTATTTTTCACACCCACTTCTTGAAGAATATCTAGCCATATTCTCTCGCCATACTCCAGCTGAAGAAATAAGATAAGGGGTATAATTATTTACCATTTCTCAAGACTCCATGACTGGAAAGAACTAATTGATTTTATTTGATTCCCATTTTACCAAAAATTCTTCCTGTTATTCTTGAAAAATGAATATAAAACAAAATACGGAAAACGTGAATTCGCATACAAATAATGAATTATATTGAATATACTATTGTTTGTCGTCACAAGTGGTGCGTGACTGGAATTTTAAAATGTGGAATATATCTTTATATGCTTTAATGGAGTTTTTAAAATTGGAGCTATCGATGTCGTTTGTGGCATATAAATTTACCTAGGTGAGTGGAGGTGGGATAAATTAATGGTCATCTGATGAATTGGCTTCATTTTTAGTTGAAAAGAGATTGATGCGGACAAGGAACATAATCGGTCACTCTACACTTGCGAATCATTCATATTCTGTCCTCATTGTTATTAGAGTTGTAACTCCAGATTAATGATGGTTTCATATAAAAACAAAATTCACTATTTTCCATTTCGTTTATTAATGAACGAGAGAAATAGTTGTATCAGGGATGTCTTTTTTTACATATTGAATATGTGATATTTCATCGTTATAAGTGTCTACATGTATGAGATTCTATTTCACACGAGTTCCAATTTACAGAAATAAGATATTGAAAAAATTGTTTGCGAGATGATTATGAATCACTGGAGGTAATAAGTTCAATTTCAATTTTAGAGTCTATTTTTCCTCTAATTTTATGATAATAATTTTTAGTTTAATTAATTATGCACCAACCTGTACAAAATGCTGGACACTTTCCAGTAACATTCCATACATTATTGTGTTTTTGATTCTCCAAAATGTTGATGAATTTACTCATTGTTTCGAGAATAATCCAAGGTTGATCATTCTCATCCGTTTCAACCTGTTCACCTCCATAACACTTGTGGCACTTTGATTCTTATTGTATCCAAAAGTTTGGAGAATCTATTGGAGATTTATCCCGGGTCACGAGACTCCACAGAGCCTCGGGATACAAAGGAGCCCGACGTTCGCACGCTTCGAGCGCGCAGGGAACTTTGAGTTTCAGCGATCGTAAGGGGTGGCTGATCCCGCGCGTTACTATTATAGTATTGGGAAGTGAACAAGTGGTGAATGAGATCAGTATTCCGCGTGCGCAAGAATTATATTATCATGATGATAAAAAATTAATTGTATTTTCTTGTTATCAACAGTTCATCAACACCCACCAAATTACATTCTTGATTAAGGATGCGATTTGGCGGGTGTTGATGAATTGTTGATAACGTTAATTAATTCCTCCTTAAAATTCTCAACATCATCCGCCAGAAAGGAATCGATCGTTGATAAGTTAGAGACCAGTATTGATTGGAAAAATAACTTATTTGTCTTGGGTTATTAACCGCCGGTAAATGGCATTATGTTTTTGTTGTCCATTGGTGAATTTGATTTATGGAGGCCAATTTTCAAAGTAACATTATCAATCAATAGCTGTATGTATTCACTCAAAAAATTTGTATCGATTTCACCAAAAAACAAATCGTTCATTTGTTGTCGCTAGTCTACAACCACCGGATGTTGAATAGTGAGAATTTTCTTGGTTTATGGAGTCCAACAACGCTACCTAGATGAGATCAAAGATTCCACATCAACTCACTTTCTCGGAAGATAAACCCTGTGGAATTAAAAATCACGGGTAGATCAAATAGTACTTCTAAACTAGCAAAATCCATACAACATGGAAAGTGACAACGGAAAGGCTAAAACTAACGCCTCCGGCCAGCTTAGGACCAAGAGTCTTCCTCAGGACAAGCTTCAACTTGAAGATCGTCTTGCTTCTTCCTTTGGAAAGATAAACTATAGTTTTGCTTTCCTCTTATACACAGGTTAGAGGGAGAAGTAGTTCAATCAGAAGTGGAGGGAGGAGGTGATGAGAAATAGGAGGGGGTGGGGGAATAGAGGTAGAGAGTGAGAGTTGGGTGAAACTTGTGGTTTGCACGATTTCTGCGTTCTATTTGCCAGTTATTCTCTCGGGTCTCCTTAACACCGCTTGTTCTACTTACTTCCCAACATCCTCTACTTTACTTTTCTCATCACATCCCATCAACTTATGCCACCTTAATCGTACAAATAAAGTTTCTCAGGGAAAATTCAACAGTGAATGTACAGAAACACTCAGAAACCACTGGAGTTAACAAAGCATGCAGTAAATTTTTCGGCTACTCTTGACAGAGTTGAATTCTTCAGTTGAGCGGTCTCCAAAACCAGTTACTTGTGTCTGATGGTCAGTCAGAATTCATTCGATTTTTTATTTCCTGGAAGAATCACAATAGAAACAAATAATCTGGGAATTTACTCACAGAGATGTTAGACTTCTCCAAGTGAACCAAAGGAAAAAAAGGACAATTTAGGGAGAATCAAGGAGTTCTTCGGATACTTCCGCTTTAGCTCGAGCATGTCGCATCGATTTACGTTTCCCCACTGACATTCCGCCCCAACACAGTTGGGGGTATTTTTCATCTGCAATACAATGAAGCAACACTCCCTTTCCACAAGAAATACCCAAATAACACTCCATTGTTAATCCGCTGACTCTCAATTGATTTCCTTTGATTTTTTTTCGTTCCTTGTCATTGATAAATGTACGGAAGAATAATTAAATTTGAGAGCTAACCTTGCCTACAAATGATTCCAACAGTGAGAGTTACGGATGCAGAAAAGTTTTCTTATCGCTTGAAAACTCAAATCTCACGAGAAATCGTTGCTGAAGGCAAAAGTTTTGCTCAAAGCATACGGGTGAGTGGGTCAAAGTGAAATAACTGTTTTTTTTGCATTGTTTTTGGGTTTTTTTCATCACGTTGAAATTTATTTTGGCTAGTTTCTGATATTGCCTAGATAACCACGAGGGCAAAAAGTCCAAATACCTGCAATTTCTCGTACAGTAGGAAAGAACTCGCTGTGGGAGGTTAAAGGATATATCACTATTAAACGTTCCAGCCATTATGGTCACACCAGTTGTTCCACGTGAATGGTCCAAAGAAACTCAGGTATATACTTACCTAAGTGAATGTACTCACCCTATATACGTTTCCTCTATCAGCCTACCAGAAATTGAACGTTCATTGGGGAACACCAAAAAGTACATGAGATTTGTAGAGTCCTTTTCTACGTTTTTGGTGATACTATATGATTAATCGAGATTTACACCAAAAAAAAAGTTCTGATTCAAGTCGAACTCCACTTGATTCGAGTCGTTGAATCGATCTGAATTTTTTTTCGACTTGATTCAGACAGAAAAATTCACTTGTTACCATTTACCACTTCATTACTGAACTGAATTGAATACTTGGCGTCCATATAGCAAGCATATATACAACTAGGAATGTCAGAAGGGATGTATTGAAGGGATGTATTGGTATAGGTACGGAAGAGGTATGTTCCAAGTATACCCTGTTGGATAGAATTCTCGAGTTATCCAACATTTGATAGGGGTATGTGTGTGTCTGTGTGTGTGCAGATGGTAAGCCGATATAATGCCGCTGTGACAGAGTCTACAAGTTAGTATGATATTGACAGTGAACAACAGGAGATCAGTTTAGTTAAGGGGGTGGTAGGAGATGAGATGAGAGAGGCAGGTAAACAGCTTGGAAGCTTTTGTAGGTGAAATCATTGCAGATCTTCCTGCTTCATTATACATTCTCATTCATCCCCTCTCGTCAAAGTCCAATGCTCCTCCCAAGCTGATGTGACGTACATCTGTTTTGAGTACTGAAGTTGGGAAATTCAGGACCAAGCATTGTTTTTCATTGACAAGTTCATTTCTTCTCATAAACAACAATACATTTTGACCATAACAAAAGCCATCATCATCTTTCCAGTTCTCACCTTCTCAATTTCTTTGAATAATATATAATTTGAGTTGTTCATGACAATAATAGGGAGGAAGACATCCCGTGTAGAAATCACTCCGCTCAAGCCGCGTTAGGAGAATTTCAGTTGCATTCCTACATGGAATGTCAATAAAAAATTTGAAACGCTCCGAGTGCCTATCGTAACAGGATATCTTGTTACGTGCGTGTGTTTGTAACTCTCTCGCACAGCTTCACCCCGCCTCAAATCTCTGGCAGCGTCTCGCATTTTCGAGCTATGGGGATACGTGCAAATACTCCGAGAGGAAAAACGTGAATGGGGCGTTGAGTGGTATCAATTTGAGGGAAGAATTACGTTTCAGTTTTTTCGTTCTTGTTCTCTATCGACAAATTTGCCAACCAGATGCTGAACTGTTATTAAATTTCTGGATTCACTGAAAAAATTGTGCATACGTGCGTTGAAAACTCCATGTGCTAGGCTTTTCCAATAACTTTTCTCGTTTCCATTGAATTGGTAATTATTCATTTTTTGTACGGGATTTGTGCGAACAAAATGGATTCATAATCGGGAAAAACTCGCATCAAGGAAGTTGAGTACCTCCATATCCTAGTAAATTTATTGGATTGGATGAGGAGACTCTATAAAGTAAATATAACGGCTAATTATTATCCCAGAATGCTTATTTTAGTTCTATTGAGTCTTGTCGTTTTTGTATCGTAACTAGTTTCAATTTCTCCCATGGCGTCATTCTCCCACAGGTTCTGCCCATGATTATCTCGAGCAGAGATGAAGTGAGCAGATTAGCAGGATACACGTACTATAGACCGTCTTGCTGCTGTCGGAAGTAACTACAACAATAAAAAGAAAAAATAAGTGAGGCATGGAGAAAATAGCGAATTATACTCTGAAATGGAACAAAACACTAATCCTGAAGATTTGTTGAATGCCATTTAGGAAGCGCCAAGCCTTGATTACCAGTTCAAGCGACTTTCAAGCCTTGACATACCTAGGTGGTCCCTTGCTTGCACTGATGATGCTACCAGTCCATGTCTAGGGATGGTATCAGGACTAGATACGACCATACTATTATCAATTGTTTAAATAGAAAATAATCAACAATTTCTTCCAGTTGTTTTGATGATACTTACTTTGTGCAGGAATAGGCTCCCTCAGTCCAACTTGCACCTGCATCTCACTTTCAGCTCTATAGAGTCCAGGTATTTGAGCAGTACAGTGGATTGTTAATTGGTTATTTGAGTAATGGAATGGGAGGAGATCAACGATCAGTTCACCCCATTGTAATTGAGATTCTTCAATGTCTGAATCACTTCCTATATTATACTCGGATCTTCGCAACAGTTGGCTTGCATTTATCGGACCAATCTGCAACAATTTGAAATAGATATTTTGTCTATGAATTTAGGTTGGTGGCTACCATTTCATGAATTTGTTAATACTTTGGGATTGAGATTGGGGTCTAGATCCCCACAATAATGTTTCCACTTTTCATTCCATTTTGTACTAACTTCTTATTCCACTCTGATCTTCCCTTTTAGTTTCATAACGTAAGGTGCCAGTCGGCATCGAGATTATCGACCCACACCTTTTGTCCAATCTCAAAACCATGCAAGCTTCTACAAGGATTCTACACACCAGATTGGGAATCAATATTTTAGAGATGAATCATGTTATCCAGTTGAATACTCTTTCCATTAAGAATTATCCCCCCCCCCCTCAACGCATTCATAGTGTGATATATTAGCCATAATGTGATAAAGAACCTGAACCAGCGATTTTCTGATATAATGTGTGATAGCAGGTTTGACCTGCATATACCCCCCGCGGTGGGTGTCAATGCGGTAAGTTTTCGTGACGATTCATACATGACATTCGTGTAGCATGAATCCGAGAATGTGGTCATGCGTCGCCGGCTCAATAAATCATGTCATGAGTATGGGGCGCGAGACTGGCCATTTGAAACTGGTTCAATGTTGGAGACAACCAACCTCGCCACTTTTGTTAAGCTATAGTGTAACGATATATCGTTTTACCACGTTCTGTAAGAGATAGGTCGAAGATTATCGCCAAGAAGATATTTGTAGAGCTATTAGAATTATTGAAATGTACCAGGACAGAATGTCTAAAAGCAAAATGTTATATCAGAGTAGAGCTATCACATTCAATGCAGGAGACATTGAGAAAATCAATATATGGATCATGTTAGTACACATCAGTCATCACATTGTCCATTAGTACTTCGATCATATCTTTCCAGTAATTACCATTTGCCCATTGCAATCACACACATTATTTATACATACATACATGATCTCTCCGTTCTCAGTTCTTTTAAGTCGTCGAGTGAGAAACATCAACAGCAATTTCCTAGAGAATTGCATTCAAAAGTGAAGTGTATTAAAGATTGGAGACATTCCATTTAGCAAACTAAAATAAATCACCAATTCTTCCAGCAGTAACTTGCAAATTATGGAGTTAATACAATCATCCATCCTATTAACTGTCCTACAAGTGACCTACAGCATCGAGTTTAATTGGATAGAAAATCTAGAAATTCACATATCACATCATCCGAATCTCTATCAAGTCGTCTTCGTAACTGACAGTGATGAAGCTTTCAACATTCCATTCATTCCTGAACTTCTCCAAAGAATCTCTTCCAAGCGATCCGTTCTTCACACAACTAGAGATGACATCGATCTGATTTTGCTCATGGTTAAGGGAAGTGCATCAACCCTCTTCATCTACATCCATTCACCTCTCACGGGAAGTCTTCTCCCGTCAAACACAACAATCGGTATCTTGAAAGACGCATCCATTGGTAAATTGCTCGTAGAGTATCTCATTATTACTTACTCCGACACCAGAAACAAGAATTTGAAGATAACCTTGACATACGCTTGGCAGAGACAAATGTTGAATTTCACTATTTTAGAACTAATCGAGAACAAGAGAGTCAACAAAATAATGATCAACAAGGAATTCAATATGCTGATTCATCATTATAATCCTTTCACAAATTACTTCAGTACGATGAATTACTCGTCTCAAATTGAATTTTTTCCAAATATTATGCATAACATGCAAGGTTATCCTTTGAAGGTAGGCATAACGGATGATCCACCTTTTTCGGGTGATGTATGGGTGCAGAATACTCTGACATTGGGGGCAAATTTAAAGTTCCTTCAAATCATACAACAGTCAATGAACTTCACCAGCAAAGTGGAATATTGGTCTGGACTTATTCAGAATACACGCCTATTCAGAAGATTCAACAGCACCATTATGAAGAGTGAATTGGATATTCTGGCAGAGCTCTTTGTTCACTTTACAACAGATGATCCACTAAATACACTGCGAACTGATGCAATCCGTATGGAATCCCTCTGTGCATCAGTTCCCTTGATCATGAAAAAAAGTTCTTCGTTGTCTATGGATATTATTACTGCTTATCTTCCTGCATTTCTGACTGCTCTACTATTTTGGATTTTGGAACGTATCATGTGTTTGGACAGGAACTATTGGTCCTCACTCCTTGTGATTCTGTTACTATTTGGAATACCCATTAATCGGCAGCCAAATCGTTCTATTGATCGTATTATGTTTGCTGCACTGATTCTCATTTCATTGGTATACTCTACAGAAATTTATGGATCCATGGCACATGGATTAATTAATGAAGATAAAGTGTCCGAATGGAATGATTTGGAAGAATTAGTTGACTCTGATCTCAAGCCAATCATGTCTCCGGTTTACGTTCAGAAAACATTCGGAAATGATCTAGGCAGCACTTTCATAAAACTAAGAAAAAAGTTGTTGATGATGAATGCATCATCCATTTATTGGTTAGAACGTCTCATCGAAACTAAAAATATCACTTATTTGGTGACGAAGAGTTCCTACGACTACTTTGCTAGGGAAGGGAATAGTCAGATTAAACTAGTTGAACCATGCTTGTGGACTGATGCCACCGCCTTTCTCCTGTCTCGAGATTCACCTTATCATAGTCGCGTTAATGATTTGATAATGAGTTTGAAGGAAGGGGGTATTGTAAATCAATTGTACAATACCCAGTGGGGAAAATCAAGTGATACTCAATTAGAACCTCATGGAGATGACACTTTTATTAAGCTTAGTGACGATTGTAAAAAATCTATTATTTTTTTGATCGCTGGCTACAGTTTAGCTATACTGGTCTTAGTAGTTGAACTCACCTATCATCGTAGATTTGGAAAAAAGTAATCAGAAGAGGAATGCATATGTCTTTGGGCCGATCCTCTATATTTCCTTTATTTAAATTGGGTGAAATCGGCCCCACATATATTAATTTCTGGATGGGTTAAGGATGGAATTGAAAAGCTTGTATATATTCACCTCGATAGTGTTGAGTTTGAAAAGAAATTCCACGAAGGGCTTGGATGGTGGAACACTGCAATTTGCTTTGAGTGTGTCCCCAGTATCATACCGAAGTCGTTCTGTTGAAATAATGGGTTCAGCCTTCGGCAGAGCTAAAACAGAATGATTCGATTGCATGAGTATGATCCATGCACGCAGACCAAGTCTTGGAAATTTGGCTATTTCTCTCATCGCTAATTCAGACGAGTAGATCTTGTGAGGAAAATCGGTTTAAACAATATGATCTTTTCAAATGCAATGTAATAATGATGAATACTCACAGACAACTCTGAGTTTCTTGATGCTCTCTTCGGTGGAGAATGTCGGTGCATCAGCCGTCACTTCACAGCTGAAATTACCTTTCAGGCCATAATCTACATTTATGATAGTCACCTTCCCCTGATCAGAACGATTGCGCTGAAACATAAGAGCATAACAATTCATATTAATCTGCGACTAATATATACACCAAATATTGTGATTAAGTTATTGTTGACCGTGGATATCCAAAATAAATAAATCAGAAAAATAATTCAGATATATCTCTTTGATCATTCAACTAGGAGATCATTGTGTAGTGTATATTATCAATTCAAATCTGAAATGGTAAATTTATTAACTCTCTACAAAAAAACTAAACGTCACATCATCGTCATAGATGTCAAGCTTGGTACACGGTATAGTTATGCAAATTTTGATACTCACGTGAACTGTTATTCCAGTTATGTTGAATACTTTAATTGGTGGAATTTCTGATGGTGAATACCGGTAGAATTCGTGCTTGCCACGGTACCACTTAACAGAATAAAGTGGTTCGTCCTCGCAATCGTAATGACACTGCAGAGTTACTTCGTTACCACGTTCAACCACCTCTGGTATCACTTCCAGCATTACATCCCGCAAGCAGCGCACACCTTTGAATAAAGGGTGAGATATCAATCTTGGCAATTTTCAACGATACTCTCTCGAAAACAAATGCCAATGCTTATCTCTTTTTGAATTGTTCTTACTTTCTTATGAGGATAAATCATTCGAACTCACCAGTTATTGCTGAAATGATCACTACAGTCAGATTTATCCAATACGAACTTTCCATTTTCAATGTCTTAGCATTGAAGCGTTCTGCTTCCTCCTGAATTTGAAAATAAAGATTTTTCGAACACTAAATGATTCACCAGAGACATTGTAATCAGTTCACGATCCAGGTTACTCATATTGAATATCCATCACTGAAATTGGCGGATGTCTCCCTCATAGAATATCTCATTGTCATATGTCAATTAATTAGATTAATCCTTTACCGCTCATTCACTTTCAGCTGCTTTCCTGTGTAACACATGACTAATTTGTCCCCTGTCCGTGAAACTATCTACCGCAAGTATATATTATTTCTTTACATGTTCATTCCTAATAAACTTCTTCTATCATCATTGCAATGGAATATTAGAAATTATGGAATTTGATTCCAATGAGGATAGAAAAATAATTCTGCTCCTCTCCATATGAAATATGCGACTAATAGAATTCACAGATATGCACTATTGCAAGAAGAGAGCACGTTTTTAAACGGTGCCCGACAGTATCACGTGCGCGTTCATCTCCATCGGATTGGAACGGACAAGACTAAGCATCACCACACGAGACCATGGGGAGTCTGTCCACCCTTCAGCAGGTAACACATGCGCAAGCAACTTTACAACGACACTCGTGCTTCCTCGTATGCTTCGCGCACACTCACCTACCCAATCTACTGGCCTTTGTCTTTTTTGTTGGATTTCTATCGCTCATACTCATATGTATCCCCATATTTATGGTCCATCTAAATACGTCATCCTCGATGGTGATACCCATTTCTATAGCACTGTAAAACGACAAACTTCAACACGATTCGAGATTAATAGTTTTCTAGTGTTGACAAAGCTCTCGTCTCATGAATCTATAATTTTCTCTAACAGTTTAGAATTTCCAGAGACCACATTGTACCATGGGAGAATTTCAGGTTTTGTACGTAGTGGTCAATTTAGAGTTTCTATTCACGTGAATCCACTAATCCCTAAATTAATCGTTGAACACATGTACAAAGTTATAACTAGTTTCAGTCCAAACTCGAATTAAATGGAAAATTCCTATTGTACAGTTACCAGTGACAAATTGAGATATGAATATCATTTCGCCCTTGATTGCTCGTATTACTTAATTCAGTATCTCTAACGAAATTCAGCCGTTGAATGTAGATTTGCTAAACTGAGTGCTATGTTACTTCGTTGTGGTTCGCAGGCAGTTAAGGTGAACTTTGAGTGAGCAGATGAAGCGGCAAGAAGAAATTTACATCTTCGAGAAGAGTTAAATGGACAAAACAGAAGATGCTCTTTGCTCTTGCTGATCATTTATACAGCACTCTGTTTGCTTTCTTTTTCTTCTTCTTCTTCCTTGTGCTGCCTGAAGGCAGCTGGCATTTATGCCTATGGCAACACAGCCAATAAAATCTCTACGTTTGTAGCGCCATGTATAAGTGCCACGTATCTTCCAACGTCTTTTGTTGAAGAACGACGGCAATTATTTATAAGTACTAAATTATCGGAGATGAAATGAAAAGTTTGTGATGGAAACTGAACAAGAACAAACGCGCACGTCCGTCCTACTTGGCGTCTCCCGCCGAACTCTACTCTGTTTGCCAAATCCAAAATAACAATGGCCCTTTTTGTCTGGCGACAACCTATACGGTTTCGGGGGTCAGCCATTCTCCAGTCGAAATGGCTAATTTTGACATTTTCTCTAATTCAACACTTTTCCACTTTTTCTCGCGAGTTCTGAGTAGCCGGGCAGCTATTTTGAAGATATCAAACGAGAACGAATCGAAAAGACGAGATTTTGGGTGGGCCGGTTTCAAGGGTCAGCCATTCTCCAGCCGAAATGGCCAATTTTGACATTTTCTCTAATTCAACACTTTTCCACTTTTTCTCGCGAGTTCTGAGTAGCCGGGCAGCTATTTTGAAGATATCAAACGAGAACGAATCGAAAAGACGAGATTTTGGGTGGGCCGGTTTCAGGGGTCAGCCATTCTCCAGCCGAAATGGCCAATTTTGACATTTTCTCTAATTCAACACTTTTCCACTTTTTCTCGCGAGTTCTGAGTAGCCGGGCAGCTATTTTGAAGATATCAAACGAGAAAGAATCGAAAAGACGCAATTTTGGGTGGACTGGTTTCGGGGGTCAGCCATTCTCCAGCCGAAATGGCCAATTTTGACATTTTCTCTAATTCAACACTTTTCCACTTTTTTTCGCGAGTTCTGAGTAGCCGGGCAGCTATTTTGAAGATATCAAACGAGAAAGAATCGAAAAGACGAAATTTTGGGTGGGCCGGTTTCGGGGGTCAGCCATTCTCCAGTCGAAATGGCTAATTTTGACATTTTCTCTAATTCAACACTTTTCCACTTTTTCTCGCGAGTTCTGAGTAGCCGGGCAGCTATTTTGAAGACATCAAACGAGAACGAATCGAAAAGACAAAATTTTTTTTCATGAAAATAAAAAAATCAGCTGGATTTCAAAATTATGGTATAATTATGATACCATAGAGACTCACTATGATATATGGTATCGAGGGTAGAATTATGGTAGTGATACCATAATTATAATACGTCTGGCAACACCGATTTGGCCGAAAAATGTCGGTATTGTAGAGTATTGAAGTCGACATTGTAGAAAATTCAAGGTGGTAATGAAGATTCCTACGCACATCAACGTCCTTGCCTGATCAAAACGCCAGTTCGCACATCAGTCGATATAACATTTTTTCTATTATCTACTGATATCAATCACAACTGGTCGATGAAATAGTGCACTTTTCACGATATGAAATTCAAATGCCATCAATTGATACAGAAGGTTAAAGAAATATCTTGATGATGGAATGAAACTAAATCCACCGGGGAATTCCCATTTTCATTATGGGAAATATCGTTCTACACCAGTAGTTCTATTCACAATCATCGATGGTTAATTATACATCGTTGGAGTCATCTTGGGTTCATCTACTTCACATGATACGAAAGATGCACGACATCGAAAACCATTGGGAATTCATGATGAATATTTCATTGTGATGAGCACAATATGAGAATCGAATATTTAAGAACAATGTACGTACAATTGATAATAATTCTACGATATTCAGTATCAAGGTTTTGACTTTTTCTATTTTATAGATAACAATGGAAATCCATTCTCGTGAATTATTACCTCAAAACAAAATTCAGCAAAAATCATTCTAGTCTAGACATTATCAATGATTCAAGGATCTGAGTTGTGAATGAATTCAATCGAGAGGGAATATCTGATGGATTGCACTCATGGATGAACTGGTATGTCTTCATTTTCAAAATTAGTATCTTGATCATTAAAATAATATCGTTTGAGTGACAATGTGATTTTTTTTCATGAATGGCGGGATCAACAGTAAAATTCAATGCTGGAAAGTATTGAGCCGATATTTTTATCACACACTCGACTCTTCTGACTTCTCCATCCATTATCGTGAATAAAAATCGAGAAGATTTCACTAAAACGAAACGAATCGATGAAAAGGTCATGTATTTATTTTTATTCTGCACAAATCGTGATCCATTAACTTTACATCAATTATAATGGTCGTAGGTTATGTTATTATTCTCTCACTATCAGAGTGTTAGAGTGGGAAAGAACATGTCCCGAGTCGAGAAAAATAAGATAACTCTAATATTTCTCACGAAATTCATCTTATTACAGAGCGTTATAGACAATTTTCAATATTCCATGATAAGTTATATTCAGCATGTCAGTCCTTCCGGAGGACAGCGTTAAAATTGAAATAAGATTTGAAGTTGGGTTGAGAGACATGAAGTGAGGGGGTGGAGGGTGAGCTCAACAAAATGATATAGACCACTGCCGAAAGACACAGAAGAGGATGAAATAAAAACGATAAAAGAAGCTGAATGTGAACACTCGGTGAAAAGACTGACGCAAAGGGGCGAAGGGGAAAAGTTGCAATATTCTGGCCTCGCATTCTACGTGTCCCATAAGTTGGCAGGCCTGCTCCCTTTCAGCGACAGCTTGACAGAACATATACGGCCCCCCCAACCCCTTTATTTTCAAGGCCCACACCTTTCATACACAGTTGGATGCTTTCTTTAAACTGTAAACGAGTTTACTATGGCTTTTGAAAATAAATATATGTGGTATTACACTTGACAAAAACATGGAATGAAAGTGAGAGAAGAATGGCCCTATATACACATAAAAGATGGAAAGAATGGACGCATTGTGGTATCAAGTTACACGGAAAAGTGGTGGACACGTGTTGAAATAACTTTTTTCTTTTTTTTTCCATGTTTTTGATTTGAGGCACGTAAGCGCACAACATTGAAATCTGATAGAGGAAAAGAGGGATACAGACAAGATGCTAGAGTCGCTAAACTGCCTCGAGTCAACGTGTCTGCAACGAGAATACCTAAACTCTGTGGGAGGGGACATACTAGAGGGTGAAGATGGTTTGAAAAATAAATGACTGAAGAGGAACGTGAAAATCGTGATCCTATTGTAAGATGAACGGATGTATTTCATTTTGTACGTGAAAAAGGCTGAATTTTTTTTTTTAGCTGTGGGCTTCTATTGAAAGAACAAAAATACATGTTAAATATTGTACGAGCCAATTTGGAATTTATCATCATCAACAGTTTGAATTTGATACATGAAATTGTTGAAAGAAAAAAAATTTATGAATATATTCCCAACTGATGGTGAATTTCTAAGCGAAACTGTAATCCTCCAGGTACTTTGTTCCATTTCTCTACGATATGTTGGATAAAATTTGTCATATGTTTGGTGGAGTATCATTGGTACAGGGCTACGGACGTTGGGGATGCGTGGAATGAGATTATACGGATATTAGAAGTGCCGCAGGGATTGGAAGATAATCCCAGTATGACGAAAGTAAGTCGACCGCCGTTGGTAATCGGATCGAAACCCATCTCCCCCATTGCCTTCACGCGAAAATGTAGCTCAACACTATAACTGGTTAGCAGATTTTAATTCCAGGGAGATTATAGCTATTTTGAAATTTACCGGATGAGAATTGAGTGGAACTATTTTCAGTAAAAAACGAGTTAAATTTATTAAACACGAGTGTCTCTTGATGATGAGTGTCATATGACAACAGCTCACTGTTTAATTCAGAACACTCAGAAGTTGTACAATCTCTACAATTTTTACACCTCAAGCATGCGGTTGTGTGTTGACACTCAGCGGCTTTAACATTAACTTTCACCCCCTCTTCCTCCCCTCTCATTGCCACCTCTTCACCCTTTCCCCTCTCCACAACGCCTTCAGCACCTAGAGTACGTCTCTACGCCCCTTCGTCATCTCACCCTCCATCTCACCCAGTGGCGTCGCGAGTTGCGCCATATTTCAAATGTCATATTAGCAAGGACCATGCGTCTTCCACAAGTAAAATGTCTATGCTTCCGGCAGTCTCCACCGCTACTACATCACCTGTATATGTGCGAAGGGCTAGAGAACTTTGCCTCCTTTTCCAGTTTGTCCAGCCCCCCCCCCCCCCTCCATTTTCCTGGATATCGTGTCACCTTGCAGACTCGACCAGCGATCACAAATTAATGCCAGGATATACAACGTTATCTGAGCATTTCATCTAGGGAATATGCCTCTCTACAACTCGACAATCAATTAACCTACTTCTGATGGACTTAACAGAGGGTTTGGCACTCTGAAACTCGGAGGCATCTGAAGACTACCATATTCAGGGGGAAATGTGTCTTTATTACCCTGTACATGATGATAGACCTGCTAATATCCTATCATATTCATAAAAAAAATTGAATATGTTGATTTCTTCTTCACTCGTGACATTAAATATTGACCACTCGAGTCTATTCATTCCCTTCAAATACTCATACCATGGTTATTGGTATACCATTGATGGAGTCAAGAATGAACGACTGATATCAATATCATTGATACAGAATCATTCAGAAGATTGTCATATAGATCTTCAAGACAGTTAATAATCCAACATCTGGCTCATATGAGTTCGAGTCACGGCCCTCTGGTACCCCTACATTTCCTACATCTAAAATATCTCAGTAAAATATATTTCCACTTGACAATAACAAAAAAAAACATCAATAACACAATTTCAAGATTTTCTTTTTCCAATTCTTGTGGTCACGTATTCTCTCCTCAATGACATATCGTTACGTCATCACTAAATTGCATCATACACTGAAAAACTCGTGTTGGACAACTGAGCTGTTTTATTTTTTTTACATTACAATGTATGTTCTCCCCCCTCCCCCTCCTCCCAATTTTTTATCGTTCAGCTGATCGATTATCTGTCGGACGATAAGCTGCGACCACGGCAACTTCGATTTTATATCCTCGAGACGTCTTTTCAGTGTACGGAAAAGACCGTGCCAGGTGGTTTTCTACTCCCCCCTCCCCTTCTCGAGATATATGGCCATCTCGTACGTAACTTTATTGCCCTGTTTCATTGATACATTGTTATTGATTCGTGTATTTTTGTGTATTGTTTTTTTCAACTCTGGTTTTTCACCATCTGCTATTCTCACAAATACCTCTTTGGAGCTTGTAATATGGGACAAGTGTAAGCCTGTATGATATATTCAATATATTGCAGTGGGTGGGATATTAAATATATCATGCGACAGCAAAAGTGATGGAGGAAGGGAGAAAAAAACAAACTTTTTCACCTTGTTCATATTTTCAGATTGGTTCCCAAATATTCTACTGCTCCAGGTGTGACTATGCATCAATGTCACTGGGCACATATGCGTTATTTTTGTGCTGAATATTGCTTTTTATTTGTTATTTTTTATGCTAATCATGGGTTTTTATTTTTATTGCAGATTTTTACAGTTTTTGGCCCCCTCCTCTTAGTACACTGCAAAAGCATCTCCTCGCAATTGAGAAAGAGCAATTCATCAGGTGAAGAGGACCACGATTTTCGTCTGGTGTTCAATCTGAATGAGACGCGCGGGATTTGGGTTGTTTTACATCTTGACCTCCTGTTTGATAGCACACGGTTTTTGGAAATTTACTGATGAGAACCAGTGTCCAGTGGGTGAGTTGATACTCTAGTTAAATTTTTAGCCTAAAAAGTTGATCCTTGTATTGTCAATTTTAAGGATTGAGTACTTTTGGAAAGAATATTATGGGATCAGAGGATCTTCCAGACTCCTTCACAAAAATTCAAATTCTCTGTCAGTGGAATTCTTATCACATGCATTAATTCATGTTTTATTACTGGATTTGGAAGTATAAAATTATTACAACTTTAGAGAAATAGAATTCAGATGATATGAACGAGAATATGGTGATAATAGACAGAGCAGAGAATGAGACAAAGTGAAAGAGGATTTTGTGATATATCCCAGTATGAGAAGACACCAGACATTCTTGCTTAAATCTACCTTTCGTACCTGACATTTGCAAGATAATTCACATCCTTAACTTGAATATGGACTTGGAGAAACATGAGATACTAGAATTCTGAATCTGTGCAATTAGAGATAAGACAGATGACTTTGTGTCTATGGAAATAGATGAATTGTCATCTTCATCATCGAAACAAGATCCAGTGCTATATAAACACCTCCAGATTCCAATAAAATTGATATAAACCTCTGGATATTAGCAAGACTAAAATACAAAATCAAATAGAGAAGGTTGGACATTGGAGGGATGGAGATAATGTGAATGGAGTCAGTTAGAAAATAGATGTGAAAAGATAGAACACGTGGATATGTTGAACGCATGCGTCAACCGTTGTTGCTCTTGCAGGACTCTTCTCACTGTGTCAGTCAGTGTCTGAACTTGGACACGTAAGCAGAGAATTTTGGGTAATATACAAAACGGCTTAAATCACAGTGTGTGTGTTGATATTTTGTTATCAAACATCAACTTGTGTTGGGATTAATATTCCATACATCCTGGAGAATTGTTTATTATCTGGACACATAGTGATAACAAAAGCATGACAATAATCACGTTTATAACTACTGTTTTCTTCACTTCTTTTGTTCTACACGTCGAGGGTATGTACATATTCTTGTTTGTTCATGTCAATGTGACATTGGAATGATGACAGTTGGTCAATCAACTGCTGATTGAGAGTTTAGACTTTTTATTATCACAGGAAAATCCAGTTTATATGATATCCAATGTGTTTTAAGCTCCAAAGGGAGGGGTTTGAAATTTTAATCATTAAAAAGTTTTCTCTGGTTTTGAAACGTTGGAACACAGAGGCATCTGGTTAAATTATTATCAATGAACACAGCCCCCGGCAAATACACAGCTACGTAAAATCGAACGATCGTTAAAGTTCAATTGGCTCGCTAATTAATTTTCACGTTGGATACCTCGCGCATATACCCCCTCTAGAGAATGGTATAACGATAGTACCAATACCATTCTTCTTTATTGTTTTTGAATGTTCATACTTATTAGCTATCTTTTTTTTTTTACCCCTCTCGCAATTATAGAATAAACCCCACGATTTTTCACTTTTACGGAGAACATATGAAAATACTAATATTGTTACATTATCAATTAACTGGTGGGTATAATTAAAGCCACCCGGTGTTTTCATATTCATAGGAAAAACATTACCAATTTTCATCAATTTTAGGGGGGGGGGGGGGAAGATATTAATTGAGCAATTATGTCGTGTAATTTTGGACAGAATCAAGTGGTAGATAGTGGGATTGATGGTTTCAGTGAAGTATAAATTATAAAAAAGAATTTAATACACCAAGAATTACTGTTAATAAAGTTTTAAACGATTGATGTTGATGACATACATAAAGTGAATAATTTCACCTATTTTGTATTCACTAATAAATTTTCCACAAAGGGAATAAAACTAAAGTGAGCCTAGTCAACTGTGTATCCATCAAATACAATTGAATTGCAGTTTAAAAGATGGCTAAACACGATTTCACTGTGTACAAAGATTTGTCTAGATGAGAAAGAGGAAACGGGACGCGAGAAAACTTCACATTGCCATTTTCTCTGTGTTGCACTGGTGAAAAGAGAGATCTAGCCTTTGAAAGTTGGGGGGAGGAATAGAATGAGGATAGACAGTTGAGGAGAGGGGGAGAAGGGATATGAAACGAGAAAAACAGACAACCAAGGGATTTCTTTGGGCGGTTAGACGATTGTAATGTCGACATCCGAAATCCTTTTGGCCAGTCCTCTCGTTTTATCCGGATGTATCCACCCAACTATTCCTCTCCCTACCTTTTTTATTTATATTTCGTTTTTGTTTTTTTTTCGTCTCTCTCCCTCAATTTTTCTTTCCTTTTGACCTCAACGTATAAATCTATTACACTGCAATGACATTCTTTTGCCCAGAGGAGTGGCTCCAACTCTTTTTCTCGGATATAGCCTCTAAATTGTATGAGTGTAAGGATTGAGAGAGAGAGAGAGAGAGAGAGAGAGAGAGAGCTTGGGCCAAAAGCCTCTCGACATTGTCATGTTGGCTGTTGTTCAAATGGTCTATATGATGATAAAAAGTGCATGCATGTCGTTGGGTAAAATCCTCAACTTCCGGTTTGGAGACTCCAATGCAGGGTTCAAGTCATGAGGGTATTGTACAATGTAATAAAAGGATATGGGTAAATATATCCATTTGAACTTTGTGTACACACTCAATTGGGACATGTCCTATATCTACAGGTTGATTTATTAGTTTTTATTTAGATATTGAAAATGTGGATATTTTATAGATGATTTTATTTTTTCACCTCAACATTTTTCTCCTCAATTTATGTCTTCTTTGCTTTTCTCAGAGTATCCTGGTATAGGGTCGCATTGGTGGTGGTACAAATGGGGCAAGAAAATGTGTTTGTATTTGGAGGCAGGCCAGATAATCTGTAGCAATAAATTTCTGTGTGTACAGTGCTGTGTGATTGGTTTTATCTCTTGGCGTGTAGACGTAACCCCTTGCCGCCGCGGGCGTTACCAAGGACTGCAGCAGTTCTTGGTGAAGATGGAGCTTGAAGAAATGCCGATGTTCTTGGATGAGAGAGTGAGAGGGGTGGGGGGCAAAAAAATTGAAGGAGTAAAAATAAAGGGAGAGGCGTTCGTCTGGAAAGACTTGGATGAAAGTACACCCTCCAGTTTCTCCTGGAATCCACTTCACCTAATTCTTCCACTTGAAAAGTTAATTGTACCTCTGTAAGTTTAGTTGAATGGTTTTGAGATTTTTTTGAAATTAGTAATTAACATTGAATATCGTGGAAACAATGATAAGTAGGTTTATTGAAATTTTTTAATAACATAAAATATTATTGATCACACTGATGTGTCATGTTGGCAATATGCAGTTAATGCATGTCAGGTGATGTTGACAACAGAGTCAGATTATCGCTTAGCTTGTGGACAGTACCGTTTGCAAATCGCATTGGCTGATGCCATGGGTAAACATAACCAGGAGAAAAGGATTTACTCAAAACACTGGGATGTTAATCCGTGGCCGGACGTTGCGAGCTTAAAATATGGGCCCAGTTTCCCCGCCATTTTTTTTTTTTATCACCCCTCTCGCTGACGGAAATCTCTCGGATCATCAATAATATTTTCCTCCAAATAGCACTGGGATCGCCTCAATTTACCAATTGCACCAGATATCCTAGCGGAGATGAAATTTTTATCAAATTACTAAATGTGAATAATTGAGCAACTACAGTATCATACTCATAATTCAATAATAATAATTAATAATTTATTATTACATTACCACTGAAGCCATCCCATAAACTCCTTCATTTTTGCCGAGTGCAATACCCCAGTGTGTTTCCCTCCATCGTTTTACCAGTCGTGGCGTATAATACACGAGCCTTAAAACCACCAACATATAATACCCATATGTGTCTATATATGACCAGACACTCAAACTTGTTGGCCACCATCCAGTCGCTGGAGGGATAGGGATTGTGGGGGTGGTAAAGGTGGAGGGGGATAAAGCCAGGATTTAACGTTTTCATTGCGCCCGTTTCTGCCCGTTGGGTATCACAAAAAGATAAAGAGGGTTGGGGAGATCCATGGCAAAAAGTATAACGCAACAGTTCTAGATCGCCGAGTCTGGCACATACGCCTCGATGGTTTTGCTCATCGAAGCGGTAGAGACTGAAAAAAAAAAGAATGAAAAGAGCGAAGTAATAAAATGGAAAATAAAAAATAATAAACTAGGGAGGAAAACTTCATTGACAGGAAAAATATAATGAAGAGCTAACCAATTGGGGCTCGTTTTGTTGATCTCTACTGGTGGAGGGATGCACATGTGGGTTTGAGACAAACGATAGTGTCCATTGGTGCCCAACCAAAGATGCATCACGTGTTCGTGGAAGGTATTTTCCCGAATGAGTGATTCAACTCGGGGTTATAATTTAAGGTGCGGTGAGATCAATCCCTCCTTGATATAGTCATCAATATCCTCTCCACCTAGTACATTTTAGTCTTCAATCCATTCACCATACACCATTCAATCATCAAGCGTTTGGATGAATTTCAAAAATCCACAGGATAAAGAAGGTATGATCCATGAAAGAAAAAAATAAAAATAACACGTGAACGATGAATAAAACCCGCATACCCTCAGAGTATTGAAATTCTGAAAGGAACAGCTCTAGCAATGTAATCGAAAGTACCAGTTGCTTCGCCTTCGATCATCCGTCATACAACGGGAGCCCTCCCTTCATCGCTTATACCCGCTGAATATCTCGTTTGTCCGATATGTACAAGGGTGAACATACACACGAGTTGAAAGAGGAATGAGATAAGAGGCGTGTTTTTACAAAAAGAAAGGAAAGGGAAAAAAATTGGTAGAGAGTGAGGTTAGAATGCCTCGGATATTCGCATTTGACGATGACGATGAGATTGAAGAAAGAGAGAGTGAGAGAGAGAGGGGGTGGTGGTGCGCGCTCGATTAATCTCGCAATCTGGATGGAGTGGCTATGATAGACTCTATGAATAACTCATGAGGACTGCTTCTACCTGCTTCCCCATAGGGACATTCGCGTATAATTCAGCCACTTCATTTGTCCTCATTACTATGCCCGATCGTTACATAGAGTATGATTTAGCGCATCCTCCACCCCCTCCCGGTATCAACTCGGGTATACCTATTCACAGATATGCGTGTTTACGTAGTGATTTTCAGTGGATGCGTGCAGTGGCAATCTTTGAATACTGAAATCACGTTTCGAGGACTGAGATGACTCGAATCATTGGTAATTGAGAGATATGTTGACTTGGTTACTAATATCACTGAATTGTAATTAATCTGAATGGGAATTGATGAATTTGATTGGCATTTTGAAGGTTTTTTTGTTGTTTACTGTTTTTCACTAGAGACGGGAGTTTATATAGCATTCCACACGTTGTGACGTCACAGGATATTATTGGATAGGATTTTGGAGTAGATAGGAGGGGAATCAGGATAATTCTCGATATTAATTTACAAGAATTTTTACTGAAAAAATGGATAGTCCAGACCGGGATTTGAACCCGGGACCTTCCGATTATGCATCGGGTGCTCTTCCAACTGAGCTATCCGACTCCTAGCGACTTCTTCATTTCAAATTTCTTGTACATATCGAGCTCCGCCGCCCCTCTTACGGCAATTATTTTTCACTGGAGACGGGAGTTATTCATGAGTGGAATATGCTGGATATTTCCATTGTCCAATATTTTGAGTATAATGCTAGAGTACTCGTAAGATCCATTGTTTATACCACTGGATTGTTAAATACCTCTATACCCTAATTCCGGTATGCCCTTGTTAACCTCTTCTCTCTCAGAATTGTTTATAAATGGAATTTACGAGTAACTGTGTGGGGGTTTAACAAGGCCATTGACAAGCTGTATTCAACCAGTTTTACTTGGAAAATTTTCAATCATAATGGCCAAATTAATTAACTGTTTTTCCAACTGAATGAATGATGGAGTTTACGGCTTTTTTTTTTTTAATTTCAATTTATTTTCGTTCTACTGATTAGTTGAGCTGAACAAATGAGTGCAAAAACATCACTGTCGGAGTTTTTATGGACAAGTCGCTTGAGCATTAGTCTCTTATAATTGTTTTTCTCTGGTTTTGTCCGTGGTTACGGATAAACTGATGGGTTTTTACTTTAAAAAAAAAAATGTCTTTTAGACAATTTATTTCACCATAATATTAATTATTATTATTATTACATGATTTACGTACAATATTTTCTTATTCATTTTAATTTTATTTCAAACCTCTTTACGTATTCAGGGGAGAAGCTGTGAGAGGAAAAACGGGGAGAGTGATTGAGCGAGGCTGCTTAAGTTTGTATGTGAGCTGGCAGAGGAGTGGTCCGCAACGTGATCGTCCGATATCCAATTCACGGATACATTTATTATTCACAAGCACAAAATGATAGAAAGGCGGGTGTAAAGAGGGGGGGGGGGGATAGAGGGTTATGGAGGAGGCCCTCGAGAAAGTGGTGGTTATCAGATATACATCGTTGAGAGAAGCCCACTCGCTTCAATTCGGTGGGAAAATTTCGTTTGACTACCGAGTGATCGATTGCCGTTGTATATCAGCGGAACTAACTCCATTAGTGATCGCTTTTCCCACACCGCAATAGCAACGAATCTTTTTAGCCCTCATCTTGAAAAAAAAATCTAGGGATAATTTTTCTGAATTAATTCAAAAAGTTTCTTCAGTATGTATATTTTAATAATAAATAGTTGATAATATTTTAATTCATTGGAATGTACAATCCTCTTTAAATTCAGTCTATGTACACAATGTTGAGAGCATACATTTTTAAAAATTTTATCCTCAATTCATAAGAATCAAGGAGTAATGGCAAATTCTGAGAGGTAGAAATTTCATTTTTAGTTTACATTTCATCAAAGCTCTCTGGCCTTTGAGACTCTCTGATGGTTTTTATATATTTTTTTTTTTTTATCTTTTTAGTTTTTTAATTCACGTGAGAGACGAAAGGTTGAGAAATAAGAGGAAAATCTACGGAAATGCTGCACGCCAAGGTGAACATTTGGTAAGATGAAAAATGTGAGAATGTGGGAGAAACGGTTTTTGTGAAAATGAAGAGAGAGAGGGGGGGGGGGAAATGGTGGAAATTCAGGGGGAAAAGTTTTTCTAGGTAAACGGGTAAAAGAGACGCGAAACAAACGCGGATGGAATAGAAGTCGAAGGCAATTTCATGACGAGGGGTCTCAGGATGATTGGATCACCGTCCACAGACTCGATAAAGTGTATATATATGTATAGCGCCCTTGTGTCCTATTCTTTACGGTTTTTTTTAATCAATAATGTACATAGTAGCCAATTATCTGCGCAATATTGTGTAAAATAAATTTAACATTGAATCTAATTTTTATTTTTTACTTCTGAAATAATCAATTTAAAAATTTTTTCTTCACCATTTACAGTAATTTTTATTATGAATTATGGTTTCTCTTCTCATTAATTCAGAGAATTCGATCCGACACTCGAATAAGACGTTCAGATATCCCTCCCCCTATTTATCATCACAGGATGGCACTAACGAACCCATCGAGTATATCCGTAGACATTCCACACGAGGGAATACGTCGATTCCAATTTACTGATATTTTATATCATATCGTGAGACTTTTCCAAGATACTTGATTTTAAATTATGAATCTAATATGAAATTCCATCTGTCGTCCCCCATCATATATATTTGTTATTTATAATTTTTTCATAAATAACAATTTTTTTTGACGTGGATACGTCTATGGTTTCATTTTTGAGGTGTCATTTTGTGAAAAAAGTATTTATTTACTACCGCCATCTAGTAGGTGTTTCTTATACTAACGCCTCGACGATATATGGATAAATTATCGATTGGTGATTACTCAAAGTTATCGACGGTTGATAATAATCGAACTTAATTATCATGACGATAGAGGTTTCTCTATTCTTCATCCTGGTTATGCTTAAGGATATTTATAATGTTTACGAAAATAGAATTTTTTCATGGTCAAGAAAAGTTCCGATTTTTTTTTTTTTAAATGATTTTATGAGTTGATATGTGCCCAATGGCTCATGATTTCACCAAGTACTTGTATCATTCTTATGTCTGCACATAATGCTTTTTCTCACTGGTGCTTGAAAACACAGGCGATCTTCTGAAATCCACAAACATGGTAAACTTGTATACAAACTCCTCTCTCCTTGAGTCTTGTACGAGAGACGCACCGTGGGTAGACAAAAACCGTGGGTAGAAATGCTCGGCAGTTATTGTTTTCCGCTTTACGAGCGTGCTAATCTCATTTTACCACCAAACATTTATCGCCCTTGTTCGTCGTTATGTCCTTAATGTAAGTTCATCCACCAGACCGTGTAAACATAATGGATATGATAAAGTGTGTAAAAATTGTTATTTAAATTTTTTGTTATTGTTTGACTTGTATTTTCATCCAGTGATATCCACGTCTGACCATAAATGAAATTACTACTGATTTTATTTCATTCATTCTACGATTATCTTATAAATTAAATTTATGTGGTATAAATTATTCAATTAATCATGGTGAATTTCTATGATAAGAGCTCAAGATTTTATGAAGAGGTTGATATAGTGAACTTAAATTTGGAGCACTCCCAATGGGAGTTTTAAAATGATATAAATAATAATAACATTACGATACCAACAAATACATCTACAGCATGAATAAATATTCTTTATGTGGCAAGGATCGATGTGCAATGGGTTGGTAACGTATCCAAGTTTCGTATCGATGGTAGTAGAAGTTGATGGCAGTTTGGTTTCTGAATGTTTCATGCGACTACTATTCCATTACGTTTCAAGAATCCTTCATGATGAAATACCAGAGGGAGAAAAAAAAAAAAAAAAACATGAAAACCCATGAAACTTTGATTGTTTCCATGAATGCTGAATCACGGTGATTAATTTATTTATGAGATTTTATTATTTAAGAAAAAAAAACTAGTTGAGGTGTTGAAATCTCTTTCCTACTAAATTATTCACCACCTCAAGGATGATTCATTCGGTGATGTATATTTTTTTTATTCTTCACAATCTTGAAGATATATTTCAGAGGTATTCTCTTGTGATATAAAAATCCAATAATGAAAAATAATTGAGTTACTTACGCTATTATCCCACAGAACAATGCTAAATAGTATAATTGACTTGAATATGCCATCTGGATGGGATTGTATAGTTGTGCGGTTTCTCTTGGGCCTTGAGTATTACTTTTTCACTTTACTTTCATAACTGAACTGTTGAATATTAATGACATTATAACAGTGAAGTAACATTGTGTCCCTCTTATACCATCACTCTCATCTTTCTTACCTCTTACCCACCCCTCCAATCCCTCTCTTGATTCAACTCTCTTTGTCCTTACCTCTTACTTCGGTGATTTTACTTTTTGTTACGCTCAGTGGCTTCTTAACGATACGATCCTACCCACTGGCAAAATGGTAATGGTGAAATTATAAGAAAAGTCACTGTGTAAATTGTTCGAAGAAATACCCATTTATTGATACTGCATACCGAGTCACGTGCGTAACCAATTGAATTAATATCACTCAACTCTCCAATAGTGATATTATTTTACTCAATTTTATTGGCATTAATTTTTTTTCCTCCTCATTAATTATCTTAAAACGTAATTACCTCTTCACCAGATGCAATATAAAGGGCCAAAAGGGGCAATGAATTAACTGCCAGTTGGAATAAAGAGAATTGAATTGAGTTGAAAAAGGCGGATTTCATCATTCCAATGCCAGTGTCTGTATATTCTGTCTCATTCACTCTTTAAAATGGTAGTGCAAGGTGGTATGAAAAAACACTCCATCGTCTGTCTACCTCTAAAATGTAGTTTTATTACTTGGATAAAGTCTGCATCCCTTTACTTACCTCCAACTATACCAGCAGCCAGTCCAATGACTGCTTAATGTACCCCCTCATCTGGATTTATCTCAGTGGCAATCAATCGTACCTTGAGATATTCATGCTGGTTATATTTATCATCTCAGGGGTGTTTCATTCTCTTGATTAATAGTCACGTGACACTGAAATGAAAGACATTTTGATATTATTAAAATTTGACAAATTTTATTTCACAAAATTACTTATAATTAACACATACCAGAGTGTTAAATGAAGAGTAATATAGGGTATATATATACGGATTATATTGGGTGATAGGCTAATGTAATATTCATTGGAAAAACCTTCTTAATCCAATATATCTTCATCGACACAAACAGCTTTCCTATAAACCAGATTACGATGTTTATGGACTAACGATAGTCGTCTGTATTCGCTCGTTATCAGTATATTCCACAGTTTCTGGTACTTGGGGATTTGTTATCACGAGACATTGAAGACATTCACCCAGCCTCATTATGTATCTTTACTACCAAAAAAAAAAAAAAAAAAAAAACTCGTCACTCCTTGATTTTATATACCTAATCCAGCATTCATTCTTGATGACATGATACGACGTAGAAGAGGGGAGAATTGGTACAAAAGACTGGGTGCCAAATACACTTATCAAAGTATTACTGAAGGTACACGAGGGAGAGATGGCGTCAATGATGAGTCTTTCCTTGGGTGGTATAAGAGGCAATTGAGGGGTGGAGGTAGGGGTGCTGTAGAAGAGAAGAAAAATCACACAGAGAATGAAAACGCGCGGTTGAGAATGGGTTTTTTTTGGGGTGGGGGGTGACCTTCATTAAAGCCCACCTCGAGATATATCTTATCGGACATAGTGTGAGGGTCAGAAACCCCTAGGAGCTGTGGACGACCTATCGAGTCAACGAGGTGACCCTTCTTGCCATCGCCTCGTACATTCTCGTTCATCACTATATATATATCCTTTTTCATTTCATCTCTCTCTCTCTCTCTTTCTCTATTTTTTTTTCTCTCCCCTCCAATCCTCGACTCTGCACTAGCTACTCCTAGGCCAGTCCCCCTCCTCAACGTACATTTTTGCTACAAAGTACGAGGAGACCGCACAAGTCCACTCAACCACATACGAGGAGACCGAGATAACAAGGGTAAGGCCAAACACTTCTTCAGCGCTTTCCTGGTCATTATAACCGTAACGATATCGTATATGTGGTCTTCGTCATGGGTACCTCTCAGCTCTGTATAACCTCTCTAGACATAACGAGTTGCAATTTTTTTTTACTCCCCCCCCCTGAGGGTCAAAACGAGAGAATCGAATTTATTGTTACGTATTTTCTGAATATTCACAAATTTATTAGGAAATTTTAGACCATTGAATATTACACCTATGGGAGTTTCAAACTGAATGATTTTAGTGTGAATTTATCCAACATTTTCACTCAATTGCTACTTTGAAATTCTCTCCTTGTACCAGGGAATAGTTTTCTTGTGTAAAGTATTCTGGTGGATATATGCGTTTGAAGAAACTTACGGTATCCCAAAGCGTTAGGGGCTCTCCTCGGTTTTAGAAAGTAATCTCTCTTTATATACGGATAACGACGATCGATAATAATCGCTACTATACTGGATGAGATGAGAAAGAGAGAGGGGAGGGGGGGGGATACATGCTAGAGGGGGTTTGGAAACCGTTGGATGTGCTTGAAATGTGAATTGGCTTAAGCAGCTAGCCGAGTCAGCGCTTACCCATTTCAAGGCTTTTCACGTCGTCTGAAATTTCATATATCGCATTAATACGTGGATTATACGTAGAGAGAGTTATAACAGACAATTCAAGAATACTTTCTCTCTCACTCGTTCACCCAATCCTCACCTACCACTCAGTATACTTCGTTAGATAGACACGTCGTTTGCATTCGAAGGGACACGCCAACTTGCCTCATTTTCATATAAAATTCCATTGAAAAATTACTATTTTCTATCTAATCATTGTGGGGATCAATTTCATACTTGACAAGTTATTGTAATTTCAGGGGGATGAAATGATAAAATTGGTGGGAAATTGAATTGGATACGTTGATTTTATGGTTTCTGTGGAGAATTGATTGATTTATTTCGAAAGTCAGTGAACGATTGAGACAAATTAATTGTTGATAAAGTGAATTGGGAAAGGAATTGAATTAATTTAATCAATTTTACATTTATCCAGAGGAAACATGGAAATTAGGATTAAATTTGAAATGAACAAGTGGCTAGGAGCCGGATAGCTCAATTGGAAGAGCACCCGATGCATAATCGGTAGGTCCCGGGTTCAAATCCCGGTCTGGACTATCCATTTTTTCAGTAAAAATTCTTGTAAATTAATATCGAGAATTATCCTGATTCCTCTCCTACCTACTCCAAAATCCTATCCAATAATATCCTGTGACGTCACAATATGTGAAACGCTGTATAAACTCCCGTCTTATCGTATACAATTGGTTCTTTGAGAACTCTGAGAAGTATTTGTTAAGTGTGTGAACACAAGTATATGCTGGAATGGAAGTGAGAACAATGTGAGTATGTCAGTGCAATGCAAATGCAGGAATGCCTCAACGGTGGGTGGCTCAAAGCGGTACGGTGACGTGAATCGCGTGACTGCACTCCCTGTCGAAGTCTTGAGCCCACCCACCACCCTCCACCCTTCCACCGTCACTCTAGGTATCCTCTACCTCACCTGAGGGCACTCTCACGTCTTCCTTTCCTCCCACTCTTCATTCTCGAATGGGGCTATAGGGCCAATGGAGGAACGCAACACACAACTTCTTAAACCTTCCGCCTGTCAAGCAGCATGTTTATCCGGGGCAATATTTATGCCTGCGGCGTGCGACGTGGTTCCATCCACTTCTGTCATGCGGTTATTAGCCTGACTCACGCAATTTCCTGTGATGGTGTTGTTTTATAATGCGGATAAGTGGGGATGAGAGGGATTAGAGATTATTGAAAAACGATTGATTTTTAGAATGAAAAATAATTGTCATTGGGGTAAAATGGGTCCTTTTTAAGAACGTTATTGTTCTTTCTGGAGTTCGTGATAAATGGTCAAGGGTGTACCACTATTTCCGACTGAAAGAATAATATTGGTTTTACGATAGTGAAGAAATAACTCGAGTCAGGGACATGGGACAATGGTGAAAATAGAATGGGAGAGAACTGGAAGAGGAAAGTCAGAACGATGGAATTCTAAGGTGTGGTTTATTTATCAGCAATTATAAATGTCTTAGACGTTAACGTTTACTCCACTGTGGACCCCCCACGACAGAGGAGTGGCTATGGTCTAACACAGTCTGTACTTCTCTCACTCACTACCAACTTCTTCGATCTACCCACCATTCACTCCATTCCCTTCTTCGATTACTAAAGAAACATCGATCCTGCTTAATTGAACCCGCAGCCCTGAAGGCTATCGATTTCAAACTCACTCTTGCGTGACCATAGACCCACACCGTCTGTCTCTCTCATTCGTTCCAACTATTTTTTTTTCCATTTGATTTGTCATCTATTTTTTTTTTTTTCATTTCAATGTCCCCAAAGCGAAGATGAATTTTATGCCTGTCCGGTCTAACGCTGACTGGTTTCGTAAAATTAGTGAAACGTGAAACGAAGTGAACCTATTAAATGACCGGAGGCTGCACCATTGTTCAGTCAATTCGATGAACTATTGGTGAATTGATGCAAAAAGGGTTAATTCTGTCGATTCAAGTGTCATGAATGGGTTAACCTTTTTGGTTATTTCAGAATAGGGCAAGTTTATTAATTTTTTTCTTTTTTTTATGAATTAAATTATTACAAATGTTTTGAAAATTGTTAATCAATTTATCATACAAAAATATTTAATTCTTTGAGAATGTGAATAGTTTGAAATAAGAAGACTCAGCTGCGTTGAATGAAGAAAAAAGAGAGATGGCGCTGTAGGATAATTCTAACGTAATTCAAGGTCATCCGAACATTTCAGTTTTCCACTTAATTTGAACTAAATTTCATAATTTACGTAGACTTAAGAAATTGTAATAAATCGCCAGTTTTCACTTGTCAGTTAAAAATAATAAATACTAGCAAAAACTAGAATAAACGTGTATTTCGTGATGAAAATTCACACCAGCAGAAGTAAGAAGTGGGTGGAAGACAGGGTGGGGATAAACGAGTGAAGAAAATCGAGGTAAAATGAGATTTCTCGCAAGAACGAAGTCCTTTCCATCAAGACAGCGACTTCAGGCGTTGGGACGATGGTGGCGTAACACAGAATTCTGCAACTACTGCGTTTCACGGCTGGCGGCTTCGCGAAGCGTTGCAATTTTTATCTGTCCGTGGCACAATAGTATTTTGCTCTGTTCTCCGTTTCTCCTCTCCCCCCCCCCCCCCAATTCTTCCCACTTCTCGACCCTAGTGGTCCAGCTGAGAGCTTGGTACATTCAGAATTGCCACCAGGGACTGTAATAACCGACTTTCTCCAGGGCACAACTAAATTTTCCGAATCTCATTTACTTTTGTTTATTCATTTAAAGTGCTTTTCAAATGCTCGAGTTGTTTCATTTATTTCTTGATAGTGAAATAAATAAAATCTTGAATCTTAATTATTTTAGAGGTAATTGGAGTTTTATTAATTATTCACCTCTAGAGTTTTTTTTATTTAATTACCGAAATAATATCTTGAATGTTTAAAAAATTTTTAAACATTTAAGTTTTGAAAAATGTTTCAAAAAAATCATCAATCGTCCCAATTTCTCAACATCAAATGTCACTCAGGATTTCGAATAATGCAATTAAAAAATCATCAGTGAGATGATTTATTATTTATAGAATATAATCACGTTATGCTAGATATTTTCGAAGCCATTAACAGATTCATAAATATTCATCACTCATATATAAATTAAGAGCGCTAATGTTAGTATCGAGTTGAGTTTAAAATAGTTATAAAATTGTGAAATAAATATATCCTTTAGGAATAAATAGCAGATTAGGGTGACAAACTTTGAATATAATAAAGTCAATAAAATGAAATACAAATTAATTTATCCAATAGACCCAAACATCTCTTATTTATTTATGGGGTTATATTATATTTGGACCAATCCCATTGCTCGAGGGCTTTAAGTAATAATTCGTCGTCACGTGCGGGCAAACATGATCAACCCTGTATTCGATAACAGATTTCCGGTATCCTCATAACTGAGTATGGGTTAAAAAAATAATGAATAGATTGAAAGAATGAATGAATGGATTTGAGTTGTTGTTTATTCCATTTAAGCCCTTGAGAGCCTCATTCAGACCCTCAGACCCTTACAATTTTTAATTCAGACAGCACAAGATAATTACGCTTCTCCGATGTTGAATGGGGAAAATTCACAGAGAATTTTTAATATCTCTGACGAGGATCGTATTTTCTTTGAATACAATGAGAAATCTATAATCCGCAGATGAGAATATTTACTGGGCCATTTACTGTCATTCAAATAGTTGAAAAATTAAAAAATGTTCATTTCATTTTTTAAATAATTATCTAGAATTATGAATTTTCAAATATTGTTCTTGTTTTCATTAAAACTCAATCCCCAAAGTAAATTCAAATACCAAAAGGGTTGAATATCATAATCACATATTTATTTACGTTTGCATTGCGGTAAACTAAGCCCTTCATCATTGTTGCAATAGGAATTCCTGGTGAGCAAAGTGCCAACCGAGTTGGAAATGGTATTATAATAATTGTCGAGTGTGCAACCATGTAAAATGGGTCGCAAAATTGTCTAAGATTGCAAATGTAATATCGTTGTACTTTGTGAGGGGACTTGGCTTTATTATACATGAAAAAAAAAAGAATAAACTCATTCATTCATCAAAAGAAAAAAAAAAAAAGATTTTCGAGAGACAGTTGAGTGACAATATTTGTCAAACGAAAATTTTTATTTGTTTAAAATTAAATTTTACTAAATTTCAAAATGAAATAGTAATTAAATTAACTGATATAGGTTGAAACGATTTAACTCACTCAGTCAGCTGTTCTTCATTCTGAATCTGTACTTTTTCACATTTTATTTTGAGCCTTTTTTTTCAAGGCTCTGTTTCTCTGCCAGCACTCGAGCATTAACGAAAGAGTTACCGAAGTCCCGGGGGTTTGCGGTCTCTTTCTTAAGCTGGTTAACGTTCTTACTTAGCTTAACGTTCGTTAAGGGAGAAGGTTAAAGAGAAGAAAAAAAGAGTATAAAGAAGAAGGGAAAATGAAATGCTCCAGTGAGAAAGAGGAGAGAGGACCGCCGAGGGCCATCCTTCGACTCACGAAACACAAATTGCCGTCTCTCTTTATTCCCTCTGTCCTCATTTTTTGTAATCTCTTTTTTTTTTTGTCATGTTTTCTGTCGAGCTTTTTATGAATTTACCCCCTCGGTTTTTCCACTAGGTCTTTCTGAGCAAAATGAACATATGAATGAGGTAGTTGAGAATTGAATTTCATGTTTGGAATTTCAGATTTGACAAGTTGAGTTTTATTAATTCATTAATTCAAATTTTCCCGCAAAAATGATGCAATTTTTTTCATAAAAAAACTGTGTAATTATCCCCGAAACACTGTAATAAATTTGATAAAAGGATATACCAGGAGAAAAATGAGTAACAGAGTGTCAAGAAGAGAGAGAGAGAGAGAGAAAAAAAAATGGCGAATCGAACGTAAGGCGTTGGGATTGTGAGCAAGAAGAGACGATGATAGCAGGTGTAAGTGTGTTAAGGAAAAAAATTGAGGAAAAAGTACAAGAGGTAGAGTGGTATGAGAGTTTGCCGATTGAGGATGAATGCCAAAGACAGAGAGGAAAATTGTAAAAGACAGAGAAAAAAATCCATGAGAAGGAATAGTATGAAGAATGGCAGACTAAGAGACAGTTGAAAGTGATGGCGGTGGGTGGAAAATGGAGGATAGAAGATAGCCACCAAGTTGGGGTAAAAGCGCAAGGGCTGAGGAAGAGGAGAGGTTATGTCTTATAGAGGGTTGCAGGCGTTTCGAATGATTTAGCCACCGCCCGCGGGGTTAGATCTGCAATTTCGTTTGGAACATTCATGAGAAATATTCCCTCTTGCCCGAGTGACTCTGGTATATGACGTTTAAAGAATTTCCTTTGTGCAATACGTTTTATGTTTGATAAAGATTGCGCCATTTTACGAAAATTATATTTATCAGTCATTTTTATTTTTGTAGAGAAAAATATTCAATGTGAGATTTTTTTTTTTTATTTTTTCAGGATATATCCGAGTCAATTCAAACGGTGATTTTGTTGATAACTCGGTGGACGGCGATTAATCGTTTCAGGGAGAATTCTCAATTTCTCTCCCGTGACTTGAGATGGACGAGGGATGTTGCATCCAATGGGTATTCTCGTGTCTTGTATTCAGTGTTTGGAATTCTCATACCGGATCTTGTGTCGTTTGGTGACATGGGATTTTCGCTGAATAACGATGGTATTAAAGTGCATTCTGGCCCCATGAGAATGACGATGCATCGGTGGAGAAAGGTGGAAATCAATTTATAAAAAAAAAAAATGATGACTAGTTATTTCGTGTGCTGTACTCGTATAGTTGATTCTGTTTGTTAATCATTATAGGGTTAAATGGAATTTTTTTTTTTTCATCCACTGAATTATCTTCTATTCCATTGTTTAAATGAATTTTTAGTTTTAAAAATTCTCACTGGACTAATGACTGACAACAATAAACTTTTCAACAGAACAATAGAGTAACAAAATGGAAGATGTAATTATTATGTGAATTAAAATGTTACATTTTTATATCACATTTAAAGTGGATAAAGTGCTTGAATAGTAACTGTTATATTCCATTGAAAATCACCGAGTTTTCTCTTAAATTATCTGATGATCGATGAATACATACAGGTAACAATTAAAATTGATGATGAAAAATGTTCGGTGTTATAAATTCACCATAAAACAAGTGAAAATCCCATTGCACCATTGCTCATTTGGCTGAAAGCTTTTTCTACATATTCTAATTTGACAAGGTAATAACAGAGAATATGAAATCATGTATATTTCGTTCATTAAAAAAAAAAAACTATTTACATTTTTCATTAATCATAGTATTCACTCTCCGGCAATTCACGAGCCTGAATCCAATAGGATTAAAGACTTCTCCGGAAATCTACTGTTCCCCTTTTGGATTTACCAGCAATTACGTAATTGCTTGGATAGTAATTACGTAATTACAACTGTTGTCGTTAGAAACTATTCGAAATTAACAAAAATTTGAAATTTTGAAAAGTTCATATTTCAGAGGTAGAAAAAAATATCATGCAAAAAATGATGATTTCTAGGCTTTCATTTACCCCCCCCCCCCTCTCTCTTCATTTTTTCACACCTTTTTTTCACACAATTCTCACCAGTTGTCATTGTTCCCAGTATTTTTCCCTCATTCACCGTCACGACCGGATGAATCTCTCTCATGGCCCCAAGCGCTTCTCTTCCTGTACGACATCTAGGGAATTAAACCTCACCTGAATACCACCAACTGTGTCGTTTCAACATTCTACCCTAGCATCTACTGCCCTAGGTCGTTTCCTCTTCTTCCCATGAGATTAAATAAGTTCGTGTAGAAATATAAATAACCATGAAATTTTTGGAGGAAAAAAAAAGATAATATCATGACAATATAGTTTTTCAATTGTAAATCGAGTGAAAATATTTTTAAAATATTTTTAAAAATATTTTGAAAATATTTTGAAAATATTTTTGAAAATATTTTTAAAATATTTTTAAAATATTTTAAAAATATTTTTAAAAAACTGAATACTCCTAAAACTCTCTTCTAAAAGTTATTAAAATGAGGGTGAAAAAAAAAATATACACGAAAAGTTGTATCATTGAAATACACACTTGGCTAATTACCAACAAGTCCTCGCTGTAACTCCAGGTTGCTCGTTCACTCGTTTTTAGTTTGCGGTGATACTCGCAACCCTCCTCCCCACACCACTACACCACCATAAAATACCTTTTCTGGGAATATACTCTGGTAAACTGAAAAGCCAAATGCCCTTTTTTTCCCCTCATTTCAAGCAAATATTTTCTGTAAAATAACCCTCTCAAAAATCAACCTAAAAACCACAACTTCTTGGAAATGAAATGTTTTTTGAAACATTCATTTATGAGGAAAAAAAAACTGTTCATTTGGTTAATCATTTAAAATAAATAAATTGTAAAAATCTACAGAGTTAATAATCAGTCTGATGGATTCAAAGAGTAATGTTCATTTCAGTTTTATCCCTAAAATCCAATCCTTTCTAATGCATTTGGAATCGCGTACATGTATTCCCGTGTGTCACGATGAGATATATACCGATAAGTGTGAAATATTTCCCATCAAGTGGAGGTGTTCGAGTGTTTGAACATATCCAGGTGTATGTGAGGGCTCTCTACGGGGGTTTCACCAGTCAGAGAGGCTATCCCTCTCTACTTTCTTTTTTCCTCAACCTCTTGCACCCGTGGGAGCTAAAGTTTTGCTAAAACGTTTTCACGGATAAATCTTGTTTACAGATGGCCAGGCTCAGGTGATGCCCTTTACCTCCCCTCTTCATCCACCCCTCGAGGGCTTTATCCAAACATTTTCAGTGGCAGACGCTTGAAAACTTAAAAACTCGGCTAACTTTGTCTACGCGTGCCACAAAAAAACCACTGGGTTGAGTGGTAATAACAATAACAAGCGATGATAATAATAATTGTCTTCCACACTGGGCCAACTAAGAGGGCTTTTCGAGGGGTATGGTAACTAGGTAAGAGACTTAAACAGCTGTTGACAGTGGAGGACAGACCCCAAGGATTCTTCACCCATTCTCCTTTTGTGGTCTGTCTCCACTCTGTACTCATGTTGTTTACGCCATCTCGTTATGAAACATCAATGGAATTTGTGATTTTCAAGGGATTGATATTGCATTTGATAATGAAGAAAATTATTTTTATATTTTCTTTCATTTAATGAAAATTTAATTTATTAAAGTACAAATCTCAATGTCACAATAAATATTAAATTTCATCCGAGTATAATTAATCAACTAAGAGCACAAATATCGTGATTTGGTGAATATTTACGAAATTAAGAGAAAAATGATTAAAGTCACTTGTTAAATTATTTTCCCGTTGAATTATCGATCTATTGGAAAATTGGGGTGGTGAGGAAAGTCAATGGGATAGGATATATACATTATAGAGGTGTCGATGAAAAAGCGAGAGTCTGGCTCATAAATCTCTATGTATTTTCCAAATTTAGACATTAACCGTGAAACACCATGATCATCATTAATTGATGAAAAATGAAATTTTTAATAATGAAACAAAAAATACAAAAAGAGTGAAAAAAAAGGGCGGAAAAATATCTATGAGACTGAAGCACTCGCTCGTTAAGATTTAAGATTTATGAGCCATTTGCCTGCACTCTGTTTAACTCTCCATACATATTTTTTCATTCTTCATACCCCCTTTACTCGGCGATTGATGGCCAACGTGCAGCTTGACCAGCTGTCTACTCGCTGTCAACCCCTCCGCCATTCGGCTTGATTTATTTGCCACTCGAGTTATTTTTTTTTTTCACCTCCATCCTTTCCATCTGTATAAATAGAGCTATATTTGAATGCAAACGTGCGGGAGAGAGAGATGGTAATTACTTTTTCAGTTGCCTCTTCGATTAAACGTATTTGGTGCACAGAGGCAATTTCAGGGGAGACAATTGGCTTCTACCGAACTGACGATGTTGTGCCCAGTAACGAGAGGGGGGAGGAGGGGGGGGGGGTATACGATATATGAATGAAAATAGAAGAACTCACAACGAAAATTCCCCAGAAAAAATTCCCCCAAACGAAAAATCTCCTGGAAAAAGGAGATTCCAACCCGAAGATAATTCAGAAAAATTTCCAAGGGGAATTTTTCCCGGTGAAAAAATTTCATCTGTTGGATGAATATTATTTGGGTACATATGTAGGTGAATTATTTGTACATGCGATGGTCTTTTATTCGCACGTAGTGGCTGGACAATAGAGTGAGAATGGAAAAGGAGTTGAAAGCCGTATGAAAAGTGAGATAAAATCAGTTGTTAACCATTGCAATGCAGTTGTACCAAGTGGAGAATCTTCGTTTCCTATTATTTTTCTTTTACTCCCTCTGCTATTTTCATTTCGCACTGTCTCACTTTAATATTCACCTCTATCTACTAGACATATTTATTCTCACCTGTTTCAAGGGGGGGGGGGGATTGAGTTATTGGATATGTGCGCATTACACAGTTTCATTTTATCTGTAATTTTGAGGAAATTTGGAGGCTGTAAACAGTCGAATTTAATGGAATATTTCGGGGGGGTTATGGAGAATAAGATTGTTGGCGATTATATGGGAATCCCCGAGTTTGTTCGATTGGAGGAAAATGAACATTTTTTAGACGTGAGGAAACGTCTGGGTAAAATAATCATGAGGTGATTTTTTTTTTTGGAATTGAAATTGAAATTATTCACAAATATTTCGTAAAAAATGTCAATTCGTACATGAATGTCAGGTCATTCTGTTTCCTTCCAACTTCACCTCAGTAATCTCCCGCCAGTTATATCGTCCAGCTCCAGGCAAAATGGAATGTACATTGGGTATTCATCTATTGTTGCCGTCAATGATATTGAAAATCGGTTCTAGTGAATAGGAAATAGAAAGAGAGAAAAAAGCATTCGAATATGCTGACAAGTGGACACTCTGTTTACATATATTAAGTTTTTTTTTTTTTTCAACTCAAATGACTCGAATAATCAATCGACTCACGAAATATATACATCATTGAGATTGTGATAAGTCAGAGGATAGATATGTTTCGGTATAGTTCCCACCCCTGGGCCATTCCCCTCGCTAGCCCTTTCATCCGTATTAAATCGAATGCCAAGGCTTTCTCATGCATGCCAATTTCTCAGGGAAACGCTTACGAGATTTATGCTTCTCCTCGCTCCCAACATATACACTCTCGTTTAACTCTCATCTAACCCAACGCAATATCATGCTGACTCGGGGATAAAATTCAGCTGTTTAAGAAAGTATGTAAATAACTTGTGCAAACAACATTTTCTCCCTTAATTGTATGAATTTTTGAAATTTAAGATTGATGGTAGTCTGTTAATTTTTTCCTCGTTGGATTATTTTTTTAGTTTAAACTCATTACATGAGGCGAGTCATTTATTTAATCCTCAACTATAAAATATTATAAATGGACTAGCCCCTAAAATTTCACTAAAAGGTTGAAAAATTCATTTCCAACACAATTGTGAGTTAATACAAGTTTTTAGAGAGCGAATAAAATGGATAAAATTTTACTGCGTATTTTACATTTTTTTTTTCCTTCCATTTTACTGCACTTCATACGCAATTTTGCTGCATATGCGTAGTACATGCTGTCACTATGCAAAGTGGATAAAATGGGGGAGGGGTGGTAATCGGTGCTCCTGGGGCTTTTGATAAATTTAAGTCACGTAGAAAAACTATTCAATCGAGATGTACAAGAGATGGTTACGTGCTGTGGGTTTAACTGATATTGGAAACAAGGGGAGGGGGGGGGGGGGGGGGAATTGTTCTGAGAATATTTAAAATTATAAACTTCAAGATTATGTCTTTGCATCATTTTCTCATAAATTTCGAAGATTTTAAACAAATTTTTCCATCCAATACATCATCCTCAGCTATTATATTACCTCCATCTGATGCAACTGTCGATAATTCTGCAACTTTGTCCATCTTGACAGCTTTTGTACAACCTGATCCTCAACAAATGTTGAGTATCCTCAAACTCGCTGTATCCCTTTCTTCTTCGTTACTCCTTGAAAATTTCTCAACTAGAATCACTCTCAGAAGCCTTGAGAAAACAAGGAATGTAATGGGTACGGGTTTATGAACGAGATACTCACGGTTTACTTGCAATATCTATCGTCGAAAGGAGCCAGTGATCCCCAAGGATTTCAAAGTTTCGTTATAATTTCGATCCTTTGGATTTCTCTCCTATCCCTATAATACTCATCCTCGGGTATTAAATGCTGACTCACTGAGAGTGCTGAATTTAATGATCTCACCAGTGATTTATAAGAGAGGACAGAAAGTCAATTGTCATTTTCTTTTATTCTTTCAAAAATTATTGTTCAACTCTGCAAATGGCAATATTTAATTCAACAGTCACGTGACTTATCCCAGAGAAGTTATAGACTCCCTTGAGTACAGCTTTGGTTGTATCTACCTGTCATGAAATACTCACTGAACTGTAAAATTATTCAACCAAATATAGAGATTATGAGATTGTATAAAACTTCATTTGCGAAATTCGAAAAGACGATTTACATAAAATTTCCTAGAGATTTTAAATATTCACATGAACAAGCCCGAGTGAGTATTCTTCATATTTAATTGTCATAATTAATTTTTCCCTCGGATTTTACTATCACTGTTGCATGTTTAGTGCATCAGAATCAAATGCCACAACTCTCTCGCCCTCTGGGATAAGTCAATTTACATATTCTCAACAGCTGCTCAACCCACAGACCACTCTTTTCCCACCTTTGAACTGTATTTTCCTCAGTCTTCAGTCTCAACTAGTCACTTTACCATCAGCTTTCCATTCTATTCGTTTTCTCTTTATCCTCTTTTCTCTATGCATCACTGTCTATTTCTTGACGCTTCTCTGAGTACTACTGTCACTTGTACAAATATCTTAAGACATTGATAATCTTATTTCATCAAGAATGCCAGGAAATCTCTGAAATGAGAGATATTTTCACTTCATTTTCATCCAATTATAGTTTTTCAGATTCCTAAAATTAAACTATCGTAGGGTATATGTTGATTTGACGTTTTATCAAATTATATATTCAATTATAGCCCCCATACTTTTATAGAAATAGTGTAGTGATAATTGAATTAACTCATCGACTGAAGAACCGGATAAACTCGTCATTTCTTTTTTTTTTCATCTAAAAATAAGAATCTGAGTACACGGAGAGAAAAATTTTTTGGTAAAAATTATAATTCCATTTAGAAATTTATTAAAATTTAATTCTAAACAATAAAATTCTATATATTCTCCTAAATTTTCTTAATGGAATTGTAATATTTCTCAAAAATTTCTCTCCATGTATGTAAAAATAAATAAAAATCTGCAAATTTTATAATTTCAATAAAAATTGATTTCTCAAACTCTTAAAAAAAAAGAGAGTGTGCCCAGGCCACACAACATAAGTGAAACTTCTCGAAAGATCCTCGCATATTGCAAACTAGATCGATAAAACAGGACCGCATCAGATAGATAAAACAGGGCCATCACAGTTGAGCAACGTTCGTGACGCGCTCAGGTATTTCACTCCCAATAGCAGAAAAAAATGTCTGATGAAAGAAAGGGAAATAGGAGAGAGAGAGAGAGGGATCAATATATCCGTCTTGTTGATTTCGTCACTTCCGTCCCCATTTTCGTGACGATTTTTCATTTTACTACCTCCGCTAAAGAAGTTTCACTTCAAAAAATCAAATATTTCTAGTTTTGAAGCCGCACAATTCTTCCGCTGTCTCTGTTCGACCGCCAAATTGAAATCTCTCCCGTAAATCATGCCGAAACAATGGGTTTCCCCGAGGTAAGCTCGCGGTTCCTCGGCCCAGTGGCTGCTCAGCCGCATTGCGGCCGCTATTCCCAAGGTTTGAGGTACAGCATTGTGTAACACACGGTATGTTGGCATTGTCGGTATACCCTCACCCTTCTACATCGTACCATTTGGCTAGCCTCTATCTCATCGTAGCTTCAACTCGTCCAGTGCCTCCTTGTACTCCCATTTACTTTTGACTCTCACTCGCTTTTGCCCCCATGTAAACACCAAATCTCTGATTTAGGTTCACCGCATTCCGTGAGAATTCTCACTCGCCACTTTCTTATCTCTCCAACAAATTGTATCTCACATATCCTTTCATCTCTCTCAAAATAAAATTATTTTTCAAAATACACAGTAATTATCATTTCCATCATGTCACCGTAAATTTCACAATCCTCAGAGATAAAATGCTGATTTTAACGGCCACCACGTACCCTCAACACCCGTAGAGTATTGTATATGACTCTTATTTATGCTGTTCTACAATGTACATACATGTGTTGGATAAATGTAATTTGCTTTAATTTAAAACAGTCTTCATAAAATACATGCTCAAATGTCGACTTTTGATGATGGAATTTTATTGCAGATTTTTATAAATGCATATGTACAGTTTACAGAGAACTAATTGCCCACTCGAGTTATCTCATTCAGCCACGCGCAAACCTGTCTATCACAGTCCTCCAGGTGGTCATGTCGTAATTTGCAAAGCAACGTACACCATATCCACTGTTACATCTGTCTGGCTAATGGACTGGTATACGGACAATTGGTAGCATATCATCTACGTACAATCAATTATATTGAATCATCTAATGGGCATCAGTATAGAATTGATAGATATTTTCAATATTTCATAAGTTTTCAGAACAAAGTTTTTTTACGTGAATGAAACAAGAAAATTTTAGCAACCTTCTGCAGTGTAACGTCACGTACTTGAAAAAGTGTGAGAATATTTACTGGAAGGGGAGGGGTATAAGTTCTTTTTTTTGGTTAAAATTCTACATTTCATTTCTACAAGTTGTCTACGTGCAAAAGGATAAATCCAGGCATTTGAAACTACAGAAACACGTGTTCCTTCCAGATGTACTGGAAAGAATAATGGAGAAAAAATTTGAAGAAATCAATTTTTGTAGAGAAGAATTATCATTTTTCATTTTGTGGAATATCTTGAGTTCAATATGACAATGCGATTACAATGAATTCAATTGATTAAATCTGTGCTATTGAATAATGGAATTCATATGAATGTTTCCATCATTCTCATTTCATTATTTGTGGGTTATGAAATTATCGAATGGTATATAACCAATATCATCAATAGATAATTAATGCAAGAGTTCACTCCGAGGTAGAAATTCATCAGATATTTATAATCTTGTGGTGAACTGGTGAATTTTGCCAAAAATATCATTAAAAAAAATTTGATAAAATCAATAACATCTCGAGGCATGAATTAGAATAATTATTCATCACTGAATTATTGATAATTCTCTCTGAATTTTATGACAAGTCAGTGGAAATTGTGATTGACATTTTAAATATAATATTCAATGAAATTGAAAAAAATGCATTGACGTTGATTCTTCTTTCAATAATCCATTATCATCGGTTTAAAAATGTAATATTAAAGGGAAAAGTCTGGCTTATTATAAACTTTATCCTTGGTAGATTGGAACAATGCCTGGATCACAATGGTCAAACCAAAGCCGATTATAAACTAGTGCAATTAATTGCCAGTGGGCGTACAATGACTTTATATTGAGAAATACGTTATGCAAGAGGTATACGAAGATGCTGAGGGTAATTGGTATACCGAGAAATGTCGGTGTTCATCCACAACAACTTTTGGAATTTCTCAAGATTCTCGTGCTAATATCTATCAGCATTTATAAGAGGAATTGAGGAATATTTCTAATAATATCGTGAGCTAGCAGAGTCATCTGATACTGACAATTGCATCGAAACGATCAATGAGCACTGATTAAATAAATTAAAAATGGCGAGTTTAAAGTTGTTGACCTTATTCCAACATTAGACATCACTGTCTCTGAGAAACAAGAAGCAGTAGTGATATCACCTTGCAATGTCCGAGTGTTACCTTTGTCGCCTCGTTAAAACTAAATGGAGCTAGCTGACTCTCTACAGAAACTCTCGGGTATTAGCTTTTGCACCATTGCTGTCTACATCAAAACCAACGAGGGCAAAATCAGAGAGACGCGTTGGAGTTGAAGGAAGTTGCTCTCTCATTCATCTTCTCTATTTCATTAACATAAACATCAGTCCTTGGAAACAAAGAAAATTTGGTATTTCACATAATTTCAGTTGAATTTGTTCAATTAATTAACAACTTTGTGCCTTCAATTATCGAAAAAAAAAAAAACGATAACTGATATAAATTTTCTCTACTCACCATTTCCAAATATCTCAGAGAGATAAAATGGTCGAATTGTGGGGAAAATGGCGCCTTATCAGCAAACTCACGTCATCAGAGAGAAATCAGAAGTTTATCGCTTGAGAAAGTTTTCAGTAGACCGTATAATGCTGATGGCTGAGCTCTCATCACCTGTAAATATATCGATTAAATATCTTGATTCTTGATAATTGGATTATATATCAGCAATTGTTTATTTTCCCCACTAACGTGGGTCCACCTTCACGTAGAGGTTTATAGTGGCCTCTGGCAAAATTTGTCCAGAGTATATCCTCCACCTCTGATACTCGTTTCGAAAACCAATTTATCTGGGACTAGGATACAAATGTCAAAGCAGTACACTGAGATAATGGCAGTGTGGTCAGGTTGGATGGGTGTACAGAAGCATTTGTTGTCATAAGCTAGAATCTTACGTTGATACAAATAGGTTTCACGGTCTCTAACCAATGCCTCGGAGGATCTTTCGTAGGAAGCACGTCTCTGCAACTATTTGCCTGGTTCTATTCACGAGTTAATCAATACTACAAAATTACGTGAGTATATATCACTGAATAGACGGTATATTTAACGTTAATGTACGTGAAATGGGTATACCAGCTCTCTAAGAAGCTGAAAAAAAAAAATTAAAATTTTTTGGGATTTAAACCCACTTCTCTGGATTACCTCAATTTTCATCAAATTTAAGTTCTTTTCTGTTCAAAAACATATCATCAATTGAGTTTAGTAAAACTCGTGAAATGGGGAAAATGTGAACAATAAAATCGTTACGTCTTTTCTATCAAGAAGAGATTGCTTATGCAAATCTGTTACAGTTTTCAAGTTTTTTTTTTTCTAAAAAAGTTGAAATTGTAAATCCTTGCATTTCACCACAAATTCCACATTTCATGGCGGCCCGTTTTCGCATTTGTTGAAAATTGAATTACCGTGTCCCTTGTAATGCCAAGATAGTAAAAAAAAAAAGGCATCTGAGGACTTTGGATTATCCTCAGTAGAAACGAAAATGTGGAAATTCTTCGTTTTTTCCTGTAGTCAAGCCGGTAGACTGTTTCCAATGCAAATTTTTGTGGCAAATAAGAGAGAGAGGAGAATGAGTGAGTTTTTAGGGAGACGGCAAAGCCATTTGCCCCCCCTATCTCAGTCCGACTATTTGGTGATTCTGAAACTTCAAGGAATAGGCTGAGGCAGACTGTTGGCGTGGAAATGGTCGCGAGTTGCTGTACAATTTCACGCTTTCAGCGTACTCATTCGCTCCATCGGACACCCCAGAAGAGTTATTACCCAATAAGTCCAAGCTAGAATTTTTTTTTAATTCACTCCATTGTTAATGCCAATTCATCCTGTTCATTATATTCAATTCACTTGAACATTTGTTGAAACTAATAAATCTAAAAGTTGACAAAAAAATTAAAAAAAAAAATTTCAACATATTCCTAGTACCAAATGGAGTCCTTCACTTGCTCTGAAAAGCCAGCAGTTGCACAAGAGTTGCCCTTACTAATTTTAAACTGCCACCGACACACGATCACGTACCACAAAAACTTTTTCCCACCATCAGTTTGAAATTTTATATACCGAATTGTATGGTATACAGTTGAGTTGTAAAGGGGTACCTTGTGAGCCATTCTGTGATCGTGATGTCCGTTGAAACTGACCGCAGGAGAGAAATTCAGTTAATCGATGGAAATTGGTGTGGATCGGAGAAGCAGTACGTGGACAAAGGAGCTCCCGGGTATATACCTAAACTGAGAATACATTGTACAGAGTAAGGAAAAGAGAACGCAATTATGGTAGCTGTGACGTTGCGTTAGAGAAGCGAGGATACAAGTTGAGAAGGGTGTTTCTAGGTGGATGGTACAGTTTATACGTCTAGCTGGGCGATTTTAACAAAGTTGGAGTAGTTGAGTGTGAAGATGAGTCACGTGTAGAGAAAACTTTCTCCTCTAGTGGCCTGTGGTCATCGTTATCCAACGGCCATTTTATGTTACGTAATGTTACATCTTGTTTTACATTCATGAGTGTAGCAACAAGCCAAAAGACATCTCGTGTGAAGTATCGAATCACCTATGGGACAAGCATCCACTAGACATGTCATTCGTTGCCAAATGTTGGCTCTTGCCAAATTTATATTGTAGTGTTGAAATTCTAGTGTTCCATTGGTTGTTTAAGGCATTCAATGAATACTCACAAATCATTCTGATTCATTTGCTTGAGCAAGGAATATTCCCTCCAAGATTCAGTTCAAGGTCACACCTGATACCTAATACCTATCATCAAGACTCTATCACCCAGTAGAAATCTGTATTACGTGCTGAAGTATTCGTAACACACGCATGTGAAACTCCCTCTCTGTATACATCAATATACCGTGTGTGCTGTATGTGCAAATCACGTACCTAATCTAGCAAACTGACACGGAAAAGTGGAAACGAATCGAGGCTATTTGGTACCCAGCGCAGTGTGATCGAGATCGCACATTTGCTCGTGATATTCGTGAGGCTCCCATAATGAGCTCAAGATTGGAACGGGTAAAAAAAAACTTTAATCAAGAAACTGAAAATATTACTTTGCTGGAGATCGATAGGGTTACAATCATTCTTAGCCACGGTCTATTTACTACTAACGGTGAATTGATTTGCTAGAGGTGGATTGGCATTGCTGATGAACATTCTGATGATATCTTTATCGATTCTATCGGCACTTTTGTTTCTTACTCAATTATATTTTCAATTATGTTTGATTGAAGGAAATAATTACTTGGAATTATTGGAGTGAAGATAATTTTTGATACTTTTTATATCTATTTTTCGTGATAATATTCAACAGGAATATTATCACCGGAATTCGTCTATAAATATCAAAAGTTATTTTTGTACGTTTTTTTTATCCTTCGTTTCACACTGGTAAATATCCATGCATATTTGACCATTTTCTCCTGTAATGGAGGAGAAAGTAGGGGCTAAAATGAAAACTGATTTGCCTCGTAACGCCGTTTTATTTCATCCCTAAGGATCACGCCAAACGGCACTCTACATATCTCCCTTTTTCTCCTTCGTATCCCTCGAAAAAAAAACCTTCGGGTATAAGGGGCGAAGCATATTTTCAATTTTTTACTTTTTTTTATTTTCATCCTCCCTCTCTCATGAAAATTGGTGACTGGCGTGGGATGGGATTAGTCCTCATCAATTACTGTCTAATAGTGATTTTCTCGCGCTAAATCACGATAGTAGTAATTATTCAATAGGGTCAACTTTTTTTCAATACTCATCTTGAAATAAAACAGTTTCGTGCAAATATAGAGAGTGACATTTATTATGCAGTTTCTCAGTTTTATTTTGAGGAACGGAAGTCAGTAATTTATTTCTCAGGAAGGGGATAATTAAGTTGACGATTTGGTAATAAATTTTTTGATTTTCAAGAAAAAAAAAGAAAGCTCAAACTCTGTTGATATTACATGTCAAAAAATAGGTATAAAATGACTCGCTATATAATAGAAACGATACTGAAATCCTCGTCCTCTCCTCTGGCATTACTCCGGATGATCTGTCAGATTCCGATCACGTATGTCCCGTTGTGTCGATCCGCCGCAAACGAGGCACTGCCAAAAAAAAAATGATGAAAAATACTATGTATATATCCTACAGATACACTCGCGGGATTGTATACAGTGCATCGATTTTAAACTTTCACATAGAAAAGAAAAAAAAAATGAACGCGAAATGGAGGAAAAAAAAAGGAGTAACAAAATCTTAAGGATGAGAATCTTCAACAAGCTGTCGTCACGGATTCATCCCATAAAAACCGAATGGTAGGACGTTTTATCTCAAGAAATACTCGGTGCAATTTCCTACGAGATATTTCCAGCCCCCTTCTCTATCGAGGAAGGGCCATTATTATTTCCGCAGGTATTATTCACGATGCGCATCTGCAGTGAAGGCTCTACGCTATTTCTATGCCTGCTTCTTTTCCCATCGATTATTGAATTCCACCACTGAACATGACGACGAATCCCTTCTCTGCATATTTCTCCTATTGTACATTCTTTCTACATTCGTGAATATGTCCATGTATTATTTTTTATTATGATTTTAGTCCACTTGTTCCGGATTTCCTACCATTCCATACTACCGAGAGAAAAAATATCGATAGATTTAAGCAGTCGTTAAGTACTGGATTTATACTATACGTGAATTTATAAACTGTCAATGGATATAAAAAAATGTGAATTTTTTAACTATTAACGCCTAAAAAGAAAAAAAACCTTAATTTGAGCTTGCCGATCTTAATTTGAGATTTTTGAAAAGCTTAAATTGAGCTTTTCGAAAATCTCAATTTGAAGACATTGAAAAGCTCGATTTGAAATTTTCAAAAATCTCACATTGAGACTTTTGGAAAGCCCGATTTAAATTTTATGAAACTCTCAAATTGAGACTTTCGAAAAGCTCAATTTAAGCTTTTCAGTATCTTCGAATTGAACGTCCAATTGTTAAATGAAGATTCAAAAATCTCAAATTAAAGTTTTCATAAAGCTTAAATTGAGCTTTTCGAAAATCTTAATTTAAAGACATTGAGCTCAATTTGAGATTTTCAGAAATTAAAACTAAATTTAAACTTTATGAAACTCTCAAATTGAAGACATTGAAAAGCTCAATTTGAGCTTTCCAGTGCTCAATTTGAGATTTTCAAAAACTAAAACTAAATTTAAACTTTATGAAAATCTTAAATTGAAACTTTCGAAACGTTCAATGAAAGCTCCATGAAAATCTTAAATTGAGCTTTTTAAAAGCTCAAATTGAGCTTTTGTTAAGTTCTCAATTCAACTTTTTTGTTTTTTAGATATTGTTATGACCGATTAATAAATGATAATTTTCATTATCTTTATCACTGAATTCACTCATCTCGGGATTTATCAGTGTGAAGATGGTGACTATGACGCTGATGATGGCGGAGAGGACATGTGAGATGTACAGAATAGTATGTCTTCAGGAGGCGCATGCGAACAAACCGAGTTTGTGAGTACGGCACGACTGGTACTACTGTAAAACCGTCCACCGAGTGGGGAGAGAATTTGGTACGGGATAAACGCGCGTGGGCATGAGGTTTTCTACCTCTGCATACAAGGGTTTATGCCAGTCCGCACCGAGATACCGGAGCGAAGTGTCATTGTTGTATCGTGGTGTTACAAGTTCTTAGATGGATGTCGCCGATTCACAATATTATTATTGTACTTCACGTCGTTACGGCCGTCCAATTCATCGTGGAAGGTTAGTGATTATAATCCAATCGGTGTTATCGTGATGATGAATAATAATAATCACTTATTTCGTTGATTATTTGATGGACATTGAGTTATTTAATTATCAAAATGTGTAGAAATATCACGGCAAACTGGAAATAAACTATTCATTGATCGTTACCAATCGTTTCACCCTGTGAATTCATCCCGTTGACAAATCCCTGACAAAATAGACGAGTTTGGCATTTGAGTGACACTTTTCACTAGTCTCTTTTAACGAGAATCACATCGATCTTTCGAAAGAAACTTTTGATCCTAAAAGGATCATCCGGGGCTTGTACCTCCACTCTTCAGTCTACAACGATTCGATTATGCATTGATACCTCGATACATTATTTATAGTATCGTTGAAGAGGAGCTTTAGAATTTCGACATAGACAATTCAATGAATTTTTTTTCCCTTTTTTTCTTTTATAAATAAAATCCTTTTGTTTAAATTATCGAGTGGACTCTCTACTCTTGTCAGTTTGGAATTCAATGAAAAATATGTCAATAATAGAATGCACTATTTCTATTGGAAATCTTTCGGGAAATTCCAGATTAAATTATCTCGAATGATCGATTCTGAATTATTGCAATTGTCATACCGGGATATGAATTATTTCCATGTATCTTTCCATGATAAAGGGATAAATTTGAGGTACTGAACAGTCCAATATTTCCATTAATATCTAGATTCATGTCAGTGAACATTGAATCATCATCTATAATCGATCATTACGAAAGAGTCATATTTTCTATTTCGACGAGAATACCTAATTAGTGGTATGATTGACTGATTGACGCCCATCATTTTGATTCTAACACTCAAATTATAGTTCTGATAAATTGATGAACATATTGAATTACCACTGAACGTAATTTCCATCAAGATGAATCCTCTTCAGAAGCATAAATTCTTCAACAATCACTTCAAACGAATAAATCAACCATAGAAATCATGGGAATTATATACTCCAGCACTTGGAGTCAAAATTATTCACCAAGACTTTTGTACTTCTGTAATAATAGTTTATAAGTAGTTTACACACTAAACGCAAAATATTGAACTCAAATAGAGTCTCGAAATACCGAGCAAACGGTACTTAAGACTACGTGATATTTGCTGGAGTTATTAGACTCCAGTAAATTGATTTACACTTGCTGGATAACCTCGATATCCAACTGCAAATACTTGATTCCTATGAATTAATCATTCCCCAGAAAAGTCTAGGATTTTAAAAAAAGAAAATAGTTGATGAATTCACTCTCTGTCATTGTCAAAGGTACAACGTCCATCTGATTATGCAAATGTTTGTGGCCAAGGCTTCTAGTTTCCACTTTGATTCCTCCTATCGTCTCGGACGTATACAAACGGTGGACAAACGGCGCACGACATACCATACATTAGCCCACAATTGAACCCCAGAAGTATTGAACTTTGCACTGTTGGAGGCTAATTCATGGTATTGGGATTAAGGGAATAAAATACACCAATGGCTGAAGTAGAAAACCAATAGAATATATTCCTTGTTCAGGCATTTTAGAATGCTCATGGACCCAAGTGCTCCAGCAGTGTCTTATTTTTTTTTTCATGAACATCCTGGTGGATAAAATATTACGATGAATCTGGGGTGAAACCAAAAATAGAGGAGAAATTTCGGAAAACCCAAGGGACAACGACTTTTTATTGTCTAGTTGACAAAAAACAAACAAGTCTAATAAAATTCCCTGGACATGGTGAAGAGAGAGAGAGAGAGAGAGAGGATAGCAGACTGAAATAACCCATTGACCACTCTCTCAGCTATTTGTTACGAAAGATTACGTCAGCCATAAATGTGGCTCACCGGACACTATCACTCGCTCCAGCGTAAATCGTCGTTGAGTATATGTTACAAACTTTCGATATAATACATAGAAAAGAGTGTAAATCTTGGTTGATGTATTGAAAGTTTTCTCCAGTGATGCTTGGAGATTGTGCTAAAGCTCTTGGAAAAGTCCTATGGTGATTTGAATCCTGGAAAAATATTGAAATTCTTCAAAATTCTGATGATATTCTCATCTACCGGTGGATCAAACAGATTCATTTACCTGGATTCACTCTCATTACGGGGCGCTAGTCATTTCCAATGACATCATTCACTTGGTTATTCCCGCAATACCTCTCAGAGGAGACTATAATGATGGTTTGATTTCTGAAATCCCAGAATAATTAGTCCTCCAGCATTCACTAATGAAACTGAGACCCCTTTGACGGAACCATTGTCTTCATACTCCTACCTCTGACCTACCAAAACCCTCTGCATGCTTCGTAATAACCTCAGACCTGTATTATCACTAGGATTTGAATTCAATTGACTTGGAGAGTTATAACTCGCTGGTCGATAACTAGTTGTTATGATTATGATGAAAATAGGTGGAAGGATTTGAGGCTGGCAGGGAAAAGGAGCCATTGTCATGCTGTGAGCATTAATCTCAAATTTCAAAAATTTCACTCATACTCTTGAGCAAAAAAAAAAAAATCTGCAGGAATATACAGAGTGTCATCGCGGTCAGACCCACTCCACGAGTACCCAAAACCACGAAGGGACGTGTATTCGCTCTCACCGCTAAAACATAACCCCTCTTCCTCTGGTGTCCCCTTCGTGCTATGAAGCCTTACTCACACCGTGTTCACTGTGCCAGATTGTGCTAATTAATGCTAATTGTACGTACTAATAAATAACAGCATGAATAAACATATTTAGCATACAGCGGATGAGTAGGGGGTGGTGAGGACACTCTCACGTGTACCATATCGCTTGGAATATCCCGTAAATATATTGGTTGTCTATTCCGGGGGTTTGGTATTTGGTATTGCGTGACATATACAATGTAAATTGGTAGATGAGAAATTGAAATATTCATTGATACTCGGTGCAATCAGTGAATATATTGTTCATATAATTTTTTTTTTAATATTCCCAAGATGTTGGGGAAAAAAATTGATTGATGAATTATTGAAATATTAGGTATTTTGGTAGCCGTTAGAATATAATTTTATAGACTGTCGATGATATTAATATTTCAGAGGGTTGGTAATTGTTTGTGAATGAATTTTCCAATATATTCCTCCACCAATTTTCAACCCTAGGCGTATTTTCATTACTGGACATTGTGTTACTAGCACTAACCAAAGCCAACACGTTCACCAAAGGTCTAAACCAGGCCAGACGGCGCGACCACCTATATTCCCCTCTCTCTCTCTCTCTCTCTTTTCATCCTTTCACGTGTCGCTTGATTTTCAGCCTCGAAAATGTGGAATTTTAATTCAGCAAAAACCAGTTTCATACTGCAGTTGTGCCAACGCAATGCGCCAGTCAAATTTTTCCAATTATTATTGTTATTGCTGATGATTTTTTTTTTTTTTTGTGAGATTTATGGATAATGGGATGTGTGTAATTGTCATTGGGTGTGTTTATTCTCCGGTGCATTATCGTTATGGTTGTGTTAATTTTCTAGGGTTTGAGAGAGAGAGAATTGAGTGATTGAGTGGTCAGGCATAAGTAGAACAAGTCACGCTTTATGCAGACACGGTCAATAATCATTATTCATTTGATATTTATCATGTTTTCATTAATGAATAAAAGTTGTAAATTTTGATAAATTTTATCTTAATATCGTAATAAAAATAATAGCTTCATTGTCCTGATATTTTGTGGAATTTTCATTGAAAACATTTTCATCTGTAATTCCTCTGTACTACAACATATTCACCATTTCTTTAATGAAAAAATAATGAAAATGTTATAGGTGAAAGTCATTATTAAATTAACCCAATTAATTTTTTAAATTCATGAAAATTAACTGATAAATATGTTGAAGTACAGAGGAATTACAGATGAAAATGTTTTCAATGAAAATTCCACTAAATATCAGGACAATGAAGCTGTTATTTTGGTGCCCGGAGTTAATTTCCCCGGAAAAAATTTCTCCTAACAACAATTTCTCGGAAAAAAATTTATGTATAACTTTCAAGAATTAGTTATTTTTCAGTGATTAAGTCGAGGAGGTGGGGAGAACCATAACGCACCCGTAGTTACGACACCCCACGGGTAGTTTTTGGTGGTGGGGAATTTTTTCCGGGGAAATTTTTTCTGGTGGAATTTTGAACGGCGAAATAAACTCCTAGCACCAAAAAAATTAAACCTCAAAAATTGAGAGAATCACATAGATGAAAATTTAATAACTCATCAGTGCAATTTTCTAGCCAATAAATCTTCATAATCCTTGACAAAAATAGTCATGAATAATATCCCAATCATTTTTCCAACAATATCCAATATTTTGCAACTACTACGATAACGCATCGCGATAGTTTTTTATCTTTATTACACCTTGGGTCACGGGGTGGGAAAATCCTGGTGTGCAACAGTGTGACTCCACCTTATGAACTTTCTCACAGCCAAGGAGAGAGACCGCTCAAGCAATTAGCACAATACCGCGATATCACAGAAAAGAAGATAACTACACAAGTGGTTAAATTCTCAACAGAATTAATCCTGTCGCATTATATTTCCCAAGTGTTGGATACCTATACAGTCCCTACATATCTCCAAAATCAATACTCCAGTATTTGTGAATGGATCAAACGAAATAGTGTATTCAGCAAACTCTCCTCTGAAAAACTACCAAAAGAGATAGCAGACAAAAGGGTAAAGCTTTGCATCCGTAACGCCCCAAGGATTTCGCAACTGGAATCGTAAAAGGGGTTTTCCACCGAGAGATAGATAGAGAGAGAGAGGGTACCAGGGTCGAAGTGGTATATGGTTAAGGTGGTAATGGTAGTGGTACCATTGGTCCCTGAATCTAGTAATACTGGATTTTCCAGAGGTGGAGATGGGTTAGACATGGGGCGACGTAGGGGGGGAAGTGTTGCCTGAAGTTGGTCGGTAGGAATAGCACTGGCATTAATCCAAAATAGGTAAGAGCATCGGACCTAGGGGCTCAGTGGTGGGGGAGGGATAAAAACAGAAGGGTACAGGACTAAGGGGAGTGAGGATAATGCGCCCACGATAAAACTAAGCTGGCTAACACCCGGATAAAAAGGAGACCTGGCAGTGTCACCAAATTGCTAGAATATTTTGCACCACTCGGCTGACCTTCCACCCCTCTCACTCTTTTACACCTTGAAGGCACTCCAATAGAGAAACTAGACCGCTTGACCGCAGGTTCCGTGGGCATTGCTAGTGTGATAAAGTTCCGATTTAAGGCAACCCTCTCCATTTAACCTCACCCAGCCATTGTTAGAATGTCTCTCTCATACGTATGAAAACACTCGACTCCTCTCTCCGTTACGATGGAAAAACATATTCTGGAGGATTGCTGTATTTCACTGGTTACTTCCAGCCCTCATCCCATATATTCTCAACATAAATTCCGGGAGAATATACATGTTTCGTTAGTGTATAAAATGTACTATTTTTGGATTAATGAATAAATCCAGTGACTTGACTGATGCACTACCGTCTCTCTCTCTCGATATTTCAAGCAATTCAATTTCTACATGAATTGTTTTTTTGTCAATTGATATGACGCATAAAGTAAAATACAGTGTGACTACTGCGCAGTGACCCATAAAAATAATAAAGCCTGGAATATTGTGGTGTATGCCGAGTTAATCTGTACAATAGATATAGGGGTCCAGAGCCAGCATAGAGTTCTCAGTAGAAATAGGGGTAAGGCGATTTGTCACGATTTCGTGGTTAACGGCTGGGTACCAGTCACTGGGGTTTGGTGGTTATCTACGGGTACCCCTCCCCCACATACACCACCCCCTCTCTTGAAAATTGTCGAGTTGCACGGGGTTAAGGGTTAATTACACGCTACCGCGTAACGCGTTTGGTATATCTCCCTCTCGATCCCCTACCCCTTTCCCCTCTTCTACTTTCTATATATAAAGGGTTAAACTTTGGACACCATTGATTTGTGGTGAGTTACCACCCTACTGAGAGTGGAGCAAGTATAGGAGGTGGATAGAGAAGAGAGAGTGTGAGTCAACCACTTTCCCGCGCTTGTGAGATTGCGCTTGTGATCCAGAAACTTACTTGGAGGGTAAGCGAGTCCTTTCTCATGCATGTATTGTACATGAAGATGGTCTAGACCAGAGACTACAGGAATCGTGGTATTGTAGAGTACAAGTTGGTGGGAGGGCGAGGGAGGAGGGGTAGGTAGAAATGATGAGGTTTGTAGCATCGTAACAACTTGGTTGCAGCATTATCAAAAGCAGAAGAACATCTCTCTCTCTGATGTTCCATACTCTTCAGGGTATTAAGATGAGACACATACTGCACTATGAAAATTTTCACTTGTATATTGTGTAAATACGATAATACAAAATACCTCAGAGTTGTGTATCCCTCACTCGACTCTATATTTTTCACTCTCTCTCTCTGTCTTTTCCTTCGCATTTTGAAAAGAGAGGATCAATCGTGTAAACGTGAATACGAGAAATTCACTGGATATATCCCCGTTTTCACTCTGTGACGTGTATATTGAGTGGATAGAGATACTGAATCACGGATTCATTTCACGATACTGCGGATAGTGGATACCTCGCAAGTTTCACAAACTAGAAACTGCCCGTGGGTATTTTCCAGTAACTTGGCATTTACCAATTTGTTTCCAAGGTATTTCGGATGACTCAGGTTTTATTCGATAGGATATTTTCTTTATTTTTTTAAGGTTTTTAGGGGGGAGAGGTACGTGCTGCAGTAAATCATAGGAAAATCCAATTATACTTGAATTTGATTAATCTACAGTTTATTCAGTATGAAGCACTTGATGTATAACCTCAAAATTTAGGGTAATTGAAGGTTTTTGAAAGTAAAAAAAAATATATATATATATTTTAAATTGGGAATTCTTTTTCTTCGAGGAGGAGAAGTAATGCTCCAACAAATCCGGATTTCGATGGTCTTGGGAAGGAAGCGGGTAACCACAAAATTGATAGTGGCAGGTAGAACAGACAGGAGTTGGCACAGTAGTAAAATAAAAAAGTAGAGAGGTAGAGAGCGATCAATATTGACGAAAAAAAAGAAAGAGAGGGGGATGAGGGAGGTGTGGAGGAGTGAAAGAGTGAAACAGATTTGTATATATGCGTTCAAGTGACATTGGTGGTAGTACGTGCGAGGTTGAGGTGGATGGGTGGGAACAAGTGGGTGCACGATAGTGCAATCTTCCGGCGGTGTCGCGTTTTCCGGGTGAACGATTTTGCACAGCTACTTGTACCCCATCCTACCTCTCCTACCGTCATTCAGGATAAATTTTCTTGGTCCTTTACTCACTCTGTGCAACTGCCACGTGTTCATCCTTATGAAGATGTTGTTTGGACAAAGATCTCTGGATGAATTATCAACGTAATCAGTATTCTTGTATTATTTATCGAGGTTCAATGAACTCTCACGGTGCAACGGCTTTCAGTTTTCACAATGTCCTGATGACTGCGTCAATACCACCTGGAATATTTGAATCAATAATGAATTGTGAAAATAATTGATAACAGACATTAACAAAAACACTGGGATAGTGAACACTCGGTTTATTCCATGGCACTTGTACTATTTATATTCAGCCATTTCAAATAGCTATTCTACAATCTGTATTTGGCTCTCTCTCGTGGCTGCAAATCTCTTGAGCTCAAACTGATCGGTAGGAGAATTTTGGTGAATTTCCTGCTGAAACAGCTGGACGATTTACGTGAAATTGTGCAAAATTTATATGTTTAAATTACAATTCTCTCTTGTTATAATTTCATCATGAATTTTAGATTAAACATGTACATCAGTGATTATGGTTTAAATTGGGACAACTAGTGATGATAAAGTGAAATCGACTCAAGTCATTTCACACTCAATTTGTCTCAGATAAACTTATTTTGTTGAAAGATAAAGTTCAAAACTTGAATATCCAAGGGCATTTTCATCACTTCCATTTGTCCCAGAGTTATGGAATCTACCAAAAACTCAATTTTATTTTTCGATGGAAAATTAATCCACAGGAGGTATAAAATTGCTGGGAGAGAAAAATGGAGATGAAGGAAGTGATGGGTAATCGTCCGTGACATTTTCAATGAAGAAGCGTTTAAGAAGTTGAGAAGTCGTTAGTTCAGGTCCGGTCGGCACATCGTGGCGTCCACTCAATAGAATGAGAGTGAGGGAGACCAGTGTTCCTCTGTAGTAGAGAAGACTGAGAAAAAAAAAAGGAAAAAGTGCTGTTAAAGTTCTGCAGCCTGGGGGGGGGGGGGAGGGAGGGCTATCTAACAAGGTGAATTTCAAGAGGTGAGGTGAATGGAAGAGAAAAGAGAGTGAGAGAAGGAAAAGGGCTATCATGTTCGAGAACTCGAGGAGGATTGAGTTGGAATCCTGTCTTAATGGGGACGTCATTCTGGATAAATTGGTGGGTATCGTTGTGACGAGGGGACAAGTTACCAGAAGGACCTGCATGACTACGTGATGTGAATTTAGTTATGTACCTGAATATCGTCTTCTGACGAGTCGTTATGGGGAAAGTCCTCTGCAACCAAAACCTCGTAAGACCTTGTCCGTAATGAGAAACGATCCTCACTGATGATGGTGCAACTGAGGAAAAAGCTGGATGTCTCATCAGTTGAGTCAGGCAACTGAAAAAAAAAAAAGAAGAAAATTCAATACCGAGGGCACACAAAAAGAGGGAACAAAGCATATTCGATACAGCTATTCTCAGGCAATTTAACTTTACACCACATTTGACTTGTTGGATATGAAGGGTCAATTCATCTCAATACGAAATAGCTTTCGATATGGAAATTTTCATGGAAGGTAGCAATTCTATATTCACGAAATAGGTTCTTAGTTGAAATTGGTAAACATAGCATTCAGAGAAATTGAAAATCAATAGGTTCTCCAGGAAAAAATTTTTAGCAACGATGCAGATTATTCAGAATGTACAATACTACCGATTCTGGGTAACTAGAGAGGGGGGAAATGTGAGTAGTGCACAGTGGTTAAATGTGCGAGTTGAGCCGTTTGTTCAAGATCACATTCGCCGTGTCAATATAAATGTAAATGTCATTGTGTGTAAGAGAGGGGGGGTTAGATGAGTGGAGGGGAAATGGGAATATCGTACAAAGCCATGCTGCATACATAGAAATTCCCAGGAGTACGATTGAACACAGCGAATATTGCGGATGGCCGTGTGGGACTCAAGCCGCAATTGAATCGTCCCACGGATTGGAAAACCTAGATATACTCGAGTATTAAACTTTTATTTTTAAAAATTGAGAATGAAAATGTCAGGGTAGTGAGTCATATCTCCAGTGAATTTTGAGAAATTATGAGTATGTATATCAACTTTTTCTTGAAACTCTCATCATCAAAAAAAAAAAGTTGAATTGAGATTTTTAAATTTTTAAATTGAGAAATATGAAAAAGCTCAATTTGACCGTTTGAAAAGCTCAATTTAAGATTTTCATGAAGCTTTAATTGAACGTTTCGAAAGTGTCGATTTGAGATTTCCATGAAGCTTAAATTGAGCTTTTCAAAAGTCAATCTGAGAATTTCGAAAAGCTCAATTTAAGCTTTTTGAAAAATTTAATTTGAGATTTTTGAGACTTGAATGGAGATTGTTGAATCTTAATTCAACAATTGAAAGTTCAGTTTAAAGATACCGGAAAGCTTAAATTGAGCTTTTCAAAAGTCTCAATTTGATATTTTCGAAAAGCTTAAATTGAGCTTTTCAAATGTCTTAATATAAGATTTTTTAAAATCTCCAATTGAGCTTTTTAATGTCTTTAAATAACATTTTTTAAAAGCTCAATTTAAGCTTTTCGAAAATTTCAAATTGAGATCGAAAAGATCGAATGAAGATTTTTTTTTTTAGTCTATGATTAACGACAAAATATCAATGAAAATCTCGCCAATATGTACATTTATTCTGCGTAGATTATTTAAATTCCAATTGTACCAATTTCACGTGAACCTGAGGACCAGTTGGGGTTCCCCCATTTCATTCTACAGTACTTTGGATATACCGTTTGTCTGTCGTCTGTTCTTTTATTATTACGATTCTCTCCTTTCATCCTCTCTCGTATTATACTTTACAGTCTTATATTCCTTCTCTCGGTTCCTCCATTTGCCCTCAAGCCACTGCTCTCTCTCTCTCTCTCTCTCCCTAGCAAAATTTAAAACTCCATTTTGGAAGAGAGGCCGGAAGGAGAGGGAGCCAGCAGCTTTAATTTAAAAACTTAGCGTACCAACCACCGTACATTCGTGTTAAGTTTTCATTTGAGAGAAACGCTTGCCAGAAGTGGACGATGGTACAAATACACCAGCAGTGGTGAGGGTAGTATGAGTGTATGGGTTACAGTTGAATAAAAAAAAATTAAACTTGTATAAATGGATCAGCATGAGACAGAGATAGCAAATTGGGTAATGTCACTTCAGTTAAAAAAAAAAAAAAAAACTCTTTTCTTCTCCTCCTAATTTTAAAAAATCCACTTCATTGTTTGCGTATGTCTTCAATGCAAGAGAGGTTTGCTAAAAAAAATTCACATTTTCTTCTCTTTCTCCTCAAAGAAGACGAAATAAAGTTTACAGAGGTTATAGTCCTCCCTCCCCTCTCTCTCTCTTGCACAAAAGGTTTTAAAAAATATAGCTCCACGATTTCTCTCGGATAGCGAGAGTTTCACAGCTATGCCATCCAAGTTGGAAAACTTATTCACTGTATATGCTCCCCATACTCGTGGCCTGGGTTTGGCGCTGTTATACTCTTCCTCCGTATTTTATTTAGTCTGTGCGCAGAATACAGGCTTGATGGGTGGAATGGGGAGGGAGGTTGTGAAGTCGACGAGGATGACGAGTAGGAGAGGAGAATAAAGGGATGAAATAAGAAAAAAAAAAAAAAAAAAAACATTTTAAAAATGATGGTATCCAGCAAAAGAGGGAAAGACGTAGAGTGGGTTATTTTTCATTATTACCATAGCGTTGGTACGTCCATAGTAATTTCACAGCTAATTGTCAATTTTCCAACATCACCACGAGACCGTTGGGACAATCCATGGTGATTAATTTCATCACTTATACTGTCATTTATAGTTGGTGGACGTATTCATTAATTTTATAATTTTCAGGGATAATAACATTGTTAGAATATTCTCTGATTATTAATTCAAATTTGTCAATTGGGGTGATTAAAGTAATTCCATTGAAAAGAAGAACAATTAAGAGGTAATTTGTGAATGTGAGGGAAAAAAAAAAAACTTTTAATTCTTGGGGTAATCGTTATGATTTCACCCTGGAGAAGTTGAGAGTGTTGAAAGAGAGATGGTGGAGTACAATAAAAGGCCAGTACTCCTTCTTAAATCGGTGGACGCTTTTGCCATGCCACCGGGGGACTCGTACCAATTTGGAAATGAATATTTCGTCCCATTATCTAGCTCCCTACGGGCCAACACCCTGGATAGCTCTAAAGCACACACCGTAGTTTTGTACTCCACCGTATTTCCCCTTCCCTCCCCCCACCCCTTTCTATGTGTATAAAGACTGGGGAAATTAACTTGGCTGAATGCGAAATTGAATTTATGCCCTTATAAGTTTCCTTCATTTCCTTGACCCCGCGAGACTACCCACGCGGTCTCTACTTTCTTATTCCTCATTTTTTTTTTTTTTTTCTCTCGACTTGAGTTACCTAGGCGTGAAGTTATTAATTAAACGCCATTCCAACCTCATCTATATTCTTCTTCATATCCTTCTTTATTTTTCTTTTGAGATAGTTTTTCCTTCCGTCATATTTTCAATTTCCCGAATTTAACATTTTGAAAAGGTGTGTTGAGGGATTCAATGAGGGTCAGATCAAACAAGAATAAATGAAAATAATGAAAAAAAAAAAAATTCCCAACTATTTTACCGGTCACTTGTCAATTTCTCCTTTTTCCCCCTTTTCCCCTCACAATCTCACCATTTCTATATCTCAACAATTTCCAATAGTTTCCTAAAACTTCCAACTGCACAACATCCTGAGAATGAAATAGAAATGTGTGTGCAGTTTGTCGTGTTCTTGGAAGGTAGAAATAGGAGAAAATAAATAAAAATAAATAGATAAGATAAAAGCATTTTGTCTTCATGTGTTACATACTACAAATGTGTACATACAACTGCACTTGAGGTAATTTTAAACACTCTGAGATGTATATTTGTACATGTTGATAGAAATAATTCAACGTAAATAATAAATTCTTGATGAAAATTTATACGTAAGCTCTCTGGAGTGAAAAATTCACTGTCAAACGTTTTATATCTCTCACTGATGCTATAGGACAAACGACTTGACAAGCAATGACAGGTGTTTTTTTCCCTTCTCCTGCCCCTAGAATTCGTCGGGATGTTTTTTGATAAATGGCTTGTATCCAAGCGGAAGTTTCTCAACCGTCACGATACAAGAAGGGTAGTAACATGGGTTTTCTCCCTTGATACGTTCATTCCTTCTTGTATACACATTGGCGTGTAAAACCGATGGCAGGACATTCCAGGAAAGATGAATTGACAAGAGTCACGCGTGCTTTATCATCTGTCGGAGAATGTCGATGAGACAACTATCAAGGGAGATGTCATGTCAATTTTCTCATTTGTCTAATGTTTTTCTTTTTCATTCTCAACTCTTTGATTCGTAATTTCGAGCACAGTGAATTGGGGTCACAATCAGTATCACCAATTCTCCTGTCTCGAAATTCAATTGTCAAGTTTTATCAAGTACACAAAAGTGAGGATAAGATTTAAAAAAAAAGAGGGATTTTACTCGAGCCGTGATATCGCGACAGAATACGAAAAATCCTGGTCTTGAGTGGTAATCTTTAAAGATGCAGACTACACCAGCTACCGCAGAAGAATTCGGTTGCGCGTGATACTACTTCGTTCCTCTGGTCACGCCTCGCTTTTCCGTGTTGAAACGCGGCTCACTGAACAAAAAAAAAAAAAAAAGAATCCTCTCTGTCCCACCATCCCACTGTTTTTTAACCTCTGGGCTCCAGTGAACTGCACGACCATCGCCATGGGAATCACTTGGAGGTTTTTGTAATCGAGTCTTCTATCCATCCCTTAACCCATCTCCCCTCCGGCTGATATTCTCCAGCGCTCGGTAAATCTAATTGCTCTCTGTGCAACGAGCAGAATAATTTTCTAGCAACGCGATTCTTCTTTTCAGGTTTTGTAAAATGCATTGAATTTATTTTTTTTTCTCTCAACGACTGTTATATTTTATTATATTGGGATGAATTATTTTTTTTTTGTTGCAGGACGACGAGCGCGAAACATCGATATTTTGGACGGTGGCTCGAGTCAACGTATACTTACGCTAGACACGACTGCCGAGGATTACAACAATTGTAGGTATTTTTTATAAAATAGCATTATTGCATGACACTTCCTGATGCATGAATCTCCGCCATGACAGTTTCAATCCAACTACTGAAATGTGGGGAAAACTTTGTTCCACAAATTCTCCGCCAAGAGAGTATGGAAAATTATGAAACATAATTTAAAAAATTTGTTCAATTTTTACTCACAGGATGTAACAAGATGAGGATACCCGGAAGAGGATAAATAATTTTTTTTTATGTTCAAACTTACGAGGTGGTTGGCAGGTCCTCGTGTCGCCATCTTGCTTGGATACCCCTTCCCTCCACTCCAAGATGGCGGCCCGAGGACCTGTGGAAAAATAAATAAAAATATTCCTCATAAAGTGACCAATTTAGGGTCAAATATAAATTTTGTCGTTATTGAATTATTTATAATGACATTTGTTATAGTCAACAAATCACTAGCAAAGTTAACATCAAAATCCCGAGAAATCCATTATTCTTATGGTACAATATTGTTAGTCATATCGATATGTTCACGTTGAATTTTATGCGAGTTATTGTGCAAAAGTTTCTGACTGCCTGCAGCTGATCAATGACGCGAAAAACTACAGCATTCATCGCTGCCACAATTTTTTTTTTTTTGTACGTTCATGAAGAAGGGGGCAAGCACACCATGAGCATTTTATTTCTCTTTCTCTCATTCTTTCTATTTTATTGTGAAAGCCCTCGGTGGCTATCGCGTGTGGCATGGATTTTCTGGGGTTGATGAAATATTACAAGGGGATGGGCTCTATTCTTCATTCATCGAGAGAGAATATCCTGATGGTGTTATAATAAATAACAATAATCATTCTCACAGACCAGTTATTTTTCAATTTATATAAGTAATATTATTTTACTCGAAAACTACCTTTGTCACGATTGTAATACTGGAGTAATGTAATCACTAGGGTCTGTGATTTAACAAAGTTTAATGTAATTGCATGTATGGCATGGATATTAGTCACGCATTTTGCATTTCATGGAACTTGTACCAGTGATCAACAGTGTAATATGTTTTGGGAGACTTGCTCTGAGGCTTCCTGTTTATCACAATTGTCGACTCAGTTATGTTGACTGCTGTGTGTACTTTTGCTTGTATTAGGCATAACTCTACGTGAATTTAAGTACTTTGTCATGATCGTGGAAAGTTTGATGAGAATGTGTAATTTGACTTTGCGCAATTTAATTGATAAAATTAATTATTAATCATTATTAAATAAGTACGATAAACTTGAGAAAATTTGTGAGTGTCTGGCATATGTATCAAAAATCGTGGCATGCATGAATTTTCCAGAGTATTCAAGCAACACGCCTGGTGAGAAGGTACACAAAGTTATTCGACACTAGTCGGACCACAAGGGGATGTACTACTTTCAAGACGAAGTACCTGGGTTATGGTATGAATATGAATGAAGCCCAGTGTGAGAAATGCCAAATAAAATAATTCAAAAAGTGACGTTGAATGCACACGCGATTCTTCTCTCATTTTTATAATTTTTTTTTTCTTCTCCTTCCCCTACCCCTCCCCTTCTTCTCACTCAACCTACAACTTTTCACGGTTTGTAACGAGACGTCAAGAGGCTCGAGTTTGCGTCAAGTTGGTGCTACGTGTCGAGATGAAAATAAATTATGAAATATTAAATTTTTATGGTAGAATAAAATGTCATTTCGTCCACTATATGTTATAAAATACAATGTTTTTTTTACGGTATTAACGACGTGAGATGGGGACAGTGAGAAAATGTAAATAAAAAGACAGAATCATTAATGCAACAGTGGAAAAGGAAAACTCGAGTTTAGTCACACGTATTCAGGGTCTTTGTGTGACTTAAAAACCACTTGTTTTTTTGTTATTTTTGAATGAGAGAAAAAGCCACTGGGCTCTCTAAAATTACTCCAGAGTATTTTCACCTTGGCAGGGGTGATTATTTGTACCGAAATGATCGTATTTTATGCGCTTATTGTCACCGTAGACTCTACGAACCAAGAAAAATGTGTAGAAATAAGGAAAAATTTGATATCTTTGTTTCACGTGGGCGATTTTTTTTTTTTCCTCATCCTTGAACTAACGATTCTCTCAATGGAATCTCATCTTCAGTTAATTGGAAATTATCATAAATAAATTAATGAAAATAATCACCCAAACACATCATTATCATCACTCAATTTCAAAATCCACATTACATCCAATTCTCAATTTTTCAACTCCAACGAGATTAATTTAATTAATAAAATAAAATAAATTTTTCCAATTAAATACTGAAATAAATGTAGATAAAAGCCACTACATTTTAACATCTCCAAGTTACATTACAATACCCAGGGTTTACTGAAATAAACAGCATGAGGAAACAAGATGGGGGAAAAAAAAGGGAGAATAAAAAAATAAAAAAAATAGTAAAGAAGATAAAAAGTACAGAGGAAGAACGGTAGTAACGAATAATCTACATCCACCAGTTGTACGAGGCACCTTTAATTGCGTTTCTCCTTCTTGAATCGATCTTTGACGGAAGTAAATAAGGGTGCCATTTTACATACCCCAGAGAGACATTTCACGCAGAAGTGTTTCATTTGTAAAGTCTATTTACCTTTCTCACTCGGCCATTTTTTTTTCTTCCTCTTTTGTCTACAGTGAGAGAAACTCGATAACTCATTGTTCTCAAATCGTAGGGGGATGGGGGTGGGGGGGGGGGGGGGGGGGGGAGAGCTAGTCATATGAAACATAATTTGTGCAAAACGTCACAGAGTTTTTTTTTTTTACTCTCGATGATACAATAAAATATTTAAAATGAAGAATGAACGAATCAAATACAAAATTTGAATGAGAGTTGGTATATTGAGGGAGATCACAGTTAATCTCTTTGTCCAGTGTGAAACGAGAATTTATGACCATTAGAGTAGAAGCAGGGGCCTTTCTATCCCTAGGCTGCAAGGCTAATGCTCAATGATAATCCTCTGGTCTCTCGTTCACTGGACGTGCTTTTTAGTGCATCTATGAATCTCAACGATTTATGAGGCATCATATCGGTCTGAACAACTCGGTTAGAGAGAGATAGAGGGGACTGACCTGAAATCGAATTCTACGGTCTTTGTTATTTCCGGATTTGATCGGCTGTCGTGTACGTCGGGTCAAATATCAAAACAATGGACAATAGTTTTTGGAGGAGAGGGGGGGAGGGGGATGACTGTCTTGTTTGTTTATCTAGAGTCCAGGGGGTATTATTGTTGAGGGATGGGATTATACTTGGGTGGAGTTGGTACGATAAAAGCTGTTCTGTTCTCTGGTCGTAAATTGAATTAATTCAGAGGATTTTGGAGGGGAGAATTTTTTAATAAAATTATGAGAAATTTTTTTTTTTTGAATATTGATGTCAAAAATAGAAATTATTTGCTTCCACCAAAAAAAAAAGATGGCTGAATCAAGTCGAAAATCGACCTGAATCAAGTCGGAATCCGACCTGAATCAAGTCGGATTTCCGACTTAATTCAAGCAGGAAATTGACTTGATTCAGGACGGAAGAGGTCAAGTCGGAAATCCGACTTGATTAAGGTCGGATTCCGACTTGATTCAGGTCGAATTCCGACTTGATTCAGGCTGGAAAGTTGGAATCCGCGGAATCCAACCTGAATCAAATCGGAACCCGACATGAATCAAGTCGGAACCCGACATGAATCAAGCCGGATTTCCGACATGAATCAAGCCGGATTTCCGGTTTGATTCATGTCGGGTTCCGATTTGATTCATGTCGGGTTCCGACTTGATTCAAGTCGGGTTCCAGCATGATGTTAAAAATTATGGGTAATGATTTTAAATAAGACTCGTTTAATCTTTTAATTTCTACTTTATTCAATCGCACTTGGAAGACGCATCTGATCTTTACTCTACCTCCGGTGCACGGAGACTAACTCTAGAAATTGAAGGACCAGTACTCTGGGCCTCTTATGACTAATTCTTTATTCTATCATTTGTTTATATGACTCATAGCCAGCCGCCATGCAGTCACCATGAAATATAAATATGATACGAACCAAAACTCAATTCAAACATCTTTATGATGTGAGATTGAAATACGTCAAACAATATCCAGATTAATTTTTGTTAAACATTTCATACCTAGAAATTCAACACATGATCCAACTCGGATGCGGTCAGGTCGATTTCTCGACTTGATTCAGCCATCTTTTTTTTTGGGTGTCATGAAAGAAAGAAAAAAAAAATTTCTTTTTCAAATCATGAGAATATTCATCCCCAGTCTTTGGCAAATACTCAGCTGTTCTACATTCAGCGATAATTCCAACTTGTTAATCAGTTTGTTAATGACTTCCTGGTGTAGCCCACTAATGAATTTCGACGAGTTTCATTCTCCATACTAGACTGCGCCTGTATTTCCCCTATATCATATCGCTTAAATGTGTACAATTCGTCGCAATATTCTCACCCGTTGTCTGACACAGCTCAACCGCGTGTGCCAACTTTTGGGAATATAATTTCAGTCCTGAGTCTCATGTACGTGAATATGTAGTTGATAAAGTTTTTACATACAAGTTTTACTGTACATCGTTATGGAGGAGTATATTTATGATTCTGGGGAATGTTTATCTGTACAACTCGATGGATTCTCCACTGACCCAGATGTGATTCACATTTTGAATTATTTATATAATTCCATGAATGAACACGAGCATTAGTTTGCTGAAGAATTATATATCACATTTACATGTAATTATTCATTATCATCAATTCTTTGTGAAGTATGAGAAAATAATGAGTTTTACATTCTCATTAAATTTTTCAACTGAATTAATGGATGATCACGTTGATTTGTGAATTATTCATAATTCAAGTAACCGCATCTAGTGGTAAATCGTTAAAATATAGAATAACCTGTTGATATTAATGGACAATGGTTAGCTGAATTGCACATTGAATAATGCAACTATGTCTAGTTGATTATTAAAGCAAAATGATTTCTTCAATTTCAATCATAAATGATATTTTACTTCAGTTGCAGATGACTCGATGCCAACATTCGCTGAACAGATACAAAATGTCACTGTCAGTGTGGGTCGTGATGCATTGCTGGCTTGTGTTGTTGATAATCTCAAACGATATCAGGTAAATTGAATAAATTATTAAAAAAAACATTAAAAATAAGTAAAACAGTTTTTTTTTCTCTCTCCATAAAGAATTGATGGAATCGATGAAAAAAAAAAAAAAAAAATAGAAATACGAGAGAGTTGAAAGAAAAAATTTATTGATACGAAAAATCCCATAAACTTTTATTCAGTGAAATTGAATCCCTTTGTATTGTATAAATCCAGGTAGCGTGGGTACGAGTGGATACACAAACGATACTCTCAATTCACGACAATGTGATAACACAAAATCCGAGAATCTCGTTGTCATACAATGATCACAGATCCTGGTATCTTCATATAAAACGAGTACAGGAAGTTGATCGTGGATGGTACATGTGTCAGGTGAATACAGATCCAATGAGGAGTATGCAGGGTTATCTCCAAGTTGTTGGTGAGTTTGTGATAAATCAGTATCCTGAGAGAACAAAAAAAAAAAAAATTACAATTAAATTATATTTTATATAAAATAATGAAATTTTATATTGCAGTACCACCAAAGATAATAGCAAAAGAGACAAGTACAGATATGGTTGTTAGAGAGGGCTCGAACGTGACACTAGTGTGTAAAGCAACTGGATATCCTGAGCCATACGTAATATGGCGTCGTGAGGATGGAACGAATATAAACTACAATGGAGAGAGTGGTGAGTACAGAATGTGTACTTGATTAACCAGTTGGCTGGTCTGTTCAGTGGTTTATGAGAATCTCGAGCACGTATATTCCTATCCACTCCTGATTATGACCATATACAGGAGTTTCTAGCTAGTACAGTACAGGCCCAATTGACCATAATAGTCACGATAACCCGTTGGTAACCAAGGATAGAAGTTGGTGGTAGTGATGCTCATGGGTATAGGACAGTGGAGAGAGGATTCGATAACGTTAACCGATAATGCACCAGATGAATAGTGAATGACATACTAGCTACAAGAGAACATCGAGTATTCGTTCGTTACCCGAGCTTTGTAACTCTACGCATCCAATCGTTCAACGTGAATCCTGTACCCATGGGAGCTATCTGCATATTTGAAATGCCCGAATGTGTAGGTCAATGCTCGGAGGGGAGGGGGGGGGGGGGGGGATTTTTTTTTTTCAACTGCCGTTTGGTGACATCGAAAATTGTGGCAATCAATGGCACTTGTTAATTGGTCTTTCCATGTGGACAAAAAATTTGAGACCAATTGTTCTTTTTTTTATGGAAAATTTTCCTTTCTCTTTCGTCATCATGTACTTTTAATATTCAAAATACACATTAATCGATCACAATTACTTCACTTCTCTACCTCAAATTTGAGTAATGAATATTAAGTTATCGCTCACAGTGTCAAGGCGAATGAAAATAGATTTATGCACTGGGGGTAGGTTAAATAGACCCTATACGATAGTTCGATCAATTATATCGTTACGAGTTATATTCACCAGTGAAATTCAGGTGGTAAACACTTGGAATGTAATTATCCTGGTATAGGTACCAGAGCTGGATGAAAAGGTGTTCCAGGTTATTAGCATGTTGAGTTCAGATAGAAGAATTCAATCTATTTACATTTGTAATTGATCAAACTCTGTGATGACTTGAGTTTCTGTTTGACCTACATATGAAAATGAAAATTTTTTTCCACATGAAATCTAAATATCACTGATATGTGATACATCCTTTGAAACCAATCCACCAAGCAAGAATTGTTTTCTCTTGGGGTCATGTCGATGTAAAGTTATCTCTTGGTTGCATGTGAGGATAAAAGTTTTGCCAATGTCCCCAGGGCTTTCTCCATACGTCAGAGAGCAAAAGAGAGAGGTAAAGTTTTCATCCTGGATAATCCAGAATCTACTGGTATTCATCTCCAGCATTGGACATTTTTTAAAAATTTAATATAATATCTCATCATGTGATTGTCAATGCTGGTGATCGATTTTATCATCAGTGCTAAATTAATCACTCGCATGGAATATATATCAGTGCCTTCATCATGAGAAGGGCCATTAACGTATGAGTTGAGCCCAAAGTATTTCAATATCATTATCCACTGAGCTCTGATAGTCTCCAGACACCCTGGAAATCTGCTTTAGTTCAACCTCCCCATTTTCTTTCTTCTCTCTCGAGTCTCGGTTGCATTATACCAACGCGTTGAAGAAAATTGAGAAGAATAGTGCTGGAAGAAATGTTAAAAAAAAAGGAAGAGCGAGTGAGTCTGGAATAAAAAGGATCTTGGTAAAATCGAAAAACGTACGTGTGTGAAGCTGATGAAGGGGGAGAAAGAGGATTGGTAGAGGTGAATGAGTCGATGGAAAACTCAAAAGTCTTGGTCAAATCGAATTTACCGAGACCATCGGTTTAATAATTTTTTTTATCTTAAATTGAATTCACTCTATTCAACAAATATCATGAAAAAAAAAAAAAAACATTTCCGTTGCACACTATTCTCTAATGCCCACCCATGTGACGTCTGATGGGGTAGTATATGAGTAACGAGTGTCCACAGAGTAACATTTAAAGCTCTTGGATGCAGGAAACTGCTCCAGACATTCACAGCTGAATGGAAACATCGATGTACAACCAACACAAAGCCAACAATATTGTACTGGATCTCTCGTATAAGCTTGGAAAAACTATTGGCTTTTTCCTCAACATTCTTTACACGTGTATACATCTTAACTCGCCTTATCCCCCGTTGTCACTCCATTCTCTAACTTTATTTTATTTTACCAAAACAGGAGAAAACAGTATTAACTATAATATCGTCTTGGCATCAGTTGGACACGCCCGTCGGTAATCAAGACACGTTAATCCTTCTCTCCCCCACACCCCTCTGTCTTGCACACCCGACATAATGCCACCACAGAGAGAGAGTGAAATAATGCCCGACAAGACCGGAAAATCGAAAACGATATCCAACTCTGTTTTTTCTCATTTTGGATTTAAAAAAAAAAAACCGATACCGGACGCCGATACAGTCGGGCGAGAAATGTCTCAAAGAGGATTGCCGGGGAAATTGAAAAGAGTGAGAATCGAAATGGTTAAAATATTTTTCAAACAAAATAGAAAATTCTTTCTCCAAAGGTGAATAAATAAAAATTGAATATTGATAATAAGAAAAATAAATTTTTTTTTATTAACGATCATTTATACATCATGAGGTGGATAATGTAAATAATTTTGATATTAAATCCTATGGGGCTAGTTTATTAAAACCAGCAAAACAGTTTTGAAGTGGTTATATGCCAAGCCATGAATTAAGCTGTATATTATAATATAGTAGATGCATTGTATCTGTGAAACAATAGACCTGTTTGAACGGGATAACAAAGTAGAGAGGGAGAGAGTGTGTGTACCTCTACGATAGTGAAAAAGGGGTATGTGTTGTTGCCTCATCAATAACTTCACGTCGAACTTGCTATTCCCCCCTCATTCTGTCACATTTTCTTATTTTTCCGCAATAAAATAACACAATAATGTGCACTAAAACACTGACATCAAGAACCTATTCATTCAGAATTATTACTGGAGTCATGTAAAAAAATTGTTTCAATAGAAAATAATGAGATGAGAATATTTTTCAAGAATTCCTTCGAGGTATTTTCTTCATGTTTTCCATTTCCTTTATGATTCCACGAAACACAATCTGTCAAATCTCGTTGGTAGGTTGAATCTAGATGGAGAGAGAGCTATCACAGTGTAAAAGGATCGGAGAAAATATGAAAGTCAAAGTGCTCTTTGTTGTACGGTATTCAATGATCGTATTTCTCTCTCTCTGAATGCATATTCTCGAGAAAAAAAAAATCACCCAGCTGTCCTTACAGTTCCCTTACTTGAATTATCAATATACTTGGTGTTAAGACCATCAACTGTCAGTACAGAATAGTATCATTCCTTCAGAGGATTCAAGATGCACACGGGGACAGATAGAAAAGTTTAGCAGTGAAATGAATTTTACGAGGGTGAGTTGTTAAAAAAAAAAGGGATAAAAATATAGATAAAATAACGAGAACCAGCTAAATGGTAGTTCTCATCAGAATCACGTGGTGTCCTTCTTTTCATCGTTGAGAAACCAAGTACTTTCTCATTGTATAGCTTCTACATTTAACCAAGAAAACGTTTAATTCTCTGGAGTAACAAAGTTTACTGGACATTCCTTCATCGTTTTAAATTCTCTCTCTCTCTTTTAATTCTCATTGTTTCATGTAACATTTTTATGTCTTGGAGAATCGGCAGTGTCGTGCGATTTTACGACTCCAGCATACCACGATATTTCCAGCTCAACGAATGTCCTAAACTCTTTAGACTGTAGTGGAGTGGCACGTGACTGTGCACGATAAAGGGAAAATATTTTATTGAAAGCCTTTATATGGGTATATGAACTCAAACAAAGAGTTTAGCATGTAATAATAATAAATACAATTATTTTTCATGTTTCAGTGAGTCTTGTTAATGGAGAAATACTTCATATAATAAAAATAAGTCGACTCCACATGGGTGCTTATCTCTGTATTGCGAGTAATGAAGTACCGCCATCAGTCAGTGCTAGAGTCGATGTTCGTGTGCAGTGTAAGTACTGGAATATAATTTATTTAATTTATTATTGTTATTATTCAATTTGAAAAGTTGATTATTCGACAAAGAAAAAATATATTGTCCAACTAAACTGCATATCCACGAAGGATTTATTGTTCAGCGGTATCGGGAGATGACATGACACGAAACGGTGGTGGTCTATCCTACGATTCCAAGTCACGTATAGACGGAGGCCAATGCAATGATAGAGAGGGAGTAGGATAGAGATTGGATGAGAAAGGATATTTGGTAGATGCCCCATTCCTCGAGCGATTGAATACCAGAATCACAGTTACACGAGCGGATAAAATCTATCAAATTGCTGCCACTTCATCCATTGCGACTTGTACCGGAAATGCTCGGCAATATTGTCATACGTTTTGATGATGGCTTTTTGTTTAATCTTCTCTACCTCGTTTCAATTTTATCGTCCAAACTGCAATTATTGTTATTGATTCCAGAATGGGTTTTTATTTTTTTATTTTATTATATCAATGGATTTAGAGTGGATTTTCGTAGGCCGCGGGAGACTCAGGCACATCAAATAATCGTAAAAGAAAATATCGTGAGGGATAATTTTATTTTATTTTTTTTTCACTCTGGGCCCTTCTTGAGAGTTTTCTCATCTCTCTTGGTCACACTCAAGTGGATTGTCAGGGCATACACCAAACGGAGAGGACTATGAGCAGTAAAATGTGATTTACGTCATCTCGTAAAGTTTGAAATTACTTTCAGGGATATTAAAGGTCGAGTTAATCAGAATCAATTTATATTTTTTTTTGATCATTTTATTTTAATGGAGAATATCAATTTTCCTTTATCATAAAGTTGATTGGCAATAAATGATTGTATTGATCAATCAATGTTTTGAACCTTTTGTTTTGAACAAATCCCCAGAGATCAAATCATCTCAGGAATCGATTGTAAAAGACTAAAAGTCGCTATCTCCTTTGGTTTTCAAGAAAATTAAGAAAAATTGATTTTTGGAAAACTTTAAAAATTGATAAAATGATGATAATTTGATCTGATTGCAGTTCCTCCAATGTTGTCAATTCCCAATCAGCTGGAAGGTGCTTATATCGGTCAGGATGTTGTTCTAGAGTGTCATACGGAGGCTTATCCAACATCCATTAATTACTGGACAACAGAGGGTGGCGATATGATAGTCTCTGGTAATTTTATACTTAACAGAATCTTCTAAAAATTTAAATAATCATCAAGATCCAAATGTTTTTCGATCTTACTGGCCCAGACTATTACCATTCGATTGCAGGTGACAAGTACGAGGCGTTAAACACAGACAGTGGTTACAACAAATACATGGTTCTAAAAATAAGAAATGTCAGCCCCAAGGACTTTGGTTCATACAAATGTGTCGCTCAAAATTCATTAGGCGGTACTGATGGTGTCATAAAATTAGATGGTGAGTACATAAATGCCTGTAATCGATATCACCAACTGAGGTATATCTGATGGATCAATGCTACCCTCTCCATCCAGTCCTTACCAAGGTTCAATTGTCCAATGAACAATGGATAGAACCCTCCTGATACACATTATAACGGATTGTTGAGGATGAATTTCTACTGGAAACAATTACATTCAGCTCGACTAAACAATCAATACATCCATGGATATTATTGATTGATGATGATGTTGAATGATAGAAGAGATTGACGTGGCTGATTAAATTTCCGTGAAAGGATATCTACTATTTTTTTTTTTTTAGTAATGAATGATCATGGTGAAGTGATATATTTCACTATCTCGTGTGGAGAGTCAGTGAAATTTTTATTTTTTATTTTTTATTTTTAACCATCCACTTTTGCCGTTACCCTCGATGGTACACCGACGAATATAAATTGGTCAGAATTAAAAGTCCGACGAGCAATTTCCTCCACTGATTGCGTTATCGGGTTGTGGTAGAATAGAGAAATTGTCAGACGAATCTATCTCAATGGTTTTGGAGAATGAGTCACCTAAGTTTTTATTCAATTTGCCTTAGAGTCTCTACAAGATCTGAGATTTGAAATAAAGTATCAACCATATGTCAATCAATTAGTTATAATAGTCAAATATTTACTACCTCCCTAACTCTATCACCAAGTACTTTGATAAATGAATAAAGATATAATGAGGCCACACGCTCCGTTGAGCCAATTAAAAGTTTCTCCCTGGAAACTTGTATAATTCACGTTAAATGGAAATATCGGTACTTCTGTCCAAAATGGTTGAGTAAACGGGAGAATAAAACTTTTCAAATGTTTTTCAATACTCTACTAGTTAATGTGTTATGGGTATTGACTTGTATTCTCACTTGTTCCAGAAATTCCAGCTCCATCAACTACAACAACACAAGCAACCTACCATGTTACGTCACTGATGAAGAAAAATGGTAAAATATTTTTTCTCCATTTTCTTCATACATTTATACTCATTTTTTTATGATCAAGAATTTATGGGAATGTTTGATTAAAATTTTTTTTTCAGGAAGAAGTAACAAAAAACACAGACAACGGCCGAATGACTACGAGGTCGAGGAATGGCGTGATGCAGGTGAGAAATTTTTATATTTTCATATATAGCTCAAACTATTTCCATATTCCAATGTTTCAATTGCTAATTTCGCTAATGCTTTATGGAGATAGTCAGTGAATGTCAATTTGAATTAAAAGTTTTTACTCACTCGACATTTCATCAATTGAATTTATCTTGAGGAATTATTATGAATACTTAGGTAACCCAATTTATTCAATCATGATAACATAAATAGAATATCAATCCCCAATAAATGTATCAAAATTTATTCATGATTTATTATTAATCCACCACTCATTCAAATCTCAACCCTCGACCCTAGATCACCAAGAGACACTGACAACTCGCCTGACGAGTTACATTAATTATTCCACAGAGATGAGTTTATACAGAAGGTTGTCATAACCTTCTAAACTTGGAAAAACAAGTTGTAACGATGATGGAACAAACTGTCGTTGTACCTTAATGCGAAATGACAAGACACATAATCAAATTTTATATATTTATACAGTTGAAACAGTTGATGCGCATATCAGACATCTGAACCAGGGGAATTGGTATACCGGGGAATCCCCTATTTTCCTGATTTCCAGTGGTTTATCAAAACAATCCCAAGTGTGTTATTTTCACTTGCAGATTACGACAGGGACTATGACTCAACAAAAAGGCCACACAATGATGGTGAATACACAAGTATTGGTACACGACACTATCCAGAAACATTACTTGCTGTACTACTCGTACCACTCATCTATCTATCTCTAAGAAGGTGATTCTTGGGTCACGGACGAGTCTTCCAGTTTGTATTCAATGATCGTGATAATGAGGTACGTAATGCGTGACCACATACACATAATAAACAATGTGATCCCATCAATTTTACCACCTTACACCATCATATTTAATCCTCCTATTTTGCATTCAACGATCGAGTCATGCTAAAATTATTTTCATACAAAATTTAATGTTTAATGAAGTAATTCATTGACACGATATGATTAACTTATTGAATATATGTGAAATATGAGAGAGAGAGTATGTGAATGATAAATAATATTAAAGAGCATTTATATATATATGAAATTATACAAAGATTATATATACTATAATTAATGGAAAGAAATAACTAGATATTTTGCGTAGATTGCCAAGTGCTTAGGGGTGCATTTGCCCAATGCCGTCGTCGTTGTTTAATATTAATGGAAATAAAAAAGAAAATTAATGATAATAAGTGATAAATCGTCATCATCGGGCGCATCATTTTCCGTGATATTCAACAACTCGAAGAATAGAATTTATTTTCTGATATTTTTAAACTGTTGTTGCTTGACTTGATATAATGCATGGAAACAAACTCGTTTGAATCAATAGTAGGCTTTTTTGGGAGAAAAATGAAGGAGATAAATAAAAACATAAAATATCTTTTTTTTTTTTTTTTTAAGCGGTTACAATTTTATGTTATTCCATCTTGTATAAATGCAAAAAAATTGCAGACGCTCATAGGTCTTTTGTATAAAACTGTCAGAGATAAATATGCATGAAATGTTGCTTTAAAAAAAAATCAAAGTGCGTCCCGAAAGTACCGAAAGTCACGACAAGTGATTTTTAAGAAAATCTTGTCGGTTTGTTGCTCGTTTCTGTTGTCAGAGGGCTGACGTAACACGGAAGTGGTTTAGAAGTATGCCACTGACTCTTGACGGTATTGCACGCTATGTGAGAAGGGGAAAATACGCGTTGAATGTAAAGAATTTAGTGACTTGGTAAAAATTTTTTTTTAAAAATGCAAAAAAGTCATTTTTAAATCTAGATAATTAATTTTTGTTAAAATATCAAATAAACATTTTGCACTGTTGCGGATTGAATAAATTAGAAGAAATTACCATGTTACTAGAGAAGAATTTTAATGAAAAAAAAAAAAAAACAAAAAAAAAAATTGTAGTGACATTTCTTTCGCTGTTTAATTGTGACTGTTGATAGCAAACGAGTAAAGAAAAAACGTATGAATAATTGAGAGAATAATAATTGGATAAATATATGCGATTAATTATTGTAATAAAAAAAAACCTGGGGTTTTAACGAGTAAATTATTATTTGGAAAAATAAAAAATTGTATATACCGTGATGTGATTGAATGAACCCGTGATTTAATGAGAATATTGCGTTTCTCTTTCCTATGTAAATACGCATAATCCTTACCCCTTTCTTGTTAGTCAGAGTGTTGTGGCTCTTGTAATTATAATATCGATCTTTGGGAATGATTGGAGATATTGAATAAGTAATCGAAATATATGAATATGTCTTGAGTGTTGTGAATTTATTAGAATCATATGATTCATTGTATAAAGTTTGGAAGAAAAAGAAAATAATAATATTAATAAGTTTTTTACATGTTTGATTTGACAATCATTCATTTATTTATAAAATTTTTATTTCTAAAATTTTTTTCAAATAATCATAATAATCTTAATCATGCTTTTGAATAGATAATTGTATAGTAGATCATAAGATTTATGAAATTCATTGAAACTGATAATCACTCGGGCTGAGAAAATTGTGACACTCGTGATTATCAAAATTGAAGAAAGTATTGCGAGTAATTATCAGAGTTGGATTGAAAATAACAAAAATAATTATCAAATAAATAATTAAAATTGAGAAGAACATCGAGTGAAAAAAAAAACCAAAGAAAATAATATATATATTAATTATAATGGGTCTATAGTTCTTCGGTGATTAGTAAAGAAAATTATCGTATATAAATAATTGTACTCATGATGTAGATATAATAAACAAATAATTTGTTGTAATTATTACATTGGATAAAAAAAAATGAAGAAAAAAAAAATATGAGTAAGAGTATAAGAAAAATATATAACAATATTAAATAACAGACAGCTTGAATTTTTGTGGCCACAAAATTTCTCCCAATGCTGAAGCACCTGATACCTCTTTTCGTCATTCCGTTTATTCTCGCTTTTATACCTACATGATACGATCAACGATTTTCGTGGATACGTATATAACCAACCCTATATACCAATCCAACCGTAACGTGAAGTTTCGAGGCCCATTGGATTTGGCAAATTCGATTGGAGGCAGCCCCAGCACAGGATACGGAAATCAGCATTATCCGGCTGGACTGTGGTTCTGCTTTTCCAATAGCATATATACGTGATAAATCCACGTAAGAGAAATGCAACGAGCGTCGTAACAGTATCAATTTTCTCTAAAAAAAAGCTCTTGATGCAATTTATTTATCGAATCTTCTTTATTCCGTTGTTCCAATTTTTTTATTTATTTCTTATTCTTCCTTTGAATTGGAATGAAGATGATGGAGGGGATTGGTCATTCAGGGCAGTTGGCAATGGGGTCAAATTTTTCAACTCCCTCCATTAACTGTTCAAACCCTGTCGATGGCCATTTCAACTGGAAAACCCCTTTTAGACGCTCAATGTGTAAGTAGTACAAGCCAGTTTGAACTACACTAGTGACCGCAGGAGCACCCAGACACTGTGAGCCACGACAAGTGATTTTAATTACCGTCTGTGCTCCCTCCGAGCCACGACAAACGTACGAAGGGAGATAGGAAGAAGAGGAAATGAAGCTGTACATGGTTGAGTAGTTCATTGGTTGGTACCTTGTGATGTACCACTGATGAATAAATTAACTGTACAATTTTTTTACCGAAATTTCAGATTGATGATAATAATTAACCGAATAATGGAAAATATGATATGATGATATTCACACAGGGATTCATACACTCTCCCACTACAAATTATTACCCATTCAACATCACGGATCATTCATTAATTCAATTATCCATCGACTGCCTCGATAATTCACCACATTCAATATTTCTCGGATTCTGCAACAATCAAACATAATTATCCATTCATTCAACTGGTAATAATATATTCAGAATGTAATTATTATTAATTTACTCATGTACCACTTTTAATCTTGAGATCTACCTTGAAGGTCAATTGGTGCACCACCGGATCGAATGTAATTTCGAAAGTGTCTCCGAAGTAGGCCCCCTCGAGGGAAAAGCTCTACTGCAAGTAAAAGCAAGGGTAGACTACCACGTACGTACGTAATGCCATAGTACGCGCGTGTGAACACATACCTATCTCTCACTCTCTCTCTCTGCTTCCCCAGTGGATACCGCTCAAACTTGCTCGAGTATACTTTGAAAACTCTCCATGGCCTGCGGCCGTCACACAGTCAAGTCGGTTAAAGCTCTTCTGGGACGCCTATATTCGATGCATCCGGCTATTTCCCCTCCTCCCCATTTTCTCCCGTATTTCTCTCTAATGTCCCACCAATACAGACTATCACTGTTTATTTATTTGTAAGAAAAAATGAAAAAAAAAATTAAAGCCTTTATTTTCTCTGTTTATAGATTATTCGACTGGTCATAAAAATATGCTTTATTGCACAATATTGGGGGGGGGGACTGGCAATAAAAACATCAAGAGTATTTTTTTTTAATGCGTTTTTCACGTTCATAAAAATAATGAAAATGGAGGGGAAAAAAAAAATTGTTAAAGTAGAAATGGTGGAGAATATAAAAAATAATAAAAAAAAAAAAAAACTGAAGGGGATTTTGAAATATGGAGCAGAACGCACAGCAGCTGACGGTCAACATGTCACATTATTTTTGCAGCTGGCAATGCAACACGAACAGAACAGGCTCAGTCAGCGAAATCGGCAATAAACGTAAAAATTTCCATATATTTGTTATAAAAATTTTAATTCAGTATTAATGATGCACCAAATGAACCATCAAGTTGTGTGCATTAATTCACATATCAAATTATCACAATTTCCAAGATGTAATGATTTGTCTCGAGTGGCCAATTAGTGTACCCCCCTCCCCCCTCCCCAACACATTAATCGTTTCTACAAGTTTGAATAGCTAGCACTCACGTAAATTTAACCTAGAAGCAAGAGTCAGCTTAATCACCACAATTGACTAACTTCATTTCATCTAATATTTGTACGTCTGTAAAAATATTTGCACTAATGAATATAATCTTCCTCTATCGAGTGGAAATATATTTCCTCATTCTCATATTTATTGAACTAAAAAAAAATAGATCAATTTTAACTTGAAAACTTTTACTACCTCGACTCCACAGGGTATCCAACTTTTAACCATTCACCATGTACATATCGATGATATATTAGTACAAACGTTGTAAAAATTCACTGGTGTGAAAATACTATCGCTTTCCAATAATATAAAGAAACTAAAAATCCCACAAATGGGTGAAGAAACTTAATATATTGTCCAAGGTATTGAATACCCAGGGGCTGGCACTTTTTTTGCATACCTTTTTCTTTCAATTTCTCTTGCCCACCATAACCATATGGTGGCCTCTAAGCGTATTTCACATTGGGAGGCAATTTTTTTTATATTCAAAATTGCATCACATTCCATCTTACCCCAATTTTTCATCAAAAAAATTATTCTTCATAATTTTCAACAAAAAAAAAAAAAAATTAATAAAAATGGTAGTATCATATCCGAAAAGGACATTCCAATTTGTACCGCAAAACCCGAAAAACCAGACAAAAAAAATAATAATAATAATAACTCACCCGAGATAAAACAAGTGGAAGAAGATGAAGGAGATGAGGGAGAGTTGAAAAAAGAAAGAGAATATCTCTTTTTGCGGGCATTGCACACAACGGCAAAGGGAAAACCATCGTGGTAATATCTTTTAGGGTAGAAAGTGCACACAGTCCAGCAGGCATATATGGACCCCCCTATCGCACCATCGTAAATCCTCTAAGACCATTTTTCCCCCCTTCCTCATCCCTCAATCCTCTCTCTAGTTTTGTCACTCGTATGCTTCCACTCGAGGATTTACCACTTGGACATTACTTCCACACGCTTCGGTAAAAATATCCCCCCCCCCCTGTGATATTTTTTTTTTATCCCCTCCCTCATACCATTGACCCTATCTTGTCCCTCTATCGGCCATTTCCCTCGTAATTTAGGACATCGTTTTGATAACGATATAAAGAAAGACCGTGGAAGGCAGTCCGAAGGGTTGAGGGGTTGAGAATAACTATAATAACACGGCTTATATCTATACGTGTATTTGGCAAGGCAGTTGCCAGACTATTTCACCAAAACACTCCTTGAGGAAGAAAATTCACAGCTCACTCGCTCCTCCGTAGAAATTCACTCTTTTTTTTTTTTTTTTTTTTCCTTCTAACCGCTATAACCGAGTACTTTAGTACTTCCGCATCGTCACATAAATCACGTGCAGAGGCTTATACAATAATCAAAATATAACACTGCTGTTAATTGAACCAATTTAAGATCTCAATTCCCATTATTTTATTTCCTGACATTATTACAAAATTTAAACAAATTGCCTTAATTAGATTTCTACCTCGATATGTCAAAGTTTAGAAATATTATTTGACACTGGTTGGGCCAATACACCTTCCACCATATCAAAATTATAGTTTTGAATGTATAGAACCTCGTTAATCTTCACTAAAGGTGCGTCACACTAATGACGAGACTCCCCGATGCGACTACTATCGTTGTGGGGCGGTCAGAGGGGTGGGGGGAGTAGAGTCATGGGGTACAGTAGAAGGGCGTCAGTTCAACCCCAGGGAGCCCTCTCCCCTCAGTCTCGAATTAACCATAATGGAATAACGATCTCACGTTCACCGCCAGTATAATGCCTGACAAAACGTTACCCGTTTTCTGTATTAAGGAGAGAATGAGGAAGTACAAGGAATCATACCACCATTTTCTCTTTCTCACGCCTCGACCCCGGGCTCACTCGTCTAGCTTAGGCCTTTATTTACGATCCACCCCCCCTCCCCCCCCCCTCCCGCGCAATAGCTACAACACAACTTTTATACAACAAACTCACTGAAAGACTGAGATTTCTCACGTTCACCGAAACATCACTCAGTTATATCTGAAGTTGTGAGGTTAAATAAAAATTGGAGAAATATTGGAGTCAACAGCTTCTACCCCACAACCACCACCATCAACCCCTGTGATTCAATTTGCGAGTTGTTGCAGAGGAATTAAAGTTTTTGAAAAAAAAAAAAAATACCACTAATTTGTTTTTTTTCAATTTTGTTTTTTTTTTAGGAAATAAAAGTTAAAAATTAAGAAACAAACTGGGGTGCAGTGAAAAGAGGTCAAAAACGTGCTCACGGTGAATTGGCGAGTGGTGGGGGTTAGGAGAGTTGGTGAAAAAGTAATAAATAATTGGAATTTTCCTAGTACAAAAGTATAAAAATGATCAAATATGTATTATTCCTCCCCTTCATTACTCCCTTTTTACGACTCATCGTGACCCCTTTCTTTATACCTTATCGACCATATACGCCTCGGTAATTTCTACTGTCCATGCACACAAACGAGGGAAATTTGCCTTCAACTACGCTTTGACTTACTCCACTTGTCTCCCTAGATTGCAAAACTCCCCTTCTTCATACATTCTATCTCTCTACGCACGATAGAGTTGATTCTCTTCCCCTTGTACGTCGTACTGCCGCAGGTTAAAATAACCATTTTCTTTGAGGCAACATATACGACGTCTTTTTTCTTATTTTTTTTCCCCTCATTTTCCTTTCTACCGACGAACATGATTGCGCAAAGTAAATAACGAAATGAAGCATCTGTTTTTTTTTTTTTTAAAAAAAAAGAGAGAGGATTTATTTCAAAGGTCGATTAAAATTATCTGCTCAGAGATCAAGAATACTCGCTCCCGTGGGATATCGCCGTGAGCAGAATATTGGCAATTTTTTTTTCCTCTTCTTCCCTTTTTTTTTTTAATGATTTATTTCTACTTTTTTAACGACATAAATATTTTTTTTTTTTTCAATCTGATGGAAGTGTTACACGTATATTATCCACCTGGTGTAGTAAAAAATTCAACAGAATCGGTTTCATATTTTCAACGCTTTTCCCCGGAAAAATTGAGTTTTTCACCGTCTTTTCACATATCACGGATTTACCATGGATTTTTATAAAAAAAAACCTTTTATTTGAAAATCAATAAAAGTAGATAAATTCATAAATATATTGATGAAACGATTTTAGACAGAGTTGATGACTCTCTGAAGATTAAACTCCCCGAGCAGTTTTAGGATGTCAGCGGCACGCTCGGTCTCTCGTTAAATCGTCTGGGTTGTTGGGTGAGGGTCACATGTACCATTGATACAGCTCGAGTAGGGTAAAACCTGTGAAATACCCTGTGCAAGTAACTCCCATATTTTGCTTTGACTGTTAGACGTCAACAAAAATGGAAATTGTTACAGGGTGAAATAATAGAGACCTTTTTTTTTTAAATGTTCAACGAAGCCAGTGAGAGTAGAGCTTTGATGGAGAGAAATTTTGTTTTCATGTGAAAATTAAATGACCCTCCATTCCATTGATTTTTGAATCCCAAAATTTAATGAAAAAAAAACCTCTTTAATTAACCATTGACGTTAATTATTACCCATCACCAACGATTCAAACTGAATTACCACTAATTAAATACTCAGTTCTCCATTCAATCAATTTTCAATTGTTGAAAAAAATAAATTTACGGAGAGGTGAACACCCCCTGATTACTTGAAATACGTTAAAAAATCGAAAAATTGATGAATGGATATAATTATAAATTCACCCTGAAAAAATTGGATTGATTGAGGTAGATTATTGAATTAAATCAGTTTTTTTTTTGCTGAGTATATCCCTATTATACACAAAATGTACAAACTCATAAATTAACTCACCGAGGGGAATAGATTGAGCAGGGGATGGGAGTTAAAGGTAGAGTGCAGTCTCCGTGGAATCATAAGAAAAAATGAAACGAGACTCAGTGCCCTTTTGCTGCCATTTACCGCACTTTCCACCCCCCCCCCCCTCCCCCACTTTATCCTCCTCCACATCTCTTTTACCCACCAACGTGGGAAACTAATTTTACGCTTCGTAAGCTCTACGAGCTTGGCTAGCTCTCGCACCCAAGACTGAGAGTGTATACCTGCTGAACTCGCGATACTATTCCTCTGTATATACTCCTACGATTTGCTCTCTTCTCACCCACTCCCTCTCTCGGGTAATATACAGTTGATTCTGGGAGGGATGGAGGGAGTGGAATGAGGTAAAAATAAAATCATGTTCATTCATATTAACCGAGAGCAATGGAATATTTTTATAGTCTGACTGTCAAAATCAGAGAGGGTAGTTTATTGCAAATTTCAATAATTAAAATGAATATTCAATTGAAATTAGGGGAGAACTAGGGCATCATATGCGCACTAACGGACGCGATGACCTTTCCAGTAAGCGCTGGAGCGCACAACAATTATACATGTTCTGCATAATCATACACTTTCGATCATTTTTCAACATTTAGAATATGAAAGCTTGTTATATTTTTATACTTACTGCCCGAATACTCAGACCTCACATGGAACACTAAAACTCCATCAACCAATCGGAACATGAATAAAAAGTCAATAATCAAGACAATATTTCATTGTCAATCAACATTATGATAAAGGAGACAGAATTTTATGTACGTGGATAAACATATACTTCAGAGGTTTCTTGAGTCCTTCCAGAGGTCACGGCACTGTGGAATAGGTGGGGGGGGGGGGAGGATAGAGGGTCAGAATACCACCAACCAATTTCTTTGAGTGCCAGGCCGAGTAGTCGTTCCCTGGTGTCCTCTATTGTGCTTCCATTGCGATTTGATCCTGAGGGTTTGTACTCAACCACGGGGCACAATGGTGAGTTTTTTTTTTTTTCATTGGTATTCGTTTTTACCTTTTTTTTTCAATGAAATTTTTTTTTAATGAAATTGATAAATAAATGAATATTTCCAATGAATAAAAAATGTCTAAAGACAAAACTCTCCCCTTCACTTCTTTAATAAACCCATCTGCCCCTCAGTTTTACCCACTTCAATGCGAATAATTACCCCTTTTTATAATTACCTTTTAACGACTGGGTATTAATTCTCCATCCAATTATTCACAAAATTTTCCTCAAATAAACTCTTCAATCCAACAATATCCTCCCATACAACGACCCTAATCAATCCCCTGTAGCCTCTACATCATCAATACTCTTCATCCATACATCCAAGTGAAAAATTCATTGTGTAGGCTGGCAAGGAATATTGTACAACGTTCTGTAATTACGTGATCTTCTACACTGATACACTGCTATATGTCGAGCCTCACAAATCCCCTGAAGGTGCAACCCATGTCGAACAATCCACCTCTCCCACTCCCACTCTAGTGTGTACACGCGGGAAATGGAGCAACGGGTTTGGAGAGGGTTTTGATACTTCCTAGCTCTTTTTTTTTTTTGTTTGCTTGTCTTTTTTAGCGGTGTAGTGGGTACGTAAAAAGGGAGGGTGGGGGATTGTACACCACCGAGAGAAGGCAAGAGAGCATTAACGCTGAGAGCAGTGAAACAACGGGAGCCACCGAGCGTGAAGAACAACCGTCTGCCTTTGGCTAACAACAAAGGAAGGGTTGATTAATGGAAGAAGTTGTCACTGAGAAAAGCTCACTCTCTTGGTTTCACCCGATATACAGAATCGAATGGGTTTTCAGTGAATTTTTCTTCTTTATGATTCACTGTTTATGTTTATTTGTAGGGGAAAAAAATTATTTTTAATGGGGGTGGGGGGTTATAAAAATATTTCAATTGAACTGTCATGTGTTCAAGGGTAATAAATATCAATATATTTACTTTAACTCGTTGAATTGAAAATTTAAAACTCTCAAACTCTATTCTTACTTCTAATCCCTCATTTTAACCAACCGCCAATCAATTCAACGTCAAACTTTCTATCCCCCTGGTGTAACACAAATGCGGCATCACAGGCGCACTTTCTCTCGCGTCAATCCCCAATCATTTCTTCTCACACATATACAGGAATAATATTCACTCTCACACTAAAGTCCACCTACCAATCACGGTATGACGGGGCAGGATTTTCCGAGGGTAAATTTATTATCGACGCGGCACATGGAAACATTGTTAAGGGGAATGAGTTGGGATGAGGATTGAGGAGAATGATATCGAGGGGAGGTGTCTCTGGGGAGGGTATTTTACCTCGTCAACACCCATGGGAGTACATCATACCCATGTTCCTACACCTATCCATGTTGTACGTAACTCTTGATTTTTTTTTTTTTTCTTCAAATACACGAGGGAAAATAAATCTCTTATATCCGGATAATCAGGGAATAAGACTCAAATCACATCAACAGATGTCATCATGCATTTTAATTCACGAAATAGGGCCTAGGTATACAATTCCTAGAGCTAGTCGATTAATGCCATTAATTACGATTACCCAAGGGGTAGAAACTACCCGGGTATATATCCAGCATTGTACACTCGGGACAAACTCACCCCTTCATCTCCACCATCATGAAACAGTTTCTCTCAACCGTTTACTCGCGGTTTTCACTCCTCCCCTCATTCCCGTCATCTTCCCGATGCGGCTAAGAGGTCTTGCAGCCAACTTGAAGGAAAAAGTTTTTTTCCCCCAGGTGGAGGGAGAGACTGGGGGGGGGGGGATGCCGGAAAAAAACTTTTGTGTTTTTATACTCGTTGCTATTCATGGTCGTACGGAAAAAATCACGACGATGCTTGGTCACGGCGATAGCTTCCAGAGGGAGTTGAGAGAGGGGTTGGAGAAAAAAAAAAAGTGCGGGAAATATTCAAAAAGATGAGAACACAAGGGTGGGGGGGGGGGTTTAACTTGGTGAAAAGTATCATGTCGGTTATTGTAAAGTTTTTAAAGTTGATGGTTATATGCATTTTGTAATATTAATGTCAACGGTTACTTCTTGAAGGAATGATAATCGAGGAAAGAAGAGGATAGGAAGGAATATTTCCATCAAAGTATCTCATTAAAAAGCATCTCTCAAAACTACCGATTTATCGCTAGTGTCTGGGGATATTTCCCCCCCCCCCTCCCCCTCCCCTCAAACCCAACCATCTTCACTTTTCCTCCATTACCATGACCCTTGAAGCGTGTCTCAAGCAAATGCTTGTCGATTTAATGAGACAATTGCGCCAACTTTGTAAAAGGAAAGACAAAGAGGCATCAAATTATTCAGTTATTACTTCCCCTTACATTTTTAATTTTCGATAGACCTCATCTTGAGAGGATTCTATCTTTAATCTTTGAACACTTGAAATTTTAATGTGTATAATTGTATTCAGCATAAAGAGGTAGATTGAGTATTTTTAATAGACTTGATTTAGATTATTTTTAGCTCTTCACCAGTGAGAAGCTGAAAGATTACAAATACTTGCATTAACTTTGGTTTTATTCAATTACCATTTCTACTGAATCTCTGGTGTTTGATTCACCGGATATAGGGGGAGGGGATGGATTTGAGAGAAATGGTAAAAAAAAAAGGAGAAGAAAGAAATCAAACAGTGAGCAAAAATAACACACGCAAATGAATTCTACGGGGTTTGCGTTGAATTTTATACGAATAAAGTGCTAGGTGTGAATAAACATCACCACGAACTGTTGTAGGTATATAACTCTACATAGAGCAATATTTGTGAGAGATATCTATAGATTGTTCACAATGTTAGCGTGTCGACTAATTGATGCTGGTTTATTAGATACCTCTTTTTGGATTTTCAAGGCGCGAAATTCAAAGCCCAGAAGTATATTACACGACAGTTATATGCTTGGCGTGCTACCACACAGACACCTACCATGGATAATTAATTTGAAATTGGAATTTTGTGGGGGTTTGAGGGCACTTAAAATTCAAAGGTAAAAGTCAGTTTTAAAGGGGATGAATTTCAATGGAATTAATACTCCTTTAAGAATTTCTCTCTTTCTTGTATTTTAATTGATCAATTAAAACCAACCATTTTGCCCCAGTATTGTTAAAAAATTTTTTTTAAAATTATTATTTATCGGATGAGAAGATTAATGTGAGAAATGTAACCTTGTATGTATTATCAAAAGATCCAGGACAAACAAGAAATTCCGGAAATTTGTGACACGACCCCTTGAAAGCCCGCGGGCCATTTGTTCGGGTCGCGGCACGTAAGTCAACCCGTACCTACAAAGTTAAATTGCAGCGCTGTGGCGAATCGCCCCAAGACATACTCGTCTCAAACGATTCATCAGTAGTTATCTTTTTTTGGCTCCATCTCCACTACCAGATTGTTTCTGACTGACTGAAAACGCACATTTCCACTTGACAAAACTCTATAACTCGCACCCAACCCCAATTCTCTTATAAAATTTAAATTATCTCATTATTATTTTTTTCCCATTGACTGGAAAAATCCTTAAAAAATTGAGTTCATTTCATAATTAAATTCCTCTTAATTACGAGCGATAAGTGTTGAAGCAAATTAGCACATGTTTTTTAGTGTAAAAGACGTGTGATTCTAGTGAACCACAGAGAACTGAGCTGCGTGGGACAACCAAGTGCTGTTCAATGTCATGTGCTTGGATCCCTCTCTAGTATTCCATCCTTTCTCTTGTCCCTCGATTCACACATACACCATCAAAATTTTCCCACCTACCCCCTCACATTTTCCACATCCCGAGTAGCCAAAGTCCCATTCTGCCATTGCCACCTAAAGCAATCTCCATCCAACCCATCGTCACTTTAACGCTCTCCCTCAATTTCAGATGGTTTTGTATCACCATCTCTCTCTCTCTCACACATTCATCCAAAACCCTTTTCCCCTCTTTCTCACTATTCTCCTGTATATACATATAAACTCGCTCACTTGCTCTCCGTTTCGCTTTATCTCCTGACAATCGACCTCACTCCAATGTACCTCCCACCCCCCACCCTCTCTCTACACCTCTCAACCCGACGCACACGAGTTCAGCTACTTCAATTTGCATCACGCCCAACCGCGCATAGCCGAAGGATCAATTAAATTTCTATTAACCAGAGCGATCCTTTTTTTTTTTCTCCCTCCCATCAATGTTACCGTTGTTCCATTCTCTCCCTATTTATCGACAATTTTTCCACTGGGTTTCATCAGCCATACGAGCGTGTAATATTTCGTCAACGTATTGTCCTTTTTTTTACATTTAAATTTTCCCGCTAAAATCATTGAGTCATTCTATTAAATCTCTTTTATGGAGATGAAAAACCTGTTTTTTTTTTTCAATGAATTTTTTACAGACTCAGTGATTCATCATGGTGAATATAATGTGGGGATGATTTTTTTTTTATAACGAGAAAAGTACGTGGGCATCTGGATGCCTGTGGAAACAAAAGATGAATGAATTCTCTTGTTCATGGAGGATTTTTTTTTTAAATTGAAAGGGCTGATCCGTCATCACTGGAGCTACGGGATTTTTATATCCTGTCTCTGAATGGTCTTCTCTGTGCGCACACATATACACTGACAATACTCAAAAAGTAGTGAGAGAGAGAGAGAGAGAGAGAGAGGATTGGTCTACTCTGAAGCCTCCACAGAGTACTCGAATAATCCCATGATTATCGAGATCGAATTGTACCGTTTGGAAATAAAATGTTTGATGGCATATGTAGTACAGTGAAGCTGGAGGGGGATCACTAGTCGATAAACACGATTATAGGCGTGGTTAGGTGTACGATTGACAGGTGTGCGTATGTATGTACATGTTTATTGGACTATGATCGGCATCAGCCGATTTTTTTTTCCATTCAACTATTGAATTTCACTCATTCCTCTCGAATACTACAACCGCACAACCACGAATTAAATGTAGAATAAAAAAAAATATTGTTAACGACAAGTATCCACGGGGATTTAGTATAATTTCCCTCGCCGATATGTGTCGCAACATGGGTAAAATTGATGGTGATGTATATATACTACCCCGAGAATAGCAATACACCAGATGAGCGTCAGATTCGTTGAAACGAGACGAATAGAAAATACCTGGGTATGATGAAAAAAAAAATATATATTAAAAAAAAAAAATTGTTATTGCGACACGGACGCTGGGTTGAATTGGATTTCATGTATCTCCAATGATATATGTGAATTACGATGGTCTTCTCGGATCATTGAACTGTATCCAATATTAAAATTTAAAAAAGAAATGTTGTTACTCCACAGAATTGAGAATATCGTGTTCTAATTTAAGACGAATTTTTTTTTTTTTTTTTCAATTTTATCCCCCAAACAAATTGCTTGAATGATCTGTTTGCTCAGATCCCCAAGTATTGACACGAGCAGAGGAGTGAGTCTTCATGACTAAAGTATATAGAACTTTAAAGTTTATACCTCAAAACTCTGTTATAATATCCCCCCCTCCACTGAATCCACAACAAATTACATGAATAATTATTAAAATTGTGTCAAAGAATTATTTCGCAGTATAACGATCCAAAAAAGTAGTTTGTTGAATTGTTAGTGGTAATTGACATATAATTCACGCCCATACACCCTCCCCCCCTCCTCCTTCCCACCCCCATGCACAGCGTTCGCCGAGCTTTCTTAACGATAAAACTACATTTCTACAATCCTACATAGTACGGATTTTCCGTTTCGCGTTTCCACCATTTATATACGATTTTTCTTGTAATCGCGAACATCCATTTTACAGAGTGAAAAGAAAGAGAGAGAGAGAGAGAGAGAGAGACTCCTTCAATTTCTCGTTACCACACAGACTTTTTTTTTTTTTCACTTCTTTCGAAGTAGTGGAGCTTTCGTGACAAACCCATGGGAGACTAACATACCTCTACCTTCCACCCACTATCCCACCCCCTCCCCTCTTCATTCCTCACTACCGAGGTTTTCTGAAACTCGCCGCTATTGATTTACGACGACTATTTGCAAGATCACGCCGCCCACGTTAAAACTTTTCTTGCACCCCTCCCCCAACACCCTGTTCACCTCACTCTCTCATATTCTCTCTAAATTTTTTTTTTTCTTCTCTTCCTGTTACTTTTTCACCAGTTTGAAGACAGCCCTAGCTGCAGCTCACGTAGTTCTTGCATGGGTGAGGGGCGGTGGGGGTGGTAGGTGCCTGTGCATCGAGAGCACCCTTCCCTTCGTACGTGCTAGAAGTTTAGCCTGAAACGGATTGAAAGGGAAAAGGAAAGTCAGACGCGTGACTTTCAGATAGCAGTTGAGGGGGGGGGGGAGGCCCTATGAGAAGGACCCTTCATTTTATTTCGATATTTATTCTCTTTGTCTCTCTGTATTTTCAAATTTCCCTCCCTTTTCTTGGTTTTTTGTAACAGTTTTTAGATATGTTATCCAGTGTCTTCAGAGTGCTTGATTTTATTTGATATATGACGTTATTCTACTACAGTAGTATTTATAATCCTAAGGATAAAGTGCCGAGAACTGTGGCATCTACTGTAACTCGTTAAGCCCATGGGCTCCAACGGCCCCCTTCGATTTAGAGAGTAATCTGCTTTGGAAACTTGCGCGGTGGATGGTGATGAATTTGTCTACGATGTATGAGTCATTTTAATGAAACTCCGAATTAATCCATTAAACTTGTCATTTTTCCATCATCCAAAGATTGGAACGATGATCGATCGAGACAAGCACCATAAATAGAGGTATCTGTACATGAATTATGAGATTTCATTCTAAATATTTCAACATTGTGGAGAAAGCCAGAAGGAAAATTAAAAGTAATCAACCAAGCTTCTTAACCCAAGCATCCAGCAATTCCAGCAATTCTAAAATTATTGGAAAGCATAAATTATGAACAGACTTGGTGTATCCTACCTGAAAGCACTATATAGCACACGAAGGCTAGACGGATGAGATTTAGTAAGATGTTGGAGTAAAGTGTAGATATTGAGGGTATATCACTCACGGTCTGTGGTTACGACGACCTCAGGTTAACTCCCACCTCAGTCTTCTCAATGTGTATGTGGCAACTCCTCAGCACAAGCATAACTAATACCATCCTAGAATAGCTACACACATACTCAGTCGTATGTTGAATCTCATAGAGACAGACTGGCCAAAGGATTGCTGCATGGATCGTTAGGTCACTTTGCCTGGGCCATCTAACGTCCTGCATGGATTGCATATCCTTCCTAATCCCAACCAATCCACTATATACTCAGTGGATTACCACATCGTCTTCGACAAGATAGTGTCTATGCAAATTAGAAAGCTGTTTCTGCTCAATTACCCTCAACGGTCTTGTAATCATGCGTACAAGTCACGAAATGTTGCAAGGTGAGCATAATGATAAATTTCGTCATGTTGAATTTTCAATTTCTGGTATTATTCATCCATTCAAAATCAATTATCACAGCTATGTACCGGGTCAAGGTGTGACCCGCAATCTGTTTGTGTGAATTGGGTCACATGCAATGGGTATACCCAACAGGTGCAACTCAGAATCTCCCCCCCACTCTCCAATTTCTCAAAGTACATGACTGAGTCAGGACAAAAGCACTATATGCATTTTGCGGCTGCTAATGGTAGTTGTCAATGGCTGCTCTACCAACCGCATTCACAGTCCACCAGTATCCCCAGTAGATTCTGCTTGGTTCAATCAAATATCCAATAGTACTGAGTTCTCCATACAGAGAGGACATTGCGTCACGACGACTACGTTTACATCATGGACCACGAGCTCATCAATTTCGTTCACCTCTCCCTCCCCCTTTCTATTCTCCCTATCAATGCTTTCATTCGTATCGTATCCACCTACTCGTCCTTCCGTTGACTCGGCTGCTAACCTGGCTCTCGCTATCGGTTTCCTCGCTTCCATTGTCACACCATCCATCCACTGATGTACATGCCCATCGCTTGCCCCTGTTTCTCCAATCATAATGACTTGTACATCAGTTTTGTATGTGTGTGTGTGTGTGTGGAGCCTTCAGGGCTTGTTACCTGTCTTTCATTGCTGGGCGTATTAATAACAGATGATATTATGCTAGATGGAAGAGTGAAGAATACATATATCCTGAAATTTTAAACAGCTGATTGCTCTGTCGATAACGTAGGAAGAAAGTGATGAAAATCGCTGAGCCCTGGAGACAGAATTGAGGGAGGGATGTGAATTTCTCCAGGGGTGATTGTATAGGTACTTTGTGTAAATCTCGATCGTTGGATAAGGGGAGAATTTACCACTGATTATCGCTGAATCTCCGACGTGATCCAATCACGCTACCCAACCAACTTGCTAATTTATCGTCAATGAGGGCCATTGTACATTATTTAACGTCGGATATACCTGAGGGTCTTAAGAGGCTTGGTTTTCAGCTGGCAAGAGGGGCGGAGGGGGGGGGGGGGATGAGAAGAAAGAAACGTTGAAGCTGAAAGTTGCAGTATTGCTGCTAAGTTGGTAGCCTTGGGGTGTTGGACAAAGAGGATGGATGAAGGAGGAGCAAAATGGATTTTCAAGCAAGCTTGGTGAGAGAAGACACCCGTTAAGGCTTCAATGACGTTGAGCTCTGGTATTCACCCTTTTCACCATTAATTACAGAACCGCGTGCTCTCTACCCACTGACAAGTCTGACTTTAACACCGAGGGAAACAGGAATGATAACTATTTATGAAGTTGGAGACAGAGTCAATTTTAATCTTTTATTTTGCTTTTTTTTTCCAGGCACATATTCGAATAAACGATAACACGGGTAATCAGGACATCCGTTATTCTCTTATTCCATTCCAGTCGACCAATGGGACAGGAAACTTAACGAACTTAATATGAGGAACTTGAAGACTCTTACAAGCTTACCAATGGACTATACGATGCAAGCCACGTTCTCGAAGGAAAGAACAAAAATGAACGCTCGAGATGGAGTAGAAGCTGGAGTTTTTCTTGCTACCATACACTCTTATACAGTTTTCTTTATCCCGATGATCCCTCACCAGGAGTTACCAAGTTGCTGAGAACAATTTTGTTGATCTGATAGAAAATAAAAAAATGTAAGTTAATAAAATTGAAGACACAGTGTATTAGAATTGAATTGCCAATAATCATAAGAATATATCAGCAAATCAGTTGTAACAATTTTGGAATATCTCAATCCATTCTGTGAGCAATCCCTGTGAAATGTACATTCGTCTGAGGGTACTGTAGATGGAGAAATTTATTTGCACACTCTCAATCACATTGCTGAGGCCAGCTTATGACTAGTCTGCTTGTAGAACTAGGGATGTCTGTCTATAGATACTGAAAATCAATGAACCAATGTAAACACACGAAATTGGTCAGTGAGGCTTTTGACTTTGCATATGCTTGTCATTAAATTTAGATATTTAGAAATTCTCCAAATTCAATTGATCATCACCTACTGATATGAGAAATAAACTAATAATACGATGAAAGGGTACGTTATGTTTTCAAGCTACTAAAAGCAATTAACCATAGCTTCACAGAGAGCCCATTTCCCTCCCCAGAAACTCTCTCCAAGATAGTTTCAAGCCTTCGATATACTGTAATTCAATTATCCAACCTGGGTCAGTGAATTTTGCCCCTTAAACTCCAGTGAAGATAAATCTACATCAGTTTATACTGCCATAATAAACCAATCAGTGAATGCTGAAAATGAACAATGAGCTATTTAAATACTAAAAACTCTCTTATTCACCAATTTTTCATACTCCCCTCTATCACATTCTAGTTAATAATGGAGAAAAAAAATTCTTTTTGACAGTTGTTCTATAATCGATCTTTGGTGTAATTATTCTACTTACTGATCTTAGTCCGCTCGTTAATTACGCACTAATTAATGGAACCGCTGTAATGGTGGAAGCTTTTTCTCGTGAAAAACCACGGGGAGCTGGCGCCATTCATTCTCACTGGCGGGTTATATAGAAGGGCCAGGGTCTGGTATTACGTAAAAGTAGCCACCCTTGGAATGAATAAATGAAAGAGTTTCTCTCATGCTGATATCAACCTGTAATTTATTAATCAAGTTTAATTGTTCATTTGATGTTTTATGAGGGTTTTTTTTCACAGCTATTTAATGGTCAAGTTTGATCATATTTGTCATCATTCAACTCAGAGACTTTTCAACATGACTGGTAGGAGAATCTCCTCTCGACTTGATCGAGAAATAATTTCACAAGACATTTTTCGAGGATAAAATGTAAGACTGGAATAAATAATGCTTTAAAAAAAAAATAGTTGAGAATACTTTTCCATGAATTCAATGAATATACCCTTGGTATAAAGTTGACTCTGCGCAGTGCATGGTAATGAGTGTAATAATGATAATCATCATAATTTATGAGTGATTTTGTGAATTTACTGGGCGACAATTGTTCGAGGAGATGCAGTCTTATAGGGCTCTGGCTACAAATAAAACTCGGTGAGAGAGGAAAAAAAGAAGGAAGACGAGAGATTCAGGTGAAGGTGGTGAAAGAGGAGGATGGAGAGAAGAGAATGGGTTTTACCTCGGTGCTGAGGTGTAGGAAAGAAAATAATGATGTAAAATCACGCCTCGCTCTGGCGTACCACACGCCAAAGTCAGATGTAGAGTTATGGGGCCCAACTTACCATTCTCATTTTCTTCAGGGCTAGATTAGGTTATACCTTTATATAAGAAGGACGGCGGAGCTCGATATGTACAAGAAATTTGAAATGAAGAAGTGGCTAGGAGCTGGATAGCTCAGTTGGAAGAGCACCCGATGCATAATTGGAAGGTCCCGGGTTCAAATCCCGGTCTGGACTATTCATTTTTTCAGTAAAAATTCTTGTAAACTAATATCGAGAATTATCCTGATTCTCCTTCTACCTACTCCAAAAATCCTATCCAACAATATCCTGTGACCTCACAAGATGTGGAACGCTATATTAACTCTCGTCTCTAGTCATCTAGAGAATGAATAAATGGAGAGTTACAAGTAATTCTCGCTGCATTGGCTGCACAATCAACAATTCCACCACAAAATTAAAAAATCTGGCGTTGAACCAAATGAAGACTTTGATAAAAAAAAAAATAATAATAATCCTAGTGACTGAAAGAAGGTCGGATAAAGCTGGATGATTCACAGAACGACTGCTCATTAGCGCTCAGCCTCATCAAGATTTTCCGCCTTTCCAAATATTCCCTGTTGAAAAATTACCTCTTCTATCTAGAATTCAGAATTCATAAGGAAGAAAGTTGGATAATTCACAGAGAATTGGAATATCTAGGTATTCTCAATATGATGTTGGTGATGATGGAGAGATGAGAGATATGTATATGGTGGATGCTAACGGATTGATGCATACGTAATATCTCCCAGAGGGGATGTATTTAGCTTTGGGTGATATAACCTCACATTGCCATGAACACAATAGATTTACGTATTCGTGGATAGAGGGTTTTGGAGGGGGGGGTATACTGGATGGGTGATAGCCGTTGGGTTGTATGAGTTTGAGAATAGTCGACAATCTTGGCATTCGACCAACTGTCTCGTATAGAGCCCAGTGAAACCGCTATACCAACAGCCAAGTTCGATTTACGACTGTACTTTCCATTTTTTTGCAATTTTTTTTTTTTTCATTCCTTTTATTCAACTTATTCGCTATTACTGCATTTACCCCGCATTTGTAGGGGAATTTTCACTGGCTGGTGTATAATTACTGGATTCTAATGAAGTCATTTGGTGCAGCAAAGGTATTAGAGGATCAACCGGTCATAACATGGGAAATATCGTATGGATTAGAGTACGATAATGATAAAGTGAATAGGTGTTTCAGTGGTCCACCACATCTGGCATGTTCATATCGATGATCCCAGTGATATCTGTGTGCCATCATCATGATCAACCCATCGTCCATGTCCGTTAACGTTTTACCTTGTCCATCAATTTGACTAGTCTGTCTCACTCGATCCCGTTGCGATTGTCAGGGTACTATTAAACATTGAAGGGGGAGAATTACCTCTGAAAAGCAGATTACCGGTTAACCGTTGTGCCCTTCCTATATGATTTATCACCGGATGAAATCGTAAACACATACACCAGATGCTCATGACATTTTTCGACTGACCATAGCTAATTGCTAAAAACTTCAATTTCTGAATTTTTAAAATTTCATTTCAACGTTTTTTTCTCTTTTCAAACATTTCTCTCCATGATTTTTCATTTCATATTCATCCTGATTAATTCAGTTGATACCTCATTTATTCAGAATAAAGAAGAAATATCATCTCACGCACTTAATTGCCATTATCGGTAAAAACAGGAGTGATTTAAATGTTCAGTATAATGTTAAAAATTTTCACAAACTTCTCTTATAGAAAAGTTATCAAGAAGAAGAAAAAAAAAACTTCTGGAGTTACCGAGAAATGGCCCTCATGAGAAATCTCTGAAGAGCTCCCAGTGGATCAATAATTTTCTCTGTTGAGACTGAAAAGTTTCTCGTAATATGCCACAAAAATGCATTTTGAGGGTTCACTGTTGGGCATACATAAAATTGTGAGTTATTTTTTCATTGAATAAAAATCACTCGTTTCATTATATTAACGATTCACCAGATATTACTGAATGTCTGACCAAAGTGGAGCATTTCTCCTTGCCAAAAGATTCAGCTATGGCTTTTAGAAAAAAAAATTCAACGTAATGATGTAAAATCCAGTGGTTCTCAACGACACGATAAGCGGAATTTAAAAACATTTCATTTCCAAAAGAGTGATGGGCAGGATCAGAGGTACCCAATCGTCCCAGTTATTCGTTTCTAGGGCCATTCACGTAACTCGAGTTGCACAGGAGCCCAGTAACCCCAAGCCATGGTTAAAAGTAGGATCAGAACAGGAGGGGGTGAGGGGGGGAGAGGCTAAGGAATCTACAGGCAAAGAAAGTGGGGCCACTCTGAAAACCATTAACGTCAGAAAACTTGGATTCGCCGCTACGTCAACGCAACTATACGTTCTCAACGAAGGGAAAGGGGGTCCGAGAAACCCCGCATCGAGTATCCAAGGGTAGAAGGTAGTTCTATGGTCTATTGCAGACTTGGTTTCAACGAAAAAACGAATAAAGATTTTTCAACCGTCGAGTTTTCTCAGCAACTCTTTCAGTTAAAAGCCAATTTTTCACTCGTCTAAAAACACAAGAAGAGGGAGAGTATCGAACCCTCTCGTTATTTGATGGCTGAATAGATCACGTTATTTCGAGATAGATGAGAGACACTAGAATCCATGTGTTGGATCAAAGTCCAAAATGATGTGAATTTTCAAGAATATTTGACAATATGAGATAAACGTCTTCAAAGGAGATACCAGAGGAAAACGAAGAGACTTTCCTAACTATCTCACCGAGATTTTACGACGATTACGAGTCATTACAAAGTTCTCAGTTGAGGGGAGGATTGACGGTTGGCATGGGATGACGCGTGAATGGTGAATATCTTGAGAAGAAGCTGGAGGTCTCTCATAAAAGGTATGAATGAAAATCCATTAGCCTCTGATTCTATAGAACAACATTCACCTGCTACTCATTGTTCTCTCATCGAATAACTGAGAGGAGATTTTGACTTTGATGAAAGGGTGCTTTCAATGAAATTATGTCAAAAATATTTTGCCCATCAGGAGAGTGAGGATAATTTATAAAATTCACCGGTCTTTCCCCCCCCACCTCTGTTGAGGGATCTTAAAAAAAATTGATAACCCTCTGGAATGACACTTTGCGCAACACTCGAGCCTCAACGAGAAACCCCTAGTAGGTAAAGTACGATAAACGGTGTAGCTTATATCATTAAAGAAGGTTTCATTGGAGGCCTCGTGAGTTTTAAGACACTATAACCCCCCCAGTGAAAACGTTAATACCTCTCTGTTTAACGTTTCCCATCAGAGTTTTAATGAATATTACACTTGGCCTTTAGTTCCACCGGACGTGTATTGTACACTTTTTCTCTTGTCTCCCCATATTCTTGTACTTGATTCTCAGTACTATTTATTTTTGTTATCTCGTGGCAAATCTTTGTTTATATTGTGAAATTTGATTCCTGATTGAATGAATGACAAAATGAATTCAGGGATATATATACCTTTCAAGGTGGTACCATGCCCCATTACCTTAGACGGTGATTTTGTCAGCTAATGAAGAACGGCGACATTATTTTCTCAAGCGCTATTAAAATCGCGTTAGTCCTGAGGAATTGTGAAATCTAGTTAACAGAGATAAGAGGCAATTTTCTCAGACCAAAAACAATTGTTTCGGTCTGGGTTGAATTTTTATCATCTTGTTTTCTGATTTTTTTTGTTCAAAGGAGATCAGAATAAACGACAAAAAAAGATACTTTCCACCTGGATTGGATCATGAGTATCTCTCTCTATCAACTCAGGGATCTGCCGAAGCCAGAGTGAGAGGAGAAATAGAGGGATAAACGGAGAAACCGTTACTTTGTCCAAGTTTCATCGTGCCACGAAAGGTCTCCTAGACTCCAGCTCGAGTAGAGAGGGAGTGTCAAATTCTTGGACGAGTTGAGGGATTTTATGGAATGGTATAGTGGAAGTTAGTCTGGATATCTAAAGCTCCAAACATTCTTATATCCTAGATTGTGGACTTTGCGAGAAATCCAAGATCCCTGGTATCAGATTAAAAAAGAAGAACGAGTTGTGAAGGGAGAAGGGAAGTGGCAATTTGATCAGCAGGCACGTAATAAGGAACAAGAGTTTTCATCGCTTTTGTGCCAGCTTGAGTACTAAACAGTGTAAATAAAAGCTCTCGAAATTGACTAGACTGTGATGGATTATTCTCAATGCCTGGTACAAGTGCCGAGTATAATTACAATGTTTTTTTTTTTTTAAATTTTAATCATACTTTATAAAGATTAAAATTATTCATCAAAATCATGAATAAAACGTCAACAAATACAAATAAACTTTAACCACCTGATCTCCAACAACATCAAGATGAAACGTTAAGTCGGTAGAAGAAAATAAGAAGAAAATAATGCTGCATTGAACGGGAAAACTGGGAGGAAGTTGAGGTAGAAGAAAATTCAACGTTGAGAAAATCCGTTAAATTCATTCCACCGAATTATGCAATTGAATGGGCTCTCTGTTTTCCAAAGTGGGTCGCATCCGGATAAAATGGTTTTCAACGATTATGCCAAATGAGTTCAATAAATAAATCCACCTCTTTTTCAATTGAATGCCTCTACCCATTCTTCACAATTTATCATCACACAAATGTATCAAAGAACTTTGATGGAAATTTGTTTTTTCCTAAAGTATGAGAAAAAATAAAAAATATTCTCTGTCTCCTCTCTCCAAGTAATCTTCTTCCATCAATTTTTTTTTACTCACCAGTGTTTAACATTACCTTTTATATTCATATAACCTCAAACATCACTCAGCACATAAATGAGTGAGGAAAAAGGATTATCGAGATATGAAGGTACCACTAAATTCTACAGCGAAAAATGAGAAAATTTTTTCACTGGCTTGCTTTATAAATAAATTGAATGCTTTATAGCGTTGAAAAAAAATATGAAGACTTGATATTAAACATACCTCTAATTTTAATGATATAAAAATGACAAAATTCTTCTCTTTCACTTGCAAAATATCAAAGGAAAATCTACCATTTAATAAAATGAATAATCTGATATGACGATCATCATATCATTCCTCTCGTTCTTTTTATAACCTTCTATCCTGCAAATATCCACAGTTTTTCAAATATTCCCCTCAAAGACAAGGAATTTAATAATCAAGTTATTTATGATTTCGTCCTCATGTTCCCATAACATATATATAAGAATATTCAATGGAAATCCTCACTCAATATCACTTGAAAATTCTTACCCTCACCAATACCTCCGTTGAACGATCAAAGAGTCATATTCAACAACAGAGAGATCCAGACTCTTGAAACTTAACTAAGATAAAACGCAGTTGAACATAGTGCATGGGGTACTTTAAACGCAACAGCACGTTTTGAAAGTGACGCCCCTGGGCCAACGCGAATATATACTATAACACTATGTATATGGGTACCGCTTGGCAAACTTTCCGTTGTCTGCTACAAGAATGATAATGCGAATGGCGCGCCTGGCACGTTTTGGATTAGGTTTCGAGCGCCCGGCGAGGATAAAGGACTAGCTGCCAGAGGGAAGGGTGAAAGTCGCGCGTTAGATGGAGATGGGGAATTCCCCGTTCTAGTTGGTAGAGTTGTTGAGGTTGAATTTTGAAATTGTGATAGAAACGAGAGGTAGGATTGGGTTAACAAGAAAAGCACAGGTAGGAGAAATGAGAGGAAAGGTATGAGTTGATATTAAGTATTTAATAGACAGCTATGGGGGGGGGGGGGGGGAGTTTCTCTTGGAAAAGCCAACTCAGGCGTTATGTTAGCACACCAAGCGATGAGAGATTTCTCATAAGCTTACTTCCCCTCTCGGATGTGAGAATGTAGTTGTGAGAATGGCCTAGATTGGAGGGGTGGGAGAAAATGCGAATCCGGGGGGGAGTGGAAGAGAAATAAAAAGGAGGCAAACAAAGAAAACAAAATGAGTAGAAATGGAATCGAGTGTTTCACCCAAGCGGTAGTGTGGGGGCGCTGTCGGGGGTTTACTCGCCCAAAGGACAAGGCTATTCGAGAGTACGAAAGCGCACCAACTGGCTGAGGTGGGTATAAAGGTGAAAGAAAAGAAGGGATAAAGTTAAATCTGAGTTTTCTCACGGGTAAACCCAGGGGGGATTACCTGGCCGCTTTAACTTAGCGACGTAGCTCGTTTCTCAGGCTACCGTCTTCTTGGTGTCACCATATTGGATACTTTCGCCGACAAGAAATGCGCCGGGTGTGAAGGAGTGAATGAGAAGAGTGAGAGAGAGAGAGAGAGAGATGGGGTGGGAGAAAAGAAAACATTGAAGGTGTACAGCAGTGTGAGTCTGAGCAGGACCGTTTATTAGAAAGAGATTTGATATATCGCTGTTGGCAGCAAACGGAGGGGGGGGAGGAAATGGTACGTAGAAGATTGAGAATGACGTGGCACCTGCACGCCATCACACTGCCCTGGTCTCTCAGTTTAACCATTCTTCAGTCGAGTTGTTTGGTGAGTTAATGGAGGGGGGGAAAAAAGATTTATAAACAATGCCAGAAACTTGTTTTATTACATGATAAAAACAAAATCTCATTTTTGTATTTAGTTGAGAAATTTATTTTAAGAATATCTAAGTTCAACATTGGCATAGGCAATCAGACGCTGGAACGTTCTTTGCCACCAATAAAATTACCCCGGATAACCCGTCAATAGGGCTTTCACATCCAACAATCTCGAGAGCTTCTCGTGGGAAAGTTTCTCTGAGGATCTGAATTTTCCCGCTCGAGTCGGCGCAAATCACTACCTTCAACAAATACACAGACAGAGGGGACTTTGGTAGTTGAATTCACCTAAGCGTCCTTTCTTTCACTGCATTTCCGAACTCCTTCACACTCACATTTTAGTTTCTATGTTATCGTCGGTACCTCCTCCTTCAGTTCTTCATCATCATTCATAAAACATGAGTCTCCATCAGGTACTACTTCATAAATTTTCAAGCACAGTATCAGAGACGCCATTTTCGTCCATCGCTCTCCCCCCCCCCCCCGCCCCTCCTTTTTTTTCTCTCTATTTCGCCTTTCAAATCCAATCTTCAACCTCCGAACAATTCAATCATCTGCAAAGACATGAGAATTCTTCATTATTTTCAATAATTTACGATCGATAAAACAATTATAACATCTTATTTCTGGCAATCGGTCAAACAAAATTCACCGGTCGAGAGAGAAATTGTAGGGGTAAAAAAAATAGGGAACGATGTTCGATGAATTATTAATAGAAAACTTGTCAAGTGGTCTTTCTCCTCCAAGTCGTCTCTTTCTTTATCTCTATTTTCCTTTCTCTCGAGTTCGATTCGTTGATAGTCAGTAGATGCTATAAAAAATCCCCGGGTATTTAATAATTAATGGCTCCTTATCAATAAATAAAAATAAAAATCATTCGTTTAACGATAAAAATATAAATTTAAGTGAATAAAAATACAAATATTTGCGAATAAATTCTATAAAATCAATATTAACAAAATCCAGTCCAATAGAAAAAAAAAAAAAATGAGGACGCTTGAATCATTAAACTCATCGTGCAATGGAAAATTGTGAGTAAACATTGAAGCAAAAACATTCGTTATTGAAAAATATAAACGACAGTTACGCTTACCTATGGGAAAATGTCAACAGTCGGACAGTCAAATCGTGATGGAATTTTTTTTTTTTAACACTGCGTATGAATAAAAAGTGGAGAGAATTACAGATTGACGAGTCTGTAGAATTGATTTTTTAAAAAATTTATATTATTTATTTATGTTATTCTCCATGTAATGATTAATATTTGAATAAATTCAATTTTCAAATTCTCTAACGTTAATTTTTGCATAATTATCAACTATCTCCGCTGTTTTATTATTCAACTAATTTAATTATCACAAAACCGTTCAATTTATTGATTTTTTCGTGTTTTAAATTATCCATTAATGCAATTTAAATTCTGTTTTCGTCAATAATAATTAAAATATCTTTAATATTCATTATTACTTCATGTAAAGACTCATTCAATGAACCAGAGTCTCATACAAAGGATTTTCACATGACAGTCAATAAGAAGATTAAAAAAGATGAGTATGAAAAAATCCAAAGAAACTCCAAGGACTTGGTAAACTGGTGCTATAAGCGTATTAATGTTCATACCGTCTCCTTTTAAAGTAAGTCACGGTGACTCCACGTTCCAGGTTCCTTTGTTCCATCTAGTCAAAAAGCTGAAGATGAAATGTAGAGTGGAAGATTCTTCGATCCCCTTGGGCAATAATAAAAGTTATCCAATAAAATGCGCGGGAAAGTAGTGACACACAGAGAGTGCCCAGAGAAAATGAGCAAATATCTTGGAATAGAATGGAAAGACTGAAAATCCTATGATACTTGAACCGTCACCAGAGAGGGAGTGTATACACGAGTACTGGTGCATTTATTTTATTCGGTGAATGGGAAAGACCAAGAAGAAGTGCCATCTGGATTGTCAGATACTCGAGATAGAGGTTATGGAAACAAAGAAGATGCCGGGATTCCCCGAGTTGTGTGCTCTCTTGTGCCCTCGAGGACTTGTACGACTATCTCAAATTTTTCTCCACAGAAAACCAGAGATATAGTTAATATAAAAATGGAACAAAGAGTGGAATAAAATAATGGTGATTTTCTGTGTAATAAGAATGAAAAGAACAAAAAAAAAAGAGAGAAATTGAGTGACATCGAGAGAGTGTAAGAGGGTACATCGTGCCGATGGAATAAAAAGATCATCAATTATACCTTGGGTTGGCACAGAGGTGCCTATTATACGGGTAAAGAGGGGTACAACCGGGAAAAGACTCTCCTCGCTTGAGAGCCAGGTTGCGGAATATTATTCAGAGCATTAGGCGTTCTCTCGACCGCAAAGAATTTCCATAAAACCGCTATCCCACAATCTAAGACGCTTTGGCCTCCACAAAATGTCCCGCGTGAGATTCTCCAACGTGTTACCAGCCGTCGGGTTTATGTGGGCAAATACCATGTCAAAGGGTGAGCGTTGAAGAATATGGTAATTAGTGGGGATTATGTAATTATATCAATTGAATATGGATTTACTTGAACGAGATGATGACATTTCAATTGACAGGTTAAAAAAAAATCAACATTTACGCGGTTTCGTACACACAAATCCCTCCCCCAAAAACTAATCCAGCCAGTATATTTCCCGATACATTCCTATCGTAATCCCATCACAGTCCACCCTCTCAATAGAGAGAGAATTTTCCAAGCCTTCACTCTACGTTGCACACATAGATATTGAGGGATTGGTCGAAAAAAAAAAAAATACCAGGTATTTCGATTAGTAATTTGGACGAGTGAACTAGTGGCAACGTGCGAGTTACAATGTCCCTCGTGCTTTTCACACGACGTAGGCAAATTTATCGTGTGTACGTGACCAGTCAGTGCTTTTGGGTAAAGGAAAGAGGATCCCCTGTACAAGCCAAAAAATTTGGGATGAAAATAGACGAAGGGGGTGAATACGAGAGGGTAAAAAGAGAATGAAAAAAAAACCCAGCAATTTATTCCCTGTGGGCACTGGTGCAGAGGGTCGGTTACGATTTCACGGAGGATATTTCCAAAACCTTCTGGGACATTGAGATCCTGTTTTCGTCTTATACATAGGTATAGGTAAGTGACTTTCCATCTTCTTTCAGCTTCTCTTGTTTACTCACCCTCAGACATCTCCACTCTCTGTTCATATCCAGTATTCATGACTCAAGGTATGATGATAATGAAAAAAAAAAATAAATTGTGAATAGTAGAAAACAAATAATAATTTACCAGTTGTGTTTCATACTCTCCTCTTTATCTCAGCTACTTTACGCTTCATCCTTGTGCAAGCATTTCAGTTGTTGAGATACCAGCTAAAAAGAGGTTTCGAGGAGAAAAAAAAATGTATCCCTAGGGTGTGTGGCAAGGAGAGAGCGATACAATTAGGGGCTCAACGAGACATCTGTGCGAAGTGGCTAGTGGTTAAATTTTCGCGATGCTGAGGGGAGAAAAAATGCAAGTATATTATTGTGTATGAAGCTAAGAATTCAGCAATGTTGGATATGATGAAAATTTTAGTGAATTTTGATTTATACACATCTTCATTATAAAATTGTGAATAAAAAATATTTTATGATTAAATTCCATCTTTATTGTATTTTATTCCATTTGGAAAAAGAATTGTGAAGTTTCATCACGTTGATTTATAATAGGGAGTGAACAATCGAAGCTATAAAATCGTCATCAGGACATGTTGAAATGAACAAAAACGCTAAAGTCCCTGCTCACAAATTTATTCAGTTAAGCTGACAACTCGTCTACCAACGTGCCTTTCGAGTTCATGATGTCATTCTATGCACGAGCACCCCCTCGAGCACTCTTTACGAGTTTTATCATGCGAATGAAATAAAGAAAAAAAAAAATGATCCAGCGGATTCTCTTGCTCATCTGCCATTTTCCCTCCTGCTCTTTCATTTCTCTCTCTGGCTTCACTACAAAGATAGAAAGCCGGGAATCCCACGCGCTCGTAGCTCCTCCCAAACGCTCGAATGGTAAAATCGCATTATGACAGAGGGTCATATATTAAATCTCATAATACCGACAGAAGAATGCTGTCGCATTGCAGTATAGTGTTTCGATACCCCTCCGTATTTCTCACTTTTCTACTCCACTTTGAAGACTTTATTGTTCTTTCTCCAGCTAGTCTTTGATTTGTTCAACGAATGGAGATAAAAAATTCAATTTTAAAATTTAAATATTAATACAAAATAATTTCATGTCAAGAATTATATCCACTGATCCCTCGAGTATATCTCTTTTTTTTTGAGCTCACAGAGAACTCATTCACTTTTTTTTCCCTAAACAAACTCACGTTTCAGTTATGATATTTACCATTGAAAAATTCATCAGTGAATTGTAAATAATTATTATATTGAAAAATTCTCTTTTCAAATGTTCTATCATTATTGATTAACAATGAAATAATATAACTCCATGATATAAAATTTCATTCCCTTCCTTTATCAATTTATATACTTGAAATAATTACCGAATAAATTAATAAATTTTCCTCGTTTCACCATAAAATTTGTAATCCAAAACAATGGTCGTGTGATGACAATGCAACTGAGTGAGAAAAAAAAAATCAATACATGTAACACAAAACAATATCAAGAATTATCTTTATTTTTCACTTCGCTTCATTCACCATTGCGTATGAATATGAATGTGATAATCTATAATAATATTAGCGTGACTATCAGTGGACACTCGTAGTTTGTTTCACTGTATCCGTTGAAAAGGCCTGGGAGGCCTTTTGTTATCGGTTTGTAGCCTCATTTTTCCATCAACTAATACCATCCCCCTCGTACTCATCCCGTGTATATAGACGCGTTAGGGATCTGGAGTGATGTACGAGTCCTTTTTACATCAAACAACGCCCCGCCAACTTTCATAATAATTCTTTCTCCAATATCATTATTATAAAAGAGTTTCTGCCCCCTCATTTACGTACACAATGTACAAAAGGAAGGGGGAAAAAAAAATTCACTGTCAGGTGAATAGATCGATGGAACAGTGAACATGTTTCCTCTCTTTTTGAAGGATTGAAAAAATGGAGAATGTAAGCTTCAAGAAAAACCGAGTGTCCACTGTGTTCAAAAACTTTGTACGCCGGGACTCAATTCAACTCGAAACTTGTTCCGCTCGAAAAAGTATGCCGAATTTTTTTTTTTTTTTTTTGAGATCTTTGAAAGTGTCCAAGTACAATGGAGAAAAAAGTAGTGGGATCACCAAGCCAATGTTCAAGTTTAATACCCACCTGTCTGTGAGCTGAGTATATCGAGCGGTGGGGATTTGGGATTTTTATATAGGTGATTTAGAATATTGACTTTTCTTCTCCAATGAGAATTTTCTCTATAAAAAATATTAAAGTTTGAGAAAATTCAGAGTGATATACTGACAATTTTTCTATTTTTAAGGAGAATTGAATTATTTTGGTCAGACGTTAATAGAATCAAGTGATGATTTTACTCGAGATGCATTTTCTAAATATTATAGAGTCTCACGCCATCTGAGGAAAATCCAAGACACTCATGCGGTTATTATTGCTCGATGAAAACCTCCAGCAATTGGAAATTCACTTGTCTGACCATAACTGTAATTTTCTACTGTCGGTAGGGGATCATGTCTGCAAGTGGTATCGACGTTATCTGGCGAACGGTCGGTAATAGTACGACAACGGGATGACAAGAATTTTTATCGACTTGATAATGCAATAATTTATAATTAAATAAAATTATTTCTTGATTAAATTGAAATCGTGATTAGATTGTATTCATGAAAAATTGAATAAATTTAAATACTTAATTGAAATGCAATAAATATAAATGTCTTTGGATTGTCTAACATTTATTGACCCATTAATTATGTACACAATATTTACATATCCCTGAGGCTTAATCTACTTAAATACATAATTACATTACATTCATTAATAATCATCCACTCTCTACATAATTATATAATCATATCCGTAAGTCATTAAACTCTACATTTCACATTAAATTTATTACACATTAAACTTCACATTAAATTTATGTATTGAATAATTGAAATATATTTACAATTGCAGTATTTACATTTTTCATAAAAATGTTATCTTTCGTTGATAATTATTCATGATAATTCAATCCATAAAATCTACATTTTTAAACCACATTGGATTCTCTTCATAACTGAATAAACCAGATATTCATTGTTTATTCATTTACCCCACTTTTCCATCAGAAGAAGCAATTGAATAAGAAAACTTTATCGACTCACTCTAGATATACATGACACAATCTTCTTATACCACAAATCTTTATACAAATCGATGGGTCATAAATCCCGATGCGAAAATTAGCATGTGATAGCAGGTCGAGGATTTTTTTTTATAATCATTGGGGACATTGTGATGACAGATATATAACAGGGGAATCCACACAACCTTCTTATTCAATTTCACACAAGTACCCTTCTTGATGATACGTCTGATCCTGCTGAATTGATCATTTTCCACTTCAAAAAGCATAACATCATGAACATAATCAGCTATATCAGATTCAGACAAAAATCACGTGAATCAATTCAATGCATGGAAGACTAAAGCCTGTGAAATCCCCTTCATTGTTGTATAAAAGTTTTCTCTAATCGGATTTCATTAATTACATTCCAACAAAGTAAAGAATTGCAATCCTATTCATTTCCTCTTTATCTTCATTCTCCACTCTTCTGAATAAACTCCTTGGGAGATGAAAAAAAATGGAAATTGATTATCTTTTATAATCAGAATGTAATTAATTCAGTTGAAGGTTTATTGAGTCACGGTGTAATGAAATATCTCACACCTAGGAAATTAGTCTTAATGTTAACGTCACTATCGCAAATGCAGGAAGATAACTGAGGTGTTGAGAGCTTGAGCCCGATGTGGACGATTGAAAATCGATTGAATCTCCCTCGTTGTCCTCATCCTTCACACTGAGCTCATCCTTTATTCCACCTGTCTTCTTATTGCGCTCCTGATCCATCTTCCATGACGTTTTAGAGTCACGTCGGGAATTTGGTCTTTTTGTCGTTGGGGGTTTTGGTATTTCTGCAAATGAATAAGAATAATTAATAATTAATTCAGATATTTCGAATAATAAAGTGCTTAAATGACCTAGTTATTCGGTATTTTAATGTCACTCCGAATAAAATTTATTATTTTATTCATTTTTATTCCATTCCTCCACGTATTTCACTGCATTCATACCGCACATGTCATTCACAACAGATTGAATCAACTTTTCATCCAGCAATTCACAGTCTGACATATCGAAACCACATTCTGACGTGACCACAGAGCATTTGATATTTTCTCTTACGTTTATTTATTATTGAATTATTACGAATTCATGAAAATTTATCAAATATTGGGGATGAACGTTTTCAAAGCTGGTGAGGATAAATTGTAAAATTTATAATTATCGGACGGGTATAACGAGTACAACTCTCATTTTCCTGTCATTCATTGTATGCGATAGAAACGTTAATTGGGACATCGTTATCCTGCAGCTGATTGTCCATCGAAAATGACCGATCGTTTGGTGTTGTCCAGTCGTCAATAAAAACCCAAAAGTGACGTAAAAAAATTCTCTTATAAAAGATGATGGGAGAGAGAAATATACATTGAGTACGCACGATTGTGTGACAAAATTGATATTCGGAAATGACTCTGGGTTAACTCATCGATTGCTACCTAACTTCTATAACTGTGGGGGGTCCCATTGGTATATTCTGAAAACAGAGTGACCTCGGCCAACATCGACAAAACACGTAACCATATCTCAGAGACGATACGACCCCATCCATTACTAACTATATATACAACCACGAAGATGAGTTGGAGAAAGAGAGAGAGAGAGAGAGAGAGGAGACGAAGGATAACCGAATTTACATTGGACATCGATTGAATATACAATTAACGAATTTAGACTGTTTTCGTCATGAATGTTTGTTAGAAAATTTAGGTGAATTGAGGTTAGTCCTATTCCTTATTCTTTGTTCTAATTGGGAATCCCCTGGTTTGATCTGATTTGTTACATTTAACCTAAAAATAATTCAATTTATTCATCTAGTTATAAGGATCCAGGTTTATTTAATCAATTTATTAATTTGAATTCAACTGAAATCTGATGGTTTAAATCAATGAAAATATGAAAATCTCATATGCTAAAATATTGACTTTCTGATTCATTTGTAAAGCAATTTTCCTCTTTGAGTTAATAAATTCAATCGACCCACTTGACGATTAAACCGAAAGCATTGTATTTATTTAAAATTCACAATTCCATGGGTGACTGATATTTCCTCATTTTATATTGAACAATACATTAATTCAATCTTGTTCCCAATCTCATGCGATAATATTACATTGGTTTGGTATGACTGGAACCTATTTTTCAATGTCATGAGAATTATTGATTGATCCATCGATCAATCGTAAGATGAATAGAAATTTCACAATCAGATCAATCATCTATTGTCAAATAATTACCGAGGATTCCCCATTATTTTACTCACTGTATAATTTTATTTTCCCATCAGTCTCTCCAAGTGAGTTGGTAGCAATACACCTGAATGATCCATAGTCCTGCGGCCTCACTGATCTTATCATCAGCCTCATGGTCGTTTCATACCCATTGGCAGTCACTTCCACCTTGTAATTATTGTCTGGAGAAAAAAAAAAACACACAAAGGTTCCAATTTCAAGTAGCAATACGTGACAATATCAATATTTTTCAACATGTCCCGCAGGACTGAAGAGCAACGATTCAACAATTAAACCCACCAAGTCATGCACCAGTGAATGTGTTACAGTTTATCAAAGTGAGAGAGTCACAAGGGGAGTGTGTTTAAATGAGTAGGAGGGTTGAGCATGCGTGAACCCTCTCAAGCACGCGATTCCGTTGAACTGAGAGCTAATTACACCTGCACTTTCTCGTTAAAAACCTAATTTGTATGGTCGTTGAGACGAGCAATGGTGAACAAGAAAGGTATTAAAGCGATGAGTCGTGGGGAAAAATATTGGATAAACTCTAGTTTAACGAAACTCCCAGGAGTATCCTTCCACATTAGCCATGGGAATAAACAAGTGGATGCTCAGAGAAGAGGTGCAATAAACTCGGGTATTTACGTACGATGCTTTGAGCGTTATGAAACTTTTGGTTGAACGCTGGTGTTGGCATGACGAAAGAACATGCTAAATTGGTGTTTAAGCTTGGTTTCTTGTTGGAGACGGTATTAATTCCAGTGGAGAATGAAAAAGAATGGTAAAGGATCACTGAGAGTCTCTCAAAGTAGAATGAAATTTCAAGAGGATTTTAAAAATAGTCTTTGTGTGAAGGGAATGTACAAGCTTCTATGGTGATGAGTTCAGCATGAAATATTCAAAGTGATAATCCTGATTCAAGTAAAATGGATTTTCTCCTATTTTTGGTATATCCGAGATTTCAAACCCATCAAATCCATTGTGCATTCATTTCTGAAGGTGTGACATTCTGACCATATTTCAGGCAATGAAAATGAGAAAATAGGTGACATTTTGAATTTTCATCAGAGTTGATGAAAGTCTCATGTCGAATCCATTAAAATAATGAGAACCAGTAGAATAAGTTTGTGAATAAAACGGAGAATACTAAATTACTTTTTTAACTACTTTGACAAACTCGTCATTGGTAACAAAAAGTTTATCCACGAATGAGCATTAAAACCTCAGTCGTGTAGCATTGGACCAATGTGTACGCAAGGAAATTATTCATTTTACTTCGTGATAAATTCTATCTTCACCACTGTTAGTTCAATCGTGAAGTTTTCAGGCGTTGGCCACTGCCTCAGTAATGTTGACAGAAACTCTATTACTGGAGGATTAAACTTACCATTTACTATAGTCTCATTTGTTGGCCTCGTCCAGTAAACAATTGGACGAGGATAAGCCTCACTATTGCACTCTAGGACAAGTGTTTGTCCCTCATAAGCACCAATAAGTTGATTCTCAACCCAAATCATTGGTGAAACTGTTGACAAATTATGAATAATAATAATATTTACACATAAAAAATAATATCAATGATAGTCATGTACTTACAGTGAACAATCAGAACGATTCTCTTGCTAACAGAGGGTGGAACACCATTAGAAGCAATACAGAGATATGGTCCCATGTGCAGTCGAGTCACTCGAGTTAATTCCAATTCTGGACCCTCCAGTACCTGCGCTGCAAAGCGTTGATATTGTAAATACGAGGAAATTAAAAAGGAAGACAGCAGAATGATGTCAAGTAAAATTCTCATTTGACTGGATATGAATGAGATTTTTCTCATTTCACGAGTGCATGATTATAATGGTTTATCTGTTCCACTTGGATTAGCACAGTGGTGATATCACTTTTTGAGGAGCGTTGACGGGAGTGAAAAGACGAGGAGAGATAAAGTGGAGATGACACCTGTTGGAGAGTAATGGAGGGGATGAACAGACGGATTATCATAAAATACATAATCTTACGATATTTCATCAGCATTTTTGTTACTCCATTCTCTCACAACATTTCTCGCACTATTTCACTCATTTATTCCTTAATTTATTTCTCATATTTTCCCCCTTTGAGGTCAAAATTCTTTCACAGAACTGCACTAAGTTAATTTCTCCATAGCTAGTGCACCAATTTTAGGTGAAAATTTAATCGTGTGTGCTATCCCTTTTAAATTTTTAAAAATGTTCCTCTGAGCATTAAAATGGCGACAAAATGTACCTGTTAATTCCTCTGACCTGAATATTAATGCTTACTTTCATGCCAGCTGGATAGTGTTATCATACCCCCAGCCTCTCGTCTCCAAGTAACTGTTGGCTCAGGGGTACCCGTAGCAGCACATCGCAGGGTTACATTACTTCCCTCTCTCACAACCATATCTGTACTCGTTGGATAATCGAGGATATCCGGTGGTACTGAAACAATTGATTAATAGAACTAAAAAATTGAAAAAGATAAAAAAAAAAAAATCCATGCAAAACACACATGAGTGACTCTGAAATATATTTCATTCGCTTCACTAATAAAATAACGTGATGTACGTGTTTTACGTGTGGATTGATGCAAAATAACTGAGGAAGTGGAAAATTCGCATCTCGTGACGAATTTCAAATATTTTTAAATTTTCGTGCGAACAACTGTCGACACTAAATTGCCAATAACTCTGCTTTTTTTTTCTATTATTCTCACACGAGCAATTCAACTGTGAAAAAGAGGAGGACAGAGTAACTCGGTACCTACCACCTTTACCGGTGTTAAATCGATTTAAAGTAAATCTACAGTGGTGATATCGTGACCAGTGACTATAAATGTATCTCAGGGATAAAAGGAACTTTTTTAAAAATTTATAATACCCAAGAAGAAGGATATGAAAGGAGGATGGTAGGTGAATAGGCCGCTGGAATTTTTCAAGCATCGAGGCTCACAAAAGGAGAGGAATACACTGTGTCAGGAGTGATAGAACGAGAAGGTAAAGAAATGTGTGAAAGATGGGAGAGCTATGCGATTTAATTTCATCAATAACGGGTATGTAGCTATCGGGTTCTAGTGGCAATTCATTCACAACATAACGGACTGTGTCAAACTGAAAAAGACGAGAACAATAACATGACAAAAAATAACTCAAAATTGTTTTGTCGATATCACGAATTCTGTATTTTCCTGGTATAAAAAAAAACATTTGTACTGAATGGGGTGAACCCATAACTCGTAACTAAATTTTTTGTAAAAATTTTGGCATTAATATTTCACTTTCGGCGAATGAGAGTATAGACACGACTATCAGTTATTTTCTCACCTCGATAAACCGTCTCTGATGGTGGGGTTTAACCTCCGGCCTCTTTGCACGTACAACAATCGATAAAGAATTAAAAAAAATCGAAGGGATAATGAAAAAGGAAAGGGAGAGAAGAAATTTAACGAGAACCAAGTATAAAACCATATCGGTATTTCAAAAAAAAAAAAAAAAAAATGACAGTGAAACCAGAGGAAACTATAAAAAAATGCATATCATTTTTAGGACGGTAGTTAACGCGAGAATCACATCAGTTTATTTCACACGTCTGGGGTAATTACAGTGGGTTAAAGGTGGGATAATAAAGTGAAGGATCATAGGGAGTGATAAAAATGGGCCGCGAGACAGTGATGATACGTTATTAGTTAAAAACCCAGAGGTACGTCGCCAGAAACGCGTTTAATAGCCCAACCACAAGTGCAACTAGTTCACTGTATGGCATACTTTGCATACATTTGCATCGTCCCGAGTAGAGAAAATCGGTGGCAAAATGGGCGGATCCACGTGTAACGCACGTCTCTATCTCGGTGAGGCAGTCAACTTGGTTAATGATAGGCCAGTGACGAGAGGTAACTTGTTGAAGAAAAAAATAATGGGAAATTTTTTTTTTTTTTGGGTAATGACTGCAGTGGTATGCATGGTGGGTCTGATAGATACGACTGAGGAGGATTTATCAGTCTATTAAAACAGAATAAGTTAATTTGATTTGAATATTCAGTACTCACCTACAACTTCCAAAAATCCTGTATTACTGGACATTGGATCAGTATTAACTTGACACATGTACCAGCCACGATCAGTCTCTCGCGTGTCTCGTATGTGTAGAGACCAAGTGCGATGCCCACTGTGCGTTACTGAAATTCGATGATTCTTCGTGATAACGTGACTTGCTATCGTTAGTATGGTCTGCGTGTCAATTCGTAACCATGCAACCTGCAAAAGTGCCAGTGTACATATTGTAAATAATTCTATTTATATCTGTACAGAATAAATGGTGAAGGAGGAAAGGAAAATTCCAAAATTGATTATAATATTATTCATTTGAGACTGAATAATCGTTCTGTGAGCGAGCGCCGCTCAGAAACGCTCACAGCGTGATTATCACAATCCAATTTATCATAAAACAGTCAATCAAATATCAAGAGATAGCACAAATGTTCCATGAATGTGACTAGCACACACAAACCCATTGGATATTGGAAAAATTCTTTTCTGCTCAACGACATTGTCTCGATTTTCTATTCGAGTCTCGAGTGCGGATTTCTCTTTTCTTTCACCTATTCCCTTTATCACCAGTGTCTTGCTTTACGTCCAACTCAAGCAACGAGCTTGACCCCCTGCTTCGAGTGATACAAAAGAGAACTAGCTACATTGGTGTAAATACAGAAACGAACCTTTATCCTTTTCTGAAGGAAAAACCACTCAAAGTCGCTCCAACGCGGGAAGAAAGTAAAATATATGGAGAGAGTAAATAAAGAAGGTACACAGAAAAAACGGATTTTAGTATTATTTACAAATTTCTGCATACATTTTCTTCTCATCAAATCCTTCACTCTTCATCCGTTTGGTGGTCCGGATAAAAACAGTTATACCACTTTGACAATGTGCACGACATCCATGAATACAATCCTCTCACGCTCTACAAATCACCCGTCATTCTCCAACACATTCATACAAAACAAAAAAATGTCCCGAGTTGTCCTTAATCTCTGAACAATTTTCCCCATCATTACTCAAAACTCCAACCACCTCAGCGAAAAACACCTGATTCGTCGTCTTGTTAAAATGTTCCAGGACAATAAAGTGGAGTGAATGAACAGAGAAATGGGAGAAAAAAAAAAATTAAGTAACGAGAATGGAAAGAAAAACGTTTCTAAGAGGTGAATACGATGTGTGTGGGAAAACCACGAGGATAAAGGTCTGAAGAATCGCTGACTGGTGGACGAGCGAAAGGAGTTGGCGTTGTAAATTGTATACCCTTGAGTCTGTTTGTGCAAGTTTGTAGAATGCGGTCGGATAAAAGAGGAGGGGAATAAATGAGAAAAAAGGAAATTGTTAAAGACAATGTGGACGATGGGGTGGGATTGTGCGGTAGGTAAAATGTCCCCTCACTCTCTCCTTTGTGATGCATCATGAATCGCGTGGAGTAATTATTCCGTATGCAACTTTATTTCACAAATGATATCGTTTTTGTGGAACAGTTGTTTTCTTCAGTTCTCTCTTCATTTTCTTTTTTGAATGGTTGGTTTTAGTCCAAATATCTAAAGGGGTTCAGGTGGATCTAGATGAACATATGCTTGACTGATGAATCAAATTAATTCGCATCGATACCAGAATTGGAAACAATAGAGTAATATTTTATAACTTGAATCTAAATTCAATTTAAATGAAGATTGACGTTGTACTGTGCTATCTGTGGAATAAATTAGCCCCAACGATTTGAGAATTTTCTCAAATTTCATGAGTTGTCAAGTAATTTTGTCAATGTCGATTTTCCATGTCCATCAAAAGTATTGAATTTTTTAAAAATACTAGTGAAAATTGGTTTTAATTAAATTCGTCCAGTGAACAGTTTCAAATACCTGTGATCCCAATCAATGATTCAGTAATAGTTGAAACATCTGAAGTACAACTCGAAGTAAATTACCCCATAAATAATGCGATATTTATCACGAGTTTCATATGTTGCAGGTATAATCCGTCACGTTGATGTGAAGGGGCATAAGAAGAAATAATGATAAAGTCAAAGTTCCTGGAGGAGTGGAAACTCGGTTAAAATCGATTCAAACTGACGACTGATGAAACAAGAAGTTGTTTGATGGATGATGATATCGTATAAACTTGTATACCATCAGTATCTAGGTACTTTCGTATTCTTCATATACCCACAGCTGATCTCATCTCGAGACGTGCGTGCGTAGAATTCTAGTGGAGTCATTTGTCATATCAAGGGGGTGAGACTATTTTTAAAATTCGTTTGTCATTGTAGTTTCATATATTCCACATAATTTTTGCTTTGTCAACATCTTTTTGCGGATTGGTTACCCATAAAAATCATGGAATGTGATGAAAAAAAATATGACAAGCTCTTCACCCCATTCAGCCCTCCAATTCCTGGAGAAATCCGTCTGATAAGCCGTAAAGAGCAATCGTTTCGTCGCAGAAATGTGAGCAACGTTCATCCGAGGATCGAATTGGGTATTTATCTTCGTGAATTGCCAAGTTATCTTTCTTCACCATACATGAATTCATAGTGAACCCATCAGATGTCACAGGGTTCCTCGTACTTATTTAAAAATATTCATCTCCTAAAATTCCAATGAATGACCTATTGATAAATATAAATATCCTGAACTCTAGTGACATCACCATCAATTGTCATATATTTCTGCCACCCCAACAGTTATAATCATCCAATGAATGATATTAAACGACTCTCAATATCCAAAGATGAATAATCAATTCAACGAATTCCAGGGAATCTTCCAACGGAAATGAATACAAGAATAAAATGACCCATTCATATCTCATTCTCCACATTATTCACTGCTCTATCTCCCCTCAATATCAAATTATTTCGTATTCACTGAAATATAACTGGTTAAGTGCACCTCCAGCACCAGCACATCTGACTAATTCATCAGCTCTAGAATCATAAATTCTCAGTTCCATGTGAATTCATCAGATAATCATCAATTTCAGAGATAAAATGTCATCTTTCTCCACTCCGAGACACTGAGAATACTCTGAAAATGTCATTCAGTTATTTTGCACTTGTACGTTGGTTCAAAAACCTCATAATACCCCCCAACATCGTAGTAATGATTATACAACATTTTAAAGTTTCCAGATGTCTCCAGAGAAATTCCTTTGAAGGTTTAAAAAATGCCTTTTGTGGCTCTTGTATCATACTTTTAAGTTCACAATCTCTTGATATAAAGAGGACCTTCTGCAAGTCTATTATAATATGAGAAATTATTAGTTTAAAATTGAACAAGTTGAAGTGATTGGACTAATGTGCTATTTGGTTCATCTCCTGAATAGAGGAATTTTCAATTTTCATAATGAAGATTAACATGATGAAGAACTAATTGACATGAGAGAGCTCAATCCCTAATTAATATATATAATGAGTTGAGTCTGCACCAGTGAATTTGGATAAAGAGCTGTCTAATGTTTTCGTCAGGTTGGAATCAACTTTTGCTGAGACAGAGGTTTTATATTCAGTAGATGGGGATGAGGGATTACTATTTTCCTGATAAATTGTCCCTGAATGTTGTTTTTTGCTGAATGAATGACCTTTCTGACTAATGTCAGCTGATCCATTTCTACATCAGCATGATCCTCCTTCATGGTTATCAAATACGCCATTATTCACCAACAATTGCAGCAGCTTTGCATACGTAATGAGACTAACTTTGGAGTAGCGCTTAAATACGTACAGAATCATCATCATTACCGTAATGAATATAAACGAGCCGCAGATCCTTTCTCCAGCCATGTACTCAGACTCAGCAGCTAACGAGCTCTTGGATTGTAACTGAATATTCTTCATAGAACAACATTATTCTACAAGTGAACAGCCTTATTCTCAGCAGGACAAATATTCTTATTGTCACTTTTTTTATTAAAAATTAATGATTTTTAAGAGATATAAGCTGATCAGAATCAATCATCTCCACCAAGAAACTCATTACCGACGAGATGCGAGTTATATTCCTAGGTAAGCTAAGTTGAAGCAATTATCCTTATCACGTTTATTAACATCGAACCACCACTGCCTCCACCATTTCTCCAACTCTCTCATTTTCTCTCCTTCTCTCTCCTATCATGCGCCTAGATTTATGCTTACATATTTTCCAACTGACAACCCAATTCAACGTGGGATCCTAGAGGAATAGCTCTAGAATTCTCAGAAGCCTGAAGGTGATTTTTCTTGACTGGAATTCCATCGGAGGGTCCTGGAGAAGTATTTAGAATTTTTACAGAAATCGGAAAAACGTTTTTTTATTGAAAAAATGAGGGCAACTGTCAAAATGGAGAATTCGACTCCATGACAAGTTGTCTTTGGGTTTTTATCGAGATGTCAGAATAAATTTTCAAGGTCATGACCTAGTTAGAGACTTCATGACCGTCAATATTGAATTTTAAGCATTTGGAGTTTCAAAATGGAATCAACTTCATTCAAATCGGAATATTTGATCAGCAGATATTGAACATTCGAATAGATCCATTCTACCCCACTCTTCCTCCCCAGAAAAGTCACCCTCTGGGGGTTTAGTCGTTTGCTATCTTTAACGACCACTTGGCTTTCTGGGATTACAAAACTTGCGGATTTCCATGAAGATGAGAGGGGAAAAAAAATCTGCATCTCAACTAAATGCCAGACGCATGCGGACTGGAGAAAGGAAAATTTTGTTCCATCGAGGTTTCAAATTATGTTGCAGTGAGTTTATCCCTAGATGCTGAGATTATTCCATGGGCAGGAAAGTTTGAAACTTCAAAATTTCAGTTCAATTAGCCTGAGAGTACGTTTTTTGAATCAATTCACTGGGATTAAGTGGGCACAGCGGAAATGAGATAGAGAGGCTGAATGAAGGAGAATGGAAAAGTGGAAGAAAGAGGGGTGAAGAGATATTTCTCAGTAAAAAATGAGAATAAAAAAATAATTACATAAAGGGTAAGGAAATTTTTTCAGACGACTACCAAGCCCCAATCAGATTTAAAATGGTAAAAAGAGAAGGGAGAAAAAAATGTACAGAGACATGGAGAATTTTGTCGTTACTATGCATCCGGTGGAAGTAATTTTGGTCCTCCAATGGAATTATATAATTTCCTGAGGAGACTCTTTGGTGAATGTATAAAAGTTGGAGTGGAGTGGAAAAATCTACGGACAGATAAATTCTTTACTCTCTCCATTTATATTTCTTGCAGGGAGAATAGAATGGTGGACTGTGACTAATTAGAACAAGATGTGTATGGGGAAATCAAAGTGGGAAATGGAAAAAGGGGCGGGGGAGATACATGAGGCAGAAGTCGAATCGAATAGTCTTAATAAGAAAAAAAGAGTAAATTGGGTAATTTATAAATTGCTAGAGTCAGATCCCATGGGATCATCATTATTCACAACCAATTTCCTTACATCATCTGAGGATGCTGATGATCATTATTATAAATAATTCATTAAATAATTTCTCTTACCTTATATGGTCCAAGATTTTCCACGATACACGTAAAAATTGCCTCCCTACCCACCGAAATAGTGAGATTATTCAGTGGCTTTCCAAATCTCGGTAAATCTGCAACATTATTGATTCATCCAAATGAATATACCGAGTAAAATGGATAAAATAAATACTAGATTTAAAGTAGATTGTCATGTACTCTAAATTCATACAATTTGTGCCTCTCAAAATACTTTCACCTCTCGTTCAATTCACCCCACTCTCTTATCCTGACTCCATCACCTGCTGTATCTCGTTGAAAATAAGAAAACCTCGCTACCAAACTTCTAGAAGGTATATACACTGGCTGATGGAGCCTGCTAGAGCTGGAGGCAAGTGAGTTCAGTTGGATTAAGCCAACTCTTCATTTACTTTCCTTCTTAATCTCGGGGGTGATGTATTTAATATGCAAAACCTCGGGACAATTTTTTTCATTTTCTCTTTTCTCTTTTTTTTAAAAAAAATTAAATCTCACTTCATGGTGAGTGAAAAAGTTGTGCGAATGACTTGGTTTGAATGTGTTTCTCCAAAATGATAAGAAATCCTTCATCAATTATCATAATGAGCTTAAATAAAGTTCTGACTCGGCAGTTTTCTCCACATTTCAAAATTGTATTTTCAGGGTTGAATGGACTGAAATAATGTCAGAAATCAACGGATAATTTCTGCAACAGTGAAAATCCCAAGAGTATGAATACAAATACGTTGAAAATTGTAGACAAAGGGTAATTCATTTCCACTGCAAGTTTTCCTCAGAGGATACGAGACCCAGTACAGTATCACGAATACCTACAGGCTGATAATCCCCGGTATGACCTGTGAACTCGTGAGAAAACCACTCTCGCACGTCCAACGGATTATCTGGAGCACACCAAGACCCAGAGAGTGTATGACAAATAGGTGAAAGAAAATAAAAAGTTTAGTTGAACAATTCCACAGGTCCTCAGATCCCCATGATCCTCTGTAGTCTCAAAAATCTTATAAAGTAATTTTTTTTAAGACAAAACGACTTTTTTTCCAGCTGACATGGTCTGTTCTCTCCCTCTCCACTCATCCGAATAATTTAATTTACTGAAACATGATTCTCCATTACAATCAGATAGTTACCCCCAACTGTCTGTGTATTATATCCACTTTATGGAAAATAGAATTGCGCTGTTATTGAGGAGTTCCGGAAAATAAGTGGAAACGAGACACGCGAATGCTTCTGAAGGCTGAGCACGTTCACGTATTACTGGGATTGCTGCCTTGAGCAAATAAACCATAACGATCCTATTTGTAATCGGAGAATTTCGATATAAAGTCTGTCAGAAGAAGGGGAAAAAGAGAGAAAGAGAGAGATTTTGATTTTAAAGGAGAGAAATCAGAATTACCATTAAATTGTGTTTAAAAAAATAGAGAAGAGTTATCTAACAACGTTCCGAGGTATTTCCACTTTTCAATTAGTTACCCGACTTGTAATTAGTCCGTACGTCAGACATCTCTGGTATCACTTCAATGGAATATGAGTCAGACCGAGTGAAAATGTCAAATGCACATAATGTCTCTCACTCTGTGAATGAAAATGTCATGATTGAAATGTCTAAACTCCCAAAAGTTTACAGATTCTGTTATCTCCATGAAGATCCTAGGATATTCACTGGAAAGACAGAATATGAGTGAATTTATAACAGAGGGATGACATGGAGATAAAAAAAATTAATGTAGAAATCGTGACAGATATCTTGAGGGCATGTCACGAAATCTCATTCGTTGTATGGCTTTCACGTGCTGACCCATGAAATCGTTGACAGACCAACAGTGAATGGTGACCATACTAAAACAGATAGAGGTAACCAAGGATTGATGTGGAGCCACTGAACACTGATGACAACCAGCTCAACATCTGTTGTCAGTTGAGCTACATCTGAATCCACTAATCTCATTCATAATCACCAGTTCGAATAATGTACCTCCTCTTGCTTAATCATAAAGTTAATGGCATAATAACTGAGGAGTGAAACTACTTTAATAATTAGCTGATAAAATTAATAAATGAATAAGGAGATTAATTAAACACCTGGTGAAAATATCTAGATGACAATCAAAACTCTAAACCAGAATATTAAACTTATCAAAGTAGAAAATCATAATCATGAATTAACACTTATCACTGTCCATATCATCACGCACATGTAGAATTGATGATGCTGATGAGAAGCTAATGACAACTGCTATCATTTCTAGAAGATAAACATGAATATCTGATTGTAATCTAGGTCATAATTCTACTTCCGTCAATCGATGATGAAAATCTTGATTACTCGTGCACCATTGAAATTCAGTAGTCCTGAAAGGATTGAGGAAATCCATCTCCAAGTGCCCGCGAAATGCCTCATGCTTTGATCTCTCCCTTCCCAGACTGCATCCTGTCAAGCCATTAATCGCATCTTTGTACAGATATATCTGAATATAGGCTGGTATTCTCAATCCCTCTCTCCCTGTCCCAACGATTGCAACACTGCAAACGGTTCTGACTCGAAAGCCATAAGTACCCATCGAAGAGGGTATAACGCATCATATCGATTCTCGCTTGTAATCTTGATTGGACGATTGGGCATTATTACTGATGGTTATATCATATATCCGATGCACCAATTCCAACATCACTCGGTGGTTGAACAACACCGTGCTTGGTATTACCTTGTGAATAATTTAGGGTTCAATGCATTGTATACGAGATCACTTATGATGTTTGGAACACATGAATATTGGAAGATCAGGATTGATGAGTTTGGCAGGGTATCAAGTGTCATTGGAAGATTTTATTCAGCCTGGCAGGTCATCAAATTGACTGAGATCTGAGCCAACGCCTCCACAAGGTGATGAAAGACTCTTCTAGCCTCTGTTGTCTTCTCTCTCTCAAATATATCAAATTCAGCAAAGAAAAGGTGTATACAACATCGCGTGACACTACGAATAATCAGCAAACTGGAATGAGAGGTTATATCAATGTCGTCACTTCGTTCACCATTGTCTCCAGAGACGTAGATGAACGCCCTTTGCGGTATAATGCCATCTTCACTCACCTCCACAACCTTTACCACACTCTAACACTAATAACATCAGCCACGGACAGGGAAGCGCAGTGGCGGACACGTTTTAATGGTGCTCGCACGCCGACCGATAAATTTTCCCCTGAGAAACTGCTCGGATAAGCCCTTATCTGGAGGGTATGAGTATCGTGAGTCTTGAGGGAGGAATTTCCATTTTTTTTAATCCCTCAAAAACTTCTTTCAGAACTCATGTGATCCGTGAAAAAACGAAAAAATTACCTGCAGTTGAATTTTTTAAATTAAAATTAATGTTTGAATCTCACTCTCACCTGACATTTAGCATACATACCTACAAGACCATGTTTCGTTTTAATTCAGCAAAGTCATTTCTTTTTATTGCTGTCACGCTTGCATTTGGCACGTTATAAGCCTGAGACCATTGCATATACCGTCATGGAATTGACCCATCATGATTTTCTTCTTAATTGTTGGTGAAACGAATTAACGTAAAGCACGCAATGCATTTTAACATATTCCACTTTACGGTGATATCTCGACGTTCGGTTGAGAGTGGATTGGAAGGTTGGTGGTGTAAAATATGTTGTTTAGGCATGATACTAAATGGAAGGTGCGTCCTCTTGTAAAGTGTAACGGATGAGTAATTTGCTAATGAGAGGAAATGTTCAATTTGATAGATATTGTTGGATTTACACACTGATTGTTTTTTATCCTGAATGAGGACAAATAAACAAGGGACAGGTCTAGTATACTCGTGACCTCAATTGAGATTTCTTTTTTTTCTCATTCAATATTTTTTAATATTTTTAATTTAAGGTTTGAAAATGTAATTAAATGGGTTTTTGAAAATTGTTGGATTTAGTTACCGAGAGGTAGGAAAATTGAATGGAAAACAGGGTAGAAAATAATCCTGAGGACTGAGAGAAACTGGAAAATCCAGGTTTAATTACATTAAATCATAAACTGTGGGTATACTCTCAAGTTTTGAATAGTTTACACTTTCATACGATGTTGGTAGGAGGAATGGAGGTTATGATGAGTTATAACAATACAGTGGACGGTGGATGAACGACTGGAATAATGAATAGAGTGATATCAACACAAAGTAAACAAATTTTCATTCATCCCTTGAGAAATAATATCGCTCTGGAGTTCTCACTGCCTAGAATATTTTCACGATGAGAATGATCAATAGAATTGAATTTGATTTGATTAATTATAATCCCAGAAATTCAATTTTTCACTCTATCCTTCCAGAATTTAAAATTTCTCCACCACTTAACTCTCGTTTATATTTCAGTACTCAAAGTCACTCCGAAAAGGTACATTTCCTACTTCTTTCTCGCACGTAAAATTCTATTGTCCAACTCAACTGTCACGTTGCAACACTTCCCCTTACGACAATTACCCGTCTGTTTTTTTTTTTTAATTAAGAATTTCCTAATTTTTCTGGAATAGTCCATTGTACTCAAGTCAAATTATCCTCCATGAATCTCGGGGAATCCCCAAATTACCTCGAGAAAATTTTAAATGTCCGAGAGAGAAGAATTTAATGAAAGAAAGTGGAAAAATTACCCAAATATTTTTCATTTCAAGAAAATTGAGGTGAGATCGACTGTTGGATAATAATCAGTTCTTTGGAAAAAAACATGGTGGCAAGTTTGACATAGGATGCAATTCAGCGGGTTGTCGCCTACGGTATAAGAGGTAGGGAGTGCGGAATGAGAAATGAAGGGAGGGGGAGCCACTTTGCCAATGTCAATAGCCTCAGCGTTACGTGGAAACTGGAGAGAATAACGCTGGAAGGAAAATTATTTTTTCCACCGGGGAAAAAGACAATCTGCCCCTCTAGCTTCATGAAAGTTGATTGAAAGGAGATGAAATTGAGGAAATGTAGAGATTTTAATTATCATTATTTTTTTTAATTGAGGAAATGCGATTTTTCTAATTAATAAGGTGTATAAAAGGGTAAAAAAAATTAGAAAGACATACATAAATACACCTATTTAATTTACAATTGCCGCATTGTGCTGGTGATGCCAATTACCCATGGAGAATCCTAAGAATGAAAATAGATTTCATTTATGGAATGGCGCCGGATAATAATTATTTGTGTCACGCGATCTGTCTTATTTTCTCGTTTTTTCTCTCATTTTGATGAATGTAAATATAACTTTTTGTAATTAATTGATTTAACTTCTATTATTATTATTATTATCATCTTTTATTGTAAAATTTATTCTGAAAAAAAGACGAGAAAATCTGTGGCTTCCGTTTTCAAAGAGTGCAAAGAAATTCACTGACTACGACAGTCCACTTTTCCACTCATGGACCTTTCCATTATACATAATATACTGAAGAAGAAAATTGAATCGGTACTGAAGGTCCCTGAGTCCACAAATGGCTGATATTATCAATAAAATGATGAGAAAAAATTGAAAAATTCAAACATAAAAAGAATTCTGAGACCTCTGTTGATAATAAATAAACAAGTACAGAAAATTGATTAAAATATTTATCAATTCTTATCATTAATTATGGAATACTGAAACTTGTTGAGTAGAATTGTTGATATCCTCTGAAGACAATCGATGCATCCATTAGCCCACCCCTAGAGTTTGAGTGCAACGACAACTTTGTAATTCGGTGGATATCACTCTTGCCTGAAACTTGGATTTTGATAGTGCGCGTGAGTTGACAGAGCTATTATCAATTCATACATGGAGATTAATTTTTTCATCTCACTCATTTTGCACTTGTAAATCAAATCAACTGAGTTCAAACGATGATCACGTGGTGTTGCCAGCTTTGGTCTGGGTCAAATGGGTTCAGATTGAAAAGGGTATTGAGGTTACCCCTAATGAGGTATATAATAGGCTTTTGTTATGTAATCACTCTCGTTGACGCAACAAACACTGCAAGACCAAAGAATTCAATATTTTCGAATATCCGTTGAATCACTTTCGACGATTACCCCATATCTCCCCCCCCCCCCCCTCCCCTCTCTCTCTCAGTTTCTCTATTCTACATCGAATGTGGAGTTGAATATTTGCATTAAAAACAATGAAATCGAGTACCTAGAAATACTGAACCGAATCAATTTTCCACGTAAATTGAATCCTCAAGTGAGTTCTGATATGTTTGTTGAAATGAGATGCATTTATTCAACAGAATACGTATTAACCCGATTATTGAATCTTTAATAATTTGGATAGAACATTCTAGAACTGAATTCATTAAAAATACTTCAGATAGAGAAAAAATCAAAATCACTATTTTGAATTAATAAATAAAAAATATGAAATTTCAATTAATTAAACCATGAATTAATTCAATCTAAACGTTTATTTGAATCTCTAGTGAAATAAGATTACCAGACATTCCTAATAATCCAAGAATATTTACAGTCTAGTTATACAAAGATATAGCGTGTGAGAAATGGTTTCATAAACCACCACTAAAAGATAATGCAGTTGTGCACATTTGCTCATGGGTTGCGTTAACTCATGATGATAAATAGTTTTTGTGATATATTTCATAAACACAAATCGGAAAAAAATAAAATTGTACCACTCTCTTATCCCTAACATCAGTGATATAGCGTTCCACATCTCGTGAGGTCACAGGATATTGTTGGATAGGATTTTTGGAGTAGATAGGAGGAGAATTAGGATAATTCTCGATATTAGTTTACAAGAATTTTTACTGAAAAAAAAATGGATAGTCCAGACCGGCATTTAAACCCGGGATCTTCCGATTATGCATCGGGTGCTCTCCCAACTGATGTATTGCTCTTTCTCAATTGCGAGGAGACGCTTTCGCAGTGTACTAAACTTTGTATGAATTCCCAATACAATTTTCATAGTCCTCAGGCAAAAGATGATGGAGACACGAGTATGAGTCATGAAAGAAAAACAACAAGGTTGAATAAAAAATAAAAAATAATAGAGGAGAAGTGGAAGAGGCACAAGTACGGTCAGAGTGTAAACAATGTATATGTATAGATTGCATAAAAGGTTGTTTACATCTCATTCTTCTTGGCTCGTTCCAGAGGATCATGGAAGGGAGCGGTGATAAGCCTAGAAGGTCTGAGAGGCAACTTTTAACCCAGGTATTAAAAGCAAATACTATCAGAGGATTTAACAGTACCCTCTACCGGGTATATGGCAATATTGGTGCAACTTCCCGTTAAATTTAGTTCCTCAGATGAGTTTAAACTACAATGTCCAGCTGGTTCCATCGTTAATGTAATTCATGAATCTTTAATGCCTCTGTTCGTATACATGAATTGTTTAGTAGAAATTTGATGTATAATCATGTGGTAATTGAGATAAAATTGATGCATTATTCAGTAGTAGAGAGAGAGAGAGTTGATTTTCCAGAATTTTCTACTTTGTGATTTCCCCTTTAATCTCCTCATATGAGAGTGGAAAAAAATTAATCATCAAGTGTTCCAATTGAAAAATGTAAATTAATGGTTAATTGACACTAATTATCGATATTGGTGCTGTAATAGTCACAGTTCAATTGCTGGTACAAGTGGTAGGAAGTAGAATCCAGTTGAACCAATTCATTGATGTTAAGGGGGTACAGGAAGTTGAACGAATGGGTGAAAAGGTGAAAGAGAGAAAGAGGTAGGGAAAGGGGGGGGGGGGGTAACCCGTGGGAACAAACCCGAGAGGTTCGTTAACGAGTCTCACAGCCAAGACCCCTCTCATCCCTCCCAGTACTCTCAGTAATTTACGCGAAAGCGTAGCCCGCTCACATGTGAATTTAATGTACATGAATTCATACCCACGTTTTCCTATTATTCGAGATGGTATCTTTGGTGGCTCGTTAATTTGTTAATAATCCAGTAAATAAACCGAAAAATAGAGGAATTGGTTATATTATTATATTTCAATTTTTTATGTTTTATATTATATATTTTTTTTTCTTGAGAAAAAAAATGTAAAATTTTGTATAAAAATCAGTGAATCGGACTTGAAATCAGTTGACCAGGCAAACATACAACAATTCATGCTCTGTTGTACGAGTTACCCTGGTATCCTGTATTTGCGAATTAGTCGCAATCAAATGTGAAAATCTCATAACACAAACGTAGCCGATCAATTGTAATGGAAAAATTCTTATGTGAGGGAATACAGTGGATTTTATTTATTAAACTCCTATTGTTATTTAATAATGAAAAATGTGGAGAGTGAAAATTGGCGGGAATATTGAAACGGTAAAAAAAAAAATGTAAGTGGATACGGGGGAATTAGAAGACCTGCAGGAGTCCCACGTATAGCAGAAGAATTTTCTCCATTCAGTTGTGAATTACACGTGTGCAGGGTCAATAGGTTAAGTACATATGTACAAGGTTTATTATGAAAATGGGCTGTGTCAATTTACTTTTCACCTCGACACAATCCATGATTATAAAGTTGTTAATACAGTTGGACCAGTCATTCTCATCACCCCTCAACAAATTGATAACTCGAGTCAATGCTTTTTCCATTATTACACCATGAATAAATCCCAATGATGGTAATATTGATCATTCCACCCTCCATCAAATTTCACTGATTAGAAATTATTGGTAAAGTTGGGTAAATACTCGTGATAAATGTCAAAACACTTTTCATGGCTATTTTGAACGTTCAATTCACTCTATTGAATGACCATCAAGATAAAGAATGTGACATTTTACAAGAATTAAAAATAGAATTGAATAAAAAATACAAAATTAGTAGAATTTGATGAGAAAAAAAAGGGGATAAAACAGCAAATAAATGAGAATGGAAATTAGTCAGTTGAAAGTGGATCGAGACTGGCTGGCGTGAATAGGGCCTATTATCCCTGAGAGTTTGCGAATGCACTCAAATGTCAGGACAGATCTTCAACGCTACCACAAAGTGAATTTATAGATCTACCAACTCGCGAGAACTTTCACCGTATACAATGAACAAATTTCAAGCACTGAGGTACACAGTATACCCATATCCATCACTTTTACCAGCAATTATTCGTATATAATCGCCTCCATTGTATTTTCCCTCCATTGATTTCACATTGCGGGTAATGCGTCAACATTCGCTGTACAAACAACTGATGAAATACTGGATTGTCGGGTAAATCGTTCAACATTGACTGGACAATTTGAATTTCCAGGAACAGAGAACATTTATGGATAATCATTGAAATTCATGACACTCTCTTCACTTTAAAATGCATCTAATCACGCGATACTATAATCCAGAAGTTGGTTGGACTAAAGTCAACCGAGGCGAATAATTAATTACACCCCAAGACAATCCAACATTAGGAGTAAGTACACCCATGACTCTATCAGACAATACAAAACCCCCATGAAGTTTCGTACATGCCCTCGGTGTTCCTCTATTTATATGTAAATACTTGAAGCAAAGAACATTGCTGCAGGACACTCTCATCGTTTTCCAGAATACTACTGCAAACAAAAGTTTATCCCAACCTGCCAGACACTGGTATTGTGTGGGGTCTTTGGTGGGACAAGTGACTAATTTGGTACCAACTGGCAAGATTTGATCAAATCTCGTTCCAATTCTGACATTTCAAGTGTGATATATACAGTTTAAAACAATTTCTTGTTCAATAGTTTCAAAGACTCATTTACCTGCAGCAGGATCACTCAGTCCACTGACTGCAGTTGCGAAGCACAATACACGGACCACGATAACGAACATTGTGCGACTATGACGACGCGCGAACGTCAACTAAATTGGGATTTCTCCGTGAGACGTTATACCACGCGCTCTCCCGCCAATTATCAACGCATGCGCTTGGCTGACTACTGGAGGGGCTATACTACTTACTCGATGTCTTTGGCGGTGAATGGAGGGGAGGGATTTTTATTAAATGTTCGATTCGTCGATATTTCAACCCGAAGGGCAGGAATACACCATTATGTAAGCTAATCAGCGATTCCCATGGCTTTAGCCATGTCTCAGTCTTATGAAACAGATTAAAGAGAATTTGTATTTTTAGTTAATTAATTAAATGTAGAAGGCAACGTACAATCATGCACCAGTATAATCGCTCCTCTATTATTGATAAATCATACCAAGAGAATTGATGAATTCTTTATTCCCCTTATTTTTCTCTCATATTATCCACTCGTTCAATATTTCCGAGTGGAATATCTTCTTTTTATGCCTCATTTGTGATATGAGTACACCTATCGATCTACAAACACTCGTATATTCTCTTTTTCACTTGTCCAACTCCTAGTGGTACACATGTGCAACCTAGCGTCATACAATTTGAAGAGCCACACAGTCGTGTGGATGAGTGGGATAGAAGGCTAAATTCACTGTGCCATGGGCATCATGCTACCAATGGATGAAAATCGATATTGTAGGTCTGACTTTTGCCAATCGATTTCAATTTACTCACATTTACAAGCTTCTCCTGCACTGGCTAACGAGCTTTCCAAAGTCTGAAATGATGTGAAAAAATATTTCCCCTCGCTCCTCTCACCTTGCGTCTTCTTTCCTTATAGGCTCATTCCACTTGATTTTTCCTGCATTTCTATGAGTTAAAATTGTCAGACACATTTACATAAGGGTAAATAATTCCAGTTTCTAATGCATGTAAAATATATTTATTATAATGTTTTATCATCCTTATGTAATTTTTAATGCACACTTTTACAATTATTTATTCTATTCGTTTTAATGAAACAGATCTTCGAGATGTCTTTGAACGAAAATAGAATTGAAATGATGAAGATGAATATCAAATTGAAATGGTATTTTCACTCTGAGATAGTAGAGCTCATGCTTTGATAATTATGATTAAAAATTTTCCAAATGTGTGCCCAAAATGGAGCTAATTCATGAACAATTTCTTTTCAACATTTTCACTATTTCGAGTTCACTTTGTTAAAGTCAGACAATTAAAATTCATCAAAATCAATGTTTTTTTTTTCATTATTTTCTCTTCTCTCCTCTAAATTTCTATCCTTTTGATCACTTGGTACAGTGGTTTAGCTGTTGACCCCTGTCATTATTGTACGACCGAATAACGACCAACGAGAAAAACGTGACACTCGTCGCAGACTCTTACTGGCTTAGCTGAATTCGACATGGCAATGGTGTTGTCACTGCATGCATTGCAGAAAATCTTTCCACAATTTCGACAATGGTGCTGGAACACACAAAAGAAGTCCATTTGAAATGTTAGTTTTTCCGAGGAATGAGAAACCATTTTATTCACGATAATGGGTTGGCATTGGTGGAAAAAATTACAACGGTTGACATGGAATGAAGAATAGGATAGAATTTAAGGTGAGAGAACTATTACACAAATCTTTTCAATTATATGAATAAATTTTTGAGGTTTTTTTTTCCATAGTTTCTGGGGATAATACAAGCCATTATGAAAGATAGAACATTCAGAATTGAAATTCAATCTCCAAATAGAGAGATTCTCTCTACAAATCACTTGGGAAATATCGTCCACTATATTCACTCAGTCGATAAACGATTTTCAGCCGCAAAAGTTAATTATTGAACCGTCTCAAGGAGCCGTGACTTATGATCCAAATGTCTCGAATTTTATACAAGTCTTGAGCAGAGTTGGAGTACAGCCAATCCCATATGCTGATATGATTTGCTGGGAGCTTAATGCTCAGTAAATGACCCTCTGTGTAACAAATATCTGCTGTTAGGTGGATAGCAGTGGTCCCCATTAACAATTCCGGGGTGATAGGATTCTTAGATTCTTAAATTTATGGGATAATTTTTTTTTTTCCATACTATTATAACCATGTATATTTCTACATTTCCAAGTAACTTAATACAAGCTTTTACCCCTATTTTATATCCCTCCTCCAACTCTTTCAACGGATTTCCTCCCCATTTTTCCACCCCATTCATCATAACCCTTTCTAACCCCGGTCCACCACAATTTCCTGAGTATATATAAACAACTCGTCCGGCTTCATCGTACATAATACTTGCAATATATACTCTTCCAGTCAGTATACAGTCCCTATTCTATATTAAAGAGTATGGTAATATAGCTGACCGGGTGGAATAGAAAAAAAATAAGTAAAAAAAAAAAACGGTTACAGGCGTGTTATTATGCAATAACTTAGCCTCACACTGAGTCTGCCCCGTTGGCGTTGAAACAAACGAGATCGCGAGGGGTGCCCAAACGTATTTTATAGCCCGGATGCGCAACGTCTCTATCAACCTGACGGTTCCTGCGTGAATATGCAAATCCATGCGTTGTAAAAAGCAACATCCATGTATGTAAATACAAAACTATCAGTGTAGCATGACTACGTGAAATAAAAATTTATTATTCCTCAAATTCATGCTCCAGTCGATAACTCAATTATCGGTTGTATGGAACTTTAAATTAGACAAAACGGTCTGTAATTACAACTTAACTCTCTGAAAGTACATAAACTACCGTTGAAATTCACCGACTTTGAATAGTCGATGAATCTTAGTGAATTCTGACTCAGCATCTTGAATTCACTAGAACTTGACGAATCGCAAGAATCGCTGAATAATTGCGGTTGAGCCATTATAAAATCTATTACCTTACGACGAGTTAGGTTGAACTCTCTGGTACAGCCCTTGCAGTGGGTAACAAGCCGGTCATTTGCCCAAGTAGGTGTACCGTCCTGATTCGCTTGATATTGTGCATTGTCCGCTGCTTCTCGTAGCTCTACAGCAGCCAGCTTAGCTGCACTCAATTGTCCACCCAATTCCTCAAGTGTGCGCTCTTGCTCTGTGCATATTTCACGGAGTGCATAGTGCTCCTCTTGTAAGGCTAAATATTTCTGTAATGGAGGAGTTAAAGGGTTTTCATGATAAAGTTGATATGAAAAAATGGATCAATAATGTCATCTTCTTAAGTTCCATCATTACCTCTTTAACTTGCTTCAATTGGTCAATCTCTTGGTAAAGCTGGGAAATCTTTTCAGTACTGGATATTGAGGCTTCTTGTAGGGATGTACGCCATTCTCGTTCAACCCTCAATTCTCTTTCAACACCGTTAGCTCTAGCTTCTCTCTCAGCCACTTCAGCACCTAGCAAGCGAACGCGTTCTTCTACCCCTGTTTTTGCACCATCAATCTCTTTGCATCTGAGAGGATCGAGAGAATGAATATTGAAACACTCAACATGAACTTCAGATTCAAATTGTTCATTATAAATGAATTGGGTTGAATGTTTCAGGAGGAATGATGAAATTGAAATTAAATCATCTGGTGGAGATGAGTGATAAGATTGCAAGTGACAGGAGAAATAACTGATGATGAATAAATTATTCTCGGAGATTTCAATCATATTCATGTCTATACTCTAATGTGAATAAGCTAGTGACTGCTGTACCGACTGGTCAAATCAATAAAGGAGGAAGAGGGTTGAATCGACAGTGGCGCTTTTGCAGACGTGACCGGAACCATTATCGTCTATAGCGAAATAGCACGGGAATTAATAGACATTGAATAAATCCAGTTCAAGAATATATCAAATGCAGATGATTCAACTTTATTTGTTTATTCTTTTTAGTACAAGCTTTCACATTATTAATCATTTGCAATTGCATATGGTTTAAATATGAGGGTGATAATTATTTTCTTCATTCACTTAATTATTTAAATTAATGTTGAAATTATAAAAAACATTGATCATTGACAATCGTCATTTTATGCGTATCAGAAAATAAAAAACAGAGATAGCATTTTGTAACGATTGATTAATGGAACAATTTATCGAATATTGTTTATAAAATTCTTGAATTTTTTCTATTAGCAAGAAGGAGGAAAGTCTATCGATTGAATCACTACTAATACAGTCTCGCTCTCGTTACCAATATAATGAATATTACAGAAATCTCCGAGCAGTATCGCCGAAATGAATTTTTCATTATATTCTCAAACGATATAGAGCCATATAATGTTTGATCAAATAGTATGAAGCTTTTAGAGAATGTCAGATAAAAAAATGAAATAAAAAAAAAAAAACCTACTTTTCATCCATTTTTTGAATAGTTTCAGACATGGATGTTGTCTTAGCCTCCAGCTTAGCAATCAGTTCGGTTTTGTGCTTTAGAGAACTCTCGCACTCCTGAAAGTAATAATTCTTGAACATAACATTATACAATTAATTGAAAAACATTGGCTGCTGTCTAGTTGCTCGATGATTTTTGTAGCAAAGGATCTGTAATTTTTTCTCTAGACTTTGACTGTGAAAGTACAGGAGTATCATCGCTTGAACGTCGTGGAGTTTTTGATTCATCTTTTGATAGTGTAGGAACTCTGGGGGCGAGTGGATCTTTTGGTGATGTCGGGCTCATTTTAACGAATGGCTTTATTCCACTTCCTGGTGTTGTTGGACTGTCTCTCATCAGGTGATTATACTTTTCGAGATTATTCAGAATCTTGCCAATTTGATTGGTCTTTGCGTGAAGTCGGCTCACCATTTCACCCTTTTGTGTCAATTCGACTTCACATTCCTAAGATATTGAGAGTTTTAAACATGCAGAAGTGGTTAGTAACCGGATGAAATTGATGGAAGTGTTAAATCAATTTTTCAAGGTGAATGAATGATAGTGAAATTGCCTAGAAACTTAAATGAAAAGGGTAGAGGTAAAGGTTTCCATGCATTTGGAAATAAAAGAAAAAAAAAATGGTGAAATTTCGTTACATGTTAGATTTATTTCAAATCATATTCCCGAATGGTGAAGATACAAAAAATAAAAAAATAAATTTGGTGCGTGCAATTTTTAGAGAAAATCATAACAAAGAAACATGCAGAATATAACAATTATTTCGATATAAAATCTATTAAATTGATAAAGTGATTGAAGCTCTATATCAGAGCGATTTATTCACCCCATGACCCTCTTTATTCACCTGTAATTTCTTGTACATTTCCAAGTTGATGAGTTTGATATCTTCCAACTGTCTTCTCAGCGATATGATCGTGTCCTGCTTCTCGTGAATATCTTTCTCGAGGAGTTTCATTGCTACTTCCATCTCAGATTTCATGCTGATCTGTTATTCATGAAAATTTGACTCATTAACTCATAATTATTATAATGATGCTATTATGGCTTTGTATTATTATAGTGTATTATTATAGCTGTGTATTATTATAGTCCATTCAATTCAGATCAAATTTTCACCTGTAACTCCAACTCCTTTTCAGCCTCAAACCGCAATTTCTTTTCGTTTTCTAATCTGCTTCTGAGTTCCTCAATTTCTGTCGTTGTTTCCGTAATTTTGATTGGTGCTTTACCATTCTCGTTGCTATCTTTAACTTCAATTCCCAATTCTTTCTTAAGCTGACGTTTCTCCTCTTGCAATATCAGATTATTATTTCTCACTATTGCCAAATCCTCTTTCATAAGTGCATTTGTAGTTGTCAATGATTCCACCTTTGCCTGAAGATTTGTAACTGTAGCACTGGAATGAATAATTTATTATATCTCTACAAATTATGAGAAGTTAATAATTAAAAAGACATTGACAACTATTTACTTAAGATGACGATTCAATTCCTCGATATAATTCTTCTGATCAAGTACCGTTGTCATATTATCATTCTCCAGTTCGTCATCAAGTGAATCATCACGTATATGATGACTATTTCGCAGGTACAACGAAAAATCAATGACTCCCTGTTGACAATCCAGATCTTCCTCCTGGCAATAATGAATTCATGATGATATCAATAATCTTGTATCATCCAATCCAACGAATGAATTAATCTTACTAACCTTAACACAAAAATTACAGTCTATAACATTCAAACCAACAAGAAGTCCCATTATAACAATAGCCTCTTCACTCAACATCAAAGCATCAGGTTCAAAGTATTCAGAAAGTAGATCATCTCGGTGATCGATAAGTATCTTCAGGTAATCAGCAAGTTTTTTCTGCATTAAAGCCATACGAAGCCAAGCACGAGCTCTGCCCATTGCCGTTCTGACAGTGGGCAGATCACGAATACTCGATGTAATGTCTTGTGCCTCTGCGCAATATTTCTCTACCAATTGAAGAATATCCCAGAGCTCCTTCTTTGGGCCAAGAAGACCCTGCAAAATCCAACAATTTTAGAGTAATGTCCCGTATTCTGGAGTCGTAGAGACTCACTGGAATGGATTATTACCTTCTTAGGACGTAAACCATGTCTCAGAACATGCTCAAGGACGATAAAAAAATGCTGGAGAGGCATGTGATCTGAATCAAGCATGCGCCCATACTTCAACGATGTTTCAATCAACTCTTTAACTATCAATTTCGATATGTTAACGAGATTACTGCGCTCGATTATCACTGGATCACGTGCTGCAATAATAATATCTTTGTATTTTCTCTGTACCAATGTATTTAGAAAATAAATCAATGGTCAAGCTGTAGAATCAATTGAGTAAACTTTGAAATATTGTCAAATTATCATCGACGCTCCCATAATTACGAAATCAGAAACTAGCGGACATCGCGATAAAAGCACATTGCATTGAGAAACTCCAGATGAGACAGTCGAATTCATTGAATTAGGATAAATCTCTCATTTGTATTTTCCCAATTTAGCAAGAAAAAAACTTCAACTACAAACATCATATAGAAATAAAAAATCATACTTGATAAGAATAGAAAAATAAGTGCAAGCAAAATACAGACACAAGCTCGAAAAATGGTGAATTGGCGGTGGACTTAGCGGAAGAATATCGTAAAGCTCTGATTGTTCAGTCGATTGCTGATTACGATGATCGTGAGGCATACGATGATTATTTGGTATACCACTGAGAGCCAATGGTGGTGATGGTGATCGTTGCATTGACTCTTGCATTGAAAATTCAACGTCCTGGAGTTCCTTCAGACATAGCCATTCACCATCAACAGATACCCTGAAGTTGCACAGATAAATTGTGTCTTGTGCACCAGCCATATCTTGCTCAATCATGGCTCCACCGTGCTGTTGGAGATCACCCGGTGGCCGAAGATTTAAACCGGTTTGGGCCTCTTGCCGCATAGAAACACTTGGTGTTTCCACTTGTCCTCAACTCACTAGTTTATTTCTTTAATATTGACCTTTTCAATTTCTCCTTATCAACGACTCGATATCAATGCAACTCTATCGATTAGCTGATATGAGAGCCTGATAATCACTTTGATATGTGCTCTTTATCCGTCGAAAACAAATGTCACATTGAATAGATAGTACTTTTTGTTTGGAAGTGCTGAATGTGTTCTATTTTATATCAATGAGTAAATGTCAAATGTCTTCATCCGAATTAGCACAACATTTTCGCAATATTATTGAACTGGGTGAATCTTTTTACACGTACGATAAACATTAACAAATTGCACAGTAATTATTGTGACTTTGGTCTTTACAAACAATTAATTAAGACGGAATAATCTTTTCCTGTGTACGTGTGAGAGTTGTGAGATATTATGGGAAAGACAGTGGAGTTTACTTCAGCGCATGACAATATTGATTCCACCGCTACGACCTTACCTCCACCTACAATAATCAATAAGGGGGAAAAAAATGGGGAAAAACGTGGGTTCACCGGGTGGTGCTACCTGCTGTTCTGCGATTGTACTGGGTTTGAATTTATGGTATGTTTACAAATGTTTTTATTCGTCTTCCAATTGGTTGATGGATCAATCAATGATTTCCATAATTACGAGGATGTTATTTTGTTATTTGGATTGAACTACGTGCAATTCACGTGCAGTTCACGTGTAGTTGGAGCCTTTTGTTTTGAACAAATCATTGGAAAACATGTTCCGGGCATACCAGGCTCTGGGTTCCGGACCTTCCAGAGCTCAAATCATCTCAGGAATCGATTGCAAAAGACTAAAAGTCGCTATCTCCTTTGGTTTTCGAGAAAATCAAGAAAAATGGATTTTTGAAAATTTTCAAAATTTCGATATCCATTCTCAGCTGATCAAACGTAGAAAAACGGGTCTGAGGTATGCCTAACTCTGCGTTCCGGACATCCTAGAGGTCAAATCATCTCAGAAATCGATTGCAAAAGACTAGAAGTCGCTATCTCTTTTGGTTTTCGAGAAAATTAAGAAAAATGGATTTTTTGAAATTTTTCAAAATTTCGACATTCCTTCTTGGTCGTCGCCTGCGACAGCTTCATAGTGATTAAATAATATAAACCATTTGAACTTCCAGAAAACTCGTTTTCCATCAGAAGGACCACAACAGCTGGAGCGTCGATGACTGCCCTAAAATTCAAACAATCCCGCCCGAAAACTGAAAAAAAAAAATAGATTATTTACTCACGTCTTGGTGACCACCAGGCATCCAGTTTCCTAGGCCTCGACACAACAAGATCAGGCCATTTATCCTCACGTATCGAATAACTCGATGGTGATCTTGAAACACTAGCTTGTTCATTATCATCAGACACCATACTACCGGTGAATGATTTTTCAGACGGTGAAATGGGCACACTATTATTCTCTGTAGCCATTTCCACTGATTTTCAGTAAAATCATAAACACACACTCCAAAACATTTTTCACACTCAATATTAAATGCACTCGTTCCACTGATGTTATCGATATCGTTATCAAATTACAAGTTCAAACACTTTGTGTTGATTAATGCTTTATTGCCCGATAAAAACTGACAACTCGTTTTGGAACAGCTCTGAGAGGATCCACGAGTAGTGCCCACTAGCGCCATTTTGACTCCACAGAACACGAAGAAATCTGTTTATCCAACAGTGTGCATCACCACACTGTGGAATTGCCATTGTTAACCTTGATTGACTTGGTTCAATGGCCGTAACATTGGGGATTGCATAAAAAAAAAAGTTTATAAACACGTGGAGTTGTATTTATTCAATATCTAGTATTGTTTTTCTTAGTTGTTAATCAATAAGTTATGATGGATAATTTTTTTAAAATTGAAAAAATTGGAGAGGGTACTTATGGCGTTGTTTACAAAGCCAGGGACAAAGTTACAGGCAAATTAGTGGCATTGAAGAGGATTCGACTGGAGACGTATGTTAATTTTTTCGATTTCCATGTCATCACAATACAAACAAAAATAATACAAATAAAAATATCATAAACATAAATAACTCAGACAAGAATAACTCGGTATAATAATATATATTTGAACTTAATTTTATTACATTAACCTCAGTAATCAATTTCCATGTAATCTTTCATGCCAAAAAACCATAATTACTATCAATGATTATCTTCTTTAAACCACTTCCTTAATAAGTATCACGCTATCAACACCTCATTTGAATTCAATCTAAATGAATTACTATTCCTTTCTCTGTGCAAATTGTGATGAGTGTTGTTCTTGTATGAGTTATTTATGTTTATGATATTTTCATTTTTGTTTGTGTTCTGGTGACGTGTTACCATTTTTTCAATTTATTATTTTTATACTCATCTGTTGACACTTTGTATTTATTGTGATAATTAGTGGATTGATTAATTTCTGCTGCTTTTGAAGAGGATGAAAAGGGTTTGTTGTTTTTTATTTATCAGAGGGTTTCTAAGTTGTTTAATTGGGTGATTATATTAGGGAGGCTGAGGGGGTGCCATCAACAGCAATAAGGGAGATATCTTTACTTAAACAATTAACACATCCAAATGTAGTACAGCTATTTGACGTTGTTAACGGAGACAAGGATCTTTATCTTGTGTTTGAGTACCTTCAGCAGGATCTTAAGAAGTTTCTGGACTGCGCTAAAACCTGTACTGTCAATCAAGAGCACTGGAATGCCCTTGTGAAGGTACTGGAGATGTTGAAAATTAGAGGGATTCAGATAGAATTAACTGAGAGTTCTATTTTTTATTTTTTCAATATTCTTTAGAGTTATCTACATCAATTGCTGGATGCTATTTCCTTCTGCCATTTACATTTAATTCTGCATAGAGACTTGAAGCCTCAAAATTTACTCATCGACTCTGAGGGACATATTAAATTAGCTGATTTTGGACTTGCCAGGGCTTTTGGAGTTCCCATGAGAATGTATACACACGAGGTTGTTACTTTGTGGTACAGAGCACCTGAAATATTACTCGGGACTAAATTGTATTCTTATGCTGTTGATATATGGAGTTTGGGATGTATTTTTGCAGAAATGGTAGGTGGAATATTCATGGGAGTCACTTGGGATCTTCTTTATAATTGATTTCTGTTCTTCAGGCCACCAAAAGAGCATTATTCCCTGGTGACTCTGAGATTGATCAACTCTTCAGGATTTTTAGAACCCTTGGTACACCGGATGAAGTAATATGGCCAGGTGTCTCTCAACTTCCTGATTATAAATCCATGTTTCCACAGTGGGATCCTAGAAATTTAGACGAGGTTGTACCACATTTTGACAATGATGCCAAAGACCTTTTTTCGGTATATTATATTTATTATTTGAAAGAAATGAAATATTTTTTATCCTTTATTATTTGAAAGTATTCATTCCAATAATAATTAATTTTTAGAAACTCTTGACGTACGATCCGAGTGAGAGAATAACAGCTATGAAAGCACTCAACCATCCCTACTTCAACAATGTTAAATTACTACCACCAATAATGCCAAAGAAAGACTGACAATACCAATTTTTCATTTTTGCACCAATTTTCTAAGTATTTTATTCAATTCTTGAATGAATGACGTTTAAAAAAACAGTTACAATTACCAATGTTAATATTATTTTTTATACCAAATAAGCTCGGAATGCAAAATAATAAAATTATTTGAACCAATACTACCAATAATAATCATTTTCCCTTTATGAATTTTCCCGAAACTATTTAATAATCATCTTCTGCGCGATTGAATAATTTTAAAGTTTCTACAAGTTTTGGTAATTTAACTCCTGGAGAGTCTAAATTTTGGGGGGGAGAGGCATTTGGAGCTGGTGAATTTGTTAATTTAGGAAGGTGAAGACCTGGAGATGATCTTCTAGAACTGTCTGAGGATTTTGAATCTAAATTGCTTGGAGATCTTGATGAGAGTGGGGATTTATCAATTTTAGACTCATTCTTTTCATTTTTTCCTGGTAATGGAGTTGTTAGTCTCTTTGAATTCATCACATCTGGAGACTTTGCCTGAAGATTGGACATTACAGCTCTTGGAGTCACTGGTGAGATCACTGATGATGGACGAGTTTTAGTTGGGGTCGTTGGTGGAGGATTTGGCTCTGATTTTTTTGCTTCTTCAGAACCATTTTCCAACTGCAATATCCAATTTATTCATATTAATCATAGAATTTTTGAATCAATCATAAAGACTGTGCAAACTGACCTTCAAAATTCAAACTCTCAGCACTATTATCGTGATGGTGATATTGTTTTTAATAGCAAAAAATCGGTTGATAATTCAAGGTGTATGTGAAGAAACGCTTGTTGTTTTTATCTACAAAAATAACAGCTCTACACTCCCATAAATAATCAAATTTTGATGATAAAAATGGGATGAGGATGGATGATAAATAAAGTGCAATTATTAAATTTAAAAACAAAAATATTATTGTAATTAATAAATTTCTAAGTAATTTTCATTCACGATAGAATACAATTGATGGTCATTACACACTTGTTTCAATCATTTTCTAATTCCCTTATGTATTAATTTCCAGTATTTTTAATGAAATACGATAATTTTGTGTAGACACAGTCGTGATATTTCTATCATTAAATATTATTAGTCTTTAATAAACGCATGTTGTGTAAAGCGATAAAATGTATTTGTGATTTTATTTATTAATATTTAACTCCTAGGAAACGAATGTGTGTACATGTGGGGGCTGTCCCTTGAAATTAATATATTTGTCACTAGTGTATTGAATTTTCATAATTCATAATTATTGATTCCATCAACATTCTCCTTTTTTTGGATAATTCTCAACGTACAATATCTACACAAACTATAATAATACGAGTACTCAGTATTTCACCTTGAAATATCAATGGAGTAAGTCTCATTCAAATAATGACATGTTGTCGAGAAATTCATAGATTCTCTATGTACATCGAATAATGCAAATTGGGGTGGGGGAGGAGAGAGTGAAAACATTTAGAAAAATTTTTTTTTTCCTACTGGGCTCTTATGGCTTACGTATTTGCAGAGAAAATTTTCAAGTTATTATTTTCTCTGTTAGAATATCCAACGATTATACCTAAGATGCATCGGTGATGATGGTGAGTAAGATCTGCATGGCAGCATCATAATTACTTGGTGGACCTCTTGTTTCATTGGAGGTGTTTTTTTTTCAAGTTAATTGTATTCATCATTTTTTTTTAAATTGTTGTTTCAGTTAATCTTGTGAATGGCGATAAACTTAAAACGATTTATTTATAAAGCGGGCACTTTAAGCGGGAAATTTAGCTTTCCTGGTTGAGATTCTCGTCTGATGTTGGCAGGCCATTCTTTCCGTCGGTAAATGAGTTGGACGGTACTGGGCTCTGTACACAGAATAACAAGATTGTTGTTTTTTCTAGGTGATTAGGTACCCACATGACTATAAAATTCATTGTCATGTGGGTTTAACTCGATAATTGAGTTGTATAGATGCTGTTTTGACCAGAAATCCTATTAAAATAAATAAATATCCCTAAAAACATGATATGTCGTCTGATTTTCTCACAATAGTCAGTTAATTTATAGTTCGTCATGTTTAAATTTCATTTAATAAATTGGGAGATATTAGTAGCTGCGTGAGAAGCATCAAACACGGTAGGTGACAGATGTTAGGGTGTAGTTAGCGTGCTAATTAACATAATGTGATCGAAATAATTGAAGAACAAAATTTCGCTTGGAAGAGAAGATATTTAGAAGAGCAATGAGCAAGGATAACAATAAATAATAGTAAATGGATAGATGAAAGTAAAAATTGAGCATTTTTTCGGATAAATAATTCATGATCCTCTTGTATTTCTGATCGAGGGAAGTCAGGCCTTCATTCCTACCTGGGCACCGCTACCGTTGGCACTTTCAACATTGGAATTTGAACTCGTTTGACGGAGATAGTCTCGATCATTGAATATCTTCTTATCACCACCACCAGGTTTGTGCTTTACGTTGTCCAGTGAACCAATTTTGCTCTCTGCCTTAATGTCGATCTTCTGCGTCTCAATCTATCATTACATTTTCGTGATAAATTTCCTTGAAAGTTTTTTTTTCTCTTTTTTATGATGTTTTGATTTCATTTCATTGAATTTAAATTGAAAATTGAAGGATGCAACATTAGACTAAATTGATTGAAAGTGGAAATAGGGAAAACTGTAATCAATTAAGAGTAGAAGCAGGCACTTGGGCGATCACGAAAAACGTGCAATCATGCGATAGTTTCTAATAGTTATTTTCAAACATTTTACTTACTAATATGTGAAATTTGAAGCCAAAGTGATAGACAGAATTCGCAATTTTTCGGTTTTTTATTCAATGAAAATTCATGTCATGAGATGTACTTACTTGACTTTGGGAGCCCGGTGGTGACTTATCTGATGATGATGTCTGAATATCGAAAATGATAATTATGAATTTGTTATTGACTAATATTCATGCTTGTTTTTTTTTTTTTGTGATTTTGTGCTCATTTGATGTCTATTATCTGTTCTTGTTCAGTTGGTCCGTCAGATTTTTATCTCATTTAATTTCTCCTTGCGGCGCAGTGGGATAATTATTTTAATAATAAATAACGCAATATAAAATAGAAAATGTCATTCATAGAAATATTATCATGCTAAATCAGTAACAACACTCGAAAACTATTAAATTTTGATAAAATATCAAATGTGGTCTGCACTATGAGAGATGAAGGTCTTGATACATTACCTTTACTGCACCACCACCTGGAACATGCTTAGCATTTTCCTTAGACCCAACTTTTGGTTTTGCTTTGTCTTTAAAGTCGAGCTTCACTGTTTCAATTTTTTTATCACCCCCACCTGGCCTATACGTTGCATTATCCAAAGAACCGACTTTGGGTTTCGCATTCCACTGGAGTTTAACTTGTTGTATCTACACGAAACAGTTGAAATTGTAGTCCAATAGAAAAATCATCAAAGGTAAAATCTTTTACCTTTTTATCACCTCCACTCGGTATGTATTTATCATTCTTCGCTGCAATTTTCGGCTGAGCTTTGCTGAAATCCAATTTTCTATTTTCAATTTTAACTTTACCACCTCCAGGCTTGTAGCTGGCATTCTCCAAAGACCCAATCTTGGAGCGAATTGTCTTCAAATTTGGTGATGGCGCTGCGCCAACTTGAACTTTGTTCATCGGTACTTCTGCAGCACAAAGTGCAGTTCAATGGCATTACAAGTTTTTTCATGTGGAGTGAATTTATCAGGAATTAAGCAATTTATTTACTTTTTTTGTCAGCAGTGGAGGGAGGACCGGCTTCCGGTGTTCTTGGCAGAGATTTTACAGATTTACTTGGTGATTTAATTGGCGAACCTGCGGTTTTTGGCTTCTCTCCTTCCCTTGATTTTATTGGCAACTTCTTGGTTGGAGATACTGATACACCATTTGTCGTTGGCTATGAAAATTAATAACTCCATTTATTATTATTTTTTATAAAACATTAAAAATTGTCTTGTTACATTTTATGATTTTTCTACTGATTTCTAGAATTTAGAACTTACTGAGCCATTCTGCGTCGTCTGGTGTGCTCCACTCTCATTTCCTCCATCTGCAATAATTCAAAATTTAATTATAACAATGAAAAAAAACTCAAAACGTGAGGAATGTAAGTAAAAAATAATTGAATATAAATAATTGTAAGCAGAAACGCAAAATAACTCGCGAAATAATTCTCAATTCATTAGAAAACCTGATTTGATAGAGCGTCCAGAGGCCGATCGCCTCATTCCAGATTTAGGAGTCTGTGCTCTAGTGGGACTCTTCAGAGGTATTCCAGGTTTGCTTTTCACCCCCGGTGTACCTGGTCTCGATCTCTCCGTCTTGCTCCCCTCTTTCTCATCTACAAACGACGTCCTCTTCTCAGATTTAGGAGTCCCCGGGGTCTTGGGTGATTGCGATGCTCCAGGGCTCGATGCTGGAGATGATGATCTCGCAGACAATGACCTCTGCCTTCCATTATCAAACCCAACAACCTCAGGAGACTTCAATACTGGGGATTTGCCTCTCCCAGGGGATGGCAGATCCAGAGTTCTTCCAATTGATTTCGTGGGAGATTTCATTGCAACTCTGGAGGACATGGCACTTGGTGGTCTAGATTTATCATCACCCTCAACATCATCATCACCAATTGATCCAGTATTATTACTCAATCGAGACTTGGATCGCTCATCGTCAGGGGCTGGTGTTGGAGCTTTTGATGATGCAGGACTTGGACTAGCACTGATTTCATTTCTCACTGGAGTACGTCTGGGTTCTGGGGTTGATTTTGTGTTAATAACAGGGGATACAGGAAGAGACTCATTAGTTGAATCCTGTGATTTCGTTTCTTTATCATTATCCATCACAACATCGTCATCATCATCCTCATCAGGTAATCCAGTCTGTGAGGTAGGTCTCTTCTTTGGTGTCGAAAAATCAAAATTTTCTTTGTCATTGGATTGATTTTTAGGCAAAAGGTTTGAACCATTGGTCTCCATTCTGCTTTGAGGCTGGGGTCGAGTTGATGGTCTTATGTCAGAGTTTGATTCCCTTGGAGTGGGAATAGGATTATTCCCCTGGGGATCAGTGACGAGGGTTTCTGGGATTGTTCTAGGTGTTGGTAGACGATTCTCCGGGTTGTAAGGGAATCCTGCTCCTGGTGGAGGGAATCGTTGACCAGGATCCAGTGATGCTTGTCTCTGCGGTCTTATTTGATTACTAGTGGATGATGGACGCTGAGCTGGGGGATAGGGTCCTCGGACTACTGGAGAACCTGGAGGGAATCGTATTGGTCCTTGATTCGGTGGTGGTGGACCTCTTGGGAATTGTCCTGGTGGTTGACCTGGTGGTTGGGGACGGGGTACACCGAATGGTGGTCGGGGAAATTGATTGGGTACACCCACAGCTGATCTACTGTCTAGACGTGGTAAGTTTGGTGGTGGCTGACCTCCTCCCAATCTTGGTCCAGCTGAACCATTATTTATTGGATATCGTTGAGGTGGAGGACCCTGGGGGCGAGGCTGAAAGCCCGATAGTTGATGTGGGGGTTGTTTTTCAGGCTGAAAAATTGATTTTCTCAAGACATATTCGAATTTATAAATTTTCCTATTTCAGAATGATCACATAAATTCATGAATATTCGTGTCAACTGTCACTTGGAATTCTGATGCACCCCTTAGAAATGGGGAGAAATATTGCATTGATAAATACAAACACTAATATTTGAAATTCATGAATAACAATAACGTTCAGTAGACAAGCCTGGGCTTTGTCTGGCTCATCGATCTACCGATAATGTTAGAACGGTGATGTCCCGAAAGAACGTCTCAACGGTACCTGACACGGCTCAAACAAGCTTCCCCTCTGGGGATCGATCATAGAATCTGCACTTGGTTACATAAATCTACTAGTTCATTCAACTTTTTTCATTTATGTTCTACGACGTAATTATCTTCAGAATTCATATGCTATGACAATGTCTTACCATGGGAGATCCTCTTCCCGCTCCAGGATCATCAGCAGGACGCGTCTGATCCATTGTTTATCAAAAGAATCTTCTTAAATTTTATTTATTTTTTCACCTGATCGCAATGAGTTGAACCAGTCTTCTCCATAAACCTGTTGCGCACGAATAACGAAAGTGTTACAGGATTCATCACTAATTTGTCCTTCAATGAAGATGATTCTCTATCGAAATGTGCCATCTACATTATGTCCCAGATCAGTCTTATGTGCGTAATATCTTATTGAACCTTCCTGTGACACTATTGATTACCCATACATTTAACTACGTGCTGCATCTAGGTGATGAATTAGTGATTGAAAGGACTGATAGGATTCATCACTGATTGTTCAACAAATTGAAGGTCACTGATTTTTTTTTTTTTTTCTAATTCGAATAGATTTTCAACATTTATTTGAATTTAGTTCAAGTTCTCAACATTGGATTTTATCTAAAATTGAACTACAACAATTGCCGGTTGCTTAGACGACGATGTGGTACGACAATGAGGGCAAACTCACAGCATACACGCAAGAGGCCCCCCTGTCTAATACAGTATAACCAAACATGCATTTCAATCCAAGTGTGAAGGTTTTCACATTGTTCCAATTAAAATACTGTGCTAAAATCCTATTCCAAAATAGGATGTTCTCATGAATTTTTTAATTATCCATCATTATCAGATTATTTGACTGAAGCAAATATGATTTAACATGACACTGAACCCAATATTCGTAATTTGATTAAGAATAGTCTCGATGATTTTTTTTTGTTGTTCAATTTTCAGGATTCGGTGTGAGTCCAAGACTGTAGAGCCACGTATATAAACGAGTGAAGACACGCGATGTTAAGCCCAAAACCTACACTAGAATTCGTGGATTATACCAACGCTTTATTCATAGCACAATGTGCAAAAGATTGTCTACATTTTCTCTGCCAGTTTAGCCTTGATGGAAACACTGCCCACAATAGATGTTCAAAGTTTCATGATTGAAGCAAATGATTTGAGAATAATGGTAGAAGTGGATTCTTTATATAAAAATAAATCCGAGTTTTTGTTTTTTATTATTACTGATGACACGAGATATAAAATTTTCAGTAGAATAACAAACGAGTTTTTTCAGTGACTCTGCCCTCTTTAGCACTGATACAGGACTTATGCAAAGAAGCTACTGGGGTGAATGCATTGTCGCGCGTGTCAGAGTGAAACTCGCCAGAAGCCACAAGACTTGTACCTCTGACTCGTTCTCTCTCATTTTCTCAGTTTATATTCCCCCAAAGTTGTACATTACCAATCGTATTCGTGATTTATCAACTCCGCCCTATACTGGATTGAATCCTTAAATGGTGATCGGTCACGGTACCGATTCATTTCCAATAGTGGCTCAAGAGTGGTCCAATTCCGATTGTGGGAATTCCCTTATTCTGTGGATTTGAGGAACTAATGGAGATACTGGATTGGGTCAATTGGAGTAAACAAGAGGGAGTATGCCAAATGTAAGGTCATGACGATGTTTTTTGAAGATATTTGAGTGGTATTGAGGAGAATATGGAGGAATGTTTGAGAGCTTCAGACCTCTCTATACCGTTGGTGGTATTGATCCAGTATACGACACGAAACATATTCGACGAATTTTTATATCTATGCTGGATTGTGAAATGTGGCTTATTTTATACTGTGCATGTGTTTCAGATGGAAACGTGGAGGTAAATGTGACCAGTGTCCAGCAATGATCGGTGATGGATAGCATTATGGGAATAGATATGCATTGTTTATATGTCCTCATTATGAATAATGACAAAAATTAAACTTCGAGTAATGGAAATTTATTTTTAGATCTATCTCTTTTAGGCTTTCCCAAGGGGGTAAACACCGCAAGGTCGACGAAATTCTAGGAAAATTACAGAGAGGCGGAGGTGAACCTAGTGGAGATTGAGCTGATGATAATGGAAGGTATAGACGTGACGCATGGAAGAAAAAAAATTTATTGGTTTTCACGAATGAAATTAACATGAAAGGATTATTCAATATCGAAATAACGTAAATTATAATCAAATTATCGTGTGAAAATATCGAATGAATTTGACCGGCTTCTCATCGTAAACTACCCCACATCCACCCTAATGATGATAAATAACGAACAATATAGGAGAATGTTAGATGATTGTCTGTTACTATCGATCAACTGACAAAAGCATTAAGGCTGAGCGTGCACCATTGCACATGGTGAATTATACACGCTGATGATGCGATAACTCATCCCTTTATGATTGATAAACGAATGAAAATCCAACAGATCGTGCCCTATTTTATCCGATAATTCGAGAATGAGATTAAAACAATTGATTCGGTTCCAGTAGCCAAGGGGTTACCGAACTTCTGCATGTGATCACTAAATATCAAATTGATTATTTAAATAATTTACTGTGCGTGCCAGTGACTATTTATTTATGTGATCATACCATAAATATCTACTTTTGTGAAAAAAAATTGTTGAAATTTTAAAAAATACCAGAAATCTTTCAATCCTTGGTGATCATATGTTTCGATATTACGATATAGGTACCATATGCAGGCTTACCTGTCACCCGAAATATTTCAATCGTCTGACACAAACTATTTTATGTATGTTTCAGGTACAGTGGATTCAACTCAACTAAACTCTAAGTGACGTGAGACTTATTGTCCTGATGGAAGAATGTTTGTCTGCTCCTGCGCGTGTAGGAAGGTGCGATGGAACTGCCACCTAGGTGGAGAGGCCGATTATACAAATGCCAGGTGATATGGGCACAAGTGGCAGTTGACAGATAATGAAGACAAAGGGTGTGAGTTGGATTTACCGTAATAGTAAATCTTTTTACTACGAAATTTCATGCTATTTTCATCCCTCAATACATGAAATTATGAATCATCAATGTAATTAATTATTCACCCTTTTTTTTCACCATTTCCTCTCCAGACTAGTTTCATTTTTTTGCACAATCTTTGGGTATATCTTGGGTTATATACATCACGAAAGAGTCGGGTAACCTCCCCCCCCCCCCTCCCCCCTCCCTTTACCCTGGTATTTTAACATAACCAATTATCATGACCATCAAAGTGGTGAAGGTAGGCGAATGCTAAACATTTTTTACGCACATGACTAATTTTCATTTTCCTACGGTAATTCATTTGAATTCCATTAGCTTGATTACGTGCCCGCATGTGTCTCCCTCCAGACATTAAACTCGATAAAAACCTGCAGAAAATGTTAATTGAATGTTTCCTCCAGTGAATGAAAAAAAAAAAACAATCCTCGATTCAATGAATTTCAGATCATTTTTATGAGTTTAGACATTGTCTGTCATTGCTGGTACTTTTTCTCCTTTTTGTGGTGCAGAAGGCGCCTCTGAATGGATGATTACCGATGCGTAAGCCCAGTAGTTACAGATGGTAGATTAAAACGCTGGCAATACAGTGGATTCTCTCATTGCAAACAAGACTCCAGCGTCTGGATGGTGATCAGTCATAAATTTTTTAAATTTTTCGCTACTTTTTTTTTTCTCCATCAAACTGAACACGCAACGGTGAATTTATTGAGTTTAATTTCAGCAATGTAATTAATTCAGTGATTCTGCTTACAATCTTATCTTCATTCAAATGCTGTTGATGAGGTCATTCAGAGGGTTGATGATACTTTACCTGAAACAGAATAAATCAGTGATTGATTAATTAAATTCAATGAATAACATCATGATGACTAACATTAAATTTAAATTCATTTGATGCCAATGGAGATGAGAGTTCTGCATTAGCAGAGGGGAATATCCTCTTTATGCTACACGATCGATTCTGATGTAGGTGGAAAGTAGTGATAAAACGTGTCAGTTGAAACGTGACAATAGCCATCAAGACATCGACCTATTAAAGTGAATGTTTATTCAAAAGGCTTTTGGAGCTGAATGAAAACCAAACTCTGTAGTATCGACTTTGGGAAAGGAAGTGGAATAGCAGGTATCCAACTGTTTATGAGAGGTACTCTACCTTCAGTCGAACATGAAAAAAACTGAGAGATTTGAGAATTTATAATGCCATCTGTCGAATAAATTATTTTTCTTATTGAAAAAAATTATTAAACTAATTTTCAAACTTTTTACAAGAATAATGAAAAATCTCTCGTGACATTGATTGGCTTATTGCATGCCCAGGGCATATGAAATACTCCCTAATCCAGGCTAACTGAAGCCCTACAAGCCTCCTCTTATGATAAAATTACCAGTGCCTACAGTTGCCAGCATCGATTCTTCAAATTCAATTTAATAGCATGATTTTTTTAATGTTTTCTTCACTTTTAGAAAATCACTTTCCCTCGATTTCTTATTTTCCTGGTTGCTTGGAGGTATCAATTAGGGATGTTGGAAAAATTATTTACTCAGTTGAAAAAAATCTCACGTTACATTGATATAAATATCACATATCACGATTTATAATACACAAGACAACGTAAATTGTCACGTTCCATTAGCTAGCACTTAAGTGATGTTTCGGTTAAGGAATCACCGGTAATGCGATATACGTAGTAATTCTTCTTCCACGACAATCAGTTACGCCAAGAGGACATTGAGAGCCAATAATCAAACGAATGACTGGGGTGCGCCCGCGACAGTCTCAGTATACCTGGATGACAATTTAGTCAGTTATATTGATCAATCTTTTCGTCTGGATGATTTGAAAATAAAAATAGAGTTGATATCAAATTTAATGCATCTCTACTATTTTGTTTCAGTCTGTAGTGATGTGAGAATGTTGCGAGTGCAGTGGATGCTGCGCGCTATCTTCTGCACAGTGCCAACGGCCTCATTATCGATTTATGTTTCTGCACCACACGCCTATACTACTTCAACGCACACCCTTCTTTGTATGGATAAGAGATGCCTAGTGAACAAGGGATTTTATAAATTCTATAATTGTGAAATTAATTTTTTTAATTTTTTATTCAATTTTTTTTTAAACAAATTACTATCAATTCTTCTTTAATGCACCTTCCAGATGAATTTTCATTTTGATTAATTTTAATTTTAATTTTTTAAATTATCAATTTCTATATATTATTCACTAAATTTTTTTTATTATAAACAATAGTGAAAATTTGAATGATTAAAATATTCATTTTTGTTAATTAGCCAGTCTTGTTTACCCTACACTATTCAATCACTTTGTTTGGTTACCGTTGGGCATTTGTAGGGTGATATTGATCGGCTAATTGAGTACTCGGTAGTTAACTCAAACGCGTTCAAGTGGAAATTCTCAGGAAAGCTATTCTCTCAATAATTATTTTTATACCAGCCATTATTACCAAGTGTTGAATGTATACAATATTCACAAAAAATCACAGGATAAATATAGACATGAGTTGATTAATGTACGAATATTATACACATCGTGACGAGTATTTAATACTCAAGGACACTGCGTTCAGTCAGGTCAGTTGGTACTCGTATGTGTGCGTAGAATTGTTGCATAATCGTGAAACTAGTATTACGAAGTCACTCGAGAATAGATTCTAATGCAAAAAATGGCTCAGGTATAATCAGGTAGTTAGCAAATAAGTTACTAGGTCTCTCACAATATTTGAATGTCTAAGAAAATTTAATATGTATTATTTAATAATTGATATGAAATTATTTTTTAATAAAATGAATTAATAATTAAAATGAATAAAAAAACAATTGAAAAGTAATAAAATAATTTGTAAAAATGATGAGATAATCATTTTATTCACTGGATAATATTCACAAAATAATAAGCACGACTGCAGTGAAGAAGGAAAGTTGCACGAGAGTTTGGTCGATAGTCAGAGGGGGTCTGAGACATTACCTGATTCCATCATTGGCACTTAATCAAAAGAAAAATCTAAAAATAGGAATAAGTAATGATAGGAATGTGAGATAAATTATGAAAAAAAACATTTCTCGTGTCATGGAATAATTAATAGCAGTGAATTTTAAGTATAAAATGCGTATGTTAAATTTATTTAACACCATTTAACATGTCTCCACATTTCATGGCAATTAAGATTGCAAATGTAGTTTTTTTTTCAATTCAAGAAGATGTATAAATCTTTACTCTCAAAGGTAGAGAGTTGCTTCTAATGAGTTATCGTAATTAATCGAATTTCTGGTGATGCATGAATGTCTGAAGGAAATGATGAGATAAGACGAGCGATGATGCCAACACAAGTGCAAAGACCTTTGATGTACTGTTGCGGGGGAGAGAGAGATGAGAAAGGCGCCACTAGTTATGAGGAACAGAGATACCAGTGACAAGGGCAATGTTGGATTTAAATTTGTAGACTGATTGTAGATTAGAACGAGGAAATGTGGAGGTTGTAGAGAATTATGTTCTTGTATAATTGGAATTAATGGGGTATGTATGTGTGGGTTCAATGGTTTTTTTAGAGGTTATGGGCTATGTTGACAAGCTACCGGGGATTCCCCGCATTTTTTTATTTTTATTTTTTTCCCATTGAGCGGAAAAATTCTAAAAAAATTGAATTTGTTTATTGAAGTGTTTAGAAAATTATAGCATTTTTTAAAATAACATCATATGGGAAATTCATGGAGAAAAAAAATTATTTCTGATAGATCTCGTTGTGACTCCATGATAAATTGATATAAATAAATATACAACCATTACTCCTCGGACCATATGCGACAAATCGTGGGAGATAGCTCGCAAATCGTGATCAAATCACGCGAGTCGCGTGCTCGAATGTAAATTGCGGAAGCTCTTACACAGTACTCTAACATTAATGATTTTTTCTAACTTTATAAACTCCCCTTCTTTCTCTTCTTCGTAATTTGATCAAAATTCGAATGATTTTATTCTAGAGTTACACCCAAGAGACGTACTCCACTCAATATTGTTCATTGTTTATTTTTTTCCGGTTTATTCACTCGGTAATTTCAACCTCTTTTTATGGCATTCGATTACGAGTAAATTGGAACAATTTCGCCGTTTAAGGTCTGTTATAAATTATGAGAAGAAGACACTTTAACGAGACAATGTGACTCATTCACTCTGTTAACTCGAGCGAATAATTTGTCAAAATCTTTACCACTTGTATTTAATTTTTTTCACAGCAAATTATTCCCATGGACTAACGGATCTCTCCTCTCATCTACATTCAAACGGTGATTCAACACTTCTGGGTCAAATTCTGGCCCCTCCAATATGCACTCCCCATTATCATCAACTACTGATTTCGCACGATACAACGCTAGTTTATGATTATTAGGGACTATCAAGTATCATTGCATCACAATGGAGAAAAAAAAATATTCCATTTTTTTTTTTTATTAGTTCGAAGGAGTCGTAAAAAATAATTATATGAATTTTCAAATGGATTACAACACGAGTGACCTTGAATCTCACCCAACAATTATCTCTAAACATGGATAAATAATTTACAATTATCTGAATACTTCCACCTGTTTGATTTTTCAATATTTCAAATGATTAATTCTATTCTCATCATCATGATGGGATATATCAACTCGCTAAATGGCATGAAACTGTGTCAATGAACGAATTCATTAAAGAAAGATAATCAACATGAATGGATATAACATGTCAATTTATTCCACTCTCTGTGGTATGAAAGAAGGTGGAAGGAGGTTATTCATGTGCAGAGCTCAATGTCTCCAACTTGCGCTTGCGTATTTGTGACATTTCAATGAGGAAGTCAGGTAAATAATGGAATATGTAATAATGAAAATCGTCTCATCTCTTCAAAGAAAAAAAAAATCAAACTTTAGACGATTAATATAATGATGAAGATGGGATAATTGATTAAATAGGTCCGAGGGTGGGGATTTTTGTGGGTTTATCACAGCATCCCATTTCGTAGTTACCCCGGGATTAATCGATACGTGTGCCATCGGAGGAGAGAATACACCTCGCACCTCTTCATATTCAATTCAATGATATTTTCTCAAAATCTTTGCACTTTAATTATTATTATTTTCTAATTAATTAACTGAATTAACAAAGTTGAGAATTTAATTATAATTATGAGAAAATAATTATCACCTGATCTTGGAGATGATGAATTTTGTAATCTCTTCTGCTCCTCAACCTGTTTCTGTACTTCTATCATGGTCACAACACTTTAAATGCTCAATAGTTGATTAAGCCCACAAACTGATTATTTATAGACTGGAAAAATCGTATTAACTTGTTTTTTTTATGAATTTTGTAAAAACACTGATGACAATTTCGTTATCTCCAATATTTAAAATCAATTAGTACACGTATGTTGTTGAAATAATAAGCAATAACCGGTAGAGGTGCGCTGTAGAGACATGGGATGCTTCTTGCGCGGTTGTTTCAACGCGTTTGAAACGACTGGTCGGCCGGTTAGTGACGATGGTACCCGAATGGAAGCCCCACACACGCCCGTTCGCACTTACCGAGCACAACCGAGTCTTCACGAAGTCAGATGAAATGCAATTGAGGCGCCACAATTCATTTACCGAGTATGTTCAGACTGGCTCACGTCATATTTTTTTTCTTCATCTCAATTAATTGAATGAATTAATTTAAAATTGTAGGATTATGATAAGAGAGGAGAGAAATAATTCAATAATTTGGCTTTTGGCACTTTCTCATCAATCAAAAGTGCAATTTATTTATGTAATTGTTTTTTTTTTTAGTCGTAATAAGTAAAATAACAGTCATTTTATTCGGTTTAACACAGTGCTGCATTGCCTACATACTTCATAAAATATATATTTTCATTTAAACAGTTAAATAAAATACATAAATTTTTAATCACCAAGAAAAAATATTAAATAATAAATAAATATAAATTATTTGTTTAATTTGACGTGTAAGGGGGGAGGCAACATTGTCGCAAACCAAATTAAATGACATATTCATTTTTTTATGCGTTCGGTGAATAGTTTTTCACGATTGTCTTTGGCTCGAAAAATTGTTGATTGCAAATAAAAATGAAGAAAAAATAAATAAATAGTGAAACAGATAGAAATGTGAAATTCGTACGCGAATGTGTGACGTGATGATGCAATAATTCATTCATTTATGTCTCGATGGCTTTTGACGCTGATTTTTCTCGATTTATTTAGCTATTTTCCTTATGTTTTTTTTATTTTCTGGCGCTCATATCTGGTTTCTATTCAGTTTGCTCCGGCTCCTCGCGCTCACACAGCCGACGGAGAAAAGCTGTAATTCGAAATTTAATATTATTAGAAATAAAAAAATAGAAATATTTACACGTCATTATCGTATATTCCAACAATTCGTTAAAAATAATAATAAAAAAAAAAAAAACAATTCGTTAAATTTGATTTTAGCGTCATCTTCAGACATAATTCGAGACGTTATTTTTAATTGCGAAAATAGTATTATAAAGAACGTATAATTTTACTGTAAAAATTGCAATTTAATTCTGTCAATTTTGTTAATTTTTTCAACATCTTCGAATCCAGTAGGTTTAGAAGAAAATGTGAAAAAACCTTTTTTTTTTTATCAAATTTCTCTGATTCTTTTCGTTTCAGACAGAAAAAAACAGAAGAAATAAGTGAACATAAGCGAAATAACGAAAGATCGTCTGGTTAGACAATTATTCTGTCTCTCTGCCAGAAAGTTTGGCTATTCGATATCAGCGTCTCACCAGGGAAACGTATCCATTTTCCTCCTATAAAGAGCATAAATACAAGAGTACTGATGGGAAAGCAAAAAATTAAATAACAAAGGATTAGCAAGTGGGGAAAATAATGAATTAGGAGATACAAAAAGACGAAAGCTGTGAAGAGATTTGAAACAGAAAATAATTATTATTATTGTTAGAGATTAATTTAACTACGGGGCTTACTCACGGTGACATATTTTTTTTTTTTTAGCTGGCTGATCATATATTTATATTTATCTGGATCTACAGAAGCACCATCATTTTCTTCAGGAAAGCTGTAAAATTAATAAATTGGGACGATCAAACGGGAGTGATTCAATGGTCAATTAGGCTGTCTCTCGTTGACTGGTTGATTCTATACTTTGGGGAAACATATTATCTCGTTCATCTACCTCAAAAATGCACGCTGATACAGGAAGTTAGGTACAAATATAACTACGAGTATCAAGGGACAATGTGATGACTAAATACTTGGGTGTCACAGAACATCGATCGTGCATTTAGATAATTAAAATTTTCTTTTTTTTTCACTGATTGAATTTATCGTTTTTTTGGGTATAAATAATTACTATACTCACGTGCATAGTGAATAAAACCATCTTCGTCTTCTGGTTCACAGCAGTCTGCCATTATAATTTCGGCTTCAGCATCATCGAGTTTTTCACCTGAGGTTTATTTATAAAATTATCAGTCTTTAGTGAATATTTTTATCATTTTTACAAACAAGATAAATTACCAAGAGTCACGAGCATGTTGGACAATTCAACACCTAGCATTGTTCCATTTTCCTGTTTATCATAGAGTTTCAAACACTCCAAAAAATCCTCATAGGTACCCTGGTCCTTGTCATTCTTGAGTTGACTGAATATTGGAAGGAATTCCTCTAGGGTTATTTTCTTTTCATTTTTTTTCGTTGTACCACCCATTTTTTCAATTGTGGAATTTGTTGGATTGAGGTTCAATGCACGAAGAACATTTCCCAGATCAATGGCATCAATGACATTGGTGCCATCACTATCATAGATCGAAAAGCAGAATTCCGCCCCTAATTAACATTAATTAACATTTTTAATTTTAAAAAATTAATTGATTATCACAATTGAGTGCTCAATCATTGAACATAAATGATAAATAAATTCTAAAAATGTTATGCAGTGTCTTGGAATGCATCGCGTGGGTGGTGAAGACGTAATGGGGCCACTTGCTGCCACTCTTTTTTTTTTATCTATTTTTTGGTATTTTCTCATTTAAATGCCCTGTACACACGAGGAATGATACAAAAATATCACTTCTCTATTCTTGGAGTTGATACCCTCTTCATTCGTCTCACCCCCCCCCCCCCCTCTCCCTCCCGCCCTACCACCAACATCACTGGGTAAAATCACGTTGTCGGGTTGCGTGCACTGGGTCAAATTACTCCTACTTATTCTCGTAACCATATAAGAGCAGTGGCTAATACTATTTTTGACACCGGAATGACGGACCTCACAATTAGAAATTTTTCCTCCCGAAGCTTCCCGATAACTTACGCAATAACTCATTTCAAATATATCAATTTTCATGACTTGGGAATTTTTTTTATTTTTTTTCAAAAATTCCCGAGTTTAAAAGTTTTGGGAGAAATTTTTTTTGTTATTTTAATTTTTTAAAACAAATTTTGAAGAGAATAATGTAGATTCAGGCGGCACACACTCACTAAAATAGACTATATTTTTTAAAAATTGTATTCCATCCGGAAATGCAATTATAAACCGACACTTTTAGCCCGCCATTGTGGGGTGTTTTTTTTTTTTTTTTCAAATTTTCAAGAAGATTGAATAATCCACGTTTTACTCACTCTCGACTTCTCTGGGTGATAGATCGGCCTAAAAAATGAATAAAAATATTATTTGCATTGAGTTTAATTGAATTTTCGAGTAGAAATAATGTAGAAAATTATAAATCATTGCTTAGGCAATTTTAAAAGATAAAAATCTATTGAATTTATAGTTTGAATAATGAAATTTATGTAAAATATTATTTTTAATTCTAAATTTTATAATAAATTTAAAATAAAATAAAAATTCTCACCATAGCTGTTGAATATGTGTGGTGGCTTCTGGATGTTCACCGAACGAAGTTAGAACCAGAAATGCGAGCACCAGGTACCAGGGACATTCATTTTATCGCAACAGAGGGCACCACAATCGTACAACACGACACCCGAGAATTACGAAGTGAGGGTCATAGGAATAAACAGTGAAAAAAGAAAAAAAAGAAAAGAAGAGAGATGAGACAATTCCTCTTTTGAGTTTGCTCTGTCTCACTGGCAACGCTGCATTCCAAAAACAGCTCGAGGACTACATCGAGGACCTTCGCCACAGTTGTAGCTGACTACTCGTTCCATCCACTACGATAAATGGCTTTGCTGTTGATTTTATTTTTGTGTCAGGGTTGCCAGATCTACACCATTGCTTCCTCTTTACATTGAGTCATGTCTTGTTGCATTGAAGAGGAATTCATAACAATTTCCATCAATTAAATTTATCAGATGAATTTGAAAACCGATGAAACGCAACATCAGATCATGATTTAGTCATTGAGTGACTTTATCTTATGACAATAAGAATTTGAAAAAAATGAAAGAATATGATTTGATCTCAACGGTTGAATTTAAAAAAAAAAATTAGTGACTCACAACTGCAGTTACATCGTTTACCTCCGTAAACTACCGAAATCAAACGAACATAGTAAATCTATTTCAGATAGCATTAGCTCTAGCCCGATTCAGAGAGAAAACATTTATTTTTAGTAGATAAGAAGAGAGTGGTGGTGCTGCAATGGTGCCAAGCTACAAAGTGGAAACAAATATTCACATTTTCTCGTTATTTTATTTATCAATAGCATTTTATTTGTTTAGTCTGTATGGCAGGATAATTTGGATGAATATCTGTAATAAAATGAACTTTTTTTAAAAAAAAATTATAAATTTTTTGATCCAATCCTGAAGAGTCTTCTCAATCTTTTGCCAAATGTCATCTTCTTATCATCGAGTTTAGTCTCTGGAGGAAGTTGACTGATGTCATTGACTGATGGAGTAATTGGTGAAACATTGAGTTCTGAGGACGACTGACTTGGTCCTGGATTGTCCTTTTCCAATGCTATCAGAGTGTTCTCTTTCACTTCATAGTCACCCTCACTCTTAATAATTATTTTCAGTGGTTTCTCAATTGATGACACTTCCAAATTGCTGATGGCACGTTTCAATTGAATCTCGAGGGGTGAAGCGTTGGTAAGTGAGACCAGATAATCACCAATCTGCACATTCTCCAAGCCCTGTTGGAGACTCTTGGCTAATTGTGCCACCTCACGGAGTATATTTGAGAGGGGTTTGAGGTCTGGCTGATCAGACACGTCACACGGGACGTCTTGGGGTTATCAATATTGAAGAAAATTAATAACAATTAATTATAAGAATTTACTGGATTCATTTTTAATTATGGAATACCTGCTGCAGCATTCAGAGTTGAAAGTTCTATTGCATTTGACATTGCTGTTTCCACCAGGTCTTCCGTAAAATTTCCAATATTCTCAGACATGTCAATATCGATAGAAATATTCTGATGACTCTGCTATTGTCTGAAGTTGCATCCATTTCTCCTTTCTTTTGGAATTATCGATTGATTGATATTCATAAAATTAATTTTAAATTATTTCTTGAGACGTGTTAAATTGATAACTTTATCAAGTGAATTTCTACTGGATAAAATATCCAAATAGATAATAATATTTTTATAAAATCCTTTCCCCCGAAAAAAATCAGCTGTTCATCTTCAGCAATTACATCAATCCACCATCCCTGCATTTATCGGCATCTGGGCGACCCCCTTCCCCCCAAAAAAAATATTCTCTCGCAATGCGTGCGCATATCCACCCACACAATATACAAGACGAAGGTGCGGCGGGGTTGAATGTGTTCCAGGGAGGCAACTCAGCACGAGGGTTGGTCCAGCAGACTCCACAGCCTGATCGATGAACGACGGCGCATTGGATTTGCACCCCTCGTTCCCTCAACACTCGAGAAAAAAAAACCAACTGAAAAAGAGAAAAATATATATATATATATAGAGAGAGATTAAAAGAGGAGAGAAATAGTCGCGCGCGCATTCAAACAGCGCTCACTCCTTCGGTAATACCACATCAAGTTGAAAGCCCATAGTCTCACAATATCCCTTCCAACAGTGGTCAGACTTTTTCAGTTTCTGTTACATCCTCCACCAGTGCTTGTGCCTATAATCCCCCTACTGGAGTTGTTTCTGCATCTTTCTCTCACACTACCAACTCTACAACTCACTCATGCGCTTTATATCATCCCCGAAAATGCCGAAAGAAGTGTGCCACTAGGCCGAGTGTCGCACGTGATTTCTCACCAACATTTCAGTGAATAATTGTTCACTCCTGTACTTCAATCTCCATCATCTCTGCATTATTATCATTAATGTAACATTTCTCAAGGGAATATTAAATTTTTTTCCCGCAATTGAAAACAATAATCAGTGTAACAAGTGAAAATTTGGCTGTGTCAAGTGATAATTTCAAGTGAAAATGGTCAGAATGATGGATCCCCACTGGCCAAGTCCATCATTCCTACTTCAACGATAACAGGATTTTGTGTAATATCAGTATAAATTTTCTTCATCAAATGCGTATTATTGGGCTACGCAATCATGCAGGGAGAGCGATATCATTATCCAGGCATGCCCGCGTTAAATTATTGTTCGTGCGGGTAAGACTAATCTCTGAATATAAATTATTGGTTCAGTAGTTGAATGATAAATATTCATTGTTTCATATAGATTTTGTTTAGATTGAATTAATATGTTTTGACAGATGTTTTAGTTAATGATATTGAATATATCATCGGAATGGATAAGAGACGGTCCATTGATGGGAGCCTGCATGAGCAGGCTCTGCCCATTCCCATACAGCTTTACCTCTGGCGTCAGATGAGGCAAGTAACCTATGAAAATTTGATAATAAAAATAAATATTTCATGATTTTACACTGATACGATATTTTTGATTGAAAAAAAAAAAATCCTTTTATTCTCCTTCAGACCATTTACAAGGGCTAAACTTGGCAAACTTCACGAGGCATCGTGCATGGTAAGGTCTACATTACCATTATGATAATTGTTTTATCTCGTTTCCGGTATTGACATCAAAAGGAAATGTATGAATGAATTGTTATTGAGACAGTGATTATATCCAATGGACAAATGGCCCGCAGTATTAACAAGTATAATACTGTGTGAACAATGGAAATAGTCAATAAATGGAGAATCCGGATATCGAAGGAGTGAGATGGATTGTTTAATTGTGTTTGTTTGAGTGAATGCAAGTTGAATTGAAGGGATATTTCATTTTATAAGATATGATTAATGGAATGAATTATTTCACGCAACAATTCGGATTGTCAACAGTTTTGTCAACGTGCACCTGGTCATCATGTGAGTTTTTTTTTCATATTTTTCCAATTATTGAGTTTAGTATTAATTTTGAATAATAAATGATTGAAAAAGATTCCTTTTTTTGCTAACAATGGATACAGGAAATGAAAGAGGCAAGCACGGTAAGTAGAAATTGACCTCAACCATCGATACTTTTATTTCTCATTCATTGAAAGAGTTCGAACAATAACCGAGATATTTCTTTCACAAGTCTTTCGAGAAAGTTCTAGTCCAAAGTCTTCACAACGAACTGACTCCCTCCTTGACTGAGATTCTGAACAATGTGCCACGATGGCGATTGATACAGACAGCCCTTCCCTATGTTCTCCATTCGGCAGCCAATCTTCTGCACAACAGGTGTTCATGTTCATTGAATTTTTGTCAATTATATCTGACACTGTTTGTCTATAATGATATTTGTTGATTTTTGTAGGAAAGATGTGCAAAATATTGGACCAATGGAGACAACTCTACTCTATATTTTACATTGGTTTTTACTTGATGCTGCTGAGGAGTGCGCGGAGAGTGATTCTGAAATGGGAACTATTAATAATCCATTCTACTATCTTTACTCTGTACCTACTATCACGGTAATAATCGCACTATGATGATTTATCATCAATTACTCAACGATATTTCTAAATTTGAGAGAGACACCTTCAAATGATTATTCCAGCTCTTTGTATACCTCTTTGCACCACTCAGCAATCACCTGAAGGACATTGACTTCAAGACTAATTTGCGATTGGAGAATGGTGTTAAAATCTGGCAGCCTATGAATGAATATAGACATCCAGAGAGTGCATGTTTCACTGCACATTGTAGACCAAAACCGAGAACAATTTGGTGGAAATCTTCGAGAATGGGAAAACAGCCGGTGAATAGTGAGGTTTTTGTAGGATCTAGTGAGTCTTTTTTACCATCAATTTTTCCAAATTCTTGAAGCTGATGATATTACCCATTTCAATCGATTATTTTCCCTTCAGGAAAACAAAAAAGTGAAGAATTTCGAGAAACTGATAGTCCATCAAGTCAAACAGTTAGCATATGTTTCTCTGAACAGAATATTCCAGCTGGTATTAAAGCAGAAGAAGAGGTAAGATATTTCTTAAAATCTCGTCAACTTGTCTCGTTTCATTATTTCATCATTGATTGATATTTACCGTAAATTTTGAAATTCAGACTAATTGGGTGTCATCGCCTAAGGACACTGTTTTCCCTGAGACAATACCAGAAGAAAGTTCCAGCACTGAGGATGAGCATGTGGTAAATTTTGTATATGATGATGACGAGATTTAAAAGATGATAATAATCATTTCTGTTTTTATATTGGAGCAGGTGATATTCAGACTTCCGTCCCTGACTGAATCGGAAAAGGCAATGGATGGTGTCAAAGAAGTATTTACGATATTTGCTGTAAGTTAAAGTCTTGATTAAGTTTCAGTCAGATGACTTTGATTCTTATAAAGGATTTTTGGGTATTCCAGGGTGAAGCGAGTATTTTTCATGTAGCAATGGGAAGATCAAGTAGTTCTTCAAAATCAACTGTAACAATTGAGCAAGTTACTACTGCAGCTGGTGTAGATAATAAATCAGAAGGAAAAATCTCAACAACATTGAAACTTGGTCTGAATGAGAAAATAAAAGATAAAAAAGAGGATTCAGGACAAGATAGTTCAAAATCCAAAAGTTTTCCTTCGGGTGAACGTGAATCATCACCACCGGAAACTAAAATTCATTCTAGGAGTCAAGGGCCAACAGCTGATGTTCGTGCTGCTACATTTCTTGATGTAGCAGTTCTGAGGTGTCTTTTTGTATCCCAGTGGCAGGAGGAGGGAATTTATTGGGCTCTACAATTTCTTTATCAGAGATTGAGACAAATTAATGAAGAGTGCGCTCTTCAACAAATGCCTAGGAGACGCAGTGATTCCCTTCCCATTCCAAAGATCCAAGTCTCTATATATCAAAGCCCTGAGAGTAAAAAGAAGGAGGAGATCAAGGGGTTCATTGAGATTCCTGATGGTAGAGAACCATCGACAATGTCGGATTTAGCTACAATAGCAGATCTTCCATATACTGCATCTAAATCTCATGATAATGAGGGTAATCATGCTAGGCATGCCAGTGAAAAAACGAAAAAACGAATGAAAATGGCAGATCTCAAGGCATTTGTTGAAACTAAATTACTTTCTAAATCAGAAAAAGCTCTTGAGAAAATTGGACAGGAGGAGAGTAAAGATTTGAGTGAACAGGTAATTTAATATTCTTTTTAAGATCGTTTTTAACAGTGAAAAATCATCATTTTCATCCTTTTTTTAGCAGCAAGAATGTCACAGAAGTCTCGATGCTGGTGATGATCATTTGGTGAGACAAGGATCGACTTCATCCAGAATATTTGGGGAGCGTGATGTAGATCATATGCAGTATCCATCGAATTTGATCAAAGGAAAGAGCATGCCAAGTCTCAGGTATGTACAACACTGAAAGAATCATTCAATTTTTTTTTTCCATATTTTTCTTCTCGAAACCTAGTGATTCAGTCGTAATACTCTATTATCAGTGAGGGAATTAGTTAATGATTTTTAATGTTTGATTGAATTAAATTAATTCATAAGTGAATCAAAATTTACAATTCGTAAAAACTGTACGTAATTTCTATGTGTGTGTCTCTTTTCTCTATCTCATTCGTCCCCTTTCATCTCGAAAACTCAGCTGCTTGATTAACGAGCTAACCGCGGGTGGGTAAGTAATCACATGAAGAAACATCAGTGAAACGAACGCTACTATGATTTTTTAGTCTTATTCATTTTTTGATTGAATTGCCTTAAATTTGAAATTGAAAGAATTTTCATTGCTCCCTTAAGTCCCATTTTTTGTTTGTGTTTTTGTTCAGGCGCACGCACTAATTAATCCTCCACCAAATCAATATCAATGAGTATAGATAAAACCCCAGTACAAGATAAATCACCGAATAAACTAGTGAATGCTCACAAGAAGAAAGTATTGTTCCACTGAAAGTGGAAAATTCACGAATTGATCAGACGTTAGTTAGTAGCGTCACGAATGCCTCTCGCTTTCTATTCAGAGACAATTAATTTTAAGATTATATAGGACTCGTAGAAGAGTTTATTGCTTGAATAATAATTGCAAAGAATAGGATAATTTATCTGAGTGATTTTTAATCCATATTACTGGTCATTCAGATACATCGGTGATACCAAAGTTGAGAGGAAGCAGGGAAGATTTTATAGTCAATCTTGTACAGGACAAAATCCCATAATTACTGTGACTGAGCACACACCAACTCCTTCACCGGATTATTTAAAACGTCAGGTAAATTATTCCCTCAACTTCTGATGAACAAATAAAAAAATGAGCTGTTCGATAATTCAGGGGTCAATAGACAGTCAATTGGATGCAATCAGCATTCACGGTAGTAGATTAAGTTCCGAGAGAAAACCAAGCCTGACGAGATCCCAAACCGACTCCAATATCACCTACCTTGGAGATGAAATACCAGAAGCACCAGGATCAGGATGTTACATCACTAAAACTGGAGACATTGATCTCCATGTGCTCCTGAAGGTCTCTATCCTGCTAATCATCACTTGCTTTTGAAAAAAAAAAATTCTATTCACAACGCAAAACTCGAATTTTCTAGGCCGTTCACTCAGTATCATTACGAGACATTACCTGCTGCACCCTCCGTGTCTGCGAGAGTATTCTAAATATCATGGAGCTCTTGATGGAGCTGGGAATTTTGAAACCCTGCCTCAGGGATGAAACGGGGAGTAATGCAGGTTCAGCAAATGACGAGAAAGCTGAAACTTCCAGCAGAAAGCATGATTCACCAGTCAATGAACAAGATCCTCGAAATGATCTTGAAGGACGCAATTGGAATGCTCATGCACTGATGATGAATGCAGTCCTCAGAGTGATCAAACACCTGGGCTGCTCCCATGGCTGTGCTGATGGAATTCGAGGACCCCAGGCTGATTATTATCGCTCTCAAGCCCAAACAATTCTCACTAAACTCAACTGCGCCAGCTCGAGATTATTCTCACGTTGGCTACGTACCATGGTCCGTGAGCAACCAATCTCGGAGATTCTGGAGGTTTTCCATGCCTACGTTGGCTTCTGCGTTGATCCAAGTTCGTTATTATCACCTCTTAGTGAGTAATATGAGCTCGGTGTGTGTATTCTGAGCTCGAGGATTCAATACAGTGTTCTGATTATCTTTGGTTTGGCATTTTTTCCAGATATCAAACGAAGTGTCAATAAGTCGCCTGAACAAGCACAAGCTGGAGGATATGCCACTAATTTTGGGGCTGGATTAAGTGCTGGAACACCATTGGGTGTTCCATCAGCATCGGTATGACTGTAGTTTCCTATTCGTAAAGATTATCCCTCTTACATCGTAAATTTCTTGTATGATTTTATGATTAGGTTGCAGCAACGGCATCAGCATTAGCTTCAGCCACAGCTGCATCAGCAACTGCCTCCTATGGAGGCATAGGTTACTCATCGAGGAGTATAGAAAGCAAAATTCTAGGATGTATATTTAAAACATTAGTATCACGTTTTGTCAAAAATTCAAAAGAACTCAAGTCACAGGAAAATATTTCAATCTATTGTGACATAAAACAGTTTATAACTTATGTCAAAGAGATGCATGGTGGGGTTTTTCGTCGAGTTGCACTCAGTGGAATTTTAGATGCATCAGACAGGCCTAATAAACGATGCAATAGTAATTTAAGGACAACGAGGGTAATTAGACATATACATCAATCGGATTATGATGATAATGTGGATTTAACGGGTGAAGCGTGTTATTCTGTGGATGACAGAGGAACGAGAAAATTTCTTTTTAAAAAACGTAGCACTTCGTCCACCTGTGCGGTATGTACAGGGAATTGCCTATATTCAATAGTGTTTTTATTCATTCTCAACTCGTTGTTTACCTTTGATGTGTAGCAATCTGATGCTTTTGGATTGCAGAGTCTTCTGGAGACTGAACTGAGTGAAGAAACTGTGAAAGTTAGTCAAAGTCCTTTGGGAAATTTAAGGAAAAAACATCATATTTTAACACCAAGACAGAGTGAACGAAATTTGGGAATCAATGAGGCATATTTGGGGGGATCGAAGAAAGCTACGAGATTTCAGATGGGGGGAATAGGTATTGAATTACAGTAATTTAATATTTTTTGATTATACGAAAGGCTTCGTGTTCATTTCATTGGCTCTGATTTCCAGTGAACTGGTTTAGGAAAGAATATGGTCGAACAGATTCAACAGATAGTCATGAAAGTAGTGAATCACCAACAGACGGAAGTTTTGGTAGACAGCCTAGTCTACGTCATGGTCATTATAGAGTTGGTCGTCCAGTGCAAGGGTAAATATCATTTCAATCGGTAATTTAAAGCTCATCAGCATTCGATTGACGGGATTTTTTCATTTTAGAGTGAGCCAAACATTACAAAGAGCAAAACGACGAATGGAAGATCAATTGGTTAAGATTGGTCTTACAAAAAAGAGTAAGAAAGAGAATTTGGAAGAAGTACCTAGACATTGTGAGTATATACTGTTGTGATTCAAGTATCCGGATATCATTTCATTGAAATATCTCATCAATTGTTGCACGTATTATTGTAGATTTTAGTAGAAGAAATTCAATGGATCTCGGTGACTCATGCCGTGAATCCGAGTTTGTAGTTCTAAAAGAACGTCGCCTAGTCCCTAGATCAGCAGTGTACGAAGGAATGCAGAGATTTTCATTTTTACTGGAAACATGTCAACCTGGTGCTGTACCAGATCATCATCTGATAGCAGCTATCCTAGATCTTCCATACGCTCCAGTGGTGGCACGAGCTTCAATACTTCTGGAGTGTGCCTATCTAGTGCATGAGTGTAATAAAGGCCATTGGCCGACTTGGATGAAGATAAATTTTCCAGCATTCCGACCGTCAGTTCCAATGGGCAGTAGAAATGTACCGACTGGAGTCAGACGAACTCATGTGCTTCAGCGAGCTGCTGGAAAACTTTTTTATCAGTGGGCTGAGGTTGGTAATAATATATATCTCATCGTGACTTTGATGATTTCATAATTTCATGATTTATATACAGGCAATTAGCTCAAGATTAGAGGAATTTCTGAATGAGGACAAACAAAATGTAGATCAAATAGTAGCAATGATGTCGGACGAGGTAAAGCAGAAGGAGTTGGGTGTTGAGGATGAAGAAGAAGATTTTTTAGATGAAGGTAAATGTTCAAATCATTATTGATCTATCTTTAGAATAAGAGCTCAAGATAGATCGAAAAATTTTCCAGCCAGTATAAATACCTATGGATCCCAGTGTCCCGTGGCACTTCGCATGATAGCCTGCATACTTCTCCTGGAGATAACAGCATTTCTTCGTGAAACGTATCAAACCCTGCCAAAATCTAGCCGCCTCTCAACCAAGGATCGTCCACCTCCCTGGGAGAGGATGTACTCACGGGAAGCCAATCGTAGATGGAGCATGGCACTGTCATCAATGGGACATTCACAAACATCAGCTCAGAGTTTACAATCGATTGCCGGTGATCGTGAGACTGGTGAGTTGAAGGAGTCTAACGAGAAAGGCCATTGGAATTGTGCAAATCCCATCATCAATCATCAAACATCTGACTCAATCGCCCTCGACTTTCGTTCAGAACGAAAAATCAGCTTTGTACTTCATGAGCCTGACAACGAGTCTGAGGGTAGCAGTAAATCAACAGTGACAATACAGGGTGAGGATGGTACCTTTGAACGTGATAAGAAGAAAGTACAGCCACAAACTGGCAGACCTTTTTTATTGAGACGTGGAACAGCTGGCAATACTGGATCATTTAAAAGACGTAGTTTAAAATTACGTCGGGGTACTAAGGAAGGCAAAGATATGGAGTGTGAAGCTTGTAAGTTTTGTCATTGTAGTTGTCAGGGTGGTGAAAATTAAGTGTGCTAATTATAATTTATTATTCAATAATTTCATTAATAATTCTATCATTATCATTGCATCATTTGCGCACTTCATTTTCCTCCCTCTAGCCTATCTGCAGCCTCTAGCAGTTGATGTATCACGCACGTTTACCTCTCTTATTCAATAGAATTATCAAATATCTAGATAAATCAATGAAATTTTTAAGGATTTAGGATAATTTCCTCGAGTAGTACCCCCAGAGATAATAATACCCACTTTCTGTTTATTCCTATTGAGTTGTTCGATCGATAGATGCAGTGAGACGTACCGATTCGATTCAATCAAAACGAAAAGTCAGCTCGTTATCGGATCGCAGTGATACCTCTGAGCCTGGATACTGTGGTGAGGTCAGTGGAGAAGAATCACCTGGTATTTTGAGTGATGATCAACCCCCAGAGAGCCCAAGTGATTCCAACGACACTGACGACACCAACAAGAATTTTCCCTGGATGAGGGTACTAGTGCAAACTGCAGGCTCCTCCAATTTCTACTGTTCCCATCAAAATTTCTGTCATCCCTACTGTCATCGCAGACAAATAAGAGCCTGTGGAAGATTGATCAAGTCTGTTAGAAAAGTTTATGGCGAGGAGTTTGGAATAGTCAATGGAACAAGTACTTTTGACTTTGATACGGATAAAAAAGAAGATGGAAAGAAAGATAAGAGGGGAAGAAAAGTGTCTGATCAGACTAGTGCACAGGTGTCGCCAGTCAGGAGAAAAGACAGTGTTGGAAGGAAATTTAAGTAAGTATATAGAAGAACATCTAGTGATGAATTTCTATCGTTGAATTAATCATTCCCTGCAGAATCGATAAAAGCCTCGATGGATCTCAATCTGGCCGCCTAACAGGTGGTAATCGTGACTCATCAAAAGACCTGGACCAAGATTCAGAGCGCGGTCGAGACTCATTTAAAAAATTTAACTCTGAAGACGATGACGAGCCCAATCACGAGCCCCCACCAATCTTAAATTACATTAAGATGCAAGTAAAAGACGCATTTCACGCTCCACTGGCAACTCTCGTCAAAGGCGCAGTAGTAATGTCTGATGACCTATTCATAGACGTTCTCCCAGCAGCCTGGGAGCTACTTCTAGAAATTAATCAGGAGGTAGCTGCCTCAGCAGCATCATTATTCATTGTGGCAGCGGTGCGTGCACCAAATCAAGCAAGTGAAATAATGCATCAAAATCTTCAACACAGTTCACCCGCTACTCGAATAAATGCAATCCTTCGATTTCAAGTATTATGGAAATTGCGGTATCAGGTTTGGCCTAGAATGGAAGAACCAGCTCATTTGACATTCAAAGTTCCACCCCCCGGCATCGAATTTACCCTTCCCTCCCCGAAAATTGGAATAGAATCACTTCCAGTTGTTGATCCACCCTGGATGCCCCAAGTGAAGACAAAAGTTGAAGAGGTGACAATTAATCAAGAGCGTCACAGATCTCTGGTAACAGCAACAAAAACACGAAAGAAACAGCAGACTGAATTGATAAAAAAGGCACTCCAAGCGCAGGACGATAAGAAGAGGGAGGAGCGTGAAAATTTTCTTATAACAACAATACCCATAACTGTACAGGCAGCTTATGAGCCAAGTCCAGTTGGTGATGATCATGAGGATAATGTTGATGATGATGCTGCAGAAGCAGCACCACGAAATACCTCACATCACAGTCAATCAGCTTTATCTCTGTTTCCTTCGTCATTGTGTTCAGCTATTGTTCAGATAATAAATCTTCTTGATGACGCTGCTGTCTCGGACGATGGTAATGCTGTTTATGAAGTGGCTTATCAAGTGATATGGAGTTGTCTTGTTGAAGACAGTGCATTATTCTTGAGATATGTTCTTGAACGTTTGACCAGGGATAAGCAGGAGTTGATGTTTAAAATTTTGAGGCATTTAATTAGATTTGTACCTAAGTTGCCTCAGCAAGCGGCGTTTGCACTTTATAATTATATCATTGGGTATGTGATGTTTTATGTGAGATCTCCACATGAGGGGGGACAAAAACTCATTGGTACTGCGTTGTCTATTCTGTGGATGGTGGTGCACAGTGTTCATGGTATTATGTTTAAAGATTTAAAACAGATATTGAGAAAGGAGCAGTGTGATGCTTCAATTTTGTTGACTGCCAATGTACCCTCAGCGAAGAAGATTATTGTGCATGGACCACAGGATCCAGACGCTGGGGGCATTCCCTCGCAATTTCCTGTACAAGAGGATACACAATTTTGTCAAATACTCAGGGAGAGCTTGGATTTCTTTGGGATTGAGGAGCAGAAACATAAAGAGTACTTTCTTGTTGATTATAAAACACGTGAGTTCATTCATCATCAAGTTTATTTTTTTGTGGATATATTCTGAGAATATCAAGGAAATTGAGAAAACATTGTTGAGTACCCACCCGATTGGTCCGAACGCCTCAATTTTTTAACTTGTGCATTTGATAATTCACATTGTCGTTAGCTGTGAATCTCATCACGGAATCCGCTGAGAGCGAATGGAACGTAAAATTGTTCCCTCTCTCGGTGTAACGTTTCTGCTTTGATGAGATTCAAACAACAGCGCGTAAGAAAATGTATCTCACTAATACCTGAGTAAAATGACCGCAAGGCCGATTCAAACATTCACTCAGTATTGTTGAGTACTTTTTTTATTGTAGTACTTGAGGAGTATGTTTCGAGAGTTGGAGGAAAAGTTTTTGAATTGTGTCTTGAGTAGTTGAAGTGATAATAGAGTCACGGTGTGTTTCTCAATAGAAATTTCTTCAAGTTTTAAACCTCCTGTGATTTTCAAAGTATATTATTCAATTTAATACATCGTTAGAGAATAGAATCAATTGAATTTTTGGATTATTGCAATGTATTTACAGATCAAATTCATAATCCTTCGTCCTACGTACGTGATTACTATTTTTTCAAGAGATCACAGTATCCACAACTCGAGCTTGTCCATATGAAACCAGAAGATGCCTTCAATGCCCTACAGAGGCAGGAGTTAGTTCACAAATTCGTTGAAATTGGTAAAACGTTGCTTACGTGGGCTATTTTAAAAAATGTCGATATGGTAGTTCAGAGAGTCGTATTTTTGCACGAGGAACTTATGAAGTTACCATCCTTTCCGAGAAAAGCACTTGAGGCAGATCTTGATTTATACAAGGGTGGTGAAATTGGAAGGGTAAGTGTTTTTTCAGACATTTTCTCTTTCATAAGTTTATATCAAATTTGCTTTATTGATTTTTCACATTTGCAATTTTTTCATCAGGAATTACTGGGATTGGACGTAATGCATAAATTTATGTGGGTACGTCTAATTGCCCGTATGTTTGAGGCTATGGCTGGAAATTTTGCCTACTCAGGTGACATTCACCTTTTTCTCAATGTTCTAAATGGAGCCCTCGTGCTACACAGTGAAGACTCTTGTATTCTCCGTTACGTCGTAGCGACGTACATAAACGCAGCGCACAATTTCAAAAACATATTTTCAACGAACGGTTATTTACTGATAATGCCATCGCTATTACAATTATACGCAACACATCAAACTAATAAACTTGTTACTACGACAGTAGAGTATGCAGTTAAACAGTTTTACATGATGAATCGTAAGCCATTTATTCTACAGATGTTTGGGAGTGTTTCGACAATTTTGGATACTGATGAGACTAGTACACACGGTGAAGCACACAGGGTAAATTTTATTTCATGTATTAATCAATCAATTGATGATTCCGATCCTATTGCAAATATGACTTGTCAATTCAATTTTTTTTTTTTTTAATGAAACCCTTGAAACTTTCAAAGCTGAATAAACTTTGCCGCAGTTTTCAGAAATCTGTCCTTCAATCCTCTCCCCCTCCAACAATTTCAAACATTCCCTAAACCCACTTATCCCCTCATTCACCTCATCCAAAATTACAATTGGATTTCCCTTCTTAAATAATTTCAAGCCAATCAAACATCAAACTTTTCTTAGGTACCCTCAACGTGTCTCTTCAACTTGTTATTGAGTTTAGAAACTCCATCACCTGATCCCCTCAACATTGGTGAACTTGTCAAAGAAGAAAAACCACTGAAAGCCATTGATTTTTGTTACCACGATGAGAATGAGATGGTCAATGTACTAGATTGTATAGCCCTCTGTGTGATGGTAATAGCTTATGCAGCAGATTCTATGCGAGGTCAACAGATGTTGATCATTCTAGAAGCAATACTACCTTGTTACGTTCAACAAATTCAATTACCCACATACAACCGAGAAGGAAAGACAGAGAAGGAGATAATAAATCAATTGGCCATTGCGGTTCGAACTTTAGTTAATAATTCAGAGGCACTGACCAAGTACTACAATGGTCCCCAGAAATCCAGTCCTGAGCATAAAGGCTCGAGTCAAAGAAATTACGGAAAAGTTCCCTACTCTCCGGGTTTTGATTTTGAGGAAGAAACTCACACAACAAAGTACCTTGAGCACACAAAAACACGAAATCTTTATGATCGAGATAACGAAGATTCTGAAACTTGTCACAAAAATGAATTCCGAAGACCCAGAGATACTCTACTTAATATGGTTGGAGAGTTTGTGGCAAGATGCTCAGTTCGGCTTGTGGAATTGAACAAAAAATCTCAGGATGGTAAAACAATCGAGATACTTGATTCAAAGTGTCATGTTAGACTAGCAGATATCGCTCACAGTCTTTTGAAGATCTCTCCTTACGACCCTGACACGATGGGCTGCAGAGGTTTACGAAGATACATGAATGACATTTTACCCTCGACTGAATGGTCCAATGATGAACTGAGGCCTGCCCTCACAGTAATCTTGAGGAGATTGGACAAGACCTTCAGTAAAATCTACAAGAAGACCTCTGTGAGGAGAAATACAGATTGGGAGGCTGCTAGTGATTTACTGAAAGGAGTTTATGAGACTTTATCAAAGTATCCCTATATCGCTCACTTTCAGTACTTAAAAACCCTTCTATCCACTTGCCAGGCTCTGATTGTTGGAGATATGGGACAGGTAGAAGTTACATCAGCTGCTAGTGCAGCTTTGATGAGCAAAATTCCACCTCAACACTTCTGCTCAACTGTTCTTAGACTCATTGCTCTTCATGTAATATCTCTTGGCGAGGGTTACTCATTAGAAAATGTGTGTGGAGGTAACTCAATGTTCGCATCGCAAATCAGAACTGAAAATATGTTATTGAATCTATTGATACCCCTATTTCTTCGTGTGGGAACTGGAAGAAAAGATGTACCAAAATTGAGACAGGCTGATCTGAGTTTTGCCCTCGTTGCTGTTCTCAATACTCTCTGGCCTACAAGTACAAAAATAGCACCACTGACAGCGCAAAATTTAAAAGCAACCGCAGAACTACGAACTGGAAGTTTGACATTTACAGCTAGGGATCCAAAGATTTCTACTAAATTATCATTGTCACTTTATCGAGTGGCATTTTTAGCGCTCAAAATAATGACCATTTGCTTCGAAGCAGAATTGAGGACTGAGTGGACCAAGATATTGAGAACAATGAGACAATTAAATAGGCGAAACGAGGCATCAATTCACTTATGGAATTTTCTGGAATTTGTTGTGACTCATAGAACAGCTCTCTACATTCAAATGCTTCCATTCATTGTTCATAAGATTGGCCAGCCACCCATATCTGAACACGAGAGAAACATGCAGAGCACGATTAGATCTAAAATTAATGGTGAGACTGTGGCATTTCCAAAATCACGTGGTACTTTGTTGGGGGATTTGTTGCACGAGTTGAGGGACTTGAAGGAGGAAATTGAGGACCGGAAGTTTGATGAGATGCAGCCAGAACCAAAGAGGAGTGTTGTTGATATGCATGCTAATGCACCGAATATTAATGATGGACAGCCGAGGACTCAAAGGCCATCTTTGTTGATTGATTTACTTACTGGAGATCTTGGATCTAGAGTGCACATCAATAGGACACCTGCAGAAACGCCTGGCTCACACTCGACGGCGCTCCAGTCACTTCCACAATCTGTACATCACTCGGTTAATTCCAGTAGTACGACTCAATCATCGGTACCGAGTCATACTTCAGTTGCTGGACTGAATGGTGCTCCTGCTCCCAGAGGTATGCTGAATCATTAATCAATTTTTATTGAGTACATCATCATATTATTTAATACCCTAGGATCAGTGTCAAGTACCAGTTGTGGATCATCCACAATCAAAGAGGGCGCTGAACTATCAACCGGTGATAATCAGACTGAGAAGCTGCCAGTAACAGGTACAATTGCTTGTTTGTATTCATCTATCATTTGGATTCAGTAGTGAACAACTTCACTACTGAATTAAATTGGAGAACATACTTTTCTTCAGCAGTTATCCGAATTATGTGTGTTCGTTATGACATTAGCGTTGAACATGCGTGCAAGGATTATTATATTTATTTAAAAAAAAATTAGAGATGGAAAAGTTCATAATAAATTCAATCAATAAATTTGAAAGCCAAATGAGAAAATAAAAGTTATTCAACAACTTTTCTGTCTCTATTTTTCATATTTTGAGGGCTGTCGCATATAAATATTAACAAAAAAAAAAAAAAAATTAATGCAATAATTCTTGATGCGTGGTAAGATCGATATTCGCGATTTAAACTGGCACGATCTGCCCTACGCCATCGTCATTTACCACAGTTGGATCGAGCCATTGTCTATAGCCCACTGCGGCGCAATTATCAGAGATCCAAAAATAATTAAAAAAAGATTCAATGAATGTTGAAAGATTTCATCGTACCATTAGAGTTTCGTTTTCATACTGCTCATTGTCTGATTGTCATTGAGCCTTCCTCCAAGTGCTCCATAAATATCGCTTTACTCGTTTTTTTTTTTTTTTCAATGAAAAAAAAAAGCTGAGGGGATCGAGTTATTCGTGACGAAGAGATTGAACGACGCATGAGCCATAAAATTTTGAAAAAAAATCCACTTTAAACATTTCACTCATTCCATCAGTAGTAAAATATCTTGAATGATGCTAATGCGTCGATATCCCTTCGTGTCGTACGATTGACACACTGATCATTCCGTTGCTTCCAATGCTAGCTAGGGAATGGAGGTAAGCCGAGTCTAAAATGCCAGTAATATGTTTTTAAAAAATCCTTTCATTTTTTATGATTCAATAATTCTATTATTTCAATGATTAAATTCGTATTAATAATACCTTTTGCGTGTGTCTACCTCTATTAAATGCTTATTATTCACCAATAATCGTATCTCTCTGCAATTAATTAACATGAGTAAAATTGACAAAGAAACCCAACAAATTCTCTTTAAAAAAACCGTAATTATACGCTTAAATCTACTATTTATCCACTTTTATGACTTATTTCATTTTTATTTCCTGCTAAAGACCAGTCTAGGTCGCTATCTATCATTTAACTATAATTTTTTCATTCACTCGTATCAAATTGTTATCAAATCCTGAAGAAATGCTAGTTGCATTCGCTATTATTTAGTTTCTCAAATTATATTCTTACTTTATCATTGTAATTTTCTCATACTTCACATAAATTTTCCACCAAACTTACAATAGCAGTATTTTAGACAATGGTAATGTCCAACAGTTGGTATTTTCCTCCCTCTCCACCCCTCTCTCAACCCTTATCTGCTCCTCTTTCAATCATTGCGTAGACACTCTCTCTGCACACTTTAAAATTGCTTCGAAAGCTTTTTATTCACAGCTTTTACTGCTGCGCAATTACTCGCTGATAGAAGGAAAGGGAAAAAAGTATATTTTTTTTGTCCTTTCTACGCTCATTGTTAAATGCTCTTAACTCTCTATTCTCGTAACTATTTTCTACCCTCTCTCCCTCGTGACATTGTCATCATTCTCACGATCATCGTCGTGAAGCCGAGGAAATGCTCAAAATAATTTAAAATCTTGGAAAAAAAAGTGGCGTTAGGAGGATTGAGGGAGTTGACTAGGGATTCTCATCTTCAATTGGTCATCAGCGATGATCGTATGAATCATCTTCGATGTTGCATGTTTCAGATAGATCTCAATTTGCCTCTACAGCTAGTGATGAACGTAATCATGTTAAACATCATATTAACTTAAAACATCAAAAGACGTCTAGACTGCGCTTTGTATCGTCCGTAGAGTGTAGGCACATTTCAGGTAATTATTTAGGGAGAAAAGCTGAATGCACGCATCTTAGATGATCATACAAGGATTAACTGTTAATTTCTGTTCTCATTTTCATCATTAGGACTTGATGAGATGATTGTTATCAATATGATTCGCATGAATTTATGTTGTTTTGTCAATTGATTGTTAATCCAAATCGTGTGCATGTGCCATTAGATTTAAGATTCCATAAATGAATTATTTCTCAAGTAAACTCGAGTGCACGAAATTAATTGAAAGTCGAGTGAGATTAATTAGATTGACTGATGGAATAGACGTGAATAAAAATAACTTGAAAATGATTAGGAGAAACTGTGACGAGTCAACTGAGTCCCAGCAGCCCAGCCGAGGACAGCTCCGGAGAGTCCCGATTAGACAGGCCTCGTTTGCAGCGTTCGATGGGTCAGAGCAAGAGGACATTTCGTTTAAAAAAAAGTCGAAGGAGTCATATTGAGGTAATTATCACATTAATTTTTCTAAATCAGTTTTAATATCAATTATATCAATTGACAACTGAAATCATTTAACAAGGTGCCTCATTTGAAATTGGAGCCACAAGAGGGTCCATCCTCTCTCATACCAGCCACTTCGCAAACCCCTCCAGCCTCAGCCATAGAGTCCACTACATTCAGCCTTCCCTCTGACTCATCATATCGTTCACGTCGAAGTTTCTCAGTTCGTCTGGGTGAAGGCGATCGCGTCTCCAGTCTAAGTCCAGTGGACCAATCGCATCATCATTATCATCATCATCACCAACAATCTCATCATCACCTCCATCCACAATCAGACATCTCTTGGGATGACGATACATCAAGTACCTCCGGTTATCGTGAGTCTTACAGCATGCAACTGGTATCCCTGGAGGGATCCAATAAATCTCAAGCACCACCACTCGCATCACCAGATCTCAATGATATACCATCAACAAGCAGTACAGCAACCAATTATATGGGTTACGATGGTAGCTCACCAGATTGTTCATTAAATGGCAGTGGTGGTGAAAAAATAACTCTTTTAAACTCAAGCCAAAGAACAGCATCACAACACTCACTCATTATGGTCTTCCAGACGCAGGATGAGGATACGCTGATCTAACAAATCGCTGATTCCATCAAATGGCTGACAAATCATCGAATTGAATCAGTAAATTTTACATCAAGTGAATTTAAAAAAGTGATTATTATTTATACAAATGATGTTTCATTAATAGTTGGTAGTACGCGAATTCGGGACCGACAGAGGCCTAAACATTTGTACGACGTGATTGTGTAAAGGTAATTATATAAGGACACGTTTTAGATAAAGAGTTATCATCAGTTGATCAATTTTTATTGATTTATATGTATTTAATCCTTGATCATAATTCATCCATTGCCTTATACAAATTCCTTACATTCAAGTTAAAATATTATCAAAGTGATGGGAATCATTTCGGTGGATGCCTGGGCAAATCCAAGCTGATATCTGCCAAAATATAGGAAGTAGCAGCAAAAAGTGCAGTGCCCATATCCAGTGCTCTCGAATCCTCCACAATCATTGTATCAGCATCACTATGATGAAACCAGAAATACCTCTCATTTTCATTAAGAAGTGATGCCCCTGGCACCCCAGCATTCACCCAACCTTCGATATCTGGTCCTGTACCCGGTGTTCGAATCTCCAAGGGCGTCATAACTGACAAAAGCCTGGAGATAAAAGTTGAGTCATAAAACGCGAGTAATGGAAAAGTTTTGAAATTCAAATACATCATGAATCAAAGATAGAAAGAAAATTGATAATAACTTCATAATCCTTTGGAGTATGCATATAACAGCTGCTGAACCACTTGCTTCCAGTCCCAATGGTGTGAAAGTACCATAATCAGACTCCATAACAAACTGAAAATCCGCCTCTTCGTGTTTATGCTGGTTAATGTAGTAATTCGCACCGACGATTCCCATTTCCTCAGCCGTCCACATGATGGCCCTAAAGCATTTTAACGACACAGCACCTTACCAAGTTTATGAATTATGTATACTTCCACCTCATCTACTACCATCCACCCCCTTCCCACTTGCCTTCTCCTGAGATCCCACCAACAGCTACACTCAAACGTTATGAATCTTGAATTACCTTATAGTTCTCTTAGGGCGAAGATTTAGGGCTTTTAGGAGTACCAATGAATTCCATGAGACAAAAGCACCACCACCATCATCCATTGCACCCTGACCAACATCCCAACTGTCAATATGACCCGACACCACAACTGTTTTATTTGGCTTTGTTCTGCCAATTATCTCAGCAATAACATTTCGTGATTCAGCATTGGGTAATTGATGTGCTTCCATTACAATCTTCAGGCTTATTTTTTCACCTGTATTAATTATTAAATAAAATTGATGCAGACAAGATTCAATGAATGAAAAAATAATATACCTCTGGCTGCCATTCTCCCCAATAATTCAGCATCTTCGACAGTGATACAAGCAGCTGGAATCTTTGTTACATTCACGTTATACTCCATCATCCCAGTATGTGGTGAATAAAGAGAGAAAGGAGTGATTGATCTGATCAGTGTAGCAACAGCTCCAACTTTGGCAGCCTCTACTGCCCCTGCGGATCGATATTTCACAGTTTCACCGTAAGACACAAACTCCTGATTGTAGACCACAATCTTCCCTGTCGCCTGTATTGTTCGTTCCAATTTGAAATAAAATAAAGTCAATGGAAAATAACGAGAGGTAAGAAAAAGTAATTTTTCTTCAACTTCGACATGAATGACAAGAGTGAAATTAGACAAATGGAAAGTTCAACTTTTACCTCGTCAGCTCGTTTTTTCAGCTCAGCAAAACTTCTAACGACAATAGCATCCGCGGTTATACCATCCTTCGTAGTACCAACACTGTAACCCAATCCCAACATTCTTATATTCTTTTTACGTGGTGATAGCAGCATCACAGACTCACTTCCTCTGTTATAAAATTTCATTAATTAAAATCTTTATTAAAATCTTGAAGGGATTAAGAGATCTTTTTGTGACGTTACATTACCTTATCCAATGAGGAACAGGAGCTGATTCTCCATGGACATTCTCAAGACCCAATTTCTTTGATCTATCAAGAATGTAGTCAATGGCATGCTCCAGTGTATCTGTACCAGTGAATCTTGGGCCGAATTTATCAACAAACTCCGCAAGCTCCTTCCATGTACTACCTTTGAAGCTGCCGTTCAGTGTTGCATCAACAATTCTGTTTACTATTGGCTGGTAATTATCAATTTCACTTATTAGATGGGCTGAGAGGATTGATTCACAGGTAGTGTCAACCCTCTTAATTACTGCGTAGCACTGTGTATGTGCGAAGAGAATAAGAATGATGAATGGTAAAATCATCGTGTAATTGTCAACTGGAACAATTAATTACAGTGTAATTGAAATAGATTAAGTGAAAAAAAAATTACGTGGTGATACCCACAACTTTCAACACCAAACTGGCATAGAATCTATTCAACACCGGATCGACTTCATAAAAGAACAAAGAAGAAAAAAAAAAAACAACATTTGTTCCCTATGAAATTTAATCCGAGAGTTATAATTAGAGCTGTACACAGATGCTCTAAACTACCGTGAATTTGTAGCCCGTGCAATAGTCGGTTTAGTATCGAATTTGATTTCTCATGCATATGTATGTAAAGGAACAGCGGTTTATGTCTATCTAAAAGCTATATCCACCAGCTGTTGCCAGCAATTGGTTTTTTACTCATCTCGAAAACAGTGAAAAATAATAAATGCGAATGAATGAACTAAGAAATAAAAAAAAATCCATTCCCTCAAATTCAAAATTATCAGTTCACGATTACTTACCTACAGTTGGTAAGTAACGTTGTCTCTTTATCCTCGTAGAGTAAATATCCGAAAATCTTTGAAGAAGAATGAAAATAAAAACCGCTCGACGATTGATTTCACCTTGAAAGACGAATAATTAATTTTGTTATCTTATTACCAAGAACAAGATACAATGGATAGATCGATCGATAATATGATATATTAGTAGTAAAAACATGCCCCAGGTACCAATAAATTCAACTGAATATTCATAAAGCCTTGGGCTCGAGGTAATAATGAGAATTCTGAGAATGTCATGGCAATTACTCTTCATGAGGGCTAAAAGCACGATAGAAATTTTAATTACGTGCAAAAATCAGGGAATAATTAATTCTCTAGTGAACTAATTAGAAATTTGTATTCATGGTATTTTAGCATTGTCTGTGTATTATGCAAGCACCTTTCGATGTTTTTTTTTTTTTTTTAATGAAAAAAGTAATTAATTTGAGATTATATTGATGATTAGAAGAACTAGCATATATGCGCGCACGTGGTTTTATCTTATCTCCCCGATTCTCCCCCCAACCCCCTCCCATTCCCTGAGGTCTAGGTCTTTTTCAAGGCTGCAATGTCTCGAGACACATCTACAATTACTTTCTCTCATTAACTAATTGCATTTTTCAATTTTTAATCTCTCAATTATTAATTTCCTCATTTTTCAAATGAAACCGGGGAATCCCAAGTAATATTGTTACAAGCCTTGAATATGGCAAAACTCTTCAGAGATAAGGAGATAGAGTTGTTGGTGCTTAATTCAATCGATGCTTTTCTCGAGTACAATTCAATGTTGCATAATAGTATTGTTTAGGGGTAAACTCTTTGGAATGTTGCCAGAATCTGGTATTTCAGTTTGGAGATTTCAAACAAGATTTACAGTGGCTGGAGGGTGTGGAATATAAGCGTGAAAATAATCCTTCAATTTTACTCTCCATCCTCTAGAAATGTCACTATTTGATATATTACGATGTACAGAGTGTTGTGTTTATACACGATATAAATTAAATTAAACATGAAATATTGTAAAACCCTAGAAATTCCAATGGTGAAATTAAACTCAAACTTTTGTCGATATTGGAGAGAATTTATGAAAAAAAAAAAAAAATGTTCAATGAGAATTAATAAAATAAAATGGCCAAACTTTTATTTTATATGATTTAACAATCGTTCTATTGATTCATCCTCAAATTACAACTGCTAGAATTCCTCAAGTACTAAATGAATTATTTTTACCTTGAACTAAATAATTTTTTGCGTACTTAAATTTTTTTTTTCCCTCATCATCAGATAAAAAGTTATTCACATGGAGCAATATTTTTTATGACTCTCATATTCATAAAAATCCAACTTTTTTATTTCTCCACTGAATGTCATTCAAATAGATAGGAAACAAAACGGTGAATGAATAAACAACCATGTCAAGTGTCCTTGAGAATTTCAATAACTCGAGTACATGAAATACCCAATAATAAAAATCACTTGAACAAAATCCATAAATAAAACATTCAAGTGCAGTATAAAATTATTGAGTGAAAAAAAAAAATAATAATAATATATTCTGAGGCCATTAAGCAATCTCCCAACTTTCATGAACACGAGCTATTCTATACTTATACAAGATTAATGAATTTACAATCCTCAAGGAATTTGTAATTCTGATAAGAAAATATCCGATTAAATCAACGCTCTCAATATCACTGTCAACGATAATAAAATGCCGATACAATATAATCTACCCAAAAGTCAAACAAAAATGATAAATACCTTGTGATGATAACCACCGTTAATGAATACTTTCTAAATACAAGCTTATTCAGTCCCAATTGTCCAACGAATGGCGTCGTCACCTAGAAAAGAGTCCCGGGTTAGTTGTCTGTGAATAATAAAATTATAAATACAATAATTAATAAATAATTTCATTACTTTTCTACTGAATAACGATATAAAATTTACTCTGTGGCTTTTTTTTTTTTATTCTCTCCGTGTGGAAAAAATTGCAGGACAAAAAAAATCAATCACGTGTGTGTATTGAAACTGTGTATAATGTAGGCATCAGCATTTGTCCGAGTTGGTTTAGCCACTTTTTGTTTTTTTTTTTTTTTTTTTTCTGTTCGGTACCAGTGAATAAAAGCTACCCCCTTTTTATTTCACTCGTCAAGCGAAAATCAGCGCACACGATCCATTAACGTTTGTGTGAGGGACAATCTAACTGGTCTATGGTGGGGTATGGGGCTAGACCTCGGGGGCTTTGTGCCTCGTCGAAAACCATTAAATCGTTCGTTCAAACTGCCAAAGCTCTGCTAAATACACTGGGTATTGGTGTTACTATACTTATATGTATGTTTTTGAATGGATGTGTTACTACATTGACACTGGGTCTCTTTTCTATACACTTGGGTACTGGTATATTCTAGCAACTGTACAACTACGAGTCTGGCCTGTCAGCTGTGATTTTGCTTTCAATGGGAGTGGGAAAAACCAGCGGAAACTCGGACTCGGCCGGACGTTTGGAACAGAAAAATTGCAGGGAGAGATAAGACAAACGTTTGAATCGTGCGGTGACTTTTCCCCACTTTTATTGTTTTTTCTCCATTTTTCTCCTTTGTACTGGGTGAAAATAAAAATTGTAGATAAAGTGTACGTGCTGTACTAGTGGAGAATGGATATGTTTTTTTATAGGTTTTTTTTTGTTCTATTTTTTTTAGGGAAATGGCGCAATTTTTAGACACTGTATTTGAGGGAATATTCGAATTTCATAATTTAAATTTATGAATCGGATTGAATAGAGTTTTTAGGGGATTTTTTGTGAAAGAGAAATATAAAAAATAGATGAGAATAATGATGAGAAAATTGTGAGTGGGAAGCTTTAAAAATAGAAGCTAGATTCTCACTGAAAAATCTGTTGCATTTTTTATCCATGTTTTGTTCTAGAGGTGAAAGTTTTTAATGATGGAGTGGGTAACACTCTGATTATTCCAGGGAAATATCGAATGATGAAATTTTTGAGGGTGAATTGTTGATCAATTGTTTCATGAGCGGAATGTTGGATAATTGGAGATTTCACGAGAGGAAAATTCAGCTTCGATTTATCCCTGAATTGTGAAAATTTGAAATAAATACAGGATGATAAACTTGAATTTATTCACGTTCAAATTCTCATTTTTTTATTTCAATGATTCAATAATAAACTTTCAATTATGTTTTCCACCGCAATATTCACTATTGAAATGAGTTTTTTTTTTCTCCCGAAATTCTACAATATTTAATTTGGAATTTTTGAGGTGATAGATCAGCCAAAAAATCTATAATTATTCCACCGGAAAGAATTCAATATAAATGATGAGAGAAAAAAATGGAAATGAAAGAAAAATGAAATAAAAATGTTTTTTTTCAATAGGCGAAGAAGATATCACTGGGAGTCGGTGGTGTATTCGTTGAGTTGCCAGTGGAACGAGCAGGTTGGGCGAATCCCATTGAGTTTGTTCTATCCTGCATCGGATATGCCATTGGGATCGGGAATGTTTGGCGTTTTCCCTTCCTCGTGTATCGTAATGGCGGAGGTATGTATGAAAACGTTAACATGTGATGTTTCAATGTGTTTTCATTGAATGCTCAGAGTAAACAAAAATAATGTTACATTTTCTGTAAGAGACAGAAAAATATTTCTCTGATTTAGAAGAAAATAATAATGGAGGAATCATATTTTTTCAAGTGTAGAAAATATTTTTTTTTCAATAGAAGTAATGATTTATGTTGTAATTAATTATATCGTATAGTTTTTGATGCAAACAATCAAAAAAACATAATGCCATAAAGTTGTTGCATATCGAAATATCTCAAAACAGCCTGACACCTATTCCTCATTGGTCGATAATTAACGTGAAGTTAGTCGGTGAAAGAATAGGCGGCAAAATCAAACAATTCCATCTGAATAAATTAATAATAAATTCTTGACTGAGAAAAAGTTGATTCTCATTTATAAATAAAAGAAAAGGTTGGATTTAATTCAAACGATAGCGTGTACATGTTAAGAAGAAAAATGTTGAATTATATTCTTCATAAAATGGAAAAATGGACTAGTTGACAGTAGAAGGGAAATGGGATATCCAGTGGTGGCCATTTTTTCCCTCAATATTTCGAACGTCATTCGAGAAAGTACACGGTGAGATCCACAACACCGACGAAAGGCAATATCCACTGTACAAGAGAGGGAAACGAGTTGAGCGGTCGACACGCCCATCCTCTCTCATATCTCCTTCACTCTTCTCTCACTTCCTCCTACGGTTTACACATCTTCTCAGTGGATACCCGGGTATTGTGTACTCTATATACCAAAGTACTCCTGTCCTTCTGACCCTCTCAAACAGTCTATAACGTACTGTAACGTCTCGTTGTATATCTGAAGTGGCTTCGTAGCTGCTTTGAACCTTGTACCCTGTCATTGGACGCCAGGGTGTCAGAGACACCGGTACTTAGTTCCAATTAACTGGTGAAATGCCGGGATTATTTTCAACATTGTCTTGTCCACTTCACTCACTGTCCCTTTAATTAAATTTAAAAAAAAAAAATTTGGTGATAATGGACCCATCATTTACCCTATTTTCCATCAATTAATCTCCAAAAAAATACACTTAATCATAAATTGCTAGAAATGAAGAATCAAAGTTCCGAGAAAATTTTTCAATTCCAGGTGCATTTCTCATACCATTTATCCTGATGCTGATAACAATGGGCCTGCCAATATTTTATCTAGAGCTCTGCCTTGGCCAGTATACAGGTGTGGGACCAGTCGAGGCTTATGGACGTATGGCACCAGGATTCCGTGGGCTTGGCTACTGTACCCTAGTTGTTATAGCTTTGGTGACAATATACTATATGGTACTAGTATCATGGACACTATTCTACACATTTGCCTCATTCTCACCAAGACTCCACTGGGCTTACTGCGACAACGACTTCAATACAGAGAGTAAGTTTACAATTGTTGCTGCATGACATGTATTTTACCATGGGCATTCAAAGTTTTGCCTGGTTAGATGGAGTACAAAGTGAAAGAATGGACATTTCCAACAAACCGATCTACATTGAGCCCTGGAGGGCTGTGAGTTTGGCTTTATCCGTGTGGACTTACCAGTGACTTCAGTGAAGAGGAAAGACATTCAAAGTCAGAAATATAGGGATGGTGGGTGGAGGGGAGGGTATTCTGAACACATCACCTTTCTATCCGAGACAGGTGTTGTCAACCTTTGAAAAATCGTTTGGGGCCAACGGCTATTGAGAGAATGGAGAGGAGGTAGAGAATAGGGAGATTTGCCAAGGATGAAAATACCCTACCCTATCGTTATGTATTACATTCCATCCACCCCACCCTTCTTCCAGCTTCTTCTCTCGTACCTCCACCATCGTAAGATTAAACTGGAACATTATTTATTCCACTATTTTCTTACGTGTTGCTGTGAGTTAGAGAGCGGATGGTTTGGCTCACGCTTTCAAGGGTTGTTTTTCACTGTGAATACTCTGGTTTACTGTTTTGTTATTAGAGTCACGTGGATAAAGTATTTTTAAGGGAAAAGTTTTTTTTTCCGAGGTAGATAAAAGGTGTAAATTGTGTGTAGTTTTGATCATGTTGGGATTTCTTAAAGATTTATAAGTCTGATAAATATTATTTCATTTTATCCAGATAAATGTACATTGATCCTTTAATAATAGTTGCTCCATTCTGATGATATCATCACTTGGCAATTACAATAATTGGTAATTATGAATTGAGAGAGGTATATAGGAGGTTTGTAACAGCACCAGAGGCCAGAAATTACCACAAAGCCAACTCATTACGTCATCATCTGCATGTATGAACGTGTGTGTAATGCATGTATATATGAGAGAGTACTACATCAAACGACTGGGGCTCGAGTAATTTATACCGCATTGTTGGTCTGAACTGACCGAACGCTTCCAAAACCTACTTATCGTTGTTAAAGGGCCCTTACCAAAAGCTAGCACAGTCTGTACACCCTTGTACTAGACCATTCAGTGGATAATCTTTTATCCTTTACATTCTTCATTCACATATAATGGAGAATAGTGGCTCATTGGTGATTCTAACAGGTTGGCTAACATGCCCAAGGCCTCTCGGTGTTAATGTAGCTACTGGATGTCATGGCCATCGTTAGACCACCACTGATAGAATATAATTCACGTGGAAATTCAACCACCCTATGGTCTAAACCTCGCCCCCCCCCCCCCTCTTTCCCTTCCTTCTATACCATCATAAATAAACAACATTATCTGACATTCAACCCTGAACATGATATTTTGATACGTTAATTAAGGAAGTTTTCAACTAGTGAAAATTGATATCAGGGGAATTTGAAAATCTGTGGTTGAATCTTATACCCAGGTGGAAGTAAGGGGTTTAGTTGGAGTCAAGGGGATGGGTAATTTGATAAAAAAAATTTCGGGGGAAGTATTTTTATTTTATGAAATTTTTTTTTCACTTTTATTGATTATAGAATGCTGGAGTGCTATTGAAAATGAATCATGCCAATTGGAAAATTCTACACTTACATTTTTCAATAAGAGTTGTTCAGCAATAGCTGATGTATGCAAAAAATATAATTATCTGGATGGTGGTAATTGGACTCATTGTTACAATGGTAGTGATGCAAGATCAATACGTAATATCACTGAACAGATTTTATCCTCTGAAGAGTATTACAAGTTAGTATGCATGATTATGGTGATAAATTGTTGAATGATAAAAAATATTTAATCATAAAATTTATCATACTATACAGTGATTATGTACTTGGTATACGAGATGCAAGTTGGGAGCATTGGGGAGGAATGAGATGGGAGCTCTTTGGATGTCTAACACTTGCCTGGATTATTTGCTACTTGTGTCTTATACGAGGCGTTCAATCTGTCGGAAAGATCGTATATTTTACTGCCCTATTTCCGTATTTTGTATTGATGGCACTTCTCATTCGGGGTGAGTAGACTGTAAATAAAAAAATTAAGGTCATTCATGCAGTTTAAGTGATGGATAAGTTGTTTAAAGAAACTGCATTTTTTTTTTTAAATAATACATCAAGGTGCAACGCTTGATGGTGCTGGTGATGGTGCAATGTGGTTCATCACACCAGAATGGTCGAGTCTGCAGAATGCACGCGTTTGGGGTGATGCAGCATCGCAAATCTTCTATTCCCTGGGTATCGGTTGTGGATCTCTGATCACGTTATCTAGCTTCAGTACATTTTCAAATAATTGCCACAGGTAACGTATACATATCCCATGAAATCAGTCACTAGTGACGCTATCAATACCACCCAGAAATCCCAAAACACACAGTCAATCACAATTTATATTCACAAACGGATATAAACAGCATCAGCTTGAGTCTATACTATTTGGCTTATCTCATGGTCTCAAACAAAAGATCAAATAACTCTGGTCGTTAGTCAAACTCTGTTGGATCGTTTTATCATCATGAATTATAGCACAATTTGATGAGGTAGGGCAATATGTACATGTGACTCGGTCCTTTCAGCATTGATGGAGCTTGTATGTTATCAGGGCCAAAGTTTCAAGCCACCTCAGAAGCAAATACATTTGAAACCGGTAAACAGGTACGTGACGAGTGCCACAGACATATTCCAACTAACTTTGATCGTTCGCTCTGGCATTCGTGCGTTTCCTCTCTCCTCTTGAGTTCTCTTGCTTCCTAACTAACGTAAAATCTACGGCTATCCCATGGGGAAAGGGGAGGATTTGCCTTTTGTGCAGAGGAATAATCCTCATTTGCAGTTGGACCGAAATTTCTACATCTCTTATTCCACTCACCATCAGCCACTAGGAATATTTTCTTGGAATATTTGAGAGTCTTTCGTTGATTGCATTGGTGAACTGAGAGGTCTCATTCAAATCTAAATCAATTATCTCGGGTATTTTATTATATTCAATATCTTGATAACTGAATAATTTGACTATTTTAAAAATACCCCGGCCTCCCTTCTACGATAATTAAGATGAAAGCCAATGTTGGTATACATGGACGTTGTTTGTGTCGTATGATACGTAAACAACCTTTAGGGTATCCACTCGATGTTCTATGCATAACCAAATATCTCAGGGGCTACAGAAGCATATCAGATTGGGTTGTAACAAGGCATAGATTACATGAATATTTTGGGTATAAACAGACTTTTGTTTCCATTGTTTCGAGTAAAATCACCTGAAATTTATTATTTTCAAATCCATTCACCATTCAAAGTAAATGTTGATGAGATTTTGAGTCTTAATGTAAACATTAACATCCTATTTCAACATTGCAAATGAGAAATTACCCTAGAACTTACCCTTTGAATATTGATGATGTTTAAATGCACTTAACAATTTTCTTGTAACAGGTATGCACATCCTTTAACGTCAAATGTCTCGGTTTTGTTGCTCTCTCAAGCTCCACAATAAACTCGTAAAATAGGAATAGATTAACTGCAAACAATTTGTATGAATTACAAACTTTCCATCATTTTCATTTATCTATTATTTCTGATGAAGATAAATGATTATAAAATACACATCAACGTCATACTCACAAGGCCATAATTCAATTATCAAAAGTTTGGCCAATTTGTCCTCTTGAAATTTTGGCTCCAGAAAAACAGAATAAAAGAAACTCAGTGAGTTTTAAGTTGTTACAGTATTTTATGAACAGACATTAAGTTTAGTCAATGAATTTCATAAATTTTATATTTGAAACTTTACAATTTTGATTGATGAAGCTTCTCAACTTTCATAACATGATTTATTTATGAATTGATTCTATATATTTGTTAAATGAGTTATGAATTTTCGATTGAGTGAACACATGTACTAAATAGTGAAATTCATATACTCAATAATGTCAATAACATTTGAGTAAATAGTAGAGAACATTTGACAAAAGTACAACCCGTCAAGACCTCAAAAACGAATTTATTTAAAAAATTCGTATAATTCTCTGTGAATTCTTTTACCTCAAATTCAATAAAATAAAAAGTAAAAAAATAGGTGAAAAAACATTGCTTTCAACATTGTTTAACCTTTCATTTAAACAAAGATGTCACAACGAAACAATGAGTACAGAATTGAAAATTTTCACCGATTAAATTGAATCGCTGGGGTCAGTAAATTCTACAATACTTGAATTTCACACAAGCTGTGGTAACCGAATGCTGATTGAAGGATCGAATTTCCTACTGTTGAATATACGCTTTTTTTTCAATTACTCGTTATGTTGAACGAGCTTTTTCGAGTATCAAACCTGTATCCATTGTGTATCTCATTCGAGACGACTCTATCCTCTTTTTTTTCAATTTTTATTGTAACACAACAGTAGATATTCACAGTTGTCTCCATCTCCAACAATTTCTTTATTTATCTAGGGAGAAGAGAAATGAATATGCCTGTCCAATTCATGTTGAAGAATTGTGTTGATGGTTGGCACTCGAACGTGAAGTAATTCGAACAAAGGATCCAAGGATCGCGCGTAATCTTGCAACCTCGGGTTTTTTTTTTTTTTTAGAGAGAGAGGGAGGGGAGGGATTGTACCACGTGGAAGGATTTCAGAGTAAGACGGGCTCACAGAATCCCCAGACGGAATAAACCACGATCCATATCTCGTTTTCATTCTTCTTTCTCCCCTTGTCCCTTTTCACGTTCTCCTTTCAGTTCCATTCATTCCTCCTTACTCCTGACATTCTTTTCTTTACCTCCAATTTATTCTTTTTCTCCTACCCCTCTTTGGCCTCTATTATATCACCCCTATTTTTTTTTTTTTTTTGTCACAGAGATGCGATATTCGTCTCTTTCACCAATGTATTCACCTCGATGTTCGCTGGATTTGCGATATTTACGATTCTTGGATATCTGGCAAAACAGATGCATGTGCCGATCGAGGAGGTTGTCAAGAGTGGACCTGGTTTGGCGTTTATTGCTTATCCAGAGGCTGTTGTTAGAATGCCGTGGCCAAATTTGTGGGCATTTTTATTCTTCTTTATGCTGTTTATACTCGGACTTGGAAGTCAGGTAAAAAATGTTTTTGGCTTTGGATTGATAAAAAAAAAAAAAATATTACTTCACCCTCGGGACACACCACTCACGTTTTCACTCGACACGTTTTTTTTTTTTTTTTCATCTCATTCTCCCTCTCGATTCCTCCCTTATCATTCCATTTTCTCCCTTTTTTTTCCATTCAGCTCTGCCCTCTCTTTCGTGCGGGACCATTTGCAATATAAAGAGAAAAAGAAAACTTTTTCCCTCATTTCTATCGATAAATTCTATAAAATAATCTAGCTCATGATAATTATCAAATTTTCCAAATTATTTAAATCTAAATCACTTCAATTATTTCAAGAAAACCCTTTCAATGATTCAACCCATATCCATTGACATCGTAATTCCCCCAGAAATATACCTTCTCCCACAAGACATCATTATTTACGAATTTTGTACCGTAAATTTCCACGATAAAGCCAAATAAATATCCGCAATCTGTTCAGTGAGAGAAAGAGCTGAGATACACGTGAAAAATGAGTAGAATCTTTCGTATATGATAATACCACTGAAATAGCTCCATCAGTACAATAATTCCCCCATTTCAAACAACTCACCCCTCCATTTTACGATGACTCAATCAAACTAACTGTTAATGATTAGACCCCCCCCCCCTCCCCCCTAATCTAAATAGCCACGACTTTGTCAATATCCAATCACAGTTTGCAGGAGTTCAGGCGATAAACACAGCAATACTGGACGTAAATCCGAATCTACGTAAACATGAGAGCCTAGTGATCCTAGTTATATGCATCTGTGGATGGCTTTTAGCAATACCAATGATCTTTGATGGTGGTATGTATCTGTATACTCTGATGGACTGGAATACAGCATCTTGGGCAGTATTATTAATTGGATTTGCTGAAGTTATTGTACCAGCATGGATATACGGTTGTAATAAATATCTTGATAATATTGCTGAGATGAAAATGAAATTTGGTAAAATATTGCATAATTACTGGTGGCTCAGTTGGACTGTACTAGCACCAATTACAACATTGGTAAGTTACCCATTTGGTTTGTCTCATTTCCATCTACTCACATACGATGGTAGTCATACCCCTTCTGCTCTCAGTTTATATTGCAACTGTACAGAGTTTACTTGTCTCCTGTTTGCATTTGCACCATTGACAATGTACTGAATTTACCCCCTCAACCCTTTGTCAATGAGGGTGAATTGTACTGCAGTATTCAATTGATCAAGTCTTGATACTGTTTGTTCATGTACTGGAGATAATTGTGTTAATGGAGAATTTATTAATTTAATGGATTTATTTATCACTGTTTTTCTTCTTGGATTAATGAATTTTTTTATGTTATATTTTTTCAAGTTTTTTACTTTTCAATTATTAGTCGTGATTACATCATTAATTCTTTCGTTTCATTTCAATTTCAACGACTCATTGAAGTCCATGTTGAATTGAGAAACATCAAAGTGGATGGAAAAATAAGGAATAATTTTTTTTTTTTTTTATAATCCACTCTGCAATTCACCACTTGTTTCATCGAGTATCTGTGGGATTTGTAGCGAAAAAAAAAAATTGAATCAAAGGGAATAGTTGAAAAAATATAATGAATTAAAATATGGGGTACAAATGAGCGAGAGATGAAACCAAGTCTTTCAATATGGTAAGGTTCTGCTCGAAAAACCCGGGTGTACTTTAATCCCTCGTTAACGAGTATGAGCGAGATGTTCAGTAGTTTCATAAAGCAGGTGGTGTGCTTAGTTTTTATTTTTATTTTTAATACTTGTTTTCAAAGTGAAGAATGAGAATTTCGTGGGGTTGCATGACGCTGCGATAAAAAAAAAAAAACGATTTAATGAATATTATGATGGCGTTTTCGAGGTCTTTCTATGTAAAAATGAGGTGTATTAATTAAAATGAACTGAGATGTCATGTTTACATTTTTTTTTATCATGATAAAAAAAATTGGGGAGAGAGGAATTTAGATTTCCATGAGAAACTTTTTTTCATGGTAATATATCATAATCCACAGTATCAATTACCAAAAAAAAATTTACTCCTGCTGTGTTTCAGGAAAAGTCCAATTAATCAATCATATTTCATACATATTTACATAAAAAAAATTGAGATAAAGACAAAAAAAAAATAAAATTGATGATTTTAATTATTTTCAGGGAGTCTTTACATATCAAATGGTCATCTACGTACCTCCAGAATACGGTGAAAAAAAATTTCCAGAATGGGCAAATATTATTGGTATTATGATTGGCCTAGCAACACTAGCACCACTGCCTCTATTCTTCCTTCATAGCCTGTGGAAAGGACCGGTGAGTTTTGATCAAAAGCTTGTTGCACGTGTAAACCCATGAGTATCAATATTGACGGGGGGGGGGGGAGGGGGATCAGTGTGGAAACTTGTAGAGAAATTGAAGTAGCAAAGAAGGTGGGATGGGAGGATGGACGGATTGAAGGATTTGGGTTTGTGTATTGAGGACAAGAAAACCAGTCAATTTTTGTAAAAGCTAAATTACGTCAAAGTTTACTCCTTTGTTCATATACACGCTTGGCCATTGTCCCTTTCCAAGGGTACGTGCGCCAATAATACAAGTGTCAACTTGATTTATGATGGTGAGAATTTTTTTGACATTCAAGAAATGTGGGGATATAGTGTAGAGCTTAAAATGAAAAATTTATATTTGATTTTAATTGTATTTTCAAGGCAATATCAATTGCATTGTCATGTTATACAACAGCAACTCATTATGATTATTTGTTTACAGCGCGACTGGAGTTTAATTCGTCCATCGAAAACCTGGGGACCATCTTTGAACACAGAGTAGTGAAATTCAAGTGGAAAAGGGCCCTTCCAGTCTGCCACCATGTGACACTTTTTTTATCTCCTTTATTCACTTCAAACGATCTCTCTACTCGATAAAAAAAAAAACCTCGTGTGTACTTGAACCACAAGCGAGACACCAATACGTCTTTGGTAATAAAGAGTCTCTGTTTTTGGTTTTTTTATTCCCCTCTCTTCCGTTGTTTTTTTTCTACTCTGGAGGATCACGCGGTCGAGAGAGTGGACTCGTTACTTTACGAGAGTATAGATAACCGGGCCATGTCCTTTATTTTTTGTTTCCTTTGAAACTTGGCGAGCCGTAAGTGCCCACGTTGTACCAATTTAGCCTTTTAATTGCAAAAGGCGGTATATTTTTTTTTTTAAGGATTTGGTCTGGTAATTAAGAACATGAAATTGAGATTTATTTAAGAATTCTTGTATTTATTGTGATACATGTATTTTTTATTATTTTATTATATATTTACCGAACCCTTTTTTTCCATAATTAGCAACAATTTTTTCTAACTTGTATCATCTTTGATAAAAACAATCTAAAACCCATCAATATAATTATGAGTGTTATTTGCGTGAAATATCTCTGTGGACGAAATTCTGAAATTAAAAAAAAAAAACAAAGATGATAAAACGTGTATTTTCCCCTCTGCTATATGAAAATCACAAAATGCCCATAACGTATGCACAAAAAAAAAAATGCCAAACAGCTACACCGAGTCTGACCAAAGCCATAGTTTCACTACTTTCACTCAGTAAAAAATGTACTCGCTGAGTCAGACCCGGCCCACATCTCTCTCTCTCTCTCTCTCTCTCTCTTCACACAGAGAAATTTATTCTCCAATACTCTCTGCTCTTACTCATTCCCTCGCCATTCGCTTCAGCGTTAATTAAACAAAATTGGAGGGTAGAAAAACAATAATTCCAGATGGTCTATCAATTCTCATTTCAATTTCTCCAATATCTTATGATTTCTGAAATAATTAGAGTTGCAATCCCCTAGATAGTTTTCTTTCACTCCACAATTCACAATTTCGTATTCCCCCTTCATCACTCCACAGTGAGAGGATTATATTTCTCAAAGGCTAGTGAAGAAAACTCATTTTCAACGATTTATTACAGTCACGCGGGTTCAATTAGTCGGCAGCGTATAACGAGCTTCTGCATCTCTTATTCATCTACCCTATTTCTCATTAATCCACTGGGTGATCATGAGTAGTGTCAATACACCCCAATCTTTCCACCACAAGTCATTGTACTAGCCTCATATTATAATATATTTTTTCATCAAAATTAAATTTTCACCAAATATCCCGATCGATATGAATAAACAATAAGGATAATTTTTACCCATCAAAAAACATTAAAATTAAATTCCCTAGTCAATTAATCACCGTATAATTACGCCACAATGCACTTGTTCTCCCCCACTCAAGCAAGAACCCCTCCAACATCCGGCTGATAGCATTTCCGCCGTTAATACAGTCTTTATGTGTACATTTACCATCATTTCTCTCCAATTCATCTCTTTCCCTCAAATACCTCTTTCCGTCAATGACTTTGGCCTCTACGGAAACTCTGATGACGTTGAATTCCTCTCCCCTCCCTCCATCCTTTTTTCAAAACTATTCCTATCTTCCTGAGTTAAGTCCAAAGCCTCCAGTGAGACTAATTAAACGCTGAAGCACACGGACAAACCATATAAACAATCCAAATGGCACGAATCGTATTATAGAAGTGAAGTGAACCGAATAAAGTATAGAGATAGACAAGAAGAGGGGGGTAAAAGGGCCTTATGAGAATCTGCTTTATGCGAATTGCAAACTAACGGGGACCATGGAGCTAAAGCTCTTCTCCGGTCCGGCAGACACGTTGCCGCTTCCAGGCACTTAACTCCACTCATACTCCTCTCTCTCTCTGTCTCTCTCTCTCATGCTCTGGGCTGACGGTATATGTGCCCATGGGAGTATAGAAGAGTATCGAGTCTCGTCCACAGTGAATACTCTTTAAACTCCCCCTCCCTCTCATCACCTATCTCCACCACCTCCTGGGCGATAAACCTCATGGATCACCGACCATGTTATTTTCCAGAAAATTAAAGCCATCATACAATTTCAACGTATACGTATATCTCGTTTATTCCATTCATTCATAATTATTTACACTGATTGTACAGAAAAAAATTTCAAAAACAATTTCAAATTTTTTTCAGAATTTTTCCACTCATTTGGAGGGAGGGGGAGGGGGTAAATAAAGAGGTTGAGGTTAAAACCTTCATTTTCACATTTATTGTGAATCCATCTGTGATTATTGTTCCAATTACTCATGATAATAAAAAAATTAAAAAACGAGCCACGAACACTGGGCATTAAAGAAAGGAAAACAATGAGGTAAATCTCGTGGAGAAGTGAAGCAAAAGTAAGAAACAACACAGCAGAACAACAATGACTCGGGTTATTGTTTCACCCTTAATTCTTCTTTTCTTTTCTATATTTTCTATATATATTTTTTTTTTCTCTCGTTTTTCTTCCACACCGACATGGGCAAGCTACAACTATGGGTGGACGTTGACAGCTCTTAAATCTTAAGAATCGAGAGTTGAACGAAACACCCGGAGGCACCATTTGACCTACTCTCTACCTCCTCTCCACCCTTTGATTTTCCACTTTACTCATTTAGCTGAATAAATATCGTAAAATTTTAATACTGAGTATTATATCTGTCGTAAATCAAGGGGAAAAAATAAAAATAATGAGTTTAATTACCTTCTGTTTTTTTTAATTTGAAATTTTATGATTTCATGAAGTTGTTGTATATCGAAATATCTCGAAACAGCCTGACGCCTATTCCTGATTGGTTGCCGATGCGTATGAAGTTGGTCGATGAAAAAATAAGCGGGAAATTCAAACTTCTTATGGACGATTTTTTGATTAATTCTTCATTTATTCGTCATAAAGTGATGAATTTAATATTTCCCGATTTATTTTCAATTTCATATGAATGAATGAAGAAAAATAAATGGAAACAACTCCCATTGACATTTCTGGCCCGAGAAATGAATGGTCATGAGCTAGTGAATGAGAGGTGATGACTGTCAAGATGAGGTCGACAATATGTAAGCATTCTTAGAAAAAAAAAAAAAAAAAAAAAAAGATAAACCGAGGGTTTTTTATTTCTCTTCACAAAAACTTGAGTTTGCGTATCTCTAAAGCTTTCAACATGTGCTTCTGGACATCTCGAGTGTGTGTCTCAGTTATATACATACCAAGGGAAAAAGATTGAAATCCACGGGGATGCGCCAGCAGTGTAAGAGTACTCCGATGGAGTAATGTTCCAGGGAATAAAGCTTCTTACACCAGTACAATGCACCGTGAACCAGTGGATGATGGGGTAACGGAGAGATGCATAAAATTTGTTTATGGAATTCCATAGGTCACGAGAATGGACTATTTATCATTTCATCTCTTTTTTTTTTCCTCACCCCCTGGACTCTCATATTGAAAGGAAATCATTTGAATATTTATACAGAAAAAATTGAATTTTTTTTTCGATGGGGGAAAAATGCTCGATATTCCATCCATCGAAAGTTTTTCCGAGGCATTCAAATTATTTTTCGAGAGATTGGTATTTCAATATTTTTTTATTTTCAGTTAATTAAACAATTAATTCGTTCATAATAATTTAATATTCATTAATCCTCGAGTATTCTTCTTCAAAAATACAATTAAAACAACTAAATTCCCGAAATTGATGTACAAATGTATTCAACAATGTGAAATAAAATTTACTTCAATGTAAACTGCGAAACTCTGTTTAAACGGTAAATTAATCCACCAAGTTGAGTTATAATACACGTGAGCCTCCCCCTCTCCTTCAGCCTCGTAATATTAATTTTCTAATTGTTATGCAACCTTTATAAACACAGCTATTAAGCGGGTTATGAAGGCCCCGATAAACCTAAATTATATCGCATGTTAGCATTCATAGTAGCAAAAATTACTTGTCGTGAAAGGAAAAAAAAAAGTATATAGCCTCAAATGTGATAGTAAACGATAAAAAAAAATGAAAATATTATATCGTTACACCAGAATTAGGTCATTTTAGTTGTTGGTATACAATTCGTGTGTCTAGACGTTAATTATATTTTTCATCAACAATATTTACTCATTAAAAATAATTTAATTAACAAGTTAATCGACGAATGAAAGTCATTAACGAATGAGATAATCGTATCATCTCCAAATTATATATGTACATTTTTAATTAGCTAAAATGAAGAGGGAGAGGGTGAAACTAAATTCACATTTACAATTTTCTATTATCATTATTATGCAATATTACTGGTGTATACAGAGTCTAAAAGACACTGGATAAATTGAGGGTGAAAGGTCAAAAATGCTCTGTTATTTTCCATAAAAACCTCATGCAGAAAATAGTAGGGTATTTTATTGTTGAGCTCGTACTCCATAAAAATAGAAACTTGAGGGTTTTAAAATGTGGAATAGGTGGGATTTTAAAATCCTTATGCGTCAACGGACATCTTCCAACCGTTTCGGAGGAATTTCAGAGTGGAGAGAAATAACTAGGGAAACCGCATTCGTGGAATAGAATTTTATGGTTTAACACACCACTGCATTAAATCTACATACATCGAGGTAGAAATATTCGGGTTAAAGTAGGAAAAGAGATATCATCAATAATTAACTGAGAATTAATTAATTATGATATTTATTTGGGTATATCTCAAGAAGGAAATGTCAATCAACTTTATTTATGTCGTTTAATATATTTTATAAATAAAATAATATCTTCCGGTCATAAAATGAAAGAATAATAATTTTTTTAAAATTGTTCAAAAATTTTTCCCTCAAATGAAACGTAAAAAATCGAATTTTTTAAACAATTCTCTTACCAACAAAATATACCACTAAAAATTCCACACGACAAATCCACCACAAGTATCAAAAACCAATAACCCTTTTATTCCCTATCCACCAAAAATTCCAATTTCCCCGGAAATTTTCTCCCTTGTAAAGATCGGAGCAAAATTTAGCATCGAGTCATGAGAGAAAGTGGAGGGGGGGGAGGGGGGTGGCTGCGGCTGGTTAGGTGGCGCGTTGCCGCGCACACGCGCTAATTATGCAAATGTATTTAGATCCAATGCTGTTGTTAACGGGTCGTGCATGTGCGAGTTTCGACTGCACGCTTATATACCTTGCCTTCTCCCTCCCCCTCTACCAAATGAAATGGTTTTCCAGGGTTGGTATATGTGCTATGCATTCTGAAGTACGGTATAGGGTACTCCCCCCCCCCCTCCGTACCGGTGTCAGTGTTAGTACTGCTACTTCACCCCCCCCCCCCCCCCCTCTACAGATTCTCTTCCTATCGAAGTGTAAACGGAAGGAATGGTTCAAAGGAGCGAGAGGAAGAAGGTAAAAGACAGAGTAGTGCAGAGAGAAACGTCCTTCGCACGTGGTGGCATTTACTATTTCGATCAATAAGCACTCACGAGGATGTGGCCGTACGGTGTTGGAATCATGATTTGGTAGCTCAACGGGGGAGAGGAGGGAGGGAGGGGGTATAGGAGACACCTCTACAGTATTGCCAAGATGGATATATAACTGATTTTGTGTGTGAGAGAGAGAGAATGTTTTACTTGGCTATCTGTGTTGGTGCAGGGATGCAGAATGAGTAGCGAAAAGGGATCTGGCAATTCTCAGTTGAGAGTGAGGATTTGGAGATTTAAGGATATTCATGGGTGACAGTAGTGTGCAATGACATTGGCTCTCAAACAATTACTTTTTCGGGGTTTTTTTCATGTGACAAATATCAAGTTTATCTCTATTCTAGAGTGATGACCCTCTGAGGGATTTCCCGCATTATCTAGTTTTTATTTATTTATTTTTTTCTCCATTGACTGGGTGAGTGGAGAAATTATGAAAAAATTGGGTTTATCAATCAAAGTGTCTAGAAAGTTATAGTATTTTTTTAAATTAATATAATGTCCATAATTCACGGAGAAAAACAATTATTTCCATGTTAAATGGAAGATATTGAACGACGTGAAGTTGTTTAGCCTGACACCCATCGCCCATTGGTCAGTGATCAATGTGAAGTTGATCGATGAAGGAAAACGCGGCAAATTCAAACATTTCATAGCCACAAATGATCGATGAGTGATTTTAAAATCCAAATTGAATACAATCTCATTTGTTTAGCCTCGATGGAGCATTTGGAGGACAATCAAGGGATAGTTAATGGACACACCTTGTGCACCAGGCGTCAGTAATAGCATATAAGATATGGGAATTAGCGCTACCCACATCTCTACCACCCCAATGCCTTGTCGTTTCGGTACACTGTATTCAGCTTATTGCAATGTGATGCTCAGAGTACTCGGTACACATGAATGCATTCAGGACGGAATGCGGGCAAATGTGTATTAGTCTATTGCCCTTCAGAATAGTTTGTGAAATAATAATCAACGAGTGTAACGTAGTTTTAAATTTTACTCATCCCAGAAATTTGATGCTCATTTGAGGAAAATTCGATGGGTAGATTGACTGAAATAAAATACTTAAATCCTATTTTCAACACTGAGCAGTTGACTCAACGAGTTTCTTTTATTGTTCTCAGCTGATATAATTTTATAAACTCCTTGGATCCCCTCAACAACCCAGGATTAGCAGAATACTTCAAACAACAATTCACTGCACTATCTCGCTATTCTCGTTGCTACCCGAGTCTATTCAGTCTTTATAGTCTTTCACAGTTTTACGATTTTTTTTTGTCTCTACCACTTGGTCGAAACATTTTCTCTTTTATTATATTCTCAGTTCTCTTTGGTTTTATTTTTTTTCATGAATCCTTGGGGCCTGATGGTGTGGCACAGCCTCTGAAAGAATTATGAATGCCCACTTGTGAGTAAAAATGCCGCTCACGACCAACGCGTACCAGCAATTCTATTCCGTGGTAGCATGTTGAAGGGTATAGTCAGGGATGCAGTCTTTCTACCCTTGTTCATTGCTGGAACTCATCGCCAACACCCCCTTGAGAAGATGCGCAACCCCCTCCACTCCTGACACCTATCCCTTGTATACTCAAATGAGACGGTTTTTATATATTCCGCGTACGATATATATATCTCTTCTGTCATATTTTAATTAATACCAGGGATATTCATGTATTCTTTGGGTTTGATTATATGTTGCTTTCGAGTTTATTAAAGTTGATATTTTTTTTTTCTGTCTGACGGAAAAATTAATAATGAATGACATCTGTTGTGACTTTTATGTTTTATGATGCATATTCGTTACTTGTATTTTTTTAATTGCAGGTGGATTGTATTGACTCGTGGCTGGGATTTGAGGGGATCAATAATAGAGAAATTTTCCTTTTTCTTTTCTTCTGGTAAATGTAGATATCATGTGAATATGAACGTGACGGATCGTGTGGAGATTCGAGATAAATTTTTCACAAATGTTTAATCGTTTTAATCAAATAAAGCTCATCTTAATTTTCTTCATCTTTTTATTTTGTAATCAAGTGGAATTTTACAGTGTAAATGACACACCGATGACCCATTCTGATCGTAAAGAGATATGACAAACCAAGTTTTTCAGTGTGAAAAAGTTTTTTGGTTGTATCTCAAGAAGTTAAGGAGACAAATGTGTCTTTGGGGGATATTCTCCATGGGAAATTATTGCGAAATCGAATAAAACAGTTTTCACGAATTTGCATTTACAAGAGTGACGTGAGTTCAACTTATCATCAATTCATTCATATAAAATTGAAAATATTGAAAAAAAAATTGAATTTGCCGCCCATTTCTTCACCGACTAACTTCACATGGATCATTGACCAATCAGGACTAGGCAACAACTTCATGACCTGGATCATCTTTCTTTAAAAGGGTATCCTAAATAGAATTTTGTTGAGAAAAATCAACAGGAAATAATTTCTCCTTATAAATTATTATTACAAGTTTTTCAAACAAATAAATAACTATTTTTCTTCCTTCCGTTTTGCTGTTGTCATTCCAACGACATCTTGAATTTCAAATTGGAATTCACCTCAAAAGGTAGTTAAATATTTGACAAAGTCAGAAGGGCTGTTTATAAACATCAACAGAAGTCAGATCAGTTGACATCTCTCCAAGAACTTTATGTAAATTATAAGTATTTTATGTCAATTTCGGGGAAGAAATTATATTCAAATAACTCGATTCAAGATATTTTAAAAATTCAATGAGTTATCCGATTAATTGGTTATTAATTCAATTTTTTATAACGATCGAAAATTGAAAAAATAGATAAAACAGTAAAAATTCAAATGACACAATTCACTCTGTTGAATCTTACAGTTTGCATTGTTAAAACGGGCGTGGTCGGTTGCCGTGCACACGGTCGAGGGTCCACGATAAGTAAGACGCCGCGCGGAAAATGTGGTTAGGTGAAATGTACTTAACTAGAATACGGATTACACTCTCTCTCTCATCCCTCTACCCCTTTGTCTCTCTTTCTCCCCCTTCCTTACTCTCTTATTCTCCCCTTTTACAGCCTCTCTCGTGGAGAGCAGCCTTCTGCGGTATCCCGTCCTATTATTTAATGCGGACTCTGGGCTCAGAGACCCTGTGATAGTCCCTAGATCCACCCCTCGAGGGATAACATTTGTCTTGCTTGGACAAATGATTCATTTTACCTTTCCAGCAGCTAAATACTGTTTGGATTAGTGTAAACGAGTTGCAAAATTGTAAAAAATACTCTTTCTCTCGTTTTTATTTTTAACTGACTGAACGTAAAAATCCTTAAAAAATTGAGTTTTAAAAAAATCCAGGATTTATTTAAACATCATAATCTCTAAAATTCATGGAGAAAGAAAAATTATTTATGATAAGTGTAGGGCGAATTCTCTCATGAGGGGATGAATACCCCAGGATCAAATTTGGTGATGAATCTAGAGTTGAAAATAGAAATGAAATTTTGAAATAATTAAATTTTGAGTGATAGATTTTCATCGTCAGTTGGACTAAATTATCCTCGAGATATTCGGAATATTAAAATAGTGTAGAAATTCTAATGACAAAAATAGAAATAAATTTGATATTTCAATTATGTCTTGCAACGAATAATAATTTATTTGAATATTTAATTCATATTTTCTTCTGAATTGAGATGAATGAAAAAAAAAAATCTGAATTATAATTTTTTTCTCAGTAATTATACCATAATAAAAAATCTCATGTTCTTAATTCAATGTCAGTTCCATCCCTCCCAACCTCCCACCCCCTTTTCTCCTATAAACGTTACCACCTCCCCCGACCAGTTACAGAAAGGAACGAACTGGTTGTATGGAGCAGAAAAAAAAAACTCCTCGACAAGAATGGACGAAAAAAAAAAAAAAAAAAAAGAGTACCTGAATCATAAAATGAGACGGGAGGCGAGGAGCGTCAGGTAATTATGACGAAACGAGGCCGTGCAAAACGGTTGAAGAATAAGCAAGGGGGAGACGGCAATGATGGAGGGGATAGGAGAAGAAGAGACTCGGAAAATTGGCAGAGGAAATTGCTCGTTTCCCCCCTCCTATCCTCCCCCAAACGCAAGGACTCTCACGCCTCTTTTCCTCCTTTCACCACCCACTCTCTGTGAATGGTTTGTCAGACCGTTTGAAACGGTACAAAGACGATGAATCGAGAGAATGAAATATCGTAAAGCAATTTTTTGACGATTTTCATTCTATATTGCATGAATTTCTCTCGAGTTTCAATGAATTTGTACTCACGAGGAGAAGAGAAAAAATATATCTGAGAACGCCTGATGCTTTCTTGGGTCATGGGATTGAAAAAAAGATGGAACATTATTGGCACGTGGGCTCAATAAAATTGTATATTATGACTAGCATTGTGACTATCTTCAATTTTCTATGGTGCAATTTTTTTCGTGAAACTTTGCAACTCTTCCTTCAATCGTCACGTATACCTCTATAGTTATATAACACATTTATTGGCTTTTTCTTCTCTCTCCAGCGCTATCTCATTTTATTAGTCTATATACAGATATATGTGTACCGAGTGCACGTACTCAAATACGATATATCATCAAAGGAGAAAAAAAAATTGCCACGAAATAGCAAACATAAAAATGAATGGTTAGAAAAAAAATCCCCGTCAGGTTTTATGGCAAATTTGACGTTGAAGGTGAAACATGATGAATATAGATGTATTTTGTATTGAGTTTATCTTCTTTTTTTTTAGATATTTTTTTAAATAGACAATTGAGGAGTTTTAAGGGCAATTGTGACGAGTGAAACTGGTACAGATTACCCACAACTTTCCGTAGAAAAAAAAAAATTGTCTACAATATTATTCATTGTTTAAACGTTTTTTTTTTTTCAGTGAGTGAATGATGTGAACAATAGATCGTGAGTTAATTCAAAAGTTATTTCAATTCTGTCATGTCACATACAGTTTGGAAAGATAAAAAGAGGGAAAAAATATGGATAAATTTGGGTCAAATGGTATGATATTTTACCACTATAAACCAGGTGTCACGTTTTGACGTACATGCGATATTTACGGAGAACAATGAACACAAATCAGGGAAAAACAGATATGATAATTGAGATCAATAGATGAATTAATGAATTTTCAGTTAAAAATAAGAGAAAAGTATATTATACTTCTCTCTGTATATCACAAAACTCTAAACTCTGCATTCTGCCATTGAAATCCATTGGGGCTTGACCCAACCCCCAGCCATATTACGCCTAATGACTTTATAGCTCATAGTAGCCTTTAATGAGGCCAACCAGTCCTCTCTGTACCATCTAAGGCCGTTGGGTTGTCCCCCAAGAGTGTTTGCATTCATTAACGTCTAAAAGGGGGCGTATATACACAGACTGAGTGCCCAAGAATAGGTTACACCTTTTCTCCACCTTCTCAATACCCCCCCCCCCCCATTCAAGCTCCTTGTTAAACCACGAGTATCCCAGCCTTCTATAAGTGCATTATCCACTCTCCCACACATACCCAGTGTCTATTTTACAATGATGTGCATGGTAATTCTTGAAGCGATTGTTACTTGAATAAATGAAACTATCGACATCTCGTGTCTAGGCTGTATATGCACAACTGAATTCTATACGTTTTACTATAATTGAATTGAATTAAGTAACTTTAGCCGAGTGAATTAGGTTATACCTCTGTAAGACTGAATTGAGAAATGGCTTCTATTTCAATTCACTCATGTGGTAGTGGAGTGAGAGCTGGAACAACCCTCAGTGTTATTGGAAGGTTAAGTTTCTCTTGTCTGACACCTATGCTATCTAACTCAGCCTTCTCGTTTGACATCTGGTTATACCCGTGTTGTACCTCAACCTAGTACTAACACGGCAAACTATCCTCGTCAACCAGTGGGAATTGAGGATTTTCCTTTTCTCTTTGTTGGTATGTGTGAGATGGATACACTGAGACAAGTACGTGTAGTGCTTTGCTCAATCGGCTGTGACGTATACACCTGAGTTGAGTAATTCGAATTTATTGAGGCAATCAAATTGTGATTTTTTTTTTTCTTCAAGGCTCATGCAATTTTTTTATTTAATCGAAAATTTACACTATTCATCATTTCATGGCGACTGACAGCTATACACGGATCGAGAGAAATTTTTGGTAAAAATTACCATTCCATTAAAAAATTTATCAAAATTTAATTTTAAATAATAAAATTTGGTATTTAAGAATTAAATTTTATTTTTTGGTTGAGAAATATTGTCCTGATGATAATAAATAATATCCAACTTGTGTTAAATTTTACCCTTCCAGCGCAGTAATTTTTGTCTAGATTTCAATAAAAATTTACTAAACAAACCTAGAATTTTCATTTGACTCCAGACAAAAATTACTGTGCTGGATGGATAAAATTTAACACAACTTGGACATTATTTATCCCTCATCAGGACAATATTTCTCAAACGGAAAATAAAATTTAATTTTTATATATCAAATTTTATTGTTTAAAATTTTAAATTTTACTAATTTCCAGTTAGAAAAGAAGAAAAAATTTATGGAAAAATACATTAATCAAACGGAATGGTAATTTTTACTAAAAATTTTTCTCCATGTAAAAAAGAAAAATTTCTTTGTAGCTTTCCACCACTGGGAAAATTCAATCGACGACTTTCAGAAATAAACTCACCGAAAATTCACATCTTTCGGATGAAAAATAGATCTGGAACACTGGAATTCACTTTGCAAATCGTCCATTCATATCCGGAGATTCTCCATTCTGTCTGAATTTTAAAAAATTCTTCAAGTGTGAGTATAGACTTATTATATCAATTATGTAAATTCAGGGAAAAGATTTTGGGAAAAAAGATCATGTCCAGAAAATTTATTTATCGTGTCAGCGTTGGTGGTCTCGTGAGTCTCAGCACGTCGGAGTATTTTTGCTGGGATATGCGGGTAGTGATGTTGAAGGCAAGGGGGTAACTGTGAGATGTGTGTTGAGAGAAGAGTGAAAAGATGATGGGGGAAAAAAAAAAAAAAATTGTGAAGGATGTCTTGAACTTGAGATGAAGGAATTATGAAAAAATATACTTTTTTCTCTATGAATTTCGGATATTTTTATTTTGTATTTTTTGGCTCAATCAGACGCTGTAAAAACCCTAAAAAATTCAAAAATACAATAAAAATTGCAATGAGATAAATTTATTTCTTGATGAAAAAATTCATGACTCGTGTATATTTGTATCACCGTAGGGCAAGAGAAATGAGGAATACCATGAAAAAAAGTAGGAAAAAACAAAATGCAGGATGTCAAGGGGTTGAAGAAGTTGGAGGTGGTGAACGAAAGGGGTCAGGATAAAGGGGTTGAGTCAAGAGGATAGGATGTATAACGCAGGTGGTGGTGAACAGAAAAGACGACTCACACGGAAGGGGGATATGAAACGTAAAAAGTATCGTAGAAGAGACTATGTGGTTTGGCTGAAAACTCTGTATGAGATAGAGAGAGAGAGAGAGAAAGAGAGGGATGAAGATGAAAGGTGCACAGTTGGAGAAGACCAGCATGCTGACGGAGGACCCGACGTTACGGAGAATAATTGTCGGGGTAAAGCCAACAGATATATATAAGTACGTACGTGTATACCATTGGGAATACAAACCCGTTGAAACTGTCATTTGCTTGATGGCTTTGGAGATATAGGATATAATAATTTTTTCTCATTCCCCATCCTCCAATTTGTCGGAAATACAAATAATACTTTTTTCTCATTTGTTGAAAAATAAAAAATAATAATATATTATATATGAAATGTTGAAAATAAGCCCTTACGTTGGTATAGATTAAGCATCCATTAAAAAAATGAGAAAACATTGTTCAGTTAAATTTACGTGTGCAAAGGTAATATAAGATCATATGAATATTATAGAAATAACTAAAATGAGGAAAGTTAATAATGGAAGAGTCAAAAGGGATTTTATAATTTTTCATCAAAGGAAAAGTCATTTTCTATATTCTCTTAAATTCAAGGGAACATCAAGTGGAAAAGGAAAATGAGAATGGGCAGTTCACTAATGGCCAACGGAATCTCGTCATTCACCGGTACTTTTTAATCAAATTTATCGCGGTACCCGATAAAGTTTTATAATCATCGAGTTCTTGAGGGGAGGGGAGAGAGAAAAAGGTACATTGAAACTGAGAAGGTGGTGGTAGGAGAGAGTGGAAAGGAAGCACATCACGATCCAAATGAACGCTTCCTGAGACTTCCTCTCTCACAATGTTGGGGAACAAAGTTTTGGGTATATAGACCAGTTGTGTATTATTGCTCATAAATATTGTTTAACTGTGACGAAAATGAAAATTTATAAGTTTAAAAATTATTTCATTTTAAATAATTTCTTTCTCTTTGAAAAATTAGCTCTTGGATTTTAGAATAATCTTCACAAAATTCCAGAAGAGATAACAGAGAGGGGGACGGGAGGGGGGGAGAGGTTAAAAGTTCACTCATTCTCTCACCCTTACTCTGTATGCAGAAGCCAGAATATACCCGTTTCTCACTCCTTTACAATCATATACACCAGTTCCCATACTCTTTTCCCTATTCTTATTGCTTCGTCTTCATGGAGATGGAATTCCTTTCAGAGAAATACCGATGAATCTAATTCACGGGTACAAGTGCATAAGGTCTCTGGCATTCTTGAACTCAACAACGATGGAAATTTTGGAATTCAAAGATATCAAATAACGCCAACAGTGAATTTCCAATTAAACGATAAAAATTACTCATCAAAAGTTCATCAAGAAACCTTAAAAAAATAATTAACTACCCCAATATTTCCAGTAGATATGAGTAAATTAGAAAATATTAATTAAAAAATTGGCATTAACAATGAGAAAATTCTAAAAACATGAGGAAACTAATGATAAATATAGACGAAAACTGTCAACAAAAATAATAAGGTGATCCATCAGAGATTCTTTCGAGTTGTCCCTGGAAAAAGTCGGTGTAATAATTCACCATGTTGCAAGAAAACGAGACAAAAGCTTTTTGTCAAAATACAAGTAATGTGCCTTCTTGGAAGATGCACGACTTGCATCCTTATCGATAGGGTAGCGGAACACTTATCGGGATATAAGAACATGTCTGTCTGCCCGGAGCGGAATAGAATCTCCTGATCTCAAAGGGATAGGCTGTATCAATGCGCAGGCGTTGAACCTTTATTCTTACTCCATCTCTCTTCTATATATATTTTTTATTTGTCTCTTTCATTCGTTATCCCCAGACCTCAACATCTCTTTCTCTTATTTTATAGCCAGACGGAATTTAACTCAACTTTTACAACCTCTGAGGAAAATATGATTTCTCATATTTATACGTTATGGATCATTCCGTTCATTCTTTGTACATTCTTGTGATATCTTCTCATTCTTTGTGGTTCGATAAAATTTTCAAATCATTTGTTTCAACTATTTACTCAATATACAGATAAAAAAAAATTGATAATTTAATAAATTTAATTCAACTCTTAAAAAATCTTTTATCAAATGACTAATTTTATCACAATCAATCACCTCACTCTCCAGCCACTCCAGCGTCAATATTTCCTCAAGTCTGAGCCCGAGAATTGACTAAAGAGCCAAGATCCAATTATAGGAATTCTTAACCTACAAGAATAACCCAATTCTAATTTGAAGTCATAAAAAAAAGAGGAAGAGTTATCAAATTAAAAAAAAAAAAACTAATCTTCTCCATTCAGAAATTAAGAGGGTCATTAACTCGCTATTCTCCATTATATTGGCATAAATATACTCTATCCTCATCTTTCATTCCATAATTTTTTTTTTTTTCTCTATAACCATCAGAATTCCTTTCACCAGTTCAACTACAATTCCATGTTAATTTAATTATCCGATTCTCAACATCTACCCTCTACATTCCATTTTCTGTATTTTGATTGGTAATAAAATTTGCCAAGTCATTATGCTAAATGTATGCAAAGTACCCAATGGCAAAGAGGTAAAAATGTGTGAAAATATATAAAAGTAAAAGGAGAATCTGAAAGGCATGTAAAATATACAACATCAAAGGAATCACTTACACACACGTGTATCACTCTTACACACATATTGACTTGCATCAGAAATGAACAGAGAAAATGTTATTGACTCGAGCTTCAAGGGGAATCCCATTGACGGTAGTCCCAGAAGAAGAAGAAGAAAAAAAATCTTGCACATTTCTTTCACTCTTTAGGCACTTTGGCTTCTTCCACCCTCTTTCGTAAAATCTCATTGCTAGTAAATGTTCCATAAAACATAGCTATTTATTATGCAATGAGTCAATGAGTGAAAAATATAGAATAATTATTTCCAGTCTATAAAAAATTATTATTTGATCTTTTAAATAATCAAATGGAGAATTAAACTTCCTGAACCCACTCATATAAATCCTCCTCCCCTCCGTCAAAAAATATATGCACATAACCCTGCGGCATTTTCCTCAAATCCTTTATTACACTTATTTATTTTTAAGATCCCTCCCTCCCCTCCCACCAATCCCCATTATTCCATGCTTTATTTCCACTGGGAATAAACCAAACTCGGTTGTAAAAAGTGATAAGGGATGAAGGAGAAATAAAAGTTGACTTTTAGTAAACATACGCGCATAATAGAGTGAGAGATATACAGAGGCAAATGGGACTGTTGGTCAGGTATACAAATTACTGGGAAAAGAGGGTGGGAATTTCCCTATCCCCCCCCCCCCCCACCATCTCCTTTCCTGGATTGTGCCAGAGTCAGATGGAAACTAGTCTTGGGAATTGAGGGTGGCGCGCGCCAGGAGACCAACCAGGCTATATAACCCGTATCGTTTTGCCACCCCCCCCCCCCTCCCTCACCCTCTCCAACAATCTCTTCTACACCGCTATCCAGCATACAGCTTTTCTGTCCGCTGATATTGTAAACGCGCAACAAGCCCAAGGGCTTGTGTATAGTGGCTATACACTGAAACACTTGGGGCACACCTCTTCCCCCCCAAACCAATTTCGTATATCCAACCACCTATAATACCCTATGTGTTCAACATTGTTATACCACTCTCTAGCACTATGGTACAGTCTGTTACAGCAGTTGGATACAAGGATTCTGTCCTCTTCTTTTTTGGTTAATACTGAATTGTCTGTGTCTCTTTCTCACCACTATTCAACCAGTTTTCCCACTCTCCCCCATCCCCCCCCCCTCACTCCCCTAGCGAGACTTGTCTCTATTTTCATGTGTTCTCTATCTGTTTACGAGGCTCGAAGATTCGCCCAGCAACACCTGGGGCTTATAATTCCATGCCGAGCATTATTGAACGAGTAAATTAACCGTTTAATATGATTTTGTAGGAAGGGGGATAATGGAGGGATACTGTGCTTGACCGTTGTTTATAAATTGGGGAATGTGGCAATTTATCCGTGATTTTTATTCTGAGGAGAGTGATAAATAGGTGAATGTTTATTAATTGAATTGTTTTTTTTGTTTTTTTGTTTTTTTTGTTTTTTTGGTCGGGAGATAACCTCTTAATTTGGGGTTAGGTTTAATAGAGAGTCAGGGGAATCCCCGATTTCAAATAAAATGACCGCGAATCAATTTTCATCGAATATTTGAGGAATTAATTTTTTCTATAAAAACAAATTCTCTTGATATTGATTCTAGGGTTCATGGGAATAAAATGATGTAATTCTCATTTTTGGAATGGCAAATTTTTTTTTGGATATTTCTGGAATTATTCGTGTGGGAGAAAATTGAGGGATTGGTGAATTTTTCTATTAAAAGTTTTTCTGCTGCTAATTTGGTTTGTATAATTGGGTTTAATTGATTTTCGAGTAATTTTTTATTGTTAAGGAAAAATCGGGTATTGGTGGAGTTAATTACAAACATGTACTCTCTTATTTTGGATTTAAAGTAAAAATACTCTTTTATATATATCTAATGTTCGATACAATGAACGAAGCGTTACCACAACTAAACGGGATATGACTAATTGATCAAATAGTTCATATTTACCCCCCCCCCCCCTCCCTTGACCTCATTTAACACTCTCAATATTTCTCACAAATTTCCTAATTTCCAAAAATGGAAAATAAAAAAACAAAAATGGTTCATTCACCCAAATGAACAGATCTCCAGACACTCATACAATTCTAATTTCAAACACCTCCTCAATAATTCCAATCATCTACCCAAAACATTCCTCCCACAGTGCCTAAATTGATCCGGAATAAACTTAATCATTCCACTCGAAAATAGTTGATTTTTAATTATAATGAATTCAAGGACGTCGATCGCAGTTTCAACTAATAATAGTCCCCATCTCTCCAAAATGTTCAAACCATTCCAGCAATATAATCTCCAATCATTAAGAAATCAAATTGTCTCCGATCGACTGTAGGTCTAGAGACGAAAATACGTCTGTATCAGTTATTAAATAACTATCGGATGAGCTGAAAATTACATGGATAACAGGTGACCGATAAATACTGCAATGTAAATACGATTATATCTGGATAAAACAGTTGAGAGTATTTCATAACCTCAACTTTCTTGAAAGCCCGTGGTTATCTCCCCCCCCCCCCTCCCTCCTCCATTCTACTCATACCCACCCCTCCTATTTTCGCTCAAGAAACCGTGGTGCGTTTGTATCTAACGATGAGTAAATTCAAAAACAATATAGGGAGAAAATGCGGTAGTTGGCAGGAAGTTGAAAGAGGAGAAGAGAAGCTAGTGGTTTGGTGGATCGTATTGCACTCGTTTTACAAAAGATAAAGGAGTTTGTACTTTGTTCTGGTAAGGGGGATATGTACGACAGAGAGGAGAGAATGGAGATTGTGTGTATATAACTGAGAGAAATTGATAGTGGGAGAAAGGGTAAAAGGGTATCGCGTGACGAAACGGTAAATGCAATTACTTGCATGCGAGTACGAAAATCCAGGGGGGGGGGGGAGGGAGGGGGGAATTTTAGAATTTTGTATTCTGGGTACACGATGGCTGCTATGTAAAGTGTCATAATTTTTTCATTTCGTTTTTATAATAATTTTGATGTATTTGAAAATATTGACTTTTGATGAAGAGTTTTTATAGTTTTTTTTTAAATTTTATTTTGCTCCCTACACTTTACTATTATTCAATAATACTTTTTTTTTAAATTATTATTATTATTATTTTTTTCAATTTTTTTTATATTTTTATATAATTTTTTTTAATTTATTTTTCATTTTTTAAAAAATTAATTTCAATTAATTATTTTTTAATTCAATTATTCATTCAATAATGAAGTAAATGAATTAAATAATAATGGATGATTGGAATCTACTAAGTCAATGAGTGCCGGGACGAACTTGATCGAAATCGAAAACACGAAAATGTAAGGAATCTTTGGCGGAGACGGTAAGTGCACGTACCAAACCATTTCAAGACCAGTTTTACTAGCCAATTCCTGGTCTCAGTCAAGCTCTTAAAATATGTCATTGACTCAATATTAAAGAAAAAAAAAAAAGTCAAACCAATTACTCATCAGTCATAAGACAATCACTCATGGGATACGACGCAAGCATAGCTTGTATGTACTCTCCATAAAATTATATTAAGTTAACTACGTTTTCACATGATTTTTTCAGTAGCTTTTAAGTCCACCATTGTTCATAACTGTATCATTATCTATGGCTAAATAAACATGTTTTTATAAAAAAAAAAATAAGTGCACGTACCGTTGAAACCGAAGGTAGTGGGTTCAAGCCCACGCTCCGTCCAATCCTAGGCGCATCTCGACCGCGTTGTACTGGATTGCAGATCCTAGGCGCATCTCGACCGCGTTGCATTGAGTTTGACCCCAACCCCAGGCGCATCTCGACCGGGTTGTAAGGGTTGGAAGAAAAGCTGACACAGAGGTGCACCGAGTGAAAGCTTTTTTGATTTTTTTTTTTTTCAAAAACGCAATCACCTGCAATATTGCATTCTACAAAATGCATTTTCACATCTTTTTTCAATAAATATCATATGAAAATTATAGCGCTCGATCAATGTAACTACAAATATTTCTATGGTGTGAGCGTCAGACTCATATGCCGTAAAACCCGAGTTCAAATTTTGGATGCGATGAATTTTTTTTTTTCATTTCACAATTTAATTTTAATCCCGATGTGAAAATTATATATTATATTGGAGGGTTAATAATCGCATAGGTCAATAATTAACAATCGAATGAATTTTTCGTTCGATCCCAGCCTGGAGAGGTTTTTTTACAAGGTATACCCCATGGTTTCTGATCGGTAGCAACAAGTTCTGTGATATTGGCAGTATCCAGAGACTGGTGATACCACACTGAGATCAAAATTGAACCTTCGAAGGGGTTTCTGGGGGTTGATCCTGAGACGAAAGCCCAATGGCTCTATAGAATACAGATAATCCTCTGAAATCAACGCACAAACCATAATGAAAGATCATCACAGTTGATTGAAAATCTCAGGTGGATCATTAAAAAAAAAAAATTGAATTATTGTTATAATGTTGAGAGAGAGAGAAATTCCATGAAATAATGAATGATTTATTAGTTGAATCATTCCCACCACATTACCTCTAATTTGCCCTCAATTGTCCAATTATTTTTTGTCCCCCCCAATTTGAATTATGAGGCATCCTGGTGTCTCGAATAATATCGGAAATTCATTTGTGCTCAATGCGACAGTCTGGTGGTACTAAACACTACCAGCGACATGGACAGTTGCACACAGCATCATTACGGGGTCCGCCTCTGATGGTTTGTGAGGAAGGGAGAGACTAGAGGCACAAAGTGATAGAGAGGTTTGTATGAGAGGGAAGGAGGGTGGGAAAATATATACATGTACACATATATTGTAGAGAATGTGTCTGAAGTGAAACGAGATAGAGAGAGCATTGCGAAATTAGTCCTGGTTCGCTCGATGAATTGCCACCACATTCGTCTTATCGGAGGTAGCACGAATTATTGCATAACGTTACGAAGCAGTTTAATTTAACGCGTCGCATTACTCACGTGTCGTGGGTATAAATGGTGGTGCATCGACACAGGTATCCATGGAACTGGGCAAAGAGATGTGAGTGCAAACACGGATGTTTAATATGTATAAAAGAAAAAGTTTTTATTGAATAAAATAACTCTCATTCCATATTTTCATAGAGATAATAACGTACGTGAATTAAAGCAGCTCTATTCATACTATTCTCATTGAAAAAAAATTTTTTTACTAAATAATTTTCATTCAAATCAAATGTTTTGTTTGACTATTCTTACATCCACCTACCCTCTATGTTTAATTAAATGTCTTTGTGTTGTACTTGAATTTTTCAATTCAAATTTTGTATGAAATAATACCGAAAAAGTTGGTGAATGAAACAATTACTGTGAAACATTTTAGGATCTTGTTAAACCACTGAATAAAATTATTAACGTCATGCGGATTTATGTTAAAAAAAAAAAAATATATACAAGTTTTAATACTAGTCTTGACATCCCGCGGGTGCGTTATATTTCCATAAACTTATTGCCACCAGAAACTTTGGGTGCTTTTTGCGGGACACGTGTTGCCTGGATGTATTCCGAGCCAAAACTTATTTACCCGTGAGAATCCTAGCCAGCAATATTTCATAATGTGTCGCTAAGGTATAACCTGGAATTTGAATATACATAGATATCCACATTCCGCTCTTCTTCATTCTCCAGAGGGAAAATATCACCGCCTACCCTTATATGCCGTTCACCTCTCATTCTTTTTCCTGTGGAGATGGATAACCAGAAGTATAGGTGTAGAATGGAGCAGGAAGAGGGAAAAAAATTGATAAAAAAGTTGAGGGACACTGGGGTAAAAATGACCAACTATTAATTTTTCGATTCCTCATTCCCTTCACCCCCGTCATGGATGGCGTAAAAAACACGCCCCGAGAAATCGAACGATTTATTGTGTGCCGATGTCGATGAAACTTTCATGCAATTCTCATGTTTTTCCAATTTTTTACCCCCTTTTTTTTTTGGCTTCATTGGATTTTTCATCACAGAGGGAAAATAATAGTGAAAAGTTTGACTTTCATTTTTCAAACAATTTTTAATTAATTTTTTTTAAACATGAATTGAGAGAAAAATAATAATTAATTGCCCTAGTATTGACGTAAATTCTATATGTTGAATCAGAGAAGATGAAAAATTATCACAAGACCTTGACAAAGGCCATTTTAGTCCAATGAAGAATTTAATACTAGTGAAACTTGTTCCATCACACCCATTAAACACCCTCATATTCCTCAGAATCCCCTCCCTTTGCACAACCCAGTTATGTAATCAAGTATACATTTTGAAGGATGTATGTATATGTGTAGAATCGATGAAAGGTCTTACCAGTGAACCAATGGAATACACATTCAAATGTCCCTAATGTATGCGTTATACCATTCACGAAAAGCCCGTGAAACACTGTAATCCGTGGAGAAACGAGTGACGTATCCCATGGGACGTTAGCTCCCAGTTGGACGAACACCTACACTTTGGTGTGCTTTCGCTTTTGCCAGTGATTTATGAATAGGAAGAGCCGTAAATTATGAAACGACGAGAGGGAGTACCGAAGAAGCGACGAGAGAATAGTGGAGGGGGGGGAGTTTTGGAGCCAATGTGACGACTGAATATGTTTGAAAACGTAACGAAACAAAATAAAACGATTGAAACTGTCGCCAGTTGAAAATACCCCTTTATTTCTTCGACCACTAGTTTCGTTATTTACCCCCTTTCATGGGTTATATTTTCAATGACTGACATTTATTATCTATCAACAGTTGTATTCCCATGCATTCACTCACTCCCCCCCGCCCCCTCAACTGTACACGCAGAGTTACGGATGTTAATGGCTATTTCTATGCAGCGACACAAATAAAAACAAATGTTGTCGGTTACTTCAACAGAGAGTAAATTTGGAATGCAAAACTTACTGATTTTTTTTTTCTTTTATTCATATCTCCTACCCTATTCCCCCAGAGAATATCGTGTTATTTCTGTATATCAGCTATTTACTCTGAATATTACACTCAATTTCTCAAACCGGTATTCATAACAAATAAGTTTACAGAAGGATTATGGATGGAATGAGGGGATAAATTGAAATTAAAATGTAGTAAAAAAAAAAATGATTATTTTATGGAGATTGAGGGTAATTTTGTGGTGGATGAATATTCTTGTGTTGGGAGGGGGGAATAGAATTAAAGGTTGAGGTTGAGGGGAGATTTTAGGTTATGGTGGGTTGTTAGTGGATTATTTTGATTAATCAGAGCTGGAGATTTTGCGGTTGATTTTCTCAGGGGATTTATTATCAATTTCATTTGCTTTTTAACAGTTATTGATAATATCGATGGGGTTTTAATTTATTTGTATATATTTTTTTAGGTTTAATATTTCCGTACTACTAATTGAAATTCGATATTGAATGTAATAGATGAATACAGTAAAGAGATGCATTAATCAATTAATAACTTTGTTTCGTGGTTATTGATGAACAAATAATGACTATTGTGTAGTATATTTTTAATTAATTAAACAGTAGAATTATTATTCATCATCAGTTTCAATTATAAACATTTCTTTATTCAAAATTAATTACAAATTTTGATGGAATTTTCGTTGAAGGCAATATTAATTGATCCAAACTGATAAAAATTTAGTTAAATGAACAATTGAATTTTATTGATGCCTCTGAAAGGGGTTCTAATTGGATTAATTATTTAATTGAATTTACCAAGGGAGGCTTTCATCGGTGAAAGCAGAAAGTCGTAGACATATTTTTCCGATTTATTTTTGCCATTAAAAATACCATTAATTATCCAGAAAATATAACAACTCAATTGAACTGAAGAAAACGTGAGTGAAAACAATTATCAGTTGATTATTTGTAATTTTATAAATTTTACAGTCTCAATATGATCGTTCAATTTAATATATGACAGGAAATTAGTTGTCGATTCAGATATATCCATTCAATGTCAATCACTCCTGCTATTCTCTCTCTATAAATCTAATGTTGATTTTTGTTTTTATGTTCAAATTATTTTTACTGATATCTCTAAAAATCATTCTGGAATATCTATCCCCATAAATTACCTCCAAAAATGAACCTAAAAATCCTCTGACACTCATTAGCACTCCAATCCCCAACATTCCATTGCCCCTCCCCCTCTCGATCCCCTACGAAAGAGCTAAAAACCCCCACAAAAATTCGATACACCCGGAAATTTGTATAAACTTCATTCTCAACGCTGAGAGTCATAACGATGCTCATATTTCCTCCATTTTCATCCTCACGTCAGGTGAACATCGTTTTTTTTTTAATCATAATAAATAAATAAATGAAAAAAAAAGAAGAAAAGTTGGGCATGTACGAGTGAAGGAAATGACTTTTGCTCGAGCTACTCGAGGATACGCTTCCGTCCGTTTAATGGACTCGCGCGTTTCAATCTTTCCATGGAGATGACGGTAAAGAGAGAGAAAGAGAGAGAGAGAGAGAAGAAGATGAAAAAGTGAGAGAGAAAAATGAAAATGAGTAAAAGAGAGATGAATAAATGCCAGCATTACCAATACCCAACACTCTGTCTCCTATTTCTCCATTCTCCCCTCCCACCACCCAATCCTTTTCTTCCCCATCAACTCTCCAGTCTCATCCCGCAGTGTATCGTATATATAGCTCGCCCGATAGCTATGCATATTCAAAATCAAACCGAATGAAAGAACTCGTCATGCTTGGGGTCTCTCTACCCACCCCTCAATTCACCCTATTTCCCCCTCATCACCTTCTTCGCCTAGTCTGTCTGTATGAAAATGGCCGAAGCGCGTGTAATTTGTATTTCCCTCACTCTCTCTATTCATCCACCCCCTCCCCCCCCCCCTCCCCACCCCGCCCCTCTTTACTATTCTCTTCGCCCACTATATGAATATGTAAATTCTCCACTGCCGGGCATACATTATCCACTCGGTTGACTATAAACCCTGATGTGCTGGCTAGTATAACCTATATCGTATAATAATTAGGAATCATTTAAATGGTACCATTGATAAGCACCCGTTGTATTAATCCATTTTACTTGATTCCATGGTGCATATGTTAAAATGGACTAAAGTATTTATTTGAGTTTGAGGGTTTTTTTTTTTTTTCATTTTATCATTTTTTATGGACGGTGATGGGGGGAGGGGGGGGGGGAGAAATAAATTAATATTTCGGATTAAATCAAAGATTTTTCGAATCTTTATTCATGAAAAAATAAAATAAAATTGTTCGATTTATTTTCATACATACGCGGCGATATTTCTGCTGAGTTAACTGCTCTGGAAATTGGTTTAAAAATAAGCAAATAGAAGGAAATATAAACGATACATTCAACAGTCAATTTATCGGATGATATTCGACTGTGATAATATTCCCAATGGACCCCTGCCTCCAATAAAACTTTAAAATGACTAGTTCATTTATATCCAATATCTGCAAAATTAATTTGATTTTTTTATTTAAATCATCAATATTTTTTTTACAGAGATAGACAAAAAAAAATGTCGAATTTTTCCGTAAAAATTGTCACAAAATAATAATGTAATTGTCCGATGAAACACGAATACGTCAAGAGGTGCCTATGGGATAATCCCTACCAGTTTTTGTCCTCCCTATCGGGACTTTCCAGTTTGTGAAAATTCGAAAAATAGAAAAAAATAAATAAAAATAAAATCGAGAGGCTAGAGTCGATTTTTTTTTTTCAACCGTTCAATTCCCTCACGGGAATCCGTTCATGAGGGAGAGAAAGAGAGGAATCGCGGACAAAAAAGTATGGGAGGGGGAAGGGGTAAACGTTCGACGAGAGCAACCGTCCGGCAGAGACAAACGCTTTTGGCCTGTCAGGGATTGAAGTGATTAGTCGTCGAGTGCGTTCCTCTCACTTGATTCACAATCCCTTTCATTTTGTGACGCTCGACAGGCCAAAACCTCCCCCTCCCCCCGCTCCATTTATCGACAATCTATTAACGGAAAAAGCATAAAAAAAAATAATTGGAAAATATTTAATTCGTAAAACTAAAATATCCAATAAAATCAACTCAATAAGTTTTCCAATTCTTGATGAAAAATTATTCTTCCATGAACAATCGATAAGAAAAGAGTATCAATAATAAAGCGAGAAAGTTCATTGTTTCATTAAAACTTTCACCCCAGAGTTGATGGCCGCTTTATCACCCGGTATGAGAAAAAAAAAAATTCACCAATTTCTCATTTAATCGAATATTCACAAATGGCATTATTCAAGATAATTAAATTATTAAAAAGAGCTACAGATGTAATCCATGGTTGAAAAATAATTGAAACTCTTTGACCTTAGAATCATCTGATCTAAAAGATCTCTTTCACGAGTCTCTCAATCCCACGATATCGAGATGTAAAAACATCCTGTCAAGATAAAACCCCATTGATTCCTTCTATTTCCCCTAAAAATACTCCTTCCCCCACCCCTCTCCTTTCCTCCACTACTTAGTCCCGTAAATTGCGTACAATGGCAATAAAAAAAAAAAATCGATAAAGGCTTTTTCATCATTCACCGAATCGATTTATCAATTCCATTTCCCCGAGAGTTTCAACCCCCGGGGTGAGAGTTAGAGCCAAAAGTTGTTTACCTTATCGCAAAGGAGGTAGGGGGGGGGGGGTAACGGAAATCCCCGACGAGTGCGCAAACAAGCCGAGAGCTTTCCGTAACAGTAAAAGTACAAATATCTCAATTCTCTATCTCACAAATTTTAAACTCCTTCCTCCTCCCCGCCCCCTCCCCCCCCCCTGAAAATCATCACGTTACAACTTTACACGAATGAGAGGGAAATAGAAGGGATATTCACATATACAACCCTCCCCAGCGGTTTTGTAATTCTGTTATCTTCACATGGGCACGTGCATCCCAACTCCCCCCCCCCCCCCCTCCATCAACGCTGTTTGAATCCTGTGCTTTTCTTATCCCACCCCTTACTCTCGTTTCTCACTGGCAAAATATCTCCTTGAAATGCCTAATGCCGTTAGGGGCTTTTCTCCCCGCGTGACATTACAAACAGCTGGGTATTTACGCTCAACGACGAACCTGTGGCAACAGATGCTGGATTATAATTTATTTCTGTAGGTTTTTCATTGGTTAGTGGGTATGGGTAATGCTCATTAGAATAAACGATTGGGCTGTTTGCAAAATCTTGATGAAAAAGTTGTTTTCTAGAGGTTTTAAGGGGGATGAGGGTGGGGAAAAGATGCCACTGGGTAAACATTATTTTTGTAGCTATACTTTAGGATTCAAATGATTTTATCAATTTTTCATTTGAATTACTTTTTTTCGTATTATAAAATGACTTTTCATCGAACTTTTAATCTTCCGATTTTTTTACCGATAACTTGAGAAAAAAAAAAAATTCATTCCCCGGGATTTCAATGTCTGAACGATGAAACGAGACGCAGTATAGTGTCCCGAAGAACTGCTGTATGATCACTCCTTTCTTTCTCCTCTGAATGTGTATGCAAAGAGAAAATAATGAAAAATAAAAAAATGTACGCCCCAGCGATCGATTCGACTCGGCGCCTCGTCAAAATTGAAATACCACAGGCAGATGTATATAAGCTATGCGCAACGGTTTAAGGACAGTATAGCTTAGCGTGTTCAACCAAGATTGTACTAAATTCAATATTTTCATTCCTCTCCTTTTTACGCCATTTATTCACTATTTTTTTTTTATTGCATACAACACGAGATTGATAAAAATGAGAAAAAAGAAAACAATTTTTAGAGTTGAGCATCTGCCGCACAATAACCGATTATATTAAACTCGAAAATTCATTTAAACTGCTTTCAAATCCCAATTTATACTAAAACTTTACCAAATATATATTGACAGATCCTGCGGTCATCTGCTATTGAATTGAATCTCCAATTATCCCCCCCCCCCCTCCTCTATATCTGTTCAATTTATCAAATTTTGATTACAAAAAAATTGTGTTTTTACTATTCTTCATCTGCAATCATTTTTCTTTTTTTTTACGATTGCACGTGCATGAAAAATGTCACGATAGCATATAGCCTAGTCTCGAAATTGAATTTCAACGGAGTTGTGAATTGCCGAGCCGTTTACAAAGGGCAAACGTGCGTCAGTCACTTTTGATGTTTCGTGAGAAACTGTAGTATAACATTATACCCATGATTTTGCTGACTGAAATTGAGCAGAAAGTGATTTTAGAAATATTGGAATAAATTTAACTAGTATTTTCAAATGTACATGAATAAATTAAAAAAAAAAAAAAAATTCATGGCATAATAGCATTTTCTCCAATTTTGTCGTCTTCCACCACGATTTTCCCCCACCCCTGCCTCACCACAACCTGTTTCGTTATGTAACACCCATGGATTAGAGAGCATTGGGCCCAGTGTTGGTTTTGTTGTTACATTTATACACACTAGTATTTTCAAGCCCACCCACTCTATACACACAACAACAATGTGTACAAATTTCACGACTGTTTCAATGTCGTATATATGCACAAATGCACTGGGCATATCTTGGAGGGAAAATTTGTATTTAGATAGTATACATATTCCATAAACAATATTTGCACATTTGATACGATTCTACAATTTGTAATTGAGGAAAAATTACGTCAGAATTTATTTAAATGAATTATTATTATTATTATTCTCTTGAGAAAAAAATATGGTTAATTCAAGTGGATAAATTCATTTAAAAAAAAAAAAAAAAATGGATATATTGAACTTTTTATGCCTCAAAACCAGAACTTTCTTCTCTTCTAATATTTTAAAAATCTTCAAGTAATAAACTCACAGCTATAAAAAACTTTACACCATTGAATACCGCAATATATCAGGATAAACCACTATACCCACCGATGTGAATTAATCCAAGAATAAACTCATATTTTTGTGGAATAATATTTTTTTATTATTTATTGATAAGAAGGGAATGTATTAAATAATGTATTTAATTAAAAATTTTAGGTAATTATTAAATTAATGACTATACCACTATGAATTGCCAGGGGTAAATAGACAGGGGTCAGGTGGTATAATCCACGTGAGGATATAAAATAAACACATCGTATGACGAGCAATCCCCCACCGGAGATTGCGGTGTTATATGTATCCAACAAAGAAAGAACACTGTTTACAGCAGGTGGTAAAGGATAGGGAGGGGTGAGGAGAGCTTAGCGTGTCGACGATAGGCAAAAAAATCGCGTTACACTAACTCTCTTCGTAATATACACGGTGTGTGCTAGCTTTTAATTATTATTCGAGTTTTCGTTGTACCGGTGCGATTCTCGTCACGCGAGACGTCAATCCCATATACAGCTTAGTCTCTCTCCCCCTATACCCCCGAAACGTTCAAACCTGTAGCAGTCACGAAATGGGGAATTTTCCAAAGCTGCTAAGAGAACAGCAGCAGCCAAAAGTTACATACGAGTATATAAAAGTGGACATTACGTTTATATTTCATGTTTTTGACACATGAATGAATGAAAAATCAAATCCAGGTTCTATTGACCCTTATTAGAGCATCGTAGGCTCTGACGCAGACCCTCATTAGACCCTAATCAATGGAAAATAGACTATCCATAACCTAAAAATATATTTTCAATAAAATTAACGATTCCAAATGTCTCCAACTGCATAAAAAAAATATAATAATCATTGTTAAACTGTTTGGAATATGCCCAAGAAGAGGAAGAGTAGAAAACGAGAAGGATGTTGAAAAAAGAGTTTAAAAAAATGGCGTCACATCGATGCCCCGAGGGTCTCAACATCGATTCAATCTACAGACAGAGCATGAAAGAACACATAGAAAATTCACCAATATATATCCACCAGATATGTACCAATACTTGAGCATCATCTCAGGTATACGTGAAATTTTTCGTAAAAATCTATTCGTCACAAGGTGGCAACGCGACCTGGCATCGTAACGAGATTTCAGTCAGCGTCTTTCTGGAGTAGGGTATATACACCTAAGATTGAATCTTACTGAAGGTGAGGGCATACATAAAAGAGCAAACAGATAGGGTAGAAGGAGAGAGTACTTGTGGAGATCATTCAGGGATGATTGAGTGATTTAAAGAGTGTTGATTCGTCACTTGAGATGAAAAAAAAAAAAGAAAAGTGGCATTTAAGCATTTTAGTTTATTTTTCGTAAGAATTCATTGAATTCAGTAGTGAATTGATAAAATGGTTCAAGTGAATTTCATCCTGGCGTCAGTTTTCAATGAATATCACGGAATCTAAGGGAGGTAACGAAATTTTTATTATAACATTTTTTGTAGAGTACAATGAGAGCTACAAAAAAGGTCCTTATGAAAATATCTCTATCACCCATAGATTCCAAGATATCCATCAAAAACTGACCCTAGGATAAAATCGACTGTTTTACCAATTCGCTAATGAATTAATGCACTCGATATACCACTGCTTCTATCAACAATAAAGATTTAACCTTTTCAGATCATAATTTAATTATCATTTCAAGAATAGTTAAGAATTAATGGAGGTGGTAAAAATCATCGCTGCTCACTTAATTAATTCCTCTCCACCTGAATCATCAAAATTAATTTATTTATACAGCTCCTATAAATGGGTTTTACAATTAAATAATTCGATGAATTTGGGAAATTTGAATGAGGTAAACTGATAAGTTCATTGCTTCACCGGTGTCAGAGTAAAATATGGGAATATATCTAGTACTGAACTAACGAGTGACATTGCTCAGGTGAAGGCAGTTTAAATGCCGAAATCCAGGAGACAATCCTCAACGACTAGTTGATATACGTATGTGCAAGGGTAAGATGATAGTTATTTTAAACACATTGAAATTTAGTGAACAGAGACGAAGACATGGTACGCGTATGTGGATGAGTACACCGACATTGTTGTTGAGGACTTTAACGAATATCCTCGAGGCATTGTGTGAGAGGGTGCACGGTATAACCCGTTTTGTCTCTTGCTGCCGTGTGTCATTTCGGGTAACTATAATGCCAGTGAAATTGGCAGGCAAGTGTCTACTCATTGTTTTAGTAACTTTGAGGTACAGCTATGATGGATCCTTGATAAGAAGATTCTAGGGGGTTTAGATGATATATGTATTTGCATACTCAAGGAGAGGAATTATTTGTGTTAAATTGATGCTGAATTGTTTATTACAGTGTAGTCGAGATGGTGTTTACAACATTGATAAATGCAGCTTCCATGAAATATCTAATCTTCCTTTAATTTGTTGATTAAGTTAGAAATCCAATACATGATTGTCGCCAGCGCTCTTCCAGTATTACAACTTGCAACTGGGGATATTTATCGGCAACTAAGACATTGGAATTGATCCCTAACTTTATTACACAAGTAACCCAGGGTATAGTAGTTATCGTTAGGGTTATTAGTTATATTATTGGATCGTCTTGTTTCGTTGAAAATATTTTGAATTATATTCAGGTATGATTTCACATAAATGATTAATGAACTTTTTGACATTAATCACTCGGAGAATTATGTAGTCTGAAAATAATTATAAAAATTCCCCTCCAATCTCTTGAAATCTCGTTAATATTGACATGGCGTTCGTGCATGTGTACTTTTAAAAATAAATATAAAAAAAAAGGGATGACAAATAAAAAGAACAGATAGTCACCGGAAACAAGGGATAAAAGGGACGAAAGAGGCGGGAAGGGGGGGGGGGGTACATAAATAAACGAGAGAACGAGACCACTTGGTCGATACGCCGAGGCTGATTTAATTAAAAACAACCGCTACCATGCGCGCGAAACTCGCGGCTCTGCCTTGTTATTAAGTTACCGATCCGGTGACACGAGAGCGCACTTGTGCGAGGCACACAACACTCGTCTGCCTCTCACATTTTTTTATTTTTCAATTCAAACACGATGTACGTGTCTGTGTATTGGACAAAGAGTATCAACTCCTTTTTGATGAGCGATTGCAGAGAAAATGTTTTTTTTTTTTTTTTTCGTAATTGAAGAGAAGCGAAAGTGATGAGAGATTGTTCAATAGAAAAAGTTTCATATAATTGTCATTAATTTTCATAAATTAAAAAAAAAAAAAATTATTGATTTCCCCCTCTTTCCCATATTGTCCAAGTCAATCATTTCGCATTGAATTTGTCGAAGGCAATAGTCTCCAATAACGTATAAATCGGTTAATGATTATTTTGATGCTAGAGTCATCATTGATTAAATCGATTCTAGACAGCTTTCACGTTTATAAAAATTGCCTCAATGGTTCAACTGACATTCTATTTCCTTCTGCAGTTACAACGTATGACATTCTGACACGAATGACCGACGTTTGAACGGTTTTATTTCGTTTTTTTTTTTTTTTTTTAAATTCGTTTTCATGACAGCTTAATTTTTACGCCAAATGAAAAAGGGAAATACAGATTGCACAATGCTCGAGAGAGCAATATCAAATTTTCAATTTAATTGTCGTTTTAGAATACAGCTGTAGAAGCAGTTGGAGAGTTTCTTTGTTGAATACTTCCGGAGAATACTGGAGAATACTGGAGGGTTAATTTATTTACGTGCTCTCATGCTAATGAAATTATCACTTGTGTAATTGAATGAGGGAAAAAAATAGAAATGGTTTATACAAGAATGAGTTATTATTAAATTGACACTCTACTAATTGAGATTTATAAAGGGAGAAATAAAAATTTCAGTATTAATTTATATCCGAGATTATAGACTAATTTTTTTTTTTTTGCTTCTCATCCCCTCAGCGATATGACAGCTGATCGATCAATTCACGATCTCAGGAATAAAAATACCTAAATTATTTAATGATAAATTAAATGACTCCTCAATATACACCTTGGAAGCGATATCAATTTGAAATAAACACCGATCGATACAAGCAGAGGCTTTTCATAACCTATTCTTGCTCGTCACCTGCCTCACCGAGTTTATCTCCATTTACCCGTGTAGACGATGGAATATTCAGTTTATGTCTGGGAGAAATTGAAGGATATTGGTGGTTAATGATCCGAACAGATTTAGAGATGATTGTAGATATTATCGTTGAGCAATTGGCATTTGAAGTGATGTGAATGCTTTAAGTGAGGTTAGGTGAACAAATTTGTCTCCAAAATTGATGTAAAAAATCTTTAATTTTTATCCTTCAGCTTCATAATTGATATCTGTCTAATAATGAGGGCTAAATTGGTGGAAAAAAATCAGGGAAATGTAGGAACATATCCTCTTTCAGATAAATAATGTAAAAAATATCTTTTGTGGGACGTGAAGCTGTCATGCTGTGTTAATTTTTTGTTTCAGTTACCTACAGGAGATTTTACCTCGTTTAATGCATAAATAATTGAAATTTTTTATCAATTATTTAGAATCCTCGCGATTTAGCTCCATACATTGCTTCAGTTACGTAACATTATGCTGCGTTATCAGTACCATTAACACTAATCGATTGGTCCATTGTTCGCTTTGAGCATTTCCGCGGTATTACGCGTGTATTCATTAGAAGAGATTATAGAGTTAAAAAATCGACGTTATTCCATTGGAAAATTATCATAAAATTGTATTGTGGAATAGTTTGGGTCAATTGTTAGTGTAATAGCTGTATGAAATTGGGTACTCACCAGTGTCGACAAGCTCGTTATCACTGAAGAAATTGGGGGAACACTAATATCCATATGTCGGTTCAATAGTCTCTGTGGAGCATAAAAATTCCTTCAATCTCATTAAAAAAACACTGCCTCATTAATCACGATTATTCCCCCACATACTTTCACTAATTTTCTGAATCTTCAAAGTCAACACTGAACACTAATTATACTAAACAATCAATTATTTTTATAAATAATTGATAACACAATTATTATATATTTATCATAAAAAATTTGTAGCTAGAGAGAAGTATTACTTTGATGCAATAAAACGTGACGCCAGCAATAGCTCAAAACACCGACTAAAAATCAGAGTAAACACTAACGGCTTCTCCAGCCCTCTCTCTGTTTACATTCTCAACACTAGACGGATGTTTTCGCTCTCTTTGAGTCTGTGCGATAGACTGTTGATAAACAAAGTCAAACAGAGGTATCACCTGATGATTCAAATTCTAAGCCTACATTTATTTTTCCTTACAGAAAATCAATTCCCTGTATTTTCAAATGACAGAGGATAATTTTGAGATGGATGACTCAAAACTTTTATGGAAATAAATCATCACCTTGGGCCATCCTGTAGCCCATCAAGAACGGCAAATATAATTAACATATGATTTAATTTAATTATGAATATTGTACTCTCTGTCATACCATTTTCATCACAATGAACTGAAAATCTCATTCTATTCTCGTGTATTTGATATAATTAATGCCAGAGGGTGTGAGCATGACAAAAAAAAAAAAAGAATTAAAGGAATAAATTTTTTCATTATCTTATTGAAATGGTGAAAAGGAGAATCTCATCATCTGTCATTCCAAGTAGTAAATTCCTCATGATATCCCTCGACAATCATCCCTGAATAAAATAAACTATTCTCCAAAACAGCTCAAATATGAGAACTATGACTCCCTGAATTTGAGATTATGCTTTTCAACCTGTACAATTCGAATATCGGTATGCAATAAACAGTGGTTGAATGAATGCCGAGTGTGGGGCCAACTATTCCGACAATTTCGACATAAATCGGTGGCGTGAAGAGGGTGAGATGGTAGGGGGAAAAGTTAAAGCACCTAATAGTGGTGGTTCAACTTCCACCAACGGAAATTCTGGATATTGTGAAAGACGTTTCTAGATAGCCACCGTGTGCCAGAGATTAGATCCTAGTCAATGGAAAATGAGGAAGTTCCAAATGGGGATGGAGCGATTTGCACTCAACTGAGGTATTACTGGTGGTTAGGGCTATATTCCTAGAACTGTCATGGAGTGGGAAACATGGAATTTATCAACACTGATGAAATAAATTTTCTTACTCATTTTTTTTTATATATAAGTGCTATATCACCCTCTAGAAATGAATTTCAAAGGAAATAATTTTGAAAAAAAAAATTTGATGATGTCATCAAAAAGTCATTTAAACTATTCCGATCAAATTCAAGTCCTTTTCTGTTCAAAAAGACTCGGTCGTTGTATACATTCCTGTGACACTGACTGAGAAAAGTGTGGAAAGACGAATGTAGAAAAGTTGGTGGAGCATGTGCAAAAGAGGAGAAGAAGGAAGATGATATTAAAGGGCAACATAAAGTATACATAATAAGTAAGTATACATAAAAGGTGAACACCCAGTACAGAGATAGATGTTTTCTCTCCCTTGAGTTATCGCAAGGCATTCACAAATGGCTCATAGGAAAACAAAAAACAAAGGAAAGAAAAAAACAAGAAAATACGTTTTGTTTTTCTCCTCTGGCGCATCTCCTTGTATACTTAAGAAACGTGACATTTGTCACTCGAAGAAATAAAAATAAAACAGACAACGACTATGCACCAGACTCATCCTGCCATTTATTTCCTTATCCGTTTCCGTATACTCCATGGAGGATTTGTTTAAAATATATACCAAGACATTTTCATGTCATCGCAAGTTTTCCCTTGAATTATTTTCATTTCTGAGTTTATATTAACTCTTGTCATTTCAATGTTAGACTTTACTTCAACAAGACAGATTTTTGGTTTTGTTAATAAACCCAAAGTTAACCGTAACAATATACTCTTGACTTTGTTCAAACTTGTCTAAAGTTACGAGTATATATATTCACTGGAGTGGGCGGGTCAAGTTCCCAGGGGTTTTTTTTTTTTTTCTTAAATTTCACTCTCGTCTACCCTCACCCTCAACTCCTCCTATCCCCACAATTTTTTATCATCCGTCTTTCACTTTCATCCTCTCTATACTCTTACTATTTTTTAAATCTTTTTTCCTCAAGCTCCTCCCCCTCAACTTGTCTATTCACTTTTTTTTTTTTTTTTTTTTTTTTTTTGAAAGGTTTAGTGTCCCGTTGAAAGGAAAGAAGCTCTAGAGCACTTAAGCGATTAGTATGTATGTAGGAACGTGAGAATGGCACATGGAAAGGGACAAAATTCAAGTTTTCGTTTTTTTTTTTTTTTGTTTTGTCAGGTTGTCTAGGGTACACTGGGAGTAAACGTCCGCACTTGAGTGCTTCATTTTTTTTTTTCTCTCTATGGTTAATCCCAAAAACAAAAATTCTCAATAAATTATTCCTGATTTTGACTGTAAATTCGTGAAATGAGAAATTTGGCAACGGCTGCACCAAAAAGACGGGGAGGGAGTAATGAACGGGGTAGTTTCCGGATAAATGAGGGTATACGTGTGGAACGTTGGAGCAGCAGAGACCCCTTACCGCTATGACGGAATAAATAAACTGAAGAGAGCAGAGCCCACAGACTTTCTTATTCCGACTGCGATGCGATCTCAGGTAATATCCTCCGATGAAGATACTTTCTGTCTTTTTTTTTTCTCCTCAAGATGACAGATACGCTGTACTTTCTATAGATATTACGTAATGGTACAGTGTTGCTTTTCTCCAGCGAATACCCCTTGAGTAGATTTATGCTGGCAGGTCATTGAAACATCAATATTGTCAGTCTAATACGATTGAAATATGGAAAAATACTCTTTTGGCTGTTGAGATATTTCATAAAATTGATGCTCCATATTCTTTTTATTCTTCTGATCTCTCGTTTTCACTGGGATTTGTAAGGATTTATAATTATCTAAAAAAGTTTACTGGAACCACTCAATATCACAGTCCAGCTATTATTTGTATGTGAGAAACGCAAAAATTCTTATGAGAATTCATTTCAGTACAATCCCAGAGCAATTTTCAAAGTGTCTTTCTCTCGTGATTCATAAAAATTCTGAGGGCCCCATGAAAATCTAGTGCAGTGACGCATCCAAACAGCTGGAGATTTTGGTGTATAAACGGAATGCTGAATCGCAACGACTGGAGAAGATATTTTTACTTGAGTGAATAATGCAGTTGTTATATGGATTTTGCAGAATCAGCCGAGGATGCTTCATACCTCCATTTCCTATTTTCATGGATTCAGCATGGAAATTGCTATGGGATATACGTCTGGCAACTGTGTTAGACAATGTCACGGAATTCGGGGATTCCCGGAATTGTTTGGAGTTTGTGTGTGAAAGTTGGTTGACTGTTGAGTGGTGCCAGAGGTTGATAGAGAATAGATTGACTATTTTCAATTATTTCGAGGAAAACTAAATGAGTAAACTATTTTGATGAATATCCTCTCATTTTGAATTTCTGCTGATAAATTACAAATATGCGTTTGATTGAATAAATGAGAAAATAATTTGTCACTCTTGTCCTCGTAACTTTGAAATTTTCTATTAGAATAGCCGCAGGTAGTGTGAGATTATAGCTCTGGAAAATACGTTTGGAAAATTTAACTATATATACAGTTATATTAAAGGGAAGACATGGCGTGACATTTGGCTTGTGCGATTTTGGCCAACTGGAATATTGCATGAAATATTCAACGTTTCTCTCAGGCAACTACTGCCGTGATCTACTTGGGTTTCTCTATGGTTTTACTGGCTTACATGTATTTGATAGTTGGTGCTACCAAAATGAGTAGGTAATGGTAACTACCATTACGTAACTACTGTCGCTTGTGTATTTTATCGAAAATATATATGTCAGATATTGAATCATGATGTAAAAGGTTTAATTAAATTTTAGTATACTCACCAATTATAAAAAAAATTGAATTGAGGAAAAATAAAACAACACAGCCAAATGTGTACAAATTGATCATGTAATTTTTTTTATTCATTAAGAAATTATGCATGGATCATAGTAATTGGATGACAGTGAGAGCGACAGAATTTCAAGTCGCAAGCTGGATTTTCATAATTGCCATTGATTTGTTAGATTTTTTCATAGAAAAATTGAATAATATTGTTCACATTGTCTCTAGATATAGCTAGATATGGTTCAACAAAGGATTGATTTACACAGACCGATAATAACTCATTGAATCTGATACTTTCTGGATGATAAAGGGGATAGGCGCCAGTGAAATATGCTATCATATTCACTCGAAAGCCCCCTTTTGATGTATTAACATGGGTTTATATATGGTTCTGATGCTCTAATCGTCATTCATACGATACGTATCACATCATTATTAAAATTAATCTGAATCCTAACAGAACAATATGGTAATTAATCTGAACATGATAATAAAACATAAACATTGAAATTTTTTTCATCAATAGTTGACGTTAATTAATATACTATCTAACGAGGAGTTGATCACTCTCGATTATCTGTTATCTCATCACACAGCTTAATCCATCAGAAAGCTTAAACTTTCTGCACAATTATAATTTACGCCATCTTTGACACAATCAAAATATTCGCAGCAGGGATACCGTGAGCAAGACACTGACACACAACAACAACAATGGCGGCGATACCACATGATTTTGTTTTTTTTTTTTTTTTTTATTTTCAAAAACTCGTTCATTCCACAGACGATGGGATTGTGGGACAGTTAAAATTGAATTATTTAATAATTAATACCATGGTCATAAATTTTATCTCATTTATCCTCTCACCTTTTTTTGAGTCAACAGCACCACGAAGGTTAAAGGTAAAAAGACATTTTTCATAATGAAAAACATACCTCATTAATTAAGTTTATAAATCAGTAATTCGACAAGTGCTATTAGTATCACACAGCTGAAGATGAGATATCTACTTTTAGAATTTTGTTTCAAACTATCTTTTTTCCACTTTCTACCCCATTAACACTGAATAAAGTTAATCAACAGATTTTCCATTGTTATCTTCAATGAGTAAAGGAAAATTGAACAAAGAAAATTCTCTGGAACAATGTAACAAGCACCAACATTTTTTTTTTTGTTTTTTAAAGAAAAAGATCAACAAAAAAAAAAAAAAGAACATTAGAACCTCCGAGAAATTCATCGACTCCATCACTCCATAGCTCGTTGTCTTTCACCAGAGTCAAAAGAGGATAGACAAGGGCTTTGTGTACACGATAGTAGGGATAGAGGGGATAGAATGGTGATGATGGAGGAAGGGGGTGAAAATTTGTATGATGATTACAAGTGGAAATGATTCACCATAGTCTACCGGCTGAGAAGTAGACAACCGAGTGCAGCAACAACATGTAGGGCAATGTAGAAACGTGGCGTTGGTGAGCATGCCTCTGCCAGGGCATATGCATTCAACGATATACAATCACTATATGTACCTGGGTTGACACACGTCACTGAACACCAGTGCTGGTGTGCACAAGTACCACTCAGTGCACCACCGCATCCTGTACTCTGTGCAATTTCACGGGGTAGAAATACTGTATTTGCTGCATAGTATCTGTGTACAACGACAATGTTTTTATTTTTATTTATTGAAAGAAGATGGTGATAAGAATTGACAAGTTATAGATGAAAAAAAAATTTTTTCACCTGGTAAAAGCATTGTCATTGGTCTTCACAAATCTTCCAGCAAGATCGTGTAAATTTTTTGCATTAATATCTTTGAGTTCATAGTAGGACAGGAGAGAATACTTCTCTTGCCAGCTAGCGCGACCTTTAGCATTGGCTTCTTGTAGATCTAGATACCACTGTGTATAATCTAATATCTGTGAATGGATAAAATAAAATGTGACTGATTATATATAAACGTGAGAATTGTGTATTGATTTTAAATGAAAATACTGGGGCTTTCATCATACCATAAACTCAACGGTCAAACTCACTTAACAAAATCATATAAAGCTGTACATTCTGTATAACAATGGTACCATTGAACCACCTTCTCTACCGTATTAAAATTTTATATCTCTCTTGTTATTCACGTATGAATATTTCACAGAATCCATAAAACATAACAATACCCAAGAATAAACCCATCAATACCCTCACAATATATCCAAATAGAAAAGAAGAGGGTATTGCTAAAAGTAATTGACCTACCTTTCCCGAGTTTGTGTCAAATTTGTACAATCTCAATCCTGGATTATTGGGAAAATTTGGCCTACCGGGTGTGATACTCGGCGCCATCATTATCCATGAAACAGGCACTCCTGTTAACATGATTAGAAAAAAAAAATATGTCAAAGGAAACAAAACAAAAAATGGTAAAACATTTGTACAAACGCTTGAATTCTTTTAGCGGTATACCGTGACAGAGGGAACCTGAACATGAAAATGTAAAAAAAAAAAAAATTTTAAATTGAACTCACCATCATCATATATAATTCTAAAAGTATCAGAGTGCCAGTGTCCATAGAATTGTCCAGCAATAATGCTTGCATAACGTCGTACAAGCTGCAGATAACGCCTGTTGTGAGAATCCAGAAGGAGGTTAGCGCCACTTGCCCTTTCGTCAACACCCGGTGGTGTATGGCCAACAATGTACACCTGTATATAAACACAATATATACATATAACAGTGTATATCCTCTTCCGTATTTCGCGAGTGGAAACTTGCAATTATATACGTTGAACCATCTAGACTACCAGAGTTTGCACTCGGTCTCTACAGTTTCACTGGTACTCAGCTCTCCACCGATGATCAATTTCCATTACACGCGTAATTTGCTCGGAATATAAGGTGTCAGAGTTGGTAGAGAGGGGTGAGAGAAAAGGTTTGGTGGATAGAGGTATGAAGTTGGATGAATTGGTGGTTGGTAAGTGTGGACAGACAGAAACTTCTGAATGATGGTGTGCACTGTTTAAATAATAGTAATCGGTGAATCAGAATCTCTTCCTTTATACCTATTATATTTGGATTAGTTCAAGCACTTGGATTCATTGAATTGAAGAGTTATATAATTGTCTGGATTGGAGATTAAACTCTGACTGAGTTGAATGAGTTGTTATCAAAACAGTGATAATTGGAGGAGACTCGTGGGTGTCACCAAAACTTTGAGTTTTTAATGGAGATTATTATTGAAGCTCAATGGAGCAGAAGATTCGGTCAATTCTCCACTCGTTGGAAGATTAACAACTCCATGAATGCTTTACAATAACATCCATCTACAGTGAAGCCTCTCCTTGGAGCCTTGAATTATTGACCTAGTCTAGACAGCATGTAATTTTAATATTTCGTTAATGAATGTACAATAGAAATGACACTCGAAAGAGACTAGGTTGTCTGATATTTTTACCCTCAGCATTATGAAAAAATATGAGTCTGGAGTGAAATTTAGCTTGACACGAGATTATATGACCAAAGAATTGATGTAAATCTCACAAACTCGCTCCTCCAGCCTTCACTCAAATTCTCCCCCTCAATCGTGCCAAACAAGACGGATGGGCACTTCGCCATCCAGAATAAGAACTCTAGGCCCTCGTTTTGAATTAAAGGGAATTACGGGGGCACTAGTGCCTATGTTCAGCTGTCACGCGCGACCATAGAATATTCCTCATACCATCCACGGTGTGCCCTCTCGGCTCACCCAACCTCGCTCTTAACATTGCCCCGGAATCCATTTAATCGACGAGCCAAAAACCCCACCCAGATTTCCTAACAGCTTTTGCTCTTCACTTCATTCTCACCGCATACTAGCACTGGCATGCAATATCATTGTTATATAGGAAAAAGAAAGGAGAATTTAATGGAAATGGGGGAATCGCAACGAATTGTAAAAACGCTCATCCCACTATTTCCTGTTTTTTTTTTTTTTTTTTTTTTTTTTCAACACATTTTCAGTGCTAATGGACATGGACAAATGGTTCCAATAATTGATGGTGCATTACCAAAGTGATATTTCATCCATGTAATTGGATCAATTAACGTCAAATCAACTAGTGAAAAAACATGGATTTTCGTGTGGGGGCTGAAAGGACAATGTTTATGGAGTGAAAAAAATTTTTGTTGGGGGTGACAATCAAATTTAATTGAGGTGAATGATGTTATGAGGGCTTTTTTTACATAAAAAAAAGAAGATGATCGGTAGATGTCAATTTGGAAGTGTCTAGAAGCTGGAATAGAGCTTGTAGATTGTCCAATTTGAGCTTTTTATTTATCATGATTGACAACGTGAGCATTTTTCGACTCAACCGGTGGATATGTCAAAAGAAATAGATAAATATATACAATCCCGAAACTTTATTGGTTTCAAATATTTCAAATATAGAAAGTCGGTAAATCTGAAGCAGATTGTAAGGATTTTGGGGATTATGGTGTTCCCCAGGGATTTGTAAGCTCAGTCCAGTTGAAAGATGTTACTGCCCCAGAATTTTTATATATATTGCACACTATATTTTTATGTGAATTTCACCGTTATTAAATGGCCATGACTATTTTTATGGGTTCTCTATTTTTTCACATTTTCTTCAGAGAGTAAAATTTTGAAAAAAATATTCGATCAAATAAAAGCTACGAGCTTTATTACAAATACTGGAAATTGTTAAATTAGGTGGGAGTCTTTGTCGCATGGAGGAAACAAGGATAATGTTCATAATCGTCTTAGGTAATGTCACTTTATTCTACCTTCAGTGTAAAAAAATGTATTTACCTTTCTCATTACCCGGGAAACTGACGCTCTCGTGAATAAATTCAAATTTTTAGCGTGTGTTTGGAATAAAAATTTAAAAACCGAGCCAAGTGGCGCGTGAATGAAGCATAGTAGCCGTGTAAAAAAAAATTAGGAGTGTGAATATAAACGAGAAAAGCTCGACTTTTGACTGGGGAAAAATTTTACCTCGATTTCGAAAATAAAAAAATCCATTATTGTGTTTTATGCATTTCGATGAATTCCGAGTGATTAAAATGTCAAAGAGTATTTGATATAGTTTCTTGAAATAGAAAGATATTGGATTTCTCTAGTCGGAGAAATACGCGAGTCACTTAGAATGAATAAATTATGCACATGAAGCTGGAGAATCAAAATGAAACATTTCAAAATTTCTAAAGTCAGTAGAGGATAATCAGAAAAATGAGAAATAAGTATGAATATTAACCATTGACTTAAAATAAAATAAAATAAACTAATAATATTTTCGTGATACAATTAAGCACTCACGTTAATTAAAAATTAAAAACTTTTATCTGTGTTCTACAATCCGTAAGAATAATGTATGACTTTGCAAAATCGTATAATTTTCACGTGAGATAACAAATTGAAATGGTGGACGAGACAAAGGAGAGGAAATGTACGTAATTGTCAAGTGGATAAATCATGTTATCCAATGGAAAAGAGTAAAATCTCAGTATTGGAGGGAGAAAGTGGGTTTTACGTTAGTGACAGAAAGGTTGGGGTTATAAAGAAAAAAAGAAAAACCTGCTGACTTGGGTAATCGAAACTGAAGGGTTTTTTCCGGTGGTACAAGGAAATTCAAGGGAAAAATGTTGGAGTGAGTTTGGATAGTAGTACACTGGGGAAAAAGAATGGGATTGCACAATATAGATTCAACCTTACTTTTTCTTTTTTCTCTTTTGCTGCACGTAGAATGGATTCAAACCAGCTCCACTGATTGTGTGGGTCATCCATATTGTCATTATCCGATGATACACCTGTCCAATGATTCTGGTGATGTTGTGAAACACGATTGTCAACACCTGTTACCGTATTTAACCACAGATTTGTATTGAGTGATATAATACGATATTTTTTTGACTTTTGTTCAATCGTGTAAAATCCAGCTGTAAATAATAATTACAATTTATGTAAATATAAACTATATATTATTATGATAACAGTGATCAAATGAATTTAATAAATTGTAGTATTATTTGAAGGAAGACATTAATTCATAAATCACTTATTATTGCTTCCTGAATTACTTTTGCACATTAATTGCGTGACTTATGTGGTTAAACCTGACTCTAATTTTCTCACCGTAGTCCAGTATTTTATTTATAAACTCATGCTTCACGCGAGCAAAAAAAAAAAATACTGAGAGAAAGAAATAACAAACTTGGTAAATATGAAAGTTCTGAGATTTAGAAAATATAGCATGTTCCGCAGTAAGTCCTCATTTTCAGTTATACGACCTCCTTCCACCACCCTCCCCCACCCCCCCCCCCCTTTCCCACTTTCATTCAAACAACCCCTACTACCAACATATTTTTTCTCACGAAAGGGTAGAAAAAGTTTGACTGTGCGTTACACACTGAGAGGTGGTGGAAAAAACTTGTGGATTTATGCATCGAAAATTAAGTCTATGGCCTTTTTCCTTCTTTTTAGAGCTCTCCCCCCCCACCATACTCTTTCCTGGAGTGACTGTACAGTTGAGGAAGTTGAATTTCACGACAACGACGGAACCATTAGGAAAGAAAAAAAAAAGTTCCGGCCGTATGACCGAGTGGATAAAGTGCACGTCTACAGAGTCAGAGGTACTGGGTTCGATCCCAAGTTCCGGTTGATTTTTTCTAGATTATTTGATTCAGTCAAATGATAGACAATGTGAAAATATACTTATATAGTTCCATGAAGTTCCATTCTCAATTTTAAGTATAGTGACATCTAACTATTAAAAGTCTTGATCAAAATCCCAGAGTCAGCTTTTTAAAATAAAAATAAAAAGTAGAACCTAATAGTAGATCCGAGCAAAAAATCACAAGGAAAAATGCACGCACATAGAAAAAAGAAAATTAGAAAAAAAAAAAATGAATTATATGTACAATCCAGATGGAGGATTCGTGCTGGCGGAAGCCGAATGAGTGGCATGAAGAGAAAAAAAAAAGGACAATACAGAAATGGATATAAGCTTGGGAGAGAAAAAGTAAAAAAAAAAAAATACATGTTTTTTGCGCTTTCGTTTGCACTGGGCCATACACTACCAACATTTTTCGAACGTTTGAAGAGCCTCGCTTGGCAGCCAGTTCTTCCACAAAATCGCAGTCTGGCTAAAGTTCAAACCGACGTCCTCGTGTCCCAAAGCCGGAAATACAAATTGGCTTGTGAATGTATGGGACAATAGTTCCGTAAGATTCTTCATGGACTGTAGACGCAATTCCTCATTCATTTCACTGTTGTGAGTTAATGCATCACTGTGAACAGAGAGAAAATATAACGATAATTATCTACAATTTACGAGGATATTTGTAGTTTCATGTTGAAATGGTAATGAGTTTGATGAATGTAACGAGTGTCTTGTTTCTGGAATTTCAAAGCAAACTCTACATCAACTGGAGTCATTGAAACATTTAATTGGGTCTCATCATTATTTTTCAATTCACTCATTCTCACCGGAATAAACAAGTTTTATTACACCGCTAATTAATGAGCAGAAAAAGAAAACATTGATTTTAATTCAAGAAAACTTTATCATCCTTCAAATTATTTGTGAATCAAACGGATATTCATCATCACCAGGTGTCCAACCAAAGTACAGAAACGACTTCCGCATTACGTGGTGGGTAATAATCGCTGATGGTTTCAGTGCACTATGTACACATTATCAACGTGTCCGGGCGTAATATGCAAACGCATCCGCAACTAATAATTCGGAGATAGTTGGACATTGTTGAATTTTCGTACCAGCCAATGTGTACAATCCATCCTCACACCTTCCAACACACTCTTCACATTTATATCTGATGTTATTATTAATACACGTAACATACACACACATCATGATGCCCTATGTCCACAAATTTTGGCTTCAATCCCCCTCCCTTTTCATCAATTTTCCAATCTGTACGCGTTTCTCCATGTCATATAATTCGTATGCATTCCCCCAAAAACGTTTATACTCAACTACATCGTCAAAGGTTTTTGAATTTTACCTCACCCTTTTATTCCCTACAGAACTGTGTTCACTCTACTTTTTGACCCTTTTACAACCGCAATTGGTCCCTTTGATCCCATCATCATTCTCATTTTATCCCCTTCACCCCAAAAACAGACATGTTCATGTAAATTCGATTAAACTGTAAACTGTCAAATTGAGAAGCAGAGTGAAACTAACTTTAATAAAACAATTCTCTGACGTATTTCATATAATTCTATTGAGTTTTAGAGTGACAGACAGGATCGAAGAAGTAGGTATCTAGTTTGAGATCACATGTTTCAATATTTCAAATGGATCTAAATTTTTTCTCTTTTAGGGAAAAATTGTTGAAAGGAACTTACCCAGTCCAGAGGACAAATTCAGTTCCCTCATCGGGCTGATTTGATTTCATAGCGTGTACTGCTGATTCTATCAGTGCCCAAGGGGTGTCACAGGTGTAGTTGCCAAAAATACCAGCAACTCGTCTTGCTGGTCTTATTCCTCCACCGCTGTCAATATCAGTTCTCATGTTCCAGCAGACTGAAAAAATAAAAATTTACCAACAATTTCAATGACTCTAGCAAATTTTAATTTTATCAATTATTGAATCGAGGCTTTTCCATTATTTAAACGTTTTTCTCTCTTTAAACATTTTTTTCACCCAGTGAAAATAGACTTTTTCATTCGTTGAATGAACAACACAAATGACCTAATCAACGACAATTCAATTTAATTTGTAACTTGTTCATCAGGGATTGGAATACTCTGATGAAGTGATCAAATTACAATGTCAATCGATTCGTTTCGATATGCACGTAATCACTTCACGGAAGGAATAATTTGGACCGGGGGGGGGGGAGACAAGAGGATAAAAATGAAAAGCATACAGTAGAGGGATTTAAAATAGAAAAAAAAATGCCAAAATGAGTTTGAAAAAGTTAAAGTGTAGAGTTGTATGGACTCGGAGAGAGTCTTTGGCTCTCTCTCTCTCTGGTTTGGAATAAGTGGGTCACAAGACTTTGGTTAGTTTTGCTACTATTGGACTCTCTGCACTTGAGTACATATACTTATTTTTTTTTATGTTTATTTTTCTTACTTCTAGGTCTTTCATTCTCGGTGAATTTTCACTTAATCAAGGAAAAATGGAGGTAAGAAAATATTAAAGTTGATCTGGATATTAACAGAGATTTCAAGAATATCAAATTGATATTTTTTCTTTGGGTGAAGGGAGGAGAAAATTGAATAGTAAGAGGGTATCAGTTACTCTCAAGGAAATAAATCCGATAGTAGTACCGGGGAAGTTTGTATGAGCGGCCGACGGTACGCATAATGGATGAGAGGGTAGATGTAGAGATGAGAGGGTGGATTTTTTTCGACGGTGGTAATAATGGACAAGAGTGGAGAGGAAAAAAAAAAACTGGTAAATGGGCAAGATGGGACTGCGTTGAGGAGAATATCAGAGTAAATGGTTTTATACGAGGTGAACAAAGTGAGACTTACGGCTGTCTGTACTACCCAGGGACGAATATTTTGGATCATAATGAATGTCCGTTATGTGCCAGAAGTAACCTGTAACATATAAAAAATATTTATTTCGTTGAGAAAAATTTATAGAATAATTTCATCGATATTTTTCATCAATTTTGAGTAAAATCGAGAATTGATTTTTATTGAATTTAGGTTAATACGTATTTATTCAGGGGATGGGCCATCACTTTTTGAGACACATTTTAATATAAATTATAGGGTGATGAAATTATCACCAAGTTTTGAAGAATAAATTGAATTATGACAAAAGGAAATCCATTTAGTAATTAAAAATTTACAGAAATGTTGCGGGATCAAATTAGAAAGTTGATTTTAGATCACCTTTTGGTTAAATGAATATTTAATTCTCATACATTCCCTCACATCCAATTCAATCGTAATAATTAAATCAAATATATGAGCATGACCCATATAACCCCACAGTCATGTCTTAATCCCTCGTAATATAAAATACATTAAAAAAATATTAATGACGTCAAATATGTTTTATGTACCGGTTTGCCATTTCGTGCAACATTAGAGCCCATTTTGATTGTGAGCCAGAGATACTAAAAAGAATGAAAGACCAACGAAGGTAGGAGGCTGTGGGGTTATTTATTACTTTCCCAACTATCAATTCCAGGGTTATGGCGTGCTGTATGTCGCGTACACATAATATCAGATGGTCGTTACTTTCACGCTCGTCCAAGTTCACGAAACTTTTTTTACCTTTTTTTCTTTTTTTTTTTTACTCAACACCACTCCACAAGCTACGAGTTTTATATAGATCAGTTTCAAACTCGAATCATAAGACTTTTCTAAAAAAAGTTTGATCATTTTTTTTAACTACATCGACCTCTCGTATTCTCAAAATAAATGTTATATAATTTTTAACTGATTTTATCTCAATTCAACTCACTGAAATAAAATATTTCAACAAATTAATAATTGTTTATATTTTTTTTATAAATAATTATCTACATAAAACTCACCAATTTTTCCTCTAGCCATACAGGTGCACAAAAGTATCAGGTAGATGCGTATCATCATCTCAAGTCCTGCAAACAAACCAAAAACATTAAGATTGAACTATATCCCTATAAATGCCAATAAAAACGAAACTATCGCGCAACTCAACAAGCAAAAATAATTCAAATGATGTAATCATACACTTGGGAAATTTATTTCAAGATTGACGAAAGGAAATGGATGAAAACAGAATCCTCCTACTGGAAAAGTAGAGTTTACCAGTTTTGGCAATACCTACTGGTTCTCTCGCTCGCACACTAGTTCCATACCAACTGAGATTTCAATCGTTCCCATGGGAGAATGTTATTCCGGCTGTTTGACCAAACCGCGCAATGGACATTGGTTACATTGCTCCAAAATCCACTGGCAAATCCGTATCCAGATCTCTCTACATACCAAAACAGTTTTCCATAGATGGGGCCAACGTTTTCATCCACTTCCTCTTGTGCCCAGTTTAGTTTATCATGAATTAACGCACATTGTCCTCTTTCCATACCTATTCCACTCCCACAAAGTTGCTCTCAAACTATCTACTATCAAGGACCGCACTCGATATTGGCTTATCCGGCAAATACTGGATTTCAACGCTATATATAATAACCACTTCTACCCCTCTCCAAAAAAACTCCCATTTTGTTTAATATTTATAAACAATTCAACAGTACAAATTCCCCTCACTACTTGAATATTCGTAACTGCAAGTGTATGATACGCAGTGATGCAGCAAAGAAGTAAGAGTATACCACTGGTGAATTTAGATTTCCTTCCGTTCTCCTTGTGCCAAAACCAAAAGTTTAAACTATCCTCCTTTTGTCCTCTTACTTATCTTCCTCTTCTCCTCTTACTCAGCTACTACAGTGAGACAGAATCACCGTAAATTTGCAGAATCGAGTTACCACCCGCGGCTTTTCGACGAACATTAATTCCACCCGGATTCTAAGGGCTTACAAGCCTCTATCTAACCCCCACCACTTCCTCCCTTCATTTACCCCTACTGGTCTCCTCTGACTTACACCCCCTTCCCCTCTCTCACCCCAGGATGCTACTTTATACTCTGCCGGTTGTTTAGTCTGCGGTGCGTTTCATTATCGCAACGAGAGAAGATAAACACGACAAGTTTATTATGTATCTCAAAAACCGAGTGAAAATGTGGGGTTTAGATATAATAATTTTAACCATACGTAAATAGAATTAAATTGCAGTGTAAAATTTCAACAAATTTGTTACCCCTAAACTGACCTCCTCTACGTTGACTCTGGAGAATAGAAATATAGAGTGTTTGACCAGATTTAAGCCTTGAGCACGCTCTGGTAATAATAGAGAAATTCTGTTGGTAGAGAGGATAAGAGAGACAGCAAGAGTGGATTCACAGTCACGCCTGTATGACCCACTGAGCGCAATAACCTATATTTGGTGTCTCATTGTCTCAGGTGGTACTAGGAATAGTGAAGAAAAAAAAAAAAAAAAACTCCACTAGTTCATCCAATTGGCTTATATTTTGTTATTTTGTTATTTTGAGAGCCCACTGACAACTATATACCCAATGGTTTTAGTCCAAGAGGTCGATATGGTTTTGCGCACCTCCATAATTCATATTTGCTACCTCACCACTCTCTTTCATCCCCCTTTACAATTTCTCCATCTCACTTGGTTCGTAATCGCGAAACAAATTGGTAAATGCAATGTTGGATAGACATAAGAGAGAGAGAGAGAGATGTTGCGAAGAAAAATAAATGATTTCCACAGCCGATAGGAATTTTCTTGCAGACTCTCGTCTTAGTAGGATGATAAACTCCAACTCGAACGGACCTGGATCTTCGCATCTAGTCCACGACGTGCCTCGATATCCCCCGTAATTCAACTCCAATGGTGGAATTTGTAAAACTTTATCGAAGGCAACGTATTAGGAAGAATCTTCCTGGGTAAGAGAGAGAGAGAGAGAGAGAGGGTGTTTTTTTTTTCCTCCCCTGCCGTCCAAAATGGGATATTCTACCATAAATCCTCGGGGGAATGTGAAAGGTACAGACGAGAGAGAAGCGTTCAACGAAAAACGAATAAAGAGAGATGAAAGAAATAAAATAACACAAAATAGAGAGAATAAAATAAAAAATGAAGAAAATGAAAATACGGTGAAAAGGAGAATGAGGTAGGAAAACCCAAGCGTAGAAAACTAGTTCCCTGTCTCCGAGTTTGTCTCCCTCGAGGTACTTCTACTCTGGCAGTGGTCATGACGTGAAAATCCCACGTTGCCGAAATTTCAAGTTATCTAACATCGTGTGTTGAGAAAATAACGTGAGAGTCTCTAACCAACTGATATAACCAGAACACGTACATTGGATTAAACAAAATTTACAGTGTCATTGTCAATAAGAGATGGAGTTGGTGAAGGAATGTCATCAGCAGGTATTGGATTTAAACATTTTAAATGTCCATTACTATATCCAACGGTACAATTTCATATTACTTTCCATCCCCCCCCAAGATCAATTTGTCATTGCCAGGAGCTTTTTTATTTGACTCGTGAAGAAACAGCATTATTCTCAACCTTCCTCAAAGCCAACCCCAGCGTCAGGTGATTGATGATCCAAAGTGTCTTGATGACAAATACATTAGATTGAATAAACTGGTTTACAGTTAAAGTCTATATCAGACCTGGTCCTTCAACAACAGAATGACAACAACAAGATCAACAGTGTTGTCACGGTTTAAGTGGTTCAGAGATGGGTCTCTGGTGGAGCATAGCCATGGACTTGTGGATTGGAGCAGCTCCATTAGTTGACTTGAGAGATATCTGATAGTATTGAATTTCTATCGCATTCCAATTGGTTTTCAATTGGATCTGATTGTTTTTGATGTTATCTCATGGAGATTAAATACTAGTTGCTGAATGAATGAAATAATTTGTGAGAGGCGAATGACATAAGTCCATTCTAGAATTATCATCATTCTGACATTTTGTTTGTCATTACAATTTTAATGATGGACGATACAATCCCATAAACTTTTTCTTTTACCCTTTCCAATAAATCACAAAAACAAAGGCAAACAGCCTCCAGTCTCAGTTTCATGTTGAAAAAAAGGTGAAAAAAAAAAAACAATGTTCCTTGTTTTCATTGATCGTAACATGAGAGGGCGGCCAGTGTTGGCACATAAAAAAGAAGGTAAAGCACGTGTGTATATATCAAAAAGTATAAAACGTGTAAAACGTAAATCTGCCCCGTCACACTAGGGTAAGTGGCACGAGACGCAACAAGTAAAAAAAAAAAGAAGAAAATGTACATCAACAATATATGTAAGAACTTGATTCTATAGGGTTCGACCTGGGGTTTCATAAAACATAGAAATATCAGATATTGAGATTACACTGGGAGGTGATTTTAACCGTCACTAGCAGAAAATGGATTCATCAACGCAAAAAGTGACATGGAGAGGGAATTTCAATTAAACAAGGTATACCAATAATTATCAGAGGCACCTCGGTTCTCAGGAGGGCATAGCTCGTTAAAGTCGAGTCAATTGTACTCTGTGTACAACCCCAAGCTCATCAATCCCTGTCTCTCCTTATCCTTGTGCATTGACTCAAATATTCAACTCCATTCAACCAGCTTTTTTAATCTCACTGTGAGATACATTTGTACACAAATGTTACTTAATTTATTATGTCGATATACGACTAGATATTCTATTACCCAGCAATATCAAATTTACTCAATGCTCTGTGGACACATTGAGATTGACAGAATTTTGGATTTTGATGGTGTATTTGACTCTATTCAAACATAACTGATGATGATTTTAGGGTGATGGTGGGAATTAGGGTAAATAGAAGTGATTGTCACAAATATTAAATTAATAACAATTGACTATATAACTAATCAGTGAGTTAAAATTAAATACACAAAAATAATAATCACAATATCGTACCACTTTTCTTTTTTAAAAATATAATTCTCGACTACAGAGATTCGAAAAATTACAGCTCCACGCCTTTGTGCATCTCTTTTCAATATTCTCCCGTTACTTATTTCTCCTTTATTTAATTCTCCTCAGGACACCTGTCTTCCCCCCAGGCAACTCCACTTTCAGTGGTGAATAACAGCACAGATCAACTTTTCCGATAAGGAAATAAGTCACAATTAAATTCTTCCTTTTTTTTTACAGATAAAAGAGTAACAAAAATGATTGATTTCCAGATCGCATCACACTGATAATTCAATTAACACAGTTGAATAATACACTGACGTTTTATAAAATAAATTGAGTGATAAATGATAAAAACATAAAATTGAATGAAAATATTTCAACGAGTCACAATCACGATTGACTGCCCGATTGAAATCCCCTTTCAATTCTCCACCCCACAAACTCATGAAACTGATGATCGTACCACGACCCGCACAAGTCAACTACTGGATATCTTGACACAGCGCGTTCTCCCAAAGAGAGTAACACTCACAACCCCGAGGGATGGTGCTACCCACAACGGCGGGGCGAAGGAGGAGGGGGGGGGGATGATACTGCGTTTGCGCATAGGTAACAAAATTGCTGGTTCACTTCAACCCATTATTCTCATGGCCTTCTATCCTCGCACAGCGCACACGAGACTTCTTCTCACCTTTTTTTTCTTCTTTTTTCTCATTGTCTCACAATGTTTCTCTTCAGTCTCTTCTGTATCCCTTTCTTCTCCCCCTCTTTCTCTTCAGCTCTCACCTTTATCCACTGTGATATATCATGGTATCACTTTATGTCTCCCATAACATTTTATTAACTAGGAATCAAGTGGCCACTTTTCTGTCTTTTTGGCTTTCTTGTTTTTTTTTCTATTGGTCACTCGACTTAATTTTTCAGTCATTCTCATTTCGTGGGATTTTAATATAATTTATTTATTTATTTATTTATTGATGCTTTATCATTCTCTAGAAATGAATTTCAAAGGAAATAAAATGAGAGTCAAATAATTAATTATCAAATCATCATATTTTTACAATATTAATGAAAAAAAAAAAAATACATCACATGGATTCACTACAACTGAATCATAACCACTAGAAATTCGAGGATGGATGCATTTCACGATCGCGTTCAGACTACCGGGACGAATTATTAACAAACAAAACACACGGCATAACGATAGTAGGAAGTTGTGACTATGTGTATATACGTTTGCGTGACGAGTGTGGTTGACTGTCGTGATACTAAACCTCGGATATAGTGTACACCGAGTGCAAAAGTCGTAAAGGGAATATTCAAGATTGATTCACTTAAATTTTAGGCTTTTGTGGAACTCCCCATTCCCCTTTATCATGATGATGAAATCACAGCTGATGTCTCAAATATTCATTTATCTAATGGAAAAATTGATGGAAGAATGATAAAAAGAGAGAGAGAGAGAGAAGTAGCAGAAAAGACAGCAACATTGACTCTCACCGCAACTTCTTTTCTCCTGGAAAATGGTATACATTCACCAGGTGAACTCACTCTCACGATAAAAATAAATGCGTTTGTTCATAGGGTTCTCTGGAGCTTGAAGGAAATTCTATCTCACTTTGGTTTTCTTCCCTACTGTTATATCTAATAGATGAGTAATGTCCCCAGTGTAACGTCCCATCGACATGAGCAAGACGACAAAAAATTGAAGAGGTAGGGAGAGAGAATATGTGACACAGCTTTTGTAATAATCTCCTTTTATAGGTTGGATTTTGAAAATAAACAAGGGAGCATGAATAGCCTAGGGTGGATTTTTAGTGCTTTACCATTATTATTTTTTCACTCTCTCTCTCTCTCACTGAATTTCAACTCTAGGAGAGAATGAGTAAAAAAAAATACACAGGGACACACATACCAGAAATCGTTTGACGTTACTTGGTGTGGAAAAGTCGTGGTTAGTGCTTTAGAAGCGATTAGAAAGTGTGCACATGACCGTGATATATAAGACTCGAAGAGCAGGGGAGGGGGGTTAAAAAAATATTATAGCACGAGAAAAAAAACCCATATTAAACAAATTTCATCCCTTTTTTTGGGGGTTGAGAGATAAAATAAATCAGAAATAAAATAAAATTAAACGCGAAAGAGAAACAATAAAATAGGAACAAAAGAACATGACTCAATATGTTTTTTTTTCTTCTCTCCGATGGTTTTTTATGACTTTTTCCACCTATTCTTTCTCGAGTTATTTTCATGACTGAAATGTGTTTATGTAAAATTTTTCTTGATCCTGGAATGCCGGGTATTGTACTGTATATATATGTAGAGAGAGGTAAATTGTGTACATGATTTTAATTTCACTTGTACAACAGTGAAAGCGTATGCACATGACTCTTTATCACTCACTTTGAAACATGGCACCTACTGTGTATATCAGTGAGGTTTTAAGCCGATTTTCGGTGGATTATACAAATTAAAATATCTAAAAAATTTATAGGTCAAATGTATTATTAGACGAGTGTATAAATAATTCAAAAGTATGTTCATAAAAATAAATAATTTATTTAAAAAAAAAAAAATTTCATCCAAATACATTAATATTGACAATATCTCCATCCCCATTGATATGTTGTATATTCATTGTTATAAATTTTATTACCACTGTTTACATTTGTCTCGTTTTTTTCATTATTGTTGATTGTACGGGTTTGACCAAATTTATTTAATCCCATTTTTACAATACTTAATTCATATTTATGACTATGTGTCATAAATTCAGTGGCATTTATTCACCATTGTTGAATGAAAACATATTTGAATCTGGTATTTTCATTTATATTTCAGGACAATTGGTTCGTGGTGCCACCTGTTACCATGTATTAAATCGATTTGGGGAAAAAGTTGACTATAAATTTTGTCCAATTGTGTACAATAATTTTGGCATGAAATATAAAAATATTTATTTTTCTTATTGATAATTGTAAATAATCTTTGATCAATTTTTACGTAACAATGAATATTTACGAATAATAAATCAGTGAGAAATGTACATTTGTTGGTGATTAATGTAGGGGGAGAGTAACTGGGTAAATATCGGTCGATTATATGCGTTAACCACATCGGAGTGCAATCGTTGGATGATGCACGACCGAGAATTTCACTTTAATCACCAAACTCTTTCTGTCGCACTCGGATTTTGAGACCACTCGCTGGCTTCACCTCCCCTCTCTCTACTCTCCTCTAAATCATTTCTCTATATATATGTATGCATGGATGAGATCAGTTCAGCAGCCATAGCGCCGCATACATGAATTACTCGTGCTGCATTCAGTGGTCAGTGCTGTTTCCGCATTCAATTATCAAATGTGCTCTCAAACTAGCCAACTGTATTTTATACAGTGTTACATTATCGCCAGAAATACAATCAACACAGAACTCGACAGCTCTCAATTAATTGCCTGCCTGTGTAAATTCGTGTTATAACAAAAAAAATTTTTTTTTTAAACTCTTATTGATATTTGTTATGTTTAAAATTTTATATCACAATTAATTATAAAAAAATACAAATTCAATTAATTGTAAAAATTCACAAACAATCAATCCCGTCCAAATTACATCTAACATTACATGATTTTTGTTGAAAAATTCAAAAGCTGAGGAGGATGCCTGGGAAATCCTTAAGGATTAACTGTTATTAATTGTTCAACAGTTGAGTAGGAAAATTGATATTGAGTGTCAGAAAAGAAAAAAAAGAGCCTCGAATGAATGAAGTGAATCATTATTCAATTTTTTTTAAAGATAAGTAAAATCCCTGTTTAGTCCGTGTTGCTACGTGGGCAGTAACTTCCAGATTATCGTATGTTCTAGTTGTTGATAGTTCATAATGGCGAATCATTTCGCCTATGAGGATTTTCATGCAGATCACACCGTATTTAGAACCTGTATCACGAATTATATCGATTAAATTTAATGAAAAGAAAGATATAAATATTAAATTCTCACCAGGACAACTTCTGAGTCCACCACTGAATGGCATATAAGCCCACGGGTGTCTGTCTTTAGAATTCTCAGGAAGAAATCGTTCAGGCATGAATTTCTCAGGCTCTTCCCAGTGTTTTGGATCTCTGTGCGTTGCCATGGGTATAAGATACACGGAGGCTCCTTTGGGAACGGTGCCAGTAGCTGAAATTATAATAAACAATTATGAATTATACATATATCAAATAATTACTGATTATATCGTACTAAGTTTGACATCTCCAGTCAACCGTCGTCCTATTAATGGACCAATTGGAAATAATCTCACGGTCTCTCGTATCACACAATCCATCCATTTCATATTGATAGTATCTTCCTCAGTCATATCTCGATTTCCCACTACTTGTTTTATCTCCTCACGAGCTTTTCTCTGTATAAAAATAAGAAAAATTTATCTTGTTAATTAATTTTTCTTTTTCGACTGTAAAATCACTAATTTACCTGAACTTCAGGAAACATCGCAAGCATCAGAGCTGCGAAAGAAGTCAGGCCAGAAATTGTATCGTATGACTAAAAAAATAATGTTAATTATCAGATGAATAAATCAATTTGATCATAGAAATAATAGAACCATAACTTACTCCTATGAATATGGTATAAAGTTCAGATCTAAAGTCCTGATCACTCCACGAATTAGTCTTCATTGCGTGCACCATAACCTGATCAAAGAGAGGTTTCCTAGATATGTCGATTTCATCTAGACCTTTCTGCACAATTTCACCGTACTCCTTCTTTTTCTTATCAATCACCTGTAATAATAAATTCACAGTTGATAATCTTTCTTTCAACTAAATGTAATAAAATAAAATGTATTACAGTGTCCAAATGTTTATGAATTTTTTCTCCGCCCCTGCGCAATTTTTTTCCTGTAGTTGTGCGATAGAAAATTATGTCTGGCCAGAACCAAAATGTCATTACTCTCTCGTAAAAATCGTACAGGATACTGTAAAAATTAATATTATATTTGATATTTTTATTAATTGTATTTATTTTATTATTTTTTTCTTTTTCTAATACTTACTATTCAGAAATCTCGATCAGAATATTTTCCTCACCGTCTTGGGCCTTTCCAGGAACTCCAAATATCGTTTCTAAAATTAATGAATATTCAATGAGTAAAATATTTAAAAAATTATTCAATCAAATACCACCACTAACCATCGATAATATCAGCAACACATTAATTAAGACTATCCTTTACATCGAATTCTCCACCTCCTGCGAATTTCTCCATGTTACTCACCATCCTCTTGCTCTGAATATTAAACTGTTTGATGTGCTCTGTTATACATCTAGCACCAATTATCATTGGAGTCATCAATTTCTTGCGTGCACGGTACATTGCCCCTATAATAATCATTCAATCGATAAAGTTGTAATCATCCAATAATTATTTATAATTAATTTCATAAAATTCTCATCACCTCCTCCATTTATCAAACTGTTTATCACAACGAGTTCCATAAGACTGTAAAAAAATTCTTTTTCCGCTGCCTTTGGAGTGCTCATTATAATCTGATGAATAAGGGAGAAAAATTAATTATATCTCAAGTGCATCATTTTCAGATAAATAAAAATAAAAACCTCATAGTCTCGTGGGTCTGTCACTATGACTTTCGATATCAAGGGTCCCAGCCAAATAGTAAATGTACTGGATTTTAGCTCGTGACTCATTTTAGCAAGATCCCAAATAGCTCCTGAATAAATTAAAAAAATTATATATTTATTTCTTCTACTGATTAGATATCATTTTTCATGAAATAAAGGAATTCACTCACTGTCTGTATTTTTGAATTGCAAAGCATTTCCAATTATAGGTAGTGTTCCCGGGGCATGAGGTACAACAGCTGCAAATTCTCTTATTTTTTTTTGAAAGACAATATAATCCCAAATTTGATTACGTCGATGTATCAATGCCAATATAATGATACCTCCCACTAACCATACTACAAAAATAAATAATAATCATGATGCTCAATGACGATAATAGCACAATTTAAACTTGACTGTGACTTACCGAAGGCTGAAACATTCAAAGACTCCACTAATCCACTGTTGAGAAACAACCACCCCATTTTGGATTATCCAGGGAAACTAATGAAGAGGGATCATAAATGTACAATGAATAGAACACGAATAGACATGATGCGTGGTGTTACAAGTGATTTTATAGTCTCAATATGAATATCAAAAACCCTCGGAATGTACACGTAGAGCTAGTTAATTAAATAAAATTAATTATAATTTCAAAATCTCAGCGAAGAATTCTTCAGTAGCAACTATGATAATGTTTTTTTACATTTATTCATCACACACTGATCGATTTAATAATCGATGAGTGGATTATATAACTTTTTTTTTAACGAGATTCCAACTGTAAGAATTTTAAAGAAGAGAACAAATGTAAAATCTTCAGAAATATTCATAAAACGAGCCCTGAGATATTAATTAAATAATTGTCACCATTTTATGGATAAATAATAACATGATAATCCTGCTATTGATGAAATTATCTGCATAATGATAATCTAGCAAAAACAGCTCTATTCATGTCTTAAGGTATTTTAATTTTTTATCCTTTTTATATGAAATTTTAATATCAATCAGCAGCAGTTGTTGGGGAAAAAACGAATTGAGATAGTTTTTTATGAAATAATTGTGTGATGAAACATTCGATAAATTGGAGAATTTGAAAAATATGAAATATTGATATAATAACGATTCTATTTTATCCGGTACGTTTAGCCAATTGACGTAAGTTTATTAATTACCATTAACCAATAAAAAATCATCCCAAGTATTTGTCCTCATTAAGGATGATAAAAAAAAAAATACCTGAAACATTTCTCACTTTTTCTTTCGCTGTCGTACGATAAGGGATAATTGATGTCATTTGAATTTTCGTACAATAATGAAATGCGCATGCGCACTACCCACGAGGGCGCCACTCGCAAAAATGTAAAAAAACACGTGTGCGTGTGAGATAGAAAAAGTAGATCTTGGCAAAGTGCAAAATCCATTATTTAGCCGTTGATCGGACATCCAATCATCATCATAATTATCATCATCACTAGGGCCGTGCAGTTTCGTTTCGGTTTTGCTTAAGCTGTTTGTATGCCTGTCCGTCTGTCTGTATGTCTGTATGTCTATCTGTCTGTCTGTCTGTATGTATGTCTACCTGTCTGTATGTCTGTCTGCCTGTCTGTCTGTATGCCTGTCTGTATATCTGTCATGCAGATAACTTCAGCTTAAGCAAAACCGAAACGGAACTGCACGGCCCTAATCATCACCCATATCATTCGCTCTCATTCAACGATAATAATTGAGGAGTTCGGCGGGAGACGCCGAGCAGGACGGATGTGCGCGTTTGTTCCTGTTCAGCGTTCCATCATAACCTTTTCATTTCTCTCCATTTATCCACCCATCTCTAGCGAGAGTCAGAAAGTAGGCTTTTAGTATGATTGGAACACGTTTTATGATGTTTTGGTCATCAATAAGGATCGGAAAAATGGCGTCGTCCTTAAATTTTTTGAAAACTAATCGAGATATCGCTCTGCAGTCTATCGCGAACGGTTTGCGATTGGTCGCGGTTGGTCGCGATCGGTTCGCGGTTGATCGCGGGCGATCACAGTCGGTTGGCAGGCTGTCACGACGCTTTACCGTCAATCGCGATGCTTCGCGGTCACTCGTGATCGATTCGCGGGCTGTCACGATGCTTTGCCTTCAATCGCGATGCTTCGCGGTCGCTCGCAAACGTTCGCGAACTGTCGTGGTCGGTTGCAATCGATTTGCGGTTGATTGCGATTGGTTCGCGGGCTGTCACGATGCTTTTCCGTCGATCGCGATGCTTCGCGGTCTGTTGCGGCGCTTCGCGATCGGTCGCGATCTATTGCGATCGAATTATAACCTCAATCAATGTCTAAGAAGAGGTAGAAATTAACTTAGTACGACTGGAACATGTTTTTCTATATTTTAGTAACTATTAGTAGTCAAAAAAATTGAGAGTTAATTTATCGACAAGTCATCGACAATATGAAATACAAAAATGTACTTTCTCATAATTGCTCAAGAATAACTAATAATTATGGATATCAATTCATCACCATGTCATTCCAAATAACCACATGTACAGTCGATAAATCGGGACCTCCGAGAGTCATATCCATTACATATATTATACCAACGTCTATTGTCCAATTTTTCCACCTCATTGTTTTCTACACACATCACCATGGTAACGTCGGTTGGCTTGCGCACTTGCACTACCCATTTACATTTGACGTCTCTTGATGCTGGGGGAGAATGCGAAACAATACGAATTCATTCCGTCAACGTTTCACTCAGTGATGTATTCTTTAATGCACATTTCCATTTAAAAATAAAGAGAAGGGGAGACGAAAAATCAACCAAACAGAAACAACAATATTCGCAGTAGACAATAGATTGAATCCATAGAGCATTACTACTACAGTTTATTTTTATTCTCAACAAGTTACAGAGTTGGAAATTGGAATAAAAACAGGATATCACATCCTATTGAATCATCAGGTCGGTAATTAAAATTTTCACATTTCACGTCATAATATTGAATATTTCATGTTAAATACTGATTTCAATAGTTTGGAGTTGTTCATTGTTATAAATATCGGAATTCTCATGAAGCCGGACAGTAACTTTATTAATTAAATGAAATTTCCATAACTGCAGTACAATTCTGACTGATTGGTTTAATAATAAATCGAGTTTGCTCTGATAAAAACTTATTCACAAATATAAATATTTATAAGAGGAGTAGACAGAAAAAACGTAGGATTTGAATTTTCAGATTGAAGCAATAGAATTTGAAGAGAAAGTAAATTAAAAATGACCATCGATTTCTATTATTTTCCACCGAGTCCACCCTCACGTGCTGTTCTACTATTGGCAAAAGCTCTTGGTATTCATTTGAATTTGAAAGTCATTGATCCAACCAAAGGCGAAAATTTTGATCCTGAGTATCTGAAGGTAAATATTTTTTCACTTCTATTTTATTTATCATTAAACAGGATCATCTCTTCTTTTTCAGATGAATCCACAGCATACGGTACCATTTATTGATGACCATGGTTTTATTTTATCAGAGAGGTAGGATTTACAGAGTATAAAAATTATTAACAAATAAACTTGAAAAAAAAACATTAATAACGATTCGTCGATTTTTCAGTCAAGCAATTATGGCCTATCTCGTGAGTAAATATGCGAAAAATGATTCGCTCTATCCAAAGGATCCCAAGGAAAAAGGAAAAGTTGATGAAAAAATTTACTTTGATATTGGTACACTCCGGCTACGAGTTTTTAATACTTACGTGGGTTCCAGTAATAATTAACAAACTTACATTTTTTTTTTTTATATTTGATGTTGACTTTTCTCTCAATTACAGATACCAATTATGTTTGGAATGGCTGATAAAGTTGATGAGGATAATGTTGCAACAGTTGAAAGAGCTTTTGAGATATTAAATGCCTTTTTGGAGGGTAATGATTTTGTTGCTGGAGAAAATATGACAATTGCTGATTTTTCAATTATTATCAGTACACATTTAGCTGAGGTAAGATCAATAATCCCGAATATTGGCTTTTGTTTTCTATTTGAAGAAAAAAAAAAATATTGATTTGAGCTTTCATGTCTTAAAAGCTCAAATTTAATTTTGTATTGCTTTTTGAGGAATCACTGCCTCACTCAGACATAAAAATCTCTGTAAATGAATATCTATATCCTCCAAACTCAAATGTGACCGAAGCTGAAAGAAATAATAAATTTCAGATGTTTGGATTTGATTTAACTCGTTACGACAATGTACTGGGATGGTACGAGCATTGCAAGGAAGTCATGGAAAAATATGGCTTTGAAGAAGTAAATAATCCAGTACTGATGCTCCGTGAACGGTTTCTGGCTCATACTGATGTGTAATAAAATATCTCAGATATAAATTCACTCGAATATTATATTTATCATTGATTATTCCATTTGTCAATTTAATTTTCATAGTTTTTCAATATTCATTGATGAAACAAAAAAAAACCAATAATCAATAAAAATGTTTAGCAATTTATGTTGAAAAATTATTATTATTATTTTAATTATACCCAAAGCATGAAACGTAAAATGCTGAATAAAGGTGGTAAAAAAGTGCATACAAAATGGTAGATAAATAATGTAGAATTTACGAGAGATCCTCGGTATATAAATATAAATTTATTCCCATTTGTGTCTGACAGAATTTTTCTTTGAAAAAAAAATTGTGACCCTCTGCAGTTTTATGTAAACATGTATGGATAAATATATTCACACTGTTGTTCAGCAAGTACCTGGGACTCTCCTTGAGTTGTTCTATAGAACAAAACTGCAATGTCATGGCCAGAAATAGAAAGGGTGGTTTGCTTCCTGGTTTCAGTGGCACTACCCGCACTGTCTCAATGAACTATAATATTCTGTCTAACGTGACACAGCAAACGTCAGGGTCATGCTGGTTTTATGATGGCATAAATTATTTAATTATTGATGTGCTTGGGTGAATTTTAATTATGCAAAATATAAATAATTCATTTGATACTATTTTCTCGAAATTTAATGAAATATTTTTCATCAAAAAATGGAAGAAAATGGTCTTAGGATAGAAGCAAGAAGTATGAAATACCATCTGAGTCGATTGATTTAAATAATTCTGAATATTCCCATCAATTATCGATATGAATCTCAAACAATGCGCGGATATGTCAATCATTCTCGTAAAACATTAATTTCTAATGATCACGTACACAGACAATCCCTCGAGAGACTGAATGATCCAGAAAGTCATTAACTTTTGAAAATGGAACAGTCATTCTAAGTGACAGTTGTGAATAATTCTTGTACCATGTCATATCGATATTACCACTACATAAGAAGAAAAAAAAATCCCATTCTCCCCCTCCACATATATATCTTCCACCCGTCTACACTGAAATGTTCCTGTCTGAATTTCCGGATATATTCCAACATGAGATCGGTATAAACAGTTCTAAAGATACAATTTAAATGAAAATTTTTACATTGTTTGGATAATTTTTCCGACTTTATGATAATCACTCTCATTATCGTAATGGATTCACAGAAATGGAAGGGGTTAAATTAACCCCTCAGGGCTCTCTGGAAAATAAAATTTTCTTTTATGAGACTAAAATATTCGGAATTATTATTTTTCATTAAAATTATCATTTGATGGAGCGTAGCTGGCTCATCTTGAAATACCTCAGTCGATCAGTATTATTTATGTATACAAGGCATCCAAGGACAAACAATTACCCTCTTCAATCGTTCTCTCTTTTCCTACCGTTCTGGATGGCATATCAGCGGTTTCGCAGTCCAGAGCTGTTCAGAAAATTGCTCAACAATGACGAGGCAGAGGAGAAGAAATAAGGAAAAAAAAAACAGGGACAAGGTGAGACGAATGAAGGGAAAAACGGTTGAATATAAAACATCAAGAAATTGAAAAATCGAGAAAACGAGTCGGTTTTTTATTTTCCGAATGTACAAACTAGGAACAACAAAACACGTGACAGGTTGGGAGGAGTGACGGGACTTAGAGGGGGAGAATTAATGCTGGAAGACGAGATGTCGTCTGGGGCGAATGTTATACTTATTCCCCACTGGCTCTTGCAAATTTTTTCCAACTCAACTGGAGAAGAAAAGAAAACATCTGAATAGAGAATAATGAGAAATATTGTTTAACTGTACACGGTTGAATATATATTTTACGAGTTCTTTTGCAGTCTCGATCGATCCTCATGGTGGAATACAAACACATGGGCTCGTGACTAATATCTTGGCGCTCTTTAAAGTCACGCTTCGACACCAATATTTCCACTCCACGTAACCCCGCAACTTCCGTGTTCCAGAAAAATGGATTCTGGAGGAAAATAAAAGAGATAATTTTGGGTAAAATATTATATAACGTTAATCTGGTGATTTATATATTTTTTTTAGAAAAAAAAAACAATCTTAATGTTCAATCAAACTAATAGCTATTATTTTTGTGTTTACGACAGGCATGATTAGATTACACCTTGGTATTCTGGTATGTGGTTTTCATAGCTGAAGGCCGTCCTTCAGTGACGTCAAAGACTTTCACTGTGCCTTTTCCCCTTATGTATCTCACTTTGTCACTCGGTTCTAAGTATGGAAAACCGAGCGACTAGTGTTTCAAATATATTCACAAGCCCACGCCCATTTCGTCTGGTATATGTCAGATTCTCCAAGCACCTTGTGTGCACATGTGTGAGTACATAGACCAGATCGAAAAGCATCCCCTTTCACCCATATCTCCCATCTCAATTTCATTCACGAATAACGGCAAATGCCTAAACAACGCCAAAGCGACTGAACGATTTGTTCTCCAACGGCATCAATTTACCGACATTCTCCGCCCACTTCTCTCTCTCTCTCTCTCTCTCTCTCTTACATAACACGTAAATGCAGGTATATTTGTGCTGAAATATTTTTCTCTGAGTGAGAACAAATATTTTAAATTATCTGAAAAAAAAGATCATCACGAATGTCAAAAAAAAGGAAAAATTTCCCCTTCAGTTTCTCTATTTCTATAAAAATTTATCATCAACACAGAAAATTGTCATATCACCATTACAACGGATTTATTACCTCCTAATGCGCACGTTTGAATCAGCAAGTCATGCTCGTCACTCTAGTGACTGTACAGCAATGACATCATATCCACAACTTATCTCTTTCAATCGTTTCACAAAGTTGTGAATATCCAGAATTATCAAGAGCAGAGAATTTTTTTTAATTATTAATCTCTACTATTTTCAATTATTTATAATAACTAAAAATGAAAAAATTTTAAAAATAATTGGAGAGAAAAAAAAGAATTTTCTTCAATAAACGTTAAAATTTTATTTTCAAAAAATAGTGTACCCAGTAATCTTAAAGTTTCTAACGAGTCACTTTATTTCATTCCGACAACAATATAGAGGACAGAGAGTAAACTCAACCCAAGTGGCAACACTGCCATTTGCCGCTTATAAAGACGTGCCCAGTATAAGTTGACTCAGTTGAGTCCAGTGTATAACCAAGAGTGAACGTTCACCGTAGGATTATTATACAACTACAAAGTTGATAAAAATAATAAGGTGTGATTTAACTTTATCCTACATTTTTTAATATTTTTAAGCACATGTAAAACAACTATACATTCAATTTAATTTCGTGTACATATTCCAATGGTTCATATGAGTAATAATATTGCTGCGATAAATAGGACAGGCTTGTGAATAATTAACGTGATGATTAATCCGGAATTATCCATGAAATATCATTGTAAAAGAGAATTACTGATGTCAATATTGGATAATTGAATTATTCCAATATTGTATGAAATTTCAATCAAAGTTAAATTATTTACATTTTAAGAGAATTATGATATAGAATAAATATTTATATCAAAAAAATTATCAGTTCCTCTTTGACAAATCAATCCTGACTAAATTAAGGGAGAGATTAATTTTTGATTGAACGATTTTCCAATAAACGTGGATATGATACCCTAAAGAGGGATTATTATCGATGAAATATCCCCCCCAGGATCAGTGGAGCAGGTCGGACTTGTACGAAATCGGCTGGCAAGCCAAGTATTATAGAATCCATAGCTCATGAATTCAAACTGACGGGGAATTAACGGTTCTCGGATTCCCCCAATGAAGAATCGACATATACCTGACAAAGCCATACAAAAATTCACTCATTTTGTCCTTCGAATGGTGAATTTTTTTTTTTTTAATTTCAAACTTTCTTTTGTCTACATTTTTATTTTTCATTCGAGTTCTATGAAAAAATTTAATGAATTGAAGTACCTCCAGTACTTATCGTTTTTTTTTTTTTTTTTTGTGTAATACCCCGTGAAAGCATTCATGGGAATGCAAATGAGATTGCATAATCCCAGTCGAATCATAATGATGATGATAATGAAATGTGAATTTCAATATTCTGGTAAAGACACACCGATAATCACTATCAATATGTACACAAATTGATAAAGTGTAGGCATTACATATGTAGATTGTATAGTAATCACTCGCTACGATTGATAATTATTATTATTTGATGTATAATGGCTCCGGCTGTTTAGGACTAGGGGTCCACAGTCTTCCGGCCGTACGATTGATAATTATGATTGAATTTTCGTGTATCTGACAAATTTAATTATTTACAGAAATAAAAATGACTATTGATTTGTACTATGTACCTGGAAGTGCACCATGCAGAGCAGTGAGACTAGCTGCTGCTGCTGTGGGAGTTGATTTAAATCTCAAATTGACGGATCTCATGAGTGGTGAACAGCTAAAACCTGAATTTATCAAGGTAAAAAATTTTTAACAAGTCATTTTAATATTTTCTATGAATATAAATAAAAAAATATTTCATATGAAAATTAATTTAACAGATGAATCCCCAACACACTGTACCAACACTCAATGACAATGGATTTGTTCTGTGGGAGAGGTGAGTCCATTACAAATATCTTACAATTAAATTAATTGAATCAAATATTCATACCTTGAATATTCCCCAGTCGTGCCATCATGGGCTACCTGGTGGATCAATACGCCAAGAATGACATACTGTACCCAAAGGATCCAAAAGCTCGTGCTTTGATCAATCAGAGACTTTTCTTCGATCAAGGAAGTCTCTACACAGCATTTGCAGATTATTACGTAAGTATTCACATTCTTTTGCTCCAATGAACACTATCCAACAAATTCACTGGAAAGTTTCGAGAGTCTTACGTGATAAACAGAATAGACACAGAACCACTGGGTTTAAGTATCCGTGAAACGTACCATTGAGATACTGAAAACAATGGCACTTTAGAAATCTCTATTAGTTGGAGCAATTAAATTGTATGTATGTATATATCACGTGCTTTGTCGTTTAACAAATGTTTAAATAACAATTAACGAGACATGTACAAGAACAATGAAGTAATTCTGACCACACAATACATTTGAGGATTTCCCACAATGAAATTTTCAATTTTCAACATTTAAAAGAAACGGTCGTTCGATTGAGCAAATAATATGAATACAATCCAATTTTTCATAATTCTTAAAAATTATTGAGAATCATTATCACTGCTATTCTCTTGCTCATTCAAATTAGATAACAGCAGAGACTTATTGTTTATCATCAGCTATTGAAATCGCTTAAATGTTTTCATGTAATTCCAGTGTTTTCAGCATTATTACGTAAGACGTTGTTCTTATGCTTCACTTGATCTTCATATCGTTTAATCAGTTATAATCAATTTGTACAGTATCCACAACTTTTCGCTGGCGCACCAGCAGATCCAGCCAAGTTGGAGAAAATTGGTACAGCAATGGGCTTTCTCGATAAATTTCTCGAAGGACAGAATTATGCAGCTGGTAAAAATCTTACAATAGCTGATCTTACGTTAATTGCTACAACAACAACTATGGAGGTAATGAAATAATGAATATCAGGTTGAGTGAGAGAATAAAATACAATTGTTATAGCACTGATCAATTAATTAAATGACTTTGCAGGTAATGTCTTACGATATGACACCATACAAAAATATCTCAAGATGGTTAGCTCGAATGAAAGCAGAAGTACCCAAATATCAAGAAGCTAATGGCGATGGAATCAAGGCATTCAAGGAACTTGTTGATAAGCTCTCAAAGAAATGAAAGAATTTCATTAATTACGTGTCCACTTTTTTGTTAATTCTCAACTTTTTTTTTTGCCAGTCATTCCATTAATCTTGTCTTCTTTTAAAATGAAACTTTATGGTATCCAACTGTGTTCATTGCTGTAAGTTGATTTTTCATGAATAAATATTAATAATGAAATATTTGAATTACTCATTTCTCATTCAAAAAATTCAAAACCAGATATATAATTATGAAATGACACTAATAATCTTAATATAATATCAAGATTGCTGCCAAAACTTTGCCTCATTTATAGTACTACGAGTGACATCATATATTCCTGAGGTCTAAAGTTCTTCATCACTGGAAAATTGTTGAAAACTTTGTCAAAGTCCCTTCCCTTCTTAGTTTATCGAGACACAATGGTTCTTACTCATTACTAAAGTCACATAATTCAATAACAACATGATGAGAATAAGTTCAGATAGATTTTAAATTAATCTGATAAATTTGAATTAAATTGTAGCTACCAATTCGTGAATACAATACTTATTCATGGATATATATGGGAATATTGAAGCCAAAGTGAGGGCGTTTAAATGGAAAATCTAATAGTTAGCGGAATACGCTTGTAATAGCAATGGCCTAACGATTATTGTTGGGGTTTTAATGGGTTATAACTGGAATTCAACAGTTTAACAATAAGGAAAATATTCATTTTTCAACGAAAATATAAAGTTGTACAATCCACTCTGTGTTTGTTTTATTGATGAACTCTCCCACAGAGTGAGGGATCATATACTTGGTCGATATGATTATCCCTCAACGCTATATCGAACCGTTCATCATGTACACACAATTCATACAAAGTCAATATTAATCATGATTTCAGCTGATGATATCTAACTTGATTATCCATTCATTTAGAAAACGAATAGAATTATCAATTATTCACCTATTTTTATTTTCTTTACCCAACAAATCGTACGTGCAACATGAATTGAATAGACAATTGAATAAACCGGAAATCTTGTATATACGAGTGGAGAAAAAATAAATGCACAATTAGTAACAGAATGGGGGTAAAATTCTGAGAATACAGGTGGAGTGAGTGTAGTTTACGTGTATTGGTGTATGTATGAGAGTTTAGTTTCAAACGAAATATATAGATATCGATTGATGTGCACTAGACCCAGTGGCACACTGTCTACAACAAGAGAGTGCATTGAAGTGACCGTACGTGACAGACATCAAACATTTGCTCCAATATTAAATCGTCACTGATACTTTGCATCATTTCTGAAGATATCATGTCCATTGATCTGTATTATTTACCACTGAGTCCACCCTGTCGTGCTGTGATGCTGACAGCTGAAGCTATTGGATTAACTCTCAACTACAAAGAAATCGATATTTTCACTGGTGAACAACACACTCCAGAATACGAACAAGTAAATTAATTTCATTATCATTATTTCCATTTAGCTTCAGGTCTATTCACTCCCTTTTTTTTTATCCATAATTTCAGATGAATCCACAGAAGACTATTCCATTTCTGGTTGATGAGGATTACAAATTGAGTGAAAGGTACGGATATGAGTAAATTGATGCATATATTGTTCTAAATATTCATATTGACTCATCACGTGATGATTGCACTTTTTTCGTGTTATAGTCGGGCAATTATGTGCTATTTGGTGGATCAGTATGGCGATAATTCGACATTATATCCATCAAGCCCTAGTGAACGTGCTATTGTCAATCATCGTCTTCACTTTGATGCTGGAAGTCTCTACAAATGTGTTTCCACTTATTACGTAAGTTTTTCAATGTTTTTAATTTGTCAAGCTCGGTGTATCCCATCGGTAATTGAAGAAATTCCACTCTTTGATCAATAAATCTGGAACTGAACAAAGGTTTCGATAAAAATTGCTTTAATGAATAAATCTATTCGCAGTAAAAAAAAAAACTATGACGGAAGAGAATCAATTTTTTCTGCATCGATCAGTAAACTTCTGTAGCTGAAAATGTCTGCATTGAATAAATAATCATGTTCAAAACTGGCATTTATTGATCTAAGAGAATTTCACAGGATGGATATTTGACAATTCCAAGAAAGTAAAATGATTAATTCAAACTTTGCAGTATCCTGTTCTATTTCGAGGGGAGAGTGAGTACAATGAGGCTAACTATGACAAGTTGAAAGATGCATTTCAAGTTTTTGACAAATTGCTGGAGGGCAATGAATGGTCCGCTGGAAATAATATGACGATTGCTGATCTTGCGTTAATAGCAACTGTCACAACTGCCGAAGTAATTATAATAATAATTTATACGGAAATAATATCGATGGATTGGTCACCCTTTGACGGATTCGTTGCGTTCTCTCGTTTTCACCCCCCCCCCATTGACTGCTTGAGCTGAAGAAACGATTATTTTCCGTGTCTGATGAATTTACTCGTTGCACAATGTTGCTGAATACTCGGTGAACGCGCTCGGGTAGTGTAGAGTGAATTCGGCAACGCTGGGATCCATATAAGATGGCGACGAGTCCCTTGTGAGGTGATGAAAATCGCAAGGTCGCGTTTAGTGAATGATCCAGGGTTGATTCATTATTTAACATGATCAATTTTCAGGTATGTGGATTTGACTTTGAGGAATACAGCAATATCGTTGAATGGATGGAAAGAGTGAAGAGTACAGCATCGGGTTACGATACCGCAAATGGCCAGGGTGCAGAGATGATGAGAAATATCATCAATAGTTTGAGTGCATAATAGACCTTGAACTTGTACGTTCACATTTCTTTCATGTTTCTTCTTACAATGGCACGAGCACGGATAATCATTTCAATTGAAAATATAATCAATAGATGAATCGGTAAACATTGTAACTGATTTGTATGTAAATTGATTGTGTAAACAAGGACGTACTGATCAATTTAGATGTTTCTCTGTACTCAACATTTATGCTTGTATAGTTGGATAATTTAGCACTGAATAAATAACATTGCTAATTGACCTGTTCTCTGTTAATTTCTCATTGAATGCAAATGAGGGAAGTGTGCGTGTTTGAGTTTAAATGGGGTCATGATGTTCTCACAGCCGGTATATTGCTGAGAGGGATTTGTTGGCTTCCATTGATAATGTAGAAATTATTAGGTACTGTCTGTAGATATACCCACAGACAGTACCACTGTACCAGACAGAATACCCAGCTACACAATGGGGATACCGCGTGACAATTTGTTCCGCTGAGGGCGATATAGAGGCAGAAACAATGGAAATAGCACGTATATACTAAGAGTCCGCTGGGAGCCGTCAAACGAAACAGTTCGCTCGTCTGTCTCGTCATACAAGATATCTATTCCACCCCCTGAAATATTCTTTTCTATCATCTAAACTGTATTTTTCTTTTTTTCTTTTCTTTCCTCAACTCTTTTAATATCTATCAATTGACGCTCCGATAATTAATAGTGGCCTCAGATACCACCGGCGGACTCCCCAATATAAGTTAAATTGACCATCCAATTTGTGAAAAATGTCGCGAGTGTTTTAATTTTGAACATAAAAACTAGATTTAAATTACCGGAAGATCAATTTTTGTTCCAGCCAAAAAGTTATCTTCAGTGAATTTTGAAGTGAATTAGTTTGGAATTGCATTGTGTAATTGATCGGCCTTAGGTATGGAATTTGTGGATTCTGGGCAGTATTTCAATCCAAGGTTCCTTCGGTGATGTCATACATTGGAATTCCTTCACACACAACAATGTTTATCTCGACTTGAGAGAATTATAATTCCCTCAAGTCGAGGTAAAAATTGTTGTGTGTCGTGACCTTGCTATAACGAGCCAGTGCTAAAGTAAAGAAAATACCGGACTAAACTAATACAAATTCAGAAATAAATTGATGTGGAATATCAAGACCGTACCAAGGACGATTAATAAATTATCCCAGGATTCTTCTTCTTCTTCGATTTTTATGGCACTGACTACAGTGTGTCTAGCGGCCGTTATCCCCCCCTAGGGGGGCATTTCTGAATTAGGTGTGGGGGTTGGTAGGATAGGAATTGAGTGTATAAGTTTTCAAGAGGCGGGAGGTATGTATGTTCACAGAGGAGATAGTACTATCTCCTCTGTGGTATGTTCAAATGGATTCGTTGATGGATTTGAGATAGTTGTGGAGCAAATAGGATGTTTTGGAGCTGGGAAAATCTTGGAGTTTATTTCTGTTGAAGGAGGTAATTTTCAGCTTTTTTAGAGATTTAACAAAAGATGTACGCTCATTTATATATTTCAAGCAGAATCAGAAGACGTGAGATAGACTTTCAGGTTGTCCACATTCGCAAAGTGGAGTATTGGAGAGGTTTTTTCTATGGAGATTTTGGTTGAGGTTGAAATGGTTGGATCTCATTCTGGTGATGGTAGTAATTTGTGGTCTGTCGATTTTAAGGTTTTGGAACCATGGAAGGTGCCATCCCCTATAGAAATTTTTAAAATAGTTTTTGTCTTTCCGAGCAGCTTGGAAACGGAAGATTTTGGTGGTTCTGGATTTCATACGTTGAGTAAAAAAGTCTTTAAAGTCAGTATGAGGGATGAGAGTGTTAAGGTGTTCTCCAGTTTTTATGGCATTTTTTGCATGCGAATCTACTATGTCATTTCCGAGAATTCCAGTATGTGAGGGAATCCAGACGAAAGTTATTTGTTTGCCTTCATTTGAGAGTGAGGACCAGAGTTCTAGAATTTGATAGATAATGTGGAAGGAGGTTTTTATCCCAGGATTGACAAATAATATAAAATAAAAGCAGGCCTAAACGGAAATCAACGGTGCTTCCCCCTAGTGGGGATATAATCAAATGTCATTACCGGACTTAAGGTCCGCATGGAGGGAATTTTTCTGAGCGTGTCTATTTTACGCCCTCCGACTGCACGGTGAAAGTGAGAAGCTTTATGACATTCTCCGAGTGAGACAGTGAAAATTTGAACCACGGAGGCAGAAACAGGCACAAGGAGAGGAGATTAGGGCTCGGGTAACGCTGAGATGGACATCATGGCTAGGAAAGATAAGATAATTCTAAGGCATGGCAAGAAATGATTGATTAGAGAGACTTTGGAAGGTGTGAATGGAAAATGACGTTGGGACACAGGACCAAAGGAGAACGAGGGGAAGAATGCAAATATATAATGAGAGATAATGAAGATAAAAATACTAATGTAAAATAATGTAGTGGAGAAATGGGAGAAAGGCTAGTGTAGGTGTAAAACTTAGGTAGCACCAAAGAAAATAAATTCTACTCATTGAAAAAGCCAAACGTATTGAAGTGAAAAAAACCGAATTATTTGTCGGGAGTGGCTGAGCAGTGGAAATAGTTGAACGATTTTTACTTGTAAAACAAGCTTCATAATGCACACTGGCTATCTCCAGTGGGTATCGGATATTGAGCCGTCAAACAATTATACAACCCATACGAAACACGATTGACAAGAGTGTGAACGACGCTGATCAGGCAAGGGAAATGCGAGAGAGTATTAGATGGAGAATAATTAGTATTGTTCCAAACTGAATTATCTTTTGAATCCAGTATAATCTGTAATGAAAATAAATTACAATAAAATTTTTATAAATAAATAAAATTGTTATCAACACAACAAGTTGTGATAAATTGTGACTATACTCACTTCATCATTCGCGCACGAGCTGCTGGCAGTGTGTCCGGGCTCTCATTAAAAATAAAGTGTCGTATTCCGAGTATATAATTCTCTAAATATGATGGCCAGTCAATCTGTTTAACGTCAAACATAAATGTTTGACTATCTTCGGCATCCAATTGCTCACCAAGTTTTCTGACATTATCATCCCCAAAATTCCACTGGTGAGTGGTAAAGTACTCGAGGACACTGGCGGCTTTGCTCAATTTAGCCTGTACACGCAGCATATTTGGCCTAAAGCCCTTCAATTGAGCAATAAAATCTAGAATGTGCGCTGGTATAATGTGCTGAAATATTCCAGATATATTATTAATCACCGAGTATCTATGACAGCGACCACCCGGATACCATACAGCATCATTGGCCGGATGTATTTGACTGTATTTGAGTGATGATTCGATAAATTGTTTCCAAGTGATTGGATTTTGTTGGCCAGTGCAGCAATTGTAGACTGTAATAGTGTCAGTACGATGGGTTGCTGTTTTCCATGCTGCGCATATCATAAGATTTATGACAATATCCACTGGTACTAAATCAGCAACCTTATTCTCATAGCCAAGTATTGTTCTGAAAAATCCTTTGCTAGCTGCAGCGATAATTCCAGTTGGACCATTCAAATTATCCACCTATCCAGCCACTGGCTCTCTGAACGATGACAATACGATTGACGGCCTGACAATAGCAACTGGAAGAGATCCACTCTTACCCTGCAACATTGTTTCTGCCAGTGCTTTTGTAAATGTGTATGTATTTGGCCGACTGTCAATCAATTTCGGTGTCAATTCCTCAATAAGTTTGTCATTCAGCAATCTTGTGCATGCAATCACCTTCTCTGGATCCTGAGGCGGTGGATAAATTAATTCTGATACATCCGTGCGATCGCAGTTGCAGTATGCAGTTGATACATGAATCAGAGCCTGAAACAAAAAAGTATGCTTGTTTATATAATTGTGTTTGTTCATTGTATAATTTGTGGAAAAAAATGTGGAAAACGATGATGCAATAAGTACACTATGTAGACGACATATGCTGATGGTTCATTCGTATTTCTCATAATCTACTACGCACCAAATTTTCTGAGCTATTGAGGTAATAAACAGTCGTACGTACCTCCAAACTGACTATACGATGGCAGAAATGAATCAGTCGCTCACAGCCAATCATATTAATTGTGACAGACATTTTGAGAGATTCATCAAACTTGACTGTAGCTGCTGAATGAAAAACTACCGACACATATCTCGTCAGGGTCTCCTGGTCAGGTGCAGATATTCCTAATTCCGGCTCTGTCAATTCACCCGCGATTGGTACAATTTTTGTCAGCTCGTGAGGACTGTCACGGTGTAATTCATTAAAAACCTAAAATTTATATACGAATTATATACATCCTAGTTTATAATTTTTTTTTTTCTTTTTGATGATGACTTACCGGTGTATTCAACAGCTCTTTTAACCTCTTCTCAACATTTTTACCTTTCTTCGGTCTAATTAATAAATAAATATTCTTTATTCCTTGACAGGATCTCAACAGCTTTTCCACCAGAACTTTACCCATAAATCCAGTACCACCAGTTATGAAAATTGATCTTCCTCTGTAGAAGTCTTTGACGGACGTGTGCTCTTCACCAGCCATCGTTGCCATTTCTTTAATCAACTGTCTTTTATATTTTTCTCCAAATGCTGCGAAGGTCATTCATCACAATAAATTTATACCTCACTCGTGTATTGTAGCTCAAATGACAAATCCAATTTATAAAAATTTAAATAATACAATGCGTAAGATGCAGTTTATAGGAAAATCCAAGCGTCCTCATGTGCGTAACTGAGTTGGGGCTCTATTCCGGTCCCTTATATCATCCGAGACAAACGCATACTCCGCCCCTTCCTCTCCCTTCATTTCACCGCATGCACCTACACATGAATTATGGATTCTTCGGCAAGGACTCTTACTCAAATTAAATAAATTCTTCCATCAAATCGATCAGAGTCACCAATTAATAAAAACTTGGGCAAATATGCCAAAACTTGAGGCAAGAAGATGGGAATTTTTTTTTTCTTCATTCACCAGATTCCAGATAATAACTTGATGATGACTGAGTTATTATCATCATTACGAGAATGAGAATCAGTATTTTTTCTGAATGAGAATCAATATGAAAAAAAAAAAAAATAATCAATATGACTTTCAAAATGCAGGGTTACAAACAGTAAATTGTCCCAAGTATTTTGTCCTAGAATTACATGTACAGCAAACATGCTATCAGTACATCAATATTGTATTTTTATACGAGAGAGCAAAAATCTAGTCCACTTGGATTTTTTTCTTTTGACGAGTCCTCGAGTAAAAAAAATTCGCACACTCACGAGAGAGTGCTATCGAAAAAAAAATAGATTGTTGGATATTTATAAAAATTATCGCAAGTGTGATGAATTAACAAAGGCATTTATCTATCATAAAGGAATGCAAGTAACATTAACATCAAGGCTTCAACATCAAGAAAACAGAGTGTTTGCTCATTCAGTTTGAATCAGAGTATTGGGATTATGGATAAAATAGAATAATAAGTTCAGTGAATTGATTTAGCTTGAACTCTTTATTGAGTCACACTTATACCGGTCCACCCAAAATTTTATCTTTTCGATTCTTTCTCATTTGATCTCTTAATAATCGAGGGGCCATTTATTTGGAATCCAGTGACACAGTGATTGTTGATTTCAGGGTGATTTCGATGATTTCATGCAATCATCTATTTCATGTGATTCCATGGAATTTTTTGGTGATTTCACGATTTCTTTTCGATTTCATGAAACCATGAGGGTGAAGCGATGAAAATCAACAATGAATGATTATCAATCTCAGATTGAAATATCAATTTTTATTAAACATAATCACCGAAACAAAAAAATTCTTGAATCAGGCATATTATATGCTTGATTTGAGCATAAATAATATTCTCAAATCAGGAATATCTATATGCTTGAATCGAGCATATTTTATTCTCAATTCGGGAATAATATTCTCAATTCAAGAATAATATTCTCAATTTAGGCATATAATATTCCCAAATCGAGAATATTTGTATGCCGGAATCGGGCATATTTTATTCTCAATTCGGGAATAATATTCCCAATTCAGGCATACAATATACCTGATTTAAGAATATTATTCTTGAACTGAGAATATTATTCCCGAATTAAGAATAAAATATGCCCGATTCCGGCATATAAATATTTTTGATTTAGGAATATTATTCCTGAATTGAGAATATTATTCTTGAATTGAGAATAAAATATGCCCGATTCCGGCATATAAATATTCTTGATTTGAGAATAATATTCTCAAATTGAGAATAATATTCCCAATTTAGACATAATATTCCTGATTTGAGAATATTATTTATGCTCAAGTCAAGCATATAATATGCCTGAGTCAAGAATTTTTTTTTCCGTGATATTCTCATATATTATTTTTTTTGTTCGCTGATTGTCTTATTAAGGTTAAATACGAAAATGCTGTATTCAGTGTCTGGAAAAAACAAAAATTTGATCAGATGATATTTTTAACAATGTTAATCTATGAAGTATCCACACTCACCGAATTAAATACTCTCAGAGTGACTGGAAAGAAACCAGCACTAGTCAAATGAGACGGTATTTTTGTCCTTACGAGTATCATCATGAGGTCTCTTGCCAATGCTTTACCTCTTCTCGATGAATTATGAGAGTACCATCTTGCTCTGTAAGCACCCTCCGCAACATCGATACTAGCATCAGTCACATTGCCACATGTTTTGGCAAATGAGAATAATTGAATCATACAACCTCCCAAGTAGATGACAAATTTGATTCGTCGAATTATTGGATTTCCAGGCTTGAGAAAAGCAAATAACAGTAATAATTGGTATTGACTGTATGTATTATCGATGACTACAATAATTGATGATTGTGTTGTATATCAAGAATGGGTGAATCTGACGAAAAATTCAATGACTTACAGTTTATTTTATTTTTATTTATTTTAAATACGTGCCCGTGTGGGCTTACATTTATAAACGACACTCATTGTGCACGGGGGGTGGGGGGCAAGTGATGAATACATCAATTGATAGAAGACATGTTGAGAAACAAGAATTTGAAAAAACTCAAATGATTATATTTTCTATGACAATTGTTTCTTATTGTTAGACTCTCATGAGGTAATTTTCATGTTTAAAGAGAGTTGAAAAATCATGATAGCTGAGTTGTTGATGATTCAATGAACATGAGAATTGTTCAATCAATTACCAGGATTAGCTGATAGCCAACGAGACAGATGATGAGACTGAAGGTTACCACTTGGACTAAATTTATAATAGTGTAAATATCATCAAGTTGTTTTATCAAATCCATCAAGAATTCATGACGTTTTACGCATTCTCGAAACTCATTAGTGATGGAAGTGGTGAGAAAACTGTTGTCATCATTTTTTTCATCAACTCCATCAATATTATTGGTGACCAGTTCATTATCAGCAATCTTGTACAGATTGGCCAATCTCATTTGTAATATGTTGAATTGTCCAGCGATATATATATTCACAAGAGCTAGATAATTGTCATAAGCCAGCCACAGAATTGCTGCGTAATAAATGAAGCAGAACTAGAAATTGATTAGAATTGAAGAGCAATTTTTGGTAATACTGAGGTCAATTAAACTTGATTATCATCAATAAAAATAAATTTCAATCATAATTGTGCTTTATCTATTGAATTACCTGAATGAAGAAGAAAATTTGAAAATTGGGGGTTTCAAAAATGGGCAAATTGAAATGGACTGGCAGGGGAAAACGACGTTCATGAACATCAGTCAAATTGTGATTCAGAAAATTGACTGAAAATAATCATTAAATGATGAAATCAACACATTTATATACTGCATAGAAAAGACAAATATAGGTACTTACAAATAATCGGCTCAATAATGTAGGCAAGCGATGAACTTTGAGCCAATACTGAGAAAATTGTCAGATAAAATAATGTATCTTTTTCGCACTGTTTCATTATTTTTTTCTCATACTCCGTTGTAGCATTTCCCCACAATGTATCACGTGTCAATTGTAAAAAAGCTGGAAACTGGGGTTTCAGTGCAATTACAAAAAATTTTGCTAATACAAAGCCATTAGTCAAGACATTGATCATGGCGTAACACATGTCCTAAATGAAAAAAAAAAAAAATTAATTCATCAAATATACTGAATTTGTAATAAAATTACTAACGCTTAAATCAACTTACATTGAAAGTTCCATGAAAATAATTGAAGTATAAATCACCTACGGTAACAGGTATAGCAAATACCACAACGATAAATGCCCACCATCGGAGTATTCTTAAAACATCTTGGGCTGGATCTGATGGTACTGAAAATCCAGTACAACGTAGGAAAAAATATATCCACTCTATTGTGCCATCTTCTTTTTTTCCTATTTTCAACATGATGCTCTTGTGGACAAGAAAAATATCACTGATGTACAGATTTTCCACTTTTCCTTTTATTCACTTAAAAATGAATTTTCTATTGTCATCAGCACGATTCAATAATATGTGAATAATACATCAACTGTATGATTTTATTTTTTTACCCGTCTCATCCTAATTTTTACACTCATTTCACAATTATAATGTCTAGAGGGATAGAAATTTCGAAGATATATGAGGACTTTGCTCACCACGAGACAAGCATGATGAATAAGAAAGAAAAAAAATCGAAATAACTCAACCATCCCCTCCTCCAATCTCTCCTGTCATTTCATGTCTTTCATAATGAGTGCAATTCGAGTTGACACTTTCTTCCCTGTTATTTATTATCGATTGCCGTTTAACGGTGACGTTCTTCCTCTTGCGTGACACTCGATGAGTGGAGGGACATTGATTTAGGTAATTTTCCAAGACGTTTATGTTAAGAATAATTCAATGAAAATTATGGATTCAAAATCAAATCGACGAGTGCCAGAGAGTACCAGAGGCATTCATTTGGTCTTTGTGATCAGTATTTAGACTTCTGACGATTACTAGACTTGAAGTTTAATTCATTGGGTTTATTCAAATGCCCCATTAGATTGTGATTATAATATGTATTCTGAAAGTCAATTCAGTATTCTTAAAAATGAAAAGTTCCAAGTGTCGAGAGAATGAGTGACAAAATCAATATGACAGTGCTTGGAATCATTGGACCAGGAATTTATGAAGTAATCTTAATATGTTAAAAGTAGTTTAATCATGCCTCACTCTTATCAAAAATCGTTGTGTCATTATTTGCGGCCAATTCCCTGGAACCCATGGAATCGTGGGTGGATAATTTTATGTGTCAGCACGTACCGTAGGAAAATATTTTATGCAGGTGAGATGCCTCAAGGGCTTCCGGTTATGCTTCTCATCTCATTCAGTATTCTAGTTTACAAACTGATTTTTATTGATTGTCACATCTAATATTTGATAGTATCCTTGATTTTCTCAACAAGGTCACTAATTGATGATGATGATGATATTATTATCTTTATATAACAAAGGTCAAGATGTACAATAATCCAAATCCCGCGCATCCCATCCAGATTGAACACCAGACCACGGTCATGGTCCTCTCTGACCTAATGAATTGCTTTTCCGCAAATGCGAGGAGACGTTTTCGCAGTGTACTAAGAGGAGGGGGCCATCTACTCTGGAAAATGTATGAAAAATCCGAGGGAAATCTGAAACTTTTATCAATTAAAATTCTCAGATTTTTCACACTATTCATTCTTATCACTCAATCCAAATTTAAACCACGATTAAAACCAGTAATTTCCTGAGCAACTGATGCCCTTTTGATGGTGAGTGCACCCAGAATCTGTACCTCTACCACTTAAAAATTTTGTCATTGAATATTTTTATATTTTATTCAATAGATTCTTCACTGTTTCTCATTAACGTCAAGTATGAGAATGCTGTGCTGAGCATCTGAGAATACAAATTTCAGTCCATAAATTTCAATTGTTGAATGAATATATTACTGATACTCACTGATTTAAATGTATCGAGAGTAACTGGAAAAAATCCATAAGCAGTCAATCGACATGGGCGTTGTGCTCTCATAATCATCATTCGTAAATCACGAACAATAGCTCGACCTTCTTTACGATATATTTGAGCATTCCACTTTGACTGCCAAGGCCCTTCACCAACGTCTAGACTTGCCAGGGTCAAGTTGTTGCATGTGAAGGCGAATGTGAAAAGTTGCGTCAAACATCCTGCAAAGTATACGATGAAGAGGATACGTCGTATTGTTGAATTGCCTGGCTGAAACCGTCAATAATTGGATCAGTACAATCTGAAAATGGATTAAAATCGATAAATCAGTGATTTGATATCCAATAAAAAGGATATTGTAATACCAGAATAAGTTGATATCCAACCAAGCAAATAAGAAAACTAAATACAAGTACTTGAAGAAGATTTATAAATGAGTAGATGTCTTCTACTTGATCAACAAGTTCAATCAGTATCTGATGCTGCTTAACACACTGTTTGAATTCATAAGCAATTATTCTCATTCCTCTGCTTTTTGCTACACACCATCTACCAATTCCCTTGTTTCCATTGTCTCTTTTCAAATTTGCATGACTAATATCAAAAAGTGTTTCAAGTCTATTCTTCAGAATCTTGAATTGTCCAGTGATGAATATGTTGATGAGAGCAAGGTAATTGTCGAAGCAGAAGTAGCAGATGGATGTGTGGTAGGAACTTAATACCTGTCGTAAAGTCGTAAAGTTGCAATTGAATCATCATTTTCTGTTATAATTCTATCGATATTCACCTGTATGACAAATGCTATTTCGAACCAGGGGGACATATAAATTGGCAGATCCACCCAAAATGTGAATGGAAAAACTCTATCAGTCTCATTTCTCCCTACATTAACTGATAATTTAATGAGCAATTAGATAAACTTTAGGAATTAATCATTAATTATTATATATTTTATAAACTCACGGAGTATTGGCTGCACCGTATAACACAAACTGACACTCTGTGCAAGAAAAGTAAATAAAATAATAAAATACATGGCTTGTCTCTCACACTGCTTGATAACATCCTTTCCAAATTCCGTATGATGCCTAGTCCACAGTATTTCTCTTGTGTATCTCATAAGATTCAAGTACTTTTTTCTCTTTACCATGAAAACAGTAAATTTAGATTGAACGATAAAGCATGTTCCAAATCCAATGAACGAATAAACAAATTCCTAGGGTAAAAAAATTATATTTTTGTCAGACTGAGATATTCAATATCAACAAGAATAATTATAACTCACATAGAATGAACCCCAGCAGTTGTAAATATCCATTGCAGTAACACAACATGCAAATGCTAGTGCAATTGTGGAATAAGTCACCACGACATCAACTACTATCTTTTCACAACGAGTAGTTGGAATGGTGAAACCAGCTGCGCTGAGAAAAAATTTTGTCAGACGTATTGGTAAAGCCTCCACTGTGCTGGATACCATGATGCTGAATGAAATATTCTCTCCATCAATTCAATTGATTCTATGTATTCATGTGAAGAATATCCTCATATAACAGAGTTTGAACAAAGTGACTGAATACAAAAGGGAATATTGTTCGGCCTCTTTCGATACCCAATATTCCGTGTTCCGTGATTGACAGAAATAAAGAGAATACATTCGTCGGTGGTATAACCCCCTGTGCAATATACTTCATGTCTGCAGTGGAAAGTGACTGACAAGCGGAGCGTAAAATTATTCCCCTTCTCGGAAGGGTGTAACAGTAATGATCCATAAATATTGTATGTGACAGCTGATCCCTTCGAAAGCCACTTCTTTTTTCTTTTTTTTTTCATGGACAGACACAATGTCACCACCACTACAATAGCTATCGTTCTAGTCTCAGTGGGAATGGTCAACTTATGAAATTAAAAATTGTCATGAGGGACTAGGTACAATTGGAGGTTTTCAAGGAGCTTGACCAATTATATGAACGGTAAGTAGGAGCAATTGCAGCAATAGGTATAAAAAATGGAGTCATGCGTCACATAACATTCATTATATCTTTTTATTTGAAGAAAATTGGCAAATTATAACTCATTTATGTTGTTTGACTTTCAATTAATTTAAACTTTGTCTGATCAGAGTCAAGAACGAGAATGCTCTGTTGCAAATCTGCAATGAGAAAATTTGATTACAATGACTTCAAGCTCCAGATTGGAGTATAAGTGGTCTTCATACTATTATTTTTTTCTTTGGGAAATCACTAGATTTCAACAATTTCATCACGTAATGGTGTCATGATTTCAGGAGTGACTCAAACCCCTTGATGGCATCAGAAGAATCGGAATTGATGGATGATACTTACCGATGTGAATGTCATCAGAGTGACAGGTGCAAAGCTTCCAACAGTCAAAGTGCTAGCTTTCTGTGATCTCATGATGGCATACTGTAAATCCTTCATCAGAGCATTTCTTTCTCCAGCATTTGATTTAATAGCAAACCATCGTACATCATAGGTGGCATCAAATATTGCTAAACTTGCTTCTGTTAAATCATTGCATGTAAGTGTGAAAAAGTATAATTGAGTTACACTGCCACCAACGTATGCACAGTAGTGGATTCGAGCAAGTGTTTCACCAACGGTCTTGAGTGTCGCAAAATGATGAACAGATAACTATCATTAGGATGTTAATTCAATTTTAATATATTAAGAATTCTCAATCTGAATAATTTTACCGTCATAAGTTGAAACAACTCCAGACATATTAAAAAAGTAAGAATAATAACAATTCCGAGGATAACATCACTATAGAGTTCATTCAAATCATCTGTAAAAAGGGTCAACTGCTGATGCTTCTCAATACACTTAACGAAACGTGTCCGATTATATTTATTATTATCATCGTAATCAGAAATATTCCGAAACTTCTTCTGTAGTATGAGAAATTGTCCAACGAAAGTGATATTGATAAGGCACAAAAAATTATCAAAACAGAAATAGCAAACGCAGGTATGATAGCTTGTAAATATCTGTAAATGGTCGAAATTTATTTATTTATTTTTTTCATCCACTGATCATATACATATCATATATATTCATACCTCAAAAATATACAAGATCTGGTACCATGGTGTTAGGCTAACAGGAAAGTCAATCCGAAGATTAAAAGGCAGAATTCTATCGCTTTCATTCTGACCGTAATTTGCTGTAATGAATTATCAACAGTGACTATCTGTAAATGTTCTCATCATTATCATAATTTTGATGATTAATAGCAATAATTACTTGCCTACCAAAGGCTTGATGTAATAAATTATGATTGTCAAGTGGCAAATAATTATAGCAAATATAATTATACCAGCACATCTCGTCATACATTTATTCATTATTTCAGCATCGTAATCATCTTAATTACAAAACCAAAAGTTTTTTTTTGCATGATTAATCAGATTTAAAAACTTTTTACGTTTTGTTCAAAATACTAAAAGTTTGCACATGCCAAATCCTATTGTAACGAGATTGAGCCCACAGTAGGAGAATTTCTACAAAATAGAAGTTAATAAATGTATGAGTAATGAATAAGAATGATACACTAACAAAATAATCGGGAAATATTCAATAATTATCAAGATCTTGCGGTATTATTGATTAAAATTGTTGTAAAATAATCCGTATTATACCACATATACAATTGACGGAAAATGGCAAAATTTGTCTAACCGAAAAATTCAACTCCGAGTGATATTGATTATCATTCGATAATTTCGCTACTCAATACATTTTTTACTCTAACAATCATACTAGAAAAAAAGATATTCATATCTCATCGGTTAAAGTCCCGCCAGCTCGAGTCCACATAAGATCTTACAATACGAATGAATTCATAACTCACATCTAAATCCCCGTAGCAGTGACAAAGATCATTAAAAGTCACGCAAAATGCAAATACCATTACACCAATTGAATATGTGGTAATTCCATCCATAATTTTTCTTCCCAATTCCATGTCTTCGGCCCAAAAACCACAACATCGTATGAAGAAAGCCGTCAATTTTACCGCAAAAGAATCACCCGGTGGCGATGCCATAGAGTCTAGACGATGCAATTTGCCTGACACCAGAAACGTGAGTGACATCTCTGGCTCCAGTGAATTTTTTTTTCCACAAAGTAATACCTCGCGTGATCGCGTGATCGTGCCATTCATCATTAAATTTTCATCCCCACCAATTCCGTATCGATTTCACCATGAGTTTTCTCCCTGCTCTCTTCGGACAAGCGAGGTAAGGAAAATCAGTCTTCTCCACAATGTTGAGAAACTACATTGTATACTCGCAGTGAGTATAACGATCGCCCTCATTTCTAAATAAATTATTCAGAAAACAGTTTCGTTTATCTCTAAAATTGATTTTTCTTCTTTCCAGTCATCTTTCCATTTTATTCTTGGAAATTGAAAGGCAAGTTTAGTGAATTAGAATGTTAACAATATACTTTCAAGAAAAATGTGAAATAAAAGTAATTGGTAATATCTAATTGATCCAGCTATTTTTCTCCAAAAAGTGAGTTATCAAATATTTAATAACTCTGTAAGTAAAAATACCATTTACAATAATCATTAACTATCCATCAACTATCTCTCCAAACACTACTCTAATTAATAAAATAACATCAGTCAGCCGTCACTGTACTACTTTGCTTAATCAGCGTTAGATATGAAAAAGCAGTTGTGAGTACCTGTGAATAAATTAATTGATGAGTTATTAATTAATATTGCATCTTTAAATTTTTATTCACCGATTTCAATGTGTCCAGCGTAACGGGAAAAAATCCAGCTCCTGTCAGTCCACATGGACGCTGAGATCTCATGATCACTATTATAAAATCCTTTGTCAATGATCGAGATTTTTTGGAATCATTCTTCTTGTACCATTTGGAGTTGTATGGCCCTTCACCGACGTCAACACTGGCCAAGGAAACATTGTGACATGTGAATGCAAAGGAGAGTAATTGTGATAAGCATCCTCCCATGTACATTGCAAACTTTATACGTCTTATTCGAATATTTCCAGGCTTGAAAAACAATTAATTATTATTGATCATTAATCGAAGGATAAGAAATGTTGAACAACAATGAATGATTATATACAAGCTGTCCCAGAATGACTGTTGGATGTTTCAGAGGACGAAAGAGGATTAATAAGGTAATGAACAATGTAGTTAACCAATCAGGGAAGAAGTAGGCAGGTCTTGCACTGCAAGTTCCACCCTATCTTCATGAAAAAGTAGGTCTGCGTTGCTCGATTCGATTGATTTATCAATTCAATCAAGAGACTCGGATGCAGTAATTCCAAATGAATTGATAAATCAATTGAATTGAGCAGAGATACTAATTTTCTTTTGGAAGATTGGGAGAGGCTTCCAATGCAAGTCCCGCCTATCGCCTCTACGATTAGTTAACTTCATTAATTGAATACTTATCAACCAATGTTTTGAATTCAACCCTAATGATCATTTTGCACCCTTACCATTATTAGTTGATAACCAGTTGCACATATGATGAGGCTATATATGAGAACTGATGCTAAATTTATGAATGTGTACAGACTCTCGACTTCGCTCACGATCCAAATCAGAAACTGATGACGTCTAACGCAATTTTTGAATTCTCGAGCAATAACTTTCAGATCAATGTCCAATTCACCATGAGTTTTCTTTCTGACCCCATTATTAATAACAATAGAATCAATTCTGCTTTTATTGTACACAAGTTCCAATCTATTTTTGAGTATTGTGAATTGTCCTGTAATGAAAATATTCACAACTGCGAGATAATTGTCGAAGCAACAGTACAGAATACTTCCGTGAAAAGACATCACCACCTGTGACATATTGATAAGTAGGAAAAACTCCAATAACTCGTAATAATTTCTATAATAATGAGGAAAAATACCTGAGCGAAAAATAAAATTTGAAAATTTGGGGTTTCATAAATAGGCAGATCAAACCAAATTTTAAAAGGGAATCTACGTTCATGCACATCGGTGCTATTATTTTGTATATTAACTAAAAAAATTATTTTTATATTTTTCATTGTGACTGATAGATAGCAATTACTTTGGATAATGTTAATCCACTCACACAGCATGGGTTCAACAATATAAAGAATTCCAGTAGAATTAGCAAAAAGTGCAAAAAAAATAACAAAAAACATTGCCTGATTTTCACACTTTTTCAACACTTGTTTCTCATATTCTGTCTCTGAATTTCCCCACAATGAATCACGGGCAACTCGTAGAAGACTCTCATAGTGATTTCGTTGTATCAGAAATGCAAAAAATTTTATATCGATGATCATAACAGTCAATATATTGATTCCTGCATACATCACCTCCTGATAAAAAAACACTGTGAATAAATAAATATCAGCAATAATGATTTATAAAAATAATAATTCATCAATAAATTACATTGAAAGACCCCCAGACGAAATACAAATCGCAATAGATAATAGTAATACCCAATACTACCGCGGTAAATGCATAGCCCAACCACAGATTGAGTATTCTTCTTTGATTTTTAGTTTCTGAAACACCAAAGCCAACAACGGATAAAAAAAAATACGTGAATTTCACTGACAGAGCCTCCCTCCGTTCAGACGTCATGTCAAGCAGATTTTCTGATTTTTCTCTGATGTAATCGAAAATTAATTCTTCATTAGCATCAGCACGAAACAACAATACATGAATAAAGAATTGTATACATGGATTAACTTATTTCAGAATCTCATCCTCTTTTTCACACTCAGACTTATGTGTTTCACAATCACAACTTCTTGACAATTTTTTGCTCAACACGAGACAAGCTTGACGATGTCTGAAAGAGGCATTGATAAATAAGAAAGAAGAAAAATCCAAGTAACTCAACCATCCCCTCCTTCATTCACTCCTGTCATTCCATGTCTTGTAATGAGTGTCATTTCATGTCTTTCATAATAAGTGCAATTCGAGTTGACACTTTTTTTCTCCGTAATATGTCATCGATTGTCTCTTCACGACGAAGTTCTTTCTCTTACGTGACACACGGTAGGTGGGGAGAAATATATTGATTTCAGGAGATTTCCAAGAAGTTTGAATGGTAAGCAGAAGCATTCGAAATCAGCTCAATTCTAGAGGAAATAGACTGAAAAATTCGAGTCCAGAATCACGTAAATTTTATTACATCTTGTTATTTAAGGAAGATTGGTGAATTATAACCCTGATTCATGTATTTCAACTAATTCAAACTTTATCTCATCAAAGTCAAGAATGAGAATGCTCTGTTGCAAATCTGCAAAGATAATTATTATTGATATTTGTTTTGTCTAAGGGATTATTCACTTCATGATTGAGTAACACCATGATTTCAAGAAAATTTGATTACAATGACTTCAAACTCCAGATTGGAGTATAAGTGGTCTTCATAGTATTATTTTTTATCTTTGGGCATTTGTTCGACTTGGACTAATGTCCAGATTGGAAATCACTAGATTTCAACTATTTCATCATGTAATAGTGCCACGATTTCAGGAGTGACTCATATCCCTTGATGCTAGTAAAAAAATCGGGATTGATGGATGATACTTACTGCTGTGAATGTCATCAGAGTGACAGGTGCAAAGCTTCCAACGGTCAAATTGCTAGCTCTCTGTGATCTCATGATGACATACTGTAAATCCTTTATCAGAGCATTTCTTTCTTCAGCACTTGATATAATAGCAAACCATCGTACATTATAGGCGGCATCAAATATTGCTAAACTTGCTTCTGTTAAATCATTGCATGTGAGTGTGAAAAATATAGTTGAGTTACACTTCCACCAGCGTATACGCAGTAGTGAATTCGAGCAAGTGTTTCACCAACGGTCTTTAATGTCGCAAAAATTAACAGATAGAGATAATTATCATTAGGATGTTGATTCAATTTTGATGTATTAAGAATTCTCAATGTAAATAATTTTACCGTCATCAGTTGATACATCTCTAGACATATCAAGAAACTTAGAAGAACAACAACTCCGAAGATAACATCACTATAGAGTTCATTCAAATCATCTGTAAAAAGGATTAACTGCTGATGCTTCTCAACACACTTAACGAAGCGTGCCCGATTATATTTATTATTATCATCGTAATCATAAATATTCCGAAACTCCTTCTGTAGTATGAGAAATTGTCCAACGAGAGTCATATTGATGAGGCACAAAAAATTATCAAAGCAGAAATAGCAAATGCAGCAATGATAGCCTGAGAACATCTGTGATCGTCCACTGATCGTATATATTTTATTAATTGTCATTTATACCTCGATAATATACAAAATCTCGTACCATGGTGTTAGCGTGACAGGAAAGTCAGTCCAAAGTTGAAAAGGTAAAATACTATCGCTCTCATTTTGACCGTGATTTGCTATAATGAATTATCAACAGTGACTATTTGTCAATCTTCCCATCATTATCAAAATTTTGATGATTAATAGCAATAATTACTTGCCTATCAACGGCTTGATGAAATAAATTATGATTGTCAAGTGACACATATATACTGCAAATATAATAATACCAGCGCATCTTGTCATACATTTATTTATTATTTCAGCATCGTAATCATCATAATCACAAAACCAAAAGTGTTTTTTGCATGATAAATTAGATCAAGAAACTTTTTACGTTTCGTTGAAAATGCAACAAGTTTATACAGACCAAATCCTACTGTAACAACATTGAGACTGCAATAGGTGAATTTCTACAAAATAGTTGACCAATTTATGACTGATAAATAAATGAAAATAAAAGAATTTATTACTGATATATTTCTCTCAACGAAACAATCGGAAAATAATAATAATTAATAATAATAATAATAATAATCTAATAATTTTCAAGATCTTGTCATATTATTAATAAAAATTATTGCATCGTTATCCATATTACACTATTGAATTTTTTTACTCTAATAATCATGAAAGTGAGATAATATTACTCAACTCAAAGTTGCAAATGGCAAGAGCTTACTCTTTGGGTTTGGGTTCCAGATCGTAGAATAGAATTCGATGATTCCCAAAGGCTAAACTCTCGCCAGCTCTCTGACTCTCTATGTCAGCTATCTTCCTATATACGAGTTGATTCATGACTCACATTGAAATCACCGTAGCAATAATAAAGATCATTCATAGTCACACAAAATGCGAATAAAAGTGCAATAATTGAATACGTAAAAATTCCATCCATAATTCTTCTTCCCAATTCCATGTCTTCGGCCCAAAAACCACAACATCGTATGAAGAAAGCCGTCAATTTTACCGCAAAAGAATCACCCGGTGGCGATGCCATAGAGTCTAGACGATGCAATTTGCCTGGCACCAGATACGTAAGTGACACCTCTGGCTCCAGTGAATTTTTTTTTCCACAAAGTAATACCTCGCATGATCGCGTGATCGTGCCATTCATCATTAAATTTTCATCCCTACCAATTCCGTATCGATTTCACCATGAGTTTTCTCCCTGCTCTCTTCGGACAAGCGAGGTAAGGAGAATCAGTCTTCCATAAAATGTTGAGAAACTACATTGTACTCGCAGTGAGTAACGATCGCCCTCATCTCTAAATAAATTATTCAGAAAATAACATTCTTTTTAGGAAATCAAAGAAAAGTTCAGTGAATTAGAATGTTAACAACATACTTTCAAGAGGACAGGGAAATAAAAATAATTGGAAATATTCCAAATTGATCCAGCTATTTTTCTCCAAAAGTGAGTTATCAAATCACTCTGTAAGTAAAATACCATCTACAATAATCATTTTCTCTATTCATTATCGTCAGAGAGACACAATGTCACTCTCAGTACAATATGACTATATAGTTATTGTTCAAGTCTCAGTGGGAATAGTCAACTTATGAAATTCAAAATTGTCATGAAGGACTAGGTTCAATGGGAGATTTTCAACAAGTTTGATCATTGATATGAACGGTAAGCAGGAGCAATTGGAAACTGCCAGGCTCTGAGTGGAATAAGTAGAAAAAATGGAGTCATGTGGCACATAACATTTATTATATCTTTTTATTTGAGGAAAATTGGCAAATTGTAACTCATTCATGGACTTTGGATTTCAATTAATCTAAACTCTATCTAATCAGAATCAAAAACGAGAATGCTCTGTTGCAAATCTGCAAAGATAATTTTCGTGCGCCGAACCCGAAAAACGGCGTTTTTCGAGTTCGGCACGCGAAAAATAATATTCAAGCCTCGTTATAAAACGCATATCACCCTCCCCCACGTGCTTGCCATCCTCGCCTTCGGCTCGGACGGCAATCTTGCACGTGGGAGAGGATGATCTGTTTTTCATGACTCGAGCGTGAAATGTACTATATTATTGATATTTATTTTTGCCAAGGGGTTATTTCATGAAAATCATGATAACCATGGTGCTGTTGTTATTGTTGACGTTGATGATGGCGATGATAATGATGATATCTCAGTGGATATCGGATATTGAGCCGTCAAACAATCAAAACCTAAAATTTATGTACGAATTATATACATCCTAGTTTATCAATTTTGTTTTCTTCTTGATGATGACTTACCGGTGTATTCAACAGCTCTTCTAACCTGTTCTGAACATTTTTACTCTTCTTCGGTCTAATTAATGAATAAACATTCTTTATTCTTTGACAGGATCTCAACAGCTTTTCCACCAGAACTTTACCCATAAATCCAGTGCCACCAGTTATGAAAATTGATCTTCCTCGGTAGAAGTCTTTGACGGACGTGTACTCTTCATCAGCCATCGTTGCCATTTCTTTAATCAACTCTCTTTCATATTTCTCTTCAAATGCCTTCCAGAATGTTTTTCTTCTTCCCTTTTTTTTTCAGGTACGAACTTTTGATTATTGCTCAGAATTGAAAAAAAAATGCGAGTAAGCTGAGTGTAATAAGTGCTTTTGAGAGAATGTGAAGAACACAAATGGAATTTTAAATACGAAGACTCGGTTTACCTGAGTGGAAATCTATCCTGGCTGGCCGTATTCATGATCAGGACCGGATCCGACTTCAGAAGGGATAGCCTTAATAATGTATCCCCTATCCGGGTATGATCCGAGCCGGAATTGAGCGCACTGGTATATACGTTGGTTGATATTTGAAGATATTACAATCACTGGTTATTCTCAATTCACCAAGAGAATATATGGATCTAGCAACATTCATGGATCAGGTGGGCAAAACGGACCCCTAGGGCAAAACGGACCACATGATTTATTTTTTACTTGATTCGGCTATAAAAGATATTTCTGAATTAAGCAAATTGATATATATTGGTCAAACAGTCTAGAGTGGAGGGTGGAAGGTCAATATGATGCCGTCGAGACTAAACTAAAAAAAAAATTCTGATTCAGGTAGAATTTTTTGACCTGGCTACTTTCTACCTGAATCAAGTAGATTCTCGACATATTTCAGGTCAATGCATGCGGCCTGAATCAAGTTGAAAAAAAAAATTTTAAATCTAATTAACGACTCAAATTAGGTAGAGGTCAACTTGAATCAGGTAGAGTTCGACTTGATTCAGGTAGAATTCGACTTGAATCAGGTCGAAAAACAGACTGACGTATTTCTACGTGAATTAATCCGATGAATTAGCCTCAACTACTTGACTCGACCTTTAAGCCTCCACCTTAGACCGTTTGACCCATATATATGAATTAACTTGATTCGGGAATTTATTTTATAGCCGAATCGAGTAAAAGAAAAAAGGAAAAAAAATCACACGGTCCCTTTTGCTCTAGGGGTTCATTTTGCCTTACGGTCCGTCTTCCCCGACTCTACCCTATAATAAACACTGCTGCGAAGGTCATTGATCACAATAAATTCTTACCTCACTCGTATATTGTAGCTCAAATGACAAATCTAATTTATAAAAATTTAAACAATAGAATACGTAAGATGCAGTTTATAGAAAAATCCAAGCGTCCTCATGCGCCTACATAGCCGACAAAGTGAAGTAACTGAGCTGGGGGCCTATTCTCGAAATATTTCCGTGCGCGGAATCAACTCCGTTGACGGAACGGTCATATGATTTCTATACGCGATTGGTCTACGGAACCACTTCCGTGCATGGAAATATTTCGAGAATAGGCCTCCTGGGGTCCTATTCCGGTCCCTTATATTATCCGAGACAAACGGATACTCCGCCCCTCCCTCACCGTTCATTTCACTGCATCAACCTACACGTGAATCGAACACTTATTATGAATTCTTCGGCAAGGAATCTTAATCAAATTAAATCAATTCTTCCATCAAATCAATCAGAGTCGTCAATTAATAAAAACTTGAGGCAAGAAAATGACAATTTTTTTTTCTTCATTCACCAGATTCCAGATAATAACTTGATGATGATATAATCATCATTACAAGAATGAGAATCAGTATTTTTTCTGAGTGAGAATCAATATGACTTTCAAATTGCAGGTTTACAAACAGTAAATTTTCCCAAGTATTTTGTTCTAGAATTACATGCAGAGCAAACATGCTATCAGTACATCAATATTGTATTTTTATACGAGAGAGCAAAAATCTTGGCCACTTGGATTTTTTTCTTTTAACGAGTCCTCGAGACAATAAGTGCATTATAAAATCATGCAGTAAAAAAAATTCGCACACTCACGAGGAAGTGCTTTCGGAAAAAAATGGATTGTTGGATATTTATAAAAATTATCATTGTATGGAAAAGACGAAATTTTGAATTGACCGGTTTCGGGGGTGAGCCATTCTCCAGTCAAAAGGGCCAATTTTGACATTTTCTGTAATTCAACTCTTTTCTACTTTTCTCCGCGAGTTCTGAGTAGCCGGGCAGCTATTTTGAAGATATCAAACGAGAACGAATCAAAAAGACGAAATTTTGAATTGGCCGGTTTCGGGGGTGAGCCATTCTCCAGTCAAAATGGCCAATTTTGACATTTTCTCTAATTCAACTCTTTTCTTTTTCTTTCCGCGAGTTCTGAGTAGCCGGGCAGCTATTTTGAAGATATAAAACGAGAAAGAATCGAAAAGACAAAATTTTGGGTGGGCCGGTTTCGGGGGTGAGCCATTCTCCAGTCAAAAGGGCCAATTTTGACATTTTCTGTAATTCAACTCTTTTCTACTTTTCTCCGCGAGTTCTGAGTAGCCAGGCAGCTATTTTGAAGATATCAAACGAAAAAGAATCGAAAAGACAAAATTTTTGATGAGTCGAAATTTGAGGTGAACTATTCTTTAATCAAAATGGCCAATTTCGAAAAATTATCTATGTTAACTATTTTGCAGTGTTCCTTGTGAGGTCTGAGTATTCAGGCAGTAAGTATCAAAAAATAACAAGCTTTCATATTCGAAATGTCAAGAAATGATAGAAAGTGTATGATTATGCAGAAAATGTATAATTGTTGTGCGCTACAATGCTCACTGGAAGGTAGTCGCGCGCGTTAGCGCGCATGATGCCCTAGTTATCATAATGAAATGAATGCCAAAAGCATTTTCGTTTCCATAAATTTTAATTTATCAATCAATTGGATTTTTATTTGTCAAACAAGACAAAAAACATTCATTTCATAATCTTTTATTCCTCAGATACCTACAGTGATAGAGTTGGAACGTCATAGAATAATTTTCAAATATTCACATCTGCGCACTATTTCACTTGAATCGAACAACGATTACTCCGTCGACTACGTGACTCCTCTTATTCATACCGAGTATTCATCATCTTCATCCATTTGAGGATCAAACATCTGGTAATCTCTGGCTAAAAGCGCTCCATAATGTCAGATAAGGTGAAAAAGATTGATCAACTACGACACCACAAACATACTGATCCCTTCGTAATATTACAGGTGAAGAATTTAAGATCAAATTGAGATATTCATATGAAGTTAAATTAAAATCATGCAATTAAGTGATTCAAATCTCGCCCTACCAGCACTTGGCGCCATCCAGCTCCCTCGATGAATACGATCCTTCTAATATTCCTTTTTTGCTGTGAGATATTTTCCTCGAAAATCCGCAAAGTGAACAACTATACCAAAAAAGAGTTTATCAATCAATTTCCACAGGAATTTTCTTTTTATTATCATTGTTTTTTTTATTCGAAAATACATATACTTTATTATTGTATTTGCATTTGACGAGTGATTCAATGTGAACATTAATAATGATTTACGTGTAATTGTGAAATCTAACAATACACATTTTAATATATTAAATGAGCAGAATATTTTTTATTAATTATAAGACAATAGGAATAATATTAATCCTCTCTAATTAATCCCCAGATTAATTTGAATATTTCTTCATTTCTTCAAGCGCTATAAAAGTTAATACTCATGCTTTCATAGTGTTCAAATGAAATGGTGATTAATAGAATATTCATTCATTAAAATAATTTTTTTTTTTATTATTTAAGAACGACATAAACACACGTTCACTTATCTAATATGTTTCTATCATTTCATTTTTTTGTTATTTTGGACAACGCTTGTCGCTCCATCATAACGTCTCAACGTATAATTGATAAATAAACTATGAAAAAAAAAATTACAATATTTTTTACCACTTTTTTTTATGGCTTTTTATCGCAATAATTATTATTTTAACATTACTTAGGTAATAATTATTCGATTCAACTTCTCAGGCCTCAGACAAATTCACATCACGAGTTATCATCATTCACACTCATATTTTTTAGCTATCAATTCTCTCCAAGATTCTTTGTATCAAATTTTCTTATTTGTTTATAAATCCTCTCATACTAACTCATTATATGCCAGGTCCCAGTACAAAATAAGCATACCGGCTTATAGCCAAGGGCCCATACGTATACAGGTAATCCCTCCGAGGCCAGAAGGTCCGTGTCACTTTGTACTCCGTCAAAACCATACACGCCACTTCAATGAAGGGTCCTGGTTGTATGGCCTATCGGGACTACATCCAAATACAGAGTTTCACCAATTTTCGAACGTTAGGTTTTTTCTAAGTTAAAATGTAGTATAAATTATAGCAGAGGTATTCTCGGTTGTTTTCCAACTCTACATCTTGTTATGAGATCTTTTCGTTTACGTGATCTTGAGAAATTTTCAAATACTGGCAATAGTTGTTTATCGAAGAAATAATTAAATAAATAAGTTAATCGAAGAAACGTCCACAGATAGATGAGAAGAAAGAGAACGAGGACAAGAAGAAAAAATTAAATAGTCATGATTTTGATCAACATGTTGGATGTGATTCTGGAAAGAGGTTGATTTTTTCTGGAGTTCGAAAGAAAAGGATTGAAGTGGACTCTCCGGGGCAGTAGTTTGAAGAGGAACGTATACGTATTGGTGCAACATCATTTCATCAAGAGTCAGGATTTTATAGACGTGAAATGAAGCGCAAAAGAATTACAGGAAAAAGTATCAATTATTATTATTTTTGTTTTCTACATTATCATCAAGTTAAATAAACTCGATTATTATATATTTTTACAGCTCCCTATCAAAGGCAACTTCGTCAAATTCTGGATGAATATCGCACGGAGGTGCCACCAGAAGAGCCAGAAGGACCACCAACACTACAAGATTTAAATTTAAAGGACCCGGATAAATTTGTTCAAGTAGCTGAATATAAATTGCGATTTTTCAAATTAATGTAGACAGTATATTTGTGACGAAAATTAGTTAGAATGAAATTTGATAAATACATAGGGAGACAGAGGGCTGTACATAAAATGGCAAAGGAATTAATTTACAGGAAGGGAAAGGGAAAATCGGAGGGAAAACTGAAAACTCTGGTAGTTGTTGGACAATATAAAATGACTGGCCTTAAACCCAAAGGGAAACATATTTCAGTTCCAATGGCTAAAATTGTTGATGAGTGGAGGACCACCCAGTTATGTAGTAGATGTAATTTACAGTGTGAAGTCAGTAAGTTACCTGATCGGTATGTCGTATGCAAAAATTGTCATATTGTGTGGAACCGAGACGTAAACGCTGGTAGAACTATTTTACATTTCGGTTGGATTGAGTATGGGTGGATCGATAAACAACAATTGCCAGTGTTTGAAAATTTCTCAAGATCACGTAAACGAAAAGATCTCATAACAAGATCTAGAGTAGGAAAACAACCGAGAATATCTCTGCTATAATTTATACTACATTTTAACTTTAAAAAAACCTAGCGTTCGAAAATTGGTAAAACTCTGTATTCCCGATAGGTCATACAACCAGGACCCTTCATTGAAGTGGCGTGTATGTGTTATGAATTCACCAACGACTGAGTATTTTTATTTTATAATAACTGCTCTAAAATCTTTTTTCTGATTACAACGTAATAATAAATCTCATGACTCGTCCGAGCATCCAAGGCAATTCGTTAGTCGTTTTGAATTTTTAAATTAATTATTATCCTAATATTAATTATTCATAGTTCTTTGCATTTAACTAACTTTGTGAGCCCTGAATAATAACAAAAAATCAGTTATCACAAAGGTAGTCCTATAAAAGTACAAAAGTAGATAAATTGATTAATACGATTTTTCTATAACTTAATTTCCACTAAATAATTCCATGACCGACACCTGTAGCGAGTTTTCGGCAATGTCGCCCAAACGAGTAATCCTTCTAGACCTCTGTCATCCTTCATTATTTTTTTACAATAGTCATTGGACCAAAATATATTTTATTAAAATTCTAGATCATGTAAAACGGCCATGACCGACGATTCCATGGGTGCTCGACGATTTTTGCAAAATTATTAAAACTGTTAATTAATCACATTGGTCGATTCGTTGAATGTTGAATTATCATATCTCATTTTTTTCTTCAAAATGAGATTAAAAGAGAAAATTCGAAATTCACATGGCTGCGGATCAATTTTTCAATAATTTCTTCGTTGCTGGATAGTACTATTAGTTCGTTGCATCACGCAAAATGGTAAAGGTATTATCAAGAAAATTTATAAATTCTCAATGACAAATCGAATCGACCAACATATTCTATTATATTGTTCTTCTTTGTAAACACGTCTGGATGCATACATGCAGTAGATATTCAAAAGTTGAATGCACATATCGATACACTCAATGATTTAATCGTTATCATATCATGTGTAAATATTTTTTAATCAAAAAAATTTATTATTTAAATTAAATTCAATAAATAAAGAGATAAAAAAATATTCTTATGATGAGATAACGATTAACATATGATTAAAAAATCCACAATCCTGGATTATAATTTCTCTGTATAACAATTACAAAATTTCATTTCCAAAAACATCAATTCAATGGAGATCTGAATAATCGGCACTCCGATAGCACTTGCCTGTTCCCCAAAAAACATATGTTACAAACTACTACAAATCTTCACCCATCTCTCTTGACAATTAATCTCAATCTGTAAAAGCTCATTAATCTCATATCTACCTCAACAACAACATGATAAACATTTCAATTTCAATCATCACTCTCCATCATAATTTAAATAGTAAAAATACTTATATTATGCTGAGATATTTCAACTACAAGTACATGCACATGCGATTGAAATATCGATTTATTTCATTAATTAGTGATTAATCAAGCGTTTAGCAGTACAATTCTCATTTTTTTTTTCATGATATCCGTAGTTATTCTTTACTTAGTGAAATTACCATGTCAACTACTCAATATGCCTCAACACTGAGACAGAATAATAACAAAGCTGTTACAATTGTTGTGCTGTGTGTCTGTGATTTTAATATTCCACAATTTAAAAAAAATGCCTAAACACTTTAAGGATATTATTATTCATTATTATCATGGTTATCATGCCCTGGCTGTGATCCACACTTATCATTAATTATTCAGAATCCTCTTTTTTTTTAATGTCACCCCCTTCGAAAACCCGTTAATGTCAATTTTTTTTTTTATCACAGTGGATTACTATTAAATAGTATTCGTGTTGTCTATCTGAATGACACGAAACTAAATAATTCTATTCTTACACATCTCTTTCCTGCACATATGTATACAAATGTTCATATCAATGATTTTTTTTTTGTCACTAAGTTAAAACTCATTAAATTGTTTTAATTGCATTAAGAAAATATTTTCTTCTATTATTATATTATTCAAGCATATTGCCTCTGATATCCATCATGTTTAATTCAATCATATGCTTCACATCAAATAGACAATATTAATTTAGAATTTTTGTAAGAAAATATATGAATTTGTGTAGTGTATGAGAAATTTGTTTTGACTAAAGTGTTGCAGTGATAATGTTTTTATCATCAGCATATACAAGCTATATGACGGAATATTACATATTATTTATCTATTAATAGAGTGAGACAATTGTTCATAAATGATATTCACTCGAAAATCGATAGTATCACTTTAAAAAAAAATCCATTACATTAATCCAACCCGAGCAACAATCTGTTTCCAATTAAAAAATTGACCCTGAAATCTCGAGCTGGCAGTTCATTTGATAAATACAATATTCTTTGAGGTCTCCTTGAGCTCATGTATCATGTGAATTGATCCATTCAATGGATAAATTTTATTTTTATTTTTTCTTAATTAAACACCAGGCTGATTAAATATATACGATACATTGCTATCCTGATGTACTGGTGGCCCATGACACGTACGTCGTGTCGATGAATTATTATTAACGTAATAAGATGACTTTCTCATGCTTGTTGATGATGACATTATAGCAACAGTCTCGTAATAACGTAATTTACCACAACAACGTCCACTCTTGAGTATAGCCATAAATCCACGACGATATTTTTTATTAAAAAATGCATAAAGAATTGGATTTATGCATGAATTACTTGAGCCAAGCCACTGTGCTATTGGTGTTGCTATTGTTAGTACTTCCTCTTCCCAAATCGTTGGTGAACCACCGAGTTTAATACGTGCAAATATAACGTAAAGAGGTAACCATGATAGTACAAATAATATCACAACCACAACCAACATTTTCACAACTTTGACCTTTGATTTTTGTTGTATTCTCTCCATTTGTGCATCTTTGGTATCCGTTGGTATATTTCTACGTGATACTTTTACCCATATGGCGATGTAGCAGAGTGATATGAGGATCATTGGTAGAACGTAGCAAAAAATTAAATTACCAAGTAGAAAGAATAGCCTCTCGTCCTGCTTTCGCGGCCATTCTTCGACGCAGAATGATTGATCCATATTGTTTGGTAAAATCGTTATATCGAAGAATAAAAGCCAGGGGAGAGTTATTGCAAGTGCTATGAACCATATTATGACGATCAACAATCGGGCACGACGCTTTGTTATCTGGCATTTTAAGGGCCACCATATTGCGAGAAATCTGAAAAAAGAGAAATAAATATTAATTAGTATTGGGGAAAATTATAATAATCATTAATCAAATTGTCTCTCAACCATTTACGGATATTGAATGTTGGCCTTTGATCAGGCTATCAGGGCAATACATAAAAAAAAAAAAAACTCAACTTGCAAATTGATATATTCAAGGGCCGCAAGACCGGTTTTGTCTTGATAATCGACTGATTGAGTGCATGTATTTGCTATTATCCAACAATTGCCAACATGTATTACTCACTTTACGCTTCAGTAAACGTTTGAATGTATTTTTAAAATTATGCACTTATGATTTTGTACGATTGGGTAATTTTTAAAAAAACCAATTGTCTGATGAGTTTTATCGATAAAATCAATTTATTTATAACTTCGATAATTGCCTTTTTTTTATTGTCAATACTCGAGATAAAATGATCGAATCAAATTAATTTATTGTGCAAGTATATTCATTTGAATCACTCGTTAAGATCTCTCCAATAATGACCTTCGATCGTATGTGATTTCCAGTGGTATACCATTGATGCTGTTGAGATAGTGAAGGAAAAAAAAGGATTGAAATAGTGTGGATCTGTTTGATGAATGAGCAGCCTTGGTGCTCCATGGGAATGAATCTGATATTCAGAACGATTGCAAAGACAAGAGGATTCTTCTACTATAAATAGGCAGATTGTCTACCATTGTTGATATTCATTCGTTGATTGTGAAGACACTGAGACACTGGATTCATCAACATGAGAGCAGCTACTACTGTTGTGAGTTTTTTTTTTTTTTTTGAAAATTAAATTTCTCGAAAATCGTAGTAATTGATCAATTATGAACTAATTCATTAAAATATCTTCTCTTTAATTTCAGATATTGTTCCTAATGGCACTGGGATTATGCTCATGTGCTCCATATCCACCACTGCTATCACCACACACTGTAATTTATCCACATAATTACGTTAAAGTTGTGCCACTAAATCCCTACATATCACCACTTTCGTATCACTCTACCATACCCTGGGCGCATCCAGCATTTCTCCATCACTATTAATGGAACACCAGCTACCAGAATCAACAATTATTCTCTGTATTATCTCCTGATCACGTTTTGCTTTATTTTTTATTCTCAACGATTCATCAAACAACTCAATCAATTTTAAAACAACATCAAATAGCTTAAGGATTTATTTTCGAGTGGGTCACCCCTCGAGTTATTCGATTACATCGTGAAACTATTTGTTTTCAATCGGTTCTTTATTTTTATTCAACTCCAGTTGTCTATTGAAGAATTTATCTCATAGAAATGATTTATCAAATTGCTTCAATGTTTCATGTAACAGTAATTTAAAATTTCGAATATCTAATAAACTTGATGAATACAAAATTATGCTGATCATTGGGTAGAGGATGAGGTTGAGCCGTTGGAGATTGTTTTATTCTTCTTCTGTGGGTCATCGACCTGGGCCACTCCTTTGGTACCTGTCCCACTTTCAGGAGTACTGGAGGACGACGTCGGCAAATACGATAAATCGATCGAACAGAGGAGAGTTGAGGGGTGAATTTCTGTAGTGAAATGTGTAAAAGAAAAATGGGTAGAGCTTGAAAAAAAAAAAAAAAAGCTTAAGAACTGGTGCAACCCGGAAGGTTTAATCACGCTGAGAGGATCGTTCTCATTCTTTTAATTCTAATAATTAAACTCGTTTTTAATTTTTTTCGTCATTGACTGGTTGAGTGAAAAAATTAACCAATTTTTCATATAACATAATACCCAAAATTCATGAAGGAAAAAAATTATTTCTAATAGATGAACAATTATTATCCGTGTCTGATGAATTTGCTCGTTACGCGATGTTAACGAATACGTAGAGTCACATTTGGTGATAAATCTGGGATTGAATATTTGTAAAATAAATGTTAAACAAAATTTGGGGGTGGGGGGAATGGATTGGTGTTTAATTAAAAAAATACATGACTCAGATTGTCCAAAAAAGTCATAAAATTCAAGAAAATAAATGATGATCTTGTGGCCGTACAATTTTCACACATTTCTTCCAAAGATTTTTTTTTTTGTTTTTGGAGTTGGGTTGATCCAATGATAGCGTTAACTCTCTGCCGTTGTCCTTAGTTAGAGAAGCATTTGACCGTGTGATTGATAGGGATTAGATGACTGATTGTTGTTGTAATGATGTTGATTTAGTGGAGTCCAAGTCCAAGACCAAGACCGTGTCCGTGTCCAGCGAGGCTGACGATGGCTGGGGCATGGTGAGAGAGGACAGTCTTGGTGACGATTGGGGCGGTGTGGACGACTGGAGCAACGGGCTGGTGGACAACGTGGGCAACATGGTGGACTGGTGCATGAGAAATCACGTGGGGTGCGTGGATGTGTCCAAGTCCGTGGTCAAGAACGAGACCAGTGAGACCTCCTGGAGCAGCAACAGCTACAGCCAAAACGGCAGCGAGAACAGCCTATTGTTTGTTTTAAAATAATTCCTTAATTATTCAATTGATTTTTTTCATATCTGCAAAACTAATGAATCAAAGAGTTTTTTTTCTTTAATGTCATTTCAACTGGAAACTTAACAGACTCTCCAAACAATTTTTTTACAGATAAATAAAAGAATATATGTGTAGGTACAAATGTACTACAATCCAGCGAGTGAGTATTAGCTAATACAATTGTGCATGCTCCGTTAGTTTCACACGTATATTTGTGACCCAGCGCAGACTCGCTAGAGTGAAAGAGAAAGATCACGCGTCGATAATAAGCACTTTTAAAAGGTTATTTGCAATTGTCATTCAATGAATAGAATTATTTATAAATTTTTCCAATTTCTTTTCTCTCTCTTTTTCATCAAAATTGAGATATTCTCTTACAAATTATAAAAATCTTATTCTCATCACGAAAATAAAAAAATTTCGTTTTTAATATTTTGAGCTTTATGAGGATAATGAAATCAAATTGATGGTAAACCTCTGGGAATTGAAAATTCTCAGAAATTTATCACTAATTTTATGGAACCAAATGAATTATTATTAATAATTTTAAGCAATGGGTAAAAAATAGTTTTCATTATGCAAAAAAATAAAATAAAATAAATAAATGAATATATTCAATAAATTAATAATAATTGTTCAATTCTTACCAGCTTGAACATGTTGATTTATGTTGATTTATTGATGTTTACTGGTTGAAAATCAGTAATGTTGTGAGGATAACGTTCTAAGCTCAATCCTTTTATACTTAAAGTTCACGTTACCATAAGAAAAAAAAAAAATAGTAAATAACATTGGTACGCTTTTATAATTGTGTATAGTTAAATTTTTATACTATCACAGGGACAAATCAATGGAGAAAGAGAATGACGTTTAATCCTGGTTGGATTGAGTCAGCCAATTCTATCGAGGGTTAAATGGTGGGGGATATTGGTTTGACCAATCACATGAGCCTTTTCACTTTGAGCAATCCATTGACTTGTAACAACAACAGTAACTTTCAACCCCCAATATTACTATATTCCAGTTTCCACAGTTTTTAAATTATTATTATTCCTTATTATCATCAAAACTTTATCATCTTCATCATTCATTCTTCATTTATTCAATTTTATTGACAAAAATTGTTCAAATAAATTTTTTTTAAACGATGATAAAATCTCGAATGTACAAATACATTTTTAAATAAATTTAATAACATGTTTATCACATTGAATATCAACTTTGTGTTATAGGTGTACGCCCCTTGCGCAATAACTAAAGACGGGGTATATCCTTGTTTCAACTCTGGTATTACATCACATTAGGAAGCCTATACGCCTCATGGTATACTGTAACCCGCAACCATGATTTTTTTAATTTTTTTTTTTCAACTCCACTGTGCTAAGAAAATAATAATAACCAGTAGAATATCGCGTGTCAACCGATGAAATCATCTACCTGGGATTAGTATTACTCGTGTGATACTCGAGTACCATTTAATTTCAATCGGGTCAATCTTGTTGATTACATATGTTCATTATTATTACGAAATTTTTATCATTTTATTAAATTAAATTTTGAAGAAAAATTGAAGTAAATATTTTTCCCGCCAATATTCCATAGAATATTGAGCCATTGGGATCTAGTGAGCTCGAAAAATGTCATGGAATCGTTCACCCTTGCCATCTATGCAATCTCTACGTTTTTTTTTTTTTTAGTCGATGATATAGAAATACAGCCGGTGCTCTCCTTCCGGTATATACAGAAGAGCACTTTGCCAGTCTCCGTCTCCTCAAATAAATCCCCCTCCACTACTTTTGTGCAGCTCTAGAGAGCAACTGGGAAGAAGACATATTAGTTTTCCTCTATCGCCTTACAACCCTCCCTTGCCTGTCTGGACTGTGATTCGTCAATTTCAAGGGAAAAATAACCTTGAAAATTGAACAAATTTTACCATATCCACCAAAAGGTGTTGAGAATAAAATCTTCTTTTTTATTATTCTCCATTAAATATTTAATTTTATAAATAAATTGAATTAAAAAATTACCTATCCAACGAAACAGCAACAAGACTGTATACCGAAGCAGCAACTGATACTCCCTGAATATAAGATACTGTTTTGCACATGAAACGTCCTAGTACCCAAGCTGAAACATAAAATATTTGAGTCATTAAAAATATTATTATTATTTAAAAAATCAATAACACAATGAATTAATTTTACACAGGGTTCAGCAGATAAATTCTACACCCATAGTGGGTGAAATGTAGGCCAAGAGAGGGAGAGAGAGAGAGAGAGAGAGAGGGGGAGAGAGATATTGGAAACCTTTAATGCATGGAAAACCAGTGGGAAATGTCATCGGTTACATTAATCGTAGATTCACCCATGATATATCATTCAATGTTGTATACAGTGGGCCGATAGATTTTCTATGTAATCCATTATAAACAATTCAATACATAGGAAAGTGAAGGGCAGGAGCAATGTCGAAATAACCGATTGAATGTAAAATGGTAATCTGCTGCACCAAATACAACTTTTATTACATATGATAATTTGCTTATTATTCATATCTGTTTTTTTTTTTCCTATCGATCAATGAAATTAACATAAATTATGATAAATCTACTCACATTGGATATTCATAATTAATTTTATTACTAGGTTCAATGCCTGTATGATTCATTCTTGTTGTATTGCATAAAATAAAATGAATAAAAAAAAAATCAAATTACTTAATTACTTCGATAATGAGTGATTCAAGGGGGGGAAAAAAACCCTGATAATTTATACATTCAGAATGTATTTGAGTGAGTGAGAGAGATAATCCAGTGTAGGCGTTAATTGAAATAAACCGGCCCTTAGTGTCTTGCACACTCGTACTATAAATTTCTTCTCACTATTGCCTCCCACTCAAACTGATAAAACTGTTCTCTATTTTTATTTATTTTTTTTAAATTCCTTCTCAGTTTCTTCGTTTGTTCACATATCCCGTTGGCCACTCTCACTTTTCCGAGTAGTTAGGTGGGGGTGGAAGGGGGGGGGGGGGAGAGAAATAAGTAGGTACTGTGTACAGTATCCAGATAAATTCAATATGTGATGAAGAAATAATTTCTGAAATTGAGAATATTGTTGAAAATTAATAAATAAATTATATAATCATCGTTTTATTCATCCATTTTTTATTGATGTAAAATGAAAGATATCCCAAAAATACAATAGGATACTCTCGTAAAATGAGTGACGTGATATTGAATGATGCTGTGAAACTTGATTGTAATAACTCGTGACAATTCAACTATGAATGTTGCAGTATCCTATGAGTAATACCCTATTGTTCCTTTTAACTCAATAATGCCCAGTTTTACCACATTAAGGTGTAGAGAAGAACAACAATGGGAGAGAATTGTGGACAATGAGAGTGTCTCGTGATTGTCAATGAATTGTGTATTTTCAGGATTTTAGGAGACGACGTAAATCATTATTTGAGTGATAATATTTTTAATCTCATTTTTTATACGTTTTTTTTTTTACTCATTTGTAGAATTTGATATTTGATAAAAATAATGGTAAAAAATTTTTAAATCAATTATCGAATAACTGTACAATTGAATGGATTCATGATGAAAATGATCAATTATTTAATTGAAGGATCAGTTTTCTCTTCTCGATCGCGTGGTGAGTGTATTACTGGGTCACTGACGTCACTGTGTGTGTTATGGTTAACGGCTTATCGAGCTGGCGACGCCTAATATAAGCCTATAGTCTATTCGCACCGGTTTACCTCTCTCTCTCTCTCTCCCTTTCTCTCTTGCCTCTGTGTCAAGTCGAGCGAAACAACACAAGAGGGATCACGTGTATTGCCATTACCATATTCTAACAAGGATCTAGAGATAATACGATGCGTGGATACATCAACAATTTTTATCCCTCATAATCGCAAAAGTATGGAGATAATAAAAATATCTGAACTATACCTCGAATTATTGAATCAGTGTCACTAAATTGATGAAATAAAACCAACGGATGGTAAAGAGGAGGAGAGGGTGAATAAAGTTTTCATCGAAACAAGAACAACTCTGAAAGTTCACCAACGACAATCGAATTACCCGGAAATTTATACTCCAAGATATTTAATAATACCGCAATTTTTTTAAGAAAAATGGTGACATGGATGGGTTACCTGGTATATTCAAGTATTCAATATGTGATGAATCATTCAAAAAAATGTCAATGTTCCAAAAATATCAATTCATCCATTAAAAAAAAAAAAATAAATACTCAACTTGAAGGAATATTTGACAGAAGAGGAATGAAATAAAAAAAAAAAAAAAAGAGGAATGAAGACATGTCCATACGAAAGCCCAGAATGTATCGATCACGAAAAACGAGTCGACGCCCTCGACGAGGCGATGAATGTGCTCACGGGGGAGGTAGTGAGGTTAAAATAACCACTTTGACACCATCAGTACAGGCAGCTGTCTATCATTTCTTAAAATAGAAAAAAAAAATGGCATTGGAATAGCTCATTACCCTTGATGGGACGTATGATTGAAAAATCATCCTATTTGATCATTTTTTGTTCATCTGTATCGAAGTTATGAATAAACAAGTTTTGGTATTCACAAGGAGGGGGAGGGGCTGTTACAGTGACACTGAATAAAGGGACAAAAAGTGAAGTGAGATGTAGGACCGATAAACCGCTTACTCTTGACATTATCCATAGAAACGATAGTACAAAAGTTTTGGTATTAAAATATCATATGCACTGAGAATTTAGTATTAGTGTCGTCAGTGAAAATTTTTAAAATGAATAACAATTATACAATCTTAAATAAATAAATGATTAATTCCTGGATTAATCAATAATCGTATTAAAATATTCTCATTTTCTGCAAAAGGTCACAGAGTACATACGATAATTAAAGACAATCAAGTCGTGATTGCAATGACTGAAATTTCTCAGATTCTCTCTTTCACAATTATAATGGAGATCGAATGTCACTGGTAAAGCCGCTGGTGGGTGGTACCCATACAATCCCCACGGCCTTGGTAAAATAAGTGCTTCAGATATTATTCTCAACCCCCCCCCCACCCCCTCCCCCAACACATTCTTCCTCTTATTCTCACGTATTTTAGTGCATCCATGTCCTCCCACCGTTCCGGCAAAAACTTGTGTACAAATGTATAGGAATGGTTTTACCACTGGAATGATAAGAGGGGGTGGGAGGAGGTGGAGATGGAGGAAGAAGATGTGGAGAACCGTGACCTTGGCCAGTGAATGGTGAATCACACATACAATCTGGTCTTTTTATTTTTTTTATTTGTCATCCTCTCCCTCGGCCTTGGCCTTGCTCACGGATCCTTCATCTGTAAAACTGAAGATCATGGAGGAGCTTTTTGTGTATCGTATTTGCCATCAACTTATAAGTGGGAAACTTTTGTAGTTGTAATCGTAAAAAAGGTATTGACGGATAAAAAGAGTTTTATACTTCAATCTGTGATGATTTTGCGTGATTTTTTTATGTGAATTATTTGGATTATTGGATTTCAACGTAATTCATGTGTATGAATTGGGCTGACCATTCGCTGAGGTATTTCACTGAGTAATCAAAAAATATTTTTTTAATATTTAATTTATGTAATTCATTTATATTCAACGAGAGAATTTAATAATTCATCTCTTCACAATAATAAAAAATATTAATTTGTTTATTTAAATTATTGAAACAAAATCATCGGACAAGCTTTTAAATCTGTTAAAAATGTTCAAATCAAGATTTTACTCTGTTGGATGTATCAATAAAGAGGTGATAATCACTAACCGTTTCATCCTCATCTCGACCCCAAAATACTCAACTCTATCTCGATGAGTCAAGTGTCATTGTTTCATCACTCATGATTGTGTTTAAACGACAAAGAGGTCAGTGTGCTGGCCCTCGACCCATGAGTAATCGACATTTTCCTTCTATCATGAACCAATTTTCATGAATTGAGTGGTGATATTAAATGTGCTTGCAAAGGTACTTTTTGTGATTTTCTGTCATCAAAGTGTGTCCCAAATTCAATGATGAATGAAAAATTGCTTTATAAAGAGTAATGATTAGTCATCACTTAATTTCACGACCCCTTTATCACACATTTCTCCTTCATCAGTATTATTATCCTATCCATCATCAATTGACTGGTGAAAGTTTATGATGACAGGGACGTGTTCAACTCTGAATTCATAACCATCCTCCAGGCAATACAGTCAATGTCCTAGTACATTTAAATCAATAATTGAGATGGACAACTCTGATTTTGGTCCACTACAATTCGAGACTCGATGAATTAAAAAATCATAATACGTGTCTGACCACTTTCGTACTATTTCTACTTGGAAAAAATGTTCCCGTTGAGTGATAGTCATTCATTACTCCTCAATGTATACACATTAAATAATTATAGACATTACACATTCTCCTAATTTATTATTACCCTTACATCATATAATAATAATAATAATAGGAGGATTAAAGAGTCTTTTAGGAATGAATTTCAAAGGAAATAAATTTGAAGATGATCAAATGGGATTTGAACTCACATATCTTCATCCAATGGAGCTACCGAGGGCCACCTATCATCATTAGGCATTGAGATATACCCGATTGTGGAAGGGAATCGAAGACTAAACTGTTTCACATTGGACTGTATGCGCGGGGAAAAAAAGAGAGAGCTGTAATAAAGGGGAAATGTAGGGCAAACTCTCCGCTGTACCCCTTCCCCCGAAGGGAAGGGTGCTTCGGCCTCGAGCTGCACAAGCATCGGTGGTTGGTTGCACCCCATCAATTCGACTAGTCGACTGTCAGTACAGGTGTGCGCATGCGCGTAAAGCCTCAAAGAGGACACTGCCCCGGTTTGAAATTGCCTTCAAGGTTCGACCGACCCAACTATCACGAAAAACTCCTCTCTCACTTACTCTGGTGGTATCGAGCCACCTTTAAGTGGGTACACACCTTATTTATATATTCTCGTATCGCATACCCACAACCGACCTAGTATCTTCTTTACGACGATGCAGGAAGTTATTTATCAATCGATCTTGGGAATTATAATGTTACGAGAGATGTAGAAAATTGAGAATGATAGGGCAACATTGACTCTCTTGACCCCAGATGGTGAATTTTTCTTTTCTCGTTTTTATTTTTTTTTCCATCGACCGATTAACTGGAAACATCCTAAAAAATTTGAATTTATTAATTGGAGTGTCTGGAAAATTCAGTATTTTTTTAAATAACATAATAACCGAAATTCATGGTTAATTTTTATTGAATAATATTAAGAAGGATATGACACTCACAGGTAAATATCTGCCACGACACAGTTTCACCGAGGGATGTAGGCTATTGGGGGGGGTAAGAGTAGAAAGGTGACTGGGGGCAAGGTGCGAGAGAGGTAGTGACCTAGTGCACAATGCGCCCGAGATGTATGACCTGAATTCCGGTACCCCAGGTGTCCCAGTGCCCTCCAATTTCTGCGCCTAGTGTATTTCTTCCCCCCCCCCCCCCTCCAATTGTTTTCTCGACCTTCACTCACTGGGGTATTATTACAGAATCTACTGGAATAAACTACCAGATCTGAATAATTTTTATCATAAATAAAATTGACATTTTCATAAATATGATGTAATCACCTATTCTAACATTTTCTATAAAAACTCTGGACATTCTTAGAATTATCAATAAAACGAGATATAATAAATTGATTGTTTGACATTGCATTGACCTAATAGGGCTAAAAGATGTAGAGCCTCAGTATATACATGATGCACATGTGCAGAGGGTATATGAGGGGATGGATGGTATGGTCATGGCCATGAATTTTAAATCCCGTACCATTGGTTAAACGAGTAAATTCAAAATCTCCAGCTCTCCCCTCATGTCACTATACCACACCCTTGATGTATACCCTTTACTATCTGCATTCTTCACTCTCCAAATTTCTCCTCATCCTCGTCTGCAGGACTATAAAATTCCGCGTAATCTATCTCGGAAAGTTTTCTCCCATTGGAATAAATAATGAAAAATCAATGAAATATTGATATTAAAAGCCTATTTCATTGGTGTGAACTAGCTAGGGGCATCCGTCTGCGACCCAGATACGTAATTATCTTCTCACCCAAGCGTACGACCTTGGACAGGCCCCGATAATAAATTAGGCCATGTCTCCGTCTGTCTACCACGACCCTTCTGCCTGTTTCCTTGTGCACCGCACTCCTACCCCACCACTGTACCCCAAACTCTATAGGTCTCCATTGCTCTGCAACAGCCACCAATGTTCGCTCAATCCCTCCAAACTCTCTTTGTTGTCGTTTAATCTGATGGAATCGCACTTTCTCTGTTACTTTCGTACTTTAGGAATTATTCACCGAAAAAAAAGCTTTGATTCAAGTCGCAAAATTTGACTTGAATCAAAACGTTTTTTTTTTTTTTTGCACATTAAAAAATCCATGAAAATGGCAATTCGGTGTGACTGAGAAAGAGAAAGTAATTGTGCAATAGGATAAAAATTGTCAATTCTCAGGTGAGTTTATGCACCGCCCTGCGACGACCCAGTTTAAAGTGTCAATATATATAAATCCAATCGAATTACCCAGAACCTCATATTTGCTCTCATTCCGCAGTGTCAGTTTTATTAGTGGCCCATGTGTGTGATTTTATCTTTTTATAAAACTGCGAAATAGCTATCTCAACTGATTGAATCACCTACTCATGTGTAATCGATTAATTTCTAGTCGAGTCATATATGATTGGAGATTTTGTAATATTTTTCGACTTAACACAACCCTATTCAATATTTTTGCATCACCTTGGCTGTGACCATCAAAATGAGTAAACGAAAATAAATGAAAGTCTGGTGGCTTTTATGTGTATGTGCGTTACCATCAAAAGCTCCCTATTTCCTGAGAAATGTATGAGTAAAAGCTTTTCACCACTAAAGCTGAGCAGATGATGAGTGTGGACAGTAAGACAACTTTGATATTCTTGACCTTTGTCATTTTCTCCATTCCATCATTTTTCAAAAAAAAATTTTGAACAACATGAACTTTTTAAAAATTATCAAAAAAAAAATTAAATCAATTTATTTCATCAATAATTAATAAAAGATATTCAGTCATGAGAGATTAATTAATCAACTTATTTGTTATTATTTAAATATATTCAATCATATTATCTATGAGAGAATTTTCATTCCCACGACTGGGTGGGTCATGGGGTTGGCAGCGCACCCCTTCTAACTGTGAGGACACAGGTGTGTGAACCTGTGATCTAGGTCGAGCGAGAGTATTGGCCCTATGAGCTCGCCTTGACACGGATCCCCTGCTATCTCTTCCTTGTTCATTTTTTTTTTTTTTTTTTCAATTTCATTTTGCCCCATTTCTCTCATCTACTGGGACATTAGAATCCTTCAAAATTCATATGAATATATATATATTTTTCATACCAGTGGAATATATTATTTATTATCGTTGAATTTCAACTCGAATAATTTGAAAATAAATATTTTGTTGATTTTTTTTTCTTGCTCTATTCTCGGTTCATCAGACTTTCAACTTAATTCTATTAAATCACCATGAAACTTTGCCGACGCCCTGTATCCATCAGGTAGAATCACTGGTATCCCCCGCAAAAACTCGTCTAGTCGAGATCAATGCCCACCAGTGAATAATAGACATTTTTTACCCCCCAACAAGACAAAAAAATGTCAAAAAAAAACCTCTGAGGATAGTGTGCAATTTTTCATATCAATTTCCCTTTGTTCTCACCTCTATTTATTTTACTCTTTCATATCAACACAATCTCCTTCAATTTCTCATCAAAGCGGAGAATTCATTAGTCTCACTAATAACATTTTTTTCTTTCTTTTACCTCCTTTCATGATATTTCAAGTATGAAAAGACACATGCGTCATACGATAATTTATTTACACATGTGAAACACCTCTACATAATATGCACCTGAAAAAACATCATTAGTCTTACGGAAATAATGTCACTGCCAAGATATATCCTTGAACAGTCGATGACAGAGAGACTTCACAATTTTGCAAATAATGAGTGAAGAGTTTTCAGGCAAATGAAAATAGATAATGAATTATTTCAAAGATTTAAAACATCATTTCAACCCTGGATTGTTCACTAAATGCGACCTTGCAACTTTGATCACCTCACGAGAGATTGGCTGCCGCATTATGTGGACTCCAGCGTTGCCAAATTCACTCTACACCACTCGTGCGCGTTTACCGAGTTTTCGGCAATGTCGGGTTAACGAGGGATATTCTATTTAACACACATTTATCTATTAGAACTAATTTTTTTTTCTCCATAAATTACGATTATTATATTATATGACACTCCAGTTGACAAGCTCAATTTTTCAAGTATTTTCCAGAAAATGGATTGGAATAAATCTGTATGAATGGTTCCACCAAAATCCATGACAAACCATGCTAATTCCAAATCTCTCTGTACATACATTCACCTCCCCCTTCCACATGACCGGTATAGGTATGTCAGTCCAAAGCCGAATTCTCGGTATAGTTATGTGTACATTTGAAGGCCGAGTTCCAGTTTCCGATTGTGCCTGGTGTGCAATGAAAAGGGGGTTGCATGCTACGAACAGAGGCGAAACGTATCCAGCTGAGGCCAATGACCCCAAGCGCACTCGATATCCCAACCTCAACACTCTCTCATACCCTCTGCCTCCCACCACATCCCCTCGGGGGTTTTTTCTCTGAAACTCAAGGTGGTACAGCCCGACCTATTTTCCATTCCCGGTTTCTTTCAGAGTTGGAATATACCCTGACTTTCCTGGAGCGAGCTTATGCGATCACGATGACTGATATATTCCATTAAAATCATGATATTTATATTTTTTTTCATAATTTTTTTAATACAAAATTACGAAAATATCAGCAGAAGAACACAATGCCTGGATAACTGGACAACTCCAGGGAGAAGTGGAGTTATGAGATTCCAGAAATTCCCAAGGTACTGAATGGGCAAGGTTGTATACAGAAACTTGTCTTGAATACGAGTATATTTGGTGATGGACATGGTGCTTGTGTGTTGAACAATGTCAACAATTGAGACAACAACAATATCTCATCTAATGTACATGTGCAGCAGTTTCTGACAAACATGATGGATAAATTTCACTCAGTGTCAAGGAGACATTTTTATTAATGTATTTATAGAGTAAGCCAAAGCGGTCAAAGTACTCTTGGCACTGCGGGAGTTGTGCAGGCCTTCGTTTGGGCCGAGGGTGGTGAATATATGGCGACAGCTTGGAACAGAGTGGTTGAAGGGTGAGATTTTATTTAACCTCTTTTTAGTCTTACGTGTCAGGTCTTACTATAATGATCATTTTTTTTTTTTTTTTTTTTACTATAATGATCATCTGTTTGGTTTTTCCAGCGAAATACCTGGATTTAAAAAAAAAAAAAAAAAAAAAAAATGGGATTATAATTTCCAGCGGATTTATCCAAAAACTGAAGAGATTTAACATAGAAAAGATGAATTTCAATTTATATTCAGTTGTAATCAATTGATAAATTTGTTCTCCAGTTAAATCGCTTGAATCGAGCCATTGATTAGCATTCGAATTGCACCAGTGTTTGGGCAAGGCCACGAGCCAGCGCTTGTGCATCATAATAGCACCAGACAAGTGGCCAGGAGTGTTCAGATAATGTGTCGTTAAGACTTTAAATGACAATAACTAATATAGGATGTATAACGTTAAAAACAATATTATTCTTGAGCGCTTGAAAATAATCATGATGAAAGATCCACACTCATTGTTTGCTTTTGTATTTACCACTTGTGAAAACACTGGTTATCGGGTTTGACAATATTTTTCACTATTTATTTCAATTTGTTTCAAGATTCTTTTCTCTTATGTAAATAATTATGAAAATATGAAGAAAAATAATAGGTCAAGGTGCCTATTCTATCCATTCAATGTGTATAAACCTCTCTTGCCAAGTCCAAAAGTATCTCAAATTCCCTATTTATCCAGTGAATTCAAATTCCAGAAGTTCCAGAAGTAATCACGTATTTACAAATGGATTTTAATTGAACAACTGATGTCCCGATGGTAGAAAAATCGTAGAATAAGAGAGTAAAAATGAGAAAAAAAAAAAATTAATCCTTGAAGAATCTCATGGGCCCATCACAATTACCCTGGAATTTTCAAGATATAATATTCCAGTTTAATGCTTATTCCAACAAAACTCATCAAGTGGAAAGAGAGTAGAGACAATTTAAAGGCCAAGAGTTTCCACTTTCTGATACTCTCGAGGCGAGTAAACTCCAGAAAGTTGTAACTATGGAATTATCCAAAAGTACTTCAGGAATGTATACATTGAGTAAATAATCTTGGAATTAAGGAGATCCACTAAATTCTGGATTGAGAGATTAAAAAATTTTGATTTAAAACGATGAAAAAAAAAATGTATAATCATTGAATACTTACGAACAAGAATATTTCCAAGTAGTGTAGCAGGTAGACAGAATACGATGACAAGTACATCAGCAACAGCAAGATTGACAATGAAAAAATTAGTAACAGTGCGCATACGTGGTGAGCGATAAACAACAGCAATAACAAAACTGTTGCCAACAAGACCAACAACAAATACAATAATATAAGCAATACAATAAACTGCAGTCATGGCAACACTATGTCTGTAGAATAAATCAGGCACATGTTCCACTGGTACATGTTCAGTATCACTGGCATTAAACAGCACAATACCACTGTGTTCACCAATTAATGCTCTTGTTCCATCTCTAACAAAATCAGTCATTGAATTATTAACATAATCACGAAGATTATCTTTAGTTTTTTTAAACACATCATTTTGTATTTGAAATGGTGGACCAATTGTTGTCAATCGTCCATTGCCATTTCTTCTCTGCAGCTCATTGTCAAATTCTTCAGAATCAGGAAGCCGGAGTGATGCCATTTCCAGGGGCGACGGTGGCTGTAACATTGGATGATACTTTGATGGCACCTCCACCATCAATGTGTCAACCATTTAAATACTTTTTTTATTCCTTGATCCAATAAATTATCCCTTCATCGATATTTTAATATCCATCGACTTTCCGTGATTTCCCGCTGCTTCAGTCACGCACGCGCTCACCTGACTTCACCTGCGCCTCAGGGCCTGCACCTGACTTTCACGTGGTCGCAACTTGTATTTTGAATAATTTTGATTTGCGTTGACATTCAGATGACAATGCACGATGCATTAATTCACTTTTAATAATTTTTCATTATAAATTATTAAATAAAAACTAATGTTGATGGATAAATCATACGTCTCATTGTAATTAATTACTATTTTATCTTCTCTCATTATTGATTATTTTTTTAAGATTTTTTTTTTTTTGGATTTTAAATGCCGCGCTGCAGATGACGAATGAATCCGCTTTAGTTGACTACCGCAGACTGGAGTGTTGAGATGCGCCCGCACAGCGACGAGCTGTCTCGAAGCTCGTACCAGAACTGCGCAAGCGTACGTTTTTGTTAAAACTACATGTCGAATTGTGAGGAGAAATTTTTCTTTGCATTTTCCTCACATGATTCGATGATTTTGAAGACTTCGAGTGGCATAAAAATTCAGTTGCTGATTTCCTGGAGTCTGTGGAACAGAAAATGTACTTGAGTTGAATATATTTTTTCACATTGCGTATTACAATATATCGATTTTTTACAACTGTTTCAAAGAAACATATTCATTTTCCTCCCTTCGTTGTCCGGTTGGAGATTGATTTTTTTCTATACCCTCAATCACGTTCTGAAATCGTTTATGGCATTTTCCGTCCTAGAACGAGTCATATTCGCAGCGTTAACGATTAAGTGTGGCAATTTACCAGTCTAGAGGGTTTTGATGGTCCATAGGGAGAGATACTGAGATTTCCTTGAAACTAACAATCAGAAGATGCGTTCAAATGCGAGGCCTGTTAACCTTGATCTTCGAGCATTCAGCAAACTACCTCGATATTGCTCCCAGCTTTCCCCTTTATGACGATATGTGATGATGATTCTCTGAAAATTAATTTGTTCTAAAGTTGAATTCACTTACTCAATTTTCTCCAGTACATTCTTACTATTTTCTTCAATATTACATGCTAAATTTTAATAGCAAATTCCTTAATATTCATGTTTCCAAGTTTATTCCTAAAAAAATTTACTCATCAACTGGTACACTGGCCTTGCACAAAACTTTTATAGGTACCCCAAACCCACATGTCCCTCAATTCTCTGGCATAGACAATTTACGACCTCGTCCCTATTCTCGACAATTTCAAGACCACTGGGCAACGATTAAGACAATTTCTTCTCCTCTCTGCACCAATTAAGGAGAAAATCACTTCTCTGATTTATCCCCACACTGCGGGAGTCAATGGTGAGAAGGGAGTGAAGGTCTCTGGAAATATTGATTGAGTAACTCCCAAAAAATTTTTAATTTATCAAAAAAAAAATATACATGTATAATATTTATTTTTCCTATTAAATAACAACATATAATTTACAATTTACAATAAGAGTATTTTTTTACATTGATTGAGTTGATTATGCGATTTAATACATTAATGTTAATGTACTGACTAATGAAATTTTTGAATGGAAAAAAAAATATTTGTGACGCCTTTTTTTACAGTTGGAGGTAATAAAAATGAAGGATTTAATTCTGAATCCAGGATTAACAATTTCATGACACTTTGGCTCGTTTTTTTTTTACATTTTCCATTTATCATATTCCATTGTATTGGGCCAGCCTTACCAGAATAACGAGTGACTCGATCCGGCCGCTCCTAAACGAATGAAAGTTATTTTTCATAACTCCAGTTATTTTGTATAGATTAAATGGATGATGGATAAAAAGTACTTACCACGAAGCCTAGTAATCCCTTGTTCATTAATCCCTACCACCCCATGGGCCCCCCTAATCATAGTCCTTGATATATGAATTGGTTCAGGCTGTCCATGCTGACGTTTTTCCGTATTTGTTCGATATCTCATCTCTCTCCTCAGACTTGTATCCCTTCCGTATATCGACTCACCATTCGAAAATGAGTGAAACCTCTGTCGGCCCCCGGGGACGACAGTCTGTCGCTCACTTCCAGCCGCAGCATCATTACCCCTTGAGATTTGATCATTGCTGCGATGAAGTGACTTCAGGGAGTCCTCATAACCACTGAAATGCAAATTTTGAGTTTAATACAAATTTCAAGGAAATTCATGAAACATTGTTAATATGTTTTTTTTTTTTTAACATTATCTCGGTGAGAAAAAAATAATAATAATTTGATGATTAATTCCAAAAATCTTAACATCTCTTAAATCTCAAAATGTCTATTCTCAAGGTACCATAAATGACAACTTGCGGGCAGTAAACGTGATTAATGGATACAACCCTCTCGTACGATAGCAATTTGCGACAAACTATTCAAGCAATGTGCCCCTGAACCTGACAACACCCGTTAAACTACGGAAAAAGATTTTAGCTGAAGAAGACACAAAAGAAAAGGTGAATAGAGTCAAGTGATACAAGGGTAAAAAAGAAGATTGACATCGAAGAATAACGATACGAACTTGCTGCTATCGCCGCTCGAAGGACTCGAGGAGTGGCCGCAGTGGCAGGCACGCGCAACAATTCCGGAATCCTGTCCGCTCGAGTGGAGGGACATAGCGGACGCCTCGAGGCATCCAGCAGTGCTTGTGGCTCTCTTCGGCATCCGCTTGGACGTTGCGCACCTGCGCGCACGACTGTGAATTTAATCGGAAGGAGAATTCAATCTCACACGCCCTCCACCCCATCCCATCCCACAATAAGCTCAATCATTTTGTCGAGATAAGTTAAGGGAAAACTTTACAAATTGCCAATTATTAGGTTTTTATTGATTGTTAAGTATCTCCATGTTTTGAAGAATATTTTATTTACAGTTTTTCTTTATTAACATAGTTTTTATACATTACCTGTGAGGATGGCGTACACAGCCCGGCTCATGTTCACAAAGACTCATCCTACCGTCGTTGGCAAAGGGTTCCGGATCGTATCGTAGGCCATCAACGAAAGTTGGAAACAGGGCGCTTTTCCGCAGGGTTGCGGTTGGCTCTGCCAGTGCAAACATGGGCGTTCTACCCAAGGCCTTATCTCGGCAACGGCTACACGAAAATTTAATTTTGCACAAATTTATAGTAATATTGTTAGATGGAAAGAAAGAATGTTTTTTTTTCGTTTTTATTAATAAGTATTTATTAGTACTCCCCATTAAGAATAATATTTTATTGAGCAATTGAAACAGCTTTGGTTAAGTTAGTAGAGTCATATCAGTTTTTACATGTTAACTATTTGAATGATGCCATGTAGATTAGATTTAGGAGATGAGAATACGTGGGAGATCACTGGTGTTATCAAATCCCCTACAAAAATTCATAAATACGTGAGAATATTGAAGATGGGGGAAAAAAAAATTGATCGAAAGGGAAATTCGTAGGCAGAAAAGTGAAAAAAAGAAGAGATGATGGAAGACAAATAGTATAAGAGAATTTTTAGAAAAAAAAAAAAAGGTTACATGACCTACCGTTTATTCCTCCGAACACAAGCGACACATAGAGCAGTTACCAGTGCTCCAACAAAAACAACACATCCTAGTACAACAACTCCAACTTCTAGGGTAGACAGTAAATATCGATTTCCTTGCTTCGAAGTGTTTCTTAAAATATCGAGGACACGATATTTCCCTAGCTCTTCCCTGATTTCCGATTTCTTCTTACGGAATACACTGGAAATATCAATGACAACGAATATTTGAGATTATAATTTTTTTTTAAATTCCACTCATCAAAATTATTCACCTGTGAAGAGTGTCCATATCAATCATAGAATTAAGATGTGGATCAACAGCGTAAAGATACAGATCAGTTCTGCCAAATCATTTTCATGAATTATACAAATATATTATGTTAATACCTACAATTAATCATATACTTACGAAGTTGTGTCGATCAAATTCTTATCAATGTGTGGCTCCAACTTTCTCACCCTCACGTCAAGCCCCGTGACATTCTGCAGTGCACTAAAAACCGAATTAAAAAAAAAAATACTACTGAAGAAAGAATCTTAGAAAATCGTTTGACAATTCTCGACTCGACTGTAGGGATGATAAACGAGAATGAAATTTTACGGATTATCCACTTACCCAGTAATCTCCTCCACTTGATTCTCAATTTCCGTTGGCTTCATACCCATTACCAGGACCACCTGTTTATTGTCATCAACAACGTAAACCTGGAAAAAAATTATTACCGATAAGTGAGTCCATCAGTTGGAGATTTTCTTCTCTCTTCGCTTTTTTTTTTATTATTTTTCTTGTGAATGAAACTCACAAAAACATTTGCAATACTGCTTCGTCCATTATCAGCCCCTCGTCTGTCTGTAGCCTTGACATCAAACCCGAAAACTCTACCAGCATCCCTCGAAAAACTAGCTACAGAACGCACTTGACCACTAAGTGGGTCAATGGCAAAACGCGGTGAATTCTCCTGTCCAAGGATTTGGTATCTTATTTCACCATTTATTCCCTCATCTGGGTCATCTGCCTATATATAATAAATAATTATTTACGTATTGTTTAAGTACATAATGACTTTTTCCACTCACCTCAACCTTGATAATCTCATGACCATAATTAATATTCGCTGGAATAGCAGCTAAAAATGGTCTTCCCTTATTTCTGAATTTGGGTGCATTATCATTAGCATCCTTAACCCTAACAACAATCCTTGCCTCATTGATTCTCAATCCCCCGAGTCTTTCTCCACCAACTGGATAAATCATCACCGGCATTCCCCTCCCACTTTTTCCCCAATCAACCTTAACCCTGAACTCATACGAATCCTTGAACTCTCTATCAACATTTCTCTTAAGCACCAGAGTCCCATTATCCGGATGAATGCCAAATAACTCGTGAATTTCCGAGTTATTGGAAACAATACTATATTTTATTCCCTCATTCCGATATATTTCTGATACATTGAGCTGAAGTAATTTCAGTGGAACAACTGAATTCTCCTCAATCTCAACCTCGTAATACCGATGTTGAAACACTGGTCTATCAACTCCAGATCTATCCTCATTCATCTCTTCAACATCTAGAACCTTGACATAAAGCATAGCTGTGGATGTCATACTTGGTGACCCCAAATCTCTAGCAATAATCGTCACATTATGAGTACTCTGGCGCTCATAATCTAGTTGAGAAATGGTGATAACGGTGCCATCTTTACTGTCAATATCAAAAAACTGTTTTTCACCAATACGATGAGGTAAATGATACAGTATCAATCCATTTCCATTGCCAGTATCATCACTATCATTGGCATAAACTTTGCTGATCATTGTACCAACTGGTGTATCTTCAGCAACCGATGCATAGTACACCGGTGTCTTCAGCCCATCTATACCCATATCAACATAACTTTGAAACTCTGGAGGATTGTCATTACTGTCAAGTACATTAATTTCCACATCGACTGTTGAAAATTGCTGTGGTTCGCCATTATCATGTGCTATCACTGTCATCTGATAAGTGTCTCTAGTCTCACGATCCAAATTACCAGTTATCATCAAAATACCACTGGATTCACCAATTTCAAAGTCTAAGTTTGAAGGAGAGTTTGTGGGAGATGATAATTGTAGTTTGTAAGTAATTCTGGCATTATCACCAGTATCACTGTCCACAGCTGTTATTGTTCCTATTTTGTATCTCTTGTATACACCTTCAAGCACGTTAAATGAATACCATGATTTATTAAAAACTGGGGCATGATTATTTATGTCAATCATCATCATCTTTACAGAGATAGTATCATTCAAATTGCCACCATCATTTGCTACAATGGTCAGTTGTATTTCACCTTCAGCTGGTAGTAATCGGGCAATTGATAGTTCACCTGTCCTTGAATTGATGATGAAATGTGGCTTGGTATCAAAATTCAATTGTGATGGGTAAATTGTCTCGTTGACGATGCTATATGTTAACTCGGCATTGTCATTGGTGTCCTTGTCCTGAGCTACAAGGCGAATTATCACAGTGCCTATCGTAACATTTTCAGGGATGTGGAGGAGTACTGGTGAGTTATGCGAGGTTTTGTCCTTCGATTTTTCAGATGTGTCTTTTACTACAACAATGCCTTGGTCAGGAGAAACTATCATCTGGGTGAATGTCGGTGGATTGTCATTCACGTCAGTTATTTTTAACGTGAGAGATGCTGAGGACTTGGGATTTACTGGGGGATTAAAAGATAAACAAAGGAAAATTAAAACGATAGAGCGTACGATAGTAATCACTAATTATTACCGAGTCTTTATCGACTTGAATAATTCCACTTTACTACTTGTATTATCTGAAAATTCAATTAATCACGAGAATCTAATATTTCATGCCCACTGAATCATAAATATATAAAGAATTTACCGATATCACTTTATCAGAAGCAAACTTGTCGTTTTCAATGAACTGCGACTGGTTCTCCAACCAATTATTGCCTAACGATTATCCACAAATGCTTTAGAATTCACTTGTTGAAAGTGATAATAATCAAACCAGTTTTCGTAAATTCTAAATAACTCAAGTCTCTTATCATTGAAGAAAAAATCAAATTGCATGGTAAATGTAATTCAGTCCAGATCATTAACTACTGTCATAGTGATTTCTTAAAAACCGACCCTGTCCTCCATAATTCACAGTGGAATTTTCACTGGATAAAGGTAGATCCAGGTAAGCCCACTAATCCGTTACGCCGCAGTGATCTGGACAGTCGCTTTTACGCAATCACTTTTCATTAGTTCAATGAACGCGACAAGAGACACAATCACAAAAAAAAATATATAAATAACCGGCTGAGCTAAAGAGGAATTTGTAGAATTCTATAATAAAAAAAAATTAATCAATTTTTATTATCAACTTTCACTTACTGTCATCAGTGGCAATAATGCTCAGATTATACACGGATTCTATCTCTCTGTCCAAGGTACTGTTTCCCTTACCACCGAAGAAAACTCTACCAGTTGTTCGATCGATTGTAAAGAGTTCACTCCCTTCACCATCAAGAAACAGACTGAACTTCCGGTTCAATTCATCATCAGCATCATGAGTGGATATTCGATTGTTTAGAATAACTTCAGCACCAGATGGACTGTTCTCCTCTATGTGGCCTTGATATGAGGGTAGATCGAATATTGGAGGATTGTCGTTGACGTCGTCGATAACAACTGTTACCTGGATCCGTAGAAGAAGATGATTAGAAATTAGTTCTGATATTGAATATTGACAACCCTTACTTGAAAGATTCCAAGTCCTCTTGTTGTCTCGGCAATGACAGTAATGCTGTAATTTTGTCTCATCTCACGGTCAAGACCCCGCACTGTGTAGAGGTCACCGTCCTCAGTTATAGCTATATCGGGTACATCACGCTGATTGGCGATAAGGAAACGTACATTTGAAGTTGTTTTTGTTGTATTACGAGGAAGCACTTGTCCGATGAAGGCACCAGCTTGATTCTCATTTACGTGAAATACTAGGGGTGCTCTTGTTGTTCCTCTGGATGAATTCAATGGAATTTTTTGGTTTTTGAATAATTAATTTACAAAAAATTCTTAAGGAATTTCATTTTGTTTTCATCTGATAATTTTGACTTACTTGGTAAAGATTTCCCTTTCATCATTGGGATCAACGACATGAACAGAAACATTCGTGACAAGCATCAGATCCTTGTCATTGGTAACAACTGCTTCGAAATCGTACCATCTTCTTGAATATCTGTCGATGTCATCTATCACTGTTATTGTACCACTCTCCTCCTCCACAGCAAATGGAACTATGACATATACAATTGATAAAATCAATATTCAATTCTGCAATTGCATCAAATTGTCTTTAGATGAGATTATTAGATTTTCACTTACCACCCTCTCGATAGCTGTGGAGAAGATCATAGATGATACCCCGTTTTTTCTCCGCTGCATTGTTGATACGAATCTGTCCAACACTCGTACCAATTGGTACATTAGCCCCTACCCAAAATTCATACGGGGCACCCACGAAATCAGGTAATGAGCTGTCATGAGCTATTGATTGGAGGAAATCAGAAAGAAATTTTCAGATTGCGAGATATTTTCCAAAAATTGTAATTGGAAGAGGAAAAAACATGAGATTTACCATCACTCGGAAGAACATCCACCGTGACCACAGCAAGTGAGAATCTCCTTTCACTTGGATTAGCAGGTTGATCACTAGCCTCGACGAATATCGCATGTCTACCAACAATTATTGGTCTCTCCAGTACCGTAACAATACCACTACGTGAATCAACTGTAAATGGTACACGTACATCTGTATGATTATTACCAGTTCTCTGTAATCCATATCTAACAACACCATTCCTCCCCAGATCACTGTCAATGGCCTTAACTTGACCAAGAATTGTACCAATTTCAGCATCACTCCGAGTGACAAATTCATAAACATTCGAGGGAACGAATATTGGATTATTATCATTAGCATCAAGAAGAGTAATTTCCACTGTGACTGAAGAACTTCCATTGGAGAACGGAATTGCACTTGGCTTCTTCTCAACAGCAATGACCTTCATCTTGATGAATGACGTCTGTTCTCTATCTAAAACTCTCTCATCTCTCACTGTCAACCATCCACTCTTCTCATCAACTGAGAAAGCTCCAGATGGATCCAACAACTCGTAAGTAAAATCTGCATTATCTTCCTGGTCTATATCATGTGCTACAACCTGAAGTACACTGAAACCATTCGGCAAATTCTCCACAATGCTGATATTATAGTGATCAACTTCGAATTCTGGAAGATTGTCATTTAAATCAAGAATTTCAATCTCCACTCGAGCGGTCGAGTACTTCAGAGGATTATCGACTTGTGTTGCATGCAATTGGAGGTTGAATGTGTTGTTGGAGAGGGCTCGTTCAGTGTCCAGATCAATGGGCTGATTCAAGAAGATGGAACCATTGCGTGGATCAATCTGGAAGAGGTTGCGCTCATTTCCCGAGAAAATACTGTATTTCACTGGAGTATTTATTGAAGAATCCTGGTCCATTGCATGAATTGGAGGGATGAAGTAGATCTCTTTGTGAATGGGAGTTTTCTAGAATTTATTTGAGATTTTGAGAAGATTAGTATAATTGATTGAATACAATTTTTGTTCGGAAAAAAAAATTCTCTCGTAATTTTCCTTGGATTGACTCCATAAAAATCTTTCACAATCATTGATTAATTCCAAAAGGGATGAAGAACCTTCTGCTATCGGCGCCTAGAAGTCGTCCGGGATGCTCGTAAAGTGAAAGAAAAAAAGTGAGAATAAGAAAAAGTATAGCAACTCACCGGTAATGGAAAGGACTCGTAGATTCTTGCTTTGTATGTGCTCAGCGTGAACTTGGGACCAAGGTCATCATTGTCAACTACATTTACAGTGACTGTGGTGCTTGCACTTTTAGCTGGTGTTCCACGATCCTAACACGAAAGGTAGTAGATTGTCTAAGTTTTATGTTTATCCCGAGTTGATGAAAATGGATAATTCTAGTCTTACCGTGGCGGTTATCACCAGGGAAAATTGTCGATCACCGGTGTCGTAGTCGAGGGGTTTTCGAAGGATAAGGGCAGTACGATGACCCGATTCCAGAGAGAATTTCCCTGCCTCATTGCCCTTTACTATTGCATAGTGAACGTCACTGTTTGGGGTGTTTGGCTTGTCACCGTCGAATGCGTGAATTCCACGAAATATTGTCATTCCTGAATAAGCAAATTTTCATCGATAAAAAATATTTCTTAATTCCATCTAATTAGATTTCTTCATCTTGATTGAATAATCAACCTTCCAAACGGTTCAATTGTCACTAATTGATGACAGATTTAATAAAAGATGAATTGGAGCAAAATTGATACCAATTCCATCTAAATTCAACCAAGTACTTGATTTATCAGAGCTATGAAGTCATTGAAACTTCTCAAGACTATCTCATTCTCCAGAATCACGTATATAATGAAACAGTAGTTTGAGTATTTCACTTACCGGGTGAAGTGAATTCCTCGACTGTCACGTGATACGGTGAACCAATAAACTGCGGCGTATGATCATTTATATCCTCCACATACACTGTCACCGATAAATGCGATGATGTCTGAGGGATGAAAGAAAAACAAAAACCAACAATATTATTTTTTAAAAAATACAATAATTTTTTAAACACTCCAATGAACAATTTTAAATTTTTTCAAAATTTCCCGCTCAACGAGTCGATTAGAAGGAAAATAAATACGGCAAAATGCGGGGAATCCCACATACATATAGGATGACCGGCCCATTCCATTCCCTTCCTAACCATAATTGAATATTAGACGCTCTCTACAATTTCTCATCCTTCAATAAAACAATTTGTTTAATGAATTTAATCATACTCTTTACTCCATCACCATTAATGGGAATGATCGTTACAAATGAAAATAACTCCTACTTTATATACCCTCCTAAAACAGCAGGAAACTAAAGTATTAACTAAACTTCACGCAATGATGGTTCAAACAGTCACGCTCATGTACAAGTGGAAGATATTCTTTTTTACACTCTCTCTCTTCTCCTCCTCCTCTAGTGCAATAATAATCGCTCGAAAGTACCTCATATTATCTTGCAGCAATGTATACACCTAGTAAATACATAAAATTGTATGAACAAGGCCAATCACCAAATAAAAACATTTAGATCAACGTGCATTCATCACAAAATTAATATTTTCAAATTATTAATGAGCAAATAAGATTTGGTAATTTAGTAGGTGTGTTTCTCTTGTCTGTTAGTTCTTACAATAGTCGTTAGTCATGGAAAATAAGTTCATTGCTCTGTCTCAATTGGTCCCCACGTCGTTCTATTCGTACGCTTGTCCATCCATGAAATAGCCTCGTCATCTGGGGATCCTTTTTTTTTTTTTATTTCCACGTTTTTTTTTCTCTCTCAGTTAGTTATGAATTCTGATCCTTAGAATTGAGGGGTCAGAGACAGTTTAGACTCACCAGGGAGTTGACACCGTCTGAGTAGTCACAGACGAATCGAAACTTGAGGAGATTTCGTGGAGTTTCAGAGTCTACCAGATCCTCCAGCGATTGAGATAGTATCACCGATATGTGGGTGGAGTTTAGGTCTTTGTAAGTGAAATATCTTGCATCCTCTTCCTATTTGTTTAAAGAAAAAATTGCGAAAATATTTATATGATAATTTTCATTTAATTTAGGGTAAAATGTGTGAATAAATTGTGACAATTGAATATAAATAATCAACTCACCTTATCGACAGGCATTATTGTCAAGTGGCTGCGGGGATAAACCTCCAGGGATAATACCTCAGCACCAAGTGGAAGATTCTCCGTTACTCTCACAAACTTTAAGTACTCGCCGACAGGATAAAATTGACATGCTACACAAATATTAATCCAATTTGAATAGAAATTCTATAAATCAAAAAATTCGTAAACTTGAAAAAATAGTTTCATTAATTCAGATTTTTTTTTTAAATTAAACTATCCAATTATCCCTCAATCACTTGTTATTAATTCCTATAATTATAATCAACATTTTAATGATCAATTATCTACAATCCACACGAATAAATGTCAGAGCTATCCAACCGGGTAATTTGTATTACCGTTGGTTTTCGCACGGTCAACTGACCCATGTGAACGTATTCCGGCTGATTCACAACAACAAAAGAACACATTGTCTCATAATTTTCACATCCAATCATCGAAAAAAAAAAAATCCAATAATTCTCAATTTTTTATTAAAAATAATAAATAATATTGTCCAATAAACTTCGCAGTTTTATGGAGTGAAATAAAAAATATCTCATCTCCCTTCGGACAATAAAATAAAACCTGAAAAAAAGTCCAGCGATGAACCCAAGTGACGGATGCGTCTGGAAAGCGAAAGCCGGAAATTTGCCCTTTTGACTTCTTCAGAAGAAATTCAATATCACGATCCCCTTTATTCCTTCATTCTTCATTTCTTCCTTTGAACAATTTTATTCATCCTCTCTTCTGACGAGAGATATAGGTTTTTTTATTTCTTCACCTAGGTATCCTCGTTCTACTCATTTTCTCTCCTCATTTATACAAACGGCTATTATAGTAGCTCAATAATTACTCAGAAACTCATAGAGTTGGGTAAATGCACCTTAATTGTAGCTTTCATTTCCCTCAGATTCAAAGATATTTATTAAAATTTTATGAGACAATTTTTTCTTTAAAATGATTAAAAATCCCCTGAACATCCCTATCTATACATATTTCCATAAAACTCTGTATCTCTTGAACCAAATGGAGAAAAAAAAAATAGATAAAACTCGATAAAACACCAGAAGACTCTTTCCACTGAAAATTGTGTCAAGGTCAATATTCCTCATTCTTCCGCAAATGGTGAGATAGGAGACGCGGGACAGATTTTCACTTGTCGAAAACTGTATTCTTCTTTTTCTTGTATTTTCATCTCTTTGTGATTTTTTTCACAGCCTCTGTCTCTTCAATTCAATGATAAATCGGATCAATGCATATGGAAACTGGCGAGTATTTTCTATACAATCTGCTCATTTTTTTTTATCCTTTAATTCAATCCTTCATTTATATTCTTTTCATACTTTTTTCCCCTATTCTTCTCCATCGTTACTGACTTTTTTTTTCAAGAGAGAATAAAAGCACAAAATAAATGTTAATTTTTCGTAAGAATAACTTTGGGTTACCAACCTGTTGCTGAGCTGATTGTAAAAAAGAGTAATATTATTCTACGTGATGAATAGTAACTCGCACCAGAATCCGGCGCCATGACGGACTCTCCTCCGCATGGAAATTAATTCTGAAACAAAAAAAAAAAAAATACTAATAGTTTAAACTCTTTAATTCATCAGTGATAAATTTTAAATATTAAAAAAAAAAGAGAGAAAATAGAAAATAATATCACAAAGTATTTCATATTCATTCAACGTTTGAACGAAACACCTGGTGAAATATTGCAATTTAGTATCGATCCAATATGCAAAAATGAGAGATTGTGGTGCAGAGATTTTGAGAAGGCAAAGATGCACCCTTCTACCAAGTACTGAGCATGTAGGGTATACTGAATATATATTAGCATGAGTGACTCTTGAAAATTCTACCAGCCGTGACAACACCTAACCCTCAGTGTACGCGCATAATGTCGTTCTCCACGATGTTGAGATCAAGGTCACGTATTTAGATACGCGCATACTCAATTAACCTCTGCATCCCTTTACCTTCAATGAATTGTTGAGTTTTTTTTTTCAACATTCAAATTTTCCCTTTTTGACTGAATGAAATGATTCAATACCTTTCGATTAATTAATACATTCACTCTTAATGGAGTGGTTTAGAAGAAAAAAAAATCCAATAAAATACTTTGAACAAGTCGTAAGAACGAAAAAAGAAACTTTCGTCCAGTTTAATGTTTCACGAGTGACTGGCAATTCAACAATCCTCCAAGCCTGTCTCCTGGAAAGACCAATAACGCCAGTGATTATTTTAAAGGTAAATGTATGTGGTATACATATGCAAGTGGCGACATCGAGAGCGATTATGGGGGCAAATGAATATATAAAATACGAAGCAGTTTATACGAGTTTATCGTAATCTGGGTTAACGTAAATCGCTCATTGGACAGGTTTATAAGTTAAGTATATGTGGGTATGTCCAGTGACTTCCGGGACATCCCTTTCGCTTTCCATAGAAATATTCTGACTATGAATTTTTTTTCCGATATTCATTTTCTCTAATTATAGACTTTCGATTTTCTCTAGAGAATTTTTATTGAATGTTGCTGACAACCAATAACTTTTTCATTAGCTCGAATGATTGTTGAATTATTGAAAAAAGGGTAAGTAAATTTTTTTTTATCGCGAAATTGATTGATAATGGATTTATTTGTTTGTTTGTCTTTTGACTATTTTTCCCTTTGTATTTAATTATGTGCAGTTCACGGCTTCATGATTTCCTAATTTTAACTCATTTCTCATTAGTGAAGGAAACGTTAAAAGACATATTTCAGTCATATCAAGCCCATTTTTCGCCTCTTGCTGGATGTATCATCTCACAAATCTATCGCGAAGTGATAGGGACTGACCGCGTACGATCGCAAAGGGATCGCGAACGATCGCGATCGACTGCAAAAGGCCCGCGAACGATCGCAATCGACAGCAAAACGGTCGCGAACGATCGCGATCGACTGCAAAAGGATCGTAAACGATCGCGATCGACTGCAAAAGGATCGTAAACAATCGCGATCAAGTGCAAAAGCCTCGCGAACGATCGCGATCGACTACAAAAGGATCGTAAACGATCGCGATCAAGTGCAAAAGCCTCGCGAATGATCGTGATCGACTGCAAAAGGATCGCGATCGACCGCGAATGTATCGCGATAAATCGCGAAGTGACGTCTCGATTAGTTTTCAAGAAATTTGAGGATAACACCAATTTTTCGACCCTTATTAATGACCTAAACGTCCAAAAACATGACCAAATCCCTTTTTTGCCTCAAAATAAATATCCAATTTCCCCACTTAACCATAATACACACAATTCTCTCGAATATCAAATTCCAACGATTTCACCGAGCCTCTTCATCCATTCTTCGAACTCTATTCAAATTATTCTTCCACCAGTGTCCATAGAATTCAAAAACCCGTGAATATATGCATCTGGGGTGCTCTCCACAACTCGAAAACTCGAACGGTCGTTCCACTGACATTTTAACGAACCAACGACGCACAGAAAGTTATTCGTCCGGTACATTTACAATTTTACACCGGTGAAAATTAGCTGTCAGACGAGAATGACTATTAGAGAACTGGTAAGCAACCTGGCACTGGTGTTGACTGTTATCTCTCATATTCAAGCATTAAAAAACTATATCTCTCTCATTCAACATATTTTTACGTCATCTCAAAGGTAATTAACATTCGTAAAAATGTTTTACATAATTAACTGTTGATTAACATAAACAAAAAACTTATTTTTCCAGCAGCATTTTAATGGAGAAATAAAGAAATAGAAGAGATAATAAGAGGGAGAAAAGGTCGAGTAGCTCTCCTTCAACAAGAAATCAATTCTGCACGGTCGAGTCAAGTGTCTCCTGAGAAAATGAACAAAAAATACGTTATGAAGATTCTAGAACTCTTTCATTATATCGTAAATGTATTAACTATGTAGTCTTTTAATTTTTAATTCTTATGGCTCGAGTAAATTTCAAATTCATTTGTGGGGTCAAGGATTTCGAATTTTTTTTTTTTTTCTATTGTTCTCAATTTCAAAAAATCTTCAACCCGTCATTTTTATCTTAATTATCTAAAAGAATGTCGTGAAAGTGGTAAATGACGGATTTCCTGATACATAAATGCAAATAATCGATTGAATTAAATCCAGAATTCAATTTTTCTAGCAATTCTTAACCAACTTTCACGGAAAGATAACTCATGAGTGTTTATTGAATATTTGAATGAATGTGTCGTTTATTCATACAGAGTCCTTCCGTGAGAAAGTATCAGAACAATTGCAGGATTAATAAATTCGCTATTCAATTCTTTCATATTTTTCGCGGAATATTATTTTTTTTTTCTAACAAAAAAAAAGGGAAAAAAACTCGTTTAAAGGTTTTTTTTTTCTTGAGCAATGGTCACCACACGGGTGGTTATGGATCAATTGAGGAGAATGTTAGATAAGTACTGGTTTGTAGTACGATGTGATTAAAATGATGATTATGAAACAATGGATTTCTAGGCAGTATCGAAATTTTTATATTATTATATATTTTTTCATAAAATATTATTTCATATTCTTGTTGATGCTTACGGTCTATTGCTTATCGGAATCATAACCAATTGACTAAAAAAAAGTTATGAATGTAAACACAGATATCCAGTGATCCGCCTTAGAAGCAGAGATAACGTAAACGGTAACGTTTACAGTGATAAATAGAACGAAACGAGGAATCTTTACGAACTCAATGGCCGTTAAACTCATCCACAACTGGCCAGATATGAAATTTTGTCGATGGGGCTTGTGGAGTTGTTAGATGACTGAATAATTCCCATTTTCTTGTTTCTTTTTCGTCAATTAAATCGAGATGTCAATTTGTTTTTAAGTAAATCCGGAATAGAAAGTACTAAGATTTTAAAACGAATGCCTAAACATGTCGAACCAGTGCCCTTTAAGAGTCTAATTATAATGAATAATTTCAGTAATTTAACTTTCAATTTTTTAATTATTTTATAATTATTGCAATCTACTGAAAAAATATTTTTTTAGACGAATTTTAAAAAATTCGAATTTTAATTTATAAAAAAAAACCTTAGGATTAAATTTCTCTCTTATCAATGAAATAATTGACAAAATTTCTGATATTTTTAATTAAAAAATTATTCGTTCTCTGCGTTATAAAATTATCTACATCAAAAAATTCCCCGCGGCTTTCACTCAATCACAATCCAGATGAATTTCTGCAATAAATTTAACAATCTCCATCACAACATCAATTATACAATCCTCACTCTAATTACTAATTTCTTTTATTATATTTTTTCATTAAAAAAAAATCTCAATAATGCACAGAGGGCAGACGCAATCAGTGTGATCATCTTTCGAAACTTAATATTTCGCAGTCTGTAATTTTGTACTCCACCTTTTTGTTCAGTGCACCGAGTCGTTAAGAGTGCCACTAGTTTCATCGTGAAAGTGACTTTAAATACGTAATTATAAAAAAATTTTAATTTCCAAATTATAAAGCAAAAAAAATTGTAATATTTCATTTAAAAAAATTAATTAATAAAATATCACTCATGCATTCATCAAATTTTTCAATGATGAAATATTTTTTTTTTTTTTTCACTTACTCAAGGATCGAAAGAAATGAGGAAATTTTACTTGAGAAAATTCAACCTTGAATTTGAATCACGTTTCCGCAGTGAGAATACCAGTGGAGGTCGTCGATCGTCCGTGAGAGTATATAAATCAAATATAGATGATGTCACGTGCTGTGGATCACTTGTGAAAAGCATAGTGCCAAAATGCATTTTTCTTTACTTTTATCCTCGAGAAAAACTCCACGGAAATGGATGATAGAATATAAAATGAACTTGTGAGAAAGTTTCAATAGAAATATCTAAATTGATTTTCATATTTTTTTTTTAATCAATTTTTATGAATGAAAAAGTGTTAAATTGCTAAAGAATATTCAATAATTAATTATTATCAATTTAACTCACCGAAATAAAATAATTAATTACAATCATAAAAAAAAACATTCTCCAACTCCTGTTTCCATAATTGTCGTCTTCAAGGGCCGATGCACTCTCCGCGAATAAATAAATTACGCAAAAAAGGACTAGCAGCACTAGCACACGAGCCTTGAGCAAACTCAATGGGTTGAACGCACTCTAAACACTGGACTCTCTTTCTACCACCTGGCGAGCTTGAAGGCCAGCCATGTACTGCCAACAACAATATCGAGGTACTTTTACCTGGACTTGTACACATTTACACAGTAGTATTCTCTCTTTTCCTTTCTTTCATGAATTTTTATTCAAGTGTCTTAGGGTGAGCATTGGCTCGTCGGCGCGCAATTCCTTCCGGGTCAGCAACGTTGATTAATATCCATCCTCTGTTGAGAATGAACATCAACTGACCAATTATACTAATTTTTAATTATTCTGAGAATTTTACTTTTTGGTTTTAATTATTTAAATCATTTTATAATTATTATTACTTAATAATAATAATAATAATAATAATAATAATAATAATAATAATAATAATAATAATAATAATAATAATAATAATAATAATAATAATAATAATAATAATTTATAAAAAAATATTTCGAATGCATTGAATTTCTTAGTAATTTGAAAAAAACCTTCCCAATAGCAGTAAACGCTACCTATCGCCGAAACCCTCAAGCTCGTCATAAAACCTAGCTCTCTACTTTGCCATCGGAGGGATTTCGCGGGGAAATAGTAACAAAGTGTAAACATACATCTTAACTCGTAATCATTGTCATACTTAATTTACCTTAATTATCATAAAAATTAATCATGGAAACTCCTGGAAAAATTCAGAAACTCGATGAAGTCGTGGTGAACAGAATAGCCGCTGGAGAAGTCATCCAGAGGCCAGCGAATGCCCTGAAAGAGTTGATTGAAAACAGGTTAGATTTTCATTCTATATCCTCAAAATTACCTCAAAAATTCGTAACAATTGTCATAAAAATTCCAGTCTCGATGCAAAATCCACAAATATTCAGATAACTGTCAAAGACGGAGGTCTAAAATCCCTCCAAATACAAGACAATGGTACAGGAATACGTCGTGATGATCTTGCCATTGTCTGTGAGCGTTTTACAACTTCAAAACTCAAAAAATTTGACGATCTCAAATCAATATCAACATTTGGCTTTCGTGGTGAAGCCCTAGCTTCTATGAGTCATGTTGCCCACTTGACAATAACTACAAAGACTATTGATGATAAAGTTGCTTATAAAGCTTCCTATCTCGATGGTAAACTCAAAGCTCCCCCAAAGCCTCTAGCCGGTAATCAGGGTACAACAATTGTCATTGAAAATCTCTTTTACAACGTATCAACTCGAAAAAAAGCACTTGCCAGCCCCTCAGAGGAGTTCTCAAGAATCTCCGAAGTTGTAACAAAGTATTCAATTCATAATCCTACCGTTGGATTCACCCTTAAGAAGCAAGGAGATGCTCTTCCAGCTGTTCGAACTCCGCACAATTCCTCAAAAATCAATAACATTAAAATCCTGTATGGAAATAACATAACTAGAGATTTATTAGACATTGAATTCAATGACGAAAGCCTCAAATTCAAAATGCACTGTCTCATGACAAATCCAAATTATTCCAACAAACGTTTAACATTCATTTTATTCATAAATAATCGACTTGTTGACTCTTCACCGATTAAAAAAATGTTGGAAGATTTGTACTCTATTTATCTACCCAAAAAGACTCATCCCTGGTGTTATTTATCCCTTGACATCAATCCATTGAATATCGATGTTAATGTACATCCGACGAAACACGAAGTACGATTTCTTCATGAAGATTCAATTATTGAGAGAGTTAAGGCTGCACTTGATGATAAATTGTCTAAAAGTAATGCTTCGAGGACATTTTATCTTCAGGCAAGACTTCCTCAAGTGGATATCACTAAGGATGTTCTTGAGAAGGTACTTCCAGAGTTTGATAAAGCTAAGAAGGTTCATGCCAAGGAGATGATTAGAACTGATGCTAATGATCAGAAATTGGACAAATTCAACTTTACTGTTAAGAAAAAAGGGGATGAAGATAAAGCTGAAACGGACGATAAAGCTGAAGAGATTGATGAGATTGGTGAGAGGAGAGTCAATTCTTGCATGTTTAATACTTCAAAAAGAAAGGAATTTGTCGTGGATTTTGATCCTCAGGGAGTCTCAAATATATCTAAAATGGGAGGTGTTGATGATGAAGGAATGAAAACACCTGAAAATAGTAAACAAGTGGGATTAAATAGTCATTGGAGCTCGTTGATTGATGAACCTACTACTAGTGAAGCTTCCCAGGAGGATTTTAATAATGTCAAGGTCATTGAACCTGTGCCTGAGCCTTCTGAAGAGACTTACGAAGGTGGAGCTGTATTGCCGAAAGAAGTTCTCGAATTATTCAGTTCTGATGGAGAAAGTTCAAACGATACACCAGCACCTGTCAATTCAAGTGCTGCTGATCGAGCGTTCAAGACTGTCTTCAAGTATTTTGGATCTCAGAAGTCTCAGAATGAGGAAATATTGGATCGTCAAGAGGAAACTGAGGGGAATGAGGATTTGAATGGCTCAGAACAATTGAGGGATGAATTGGCTGAGGGTGCGATTGGAAATAAGGGCTCAATATCAGAAGAAAATCGAGATGATTTGAAAAAAATTGATGAGGAAGACTATGAGACATCTTTGAGAAAACCACCAGAATTCAAATCTTATTCTGTGAATAATTCTAGAAAGGAAGTTCGACTCACAAGTGTTCTCAAGCTTCGAAAAGGTATTGAGGATAATTATCATGAGGGTCTGAAGAAAATTCTCTCTGAGTTGAGCTTTGTTGGATGTGTTGATGAGGAATTGGCGCTGATTCAGAGTGATGTTAATCTGTATATCTGTAATACTGTTAAACTTGCGTAAGTGATATGATTATAAATTAATGTCCAAGGATATTACGTATTTTTGAGGAATTATGAAAAAGTTGATTCTTGCAGGGAGGAGCTTTTTTATGAAATAATGCTGTACGATTTTGCTAATTACGGTGTTATTAAATTTTCGGTAAGCCAAATCTTCTCAATTTACAATTTATCTTCTCATTCTCTTTTGTGTCAAATTAATTGTGAATTAAATTTCAGGAGCCTCTACCATTATATGAACTAGCAATGCTGGGTTTAGAGACCGAAGAAGCTGGATGGGAAGAGGGAGATGGACCCAAAGAAGAAATTGCATCCAACGTGAGAGAACTACTTCTAGAAAAGGCAGAAATGCTAAAAGAATATTTTTCAATAGTCATTGACAAAAAAGGAAATCTCCGATCTCTTCCAGTATTATTGCAAGATTATTTTCCAGATCAAGCAGAAATACCTCTCTTTATCCTTCGTTTATCAACAGAAGTTGACTGGTCATTTGAGCAAACTTGTTTCGATAATATTTGTCGCGAAGTTGCTAAATTCTATAGTAAAATAGACACAAATAATCTCCAACAAGATTGGAAACATTTGACTGAACATGTGATTTATGCAGCCATCAAAGAGAGTCTATTGCCACCAAAACATTTCTCCCATGATTCATCTATTTTACAAATTGCAAGTTTACCTAATCTGTATAAAGTATTCGAAAGATGTTGAGAGTTTTTTTTTTTCCTTAAATAAAAGATTTATCTTGTTCATTTTGATTAATTATCGAAGAAATTTTTTATTCACCTTTAACAATATATTATGACATTGAACCATAGAAAAAAAATGTGTAATTTCTGGAATTATTGAGGATTTACAAGTGAAAATAATCAATTTAGGAATTTGAGGGACTATGCCTTGGAAACACCAACTAGGGCAGGTCGTACTATTCTCTCGTGCAGTTTATATCCAACTTTAGAGACAACGACAACTGTTCCAGGTGGCTGGCCTTCAACTTCCTGCTGGAATAAAGCCTCGTGTTGGTTGGGATCAAATTTTTCGTTTAGAGGATTTAAAGATGACAATCCATGCTTCTTGAACACCTGGAATTTTTCAAAATCATATTGATCAATTGTTTATTGTTTCAATAAATATAATTCTCATGTCTCTATTCACCTTGTGCAATTGTGACTCAGTCATTCTCAATCCCTCGTACAATGTTTTGAGATGTGGATTTCGCTCAGTTAATTGATCCTTAGGTACACTCTCAGTAGCTTTACCAAGAATATCAGCTACATCCAATAAATCCTTGCAGAATCCCTGAATTCCAAACAACTTGGCATCTTCAATTTGTTTCATAAATCTCATTCTCATGTTCTCACCATCCGCAAGTGCACGTTTGTACTTGTCCTCTAATTCTGAATTACGTTCTTTTAAGACACCAATTTCCTTAGTCAATTGATCAATTTTAATATTCAATTTCTTCTCATTTTCTGATAATTCTTGAGCCTCAGCTGTCTCAGAATTTTTCTGCTCCGTTGCTGTACCATATCCATGTCTTTGATTGCTGACAACTGAAGTTGGCTCACATATCCTTTTTTTTATTTTAATTTCACATAAATTATTTATCAAAATCAATTAAAATTACAAAATTATCAGATCATTCAATCAATTTTTTGGGACAAATATTGTAATATTATCGAACACCTAACCTCAAATCATTTTAAACGATTTTATGACATTTTTAAGGGATTTTAGTTGAAAAAAATTATTATTATTTACCTGAGAATCGTTTTATGTGAAATTTGATGAAAATTGTCGACTGTTAATCGTAAAAATCTCGATGCAACCGGCAATACCATTGATGCCATGATAATCAATTCGTTTTTTCTATGAATGAATGAATGATGAAATGCGCAGGCTGTCCTCGTGGTCCTCCAGTGGTTCTCATCACATTTTTTTAGCCACAAAAAAGTCTTTTGATGTTTTCTTCCTCAAAAATTGACAATTAGCAAAAACATTTTTGTTACTTTATTGAATTAATAGATTTAAAAAAAAAATTTCAAAGTTATTTTCTATTTTATTGGCATGAATTCGTACAACAATCAAATACAATTTCTATTAGATAATTCAGAGTCATTTGATTATGATTTTTTTTTTATTTACAAAAATTCAAAAATTGTGATTTTTATGCATTTTTTTATTGTTTAAAAATTCTCCAATTATTTGTTATAAGTCTGGATTTAATTTTTCTGCTCCTCTATTCGACTAGAAATCTAGGATTTAGAACCGAAAATATTGAGTGATAATAAATTTAAAATTCCTTTGTTCATTAATTATTATTTATTGCTCAATTTGCAACTGTGAAATGAGTGATTTCATAATATAATAATAAATATTACGAAGAGAATGTGATAATAGGAAATGCTGGAAATATTAAGCAAGCAATGATAAACGAGTGTCTCCTAATGTCATTAGTTTCAATGAATTTGTCAAAGGCGATACAAAAATTAATCTATTCTCTCTGTTGTGATACATCGCACGTGTCTACTTTAATTCAAATATTCCCGCTCTCTTCCTTCACCAATTATACAGATAAAAAAATTAAATCAATTTTTTTTTCCAATTATTTCCTTCTGATTTTTCATCCTTTCAAAATAATTTTTGAGAGAGATTTATTAAATTAACCATTCAATCAACATTAATTTGCAGTGGACCCAAATGATAGTCATTAATATCTCAGTTATCGTTAGATTTTTACAGTTTTCTAGATGTACTCGTGGTTAGAAGCCTTCCTGATACTGCTTTGAATCTAATCTTGCTTGAATCACCTCCAATTGTCTCTTCGCCTCGCACTGAGGAAAATTCTGTAGGTCGTAGTATTGTGGTGCTATCTTCAATAGCCACTCAGCTGTAATAGAAATAAATTAAAAATAGTATTATCATCATCTACAATTTCATACTGAACACCATAATTAACTTACGTTTTATATCAGTGACAGTTCTGATATAATTCTTGGTAGTTAAAACAAATTCATTGTATATAACCCACTCCGGTTTGTGATCTAAACAACTGCTTGGATGTAACTGTACAATTTGATTGTCCTTGATAGTCAAGTAGTGTCCAGTTCTCTCCAAATGAGCGACTTGCATGAAAAATCCATCAACAAGAGCTTTTCGTATATTTATGTAATAATCTTTTGATGTAAAATCTGTAGATGTTCTCTTCAACGCGAATCTATCCATAATTCTGCTCAACTGTTGTCGAACATTGTCACCACTTTTTAAGGATCTGTAGTTGACAAAGTGATCATAACACCATTGAGGATCCTCCATATCTGAGGAAAATCAAAAATCAAAAATTTTTTTTTTTTTTTTTTCTTTCAATAATATTATTCTTTCGTCATTAAAAATCAATTTTCATCAACTTACTCTGTTTGAACGCATGATAAACATTGAGCAACGTCAGATGATCTCCATCAATATGTGCAAATTTCATTTTTGCATCGTCTGCAGCTTTTTTAGCTTCATTTGGCCTCACAAAACACTGTGGGACTAATACCATGTGAATCATAAATAAAAAAAACCACAATTATCTCATTTAAAATTTGTAAAAATATTAATGTTAAAGTAATAGAAATTAACGAGTCAATTTATCTCATTATGTATAGAAATACATTTATTTTGAATAAAGAAAAAAAAAAAACTAAAAATTAAAAAAAAACTTTACCTGATAACATAGCAGTTATACTGAGTATCTCATTACTGCAATTATGATTACAAGAAGCAATGAGCATTTTAGCAAGTTGTGGATCGAGAGGAAATTCCGCCATAACAGCTCCCAAATCAGTAAGATTGCCATCATCATCTAGGGCAGCTAAATAATTCAACAACTCGAGGGCTCTCATGAGTGTTTCTGGTGCTGGTGGATCCATAAAATCAAAATGTACTAAATCATCGATACCCAATTTTTTTAATTGCAGAACAACACTTCCCAAATTGGATCTCAAGATTTCTGGATAAGTATTATCTTGCATTTCATTCTTATAAGCTTTCTCTGTATAAAGCCTGAAACACTTGCCAGGTCTCGTTCTACCAGCACGTCCAGCCCTCTGTTGTGCCGATGCTTTGCTAATTGGTGATACAAGCAGTGATTCAACTCTTATTCTTGGATTATAAACTTTCTGTTTTGCAAAACCAGGATCAATGACAAATACAACACCATCAATTGTCAGTGATGTTTCAGCAATATTAGTTGATACAACAACTTTTCGTCCAATAGCACCATTAGCTTTGTTAGCTGGTGCAGCCTCAAATATTCTCTGTTGAAGATTTGGTGGTAGTGTTGAGTACAATGGAATACACTTTAATTCACCAACTTCAGGACCAAGATTATCCATCTCCCTTTTGATTCTCTTGCATGCCTCTTCAATTTCCTCTTGACCAGTTAAAAATAACAAAAGATCACCAGGTACTTCTTCACACATGTGAATCTGTATAACTGTTCTTATTGCAGCCTCCAAGTAATCTCTCTCAGGCTCTGGAGTATAGAATATCTCTACAGGATGTGTACGTCCTGGTACATTCATCAATGGTGCATTATCAAAGTACTGCTGAAATTTTCCAGCATCTAATGTTGCAGACATAATGACAAGTTTAAGATCTGAACGTTGTTTTATGACTTCTTTTAAGACACCCATGAGTAAGTCAGTGGCTAGGGTTCTTTCGTGTGCTTCATCAAGTAATATTACTTGATAACCCTCTAACATTGGATCGGACATACCTTCGCGAAGTAACATACCGTCTGTCATGTATTTTAACACTGTTTTTGGAGAACTACAGTCTTCAAAACGTATACTGTAACCAACTTGTTCACCGAGGGGTACATCCATCTCCTCGGATACTCTCTGAGCAACTGACATTGCAGCTACTCTTCTTGGTTGTGTACAAGCGACACCTTTAGTCCCCATTGATATTGAGTATTCAACACACCATTGGGGTATTTGAGTGGTTTTTCCAGAACCAGTCTCACCTACTAGGACAATACACTGGTGTTGGGCCAAGAGACGCATGAAATCTGTTCGGTATTCAAAGACTGGTAGGGTTATTCGTTTCTTTAGGAATTCGTAGTAACGTGGAGTGTACGGTAAGTTAGTGTAGGGATTCAATTGAGAGGGAGTTTTTGAGGACATCGTGGTGGAGGTCGAGGAGGATAGGATGAATGGTGAGGAGGTGGAGGAGGATGGAGCCTCTGTGCCATCGTCCCTGAAAGCACATTTTTTTTGTTTTGTTTATTTTTTAACTCTCGAGGATCTCTTGAGACATTTTCCTACTATAATATAGCCTATGAATTTCTTGAATCATTAATTCAATTTTATCATTAAAAATTAAATTTTCATGAGACAACGTGTGTTACAATATTCAACACTGAATGTGTACGATTATATGTATTGATAAAATTGATTGAGAGCTGCTGACGGTAGAAAAAATGATGGAGAAATTGCATATGCCGAAAGTATCATATATACATAGATTTCTTACCATCAACTTGTTGTAATTGTCTCTAATTTTAATAAATACATTCATAGAGGATAATATCACTATTTCATTATCACTAATTGAGGTCAATGAAACATTGAATATTGGAGTATAATGACACATGGCAAGAATTAATGAATGAATTATTTTTACAAAAAAAATTAACCTACAACTCTGGCACTCACCTCTTTCTTTTGATATACGGATCCACAACCTCGATTCTTCGTTTCGACATTTTCACTTTAATCGACTATTACCTCGATTTAATATTTACTGAGAAAAAAAAATTATGTGTTCAGTCTATTGTTTACGAAAAAATAAAATACACACGATAGCGCGAGGCGTCACAAAATGGCAAGGCGCTCCCGCTCCCTCATCATCGAGCCGGAGAGGATTTTTTAGTTGGTGACATTGTACCCAGACAGCGCTGATTGATAGCAGAAAAAAGAGTGGCGGTAAGATTTAAAATCATATTGAATTAAGGAAAAAAGATTTTTATTTCTCTTTATTATTCAAATACAAATGTAAAAAACCTGGGTATATTTAAATAATAACGTTTCTTACAACGTACATGGCTTCGTTATCACAGCCAAAGAGTAAAGTGGACCTGTCAATGTCAATACTGTTTATTGGCTTGTGCATTGGAGTACAGAGAGCTGAAACATTCATCTTTCCCCCTATTCCCCTTGTTGTCAGCCAGTGGCCCTCTCCACCCTCTGAAAAATCTCCAATTATTGATGATATTCAATGAGAATGGTATATTTCATTGAATTGTCATACCTAATTTGAGTTTAGATCCTTGAATATCACTCCAATGCCACAATTCTCCATTGAAAGAACATGTGAATAAGTTATCAGGTCTATCTGGATGAAACATAACTTCGGTGATGGTTTGTGAGTGTGCAAGAAGTTGAGAAATGGGATAAGTGCTTTGACGAAGATCCCAAACACTCAAACTACCATCACCACCAGCAGCTGCAACAATATGCCTCTGTGTTGGATGATGGGCAATGTCTGTAGCCTCAGTCTGAGTGTCAAATATCAGGAATTATTTTATTTTGTGAAAGAATAATCGAAGAAATGCCTTTCATTTCAATAATAAAATTATGTTCAATTTCAATAATCACCTTCAATTGATCTGGAAGCATAAAAGTAGTTGCTGGTGTGTCTCTGTCATTTCTCAAATCCCAGAGTTTCATATGTCCCCTGCTATTACTCGTAAGTATTTCATTGTGTCTCAGAAAATCAATGCAGACTAAAGAACAACTGTCAGCATTTTCTATAGTCCTCACAGGCTTATTCTCCTGGGCCGTTAGAAGATTTATCTTTCCATCCTCTCCAACTGTTGCAATATCTTGATTAAATGTTGTTAATGCTGTGCACGATGCATGATCACCAGTATTGAATTGATGAATTGAATCCCAGGACATGAGCTCTCTAAATTCTGCATATGGAGACTCATTTATTCCCAGTAGCTTCACTGAACCGATTGAGGAAGATGCTACAAAGGCATTTTTATCTATAAACTGTCATTAATCGATTAATTCAAATGATATTATTTGTATAGATATCGAAATATCATATATCTACCTCAATTTCTGTTACATCTCCATGAAATGGATAAGAAGAATCCACAACTGGATACGTCTCATCGTCCTCTGATGTTTGGAATGTCCAATGAACAATATTATTCATCTATCAACAAAAATAATTATCCCAACTTCAAAACACCTCAATATTATTTATCAGTGGATTAAAAAAATGAGCTAGTGTTGAAAAATTATAAATACAGAATTTTACAATAATAAGTTTAAATTTTCGAGGTTAACTCACAGGATTATCCCAACTGCCAGTAACAAATGACTTAGCCTCTGTTAATTCCTCTCGTTTCCATCTTATTTTTGATATTTTTTCAGATGTAAAAGTACCTTGAATATTTTCACTCATTACACAAACGAGTATATTTAATTTAATTCAATTATAATTGATGAAATATTTATAATTTGATTTGAGTTAACTTTATTCTGGTCGAAAAATAACTCTGCGGAGTCAGCTGTTCGGAGAGAGAAAATTGGCGTTGCGTAAAAGTGCATTGAAATCGTAGAATAACGCGAGTGGGGCATAGAATATGATGGTTGGTTATGTTGCAAGTCGACGCGAGAGTTTAAACGTCAATAAAATATATGTTGAAGCATCAAGTGTCGATTTTTTTGATGCAACAAAAGTGAGGTCATATTTGGAGTGATTTTAGTGACAATTTTCATAGGAAAAGATAATTAAATTCTTTTGTCATTATGTAGTATTGATTTCGAGTCATTTCAACAATTTTTTAGGTTAGATTTTCATTTTCTTTTATTAGTAGAAATAAAATTCATTATTTTGTGAGTGTGAGTGTATTCGAGATGATGAATTCCATGGATTGCAACTTTCGAGAGGTGAAAATGTAGCTGTTTTTTTCATCCAGCACTGGTAAGTAATTAAAACATTTTTATTGATTTATTTATTGTATTAAACTTGACAATATGTACATCAATTAACAATTACCAAAAATATGATAATCTACTCAGTCTCGAGAATAACAAATGCTTAGGCTTCTCCGGTGATACGTATTTATCCTAAAAATTTTATACAACTTGTTAATTCCAAACCCCCACTTCTGACAAAGAATTGAATTTAAACAATTAATACCTAAGAAATTCAGTAGTGAATTGCTTTCAAATTTTGATGAATATCTCAGGATCTATGGGAGATATGAGAATATTGATAATGAGATTTTCTAATTCTCTATAAAAAAGGTATCAATGAAATTTTTTGTATTTCTAACCATTTCCAAGATATCCTTCAAAAACTGAACAAGAAATATAATTTTTCACTGAATCGAAGCAGTTTCTTCCATATTATCGAAAATTGATATTTCATGGTTTTTCGCTCTTCTTAAAATACTCTTTACAGTATCCCTCATCCTCCGAATGCCTCGGGATTGCAGATTGAACCAAATCCTGAAATATCAGCTTATCAAAATGATTATCATCATGACAAAAATCCACTCTCTCCACTTCTAACGCAACTGCAATGCAGTGATCATGGTCAATCATACTCTCCTCAAATACCCAATTCTGTTGAACACCTTTCTCATAAAGTACCGTATCCCTGACAATTTCACCTAGAGTTAAATCTGAATTGGTTCGAAAATCCAATTCTCTCAAATCTACAGTTATTCCGACACTCAAAGCCTTAACATAAGATTCTTTTAGTGCCCAGTGTCTACAAAACATGGCAATTTGTTCAGATTCTTTCCTCCCTTGATTTCCTTTTATCTCGTTCCACTCTGAATCCGTAAAATTTCGATTCATGATTCTAAAAAATTCAGTAAGTGGCTTTCCTCCAGAATATTCTAATTTCATTATATCAACACCAATCCTCAAATCGTTCAATTCTCCCGCCAGAACTGTGTAATTTCCCTGATGTGATACATTGAAATTCACTGGTAGTGATGAGGAATTTTTTAAAAAAGGTCTTCCAGTGTTTTTATCATTCATCAATTCAATTTCTTTGTAGGGAATTTTTGTGTAATCGTTGATGAATTTTTTAATCAGTAATCTGCCTATTAAAGAAGCTTTTACATCTTTTTTAAATACGAATTTTCGAAGTTTCTCCTTCTCGTCCAATTGAAGACAAGAAATCACGAATTTGAAGTCTTTTTCGGATGGAGTCCATTCTCCAAAGTTGAAAGCCCATCTTACACTTTTTTTAGACATTTTCAAAATTTTTCTAGGTGGTTTTATCATCAAATAATTGTCTTAGGTTTATAGATTGTTATAGTAATTATTTTTTTAGAGTTGAGATGTTTTTTATTCAATTTTTTGATCTCTCGAGTTGATTTTATTTAACTCGGCTTCGTGGATTATGTGTTGTTTGGAATCATGATCATCTGGAAATAAATCATGAATGAATAATCAGGTGGACATTGACACCAATGATAAATTCCGAATTATCTTGATAATGAGTGATTTTACAGATAAATGTTAAGGGACATTTTTTGTTGGAAATTCAATTCTCTAAAAAAAAGTTTTTTAACTTTTTTTTCGTAAAATCACTTGGTTTAGAGATAATGGAGGAATTAACAAAAAAATTGAGTTTCAATTTTTGGAAAAATTCTAAATGTTCCGGAATAATTGAAAATACTTTATAAACAATAAAAATCATAAAAATAATGGTATGATAGCACAACTGAAGAAACTCAGTGATTCATGAAAAAAATCTTATGAATGACTCCAAGAAACCATGATCTTTACTCACAAATGTGATTATTGGCACAGCAACAGCGCTTGAAAAAAAAAATCCGGGGCTCTGAATTTCTGTCATTGTACCATTCCCCATAAATAATAAATTCCACTTGGTGCCAGCGTCACTGAGATTACGAGAAAAAACTCATTTTATCAAGATAAAACCTCTCCCGGCTCTGACGGCTCTCGTCAATTGACTCCCAGCTGACGAGCGTCTACTGCTCCATCTGTTGGAGCATTTTAAACTAATCCAATAGCATTGCTACTTCCAAATCTCGCGCCATTTATTGCCCCCTCCACAAAAAATAACTCTACAATTTTTTAATAATTTGTTCAACAATTTCCCATGAAACAAAAAAACTACATTCGAAATTTCGCGGGAAATCTCAATTTTCTGGGGGGTTATACCAAGATGGCGTCAGTTGAGAATCGAGGAATGAAGTAGACGCACGTGTCCTCAGTTTTTTCTCATAATTCAGAGTTTTTCGGGAGTTTTAGTGATTAATTAGTATTTGTGATGATTAATAAAAGTGATATGATTGTTGGGAGTGATAATAAGATGTGGGAATTGAAGGAAAATAGCGGAAATGAGAGGTTTTTGGGAGTTGAGGAATTTGGCCGGTATGGCAATTCGATTCCTTTGTTTTCTTTGTTGACTATGGTGTTATTGAATATGGTGTAGTTTCTATTCAAAACAAAAGACTCTAGTGTTATTTTTAAAATATTATCGTATATTCTCGAGTTCCAAACGGGGGATTGATTGATTCTTTTGGGAAATGTAAATAAATATCAGTGAAATTTGAATTTTTAAGGAAAAACGACCCTAGGAAGTGTTTTTTTGTTTTTAATTACTCGAATAATTATTATTCTTCAATTTCATGGGTTGATCCATGCATTTGATGATAAATTCGTCTCAAATGGGGGATAATGTTTTTTTTTTTTAATTCCGGAAGAAATATAGTGAGAGATAGAGCCATTTTAAATTTTTTTATTAATGTCTGAGTTATAAATTCTTAATAACAAAGTTTTTCCGTACATTGATGTGATTAACAGAGTTCAGTGAGTCCTCGTGTTTCAATTTTTATTTTTTCTTCCTTGTGACACTTGGAAAATACTACCAAGTTCTGTTCCACCGGCATGACTGGCACCATTCGAGTCCCAAGTGAGTATTTTTTTTAATTTTTCATCATTTAGGAATAGATAGCCGGTGGGCTACGTAAAATTCGCTAGAAATATTGGTGAATAGTTGAATTAGTTCAACATTTGTCTGCATAAAATTGAATTACATAGTGGGTCACAAAAGTACCTATTAGGATAAGTTTCTTTTTCTATCATATAAACTCTATTTTTCATGACTTCCTGAAGATTTTTCCTCACTGCTTTCACCAAGAGTAGTAACATTTAAGTGATAAAAATAGCCATTGAAATATCGTAAGTTTGTAAAGTGTCACATGCACGTGTAAAAAGTTTTCTTCATCAATTTCCGAAGCCAGAGAGTCACAAACACATTGGGCTTCTTTCTCCTCCCATTTCAGGTTTTAATTCCAGCATGAAAGGAACCGTATTTATGTGAGTACGATAGAGAGTTTTAAAGATTGAGATCATCAAAGAATACCGGTTAGTGCTGATAGTCCAAAGTGTATCCTCATGTAGGAAGTACCATTAAATTCTGCATTATCGCGTAATCCTTTATCATAAAGTTGATTGACAATGAATGATTGTATTGATTGTTAACTTTTTATTCGCCTCCCGATTGGTCGATGAATCGATCAATGATTTCCATGACTACGAGGATGTTATTTTCTTATTTGAATCAAACTGCGCGCAGTTCACGTGTAGTTAGAGCCTTTTGTTTCGAAAAATCATCGGAAAGCATGTTCCGGGCGTGCCAGACTCTGGGTTTCTGACCTCCTAGGGATCAAATTATCTCAAAAATCGATTGGAAGAGGCTAGAAGTCGCTATCTCCTCTGGTTTTCGAGAAAATTTGATTTTTTGAAATTTTCAAAACTTTGACTCCACTTCTTGGCGTATCTATCATCGATAAACGGGTTTTGGCCTCTCACACTCTGGGTTCCGCACCTCCCAAGCCCAAATCATCTCAAAAATCAATTGGAAGAGGCTAGAAGTCGCTATCTCCTCTGGTTTTCGTGAAAATTTCATTTTTTGAAATTTTCAAAACTTTGACTCCACTTCTTGGCGTATCTATCATCGATAAACGGGTTTTGGCCTCTCACACTCTGGGTTCCGCACCTCCCAAGCCCAAATCATCTCAAAAATCGATTGGAAGAGGCTAGAAGTCGCTATCTCCTCTGGTTTTCGAGAAAATTTCATTTTTTGAAATTTTCAAAACTTTGACTCCACTTCTTGGCGTATCTATCATCGATAAACGGGTTTTGGCCTCTCACACTCTGGGTTCCGCACCTCCCAAGCCCAAATCATCTCAAAAATCGATTGGAAGAGGCTAGAAGTCGCTATCTCCTCTGGTTTTCGAGAAAATTTCATTTTTTGAAATTTTCAAAACTTTGACTCCACTTCTTGGCGTATCTATCATCGATAAACGGGTTTTGGCCTCTCACACTCTGGGTTCCGCACTCCCCAAGCCCAAATCATCTCAAAAATCGATTGGAAGAGGCTAGAAGTCGCTATCTCCTCTGGTTTTCGAGAAAATTTCATTTTTTGAAATTTTCAAAACTTTGACTCCACTTCTTGGCGTATCTATCATCGATAAACGGGTTTTGGCCTCTCACACTCTGGGTTCCGCACCTCCCAAGCCCAAATCATCTCAAAAATCGATTGGAAGAGGCTAGAAGTCGCTATCTCCTCTGGTTTTCGAGAAAATTTGATTTTTTGAAATTTTCAAAACTTTGACTCCACTTCTTGGCGTATCTATCATCGATAAACGGGTTTTGGCCTCTCACACTCTGGGTTCCGCACTCCCCAAGCCCAAATCATCTCAAAAATCGATTGGAAGAGGCTAGAAGTCGCTATCTCCTCTGGTTTTCGAGAAAATTTCATTTTTTGAAATTTTCAAAACTTTGACTCCACTTCTTGGCGTATCTATCATCGATAAACGGGTTTTGGCCTCTCACACTCTGGGTTCCGCACTCCCCAAGCCCAAATCATCTCAAAAATCGATTGGAAGAGGCTAGAAGTCGCTATCTCCTCTGGTTTTCGTGAAAATTTCATTTTTTGAAATTTTCAAAACTTTGACTCCACTTCTTGGCGTATCTATCATCGATAAACGGGTTTTGGCCTCTCACACTCTGGGTTCCGCACCTCCCAAGCCCAAATCATCTCAAAAATCGATTGGAAGAGGCTAGAAGTCGCTATCTCCTCTGGTTTTCGAGAAAATTTCATTTTTTGAAATTTTCAAAACTTTGACTCCACTTCTTGGCGTATCTATCATCGATAAACGGGTTTTGGCCTCTCACACTCTGGGTTCCGCACTCCCCAAGCCCAAATCATCTCAAAAATCGATTGGAAGAGGCTAGAAGTCGCTATCTCCTCTGGTTTTCGAGAAAATTTCATTTTTTGAAATTTTCAAAACTTTGACTCCACTTCTTGGCGTATCTATCATCGATAAACGGGTTTTGGCCTCTCACACTCTGGGTTCCGCACCTCCCAAGCCCAAATCATCTCAAAAATCAATTGGAAGAGGCTAGAAGTCGCTATCTCCTCTGGTTTTCGAGAAAATTTCATTTTTTGTAATTTTCAAAACTTTGACTCCACTTCTTGGCGTATCTATCATCGATAAACGGGTTTTGGCCTCTCACACTCTGGGTTCCGCACCCCCCAAGCCCAAATCATCTCAAAAATCGATTGGAAGAGGCTAGAAGTCGCTATCTCCTCTGGTTTTCGAGAAAATTTCATTTTTTGAAATTTTCAAAACTTTGACTCCACTTCTTGGCGTATCTATCATCGATAAACGGGTTTTGGCCTCTCACACTCTGGGTTCCGCACCTCCCAAGCCCAAATCATCTCAAAAATCGATTGGAAGAGGCTAGAAGTCGCTATCTCCTCTGGTTTTCGAGAAAATTTGATTTTTTGAAATTTTCAAAACTTTGACTCCACTTCTTGGCGTATCTATCATCGATAAACGGGTTTTGGCCTCTCACACTCTGGGTTCCGCACCCCCCAAGCCCAAATCATCTCAAAAATCAATTGGAAGAGGCTAGAAGTCGCTATCTCCTCTGGTTTTCGAGAAAATTTCATTTTTTGAAATTTTCAAAACTTTGACTCCACTTCTTGGCGTATCTATCATCGATAAACGGGTTTTGGCCTCTCACACTCTGGGTTCCGCACCTCCCAAGCCCAAATCATCTCAAAAATCGATTGGAAGAGGCTAGAAGTCGCTATCTCCTCTGGTTTTCGAGAAAATTTGATTTTTTGAAATTTTCAAAACTTTGACTCCACTTCTTGGCGTATCTATCATCGATAAACGGGTTTTGGCCTCTCACACTCTGGGTTCCGCACCTCCCAAGCCCAAATCATCTCAAAAATCAATTGGAAGAGGCTAGAAGTCGCTATCTCCTCTGGTTTTCGAGAAAATTTCATTTTTTGTAATTTTCAAAACTTTGACTCCACTTCTTGGCGTATCTATCATCGATAAACGGGTTTTGGCCTCTCACACTCTGGGTTCCGCACCTCCCAAGCCCAAATCATCTCAAAAATCAATTGGAAGAGGCTAGAAGTCGCTATCTCCTCTGGTTTTCGAGAAAATTTCATTTTTTGTAATTTTCAAAACTTTGACTCCACTTCTTGGCGTATCTATCATCGATAAACGGGTTTTGGCCTCTCACACTCTGGGTTCCGCACCTCCCAAGCCCAAATCATCTCAAAAATCGATTGGAAGAGGCTAGAAGTCGCTATCTCCTCTGGTTTTCGAGAAAATTTGATTTTTTGAAATTTTCAAAACTTTGACTCCACTTCTTGGCGTATCTATCATCGATAAACGGGTTTTGGCCTCTCACACTCTGGGTTCCGCACCTCCCAAGCCCAAATCATCTCAAAAATCGATTGGAAGAGGCTAGAAGTCGCTATCTCCTCTGGTTTTCGAGAAAATTTGATTTTTTGAAATTTTCAAAACTTTGACTCCACTTCTTGGCGTATCTATCATCGATAAACGGGTTTTGGCCTCTCACACTCTGGGTTCCGCACTCCCCAAGCCCAAATCATCTCAAAAATCGATTGGAAGAGGCTAGAAGTCGCTATCTCCTCTGGTTTTCGAGAAAATTTCATTTTTTGAAATTTTCAAAACTTTGACTCCACTTCTTGGCGTATCTATCATCGATAAACGGGTTTTGGCCTCTCACACTCTGGGTTCCGCACTCCCCAAGCCCAAATCATCTCAAAAATCGATTGGAAGAGGCTAGAAGTCGCTATCTCCTCTGGTTTTCGTGAAAATTTCATTTTTTGAAATTTTCAAAACTTTGACTCCACTTCTTGGCGTATCTATCATCGATAAACGGGTTTTGGCCTCTCACACTCTGGGTTCCGCACCTCCCAAGCCCAAATCATCTCAAAAATCGATTGGAAGAGGCTAGAAGTCGCTATCTCCTCTGGTTTTCGAGAAAATTTCATTTTTTGAAATTTTCAAAACTTTGACTCCACTTCTTGGCGTATCTATCATCGATAAACGGGTTTTGGCCTCTCACACTCTGGGTTCCGCACTCCCCAAGCCCAAATCATCTCAAAAATCGATTGGAAGAGGCTAGAAGTCGCTATCTCCTCTGGTTTTCGAGAAAATTTCATTTTTTGAACTTTTCAAAACTTTGACTCCACTTCTTGGCGTATCTATCATCGATAAACGGGTTTTGGCCTCTCACACTCTGGGTTCCGCACCCCCCAAGCCCAAATCATCTCAAAAATCGATTGGAAGAGGCTAGAAGTCGCTATCTCCTCTGGTTTTCGAGAAAATTTCATTTTTTGAAATTTTCAAAACTTTGACTCCACTTCTTGGCGTATCTATCATCGATAAACGGGTTTTGGCCTCTCACACTCTGGGTTCCGCACCTCCCAAGCCCAAATCATCTCAAAAATCGATTGGAAGAGGCTAGAAGTCGCTATCTCCTCTGGTTTTCGAGAAAATTTGATTTTTTGAAATTTTCAAAACTTTGACTCCACTTCTTGGCGTATCTATCATCGATAAACGGGTTTTGGCCTCTCACACTCTGGGTTCCGCACCTCCCAAGCCCAAATCATCTCAAAAATCAATTGGAAGAGGCTAGAAGTCGCTATCTCCTCTGGTTTTCGAGAAAATTTCATTTTTTGAAATTTTCAAAACTTTGACTCCACTTCTTGGCGTATCTATCATCGATAAACGGGTTTTGGCCTCTCACACTCTGGGTTCCGCACCTCCCAAGCCCAAATCATCTCAAAAATCGATTGGAAGAGGCTAGAAGTCGCTATCTCCTCTGGTTTTCGAGAAAATTTGATTTTTTGAAATTTTCAAAACTTTGACTCCACTTCTTGGCGTATCTATCATCGATAAACGGGTTTTGGCCTCTCACACTCTGGGTTCCGCACCTCCCAAGCCCAAATCATCTCAAAAATCAATTGGAAGAGGCTAGAAGTCGCTATCTCCTCTGGTTTTCGAGAAAATTTCATTTTTTGTAATTTTCAAAACTTTGACTCCACTTCTTGGCGTATCTATCATCGATAAACGGGTTTTGGCCTCTCACACTCTGGGTTCCGCACCTGCCAAGCCCAAATCATCTCAAAAATCGATTGGAAGAGGCTAGAAGTCGCTATCTCCTCTGGTTTTCGAGAAAATTTGATTTTTTGAAATTTTCAAAACTTTGACTCCACTTCTTGGCGTATCTATCATCGATAAACGGGTTTTGGCCTCTCACACTCTGGGTTCCGCACCTCCCAAGCCCAAATCATCTCAAAAATCGATTGGAAGAGGCTAGAAGTCGCTATCTCCTCTGGTTTTCGAGAAAATTTGATTTTTTGAAATTTTCAAAACTTTGACTCCACTTCTTGGCGTATCTATCATCGATAAACGGGTTTTGGCCTCTCACACTCTGGGTTCCGCACCTCCCAAGCCCAAATCATCTCAAAAATCAATTGGAAGAGGCTAGAAGTCGCTATCTCCTCTGGTTTTCGAGAAAATTTCATTTTTTGTAATTTTCAAAACTTTGACTCCACTTCTTGGTGTATCTATCATCGATAAACGGGTTTTGGCCTCTCACACTCTGGGTTCCGCACCTCCCAAGCCCAAATCATCTCAAAAATCGATTGGAAGAGGCTAGAAGTCGCTATCTCCTCTGGTTTTCGAGAAAATTTCATTTTTTGAAATTTTCAAAACTTTGACTCCACTTCTTGGCGTATCTATCATCGATAAACGGGTTTTGGCCTCTCACACTCTGGGTTCCGCACCTCCCAAGCCCAAATCATCTCAAAAATCGATTGGAAGAGGCTAGAAGTCGCTATCTACTCTGGTTTTCGAGAAAATTTCATTTTTTGAAATTTTCAAAACTTTGACTCCACTTCTTGGCGTATCTATCATCGATAAACGGGTTTTGGCCTCTCACACTCTGGGTTCCGCACCACCCAAGCCCAAATCATCTCAAAAATCGATTGGAAGAGGCTAGAAGTCGCTATCTCCTCTGGTTTTCGAGAAAATTTGATTTTTTGAAATTTTCAAAACTTTAACTCCACTTCTTGGCGTATCTATCATCGATAAACGGGTTTTGGCCTCTCACACTCTGGGTTCCGCATCTCCCAAGCCCAAATCATCTCAAAAATCAATTGGAAGAGGCTAGAAGTCGCTATCTCCTCTGGTTTTCGAGAAAATTTCATTTTTTGTAATTTTCAAAACTTTGACTCCACTTCTTGGCGTATCTATCATCGATAAACGGGTTTTGGCCTCTCACACTCTGGGTTCCGCACCTCCCAAGCCCAAATCATCTCAAAAATCAATTGGAAGAGGCTAGAAGTCGCTATCTCCTCTGGTTTTCGAGAAAATTTCATTTTTTGTAATTTTCAAAACTTTGACTCCCACTTCTTGGCGTATCTATCATCGATAAACGGGTTTTGGCCTCTCACACTCTGGGTTCCGCACCTCCCAAGCCCAAATCATCTCAAAAATCAATTGGAAGAGGCTAGAAGTCGCTATCTCCTCTGGTTTTCGAGAAAATTTCATTTTTTGTAATTTTCAAAACTTTGACTCCACTTCTTGGCGTATCTATCATCGATAAACGGGTTTTGGCCTCTCACACTCTGGGTTCCGCACCCCCCAAGCCCAAATCATCTCAAAAATCGATTGGAAGAGGCTAGAAGTCGCTATCTCCTCTGGTTTTCGAGAAAATTTGATTTTTTGAAATTTTCAAAACTTTGACTCCACTTCTTGGCGTATCTATCATCGATAAACGGGTTTTGGCCTCTCACACTCTGGGTTCCGCACCTCCCAAGCCCAAATCATCTCAAAAATCGATTGGAAGAGGCTAGAAGTCGCTATCTCCTCTGGTTTTCGAGAAAATTTCATTTTTTGTAATTTTCAAAACTTTGACTCCACTTCTTGGCGTATCTATCATCGATAAACGGGTTTTGGCCTCTCACACTCTGGGTTCCGCACCTCCCAAGCCCAAATCATCTCAAAAATCGATTGGAAGAGGCTAGAAGTCGCTATCTACTCTGGTTTTCGAGAAAATTTCATTTTTTGAAATTTTCAAAACTTTGACTCCACTTCTTGGCGTATCTATCATCGATAAACGGGTTTTGGCCTCTCACACTCTGGGTTCCGCACCTCCCAAGCCCAAATCATCTCAAAAATCGATTGGAAGAGGCTAGAAGTCGCTATCTACTCTGGTTTTCGAGAAAATTTCATTTTTTGAAATTTTCAAAACTTTGACTCCACTTCTTGGCGTATCTATCATCGATAAACGGGTTTTGGCCTCTCACACTCTGGGTTCCGCACCACCCAAGCCCAAATCATCTCAAAAATCGATTGGAAGAGGCTAGAAGTCGCTATCTCCTCTGGTTTTCGAGAAAATTTGATTTTTTGAAATTTTCAAAACTTTAACTCCACTTCTTGGCGTATCTATCATCGATAAACGGGTTTTGGCCTCTCACACTCTGGGTTCCGCATCTCCCAAGCCCAAATCATCTCAAAAATCAATTGGAAGAGGCTAGAAGTCGCTATCTCCTCTGGTTTTCGAGAAAATTTCATTTTTTGTAATTTTCAAAACTTTGACTCCACTTCTTGGCGTATCTATCATCGATAAACGGGTTTTGGCCTCTCACACTCTGGGTTCCGCACCTCCCAAGCCCAAATCATCTCAAAAATCAATTGGAAGAGGCTAGAAGTCGCTATCTCCTCTGGTTTTCGAGAAAATTTCATTTTTTGTAATTTTCAAAACTTTGACTCCCACTTCTTGGCGTATCTATCATCGATAAACGGGTTTTGGCCTCTCACACTCTGGGTTCCGCACCTCCCAAGCCCAAATCATCTCAAAAATCAATTGGAAGAGGCTAGAAGTCGCTATCTCCTCTGGTTTTCGAGAAAATTTCATTTTTTGTAATTTTCAAAACTTTGACTCCACTTCTTGGCGTATCTATCATCGATAAACGGGTTTTGGCCTCTCACACTCTGGGTTCCGCACCCCCCAAGCCCAAATCATCTCAAAAATCGATTGGAAGAGGCTAGAAGTCGCTATCTCCTCTGGTTTTCGAGAAAATTTGATTTTTTGAAATTTTCAAAACTTTGACTCCACTTCTTGGCGTATCTATCATCGATAAACGGGTTTTGGCCTCTCACACTCTGGGTTCCGCACCTCCCAAGCCCAAATCATCTCAAAAATCGATTGGAAGAGGCTAGAAGTCGCTATCTCCTCTGGTTTTCGAGAAAATTTGATTTTTTGAAATTTTCAAAACTTTGACTCCACTTCTTGGCGTATCTATCATCGATAAACGGGTTTTGGCCTCTCACACTCTGGGTTCCGCACCTCCCAAGCCCAAATCATCTCAAAAATCAATTGGAAGAGGCTAGAAGTCGCTATCTCCTCTGGTTTTCGAGAAAATTTCATTTTTTGTAATTTTCAAAACTTTGACTCCACTTCTTGGCGTATCTATCATCGATAAACGGGTTTTGGCCTCTCACACTCTGGGTTCCGCACCTCCCAAGCCCAAATCATCTCAAAAATCAATTGGAAGAGGCTAGAAGTCGCTATCTCCTCTGGTTTTCGAGAAAATTTCATTTTTTGTAATTTTCAAAACTTTGACTCCACTTCTTGGCGTATCTATCATCGATAAACGGGTTTTGGCCTCTCACACTCTGGGTTCCGCACCTCCCAAGCCCAAATCATCTCAAAAATCAATTGGAAGAGGCTAGAAGTCGCTATCTCCTCTGGTTTTCGAGAAAATTTCATTTTTTGTAATTTTCAAAACTTTGACTCCACTTCTTGGCGTATCTATCATCGATAAACGGGTTTTGGCCTCTCACACTCTGGGTTCCGCACCTCCCAAGCCCAAATCATCTCAAAAATCGATTGGAAGAGGCTAGAAGTCGCTATCTCCTCTGGTTTTCGAGAAAATTTGATTTTTTGAAATTTTCAAAACTTTGACTCCACTTCTTGGCGTATCTATCATCGATAAACGGGTTTTGGCCTCTCACACTCTGGGTTCCGCACCCCCCAAGCCCAAATCATCTCAAAAATCGATTGGAAGAGGCTAGAAGTCGCTATCTCCTCTGGTTTTCGAGAAAATTTGATTTTTTGAAATTTTCAAAACTTTGACTCCACTTCTTGGCGTATCTATCATCGATAAACGGGTTTTGGCCTCTCACACTCTGGGTTCCGCACCTCCCAAGCCCAAATCATCTCAAAAATCAATTGGAAGAGGCTAGAAGTCGCTATCTCCTCTGGTTTTCGAGAAAATTTCATTTTTTGTAATTTTCAAAACTTTGACTCCACTTCTTGGCGTATCTATCATCGATAAACGGGTTTTGGCCTCTCACACTCTGGGTTCCGCACCTCCCAAGCCCAAATCATCTCAAAAATCAATTGGAAGAGGCTAGAAGTCGCTATCTCCTCTGGTTTTCGAGAAAATTTCATTTTTTGAAATTTTCAAAACTTTGACTCCACTTCTTGGCGTATCTATCATCGATAAACGGGTTTTGGCCTCTCACACTCTGGGTTCCGCACCTCCCAAGCCCAAATCATCTCAAAAATCAATTGGAAGAGGCTAGAAGTCGCTATCTCCTCTGGTTTTCGAGAAAATTTCATTTTTTGTAATTTTCAAAACTTTGACTCCACTTCTTGGCGTATCTATCATCGATAAACGGGTTTTGGCCTCTCACACTCTGGGTTCCGCACCCCCCAAGCCCAAATCATCTCAAAAATCGATTGGAAGAGGCTAGAAGTCGCTATCTCCTCTGGTTTTCGAGAAAATTTCATTTTTTGAAATTTTCAAAACTTTGACTCCACTTCTTGGCGTATCTATCATCGATAAACGGGTTTTGGCCTCTCACACTCTGGGTTCCGCACCTCCCAAGCCCAAATCATCTCAAAAATCGATTGGAAGAGGCTAGAAGTCGCTATCTCCTCTGGTTTTCGAGAAAATTTCATTTTTTGAAATTTTCGAAACTTTGACTCCACTTCTTGGCGTATCTATCATCGATAAACGGGTTTTGGCCTCTCACACTCTGGGTTCCGCACCCCCCAAGCCCAAATCATCTCAAAAATCAATTGGAAGAGGCTAGAAGTCGCTATCTCCTCTGGTTTTCGAGAAAATTTCATTTTTTGAAATTTTCAAAACTTTGACTCCACTTCTTGGCGTATCTATCATCGATAAACGGGTTTTGGCCTCTCACACTCTGGGTTCCGCACCCCCCAAGCCCAAATCATCTCAAAAATCAATTGGAAGAGGCTAGAAGTCGCTATCTCCTCTGGTTTTCGAGAAAATTTCATTTTTTGAAATTTTCAAAACTTTGACTCCACTTCTTGGCGTATCTATCATCGATAAACGGGTTTTGGCCTCTCACACTCTGGGTTCCGCACCCCCCAAGCCCAAATCATCTCAAAAATCGATTGGAAGAGGCTAGAAGTCGCTATCTCCTCTGGTTTTCGAGAAAATTTCATTTTTTGAAATTTTCAAAACTTTGACTCCACTTCTTGGCGTATCTATCATCGATAAACGGGTTTTGGCCTCTCACACTCTGGGTTCCGCACCTCCCAAGCCCAAATCATCTCAAAAATCGATTGGAAGAGGCTAGAAGTCGCTATCTCCTCTGGTTTTCGAGAAAATTTGATTTTTTGAAATTTTCAAAACTTTGACTCCACTTCTTGGCGTATCTATCATCGATAAACGGGTTTTGGCCTCTCACACTCTGGGTTCCGCACCTCCCAAGCCCAAATCATCTCAAAAATCAATTGGAAGAGGCTAGAAGTCGCTATCTCCTCTGGTTTTCGAGAAAATTTCATTTTTTGAAATTTTCAAAACTTTGACTCCACTTCTTGGCGTATCTATCATCGATAAACGGGTTTTGGCCTCTCACACTCTGGGTTCCGCACCACCCAAGCCCAAATCATCTCAAAAATCGATTGGAAGAGGCTAGAAGTCGCTATCTCCTCTGGTTTTCGAGAAAATTTGATTTTTTGAAATTTTCAAAACTTTGACTCCACTTCTTGGCGTATCTATCATCGATAAACGGGTTTTGGCCTCTCACACTCTGGGTTCCGCACCTCCCAAGCCCAAATCATCTCAAAAATCAATTGGAAGAGGCTAGAAGTCGCTATCTCCTCTGGTTTTCGAGAAAATTTCATTTTTTGTAATTTTCAAAACTTTGACTCCACTTCTTGGCGTATCTATCATCGATAAACGGGTTTTGGCCTCTCACACTCTGGGTTCCGCACCTCCCAAGCCCAAATCATCTCAAAAATCGATTGGAAGAGGCTAGAAGTCGCTATCTCCTCTGGTTTTCGAGAAAATTTCATTTTTTGAAATTTTCAAAACTTTGACTCCACTTCTTGGCGTATCTATCATCGATAAACGGGTTTTGGCCTCTCACACTCTGGGTTCCGCACCTCCCAAGCCCAAATCATCTCAAAAATCAATTGGAAGAGGCTAGAAGTCGCTATCTCCTCTGGTTTTCGAGAAAATTTCATTTTTTGTAATTTTCAAAACTTTGACTCCACTTCTTGGCGTATCTATCATCGATAAACGGGTTTTGGCCTCTCACACTCTGGGTTCCGCACCTCCCAAGCCCAAATCATCTCAAAAATCGATTGGAAGAGGCTAGAAGTCGCTATCTCCTCTGGTTTTCGAGAAAATTTCATTTTTTGAAATTTTCAAAACTTTGACTCCACTTCTTGGCGTATCTATCATCGATAAACGGGTTTTGGCCTCTCACACTCTGGGTTCCGCACCCCCCAAGCCCAAATCATCTCAAAAATCGATTGGAAGAGGCTAGAAGTCGCTATCTCCTCTGGTTTTCGAGAAAATTTGATTTTTTGAAATTTTCAAAACTTTGACTCCACTTCTTGGCGTATCTATCATCGATAAACGGGTTTTGGCCTCTCACACTCTGGGTTCCGCACCTCCCAAGCCCAAATCATCTCAAAAATCAATTGGAAGAGGCTAGAAGTCGCTATCTCCTCTGGTTTTCGAGAAAATTTCATTTTTTGAAATTTTCAAAACTTTGACTCCACTTCTTGGCGTATCTATCATCGATAAACGGGTTTTGGCCTCTCACACTCTGGGTTCCGCACCTCCCAAGCCCAAATCATCTCAAAAATCGATTGGAAGAGGCTAGAAGTCGCTATCTCCTCTGGTTTTCGAGAAAATTTCATTTTTTGAAATTTTCAAAACTTTGACTCCACTTCTTGGCGTATCTATCATCGATAAACGGGTTTTGGCCTCTCACACTCTGGGTTCCGCACCGCCCAAGCCCAAATCATCTCAAAAATCGATTGGAAGAGGCTAGAAGTCGCTATCTCCTCTGGTTTTCGAGAAAATTTGATTTTTTGAAATTTTCAAAACTTTGACTCCACTTCTTGGCGTATCTATCATCGATAAACGGGTTTTGGCCTCTCACACTCTGGGTTCCGCACCTCCCAAGCCCAAATCATCTCAAAAATCGATTGGAAGAGGCTAGAAGTCGCTATCTCCTCTGGTTTTCGAGAAAATTTGATTTTTTGAAATTTTCAAAACTTTGACTCCACTTCTTGGCGTATCTATCATCGATAAACGGGTTTTGGCCTCTCACACTCTGGGTTCCGCACCTCCCAAGCCCAAATCATCTCAAAAATCGATTGGAAGAGGCTAGAAGTCGCTATCTCCTCTGGTTTTCGAGAAAATTTGATTTTTTGAAATTTTCAAAACTTTGACTCCACTTCTTGGCGTATCTATCATCGATAAACGGGTTTTGGCCTCTCACACTCTGGGTTCCGCACCTCCCAAGCCCAAATCATCTCAAAAATCAATTGGAAGAGGCTAGAAGTCGCTATCTCCTCTGGTTTTCGAGAAAATTTCATTTTTTGTAATTTTCAAAACTTTGACTCCACTTCTTGGCGTATCTATCATCGATAAACGGGTTTTGGCCTCTCACACTCTGGGTTCCGCACCTCCCAAGCCCAAATCATCTCAAAAATCAATTGGAAGAGGCTAGAAGTCGCTATCTCCTCTGGTTTTCGAGAAAATTTCATTTTTTGTAATTTTCAAAACTTTGACTCCACTTCTTGGCGTATCTATCATCGATAAACGGGTTTTGGCCTCTCACACTCTGGGTTCCGCACCTCCCAAGCCCAAATCATCTCAAAAATCGATTGGAAGAGGCTAGAAGTCGCTATCTCCTCTGGTTTTCGAGAAAATTTGATTTTTTGAAATTTTCAAAACTTTGACTCCACTTCTTGGCGTATCTATCATCGATAAACGGGTTTTGGCCTCTCACACTCTGGGTTCCGCACCTCCCAAGCCCAAATCATCTCAAAAATCGATTGGAAGAGGCTAGAAGTCGCTATCTCCTCTGGTTTTCGAGAAAATTTGATTTTTTGAAATTTTCAAAACTTTGACTCCACTTCTTGGCGTATCTATCATCGATAAACGGGTTTTGGCCTCTCACACTCTGGGTTCCGCACCTCCCAAGCCCAAATCATCTCAAAAATCAATTGGAAGAGGCTAGAAGTCGCTATCTCCTCTGGTTTTCGAGAAAATTTCATTTTTTGTAATTTTCAAAACTTTGACTCCACTTCTTGGCGTATCTATCATCGATAAACGGGTTTTGGCCTCTCACACTCTGGGTTCCGCACCTCCCAAGCCCAAATCATCTCAAAAATCAATTGGAAGAGGCTAGAAGTCGCTATCTCCTCTGGTTTTCGAGAAAATTTCATTTTTTGTAATTTTCAAAACTTTGACTCCACTTCTTGGCGTATCTATCATCGATAAACGGGTTTTGGCCTCTCACACTCTGGGTTCCGCACCTCCCAAGCCCAAATCATCTCAAAAATCGATTGGAAGAGGCTAGAAGTCGCTATCTCCTCTGGTTTTCGAGAAAATTTGATTTTTTGAAATTTTCAAAACTTTGACTCCACTTCTTGGCGTATCTATCATCGATAAACGGGTTTTGGCCTCTCACACTCTGGGTTCCGCACCTCCCAAGCCCAAATCATCTCAAAAATCGATTGGAAGAGGCTAGAAGTCGCTATCTCCTCTGGTTTTCGAGAAAATTTGATTTTTTGAAATTTTCAAAACTTTGACTCCACTTCTTGGCGTATCTATCATCGATAAACGGGTTTTGGCCTCTCACACTCTGGGTTCCGCACCTCCCAAGCCCAAATCATCTCAAAAATCAATTGGAAGAGGCTAGAAGTCGCTATCTCCTCTGGTTTTCGAGAAAATTTCATTTTTTGTAATTTTCAAAACTTTGACTCCACTTCTTGGCGTATCTATCATCGATAAACGGGTTTTGGCCTCTCACACTCTGGGTTCCGCACCTCCCAAGCCCAAATCATCTCAAAAATCAATTGGAAGAGGCTAGAAGTCGCTATCTCCTCTGGTTTTCGAGAAAATTTCATTTTTTGTAATTTTCAAAACTTTGACTCCACTTCTTGGCGTATCTATCATCGATAAACGGGTTTTGGCCTCTCACACTCTGGGTTCCGCACCCCCCAAGCCCAAATCATCTCAAAAATCAATTGGAAGAGGCTAGAAGTCGCTATCTCCTCTGGTTTTCGAGAAAATTTCATTTTTTGTAATTTTCAAAACTTTGACTCCACTTCTTGGCGTATCTATCATCGATAAACGGGTTTTGGCCTCTCACACTCTGGGTTCCGCACCTCCCAAGCCCAAATCATCTCAAAAATCGATTGGAAGAGGCTAGAAGTCGCTATCTCCTCTGGTTTTCGAGAAAATTTCATTTTTTGAAATTTTCGAAACTTTGACTCCACTTCTTGGCGTATCTATCATCGATAAACGGGTTTTGGCCTCTCACACTCTGGGTTCCGCACCCCCCAAGCCCAAATCATCTCAAAAATCAATTGGAAGAGGCTAGAAGTCGCTATCTCCTCTGGTTTTCGAGAAAATTTCATTTTTTGAAATTTTCAAAACTTTGACTCCACTTCTTGGCGTATCTATCATCGATAAACGGGTTTTGGCCTCTCACACTCTGGGTTCCGCACCTCCCAAGCCCAAATCATCTCAAAAATCGATTGGAAGAGGCTAGAAGTCGCTATCTCCTCTGGTTTTCGAGAAAATTTCATTTTTTGAAATTTTCGAAACTTTGACTCCACTTCTTGGCGTATCTATCATCGATAAACGGGTTTTGGCCTCTCACACTCTGGGTTCCGCACCTCCCAAGCCCAAATCATCTCAAAAATCGATTGGAAGAGGCTAGAAGTCGCTATCTCCTCTGGTTTTCGAGAAAATTTCATTTTTTGAAATTTTCAAAACTTTGACTCCACTTCTTGGCGTATCTATCATCGATAAACGGGTTTTGGCCTCTCACACTCTGGGTTCCGCACCTCCCAAGCCCAAATCATCTCAAAAATCAATTGGAAGAGGCTAGAAGTCGCTATCTCCTCTGGTTTTCGAGAAAATTTCATTTTTTGTAATTTTCAAAACTTTGACTCCACTTCTTGGCGTATCTATCATCGATAAACGGGTTTTGGCCTCTCACACTCTGGGTTCCGCACCCCCCAAGCCCAAATCATCTCAAAAATCGATTGGAAGAGGCTAGAAGTCGCTATCTCCTCTGGTTTTCGAGAAAATTTCATTTTTTGAAATTTTCAAAACTTTGACTCCACTTCTTGGCGTATCTATCATCGATAAACGGGTTTTGGCCTCTCACACTCTGGGTTCCGCACCTCCCAAGCCCAAATCATCTCAAAAATCGATTGGAAGAGGCTAGAAGTCGCTATCTCCTCTGGTTTTCGAGAAAATTTGATTTTTTGAAATTTTCAAAACTTTGACTCCACTTCTTGGCGTATCTATCATCGATAAACGGGTTTTGGCCTCTCACACTCTGGGTTCCGCACCTCCCAAGCCCAAATCATCTCAAAAATCAATTGGAAGAGGCTAGAAGTCGCTATCTCCTCTGGTTTTCGAGAAAATTTCATTTTTTGAAATTTTCAAAACTTTGACTCCACTTCTTGGCGTATCTATCATCGATAAACGGGTTTTGGCCTCTCACACTCTGGGTTCCGCACCACCCAAGCCCAAATCATCTCAAAAATCGATTGGAAGAGGCTAGAAGTCGCTATCTCCTCTGGTTTTCGAGAAAATTTGATTTTTTGAAATTTTCAAAACTTTGACTCCACTTCTTGGCGTATCTATCATCGATAAACGGGTTTTGGCCTCTCACACTCTGGGTTCCGCACCTCCCAAGCCCAAATCATCTCAAAAATCAATTGGAAGAGGCTAGAAGTCGCTATCTCCTCTGGTTTTCGAGAAAATTTCATTTTTTGTAATTTTCAAAACTTTGACTCCACTTCTTGGCGTATCTATCATCGATAAACGGGTTTTGGCCTCTCACACTCTGGGTTCCGCACCTCCCAAGCCCAAATCATCTCAAAAATCGATTGGAAGAGGCTAGAAGTCGCTATCTCCTCTGGTTTTCGAGAAAATTTCATTTTTTGAAATTTTCAAAACTTTGACTCCACTTCTTGGCGTATCTATCATCGATAAACGGGTTTTGGCCTCTCACACTCTGGGTTCCGCACCTCCCAAGCCCAAATCATCTCAAAAATCAATTGGAAGAGGCTAGAAGTCGCTATCTCCTCTGGTTTTCGAGAAAATTTCATTTTTTGTAATTTTCAAAACTTTGACTCCACTTCTTGGCGTATCTATCATCGATAAACGGGTTTTGGCCTCTCACACTCTGGGTTCCGCACCTCCCAAGCCCAAATCATCTCAAAAATCGATTGGAAGAGGCTAGAAGTCGCTATCTCCTCTGGTTTTCGAGAAAATTTCATTTTTTGAAATTTTCAAAACTTTGACTCCACTTCTTGGCGTATCTATCATCGATAAACGGGTTTTGGCCTCTCACACTCTGGGTTCCGCACCCCCCAAGCCCAAATCATCTCAAAAATCGATTGGAAGAGGCTAGAAGTCGCTATCTCCTCTGGTTTTCGAGAAAATTTGATTTTTTGAAATTTTCAAAACTTTGACTCCACTTCTTGGCGTATCTATCATCGATAAACGGGTTTTGGCCTCTCACACTCTGGGTTCCGCACCTCCCAAGCCCAAATCATCTCAAAAATCAATTGGAAGAGGCTAGAAGTCGCTATCTCCTCTGGTTTTCGAGAAAATTTCATTTTTTGAAATTTTCAAAACTTTGACTCCACTTCTTGGCGTATCTATCATCGATAAACGGGTTTTGGCCTCTCACACTCTGGGTTCCGCACCTCCCAAGCCCAAATCATCTCAAAAATCGATTGGAAGAGGCTAGAAGTCGCTATCTCCTCTGGTTTTCGAGAAAATTTCATTTTTTGAAATTTTCAAAACTTTGACTCCACTTCTTGGCGTATCTATCATCGATAAACGGGTTTTGGCCTCTCACACTCTGGGTTCCGCACCGCCCAAGCCCAAATCATCTCAAAAATCGATTGGAAGAGGCTAGAAGTCGCTATCTCCTCTGGTTTTCGAGAAAATTTGATTTTTTGAAATTTTCAAAACTTTGACTCCACTTCTTGGCGTATCTATCATCGATAAACGGGTTTTGGCCTCTCACACTCTGGGTTCCGCACCTCCCAAGCCCAAATCATCTCAAAAATCGATTGGAAGAGGCTAGAAGTCGCTATCTCCTCTGGTTTTCGAGAAAATTTGATTTTTTGAAATTTTCAAAACTTTGACTCCACTTCTTGGCGTATCTATCATCGATAAACGGGTTTTGGCCTCTCACACTCTGGGTTCCGCACCTCCCAAGCCCAAATCATCTCAAAAATCGATTGGAAGAGGCTAGAAGTCGCTATCTCCTCTGGTTTTCGAGAAAATTTGATTTTTTGAAATTTTCAAAACTTTGACTCCACTTCTTGGCGTATCTATCATCGATAAACGGGTTTTGGCCTCTCACACTCTGGGTTCCGCACCTCCCAAGCCCAAATCATCTCAAAAATCAATTGGAAGAGGCTAGAAGTCGCTATCTCCTCTGGTTTTCGAGAAAATTTCATTTTTTGTAATTTTCAAAACTTTGACTCCACTTCTTGGCGTATCTATCATCGATAAACGGGTTTTGGCCTCTCACACTCTGGGTTCCGCACCTCCCAAGCCCAAATCATCTCAAAAATCAATTGGAAGAGGCTAGAAGTCGCTATCTCCTCTGGTTTTCGAGAAAATTTCATTTTTTGTAATTTTCAAAACTTTGACTCCACTTCTTGGCGTATCTATCATCGATAAACGGGTTTTGGCCTCTCACACTCTGGGTTCCGCACCTCCCAAGCCCAAATCATCTCAAAAATCGATTGGAAGAGGCTAGAAGTCGCTATCTCCTCTGGTTTTCGAGAAAATTTGATTTTTTGAAATTTTCAAAACTTTGACTCCACTTCTTGGCGTATCTATCATCGATAAACGGGTTTTGGCCTCTCACACTCTGGGTTCCGCACCTCCCAAGCCCAAATCATCTCAAAAATCGATTGGAAGAGGCTAGAAGTCGCTATCTCCTCTGGTTTTCGAGAAAATTTGATTTTTTGAAATTTTCAAAACTTTGACTCCACTTCTTGGCGTATCTATCATCGATAAACGGGTTTTGGCCTCTCACACTCTGGGTTCCGCACCTCCCAAGCCCAAATCATCTCAAAAATCGATTGGAAGAGGCTAGAAGTCGCTATCTCCTCTGGTTTTCGAGAAAATTTCATTTTTTGTAATTTTCAAAACTTTGACTCCACTTCTTGGCGTATCTATCATCGATAAACGGGTTTTGGCCTCTCACACTCTGGGTTCCGCACCTCCCAAGCCCAAATCATCTCAAAAATCGATTGGAAGAGGCTAGAAGTCGCTATCTCCTCTGGTTTTCGAGAAAATTTGATTTTTTGAAATTTTCAAAACTTTGACTCCACTTCTTGGCGTATCTATCATCGATAAACGGGTTTTGGCCTCTCACACTCTGGGTTCCGCACCTCCCAAGCCCAAATCATCTCAAAAATCGATTGGAAGAGGCTAGAAGTCGCTATCTCCTCTGGTTTTCGAGAAAATTTGATTTTTTGAAATTTTCAAAACTTTGACTCCACTTCTTGGCGTATCTATCATCGATAAACGGGTTTTGGCCTCTCACACTCTGGGTTCCGCACCTCCCAAGCCCAAATCATCTCAAAAATCAATTGGAAGAGGCTAGAAGTCGCTATCTCCTCTGGTTTTCGAGAAAATTTCATTTTTTGTAATTTTCAAAACTTTGACTCCACTTCTTGGCGTATCTATCATCGATAAACGGGTTTTGGCCTCTCACACTCTGGGTTCCGCACCTCCCAAGCCCAAATCATCTCAAAAATCAATTGGAAGAGGCTAGAAGTCGCTATCTCCTCTGGTTTTCGAGAAAATTTCATTTTTTGTAATTTTCAAAACTTTGACTCCACTTCTTGGCGTATCTATCATCGATAAACGGGTTTTGGCCTCTCACACTCTGGGTTCCGCACCTCCCAAGCCCAAATCATCTCAAAAATCGATTGGAAGAGGCTAGAAGTCGCTATCTCCTCTGGTTTTCGAGAAAATTTGATTTTTTGAAATTTTCAAAACTTTGACTCCACTTCTTGGCGTATCTATCATCGATAAACGGGTTTTGGCCTCTCACACTCTGGGTTCCGCACCTCCCAAGCCCAAATCATCTCAAAAATCGATTGGAAGAGGCTAGAAGTCGCTATCTCCTCTGGTTTTCGAGAAAATTTGATTTTTTGAAATTTTCAAAACTTTGACTCCACTTCTTGGCGTATCTATCATCGATAAACGGGTTTTGGCCTCTCACACTCTGGGTTCCGCACCTCCCAAGCCCAAATCATCTCAAAAATCAATTGGAAGAGGCTAGAAGTCGCTATCTCCTCTGGTTTTCGAGAAAATTTCATTTTTTGTAATTTTCAAAACTTTGACTCCACTTCTTGGCGTATCTATCATCGATAAACGGGTTTTGGCCTCTCACACTCTGGGTTCCGCACCTCCCAAGCCCAAATCATCTCAAAAATCAATTGGAAGAGGCTAGAAGTCGCTATCTCCTCTGGTTTTCGAGAAAATTTCATTTTTTGTAATTTTCAAAACTTTGACTCCACTTCTTGGCGTATCTATCATCGATAAACGGGTTTTGGCCTCTCACACTCTGGGTTCCGCACCCCCCAAGCCCAAATCATCTCAAAAATCAATTGGAAGAGGCTAGAAGTCGCTATCTCCTCTGGTTTTCGAGAAAATTTCATTTTTTGTAATTTTCAAAACTTTGACTCCACTTCTTGGCGTATCTATCATCGATAAACGGGTTTTGGCCTCTCACACTCTGGGTTCCGCACCTCCCAAGCCCAAATCATCTCAAAAATCGATTGGAAGAGGCTAGAAGTCGCTATCTCCTCTGGTTTTCGAGAAAATTTGATTTTTTGAAATTTTCAAAACTTTGACTCCACTTCTTGGCGTATCTATCATCGATAAACGGGTTTTGGCCTCTCACACTCTGTGTTCCGCACCTCCCAAGCCCAAATCATCTCAAAAATCGATTGGAAGAGGCTAGAAGTCGCTATCTCCTCTGGTTTTCGAGAAAATTTGATTTTTTGAAATTTTCAAAACTTTGACTCCACTTCTTGGCGTATCTATCATCGATAAACGGGTTTTGGCCTCTCACACTCTGGGTTCCGCACCTCCCAAGCCCAAATCATCTCAAAAATCAATTGGAAGAGGCTAGAAGTCGCTATCTCCTCTGGTTTTCGAGAAAATTTCATTTTTTGTAATTTTCAAAACTTTGACTCCACTTCTTGGCGTATCTATCATCGATAAACGGGTTTTGGCCTCTCACACTCTGGGTTCCGCACCTCCCAAGCCCAAATCATCTCAAAAATCAATTGGAAGAGGCTAGAAGTCGCTATCTCCTCTGGTTTTCGAGAAAATTTCATTTTTTGAAATTTTCAAAACTTTGACTCCACTTCTTGGCGTATCTATCATCGATAAACGGGTTTTGGCCTCTCACACTCTGGGTTCCGCACCTCCCAAGCCCAAATCATCTCAAAAATCAATTGGAAGAGGCTAGAAGTCGCTATCTCCTCTGGTTTTCGAGAAAATTTCATTTTTTGTAATTTTCAAAACTTTGACTCCACTTCTTGGCGTATCTATCATCGATAAACGGGTTTTGGCCTCTCACACTCTGGGTTCCGCACCCCCCAAGCCCAAATCATCTCAAAAATCGATTGGAAGAGGCTGGAAGTCGCTATCTCCTCTGGTTTTCGAGAAAATTTCATTTTTTGAAATTTTCAAAACTTTGACTCCACTTCTTGGCGTATCTATCATCGATAAACGGGTTTTGGCCTCTCACACTCTGGGTTCCGCACCTCCCAAGCCCAAATCATCTCAAAAATCAATTGGAAGAGGCTAGAAGTCGCTATCTCCTCTGGTTTTCGAGAAAATTTCATTTTTTGTAATTTTCAAAACTTTGACTCCACTTCTTGGCGTATCTATCATCGATAAACGGGTTTTGGCCTCTCACACTCTGGGTTCCGCACCTCCCAAGCCCAAATCATCTCAAAAATCGATTGGAAGAGGCTAGAAGTCGCTATCTCCTCTGGTTTTCGAGAAAATTTCATTTTTTGAAATTTTCAAAACTTTGACTCCACTTCTTGGCGTATCTATCATCGATAAACGGGTTTTGGCCTCTCACACTCTGGGTTCCGCACCTCCCAAGCCCAAATCATCTCAAAAATCGATTGGAAGAGGCTAGAAGTCGCTATCTCCTCTGGTTTTCGAGAAAATTTGATTTTTTGAAATTTTCAAAACTTTGACTCCACTTCTTGGCGTATCTATCATCGATAAACGGGTTTTGGCCTCTCACACTCTGGGTTCCGCACCTCCCAAGCCCAAATCATCTCAAAAATCGATTGGAAGAGGCTAGAAGTCGCTATCTCCTCTGGTTTTCGAGAAAATTTCATTTTTTGAAATTTTCAAAACTTTGACTCCACTTCTTGGCGTATTTATCATCGATAAACGGGTTTTGGCCTCTCACACTCTGGGTTCCGCACCTCCCAAGCCCAAATCATCTCAAAAATCGATTGGAAGAGGCTAGAAGTCGCTATCTCCTCTGGTTTTCGAGAAAATTTCATTTTTTGAAATTTTCAAAACTTTGACTCCACTTCTTGGCGTATCTATCATCGATAAACGGGTTTTGGCCTCTCACACTCTGGGTTCCGCACCTCCCAAGCCCAAATCATCTCAAAAATCGATTGGAAGAGGCTAGAAGTCGCTATCTCCTCTGGTTTTCGAGAAAATTTCATTTTTTGTAATTTTCAAAACTTTGACTCCACTTCTTGGCGTATCTATCATCGATAAACGGGTTTTGGCCTCTCACACTCTGGGTTCCGCACCTCCCAAGCCCAAATCATCTCAAAAATCGATTGGAAGAGGCTAGAAGTCGCTATCTCCTCTGGTTTTCGAGAAAATTTCATTTTTTGTAATTTTCAAAACTTTGACTCCACTTCTTGGCGTATCTATCATCGATAAACGGGTTTTGGCCTCTCACACTCTGGGTTCCGCACCTCCCAAGCCCAAATCATCTCAAAAATCGATTGGAAGAGGCTAGAAGTCGCTATCTCCTCTGGTTTTCGAGAAAATTTCATTTTTTGAAATTTTCAAAACTTTGACTCCACTTCTTGGCGTATCTATCATCGATAAACGGGTTTTGGCCTCTCACACTCTGGGTTCCGCACCTCCCAAGCCCAAATCATCTCAAAAATCGATTGGAAGAGGCTAGAAGTCGCTATCTCCTCTGGTTTTCGAGAAAATTTGATTTTTTGAAATTTTCAAAACTTTGACTCCACTTCTTGGCGTATCTATCATCGATAAACGGGTTTTGGCCTCTCACACTCTGGGTTCCGCACCTCCCAAGCCCAAATCATCTCAAAAATCGATTGGAAGAGGCTAGAAGTCGCTATCTCCTCTGGTTTTCGAGAAAATTTCATTTTTTGAAATTTTCAAAACTTTGACTCCACTTCTTGGCGTATCTATCATCGATAAACGGGTTTTGGCCTCTCACACTCTGGGTTCCGCACCTCCCAAGCCCAAATCATCTCAAAAATCGATTGGAAGAGGCTAGAAGTCGCTATCTCCTCTGGTTTTCGAGAAAATTTCATTTTTTGTAATTTTCAAAACTTTGACTCCACTTCTTGGCGTATCTATCATCGATAAACGGGTTTTGGCCTCTCACACTCTGGGTTCCGCACCTCCCAAGCCCAAATCATCTCAAAAATCGATTGGAAGAGGCTAGAAGTCGCTATCTCCTCTGGTTTTCGAGAAAATTTCATTTTTTGAAATTTTCAAAACTTTGACTCCACTTCTTGGCGTATCTATCATCGATAAACGGGTTTTGGCCTCTCACACTCTGGGTTCCGCACCTCCCAAGCCCAAATCATCTCAAAAATCGATTGGAAGAGGCTAGAAGTCGCTATCTCCTCTGGTTTTCGAGAAAATTTCATTTTTTGTAATTTTCAAAACTTTGACTCCACTTCTTGGCGTATCTATCATCGATAAACGGGTTTTGGCCTCTCACACTCTGGGTTCCGCACCTCCCAAGCCCAAATCATCTCAAAAATCGATTGGAAGAGGCTAGAAGTCGCTATCTCCTCTGGTTTTCGAGAAAATTTCATTTTTTGAAATTTTCAAAACTTTGACTCCACTTCTTGGCGTATTTATCATCGATAAACGGGTTTTGGCCTCTCACACTCTGGGTTCCGCACCCCCCAAGCCCAAATCATCTCAAAAATCGATTGGAAGAGGCTAGAAGTCGCTATCTCCTCTGGTTTTCGAGAAAATTTGATTTTTTGAAATTTTCAAAACTTTGACTCCTCTTCTTGGCTGATCAAACATCCAAAAACGGATTTCTGGCATTGACGATAAGGTCGTCGCGCGCGATAGCGCACATGATGTCCTAGTGATGTCTAATTTCCCATTCTCTTTAATGTTCTAAATAGAATAATGTAAAATGGAGAATTTAGAGAATTGAGGGTGAAAATTTATATTTGTGGAGTTGACATTGTATTTCATTGGGGAAACAATGAGTTCTAACCACGTGGAATATTCTGTAGAAGTAATTTCTGACTCGAGAATTTGGAGTGCAAATTCCACAGAGAAGTTTCTAACAGGATATTGCAGGCAAATTTCTTTAAAGATTCAGGAATTGGTGAACTGTAGATTCACCAATTCCGATTCTCTTAAATATTTGGATTTAATTTTTGGAGGAAAAAAAAAATCAAAGTAGACACATCCAATTTCGTGACCTAGGTCATTTGGGATATTTTGTCTTTTGGCACTTGCCCTCACTTTTGACATAGTAGGAGACGTTTTTTTTTTAATGAAAATTCAGGAGGTATTTCTCCAGGACCCCTCGATGAACTTCCAACCGAGAAATTGACCACATAAACCTTCAACATACGTATTAAATAGTGATACCTCCAATTTCTCGAGATCGTGTTTAAATTCCTCTTCCCGTGCCACACGCAGTGCACATCCTCATATCCGTCGCGTTACTCCCTCTGTAGCTGCAGCCTGTGTGGGTTCCTTCACTATTTATATCTGATTTTTTTAAACAAATTTCCATAATCACAGAAGCCATAGCTTAGCATTAGCTATGAACAATGATGACTAAAAATCCTACATGGATATTTCAAAGAGGATTCCATAAAAACACATAAGCGGGAGAATAACGCCATAAAAGACCATTTGTAGGGTATTTCATTCTTATTTAATTGTTTAATAGTTATCTCCCTTAATGTTTTTAAATTGCCATAAGTTGTTTAGATAAGGTAAATTCCACTAAATCTGGTATATAAATCCGGCCTGATATTTTTATGATTTTAGTTTTCTTTCTCCCATGTTTTCGATTCATATGAATGATCCACAAAAATTTATCCGTTTTTCCCTCTGCCTTGGAATTGTTACAGTCATCAAATTCTATAACAGTCATAAATGAAATACAACCTTTTGTTTATACTCGCGAGGGAGTTCAAGTTATTCCTACCTATCGAGGGACTAGCCCAATGGGGGGAAACTAAAGATGAACAAAGAGAGAATGAGTGGAATGAGGTGGTGTTAGTGATGCGACGGTTGCGCGAGGGGGGAGGGGGATTTCCGTTGATACGTCGTTTGGTTTGTAGATAAAATGAAATTACATGGCTGGGGCCCAGCCGGAACCAGCGGGGGATTCCCTAGCGTCTGTTTCTGGGTCGTCTCGTAGTTGCTTGATTTATAACTTCCGTGTACGAGATATTTCACATTTGGGAATGAGGAAAATTTGCAGGCGTTGGCCATTTGACCGTCTGATGCGCCAAATGTTGATTGTTTTTTCAAAAAAATTTTGTCCATTTTGGACTCATTGATAATATTGATATATTATATTATCCCTTTTGTCATTAATTTATGTAATTTTGAGGTGAATCTAATATCATTAATGAAGTAGAATTCTTTTAATGAATTCAGTCATTTCCCCCTCGTTAGAATTGAAAATTCTCCCAATTTCCGGTTACATTTGGCATATCCCAAAGACCCTTTACCAAATCGGACATTGGCGACTCGAGGATTCGATTAGATACATTCTGCCCTCTAACCCAATTTCCGTTTCGCCTTTATGTTTATCGTATTTCCGATAAAATGATTCTTTCTCCCAAGAGTTGAAGGCAGACAATGGACAATGGGGGAGAGAATTCTCAAGAGAATGAGAGAGAGAGAGAGGGTGAAACAATTTCTAACAGTTGTATGCTTGGAGCATATCGCGAGCGATATGCATAACGGCAAATTCGGATTATTCCCGTCAGCTTTTCCTGGAGAAATACAAAACATTGAAATCGATAGATGGAAACATCGAAGAGAGAAAAAATAATAAAGATGAAAGGTGAATTTTTCCCAGAAAAATATCCTCTCACCGCGATACCTTCTATTTTCGCAAAATGTAGGATGGAAAAGGCTGAAATAAGTTGGATATAGGGTAACTTCGTATTCTTCTCGTGGGATTTTGCTTGAAAGTGTGCAGCCACTTGATTGTTTCACCCGAGATTGTGAAACACGTAAAACTGGCTCAGTGTAACTCGTGAAAATGTGAGAAAAAGAGCTTTACCTGATTCTAACATTAACACTGAGGGAATAAGGCGGGAGTGATGTAGTTAGATATGTTGATAGAGTTTAATGTTTCTTGGGAAATTCAGCTGAGTGTCGGGGTATTGGGGTTTAGATTTTAACCTGATGAATAAAGTATCGTTTTGGTGGAGTTTGGAGGGATCAGGACGCTTGCTTATTTTAAATCTTGCATTGATCAACTTTGTTCATTATTCGGGCTTGAATATTCGAGTACTCGGTTCACTTGAATCATCAGCAGGGATTTCTTCACACAATATTCACTTCTTCATCAGCACACCAAACGAAACTCGAAAAATTAATCTTAGTTTTCCTGTTTTCACTTCGATTGTTTATCGGTAGTGCAAAGTGTCACTGGAGAATTAAAAGTCCTCTTTGTCTCTATCACGTGGGGTTCAGATAGCACTCGATGCAGGAGAATCTCTCCTGTGACTATTCTGCAAAAAAAAAATTAAGTTTTAACGGAAAAGTTGATCTTGATTTATCATGTATTTGGCTGTCCCACTGCGACCAGTGTTTCATCTTCTGGCGGTCCTTTCAACTTTTACGAACCTTCTGAGGTTTGATTTCTTCTTGTTTCTGAGGTATTTGTTTTGTTTGAGAAATTTTATTTTATTCCAATAGAATTTATCGGATGGATTTTGCTCAATTTTTATTTTCATAGTATTTTTCTTCAATATTTTATTTTTATTTTTTTGATTGATCGTCAAAGTTGGTCTCGGCGGTCTCCAGCAAATTGATAGGTTGAATAAATAAATTAAAAAAATGAATGTTTAAACTTTGAAGGGAAAATCTCTACAATGAAAATGAAAATTCACTACTGGCCACTGACATAGTCGGATCTCCGAATCCTTTGCCCGCATACTGAATCCTACATTACAATATGGATATAAATTTGGAATATGTATCATGAATAGTGTTTACCACACCGGTCAAATCCCAGGCAGTACTCAAGCTATCGGTTAGCTCCTTCATTCCCCCGTCTTTACCTTTTCCCTCGTACTGATGCACAAGAAATACCAATGTGAATAAAATAATAATTTTCAAGTTTATTTTTACAAAAGACTAATGTCAGTGCCATTTTACTTCTGAGTTTGTCACGTTATTCGACTGCTTATCAACTTGATGCGATAGTAGTAATGTGCGCTATGTTATACTGTTGAAGTTTTATTTTATAATACTGTGGTAAAAATTGAAAGAATCTAAACTATGCAATAAAAATAGAAATTCTACTATCTCCATCAGAGTCAAAAATATTCATCAAAAACGGAATTAAAATCATATAAAATGCTAGAATTTTTCTGTCTAAAATACAAAATAAAAAATCGTATAAATTTCTTTAAACGCATAACTCTTATCCATAAATTCTATTCACCACAATATTTATCAAACTTTTGTACGTGATGTAACAAAGTATTGTCTGCTTATACAGTCTCAGCACCATTCAAAATGATCATAATTCATCAAACAGTATCTGCATCAAGCTTATAATCCAATATATCCTGGTGGGGGTAAAAGATTGTCAAAACATTTTATCGTACAGTAAAATGTATTATGCCCAGAGATTTTCATGACTCTACATAAATATTCTCACGTTCAAAGTGGCCTCAAATGTTCCACGAAACTTTTTATTCCTTCTATTTCATTCCCAGGCTCTCCCTCTCCACCCACATACTTTTTCCATCCATTTTTTTTCTTTCCTTCTTCATAAGTTGCGTGTCACTCGCATATCGATATATCGGAGGAGTTTGTGTGGGGGGATATGACTGGTATTATCGATAAAAAATTCACACCCTTCGTACTGGTGTGACACGTTATCAAACGGATAAGTTTCTTCAGCAGTTTCTTTTGTCAAGTGGGGGATCATGATATTTTTATTTATTCAAATATGCTACTGATGTCTGATAAAAAAATATGATGAATTCAATGAGTTGGATATTTATATGAACAATGAATTCCATGAGGAGGTTCGTTGAATGGTGGGGGAAAAATATCCAAGATTAGCCTTTATGTTGACAGAGGGATGATCCGCAATGCTACAAGCGCTTATTCCAGTATCTCCTCAGTATGTCTAGAAGATTTGTAACATTTTCTCCTTAGGTAGATACTCCATAATATTATTCGCATTTTTCTCAGGATTGAATGGATAATTTTAATTGCCAGAGTCCAGATAATTCCAGGAAATATTTTCCAAAAATTGGAAAACATTGATGGAAAAAACTTTTAATGTTGAGGAAAAGTCGAGAAAGTCTATTTAACATTCGAAATTTAAATATCGAGAGCCGTTCAAAGTTAATCTACTCGATGAAATGTATTCAGTCAGTTCAATCTGATTGCACTGGCGAATTTTAAACTACCATCGTTAAATAATCATTATAAGAACCCATGCAGCTGGTGTATTTGAGCAACTAACGGGACTCAGTAGAGTGAATTTGTTTGGAACTAGTTTATTTCATTAATTAAGAATGAATCTTTAAGTTTGTTGTGGAGATTTTGGACAAGCCTCAATTTGCTACATTTTCAATGAATTTTTAAATCACAAATCTTGCATCAAAATTGTAAATTGAGGGGATTGAAGAATTTTGAAAAATTTACCATTCTGTCAGTTTCGAAATTCTATACAATTTCAAATTCCTTTATGATTTGAGATTCTCCAGGATTTGTAAATCGTGTGACATTCAAGATTCTCCAATATTGGAAAATTCTTCAAGAATAATATACAGTCCCAATGAGAAATATTTTTCTTCTGTCAATTTCGGATTCAATCCAATTACTCCTATAAATCATAATTAACTAAATGAGTATCTCAATTTGACCCAGTACACATCAAAAATTATAATTCGGTGATATTAAAAAATTTATAACATTGAGGTAGGACCTAACGGGCCACTCCCCCCAGGATCGATAAAAGCACTTCTATTATTCTATTCTCCTCTCACTCACACCCTCTCTTTTTCTCACAAACGAAGCGATTTGCCCTTGGAAAATATCCGTGTCCAGGTTTCCTTCCTCTCCACTTTCCTTTTGACATTTCTCTATCTACAATAGCTCTCTCCACTTTTTATCCATTTTCTACTTTTCTCATCGTTTTTTTTTTTTATCCTCAAAGAATTGTGTTCACCCAAAGAGACACTTTATCTGATCTCCACCATGGTTACAATTGGATTATCTTAATCGTGAGCGACCAAGAGTGACGCAGATGTTTTTGAAGACACACTTGAAATCGAGCGTGGAGAATTCCCACGAGTCCCTTTTTCCGTATTGAAGGGAGATACAACTGAAACGTGACCGAATTGAGCTGTATCAAATACTAGTGTTGCACACACTGGCCATTCGACAAATTGATGTCCAGGTCCGCTTGTACTGCAGCCCCGGTTAGACTTTCAATCCACGAATACCTATATTTTTTTATTATTATTTATGTTATCTTTCAATACCCTTCAATGACTTTAAACCTTTCTTATATATGCATTGAGTTTATTCTAGGAGGGTTTTGATGCTTTCTAGGCACGTAAAACAAGTTTTAAAAAAATATCTAGGAAACTTTTTTTTTTTATTTCATTTTTTTATTGGTTCAGATTCTGTTTATCATCCATTTTCTATTTTTCTTCATCATCTTTTTCTTCAGATTAAAGTCAGTCAAATCCGTTCACATTTTTTTAGTTAAGTATACAGAATGGATTGTTTGTTTTTTTAGAGAAAAAAATAAAAAAACGTGCAACTGAATTTTTCGTGGTGCGAAAATTCTGTTCGCACGGCTGATCGTGACGAGAACGCTGATTCATTCTCAACGGCATCATTTTTTTTTTCCATTTCTACTTTTTAACAATTTTTGTATTGTTTTCTTTTTTTTTTTTTTTTTTGTGAGTTTTTACACTGACCATTTTTCCTCAATTTTATTATTATTATTTTTTTTCCCTCATCGTGCACAAACCGTAAACATTGCCTGTGGCCAAAGCACTCTGGGCACGTTTTACGGTAGAGTAGATTTGTCTGGCCAACGTCTTCTCGATCTCCTTAGGCACTCTTAACTCATTGGCCATTCTACATCGACAAATACCTTACCTTTTTCCCACGGAAGTTTAGTTTCTTATGAAAGTTATGCGCTCATTTTCAACGATGAACGATCATGATATTGGGAGGAATGAGAAATGGCGAGGAGAGGAGGGAGGGGCGGGGGGGGCTGATAGAGAGACAAAATTGAATTTTACCTCATTTTCACACATCATTTTTTTTTTTCCTATCACGAACTCACAAACGTATGTGGAAAAAATTCCATATTGAATTCATCCTGGGAGGTGTTATTTTCAGATATATCATGACATATAACGAATATATTTTAAAATATTTAAAAATAGCAAAGAACTCCTGTTTTTTTTGTTTTTTAAGAAAAAATGAATTTTGAGAGATTCTCAATAAATCAAGGGATTACTGATTATCGAAAAATGTTGCAAAAGTGAGAAGTTTGAAATAGGACAGGGTGTCAAAAAGTGTGGATGCTGGGGACAGACGGTCGGTAAGGGAGGGGCTGAAAACTCTTGTGAAATATCGTTTACGGTCGCGCGGTCTGCACGTTGGAATATATCATTCTCCAGGTACTTACAGCAAGCTGGACTCGTTGCGCGCGCAACTATCGTAATTTTTCAACATTGGATAGTGACCATTGAGAATGAATGCTACCAGCTACTCAACTGTGGACTTTTTGAGCTTCTTTTTGGGTGGGCCGACTCCAGGGGGTGAACCTTTTTCCAGCCAAAATGGCCAATTTTGACATTTTCTCTAATTGAACCATTTTCCAATTTTTTCCACGAGTTCTGAGTAGTCGGGCAGCTATTGAGATATCAAACGAAAAAGAATCGAAAAAACAAAATTTTACATATAATGCCCTGTTTTTAAATTCAAGAAGAGAAAAACTTTGAAATCTATAACTGGAAGATAAAAAGAACGGCTTGTAATTTGAGCTGGTTATGTACAATTTCCGTCCAAGTTTATGCGGCTTTTTTACATTTTTTTATAAAAAATTGTAACTCGAGTAAATTTGAAGAGATTCATTTTATGAGAATGTAACGCTCGCTGGGGGTTACGGTCATTTGAGAAAACAGGGAGAGATGAGACTGTTCTGTAATCCTGGACATCAAATAATCATTAGTGGAACAGATGTTCTCCACTGTTCGTATAAATTTCAATGTTACTCGAGAATTATCAAAATCAATGACGAATTTTCCATCTCAACACACTCGGTTTTTCCCTGGTTATGCCTGAAATATCACAAAAATTGATTTCTTCAGATTTTTTTCTTTTCAAATGTATTTTAAAAAATTACTCAGACAGAATGGGTTATCTCTTTGTCAAAATCAATACATTCTCTTCAAAAAAATGAATACCCCGGAGGGTATATATCTCGTTTCTGTCACTGGGAGAATTCCTTGTTTCTTTTTTCTTCTTTTTTTTCAATCCCTCATAAAATCCTGAGGACTAATGAATACTAAATCAAGTGACAACGAGTATACTGAATAGCTCAGAGTTATAATCGAAGAAATTTTCAATCTCTAGTGACAGTTTATAGAAAAACTTTGTGCAGATAAGTTTCCATTCAGCATATAAAATTTTTATGCCCCACATTTCTCAGCAGTTTAACAAAAAATCCACTGTTTTTATGGTATAGTTAAATCTCACCTCGGACTGTTAAGTCGATAAATTACATTTTAGGGAGTGACTATAAACAAATGTTTCACCTATATCTGAATGTTCTACAAGTTTACGATAACAGCTATATTCATGCCCGTTGATCAGAAGTCAAAACCGATATTTAAATTGAACAAGTGTACGCCCTTGACCCTTGGAGGTCGACTTGAAATGCCCTCCTCGGGCTGTCGCTTCACAGAGACTATCAGTACCCTCCCCACAAACTACTCAGAAAGTTAGAAAGGAATTTGTCGGTGGGTTCAAAAAATATTGAGCACGATCGGTCATTAAATTTAAGCTAAAAATTCTTCACCTCTTCCATTCCTTTTCATATTCATTTTTGATTTTATGATTTCACTGATTTCAACCGATTTCATGTGATTTCAAGACTGATTTCATTGCGGAGTGGCACAGTGATTTGATAAATGAATGCCCCCTCGGTAAATAGGGTCAGTGACAAATAAATACAAATACGAAAACTCTCTCACTCCTCCACAAAAGTTCATCTCATTTGTCCATTTATCGCTGGCTCTCCTCCTTTACTCCAACTTTTTTTAGGTCTCCTATCTATTTCGATGTTTCACCCGGGTATAATCCGACAAAACCTACCCCTCAAGATTTTCTTGTACAAAATTTATACCCATTATTATCCTGTTCTTCATCATCTATTCACCTAGATGCGATGGTCCATCACTTGAAATAATTAATTAGCTTTTTTATGAATATTATTTTGGAGCATAAAAGAGGCGTAGAGATTGACTTTTTTTAGCCCTCAAGTTGCCTTGAATATCGTTATGAAATGTAGAGTATTTCGGTCTTGGTGAGATAATGAGTCTGTGGGCGCACCAGTGGATCGTACCGCTTGAGATTGCGCGTCATTCTGTGGATGGTAGGGGCACCAGCCGCTTGGGAAAAAAGTTCACTCGGGCGAGTGAAATAATAAACTGGCCTTGAATGATAATTTTGGAGAGTCAATGGTGTTTTAAATTAAAAATGATACCAGAAACCGAATAAAGTCCCTTGTAGGATATTACTAGGGCATCATGCGCGCTAATGCGCGCGACGACCTTCCAGTGAGCGCTGTAGCGTACAACAATCATCCATTTTCGATCATTTCTTGACATTTCGAATATGAAAGCTTAAGGATTTTATCGGAATAGCATGCAGAAAAGGGAAAAAGGCAATTGATTATTCTATAATAATTCCAGTTTATGGTCAAATTCAATTCTTCGTGTATTTTCATTCAATGTTATTTACTTCACTCCTCTTTCAATGGATAACCCATCAGTGAAGTGGGTAAAAGTATCAAATTATTAAGCTATATTTTTATCCACTTGACGTGGTGGAGACGGGAGTGAACAATGAAACACTCGACGGTGTTCTTTACCATCTCGAATTACCATGACAGAGTTGGCTCGTTAGTGGCACTCAGTGCGGACTAATGCACACGAAAAAAAAAAAAATCTTTTTTTTTTGTTAATTACTAGTTGGTAATTGCAACATTGTATCAAAGTCCTGCAGTTGGGTGAAATAAATTAATATTTTTGTTTATTGGAAAATTAATTCTGGACAATTTATCAAATTTTCCTGACATCAATTAATTGAATTAATTAATGTAGACATTTCTGCAAAATGATAAATATCCAAATAAATTGAAACTCGACATCGAAATATTTCAAAAAATATTAATTGAACATTTTTCACATTTAATTCACGATCCCATTCGTTTAAATATACCGATAAATTCAGGTCGATAAAAGGTCAAAAGGCACTTTATCAATGCCAGATGAAATAAATGATTTAAGGACATCAAGTGGGACAGTCTCTGAAATAAAATTTTTTTTTTGGAACTCTTTGACATTTCTGGCTCAAAATGATACCTCTAGAATGTTTAGTCAGTATATTGGACCGTCTAAAATTCTCTTTATCTCGTTCTTTAAAATCTCAAAAATCAAACCCCCTCTGGAGAGAGCAATTTCACTCCAAGGACTGTACTCCATGGATCTCCTTGAACCAGTGTATTTCAATACCAAATATCACGGGGAAATGTGCCTTTGAGAGGCAATCGAGTGCCACCCGTCGGAAAATCGAAATACCCAGGTGCTTTTAATTCTTTAAGTCAATCCATTTTATTCAATTTATTTTCTATTGCAATAGGTATTTAGAGTATTGAATTTTTCCACTTGAAATGTAATTTTTCTTCTCTCTATTTCATTAATTTTATCTGATCAGACATTTACATTGAAGTCATGATAATTTGCATTCGGCATTATCCATTTTATAACCTGAAAGACTATCAACTGAAAATTTTGAAATTATTCTTTACGCACCGTTAACGCAAAATGGAGATATTGTAGGTATCGGAAATGATTTTTTTTCCGTCCATGAAAAATTCCCTTCTCAGTCGTGTGCACATCATAAAAGATATTTTATTCTTTTCTTTATGGTTCTTTGGAGTGATAAAAATTTTATTTTGTTATCATAAATTTTCACTAGTTGATGTGGAATATCGTGACTAAATCAATCATTTATAATTTTTTTTTCTAATTTTGAATCATCCTAATAAGGAAAAATTTTTCTCAGAACAGATGAAATAGTGAAATGGGCATTGAAACACTTGAATGCCTTCTTGAATAAATTCATCACCATAACAATCGATGAAGGTCAACCTGACGTCCTCTAACCTAGCGAAACAACTCATAATAACAACGAAAAAAATTCCCCTCGTGTCATCTTGTTATGGGTTCACATAATATATTATTAAATAGTTGACCAAATAAATTTTTATACCTGCAATAACAATTTTTTATTCAAATTACACATATAAAATAGAAAAAAATTTGAATCAACAATAAAAAAAAAAAACTTTTGAACATATACTTGCCAATGAAACAATCAACTGAATGTATATTGTCTCTATGGTAACCTGAAACGGACATTTGCTATGTCAAAATGTGATTTAAGCGTCCACACACAGCAAAATGGATTTTGTACTGAAATTTCATTTTACTCGTTTCAGAGAGTACTACCATCGAGAGTGGATTACCTTGTAACTATAGATATTGACTTGGATATTCCACTTGATCAGAAGGGGTTAAAAACGAGTGAACATGAGTGGTGAAGGGGGGGGGGGGGAGGACAGAGCATCGTGAATCAATTTCCCAAAGCTTTCGAATTCTCATTCCAATTTTCTGTCAATTTTTTTTCTTTCCTCTGTCTTCTGTTTGATTCATCCAACTGAATATTCGAGATTAGAATCGATGCATCTAAATGAAATTCTAATGGGTATATATAGGGTGGGATATGATTTACATTGTTTTACATGATTTTAAAATGATTACGTAGAAAATGAAAATTTTTATGGTTATGTTTTTTAAAGTGAAATATGTATCTGTTTCAGACATGTTCAACTGGATGATTGATGGAAAATGGGGTTCAAAGGTGCAACTTTCAACAGTGGGAGTGAGTACAATTTTAGTAGTTCTTTTATTGATGAAATAGACCCGATATTTTGACATTTAAATTTCACCAAAATTTTGTGGTAATATTTTCAAAAAAAAAAAAAAAAAGAAAAAAAATTGAGGGTACTCAGCGGTAGTCAAGGACTTGCAATATTCCCTTTGTGACGTAAATTTGATTTCCTTTTCTTCATTATTGACAATCGATTTTATTTCCCATTTTATCAATTTTCCATCGAGAAATTTTCCTATAAATTTCTCAATTTCATGAAATAAATATTTTACAAACTACCCGGGGCAAAATAGGTCCTTTTTTCAAATTTTGGAGAAATTTTTTTTTTTCCATATTAATTAAAATTATTTACAATCTTCGATTTTATTAAATTTTCACCGATGTCTCGATGAATATGAAATATCATAATTTTCAATTTTATACATTAACGTAAGTGGTTACATTTTGTTATGAATTTCAATTTACGAATACACACGCCCACCAATGATTATCATTTGTCCCAAAATAGTAAATGTGAATGGGTACAAATGCCCAGTAAATTGTTGTTGTCAGAAGCGAATGGAATAATGTAAACGTATGTAAATTATTCGGAGTAGTCCAAACTCATCCAGTGACCGAACGTCAGCATACCGAGGATAATGAGAACATCAATGGTTTACTAATTCGTATTACATTCTTCTTGAATGCCTATCGTCATGGCCTTGACATCACACTCATTCATTACAATTATTTTTCCAAAAAAGTAGAGAAAAATCTAGTATCATAATTTTTTTTGTGACTCTAAAAATCTAATTATCTAGATGATTAATTCATATCAACTGCAAAAAGCCTTTCAGAACTTGATAAAATTCCTCCAACAATTTTCAATTTTAATATCATTCACAAAATGGAGCACATAATTTCATTAATCTCAATTTTTCCTTTCCAAAAAATTAAATTACTCCCTTTAATGTCAAAATTCGATAACTCCCACCAAATTTTTTCATTCGAAAAAAAATTAATCTCACAAATAATGAATAATTCTCCCTTCCACATAACCGGAAGTCATGTTTCAAATATCACGTGGGTTTAATTTGCAAGAAAAAAAAAAAAAAACGATCCCTGGCCGTTAATAAAATAAAAGTGTTGTTAATAGAGGGTGTGACCGTCCGGAAATTGGATTTGACGTATGGAGAGAGGGAGGGGGGGGGGGGATGATGCGAAACAGAGGGGAAATCTCTCGCGATCCGTGAAACAGCGTCAGCTCCATATGCTGCGCTCCCGTGGCCCTGACCGGAAGAACGATTGACGATTCGTCAATTGATTTCCTTTTTCATTTCTCTCATTCGATAATGTCAAACTGTCTGGTCATATTCTCCCCATTTTCCCACATATTCCTTCATCATTGATGCCGACACTTTCATCCAAACCTTTCACGTATATATCAAGTGAAATGGAATAAATCTCATCTTTTTTTTCCCCTCAAAAATTTCAATTTTTGATTAATTCTGAGTGAGTGATATGAATGACAAAAGGATTTTAATAATTTCAATAATTTTTCTTTTCTTTATTTTAAATTGGTGGATGACACCTGGGATGATATTACCATACGATTTTATTGAAAAATGTTGGAAATTTTCGCTGAGATTTTATTTCAATTGTTTAAAGTATTTTTTTTCACTTTTTTGTAGGTTAGAAAGATTGAATTTAATTAATTTCATTTAACGAAATTGATATAAACGATTTGATAATAAATTACATTATTTATTCTTTGTTCCTTTCATCAGAAACATAGAAAAGATAATAATCGTTGGTTAACTCGGTTTCTCGGTTTTGACTGAATTTATTAAGCATTTTGTAATAACAGTAACAAGCAGCCGCTACGAATTCTTATCCCAGCATTCTTTATGCCCAGTTGATTTATATAAGCAATTAGATGCAGCGATACTGTTTTTGACTGCGTTATACGACTATTTCATTTCGGGGGATATAATTTTTCAAAATAAATAAAACACTCACCACCATTATCCAACCCAAGAAAATTAACAGAATATCGTAATGCTTGTTGAGGTAAAATGTTTCCCTTCGAATAAAAATTTTTGTGTATTTTGAAATTACGACAATATCTGCCATCAATGTGTTGAACTCGTCTGGATTGCTCTCTCAAACGTTGTTAAATAAATACCCCTGCTGGACCTCTTCTCTTCTATCCGATTTCTCCTATTTTATCACGCCAACAGAGAGTTTTGCACACCTTGCAAGCTCTCTACCCTTTTTCATTCTACTTTTTTTGGACATTAAAAACTCAATCCCGTTTGATAAATACTAAGGAGAATCGAGGATTATCGTGTACTATTTTTATACTTATTTATTTATTAGAGTAAAAAATATTTTCTGGTGTTTCTTCTTTCAAAAATCCCTCATTATCTTAACCTTTTCATTATCAAAAAAATTTTTGCTAAATTGAGGAAAAAATATTCTACCTCGGGATGAAAAGCTATTAATTCACTCTAAAGATCGTTAGAACGCCTCATTGTTCTCACAAAATATGGGTTTACATTTATTCTGTAGCTCTTTCCAATTAATCAATGAAACAATGAAGAAAAATGAGAAAAATAGTCTCAATAGATCGAAAAAAAGAGGAAAAAAAAAATTAATTCATTTTTGTAATGGATAGAGGAGAGTATAATAATTATTCTAGTAAATATGATAGAATTTACGGAATTGTGAGTAAAAATGGGTAAAAGTTTCTGGTGTTTACTCTTCCACTTTAGTTTCCTGAATTACCTTTCTTTCTTTCTCTCCATGAAAGAGTTTTTTTTTTCAATAAAGGTACACTGTATCGAATATAAAGACATGTCAAAGTGTCGTACCATAAAAATGACACGAGAATAAAAAGAGCAAAACGAGTGTTGTAAAAGTTCTATAACAAAGAAAAAAAAAAAGGGACAAAGAAGTGGAGAAAACTGTCCGAGAAATATACACTGAAGTGTACAACTAGAATTTTTGTACAAATAAAGTCTCACACGTTAGGAAAGTACAAATGTATTAATAAAATCGGGGAAAAGAAATTCTTTTGGCAACAGAATTTGTGCATTACAGTCAATCCATAAATGGTAAATTTGTGGTATTTACTATATAACTCTCTTGACGTATTATAACTCAGAATAATAGGACTAATTGCATTGCTTGCAAGTGGTGAATGAATCAACCGCTGTGGCTAGAATTTCATGATGTTAATGACTCAGTAATTTGTGATGTGGAACACGAAAATTTATTTTCCATGGAATTCGTTCTAACGCAGTGGTAATGCGGTTGGGTGAGGGCAACCGATAATGTTATATTGCCGCATTCTCTAGTAGACACGATCCGTATTGATTGGCAGATGAATAGTTCTGAACTCAGGGTTAATTACATGGGGTGAATAGTTGCTTGGTTAGGCGAGACAAGTCGACCGTAGTATTTCGTCGCTGTAATTAATTAATTGTACGTACTCGTCGGGTTTAACCGATTAAATGTGGGTATAATTGTCTTGGAAACTGGTCGTTTATATAATTACAGGTTGTGGAATTGTCAGGGAGCGTTGAATTCTGTTTGTTCAATTATTATTTTTTTCTCTCACAGGGCTAGAAAGGGTAATAAATGATTGAACACAATATTTAAACCTTTGATTGAATTTTTATTAGATGAAATTCTAAGATTCTCTTAAATCATCAATATACAATGCTTTTTGGTTATCTATGTACAATAATTGTTTGGCATCACATCAAATTTTTGTGCACATAAAACAGTGACTTACTATTCCAAAAAAAAAAAAAAAACGATAGATATTGTTATCATTTATTTGGCAGGAATCACACTTTGACACTTTTGGTCGTTATATAAAAACGACACTAAATCGATTAATCACTCTCAAATTATCAATCTCCTACTGTAGTATCCAATTATTAGTACTATATATGCTTCTTAATAATACGAAGATATCATTACATTATCCTTAATTACTAAATTCCTCGTTAAATTTAATATTTACAACATATTATTATTTTCTCCCCTAACACATTAACGTTATGATAAACTAGAAAAATTGAAAAACTATAAAAGTGAATTTCAAAAACACAATTGATCAAATTATACAAACTCGTATGATGTTGAATAAAAAATCAGTCTTAATGCGAGAGATATATAGATTGAGAGGTCGTCGCATCGTTGCTCGAAATATATTTTCATTATCTAGGAAAAAAAATTTTTGGATTCATTCACATTGATCAATAATATTGGCACAATAGCGTATACAAACACATACAATAGATAGACTGTTTATGAATCACATGACTGCGACTCAGTATTTGTAGAAAATTGAGTTGATTCAGGGAAACACATGCTTAAACAAAGTAGACAAATGTTTGAATCAAGTTGGACACTTTTCAACTTGAATGAAGTCAATTAATTTCTACATCGGATGTACAGTAATACAATACGTGTCACCGAAATTGACATATATCTATTTGTGAATGGATCATTGTTGTCGGTGACTTGATACTGTGACATAAGGTCATAATCAGAAATTCGATAACATCAATTTTATTCAAATAAACCCGAACAATTTGCTATATTCTTCATCTCAATGTCAATGTGCTCAACGGGTGTAATATTTGTTCCTCCCGATACTTTGTGCTACGAGTTTAATGTTGTTGTACCAATATTGGTGATAAAACTTGGACATGAATTTTCAAGTCTATCACCACTTTGCAATGAATAATGACGATAAGTCATAAATTCTGGTGGATTTGGAGCAAGTGGCTGTTCCCTCTTCATTGCTGCTCTCTGTTTTTTCATTTTCATATAACCAAGTACTGATACAAGTACAATAAAAACAACAAAACCCATACAACTACCAACAATGAGACCGAGTCTTCGTGTTAGTATATTAGCTAATCCACCTCTGTCAGGTGGTACTCCATCACCAATAACTGATTCTGGTGCATCCAGTGTTCTCACTTCGGTGCATCTGCTCATTGGTGAATTGACCATCACTGGTGGTACAGTACTCTCAATCACATCATCGTGAGAGGCATTCCATTGCCAAGTGTTAATATCCTCGGGTATTGGTGTACCCCAACTGCCTAAGCCAAGTACGCAAATGAGATATCGAGTGTTGGAGGCTAGTTTAGACAGTCTAACTGAGCGGGCTTTTGGATCCAGTAACTTTCCACGTACCTGTAATGTACCAAGTTTGATTATAGTCATCTGACTGGAATTAGGAGGCTGTGGGATAAACGTGATTATGATCACAGATGAATGGAACATTAATGGAATTGTCATGGTGAAAGTTTTTTTCCTTTTGATTAAGTTATAAAACTAACCTCGTTAACATTATCGAGTGCATGATATGCAACTTGATAACCATGTAGGCCGGAATGATTTCTACTCTGCCATGAGACAAGAACTGAGAATGGCTGAATGTCCTGAATAGCGAGTTTTAGTACAAGGGGGGATGAGCAGAAGTGGTGGGGATCAAGATCAAGAAAAACGAGGCCACGAAGTTCAGGTGGTTGCTCACATCTCAACAATCCACCCTCAACGTTACCCACGTTACCTACTCCATTTGGTCCCCTATTACGTCCTCGGTCTATACCACCAACTAATTTCTGATGATCTCGGAGCCACTCCCACAGCTCCTGTGATTCACACCCGCAGTGCAGTGGATTTTCTATGAAAATAATGAGTGATTCGACAAATTCAATATCGTATTATCACTGATAAAAATAGATATTCATTGCAATTTATATTTGAAAATAGTTTTCAATCGATTCACAAAAGTGAGAGAGGATAAACAGGATTAGTTGGTGAATGATGGAATTGTCATTTTGGTGTATTAAAGCGTCACGAAAGCTGATATTGATTTGAGTTGAGGGCATACACAATTCCCTATACGGATGTGATGGGATTCGATTTGGTATACACTTTGCTCTCTCTTCGTAAATTGAACTAAGATATTTGTATGTATGACTATATACATTACAATGTTTTCATTTTACACAAATAGTGCTACAAAAGAAATAGAAAAATAGGATTATAGAAATTTATATGAGACAGGTTAAAAAGTGAGTTTCTACCATTTTCATGGGATACAGTGAATATTCGTAAATTGGATATACTTTTTCTCACCTTCGGCACGTAGACTGCGTATTTGAGTTTCCAGAGGTCGAAATGCATTCAACGGAAGATTCTCCAAGTAGTTTCTACTGAGATCCAAAAGACGAAGTTTCTTGAGGGGTCGAAATGCTTCATTTGAAATGGCATTTATCCAATTACCATATAGATGTAATTCAACTAGACTCACGAGATTCATAAATGTAACCTTGCCAACCATACCAATTTGATTAAACGACAAATCAAGAATTTGAAGAGATTTAAGATCATCTGGAAATTCTTCAAGTTCCTTGAGTCGATTATGCGTGAGATTGAGTATTCTCAAATGTTCCATTCCCTGTAATCTCTCTTTTGGTAGTAATTCTAAACTGTTCATTCCAAGATGTAGAGTCAATAAATTTGGTAAACTTCTGAATGCACCCGGTGAAACTCTACCAATACAATTTCTCACTAGATAGAGATGTAATAGTGCTGGAAATACTTCCAACTCTTGTGATGTTACGATACTCAGATTTGTGCCGGATATGTGGATTTCCTGAAGTAGTGGATACGTAACCTCAGCTGGTTGTTCGTGAATACGATGAAGTGGATTTCGGGTCAAATTGAGCCAGGTTAAGCCAGGTAGATTTTGACCAGAGAGGGCAACTGCTGGTATCTGGCTGAATTTATTTTCCGATAGGTCAACACGACGTAGCATACCAGAATGATCAAAGAAATTGGCTGGTAGGCCACTCAGATGATTGTTACTGAGGTCAACTGAGAGTAGACGAGATAAATTGGCCATTGCAAAGCCAGACATGGATTCAATTCGATTCTTACTTAGGTCGAGTTCACGTAGATAACTTAAACGTGCTAGACTTGCAATATCAACAGTCACTATAGAATTCTTGGATATCGAGAGAATTTCAAGATTAATCACATGTGTAAGGGCTGAATATGGTATAGCTATAAATTGATTACTATCGAGTCGTAATTCACGCAAATTTATCAATTTTTCAAATATTCCTGGTGGTAAATTTTTCAAACGATTGCAATTCAAGTGTAAACGTGTTAAATTTGTGTTACGTAAAAATGTCCTCTCCGTCAACTGTGCCAATTGGACATTGTCCAGGATGAGCTCTTGCAATGCCGCCAATCCGTGAAAGCTGTGTTCTGAGATGTGGCTAAAGTTGTTACCAGATACGATTAACACACGTAGACTGGGTACAGTGAGCCTGGTGAGAGCTACTGCAGTTAATTGATTGCCTTCAAGATTCAAATCATGCAGATTGTACAGACCACGAAATGTGTTAGCTTGAATACTTGTGATGGAGCAATTTTTTAAATTCAGAATCTTTATCGGTAAATTCTCCTGGAACATACTCTCCTCCAGTACTGTAAGATTGTTATTGGACAGATCTAATACTCGTAGTTTCTTGAGTGCTGTTAGAGCATAAGGCTCAAGATTCCTCAGGCCATTGTCTTGCAGATAGAGCTCCTCTAGTTCATGCAACTCGGCAAAAGTTTTCGTACTGACGTGACTCAATCGATTCATACTTAGTTCAAGAAACTTTAGTGCTTGCATAGGTTGAAATGCAGCATCTTCAATATAAGATATAGAATTGTTGGTTAAATATAAACGCTCAACTAGCAACAGATCACGAAATAGGGGGGCTTGAAGATGTGTTAACTTGTTATGACCAAGCCACATTATTCTGACTGATGCTTGACCACGTAACGAGTCATTGTGAAGTACCGCTAACCCATTGCTGTCAAGTTGAATAGATACCAGTGAACTACCAGCATTAGTTGATTCTGATGAGGACAACTGAAATACATCACCTAGTACAGCAAGTTGGTTGCCTTGTAGATTAACATGCTGAAGTGAATTGAGAGTCCTAAGTGCACCTGTATCCATACTAGTAATAGCATTATTCTGTAAATGTAATTCAAGCAATTCTGGCAATTGGAAAAAAACACCTCTTTTAATGTCAGTTATTCGATTATCCTGCAGTCTCAATTCACGTAGTTGATTAACTTTGGAGAATGTGCCTTGTTTCAATTCTCTTATTTTATTACCATCCAGTGATAATGATGATAAATTGACACAGTATTCGAGAAATTCAACTGGTAAATTTTCAATGTAATTGTTGCTTAAATGCAACTGTGTCAATTGATTTAAACTTGATAATGCTTTACCATCAATTCTTCTTATTGCATTTTGCTGAAGATAGACCACAGCTAGATTGATACTTCCAGCAAATGATTCAGCTGGTATTTCTAATATATTGTTCTCAGCTAAATAGAGCTCTCGTAATTCACCAAGTTTTCCAAATACACCACCAATATAGTGAATATGATTGTGACTAAGTTCTATGGTTCTCAGTCGTTCGTTTGCTTTGAATGTTGCAATATCGAGAAAGACAATCTTATTGTGACTCAGATCAATGGATTCAAGTTCCTTCAGTGATAAAAATGCATCTTTGTGAACATTCTCAATTGAATTATAATAGAGTGACAGTGTATGCAGTATTGGACATGGTTTGAAACAATCCTCAGTGAGTTTATCAAAATTATTACTACTGAGATCGAGTATAAGTAGACCACTGAGAACAGAATAACCATCGTTTGTTAATTCTGATATCTCATTCCAAGCTAGTCTCAATGATGCCAAATTGTCTAATCGTCTTAGTGCAGCCATTGGAAATATTTTAATTTTATTCTCAGCAAGATCAAGATCACTCAGACTACTCTCTAATCCAGCAAATGTATGCTCTGTTATCTTTGATATTTGATTACCTTTGAGCACAAGTTTCATTAATTTCAATCCCCAGAAGCAATAAGATGGTAGATCCTGAATAAGATTAGCTTCAAGATCTAATGCTGCCAATTTATGCAATTCAGATAATGATTTTTGGGGTACTTTGGTCAATCTACTTGACACAAGTGCCAATGATTCTAGACTGTCTTTTAGTATTAAAAATGTATTATCACTTATGTCTTTTAAATAAGAATGTGATATCTGCAAATGTCTTATTTGTGATCCTGGTGGGAATACATCGTCTTTCAATTTTTCAATACTTTTATCTAACTCGTAAACACTCAATGATTGTACCATTGTTGAAGGTCCTACAACATAAACGAATGAGTGATTATTTTATGCGATACTTTTTTTTTTTTTTCTTTCTGTAGAGTTTTCACTCTTTTACTTTACCTCCCTCATTGAGTACACCCATCATTGTCTTCTTCAGTGTCTCTTGAGTGGCTCCAGCACACTCAAGAAACAAACCATCCTCAAAATTGTAGCATGGACAGCCGGGAATAGCTTCACTCGGTGGACATTCTGATGTTTGTCCAGTTATTTCCAAAATTTTCAAAATCAGGACAAATACACTCAGATGAATTTTATTTACATTTCTCAACGTCCGAACGTGGGATTCTTCACTCCCGCGTGAGTACCACATCGTCTCGTCACATTCGATTGTTTTTGATAATTGACTCTATTGATCCTGAAACAAAAAAAAATTATAAAATAAATTATTATCATTATAATTCAATATTCAACAATTTAACATTTGTTAATTAACAAATGAATGACCAAAATTTTCTGGTTTACGCCCTCTACATCTTTATGTATGGCTTCAAATGAAGTGTTGAGTGCACAAATTCAATGTACCGTGCATGTAGAATTGAGGGAATGAGAGGGGGTACATATACCAGCTAAATAATCCGTCCACGGGGGCGCAACATTGCGGGATACATCGGTGTTAACGAGTTCCCGTCGGGGTGACATCCGGTTCAGATACCAGAGGAAACGAGCATAGCCGACATCGTCTCTATCAAACTGCAATCCTCACCCCTCTCTGTACACCCATATACTCATTCTACTTTCGCTTTTGTTTCACATTTTTTTATTGTTTAACAGATATTTGTTTTATTATTCAGTCCTTTTTCATTGTTTTATCACTTCTCCAGCTTTAAATTTTCTCCATAATCATGATTTTTTTTTTTTTTTCTTTAAAACATTAATAGCAGTGATGAGGTATAAAAATGGCGGGTTTCCCACCCCCCCTTCTCCCTCCTCACATGTGTGTTGTTGGAAGTTGGGCATAACTCATCCCACGTACTGGCAATCTTTTAACCATTCCTCCCCTGGATACTGCCTGTGGTTTTTCATCGTCCGCCTCTAAACCACAAGGTTTACGAGTAACGAGTTACTGGGATAAAGAGGTCACTGGCCCTCTATACCCAGTGGATTTTGAAGTGAGTTTTTAGGTATTTGGAAGGGGTAAAACTTGTGGCATAATGTCAATTTACTATATATTTTGTTGACTTTATATTTTCGATAAAATTCAACGGTTAATGGACTTTATTTTTTAATTTTTCTAATCTCTCTTTCCGTTCGAAATATTACGAGAAAATTGATTTTTCACAATTGTCAAGATAATTTAACATTTAACAGGAAATTTGATTGAAATATATTGACGCGAGGAATACTCTAGAGTGTGTTAACTATCACGTAACAGTTACCATAACCCAGGTGGGAAGTTCATGATAGTAAATCGATCGCGCCTCAACATCGCCCTTCTGTGTTTGTCACTATTGACAGGATATAATTGATGTACAAACTTGCATACATGCTTGCTTCAATCTCCAAGTTTATCGTTTGAGTATTACGACGAGTAGGTGATAACGATGATGAGGAAAGGTGTCGTATTGGATAATACTTTAATCATGTGACTAATTTTGTTAGTTAGGAATAGCATAATTGTGATGATTAATTGAGTCTTTTTGAGGGGAAGAATTTCTGAATTACATTGATGGGAAAATTTAAATTGAAGTTTACAAACTATTGACTCGAGTAGTTCACTATTCAGGTATAACAAGAGTAGCAGAAGCAAGGGTGCGATAAAGATGATGGGGGTAGGCGGTGACTGGTGTACAGATAAGACGTTATTGAAACGACATGTACGTGACGAGCACTAACCAAGTGGTAAAAAGTTATATAGAGAGTGATGCGCTGGGGTTAAATGGGTAATCCGATCGAGATAGCTAAACCGCAATGTTTTTGTCGTATATCCTGGCATCATCATTCACTTTTACCTGATTCTCTTGGTAAATCTGTCATCTTTTAATTTTGAAAAATATCAAATTTTTTCAAAATACTTTTAACTTTACTACTGATACAATCAATTATGTCATGAGGATTGCTTATTAAAATTCACCGCTTGTTTTCAATTTGTCCCTTAATCTAGTATCGATCTTGCTCTATAGCACTCACAGTAGACCGTGTAGGCTTCTTGGTAATGCAGCAAGACTTTAAGTGATTTTTTTTCAACAGTTTCTGGGGGTAATCCAGTGTTATATTCACATCACGCGCCTTTGGAATGCACATTTTGTGAACAAGGAGCTGATGCTACTCACGATATGATTATACTTGTGATAAAAATTGTCAAGTGTTTTTTTTTTTATGAGAATTAATTCACTGGTGACAGATTGATTCTTCACTTTTTATTGAATTCTCTCACAAATTTTTTTTTAAGTAATTGTTTACTCATTTTTGGTCACACATTGTTGGAATGGAGAACATTTTTTTTTTTCACTCTAAAAGAGAATGAATTTATTTGGCATAACTACATCGAGATTGTCCAGTCATAATAATTCCATTGAAATTATTTTACAACTCCAAACAATGAAAACTTTATCCATACAAATGATTCGCAGTAGTTGTTGTCCATACATGGTCAGCCAATTCGTTGAAACTGTTCTGATAGTTGATTACATTTTACCCAACTAATTATGACCAGTTAAGTTTAGAATATTGTTCCAAATTTATTGATACAAGAAAAAATAGATTTGTTGATTCAAGTAATGTCATTTTTCCTTTGACTCGAAACATGAAGAGATTTTGTTTCTGCGCTATTCAGATATTCCAACTTGTGTGAGAAAATGTGATGTCTGGAATGTATCGGATGCAAAGCGTCACGACGAATGCAGAGAGGTATGAATGAGGCGGGGGAGGGGGAAAATTGAGAGAGATGGATAGATGACAAGCGTTCACAGTTGAATGTAAAGTGGAAACTGTCCTTCCGGGACGTGGTAGGATTTTAACGGAGTGAAAAGCATCTTCCAGCAAGACAAGTATACGGAGAAAAGCCACGTTTTACCGTACCCGAATTGTTCGGGTATTACAATCGTCGGAGTTGATATTGTACAGGCGCACGTTTTTGTTGTCATGTGTGTATAACAGAGATGTCACGCTCTCGAGGCATCAGAGATGTTGAAATATTGTTTATTCTTTGGTTTCCTTGGAGGGTAAATGGAGCAGTATGTGTATATAATCAACGACTTATGTTCTTCGATTAAAAAATTTCTTCAGAATTCAGTTTTTTTTTTTTTTTGGAAAAACCTCGTAATCTAAGAGAGATAATGAAACTTTGAAGAGGACCTTTTTTGTAGTTCTCAATCTGCTCTATGAAAAAGGTCTTATGAAAATTACGCTATCTCCTCTAGATTTCAAGATATTCATTGTTTTATCCCTTCACTGTTGAATTTTTCGACAGCATAATGATTGAATGCATTAAAAATCAGTAAAAATACATGTTCAGTCTTGCATAAAAATGTTATTGCATTAATCACCCATTGAATATTATCAGAAATTTTAACTTGATTGCGATTTCCAGTCCGTGTGGTATTGCTGGCTCGATTTTCACCTCTACGGGTATATGACATCCAGTGATAGTGAGAGAGTAGAGGGAGAACATAGAATGCATTCACCACGATTCGCATCAAATTCGTCCAAAGAGACGAGAGTAGTTGGAGTAACCCAAAAGGGTTGTGTATATACGAAACTGGGCGGTGTAGGTTCACAGAGAAATCCAAGTGGAATTCAAACGCGTCGCGGCAGTTGCGCTCCGATGATTCTCAGCTTTGAAATATTGAATTTCCGAGTGCCAGTTCGAGGGTAGAAAACTTGAATTTTCTTTTTTTTTTAATATGTCCCAGTTTCTCTCAACCGTGAAATAACAAACAGTATTCGAATAATGATATTTTTCAATAATAAAAAATCGATTGAAAGAATTTTTTTTTTTTTCATCTCGGGAGAAAAAAAATATTCAAATATATTTAAAAAATACCTGATATTCCATAAATACATTGTCCACGATGTCGTCGATAAACGAATTAATCATCTCAATTATCAATAATCGATATTTATTGAAGGATGGCAGGGATATTTAACGATACATTTGTGATAACCTCAGATAAGTACCGGTTATAAGTATGAATCGATAAAACAGATTCCTGAAGTGATTTTCATTATTTTGTTGAAAGAAAAAATTGGATAAAAAATCTGACGACGAGTTCTAATAAAAAAAAAAAAAAATAGAGAAAATATAGAAGAACATTTATGCGCATCTCATTCACTCCAGCAACACCTGAATGTGACATTACATTGGAAAATAACCCTGAGCTTATTCAGCACCAGTAGCAATATATACAGCCACAACGCTTGTCCAGTATCTACACCTTTCATAACGATTTCGAGTCCTCATGTTAGCGTCAGCCGTGTTAACGGCTCCACGATAACGACGCACCATTCACCCGCGTTCTCTGGTCCTTTATGAGGCCCCTCCCCTCCCCATGGCCATAACCATAAATTGCTCTGTATAATTCTAGAAATGTGACTCCGCATGTTATTTGAATAGATGATAGACAAAGAATCAGTAAATTAATTTTTTTCAGTGAATATTTCATACATTCAAGTATATCCATGTAAAGAGATGAGTTTGGTGTCTATAAATGGCCAAATAGTCGAGAAAATAGAGGTGATGAGGATGGCGCAAGGCCAATCGGCCTGACGTAAAATAAATGTACCCGTTGAAGCAACGTAAAGTGGTTCATCACCGGAAGTGCTATCGTCTCTTCACTGGCACACAAGTCTACCCCAGCTTATACTATACCCTCTCCCTTGATCCTTGAACCATTGGCACATACGTTTTTCACGCTTTCGGCAATCTCGGCTTCTCTTTTATACCTTTGTAACTCCTTTTTTTATACTTTCTCATTTCATCCCTTTGACTCCATTCTCAAGAGACTTTTCTTCAGTATTTCGTATTGAGTCTAAAATTGACACATTCTGCCCTCTATCGAGGTGAATTTATACGATGAATATCTGTTCCATTCAACGATTGGAAAATGTCAGGGTTGTTCACATGCATTACATGAGAGGAATATTTCAAAATTGAAGAGTTATTTTTTTAAAGAATTTTATACCGGATTTCCCCTGATTTAATACATTTTTTGAAATAAATAACGAGATATAAAATCAGAAAGAGAGAAAGTGCTTTAAGAGCAAAGAGTATGGGGTAAAATGGAGTGTATATGGTTTTTTTCCCTGCACACATAACGAAAGAAAAACTGACAATTTAGGAGTTATAAAAAAGTTTCACTGACGCTCGCTATCGATTTCACGTATTCATGTTCATACATCCCTCTTTTTCCATTTATTTATCTTTTTACAATATATACATATATATGACGTAAACTGAAGGGTATCGTCAAAGGCCCCTCACGTATCATGCAAATAAATCATTTGCATGTACACGACGACGCATTCTGCATGTTTTTTTCTTTCTCTTTGATGACAAAATTAATTCATAATCGATCCAAAAGAAGTATAGATGATCACATTATGCATGAAGTGGAGTGAATCGGGGTGTTAAATATTGTAGGGGATGAGTTTAAATGGAAAATATCAATATAATTATTATGAGTATTTCATGGGCATTGGGGCGTCCCTCATTGTTAACTGAACACGGTCTAGGTAAATGGAGATTTTCATCATTTTAATAGGTTTTGGGAATAATTTTCGGGGTACTCGGTATTTATATTGACGTGATGTATAATTAGGTTGGTAAAACTATACTCATAGGAATTTTTTTTCAATTAATTTGGGTAAAAAATGGTATTTAACAGAAAAATGAAAAATTTATTGAATGTCGATTTTTAAGATTTTTTTTAGAACTGGATTATATCGATAATGAGTGGTTCTAGAGAAAAATGTCAAAAGACATTTTTTGTGGAGAATTTTCTCAGCTACAAAAAATGTCTCTTGACATTTTCTGATAGAATCAGTAGTTTTCAAGATAAATTGATTATAAGTAAAAATGTAATGCAATAATATTCGAATATCGAAAGTAGATAACAAATTGAATGAGCCAATTATCGTATATTATTTTTCCACACGAGATATTTTACCCCCCAGAGGTACAAAATAATTATCGATATGAAAAGCTGATTGGAATAATGACTTTTTTTTAATTACACATGGAGATTAAATCTCCCATTTTTCAATTATTTTGATTGAATTTCCAATTGGATGACACTGTTTACACGATAATTAGTGGCACTCAGATGAATGAGAATGGAGTGATGATATTTGTACGTGGTTTCATGACACAGATCTATAAATAGACATGTATACGATTATTTTTATGGAAAACCATGGAAATTGAGAGTTTGACCTGTGTGAAGCGACAGCCCGAGGAGGACATTTTAAATCGAGGTTTGAGTCTTTGAGATATTGATATTGACATTGGTTAAATGAACCCATTACGAGAATATGCAATGTGATATATTGATTTTGGGGTTTTTAATTTTCGTTTCATTCAATTTTGCCCGCAAATTTTGAAATTACCAAAGTTTTATATCAAATTGTGTCCAGAGTGAGAGGTAATTGATTGAAAGTTCATACAAACTCTCTCATAAAATTTCGTTAATACTTTAACAACCTCATCAAACAAATTATCGATCAGAAAATACGATTTTGTTATATTTTTTTAAAATTATTGCAGAGTAAAAATATAATTGAGTTATTTGATTTTTAACACCTCATTAAAAATCCAATTATCTCGATATCGAGTGATTCCATGTGAAAATCTCAAAAGACAGTTTTTGTTGGAAATTTTCTCAGCTACAAAAAAGTTCTTTTCACTTTTCCTCCTAAAATCACTCATAATTTTCACAGTAAATTTTCCTGAAAACCTGAATAATTTTCCAATTATTCGTCAACTCCTGTACAAAAAATATTTTGGAACAAATCCAAACGATTTTATCCACCATTTTCTCATACTTACGAGACTGTAAAATTGAGGAGAAGAAGGGTCAAAAGACACTTTAAATAATTCGTCGAATATTTGTCGTTAATGTTACACTCTTTGTTGAATTTTATCGTTAATGTTCAACCATCGGACAAATCCGTTGGATATGGGCCAGTGAGATGAGTGTGTGCAGCTGAAAAAAAAAAAAAAAAGAAAATTCCTTCCGCCGCACCAGAAGAAAGGAATAGAAAAATTTTATAAAAATTTTAATACCGCGTGTGCAAACGAGCGTATAAACATGCCCATGAGGTAATCGATTACGTATACATACAAGGAAAAATCTACGATTGTGCTTTGACTTGTAAAAAGCTCGCGGTATTTGAATGTAAAAATCAATATTTAACCCAGAACAAGGAATAATTTCCTCTCATATCATGACCCATTTAGCCCCATTAATTCTCCAAAAAATACCACCGAATGAAAATTATTTCGTCCAGTATTCCAAGGAAATCGGGGCAAAATGGGTATTCTTTCAAAACATGAATACCCTCGTTCCCCAGAAAAAAAAAAAAGAATTTCATATTATTAATTCCCCATATCTACATGTAGATTCACCATTATGATAAAGAAGTGTTGCCAACATTTTTCCTCAATTCAAGATAACGTGAAATGGGTGCTGAGGTGTGTTCAGTAGCTCTATGGGAAGAGATACTGCATATGAGTCTTGAATATTTAAAGCTCAAATGTTCATACTGGAGGTGCATGCACGACTTTCAATGTAAAATATCGTTCACATGCACCTCCTTAACTCAACACACACCGGAAGTACCCAAAGAAATGTTTAGATATTTTGTAAACATTTATATCCCTAAAAATAACTATATAACTATTAAAATCATCTTCAATAGTTGTTTAAATTCTGGAGTCTCTCACTTCCTGTTGAGTGTATGCACAAGACACATTTTCAAATTGAATTAAACTTTACAAAAGTTGATTCTACTTGTGTACCATGAACATACGCGATAGTTTACTGAGATATATGTAGGGGTACAGTGTATTGACACTTGGTGATATATGTATCACAGCTCTGAAACTCGACAAACCTTACTTCAATAAACTTTTTACCAGACTTTTCATTTTCTGTTATATACATTGTGTACATGTACATTGAAATTTTTAAATTATAATCTTCTGCTTCTGTATACAATTTAGATATCAGCTTTTCATATTGAGAGTATAAAGTTTTTATGAAAATATTTCCTCCTGACTTTTTACTACTGTTGAGAAATTTTTTTAATGGAAAAATTGAAGATTCTTAAGAGTTTAAATTAATTAAAAATTTTAAGAGAAAATGTCGTTTAACATTTTTTTCAAAAATCACTCATCATCTAGATCATTTAATAGAATGAAAGAAAATGAAAAAATTGAAAGAAAATCTAATATTCCAACGAAAGGAAATAAGAATCAGAAGAGTCTAATCGTAAATCTAATGGAATGGTAATCAGGAAAAGTACCTCAGGCAACATCTCCATTTGATTCAATTTTCCTTAACCAATTCCGTTGGCTGCCATTGCCAGTAATTCAGCATTTTTATTGAAATTCTCTTGTACCAAATTCAGATAGAAAATTCACCACTGATGTGTGCAGCCAATTACGCTCTCTAATATCCATTAATTTTTCAATTAAAATTTTTTTTTCGTCGTTACACGGATCATACTCAACTCAATTTTCTCGAGGCAATTTATTGGGTTAAAATATGGTGCATATATATCAGATATATTGTATTATAATCTCAATATATTCGTCACATAAAAGTATACAACTTTTTTTGGACATATATCATCAAAATATATTTTCACTTATTTTTCAAAGATATATTTATTTTCATGGATAAGAGGGGTCAAACATGACAGAGAATTCCGGAAATATGTACGTAACTATCGGCTGCATTCTCGGCGGGATGCATCTGCATAATGCAGACGCGTTGGGTTTCAGAATACAGAAAGGGTGAGCTCTACGGTGCTAATGAAATTGTGCATAGCACCGTTACGGGACACTGCGGTAATGACGCCCTGGAATTGGCCACACTATCTATCTCTCTCACTTCTAGACCTCTTCCCCCTAGATTTCCATCACCCTTCTCCAGTCGCTTATGGACAAGTTCAACGTTAACCGAGTGTGGAATAGTGTACACGTGCCGCTCGTCACTCTCTGTCTGTCCATTAATGCGTCTTTATTAGAAAAAAGGAATGAGGGTGTAAAGTGAACACGGAAGTTGACGAGGAATAATGATTTTTTTTTTTTTTTCTAATTGAGGGACCGAGGTTGAAGGGGTAATTATTCATATTTAAGGGAAATTGGTGAAGTTAAAAAAAAAAATGAATTAAATTGTGAAAAAAAAATTCTATGAAAAATAAAATCAACATTAAGTGTGAGCAGAATTTTTTAAACAATTGTTATAGCTGCTTCCATCCACGCATGACCTACCGGAAATCGAATATTCGGTTATTCCCCTGAGCTGCAATTACCGGATGCTTCCATCTCAATATATACACATGAAAACCCATTCAACTTGCATTCATGTGTACGTGACAAATGTCTCCCTTCAACAAGCAAATAGAGATGGAAAATTTCCAGAAGCGGCACTGTCATTGTTTCAATCGTCGAAGAGAGTTGGAATTCTCTCTCACTTCTGTCCGAGGGGGTCATAACGATGGCCTGAGGCATTGACGAAACTGACACTGACGCGTTTATGGCTTCATCTCTCATCTAGACTGTTTATTAAATTTATCTCTCACCCTCTTTTTTTTATGAAAGAGGGAAAAAATATATTTTTGGTCATAGTCACACGTATCATTTTTCTTTTATTTAAAACTTTTAATTTTTTAAAAATATATTTTTGCATACTAGACCACTTATCATATGAAATTCAATTGCCGAATCAATTGTGAGTATAAAGAGTTTGAATTTCCCGCGTATTTCTTCATCGACCAACTTCACACGAATCATTGACCAATCAGGAATAGGCGTCAGGTGGTTTCGAGATATTTCGATATGAAACAACTTCATGACATTTATTTTAAATTTATTATCATTTTTGATCTATTCAAAACTTGAAAATTTTTTTTTTACTCCGTCGCTCATTCATACGAATGTGCAATCGTCAGTCATATCTGTGAAATCTCGAGTTCATCGGTGTGTAAATTGCCACAATCTATTGATAGACACGAGTGAGGAGAATATGTTCCCCAGAACACTCTACTCACTCCAATCAGCTGTGTTGATATCTCTGGAGAATGTTGTACATTATAGTGATGGACTGATCAATTAATTCAATGGTCATGGATCTGGATATGAATATCAGGGGATGTAATGTATCGAATTCAATGGGCACAATTCAATTCATGTATTGATGAATAAGCGGGTTGGGGGGGGTAGTGATAATTGTATGGGAATTGATGCTCTGTTGACTTGTCAACAATCAGTTGTAGATTGATTAACGTTAAATAGGTCATTTTCGTCGGCTCTTTTCTTTTACGAAATTTTTTTTTTTCGTAGATTAGAATTAATTTCAGTCGCATTAAATTGATCAAAGTAGTACTCTGTTGTAAATCAATATAATTCACCGAATTCTCTCGCGATAATTACTATTCACTCATTGATACAATGATCAATGTGAGTGATAATAGCACATCAACTACTTCTCTGTCAATCCGACAACAAACAATTACAAATGGAATTTACTCGCGTCCTCTCATGCTCCAATTCAATGCTGAAATTGAACCAGCGAATGTTGATTCTGTTGAGTGTAATTGATTGAGGGGGGGGGGTGAAAAATTTTTGAGGCCACTTCAATCGAGTTTTTAGTTTTTAACTTTTTATTTTTGATGGAAAAAAAAATTGACTCATCGATATTCCAGGACATGGATTCATGCGGTAGTGAAGTTGTTACTGAGCCACTGGTGATGAAAACTTTGTCACAATATGTGTCGGTGTGAGGTGCTGTGATGGTATAGTAAGGATAGATTTTTCCTGCGGGTAGGATATATAGTCAAGGATCTTTAGATACGTGTGGTAGACACTGGGTTCTGATTCAAATGGTCATGTTTTACTTTCTTGAGGTTAGGGTGAGACAGATGAAAGTTTTATACGATTCTACAAGTTTTAGAACAAAGGTAGTTTGTTCCTCTTAGAAATTAATTTGTTGAGGATTCAAAGTTTAAACTTCATGATTTCAATCAACAAAGTTAAATTTATCACGTATTATTTAACATTTTCAGTCCATATCAACAATTTCATCATTGAGAAAATATTTTCATTAATTATTTATTTAAAATTTCTAACAAAAAGTGTCTCTTGACATTTTCCCTTTCAAATTACTCCGAAAAAAAAAAAAAAAAAATCTAAAAAATTCTGTACTCCTCGAGAAATAAAAAACATATACTTTTACAACACAATCCCAAGATACGTTTAAGGACAATAAAAATTCAATCTCTTTTTAACATTCGAATTTTTACAAATATCTAGTGCATATCCAAAATAGTTCTCTATTGAAATCGTAACATTCCCCAAAATCGCTTTTAGTTTCTCACAGTGATCCCCCTCCCCCCCCCCCCTCCACCCTCCCCGCTCTTCATGCACGCTGCTGGAATTTAAAAAAAAAAAACAGAAAAATGAGAGAAGAAAAGAAAAATAAAAACAAGCCACAATGGCTTTATGGTGTACGAGATCTAAACTTGTCCAAAGTTTTTTAATCCAGTCTGCGTGAGAGAAAAAGACCAAAACAAAAACGAGAAGAGAACTAGAGAGAGATGGAGGCTGGAAGGAATGAGGAAGGCTGAAGAGCGTCACTTATATACGAATGGAATATCTCAAGAGGAAAAGAGAGAGAGAGTTGTGTACATTCTACGCTGCCATCTAAACTCGTAAGTCGTAGTTGATAAAAGTTTGAGAAACAACCGGTGTAGCAGGATGAAAACTTTTTCATGCTAATGAAAGACAATTAATTGGTGGGTCTAAATCTGTGGTGGTTTAGGGTTGTACAAGTGTGGGAGTATTTTGAAGGAGATCTTGAGGGTAATGAGATTCTGGTGTGTTGAGGGGGTCATTCTATCGAGATAAGACAATGGTGAAGTACTAGGTAATCGCGTTTTTTTTTTTTTATCTGAGATATTTCGAAATTTATTGGTTAAATGGAATAAATCGTTGTGAGGAAATTTTTCAATTACACTTTTGTTCGATTTCCAATGTATTGGAAATTGTGAGAAAAATAAAATTAACGCATTTATTTCTTTTTTTAATAAATGTTCAACTGAATGTAACAGCTGGCAATGTGCCAGATACAGAGAGCTACAGTGGTATTTAATAGTTGCCATTTTTCATCTCTTCATTTACGTGTTTTTTTTTTTTACTGTAATTTTCGTTTAATACTGAGTATGGGTGAATAGAGCCGACTCTCTCGTCAATGAGAGACTGTCTGAGAGTCAGGCGTACACGATATATGGTACCATTAATGTAACTTGGACGATATCTGATGAAGGGTTGTTAACTTGCTCACTCAAGTGGGTATGCACTCCTTGGAAATAGCTATGATAAAACTCAAACGAGAAATTATTGTTGAAGGGAGATTACTCAACGGCAGTTACCGGATTCTTACGGATTACTTTTGTCGTAAATTTTATATACTTTAGTATTTTTATGTTGCGAAGTACATTATTTATGAAATTATAGAAAAAGTTTCTCGCATTAAACATGAAAATCTCATCTATTTATGAATTTTCATTCTCAAACGAATTTATCACATTTTTCAAATCTTGAATTATCTCCATTATGAGTGACTCTAGAGAAAAATGTTAAGAGGTATTTTTTATTGGAAATTTTCTCACCTACAAAAAATGTCTCTTGATTTTTTTTGTTGGAATCACTCGTTTGAGAGATAATTAACAAAAATTGTAATTTAATCTTGAAATATTTGTGACCCAACTAATGAATCAAATCCCAATTATCACAGCAATAATCAAAGTCTCGTTCGAATGGGATTAGCACACCACTGGGTTTTCATATCCACTGCAGGGGTATCCACGTGTCGATTGCTCGACAAATGTTTGCACACTGTCTGGGTTTTCGCGTGGACGCGTCCAGAGGTTCAAGAAATTGTGCTATAGCGAGTAATCACGTTATATAGTTCCACCCAGATATTCGATTTTTCGTATCGGATTATCATCTCAATGAATAATTCTTTATTTTCTACATTTTCTCCTTAAATTCCCGAGAAATGTATTTGATGAAATTTCTGGTACGTACGTCGTATCTCCAATTTTTTCATCTTCTCATTACAAATAATTGGTAAAATGGCCTAAAATGGTGTACATTAGGGTGACACATTTTATGTAATGTACCGAGCATTAAAGAATATTTCTCAGTGCCTTGCACTTATTTCGCCTCCAGCCCTTTTGACCCGATCGACCGGTACCACCCAGACACGCATTGTCAATGTTCATGCGGAAATTCTTTAATCAGAAAAAAGAGGGTGTGCTCGTATGGCACTCTGGCGGCACATTCTACTCATTACATTTGTTCATCAAAAATAATCACTCTTTGTACGATGAAGTAACTATCTTAATTTATATAATTTCCTGATGCAAGTTTTTAGAGTTTTGAAAGCTTTTGAGTGCTTTTCCCTTGTTTTTAATATGATTTATTGTCCTTTGAAATTTCTATTTTCTGGAACACTTTGTATGCAAATTGTTGAAGATGCAAATGTATTACTCTGTCTTGTTTTAACCTATTTTTCAATGAAATTATTATTTTCATTCCTCAGGAAAAATATTTTCATCGAAAAATATTTTTCAATAATTAATAAACAATTTTTTTAAGTGTTAATTACGTCACAAAACGTATCAAATCCAACATAACCTAATTCATGCGCGCGCATTCGTAACCGTGACCTTGAAAAAAATGCTCATTAGCGCCACCTGCAGTCAATAAAGATCTCCAATTTGGTGGATTGACGTCATAACAAAAAAAAAAAGTCTTAAAGGATTTTCATTTGATTGAAGAAAAAGGATAATTTTATGGTGAAGCTAAAGTAGAAGATGAGTGGATGGACTGGTGGGGAAAAATTCGCTTAGTTAGAGGATTTTTTTTTTTTTTTTGTTTAAATTGAAGAGCAACGAGCGAAAGAATCCTGGTACGAGAAGAGCTCATTAGATATGGGGATTCTGTATATATTAAGCTCCACCACCGGGTGCCACAGTCTTCCCTAACCTGATTCCAATTTCGCGCTTCCCGGGTCCTTCTAATTTTCTCAGCTGCTCGTGACTTTTTTCTTCTTTATTCATCTCTTTTCCCCTGTTTTTTTTCATTTCTGTGGCCCTTGCGTTATCGTCGTAATTACCATACTCTCTGCATTGGCTATTACATGGCAGTTAGAGCTTTCTGACTAGAAATGTTATTAGATAACCTGATCAGGCATACGAATAATTCTGTATTCTTCAATTTTGCATTTATCTCAGGAATGAGTGATTTTAGGAGAAAATATCAAAAGATCATTTTTGTAGATGACAACATTTCCGAAAAAAATGCCTTTTGACATTTTCTCCTAGAATCACTCATTATCGAGATAATTCAATATTTATCAAATACCTGAATTGAATATTTTTTTTCTTCTCTCCCGCATCTACCATTGTATTCTCTCTACCATTCACTAGACCATAAACTCAACAAGATAATGAACCCAGAGTGTCTCCATACGTATTTATTAGCCGTCGACATTGGTCAAACGATCGACTAGAATTACGTATTTGGCTAGTGTTGGGTTAGCGTGAGCGGAATCAATTACCGTTGATTCCAAGAGAGAGGTCTCCATGGGGGTAATTTCAATTCAGCCATCGTCGCTCCAACAATGTCTCTTCTCATGGGTACACTAACACTTGAGTGTGAATATAACGCGTGTCTACGGGTGGGGTACACTGCCCTCAGTGGCACTCAAGTCAACTATATCTTCCTCATCCTAAAGTTTTCACAGTCTCTGAATTTTCATCCGTTTCGCATGGTGCTCTCGACTCATTGCACGGGATATTCATAGATTAGTGTGTTAGGGATCTTCAGAGACAAATCTTACGGGTTATTCGTGGTCCCCCTCCCCCTACCCCTATAGGTACTCCCAAGATGTACCCAAATGGTTGTCACAACTCATACATATACATTTGTCTGTCTGTTGAGACGTAGACAGCCAGTATGGAGTGGATGCTTAGTATCGTTAGAAGGGTATATATTTATTTTTAACTTGTACATGCAACCTCGCAACAAAGAAAACAAATCATTTCCTCTAGGAATTATGAATATATAATTGGCTCTAAAATTACAGTTTTCACCGAAATTACTGAATTATTGGGGAAAATATTTTCTTTAACTGTATTTATAATATTGATCAATTCACTGCATTAAAAGTTGAAAACTCGAACACTAAATAGTTCTTGCCTTACAACTTCAAAAGTGGATAGCAATGGTATGAAAATTTGATTGACTCAGAGTTATCTCTCTTCTATAAAAGAATAAGTGCATCTTTCATCCTCTCATTTCCTCCCACTTTCACAATAATGAAGAACGTAAAAGAAAAAAAAGCTAAATGAAAGAACTTGAGACTCTCATAATTCCAGAAACTCCAGTCTTCTCTCAGCAGTAAAAAAATACTAGAGTGGAGGATAAAAAAAAATTAATCAACTCAATCAGTTAATTGAGTCTATCGTAGCGAAATTGGTGAAAACTCATTGTGAAAGAATTTCGTTCTATTTTGCTCTCTCAACAAATGCATAAACTTGAGTGAAATTACCCAAAGGCGGAGTAAATAATCGAAAATAGTGGGGGAGGACGTTTGTTCATTTGTATTTTATTCCTCCCCTCAAATAGTAGATGCGGTGAATCGTATGTGCCCAGTGTCAAATGAATGCATACGAAGTACATTTGGTAAAATGGATATGGGGGAGTAGAGAGAAAGGGTTATCACTGAGGCCCGGAGGAGATTTCAAACCAATTTCCCGTCGTGGCTCCATTAACGATGGCATATACGATCGAGAAGGTACTATATCCCTGGCAAAACCTATAACAGAAGCAAGGTTTTAGCCCTTTCCGGGTAGAATTTCTATCCCCTTTTCTAGCCCACAACTAGAGGATACAACCCAACTGTAAATTTATTTCAACGACCATTCAAGTGGTCGCCAGAAATTCTCATTTAATGGTTGGAATGTATATATATATATATAACAATTGTTTTATTCTTCGCCCCTATATGAGAATGAATACTCTTCTAGAAATTGTTTGCAGTATATGGAAAATATATTTGATATATTTGATATATTCAATTTATATATTTAATATATCTCTTAGGTATCATATATTATTTAATATATTGATGTATTCGATATATCCTTCATATACCAATATATTAATATATCAAATGATATATTTATATATCGAGTAGTATATAGATATATCGAGCAATATATTAATATTAAAAGAGTAAAACTGTTATAGATTCAATTTTTTTTTTTAAATGGTTCATATAATCTTCATTTCCATGAGGTAAAATACGAGATAAAACTCAACTCTGTCAGCTGTTTTTTGCTCTCTCCTTCCATTCTATGCGTGAACATGTCGGGTAGCCTCTCGTATATCCTCTGACATCAGGAATATTGCATTTTCCGAATCAACTTATCTCCCATACTGAATATACCACTAGATTCAGAGTGAAAATGTACAAACAGAAGAGACAAAACCTAGAGAATATAAAAATGGACATTAATTAATCCCTATTGACAGTATGAACCAGTCGTACCAGAAGAGTTTCATCAAACGTATAGACCCCAGAAAATGGGAGAGGGGAAGAGCCTCATCCCCAAAAGACAAAGGGCGAATGAGGCATTCAACCAGTCGAAAAATTTGGGATAAATTCACCCCGATGAGTTTCCAAATCGAATTCAACTCCGTTTTTTTTTTTATCCTGACCCGTTTTACCCCCTGAAATCTAGGTCCAGGTCAATATTTACAAGCCCGAGAAATAGTAGTATTTATGGGAGCGTGATCACAGGGGCTTTTGAAGAGCTCTCCGGACGGAAATTTTAACTGGGCGAGAGGTAAATCTCTGTCTCCATTGTTTTCCATGTTTTTTTTTTGCTATTTATTTTAAATAAGGGGGAATTTCATTTGTAATAGTGGATCTGACTATTATTTTATTTTTAAATTCATTGTTTATTAAATATTGGAGATGTAGAGAATGAAAAATTTAATAAAATGGGTGAATTGTGAGGATTATTCTCTTCATCATCAATACAAATGGATTTGATAATTTTGTATCAATGGTACTGGATATGATACAGATTATAGACAGGATTTAATGATTCGCGCATTTAATTTGAATGAATGACGCACGATAAAAGGATTTTCCTGCATCGATGGTTTCATCTCTGTGTTGGGATTAAACATGAGAATGACAATGAATCCATCATTTTTTACGTAAAAAATTAATTCAATCAATGTCAGTGTTCATTAATTAAAACTTGAATGATGGAAAGTTGCATTCAATGGCTGATGATTCTCCCTGATTGACCAAATATTGATCGCAGAATAATTCACTCAAATCTCTCGATTCAATTAATTTTTCAGTGAAAAGTCCATTCGTTGGTAAACATGGATGCGTTGGTCAATTTGTAATTTCAATTAAATCTATTGATCAATTGATTTTCATCAATGAAGAAGTGAAATCATCATGGAGTCTCATTAAATACTCAATTATCTCGACAATGAGGGATTTTAGAGGAAAATGTCAAGAGACATTTTTTGGAGAGAATTTTTCAATCTACAAAAAAGGTCCTCTCATATTTTCTCGTAGAACCAATAATTATTGAGATAAATCAAGATTTCCAAAAAAATAAATAAGCTCGTTGAGTTTTATCATTCCACCATCGAATATTCATGATAGAAAAATATCTAATAATGGTTATGCCTCAGTGGGCATCTCCCCAAGTAACATCGGTATAATTTAACATGGCGCCACAAACTTGAACAATAAAAGTTAACGCGACAGATTCTTCAGTGTAAATTGCCTCCCTCATTCGCTAAAATTCTTCACGGTTATAAAAATCGAATACCTCGAGGAGAATTTTCGTAACTGAATCGTTAAAACTCTCCTAAAATTGAATTGTCACCACTAGAACGAAAATTGGATATTTAATGTAACATATTAACTTACGTAAAACCCCATAAAGTTGATTATTACGATGAACCAATCGGTGATAATGCGTCATAACCATGACAATTATACCAGTCATAAATCCATAAAGGAAGTTGTAATTTTACGTTGAGAAGAGAGGTTATGTCCATTTGATTGTAACAAAGAGAACAAAGAATCCAACACAATGGTTTAATGTTTTTATATTTCCGTAAGTGACGTCATATCCATTGGGTCCATATACCCTTACACCAGAGTGGAGAGATGGGATAAGAAAAAAATCGATATTCTGTTGAACGCGTCATTTGTGGAATACTGAGAGCTCAGTCAAGTCACCTATTTTTATTGGGGGCACTAAAAGCTTCAATATTGAAGTTTATCGGAAAATATAGATGATGAGAGTGACCATATTCAATGGTGTTTTCCCTTTTCAACGTCATATTCATTCAATTTAACTGACTCGATCTCGTGTTTTTTATTTATTTTTGTTGTCTAGTAAAAATGTGATAATTGAAATTTATGGGGATTTTTTTAAAGCGCCATCTACCCTTAAATTATAGCGGGAAAATTCAAATTGAGTGATTTATGAATTTACGGAGAATTGGATAATTCAAAAATTCTCTATTTTCTCTTTTTTAAAACGTATTCGATATACACTGAGGTCATACGAAGTTCACGGTATTTGGGCTGGAGATGCTGTTGGCTCGTCTCCAGTGTTACTCTGGCCAATCGACTTTCGTGATAGTCTAGCAGAAAACACACGCGGTCTCACTGTATATCTCAGTAGGTGGTACACTTGAGCCAAAAGAAGAGAGATGAAAGAGTTTTCTACGTTGAAAAATTTTACGTGACACAAAGCCAAAAGAGGTGATCCATGAAAATCAACTGTAGGAGAGGTATACGTAGTGATCATGTATGTGAAATTTTCAACTACTGTTTACTCTTTGTGAGTGAAGTGCATGGACCAATCGACAAACGGAGAATATAATACGACTGGAAGATGGTACCACTGGAGAATAGATCTATACTACCTTAACCATATAGGTAAGTCCACATTTGGAGCTCATATAATGGATGATAGGCTCTCTCGCAGTGTCACGTGCAGTATGCCAAAACCACGCCGTCTGCACACTCGAGCCTCTGTTAATCAAAACCCGAAACGCCGTATGAGTTTCTACATTGCATCCCGGGCTGGACCATTCTGGATCAGATGTCTAGAATGTGTGATTAAGCGGAAGCTTATGAAAGTGCAAGGAATACTGAGCAATTATTTGATATGCAGATTGAGTTCGTTTTGTTAAATAATGTGATAATTTCCAATTCGAGAAGAAAATTCATCGTGCAAATATCTTATTCGATTATAGCAACATTTTTATGGATATCGTTGGAGATTTTATACGATAGTTGAAGAGAGGGGGGCGCATCCTTTGTGATGCTCGTAATTACTTTGGGAAAATTAGTTTGATGGATGGATTAAAAATTAGTTGTGATTATGGTGTGTACCAGGGTAATGATATTAAGTTGATTTCATTGGCTTTCATCAGAGGAGATTTTATAAGCTCTCTTCAGTGTTCTTTGTGAAAAGTAGTTTCCATTATCTTTTACCCTAGACAAAGAAATTTAATTTTCTTGGATATAAAAAAATCATCGTTATTCTCAATCTCCCAATAACTGACAGTTAATCCTAAACCCCTAGAATTCCTTCTCTCCCCTATATCTTCCCAAAAAGCCCTAAAATATTTCAAAAAAAATCCACAAACTATACTTTCATCAATCCGAGAACATGAAATTTCATTCATAACTCTCGCATGACGGCGTCTTTCCCTGACTTTTGACTAAATAAACATGACTTTTTTCAAACTTTTATGGGTCAGGGTTGAAAACCTCTTACCCAGCCGCTAACCCCCACCTCTACACATAAACCAAAACACAAAACTTTTCCTTTGTCCGTTATTACACCGGATTCCTGTTCATCCCAAGAACTAAACTTTCTTCTATTCAATGCTTCTTTGCATTTGAGCATAACCACTTACACCAAAAGGGGATTTGTACATTTGAATACTTCTAGTAATTACTGCCATATAACGCTACGTTAATATTAACCACCATATCTTGTTTAGCCCCCCCCCCTCGCCACTCTGGATGGATTCCGGGCTAATCAGTGGGTTGAAACCGCTAATTATTGGATTATGATCCTCGTCCTGTACTCCACAATCCAACCATAACCACTATCACTGATCGTACATGATTACAAATCGAAGGGGGGGGGGGGGGGGAAGAAGTGGTGGATCGAGCACGCGTCAATGATCATTCACCACAACAGACAATCGACCGGTATTTATGACTCTGGGGAGTGTAGAGGATAAATGAATCTTGGAATTCAGAGTAAAAAAATATGTATAGGACAAATATATTTGTTATACATTCTCATGGTGCGTGAAACACTTACCCTTCAACTCTAATCCCTTGTTGCACTTAATCAAAAGTATTGGCACAGACACTGCACTTCACCAAAAAATTTCAAAAATATTTATTCAAAAAATTCACAAAAATCTTTATTCAATATCTTCCACTGGGTTTCAAATTCTAGACTTTTAACATCACAAAAATCAATTTTGACAGATATTCATTCACTGATTAATTTATCCCTCAATCGAAACTTCACATTCCAACAATTCTTGTCCCTCCACTTGTTCAACAAATACATCCACTGAATATCACGTTTATTATGGTAAAGTGAGTGTCACTAGCACGTGCAAGTCTACATCCAATGATAAAAATTATAAAATTGTTCGTCCGCTGTCTAATTGTCCATCAGAATCATCAGCATGTTAGTTCACTCCCCTCGAATGCTCGTATACACAGCAATATTCAAGATGTCTCTTCCCTAAAAACTCAAATATCCCCCCCCAATATTACCCCACGTGCTCCAGCACGTTTCTGATCCCATTTAAACAACACAAGAGCCAAAGAACGTGACGATCAACTCAGCCGCTGTAAATCCGTCGAATACGTTACTCTCCTGTTCAAGAGTCACGGGCGGACTGCGCGTACCGTCCACTGGAGCGCTCCGCAATTCACTGTAAGAGAGAGAGAGAGAGCGAGTGAGTTTGTGGAGGGGTGAAAGCGCGTCCAAACGCCCCTGACTCTCGTTTTGACGCTATACCCCCCACCCTCACGTTCACCATCTCATCCATCTCTCCCCTCCCCCACCCTCCTCCCTTATCACCTTGTCGCGCATCGTCGCGCACTCGCTCACTCTTTCCGCATCGCCACAACTTGAAATTTGCGTGGACCCCCCCCCCGGCTCTCACACTCCCATCAATTCCCATTGGAAATCTCTCTAGCTTTGTCTCACTGATGATCAACATTGAACCCATCTTATCCCTCTCAATTTCAAACTTCCTTGTCACGCAAACCAAGGGATTGCTATACCCAAATGGTATTTCCAATTCTACCACGTTTCTCTATCTGGCAAGTACCAGTAGTGCAAATTTCTGACCCCTATCTTGTGTAGAGAGACGAGAGAAATGGGTTAAAGCTCAGAGTCTGATCCCCAATGCATTTGGTGTGACCAGTTGGAGACTTGTGTTATAATACGGGTTTACTCATTTTGTTATCTCAATACTGTTGGACAAAGTGGATGAATATTATTGGAGTAGGATTGGAAATATAATTGATTGTCAGGGGAATATTAAATATTTACAATTTTCAATGAAATTTATTTATCTTTTATGTTATTTGAATAAATAATAGTTTTTATTATTTTAAATTTTTCGAGAATATTATTTATAATTTTACAGATAGAGAGTTGTCAGTGGCACCACGAATATATATAACTTATGCATAATTTATGATAAGGAATTGGGCATGCACATTGTGCATGAAGGATGATATGAATTATTCAGGGAAAAATTCATACATAAGTTATGGTAAACCAACATTTCTTGATGTATCAAATGAACATGCTGTTGAGAATCTAGATGTTGTAATTAAGTGGGTAATGGTGATACTATTGGTGGATTGTTTATACAAAATACATATCTGACATTCTCTTTTAAAATAATTCAATGAATTCTTAAGCTACTTATGAACAATCAAATCACTCATTTATGAATAAACGATTAGAGGCGAGCCAATTTGCTCCAGCAATTTTTTTAACACCCTTCTTACTCCTATACTCCAAGAGAGCCCTGTAATAAGGCTGTCATAAGAAGCTTACCATAGTGGATAGGTGGAAAAAGGCTATATTAAAGCAAAGTAGGTACAGAGAGCTTGGGTATTACAAGCGCCACTTTACTTCTGTATGGGAAATTTTTTTATACATAACGTTTTGTTGTCTCTCCTGTGATCCACTCGCTTCAATGAATAATAATGAACCTTGAATTTTTTTTTTTTTTTTTCAATATCTAAATTTTCATAAAATGGACTTCTCTCTGCGTTCTATTGATTTTTAGAATTCAGATTACAATGCAAACGTTGAATTTTCACGTTATTATGGGAATAATTTAATCAACATTGCTTTGAGTATTAAATTGGGTATTGTGGTGAAGGTACCATTGTCACATTTATGTCAAAATAGCTGAATTACCCTTTGCCATTGTGTACACTATATAATTATATAAATTAATCTAGCTAATAGCATATTGAAACAAAGATTCTTGTTGTATTAGTCAGAAATGCTTATTACCCTTCATTAGAACCAATTTGCTTGTTTCATATGTATTGCATATATTATAAATTATATTGAATATCGGGATCATTCCAAATGTTGAGAATGAATCTCAAAATTTGCACTCTCATAAACTCACATGCATACAAACCCCTCAGTGATGTTGTGCTTCAAAAGCCCCATGGTAATATCACGTTCAAGATGAACATGATGGTTTTGTCCGCAGGCGACTTCTTTTAGCATCTCCCTTCATAGCTCCAGGCCGATTTCACCATTTGTTTCTCATTTCGCTCGTGCACTGAAATATTCACAAAACTATTATGATTGGTTCAATGCAATTTTTTAAAAATTAATTATTAAATTCGAATAAACAGTCTAATAAAAGTTTCTGCCGTCACTATTCAAAAGTACCGTCACGGGTATGGAGATGCGCGCGCATCAATTAGGTTAGGTTGAATCCCGACACCCTCTGTGATTGGTTCACTCGTGATTACGGTGTAGTGACGTCATTTCAGAAGTTCAAAACAGTTTTTAGAACATTTTAAATTAAACTAATGAGCAATTCTCAAATTCCACCGTAACACCATAACCCTTCTTCTCTATTAGAAGTATTCTCCCATTATTCTCAAAATTTAATACCCAAACGAATCATTATGAAATTTAATCACGATTATACAACACAAGTGTTTTATAAACATCTCGTCTCATTAAAACTTTTCAAAATAAATCAATATTTTCCTCTCAGCATTAATAATCACATTTTATATTATCAAATTTTCGATAATTACGTATAATTATCAACGATAATCCACCTCCCCCTCCACAATGATAACATTTTGGTATACCCACTGGTCAATTTATGTACTAAAATTATACTTGGTAATATGCGTACAAATTTTGCATAATACAGGTATAATGACTTACTTTTGTCCTAAAATTGAATACTAATATCGTGCCAATTATCACCTTGCCCATATCAGTCATTACATACTACCATACAAATCCTACAATTTCATTCATAATACTCATATTCCATACAGTAGAATAAATTAATAACTATCGTTAGAATTATATCTATTTGATACATTGACTTGAATACACAACAGACAAAATAATATAAAGTACATTGTGCCCACTTCCGTTAATTCATCTCAGTTGTTCACTCATGCATTAATATTTGTACACAAACACAAACCCATTCACTTTGTTAATGTCCAATGTCTGGTATTTGTCATTTTACTTTGGTTTGCACAGAGACAAAGGAGTACTCTTTTTCACAAACTCAGTCTGGTTTTCCCTGACAATTTGTCACACTGTATTTGTATACCACTGTACACTCGATAAATAATTTACATTAAATTTGCGCAGTGAAGACAACATTGAAACTGTTGGATAATTACCTAAATTTTTAAACAGATTAACATTGTACTTGTGCAGTTGAAGTGTTTAGATTGGATCTGATAAATAGAGTACAACTCCCTGATGGTGTGTGAGAGATGACAGTTAGGTCTGATTAAACGTACGTTAGACCCAAAATATCGATCCAAGTGTATACTCAAATGTTGTGACTAACAATAAAGGATGCAATCAATTGTCTCCTCCAGCATTTCAACGGGATTTACAGAATTGTGATTTCATGATTCATGTGAATTTATGCAGGACTGAAATAAATAGAAAAAATATTTTTATATGTATACATAGAGTATTCAGAATGTACTATATACTATTTGTTGCTATTTTCCTACCTTTTATTGTTGTCTGACATTAGAATGCATATCAAAATTGTACATTTTCCGAGGTCATTCTGAAACATTTCAAGTTGATCATAGTAGATACTATTGTATGGTCAGAATGAATGGGTGAATCGTGATGGGAATTTCAAGAGGGTACGGAAATTTTCAAAAGTTGATTTTAGTTCTATCCTTTTGGAGGGGGGGGGGGGGGTACACTCTCGTGGGTAATAACTCTTCCGGTGGTTGCAATTAGTGGGTAACCAGGATGACTCGTATGGTATAGTTGAGTATCCTAGGTGAATGCTTCATAAAATGTTTAACTTTGAGTTGAATGGAATTATATTTACTTGCACTAGGCATCTTTTATTGTGAATTATCTCATTGCTACAATAATTTAATTTTCATCAGAATAATCTTGCTCTCTCGACTGATAAAATGGTGCGATCAACGCCTTGTTTAATGCAACAGGACATGGATCTGTACGATTTTAGAGCAGTTACATTTTTTTTTTCTTGTATACGCTAGTTGGAAGCATTACTGCAGCCAGTGAGTTGTGTAAAACTGGGGCGAGATGAAAATCTCGTTTGCGACACTCCACGGAAAGAAAATGGAGGAGAATGAAAAGAACAAAAAAAAAAAAGAAGAAAAATCTTGTGTGAGATTTTTCCACCACGCGCAAGCCAATTGGAAGTCGACCAGACATATATTTCAATATTTTATCTCAACAATTTTTTTTTCTCTTTCCCTTTTTCAAGAGAGGAAAAATGTCTTTGAATGAAATTTTTTAATTTTTAAAATTTTTTTAATTATCATTGATTACATTTGATATATAATGAGAAAAATAGAAATGTAATGAATTCAATCCCATCTGGACCATTCCCATGGTTACCATGGCATCGCCATCACCGGAAGGATACGCTTGGCAATTTGTGAAAATTTATCCCGCATAGTCGCCCGGGGAAAATGAGATGAAAGATTCTTTCCTAGTTTTGTGGACAACTTTTCTGACCATCTCGTGCTTTATCCAACGGAGTAAATTTTCTCGTGGATTTTTTACACTCTCCTGTCATATGGAGTAAATTATTAATTTTTAAAATCCTCCACGGACTTTGAAAAATGGTACAAATGATATTTTAATGGAAAACTTGGGCATTTTCTTGATATTCAAACTATTGGTTAATTCAGAAGAGCATTTAATCCGTTGTTACGTCACTATATTTAGTCTATCCTAATGTACAGCTAAACTTTGTTATTTAAGAGGATTAATGCAGCCGTAGAAGAAGATGGTGCTTCAATATTGAAAGTCACCTGAATTCCTAAAATATTATTTTTTCATATTTTCTATATCTCGAAAACTAATTGATTTAAGAAAAAATGTCAAAAGACCTTTTTCATAGGTGACAAAATTTCCTACAAAAAAGGTTATTCAACATTATCCCCTAAACCCTCTAGTTTCCGAGATATTAATCCGAGAATTCAAGACCTTTTTTTTCATCGATTCTCATACTCATACCCATCACAAAATCCTTCTAGTAATGATTTTAACACACAATGGTGCACTCTACTGAAAATGGCGCAGAAGTAGTTCAACTATTTTCTACAAAAAAATCCCCTCAACGAGAAAAAAAATATGATAGCGAAGATTGAGAGGATTTATACCACGTAGCAATGTACCGCGCTACAATGTAGAGAATTCAGCAGGACAATCCCGTGATATTCCCTCTGAAAACCCAATAAATACTTGAAATATCTCCCTTTCTTCTTATCCGACGTTGGTAGATTGATTTCTTGTGTCCTAAAAAGCAAGAATGAAGAGCGAAACAACAGAGTGTGTCAAGTGTGTGATATCGGTATGACGAAATTCTTTAAAAAAAAAGTCTTCGAGGGCATGACAAAGGCAACTTGCGAGGGAATAAAATGAAAAAAAAAAAAAAAAATTGCATATTCAATCGCCAACGAACGAATTTTTTATCTCTCTTAAAAGAATTCTCTTTGTCGGCAGTTGCTGCAGTGGCGAATTGGCATTCTATCTGAGTTACAGATGCCTCCTGTTTGGCTTCTCCCCTTCCATTAATATCTCCATCCTCGTTACTCCTCTCGTCTGATGGATTTACCTCTCGTTGAGTTGCCTTTTATACTAAAAATACTCGTACATTTAAAGCCTCGACGTGCTTTTTTATTTTGAAAAAATATGAAAATTATATTCGACCATTGGAAAATTCCGAAACATGTATATAACATGTATATAACTACTGAAGGATTTTATCATTTATTTTTTTTCTAAGGTATTTTTGTGATTGTGTCCATTCTTTCATATATGTAAAGTCTCTTTTCCCTAATTCCATCATTTTTGTTATCTTATAATATATTTTTCCAATTATTCGAGGGTAAAAAATTATCTAATTAATTTTCAAGAATTTTTAATTAAATTGATAATCAAGTGGAGTATAATAAATGATCCATTGACAAGCATAACGATGTTTACACTCGGGACAGGCTAACGTTAATGATCCAGTACGTACCATTCAGAGGGTGGTATTTCACGCGTGTCCCGTGCTGAATAATCAAACAAGCATGATCTAATAATTTATTCACTCAGCCACAGGAATAATCGATCATTAATTTAAACCGCCATTCCCTTACACCTGATTCACCATTAATTTTTGAATTCAGTAAAATTTTTTATAATAATAATTTCACTTATTTTAAAGTGAAAAAAATAATATTCCTAGAGTTGATGAGAATATTCTTAATGAAGCAAAATTCGACAGCTAATTTATCTTTTCTGAATATATATTACACGATCAAAGAACCAAAGACCAACATCTGTATGAATCAATGAGACTACAAAAAACTTTTATCTTCATCACAAAACTCTTTGTGTAATTAATTACAGAGTATTGGAGAATGGGGATGGGAAAAAATTTCTTGAAAGTTGTTTCCTTGAATTTTATTTTCCTTCGCCAATTTCAACTCTTTCTTATCATCATAAAAAATTTTTTCTTCACTTTATTCCACGAAACCTTCACACCATGAAATTCCTCCCTCTTTTCTTTCTCCTACGTTGTTACTCAGATGGTACGACAGTGCCGGCATCTACCCACGGACATCTGACACTGCAGTGAGAACAGCTCAATGCTTCTCATTTGTCCACGTCCAGCCAGTGTGGCCCATTGCATCTGGATAATTTCTTTCCCTTTAATCCCAATGGAAAAAAAAAATTGTCCTCCACTTTTTTTTATTTTCACTACCCACCTCATTCTCACATTGTTCTCACGTTTTCTTATCTTCAATGAGCTTTTTCTTCTCTCTTTTTATTCTCGTTCATATTTCCTTCACTTTGAAATTATTTTCCCACTGTTTAATGAATTTCTGAGAGAGTTTAACTGAATGCAGGGGGCATTCTTTCATTCTCTGAGAGGATATTACAGTTTTATTTATTATTATTTCCTTCATTACAAACAACAATATTAAATTATGAATATTTTATCAACAATTTTTTAATTTAAAGCATGAGTTTTTTTTTTAAATATCTTAAAATCTGTATGAGATGGTGAAATTTTTGATAGAACCTTTTTTTTAGAAAAAAATTATATCTATAAAAAAGGTTATTACCAAAATATCGATATCTCCCATAGATTAATAGATATATTTTCAAAAGACTAATTAAGTCATCAAAATAATTGTTATTCATAACTCTTTTTGACGTTTTTTGGTTCATTAGAAATGACTAAAAATGCTCAAAGTATTTTCCCCCCACCCCCCTAATTGTCATGTAAAATTCTACCCAATGGCATGAAGAACCCTTCACAAGACCCCTGATCAAATAACCGTAACTAAATATTCCAAATCCAAATGTAATTTACAAATAGACATAGGTGAAACGTACCGAAAGAACTTTAAGTTAACCATGACGTATAAACAGGGCACACGTGTGCAATGTAAATACTGTTACATATTCATTACTTGGGTGGTGTTGAGCACCCTACACATATAATTTACCCTCTTTGTGGTGGTGAAGCACTCTAGCTTGATTATCATGACCACTATCACTCGGACCTACCATGGAAACCCATTATGCCGATTCGTGTGTTATGCCATTGAAGGTAAAAAAAAAGTTTTTTTTTTTTTTTTTATTAGAAATTGATATAATAACAGAGTTTGCGGTGAAAAAATTTTTATTCTAAAAAAAATGTACGGACCACCACTGAAAACTATATGCCCGCAGAATATACATGCGTACAGTGAGTGACTGCACAAGGGTAAATTTATTCTCTACCCCCTAGTATTTTGCGACCACCACTCGAATAAATGCGAGATCCTTTATTTTCTCTCTTCGTTTGTATTCTAGCCTCTATACATTTTTCTCTCTCTCTCTCTCTTCATTTTCTTCAGGACCTGGGGTTGTGGAATTTAAATGAGAACAATGTGCATTGTACTGGTTATTTTAAAGTAATTTTGAAGGAATTAAAAGGAAAAATGTAACGTACTTGAGACACAATCGAAAATGTATTTTCACAATCATTTGCAGTGTTTACGTCTCATTAAATACTGTATATTATCTCGATAATGAGTGAATTTATGAGAAAATGTGAAAAGACACTTTTTGTTGGAAATTTCATCGTTTACAAAAAAGGTCCTCTGACTTTTTATCCCACATTCACTCATTAACGAGATAAATCAACAATTAACAAAAATGTTAAAATTCAAATTTTTACCATTTATCATTTTACTACTGAATTATTCAACATTTCCTTGATTATTTATTTTTCTTAAATTTTCATTACACAATGTTTAACTCGTGTTTATTCACAACAAGTACTCGTGTAATATTTCATTAACGCATGACAGTGTTTTTCAACTTTTCTGACGAGTCCTCGGTCACTGGATTTACCTAATTAAACTAATTTTCATACGACAACAAGTTTAAATTATAAAATTCGTCTTTTTTTCTTTGAACCAAGCCTCTGGAATAACGAATTGTAGTCTCTAACAATGTTTGGTGGGTCAAGTATAGTCCTCAAATTAATGAGCACTGCTGTTAACATCAATTACAGTGATTTAAAGATGAGAAATAATTATCAAATTGTTTGTTTGTCATTAATTCCATCTTAAAATTAATCCCAGAAAATTTCACCAGATGAATAAATTCAATACTGAATTATTCTCTCCCAAAATCCAAAATTATCGTTTTCAACTGAAAGAGGAAGTCATCCACATGCTCATATCAGTTTTCCATACAGTATTTCCTAACCCATATGTTCATTGTCATGAGTTATCGAAGTTTTAGAAAATCCATTGAACAATATTACACCGGGAAAATGCATCCCACGCAAAGCGATTACAGCCTCAGATGATAGTTATAGCCAAGTGGGTTGGGTAGTTGTATATGTTGGAGGGATAATGCGCTAGACAAGTATAAACTATAACAGCAGTGGGTGGAGGTGTACAGCAGAGAGGGGTAAAGGGGAATGAGTGAGATGTGTGTAAATCTTTGGAGACGCCAACAGCGGTCATGAGCAGCATTGGCATATATACCGTATATTCTCACAATTGGGTATACATTACAAACGTGAAAATCGCTACGATGTTGGTAAATGGCCGAATGCCAATTCTATCGGATATGAGCATGGAAATGGACTCTGATTTGCAACCCTTTCTCTATTTCTCTTTATCCATATACATTCGGAATTTCGTATAATCCAACAAATGGCTATTTTCGAGGTACATTTGGAAAACAATAGATCGGTGAATTAGTGAACTAATACTCTATTCTAGTTCTATCCCTCATCAGATTGAAATTAGTTTGTATTTAGTAAAGAAAAAGTTTTTTTTTTTAGTCTAAGAGTCGTTCTTATGTACAACGTATACATGAGATATTTTTCGAGTATTTAAATTTAGACAAAGCAAGTAGTTTTTGAAGTGTTGACGAGAGGAGGAGATACGTCTCTGATTTTTTAATCATCTCAATTATTCATATTAATAAATACAAAGTTTCCTTATTAAATATGAAATAAAACTCCATTAAACTATTAATTAGCACCTGAAACCTCATATTCCTCAACTCACCAAGAATTTAATTCGAAAACTCACAAAAACAAACATCAACATGATTCATATCATCTTTCTGAGCATCCGTATGAAACTAATTCATCATATATGTCAGTTTATATACATCATATTCTTCCATTTTTTTTTTCACCTCTTATCTAATTAAAATAACAAAATATTCCCCGTGTACTCAATCCATATTTAACTCCCATGGATTTACATCCTTAATAAAGAGCCCTCACTCCCTCGTACCATCAAGATTCAACAAGAGTAAATGGAAAATACAAACGTGTTAGAACAGAATTTTGCTTTTGTTGTCAGCTCGATAACAGACCAGCTATACCCGCTTGGGAAAATTATGGAGCCACTCGTGTTGTATACATACACCATATCTATATGTATATATATACCAAGTATACATATAAATGCTCCTGGGCACGAGCTAGATCGATCCCCAGTGAGAGATAGCTACTGGAGAAAACGAGAATAGCACATTTTCTGCAGAGAGAAAGACAAAAATGAGAGATAAAAAGAAAAAAAATAGTATAAGGCCTGCGGTTATCATCGTGACTTTTCATTAGGAACAGAATGTTTTATTCACCGCTTACCTTGACCCAAACAGATTGCTCTTCTCGTCAAAACCCTGGACCAAGCGAGCCAAGATGTTTCGCTTCAGCTGTATCATTCACGCGTTCCAAACCCTCGGTTCACAGTTTATCTCAGCTAAGATCCTCATTAAATGATTTTTTTGTTTTTTTTTTCAGGTCAAGTAGACGGGAATTTTTTTCCATCAACGGACGATGATAAAAAGGGTCTCAGTCTGGAATAAGGAGCGGAGGAGAGAGTGAAGGTATGTTTATTAGTGATGTAGATATTGAGGAGAGTGGGGTCAAATGTGATGAGAGTAGGTGGGTCAAATTGTATGGTCGTATGATTTGATATATGGAATTTGGCCCACATGATTCAACTCATGATTTGGGCCATACGATTTAACCCAAAAACTATTTGACTCATATTATTTGACCCATTGAATTTGGTCCACATAATTTGACTCATATGATTTGATCCATGAAATTTGGCCCACATGATTTGACTCACATGATTTGATCCACATAATTCAACTCATGTTCGATGGATCTGATTTAGGTCATACGATTTGACCCACATGATTTGACTCATATGATTGGACCCATATGATTCGACCCATTTCTCTTTCTCCCCCCACTCTCTTCTCTAGATTTAATGAACAAATAGCTATCGTTGAAACAATAATCCTCCCTTCGCTTCGCTGCCAAATTATATTCTTCATTGAGCAAATAGGGGAGAGGTAGGGGGGGGGGGGGGGGGAGAAAAATACTCAACATCAATAGAAAGTCCAGTACTCATTTCTCCAGGAATTATCGGATTAACGCTCCCACTCAGTGAATGCCCCAGTGGAACGTCAAAAAACGATAATCCCCATATCTTTGTTAAAATGTTTTTCATAAATTTTTTCACTACTGTATATTTATTTTTCTCATCACTCGAGGCGCAGTTTTGCTATTCGATGATAAATAATTATAATCATTTTTTGTAATTAAAATTTTTAATTTGTCGCACATTTTTTTTCTTTCTCTTGCTCGTGAGTTATTAAAGATTAACGGCTGCGTGAGTTTATGAGACTCGCCAAAGTTTTTGAATAGGTGGGTGGGGGGGGGGGGGGGGGGGTAAGGCAGACGGTAATCTTGAGGATTTGCTGAGAGTTTTACGTGAATTTTTCAAAGGGGAGTATATCGTTCTACGAACCTTTTGCGTTTTCTATTTGATTACATCAGCTGCGTGTGAAATGGATATTTCAATGTTTGTGTAGAGTCGGATAAAATGGAGTTGTTGGATATAATGAATGGTAGGGTTGAATAAAATCGTATGAAAAAAATCTTAAAAAAATGAACATTCCAACTAAAATATTTTTAACCTCTTGATAATAATTATTTTCTCATTAAATTCTTCAAACGATTCCATGAATCGTGTTCAGTGATTAATTGATACGCTCGTATTGGAAAATCGATACTCATTTATTTAACTCATCAAAGGTATTTAAATTACAAAGCCGTGAAACTTGTATAATTATCTCGCTTTAATTAATAGACATCGATGTTAAAGTTACTCGTGCAACTTATCGAGGTGGATTAAAGTTTTTCACGGTATTAATATATCGAACTTGTCAGAATTTAAAAGTCAAAATGGAGTGATGGAAGAAAATTTATCGATTCATTTCAATTCCAAGGAAATAATTATAATCATAAAATTAAACTTACATTAATTTTTGAAAATGTAACAGTTAGAATTGGATATAACTTATGTGTATAGTTTCCTTCGCCATTAATATCTAATTATCGCTAAGTCTAGATGGCAAACTTTGGATGCTCTGTGTAACGGCAAGACACTGGGTGAGAAACTTTGTCGATATGTGAGCACGACTATGCAGTTACAGAGTTGTGGGTAGCATGCTGAAACCAACATCTAAGCTATCCACCTTGTGCTCTGTTGATTCTTGGGTCATACTCAACTTTGTCGCATTAAAGATAGTTGTGTTGGTTGGGGATAATTTCAGGTACATAATGTATAATGTCTCTAATTTTTGTTACTTGAAAAAAAAAAAGTCAATTAATACAATGAATCATATCAAAATATCAAGATATATTGAAATATTCATCATCCAATTGATATTCTATATCACTGAATCACTCAATCCCCATCGTATCATTAACATAAATTTAGCATAGTTTCATTATTTATATATGCCTGAAATACAAACGACCGTTCTAGTCGTATACAGGATACACAAATGGCCCAACCTCTCTCGTTGTTTATTGCACTCTAGATGCATTGTTTGTTTGAAAAAGTTTCACCGCAATGCATCTACCCAACGCGGTAGTATGCCCCTTGTACCACTTCCGGTTGAGTGTCTGCATGATATTTCTTTAGCCACTAAGTTGCATTATATTTTTTTGGTGCTTGTTATTTTATTTGCAATCGTACAGCAGTATTTTATTACTCTACTGAGGCATCATACTCACTAATTAATTTATCATCAATTTAATTATCTTAAAACTCACTAAATACGCCATATTGCTAAATAAAATTGGTATTTTTGGGTTCCAATGAACATCAAAAATGTCAATGATCAAAATGATTAATGAATCCAAGCAACAGCATTATCACTCACTGTATGGTATATGCCCTCTAGTACACACAGCACTCCCTCAACATTAACGTCAAAATATCCAACATTTTTCCACCCAACGTTATGACATAGAACGGATGCCCCCGGACACCCGTGTTCCGCATCCTTTTTTTTTTTTATATATCTACAGGGTATAAAAATTTCTACCCTGTGACACCCCCTCCTGTGTATACTCACTTGTCATATAGGCAATTTGTCAAATCTGCCAAATGCAGTAAAGCTCGTGGTGTCTTCCCTAGTGTACTAGCTGGTGACGAGGGGCTGAATACAGAGTAAAAAGAAAAATAAACAAATTGACAGTGTACAGAGGTGGGTAACAAGTCAGTGTAAACTGAGGAGGAGAATATTTTACAGTAAATAAAAAGAAGAGATTCTCCTAAGAGGTACACAGTCCTCATATTTGTTGGATCAATATTGACGAGTCAAAGAAGTTTGGAAAAAATAATTTGAGAGTCAGTTTTTTCTGATGAACTCAAAAAACATAATTAGTCTCTCCACGAAATGAGAAATATTATCTCTCAACGGAGAATTAACAAAAGACCTCAAGACTTTAGAATTTCCAAGCCTAATTACCCCCCACTCTCTTTATATTCTGACTACTTAGAGAATAAGATATACGAATATTTCACAAAAGATTTTAATTATGCATTCACACTCGTCGAAAAATTCTTTCGCAATCCGATTATAACATGACAACGCATACCCGAAACACCAAAAGAGCCAAGTAATCCAGCTAATTCAGCACCACGAAACTCTCCGAAGCCCAACGGTTGATTCCGGCATGTGCATATGTATAAGAGACATGCCAGTTTTAGCCAAGATTATATTTGAATTTTAATGCCTCATAAAGAATGTCGGCCAGTTACAGGTCACATGGTACGTTGGACTCCAAGAAGACGAGCGAGACAACGTGAAGAGGAACACGAGAAGCAGTTTCTGGAGGAAAAGGCGGGGACTGAAAGAGGAGCGAATGAAATGAGGAAAAAAGGAGAGAAAGATTGCAGTCGGGAGCCAGTCAGAGGGTGTAGGAGGGTAAGTTTTTGATGCATTTATTCATGCCAGCTCGTATTTATGGCTTACATAAGAAAAGAAGCTTCACGACCTCCGGATAGGAAGCATGATACCAACATCCTTGAGACATACACACATAGATTGCTGTGCCAAACTCTCGTACATTTGGTCTTTATGAAGTAGAATTTAAGAGAAAACGTAAATCGAGAATATATCCAGCAATCCATGCAGCTATCTCATTCCACTGAGTCATGCATTTTATTATCTATCTCAGATAGAGTACATATATACATGTTTATACATGGTAGAAGACAGAATTTTGACCATTGAGCCACTTCATGTGGTTCAACAATCGTTTTGACAACGTGAGGGAAACAAATGCGGTATTTTCATACTGTAAAATCCACTGGGGGATTGGTGAACCCTCGTCAAGGAGCTTTATCATTCGAGTGACTCCTCTGACCAGTAGGAAGTTTAGCTTCTCAGTTGGGGAATTGTCTGCAGCATCCGAATATTATATTCGTCGGGGTTTATTGTTGAGAGCTAGTTTGGTTTTCATGTTTATTTGCAGTTTTTCATGATGGAGGTTGAAAGTGATATCATCATTGGTGCAGGTTCTTCACATTGTACTGGTGCATTATCAGCACTGGGCGCTTGTACGAAATATTAATAGTATAGTCTTGGTAGAAACTTGATATTAAGCTGCAAGGTATATTGAGATACTCTGGTCATTCAGTTTTGAAACACAAAGTGCTGAAATTGAATTGTTATCCTGGTGAGGGACAAAAATGTGATGGAATCTTGGTTAAATTCATTACGAGATCTGTAAGCTTTCAAGAATCAGATGAGCTATCGATTTTGATGACTTTAAAGCTTCAAACAGACCAATTTCAATATTCCTACTTCAGAAGCAGCATCAGTATCCACTCAACCACTCCTAAATAGTTTGTTTAATCAAAAGAAAAATATGACCCTTCAACCAAACAAACTAGCTCTCAGCGGGTCAAAAAGCCATTTCTAACAGTCTACCTAACAACTTTAAACTACATACCGAAGACCAGAATTCTGTTTCGACTGATTTCAAAAGTTTCAACGGTGTATCTCAGCTGAAGCTACCAAGAGCAAACTTTTGGGTCTAGCGTAACGTCGACCTCGTTCCAATAATTAAGTTGGAAAAATGTCCCGTATAAGAGACAATGTCCCCTTTCCCCTAGCAAAGATGGTTGGATTCACCCCAAGAGGTGGCTGGTCTTTGACTCAGCACAAGAGAGTAACGCCACTCATCTCAGTTGCTGGTTCTCATCTAGACCCCCTCCCCCCTTCCACTTTTCCAAGTTCCATCCCTTCTTAGCTTTATGTGCCCATCGACAAAGTAACTTTGTCCGCTTTAAACTTAAATTTACTTGGCTGACCCGGAGAGTATCTCGTCTAGTGAACACCAACCAAAGGCACCGTACCACATTTCCTACAGTGACATTTACTCGACCCAAACCACTCCTGCTCTCTTCCCTGTTGCCTCTTATCGCTTGGATAACTCAATGTCTCTCTCTTACTCTCACTGTGGTCAAGAGGAGATGAAAATAAATTTAAAAAAAAACCTATCGCGCGTTTATTGGATCCCCGTGGGAAAGTTTCCACCCGCCTGATTATTTTCACTGTCTCTTTTCGTTTTATTAGTATCTTTAAATATTCAGGATAGTGAGTTTTATCGATAATTCAATCAATTTTTTTAATTGATATATGAGAGAAAAATTTGTACTGATTGGATTTAATTTATTGGTGCACATATTTGGGATTTAATGAATTAAAAATTGATCGAGTATCGTTTCAAAGATATTACCATTTCTTTATTTAAAAAAAATCAAACCCTTTGTTCACTCGACAGAGAAATATTGAAATTCGTGGATCTAGGTAGATGAAACTCGTGAGAAATGAGTCGATGTCAGCAGGAATTGATTCAATTTTCCATTGATTTTTTCATTCACACATCACAAGCACAAATGAACGTATCTCCACAGAGATCAGATCACAGAGATCTTCCGCATTGCGAATCAAATGAAACTGATGCCCATGTCGTTGCAGTAGATTACCTCCGTATTTCAAAAGAATGAAAACACATTTTGACTCGATGCCTAGATCCAAAAGAAGTAAATAATGGACGTTCTGTCAACCCTTGCTATCCACCTGCGTTCACTCTCCCTTCTCCCGTTACATTCGTCCAACTAACTTCTTCTTCAGCCAGAATTCTCATACCCTCTTGAGGTACAGCCTTCAGACTTCTTTCTCCATCTCTTCTCTTTCCCTTTTCACTCTTTCATCCGCCATGCTTGTTCATCAATCACCCTTGAGTCATTCTATATATTCCTTACAATAGAGATTTCGACTACTGGATGACTTACCAACGAACAGTTTATCCTCGTGAGCATAGAAAAAATAATGCAATAGTCCAATCACGAATTCTCCAAAATTATCAATTTCCAGGTCAACAATCACCCAAAGATCAAATCTATCCCATTCTTAATCTCCCACCTGGGTTACACACTAGTATCATCACATGAATATAGAATATTTCCTCTTTTATTCAAAAAATTCTCATCCCCTTTTTTTTCCTCCATTCGCGCACCGGCGGCTGGACCACGGAATTCCCGGCATAAATCATGGCCCACGCTCGACCAACCAAGTTTCAATGCATGTGCCTCCTGGCTCCCTCTGTTGATTCATTATTATTATTATGTTTCTTTTTTACTTGTTTTTTTTTTTTTTTCAACAGTTTGGAAATTTATACTCGCGGAATGGGCAATTTTCTATGCATTTCGAATTATCCACCTTGCCACCCGTTTTTTTTTTTTTTTTTTATCACTGCATGCACCCGTAACTGGTGATAATTTATTCACGGTGGATATACCAGTGATATATGACTCGTGATTGCAATGTTGTATAGATTGAAGATTGGGGAAGAATGGATAGACATCAGGTTTATGTTTTAAATTTGCAAATAAAATTTATTTTTTAACATTTGTAATTTTTTTTCAAATAACGGGAGATGAATTTATCCATTTTTCAAAAAATAATAATCATAATTGTGTATAGAGTTTAAATGGAAATTACTGTTGCCTTTAATAATTATCATTTGAATATTGATGTAGAGTTATCCTTCATCCGGCCATTCATAATTGAGTGGGTATGCACTCTCGGTTATGTAATACCCGATGGCTATTTGTAAACATGTTTGTTCCATGAATAATCGAGATTTTTGATTATAAGCAAGAGTACAAATATTTGAACTAAAAAATTTGTATTTCAATTGGCTATACGATAATTGATTCATGAGACCAATTATTTGTATAAATAATTTATAAATATTTGAATTAATTAATGACCAAACATTGACATTTTATGAATTATAATTGTTAGTTTTTTTTCATAAAATTTTGTTGGAATTTTCTCTATGAAATAAGAGTTTTACTGTCAAACCTTTTTCTCTTCGTAGATCTAGATGGCGTTGAGCGTCTAGGTACTGTGGGCATTCGAGCCATAGGCTTGGAAGTAATTGTCGACTAATGAATTTACTTCGTTTCACGAGGGTATAATAACCGTTGAGTTGAGCTTGCTCTTTGCGCTTGATAAACTCAGTTGCTCTTGATAATTTTCTTATGATATATTTCACTTGTGAATAATTTCATGGAGTAATTTTTTTTCATTCATATTTAAAAGAAAAAAAAAAAACTATTCATCAAAATTTCGCAATTTTCCTTCAGTCTCGAGACATTCAGCAGAAGCTCAGAATACTTTCCAAGGATTTTTTTTTTCTCTCTATCATTATGAATATTTCTCATTCCCAAACTCTTTATACGGAGGAGTCCGGCAGGAGGGAAGGATCTGGAAGAGCAAAATGAATGGAAAAAATTGATAAGAAACTCTCGCAGTTTTTATCTATAAAATTTAATCGATGAAGCACGAGAGATTACCAAATCCAAGAAGTATTCAGAACCATTCAAATTTTCACCTCCAGTTTTAAATCAGCGAAGGGTAGGTATGAATAGAGAGCTGCATCTGAGAAAAAAAAAAAACGTGGTTTTTGGGTTGAAATGAATTTCCCCTTTTTTTTCCTTATTTTTCCCCCGAGGTTTTCACTCCACACTCGGATGAAAATACGATTCTGCGTTTTTCCACAAGTTCCCTATTACTGCTGCCACTGGTGTTTCAGCACTAACTTTTATTTCTCTTTTCACTTGTGCCCTATACGTTTCAAGTAGGTAAGACTGAGTGGCAGTAAGTTTTTCAACGGGCTTGAGCATGGGTTTTGAGAGCGTCAATTCACCTTTTCTCTTCGCCTTTGATGTTGGAAAAAATCCGAATATCTTTCTATGCAAAGAGCGAATAGGAGTAGAAGTCAGACGTCTCAAATGCATGCACCTCGTTTTTTTTCCAATTTTCACGGGATATTTTCCCTTTTGGTATATCTGAGAATTGTGATACCACTATTTTCTAGACGATGAAACAGCAATAAATCTCCAACTACAAACCCTCAGATGCCTGCCCTTTTCCATCGAAGTTATGAAATATTCATTGAATTTTTTTACTCACTTTGAAATACCCTTGAAAATTATTTTCTTAAGCATCAGATGATGATATTCAATAAAGGTTATTGTCATTTTGAGTTGATGATTTATCACTGAATTTTAGATAGTCCATTTTATATAATGCTCTATGTATTGAACTTTCCGAAGGTTGGAGAGAATCATCTAGAGTATTTCATAAAGATAAGAATTCTGAGATCCTCCAGAATATCTCAGATTTCAATAAGAATTCAATAGAAATCCTTCTCAATGTGATGAAAATTGTAACGCTCGGAGAAAATGCAGACAATGTTAATTACACAATAAGAAATTTCTTTAAAGAATTCTTAATATTCCACCTCATCTGCTCTCATTAAATTGACGATTCTCCTTCGATTCTTCATTCCTGAAACGTACAAATGTAGTACAATCAGTGAGGGATAAAGTCACTTGGCTGTGACCCCAACACAATGGATCTCACCTCTTCACAAATAGCAGAGATTGAAATTTTTCTAGTGTCTGCTAATGCAAACGTAATACAATCTCATTCTGTTCTACTTTTCTCCGAAGAATTCTTCATTTATTCATTATAAATCCCGACTCCAGGCAAATGGCCATCAGAGCTTATAATCAATCATGCTGTCGCTCAATAGATGACACCAAAATCCAATAAATTATCTACTAATGGTCGTCACACTCATAATCCATAACAAGAATTCTACTCACGATAGTTCACATATCAGATTCCAATGGTGTTACCCCTGATTCCCAGTAGGGTTCAAGTTAAATCGATGGATATGCAGTGTATTTATCTAGTTCTATAAACTACAGATATTCAGTGAGTTACCTAGTCCCTGGGAGACAATTTCTCATCCACCCGGAGCTTAATAAATCATCTCATTATTATTCCCGGGCTTCATTTATACTGGAGAATATCATTGTTCAGAGTGCACAACAATGAAGTACTTGGGTATGAGATTACTTGAAATGGTTTTATCCCAACAATTTTGTCTAATGAAAGAGAGTTCTATTGTTATGATATATATGCAGGAGGTCTGCTAAATCCAATATGATCTCCATCGTGGATGGAATTAAAAGGGTTGAGTGGAGGGTGGGGGGAGAATTTATGGCTCAATGTGGATGAAGTAATGTTTCAATGTAAATGAATTGCTCTTGATAATCCATTATTCACTAGAAAAATGTGTTTTGTCTATTCGTATATGATTTTCAATTTGGTGCTATAAAATTGGATGAAAATCTATATCCAATGAGAACCAACATCACCTGATTAACTCTGGACTCTTTGAAGATTATGTTGAATCAGATGCTGAGGAATGTTGAGTATATTAAATTTATTTTCTCTCATAAATTATAATAAAGATATCCAATTTGGATGAACCACTTGGGCTCGATGTAATACACCATCTTGATGTTATTCTTTTAGTAAAGAACGAGGGGATCTCTGAAAACAGGATGAACCCTGCTAATGTCTGAGGATGAAAATACAACTTTGATTGACAAAGTAGTTTCACCTAAAAATTGTCACAAGTTGAGTTAAAATATATGAACACGAATGAAATGTAGATGAATGTAAATTTTCTCCTAAATTCATGCATGAAGTCATCCATATGTGATAACCGAGCTGGCCTACGGGTAGATACAACCCTTTGAAAATGTTCCCATGATGAAACTTCTCTCAAACATTTGGAAAAAAACGTAAAACCCCTTCACAATATTGCATTTTATATTTGCAGATGACCTCTCGCATCAAAACTCCCCTATATTGCTTGCATGTACGTTCCAGAACTCTACACCAGTCTCATTTCCAGTTCCCCAGTGGCTCAACAACTTTAATGATACCGAATTGTAGCAAGCGACATAACAGGAAATCCCCCAAGATTATTCCCAACATTTCCAATACAGTGACATGTAATGTATACAATCAATAGTAATGCATCTACATCCCATGTGCAACTGTCTTCCGAGTTTCCATACCTCTTCCCCAATTTTACATATCTCGACTTTCCACTCCGTCTATTAGATTTCATGTTTCTCCTGTATGAAACTCTCACCCTATTCTCGCTTACGTCAGACTCTTTTTTTCTATCTATTCCTCAGCTTGTTCAGCATTATTTGTGATATCGAATGAGGGTGAATATAAAGAGAAGAAAGTAGTAGGTAAAGAATTTGATACTGAACTATTGACTATTATTATAGATAAATAAGTCAGAATGACATTATAATCTAATGTCAATCACACAGACACCATTCATTATCCTTCAAGCGTTTCAATCAAATACTTCCTGATGATTATAAATTCTCGGAGATGGCCTCTGCTTCTGGCACAAATAATCGAACGTGACGTCCAAACCCGGATATTCCACAATGTATTGCCATGTCTGCTGGTCATGTTTAACGTACATGCGGTTCTGTTCAAGCGAAGTTGATACCAGGCCTGTATGCTTCTGTGGATCGTGTCGTATGCCATGAATTTGGGAATAGTAACTTCCCAAAACAACATTACGTGGTAGTTAGAATTTGACATTTTCAAGTTGTTTGAAAGCGGATTATTTTTAAGATTTTGGAAATTCATCGGAATATCATAAACTCAGAATGAAGCTCAATAATATCTAAATCATTCATAATATATAATTCCGTAATCTTCAATGATGCTGAAAGCTTATGTGAACCTCACATCAGGATCGGCTTTCTCCATTCCTTTGACAACTCTATCTGAGAGTTATCAGATAGAGTTCAGATGTTCGGGTGGATGAGTAAGCTGTCTGTTCTCGTCACACACAAGTATTGCCTCAAGCTTCTAGCACCATTAAAACTAGTCAAATGGAGTGGAGAAAAACATTGCTCACGTCAAAGGACTAATCTTCAGAGGGGAATGCTATCCTAAAAGTGGTTTGAATGTTGTGATTATAATCACTGCCAAGTAAATCTACCAGCAGACCAGACTTATATCCTTATCAGATCTCAAATCAAATAATCCGTTCCAATTCATGACCAATTGTAACTCTTTCCTCTTAAACTGCAACTACAATACGTTGTTATTCTCACTTCTAAACATTCTCCATGTCCAGGATTCATTTCCCCAAACCCTCTACAAGTTGGTACACCAGAAACACTAGAAACTTGCAAGTTGGATTGTCGTACACACTGGGAATATAGCAGCGTCTCGGCAATTAATTTCTCGCTGATTCAACGTGCCCAGACGAGCGAGAGATGAGAGGAGAAGAAAAAGGGTTTTTAAAGATGAGTGGGGGAAAGTTTGGCTCAGCATTGGATGAAAAGACACTGGGGATGTTACCGCCGAGAGATGCTTGATAACAGCCAACTTGTACAAGGAACAATTCGTCTGGTACATGCGGAGAAGAACTTTACAAAACCTCATAAGTTTAGACTCCATTTATTTCATGCTTCCCTCATTCCCACGAACAATGTTTCACCTCTTTTGCACTTTAGTTTAATTCAATTACACGGTATATAGCACATCAACTTTCATGCTTGCTTCTCAATTTTAGTTGTTAAACAAGGACTAAATAGCAGTCATCTATGTCATCTGTTTTTTTTTATGGAAGAAGGGATGATTGTAATAGAATTAATAAACCTGGAGCTTAAGGAATACCAAGTTTATTCAGGAATTATGGGGATAATTGAAGTATGCAACGCACCAGGAACTCCATAATATGCAGTATGTACCAATTATTCTGAATTGTTTGCTCTACCTATACGTTTCAATGAAAATATTTCGGAAAATTCTTCATAAATTGCAATTGGTCGATTTAGACTGCTTGGTAATTTGACTACCCTCATCTGTCCATCATATCAACCGATATTAATATGAATCCTTGTGCGATAAAGTCAATTAAATTGTTACAGATGAGCTTCTCCATTCTGCCTGATAATTATGGCCTCTGTTGAGCAGAGCTTACAAGTGGTGGGCGGTTCAGCTTCAGCTATCTCCACCCCCCACTCCTTCCACTTTCTCCTCTCTCAACGACGGGAGGTATTCATTAATCGATCACAGCAGCGTTATACCGACAAATGCCTCATCCCTCCCATCTATCATATTTTTTCATTGAGGATATACACCAAGTTTATGATTTTATCGGTTTATCTCCAGAAGAGTTGTTAATAATTCTAAAATCCATTCGTCAATTAAAACCAATTTCATTGTTTCAACGGATGAAAAAGTAGAGAATTAACAAGAGATATTCACGCTATAAAATACCATGAGGATTCCGTTTATCCCATGAAAATTGTTGGAACAAATTTTTTATTATTAAATCTGTTCCATCATTCAAACATAAATTTATGAATAATATATGAGATATATGAGGATTCTGCACCGCTTTGTTTGCAATTAATTGCAATTTCCAGCAGCTCAAGATGTTGAACCAAAGTTTATCAAGGAGTTCAGGTATACCTATAATGCGGCAAACATGGACTCTAGTATATCACAAGTCTGAAGTCATTCCCTGCTAGCAACAAAATCTAGTATGGACAGGATCAAGGGAAGAGTGTAAAGTCTATCAAGTTTGCATGAAACTCTGTCAAAGCTTCTTTGATGTCCAAGACTAATCAACCAACCGGATATTTACTGGCAACGCCCAAATAAAAGGAGAAAGATGCAAAAACTGTGCGTTCTCTGGTGAATTTCTCCACCCCTAGTCTTCCTATATCCATCCTCTTGGCCTTACCCAGGAAATCAATTACAAGTGTCCTGGAAGTTGCAACGAGACATAGAAGTTTAAGGGGCGAGAGAAATTACTGAATATAGTCTCGTGCACATTACCTCTGGGGGATTTGACAAGATATACCTGTTACAGTTGTTGGTGTACGAAAACACTAGGCAAACCTGGACTTATTTTCCTCCCCGTCACTCACAAATGTTGCTAAAATGTTGGCTAGTAATTATTCGTGGAAAATGTGAGCATTCAGAGCTTTAAATTGCAAATGATTGTAGTTTTCGATGTTGTCGAAAATACTGAAATGAACGCTTTGATGTGAAAGAGAGGTTAGAACTTGAAATAGATGACTTATGTTGATGAGCCCATGAAGAGTGAACAATTAATGAAAGAATTTTTGAACCCCTTTGTTTTGTTCCTCTCGATTACATGTAAGATGACAATGAAAGCTTACAGAGGACTCCCTCGAAAATCAGACATCTGTCCATCATTTTGAAATAGTACACTTGATAACCATCCGACATTTTCAGACCACTTGCCTGGTTAAAATGTCGTATTCCCGCGACCTAGCCATTCGAATGAGGCATCACCAAAGATAGGAAATCCCAAGGGTCTCGTAAATTCTTGCCGTAACTCTTGACTTACCGCAGCACAGCGGCAATTACCGTTCGGGGATTTGAAAAAGGTGAAAAAGTACTAAATCCCTCAGTGGAATTGTGGCCGAATATCCACATACGCGTTCGCGTATCACACTCATAGTCATAAACACCTTAAACATCTCTTCAAGGTTAACATTCATCATGTTATTTAGGTCATGAACGAATTGAGATAAGTGGAGGCTGATTGCTGGACAGTAAAAGTTTTTGATTGTTAAATCATTGCAATTGTGTTGCGAATGCAGAAGGAAGAAGGAGAATTATATTGGCACCGGTGGACAACAATAATGGCTTCAACATTGCTAAAAGAATTCTTCAATAGAAACGTAGAGAGGGTGGGGAGAATGGTGGTGATTTCTATAGCAGTTGTCCAGCACTCACTCGACAAGCTATTTCCTCGAGTGCTAATTCATTTTACTCACTCCGATTGTGATGTAACTTGCTCTCTCTCTATGCTCTATCTCACTTAGTAATTCACGGTCGTGACTTTTGCACGGTCGCTAACAATTACGCTAATTGCGGCATCAAGGCGCGGTCGGTTGTTGGGTCAGATCTGGCTTTTTTCGTTGAATTAAACACGTTTTTTTTTTTTTTTCATTTTAAATTGTGTAGCCTTTTAACAGGCTTTCATTTTACACGTTTAATGTTTAATCTCAAGTACATATAGTGATTATATAAACCTTCAACTCTAATTTGACTCATTTCCAATGAATCACTTCTTGGGCATATCGAAGTTTGTTGAAGGAAGATCAAAGGTCACAGTGAACTCCTTTCTTCTTATCTCAGAGGATTCACTTGGTTCAGAAAGCGAGAAATATTGCTGCAATCGTGAATTCCTAACTTGAATAGTTTATCCTCCTGATGAATGACCACCGTAGAAATTTATACTGAAAGTTTGAAATCTATTCCTCAATCTTTCCAGAAAACTTTTTAGATCGATGTCGAATGAATTCTGATTGATTGTATTTTATAAAAAATTTCTCAATACCCAGATGCCATTATCGATTATATTCAGTTGCTCATTATCAGTATCAATGGTAAATGGTGAACAGTTGGTCAAAGCCAATTAGCCGAGCAATTATCAAGCATGATAAATATCAGAAATAACATTAATTCATTTTCTTTCTATCTTCCTCTCCAATTTAATGCTCTCTGGAAAAGGTAAACGCATCATTTATAATGATCAAATATCAACTGTCGTTTGAATACTGAGCCAATAATAATGAGCACTAGTTTGTGCATACATTTCAATAATCCCTAGAGTCATTCTCTACACCAGAAACACACACAACGCACGATAGGTTTAATTAAGCACAGATGTTTTGACATAGTAACAGATAGTGTTTCGGGGTGTAGAGTGTGCGCAATTCGATTGTCGTTTGATTTAAACCGTTGGAAACATCTGGTGCACGTGGGCACTAGCCATTGATTCACAGGGTTGATTTAAAGTCCCACGTGGGCTGGATCCAATGGTGATAGGTTAATCCCTTCCTTTTGTAGTTTCATATAGCCATTTATCTCGATGACAATATCAATTTCATTCCTACCTAAATTTAAAAAAATAAATCTGAGAAATATATAGTTTTCATCTACTGATGAAGTAATTCAAACTTTTTACATAATCAAATCTTCGTCCTACCGACTGCATAAAAATTAACGATTAATTCTCACAGCTGAGGAGAGTTGGAGAGATGAAAGTTGGTGATTCCTCAAAGGATTTTTAAATTCGAGTGAGTGAGGAGTGAGATTGAGGATCGGTACAAATGAAATCCACTGGAAGGAGAAGGAAATGGGGACGAAAGACAGACGTAACTTGTAAGGATAGAAGTTGAAAAAAAAAAAGAAGAGTGACAGGAGGAGCTAGCACGTTGCGCTCGATCAAAGCAAAAGGAGCCAAAGAAGAAGGGAGTAGGAGAATTCGAGGTTCGTTGATTTCAGTACGAGCTCCACCTTAAATCTTCAAAAAGTCTCTTTTCTGAATCCCTATGTCTCCCTGAATCACTATCCTTGGATTTATGGAGTATCACTGTAAAATGTTCTCTCATTAAAAGCCCTGCATCAAATTAAATACCAGAATCTCATCCCATTCTGAATCATTTATCCGCATTATATCAGTACAAATCCAACCAGTGTCTTCTTTCATGTATCACCAAGAATTTCAACCTTTGTTTCTTCAATAATCTATCGGCTACACAACCTTCCAACCATGTTCTAGAACCCCTGTCAGACAGCTTTACCCAGATTACACTGCACAGCATAGCAAGTTTAAAGCGAGAATGTCTCGTGGACAAAGTTTCTATGAGATAGTAGTTTAGGCATCTCTACCACTCGGGTTTTCATCTCCCCCTCCTCTCCCTCTGTTCCACCATCCTGAACAGCATTGCCAAACCTCACGTTCACCTATCGAATTCCAATGTCTCTCTACTTCCTGGTGACAATCAATCCTATTGCGTTGACACTATCCCAATCCTCTATACTGCGCACGTCGAAACTTGCGGGTCGGTTGCCCGCCGCTTCTAATTAAGTCTTGTCAACTCGACAATTGTCAACATGACATAGTTGATTGCATCATTTTCATTAAAATTCACCATTTCACACATTTACTATCGACATTTATCTAAAAATTAAAAATTCTGATTATCATCAATAGACTAGATTTGTCCATCAGTGTATGTCAATCATACCGAATGGATTTAATAATTTGATATTTGAATACTCTTGGTAATAAGATTTCGTGTAATTCAGACGTTAATTACCAGCAATCTTGGAGAGTAGGCATGGATGAGGGTAAAGGAATGAGTGGTGAGGTACCATGAACCGTCACCTAGGGAGATATCTACCATGCAGCATCGTACTCTTCCATCTCTCTCCCTAAACCAATTCAAGATCCCCTTGTAATCCGCAGCGGTAAATCTGGATTAAACTCACGCTGCCTTTTCACAGTGTTAGTCTCATGGGCTTGCTTTGCAAATGTTAAGTACATTACATACTTGTGCTTTTGATAATAACCAGCGTTTAAATCCAATATACATCAGTTAGTTCTAATGGTGAACATGGTGCAAAATTTTGATGAATAGTTCATGAAATAATAGATCAAAGGTTTGAACAATTCAATTGCGTTCGAAAAAAAAAAAAATGACAAAAAAAAAACAATTTCAATATCCACTCAACTGTACAAAGGTAGCTGTCAGAGAAATCGACGAGAGAACAATGCCTCTGATGTTCTGCCGAAAAAAAACATGAGTATGAGGAATAGAAAAATAATAACAATGAGAAGTTGTAAAAAAAAGTGCGCAACAGAGTGCTAAAGTAAAACGTCCGCTTTTGTGCTTTCTCTGAGATTAAACGTCACCTCTTCTCTCATACTCGCGGGCAAAAGTCCCGGACGTTCTTTTTCCACAAGCAAAAGCCCTCAAGCACAGCACCAGCATCACCTCCACCTCCCCAACTCTTCCATACCAATTCTTTTCATTCATTTTTCTCGTTTCACGCCTACTTTCTGGTGTACAACACTGTATCCATCCCTCATTCTTTTTTTCTTTTCAATTTCTCTGCATCTGCAAAATTTTTAAGGGCTCAATTATCTCTGTCTTGCTGAGTCTCACCGAAGAATGAAAAAAATGTAACTCCTCGGGGTCGCATTGTGAGTTTTACTCTCTTTGTATCATTATTATGATTATTCTATGTTTCTTTTCTTTATTCGTTAGGATCAGGATATCCTGGAGGAGGTGTTGGTGTGTAAATATACATTCCCATGAACTGGATAAAACTTGATTTTCTTTTCAGGTCATACTTCACTTGGACACGCCCACCCGATGGGTACATCATCCTGACTGGGAGGATAGCAGCACACAGACCTGAGCCACTAGAACGAAAGATGGATGACTGGTGTCAAGGGAGGTAAGAGAAAAATAAAGAAATTGGAGAGAGTGGGGTGAATGGTCAGAATGAAAAATGCACATTCTGGATCACAAACTCTACCTGTTCACGCTGTCGTATACTTATGGATATATATACTCAACCGACAATCACCCTCATACTACTCACAAAAGCTTTGAGAAATTTTACTCGGAAAAGTTTAATTACTTCCTGGGGATTCATTATTCGATGCTAATAGACACGTGTTCCTACGCTTGCTACCTTTGCTCATCTCAACTGAGCTAATTTTTTTTTTTTTTACTCACCACCACGTTGTAAAATCTCCCTCTAGTTTTTATAAATTCTATCATCCTTTTTGCGTCACATTATACTGATGGAATTTGCGTGCGATGAATATTGAAAGCCACGTAATTTTTACAATCTCGTAGGATATAATTGATGATGTCTCTACAGGCTGTCTAGAGTGACAGGGGATGCATTACGTCTCTGCTTTTTTTTAATTCTCTTTCAACTGCAGTCCAGTCAAACCTCTTGATTTTTTTTTTTTTAAACGTGCGACGGTGAAAATAATTAATGAAAAGGTCGAGGTATATTTCTACGGACCATTATTTTAATTTATTATGCTTACGTGGATGGACATGTTAATTTTTTAAATTGAAAAATCTTCGAGAGATGAACTCATTTGTTTGATTATGTAATCACTATTCCTATTCATAAAAAGTTTCCAAGGGAGCCGTCATACATCAAATTCCTGAACATCTGTAAATCTAATTTTCTCGGTACGTCAACAGCACAGACGGTTGAGCAATCAGCGATATACTTGAAAGTGTATTCTGAAACAGTTGATGTATTCATGTGTGGTAAAGTCATAAATGAAAATACCAGATGACGAATATTACTCTCTGTCAAGATCACAGAGTTAATAGGTATGAAAATAGTCAATGTTGTATATACCCACAAATTCAATAACATCGGTCGTTAGCTGTCAAGAAACTTGTCAAAATTGTCCAAGAAGATTATCCATAAGGAAATCCTAACTATTCCAAACTTTATGCTTGAATTAATTCACCACAATCTGATAGAACTCCATCCTCTGTCATCGATTGAGACGCTCGTTCCACACGAATGCGTTATTCAGTATTAGATTGACATGAGAATAACATTTCAAGAGGTATACCTCTGTAGCTGGTACAGTGGAGGATCCTGAGAACGCCAAAGGGATCCTTATTGGGGAGTGAAAATTGACCGTACAAGTTTACCCATAAACATCAATTGTGGGAATCCATACTGTGGTAGTTCCAATATCGAAACTTACAATCTTGCTGAAGCCAAGGTTGCTCAAAGGAAAAGTTGACTGGAGGGTTTTCATGAGCTACGTAAAATTTTGTGCTTTCTGCACTAATTAAACCCCTCATTTTCTAATATCTTATATCGAACTAATTGGTCCAACTATTTCATCCTGAATACCATGAATTCTTGATAAATTGTATGGAGAATTTCTCAGATGATCTATAACAGTGCAAAATTCAACAGAAATATCTTCCACAAGTGTTTATACTGACTTATACTCGAGGAGTGTTCATAATCAGAGAAGAAGGCAGCGGAGAGAGTCATAACTCGTTTTACTTAAAAGTTTTGAACGTGAAATGAATTGAGATGGGAGAAAGACGTAAGGGGTAGGATTCACGAGTGCGACACAACTCAGAAGCCTTTCAATTTACTTACATTTATTCTTATACTTTTAACTTTCTGTACTTCTAGAGTTTGCCAGATTAAATTATTCTATTTTTCTATTTTCATTTGCTGGAGAACTATTTCCTGGACGCGATCAGCGAGACTCGGCTTCTTTGAATATTATTGAATATTAGTGAATAGAAACCTGTAATATCGACTATCGATCGATGATCTATCTTATCATGCCAAGGCAATATCTCAATTAACCTCTCTTTTCTGGTTACAGCCCATGTACACGTACAATTTTTGCTCGAAAAGTATCAACATTTATCATTGCCATCGCTTGTGTTCAAGTATTAAAAATTATAATTATAATTTAACTACAATATTTCCTCTAAATTCAACTGAATATTTTCTTCAATTGAACATCATCTGAAGTATAATCAAGTGACAAACGAAAGGTAGTCTTCAGAGGTCAGAATCAGAATAAGAAGCCAACTGCCCTTCACAAAATCACCAAACTTCTCGATTCTGGTGACTCCAGTGTGGACTCACACGTGTGTAACACTAGAGAAGAAGTATAACTTGAATGCAACGGTGCCTCCTTGTGTCCGTCAGCTACGTGATTGTATTGCCGAAGTGGCCAGCGTCTACGTTTACTCACTTTTCTCGCCTTTTCCCCCCTAAGGCTACTTTGAGTTTCACTGAACACACTTGAGCACATGTGTAGGTGAAAGCAAGAGGGATGGAGAATGTTTGAAAATAAGACGGCCAAAGCGAGAGAAAAGGAGAGATGAAGAATAAAAATAATATTGGAGAAAGGGGACAAAGTCTTGCGCAGGGTATTCCGTGACTTCCATCCACCAGAAGTGAATCTGGTAACCCCATGTACATTCGTACATTCCTAATTTGAGAATCACCAGTGGAATACAGAGGGCAAATCATCCTGAATAAAAATTGCATCGATCCCAGAGCCGAGAGTTCACTTGAATACTTAATGAAAATTAATACTTTGTTATTTTATACCAGATAAACACGTTTATATCATGAGTATTTAGGATACTTGGAGTATGAGCTCCGGCAAGGGTTACACGCGATGGTGCATACAGATGCTATGCAAATTACTATTTAGTATAAGCTTGTGCTTCTGCACCCCTTTCCCTCTTTCCTACGATAACGGGATATGGTTATATCGTACGTCTTTCAGTAATTCCACTTCCCCTAGACGTTGATGCTATTCTTGTAGTAGAGAATCTATGAAATTATTACCAACGTTTTCAGGATACCTAGTTTGACAATGATATGTGTATGCATATTAATCAACACCCTCAGTGAGTTCTACTATTCATTTTTCCGTAAAGTGATATCACTGTTGGATTCATATAATGAGCATGTAGATTTTGGATACATCAACTTAGTCAAGAGAAACCGCTCAAAGCTTCCATGTTTATAAACATCTCGTTATACCCGAGAAATCTCTGAATTCCATTGAGATATCTACCCCAACAAGATTCACTGCAAACTACCCCACAAAGTACCTTTCACACATACAAATACAAACTCACATTATTAACCACAATCGCATCTCTGTGGTATTATAAAGTGATACCATTGCTGAAAACCACTTGAAACTTGTGGTCAAATTATTCCTTGCTCAGCACTATAATTGTATCAAATATAATCAGAGGATAAAGTCCAGGATGATACTTATTTGTAGATTTTGGCATACACCAAATGTTATCAAACAACCCGTAGCATTGGACAACTTTATTCAGCCAGGGTGGATGATATACCTAGGATGCCTTAAGCTCTGGTTTACCATGTATTGCATGAATATGTGTGTTGAGGATGGGTTAGATGTTCTTGGGTATAAACTCCTCTACCGGACGTGATTCAACCTCGAGAAAGAGATGGACTACTTTGACTCATGGGGATGACTGTGTAAACAGGTTTCTGGGATGACTTTCCTTGGTGAATGCACTTAGGGTAGTTTTCTTATTGGATATATACAGCAGAATGGTGTTTGGTAAAAGGGAATAGTGTTGAAATAGTGTGGTAGAGAAGAGAGAGATTTTTCCTGACTCTCCTTCATGAAATTGATGGGGAGGTAGAGGAAAGTAGTGGTTGCAGTAGAAGTTGCACAAGTACACTCTACATGGGCTTCAGAGAAAGAGGTTATAAGGGAGAGTGAATTGGTTGAAGGGAAAATGGTAAGGGAGGGTATCCGAGTTGGTTGGAAGTAATGGATGGCTCATAACCAAGTTACTTGCGTATCCACTGCATCCTTACTTTATATACGTTAACAACCACTAGCTATTTCTAGTTGTTTCTGCGGGGGAAAATTTTTTACACCACGTCTTAACTCATCCCAACCACGTACTGTTGGCACATTGCTTTTCGCTTCAACACTCTCTCTTGTAATTGCATTTCACTTTGATCTTGTTAGATTATTTACTGGCAATATTCCATCAACATTTTCCATCCACCTTGACGTAACAGGGAGGGATGTCGATGCTTCATTGACGGGTGAGTATCGATCATAAAAGAATAGTGATTTTTCAATAATCATTGATTCTTCTCTTGATTCGTTCTTTTCGGTATATTTACTCATCGAGCAACTCCACTTCGCCAGTCCGTGAGTTACAAGTCTTGTGAAAACTATTTGATGTCTATTAGGTGCTACAGGTAAGGTAATTTATTCCCACAGTATCTACTCGTTGGGTTTACTTCTTTTATTTCTTTACCGGTTCGTGCCAGAGAATGGATGAAGAATGCGAGTAAACTGGAATATTAATGATCCAATTTTTCATGGCTCCCTCATTTTTACCTCGTTCCTTTCCATATTTTTTTCTGCTTTTTTCTTACTAGAAGGATTTTTTTTTCTAGAAATTGATCTACCATTTCCACTCACGGCGGGAAATTTTACACCGTGGTGTGCATACAAGTATGCTACAACATTTGTGGAAATCTTCACAACAGAGAAAGAGAGAGGGTATGTGTATAGCTCTTGGCTGTTGTCATTTTATAGGTAAAACGTGGGTTCGGTGAGTTTTAGTTTGCTGACGACAATTTTTCATCGTAACAAAATCCACAGACTGACCCATATATACCTAGTAAAAATACCGCATAGGTACTTCCGATCGTTCGTCAACTGGAACGGGAGGAATGCCCAGAACGACACTATTCAGCCAGTGAGGAAGCAAAAAGAATGTATCTTTTTTTTATTATTCTCTGTGAGATGAGTTTCCAGCATCTCCACTAGTGCTACAATAAAAATGTGAGTGGAAGAGAGAGAGAGAGAGGAGGTAGAGGGAGAAGAAGACAATACTAGAGGAGAGTGGAAAATTCAATAGTGAGGCAGACAAATGCAACAAGAGGGGTGTGATGATCCACTGAGCCCATTTTCTACCTCTAAATCCCTGACTCTCGGTCTCTCATAGCTCAATGTTTTTTCACTATACTTTAACGATTTCGTCTATACATTCAGAACCATTGAGTGGACATTTTCAACACCCAACATGTGAACAGACAGCTTAAATGCATCATAAAGAGAATAATTTTGTTATTTTAAATTTAAAATGCATTCTTACGAAGTACTTTTTATTGGATCCTCTGATTAGCGAAATGTTTATTCACTCGAATGAATCGGAGAAATTTTCAACTTCACGGAACATCAATAATTTTTTTTTAATCAAATATGCAATCATGACATCCTCGAGAGAGGGCCAATAATAGATAATCAAAATGTCATATCTAAATTGATCACTCTCAACGAATATTTTAGAATCTAATGAAGTATATAAATGGAGTACCTCGAAGCGGAAATATCCGTCAATTTCTTCAGAATTCATCGATCGATTCTTTCACCTGAAAAAACATCTTTATTGGGTCAACGCTCGAGTGAAAAATTCTCTCAGAAAAGATGAAAAAAAGAAGAGAAAATGGATCCACAGCTGCAAGGTGTTCATAGACGTATGATTTATATACACTCTATATAGTACAATTAGGAATTTATCCCGAGTTCAGTTAGTGGGTGAGAAGGTGTACTTTAACGGGGTAGTTTCATTGAAATATTTGCCGTATGGCTGTAAGAGCTTTATCGAGACCCATAGAGGCCCGACAGTAGATTCATCGTCAGTACGAGCGGTAGTTCTTAAGAGTATAGTTACGGCAAATAAATGTTCAACATTACCACTCGTTTCTATATAACTGATGTATCAGAGTTTAACAGAAAAAAAATTACCCGTCGATTTTGTTTTTATAGTAACAAATGATTCATTTTTCAGGTTGATGATTATTTCTGCGGTTGTGTGGAATGCCATTTGAGCTAAATGAGGTGTTAATAATATCAGTGGTGATATCTGTAGGTGTGGGAAAATTTGATTTGTAACACTGATTCATGTCATTCCTAGTTACCAGGAAAATATTCATGACAACTTGAATAATATCAACATGACTATTGTCTGTACAACTGAGATGTGAATATTATTCAAGAATAGTTTCTAAGACGCAATGTAGAAATTGTGGAGTAGTTTCTGTATTTCTCGGTGATCAAACACTCGAGTTTGAATGATAAGGAAGAAGGGAAGCCCCTGAGAACTCTACAACAAATAGAACAATGTTGGGTTTACTTGTTGGGTATATGAAGAAATAAATACAGAGTTGAAGATGAATATTGATGTTTGAGTTGTGGGAGCAGGGAGTTGTAATTGTTTGTTTGGGTGACAATGGAAATCTGTTGAATGGTTCATTGAAGAGGTTTAACTTAATAATGGATCAATTTTATTTCATTTCAAGTTACATGACAGTTTTGATCACTTTGTTATACCGAGAAGATCCAACCAGTCAAAGTCTTGATTAGTCAAACGTAAAAAGCCGAATATGCTATATGTGGAAAGAACAAATAAAATACTTCCTCATTGCTATGAAAAATATACAATATTCATTGATTAATTAACCTGTCCAAGCTCCTCCAAAACCACTTTGATATCGAATACTAGCAATTCCTCGTATATTAAATTCTTCTGAAATTATTATACCTCCCAGCAAGTATGGAAAATTTGTTTATCCTATCTTGCAACACCTATGGACACATTGATCCAACCACAGCTCGATTGCCAAACCGCTGGGAGTCTGCATTGCAGGCCATTCGAATCTACCCCACTCTCGTTGAAACATAGTTTGGTGAATTCAAAGCGCTGGAGCGCCATGGGAAATTTAATTTTAAATTCTCCACTGAAATAATGCCACCAAAACCCCTATATACCCTGGAAAACAGACCTCTGTGGGAGACATGAAATCCACTCACAAACGGTCAAGTGCAATTTATACTGTCGAAATAGGAACCCTCTCGATTTTTATTTATTACATTCTTTGCAAAATTATTTCTTTAGTGACCCAGTTACAACGAAATTTCAAATTTTTAAAATAAAAATCTTGCGTAATCGAATTCTCAAATATTCACACGTATGTTGAGAAAATTATTTTCCAATCATGTTCTTCTGCATTCATAGTGGCAATATGAGAAACAGTATGAATTTGTTATGGCTTCGAAATTGGTAGTTTATAGGTTTTCATTCAATATTACGTTGATATCAAATATCATTTGCCCCCATATCACTAAAAAAATATGAAAATACTTCTAGCATGATTAATATTTACCATCGATTGCTATGTGATTTCAAAGCTTTTCAATGACAGTTGATGTAACTGGAAAAAATATACATAAATACAATTTTTTCCAGTTTATGCACAAAAACGCTATATCTAAACACATGTGACCCATGTTTTTTCGATTGAAAATTTTTCCCACTGCTTCAAAAAATCAATGAACTTCCGCAAAAGTACCCAGCACTTCAATTCAATTATTTATTTATTCAAAACCAATACAAAATAAACTGAAAATTAATCAAATTTTCATGTATTGGAAATTCTTAATTCATGTTCAGTTAGACATCCAAACAATCAAAATCATTATTTCTTATCATCAAACGGAGCAGTCGTATCAGTACCAGCAGTTGCTGTTGCATGATCCGCTGCTGGTAAATGATAACACGCAGTCGGCATCAAAAATAGGATATGCAGAGCTCTATATTAATCATGCGTTACCATCATACGGTTTTGATTACTTCGAGCAACAGAGAATTTTCTGAACAACGAACATAATGTTCTTTTCACGAGCTGTTAATTACGTTTTCGGCTCCATAGAACCCAAGCCTGTGAACCATAGTGCCATTAGCCATAGTCTCTTCCGCACGTTGTGCACACTCTGACCCTTGTAGAGAGCACTTTTACCGGATACTCCGATAATCATGTTATGAGCGTCGTTCAGTGTGTACCGGTATCTTCGTTATCCTTGTCTTCAAGTAAATTGCTCCAATCACTGAATGATTGTTCACTTTTTCCATCATAAAATCGATAACACAACGATATTCTTCAATTTGAAATCATTGAATGTGGGAGCGAAAAAGGAATATAATAATAATAATATAAGAGTAGCTAAGTTGCTCTTCAGACGTTCAATTACGTAAGATTAATAAGGTTGAGGCCCTTTGAACCGAGTATTCTAAGGCACTTGAGAAAGCAGATGTTATTAGACAAGCGTAACAGTGTGCAAACCAGAGAGGCGAGACGCTCCCGCAGCCGGTGGCCTATAAATCTCAGGAAATAATCCAATATCAAGATGTAACTTTGAATTTAGAGGAGGATAATTTATCCAGCGATTCAGGATTATTCGCCAAAAGTAGTCCGACAGCTTCTGATAATGATGGTTGGGAAAAATGACAGGAGATCTGGGTTGACTGGATCTAATAGCGAATGTATTAATGATACTAGTTTCAGAACCAATTTTGTGGTAATAAATAAAGTTGAAATGGCAGGGTTTCCACTCCAGCTCAGGATACGGGTTCAAGCACGGGAGCGGATAGGCCCCTCAATCTGTCTGGAAACTCGTATAGTTATCTAAACCACTATTCAGACTACCTTCGTTCTACATTCAACTGGGGTATCTATTCGGTGGAAAATACTGAGAATGGACTGAGTCAAATGTTGAGCTCTCTAATGGAGCGTACGGAGCATTTTATCTGAAACACTAATGCTTTCTCCTCTTTCCACTATATTGTGGTTCGATCGGGATTGGATGGTTCATTAACTCTTCAGAAATATTATTCCCTAATTATGCTGGCATGTGACATCCTCTCCTCTTTCTCATCTTCAAAACTCTAAAGTTTTCAGGGAAAATAAAAATTGCGACTTTATACACTTTCTTCTGATTTGTTCCCAAGAGACTTCAGTACCAGATGCCTCCACCGAAAAGTCGAAGGGGTGACATGCTAGAGAAAGATGGAGAATATCAAAATCGCCAACGTCTCTGCACATACGGAACATGAGGACATTCGCTGAAACTTTTCTCAAGAAAATTGCACATCTTTGAAAACTGAAAACTAGGGATAAACTCTTCAGAGTTGGAATAACTTTGTCAATCAATCAGAGAGATGATAAATATCCTCTGGGATATAGAGTCATTGATTTCCAACTACTCTTAAAATTTCAAATACCCATTTCGAAGATACGGCATTACCGATTTTCGAGGAGCTTATGAATCATTACGATTCATTGAATTAATCTAGCAGGGCAATTGATTTTGTGCAGTAACTTCACTAAGCAGCTTAGAGCAATTGTACAATCACTTGGTGCTAGCATCTATTACGATATAAATCGTCCGAATGGTTCCACAGATAGCATAAATTCCTAGAGGATTATATCAAGATGTGAATCATGAAGTGGTGGCAATTAGCTGAACTCATTGTTTCATAATCTATTGTTGTTGGTGAACAGATACTTCATGTCATGAATAGAAGTGGAAAACTCCAGGACAAAAGGAACATTGTCAAGAGAATATCAAAGCGTTCAATTACCAAAAGTTCTCATTCAGGATATTTGGAAGTATTGCTTGTACTGTGCATGCAACTTTACATCCCTCGTGGATTGTAATCTACATACAGGTACAGACATACTCTGCATTTTACAGTGCTTGTAGAGTCATTCTAAAAGTTTTCCCATCTCCGCTCTGTAGGATCGCATCAATAGTCTCGGAAGGAAGCAAATGCCGCAATTTTTTGTTCATCCCTACTTGAGCTCCCCAATGTACTATTCAGATATGAAAATCCGATATTAATTCAGGACATTATTTGCCTCATACCCATCAACCCTCACCTCCATTATCAACTTCGAAATACGACAAAACCGCAAGAAATTCAATTACGCAGAAAGTAAACTGGGAAAGCCCATGTATATATGTACTACTCGATACCTAATTATTCAGGACAGTGAAAAAGTTTTTATACCCCTGTGGATAGTTGGTAGTTCGTTGAAATATCGATAAAACCAATTGCCGTTGAACTCGTAGCGAGTTAACGAACTAAAAAAATAATGGAAAATTTAAATAAATTAATCCAAAACTGGAGAGAAAAAGAATACAACAAAAATGACGGAATATGCAGAAGAGATAACAAAGGAAATGTACCAAAAAAAAAAAAGTGAAAAAGATGTGAGAAATTGTTCATCCATACAAGGGAGTCCGTAGGAATGGAGAGAAAAAAATATCATACGACGAATTTTGGCAAAATCTCTGCCACCGAGTATTCACTTTGTGGTTGTTTGGCGGTGTCAGCCATGTTGCAACTATTGCGAGTCGAAAACCAGTGGTGAGTGTATACAGTCAACTTTCATGGTTATATATATGCATGACATGTGAAGAGGGGGTAACAGGAGCAAGCTCGATGCATCCAAACTCACTGGGAAAGCTTCCAAACTCGTGCAAAAAAAGAGATGGATTGAAAATTTGAAATATTCTAATTTCGCGGGTTTTAAGAATGGAAAATGTCTTCCTCTATAATTAAAAAAAAAAAACCTCGTGCATAATGTGCATAGTCAACCAGCTGGACGAAACTATATTGCCTCGGTATTCCCTGAATTCCTCAGCTGTCTGATGTTCGGGAAACTCAGCTCGTCGGAACGTTTAATATGAGATCAAATCAGTTCACTGTAGCGTTCAAGATGAAAAATAAAAGAAAAGAGTTTGAAAAGGATTTCATAACAAAATGATACCCAAAAATATTTATCACAGTTGATTCCCATAGGAACGTTTGCTTTGACAAGAAACAATGGGCTATTAAATTCAGAAACTGAAAGGTAAAAATCCGCGCGAATAAACCAGTACAAAGTGCAGAATTTGAGATGCCAAGTACAAAGAAGACAACAAAAGGAGAAGAAAACTTGTGATAAGGATGAATAGCAGACGCCAGAGTCAAGAATAATACTTCAGGGCTATTCTTCCACTTGACTTTTGAGAGGAGTGGGTGTGGAGGAGCTGAAGCAAATAGAAAGACTTCTGGTGTGTAATCTAACTGTTCAGAAAATCTCATGGATTACTGTCTTGCAAACGTCGACAATATCCATTATAAATGGTCCTGGACCTACTTCTGTGAAAGGAATTCCATTAGCTGCAACTTGATCAGTATTACTTGGACGTAAGATCAATAGAAGATTGTCATTTCAATTTGGTTGATGCATTGATTAGCAGGGAAGATACCAGCTTCTTCGGAATGAAATATTGATGGACTGAACTGTAAGGTATTCACGATAGACAGATCGGTAATACTCCTACCTACCTGTTTGATAAGCCTTTGTCTCCAATATCACAGACTGTTTTGAACTCTCTCTGATTTTCTCATTGGAGGTATTCCTCATGTGATTCGTGGATCCGACAGCTTGGACGAGATGCTGATGGCTTACCTCGTCAATGTCAATCATACTGATGGAGATTGATGAACCATTATCCGCTATTTTCCGGATTTGCATCATTCATCTTAAAATCATGTGCAGCTGAACGTTGCGGAAAGTCTCCTAATCTAGGTATATTCTACCAATAGATCAGGAAAGATGCGAGAGAAACTCAAATCGAATAGCTAGAAGCACAAATATACGATAATTCAACGTCAAATCGCTACTTCAAACGTGAAGAATTAACAGAGGAATGCGGATCCTCTCAAATCTGAATAGCTTCATTCTACGATATGACTTTCGTCTTGCGTTCATTCAAGAAACTGGGTGAAATTTTGCCGGCAAATATTCGCTTGAGGAATCTAGCGCAGTGCCTATGACAGCGTCAGGAATTGCGGATCGATTTTCAACGGAGCGCAAGGCCAACGCTGATGTGTGTCAAGAACAGTTTATTGCATTGTGATTTTGTGCTACAGTTTTACTCTAAGCTAAGTTTTTAAATACATGAACACGTATTTTAACGATCAGGTCGATGCATTTGTGACTGGCAGAAAGTCAGATTCAATTTTATAAATGACATTTGATTTCGTTTGTGAGAATTCCGTTATAATGTTCTGCATTGAAACCCTAATTGAATAATTGAATTTATCATTCTATCTAAACAACGGATATCTTGACAGATTCATTTCCCAATTCAATTACAATCTTGGGCAATTGCACTGTAACTCAATTTATCCAAAATTTGAACCTATTGTTGTTTATATCTGTGTGAATAACATCGCAACTAGCCACGAAACTCGTACCCTATCTCCATCATTGATCACTGGTTCATCATGAATCGATGTGCAAGGTATAGGGCATTTTTCTACCGATATTATCTTGATCCGTTGATGCATAATATCATTTAGGTCCTGCTCTACCTCTTAGTTTTTTTATCCTCAACAGAGGAGGTGAAAACTCCCTTGACATGAAGATGACGGCCATAAATATTTTATGGCACCAAAAACAGTCGTCAATACTCGTCAAGAATTCCCAACAAAAATAACTCCAAAAATGGGTGATAACGGGAGCTGAATGTTTGAAACGAAGAATAGCTCCCTCACGTCTTGTTTCATGCTATGAATTACTTATATCCCATTCCATTAATTCTTCGACCAACTTCTCCACTGGTAATACAAGACGGATCGATCAACCATAGAAATGCTCTCTATCCGCTTCCCTCTCTTGAATGCCAAATCCCAATTCTCACTGTTGCAATATTGCCCAGCACAATGTACAGAATTATTCATCAAGCAAAAATATTGTCTAAAAAAATATGAAATTCCATTACAAACGATTCATCCATACGTACATAGAATAGCAGAAATACATAACCTTTGATCGACAAATTCGACAAAAAATTTCCGCTTCCATTCCGCTGAAGGATATGAAAGTGGAAAGAACCACAAGCGTGCAGAAATGTTCACAAGCTGCCCAAGCGGAAATTGGAGGTGAATTTTAAAGGGTGCATAGTGGAAATTTATCGACGAAGCGTGACGAGAAAAGCCAATTCGTATCTAGGCGATTGTGTGGTCGAATGATGTCTTACGAGAGTGATGATAGTAATGATGATGATTTTGATATTATATAGAATGAAGCATTAGTGATATATGTATTTATTATTCATAAATTTCTGTTCCAGTTGCTGAACCAGCTGAACTTTTCACTCCACAATTTTAACGCGTCATCAACATAAATTGTACCAAAGCTACCAAGTACAAATTGTTTAAACACATTATCCCACATGGTAATGACCAGCATATTCCTTTGGATTTGAGCATCGCATTGTCCACTGGAAGTACACGAAATGATGAGAGACATCCCCCTGCAGAGATTCTCTTCAAGCCTTCATTCCGCAATCTAGAATACAAAGTCCAGGCCTTATTCAAGATTCTGGTATGCAACACCGCTTGACCCACATGTCGAGGTCATGTCGCTCATTACTGCATGTCCCTTATCTCCTGTATGCAGCAATTGCTTGGTGAAGTACAATGCACACAGCACTGAAAGTGACTCTTTCGTTGTGTGCAGTTTTTCGAGAAGGATTGAACATGAATTTTGATCAGTGAATTATGATTTTAACTACTTTTAACCTCCGAATGAATTATTCTTTTCATCCCTTCTATCAGACATATTCTTTATCATTCTCAATTTTACCATACCCTGAATATTTCTCCCTCACAAAAAAATTTCAATTCTTTTGGATAATTTCCAATGTCTTCGTTCATAGGATACGAGTATGAAGAAATTCATCTGATTACGTTTATTAAATATTTCATATTTTTAACCTGATTATAACAGAAACATAAGACGAAATTCATAAAATTTTTAAATCCAATAACTGGAACATATTATTTCCAAAAGTAAAATAAAGAAAAAAAAAAGCAGAAACAATAATGTAATTAACTGAAAATCATTATTCCTCCAGTAAATTATTCATAAAAAAATGTCTCAACCATCAGTTGGTAAATATTTTGCCAAATTGATCCCTTCCAGCACGAATGTGAGAAATCCGCCATATCCAGGTTGCCTTTTATGGAATAAACCAACAGCTACTATCGGAATGGGTGGGTTCGTGACGACTGGAATAGCATCCAACAATGGTATTGTTGTCTGTGCTGCATCAGAGGACATATCTGAATGATCTACGTCTATGAAACTATACGGTTTCGAATCTATCTTAGTTACTCTCGACTGGATGGGATTTAATTTTCCATTTACTTCCCCATAATTGAGCCTGAATAATAATTCACGATAAGCTGAGTCAGTAAATCGTAAATATGTATAGAAAATAGCGTAAAGTACCTCGTCGTCTCTTTCTCCTTTGCATACGGCATATCTTCAGGTGTAATCCAATGACTGGAAGTAACATTCAGTTGACCTGTCTCAACATCGAATGATGTTGCTCGTATCTCCAATTGTACTTGTAACGGGCCGCCAGTGTAGAATCTTTGAAATCGTACACTTAGAAGAATCAACTATATTAGTCTCTCATATTTAATTATCAGATAATAGATTACCAGTAATAACATGATTTTCTGGTACGAATAGAAAGTCTAAATTGATCCTCTTTTCCCTAGGAGTAAGAGTATACACAACATCTCCCTCTTCGAGTTTATTTCCGTTCGCAGTCGTCTTATAGAACATAAAGTATCCTTGATTCTTACTATGCTCTTCATCGTAAAATAAATCTTCTAGCTCTACCCAAGAAGTACTGTTTGAGGGGATATCTGCGTATGGCCCCAGTTTACCCTGCATAATTTGCACATACAATATCCGATTTTTCATTACAAATTGAACTCCAGTGACCACCCTGGAACAAAATAATTTTCATAAGAGATATAATAAAGTTTTAATGAATAAAGTATGGAATTCAACTCAACATGTTGTCTTCCACATTCGTGATTTGTTCTCGCAAACTTATAAAATGATTAGATTTAGATTTGATATATCCTTCCCAACACATGCAGCGACATATGGTACACAAGCGATCATTTTTGTAGTACTCCTTGAACAATTCCTTTTCTGCAGAACAGCCTCTTGAATTATCACCCCAGGTGTTGTCTGCATCCTTGAAATATTGAAATCGTCTCCCTTCTGGAGACTAAAGTTTTTATTATGATTAAAAATTTCTCGATTTCAACGATGAAAAAATCTCTTGAGCAAATTTTATAAAAAATTTCACTACAGAAATCGTAGATCAACGAAAAATGAAGCGATCTTCACTGCATTACAGAGGGTATTAACTTACAGAATTAGGACAAATTTCAACCTCTCCAGACATGGTTGTACATTCTGCTAACCAACCAGCACATGCATAAGAATTCCATTCGCACATAGCTCCGTCACAATAGTTCGGATACATTCTATTTAGCGCAGTATATGCTGAACACGTCTTGTGGCACCCATCGCCAAAGCCTTCTACGGTGATTATGGATGCTGACAAAAATTTCTCAAATTCAAGGTAAGTAACACCTGAAATAATTGACCATTCAATGCCAACCTAAGCCACGAACTTTGGACGAAATCACATACCACGCTCGTGGCCTCCAAATGGATCACATTGTCGGAATATTGTTGGAGTTTGACCAATCGTACTCTTGAAAAGGACTAGATATTCTTTGGCTCTTCTCATTAATTTATTACGCACCAATGCAGTAGCAGATGATCGATTAACTGGAAAATTAATTTACTATAATTAATAATATGTGTTAGACTTGTATTGTGAAAAAAAGTTGATGATAATTACCACTTCTCATATAACCGTCCATCGTATAACCAAAGATAGTCATCGTATACGCTCTCATTTCTGTTTCTATGAGAACATCGTAAAATTGCATTAAGCGTTGTTGAGGTGATCCGCCTGTACCACATAGATCGATATCATACGACTGCATTATAAAAAATATACCTGCGTATTAATAAAGATATTTTGATATTAAAATACATCTATGTAATATTAACCTGTGCTTCCAGAGTCAGAAGTAAGAATAAACTTTTTTTCAATCGTGATAATCCGTGAGGAACAATCAGATTGAACATCTGAGCAACTGTATCCTGTACATCACCCTTCTCTCGTGATTTAAAAATGTCTACTAAAGCCCTAAGTTCATCCGCGTCAAAGCCTTCACGGTCCTCTAGATAGAACCGGTAATCTTGATATAATTCATCAATCCTTCCGACATAAGAATTCAATAATTGTATATCGCTGGAGATTTCACCCAGAAGAGGTAGACGAGTTAACAGCAGATCCACTGATTGTTGTATTTTGTCTTCGAGTCTACCTCCCCAGTTGTCCAGTGATTGGGCTATTTCTTCTGATTTTTCCATTAAATCAGCAGTTGAAGGAGTACTCACTTTACTATATGTATCATGAACAGTATTCACTACTTCGAACGCACTCCAGGCAAATTCGATTAATGAAAGGACCAGTGTAAAGAAACAATTGACTCGGTACTGATGCACAAGCACTCCCAATATAAGTAGAACAATAAGTTTCTCGTTTAATTTCTTCATTGTTGCAGTAATACCGTATAGATTATTCACCAAGTATATCCAAGAAAGAACTGAATACGTTCAACTAAAGACAGTGCTATTTAAATCGAGTTTATCAACCTGATACAAAGGTAATTATGTAAATTGCTTTTAGCTTTGTATTGGTAGAAATAAAATATCGTTTTATTTCTAGAATAATCCTAATAGTTTTTATAATAAAATCATTGAAAATAATCATCAATCATACTCTGGATGGGTTGTGCATTCCACAGTCTAATTGATAAGCATTTTGTAAAATTTTTGAATATTCTAGAAAACTTATCAATTGTTAATATGCATCTTTTGTGAAAGTTCATAACATCGTTATTATAAATTTTTTCCTTGGATTTATGATCTGTACTTTAAACTTGTTTTAACCAAGCCTTGAATGTCTGTAAATTTTCACCTCATTTTTCGTATTTTCCATATCGTTAATAATTACCCACAGTTATCCACTTGAAGAGCATAACTCACCGATAGTAGTAGCGTTATCATTCCACATGCTCTTGCCAACATTGTCACGACAATGCTATTTTTCGATTGAAAATAAAATTTCTTTGATATTTTTACCTTTGAGACTAGATAATCATGACCAAAAATTTTGACTCAGGATGTTATATTTTCATTAATAATCATGAAATTCATCACATGCTATATTCTCGGTCAAGGACATAAATTTAAATACACCGTCGTCATAAATTTGAGAGTATAAAACTTGCTGGCTAGGTGTTGCACTGAGTACAGCCTCGAGTGCTCTATAAACCCTCAGTACAATATAAGCACGCCAGAGTAATGCAGGTATGTTATACATAGCGACTAAATTCCTGGAGACGTAATGATTCAGCATCGATGCAGAAAATCCACTCCATCAAACCATACAATATAGAGGAAAAATCCCTGCATTAAAAAATGAGAAAAAAAAAACTAATAATATGACTGCTCTGAAGGCACATCTGATTGTGCTTAAGTGATAAAAATATCACTTGTAAACGTCAGAAAATGATTCACAAATGGCGTGGAGGGTGAATGCGCTCGAGGGCGACAAGAATCTATACACCGGATCAGGATTTAGCACACACTATAATCCCACATCTGCGGCATTCGATTGCTATGTGTATCAGTGGGTCTACGACGCTGAGCGCACGACCCCAGGCGGTACGATGCTGGTAGTAGGGTGAGTCAGTTTGTAGTCAGCCGGTGAGCGCCAGTCTGGCGTTAGCGCGCGGTGCGAAACCATCGTTCGAATGGTTTATGGTATATATTACAGAATATATAAAATATCATTATTATTATTATTATTATCATTATTATTATTCAAATTGAAATAAATAATTGTTTTTCTCAATTTTTATGATTTTGATGTGATAAATATGATAAAATATGTTTATAATATTCAAAAAATATCTGATAAAGTGAATAAATAGTTTATGAATTCCTTAAAAAAATTGTAAAAATAATTATTATGAATTTTGTTAGATTTATGACTAATATTGTAATTTATTTTTGTTATAAATTTATCGAGTGACGTAACTGAATTCATTAAAGATCATCAAAAAACGTGCAAGTGGATCAATCATCTGATTACATCGTCGATCAGGTACAGAGAAATGATTATTGTGAAATGAAATATTTACATAACCCTTTTCACTCACGTATTTCTCTCTTCCTATTTCCACATTATGATTTTGATGGCATTAATCCGCATGATTTGCATTCATTCGAGAGCTAGAACCTTAATTGATTATTAATCACACATGATTATTGATGAGGTAAGAGTGATGGATTTGTTTGGAGTGACAGCGGTAGAATCATTAATTATTAAGTGAATTATAAATTTCATATTGATCTCGTTAATAAATTTTTAATTCAATTATTTATGAATTTTACTAATTAAAATAATTATTTAAATTGAATATTAACTATTCAAAAAATTAATTAATATGCCAGTATAAAATTATCGAATCAATAAGTTGATTTTATACTCTGAATTATTATCAAATCCAATAAAAATAGTTTGACCTCAATTCCTACGAATTATCCTTTCAATCTAATTAAAATCATGTACTCTAATGAAATTCAGTATCATTGCACTGCCTTTTTTATGATGTAGGTCGTCAACTACTTTCAATATTTTTTTAATAAATAACCCTTTGAAACTCACTCTGCATTGAAAAATAAATAGAAAAAAAAAGTAGAACAGGGCTAAAAGCCAAGTCACGATTTTCATCGTGAAACGTTGCTATTACCATTTTATCGGTGCCTGATTTGTGGGGGGGCTACTCTAACATGAACAAAGTGAAAACCGTTGAACGTTTCTCCAAGGTAGAGCATACAAAGGCTGGACTTCAGGGCTGGTTGGGTGCACTTACGCTTTTTTTTTTGTTTGCTTAGTTCCTTTATTGCCGATAGATGTCTCACTGAATTCATTGCTAATGAAGCTGGCTCCCGAGATTGTGGAGAAAATCCTAGATGGGAAAAAAGAAGATTTATTCAAGTTGTCGATAGATTAATTAACGAGCTTTCAATTTTTGAAGATTAGCAATGATTTAATTGGATGATCTTTTATCGAAGTGATGCTAGAATTATGGAGAGAGTAAAATGGAAAGAACTCATACAAAATTAAAGATTTTTTTTTTATTACAAAATGAAAGAGTATCCCAAATCACGAATTATTTTTTTCCCATTTGTACAATGTGAACATTCCACAATAGTGGATCCAAATTTTCACGATATCATCATCAGCATCAGTTCGCATTCATCGATAATTGAATTTAACCAATGTGTAAAATCTACAGCACGAGTCAACATGATAAACGGGTATTGTCGTTGAAAGTAGAGAGAACCGAGTGAATCATTGTATGTTTCAATCCCTCCCCTTCTATTTGCCTCTTGTCATTTCAATTTTCGTTCCATTCCTGTCATAGAGTACACAATGTACAATTAGGTAATACAATATTTGATAATGTTGACATCGATGGATGCTTTTATTCTGATTATCAGCCTGAGTTTAAGAAGAACAAATAAATAAATTTTGCTTCTTCTGTAAATAAAAATAAAGTCACCAGATGACGTATTGATCAGTTTCTTTGATGGTTGATTAAAAATAATAGGAAATTATTCATAATGTGAATATGCAACGAGCCTCAGTGATACAAATCTCTGTGAAAAAACCTAATGCAAGTGATTATCCATTTGCTCTAGTCGTAAATACACATGAAACAAGTGAAAAGAGTCGAGGAATGTGCACTCAGCGTGATTGGTAGGCGTTGGAGCGTAGTACAGACTGTATTTTTGTTTTTTGTGACTCACTCTTGATGAAGTGACTGAACTTACCGCATAGCTTCTCCTGAAAGTTAGATTATAATAATAGTTATGATAGGCCAGGGATAATTTTTAAATGCGTAATTTATTCAAATACATTTTTTTCATCTTCACAACTAAAATATGCAGGATATCAACAGTGGTTTAAACGAAGATTATCGATGCAGAACCGGGGATATTAAAGCGGGTCAGATTGATGAGTGAACCAGCTGTAATTTTGGATGCAGCATCCGCGGTGTATACTGACATATTATCCGGTATATTCATCCATGCAGAGAAGTCAGCCATCATATTACCGGTATTGAAATTCAGAAGGAGAACAATTGGATTTCGTCCTGGTAGTTTTCTGACAATCCCGAGGACACCTTGAACAATGATAATTTGAGTTGATCCATCCTTGATTATTGGATTTTTCTTCAATTGCACCAATTTTTTGAAGATGTTGTAGTGCGAATTTGGTACTCTTTTCTGAGCCTGGAGATTGAGAGTCTTGTAATTCGAGTGAACAGGTAACCAAGTTTTGTTGCTGGTTGAGAAGCCAGCGCTGGTGGTATTGTCCCACTGGAATGGACTTCGGGCTGGATCTCTTGAGTAGAGTGTGTACCTGTCAGGTCCGGCATTGCATCCGGCAGGATCGACTGTCTCTGCATAAGACATTGGTCGGTTCTCCATACCAATCTCATCACCATTGTAGATGACACCAACACCAGGTAACACTGCAGCAATCATTGATAACCAGTCGGACCTCTGGACACCAAATCTCCATGATATTCGCTGCTGATCGTGATTACCCACTACCCAATTTGCGGTTTCACCTGGTGGTATAGCATTCAGGTACTTGTCCATCGTACGTTTAAAGTCCAATACTGTTGAACGATTGTTCAACTCTCCCATATACATGAAGTTGAAGGGAATGTTGGATCCGTAGTTGTAGAATTTGATTAAATGTTGGAGATCGGTGTATGCTTCTGTCAAGAAGAGTTTCTTTGTACCATTGGTTTCATCCAGCACATCTCTCCAGGTTTTTAGTACATCGTACGTTTCATTCTGATTGTACGTGTAGATGTGTTGAAGACTGCCTGGATCAGTGTCTGGCAATGTTGTACCAGGTACTCTAGGTTCATCCAAAAATCTATCGTCTTCCACTAAACTTGGAATGGTATCAATTCTGAATCCATCTAATCCCTGCTTCAACCAGAATCTCAAAACATTTTTCATCTCCTCGCAGAGTGCAGGATCACGATAGTTGAGATCTGGTTGTCCTACAGCAAACTGATGAAGATAATACTGCTTACGTTGATCATTCCACTGCCAAGCAGATCCTTGAAAGCCACTGAGCCAATTATTTGGTGGCTTCCTAGTTCCATTCACCATCTTGGCATCCTTCCAGATGTAATAGTTATCATAAGGTTTGATCCTCTGAATACTCTTTATAAACCAAATATGCTTGTCAGAGGTATGATTAGGAACAAAATCCAGAAGCACTCTGATACCCAAACTCTTTGCCTTGGCAACGAGTTTCGAAAAATCACTCATATTCCCGAAGATTGGATCAATATCAGTAAAATTGGCAATGTCATACCCAAAATCAACCATTGGACTAGTATAAATCGGTGAAATCCATAATCCACTGACACCAATATCAGCCAAATGTTCCAATTTACTTGTGATACCATTCAAATCTCCAACTCCATCACCATTGCTATCTTTAAAACTCCTGGGATAGATTTGGTAAATGAAACTGTCTCTCCACCACTCCTCAGACTTATTTGACGCTCCATAGCAGAGCAGTACTTGAGACACGAGGCACACGAGAATCGGAGACCACAGCATTTTGCGATGCACTAACATTTTATCAGTGAGAGTCGACTTTTAAGCAGTGATTTATCTCAATTCAAAAGAATCATTATTACAATCTACGATATCAACATGATATCAACGATATCTCAATCATTACTTGAGTTTATTCTCTGTATAACCTTCAGGTAATTTCCCTCTATTGGAAAAATGTATGATGGCATGATGTCAACAGATAACGGACGTACTTACCACAATGAGGGGGGGGGGGATAGAGTGTGACACTCCATGATCTTGAACGAGAAATAATGCCTATATTTCTCATGAAATCAATTCAATCGATCTGTTCTTGAGAAAATTGGAATTTTTTCAATTTATATCGATATTCTTTGACAAGCGTGATTAGCCAAATTTATTCACATGCTCGATACATAATAATAATCATGCTCAGTTACATTGATAGTCATAAAATTTTACTATGAATTCTCCATGAATTAATAAAGAATAACAGAAGCAGCTCCTGGTAAAGTTAAATTGGTCGTATCCAAACGGGCATCATTAGCAATTCCTGACCCAACACTTGCTGCATAAACGCTGAGATTCTGTGGAATGTTCAACCACGCAGCGGCATCAACAGTCACCGGTGTATTCAAAAAGTTGATAAGTAGAACCACTGGTGATGCATCCACCAATCTCCGAACAACTGATAGAACATTCTCTGTAACAAGGGTGACTTCCGAAGATCCTTCTCTGATGACGGAAAGCTTCTTAGCAGCAACAAGCTTCTTATAGACCGAGTAATGAGATGTCGGATCTGCCTTTTCCGCTTCAAGATTTAATATTTTATAGTTGGGGTTTACTGGTAGCCAAGTTGTAGAGGAATTTGAGAAACCAGCGCTCGTTGAATTATCCCATTGGAAGGGAGTTCTTTCCGGATCACGAGTGAATTGTGCATAACGTTCAGGACCTGCACCACAGCCTTGTGGATCTACAGTGTCTTTCCAGGATATCGGCAAGTCCACCATTCCAATTTCATCTCCATTGTAGAGAACACCAACGCCTGGTAAGATGGACGCTAGCATTGCAATTTGATCAGATCTTTGTATACCGTATCTGGTTGAAGTACGTCTGTTGTCGTGATTGTCCACTACCCAGTTGGCTACGTAGTCACCTTTAGGAATATTGTTGTTCCACTCATCGATACTGCGCTTGAAATCAAGAGGTTTTGACTGATTATTCAAACCAACTACAAACATGAAGTTGAAGGGTACGTTTGATCCATATTCATAATATTTAGTCTGCAATGGCAGACTTGTGTAAGATTCTGTCAGCAGAATCTTCTTCTCTCCTCCTTGGGCATCCAGAAGATTTCTCCACGTGCGCAAGAGATCGTACGTCTCTTGCTGATCTTTCGTGTAGATAGGATTGAGTCTGTCAGGATCATTAGCTTGTAATGTAGAATTTATAACTGGATCATCTCGGAACTCTGCATCTTCATACACGTAAGGCATAGAATCAATTCGAAAACCATCGATACCACGTTCTACCCAGAATAGTAGGGCATCCTCCATTTCCTTCCTCAGTGCTGCACTTCGGAAGTTCAGATCGGGCTGACCTACAGCGAATTGATGGAGGTAGTACTGTTGACGTTGCTCATTCCACTCCCAAGCAGATCCAAAGAAGATACTCAGCCAATTGTTTGGAGGCTGTCTTGTTCCATTGACGATCTTGGCATCCTTCCATACGTAGTACTCATCGTAGGGCTCAATTCCTTGGATACTCTTGGCAAACCACGGATGCTGATCTGAACTATGATTCGGGACCCAATCAAGTATGACTTTGATGTTACGAGCGTGAGCATCAGCTGTCAGTTTTGACAAGTCATCTAGATCTCCAAAGATTGGATCTATACCCGTGAAATTTGCAATGTCATACCCAAAATCTACCATTGGGCTTGTGAAAATTGGTGAGAGCCACAATGCACTCACACCCAAGTCAACCAAATGATCCAATTTTGATGTGACACCGTTCAGGTCACCTATTCCATCACCATCACTGTCTTTCCAACTTCGTGGGTAAATTTGGTATATGAATGAGTCTCTCCACCACTCGTCAGTTGCACCAGAATGGAATGGAGGAGAATTGCGAGGAGGTGGTGGAGGGGAATGTGGGGGAGGAGGGGGTGGAGGAGAATGGGGCGGTGGTGGTGGTGGAGAATGGGGAGAAGGTGGTGGAGGTGCTGAACCCGGAGGTGGAGGTCGAAAATGGGGTGGAGGGGGTGGTGGAGGAACACTGAGTGCTCCAATAATTGAACACACGAGAACTGACGCTCGCAACATGTTGAGATAGTCTACAGGCATCGTCGATCCCTGAGTTCCTTTTATATTCCGACGAATGAGGAAATTGTTCATTTCCAAGTCAAACAGATGAAACAATGTGAGAATTAAACAAGTGGTGTCTCAATATATGACAATCATTTCCAACTTCAGAGAAGCTAGTAACTTGAAAAGACACCAATTATATTATATCACTCTCATATTCTGACTCAGATAGATGAATACTTGATTATTCTTCCTCGGAGCAGATGCACCTGCGTTCATTATGTCAAGAAATCGTACATGAGGAGGGAATACATAAAAATGTTTTAATTTATTCATTCGTCTTTGAAAAAAGTTCATAATATTCATCAAATTTACATAAGAATGGTAGAGGTCGCTGGTGTCAGAACAAACGAGGAAGTATTGATCGTTATTTCTTCCGGGAATGACGCATCAAAATTTGATACATAAACAGTCATTTAGATCGGTATTTTTGGAGGATAAAAAGCATCAATAGTATGATAATGAAGTTTTTTCATTTGTTGAGAATCCAAAGCTCATCGAATTATCCCATTGAAATGGCGTCCTGGTGGGGTTTCTCGACATATCATATTGCAGGCTATCCGGTCCGGCATTGATCTCATTATACGACAGCCACGTGTCTTCAATTCCAATTTCATCGCCATAATAAACCACACTGATGCCCGGGAGAAATGCTGCTAGCATATTTAATTGATCAGCACTCTTTCTACCAAATCGTGCACTCACTCGATTATTATCATTATCAACTACCCAATTCAAAGTGTAATTTCCCTTGGGCATGAGAACGAGCCATTTTTCAATTTCATTCACGAAAAACATCAAGCCTTGTTCTTGAAGCTCCCGGGGTAAATTTGATAAATGAAAGAGTCCCTCCACCATTCCTCATCTGGAGCTGATGATACAGTCATAGGATAAGGATTTTATTTCAAAATTTATAATGATTAACAAAACTGATGAATGCAATGTACATATTTTATTAATTACAATTATAATAATTGATTTTCATTAAACGATGACTAACCATGAACATAACATCTTCATCCATCAACCCATGAGAATTACAGATGCACCACCCGGTAGCAGAATTTCCGTCGTATCCATATCAACTCCCGTTGGAATACCCGAACCCACACTCGAAGCAAAGACCGTCAATTCCTCTGGAATATTCATCCACGTTCTAGCATCAATGACAACCGTATAGGATTCAAAATTAGTCAATAGAACTGCTGGTGGTGTATCCGGCAATTTCCTCACAACACCCATAACCTCATAACCAACCAGTATCACCTCGACATCTCCATTCTCCATGATTGGCATTTTCTTCAATGCCACGAGTTTCTTGAAGAGTGAATAATGAGAGGATGGATCCATCTTCTGAGCAGCCAAGTTCAGATGTTTATAGTTAGGATGAACAGGTAGCCATGTTGTATTACTAATGGAGAAACCAGCATTGGTGGTGTTGTCCCATTGATATGGTGTCCTCTCTGGATCTCGAGACTTGATGTGGAATCTCTTAGGTCCTGCATTACATCCAGCTGGATCAACAGTTTCATTCCAAGTCATATTACGATCCTCCATACCAATCTCATCACCGTAGTAAATGATTCCCACTCCAGGTAACACAGCAGCTAGCATTGAAAGCTGATCAGCTCTTTTTATACCAAATCTTGTGGCTGCACGGTGCTGATCATGATTACCAACAATCCAATTTGGTGAATGACCCTTTGGCACAGTATTTATCCAAGCGTCAATATTCCGCTTGAAGTCTCTCGTTGTTGATCTGTTGTTGAGAGTTGTCATGAACATAAAGTTCATTGGAATATTTGAGCCAGCGTCGTAGTACTGCATCGTCAATGGCATAGATGTGTAAGCTTCTGTCAGCAATATCTTACCCTCTTTATCCTTCTTGCTGTGAGTGTCCAGCAACTTTCTCCAGGATTTCACAATCGTATAGGTTTCATCTTGGTCTTTAGAGTAGATGTGTTTCAATGTGTCGTAGTCATCAGCAGGTAAGCTTGGGTTGTAGATCTTTGGCTCGTCCAGGTACTCAATGTCCTCAAACAGGTAATTTATAGCATCAATTCGGAAGCCATCGACTCCGCGATCCAACCAGAAGCTCAATGCCGCTTCCATCTCTGTATTGACTGCTGGATTGTTGTAGTTCAAATCTGGCTGACCGGTTGTGAACTGATGGAGATAAAATTGACCACGCTCTTGGTTGAATTGCCAAGCTGATCCACCGAATACACTGAGCCAATTATTTGGAGGATGAGTGGTACCATTCACCAGTTTACCGTCCATCCATATGTAGTAGTCATCATACGGTTTGATCTTCTTGACACTATTGAGGAACCACGGATGCTTGTCAGATGTATGATTTGGGACAAAATCAAGGATAACCTTGAGACCCAGTGCTTTAGCTTTAGCAGTAAGATTCGTAAAGTCCATGATGGTGCCAAATGTAGGATCAATATCCGTAAAATTGGATACATCATATCCAAAATCAGCCATTGGACTGACGTAAATTGGTGATATCCATATTGCACTCACGTTGAGATCGACAAAGTGCTGGAGTTTGCTTGTGATTCCATTAATATCACCAACACCATCACCATCACTGTCCATGAAACTGCGGGGATATATTTGATAGATGAATGTGTCTTTCCACCATTCTTTAGGCTTACTGGCCGCAGCTGTTTGCTGGACGAATATCACCAGTAGAGTGAGTGATAACACACGTAGTGACATTGTGGTTTGATGTACTCTGAGAACTCTTCTCATATCCCATTCCTTATATTGGACACAAGTAGGAGAAACTCTGAGGGACATCATTGACAAAATGGTAAACACTTGAAGTAAATGGGAATAAAACCTTGTCGTCAATTCATTGTAAGAGATAAAGTGAATGATTTCTCAGAATATTTGTTCTCTAATTGTCCACTTTAAAATGTGCGATAAAATTTCAGTTACATTGCTCATTATCTCTCCTTATTCCTGTATATTCCAATCATTTCCGATGGATGGAAAAAAAAATCACCTCCCACGAACACAACAGTTGGCATCAAAGGGAAAGCTAGTGGAAGGAGCTCTATGTAAATCAGTTTTCCTGAAGAAGCTCTACTCAAAGAAAAATTCCTAGTAAATTTGAAAAAAATAGAAAACCTCAAGTATGTTGAGAGCTCTTTGATGTTAAATCACCAACTTTCGCTCCATAACTTTGAGTTGAGAAACTACTAACAAGACCTGATGAACGCATTCGCCAATGAGTTTCAACTAACCACGTAATTTGTCTCCAGGTTATGAGTTTGAAAAGAGGCAACTAGGATTATATTGGGTATCTCGCGTGCATGTTGGAGTTTATGCATAATTATGCAGCCATTACCAGGAATTGCTATTTTTTTTTCTTCACCAACGGAGCGAAAATTTTTTTCACGGATGAGGTACACCCCGGGGGAGAAGAATGAAGTGAGAAAATATAATTTTGATGATAAATCATAAATCTCGTTAACGAAATGATGACTTGTTGTTTTTATCTTTACCAACCCAGACCCCTTAATTACTGGAATTAAATTTACGTCAAAATGAAGCAAACAAGCTCACAGCAATTTACGAGGGTAATTTATTCTCATAAATAGTTATAAAATGTCTTTTCCCTGTTACCTATTATCATTTCCAATTTTCTATATTTCCAAAAGAAGGAAAAGTCTATTTTTACATCTGTATATGTCAAGTGAAAACCAAAAAAAAAAAAATTATCTCTACTCGAATCTGCCTCAAACAAACTCAACAAACAATTCCACTGCGGATAGTAAAACCTTCTGGAAATAGTGGTACTACAGCACTAGAAATACTCTGAAAGCATCCTCAACTGTATACATAGAGAATCGGAGATGTGAATTTAACATGAAATCCTCTGGTACAGAATTGAACTGAATGTTGGTTGAAATCATCTACCGAAAATTCACCACTTCCTTCTATACCATTTTCTAACTTTTTCTCACTCAATTCCATCAAGAATATTGGATTATTTCCATTACCAAAACCATTTGAAGGCTTTTTCCGTGTGAAAAAAATGTTTATAAAAATAATAAAATTGATATCTTATCTGACCATCAGTGTAAACATCCGCAGATTAATGAAAAAGATATCGTTTGTATACTGTCCGAAGGCTCAGTAAACCCAGATAATCTTGATTTCTCATTTTTATAATTTAAGGAAATAGATAATGATCGATTAATAATTCAATTACCTTCAAAAATCTACACAATTACCCTCAATTTATAAGTGAATTTTTTCATCATAAAAAATCCATGAATTCCGCTCCAGACTGACATTTCAACGCTTTTCTAAGAAAGCCTTCTTTCACGACACGTTGACCCAATTCTCATAACTCAAGTGCTAACAGCAAAAGATAAATAAAAACTCTAGAAATTTTATTCTCCTTCTGATTTCGTTGAGAATTAAAAAAAATAATAATAATAATGCACAATCTTTATCAATACCCACATTTTCCACTCTGGAAAGCAATCGATTGTATTTTCTCATTAAAAAAAAATTATCCAGTAATTCTGGAGTTTTTATTCTCGTGCTGTTTCGTCTACCTTTCTCTTTTATTTCCATAGATTGAGTTTATTTTTAGCAACAGAGGGGCAACTGCTAGTATAGAATACCCAAGGTAATTAATTAATTGCATTATTTCCTCGGGGTATGTGTTCACTGGGTGAATTCTTTTGGTGTCTTTTGTTCCATTATTTTTCGACTGTGGCAGACCCACCACTTCGCATATAAATCATAGTTGCAGACGAGGGAAGGAATATAAATCATCATGATTGCCAGCGGGTTTAACTCTGCAAAAAGTGAAAAAGAGTGAAGAATGAGGAGATCATTTGTTGAGGAAGATGGTGGAGGTATTGGGTTACTTGTGAGATTGAGTATTTTCTTGATTAAACAAACTCAGATGGAGATTGATGATAAGTTTCTTGTCCAGAGGTTTTTCCATTTTATTTTTAGTTTTCATCACTTTTTGGATACATATTTCAATTGTTATATTCACTATATTGACTTGGAATGGCCAGTCAAGGAATTAACTCAATCTTGCATTATTCTTGTAACAAAGAGCAACACAACAACACAAAGGACTCACTTACTCCATCTTCCATCTGGAGAATGAAAGGAGCAATCGGAGTGGAGCAAATTGTCGAGTTGAATAAAGAGCCTGAATCTGTATTCAGAAGTGACAAAAGGTACTCAACAGAGTAGTGAATTAACCCGGTTGAGGAGTTTCAAGAGGTGGAGGTAAATCCAAATCAGTTTAACAGTGTCTAGTGGCATTATTCCATATTTTTCAACCATGCACTGGTTTTTCTTTGTCTATGCGTGTTCCTAGAAGTTAAAACTAGTCCTTTCGACTCTTTAAAATCTATGTTTGAACTGGTGAGAATGGAATCGACTCAATTTGCGAAGAAAAAAAAGAAAATAAATCTGCTAAATTCAAGCTGCATCACTCATACCATACCACAAGTGATTTAGTCCTCGTTCACCGCAGGTTCGGTTACCCCATGAGGAAATTCAATTTCGTTGTTCAGTGGGAGGTAGACACTGAGAATAGCTTGATGAAACTTGTACGCTTCATGTTCATCGATCACCCAGGCATTGAATGATTTAGGGGTTTACATAAACCAGAGATACATTTAAAATTTGGTATTTTTTGTTAATCATTCATAAATATCGATAATATTCACATCTCAATATTCTTATAATTAATGTGATTGTTATATTTTTATTATTTCAGATACCATGCCCCAATTGCGTGAATTCCAAGTACGATGATGCGGAAAAACTGGCCGCGAACAAGACGCAAGTTTATAATAAGTTATCCCATCATTTATTCGATACTCATAGCAGCATGGATGATGATGCAGGAGAGTAGTGGAGGAGATTGTCCAGCGTCTGAGAAGATGCCGGGGTGTCCTTGTTATAACTTTGAGGATGGACTGTTTCTGGAGTGTCCTGGAGCCACTGAGGATTCATTGAAGACTGCTCTTGCTAATGTAATCAGTGCTTCCAGGTCAAAAGGTTAGTGTTTCTTTCAAAAAGAAACATTGTCCATTTGTTTGTCTGATTATCAATAAATCAATCTCCAAATTTCAGGCATTATTGTTCAATCACTGAGTGTCTATGAACTGGATCAAAAAGTGGAGGAGCTCAGAGCAACAATATTCCCTCTTGGTTCACAGATAAAAAATCTCCAAATATCCCATTCAGGTTTACGTGAGATTGATGAAGATGCATTTGATCGTTTAGGAACAAGCTTGGAATCACTGAGTATTGTCTCTGGAGATCTCCAAGCAGTACCGCAGAAGGCATTAGCTCCTTTGACGAGTTTGACTACACTCGACCTCGAGGGGAATCAAATACGCGAGCTACCGAGGAACAATTTCTTCGGATTATCCCTAAACAAATTGAATTTGAAGGGAAATGAGATAGCCAAAATATCAGAAGACGCTTTCGTTGGATTGGAGACGAGTCTCACAAATTTGGACTTATCCGAGAATAAAATAAGAATATTTCCAATGACATCACTACGAAAACTCGAAAATTTATTATCATTGAGACTCGCTTGGAATGATGTATCACACTTACCTGAAGACGGTTACTCTCGTTTAGATACTCTCAATGATTTAGATCTAAGTAGTAATAACTTACAAGTAATCCCCTTGAACTGCTTCCGCTGCTGTCCAGTACTCAAAACCCTCTCATTGTCTTATAATTCAGCAAATTCAGTAGATAAAGACGCATTTATCTCACTAATTCATCTAGAATCTATCGATCTCAGTCACAATAAGATCATATTCTTAGATATCTCAACATTTCGTGCCAATCCTAAATTAAGATCCATCGATCTTAGTCACAATCATCTTCACTACATACGAGGAATTTTTGCCCGTTTACCAGAACTGAAAGAGCTCTTTTTAGCTGAAAATAATATCCTAGAAATACCAGCAGAAGCTTTTTTCGGATGCATAAGTCTATCTATTCTATATCTTCAACAAAACGCCATCAGAAGAATCGATTCCAATGGACTGGCAACACTCGGTCAATTAGTGCAGCTACACTTGAGTGATAATTTCATAGATAAAGTGCCACGTGGCTTTCTCGATCCTTGCAATAATCTATCAACACTCTCACTGGACGGCAACAGAATACGTGACTTGGAAGCTGGCACTTTCTCAAAATCGAAGCAGCTGAGGGAATTGCGACTGCAGGACAATCAAATTACTGAGATTAGACGTGGTGTATTCTCACCCCTATCCACACTCCTGGAGTTACATCTCCAGAATAATGCGATAACTGACATGGAAACAGGTGCTCTAAAGTCACTGCACAATCTTCAACATATAAATCTACAAGGTAACTTGTTAGCTGTTCTTGGTGATGTGTTTCAAGTCTCTAGTGATTCTGGTGGTGGTGCACTTGTGTCAATTCAACTGGATAACAATGGTCTTGGTGTTCTCCACAACGATTCATTAAGAGGACAAACATCAGTACGAATAATGTGGTTGGGACACAACAGAATGACACGTCTGCAGGCTCCACTATTTCGGGATCTCATGTTTGTGGAACGACTGTATTTGACCAATAATTCTATATCACGAATTGAGGATACAGCGTTTCAACCAATGCAGGCATTAAAATTTTTAGAACTCAGTATGAATCGATTGAGTCATGTCACTGGAAAGATCTTTTCAGAATTGCACGATCTTGAGGAGCTTTATCTGCAGAACAATGCTTTGAGAAAATTAGATCCTCATGCGTTGACAGCTTTGAAAAGATTACGGATATTAAATCTTGCTAATAATTATTTGGATGTACTCCATAATACTATGTTCCAGGAGAGTCTGCCTGTGAGAACATTGAATCTCAAAAATTGTACAGTTAGAATTATTGAGGAAGGTGTATTCAGAGGACTTACTAATCTCTACGAGTTAAACTTGGAGGATAATCATCTGACTGCTCCTGCTCTTGATCATTTAGATATTCCTGGGCTTCGTATACTGAAATTATCGAACAATGACTTGAGTGAAATTGATGGAGAATCACTCAATGGTTTACCTTCCCTCCAACAATTATATATGGATACATCGAAAATACATCGATTGATATTTGATACATTCTCAAATAATAAACACTTGGGTAAAATTATATTGAGTAATAATAAACTTTATACACTTCCTGGATTACTATTCTCTGGTCTTGATTCACTCAGAGAAGTTAAATTAGATGGCAATAAATTACAAGAAGTTCCTTACGAAGTTTTTATAAACTCTACGACAATAGAATTTCTATCACTAGCTAACAACGTAATCCTTCATATTGACATGTCTAGATTAAATGGTTTAAGAAACTTACGTGAACTCAATTTAAGTAGTAATTATATAATGTCAGTGTCAGGTTTCTCCGATGCCAATTTCTCGAGATTATTATCAATTGATCTCAGCCATAATCATCTCACTGTCTTGCCACAAAATTTCTTTGTCAATGCTCATCAAATGGCTAAAGTAGAACTCGCTGGTAATAAATTTCGTCAGCTGCCTGATTTATCATTGTCAGCCCGAAATATACCGAATCTAAGATGGCTCAATTTAACTGCAAATCCACTTACTAGGATACATGAGTTCAGCTCAGAAGTGATATATCCATCACTCGAGGAGATCCATATATCAAATACAAATTTGACAATAGTTACGAGTCAAGATTTTGAGGCATTTCCCTCACTTTTGCATCTCTCTGTAAGTAATAATTTAGTATCACGAGTCTCACCTAGTGCATTCCAGAGTTTGCCGAATCTGTTGACTCTGGATTTAAGTGGAAATTACCTCGAGGTATTACCTCAGGAGAGGCTGAGAGGTCTTGAACACCTAAAACTTTTAAATTTGACACGTAATCATCTGAAGATGCTTGAAAATTTCCCAGAAGACTCCAAGTCACTTCAACAGCTCGATCTCTCGTATAATCATATTCAATCGATTGGAGAAAATACGTTCTATCATCTTGGTAATCTTGTGGGATTATATTTGTATGGGAATGTAATTACGACAGTGTCAGGAGATACCTTTAAAGGTCTCAAGAAATTACGATTTTTGGATATTAGTAGAAATTCACTTGAGATTTTGCCGCTGGATGCGCTTCAGCCACTTGAAACGCAGATCAAGGGTCTTCGTGTTGAGAGTAAGTACGAAATAATAATATATGTGTAATTATAATTACAGTGAATGTGTAATTATTACCTGCGGTCCCTTTAATCCTGTGTAATTGTATTGAAAAAGACAATTTCCAAGTTCCATTACCCATTTCCACTTAAATGCTCTCAAAGTATAAATAGACATTATGAGGTACTATTGTTCAACAGAGAATCCATTGCGGTGTGATTGTGAGACACAGGAGCTCTGGGAATGGTTGCGCGATCACCAGAAACTCATTAGAGAGAATAAGGAGAGAAATGGGGATGATGGGATGGGGGTGAATGAAATGGAGGATGGATTATTGAGGTGTAGAGAACCAGCTGAATTACGTGGACTTGTATTTCTCGAGCTTGATCCTCATGCTTTTTGTTCTGCTCCTCTCGTGGTCAATATTACAATTCAAGATGTAAAGGCAAATTCAATTGTGGTTATTTGGCAGAGCCGTAATCACAGTGGATTGCATGGATATCAAGTGGTTTATCGTGAGATTGATAACATCAATGAGGTGAGTTGTAATATTAATCGACGATTATAATGAAATGTGTAAATTTAATCAGTTTAATTTCCCAGTTAAGTAGATTAGTTTCTCAAATATGAATGAGCACTTTCAGTACTGTACTAATGAATAAGGTAATTAAAATGGAATAACTGGAAGCAACCATTTAGTTATGAAACCAGGCATTAGGTATCTACTCTGGGGATTGTAAGCTCCCTGCAAACTTCCAAACATTATTAAAGTTGGCACTCTGAATTGTGTATGTTTGATAAATTTAACATTTGTTTCGTACCAGTTTATCCAGCTTATCAACTTGAATTAATTCCCAGGCTTTTGATGATATTGCCATTTAATTCTCATAATCTTTTCATTATATTCTTTCATTTGATGGTAATTTTTTAACCAAGGGATGAAAATAAATTTTTATTTTTCACTTTTAATTCCAGATACATGAAAAAATTGTAGAACCAACATCTCGCTCATTGAAATTAACCAAATTGTCTTCCAACACGCAATACATGATCTGCATTATGGGTCTGGGTAACTGGTTACCCGAGGCCGATGAAAAACCTTCTCTTGTACCTTTCAACACAACTTATGATGACCTCCTTGACCCCTCATTATCACCAGAAATGGTGGATTCTTCAACGAGTCGTTGTGCCAAGGTAAAAACCCTCGAGAAACCCCGAGTGATTCTCATCAGTGGCGATGGTGCAGCTATGAGTGATTCCAGTGGTGATAAAACAATTTTAACACGTAGATTAGGATTAATCGTTGGATGTTGCATGGGCATTGTTGTCTTCATACTCCTCGTCTCCGTTCTGGGCTATCTCAAGGTCAAAAAACAGAGAGAGGTGGTGAAGAGGGATCAACAGAATTTACCACCTGAGTACATTTCTTATCGTCATTTTAGTATTCAAAGTGGCGAGGGTAATCATAATAATCGTATCAATAATAGTCAAGACTTACAATATACATCTGGATATGTTAATAATGTTGCATTGAGTGTATAGCGTCAAGCAACCGGTCCTGCAGATGACACGGCAATTACAAATGTGTAAATCGTGTTGGTAAAATTTGTCTGACAGGATCGCAATTCAATGATGAAATTTTTTTTCTTAATTTTCCCATTAAATCGTTGGGGAAAAAAATTCTGTAAAAATAATTTTGCATTTATCCCGGATACTGGTGGTTTTAGGGAAAAATGTCATAGGATGTTTTTTCAAGCTGATGAAATTTTCTACAAAAAATGTCTTTTGACATTTTCTTCTAGAACCACAAGTTTTCGAGATATCCAACCAGTTTCGTCATTGAATTTATAATTTGGTAAATATTTTGCCCCGGGAACAAGATAATATTTATGATTATGAATCAACGAAATTATCAATAGTGTCCAGGATTGTGTAGATGATGGGAGGATATTCTCAATGTGATAGATGCGTGTTTTATTGTATATTTGTGATATTAAAAATTTTTGAGTGATAATCGGTTCAGGGGATGACAATTTTTTACGGGGATGAATCAATTATTCATTAAGAAAATTTCATGATGTGAGTGAAGAATTAAGGGGTCAGATTAATAAAAATATTGATGTTCGATTATTTGTTGGTCCAATATTAAATAATTCAATGTTTATGGAATGCAACTCAATGGACCATATTTCCATACATTTCATTCGATTAAAAAAAATTAATAATTTTACTGCACAATTGTACTATGCATACATCACTGTAATAAAATTGTTTTTTAAAATGTAAATTAACTAATTATTTAACTCTTAAACTAAACTTATTAATTATACTATTAAATTCAATAATTCCTTTTTGATTAATTTGTCTATCTAATTTATTAATCAACCAATTCAGTTTTATCAATTGTTAAATCAGCCATTCAATCTCTCCTGGAGTATGAATAATTGAAATTTAATTTCTCAGACAGCGATACCGCCCCTATCTCCTAGGCTCATAAAGACACAAGGGTGTTTCTCTGCTCTTGCTTAATTGAATTTCAAACTATGTTCAAATGATGGAATGGAATTAATTGATTACAGTGGATAATGAATACCTTCCAATCACTTCAAAGCCTCAGTATTTTGATTTTCGTATGTGCACACGTGTGCAGAATTTACATAATAGCTTGAAAATTATTGACCCACTCGTTACCACCCATTGACATTGTTCCAAAATGTGGTATCCAGTTGTGTTGAATTGCATTCACTCGTGAGGATTAATTCAGAGATTTTTTTTTTCTTCCTAAAAATCGAAAAAAGAATTCTTTAAAAATCGATTTCCAAAAATTCCAAAATTGTTTTTCCTGTTTTATCAGTGTTGAATGCTTCTTTTGAATATTTAGAGATAAATAAGCGGATAAAGGTGGAATATTATAGTAATATGAAAGGAGATATCGTTTGACGTACAGCTTGTGGGTCGATAGAAACCATTGAAACAAGCATACAGGAAGGTACAATAGACGCATGAAATATGCATTATTATATCCATTTCAGTCAACAGTGCCAGATGAGGGATTTCGGGATAACAGAGACTTCTGAATTTTTGCTTATCCCTCATGAATGAAAATACAATGATGATATTTTAATTAACATATTTATACAATTTATTTATTTTACATTTAATTTTTTACACAAAATTATTCATTTATCATGTCTCTCTTGATTTAATCAATTTATTATCTCTACATCTATTTCATTAATTCTATTTTATGTACAATAAAATATACATACTGTAGAATTTAATTTAAATTAACAAAAAAAAAGAAGAGAAAAATTTTCCCAAGGGTTACAGTTCCTCTGAGACATTATTGTATTATTCCCTCGCGACTGTCTGAGGGTAACGATCTGCGACTACTGGCGTCACCACCTCCACAATGGCATGAATACAAAATCATCGAAATGAAAAGAAGAATTGTGTTATCCAGAATAAACTTGAATAATAATTTTTTTTTTAATGGCATATAATTAAAATATGCTCTATTATACATATTATCAACTCAAAGATAAAATCACTGCATTATAAATTGAAATTTCATGGAGTAAATTAAAAAATTCACCATCATTTGATATACGATAACTGAGAATATAAATTTAGCATGAAGTTTAAATACGTATGCTACACAAAGGGCATCCGAGATTTCATACCTCGTGGAGAAATACTCGAATGAATTATGGGCATCATATACCTACCTTCTATATTCTTTTATGAACTAGCGTGACTGAAATATTTTAAAAATGCGAATGGGCAATTTATCTCGAAAACCAGTGATTCTAAGAGGAAACATCAGAAGACCTTTTTTGTGGGAAATTTTCTCAGCTACAAAAAAGGTTTTTCATATTTTTTCATAAAATTACTCATTATCAAGATAAATCGATATTTAATGAGATGTAAAGTTGTTTCGTTTCACCACTTAATCACTGAATTAGTTTTTTTGAAATATCTCAGCATCTGGAGGAGATGACGAAATTTTTATAATACCCTTTTTTTAGATCTCATTCCGCTCTACAAAAAAGGTCATTATAAAAATTTCGCTATCTCGCATAAATTCAGAGATATCTGTGAAAATATCACATGCTCTACATTAAAGTTAATTCATTCTAATTTACGATTTCATTATTGAAAGAAATAAAACTAAAGAACGGGTGAAATCTGGGATAAAAGCTCTAAATTCATTCCGGAAGGTATATTCTTGAAATTCAAAAGATAATATTCCTACAATACGCGTAGATTCAGACAGTGTAGAATACTAGGATCGAATTGTCTCTTAAATTCACATTTTATCGATATGGAAAATGGAAAAATGTGAAAGCTGAGAGGATTTCCAGAATATAAGATAACTGAGTTAAGTTATTTTTTTTTATACATATAGTACTGAAGAATAAATAGACCAGAAAGATCAACTCAAATGCAACAGGAAAAATGAATTTAAACATCTCCATGTCTTGACGAACCGTGAGAACAAGTTTGACCCGTGAAAATTGAGAAATCGATAGTCCAACGCCTGTAAAAGAAAAGTTTTCTTCTCTTCGTTAAAATACAGAGTGTCAGTGCCAAGAAACTTCAAGTCTTGATTTTTCACTGTTATATTCATACCCTCCTCCGCTTTTATCCGTAACCCATCCCTCTTTTCCTCCAATTAACTGTGACTCAAATTGAAAGGATAAATCCAAGAATGACACGTTTTTTGTTTTTTTTTTTTTTATTCATCGCTGGAAGTATCTTTAGCCCATTGCAAAGTTACCGCAGCATTTTTATAACTATTATTCTATTTTTATTATCATTATTTATTCTTCTCTGATTAAAGAAAGAAAATGGCCATTTTTCCTTTGAAATCGAGATAAATTAGTTCATTATTTCGTGAATATCTCGAGATCTAAGGGAGATACAAAAATTTTCATTAATACCTTTTCTGTGCATCATATTTTACTCTACAAAAGAGGTCATTATAAAAAATTTTGTACCTCTCTTAGATTTCGAGATATTCAGCAAAAACTAGAATCTAGATGAAATTAACAAATTACTTTTATTGAGAAAAAATAAAAATAGAACGACCGATTCATAATCTTTCTGTCATATAATTTCTCACTCAATATTCCCCCCCCCTCCTCCCCACTGAATAAAAAAAAATAGAGAGGGTACAGTTGTGAAATAAAAATGAAACAACGAGACTCGCAAAATTGGTGTTCAATTATCAAAAACATTGAATCATCTGGGACTAGAATATTTTTTTTTATCTCGGGGATTGAATTGAATGGCTTGTATCATCCTACCATTCAATAAATTCTGGATACCTGTGACCTAGTTACTTGACAATACCCAGGATTTTAACGCTGAAAACTGATATTCCGTTGGAGCTGAATAACCCTTATAGAATTCGAGTGGTTAAAGTGGACAATAGATCGGACAATGGGCGATACAATTTAGTGGTTTTGGTTTTCCGGGATTGTTAGTCACGTCTACATCCTGTGACTGTTCTGTATGAATATCCAAGAGAACAATTATCGGATTATTGGATTATTGGTGATTTAATTACAAGTCAATTTTTGTTTATCGTTGAATATCTCAGGAACGAGTGGTTTTAGGGGAAAATGTCAAAAAATCTTTTTTGTTTATTATAAAATTTTGAACAAAAAATGTCTTTATACATTTTCATCTAAAATCACTCATTATCAAGATAATTCAATATTTAGCCGAGAAAAGCCTTGAAAAACCCATTTTCCCTCGATCCAGGATATCAGAACAAATTGGTATCATTCATTAATTATTCCACCTGTCCATTACGTTCTCGACAAGGACCTCACGCTGCTCATCCCTCCCCGAGTAATCATGTTCAATCAACATATCACCAGTAATTACGCAAATTGCCGGAAATGCTGTATGTGTCTGCCAGATGATGGAGATCAATTTGTCCACCAATTTCTCCATTCCTCGCTAATTCTTTACAAAATGTATCCCTTGATTTATGTCCATCACTCGATCATGTCAGTGTCAGAGTAATTTTTTTTAGTTAAAATTTGTACCATTTCTGGAACTAATAGACAGGCATTCGGTACAATATTCTATGTAAATCAGTTCGATAAAAGTGATCCATGGGAGCACCATGACCCGGTCTACCCCAGAAATTTTTCCATGTATCGAAATGTTTTCTGCAGCCTTCCTGCTCTAGCCTTCTTGCCTCCTAGGGAGAATTTTTTTTTTTTTTCAGAAATTTATCAACTTTCTTTTCATTTTTATCCAACACTTCAAATCCATTTTCACTCACCATTGCTCTCTCACGTTTCCATTGCATTTGCTCGGTAAGTGCAGTGATGTGTTCACGATTTCCAATGTTGAGAGACCGCAGGCTAGAAACATAAAAGATGGATGGAAAAATGAAGAAATATTTTGAATTGAGAATTATTTCGCCTGAAAAGATGATATCGAGCACACTTTTCATGATTAATTGTACCATTTAGTGATACAGAGCTGGAGATCAAGTCGTAACTGGAGCATAACAATACATTTTACCCCTCAACAATGAATTTATAGTAGGTGGTTAAATGCGCACTTGGATCGATGTGTTGATCAACAGTAATGCAGTTGTGTCCCTCGAGTGTACTGCTATCTCCAGCAATTTGTCCCACTAGTCATGCTTGGTTACCCTATCTAGTATACCTGGTATATTGTATATGGGCTCATGACAATACATTTCGAATTTTTAGAATATTCATGTCATTTAACTGAACATTCTTGCAATCGGAAAATTAACGAGTAAATTTTTATCAATTATCTTCGTAAATAACGATTTTTCTGAAAAATGTCAAAAGACATTTTTTGTTGGAAATTTTATAATCTATAAAAAATGTTTTTTGACATTTTTTCATAAAATCACTCATTTCCGAGATAACAGCATAATTAATTATCAAAAAACTCAAGTTTTGTTTTAAAATTTCATTTTGAGTGATAATTTATACACTTCACCTGTCTATAGTGTAACCAGGTCTTGTCGCATCAGTTGTTAAATATCTTGTGCATAATGGATGAGAATAATGTCGTCTTGCGGTTAACAGAGGCACCAATTCAACGCCTCCGGTTAATTTATACATCTCAACATCTTCATTGTAGACATCACGATGGGGTATATTTGGTGATAGGGGGTGAGGATCTAGGATTACAAAAAAAAAAAAAATTAATTAGAATTATTTAAAATTAAAAATTGACTCGTTTTAAAAAAATCGATTAAACAGATTTTAATAAAAAAATTCACCTGTTTTCGCACGATCATCAAAGAATTTATTTGTATCAGTGAATGCCAGTGGATCAATGACATCTTTTCCCTGAATTCGAGTGAGAAAAGACCCTGTTGTCCATCCCTTAAACAAAAAAAATAAATTCCGTGATATGATTACGATAATATGATGACTCCATCAAACGCAAAAATTTTTTTTTTCATCAATCCCGAGGTAAAATGGCAATAATGCTACGCAAACACGAATGTGCGTACCAATGACTCGAGGAATCGCACACCAAGCATCCTGGGATCTCTCCATGGTGCACCACCAGGACCAGGACGTCCCCATGGATAATATCCCCTTGCCAGCTGAGTAAACATGTGATATGTTTAATCCATTTTTTAAATCAATTTTAACTTTTTTCATGAATATGTCAAGAGAATTTTTTTTTAACTTACAAAATTTTTTTAATAAAAAAAAAATCAACAAAAAATGTCTCTCGACATTTTCTCATTGAATCACTAGTTTTCGAGAGAAAATAAAAATTACAAAAAAGAGCTCTTGATCCATAGTATGAATTCCAGAAAGGTTTTATCCTGAATAAAAATCTCTGAACCACTTGGATATCCTTAAAAATACATAATATAACCCAAGTACCAATCATATTGTCAAACATCACTGACCACTACCTCTCGCATGGACAATTTTAGTAATAATATTTGAATAGTCATATATATGATGATGTGGTCTTAGGGTTCAGTTATTCCAGTCACGGAATAATGATGATAACGATGTGTATACACCTATATAAGGGTTGAAGCCGCCTTTTGCGTGTTGCTGGGCTGTATCTAATGGTTATTATTGCAGTCGATGATGATGGCCATGACTCTATTTGAATTTTAATCATTAATTTATACGATATCCGGTTGTTTTCATCGAGTCTATTAGGTGCGAAGGAGTATATTTGAATAACTCAATCAAAATAAAATTGATAATTACATATTTACGCAATCATCAATTCATCATAAATAATATTCAATAATCGATGTAAAATATTCTATTGAATCAATGCGTCAATTTCTTCCTCTAATTACTCGCCATATTATAGTATATTATCCAATTAAAACTCGTGATGCTATCGATCTCCAATTATTCACTGAGGCTAATTGAAATTTTAATAATTAATCAACTCCATGAGCGATTTTAGGAGAAAACGTTAAGAGACTTTTTTTTATTGGAAATTTTATCAGCTACAAAAAAGGTCTCTTAACATTTTCTTCTAAAGTCACCAGTTTCTGAAATATTTTTACAATTCATGAAAATTGATGATTACGAGTTGTCTTGATGTTTAATTTAACATGAGAATCGATGGATCATGTACATAAATCTCAAATCCCCAGGTGTATCGTGCTGGGGAAAGCAATCACGCATCCATCTTGTCTCAAATCACCTGAATAAACTTCATCAGTACACATATGCCACCATCTCAATCCTCAATACCTAGTGTCAGGGTACAACATTTGCACATAGTGGAGTGTACACGCGACCTTTGGATTCTTTGAGTTGAAAATTATTTTCAGACGGATTTTCTCAATATTTAATCATATTTAATACGGATCAAGCCAATTTTTACATAAATATCGCACATTATTAAAAATTTTAGTCAAACGAGAGAAGACATTTTTACGAATTGTACATTTATCTCCAAAATTAGTGATTTTAGGAGAAAATGTTAAAGGACATTTTTTGTAGCTGAGAAAATTTCAAACTAAAAATGTCTTTTGACATTTTCTTCTAGAACCACCTATTTCCAAGATAATTCAACATTTAATAAGTGTTTGAGAGGGTGAACACTTTTCGTCCTTCTAAATTTATTAAATTTTACCTGACCATGTCCACTGCTCTTGGGTTGCTCCAAAGGCTCAAGATGTACATTTTTCTTCCTCAATGCTCTCTCACAGGGCGCTCCACCTCCTGGTTTGCCCCACGGTGAATAGCTTGCCTGCATCTGCCGCAACTATAAAGAGTTCAATGAAATAAAAAGAAGTGAATTATTATTTTTTCGATATCGATTATTACAGTTGACTTGAAAAAAAATCTGCATAAGTCTCTCGTACTATTTATAACTCAACTGAAGGATATGTTTATGGTTACGTTTAACCAACGATCAAACTTTCTCGGATTTTTGCAATAAAATAAATCACTCTGTAACGATAATAAAACTGAGAGATCGATTGACATTGAATTATCTGGAGAACGAGGGCTTTTAGGAGAAAATGTCAAAAGACCTTTTTTGTAGCTGGTAAAATTTTCTACAAAAAAAGTCTTTTGACATTTTTCCCTAAGGGGGCTCGTTTTCGAGATAAATGAAAATTAACAGAAATGTCAATTACAACTAATTTTGTTATTCAATCAAAAACTTGTTACGAAATAATTGAATTATTTCGTCAACGAGTAATTTGAGGAAAAAATGTCAGAAAACCTTTCTTATAGAAAATTTTGTCAGCTATAAAAAAGGTCCTTTGACATTTTCTCCTAAGAGCCCTCGTTCTCGAGATAAATCAACAATTAGTTGAGAATTTTTTATTGAAACATACTTCACGCTGTTCTCGATGTTTCTGATGCTGCATTTCCTCTTTTCTTTTTTTCCACATTGTTGTACCCTCTTGAACCACCCGTCGTTCCTGTTCCTTGCGAACATGCTCAACCACTTCTGGATTGTATGTAGTCTCCAGACATTCAGCCATTCTCCAAGGACTCACTCTTGTCCTATTTTCCTCTTTATTCCGCTTGAGTGAGGATAAATAGAAAATCCCAATGTTTATTCTCCCCTTTTCCTCTATTTCAAATTTTAATTTGTCTTCACTTGAGTTTCAATTCCTTTGAAAATGTCTTAAGACACCTGATAATGAAAATTTCATCAATTTCGTTGTAGAGTGATAAAACGACATAAATCAATTCAACTTTAGAAACGTTTTTCTATGAATATCTTCAAATCTCTGGTAGATAGAGAAATTTTTGATAAAACCTTTTTTGTAGAGAAAAAAAAGAGCTACAAAAAAGGTCTCCATAAAAATTTCTCCATCTCTCTTGAATTCAGAGATATTCCAAAAAAACTGATTTTCAAATTATCTTAACTCAAAAATTTGTTCAATAAATTCAAATTTTAATGAATAATTAATTCTAGAAAAATTACCCAACGATTGAAAATAGTTCCCTCAGCAATGATGGAACACACGCGACTGTCAATTCTCCGTCATGTTTAACTAAGTTTAATAAACAGAAGAAATAGAGGATTTGGTAGTCATTCGTGATGTCGCTTCACTCCGGAATACCGTTACACTGAAGGAATAGACCCTGAGGGGTTGTTTCAACCAAACTGTACCACTCATGTTGTGAAACCAGTACTCATACACGTCATATATGTATAAAGAGGTTGATTGTATATATTGTGACCTTCGAAGAGTCTCAGACATCACGCCAGAATCAATTCAGGTCGATTTTTCGTATTGATAGCACAGATCCATCAGCAATGAGACCCTCGGTTTGAATAAAATTTCGATAAATAAGAAGTAACGATGGAATCAGGGGGGGAACTGATAAAATCTTGAAATTTAATTTTTTAATATTTGCTAAAAGACAAGTAGGCCAAAGACTAGAAGTCGCTATCTCCATTAATTTTCGAGAAAATCAAGAAAAAATGGATTTTTCTTCTAAATCTTAAAAATTTTGACATCTCTTCTTGGCTGATCAAACATCAAAAAACGGATTTCCGGAATTGCGCGCGACTGCGCGATTATATAATTTTCCATGATTGAACCACGCATGCGCAGAACAACCGGCACATGTCAAGAGGAAATTTTTTTTTGCAATCGACGTCAGTAAAAAAAATATAAGATAATCATTCCAGTTGGCATTTGCGTGATACTCATGACGTGTATATTTTATACGATTTAACGAAATATCATAATGAGGGATTTTATAATTCTTTTTTTGGCGGTTATTGTCATTATTTCACAAAAACCTGAGGCCAAATTGAGTCTTGATACTGTTAGTGATAATGAGTTATTACAGTACATAAATAATGAGCAATTTGTTGTTGCATTATTCAGTAAGTACTCGAATTAAATTCCAAACATATGTTGATATTTTTTAATTCATAAAATGGCTTGAAAATTTGATCATTTTTCGGGGTTAATCAACATAACCTCAAAATATTTTGACATTTCTTCTATTTTTCCATTTATCTGGAAAACTGAAAGTTCTAAAGAAAAATGTTAGGGGACCTTTTTTGTAGCTAACAAAATTTCCTACAAAAAATGTCTATTGACATTTTGCTCTCATGTCACTCGTTATCGAGATAATTCGGCATTTAATTGGATGTATTTTCATTTTTTAGCCAACAAAGATTGCGAGGAGTGTGAAAAATATGAAACTGAACTTGTTAATCTGAGGGATGATCTTGTGGATAATTTATCAGCATGGGTCATTCAAGCTGAGCGAAGTCAATTATTAAAGTTGTACAGTCCCGGTAAAGAGCCAGCATTAGTCTTCTTCCGGAATGGAATTCCACTGCTTTATGATGGTAATTGAGACCTTTAAAATTCTTAAACTGAATGTGAAAATGATAGATTCTAATTTTTTTATATTTCTAATTGATAGGAAAATTAAATGACGAAGAAATACTTCAGACGTTCAGTGATAATAAAGAACCAATTGTTAAAGAATTGACTGATGAGACTTTCGAGCATTTAACACAGGCCAGTAGTGGAGCTACAACTGGAGATTGGTTCATCATGTTGTGAGTATAAATTTTATAATGAATATATAATCACAACTAATTATGAATTATTTGAAATAGTTATAGCAACGATTGCGTCGAATGTCAGCGAATGGGTGCAAGGTGGGAGGCAGTTGGTGCTAAATTAAAAAATAGAGTCAATATTGCGCGTGTTAATAAACACACAACTGGAGCATCTACAGCCAGACGTTTCAACGTTTTTGACGTACCAGAATTTATTCTGTAAGTGACAGAAATTATAGATTTTAGCAATTTAAATAATCAAATTTTTCAAATGGATAAAAAAAATTTTTGATGCTCATTTTTAGATTCCGTCAAGGAAAAATGTATCGTTATCAAATACCAAAATACGATGTTAATTCGTTTGTATTATTTGCAAAAGATTGGTATAAGAATGCACAATCTGAGAAGGTTCCAGTGCCCCAGAGTCCATTGTAAGTATTTTTAAAAAATAATTGCAAAGTGATTTAGATCTTTTTTTTGTAATTTACTTCTTAATCATAATGGTTTTTTTTGCTATTTTTTAGTGATGATCTCACTCAAATGATTGCCAATTATCTACGTGAAAATCTCTGGATAATGAAACTCGCCAGCATCATCATGGGTGTTGGAATAATTGTATCAGTTGCCTCAAAATTGAGGAAAAAGACTGAAACTCCAGAGAAGAAAAAGGAAAAGTAAAAATGATTGATTGAATAATGTATATATAAAATTTATGTTTTAATTTGTGAGAATTCCATTTTTACAATTTTGTATTCACTTGAAAATACATTCTTTCACGTCTTCAGCATTTTTTTGTGTTTAATTTATTTTTTAAATAAATAATCAATTGAATTTTGTTGAAATTATTTATTATAGACACAAAAGCAATTTGGAATGTATTCAAATAATTGGAGTTTGATAGACAATTACACATTTCAATTTACAAAAACATTTTGTGCAAGAACACTTAAGACAAATAATTCAATAGTGAAGTATAAAGTTTTTATAATTCAATTTTGGTTTTTTTGTTAATCGTCTTTTATCTCAGGAACGAGTGATTTTATGATAAAAAGTTAAGAGACCTTTTTTATAGATTATAAAATATTCAACAAAAAATGTCTCTTGATATTTTCCTCTACAATCACTGATTATCAAGATATAAACAATTTAATCTTTCAATTTTCTAAATTATGCAATTTCCTTAAAATATACCCCCAAAAAATACTCTAAACATCATCCACAGTAACATTAATTCTAAAAACAGTTGCAGAATTTTCCAAAGCCCCCCTTATATTCTCCTCAAATTTCTCCTGAATACCCGAAAACTCCATCATATTATTAGGTTTCGATTCAATCCAAAATTCATCAAATTCATAAAACAAATAGCTATAAAATTGATGAAAGGCACGAATACTAGGCAGACTCTTAACTGAATTAAATACATGAGTTTTAGCAGTACCATCCCTGAACAATCTAACTGCCATACTAGTTATATTAATCCCAACAATAGCAAAAGCATAACCATACTTGGGATGATTAGAGTGCATAAGTGCATGTTTAGCAGCTGTTGGATACTCTTCAGCAAAATAAACTAAATTTTCAAGTCCCAAAATTCCCATACCCCGAAAATCAGTCTTAGGATCATCACCCTGAAATCCAATATCCTGCCACTGTTTTGTTATTCTTGATTCAAGAATTTCATCAGGTTTCAATAAATTCCACAATTTTAATAGTAAAATTTCATGACACGAATTATCAGAGTCATAATTAATCTTTCTCATCTCTTCACACTCAACGACAAGCTGATGATAACCCCATATGAGCTCAACACACTTTCCAAATGACTTGGCAAAGTCTGGATGAGCGGTTGGATTAATTTTTTTAGTCAATAAAATTGTTCTAATAGCTTCTTCCAATATACCCCTCTCTGTTTTTGTTGTTATGCCACGTTTACTTGCAATTGCATCCAAATTTGTGACTAAAATTTTTATATCAGGATTACGTGATTGTCGTAAGGATCTCTCGACATTCAGTGCACGAGGAGCACCCGATGGCTCACCATAACAGATCCTTTGGAGTTCACACATTCCTGTTGTTTGATGGAGAAACCATTTTATCAAAGGTCTGAAGTAGACACAGATGAGGGAGATTATACAATTGATCATGATTGATTGATTAAAGTCACTGATTTTATCATGTCCAGGTGATGATGTCTCATGGATTTATACACTTGGCATTTCACTGGGCATTTTCACAATTTTTTGGGAATTTAGAGAACTTTTTTTTTAGGTTATGGAGTCATTTTTGGGGTTTTAAGGGGATCCTTCGGGGGGGATGATTCATTTTAAGGGGTTTAGGGGTTCAGAAGGGGGTGGAGTACACCTGAGTTAGAGTTTATCGATTTTTTTGGGTAATTGTTGAAAGTGTTGAGGGGACGTTGACCGGCAACGGAGGACAACACTGCGCAACACGAGGTTTCACACACTGTGATCAGGGGATACAGTTGCGCAGTGCGCAGCCTCTAGAGTTTAGCGGAGACATTTGAATTCAGAATGGTCAATTATAAAATTAATAATTTTCTGCAAATTGAGATTTTTTATTAATCTGAAAGTTTCAATTTTCTTGTTGTGATTTAATAATAAATAATTTTTTAAGATCAATAATAAAAAATTATTTTCTCATGTTTTTTTAAAATAAAAATAAAATAAAAAATAATCCTCAAATAATTAGGATTGTACGTAATCCTCCTTCATACCTCCAAAAATAATTCACATTTATCTGTAATTTATTGAGTCAAACCAGCCAGAAAATCTCTACATTATCGCGCATATATCCAATATCCCTTCAGTCAAACTCCCGCATAAACTATCGATATGTACTCCATTGTAAAGTTGACTATTCTCTCTCTGATGTTTAATCCTTGAAATAAAGGACATCAGGGCCTTTTATTCAATCGTAAATGTCTAAATACACGTGAGAATGGTTCATACGAGGGTTCATAGGCAAATAAATAGTCTCGATGTGTGCAATATTCTGAGGGTTGAGTGTTTTACCCAGTGGCATCAACCAAATCATCTTCAGTTGTTGGACACTCGTCGGATCGCTCGGACGATTTATCACATTTTCTTTAAATCTTTGTTTTTGGTTTTATTTTTTTATTCACACGACTGAAATATTTAATTCTCAGTTAAATAAATAATTCAGGAGAATTCAAAGGATGACACTTATTCATATATTCACTTTAATTTTTTTTACTTCAGGTGAGAAATTATTTCATTTATGAAATTTCAATAAATCACTTTTTATGTTTTTTTCTTTTTTAATGAGGATTATCTTGATAATGGAGGGTTTTAGGAGAAAATGTTTAGAAACCTTTTTTGTTGGAAATTTTGTCAGCTACAAAAAATGTCTTTTGACATTTTTTCCTAAAATGCATAGTTTTTGAAATAAATTGGTAATTAGTGAAAATGGCAGAATTGACTAATTAGAGTTTCACTGATTTTTTTTTAAATCGTGAGATGTTTATGATAAACACCCCCTCAGTCACCGAGTACATTTATTTTTGAACATATGAGACAATTTTGAGATTAGTTAATTGGTGCATTGAACACATTGGTGATGATACTAGTGCGACAGTGGCATTGCGATTGCTATTTTTGTCTGTTCTACGCCCTCGGGACTGTCAGTTGTGTGGGAATAATACAGTGCATCATCTAGTGATGAGAAAACTAGATTACGAGACTCAATGGGTCAAGTTTACATTGCACTCGGGCCAATAGTAGCTGAAAGCTAGACAAATCAACCGCAAATTCATATAATGCAACAAGTGGATTTTTCCCATTATCTTAAACCTGAATTATATCGTAAATAAACGATTCCATGAGAAATCGTCAAGATACCTTTTTTGTCGGAAATTTTCTCCTCTATAAAAAAGATCTTGCAAGTTTTTCTTCTTGAACCACTCCTTTTCGAGATTTATTCATATTTATAAAAAATGTCAAATTTTACTCTGAGTTTCAGAACTTTATCCCTAAAATATTCAATAAAATTGATTATTAAACACGAATTATTTTGTTATGAAGGGTAGACTAGCAAAAGAAAAAATTCAATGGTCATATTTGACTATAATTGCATGATTAATGAAGCCACTGAGGAAGAAATGAGTCATATGTGATAAAAGTAAGGAGGAAAATTTTTTTGCCGGTGGTTTTGCTTAATTATAATTGAATATTTTTTTTTTTTAAGGTGTTCAAGTGAGTTTTCAGAGTGGAGAATCGTCATGGGCATATACTGGTGAAAATGGTAAAGAAATAATTATTTTTATAATCATGAAAAAAAAATTTCTTTCAATTAAAAAAAATTTTTTTAATTGAAAAAAAAAAAAAAATTTAAAAAATTAGAACAACCTCGATATGTTTGTGGATGAATTTAGCACATGGCTGGCGTTAGATCGATCAGAGAGCTTAGAATTTAATATTGCAAGAGGGAGAGAGGGTAGAGGGCTTTTGAATCGTATCGCTCTACCGCAACGGTCCACCTAACTGATTGAGGAAATGATGCGCTATAGTACAGATTGGATAATTGCCAATTTACGAATATCCTTAGTTGTTTGATGCCGTTCCGTTACTATAGAATTAATTATTTGAATATAAAAATTGCTTAATTTTTATTTATCAATAATTGATTAATTAAAAAATTTATTTCTTATTTTATTATTTAGAAAATTTTTATATTCATTTGCAATATTGAGGGGTAGTGGGGCAAAACGGGTCATTTTAAATAATTCATAACTCGTGAAAATTCAGTATTTAAGTAGAAAAGGCCGTTTAACTCAGACTTGATTTTTATTTTTCTCTCATACCCAATTAATTATTGATTTTAGGACCTGATAATTGGGAAAATACCTGTAAATCTGGTAAATATCAATCCCCAATTGACATCGTACCTGAAAATACAATTAAAGATGATCTGGGATCTCTCAAATTCACGCGATATGATTTTGCCTTTGAGGGAAAACTATTGAATAATGGGCATACTGGTGAGTATCAAAGATATTCAATATTTATCCAGTTAAAAAGTTTGGAATAAATATTGATTATTTTTAGTGAAAATAACACTGTCAGGAGTGCCTCTGTTCCTCAGCGGTGGAGGTTTAACCTCGACATATCAATTTGAACAGATGCATTTCCACTGGGCTGCTGAGCACACCATTGACGGCCAGCGAGACGCCCTTGAGCTTCATCTTGTACATTTTGAGAAGAAATATGGAAATGTCTCCAATGCTGTGCTGTATGAGAATGGCATCGCTGTTATTGCTGTTTTATTCAAGGTAATTACCTCTTTTTTTTCAGTTTTTGGGGAATATCTTGGAATCTAGTGGGGATAGGACAATTCTTGATAGACATTTCTTGTAGATAAAAATGTGATCTACAAAAAAGGTTCTCTTCAAAAATTTGCCATCTGCAATAGATTAAAAGATAATCATCAAAAACTAAAATTCAAGTCAATTTTTCCACTTTCATCAATCTAATGATAATAATTGTGAATACTTGACAGTTGAGTGATGAAGACAATAAAGACCTAGATTCAATAATTCAAGCAACAGAGATGGTGGGCAGCCACTGGGTAGGACCGAGTAGAGCAAATATTCAACGAAAAATAATTCCTCAATTATTGTTACCGAAGGATAGAACATCTTTTTACCGATACGAGGGCTCACTGACAACACCGGGATGTCAAGAGTCTGTTATTTGGTTCATTCTCACTGAAAAATTGACAATATCACAGGACCAGGTGAATGAACATGAATATCTTTAATAAATCCATTAAAATTCTTGAGATAATTCAAATTTATCAGATTTGAAAACCTTTTTTACTCAATATCTCTGAATCTAATGGACATACCAAAATATTCATAGAAATCTTTTTTGTAGATAAAAATAAGAGCTACAAAAAAGGTCTTATCAAAATTTTCAAAATTTCCCCTAGATTCCTAGATATTTCCAAAAAAATCAAGAAAAAATTTCTATTTCTTTCAGTTATCAGTGTTCCAGAGATTAGAAACATCCCTAGGTCCCCTAGAATTCAACTACCGACCAATTCAACCAATGAACAATCGAAAAGTCTATCATCATCTATTGGGATACACCTCAAACTCCATAAGACTCAATAGCAATTTAATGGCCATTTCAGTATTCTCATTAATATCATTTTTATCACAATCGAATAATTTTTTTTAGTAGCTGACGAGCTTCATTTCCCACCCCCACCAATATCTAGTCGCTAATTATGATAAATATACCGAAGAAAAACTTTCTGAAATGAACCAGAGGATTCATGCCCTTGAAATATTTTACAATGTGAGTTTAATTATTATTTTTTTTTTTTATTGATCATAAATTTATAAAACCCTTTTATTTTTTCACACATCAATTTCCCATTTATATCAATAAAGGAAATACTAAAAAAATATTGTACATATTAGTTTTTATTTTAATGAGAAAGGTCAATTTATCCATGACAATACTTTTATACGTAAACACGAAACATGTTGCATAAAAGATATGATAAGAAAAATGAGCAAGTCCGACTAGTTTAGCGAAACACATCAGTTAGTGACATGTTAAAATGGAAAACTTTTATAAACTTTTTGGCATCTTGGTGCTCAGTGTATTAAATTGTTCAGCGGAAGACAACCAAGTTGTTTCGCTAGCTGACGCTAACGATTTTTGTCGTGAGGAAAGTGAGTAAATATTTAATCATCCTAATGGCAAAAAGACATGATTATTTAATTAAATTTAATTTACAGTGGATTACCGTGATCAATGTTTCGCGAAATGTAGACTCGAAAAGGCGGGATGGGTATAAGTCATGTTTCATAAAATTGTAATTCAATAAATTCATCAAGTATATCAGAATATATCGATGACATTAATATTTCTACAGTTGGATGATTTCGGTTACATTTCAAAAGAAAAAATGATGCACCACACGGAGATTGAAATAGGAGACCAAGATGAGGTGCTTGCCTATATGAATGGGTAAGGCCTGCTTCAAACCGGGTAATTTTATAAAAAAAATCTTTTTCTTTTATAATCCAATGAAGAAATAATGCATAACTGTTTTTTCTAGCTGATGGTAATGAGGATCCATGTGAGGCATCCACTAGATTCACAGAATGTGTTGCTGAAATTATAGGTGCGGAATTTGAGGTTGAAATGTCTTGAAGTAAGAAGAAAGTATGAATATGTCAAGGAAAAATAATATTGTAAATTCGATGTAAATGGGATTCATTCAATAAAAACTTTCTCAAATGCATGATTATATCTGAAATATTACAGTGTGAGTTTGATAAAAAAAAAATTCTGTATGTTGTTTAAAAATATACATTTTCCCGCCTCTTTAATCTCGCTTTTCTTCTTTTACACCTTGATGTAGAAATTTTATCAGTACTGCGATGATGACAATCGTTTGTAACAAATTCTAGTGTTAAAATTCGTTGTTGAATTGACGTTTTTCTGTTATTAGAGTTGTTTATACTCTGTACACGAACACTGTAGGTACAGTTTCTATCGAGGCCTTTTATATCGTACCTGGTCTTCTACAATGATGAGACAAAATGGATCATCATAAATTTTAACAATTGAATTATGTCGTTAATGAAAGATTTTAGGGAGTAATGTCAAGAGACCTTTTTTGTAAAAAAAAATTTTAATCTACAAAAAAGGTCCTTTAACATTTTCCCCTAAAATCACTCATTTCCGAGTTAAATGAATAATTCAAAAAGATGATTACCTGTATAATTTCGAAATTTCGATTTCGACGATTGAAATTCGATTTCTTCAATAACTGACAGCTCTCCTCCGTCCAACTGACGTTATAATTCGATGCCTCAGTATCCAAGGGCCAGACTAATCGTGCCTCGATGTCATTAGCACACTGACAGATCAATCGGCGAATGCGCAAGTCTACATGATGCCTCTCACATTTACCATTTCGTCCCTCTGTTTTGGCTGCAATAAAAGAAAAGTCTGTCAGCGATGAATGCAGATGAATTGATCCAGTGAAGTGTTTCAGGTGTCATCAGTGTTTATGGAATCTTTTTTCATGGTTTTGTTCTTACCTATGGGGCACATCCCTACCGTATTTCTCGTAATCCGTGCTGTTGAAGACAATCGATGCCTTACGGGATGCCAGTCGACGATCTCCATACATAGATATTGCTTGCACTTGTAGGAAATATTGAAAACCAATCTCCAAATTTTTTATTTCATAACAATTTTTCTCCTAAAGTATAGAGACAGAGTTTTATTAATTAACTCGGTAATGAGTGATTTAAGGAGAAAATGTCAAGAAACCTTTTTTGTAGCTGACAAAATTTCCGATAAAAAATGTTTTATGACATTTTTCTCTAAATTCACTGATTGACGAGATAATTCAATATTTACAAGATGTAATAGAATTACTCGCAAAATTATTGAAAAAAAAAATAAAAATAATAATTGTTAAACCTTGGGTACACTCTGATGATGAACAAGAATTGAGTCATTAGGTGGTCCACGTATCAAACGACTCCAGAAGAGCTTGTAAAACATGATTGGAACATCGGAGGTTGGTTGCTTCCATCGCAGAAGAATTCTCAAGTTTCCATTCGATGGTTGAACACGTGCACCACTCAGCGATAATTTTCGTGGCTCTCGTGGATTTTTCGGGGCTGATGAACACGAGAAATCAATTAAAATTTTGTTTACCGATCTTTAAAATGTCTTCAAACGCTTCAAAATGGAAAATTAAATAGAAAAAATTTAATTGAATAAATTACCAGCAGTTTTAAAGGCAACAGATGGCTGTGAATATCCTCTAGATCCATTCTCATTAACAGCAGCCACTCTAAATTGATACCAGTGACCAGTTTTAAGTCCAGTACGAATAGATGCATATGGTTTACTGGAAATATGACGCACTGACCACGAACTCAGTCGTGATTCCAAGTAACGTGGCCCAAGTACGTGACGTTCTTCAACAAGATATCTGATACTCGATTGTTCATCGTTTACTAAATCTTGACTAAATTTTGCCAATTTTACACTTCTCTTGTTACTTCTCCAGTTCAGAGTAATCATGGTACTCTTTTCTCGACGAATCTCTATATTTTCTGGAATATCCGGAATATCTGGAGCAAAATGGAAACAAATTAGTTAATTCAATTTTATAATTATGCATTTATCTCCGAAACAACTGATCCTACAAAAAATATCAAGAGACCTTTTTTGTAGCCAATAAAATTTCCCACAAAAAATGTCTTGTGATATTTTCCTCTAAAACCACTCATTATCGAGATAATTCATTATTCAAAACCTCATACAATTTGATTATACTAAAAAATCACTCAATTACGAAAAAAAAAAATCTCACCATCGCGTTCATCCAATCCCGTGGGCATCATACAAGTGACACCACAATCATTAGTACAACACCTCGAAAAATCGGGACACTGGGAGTCATTAGAACACGCAACAAGACAAGCAGCTTCAAAAGGAGACATTGAATTTTCCTCAGGACAATTTCCAGGTTTTGTGTAATTCTGAATTAAACAATTCCTCATGCACTAAAAAAATGACAAAAAAAAAAATTAAATTATACCAGTTAACAGGGCAATGCACCCTGACTATCGCTTCCTGCTTCAAGCCTCTAGGGATTTAACTATCCCACTCCATCAAATCTTTTAACCGTGAACTTTTCAACAGAAATCGCAATGGGAAGCGCATAAATTGCCCTCGTCAGAGCCTAAGAAACAGGTTCGCTTGCTTATTGGCCTACTTTTTATTGTGCGACTGCCTCGGCTAAAGAAGCCTGGAACACACAAGAGGCACGATGTACGACTCATGATCCTCATCTCATTTTTTTTTCAACTTTTTTTTTTTTTTTCTTTGCTACATCCTATGGGCGCCTCCCTTTCCTTGTTTTACAATTCACGCGTGAAAACCTGTTTTTCGATAATGCTAAGGGAGCGATTATCCTTTTTTTATTTCGTTGAAATAATTTTTTTTGGGGGGCGATAAATAATAAATTTTTTTTTAAACTTTTTTTTTTTTAATTTTAAAATCAATTAAGTAATTAATCGGGGCAAAATGGGTAATTTTTGAATTATTAATTACTGAATAATTAGATCATTATTAATTATTAAAAATGACCCGTTTTGCCCCATGATGTATAATTAATAAAAATTGAAAAAAAAATTATTTTTAATTTTATTTTTTAAAAAAATTATATTTACCTCATCAATCGATGAATATCCATTGCATTTAGCATCACATCTAGCGACATTAATTGGATCATAATCATCGATGTACCTCTCCCATGATCCAACACAGCTGGGAATAATGATCCACCATATCCACCATTCTGATCAATAAATTGATGTTAAAAATTGAAAAAAAAAAAAAAAAATTTATTTCAATGAAAATTAATTTTTATCAAATAAAATACGTACTCTTAATTTTTTCGATTATCATCGGAGGATAAAATTTATATTAATAATTATTTTTAAAATTGTACAAGAACGTGAGGATTCGCGTGGTCAGGCTGGCGCCTATCGACTCGATGCGTTCAAAACTGGCGATCGAGTTGACTTTTCTGACCGCTCGATCCTTTGCCCTCTCCTACTCACCAACGGACCCGGACGGCCCCGAACTGCCCACACCATCATCTTTACCACCACCCACCGACCCCGTAACCAATTAAATCTTTTCAACAGAATTTAATTTTTGCAATTTTTTTTTTAAATCCAAAATGTAAGTTTTTTTTATTATTCAAGAACTTGAGGAGATGAAAATGTTTAGTTGAATTCATCAAATAGACCGAGAAATTTCACGTGAAATTAAAAAAAAAAAATGACCCATTTTACTCCAGTATTTTTCGAGAGATCAATTTTTTTCAATTTGATCGAATAAAAAGTGTTTTTATCTGAATTTCGAAAAAAAGGGGGAGAAAACGGGTCCCTTATCTCGAGAACGATGTGTTCTAGAAGAAAATGTCAAAAGACCTTTTTTGTAGCTCTTGAAATCCCCTACAAAAAAGATCTTATGACATTTTCATCCAAAATCACTCGTTAACGAGATAATTCAATATTAAACAAGACCTGAAAAATCGATTTGCGAAAATTGATTAAATTTTTTTAATTAAACAATTTTTTGATGAGATTTTTCAAATCGCTCCAGTGGTCCACATGGTGTATAAATATGTTTTACAATTTCACATAAATATCTTGATTTTTGAACCTATATTTTATGACTTTCTCGTGGCCAGACACCAGAGACTGTTAAATCACTAACTTTACAACCCGATCGTTTAGCCATCGGCTTCGGATCGGTCTCTTTTTGACTACCTCGAACCACTAATTAACAACCGTCACTGGTTCTCAATTATTAATCATAAATAAAAAGTGAATTTACTTTTATTTTTTAATTTTTATGAACAATTTTGAATAATCGTAATAAATTGAATTCAAAGTTTTGGTTAATTAGTCATTTATCTCCGTAATGAATCATTTTACGGAAAAATGTCAAAAGACATTTTTTGTAGCTGATAAAATTTTCAACAAAAATTGTCTTCTGATATTTTCTTCTAACATCATTCGTTAACGAGATAATTCGATATTTAATGAGATGTTATCCTTAATAAGGAGTGAATTATCAGTGAAATCGTGGCATTGAACCCAAATATACGTTCATACTGTTCACGGGTTCTTTTGTTTAGCGTACGCACTATAACTGGCCATGAATCAGTGCTTTAACCCGAACAAACATGCCTGCTTTACTGGGTATCGAACAGTGTAATGTGAGATTCTTAGTTTCTACTCCAATTTCACGTCATTTTGTATATATATCATTCATAATTCCATATTAAATTGCAATGACCATTCTCATCAATTACATTAAAATTTACACGCCTCCATATGAAAAAAGTTTACATGGATAAATAATAAAAAATTGGGATGAACAAAAAAAAAATCAGTGATGAAATAAAAGTCAAAAATTTGAAAATTTTCGTGAAGATTATTTTGCAAATATCTCGAAAATGGTGGGGTTTACAAGAAATTGTCAATTTACCTTTTTTGTAGCTCTTGAAATTCTCTACAAAAAATGTCTTATGACAAATTTTCATAAACCTCGTAATTCCAAAGATATTTACAAAATAATCCGAACATAATTTTTCACTCATCTCAATTCATGATGACTCTATGACTAAAAAAATCATTTTATGGGTTTAAAATCACATGAAACCGGATTTTAATAAATTTTTTTTTATTAATTCTATACAATTCAATTATTCTCATGATGATAAAAAAAATTATGAATTATTTATTGATTAAAGTATAAAATAATTAATAAACAAAAATGTCATAAATTGAATTGTTATCCATCACAATTCCGTTCGCCCCTCCCTCCTCTCCCCGTATTTTTTTGACTCTCGTAAATGGGCCCGATGATCAGCCAATAGACAGCAAGTGACAAAATGATTAAACAGGTAATGGTAAGGGCTATGGGTTTAGCTCTCGGTCTCCAACACCCAGAGCCATCATTATCCACTGTTTCATGACGATGGGCATAAGCTTGGAGTGTCACATCAGCAATTCCTGCATCATTATTCACAATCCGAGATTACATTTTGCAACATATCAATTTTTTTCTCAATTGTTTACTTTTTATAAATATAAATAATAGAAAATTTACAATTATTTCATGAAAAGTAGATTTTCTAATTTTTTATAACCGATTTTTGAAATGTCTTCTGACGCTCCAAAATGGAGAATTAAGTTGAGACCTTAAAAAGTTTAAATAATAGAATTAAAAAAAAAAAACTCACCGGCACTTCTCCAGCGATTATCCATGATTTCCAGAGAATTCGTTCACCCAGAATTTCTAAAATGTTTATTGATTCATTTCAACAGAGTGAGATTCACCATCGAACAGCAAACTTTCGACTGCCAGAAGCCCGAGTCAATCCGCAGTCCTGCCCTTATGATGCCAATATCTACATTGAGAGTACATGTATGTTTCAAGTACATATCTGTTTTTAAACCACTAGATATGAATATTATTATTTTTATTATCGAAATGTTCCACTCAAAAAACTATTCAAGATTATTTTTATTATTAAAATTATTTTTTTTTTTATTTATAAATAGACTGATGGAATTATTTAATGTCTCAAGACTCAATTTTAATCATTAAAAAATTTATTTTTTAAATAATTTATTAATTTTCTTCATTCAAATTGAAATGAAAAAAAAAATCGAAAATAATGCATTTTTTTAAATATCAATAAACATTGATTTATCTCAATATTGAGTGATTTTAAACAAAAATACCAAAAGACCTTTTTTGTAGCCCAGAAAATTTTCTACAAAAAATGTCTTTTGACATTTCTCTCTAAATCAACTCGATATCGATATAAAACGATATTTATAGATATGTAAAAATGTGAAATCAAAAGAATAAATTATTTTCAATAATTCTTCTCAATGTTGTCTTAGGTGTACTTCCCAGGGGCTAAAAAACATTCTCTCCGTCTGAATGACACCGATGACAGAATAATAGACATTATCCCCTTCAAATTCAAAATTTACGACCAACAATTGTTAAAAATATTGTGTTGACACGGATTTTTTTTTTTAAATGCCTTCCTTCCATCGTCTTTCTGTGGGATTCAGTGGTGACGAAAATTCTTCAGACCGCCCACTGTTTGCCAGTGACAACTCTCTGGTTTATACTGACAGCCAGTTGGACATCTGGGATGAGGGTCTTTCATTGTGATTGGTCGGTTGATTTTTCATCCTCAGTATCAAAGTGATAAAAATTATGTCCCCACCTACGTTTTGTGGTATACGACAAATGCACTCCTACGCAACCATATAATTTTTATTCTTGATACTGTGTCTTAGTCTTTAGTGAGGACTGGTTGTGTTTAGGAGACAAATATACAATTCTATTATTTTTAATTTAAAATAATTAATCATCAGAGATGAAATTATTAAATTGAGTGAATTTTTATAAAATCTCGAGATGAATTCTACAGATAAAAAATTACTTTTTGTATTACCACCCACTCCACCCACCCCTCAGAGCCCAATTAATCAACACAATGTTGATACTGAAAGATTTATGAATTATTATTCAAGTGGTAATGAATTTATCAATCACGAGGATAATTTAATTGTTTATAAAAATCAACAATTGAGGTGAGATATTGAATAATAATAATTATTGGTAATTTATTTTGTTGAATTATAATTTTTAATCAGATGGCAATATCAATCTATTGAGACTTCTCACCACAATTTCCAAGAAATAACTTCAACTTACTGTCAATATCCAACGAGTGTCATATGTGGTGTACAAAACTGGGAAATGCCTTATCAAGAGTCTACAACACCATTGGTAAACGGTACAGTGATTCCCATGGATTACGATCAGTCTCAACATTCCACGGATATCCATACCGAATATGGCAAGTTGTTTATGTACAATTTTATTACTTTATTTATTTATATTCAGTGTATAATAGGCAATTAATGTGGCATTTATCTCAATACTTTATCACTTTAGTATCCATTTAGTAGGGTATTTAATGGCTTTAATGTCGCCTCCAATGTGACTATAATCTACCTATGCCAGTCTAAACATTTATGTTATTGCATTGAAGATTTCATTGCTTTATTTGAAATTTTTTTGCAATATTTTTTTTTTTTCTTTCATTAAAAATCGTCAGGAAATATTTTAAAAATCGGTTAAAAATTATTAAATAATAATAATGAATATATTTTTGTCATAAATTATTTTCCTGGAATGAAATTGTCATGGGATGAATTGACCGGATGCCCTTCTTCGAGACATGATGATGAATTATAGAGACTTGTTTACTTCATGTCTCAAGTACCAACGGTCACTCACTTTTTCTTATGATTCAACAACTTTCCTTCCGGGGTATATTCCCAAGAGTCAGATAAATCATAGCGGTCCAGAGAAATAATTTTTTTTCACCGACACGAACGTAAATTTAATGAGTTTGAAAATCTATAGAATTAAAAATTCATCAAAAATTGAATAATATTCCATTTTAAATTGATTGAGCAGTCGCATGGGATGATGTCTGAAATGAGTTTTACACCCGCTAAAAGAATATTTTTTTTTTCATGACACAATGACGTCATTTGGTCTATGCCGCTGTCGTTAGGCGGCTCTTCTGGAGATCTAGATCTCGGTTGAAGAGCGAATGAGAGTTGCTGATTTTTTTCAGGAAATATTGTATTTTTTCGTGTTTTTAGACGTGAGAACGAGTTTTAAGAAGATTAATCATGAGGCGAAACCAAGGAAGGAGAGGACGGCCTTCACGAAACAACAGGTTCGTCAGTTAGAGTATGAGTTTGGACATAGTAATTATCTAACAAGATTGCGAAGATATGAAATTGCAGTGGCTCTTGATTTGAGTGAGAGACAGGTAATAATAATTCATTGAATCATGTCTATTGAGGCTTCTTCGAGTCTCAATTATCATTAAATTCATCATTTTTAAGGTAAAAGTCTGGTTTCAAAATCGCAGAATGAAATGGAAGAGGACAAAAAATGTAGGAGACAATAAATCTGTTAAAATGTCGTCAATAATCGAGACAAATTGAGGACAATACCAGAGATATTTTATTATTTTAAAAAATGTAAAAATTTTAGTCTCAAATGCCAAATAATATAATAAAGTTTATAAATATGTATTTATATTTCTACATTTCCCAGTTTCATCTTGAAATCAATACCCTCATTCTTCAATAATTGCGATAATTTTGAGAGTTTTTTAACTGATTTTTTGACGAATGTTTTGTGGTCAGTATTTGGTTTTGATCCATTTATTACACGAATTGCTTTCATTCTTCTTTTTAATTTTGGATGGCCACCAATTTTCCAGTTTGTACCCTTGAAATAGTGGTCGTGCTGCTTTTCTGGTGGTATATACTCAGCTGAAATAATAAATTAATTTGATAAAAGAATTTGATTGATAAAATTTCATTTAGTGATGATATAATTGAACAATTTACCTTTCACGAGTCTTCCACTCATCAAATAATTATTCATAGACTCTGCAGCTATTTTAGCAACTTCTGGGTGGAGAAATTCAACATAACCATACCCTTTACTACGTCCAGTCTGTCAAAAATTTTAAAAAATTAATTGATAATTTTCAAATTAGTGAATTCAGGAATGTCTTGCAGTTTTTCGTGGATATCTTTGAATCTAAGAGAGATAGCGAAATTTTTGAAAAGACCTTTTTTGTAGCTCTCATTTTTTTCTACAAAAAAAGTCCCTATGAAAATCTTGCTATCTCCCTTAGATTCAGAGATATTCATCAAGAACAAATCCTCAAGTTGAGATTATTCTTTATTTTTCATGACTTTACTCCAAAATTAATTAAAAACGGAATAAAATAGACTGTTTTAATGAATTTAATGAATAAACTTACAATTTTTGAACGAGACACACGAACACGTGTGACTTTTCCAAATTGTGAAAAATATCCTTTCATCTGTTCTTCATAAAATCCATGTGGAATATGTCCAATGTAAACGAGCCCTCTCCCTGATTCTGTCACCAGAGATTCTCTCTTCAACAGAGGTTTTTTAATTTGTTTCTTTCCCTTATCTCCATCGACTTTGATAAAATCTTGTGATTGTTTTTTCTCCTTTTTCACTAGTCTCTTCAGTACTGGCTTTGTTTCCTTCTTCACAGTAGATTTTACTTTCTTCTTTGTATCCTTTTGAAATAATAAAAAATTATTCCAATGAATTATCAATGATTTTTATTTATAAAAAAAACGAGAATGATAGGTTATGTGAACACGTGATGGTTAATGCTCACCTTCAATATTTCCTTCACATTCTTCACAGCTTTTTTCAGCGATGATTCTCCAGTTTTAGATTCTTTCTTCACTAAGAGAGGTTTTCTTTGCTGACGATCTTTTTTAGTCTTCATTATTAATTATTATCAATTAATTTATCCTTCAGAACGTAATAAAGTAGAGGGAGCAAAGTTCGTCCTGGCGTTCATTGACGCATGCGCAATCATAATGACATCTTGTGTCGGTAATGTCTCTAGTGTAGGTTATATTGACTTCTAATGATAAAAATGGAAGTATTATGTTCATTTCTCACTGGATAAATCGTGTTAATCAATCTGTTGTTAACATCAGTGGATAACAACGTGTAATTATGCTCCAATTGTTGATAAATGAGCCAATTATAGCCTCTCATAACCCCAAAAATTGCCGGGTGTCTCCAGTAACGTTCAAAACAACTGAAACAAAACAATTAAATGATAATAATTGAAAACCATTATTTTAAATTAATAAAAGTGATAACAAGTGAAATAAGTCTTTAATCAGTTAGTAATTGTTTGATTAATTAAATTGGGAAGGGAATAAAAGGATTTTTTCACTTTTAATAATGTCTGGAATTGTTCAATATGTGATTGTTCGAGGTGATTTAATAAAAACAATGCAGTGGCCAGTTGGTGCTGTCATAGCTCAGGCATGTCACGCATGTACAGCTGTTATTCATCTATTTTATAATGATGAAAATACTCAGGCTTATTTATCGGATTTGGATAATATGCATAAAGTGGTTTTAGAGGTAATAATTAATCAATAAACTCTATATTAATCATGAAAAGTAAAAAATGTGTTATCTCGAAAACAAATGAATTGGTGGCAAAATGTGTAGATACCTTTTTTGTAGCTCTCATTTTTCTATACAAAAAAGGTCTCTATGAAAATTTATCTAACTTCATTGATTTCAAAGAAATTCATAAAAAACATAAAAAAAATTTGTTGCAGGCTCCAGATGATAAAAGTCTTCAAGACCTCCACTCAAAACTAGAAGAATCCAAAGTAGATCATAAATTGTGGATTGAACAGCCTGAAAACATTCCCACATGTTTAGTTGTTAAACCCTACCCCAAAGAGGTAATTCAAAAATATTTTAAGAAGTTGAAATTGTTCAAAAATTGAATAATTCCACAATTTAATTAAATCAAAATTTAAAGGGTAATAATTAATAAATTATCCCTCAAGTTGATATTTAATAGAGATTCATTATATTTAATACATAAATAATATTAAAAATTATCCATCATCAGTTGATAAACAATAATAAAATACTAATTAATAAAAATAATATTATCGACGTAAATTATAAAATTACTGAAATATCCAAAATGATAAATTTCATCGTTGTGTTCTTCATCAAATTATAAACGTTATATAAATATTTTTATATATTATTTACATAAACACAAATCCACTATTGACGCACTCACACTTATCTCGGTAATTGGCACTTGTAAGTACATTTATTTACAACACTTACTGGACAAGAACCATTTATTGTTCACTCGTTAAAAAAAACATCATTTTCACACGTTTCAATTTATTATTATTATTTATTTTTGTCTCATTACGGCACAATGATTATAACACCCGTTTTCTGGATGAAGAAGGAGAGGGGATGATTGGAGTTATGCTGTAGATGAATGGAAAGATTGTTTGATTGACATCAATTGGCTCGTGATGAACGCATTACTGACACTCCCTCGTTATTATTCAACTGCTGCTCCTCCTCCTCTTCGAGTAACCACTCGCGTAATATTCTCGACTGAAATGTCATATTAATAATTAATTAATCATAATTATCAGCGAAGGGATAAAATATATATATTTTTTTCTGTATAATTGTATCTAGTCATTATATTTAGCTTTCCCTCATGAATCTAGAAGAATTCCAATTAAATTCACTCACAACATGCAGATTAATTCATCTCTACTATTAAAAAAACACTATAAAACAAGCCAAAATTACCGAGTTGATGAGTTAGTCCAGTATAAAAAAACAATAAAAGCATCAGTAGTGGTAGTACTTCAAGTTAAATCATCTCTATTTAAAAAAAAATTGCAGAATAAGATAAAATTCCCATGTGCTTCCGATAAAGATCAATGTAGAAAATTCTTTAAAACGGGTGTACATCTGGTGATGGTTATTTTTCAGCCATATTGCCACTGGGATCCGTGTATTCCTCGTCATACTCCTCCTCCTGCTCCTGCTCCTGCTCCTCGTAATCTGTTTCAGCTGGCTCTGGTCCCTCATTCGATGGATTTGGAGTGCTCATTACGTCCTGTTAACCAAATACCCAAATTTTCCCCAAAAAAAAGCCACAAGAATACCACAAATATATATATCAAAAGCATTAAGCCACTTTTCAACTCAATTAGTCCAATCAAACATTAAAAAAAAAGCCCCTTTCAATTTAAATATAATGTACCTGTGATGTTCGCCAACCACATCCAGCAAGTGGTAAACCATCAGCACCCAGTGGGCACGGTGCATCAAGTCCAGGCACCCCTTGATCACCTTTACTCCCTTTATCACCCTTTCTACCTTTTTTACCTGGCAGTCCCTGTAATATTAAAAAAAAAAAAACCCCAATAAAATTACAAAAATAAAGCTATCACTTCATAAAGATATTTTATTCTTTTTTATATAAAAAAAAAAAAAGCAGAACAAAAATGAAATTATTTTTATCCTCCCGTGCAATAAGGCCAAGCAATGAAATAGTGAAAGAAAAAAATAAATAAATAAATAAAAATACATTGTGATGATAAAAATCAATTTAAAGTGCATTGCGCTCTCGTCTCGTCGTGAGCCTAAATAACAATATTTCATTGACTCAGTGAAAGGGATGAGTCTGGGATATTTTTGTCAGGTTTTTTTTTTTTTTTTTAAATTTAATTTCATTTTCTCGTTAATTAAAGCAGTGGTTTTTGCACGAAAGGTTTCACCCTTTGGCAAAGGTCCACTGGTTTATGGTAAGGGATGGTGGAGGGGTATAATAGGAGGGTATTTTTGGGGGTATAACGGATAAGGGTTGCGACCCTCTCATTGTTCTGGTCAAATGCTCGTGGCAGGGATCCATTTTTTTTTTTTCTTTATCAAATGCTTTTCAACAAAAACGCGAGTTAAAAATCAATTACTATAATAAAATTTAAAATTACAATGAAATTAAACTGAAGATAATTAATAATAAATAATTATCTTGTAATTTCAAAAAACTAATTTAACAAAATTAATAATGAATATTGGGGGGGATAATTTGAGGGATTAAAATGATGAAAATTTGGTGTGTTTAGTGTACTCACGATTTCGCCTTGGGCACCTTTGTCACCTTTCGAGCCCTGTAATACGGTCACATTGCAGGAGTGATTAATCACCAAGGAAGTGTGAAATTGTTGGAATGGAGGAGGTCCCGGATATCCGGTACAATATTTTAGGGGTTGAAATTGTATAAGGATAGTGAAAATAATTGTACATAGAAGACAAACGGGAATTGGAGTAGTGAAGAGAATGGAGATGGGTTTTTGGGGATGGATTGGGATGAGTTAATGTAGAAGTTAAGGGGAATAAACAGTTAGTGAGCAGACAAGCGAGAGTTAGTGAAACTCATGGTAATGACTAGAAGAGACTTAATGTTTTATTAAGGAGGGGGATGGGGGGGGGGGTTTGTTATTTAATTGGTGTGATAACGATACCTGTGTACCAGGAATTCCATCAGTACCCTGTGGGATTAAATGAGAATTTGATTAATATGCTAGGGTACAACTGCGAGCATATGAGGGAGAGAGAAGAATTTTTTTTCAGTTAAAGGACTTACCGGCAGTCCTGGATCTCCTCTCTCGCCTTTAGTCCCTGGTTCACCTTGTGCTCCCTGATGAAAAATAAAATTACTTCTTACAGGATTTATTTAAAAAAATATTATTCATCTCATTCGATTTTTAATATTTATTAAACTCACCTTCATGCCATCTAAACCTGGTGATCCCTGAAAGTAGTTGAAGAAGTGGAAGTAGGCAGGTTTATATAAAAATAAAGTTTATGATAAATATGATGTTTTAAATAAAAATAAATAAATTATAAATAAAGGGGTAAAAATAACGACCGACGAGCGCACACTATGCACAGCTGACGCGCAATATGATAGAGTGAAATGATGCTGCATTATGGCCTCATCATCAGTATCCCCTTTGTTCCATAATTACGTCATTAATATTCGATTTTTTTTTTTTTTCAATTTTATATTCAGGAACAAAAATTCACCGATAATTAGGCACCAGTGGAGAGACAAAATTCGTATGCCTTATGCACTTGTTAATAATAAGAATTATCAATGTTAATTTCATCTTTTGCGTGAATTTTTTTTTTTCTCTCAATTGGGAAGAAAAAATCAAACAAAATGCAGATAGGAATGAATAAATTTAAGTGCTCAGGAATAAAAAGAGGACATATTTAGGGAATATTTTCATGGTTTAGTAGTAAGCAAATTGGCAACAGGCACATGCACATTCTGTTTATTAATCAGGACATTATGAAACAAATTCATCAAATATTCAAATGGTTTTTTTTTTTCTTTTCGTTTTTGTTAGTAAATTTTTTCATAATGTGACAATAATTATCATCATTCTCCCATTTTCTCTCGCATTTAATGGAATGTCATCGTCGATTAACAAATGTTTACGCTTAATATTTAATGTTCAATAGTGACATCAGAGACTCCTCCATTTAACTTTTTTTTTTTCCATGAAATTTAACATCAAGTTTTTCAAACAATTTTTCCACATTTTTTTTTTTTACATTCTGAGTAAATTAATTTTGAGTATTCTCTCCATGTTTGTGTATTACACTGTATTTAAGTATGTGTGCGTGTTTGATGTATTAATATTTTTTTTTTTTAATTTTTTGGAAACAATGTTTTTCTGCCAAAAAATCTTAACACTAAAACGCTTTCTCTGTCTATTTCTTTCTATATATAAAATTACAACTAACATAATTGCAATCAGAGTCACTTGTACACTTGATAATTCATAATTTTAGCCTCACCGAGTACGCCAGCGTAAGTCTCTTTGTTCATTAATATCATAATAATTACAATTACAGTTTTAAAAAAAAATGACAAAATAATTTGGAGAAAAATTGAGAGGCAAATGATAGATCTCGTTGAGGCACAAATTAACGCAATATTTTAAGAAAAATTATTAAAAAAATACTCCTTTAATCATACAAAAACAATCATACAATATTTGGGCTTTCACTCTCAATCAATTTTACATATCAATCTCACTGGAGTCTCTTATATCGAATTACTAGCAATTACAACTTGTTAAGTACTGAATGACAATATAAGCGAATCATAGGCCATTGCGCATACGCAGTTATACAATCAATGTATCTTTTTTTTTTTTATTTATATTTTCTGTTTGTTTTTACAATTCTCGAGAAAAAAAAAATGTTAAAAAAAAAAAACAAATATCAATGAATGGATTTTTTTAATTGCGTTTGATTTTCCAAACGCTCGACCACTGAGTCAATTTATCCTATTCAATTAAATGGAAACAAATTTTCATTTCATATCTATCTAAACAGCAATCTAGAGGATATTCATTCTAGGCTGTTATTATATTTTATTTACAAATTAGAGATGCTGACTCATCACAATTGTCGTTGAATTATCTCTGTATCCTAGATTATTAATCATTGAATAATAATTCTGTCAATTATTATTCAATGAATTCAAATTTTTTGTTCGATTTTTTTTTTCGTATAATACACTCGAATCTCAGAGGGGTCATATAGTTGTTTTTTTTATGAAGAAAAAAATTGAAAAATGGAGATATACATTATACATATTTTTCGACATACATCAGTATCATTGACCATAACATCACATTATTATGGTGCTGTTGGGTCACATGACACAATTTTATAGAAATAATGAATTCTTTTTTTTTTTTCATCGAATAGATACAAGTAGAACGAGAAGAGATAGATTATACAGACATCTAGGAATTAAGATAGAAAGTGAGCTTTTTTTTTTGTTATTAAATTTTTTTAAAAGTTTTTTTCTTCAATATTTTAACGGCAGCTTTTTATCCCGTAGCACCGCATAGCCCACATTTCATATGAGGACTCAATTATCATTATCATCTTTTTTTTTAAAAATCATTTTTGGTATGAAAGTCTGTTGGCAAATATGAATTACAGTATGTTCAATTATCAGTACTTAATGTCATTAAATCGTGGTAAATTGCACCGTTAACTGCACGAATACTGCATCTTAATCCAGTGACAAAATATATATAAATATATATTTATATGTATGCAACGCGTCCTCGATGGGATGGCGCTTAATTTTTTTTTTTTACATAATATGAATTTTTTTTTTTTAAAGGGATTTATCGATGTTACAGTTTGCAAGCTATAACTGTCACGAGTTCAAAATATCTCATCTTTTGGTTATTCAGGGATTGGGCGGTGATGATGATCATCGAATTGATTACGATCTTTTTTTTTTTTTGGGCTAATTCTCTTGACAAACAAGAGTACATGGTTATCTGTTTGGATTTAGTGAAATATTGGGTAATTCTGGAGATTTTACTAATTATCGTGCACTTGTTAGATAGGTTATTGTCGGTTATCCCCATTTCAAGTTGTTGGGCTGTAGTAGCTGTTGTTGAGTAGATACCTATCCCCGTGTTAGTTGTTAGCGGATCACCACGGGCCAACCTGTCGTTAAGGTGTCATTAATGTCGGTATGAGTCTCATATTGATTAGAGGAAAATTGTGATGATGGAGTTTGAGGGCAGGTATTGAATATTATTGATTGAAGAGTTATTTTGTTGTTTTATTTTTCTACTTGGTGCTAGAAATATCCAAGGGGGAGAGTAATTAGTCAATTAAATTAATAAACTTTAGTTTTGTTAGAATTGATCACTTTCTACAAAATCTTCCCTCCTCAAATACACCCTCAATTTTAGACTATTTAGATACCAAATGAATGTTATTATTTTTAGTTGGATTTTAGAGTGCTCATTGGCTTGATTTATCAGCGAGTTAGGCAGTGATATATCGTTGAAAATGGGGAATTTCGACAATTGACTGATGAAGGCTATTAATTAATTGGATATCGTTAGGAGCGAGATGCTCGATTTCTTACCATCGCACCGGGTTTACCAGAATCACCCGGCCGACCAGATTCTCCTCTAAGACCCATTGGCCCCTGAAACACGCAATTCCAACAATTAAATTCATTTAATCACAGTGTAACATTCAACTTGATGGATATCACGTGATTTGGGTAGGGGAGAAATAAGTGTCAATCAAAGTTTCAGTGGATTATTTCAGTTACGTGAGTTTCTACTTACGGGCAGTCCCATTGGACCCGGATCTCCCTTAGTCCCTTTCTCACCCTGAAACATTGAACAGACCAGCCATTAGTAATTCGTTTTGATGCCTCTCTTTTTTTCGTTCTATTTCCCCCGGAATCTCTAACTTTTCACAGTGTACCCCCATAATCCTAGTATTTTATTCATTCTCTCATGTTTATTTGAACATTCTTTTTGCCCAAGTTTACATTAATTTCTTGACTGTTGTTTCTTCTCGTCTCTGTGATGTTTTTTTTTTGCTTCTCCAATAATTCATAACACAAGCACAGAATTCCACTTGTTTGAAAAAAGTTATCTCACTTTATGATTCCATTACTGAGATTATAAAAATTTATCATTAATAAATAAATTAATACTGACAGGCTCGCCTTTGGCACCATCGTGTCCTCTGTCACCCTTAATACCCGGTGGCCCTTGTAAGCCGGCTGTTCCAGGAGGTCCTGGAGGACCCGGTGGTCCCATTATCTATAATACAACACGATAATTTAAAATTAAATTTCATTCAATCAATAGTTATTTATCGAGTGAGAAATTCAACACTCACCACTTCGCCGGCATTGACTTCAAACGTTCCATCACCCTGGAATTAAATTCACTGGTATAAATTAAAACTCTCAAAATCTGACTGAAATGATCTCACAATCACATAAATAATCCAACAAAAAAAAAAAAAAAACGTAAAAAAAACCAACAACTCACCTGTCTTCTTCTCAACTTTTTGTACTTCTGCAGAGTTGTCCACCATGAAAATAATAATTACCATTTCAAAATAAATTAAAATGTCATATTCATCATCAACACTAGAAGGACGGAGGTTTAATGCAAATATCACAATTACATTTAAATATTGTGAAATGAGTGATATATTAAACCACAAAAATTATTCATAATAATTAACCACAAGAGAAAATATAAAATAACAAAATATAGTAAAATAATTATTCACTCTCTTATCTTTCGTGATGAATATCGTAAAATTGTAGATGATTACGAGAATATTAAAAAGCGAATAAAAGCACATTAAACGAGATAAATAAAATCAATGACCTCCGTCCTTCTAGCCTCAAGCCTACTAAAGTACGAAAGTAAAATTGAATCACTCACCGATTCTCCCTTCTCTCCTTTTTCTCCCCTGAGACCCGGTGCTCCCTGTAACGTAAAAGCATTTAGTTCAGCTCCTCTAACTGTTTGCAATCCACTCAATTAGGTATATGTCACTTGGTATTATACATACCGGTGGCCCTGGTAACCCAGGAGGGCCCATGAGCCCTGGAGGTCCAATGTCACCGTACTCTCCTTTCTCACCTTTAGGCCCTGACAGTCCCTGTGAAATCCTTCCGCATTAGAACATTCCAAATAATTAAAACATGAAATATTGTATTACCGGCTGTCCTGGTGGCCCCTGAATACCATGTTCCCCATTGACACCATCAACCCCAGGTAGTCCTTGTGGCCCAGAATCACCTTTTTCCCCTGAAAAATACCTCAAAGTTAGAAATTCCTGGGGCATAAAAATACCCCATTGGGAATATTGTACATTGCAGATTCCAAAAGCGTGTATCCTGGCTTGTCATCGAGAACCTGAATATTGAATCAAACTTATAGTTTTAAATAGGGGAATCCCAAACTTTCTTAAAACTTTTTAAAATGATAATTGTTAGGACAAAATTTAAAAAACACAAAAAGGGTTGATTTTCGTATTATACAGATGGTTATCGTTGTTTCTTGTTTTTTTTTTTTTTTTTTTAATTATTAGTCTACCTGGTGGACCCTTAAAGCCCATGGCGCCTCTCTCCCCGGGCTCACCCTTCGGACCGGGCTGGCCAATCGCGGCTCTCGTACAACGGCACTCTCCATTGATACCCTACAAACGACACTCAAAAGGTCAGATCCAACCAGGTCCTCCGTTTTGTTATTTCACACCAATATTGCTCCCTTTAATTCCATTACTTTGCCCTTTCCAAGTGGTATAAAGCGGTTATTTTTAATCATGTATCAAAGAGTAAAAACTAATTAGGAAGCTTGCACAATATTTTTTCTCAAAAATTCTAAATTTAAAAATCCATTGTTTGCAAAATATCAAACCCTCTGTATTTGAGTTTCTCTGATTTTTAGAATTTATACAGGAATTAATGAGATTGTACGAATGAAGGAGGGTGAATGAGTGTTTGAGGAATGGATCAATAGAGATAATGATAAAATACACAAATCTACACTAGCAAATAAAACAAAAGATTAATTAATACTGATACAGTATTTGGATTATTGAAACAATAAGGGTGAATTAATAAAACATTGTAAATCAAATGTAAAATACTTACGGATATTTTCAACATAAATTGCATAATATATATATATATATATTTTTTTAACGTTCAACCCTCTAAATCATCCCCCTTGGTACACAAGCCACACCGTGGTATTAGTGATTAGTGGATTGTATTCCAAATATACACGCAGTGAGAAGAAGTCGTGGGGTTGTTACTCGCTACATAAACACACATTAGTTACAGGCTAACAACTACTGGCTACAAATTAATGTATACTCTGTCATTATAACACCGAGTGTATCTGTATACATGTGTTAACTATGATTTTTGTCATGAATCATGATCATATTTACATATTAAAATAACATCAATTTAATTTTTTAATCAAAAATTATGGTTTTTTTAAATTTTCCACTGATGAAAAAAATTTAATGATTATTCCATCTTGATTAATGACTAAATTAATTTACTATAATTATTAATTAAATACAAGTTGATTGGAATGATGAAATTATTCATATTATTGTGATTTTACTGCTGTTGAATAATTTTTTTTTTATTCAATAAAACTTGAATTTCAATTTCTTTTTTATGAGATATGAAATTTAGTCATGACTGTGTATATGATTGCCGTGCAGAAGTGTTTGTCAAAGCCATTTTTCCATGAAAAATGAATAAAATCTTTATATAATCGGTCGATATCTCGATATTTGATATTTCGTGAAGCTAGAGACTTTTTTATGTCACTCTTTGCAGAAGCTCATCTTACCGTGGATATATAAAAAAAGTATCATACAAGATATTGAACTTGTTTGATACGTCTGTGAATTCATGCATCCGGACGTATCATAAGTAATAAAAGTTGTCTTATTTCGTGCACGAATGAGGGGTAAAGCTGGTTTGGACGCATCGTCGGTCCTATATCGGGCACAGTAACAAAATCATATGCATGCAGATGTGCTACATGCTTATCAAATCATGTTTTTTTAAAATCCATATCATGCTCATTAAACTTGTGCTCAGGAGTTTAATAGGATTTTGAATATTTGGATTACTGTTTATCTCGATTCAACTTTTTCATGAGGAGGATTATTCATTTATTTATTTACTCCAAAATGTACTAAAGATGAATTTTCCTCAATATATTCTGCAGAAAGGAATTTAAATTGTAACCAATGACTCAAAGGTATTTCTTAATGAAAAATCCCTCCAGAAAACAGATTTCTTCATTCAAATTAAATCGAGATAGACAGGGGATAGAAGAGAGAAGGATATTGCATTTTATAACATGATACGATGTAATCATTGACGTTTTACGGGAGGACCTCGTTGAAGCTTACCCTCTTTCCGTGTTTACCCCGTGTGCCCTTCTCACCGGACGGTCCGGGTGGACCAGTGGGACCTAGCTCTCCCTTTTCTCCCTGAGGTCCTGTTATATTTTACGTAAAAATTCAATCAATAATTTTCACAAATAAATCATCCCATAAATAACCTTCCAACTATCATCTAGATGATTTAAGAATAGCCGTGACTTGGGCGAATCCAAAGCAGATGATATATTGCATCAAAGCAGAGAATGATTTTCACAAAAAAAGAAATCCCCAGAAATAAATGAAGAGAATGAGTTCACTCGGAGAATTTGCATGGGATTTATATTCCACCTTTTTTTCTCTTTTATCTCCTCTTTCTTGCCGTATTTTCACTGAAGAGGATCATCTGAAATATTCTTCATCTAACCCTCTTTATACCCCACTCTCCACCCCCTCTTCCTCCCACTTCATCCATCTGTTCTTCTCTGTCTTCTTTTTCTCTTTATCTTCTTATTTTCTTATCCTCTTCTCGACGATCGCAATTATTATTAGCATTAGTCGGTTCTTTCTCCTCCCCCCACCCCCCACCCCCTCTCACAATCCAAAACACAAAAGAATTGGGGACAAAAGAGCTAAGCCGAATCGATAAAAAAAAAAAAAAAGACAGAGGCTAGCCAGACCGAGGAATGAAGAGAAAAAGAAGAAAAAAAAATGGAGAATGAAATGAAAAGAATAGGAAGAAATGACATTTTTCTTGGTCCTCACTGTCGTGAAGTATCGGCATTGATCGGGTGCTGATTTTCGTCGGTAAAGGTGAGAGTGTGCAGATATTGAAGGGTGGGGTTAGATTGTAGAGTGGTAGGGGGGATGTTTCAACCAAAAAGAAAGGATAGAAAAGTATAACGGAAGACGGACAAGTCCACCGGGTGCAATCTAAAAGTTACAATTGGACAAAGTTTCTAATTGGTGGGAATACGTGAGTGGGAACGAAAGCCACGATAATCGACACTGAAGTTTCTTGCCAAGTCAAAAGACAGGGGTGACAAAATGTTGCCTTTTCCTGTGTTTTCTTTCTGTCTCGAATTATTTTAATGTATGGGGGGAGATTTTTAAAGAAAATATGTGAAGCAGGAATGAGGGAAAATAAGAGTTTAAAGTTTTTTTTTTTTCAATTTCTAGGGAAACTTTTGAAAATGTTTGCTTTTAGAATTAATGATTTTTAGGAGAAAATTTGGAACAATAAATGTTCTCTGATCACTTTGCTGATGAATCATTGCAGATTTCAGTTTTTTTCTGAAGACAATATTGAGTATGTAATTGAGATTGACTTACCAGGAGGTCCTGGGGGACCCGGTGGTCCCTCAAATGTCCCAAGAGGTATTTGTTTTCCATCAAGCGAAGTCGTAAAACCTCTCTCACCCTTGTCGCCCTTGTCACCCTGTTGACGAGAAAATAATAATATTTATTGAACAGTTACAAACACTTCATAAATTCCAAAATGATTCACATGTCACATGTGTAATTTAGGGTGACAATGTTCAAATTTTTATTAAAAACACAAGAGAATAGAAGAATATCGTATTAAAACCAGCATCACACCCTCTAAAAAAATCATCATCCCCAGAGAGTATCTCCAAGCTCATTTTGTCGGCTGAGTGAATTTTGATGTAGCATTAAGAAACACAAGCAACTCACGAAAATCTACTTTCGTTAATCTGAGTTAGTTAAGTTATATCCTGACACAAAAACCTCAACACAATCCCCCAGTTAGACCCTGTGAATATACATTATTAGGTACAGAGGAGTCACATCAGCAGTATCAACTCACACGTCGTCCTGGAAAGCCTCGGATACCAACTCGACCTGGTACACCCTAGAATTGAATAAACAGCAGAAGAAATAGGAAAAATAAGAGAAAATAGTTTATATTCATGAAATAGTTGATGTTGAACTCCTTGAGAGACATCAAATGCCGCGGAATAATGAATTCCATTGGAATTCAATCAATTCTTGAGTTTTTAATTATAGAGTGAATGCATCTAGAATAAATCAGAACTGAAATTGAGAAGAAGAAATTGAATTTACAATTTATTTTTACCCTTCATTCAAATTATTCCAATGATTTGTTCATTCATTATAAAAAATGAATTTTCCTAATTTTCCAAGTTATTAGACCCAAAGGGTCTTCTACCTTTTCAACAAATAAAATCTCAAAATTAATTCAATACACTGAATTGATTCATTTGTGAGTGGTAAAAAAAAATCCTCCCCCTGAATGTAAATAAGACCGAATATTTATGAACCCACTACAAATATATTCCCCCCTATGTAAATGAATTCAACAACTTACTTTGGGTCCTGCTGGTCCTACTGGTCCTATAGGCCCAGCTGGTCCGACAGGCCCTGGACTGCCCTTCTCTCCCGCAGGTCCAATCTCACCTGGTACCCCTTGTCTTCCATCCTGTCCAGAAATTCCCTCAACTCCTTGTGGTCCGGGGGGTCCTGGTGGTCCCGGTTCACCTGGCTCTCCCTAAATCCATGGAAAACAAAAAAATATCTCCATTCATTCACACGAAAAAACCATAATCTACTAATCTAAAATATCTCAACAACTCAAGATCAAGATTATCAGTTTGGTAATAAAATATTAAAATGAGCATTCAGAAAGATAATAGACTACCTTCAAGTTTTTGATAGCCATGCATCGATCATTTGTTCATAGATGTACAATTTTGATAGAGATAATGTATTCATGCACGCTCGAGACATTTGATATGTCCACATGATTGTTGGACTGAAATAACAATTGTGGGAAAAAGAAAAATATAATAAAATGTACATAAGACGACTGAGTTTCATACGTGGTATTTATTTAAGGGTTATTCACCCTCATTTTGAGACTACAGACACACTATCTATATATTCCTGGAAGTGCATCTTTTAATAAAACAGCTATCAATAAGCTATTTCCAGTATAAGAACGAAATAGTATGTTGTATTATATGAGCACGAAGGTAAGGAAAATCGATCATGCGATGAGTTCATTGCAAATGCACCCAAGTCTACTACAGCAATCACGTATAAAAAAAAAATAAAGAAGAAATTTTTAAAAATGACTGAAAGAGTAATGAGATTGTTAGTGGATGAGAAGTTCCAGGAGAATGGTGCTTACTCCAGTAATTATCAGACATGACATTAATTAGATTCTCCTCGGGTTTTGGTAGCGTCGTAAGAGCATGTTAGAAAAAATCAAAGTCGAACTAAGCTTTAAGGGTTGAAGTTGAGTTAGTCAGGAAGTTATAAAATTGGAGTATTATTAAATGAGACAGTCTTGTCACGTACAAGAAAGCTTTTTCACGTCGTCTAGCTGTACTTGAAGGACTTACTTTCAGCTGGATGATGGTCTGCGCTGATATATTATGGCCACGTTCCTGAAGTCCCTAGAAGTAGGTTGACTACAGGTGAGCAAATTATCACTGATAATTCGATAAAATAATCAAATCTGATTTGTATCATCAGATGAATCAAATTGAAATGTCAGTTTGTCAAGTCAGTAATTGGGGTATAGTATTTTGAAATAGGAGGGTATCTCATCACTCTGTAATCCTCATGCTGATAAATCTTTCAGCTAAAACTTGAAATCAAACTCAATAAATAATAAGAAACTGAAGTGTTTGATATCCATTCATCTCGCATTCAAAATAATGAGTAATGGCTGTTCTTCTTCGATACTAATCTAAGAATAAAAAAAATATGAAAAATAGCTACACCGCAAGCAACCTCAGAGTATTCTAATAATACACAAAAAAAAGGCCAACGATAAACGTTCAATAACTATTTATACACATCAAAGTAGAAAATAATAGTGAACGAATGAGTTCGAGGCTCCTAGCGGTGTTACCTTTAGAGCGACGATTTCGGCGTAGCCAAGCGTTCCACCGCGAAGTGTTGTCACCGATCTCTTTAACCCCAATCCCTGTGCATTGACCCGTAGGGCGAACACATTGATTGTTTATTTTTTTATTATTATTAGGAAAGTTTTATTGTATTTTTGCGTAATTTTAATATTAATTTTGATAAACAAAGTAATCATCAAATTCGACATTTTTCGATGAACAAAATTGCATGATTGATAATGATTTCAATGGATTGAGGATTACTTTGTTTGATAATTGACGTAATACAGTGGGACATGACAACAACACGGAATTTAATAATAATCGGTGAGCCAGTGTACCGTATGATACGTTCTTCCGAATAGTAGGATTTTTTTTCTGATAGAGTCCCCATTGTTTATGGTAGATACCTTTACAGCTGAAAATACGTCGAAACCGGGACTTCCGAGTTCACCCTTTTGTCCTTTGTCACCTGGTCGACCCTGAAAATAATTAAGAATTTATTCTGGGAATTCTGAATATTGTTAAATTCTCAAAAATGGCATTACTTCAATTAATAAATATATCTCACCGGATCTCCTTTAGGTCCATCCAATCCAATAGGTCCCTGCAAACCATAAAATCACATTAATAAAATTCTTCCACCCCATAAACTTGAAACATCCAGGTGAAACAGAAACATGATGAATTTTATGAAATGAAAAAAAAAAAAAAAGGTATCGAAAAATATCCCCCATGTACAAAAGCGATCCAATATATCATATAGAGGGAAACAAACTGTGAAGAATACAAAAATTGAGGTATTAAACTAAAACCACTTCTCGGCATGTGTTGCCCGAATTCAATATCGAAACACATGACACTGAAACTTTAAAAATATCGTTGGATATTGTATTTCCTTCTGCAGTATAAAAAAAAGTGCACTATACGAGAAAAAAATAATAATTTATCTCTCCGTGTACAACTATTGACTAGTATTGGCAATGCAACTACTAAAATCACCGCAAACTTCACTTCCCGGTCAATTTTCACCTAAAATATCCTTGATTTTACCACGAATCCTCCCTGAAACCATATACCTATAACGTTTACAGAATTACCATAAATCCAGTTTTCGAGTGACCGCAGAATCGAACACAAGAACGAGGTGACCAGTTGGAAGTCTACACATGCCATGGAATATTCGAAGGGTAAAGTTAGTCTACAAACACGTAACGCATATAACGTTGAAAGCAAATGAAAGACACTGGGAGTTTGGATTAGAACTCTGGATAGTAGTTTATTGGAGGGTGAAATTTCGTATTGCGTGATTCTCTCGTTTCCCAACTGTGGTGAAATTGCATTAGTGGTTACGTTTGCCATAGCATGCCAACGTCAAACTCCTAAATTACTCAAATTCTTTATTATTTTCTTCTTCTCCATTGGATTGGCGTTGACGTATGAACACATAGGTATCATTGTAATGTGTCAGACTATTCATTATCTGTGGAACGAGATTAAACGCCCGTTATACGATTTTAAATTTGGCGCGTATACTTCGACCAATGAAAACTTTCGAAATTGTTTGTTATGAAACAACTTCACGACGTACTGTTGCTCTCTGAATACTAGCATTAAAATCGCGTCTCCGCCTCCAACTTCATACCGGATATGACGTCATCAACGTATTCTCGATACTATTATCAATTGTCATTCGATATTTTCGATAAATTCGACTTCGATACGATTATACCGTATCATTGTCTACGGGCTATACATAAAAGTCGTAAAAAATATTGGAAAAATATTTTTTTTTTTTTTAAGAAAGTCTTACCGTGACACCAGACTCGCCTTTTTCACCTTTAGCACCCTGTAATATTACGATTTATTGATTGAAATAACTCGGAATGATAAATCACCTCAAATTAATATCGCAATAATTCTCATCGCTTAAATAAATTAGACTGCCAATTTTAAATTATGAGTTGAAAGTAAAAAGGAGGAAAAATTAAAAATACCACGCCACCTAGTTAAAGCCCATGTTCGCGATTCAAATAATAAATTAAACTTTCCAGAAGTAATCAGATAAATTAATGAGTGAATGGAGTGAGATAGAGTAGGAGAGATAGAGGACGAAAAATTTAGTAAAATAAAATTAAACAAAATACCGGAAAACCATTCTTGCCCGGGCTCCCCGCTACACCCTGGAAAAATGAGTCAAAAGTAATTAAATAAAAAATTATTATTGGGATTAATAAGGTAATTTTTTTTTTTTTTGTACATTTCAAGCACTGAAATTTGATAAAAATATTCTTGATTCATAAAAAAAATCTTTTAAATTCTCAATAGCGATAAAAAGCAGGAAAAACCCAGACGAATTTATTGTCGTCTCATTAACATTATTGACACCATGACATCATCACCATTCCCACCCCATAAATAAACTAGGAAGAGAGGTTGATTCATGCGATAATCCCCATGCCTCAGAATACATCCTGATCACTCATGATTACAGTCCATAAAAATCCCCCACCAATCACTCCATGTCCTATCCTAGTCCCCAATTGGACACAGGGAATCGTCAATTGAGATTGAATGTTTGAGAACTCACCTGTGTACCGGGCTCCCCAGGGTCACCCTTCTTTCCCTTTTTTCCTCTTTTCCCAGGAGGTCCTGGCTCACCGGGTGGTCCTAAAAACACAGAAAAAAAATTCCACCTTTAGTCAAATATTTCAGAGTGGGGAAACATGGAAAAAAATTAAAGAAATATGGAGAAAAATTATATTTTAGATTGACATTTTTTTTTTTGGAATGGGTAAAAATTACATTACCCCCTCCATCCCCTAATCCCAAGAATTAAAGTTGAAATTTCAGTTTACCCTACGGGCAATTGTCGCTCCTTGTCATCGTTCTACTCATCTTCTCTCCAAGAGAGCCCAATGTAAACCTAATTTAACGCAAGGGAACTAGAGTGGGGAGGGGGAAGAGTAGGAGGAAAAGGGGTAGAGGGTGAAGATGAAGAAGGGGAAGCGAGATAATCGAGCTTTAAAAGCCAAAGCGTTGATCCAGTATATCCCATGGTGAAAAACTTTCTCTTTTTCTCTCTTTCTTTTATGTACTTACTCTCATTCTCCCTTAGCATCTCACTCGACGTCCAATTCCCCCCCCCACCCTTCGTGTTTGCACATTTTCCTCTGTGTTGTGCCCTTCGTACTTGTGTTCATTCCAGACGCAGTCTTCTACCTATCTTTCTTAGGGGATTTTTTTTTGTAGAGAGTCCACATATAAACCCTCCTCAATTTTTCGATCTTAGGTCTCCAGGGAAATTGTCTCGACGTCTGAGGAAAACACTTATTGTTTGTGTAAATAGAAAAGTTGGGGATTTTTTTTTTTTTTTTAATGTGGATCGGTTGTTTGTTTGTGTACAACTTTTTTTTTTTTTAATTTTGAGTCAAATCGAAGAGATCCACTGATAGAAAAAGTTCAGATTCAAGTAAATAATTTACTTGATTCAAATCAACTGGAAAATTTGACTTGAATCAGATTTTTTTTTTTTTTTTTTTTTGGCTGAACTACTTCAACCAATAAATCTCAGAATATGAGAGATACATTTTTCTCCAAAGAATATCTCATGGATTTTCGATATTGAGTGCTCTTTAACTGATAACCGAATACGAGAGACACTCGAGGATAATCGAATACCAAAAAGTCAAATCCTCGAGTGGCATTAAATGCAGATATGCCCCCAACAAATTGGATGATATAAAATTCTCAAGTACTGGAATAACATGGTAAATTGAGTGGTATAAATATCGTATTTTCAACGATGTAAAGATTTCAGTCTATCTTATTTAGTTGTCCATGAATTTGAGTGCCTCCAGGCTTCATGATCATAAACTCGATGAGATCATGGGGATTCGTCGGGTTTAAAGGAGATGGGGGGGGGGGGGAGACGAGACATTCCTTTGGTCTCGTACCTCTGCTAAATTGCGAGTATCACGAATATACAGATTTTCCATTTCGCTTTTGAATAGTTGCAGGCACATAGGAATAACGAAGGCTCAGATGTATTAATCGTCAAAACGACGAGAAAATTTTGGGGTAAAATCACGTTCGTCCTACACCCCCTGCGGCTGTATGTAGCATTTTCAACATCTCTGACTGTAATAATCCCAGGTGTATTCCCTACATGAACATTTCAGTTAATTGTGTGTTAATCTCGAGAACGAGTGATTTTAGGACAAAATATATGAGAATTTTTTTTGTAGCTGAGAAAATTTTTTACAAAAAATATTTCTTGACATTTCTTCCTAAAATCGTTAATTGTCAAGATAATGTCAATGTATTAATGTCCTTAATCTTTAGTGACACACCCTCGTCACATTTTCTTGACAATTTCATGAAGAGGATTGATGAAACGATAACAATATTTGACCCCTTTTCTCATCACAAAGTCATTTTTTACTTCACTGGAGCGCGAGGTGATTTAAAAATAATTTTTTGATTGCCATTTGAAGATGAAACGTAACAACAAAAACAATATTTACTTATTATCAATAGTCAATGATACATGAAAATCGACATCGATATCTCATGCATACGCATTTTCACGTACGAAATACGAAATATTCTCAGCTCACATATGGTGTGTGATTCAAGTGGAAAGATGAACCTCTCCCGAAGGTCACCAATGCAAAGCCAACGATAAATCAGACGAATAGTCGAATGGGATTGCAGCTTGAGCCAGTGGAATATATCGATATATATTCGAGTCACGTAGATGGAGTCGATCGTCAGGGTATCACGAGACTATGGAAGAAGGAGGAGTTAGGTTTTACAACCTCTCCCCTTCACCTCTCAGCCTTCTCTGCTGCTCAACTTTTGATTCCTCTGCTCTTATTTCTCTTCGGCAATACAGTGTTCGATGCAACTACCCTAGGGGGAGTCGAGCACCCCTATTACGATACATATTTAATGAATCGCTCAGCTGGGAAATCGTGCACTGTGGGACTGAGAAAAATATCATGGGTATGATTTTGCAGAGAGAAATTATTGTTGACACATATTTTTCTTGAATTATGACAAAAAATGTCATTTCAATGGGAGAATGGTATTTGTTTCTTTGGAATATTCTATAAAGTAACGAAGCCAATGGAGATAATGTAGACATGCAAGGACATATAATTGCAGGCTTATCATATCAGTAAACCGGCAATGAATTTTCTAGAAGCGACGAATAGAACTTATCAACATGACTACATTGTTGCTAAAGCAATTTTCAATTTTTCCAATGAAGACTTCGATTCCAATTATAGAATTTTGGTTTGGAGAATAGAATATTCAGAGTGAAATGAGGATTCCAGCCATAGAATGAGATATATGAAAAAATTCATTATTTGTGGTAATAATAATTATCATTCGACGTATGCATTGTTTATCCATTAATACAAGGCTAAACGTAATTATTGTTACCCCTTATTATCCCTCTTCTATGACGATGATAAGCAAACATGCGATAGCCAAACGTTAAGTAGAATAGGCCAATATTAGTTCTGAGTATGCCATTATTTCGCGAACTTTCTTAGTGAATAGTCAATACGTTATTGCTGTGAAGATGAAGAAAACAAATGATAAATTGATTGTTTTACTTATACTTGGACTACTTGTTCAGCAACAGCCGGTCAATGGTTTTATTGGAATGATTCTTTCGGTAGCACAATTTGCCTGGAGTGCATTTGAAATGTTAAATACTGCTCATGATACATATAGTAAATTTACAACCCCTTCGACTGCTGATTTATTGGAAAAATCCGAACAAATAGCAGAATCTCTTGACAATTGGGGTGGTAGAATTGAAGAAAAAATACAACAATCAATGGACACACTGTTAACTCGTCTACCCCTCAGGGCCCAAATTTCAAGCGACATAGACTCATTGAACTTTCTAATTGGGAGAATTGATGGATTGTATGCTGATATGAAGGAATATCTAACACACCCTCAGTACTTCAGCGATATTGCCCTCGACGATATGGTAAAAGTATTTACATCTCGTGATGGGGGTGATGTAGAGGCCACGATTACGGACATGCACAATCTGATTGTTCCACAGAGATTGGGAAAATTGAAAAAAAGTGTATTCCTTCTCTTAGCTCAAGAATCACTGGTTTGTATTTAATTATATCAATTTCACTATAAGAATATTTTGATAAATATAGAAATTCTAATGCAGGAGTATGAAATTGAACTATGTGGCACAGGAGCGACACCCCAACAACGCCTTATTGAATTTTATGACGTTATTATAGAATCAGAAATGAGAGGTTTTGCTATGTCGGGCTTTGGTCTCTTGATGAAGGGTTACTTAGAAAATGGTAAGTATCATTGAATCTTGTTATGAGTAACTAGAGCAGATAATGGTAATACGAGTATATGCCTGTTTCAGTTAGTTTGATAGCTGATATAAAAAGACTTGAAAAAAAATTGCTCTTAAGAAGCGAACAATACTTGATAACTCTCAAGGATGCAATGTATTGGTCAGGAACAAGATTTCGACTATGTGATCCACCTCAAGGCCACGAACGAGGTTTATGATTATGATAATTCTATTCAAGATTTATTGTTTATATTAATGCATAATGTTCAATTATTTCAGACGTTACTTTCTATGAATTCGTAAAATTTATACAAGGTTTCGTAGTTTCGGAAGGTGCACTTCAGGAAGATAACCTGTGCTATGATATGTGTGAGGGTTATACTCAACCTACACCGTTATACACAGGATGTAATGGATTTGAGTGCGATGGAGAGCCAACTACATGTTATGGTATGCTAAGAGACTGTAAATCTATGAATTATTACGCAGATGTTTGTCAAAATACGGTGAGTTTATGGATTCTGTAATAAATTAGAGACTGCTTCATTTTCTGCTTTTGAAATTTGTTTGGACGATTTTACCTCTCAATGAGTTGGGTGATTCCTTTATCCTGGATCCTTCATTCCTTTTCATATTTCTCATCAAATTTGCTAAAAGACACATCTCGATTTCGGAAAATGAACAAGTCTCTCCTATTTGCCTTCTTTCATATTGGAAATATTTTCATAATGATTAAACTCCAGCATGGAGACCCAAGGCGATATGCATGGTTTAAAGATGGATACGGCGATGTACAGGGAGATGATGCAGATGGCTGTTCTATTGTGAGGCGAGCAAAGGGAGGCTTTTGGGAGGGTCACACATGTGATGTATGCAGGTGCCTTTGTGTAGATGATGCGATAGCTTCTCGGTCCAGTCATTTTATAAGTTTGCGAGAGCAAATATCGAATGTGGATGATAACATGTTGAGTTTATTTGTCGCTCTATCTTTGAATTTAAATTTGGTTATGATAACTGCAATGCATACCTAATGAAAATTACTTGATAGGGTGATCACTGGACTTGCATTCGTGATGTTGAACAACATTTTACATATCAAAATAATGCAGGGTAAACTCGCACCTAACGGGGAAATCTTTGGAAACAGTACAGTTTGGCTTGAGCCAGAAGATATTCAATTTGAACGGAGGCAAAGTGTCAGATTAATACGCCAGCATATATACAAGTTTATTTTTGTCAAAAAGTCTAATGATACTGATGACGAAGAAATGATACCGGACAAGGATGTTGCCGTTTTAACTTGGGAGGAAAGAAAAATCAATCTTGATGTCATGCGCTTGCCACAACATTATGTTCTTACTGGTAAATTAGTATGTAATATTCAAATATTACAGATTATATAGATCAATTTTCTAGGTGTACGGTTTCGTCGAATGACCGAAGACAAATCCATTTTATTGGAAATACAGGGAACCCGTTTTGATGCTAAGACAGGTCAACTAAAGCCTGGAACCAGTAGTTGGACCACACCCTATGACATGCCGTATACAAAAAAGAAAAAGGAAAGGTATTTGACAGTATTTTTCACTGAAATTGACAACTTCTTTCAGATTTTATTTGTCATTAAAATTATTTGACTTAACTTATCATGAATTATTGTTGTACTGTAGGGTCGTGTATAAAGCCGAAGGTCTCAGAAATCCGCTCAAGTCGTTCGACACTAAAATAGATACAAAACCATTTACTTCCATAGAAATTGATCATACAGATTATATATGGGACGCGGCACAAACAGTGATACCATTGCTGGATGCTCTCCCAGTGGTTTCTGATCCACCTACTCCTCTAGTAGGTGTTGGTTTATATCACAAGTCTCAATCTGGATATGGCGGATTTCTCACTTTTGTGCTGGATGGGCTCAATCAAGCTCCCTTTGTACCAACCGATATTTGAAATAATATTGATTTCAAGTTATTCAATTTATATATTTTACTTTTCTGCTATATCACTATCGGAACACTAGGTTCCAGTGATGAATATAAAAATTCAATTTAACGTAATATTTGTGTTGTTATCTTATGATATATTATCTTATTATTGTGTGAAAAATGTATTTCATTATTTGAATTATCAATAAAATATTATGATCGAAGATTGTTCGTTGTTCGTTGTTATTCATTTGACTTGCTTCATTTTGAGCTAGTTTCAAATTGAATACTCTCAACTCCCATCAATCATTCTATCTCCGATCTCTGTAACTTTCTGAATATTACCACACATTAAAGCTAGTCAACGTGCAGTTACGACTTGATTCGAATGAGTTTTGACTTGATCCAAACATTCTTCAACTTGATTGAAGTTGTTTTAGAATGAATAGGAAGAATAGAATTTTCCTTCGTAAATATTGGAGGACATATCAATTATTTGTTATCTTCATATTTCAAACGCTCTGCTTAGTGTCACACAGTGAGTTGCTATCGCTTGAAAGCCTTCTACTCAAGCAATTAGGCACGTGTACAAGCAAAAATATGGATGGTTTACTGGAATAATAAATGTAGGCAAACAAACTAAGTCCGAGTTAATAAATGACAATATTTTTTTCTAGCAATCACCTTACGACTGAGAAATTCGGCAATTTCTAGTTTATTAGAGAGACCCTACAGTACTTCTATTGGACGTCCGTATACCTAGCTATAAAAAATAGCTAAATCGATTTTTTTTTTGCAAAATATGCAGCTCATTTGCAACTAATTTTATATTCAAAAATTAATTTTCCTGCTTTGGAGGTTAATTAAGAAAAATGACATGAAGCTAGCTTCTACGCAAGCTAGCGGTAAAGTCAGTCAAGTAATTTTTTATGAATTATACAAAAGCATGGAGATTTTGAAGCTCATTAAGAGCTCGGATTCGGTGTATTCTAATTAATTTTTTTTCATTTTTTTATATTTTTTTCTGAGGGTCAAAGCTAGGTTGTATGCAAGCTAGCAGTAAAGTTAGTTAGATAATTTTTGAATAATCATGCAAAAGCATGGAGAATTTGAAGCTAATTAAAAACTCAAATTCTTTGTATTCTGATTGATTTTTTTTTCTCGGGATAGGGAAGTTATTGTAACTACTCCGAAAATGGAGCATCCATTTTTTACCATATCTTGACGTTTCAAGATTTGTGCAATCATTCTGCACCAGTTCCAAAAAAAATGTTTGTATGTATGTTTCATGCATGTAGCGAAATGTCTTGTTTATGATTTCTTGCAAACAAATGGTGCGGTTCATTTGAAATGAATCGTTCATTTGGATTCAATAAAAATTCATTAACACCAATTCAATTCAAAATTTATTTGAAATGCACGAATTATTTATTACAATCCACTCAAGTCGGTGAAAACTGAAATAATGTCAAAACCAAATCAATTCTCAGATTTGGTTACGACAAATAGACAATCCGATCTCTCACAGACAGTGATTCCATTGGTGGATGGTCTCCCGGTCCTTGGTATATACTATAAGAGACAACTTGGATATGCTGGATTTCTCACACTTGTGGCGGAAGGTATCAACCAAGGTCCCTATATACCGCTTGATTTTGATGAAAAATCTTTTGACAAATATTTTGAGGAATAATCGCTCTCAGTTATTCATATTATTCATAATTTTTTTTCCTTTATGTTATTTTAAAATTGAGAGTTTCAGTAACGGAATTCAAAAATTTATCCTATTCTACGTACAGTGTTTCTGTCATTATTATGTTAAAAATATAAAAGATTGAATAAAAATAACTGTGTTAAGAAATAATGTGATATGGAAATTCGATACACAAACTAAACAATGAAAATCTTTCTCCTCATTTGAATAATGAGAAACATGTTAGGCTCAAAGATTGTTTATTGCTTGTTTTTGTTCACTCTGAGGTAGTTTAAATTTCATATTGAAATGCCGCCAACTCCCGTCAATTATTCAGCCTCTGACCTATCTACCTTTCACAATATTACCACGTACTAAAGCTAGTCTGCATACAAATCCATCATAACTCGGTCTGTCATTTGTTTGACGGTTACTGACGGCCCTCATCACAGCTTTGACCTGTAGTATACCATCCCCTCGAGCACTGAATATACTTATAATATTCAAACTCTTCAGAAGTCAATCCTGCACCGATGAATCCAATATATCGAGGTAATTGCAATAGCCAGAGAGTACCGACTCGAATCGTCGAAACAATCGATCATTCGTCTCTTCTTATTTCCTCTTCATCTTGCAGGGCACACTTCTTCATAATACTTATATACTCATTCTCCTTCTCACTATGCTCTCTACCACTTTCTGATTTCACGGTTGTGCTCACTCAGTAGATTTATGACCAAATCGAGAGAGTTGTATGGGAATTTCCTATTGCTCTCGTGCTGGTAGTTATATACGAGTTTGAATGATATATTATCTGCATATTTAGCAGTGTCTTTAGCTGAATATAAAATCTATAAATTTTCATCATAACTCTTTAACCATAAGTTAAATACAAACTCACACGGAGAAAAAACAAAAATATTCAAGTGGATAATTTTTTGTAAAAATTGCTCTTTAATGAATCCAAAGAAATTTAATTAATGAAATACCATATAAAACAATATATTCCATCACAAAGGAATCGTCTGTACTCCATCATTCCTCTATTCTCTCTTTATTCCCTTAACGCACGTACAGTGCAGCCATTGAATTGTCTTCCGCAAAAAATCCAAGAATGGAAAAAGAGACAAATAATAAAATTGAAGAGAGAAGACGAGACAATTCTCCTAAGGAGAAAGACAATCGTAAAGTACGCGACAGCGCGTGATATCTCTGACCATACATCACAAGTTCAATCCCCTTCAAAATCGCACAAAGACGATGGAAACTAACAGATAGTTCCCTAGTACGACAGCATGATCAAAACTTCACACTGCTCTACACTTCCAAAACACCACTCAGACATTAAATGAAATCTTCAAATCCACTCTCAGTAATTATCAGAGTTATTGCTCTGGAATTTGGCTCCCAACTAAAATTCTCCAGATACCTCTACTTATCTCCCCTGTTCTCCATCAATAGTATTCAACAAGTTATCCCATCACTTCCTCATTTGATCCCCCGATGACTCGAGAGAATTCAAATAAATTGATACAATCCCCACAAGAAAACCTGATATAGAAAAAGAAAAGGAGTCTATCAGTAATGGAATTTAGAAGTAAGAAAGTTAACGAGAAAAGGTACTTTGACAGGAACTGGAAAAAAAAAATTCCAGCTGCGTCTAGTCCCATCGAGATCCAATAGCTGATGTAATGGGAAATCGTAATGTCGTGTGGAGGGCTCCAAAGGATTCTTTCCTTTTTTTCTTCTTCAATATATATCCTCTTTTCTTATCCAAACATTTTATTTTTCGTATGGGTGCGGATGAAAGTGGTGTGCCAGAAGGGAGATAGGGAAGACTCTGGAAGAGTTATCTTTCACTGGCCGCAAAGTCGAATAACCCCCGGCCCCTGATCTCTTCCAGTGTCCAAGATATCCCAACTTTGGCAAAGAGGATTAATGGGGATCTTTTACGAATGAAAGAGGGATTCAAAGGAAATAGGATAGTTGGTGGGGGCCAATCGTATTACGACAGTCTGACAAATTCATGTGATAACGCTTGTGAGGGGTATTAATTAATGAATTTGTGATGACCAGTTGGCCTGGATCAAGGTATGATCATGATAATTCTTTTGAATCAATCCAATTTCCTACTAATGGTGAGTCAAAATCTTGGATTGATTGGGCCAGTCATCATAGTTGAATCAAGTCTTTCTTTCCCCAAATGTTTTGTGAACATCTACAGTTTGTGTAACATTTCTAGGTTTGTTCAGTTACTTGTCATATGGCCGACGGGTTTGAGAATAGCAAGAGAAACGTTATATTCCCTCTGCGCTACTACACACAACGAGAATAGCGGAAATAACGAGGAAAGTTGCATTAAACAAGCAGACAAACGCCAGCCGGCTGACTCGTCCTTTTCACCCAGTTACTCTCGGTATTTCTACCTTCGTACATGGACTTCTCTTTCTCTATCTGTTGAGGGGTGGAAAAACTACCTAGAGTTATTTCATCCGTGGATAAATTTCCCACTATTATTGCATTTCCCATAAGGTCTCGAGAACACTGATGCAGTACATTTTCAGTTTATTTGGTATCTTCCATGTTTATTTATGAAATTAATAGAAAGAGAATGTCAAATTAAGAATATTTCTATTAATTTAAAAATAATTTAGTAGTGTATAATTATCATGATTATTTCCACCGTGAAATTTATTACTCAAGAAAGTTGTAAAATTTTTATATACATTCTTTTCTATTGGATTACTCGCCAAAACATTTGTCAGCTTCTCCTTGAATCATTGTGTATAGGATGGAAAAAAGGGCGGGTGGGGGAAGGGAAGAGGAAATGTCTAGAGTGGGGTGGTAACCCTCTGTACCAGCAAACTGTAAGTTTTGGCAACATATGGCAGGATCTCTGGTGGTGGAGTACCACAACTGAGAGGAAAAAGCCGAGTAAACCGTACGAAATAGTCAACGTAGTGGTATGTAGAGAGGGATGATGGGGGTGAGAGAGAATCGTGTAAAAAGACGAATGGAGGTGAAAGAATGGAATGGGAGAGGGTTTCGAAGGTTCTAGAAGGCGAAAGAAATGCCAGTGGAAAAAGTGAATTCAGGATGGGAATGGAGGGGGATTTCATGGTGACGTTGTGGTTAGAGTTGGATAAATCTACACCGGATGGCTTGGAATACTATCGATTACTTTGCGAGATTAAATTACTCGTAATGTATTAAATACTTGATTTGATAGTTTTTGATTAAATGATATTTGAATAAAATTTGGAAAAGACAAAAGAGTTCTCCAATTTGATGATTAATTAATTATTTTCATTTTGGAGGTGAGTTATTCTGTAACGATTGTATTTCATTGTCTATGAGGAATAAATAGAATGGAGGAAGTTTTTCTTCGTATAAACATTGATGGACATATCAATTATTTGTTATCTTCATGTTTTCAACAAGTTGTTGTCGCTCAAAGTCCTTCGATTGAAACATGTAGGCACGTGGAGAAGCATCAGTGTAAATTTTTTCAGTAAAAAAAATTAATATAGGCAAATAAAATAAGCCTCCGTGGATCAAAGACAGTAATTTTTTTAAATTAATTTTGAGCCCTAAGGTTCATTTCATGGCAAGGCCCTCAGTTTTCTCAATGACAAACCAACCACATTCCGTTGAGAGAAGTGGATCAGCTCGAGTCGTAAAATGCAAGTTCATAACTCGGAAAATGTGCTTAAGATGACACTTCAAACGATAGTATGAAAAAATTGTGCTTTCCGATAGTTGGATCATAATATATCATCCTTACACAAAAAAAAATCAACTTGAATTTTAACGACTGCAATGCTTTCTAAGCGACAATGATAAATTTTCAGGGTTTTCCTTACACCGCCACGAAGCCAAACACAATTAGAACTATCAGCTCCTTATCAGGTTGATAAGCAGTCGAAACGTGTGTCAACTTCAAGAATAATAATACTGACATCAGTCTTGTCCATGTAGTCCTGTTTCAGACATTCTTGGTGAACGATTTATACAATATTGCTATGGCAATGGGTGAAATTAACAAAAAACTCATTGTTTTACTCATATTGGGAATGATGGTCCATCAGCAACGGATCTATGGTTTCATTGGAATGAGTTCATGACATTACTATCATTTATCGTTTACACTGGTCTTCATACGAAAAAATAGACGCAATTCATGATACGCATACCAAATTTACTACCGCTTCAACTGATGATATACTGAATAAAGTAGAAGAAATAGCCAAGAGTATTGACAAATGGGGAACTAAAATCGAAGAAAAAATAGAAAAATCAATGGATACGCTATTTTTTCGCGAATAAAATCTGTAGCGCATTCCTCATGGAAATTATTTGACAGAGTGATTGTAGGACTTGGGTTCGTGATAGTAAAACAGACTGCGCATGTGAGAATTATGCAGGGTCAGCTCGGAATGAATTTAGATATCCCGATTGACAGTGTTTCTTGGATAGAGCCGGAAGACGTGATAGAAGACAAAGATCGGGCTGCTTTAACATGGGAAGAGAGAAGAATTCATCTAGATATGCTGACATTGCCACCAGACTATGCCCTCACTGGTAACTAATCATTTAATTTTCTAGGTGTCCGATTTCGTCGAATTCAATTGGAAATACGAGGAACACGTATTGATAATGAAACACACCGGCTAGATCCTGACTCTAGTATTTGGGTGACACCCGACGACATGCCGTATGCAAAGGTCGACGGTGCAGAGAGGTATTTCGAATTCTATTATTTACTCTCATTTTGAAGATTTCAATATTCAACTTGAACCACTGTTATGATATAGACGCCGCTACAGTTACGAGTTACGTTTTAAACCAACAGGTTTTGTGCTTAATAAAAAAAAAACAGTTACGAGTCAAAGAGAATATTGGGAAATCCGGCCAAGTCGGTGTTGACTACAATCGATACCGAACCATATAGTTCCATTGACTTCTACTGGTCAAGTCTTAAAGCAGACGCGTCACAGACTACTATACCACTTTTGGATGGTCAAACGGTCAATGCTGATACACCTTCCCTTTTAGCAGGCCTTGCTTTATCACATAAGAAACAAGATGAATATGGCGGATTTCTTATATTTATACCGGAAGGTATGGATGTAGGTCTCTTCTTACCAACGGATCTCTGAAAGATTCTTCCATGCATCAAATGATTTAAGAATGATCATTTCAAGTTATTCAATTAATTTATTTTATTTTTTTCCTTCCTCTATTTTACTTCTGGAACAATGAGTTCCAATTATAAAGTTGAAACAATGTATTCAACATAATGTTTCTGTTATTAATTAAAAGGAATAAAATAAAAGTATTTGTGTGAAAAATAGAAATCATCATTCCTGGGGCATTACAAAACATGCAAAAAATGCATGTTAATTCATTATATTGATTTGTCCTAATGAGACTGTTTCACTGTTTCAATTTCCGGTTTGACAAAGTGATGGACAATGTCTTCAAATCAGTTTCCATTTATGTCGAGGAAAAAATTTGAGAACTAGTTCCTTGCTTGTAAATATTGAAGGCAAAATTCATTTTTTATTATCTCTATATTTCGCTTGCTTGGTTTCGTTTGACGTAGGTTGTTGTTATCGCTTGGAGGCCTTCAACGAAAGTAATTACACATTGTATGGGTAAGGTTACCAATGACTTGCTAAAGAAAGTAGGTAAACTAACGAGATACTAGTGAACGAATAATAATATTTTTTCCAACAGCCACAAAATTCTCTCGACTGGGCTCAACCAAGTTGAGGGTAAACCTCGTGGTGGGAATGCGATCGGAAACAACCTAACGAAGGTTAATTAATTACTTAATAGTTGATTGTTTGATGATGGTACTAATGGCTCGATAATTCCAATGGAAAATTCACTCTCTTCCGTCCCGCATTCATCACTAGAAAATAGGTCGTTCCCCTCGGCTCAGTCGAGAGACTGTGGTGAATGATTCATTCACTGATGAATCTATTATTACCATTCAAAATTGAATAGATTTTCTGAAGAATGGGTTTGTCAATCATGCCTCATTATCACTAACATGAAATTGAGGTCCTGAATTGAATTTTATCAACTCTGCTTTACAAGAGATTCTTCATTAATTGCAACATGTGCTCTAAACGAATTTCTCGGTGGCAGATGAGTCATCTTGAGTTTGATGGAAATTTTCTGGAATTTAGCGTGTAGCTGTTCCTCGGGGGCTTAATCGATTTATTCTCGAGTGAGTTTAATTCAGAAGTGTTCAACTCATCTTCTATTCTTGGGATTGAGAGATTCTGCCTTGATTCAATCGACTATTTGGACTTTTTTGAACATTAATAAACATGGCATTATGAAAATAAAATAATCACTCTAGAAGTCTCTCAATTAACCACTCAAGAAACTTCACCAACAAATAATCACACTAATTCACCACCATTAATTATCATCCTAGACCTCATTCTCCATCCTCAAAACTTTCTCCCCTATGCTAATTCACCAAGAACAACAATATGTTTTGTCTTCTCAACTAGAAATACAATGCAACCAACTGAAGCCTTGTTTCATAAACACATTGTGCACACGTGTGGGTGAAGATCTGTTTCCCCATTCAGGATTTATTCGTCTGCAGACTGCATCTTGGGCGAGTTAAAGGCGTCAACTTTGTGATGATGAAGGTATGATAAAAGGGTGCGCCACGATTAGATGTATTTATTACATACTGTACCTTCGATCATCACAACTCAGTTTAATTCACTTGCATAATGAAGTATAGGAATGAAGGTGGTGTAGAGAGTTGTAAAAAATAATAAGTCTGAGGTCGGAAGACAAAAGGATGGTGATGAAGATGAAGGGAAGGTCGAAGGCAATTCCATCGTAGAAGATTGAAGATGTGTTGGAAGACCACAGGCGTGTTATCTCAATATTCCCTCCGGTCGATCTCATTCTATGGACATGGCCAACTTGCTTATATCTCAGCGTTGAAATCTTCAGATGGTGAAACCACAGGGTTTGGTAAGGGGAATGTTGCTGGAAGGAACCACATAGTGAGGTTTCACCAGATGCCCTTTGAATTGGTCAGATATTGCCACCACAATGTTGAAACCTTAATTGGAAGAACTTTGATTAGTATAATACTCTGTTTTGATTAAAATCTCACTTAATATGAGGTTATCTTTTGTAATCATGATGAATAAGACAAATTTATTTCCAGATTTATGATCAACTGGATATGGGAATGATAGATCTGTCTGCTTATACCACTCATCCATGTTCCCTCGATGCCAATGACCACTCATTCCTCAATTCACCAATACACCTATGAGGTACATACACCCGAGATTGAGCTTCATTATCCGTAATTGCTGGCTAGGCAACTGGTACAAGCCCCAAGAGGTCTAGCTACCCAGTATTTCATGATGCATCTCCACTCATTTGCGCTCCAATTATCAATTATAAACTTCCTATTATCGATTAAATAGTACTACATTAATAACGAATGATTTGATTAAGTTTTGTTTAATTATACCATATTTCATTGATGATTATGCTCCATGATAATGAGTTGCCATGTCATTATTTATTGTATACTCGATGCTCAATCATAAACCAACATATTAGTATGCTAAAGAGTGATACACCAAAATGAGATCAATTAATCAAAACTACCACTTTATTTTAATTGGTGTTTGACTCAAGACGACCACCCTGACCATTAATTTTTATTTACGCATTTTCATTCTTCTCACGTACCTCAAATTCACTGATTTTTAATGAGACGTTTCATTAAAAAATCTTCATATCATCATAATAAACCATTTCTTTTTGGTTTCAGAATACTCATTGAAATACTGTATGAATGCCTTCATTGTAAAATTAAATGTACGAGTGAGTGACTGACTGTATGAAGAATGGGCCACTCGAATATACCCACAAATTACGCAGCGTCCGGAGGTATCATTACATCAAGATAAGTAGAACTATTGTTGGATCTTCTCTTGAGGGGTTCGAATTTAATGGCACCCTAGAATGCCTTGTAATGATTGGCACAACTCCTTATTAGGTAGCTATTATATAGCGATATTGGTAAGAGGGCGTACATAATTGAGAAATATAAAGACGTTAGCTTACCTAGGGAAAATATATGTATATTAGAATATCGTCAGGGGTTAGTATACATATGCTGCATTATTATCCTTTAGTCTTCTTCAATTTTACATTTTAATACACTCCAATATCTCGAAACAGGCCATACAATTTTGTGCAATGTCACGCTTCGTCATTGAATGTTGTACATTTCAATTTGTCAACTTGATAACAATTAGGAGAAAAGGAAGGAATGAGGGTATGTACAATTTGAAGGGACAAATCGGAAGTGAGGAATGAGAAATACTCGAGACCGGTCTGAAGCGTGATTACATGTCAACCGGAACGCGTCAACGATGCTCCATAAATGGGATCCCCCTGCTTTGATGCTTGTGTTGGACAAAGTCATAATTTCCGGTGGACAAGGGGTCGATGACACCGTGTACTCAACTTTTGTTTGTCAATCTACAATCAATTGTAAGTTGTTTTTACACGTATATCTCAAATAGAGAGATTTACATTGATGATGAAGATGTTTTCACAGAATCTTTTCAAGATGCTTTTAGGACATTGTGGACTATTCATCGCTCGTTGATGGGGGGAAGGATGTAGCATCAAAGGTATAAGCTGACGTGGGTCGTTTCATAAGTCCACACAGAATCTGTTTCCACTTTTATGTCATTCCGTAGGATATCTAAGGATTTTCAGGATCAGAAATGAGGGAAGATTCTTTACCTTTTTCTTTATTATCGCTTCCGGGGATCGTCTGAGCACTTGAAGGTGTACGATACTGTTGAGATTTTTTGTCTCTTTTGAAGCGAAGAGGAGACGGATCAATATAAAATAATTTATCCTGTATTTCTGCTCAATTTGGGTGGATTCAACGGATGGTTGATCATACTTGGCTGTAAAGCTCAACTAAAAAATCGTGACACTTAATATTTGATTAATTGGTAGTGAATTCTGTATAAAGTTTATGGAAATTAATAAATGTCCATTCAAGTTTCTTAAAATTACAAATATACATGGCTTAAACTCGTCTCTAAAATCCATTATTGCTCACGGTTAGAGATACGAGTGGTCTGACTGCGTCATTTCGCTTCTTGTAGAGGATGTAAAATCCCCTAGTATATGAGGGGAAATTGGTTGAATTCGCTGAAGGATTTATGTGCCGCGAGGGTATTTATGACGAGTGTGCGAGACCAAGTATTTCTCAATGTTCTCGTTGAATACGATGCTTCCAGTTTTAACGGCTTTCATACCCTATCTTCTTCATCGTTATCTTTCTGGATGTTTTTTTTATGCTATAACACACCCACCCATGAAAACTTTGAGGAGAAAAACCGACGAGTGTCACCATTACAATTCGTAGAACGATCTCAACTTCGTACAAATGTATTATTTTTTTCCTTTATTTCCACAACCAAGTATGCTTGTTGCTAAATTTCTCTTTACGATCGTTAGAATCCGGACATAAGCAAAATAATTCCAAATATTTTGAAAGACTTACTTCAGCATTCAAATTAATTGACTAAAATTTGAATTTCTGTAGATAAAGTGCCAACTATTCTAACATTCTCCTAAAACACTTTTTATGAGACTTTTAAACCAAAGTAGGTGTTTTTATAGAATAGAATAATCTGATAGGTAAATGGTATTTGTTTATATTATTGTTATCGAGTGTAAAATGTTTCTGCTTCTAGCAAATGTAAGTACTTCTGCAGAAGTCCAGGCACGAGTCAAATAGAATCAAATAAACATGTAGCTTTAGTGAAAAAATAGAATCTAGCCAGAGGGGTTGAAAAAAAATGTCGAGTGTCTGGTTGTCGGATCAGACCAGCAAAGTACTGGAGAGAGGGTCAATGCCATGGATGTGGGTGTGTCTGGTGAGAAAAATACTTCTGGAGAAGCACGAAGCAATCATTCGAGGAGACACTTCTTGGCTCGTCTTTATGATTCCTTAAAGGTGAATTCTTTCTGCAACTGTGCATTCTGGTGAGTAAGTTAAAAAGGAGACGAGAGGTTGAAGGTAAAAGGGCAAAGATTCCCGAGGATGACAAGATGTCGCCTGGGGGTTCTTTACAGCAACTTTTATCCACCTGCTGCAAAATACTTTGATGCTGAAGGATGCTAAGCATTATGTTCAAAGAAGTCACTGTGTCGTTTGATTCTTTCATGTGCAATCGACAGTGTGCTGATACCAGGGGTTGAGGGAGGTTCAACATTTTCTGATGACAATGCACTAGACCGAGTCAAATCATGGCTCTCAAAAGTGTTTTGTAGGGTATATTCACCCCAATATTGGTGCTAATCTATTGGACATGTTGATGGATCGATGATGATTATAAGGTTTCAATTTCAAGACAAGCCATCATTAGACAATTGTTTTGTCAGCAATTAGCATCAGAATGACACCTTCAGGATATCACTACAACCATCAGCAAATCTTCAACATCATGGACATCAACTTTATCAGTTCTGGACATCGTGGAAAAATTTGAATGATTATATTCCAGTTTGATTGCTCAACTTCTTGGCAGATGGGAATATAGAAAAAAGACAAGAAGAGAGACCTCACGTATCGCAACCTGAAGGCATACACCATCTTCAGTCACGCCCGGTAGTTTTCGTGAGATTTAGATAGCCGTTCGATAGCCACTCTCAACGTACACGATGATACACCGTAATGTCTGCTAATATAGACTCATGGCATTCTCATGCCAATGTTCACAGAGGATAATGCATACATATGCAGAGTGAATTATATGTATACCCTTTCTCTCAGTGTATGTATACCACAAGATAGAGTATGTGTACTCTGTTACCTCTTCCCTCATTTTTTTCTTGTTTGCGCTGAATAAACGGATCTGAAAAGACTAACAACTACTCACTCTGGCCCATTTGTTATACCAAAAGGCATAATTTAGTGGTTCAATATTACAGTAGCTATTCGTGACTCCGACCATTTTTTTTCTTCTTTCTTGTGGATTTGAGGGGACCACCAAGTGAGATAATTTTTCACTGGAATTGAAAAATTTCTGCATTTTGGGTTATGGTATTTTTTGAAAAAATTTGATAATTATTCATACCTCCAATCCAATTCGATTATTTTAAATTCACTTCGGTCACATGCTCTGAGACATGGAGACACTTTGAATGTGATATGATATCGTTGTTAGCAAGAAAACCCATCCAACTGGTTGTCCGTATGGATTAAATACACGAGATGTCCATTTTAGTAATTTGTCATGGTGATTATCTGCACTGTATCGTGAATGCAATTAGTCTTAATAGTGAATCTCCATATGACGTTGCTCCAATGAAATATTGATTCAGTTGGAGTGAAATATTCAAGTTATTTGAATAATAAGTGAAGGTATAAAATTTTTTTATTAATTCCGTAGCACAGATTCAGTGTCTAAATGTATAATAACTTGGGGGGGTTAAACTAAGTGGTACGGTAAATCTTGCCCTGGAATTAAGCTGTTCTGGCGTAACTCGATGGTTCTATCAATATTCAATATCTGTAATATCAGTGTTGAGAGTAGACGGCGCTCCCGGCAAACTCTACTTCTCCATTTCATTCAATTTCCATTATTTAACAATAATTGAATCAATTGTGAAACAGAATGAGTCAATTTTACTTGATCAGTTTTTTCGGAATATCTTGGAATCTAAGAGGGATATCGAAATTTTGATTGATACCTTTTCTGTAGAACTTTTCTCACTCTACAAAAAAGGTTCTCATCAAAATTTCGATATTCCTCCTGGATTCCGAGATATTCATGAAAAAGTACTCTTACTTCATCATCAAAATCTTCTTCATTCGAAAATCCCAGAGAAAAACTTTATCCTTTAGAATGTACGATTCTCTGGATGATACCCGCATGGAAATATATATATCGATTCAATATATATGTGATACATAATAGTTACATGTGAGATATATTTTGTATACACGGAGATTTATATATCGAATGTATTTCACATGTATGAAATTGGCCGCTTTTGATATATATGAATATGTATCAAAAATATATGTTGTATATAGCGATGAATATAAACAATAAACATCTCAGATATATCTCAATATATATCTATGTATATATAAATATTATACATGATATATATTATGTATAATATATTATGTATATATCAATCATGCATGGGATAAATTTGTGAAATAATGAATTTAAATAATATTTTATATTGATTATATTAACTCTACCTCGTGATGATACATTTTGAATGTATTATAAAATACATATATACGATAAAAAGAAAAAAAAACCAAACAATTGACAAAAGAAATTGGAGAGAATGCCATGATAATACGTTCGAAGTAATTAATCTGTATCACTATCGACTGCACGAGCTGCCGCCTCCGGATTCGTTTTGGCGAGCCCTCGTAGAGTGTTTAGGCAATTGTTGATAGAGACGCCCACTTGCGCTTCATTGAAAGTCTTGGGGTACATTCTCCTTGTGGAATCTGCACATAAACATTGATTCACTCGTCATCATCCCTCAATTAAATTATACAGTTTTGGAAAGGAAATCGCTATAGAATGATGAATTTTAGTCAATCGAATACAAAAAAAATATCTTCAATCATAATATTATTCAGAACATGAATTAGTTGAATTAAATTAACTCGTTTTACAAGTTGACGACTCAAGTGATTTGTAACAAGTGTGAAGAAATTTTTCTTGTCGTTTACTCAATTTAAAATACAAAATAGTTTACGATTAGTCCATTCTTAAATTAATGAATATTCAATTTTCAGCTTAGCTGATAATACTCACACAAAATAGCTTGACGAATATGTTCCTTAATAGCCTGATAGCGTGGTGCCTCTTCTCCTTCTGGCAATTTTCCCTTCAATTTATTGGCACCACCTTTCCAATTGCTTTTAATCAAAATTTTTAATGGAACCAAAGATTTTAACAAACTCGTGGCCATGGCTGTATATGTACCCTTTGACACTGCTGCTGTCCACTGCATAACATCAATAACTAGTCCACTACCAACTGCACCAACTTCCAGCTATAAAAAAAGCAGAAGATTAGAATATTCAAATTTCCAATATACATTCACTAGTTTTCAAATCATTTTCAAAGCATTCACTTCAAAAGCATTACCTTTCCCTCATAACGATCATCAGTTAACTCATGTGCATTAAAAACGTTTGACGTCTGAGTACGTTGGACATTTGAGTTAATAAATGAACTCTTCGATTGACCATATTGCGGCCTCTTTGTTTGGATGCCTGATGTACTCGGCAGAATATTCTCCAGTTGAACAAATTTGTCCTTTATTTCAGTAACTTCCTTGTGTATGTCCTTAACCACTATGAAATATTTGGAGGAACATTAAACATAAATAATAGGCATGACCTGTTAACTTTGTTGGAATAATGGAGAAATTTTTGTTATATGGGCGTGTGCAAGTAATGGGGATTATCAATAGAAATAATTATTATCCTTATTGTTAATTTGATAATTCAGTTTCCACTCATTTCCATAATTACGTTGATTAAACTTTTCGATTATTGTTAAAAAACTGAGAATTATTGGTTCTAACAGAAAATGCATCTTTGACACTCTGATGAAAAACAACAAATATTTTGAATTGTTATATAATATGAGGGTAAAAATTCGAAAAGGCTGTTAGCTGCTGAATGCATTATAAAATGAATTGAGAAAAATTATCATAATCAAAAAACTGTAATTGTGTGAATATTCGAAAAGTCATCAGTAAAGAATTGAACAAGTATTTACAATTTTCAAAGAAGAAAACAAAATTAATTATTTCATTCTTCCATTCAAAAACCGTATTCCAAGCCTAGGCATGAAAAGATTATAATTATTTATGGTAAAAATGAACTTTCCCAGGGTTCATCTCTAGCCTATAAAAACTCCAAATTTCCTCATTGAATTAATTCAATTTACGAATTTCCTCTGTCATAAATATAGAGTTAAAGATTCGAACATGAGAAATCCAACAATTTTGGAACTCGAAGTAAGAATTCGATCAATAGTTGAAATAACTGGCTGAATTAATAATGAACGACCTGAAGAGTTATTTCGATTAATTCTCGTCTGAAAATAATAATAAAATGAGCAGAAAATTGTTGAGTAAAAATTATTTAGAAAGGAAAATTGATAAATTAAATTTTACGAATGATCAATCGATTCAATTCTGCTTTTGACCTTACAATTATGAGTAGCTTGAGAAATTAAATTTGATAATCGATAAGAATTATCATTTAAGGCAATAAGAATCTCCAAAGTACCCAACCATATCTCCATAAACAACTGTAGTTAAATAACGTACTGCATACAACTATATTGCACCAATATAAACAATAATTGATGAATGGATTCGAAATAACAATATGTTCCAAGTGCATAAGAAAATTATTAACTCTATGAATTGTATACTGGAGGCCTTGGAAAGATTGAGATAATGTGCATGATCAAAAAATTTTCACTTACGATTTTTCTACAATAAAATTTTGCAGATTTCAACTAATTAATTCTGTGATTATCTAAAGAATGAATGAACTTAGAAAAAAATGACAAAAGACGTTTTTCATGGATACAGTAATTTCTAAAAAACAATATATCTTTTGATATTTTCTCCTCAAATCCCTCATTATCAATATAATTCAATGCCTACCACTGAGTGAAGAATTAACTGGTTACATTTAATTATTTAATTATTTAATTATTGCTCAGTGGATATCTTTCGGGTTTATTGGAATGAATTTGAGTTACCAGTAAAAATATCCTCCAATGTGATAGCCTCCTTGTTTGTGTAGATTAAGGGGTCGTACTCTTCACTCTCAGAATCGCTGAAAACCAAAGGTGATGATGGATTGTCGTCTTGTCCTCTAAAAATTGAGTTATTCGAATCGTCTAAATTTTCCTTATTTTCATCCATCATTTTTTGCTTCTTGTTCTTGAATTTCAACTGAAAAAAAATCGACTGAATTATAAAGCTCGACTAGAAACCCAATAAACTTAATTTTTATCCACAACCAACTAATCGAAAATCATAATTGACAAGCCTCAAACATTATCCTCATTAAAATGATTAATTTCAATTCATTGAGAGGATTTTTCTTTGTTTCATATTTCCAGTCACTAGATTCCAAACAAACCTCAAGGTCAACGCAAATACTCACTGGTATACTTGCATCATGAGAACGTTTATTAGATGCTTTAGGGGTGATCATGTCATCTTCATCAAATATTATAGCTTTTGATCTCGTATCCTCCAAAGCAGCATCTGGAACAGTCCGTGGTGACTTTGCTCCTTCCAAAACTCGTAGGTGTCTTTCCAAAACACTAATACGATCTGTTTATTTCAAATAGAGAATATATCAAAGCAAAATGATAAGAAAATTGAGGGATTACACTGATCAAGAAGAGAAATAATTTTGTTTTTACCTGAAACTTTAATAACATGGACATCATACAGAGGCCATCCCCTTCTCGGTTTTTTCTTTGCATCTCGCCACTCAACAACAAAAGTCTCCAGAGGTTCGTAGTCATCATTGTGGAAACGGTCCAAGTCAAAATTTTTTATCATATCAACTGGCACACCGACTGAGTACTTTTTGGCATCTTCACCGTTAATAAACCTTACTAAGGCGTACTTTTTATTAACCATTTTGCTTACTCTGAATGAGAATTATCACGAGACGATGAGTATTGAAGGCACTATCGATCGACTAGTGTATAAACTGATGCTCACCGGCCTTCGGTGTCTTCTCACGATACACAAACACTCGGTAACCAACGTGACGTTGGCCGGAAATTTTATGCGACCTCTGTAGGAGATTGGAAGAAGTCGTATGTATACATATATTTCTGTATTTATATCTGGAATGTATCTCACGACTCGTTGATTTTTGGAGTAAAAAATAAATCTTTCAGTGTTAAATTTTAATTGATCGAGAAACAAGTGTAGAAGTTTCTATACATCAGCTGAATAATAGTCACACAGAAGATTAATTAACAATATCCAAGGATAGATCTATGTTATCGACCTGTATTGGAGATCTTTGTACAAAAAAGTGAAAAAAACAATCCAAATGAATCAACAGGTGGAACCAAACCCTTCTCATCACCGTAAAAGGGGACTTTATAAAAAATATTTATATCATGGTGAAGCATTGAAAATTCCAAAGAGGACCCTCAGACGATGGAAAGATAGAAAAGAACAAATGAAACACCAGGAACGCGAAAGGTAATGTGACACATTGTTTTTTTATTTAGAGGTTATACTTTCTGTATTAATAATGTATTTAAAAACACTTCAGGGCCCAAAGTTTGGCTGACATAAACGAGCCTGGCAATTATGAGCTATTTGCTATGGTAAGACATAATTACATGACTATAATTCATAATTTATGGGAGAATTCAGTGGATTTAATTATCAATAGATTGTGGAACAAGAAAACTCGTTTTTCTCAGAGTCATAGTTATTGGATAGAGTTTCTTTCCCCATTTCATTTATTCTCATTATATATATCGGTAGCAAAGTCGTCAAGTATACGGAGTCAATTTTTTTTTTTTCGTTTTCAAATATTCATTCATGTCATAATGAAGAACTTGTAGAAAGAAATATTCAGAGACCTTTTTTCTAGCTGTCTAAATTTCAAAAAAATAACGTCCCTCCATATTTTTTATTGCAATCATCAAATACCAGGATAGTTTGATATCAAACAAGAAATAAGGATGTTATCTTACAAGTATTACTGACGATGTCCCTTTGTTTCATGTAGGAATATCCTTATTGTATGTATAATTAATTGAAGGATATGCTTATGGAAATACAATAAGTGGGAATTATATTTCACAGGGAGCTGAATCAAGAAGAAAACAATGTGAAGAAGCATTTGGATATGCGAGTGGTGACTTGACATTAGATGGAGGAGCATTGACTGGAGGGTATGTGTTTTGTTTGTTGATCAACTGGTATTTTATTGGAATAATTGCGATCTGATGAAATGCTACATTTCAGGAATCAAAATGAAATGATTGTCGAATCTGAATCTCCACCTGAATCAATCGATGAACACGTCATGAGTGATAATGTGAGTGTAAAATGAAATCATCACTTCATTAGGGAAATCTGTAGTTAACCTACAGGAATCTATCTTTGCCCGACTCCCACCTTTTCTCTCTCTTTCTCCTTCTCTTTTTCTTGATCATTTAAATCAAGATTCTACTGATATTATCGAGATTTCATTGAATTTCTCCTGCTCATGCAGAAAGGTTCTTCAAGATTATTGAGCTGATCTCTGAATAATTTATCCACAGGACACACAATTACAAGATTTGAGTGACAACGAGAACATAGGAAGCAATGGTCAACCAGTTGAGCAAGCACCAACAGCTGTTACTGATGACGAATTAGCTAGAGGTGAACTACCTGATGAATCACGATCGATTATGAAGAATTTGAGTAATAATTATGGATCCGATGTCTTAACTCATGCGTTGCTTATTATCGCAATGAAGCTTCGTCATGGATTGAGTTGGGTAGCTACAGAGGACATATCAGAGTTATTGAGCGTTGAGCATCACTCTTACGAAAAAATCTCAAAGTATAAATTGAAAAATATTATCCAAGACATTACAATGGGATTTAGCATTCATCATGTGTGCTCTACATGCCACTATTATGTAGGAAAATCTGATTATGGTTGTGAGGGTCCAGAAACTTTGATCTTAACGTGTAAGAATTGTGGAAAAATATTGAACACTGAAGAAAATATTGCAACAGGAATTTTTTTCTTGTATATGTCACTTGAACAGCAACTACGGATGAAATATGAACATGAAGATTTCAGTATGTATGCGAGGGCGAGAGTAAAATACAATGAATTTGCCATTGAAGATATTATGGATGGTACATTGTACAAAGACGGTGCAGATGAAGAGACAATTAGCATAACGTTCAACATTGATGGTGTTCCAATTTTCACGAGTTCCAACTATTCAGCACTTCCTATACTTTGCATTATCAATGAAGTCCCCCCGAAGGCTAGAAGACAACATATGATGTTGATTTCTGTTTGGTGTGGTAAAGATAAACCAAAAATTATGAGTGAATATTTACATCCTTTTGTTGAAGAAGCTCAGAAATTGTATAATAAGGGCTTCAATTACATGTACGAAGGAAGAATATATCATAAAAGATGCCGAGTTTTAGCTGGTATTTGTGATTCTGTCGGTCGCGCTCCAGTTCAGAAAATGTTTCAATTTAATGGAGAATACGGATGTGCATTGTGTTTAAATCCTGGTGAAATGGTGGAAAAAGGGGAGAAGGGAGGCCATGTAAGAGTATATACAATAACAGCCGATGGTGATGCTTATGGAGAAGGGCTGAGAAATAAAGAAGATACTCTTCATCATGCAGAGAGTCGAAGTAAAGGAGTGAAAGGGCGAAGTGTGTTCTATGATATTCCAAAATTCGACCCAATTCTTGGATTCCCTGCTGATTGGATGCATGCTGTACTGCTGGGGGTTTGTCGTCAATTTGCCAAACTATGGTTCGATACGACAAACCATAAAGAACAATTTTATTTTCGTCAATATTTAAAGAAAATTGATGAATTAATTTCTTCATATAAACCAACAACAGATGCCAGCCGGATTCCTCAAGGTATCTCAGATGCTGGTCACATGAAAGCACATGAATTATCCATTTGGCTCTTGACATACAGCCTAGTTACACTCAAAGGAATACTACCACGAGAATATGTTGACCATTGGAGTTTGCTGGTGGAGGGGATTTCAATATTAATGAAAACCTCAATAATGAAATCAGAAGTTTATTATGCTCACAATTCTTTAATCAGATTTGTTCAAGGAGTGCAGTCTCTTTATGGAAAGAAACACATGTCATTCAATGTTCATCTTCTGACGCATTTGGCTTCAAGTGTTCTACATTTTGGGCCCCTATGGGCTCACAGTGCTTTCGTCTTTGAAGATTACAATCAAGAAATTCGGAATTGTATTCACAGTTCGAATGGTGTTCAAATTCAAATTTGTGATCATGTACGATTACGATACGCACTAAATAATCTGCGTTTTCTCTGTCAAGAGAAATTGAATACGAAACAACAAATATGGTTGGGAAAATTATTGGATACGAAACAATGGCCGAAAATGAGTTTACCTACGAGTAATGCAGCAATGATCGGTGAACCCAAGATACAAGGAATTAATCGCAGTGAATTTTTAGCTTTCTATCGACTCAGAATAACTGTTGAGCCTGCTACAGTACTGAGATCTTATGCACGTGCTTATATAAATGGAGAATTAATTCATTCTAGGCAATATACACGCTCCACGAAACGACAGAGTTATTTCGTTGTTTTACAGGATAGTGAAATTTTTCAAATTGACTATTTTCTAGTTGTTCCCGAGAATCATGCCTTACATACTTATGCAGTCGGTAATTACTTTATTAAATCGAACAAACCGCTGATCCCAGGTAGAAAATTGGAGCACATCATCGTTCTTACTGAGCTTGATCCAATTTTGTCGGTAATAAACGCAAGAGATATTAGAGGGAAAGTTACTGTTGTCAAGAACACACAAACAAATATAAAAATTGCCGCTATTCCAGTCAATCGCATTGAACTATTGACATGATTATACCCAAAGAACATTACGCTATGCATTCTGGCTCAATTTATTCTGTATCTCTTTGAGTAAGTTCAGCACTGTATATATTGAAAAATAAATGAATTCTTAATCGAAATTATTAGTAAAACTGTATATCCAACAACAACTTCCCCTCAAACTCCTGAAAGTGGTAAAAATGAATGAATGAACATGTATACTCACTTCTATTAGAATTTTTGCTATTCAGAATATATTACCCATACATTATAAGTATATGTACGATATATCAGCAGATGTATTATGGTTAAACTTTCAACTATATTCCAAGCATATAGTTTATATATAACGTAAATATATGATGGATATATATGAGCTATATGTCAAATGTATCAATCGTCGTATATATCAGCTGTATGATCAACATGTAAAAACAATGTATTTTTGATGTATTAAAAATATATCCGTAACATATAAATTGTCATGTATTCTAGCTATATATATCTATATACATCAAGAATGTATATTTCATATATCAAGATTAGAAGAGAAAAATGTAAATGAAATATATCAACTTAATATATTTTGGAAGTATTTTCGATATATTAAATATATATTCAAAATACAATGAAATGAATATAAAGTGAAATATATTTGTATGATATATTCTTCTTACATCGCACATACATCGAAATATATTCAATATATATTCATCATATATTTGTACTGTAGATATATCTTTAGATATATTTGGAAATATAAATTTTTCCATGCGGGTAAGCCCAGTATCAAAGCCTCTGTTTGCTCATTAGTTTGAGTTAATGTAATGAGAAATTTAATTGTGAGGGCTGGCAAAACTATTTGACTAGAATTCGAAATACTATAATTATACACAGAGTTGAGAGGATTCAAGTTATTCATCAGTGGAATTTGAAAATTGTGGGGATATATATGGTGAAATTATTTCGGCATTGTTTGATCAATTCTAATTATGATTTTGAGAAATATCTTTTGTGATTTAAATTTACGTAATTAATTAATTGAAATTTCAATAACAAGATGAAAATTATTTATGAAAAAGAAATTTTAATAAATTCTCAGATATTCTCAACTCGATGAAGAAAAAATATTAATACCATCATCTTCTTGCCTAATATAATAAATTGAGAAGTAGATGACAGGAGTAGACATAACCCAATATGATTATGTTCACAACTAAGTGTTTCACTCCCCCACCCACCCCCTTCCCCCACTACTCTCTATAATTGGCTGTAACCAAGCATTATATACACCTTTTGCCTGGATAGCAAGAGGGGTGCCACTTCACACAACCCCATTATTTCTGTTCTATTCTATTTATCTCAGGGACCACTTTACATCGCATCTGACTCTCGAGGCCACCCTCAAGCCAGTCTCAGACATTCTACAGATGCAATGTTCATGGTGCTATAACCATATATTCGGTTTATATTGAATTTTAAAAAATGAGTTTAAAAATATCATAAAATATTTTCTCTTATTCAGAAGTCTAAAAAAAAAAAAATTAAGTATCATGAATACATTAAACAAGATGAATATCTTCATTTCATCCAGTAAAATATAAAGATAAAAATTCCATCGAAACGTTGAAGCATTTCTCGTACTGAATTATGGCCTCGCCCCTGGTATTTATGGTGAAAAACGAATGACGCTACTCTCATTCTATCGTCCAGTGAGTCTGCCAGGACATGCCTCTGGGCAAATAGAAAAATGGCCATACCCGGTAACACTACCGGTCTCTCACAACCCGGCATATCACAAAAGCAGTCCAGCCGATGTGGTACCGTTCCAGAGGAAAGTTGATTATACTTCCAGAGGAGTTTAAAAAAAATATCTATTTATCTTTGTTTATTTATCATCCTTCCACCGTTATCTATCCGTTCAATTCTCTCTTTTTCTTATTCGGTTATGCGAGATTTTTTTTTTCCATTTTTTTCTTGGAATGTACTGGACAACTGGAGCAATTCAGTGAAAAAGTAATAATAATAATAATGAATATTTTGCTCCAGTAATTTTTAAAAAATTGCAAAAATTAATTTTATTAAATTTTTTTAGTTTTTAAAATAACTGGGGCAAAATGGGTCACCCCATCAATATTTTTCTAAGCTTCCGTTGAAATTCTTTAACCAACCACTTTGCTAACCGTTAAAATCCCCCTCTCTTTTCTGAATCAACACCCGAGACGCGGTGAACTAAGCTCCAGTAATTCGCCCTTTCATGTCTTTCCAGCAAACTCTAAACTACGATGCAATCCAGCACCCGGAACGTGTCTGAAAGCCACTTACCTCTGTCTACAACTACAATATACACAAGTAGACAATTGAGGTTATTGAAAAATACCTGATAATCAACAAATAAAAACTCATTCTCATTTCTGGAAAATACTGGTGAATAAATCCAGTCTGAAACGCGATTAAAGTTATCTCTTTTTTGCTGGAATAACCACAGAGAATAACAAAATGTGTCGGCGACAAAAGATTTCAATTCAAAGAAGTAGTTGAAATAAATAAAGAAAATTAAAAAAAAAATTGAAACCTCGAGTGAAGAAAAAAAAAACTTGAACAAAAATGGTAAAAATATATATATATCACCGTCAATTTCTATTTACCAAAAGGAGATTCAAGGTGGTATCGAAAAAATGGAGTTGAATTAAAGTGACGGTGGATAAAAGCAAGAGGAGAAAACGCTGATTAAAGCCGAAACCCTCTTATTTTACCTCTTTTTTATTCAATACCATGTTTGTATAGCTATGTATCATACAGTATGTGTGTGGTGGTCGATTCTACGGGTAAATTTTCAAGCACACCAGACTAAGAGAGGGGGGGGGGGGAAGAATAACGAGAGAGAGAGTGATGCTGAAAGTCTGCATCCATGTGGCTTTCTCGGCACGTTCTGTTCACCAGCCAAATTGGCTACTGCCCATGAAACCGGTAGTCATGTATATATCTGTATATAACGTACCAATAGGTCCAACGCAATTGATCGATTGGCTCCAATGCTGTTACTGACATCGAGTGCTCGGACTCGTACGTGGTTTGTCACTTATAGTGCTCGATTTAAAAGGGGGAGGGGGGGGATAAAACAAAAGGGCATATTTTTTACTAATTTCAAATAATTATATTTTGAACCAAAAATAATAATTTTAATTTATGGAAATTATTCTCTCTTCAAAGAGACTCAGATGTAAATAATAATAATAATAATCAAAAAGGATGCTTCCAGAGATAATCCAGTGGTGCCGAGGAACTCCAGACATCAACACCCACGTCTGTATTGTCTCTCTCCCTTTTTTTTTTTTTTGCCCAGATATTTTCTTCATACAACTTTCCCTTTTTTTTTTTTGTTCAGATGAAAATAGGAGTCAGATGAGATACCATTGCCACCAGTTTATATACAGATACACTCGTATAATACTGAGATAGTCCAAGTTGTGATGGTGGGAGATCCAGTGGTAGCGAAACATAGTTTATAATCTGAGAAATGAATTCCGGAGGAGGGCCCCCCCTCGGTGCGAATGCGCGAATGAATTCAGTGAGGAAGCACCAAGAAGTATCCACGGGAGGTCCATGGGCAGGAGTATGATGGGGGGGGGGGGAGGTAGAAGGGATGGATCGAGGGACCTCACATGATGAGTTGAAATGCCAGTACAGTACAATGAGATTGCCTCACTCCCCTTTTACCCCCTTGAAAGACCCAACTTTATCGTTCATTCCTGGACTCTGTACCTTCCTCCTTGATTTTTTTTTCGCCCCCCCCCCCCTCTCTCTCTCACTCTGGTAACTTGGCTTCCACTCTTTTATTATATTCTCCAGGGCGTATCTCAGTGTGATGTCCCCTGGCAGGAGTAACGTAATGCCTCCATCCACTGGATTAATACTTTGTTGTTTTTTTTTTCTTCTCCAGTCAACTGGTATACCTGGTATAGAGTAATGGTATACACCAACTACCTTACTCCTGTCACTCGGCTTTGAAATTACGTAGGCGACAGAGTTTCGTTCTGTGATATATCTTTTAAACCGAGTAGAGGTAGGAGAGTGAGACAGATAGGGTGGCTCACTGGGAAAAAGGATCAGCATGAGAGGAAAAAAGAGAAACTTCTGAGTCAAAAAAAAAGAAAATGGCTCAGGACGAGGGGAACGATATTGCATTTTTCCAGGAGATTTACACTGGCGACGACAATGAACTCGTTATCCAGCTCCCGGGGGTTTTAACGAGCTGAACAACTCGTACTGCATGGAGAGGAAAAAATTGTAAACGGGATATTTGGATCGAGACTATTTTGGTTGAATAATTGTCAAGATTATTGAATATTCAACGAATTTAATTTAGTTTAACTCCATAATGCACACGATGACATTTGAAGAATTGAGAAGAGGAAGAGAGTAGTGTCATACGTGTCTTGATTTGCATTCGAGCTATCCCATGTGACTTACTCTCGACAACTCAAGACTGTTATGTACTTGGTGCACTGCTACAACATACACGTGATCAATCATCCTTGGATAACGTACATGGACTGTGGTAGGTATATGGGTTATCATATATCACGTAAATTCAAGCATCTGGCATTGGTCTGTACTTCTTGTGCATGCACCATCAGAAACTTGGATTGTTTCGGGGAATACCGTTGAGATACTTTGGTCGTTTCTCTTCGACTCTGTTATAAACCCCACCGACGTACCAAGGGGGAGGTAAGGAATCATGTGACTCTGGACAATCTTCTCGTTGTATTGCTTGGGTGAGACAAGAGGTATGGTTTTCAATGTTGCGGTTAGAGGAGAAACTGAGGCTTCTGTTACTTGTGGATTTCATGGAAGGCATGATAAATACCAGAGACAAGTTATTTGGTTATGGATTCATTGAATTTATGATTTTTTATTACTAAATTTTAAAAGAAAATGGTGAAAAATATTTTCTTCTGGAAATTGTCTGGAGAAGAAAAAAAAAATATCAACAAATTCTGGAGATTGAGTTGAAAGTTGTAAGAAAGATGGGATTTCAAGTGAAAAGAATATCCTATCAATCAAGATTATATTACTCAACTATAAGAAATGGATGATGGATAAATTCAATTTCGCATCTCTTCAGTCATATTCAATCATCACTCATTGAAATTCAATAGTTTGTTGGGCATTCCAATTTATTGGGAAAAAATAACTCATTACACAATGTGAATAGTCATAAATTTTCACTCAATTCAATGTATGAATAACAATTTCAATCTCTGGTGATAAATGATGATTCAAAAGCGAGAAATGATAAATAATAAAATTACAAACACGCTAAGGTAGAATGAAAAATGTAAATAACTGGAGAAATCGTAAGAGTTTAAAAATAACCTGTACACATACTAGGCACTTAACACGACAATGACTCATAAAATATGATACCTATTTGGCTCCTTACATCAAAGTTTCGTGTTCAACAGGGCCATGAGACTGCAACTATGTGTATCTTCAGCAATATCCCGTGTACCAAGGGACGGGTAACATGAACCTAGTATCAACGGAATACCAGTCAGGTTGGCAGTGAATGTCGTGATGTTTTTAGTATACACAAATAGTCGATTCATCCAGTGTTGAAAAATACTGAAGTGTTCGATGCAATTCAATTCTGATGAACCAGTTGGACTCCAGCAATTTGTCCAGGAAGAAAAAAAAAAAATTCATTTGTAACATCACCTACACCATGAATTAGAGTGAAGGTCAGGTGTTGAGAGGGGACGATACTCTTTAAATTTTTCACTGGTTAAATACACCGGGACTGATTTTAACGAGGTTGCGTGCTGGAATCCACTTAGCATGACGTCTTCTGCGTGACTTGCAGTGAAATTTTATTTTCACGCTCATCCCCATCCACTGAGATTTGTCGTGCAATATGTTTCATCTTACTTCAGGTAAAATACAAGATTTTTCCTTCACTCTTAATCCCGTATTTTGACCTCCCTCCAGGTGTCCTCAAACTCGTTACAAAGTTTTTTTTTTCACCTAAATATACCCCCAGATATGGTAATCATCGAATTTCCAAAGTTGCCAAGTTAATTACCTGGATACATAAGTTTATAGTTAAAAGGTAATAAAAATAAGATTCACCTCTTATTGAAAAAGTTGATGACAAAAGCATCTATGGGACAAGTATTTTACCATCAAAAGTTATAAGTACCAGCGTGAAAATTTTTTTAATGCACAAGGATCACTGGGGAAAACTTGAGCACAAAGACTTTCATAAAAAAACTTCTCACTCTTACTTTATCCTCTTGGTCTGATTATAAATCCTGCTTACAAACTCTGTTGTATACTTTTTAAACTTTTTTGTTTATTCTCCTTGAAAGTTTTGAGCAATCATCGATTTATCAGTGGATGATACGAGGTCAGAGTTAATGATACATAAAGCCTTTTAAATCTTCTCAATTTACACATTCAATTGATCAAAGACAGGTAAAAAAAATTCATATTCACATTTAAAAAACTCGTTGTCCTTATGCAGCAAATGAACTGCACATCTCTAGCAAAAATAATCAAATTCAGCTTGTCTCACAATTTTTAGAATTACTGGTTGACGTGACTCACTGAGTAAGTACATAAAGCACGCGATGGGATTCAACGATCAGGCCAAAGATGATAAAAATACACTGCCTTGATACTCGTACCCCTGGGGAATTGAGCCTCTCTCGTAAAATCAAAGCGCTCGGGAGACGAATGAAAAAAAAAAGGTAACAGAGAAACAGGGGCGAAAAAGAAGTGGTAGGAGAGGGGGGGGGGGGGGGGAGATGAGAGATGAAGGAATACCGGAAGCAGCAGGACCCGATTCATCAGTCGAGTCGGAATCTCCAGCCGGATCATCAATCATACTTGTGTTTCTGGCCCGTGTACATACATTCTACCCTCTCCTCAGTGTTACATTGATTCACTTTTCCCTTTTTTTTTTGTTCTACCTATACCAACTTTCCTCTCTTTTTCTTCTCTACTCTCATTATTCTATCCCTCAGACATGGTTTTTTTATCCTGCAACAATGGTACAATCAATAGCCTATTCCTGGTGTACTTTTGTCACTGAGTGCCACATAGATATCTCATGTATAACCAATTCACGTATGATGTTAATTCATACCGTTCATTGTCTCATTCGATATGCCATGTGCCTATTAATTTCTGTAATATTGAATATGAGAGGTCTCTGCCAATTTAAATCACATAAAAAATGTTTTTTTTTTCATGATCAGGAAGAATGAAAAAATTTTCCCGTCACACGCTATTTCAATTTTCCTCGAATTCATCAATTTCTTTTGATACCTTTCCCTTTTTTTGTTTACCCTTGTTCAGCAATGTTGACCTTGAATCGTCAAAGAAAAGTCAACAAGTTAATCCAGCATGAAGGGGATAGACTGGTATAAGTGAGTATATACCAAAAACATGTATACATTCACTAACAGTTGGTATATGCAGGCCCGAGGGTCGGTGACATTCTACTGTTGTTGGATTATGCGTTATGCTTGCAGCTCGTCTGGCACTGCGAGACATACATGCCAACCGAGTACTCGATGAATGCCTCAGTGGCGCTCGTATATTTTCGGAACGTGTGGTAACCCCAGTTGCAACCTCTCACGGCTGACGCTATTTCCCCTTTTTTTTTGCAAACAAAAAAAAAAATAACATCGAACCAACCAGACCACGACAAACATAGTACCCCCCGTCGATCACCAAAAAATAAATCTCGGAAATTCCCAAAATAATGAAGATTACAATAATTCAAAAATTCTCTCTCTCTCTCTCTCTCTCTCTCAATAAACATCTCCAACTCTACATCTTTATCATCTCAAATAAATTTATTCACACAAAGTCCCAAAATTTATTCATCCATTAGTTCAACTGTTCATCATATTTAACAAATTCAATGAATTTTTCATTTTCACTTTGAACCCCAAGATATGACACTAGCTTGTATAACTGTCGTCTTGCCAAGAATAAATTTCAAGCTTAAATGAGAAATATTTTGTTTAAAATGTTACCGAAAAAGAAACATCAGGAATTCATGAGAAATATAAAAAGATGGTAAACTAAAAAAAACTTAAAAACGTATCGTTTGCCATAAGAATGTCCCTCCCCTCCAAACTAGCTTAATCTCAGCTGCGCGTGTCGTTGGTTTGTCTTCGTGACGTGAGGACGTTAGTTGTGAGTTTCGTCGAGTGGCAAACTAAATGCCATGGGTGCCATTAAATCGTGCGAGAACCCTCTAACCATCCATCGTGTTTCCCTGTGGTGTTCCCCCCTTACCAATCTCCTCTACTCCTCCTGTTACACTCATCTCCATGAGCACCAAGGGAGAAAGCACTTCTTGCATTTGTTGAGTTCACAAGGCGTCTCTCTAAATACCCAGCTACCACACTGTCTCCTTCAAACCTTCTCCTCTCATTCTCCTAGGTATCACCATGGCTCTCCCTTCCAACTGTCGCAAGTACAAGTCTCTTGAAGCTCACACCTTCCCCTTCCCACTTGCAATGCCGCATAAATAGTTTCATCTTCCTCTTTCCCTCATTCCTACATCTTCCCCTTTCCACACTTTCACGCTTCTCGTATTTGTCGACACTTTTCATCTTCTTCTTATTACTTTTTCACTCTCCATCCATTTATTGTCATGAAAATTCACTGGGGAAATATGTACACGTTCATCGTAATACAAATATAACAATATTAAATGTTTATGTTGTTTTTTTTAAGGGTTCACTTTGTTTGGGGAGGAGTTGATGTCTTCGTAGAGAAGACATTACTTGGGTTGTAAAGGGAACCAATTGCGAATGGTTAAAATTAAAGTTGAGATGGTCTGAGTGGGTCTCTGGAATTGGTTGGATTGCTTCATTCCTGGATGAATTTTAATTTTGATGAATGATGCAGAAGATTCACCAGATGATCATCATTCATCGGATTGACTCATCGAATCCGAGTAAATTCCAATGCATAACCAAAATCATCAATCCATCACAGATTTAGCATTATTCAATAGTGACTTGACCCATTATTTCATCCACAATGAAACCACACATTTCGCAACCACTTCCGTCACCCAAATAGCCACTCTCCACAATTCAGACTGCTGACCATAAACTTCAACCATCGAGTGACAACTCTAGAGATGCATAAACATAAAGTTTACTACCAATGTCTAATCTGGCTCGTTGCCCAGACTATCCCCTGGCATATTTAATATTCTGAATGAACATGTTAATGGTGAATAACATTGACAGACTTTCACATCAATCTAATCATCATGAGAATTGATTGAAATTAATATGACAATCGAGTATTCGTTAATGTCGACAACGGCTGAATGTGGATTCAAGGGGATTTTGGTGAGAATGAAGCACCAGTTAACACTAGCCACAGTATGTCTACCAACTAATTCCCCAGTTAATGGCAGTATTAACGTTATAACATACCTCCAAAATACCTCCTGATAATTACACATGGAAATGTGTTTGAGGGAATCAAATCACTGCCACCAGTCACACCAATAACATTCTGGTAATCAAATCAACGTTGATGTCTGTCCTCCGATTATAATTGAACAGACATCCTGTGTCCCAGCTGATTGTCCACCATCTCCCTCATCCATTTCATTATCCGTTGGATGGCTCCAACCCAACATTCTCTTTCACGCCATTTTCCCCTTCTACGATCACTATTCCCTGTATGATAATTCGTCTAGTTGGAGGAATGAGAGGGAGACACATCTCATCCAGTGACTTTCCCATCACTTGATTCTCTTCACTCATTGCATTTAAATTTCATCCGGAAATTCACTCGGTACGTTCATTCTGCTTCCGCAAGATGATTGCTACTGCTAATGCAACTCTGAATTGATAAGTCTGGACAGCGATGAATGAGAGAAAGTCATATGAAGAAGGGACTCTATCCCTTCTGTATGAGTTGGCTCGTTTTAATCAAGATGACTCGGCTTTTAATTATCATTCTTATTATGTTTTATAATAAAGTGGGGGATGTGAAAGCATAAAAGCATTTTGAGGCTCTCCTGTGAAAGTACGGAAGAGGGAACTTCCTGAATGGGGGAGCCATTACAGTGGAGAATTGGGGTGGCTCGTGAGAAGTCAATTGGTGATGATACGAAGGATGCTAGTACATCCGCTTTAATATTGTTTATCAAATTATTATCTGTTAAGTTGCTTATATTGTATTGATACTGACAAATTGATTTTCCCAACTGTAAGACAGTTCTTTGCACACTAATTACCTCATAAATTCAACAAATTGTCCTCTCACCACAAGAATACAATCTTATGCTGCAGCTAATGGAGGGTAAGGATTGTTCTTCATATTTATAACAGATGATCCTCAGTTGAAACGTTAAGGCAACCACACCTGGTCAGAAAATCCAATATTAATCCCACAAGCATTGTGCTGACACAGTGGTGGTACATTGCCGAGTGTCATAATCTCTAGTTCTCATTTTCCACAGCTGTTGCTGCTAGTATCCTCACTAGACATCTTTTCCGGCCCATTGTTCACGGGTATTAGGATCCAGTGGAAATGCAAGCATCAACACAAGATTCCTTTTTCCCTGCATCTGCGAGTTTCTACAGCTGATGAATATTCCATCAAGGTCTAGTACAAATTATTTCTAGAGTTGTGATCAAATTCTTCAAATACATGTAGGAGCAGTCTCTGTAACCCATAAATCGACAATCTTCTTCTTCCTATAAGCGATATTTACTGTCGCCAGTCTTCATTGTTACGTACCATACCAGTAATCATCGATGTTGGAACGATATTCACAGGCCGATGATCACGAATATAAGCTGTAAGCTCTGTTGCCATCCTACAAGAGAAGAAAACTGGTAACCAGGCGTTGTACGGGCGGTTAACTTTAACACCAGTGTTGAGGGGTGGGAAGCCAGTTTCTGTTGAATTTTACGCGCTCCATGGGATACCTTTATAGATATCATTCTGCTGAAGTTTGGTGAAGCAACTATGGACGATTGGTCGTTGGTGGATTGCTTCAAAAGGGTGAGCAATTTCAACAATCGTTATATGTAGTATATATTTACTACGAATAACAGTCTGATGTAAATATACACTATTTCGAATAGTCTCTCTCACTCTCATTTGCTTCATAAAGTTTGAAATCTTGGCGCTCTATCCAGTAGACCATGGACTAACGTTTATCTGCTTTACGGTTTTATGAGTTTTTATGCGATTACTTGTCCACTATCTCTCAGGGATTTTATTTATTTATTTTTTCATATTTTTGGGGGGATAGAATGAGGCATGGGAATGAGGGTAATATTACTGTGTTGAGTGTCTGTATGGAACGAAATTTGTGATACTCGGACCAGATATTAGTTTACATATACGCAAGTTAATTGAATCACATATAGGTATTCAATATTCGTGCAGCGATGTACACTAGTACATTTCCCATTTACATTTTGAATGTACAGCGAATATGCGCTACATATGTTTGGATTATTAGTCTGATGAGTTGCATATGCTGATAATTTGTAGAATATTTAATTGATAAAATTGACTGGATAATTTATTGAGATGTTAAATGTGCATCTAATGGATTTTTTGAATTTATGCAAATATACTCAGATATTGGAGCAGACGAATTCACTGGGGTAATAGGTGGGCAAATATTTCACGAGGCTGTATAGGTGGCTGGGTACCAGTAAGCACTTTTCAAGATCAAATATTGGTACATGTCAGTGGCAGACTCGGAAAAAAAAGAAGGGGATAAATTGTGGTATATGCAACAGTCAATTTCAAATTTTTCATTAGTTGAAAAATGTGAGAATAATGGACATGTTTGAGAAAAGTATTGGATTATTTAATTGGAATTTTGATTTTTTTTAATAGATTCATAATTTTAATGAGAAAAAAAATATGAAATTTTAGGGTGAATATATTCAGCAAGTACTATGTAAAGTTGATACTGAATATAGTTTAGAATAAATGTATTCACTCTGATGAGAGCAAAGTTTTAGTCGTGAAATATTCTCCCCTTCGTCTATAATCATTTGCGTTATCTGCTGTTACGGGATAATTAATCCCGTGATAATAATGTTGTTGGTAATTTTTGGGGGAAAAGTTTTATGTTAATTATGTACTAATTATTAAATCATAATTAACCACAAGGTGCATTGGAAAAAAAATTAAAGATTTAGCTTGCTTTTATTAAAAATGATCAACACTGATGATTTCCCCCACATACTCGAAATAATCGAATAGATGAATTTACACGAAAACAAAGGATCGATTGGAGATTGATGGGGGAGGAGGAGGAGGGATGTGGGACGATATACAACAGAGGGAATTTTGATGAGGGTAAACTACACCCGATAACAATGATCACCCTCAGAACACATAACTAAGATAACAAACAGAGCAATGCAAACTGTCCAACGCAATTCATCAGTTACGACAATGAGAATGATAAATGCACCAACAATCCAGTGTCAAATGGGCTTGATCAAAATGCACCAAAATTAGCCACAACAAATCATATTTCGTGCTACTCGTAATGCCTCTCTATGCACAATTCAATGGTCAAAATTTTCATTGCATTTCCTATGGCATCTCGTATGTCATTGATAACCAGATATGCACTACTGTTTTGAAATAGAGAGGGAGAGAGAGAAAGAGGGGAATCCCGGAGGGGAGTGGAGATTCAAACGGGATCTCGACACTCGAATATCTCACGATTAAATAATTTTATGAAAAAAAAAATTCTTGAAATATATCCCAATAACTATTCAAGAAAAAAACATAAATCAAATGACGCTTTTGATCACAATTTTTATCAAAAAATATAGTTGCCACAAAAATTCCAAGGTCCTTTTATAACTGTAGCACTTTGCCTGTGCGGTACTCATGTAATGGAAAAAAAATGCTCCCATATATTTACCCGAGGGTCCAAAGGAGCAACCTTAGAGAGGAGGAATACTACAAGCTTATATTGCTAGTTTTTTTTTCTTCGTTCCACTTGCAATACTGCATGGTCGTTACGAGGATTGGTGACTTTTTTGTATACAGCACCGTAATCTACAAAACATTGTTGGAAAAAAGGGACAGTGATGTATGGTTGAAGTATATGTTCTAAGTTTTCGTTTTTGTGCAATTACTCTTTTAAATATTAGCGCCAAAAATTGAGATCTGTAATATCAAGTGAGTGACTGATTATCGACAGTTGATCTACTTTATCATGTGAAAAATTCCCTCAAAATTAACCTCACTTTTTTGTAAACCTGTTATAATACATATTCACGGATGATTGTGACTCCAAAAGAATCAAGATTTATCATTGCCATCGGTTGTGTATAAACATTGAAAAGTATTGTTACAGTTGAGGTATATTATTTACTTGTGAGCAAACTTATTATTTTTCCGGATCTAACATTATCCAAATGACAATATGAAGGACAAATCCGCATGTGTGAGATGGAGTATTGAGGAGTTGTGCGAGCCCTGACAAGGGAGGATAGGGCGTATCAATGACGAACAGAGAGTGTAATCCGTGAAGCATAATGGGTAAACCTAATTACTATGATGCGCTTTTGCTGGGGTAGATTGGCATACAGCGGTAGGATATACATGGGAGAGGCCAAGTTATATACGACAAATCGGATTTGTCCCATCGCTTTTAGGCATTAACCTGACGGCCAAATATACGTGGATTATATTATTCCAGGGATACTGGTTTGCACTGTTACCATTTGATACTGGTATAACCGAGTAATAGGGTGTGTAGACTATGAATTAGACTCTCCAGTTGCTGATACATGAGCATGAGTTATTCAAATCTGGGGGATACTTTTTGATTGGTGGAATGAATACTGAATGTTGCTTTCAGATTTGTTTTTAAAATATACGATAAGGACGTTTAAACGTTTAAACTTCTATTGACCTTTTTCCGAGTTTATCTCGGCATATTTGAAACTCAGACTCACTATAGAATACCAAGATTAAGCTTGAGTCTCACTTGAACATAGTTTTCATCCCCAGAGGTTCAAAATCCCCCTGGAGTATCCTCCGATCTTCTCAATCCACCATTGTACACTGCTATCTAATTAACATTCGTACTTCAAACTGAATTATAATTATCACGATAAATAAAAGCATCATTTTCACATATATCAGACTCCTTCCATAATCCCTATTCATCAGCTACATCTCCCCTAGATCTCCAATTAAAATTTTAACAATGTCCAACAATTTCAAACAATCACATCCTCTTGATCATGAAAATTTAAACCTTATCAAACATTCCAGAACCCCTTAAAACTTTGTAATTCAACCCCAATATTTTTCCACTAAAAAATTTTTCCAAATTTTCATTCACCTTCAAGTTTCAATATCAATATCATCGACATTTATGGCTCTCAATTTCATCCAACCTCACTCTGACCCACCCCCCTCGGATACTATAAAGGATCGATTACCAAAGTGTTCATATAGTTTCCCTCAAACAAAACATCGACACGAAATTCATGCCCCATACGAAACGCAAGGGGTTCCTAGAATCTACGCGGCAATGCCTCTCCTGAGATATAGATTATTGGGTACAGTGGGTGCTTGTGAAGCTCCGTCGAACTCCTCCGTCATTGTTCCCCGAGGCTGCTAGAATGCTTCTGAGCACAATGGTCCGGATAAGAAGTTTCCAGAGGGCTGGAGAGAGGGGGCGAAATGAGAGATGAGAAGAGAAGGAAAACGTAGAGTATGCTGCCATCGTCAACGACAACGTACACTCTTCCGTACCTCATCGTTCCGGAAGACCAGAGGAAGGATGCGCTGCCGACAATCCCGAGGCTTGAGTTCCGGTTGTACGTCCGTCATAAGAATTTTCCCTGTTACCTTTCATTTTTCCTATTTTCATCCCCTTTCACGTAAATAATATTCCTCAACAAGAGCATTGCTACAGATGTATTATTCACTGTATTTGAACCATTCCTAATGTACTATTCCTCCAAATAAGCACAAATAGACAATATTATGATAGCTCATATATAAAGCAAAAAAGTGTTGTAAAGGCTATCGCATAGAGACAAGATAATGGCCAACAATACTTTTCCAAGTTACAACAATGGAAAGGAAGACAACGAACATTTATTCCGTCTCTCCAACAAATATTTTTCTTTTTCTCTCATTTCTCATCTCACCATGCTTCTCTTCCCTCTCGTGAATTTTATTTATTTACCATAAGCCGGGCGTTTGATGTTACAGTGTACAAGATATTCAATTAAGATTTTATATAGTAAAATCAGAGATGGGGTTGGTTCTGTGTTAACTTGTATCGGTTTTTGTGTGAGACAACTGTGTATCGTCCAAGCAAACCACCGCGAAAGGCATTTCTTCCGATAACAGGAGAAAGCAGACACGGGCTGTATAAAAGCAAAACGGGTGTGTAGATGGTGTGGGTAATTAATGTCAAGGCGCATGTACCAAAGGAAGAAGATCGGGTTTGGTGTGCTGCCTTTGGCCAAAGGCCTCCCGCATCACCAACGCTCTCCCCCCTTCTACCACTACCAATGCCGCCTGGAATATTTATGGGACGCTACCGCTAGAGGGAGATCGATAGCCTATGTACAATCCGCGAAAAGCAATTAAGGGTGTTCAACGGAGAAGAAGATGTGGAAGGAGAATAATAAAAAGAAGGTGGACGATTGCCCTTGGAGACGGTGAAATCGTTTGTACGTATTCTTTTGTCTCTTTCTCCATGATCATTATTGGAAATAATTTGAATAATTAGACTTTTTATCGTGGATTATACCGCCAACTTGCACCCTACCATTACCATTGAATTGTACCTGTTGGTGATCTCAGCGTGGAGAATTCCTTATTCTCGGTCTTCTCGACGTCAGAGACGTAATGAACGTAATAGAGCAATTATCCCCAAAAGGAATACGGTGGAAAAATATTAAAGAAATGGGGGGGAGAGTGGTATAGCCAGTTGGACCACCGAAATACAACCGAGATGAACAAACCAAGGGCTGTTTCAAATGTTTATTTAACGGCCGGTTGAGTTAATTGTATATTACGTAGGATGATATTACGTTCTGCCTGTCTACCCACACCAGCCGGCATTCTCTCACACTCGTAACTCTATTTTTTTCATCTTCTACACCTTTTTTTTTCTGTTCATTACTGTGTTAATTCAATTTTATTAGTTCTCACAGAGCGGATGAAATTGCATCCCCTGGAAAATTTGTTTTTACCAAAATAAAAAAAATCTGAGGACTTTGGGTGACACTTGATGAGGTATCGTTGACACAAATCTCACGTTTATAACACGTAAGATGATATTTTTTTTACCCCCAGATGGTGTACATCCAATTTATCTCCTCACGTGTTCATAAATTATGTTGAAAACTTACCTGTAACAGAAAATGAAACGAAACAGGTTAGTTTTATGGCTTTTTGTGGTATATAAAATCAGAAATGTCAAATTAACATGGTGTGTACAAGTTACGATTGAGAATATGTTTTAACTCTTCAAAATGATACGAGATACTGTAATTCAGTCACCTAGCAGCTGTGTGAAACTGACCATAACGAATCCTGCACGCCTACGCAGAAAATACGGTGATGATCGTGGGGCATAAGTCGAGAGGAAGAGTTGTGCGGACAGAGGCTTCGTTATACATTGAGAAAGGCTTTTGGTGGTGAGGGGGTGTATCACAAGCCACTTGTACATCTGGAGCGAATGAATTCAAGTCAACTCGCGTCAATTGGTGGAATACGAGGGTAATATGTAAACCGATGAATGGGAAACATATTGCATGGGTAATTGGAATTAATCGAGTGATTGAATGATTTATCTTTAATGCAATCGAAAGAATCCATTCTGTTTTCTCAATTCACTATTGAGTCAAAAACAATATCCTTTGACTTTCTTTCCTCTTCTATTTCTCAATGATTTTTGCTCCATTTTTCAGAGATTTGGCATTTGATGCGGGTTAGGAAGAGCGGTTAGGTGCTTTGATGTGAATCACTCGGTCGACTTTTAAAACTTTTCGGCTTGGTATCTCTAGCTATATAGTGCCATCTGTGTCGTTTCTCGCCGCTAAAGTAAGTTTGTTGGACTTTGACTCTTGCTTTGATGGGAAACTCGCCACCTTTTGCTGGGTTAACTGGAGCACTGGAGTCGATTTCTGGGATAAGATGACCTACATCTCGTGAAATACAACATCTACTTGTGAGTTTTTAGAGCTCAGGGAGTCGGTGATAAAAATGGAATTAATTCGGATTAAGTTTCAAATGAGATGAAAAATAGAAGAAGAAATTCAGTGAAAAATGAGGGCAAAGTGACCGAGAATATGTATATACGTATTCGAGCCTTGACTTGCGGCGGTTAAACTCCGAGGATCAGTAATGCACCGAGCGCCTCATTCAATCACGAATTTGCATGTAGATGAGGAAGCGGGCAACCGTGTAATGTTAAAGGTACACGGAGTTGTAGAGGTGGTGGTTGGGATGATGAGGGGGGGAAATGTGCGTGTATGTGTACAACTCTGCCTACGTGAACCGGACGACGATGAGACGTGGATTCAATTTGCTAGGATTGCCGGGGAATCATCGCTTGATGTCTCGTGCGCGCGCTCTCTTTTGAATTGAAGGGTGTGGGGGAGAGTCCGGGGATTTACATGGGGAATCTTTTGACATTGCGAGTGGAAGAAGACGAGATTGAATATAATCCGATAGCAAATATTTGAAATTAAAGGTTTTTTTTTTTTTCTTTTCTCGTCGATCTTATCAACAGAATTGAAATGACTTGAATCAAGTTGATGAATCGACTTGGAAATTCTACTTGAATCAGAACTTTTTATTCGGATATAATGAATAAAAAAATCCAGACATATTCCGTCGAACCCGGGAACCTCTGACTATGTAGGCGGACACTTTACCTACTCGGCCATTACCAAACTACATCAACATTATTTCTATCAATCGTTAATAAGTCATTCAATTGGTTTGCTGTGGGATGGAAAATTTTTCAGTGACATGGAATCCTCCCATTGGGCAGTTTACCGAGTGATGTACAGTATTAGTGAATGGCCGAATGGTAAATTGAGAATCACAGATAACGTTACGTAGGTGGATTGATAAACGATAGCCAATGTACCACCGAGCCGTGAGATTTGTTTGACGCGCATGCGGTGTACCAGCGTCGTATGCCGATTAAATAGGTGACACATTGATTCATTTTAAACACCCCAGGATTAAACCATAGAAACCGTGCGCTTTATGGGTAGTGAGAAATGGTACATGATTTATCGTCAGACATCACACAAGCCTCTACCGATATCATCGGTTTATTCGTTAATTCAATTTATCGCTATTTATTGCGTTGTAAAATTAAATTGAAAATTCAATATAATGAATTATTACGACGCGTTAATGCGCAAAGAAAATTCATAACTCTCGAGGGACTTTTCAATGTGTAAAGAGGAAAAATGTATGAAATAAATTCACCAGAGAGATGCAAAAAATGATAAAGAATCTCGTACAATTCAGATTGTGATCACAAAAGCGAGAATAGTCGTCGAGTGGTTTACAAAATCCCATCACGTTTTCAAGCTAGGGTCACCACCGATAACATTTTCACGAGCCTTTGGTGGTACTATCCACTGGTCTTATTCGCTATAGGTATACCACCTTCAACACAGAAGGTTGTGTAAGGATTAACCGTAAACTTGGCATCTTTACGAGCCACTGGAATCGCGTGTAAGGCACTTGATGTTTGATCAGAGAGAATTAAATTGCTTATCGTGGATTTTCCTGGAATTCCGTGTGATTCATACAAACGGAAATTGTTAATTATACAATTCAATGAATTCTTCAAATTCCGGGAGGGGAGAATGCCAGGAGGAGTTCCCGGGGGGTGTGGTGGGTTTAATTATCGTTAAGATTGGTTAATTGGAGAGGTTGGAATGGAGACGAAACCGGAAGGAACTCGTTGAATTTTAATGGAAGTTATTTTTGGATATTGTACACGGGATTTTTAGGGAATCTAATGGTTTTTCATTGTTGAGGATATTTTTGAGTGTTTCAGTGGTGCCGACCTAGTAACAATATTCGATATTTATTTTTAGGTACCTTATCGGAGAATTTAAATAGTTTATTCTTTCTTTTTAATATCCCTGGAGAATATTCCGTGATAAAAAAACTTGGAAATTCATCTCTGGATGAACCAACTTTTTCCTGAATTTTATGATGAAAAAATCTTGAATACTAATTATTTATTTAATCTAACCTCATTTCCATCTAAAACGGAGGAATCATCAGGATGTGCGTATGCGCGTCATTGTGCAACAAGGATAGACTGATGGCAAACCTATTTATTTTTTTGGAAAAATCGAATTATCTCATTTTATAAAAAAATATTCTCACAATTCACGAGAACATTAACTATAATTTCCCTTCCCTCGTTCATCCAATCCTCATAAATTCGCGAAATACCAAGAATTCATTGCCCCCACACCACCAGAATGACAAGAATAATGTTAATTCATCGCGTTGAATAAGACGCGTTGGAAGAAGCTAAACTGATGACTCTCCCGCAATTCCCTTGTGGCCCTCAACTCTATTCAATCCAGGTGGCATATGAGTGAGTGTCGACACCTATATATTTAGTTAGCACCTCTTCCTTACCCATCTCCAAGGTGTAATTCCTTTTCATTGAATCGTGTCGTGGGGTTAATTAAACCCCTGGGATTTAATGGGCTACGGGCCAACGTGTCCATTCAATTGTTACACTTTGACATTTTCCCTTGGCCATCAATTCTTCTGAGAAAAAGTATTCGACTAAAAAAAAAATAGACCATTTGAGGGGGTAGTTTCACGGCCATTTTCATCAATTAATTGTTCTCGCAGATGAAAAAGAGGTATTACTTTATTTCACTGGCCATTTACTTGTACTCAAACAGTTATTACATTCCACTTGCTGTTCGTACTTTAATGGCTCACCCTCAACACATGTCTATATGTGCGACATGACTCTCTGGATAAGACACTGTTGATTTTTCAGAAAAAAAAAAATAATAAAAATTTTGTCGTAGTCATAAAATTCATTGACACATGGTCGTTAATTGAATGGTAAATTGCTAAAAATAAAAATTTCATTCAGGAATGTTCGGGCATCTTACCGGTTTTGCAGGGGGGGAATTTTTTATGAGGTAGAAAAAAAGTATTCTATTTACTCGTGTTCAAAATGTACAAAAAACATTTACGAGTGGTCAGAAATTGACCAATTACGGACGGAGGGGAGGATATATGATAGCATCTAAAATGCATTTATCTTCTCTCAGGAAACACGAACCGGGAAAGGTGGAGGGGGGAGAGGTATTTTAAAAATTACTCATTTGGGTTTCATTGAGAGATTGAGAATTCGTTGAATCCAGGAATTATGGATTTACTCGGTGGTAAATTGAGGTAATGGGACTGCAATTTAAATTCTGAGAATTTTTTTCCTAGAAATGTATTGTTCCTGACTCTTTCATTGGATTATAAGCAATGAAATTTTATCTCTGAGCAATAAAGAAGAGATATGGTGATATTTATTTCAAGATTCTCATTTGAATAAATTGTCGTCAGTCATGAATCCGTTTTGCCCCAATAATTTCACCATTATTTCTTGAAAATTGATACAGCCAATTAATTATAAATCACTGCTTTCCATACAGAACAAGAAGTAGCCAAAAGATGAATGAGTAGAGAAGAAAATAAACTGCGAGTTAAAGGTGCGGACGACGACCAAAACTACTCACACCCACACACGTGTCTCAAGAATTCCCAGGGTCCTCTCACTAACCAGTGGTCCATCGTGTTTGCCCAGTTTGTATAATGTACAAGACATTTGCATCACGTTCAACGCAAGTTTGAGAAACTCATTTGCATAGTTAACCCTCGGGGTTTCCCTTATTGATACCCATGTCAATCAGTCTTTCAATTTTTTTTCCCTTTTTTTACAGTAAAATCACAGGAGAATAGTGAACGAGCGGTCTGGTATGTTTTTGTAATAATAAAAAACAAAGAGGAAGCCGCAGAGATGGTTCGAGATGGTCGAAAAGCGACGGTTCAACTGAGAGAGCACTTGAAATGTCTGGAGTCGACGTTTTATGAATGATCTCAGCTGTCGGAAATTGGCTGGTTGGATGGTGCACTCGAGTGTCTGTGGGTGGTTCGGTATGGATTATCGGACGCACTCAGCAGAGACTGAATTAGCCTACAGTGGAGTGTCAGTGAATATTGTTGAATGAAGAGGAAATGTTTTCCTAGTTGGTTCATTCGTCTCTTCTTCTCTCAAGGTGCTTTTGCATTTTTTTTATCAATAGTTCCTCAGTGATGATGGCTAAATGTACTAAATAGAGATATTGAGTTACTTAGGCATGTGAAGATGACACATTTGCTTTTAGACATTTGAGTATCGTAAAAACTTGGAGATCTACATCAAAAGCTTCGCAGGGAAGCGAAACGTTAAACGGCTCGGATGGTGATGACCATGCATGTGACCATCTGACCATTAATTCAGACCATCATCATGATTCGAATCCTAGAATATCAGGTGATGGGTATCACCAGGTAACGACTTCTGTTTAGATGATCTAAATCAAACTACTAATAGCTTGAATTTGTGATTTTTGAAAGATGTGTAAATATCTCGGAAACGCGTCATGTTGGAAGAGAAACTCAAAGAACCTTTCTTATACTTGATGAAATTTCCCACAAAAAATGTCTCTTAACATTTTCATCTTAAATCACCCATTATCGAAATAATTGAACATTCATTTAAACTCAACGAACGAAATGAACTACAATGTTTAAATAAAACTTTTCTTGCTTGATTCAATAACCAGAAGTAAAACCACATAGCCCAAGACAACTTGATCATTAACGTAATAAATGTCAGTTCCTTCCTCCACCACTGAATTTCCAATAAACCGTATTCAGCTGTTTCTGACCTTAAGTAGAATGTAATAACAACGAGCATAGCTCGCAGGTAACTCATTTATTGCTGGTGGGCGTACAAATCCTGAACTCTCTCAGAGAGAAATGAAAGAAAAATAATAGAAATAGAGACAAAAAGAAGAAGCAATTGGCATGTTTGCTGTGACTTGGCAGAGAGAAAGAGAGATTCTGGCAAACGACTGGTGTGGGAATCCCGCAAGACCTCGGCAAACTACTCAGTAGAGTTTGCAAAAGGCAAGTCAGAGAAAACCAGATGAGACAGAGGGGCTGAGAAAAAGCACCAAAGAGTTTGTGTCTTTGGTTTCATAAAATTTAAAACCCAGAGTGTACCATGTTTTTCAAGTGATTTATAGGTTCAACAGAATTTTTAGTGTGCATCAGCTGGATTTGAGTGAGAGTTTGAGGTTATATTGCATGACTGATTTCGTGAATTGTCAGCCCATTATCCCATCGATTTATACTCTCTCCCACTCCTCTCACTCACTTTTTTTAAATTCATAGATTTAAAATCCCGTCCTACGTCCCTGACTAAACGAGTCGAGCTTTACTCTTCCAACGTTAAGGGATAATATTTACGTTGGTACTTTTAAGTTAATGAAATATGATCGCCCGGAGGCTGAGGATAATTCCAACCAACGTGAATCTGCCCTTGCTCCAGTATATATATATTACCATGGTGTGCGCGCAACAGCAGCAGTTACGGTCGTCGTGTTCTCTCTTTTCGTATTGTATAGATATAGAAGGTAAAGTAAAGATGGTGAGTACATCTCGGTGGGTACTGGGGGATGGCTAGCTCAGGCCATGGTCGTTTCAGAGGTACCGAGCATCCCAGTTAATTGGGTAAACATTCACAGGGGAGGTTGGCCTTCGGTATCCCCCCCCCCCGCCCCCCTTTTTCACCGCTGGGATTCCAATGGATTGTCTATAAACATTTCTGAGGGGTAATTTCAATGTTTTGGGGCTTCAACATCCAATATCTTGATGATGAAAGTTGATGAAAGAAGTATTTTTATTTAAATACGAATTATCATTTTTTATCGCTACATTGAGTTGAATCGTATTCATTGATTTATTTTTTTCCCCCTTTGTTTCCAATTCGCTGCCAGAATATTCACATTTTATCGAAGGAGCCAAGTTCAATCACCCAGGAAATGCTCTCAAGCCCAAACTTATACCACTCGACAACTATTTATCACGGATATTCGTTCAGCACTGCGGACTAGTCATGAATAATCGGCATTGCACCCCCACCGGGACGTTGGAACCGTGCGATGAAGACGATGGGTGTAGGTTATAACGTAGGCGTTATGAGTAGAAGGGGGCAGAGAGAATATCTAGCAGTTTCTACGTATTTTCTCTCTTCAACCCTCTAGTAAACCTTGTGGCAGTCATTCCAACGAGTTTTCCACTGAAAGACGTCTGGATTCATGCCAAAAACGTGGACTACACACTGAGTCTTGACGACTTTCTGCTTCTCCTACACCTACCACTCTACACATCCTCTCATACCTATTCACTTCTCCTACTTTTCCTGCAGAGCAATACCGCATCACACTTTCTTCCCCTCTATATGATCACCACAACTGCTACATCCTCATCCTCTTCACTGTTTCCCTTCTCCTCAAGACGTTTTCAGCGAATACCATCTTCTGTTGCTAGTACTCAAGAAGTCGCTGACGTGAAATTCCTCGAGACTCTTTGCAGGAACCATACGAGGTTGAACTTGACGTGCTCTTGGTTGAGTTACAGGGGATGAGAAACGTATTCTACTTTATTATTGACATTTCGATTTGATGGGCAAAAGAGATGAGGAAATAAGTGTACTTGGCGAGAGACACGATCGCATCCTAAAATCGCATCATCCGTTGATCAATAATGCCTCATCCCTGAAGTTGATATCAAGATCTTCTAGGGGTGGAAAAATTCTTCCCAAGAAGATGAAAATGGTGGATATAAACCACAGAAAATTTCCACTTCAATATTATACTCAACAATGCCACTTTTATTCGATAAGTCTTGAGATATAATGAAAAAGCCTCTCATAGATGAAAGAAAGAAACTTTATAAATATCCCTTAAACTAATGGCCGGAAAAAATAGCACGTCTTGTAAATAGTATTTAAAGACGGAAATTCACCGAGCTATTTAATGATGCATTAATCATACCTTTTTGTGAGCCGGAAGGGACTAATGCTTCTCCTGGAAAATTCATTTAACGTATTTCAACTCTTTGGTAGAGTTTGGTAAATGTTTTTTGTCCCGAAGCATCAAATTGTAATTTACTTATCTCTCAGGATTCTCAGAAGGGGGGTGGACTATTATATTGAAAGAAGACGCTTTCTTCGCACTCAGTACCCAACCAAGGTTAATTAATTACCTGTCTACACCCCCTACCTCTCCAGGGGCAAAGTTAATCACCCCCGATGCGATCATTCTCTCTATTTCTATCCCCCGCCCACCCTTCCGAGCCTCGATCGCTAATTAAGATCCTTCGAGTGGCGCTGTTGAACCGAATTCCAGCTCTCCATTATCCGACTTTGCACTTTCTACGTCAGAGAGCCCTCCACGCCATATACGAGTGAAAATTCTGAAAATGTATGGAAAAGTTTTTGAAAGTTCTTGTACAAGACATCCGCTTCTTTTTTGTCCTTATAAGAAGGAAATCGTACAGTTTGAAGAGAAATTGTTGATTTTTTAAAATTTAAAATTATATTTTTTTTAAATTTTGTTGACTGATGGTTAAAATAAATAAATTGAAGAGGTCTTCAAGACCACCCTCCCCCTCCCTAGAATGAATATACCTTTTTTTTCAATACAAACAATTATCTTAACAACTGTTTGCTGACGATATTGAGTAACATTAATGAAATTCGTAAGCCTCCCCCTTTATTCATCTTTCAATACATGTGGGTGATATTTCACCCTCATCCCCTCAATTTTTTCCTCTCCCGTGTTATTCTTCCACATCTTTTTTTTTTTTCTCTTTCCTTTTCATTTTAACATCTCCCATATAACCCCCCCGTGTGTGCCAGCTCCCTTTTACTTTCATGGTAAATTCATAAACGCCCGCTGTGTTTTCCAAGAATGTGCACTTAGGTGTTCTCTTTGCCCAGCCGGCATCGATTATTCGATAGAAAAAAAAAAATGGCTGGAGGGAGGTGTATAAAGAGGTTGGAAAAACATCACCTATTATAGCCGGGTGAGAAAATTTAATCGTGTATTATAGACTTCTTGTTTCATACAGTCATGTTATGCCATTGCAATATTGTAAACTCCATTCACATGAATTGTTATCAATGAATTTTATCAAATAGCCTGATTTTTTCATCGAGACTCTAGAAAAATGTAGGAGCGATCGAGGCAATCAATATTCCCACGAACGTGAGAGTCTTGGGTCCAGGAGGGGGAGGGGAGGGGGCAAGAGGAATCGAATGCCGTTGATACTCATTTCCAAGAGGCAGTCGAGTGACTATAAGCCGGTTATTTATAGGAATTAAAAGTGTCGCGACGATCGGAAACCAAACGAGGGGTTGGCTTTATCCAAGTCGAGACCCCCCGAGACGAGCATTGGCCATTGGAGCTCCCCTGGATTTTTTTTTCTTCACACTAGTGAAGATAGTTGATGGAACTTTATTTATATAGGTATAATAGAGTAGCTTCATTATCCCATAATATGGGTTATAAGGATAAAATTTATGATTAAAGATGAAACAAAAAATTTTTGTCAATTTGCAATGAATCATCTGTTCAATATACATTCTTATAAAATACAAACTACCTCATTTTATCGCGACCACTATGAATTTTTCATAATGGAGAGATATTCTATCGTTTCGGGGAGAGTTGATAAAAATTATGGGAATTCCTTGATCTGGAACTCGATACGAGAACCATCAACAGCACTCAGAGTCATGTAATCTAGGAATTGAAGTGAAAAAATAAAGAATTGGATAGAAAATTAAGGAGGGGAAAGCGAATGGTGAGCGATTATTGCCGGAAAGACGATTAATTTAACGAAAGATAAGACGTATACCGGATCTCTTTATGAGGCGCTTCTCTGTGAAGCCGAGTGCTCGCAAGAACGCACACTCGGCCAAGGGTAAACTACGAGATACCGACGTTCTTTTATACTCCCATACTCGTCTTTCCACCCCTCTAGCATCTATTAGATAGAACTCTTATCTTTTCTTCTATAACGATGCAATTACCGACGCTTTTGCAATTTTTTTTTTCTCTCATTTCGTAAGGAAATAATGGGGACAGAGAAAAGTTATTGATGTGCATTTTTTTTATGTGAAGTGACGATAGTTATTATGTAACTATATCGATTTAATCAAAAATGAATAAACAGTAGGGTGTTTGTTTATTTTCAGCGATCAACGGAGTGTAATCTATTTTCGGAGAACTTCCAGCGACTGGAGAATCCTTGTTTACATTGCAGTAGTCTCTTTGTTTTGTATTGAGTCGCAGGCATTCAATTTTCCCAGAAATACTTCATAATCTATAAATTCTTGGAATTTTATGGGTTTATTTTTTCCTAGTAAAATTTCTAAATGAGAAGTTTTTATTGAAATGCTGATATTGGAGTTTTAGGATTTTTTAACAGACAATGTACACAATTTACTGGATAACAAGGCATTTTTTTAATGCCGAGAATAAATGTTCAACAGACGGAAATTTTTAAATTTAAATAATTGCAATTCTCAACAAAATAAATACACAATTCCTATTCAATTCCATTCAATTTTACCCGTAAAATCAACAAAAAAATTCAAATATATGTTTACATTGACTCTCTAAAAACATATTTATACAGAATCCTGAGTTGGAGAATTGAAAAATTGAATAAAAATGTGATATTTCCCTAACAAAGAAAATATTAAACCTTCAATTACCACTTCAACAGTATTAACCCTTCAACTCCAACTCCTTTCACTATTTTACCTCATTTCTCTCCCATAATGATGCATTATAAAATACATCATTATTCCTGATAAATTAATTAATTTATCCGACTGATTTTGTTAATGACCGCTAGACGTTTGTTAACGAACGATCGTTGAATCCCCGCTGCGACCATTCTAGACCCCTTAACCTCCCCCTCGCTCCTCCTCCCACCCCCTGTTACACAACCTGGAGGGAGGGTACTTTAACGAACTTTTTCGACACATGTAGCCATTAAATGTTGCAACCCTTTGACATTCATTTGTATCAATTTAAAAAAAAAATTGACGTTTTACAACATCAAAAACAAGAAATCATGCTTTTTTTAAAAAAAAAAAGATCAACTCAACTTTTATGTAATAGCATCTTATTTTTAAAATTATATTCCTCCTCCCACTACATCCTCTTTATTTAAAGTTTGAAGTGAATTTTTACGATGAACATTTCTCGTATCCGCATCCTTTCAAAAGGTTTATGTACTCACTAGAGAGAGCAAATGTAAAGGAAGGAAGGGCTTACGATCGATAAGTGCCAAACGGCGTTTTCATCGTACTTACAAAGTTACTTCCGTTGTAGAGAGAAGAGGGTATATATAAGTTGGACGATATGGAGAAGTAGATGAGGAAGTTAGAGAGCAGAAGGGGAGGGAATAAGTTATCGGTGAGCTTATGCAACTGAAACCACGCGCGTTACAGACTTGTATTCCCTCAGGATCAGATAGTGTTTTGAAGTATTCTCAGAAGAAAAAAAAATTATATGTGTTTTATGTCACATACATTTGGGGGAAATTTTTCTTTCTGTCCAGTTTTATCATTTTTGATAATCTGTTTTGTCCCAGTAATTTTAATGTACATATTTGTAATCAAAATATTTCAAAATAGCCGAGTATTGTCGGGGATATATTATTGAAGGACGTGAATGCTACACCACCATTTAACAATTCAATGTACCAGAGCTATCCTGCATTGTTGAGAGTACTACTACGTGTGGGCGCATATATTCTGCGTGATTGAAACTCACCGGTGTATGTGGTGGAAGTTTCAAAGGGGGAGGGGGTCCCCACACGAATCGAGCGTGGGCATTGATGAGCGACACCAATGGATATTTCACCGCAAATTATCGGGACAATGGGTGCATATCGTGTTGATATTAGTGACTACAGGTTGTGCATAAAAGTGATGATTTAAATAAAAATTTCACTTGTTCATTTCGCTTGTATTTACATGTGCTTGATAGAGTATTGAAATTTTTTGGTTGATTTTATAAAAATGTCTGGACTTACTGGAATATCGGATAAGAGAGTCCCCCCACCCGGGTCTATTTTGTGGAGAGGGTCCGGCTTCGTGCTACTCGTCACGTTTACGAAACACAGCGCAATTCTACGCGCATGGCGTCATGAACAAGGATAGACGAATTCCCACGAGTGGGGGAATGTTTCTGGAGGGGGAGCAGGCTCGGAGGGGAAGTTTTTCGGATAAGAGAGACTTTACTTTGTAAATGTTAGCTACCATATTACTGAGTTCACATTGTACGATACCCATTATTTGACTGAATCAAATAATCCAGAAATATTTTTCCAGGGCCTGGAATTGAATCCTCTGATTCCGTAGGCAAAGCAATGATTTAATATAATAAAAATGATTGAATTTACAGAAATTTGATAAACATCAGAATGACTCGTTTTACCTATTCTCGATATGGAGAGACAAGAATAAATCTATTTTAGAATTGGAAGTAGGCGGATTGAGTGGAAATTTCTTATTTAGGGGTACGAGCAAAGGTCTTTTATACACATCGTAAGTATATATTTTATATGGTCTGAAGATGCGGAGGCGCTGAGGCGGGATTGAAGACAGCGGGAAGCCATGAGCGTTAGGGAGCGACGAGTCGTGCAGATTCTTGACACACTGAAAAACCCTCTCCCCTCTCTCTCTCTCTCTCTCTCTCTCTCTCTCTATTGGTGCGAAATCACGTCGATGGTATCACGCAGAAGGCTCTCGTGCTGTTGCACCAACGAACACACACGTAAAATCAGATAAAAGAATAAATAAAAATTGAAAATAAAAGAAAAACAGATAAATTGTGAATGACTCGATCACGCGTGCAGCATCGCCCACACTTTTCCCTGTCTCTATAGGTGAAAGAAAAAGGTGAGGCACTGGCCTGAGATTATCATCTAGATTTTAAGTTGTCATGCATTGAGTAAAATTTAACCTCCCGTCGTGTATGTTTGTGTACCTCTTTCACCCTCTATATTCCAATGTCATACCAACTGTGAATCCAGGTATCTCCAATTACTCGTTGGGTATTCAGTGGTGGTCGTCATTGAAATTAAGAAGCTGAATCGTGTATTGAATATATCAAGCATTCATTGAATTAAAATGACCTTGACCGCATTCTAACCTCCAAGAAGTATCAAAAAATGGCGCGAAATTCAAACATAATTGTGCCAATTTCATGCTCTGGACGATCAAAGACTGTTTACAGATGAGAAATACCTACAATTAAATTAGTATCTCCATCAATCAAACAAAAAAAAATATCACTCGACCTTTGAAGATGTACCTGGTCCCAGAGTCAAACGAAAGGGGTACTCATTGAGCGTCATAGTTAATTATGTCAAGCGGGTAGTCTTAATTAATGGTAACATACGTAGTCATCTGAGTGGGATATCGTACTCCCCAACAAGTGTAATTCCGAAAAGGGCTCCATGGAGGTTTACTCTCGCTGGGGAGTAAATGTCGCCCGGAGCCACTCTCTCTCGTACGTTCTCATTTTGGGTTTGAAGGCATAAGAGAGAGATGGCGGGACTTTACCACCTCCCACTCCCACCTCAAAGCCTACAGAGACGCAGATGAGCGAACGACTCTCGTATTACTTGCGCACACGCGCTGTCATTAGCCGCGTCCACAACCCCGGGGGCTGTTCGCTATGTACGCCCGGCGATCGTTGCAATTAATGTGTCTCGTTTGCCAATATACCGTACCAACCAAGAGAAGTTTCTCCACCTACCGTCAATGGCCTCTCTCATACTCTCTCAATACTCTCTCGTATAATCGTTCAACGATTCATCGGTAATTTATTTATCCGATCAATTAAAAGTCATTAAATCTTGACCATTTAACGTTTTTTTTTATTTTTCTCATTCCAGTGAAAAAATTACTAGAGTCTAACTCCGCAATTTAATTTGTTTCTATGGTAATTGGCAGTGACTTCTCGGTGATAAGGTCAATAAATTGTTTTTATGGAAAAATTTATTACCCACAGGAGAATAATTTTATGAATAAATATTATAAGGTTCATCCATAATTTCATGGGACTGGAGGTTAATTAAATTTAATGAGTAGGTGGAGAGTTTCTTATCAAATTTTTCTGGTATATTAAAATTGTTTGTCAGTGGGGGGTTATTATCAACTGATTTAATTATTATTGAATATGATGAATCTTTGGCTTTCATGAGTCAATGAGTTTGAATCGATTTATCAATGTTTTTAGTATCACCGAAGAGAGAATTTAGCAGAAGGAAAATTGGAAAAGGGGGGAAATGAGGTGGAGGCGAGAAAGAAGAAAGTACTGGGTCTACAGTGCTAACGCGCACATATCTGATTGTCGCGTGAGAGGAAGAGGAGGAGAGTGGGTACATCGTCGGTGGGTTGACGGCTAACGGAAGAATAGGAAATACCCCTTCAGGAAGGAGGTATAAAGGGTCGGCAACTACACCCCAAAGGGTCTCAACTGTGATTGATTGGAGTGCGTAACGAAGCGCAACATCGGCTTCTCTCCACCACCAATACAATACGAACTAGCTGATATCTTACTCAAGCTCTTTTTTCATCGAAACCCTGGGCACAGCCCTCTTTATCACGTTTTACATCTCAAGCCCCCTCCATTAATCACGTCTTATGTACTTTGCCGCTATCTCGCCTCTATCTCCCCCCTTTCTATATTATTTCATGTTATTTTTTATCAAGTCAAAAAAGTGTCATAATTACTCGCCCAAATAGCCCAAATTTCCGGCTTCATAGAATGGTTGACAATCTCTCTAGGCTCCATTAACTCTCAAAATATTCAAAAACAAATTATTCGATAATAAAACCCGAATTTTTTCCTCAATATCTCGAGATTCAATCGACCGATAACCCCTGTCCACCCAGTGTTTTCAACCATAAATTTCCCCAGCCATTCAACCATATCCAAAGTACCACTTCACCAAATGTTTCCCATTGAAATCAATTCAGAGAATTACTGGAAAAAACTTGGATAACACGTATTATCATCATTTATTCAGCAATTCCCTCTTTTTTGTTTTTTTCTGCTACTGCTGCTGCGTTAAATTGTCGCGTCCCAACTCAGTCGAGCGTAACTGATGGAACGATACATTGAAATTGAACTTGCTGGTCCGTGCATAAGCCTCCTACCCAGCAGAGAGAGCTCGGAAATGCTTGGATCCGGTGAGTTAAATAGAGATAGATTTTGGTCTCTGAATGTACATGATACAACCGGACACGCAATTTGGTGGACCCCCTGATGATCTTGGATGAAACCACAAGGGGAGAAAGCATTGTTTCATAACGATCAATTGTCATTATCTTTGAGGAATGAATGTTAGAAGTAAATTATTTCCCTGTAAAACTTGAAGGAAAAATTCATTATTTTTTTTCAACAAAACAAGCGATTATTACTGCCTTCGTATCATATTGATAAGCAGTCAAATTACGTGGAAAACTTGAGGAAAACGCAGTTCTTCCATAGACTTTCTTGATGAACGATCTATTACAATGAATAACGAAAACAAGAAACTTTTTGTTCTACTTATATTGGGACTGATTGTCCATCAGCAACCGGTGAATTCTCTTGTAGAAAAGGCCCTTCAATTAGCCTCATTTGCCTGGGATACATTTGGAATTTTAAACACTGCTCACGATACATACAACAAATTTGATAGCCCCTCAATTGGTGATGTACTGGACAAGACAGAAGAAATAATTCAGTCTCTCGATGATCAAGGAGCTCAAATCGAAGAAAAACTACAAACATCGATGGTGATGCTGTTGACTCGTTTGCCTCTCATGGCTGAAATTGCAGATGATATACGATTATTGAATACTTTTATCGTGAGAATTGATGAGTTATATGCAGATCTGAAGACGTATCTAGAAACTCCCGAGCTCTTCGAAGAATCAGAAACGCGCTATTTGACGAAAGCTTGGATATCTCGTGATGGAGATGATATACAGGGGACAATTTCTCAGATGTTCTCTCTCATTGTTCCACAAAGATTGGGAAAATTGAAGAAAAGTTTGTTTGTCCTACTGGCACAAGAATCAAGGGTAAGTATTGAATAATTTTAGAGTATCTCAGTGAATGTTAATGAATATTATCTTCTATTACAGGGAAATGATATCAATGTATGTGATACTGGAGCACCACCTCAACAACGCCTACTTGAACTCTTCAACATTTGCATGGAATCAGAAATGAGAGCATTCGCAATGTACGGCTTTGGTCTCTATATAGATGGTTATTTGGACAAAAGTAAGTATCATCAAACATTGCAATGAGTTCATGGTAATTCTAGCATTTACAATATTTCAGGCAATTATACAGTAGATATAGAAAGAGCTGGAGAGAAATTTGAAGCTAGAGCAAAGGAATATTTACGAATTCTTCGAGGTACAATTGCTCTATCCGGAAGATTATTTCGACGATGTGATCCAGCTGGAGAGCACGAGCGAGGTTTATGATTACGACAATCCTATTAAAAATTCATGATTTTTATTTATGCTAAATATTCAATTATTTCAGGCGTCAGTTTCTATGAATTTGAGAGATTCCTGCAGTCTTTTGTAGTTCAGGAAAGTATATTCCGGGAAGATCATCAATGTCCAAAGAGTTGTGAGGGCTATAATCAACCAACATATCCGAATTTCGGATGTCGAGGAGTTGGGTGTGAATCAGGTCCAGATAAATGTTCCGGTCGATTAACAAACTGTGTATCTACGAACAATAACGTAGTTATCTGTGGTGTGAGTTCATACATACATCTTTTCTTATATCGAGTACCTTTTAATGATTATCAAAATTTCAGTCTTCGGGAACGAGGCGATATGAATGGTTTGAATATATAAATGGCGATTCATATGGTGATAAAACAATGGGTTGCCCTGAAAAGACTAAGAATGCATACAAGATGGGATCCTGTTCTGTATGCAATTGTATATGTGTGGAAGATGATCCATTTTCTCGGTCTAATAATTTCATAAGTTTGCGAGAACAACTCACAAATATAGATGAAAACATGTTGAGTTTATTTTTATATTTTGCTAGACAAATAAGCACTTTAATTCCACCACTCATTCATCGTAAAAATTGATCAACAGGGTGGCCACTGGCCTCTCACTCGTGATAGTGAAAAGAATTTTGCATATAAGAGTTATGCAGGGTAAACTTGAACCTCAAGGAGTCATCTCGAAAGGCAGTACATCTTGGGTGGAACCTGAGAATATTCAATACGTTGAGGAGAAAGACAAGTTTGTCAAGAAGTTCAAGGACGACGATGACAAAAACCTGATAGAAGACAAGGATATAGCTATTTTAACATTGGAAAAGAGAAGAATCAATCTAGATACAATAAACGTGCCAAAGAAATATGTCATTACCGGTAATCAATTAATTAATCATCAAAAATTGAAAACTATAGTTTGATTTTTTTAGGTGTACGATTTCGTCGAATTGTTAAAAGTAATGAGAGAAACATTCAATTGGAAATACACGCAACTTCTTTTGATGCTGGCACAGGTCAGCTAGACACAGGCTCCAGTATGTGGTTCACCCCTGACGACATGCCATATGCGAAGACGTATTTTAGTAAAGAGAGGTATTTGACAGGTGTTTTTTTTTTAATTATCATATTCATTGATTGAATTGTTGCTGAAATGTAGGACCGAGTATCAAAGCAGTGGAACAAGAAATCCGTTAAAGTCGATGCAAACTACGATAGATTCAAAACCATATACTTTCATAGATGTGACTTGGTCAAGTCCGGAATATGACGCAGCCCAGACAACGATACCATTGCTGGATGGTCTTCCAGTCACTTCTGATCCACCAACTCCTTTGGTAGGTGTTGGTTTACACCATAAGGCAAAAACTGGATATGGAGGATTCCTTACATTTGTGCTGGAAGGAATTGATCAATCTATCTTTGTAACAATGGAACCTTGAAACATTCTTGTATCCATAAAAATATCATGTTGAGGATGTAATCAATTGAATAAAAATATTTATGTGAAAAGTTTTTTTCTGGTATCAATGCTAAGTTGAAAAGAAAAGGTAGCCAATACCCAGAATAATCGCAATGAAATAATAGTTTTTATTCTATTTCCGCAAAGAAAAATACAACAATTATCAATGCCTTCGTATCATGTTGATAAGCAGTCGAACTACGTGACAAATTCAAGTAAAATCGTATTGAAAATAAATTCCACGTATGCAGTTTTTCCCTAGACTTTCTTAGTGAACCATCTGTACTATATTGGTGTAGCAATGAAGAAAATAAACGAGAAATTTATTGCTTTTCTCATAATGGAACTTATTGTGAATCATCAACAGGTGAATGCATTTCCAGTGATGCTGGTCGTTGGAGTAGTTCAATTTGCCTGGAGTGCATTTGAAATGTTAAATACTGTACATGATACATACAGCAAATTCACAACCCCTTCGACTGCTGATCTACTGGAAAAATCAGAAGAATTAACCCGTTCTGTTGAGAAATGGGGAGGTAGAATTGAATTGAAAATAGATCAAACAGTCAACACACTTCTAACTCGTTTACCTCTCAAGGGTACAATCACACAAGACCTACGATTATTGAACACTTATATCGGGAGAATCGATGAATTATATTCCGATATGAGTGAATACATAAAATATCCTGAGAAATTCACCAACAGAGCACTTGGTGATTTGATAAAATCTTTTATATCTCGTGATGGTGATGATCTACAGGGATCAATAGCTCAGATGCACTCTCTAATTGTTCCACAAGGATTAGGAAGAATGAAGAAAAGTTTGTTTCTACTTTTGGCTGAGGAGACAAGGGTATGATATTCATTTCACAATCTTAGGATATCTCGAAGATCATTAATTCCTAATTATCTCTGATACAGGAAAATGAACTGAGCTTATGTGGTATAGGAGCATCACCTCAGGGACGACTCATTGATCTCTTTGATATTGCTATGGAATCAGAAATGAGAGCTTTCGCGATGATGGGCTTTGGTTACATGATGGACGGTTACATGAAAAATGGTAAGTATCATAAAAAAATAATTTCATGGATAACTTGGACATGTACTGATAATTCCAATACTTGTATGTTCCAGTGACATTGAAAGGTGGTATGACAATGGCTCTGAATAAATTGATTACAAGATCCAAGCAATACGCAAACGTTCTCAAGTATACAATGACTTTAGCGTCCAGACGATTCCGACGATGTGATCCATTACGTCACGAGCGAGGTTTTCAATCAAGATAATTTCATAAAAAATCCATGACTTATGTTTATAATCAATCATCAAATATTTCAGGTGTTACATACTTTGAATTTGAGAAATTTATACAATCTGCTGTACTCATGGAGAGCGTAATGTGGTTGGGTAATTGTCGTGGTTGTTATCTTAATCCACGTATAACAGAAATTGCCAATCATGGATGTTACGGAATCGGTTGTGACAATAAAGATAGCGATACATGTATGAGTCGGGTGAGAGAGTGTGAATCTATGAATTCTTGGGCAGCTGTTTGTTACTACAGCGTGAGTTCATAAAGATGGATTTTTCATGAAATTTTCTCAAGAAAAATGTCTCTTTTTATATCGATAATGTTGTGCTAAATATTTCAGAAAGAACACTCGAGGCGATATGAGTGGTTTGCTGATGGAAACGGCAATGTATACGGTGATAATCAGTATAGCTGTCCTACAAACGTAACGATCGCAACAAAAGTAGGGGCGTGTGATGTATGCAAGTGTATTTGTGTGGAAGATGGTTTTAGATCTACGAAATCCAACCATTTTATCAGTCTTCGAGAACAAGTCACTGATATCAACAATAACATGTATTTTTTTTAAATTAAAATTAACTATGCCTGCAACATATCTATCATATAAATGACTTGACAGGGTGGCTGTTGGACTCACATTCGTGATAGTAAATCGAATGCTGCATCTGAAGATTCTACAGGGTAAGCTTGAACCCCGAGGAGAAATTGTTGGAAACAGTACAAATTGGGTGGAACTAGAAGATATTCAATACCATCAGGAAAAAAGTAAAAGAATATGGCGGGATAATTTTATTAAAAAATCAGAAGGCAGCAATGACGAAATAATGATAAAAGGAAAGGATTTTTTTATTCTAAGATGGGAAGATAGATCAATAGGCCTAGATACCATGAGCCTGCCAACAGGCTATCTCCTCACCGGTAATTCATTAATTTATTATCAAATATTGGAGACTATAGTTTTTATTTTCCAGGTGTACGATTTAATCACTTTGCTGGAGTAGTTCAATTGGAAATACAAGGAACACGTTTCGACTATGAGACAGGTATGCTAACCCCAGATTCCAGTATTTGGATTACACCATATGATATGCCAATTACAAAGAAGAAGAAAATAAGGTATTCGATATTATTTATTATTCTACATGATGATATTTATCGGCTAAACTCATTATTGTACTGCAGGGAGGAGTACAAAATGAAAGGATTCGTAAGTCCAACAAAATCGAGCCAAACTCACATAGATTCAAGCCCATTTACATTCGTAAATCTGTATGCCACGAGTGTTAAAGATGACGCGGGACAGACAACGGTACCACTGCTGGATAGTATACCGGTAATTTCTGATCCACCAGCTCCTTTAGTTGGTGCTGGTTTATATTATAAAGCAGAATCCTCATATGCTGGATTTTTGACACTTGTGCTTGAAGGGCTTGATAAATCTCCATATCTAACTGTCGAGTAATTTTTAAATATATCAATTTATTTCAATTAATTTAATAAATGTTAACAATCTAACGAATTGAATAAAAATTATTATGCAAAAAATAATTTCTGTCAAAATTCCTTTTGTTACCCTTCAAAAATAAACATTTATCCGCATTTTCCTCGCATAAATAGAGGTGAAGATAAAAAGGATTCAGAACCTAGTTACAAGAGTCTCTTTCATCCCAAAAGAATGAGTAAAGGTGGAGGGGTTTCTCTGATGCCATTTTCCGGTCCGATCGAGCGACGAAACGTGCCTCATCCTTTGCGGATAAACTGGCCAGTTTTGGAGCTGTACGAGACGTGAATTTTTGATATTTCTGAAGGTAATCACACCACGGCTGCTTTTACGATCGTCATTTACTATCTTATCCGTCATAGTACACGTGTACATAATACGAGTGTAACAAAGTGCAATAACGACTTTCACAACTGGCAAGTTGGTATTGTTATTGAGGTTCAAGTTCAAGAATTAATTTCACAGAAGAAGGAGTAAAAAAAATTAGTATAAAATTTTTAATATCAACTTTTTCAACTTCCACATCATTCAAATACCCCCCAATACATGTATATATTTACGCAAATGCCCAAAGTTTAACAGGAACATAACGTGCATGACAGTGTTGGCATGTTTAAACGTGAAACTGGTGGTAACAATGGTGAAACTATACCTTTTGAATATGAGAGGTGGAGGAGAGGATGGCACGTGATTGAAGCACGAGTAATCGAATTGAAAAGGTAATGGACGTAAGTACGATGCGATCACAAGCCAGTGAGTGAAAGGTACTAGGTGGGAGACATAGGTTGTATGTCCTGGGGATCGATACATCGACTGGAATGCAATTATCTGGCTACTCGCGCGATCCTTCCACCTCTACAACCCTTGACATTTCTGGTCTCTTGTTTCCATCCCTCTCTCTCTCTCTATTTTCCTGGGGGGTGTTCCCAATATCGCGAGAACAACGCCAAGTACCTCTCAAACGACACCCGATTTACCAGACACTAGAGATAGTGGAGAAAATGTATCAGAAGATTTTTCTTTAGATTCTGAAATTGTTATTCTTTATTATAAAAATTAGTAAAAAAATTGAGTGGAATCAATTTTTCACTAAATTTCATTTTTTCAATAAACAATTGATTTACTGGCTTAGATATCATCCACAGTCAAGAAAAAAAATTTCAATAATGTAATATAATACGCACCAGGTGAAAAAAAAATATGTAATCCGGTTTATAGGGAATTACCAGTCGTCACATTTCACATGCCAAACTGCAAACCCAGGATATTCGAGATTCTCACGATTTGTGTGGGACAAAATGGAGGGAAAGATACACACACCTTGACTATTAGGAGAGAAAGGGACATAGTTTATTTGTTCAGGGGATTTTGTGTCGAAAATCTAGATGTAACGGTGAGATAATTGCTTCGTGTTTCACGCATGAGATAACATCGTCAATGCATTCACCCAGAAAGATACGTTTGAGATATAATAATCATTTTTTGGAGGGGAGGGGGGTTGTATGATTACACTGATGACAATCGATTTTCGAGAATTTTTTTCCGGGGATTGGTTGGGATTGAATAACAAAATTAAATTGTTAAAGAAAAATTTTTCATCAATTTCATTGAATTTTTTCTGACAAATTAAATAACAATAAATCGTCAGAAAAAAACTAATTACAGTGATGGAAATTGAATTGAATGGTTCCACATATTTGTTTTCCCTCAAAGAAAACAAGTGGAAAAGTGTTGGAGGAAAAAATTCTCATCTAGACCGAAAACAAAAAGAAATGACAAAAAAATGAGAAAAGTGAGAAATACTTGCGCGCATGTTTCCTGTATACTAGTATTGTTTGTAAGGCGTTGAATTTACTTGAGGGACCGACCGGTGTATATATACGAGCGCGTGCAGAGAAGGCAACAAAAAAGATTCAAAAAAAAAACGGGGGGACACGATGGAGGGGTTGAGTGCTGAAGAATGACAAAAAAAGAATATGAAAGAAATGGAGAAGAAAAGGGTCGCAAGAGTAGTCTCTCGTTGGTTGAAGTGCGCGCGGTATCTCGAGCGGAAAAGAGCCTTTGTTTAACCCGAGAGAAGGCGAGTTGAGGAATTTTCTGGCTTTATAGTTTATTCATAGATACAAAAATAACACGATAAGAATCTTTACGTTTTATTACAGAAATGCAAATGATTCTCAATCTCATCAGATGCTTTATAAATTTACCTCGTTTCTCCTTTTTTTCATAATAATTACAATATATATTTATTAATGAAACACAGAGGAAGAATTTTATTCTGAAATTCATAAGACTGTTCTCAATTGAAGAATAATTTACGGGTATATGGGTGAGTAGGTAAGGTGTCCGCTTACGGAGCTAGTGGGACCGGGTTCGATCCCAGGTACCGGCAGAATATTTCTGGATTTTTTGATTTAGTTAAATAATAAAAACACCACAATAAAGTGTGTGAAAATTAATAATATACACTTATAGGACAAAATTCACCTAAACTTTGACCTCCCAACCCAAAATATGATCCCTTCTCCGAACAAATACAAGTAAAAACAAAGTTTACATCTTCACCATCTCCACAAACTCCAAAAATAGAAGATGAAGGAGAAATTGATCACAAGAGATGAGTGAACCACATATAAGTGTTTAACAGTTGCCGTGAACATTTTTATGGATGATGTGGTGACAGCTGACTTTTGTACCACACCCCAAAACTTGAACTCATAAAATGTCCAGAAAGCTCGTATATCGATGTGTGTATGGACGAGGCATAAAGTGGCTGTTTGAGGTTTCTCTTCTAACAAGAACCGAGGGAGAAGTGTCTGCAGTTACGTGTATGATGTGTGTATGGGGTTACGCGTTAGAAATTCGAGAAGGTGTGGTTTGCTCTACCGAATGTACAATTTTTGGGTACGTGTGAGGAAGAAGCGATCGCAATAAAGGATTAAAAAAAACTGCAATTCATTATTATCTCAACCTTGTCCTATACTTTGAGCCTCATTTGCCCCTTTATACCCAAAAAAAATTCTAATAACCTCATGATAATAATTCATACCTAATACCACTCCATTAAACTACACCTTCAAGTGGATCGAATCGTAGCATATAATTTCGTCATGCCAGAAGATCTTACTCGTGTCGGCACTGACTTGTACCTTCAAAAAACCAAGGAAAACGACACCCGAGCAAATGAGCCTCATCAGTGAGTTTCACACGAAATTGTAATAAAAAAATAAAAAATTCCCTCCTCGATAGCCACTCCCAAACGCACAAGAAATTCCCCCAGTTATAATTCGTCCCTTCGTCCTACATGTGTCCTATACCACCCGGGGAAAAATATATATACGAGGGATAAAAATCACGGGGAAAAAAAAGTGGAGAGAGAGAGAGAGAGAAGTTGAAAAATTGGGCAATCGTCGTTTGGATCGAAGTTGCACCCTACAGGCCAATAAAAACAAGGCTTTACCGAGGGGTTGAAAAAAAAAAATGTAAAAGTTATAAGCCGGTGCTACATCAGCGTCTGTTGGACAATTCGTTGAGTCTAAGAGGTTGGGATTTAATACAAATTCCACTGGAGACAAAACGGAAAGCGGCATATTGCCATTCCTGGGGTTGGCGTGTCGAGTGACAGATAAGGCGAATAAGAGGCTGTCGGTGGAAAGGGGTATTTCGTGTGGAGTGTCGACGGGAAGAGGACAAAAGTGGTGGGAGGCACTTGGCCAGGTTTTACTCGTCTACCTTCAGCCCAGACCAGTTGGTTATTACTCGTGTATTCCAGCTCTGTACATATCTCACTGTGGAGGATGGGGGGGGGGGGGGGGGGAAGAGTCGAGGTGAGGAGATGAGGTAAGTCACCACAGGGAAGAGGTAAGTCATACTTCTCACACTTGTCTGGGTTTACTCACTTTGTTAGGTGATAGCTTGTTTGAGGCTTTATGATGGAATTTACCTTTCAGAAGACTAGAAGTCGTTATCTCCTTTGATTTTCGAAAAATTTAAGGAAAATGATTTTTTTTGAAAATTTTCAAAATTTTCACATCTCTCTTTGGCTGATTAAGCATCCAGGAGAGGTTTCTGGCATGCCAGAGTCTGGGTTCCGAACCTCCCAGAGGTCAAATCATCTCAGAAATCGATTGCAAAAGACTAGATCGCAAAGACTAGTCGCCATCTCCATTGGTTTTCGAGAAAATGAAGGAAAACGTTTTTTTTTTCCGTTCCCTGTAGAAGCTTGGAATTTCAAGAGCTAACCGAGAGCATTCACTGATTATTTAATGGTATTACTTCCCCAGAAAAACCAATCAGTTTAACCAGTTCAGATGTTCTATTTGTCTTACTCGTGTAAAAGTTTTATTCACCTCTCAACTAATGAAATTTATTTGCATCTAATGAATACCACCCGTTTGGATTTTAATCGACTGAAACTTTTTGGTGAAGCAAATAATTGGTTGAAATAAATGTACATTTATCCAAATAAAAATAAAACAAAATCTCTGTTAATAAAAAGTTATTTTCTCTTTGACTTTGAATGAAAATAAAATAAAAATAGTCTATTCACAAATGAGAATTTTTTCTTTGGCGTGGATAAAAGTTTGAGAATTGTATTTCTCGTATCGAGATTATGGTCATAATATATTGCCTTTTTACTTGTATTCTTGGCAATGTTTTTATGAATATTTCAACCTCTGCATCATTTTCCTATCTTTCCCATTGTACTCTCTATAGTTTTTCTTCTATTTATACCTCGAGCCTCCTCTTTGTGCACAATACTGTACCACTAAAATAGCTGATGGTGTAGAATACACGGAGTTGAGAAATCGAATTATCCATGTACTGGCGTCCACCATTCTAGATCTTCCAGATAGTACGCCCACACATTTGCTCACCATACACATCAGCTTCCAATAAGTTTTACATTGAAATTCGTGTATCTTCTCATGTGGCACATGAAAATGTTGACTATCATTTGTGTATATCAACAGGATGTGAAAAAAAAAAAATTTATATCCAGATTGCTATTCATCTCTAGATTATGATTTACGATTATAATTCAAAAAAATCCTTTGATACTCATTAAATCTATATAATCACCTAAACATGATTACCTACCCCCATCATATTACTCAACATTCCGAACAAACAGAGAAATAACTTGTTACAAGTTTAGTAAAACCACAAGAAAAAAAATACACCGAGCCAAAGTCAATTAAATATTTCCAGTCTGAAAACTCAGTAAACTAGCCCCCGGCTGTTTACTCACTGCTTGTCCCCACCCCAGCTCAGTTAAATAACTCTATATTCACTTCGTTCCTCAGCCAACTAGTCTTTCATCTCAAGAAGGCTGGAGTGTGACGAAAAAAAGAACATGTGAAGGCGGAAAAAAAAGGTGAGACTGGTTTGGTTTATTTGAGGAGACAAAACCAAATTGTAGGAGTCAAATACAACATCAATGAATTCAACATGGAGCGACTCAGAGACATCGGTTGAGAGGATTAGACTTGTAAACGCAAAGGATTACCACTGGTATACCGTCGATTGGCCATTGAATGATGAGCGCTATTAGTCTGTCTCTGTCAATGAATTCATTGGTGCAGGGAGAGAGAGAGAGAGAGAGAGATATACCTCACTGAATGATTCAAACAGCTATATCTCTTGCACAATAATCTAGCGATAATGATAGCTGCTACAAGAGAGAAGAGAGAGAAAGACTCGAGAATAATTGTAATCGGCTTTGGCCCCCCTGTCTCACGATGCCTCAGTCGCATGAGAAAATATTCATCTAATTTAATACCATTCAAGTTATTTCAATGACAATTCCAACCAATCATAGCATAAAATCTATTTGTAGGCACATCCACTGCAGCAGATGGTGGGATAACAGAGTGTACGAGGGTGAGAGTAATTCGGTTAAACCATGATTAAATGTGTGATTAGACACTTCTCTCGAAATTGTTCTGGTGATTCAGTTTGGAATGTCTATGTCTGATTGGAGAAGGCTGAATTATAAAGTTTAAAGCCACCAGTCAAATTATTCTAGCCTCATTCTATCCCTGATTTTCTATCCAAAAGTTGATTACTTTCAAACTGGACGAATTTTCAAGATAATTTGAGACATTTTCAGGGGAAATAAATATTATCAGAATTGAATAGTAATTGTTCTGTTTTCATTGAGTAAACAAACAATTAGCATGACTTCGTATCATATTGATAAGCAGTCAGGTTACGTGGCAAGCTCAAGTGAAATAGTATATTGTCATGAGTTTTGCGGATCAGTTATTCCCTGGACTTTATTGGTGAACAATCTGGGTGGAATCGCTGTTACAATGAAGCTTGGTAACAAGGTAATCATTGTTTTTCTCATACTGGGAGTTATTGTCCAGCAGCACCGTGTAGATGCTGTACTAGGACTGATTCTTGGGCTAGCAAAATTTGCTTGGACTGCATTTGAAATGTTTAACGAGGTGAATGATGCATATAATACATTCACAACACCATCGACAGCTGATCTAATGGAGAAATCAGAACAAATAGCTGCATCTGTAGACAGTTGGGGTGGTAAACTTGAGATGAAGATCCAACAATCCATGGACACTCTCTTGAGTCGTTTACCACTTTTGGGAGAAATTGCTGATGATGCTAGACTATTGAACACTTACATTGGAAGAATTGATGGATTATATGTTGATTTCAAGGATTATTTGGTGCATCCTGATTGGTTCAGTGATGATACAGTTGAATGCTCAAAGTCTATACATCTCTTAAGGGAGATGATGTCAAGGGGACAATTGATATGATGCATGCTCTTGTAGTACCAGAAAGAACAACCATAAAGAAAAGTTTATTCCTCCTTCTAGCACAGGAGACACGGGTTAATATTGAATTATATATATTTCACTGATAGATCATGTCAATTAATATCAATGGATATTGTTTATTAATCCAGGAATATGGTCTCGAAATGTGTGATACTGGAGCACCACCTCAACAACGCATAGTAGATCTTTATAATCTTGTTATGGAGACAGAAATGAGAGGTTTTGCAATGATGGGCTTTGGTTACTCTATGAGAGGCTACTTGGAAAACAGTAAGTTATCAAATAAATTCAATTATTTACTATTTGAGCTGATAATAATAATAATATGTACTAATTTACAGAAAATTTGACAGCTGATATTAGAAGAGCTGAACAAAAATTGATCCGTAGAGCTAGCCAATACATGATAGTTGTCAAAACTACAATGAATCTAGCTGCGTTACAATTTCGAAGATGTGATCCACCCAGAGGCCAAGAGCGAGGTTTATTGTTTGAGTTAATCCATTAAAAATTCATAATTTATCTTTATGTTGAATGTATAATTATTTCAGATGTTACTTTCTATGAATTTGAAAAATTTTTACAAGCTTACTTAGTTCAAGAGAACGCAATGAGAGAGGATCACAGATGTCCAGATAGTTGTAGTATTTATAAAGAGCCAACGAAATTATATCAAGGATGTGTTGGACTCGAGTGTGAAGAATCACCTATTTCGTGTTATGGCCGATTAAACAAATGTGTATCTATGGGTCAACACGTGGAAGCTTGTAAATATGACGTGAGTACTTGCATTCTATTATATAAGAATCTCTTCAATCATGATCATCTATTTTAGGGTTCAAATGCAAGGCGTTATGAGTGGTTTTCAAGCGAAAGTGGTAACCTCAGAGGTGATAACTCAAGTGGCTGTCCTGTACCAATAACCTCTGCCGATAGAGTTAAGTCCCCTGGAACCTATTGTGATATATGCATGTGTACCTGTGCAGAAGATCAAGTCGAATCCAAGTCTAATCATTTTATAAGTTTGCGAGAGCAAGTGACAGATATCGACAATAACATGTTGAGTTTATTTTCGTATCTCAAAATACAAATTTCAATATGAAAATTACAATGTAACCTTGATAACAATTTTTTTTCACAGGGTTGTCACTGGGCTTGGATTTGTGGTAATAAATAAAATTGTACATCTGAAAGTAATGCAGGGCCAACTTGGACCCGATGGTGTAATATCCGACAACAGTTCTGCTTGGAAAGAGCCGGAAGATATTTATTATGACCGAGAGAAAAGCATTGAATCATCTGATTATAAATTCATCAAAAAATCTGATGACAGTGATGGTGAGGAACTGATACCAGACGATGACATTGCTATTTTGACTTGGGAAGCAAGTGTGTTATATTTGGATACATTGAGCGCACCAAACGACCATGTTCTCACTGGTAAACAATATACTCAATAACTCATCAAACATAAGAAGCTATAATGACATTTTTTTTAGGCGTAAGATTTAATAGGAAAAATGATAAACAATGGAGACCCATTCAATTGGAAATACATGCAACACGTTTCGATTATATAACAGGTCAACTAGACCCGAATTCGACAATTTGGCTTACATCTGAAGATATGCTGTATGCAAAAGGGAAAGCAAAGAGGTATTTAACAATATATATTCAATCAATCTACACAATTTATTTCATGAATAATTGTCCTGAATATAGAGTTCAGCACGAAATAGATGCCTTCAGAAGTCCAATCAAATCAAGAAGAAGTGTTATAAATTCAAAACCCTATACTTTTGTCAATGTTGATTGGACCCAATATACCACCGATGCAGCACAGACAACTATACCAGTGCTAGATGCTCAACCAGTAATTTCTACACCACTTGTTCCTTTGAAAGGAGTTGGTTTATACTATAAGAGAGAGCCTGGATATGCTGGATTTTTGACACTTGTTCTGGAAGGCATCAATCTAGCTGGCTTTGTACCCGATATATAATATTTTTTAATTAGACTTAGTCATCTTGAATTATTATCATCAGAGATGAATATTCTATCTTGAATATCGATAAAACAATAAATCAAACAACAACACAACTCAACCCCCATTTTATGCTTCCATTCAATAACAAAAACATCTGAGAGCACTCTCATATGCCACCACGATTCTTCCACTCGTATTGCCCCATCTATTACTTTAAATTGCTTCGTTCACGCTCACGGGGTATTTACCACCAAGTACTTTTTCACTCGATAATGGCACCGACGTCCGGAACGGAGAAGCAAAGGTGACACGAAATATATATATATATGTATATAGACTGTTGCCGGTGCATGAAAAGAACCGGCAGGAGTATGGTATATGTCTGACAATATTTGCCAAGACGAAATTCACAAGGAGTGAATGTTAAAAAAAAATATATTTAAAAGTTAATCCTCTCCCCCATCATTTTTTCAGAAATAATACTCATAAGAGATTTGTAAATTTTCATCGCTTAATACACCCCATGAATAATCCGATTATTTCCACTGAACAATGACGAAAGCCGAAAACCATAACCCCAAATAGGGAAATACAGCCAAATAAACAGGTGAAAGCTATAATCTCTCAGGTATTATTAGTCATAAAAAGCAGCTTACATATATAATAAAAAATTTCTTGAATTATTTAAAAAGAATCTTGTGAAATCTACTGTAATCCCCTTCACCACAAATTTTACCTACAGTGAGGTCAAGCAACAAATAAATTCCACGAGCATCTCCCTTTGGCCAAATAGATCCGATTAAATGAACGTAAACCAAACCTGACCGCACATAAGGCTCTCTCAGCATCTTGAACTGGAGTAATTAATTCAATTACGACGATTTTGGAGGGTCACACAATTATCGTTGATTGTTCACTGACATGAAAAGCAATTATATTATAATTGAATTTCTTTAATTGAAAACTCTTTTGTCATTCAAACAATTAAAACTGGACAATTAATAAAGAATATACAATGTATTGTTCCTGAATCAATCAGAATTTGGGAAACAATGGTGTGCCTGATGAGGGGTTGAGAAATACGAAAGGCAAACCGATTTTCCCGTGAAGCCGATAACGGGTTTCCAGTTTCACGTTTTGGGATAATACAACACTCACTCACTCTCTCTCTCTCTTCTCTCAACGATAGGTTTAATCGCAATCGAAAATTACGAGCGTGTTATACCGGTACAGTGATACTGGATTGTATAGGCACTTTCGTATGGGCTCTTTTGTTGACAAGAGTGACTATAGTGTCATGTACAGTTATAATTCTGTATTGATATTTACTCACCCCCGTTCAACAATTTTCTATCAGAATAACCGTACAAAATACGATTAGTGGACGTATCACGAGGTCATAATAATGTCATGATGGAGGAAAAGACAATTAGATTTTCATGCGTTGTTTGATGATGTTGATGATGAAATATTGGTGATATTGGTGACAATAAATTGTTCATGTTATATCACATCAATATTGTCAATGGATTCATGAATTCTTCCTTTATAGGATCCTAAAATCCTTTTCATATTTCAATGATTGAGAAAGACGCACAAGATGGCCTTTGAAGAAGATTTAATCATCAATTACAAGAGTTTATATCGAGAATACTTCGATATTGAATGCTTCCAATGTAAGTTCTCTCAAGCCCTTCAAGCATTATTGAATCTTTGATAGAAGCTTCATTATTAATGCAGTCTTAGTTCCCATTACTTGCTGCATCAATTTGTTATTTTCTGCTGGACAAACTGGAAAACTTTGAATAAACTTTTGCCATCAAGACGCATAATTGCAATTAATATTCAACATATTAACGATAAAATATGTATTTTTATGTTCAAGGTGTAGGAGTGGAGCCATGTGTTATTCAAATCCACCATTTTGTTCTGGTCTCGTACCCCAGATACTTGATACTGTGACTAATATATTTTCCAATTCGTAATACAGTTAATTTAGTTCTCCGGTCGTTTAAAACAACCTCCAGATGTATCTCGTCACACACGTGCTCCTCAACACGAAACAATTTTTTATCGAGTATTACTACCACCGTGAATTGGAGTTGAGCCAATGAAATTCATAAATGTATAATGGTCCGTTAATTTCATTTATTTTTTGCCATCCAAAACTCGACAGTAATTTATAGCGAAGAGGTACGAGGAGAGTAATAATAATTTTTTTTTTTTTAATTTCCAAACAAAATCATAAATCAAGTAAAGTCACACAACTTGATGAATTCCCCTTGAATTTACGTATTTTCAAAATTTTGCACATGTCAGATTAAAGCTACGTGATGAATAGGAGGCGGGAGAATTTGAAAATAAAAAAAAATTAGCATGGTGAAATTTCTATTAGAACCGTGTAGGGAAAAGCCATTGAAACGCCCGCCAATAACCCAAAGTTGGCCGAGATTGGGTTGGTGAGAGCGCGGTGTTGATCGATTAGCAAGTGCTTTGAACATTACTTCCGCCCTCTTCGCAAGCTAAACCCAAGCCCCTGTATGGGCTTATGGGTCTATGTAGAATCCCGTCCTACCATTTGAAAACCACCATAGCTATACAGCCTAACCAGCATAGTACTTGGAGGGTCATGTTGCAATTAGTGATGTTGCATTCCTCAATACTAATATACAAAATCACCTTCAGAGAGAATGATACTCAATTCAGCAAAGAATATCCACGAATTATGATTTCATTCAATATTAAATCATCCAATGTAATTCTCAACGACAGAATGAATTTTTCAGTTGAATAATTCAACCTCTACTGGATAAATACTAATTCCAGCTATTCATACATTCAATACAACTCATTTCGTGCACATTTATCATTCCATAATTCACAGTGGTACGATATTTAATAAACATGAATACTTTCGTTGAATTCACATTTAATTTGAATTTCATATAAAATTTTGTCTCTATCTATTTTTTTTTTTACTCATTGACAGAGAAAATCGATACTGATGTCCCCATCACTTGAAAACAAAGGAATTTGAATAATGACGAGAGCGAAAAAGGTCTCCAGTCCCAGCGGCATAAAGCAACCTAATTCCTCCAGCTCTCTCTCTCTCTCTCCTATTGCTGTTTCAAGCCCATTCTTGACGGAATAGCTAGGGCTCTGGTAGTATTCAAAATAAGCAGAGGATTAGTTGGAGAGTTCCGAATAATCTCTATAGGGCACTCCAACTTCTATCGCTGTGTCTCTCTTTCTTGATTCTGACTGTCTCTATCGAGGTAACTCGCCACTTCCTACAACTCGCCGCAGAGTCAACCACACTTGGAATTCAATTGATGAGCTTCGACGTTGCTCGATGCCAGGGAACTAAAGTTTTACATCTATTCTCTGATATCTTGGCTATCGCATTCAATATTGATACTTGTCTTTTGTTTGGGTTGGTCGGAGTGAACTTTCATAGCAAGAATAGAGTTTAGACTTTAGGGTCATTGCTGAATCGTTGATTTGGTATTGGGTTTATTGGAAAAAAGACTTGATCCAAGTAGTCTTGCAACTTGATTCAAGTAACTTTCTACTTGATCCAAATATTCCAGTGACTTGACATTCATCCTACTTGAATCTCATCGATTACAAAGTCAAATCAACTATTTTTCAGAGTAATATTTTTCAATTTCCATTCAAAAACTAAAATTTAATAATTAAAAACTCTCAAACAACTTTTTCCATTGTTCCTCTTTTTTCGCTCTCAATTACAGAGTTTATTACTGAAAATCCACTCAAACAAAGTAGAGATAATACTTCATCCCCGGAGAAATACCATGAAAATTATTTTCTGTAACTAATCGTAGAAAAAAAAAAAAAAAACGAGCCCATCTACAAAATCCTCTGATACTCCAATTACAACTTTTAATCGAGGCGAGTTGCCGTTGGCTCCGAAATATTTGGTTTACGTTACGTCCGAGTTTTTTAATTAATCCCCTGCGTAAATGCACGGCACAATAGAATTTGTGACGGATGCACTGTATGTATTCGAATGCCGTGATTTTTCCATTTTAATCCAGGTATTTTAACTGGAGAATGGAGGAGGAAAAAAATTGAATGGAAAAGCTGACGAAAAATTTGATCCAAAACAAAAAATAGAATAAAATACCTATATACCAGTATATATATATACCATTCAGGGGATAAAAGACGAAAAAAATACAAAAGCAATCAAGTTGGAAAATCGGGTTAACCCTTGGTTAATCGAGAGTTCAAATCTTCGATATTGAAAAAAAATAAAATAAAAGTATTGGATAACGAGAGAATAACTAAACGGATATGAACAAATGGGCAAATATGGGGGGGGGGGGGAGGTAAAATCGTTAAATCGTTGAGAATACGTCATTTGCATTAATCGTGTGTGCATGTGAAAAGGGCTTGACCGAGTTTTAAACTATGCGTGCCACCAGGCCGTAATCCACAACAGGCATCCGACGGATCGCATACAGTGAGGAGAAGAGACTTTCAGAAATACAGGGGGTAAAACGTTATCGTTCTTCCGACGAGCGGAAATCCGTAAACGCGATATTCTCGTACCTGTACAACCTTCTTCTAGCCGTTAAAAAATTGTATATTTCAACAAACTCTGACGTTTAGGATTTTTTCAAGTTTTAAATTTATTTTTCTTCATAACTCGACTCCATCGAAGGGACGGAAATCTGTACCAATTTCACATTTTCTTTGATATTTGGAGGGAGGGTCGAATAACGGGAAATGATATTTTGATAGGGTGAAAATATTTTTTTATTAAAAAGTTGAAGAATTCACTGAGGAATTCAGTGGAGAAAATAAAGTTTTTTCCTAATTTTTTTAACGATAAACTCAAAAATTTTCTCTTCTTCAATACGAGAAAATATTAAACTCCACTGAATTAACGCACCAGTTATTGCCGATAATCTCTTAATACTGATTTCCTCAACCTTTCACTACAACCGCGTATTATAAACATTCCTGGCGAATGTTAATTAAAATACTTGTTTCTAAAGTAAACGTAGCGTGACGTTTAGTAAATATACACCACAATTACGATAAAATCAATAAATTCCTCTAATTGCATATTTGAGGAATAAAAAAAAAAACTTAATAATTGTCTGATAAAAATCACTCACCAGCTGGACAGTTGCAATCACCAACATCCCTCTTAATCCTGAACATGGGTGCATCTGGATAAGGTATTTTTTGTCCAAGAAATGCCTCCTGTACTTCACGTCGAAGCCTCTTAATGATAACCTCCGATGTCTCCTGATGATCGCATCTTGCTTCAAGACTATTTAATCTCGCTTCCAATTGCAATTCACGATAAGCAAGTATACCAGATATACCAAGTGAGCCCATACATAATAACAGCATAGCCCAATTGAGTCCACTAATATCAATTCTATCAGTCTCCTTACGAAATTTCTTTGGCACTGTTGCCTCAAGACTCTTACGAACCGGCCAATTTTCATTGGTCTCCATCGTTATTGGTATTTACCACTGTCACAATTTTACATTCACCAAATTAATATCAATATTTTTCTCGTTATTATCAATTCACTAAACTCTACACAAATCGTCTCAACTCCATTGTCCATTTGTTATTCATTATCGCGATTATCACCCTCACCACTTCAGGATATCATCGTCAAAATCACAAAATAAAACTAATTACACCTGTTATTTTACGATAAAACTCCACTAAAACTCTTTCTTTTTCACGATTTGTTAATTTAAAAAAAAATAAATAAAACACAAGTCTAATGTCAACTTACACCTGTTAACGACAATAAATATTAATGACCTTTTTTTCAAGGTTAGAATAACTCTCCCCCTCCGAGAAATGGCGGGAGAATTGAAATTTAAGGGTTAGGTAATGGAACTTGAGTTAAATTATTTAATAAATAAATGTCAGATTGAGTTCTGTCACACTTGTGTTATTTTAAATCTAAATTTGATACTGACGAGGCGCACGGTTAGACGGTCGCAGCACGACTGGATGGTCTATCGTGTGCTGAGGGTTCGTCATTTCGGCTCTCTTCGACTCGGCTCGGGGTACATCGGTGCTACACACGCCGGTGCGATATCCCTAGTTCTATCTTTCTCTTGTCATGGGGGAAGAGGGTTTTTTTTTTCTTCTCTGTGCTTCGAGCCACCTTCCGGCCCATTACGACGTCTCCCACGTATACATGTGTGGTGAAGATGATAATTAAAAGAAAATCAGGTAAAATTGTTTAGGGGGTGGAGGGGATTAAATTATTCGAGTAATTGATGGAGTAATATTTAGTTATTTTCCAGGTATTTTTTAGTCACTCTTTTAATGGATAAAAATTGTATCAATACGAGATTTTACGACTGACGGTGGAGTTGATTATTCCCTGAACACCTGTCCACATATTGGACTCTAGGGGGATGGAAAAATACGAGGATTTTTTTGTGTTTGAGGGACTATTCCATTAGATTATTGACAAACAACTGCTGAGGGGGGCACTCGGAGTTTGTAAGAGAAATATTTCAGTAAATTTACAACTTCTGTGATTTAACAGTTTTTTAATGAGAAAAACATCTTCGGTCTGGAGGAGGGGAAAAACTATTATACGGTGACAGGAATTTTAGGCGAAAATTGAGGTAAATATATGTTTTAATGAATAATATTTGTTGTTATCGATTTTTCATGTGAACGTATGAATAACGATTATTCCATTTTTTTCATTTGACAGTGGAAAATTCCAATTTTTCCATAAATTTTAAAAAATAACATGTGAGAAAATTGACAGGTGTATTATAAAAAATCGTAAAACCACGAACACAGAGGAAATAAAATACCTCGCTTTGAGTATCATTAGACATAAAAACCCCTAACGATGCATTCAAGAGACCAATGTCAATATAAAATCGACATAAAAAAAGAGCAAAAACGTGAAAATTTGTGCTTTCCATTAAAAAATTTTCTCGATTAATCCGAAGTGATTGACAGACTCGTGAAAATGACATATTTGTTGCGACTCAATAACGTCCATAAATCTGTCGCCCACTCTCTATTTTTATCCATTCATCATGAATTTTTCACCAAGATAAACATAAAAAAAAAAAATTAAATTATTTTTTCACAAAATTTAATTCTTCGTTATCTCCAATAATCCCATTTATTCATAGAGATAGCAACTACAGAAAACTAATAATTTCCATGATCATTATTCTAGATGATTTATCTTAAAAATTCATCGATTCGACATTTTAAACGATAAGAGACTCAAGAACTAATTAAAACTTGTGTTAGTTTCATTTCCCCTCAACCTTTTACACTGAACCAACTTCATTCCTTTACCCCTCCTCAATTCTCCCCTCTACACTCTATTTGGATAACAATATAGAACCTAAAACTCACATCTCTGGGGTGCTGTCCCTTTTGTCTCTGACCATTTGACTACATTCGGGTGATAAATTTTACTTGGTGACAATGCGTGATAAGAAAAAATGCATATTTCATAGGATCGAGTTTTACGTTAATCCATGAAATATTGCTAGTGTGGGAGGGGGGGTTACGTGCGTTAATCACTTGACAAGATTTTACCAATTTTTTCAATTTCAAAGAAAAAAAAAATATTTTTTTTTATCTACAATTTTTTTTATTTTTTTTTTTTCGGAGGTTTATGAGTGTCACGGACCACTTTGCTGTTCTCTGAAAAAGAAAAAAAATATATTAATGGAAATCACACACGTATTGAAAGAGCGATGCTCGAAAATTGAAATTGAATTTTCAGGCGGTGAAAAAAAATAAATAAAAATTGGCCTTTTTTGTGAAAAAATTTGATAAACAGAATTTTTTTTTGAACAATCACCTATAGAACCAATACCAATCGATATAACCCCAATCCATAAATTTTGAGAATAGAGTTTATGTCACAGTGGAGCAAGATTTATTTTAAAAAAACCATTTCAAATAAATACAGTGGATATATATATATGTGTGCTGATGACTGCTGGCCGTCGATTAACTGTCATCCGGGAAGCAACAGAGTGGAAGTGGAGTGAAACGTATGAATGGCTAGACACGAGGCTCGTTAGTATTGCATAACTCGTTTGAGAGGGGAGGGAGAGGGGGAACATATGAGGAAACATCGATCGACAAATCGATCATCGTGCAGAGGGTGAGGAAGTGAGAAGGAAGAGTGGGAGGGAAGGGAATTACTGAACGGGTTTCGAGGATGAGGAAGAGGGGCCCAGAGATTCACTCGTGCCGCATTATGGGCGTCATGGGGTGCGCGTGCGACCCCACTGTTAGGCACTTGGAATTGGTGAGCGTACGGTGGCCACCAGCCGAGCGTATACCGGAGGAAGTGCTCATATAGACAACATCCTGGAACATCCTGCCATTGGCCAGGGCAATCTATGTGTTTTATTCAACCCCTTTTTCTTCATATTTTTTGTTTCGATGAATTTTTATTATTTATAAAAAAAAAAATTCATATTTCTTCCTTTTTTCTCAATTCAAATCGATTATTTATCCAAAAAAAATATTGATTGATTTCATTCTTGTGGAATAATGAAAAAAATTCCCCTCCCTCCCCCTCCCCTCGCAAGTGGAGAATTATGGGGAGTAAAAGAGTATGGACTGATCAAACACAATTGCATTCAAGTTAAATTCTACAAACATATATTGTTTAAACGGACATAGTACGACATTAGATGGCGTACGGTGCATCGATCTACTCATTTATTTTTTACACTGTCTGTACGTTTCACTGATCATTCTCTCTATCATAATATGTTCGTGAAAGAAATAGAAAAAAAAAAGTGGTTTGAGGGTATAGAGTTAAACATGGAGGTGGAAATTTAATCGATATACTTGAATTATGGGTTTTTCTTAAGAAAGAAAAAATTGTTTAATTTCTTTTTTTGGAATTAAAATTTTTGAATGAATCACCCGTTGTGCCCCAGTAATATATATTGGAAATTGAATCGAAAAGAATAGAAAAGTTGAGAGAAATTCTAGTCAAGTGTCTTTTCCCATAGATGCTTCCAGGCCAGCGATTTACAAATTTTAAAAATCCTCCGTGTATAGTTACTCGACTCTCTACTCTCATTCCTTTTCAACCTGGTGTGTGAACGCATTTTGCACGAGTAGAGAAATGTAACTGCACGGTTCACCAGTCAAGGCAGCAATGAAGTGCCTCCAGAGGGACGTATGTGACTGTTTACCAACTCTGAAAAAGGTCAAAATGTGTGATATTTTATGAATTTTCGAGTGTGACGAAAAAAAAAAAATCTAGGATATTATTTACAGAATGTGTGAGTATTCACGTGAATGTAGAACAAATTAATGAAAAATTCACGATATCAGTGATGGAAAATATGAGAGCTTCTAGGAGAATGAATTTCTCCAAAGGATTGATGATTTTTTTTTCGAGAAGGAAACGTTTTTGGAATTATTGAAGAGTCTAAACGGAGTAATTTTTCAAGAGACCCTGTAATTGATATTCTAAAATGGATCTTTTTGAATATTTGAGGTCTTGAATTGAATAAATTCGCAGAAGTACTGAGCTGAGTGAATTCTAAGAATTCGGCTGTATTTCAAGAAAATAAGAGACAAAATGTGAGCCACACAAAGGCTGAGAGAAAAAAAAATATGGCAATATTTACATCATAAAGAGTGGAGGGGAGTGTTTATCTTGGAAAAAATATACCCGATTTTTAAGTATTTTTTTCATATTATTCAATTTTTTTTCTTCAAAAAATGAAAATGAAATCTTCAAAAAATATTAATCATTACAATTATGAAGAAAAAAAAAAATTGGATCTATAGAAATACCAATAAGAAATACTTCACCAAAATGGCACAACCTGACGTCAGCACCTTGTATGTACATCTCCACAAGGGCATTGTCATCATGTACCATGCAACAGACGATGTACAATGGGACTCGGAATCCTCAACGATATCCGGCAAATGGTATCCCACTGTATCGACACCAAGATATTGAACGATATATAGTTGGCTCCTATATGTGCTCTATACTTGTTACAACGGCAACTTTACAATGGATTTAGCTTCAGCCACAGTTTGTCACATGTACCACTTGATAGTTTCATTATGTCTAAAAAATTACCGATTATATCAACAAAATGAAACTTGGAATTACCATTGAATCTTCTCTATTTTTCCAACCGTCGCCTGAGTTATTCATTCACCTTAAAATGTCACCCCAAACCCAGCGAGCTATATTAACATTTAATTCAAATTCACTCGAATGCACCACAAAATCCATTGAGCAAGGAATCTAGGCCATTTCATTTCAATTGATGTATTCTCTCCTACCACTTACTCAGGCAAAAAAAAAAAATGTTGAATCAACACAGAGTCTGAATTCAAATTGTCCCACAACATAGTACCAATGATTAAAGGGTCGGGATGGCGTTGGTGCATGGCAAAAGAGACCGATGCCCTGAGGAGTACCGAGTGAGAGAGATGGCGATAGTTGGAAGGATTAATCCAGGGTTGCACTTTGCCACGACTGTCGTCATCCGTTATCCAGAAAATGTGCACAAGAGAGACAGACCATTACCTTTTTGTCCATAGACTCAGAATGGAATCGATATTTACCGACCAAACTATCCAATTCGTATAGAATCAATCTCCATCTATAATCTGAAAAAAACCTTGAAAAATGGTGGCAAATTTTTTTAATTTCACTCTACAAATCTCGACTTATCAACAATAAAAAATGGTCCATTTCACCTCACTCACCTCTATCATTTCCATCAGAAAGAGATGGAACAAAAACGAGGGGTTGAATTCACATACTAGTTACCCTCTTCGCGATTACACCCACGCGCTACTCTCATTTCAAGCTTGGGATTTGAATTTATACTATTTGCATCACCCCTTCCCATTTCCAACTCACACTGTCTCCCTTTCAACCTCCCCCCCCCCCCTTTTGTCGTGCTCTTTGCCGCCCATTTCTACCCGATTGCAAAACGTGTCCGCACGTGCTGTTGGCTACCCCGCAAGCCAGTCCTCGGTATAATATGTACGCAAAGTGCTCGGGTAGGGGGGGAGTGGGAGGGGGTACGAGAAAAGCATAGATAGGATATACAGTGGAAAACGCAAGTGAGACAGATCCAATGGCGCAGTTTGTATTCTGTACATTTGGTAGAGAGTCGTTCGTTACGCCGCTAGACGCACCTCCTATGTGTGTTATAGTATTAGTACAGGGCGATTTTGGATGGTGGCCGACGTTGGACACCACTCGAGGGCTTTATATTCATGGGCCGTGTATGCACATCCCACTGCCAACTTTTCCGGGAATAATGTAACAGCAATGTGGAGATATATTAATTCGCTATTAAATGGAAATCACGAGTGGATACTTTGGGTGAATTGTGGGGTTATGGGTATGTGCTTGAGACTTGTTTGCTCTTGAGGTTTTTTTTTTGGACTGTGATGAATTTCTCGAGAGAAATTGGAATTATTTTCATGGATATGGCGTTTTTTCTGGATTTTTGAATTGATTTAAAAAAATCACAATGACATCAGCCGGGATTCGAACCCGGAACCTCTCGCATATGAATCGAGTGCCTAACGCACTGCGCCACTCCATCTATCGAGTGAGATGGAAACAAATGAAAGTAATGTTTACAAAAAAAAAAAAATATATAAATCCCCATCCAAAGAAAACATGGCACATATGCAAATCCCTCACCATCTATTTATCCCCTCTAATGGCCATCAGCTACAAAGCCCAATGCGGTAGAGCCTATTCTCAATTGGCGTCAGATAGGGACAGATCCGTAACGGGGGAGCATTACAATTCCCATTGCCCTAACAATCCACGCTCTGTAGGCTTCCCGATGCTTGGTTACCACAGATTTTGGCCAATGGTTCTGGCCATTTCACACACCCCTATACCAATTTCTATAGCCCAGAGAATTTCCTCCCTCTACTGACACGATAAGGTCCAGTGTCTGGGTTATACCCCTGTAACGAGAGTGTGGGCACCCGTGTCTCTATGCTATGGGGGCCAACCACCCTTCATTTTGTCCTATCACACTGCCTATATGGGGTACAGTGATAATTACTGGCATGCAGATCGGACCTGCTGTTGCCTGGGTATATGTTGGCCCGGCTGGCTTACACAATCCTCAACCCTTTCAACCAGTGAGTATGCATCAGAAGCATCAGTAGCATCAGACCTAGCCAACAAAGCTCACTTCTCTCTATCTGTTCACAGTACGAGATATTAATCAAGTGCGTAATATTGCCTTAATTGAGGCCTTCTCTAGACTGACTTTCAATGAACCATTTATGCATTATGTATAGAGACAACTTTTTACTCACTATTCTGCTCTTAATTTAATGTAATTGACACTACATTCCACATGTAGCTGCGTAGGTATGAAGAGTAATGGTAGGGGAAGGGGTGGAGAAATTGTGAGAGGTGAGGTTGAGGAAAGAATGCCGCATTGGCGCGCGCCTGAGGTTCAAGAGCTTCAAGCAGCTTACCAGAGTTTAACAAACTAATTTACATGCGACTGGGGCGCCACACCTAGACCCACGCCAGCTAACCCCAGCCAACGCAACTTTGTATTCTTTATATGACTATGGGGAGCGCTTTTTTTTTTTTACCGGGCTTGTTTTCACACCGAAGATAAAACGAAAATTTGATGATTGGTGTTGCTGGAGATTTTTAGGATTCATGAGATTTTTTTTAAAAGGTTAATTTCATTAATTATAATGGGTAATTGAATATAATAAATACATTTAATTCACGACATTAGATGATAAATAATGATGCATGTGCGTGAATCCAGTGTCTGTTGTGAAGGCAGGATGAGTATGATTGAGTGAAAATAAAAATACAGAGGGGGAATATGGCAGAGAAATGAGGAAATACAAGTGGATGGTTATAATAGAGTGATAGGGGAGGGGTTAAAGAGAGTCTGACGGGTTGAAATCTACGTGACAACAACAAAGGAATTGATCATCATCGAGTGTTGTTCATTATTGACTGCTGCAGACACGTACATTCATCTCCCTTTCCGTCTCTCTCAACTCCTATTTTCCGTTCTGTATAAAATACCTTTTTTTTTTCGTTCATTCCCCCCCCCCCCCCATTTTCTATTTGCTGTACTTTTGTCTGGGTTGAGTGAAAAGTTGTCAGTGACAGTTTTCGTCAGCTGTGTGCAATAAAATTCTACACATATATAACTCAAGATGTCAGTGATTTGAGTGCTACCCGGGGGATAATATTCTTTATTTTTTATTTTTTTTAGAAAAAATATGGGTCAAGCTTCACACACACTTCGAGCTCTCTGAAAACATTCTTCAAGGATATATTGCAGAGCATTACCTCAAAAGGAAAAAAATTCCAATATCGAGATGTCATAAAACTTTGTGAACAAGTTGAGAGCAGCTGGGTGAGAGACTTAACAACAATATCATTAAAGTTTTTTTAAGTTGACAAGTGTTAATGGAAGTTATTTTAAATCCAGTAATAGCAGGAAGATGGAGATTGTCATAAATACATCAAATAGACGTAGTATGTGATTTTCACAAAACCCACACGTCACGTTAACCTAGGTCTGGTACATCCGTCGTTTAACAAAAACATTTATGCAGAAGTTGAAATGAGATTCTCTATAGTTTCAATTGATTTTATTTCAATAAAATCAAAAAAAAAAAACATTTATTTATCATCTTGTCCCACCGATAAACCATTAACATTCACTGCAATCTGAAACTACCGTGTTCCCTTTCAGCTACCGCAAGAAATCTAAAACAAGAAGAAATATATAGTTAGTATTACCAATGAAATGTATCGATTCCTCAGGATGTTCAACTGTCTGTAGCACCGGGACCTACGAGGCGTGAATTAAACGACTATCCCACCCTCCCCTCTCCTTTACGGTCAACCTCCAGTGCCCACCGAAACCTATATAAACGTTTTCAAACACACACACGATATACCAAACACTGGGCGAGGACATCAGGCACATTCCACCAGCACGAACACTCGCCCACACGCTTGGCCAATGTGTAAGCTTGATTTATAGTTGCCACATCGTGCAAACTACGAAGAATCTTATTTTGTGGAATCGTTACAATCGATTTTTTCATTCTCTCTCTCTCTCTCTCTCTATCACGATTTAAATGTCATATTTTTGCTCATTTTACACCAATTCAATCGTCTTATTCTCACCCCCCTCTGTCCGCCATTTTATTTTTATTTTCATCATCACTCTGTTTTGTAATTTCTTCAAAATTATAATTGAGGATATTGTTGACGAGAAAAACAAAGATGAGGGATTTAGAGAGAGTCTCTGATATTGTAGATAAAGAGTGGAAAAAGTAGAATTTTCTCGTTGATCTTGTTGAGGTACTTCTTGGGCATGGGAGATGGAAAATTGAATTAAACCCATCACCGGCAGCTAAAAGCAGCCTTTGTATTCTTGAACATTGGCAGTGTATACCGGACATAGAATTAAGCGAGAATGAGAGAGAGAGAGAGAGATGTGAAGATAATAATAATACATACAGCTGTGATTTTACAGCATAATTCTACACTTTATGTACATTTTATGAGTCTCTAAAAATGTTAATTCAATGAAGCGATAGAGAACCTCAATTCCACAAAAAAAAAAAAAAAAACATTAGTCTCATTGAATTCAAATGACACATCAAGTGGTACAATTTCTCACAATCTTACCTCATTATTGCCTTCATCCCCTCTCAATTGTGTTGAAATGCAAAATTGTACTGATATTTTCATTCGCATCATTGGCCACCCAAACGCATCAACTGAACGATTCCTGAGGTCTTTACGTCTCCAATCCCCATTACCCCCTCCCCCTCTCTTGGCATACCCTCTCAACCCAGTTGTTTACATGCAAATTTCGTGAATCCTGCATTTGCCTTTCGCCTTGGGTCGTATTATTTGCAATTTAAAAGGCACTATACCGGTTGTGAATTTTGAAGGGTGTGGTTTGAATGGTTGAGGGCAAGAGGGAGAGAGAGAGAAGAAAAAGGAAAAAATAGAAATACGAGAAAAGTAGTTGTGAGAGATGAAGAGAGATGGAAAATTATCAAATGCCACTCACGAACATTTGATGGTGTTAACAGAAGGTAAAATGGTGGCATCACACAAGGGAGAATCCTCCACTATAATACAACGTTTAACTCGTCAAGTTTTTCTCCTCAATTCGATTTTTTTTTTCACCCCCTCTTATCTTTTTTTGATTTGTTCTTTCTTCTTTGCTCTCGCCCTCTTGTGCTACCATCTTCGATTACTCTGAGAGTTTTTTTTTCGGCGACCTCTGGAGGCAAAACTTGTAAACGTCAACTATTCATGTCACGTATCGCGCGTGCCGGCCAGTTGCCCCTCTCCCACCCCATCATTCTCACAACTTCGTGCCTGTAAAGTCCTAATGACGAGACTCGAGGAGCGTCTCCTTTGATTGTTTTTTTTTTCTTCTCTCTTCTTTCCTCTTTCTTGTTCTAAGGGATTTCTTCTTTTTCTCTTATACTCGGTTCAATTCTTCTTCCTTGTCACACATGGAGAAACAGACGAATGACACGAGAAACGATTTCTTTGAGGGAATTGGACATGTGATGTGTGTTGCATAACGTATATACTTTGGCGGAATGAAAATGTTGGAGTTTTAACATAAAGGAACAGGTGATGATCATTTGTCAGAAAAGGGGAGGGGGGGATTAATTGATGTTTTACAAGGAGTATCTGAATTTTATTCAATTAAAAATTATAAAATCAAATATTTTCTTTTTGAATAGAGAAAAAAAAAAAACATAACCTAGCAATATCGAGAAGTAGGTATTACCCTGATTGTATTGGAAATACCAAGTGGAATCTGAACCATCCGGGGAATCCCCTTAATCCTCAGTGGAAAAGGTTTCTAGTAGTTAGACATTTGGATCCCTCGAGTTATCTTCTTTTTACTTCAGAGTATCAATTAATTAAACTCAATCTGTTGCAATAATTGTCTCAAGAAAAATCTTTACATTAATAAGATTAAAATATAATTAATACAAATGAAGAAATAATTGAATAAAACTAAAATTAATCAATCACAGATTCTTATGCTAATTCATAATCTCTTGGGTGGTCGTGACGAACCTCCCCAATAATCATAAATGCCGGTTATGCTCACTAATAGCACACATACAAGATTATAATAGCTTGATCAACGTCAATGGTGTTCCTACTTTTCGCCCCTACCCCTCCCCTCCGAGCATTTCGAGAAATAATCGTCCCCTGAGTACTAGTCTCCATAATGACAGAGTCCAACTCACTAGAAAGGGATTTGACCGAAGGGTATGTAGCCCAGAGGCATATACTCTTGAAGGGCACTGGGATTACGTTATGATGAAATAAAAGAGACCAGAGAAGCTTGTAAAAAGGGACCTATCTGAATTCTCATCTTTCTAAGGCGAGTAGGGGGGGAATGAGAATTCGACCCAATGGAATTTCACATTCAATTCTTGATGACAAAGGGCTAGATGTACTCAAGGGGGAATTGAGAGCAATATGTGAGATTATGACACCCTCAAATACGAAAATTTTCACGTCTGTTCACTTGGAACAGTCATCCTAAATCAATCATAAATATTTATGAATTCATTGGGAGACAAATTTTATTGTTATTGATGATGAATCGATGAAGAATCACTAGAACAACTCCTCATTAGGGATTAAACAAAATGAATGGAGAGAAGGGAAAAATAAAAAACGTGAACAAAAATTCTTTCTGTTACAATGAAATGCACAAATGTAATTTAGCCGTGAGCAAAAATGTTGAAGGGGGGGGGGGGGGGATAAAAAAAAGCCTTGTCCCTGAATTCTCATCGTATTGGAATGAAACGAAATGAGTACGAATTTCCGTGAAAGCACGTTTTCAATGTAACTGGGTAGCAAGGAATAGCCGAACCGAGGGCGCCACTATCCGCCCTAAATGACAATGCACGTCGCTCTTTCGGTTTAATTAACGCCACCCACTCCACCTCGTGCCCATCAGTGGAGGTTTTTTTTTTTTTCTAATTTCAGCTTTTCAGTGACTCACTTCTTGGAGAAATGCGCTTTATAATGGATCATCAGGATGTTCTACAATTTCCGGGATTGTCGTCGTGGAGCTGACAGTGGAGGTGATAGTTTCGTGACGTTTATGATATTCTAGTAATGAGAAATGAATATTTCTGGAGTGCAGGAGTGTCGTGAAATGGAACTTTGAGATGAGTTTATCATGGATATATATCTGAATCTGAGGGGTATGACGATTTTTTAAATATTAAATTTCTTTTTTTTTTTTTGTCTCATAGATTTATTTAATTCCTTTGTTTATACTGACAGAAGATACCTCTATGACAAACGGATTGTACTCCAATTACATAATGAATGTCATCAAATTACTCACCATTTGACCATTTGAATTTTACCCTGTTAATTCAATTTGGTAGCAATACCACACAATGCCCCTAGTGGATGAAATCAGATACATTTGTCAGTGGGTTTAACTGAAAACTATGGGTACTTTAAATTGGACTCATTGACCATGAAAAATATACCCGAGAGTGAAAATAATAATTGCACATGGGTAAATAAAAATTTCAATTTGATAAAATTATTTAGATTAATCTGTAATTATAATTTCATCAGAGAACATTAAATCAGTGAATCACTCAAGGAGAAAAATACATGAGATTTTGGCGGTGATTTTTAGTTAGTAAAACTCTAGAGAAAACTCTACTGAACAAAAAGTCTTTATGACTTTTCCACGATCTAGAGAAGTTGGGATATAATTCCATTTGATCTTCCAACGAGTAACAAAACTTGCTCAGAGTTATAATGAATCTTTCAATTTAACCCCTTGAGTCTTTTCAACAATTTTTGAATAGCCTTAAAAATACGATGAAAATAGGAATAAAGGGGAATGGTAGCATCATGGAGAAATTGAGGGGATAAATAAAAGTGATGATATTAAGCTGACAAATGGAATAAGGCAACTACCCACTGGGTTTTGTACTCGAGTCGTTTGTCGTACTGTCCAGCGGTGAAAGACACAGACGCTGCTGCCATCATGGGGGAGAGAATTCTATTGGCCCCACTGATGAGGTTATTCCGTTCTCTTTTGCTACTCTCAGCCGTGTGACGTCACTACGGCCACTTTATGAAGACAAACATAATGGAGAGCTCAGGAAAGATGGAAAATCAGTTGTTATCGGGTCTCTTTTTCTCAACATCAATCACGGGAGCCACTATGTGGAATTGTGTACTCAAATTACCCAGGGTTATTGATTAATTTTGCTAGGTTTCTGGAGATTGATATACTGTGATCAGCCGGGATAACTTACTGCTTTTAGGGTGATGGAGTTTTTTTTTTTTTAACATTTAATAAGTTAATCTATTTTTCCTCTTCACATATATATAATGATCCTGTAGTACACACATGAGCAATCAGAAATACTCTCTAATCACTCCCATTAAAACCTTGCCGCATAGCGCCACCAATAAACAAAGTAAGTGGTACATATAAATCCAAAGAATAAAAACCCCAGAGGAAAAAAAATTTATCCCAAATGTCTTGAATCGAGTTTAAAAACTCGTAAACTGATAAATACGTCTGATGCTACTTGCCGTGCACCGCCATTAAGGCCCCATAGCGTGACATGGACAGCATCCAGTTGGACTTGTCTTGCTGTTAAACACGCAACATTTGAGATTTCAAGGTTTTAAAAAAGTCTGACGAATAAATGGAAGGCTTTAAAAAATATATTTTAAATGTACTGGGCTATGAAATTTTCAACATCACTCGGTCTTATCGTATTCGATCCAACGTTATATCAGTTATTTCCGGGGAATTTAAAAGCCAGAGCTTTTTAGTTTATCTTCATTGATGGCAATTAAACGGATAATTCCTAATTCCTTGAAATTATGATTTCTCAACTTCTGAAAATTGTTGAATAAATTGAAGAAATGATGATGAAAATTAACTCAGTCCACATAATATTCAATAATCTCTCGAATAGACTCAACGATCCCTCTTACTGACGATATTAATAGTCCATTTTTCCAGGCAATCGGCTGTTTGATTTTCCTTCGAACTAATCCTCCTCAACCCCCTCTTTCAGATCCCCTTTATCCTGTGTCAACATGTCAACCAAACCCAATAGATCTGATACACATTGACAAGTAGCCCCAGGGTCCAGGGTGATGAAATGCTGCCTCAATCGTAGCGTAGAGGTTAGGTTGCAACACACAGAATACCGAAAAGCCACATACAGAGTCCTCTGTAGAATAAGATAGAGAGGGGGGATACGTGTCGCGTCAATTTTCCAGAAGCCGGCACGCGTAATAGCCCGACGCGGTACGACGGCGCCAGGAAATTGCACGGCAATCATTTCCTCTCCTATACCCGATGGCTCAGGGAGACCCAGGGATATGGCAACAGCCGTATCCAAACTCCCTCTGTTATCACTATTTTTCTCATATTTTCATGTATATTCTCTCTTTTTGCTCTAAATTTTTATATCGATAACACGTGCACCAAAAAAAATCCACATCGTCTCCTCTCGGTGATGGGTCTCGTTTTCACTGGTGGAATTACATAATAAAAGAAGGGAAAAATTGGCCGGTATCAGGGGTCAGCCATTGTCCAGTCAAAATGGCTGGAAATCATTTTCTCCCAAAATCACTCATTATCAAAATAAACTCATTATTCATGATTCTAAAGAGATGAAAAATGATGCCAATAAACGATTCCCCCTAGTTATCCCTCGAAACAAATGGAAAATTACATATTATAAATAATTCCATGTCCACACCAATGGGCTTCTCATGTAAATTTTAACGATGAAAATAACCTTGTGAATTGTCCTATCTCTCCCCCTCAAAAAGCCCATCATAATGAAAACTCGAATGATTATGAAAATCCTGGCATTTATCTTCATTCCACGTTAGCAACTCCACCAACACCCTAGGTGGTAGATATCCCCAAAACATTACTCGCTGAAGAATGAGGTATGATGATCCACCCCTCTCTCTTTTTCTTTTTCCTCTCAACTCTCACAGCTTGGCTCATTCAACTCAAAGAAATATCTTGATTACGTTTCACTCGGCAACTTTCCTCATCCCGGCTTTTTCCTTTCTCACTCTCTCATTTTCTCGCACTAATCCCCAAGATACTCGAGTCGTTTAATCTCCACGATTCACAGGAGGGCAACGAGGGGTTTGAGAAAGCCAGTCAACCAAGAAAGGCAAAAAAAGAAGAAGCTACTTTCAGTTGAGGTGGAGATGTCTGTTAATTTTTAAAATTGACGTTTTTTTTTTTTTATTTTTTCAGACAAATCATGAAAAATGAATTTCATCATTACAACATAACCTCTTCTATCTCGTCAAATTTCCCGCCATTTAGTGCCTCAGCGCCACCATCGTGAGAAATCTCAATTATCCAATAGAAACATTTGAGCGTGAATAATTAATTAATAACAATTTAGACTTTTTTTTATCATATTCATTAATGTTTTTCAACTCCGGAGAACCGACTGAGAACGAAAAAAGAAAAAAATATACATTTCATTGCTGGGACTGTACCACTTGTATATCCTTAACCAGACCAAAGAGTGTGAGTGTCTCTTTAGTATAATTGCTGTGTTTATAATTGTTGTCCTCATTCTTGCCCCAGCGCTCAACCCTTCATCCTCAAGAGATCTCGACTCTGCCACTGGGGCGAATGTAACTAAACTCCCCACGTGGCTCAGAGCCCCTACATGCCCCAAGTAGAGAAGGGGGAAAATATCGTATGAAACGGGAACATAAAAATTAGACTGCTGGAGGGATCAGCCTTGACATTTCCGGTGTCGTATAATGGAGTCTTTTGTTCTTTCTCCGTAGCAAGACAACGCCAAGAGCCCAGGTACTTGGATGATGAAGGATGAGAGACTCGAAAAGTCTCGAGTGTAGGCAACTCAATCATCTGTCTACCAAGAACTAGAGAAATGGAGAGGAAGAAGAAACATATGAAACATTGAGGTGAGTGTAATCAGGATTTGGGTTGTACTAAAATCCACGATCTCATTATTATTCGGATCGTGTGGGGGCTAAAGTCTTGCAGGTGGTGCAGAATATGTATGATGGCTGGTTCTGTCTTCAAGGTATCTGGATGCAGCTGGAAAGATAAAAGTCAAAATAAATTGATACTGATGAGGAAAAAAAAAAAACCTCCAAATATTTCACTAATTTTATTAACTTCTTCTTGGTATCAACAAACGTACCTTCTTCACCTTAAACGTCTGTGTAACTCTCTTCCTCCAGAATGTTTATCTCCTTTCATTTCATTCCACAGTGCCAAATATAGGTAACTCAGAGGCATACCCAACATGTGAAAATTCCTCGTTCTCATTGCAATTTAACTCGAAGTCAGGTTTAATAAAAAGTGAATAAATGGAATGGGGACTTGAGACACAAAGTTACCGTTTCATACAAACACATCTAGGGGTTACACACCAGCCTGTGAACGAGAGGAGAATACAATGAGATTGAGGAATGAGAGAGACAGAGTGTTAAAACTCTTACGACAACTGTGTCTCTTGCAGTTGTGTCTGGAATAACTAATGTACAATCTATAGATTCACCCTATACTACAACAAACTGTACAACAGCTTAACTCAGTTTGCATAAACGCCCTTAGTAGATACACTCACTTGATCTGACGCACACGTAAGTCCTTCGACTTGTTCCAACAGTTTCCACCCAACTTTCTGGATTGTTACCAATTTAATATGTTCAAGATGTAACATCATACCGTTGGGCTGACTTCAAGGGGTGGTTTTGGATTAATTAAACAAATTGTTTAACTATAGCTGGAGATATCATCAATCTTTTTGTTAAATGAGCCGATTGAGGGCGCCTTGACGATTTTGAACCTGACGCACTCTCTTTTGATGATGAGGAATGAGTGCGACAACTTTCGAGAGTTTTAATATGAGACAATTTCATAACGTGCTGTCCCTTTTAGAATAACAATTAGGGCATCATGCGCGCTAACGCGTGCGACGTCCAGTAAGCGCTGTAGCGCACAAAAATTATACATTTTCTGCATAATCATACACTTTCTATAATTTCTTAACATTTCGAATATGAAAGCTTGTTATATTTTTGTACTTACTGCCCGAATACTCAGACCTCGCAAGGAACACTGCAAGATAGTTAAAATAGATAATTTTTCGAAATTGGCCATTTTGATTAAAGAAGAGTTCACCCCAAATTTCGACTCATCAAAAATTTTGTCTTTTCGATTCTTTCTCGTTTTATATCTTTATAATCGGTGCCCAGCTACTCAGAACTCGCGGAAAAAAATGGAAAAGAGTGGAATTAGAGAAAATATCAAAATTGGCCATTTCGGCTGTGGAAGAAGGCTCACCCCTGGTACCGGCCAATCCAAACTTTTGTCTTTTCGATTCTTTCTCATGCAATATTTCGTAAATTGTCTCTGGGCTATATAAAACTTGTGAGAAAAACTGGAAAATAGGGAAAATGTAAAGAAAAAAATGGTTATAACTACACATGAATAAAAAAAAAAAAAAAAAAACTACACATAAACTGCGCGCACTTTAATACAAAAGAAACGATAACATTCTCGTAGTCATGAAGATCATTAATTGATCCATTGATCCATCAACCAATCAGAACATGAATAAAAAGTTAACAATCAAGACAATGTTTCATTGTCAATCAACTCTATGATAAAGGACATTTCCTTCCTATTATTTTTCCCGACCCCTAGACCTAATTGCACTAAAAATTTTATTGTTCCTGTAGCTTCAGAGGGTCCCAGAGAAGATTCCCTCAAATTTTGGTGAGAATTGGAATAGGCCAAGTCCGATCAGAACATAGAAATCCATATTTTCGTCAATTGTCTCTGGTGGCATTTTCATCACGAGGGCGCGGTTTCGGTAAAAATTCTATCCAATAATACCCTGTGATGTCACAAGGTGTGGAATGCCTTTAGGGGCAACCAATCGTAAAATATGAAATTATTGTGTTAATGAGTGATTTTAGAGGAAAACGGTAATCTTTTATTTTCTCTTGAAACTCAATTTTTTTTTCTCATAAATTATTCATGTAAAAATTTCAGACAGAATAGCAAAAAAATAATGATGAAATCAATCGACATTGTTGATTTTCTCACGAATAAAGGATAAATATTTATCAAAACTACCCATTCTCATCACTCGCCCACTTGTATTGACCAAAGGGCTGATTATTATGAATATTATTTACTGCCATGTATGAATAGACACGTGGGCCACGTGTGATAGGTAAATATCTTCCATACTGTGACAATACAAGGGCAATGACTGGACTCGGGGCTGGATGAATTTGGCTGTTGTACCCTTTGTTCTCGAGCAGCCAATCGAGTGTTGTGATTGCCGTTGCTACTGCATTCGCTTGTGTATCGTGATGGTATTTTTGATTTTTTAGGGTTGATGGAGTTACCAGGGTCTGCACGCCTGAATGAATTTTTATGGGTGGGGCTGTGGGGCTGTACTTGTCCTCGATAATTTCATACACTGGACGCACTGTTTCCACCTCGGTTGGACTATTTGATGCCGGGATAAAGGGATTTTCAACTGAAAAAATAATAATTGTAATTTTATGAAATTTTTTCTTCATTAATTAATTAATTTATTATCAATTAAAAATTGATATTATTGTGCTCACGTTCGACAGGCAGCCTATCCAACGGTGTCACTGTCTGCAAACTCTCATATCCATAATGATAACCGAGACGCTGTGTACTCTTGCTATTTCGTGACGGTAGATACCCTTGGGAGGGTGTCTCGACGTTTCTTGATGGCACTGGTGATCGATTTGATATTGGGTATGCCTCAGCAAACCACACGATGGTGATCTGTAAATGGAGTAACTGTATAGTCCAAGAGTCACTGAGTCAAATTAACTGGGGTATTGTTGTTTTGAAAATTGAGTTTGGCTTGTTACCAACCAGAAATACGTGAAACACTGTGACCATTTTCATGTTTCTGAGTATTACTGAGTTTGTCCAATTGTCGAGTCATTTATATACCTTTGGTGCAATGTATAATGGAATTGTGGTGAGATTGGACTAATGGACGAGTCTTGTTGGACAACGGAAGTGCTGTTACTTATTTCGAAGAAGAATAAGAAGTTTATTTAGTTTTCTCTTTCAGTATTTTCACCATTTCCGTTATACTTTTTTCACTTTTCAACAATTTACGTGATTTAAATCACTCATTTCTTCATCAATTCAGAGTTAATATTGGGAAAAAATGTCATAAGACATTTTTTATTGGAAATTTCATCAGCTACAAAAAAAGTCTCTTGACATTTTCTCCTAGAATCATTCGTCTTTGTGATAAATACACAATTACCTTAACTATCTACTCATTTCCGTTTTCACCGGAAGTTGGACTGGTAGTAGCTCTTTTAAATATTGTTTATTAATATCACTGAGATCTACTTCATCGATTGAGGCTGAATACATTATTACCGACCGATCATCACTTGCATTATCGACTCACGTGAAGTTGTCTCAACACTAGGGGGAAAAAAAATTTCGTAATATCCCTAGAACAGCAACTTCAGACACCTCATATACTTTAATACACGGGCGGCTAATGGAAGGGGACGAAACTGGTTAATTTTCTACTTCTAAAAGACGCGTGATTGTTATTTCAATAAAATTGAATACACAGGTAATAACTCATTATTAAATACAATCAATTGTTCGTCAACTCCAGTGGTTAATCGTTATTACTCTGTCATGAGTAACTTTGTGCACCATTTGTAAACTTTTTATACGAGTTATGTGACGAGGATTCGCCGATCCGGCATTGGGCGCGTCTAGCGTGGCGTCTGTGATAAAATATCTCATTGAAAAATGATTTTTTAGTTGTGTGGAATTAATTTTTAACTGTGAAAATTTTGGATTTTTGGTTTTCCAGGGCTTGTGTTGGTGTTGGGGAGGATTTCTCTGAGTTTTTGGGGGGCAGAATGGCTCTCCCTGGTAATTACAAACAAGTTGCACTCTCTGCTTCTAGTATGGTGGCTACAAATCGTGAGTAACGTGGATAATTTTGAATAATTACAATATGAATTGTTGTTTTTGGTATTGTTGAGTAATGAGCAATTCTATCGATTTTTTTAGAACGTCTGAGAGCTTCTGGAGGTGGTGGAGGGGGCTCTGGTGGAACGGTAAGTTTAAATATAATAAATCTTCGTGTTGGAGATAATTGAGGGTTCAGTGGAGTGGCAGAAGATGAGTAAAAAAATTTTCTTCAAACTATTTTGTAAATAACTCGAAAATAATGAGATTTAGGAAGATTTGTCAAGAGACCTTTATTATAGCTTTTGAAATTTTCTATAATAAAGGTCTCTTGATAAATTTCGCTAAATCTACTTCCTCCAGAGATATGTGCTAAATAAAATTCTCTAAATTTTTTGTACTCATTTTATTTCATTATTTCATGTCTGAATTATTTATATCAATGGATATTTGTATTCCAGAAAGATTCATCAAGTCCATTTATTCAAACACCCCACGGTCATCCTGGATTTACACCCCAGAAAGTCGGAAAAAATGCTGCGGTAATTATTCTCCATTGAAAAATATTTAAAAGAATCCAATTATCTTATTTTCTGTTGTAATACTTGAAAAAAAAAAAAAAAAAAAACGTATTAAAATTTTTTTCAGACTGATCCAAGGCTTCCAAAGCCCCCAAAACCCCCAGAGAAGCCCCTAATGCCATACATGAGATACAGCCGTAAAGTATGGGACCAAGTGAAAGCCCAAAATCCAGAATTAAAACTCTGGGAAATTGGTAAAATAATTGGACAAATGTGGCGTGATCTTCCCGAAGACGAGAAGACTGATTTTATCGAGGAATACGAGACGGAAAAAGTTGAATACGAAAAATCCCTGAAAACCTATCATAATTCTCCAGCTTATCTAGCCTACATTGCAGCAAAAAATCGTGGTAAATCAGCTATATGTGTGACCAATCAAAATTCAGACGATCGTGAAACCCATGAGCGTTCCTCTGGTAGTAATAAAAATCAGGTAGTCCAAGACAGACGAATTGATATTTTACCAGCTGAGGACGATGATGATCAAGACGATGGATACTCAGTTAAGCACGTTGCTTACTCAAGATACACTAGAAATCATCGTTTGATAAATGAAATATTCAGTGACACTGTTGTACCTGATGTACGTTCAGTCGTGACAACTCAAAGAATGCAAGTTCTTCGTAGACAAGTGCAATCGTTGACGATGCATCAGAAAAAATTGGAAGCAGAGTTGCAGCAAATTGAGGAGAAATTTGAGGCTAAAAAACGTAAATTCATTGAGACGAGTGAAATATTCCAGGAGGAGTTGAAAAAACACTGTAAACCAGCTGTTGATGAGGATACATTCAATAAAATGGTTGAACGTCAGTACGATATTTTGCGTCGTGAACGAGTTAAAGGTGCTGAAGATAACCGTAATGATGGTGGATCAAATGATTCAACTCCAACAGCAACACCAACACCAGCAGTTGTTAATGAGGAGCCAACACCAATGGAAATATCTGAAAATACCGAGGCTGACAAAAAAACCCCGGAGCTTGAAAAAATTATTGATACCAAGAAAGATAGTCCTTCACCTCCTTACGTGGAGACCAAGGTAGACTCACCTCAGGGTAATAATCAGATGAATCCAAATAACAGTGGTAATAATAAAACTAATGAGAATAATAGCCCTCCAGCTGTTGTATCAAATGTATCAACTGGTGTTATAAATAATCCAACAACTGTCAGTGCAACAAATACCAATATCACGAGTACTCCAAGTACTCCATCAAACAATGGAAATGGAAATAATCCACCAACTTCTGTTGTATCAAATCCTGATCCAAATACAAGTCCCAACAGTTCAAATCCTCCCAATTCTTCTAATGGAAATAATTCTGGACCAATGTACTCAACAGCTGTCAGTCCAATACACCATCAACTCTCACCCCAGTCTCACCAAGTCAATCAATTACCTGGAATTAATCCACCTCATCAGGGACCACCACAGCTTCAAGCACCCACAGCCAATCCTCATCAGATGCAGCCAGCCAATCAGGCCCAGAATACACCTCCAGTACTTCATCCTCAGCCACCTCAACATCCCCAGGCTACACCACCCCCTCAGCATCAAGGAGTACCTCCACATCAAGGGCCTAATCAGCATCAGCATCCACATCATCTGTCTCATCCACCGAGTCAACATCAGGTACCTGGTGGACCCAATCCACATCAACAAATGCCACAAGCTCCAACATCTCAACCACAATCACCATCCTCTCATCCACAAGGACCAACAAATACACCACAATATCCACCACCAGTTAATCCATCAACAACACCACCAACATCATCACCAGCTCCAATATCCCACAATCCTCCATCATCATCAACTCATTCACAATCACAAAATCCACCTACAATACCACCATCATCATCACCAATACCCACGATACCCCATAATCCTCATCAACCACCTGGAATTATGACAAATCATTCACCACATCAGCCACCAAGTGGTGCTCCAGGAATGCAGTCACAGGGCCCTGTTACACATGGTCCAGCACCAATGATACCAGGACAGGGTTATTCACAGCAATATCCAACTGGTAATCAGTCTCAAGCACAAAATGTACCACTTGCACCAAGACCACCACATCCATCATATGGCTATGGTCAACAACAACCCTATCATCAGCCTTATCCCCAATACTCTCATCCCTACTATCATCAGCCATATGCACAATATCCACCTCATGGTATGGGAAGACCACATCCCCATGGACCACATAGTCCACACAGTCCTCATTCACCTTATCATCCACAATCACCTCATCCTGTTGGTGATAATCCAACTGGTGTTAATCCATCAAATGCTGAAGGTAATACAAATTATCCACCAGCACCTATTCATGAGCCAGAACGACCGCCTCAGGATGGTCAGAGTGAGGGACAGGGAGAGTCTAAATCGGGGGCTCATTAGGGTTTTCAAGCTTCCAGAAATTATTTTTTTTTTTATCTTCTCTATTATACAGTAGGTATGATTGATTATTGATTGGTAGGGGTTTAATGATTATAGTGAGGTTTATTAAATGAATAAAAGTGTGTAAAAAAAATACATTTTTATTTTTTTTTCAAGGACTATATCTAAGTGCAGCAATCTCTCTTCAGTTCTGTATTATGCCTGTGCGTTATTGCCTGGGAATATTAAAATATTGAAATAATGAATATTTCTTTGAGTCTTGTAAGTTATTTACCTCTCAGATTTTAAATAATCCCATTGAAATAAAAATAGACAGTTTATATAATTATAATAAGAATCGTTCAAGCTTTATTAATCTTATTTTACAGTTTTCATTTGCCAAAGACCGTCGTTGAGATAATGACAATTTTCAATACCTACTCCTTTATTAACTTTGGCTCTGTGAATTGAAAGAAATAATTAGTTATTAAAATTGGCATTTTGAGACGATTAAGAGTGACAGCTGTATCAACTTACATGTCTTCTGTTGATAATGCTGTGACACCAACAGCTAGAGCGTGTTGTTTTCCCTCTGCCATAACAGCCTTTATAAATTCATTAAGGATTCATTGATTGGGGAAAATTAAAGTTTTTTTTTATTTTATTGAATATTCGATTATCTCGATAATGAGTGACTTTAGGAGAAAATATCAAGAGACATTTTTTGTTGGAAATTTTCTTAACTACAAAGAAGGTATCTTGACATTTCTCTCTAAAACCACTCGTTTTCGAGTTATCCGGAATTATCAAAAAATATATTTTTGATAAAAGGATACAACAACAGTTCCTTTTGTCACTGGTGTCATCTGGGCTCCTTTGGAAGTCAATCCTGGACACATTATGTTGGCTCCACTGAGGACAAATCTTATGGCACCTTTGTCAACTTGTTCTACTGGTAAGAAAAATGGATCTGCAAGAATGGATCTTCTTCAATCGTCAATAACTCAACATTGGCAGAGTGAAATTTCAAAATTTTTGCACCATTTTCAAGGTATTTTTTTCAAGCTTCAAAATACAACCCATTTCATCTCCTTTCCACTGTTTAATAAGCAGATATTGAAGATTTAGATAAATTTAAATAATTACATTTGTGCAATAATCTCAGAGTTGGCATCCAGGGTCCTTCTCGTTGTCTGAAGAACAATAATTCACCAGCTGCATTGACCATAATCTCAATGTGATCATGACTTGAAAAATCGGTATTCATTAAATTGCATAATTCATTATTTTCAATATTTTCCCCATCCAGCCAACTTCAATCTGAGTTTTCGATGAATATCTCTGAATCTAATGGAGATATCAAAATCTTCATAAGGACCTTTTTTGTAACTCTAATTCTCCCCTACAAAAAAGGTCCTCATGAAAAATCCTCAACCTCCCTTCACTCCAGAGATATCCCTTTAAAAAACCAATTGTAAAATAAAACTAAATCACTAAATCCAAAAATTTACCATTTCACAAGACGAAAAGCATCTTTTTTCGGTATAATCTGATCAATATGGCTCTCAAGATGAGGATACAACTCCAACAATTTGGACCTAATTCCCTTTTGGATGGAAGATTTAAGCTGTTGAACCCCCGAAACACTATCTTTCTCATCGAATCTGCAAATTTATAAAAAATTTAAATAACTTATTTCACTGTGTAACCTCCAAAAAAACTCATATATTATAATAACAACTGTTATCCCCCACTTTTTGAACATTTTCAGTAACTAATTCTCTCGATTATCTCTTGATAAAACTGATAAAAACAAATTCTATCATCAGTTATTAAAAAATAGAAATAAATCTGATGATGTTACACTTATAGGTTATGTTTCCTTATCTGTCGTAAGCCTTGAGGACAGGTCGATGGACCCATGAAAGACAGAGAGGGTAATACCCACTAGGTCATGCCACTCTAGTCTATCATCTCCAAATACATGAGCCAGGGGTGAGATTATGCGCGTTTAGGGTACCCTAAAGCCTTATTTTTTCTTTGCCATAAGGGGGCGTTTTTCGGCAATTTTTGGTGAGATTTCCGAACGTTTCATGCCGACATTACCGACTGTTGGCGGGGTGCGCGCGGCGAATTAGTGTGGTGGATGGGGATGCGCGCGATGGCGGCTGAAAACGGCGCATGCTCCGAGATCCCCCTCCTCGACAATTCTGGCAGAAAACGTTCCGAAACACGACGAAGTCAACCCGAAAAGCTCTCCCTGGTGGCAAAGAAAAAATAAGGCTTTAGGGTACCCTAAACGCGCATAATTCCACCCCAGAGAGAGTGAAACATTCCTTCCAGATTCATCCATTCCCCCCCCCCCCCCCCCCCCACACGAGACTCCATTCAGCCTCAGAAAAAGCAAATTCACGAGTTATTGAACTCATTTATCTGTAATAATCAGTGATAACTGTTGAATAATTCGTTATAAAAAGGTGCGAATGACATATTTTAGGTTAAATTACATTTTTAATAGTAATTTATCATTAATTATGAATTTTTTATAGGTAATTTTGGTGTTTATAGTGAAATAATTGAGTGATAAAAAATCATCAAGAGTTTCCTTTCTTCATCTCTGACGTAATTCAACGTTTATAGTCACCCTTTGTCACACATGTACGTATATGCACAATATTCACATACATATATATAAAAATTGAGCGAGCCATTTTGTGTATTGTTAAAGCAGCTGTGTAATAATTATCATCATCCCCAAAAAAACGTCCTCTGGTACCACGAAGAAATGTCAAATTTTTATTTCACGTAAATACAAATGTTTCGTGATTATTTCACTAAAATTTCAACTTTTCATTATTATTTTTAAACGTTAAAAATGTGTTACAACGTCACGTGAATACCAAGTGTCTTTGTGAGTGGAAGAAAAAAAAAAAAAAAATAGTCGAAGAGGAACAATTTAATAGAAATTTTTCAATAGACGTTTTTTTTTTTTTTTGGTTTTATTATTCAGATAAATTAGTTGATATAGATATTTGAGAAGATTCTGGGTTTTTCGTCATTGTGGGGTGAGTTAATTCCACCTAGGTGCTCTTTATTTTTTTATTTTTATTTTCTTTTTGTTTAAAAATAGTGTACGGATTTACAAGGCCAGAGCTCTGTTGAATAAAGAACAAATGGCTACAACTAATTTTTTTATGTTCTTGTTTGAGATTTATGGCAATTATTGAATTATATTTTCAATTTTTTTTTAAAGAAATTGCAAAAAAAAATTAGTTGATTCAGATATAAAACAGTTTTTGGTGAATATCTCAGAATCTAATGATGATACAGAAATATCTGTAGAGACCTTTTTTGTAGGTCTCAATTTTTTGTATAAAAAATGTCTCTACAGAAATTTTTCCATTTCCTCTGGATTTCGAGTTATCCATGAAAAAAGTAAAATCACTTCTTTGTGATATGAGACAAAAAAAAATTAATCATGACAAGCTTTATTTATATATACCCAATTAGTCACAGCTGAAACCCACAAATTCTTCTGTTCCAGTAATTGAAAAAATCTTGGAAAAAATGAGCAACGAAAGTATGCAAACAGACGAGCAATCCCTCCACCTCCACGACAACGATCTAGACGATGTCGAGCTCTCGCCAGTGCTCCCAATATTTCCCAGCTCCAGTAAACCCTGCTTAAACGTCTGGATGGAAAAGATGAGTAAAGGAATTTTAACATCAACTCATTTCAAAGAGCACTGGAGAATTTGGGTACCAAAGATATACAGTCCAGAGCAAAATGGCAATTGCTTGGGCTGGTCATTTGATGAGGAAATGGCTGAAAAAATACTCTACAATACCCTAGAAGAATTCATATGCAATGGAGAGCCCAGAGAGGTTCTCCAGCAGTTGGCAAAAATGGAGAATCCACCGTCAGTATGTGGAAGATTTTTTAAAGTAGGTGAACCCACATATTTCTGCAGAGAATGTGGTATGGATCCAACATGTGTATTATGTGTAACATGTTTCAAAGAATCAGCTCATCAGAATCATAAATACAAAATAGCAACATCAGGTGGAGGTGGTTGTTGTGATTGTGGTGATCCTGAGGCATGGAAAAAAGAGGCATTCTGTAGGATACATGAGGCTGGTAAAGAAGCAAGAGAAACATGTGGTAATAAATTACCAGAGGACATAAGAGAACGTGCGTCATCAACATTTGAAGCTGTTCTACAATACTGCTTTGAATTATTAGCACAAGAACATGATCCAGGATTACCAGCTGATCTCAAGGTCAAGGAGAATGACGAACCACTTTCAATACTAGCTACATCTGGCAATTTTTGCACTGTTTTATTTAACGATGAAACCCATACATTTGAACAGGTTATAAGTACACTGGCACGTGTTATAAAATGTACCCAAAAAGAAGCTATTGAATTTGTAACAAATATCGATAGAAATGGTAGAGCTGTTGTTAAATGCTCAGATTTTCAACACTGCAATGAACTTAAATCTGATATTGAAAGATTTACATCAAGACAAAGTAGTCAACCACTTAAAGTACTTGTTGTACATGCACATGTTATTGCTCATCAGATATTTGCTATGAAATTACTTGGTTGGCTACAACAATTTATAAGCCACTGTGAAGGTTTTAGAATGATTTTCAGTGATGTTGCATTGAATAAAAAATTACCTGATATACCAATTGTCGATGGAATACTCATGAGAGATTCACAATTATGGAAAGCTGCTAGAACAGCTTGGCACAGGCTATTTATATCAGGTATGCTGATGGAGTATGAGAGTAAAAAATTACTTGCTATTGTATTTACAAATAATTATGGTACTGTTATGAAGGATTTTATGAAAGATGATCATGATCATTCATTCTCAATATCATCACTATCAGTACAATTATTTACTGTACCAACATTGGCACATTATTTAATAGCACATCACGATGTTTTATTTATACTTCTCAATACATTTAATTCAGAGAGTTCAAGACGTTGTAATCCAGTTGGTAAACTTGAATTTGAGAGAAATTCACCAAATACGTCATTCAAAAGAGCTCAATATATTTTATGTGATTTGTCTTATTTATTGGGCTCAAAGCCTGATACGTGGACTGATGAATTGAGAAAGGGTTTTCTCCAGGGTATGTCTCTGTTGATGAAACTTCTTTGGAGTATGCAGGGTATGGATGCTGTTTTGAGACAAGTTGGACAGCATATGGAGTATGAGCCTGAATGGGAATCAGCTTTTAATCTTCATATTAAATTATCACCAGTTATAAGTCTTGCACTTGAATGGTGTAGCTCTGATCGTATTGTTCTCATAAAGGCATTCAGGCTTGTATTGAAAAAACTCAGTGAACAGACTATTAAAGATTCAGGCCCACCACCAGGACAATTGAGAGAAGTTGCTGATCATTCAGCTACTTGTAGTGTCTATGATGTATCATTAGAACCTGTATCAATTCATCTTCCATTATCAAGATTTCTTGCTGGATTATTTCTCTACTTGGAAAAGTACAATCTTGATTATCAGAGCAGTGAATTCATGATTCAAGGTAAATTATCACCTGAACAACTTATTGAGCCTGTTTTAAGAGCACAAGCTATGATATCACAGGTACATGCTGGCATGTGGAGAAGAAATGGTTACAGTCTTCTAAATCAATTATATTTTTATCACAATGTGCGCTGCAGAACTGAAATGCTTGATCGTGATATTATTCTTCTTCAAGTTGGTGCATCACTCATTGAATCTAATGAATTCTTGATACATATTTTGAATAAGTATAATCTACTATATTGGGCTGATGTTGATTTTGAAACAAATACGTTGAAAAATCCTGAGGAAGACAGTATAAGACAGACAATTAATCTTGTTGAAGAGTTTCTTGGTCTTTTGATCACTGTTATTGGTGAGCGTCATGTGCCTGGTGTTGGTCAAGTGACAGCTGATGATCGTCTTAAGAAAGAGATTATTCAACAATTGTGTATAAAACCAATGTCACATTCTGAATTGAATAAAACATTGCCTGATGGTGTACATCATGAAACTGGTCTTGAACGTGTTATAAATGATGTTGCTGACTTTAAAAAACCTTCACAAAATTCTGGTGGTAAAGGGCTATATGAACTAAAACCACAACTCTATGCTGAGTACAATGTATTCTTCTATCACTATACTAAAGAGGAATTGAGTAAATCTGAGGAGGCACAGAGAAGAAGACGCAAAGGAATGCAAGAACTTGAGTGTTGTCCACCTCCACAACTTCCAAAACTCACTGATACATTTAGTCTAGTTGCTAATCTTCTCCAGTGCGATGTTATGCTTCATATTATGCAAACAGTACTGGAGAGAGCTATAAATTTACGAGCAAGAAGTTTCTCAGAGCCTCAAGTTCACAAAATAATACATATTATAGGATACGCACTCCAGGAACAAATGTCTGGTAATTATCCATTTTTAATATTCACTGAAAGAGCCTCAAAATACAAGATTTACAAATTACTTGAAGAATTAGCAACAAGTCCTAGGATCGAGGCGCACAAGGATCTTGTGACTTGGGTGCTTGGAAAATACAGAGAGGCAGCTGGCTCATCAATTACTGAAACATCTCAACAAGCCTCCAATTCCCAAACAGAGGCTTCAGTATCAGCAGCATCTAAAGAATTGAGAACACAAATGGCTGCCATAAAACGTGCCAAAGTTATGGCTCAAATGTCTGCAATGCAGCATCATTTTATGCAGAAGAATGCTAAATTATTTGAAGAGGCTGCTATTGATTCCAACAGAGGTAATGAAAGAGGTTCATCAATGGATCTATCAGAATCTTGTCTCGAAGCAGCACCAGTTGCTCTAGGTACTCGACAAACAGCTAGAGTCATAGAAGAAAAAACCTATACATGCCTCTTATGCCAAGAAGATCAAACTGTGACACCTGATGGTCGTGCAATGGTACTAGCAGCATTTGTCCAGCAATCAACAGTACTCTGTCAAACTCGTAATGATCCTGATGAGAAAAATCCATTGTACTTGTCATCAAGACTCGGTGCATCACCTCACACTAGCACATGTGGCCACGTGATGCATGCAAATTGCTGGGAAAAATACTTTGATAATGTTCTTGCTAAGGAAAATCGTCGACCTTACAGACTTCGACAACCAGCAAGTTTTGATGTTGAGAAACATGAGTATCTCTGTCCTCTTTGCGAATGTCTAAGCAATACAGTACTACCTTTATTACCATCATTAGCAATATTGCAGTCGTCCAATCAAACTAGGAATCAGATTGATTTTGATACCTGGTTGAATGCTTTGACCATTACTCTTGACTGCAAAGGAAAGAAAGATACTGACATCAGTTATACTAAATCAGATATTCATGATGATGATGATAATTGTAGATATTGCAAGACTAGTAAACCTGATGATTTTAATGATGAAAGCATAACGATGTTGGACACTAGAGAATTTATTGCTTGTCCCATTAAGAGAATTCAGAAAATTCTTGGGAAAGATATTGCTGATGTATTTGATGTCCAGACAAGTACTGCTCCTAATAAGGGAGAGATTAGTCTATCTGAGGATTTGAAATCAACAGTTGATTTATTTGCACAGGCAACATACACTAAAGGATTGGGAGTTGAGCCTCATACAAGTGATGCTAGAGTACCTCTATTAGCCTGGAAATCAACAGCTTACACAATTCATGCTATTGAATTTCTATTGAGAGATACTGAGAAACCTCTCTTGGGCTCATTATCATCAAGACAAAGAGACAGTCTCGCGTGTTTGGCACGAATTTCAGCTGTTTTGGGATCAACATGGCCAACACCTACCACCGGAAGTACTAGTTCTACAACTGAAGGAGACGGAAATCTTAGTATACTTGCTGGTCATGCTATGACTCTGCTGAGTACACTATTGGAGAATTCATCAGAGGATTGTATAACAGATTGGGATCCCTTTGGTATTCTCGTAGCCCTCATTGTAACTTTACCAAGTCTCTATTCGAAAAATCCTGAATTATCACCACCAATTGTAACCGGAAATCTTCACGAGATTCACGCACTCAGACTCGTCTACATTGGCCTCATTGTCAAGATCTTAATTACATCTGATTTCAATGGATCTGGAGAGATGGATGTTGATGTAGCTGAGGATATGGAAATTGGAGATAAGTATTCAGCCCTATCGAAGATGATTGAGACGATTGGAGTGGATACGGGAGGTTTGACATTGAGTGAAATTTGGAAACGTGTTAAGATAGCTTCACTGCCATTTTTGAGATGCTGTGCACTGTACTTTCATTATATAACTGATGTACCAGCACCAGTGGAACTTACTACTAAGGATGGAGATACTTATGAGAATATTATGATGTATTTGGGACTGGATAGTGATTGTGAGGGGCTCTTGGGGTCTGAAGGTGTCAGGAGAGTTGCTAAAAATTGGGTGGATCATCCTAGGGCACGATTGCCAGTTGGTGTTAAGGAACCACTGAGGGTTAATGGGCTTGTTAAACTACCGGAGGATTACTCAGAGTTGATTAATACTGTATCACTATTCACTTGTCCAAATAGTGATAAAGAGGACTCGAGAAATCCTACAATGTGTCTTGTTTGTGGTGAAATGTTGTGTTCACAGAGCTATTGTTGTCAGACTGAGCTCAATAAGACAATGGTAGGTGCTTGTACTTATCATTCTAGCAAATGTGGCACTGGTGTTGGTATTTTTTTGAGAGTAAGAGAGTGTGAAATATTATTTTTGAGATCACCAAATCGTGGAGCATTCGCTTGTCCGCCTTATTTAGATGAGTATGGAGAGACTGATCAAGGGCTTAGGAGGGGTAATCCTTTGAAATTGTGTAGGGAAAAGTACAAGCAGTTGAATCAAATGTGGCTTGGGCATGGTTTGCATGAGGCTGTTTCCAGGGCTATTGAGAGCTCAAGCAATCTTATGTCTACCCAGTGGCAACATCTTTAATCTGGGGTAATTTTTTTTTTAATTTTTTGAGATTTCTTCTGGCTAATTTAAGATTTTTGGTTAAAAAGGGAAAATTTAATTTTTCGATATTTTCAATATTTTTGAGGATATCTTATTATTCAAGGGAGATGGAGAAATTTTTATGAGGACCTTTTTGTAGAGCTGAGTGAGATCTACAAAAAATGTATCTATCAAAATTTTAATATCTCTTCTAGATCTCGAGTTATTCATGAAAAAATGATAAATTCAAAAGTGGAATTGATTGATCTTATTATGATAATTAAAAATTTCAAAGTTTCGTCCTTTAATAGATCAATTAGTCATATTTAATATACCAGAATCAATGAAATTGTGAGGATAATTTGGAAGAAATTACTGGAATGATCAAAAATTCATCAAGTATAAGATCTGTATATATTCGTATGATTGAGATATCTTTAACTGTTTCGATTATTCAATTATTATTATAATTCTTTTTTTTTTTTAATCATTCAAGAGTTTACCACCACATGCAAACATACATTGAAGATAACGATAGAGTAAAATAATTTATAATGATATTACACGAAAAAGTTGTCGAGAAAACGATTAAAAGTTATTGATAATTAATGAAAATGAAGAAAAAAAAACTGAGATTATTCGAATTTTATTTAATTGAATATAAATTGTTCTGTTTCATGGAATTATTTTTTAAATTGTGATTATGAAACAACTGATTTATAAAATTAATTTTCATTCAACTTTTGATGATTCACAAATAAAATAAATTCATCAATGATGACAAAGTGTAGATTGAGAAGCCTTTACGATAATGAATTAATATAGTAATTATTATTGATAGATTATAAGTTTTACTTGTTACGTTAGAATACAATTGAAGATTTCGTCAGCTGGGTTGAAAAAAAAAACAACTCTGAAGAATAAAAATTGATGATAGAATTCTTGTTTTTTTTTACATGATTTAATTTTTCACCTGTTTGATAATCGAATTATCTCGATAATTAATAAATTTAGAAGAAAATGCCAAGAGACATTTATTGTTGAAAATTTTATTTCCTACAAGAAATATCTTTTGACATTTTCCCTCAAAATGCATTAGTCTCGGATAAATGTCCAATTTAAAAATCAAAAATGACGACTGGTCGTCTTGTGGTCAATACCCCTTTTCGTTATTCCCGCCAGCTCATATATTTACACACAACTCGTATGCCACGCGTACCTTACTATAAACCTTGTTTAACCCTAACATTCCAATTAGACAGCGTGCTCCCCTCTCCCCTTTTTCTATTACTGGCCCTTCGCATTTAGCGTTTAGTAGGTACTAAGTATACTATAGTCTTGAAGGGTACTAATAGCTTTTTCTCCGGTGTACAGTTGTGTGCTCGCCTCAACTCATATTGAGGATATAATTGATGATATAGTGAAGAGAAGAAAATTATTTCTCTGCAGTATAAAACAAAAAGGTAAGTTATTATTTATTGTGAAAAAAAATTGTATTGTTTTTTTTTTTTTTGGAGAAGTGGACTGCCAATTTTTTTTGTAAATATTTCCGGAGTGAGGGGTCTATGAAAATTAATCAAGAGACCTTTCTTGTAGCCCTTGAAATTATACATGAAAAATATTCCATTTTAAATTTTCGTAAACCCCGTCACTCATGATTGATCCATTCAGCGCTCACTGGAATGTCGTCGTACGTACATGGTAGCGCGCATAGCCCTATTTTATCTATAAAATCGAAATATATTTTTTTTTTTAGTTTAAGAAGATCAAGAAAACGTGATGGTCAAGATGATGAAGGGGCTCAGAGAAAAAGGAGAAAAACTAAGTATTGACTTTAAAATATATGAAATATCAGCAAATCTCTGATTCACTCGCTGAATATTTCAATTCAATCATTCTTATTCCTTCACACAGTACCGAGCAGTTGAACAAGAAGCCAGCAGAACCCTTTGGTTCAAGAAAACAAGGGTATGAACCAGATTCTCAATTAATATCAGAAGACGTTAAATTGAGATTAAATTTTAAGATAAATTATAAGTAAAATATTAGGTTCAAAATCCCGACGAATCAGTCCGAGACTCAACTCTCGGACCAAGGCACAATCCGAGAGCTAAAACAGAGACCGAAATAGAAAAACTATCTCTCTCTTCTAACTTTCGGATTGTACCTCGGTCCGAGAGTTGACTCAGCAGTCGTTTCAGCATTTTCATGGATCCGTCCGAGAGTCAACTCTCGGACGGATCCATGAAAATGCTGAAAATCTCAATGAGAAACAAAAGCCAATGGAGTTGATGTGTTCGAAGTCATCATAGTTATGTCAAAATGATTATGTTATTATTTATTGTATTGTAAACAAAATAAACTGCGAGTGTGTAACTATTTTATAAATAAAATAGATGCAAAGAAACAACCTCCATTATTTTGTCAAGCCGAAATCAGTCTCTTTTTTCGATGCAGAATATCGTCAACTCCGTTATCAGGGTCTGATCAGCAGCCAGCCTTTTGTAAGCACTGGTTGTGCTAATCTCCCTGAAATTAGTTCGGATGAGTTCCATGACCTGCTCTTTCAATTTTGTTGCACCATGTACGTGTGCCAACATTAGAGTATCTGCAGCAATGGTAACTTTGAGATTTTTGTATAAATTTTTCTCTGCAATACTTTTCAGCATGGGTAAATTATATTTCTCTGCTGCTACCAATAATCCACTGACAAGGTCATCAAGATCATCTACTCTGCCAGTGTACATCCATTCCAACATGCCCTCAATTGTTTTCCACTCTAAATCCTCAATCCCAATTTCATGTGTCTGGTTTTCCGCCATAGCTTCATGTGCGAACATGGCTGCAAATACGGAGCTATGAAAGGCCAAAGTGTATTTGTGCACGGGATATCGATGACCTTCCTTAATGATGGCTACGTCATTAAAATTGGGTTCGATTTTATTTTGAAAGCAAAGTTTGAGATTCTCATCCTGAGATGGTGGTGACTCAACGGTGAGACTGACGACAATTTTAAGCCCACTGTTTCTCTTACCGCACGAACTCTTGATGATGGCATCAAATTCTTCCACCCATGAGTGCCATCCTTTTTGGTGAATGAACCTCTCACTGTGTCTTTAACTAGCAGAGAGTTAGCTGCCTTATAGGCAGATAGTTCGATATTCACTTTGATTCTCGACTCCTCCGAATACTCGAGTTTCAAATATAATGAGATCCCATCAGTCGTATCTCCATGAGGGTAAATTATCATTTTCCATTGATCCCAATCATTTCTAGTGTAAAACAATGGCGAATGAAGGGCTTGCTTGTGTTTTTCAGCTTACAATTGAGTTGAACTCATTCTCGATTCACACTTGACATAATTCCTATCCATATCTGTCATTATCCATGGTCTTTCTACAAGACTGGTGCTCGATGTGGATGCCATTTCTACAGTAGACCAAGAGAGTCGCGACCAAGTCATCATTTTTGTGGTCGTCTGGCGACCAAGGACGACCAATCGTCATTTTTGTGGTTTTTTGGAGACCAAGAGACGACCAACAAATAGCCACTACCAATATTTAAATTCAAATATTAGTTTAAGGAGAAGGTAAAAAAAATTCCAGCTTACCATTTGTCGATAAAAGAAACCACAAACAAAAAAAAAAGTTTTATCAATGTTTCAGCAGTTTCGTATTGGGGGCGCTAAATAGCAAAACGCCCTCTGGAAAGGACTACTCTAATGCTCACACATTAGCTCACATACATCACACAGAGCCTTATAATCTCTGCATCAAGATGCAAATTGTGAGCTTGTATATACGTACGTGAACACCATAGAGCGTCCATATTGGCGAAAAACAGCGCCGCCATCGGTAAATAGCGAGTCCAATATATCAACGCGTATGTAACAACAAAACAGGCTGTGTCAATACTCAAAGCTTCTAGTCTCCCCAATAATCATTTCACAATAACTGAGAATAATCGTGAAAACATTGAAAACATTATTTTGCCAGATAAAAAATTATTTTCTCCCTCAATGTTACATTAACCCTAAAAAAAAAATATTCAATGTGGCGCCTGACTTTGGAAGGTTATAGATTAACGTGTTTGGGGTGTGGCATTGTAATTCGATCAAAATAAATCAAACCGTGACCTTCTTCATGTACACAATGTACAAAGAATTAATCATAAAATACTGGATAATCAATTTTTCAATTTACGAGTGATTTCACATTTTTTGTTTGACGATTGTGTCAACCATTTGTACGGTTATTTCAGGTGAAAAAAAGTGGTATAATATCTTTGTCACGATTAAAACCCAATTATAAACTATTTTAGTGGATTAATAGGTTAATTGATTAATTTAAAAACATGTTATTGTGGAAATTGTTGTTTGTAACGAGTCGCTGGAGATTCTAGTGACAACTGAGTGATTACAGTGACAAGTGAACTGATTTGTTGTTTTTTTGTTATCTGGTTCCCTCGGTGGACCATCAACACTCATTCGTAAGTGTATTTTTCATCATTTATACTCATAAAATTTATTGACAGTTGCCAATTTCATTAATTTATTAATTTATTTTATTTTATCATCAGTATTTGATGAATATCTTGGAATCTAATGGAGATATCAGAATTTTCATGAGAACCTTTTTTGTGGAGAAGAACAGGGGCTAGAAAAAAGGTCCTTATGAAAATTTTACATCTTCATTAGATTTCAAGATATCCATCAAAAACTAAAAAATTCAAACTTTTTAAAATCACTCAGAAGGATTGATTTTAGAAGAAAAAATGAAAAGACCTTTTTTGTAGCTTACAAAATTTTCAATAAAAAAGGTCTCTTCATTATTTCTCCTAAAGTCACTAATTATCGAAATAATCTATTGTCAATATTATAATTTTTGTTATTCTGTTGATTGAAGGAAGTTTCATGATAACCAGAGATCCTATAATTAATTGGGATGTTGAACGCAATCACTCCCACACATCAGCAAGAGTCAACCGAGATGGCTCGGTTGGCAGATTATTTTGTGGTCGTTGGTTATGACCACGATAAAGAAAGAGGTGGAATAAGTAATGGAACAGTTGTTCAAAGATTTCCAGAGAAAGATTGGAGTGATACACCATTTATTGAGGGTATCGAGTGGTTTTGTCAGCCACAGGGATGGGCATTGTCAACTGAACGTCAAGAGCCAAGATTTTTTGTTTCAATACTCACTGATATTGATGCTAATCGTCATTACTGTGCCTGCATGTGTTTCAATGAGACTGTATCAATTTTACCAAGTAAACCAGTTGATGAGGAGGAAGAGCCTGTTGATGCCAATAGTAGAACATTAGTGAGGACAATTCCAACGATAGCACATCATAGCATAATGTATGCACCAAAATGTCTTGTACTTGTATCAAGGCTGGATTACATCGAGACATTTAGAAATTGTTTAGGAATTATTTACACTGTTTATGTGGAAAATTTGGGTATTCCTTTGGAAACACTTGTGGGTAATATTCTTGGTTGTATTCAAGTACCACCAGCTGGAGGACCTCAAGTTAGGTTTAGCATTGGAGCTGGAGATAGGCAGGCTCTTCAACCACCCATTAGTCCATCTTTACCGATTACTCATACTAGTGTTAATTTGTTGTTTCAACAATTGGGTGAGTTTATTTGATTTTTAAACAGTATTTTTGAGATATCTTGAGAAGGAAGGAGTTTAGAGGAATTTGTGAAAAGATGTTATTTGTAGAGAATTTTGTGGCCTACAAAAAAGGTCTCTTGATATTTTTCCCTAAATCCACTCATTCTCAAGTTATCAAGTAAAATCTAATTTTAAATATCTGTCAATTTCAGGAATTCGTAACGTTCTAGTCCTCTTCTGTGCCGTCATGACAGAACACAAGATTCTCTTTCACTCAGCATCTTACTCTCGTCTAACAGAAGGCTGTCGTGCCCTCACAGCCCTCATGTACCCCTTTCGCTATACCCACGTCTACATTCCACTACTACCAGCAGCTCTCGTCGAGATCCTGAGCACTCCCACTCCTTTTATAATGGGAGTACACAGTTCCCTGAAGCAAGAAGTATCTGAACTCATGGACGTGATCATTGCTGACCTAGATGGTGGCTCAATAACTGTACCAGATGGTGTCTCTCTAGCTCTTCTTCCAGAACCACTACTCTCCCAAACTCAAGATCATCTCTCCCTGGTTCTCCAGCCAGAATTATCCTGCGCTGATTATGCTTTTCCACCCTTAGCCACACGTGCCCCACATCCTCCAATGCTTGATAAAGAACTGAGAGCTGTATTTATGCGAACATTCGCTCAACTTCTTCAAGGTTTGTACTCATTCTCATCAATATCTCGAGAATCATTGATTCTAGGAGAAAATGTCAAGAGACATTTTTTGTGGGGAATTTAATTTTCTACAAAAATTGTCTCATAATATTTTCTCCTAGGATCACTCATTACCGAGATAATTCAATATTTCATATTGTCTAAAATAACAAATACTGGTTATCAGCTATCAAATGACCTAATTAATCCCTTAAAATTAATTACAGGCTACCGCAGCTGTCTGACCCTCATTCGTATTCATCCAAAGCCAGTAATAACTTTCCACAAGGCAGCATTTCTTGGTGAGCGTGGCCTAACCGACTGTGACTTTACAATTCGCGTACTAGACTGCATGTTCTACACATCCTTCATCGCAGAAAGAGGTCCACCCTGGCGTCCCTGTGACGTATGGGACGAGCTTCACAGTAACATAAGTGATCAATTGAAACAAGAATCACAGGATCACCGATTAATTCTCACTCATATCCAAGAATTAGCTCAACATTTGTACACAAATGAAAATCCAAATCCCCAGCCATATGTTCAAAAAATTCTCAAACCACCAGATGGTGCATTTGCTAGAATTCATCAGCCACAATTGCCATTAATAAATTGTGAACAAGTGCAAGCAATAATTGACGAGGGACTTGCTAAAAATAATCTCAAAGTAAGATTATCAGGTTTACGACAAATTCAACCAAGAATAGTGCCATCAGGTCCTCACATATCTATGGTACACGATACAAGACACTTAGTTAGCAATTCAGCACGAAGACTCGAAGTTTTACGTAACTGCGTTAATTGTATTTTTGAAAATAAAATATCAGACGCTAGAAAAACATTTCCAGCTGTTTTGAGGGCATTGAAGAGTAAAGCAGCTAGATTAGCATTATGCATGGAATTTTCACAGCACGTTGTTGGTAATAAAGCTATGCTGGAGCATCAACAATTTGATCTTGTTGTGAGATTAATGAATTGTGCACTACAGGATGATTCATCGATGGATGAACATGGTGTTGCTGCTGCTTTATTGCCACTGGCAACAGCATTTTGTAGAAAATTGTGTACTGGAGTTATACAATTTGCTTATACGTGTATTCAGGAGCATGCAGTTTGGCAGAATCAACAATTTTGGGAGGATGCATTTTATCAGGATGTACAGAAGGATATCAAGAGGCTATATCTGCCTGGTGATAATTTAAATAGTATCAATCAACTGAGGATTATCAATGATGGTGGTGTTAGTCCTATTAGTCCAAGGGAGGGTAAAGAGTTTGGATTTAATGATAGGAGATCGATGTACAGGAGTCAGGAGCCATCGGCATTGGAAATTGCTGCTGAACAGATGAGACTTTGGGCTGGGCTTGATGAGGACAAAAAGAGGGAACTTGTTGGTAGTGAGGAGAGTACACTTTACAGTCAGGCTATTCATTATGCCAATAGGATGGTTTATTTACTTGTGCCACTTGATGTTGGAGCTAAAGCACACAGGCAGGATCATGTTTATGATGATGAGAGGGCGAGTAATAGTATTACCAATAGGTGAGTACTAGTTTTATTGATTTATCATGTGATTGAAGGGAGATGGAGAGATTTTTGTAGAGACCTTTTTTGTAGACGAGATTGAGAGCTAGAAAAATGATGTCTATGAAAATTTTTATATCTCCATTAGATTCAGAGATATTTGACAAAAACTAAATTTAGAATTATTCACGTTTTTTTTTAAATTTATTTATGGGTATTGGAGGATTTATTTGTTATTCTCACTCTCACAGCGATGTTTTTGTTCCACGGAACAGCGTGGCGAGTGACAGTGGTGATGCTGAATCTGGTTTTGAAGAGACTGATCCTGGTGAGACTGGAAGTGCAGTTATAAGAATGGTATCACGTTTTGTTGATAGAGTTTGTACTGAGGGGGGTGTAAGTACTGAGCATGTTAGGTGTCTTCATCAGATGGTACCTGGAGTTGTGCATATGCATATTGAGACATTGGAGGCTGTGCACAGAGAGAGTAAAACATTGCCACCGATACAGAAGGTAAATTTTTTTTGTGATTATCTCGAGAATGAGTTGATTTAGAGAAAAATGTCAAGAGACATTTTTTGTATATAATTGAATTTTGGATAAAAAATGTCTCTTGATATTTCTCTGAAAAATCACTCATTATTGAGATAATAATAAATTTGTCAAATCACATATCAAATAAATGATGAATCTTCTCTTTTTTTTAGCCAAAAATCCTCACCCCGAATATGCTACCAGGCGAGGAAGTTATAATGGACGGCCTAAGAGTTTACCTCCTACCAGACGGCCGAGAAGAGACCACAGGAGGTCTATCAAGAACTCCCCCTCTCCTCCCCGCAGAGGGTGCAATATTCCTCACAAATTATCGAATAGTCTTCAAAGGAATCCCCTGCGATCCCTTTGCCTGCGAACAGATGATTGTCCGCGCCTTTCCCGTCACATCTCTTACCAAAGAAAAACGCGTCTCAGTCCAGAATCTAGGACACCTCGATCAGTGCATCCAAGAAGGTCTTCAGCTTCGTTCCTGCACATTTCAACTTATTAAACTCGCATTTGATGAAGAAGTAACTCCAGATAATATTGAAACACTTAGAAAACTCATAAACAAGGCACGTTATCCACCCCACATATTCCATCATTTTGCCTTCAGCGGTCAACTGTTTGTAACCCCAGCATCTAACAACAAAGGAAAAGAGAAGAATGCAACATTAAAAGGTTTTGCCAAAAAGACACTCCTCAAAACAGCTAGAAAAGCTGGATTTAAACCCAAACAATCATCAAAACGTCAAAAATATGTACTTCCAAATATGAACATAAAATTAAATGTACCAACACCAAACAACAAGTATCTAACATCACCAGGTAGAATGAGTCTTCCAGGTACAAATGATACTAATGATATGAGTCACGATGATGATCTCAGTATTGATGAATTTGAGATATCAAATATTGTACCACCACCACCAACAGACGCCAAAACATTGGAAAGATTGTCGGAGAGAAGTTATGTAAGAGATTGGTACAGATTGGGATTATGTCCAAATTCTATAGAATTTAATAATAGACGAAATGAGCCATTTAGACTTAGTTCAGTCAATTGTGCTTATATGATATGTAGAAGTTATCCAGCATTGCTGGTGGTGCCTACAGCTGTCAGTGATGAGAGTATAAGGAAATTTTGTAGACTCTACAGGCACAGTAGATTGCCAGTTATAACGTGGAAACATCCTAGGACAAAGGCTCTGTTGATCAGAGGTGCTGGATGTCATGGTAAAGGTGTTATGGGTATGTTGAAGGCTCATCCATCGTCTGGAAGTAATTTAAAGACAACATCTTCAGAGTCAACTTCTGCTTTGGAGCAGGAGAAGTATCTAATGGCACTGGTATCATCAACTCCACTGGCTGTTATCAGGCAGGGTGCAGCTTGGGGTATGTCTGATAGTTCTTTGAGCATTGATTCATTATTGTTGACTGCTGAGGAGAAAAATTGTACGGGTACACCAGAGCAATCAAGGAGAAGTGGATTTACCAAAAATACAGTGATTGGTACTATGGGTTCTTCTGTTGGTAAGGCTGGTAAGAATTTTGGTAGATGGGGATCGTTGAAGGACAAGAGGCATAATTCATCACAGGCATCACTGGCATCAGTCAATCAGAGAGGCACTGTTAGACATTCAGCTGATTCTGACAGTGGTACTGAGTGTGTTCATACTTTTCAGAGAGCTGCCTTGTATATACTTGGAGAAAAAGCTAATATGCGGGGTGTCATGAAGGCTGAATCATCAGCACCAAAAACTGATTTTATACCTGTTGATTATTACGACATTCGTCACACTAAAACATCATTCAAGAAATTAATGCGTGCTTGTATGCCATCGTCCCAGAGTATTGAGCCAGATCAGAGTTTTTATAAGCTCATAGAGTCCTCAGAATGGCTACAACAGCTTCAGAATCTGATGCAACTATCAGGCGCTGTTATCGATCTGATGGACGTTCAAGGCTCATCCGTAGCTGTATGCCTAGAAGACGGCTGGGACACGACAACAACAGTGTGCTCAGTAGCTCAAGTATGCCTAGATCCTCATTATCGTACAATTGATGGTTTTAGAACTCTCATTGAAAAAGAATGGCTAGGATTTGGCTATCGTTTTGGCCACCGCAGCAATCTCTCATCCAATTCTCAAGTGACAAATTTTACCCCAACATTCCTACAATTTCTCGATATTATTCATCAAATACAAATACAATTTCCAATGGCATTTGAATTCAATGATTACTATTTACGTTTTATCGCTTATCACTCAGTATCATGCAGATTTCGTACATTTCTTCTTGATTCTGAGTTTGACAGAGTTGAGTGTGGAATAACAGCTATTGAAGATAAACGTGGCTCATTAACGAGTTATCACAAAGGTGTTGATACTGGTAGTGATGATGAAATTGTTTATCCTGGTGGTCGTTTAGCATCAAGCCCAAATAATGGATCAAATTTGGGACAGAGTGTATTTGATTATATTGAGAAACAACACACGAGATCATCACTCTTTTACAATTTCATTTATACACCAAATTTTGAACATCCAGTACTGAGACCAGTTTCACATCTACCAAGCCTAGATATATGGCAATATTATCTTGAAGAGGAGCTAGCTCATGGGCCTTCTTATGACCTAGAAATCCTACAACAGGACTCACAGCAGGAGGAAGAGGCTGAGGCTGCTGATGGTATTATTGAAAAAAGTAATAGAAAAATTGTCACAATGGGACATGATTCAATACAACAAATGGTGCCTGATCAATTCTCCCATTTGCTGGAGGAGATTCACAAGTTGGAGACTGAATTGGGACATTTGCCACAGAAGTGGAGGGTATTGTGGGATAAATTGGAATTACCTAATACTGATTCATTAGCGAGAAATGGTAGTTTTAGTACAGCTCTTGTCAGATATCATGGTAGATTGATTCATAAACGTTCGACTTTGGAGCTCATATTGAGGGGTAAAATGGCAGGTGGTGGGAATAATAATAATGAGGCTAGTGTTTATGCTCATCCGCACAGATTTGAGAGGCTTGATACAGCAACACCAACACACTGTGATGCATGCTCAGGTGTACTTTGGGGACCTGTTAAAGCGGGCATGAGGTGTGTTGATTGTGGACACGTTTGTCATGACAAGTGTGCTGATGCTGTACCTAAAAATTGTACCAAATATAAGGTTGTAGCTAATAATATACAGAGTCATACACTTACGAGATCTGGTGGTGATAATGGTAGTGTTAATTCTGGAAATACAATGCAGACTTCTTCGCAACAGTATTATGAACAATTTTCTAGTAATGTGGCTGAGAATAGGACACATGAGGGATATCTTTATAAGAGGGGGGCATTGTTGAAGGGATGGAAACAGAGGTGGTTTGTACTGGATTCTATTAAACATGAGCTGAGGTATTATGATGCTATGGAGGATTCACACTGCAAGGGATATATTGGTGGGTGAAATATTATTTTTTTTTTATGGATTCTTTTGAGGATATCTCGGCTTGAGGTGAATTTAGGAGAAAATTTCAAGACATCTTTTTTGTAGATTATTAAATTCTCTATAAAAAAGATATCTTGATAAATTTCTCTAAAATGTCATACTTTCAGAGATATCTAAAAAATTTAGTTTTTTATTTTAACATTACATTTTTGTTAAAGATCTGGCTGAAGTTGTATCAGTAACTCCAGCATCACCTGCACCTGGACCACCGAAGAAAACTGATGATAAATCATTTTTCGATGTAAGTTTTATCTAATCAAATTCATTTGATGGATTTAATTAATGTAATTGTCTCAATTTTTTAGCTCCGCACAAACCGAAGAACCTACAATTTCTGTGCAAGTGATGCAGCAATTGCTCAGGAATGGATTGAAAAGGTTCAAGCGTGTCTTCAGTAGTTTGATTTCCAATCTAATTTGATCTGTATCAACTAAAATACTCGTTCTAAGGTAAGAGAAAGATAAATAAATAAAAATCGCTATAAATTATGTACTGAGCGTCACCAAAACTCGTTAAGTTCGCGCAAGTGACTGATAGAATAATTTAACAATTTACGAGGAGGGGAGAGAAAAAAAAAACAATTTCATGCATTAATTTCGTTGAATAATTTTTGTATAGCTTAATTAACTTCCGATGATATGATAATTATTATTATACGAGATAGAGTATAAATTCTTCATAAAGTAATAATTGTTTGTACATCTTATAATTAACGAAAATGTGTTATTTATTTAATTCATCAAATTTATTATTAAAAAAAAGATGTGAAGTATATCGACGCTTAGTGTTTTTACGAAAGGCTTGTATAATTATTCCAATATTTGTGTTATAGCGATGTTGACGCCTGTCAGATAATTATAAAGCTAAAAATTATAAAATTATTCAGTGGAAAATGACGGAAACTTTGAATAACTCCAGAACTTATTGATTTATCGAAAAATGTCAAGAGACATTTTTTGTAGTTTGAAAAATTCTTCACAAAAAAGGTCTCTTGACATTTTTCAATAGATCCTCTAGTTTCAGAGATATTGAAAGTTTTATAAGATAATGATTAGATTATTCATTAATTTTTTTATAAAAAAAATTATACATCTCTATTATTTTCAAATTATGGATTATTTTCACTTATTTTCTCTCTTTATGTAATTATTTTTTTCAACTAAACGTGACGTATCGAGAGTGTGTAAAAGACTGTGGTATAATAAAATAATTATCACTGTGTTAATGAATTATTGATTGTTTAAATAATTTGTTTTGTCGCGCCCCTGATGATGATGGCCCGGACTCACCCGATTCGCGATGTTAAATGGGCGCAAGGCGGCGCTGAAACTCACAATATGGCTGGCGAAAGATCACAAAAACAGATCTGTTTACTTAGCCCCCTTTGTATAGATTTAGCAAATTTTTTTTTTCATCTTATTGAAATAACATTGAAGAAGTTTGATAGTTAACAAAAAAAATTTGATAGTTAATATTTCTATTTTTTATAAATTTTTTAAAAATCGCACCTGAAAAAAAAACAGGTTCACCCGCACACCTCACATTAAAAATATAAAAAAAATACCATTAGATAGCAAATTCATTGAAGATTAATGATAGTTGAAAGAAAATGATCGATTGAACAACATCAGCGTATAAATAAATTATTTTCTATCCACTCAACGCAGCGCAATTTTAAATCCTCCAATCCTCATTTCAGCCAGTATTTAAATATTCAGCATGTAAATTACGGGAACATCATCGATAGAATAGAGAGCTGTTGTTCTGTGCGTACAACAATCAGCGAATATCTTGCAGCATCATCTTGCAAAATCCTACTGCGACCATCTCTTCCACTGTAAAAATTTGCATGGAACATAGCGAAGCTCATCCTGATTAAGTACGGTTGTACATACAGGTCTAAAAAGGCCTAAGGAGAGTGATCGTTAAATTGAATATGCATTTCAGATTGGATTCACACTGCAAAGTAGTCTATAACACGTATTCATTTCCACGTTACCCAGGAGGTAGAATACACATGACGCGTTTTTTTTAACGTGGTATCCCCAGTAGGCCTAATCCACGGGGCTATATGGAATCTACATGCAAAAAATCACCTGGTACCCGATGATGTTTTTTACATGGCGACTACATAGCGCCCAGCTCCCCATTGAAGATGGGAAGCCTGGTGAGCAAGTCTGCACTCCCAAGGGAAGTACAGACGAGCTGACGTCCCCACAGAAGGTGGGAAGCCTGGAGCAAGTCTGCATTCCCAAGTGGAATACAGACGAGCTGACGTCCCCACAGAAGGTGGGGAGCCTGGAGCAAGTTTGCACTCCCAAGTGGAGTACAAACGAGCTGACGTTCCCACAGAAGGTGGGAAGCCCGGAGCAAGTCTGCATTCCCAAGTGGAATACAGACGAGCTGACGTTCCCACAGAAGGTGGGAAGCCTGGAGCAAGTCTGCACTCCCAAGTGGAGTACAAACGAGCTGACGTCCCCACAGAAGGTGGGAAGCCTGGAGCAAGTCTGCACTCCCAAGTGGAGTACAAACGAGCTGACGTTCCCACAGAAGGTGGGAAGCCTGGAGCAAGTCTGCATTCCCAAGTGGAATACAGACGAGCTGACGTCCCCACAGAAGGTGGGAAGCCTGGAGCAAGTCTGCATTCTCAAGTGGAATGCAGACGAGCTGACGTCCCCACAGAAGGTGGGGAGCCTGGAGCAAGTTTGCACTCCCAAGTGGAGTACAAACGAGCTGACGTTCCCACAGAAGGTGGGAAGCCTGGAGCAAGTCTGCATTCCCAAGTGGAATACAGACGAGCTGACGTCCCCACAGAAGGTGGGGAGCCTGGAGCAAGTTTGCACTCCCAAGTGGAGTACAAACGAGCTGACGTTCCCACAGAAGGTGGGAAGCCTGGAGCAAGTTTGCATTCCCAAGTGGAATGCAGACGAGCTGACGTCCCCACAGAAGGTGGGGAGCCTGGAGCAAGTTTGCACTCCCAAGTGGAGTACAAACGAGCTGACGTTCCCACAGAAGGTGGGAAGCCTGGAGCAAGTCTGCATTCCCAAGTGGAATACAGACGAGCTGACGTCCCCACAGAAGGTGGGGAGCCTGGAGCAAGTTTGCACTCCCAAGTGGAGTACAAACGAGCTGACGTTCCCACAGAAGGTGGGAAGCCTGGAGCAAGTCTGCATTCCCAAGTGGAATACAGACGAGCTGACGTTCCCACAGAAGGTGGGAAGCCTGGAGCAAGTCTGCACTCCCAAGTGGAGTACAGACGAGCTTAGTTCCCATTGATGATGGGAATGACAAAGTAAGCCATTCCCATCATCAATGGGATGGAAATGGGCCCCACCCGCACCATTTCCGTGAGGTACGTCCTTATAGTACCTCTCCCTTAATCTCAAATGAATAAGCAAAGTCCGACTCCAGAAGGGAGTACAGACGAACTGACTACCCCATTAAACATGGGAAGCTTGGTGAGCAAGTGTGTACTCCCAAGTGGAGTACAGACAAGCTGACTACCCCATTAAAGATGGGAAGCCTGGTGAGCAAGTCTGTACTCGCAAATCACGACCCAAAAATAAAATTTGGCCAATCTTACCCGTCCAATGTCCAAGAACTTTTTCCGAGAATAAACTGCTTTTATCAGAGTATTTAACTTTGTTTTTATCACTGTTGGAAGTTCCCGCAGGTTATTAAATATCCCACTGGGTTTTTATGATGATTTTTACGCGTTTTTTATATAAAGAGGAGCTCGGCGTCTGTCTCAACGTGAAAAGTAGCGACGCCATTTTGCCAATCCAAGATGGCGTCAATTCAGGCAGTAGAAGGAATACGCAGTGGCGCCCTCTATAGTATGAGTGTCGACAACCGTTTATTTGTTAATTATTATTCATTAATAATAATTAATAAATAATTATATATTATTTATTAACAATAATTAATAAATAATAATTAACAAATAAACGGTTATTTCAGTGGTCACAACACACGATAAAATTTGGCCAATCTAACCCGTCCAATGTCCAAGAATAAAATTACTTTTACCAGAGTATTTAACTTTGTTTTTATCACTGTTGGAAGTTCCCGCAGGTTAGTAAATACCCCAATGGGGTTTTATGATGATTTTTATGCGTTTTTTTATGTAAATTATGTAAAGAGAAGCTTGGAGAAGCTCAGCGTCTCTCTCAATGTGGAAAATAGCGACGCCATTTTGCCAAACCAAGATGGCGTCAGTTCAGGCAATAGAGGGGATGCGTAGTGGCGCCCTCTATAGTGCGAGTGTCGACTCACATTATTATTTGTTCTTTCTATTGTTTTTTGCTAATTAATAATTATTTATTATAAATAATAATGAGTAATAATTAATAAATAATAATTAACGAATAAACAGTGATTTTGTATCTAATCAGTGATCTAACCTAACCTAGTAGGGTTGAATTGAATCGATCATTTTTTTCTACTATCAAATAATCTTCAACGAATTTGCTATCTAATGGTTTTTTAAAAATATTTTTTATGTGAGGTGCAGGGGTGAACCTGTTTTTTGTCAGGTGTGATTTTTAAAAAATTTATAAAAAAATAGAAATATCAACTATCAAAGTTTTTTTTTCAATTATCAAATTTCTTCAACGTTACTTCAATAGGATGGAAAAAAAAATGGCAAAATCTATATAAAGGGGGCTAAGTAAATGGATCTCACAAAAAACCTAGGTTTTTGTGATTTTTCGCCAGCCATATTATGAGTTTCAACGCCACCTTGCGCCCATTTAACATCGCGAATTTGTCACTTTCGGGAAGACTCGGTCTGGTCAATACCGGAAATTAAAATCCTCCTAACCGCAAAATAACTACAATCAATCTACGTATTTATCAATCCACTAAAAAATGTTTTTATGAGTGAATAATAATACGTTTTAAAATGAATAAATTATTGAGAAATACTCTCTCGAGTGGACGTATCTTCTCCTGGAGATCAACTGTCGGTTGTCAATGTATTAAGTAAGGAGAATCTATTTACAGTATTCAATTAACAAGTTAATAATTCGACATAACTTTGAAATCAGTTTTTCTCAAAATCTGAGATAGATATCGAAATTATTATGAGGACCTTTTTTGTAGAGGAGAGTGAGAGCTATAAAAAAGATTCTTATGAATATTTTGATAAGACCATTGGTTTAAGAGATATCCTCCAAAAACATATTTTTATAAATTAATTGAGAATTTGAGAAATTTAAATGATTTTATAATTCATTTTTTATGGATATCTTTGAATCTAGAAGAGATAGAGAAATTTCTGTAGAGACCTTTTTTTTAGCTCTCATTCAGCTCTACAAAAAAGGTCCTTACGAAAATCTCTCAATCTCCCATAAATTCAAAGATATCCATCAAAAACAAATTTGCATTCAAGTCAAATTACCTTCATGACATTTTTTATAGAATAATTAACAATAACAGCAGACAATTGCATCAGAACTACAAAAATCCTGATGTCCATTGCTGTCTCCAGCCCCCAAAAGGACATTTTAAACTTCAAAGTAGAAATATGTTTATTCAAACTCAAGATACACCGAATCCCAACAGTTTAAAGTTTCTCCCAGGTGTACCTGTGATGGGACCTGGACAGACTAAGGATTTTCCAAATGCAACTGAGAGTTATTGCTCACCATTGGCGAAAATGCTATTTAGAATTGAAGGTGTTAAATCAATTTTTTATGGTCCTGAATTTATAACTGTGACGAAAGCTGATGAAGATGTCGATTGGAATCTTTTGAAACCAGAAATTTTTGCTACTATTATGGATTTTTTTTCAACGGGATTGCCCATCATGAGTGAGGAACAACCTTCGTCTGATACACGTAATTTTTTCAATTGATTTTTCAACTTTTTTGAGGGTTTTTTGATATTTTAAATCGTTTTTTTCTCGTTTAGAGATTAATGAAGGTGATGATGAGATTGTACAGATGATTAAGGAGTTGTTGGACACTAGAATTAGACCTACTGTGCAGGAAGATGGTGGGGATATTGTTTTTATGGTGAGGAATTGATTATTATGTAATTTTTTGGTCGAATGGTGAATCTTCTTTTTGAATTGAGCAGTTATCTTGAGAGGGAGTCATTTTAGGAAAAAATGACAAGAGACCTTTTTTATAGGGAATTTAATTTTCTACAAAAAAGGTCGCTTGACATTTTCTCCTAAAATCACTAATTCTCGAGATAATTAAATAATTGAGTAGAAAATATTTCTAAATTTGAATGATTCCATGATTTTTTTCACTAAAAATCATTTTTTAGGGTTTCGAGAATGGAATTGTCAAATTAAAAATGCAGGGTTCATGCACAAGTTGTCCCAGTTCAGTTGTAACTCTTAAAAATGGAGTACAAAATATGATGCAATTTTATATTCCTGAAGTTCTAGGAGTCGAACAAGTGGAAGACGAGACTGACAAAATTGCAAAAAAAGAATTCGACAAGTTGGAAGAGAAAATAAACGTCAAAGAGTCTGAGAATGACAAATAAACTCACTAGATTCAGTGAAACATAATTAATCAACTAGAAATTCTTCATTAAATATGAGATTATCTCATTAATTAATGACTCAACAGGAAAATGTCAAGAGACCTTTTTTGTAGTTTATAAAATTCTCGATAAAAAATGTCTCTTGATATTTTCCCTTAAAACTACTCCTTATCAATAAAAAATTGTAATATATGTAGAGTAATAATAATTATTGAATGTTTCAAATTATTTTTATCGATTTTATTATTCAAAAATCAATTTTTTTAACGGCTAGTGACAGACACTTGCCAGACACGAATAGTGTGATCAGAGTACCCAGCGAATAGGGTCTGTCCATCAGTGGACCAAGCTAGAGAGAGACATTGTGGTGGCTCAGCTTTGCTAGTTGTAGAAACAACTTCTGGTTTAAGTTCCTCAACCATTTCCTTGCTCTCGAGATCCCAGATCTTGATCCATGGACCAAAAGCAGCACATAGCCAGTAACGATTTGGACTGAAGCACAATGCTGTGATTATGTCATTGTGATCAAGGGTATGCAAATGCTTGCCATCATTCAAGTCCCAAAGCATTGCTTTGCAGTCCTGAAATAATTATTTTCACATTTTTTCATCATTAATCATGATTTTAGCAATGATTAAAAATAATTTTTAGAGTTTTTTCATCAGTCCCATATCCGCAAACACTCATGGTCATCGTTGGTTCAAGTTTTGCATCATTTTTAATTTTTTAATAACAATTATGCCAATTGATTGGGAAATTGAGTGGTTTAAGAATCTCAGGAAATTAGTTTTTTGGGAATATCTTGAGAATTTTTGGTTTTAGAGGAAAATGTCAAAATACATTTTTTGTAATTTGCAAAATTCTCCACAAAAAAGGTCTTTTGACATTTACCCCTAAAGCCCTTCCTTCCAAAGATATCAGCAAAATAATCAGTCAATATTTTTTAAACTAATCTCCTTCTATTCCAACTTCATTTTCCATTCAATTGAATGAATTTAATCAATCAATTTTGTTTTTTATATTCACCTTTCCACCAGATGCACAGAGAGAACCATCAGGAGAGACAGTAACAGTATTCAGGTATCCACTATGTCCATTGTGATTGATCTTTAGGCGACAATTTGTCAAATTCCAAACCTAAATTTTGAAAAAATCATTAGAATCACAATTTTAGCTTTTTTAATTTTTTAAAAAATAATTCAAAATGAAGAAATTTTTTTTTGAGAGTTGTAATTAAATTTACCTTGACAACTTTGTCCCAACCAGCAGAAACAATAATTGGATTAGTGTGATTTGGTGAAAAACGAACACAACTGACCCAGTCACTGTGTCCCTCATCCTGAATTGTGTACTTGCACTCAGCCAATGTATTCCAAAGCTTGATTGTCTTGTCTCTTGATCCAGAAACAATCTGACGATTGTCCACTGAGAATGCAACACTCAAAACGTCCTAAGAAAAATTTCCAATGGATTTTTTTTAATTTCATGGAGTTAATAAAATCCAGCAAAGTAGCAAATTATTTGTTTCCATCAGTCCCATATCCGCAAACACTCATGGTCTTCGTTTGTATGTAATTTTTGCATCATTTCAATTATTTTCAATTATTAAAATTGGTAAAATGAATAAATTTTTCGTTTTGTTGAAAGTATTTTGCGAATATCTTGTAAACTAGTGGGTTTATCATAAAATTTCAAGAGACCCTTTTTGTAGCTCATAAAATTCTCTACAAAAAAGGTCTCTTGATATTTTTTAATAAACCTCTTGCTTTCAAAGATATTTGAAAAATAATCAGGACATTTTTCTTCATCGACTGATATTACCGCTTCAATGCTAATTAATTATCAAAAAATTATGAAAAATGGTAACTAATTCCATGAAAAATATTCCACCCAATACTTACTGCATTGGCCCATCATCTTCAAATAATTATATAAAAAAAAAATAAAAAAAAAAGCTTCAGTTCGTAAATTTCCTCTCGTATTGAAAGGATCATAGGATCTCAAGTAGAGTTGTTTCTCAAGACCACGACATGTGGCTATATCACACCTTGGTATGGTCTTCGAATCTCCTAGTGGTGCGTCCAGCAGCGAGATCCCAGAGACGAAGGGTCTTGTCCCAGGATCCTGAGAGTGCGTAATTACCATCGGATGAGAGAACTACGTCACTGATAAAGTGAGAGTGACCATAGAGACGTTTCTGGGGGATACCGTAGTTTGTCTCGTCACGGGTGAGCTTCCACACGATGAGAGTCTTGTCTTTAGAGAGATTAAAAGACAATTTTTAGGTTATCAATTCCTTCTTCATGAATATCTTCGAATATAAGGGGGATACAAAAATTTTCATGAGGACCTTTTTTGTAGAGAAAATTGAGAGCTGAAAAAAAGGTCCTCATAAAAATTTCGCAAACTGCTCTAGATTCAGAGATATTTCCCAAAAATGGATTTGTTAGAAGTGAAATTGAGTTACACCACGTGAACTCAATTCTCGGTGGGTTTTTTAATGAATATCTCTGAACCTACAGCAATTAGTGAAATTTTCTTAGAGACCTTTTTTGTAGCTCTCATTTTTTCCTATAAAGAAGGTCCCAACAAAAATTTCCCCATCTCCCTTAGATTCAGAGATATTTCCCAAAAATGAGTCTCTCTAAAAAAAAATTGACATAACCTCTTTCGCCAATTGACAAATTCCGATATTAAACGTCACAATAATGGAAATTAAGGGGACAAAATATTAATGAAATGTTTAATGATTAAATTAGAATAAAACGAATTTTTATGCAACGGAAATGCCGGACAGATGGAATGAGAGGCGTCTTACCACGTGAGGACGACAGAATCATATCCGGATATTTCGGATTTGTTGCAATTTGGGTGACCCATCCATTGTGTCCCCGGAGGGTACCCTTCAGCTGAAGTGTTTCACTCATTTTAAATCACTAATTGCAGTATTTAATCACTGGATTAATGTGGATTTGATCAAACGATCCACTATCCACGACACGCTGCAACGAAAAGACCTCACCGGAAACGGTGAATAATGGCGTCGTGCCTCGGATTGCCGAACTTACCCGATTGTCACTCTCGGAAGGACTCGGAGAATTGAGACTTGCGCAGAGATTAACCGGAAGTACATTCGGTAATTCAAATATTAGGAATAATTATATATTCATAGATATATTCAATTATTACATATCCACCCTTTTTCATTTAAATATACAGACTTCTATCAAGACCCTGCAGCACAAATGTAAGAATTCCTCCATAACCAGATTGTTTTTTATGGTATAAACCTACACCTACTAGAGCAGTAGGTGGATTGGATATGAGCGGAAGACCATCCAAGAATGGTACCACTGTCTGCCCCGCATCATATTCAAAACTCGACACGTCTATGTCTATGAAACTATATGGTGTTGAATCTATCGTAGTTTTCCTCGGCATGGCCGAATTTTTAAGTTCTTCCTGTTTGTACTCAACCCTGCACGACAAATACCTCATGATAAATTGAGTTAAAATGATAAAAAAAACTTCTTAATTCCAAAGAAGAGTAATGAATACCTCTCTGCATCTTTGACCTTGGCATACTTCATGTCTTTAGGTTTAACCCAAATGCTGGATGACGGATCTAATTTAAATGTTTCTTTATCGAAACGTGTTCCTTGTATTTCCAATTGAATAGGTTTTTTTTCATCATCCAAGAGTCGAGCAAATCTTACACCTAAAAAATGAGACTATAATCTCCAATATTTTCGTAATTAAATAATGGATTTTACCAGTAAGAACATAGTTCGCTTCTAGGACGATAGTATATCAAGATAAATTCTTCTATCCTCGAACGTTGAAACAGCGATATCCTCGTCCTGTTTCAATTTTTCCCACTTCTTTCCCTCATACTTTCCCATGAAGAAAAACTCATTTCCACCATTAATCCATTGATTATGGCTACTTTCTATCCAGTCATATTCAATATATTCTTCTTCTACCCAAACAGAGCTGTTGCGTAAGACTTCAGCACCGGATCCAAATTTACCCTGCATAACTCTGATTCGGGCAATTTGATCCTTTATCACGAATGCAAGCCCCGTAGCCGCCCTGTCAATAATCAATTTATATATTTAATTAAATGATCGCTATAAACACGGATAACAATAATAAACTCAACATATTATTCTCAATATCCGTTACTTCCTCTCGCAAACTTATGAAATGATTTGACTTTGATTCCAGTGTATCTTCCACGCATGTACATCTGCATACATCACAGAAGGATGGAGACGGCTTGTCAACGAACACTTGATATGCATACTTCATTACTCCAGGACAACCGTTTGAATCATCACCATACATGACATCGTGGGCCCCTTGAAACCAGTAATATCGTCTTGATCCCGGGGACTGGAATTTTATGAGTAAAATAAAGTAAGAAGATCGGTTATATTCATTTTATCAGAAGATGTATAAACTCACTTTAACTTCACAAACACCTGCATAGTCATCCAAGCTCCGACAATTTGCTAAACGACCATGACATGCAGTAGGTTTATCTTCACATCCATATCCTTGACATCCGAGGTATGCAGCTGTTGAATTAATCGAAAATTAATATCTTTGGAATCATCATCCCGATAAAAATCGATTAATCTCTAGAAACTTCAAACCTGTTGGCTTTTTGGCATCCCCACATGGTTTATAGCACAAGTTATCGGCTTGAAGTATACCTTCCTGTACCACATAGCCCTGCAGGAATCTCTCAAATTCATAGATACTAACACCTGAAAAAATCGTAAACTATCCATAAATATTGAATGGGGCTAAAATGGTAATTACCAGCCTCGTTCATATTTTGATGGATCACATCGTCTAAATTGTCTTGCAGCTAGAGACAATGTCTGCTTGAGCATTGTGCTATATGCTTTGGCTCTTAATTCAAGTTTATCACGAGCTCTTCTCAAAGGACCTTTAACAGTTTCTGAAAAATAGATAAATTATAATTATTTATAAATAATGATATTATACGATAGTTACCATTTTTCGTGTATGCTTGCATCATATAACCAAAGCCTAGCATCGAAAAAGCTTTCTTTTCTGCCTCAATAGCAAGATTGTGGAGTTCAATCAGGCGTTGCTGAGGTGGTGCACCTGTATCACATACATCCAGGCCATTGTCCTGGATCAAAATATATTTATTTATAAATATTCTCTAATTTTGAAATAAGTAAATATAATTGAATATTAACTTGTGTTTCCTGAGCTAGAAGAAGAAACAAACTCTGCTTTAAATTTCCTACCCCTTTTGGTACAATAACAGCATGCAATTTGGATATTGTATCCTGCACATCACCTTCATCAAAAGATATAAAAGATTTCACCATATTAGCAAGTGTAGAGGCACCGTAGTCTTCAGGATATGTCAGATAATCGGTAAAATCGTAATATAATTCATCGAGTCTCGTAACATAAGTAGTTATCAACTGCACATCGTCAGATATTTTAGTCAGAAGGGGTAAACGTTTTAACAGCAGATCAACTGATTGTTGTAACTTTTGTTCAAGCTTATTTCCCCACTGATCTATGCTTTTCGATATTTCTTCTGTTTTTTCCATTATATCAGCAGTTGAAGGCTCAGTACTCATGGAATCCTGAACAGCGCTGAATATTTCGAATACAGTCCAAGCAAATCCAATTAATTCGAGGACTTGGGAATTTACATGGTGCTGAGGGACAATCAGCCCCAATATGAGGAAAATAATGATTTTCTTGTTTCCTTCCTTCATCGCTGGAGCTCTAGTTCGCCAAAGAAGTTGAAGAATTAACTGCAGCCACAAGACTGATATATGTGCTGTTTTACTTGAGCTTTTTACGTAACTTGACTGCTTATCAACCTGATACCGAATCGTTTTCATGGCCAACGAGTTTTGCTGTGTGTGAGTTCAGAAATAATTATTATTAATATATGAATTTACCCCTATTTCAGCCATATTTTTCAGGCTTTCGGCAATTATTTTATAACTCTAGTGTTAAATTAAAATTCGATTAAATTTTCTCAATTACTAGAGAAAGAAATATAGTCATTTATTCAATAGTACTTAATATTCTTCCTTTCGTAAATATTTTACAATATTGTCTATCCACGTGTAATTGCACTTCACTCGAAGGCCTTCCAGCGATAACGACTTATCAACTTTAAAAAAAACGAAGCAATTATTATTTTTATTCGTCATTTGATTCTGTTAAAAAAAATATCCTCGATGATTTTGTTTAATTCAATGAGAATCGGAGCCCATTCAAGTGAAAATACACGTAACACGCTCTGACAATGATATGAGGCAGGTCTGACTAGACGCTGACCCCAGTGAGTTTAATAGAGGGAAAATGGAATTGAAATAACAACAATGATATTTCCCATACAAAACATAGCGATTTTATTCTACAAATAATGGGATAATTTTTTTTTCCACTCATCTTCTTTTTTTTCTTGCCTCTTAAATTTTTGTTTTCTTCCATCATTATTTTTTTTTTTTCAATTTCTCATGTTTTTTCTTTTTTTGAAAATTTGCGTACAGTTGAATTACTTATCATAATAGTACATTGTCTATCTTATGATGCGTAAATGTAACACAATTAAAAATTCATCACATCTTAAAATTGTCACTATTGTTTTGTTGATTTTTTTTTTCCTTCATTCTTAATACGAATTATCGAAAAAGGAGAGAAAAACTTTTTTTCAATTATTTTGTTTTGTTACAATTATTAATAACAAATATTAACACTCATATTAATGTCGATTTGTTTACGACCCGTTGAATAATTGTAAATAATTTTAATTGATGATACGGGTGCGTTAACAATAATCGGTGCATCTGTGGCACATGTGCCAAGTGTACACTTACAAATTGAGTTAATGCATGTGTGACTATGAGTGATAGCATGTGTATATCGTCACAAACGATGCTGCTATCGTCTCCAACTTCTTGGCTCACCGTCCTCATCCTCCTCCTCCTCATTCTCCTCAAGTAGAAGAGCTTCAGCAGCTCCCTAAGACCAGATAATATTTTTCTTTCATTTTTTCCTTAAAAATCAACATTTCAAAATCGATATTTTTGTTAATTATCCATTTAACTTAGGAATGAGCGGTTACATCAGAGGAAAATGTCAAGAGACATTTTTTGTTGGAAATTTTATTAACTACAAAAAAGATCTCTTGACATTTTTTCCTAAAATCAATAGTTGATGAGATAATCCTGATTTTTATAAAAACCTCAATAATTAATTGATCATTATTTTAATTACCTCTAAATCAATATCTTCATCAACAACTTGTGCCTGTTCAGAGCGTGCAGATGCTGAATTTGAATTAGCCCCAGCATTAATACCACCACCACCACGATGAATATGATGTCCAGAGACCCAAGTAACTGATAATAATCTGTCTTGAAATGTACGACCTTTAAGCATCGCAACTTCCGCCTCTTTCCGAGATTTGTAATTTATCATTATTGAGGGAGTTGACTCGTCCACTATCTGATTAATAATCTCACCGTATTGCTGTAATTAAAATTAAATTAAAACATTAAATTTCAATCAAAAATCAAATTTGATACTTTTGTTGATCCAATTTATCTCGAAAACCATTGATTTTAGAAGAAAATATCATAAGACCTTTTTTGTAGAGAATTAAATTCCCCACAAAAAATGTCATATGATATTTTTCCCTAAACCCCTTACCTCCCAAGATAATCCCAAATTTCCCTCAAAAACATGAAAAAAAACTCACTTGAAAATGCGCAAGAACTTCTCCTTTCTCCTCGCTCTCATATCCAGATATGAGTAACCCAGTGGGTCTATGATCCACCGAAACATGAGCAAAACTGCCCCTCCCACGTCCTCGATAAGCAGCTGTTTGTCCACCTCTGACAACCCTAGCAGCTTTAATTCCCCTTACAACAGCACTTGAAGTGCTCAATCCCAAAGCAGCTGCTTGTGCCCTCAAGTCATTGAGCCTCTTCTGTAATTCAGCAGAGTCCTGACCCTCTTGTTGAGCAGTCATGAGATCCAATTCAGCATCTAAAATCTCTTTTTGCGTCTGTTCCCTCGATTTAACCTGATTTTTACCACCAGATTGTCCATTTGTTGCCAAATCCTTTCTTAATTGATCAATCGACTGCTGTAGTACCTTAATTGTACCCATTATTGACTCCTTCTGCTCTGGATTTTTTTCAGCTTTTTCAATCAATGATCTTATCTCAATTAAATTCTTATCAAGAAGCTCTTGCTTTCTTTTTCGCAGATCAGCTGTTAATTTTATGGCTTCTTTACGCTTTTCCTCTTGTTTCTTCTTCAGTGTCTCCTTCGCAGCTAGAATCTCTTGGGTCTTTTTTATCGCTAGAACACGCTCCTCACGGCTTGGTGGGACTGATGGTTGAGTTTTTTGGAGTGGAGGAATCACGGTCTGGGAGACTTGGCACTGATTTTGAGGACCTGATGGTTGAGATTCTTCGGTGGAACGACGAGTTGGTACGTATTCTGTGTCCTCTGATTTTTGGGGAAGTGACACTGCTGCACCTAGACGCTCTTTCACTGAAGGCCGGCAACCTGCTGATTTTTAAGGGTTTAAAACATTTTTTTTTTTCATATTTTCGAGGATTTTTTTCTTATTTGATAGGAATGACTTTAGAAATTTTTGATTTATCTTGAGAATTCAGGTTTTAGGTAAAAATGTCAAAAGACATTTTTTGTAGAGAATTTAATTTCCTACAAAAAAGGTCTCTTGACATTTTTTTATGAAATCACTTGTTCTTGAGATAAATTAATATTAAATACAAATATTGAAAAAGACTCAAGAATCAATTTTTTGATAAATATATCTTTGAATCTAATGGAGATGAAAAAAAATTTATAGAGACCTTTTTTGTAGAGAAACTTTTAATCTACAAATAATGTATTATCAAAAATTTCTCTATATCAAAACAAAAGATGAAAAAAAAAATTTTAATAAAAAAATAAATATTTACCTGGTGGAACATTTTCAATGGCACCAGCTGAATTATTGGTAACATTGTTATGCCAAAACACCTTGATAAAACGATTATTCAACACAGCCTCGGTGCTTCTGTATGCAGCTTTAGCCTCACTTGGTAATTGAAATGTAACGAGTGCAGCCTCTGGATCACCCCCAAAATTCACTTGTATATTGACAATTTTTCCAAATTTTGAAAAATGATTGTTCAATTGTGTTATATTATTTTGTATACGTGGTACTTTTTTCAATTCAAGGGAACAATTTGCTGGATTGTGTACTGCACGTTGTTTTGGTCCCAAACGATTAAAATCAAATGTTTGTTTGCGTTTTAATGGATTTGATTGTGAATTATTTATCTCTGGTGGATTTGCATGGGGTATAACAGGTACACTTATTAGCTCACGCTGGCCACGACCGTATATACCTGGAGCTGACTGGGGATGTCTACCCCAGGGTAAACGTGGCTCCATACTTGGGGCATCTGGATTGTATTCTGCAAATGAAACTGAATACAAATCTATTTTACTTGATTTTGTTTGACATCTGTTTATTTATCTCGTTAACTGGTAGTTTTAAGAGAAAATGTCAAGAGACATTTTTTATTGGAAATTAAATTTTCTACAAAAAAGAATTCTTTACATTTTTTCGTAAAACTATTTGTTTTGGAGATAAATTGATATTCAAGGAGAGATTGAAAATTATGAAAAAATGAAAATGTAGGAGGCGTTTATCTTGGAAATGAGTGGTTTTAGAGGAAAATTTCAAGAGACATTTTTTGTTGGAAATTAAATTCTCTTACAAAATTTCCCTATCTCCCCTCAATCACAAGATATTTTCTAAAAAAACAAAAAATTGCCTCTTACCCATATTCGAGTGATGCTGATTTCTCAAATGAGGTGGTGGTAAACTAGCCAAAGGTAGATGAGGAAGTGGAGCATTGCCATTGTGTCCAGATGGTGTTTCCTGTACAGCAGTAACTGGTACATTGGTAGGAGCTTGTGCCCCATGAGGTCCAAATGTCAATACTCTACTCAAAGCAACATCCTCAAGTACAACAGGATCAGTACCATGATCATAAGGGCACAAATCACCTCTCATGCAATAACCTTTTTCATCAAAATCACGACAACGTCTTTTGGCTTGGAAACCTGAATTTTGAATATTGTTTGCACTTGAAGCAACAGCAACAACACTCTGAATCGACTGACTCGTTGTTGATAGTCTCATGTCAATATCTCCATGATTACTGTCTTGGGTTGGTGTACCACCTGGACTTGCGTCCAGACGGTCCAATCTAGTTGCTTCAACTGGTCTCTCTGATCTTTCATTTTTCTTCAACTCTAAGGACCTAGAACGTGATCTTGATCGTAGAGGAGTGGGAGAACGATTCCTGAATCTTGTCCTGTGGTCTCTAGGCTCTAAATTCTCACGTGTTCTTGAACGTAATGGGGATATACTCCTACTTCTGCTTCTTCTGGAATTTATTTGAATTTTTTTGGAGATAACTTCGAAGGGAAGGGTCATACGGGAAAATGTCAAGAGACCTTTTTTGTAGAAAATTAAATTCTCTACAAAAAAAAGTCTCTTAACATTTTCCTCTAAACCCACTAGTTCCAGAGATAGCATTAGAATAATCTTTAAAAAAATATTTGAAATAAATTTCTCACTTTCTCTCATGTCTTCTAACACTCGAAGGAGGTGATTTATTCCTCCAGGGTCGACTCCTATCCCTTTCCCTCTCCCTCCTGATGTGTTCACGACTCCTGGACCTACGTCGATCCCTCTCCCAAGACCTCGACCTCGATCTCGTTCTCGATCTCATTCTTCCACGACTTCTGGGCCTCTTATCCTTCTCCTTATCATCCTTCTCAGAATCTGATTTTTTAGATTCACGTTTACTGGGTACCACCAGCACTGCTGAACCATTGACTTGAGGCAGTGGTGGACTTGATGGTACTGGTGGATTTTGAGGCACTTGTGCCTCCATTGACTCTGGTTGTACCATTGGTGCTGGTGGATTAACACCTGGTGGTGTTTTACTCCTCGGTGGATCACTCCTAGGTGGTGGGAGTACATATACCTGGGTCTCTAGGGTCTTAAACAACAGCTCCACAAAATTTTTCGTCTCTGAAACAACAAAATTAATTGATTTTCATGCAATTATTCAACAAAATATTAAACTACAATCAGTTTTTAGAGGATATCTCAGGATTGAAGGGAGATAGTGAAATTTTCATAAGGACGTTTTTTGTGGAGCAGATCAAGAGCTACAAAAAACATCTCCATGAAAATTCCTCTATCCCCTCTAGATCCAAAGATATCCACCAAAAACAAAACTTAAATTCATCAAATTCCCCTCAATTTCAATAATATAATCTCACCATCCTGTAGAAACACATCCAGCTGCTGCACCATACACTCACACAACTCCTCCAACGTCTTATCCTTCCTCACCAGAGCATAAACATATTTGGCAAGGGCTGCTGGATCAGCATCACACCTAATTCCCAAATAAACAAATCTCAATTAATCCAAAAAAAAAAATCCTTTAAAACCCCAAAATCATCATTCTGCTCCAAAAAATCAAGATCCCAATGAAAATACTCCAAATGACTAAATCAACTAAAAAAATTAATTAAATACCCCAGAAAAATAGATAGTCAGAAAAAAGTGAATTTAACATAACAATTAAATACAATTAAACCCCAAATTTTTTCAGTCTCTCCGTATGTTAAATGATGCCCACAACCTCATAAATCATCCCCAATTATACCAAATAAACAATATCACATATGATGATAAATATTCGTGTCACTGGACTCAATAAAATATTAATAAATACCCAAAAAAAAAAAATGGTATGAATTAACGAGAGAGATAACAAACTCACACACAGGTATACACAAGAGAATTAATTCACACATGCTGGCCTACTTACAGTGGTTCCAAAACTGCTGTTAACCAAGCTTTAAACTGATCTGGATTATCAATAATCATTGTATAATTTATTCAATTTATCATCAATATATAATTGTGTTTATTCAATAATCACGATCGTCACGTTTTATTAAGCGGGAGTTGCAAATTTATTCAAGAAATAATTCTACATTGACTGTGTAAAGATAGTCGCCATTCTGTAAATTATTCCCCGCAGAGAGTTTACTGGATACCAACTGCTGCTGAGTAATTTTTTTATTTGTTAAGGTGGTGGGGGAGAGAGTTTGTAGAGGGGGAGGGGGAAGGTTTTCTAGAATGTACTGTTTGGCGGGAAATATTCAATTTTTGAATTTATTCGATTTTTTGTGATTTTTTACAGACTTTAATTATTGATAAAATTGTTTTATTATTGTTTATGGGGCAAAATGGGTACTTCTGGGTTTTTGAGATCCTGTGGACGTCGTAAGGGAGATATCCAACAGGCGAGAAGACTACCTAGGAGAAGTTGAGCCACTGGGAGAATAGCTAGAGGAAGATTCACTGCTGATCCATGAGCAGAGCCGTGATAAGCACCCCGGAGAATCCATCCACCCAAGCCCACGGATTTGTGAATTATTGTGAATAGTGAGGCGGTTAGAGTGCTCTTTGATAGCCACCTGGAGCACAGGGTCCAGCATAATCCGGTTATCAATATTTGTCCGAGGCAAGCTGAAGGAAATGAAAGTTTATTTTTTACTTTGGGTTTTGTTTTTTGGAAATATCTTGGAATCTAGAGGAGATAGCGGTATTTTTATAAGGACCTTTTTTGTAGAGGAAATCTAGAACTACAAAAAAGGTCTTAACAGAAATTTCGTTATCTCCTCTGGATTTAAAGATATTCATCAAAAATTAGACATCAGATGAATTAATTCTGTCTTTTCACTTGAATAATTGATTTACCAATTAGAACACACAGAAGAATATCCACAGCTTGCAAAGCTGAAGAATCTGCAGTGACGGCTTCAGAAAACCAGTGATAGGCACTCACCAGTAAAAAAGCTTGAGGAAACCAACTAGTTTGGAACTTCTCATGAAGATTAGGAAATGCCATTTGAAACGTTAAACCTACACCAAAAGGCACTAGAGTACTGCAGGCAATCTCCTGTAGATTAATACCCACTAAAAGAGATGTGGAAGCTCCCAACTGCAATGATTATCATGATTAGACAAAAAATTTAAACATTCTTCTGAACAAATCGAGATGATTGATTATGTTTTTGATGAATATCTCCAAAACTAGAGGAGATATCGAAATTTTTGAAATTACCTATTTTATAGATCTTATTTTTCTCTACAGAAAAGGTCTTATCAAAAAATTTCTATCCCTGATAGATTCAAAGATATTCATTAAAAACCGTTTTAATTCAATTTTTTCATTGATTTTCTCAAAATTCAAAAAGAGTTTTTTATCGATATCTTCGAATCTAGCGGAGATAGCGAAATTTTTGTAAGGACCTTTTTTATAGAGCGGAATAAGAGCTGCAAAAAAGATTTCTATGAAAATTTCGATATTCCTATTAGATTTTGAGATATTCTCGAAAAACATTTATCAATATTTCATTTTTTTATTACCATTAAGTAGAGGAGAATTGGAGAGACTAGAATTCCAATGAAATGAGAAACTAAAGTTGTGACAATACTGGTGGACATATCTCCACCAGCAAGTCTCGTTAAAACAATGCTGACACTTAGTGGTGGTGGCATACAATAAAAAACCTGTGAAATTGAAAAATAAAAATCAATTTTAATCGTAAAATTGACATGAATATTGAATTATCTCGTCAATGAGTTTTAATAATGAATTTTTAAATTCATTTACCTCCATCCCTTTCAACAGCCAAGTATTGACATTAGCAAATACCAGAAGACAACTTCCAATTCTTGCTAAAAGTGGCATCAGTAGGTACATGAATGCCACTATGAAACAGAGGAGATATCCATCTTTTGCTGCAGTATATATCGACTTGGGGCTGCAGATGAGTCCAGCCTCTAGGTAAGTAATGGGTACTGCTATGTACCAGACTATAATATGCCCATTTAAGAACTCTACAAAGGTTTAAACACATTAACATTCTTTAGAATTTCACTCTAGAGACTTTTTCGTTGAATATCTTTGAATCTAGCAGAGATAGCGGAATTTTCATAAGGATCTTTTTTGTAGAGTGAAATGAGAGCTACAAAAAAAGTCCTAATAAAAATCCCGCTATCTCCGCTAGATTCAGAGATATTTGTAAAAATTGATTAAATTATCGATTTAAAAAATCGTAAAACGTGAATATTACCATTGGTACTCCCCAAATTCGGTTGGATCGATGCCAGGAACATGCACATGAGCATCAAGATGAAATATCCATAACGATTCCACAATTCATGTCCATGTTTATGTTTAAAGCTCTTGGGATTCTCTAGAGACATTTTTTTTTAAATTTCCTTCTTTTCTGTTTCAATTTCTTCCTTTCCCTTTAATTCAGTCCGATGAACATTAGTATTAATAATTCAGTCATCTTGATGATGATGATTACGTACTTGTATTCCTCTGAGCATTATTAAATTTTTCTTAAGTCGATGAATAAATGAAAAACAAGCATGAGATGTTCTAAATGCGATAAATAGTCCCTCGATGATTTAAAAAAGATTCTTTTGTCATTTCTGTTGTTCATAGCGATTATCAGGTGCTCCAATCAACGTGCACCATCTCCAAACGTGTTTAATTATCATTTATGCTGATCTAAGAAGAACAAGCAGTAATTTTTTCATGCAAATGAAGTTTGTAAATTCATATCCAAAAATTAATTATAATTCATTTTGCGAATATCTTTGGAACTACTAGGTTTAGAGAAAAATGTCAGAAGACATTTGTTGTAGAAAATTAAATTCTCTACAAAAAAGGTCTTTTGATAAATTCCTCCAAACTTCTTCTTTTCGAAGATATTCTCAAAATAGTGAATTCTAAAAAAAAATTTCTCTGAAATTTAAAAATTTCGTACAATTTTGCCGATATCTTTGAAACTATCAAGTTTCAGAAAAATGTCAAAAGACCTTTTTTGTAGAACACAAAATTCTCTACAAAAAAGGTCTTCTGATAAATTCCCGTAAATCCAGCCATTCGAAAGATATTCAAGAAATTACCGAAAAATTTTAAAAAAAGTGTTTTTTTTTTATCTCAAAAAATATTAAAAAATCATTACAATGTGCAAAATAATGTGTGCATAATCATTCCTCCATCCCCCGCAGTATCTCCATCATACCCCTAAACAACTGATTCAATAAAATCCACTAAAACAGCTGGTGGCAAAGGTGAGTAATTAAAAAAACGTCTCGGAATTGAAAAATATTTATTATAAATATTTATTATAATACATGAAAATTTCTATAATAATAAACAAAAAAATTAAATAATTCAATAATTATTCTAAAAATTTATCTCTAAAGCCAGGCAAGAGTGAATAACAGTAATAAAATCATTAAACCTTTCTAAAAATCCATTTTTTCCACTTCAGATATAAAAAAATTCAACAAAAAACGTTTAAACATTATTAATCTTTCGAAAATCAATTAAATTCCCTTGAATAAACAAAATCAGTGTCAATAATTTCATAAAAACACTAAATCCACTCAGCGGCCATTTTTTCCCCCTCCACTCCCCTAAAAAACACAATTGACATAATTTTTGCGCAGAAGTCATGCGCACTAGTCCCACCAGAATGCTAATTTCATTCGTCTGCTGGAATTTGTCAAATGTACTAGTTAATAAATAAATAAATAAAAATAATATTTAAGAGTGAAAAATGGTGGAGAGAAAAGAGAGTCGTGAATTATTGACAATTATTATATTATGTATTTTATGGTACATTGTGTCTAGTAGTAATAATGTTGTCGGTAAATTATTACTATCAGATTTTCCATATCCAATGACAGTTACAATGGTACAGTTAACCTCAATAACAGCACTCAGTGGACCATTTTTTAATATGTGGGGAGTGAGAAAGAGTAATTCTGATATATCTTGGGGTTATTATTTGAGATTAATTGTACCTCTAGCACTTGGTAAATTTCTTGCCAATGTATTCAGCCACGTCAGCATTTGGAAGGTTCCTGTGTCATATGCACATACTGGTATGTTTTGGGGCAATATGGGAGTCTCTTAATGACAATTTAATGATATTTATGAATGATTTTTTCGTGTTTATTCATTATAAACAGTGAATTTGGGGCTCTTATAGTTTTTTCATTGATTGTTTTGGAGATATTGAGGGAACTAGTGGGTTTAGAGGAAAATGTCAAGAGACATTTTTTGTGGGGAATTTTATTATTTTTTAATTTTTAATTCAATTAGGTAATTATCTCTTGAATGAGTGGGCTTAGGGGAAAATGACAAAAGACATTTTTTGTGTAAAATTTCATGCTCTACAAAAAAGGTCTCTTGATATTTTCCTCTAAACCTCATCCTTCAAAAGATATCCACGAATTTATTGAATAGATAGAAAAAACACATTTTTATTTTATTTGAATGCAGAATATACTAATCAATTAATTAATTAATCAATTCTTGTTTGTCCCAGTGAAGGCTACGATGCCCCTATTCACAGTATTCCTGTCGAGGATTATTCTACGTGAAAAACAAACTTGTAAGGTTTACCTCAGTCTTGTACCCATTGTTGGGGGTGTCGCTATTGCTACATTAACCGAGCTCAGTTTTAACATAATTGGGCTTATGAGTGCTCTTGCATCTACCATGGCATTTTCATTGCAGAATATCTACTCTAAAAAGGTAATTACGACCACAAGAAAATTTTTCTTCAAATTATTTCGTAAATATCTTTAAAACTAGTAGATTTAGAAAAAAATGTCAAAAGAAATTTCTTGTAGATCACAAAATTCTCCACAAAAAATGTCTCTTGACATTTTCCCCTAAACCCCCTCATTATCTCAATAATCTAAAAAACCTCAAAAAAAAAATTTTTTTCAGGTCTTATGTGACACTGGAATCCATCATCTCCGCCTCCTCTTCATCCTCGGTCGCCTAGCCCTCTTCCTATTCCTCCCAGTCTGGCTTTTGTACGACCTGAGAGCATTGGTAACCGATTCAGTGACAAATTCAATCAGCTACAAGGTAATGGGTCTTTTAATTCTCGATGGAATATTAAATTGGCTCCAGAACATCATAGCCTTTTCAGTTATGTCCATTGTGACACCATTGACATATGCTGTTGCTAATGCCAGCAAAAGAATATTCGTTATTGCAGTTACATTGTTTATATTGGGTAATCCAGTAACTGGTGTCAATATTTTTGGTATGACTCTAGCAATTATTGGAGTTTTTTGTTACAACAAAGCTAAATATGATCAGAGACAGGCAGCTAAAAAAGAATCATTGTTGCCTAATTATTCTAGTACAGTTGATGTTAAAAATGGGGGATTCCATGTCAATGGATGGACACCACAGACGCATAGATTATTTGCTGTCTAGTCTTCAATTTAGATGGAATTTAAATGATTTAGATAGGTAAATGATTCTAATTAATTTGTTTCTAGAAGTTTTGAGGAATATCTTGGAATTTGGAGGGAAGTAGAGAAATTTTCATGAGGAACTTTTTTGTAGAGTGAAATTAGAGCTACAAAAAAGGTCTTTTGGAAAATTTTGATATCTCTTCTAGTTTCAGAGATATTTGCGAAAAAAGAGATCAAATTTCATTGGGTAGTTGAAAATTGTGTTGATCCTATGTTAAGTTTTTGATGAATATCTTTGGAGTTGATGAAGATATCAAAATTTTTGCGAGGACTTTTTTTGTAGAGCGGAATTAGAGCTACAAAAAAGGTCCTATTGAATATTTTGATATCTCCATTAGATTCAGAGATATCCAACAAAAACTCATGGAAAAGTTGTATCGATTCATCTCGATTTATCATTTCACTCCAGATTTCACGTTTCGTTCGCAAATTGATGAGACTTTTTTCAAGAAAATTATAGTATTCGAACATTATCGATTGATTAGAGAGGTTTTTTTTGTGAATTTTTCGTACCTTCTGGTAAGGAATTTTGTCGATTTTTTGTAGATAGAAGAAATTGACTGAATGAAGAGCCAATTGCTGGCCCAATTGGTTTTTCAAGTGTTCAATTATGGCCAGAGTGAGATTAATCCTCATTTCAAGGATTCTAAAGAGAAATGAAATGTTTATGAAGATAAATTAATTCAGTAGTTGAAAAATAAAATGAGATGAGAAAATTTCATTTTTGAACAGAACATTTTTTCGGGAATATCTCGAAAACTAGAGGGGATAGCGGGATTTTCATACAGACCTTTTTTGTAGAGCGGAATGAGATCTACAAAAGAGGTCCTAATAAAAATCACGCTATCTCCGTTAGATTCTGAGATATCTTTGAAAAATCATCTTGGAATTTAATTAATTCGTTTGGTTTTCAATTATTTGATGAAAATTCAATAAAATCTAGAAAATTTAATAAAACTGAAGGGAAAAATCCGGGAAATTGCAAATAAATAGATTTTTTAAACAAATTGTACTTCCTTGAGTGCTCATAAAGAGTATAAACATCATAATTGAATGGATTGAGAATTTATTTTTTAAATATCTAATAAATTAATGGGTTTACAGAAAAATTTCAAAAGATCTTTTTTGTAGGAAATTAAATCCTCTACAAAAAAAGTCTTCTGTTGATTTCCTCTAATCCTTCTCTTTTTGGAGATAATTGCAGAATAATCTACACTTGACTGAATTCTCAATCAGTTTTCAATAATTTCCTCATTTAATTATTTAAAAATGTTGGAACTAATGAGAAAATTTCACTCCATTCAATAATGAAAATAAGATTCTTATTATTTTAATTGATTTCAAGTTTATTAAAAATAAAATAATTGTAAATAATTTTCGTACGAATGAAATTGAATGCGGGAGACTGACGTGTACTATTGTATAAATACAAATTGTACGAATACTAAAATTTATTTTTGTATAAATAAAAAGTGTCAAGCGTACAAAAATAACGAAAAAACGACGATTTCAATGATAAATTGATAAAAACTAAAAATTAGTTTTTTTTAAATTTTTCAAAAATTTAATTATCTCAAAAGCGAGTGATTTTGAGCAAAAAATGTCATAAGATATTTTTCATAGATTATGAAATTCTCTACAAAAAACGTCTCTTATCATTTTCCCTTAAAACCCTTCATTTTCGAGATAAATTTACAATTGCTAAAAAAAACTTTCGAAAAAATGAATTTTTTCATTTCATTGATTAAATACCAAATTATCTCGATAACGGGTGATTTTATGAGAAAATTTCAAGAGACTTTTTTTATGCAGAATTCAATTCTCTACAAAAAAGATCTTCTAACATTTTTCTCTAAAACCTTTCACTACCAAGATATTTCTAAAAATCTAAACCAAAATTTCCCTTTTTCATCAATTCTTCATGATAAATTCCCAAATAAAGTATACAGAGTATTGATTCATTGACTAGTATATACTGAAGATATTAGTCAAATTAAATTAATCTAATTGAATTAAATTACAAATTTTTTGTGACATTTTGAGGAGAAATTGGTCGAGCAACAGTGAGATCAAGTCTCGCTCCAGCAGCTGCGATCAAAGGAACTGCTAGACAGCAGTCACAATCCTCAGTCGAAGTGTCATTAACTCTTAAAATCCTATCATATGGTCTCAATACACCGTCACACGGTCCCCCAGGTCGCAAACGATTTATGTAGACCCCACGTTCGTAGAGACCATCTGATACGGAAAAACCAAAATCCTCGTACACTGGGTCTTTGTGGAGGGATATGTGAACAATTTGTTGGGGTCTATTGTCACTTCCTGGTCGTTCTTGAGAGCTAAATCAATAGAATTGATCATTATTTTCATTAATTTATCCGAATTTTAATGTTGAATGATTTTTTTACAATTTTTGAAAAAATTGTTTTTTTCTTTTTTGGGAATATTTCTTGAAATAATGGGTTGAGAGGAAAATGTCAAAAGATCTTTTTTATGAGAAATTGAATTTTCTACAAAAAAGGTCTCTTGACAATTTTTTGCAACTCCACTCGTTATAAAGATAATTCAATAATTAATAATTTTAATTTCTGTATGAGAGATGAAAGTTTTGAAAAATGATATTTTTATGGAAAAAAAGTCCTTACCCAGGATATGGAGACATGGGGAGGTCCAATTGTCCACTATCAATGGACGCAGTGTCCCAGAGTCGAATAATCTCGGGCCCATTTACCTCTCCCAACTCTCCCCATGAGTCTACAGCACTGTCAACACTTGGTAAACTCTCCCTGGCAGATCTTAGGATGCCTGAGGGGTACTGAGGGGCTATTGGATCTCCCGAGACACTTCCGGTCACACTTCCATCCCTAAAAATCCCCAAAAACCCGAAAAAATATGAAAAAAAAGAATTAGTTTAGTGGAAAATTGATGAGTTTGCTAATTATCTCAGTACTGAGTGATTTTAGGAGAAAATGTCATATGACCTTTTTTGTAGCTGACAAAATTTCCAACAAAAAAGGTCTCTTGATATTTTCTCCTAAAACCCCTAGTTTCTGAGATAATCGCATAATTCATGAAAAAAAAATGCCTTTTTACCTCTGATCATTGCAACTGTCTGGTTTTCTCACGGTGAGAGCAACAACAGAGCTTCCTGGTCGATGTAAAAGCTGTGCAGCTTGTCTCAAGTCTCCAGGATCTAATTTCTGTCCATCAATTGCCAGTAAATGATCCCCAGGAGATAAACTACCTGTTCTGTATGCCAAAGAGCCTCTTCTCACTTCAGCAATTACTAAATCCTCATTAACAGTTAATCCCAAGTCTGGTTGTCCACCAAAAGGTCTTGCAACTCTCACTGTAAAGACACCCGATGTGGGAACAACTGATCCACCAACTTTATACTCCGTCACTAGTTCAACCTATCGTCACCAACAGATTTATAAAAAATTTTGTTAATTTTTTTGGTGAAAATTTACATTTTCATCCATTTATCGTACCTCAGAGAAGCTGTCGCCTTCCCTGAAGTGTCGATTAATACCTAGCCAGTTAATTGAGAGTTCCATGGACTTTTCAAGAGTATATAGACAAAAGAAATACTTATAAATGTTGATTTTTTAAATTAACTCATTGATTTATTGATTTTAGATTGATTTTATTGTGGATATCTTTGGAAGTACGGGGTTTAGCGAAATTTGTCAAGAGATCTTTTTTGTGGAAAATTCAATTATCTACAAAAAAGGTTTCTATGGAAATTCCGCTATCTCCTCTAGATTCCAATATATCTGCTAAAATCTAAAATTCATCCGAAAAAAAATTTAAAAAAATATTGAAAAACCACTAGACGAATATCTCCGAATCTAGAGGAGATAGACGAATTTCCATAAGGACCTTTTTCATAGAGTAAATCTAGAGCTACAAAAAAGGTCCTCATGAAAATTACTCCAACTCCTCTAGATTCCAAGAAAATTCTCCAAAACTTAAAATTCACCCATAAAAATTATAAAAAAATACCTGAGAAGATTCCAAAATGGCGGATACTTCAGCTGGCTGTAAATCTCTCAAAATTCTTCTATTAACCGCGATAATGTGATCCCCAGGAAGTAGCACTCCACTCCGTTCGGCAGGACCTCCAGCCTCCAGAAGATCGACGATATAATTAATACCATCGTCAGACAATCTGAGAGCCAATCCCAGACCCCTGTGATCAGGTCTGAGAAGGACAGTCAGACTTTCTTTAGTATACAGTGTCTGATTGGCAGCTTGAGGTTGTGCTCTTCTCTTGACAGTTCTTGATGATGCACTTGGAGGTCTGGGGAGTATCTGGAGTCTCGCAATGATGCAATTATCAGAAATATTTCTCAGTAATTTTGCTGCTGAAATTGCATCGTTAACTTGTGTGTCATCAACAGCTAGAAGACGATCACCAGGCTGCAGTGCACCACAACGATCAGCTGTACTCGCTGGCCTCAGACTCTCAATATAAACACCACTCTGAGTCTCGCGTACTGTTAATCCAAGCTCCCCTAGTTAATTTAGGAATATGTTTACATGGAATCTAGAGGATTTGTTTTTTTTAAGGTTTTGTTTGGGTCTGGGAGAGTTCATGAGGTGTGAAATTATGGACTTTGATATTGTCAGAGAGTTTATTGTTGGTGGATGGTTATGGGGAGTGTATATTCTTGGGGTGATTGAGGTTTTTTTGAGGGGTAAAATGGGTAATCCTGGGTTGGAAGCAGTTTTTTGTAAATATCTTGGATTCTAGAGGAGATAGAGGAATTTTTATAGGGACCTTTTTTGTAGAGGGGAGTTGGGGCTACAAAAAAGGTCTTTATAAAAAAATTCGCTATCTCCTCTAGATCCAGAGATATCTCCAAAAAATCAACAAAATGAAATTTCCAAAACATGAAAATTTTATTTTTACATCTTTACAAAAAACTAAATTATCTCGATAACCATTGATCTGAGAAGAAAATGTTAAAAGATCTTTTATATTCGAAATTTTCTCCTCTATAATAAAGGTCTCTTGACATTTTCTTCTAAAATCGCTCATTCCCAAGATAAACATCTTACCAGAAAATCCTCGTTCCAATTGCACCAAAAGTGGTCCAGAAGTAGCTGCCCTCGCCTCCTCCATATTCGCAACATCGTATTCAATAGTTAGAGAGGCGACAGGTGCATCAGAACTACGTCGAAGTGCTCTTTGTGCCTCAGATAGGCTCAAACCTCTCAATTCTGTATCATCAACAGCCAAAAGTCGATCTCCAGGTCTGACTCGTCCCTCTTTGGCCGCTGGACCGTCTGATTTGACTCCAGTTACGACTAATGCCCTCGATACCCCACCTCTGAGGGTCACCCCCAAACTCCCACCCTCTCTCTCTACCCGCACTTGTGCCACTTTTGATGTAACACCTGATACCTGACCCGTTTCTAAATCATCAAAAACAAGAAATTTATGAGATCCATAATGAGAATTTTGACAATTATCCTCTGAACTTGCATTTGTTGCTACACTTCCAGGTCGTACACGACTCTTGTCACGAGAACGCATTGTTCCCAGACGCAGTGAACTGAACATCCTTGGCATTGATTATTAATTAATTGATTAATTAATTAATTCGATGAAAAAGAAAAAAATCATTTTTTTTCTGTTTATAAATATCGAATTATCTCGATAATCAATGGTTTTAGGGACAAATATAAAGAGACATTTTTTATCGGAAATTTAATTATCTAGAAAAAAGGTCTTATAAGATTTTTTCGTAGAATCACTGGTTCTCGAGATAAATGCACATTTATTAAAAATTATTTTATCACGATTTTTTTATTTTTGAGAATTCAGAGTTTTATGAAATTTCTTCGAGTTTTTTAGAGTCAGCAATGGTTTTATTATTAATATATTATGTGATCATGTTGATGATGAAGATGAGCATGAATGTAAACACTTGTAGACAGTTGAAATCAATTTTTTGGAGAAATTGTAAAAAGTTTTTTTTTTTAAGGATTTTTGACGTTTTAACACTTTTTTGGGTGCATGAGGTGGAGAGCTAGACACCTCAGGAGGAAATGAAGAGAAGAGAGGGCAATGCGAGACTGAGATGTATACTGAAATAGCTGGATAGGGACGCATCGTTTCTTATTTAAAGGCTATTTATAAAATTTTTAGAGAACATTTTCTCTGATGAATACAAGTCCGTCCCTGACTAGTCTCGATTGTCGAAATTACTCTCTCTAGAGTTATCGTTAATGTCACAACCCACGCGGAAAATTACGTGGTTTCTTTGTGGTCATCTAGGGTGGGGCATTATGGGTACAGCGAAATAAATATTTATCAATTTATTTTTGAATTTTTTGAGAGGTGTGAATTTTTCACGACACTTTATTGAAAATATCTTGAAATCTAGAGGAGATAGCGAAATTTTTATAGAGACCTTTTTTATAGAGGAGAGTTAAAGCTATAAAAAAGGTCTTTATGAAAATTTTGTTATCTCCTCTAGATTTCAAGATATTTTAAAAAAACTAAAACGTAAATTTGTTTCGTTTGAAAAAAGTTGAGAAATTTTTTATTTATTTATTTCTCAAGAGGCAGGTGACGGAAGTGGAAAGTGATCCATTTTGGTAAAAGTGAAACGAGACATAAATCCATGTTTTTTGGGTCCCTGGAGCGTTGAGATGACAAAAATAGAAGTGTCCGCGTATTTCAGAGATTTTCAAAGTTGAAATGGAAAATATTAATTCAAAGAAAATTAGAGACGCAAATTTTTTTTTCCCTCATCGTTTGACGCTCTCACGTGTGCATAAGGACTCTGGTTTATTGACTCGGTCAATTGAGTGCATCACGGGCAATAAACTCGAGACAGAGGCATGTCTTTAACACGTGTTCATCAAAACTAAGAAATCTTATTTTTAATTTTTTTCATGTTCTTGTAGATTTTCTCGGAATCTAGAGGAGATGGAGAAATTTGTGTTGAGACCTTTTTTCTAGGGCTAAATTAGAGCTACAAAAAAGGTCCTTATGAAAATCTCGATATTTCTTCTAGATTCAAAGATATTCATCAAAAACTCATCTTGAAATTTCGTCACTTTGTCTGATTCTCAATAACTCTGAAATTCGAACAGTTTTTTCGGAATATCTTCCAAACTAGAGAAGATAGCGGAATTTCCAAGATGACCTTTTTTGTAGATCTGTTTCTGCTCTACAAAAAAGATCTCCATGAAAATTTCCCTATCTCCCTTAAATCCAGAGATATTCATCAAAAACTGAACTTGAATCATCTCCCATTTTCTCTCGACGTCATTTTTCCAAATAAAAACATGTCCATCAACCCCCAAAATCCTACAAACAGTTTGGGAAAAGATATTTGTCCTTTAACTTCACAGAATTGACGAGAAAAAGAAATGAAAAATTGTAAAAAAAAGGTCTTAAAAAAAATCCAACTCCACTTGGAGCTCATCAGACGCATATTGCTGCGTTGTTTGCCAATTCCTTGGGGATTCTAAAGTTAGCACAGTCAGCGCGGAGCCGAGCCAAAGAGCTGAACAGAAAGAGTGAAAGGAAAATAAAAGTAATCCCCAACGAAAAAAGATAAGAGAGAGAGAGAGCCCTCGAGGAAAAAATAAATTAACAAATTTCAATGTTTATCTATCGAGGTCAGCACTGATGGATGCCTATAAATATTACCAGATGGCCCTTCCATTACTCCCAAATGTTCCCTCCACTTAAAAATATCCATAATCAATTTTAAATCAATCTCATTGAATTTAATTCCCCCGAAATCAATTAAAATTTCAGGAAAAACATAAAACTCAGTAAATTGAATTCAATATTTTTTTATTTATCTCAGAAACTAGAGGGTCTAGGAAACAATATTAGAAGACCTTTTTTATAGAGAATTAAATTTCCTACAAAAGATGTCTCTTGACATTTTCCTTCAAACCATCAAATTCTCGAGATAATCGAGATATTAAAATCAATTCTGTTAAATTTCACCACTTGAAAACCTAAATACTCACCCACAAACCTAAAATTACCCAAAACATCTTCTCCAAAATGCCCTATAAAAATCCACTCAACCGCACGTGTCCAACAGCTGCTAAAACTGTAATAATTCCTCCAATAATAAACTCTCAAGTATCAAAAAATGCCCTCAACTCATAAAAAAAGTTTCAAATTTCTTCATTTTCAATCAAAAATCTCTCAATCAATGAAAAAAAAAACATCTAAAAATATTAAACATCTATAACTTTATTCAACAACTCCAATGAATCATCATTTGAATAAATTTCTAATAATAATCAACTAGAAAAAAAAAATTGCGATTTATTAAATTCGACTTCCACAACTCATTAATTCAAAAATACAGTCTTATGCGTATTCCATTTATTAAAAAACACTTTAATCCTTCTTGAGAATATTCATAAGATGTAGATTGACGTATTGGTAGTGTGGAATGAAATAATTGTTTATTAATTAATTAATTAAAAATATTAATAACATTAGTAAAGTGATAAAACCTCAAAATTTCATTTTGTTTTTCATTAAAACTCTAATAATCTCGTTAACTATTGATTTTAGAAGAAAATGTTAAAAGACATATTATCTTTAAAATTTGATTCTCTACAAAAAAGGTCTCTTGACATTTTTCCCTGAGATCACTCATTCTCGAGATAAACAATTAATTATAAATAGGATTTATCACTTTTTTAATGAAATTACTTTAAAATCTGTAAACAATGGACTAAAAACATGTTTTTAGTGTTTGTTTGTGATATTCAGTGTACAATGAGGTTCTAAAAAATATTGAGAAGCTGAGGACAATCGATGGGACATAAAAAATTGTCATTTTCCATCAAATTTGTCCTAATTTCCTTCCAATCACAGCAAGTAGTTTATTTGACTCTAGGGACATGTTTGAGACCCTTGTTGGGGGGGGTATATCAGTCCGTGGCATTGGGATTTGTGTATGAGAATCCTCGAAAAACACCCTGGTCCATTGATGTTAGAATTTGTTCAGGTACTGGTGTTAATCGTGGCTTTTCAGCTGTAAAAGCTGTATCGAAGTAACGAGTGTCGAGGGTGTGATCAAGGGCTGGTTTGAACGGGGGTTCTAGCAATCTTCTCTCTAGTCTGTCCCAGGAAAGGGACTGGAACAAAAAAATGATGATTTTTTTGAAAACGAAAAAAGTCAACTTTTATTTAAAAAATCGTTTTTAGACGATATCTCTAGATTTAGCGGAAATAGCGAAATTTTTATAAGAACCTTTTTTATAGAGAAAATCTAGAGCTGTAAAAAAGGTCTCCATGAAAATGCCGTTATCTCCCTCCAATTCCGAGATATTCTACGAAAATTGAATCTAATTGAAGACAAGTAGATTCAGTCGGCACAAGGGCAGACAACCAATTTCTCAACAGTGGATAAAGTCGCACTCGTGTTGGACGCAATCAGAAAATTAATTGAACTTACGTGGAAAAAAGCATGGGCCTGAATATCGTGACCCATGGGCCTCTTTCCAGCATCTTTTTCCAGAAGTGAAACAAGAATATCCATGGCTTCTTGACTGAGATATCTAGGGATAAATGGTCTTTCGTTACAAATACTCCAGAAAAGTTCGTCCTCGTCACAACCAGAAAATGGAGATTGTCCTGTCAACATTTCATACAAGAGAACACCGAATGACCACCAATCAACTGCTTGATTATATTTAAGCCCTTTAATGATCTGAAAACATCGAATGATTAATTTTAGAAAATATTTTGGGATTAAACAACGAATATCTTTAGAACGAAGAGATTTAAAAAAAAATGTTAAAAGACCTTTTTTGTAGATAATTAAATTCTCTACAAAAACGGTCTTTTGACATTTTACTCTAAATCCTCTAGTTATCAAGATATCTACAAAAATATTTTCATAAAATTCTGAAAAAATATGAATTTTTACCTCTGGAGCCATATAATCAGGAGTACCACAAAAAGTGTCAGCAGTTCTGTCCAAAAAAATTTGTAATTTGCACATTCCAAAATCAGCAATTCTTATATGACCCTCAAAATCAAGTAGAACATTGTCCAATTTAAGATCCCTGTAGACAATTCCTTTTTTATGGAGAAAATTAAGTCCAGACCATATTTCTCCAGCGTAAAATCTTGCTCTGAATTCGGGAAAACGTCCAGATTTCTGTATATGAAACATTAAATCACCACCATTGAGGTATTCCATGACGAAGAAGAGGTGTGAGTCTGTTTGAAAGGTGCAGAAGAGATGACAGAGATAAGGATGTCTAGTGGCAAGTGTCAATACTTTTCGCTCTATCAATGTACATTCTACGTCATCATCCTCCAGGACAACATCTTTCTTTAGGCATTTAACTGCATAAACACAATCTGTTCCACGAAGCTCAGCTAGAAGAACTTTTCCAAAACTTCCCTTTCCCAGTACCTGAAATGATTCGATAATTAATTATTTTTGTTCAGAGTTTTTGGGCCATATCTTGAAAACCAGTGATTTTAGAGAAAAATATCAAAAGACATTTTTTATAGATAATTCAATTTTCTACAAAAAATATCTTTTGACATTTTCCTCTAAAACCAGTGATTCATGAGATAATTCAATATTTATAAAAATCAGATAAATTAATTTTATTAATCAAAATGAAAATTCGTCATTTATGTTAATTATCGATTTATCTCATTAATAAGTGGTTTTAGACGAAAATATCAGAAGACCTTTTTTGTAGAGAATTAAATTTTAAACAAAAAATGTCTCTTGACTTTTCCCCCCAAAATCCCTCATTACCCAGATAATTCACCAAAAATCGTGGGAGAAAAAAAAACTTACTTTGAGAAAATGAAAATCTTCGACAGTATATTTTTTAAATCTCGGTAAATTCGTTGCTGGTGGTGTAATCCTTCCACTTCCATGTACATGATCTGAACTATCAGAATTTCTCTGGTTATCAGATGATTGTGAAGGTGCTAAATAACAAATAAAAATAATTGAAATTAAGAAAAATGAAAAAAAATTGATCAATTGAGGATATTCATCAAGTATTAAATATAGTATTTAGGAAGTAATTTTCCCTGGTCATGGTTGTGATTTTTCCCTCTGATGACCCTGATTTTAATTGTCTCAGTGAAAATGTTTGGCTACTTAGTGGCTTGATACCTGCCCAGATGTACTTTTGGCTAGAGTAGAATTATTCGAAAATAGACAGCCAGTACGATGACTGTATCAAATGCATCTTGTGGGGTACACGTGCAAGGACGCCATTATCGTAAATGTTTGAACGATTTAATTATTTTCACATTCTTTCTCATTCTCTCGAGTTATCACATCATTAAATACAGAATTATCTCGTTAATGAAGGATTTTATAGGAAAAGTGTTAATGACATTTTTTATTGGAAATTTAATTCTCTACAAAAAAGGTTTTATAATTTTTTTCTCTAGAACCACTAATTTCGGAGATAAATTGATAATTATGAAAAAAATGGTTCCTTCAGAATTTTTCTTAAATTCGAATTATCTCGATCTTAGAAAAAAATGTCAAGGGACCTTTTTTGTTGGAATATTTCAAGTCTGTGGGATGATTTATGATTCTAGTGGGAGTGAATGATTGGGAACAGGTGGTTACACGGGCATTATGTGTAGGAAGTTATGCGTTAGACTGAGCATTGCTCAAGTATTTAGTCAGGGTCATGGAGACGAGGCGAATTGCGAGGGTTGAATGACTAGTCTCCAAGGATTTAGCGAGGGAGGATATCCGGGGTGAAATAATCTATTTTTCAAATATTTTGATACCTTTTTTTATGGAATTCTACGAGTAGAATAAAATAAAGTTAAAATTTTAGTTTCATTTTTTGTGGATATCTTGGAAAATAATGGAGATAATGAAATTTGCATAAGGACCTTTTTTATAGCTCAGGATTTTCTCTACAAAAAAGGTCCTTATGAAAATTTCGCTATTCCCATTGAATTCAGAGATTCTTTCCAAAAACTGATATTGACCAGTGAACCAGGAAATAACTGGATAATTGCAGTCTCACAGTCCCTAAAAATACCCTCACGGAAGAGACTCATTTCGTACTGACGACCTAATGCCGACACTCACATAGTGAAAATGTACCAAATTAGTTCATCACGGAATTCCAAAAATTTTTCAATCAGGAATTTCAATAAAAATCACAAAAAATGAAAAATTCAAATTAATCGTCTCAAATTATCTTGAAAACTATTGATTTTAGAAGAAAATATCAAAAGACCTTTTTTGTAGAAAATTTCATCAGCTACAAAAAAGGTTCTCTCCTTGTTTCTTATAGAATCCCGCGTTTCTGAGATAATTACAATTTAAAAAAAAAAAAATCTCAAAAATAAAATTTTAAATCCACAAAATGAGAAATTAAAATTCATTGCCAAGGATATTATTGTTGCATGATGCATCATCTTTTGGAAAATACGTATTTGGGCTTTAGAATTTTGGCAGAGTCTAGATACTTTTGTGACAAGGAACATTTTTCTAAAATTAAACTAATACGTATCATCTCTATTTTGTTGTTCCAATTAAAATAGAAAATCTATTGAAAAAGGGGAAATTCCAAAAAAAAGTCTTCTAATTTGTCAATATTTAATTATTTATTTATTTTTCATACCCATGAGTCTCCTCGTCACGATAATTCACAAAAAATATTTTCACAACACAGAAAAATGGAAAAAAAATAATTTTTTAATAAGAAAAAAATTTTTTTTCTAGGACTCAATTGACTGAGAACAGTCTTCCTCGATGGTCACCACCGAAAAGCCCCTAAAAACATCTGAAATTTTGATAGTATAAACTGTCGTTGTGACGTCACAACAAAAATAGAGAGAATATCACGAGACTAGCTTTTTACCAACGGAGACAGAGGGATTTTTCCCGAGGATATTAAGTGAAAATAGCTTCTTGGCAGATGAATTATTTGACTATTAACGTTAAAATTCAGTACCAAGACTGCGTTTATGTACCCGAACAGACGCGAGACGGATTATTATGCTTTAACCCATCCGGATCTCTCCAAAAATTCGTTGATTTCACGTTTTTCGAGAGAATTTAATTTTCAAGTTGATTAAATATTGAATTATCTCGATAATTAATGGACTTATGAAAAAATGTCTTGGGACATTTTTTGTTAGAAATTTGGTCAGCTACAGAAAAGTTCTTCTGACATTTTCTGAAAAAATGGCTCGTTTTCCCAATGAATTTTATTAATAAATTGGGAAAAATGTTCTTTGTCATTCTCTTACCTCGTTTCAATGCCTGCAGGGCTTCAGCCACTAGTTTCTGGTTGAGTCCACACAAATTTCCGGTTAATTTTTCACATTTCTTGTGACAGGCCATGTCGCAATCTACTCGAAATAATTTTTCCAAGAGAATGAAGAAGAAATTGATTCGTCTTTTTACGTATTTTTTAAATAGGTGATTATCTCGATAATGAGTGATTCTAGAGGAAAATATCAAGAGACATTTTTTGTTAGAAATTTAATTTTTTACAAAAAAGGTCTTTTGACATTTTCTCCTAAAATCACTCGATTCCGAGATAAATTAAAAATTAAAAAAATCTACAATTTCACAATCGAATAACAAAACCTATTTTTTAAATTGATTGATCGATTTCTCTGGCCCATATTGATGACCTCAATTATGTTAATTATTCATTAGTAATTGGGGAGGGGAAGACATGAGTAATGACGGTTAATTAAGGTTTATCATGCAAAACATCAAAATAAATAATTTTTTTTTTCTTAGAAAATCAAAAAAAGAATTCATTATCAAATATAAAAATTATATCGACACGTCGTGAAAAAAATTAAAAATAAAATCATTCAATGTGCGCAAATCGATTGATCCGCCGCAACACCAAGCAATCTTGGCCAAGTTTCAATTTTCTGTCGTCATTTAAATGCAATATTTCATCGTTCAATCCGTCGTATACTCTCGTAGACACGACAAACATTTGAAATACAGAATACAGATTTCCCCAACATCTAAACAGTTGAAGAGAGTTGAGGCACAATTTATACAATTTATGTCTCGTCAAGTAGTTGGAGAAATGTTTGAAGAATATTTCTGTGACAAGTGGAGATGAATCAAAAAATTGTACAGATTATTTCATGAATATCTCCGTAACCAATAAGTTTAGAGAAAAAAGTCAAAAGACATTTTTTGTAACCCATGAAATTCTCTAGAAAAAATGTCTCCATGTGTTTTCCTCTAAACTCAATCCTTCAAAAGGGAACTTAAACCTAAGAAAATATAAAAAAATCTTTACTGGATAATCTCGGAGAACCATCGAATCCAGAGTCATTGCTCCTGGTAGAAGATATCCTCTTTTGTCCCGCTTCATCCTCGACTTCCGTAGAATTACTCCTCGAACTATTATCCTGACTGCTCCTTGTGCTTCCAGTGCTGTCACTACTAGCTGATGGTGTTCTAACCGGATATTTCTCCTTCTTGACTTTCACCCTTTTGACCTTGGAAAGATCCCTAGGAGTTGCCGTCAGCAAGGAAGAAGGCGTTGTATAAAACATTTTATTAAGATCGACCGGACGTTTTGCAACTTTCGGAGGACTCATTTTAATATTTTTCTTCTGATTATTTTTCAATATTTCAGCTGAACTCAACATTTTTTCTGGTACTCGTCTTATAAAAGTGTCCTCACTGCCAGACTTTTTCCGTCTGCTGAGCTTTTTCTTCAATACTTTGGGCGTTGTGACCTCATTTACCGTTTCCGTTGCACTGGAGGGGACATTTTTGACATCCAGAGCCGTGAGATCTGTTGTTTTATTCCATTTTGATAGTGTTACAGTTGTGCTCTCATTTGTTGGGGTCATTGGACTGTCGTCTTCGTCATCTTCTTCCAAAATATCGAGATTTTGTTGTTGTATTTCAGGTACTTCAGAAGCTTTTGGTGCTCCATGTACTTCGGAAGTTTTTAGTACTTCAGGTACTTCGGAAGTTTTTAGTACTTCATCTACTTCAGAAGCTCTTGGCACTTCAAGTACTTTGGAAGTTTCCAGTACTTCGGATACTTCATAAGCTTCCAGTACTTCAGGTACTTCAGAAGTTTCTGGTACTTCAGGTACTTCGTAATCTTTTGTCACTTCAGGTACTCCCTGACTATCAACAACCAAAGAAGCTTCTACTAATGAAGTTGAAGGATCTGAAACTTCTCTAGAAACTTGATCAATAATTTTATCCTCATTATTCTCTTTAGAAACTTGCAGAACTACTGGTTCACTCCCTTCATCTTCAGTTGTTGTTGCAAGAACATTTGTTGATGCAGCTTCAACAATATCTGCTACTCCAACCAATGAATCATTTCCAGGTACTTCAGATTGTATTTCACTCACTCCGGATAATAATACCGTCATTCCAGTTGTTACAGACGTTTCACAATTTCTTTCGCTCGAGTTCTCTGAACTCAACGAGTTTTCAAAAATAGCTTCCGGGAGTTTTACATTCTCTTTTTGAATTTCTTCTTTCTCGGTTTCGGTATTCAGTTTCACTTTGTTTATTACTTCATTGAGTGATTGCAGATTTAATGACGGTTCTATTTTTGGAGTATCTGATCTTTGAATTTCAGACCAAAAGTCAATCTCTTGCTCGGATTTTTCATCTTCTTTGACTGGTGCCAAGAGTTTTGGCTCTGGTCTAGATAGAGGAAAGGATTTTAAGGATTTGAAGGGTTCTCGGAAGGATTTTTCCTGGGATGTCAATCGGCTAAGAATTCGGTCTTTCGAGAGATTGGATGGATTGTCTAAGGGAAGGGGAAGGGATTTTGAAGTTGTCAGTTTTTTCTTCAATTTTTTAACTGGTTTTTTAGGCTTGATTTTTTCGACTTCCGATGATTCAGAAATCTTTGATTTTACCTCTTCATCGCACTCAAAAGATGAACCCTTGGAGTTCTGCAGAATTTTCTTTTTCATTTTTCTCACTTGAACATCGACAGCTAGATCCACTGATCCTATTCCACTGTCTGCCGAGAGGAATTTTGATTTTGATGATATTTTGGATTTTGCTTTAGGTTTCGGAGGATCTGGAGACATCGAAGGGAGGGTAACACTTTCTGTTGATGAGTATTTATATTTACTAATTAGGCGTTTTGGTTTTTCTGGTAATTCTTTAATATTTGAAGTTTCCAATTTTCTATCTAAAACTTTTTCAGGCATTTCGGCTTCAGCCTGAAGCGACAAAGTTTCTGATTGATCCAGAATTTCATCTGATCCAGATTCAACCAAATTATTCCTTTCACTCAACGATTTTTTAATGTTCTTTTCACCAATTCCGTCCACCAATTCCGCCTCTCTATCATCCAGAATCTCATCTCCCTGTTGATCCCCTATTTTGGAATCTTTCCCTTGAATCTTCCCCTCACCACAAATCCCCTCAATCCCCATATCTTCACCAACATCTCTTAAATCACGAATTAAAACCTGTTCAACATTACCCACTGCACTCTCATTTATCACAATCCCTTCAGATCCTCCCAAATCTTCTGATACTCCAAAACTTACAGGATCCACATGTTCACCAACTCCACCAGTCCCATCATTCCCATCACGTCCAAAATCTTGATCACCCCCTGGACAAACAACTCCCAATAAATCTTCTGATCCTCTCATTAACTTGTTCTCTCCTACAATGACTTGACCCTTCTCATCACTCGATTCTTCAATAATACCTACCACTACATCATCAGTAACCCCAGTCATAACGACCTCTGTGCCCCCCTCAGATCTATCTTTAGACCGGATATTGGCAGGTTTTGATAGACTCTCTTTCTTAACATGATCTGTTTTGACTATCGATGATGTATGATTGGTCAACACATCATTACCCCTCTCCGATGACTTGGCAATTTGTTGCTTGAGGGTCAAGTACACACTGTTACGTGAATTATCGTTGATGTATGGCTTCTTAATAGGCAAAACAATCACTTCCTCGTCATCTTTAATCCTGTTTGAAGGTGGAGGAAGTCGAATGCTTTCCCGAAACTCCTCAATCTTTCGTTTGTCTTTTAGTAAGATTGTGGAAAAATCACCGACACTGTTGCACGCTTCAACCTTGAACACCTTTCCTGACTCTTTAGCATCATCAGTTTGACTCGATGATGATGGAGGTGTTGATAAGGGTGGTGATGGTTTATCACTTGTTTTTCTCTTCTTCTTAATCTTCTTTGGAATCTTCAATTTTGTGTCTTCGGATTTGTCGGTCTCTGATTCAGATTTACTGACACCCGATCGTAATTGACTCTTTTGAACAAGTGTACCTCTTCGTACTTCAACTTCAATCTCAGCTTGCTCTTCAGCTACCAAGTTATCTAGGACTTCGGCTTGGACTTGAGCAATTGCGAGCTCTCGTTCTAGCTGATCTGGATCCATCTGTATGTCAGCTGATGATCGGCGTCTTGTCATTCTTCTGGTGAGTCTTCCTTGAGGGGCTTCTGAGGGGTCTTCCAGGGGTTCGGAGGCCAGATGAAGGCTTTGGTGAGATTTTTTAGCATCCAACGAGGTTTTTTTGTCTTTTATATAGAATTTCTCACGGAGGAGCTCGCCGACGGTCTTCTCGTGACGCTCATTGTGCTCTCGGAGGTTGGGATTGTCCTTCAGGGCTTGCGAACGGATTCTGATGGTCGGGCGATCTCGTCGGAGACGATTTCCAGGACGTGAATGGTCTGTGTGAAGGGTGCGGGGTGATGAGACGTCAATGTCCGCTGTGTCGATGATTCTTTTGGGACGGGAGGGGATGACTGGGGCATAGCGACGGTAACCACTGAGGGGGGACTCGGAGATTGTTGACAGGTGGGGGGCAAAACGGAGGGGTGTGTAGACCCTGGAAAATATTTTTTTTATTATTATATAAATTTCTTAGAAAATGGAGTAAATTGATTTCAGGAGGTATATCAGTTTTTGGGGAATATCTTGAGGCCTATGGGAAATAGCGAAATTTTCGTAGAGATGGTTTTTGTAGACCAATGTTAGATCTACAAAAAAGGTATTTAAACATTTCTTCCTAGAATCACTCATTCTCGAGTTTTGATTGAGTAAACGCAAATGAATTATTTTTCAAGTTTCTCTGAATTACGTAATTTACCACATTTTTGATACGTCACATTGTGATTATTTTTAAGCGTAAATAAACACGTTAGAAGACATGACGATACACATTCGTCTTCGTTGAACATTATTTATGACAGTGGGACCTTGAACGACTTTCTTTGAAAAACTGTTTAACTATATCAATAATTTTTGCATATTTACACGCGCTTTACTATTATCGAGAAGATTAATTTAATTAAATATCGATAATTAGTTGATTTTTAAGAAAAATTCTCAAGACATTTTTTGTTTAAAATTTTCTCAGCTACAAAAAATGTTATCTGATGTTTTCTTCTAAAATCAATTATTATCGAGATAATTCGATATTTATCGAGATGTAATAAAATCAAATGTTCTGTACTCTTGAGCATGTATATGTGGTTCCCACGTGGGTGTTGAATTGGGGCGATTATAATTGTTGATCTCATTGGCATCTACCCAATTATTATTGAACAAGACGAATTGGGTTAATTTCATTAGTTTATGATGATGGAAATTTATTCTGCAATCGTATGAATTTATTTCTCAAGTGTTAAAATTTTTTTTATGTCTATGGGACTAATTGGGGTCGAGTCTGGTCATGATTTAGGAGGGAGGGAGGGGGGTCTAGCCAGGTGATAGACGAATTTAAATTGATTTACATTCAAAGGTGGAGTGGAGACAATTTAAAAAATTCGTCAGCTGTTGCAATTGGTGATTGGAATGGTATCAAAGATGCAGTCGATCTCGAATCTATCCACTTGGCTAAATACCAAATAACGAGTTTATCGTGGGTTTGAAAAAAAAAAAAAACCTAGGGATTAATTGATTAACAGGTACAGTGTATGGAATCATCAAAGTTTGTCTTCAGCAGTTGTTAAATATCGAATTATCTCGATAAAAATTGATTCCAGGAGAAAATGTCAAGAGACATTTTTTGTTAGAAATTTTATCAGTTAAAAAAAAGGTCTCTGCAAAAAATTTGATATCTCCCTCCAATTTCGAGATATTTTCAAAAAATTCTTAAAATTGACTTTCATCGAAAGATAAAAATCTCACTAAAAATCAAATTAACTCGAAAACAATTGATTTAACAAAAAAATATCAAGAGACATTTTTGGTAGAGAATTTTCTCACCTACAAAAAAGTTCCTCTGATGTTTTCCCCTAAAACCACTGATTCCCCACGATAAACCCAAAAAAAAATATATATTTTTTCAACAATTAAACAATAAATAAAAATAATAAATTAAAAATCTCACCTTCCGGTGCCTGTCATCAGTGAGCTGTGATTTGAAAATGGTCCCCCGTAGTAATAAGACATACCGTCTCCATAATACGACATCCTGATGCCCTTAAACTATGTCTCCAACACTTTTCCACAAAAAAAAAAAGTCGAAAAAACCGTTGTTTTCTCCTTCACTTTCCACAAACTTTAAATTTAACCTAATTGTCACTCATTTATCAAAATAATCAACGTAAACGGATAAATCGAGTGTTAAAAAGACCGTTCTCACGGTTCAGGGAGCCAAGACCGACTGAGTTTTGAGCCAGCGAACTCGCTGGTATAATAATAGAAATTCTAGTGTATGAGATCTTCCCTAGGATAATCTATAGATTTCAATAATACTAGATTTTACAATAATTTTTAACTCCACCAATAGTACAATTTTATTTTTAATTTTTTTGATATTGCTGATGGATTAATTTTAGGGTACATGGACTGGGGTGAACATTTTATTAGAGAGCACAGGGAAGTCAGCCAAAAAATTCTCAGTAGTTATGCGCCAGGAGATGTATTGTGGTAATCATTGGGAGGGGGTGGGGGGTGAGAAATCGATCAGATCAATGTTTTATTACTTAATAATAATAATAATGAGTAGATAAAGTTGATTTGTGAAGTGGTGAAATTTTTTTTTTCTTTCAAAACGGAATATCTAGAAATCTAGAGGAGATTTTGTAGACATCTTTTTTATAGATCTGATTTTTTTTTTTTTTGTATAAATCTAGATTCCGAGATATTTGGAATTAAATCGATTATGAACAATAATTGAAGAATAATTCACTGGATAATTTGAAAACATTTGTTTTTCATGGCTCGAGGATATCTCAAACATGATCATGAACATCTTCAATGATTGTTTACCTTGGCAGTGGAGAAATAAACAAGAAAAATAAATGGAAAGTTTTTAAAAAAAACTCACCATCGCACTTGACACCTTGACGAAAAAAACCGTAGAGCATTGAGCCACAATGATCACAGAATGTTGGTGACATGAATGTGTGCTGTCTAAACCTATGGGGGACATCCACCTTGAATCGTTCCCTCAAGTACTGAATACAATAAACTCAATGAATATAGTAAATCGTTAATTAATTAATTTAATGTGGAACTTAAGCTTTTTTTAATTTTCCTCTTCTTCTAAACATCGAAATATCTCGATAATGAGTGGGTATAGAGAAAAATGTATAGAGACATTTTTTGTTGGAAATTTTATAAGCTACAAAAAAGGTCTTTACAAAAATTCCGATATCTCCCTCCAATTTTGAGATATTTACCAAAAACTGAAGAGGTAAAATTGACTTTTGGTAGATCGTTAAAATTCGATTTTTTACGTTTTGTTAATTATCAAATTATGTTGATAACGAGTGATTTTAGGGGGAAATGTCAACAGACATTTTTTGTAGGAAATTTTATCAGCTACAAAAAATGTCTTATGACATTTTATCTCAAAATCACTGGTTTCCGAGATAAATAGATAATTGTGAAAAAATGTTAAAACCACTTGGATAATTAATTGAACATGAAATGCTTTATCATGCTTATTACTATGTACAAAATTACAATAGTATTTTCGGACTCTCTTCCACTCTCTGAACACTTGGTCAACAGCTTATCATGACACTTTTTGTGGACTGCAGTCTGACAGGCTGAAACAATAGTGAAAATATTATAATATCAAATATTTTTTTTCTGTCATACGTACATGGAAAAATAGTGATAAACGACCTCGCACCTTGGCACTGATAGCCCTGCTTCCCAAATCCCCTGAAAAATATCGTATAATATCATTAATTAACATCAATTATTAATATATCAATTAATAATGCAAGTAAGACTTTTAATTTTAATAGAAAAATAAAATCAATCTCAGTTTTTGATGAATATCTTCGAATCTAGAGAAGATAGCGAAATTTTCAAGAGAAACTTTTTCGTAGGGGAGAAATTTCTCAACAAAAAAGGTCTCTTGAAATTTTACTCTAAAATCACTTGTTTCTAAGATAATCCAATATTTAACAAAATGTAAAATAATGTACCAGAGAAAATCTTTGCAGAATGCGCAGAATGTTGGCTGTCTGAAGAATTTAGCAACTAGTCTGTGTCCTCTTATCACATGTATTTTATTGTGTTTAACAGCACCTCGTCGTTGAGTAATTGGACCACCTGGTGTATGATTTAAGAGTGAAGCTGATGAGGAAGAAGATTGTCCAGTTAAATCACGTCTGGGTACTCTTGTTCTGTATACGTAGGTTCTTTCTGCTGATGCAGGTGGCAAATCCTCTGGATTCAGTGGTGATGGAATTCTTGTTCTATTGAAAATCCAATTGCAGTAATTAATCAATTAATTAATTGTCCAAAGACGAAGATAATTACTTCCGTAGAAAAATATTAAGAAATTATCAAAATTATTTTGCAAATATCTCTGAAACTAGTGAATTTAGAGAAAAATAACAGAAGACCTTTTTTGTTGGAAATTTTATCAGCTACAAAAAAGGTCCTCTAATAAATTCCTCTAGGACCTTTAGTTTTCGAGATATTCACGAAATAACATGAATCTATTTTATTCCAAAGATTGTAGATTATTCTTTCGAAGTTGTTAAGTCATTTTTGCGAATATCTCCGAAACTAGAGAGTTTAGAGAAAAAAGTCAAAAGAGCTTTTATGTAGCTCACAAAATTCTCCATAAAAAAGATCTTTTGGCATTTTTCTCTAAACTCTTTTTTTCAGAAGATATTCACAAAATCATTTTCATATTTTTTCTCAAATCAATTTAAATAATCCTCACCTGTAGGTATAACCCTCTGGACCTATCCTAGCCTGTGGTAATCTATGATCAAGTGTAGATTTTCGATTACTCCCACTACTATTAGTATTTCTACTATTATTTGCATTTCGACGTTTCGAATGCGAGGACCTTCCACCCGTGAACATCATCTTCTCAAATCCACTGATGAAACCTTTTCTTTATCAATTAAATCCCCTCCTAAATCATCTGTTCATCCATTGAAATAGTCATTGATGTCTTTTCGCCTTGTGGAATTATTTAGATTGATTTGAATATTTTTAAAAAATTGGAAAATGTAAATTTTTCATGAATTCTCTTAAAATCGTCTTCAGAGTCGATTCACACCTCCGGCACTCTCACAAACCAAAATGAGGCGTCTATTAATATTACAAAGTCCTCGTGCCACTAATTTCGCTGTATTTTGATGTACAATGGATCAACAAAGTCTTTTTCAATTAATTAATTCCAAATTTGTTGGAAAATTGCAAAAAGGAAAACACGTTGAATTTTCTTGTTTTTAAATATCAAATTATCTCGAAAACTAGCGATTTTATGGGAAAATGTCAAGAGACCTTTTTTGTAGAGCAGAATGAGAGCTACAAAAAAGGTTTCCACAAAAATTCTGATATCTCCCTCCAATTTTGAGATATTTACCAAAAACTGAAGAGGTAAAATTAACTTTTGGTAAATCGTTAAAATTCTATTTTTTATGTCTTATTAATTATCAAATTATATTGATAACGAGTGATGTTAGGGGAAAATGTCAAGAGACAATTTTTATTGTAAATTTTCTCAGCTATAAAAAAGGTCTTCTGACATTTTCCCCCAGAATCACTCGTTCACGAGATAAATCGACAATTAACAAAAATGGGAATTATACTTCACCATTATTATCACTATTAATTCATCAATCATCCTAATTAATATTCTCCACTCACAGAAGAAAAAAAAAACAACTAGAACTGACGGACCTCAAAATAATAGAGGTCCACGTGTTGAATAAAAAAATCAAATTTCTTCACTGAAAAAATTCCCAAAAATTGAAAATAAAAAAAAAATCTGATTTAGAATTGAAAAATCGATGATTTCTTATTTCTCTCTTCGATGATTCACTCAGGAATTTAATGATATTTTCACGGACACGTCATTCGTCACCATAAGGAGCTCTCCAGCCCCCGAAGAGATTTAAAATCATTGTTATTAATATTTTAAAAAATTATTATTAATTAATTGAGACACTTGACGAGGGATTGAGGGATTGGAATTAATCAAATGAATTAAATGCAAGGGATCAGATGATTTTTGACGCCTAAAAAACGCCGTGGGTTTGCAACTAAATGTTCTCAACGTGTCTATAAATATCGGAGAGCGTTGAATACCACCCGCCATACGTTTATTTTTTATAACAACTGAGGGAATCTTCAGGCAACTGCGCATGATTTTTTCAGTCACTGGCGCAATTTATCATTAATTTATTGTGATGAAAATCCTTTTTTCTACATAAATTATTCAATTAAATGGATAATAATTGAAATAATAGGTAAAATGGGGAAAAAAGGAACGATTTTATTTTTTTGCGTTTTGTATGCGCGATTATTTCGATATTGAGGGGTTTGAGGAGAAAATATCAGAGGACCTTTTTTGTTGGAAATTTAATTAGCTACAAAAAAGGTCTCTTGATATTTTCTGTTGAAATTACTCATTTTCGAGATAATTAATGTTATTAAAAAATGTTCCAGGACAGTCTTTCAACTGGGAAGAAATTAACTGAAAGTTTTTGATAAATATCTTTGAATCTAAGGGAGATGGAGTAATTTTGAAAAGGACCTTTTTTGTAGAGCAGAATGAGAGCTGAAAAAAAGATCCTCTCTAAAGTTAGTCTATCTCGCTTAGATTCGGAGATATTGGTTAAAAATTTAAAAAAGTGAAAATCTCAATTTTTCATGCATCAAAAACACATAAATCCTTATTACTATGATTTCTGTTTATTTACATTCAGAAGACGATTTTTAAATGCATTTATCGTAATAATAATTACGCTAATTGGTACATATTAATCTTTATCTCAATAATATTATCCCTGAATAATAGTAAATCGTAAAGCCCAACTCAAATCAAATTCTCACTTTTCACAAATATCGATTTATCTCAAAAACCATTGATTCTAGAGACAAATGTCAAGATACCTTTTTTGTAGTTTACAAAATTCCCAACAAAAAATTTCTTTTGACATTTTTTCTTAAAATCAATAGTTGTCGAGAAAAATCGATAATTAACAAGACGTCAAAAATCGAATTTTATAATTTCATTATTAAATTCATTTTTTTCACTTCAGAATTGAAAAAAATCTATTTTTCATTCATTAAATTCTTTCCTGTGATGACGAGAAATATTTAAATTGTGAATAGATAAAGCGCCTGATAAGGGTATGACAATAAAAGCAGAAAAATTCCTATGAATGAATTTTTTTTTTATTTAATTCTCTTATTTAATTCAATTAGATCCGTTGGCTCGAACGAGAAATTGAGGGAGAGAAATTAACAAATTTCAATGATAAGAAATGAAAAAAAATGTTCATTACCCGTGAGAGCAGCAATACATAATTAATTATTATGTTCTCTTTAATTTTTTTTAAATCCTCCAAAGATTTTTTTACCTTCATTTTCATTTTATAAATATTTTATCATTTTTCTCTCCTGTTCTGATAATTGTTCAAACTCTTGTGTAAAAGATAATATCAATGGGGAATGATTGGAGGTGAAAAAACATAAATTGTCAGATGATAAACTCAAAAATCATTGAAAAATCGATCAATTCAAAAGTAATTATTTTTTTCAATTATTAAAAATGTAATTATCTCGTAAACTAATGATTTTACGAAAAAATATCAAAAGACATTTTTTGTAGATTATCAAATTCTCCACAAAAAAAGTCTCTTGTCATTTTCACCTAAAATCACTCCTATCCGAGATGAATAAAAAATTAAAAAACCCTAAAATCGACATTTTACGTTTTTCCAATTCTACGACTGAAAAAAATCCTCAAAAAAAAAAGAAAAAAAAAACGCATTCACTTCAAGTTATCCGCCAACATCATCAGTCAATAATGTTCACCATAGATTCACCACGCGATTATCATGACGTTTTTAATCACTCATTTAACAAATAAAAAGTATAAATTGTCAGTGTTAAGTTGCAAGTTTTTTCGGCTGTCGTTCCTTGGCACGTTTGAGCCGTTGAATAAGAAGATTATGTAGTTGATCAACTTCTTTAGGTGCTGCTTGTACAATAAAAATTCTAATATCACCATGAACATCCATGGCTGTTAGTCTGAGTGATTTTGGTCCAGCAAGTTCAGCTGTCATTCCAGGCCATATTTTAGTATTTAATATTAATCGTTGTGTGCCAGTTGCACGTCCAACTAATCGTGACTCGTCATCACGGTCATTTAAACGAAGTGTACCCCTTCCTCGCTCTTGCCAACCACTTGTTGCCTGAATAAAACATTAAATAAAATGATAATTGGATGAATAAAGTGATTTTTAAAAAATTAATCTGTGTTCATTCTTTACTATAGGATTATCCCGAGAATTAGAGGATTTAAACAAAAATGTCAAGAGACATTTTTTATTGGAAATTTTATAAACTATAAAAAAGGTCTTTTGACATTTACCTCTAAACCCACTCCACCCCCCCAAAATCTCGAAAAAACAAAATCTCTCACCTTGTCAAAAGCAAAAAGTTTGCAATTAATCTGTAGTACATTAGTCTCCCCCTCCTCTCCAGTCAGTGGTGTAACCTGACTGTACTTTCTCTTATTAGCACGATTAGCCTCTTCAATCTCCTGTGCAGCTTGTGTTAGTGTCAATCCAGATCTACTAGTGCTCCGACAGACAGCAGCAGCACTAGAGAATAGCATATCTGATGCACCATTTTCATTACTTTTCTCTTCTTTCTCCTCATTTTCATCGTTATCATGATCATTTATAACTCTCTCTTTAAGATTCTGTCCAAAGACAAAAGTTGAGGTTGAAGAATTAGCTGTCACTGTATTATTTACACTGTTCTCGTGAGGATCTTTTGAACTTCCTAGAGGCAAGAATTTTGGTCCTTCTTCCGCCTTTTTTGGGTCATTATTTGTCTCTGATGTTTCTTGGAGACTTTTTTTAACCTCTTCACCATTTCCATCGAATAATTCACTGTCTGAGACCTTTTTTAACAGTTCTTTTGGGTCATTTTGAGGTCTTGAAGGGGTTTTTGAAGTGCTGGGGGAATTTGTTGCTAGTGGTGTCAGTTGGGAAGGTCGAAGGAGACTCGAGGGCTTTAGAACACCGAAGGCCGTTGATTTGCTGAATTCACTTATGCCGAAGGAATTACCAAACTTTGAGGCTGTTAAAACTGGACCTTTAACATGAATTTTGAGGGTTTAATGGGGTTTGAAGGGTCAAAATTCAATGGAAGAGCAAAAAGAAAAGAAATGGGTTTTTGAAGTTGGATAAATGTCTAATTATCTGGGGAATGAGTGTATTTAGGGGAAAATGTCAAGAGACATTTTTTGTAGCTGACAAAATTTCTCACAAAAAATCTCTCTTGACATTTTCTCCTAAAATTACTCATTCCCTTGATAAATTGAAATCCTCTAAAATATCAAATTTCACTCTTTTTTTTTCTCAAAACAAATCCCTCAATAATCCCAATAAATCAATAAATTATTGAAATAACTCACTGTGAATTTTGAGGGCGGAGTTGGAGGAGGATGAGGATGGCGTCTGAGAGCTGTCTTCCCCTGATTGTCCCTCAGCTTCGTCTAAAAAAAATTATTGAGGTTAGAAAATTTTTGAAGTTGCTCCAAAAATCCCAAATAATTCACTTCAACACCCAAAAAATGGATCAAAATAATAAAAAAAATTGTTTAAATAAATTTAGATTATTAAATAAATAAACAAACCATTTGCTGAATTTTCACTGGCCTCTTCAGGTGCATCAAACTTCATGATAATCGGTGGTCTGGGCCCATTAGACTCCTCCGTGCTCTCTAATAAACAAACAATTTCACTTTATTTTTCACATAAAAAACTCTCAAATTGATTATTTGAAATTTTAAAAAATTAGAAATAATTTTTATTTCACAAGAAAAATAGAATAACCGTCGCACATAGAACAGAATAGGGCAGGTACATGTAAAATAAATTGAATCAAGTGTTGGATATTGTTATTAATTATTGCAGATGATGGAGAATAGATTAATAATGTTTATTGAACACTTTAAATGAATAATTGATATTTATTCAATTTGTTATGAGACAATAATTTATTGAGAGTATCACAAAACGCACCCGTACAGTCCGCCATTTTTTTTACGTGCCTGAATGAATGAGAGAGGGATATGTAGAGGGGATACAGCATGATTATTAAATGAATTGGGGATTTTTTTGGGCCACAGATGGTGCTAGAACATTTTTCTAAAGAGAATGATTGATTTTATTTGGAGTTTTCTCGAAAACTAGAGGAGATAGAGAAATTTTTGTAAGGACCTTTTTTGTATGAAAAAATATGAGCTACAAAAAAGGTCTTATGGAAAAAATTGATATCTCTAATGGATTAGGAGATATTATTGAAAAATAAATTCCTAAATTTTGAAAAATTTGAGAATACGTCATTTTATCAGTTTTTTGTGAATATCTACAAATATAAGAGAGATAAAACATTTTTCATAAGGACCTTTTTTGTAGAGCCCATTTTTCTCTACAAAAAAGGTCCCTACCAAAATTCCTCTATCTCCTCTAGATTTCTAGATATTTCCAAAAAATGTGAAAAAAATTCCATTGGACAGGTTATTCAAAATTCCACCAATCCCAGTACTTCTCCCGCTCTTTTCCAGACCCTTCAAAATGGCTGACAATACGTTTGAAATTTTTAGCGTTACCGAACGGTCAACGATTTCGTAGCAGGTGCATACCATCCCGCCTATTCATCAAAAATTTAATCCCTCAGATTCTTAATTAATCAGTGCAAATATTGGTGTTTAATCAGGATAATAATTTTTCTTCAGTGGATCATATTTTCAGTGAGATCCCAAAAATGGAGAATTTTATGAAAGTCGAGAAAATTGGAGAGGGTGAGTCGTAAAAAATGTCCTTTATTTAACCCAAAAAAAACGTGCATTTTCCCTAAATTTCTCATTTTTCTCCATAAATTCATTCATCTAGTCAATAAAATTGTCATAAAATTTATTAAAAAATGTATTAAAATGGATAAAAAATATTTGTGATAAAATGAAATAATTAATTTTTTGAAATAAAATAAAATTTGACGTTTTGTTTATGTTCAGGGACTTATGGCGTCGTTTACAAGGGAAAACACAAGAAAACTGGTGAAATTGTTGCTATGAAAAAAATACGTCTTGAGAGTGATGATGAGGGTATTCCATCGACAGCTATTCGTGAAATATCTCTGTTGAAAGAATTGAAACATCCGAATATTGTTGGATTGATTGATGTATTAATGGAGGAGTCTAGATTGTATCTTATTTTTGAGTATTTAACCATGGATCTTAAGAAGTATATGGACACATTGGGAAGTGGTAAATTGATGCCAGCTGAGACTGTTAAGTCTTATTTGTATCAGGTGAGTAATTTTTAACAAAATTAATTTATGATTTTTAGAGATATCTTGGAAATTATGACAGATAGAGGAATTTATCAAGAGACCTTTTTTATAGATAAAATTGAGAACTACAAAAAAGGTCCTTACAAAAAATCCACTATCTCCTCTAGGTTCAGAGATATGAATTAAAAACAAAATTACGAAAGAAAAAAAAGGGGATTAAATGATTAATTTTGATTATTTCAGATCACAAGAGCTGTACTATTTTGTCACACAAGAAGAGTTCTCCATCGTGACTTAAAGCCCCAGAATCTTCTGATTGATGAACGTGGAGGTATCAAAGTTGCTGACTTTGGTCTAGGAAGGGCATTTGGTATTCCAGTGAGAGTTTATACACACGAGGTTGTCACCCTCTGGTACAGAGCCCCAGAAATTCTCCTGGGTACAACCAGATATACATGTGCCATCGATGTTTGGAGTATAGGGTGTATATTTGCTGAAATGGCAACTAAAAAACCACTTTTCCAAGGAGACAGTGAAATTGATCAACTCTTCAGAATTTTCCGGTAATCATTTCTCTCAATTATCTCGAAAATGAGTGATTTTAGGTGAAAATGTCAAGAGACTTTTTTTATAGCTGACAAAATTTCCAATAAAAAAGGTCTCTTGACATTTTCATCTAAAATCACTAGTTCTCGAGATATTTTTATTATAACGTAATGACAATCGATTTTAATACTTTTATTATTTTTATTCTAGTGTCTTGAAGACACCAACTGAAGAAAATTGGCCTGGTGTTACACAATTAACTGATTACAAAGCAACATTTCCAAACTGGACAACAAATAATTTAGGAAATCAAGTTAAACCACTGGATGAAAAAGGTCTTGATCTTCTACAAGCAATGCTCATTTATAATCCAGAGAAACGTATTTCAGCACGTTCTGCACTTGAGCATCCTTATTTCGATGATTTAGATCTCAAGAGTCTTCCTCAAACGTGATAAATCAATTGAGGAAGATTATCGTGTGGTCTTGGTTATTCTCCAATTCATGAGAATTCCTCTTTCGTAATTTTCATTATTTTTTATCAATTCCATTTATCGATTTTAAATATGTATTCGTTTATTCCTCAACTTGATTACTCTTAGGTTTTATTATAATTTAACTGAATAGTAATTTCTGTATTTTTTATTTTTATTTTTCATTCCACAAAATTATTTATCTAATCTAGAAAGAGTTTTTCGTGGATATCTTTGAATCTAGAAGAGATGGAAGATTTTTCATGAGGAACTTTTTGTAGCTCTCCTTTTTCTCTACAAAAAAGGTCTTTATGAAAATTTCGCCATCTCCTCTAGATTCAGAGATATTCACCAAAAACTAATTCATCTTCAACTGAAATTGTCAATTTACTACTTTTTTTTGGGAAATTCTTTACGTATTGCTGCGCAATTATCACTGACTCTTCTCCCAAATTTTTTTTCCACTGAAAATCGTCGCATTTATTCTGTATAATACACATTCGTCTCGTTCATTCGTCCATTGAACTTGTAAATATTTTGGATGGGAAATCAGTAAAAATTGTCTTATTATGGATAAAAAAAATTATACGAGTGTTATTTTCTTAACATGGGAATACATTGATCCTTTCTGAAGATGATTAGGACAGGAAAGAGGTAAAATTTTCTCACGATTAAGTGAATTCAGTAAACGTTGTTGATAACGTAATTATCTCGAGGGTGAGTGATTTTAGGGGAAAATGTCAAAAGACATTTTTTGTACCTGAGGAAATTTTCAACAAAAAAAGTCTCTTGACATTTTCTCATCGGATGAACTGTTTCAGAGAGAAATGCGAAATTATAAAGAGACCAATTTCACGTTTTAACATTTTACTACAGGATTATTGCTAAATTGATTAATTATGTAACTCTTGATGTTAATACATTCCGAGAACACTGTCGGGTCATCGGGCTCATTATGCGTCACAGAATTTCCTTGTTATCATTGAGATTTAAGATTGAGATTTAGAATTGTTCTAAACTATTCTCTGAAATAACCACGTGATTATCTCAATATCAATTATCTCGATAATGAGCGACTCTAGAAGAAAATGTCAGAGGACCTTTTTTGGAAGCCCACAAAATTCTCTACAAAAAAGGTCTCTTGAAATTTTTTGTTAAAATCATTAATTACCGAGATAATCAACAAATTTGTTAATGATGATTGAACAAGATGAAAAAGACGAATCTATCAAATTTTTTAGAATATCTCGCAATCTAGAGGAGATAGCGCAATTATCCAAGAGACCTTTTTTGTAGATCTTCTTCCGCTCTACAAAAAAGGTCTTTTCAAAAATTCCTCTATCTCCTCTAGATCTCAAGATATTCCCCAAAAACTGAATCAACGAATTATTCAATTTCTGGTATTTCTTCATTTGTGGCGTATTGGACAAATAATTCATCATCTACACATTAAATATGAGGGAGGGGATGAGAGTGGCACCAGGAGTCTCTGTTATAAAACTCTGAAACACTCAGTGGATGATTATAGTGACGATTTTTCCTCCGTTACGTGCGGACCTTCATAAATGTAAGTCACAAATAAAGCTATTAATTCTCTAATTACTTAAAAAAAAATAATAATAGAGGATATGTACAATTTATTTATAGCTCTAGAAATAGTAAAAGTAGAACAGAATCATAATTATCTATTTTTAAAAAAATATTATGACAAAAAAAATCGATTTTATTGGATTTTCCATTGATTTTTTTAATTTTTTCATGATGAAATATCGATTTGCGAGTCGTTTCCAGTGATTTTTATTAACTCAATGTCTGAGTTTTATGCTCATGGACATGTCGAAGGCGAGAGAATCGAGACAGAACCGGTTAGTTGACCCTGTGAATTTTTATTTTCATTTTATTATTAAATTTCACCAGATGTTTTTACTGAGGACTTTGGCCCTTCTCTTGGGCATTTTGGTGATTGCTGATGCTCATACTTATCACATGGGGTCGTGCCCCGTGGTGGAGCCTCAACCGGGATTCCAAATGAGTCGGGTAATGCCCATAAATATTAATATTAATATTTTTTAGGGAATTTCAAAGATTTCAAGTATTTGTACTGATATTTTTGGAAATATCTCGAGAACTAGAGGGTTTAGAGCAAAATGTCAAAAGACATTTTTTGTAGATTTTTAAATTCTCTGCAAAAAATGTCTTTTGATATTTTCCTCGAAAACTGTTAGTTTCTGAGATATTCACGTTGTATAAATTATCGAAAATTTTTTTTTTCAGTTCCTGGGTAATTGGTACGTCATACAGAAGACATCAACAGCGAGTAAATGTATAAGCTACAATTACACGACCGGAGATGAGCCTGGACAATATAACATTACTCAGGACTCGAATCATCCTGTTCTAGGTAATATAAATGGGTATAAATGGAAAAAATAACGTAAAAAAAAGAATTTCAAGACATAAAAAATTATTAAAAAATGTAAAGATAGACATTATCTGATTTTTTAATGAAAGATAGACCCCTGAACGATGCGTCATGCCCATTTCAATGCATAAGAATTGTATGGGATGATGGTAGATTAAATAAATTAAGTCTAAAGTGGTTTATTGTTACTCGGTTGCACTTGTGTTTCATGTACACATGTTTTTTGCTTTTCATTGCAGGCCTAACACCACTCAAACATGAGTATCATTATACTGGTCAACTCACTGTACCCGAGCCGAGTACACCCGGACGTATGCAAGTTTCTTTTCCGTTGAGTGAGTTCATTTTTTTTTTTATACTGAATTTTTTACGAAAGAATTCAATAGAAATTTGTGAATATCTTGGGAATAAAGGGGTTTAGAGAAATTTATCAAAAGATCTTTTTTGTAGATTTTTAAATTATCTACAAAAAAGGTCTCTTGATAAATTGTCGTAAACCTTTTCACTCCAGAGATATTCACAAAAAATGTCTAAAGCATTGAAAATACATGTGAAAGTATTTGATCCAGACTATTTTGCAAATATCTCCGAATCTATCAACTTTGTCAAAAAATGTCAAAAGACCTTTTTTACAGTTCTCAAGATTCTCTATAAAAAAGGTCTCTTGACATTTTTCGCTAAACCTCTTCCTTCGCAAAATATTCTCAAAAAAACATTCCAAACTCACTTGATGATGAAAATAATCGTAAAATCTTTCATCAGGTGTTGCAGGTACTGCATCTCACGTAGTATTTGCCACTGATTACAAAACATACGCAGGAATATTCACCTGTCAGAAATTGGCCTTTGCACATCGTCAAAGTGCGACAATTCTTTCACGTACGAAAGAACTCGATAAATCGATTATTGATGAAATTCGAGAAAAATTGTCTAGATTTGGTGTTGATCCATATACGTTGAGTATTATACCACAAACTGGTTGTGATACTGGAAATGATCCTGTCAATATTGATATCAATCCTGGAACATTTTCTGCTGAAAATTTTGGTAAATTATTCAAAAAAGCTGGTGAAAAAATTGGAGACGGAGTTGAATGGGTCGCTAATGCTGGTAGCAAAGTTTATCACAAGATAACTGGATCTGAGGAGAAGAAAACAATAACTACGACACCCTCCAGTTATGGAAAAATCGAGACTAATGATGTAGAATGGATTCCATAAAAAAATTTCAAAGAGTGCATCGTAATTCTTGGTTTATCTCCACAACGAGTGATTTTAGAGAAAAATGTTAAAATACATTTTTTGTAGTTGAGAAAATTTCCAATAAAAAATGTATTCTGACTTTTTCCCCTAAAATCACTCGCTATCAATATACTTTGATAATTAAAAAGACGTAAAAAATGGAATTTTAACGATTTATCACGAGTCAATTTTACTTTGTCAGTTTTTGGAAAATATCTCGAAATTGGAGGGGGATATCGAAATTTTTGTGAGGACCTTTTTTGTAGCTCTCATTCTGCTTTGCAAAAAAGGTTCTTATGAAAATTTTCCTATCTCCTTTAGATTCGAAAATAAAACAAAATTTCCATTTCGACTGAAACACGTGGGAATCACCGGATCTTTTATCACTCAAACTTTAATATTATTTCATTTTGTATTATGATTATTGACTTATTTGTGACAAAAATTGTTTTTGTTGATGTAAAATACTCGCATCTGTGACTATTTTTCGAGGAAAACATGTTTTTTTAGGTCTCGACTGATTCTTGATATGAAATGTAATTAATATTATTAATAAAGATTGATTTAATTGATTCATTCCATGTCTCTAACGACCTTTTATATTAAAGAAAGGATTCAATGCCAATGAGTCTTCTTAATTCTTCAGTTTTAGGTAGAAAAAAATTATTTCATTAAAACTTCAATTGAATAAAAAAAAAAATATATCCATTATTTTTCAAATATCTCGAGAATGAGTGACTCTAGGAAAATTTATCAGAAGACCTTTTTTGTAGAGAAAATCAAGAGCTATAAAAAATGCCCCTATGAAAATTTCCCTATCTCTTCTAGATTCCGAGATATTGATAAAAAAAAAATCACAAATTTTGATTTATTTAAATTTTAATTGCGATTTTTATTATAAAAAAATTAAATTACATGATTCATACTATTTACATAAAAAATTTGGTACAATTTCGTACCATTTTCTCACAAAAAATTCAATAAAATTTAATTGAATTTTTACCAGTGAAAAATACAAATTTTTTACTCTCATTCTTAATCTAGGATAGTGATAACAATAAATTGTGAACAAATTGAATTTACTAATGCATACAACCGACTTTGATGAACGTAAATGATAAATCTAAACATTTCCTAATTGAATAAAAAAAAAATTTCAATTTATTCTACAGAAAATTTGAAAATAATAATTAATTAAAAATTTCGTCTCTACAATTTTCTAAATATTCCCAAAACGAGTGGATTTAGAGAAAAATGTCAAGAGACCTTTTTTGTAGTTCCCAAAATTTCCTACAAAAAATATCTTCTCTCATTTTCTCCTAAACCCCATCCTCTCCGAGTTATCCCCAAAAAAAACTCTCACCTTCCAATTACTGTGAAGTACTGATATCCCAACTCTCCCCACTGCTGCTCCCATTGACGGATGAATGCCTACTGATAACCGGCAACTCAAAATGTGTCCTATCCCCCTCCCCCTCAACCCCCCACTCGCCCTTAGCCAACGGAGGTCTAGCCTTAATCCCCAAAGTAGTCGGTCTCCTCCCTGGATTATCATCCAGCATCATTCTCAACAGATCATAAGCCCTCGGATGTTTTTCCCTGAATCCCCCTGGAAATCCCCCTCTCCTGAGATCCATCAAAGCCACCATTCTCTCCATATCAGTCCCAAAAGGTCTCAACAACTCAAATAAAATAATTCCCAAAGAATAAATATCCACTTTATAATTATAAATCTGTCCATTCATCTGTTCTGGTGCCATATACAAATGTGTACCAACATGTGCTGTATGAAGATCATTATTACCTCCCTTCCCATCATAAGGTGTCCTAGGTTCCTCCCAATCCTCACCCATAGCCGTAGCAAGACCAAAATCTCCAATTTTAATTTTTTTATCATAAGAAAAAAATATATTAGAAGGCTTTAAATCTCTATGTATCAATCCATGAAGATGTACATACTCAACACCATCAACAATCTGTTGAAATATACTATCAACATTATCAAGATTTCTATCATCAGTCTGTCTCTTCATCCACTCTCTCAAACTCTCTTTGTGACACAATTGCATCTGAATATATAAAAACATTTTCGGTATTTTTTTACACCTCAGTCCTACATCAAGTGACAATGATGCTTTACGTTTATCCCTCACATTTTTATCAATTATATCATCACAAGATGTATTTTCAAATACAATTGATTCCGATTTATCATCAAAATGTCCATTAAATTGTCCTGAAGACCTATCATCGTCATAAATCTCTTCAGTAACTGGTGAATAATCATCATCAAATATAATAAATGATGATTCATCACATTTATTCAATTCAACAGCTTCAAAAGCCGAATCAACTGATGTTTTATCATCAGGAGTTGGTAAATCGATACAAACATCACCATTAGCTTTAGAATTACTGATAGAAATATCAGAATTAAACGGTGAAAATTTATTTTTATTAATATAAATTTCATCATGCTCCTCCTTCCAGCCAGCTGGTGGACATTCAAGCCAAGCATGAAAATATCTGACAATATTCTGATGATCTAGATTAGCTAGAGCCCTCACTTCTCTCATAACTCTCTCTCTAGCGTCTGAATTATTAGGCAGAGTTATTCTTTTAACTGCATAATTGACATAATCAATTTTTTTACGTGCTTCAAATACAACCCCATAGCCACCCTTTCCAAGACAATCAATTGGATCGAAATCAGTTAGATATCGTGATATGAATTCTGGGGTTTTTTCATGGTCATTGGGGGACTTTTGAGGGGCTTCTACAGGGGGCGAAGGGTCTGAGGGTCTTTCTACTATCAAGGGTGGGAGTACTGCATCTTTAACGAGAGTTGTAGCGTTCAGGAGACGCTGAGTTAACATGAAATTCAGGAGAATTGCTGTTGTTATTGAGATTATTAAGACTTCTTTCCACCAGTACCAGAGGGAGACTATCATCACCTGCACTGGAGTTTCTTCGTAAGGCTCCTGAGGTTCTTGAGGTGGTGGTAGGGGGGTTATGGGGGCGGGAAGGAAGAGGAGAGGGGGTGAATGGGTCTTGTTGCACTGATTTGTATTTTTTTGGTCGAAGGATTTTTTACTGTGGAGGTAAAAACCATTGCCATTGAGGTATACAGAGTTGTGGAGGACTGAGAGGGCTGTTGAGAGGGATGTGTCTTCTGGGAGGGAGGATAGAGTGGGGGAGGCGGGGTATGGGTGCCAGGGGTAGGTTAGAGGGGTTTCGGTAGTACCTGAAATGTAAATTTGGGGGTTTTTAGATTTATTGGAGGGTATTTGGGGCGTATCTCCGAATCTAGGGAAGATACAGAAATTTTTGTAAACGGCTTTTTTGAAGAGGGGGAAAAGAGGTATAAAAAAGGTATCTATGAAAATTTCTGTATTTATGATAGATTCGGAGATATTTGGAAATTAAGTTTATTCAATTTTTTTTTTTGTTTTAAAATTTGTGATTTCAGTTTTTGGAGAATATCTTGAAATCTAGGGGAGATGGATGAATTTTTGTAGGGACCTTTTTTGTAGAGGATTAAATTCTATAGAAAAAATGTTTTATCACTTTTTTCTTTAAATCCTTTTTTCACTGAGATAATTCTACATTTATCAAAGGGGAAAAAGAAAAAAATCTTGCAATTCAGTTTTTATGGATTAATTAATTAAAATGTTAATTACCTTCAATCAGCTGAACATGTTTAACATTCTCTTGAATATACAACTGTCTGTGATGCATTCCCACATAGATATCAGGTGTAACAATGTACTCATCACCCCAATTTCGTTGTGTACTTTCAAATAAATTCAATGACGTCAATCTAGATGAATTTTCCTCATCCTCTTGTCCACCATGTTCTCTCCAGACAGATACAATGGGTGATTCAACTTTAAATTGCCACAATTTGACACCAGGATTGGTTCTGTTGATAGCCCATATCAATCCCTCAGGGACATTAACTTTTAATTCAATATTTTTGACAATTTTCATTAATTTAGAATTGCATTTTTGATTCTCATGGGGAATTAATTCAAGTTCGTGTTGTCCAACTGAATAATTCCATCTCTCTTGACCTGTTCGAGGTTCTGCTGCTCTTATTGTGTCCTGAAATCTTCTGACAATGAGGACATCGTGCCCTAGATAGGACTCATTCTCAGTCATATTCAGGCAACTGCCCTCGTGACAATGGTAAAGGATTTTTCCAGTTGAACTTGAGACTCCGTATGTTCGAGTTTCTCCAGATCCTGAGAGAACTAGATCGTCAGAGTAACGGAATGAGGAACGCAAGAGTTGTTGGGGCGTCACCTGGAGGGACTCCAGGGTCTCTCCGTCGAATTTGTAGAGGCCTCCAGTGAGGGAGGGAATTAGACGCACCCACTGACCATCGTTGTTCAACTGGGCATGGCAAAAATACCATTTTTGGTAATTTTCGAGAGTTTTTTTTTTGGTAAATGTTGGATTATCTTGATAGAGGGTAGGTCTAGAGGAAAATTGTTAGAGACCTTTTTTGTGGAGAATTTCAAGAGCTACAAAAAAGGTCTCTTGATAAATTTTCATAAATCTCTTCACTCCGAAAATATTCACAAAATAGTACACAAATGACTTTTAACTTGTTTTTTCATGAGCAAGTGGATTCATCAGTGAATATCTTCGGAGTGGAGGGATTTATGAAAAATTGTCAAGAGACATTTTTTGTAGAGAATTTGAAGATCTATAAAAAATGTCTTTTGACAATTTCTTGTAAATCCCGTTACTCCGAAGATATTCACAAAATAATGTTAATAATTTCAAAAAATCAATTTTTAAAAAATGATTAATCATCAATAATTACCTCTTGTTTATGAATGCTAGAAGACAACATAGGTTTATCCTCAAAATCAACGCTCCATCTTTTCTCCCCATTTTTATTGAGATCCAGGGCCAATAAATTACCATCCAAAGTGCTCACAAACACCAAACTACAAAAAAAACCAGAATCAATCAATTCTCCTTTCATCTCGTAAACGAGTGATTTTGGAGTAAAAACTCAAAAGACCTTTTTTGTAGCTGACAAAATTTCCAACAAAAAATGTCTTCTGACATTTTCCCCTGAATTGTCTCATTATCATGATAAATCGATATTAAACACAAGAGGAAATGAAATTTTTTCAAAAAAAGATGTTATTGTTGTTAAAAAAGCTCCAAAAAGATGTTGATATTTATTTGTAAACAATGTTGATGTAAGTCACCTGGAGGATGTTTCATCAGACGTGTCAGGTCCACAGACACTGAGGCCTCCAGTATTCCCACCGACGAGAACATTTATTGCAGCGAAAAAAGCCAAAAACAAGTGTTTTCTCATTCCACTCCATTGGAACATTTTAACTGAATGATTAGTGATCACTTGGTGGTCCCAAGATATCCACTTGTCACTTTAATTCTACAATTACGCATTCTCCGATAAAACATGAAGACTTAAAACTGAATTTTTTTACTCTGTGTACGAATTCTGAACTTGAATATCAACTGAATTGATGATAAAATCAGCTGGTGGGGTTTGGTTAGGATTTATCCATTATCAACGTTTGTTTGGTAGATGTGGTGCACATGTCACGTGTCAAGTGGTTTTTCACCAGTGGCGACATCTAACGCCTGAATTTCAAGATTTAGTTCAAGTGATAAAACAGAAAAAGTTTATTTTCAATTACTTTTTGGGAATTATCTCGGAATCTAGAGGGGATAGTGAATTTTCATGAAGACCTTTTTTGTAGCTCTCATTTTTCTCTACAAAAAAGGTCCTTATAAAAATCCTGCTATCTCCACTAGATTCCAAGATATTCACAAAAAAAAAAAAAAAAATTGTGGGATTAAAGAAATTTCGCTTGAAAACCATTTTCTCGAAATATCTCGAAATCCAAGCGAGATATCGAAATTTCCATAAAGACATTTTTTGTAGAGGAGAAAATGATCTACAAAAAAGGTTTCCATTAAAATTCCCTTATCTCCCCTAGATTCCAAGATATCTCAAAAAAACAAAAATTACTCTGCTTTACCACTAAAAAATCCTGCATTGTCGACAGACAATGCCCAAAAATAATGCAGATATCGTTAAAAACACAAATTATCCACGTGTTACCCTTCCAAATGGACAATACCCCGTGTATTTGCCTCGTCTATGACCCAGAATTGCCTCAGGTGCAGATGTTGTGAAGTGTTGTGTGTTGAAGACCTTAAATAACAAGTAAATAGACCAAAAAAATACATTAAAATGTTAAATGTTAAGTGTAAAAATTAATAATAATGATATTAATCCATTAAAATTGTTTATTCACCGTCGGGGAGATTTTTTAAATCCTCAAAAAATAATTATTTTTCTATAAAATCAAAAGACCTTTTTTTACATGAAAGGTCTCTCTCCCCCTCCCACTGAGAAAATTTTAACTGTCTCTGAGAGTAACTCCAGCCATACCTGAGGGACAATAATAGATTTGGCTGGAACCTTACAGCTCTGATTAAATAAATAGGATTGTCTTCTTCACCCCTCTTAACTGACGAATCACCAGTTGAGACTAAATGTATCGCAGTTAACTCACAATAGCCAGACGTTTTTTGGATCTGTTCAAGAATATTTTTATTTCTCTTTTAGTCAACTATTTTGAGACGGTACCATAACCTAACATCGAAGGTTCTTTGATTCATTAATTGGATTTTTTTTTTTTCTTACTCTTGAAACATTTTTCTCATTGTTTTTTCTATCATTTGTCTAGTGTTATTGAATTTATTTGGGTATAAATACTAATATTTATTGAATTAATACAGTAATTATATTTTTTAAGAGAAAATTCAATTGTGAAGTGATGAATTAGAAAAATTAATTTTAATTCATTAGTTTTTTGAGGATATCTTGGAATCTAGGGGAGATAGGGGAATTTTTGTAAAGACCATTTTTCTAGCTCTTACTCCGCTCTACAAAAAAGGTCCTGAAGATATTTTACTTATCTCCCCTAGATTCCAAGATATTCCCCAAAAACTCATCCTCAAGCCACTAGTGAAAATCTGTCAACTCGATAATAATCAATTTTTGTTAATCGTCAATTTATCTTGGGAACTAGTGACTCTGTGGAAAAATATCAAGAGACCTTTTTTGTGGAAAATTAAATTATCAATAAAAAAGGTCTCTTGACATTTTTTCCTAAATCAACTCATTCTCGAGATAATTCGATGTTTAATAACACGTGAATATTTTTTTTTCTTATCCATCAGTGAATTAATTCAGGAATAATGCTTAGATTAATTTTTAAATTGAGTAAATGAAATTAGTAATTATTGGAATAGCATGTAGAGCAATTTAGTGTATTAATTGATGGTAAATAGCTTACGTTAATGATGTGTAGGTAGTATGGAAGGCCAACAATTTTGCTTGAGATGGCACAATTATCAAAATACTCTACTCAGTTCATTGCCAAAATTGCTCGACGGTGGATATTTGACTGATGTTACGCTTAGCGCTGGTGGTAGACACATTCGTGCACATAGGATTATACTATCAGCTTGTAGCTACTACTTCAAAGAATTGTTCAAGGTATCATTGATTAATTATTTATTAGGCTATTAATTTTGCTTTTTTAAAATAATTATTAATTAATCAATTGATTATTCTTCCATTCAATCATCAATCAATTTTATCAATTAACTAATTAATCGAATATTTTAGTGATGAAAAAAAAGAGTCAATTTTATTCTTTTGACATTTTTTCGAAATATTTCATAATTGAATGGAGATAGCGAAATTTTTGAAAAGACCTTTTTTGTAGAGTGAATCAAGGGCTAGAAAAAAGGTCCTTGTAAAAATTTCGCCATCTCCTCTAGATTCCAAGATATTGTCAATAAACTCATTTTAAAAACGAAATTAGTCAATTTTCTCACTTTATAATCATTTTTTTGAGGATTTCTCAAAATCTAGATCAAATAGCGCAATTTTTGTATAGACCTTTTTTATAACTCTGATTCTGCTCTACAAAAAAGGTCCTTATGAAAAATTCTCTATCTCCTCTAGATTTCAAGATATTCATCAAAAACTCTTTTCAATTCTAATTTGATCGATAATTAAATGAAAATGTCCATATTTTAGGACTTGAGTGCATTACAGCATCCAGTGATTGTTCTCCCAGGTATGGAGTACGCTAATTTATGTGCCCTAGTCACCTTTATGTACAATGGAGAAGTAAACATATATCAGGAGCAACTGCCAGCCCTTCTAGCAATGGCTGATACCCTTCATATTCGTGGATTGGCTGATATTGCTGGGGTAAAATATTTTTATTAAATTATTAAAATCCCCCCAAGAATCACTTCCTCGTGTTGTTAATAGCAAAATCAATGAGAAACGTGTCTTCTTGCTTGAATTGAAGAATTAATTGAACAAAATGCAATTTCTCACTTCAATTATCTTCTTTTTTTTCTCGTTAGGATATCAAATAAATTTTTTTCTTCATTCTGTACCTCCAAACGATCATTTTAAATACGTGTGTGAAGGGTAAAAATGGGTCGGTTAAATAATTAATTTAAATGAATAAAAAAGTGGAAAAACGAAATTATCAATTTCACTGTTTCCAGTTTTTAATGAATATCTTTGGATTAAAAGGAGATAGAGAGTTTTTGATAAGGACCTTTTTTGTAGAGAAAATTGAGAGCTACAAAAAAGGTCCTTATGAAAATTTTGATATCTCGCTTGGATTCCAAGATATCAAGGAAAAACGATGATAAAATCAAGTTGACTAATCCAATAATCACTGAAAAATTCCTAATTTACAATAAATGATAAATAAATAAATGACAGGTATCGATTATCCTATCATCCTGTTGTTTTGTTCAGGTCACTTGAACACATTCAATGTCGTTCCTCAAGAACCACCTGAAGAATTAATAAAGAAAAGAAAATGCAAAAAAAATTGAAAAAAGTTAAAAAAATGTCAATCGAACCGAAAAAATTGCAAAAAATACAAAAAAAAAAACGATATCCACGAGATCAAGATCGTTGTGTGTGTTGCAACTAAATGCGAGTGGATGCATCTCCCGTGGAACCTTACCCCATAGAATGAATTTACCAGGTATATTTATAAAAATAGAACTCTTTTCACGTTCTCTATTATTATTTTTTTTTAATCGTATCGATGACGAAAATTACGCTAGCGACATTAATCTGCAGCTTATCTCCCCTCTTCTGTTTATTTATTATTTATTAAATTGTTTATTAATTAATTAATTTATTATTAATGCGATAAATTTGTCTTTTTAATAATTTTTTTCATCTTTTGGACATTTTTTTGAAATTATCTCGGAATCGAGGGGAGATAGCGGTATTTTTGTTAGGACCTTTTTTGTAGCTCTAATTCTCCTCTACAAAAAAGGTCATAATAAAAATTACGCTATCTCCTCTAGATTCCAAAATATCTACGAAATACTGACTTTAAATGTATTAATAATTGATTAAAAATGTCCAATTTATCAAGGGATGTGAAATATTGTTTAAACAATGACAATAAACAATAAAATATTTCATATCCAATTTGTTAAGGTTTGGTTCCAAGTGCTGCTACTCTTGCTTAATATTAACGCATTTACTCAATTTTTTTTTTTACAAATAAATTGATAAATCGATTGTATTATCAGATGATAATAATCATGATTATTGAAATGATTGTCAGGTTTATTAAGACGATATTTAGCTCTAGATTTTAGAATTTGCAAGCTTTATTCGAATTGTAACATGATATTTTCATGAAGTGGTGAAATGAGATTATTAATTACAATTTGTAGACTTCAGTTTTTCCTGAATATCTCTGAATCTAATGGAGATATCGATATTTTCATAAAGACCTTTTTTGTAGCTCTAATTTTTCTCTACAAAAAATCTCTCTGCAAAAATTGCCCCATCTCCTTTACATCTCGAGATATTCCCAAAAAACTAAAAAAAAACTCTCTCACCACTTCAGTAAATTGCTAAAAATCCCATTAAAAACTAGTAGAATCACTTTCCAAGTTCATGAACACCTTGACCTGTTGCAGAAGACATCTCGTCAAGACTCAAACGGCCAATCCTTCGTGGATTCTCCCTCAGAGACCGAATTAACAGATCCAATACCAGTGAAAAAGGAATTAATTGAGACTCCATTAGTGCCTAAAACCCCTGAAAATGTACCAATAATACCCAATCCACCTGAACAAAATGATGTTGATGATAATTATCAAGAGGAGGATATACCCTGCAGCGTAAAAACAAAACCCTATTACTCGATAAATGCTAAATTAACTCAGAAAGAGAAAAAATGTACGATAAATGGGCCTCAAAAAATTGATAATAAATCAGATGATTTATCAATAGAAGAACAAAGCTGCAGTATTGAGGACAGTAAAGGATCAATGATTGATGGTACATTCAGGTACTTGACAACATCAACAGGAAGAAGTAGTCAGACATGTAATAAAACAAGTGTCACTTGTTTAATATGTGGAAAACAATTGAGTAATCAATATAATTTGAGGGTTCACATGGAAACACACAGCAATAGTTCATACAGCTGTACTGCGTGCTCTCATGTATCGAGATCAAGGGATGCATTGAGAAAACATGTTTCGTATAGACATCCAGTTGCTACACCCCAAAAACGCCCGAGGTACAGCATTGGGAAACCTTAGGGATTGAAATTGGTGAGAATATGGAATTTTACGGGAGTTTTTGAGGGATATCTTGGAATCTATTGGGAATACTAGAATTTTTGTAGGGACCTTTTTTGTAAAGAAAATCAAGAGCTACAAAAAAGGTTTTCATAAAAATTTTAATATCTCCTCTATATTCCAAAATATTTCTAAAAAACAAACTCTTTCCACCACTTCACTACTCGTTCATCAGGGAAATGTCTCGTTTCCATGATTAAAAATTGTTATTATCGATTGAATAATCAAAGTAAAATGGAACAAAATGCGTAATATAATATGTAAATAAACTCGACGAGACCTGAAGTGACTGTTTGGATATCTAGTCCATTTTATAGGTAATTTTCAGCTAAAAATTGTTGAGGCTCATGTGAAATACGGAAAGACAAAATGAATTAGTTTTTAAATTGTTTTTAGTTTTTAACATTTAATTGTTTAAATTATCTCGTATCCCATCTGTTTTTCTTTTCCTCTTTGATTTTCTTGATAATTGTTGGGATTTATTAGTTTCGTTAGTGAATTGATAAAACGAGATTGATGAATTTAATTATTTCAGATTTTAGTTTTTCTTGAATATCTCAAAATTGTAGGGAGATATCAAAATTTTCGATAAGACCTTTTTGTAGCTTCTCATTTTCTCTACAAAAAAGGTCTTCTCATGGAAATTCCCATCTCCCTCAGATCCAGAGATATTTCCAAAAAAACATTAGCAGAAATTGAAATTTATCATGTAATTTCACAAAAATTGACTTCTTATTAATTTTCTTGTACCTTTTGGCGGAGTTTATCCAATGAAAATTTTTCATAGAATCGTCCAGAGGGAATCTCATTAAAAAATATCTTAATTGACGTTAAAAAAAAGGACGATTATTCCTCAAATATTCTTGATACCCCTAGTGTTCAAATTGTTATCAATTTTTTTTTGTTTCTGTTATTGTTAATAATTGATAAATAATAATAAACATTCATGAATCATTTGTTCATAATATTGAGCAATAAAATCTACAAGATTTTAATTTTCACGAATAAAATGAAATTTCGTTGATTCTTCAATTTTTCTCATTTTTTTTTTTTTTTCAATTAAAATTGACGTAAATTGTTGATTGTGTCTGAACCAGTTGTTGATTATTATTGTAAGAGTTTAGGAAATTATTAAAATGTGGAAGATTCCACCGAACATATCCGTCTGTGCCAATAAATTGAAGAATTTAAATTTAAAAATAAATAAATAAAAATTTCTGGATAAAATTAAAAATGACAAATCAGTTATTTAAATTGTATATCAATGATTCGTATTCAAAAATAATATACAATATTTGTATGATACGAATTACAGAATAAATAAAGTGCATCAAAAGTTTATGAAAAAAGTTTTCTCCAAAAATTAATTTTGGTAATTTTTTTTTCTTTTCTTCAAGCGAGAGTAAAAAATGGGTTTTATGGATTTTTATTAAACTGTTGATTGATTAGATTCTCTCCACACGCCACATTTTTGTATTGCAGTCTTGGCCAACTGATATTAGAGTCTCATTGTCTAGCCATACGAGTCGTGTTATCTGACTCTGGGGATGAGCATCTGGAAATGAATTATTGTATTTGTGAATATCTCGGAAACTAGTGGATTTAGAGAAAAATGTCTAGAGACCTTTTTTGTAGATAATGAAATTCTCCACAACAAAGGTCTCTTGACATTTTCTACTAAATCATTTTCTTTAGCAGATATCTTTAAAATAATGGAAAATATTTTTTAAAAATTGAATTAATAATTGACGTACTTTTGATGATAGTGTGTTTCGCTGGATTTGTTACACTCCAAATAATAATAGTTGTGTCCAAACTGCCACTGGCCACCATTGTTGAGTCTGTAGACCAAGCAACTGTATTTACTCTTGCATTATGGAAGCCCCATTCACGATTGTGCGCCAGCTAAAATTGAAATACGAATCAATAATTCAGAATAACTTGACAATAGGTGTGATAATAATCTTTATTATAAATGGAAATTTACCCCCTTTTGTTCCACATTTTGCGAGAGACAAAAAATGTTAAACAATTATTTATTAAAGTGATAGACAATACGAAAAAGAAAATTATACAGATTATATAGTGAATATTTCGAAAACTACCGGGTTGAGAGAAAAATGTCAAGAGACCTTTTTTGCAGAAAATTTCAAACTCTAAAAAAAATGTCTTTTGACGTTTTCCTCTAAACTCACTCCTTCATCAGATATTTTCAAAACAAAGAATTCCCTTCAACTCCAAAAAACCAAAACTTGAAAAATTTCTTTCTGAGAATTTCCAAAATATCTCGAAAACCGCTGGATTAATCAAAAAATCTCAAGATACAATTTTTATAGTTTACAAAATTTTCCACAAAAAAGTATTCATCAATTTTCTCCCTAAATCCTCTCATTCCAAAGATATCACCAAAACAAGTTATGAACTAAAACCAAAAAAATAAAAAAAAATCAACTCACCTTATACTCCGGTAACATATAAAGAATAACCTTCCTATTAGCATCACAAGCAACCAGATACTTCCTATCAGGACTATAAGCGACATCAGTAACAGCTCCCAAATGTTCCAATTCGAGTTTAAAACTCAACGTAATACCCTCAAGCCCATAAACATAAACCTTATTATCAGAACTCGATCCAACAGCAACATCCCCACTCTCCTCCTCCACAGCAATACTAGAAGGTTCATAATCAATGAGAACCTTTGAAATTTTCTTGCCACCCTTGGTCAAATGAATCTGCCTCATAGCTGCTGTGACCACCATATCCTTATAAATATCCAATCCCCTAGGCTGTGAATCCAACTTGATACTCTCCTCTTCACAATACTCATTCCTCCCAATATCAACAGCCCTCAATGTATCATCAATACCAGCTGTATACAATAAATTACCAGCAGCTTTCATTCCATTGATCTGATTCCCATGTCCTTGTCCCTTGACCCTATCATTCTCACCACTCTCAGCCTTCCAATTTGTAACATTACCATCATGAGAGCCCGTAAAGATTATTTCTCTATCTGGACTCAGTGTCAATACTGTAATGGGTTTATTGTGGCCTTTGATAATTTTTAAAGGCTTGGAAGGATCATTGACATCCAGATAATTGATAAATCCACTCAGTGATACTGAAAGCATATGTTGACCCTGCCACAAACAACTCACCTGTTGATCTTCAACAGTATTACCCATATTGAATTCAGTTATCAATGTCTTTGTTTCGATATCCCAGAGTTTACATGTTTTATCACCAGATGCTGTCAATAATTGTGTACCATCTGGCTTCCATGCTATACCATAAACACCACCTTGGTGTGCTGGTCCACCAATTTCAGTTATTAATTCTGATGTTGTACCGTCGTAGAGGTATACTTTACCATCAAAACCAGCTGATGCAAATTGATTGCCTGATGGTGAATATTTGACTGCTTGAACGAATCTACTGTGTTCTTGTTTTGTCATTTTAAATTTAAATGGTGGTCCCTCGAATATTCCTACAGTATTGTCTTCGCTGCCTGTTATCAGGCGATAGGGACGTGTTGGACGAAAATCGCAGGTATTTATTGGCTTACTTTGACCAGATATTTCACCAACTGATGTACCAGTGTCAGCCATAAATACATGACCAAAACGCTCACGACCCTCACCAACTACCACCATTCGTTGGGAATCGGGGGACCAGGCAATGTCCTTTATGGGACCGCCTATTGGGTGAAATTCGTTTTTTAATACGTGCTCTTTGTTTACCGTGTCCCAGATACGAATTTTACCGGATTGATCTGTGGAGATTTTAGAGGATTTTTAGTGAATTTGTTGAAGTTGGAATATCTGACGATGGGTGGGGTTTAGGGGAAAATGTCAAGAGGCACTTTTTGTGGGAAATTTTGTGGGCTACAAAAAAGATCTCTTGATATTTTTTGATAAATCTCGTTGTTTTAGAGATATTTGCAAAAATCAATTGCAAGTTTTTTTTTTTATGTTCATCTGTTCTGTACGATTCTGTAAAAATTGTCTTTTGCAAATATCTTCGGAAGGTAGAGATTTATGAGAAAATTACAAGAGACCTTTTTTGTAGCTGAAAAAATTTCCAACAAAAAAGATCTTTTGTCATTTTTTTCTCAACCCATTAGTTCCAGAGATATTAAAAAAATACTCTAGATAGAATTTTTTAATTTGTCTATATCGATGAAATTTCTCAATTATCAGGATTAAATTACCTCCAGACGCTATATAAAAACCACTTGGTGAGTATTTAGCGACATTGACAGCACAAGAGTGCTCAGTATAGACGTCCGCAATAGCAGGATTCTAAATTAATAGAAATACAAGAAAATTTAATGTTTAATTTTCACATGTTGAGCTTATCAACTCACTTCAATGTTTCTGATGATAACACTATTTCCATTAGTATACAGGAAGTTTTTCCCCTTGGGATCACCACCAAGAACGAGGGGTGTGCCCCTCTGGGTTCTAGGAAGTGCCGCAAATATATATTCTAGAATAAATAACATTTTTCAGTGGGCAAACATCCAAATTAATACTATCCAATATTATTTTGAGATTCATCGTGCTACTGTGAAAGTATGACGTAATGAATATTATGAAAACTCTAGAAAACAATATTATTTACCTTCTTTTTTGCTATTTATCAGTAAAATAATAAAACTAGATAATTAAACTTCACTAACAAAACAGTTTTCGGTGATTATCTCTGAATCCAAGCGATTTATCAAAATTTTCATAGATACCTTTTTTGTAGCTCTCGTTCCGCTCTACAAAAAAGGTCTCTACAAAAATTTCTCCATCTCCCTTGGATTTAAAGATATCCACCAAAAACAAACTCCAGAGTTGATTAACACAAATGTAACGAATCTAGAAATATTAGTTAATGGTAATTCATCAAAAATAGCCAAAAGATTTAATAGTAAATCCCATGTACTGCATGGAGATATTTTTGGCACTCCAATGAGACCTACACGATGAAAACAAGAACAATAAGTTGAATATCAGGTGACGAGTGAAGTGTACGAGGGGTCAATGACACGTTTTCTCGCTCCAATTCATAATAAACAATATAAATAAAAATATTGTGCCTCAATATTACCGATTGATGCAGCAGAATACGATAAAATACATTTTTAAAGTCCTCGAGATAAGAAAAAAATGAGATAAGAGGAGAATTTTCACTCTCGTGCATTTTCAATGAAAAATAATGAATTTTTGATATTCTTAATTAATAAAAGACTCACTCGTCTCGTACGACATGTTTAATTCACGTTTGTAATCCGCAGGATAAGTACAATTGATCAATTTTCCTTCACTCGACGTTTTTTTGGAGGTATGTGTCACTTGTGCGGCTTCGGCTAATTACTCCAACAATTCTCCCTACCCCTCGTGGGGTTTTACCACTTGGAACGCCGGAGAACTCGTTCCGCCCTTCGCCTTATTTGGCTTGGAGCATTGAATGAATATTTTTGAGATACGAGAGTCTAAAAATTTTATTGAATTTCCCCTGATGCAGAGATTTGTCGGTAGATGGCGGGTAATTCCAGGACTCAGTTGATAAAGTAGTTTACGATTGATTGATTTGATTTAAATTTAAAAAATAATTAACTGCAATTTTTTTATATTTCATCATTTTTAATTCATTCTCTTCATAATAAATATTTACATGAAAATTAATTAAATTCTAGTAATACAAAAAAAGCTGATTCACGATAATGATAATGTAAATTTAATTTACCTCAAAATTGGGATACGATTTCAATAAAATAATCGGATAAAAGTATTATCAATATGACATACGCAAAATAATGTGATGAAATATCACATAATTGAATTATTATTAATAAATTTTATCACAAAAGTAGAACGTAATTGATATTCAATTACGTACTGAGTTATTTTTCAAAGGATTCACATTTTTTTTTTTTTTCGTTAATTAATAATCAAAAATAAATGATGTAATTCATGAAAAATATACGTGAATCGTCGCTCCAGTTAAGACTCAATGGTATATCACACAAATTACAAAATAATGAAATATTTACACGTGAATTATCTCTGACTGTTCTAAGATTCATGAATTAATCATATGAGTGACGATATAAATAAATAAAATGAGTGAATTATCAGTATGATTATAGTTATTTCATGGCCGGTGATGAATTTTTCTCCGTTACTAATTCCCTTGTCCGACCAATCGTCAATAATTAATTAAGAAACAAAGTGATAAATCGAAATTAGTTAATTTCAGTTTTTGTTGAATATCTCATAATCAAAGGGAGATGGCGAAATTTGTATAGAGACTTTTTTTGTAGCTCTCATTTTTCCCTACAAAAATGATCCTTATAAAAATTTTCCCATCTCCCTTAGATTCCGAGATATTCCAAGATAAACTCAGCAGTCAAAACCAATTCGCTCATTTCGCTCCACGACTTTGTTAATTAATCATCATTTCTCCTTAAATTTCACTTGGAGTAACGAAAAAATCTTGTATCAGTTGTTTCCGGCATACGACGAGTACGAAAAAGGGGATTGGCTCGATAATAATTGTTGACACTGGAAATTCCCCACTGACCACCAGATTTTCCAATTGTATTTCTTTTGAGCCAACCATAAGGTTTCTTGTAAATGTGTCTCTCGTTATTCGCCTCGATATCCGATACCGATGGAATTCTCGGATACTTAAACTCCTCGAGGTCCTCGTCCCTGGGCAGAGGACGATTTTCGTCTCCAGGGACTGGACGTCCGTCTGGAAAAACACGAATAACCATTGGCCCCACCAAATATGGTCCAGTGGTGTCTGAAGGCCTCACGTAGTCGTGAGTATGTGCAGATTCTTCACCCAGATAATTATGATCATCTCCACTCATCACTGGAATTGAAAAATCGATAATTCGAGATTAATTCATCGATAAGACAAAAAGTTTTTTGAAGAAATCATGAAATCTACTGGAGATATTGAAATTTTCATAAGGACCTTTTTTATAGAGCAAAACAAGAGCTACAAAAAAGGTCTTGATAAAAATTTCGCTATCTCCAACAGATTTCAAGATATTCATCAAAAACTCAACTAAAATACAAGTGAAATTCAACAATCGATGGAACTTGAATGGAAACGAGAGGTCATCTTGTTATTTCGGTCAAGGGAGAGTCTAAAAATGAGATACACGAAAGAAGGAAATAGTATGAGACTCAAGGAAGCTATAATTGGGGTCATTGTGTTGTCAATGACGTTTGATAATTTCATTTAAAAAATGATAAAATTGATTTATTCATATCCTTGACCTATCAACGAGTCAATCAAGGAGTCAATAATTTTTACCTCGTGTTGTGTTACTCGGTGGATAATTTGGGCCACCAGTGAAATTGTGAAAGCTAAAATCTTGTAGAAAGAGTCTGATACAAGTGACCTCGTTCGCCAGTACGTACGTGGATTATTGATTATTTCAGGTTATTTCGATAAAGAATGATTGTATAGAATTAAATTGAGAAATAGATATTGATATTTACCTAGTGGATCGTTGTCAGTGGTGTAATGATTGTCCTGTTTCTCTTGATGTACGTTTGAAGCTATTCCGTTGTCTCCAATCACAGCTCTCCAGACTGGAATTGAATCAATGGTAAATAATTTTGATTGGGCTCATTTTATTGATTGAAATATTGGTCTATTGATTTTTTCATTTATCTTTGTTAATTTTATCTTAAAATCAATGAATTTTCATGAATTTTCCATTCGATAGTAAAATGTATCAAAGAATAAATCAATGTCATTAGTTTTTGATGAATATCTCAAAACCTACTGGAGCTGGAGAAATTTTCATAAGTACTTTTTTTATAGCTCTCATTTTTCTCTACAAAAAAGGTCCTTATGGAAATTTCTCCAGCTCCATTAGATTCCGAGATATTCATCAAAATCTCAACTCGTATTATCATTTCATTTCTGAATGAATGAATTATTGAGCATTGAAGGATTCTTATCTTTAGATTATTGAGAATAAAGGGTATTCTTACTTATAACATCAGCATTTCTCTGATAAGGATCCAGTCTATCCATTTCATCGTCGTTCATATTAGTGAGTTGTCGAAGACCGGAGAGCAAAAGATTTTTGTTACAATCTGGCATCGTTGTGTCTTGACAATAATCTACCACTTGTTTGCTGAATAATCGATAAAGTTGACTCATCTGAAATTGAATGAATCGAGAGGAATTATAAATCATTCACTGTGGATTCTACATCACTATTAAGTCATTTTTTAATCGGTCAAACGAGATGAATTTATTTCAGACTTTGATTTTCTTTAGATATCTCAGAATCTAATGAAGATGGCGAAAAATTTATAAGGACCTTTTTTATAGCTCCTATTATTTCCTACAAAAAAGGTCCTTATAAAAATTTCACCATCTCCATTAGTTTCAAAGATATTCACGAAAAACTCATCTCAAACTTGAACTCAATCCTCTAGTTCTTATAAAAATTAAATTAATTCAGTTTTTAGGAAATATCTTGGAATCTGAGAGAGATGGAGAAATAATCATAAGGATCTTTTTTGTAGCTCTCATTTTTTTCTACAAAAAAGGTCTCCATCAAGATTAACCTATTCTCATTAGATCCAGAGATAATTAGAAAAAACGAATTGCAAAGTGAAAATTTGACAAATTAACCTTCGAAATCTGTAAGAAATTCATAAAAAAATAGTATTCCCCCATCGAATAGTTAAAAACACTCTTTCTGATGTTATACACGGTAAATAGCGTCCGGTGAAACTCGGTAATGTGTAACAGACGCTTACAAATGCGTGTCACACACAGTAGTTTCTGCATGTTGCGTTCGTAACAATTTAACTCCATTCCTTATTTTTTTTAATTTATTTTCACAATAGAGTATCGAATATGCTCGATTGCGACAATTGATTGACAAATCGTCGTGTCATTTCCATTTTTATTGTTTGAGTTTTATTTTTTTTTTCTTCTAAAAATGGAATTCCACGTTTTGTTGACTACAACTGATGGATAATGGACAGGGTATTGTTCTGGGCCCCTCGGGATATTCCCGGAAACCGAGAGAAAGTGACAATTAATTTTTTTTTTCGATAAAAACAGAAAGGAAAAATTTTTTTATCGAAAATTTCAAATTTTACATTTTTTTTTATAAAAAAAAAATATATTTGAGACTTGGAAAAGTAAATAATATATAATTGGAGAAAATAAGAGACTTATTTTATAGTTGAATTTATAGGGAATGTATATATGAGGTATTTAGTGGTCTCGGTCTGTTTGAAACGCAGAAGAGAGTGTTCTTGAACTTGATAGAAATGCCGGCTTATAAAGAAACTAACAAGCAACTCTCCGTTGAGCCTGGCTAACGTTGCTTTTACTACTGCCTTTTACTGAGAGATATTAGATTCAAAAAAAAAAATAATAATTGTATGGAATTCACTGGAATTTCAGTGGTGAATTGATTCAATTTCACTTTGTAATGAGTTTTGTGGTTGAATATCTCAGTATCTGATGGAGATAGCAAAATATCCATAAGGACCTTTTTTGTAGCTCTAATTGTTACCTACAAAAAAGGTTCCTACAATGATTCCGCTATCTCCGCTAGATTCCGAGTTATTTATCAAAAACTCACCTAAAAATTGACTCAATTCATCTAAAAATCAGTTTTTAGCTCATATCTCTCAATCCAGTAGAGCTACCGAAATAATCATAGAGCCCTTTTTTGTAGCTCTAATTTTCCTCTACAAAAAAGGTTCTCACAAAAATCCCACCAACTCCAATAATTTCCAAGATATCCCCAAAAAATTAAACTAACAATATTTCTACTCGAATAAAAATGTTGAAAATATTCTAAAAAATCACCTTTTCATCTCTAGACAGGAATTCCCACATGGGAATAGCAGAACTATCCACTCTGATTGTCCAAATGGTTGCCAGGACCAGCATCATCACCATTTTATTATGTCTCCTCATCTCAATGTCTTGATTTTTCACTGATTTCGTTTAAAATCACAAATTAAAATCACTCTCGCACATTCAAATTGCCAAAAAAAATTAAATGACAATTCATATAATTATCTATATTTTATGGAAATAATATAGGATTCACTCGTAACGAATGCTGATCGTTAACTGAGGTAGAACTAGTAGTCGCTTGGTTTTTATGTGCGGATGGTCCACGTTACATCCTCCCACCACTCGAGTATATTCTGTTGCTTGTCGCGATTCACCTTCTCCGTCATGACGTTGTGTTTACGCATTAGTATACCCCTCCACAATTTTTTTTTTTTTTTATTATACCCAAGACGAGGAATTCCAGATCCGGTGATTTGTTTTTTTTTTTTTTTTCAGTTCATGAGATTTTTCTACGTCAGGGATGCTCACAGGTTATTCCAACAACGTCATCATCATGGGGTTGATGATGTTGGATATTTATAGATTTTATTTGTTAGAGATCCTTTGATTATTGTCGAATTCTATTAATTCCATTTTTGAAATTGAAAAGTAAATTAGTGAAATTTTGTGGATATAATCAGGTGAATATCTCGGAAGGTGAGAGAGATAGGAAAATTTTGTATGGGACCTTTTTTGTAGAGCAAAATGAGAGCTAAAAAAAAAGTTATGATAAAAAATTTGATATCTCTTCTAGATTTTGAGATATTTATGAAAATGTGAATTTAGAGTTGATTTGGTTGAGTTTTAGTAAAATTCAACATTGGAATTTTTATTTTATTCATGTAAATCAGTCCTTGATTCAAAATTATTCGTTGTTATGATGTTTGCTCAGATCTGGACACCTTGCAGACAGTGTTCTAGGTTGGGGATCACATTTTTGACCTCGAGTTGTCGATGTCTGTTGACCAGCAAATGGCCATCATGAAAAATTGGATTTTTATTTTCTTTGAGTAGCTTCGTCACATCCGTGTGAATATCACATACATGTTTATGAACCTCAGCATGAGTTCCTCAATCTTGTTGGATTGATATTACTATCAATATTAATTATGTCTTTATTCAGATTTTCCTTTCACTATCGAATTCAGTCAACTTTGAGTTGATATTTTGATGAATATCTCGAAATCTACTGGAGCTGGAGGAATTTTCATAAAGACCTTTTTTATAGCTCTCATTTTTTTCTACAAAAAAGGTTATTATGAAAATTCCCCCATCTCCCTTTAATTTCAAGATATTCTAGAAAAACAGATGAAATTCTGATTAAAATTCTAAAGAAATTTGTTCCGTTGCTGACCTTAGAAATTGTAACGGATCAACATCTCAAAAGAGTCAACAAATAAATTTTCTCATTCCTCTCTCTTTGTAGCACCATTTCAGATAAGACCCACCACAGAGGTGAACCGTTCAATGACCTTGGATGACAAGGTGATTCCGGTGTGCATCAGGCATTCTACTCGTTTTCCATCTTGACCATTTGCTCAATAAACAACAGAAATATGTTAGCCCGATGAATTCTAAACTCTAGTTGCGCAGGTCAAGTTGTTTTGTCACGTCTAGACAACTAAAAAAACTCGTTAAATGTTGACATATGCAACAATAAATATTTTCTTTATAAAAAATTCTATTGCCAACTACAACATCATCAAACATTGAATGGCTCCAGAAATCCCACTGAATTTTTCAAGGACATTTGTGACGTCCAGAGGCATTTCTCACGATTTTATTGATTGAAATGTCACTCCCTGATTCATCTATTTACTACTAGTTTACTTTTTCGTGGAAATTATAATTTTTTGGTTTTTTTTTTTGGAAATAACAAAAATGGAATTTTTGAGTTTTTAAAATATTGAATTATCTCGAAAATGAGTGATTTTTTTGAAAAATATTAAGAGACATTTTTTATAGAAAATTTCATCAGTTACAAAAAAGGTTTTATGATATTTTCTCCTAAAATCACTCATTTCTGAGATAATCCCATGAATAAGAAAAGTGCTGAAATGAAACGAGTTGTATCCACTTGAGGTTGAGTTTTTGATGAATATCTCTGAACCTAAATGAGATATCAAAATTCATCAGGAGACCTTTTTTGTAGCTCTTATTTTTCCCTACAAAAAAGGTCCTTTTAAAAATTCCACTATCTCTCTCCAATTCCGAGATATTCAGCGAAAACTAAACTCTGACATGAGTAAAATCCACCCCTTTCATAAATTCACATAAAAAAAAGGTTTTGATGAACTCAAAAATACCTGAAAACTCTTCGATACATGATTAATAATTATCCCCACAATCCTGAATAATTAACAAAATTAAAAAGCAGTAAAATATGGAAACAATGAATATCCGTAATTCATTGAAATAATCTTTGTGTAAAATCACAATAAGTTTTACCTAGTATTCTCAACATGCGATTATGTTGTCATAAAAACAAATCCTAGTAGTTATGTCACGTTCCCATCAGTCTCCAGCACACAATTGTTGGATTTTATCTTTTATTTTATTTTTTTTCCATCTTTAGCTGATTATTTGTGGTTTTTCAAATCGCCCGACACGGACTGGCGCGTATGCGATAGTTATCATCACAAATTTTTCAGATAAATGTTTATTTATTCAATGATTATTTACCCCTTTACTCGTTGATTTCATTTGATGACAGAAAGAATTTATTAATTAATTTTTTAAAAAATTTAATTAATTAAAAAATTTTTTTTTTTAGTTTTATTTTGTCGGGAAAAATATTTTATTGTGCATCTGCCTGGAATGGCTGATGACTCACGAGCGATACAAAACCGTAAATAGCACGAGACACGATAGAATGTTGTTGCATAATTTTACATTTGAGATAAAAATGTGATCATTTTTAATTGGATGGAATGCAGAATTTTATTCACATTTTCATCGATGTAAATAGATATTCAATCCTGCATCATCAATGAGACAATAGGATTGAATGAAGTTGTTAATTATTATTGAATTATTGATAATATTGATTTACTGAATGGCTGATTGATTGAGTAACAATTATCGTAATGATATTTTTGTTAATTACGTGATTATCTCGATAATGAGTGGATTTAGAAGAAATTGTCAAGAGACATTTTTTTTAGACAAAAAAATTTTCAATAAAAAATGTATTTTGACATTTTCTGTTAAAATCACTCGCTATCGAGATAATTCAATATTTAATACACAGAAAGAGTCGATTTTTCTCAGCCTATAGTTTTTTCTCAATATCTCTGTAATTAATGGAGATAACAGAATTTTTATAAGGACTTTTTTTGTAGCTCTTTTTTTGCTCTACAAAAAAGGTTGTTATGAAAATTTAACTAGCTCTCTTAGATTCAAAGATATTCACTGAAAACTAATATTCATCGATCAAAAATTTTTTTTTTGTTTAATTAACTATTCATTCATCAGGATTTCACGTGTAAATTGTGGGTAAAAGGAATTGTGAAGCATTCGGATGTCAAGAAAATTCTCAAATGAACAATGAGAAGAGATTGATCATCATCAGAAGAGGCCATAAATCTTTGGAGGCCATTCTCTACTTTTTTTTTTTTTTTTAGTACAGCCCGAGAATTTATTATTAACCACCGAGAGTCGACTATTCCGAATGAGTCGGGGAAATCCCGAGAATCTCATCTGGTGGCAATTTAACTCGCCTCAACGTGACCCAATCTCCTAGCATTATTTGCGTTTTAATATGGGACCGGTGAACATTAATTCACCAAAAATTTAAAAAAATTAATTCTAATGATTTTAATGAGCCTCGATTACGTTCATTACGGTACGTTATCCCCAGAAATTGAGAAAAAAAAAATATAAAGTTCCTTCGTTTCTAGAACTCGTCTGACCAATAAATTCAGTAGAAAAAGACACATTTATGTGGTCAGACAAGTCGACTTAATTTTGGGTTTTCTGGATATCTCGAAAACTAAAAGAGATGATGGGATTTTGATAAGGACCTTTTTTGTAGAGCGGAATGAGAGCTATAAAAAAGGTCCTTATAAAAATTCCGCTATCTCCCTCCAGTTACGAGATACTCAACAAAAACTGAACTTCCAACGAAATCAAGTCATCTAATTTTACAAATTTTTATTGATAATTCAAAAATGAATATAAAAATGAGACATTACGATATCCTCAGTGCCTCTCTCTTCCTCATTCAAAGATTATCGAACACCTATCCATAAAAAATGATCCAAGAGATCTAGGAATTTGTCTTGTGGATTACGAGGGCATTTTCACCAAATATAAACCCCGGCAATCATTCATTCGAAACTATTTCCGAGGTGTGTTATTTGTGTGATATAATGGCTATGTGAATATATTTTCAATTCACTGAAACGTGGAAGCCTATTGACATGATTCCATGGTGCACATATCCGTGAGGTCGATGACTCGGTGACAAAGAGGCAACAATTTCCTTTCTCCAGATGTGTCACATGGAAACATCGTATATGTCGATTAATGGAAATATCCATGGAATCATGGAATTTTGGATTTATTTTTGATAAATGAGTACTTTACTACTCTCCAGAAATGAATTCCAGAGGAAATAAATTCGGAAAAAATTGAAAGTTGATCGAGTGAGATTCGAACCCACAACCTTCAGATTATCAGTCTGGTGCTCTTCCAATTGAGCTATCGGAAGTCTCTCTAAATACCGATCAAATTTGAGTTCTTTTCTGTTCATAAGCCGTCGTCTGCCATCACTGGACATTGAAAATAATTAAATACCTTATTTTTGATATTTATATGGAAATATGCAAACGACCTTTTGAGGTCGTTTGCAAGATTCTGACAGTTGTTTCAGAAACCGGTATTATTCGAGACTTGTGGACTGAATCAACTGGCGCCATTGGCCCATTATTTACATTCGGCTTGTCATTATGATAGATAAAGCATCGATGAAAAAAAATACATTGACCTTTACGATAAGAAAAAATATTGGCAGAAAAATTGAATATTTAAATTCAGGTCAACAGTCGCATTATTGAGTTATGATGGAGTTACAGAATTTCGCATAACTTTCGGTTGATAAATATTTTATGAGATATTTCGAGGATATCTTGGTAATATATCACCATTCGATTGGGATTAATCAAGGTCAGTTGGATGCAATACGATTAAAAATGATCGATCAAATCAACATTAATTGAGATTATTATGAATATCTCGGAATCTAATGGAGATGGAGAAATTCTCATGAGAACCTTTTTTATAGCTCTTATTTTTCTCTACAAAAAAGGTTATAATAAAAATTCCACCATCTCCCTTCAATTTCAAGATATTCTACAAAAATTGTTATTGGGTAAAATTAACAAAGAAAATTTCATTGGATTGTTCCACTTGACCAGACTTCCACACTCGACTCAATACGATGTTGCACTCTCCCCTCAATTTATTCATAAATCCCAAAAATTTAAATCTTATAAATAATTGATCATCTCCATCGCATCAATAAATTCCAAAGGAAGAGAAAAAAAAAACACAGTTCTTCTCCTAATTTTTTCCGTATTTTTATGACTCTTTATTGCGAACACCGTGTCGCGTCTGCCTGGAATGCGCGGAACGCGATAAAACGATTGACGTCAGTAGGACCCAGAACGGGCCCACGCTAATACCTCTAAAAATATCTCTAAATTGGCGCCATTGTGGTAACTGGAGATGCGCCTCCGGTCAAATTCCAATCGAGCCGTAGTGTTATTCGACAAATGTCCGATGAAAAAGACGATAGAAATGTTACATCACGTTTAGGAAAACAAAATTACCGTATTCACAATCGAATGATTTATCCCGAGTGATTTTTACTTCAAAATGGAAAAACATTCTTCTGGTACTTTTAGTTGCTACTCAATTATCGAGGAATATCTCAAAATCTATTGGAGATAATTGAAATTTTGTCAGGACCTTTTTTCTAGCTCTCATTTTTTTCTACAAAAAATGTTCCCGCAAAATTTTCGCTATCTCATTCCAATTATAAGATATTCATCAAAAATGATGATTATGATGATTTATCACTTCACTACTGAATTCCACTGAGAGTTTTTAATGAATATCTTTGAATCTAATGGATCTATCGAAATTTTTATAAGAACCTTTTTTGTAGAGTAGAATTAGAGCTACAAAAAAGGTCCTTATGAAAATTCTGCTATCTCCATTAGATACTGAAATATTCATCGATAACTGATTCAACTAATCGTAACAATTCACTGTTGAATTGTGAAAACTCAATTTAACGTAGTGAATGTGACAATTGAACTGGAGATGAAGAAATAAAAACTTTCACTCGGGCCAATGGGGCATGCATGGAATTAATCCCAATATTGAGGGGTTACATGCGTCGACGTTACGTCAGGTGGACAATAATCATGAGCATAGGAAAATTGATTTTTCTGTTATTTTTTACCACTTCACTACTCATTTGAATTCCAGAAATTTTGCATATTTTTTAAATTCACAATGAATATGTTTTTTTTTTTTTTTTGTTAATTAAATCATTTTTGTTGATGTAGGTGGACTTGACAGGATAGAATATGATAGAATTGAATTGAGCAAAACATCGTTGAGAATTTCTCGAGATATATTTTTTGAAATAACACGAATGTTTTTTTTTCTCCTCCACTCACGGATGTACTTCAGCGTAGACTAATACCAAGTGGTGCCACTTACGTATTTTTTTTCACAAACTCGCTTCGACCACATTGGAATTTAGGCGGAATGAATTTTGTAATTAATTATAGGTGTCTAGAGTATTGGCGCCAGTCTATACTAATGTGAACTGTATCTTCATCAAGAAAATATGAAGAAAAAAAAAACACTTTTATGAGTTTTTTTTCTTTTTCTCAGAAAATTAGACTTGTCTCAACGTTTTTAATTTTTTAAAAAATTATTTATCCTCAAAAATTAAAATTCCATCATCACCTAGACTGATTAATCAATTTTATCGTTTGTTTACATGCCTCGATGGTAGAATAATTAAAAGAGCTAATATAAAGAAAAAATAAATAACAAAAAAAAAAAAAATGTTTGCAATTCAGATTGACATCACTCACGAATAAATTAAATCTACTGTGATTCAACGATTGAGTACAAATGATTAGAATTAAAATAGACGCCAAAGGACTGGCGTCGTCTCAGCGGGACTAGTGTCACCATGAGAAATGATAATATGTGTGGAATGTCATGGAAATTTGAGAGTGAGATGATAAATTCAAGAGATAATAAGAAATATGACTACTTTTTTCATATTAATAAATTTGTTTTACTCTTCTTTATCATTCTGGAAGACATATTGTGTTATTTGATCAGTAGAAACTGACATTATTAGACAGCCAATGAATTCTCCATTACATCAATGGCGACCGTAAGCGTGATGCGACTGGTGTGCTGTAAAAATGATTGTCCACTCGAAATTGATGAATTAATTACATAAATTTTATAATTAAAAAACTTACGTTTGTAAAATTGAGCAGGAAAATTAATGTCCGGCAGGAGTTGATGGATTTTTTCAAGTATTCTGGACTCTGTGGCTAGTGATGCATCTACATTCCAAATCTGGAGTGATGGAGTGAGTTGTATAAATTAAATAAATTGACTGGAGAATAATACAAACCTGTACCAAGTCATCTCTGTCTCTAATGGATACAGTTACCCCGCAGACCTCATCCCCATCAGCAACGCAGTCGTCAAATTGCTCTCCAATTGCTGCAACAACTACCTCTTTCCATACTTTCTCCTTATAAGAAGAAAGAAGAATAAGAAGAATTGGATAATTGATTGACTTGAATAATTAATTAATTACTCACCGTATCACTTTTACGACATTTGAGCCTCCATGTACCACCCTTCTGATTAACACTCTCCTCCCAAAGAGGTGCCCTCCCATCTCTCATCAGATGATAACTGTATTTGTTCTTAAAGAGATGAAATATCGAGTGAATAATTTGATTTTCATTTTTTCCAAGTTAATTATTTAAAAAAAAAATGTTTATTATATTCACCTGTATTTCACTAGCTCTCGGAATATTATTATAAACAGACCAGAAGCCCAATATCGTATTGACAGTATAAATCTCTTTCAAATTGTCTCTGTACTCTGCCATGGTTGTGCCAGGGATGGCCCTACATTGACCAAAAGGAGAGAGATTAAATCATTGAATCAATAAAAATGATGATTATGAATAAAATGAGGTAAAAAAATACTTACTTGTCCAGCCAGAAGGTCCATGCTGACTCCAGTGGTTTATCATCACTCTCCTGCTCCTTAATCCCTTCTTCGCCGGTGATACCTGAAGCTCCTGAAAGCGTCGATACACGCACAGACAATTCATCAGCTGTTGTACTCTCCAATTCGGCCATATTGGCTGTTAAAAACCCAACAACCCACGTAACCCTCGCTCGACGGTTTATCTCACTATGATCATGTGACAAAGGTCAAAAGCAAACTGACAACATGGTCTATTTATCAAGTGAAAATGTAAAAACAAAAGGATTAAAGATCTTTCCATAAAAAATATTTAAATTTTTCAAATAAATTGGAGGATAAGAAATAAATCGAATGATTGTTGATGATAAATTATCTAAAAATAGAATTAGACAATCAATTAATTACGATTCAAGTTTTTCCAAAACAATGGACAGGGCGACATCAGTCGACAACTGGTTTTAATTGTGAATTGGTAAAAGTGGAATTCGTATATTTCTGCCTTATCGATCATTGTAAATGTTGATTTTATTATATCCGAGGCACGGATGGGCCGAGCGCGTCCCCTTCCCCTCAGCCCCCCCCTCCCAACTACCTTTGTTTATGCGCAGTGAGTTGCGCACTGGTGCCACACGCTCATTGGTGGGGATAAATTTGTTGAGATATGGCATGTTAAGAAAATGGTAGTTCTACTGTATTAGAAAATGGAGAATGAAAAAAATTCAGTTGAATTGAGTATACGGATGAGAATATCAATGACATTGATGTAAATAAATATGAGGAAGATGTTGTATTTTTAAAAGACTCATTTGTATTTGTCAAAAGTCCACTTTATCTGCCCGCGAGCGTTATGTAATAGACGGGCCCCAGTAATTCATTCTTCCTACCCTCATACCGGTATCACATACACTTGTAGCTCTAAATAAAAATAAAAAATTGAAATTTTTAACAATGACAATTTTTTTAAATAAATTGAATGAATCATACAACTGTGTAAACTAGACTTTATCCAACATTATCCACTTAACAACTACAGTCTGGTGGTATACCAATTACATCCACAAATTTAGTATAACATTAACACGTCTCGACTTGCTCATGAGGTCAACCACGAATGTGAATAGTTTGTATAATTCAGATACAACTCAACTGGCGGATAAATGGAGGCTTAACTCGGTGGGCGTACACCGGGGGTGGGGAAGGGTTACCAACCGGTTTTACGATTACTATATGAGTCTCTCAGATGAAAATGGAAGTTGTAGAGTTAGACATTTTAATTAAATGTTCACTTATTTCCCATTAGAATTGTGAGAGATCATGTGTTTTATTTTTTTGAATGAAAGTTTCACGGATGAGAGGACAAGAGCGGAGAACGTGGAGAAGAGATAAAGCCGTTGAAATTGCCATCTGTATAGTACTCGATGATGTTTCATTGAGACATATCAAGTTTGCACTTTTGTCATCTGCAATTCAGCACTGATATTCAATTTTTGATAGAAGAGGAACGATTCACTTGGTCGATTTATTGTAGTGCTATTCAATAAAATTGTTCATTCGTCTGCAGTATCATCCTTACAAGCATTAATCTCCATTGTACTATTTTCCATTAATATTATTGTGATTGAGGCACAAGGAAGAAAAAATATAATAATCCATCATCCGAGTGAGACTGAGCAATTCCGAATCGTATGAAAGGCACTTTCTTCAGTCCAAGAACATTCGTCGAGTGACTTTGCAAATCAATTGCCTGGATACTCCATAATCGGCCCCTCTCTGTCGATCATTCATATCCAATTATTATCCACATCAGCCACTTCTCTCCCCCTACACCGTTGATCTTTAAATTGTTTGAGTATCTCCTCTACTTGACAATAACAGACGCCGTTGAAACTCCAACTGAAGCTTCTTCCTGGATAATTTCATCTCACCAATATTCTGAGCCTCAGACACGGTGACGGGCAAAGAGAAAGATCTAATTAAAGTGAATTTCAACTCCGTTTGGCTGATCGCACCTAGAGTTTCTGTTGGCGATGCACAGTATAGAAGGTAGGACTGCTTTACACTTTGCCTGACCTCGTTCCTTGAAACTCGTTTCGACCGAGGGGTCACGCTCAAGTGATTTTCAGAAGGCGACGTCAAGGCTTGAACTTTGAGCCAACTCTAAGTCCATTGGGGTTTGGGTTTTACAGTCATAATGGTCTTTATTTAGTGATCAGTTGAAAGAGCAAACTTTGAGATTCCATTTCTAGGGACTTTTGCTTTGATGATGCAGTTGTGATTGCCAACACCAACAGGAATGAACAATTGCCAATTTTTTCGGGTGAATAGATCCATTCTTAATATTTCTAATTGTTCTAATTGCAGTCTTGTTGGGTTGTCCCTTGATTTTGTATGTGTGTGGAAGAGTTTAGAATTGAGTCAAACAGCCCTCCTGCCTCAAAATAATTGACAAACAGAAATCAACGAGTGTGAAAGTGCATCATCCACATGTACGACCTATAAAGATGCTCCTGATCTCATACATCTCCGCTCACTCTGTAATTCCCTCCTTCTTGTCACCATATCTACAAAGTAATACTCATCATAAAACATATTTGCAGGAGGTGAAGTTTATATTTCCACTTATGTACAAACATATGTATAGGCAATACATGCATGTTTGTTTGAGCAACGTAAACTTTTTGCACTCTTTCATCAAATAGAAAAACAGAAACTCATTTTCCTCCCGTCGGTTCTCTCGTTTTTCTTCCCAGTCAAGTTACTTCCCAATGTCGCTTGCCAACTCGTTATACAGTAGATGGGGGAGGAGTTGATGCGAGACAGAGAGAATGGAGCCAGCGTGGCAAACTGGTATCATTGAAAATAGTGTACAGAACAAAGATGTAGAGATGGGAGGGAGAGAGAATAGGAGAGAGGGGGAAGGGGCGGAATTGTGAATTGAGAGAGCCGAATTTTTCAAGGAGGAGCCGATCTTCAGTCGATATTCCACTGAGTATGCCAATTCTCTGAATTCCGTAGGTTATGAATTTTTAAGTGTACTCGCTGGCCAATCTTAAATGCGTCTGGAGGAATTCGATTATACATTGAATGCGATATCAAAATTTTTCCTCAATCGAGTTACTTTTCCTCGTATGAATTCTGCATATGTTCTTAATGTTTCTCCAGTCATTTACCTTTCGTTGGAGAATCAAAATATGTGAAATTATCCTACAAGAACATGTGAATAGAAAATACATGCAATCAAACTGAAATCTTGAAACATTCATAATTTTTTATCCATTCAAGTCATTATTCGTCACTTACTAATCACAATTAAATTCAGATATCTTTTTGTTGACACAGTTAATTATCAAATCATCGGTGAGAGGAAAACGATAATGAGGATTTAAACCGAGAGGGTGATATAATCAATGGTGCCTGATCCGAGGGATTTGTATATTGCACGAGACTCTTGTGAAATTTCAAATACAGCATTATATTAATACAACGTCATGACAAAGTAACAGAGTAATTAGAACGTGTTCTCGAGCTATTGATCTTGCTGAGCTCTTGTGAATCCTCAAGTATCATATAGCGTCTGGATCTTCAACAAAGAGGTATACAATATCAATCATGATGATAAAGGAGGGATGTTCAGTTTCGAGGGGAATTAATTAATAATCTGACATTTTTTCCCTTGTAACCCACTTTTTGTTCTCCGTCAGTGTTGAAATTACATGAATGAGACTTTGTTTCGAAGAATTTCCAAGACTTTCATGGTGTTACCTTCAAAGTAATTAATGTTCACAAGGACCACTCATATTTCGTTATCCCCTTGTACACGAATGATGAAATTATCGAAATTTCATGGTCAACATTCAGTTTGAGGTATTGATAGTCATTTGTCATGAGAATGTGTTCAGGAAGCTAAATCCCACGTGAATTTGAGCTTTCCAATGCGCATACCCGGGTACATATTTTATTGATACTCCAGTCCAAACAGTTGACATTGTTTGCAACCTTCTACTCGTGCAGTCTTCCCCCTAAATGCTGAGGATTTCTCGATGGGTACATTTCATATTGGAATATGCCACAATTTTGCAGATGAAACCACTTGAACATTTCGCTCCACGAATTATTGCAATATCTCCACTTTCTTCTCTCCTATACGATAAATCGAATGAAATACTGACAATACAACTACGACGATTGATGAAAATGCTTTTATCCGAATATAAAAAAAAATTCACTCATGCGTCAAATCATTGCATTGAGGAGGATTTAAAAGTCTACCCATGTACATTTTTCATGACGCATTTTAATGTATTTCACATTCAGATCCATTCAAGTGACATTTGCTTGATATATATTCACTCGTAATTTCAATGGATGATGCTTCGGAAATCACTTGGTCTGAAAATTCCTGAATTACTTATTACACGTGTTTTGTTAGTATGAAGTATGATGTGAAAGGATGTAGAAAATGGGTGGGATATCGTTAACATGAAAATGGAATCGTCAATGGGTTTGGCTAACCGTGCCTCGCATGTTGAATTTTCCACTCCATGTATACAAATATCCGATACAACGACTTTTGCAAAATATTACTGGATTTTTGGAATTACCAGTGAATCCTTTCATTATCACTCTGAATTCAATTTATATTTTGTTTGATTGTCGTACTATGAAATTAACTCGACAACATAATAATAATGCTTATTCCTTAAAATTTCATCTTACATAATGCTTTGACATAAAAGTTGGAGAAAAAAAAATTTCAAGTCCTTTTTCTCAGATCGTAATTTACCGTACGTCAAGAACAGACTGTGACATTCACCCACGCCACCACAAGGTGGCGCAGCCTCAGGGAGACCAGTCTGGGACGTTGAGCGTGAGTTGAACTATAGAGAGAGGGGGAGGATTGGGCGTCTGGCTGGACAGCTCTTGAAAAATTACTGTTACTGGGTAAAAATAAATAACGAAAAACTAACACTGGCACGCCTACTACAAGGCTTGTATATACGTTATGAGAAATCACTGTACAAATACGTGTTAGTGAGAGGAAAGAGGAATATCTGTTCTGGAGAATAAAAAAAAATCCAAGCTCTCAATCAGAATCTACATGAACGAGAATCAAGCGACTCTTTGCAGCCAGAGATGTATCAGCGGTCATTGCATTTAACTTTCCCTCGCGCTCTAACTAATGACCATGGGGCACTAATTAATTACTCAGTAAAATGGCCGAGACTTTAACTCTCACTAGTTGTACGCCTTTGTGCTTCCAGTATACATACACTATAGAAAATCCAACTACAAGTCTGCCAGGAATATTTGATATTTTTTTTTTTCAACTGTCCGTCAATATTCGTTTGATGAACGTCTTAGAATCCTCAACCCGGATTTCTAAACCGCAATCGCATATGGGTCATCAACCCCAAATAACTCATCCCTCACCTGACTGAATCCATTATTTCATTATCGATTCGAACGAGTCGATAACTCATTCATTGCATTAGTCCCTAATTAATTATACTCCAACGATCAAATGATTAATCTGATAACGAAATTGGTCAATGAACGTCAGTCGAGTCGTCGATCGAATTTCAGTTTAATTGTAGAATGATAATTTCGCTTGAGTCTTTGATTCCGAGCATCTATATTCTTTTTCACGTCCATTTAGCCTCTGTGAGTGATGGCAATGTCCATTAGTCCATTTGCTCGATAGATCTCGTATTATCTTGGAAAATAATTCCGTCCGAGGGCTGATATTAATGAAAAGGTTTCATTTGAATACTGGGATTCACAGGAAATCATTGTACAGGAGATTTATTTACCCATTTTGATATAGAGAGGGATGAAATTGAAAACATTGTGCAGATTGAATGTCGTCAATAACGAGGATCAATACTGCAGAGCTCAACAATGAGTAGAGCATCTCGAATTTGATACATTTGCTTCCGTGGCTTTGATAATCATACTGAAAGCCTTCAGTTTAAAAATTGGCGAATATTCCGAATAACAAATAAAATAAATATTTATTCAATCGAAAAGCTCATGTGGATTCTGTTATTTCAGTGAAAATTGAATTTTTTGCCAATAAATTATCGAATATATTTTAATTAATTTGATAAATTGCAATCATTTTATCTGTGAATGTAAATGCTAAAAAATATATTTTGAAACAGTTGTGAAAACCCAATAGTCATTCGGTAGTTCTAAGACTCGCTCGTTAAATCTTCCGTCCCAGTCCTTGATACGCCACGGTCACATGGGATGTTACCAAAGTGGTCGTTTCGTGCACACAAGTGTCTGTGAGACCTAGTGAAAAAGGTTTAAACTGTGCCAAAAGGAGTAGATAGAGAGTGGAAATTGCAAGACGATTCACTTGCCTGCACTGAGAAGTGAACTGTTTCCGTTGAAGATCGTAAATTTCTCTATAGAACGTGTTAAAAGATTTTACATGACCTTCCCACACTTTTTGGATAATTGTAAAGCTGTTGTGACATTCTGATAAATTGTCCTTCTGATGATTTCAACTGTCACAATGCAAAGAGACTCTGGGAGAGAGTCCAAATCAAATAAGTATATGGACACATGAGTGTTGATTCCAGTGGTCAGTAAGTGGCTCAAACAATACAGCTAAATTATTCCACCATGATACGGGTTTACACCAGAAGTAAGTTTCGTAGATATTTTTCAAAAGATACTTTCCTTTCAACGTCTTGGAAAGCGACCAAAGTTAGTTTCTTTTCACGGTCCAACTTCCATCTTAAGAGGCGCAGAGATGGAGGAGTCAGTGGCCGGCAGCGTGTCTCGCATGGCTTCCGACCTTGCCATTTCTTTTATTCAACTTTTTTTTTTCCATTTGAAGTTGTTACTGAACCACTCCCCGAGGGAATTCTGCGGTGGATCAGCCCTTTTATCCAGCATCGTAGACCCACGCACTGCTCTCTAGTAGAATCGGTCTATACATACCAGTCTCTGAAACTTACTCATGAGTTGTTATCAAAACTTTTTATACTGAATTAGTCTTTTCTTTTTGGTCACCAATCCTCCATTTTGTGCCTTTTCAACGATGACAGAGGATGAAGAGAAAATGATGGATTCAATTCAAACTCTTGGGGCATGAATTTGTAATTCTCTCCGTTCGTTTGATGGAATTCATATACACCACATTGTACTACTGGAGAATTGAATGGATATGTGATGATAGCATACCGCAGGGCTAAATAGTCTAGAGTTTCAACTTCAATTGAATTCGCTGATCCATGAGGTAATCGTTGTACAAATATACGTCAGTTTATCCAGAGGTTCAATGGAAATTCATACTCTACTGGAATGCGTTTCCAGTGAAATCTCACTGGAACCCTTAAAATCACTATAACTACTGGACAATCTTCCATAAAATTAAATACTTAATCTCTAGAAGTTTTTCTAAACCGTCCCAGTAGAGCTTTGTTTTCCCTTTCTTCCAACGGCCACAGGTGTGAAAGCTTATCCTTAAATACTTGAGGATTTTGTTCCGCCACTTTCATTAATGTAATTATACTTTTGCAATCCTTGAAACGGTTATTAGGTAGAGCTCAACCACTCGGGGACACATGGAAAAGTGTCGTGGTTGAGTTGTCAGAAGCACCATTAGCAGCAGTATGAGAGAGGCCAGAGAGTCCCAGTGGTCATTCAGATACTCCGTTGCAGTTGGTAATTATATGTCAACAGGAATTGCCGAGTTTAATGTTGGCAATACCCCAGGGACAATACCTCCTACAGCGCCTTCAAGTGCACGCATTGATCCAACAAAATAGAGGAGTCTTGGTTATATGATGACTGGCCGCAGTGAATGTTGAGCTCATGGGACTGACATTGAGTATTTTTCTGATAATATGTCTAATGGCTATCTTTCGGTCAGTCGAACATAATCAGAATTGACAACTTGTTATCAACTGTTCTGATTAACTTTAATTAGTTTTCGAGTTGATCCAGTTGAGATACCCCTGATGACTACATTTTCCGAAGGAGAAAGTTGTCTTCCTCAAAGTTCCAAACTCACGTAAAAACCCTGGGGGATCACAATGGATCCATTCATCAGTACAGGAAACTTCGAGAGCTGTATCTCACCTATTTTAATGTATGTAGCAAGCTGCACTAGACGTGAATTGCCCTGAATCTCCTCTAATGCCAAACCGTGTACACGCCCACGGTTGGCTTAAGGGTTTTGGACCGTGTAATTGCCGTAAGATCCTTGTCACAGAACAGAGCTCACCACGTACCACTGAAATTCAGTAATGTACTGGAGAGTCTGTGTATGTTCTAGCAATAATATTATGACAGAACATAAACATAATGCGAATCAATGGAAGGATAATTTTTACCAAAAATTTCTCTCCATAAACGATATCTCTGCAATAAGTCACTTTTAACATTTTCCCCAAGCTTCTTTCTGTCTGTAACGAGATTGCGCCCCATCACGTACTTTTTCTATCCCAATACCCATCGTTCTGCCTTTCCCCATCCATGTAAACCTAACATAGAAAATATGTGTGTGGAATTGTGTCAGAGTGTGAGTTTGCCAACTTTCCGTAATGTGGTTCGTGTTTGGAGGAAGGTGCTACCGACAATGGCCCCTAATCTACCTTGGATTTTCGTGAAAGGGAAAACTAACAAACCTTATTCACAGTGAAAAAAAGTTTTTTATAACCGCAAATTGAATTTACCGTCTTCCGTGCTTTTTGGGTCGAATGTGGATTGGTGGAAATCCAGACGTTCATTAAGAAAAAAGTTCTGTTTCAAGTCGATAATCTACCTGCAGGTAGAAAATTCTACCTGAATCAGAACTTTTTTTTTTGGGTATGAATTGAAGCAAAAATGATTCGGTCGCAGTGCAAGTGAGCGGGATAGATTGTTAAGTGCTTGATGGGAGCATAAATACACGACACAAATGAAAAAGAAATGTGAGAAAATAGAGGGGAAATGGCGAAAAAAAATATAGGGGAAATGCCAGGGGGCCAGTGGATTAAATGGCTGAGTGTGCGCGAAGCTTGTAAAGTATAACGAGTGTCATTGTCGGGTGCTCGCGCACGTATTGCCTGCGAGGCAAACCTGCCACATCTTGGCGCGGCGACGCTCAGTCTCGTTCGTTCCAATTCCATGGAGATGTACGCGCAATCATCCTGTCAGTGACACTTTAGAAATGAGCTTTATACCTCATATATTTGAAATAGTGATGAGAGAAGTTTCTTTCGAGTGAATATGTGAAAAAATTCTGCTCTTTTGCTTTGAAAATTAGTGGTTAAATGAGACATTCACAATGGAATAACCACGTGTTACAAATATGATCATTCAAGAGTGATGAACGAGTGGTGAAGGATTGATCAGTGATTGAGAGAATCAATCCTCGATTTCCACAAAAAGATTGAGAAAAATGAATTTAACTTCAATCAAAAGACATTAAAAATGGCTCGTTTACACTGGATAAATCTGATAGTGGTGATTTTTTCATCAATTACCGGTGAGTTCGATTCGAACGAAAAGTTTTTTATCACTGATGGTGAGGGTAATGCCCGAGAAACTTTCACGGTAAATTGAAATGTGTGGGAATCATGTGGTCATGCATGTAAATTAAGTTGTCGTCAACTACTCGTGAGAACTGCATTACGTAGTTGGTGAATTTTCCCATTGAATTACGTTCTTGGCGTTTAGTGCATCCCTAAAAAACTGAATGCAAAATTTTCCTTCCGCAAAATTTCGATGAGTAGTAAATAGCTCTATTACAATAACTCGAATGCATGCAGAGCCGACCGTTTGTTTGTATCGCGTTCTCTCTCTTGCGTGACCGGCAGGCGTCAGGATAGAAATTCAAATGCTCTCGCTCTCTTTAGTAAGCGTTCCACACTCGTTTATCCCCATGGCAACATCAACAACAAAATATACTATATAAATATACTCTTCACAATGAATTGGAAGAGGTAAGGATTTAGGGTTCATATTGGAGTCTTATTCTGCATGGAAAATATAGATTTAATGCTCTCAACTCACTGTGACATACGATTCTCTGCGTCGACAGCACTGCCATCTGAGACGAGTATCTTCTCTAGTGGGTTAGGAAGGGGAAACGAAGCAGTGGAATGGACTGTAGAAAGGAAAATCTCTGTAACAAAAGAAAAAGAAGTTATAATTTTTTCATGGGAGCCAAGAGACACATTGATGGAGGGAACGAGTCATGGATAATTTTAGAATCTGACTTATCTCCAATTTCGTTGATGCTCCACGTTAAGAGAATATGTAAAATAAACGTAAAAATAGCCACTATATCGACTTTTGGATTTTGACAGTATCTTTGTCATCATATTCATGATATTCATAAATTTATATTGATAAAAATCGGGCTCACTCTTCTCTACCTCTTCATTAAGATCATTATTCGACAAAGGTTGAGTGCCCCATCAAAATCATGTCGAACAACTCAATAAAAATGATAGGAGGGTGTCTCAATGTGAAGATGGTATCCATCAGAGTGCTCGTTATTCCGAGTCTAGTAATTAACGGGAGTGAAATGGAAAAGGGGGCGGGTGTCATGAGAAGAGACGACTTCCGACCTCGTCAATGACTCCTGAGAATATCTCAGGCACTTTGGGTCGGGTTGGGGGGTACGACTGCCTGTTCTAATTAAAAAAAAAAATACAGCTGCCTATCGGTACGGTCCCCCCATATGTTCGGCCCTAAATCAATCTTCATTCCCTCTCCAGCCGCACCCATCCACGCCCACGTACTAAAATAAAGCAGTTCGCTTGGTATGTTTCTGGACAAATGAACAAACACCGATCCCTCTCACTTTTTTTCCATATTTTTTTTCTCGTCTTTACTTATTACCCTGTCAGCTGTGATGCTATTAGGCGACTCAATCTTCGTGCGACGTTCTTCGGATCAGGAGAACGCAGTCAGTAACAAGAAAGGTTATGTTATTTTTTTGTTTAGCTGCTTGTCACTGGAGTGATTGATACGTACGATTTGGCCGATCATATGAGACAGACGATTTTCTTTGGATTTCCAGGTAATGGCCTCTCTTCTGGACTGCTGGAGTGAATCTCCACTGATTTCTCAATATATGATATGACCCACAGAGGCTCAAAAAATTCAATTAACGCAGTTATTATAAGAAAGTAGCAATATCATAAGTTGAATGGATACATTCTTCATTGCAATAAGCGAGACCCAATTATACTCAGATATTACGTGTACAGCATATTCGTCCAAATTAGTTCATATTCCATGTCTGCTTGAAACTTCAATTCCTACCTATATTTACCAAGTTTCAGTGCTTAGCTAACCGCCACCCATTTGCTACTGGAATTAATATTATCCGTGTGAATTGGATGCCAGAATCATCCCCCTGGATTTCCAATTGTAGCCACGATGATATTCCTTGAACAAGTAGAATAATTAGCAATTTGTTTGCCAGAGTTCTATCCAAATCATTTTTGTCTCATTTCCATCTGGAAATCTATCAAAAATCAAATGTTTCCAGTCACGTGACAATCCCGAAAATTCTCCATTTTATTACGAAGAGCAATTTGTCAGAAGAATGAGGGAAAAAAAGACGAGTCATCAGGAGCCCACGAAAATTTCCGCGGGCGATTCCCAACGACGAGAAAAAAAAAATCCGACGGACACGCGCCGCGAATAATTCCTCGCCAACGGGGACACGTTCCTTCCCATTTTCTCCCTTTTTCCAATGCTGTCCTCGATTGAAAGAGTGATATAGACAAGCATTTGTTTTTTGAGATTATCCTGGAATAATTTGACTCTTACCTGACTGTGTATATTGTCCTTAAGGGCCTATTCAAGCCTAGGACATCAATAAACTACTTAATCAATCAATCAATCTTCAACAATTCATACAGTAATAATAACCCAGGAAGGCTAAGGGGAAAGCAGTACAAAATATTCAGTGATTTAGCTCTCTCTCAGCTCTGGGTCACGCTGATAATTCCACTCCTCCTTTCCCCTCCCTCTCTTTTTCTATATTCTATCCACTATTCCACTGTATTCAGGCACCTATTAGATATGGACGGCTTGAGGGATTAATTCATGGAGTATTCATAAAACACGTAGCTGCTGCTTCAGTTAGCAATTTCATTCATGCACGAGTGATGGAACGAGAGGTAAAATAAAATTGCACGCTGTTGACTGTCGCTAAAAGTCTGATTCTCTCCTTTCATTTTTTATATTTCATCCCCGCTCTCTCCCTTCCCCACCCACGCCCCATCATCTTGATCTCGAATTTCTTGGCCCAAATCTAAAAATTTGGATCAACTCGAGGATCTCAAGGTATTATAGGCTTTGGATCAAGACTTACTGGAGAAGTCGAAAGGCTTTCATTCAGAAGTATTAAGATGGTAGAAAGGATTGAGCGGAGAGATCCAAGCGTTTTCAAATAGAACTGGCACTGGTGCATCGTACAGTGATGGAGATTAGTATGGGGATCATAGGTGAATGGCTTGATGGAGAAAGGAGATGAGGAAATGACTGCGAATAGAATTTGTTTATTGGATTATCAAGGTCAGTATGTTGAGTCAGGCCAAGAGATACGATTAAATGGAGAAAATAAAATGCAATTGAATGCAGTCAATTCGATTGAATTGAAATGAGGATGATAATTTTTTTCAAGAACAAATTGGAGATTCTTACTTCATCAAAGTTCTTAGAGCAACGTCAAGACATCTCCCAGCCTCCCCCAACCAATTTTGTTCCTGAATGCTCATCAGTGGAGGCAAGGAGTGTGAAAAGTCCAACAAGTTTGTTTCATCCAGGAAAATATCTTATGGCCAAGTTTCTCTGTATTTTACAAGATTATGGAAGAAAAACGATTATTAAAACTTTCACGACTCCTTTTAGTCTCATTTCCTTTGTACAACGTTCACATTTTTTTTTCCTGTTCAGGCAATCAATGAAAGGAGAAAAAATAAAGAGACTGTAGAAGTCACTCATGAAGCAGAAGTAGAATGAGAATAGTATACAATTGGGTCCTTCCAGCCTCAAATTGATTGGCGTATTTTTTTACGTTCAATGATTGAAAAATTACGAAAGTGAGGATTTCTAATATAACCTTGAGAGAGGAGTGATTGTGGCTTATTTGAATGAGAATTCCAATCATAGTTTCAATTCTCCTCGACTTAACATACTCGATATACCGAACGGATGTGCAAACATCAATAATACGACGAAGCATAATAGCACTGAGGGAAGCCAAGCCTCGATAACCGAAATACTCTCGCACGCTAGCGGTGAAAAAGCGATTGGAGTTTGAACCGAGTATAGGGGAGCCAGGAGAGCCAATAAAGTTGGATTTTTAGGGCTTAAAGGGAGGATATATACGGGCAAGAAAAGATGAGGGGAAGAGTGAGTGAGATAGCGTGTGGAAAACGGAAACCAAACATTACCGAGAGGCCTAATGATGCACCCCAACCTGAATGCATCGTCACGTATTTTCTCTCGTCGGCTTCGTTTGCATTCTCCCTTTCCGACTCGTTTTACTCTAACCGCGTCTACTCCAGTTACCCATCTTTTGAGTTTACTCTCTGTTGGATGTTTTTTTTTCTAGTACACTGTGCTCACCATGAATCTTTTACCTTTTGTTCAAAGGTGTACGCTGCCTGCGGAATGTGACACTGGAAGTGATACCGGAAGTGGTTGAACGTGGTCACGAGGTAACTCTATGTTGTCATTACGAACGTGAGAATGAACCAGTTTATTCGGTAAAGTGGTACCGTGGCAAGCACGAATTCTACCGATATTCACCATCAGAAACTCCACCAATTAAAGTATTCAACATAACTGGAATAACAGTTGACGTGAGTAGTGACATTTGCATAATTCTATGAATTAAACCAAAAATTCAAATTGGGTATTTTGATATTTTGACATTTCCCATGGGTGGTATGGGTTACAGTATTTGTCAGTGGGTATGAGATGAACTTTGTCAACTCGATATTTGCATCTATGGTACTTACAACAAAACCCGTGAACCATTATTTTCCACACTATTTGTGCAAAAACCCCTGGATTATTTGCAATCGGCTTAAGCGTGAGCCTCGTGACAGGCCACGAGTGGTGAATGTACGGTAGCCCTCAATTTACACGTAATTCCCATATTGAATGATAGAAAATAAAAATATTCAATTTATATTATTTGCTGATTAACATGAATTATTTTTCTCCTATGTTTCAGCGTAATCGCTCGAATCAGGAGAAAGTGACGGTAATGAATGTGGATTATGGCCTGACGGGTAATTTTAGCTGTGAAGTAACGGCTGATGCACCAACATTTTCCACTGAAGAGAGCATCAAGAGACTGAGAGTTGTTTGTGAGTATCCGTCAATATTTAATTGAAGTTTGGGAGACCACTTTTCCACGATCTTTCCCATTTATTTTTCTCGGCTCTCTCACAACACCACCACATCCAAAGGATTGCATCAATCACGAGGGAATTCGCTATCTCTCGGGACGAGTCGTCACTTTACCTTTCGTATAAAGCAGATCGTAAAAACTCGAGTTACTCGCGGAAAACGATTGAATATTCATTCGTGAATCTAATCTAGAACGACAGTGGAGAATTGAGGAAACCCATTTCACGATGTGTGCCGTACGGATATTCCAAGCATGAAGTACATGATTGAACCAAACTCGATCTGCTTAATTGTTCCATAGTTCCGCGAATTGCAAGTTTCTCTGGTAGTGGCATCTGGCAATGAGAGGAATTCACAAATTTTGATAGCTCCCAGGGAAATTATACAATGAAATAATTTTGTTTCAGCTTTGCCTAAGGCCAAACCCATCGTTTCAACAGAACATAATCGGTATGATGCTGGAGACACGCTCAGAGCAAATTGCAGTGTTCCACCATCAAAACCACCCGTGGAATTTGTCTTCAAGCTCAACACTGTAGAGGTAAATACACAAAACCCATTCTCACTTACACTTTTCAACTGCTTGATTGTCCGTGAAATGACAATCAATGAGTTTCTCAGTGTCACTCGATTTAGCTCATTGACCGATCGTATCTAACCAGCCACCATCGACACAGTCCCTACCTCCCACTCTCTATCATTCCTATCCTGGAATCTCCAATGGAGCCCATCAAATTTCTCCAATATCATGGCAATTGATATCACAATCATGAATTCTCTGCAGTGTTCAACTGACTGGCTCCCTATTCTCATGATTTTACGGTTATGTATAACCTAAATTAGCTTCTCAGCTTCTCACTAATTGCGGTCAGATCCCATTTCAGACCAAGGATTCCTGATTATAGTTTTCCCTCATTGGCTACCAGCTATTGGCTTCAAGAGCCATTAACTCAGTCATCTCGTTACCATATGGAGCACGTATACTGGATAAACTTAGTAATTGGTTATATGGAGGAGAGAGGGAGAGTGTGTATCCCTGAAAAACTACTGTTTCCCCCAAGTAAACTGTAAAGATATCACTGAAGGATACGACTCAATTGCAGGAGAACTCATGGGGTAGGAATGTATCAAGGAAACATCCATTATCTGGTGCATTCCAGTAATACTATCGACTCTCATAGACATTCCTCGGGCTGTAATTGTGCCGTAATGATTGGATTAATAATTGCTCTAGTAGAAATAGAGACTATGACCCAGACTATGATCCTAGAATGACATTCAACCTGACATGACAGCAGCCCCTCTGCATAATCCTATCATTTCCATCGTTGCTACCCTGTCCATTACACTGTACAAAATACTCGAGTGTAAAATATTTTTCAGTAGTGCTCTCGTAACGGTATAAAATTTATCTGATACTAACCCTCCAACGTATTCATGTTTTTATAGAACCATGAGAGAGTAGCAACGTAGCTACAAAAAACTCATAGCATTCAAGTATGAGTTTGACCTCATCCATTATCAAATACTCCATGTTTTTTAAAATCGTAAAACAAAATTATCCAAATATTTGTTTTTTTTTTTCACCAATCAAATATGCACACTGAACTTTATATTTCGGGAAGTGATAAAGGAATATAGAAAATTTTTATTTCATTACGAATTATGCTCTTCCTTTGTTTCTCTTCATCTCCTTTGATGCACTGTTAAAAATTCCAGTTGGCTCTTTCACACCTGAAATACGTTTCCCCGTGAGTGCACTACAGCGATTGCAAGTGAAAAACTGTGTGTTTTGATGCGAATAAATCTGCACTGATTTATAGACCCCACAGAGAAGGTGAATAAGGCATGTTTTACGTTTTTATTCTCCCCCTTTATCACCAGAACAATTTCCAGTATGTTATCGATACAAGCTTCATCGCTGATCGATCGCTCGACGGCTGGTTTTCATCGCGGATAGAGAAAATAATTGAATATTCCCTAGCGATACTCCATGAATATATTGCAGTACCTCTCCAATTCCAATCTCAGGCCTCTCTCGCAGATACTGTAACCAGAGTGGTTGTTCCGGGCATTCAATCTGTTTCAAATCCCTCGTCCCGCGCCTCATATCCATGATATAGTTTATTGGATCGACAACACGTGACCACAGTCTCGGATTCACGAATATCATGTATGAATTGGTACCAACTTACCACATTGGACCTCAACATGAGCAGCATGTGGACATCAAACCTTTGATCATGGACTGCATCTGACTCCCACCAGTTCTTCAATTCAGATCAAATTGTTTCAGATTGGTCCGATAAATGCAAACCAGCTTATGCAGAGATCCGAGTATAATATGGGAAGTAACTCAGCTTACATGGAAAAATCTCAGTTACAATGGGCTGAACTGATGATTGACATTGTTCCATTTCATTACTCGAATAATCAATTGACCCTTCACTGCACTGCCCAAATACCAGGCATATATGAGGCTGAAAATGAGATACACGTGCAGATTGGACTGAGGGAGCCTGTACCTGCACAAAGTAAGTTGTCAAATTAATAACAAGTCTTTTGTTTCTCTTTTTCGGAGTCAAAGTATCACCTTTATCTAGCATATTTTGACATATTTTTGATACTCTTGTCATTTGTTACAGTAACTTCAGACACCAGCAAGATTGTCTGCAGTACATGTGCTTTGATAGCACTCTCACTCTGTTCACTCTATTTTTTTTTGAGATAGTCAATGGGAAAAGTCAAAACTAGCCAGAATTCAAGAAGAACGTGAATAATGGAATTTTTCTTCTTTGTCAGAACTGAAAGAACTGTCAATCGACGTCAATTTATGTAATTTTTACACACGTTTGATTGAGATAATATTGCTACTAATTGTTTCCTCTCAATTCATCTGAACTTGATATCGACATAAAGCTCTTGTTCAGATTATACAATAGAAACTCGATGAATAACGCATATATTATATTTTGAAAATGAGAAGAATGAAGAGAGTGAAATGGCTTCTATTAAGGTCAATATTCATTGTTGTATAAGAAAATGAAAAATTATCAATGGAAACCAATCGTTTGTCATTAATTCTCAATCTCCCTAAAAACCCTAGACTGGAGTGGAGCTTCCTCGCATTCAAGTGCATTTCTACCCACTTTGAACTACACAAATACACAATATTAATTATGCATAAATCACAATAATACTGGCATGAAGATACAATCCATTGTTCTTTCCCTTGGCCATAAATCTCAGCACGAGGGCTCATTATTGTGCCGAAGGGAATGTGATAGAAATATGTAATATATAAATTGAAGGTGAGCATCAACTATGAGTATCGTGTTTTCCTTGAGCACGCTCCAGTGGTGTTCATCTCTCTTCATCCATCATCACCATCCTAGAACGGTGGGAAAATATACCTACAGCTGAATATTTTTCATTTCTATGCAGTGTGAAGATAAAATAAAAGTGACGATGAGGAAGAAAATCGATATGAATATGAAAACAAGTCAATTGACCTTTTGAGCGCTTAATTTATTCCTTCCCTTCTCAAGAAAAGAGTTGCAACTTCATTTCTCCTTTTATGAGGATAAATTTATGATGATTAAAATCAACGGTTAAACACATTGTTTTGAACTCAAAGTTGGAGAGGTGGCAATACCTTCAATTTATTTTCAAATTACAGCGAAATTGTTTTTCCCCTCATAATGCTATTTCAAAAGCCTCATAATTTTCACTGTTGGATCTTTCTCTTCCCATGATGCAGAACTAAAATAAAAATGAGAGAGACGACAAAGAGACAAAGCACGAAAGCATCAATGCACCGAGGATTCAGTCAAGCGTACACTTTCTCTTCCCGTTAGAGAAAATATGAGAAGAGGAATACTTGGAAATTCACAGTAATATAGGTGAATATGTGGTTTTGTTTTTTGTTATTGTACATATCTGCGCATATACGTCATGTTCTTTGGTAGTTTTGGCCATTCACGTGGAACGCTTGGTGTGATGATAATGGCTGGAACGTTTAGGACTTGTGTATCCTCCTTCCTTCACACCATTACCTCCAGTACTAAACAAGAAATAGCAAGTACGTGTGTCAATACATGTGCCATTTGGCTTGCTGATGACTTCACAATATTCTCATTCTGCAAACAAATCATCATTACACTCTGAAACCAATAACAATATTTTTTGATCCTACAGGGGTTTTTCCATGCAATGAGGACGAGAGAATAAAGGAAAATTGTTTTCGCAGTGTAATCCATCCCTTCCATTATCCCTGTTCCGGATCATGCTTTTCTATTAACTCCGGTTGATATCTGTGTCCTTTTGCAGTAATATCTAATGGAATTCCAGTAGCTCTCTGAAGTTCCGTCGTCGCAGCGCCTTTTTACTTTACTGGTTTTTTTTATTTTCACTCACTAATGTGTCGTCCTCTCAAACTCGACGAGAAAGAACGTTTTTGTGCCACCGTCATCCATCTCATCTACTCTCGAGTTTGTTGTAAGTTTATCCTTCCAGTCATTAGCTTGATTTTTTCTTGGGTTGTGAACTTTGAAATATTTTTCTATTAAGAAGATGTTATTGATCGAAATATTCAGCAAGATAAAAAGAAGTGAAATACATGTCATCACAATTTTATAACACCAGATGGATTTTGTAAATATACCATTGCCAAACTGCTGGCAATGTCGGAGAGAATGAATAGAGTGTATTGTATAACTTTCATACCGTCCAGTCGTTATAATTCCATTTCTCGTGCACCTTTCAACAACCCGTCTCCACCTCCCATTCTAGCCACTCAGACCGCTTTATTCTTACTCGATATATAGTTATATACAGAACGTTTATACATTGCGATTTGGGAGACCTCCGGTACCCTCAGAATTGAGCTCGGAATTGTTCTTAGGAAATTGACTTTTCTTGGAGGTAGTAGACGTCTACTTCTCCAAAGTTGACTTTTACACTAGTGTTCTCTGTCTCAAATTCCATGATCTCCAGTTGTACCAATTCCCTTACTTCTCTTAATACCCAACATAAAGAGAGTGACTTTTCTTGATGAGGACGGAGAGAGAAAAAAACTCAGCAAATTCTCTGATAAATTTGAATTCCAGACAATATTTATTAATCTCCTATAAATAAATGATGTAACAATTTATTTCAGGACAGCTCCATTAATAATCAAATGATCGTAGACAATATTGCAGGCAATAATTCACATGTCAAAGTTTAACGTGTGATGAACAGCAGTGAGATTATCTCCTCTGAACTACAACCTTTCAGTATTCTCTCAGTGTTGGTATACATTCACTGCTGAATTTATCCCGAGAATGTTTATATGCACGATTAAAGTGACACGGGGTGAAATAGGAAGGGATGAGAAAGTAAAGTGGAAGGTGCTATAAAGCGAGTAGAGGGTACAGCGTGAAGGAGACCCAAGAGGGAAATGGGCAAATGTGACGTAGAAACAGTGCAAACCGCGGTTTCACCCAACCCCTCACTCACTGCCACTATTCTTCACACCCTCACTTTTCCTCCCCATTTTGGCTCCTTGGTCTTTTACCTGTGTAGGAGGCAACTGGGACTAGTTCATCTCATGAGTTTATTCCCCAAAGAATAACTCAGGACAAGTTTCACTGGTGTCTGTACTGACAAAGACTATTGGTCTTTGACATGCCGGGGAACCTCAGGAAATTTGACCCGGAGGGTTAGTTTTGACCTTTACACGGCAGATTTTACTACTTTTGACTTTATCTCCTCATTATTTTTCATTCAACAGAGTTTTATCTCTCGAGGCAAGGAAAAGATGAGTGACAGAATACTTTGATTTTATCAGTTGAAGAATAATGATCATTGGAATGAGTTCCGTCTGGTGGATTGCACCTATCGGTTCTTTTGGTAGAACAGTCTGGCTGCCATTGAAGGTAGAATTGATTTACACTTTGCTTGACCTCGTTCTTTGAAACTCGTTCCGACCGAGGGATCACGCCAGCTCAAGTGATTTTCAGGAGGCGTTGTCTAGGCTCAAACTTCCAGCCAACTTCTAAGTTTATTGGGGCTTTGGGATTTACAGTCATGATGGTCGCTATTTAGTGATCAGTTAGAAGAACACACTTCTAGATTCTATTTCAGGGAAGTTTGATGATGCAGTTGGTATCTTCAACAAGAATGACTCCTGAGAAATTTCAAACACAGCATTTCTTAATGATATCGCTATAACTCATGACGAAGGAAAAAAGTCATTACAACTTGTTCTCCAACTATTGATTTTTCTTGCTCTTGCAAATTCTCAAGTATCACATAGTGTCTGAATCTATAACGGAGAAGGGTACAATATCAATCACGATGATAAAGCACGGTTCTTCAGTTTCGAGGAGGATTAATTAATAATCCGACGTATTTTCCTTGTAACCAAGTTTTTGTTCTCCATTCGTGATCAAACTACATAGAAGAGATTGTGTTGCAGAGAATTTTCATGATTATCATGGCATCACCTTTGATGTCATTAATATTCGTGAATCTCTTTCATCTGCTGTCTTCACCCGAAATGCTGAGGATTCCCTGATGACATCTTATTTCACAATCTTTCAGATAAAAAATATTTCAATACAATGATTCCAATAACTCGACTTTTCCTGTGAATATGAAATACTCCTGCCAATGCAACTATTACAACTAATCCAGTTGATAGAAATGCTTTTTCTCCAATACGAGAAAAGAATTCACTCATGCGTCAGAGCACTCCATTGAGGGGGATTTAAAAGCCTGTCCATGTACATTTTTATGACGCATTTCAATGCATTTCACATTCAATTTTATTTAAGCGAAATTCATTTTGAATTCGAAATATCAATGTGATGGATAGATACTTTTAATATATATCATTGGCTATAGGTTTCCAATCATTAATACAATAATGATGGTGGTAATCAAAATAAGCCTGTAGAACTCAGCGGTCATTCCATCGATGCTCACACCAAACTCATAAAAATACCTGAATCGCTCGTTACCCACGTGTTGTATGAAATAGGATGTGAAAGGGTGTATAAAATGCGTGTGATATCGTTAGCATCAGAATGAAATGTTTGATGTATGTATAACTGTCCATTGGTTCAGTTGATCGTTCTTTATAGATTGGGTTTCACCACTCAATGTGTGCATTTTCAGGATTATTAATGAATAGTACATAACACTCACTGTTAAATATTATCTGCAGGTTTGATTCAGGTAATTGTATGTTTCTATTTTGGAGAATAAACTTCAATGGTCATGTTAATGATTTATGACTCTCTCATTATAACTCCGAATTCAATTTCAAATTCGATTTTACTGTTGTATTATGAATTTACCGCGACAGTATCCGAACAATGCTTGAATAAAAATGCAAGTTCTTTTCCTCAGCCCGTAATTTTCCGTCGAGAACAGACTGTGACATTCACCCACGCCACCGCAAGGTGGCGCAGCATCAGGGAGACCGATCTGAGTACACATACGTTGAGGGTAAGGGGCGTTGAGTGTGGGTAAAACTTTGCGAGACCGAAAAGAGGGGGAGGGATTTGGCGTGTGGCTGAGCAGCGCCTGAAAAATTACTGTTACCGGGGAAGAATAAATAACAAGCTACCATACCACTAACATACCTACTACCAGGCCCATATATATGTCATGAAAGGTCACTGTATGAATATATGTTCGTGAGGGAGAAGGGGAAATACAGTGGGTTGTAGAGAATGATTGTAATATGATAAATTACGATCGATTGTTCCAAGACAGTAGTGAAATATGGTACTGGAGGATAAGAGAAATAGAGAAAATTGTGGAGACAAGCACTGGAGAAATGAATTCTCAAAAATTTCGGTACAAATGAAATTATCAATAAATCTGTTATTTTTCAAATGAATGTCATGGATACCTTCTCCTATACTCTCACTATCACAGCGTTTTCAGCTTCTCGTACGAAAACTCTTTTAATTCCAGAGGGGAGAAAAAAAGAAATAGAAACATCATATTACCGAGGGCTTTCACAATCGTGCAGCAGATGCCTCACTCGAGAAAAGTTTCTGTTGAGCTCTGAACAAACTGTTTTCGTTCTCCGGGAAAGATCCAATAACATTGGTTCTCTGAATGGTGGCAATTGAAAAAAATTCACTTATTACCAATTTTGCAATGGGAAAAGATATTGACGTGGATACGTCTATAGTTTCGTTTTGAACTTTATGGGGACGGGGGGCGATTTTGTGAAATGATGTAAGTAGTATTTATGCCCCAGCGCCATCTACCGGGAAACATTTTACTCTTTCGAAAACTTATCATGTCACATTGATAACTTATCGACGGATAACTGCGAAATAACATACAGACAAAGTTAATCGTTCACACAAATACGTTGGTTTTCGTTTCATTATAAAACTTATGTCAAATTTATGGAAACTGAATTTAATTCAACTTCATGTCAGACTCACCCGACGACATTAGGGAATACCCGTTTGGATCTGCCTTTTGCTTGAAATATTGATGTCAATATTTCGTTATTGTATCATACTTTTCTTATCACCGACCAATACTTAATAAAGTGACATTAAAACAGTAACCATTGTATGCAACATGTTCTACTTCTCATATCTCTCTGAACGTGAGACGTATCCACGTTAAATTCTACGGCTGTATCGACGATACAGCCACCTGTCATTTTTTTTTGGATTTCAAATTTATTGATTTCCATTTATTCAAAATCAAACTGATCTCATATCTACCGAATATTGATGACTGAGAATGACCCAGTTTTTTCCAAAGAATATCATCGCAAATTGTCCTCCAATTTTCAACGAGATTAGCGATATTATCTGTTTCCCTTCTTCAATTCCGAGGAAATGAATCATTTGAATGAAGGGAAGGGAAAGAGATGTTTTTATTCGAGTACTGAAAATTGGCCAGATGCTCCATCCGAATTAACTGGGCATCTTTCCAACAAGTGACCCATCAGAGATATCAATGGAGGATATAGTTATGGAATTGCTCATTGAATATTCGTCTTCATTCGTTTCTCCAGGGTTCCAGTAGAGAATTGATGTATTTCACTTCATCACTAGATAATAAGCTTCATTGGAACCCTTGCGGGGGTACCCCCACTGAGATAAACAAGATGAAAATATCAGAATTTCAAAGAAAAAAAAAAAAGAGAGTGAGCCAATTGAGCTACAGCATCGAAATTCTCGTGGCTTTTCATTTGTTGCCAAGTGGACAGTGTCCAAGCTTTTCCCCATCACCGCGGCTCCCCCAATCAGACTTTACTGGGTGAAAATAGCTGTTCCAGCAGTATATCGCAATTGCTGCTACGTGGAATTACTAGGATTGTACACACCAGCACAAATACATTCAGTGAGTACAGTTAACTTGAGCTAGCAATTTTTTCAATTATCCTTTCCATTTGCACCTCTTTTTTGCACGGAGAATTTCCGCCATTTTATCCAGATATGTTTTTTTTTCCTCGTATTGTTCATTTCTGTGTTTCTCAGACTCCAGTTTAAATATTTCATATTTAATATCAAGTCAGTATTACCTGGTTCCAGTTCAATTGAACCAACAATACCAGCTATTGATCTGAATCTTGGAAATTATTGAATATACTCAGTACAGCTCCTCACTTAAATTCTAACACTTCAGGCATTAATATGTCTTATTTTATATACTTTCCACCACGCTGTATGCATTAAAATTTTCAACTTATTTTGCATTCCAACCGCGCTTATGGAAATAATGGAAATTTTACGAGGTACAGCATTATCCAAGGTCCCACTGCGGTACGTGGCAAACTTTCAATTTACCTAGTGTCCCAGTGGATTGGGAAATTCAAAACTTTGAACGTCGAGTTGATGTGTATCAAACTAAAAAAAAAGGTTAGAGAGTTAACACAAATGTGTTGTTATCATTTTAAAATACAGTTTATATTGTTAATTATAATTGATTTGGAGGGATGGAGAGTCCCAGATAATACATCACATTTGCATAAAAAAAGAGAAAAAGTTAGAATTTTTCAATCTGGCTACTTTTTGCTTTTAGGAACAATGGATCAGGAAATGTACAATCCGATTGTATTCTCACGGATAATGAGCGGTAATTAATTTTCTCTGGGGGTATAATTAATGACTAAACTCCTCAGCGGTCATAGTAATTCATCGTTGATATGATTCATGACGTTTCACTGGAATATTCAAACGTCTATTGTTCATCAATTATTCATGGAATCCAAGACTACATAACTAAACTTGTTGTTACTCCAGTCAATGATTGACTGTCATGTATAACTATTTAGTATGCATCTAATGAGATGAGTACTGGTGCATTGGATGTAACCACGAGAAAGGACTTGAACTGTGGCATTGATGTGCAGATACCAATTTTACTCAGCAACTAGTTTCATCAAATGTATGTATTCATCCTCACTAATACTACCTGCATTCAATCCATTTGGCTTTGAACATCATCATCATCATTTGCGTGGATCAAGCCTCTGATTGTTAAAAAATAACAGCAGTTGATCCCTGCCAATCCATTTGCATTCTTCTCAAAAAGAGATCATTATCCTTTGAAATCTGATCTGTACTGACGTATTTTGGAGAAAATCAGGGATTAGCAGTTGTTTGTCCAAAATAATTTGAAACTACTGAGATGGGTCTGGAGAATGGGCCACGAACCACATTAAAGTGCGAGAGGATTTGGTTAGAGAGACTCGGTAGGTACCACCCTAACGTGGGAATTGAGTTCCTGCTTGACTAGCAATTAGCGAGTCTAGCGCGGTCACGGTTATACTCTGGAGCAAGTTTATGTACTCTATCATGAGAAGGCTTCTGTCAGTGGACGGTTAAATAACGAGCAGAGTTAGTGGACTCTGTAATGACATTGTAACATTAATTCTGGTAGACTCTGAAAATGAAATTGTCTAGATGGTCTGCTCATTGTTCTTACAGACCCAATTAATGACTCTTCACCATTTATTCGAGTCTGTTTCTTCATGGTTGATATCCCATGTACAATTATCACTTAATACCTAAATTTAACTGCCAAAGGCAACAGTGAATATCATCAAGTTGCTAAGGAATATCAGTCAACCAGAAATTGCTGATATGCATACCAGTACAGAGCCTATAATTCACGAATGTTCTACAATTGCTCCATGGGTGGAGTTACATCCGGCTGAATTCTGATTTTCACCGAAATACCCGGACACCCGTAGATAGTTGACAGGAGAAAGTATTGGGTATCGGAAAAATCATGAGTCATTTTGTTGAAGTTTCTGAGAGTAATGCAGACGCTTTTGTTTGATGGTCAGTCAACTGGAAGTGAAATGTAATCGATAGAAAAAAAAGAGCCCGAAGTACAAAAATTTCTGTCAATGGAGAGAAATATCACGTCAGGAGAGAATTACTGACTAATGGTGAATAATTGGTAGGTTGTTTTGAATTTTCGTTGAGTACTTATTTAAAAAATATTTCCTCCCTGCCTCGATGCAGCTCCACCAAGTGGTTTTCAGCTGTACGATAGGAGGCCATCATTTATGGGTCAATGGGCATATTTCCACGCTGATCGCTGCTGTTTAATCAACCACAACAAAGGATTGTCAAAATCTATATAAATCGATTGAAGTCATTGATGGTTTCATCGTATTGGCTCAAAAGCATTCGTGAAATCGAGCTTCTCCATTGTGATGGAAGGTGTTATTTTCAATCCATCATTTTACGTATTTTTGGAGTATAATAGGTACTCAAGTTTCTATTCTTCATTGGGGGTGATGCATTGCTCAAAGGTCAAATTAATTACTACAGGAGCCAAACAATCCCTATGAATTACTGTGCTGGCACTGGTTCAGTAAACAAGTTGGTATTGATTTAGAGGAGAGTAGGTGCAAAGAAGCACTGGGATGCAGTAGTTTAATAGCCAAAATAAATGGAATGGTACGGAAATAAGAGTGGTGACCAGAGAGTCAATAGAGGTGGAACAATGACCAGAGCCTGCATTATTTATCTAGAAATTCATACCCATTTTCAAATACATACTGGCTATTGAAATGGTACAAAGTGTATTCGAATGATGTACGACAAGTAATCTTGTATATGCATCAATAGAAATTCAATTTATGATATTCATTGATACTTTATTATTCGAAGATTTATTCATTCAATTAACGTGGAAATGGTCTCACTGAAAATTGATATGACGACCGAATGATTGGGGCCAACCATCCATTGTACAAACGACAGATCGTTATTGAAAACCTCACGTTGCATGCTGCGATATATGCTCAATTGACTCGAACTTTGGTTTTGATACATGGTTACCAACATTTGTCCAATTGATGGGTGAACATGTGATTCTAGTTTTTTCCTTTATTTTTTATGCCAGAGTTTATACAGCAGTATGAGTGAGTGAGCCTTTTTGAAAGGAAGTTAATAAATGTTGACTACCGTTTAATTATTCATTTTCGTGTAAGCTCTCCGGGGATTCCCCCATTTTTCTCCACTGTTCCACTCCGTTTCGTTACAGATACACATTCTGGGATTCCCCTATTTTTCTCAACAGTGTCAGTCTGTCTAGGTATTCGACCAATTGAAAGGTTGCTGTACGAGTCTGCTCAGGTCATATTTGATTAGTGTAATGGTTTGAGTCATATGACTCATCGACATGTATTCTCCCGTTCTCTCATGCAGTTTACACACTAAGTCAATATTTCCCCGGTGTCACGGGTACTCAGTACAGTGTCGCTTTCCTCCCCTGGGTGTTCCCTCTGGAAGGGAAAAACCCCGCAACTCAGCTTTGCATGTCCATTAACGTGATTATGCATGTAGTTAAATTATTACCACTTCCTTGATAACACAGTGAAGTTACACACCTTGAGCAAGATCCAAGATATATAGATTCTTGCGGTGAATTGGATTCAGCCACACTCTGGCTTTAATTTCTACCAAGACCCGTAGGTATTGACACAACTCTTGTTGCATGAATTTGTAATTATCTCTGGCTAGTTGAAATTCATGTACCACTGATTGTCCCATGGGATAATTCAACCGTGATCGGATGGTAGAATACCTCTAGGGTTGACACACAATACTCAATAGTTGGTGGGAGTGGCACTGGAGTATCTACTTGCTTGAATCCACTGATCCGCGAGATGATGGTTGAATAAATACAGGATATCAGTTCATTCGCAGGTTCAATAGATATTTTAGGACTTGGTGAGTCTTGTTTCGTCCATAACTATTTTTACTAACGAAGATAATAGTATCATTGTTACGAGAAAGGATAGTCCTTAGTATGCTAGCATCATTTGTCCCAGGGGACAGAACATGGAGCATAGCCTGCCGATCCATACTGAGCACAGTGTCTCCACTCAGCCAACGTGTTTGTGGATTGTTAGAAGAACGTAACAAATAAGGTAATCTTCCACACATATAGTCGGGTCGTTGAGGTTGGTAGCTGTGCTGACTGTAAAGTAGCATAGTTAGAAAACAGGGGGAATGGGTAACATTTTATGAGAAAGGAGGGGGACGTGCACGTAGATAAAATCGAGAGCGGTAGAAATGTTTCATGGGATGAGACAGAATAGACGGCATTGTGAAAGAATTTAACGTTACTTTATTCTTCAGCTCTTTCGTAGCTTTTTTCCTGGTTTGGAGTAGCCAGAGGAAAAGACAGAAGCTGGAAATTCCAGGGAAGAAGATGAGAATAAGGTTCACGCATGCAAGAGACTCTTTGACGGTACGTGGTTTGGAAGCTCAAAGCTGTACTCCAGCTCCAGTGCTATATTCTAGATTTCTTCATTATTAGATCATACCGATGATTCTTCCTTGACTCAAGTGCGTATTGCTTGAATAACAATTAGCTTGACCTCTCTGTTGAATACAGCATCAGTATTTCCACTCTGGTCCATTAAAAATCCCCCACATTACCTAATCCCGTTTATTTGAGATCGATACAAGTAAGTCAGTACAGGTTAATCCCTTAATGCACCGTAAATCCCCCTCTTACTTTTCACATTTTTACCACTCCAGCAAGTGGATGATATCAATTCCGTGGCTAAATGGTTTAAGCCCGAGGGAAGATTCTCAATATATATTTCTTTCAATTTCTACTTTGATTTGGTCAGAAGTAACATAAGTTTACCAAGAAGTTATCAATTTCAAGAATGATAAAAGCCTGCCCCATATGAGCATTCTCCATGAACTTATGAAATTGTGAAAGTTGTTCAATGAAACTTTTACCCCCGTCTGAAATATCTGCAGTGCAAGCCATTTTAAATAAATTGGATGCGTCGGAAGACCTCGGAAATTTGACTCTGTGTTGAATATTGAAATTGAATTCACTGGAGATCAATGAATATTCCTGAGGGGAATAGTGCGACCAAAATGGAATAACCGTGTATAAATTCTCCAGTACACGAGACTGAGGAAGCGATCTTAGTGGGTGTATAGCAAACGTCAATCGTGCTGAATCTCTATTAATGACAAACCTTGTACATGGCATTGTAGGGCTAGAGTGTCTCCAGCCATTTGATTGCCGTAAGATCCTTGCAACAGGACAATGCACACACAACACGTACCACTGACATTAAGTTACGTATTGGATAGACCGTGTACGTTCTGGCAATAATATTGTATCAAGGCAGTATCAAAGCCTTGCATTAGCGTTGGAGCATCATCACATTGATGATGTCATCTGACGTGGAATCATAGAGTTCAGTGAACCTCGTATCCTCTTGGTTACACAGACAAAAAATCATCATGTCCAGTGGGCAATTTACAACTTATACTCCAGCGAGTTGCTGGATTGCTGGATGTGTGCCACAATGGACGAGAAGATATTGTAACTTGGCTGGTTTCACACTCACATCTCCACTGGTGTGACAAAGCAAATGTTTCCCCTGACTCGAACCAGTCCTTCCGCGTGTGGAGCGATACCATTTGTCCAGGATGTCTGTGAAACCCCCACTGCGGGTATTTTTACAATGTCAAATCATGTCACCCATTCCTTCTGAAGCCTAACCTCAAAAGAAATGTTATCATTAGGGTTAATAAGACCTGGAAAAGTGAAATTAACATATGTCACAAATATAGAAAACACTTTCATTGAAAGCAAAGAGGAAGATAAACTACCCCATTCATGATAGTCATCAATCTCACCAGACGGAAACGAAAACCGAGTGCCCAAAGGATCTAGACAGTAGCTTGAAAGGGACATGAAGATAAATTTTGCTGACGTTGCAATGGAAATACAATTTTTCTCTTTTTAGATGGTCGTCTGTAAGTCATCGATTCGTGGGCAATGATTTACGATTTTTCTCGCGGAAATATATATTTTTTCTGTCTGCTCAGCTGAGAGAAGTTATCAATGTAGTCCAGTTCCTGCGAGAAAGTAGGATGACCTCTATTCATATCGAAAAGTTTTGCTCCGCAGTGGAAATCTATGTGGCAATCAATACAATGGAGCTGGATGGAGATGAGTAGAAATCAGCAAGTGCTTCAGTCATCCCAGAAAAAATCATCTCCGGTGGTTACAGCAAATCAGCAGAAGATACAGACAAAACAGTTGGCAATAAAAGAACCTGGTGACTCTGTTGGAGCAGGAAGTTTACTAGAAAAGTGGCTTTTTCTGCTATGCGGGTTATATTTTAGCGTTCACTGCAACAGTTACCACCAGGCAGTGAAACTTTCCTTCATACTAGCACTCCAGGCCCATTCCCCCCAGGGCGCAAGGACTTTAACGCGTTCCAGAGTAGCATCGTACTACAGCACAGTCGGGGGTCATGTCGACTATATAATGCCACGAGGGGATGAAGGATACTATTCACCCTCCCCATCTCCCACCACCAACCCTTGTTTCACGTCAACGAGTCGGTGAGAACATGATGTATATGATATGTTGAGGTTCCCTATGGTCGACCTCCCGCTGTCTTTGAAAGATTCATCTAATTTTTTCCCTTCATTCCTCACAAATTCCCCCTCTCCCCCCTCTCTTTATGCAGGAACAATACTGCAAGAGTGGTATCAGGGAAAAGCAAATAAATAGAGAGTAATTTGGACTGGTGAATGCTAATGATGATCAGTGCTGGAGAAATACTTTATCCGCTATTCAATTCTCTCTTATCCCACGGGCGCCCGCTTAATTTTCTTATGCCATCCCAGAGAGTTTCCTAGAAGATGAGAATTATTGCTTTGATGCTAGGGGTGAAACATTAGCTGCAGTTGCACTTACAATTATCAAAGTTTTTTGATGTTCATCAAAGATATCAGAATTAGAAGAATACGTTATGTGAAGACAACGCTGTATCTTTGAATCCTTACGATTCTCCAGCCAATCCGAGTAGCAATAGTAGCAGGAAGGACTTGTTCGTATATCCAAGATGTCTCTTTTGCACATATACCCTCAGTGAAAACTGTCCCGTATCCTTCCGTACCATCTCCCAGTTTCCGTCTTTTTTATTCTCCTTCCCTCGATTTCTACTCCCTTTTATATCGAAATAACCATCTACCCTAGAGTTGGAATATCGTCCATTGGATTTATTGCGTCCGAAAAGTCACTGGAGTATTTATTTCTTCTTATTGGTCATCGTAATTGTGCTGGGTTGAAGAGGAAAGGAAAGGATGTCTGCGAAATCTACGAGAGAATGTGAAAAATTGTTGTTAAAGTTGGAAGAGAGTGGTATGTATGTCCAATTAAACACATTTTTTGCATTATATAGAAGACTGGAGGTAAGCCTCTAATTACAATTAGTGTTGAGGAACAAGAAAAAAGCCAAGAGTGTGATATATACAGGGATGTACTCCTTTGATGTTGCTAGGATTGACATTTCTTCCCATACGTAGAGAGAACTTTATGCACATATTTTTTCAACAAATTCACAGAGAAAACTGGAAGATGGTATGTATGGAGAATAACACACTTTGAAGTGTCTCTTTTTGCTATTTTCTTAGATACCAGCCTCTTAAAAAAATGAAATTCAACTTTTTTATTTGACTCAAGAAATTGGGTTTCTCTATAACTCAATGTAATGAAGCAATCCATCGATATATGTAGAAAATATTCAGCCTCTTCTGATTAATATTTTCCGATTAAAAAAAAAGATATATATACGTGACATAAATAAGAAAGAAATGTGAGGAAAATAGAGGGGAAACGAGAGAAATAAAAATATAGGGGGGGGGGGGGGGTGCCATGGGGCGAGTGTGCGCATAATGTACGAGGAATAACTAGTGTTCGCGCATGTGTTGACTGGGAGTCGAGCCCGCCAGACTCGTGCGGCGACGCTCAGTCTCATTCGTTTCAATCTCACGGAGATGTACGCGCAACTATTCTGTCAGTGACAGTTTAAAAATGAGCTCAATTATTCGTGTATCTGTGAGTAAGTGAATTTGATAACAGCGAGAATGGATTATTTTTCCATTTTTATCGGACAAAATTTTTCGATTTTTATCATTTCAATTGGGTGATGGTAGAAAAAAATTATTTTGGGTGAATATGCGAGTGATTGATAGTTTGGAGGACAGGAGACGAGTTTTCATGATTGAATAATTACATGTGACAAATATCGAGAGTGGGGAGTGATAAATAAGTGAAAAATCATTCGCTTATTGAGAGAATTCGAGCTGTCACAGGCGACAATTTTACTAATGGATATTGGACACGCGTTGCCAGTTCTCAGATGAATGACAATGTCCTTGTGAAGTAGTTAAGTTTTTTTTTTTGAAGAGATGACCGTTGTTTTATGGCACATGTAGGAAATCCATTAAAAATGGAGAATTCATATTGGATATATCTCGTTGTGGTGATATTTTCAGCAATGAGGGGTAAGTGTGATCGTGCATTCGTCGGAATGAGAAGAAATAAGTGATCAATCCTTTCACTCATTCCTCTGGTGTTCCCCCAATTCACAGTTTCTGGTTCTTAAATAGTGAATAAAGTCTCAATTGAGAGAACAGAACGGAAATTGAAAGTTACAATTTGATGGAGTTATTAGGGGATGTCGGAAGCAGTTATCAGCTGGTGTGCTGAATTAACAATTCGGTGAATAATGAGCCGGATCATATCTCACACTAAATGGTGGATTAGAAATTGTAGCGAAACGAAAATACAGCATACGCTGGTATGAATTTTGAAGCCAGGTGTTATGCAAGTCAGCTATGATATTCACCGGTTTTCGTATATAATGAGTCAAATATATACTGAATAGTTTGATCACCTGACTATTTCCTCATTCCCACGTAATCCTCAATGGACGTGAGATATCGTCTCATATACCTCGGTATATGTTTACTTCATTGGTTCGTTTACGACGAAGCACTAAAGAGACCCTCATTGAGGCGCACATGGGTGTAAACTACTCCTCAATGCGTATATTATTTTTTCTGAAACGATCCAAACCTTTTTACGAGTCGTTGAATGACTCACAACTCCAACTTTTCTGATCCAATGCAACAATCTCTCAGAGGGCTCTCTATTATGCATGTACTTTTTAAACTTTAGGCACACTCGTGCCCACAGCATCTCCAACATTCCAAGCAGTGAGGTTTGTGGATCGTTGAGATTATCTAGACTCTTGATAGATCAATTCTATTGCACTCGTTCGATTTAATACGAATTGAATTTCGTAGAAATCAACAACTCAAAATTATAAATGGCAAAGTGTCACAAATGACGGATAAGCTCCTGCGTATTGTATCGTATCACGCGATATGTAAAAAAAATGATTCAGTTATACTGGCAGAGGTACTGGTGATACACCACTACGCGTTCCACCTCGACGACTCTGGGGATGCCAACGTCAGACATGGAATGTCAAAATATACGACAGACGTATATACATTAGGTACGTTCGTTGTTGCTGATCATAATCTGGCAACTCGCATTACCATAAAAAGAAACAACACATGTGGGGGCTACAGTCTGGTTAACATGAGGTTTTAATTTTCGATTTTTCACTCTTCAGGGGTTTTTGTCAGCGTCGGGGAAAAAACTCGACAGTTATCGATAATGGGATTAACAATAGGGCAGTTGAATTTTTATCAAATGAGGGTTTTTTTTTCGCGATAATAGTAATCCTTGAGGGAACGATTCATCAAGTCTTTATGAGCGTCATCTCTGGAGATGTGAATAATTGTGGTCCAATTATCCAACTAGAAATTAATTTGTAAATTTGTTATCACTAAATTAAAAGTACTCAAAAACTTCTCCACCAGTCATTAAAGAATTTCCTCAGTCATTCGACGTTCAAAAGCCTCATTCAAGCGGTGCTATCCAGCATAATAAACAAATCAATTGAAAGAAATGCTGGTTCAAGCAGAATTATCGAACCTCAAGCCATAAAACGCTAGTGAAAAAAACGAGAGATTTACCTCCATCTCGATATACCACCCTTTTCAAAGCATCAACTGGAGCGGTAAAGCAAGAAGAGAAAAAGAGCAAGACCAAAAGGAGTGATAAGTATGAAGTAAAGAAAAATGAGCGAAAAAACAAGTCAGGAATTAGAGGATTTAAAGAATAAGAGTCTGAGTAAGATTAATCTCGTGGGGTTATGCTTTTCATAAATTTCCCACTCTTAGATTTTCATAAAGCCTCAAAACTCTAAATAGCACAAATTCTATTGAACCTTTTGAGTAAAACTTTGACTTCTATTGAAGTTGTTTGTTTCAAAACTGACGTCATCAACAATAAATTGAGAGAAGAAGGAAGAATTCATATTGAAGTCTTATTCTGGATGAAAGATATATAGATGTGACGGTATTAACTCACTGTGGCATACGAGTCTTCAACTTTGAAGGCATTATAAGTGGCTTGCGTCAATGCCAGTATCATCTGAGAGGGATTTCTCCGAGCTTGACATTCTCCAGAGGGTTAGAAAGGGGAGGAGTGAAGCAGTAAAATGGGTTGTAGAGGAGTTGAAGCCCTGAGACAAAAGGAAAAGAGGTTATACGTTTTTCATGGGAGCTGAGAGACATATTGATGGATGGAACAAGTCATGGATAATATTAGAATTTGACTTACCTCCAATTTCGTTGCATTCAGACTAGGAGATAACTTAACAAATATTCCTCCTAGCTCTGGGTCATGTTGATGAATTCTTTCTTCACCATTCAATCTACTGTCCCACTGCATTCAGACATTTATTGAATATGGACTGGTTAAGGAATTACCTCATGAAGTATTCGTAAAACTTCAAGCTTCACTCTGGGTGGAACAGGATTACTGTACAGACTACAAACTGTCTCCGTCAGACTAACACTTCCCTTTATTTCATTTTTCATCCTTTTCACTCTCATCCGAATACTGATCTCCTTGGCTTAAGTCTCTCTGGAAGGATATGGAAAGTTGGATCAACCCAAGAATTTAAAAATATTATACAGTCAATTCGATACCAGGATCCATTGAAAAAGTCGAAATGGTTTTATCCAAAAGCTGAAAATAAGATATTTCTCGTGACAGAGTTTCGTACTAAGATTGTCAAACGGATTGAACGAGGAAATCCAAGTATTTTGTAGTAGAACTGCCGTTGGTGCATCGATGGAGAAAAGCTCGAAGAGTGCTCGATGGAGCAGGGACGGTATAAATTGAGAAGGATGAGTAAAAGCTCCACGTACCACTGGGATTTTCCTGTACAACTGTAAATCGAATTGATTCGTTGGATTCCTCTCGCGGTAATCCTGAATCATCCGAGAAATACCATCAGATGTGATGGACAAAAGTGAGAGGACAGAGATGACATATCCTGATGTCCTTTTCGGGAATATAAAAATAAGCATAACTCTTCAATTACTGGAGATGCGTTCATGCCAATTGCAAACTGAAGCCTTTTGTCATCTCAAAGTTTTTCATACTTTTCCTCTTTCTGGATGAAAGAATCGTATATATACACTGGGACTGGGGAAAAACGTTTCGTTACCACTATTGGGGGAAGACGAATTGTTCTTTATCACTGGCGGATGTTCCATAGAAAGTTACTCGGGTGGAGATCCATGAGCGCCAGAAGTTGGGAAATACCAGTGTGTGCAACTTGCACTGGTCCGTATGTCGAAATTGAAAATTTTCAATGGCTGACGGGGAAACTGTTGTCGTGGACGGTATAGTTGGATTTTACGTATTGTTCTGATGGTGTATGGGTATGCTCGTTTGTCTCGATATGAAAATGCAATTATGATGGCTCCAGATAGCAATTTTCAAGCCTCGACGATTGAATTATCAATTGTATCATGTTAGGTGCGGGTTTTTCTTGGAGAAATGATCGTTCAAGACTGCATTCAGGGTATCTAATTTTTTGAACTCTAGAAGATGCCTTTGAATATGTCATAATGAGGCAGCACAAAAGTGTGGAGGAAAGACAAAACGGGAATATATCTCTGTAATGAGAACCCGGATAGTCGGGTGCATTCACAACTGGGTAACCTCTCACTTACGCTTGTTCACTCCGCCTAGAATTTCGGGTTTTGCTTTGTACTGTACTCGTTATACAGTCCACGGATACTTGATCTCAAGCTTTACTCAGGCAGAAGTGTGCTTGCTTGTGATGCGATCATGACATTCGTAGTTTATACATTTACTAGTGAATGTAGACGATTAAGAGGGATAGCATACGGTGAAGAATATATAAATACAGCCTGACTGTTTTCAATGTAGGACATGAATATCTCAGTTTAAAAGTAAATTCCGTTTAGATTTCATCTCCATTTCTTCTCAATTATTCTTTTTTTTCTATGTCTACTCCAGTTACCCACCTTTTCAGTTTACACTCTGTTAGATATTTTTTCCCCCAGCACACTGTGCTCACCATAAATCTTTTACCTTTTGTTCAAAGGTGTACGCTGCCTGCGGAATGTGACACTGGAAGTGATACCGGAAGTGGTTGAACGTGGTCACGAGGTGACTCTACGTTGTCATTACGAACGTGAGAATGAACCAGTTTATTCGGTAAAGTGGTACCGTGGCAAGCACGAATTCTACCGATATTCACCATCAGAAACTCCACCAATTAAAGTATTCAACATAACTGGAATAACAGTTGACGTGAGTAGTGACATTTGCATAATTCTATGAATTAAACAAAAAAAATCAAATTGGGTATTTTGATATTTTGACATTTTCCCATGGGTGGTATGGGTTACAGTATTTGTCAGTGGGTATGAGATGGACTTTGTCAACTCGATATTCGCATCTATGGTACTTACAACAAAACCCGTGAACCATTATTTTCCACACCATTTGTGCAAAAACCCCTGGATTATTTGCAATCGGCTTAAGCGTGAGCCTCGTGACAGGCCACGAGTGGTGAATGTACGGTAGCCCTAAATTTACACGTAATTCCCATATTGAATGATAGAGAATAAAAATATCCGACTTATATTATTTGCCGATTAACATGAATTATTTTTCTCCTATGTTTCAGCGTAATCGCTCGAATCAGGAGAAAGTAACGGTAATAAATGTGGATTATGGCCTGACGGGTAATTTCACCTGTGAAGTGACGGCTGATGCACCAACATTCTCCACTGAAGAGAGCATCAAGAGACTGAGAGTTGTTTGTGAGTATCTTTCATTGAATTTCTGAACAAAATCTGCAATTATGCCTCCATCATATATAATTTTAGAAACTGGAGAAGTTATAGAAGCGACACCCATGCGACGCTACGTAAATGGATCATACTTACACAGTGGAATGATTCTGTTTCAGCTCTGCCTAAGGCCAAACCCATCATCTCAACAGAACGAAGCCGGTATGATACTGGAGACACGTTCAAAGCAAATTGCAGTGTTCCACCATCCAAGCCCCCAGTGGAATTTGTCTTCAAACTCAACACAATAGAGGTGAGTGCACATAAGCCTTATAATTTTCCCCAAAATTCCTGTGCCCTTTTATCAACAGAATCACTGGAATTTGATGCCCATCCATATTTTACCAATGTCCTGCCACTTTTGAACTTCATGAGACATCCTCGTGCAAACCTCTGACCCACGGACGTGTGTGTTTAAGATTCACTACTCGTCACATCCTTCCAGCAGGAGCTATTTGTGTTGTTTTTCATTATAGATCAACACGCAACTTCGACCCAACGGACCCTATCCCACCCTTTTTGCGAACGACCGTCATCACGTCGAAAATTACTTTCCTCCGTGATCCGAGTTTATATTTTGGATTTCCTATAGGAGTTAGCGTATACTCAGCTCTTTTTGCGGGAACATATCGAAGATTCGTAAGAGGTTTCTGATGGTGAACTGAAAGAGGATAAAAAGAGCCAGAGAAAGAGGTTTCGACTGTCTAGTTCTTGCTAGGAATGTGCTGATTCCGGGAATAAATTGTGGTAATTTAGCTAGAATAATGGAAGAATGTAGGCGTCTCTGATCAAGGGAATCACAATCTTGAAGGAACTTCTCTATTAACAGCATTGCTAGAATTCCTTTCCGTTCTAGAGAGAAATGAGAAGTAGAAAAAATATCATGGAGTATTCTTGGAAAGGGCAAGTAGATTATAGCTATGTCCCTATGATTTTTTTCCCACTCCAGTGTATTTACTCTTCACCAATTTCCAGTATTCATGTATGTGATAGTAAAGGTTGTGAGAAGCTCTAGTCGTGAAAATGTCTCGTTCGAGAAAATTCACGAGAGCCGGGCTAGCATAAATTCAACGAAACAAAACGAGCGTGTGAGCCGAAATGCATGGGGTTTGGGTTCTTTGCGCAAATTTATTGTTATTTCCACTGTGTTGAGTTATATTCAGCCGAATGTTAAGGCTCCCACACTGTTTTCTGGTGCTACATTGCTGTTGGACAAAATGCTGTTGCATAGAATGGATTTATACAAAATTTGAGGTAGATATGGACGGGTTAAATCCACAGTATATACCCACTTGATTTCAAGTGCAACTCTGAGGTTTCTCGGAGTGCATTCACGGGAACGAGGAAGTTTGTCCAAATTATACACGTACCGTCGCCCCTGGTGAATTTCCAGGGATCATTGCATCGCTGGAGTAGTTGTTCCAGTGAGACGATTCTTGTTTTATGTTGATATCGAAGTAATCCTAGTGCTAGATTATAATTCCCATTAAATTTCCTGTTAGTTTCCGTTGATTCTTCTTTTTTCGTACTCAGGGCGTTATAGAATTCTTCATAACGCTGACGCATTAGACATATACGTGTAGACAAGAGTCTGTGCTAGTGGTATGTTTACGTGAGTGAAATTTAAATTTTCATCCAAACGCGGATGCTTGTGATATACCAAAAACTGCTGGCCAACGTTGGGCTCCCCTTCAAACTTGTTTTTGTCTAGGTCAGGGTTTTTACAGCAATGGTGAATATTTTAAATATCCCCCACCATTCACATATTATGACAATGCGCAAAAAGCGATGGGGAGATGAAAATTACCATTTTTGCTTTCGTAAGAGAAACGTAAATGCTGAGAATATTTGAAATAATCCCAAAATTTGCTGATGAAAAAAAATGATATGTTGCTTCAATATTCTCTACTGTCTGTCTGTGTCTGTCAATTCACAGATTAAATATTCTATCCCAATTTGTTGCAGATTGGTCCGATAAATGCGAGCCAACTGATGCAGAGATCCGATTATAATATGGGAAGTAATTCAGCTTACATGGAAGAATCTCAATTACAGTGGGCTGAACTCATCCTTGATCTCCTTCCATTCCATTACTCGAATAACCAATTGACTCTTCACTGCATTGCTCAAATACCTGGCATCTATGAGGCTGAGAGTGTGATACAGGTGCAGATTGGACTGAGGGAGCCTGTACCTGCACAAAGTAAGTTGTCAAATTAATAATTAGACTTGATAAAAATTAGCATTAGATTCAGCTTCAAGTTTGAGAGAGTTTCATTTTCCCACCCATGTTCAGATAGTTCCAAGTGTGCTCTACTCTCAAGCATTTATGCATCCTCGTTATCAAGAACCTTCACATATCTGATTATTCAGGCCATTCCATTCGTGTAAATTACTCTATTCTCATCCTAGTCTACGTGAGAGTCACATGATATGTTCATACGAGAGAATTTTAACTGGTGCTAGGTCGCTTATCGACTCCTCTTGGTTGTACACCGCCCCTAACTCTATTCTGCTTCATACCTACTCATTTTCAGACTTCCTCACCTCTCTCTTCCCTCCCTCCACCCTCTCTTAACACCTGAATCGTCTCCATCAAGACTAAACTTTGTAGATAACATAGTGTAACACGTCTCTAGACTCTCCTTTCACCCAATGATAGGTTTGGATGGTCGATCTTTAATCTAAAGTGCTATCACTTTCACAGAATATTACTGTCATAAAGGCTTTCATTCAAGATTAAATAAAACTGACTTTAATTATTGGACAACTTGAATCAATCAAATTTCTTCATTCACCTCAATTTATCGTCATCAATTCCAATTCCCAATGTCTGATCGAATATTGGTTTTTCTACTGGACCTCGGTCAACCGACAAAGAGCACTCTCAAGAATTACGATCTCCCGTCAATTCCCTTAGGCAGGGATTAGGGTTCAGAAAGCTACATAATCCAGTATTGCATGTAACAGCTGCTTTTTTGTGTCGTGTAAGCTGAGGGTAACCCGAAACGATAAAATATCGAAAGTAGTTTGTTACGAGTTGATGTGTTTTAGCAAACAGTCTCTTTATCATTAACCGCTTGAATTTTTTTTGATCATTATTTCTCTCTTTGTGCTACAGTTACATCAGACAGCAGCAAACCTAGTGCCCTGGCAGTCCTCTCACTCTGCTCACTTTATCTCATCTTGAGATAGTCATGGAATGTCTGAGATCTCGAGGAAGAAATACATCTTGGAAATATTCAAAACTAGTCAAAATACAGCGAGTGTGAGGTGATAATTTTAAAAAGTGAAAGATGGGGTCATGAGTACGAATGGAAGATTATTGGAATAATTGTTAATCAGCGTTGATTTGTGTTATTTTTATATAGACTTAAGGCCGTGTATTTAATAAAAAAATAAATATTTTTTATTTATGCTTCGTTGAGGCAACACTGCCACCAATTGTTCTCCCTCTATAAGTGTATTTATTATACATGTGTTGAAGAGTGTTGGATAGAAATATCGGTATTCTTTTCACTTGTACTATGTAATAATTCAATCAAACGAAAAAGCCAATTAAAGTTATCAATGTTCAATGGAGTAATTAAAGAGTTTCATAAATACTTTGGAATTATACCAGTTATTCTATGTACTCCCTATTACCTGATTGCAAAGTCTCAGAATGACTGTGACACGATATATAGTCCCAAATCTACCAGACGACTTCTCTCTTCTACCTCACCTCTTTATAGATCGATTCGAGAGGTGCGAAAGCCCGAGAGTCGTGATTCTTCCGCAAGAATGCAACGTATCACAAGCACAATGGATGGAATCTCAGTGCAAATGTCGGTTGGGACAAATAGTGGAGGTAAATTGAGGAAGGAAGAGATCCATTCAATTTGAGAAGAGTGAAATGTAAGGATGAAGAAAGAAGAAAGCAAACAAACTCTTGTCGTGAAAGATTGATCAGAGGTGAAGAGTTGAAAATGGGTAAATCCGTAAAGAATAAAAGTTCTCCATCTCCAAGTGCTCACTGTTTGCCAGCTAATCTCCAATTGTAATGAGGTAACTCGACAGTATAATCTTGAGGAATTCTACTTCCTCAGGGCAAATGTTGAGCGAAGGAAATTATGGAATTCAATGGATTGATTATTATGGAAAATTTTTGGAGAGGGGCTGGAGGCAGTGGTGACAAAAAAATTGGGAACAGGAAGTCACGAAGAGAACTAAGGGAATGAAGCAATGTCACATGCAGTGAACATCTCTTCCTTCGGATTGTCGTCGACTAGGAGCAAAGAACAACGTCGCTTAAGTCTTTTGTACCAACGAACTCGACCCTCATACCATCGTTTAGAAGCTGACATCACAGTTTCTACACGAAATAGGTGGTGAAGGAGGTTTACGGCTGTATGTGTGTCTGGCCAGAGGCATTCCTTTTCGGATTTTTCTTTTCAGGAGAGAACAATTGTATACGATATCTTGAAAACTTTTCTTCTCTCGTATCTCGTAACGTGTGGAAGTAGCTTCTCTCGTTGTTTTTATGGAAAAAAAAGGAATGGGATTGGAGAAGCAAAGGCATATCTTATTGAATTCAGGACGAACAGACTCTTGATATCGCAGGACAGCAAGGACAATTGGTCGTACTATACGTACAGTGCAGGAAAACTTGGCGCTTGAATTACTCCCACGTATATACTAGCAATAGTAAATTTGAGAATAATAATTCATTCGGAAACTGGAAATAACCATACCGGAATTTAGCACACATTTGGATCGACCAACTTTGGTAGATAACTCAGTTGTCCGGTGAATTTCTCATAGGTAACCTGCGACCAATATTTTCCTCTCTGTCGTACACCTCTTTCTTTTCCTCACTCCTTCCGCTTTCCTCCGTTACGCATGTATACTGATGAATTTAGTTTGCTACTTCAGTTTGATTTACGAGAGAATATTCCGAGAAACTCATTTCCCGAAACGACTGCACCCCACAAACGTCGAAATGACTGGATACTTGAAATTATCATCAAACGAGCATTACCATTCGAATTCCAATTTATCAGTGATATCGAGGAATCATGTATGCAAATAGAGGAAAAGTCCTCCATTATTTTTTATATCTTTCCTCGGTATTTCACTTTTATTATGGAAATAGTGATAGCAGTTGGGGGCAGATCACGACGCAAATGTATCTGGTATTATGTATCATAGCCACTTTTTCTTGGAGACATTTTCAGATGCAGCTTTCGTAAATTCCAGGTAGCTCATAACACATCTCTGTAGTACATCAGCCAGCAGATTCATCATTTTCAGATGCAGCTCCAGTAAAACCCACGCAACTCGAAATACGTTCAATAATTAAAGCTCGAAGGAATGATAAATCCCAGAAAAATTAATGTATAAAAACAACACAAAAGTCTGCTGGCAGTCCTCTCAACGTCAGTAAAGGCTCATTCAATATCATACTTATGTACTCGACGTCTCGAGTATCTATCTCATCGACCACAAAAAGTAAAATCGTTATTAAAAGTTAGTTCCATAAACTTTTGATTCTAGAGTGGAGAAAATTGAAGGGGGGAAAAAAATATAGAAGAGATGGAAAAAAAAAATGGAGAGCTGTTGAAACTCGAGAGAGTTCCAACTGGAATATACACACTCGTTCGTGGACAAAACTTTTCCCTACAGTTGAATTTGAAAATAAAGTAATTACCAGTGTGTATCTATTTGATAATTTATTTTAGGCAAAATTGAGTATTGAAGATACCAAACTTGTTTTTGTCATTGAGAAATACTGACAACGTGGAAAATTCATAGTCTAAACAGTTGATGAGGTTGAAATTGAATCGAGCCACTTAACTAATGAGTCTCTTTTTCCAGTAATTAGTCGTCGAGATTGGTAATGGATTCCGAGAAACTTTTTAAGTGTAATGAGATAGCTCGTGAGAATTTGAATGAAGAAATTGTCATTCATAAGAGTTAGCCGTGGGTCGACTCCGCCATACAAATTATAATACCAAAATTTTTAATAAACTCTGAAATTGAATTCACTCTCAACGATATAATTGTCCATTTAATTAAGATTATTATTAGCAAACTCCACTTGTTCGATTATTGAATTCCTACGAACGAGGGAGTCGAGTGAATTGAGTATTTCTTAGAATTTATCCGATTGAACTGCAATTTTCTCAAGTATATTATTTTTTGTTATTGAGAAAAAGGGGAGAAAGTAGAGGAATGAACATTCCACCCTTTCAGGGAGTTTCGTCGCTTTTTTCTCCCCTTCTTCCAGATATTTTTTTTTTTTCAAAATAGTACAGCTCCGTGATATGCAGGAAAACTTGAAGAAAATACCTGTTTCACTTTGATGCTCGGGAGAGGTAATTGAGTGTAATCATACTATCCTCTTACTAAAAGTAAAACGATTTACATCTATAGAGTGAATTACACGATACCAAAATATTCTGGTATCAGAGGGGAGATTTCTCATTGAATGAGTATGCATTCAAGTGCAAGAGGGGATAGGAGAATGCCTGCATGGAAGAAATTCATCATCACTCTGATTGTGCAAAATGACAGCACATGGTGATGAGTTGGAAAAGCAGACTTGTATTGATCCTGATGATGCATGGAATTCTGGAATTTTTCACTGATGTCAGGTGGACAGAAAAGCTGGGATATATAATAGCGTAAAGTGGAAGTGTAGAATGGGAAAATGGCAAGAGTGTCCCGAGTGGGCTGTTTGCAGTTCCTTCCACGAGTCCTGCAGTTTGCATTAATTTGCATGGATGGGGTGAAGTTGAGAATTGAGTCATTTAAATGGCTTCCTCTCTCCTCCCTTGGCAACAACTGGCAAACTAACGTCAACGAAGATGAACATCATTTTATCCTCACTCTCTCCACCTTTTTCATTATTTCTCTGCAAAGTGGAGGGGTTGGATGATCAAATCTGGTGACAGATAACTGGTACCATGTCTAAGTTTTTCTCTGAATCATATTGTTCAACTATCAGCCATTCAATTGTCTATCAGACTGCGTCAATGTGTGCATGCCACGACCTGACTCATGACGACTGAAACCCGATGAACCGTACCCCTTTGCCCAAACTATTCTGTTGGAATCAACTAGGCGTTAAACTGTATCGGATTGAAAGTCGATATTTCATTTCGGCGGCTTGACCACCAAACTCACGCTCCACTGATGAGCTATCTCAACGGTCAATCTCACTGTGGTTTGTACGTCCAATGCATGGATGGTGTGATGGCCAGTGGGTTGAACACATTTTTTAAAATGCCTCGGTCGCTTTTATTTGATTCATCGCATATCGAATATTGTTTCCTACATACGAGATTCCCTCTTCCATAAAAGTCGGGACAAGTCCCTTTTGAGACATGTTGCTGAGGATTTGAATGATTTCCGTCATGTGAAAATTCTCTCTATCGTCACTCCTCAACCGTTGATCATCGTGTTCTTTCCAATTTCCCTTGCACAGCACGACTGTATAAACAAAAATCGAGAACAGTATGATTGTTGACTTTCAACCAATTTCCCATGCGGTATAATTAACAACCAAACTACGTTGGCTATCCAACGCTACCACAATTCGTCACTTTCCACTGGAATATTCGAGCACCGATTGTTCATCAATTATTCATTGATATGCCACTCATATCCACAACAAAACTAGCCGTTACTGGACTCAGCGACATATCGCTGTGATGCTAGACACGAGTACGAGGATGTGAATTACAACAATGAGAAGAGTCCCATCACTGCATTATTGATGTATACATCCCCATGGCACTCTATTATTGGCATCATCAAATCAATCCTACTAACTATTCAGTACTACCTGCATTCATCTCACCCGCAAATGATCATCATCCTTGGTATGCTCCAAATCTCTAATCAAAAGCAGAAAAGTAATTAATTAAATCATTAATTGAAGATTGAAATGCTTAGAAATATAAATCTGTTCTCATGCAGCATATGTGGTATATCTAGCCGTATCTTCACTGCGTTGTTCTATCCTCTCGCCATTCACACCATCAATATTCCATGAATGTCATGAATTCCAATCGGAGTGGCTGTACGCATGACGGGATGGAAGCCAGATGGGTCGCCTATGTAACTACGGCAATACTGGCTTGTTATTTTTTTTTCTGAATTCACGACAAAGTGAAGCACTTTATGAGCACTGGAAAATCCTAAATGGTCAGCTCACTCGTGGCAATTTCAACTTACAGATGATGTCACGATTCTTGACCTGTGTCAGAAGGATTCTGACAAAAGTAGAATTTTTGGACTTGTTCGGTCTCTGTCAACAGTTTTACCAAATTCCAGATGACTCTTTTCCCAAGTCTGAGTGGATAATGAGTCGAGATATGCTGATCTAAATTTGGATAATCCGTCGTAAGATGCTGATCCACAATCCATCTCCAGCGGAACGTGACAATTATCCGAATTCCGGATTATTCAATGTCTCCATTGGACATGTCTACTGAATGATTGAATGCGTATCGACATTAATTACCGGGTTATTGTAGTCCCCCAAGATTCAGCTTGATCATCAATATCCTCATGTAAGCACTAGGTGTTGAGCTCTGATTGCATATTTATCAATGTTTACTTTAGTACAGAAATGCTTAATTTTTTTTTTGTAGAATAATGGAATCAATCATTTTGTTCATCACACAGAATATTGACTCATCGCTTCAGGCTATGTGTTCATGGGCTCGATTGCCTTTCGATGTTCTGGAATTGGGTTGAGCATCACGTTACCCGGTGGATCGTGACCGGGAGGCATAATCGCAAAACTAGTTGTACGTCACCTGCCATATTGATAGGCAATCATCGGTAGATTAAGCTGATTAATGACAGTACATTGATGACAGTGAGAAATTCCAGGATATTCTAGGATTCTTGAATCTTCATCCATGGAATGAGCAATAATAAAAAAATTGTCAATATGGAAATTATGTGAGACAATATTATTCACTGAGAATACAGTACCACTGATACTGAGACCCTAAATTTCAATATTTCCCTGAGATATCACTATTTCTGGCAAACCCAACTGTTACCAGTATGTCCAATGCTCTGTCGACAGTCCTCGGTATGATGGAGTCTAGATAAACAGTAGCATTTCATGAGAAATAATCGCCCACATTTCTCATTGCAGTATATCAGCAACAAAACCGACTATTGTACCACTGGCTGAATGTAGAATTTGGCTTAGCCATGGTAAAGATGTTTTTAGTGACCGGAAATTGAATTCAGAGTGTGCTAAACTTTTTGGAGTGAATGAAACTCTTTAAAAACTCATTGCAGTGCGAATGACTCGGATGAAGACCAACAAATTCGATACTAGTTATATGGAAAAATAAATTAGAGAAAAACAGAGAATATGAGTGAAAAATTATGGAGAGGGACGGCCAGAGAATTGGTGATAGAGTCTGCGCGGAGTGTGCGAGGTATAACAGCGATGTCGTCGGTCAGTCGCTCGGGTATGTGTCTATGGTACGGACCTGCCAGAGGCTCAAAGTGGTAACGCTCAGTCTCATTACTTACAATTTCGCGGAAATGGACATGCATTTCGTAAATGACACTTTAATTAAAAGAAAAGTTTAAATTTTGTTAATCAAAAATTATGACTGAGAGAAATCTTGTTGCAACGAATATGTTTGATAATGCATCAGTGTACCCAACCCTAATTTCCCTGTGACAATGACAATGACAATATCCCTGTGACATCATGCAGTATCTAAAAATCCTCAATTCCTTGGAAAATATTCTCCAAAAAAGATGCATCAGAGTGCACAACAGTTCAATGACAACATATTGAAAATGGGAAATTTACAGTTGATACATCTGATTGTCCTGATGGTGACAGCAATCACTGGTGAGTTTATTTCAAAAATAAAAAATGCTATTTACGTTAAGATACAAAAGATGACTGTAGAAAAGGGTTTTATTACAATAGAGGCAGGGTATGGGGAGCCAACTATTTGTTTGTATAGCATTCCTCTCGCACCAGAGAGGGTCTAAGCTTTGCGCGGAAATTCAAATTATCTGAGCTCTTTTTGATTAAATTCACGTGAAATGAGTTTTACGGTTTTCTGTTTTCTCATTCTCGAATGTCATTTCCTTCAACCCCTTTACTTTTTCTCTCGTGGTTTCGATTTCTTTCAGCAATGTGGATTCATCCCCCCCCCCCCTCTCCACCCTCTTCTTCTCAGTGACTAGATTATTTTTTTTTCAATTTTTTGATTTTCTATGAAAACAATCAAAATCTCGAAATAATGAAGGGCTGAAGTACATGAATTCGTGCAATAAACTACTCTGTATTGTATATTGTACCATTTAATATGTGAAATATAGTCTAACCAGCAAAGGGATCAGTCACACAGCACTATTCGTTCCACCCCAGTGACTCTGAATACACCACTGTCAGACTTGAAATATCAAAATATACCATTATACACTGGAAAATAGTGCACAATGCTGAGTGTCATCTGGTGACTCACATAATCATAAAGAAGAAAAATAATACGTGTGGAAATACAGTCTGGTGAACATGCACTTTCAATTTTCATATTTTCACTCTTTTCGCAACAAATTTCTGGTATTCTTGTTTTTGCATTGATTCTGCTAATTTTTCACTTTTTCGAATTTATAAATAAAAAATTTATCATGAGAAAATTTCAAGATTTATACACAATTCTTTCTCTGTATAGCAAATGTGAATACAATGGTTTTAACTCACTGTGGCATACAAGTCAAGTCGCGAAGGCTCTTTCCAAATTTCACGCCATCATGAGCACCTTGTGTCGACGCTGGTACCATCTGAGAGGGATTTCCACCAGCTTGAAATTCTCCAGTGGATTAGAAGGGAGAAGTGGGGAGGGGAGGGGGGCTCTGAAACAAAAGAAAAAGGGTTTATACATTTTCCATGAAAGCTCAGAGACACGATGAAGGACAAGTCATAGATATTTTTGGGATTTTATGGATTATCTCTACTTTATTCTTTCATCCAACGAGGGGATAATACGTAAAACGATTTCGGTTTTCACCTTTTGACATTATAAATTGCAAAATACTGAATAAAGAAAATTCTAAACTACGAATTATTAAACCGCGATAACTTCTGAGCTGAATAGGTACATTTACCCGAGGGAAAGCCCATGAGATTCATAAAGTATGCAAATATTCGGTATACAGAGTTCAGAATGGATTAATGATAATGGACAGCAGGAAAGACTCTGCGGAAGAATGACAAAAACCAGTCGAATGGCTGCGGATAATTGCGGGATAAGAGAAACTTGATGAAAAGCTGAATGAACAATGCTGGGATATTGAATAATGGATTAAAGCTACTATCAGATAAAAATCAAGCGGAAGATTATTGAGATGAATATACATGAAGCTTCTACCTGGAAAAAATCAATTCTGATGGAAGAAAATGACGTCAGAGGGTGAGTACAGTGTTGATCTGATTTGATCGATTACAACACTGTGTGACGTCACAGTGTTTTATTCATTAGCCCCCATGGGGCTGCATTATGCAAAATTACATCAACTGAGGGAGGCCAAAAGCCCGATACCACCTATTTGCCACGTGTACTTCCATTATCATCTGGATGGAGTGAAATATGAGTGAAGACGTATCAGGGGATCCTCCAGCTCGTCAATGACTCCTAAGAATAGTCTTGGCACTTCGAGGCAGTTAGTAACAGATGTGTAGAGAGGGGTTAGAATCGATTTTGGATTTTCCTCCATTCAGTTCAAGAGAAATTGCAGTAATTCCTCCATGTTGAGCTCTTGAGGATTTATCAGAAATAGTTGCTTCACATCCGTTAAAGCCAAATGTCTAATACCTTAATCTCTTTTAACTTTTCGTGCAATATATTCTCTTTAGGTCTCTCTTATACTCTATTTCGTGGAGTGTTGATCCTTCGATCATCACTGTAAATAACTTTTCATTCTTATTTTTTGAAATCTTGAGAAATCATCATGAATATCACAAAATGGCATCACTCATCAGCATCGTTGTGGTGCTCAATGTGAGGCTTCTCCGAGGCAAAAGTGTGTTTACATCTGATGCATATGTATAACATTCAAAGTTTGTGTATCTCCCGGTGGGAAGATCCATATGAGCGTGAACAAGGAAAGGGATAATTTGCACCGTATGGCAGCATATGGTGATGAGCATATAAATAGCCCTGAGATATGCCCATGGTGGAGAAATATTTAGTTTTAAATAATGAATTCATTTGGGAGATTCATCACAATCGTATGCATATGAAATTCTATCCGAATAGTTGGAGAGATTGAATATCTGGGTCATCTACAACTGAACGTAGGTACGTACCAACACTGTGTGGTGGTTTTACGGTGGGAGAGAATCAATGAAAACATGGATTTTAACAGTGGAAGCTGGGAGTACTTAAAAATTGTATGAGTATACTCCAGCTGCGCCCATGCTCATAAATCATAGCTGAAACAAACCAACCAGGAGCGAGCGTTTACCTTTTGCACACCCTGGATCCAGTGGAATTCGCAGTTTATCACAGTTGTAGAGAAATATCAAAGCTTGAAAGAGAATACTGGAGTTGAACATCATGCAGCTAGAGGGTTACCACTGCTTTTCATCTGCCATTTTTATTTTTTCTCTTGTTTTTTTGTTTTTAGATGAATTATTGGTATCGATTCTTTTCATTATTCGGAAAGTTGGAAGAGAATCTGTCGGTGGATTCGAAAAATATGGAGCATATTTAAAAATTCCAATTTTTTCAATTTTCGAGGGGAGCCAAACTTTGATTTAAAATGCCCTCCTCGAGCTGTCGCTTCACAGAGACTATCAGTACCCTCTCGACGAATGATTCATAAAATCTCTGTCAAATTAACTTATAAGGGATTGAAAAGAACCGCAGGTTGAGAAAAGTTGGGACACATTCAAGTGACAATGAATGATTTTTTCATCATACGTGTGAAAAAATATTCAAAGTCATTTTACTCCGCAACAAAAGTTTTATTAAATTCCCTAGACTTGTATCATCTCCGTTCATCAATCTGTCAATTCAATATGCTACGTGATAATCCCATCAACGCAACCCGAATGTGTCAATATGTCATTCAATTTCAATCACGCTCATGTATCATTCATTTTCTCCAACAGAAACAGTTCCGTCTCCATACCTAAAATCAATTGATATATATATATACATATGCCTTGTAGTTGACATATACGTTATGCTGAAAATGGACTTTTTGCCGCTTTGTTCAAAGGTGGACACTGCTTGCGGAATGTGACGCTGGAAGTTATACCGGAGGTGGTTGAACGTGGCCATGATGTTACTCTACATTGTCATTATGAACCAGAGGATGAACCAGTTTATTCTGTGAAATGGTACCGTGGCAAGCACGAGTTCTATCGTTATTCACCATCGGAAAATCCACCTATCAAAGTATTCAATATAACTGGGATAAGAGTTGATGTGAGTATCGATATTTGTACAACTGAATGAATTGAGTTTTGAGATTTCTCAAATCAATGAATCCACTCTGTTTTCATTTCAGCGGAATATTTCTGATCACGAGCAGGTGACGGTGAAAAAAGTAGATTATGGATTGACTGGTAATTTCAGCTGTGAAGTGACGGCTGATGCACCAACATTCTCCACAGAGGATAGCATCAAGAAGCTGCGAGTTGTTTGTGAGTATATGATAATCCATGATTGAGTGTCATTAGAAGGCAATAGCTCTCAATATGAAACGTATTCACACAGTGAAATTATTCTGTTTCAGCTCTGCCTAAGGCCAAACCCATCATCTCAACAGAACGAAGCCGGTATGATACTGGAGACACGCTCAAAGCAAATTGCAGTGTTCCATCATCCAAGCCCCCAGTGGAATTTGTCTTCAAGCTCAATACTGTAGAAGTAAATACACAAAATCCATTCTCAGTTACACTTTTCAAATTTTGAATTGCTCATCGTTAGCAGCAGCTTGCATGCCACTGCTTGGAATAGATTAATCATGAGATGTTTCTGTTATTTTTGAATGGTGATGATAAAATTGCACACTGAATATTCCTCTACTTATCAGTGACATCACTCGCATTTCATTTGAAATTGAAAAATCGGTAACAGAAAGCCAACGTGTCGCATGAGCTCCTATGAAAATTGCTGATAGCTTTGATCACATTGATACGTTATCAGAGAGTCCGTTCTACTGAATTAGAAATGTCATTTCACTCAGTACCTCAGCAAACGGGATACATTCATCCATGGAATCTCTGTCAATGGATTTTCGACTCTCAGTGGATGAGTCTCATTTGTTAATCGTATGGAACCTACTTCCATCAGTACCATCCATTCCCCTCCCGCCCCTTATAGACCACATTGAGGGTACAGTTCCACATCCTGGTGACAACTGACTATAGATCAAGCACCCTTTCAAAACCCGAATTCCATGACAGAGGCTACAACAAAACTAACTTATAAGGAGAAAGTCAATAGCACGAGTGTTCTGATCGGATAATAGAGGACCATGCAGATGGATCCATTGTTTTCTCGTGAAGAAGCTATTGGCCGCAGGTATCACCTCCACTCCGGCCCTCGTTCTACTTTAGCCCACTACTTCTCCATGCAAATTACTCCACTCAATCTTCTGTATTCTACAATGACAGGAGAACTACTCCATTCCAAATCCATCGGCATTACCCGCTATTTCATACAATTGGAATCAATTCAGAGGGAGAAGGTAATTTCTCCTCATTCACGAATGTCCTTTCAGTATTAATAGGATTCTTAACCTTGCCGTCAGAGACATTTCAATGTCTATGCTCTATCTGAATGTAGTATGCATTCAGCTTGGGCAAATATTTGACAGAGTAAATATCTGGTAACGTTTAAGCCCTAACGTCGTATCTAGTTTGATGAGATGACGGACTAGGAGGTTCTGTCTGAATTACGCTTCATAGGGTTTAGGGTGATGATAGGATAAGGCTTTCTAAATGCAGTTGGACTTGGTTATGAGATGATGTTCTTTGCATTCTGACTGCTGTAACTTACGAATATCAAGTATATTCTAAAATTAATTGATTCCATCAATATCGGAATAATTGGTGTGCAGCAGAATATACCATCTTGATCAAAAGCTGAATCTCTGAAGTGATGCACAATCGTGAAACGAGAAAGGGAAGATCAATGAGATGAAAGGACAAATGTCTTCTTGTCTCGTGAAAACAATGCACTCCAGTGAACGTAAAGGCGGAATATCACACATACAACAGAGGCTTTTTGAATTGAATTGCACTGCAGGGTGAGTCCGGGTACGTTTGACGGTAGAGGGGGGATTGTGGGAGGTGGGCAATGGTAGAGAATCGAGTGCAAAGATCGTTTTGTTGGAAACCATTGGTAAACACAGCATTGTCTTATTGCATGTTGAATGAAGGAGTTTCCGTTTGATGTAGATATTCGAAGGGTGGATGAGAATGAAGATACAGGAGAATGATTTGAGAAAAGGAACAATTGAATTTGCGCTTGAATGCATAAATCACATGTCAGAAGATAATGGCAGGTAGAATGTCGTTCTGGATATTGATCTTTTAAACGAATTGATGACAGGTTGAGAAAATGGTAGTGTAGCAATATGGATCTTATGATGCTAATCTTACCCTATTTTTTTATTCCTTTCCAATCTCGTTCACCTCACCTTCCCTTTCCTGGTGTATAAAATCTTGATGGAAGCTTGCATGGCTTCAAGACTGAACGGTAGCGTTAGCCGAGTAATCTCAAGACCAGCTGGTGCTTTGAGTGATAAAAACAGAGAGAGTAAAATAGAGTGTTGCAAGAAGACAGCATGAAATATAATGGAAACATTGGTTAAAAAGAAAAAAAACAACTTTTTGTGGAATTGAGTGACTCCAACATTGAGATTCGTCCACTCGTTCTCCTGTTCACCATTTGGAATTTGCATGGATACAAAGTTTCAAGAATTTCCAACTCTCTCCCCTTAAACTTACACCACTTGTATCGTGCTGTATTGCTAGATTAGCAAAATCTTTATACATGTATATGTATGAGAATCTAAAAATGATGTATCCATCAGAATCATCTAGTGAATTCAATTGACCTGAATATATATGACAATTTATTTCAGATTGGTCCAATAAATGCCAGTCAATTGATGCAGAAATCTGAGTATAATAAGGGGAGAGCCTTAACTTACATGGATGAAGCCCAATTGCAGTGGGGTGAAGTGAGCATCGATATTCTTCCATTCCATTACACAAATAATCAATTGAACCTTCACTGTATTGCTCAAATACCTGGCATCTATAAGGCCGAGAGTGAAATACATATTCAAATTGGACTGAGAGAGCCTGTACCTGCACAAAGTGAGTCGTATCAATCATAGTAAATTGATATTGTGTTATTCATCCCCTCCAAAATTATCAGGTAAAGTCTTGAATTATGTCAGATGTCTCGAGGAACTATTTCCCCACAGGCGATGTGATACAAGGGAGAACTGAAAGATTTGGGGGGGTGGATAGAGAGAAGCTTGGTTTCAACTTGATGGTGAAATAGGGAGGGTGGGCTAGACATAGAAGGGGTCGGAGTATCTGACATGAGACAGGGGGATAGTGACTAAACATTACGAAAGTTTGGCGCTTGGTAAACCACCAATGTATATAACTGGAATAACGTTGGATGTCTATCTCTCTTCCTCTCCCTCTCACTTTGTCGTAGCGATGGAGATTAGTTGAACCCCAAATCCACTGATCCGCTTTCCATAGGTGCAAAAAGGTAACGATTATACTAGTCCTGGAAGTTAGCTGCTAGGTTGAGCTTAATATTGAGGAGAAGAAAGCTATAGAATTCTATTCATTAGATCACCATGCGCCAATAGTTATTTTATTACTACGAGACTATATAATTCAATATTTTTTCATGTACTCTGTATATTCCTTTTCTTCCTTTTACAGTAACTTCAGACAGCAGTGGAACCATCTCCAGTACGTGTTGTCTCGTGGCACTCTCACTGTATTCACTCAATCCCTTTTGGAGATAGTTAACTAAAATCAATAATTAGATTGAATCTTCAACACGAGTGTGTTTGATTTCCCAAGTGAATCAAAAATTACAATGATAATTCAACATGTGTTTGGTGAATCCGTCAACAGGAGAGAAAGCATGAGAAAAAAGAATCAAAATGTTTCGTACAAATTGAAACTACTCAACACCCAATTCACGTTTCTTCCCTTGTAGTATGTGCACGTATCTGCGTTGTTCGGGAATGCGGAACGTGATTCGGTGGTGAATATGAAGACGCCCAAGAATCACAAGCATTCAGAGCTCCATCTTGCGGGGATTCAAATTCCTCAGCGATGCTCTTTTCTTTCTTACTTCAATGACAAGTGTATTCGTTTGCGAGAAATTGTTGATGAAAAATTATGTGCACATGCATTTGGACACCCATACATACAGACATTTTCCTGAAAATGGTCCAGAATGACTGGAGATATGGTGAAACTCAATTTTTTTATGGTCAATATTGATTGTTGTGTACAATATGAATAAACTGATGAAAGGAAACTGACTATTATCCATGAATTTACAAGATCCACTGTTCTTAGTCAATGAATTGTCTTCATTAATTCCTCGCAGTTAACTCGAAACGAATGTACCTTGTGCAGGTTGAGAAGAGACACTCAAGGTAGACAGAGAGACAACCGAATGTACACCGAAGCGGAAGGGTGTAACAAACACATACGATCCACAACTAATTCATCTACGAGAGTTTACAAGCTCTTCCAGAATAAACAATTTTCCCAGTGCTTCCATTCTATCCTAGACATACTCAACCAACTTGATTGACTACATCCCAGTGTCCCTTATATCTCATTCTGTACAGATTCTCCAGCATGCTTCAGAATTATCCCAAACCAAACCACAAGGCAAATTGTGTTAAATCGATACCTGATATTCCCAATCATCAACCCAATTTGGTATATTTTCCAGTGGAGCTAGTAAAAAGCACAAATCGTCTGTATCTATACTCTTTGGTAGTATCAAAAATTATGAGGATCCATCGTTACGCAGGGATAACGCAATTATGCTGTGAACCATGCGTTAAATATTGAATTAATCCCATGCTAATGTAGACCCATATAATATATCGAGTTAATTAAATGGTGGTTTACTGCACTTGCGCGGATGTTTAATAAAATTTTTTTCATAATCAAAATCAAGTATCAACCTTTGCGCATACATAATCCGTCAATTAACAGAATAAATATTGTAATTATTATACTTTATCATGAAGTTGATTGACAATGAAACATTGTCTTGATTGTTAACTTTTTATTCATGTTCTGATTGGTTGATGGATCAATGGATCAATTAATGATTTCCATGACTACGAGAATGTTATCGTTTCATTTGTATGGAATTGCGCGCGGTCCATGTGTAGTTTTTGTTTTTTTTTTTTTGTTATTCATGTGTAGTTATAACCGTTTTTTTCTTTACAATTTCCTATTTTCCAGTTTTTCTCGCGAGTTCTGAGTAGCCGGGCAGCTATTATAAAGATATCAACCGAGAAAGAATCGAAAAGACAAAATTTTGGGTGGGCCGGTTTCAGGGGTCAGCCATTCTCCAGTCAAAATGGTCAATTTTGACATTTTCTCCAATTCAACGATTTTTCATTACAAAAATGAAATGTAGAATATTCAATCGGTCTCCTGTAATCACTGATTCGTTTGAAACCAACTGTCGTATCATGGAGTCGAATGTGTGTTCCAAAGTGACTCCATGCAATGTTGATTAAGGTAGTCAAATCATTATTAATGAAGGAGCTCATTAACGTCACGAGTTTCTCGTTAGGGGGTGTGAGATTTTCCGCCACTCGACTGATGATGACTTTGAATATTGTCCACAGAGAGACCACCAATCTCAACGGTCAAAGGATCATGTGATACTTTTTGGTTTTCTCCGTTGCCAAGGGAGGTAAAATTATTGAACAGAATCAGGCTAATAATTCAGTGGTTTGGCTTGCTTCACACCTCTGCCCACAGGAGCCACATGCGGTTGAAAGTTCAAGTGAGCTTGTGCCGGGGGCTCATTTTGTTCAGAAAGTATGAAACTTATTTGATCGTTCCTTCAAGAAGTTTGTGACGAAAGCCAATCAGGAATGTATGAAATGGAAGGAATTGTTGTTGCCAGAGGTGAGCTGACGTTATCACACGATTTGCCACAGAATTCCATTTGTGAATTAATACCCAAGGGACAGCCATTAGCAACATGCAAGACCACTTGGGTTGATTGAATTCCGCCATTATCAAAACTTTGCATTCAAATAATTATAATTTTGGAGTTACTATGCTGGACAATCTTTTGTTTAGGTACTATGGTCACATAGTGGTTAACCACTTGTGCACCAGAGGGCATATAGTCAACCAAAGTTTCATGGTCTAGGAAATTTTCCATATATATTTGATGTACAGAACTGAAATGAAGAGCTCGAGCGATTTTGGAATAAAGTTGATTTAGCTACTCTATCTATGTTTTTACCGCTGGAAGATTTATGGCGTGAGCAGTCGGAAGCTTGTAGCACTCAACTCATTAGATTCCTTCAAGGGTAATTAGTCGTCAAGCGGAATGAAAATTTGGTCAGGGGTCGACTCTCACATTTCATAACGATAATTCAAATTGAGGTATTTGTTGAATTCGTAACACACAGGTCGATTCACAATATGATAAAACGCCGTGATGATGCCCTTTATAATCCCATTCACTGCGAAACTTCCTAACGTTGGAACAAGAGAAGCAAGATCCTGGTTTTCATGAAAGTTTCCTACGTCGTTGAGTATAATATGGGGGAAGGAATTACATCCTTTGACTCGATGAGCTTTCTAAACTACTTACACTTATTGTCCCATAAATTCTCAAACAACTTCGTCATCATACTATGGAAAATTCGATAATTTATTATTAATTCTCTTATATTCGATAAAAGTAGAGGGTCATCAACTCCAAGTAACTCATAGTCCCATCGTCTGTTCCCCAATACCCAGACTGAATTCACTATTTTATTTCTGAATTGAACAAATAATTAGTTCATGTCACCATCAGCCACAAATTAATTATACTCCAACGATTCGATAATTCGTCCAATTGCTCGATAAATGTCACTCGAATTTCAATTGAAATGTAGAATAACAATTTGGTAATGAGCGTTTGATTGTCAACGTCAATCTGATGTCGTTGTCTGACAAGTGATGACTGGAATTCCATGAGCCAAATTGTTTTACTCAAGCCATTTTATTCAGAATCACCCAGGTGTTTCGAAAAATATACAACACTATTGTATACATAGAGAACAGTCTCGTGGTTATCCTGCCACCATGCAGTATAATTAACGACTAAATTCAGTGGCCATAGAAATTTGCCATTGCTACAGTTTGTGGCTTGCCACTGGTACATTCAAGCGTTCATTGTTCATCAATTATTCATCGATATGCAACTCATATTCGAGACTGTGTTATCGGACTTGTTGTTGGCCAACTCAACGACATATCGTCATGTATAATTCAGTCAGATGAGTGTTGGTAGGTTTGTTACACTCAACATGTTTGTATTTTTGAGAGGACATTCATAGTTTTTGATATAATCCATTCTGAAAGGAACTAGCTCAACAGTGGTGCCCCCTAGGCCCCATATGATTTCACGGAGACGCGCTCATGGCGTGACCAACGGAATGTGAACCAATTTGCACCCTCGTGGATGTGCACAGTGCACAAAGAGGAAAGCATAAATTACCATACTCACATTCCTGATAATGATCCTTGAGTAATTGGTGGTCCAATTATCCCAGCTTTGTCATTCGATGAAATGCATGCTGACGCATTTCCAGGATGATTGTGCCGAGTGTCAAACTGGTATTATCGAATATTCATATCAAACAAATGACTTGATCATTCAATGCTACATTATTCACCGATGATCAGGCACTGTGGATTTGAGGATTAAAGCTGATGATTCATGTCTCATCATCAAAATTCCTTGTCATCAGATGCATGATCCAGTGTGTGAGAAGCTGTCAAGGCAGAGTCAAGATGTCAGAAGAATTTTGTGAGCACTGGGACAACTCAAATTGGCTTTTCACCCATGAAACTTTCAACTTTAACAAGATTTTGTAATAAGACTATTCAGCGGATCACGTGCCAGAAGAGTAGACAACTCTTTCCCGCTACTAACCCTGTGTCACAATGGAAGAGTAGATAAATGACATCAAAAGTATTCTTGAAGCGAGATTGTAACAGTCTTTGATTCAGATATTGTATCTCTAAAAGAATCGTTGATATCATTTATCAAGATCGTTATTGGCGACAATATCTATGCCCACTGCTGCCGACCATTTGAGAAGTATGAACAATATATCATTATCAAGAAGCCAAAGAACTTTGAACACTCATATATCCGAGGAACGAACAACTTTTTCATCTATATAACCTAATATCGGAGCACCGGTGCACTTGAGCTTCTTTCCCTTTTCCCATATTGCTATAGTTGCCACTCGTCGAAAGAAAATAACGAGAAAAATTCGTAATGGAGATGCTGTCATTTGTAGAATCGATTTTCCAAGTTTAACTCTCATCATCCACACAATTTTTTCTCTCTGAGGGAGTGAAATAAGACAGGAAAATGACCTCTGAATATAGTCCACAAACAATGGAACCATGTCCTCTCAACCTCATCACTCAAATATAATACATAAGTTATCTCATCAGAGGTTGATTCTGTGCAGACAAATTCTGGGTGAAATCAGGGGCCAGCAGTTGTGCGTCATTTGGGGTGACAAAATGGGTTCTGAGAAAGGGCCACAGACATGACCACGTTAAAGTGCCACCGGATTTGGTAGAGAGACTCGCTGGATTGCATTGAGTTCCTTCTCAACCACCAATTAGCAGGTCCAGCGAGTTTTCATAAGTAACGAGCAGAGTTGTTGGAGAGTACAATGGAAATGTAAAAATTGATTTTCGTTGGAATCTTGGAGAGCTATTCGGACGCTCATATTCCATGACAAATCAACCGAAAGTGAGGAGAAACCGATTGAAAGAGGGTCGACATCCAATGGTCCTTGTGAAAAATATCATATGAGAGAAGTTTACGCTTGAGTTCTTTTCTCGCTACAAGTCTCGTGATTTCTTCCTTCAAACTGGTTTCACTCGTCTGTTGTGATTGAACTATTCTCCCAGTGGATTCTGTGGTCCATGAACATCTCCACCAAACGTCGCAGCCCTATACTGGACTCCACGAGAATAGCTCATATACAAACTCTGGAACTCACTTATAAGTTATGTTTCCAAAGGAAGTTCTCCAGAACTTTCCAGATTTCTTGGTAAACTTTCGATATTCAATAAGTCCTTTTAGTCCACAATTTCTCATTTCTTGCCTTTCCCGAATACATCTGAAGAGATAATTCACCTACTCTATTGCTATTCTCTGCTGATTGCCATGATAGCAGTGACTATACTGTGCCTTCAACCAATATGGACAGAGTTACCTTTGAGGTAGAAGGATGATCCAATATTATGATTCCACCGGTGTCCCGAAATACCGACTCATTGCCTCGGGCTATGTAATCATGGGCTCAGTTGTCATTCTAGGTTCTAGAATTGGGTTGGGCATATCGCATGCTCAACGATTATCACAACGCATGAGCCTCAAGCTAGTTTCATACCACTGGTTTTGCTGATGCATCAATAGCTCTAGGTGATACTGATGAATTCTATACTTTTATAACAGAAATACCAGTGAAGAATATCAAAAGTCAATGCGGAACAAAATTCCCAGATATTTGATGATAACCACCTAAAGCCGTCGAAAAGCCAAGTTTCACTTGGGTTGCTTGGGAGATATCCTAAAGCTCCAGTATCCAATTTTATGGAAGATTGGGTAGGTACAGTGATTTAAGCGATATCAGTAGGATTAGATCGTTAATTTGTAACTCCAATAACTTCACAATTGGAGTTTTCTAGATTTTCCATGAAGGCATTGTAAAGTATGTTAGATAGATAGCACCCAGGGCATTTGGTATAAATTTGGATTTTAATGCATTTAAGATTCAAATGAAAATGATAAATGATACATATGAACGGGAAGAGTAGGAGACCACGACAAAGGGGGATCGAAAACGCTAGTGGTACGCCGAACTAACTACACTCCCAACGACCTCTACATATATACCTACCCCGTTCATCCCCAGAAACTTCATCTTCCATTCTCTTTGTCTAGTCATGTACCACGTACAACCGCATGTGTGCGGCTTGTATCTTGTTCACGTAGCTGATGTGGAACACGTACGTGAAACTGAATGCATCTTACAATTTACCAGAGTATTTTTTCTTGTGAAAAAAGTGCTCCCAGTATACCAGTAAATTTTTTTTCTTTTCATGGGGTAACACTTGCTCTGTTCGACCATGGGATTGTATCACTTTCTCCCTCCACTGTGAGAATTTTCTTCACGCGGAGATACAAATCGTATCGCTTTTTTTACCATGCGTTTTTCCATTTCCCTACCCTCTTAACGGTAATATCGCAACTTTCTGATTAAATTCACGCGAAATGAGTTTTCTGTTGTTTTCCTACTTTCTGAATATCGCACTCTCTTCGAAACGGCACAAAAAACTTATCAACTTTTACACTCATTCTCTGGAATTTTAAACTGAAACTAAACGTTTCTTTCTCAATTTCTATGGTACATATTTTATGATAGAATTTTTTATGGTAGAATTTTTTTGTTCTCCTTTCTTGGCATCATGATAGGATAATTGGTCATGTAATTGACTGCATATATACCATACTATATCAACCATGGTATATTAATTAGGGACATCATGCAGATGGACACTGTATACAGTTTCCCTGCATGCACTATTGGACTTCTGCTGCATTTACAAGGCACTTGCATCACTGAGTATGTCCACACATTACGGGGTATCCTCATCTCTCGGGGCTTATTATTCAACTAATATTGTGAAAATGTCTTTATTTACGAGATAAATATTTGTATCTCAATTATCATACATTGAGTATAACAGTCTCATCAAATTACAGTTGCCAAAAACATTTTTCTTCCTCAGATGTATGCATCCATTCACAATTCCTTGTCCACCGCAGGCATCACATACCATCCCATAGCATAAGTGAATCGATATGTATTCCAATCGCGTATATGGGAACCAACGATGCTCCTTCACACCTCCCGTCAGTGTTCATGAAGCTGCATACAAATTACGATTGTTTCTTGTGGGAATGGAATACGATATCAATCAATCCTTTCTTCATATACAATTCGCAAGGTGTTACAGAGATATAAGATTCAATTTATTCGATTTTGGAGTCGTCATTTGAACCCACCAGAAAGCCACGAAGTGGGTGTAAAACAGTGGAGTATTGAGGAGAGGTCAGAGTGATTCAGAAACTTTGGCAAAATTCTAGCCAAAATTCCATGGCAGAGGCTGCGGTCAAACCAACTTACGAAACATAGTCAATAGACAGGTGCCGAAATGTCCTGATCGGATCAAGGATGGCCATGGATGCAGATGGATCCATTGTTTTCTCGTGAAGGGACTGTAGGCAAGCCCCTCCTCAACCGTTTCAGTCTGCATTCGACCTCAGTCCATTACTTATTTATCTAGATTGGTCAACTCTATCGTTTCAATTCTGAAGTGACGGGAGAGCCGCACTTCATTTGAAATCCATTAACAGGATAGGTCATTCCCTTCTATTTACGGATGTCCTTTCAGCTATTACATTATTCTAACCTTTACTGTTGATTTACTCCGAGCTTTGTGCTCCATCTGATTATGCTATACATCTTACTTTATTCTATTTTCTCCATTTTATTTTTCTCCACAAAATTCTAACCCATGAAAAAGTAATTCCATCACCTAGTATCGTAATTCTTCTGGCTACAAAATCCAGAACCAGTGAAACCGTGAAATGAAATTACGTTCAGCGTTGACGAGGGAATGAGAGACGAGGGGTTTAAGAGGTGCACATAAATAGAAAGTTATCGTCACGAAAGTAATTTTATCCAACTACTTTCCAGTTTCAGTCAATTTTTGTACACAGCGGAGTAAGACCAAAATTACGTTTCCAATAGCACACATGACGCTTGATTGAAAAACCTTGTGTCTATATGAGCTAGCGAGTTTATATTTCATCCATACGTTGAGCGGTGTTTTATGTCATTTGTGTTACGTGAAACTAGCAACAATGCGCGCGCACCTCAGGGGGAATCCCCGGCTGGCGCTCATACCTCACTTCATACTGAAGCGGTAACTGGGACCCAATCGAAAAAGTTGAACCTTGTACCATCGTTCAACAATATTATTTGTTTCTTCAATCTCTGTATTTTTCTCTTTTGCTGCTTCAAAACTCATTGCCATATCTTGTCAGAAAGAATGAGGCTCGACGTAGAGTGACGTAGACGAATGGATAGAAACATCATAGAATTCTTTTTCACATGTATACACAAATTGCCTCCTATTCACATTGAGAGTACTCAATTGTTTTTTTTCTCTCTTTTTCTCTGTCAAGAAAAAATCGTACTCTAAATAAATACACGTTTTTCCTCTCATTATTTCATAATCAAGCGGTTTAAAATTGAAAATTTCACTTACGTATTCAGATATTCATGCAATTACTGGAATATTTCCTAAGTAGAAATTATCATAGATGATAAAATTCGATACTGCAGTGTAAACTGCATAGCCAAGTGGAATTTCAACGCTTCTAGACATAAATTTCATGTAATCCAGTTTCAAGTAGATGAGGAAAAATTCTTGAGGCAGTGAATCTTCACAGCTAATTAATTTATCCCATTAATCATCACGAGAATTGTCATTATATTTTTGAATTATTCACTCCAATTAGCAATCTTCAGTTTAAATATGAGCCTTGAAGAGATTGATGCATTTGATTGTTATTTTATTCACATGAATGCTTCATTCAACTGCCTAATGAGTTAATGGAATCAACATACCAGTTGATCATTGGATCGCTGATTACACTACACATTTGGAACCCATTACCGTTCCCCTATCCACCTGGTTTCCTCTGTTCTGATTGTAATGTGAATATATTCTTTCCTCAGACAGTGAATCGCATCAACTCGAGTTGAACAGTTATTACCTCTAGTGTCGTAAAGCGGAGAGGGGCGGAGATAGCCCACTGAGGGCAATCTACTGTCATAAATGTACCTAGTCTCTAATTACCGCCATTAGAACATGCTGTTCTCTGCCTGCAATAACCAGAAAGAAAATTCTGAGCTCTTCAATCATAGAATATTATTTTTTTTCTTCCATTGATCAATTGTCTGGAAAAATAATTTTTTCCAGTGTGGAAAAAGACAATTCACAGGATCGATAACAAAAACAAAAAAGCAGGAAACAAAGCTTGATTAAAATTTCATATACATCCAAACAATATTTCCTTTGTTTTCCCATATTTCTCTATCAACTGCTCTCGACTATATATGTGTTTTCATCGATACGAAAATTGGTTTGAAAAGGGAAAAACAATTAGTTACTGTCAATGGTAGAGTAATTGCTAAACGGCACTCTCGCTGTATTCAACTCAATTCCATGAAATTTCCGGAAAAGTATACGTTTAATAACCTGTGTAGTCTACCCCAGATAGAGCGTTGTATGAACGCCATTGTTCATAGCTCGTACTCAAATATAAGACGCTTTACCAGTTAACACCTCGGGTGCATGTCAATTTCTGCTGACTCTTGAACGTCACCATGCTCCTCATGCACCACTTTGCCCTCTTTCTTCATACTTTTATACGTGAATATAATCCGTTGGCGTCTTACGTGTTAACGACAAAACCTCTCACCATTATATCGGTCTGAGATATCAATTGTGAATTAACAATTTTTGATGAAAAAATTGTGGGAATGGAGGGACCAGGAAATTCAAACAAAAGATCATGAGAAGATGGTGCTGAAGGAGAAAACTGAACAAAAAGTTTTAGCTGTCGTCATTTCCTTCCATATACGAGTCTCTTCTTGACTCTCATAATCTCGCTATAACCGATATATAGAGCGTCAACGAGTTGCTAAAGTACTTCGCTAGAGTTTCAAGCTTCCTGCTTCCTTCTCGCAGTACAATCCTCACATTCCTGGAAAGTAAAATTCCGATCATGTTGGATATTTGAGAGCAATTTCATGTCTGAATTGTTTCTAGTCTCTACCCAAAAAAAAATTTTAGATTCAAGTCATGTTGGAAGATTCCGTCAATCATCTGGAGATGAAAGAGTGATTAAAATTTGGAAGCCAACAGCACAAGCGCTTGCTGATGCCAAATGGAAAGCAACAGAGGAATTGATAGCGAAGGTAGACAAAAATATTCGGATGGAAAAAAACTAGATATCGTATGAGTATCACGTGGTATGGTGTTTTCCATGCACAAATCTCCATTTGAATGCTCCAATATGGTCTTTATCTTTTTTCATCCCCCACTCTGTACTCATTTGTCGCGCGGAACGGTGTGAAAATATGCAGCTGAATATTTTTCAGTGATATTCAATGTGAAAAAAGGCAATTGAGGATGATGAAGAAAAATGGATGAATTTTGAATACACACTGATTGACATATTCATAAATATAAGAGAGGTATTACTGGAGAACGTATTTAATGGTGCAGGAGATACCTCTGGATCCAACAGTCAAGCAACCATTGCTCTCATAATTTTCTCTGTTGAATCCTCCTCCTTTTCTCTTCGCATGACTGCTCAAACGTCGATATGATGTAAAAGTACAAAGAGAAGAAGTATGAAACCTCCAGTGCATCCCATCTCGAGAGCACAGAGATGGAAGAATTCACTCGAGCACGTAAATTCTCTTCCCGTAACGACGAAACATCGATGACACTGGGTGAGAGAAAAAATATAAAAAGAGGAATATAGTGAGAAGACGTGAGATAACTAAATGATCTGAGGTAAAATTGGCTCTACGGCGTCGTCTCGGTAAAATGTTGCAAATACGAGCAGATAACCGTAGGTAGGATGCAGGTAAAAAAGAGGATATTCAATGCAAGTGGCTACACACACCATTGATTCCACGTTTTACCTCTTAAAAGTGAATTGAATTGCACATGATACCCTCTGAATATTTTCAATGTACGGTTTAAATAGATAAATGAATCTGCTGGTAGTATAATTATGCTTTTTCATCAAACGGAGTTGTTTACTTGAACAGAGGAAGAGGATTTGGAATCCCGTAAAAATGAGACGATAGAGATAAAACTCCAAAATGCAAATTCAGTAGTTTCCAACGTTTGGACCATATCAGTCACTACAGTCGTATGCAGAGAGAAGAGAATAATTGTTAACCTGGCTACGAGTATTATATACTTTCGTTCACAAATACCAGACCATATATCCACAAACTCCCTAAGCAAATGCATGAACCAATTGTTTTGAATGACGAAGGTTCAGGCTAGTTTCTAGAATAGATTTACCTTCAACAAACCCCAATGAGACCACCATTGGTGCACACTGTTGTTATTCACAATAGACCTTCTCCATTTGCCAGCAACACACCGTCTTCCAGGTACCACTAGTACCTCACTGAATTTACCCTCATTCTCATTTCATTTCAATTCAAGTTTTGCTGAATACAAGAATTTCTCAGTGGAAGTACGTTGAAACACAGATTCTTGACATTATATTTAAATAAAATATGCATCAGTACCAGATGTTTTACATGATGATATTTTCTGGAGTATCTTCCATCAATTTTCCAACGAATAAAATCGTAGAATACTGGAAACTAGAAATGATATGATTAATCGATTGAGCATAACAAGGAGACATTTATTCCAAAGCGATTTCCAATTGAGATTGTACTTACATTGAACAGCATCTTTCCAAGCACCATGGAACGTCTCCAACGTCGTTCATTATCACTGAATCGCGGGAATGCTGATTCCAGATATTTCCTCATTCAACTGGAGATGCACAGAGCTTTCTCAATTCATTTTTAAAGTCAATACTGAGAGACTGATACTTGAATTTGATATCGATTTTTGGTGATGGGAAATTTAATCATCATCTTGATGATGTCTGAAGGTACATCCTCAATTCAATTTTTGCAATGCTAAAGGGTAATCGCATCACCTTTCCAACTACTTATCTAAAGCTTCTGGAGGGTAGAGGATATACATCATTCTAAGCCAAAAGGGAGACATGCTGGATAATGGTGTGGTTACCATACCTCTCATCTATATTTCTCACTCTCTCCTTGGTTTCCCGCTCTTTTCGCCCCCAAAAACCACGAAAGACCGGTATGGATGAGTCGACAACCCCAAACCCTTCAAACACTAATCCACAAAAGTTAACGTTTCCGCTTTTACCGTCAGCAACTTTCCAGTAATTGAATTCCCATTCCCCTTATTCTGGCAGCCTATCCATCAAGTTCCTGAGAGACTTTTGAAATCTTCTGAAATTGACAAAATGAGGATGATTTTCATGATATTCATTATTGTCCTAGCGTCAATTGAAATGCCTCGACGGTCATAAAATGAATAATACCATAAACGTTCTGAATGGGCCGTGCTACAGTAAACTATATCGAGTCACATAAATCGACAAGGTTTATCGTCTCTAGTGCCCGGAAATAATTGAAATGAAGCGATTAGATTGTATCACAACTATCAAACCCATACATGGAGATGACAGAGATTGAATGGAACTTTATTCTGAATATCTTCAATTGTTCACTTGATTTACGGAGAGTGTATACAGTGCATGTCTCTTTGTAAGATCGAGGGAAAACCCGGAATGGAGGGTATAGAATGTAGGTGTGGATATACCATGAATAATAGCATGGGATTCCCGAGCGAGCTGTTTGCAGTTCATCCCACAATCTCCCCTCGTTTGCCGTGATTTACATATGTGAGGGAAAGTTTAAAATTCAGTTTTTTCAACATAACTCATCCCCTTATCATCCCCAGAACAACTGACGAACTGAAGTTAACGATGATGAGAGCACATCATCCACATGTATTTCCTTCTTCTTGCCACCATATTCACAAAGTAATGCTGATCATAAAACATATTTATAGGAGGGGGGGGGGGGGGGATAGAGTTCAACATTTCCACTTTTGTAACAAACATATGTATACACAATACATGCATGTTTGTATGAGCAACGTAAACTCTTTGGACAATTCCCTCAAATAGAAAAACGGAAACTCATTTTTCTTCGCTCCATTTTCTCGTTTTTCTCTCCAGTGAAGCAACCCCCTAATATCGCTTGCCAACTCGTTATACAGTAGACAGAGAGAGGATTGAGTCAGCGGGGAAATTGGTCATGTTGAACGGAGATGCAGAGATGGAAGGGTGAGGAGTCGGAATTGTGGATTGAGAGAGGTGAATTTCTGCGGAAGAAGCTGGTCCTCAGTCGATATTCCGTTGAGTATGCCAATTCTTCGAATTTCATCGGTTATTAATTTTCAATTGTACATTATCATTCTGAATTCAAGGTGGTGCAGCATCAGGGAGACCAGAAAAACTTTGCCATCAGAGGAAACGAAAAGACTTGGAGAGAGGGAGAATGTGGCGTGTGGCTCGGGATCACCTGAAAAATTACCGTTACTGGAAAAAATAAATAAATAACGAGCCGTCACTCTATGAATACGTGTTGGTGAGGAAAAAGGGGAAACACGCTAGGAAACATGATTGCGAAATGATTAAGTACGAACGATTGTCCGTAGACAGCAGTGATATATGAATACGGGAGAAATATAGAAAATGGGGGATAGAATCAATTGCAAATATCAACTCATTTGGTCCACTGGTGGATTGTGCCAACTTGATGACCCATACACCAATGGAAAATGAAAGATCCTCATGTATTGGCAATCGTTAAATTCAAACTCCTCTCACGTTCCAGCTAATTCTCCTGGAGAACTCATTAATTACCTAGTAAAATGATGAATACAGTAGAACTTTGGTTTCTCCCTCTAGTCTTACGTTATAGAGAATCTAACCACGAACCTGCTAGTGATATTACCCAACGAATATACCAACATATACGGTCTCCAATTACATCAGAAAGTTTTCACCAAAGTTTGATCAAATAAATCACTCAATCTTCATTCTTTTATTCTGAATGATTCGAAACGGTTGAATAATGATTCAACAAAAACTACGACAATTTACCGTTGCAACGTTTATCACGAAAAAAGTGGGGCAACTCGCTTAATTCCTCGAGTGAGTGAATCCGTGTATATGCAGCACTGAAAAACAATGAAATAATATTTCAACGTTTTAACTGCCTCTTCGTTGGCTACGTATGAGGCCAACGGTATAATCAATTTTCTTCGTGACGCTTTACCATGGGAGGAAAAACTCTCTACGGAATAGAGAATGAATAGAGGTGTATGAGAGTGCAATGCGGTAGGGGTATGCTTGTATGCTACGACCCACAACATGTAACTTCCGTTGGGTCATGGACAAACCTATCCAGAGAGATGTTGTCGAGTACTCTCCAGAGTCTACGATCCCTTTATCTCCATCTGTATGTTGGCAATGTTTGATGAACATATCGAGAAACGGTGAGATAACGTTTGAAACTAGTTAACCAATTGCCTGTAATTGACAAAAGAGTAATTAGCGTCGTGTGAAAATTGTCTCTATCCTAGTAGAAATCAATCCCAGTCTACTGTGTTAATTCTGGGATCAATTTCTACTAGAGTATCCAGGACTGATCAATTGTCCTGTTTTATTAATTCCTTTTACAATTCTCTTTGTCCATCACTCTGGACTTTTTTCTCCACCTTTTATCTTCCTATGATCTGTGATGTAGAATTAACTCGATTATTCGTTAGCATCAGGAGGTGGATAAAATAAAATGGCTTTCTTCACTGCTTTATGAAAGGGTACAGATAAGGAACAATAAACAGTCTGATTATTGTCCTATAACCAATTTCCGATGCAGTGTAATTAACGACTAAACTCTGAATGTTCATCAATTATTCATCAATATGTAACTCGTATCCAAGGTAATATTAATAAACTTGTTGTTATTTACCTAAATAATATATCTTCATGCATAACTCTTTGATGTTTAGCACACATCGAAAGAGATGAGTACCACCAGTGTGCAGATATTGATGATACTGCACCAAATGTATACATCCTATTTAATAATACCTGCATTTATCCTACCCGACTGTGAATATTATAATCGTTTGTGTGCATCAAGCATCCATGATCAATGAAAAACGACATCAGCTCACCTCTGCCAATCCATTTGCGTTCATATGGTAAATTCACCTCCATGTCACTGGGATTAATGGATAGCTACCATCAACACTGCCATTCACAGAGATATCGGAAATTGGTGATTAGTTTCTATATAATCTCATTTTCAATTTTTTTTTTCTCATTTTTCTATGTTCTTATTTTTAGACACATGAGCTCGCACTCCAGCTCTTGTCCATCAGGAACAGGAAAGAGTCAAGTAGTCTAAAGGATATTGCTAGCACTGGAAGATCCTAAACTGACTTTCTACTCTCAGAACTTTCAACTTTTACAGGATTTTACGTGACTGTCCAGTGGATCACGTCTCAGGAGAGTGGACAACTCTGTCACGCTACTTATCCTCTCTGTCACTAGCATCTGGAGACTTACAAGCTTTGCAGCTCTTTTCCCAATATACCGAGCAAGTTTGCAAGCGACCAATCATCATACACAGACCATCCACTTATGATTGAAATGCTAGTCTTCTGAATCAATTTCTAAACATTCCTTCTACCGTTCGAGAGGAATATTTCACTGCTTGTTTCCCAATTGGTTGGAGCGATTCTCCCTGCATACAGGAAGAGTGAAAAATTCTGAATTCTACGGATGTACGTCACGCACAGACACATAACTCTGAATCAATACAGTAGATACTGGAGCATGCAACGAATGCTGACCTGTTGATAAGGATTTCAGGTGGTGTTCTCTTGAAGAGCTGAACGACGTTTGATAAAAATAGAATCAATCAACTGTGATATCAAAGGAGATCCGTGAAAAGGTTAAATTAGTGCAGTCAAACAGTTTCCATGAATTACTATGCTGGCAATGGTCCAGTAAACAAGTAGGTATTGATTCAGAGGGTAGTAAATATATAGAAAATGGAGAGATACAATATTTCAATAGAAACGACAAATGGAATTGTGTACGGGACGCAAATAAAAGTGGAGATCGGTGCATCAGTAGAGGTGGGATCATATTTATCCGAAAATTTACACCCATTTCTACACATGTACTGATTGTTGAAACAACGTTATATAGGGCGCAAGATGAATTTAAATGATGTACAGCCAATAATAACTGGTATATGTCGATAGCAATTCAATTTATGATATTCAATGACACTATATTATTTCACGATTTATTCGTTCAATTTGTGTGTGAATGGTTTCACTGAAAATTAATATGACTACCAAATGGCTGTAGGAGGCCGTGTGCTGTACAAATGACAGATCGTTATGTAACATTCCACACTGGGTAGAGGGCGAAAATTCTTTAACAATGTTTGCTTGAATCAGTCGATTTTTGGTGCTGATATTCATAAAATATATGTACACATACAAATTCTTCCGAAAGTAGTCTATTCACGTCTACGAAAAAGTTGTGTTTGATACAGCCATGGAGGCGGTTCCAGACACTGCAGTCCAATTTCTCCATCATGTCCACGGTACAAGCGAACAGCAAAAACCAGTTTCATGGATATTTTTAGGAATATACTTTCCTTTTAACGTCTTGGAGTACGACCAAAACTAGTTTCTTTCTACGCTCCAACTTCCACCTCAAGAGGCAGCTATGAAGGAGTCAGCAGCGTGTCTCGCATGGCTTCCGACCTTCTTTTCTTCAACTTTTATTTTCCATTTGTTGTTGTTACTTAAACATCCCCCCTGGAGGATTCTCCAGTGGATCAGCGCCTATGGTCTCCAGTAGAATCTCTCATACACCACATTCAAAACTCACTCATAAGTTATATTCCGAAGGAAGTTGCCCAACATTGCCCGGATTTCTTGGTCAACTTTCAATAAGTGTTTTTCTTTAGATTCTCGATTCTTCCATTTCTTGCCTTTACAATCATGAGAGAAGATGGAAAGGAATGAACTGAGAGTAAAAAAATAATAAGGGGTTGGATCCAGAGTGGTGGAATTTTCCTAAAGTTCATTCAGCATCACTTGTTAAGGGGAAAAGCTTTCACGAACACGTACAAGAAATTAATCTTATGGTCCATTAGGGAGATAATCAACAAAGTCACTCATCAAAGGGTCCAATGGAATCGCTGAACTGAATTAAGCCTCTCGGCCGTGTTTTTTCTCAGGAGGGCATGAAGAAACCAATATATTTCGCCATCTAATGCGACTCTGTTAAGACTCTCTTGGTCACCTTCATGAATTCATTCATCATCTCAAGGGTAGAGGTATGATGGGATATAGAGTTGGACCAGACATTGGCCAAGAGGGTCGTTCCAATTAACCCGTCGAGGATGATAAATCAATTCAGAAGAAAAAACGGTCGACAAGACGTTTTGCTATTCTTCATTGATTGTCATGATCAATGAGTCGAGTATGTTTCCTGCTGACTGATCAATCACACCTACTGATTGCTATTTTGTACACTCAGCCAATGTAGTCATTGTACTCTCGTATGGACAAGGGTGATCAGATGTTATTATTTCACCGGTGCCCCACAATATCGACTCGTTGCCTCGGGCTATGTAATCATGGGCTCAGTCGACTAGCATTGGGGTTAGGCATATCACAAGCTTGGCCATGATCTGGAGGTATAATCACCAAACTAGTTCTCTATTACTCGCTTTGCTGATATACAATCAGCTGGGGATTACACTGACGAATTAGAAAGTTTTATCACAGAATAATTAATGATATAACATCTCTACATATTAAGTCATATTAAAGGTAATGTTGAATCTTACAGGATTGGGTAAATCTTGAATTTATGGTGCACATCCGAAGAATTTACTCCAAAGTCCTGCTTGACATTCCGAGCCAGGTATTCGACCCGGTGAATTGAAAATTCCTCTGCTTGAGTATTTGTCCATGTATTGCTTCACGACGTATCATATATTGCGAATTAGTGAGAGAGCTTGTGCGTGGATTGGCATTCTACATTGAATTTATAAATTGAATGGATGCATTCGAGTTTAAAGAATGTCAAACCACACGGTGAAGAAAAGAAAAACATTCTTTTCAAGATATTCGTTGAAATCACGATTCAGCTCGAGTCAAATTTGATTAGTGTAATATTCTGAAGTTACGTGACTTAGCCACATTTCATTTTCCCGTCCTCACACGCAGGTAAAACATCAAGTCAATCTCTCCTTCGTGTCACAGCGTCGCTTTCTACCCCCGGGTGTTGATGGTGCTTCGTAAAAACCAACCCTAGCTACTGAGCTTTGCATGTCCACGGTAATTATTTTTCTCATCCATTAACGTAGTTATGCATCAGGCTGAATTACTCTGCTGGATTATTGAGCTGTACACACCTTCAGCATGAAATATATACCCTCTGTTATAGCATAATCACCAGGAAGAGTGTTTGAACCATGTGGGAATGAACTGAAATATTAGTAGAGAGATTAGCATATTTCCAAGTAGATATTTGTATTTTTATTAATGAGGCTAATTGTATGATTGTCATTAGAATTAATGCTGGAGAATGTCCATGAGGCAGGGGGTGGAGAAAGGGGGGGTGACAGAGTGAAACTGGCATCAGTTGTTCCAAGAGGGAGAACATGGAACACAACCTGTCGACCCATACAGAGTGTACCAACTCCTCGCCAATGTGTTTGTGGTTTGTCAGAAGAACGTAACAAATAGGGTCATCTTCTGCACATATAGTTGGATCGTTATGGGGTCGGTCGTGGCACTGACTGTGAAGTAGCATAGTTAGATAACAGGGGAAGTGAGTATTGTATGAGAATGAGAGGTAGACTCGCAGGTAGGAAATAGTCTGACGAAAGTTAACCCCCCAAGTGATGACATCTTTTTATCATCTTGCTCATTCTTCAGTAGTGCTGGATCGATTGGAGCACTCGAGGGTTAATTAGTTTCTGACTACATCCACTTGACATCCCCGGGATGAATATATCTGTCAAAAGAAAAATTCTCTTTCCCAAGTTCTGAACTCACGCAGCAGACTGAATTCGTCATGATTCATCGGTATAATATCAGAGCACCAGAGGCTACCATAATAAAAGATCCCGTTTGGCGGATCCACAGAAAAGTCAAGAAAGTCGATTTCCGTTCAATAATATCTCATTGTACCCTGGGCCCTTGGTGAAAGTATGCGAATGAAAATGATATCTCAGGAGGGAAAATTTACAGAATAAAATTCTTCAGCTCAATCGAGTCAGAAAGAACCGGAAGAGGAAGAGAATTTCATTGTGGGGTGGGGGATGCTGGATGTCGGTAGCTTGACAATTCTACTCGTTGGACTGGGCTTTGAGGAAAGAAAGAAAATCAATGAAAACTGGATTATCTTCTTGAAATATTCCTCAAATATTACGACATTGCAGTTTCTGGATTCTAAGAACGTCATATAATTTCGTCTTTGTCCTGTAATGAGGAAAAAAAATCAGGAATATATTTACCATTCCTAGCCAAATGGAATGAATCCTTGAGCGCTTTACCACACCTATAATTCCAGGTAATCTCTCATCCACTCTGTTCCTCTCCTTTCACCTTTAATATGTGTCTTCATCCAGGAAAATGTGCAAAAAAAGCAATGAAGCATCGACAGCATTTTCCCCCTCAACCCTCTAACCTGAATATTGCTTTAACTTGCCTTTCTGGAGCGGCTGATGCTGGAGCGTGGGAAAAACCTTAGTCAGCTCAGGGAGTTAATCAATTCTCCAGCTTTCAGTGAATTTAGTATTCCAGTCACCTACACAGAGATGTCACTGTTCTCCTACTACTCTAGTCTCTACACCTTCAGATTATTTGCTTCCTCATTACGTGAAAAGTTTCACAAATTTCTCTTAAACATAATTATTTCACGATGATGACTCTGACATATGAATGAATGTTGAAATCACTCAGTATCAAGTAATCAACAAAAAGTTATATTGAATTCGTATGTTGACGGGAATTGGTAGAGCAATATCCGCAAACGTATTGACATCTAGGCTATTTACATTCCTCAAATGGGGAAGACAAATAAATATCCAGTATTTTTGGAGCAAACATTGCTGGAGGTGTATTGAAAACTCTCGGCCCCTTTTCCAGACTGAATTCTTACAATTCTGGACAATTTCATCGAAGTATGAGATGGATAACAGCTTCATCCCCACTATTTTTATACTTGACCTTACGGTTCATTAAAACCCGGATATTCCTACTCTAATGCATTAAAAATCCCCACATTTTCTAATCCCGTTCATTCCGAACAAATTGTGAGATAGCTACGCGCAGCAAACGTAAGTCAGTACAGGTTAATCCCTTAATACAATGTAAATCCCCTCTTAATTTCCACTCTGGGGTGACTCAAACAAGTGGATGATATCGATTTTGCAACTCGAAATAAAATAAAATCTCAGAAACAGTTGCATATTGAGATCAGCCTCACTGGAGATGAAACAACTAGCCAAAATGAAATAACCATCTATGAATTCATGAGCTCATGGAACTTTGAAAGCTGTATCTCACCTATCTTAGTTGATATAGCAATTGCGCTGGATCACCACTAATACCAGACCATGTATACACCTTGGTAGGCCATAGGGTTTGAGACCGTGTAATTGCCGTAAGATCCTTGCCACAGAACAATGCACACACAACACGTACCGCTGACATTGAGTTATGTACTGGAGAGAATATTATCCCAAGGATTTGATGTACATTAACGTTAAAACATCATCACATTGATTATGTCATCTGACGTGGAATCCAGTGGGCAATTTAAAACTTATACTCCAGCGAGTTGCTGGAGTGCTGGGACTGTTTCACAGTGGACGAGAATATATTGTAACCCCACTGGTACGACAACGGAAATGTTTCCCCTGACTGGAACAAGCCCTTCCACGTGTGCAGCGATGCCATTTGTCCAAGATGTCTGTGGAACCCCCACTGCGGGTGTTTTTACAATGTCAAATCATGTTACAGTCGCATTTCATGTCACCCATTTTTTCTGAAGCCTATCGATAATACGTAGCTAGTTGGAAATGAGAGTAAATGTGAATTTGATGGATCGAGTTGAAGTGTTGAAAATAAAGGAATAATCTCCAGGATATCCAGTTAGACTACGATGTTTACCCGAAATGTGGCTTTTTCCGCAACGCGGATAATATTTCAGCATTTTCTCCTACAGTTACCACCAGACAACAAGACTTTCTCTCCCGGCTTATCCCTCCGGGGAACAAGGACTTTAGAGTGTTCAGAATAGCAACAGCAGTAGCTCCGTAGTACAGCCTGGGGTCATGTCGACTGGATGATGTCATGAAGGAGAGATGAAGGATACTATTCTACTTCGCCACCTCCTCACATCAACCCTTGTTTCACTTAAGGTCTCTTTTCAAGTCCATATGTCATCTTTCACCTTTTCTAATCCAACACCAATCCCGATGGAGTGAAGAATTGAGAATCGAAAAGTTGAGGGGAAAAAATAATTAAAGAACGGTGAAATGGGATTGTATCAATATTGAGAGTGCGTTATTTGCATTAGGTACAGACCACAATAAACGATTCAGGTGTATATACGCAACTAGCATAAAAAAATGTATTTGAGGAAAAGAGAGAGGGGGGAAAAACAAATATTGCTAGTGAATTGGATGGATAAGTGTGCGGGGTATATGTAGAGAGTGTTCGCGCATGTGTTGCCTATGAGGCAAGCCCGCCAGTGATTCTATTCGTGCGGCGACGCTCAGTCTCATTTCAATCCCACAGGAGATGTACGCGCAATTCACCCGTCAGTGAGAGTTTAGGAATACCCTCGTGTATTTACATGTTTATAAATTCAGTGAATTTTCCGTAGACACAGAATTTCCAGATTTTCATCATTTTAATGAAGTGATGAGGAAAAATGTTTTTCCAGAGTGAACATGTAAGGAAAATAGATGGTTAATCACGAATTAATGGTGAAAATTAGTAGTTGACGTAATCCAATCATCACGTGTTACACATACCACCAGGAAGTTATGAATAAGTGGAGCATTGATCGCTGATTGGGAGAGTTTGAGCTGTCTCAGTGCACCCTGAGGGCCATTTCATCAGGGAGACACGTGACATGTAGACTATCACTTGTACGTGGGAATTCATCAGAGGACACAACGAAAAACCACTGAAAATGAATAGTCTACATTGGATAAATCTGATTGTGATGATTGCTGGTAAGTTTTGATTCAGAATAGGTGATCGTGATCTAGCATTATCATAGAAGTCATTTGCTTTTTAAAAAATTTCGTCAAAACGGTATTATTCAGAATCGTGAATTAACCAGTTGATAAAAAATTGCTGATTCAAACAAAACGACTATATCTCAAACCATAAAATGCCAGTGGAAATAGTGAGAGATTTACCTCCCTCTCGATGTAGCTCTCTTTTCAAGGCATCAACTGAAGCGGTAAAGCAAAAAAAAAAATCGAGAGGAAGGAGGCACCAAAACGAGTGAAAAGAATGGAGCTGGAGAAGGAAGGAAAAAAAAACGATTCAGGGTTTTAGAGGTTGTATAGAATGAGGGTCTGACTGAGGAGAATCTTGGAGAGGGGGGGGGGGGGGGGCTTTCTTGGATTCCCAGCAAGGCGTAAATGCTCAGTCGAATGCGGTTAAAGCTAGATCCGAGTCCACACAGAGACCTTTGTCGATTTTTAGTCTTGGTGGCTGTTGGAGAAAAGCACACTTGCGGAAAGCCAAGGGAAAGGACAGAAGCGAGGGAATACTGGAGCGTATTGAGCCAAATGAAGAAATGAATGTAACTTCTCTCACAACATTGACATACGGAGATATATACCAGAGCATTGAATTCCCGAGGCGATGTTTTAATCTTCCTGATGGTGATGAGCTCATCGGTCCCAGAGCTAACGACACGGTTTTACATATTTTTTCTATTCCCCAGCCACTTAGCACTCTTCCGGATAAACATTGAGAAATTCATCATAATGAGCACTCTGAACCCCTCGCTTGTACAAATATATACATCCAGTTGACGGAATGATTTGATGGTGCATATGGTTAAATGAACATTGTGCTTTGAAAATGGGGATGAGTTTGAATGGTTTTGGAATGATAATCATTGTTTTTTCTTGAAGAAAAAAAATTTTCCTTAATTCTGATATTTTTTTTTCAGTTACATTTGATCCCAGAATGCACTAATTCTTTCATTTGAAGATTTATCAAGGAGAACTCCTCCCATGATCAAATGTCCAACACCTTAATCTCTCTCAACATCTCGTGTATCATATTCCCATTCACCAGGCAATGATCCTCCTGTGATCACCATCTTGTTTCACGAATGATGGATAACTGATATTGATACGTGTCGTACTTAAGTGCTATGTAATATGACATGTTCTAAAGAGTATTCTCAGTCCCCCATATGTTCATTCACAAATCAATCCTCGTTCCCCTCCCGTCATTACAGATTTAATAGGTTTCACGTACCAAAATAGAATCACTGACTTTTTACGAGTTTGAGAGAATGAAGCTTGATGATATCGTTCACTATTGTCATTAGTCATGTGACAACAAAAAGCAATTTGTCTGCTGAATGAAGAAGAGCTTTATACTTCTCTGATATCCATTTGATCCTCAAAAAATATGAAGAAGAGAGGACAGAATTATACGTAAAGTATTCGGTGATTTTGCACTCTTGGCACAGGGTCACACTGATAAATTCTATCCACTATATTCAGACACTTATTGGATATGGACGGGTTAAAGGATTACCTCATGAAGTATTCATAAAATCCAGAGCCACCGCTTTACTCGGCACTTTCATTGACACACAAGTAGCTGAATGAGGTGCAACAAGATTACTGTACAGACCCTGCGCAACTCTGATTCAGAATTCATCACTTCGAAGAAATGTTTACAATTTAATGGATCAATTGATCAACATAGCAGAATGATTGATTGTCCAATATCATTCTGGTTTGTATTTTCCATCGCAACATATGAAATTTTATCCAAAAGGTCTGAGAGCTTGAGCATCTGGGTCACGTACAGTTGGTAGACCATCACTTCCCACCGACACTGTGTGGTGGCTCGACGATGGAAGAGGATCAATGAACACATGGATGAAACTAGTAGAAGCGGAGAGTGCTCGGGAGATTGTGTGAACATACTCCGGTGGCACTCGTGCACGTAAATCATCACTGAAACCAACCAACCGCGAAGCAAGCGTTTACGTTCTGTACATCCCGTAACGGTTGGAATTTACACTGTATCACTGTTGAGAAATGATAGAGTTGAAGAATTTTGAAACCATCAGAAGGGTGACCCCAGTAAATTTGGGCTCAAGAGAGTGGAAAATTAAGATGATGGTTGGGGGAAGGTACCGAGTGGATGACCTTTTCATTCTTTGTTGTAGGTGTACGTTGCCTACGAAATGTGACCCTGGAAGTGATACCGGAAGTGGTTGAACGTGGTCACGAGGTAACTCTACGTTGTCATTACGAACGTGAGAGTGAACCAGTTTATTCTGTAAAGTGGTACCGTGGCAAACACGAATTCTATCGGTATTCACCATCAGAAACTCCACCTATCAAAGTATTCAATATAACTGGTATAACAGTTCATGTGAGTATCAATTTCAAATTGAATATTTTGAGTTTATGTTTTTATGGATTCCAAACATGATCAAAATCAATTGTTTTTCAGCGTAATCGCTCGAATCAGGAGAAAGTGACGGTAATAAATGTGGATTATGGCCTGACGGGTAATTTCAGCTGTGAAGTGACGGCTGATGCACCAACATTCTCCACTGAAGAGAGCATCAAGAGACTGAAAGTTGTCTGTGAGTATTCTTTTGCAACTATGCAGCACAAGCCTCTGTTAAATTCTATAGTATCCAAATAACTCGGTTTCAGCACTGCCAAAGTCAAAACCCATCATCTCAACAGAACGTAACCGGTATGATACTGGAGACACACTCAGAGCAAATTGCAGTGTTCCACCGTCTAAGCCCCCCGTGGAATTTCTTTTCAAACTCAACACTCTAGAGGTAAATGCCCATAAAACTGATGACCTTACCCTAAACTCATTGTCTACACTTATCCCCAATTTCTCGTTTCCCCTTTTCCAATCTTCACCCTCTCATCATGAGCATCACCCAACTATGAAACCCACTCATGTACCATATGAAGGTTCTAACACTCGTTTTGTAGATGGAACAGATTATCCTCGGATAAACTTGGTATTTATGAACGTAGGTACTGAAGATGGAGACAAGATACCACTTGTCACATGTATGTATAGGGTGTGTGTAGTTTTGAGCACACATGATTCTCATCTCCATGCTACATTGGATTATCATTCACTGCGATTCTTTTAAATCATCTTGTGATTTCTGATGACCCTTCACTCTCATTGGTTTCCTCAGCCATTAACCCAACCATTTCGCTGGTACATGGAACAGGTATACTCAACTAACTTGTATCCTCCTCATGAGATCTAACTTAGTTTAAATGGGTTTTGAAGTGAGATGGATGCCGGGATGATGCAACCCAACAGGAAACCACGAAATGGGTGTGAAGTATTAGTGAGAGAGGGGGAGGGAATGAGTGATTCTGTTAACAATTGAGTATACCTCTGGGGCTTTCTCGAAAACCGAACTCGATCGTAGAGTTGATGGGGAGAGTGGGGAGAACTTACTTGGAAAGTTGAAGTCAATAGACGAGGCTCATCAATCCAGGTGCATCCACGTAATCATGAGGGATTTTGATTTCAACATTCTGAGGAAAGTGAGATATGTATTCTACTGACGGTACCTCCACAGTCTCCAATCATTATTTTGCTTCAAGTGAACCGTGTACATTTCACTGAAGAAGTCAAATCGATGGATGAACATTTAATGTGATGGAAATATCTTGAAAAGATGAGAATTCAGGATTTGAATGGAAACAAAGAACGCGAAGGAAATTTGAGTGAACAAAAGTTATGAATTAGAGGGACAAAGTCCTTTGAACGTAGAAATCGCAGGGTTCTCATAGGATATCGATGTATAACAGAGAGTTTTCAAATTCAATTGCACAGACTCGTTTGTCGAGGTACGTTTGATGGTAAAGTGGGGGGATGGTGGGGAATGCGGGCAATCGAATGCAAAGATTGGTTTGTCTGGAACCTTTGGTAAACACAGTATCGTCTTATTTCCAATGAGATGAAAGAATCTACCTCTGATGTACATATTTAACTTGTCAACAAGGGTAAAGATAAATAGAAGATATCTGTTCATTCTGTTTGCAGATACTTTGCTCTATAAATCCCGTTCGTCGATTATATTAAAGACAGGAGGGTTGATGCGATAGAGGCATCCGCAATCAAATGACTCTATCTCCAGCGAATATGGCCAAGTTTGTCCAGTCTGATGCAATCTATGAAGTTTAAGAGCAGCTATTACACAGCAAGCACCCTTTCTATGTACCTCCGTTAGGAGACTAGATGACTGTATATATGTGCCTGATGGCTGTAAGCTCGAATCTCACACGACTGCATGCAAATCATTACTTTCCTCCGCTGTTGGATAGAGGATAGATTGTCCTACTGCACTAAAACGATCTCTGACAGCATCCTCATCTGGATTATTCTATTTCAAGCAATGAAGACCCTGTTGATCGTATGAAACGAGCAAGATCCTAGTTATGTATCTGTTGTTTTACCGACGACTCTACATTTCTATTTCCACTCCATTGTTTTTATCCCTCTTCCATTTCTTCCATTTATGGTTGTGAATGTGAGGGACGTGGGAAATTTCAGTTGTGAGAATGGCCCGTTTGGGAAAATTCACGAGACCCCTGTCGGTATAAATCCAACGGTACGAAACAAGTGTATGAGTCAAGAGGGCTGGGTTTTCTACGCGAAAATGTATTGTTATTTTCTACCGTACTGAGTTATATTTGAAAAGTCTTTCATGCTGGTGTTTTGGTACTATATTGTCGGACGAAACAATTCTGGATAGAATGGATATATACGAAATTCAAAGTGGATATGTACGAAATGTGTGTACCCACTGATTTCAAGTGTACCTCCAGTGTTTTTTCGAGTGTATCCATGAGTCCGGGGAAATTTGCCTCAATTATCGCATCACAAGTGACTGGAGTAGTTGTTCCAGGGCATATCATCGTTTTATATCGCCTCATTGAACATGAGAGTGATGATATCCTACCACTGGCAGAGACGCAACGTTGTTATTCTGAATTTTTTTTCTCCCTCCATCACGATTTCGTTCAAATGAATAGCTTATGAGAGTTGGCTGTTACTGCAAATCGATGAAGGCGTTTCATTATGCCCGAAATATGAGTCGAGACGTATGAAATGATCAACATCAATTCAGAGACTAAATATTCATCTCGATTTGTTCCAGATTGGTCCGATAAATGCAAGTCAACCAGCCTACATGAAAGAATCTCAATTACAGTGGGCTGAACTGACAGTTGATCTTCTCCCATTTCATTACTCGAATAACCAATTGACTCTTCACTGCATTGCTCAAATACCTGGCATCTATGAGGCTGAGAGTGTGATACAGGTGCAGATTGGACTGAGGGAGCCTGTACCCGCACAAAGTAAGTCTGAATCAAGTAGATTCTCTCCCAATCAAATGACTCTGATTAATTATAATTATCGTTCAAACTTTGTCCCATTATCTTCATTATAGACTGGATTTCATACCTCGTACCTCAATAAATCGTCACTCCTCTTCCCGTAGAGATCCCATTTTCTTTTTTCATCCCTTTCCTCTCTTTTTCTTCATCAATTTCAGTTCCCATGTACGATCAAATATTTGGCTTTTCTACTGCACGTCGGTCGAACACCAACGAGGGCTCTCGAGAATTACGATCCGTCCAAGCCCGTTACGATGGGCAGTGGGTGGTGATCGTGAGGGGGGGGGGGCAGAGGTGGCTACATACCCAGCGTCGCATGTAACAGCTTTTTTTGGACATGTGTAGCTGAGGATATCTCCAGGCGATCGAATATTGCAGGGCGTTTCTCACAAGTTGATATATTGGTCTTTCTATTCTTGTACACAGTCTTTTTATCACTAATCCGATTAAGAAGAATTTTCTGATATAAATACTGTGTCTGATATCGGGTATTTTCATGTACATTGATCATTATTTCTCTTTTTCCTTACAGTTACATCAGACAGTAGTAAGAGCGTCTGTACTACGTGTACTTTGGCTGTACTATCACTCCGCTCGCTTCATCTCTTCTTGAGATAGTCATGGAAGAACTGAGCCATGGGAAAATTGAAAACTAGTCATGATACAAGCACAACGAGACACCAGTTCGAGGTGATGCTCCTCAGAAGTAAAAGATCAGGATCCCGGGATCATGTGGATAATGAGATTATTATCTTTTGTCAGATAGAACTGGAAAAAAAGTGAAAGTCAAATATGGATAAATGTTCAACGAGCGAATTAAACCCATTTCAAGTGGAGAGCCTCAATTCATCAAGTTTTCTTCAATTTAAACTACATTTTTCTTTCCACTGTTTCAATAAAAAAAAAATGAAAAATCAATACTTTAATTGAAACGAAAAAATTTATTCTAAAAATGTAAAACATCGAGTTTTCAACACACGTATGCTCAATTTTTCAAGTGAATCAGAGAATATATTCAGCATCTGTTTGGTAAATTTGTTGAAAAAAAAAGAACATGAAATACTGAAACCAAACTTCTTTCCTCCAAATTGAAACTCTCAACGCCCCATTCACGTTTTACCTCTCGGAGTATTTTCACGTATTCATGTAGAGGAGGCAAGGACCCGCGAGGGAGTCACAAAGACGTGAGAGCTTTCTTCTCGCGGTGATTCGAGTTTCTTCTAGAAATTTTGAATGACGCAAATATCATGTTTTTGGTCGTGTGAGAGAAAAATAAATTTGTCAATGGAAATTAAGTCATGAGTCACGAATTACATCGCATCCAAACAACATTCTCCCCACTCTCCGCCATCGTGTGATAGTGTACGTGCGCTAGTGGGTTTCTCTTATGGCGTACTAATACACTGACGGCCCCCCCACCAGCCTCACACCGATGCATTTTCGTGAGTTTGCTCGTTCAATGGGTCAAGCTTGTTTTTGCTACTGACAAAGATGTCTGATGCGTGGGAGATTTTTAGTGTAAACAGTTGGGTATGTATAGAGTGAATCGATCCACTTAACTAATTAGTTTACCTTTCAAGTAATTAGCCATCAAGATTGGTAATGAATTCCCAGGGACTTTTCAAGCGTAATGAGGCTGCTTGTGATAATTGAGATGAAGGAATTGTCATTAATAAGAATTAGACGAGGATCGAGACAACCCTACATTTTTTCCTCTAATTCTCCATAATTTCAGTATTACAGGAACTCTGAAGCTGCAGGAATTGACATTTTTTATTCTATTCAAAAGTTCCGAGTAAATTGAGCATTTGATAGAATTTATTTCATTACATCGTAATTTCTCCGAGTATATGACCCATTTTCATTAGCAAGAAGAAAAGAAGGATGAAGGAGAAAGAACGTTTTCAAGGAGCTCCGTCGCTTTTTTGTCCCCATTTACTTCCCTAGTCTACGATATTGGTGAAATTTATACATCACGTTAATACCTTCGCAGAGTATCCAAGTTGGGAATTTTTTTTTTAAAAAAAGGAGTATTTTCCCTTCCGCTGCTTCACACTATTCTAAAGCTCTTTTCCTCCTTCCTCTTTCACCAACTCCTGAATCGAGGAAAACTCGCCGCACTCTCAAAGCATCATCTCTTGTGCAGTTGCAGTGTAATTATGTCAATTTGCTTCTTCAGTCTCATTAACCTATCAACAATGTCTGTAAAATTGTATTAATGTTTTCTCTTGTGCCCTCAACAATCATTTATTCTCGCTGAAAATGTTATCATTTACTGTGCATCATGACAATGAAACAATGAACTTTGTCATAAAATGTTGAAGTAATGCTTTTTCATTTTTAATGATGTAATGAATATGGGATGAGTGTTGCTAAAAATCTGGCATCAGAGATAAAGTTTTCTGTAGAATGAGCAAGATCAATATATTCTCCACAGAACAAAAATTAAATAAAAAATTTCTCCCCCAACCAATTATGAGAAATCAATAAATGCAAATGGGTAACCTCATCAAAGGAAATAACATGATTTTTAACGAATGATTGAGCAATTCAACTTGAATAATTTCGAAATGAAAGAGTCTTTGATGTTGTGGAATGCCAATCACCATTTCTGGAATAACGTGAAAATGTTGAAGCGAGTATTTAGTGTGCCGAAGCACGAATCATTGAAATTTCATGAAACTGAATGGCTTTCGTGAATACTCCATTGTTAACCTCCTGAGAATGTCAGGGAAACGAATGGATTCTAGTGTATTCAACATTGTACTGTTCAATACCTTCCAATCGTGATAATTTCTTGCCCACACTTGAACGATCCCTCCCCAGCCACTTGGAATCCACTACCCGAGCTCTGAGAGACATCGAGATACGTCGAAATTGTTTTTTTTTTTTTCTCGAGGTCATATTGAAAAGACAAAATTTTTTCCCTAGTATACAAATAATTCTGATGAAACATCGCGAGAAGTCGGAAATATATAAAGAGTGTTATGTGTAATCGTTGTATGAACTAGAGAATGGAGAAATGTGAGAGAATCCCGAGTGGGCTGTTTGCAGTTCCTTCCACGAGCCCTTCAGTTTGCATTCATTTGCATAGGTGGAATGGAGTTGAAAATGTAGTCACTTAAACAGCCCAAACCTCCTCTTTTTTCCCCTCAAAAACAACTTGCAAACCTCATTTACATATATTTCCACACTCTTCAATTTTTATCATTAATTTCGCCTTGTCTACAAAGTGGGAATAACCACGAAACATATTCACAAGAGGTCAGACATCATCTCGAATTAGTTTTTCTCTCTATTATTTTGAGTAAATGATTTTTCAAAATAAACGAGGAACATGTGCCAATAGGAATGGATTGAAAACTCCAGGATATGGGCAGAAGAAAATGAGAAGAATTCCAATTGAGCTGCAGTACCAAAATTCTTGTAGCTTTTCATTCAAGGCCCAGTGGACAGCATTCAAGCTTCTCCATGTCACGTCGAATCACCCAATCAGACATTGCTGGACGGAAATGGTGGTTCCAGTAGTATATCGCAATCAGTAGTACGTGAGGTTACTCAAACTGTACACCAGCACATTCAGCAAACTCGGACAACTTCTCTGCTGCCATTTTACACGGGTTTGACTGCAATATTCTATTCAGTAGACGAGACTCTTATCAAGATTACATCAGAAACAACTGATTATACTGGATAAGGCTAGTAATCTATTTTTATTTAAAGTTTTGGTCAGTGTTGTATGAGTAAACTATTCGATTCTCCATCAGAGTCCGTCAATGTATGCTGCGGCTGGACTCTTGACGACTGAAATCCGATGGACCAAACCACTTCGCTCGAGCTATTCTGTTGAAAATCAACTAGGCGTTAAACTATACCGGATTGAAAGTCAATATTTTATTTCAACGGCTCTACCACCAGACTCACGCTTCACTGATTAACTATCTCGACAGTCAATTGCATGTGGTTTGTACGCCCAATCCGCATTGACATTAAATTGTACGTATTTTTCGTTTGACTCATTTTTCACAATGTCTCAGTCATCTTTCCAATGTTTTTCCTCCATTATTGGTTACATATGGAAATGCATCAGCCCATGTGATATCGATGCAGGAGAAACATTGAATGATGCATTCAGTATCAACGCAATTTAATCAAGATAAAAGCTCAAGCAGCCATGATACCTTGGAGAGCAAGAAGAGACTCTGCATGTACGAGAATATTCCCTCTTCATTTCTTCCGATATGGAAATTTATTGCGGTAGAAGTAGTCAAGCCCTCAGGATACTCAAGGGATTATTTTGTTTTTCCTATATATGATACATATTTCGAAGTGCGTGCACGTGAGCTAGATTTTGCTGGAGTATTGGGGAAAAAGAGAATGACTCTGTTTTATCAATGTGGAACGCTAGATTTTTACAGATAGATATAGATTTTTATTGGAAGGTAACATGATTCAATTTTTTTTGTAGTCATTTTTCGGTATACAAGGGAGAATAATAATGAAAAAAAATGTGAGAGACTCGTGTGCTACGCACACACAGATGACTGATACATTCAGTGAACAGTGGAAAATAAAACAATGAACGATGAAACGTTATGGGGTTGGAAAAAAAAATAAACGCGATTGTGAATATAAAATATTCAATATCGTTATCAGGTATCGTGTTCTGTACTGGAATACATTTGGAAATATGAAAATTAAAATATCGAGCATTTAATAATGAAATTCATAATTTTATTAAATTCTAAGTGGATTCTGAGCTCAAACATGTCTACTCAAATTTGTATAATCCATCGTACAGGAGCTGTCTAAGGTGATGATCCACAATCCATCTCCAGTGGAACGTGACGATCATCAAAATTTCGGATTATTGAGTGTCTCGATTGGACATGATTACTGCATAATTGTATACATATCGACATTGATTCTCTGGCTATTCTACTGCTCAATTACCATAATCCTTCTGTCTATCTCCAATCGCTCCATGTCGAGTTCAATGCTGGTAAATACAAATATGAAGAATTAGTTGATTCATCGCAAGCCCCAAGGATTCATCGTGACAACTCTCTTAATTCAGAAATATGCTAATTTCACCCCTAATACTTGAGTTTATTTTCACATTGTTCACACAGTTGCCGTGAAAGTTGGCTAAGAGAGATATGCAAATGATGATCAGAAGTGAAAACTGTCTCTTATTTCGCACACTTAACTCTTGTATTGTGCTAAATGTAAATTACTCTTGGTGGCTTCATTTGTTTACTCGGGAATTCAGAGTTAAACTCAACTGTGAGCAATAATGAAGTAACAAGATGGAAGTTGAACGCGAATGAACGGATTTGCAGAGTTAAAGTTCATCTTTCCATCAATTTTTTTGAAAGAAAAAGTTTAGAGAAAGAAATCACACCATTCACACACAAATCGAACAAATGAATTGTCAAATGATATAGTATCATTGAATAACAAAAATTGAATTGTTATTGACGCATACCAGTTATTGATAACACATAATTTACATTCATCTTGTCTACTATATAATGTTGTTTTAATAGCCAGTACATATGTAGAAATGGGCATAAATTTCGTGATACATCCGGGAGACAGGCCATTAATGCAGACTCTGATGGTGATCGCCCCACCTCTGCTGACTCTCTGGTCAACACTTTTATTTCCGTCCCGTATACCAATCCCATTTGTTTTCACCATTCAACTACTACATCTCTCCTGCTCTATGCACTTACTGCCCTCTGAATCAATACCCACTTGTTTACTGGACCATTGCCAGCATAGTAATTCATAGGTATTGTTTGCCTCCTGCACTAATTAATTTTACCCCCTCCCCTCCTATCACGAGCAATAGATTTGAATTTTATTAATCAAAAATGGAACCTTGAGCACATTCTCTACTGCGAAATACTGGAAACAATGGATTGGAAATGCGTTTTATCTCATTGCGAAAGTTTAATTTTACCGATGCCATCGAATCAATACGATGAAACATCAATGACTCATGTCCCAAGGTAAACTATAAGGATAATTTGTAGTTTTATTCTCTGAATTATCTGCAAAACTCCAATAATACTAAACAAATTTTTCACACGAGAAATTTTATTTATTTATTCATATTTTCAATATGATAATAGCATAAATATTGCATAGAATATGTTAAAGTTTTGAATAACATAACTGGTTATTATGGATATATATAAATCAAATAAAACGAAATAAAATTGAATAAGTGGAAGGGATATCTTAAGGATGTTTAGAATTTCAATTGAGCAACTCGCGAAAGAAAGAAAAAAAAAAATTTCAAATAATTGATTCACGATATGAAATAATTCTTTTACTAATTTAGAAGTCATGTAGTGGACTTTTTTCTCAACAAAAACTAAAATTATGGCAAAATTCAATGAATATAAACACATTTGTGACTACAGTAGTAGTAGCGAATTTTTGATCGCGCAACGTCGCATTTATCGGCTGGTGGGGAGATTGTAACTGTTTATATAATTTGGATTTTAATAAATCTCCAATAATTTGGTTGATTGTCAATCCCCTCTGGATATTATTTATTCTTAAAATTATATTTATGATGATGATGACAGCTTACGGAATTTGTTGGGTTATGTTGTTTTTCTGACGGCCAAAAAGGATTCAATGTAACCTACATTACCGATATCACTCAGCTGTGCGTACGATGTTGTCGAGTCCCGCGACTCGTAATGGCGGCCAAAATTTTTCTCGTCAATTCAAAAGTGAAACGAAAATATCTCTCTTATATTGATGGGTAGCCCCATTTTTCGTGTGGGCAAAATATTGCCCGTTTCCCGGTGTAAGTGACTTGAAGTTTTTTTTCAAGATCATGAGTGTCTATCCTATCGCTTTTTTTCTTTTAAGCGCACGCGGTCACGGTTCTCCCATAAGAGTAATGATACCCAGAACAGTTTTCAGAAATTAATTTCTCATTAGAATGCTTGGGTTGGGAGTTTGAGATTGCTATCAACTCGTGGCTTCGGTATTCAACTGTTATGTTAAGAAAAGTCGAAATTTCTTTGAATATTGTGAGTTTATGGTAAACATCCTTAAAGTTTTGATGGTAAATAGTAAGATCTGTTAATTTCTTCCAGTACAAACGTAAGGAATCCCCCATATTCAGGTTGGCCTTTGTGATACAAACCGACACCTACTAGGGGAACAGGTGGTTCACCAATCACCGGTAGACCGTCCAGTAATGGTAATGTTGTCTGTCCTGCGTCTTCCAGCAGATCTGAGATATGTATGTCGATGAATGTATACGGTTTTGAATCTATCTCAGTGGTTGTCAACTTCATCGGATTTTTGTATGCATCGTTTTTATACGCTTTCCTGCATAACAACAATATATCATGATAATATGAATGATTGAATGAAATATTCATTTAGTTATGGTGAGAAACAATATGCAATACCTCTCTTTTCCGTTCTCAGGTGTAACCCAGATAGTGGTATCAGGCTCCAACTGACCTGTTTCGTAATCAAACATGGTTCCGTGTAATTCCAGTTGAATGGGCTTGGAGGATTCCTCCATATTCCGTCCAAATTTAACACCTAGAAATTAAAACTAGAGACTCTACCATTTGTTCATTGAATAATAACTTACCGGTAAGAATATAATTTTTTGGTAAGATCAGAGTGTCAAGATTAATTCTCTTTTCCTCCAGTGTAAAAGCAGCGACATCCTCGTCATTTATCATTTCTTCGTAGTCATTTTCTTCAGACTTTTTGTAAAATTTATTCGACCATGTGTCCACGCTTTTTTCTTTATCGTATTGAATATTTTCTGGCTCTACCCAAGAGGTACTGTCAGGGAGAATCGTTGCGTTAGGTCCAAGCTTACTCTGCATAACTCTTATATGTACGATTTTGTCTTTTATGACTAAATGTAGTCCAGTAGCAACCCTATGAAATAAATTCCAGGATAGATACATTGCAGTCTATATATTGAATTTCACATAATAGTATACAAATATTAAACTCAACATGTTATCCTTCACATTGGTGATTTGTTGCCGCAAACTTACGAAACGGCTAGACCAAGATTTTGGACTATCTTCACTGCAATGACACCTGCAAACTGCACACCATCGGGACGACGCCGCAAGTATTACTGAGCGAACATATGGCCTGTATATGTCTCCATCAGGGCAGCCGTTTTCATCATTACCGTATAGTTGGCCATTTTGATTGTAAAACCATGCATATCGTCTAATTTGCAGAGGCTAAAATTTTCGTAATTATTAAAAGATTTTCAATATATAAGATTCCTTTAAACAAATTCGGAAAACTCAATGAAGCTATCATGTATTAATTACTAAAGTTGCAAAAAAGGAAGGTGGATGGGGGAAATTGAAGAGATGGACCGGAAAAAAAATAATTTCTCAACTCACGTTATATTCACAAAGTTGCACGGTATTTGAAATTGTTAGGGTTGTACATGATGATACCCGGCCATAACAGGTTGTTTCACTCCCACTGCACTCAAATCCGTCACATGATCTTCCAACATACAGACGTGTTGGTTGAGGGGAATTATAACAACTACCTGGGCACGTATGCAGGTCTGTCAATGTGGTTTGCTGAGTTATGAAAATCTGTAGAAATCTTTCAAATTCGTAGAAAGTATCACCTGAAATGATCGGAAATGAAGGATAATAATACATCGTGAATATTGGGTGGAATTATCATAATCACGAACCTCGTATATAGCCTTCGGCTGGATCACAACGTCGAAATTGGGTTGGCGCAAGCTTCAATGTTTCTTTGAGAACTTTAAGATAATCTTCACCTCTTGCTTCCATTTGCATTTCAGCTCTTTTCAGATCACCCGTTACAGTTGCTAAAATATAAACAATTGGGGAATTATACAACTAAATTATATGTTTAATAAAATTTCTAATACTCACTATTATAAATATATCCTTCCATTACCAAACCAAAAGCCATGAGCACAGAAGCTTTCATTTCTGTATCTATAATAATTTGAAAGAGTTCAAGAAGACGCTTTTGGGGTGATGAACCTGTATCGCACAATGCCATAGCATTATCCTGTATTTGGAAAATGTATATTTATATTTATAAACAAAATATTCTAGTAGTAAAATACATATTATTTAATAATAATTACCTGTGATTCCTGTGCCAGAAGCAGAAGTAGACTTTTTTTGAAATTTTTCGTCCTCTTTGGATGAATCAAAGCATGCATCTGACCAACTGTACCCCCTACATTAGTTTGATCAAAAGATGTAAAAGTCGCTAACAATTTTTTCAGTGACTCTTCACCAAAATGATCAGAATTATCTATATAATCCTCAAATTCACCGTATAAGACGTCAATTCGCCCGACAAAACTATTCAATGCATCAACATTACGACTAATTTTACCCTCGAGAGGTAAACGAGTCAGTAGTAACTCCATTGATTTCTGGATTTTTCCAAGTGTATCTCCCAATTCATCGACCTTATCAGATAATTCCAGTGCTTGGTCCATTAAATCAGCAGTTGAAGGGGTTGTAAATTTAGTTACTACATCATGAACAGTGTTCATCACTTCAAATGCACTCCAAGTTGCACCCAAGAATCCGTAAACTGTCGGATACTGATTGAGGACCAGTACCAATATTAGTAAATCAATCATTTTACCGTTTCTTTTCTCCATAATCGATCGTTCACCAAGAAAGTCCAACGAGTAACTGAATGCCTAAACTTGTTTTCAGTGCTATTATAATTTTACATTGTTCGTACTTCAAGTGCAAGAAAATTTTTTTAACGCTTATGGTATCGCTTCTAAAACAATTTTCAGTCGTTTATCGATACGATAAGTAATTAGCCGACAGTGGCCTCGCATGAGTATGCTACTACTAAAATTGATAACGATATTGCAAACTTCGCGAATATTCTAAATATCTGACCAACAGACAAGTTTTCCACTTGTCAATTAATTCTTGGTTTTTCCGTATGATTGAAACCGTATTCAGCTATTGTTGGATGAATCAAATAAGATATTTCTTGTAGTATATGAATGGAACTATGTCTTATATGAAATGAATTCGAGGATTTATGAAAAAACCAAGTGGGTAACTGCGTTTTTTTAGGCTAACGATGAAGGTATTTCAAAAAAATAACCGGCCACGATCTCAGGGGCTCAGGGATCGGCAAATAAGCAATATTATATTGATAGTACTTCATTACTTTTGTCTTCCATAATGGGACAAATGTCATTTGTATTCCTTTCTCAATAAGTAAAAAGGGGAATTCCATTTTTCGTTACTTCATAATTGGATAACGACGAAGTTCTTTCATTTTTTTGAATATCAAATTCATAATATTGGTCAATAAAATATATTCCCATCGAGTATTCAGCAATGATAGACGAAAAGTCGGCCATTAATTATTCAATGAATACTGAGAGGGGAAAAAAATCTTCATTACTCGATCAATCAGTAATGAGAGGTAGAGAAATTATCTTTACCTGATAAGTGAGTAATGAGAAGTGGGGAAATTTTCATTACCTGGTCAGTGAGTAATGAGAGGTAGGAAAATTTTCATTACCTGATCAGTGAGTAATGAGAGGTGGGAAAAATTTCATTACCCATGTCATCAGTGGTAGAAATGGAAAAATACGATTTGGATGACTATGCATGTATGTTCATCATAATGAAAAATTAAATAACATCAAACACTGACTCTGCAGCTGCTGCAAGAGCAAAAGGTGAATATTTACACGTGTCCATTCTCGAAAGGTTTGTAACAAAACATGTTATTGAGAAAATTTCAAAATAGATATTTTGAAATGATTCTTGGAATTCGGAGCCCCAGCAACGGGACCGTGGGAAATGAAAATGGGCTTTGATTCAACTTCGGTCTTTTGTTTTGATATCTCTCACAGATATACGCATACAAATGAATGATTCTTCCCTTGAATGAAATTTAGAGAAACTGGTCAGATGCTCTCATTCATTTCCCGTTAGACGAGCGTAACGAGCGTATGGAATTTGATTTGCAGAAAAACGAAATTTCATAGTCCGGGTAGATTTTCAATGGATATCAGTGCCATTAGTGATCAGTAGTGTAAAGATTTTGAGAAAAATCATACGGGCGGGAGGCCTCGTGCCGTTGCCTTGTAGTCTGATTATTATTATATCGCGTATATACCCTCAACACGATCAGTTTTTTTTTTTGCTTTTTTTAATAAACTTATTCAGTTATCGCAGCTTTTCAAAATACAAAAGTTTCTCTACTCGATGTTAACACCGTTTTTTTATTCGATTCTTTTCACGTATCCACTGTTGTTTTTAAGATAGAACATATTGGACAGTTGAAATTGTTAATAACACTTCGACCGATCAGTTTTTAAAAAAAGTATTCGACAGCGATAAAACATAAGATCAAAGAAAGTTACCTCCCTCACTATAACTTCTACACAAAAGTATGATATGCATAAGGACTGCAAGTCACCATCGAGTAAATGCGCCCGAATTGTTAATGAAAGATTGCGAAGGCAATGAAAAAAAAACCAATTCTAATTAATCATTAATAAAGTAATCGAAAACATTGTCCCCATATATTACCGATTAATCGAATACTGAGAAATGTGGTACTGCCATTTAGTCATTACTCTAATAGTGGAAAAATTCCCTCATTGAATCATCCATTAGAAATACAATGAAAAAATTGGCCATTTATATTACTCATTGATTGAGAAAAATTAGTTTTTGGGGGTGGTATTAATGATTTTCAAATCAATGAGAATCTTTTTGGTCATCATTACTCATTGATGAAAAAATGAATATATGTGAAATATTAATAGTTTTCAAAATTGTAATGATAACCTTCAAAATCACCATTTTTCATTCTCAAAGCAATGAAAAAATAATCATTCATGATTACCCATTGATTGAATAATGGATAATGAACATGAGAAATATTACTGAAACTAATATTGGTGCCGATCCCTGCAGGGGCTACAAGGGGAATAAAGCCTATAGAATAGATAGTTTTAGTTTTAAATTTCGATTGAAAAATAGCACCAACGTGCGATAACGATGTTTACAACAGAAAAATATGACAATTGGTATAACAAGGTTATTGTTATCGTTCCACTATCGAACAAATGCATGACCATGGTGCACGGGTAATTTTCAACGATAATGTCATGACTGATGAGACTACAATGTAGACAATAAGTGAAGCTAAAATAGAAACTAAATTGCAAATAATTCTCGAGCCATCATTCTTTGTTCTTAACCTACGAAATTCGGAGAATTGGCATACTCAATGGAATATCAACTGAAGATCGGCTCCTCCTGAAAAAATTCAGCTCTCTCAATTCACAATTCCGCCCTTTCCCCCTCTCTCCTATTCTCCCTCCCTACCATCTCTACATCTTTGATCTGTACACTATTTTCAATGATACCAGTTACCCACGCTGGCTCCATTCTCTCTGTCTCGCATCAACTCCTCCCCCATCTACTGTATAACGAGTTGGCAAGCGACATTGGGAAGTAACTTGACTGGGAAGAAAAACGAGAGAACCGACGGGAGGAAAATGAGTTTCTGTTTTTCTATTTGATGAAAGAGTGCAAAAAGTTTGCGTTGCTCAAACAAACATGCATGTATTGCCTATACATATGCTTGTACATAAGTGGAAATATAAGTTTCACCTCCTGTAAATATGTTTTATGATGAGTATTACTTTGTGGATATGGTGACAAGAAGGAGGGAATTACAGAGTGAGCGGAGATGTATGAGATCAGGAGCATCTTTATAGGTTGTACACGTGGATGATGCACTTTCACACTCGTTGATTTCAGTTTGTCAATTATTTTGAGGCAGGAGGGCTCTTTGACTCAATTCTAAACTCTTCCACACACATACAAAATCAAGGTAAACTGAAGGAGATTGTGTGACAAAGGGAAAACACAACAAGACTGCAATTAGAACAATTAGAAATATTGAGAATGGATCTGTTCACCCGAAAAAATTGGCAATTGTTCATTCCTGTTGGTATTGGCAATCACAACTGCATCATCAAAGCAAAATTCCCTAGAAACGGAATCTCAAAGTTTGCTCTTTCAACTGATCACTAAATAAAGACCATTATGACTGTAAAACCCAAACCCCAATGGACTTAGAGTTGGCTCAAAGTTCAAGCCTTGACGTTGCCTTCTGAAAATCACTTGAGCGTGATCCCTTGGTCGAAACGAGTTTCAAGGAACGAGGTCAGGCAAAGTGTAAAGCAGTCCTATCTTTTATACTGTGCATCGCCAACAGAAACTCTAGGTGCGATCAGCCAAACGGAGTTGAAATTCACTTTAATTAGATCTTTCTCTTTACCCGTCACCGTGTCTGAGGCTCAGAATATTGGTAAAACGAAATTATTCCTGAAGACGCTTCAGCTAAAGTTTCAACGGTGTCTGTTATTGTCGAGTAAAGGGGAGAGAAGTGCCTGGGGATAATAATTTAGTATGGATGATCGACAGAGAGGGGCCGATTATGGAGTATCCGGGCAATTGATTTGCAAAGTCACTCGACGAATTGATACATGAGTACTACCCGGCACATTTATGGTATCGAAGAAGAGCCCTCGGATCGATAAGCTGGACAAAAGTAAGCACAAAAAGGAGTAAAAATGTGAGTAGACGAGTATATTTTATTTTAAATATCAAATGGAATAAAAAGAAATAGTTATGATGCATGATAATGGCCTGGACGTATTCAATCCTTTGTTCCTCTCGGTTTACAATTCTGTATAATTGTGAAAAATTGTAACATTTTATTTTTATGCAGAATTAGTAACATTTCCCATGTACGTGATTCCGGTGAGGGTAGGAACAATTAATTACTGAGGCTTATCCATTATATGACGCCTGCGGGCAGACAAAGAGGACTTTTGTAGAAAGCATTTAGAATGGGAAATGACAAATGAGTCTGTATCTCAAATCAGATACAACATTCAATAATAGAATTATTACCAGAGAGACTAAAAACTCAGCAAAAAAGCTTTTTTTTCATATTCATGAATGCCATTGCAAATTTATGTATATTAAAAATTCATCGACTACTTTTTCCACCATCAATCCGGTTTTTCCTTGATGCATACCATTTCGGATGGTGGGAGATGAAAGTAGCTGGGCGCCAGTGGAGCATTCAAATGCATATTCGTGCAAAGAAAACACGATACCACACTGAGTTCATTCAACTTATCTACCACACACTTTATTCACTTTTTCTTGGATTTCTCTCTTTGCTTCACTTTAGCATCAATGAGCGTCCGTGCAATAGTATGGATATTCATGAATCTTCAATATGAATCGGGTATTTTCCTTGAGGACACTGAACATATCCTATGCATTCATACACGATTAAACTACTGGGGAATATCCGATCATTTTCCCTCAGGCCATCACTAATGAACAAATAGCATCAAAAATTTAATGTTTTTTGTCTTTCGTCATTTCTTTGTTAATTTAATGAGGAAAAAGTCATTTCTGTTGGTTCATTAAATTTATATGAGCACGAAATATAATTCTTTCAACATTCATATTTATTACATCATTAAAAATTAGAAACAAAACAAATGAATATAATGTTGCAGACATTGTTGACAGATTAATGAGATGGACTCAAAATTTTGGTATGATAATTCACAAGGTGGAGTCAACCCTCCCCTGATTATACCCTTAAAAAGTCTCTTGGAATCCATTACCAAACTCAACGACTAATTACCCGAAGAGGAGACTAATTAGTTAAGTGGCCCAATTCATATCATATTTCTTCAACTGTTGAGACTAGAGATCTTCTCCGTCTTCCCTCAGTAGCAAAAAATATCGCTGAGAGGACTGCCAGCAGACTTTTGTATTGTTTTTATACATTCATTTTTCTGGGATTTATCATTCCTTCGAGCTTTAATTATTGAACGTATTTCGAGTTGCGTGGGTTTTACTGGAGCTGCATCGGAAAATGATGAATCTGCTGGCTGATGTACTACAGGGATGTGTTATGAGCCACCTGGAATTTACGAAAGCTGCATCTGAAAATGTCTCCAAGAAAAAGCGGCTATGATACATAATACCGGATACATTTGCGTCGTGATCTGCCCCCAACTGCTATCACTATTTCCATAATAAAAGTGAAATACCGAGGAAAGATATAAAAAATAATGGAGGACTTTTCCTCTATTTGCATACATGATTCCTCGATACCACTGATAAATTGGAATTCGAATGGTAATGCTCGTTTGATGATAATTTCAAGTATCCAGTCATTTCGACGTTTGTGGGGTGCAGTCGTTTCGGGAAATGAGTTTCTCGGAATATTCTCTCGTAAATCAAACTGAAGTAGCAAACTAAATTCATCAGTATACATGCGTAACGGAGGAAAGCGGAAGGAGTGAGGAAAAGAAAGAGGTGTACGACAGAGGAGAAAATATTGGTCGCAGGTTACCTATGAGAAATTCACCGGACAACTGAGTTATCTACCAAAGTTGGTCGATCCAAATGTGTGCTGAATTCCGGTATGGTTATTTCCAGTTTCCGAATGAATTATTATTCTCAAATTTACTATTACTAGTACGTGGGAGTAGTTCAAGCGTCGAGTTTCGTTCCGGTACCATGAGAATCCTCAAAATAATGCAGATGATATTAGTTCATGTGATAACGATGACAAATTTCTCGGCAATGGAGTTGTGTGCATCTCGTAACTCTATCGGTACACTGTGTGAAAATCATCCAGCGGAGAAGAAGAAAGACTGGAAACAAATTGTTTCAAACAATTCAGATACTGGATTACTTCCAAATATCCAACATGATCGAAATCATACTTTTTTATCAAGTTGGGAAACTAACGGCAACTTCTCCTTCTCCTCCACTCTTCCTCTCATTCTCGCCTGCAGATCGGAAATGTGAGCATTGTATTGCGAAAAACGAGCTGGAAACTGGAAACTCCTACCTCGTGCAAGGCACTCGTATAGCCGTTCAGCTTTATATATCGTTGATAGGATTGTGAGAGACAGAGAGACAAAGGAAAGGGACTCGTGTATAAAAGAAAGTGACGGCAATCAAAACTTTTTGGTTCACAGTATTCTTCTTCAAAATCATATACAGGGTGTATCTTTATTGGTGGAAAACCTCTCGTCCCTCAACTCAAAATGACTTTCTAAATACGGAAAAAATACAAAAAAAATTACTCCTCAGCATAAAAGTGCAACACTTGTGGCAATAGACACTGTGGTAATTTAGGCGATTTTGGATACCACCGAGGATACCACCCTTGTTGCGACAGTCACAACGATAATCGAGGCGATATAGAATGCAACATTTGTAGCGATAGCCTCTGCGGCGATTGGAGTCAAACCTAATGCAACACCCGTGTCGATAGTCACGGCGATGATTAAGACGATATGAAATTGATGTACTAGAAAAATTAGCCAAATTAATTTTTTTAAATATTTTTCCCGTATTTAGAAGGTCATTTTACGTCGGGGGTCAGGAGGTTTTCCACCAATAAAGATACACCCTGTATACACGCAACAATAGAATTTTCTCATGATCTTTTGTCTGAATTTCCTGATCTTGAAGAATACATATTTTATTTATGAAATTGAATTGAGTTAAAGAGTAAAAATAAAGGAAAACCCAGAGGGAGGCATGAAGTGCACGGCGCCCATTAGCGTTCAAGGGTAGCGAGGAATTTATGGGCACCTAAGAGATGTGCTAACTGGAAAAGCGTCCTGTAGCTATAAGCAAGCTTAATATTTCGAGTCAAGAGAAAACAATTTCGTTCAGCCAACATGATACCTGAATACAGGGCTTGTTTCGTTGAGCATGGTAAAGTGGAACATGTAAAGTACTCTTGTTGAGTTTCTCAATGGTAAGAAGATTAAAATTCGCTAACCAATTTACCTGATACGACAATAATATTTTATATCTATTAAACAAAAAAGCAATACTTCACCTAAAATTGACACATTGGTACATTTTTCATATTTCAAAGTGTCACACGCTGAAAGAATATTGGAATTTGTTTACCGTACGTATATTTAGTGTCCATTATACACAAAAAATCCCTCAGTGGGTATGACAAGAGTGCCGTTTAGAGATTGTGATTTCATTGTTTTTCCCTTTTGGAGCAATTCTCGTATCGATAAAAACACAAAGTCAAAGAGCAGTTGAGAAATATAGAGAACAAGGGAGAATATGGAAAATGTTGTTTGGATGTGATCTGAAATTCAATCAGCCTTTGTGCAGTGCCTTTTTTTCATTAACCCTGGTGTGCTATTTTTTTTACCATAAAAAATACAGATAAACAATTTCCATGCAATCGATCCATGAATAAGGAAAATCAATTCTATTTCAAGGGGGAAAAATGTGCGAGGGAAAATCAGTATGAATATGTTCTGATGCTATATATAAATATCATGTATTATTAAGCAGATTCATGAGATAATCCAATCAATATATGTATCAGAAAGCTTGTGGTAGGTCTGACCTAGCCTCCAATTAATTCAATATTTAACGCATCGTGTAACCCCGTTATCCCTGCCTATAGCGATGAATTTTAATACTTCTAATAACAGCGAGATACGCAGGTGCAGTCGATGTTCATAGGTTTTACCCAGTTTGTGTGAAAAAAAATCTTAAATTAATGTTGATGACCATGAATATTAGGTATTGATTACCGCGGTTTTGGATAATTTTGAATAATGCTAACCGCGCTGTCTCCAATGATGCACAGTTTATCTGCTGATTTGGGTAGCGTTTATTGAGCATAAAATCGTCCACCATACGGATAAGATATAAATGCCCTAGGTTATATGAGCACAAGGTTTTTCAATCAAATGTCACAGCTTGTGTACGATATTGGAAAAGTAATTTCTGTCGCCACCCACTATGGACAAATAATTTCTCTTATATAAATACATAAAAACAGTATGAGGAAAATTCTTGGGAAAAATGACCTCATAGCGGTGACTTTTTATTTACGTACACCCCCAAAACCTCTCTCATTTCCTCGTCAATAATGCTGATTGCGCACTTTCACTGGTTTCGGATTTTGCTGCCAACAAATTATATCTCAATCATGTCCCCTTCCACTTTTTTTCAGTTCTCTCTGACGAAGGAAACCAATCCACATCACCCTATCCTCATTCTTGTATTGTGACTAGTTTTGAATTTTTCCATGGCGTAGTTCCCATAACTATCTCAATAAGAGATGAAGTGAGCAGAAGGAGAGTACTGCTAGAGCACTAGTCTTACTGCTGTCTGAAGTAACTGCAAGAAAGAGAGAGAAAATAATCGGAAATATCCTCCCCCTCTCCCTCTCTCAAATGATCTACAATATCTCCAACTTACTTTGAGCAGGTACAGGCTCCCTCAGTCCAATTTGCACCTGTATCACACTCTCAGCCTTATAGATGCCAGGTATCCTAGCAATGCAGTGGAGAGTCAATTGATTATTTGCGTAGTGGAATGGGAGAAGATCAAGGACCAGTTCAGCCCATTGTAGTTGAGATTCTTCAATGTAAGATGAATTACTTCCCATATTATACTTGGATCTCTGCATCAGTTGGCTTGCATTTATCGGACCAATCTGCAACCATTTGTAATAGATATTTTGTCTATGAATTGATGTTGGTGACTATCTTTTCATGAATTCTGAATTTGATAATACTTGTATACTCAGGTATTGCCAGTATCCCTTTAACCCCCCCCCCCCCCCTCTATACCCATAACTTTGCTCCCATTTTGTGGTAAGATACAAGTTAACTAGATACATGTTTCATGCGTCAACGAGATGGCTGGAGTTAATGACTCGGGGAGCCAATAGCAAGTAGCCAATGAGGCAGAAGGACAATCAGAGATTCTCGTTATTGCTGTAGGTTTCAGTTTTCACTTACGATCGGTGGTCAAGTCCACTTGGAATGGGATCTGACCACAATTAGCGAGAAGCTGAGCGTGTATTGAGGTTTATAATATCATGTGAATGATAGTGCGTGGAGCCTGTTCGTTGAAGGCTCGGGGCGATTCATGATTGTAATATCAACTTCTATGAGATTGGGGAATTGAATGTATTCCATTGAAAGTTTCAGAATATGAATGAAAGAGCGGAAATCCATTGAGTCTCAATTGATCACATTTATGACAGTAGTAACACTGGATCTTTCACCGAGTATATGATGATAATGGCGCTGATTCTGTCCCTAATGAAATGTCTAATTCGTTAATTTTATCATCAGCATGATCAAAGCTATCAGTGATACTGATGATGAAAGTGTGAAATTGAGAAAAGTGGTTAGAGAAATTGGTGGTGAGTCTTGAGAATGTATTTAGGGTAAACTTATCAAGCTAATGTGCATTTACCTTTATTGTGTTGAGTTTAAAAACAAATTCAACAGGGGGCTTAGATGGTGGAACACTGCAATTTGCTTTGAGCGTGTCTCCAGCATCATACCAGCTTCGTTCTGTTGAGATAATGGGTTTGGCCTGGGGCAGAGCTGAAACATAATTATTTCACTGTAAAGGTACGATCCATAAATTTACGCGTATCACAAGAACCAAGTATTTGCCGTGAGCGTTCCATCTACAATTTCTGTACGAAATTTTACAGGAGTTTATGCTTCATAATTGATGTTCTTCATGAAATCAAATTTTCAATAACGATTATAGACATGACCCAAGTGAATCCACGTTCATCCCAAATTTAATCCATCACGTGACTGTTCCATCTAAGTGTAACTACCCCTCCATAACCCCCATATCGTATCTCGTGCCTGCTCACGTTTCCCTTTAGATTTCATACGTTGTTCGACGTACGAGTTCCAACCTAGTTTCTGAATGTGATTGCAGGGCAGAATAGGAGTGAATCTCTGAATTCCCCTGGAAGCCTTCGAAATTTGTGAATTTCTCTCATTGCTAATCTACACTAGCATAGAAACTTGCGATTCGCGGGAGCATAGGACGATTAATCGAATTGGGCTGCCGTTGGCTCCAATCATGAACTGAATGCTTCGAATATCCAAACGGCATACAAGGCAAATTGGGTTTTCTCGATTAACCGATTTCTCTCTTTTGAATTGAAAAAATGATAAAAATTCAATGAGACACTCAGGGATACTCACAAACAACTCTCAGTCTCTTGATGCTCTCTTCAGTGGAGAATGTCGGTGCATCAGCCGTCACTTCACAGCTAAAATTACCCGTCAGGCCATAATCCACATTCATTACCGTCACTTTCTCCTGATTCGAGCAATTACGCTGAAACATAGGAGAAAAATAATTCATGTTAATCAGCAAATAATATAAATTGAATATTTTTATTTTCTATCATTCAATATGGGAATTACGTGTAAATTTAGGGCTACCGTACATTCACCACTCGTGGCCTGTCACGAAGCTCACGCTTAAGCCAATTGCAAATAATCCAGGGGTTTTTGCACAAATGGTGTGGAAAATAATGGTTCACCGGTTTTGTTGTAAGTACCATAGATGCAAATATCGAGTTGACAAAGTCCATCTCATACCCACTGACAAATACTGTAACCCATACCACCCATGGGAAATTTCAAAATATCAAAATACCCAATTTGAATTTTTGGTTTAATTCATAGAATTATGCAAATGTCACTACTCACGTCAACTGTTATTCCAGTTATGTTGAATACTTTAATTGGTGGAGTTTCTAATGGTGAATATCGGTAGAATTCGTGCTTGCCACGGTACCACTTTACCGAATAAACTGGTTCATTCTCACGTTCGTAATGACAACGTAGAGTTACCTCGTGGCCACGTTCAACCACTTCCGGTATCACTTCCAGTGTCACATTCCGCAGGCAGCATACACCTTTGAACAAAAGGTAAAAGATTCATGGTAAGCACAGTGTGCTGGGGAAAAAATATCCAACAGAGTGTAAACTCGAAGTGTGGGTAACTGGAGTAGGCAAGGAAAAAAAAAAAGAATAGTTGCGGAGAAAATGAGCGGGAGAGAAGAAATGCAGATGAAACCAACGAGAGAACAGATGACGATGCATTATGCCTAGAGTGCATCATTAGGCCGCTTAAACTTGGGTGCAACGAGTGCAGGAAGTTGTACGCGTCAACGAGAAATTGCAATTCTGACAAATGACTTCTCGTGGTATCCTCTCGATAATGTCGGTTTTCCGCTCTCCTCACGCCACTCAACTCATTCCCCCTCCCCACCTCTTTCTGGCTCGTATATTTCTCACCCTTAAGCTCCGAAAATCCAACTCTACTGCATGGCTCTATACATACTTATTCAAACTCTAACCGCTTTACCATCGCGCGAGGGTATTTCGCTTATCGAGGTTCAACTTTGCTCGTCGTATTATCGAGATTTGTGTATTCCTCCAATATATCGTCATGTTAAGCCGAAGAGAAGTGAAAATATGATTGCTATCCTAGTACAAATAATCGAATGTTCCATTTCCCTTCAGCAAAACATTCTATCCGGATAATTTCATGTGTTCAGAGTACCTAAATCTTCTTCCCAGTGATATCTAAAGTTGGGTAATCGATATCTAACAGAGACTGATTAAAATCATGAGCATTCACATCTGCATAAAATTCTGGAGACACAAATTGAAACCAATGATTTAAATAAAACGTCGAAACATCTGGTATCAGTGTTCCATTCCCACAAAAACCAACCGTCATTCGTATGCAGCCTCATGAACACTGACGGGAGGTGTGAAAGAGCATCCTTCGCTCTTGTGTGCGATTGAAATACATATCGATTTACTATAGCTGTGGGAGGGTGTGGAGTGCCTGCGGTTGACAAGAAATCATGTACTTTTTTGTAGTTTAGACGCTTTGAATGGATGCATATTTTATCGAAAAAAACGAAAAACTATCAATGAAAAATTCGGGATATTTGCTGTAAAGAATGTGTTTGTAATGCTGATATTGCATCGAAACTCGTGGAAGAATCCAAATAAAAATGGAAGAGGCAATAAGAGCTGTATCAGATAGAGTAAGGTATATCAGGAAAGAACCTCTCAATGGATTTTCCGATGACAATGGAGCTAGCTGAAGTGTTGGAATCGAGGTTAGGATATTGAGCTCGATCAAACGCATTATCTTCATCAGAAAATCGTATATGCTCGCAACATCCAGAAGATTCACTGAGTTATGAATTTTTCCTCTCTCGATACTGGTTGTGATTTTCATATTGCCATGGGTATCGATTTTATATAGACAAACCGTAGGAGAATATCGATATTGAGTTTTTATGAAACTAGATTCTATAGATATTATTTTTCATCATATACTAAATGGGGGATAGAAAGGCAATAAGTTTCTTCTATGAGAAAAGACATTTTCAACTCTTGATCGCTTTCATCTTGTCATTTTTCTTCCTCCTCATCCCATTTCTCATCTATTTCAGTTAATTTTGTCATCTTTATCCCATCGTATATTGAATATTTACATACTTTATGATTGTCACAGTCTCATCCGGTTTTTCATGGTAATATGAGCAGATGAAGAATGAAAAGTTTATTATCACAGTGATTGCACCAGTTGGGCACTTTGTGTATGTATATTATTGAACCAGACCCCTCAAAACTCTCCGTTTACTCAACGTATTTTTTTTTTTAACAGAGGAGTAAAATTTGGGGAGCAGTCAAATTCTAAAATTATCCATGACTCGTACCCTCCATCAATGTGTCTCTCATCTCCTGTGAAAAACGTATAATCTCGTTTTCTTTTGTTTCAGAGCTTTCACTGTTCTACAGCCTATTCTACTGCTTCGTTGCCCCTTTTAACCCAGTCGGGGGAATGTCAAGCTGGAAGAAATCCCTCTCAGATGGTACTGGCGTCGACGCAAAGCACTCGTAATACCTTGAAAGTTTGGAGCCTTCACAACTTGACTCGTATGCCACAGTGACTTAAGACCATCACATTTTTCGGCCAAAATAAGATTTTTATGGCTTGAAATTCCTTCACTCTGTTTAAACCAACATTCTCTAATTTACGATGGTGACTAGCACCACTGGTAGAAAAGTCTTTTGGGCATAAGGATAATTTGCATTCAATTTTCGGGTACTCGATGATCTTGCACACTCAGAGATTCTGCTAACGAGCAAATAAATTTGACTGCCGTATCGTTAATCTCATTATCAATATCTGTCGAGTCTCCGTCCCCAGCGCTGACGAGGCAAAAAAAAAACCCTAAAATTACTCACCAAAAGAGTAAAAACTTGAAAATTAAAACCTCATGTTAACCAGACTGTAGCCCCCACATGTGTTGTTTCTTTTTATGGTAATGCGAGTCGCCAGATTATGATCAGCAACAACGAACGTACCCAATGTATATACGTCTGTCGTATATTTTGACATTCCATGTCTGACGTTGGCATCCCCAGAGTCGTCGAGGTGGAACGCGTAGTGGTGTGTCACCAGTACCTCTGCCAGTATAACTGAATCATTTTTTTTACATATCGCGTGATACGATACAATACGCAGGAGCTTATCCGTCATTTGTGACACTTTGCCATTTATAATTTTGAGTTGCTGATTTCTACGAAATTCAATTCGTATTAAATCGAACGAGTGCAATAGAATTCATTTATCAAGAGTCTAGATAATCTCAACGATCCACAAACCTCACTGCTTGGAATGTTGGAGATGCTGTGGGCACGAGTGTGCCTAAAGTTTAAAAAGTACATGCATAATAGAGAGCCCTCTGAGAGATTATTGCATTGGACCAGAAAAGTTGGAGTTGTGAGTCATTCAACGACTCGTAAAAAGGTTTGGATCGTTTCAGAAAAAATAATATACGCATTGAGGAGTAGTTTACACCCATGTGCGCCTCAATGAGGGTCTCTTTAGTGCTTCGTCGTAAACGAACCAATGAAGTAAACATATACCGAGGTATATGAGACGATATCTCACGTCCATTGAGGATTACGTGGGAATGAGGAAATAGTCAGGTGATCAAACTATTCAGTGTATATTTGACTCATTATATACGAAAACCGGTGAATATCATAGCTGACTTGCATAACACCTGGCTTCAAAATTCATACCAACGTATGCTGTATTTTCGTTTCGCTGCAATTCCTATTCTACCATTTATCCGGTTCATCATTCGCGGAATTGTTAATTCTGAATTTCAATAACTTCTACTTTTATTCCATTCCCTCAATTTATATTCCAATTAACATTCAAATAGTTGAAACTGAGAAGGTAGGGTCCACCAATTTCACATGCTGAATACAGTTTGCAGGTGTGATCAGTTCTTTTTCTCTCACCCTAAACCTCGTTTTGCACGAATTCAATCAAAAACTCGCAATTTTACCGTTTGCGGACGATTCAAATTTCCACGTGGAAACTACCTTTCACACCCTAGCGCTTTCCATTCACAGTGAAGCGAGAATGTGATGCAAACAAATGGTCTACCGCATATGCTCCCGAGTTAGTACCCGTCACTATTCAAACAAATTCTCATGCAAATGGTATTTCCCACCAATCAGAATTCGCAAGACTTTTGCGGTGTAAAAGAGCATCTAGAGCTTTTCTACTTCTTCACTGAATTTCGAAGTCTACTCAGCAAAGTTGAGATGTCCCGAATACCTTATTCATCCGATATTTTCTTACACCCGGTGCAAGCAGGTGCGAGATTTGATGAGAAATCACTCAACTATGTAATACGATTCTCACGAGTAGTTGAATACACCATAATTTGCATGCATGACTTGTCACCTATACATTTCAATAGACTCTTGTACCACAACGAGTCAATGATGACATTTTTTTTTTTTTTTAATATTTTCCTCCGAATCAAACTTACCGGTAATTACTGAAAAAATCACCACAGCCAGATTAATCCAATGTAAAGTCTTCATTATCAGTGTCTTATTATCAAACTGTGTTCTCCAATTCCCAATCATTTCACCATTTATTCATCACTTTGTTGGTATTTATAACGAGTAAATTTCCTCACATATTCACTCCGAATAAACTTTTTTCATCATTGTCATAAAAATTAAAAAATATTATCCGATAAAAATAGAAAAATTATCCATTCTCTCTCCACATGAAGTTGACGGTTCATTAGGTTTACTTACTCACAGATACACGTGGAATAAAGCTCATCTAAACTGTCACTGACAGGACAATTGTGTGTATATGTCTGTGGGATTGGAGTGAACGAGACTGAGCGTCGCGTCACACGAGTCTGGCGGGCTCGTCACACAGGCAACACATGCGCGAGCAACCGTACAACACTCGTTATTCCCTGCACACTTTGCGCACACTCACCCCATGTATAGCATCCCCCCGATATTTTTTTTTTCTCTACATTTCTATCATATTTTATTATCCTCAGTTTATGGCTCGACTATTTTTTTTTTCAGCCACCAAAAATACCATGTTTTTATCGTGGGTTCACCCCCCCCCCCCCCCCCCCCCCACCTAAAATATTTACTTCCCCCCCAAATTTTCTTCACAACTGAGAAAATAGAATCAATAAAGCGAGTTGAATTACTCTCATACTCTTATCTGATTGTATATTTATATTCTATTCCTTTAAGAGTAGAGAATGTCGCGGGATCTGAGACGCCCGTGTGCTCCATAACAGCGTGAAAAAATATTCTCAACTTTCCCCCCCAATGTGACCACGTACGTGACTTCAAGATGAGGAGTTATAGGCGGGGAGCCAGTATATTTCGTGTCGGCTAGCTGAAGGGGAATATGAATGGTTGTGCCACCGAAGCGTGAAGAAAGAATAATTAAGAAAAAAAAAAAAACGTATAAAACTGAGAAGAGTTGGAATAGAACAAAGGAGGAAGGGGAGAGAGGCATTAACCAATAGCCCCTGGCATTTTTTTGACCAAACTTCTCTCTTTCACTACTCAACACAATTTTGGTAAAATACTCAGTTTTATTGCTGATATACTGCGATGATAATCCATTGTTATAGGATGAAACATGATCAATTATTCATCATATAATGCCTCCGTGTACCTCGGCTCCATTATGCCAACGACTGTCGACGTATTATGCCCAATGTGCCATTGTACGTGGGGTTGAATTTGCCAGAAATTGTGATATCTCGTGAGGAAATTGAAATTTAGAGACTCTTACTGTCACTGGCTGGGATGAGGGAATAAAATCCCCTGGCACTTCATTATATCGACATGTTCACCAGGCTGGTATCTTTATGCAGACGAATGTGGAAATATCTCTGAGAGGGTAAGTAATGACCTGTATGATATGTACAAATAATCGATTGATCATCAAAGGAATCGGTCAGTCGGAAATTGTGTGTATACCGTATAGTTACAGTTCATGTATGAAAACATCAATGGAGTTGACAACCTTTCAGTCTCATTTCCTTTTAAACAAACGACTCTTCTCTTTTCATTGAAATATCATAAAATTCTCTATCTATCTCTCCAATTTCATCTTTAACAGACATCAATGAACATTTTTCATTAAATTTCTTTTAACCAACCAACTTCTCGGTTTTATTACAACTTCCAATCCGGAATTTTGCAGAAGGCCCCATTTTTATCCTTCAGGTGTCATTTGACACATGTGGAGGGATTATCCAAGCGAAAAAGAATTTGTTCTGGGTCACAGAGATCCAATATCAGAGCTTGCCGGTCAGTATTTTTAAATTTTAATGTTTCGTGGAATTTTTATAATAATAATTCAACTTTACTTTTGTGAACAGGTGGTTCTGCAATTTCTACGGGGTCAACTTACTGAGACAAAGTCAATAGACAAGAGGACAACTGTTCTGATAATAGAACTTATCCTGGCCCAATATTTTCCCATCAAAATTAGTCTACTCCATCTTCAGTTGAATTCACTTTGCAGAAAGAATCCATATGATTCTCAACCTCACCATCAAAACCACTTCAATATTTATGTTCTATGCAAATGTAGTATGCACTTTGTTCAGGCAAATATTTGACAGACTAAATATATCGTAACATTCGAGCCCCAGCGTTTTCCTGCTGTATTACGCTCCATTGTCATGAGAGAAATGATAAGACCAGACCTACTAGATGCGGTTAGATCCTTGGTTTTGCTCCATATAACATGTTCCATATTAAGGGAGCACGCTCTTCTTAATTTCATCCACAAATATAACATCTATATTTCCTCAAGTTGAAGGAAAGATTCATGAATTGAGAGGACAAATGCCTGTATCGAGGAAACAATGCAATGAAACAAAAAGAGGTATCACAGGTTTTTCAATTGAATAGCACTGACGGATGAATTAGGATATGTTTGATGATAGGCTGGGGATTGTGGGTGGTGGGTGGGGAAAATCGAAAATCTGTCAGTAAACACAGCATTGTACTATTACAAATCCAATGGGGGAAGTCTTCTTTGAGGTAGAAGAAACAGGGAAATCGTCTGAGGGAAGAAACTATTGGATTTCCGCTTGGATGAATAAATCACGTGGGAGGAGACGTTGACAGATAGAAAATCCTCCACTCTCGGCATAACGAATTGTTCTTCATGATTCGGTCGATCAAAACAATCCTGTCCGATGTATTCATAACCCTTGACCTACAATTTAAAATAAAAATGCACACACTCAAGTTTATATACCAAGGAATGAAAAATGAATAGGAAAAGTTTCTGTCCCTGTTATCTACTTTCTTCTTCTTCGCTCCACTATAACGAATTCCACTTGACTCGTTCACACCTAAAATACGCTTTCTCGTGAATATCCTGAGGCAATGAAAATAAGGGGAGAATCGGATATCTTGATGCGCATAAATCTCCAGCGATTTCCAGACTCCAACGAAATTACAAGAGTACTCTTCTGTGTGCTATCAACAAAAAAAAAACTCGATCGATAATTGGCCATTTGAAGGTGAACTTCCGGTCTAGGAGGAGCAGTTTCAGAAATTTATCATGACATGTGATGATTTTTTGAGTGAGAGTGAATGCTATAGAAATGGTATGAATAGGAAGCCTCAATAGGGAAATTGAGTGAACCATATTCGAAGATCGATATGAATTGCTTTTCAGCAAAGTAAGTGACACAATAGTAACAAATGGAATTGCAAATTTTGTTGGAGAATCATGTGAATTATCAGCTTGACATTGCTCATCATTTTTTACAAAAAACTTTATCATATATCTACATGACAAAGGAGAAGAAAAATATGATAAGAATTGAATATTCCCCTTCGATATACTCTATAGAGATACACATCCCTCAAAGTCTCACTGTATAACCCGTTACCAACCTACCACATTAACCCCCCACATCAAGGGGATGATGGAGATGGAACCTTTCATCGAAGACTCTATCCCGCATTGGTCAGTTGCTCGTAAATAACATTGGGAGATGAAGGTTCATCCAATGACAAGAGACATTGACTTATCATTTCCATTGATTCATTACTGAAACGTATCAATTTCGAATAACATCAGCTAATCTTGATCTCAAATTGGAGACAGGGTTCAAGGAATAATCTTATTTCTAAGATTGTCCTATTCCTCCATTTCTTTCCAATCTCGTTTTCTGGTGTATAAAATCCTGATGGAAGCTTGCATGGCTTAAAGACTGAATGAAAAGCGTGAGCCGGGTAATCTCGACGCCAGCTGATACCTCCAGTGGTGAAAACAAAAAGGGTAGAATAGAGGGTAACGAGACGAGAGGACGAAATATGATGAAAACACTGGTTGCAAAAATAGGAGTGAGTCCAATATTGGAATTTGTTCACTTCTCTCTGACCTGCAGGACTAAATTGGCTTTTTTCCTGTTAGATTACCATTTAGAAAAAAAAAAAAGAGAAGACCCCCCACCAGGAAAAAGAAATTGAGGTTATGTTATTCTCTGCTGTTAAACATCGAATTGTTCACCATTTCGGTGCCAGCATATATAAACTCAACAGTAACAAAACAAGCGTTAGTTGAAGGGTAGGGATTTCGTTTATTTACCAGCGAAAGCATTGCCATACTGATGAGTTATATTGTATAGCAAATAAAAGATGATATTTGCAAAAAATATAATTTCACTCTATTTGCAAAAACTCTAAAACCAGAGTTATGCTCTGTTGACCCGATCAATATTTTTTACAACGCTGACGCACTCAGAATAAATATATGTATGTGTGAGTGAGATGATTACGTAAGCGAGATTCAATTTTTCATGAGAATGAGGACGATGGTTACATAGTAAAAACTGCTGGCTAGCATTACCTGACTATGGACTCCTTTCTGTACCAGTCAGTATTTTTATGAGTGATGAATATTTTTTTTATTATCCCCATCATTCTCATATTATGACGATGGGCCATAATTGAACCATTGAGGAACGAATAGATGCAAAAATGTGTTTCTCTTTGTGTAAGCAAAATTGCAGAAGAGTGCGTCCAGCGATATCTTCCTGGATTCATTCGAGAGGAGCAAAACCCCGAGTGCAAGCCCTGATTCTCACAAAAGGATGTTACGAATCACAAACATAATGGATGGAGTCTTCCCTGGAATGTAGGTAAGACAGATAGTGTTAGATAAACTGTGCAAGTAAGAAACCAGTTCGATTGGAGAAGAAAAATTGAGGGTGAAAATGAAGAAGAAAAGGATACGCGTAAATCCATTATTTGGAATATTTTCCATTTGATACGATGCGTTAAATATTGAATTAATCCCAGACAAACATTTATACATAATCTGTAAATTGTTACCCATTTTGGAATAAATAAAGTGGCTATATTGAATATGAAGAGCCTGGTAAGTACTCTGCATTTACGAGTGTGAATCCACTCAAACAATTGACGATTTCATAATCCAAAGTGCAACAACAAAATGTGGAAAATTGATTCAACTCTCTGGTAATTAAAATTTTCATTCCAAATAACTCATCATTTACAACATTCAAGTTGAATATATCCCAAAGTACTTAATAGAATGTTGATTCAAGTACTGAAATCATTTATAATAGAAGAGCTCATTAACGTAATGAGTTTCTGGTCAAAATGGGCTTTTTCCATTTCTCGATTTGTGATGAACGAGTGGAAGGGGTGGGAGGGGGATATTTCAAGTGGATGTTAAAAAATATCCACAAAAAGAGACCCTCATGTAATACTTCTTCCTTTTCTTTTATCCAATGCCAAGAGAGGTAAAATCGTTGAACGGAATTAAGCTCATAATTTAGTGGTTTGGCTCGCTTCACGCTTTTGCCCACAAGAGCCACATGCGGTTGAAAGTTCAAGTGAGCTTGTATCCATTACTTTTAAAATGAGAAGCTATATAGAAGTGTGAAACCTATCTAATAATTAATTTTAAATACAGACCCGTGATTTCAGAGTGATTTGAAAGGACCACCTCCTGCTCCTGTCATAATCACATTGTCCAGCGCTTTTCCATTTCAACACCTGCTTGGTATTGCCAATGAGTAATTATTTCCTGTTATCACACCATTTTGTTCAACTCACAACCTCAGAGAATTCCATTTGCGAATTAATACTCAAGGCACATCCGTTAGCAACGGATTCACATTTCATCATGCTTGAACTGCTGCATTTCATCCAGTATATAAGAACCTACAGTTTCACCACTTTGTTAATTGAATTCAGCCATTATGGAAGATTGCATTCAAATTAAATTAAATACTTGTCAAGGTGACCCAAATTTTTTACACCGATGGCTGCTCAAGCGAGCAACGAATAACAGACAAATAAATGTATAAAAATGAACAAGAGATGTTTGGTTATCCTCTTAGAGTCAGTAGAAACTCATGCAATGTCATACTTATGTATTTGATTCAACTTTGCTCTTTTTACGTCTCGAGTATACCTCTCATATACTACAAAAACTAGAGTCGTTATTAGAAGTTCGTTATATAAACTTCAGACTCGAAAGTGGGGAAAATTAAAGCGATGACAGAGGGGGGGGGGGGGGGGGGAAACAGGAAAAGAAGAGCTGTTGAAACTCAAGGGATTTTTGAAGTAAAAAATACACTTGTTTGCGGGAAAAAGTTTTGTTACAGTTATTGAGTTTGAGAACTAATGTTTCCATAATTATATGTAATAAGAAGAGTTGAATCGTTGAATAATTTGAAATTATAAAATATCTCGGAGTTTGTTTATGCTACTGGCAAATTTAAATTATATTTAACATGAGAGGTGAACAAATACAGAGTAAATTGGAACTGAATGGTATAATATTTGATATTACACAGTGATATTTATTCAGATAATTGATAATATCCAGTCTGTATTCCATTCTATTGGTTTTTATCTAAAAAATGTTTGATTCTAAATTAATGTCAATTTGCTCTTACTCCAGCAATTAAAACAAATGAATAAAATCACGGAGTGTCATACTCACATACAGTGAAGATATTAGTTAAACCTCCAAAATACACTTTTCGTAATCACATTCACTGTGAAAGTTCTTGATGTTAACACAGGGCAAGCAAGATCGTGGTTTCCATCCAAGTTTCACGTTGGGGAAGGGAACTTTATCACGTTGGGGATGGGATTACTGTCTTTGACTCCATGAGCTTCCAAAAACTACAACTTACACTCCTTGTTCCATGTATTATCCAAATTCTGTAACTACTTCGTCATCATATTATAAGAAATAAAATTGATTAATTTCTTGACATTTATTTGACTAAAAAAATTTACCTCATTCTTCTATCTTCCGACCAACAGGTACACTGAGTCCGGACAATGGGAGTCACAAGGATAACGAATGTTCAACTGTCAAAGGCCTCAGAATTTTTCTCTCGCAGTTATTTTTATCCATTGTACAATTCTCCTCGGTTATGAAAAATTTAGTTATTTTTCTCTGCAGAAATTATTTTTTGCATTTGGACAAATCTAATTTTCAAACTGATATTGATGATTCATCATTGGATCGATGAGAGAATAATTAAAATCAAGTTTGACGGGATTCTCTTGTGAACGTGGTGAATTCAATTTGTACCATGCTGAGGAGAAACTGCATCACCTTTTGGATTACTTGTCCCAAGTTCCCTGAGGGTAGACGATACATCATCCCAAGCCATAAGGGAGACATACTGGATGTCAGTGTGGTTTCCTTCGTCTACCTGTATCATGTGAAAATCACTGGTTACAAAGTTTCAACCCAAAATTTCTTAAGAGACCTTGAGAATTCTTCATAAATGTTATTATATTTTTAAATACTGTATAATCAAGCTCCAGAAACAAATCTCAATATCAAATTTCCCCCTCTGCATTATGAATATATGATCCCGATGATCATTATTCATGCTGACAAATTACTCAGCAAAAATTTCCGAGTGAATTTCCAGGCCCAGTGTGAGAGAAAATCGCAGCGTCCAAAGACATGGATGACGGAGGATTGGAGTGATAGTGGAGGGCGTGAGGTTACACTTTGATACCTTTATCCTGTGGCATTAATCGTTTCTCTCTGGGACCACCACGAACCTCATCTCCATCCATTCTTCAGATGATGACAAGTAATGCTGACCGATTTTCGTAGAAAATTCATGCTCATCCTAAATATCACTTTAGTGATTTTCCACCCTAAATATCAATGTTCCATCAGCATAAATTCTCTCCGAGTGTTCACTCGTTGTTTAATTTTCCCTGGGAAAGTGTATAACCACGATTAAACAGACGCGAGGAAGATAGGAAAGAATGAGAAAGTTAAGTAGAGGGTGTTATAAAGTGGGTAGAGAGGGTGTACGGTGTAAAGGAGACCCATGAGGAAAATGGGATGCAGAAACAGTGCAAACCGCAGTTTTACCCAACCCTCACTCTCTTTACACCTCTCCTATTTTCTGTCTAAACTCCTCCCCCCACTTTTTTCCCACATTTTTCGACTTCTTCCTGCTTCACTTGAGTGGGAGGATACCAGTTTATCTCGTGAGTTTATCTTCCCAAAGAACGAGGCAAGACGATCTCAAAGTTTCGCTGGGATTCTTGATCCTTTACATGCTTGGAAACCTCAGGATTTCCGACCCCGAGGGTTAGTTCTGACCTTCTCCTGGCAAATCTTCATATTGTATGGATTCTACTAGTCTAGAGGTGGTATTCGCACTACACTTGACAATCTAATAGAGTCTATCCATCGGAAAAAGAAAGAGAGGACAGAACGTTGATCTTGGTTGAAGAATTATGATTATTAATAAAGATGAAAATAGAAATGAAAGTATTATCCAACGGTTCCATAAGTTTATTCATAAAAGAATCACTTGTGAAGATGTTCAGTGCTTGATATGATGTCATGTCTTGATGTAGGTGCTGCATGATTCATATGGAGAATCTATACACTGGGGAAATTTATATCAACCTCTGTTAGCACCTGTACACCCGCCGGCTGGAATAAAATGTATATCTGAATAGAAACATGAATGATATTGATATTAATGAATATGAGAGAATAAGATAAATTCCAATATTCGATGGAAAAAAAAGTTGAGAAATCAATTGTCCATCAACTGTATAATCTATCCACACGAACGAGCATCAAAGGACTCTTTTAGGAACAGACATATATTAGTAGTCGTTGAATTTGCATTACTCTGAAGCTCTAGCTGGTGATTATGGAGCACTAATTGATTGCTTAATTAAATGGCCGAGACCATGGAATTTCAGTTTAATGCCTTTGTAGTCACAATATGTATATATACTATAGAAAATCCAATGACAAGCATATCAGTGATATTAATCAAGGAAGCTTTACAAACGTTTCATCAAATGATTCAGTTGAATTGTCTAACTACAATGCTACAGTCCTTGTGTTTATCTATTTTTTTTTCACCTGGTTTGTTTAGTTTGTGTGAATGAGAGCAATATTCGTTACTGCATTTACTTGATAAATCTCGTATTATCCTCAAAGAGAACTCTATCACAGGTCTGATGACCATATAATGGAATATGTTACTGTCGTATGCAAGGATGAGGGTAGGTAGAAATCAATACTCTGATTCAAGAGGATTTCATTGGATTTGAATCACAAAATTTGTTGGCATGAAGACTCCATGGAGAGCTATTAATCTTTGAAAAGACCATCAAAGTTTAGATTCACTGCTATAATTTCAGGATAAATTATCATACAGCTCATGCTATCAAAAGAAATTCAGATGCAGTCCAAAAACAGGGTACGTGATTCACATTGAAACACGTGTCCTCCGAGTTTTATCATTTCTCTTTGTGAATACGGACATTCAAATGTATGCGAAGTGGGTAGTGTGTCTCATTTGTCCCTCCAACCTCCCCTCGTGAGTACTAGTGCATTGGTTCATGACTTATCACAGCACCATTGATGTGCAGATCTCGATGTTGCTGTGTTACTCGTTCTATCAAATGTATCCCACCCTATTCAATACCACCTGCATTCATCCTACCCAGTTCTAAACGTCATAATCGTTGGTGTGCAACTCGCCTCTGATCAACGGAAAGCAACAACCGCTGATCCACTCGCATTTCTGTGGTAGCCTCACCTCTATTTCACTGGAATTAATGGACATTCGCTATGAAAACTGGCTCAGCGATGAATTTTATCTCTCGTACAATCTCTTGATTGTGAATGTATTGAAAAAAAAAAAACTATTTTGAAATGAGTATTCTCCATACAATGAGCAGAGAATTCTTCCGCTTCAATTGTCTGCGTAGCTGATAGCAGTGATGACCTCCTCATAACTTTCATTCGTCATTTATAATTAACGATGTTGCACCCTCGTGGTGTCTAGCCAGCATGCGATTCACAGAAGGGGAGTATAAATTATCATACTCACATCCCTGATAATGGTACTTGAGTAATTGGTGGTGCAATTATACTAGCCTTGTCATTCTACCATACCTATGCTGGCACATTTCCAACAGAATTGTACAGGAGTGTCAAACCCCTTACATAGGCTAACTCATCCTTTACTTGTAACTATAAAATTTTTTTCATTTTTCCAGCACTGTTTTATCATCATCCATGATGCTGTATATCCTCCAAAATATTTCAAAACTCCATTAGCGCATATACGTTCTGCATCCCCGTCAAATACCAAAATTCTATCAATCCTCGTAATGGGTTTCCAGCGATATGGATTTTTTCATGCTCTCTAGTTACAGATAACGAACAAAAATAACTCCAGGGCAGTTGTACCTGATGGGTTTTTAACGTGGAAACATTCAGGTGATAGCATCGATATTGAACAAGCTTGTATAGCAAACTTTCACTCAATCCAATTAGGAAGAATAGGAGAATAATACCCTGGATTTATCGTAGACTGGAAAAAATCGTTGATATCATTTATCAAGATCGTTATTAGGCGCAATGATGCTGATGTATATTCAAAAAATTCTCAACAATTTAATTTTATATAATTCGGTTCTGAATCTCAACGGAATACCCGTGCACTTTGCAGGAGATCGTCTACATGGAAAAGTATCGAGTATTGAAAAAGTCACGAGTCATTTTGTTCAAGTCTCCAAGAGCAATTCAGACACTTGTATTCAATGCCAAGTCAACCGGAAGTGAGAAAAAACCGATGAAAGAGGCACGAAATTCAATGGTTCCTGTCAATGCAGAGAAATATCACATGAGGATGAGAGAACTTGACGCTCAAATTTTCACCCCTCGTCCCGTCAGATGCGAAAAACGGAGTTGAAACAATTTCCATCGCATTTTGTCAGAGTGAAGTCAGTGATGAATAACAGGTTTTTCCTGAATCTATTTGAAACTGTCTAGTTGCCTATGCAATACTGACTTTATACTGACTGACTGTGAATGATTGATTTTTCTTCAAAAATTCACTCGATGTTGATTATAATTCGATTAATACCTTTTTCTTATCATTGGACGATTTGTTTGAACAATTTGCGAGTGAATGAATAACTCCTTTTTCCAGATTCCAGCTAATTTCTTATTCAAGTCACCTACAAGAGCTACCACCTCTCTGTACCTTCACCACTCTAGTTTTCGCACTTCCACTTCTCTTCATCCTATTTGCCTTGTGATTACGTGATGAGTATCACAAATTTGTCTCACACATCATTATATTCATGATGGCAACTCATGACTAAGTGAAACACTCTGAATGTTTTATGATAATTCCTCTAGAACCAGACGTAATCATCAAGATTACTCGAATGGAGTCTATATATTTTGAGAGCAAATATAATAATAATTTCATCAATCCCAATTTCCAAAATACATTAATTTCAACTGAAAAAAAAAAAGATAAACTATCACAAGAGTTATTAATCTGACTGGGCGGACACTTTTCTGAAGAGGAAAAGGAAAAACGAGTGTTGGAAAAAAATCTATAGAGTAGTTTGGGAGGGACACGAAGATAAACCATGCTGACGTTACAATAGAGTCTCTCGATCTCTACCATTTTGGGTGGTTGCCTGTGAGTCATTGATCAATGGGACAATGATTCACGACTTCCTTGGCGAAAATACATATTTCTTCTATTCGGTTAACTGGGAAAAGTCTCAATGTAGTCTGACACTGGGAGAAAGGGGATTGACCGCTATTTATTGTGCTGTTGAAAATACAAAAAGTTTACATTCACTGATGTAAATGATGAGTGCAGCATCAAAACTGTCGAATGAATTTCAATATCTGCATGAATAATTTGATAAACAATGAAAATGTCCACTGATGTTTGCAAAAGTTGCAATGAAATTGGAAAAATATATTGATACAGAAGTGCATAAAATTTCAATGAAAATGTCACAGTTATTTCGATTTCATTGATGATGCCAAACATGAATAGAAATATAGCAGGCAAAGTGTATAGAACTGAGTCCTAGATACAATTTCCGAATGACCAATTTTCCCTTTGATCTACAATCGATTACCTGTACATATTACACATCACCCAATCGTTTCAGCAAACGTGACATATCCGGGAATAATATCACATTCAATATAAAATTATTCTGTACCCCATTCCAGTACGACTATTTTCCATGTATATACACTCTTGTTCCAGATTCTCCACAGGATAAGTATCCATTAATTTTCGTAAAAGGTACTCCGGGAATAAGCTCGAGAAAGCACCAGGAAGAATTGTAATTGTGTATCCAAGATGTTCTAGAAGGGGAGGCTATCTACCTTTTGCGCATATGCTCTCGGTGAAAACTCCTCCATAGACTTCTCTGTTTTCCTCTTTCTCCCTTCTTTATCTCACTGAAAACCATTTCCCTTGGAGCTGGAATATCGTTCCCACTGGAATGGTCACGAATTTGAGAATAAGAGGAAAGATCTAGTGCAACCGGAAACTTATCAAGGGTTCTTTTTATTATTTCTTGGTCATCGTAATATCTGATACTCCAAAGTAGGGTCAGAGGTAATTATGCTGGGTTAAAGTGGAGATAACTTTTGGACAAAATGGCTCTCCAGTGTTCATGTTGAAGCCATCTACGTGTAATATTGCAGACTCCAGGAGAATAATTACCAAGCGAATATCCGCACTTGTGTTGTCATGCATCAATATCACCATCTCAATAACAGGAAGAAGCAATCGAGCGATTCGGTCTTTCCGGCATTCTGGCTTCTCTTCTTCTTCTTCTTCTTCTCTGTAGTTTCCGTCCCTCTGCAGTAGTCTAATAGACTCTATCGAAGATCCTGTCTCAATGAATATAAATAGTCGTCTGCGGATGGTATTACCATTACCGGATTCCACAATCAATATCTTCTTATGATGAATCATCTAATATTTTTAAATTCACCATCAATATTCATTTTTATTGTGCCTCGCTGGAGGCTCTCTGGAGAAAATTTTTCATACCTCTTGCAGATGATAAATTGAATACTTAATTGTGGCTGAGTGAGTACAGGATATTTTAAAAATAACGAGTTTCTAGGTGTTCAACTAATGTATAAACTCTTGTCTTGGTTTGATTCCAAGGTCCCATCTGGATGTCGAGTTTCCAGTTTGAGATTGCGAGGCTGATACATATGAGAAGAGCCTTTATGCACGCTACTGCAACACATGTGTTTCTCACTAATTCAAGGAAACGATACAGATGAACAGAAAGAGTAGTGGAAAATTTTTGAGTGGGAGGAGGAGCACGACCAAGGGAATAGTTGTATACCAGCTCCAACGATCGTTACAACACATATACTCTCCTCCCTCAGTCGTGTACCCACCAATACTCCATGTGTGCGGCTTGTATCTTGTTCACGTAGCTGACATGGTACAGGTACGTGAAATTAAATGCCCCATGTAATCAGTCTGGTTCCTTCTTTGTGGCTTTACGCTACATGCATCTGTAAAGAATACATGGTGATGGCTATCTGTGGAATAACATGATTCTACTTCCAAACAATTGAATTCATCACTAGATATTAGGTTCAATGGACCCATTCATGATATCTTTCAATATTACGAAAAATAAAAAATAAATCGATATTCGATAAAATTTTACCATTTTACAAATTTACAAATTACTCTGGTTCATCCAAGAAATTGAATACATTTGTATCGGTCGTTCAGTTGTACATCCCTGTAACTCAATAGAATGAGCCAATCCATCGATTTGACTAGTGAATAAATTCTACCTCTTTGGAGAGATATTTCCAAACGAAAAAATAATAATAATCATCATTCGCATTGTCTGATAACAAAATCGAGTGAAATAGGATGGAAAAATTTTTATATTGAAAAATGTCCAGGGGTAATTGGTTTAACTCACTGTTTCATTTCAACACCCATTCATATCCCTCTTCAGTCAGCCGACATAATATATATTGTACGCCCACCTATAACTCGCGAGCTTATAGTCACGTATGGGGGGAATAGGAAATTTTTTTCTGCCTCGTTCCCGCAACATTCCCCCCTTTACTCTTTTTAAGACTAGACTATATACATATACAAAGAAGTGAGAGTATTTTTTTTTTTTCACTGTGAAGAAAATAGAGGGAAAACAAGATATTTCACGGCACTCTGAGGCGTGAACCCATCACAAAAACATGATATTTCTGTGGCTAAAAAAATAGTTGAGGATGACGTATACATGCGTGTGAACAGAATTTTCTCAAGGTTAAACAATATTAAAATTTCCCCTCAACTTTAATATTTTTATGGTCAATAAATTTTAACATTTTTTCTTCAATGTTTTTCAATTTAATACCAACATACAGAGTGTTTGATTGTGTTCAATCGTGCGCCAAGAGTAGATTCACCAACTTCTCCAGATGTGGTTCGTATTTGGTGGAAAAGTGCTACTGACAATGGCCCCTTAATCTAGCTTGGGCTTTCGAGTATAGTATAGCTAACAAACCTTATTCACAGTTAGAAAAAGTTTTCTGTAACCGCAAATTGAATTCGGCAAATAGAGTGGAGAGAGGTGAGAATCCAAACGTTGGGAAGAAAAATTTAATAGAGTTGATACTAACATAATTCTGATGATTGGGGGGTGCATTCTAGGTGAGTGAGATGGAAACATAAATACGTGTGTATATATGCGACAGAAATGGAAGGAAAATAAAGAAGAAAGGGGGGAGATGCCAGTGGATTCGACGGTTGAGTGTGCGCCAAGTGTGCGAGGTATAACGAGTGTGGTTGTACAGTTGTCCGCGCATGTGTTGATGCCTGTGAAGCAAACGCGCCTCGCGCGCCAACCCTCAGTCTCGTTCGTCCCTATTCCACGGAGATGTACGCACAATTATCCCGTCCGTGACAGTTCATAAATAACGGTTTATCACTCGTGTATCTCCGATGCACCAGTCAACTTTATATAGTGAAAAAAATATAAACTTTGTCTATTGATGGAATAAAAAATTTTAATTTCCATTGTGGAAGCAGTGAACATGTGGGGGAATTTGATGGTTTAATATTGGAAAAAAGCCATTGATAGTTTGCAAAATAGGATACAGTCAAAAGTGATGAATAACAGGTGAAATAGTGATTGAGAGAATTCAAAATGTTCAATTCAAATTGGATAAATCTCTCTGTGATCGTTCTAACAATTACTGGTAAGTTTAATTCGAATAATTAATTCTGGAAATTGAATTTTCATGTTTTCGAAAAGGTGAATATTAAATATTCTCTTCCATTTATTCTGCGACAAAAAACCAGTACATTTGTATTTTATTAACAGCCCATTAATAACCCATCCGTTTTGACCACAGGGTGGATGCAACGGTGATAGGGTGTAAAAATATAGGCGTCGGCTACGTCAGAGCGAAGCTTGAAACAGTGCCCTGGGACCGTACATTTAAACGGTGACCAGTCTTGCCAAGCAGGTTTTTTTTTTAAGTTGATAAAAAAACTTTGAAATTTACAGTTGGTTGGCCCGAAGGCCGTTATCACGATCATAATCTAATAATACAGGATTGGGTAATTCCAGGTTCTTGACACTCTCACTGAAATTGGAATAAATTGGAATGGCATCAGGAGGAATTAAGCCACGTTCAATCAATGCAAGAAAGAGAATATTGCGGGGTGCATTGACGTCACGGTTCCACGTAATACCACAGTTTTTACACACTTGGAACCTGTGTGGAGGCCGTGACGTCGCTAAATCCCCATTGCAACAACTACACAATCGAGATGTTCTCCATTCTGAACCTGAAATTACTGTATATCCCTTAGATCTGCGAATACGATCAAGTACTTTACTGAGTGGTCCACGCAGGGTACCACGAATAAAATTTGGAAATTTTGTTATGCCAATTACAAAAAGAGTTTTTATAAATTTGTGAATAAAATTCTTTTTTGTTTCTTCATCCACATGTTCAATGACTCTACCTATTCTCTCAATTTCCTGTTTACTTCTAATTACTTTTTCCCTCTTGATTCTTTGATATTTAGGTTGTTGATATATTGGCTGTTTCTTATTGAAACATTCTTGTCTATAACGAGTAATTTCTTTGTAATTAGTTGTATCCCTCAAGTAAAAGTCTACTCTAATTTCTTTGTCATCAAAATCTTTAGATTTCACTTCACTCTCAGCCTCTTCGGAGTCGTCGTCGTCGTCTTTTTCTTCTTCTTTTTTCATTTCCTCGGTTTTTCTAATCAATGTATCCCTGTATCTTGCATAAATGTCCTTCTCCCACTCCACCAATCCCTCTTTCTCTGTAAAATAAAAATAAAATCAGTTGCATATGTGACAGAGAGAGAGAGAGAGAGAGAGAGAGAGAGATATATATATATATATATATATATATTACAATAAATATAATAAATACCTCTCCATTTTTGTCGTCTCTTTTCACGTTTGATATGTCCAGAATTATGCCAATATGATCCAGTATTGAACACATTTCTCCTCTCTCTGTGTTGTTGATTTGGAGAATTGATAGTCGTTGAGCTTTTAGTGATAATCCCCAGCATATTAACAATACCAGCGTCTCCAGCCTGGTATCTATCAATATCACGTGGCAATCGAATATACTTTGGATCGATTTGTCGCCTCAACTTGGCTTTTCTTATCATATTTAATGATGTCGACACTCCATCCGTGGTAAAATAAAATTTGAATCGTCTCTTCTCTTTTTTTGTTAAATTTACACGTTCGTACCAAAGATCTTTACGGGCATTTTCTGTATGTATGTAGCCAGTGTCCTCTGAAGTCACTGAGCCCGGGTAGACACGTCTAAGTAGTTCCAGAAAGGCAGTATTAGAATAACTGGTTGATTTAATACCAGGGGTCATTATTGTTACAGGTGTACCCTTGAGAGTTATTCCCTGAAGATCACTGAAGAATCCAATAAATTTCCACCATTTTTGATAAATTTCCGAAAAATCTAGGTCACTGTAGTCATTCAATTGAAATATGGAATTCTCCAGGTCTGATGGCTGTTTACTTTCAATCTTTTTTCCCTTCTCATCTTCTCCAGGAAATAACTCTTGCATTATAATCCTTGCTCTCTGTTTTCTTTTTTTCAAATTTTTTATGGTGGGCTTGAGGACATCCAATAAATGTTTATTAATTTTGGAATAGGCATTCAATTTGATGCAATTTTTCCAGTTGGTTTCAAGCATTGTCAAGTTGTCTCTGAATAATCTGGTCGTGTTACGGGTTCTAGGCTCAAGGTGAAATTTCTGATTGTCATTAGTGCATTCAGAAATGTGTTGAGAAATTAAATCCTTAACCCATTGATCTGCTTTCCCGCCAACAAATGCTCGCAAAAACATTTCAAATGCAGGTTGTTTATCTTTCTGGGACAGCCATATTCGCAGTTGTTTCTTCTCATCGCGTAGAGCATATTCCAGGAAATTTGTCAATTGAACTAGCACTCTGCTAACTAACACGAAATTACTCGTTATAGACAAGAATGTTTCAATAAGAAACAGCCAATATATCAACAACCTAAATATCAAAGAATCAAGAGGGAAAAAGTAATTAGAAGTAAACAGGAAATTGAAAGAATAGGTAAAGTCATTGAACATGTGGATGAAGAGACAAAAAAGAATTTTATTCACAAATTTATAAAAACTCTTTTTGTAATTGGCATAACAAAATTTCCAAATTTTATTCGTGGTACCCTGCGTGGACCACTCAGTAAAGTACTTGATCGTATTCGTAGATCTAAGGGATATACAGTAATTTCAGGTTCAGAATATGGAGAACATCTCGATTGTGTAGTTGTTGCAATGGGGATTTGGCGACGTCACGGCTGCGCGCCACGAAAAACGGCGTTTTTCAGGTTCAGCACACGAAAAATAATGTTCAAGCCTCGTCATGAAACGCATATCACCCTCCCCCACGTGCTTGCCATCTTCGCCTCCGGCTCGGACGGCAATCTTGCACGTGGGAGAGGATGATCATTTTGTCATGACTCGAGCGTGAAATGTACTATTTTTCCACTCGTTCCATGGAAAAAAAACAATTACCCTGCACACGCCATTAATTCACGTGCACGCGGTAAATTGTTATTTTCCTTTGACGAGGGAAATATATGTAATATTATTTTTCTCAAATTTATTCAATTATTATTGTTTAGAGGGAGACGAGAAGGAGGAGGAGGAGGAGAAATTGTCGAGCCAAATAATGAATTGGAATTTCTTGTTTCTTGTTTTGATTAGTCAACCTATAACCAAACAAATTGAAGAAAAAAAAATTATTTGGGTTATTTTCAAGATAAAGCTCAAAAAAATTCAATGAATAATTCGTGTTTAGAGAATTGATATAAGAATATACGACAAATCAAGATGGAGGCGCGAGAGATTTTGCCTCATTTTTACTTGGTTTTTTTTTTTTCCCCGGAAATATTATATTTTTACTATTTTAAAAAACTTGAAATATTTTCTGCTCACCTTAATATGATAATTGACGAGTTTATGGAGTGATTATGTATTTTTTATCATTGAATATATAAACGATTATGAAAAAAATTATATGGGAGAAAAAACACGTTGTAACACGCAACCGTCGTCGTTGAGAGTTGTAGAGAAAAGGAGCATTTTCATGAGCGACCAAACTTATTGCCTGTACTAAGGAGACGGGCCGCTGACTGGTGGCACCGCTTCAGACTCTATGAAAATTCTTCAACTATTTTTAAATTCTATTCAATAGCACATTTTGTCGCTCGTTGTGTTTTACAAATTAAAATAATGAGATGATAATTATACATTTTTAATTCTATTGAATAAATAGGGGGAAAAGAATGCGATAATATTGCTACTTGATTTTTTTTTTCTATTCAACCTTGAAATGATATTTTACTAGGGTCTCCACCATTTTCTCTAGACTTTGGTGGATAAATTTCAATTTAAAATGTTGAATTATAAAATAATCCTATGATAATCAAAAAAACCTACGACAGATATTTGTAAAATAATTCACGTGCTATTTTTCAAAAATTTACTCGCCAACGAAATAAATCATTACCCAACACACGCTAATAATTTACGTGCGTCTGATAGATGATTATTAATTTTCGTCTTTGATAGTGTAGTAATTTGATAATTATTATTGAACAAGGAGATAGAAGAAAAAATTGAAATATTTATCAAAAATTTAATCGTCAACGAGATAAATCATGACCCAACACACGCTAATAATTCACGTGCGTCTGATAGATGATTGTAAATTTTCGTCTTCGACTTTCGTCTTCATAAATTTTTCAACTCACATGCACGCAGTCAATTTATTTAATTTTTTTTTTTAATTTATCAATTATTATTTAGGGGGAGAGGAGTAATGAGAGGCGAATGAGGAGGAGAAGAGAAAATTTCTAACATATAGAGAATACGACAAAACAAGATGGAGACGCGAAAGATTTTGCGTCGTTTCTAGTTGAATTTCCCCCCCCCCCTCCGGAAATAATATAATTTTTTCATTGTTAAAAAGTTGAAATATTGTCTTCTTACCTTATAACATGATATTTGACGAGTTTATATGGTCGTTATGTTATTTTTATGCTTTAATACACATTAGATTATCGGAAAATAATTGGAGAAACAGCGTTGTAACACGCAACCGTCCTCGTTGACAGTTGTTGAGGAAAGGAGGATTCACATGAGCGACCAAACTTATTGTCTGTACTCATGACTCATGAGACATAGTTGCCAGAGATTCAAAGAGGCATGGGGACATGTGAGGGGGGTACTGAGAGCCCTTTCTCATGGAGATTAAAATGTTTTTTCTGTTAAGAAAGGAGGCGAGAATAAAATGGTTTGTTATTGTCAATATTTATTATTGTATAAGAAAAAAAAAACGAATTTATGAACACTGCGGTATACCAGTCGAGTCGCAAAGGCTCTTTCCAACTTCCAAGGCATTACGAGCGCTTTCCGTTGACGTCAGTATACCATCTGAGAGGGATTTCTTCCAGCTTGACATTCTCCAGTGGGTTAAAAGGGGCGGGGGAGGGGGGAAACGAAGCGGTAGAATGGGCTGGAGAAAAGTGGAAGACTCGAAACAAAAGGATAAGAGGTTATACTTTTTTTATGGGAGCTGAGAGACACATTAATTTAGAGAACGAATCATGAATAATTAAAAAATTTGACTTATCTATAATTTTGTCCCTGTTGTACGTCAAAAGAATACGTTAAATGAACAGAGACTTCTGGAGAAACTTGAGATTGTCATTTTCATCCTGGGAAAATGCTTTTTTTTTTGTGTCATCACAAAATAATACTCACAATATGATCATCAGGGGAAAAAAACTAATGTGAATGTAGGGATGAAAACAGGTAGGGGAGAGGTGAAGGGGAAATGTTGTTCGTGTATACAAAAATCAACTACTATTCATAAAAATAAAGTACCGAGGGGGTATTTATGGTCTATGTAGCGGGGAATCAAGTGAATGGAATATATAAACTCGAAGCCCTGTGGAGGCATTGAATTTTCACTCACATGGTGCAGCAATGAGGATTCAGCATTTAGGCATTCATATCTACTAAAGTGGAAAAACATAGAGAGTTGTATTCATCTGTGGTTTTTTTTCATTCCCTCAATATTTTTTTATTCCACATTTTCTGGAAATATATCACAATTCCCATTTCAAATAGCTTGGAATATCAGAAAGAAAGAGAGTAATTTTACTCGTGACAATTGGAATATTGAATCCCCAAGAAAATGTTTTGATGGTGATGAGTTCATCCGCTCCAGAGTTAATGACACAGTTTCATCTTTTTTCTCTACTTCGCATCATTCACAGATGGAGGAAAGCCACAAGGAGTATATTGTACGATTAGCCTTAACAGAGAAGGATTTGATGCTGGAAGGATGCTGGAAAATGTGAATGGAAAAAAATGGGTATGTTGAAGGCTCTGACATAACTAGCTCTTCTGATATTTTGTACATACAACAGCGAATCAAATTTTTTTGTTGGATTCTCTTTACCGTAATCCAGCATCAGCCAAGAAATCCGATTAGGGAGACGAGGAGAAAGAATAGGTATTCAAAAACAAAGGAAATGTTTGAGCCATAATTTATGAATGACTGGAGACAACGACGCGTTTACTCCAATTGCACACTGAAGCTTTCCGGCATGAACCATTCGTTTGAAAGTACTTTGATGCGGACTTTTCATTTCACGATGTATATACATATACGCAGAGACTGGAAAAACGATTCGGTAAAATTGCCGGGAGAAGACGAATTGTTTTTTATCGCCAGCAGCTGTTCCATAGGAATAGACTTGGAAAGCCAGAGGTTGAAAAATTCCGGGTGTGTGTAACCTGGCTCGTAATTCAAAACTGAAAATTGCCAATGGCTGGAGGAATAATTATTGCCGGTGAAGGTACAATTGAATTTAACGTATTGTTCTGAGGGTACGAAGGAACGCTCGTTTATTTGAAGGCATATCATTCGTTTCGTATGGTCGCAAAACCAAGGCGAAATGATCGGAGATAGGATTCCAATTCCCTTTGGCTTAAAATAACGATATATGTCGATAATACGACAAGCATGATAGCACTGAGGGAGAAAAGCCGAATATTCTGGCACGCCAGTGATGATGACAAAGTGGTCTGAGTTTGGAGCAGGAGAGCTAGTCAAATTGGATTTTTGGGGCTTGAGAGGTGGGAATATATGAGTGAAAAAATAAGGGGAGAGAAAGAGTGAACAAGATAGCGTGCAACGGAAGCCCAATGTTATACCACGAGAAGTCATTTGCCGGAATTGCAATTTCTCGTTGACGTGCACAACCACAATCATTTTACCCAATCTTTTGAAACGGTCTAATGACTCAGTCTAATACACCCTCGCTCACTCTCTCGTACGTTTCGTTTGCTTTTTTTCCTATCCATTTTTTTTCTTTACATTCGACTCTCGATTATTTGTTCAAAGGTGTACGATGCCTGCGGAATGTGACGCTGGAAGTGATTCCAGAAATTGTGGAGCGTGGTCATGAGGTGACTCTACGTTGTCATTACGAACGTGAGAACGAACCAGTTTATTCGGTAAAGTGGTACCGTGGCAAGCACGAATTTTACCGGTTTTCACCGTCAGAAACTCCACCCATCAAAGTATTCAATATAACTGGGATAACAGTTCATGTAAGTATCAATATCTGCATAATTGTATGAAAATTTGTGACAAATTTTTATATCAAGCGATTTAAAAAAGACATATTTTTCTCATTTTTACAGCGTAATAGTTCCGATCACGAGAAGGTGACTATCATGAATGTCGATTACAGCTTAACGGGTAATTTCAGCTGTGAAGTGACGGCTGATGCACCGACATTCTCCACAGAAGAGAACATTAAGAAACTGAGAGTTGTTTGTGAGTGAGCTTCCACTCTGTCATAACCCGCACAAAGTAATATGAATGAAGAAACCCATTATTTAAAGTTCATGATTGGAGCCAACAGTAACTCGATTCAATTAATTGTCCTATCGTTTCGGGGATTGCAAGTTTCTCTGCTAGTATAGATTGGCAATGAGGGGAATCCCCCAATTTCCAAGTCCTCCGAGACAATTCAAAGTACACTGTTCAAGTGTAAATATCTGATCCTGCATACATGTCTCATACTCATACATTGAAATGATACTGTTTCAGCTCTGCCGAAGGTGAAACCCATTGTCCTAACAGAACGAAGCCGGTATGATACTGGAGACACACTCAAAGCTAATTGCAGTATTCCACCGTCCAAGCCACCAGTGGAATTCGTTTTTAAACTCAATGCTATAGAGGTAAATTCACACCCCAGTTCCTCGTTCTATGATATGTATTCAAAGTGTTACAGTTATGATGGTCCAATTTTTTTTGACCCCTCTGATCACTATCAGTAACAGCTGTCATATCTGTTATTTTCGCTCGTAGCTCGTTTGCTCGGAAAAAGTAGGAAGACAATAAAAAAGTATGAGAGAACGTGGGTTAAACGTAGAATGGGTAGAATAGTAACGACACATAACACATGAGTTCTGCTTTCTAAACTTTCCGCTACATGATATTGCTTTTATTCGTTCAGGTTCTTGTTCATGCAAAAATCTCTACCTCTTCCTTTTTACTTGTTTTTCTATATTTTTCTTCTGTTCAGTCGAACCGAAATTATCAGGGTCATCCAGCTGTACGGAGAATAGGATACTCCGGAAAACAGTGTATACTGAGGATACGACTGTTCTGTGCAGTTTATGTGGTATCCCGTGACGTTGATAGCCTGTAAAATGCCGCCCGTGATGTCAGTGAACTTCCAAGCCGTATCCTCCGGATTTTTTACATTTTTTACTACCGAAACAATTACACATTTTAGTAGACTCTTACCTCTCGTATTTTCTTTATGGGATGGATTCTTCCGGGAGTTTGCTTGATATCTGTGAAGGGTGAAAACTGAAATCATGGATACCAGATATAATTGTATCTTACTCAGATGATCTAGTGCAAGTATAAAGTGATTGTGATGTTAAATGAATGCAAGGAGGATGCAATTAACCATGAAGCCACAAAATGGGTGTGAAGTAGTGTGTATAAAGAGGGTGGGTTAGAGTGATTCTGGTAGCAGCTCAGTATAGCTCAAGAACTTTGCTGAAACCCAAGCCAGAATTTCATCATGGAGGCTGCGGTGAAACTTACTTATAAAGACAGAATCAATAGAGGAGAGCACGAATGTCCTGATCAGTAATGGAGGACCATGACAGCAGGATCCATTGTTTTCACGTGAAGACGTTATGGCTAGGAAATCCTTCATCCAAATTGGTCAGGTCCGCCTTTTGTATCCTGAAATGACAGGTGAATTACATCCTCTGGAATCCATTAACATGCATCCCTGCTTTCCCCAATTCACCCTCAATTTTGCTGTTGAGTCACTCTAAGCTTCATACTCTATCCAATTGTGGTATGTGCACGTTACTTGGGCAAATATTCGACAGAGTGGATACTTGGTAATGTTTCAACTTGGTGTATGATCCAGGGTAACAAGAAAGTGAGCTCTGATGTTCTGTATCATATTATATGGATGAGGCTTCATTGTTACGGTGGGATAATTACGCTAGGAAGCCTTCCAGATACGGCTGGATTCTTGGTTCCAAAAGCCTCAAGGCAATTAGACAAGATGCTCATCATGGTAATGTCCTTTCAATTCGTTGATGTCTTTTGATAAACAAGAGGTTGAAGAGACATCATAAAAAAAACTTTATCGCTATTTTGGAGAGAAAACAATGAGATATTTATGGGTATGAGGTAAAGTGAGATTGGTATTGGAAGAGAGAGAGAGAGAGGGGCTTATAGACAGGAGAGGATAAGTGGAGTGGGGAATCGATACCCGCGTGGGCATTTACACACTGAATCATATTCTCGTGCTCTCGACATGGCGAATTGTCCTCCGATATCTGGCCCATTCCAGTAATGGTAGTGGCTCTCATAGTCAGCCAAAATATTCAGACATGATTCGGGCCATGATTACGAGATGATACAGTATTTTCCTTCAAAATAAGAGTGACGAATACTACTTTCGTCCCTAGTACTGGATCCATTCACTGTTGGATAAAGGATCGATAATTCTACAGCACTGGAACGAAAGTCAACTCACTTACCCTTAACCACGTTAGTGGAATACATCCAACAGCATCCCACTGGATAATCCCCCCGGGTTTCACTCGTTACTACACTGTCTGTTATACTGTCCGAACGACTCGAGGGGATTTGAAAAATTATTCAACTGTACTCTCGTAATAGCTGGCAATTCATCTGATACTCAATATCCAATTTGATACTTAATTCGTGAAATGAATTAAAGAAATTCATAAAATCCAGCATTTCTGAACAAAAAGTACAGATTCGAAACGAATCATGAATCCCAATAGAGAGAATTTGGTTGGAAAATTATTCAAATGAGACATGAGGTCACAGGGAAATGTTCCATCTCATTCACTTGTTTTTTCCAAGCACCTCACGCTCTACTGGAGAAATAAAAAATAGGGAACAATAAAAGAAACTGAGAGAATTGAATATTCCACGATCGTAATCCATCAAAATTTTGTAGCTCTCCATGAACGTTTATATATAACGTGCCTTCAATTCCCACTACTCCAGCCCTCTTTTACGAGTGCCATATAGTGAAATGGTACAGCATCACCGAAGTGGCAATACCCCTGTCAATTGTTTCGATCCTTTAAACTGTTGTGAATGGCTATTCTAGCGCCTCATATTCATGAAATCATTTATTGATGCATTGACATTCATCACGAGCAGCATATAGAGGTCAAATCTTCAATGACATGATGGGAGAGAGGGACTCTTGATGAAGGGGAACATTGACTCACTATTTCCAGTTTCAATTATCCTGGACCCATGCTGACATGAAGAAAGCAAGATACCCCTGATTGGACTGTGGAACGTGCCGATTTGGAAGAACATTCCGTAATCTTGATCTGAAGCTGATGAGTGGTCAAGGCATGATGGTGTAGCATCAGAAACTTAATGATGCTCATCTTGCTAGGGACTCCATTATTTCTGAAGCTGGTTTCACTCACCTTTCGCATCTCAGGTGGAGGTGCCAGAATAAAGTGAAAAGTGTGAGCCAAGTAATCGTGATGCTGAAAAAAAAAAAATAACAAACAATATTGTGGACATTTAAGCTAAAACCGCCGACGTGTACTGAATTACAAAGTTGAGTGCTGAAGCGAGTTGAACATTGGAATTCATCCACTCGTTTTCTCATTTCCCATTTCGAATTTACATGGATACAAAGTTTCGAGGATTCCAAGCCCCTTTTATTGTTCTCTCAGACTCTCACCACTTCCCTGGTACTTGCAAAGCTGAATTGACCAACCACTCCTACACGCATCCGATATGCAGCACAACAGAGATAATAATTCAAGGACCATCGGGTATTTGAATGATACAGGAGGATGTTTTGAGAAAGTTTTATGGGTTCCACTTGAACGCTCATATTGCCGATACCTTCACTATTCGAGTGAGCTAGATTCATGGCGAAAAAACCAATTGACCTGAAAAAAAAAAAAATTTCAATCAACCATGAGTATCCAAGAAGGAGTTTTCATACCCTCTGTATCCTTCCCTGGAGTCACCTCATGAGATAGTAGGTGATTAAGAACATCAATTAATACACTAAAGATTCATATCAAATTGTTACAGATTGGTCCAATAAATGCGAGTCAACTGGTGCAGGGACTCGAGTACAATATGGGAAGTAATTCAGCCTACATGGAAGAATCTCAATTACAGTGGGCTGAACTGACAGTTGATCTTCTCCCATTTCATTACTCCAATAACCAATTAACTCTTCACTGCATTGCTCAAATACCTGGCGTCTATAAAGCTGAGAGTGGGATACAGGTGCAGATTGGGCTGAGGGAGCCTGTACCCGCACAAAGTAAGTTATTCCTCTAATGACAATTCTCATGAATTTATACTCCAGATAATTGAATTCATCTCCATGAATTTCAATTGGCAATGTCTGATCAAACATGTGGCTTTTCTACTGCACGTCCGTTGGACGGCAATGCGCGCTCTTGAGAATTACGATGTCTCTAATCCCGTCGTAACGGGCACCGAGTCGAAGAGCTGTGCAGGGGGGAAGGGGGGGGTTGAAGGCTACATACCTAGCATCGCGTGTAACAGCTGCTTCTCTGGGTCGTGTGGAGCTGAGGGTATATCCCCAGGGGAGAAAATATCGGAGGTCATTTCTCACAAGTTGATTTATTGGTTGAGTTGTTTGAGTACACAGTCTCTTTTTCTTTTACTCACCTGATTAGAAAGGGTTTTGTAATACCGGGTATTGATTGACTCTATTGATTTTTTTGAAATGAATTTTTTGTTGCAGTTACTTCAAACTGCAGTAAGGCTGTCTATAGGACGTGTTTGCTGGTGGCACTCTCACTTCACTCACTCCATCACTTTTTGAGATATTCATGAAGTGTCTGAGATCTTGTGGGAATAGGGTTGAAACTAGTCAAGATACAAGAACAACGAGACACCCATATGTGGTGATAATTTGAAAAAGTGAATAATATTTTTTTCCTTCGTCAGATAGAACTGAAAAAAGTGAAAAAATTGTCAGGATAACTGTTGATTGTCTATTTATGTAATTTTTATATTTATTTTTTTTTTTTTTTATAGGCGTAAGGCAGTTTATTAGAAATTCATAGAAATAGTATCTAAATTTATCTGAGCTTAATCGATGAATGGAAAAGCTTATTTTCTTTATTATAAATTGTTAACAGAGAATGTCAAAATTATACAATGGAAATCCACCAAGTGTTTCAATTTTTCCTAGGGATTGAGATCACGGGAGTTGTCTGTTACCAATTTGTCACACTCTCAACTCCAATTATGGGACAGAGATCGAATGTTCAACAGTAAATCAAAGTTTGATGTTCAATAATAGTGAGATGATAACAGAATTGAATTAACCCCAAATGCCAATTACAATAATCAATGTTCAATGATTGAATGGATAAGTTTCTCCTCCACGATTAATTTCGGGTAGAGAGACCGAATTTTATAAATTTTCATGAATTAATTCCCAAATAAATTAATCAATTTGAATGAGACAATTGGAAAACATAGGACATTGAGTCTTCAACACACGTATGTTCAATTTCTCCAGTGAATCAGCATCTGTTTGGTAAATTTGTCAAAAGGAAAACAATATAGAAAACAGATACCAAACTCTTCCTTCGAATTGAAACCACTCAGTGACCGATTCACGTTCAACCTCTTCGAGTATTTTCACGTATTCACGTAGTTGCTAGAGATTCAAAGAGGCATGGAGACGTGTGAGGGGGGTACTGAGAGCCCTTTCTCATGGAGATTAAAATTTTTTTTCTGTTAAGAGAGGAGGCGAGAATGAAATGGTTTGTTATTGTCAATATTTGTTACTGTATAAGAAAAAAAAAACGAATTTATGAATGGAAAACAATTTTTATTCTTCAATTTTCCTCTTCACCAGTTGATATATTGTCATAATTAATACCCTTGAATTAACTCAAAACAAATACATCACAAATTACTGAGAACCACTGGAAGTATTCTTGCGGGTGGAGAAGAATGAGATTCAGGCGTTAACTCCCATTTCCACAGAGATCTCACTCGACCAGTCCTTTATACAGAGCCATCATCAATCTCCCAAACGATGACAAGTAATGCTGACTAATGCTCCCCCCATATGAATGCTACCCTTGTAATACAACATTCTCAACATTTGATTCAAAAGAAAATATGTATGTACATGCTGACAACGTATATATGATTCTTTTCCAACAAAATTCCACTTGATGAAAACATAATTTCGCCATCTCTCATCATAAAAAGTTATCACCACGAAGGTAATTTTCTCCAATTCTTCACTTCATACTCTTTCAATCTTCCTGTATTGGAAAAATTTTGTACACAGTAGCTGCAACCGAAATTACATTTCCAATATAGCAGACCTGATTAAAAACCTTGACCTCTTGTCCCCAGCTTGATTGAAAAACCTTTTGCTTTTATGACTCAGAGAGCTTATATATCTTGCCGGACATTGGACGATTTTATATCGTCTGTTACGTCAACTAGCACAGATGCGGACTAGCTAGCACCTGGTCAGCACCTAGCTAGTCGAAGTGGAATGAATTCAACTTTCATCAAAGTTTTTACCATTTCTACCCATTAACACATGTATACCCAACTCCAGCAGTAATTCATGCATGACCCGTGAATTGGTAATTATTCTGGAATGAGTAATAATTGCTCGATTGAATATGAATAGCCTGGTGATCATGGTTCATTCCCATAATGCAAAATGCCATCATAAAATATGTAATATTGATTCGGAACTCTGGTAATTGCTAGTTTTGTTAGAAATAATTAATTAGTTGAATATCAAAGTTAAATGTGTGCTGAAGCAGAAGAAAAAAATAGTTGATATAGGTAAGTCGAGGGGAAAATGAAGGGAATAGAGCAATGGCCTCTGCAGTAGACATCTTTTCATTTGGAGAATCGTTGTCTAGGAGCAAAGAACAACGTCATTAAAGTCTTTTGTACCAACCAAGTCGACCCTCATACTATCGTTTAGAAGCTGGGATCACAGTAGGTGGTGGAGAAGGTTAACGTCTGTATATATGTCCACGATACCAGCCAGAGGCATCCCTTTCCTGGTTCTTCTCTTCACCAAAGAACTATTGTACACGATATCTTGGATATCTCGTAACGCGTGGAAGTGACTTTTCCGCCTGTTAGTCTCATGGAAAGAAAAGACGATTGGGAGAAGCAAGTGCAGATCCCAAAGGACAAACAGACACTTGATATGATGAAGACAATTGTCACTATTTTCAATAGTCTGGAATCACGGTCTGAGATTATACACTCAACCAACTCACTTCGTCTCACTGATTCTATGAGAGATAAGACTCCATTCAATCTTGGAGAATGGAATTTTCACTGAGAATGAGTCTGGCATCTTTGGAATGTGCTAGGAGTTTATTCCTCGGAAGGATGGATGGGTATATCGAGGATGTTGTACAGGATCGATGATATGAACATCAGTTGCCTCATTCTCTTTCCTATTCGACGCCTCTCCAATCCGCCAAATTTCCCCTCCGTGGCTGCTCTCCCTCCAGGGACGTTCCCCCCACTCTCCTATCCATACCCACCAACTCGGACTCTTCCCTCTCTCCAATTGCGCAGTATAGCCGAGTGGGGGAGACCCTCTTAGCCGAAATTCGGAGAAGAACGTTCGAGGACACGTCCTGAGTCCGCCGAATAGAAGATACCTCACTGTATAAATTTCCTTCAATCTCTGTATTTTATTCCCTCTCTCGCTGCTTGGAAAATTATTACCATACGACTTGGAAGGGAGATAGATGAGTTAAAACATGAGTAAACTGCATAGCCAAGTGGAATATCCAGCTATTTCAGACATAAATTTCATGTAATTCAGTTTTACGTAGCTGGAGAAAATTCCAGAGGGACTGGATCTTCTTGCGTCACAGTTGATCAATTCACTCTTGTAATCATCACGAGAATAGTCGTTATATATATTTGGATAATCCATTTCAATGAGGATTTTTCGCTCAATTGAGGAGCTGTGTGATAAGATGTATATGGTTTTATAGGTCAAACGCCTGGAAGAACCACCAATTAACTCCTCCCTTAATGTCCTCCAATCTTCAGAGTGTCCTTACCTGTATAATTACCTCCATTTTCCTCACTTTTGATCGTGAGTATGAGCACCATACAGATGTGAATTCGTCCCGTTCACAGATCCATTCACCAAATTGCACCATTAAAAGGGTGATGTGATAGGGATATTATGTGCACCATCACGATTCATTTTATTGTGCAATTATTACCCATGGAGTCGTAAAGTGGGGAGGAAGGGCAATGAGTGTTATCTACTATCACAAATCTACTTGGTCTCAATTTACCTTTATTAAGACATTCCAGTTTATCAGAGTATCACTAATGTTTTTCTCCAGTGAAAGAGTGTAATATGTATAATGCTGACAATTGGTAACGAAACAAGTCAATGAAAATTAGATGAAGGGATAAGGAAATTCAAACAAAAGATCATGAGAGTATTTTATTTGTTGAACGTATAGTTTTAAAGAAGAAAACTGTGAACTGAAAAGTTTTAGACGCTGTTACTTTTTTTTTTCTTCTATAGACAAGTCTCTTCGAGTTTTCAGATATTTTTCAGCAGTACAATTCTCACATTTCCGATCTCTAGGTGAGAATGAGGAAGAGCAAAGGAGAGAGGTTGTCTTTTGCTTTTCAACTATTGCGATCATGTTGGATATTTGAAAACAACAAGTCTCCATCGTTCTCTCCTGGATAATTTTCATAGTCACTTCCGCTTCCGGTGAAATATATTGAATTGGATATTCCAAATGTTCCAATAGAGTTATGTCATCGTATCGCATAATATGTCATCGTATCTTTATTTATTTGTCATCGTTATCGCATTACCGATATCCGTAAACTCATATCAGTCACATTATTCTGGAGATTCTCATGGTACTGGAGCAAAAGTTGGCGCTTAAACTACTCCCACTTGCTAGCAATAGTAAATGTTTAAATTATAATTCATTCGCAAACTGGAAATAACTATACCGGGATTAAACCCGAATTATAAAAATAAATTAGCGAAAAAACTTAATTCCAGTGATGTACTCTTTTAACATCTCAATGGATACAAAAAGTCAAGTAGTTATTAAAAGTTGGTTATATAAACTTTTGACTTCAGAGTGGAGATAATTGAAGGGGGAGGAAGAAAAATATGATAAGAGAAGAGGAAAAGAAAAAAAATGAAGAGCTGTTGAAACTAGAGAGAATTTCACTCAATTGCGGGTAAAAAGTTTTTTCTACAATTGAGTTTAACAATGTAATTATTAACACTGTGAATCTATCTGATTATTTTACAGTCTGATGGAGAGGGTGAGAGTGCTAATTACCTCAAAACATTTGCCTCAACCACGTCATATCGACAAAATATTGCAAATACTGCAGTACTGGAAAATCAATTTTTTCAGTTCACGAGTGATTGTTAAATTTCGTCACGTATGCGATAGTAGCCGTATATTCTTGAAAATATACGGATAGAAACTAAATTGTACGAATAGTATGCTGAGCTGGTTTATTGGCTCGATGTTCCGTCGGCGAAGAGGAAAGGGGGGGGGGGGCTGAAACGGTCTCACAAACCAAATAGCTGGTGATAGCATTTAGCACGGATGAAAGACATGAAAAGACAACAACAATGGGTACACATCCTTTATATCCTACCTGGTAAAAACAAATAATAGAGTTATTCAGTGTTTGCGCTCCTCAGGCGCTTTAATTTTCACTCCCTTGTTGAATGAACAGCACAGAGTCTAACTAACGTAATAAACGTTCTACAGGGATATAAATTTTTGTTCCAAGTTATTCTCTTTCATGATGACATTGCACTTGACTGCTGAAAAAGGATGGAAAATAGAGTTATTAATTATGAAGAAGTCGTTCAATAATTTGCTACTTTGATTAATAATTTAATTTAAATAAATTTATTATCTGCTGAGTGAATGATTTCTACATTACCATTATCAGATGATTCCTCTTCATCATCCAGCGCTAATATCGACGGTTGTCAACAAACCGACCCTGTGATATCCTCATTCATTCATTGAGTGAATTTCACAACTGTTTTACCATTTTATACAACTCAGTAGACAAAACAGAATTGATCATATGGGGCGCTCTAGTCAACAAAAATATAAACACCACCAATACACCCTCAAAACCCACACAAAGACAAAAAAATATCAGTCAAAGTTTATTCACCGTAAGTGAAAGACTCTTTAATAAAATTTCGTCAGCAAATATTCAAGTGCCAATGACTCATTGATAACGAGGCTACATAATTCTAATATAAAAAAATGTATTCTAAAAATTATTACGACATTATATAATGTCAGAATCAACTTGTCAACAATCCAATATTGTGTCTGAAAATATTTTAACATTGTCAGCATATATTTGTCAACTACCTACGCGTAAGTTACATCTTCTTGATCATCAAAGTAACTTTCAACAACTCGACCCGATATTCAAGCCTATTATCCATTGGCAGACATAACCAAAATTGGATTGAATCCATCATTATATCAGAAAAATGTCTGTATCAAAGATAGGCATGCCAGGTATGCAGGAGATCCTAGAACTAGCCAAATTACTTCGAAAAAATGGAGATCAAGTGCTAAATGGATCTAGCAAACTCTCTCTATCCACAAAATTATTACACAATCTCAATGATGCCTTTTCTCTAATTGTCGACGATTCAAAAGACCTAGAGAGCTCCTTCCAGGTATGCAACAGCTCTGAAATTGATATCTTCAGAGATTTAAAATTCCTCCACGACTTTGTCCAAAAGACAATTTCCCTGAAAATCTCTCACACCCCCAGTGATCCAAAAATCTCCATCGATATAACGAAATTTCGACGTTTAAAATACCTAGAGCTTCAAAAAGTTTGCATTGACATTGTCAGTGGTATTCAGGGAGTGAGAGGACAATTGGAGAGTATTTTTTGCACTGGAGGGGGTGGAGTGGGCACTATTGGACGTCTTTTAACAGCTTGTGGAGGTGATGCTGGTGTTGGATTTGTCTGGGCTTCGTTAAAACGTCTGGCATTACCCTACAATGGACTTGGAAGACTCGATAAATCCCTGGAACTTGCTCCCTGGCTACAGACCCTCGATTTAAGCCACAATTTTATATCAACTGCTGGTGAAATTGACTGTTTACCAAGTCTAAAACATGTTAATTTTGGATATAATAAATTAGAGGCTGTACCAAGATTCAATCGAGCTACATATCGAACACTCCAGACACTAGTTCTCAAAAATAATTATATCGATAATTTAAATGGTCTTCAGGGACTTGACTGTTTAGCTGAAATTGATCTCTCTTATAATTGTCTAGCTGATCACTCTGTACTCTGGCCTTTGGAAACTATGACTGCTTTGTTATGGGTGACTTTTGAAGGTAATCCTATTGCTTATCATGTTTGTCATCGAACATTGACTATTAAACATTTAAATTCATCACTGGCTGAGAGTAAATTTGTTCTTGATCATTCTCCATTATCAAAGTCTGAAAAACTTTTGTTGTCTGAGAATAAATTATTCACAATGAGATCAGTCTCTTCACCTTGTAAAGATGATCTGTCGAGTTCGTTTAGTTATTCCATTAATTCAGAGTCTAATGCCTCGTTACAAATGGGACAGAGTGAGTTAATTACTTCACAGATGACGGATTCAATTAATAGTATGGATAAATCATTTGTGAGGGGAAAAAGGAAGCATAATGTGAGGGAAGCTGTCATTGCTGATGATGAGATTAAGAGCGATGATATAGTGAGCTCTAGTGTTTTATCTAGCTCATATTTGGAGACATCGATGGAGCATTTGGAGACAAAGAAAAAGATTTTAGCGTTGAGGGAAAAATTTGGTGGGGACAGGTGGTTGAGCAGTGATGCTGCAAATTATGTACAGGATATTATGGGAATTGAGAGGACAGAAGTACCAATTATGACATCGGTATCTTCGATTGATAATCATATTTCAAGTCAATCAGAAAATTTATCGAATATATCACAATCTGGGGAATTAAATGCTCTAGGAGATGATTGTAAAATAATTCCTGATGCTGGAGATGATGAAGAAACTTTGAAAAATTCTGTTGATGAAAATGGTGAAGAATTTAGGGAAAAAAAGGATGAGAAAGTATTGGAAATGTCGTATGATCCTGAGGAAGAGACGGGACAATTGTTTTTAGTTCAAAAAAAAAGGGAATATGATGAGTTAGAAGAATTGTTTCTTGTTATAACTCAAGAGGATATCAAAGAAAGAGATTCCATCACTGGAAGAATAAAGTATCGTTGGTCCACTGATACTGTATTGTCCTGTGTAATGGGTCGTGGAGAATCTCCCACCATTGATTTTATTTTTGATACAACGAGAAGAGATCGACAGAATAGAACTTATTATGTCGAGGCTGAGGACGCTGGGAAAATTGTTGAGACTGTTTGTAAATTGATCAAGGCGAGACCAATTTTGTTGAAGGTCTACAAGTGTATGAAGTGTTCAACTCATTTTTCACAGGATCCTGATTATTTTTTGAGTGTTTCGACGGTTCCTATTTCGTGTGAGTGAAATTTTTAGTAAATATTTTTTTCAAAAGTATCTGCCAAACGAAGAGGTTTAGAGACAAATGTCAATAGACCTTTTTCGTAGAAAATTTTATGCCCTACAAAAAAAGTCTCTTGATATTTCACTCTAAACTCAATAGTTTCAGAGATATTTTTAAAATAATCTTTCTAAAATTTTACATTCATGATTTATTGTATCAGGTATGAAGTCACCAATGTGTCCATCATGTAAAAGCACTCTTGTCATTCAAACCGATGAGTTATTGAGATCTGATGGAGATAATGACCTCAAAACAGATGAAAGTCAATCAACTAATCTTAAACACTCTGCCTCACACTCAAGTATTGGTAATTATTCAATAAAAATAATTCATTGCATGATACATTAGAAACTGTTTTTTTTTCCAATAACTAAACATTAAACTGTTAAATATTTAATTTATTATTTATCAATAATTTGATTGACCGATTGATTTTTGATATTAATTGAATTAATGGCATCTTGTTGGAATAATTGGGAATTATATAACATACTAATCCCCCGGTGCAGGTGAAACAGAGGGTGGAGCTATGTTCATTACCACTTCTATGGTGTACTCCGACTCTCAAGCCAAAGTCTGCTGTAAGCTTTCTGTCACAAGTAATTTCACTGTTACAGCACTGTTCATACTCTTAATCTTCATTCACAATTTTTTATATAGAAAAAAAAAATAGAAGAAACAATGAACAAACTTCAGTTTTAGTTCTTTTATTGACATCAGTTATATTAATACTATGCCATCTACATGCTCACAACGATACAATCAACACCTAGATCTCAGTGAGAGTTGTATAATTTTTAGGATGTATAATTTTTATTATTTCATCCATTCTAGGTTCAGCTACGAGCCTAGAGGAGTCTAGGGAGTCCACACCTTCTGCAAGTACGGTAACAAAGAAATACGAGAGTGACATCGAGATTCTGAGTAATCCAAGTCAGAGTAGCATAGAAGTATTGGATGATGGTTCCAAGTGAGTAAGAAAAATGAATAAAAAAAATGGACCATAGACGATATCTTGGAAAGAAAGAGGATTAGAGAAATTCATTAAGAGATCTTTTTTGTAGGAAATTTTATAAACTACAAAAAAGACATTTTGTGATTTTTCTCTAAACCTACTAGTTATCGAGATATCTGCAAAATAGTCTACATGAAATTCTTGGAAAAATAAAAGATCAACTGAGAAATTTTAGTTTGTGTATTTCAAAACTCAGGACAACGTCTACACCGAGCAGAAAAAGATCCTCAGAGGAGCGAAGAATAGCTGTTGCCCCTAACTTATTAACAATTCCAGACATCACTCCTGTTATGGCGGGTTTAACCGAAAGTAGTTCATCAGGTTCGATTGAAATAATATTTTTTATCTTTTTTCATAAAAATTAATGACTCATAAAACCTCTTCGATAATTATCTCAGGTTCATTGACTGACAGCATCTGCACTGCATACGAAAACAGAAATCTACAGGTCTCTATAGTCTCTGGAAATTCTCAAAATAGAAGTATATCTGAGAGTGAAAGTACTTTAGTTGGAAGTGATACAGATAATAGTAATACTTCTGTGTCAAATTTGACGTCAATGCTTGGAGGTCTCCTTCAAAGCATGAAGATAGGCACAAACAGGGGCTCCCCAATGAAATCAGAGGATGGCCCTGACTTTACATCCAGTGACATTCAATACTCATACACAGATTTCAAGAGTCTAGATCACAGAATCAAACTCCACCTGATATTAAATGTTTTCGAGCAAGAGAACGAGGAGCTTGTTCTTCTCCTCAGATCTGACATTCTAATTCGTAATCAGGCACGGCCATTTCCAGGCTGTCTCATCCTCTCAACCTCCAAGATCTATATCCTGAGAATAACAGGACCAGAGGGAGAGGATCCTCAGCGTTGGCTGCAAAAGGAAATAAGTTGGACAATGGACAGATTGAGGACATTTGCCCCTTTACCATTTAAACAAGGGCTCTTTGTTGAATTACAACAGCCGAATAAAATTGGTGAGGAGCCCTCTACCCTGACACTACTGTGTATTCTACAAGATTTTCAGAGAACTTCTAATCTTCTCTTGTATTTGACTGAATTGTCACTTCCACCGAGTTGTGAACTTGAATTTCTTGTCCCTGAGCATTGCACTGGATCAATTCACAATTTAATGGCTTCTTCCAAGTATAAAAGAACTGGTGATGCTGTTAGAATTCTCGCTCTCTTCTCATCAGCTGCTCTACAACTTGAAAATCAGGAGGTGAAACCCATTAAAATTGGTGGATTAATTGTTACAACATCTTCGTTAATTTTGACAGACGATAGTGTTCATTGGCTACTTCCAGATTCAATGGAAACACCGGTTAAATTGACTGAGCAAGCTATCAGCAATCTCATCGAAGTGGTACGGTCAATAATTGTAGAGTAGAATTTTGTAAAATAAATTATTACAATCCCTTATTTTTCCAGATATTCAATGAAAACAATTTAGGCCTGAGTTTTCTTGACGAAGTGGCAGGTTTCGAGGAGCTATGGACAGTCAAATTTGTATCCCCAGGTGCAGCTGAAGCTGTCATAAACGCAATTAAACATCCCTGGGAGGAACTCTTCTCAGTTCCCCTACAAATAACAACAGCAACAATGGAAAAAAATATTGACCAAAAAACCTAGTAAATTACCCCCAAATTATCTATCGCGTAATTTATTCAGAATAATATATTGTTTTTATCGAATAATTTAATTATCGTGACAATTATTTTTTACAGCAGACATTTAATTTTTTTTTTTTATTTTTACTGAGATTTATTTGAAATTCATTGATTATTAATTACGATTATGCGTGAGGAGATTATCCGCTGTTGAAGCGACTCATTTGCATCTGTGATAATTGAAATAATTACTAATAATAATGAATTGTATATAAAAGATTATAAATACAAGTGTTTGCAATATTATGATGAATATGACAATTATTTAAGTTCACTCACTCAACATGGGAGGGCTCCGTTCAAATCTACCGCCGCTCCCCCCTTCCATCATCATCAAGTGATGTTTACGTTTTCATTCCCAACCAAACATAAGCCTAAAAATCATGTGTTAAAAGTGGTAAAAAATATGTAAAAATTGGTCACAATGTGAATAATAGTGTAAATTAATTAATCTGAATATATTATTATGAGTGAATCAGATGATACAGATATTCTTCTGCTGATACCCCCTGATCTGTTCACCGTGGCATCATCAGGCTCAGAAGAGAGTTTGACCAACGCTTGTTACTCCACTGGGAGTCAAGTGGTCTCAGGTCTTCTTGAACAAGTGGAATTATTGGAGAATCGTGTTAAGGGTATTGATACGAATGTAAGTGTTTTAAAAACATCTTCAATGCCTCACAAATTGGATTTATTAACTCCAGAGACTCTTGACTCGTCTAAACACTTGAAAAGTCCCTCTTCGACCCTGAAAAAATGTCAATCAAAGCCTCAAAACTACTTGTCTCCCTTACGATATGTTTCAAGTACTGTTTCAAATAATGAACCCACTGAAAGACAACAGTACTACCATCGTACCACCACCACTGACCCATTCTCACCGATAAACATAAAATCCAATAATTCTTACGATGCAAACTCTCTCCTACCAGCATTAGACTTTAAATATGACCCAAAAGACTCAAATTCCACAAAACAAAATACAGAAAGAGTTGATATGCTAAGTACAACTGATTTCTCACAATTACTGAACAATAGTTCCTCTGGTAATTCAATTTTTGATAGAACGAGTGATCGAAAATCCCCAAAAAAGGATGAAAAATGTTTTTCAAAAACAATTCGTGATATTTCAAAAATTCACGAAAATTATTCTAAATTCTCGACAACATCAAGTGATCTTAATACAGTAAATTCCAGAAATTACAATTTTCCAATAAATACAGAGTACAATAGATCTCTTACCACTGAGAGAAAAGCAGATGATGATTTTAAATCTCAAAAATTATTGTCTCTCACTGATTTTTGGGATCCAGATACTTCAAAAAGTGAAGTTGAAAAATTACGTATTAAAATTGAGGAGGAAAAATTCAGAAGAGAGCACTGCGAAAAGACAATTCAAGAGTTGCAGAAGAGACTTTTGGAACAGCAGGAGAAAGTTGCTGTTGCTATTGGAGTTGATAAAGAGAAGAATACAATAATAAATCAGTATCAATTGATAACTGATAAATTGAAAAAACAGTTTAAAATATTACAATCGAGTCACAAAAAACTTGAGGAGACTTGTGCCCAATCTAGAGCTCATCATCATGTAGAGGTAGAAGAGGTAAAAAGGGAGATGAAGCAATTACAAGAGCAACTGTCAGCATCAAGATCATTATCTCAAGAGTTGCAGGATAAATTTGATGCAGGAGTGGATGAGAAACTTCAATTACTTGCAACTCACGCTAATGAATTAGAGAGTTATAAATCGTTTGTTCGTAAGGCTGAGGATAGGTATGAAATATTGAAGGATGATTATGATAAATTAATGGAGAAGAATAAAGTGTTGGATGAGTCTTCTACTGTTGCACAGCAGGATCTCTATCGTGAGAGATTGAAAGCTGGTGAAATAAGGAGTGAAATGGCATTGATTCATAAAGCATTGGACACTTGTGAAGCTGAATTAACAGTTTTACGTCAAGAGAAAGAGAATTTGCAGTTGAAACTCAAAGAAGAGGAGAAGAGATGTTCAATATTGGAGGAAAAGAAAAATAATCTTTTGGAAGATTTGAATTCAGCGAGAAAAAGTGAAGATATGAGAAAAGAGGAGATTAAGAGACTCATTGATCAGCAGGATCAGATGAGAGTTGAGTTGAGAGAAATTTATCAGAAACAAGTGGATGATGTTGTTAAAGTTAAGCTGAAAGAGTTTCAAGCACATTTGGACAATGCTGAGGCTTCATTCAAGACGGAAATTGAAATGAAACAGAGAGCAATTGCTGAATGTGCTGCTGGAAAGATAAAATGTATTATTGATAAACATCAGCTTGAAATTAATCTGCTGGAGGAGAAGCACAGAGAGGAGAAGAGGCTCTATGAACTCAGGCTGTCTCAGAATATAAAGAAAGCAAACTTTTTAGAGGCAAAGTTGAATGCTCAGCAGGAATCAAAGTCTAGGATTGCTGAGCAGTTGCATTCATTGATGGAAAAGCAGTGGAAACAGACTGTACAAATTATTACCTCTGGCAATGATACTAGTTGTGGTCATTCAGAGACTGAGAGGGAAATTCCAAGTTTAATGAGGAGCAAGGATTTTGGGGGAGAAGGCTGTATGGAGCCTGTCAAGTTGGGAGTTTCTGGGAATAAAAAATTTTTTTATTCACATCAAGAGCATGATGAGAGTCTCATTGCTTTTACGAATAATGATGAGTCAAAGGAGGAAATTAGAGAGCCAAAGGATGATTTGAAAAAGTATATTAAAATGGTAAAAGTGAATAATCGTGGCTGGAAAATTGATTAAATTTCTTCCCCTCGTGCTAATTTCCATGTTTATTTATAGATTCTCCAGATGCAAGAGTCAAAAAATTATTCAGGGACAAATGGCGAGAATGAGTCATCAGTTTCATCGTCTGAATGCCGACAAGTACCACGAAAATACTACACCAAAGCGGATGCTGCCTCTACCAGCGAGAAAACAGTAACTTGGCAGCCGACTGAACCATCGACGATTTATAATACAGTATCAATGACACAAGTGAATAATAAATCGTCTAAACCACCATGGAAGTGATTCATTATTGTACAAATTCTTTTCTACAAATAAATTAATTTGTAACAATTCTTTTGGCTTTTACGATTACTATTGGTGGGAGAACGGATGTGGGAAATGATAATGAGTGTTTTTTTTTCTCTATTGAGAGATAAAAATTCATCAGACGCTGAGAGAATCTACAGTTGAGAGTATTCAATAGTTTGGGAGGAATAATAATTCATTATGACTGTTTCAAGCCAATTTTTTAGGGTTTTTGGAGGCTTATTAGTAGTTTTATTTCTTCTGAGAATTAATTATGTCAATGGAGTTTTGTGGAAATCGAGGGAAGACAAAAACAAGTGTCCAAAAGTCAAAGGATTAGCACATTTTGATATTTCAGAGGTGAGTACGATAAATAATAATTTATAAAAATTCATTTTTTTGAGGGAAAAAAAAAAATTTTTTTTAAATTTATTTTCTTAGTTCGTGGGATCATGGAAGGTAATACAATATTACGCAAGCTCAGAAGAAGCTCTAGTGTACAAATGCATGAGATCAGAATTATTTCTCTCTGAAGAAAAGGAAGAAATAACAATGAATTTTACGTACAGCTTTGTGGATGATCCAATTAATGAAAAAGTATTTGGTAATATAACATGGAAAATTCCACAGTATCACGAGTCACCAGCTCACTGGGTACATGCTGAATTTCCCTGTGAGAATATTTAATTTAATAATTTTTAATAAAAAAAAATGGAATTTAAAGGGTTTTTGATAGACTAGAATCGTGTAAATTGATTCATTTTAAATATTTCAGACGAAGAAATTTATAATACTTATGTACTTGCAACTGATTATAAATCTTGGGCATTATTAATGCATTGTGCAGAGAAAAATAAAAGCCCTAGGTATTTATCGAGCTTCATCATGAGTCGTAAGAGACATCTTGGGCACAATGTTATTTCTTATCTTCGAGAAAAGCTTCCAAGGTGAGAATTATTAATTTATTTTATTGATACTAAAATGAAACAAAATCAAAATTTATTGATTTTTTTGATTTAATAAAATTATAGATACGATATTGATCTCGAATACATGTTTCCAATGGAGCAGAAGAACTGTAATCATACTTCAGAGCGGGCACATTGGCACATTGGAGTTTTGCCAATGGTTGAGGCAGCAAGAAATCGATACGAGGCCAATGGAAATTCAAATTACCAAGATAATTAACTATTTTTAGTAATTAATAAAATCATCAATACGAGATATTTAATCTGTCATATTTCTGGGCTAGTTTTATTAATTCAATTAACAACGTATTATAATAATCTTCATTCTGCTCATTTATAATTACATAATTATAATGAACTGTTTATTGTTTTTTTTTTTTAAATTTTCTTTAGACCCGTCATCTTTCAACGTTTTCATTTTTAAGCATTTTTTTTTTCCTCTCTTTTCAATAATCGTGATGATAATTACGTATTCATCTCAACCATCTTTGTCGCTTTTTAATAAATTTTCTTTCTTTTTTTGGATCGAAAAATTTTGCTTTCTTTTTACCCCTTCAACCCTCAGTCATTTTCTAATAAATCACCAGACAATGGCCGCTACAACTTAATAATAAAATGTTACAAAACCATTTTATTCCTCCCTTTTTTTTTGTAATTATTTTTTCTTCCTTTTTCACTTAAAATCGTTCAATTAAACTCTCATTTTCATTCACACGACACAATCGTATTTTTTTTTTTGACATAAAGTTGGTAATCCCCCCTTTATTTCTCACCCCTCATATCTTCGATATTTTTTTATCAATTAATTTGATAAATGATTAGTGACGACTCTTCTTATGTCACATGTGAGGGGCTTTCACACAATTTCATTTTATTAATATGAGGTTGATACTATTTGATTTCACATTGTTTCTCTCTCTACCACAGATTCCCTTCAAATTACATTGTTTTTCCTTTTTTTAATTTATTATAAAAAATTTGCTTTGATCATCCAAGAGTTTCATAAATTAATTGAAAATCTAGTTGCAGTGCTAAGTTAAAAGTGCGACTTTGTTGAAAGATGTCATTCATTTTTGTTTTAATCATTTTAATTCATTTATTTAGTTAATTTTGTTTATTTTTCTTGCATGATTTCAAAAAAAATTGTCAATTTACCATCTCGAGAGCATGTAATTTTTAAATTTAATATACATGCATAATATTTTTTTTTTCTCTACAATTGATCCTTCTCCAATAATTAATTTTGGTTTTCTTCGTTTCTTTTAATACTCCATTTTTCTTATTCTTAGATTGCTAATTAATATTATTATGAAAATGATAAATTTCACAATTTATTAAAATAAAAAATGAAATGATAATTACAACAGCAGATTTGAACGTTTTTTTTTTTCTTGCTTCTTCATACATTTTGAAAATTTACAGTGCTTTCGTAAAATGATTGAGTATTATGCACACAATACTAATGTTTTTTTTTTTTTTCAAATTTCTTCGAGCTTTATTTGTTATTCATTTTTCTTAAAAAGTAATTAATTAATTTGACTGATGATTATATATCTACTTTGAAATATAATTATTGCAATTAATCAGTTCGCTACCAGACGAAGTTTTTTTTTTCATATTTTTTTTCCATCTTCTTTTCTCTCTAATTTTGTTAGTAACATGAGTTTGTGTATAGGTTTTAATTATAATCAATCAAGAGATTATTTTTCTTTTATATACTCTCGCCCAAAAAATTCATATAATTTTCTTCTTTTGATTTCCATTGAAAGTAAGAAAAAAGAGCCGACAATTTTTCTTCAATTAATCGACATAATTTTTCCCCTTTTACCCAAAAAATTTACGTGAAATTACTCATGTATCATGGAAAAAAAAAATCATCTCGAGGCAGCATTTGATATCGGAAGTACAACGATAATTAATTAAAATTAACATCGGCTCGAAATTATTATTGAAAATATGAATAATTCGATTTGAAATTAATTTGCTGATTAAATTGTGTACAATGTGAATTCGTGTTGTCATTTTTTTTTTTTTTCGATTCATAATTTATCATCTGTGACAATTCTTGAGAGTTATTAATTAATCAATACTTAACAATCATGAACACCCGGCCACGATTGCATTAAAACTGTGATCAACTGAAATTAAAAAGAAAAAAAATAACAATTCTTTCCACTTCACTCGATCACAGAAAATTTATACAATTCAGACCATTTCAATGTTTCAATTTACTCACGACCCCAACAATTGGTCCAAATTCCAATATACCATGGGCATTAAAAAAAAAATGTTCCAAAACCACGAAATAATCTAAATTGTTCACTCTTCAATTCACTTTACTACTCCCATGACCCTCAATTTTCTCTACAATTCCATGAAAAAAAAAAAAAAAAAATCCACTAGATTTAATTTAATTAATAATCATTATTTTTTGGTTTAACCTCCCGTCTTAATCTACGATGAGCCATTGTAGTCTGTTGTATTAATCGATGGAGACCGCTGTCAGTAGACCCACCTGACAGGTGTCCACTGCGGTGTTTTTTGTATTCTGTCAATGGCCGCCTCTAATTGTCCAATAGTCTCCTCAATATCATCATTAACGATAGTAAAATCGAAAAAATGCCCATACGATTGCTTAAGAAGGTCCGACTCCCTTCCAAGTCTCTCTAGGCTTCCATCATACTGCAATTATTACGTTGAGTTTAATTAAAATCGTTAATCAACGAATGATTAATACTCGAGTGATTGTGATAACCTACATCGTTCATATTTTGAACCACTGGAGCGGCAATAAATACAACATAGGGTGCAAATTCAGCTGTTCGTAAAATTTTTAATGCCTGAGGCTCAACATCCAAAATAGCCATTTTTCCTTCCTCATGAATTTTCCTAATTGTCTCTAATTTTGTTCCATACATGGCTTCCTCATGAGTACCTACAATATTTCAAAATCAATAATCAATTCAATCGAATAATTGCCCATCAACTTATGAAACACAACTTACCGTACTCCAGATACTCATTGGCACTGATGTCCGCCATCATTTCGTCATGAGAGACGAAATAATAATTGCGACCATTTTCTTCGTCATTTCGTGGAGGCCTCGTTGTATCTGAATTAAATTATTAATCAATTGTAAAAAGAGTATTTTATATTTGATCATACGAATTTATGATAATACTAACGTGGAATAGGATAGGCATATTTATCAGGATGCTTGGAGATAATGGCATTTTTAATATGCCGACGGCCAACACCGTGAGCCCCAAGGAGAACAAGAGTTTTGCGTTGGAAGGCTTCGTCTAAAAAGCAATTTTCGGTGAACCAGTGACTTTACATAAAAGAAACATTGTGATAATGAAATATAAATACTCACGAGGTACTTTAACAACCTCCTCGTAAGTGACCAGATCCAGCTGATCAAAAACAGCGTTGTGCTTTGCAAGGTACTTATCCTTATACTGTTTTTTCTTTCGGCCAAAAATTGAGCAATTGACTGAAGTACCAACAGATTAAAAAAAAATAATAATAATAGAAATCTATTACTGGCATTCCAATTGACGAGAGAATACTAATAGGCTTAGGTATAATTGGATTCATTAATAAATACAGTGCACTTGAAAAATTATTATCATTCATAATATCAGCATAAATGCATCGAAGCATTAATAATATTGGCTCGCTCGATCTTTGATAAATTGGTGAATAAATGAGGGGGGAAAAAAAACAATACATTGTGAATGATAGAAAAAAACAAAGAGAATTTATGAATAAGTGGTGAAATGTGTGATAAAATGGAAGTGAAGTTCCAGCAGGTCACAATAAATAATAAATATTCGATGCATGAGGATCGTGCCATTTTTTTTTTTTTACCTAAGGGAGAAGGAAATGTAGGTTGAACGTTCCGTATGCATTTTTTTCGAAAAGAATTATTCATATTTTTTCTAATTGTGAGTTAAAGTGAAAAATATTAGTAATAAATACTCGGTTCTCTTTTTTTTTTTTTTTTTCAATTTGCAAGTTATTAATACTGTGGATTCTACTCCCGTTCGTTAGCTCAAAAATATTCTATGCCTGTGATATGTTTTTTTTTTTTCTACAATTTTTTGTTTCATCTTTTCTTTAGCTGCAGGCAGAATTACTTTTCCGTACCTGTCGAGCTGTCACAGCCCTCGGTGTGAGGAGAACAGCCGCCCTCTCCTTCCGCATCTAAGCTCGCATAACATACAATAATATAATAATTACTAAACTAATTTTTTTTTTGAAAATTAAAACTCTAATTTAAAGACCTGAAAATACCGGTATTGAATTATTGACATTACAAAAAATGCTAATGATGAATTTAGAAACGACTCAATGACGCATTTTGTTAGTATAATAAATATAACGGGAGCATCCATGCGATGAATTGATATGTAATCCGTGTATGATGAAAAAAAAAAAAAAAAAAAAAAAAGAAATACAAATTCTCGTATTAAAGAGAAGCAGTCTGAGCACTGAGTGCGATCTGCTGGAACAATTTTACACAGAGTATTTTTTCACAAAATTATTATTATTCAAATGAATTTGAGACCTATAGAGAAATGGGAGAAATTTGGAGACAATTTTGCAGCAAAATATGATGAGAATTTCATCATTAAAATTTGCTGCATAATATATGATTAAAGTTAATGTTAATCCTACCTTGTTCCTGCTTATTCTTCTTCATAGCCATACAGGCAGCTCTCCATTCTTGCAATTCCGAGGATGGTATGAGACCAGCAGAGCCAGCAGCATTGTCCTTTCTCGCCTGCCACCAATGATGATCATCCTTGCTTATTATTTGCAGTATATCTCCAGTTTTAAATGCAATACCAGCTTGGGCACAAGGTATGTGCTCATCCTCGAGAGGATCGTAATCGAACTGCGCTCTCACGAATATCTGTGACAGACATTCGTTGGATATCAGTAAACAATACTTAATTATTTTCAAATTTTTGGGGAATTTTTGTAAAATTCAATCATTTATTCATTTTAAGCATTTTAATTTGACTTTGAAATTCCTCAAGATGTATTTGATCATTCTCTTTTAGAAATGTGCAATATAAGCTGAAGCAGTTCAATCATTGATCGATATATTGTTGAAGTATGATATTCTTCTAATAGGGAGACTCATACCTTACTCAATTGTTGACCCTGTGTATTTTTAATAATTGAATTTTTTTCATAATATTCATCGATTTAATATATAAAAACAGGATTTGACCTAGTTTTAATTTTCTACGTGCTGAATGTCAATATTAACGTGATTGTGTCGTGTCAATGAGGGGTAACATCGAGATAAACGGTAAATTTTTTTTAAAATAATAAAAAAACAAAAAATTCACAATCTTGAAAATTACTGGGAAAAGTGCGCAAATGGGGAAAAATGCCTCAGGTCTACGTGAATAAACGTATTTAATTAGTCCTCTACAACTCAATTCTCATAATCTCGTATACTTTTTTCTCTCGTGACTAGGCCACATGCCAGGTTTTCATTATATTTCTCTCATTGCGTGTATATACATTAGGAAAATTAAATTTTTTTAAATCTATTAAGAAATTAAAAGTGTCGTTGGTAGAAAAATCTTGTATACGGTATTATCTAACGGACCAATTGATAAATAAATACTTTAACAATCAGAATGATTGTGACGATTAATTTTGGGTAAAATATGCAGGTACAGGTATATAACGCATTAGCTCTCTAACTACAGCAGTCAAATCACACCAGATCAAGTGGCGGTACTTACTAATACTGGCAGAGGCCTAATCCTGAACAACTAGATTGTTGGAAAACAGAAAGAAAAAGTATATGGTCATTATTTTCGTTGATGAATTTATTTTTTTATTTATTTATTTTTTTTTTTTTGAAAATTACTTGAGGAATTTTAAACTCATTTTCATCTAAATAAATACTAATTCTGGAACTATTTGATGGGTTTACTATTACTATTACTCATACACGCGCCTAATTTGATAATTGGTAGTCACTAAGGGAGCATTACGTACATGTGGATGTGTTAATTATTATTACGTGAAGGGGTCTAAGTTACACAATAAAATAATTTTTGAGTTGAAAAAAAAAAAAAAGGTATCGACAACTCGTCTGGTGGACTGACTGCTGCCACTGCTCACTTGCTGTTGATGATTATATTTATCATTCTCTACCTCATATACAGTATTTTTTATGTAAATTTAATCCCTGCATTGTTGCTAATTAATGTGCAAATAATGAGGAGGATATTGGATTTTGTATTGATGAATAATCGATGAAATATTTTGTTCTTCTGGAGAATAAATTTTCTGTTCAACGCAATTTCATCCGAAATACTAATTATTAAAAAAAAGAAAAAAGTATGGATGATGGATGGAGAATAATAAAAACAGGAAAAATATCTGGGGAAAAAAAATTCCAGCAAATCTCAGTTTGATGCAAACAAAAAATTCTCCATTATTTCAATCCACAAACAAATTATCCTCTGTATTCAGAATTATTCAAACCGCGTATTGTGTTAATTTTTTATCTCACGAGTTTTCGAAAAATTGAAATGAAACAACAATCGATGACTAGAAAAATACTGACAGGACATTTATGGTGGGTTTGGATGTGGATTTTTGGGGCTTACTTGTACCTCGCAGGGGGGCGGTGCAATCCTGTATGATGGTAGTATTTTGAACGTCACTGATCCCCTCGCCTCGCGCTGTAAATATGCAAAAAAAAAAAAAAATCCAAATATTTAACCACTTGAGATTACTCGGATAACCTTAAATTATTGAAGAGTATGATAATTAATTCAAAGATGGATATTAATTCACTTGGGAATACCTATTGACACCGAAACTTGGTATTACCAGCATTCCCGTGTGATTTCCAGCTGGATGCCCGTGGTGTACCCTCCCTCCACCATAGATACCCCAAATTCCCATACTCCCCTTTTTCAATAAACCATCATCACCTCAGGTTATCCAGATAGGAATTCACCTGGGAATTTTCGTAATGCAGGTGATAATCCATTCTCCCCCACTCACTCCCCACATTACCCACATGAATTTTTGTAATTCAATTAACTTAATTTGTGACAATGTTCAAACAACGTCAAGGATAAAGACAAATATTTAATTATAATACTCACAAGCATTTTTTGGAGAGCATTCACCGATTGATTGGCAACTGGAATTCCATTAATTTCTTTGATCTCATCGAGCACATGAAGGGTAGCTTGTCTGTGAATCATTCCACCGTGCATTATTCGTGCCACCACGCATTTACCATCCTCATTCATTTTCAATGTAATCCCCTGGGCAATGACAAAACGACAGAATATTTGTGAATTTAATAGTCTAATTAATAATAGAGTTGAGTGAAAAAATAAAATCTCTCACCATAGGTTCATCAGTATTTTTTTGAAATTGCACTAGTCTAACTCTCGTAACATTCTCCACATCCATATCCCCATTCTGTCCCTCAACATCATCACTCCCATTGAGATAGGGTAGTAATGGTGGTGGTGTAACTCTTGATGCACCCTCACCATAAACTTCATGGCCCGCAACATCGTGTGCCTGTAGAAGTGTCTAGAGTGTTCCCCAAAGGATCAACAAGAGGGAAGGAAGCAAGAGGAAGAAGAAAAAAAAAAAACCACTCGCATTAATTAAAAAATTCATCAACTAATTTCAGAGTCAAGGGTAAATTGATTACGAGTTTTATGAATTGAGGTATCAAGGGTGGAAAAAAGTTTGTTGCATTCAAAGTCCTTCTGTATGTAAACTGCTACTCAAGTAGCTTCAAGATTTGTGAAACAATGACAATATAACACAACAAGGCAACACGCCAAAAGATCTTTCCCCCCCTCCCCCTCCATTAGAGTGTTACCGCAACGATGCGACTGCGCTCTAACAATCAACCGTACGCAATATACTCTTCCCTATCTGGGACGAACTTGTAAGCCGAACAGTTTTTCGCCAACTATATATACATATATGTTTTAGGCCAACGGTTTGCTCCAGTGATCAATCAATAACTAGCCAATATTTTCGTTGATATTATTTTTTTTTTTTATATTCGAGTGGAGGTATTAGGGATAAAATATTCAACGACAATGGACCAAGTAAATTCATGTTTTCTTCACAGTTTTAGAATAGAAGAAGAATAATAAATGGGGGGGGGGGGGGGGATACAAGTGCTCGAGATCTACTAGTGGGCATCATTGACGGTGATCACAATGAATGATTATCCTATGATAAACTTGATCCCTAAACCTAGTGATAAAATATACCTATTTTCACATCTAAAAGCACTTCTATGGCTCATCTAATAAATCCTATAACTATGGATTGAGGTTTATTTGGTCATCTAGGGTATACATTGGATGTTTACCTGATGTCCATGACAATCTGGTAAGCCATTTGGAAACTTGAAACGAAATGGACTGTGTACTGGACAATTTATTCTCAAATGATTATCAACATTGAATTGCAATGTTTGATGATTATGTGATCCGAATATAACAGTGTCCATTGGTAATGATCTGGCTGGTTGATGCTCAAGTGATCTGCATGACCAATTTATTGGACGATGATCCAGTGGTCTACCAGGTGTATTAGCAATTGTTCTTGAATGATGTACATCATGTCCACAATAATCTAATAATTTTGGTACATGATCAACTGAACGACATCCATGATCATGTGAAAAATGATGATCCTTTGGTCTTCCATTGTGATCAACTAAACGACATGGATGATCAATAGCACGTTGATAATAATCATTACCTCGATAATATGCTGTATCAATTGATCTTTGTTGTTCATTACATATATTAGAATCAATCTGATGATGATCATGTCTCATTGATGATTCTGGACTGGTCATACTACTCATATGTTCATGTACAACAGACTGTCTACCAGAATCCATTGATCTCATTGATTCCATTGATCTCATTGTATCCATTGATCTCATAACATGATCAATAGGCCGTGTTGGTAATGGATCTGATGAGTTACATCCTCTTGTCCAGCATTTACCAATATTATTATCACAAACACTACCACTAACACTTGCTGAATAGTTGGGGTGATTTTGTGGTACCCAACCACCTCCATGGAAATCCATCAGACCTCAAAGATTTTTTTTTTTATCTTTTTCCAAGTCTTGGGGTTTTTGTTTTTACTTTAAAACTATTCTCTATATTTTCTCTCCACTCTTTTCTTTTTTTGTTTTTTTTTTTTTTCTATTCCCCCGACACACGAAAAAAATAAAGAAGGTGTAGTGTTAAATATTAATGAGTTCAGTCTGGCGGTAATGCATGTTTGCGTACTGCGGAGTATTGAGATTCACATGTATACACTTGTGTAGTCTCCGACTCGCACACCTACACATTATAAACACGTTGGGCATTTTTTTATAACTTGAAAACTCACCCCGATTAATTATCAAATATTTCTTCCTCTCTCTCTCTCTTTTCATTCGTAGTATTTCATCACTGGTAATACTCAACCCATTCATAAATCCCTACACTATATGAAATTTTATTGATATTACTTTGATTTATGAAAATAATTTCCAACAAAAGCCTTTTAATTTACATTACAAAAGTCATGTTACACATTTAGCTTTAATATACAATTGTCTGTAAAACCGTAATCGATACATGACAGTATTAATCATGACACTGATTACATTATCAATCATTTTATTTAAAATATAGGGTATGAGTTAATTTTTTTTTTTTTTATGATATTTTCCGATAGAGACAGAATTGAAATAATCGTAATAATAAATAATAGAAGAAGGGGAGGAATAATAATATTAGTTGAGTGCGGCAGCAACGAGACACCGACACATCTCGATGCCACGCTTCCCCAGCACTGCGAGGGTAGTGTTCAGTATGTACCTCAGTCGCGCAGTCTCCGGCTGTTTCGCGCAAAACCCCAGGGGGTTTACTCCCTACTCATTGCCCTCTCCTCTCCCCCTTTATCAACCCCCCTATCTATCCCTCCCTTACTCTCTCTCTCCTTCACCTCCTACGTTGATGCATGTTACATCATTTCTCCTACAATCCCGAGCCTTCTAGCGTCCCACTCAGGCCAGTGTCTGGACCGCAACACTCTACCCGCATCCACCCACCCCTCATTCAGTACCATTGCGCACCCCCTATTCTACCTCTCCCACTCAAAAAATTTTCTCTTCAATTAATATATTGGTGGTCTCTTTCTAGAGAGCCCGAGCCATCTCGTCGATTTCCCTCATTTCTGCCCTACTCTCCTTTTTCACTGATCTGCGCGCCACCGTCTTGTCGCAACATCCAACGGGATTCCCTCTCTTTATTTATTTAGAGACTTTTTTTTTCTTCCCTCCATTTAAATTCTACTTGAACGAAAATCAAGTATTTTTTCTTTATGCTCTAGAAATTTCCAATTGCTCTTTCACTGAGAATAATAAACATTTTTTCACTTTGAATATGGAAAAGTGCTGATTTGTGTTGACAATTTTTTTTTTTTTTAATAATTTTCTTGGAATGTTTGAGAGTACGAGGGAGAGAAGCTGAGTACTTCTGTTTGAGGTCCACCTTTTTCCTTTTTTTTTTATGAATAATTTTCAAACCAAGGTTCCCTAGGAGAGGGAGAGGTTAAGGACGTTGTTTGGTATATACCAGCGCCTGCGTATTCAATGCCCACCCATATTGAAATATGTAGGGCATTGATAGAGATACAGACGCAGACGCAGACAGGGATGCTGAATAACTCACGCAGTTCTACATTTTTTTTTTTTTACCTCTCATTCTTTTGGCAATGGAAATTCAACGAATGTACTCGGGGAAAATTTTGTTAATAGAAAACTTTTTCACTCGCAACTTCAATGAGAAAAAACCCACGACTGCAATTGTTGAAGAGTGATTGAGCAGGTTGTTTAAGAGTATTTTGTTTCGTCTGACTACATGAGGAGTATGACTACTTCAACTCTGAGAATTATTAAAAATGTAGAAAGGTAGGGGATTGCTTTTTTCTTTTTGTTTTGAAAATTCTCAAAGGTAAATATTTACCTTGATACGATGCCTCTGGTATTCCTTGATGAATGATAGATAGTATTTGTATACATGTATAGGTAGAGAACGTTTTGTCTCTTCACCAATCCATCGTTGTGTAAAGTCAAGGCCAGGTGGTCTTGTTACTCTAGATACGGTTGTTGGTAATTTTTTAGTTTTTTTAACATCATTATCTCTCTTGTCATAGTAACAATTTGTTGAGCATGGTGATTGTGTTGTATGATAAAAATCACATGGTGGTGGATAAGAGTGATGATGATAATGATAACGTGGATAATTTGATGCTGATGATGAACGCCAATCAAAACGATTGAATGGCAATGGTGTTGTTTCAGCGGAACGTGAACGATGTGGCTCGTGACAGAGTGATAAATGTGATGTATGTAGACAGGTTGACAACAGTGCACAATGCTGTAGTGTCAGTATTGGCCGAAGGCATCTTCTGCATGATGGATATACTTGGGGATTCCATGGGTGGTAACAGCATCCCGGCGACCTGGAGCCAATTGGATCCCTGGTCGCAGGGTAATTCATGATTCAACTCACATTTCATCAATTTTTATTATCGTCTTGTCATCTTTAACACTTTAATGTCACTAGCCATATCTCTGGCATTAAGGTTTAAGTGTCTCTTGGTTTAGCACTTTATTTCCGATTTAAGTAGCATCTTGACAAGTTTACAAGATTTATTGTATTGAATATTTTATTGTTCACTTGTGCAATCGCATGTCATGATGATTCTGATGATTTAATTAATCAAATTTGATCATTTTATTTTTAAATTTAAACATATAGCCATGCGCGTATTCTAGGATACCTAGCAACCGTTGCCTAACAACCAAATCACCTAGCAACGACTACCGAGCAACCATTGTCCGTGGCAACGTAATTGTGCATGTGTGAGTTTTCTATTGTTAAAAGTTTGTTTTCTCTTTCTTTCTAACTATACTTTCAACTTTGAAATACGCATTGTCCTGGGGGAATTAAAGCCGAACGATTCATTCTTACTTTGCAACTTTGTTTTTTTTTTTTTTTAATTTTAATTTCATGAAGAAATTTTCATGATTTTTTTTTCCTTTTTCGAGTTTCAGGGACTTTCTTTGAGGTTTTGAGGTGGAAAATTAAGAGATACTTTAGGGGATTATGAGACTTTTTCAAGTTTGTGAATGAATAAATACAGGTGAAAAGTCAATTGAGGTACTTGAGAGGGGTTAATGACCTACAGAGTCACGTGGAAATACTCGAGCACATAATAAACATGTTTTACTATTAAAAATTGAATTTCAAATTGTCAGCTGTCAGAGAAATTTTAATTAAAATTCACTGGATAAATCTCATCATTAAAAAACTAATCAATTTCGAATTAATCATCTTCCTTCTCAATGAATCTAGATATTCGTCACCTATTTTTTAAATGATGAAGATGATAAACCGTTCTAAATTTGAGAATTAAACTCTCGAGGATTAGATTCCACATTCATAATGAAAATCCTCTCTCATTGCAGCATCACGATAAACGGTAATAGCACCAAGTCATAGTGAGACGAGAATGAATGAAAGATGAAATATTTTAATAACGAATTAATGAACTTTATTTGACGTTAATTGGTAGAAAAAGAAAAAAAAACGCACGTCGTTCACGAACAACAGTCTGCAGTGAACTAGCGGCAATCCCTATTCCCAGTGGTACCCCTTCTCCATACATTTGTGCTCCACCTCCAAACGTCACTTCCGTTTTCACCCCTTTACCACCCTCATTCCACCCACTCACTCCTCTTTGTACCCAGAACGCAGACGCTTGCCATACCCAGCGTGACAAATCACGAGTATCAAATGGACATTGAAATTTCGAAAAAAATAAAAATAAATAAATAATAGGTAAATTGTATGAAATTAATATGAAAAGGTTGATCACAAATTTCAATTAAAAATTAGTGATCGATAAAATAAAGAATAACCTTACCTTCATGTGTGGTTGATTGAGCAGCTCCTGAAGTTCCCTCAGGTCACATCTATCAAGATTCCTAAATGCCATGAGTTCAGCCTCACGCAAAAATTCCTCAACCTCCCTTGCCCGATGTACAGCATCTGTAGGAGGTGGTCTAGTTGGTGTTGTGACTTTGGTTGAAATTTTGTCATACAACTATAATGAAACAAAGGTCATTAAAGGTCATTTTTTTTTTCCTCTTTTTCATGAATTTGAAAACTCACTAATAAATTTCCGATTTCAAATAAATCATACGCCAAATTGGTATCAGCAATGAACATCAATTGAGTCAATTGCATTATCAATAATTGACATAATGCATCATTTCATGACGATAGGAAGGATGAGGATGATGGAATTAATAATATGGGGTTTATCATTTTGCTACGCAACTTGTTCGCGACTGTTCTAGGATACAGGTGGGGTTTGGTTGAATCTACAGAGGTCCTAGGGAGGGATGTATATAATTGAAAATGCGCAAACTCCAGGAGCGATCGATTTTCACCACTGATGATCGTCTGTCTGTTTATATGTTCATTCGCATGGACCAAGAAATTTTGCAGATGTCTGCACTGGACATTTGGCTCATGAATTATCAGAATTATTCAATTTATCCATTCACGTGTATAATCCTATGATCAAATTCGTATAATAGAATGGAATAAATAAATAAAAAATATTGTAATTTACCTCAAGAATTCTTCGAAGCCAGTAATCATCAACAGCTTGTAAAATTTCAAGTGGTGTTAATCTACTGCTCTCTTGTAATATTTCAATATCATCTAGAGACTCTAAAATTTGAGCTACAGCCTCTGAAAAATATATATCCTCCATAAAAATAATGAATATCAGAGATTTTTTTTAATTCTCTTGATATAAATTTTCACCTGTTGTGCATACGTCATCATCACCAACATCCAAAAAATTATCACCATTAATATCAGAATGCCACTTTGGTGATGAAACAGCTGCTTTAACAGCCTCCTTAAGTTTTCTTCTAGCATTAAATTTCTTAAGTTCATCTATTGTTTCACTCAAATGTATACGAGCCGCCCCCTTATCTCTGTCACGCAGCCATTTGTGATTGAGGACCTCTTGAATTGTAATACGATTGTTTGGATTTTTTACAAGCATTCGTTCTATTAAATCCTTGGCAGGTCCACTGATATTATCCCAGGTGGGAGTGTCCGTCTGAAGGGAATAAATTTTTTTTAAAAAATTGAAAATATTTTCTTGATCATGAATACATGGAATCTAGGAGAATATTCTGACTTGTACAAATCCTCTCTCAATAGACAGCCTCAAACGATCCCCAGAACCAATGAAGGGCATTGTTCCAGTGAGAAGAATATGAAGTAGTACCCCAGCAGCCCAAACATCTCCAGATTTTCCATATCTCCTTGACTGGACAACTTCAGGTGCCATAAAATGAGGCGCTCCAACCCTCCCTGATGTCCAGTTGGCAATCAATTGAAACAAATAAAACTCACCACAATCAAACTCTTGAAATAGTCTACCAATAAATCCAAAAGAAAAAAAAAAAGGTCCAAAATGCGACGAAGATTAATAAAAAATACCGAAATTATTTAATAATTAAATGTCTTGTGTATAGGAGAATGATCAATTATTGTGGATTTAATTAGAACAATCGATAATTCAAGCTTATAATGCGGTGATGAATACTAATGTATATAAAATTGTGTGAATTGGGCATTTGTGATAATTTTGCTGCAAGATAAAAAATGGGTTAAACGTCATCATCAAAGCCATCAAGGTCATTTTTAAATTCAAAAAAAAAAACCATGTGCTGCATCATATTCCATCGGATTAGTAATATTCATTATTCCTATGTATTAATGGGGGTGAAGGGGGTGGGGGGAAGATTAGTACACGTAATTCTGTTGAATCAGTACACATGATGATTAAAATGGTATTAAAGCACTATAAGTGGGATAATTATTAACAAGCAGGCAAGCAGTGGACGAAGAAAAATAAATAAATAAGGGAATTGTTTCATAGCTGTGAGAGATAAGCAAAATTGTAGTGGAGATGTTGAAGATAATCCATTAGTCCTCAAATTTGATTGACTGAGAAAAGGATATCTTTTTTTTTTTTATTATTTGGTAGCAAGTGAGAGCAAATTACGTATTATGGGTCCTACTAAAAATGTTTATTTTTATTAATTTTTTTTAATCACTTGTTATTGACGTTTATTTTTAAGTGAAGCTTACCCTCACTGTCGGCCTTCAAGTACAGCTGCCCCTTTGGGCTCAGATACTGTCGATACTCGGTCGTGTATGTCTCTGCATTAATTTAAATGAAATATTTTTGGTCGGTAAAATATTGTACAACTTATGTCTAAATATGGGACGCCAAAATGTGTTAAATTAAGTTTTTTTTTTTGGAAATTTCCTATTTCAATTTTACTACAATATTAAATAGCCTGTGTTCAGTGTATGGGAAATATTTGAGTTTATAGAGCCCTAAACATGTGAATTATTAGTACCTTGGTTTAATTGTTAGGCACAAAAAATAAAAAATAAACATGGTGAAGATAAAAAGAAAATTAAATTATTAAAAAAAAAAGGAGAGAAAAAAATTAGTGAAAATAAACGCACCAACACCGTTATTTTGGGGAGCTGGCAGTTGCATTGCTACACCGAAACCCCTCAATTTAACTGGAGCTGAATTTTCTTTTCCAGCTAGTAGGGCACACTGTGGCTTTATATCACGATGAATGATGTCGTTTTCGTGGCAATAACGTAGGGCTTCAAGGATTTGTCGCATGTAGTGACTGAAAAGGAAGGAAATATAATGTATTCCGTTAGTTATTTATGCTCTACATGTTTCAGGGATTCTACAATTTTTTTTTTTTTTTTACCTTGCCACTGCCTCACTGTAAACAAATCCAGATGACGCACGTCTTACAACTTCAAAGCAGAGATCAGGTCCGTCCATACTGGGAAGAAAAGAAATTCAATTAAATCTTCATTATATTCTGGACCAAAAACTTTACTGGCGTCTCTCCAAAAGATGCAAATAATTGCGATGAATTTATCAATTAATCAAGTTAATTAGTTTTATCCAATTAGGAATTTAGTCTCTAGTGTACTCACTACTCGAACACCATGTAGAGCATTCCTTCTGAACTGTATGTCTCGAGAAGCTCTACAATGTGTGGATGCTTCAGCATATGACATATTGTCGCCTCACGTTTTAAATCTAAAAATGTTAAATTGATAAATAAGTGAGAGATTAAGATTAATTATTTTTGCTTGAAATTTTATCCTTACCAGCAGTACTCAATCCTGGACTGGAGGTAAATTTAGCAACATCTACAATTTTTACTGCAAATGTTTGGGCTGTTTGACGATGTATGCATTTTCGTACAACACTGAATGGTCCCCTAGTTCGAAAAAAATGTATAAAATATTAAGAAAATTGAATTAAAAATTTTTTTATCCTAAATTTTAATTATTTTCTCGATTCAGAAAGGTGATTCCCTCATAACAGGATGTGCCAAAGGTGAAAATTGTAATCTAACACTCCAAGATCTGAAAAGCACTCTCTCCTATCCTCAATCCAATACCATCGATAGAAAGAAGAGATAAGACTCAAGTGCTTGTGAAAATATTCACTCATATTATTCCTAGATTGTACAGTTTTTATCGATTAATCAGTACAAAAAAATCAATGATACTTGAAATAGGCGGAAAAATATATAACAAAATGAACAAAGGTAACTTTTAACGTATCACCAACTATAAAAACACACTCATTGTCAGCTAGAGTATCTAAATCACTCGGAAAGTGTCACGAGATAACATGGTTTCCCTATTTTTTTTAATCTCCTTTATTTTTGGCAGTGAAGCAAGAATTCTAGGTAATCATTTAATTTTTCTAATCATCATCAATCATTTACTTTTTCTCAAGGATTAAAAAAAATTAATTAATATTTTTCTGCCACCAGAAAATCAATGTAAAGTATTTATAAATTATAAATATGGACATCTCCAAGAGCCTCAACCTCTCATTCTTCTTCAAGACTTTAAATCCTACAATTTTCTCTACCCTCAGAAGAAAACTGGAGAATTGACTCTCGCATCCTCTGAAAACTTTATTCTCTCCTGTCCTGGTAAAAACAACTTTATCCAAGGTATACCAGGCTTGAATACCACGGAAATTGAAGTGAAGTGTCTTAAAGGGATAACTTTTATTACCAGGGGGATAAAATTTAATTTCACATCAATCACCTGTAATCGTTTGCCCTACCATGAGGCACGTCGTGAAAAAATTCCTTGTTTTGAGAATGCAAGTCATATAAAAATTGGTTTTCAATTGAAGAAAAATTTCCTAACAACTGTAGAAGTGTGCAGAGACGACAAAACTTTATCAACTCATTACACAAAATATCTTCTCACCAAGAAAATTGGAGCATATCATGCAGGATTTCCCAGACCTTCCAAATGGATTTCTGGTGATTTTTATGGAAAATACAACATGAATATGTGGTACAAAACCAAGAGACAAGTGATGACATTATCAAAATTATTAGATTCTGATGAATTAGCGAATGAGTACATAAATGCATCCAGAAGTAGATTCATCGCGAGAGGACATTTGACAGCAAAAGCTGATTTTGTTTATGGTAGTGTTCAAATGTCAACATTTTGGTATCTCAATGTAGCACCTCAGTGGCAGACATTCAATGGAGGTAATTGGAATTCACTTGAGGATAATTTGAGGAGATTTGCTGATAGAGAGTCATTGAATTTAATTGTTTACACTGGAACTTTTGGACAAATGAGTTTATCTGATGAGAATAATAATCAAGTGAATGTTTATCTTTATGTTAATGGTGGTGAATATGGTATTCCTGTGCCTAGATTCTTCTGGAAGATTATTTATGATCCTGAGAGAATGCTGGGGACTGCTTTTGTGGGCCTGAATGATCCCTATGCAGAGGAAATCACGGAGGATATGTTTATTTGTGAGGATATTGCTGAGAGAATTGAGTGGCTAACTTGGGACAGTTATAATATTTATAAAGGAATTTCTTATGCATGCAGTATTAGCGATCTTCAAGCGGTAATCCCTTATGTACCAGAATTGAAGGTCAAAGGGCTTTTATATTGAGTATTTAATTTTATGGATATTTATTTATGATTTCAATGAAACATTTTAAAGATCAAACAACTTTCGTTTCTACGACTTTGGACTTGAAAATTTTTTCATTCCCTTTGTGAATAAGAAAATTATACATTTGCTAAATAGAGATATTAAATGGGAATTTTCCATAAAAATTATTCTCCATCTAAAATTGATAATTAATACTGGAAAAAAAATAATTTATTTTCTCAGAAGAAACTCCGTTCACCTGCGGTATACCCTCTACCCCCACCCCCTCATTTATCACGAGTCACACCTGTGCTAATTACGCACTCTACAAAGACACTAATACAACTACAATCTCACCTAAAATTAACAAAAAAAAAAAAATTCAAAAATGAGTATAAACATTCGCTTTACTCACTTGCCAATAATCTCACAGAGCTCGTAAACATCGTCAAAGAGTACCTCGTCATCCGCCATTGTAACCAATGAGAGTTAACCCCTTAATGGGGTTATAATGCACTTTCAACAATTATTATCTACTCTCTAAAATTCTTTAAATTCCTCCAGCATCAATAATCCTTGATATAAATAAATTTAATTATCTTTAAAATAAATTTCAACAATTTTTATCTCTGTTTGTTGTGTCTAGTACAACGTGACTTTAACCGTCGCAGCAGTTAAATCCCTCCCCCTTAAGACGTGACAGCGAAATTGTATACTGTGATCACGTCAAAACCGGCACCAATCAAATTTCTTCAAATAAAAAAATCATTCAACTTAAATAATCAATTTCCATTAGTGTTTAATCACAGTTTAACATTATTATCAATTCCACACAATTTATTAATTAATTTCATGATATTTTATTTATTCGATTCACTAAAGTCAACTCCATTGTTTTTATTTTATTCACAAAACTCAATTTCATTTCAATTTTCGAAATGAAAAGAATTTTAAGAAAAATTCACGTTTTTTTTTCTTTTTAATATTGAAATCCCCCCCACCCCTGCCCTTTTTTTCCGCCCTCAGAACCGCATATGAGGAGTCAACGGGGAAAAATATAAACTGGGCTCATGATGATGGTGTTGATGTAGTTATAGAGACAAAATAAATATGAAATTGAGTTAACAGATTTGATTAATTCAGTTTAATTGATATTATGATTTAAAAATATCAAAGAATATGTAAACTATCGGTTATTTCGAGGGGCTGGATAAAACGGAGAGTCGGTCCTATCTATACACTTCAAGGCAAGACTGGTTGCATTGGAGTTGGTGATGCGACTGCGCCAAACACCGACGTTGTACTATTACCCCCTTTGGTTTAGTAGTGGGGCGGGCGTGGCGGCTTTTGCCTTCATCTGTTGCCCTATTCTCACTTTTTAACTAATATACATTGTTCACCTTTATCTGCCCCCCCCCCCTCCCCCCTCTTTTTTCCGCATTTAATATTTTTTTCCAATTCTATTTTTAAAAAAATATTTTCTTCAATTTTCACTCTTTGCCCCTTTTGCTGATTACAATCAAATATTTCTCTTTGCAATTTTTACATTTTAATTGGATTAATCTGATTATCCTATTGCGTATCACCTTGTGTAGGTGATAATAATGCAGGGGTTGAGAGAAAAAAAGTGGTTGTTGAGGTATGAAAACTCCCTTTGCCTCTTGTCGCGCTATATGTTGCGCTCGAAATACTCTTGCTCAATTGTGCGGATATTACTCATTAACCCGCTTTATAAATCACAACAGCAGCAGTACAATAGGTTCATTGACTCTCTTGGAGGATTTTTTTTTTTTCTATTTTTCGTCCTTGATGAGAACAAATTGTCAAGGATAAAGAGATTTTGATGAAAATGGGTATTTCAGGGATTATTTTTGGAGTAATAATCGATGTTAAAGTGTTGAATTTATGAGATATTCAATCAATTGTTTGAAACTATAATTTTGTTTGAAAAATTAAATCAGCATTTCTATTTCGTGATTTAAATCGAGCGCGCTTTTGCAGCAGATTATTTATCGAGTGTTGGTGATGTAGAGATTTATAAAAAAGTCATCTTTTAGCATCTGTCGAGTATTTTTCCGTCGTGGTAAAATAATTGTAGATAATTTTCCCTCTCTGATACTCCATATTCCCACGGGAATCCCCGATAATCTGCTGACGTCACATCCATAATGGTTAAGCACTTCTGATAAGTGACAATAGACCCTCAAATACCTCGAGTGAAGTGGATCCTCTGATGGGACACTTGACAACTTTGAAACTCGGTCAAAGCGCCCTTTAATGCTCCATTGGACCCCAATGACTCCAGTAATCGATGATGTTATCATTCCCTCAACCACAAACTCTTGATAAAAAATTTCTTTCTATTGTCATCTTTTGATACTCCTGTCTCCAATTGTCCTCCCTTTCTGCGAGGAAAGAGTAAGTGGGCGGCATTATTTGCCGTGTTATCCTTTCAGAACTCGAAGAGTTGACAGCCCCAATCAGAAGAAATTAGGGAGACTGTAAATAAATAAAAAAATGATTGCCTGGAGTTTTTGAAAAAAAAAAATTCACTCCCATTCATCCTTTCGCAACAGTCGATTCTGGGTTAGTAATTTCACCCTAGTCACATATTTACCACCCCCTCATTTTCCTGAAAAACGTCTGAAAGCCTTCATCACAGTTACCAACACCAGTACCCCTCTAACAACACACCGTCCGGTCGTTTCCCGATTCTTCAAGCACCAGTGTTGGCCATTTGTAAAGCTCCCTTGTTCTCCATGAATAGAAATCACCTCTTTTTTTTTTTTCGCCACACATTATTATTTTCATTCTGTCTCTGCAAATGATGAAAAAAATATTCTACCATTGTGACGAATTTCCGTATTCATAGGATATTTTTACATCATTTTTTTTACGAAAGTCTTTCAGCATCATTTCAGAGACGCCAGTGGGATATTAAACCGTGGACGAAGCTCATCCGGATCTCAGACGCATACATCTCTCACATGTTCAAATAGATTTTTTTTTTTTATCTCTTAAAATGTCCACACGATGTCTAGACAAAATTAAAACTTCCTTGTTTGCCTTCAGAAACTCAAAATGAGGTTGCAACGAAACAATAAAAGGGCAAAGGACCACCCAATGGGTTTGCGTGACATAAAACAGAGGAGAAAAAAAAAATGAAAATACGATGAAAAATCGAAGAGAGGAGAATAAAACAAGTAGTAATGTCTCTTGCGTGTTTACAATAATGAAATGGATTGATCGTAGGGTTTCAAATATATGCCAGTATGTAACCACTCGTAGCAAAAACATCAATGGAGATGTTGCATGACACTCGAGTGTTCAATAATTCTCTCACTAAACGTAACAACTGGAGACAAAAAAATTTAAAAATTTGAAAAACAGAAAATTCCTCTAGCTATCCAATTTCCCCGTCGGAATGGTCTCTCTCTCTCTCCCTAGAAACTCGATATTCTCCATTGAATTTGAATTTCAATTGTTGAAAATTCTATCAGCCCTTTATCGAATCTACGGAATATCGAGTGAATCCATGGATCGATTATAACTGTCAAACAATTCATGATGAATAAATTCAGTCATTTTTATGACGCACTCATGTGAAAAATGTAACTCTATTTGCCCTTGATGCTCAAGTGTCGATTATAGTCATTATGCTGCTTGAAAGATGATAAAAAAAGGGTGAATGGGGGGAGGGGGGACTCGAGAGGTCCTCAAGATTCAATTCATTATCAAGAGGGTAGAAAATATCAATTCCCATGGGGCTCAAATCCCCATATCGAGTGATTAAACTCGTATAATATTGCATAATAATAATAATAAAAGACGAGTATATCGATAAACGTTGTGGTGGGATGTGTGGGATGAGGGTTGATGCTCGATACGGTAAAACGGAACGGAATGGGAGATACGTGCCGGGAGGATGGAGTGAGAGAGCCGGAAGTGAGAGAATATTACACCCTGATGTAGTTTCATCTCTTTTCGATATGTAATTGCATCAGAGGGAGAAAATACTGAAGAATTATTATTTCTATTTTTCATTACATTTTTTCCATCGGATTGCTGATAAAAAAATTCTAAATATTTATCCACTATTTTTCTTTTTTTTTATCATAAAGAGAGAGATTTGAGAATTCCTACCAAGACACTAATCGACTTACTTCGCTGAAGGATCGAGGGATAGAAATTATTCATTAATTTTCAAACGTCTATACTAACTTCCCCCCTCGATGTTTGGAATAACTCTGAGTGCGTCTGCGCACCAATATTCAGCCACACGACTCCGGCGTTGGTTTTTCGAGTCAGAGCGAGCGTGGCGGTCCACCGGGCAACATCCTGTTCATTTTATTCTTTGAGAAAAAAAAAAAAAATCATCACTTAAACATAATCTCAGAATAAATTATCAATTGTAATTATATAATTACGTGATTAATAAATTATAAAAATAACAATAGGAAAAATGCAAGTTTATAAAAAATGAGAGTTATGGATTGTTGATTGTTGGGCAGGATCCGTGAAGGGATTGTAAGGAGAAAAAAAAAAGGAGAGAAGGGAGGGGAAGGGGGACCGGTTTGATGTACCAGTGTGTGATTGCACTCGATTAACGCTTTCTACGCCGAATCCTGCAGCGTTTCATCGATCGAGGGAGAGTAAAGGAAGGAGAGGGTTTTAGAGGAGTTACCAACTTTCCACCCCCCCTGCGCATACGCCTGTTGTGTAGGAGTTGTCCCAGTGTATGTGTCAATGTGTGTGTGTATATTTTTTTTTTTTGCGAGCGGGATGCTGTGGACAAGTCACCGCGTGCTGGGGTCAACGAGCCGATAAAACAAGATCCCACGATATTATTTAAATATTGTCAATAAAGGGTTGGAAATGACAATTGTGGGTGATACGTGTATTCTATGGAGGCGGGAGATTCAATTGTATTTTCATTTCAAATGTAAATAGAAGAAATTTTTATTGTGAGTGTTTATGACTTTTGTGAGATTGAAAGGGTAAATGGAGATTAAATGGAGAATTATTTTGTTGTTCAGGGTGGTAAGAATTATTTTTAATAATATTTTTTATAATAGAAGAAGTGTTCGTCAACCGTATTAAAGACATAGTAGAATAATTTTTATGTTTTAAGGATTTGAAAGATATTTTTTTTATTATTCAAAAAATTGACAGATTTTGAGATTTATTCCCTCATGCATGGGATTTTAATTTATTCGTATACCTGCTGGCCGCCTTTATCAAGGCCTATAGTGGGTGCAAGTTGAGATGGGTTTTTTGTGAGGGCCAGAAGGAGAAGTAACAGGACTATACGAACAACACCTGCTCTTTGGGTATGCGCGATGTGAGACCCTTTTCCTCAGCTTGTTAACCATCAATTTTAGTTTTAGCTCAGATTTATGTTTTATTAAATCCGTTTTATCCCCAAAATTTATCAGATTTATTTTTTAAAAAATTTTCCCAGCAAAAATTTCTGAATTAATTTGTTCTATTGTTATAAAAAAATTTATATAATTTTATTATTGTAAGAAAAAAAAAAATGTTCAATTACACAGATAAATTAATTTCACGTATGAAGAAAATGTATACATGTCCCTGAGACAATATGAAATCATGATTGCGTGGAATTTTAAAAAAAGTTGTTTCAGGTTGCTAAAAAAAATCAGCAACGATTTAACCGGCGCACACCTGCCGACTGGTCGAACCAGTGTCCATGTAACAATCTGCAGTGTTCACTTTCGAGGCTCCCTTCGTTATACCTTTCAAAAAATCAACCGAGAATTTGTACTTGAATCTTATAAATTCGTTTAAAAAGACATTGACAAAAATTTTGGACGATAATTAATCACAGAAATGCTCATAATTACGCATTAACCCCTGTATTATCCCCTCGCATTAACAGAAATGTGATAACAAAAGGGGAATAACTTGCTCATTCCGCAATCATTACTATTTATGAACATTTGTTTGTGGAAAAAAAAGAAAAATGTACCCGAGAGGGGGTGGAATAAATGTAGGTCGATGTACAGAGAGGGCGATCCACCGGTAGCGCATTATCGACCGGTAACAAACCTTTCCCATACATAGCTGAGCATTTATTCTATTTCCACGTTTTATTTTTTTCCCCCTTTTCCATATCAATTTCTCCATTCAGTCTTCCCTTTTGTCACGATAATCTCCAGAAAATAGAGCATCGTTATACATATTCTTCCCAAGCTCTCCAAACAACCACCGTCACTCCTTTTTTTTTTTTTTTTCTTTTCCATTTCCTTGTGGTTTTTCGTCACGAAAGGGATATTCCGTGTTTTGGAGGCATTAAACCACAATTTGGCGATGGTAGAAACTGGTGTACAGAAAAGTCTATATAGCCCCTCGAAAATCTCCCTCTTTCTATTTTCCACGTTCCAAGTCATGATGCTAAAATTAGAAGGGTTTAACAACTAAAACAAAACGACAAAAGCTCAAACTATAAATTCACTTTTTGGTATAAATTTTATCCTGAGAAATTCAAAAGAAGATATGAATAAATAATTTTCATACTTGAATTCACTTCTCTTTCAATAGAACCCGAATATTCATTGATTACTATTTCCATTTCTCCTCTCGGATATCATCAGCAGAGCTATCCATAAATTGAATTATTAATTAAACTACTAGATATTGTTTACGAAAAAATCTATAGTCTATGTCTGTTTGAAAACATCTTGACCATTCACCACCTTGCAACCTCTCGCCTGTAACCAGATCCACGCATGATAGCCATCTAATAATGCCCAATCAACTGTACATGCCTCAGAAGCTATCCTCGTCTTACTCATTGACTCATTCATGATGAAAAAAATAAATATGACCGATGCATCCGGTGAGATAACGCCCCACTCCCTCAAATAATATTTATTCATACTTCCAGACACAAAGAGAATGACTCAAAAATATATAAGAGTCCATATTTTACTTTATCCAAATAATTGCATCACTAAACTGATGAATCGGTGAATCACGTACATTGAATTGCTACAAATCTAGTTAATTCCCAGCGGGTTGTAGTTGCTTCATTAGTCAGAATTGGGTATCGCCAGTGGGGCTTTATTAATCATTTTGAGATCCAAAGCCGGAGATTGGATTGTACATAGAGAAGAGGCAAATTTGTGGTGGATAACGGTTACCCTTTGTCCATTATCATTATCAGAGGTTATAATTTTTTTTACACATCAGAATTAAATCATGCCCAAAATAATTGTAAAATTTTCCCTTGTGTTCCCATTCGGTCACTCGCCGTCGCGTGTCTCTGTTGTCGCACCCCGTGAAGTTTTGCGGCATCGGGTATCGATCGAATAAAACGATATATATATATATCTATATATTCTACATGTGCTACAGACAAAGTGGGGGGGAATGATCGACGTTGACTGGGCAAGCGTGTGTAGAAAAATAAACAAAGGCATGTATGAGGCACTCGTACCATAATTCCAGTCAGATCGAATGAATTTTATGATTGACTGAAATTGAACATTTATGCTCTGATTGCTTTTTTTTTATTTTATTTCGTGATGAAGGGGGAAAAACAAGTTTGAATTGTGTCGTTAAATTATTAAGAAAAAAATAAAATAAATTATTGTCAAAACCACGTGAGTCTGTTAACCCCACCGAAATTCCATCACGTATTCGCAGTCCAGAGCGGGTGAATCACGATGACTAATACTTGAGACATGGGGGATGAGAGACAATATCTACAATTCTCTTACGCCCCTCTATCGAGACACTGGCCCTTCCTTCGGTATCTCCTCGGTGATACATGAATCGTTGCGTGGTATCTAGCACTATCCAAGGGGTCGCAGCACCCCAAGGGGCAAAAAGGAAATTCCCTCTCCTCCCTAAAGACATTCACGAAAAAACACTCGAGGATATCTACGTGCTCCCATCGAGACCATTTTCCCTTTATTTCTTCCTGGGTTGGGATACCATTTCATCGATTTTCTCGCAGATTAGGGGAATCAACTTTGTCTCTTCATTTTACTTTTTATTCCATTCATTTGTTTCAGTAATCATCTGGCTTATTTACACCTATATATTCCACAGTATCATTCGTACAATGCGCATGAAACAAGAAAATGTATGATTCTATGTGGAACAAACTTTTAATGGTTGAGTTTGTACGAGAGACAATTGTGTCATTTTAATTCAAAGTTTGTGACACGTTTTGGCTTTACAAATTTGTTGGCTCTTTGTTATCACTTTCGCTATTGACAAGTTTAACTGCGTAAGCATGAAACATGTTACAGGCAAACTGTTGATTGTTACATTGATGCTGTTGTGAGGGTAATGTTTGCGCGCCTGCTCCGAAAGCGTCAACGCCCTTCTCTTATTCTATTTATCGATAAATTTTCTTGTTATCAGTGATTGAAGATTTAAAAAAAAAAATCCATTTTAATTTTCTACTATTTCTGGAAATCCATTACCTTTACCCAAATCTTATTCAATCAAGTCTAACGTCTTAGCGGTTTCTCTCAATGGATTCACCGGAAATCCTCAAATTGATATTCAGGGGAGAATGAGGTGAAATGAATCCTCGGTAGATTAAATTTTAAATCACGTGGAAATTTTTATTTTGTAATAATTGAAGTGAAAATAAAATTTACCAAAAATTTAACCAATTCCACTATTTACAAAAAATCTGAATCTCTGAAATCCGATGGGAAATCATAACAATCGAGGGCTAGGCACTTTTCCAGCACTTGAGTAAAGGATTGAGGGGTAAACTTGAGTGTGTGGCACTAATGCACGATTATTTGGATAACAATGGATAAAGGGTTGAAAAAATTTTAACTGAAAGATTTAAGTGGCTCACGTAGTAATGTCAAGAGTGTATGGTGGGTGGGGTCGTGAGAGAACGAGTGAAAAGGCGTTGGGGAGAGTCGAGGGCTCTTTTTTTTTTTCTTTACTCCATTATTTCCCCTAGGGTAATACGAGACAACTAGAATAACCACGCGTAAAGTTATGTTGCATGCATCCATGGGGCACAGTGACTTGCTTTGTGTGGGTGTTGTAGGTTGTGACATACGTGGATTATGATTTTCTTACAGTTAAATGTCAAACTGGATTATTTATGGCCCTAAAACATGAATTTTATTCTCAAATCTCACGTCCAATTTTTTTTTTCCAATTGATTTTCTTGGAAAACTCTTTCAATTTCTCATTTTTGAGCTCGTTAATTTTTTTTTACGACTCATCTATTGATCTTGTGAATACTTAAATTTTATATTTTATGTTCAAGGTTTACTGACATCCCACGAATGCTGGAAAAATGGCCCCAGCGTGAGAGCCAATCGTTCCGATAAAACGAAGAAATAATAAAGAAAAAATAGTGAGAAAAAACTGTTCAAAAGAGTTTTTCAGTTTGAGCGAACACGAGACGACCGAAGGGGAAGTGGGGAAAAAAAGAAGAAGAAGAAGAAGAAGAAGAAGAAGAAGTGGTAGCTTGCTCAACGATAATACATGGAACGTCGGCTTGACTGCGCTCTCACCGTCGGTGTCGACACCCGACGTTCTCGCTCAACTATTGAACCCTTTTAACAGAGGATTTTTTCATTATTTTATTGAATTAAAAAGAAATATTGCGTCATCATGTCAATGACCGGAAGTCTAATGGGTTATGAGAACAACAACGATGTTAATCAGATTAAATGCAAAAAACCACTCAAACAATTGCCAACAGTGGCAACAAGTAATACTGGTACATCAGCTGTTACATCAACAACAAAAACAACAACGACAACAATTAGTAATTCCATTGGTGGTAAATCCAGAAAATATACAAAGACTGATAGAAGAAGAGAATCATGTAATCGTGGTCATGCTAATGGATTATGGTCGGTTTGGTATGGTATTCTAGCTGTCACACTTCAGGCATATGTGGCAACCAGATGTGCTAAAAGATTCGTTGGTGAGTCAACATGATTTCGAATAAATTTATAAATTTGAATTGCAGAGTTGAATCGATTGAGGGTAATTTTTCATTTTTTATTTCACTCTCTGCAATTCAATTGAATTTGTGTAAAATAAACCTTGAATTTCATCAAGAAAATCCGATAATTGGTTTATCCAAAGTGTTTATAATTGATTTGAAATTAATTGAATGAATGAATTTACAGCGTATTTATCATTACCATGGCCAGCGGAAGCACAGCCACCAAAAATTGAGTTGCATGCATGCATAGTGCTAACGGGAACGGGTGTATTGCTTCTTCCAATACTCGTTGCTGCTGCATTTCTAAAGCTTGGCAATCTAGCAAACGATGGTGTTAAACTTGGAAGACACAGTAGCACCTGCACTCGAGATCCACCATCATCTTTGCTGTCAGATGGAGCGGATGGTGCTGGTAATGATCCAAAATTAGATTTTGAATATTTGGTTCGAGTCACGTCAACAATAATCTAAAAATGACACACACCATGACTATTGATTTTAATTCATTTATTTTCATCTCCACGGGTTTTTCAGGCTTGGCAAGTAATTTATGGAAACACGGTGGTCCAACAGCGGCATTCGTACATCTTTGTACAGCCATGTGCTTTCTTTTGCCATCATTGCTCATGGAAGCTAGGCTTATACATGCTGGATTTCTGCCAAAAGGTAATACGTTCATTGACCGATACTACCCTTGAAGCTTAAAGACGTCAATCTGATGTTTATTGAACTAATTTGCTCTGACATGTATCAAATGATGAGTTAAAAAATAGAAGAATAATATTAATACTTTGAAATATTTATTTAATTCACAGACGCAATATGGCGAACAGATCTCGATTTCGTTGTGGTACATCGTGATCGATTGGTTTTCCTGAGTTTCATGAATCCCCCTGGTAATATAACAACACTGACAAACATTCAATCACACACCACTTCATCAACTCCATACGATCAATTCGACGATATATCCTGGAGTTCTGGTACACCAAATTTTAATGGAATGAATTCACTGGACTACGAGACACAGCAATCAATAACCAATACCCCTGGTAGCCAATCAAATTCTCAATATTCAATTACACTTCCCTCATCACAAGTTACGAGAGAGAAAGATGATGATAATCCAACTGATTCACCTCATTCTACCATTTCACCGGGTATAACGGATTCAACATTAACACCTGCACCAACTACGTTAATTAAATCTCCAACCGCGACATTGAGTAGTACAGTTAATATTGCAAAACGAACAAATGGTAAAATGGTGATGGGTAGAACAAGTGGAAATGGTAAAGCTAGAGTGAAAACTAAAAAATTGGGAGGTAGAACTAGCACTAGCACAACTATGGAATCACACAGGGATAATATGACTGGATACTCGTTGCCATTGGAGATGAAGAGTCTTGCTGATCTTGATCATCCTGAACATCTGAATGTAGACATTAGTGAAGGTAAGAATATCAAAATCAATGACTGTCTGAGACATAAATATATTGACGACATCCTTTCATTATATTCCAGACGATGACTATCAATCATTAGGACACGCAATGAGCCTAGAGTATTTAAACTACGCAATGGCCCTAGCTGTCTACTCGGTACGCTATCCTGCAGTCTTCTGGTCATGTAATAAAGTCTTGGGTACAATATTCTCAATTCAACTGGTCGTAAATTCAGCCCAGAGTTTAATGGCTTACGCTGGCATGTCGATTCTCTACAAAGTACAAGTTGTTGGACCACACAAAGTTCTTCCTCTGATGAGACACAGAACAGTACATCCAACTGCAGTTCCAACGACCGGTGCACAACGAGTTTTATCAAACTTATTCAGTGATAATAGTCATTTTCTGCTCAATCCACATGTTACTCTAGCTCTGTTTGCACTGTCATCGTTGCTTGTACTGTGCTCAAGTATGGTGACTTACCTATACGCTTATGGAAGATTTTCATCATTCTTGGATCAAGAGCGTGAGAGACGTGTTATTATGTCCAAGGAGACACGAAGAAATGGCTCTGGATGGACATATTTTACCCATTGTGCTGCATTATGTGTCTTCCTGGCAATAGCAATCTGCAATGCTCCACTTCTTTACGACTATACTGTTGTATATCGAGGTAGTCTTGATGGTGCGATATTGGCTTGTATACTGAGTACAGTTGTACATTTAATGCTTTGGCTCGTTTTATGGTTCTTCCTGACGATCAAGAGACATTGGATATTTAAAATTCGAGTGACGATTGCAAGGGCAACTGTCAGATCACCAAGATCAGTCAAATTGGTAACGGATGTTGATTTATTGGCGTGTAGAACAAAGAATGATAATGGGGAGAATGATGAGGAGGATGAGGAGCCTGATATTGATCAGGAGGGTGGTGTTGTCACTCCTTTATTGGTAGTTGGAGATGGTAAAACTTATAGCATTGCTGAAGCTTCACCCAAGAGAGCTATCATGACTGTCATTCAGAGAGCTGTTATAGAGCGTAAAGCAAGAAGAAATCAAGGTTTGTTGCTTCTTGTTTTATTTCTTCAATTGTATCTTTGAATCAGGTAATCAAATCCATTATTGAACACTATCCTTGACTTGCCATTTTCAAATAATAATGGGAAAAAGTTTATGGCTTTTAAAATGAGATATTTAAAGACGCAATAAACTGGAAGGTTGAAATTCTAGACATAAATCCAGGAGGGGGTAATAAAATATAATGAAAATGTGAATTAATGGGATTCTTATTTGATTTTAGGCGGAAGTGTTAATCGAAATGAGACAGATCCTAATGCAACTGAGGATGAACAGATTTACTGGCTTCGTCCGAAGCTTCGGCCATCCCCAGCCCAGTCCCCGAGTGGCAATGGGGGTACGAGTACCCTGGATAAGAGCTGGCTGAACAAGAAACTCCGACCAAAAGTGACATTTAACGATCTGCCTAGTACGTCTGGCCCGCGGTAACTACTCTCCTCTGTCCTTTTGGTGTCGTTTGGCATTTTCCACATTTTCGTTTGATATTTCTTGCATTTCTCCTTTCATATCTCATCCATCGCATGTCTTTCTTTCATTTTCGGTCCTCCATTTCACCGCTTCAATTAGGTTCACCAGTGAGAATTCAATTCTGATGAGTTTATTTTGAATTTAGCAATAAGGGAAAAAGAAGAGGTGCTACCGAGGGTGGACCAGAGGACGACGGTGATTATGCCACATTACGTGAATTACCGTTGATGACAGCTATCGAAGCAGCTGATGATTCAACATCCGAAGAAAACAAGGTAAAATATATATTTCAATCAAAATTTCTCAATTTCCTAATTCTCTGAATTAAATTGATGAGAATGATGAAAGAGAAATTCACTAAATGAAAAAAAAAAATAGAAAAACTGAAGAATTTATTTTCGCCCTGCAGTGGAGTAGATGGCTGTTGCCCCGTAGGAATCCTCCCAAAAATACGGATGTAAGAGAAACCAAAAAATCAAAGAGAAATTGAATTGAAAAAAAAATTCATCCAACTAATCTGGAGTGTGAATTTTGTTTGTTTAGAAATGATATGCAATTAGATGATGAATAAGTAGAATGAGTAGATGATTGATGAAATATTAGGGATTGAAATGGTGTGACTTGAGTGTACAATAAACTGTAGTATGTGACTTGGAATTTAGATTTTTCTACTAATAATTAAATAATCGACTAACAAGCATGAATTCATTGGTATCAATAGCTTCTGGAGTGTGTCAACGATGATCAAGTAACGTACTACGCCAATGGCAACCGTGATCTTCAGCCATCGGAGGGTGATCCTTCACCTCTACTGACACCTGAACCCCTACCCGATCCCAATGTTGCTGAATTACCACTACCAGTATTACTAACTAATCCACCAATATCGATTGTTGATGTGATTGATGATGGTGCTGCTACATCAGCTGCTCAAAATCCTACTAACTCTCTTCTTCCTCAGCAGGTAATAACACTACTGACCAATCGAATCCTTTTCCTCCAAAATTCATTCCTGATTTTCATCATATAATTGATTTTAATTTTTGTGAACGGAAATGTAAAAAAAAATGAATAAAATTTGAAAATGAACATTCTCCTTTCCAGCCCATAGGATACACCCCTCGTTGCCTACGTCGAGGTGACTCTGGAATGCCCCAGGACGAGCTGACCCCTCGCTCAGACTCATCAAACTCCCCAGCAACCCTAGAAGCCATCATCACCTGTCCCGCAGTAATAGGTTCAACTTACGCTTCAGAGTCAAGTTCAACAAATCGCAGTAACACAAGTAGCAATAGCGAAACCTCAAGTGGAGTACACTCAAACATCAGCAACATCTCCCACACATCAGTACCCCATCAACGTCGAGCCACAAGCGTAGACGATCTCACTGGAGTTCCAGATGGTCCAGGTGACTTTGCAAGTACAAGAGACGAAAATCACTGGCGCAGTTGTTCCCTCCAGCGTGGCAGTCAGCCCCCAGCCTCCAGAAATAAAGATTTCTTGGCTTCAGTAGCTCAAAATGGCATAGTAGCAACTTGTCAACCCTTCAATCCAATCCCCCAGCCCCAAGGATGTCCTGCAGTAATTCTTGAGAATGCAAATGAAGCAACAGTAGTCATACGAAGAAGATTATCAAGACCAAAAGTAACAGAGCCCATAAATCCAAATGATCCCGAGCCATTTTCACGATCAACAAATATGCGAATGACATCATTCACTGAGAACAGTGATTTGAAAGGTGGCATTCATGCATCATCAGCAACACTACCCCATTATCCAACCCAACCAGTAGTACCAACTTATCCTCATTGTTCAACAATGCCTTTACCCCACGGTGCCCACTCCACTGGATCAAATACTTCATCCACTGTCAATGTTTCTGACAACAATGGAATCAATTCCACCATTACCGGTTCATCAATAAGCTGTGGCCCTGTACCACAACAATCAATTCATCAAAATGGACACATTATTCCACCAAGTCATACAACATTACCATCACATCATAATGGCATGCGAATTATTCACAATCCCACACCTAATAATTCATTCGTCAAAAGATTTCCACCAAATCCAGTTCATGTACAGGCACAATCCTGGAGTCTATCATCTGGGCATCATACTTTTCCTCAACCATTGCAAAATAAATTCTTTCCAGCTACAAATTCTGGTAATAGGGTAGCTGACAGAGATTCTGCTAATTTCTCTATGGCCAGTAGTGGAGATTCAGATATTTGCGTCCAGCATCATTAAGGGATTCCCCTAATTTTGTAAACTTTTGGAGTGAGAGTTTTTTGTTTCTTTTCTGTGAAAAGTTTGTTTGGTAATTCAAGGGTTTAGGCAAGTTATAAACTTGTTGGGGTATATGGGGGGGGGGGGGGGGGGAGAGGAGGTATTAATGGACGTGTCGTAGCTTTGATAGTTATACCCGTAGTTGTTGAGTGCTATAATGAAATGAAAATGATCTCATTATGAATTGAATAAGAATTTTTTTAAAAATTTAATTATCAATAACTCAACAACTCATTCCCTTTAGCCATGAAAAATTCCTATACTAGAATTAAAAATAAAACCCTGAAAAAAGCTATTCTCAGCTCTTCTTGAGCATATTAACATATCAAATGAACAAAAATATCTTTGAGAGCAATAATTATGCTATTAAAAACGTGTTAAATGCCAATTCCGTTGCTAAACATATCCATTATGCGTAAAAATGTAGAGATTAAATAATGAGAGAGGGATACACATTATCGGCGCGTCCAGTGTGTAATACAGAAGAGATTTAATGGACAGTGAATGGAGTAATTTGATATTTATTCAAATTACAGTGACCGTCACTTAGAAATAAAAAAATAATTGCATATACTTAATCGTATTTCATAATTATAAAGAAGAAAACGTATTTAGAATATGTGGCAATAATGTATACTGCAATTTTATCCCAAAATTATGTGATTTAGATTTGTTTTTTTGATCAAATTACTGAATAATCTCGAGAGCAACGAGAATTAGATCGGCATTAACACTCGAGTGATTAATTTCTATCAAATCGTCATGAATAGAGTCCTCAGACAGATATTTTCGATGATTTTTCCTGCATATATCGAAATGAAGAAAAAAAAAATTGTTGTAATGCTGAAGAAATTGAAGGAACAACGCACACACATTAACACAAAACACGCACACATACGCAAGAATGAATAGCTCTGTATGCGGCACAGCAATAAAAATCCTTCGGGTATATATATTTTTCCAGGATTAGACGTGAGAAGTAAACAAAAAAAAAATGTTTAGCTAGTTTTTTCTTGCTCCTTCAGGACATATCGTGTACCTTCGTGAAGAGAAAAAAAAAATCCAAAAATGCAACAATAACAATATCGAAGCTTTCGTCGAATTTAATCGATAATAATTAATCATAAATCAACATTAATCACAATCCGATAATTTCACAAGCAGTTGTTAATCTGCTCGCCTTCAACATCATTAATCGATTAAAATACAGAAATGATAATAATTTCAATAACGATAATTGGTTAGTCGGATTGAATATGAGAAGAAGCAAATTTTTTTACAAAAATATTTTTTTACCGTAGATGATGAACAAAAAATGGAGACTAAAGGGAAGAAAAAGTGAAATAATACTTTAACCATAACTTTTGTATTCATTTAGACTGGACTAGAAAATCAGTGAGAACACTCAATCTGCACCAAATAAAGTCACATATGATCAAATCGAAAAAAAAAAAAACGAAACATTAAGCTCGCACGATATTTTTTTTACATTTTATATGAGAAAAAAAAATGGAGGACCTACTTGTACATTTATTTTACACTGTACTTAGTTCTTCACCCCTCCTGTGCTTTAACAAATGATAGAAAAAAAATACTAATGAGAGCAACGCTATTCAATGGCACAATTACACTGAATAATACTGTTGTATATACTATTGAACGTGAAAATAATAATAATAATGTAATAAAATATTGTATAAAGACTGACTAGAATATAATCTTGCTTTGATATTTATTCTAATTGCTGTCCCACGCTGTATTATGTACCTAAACAATGTTACTATCGTTATATATCGACGCAAAATGAACTTAAGAAGCTATTTAAAAAAAAATTGAAAAAAATAAAAAAGATTAATTTTTGTTTTTAACAACATTTTTTCATCTTTTCAATTTTTCTTACTAATCGCATTAAATAATTAAACTCATTATTTCATTAAGTGTAAACTTTGTATATTCATTTATTGAAGGAATAATAAAAATTAAAAAAATGTACAAAAAAAAATTGATCGATATTTGTCTTTTTCACATCTCCATTCACATGCCCTCCATCATTCCCCTGACTCTCTTCATCTCTGTAATAGATGTTTATTTTTGGATACAATAGAATTTAAGACTGATATGGTAATGTATTTGTTGGAGGGTGATAGTTACCCTCGAGAAGTACAGGAACATGAGTTTTGGGTAGGTTGACGAATGTAGTTGTTTCTTTGTCATCCAACTTTTTCAATTTTAGTGACATTTTTATGAAGCTCGATGTTCCATCATCACTGGGCAATATTTCCAACGAGGATAAATTACTCACTACAATGAAAGGTACATAAATTATTGAGTGAATTAACATTTTTCGTTATTTATAAATAATTTGAATGATTACGTCTGAGAGATTGGCAAGTGAGTGAATCAAGGATACTATTGAAATTATCTGTATGAATACGTCCAATGACTACACTGTGCTCCCTGGGGAGTCCCAATTGTTGGAGTTCACTGCTCAGATCCGCTGCACTGACACTATAACGCACTGACGACATCAGAATCAATTCTAATGCAGCAATTATTGCCTTTGCATCTTCAAATTCTGTAATAAATCTATCAAAAATTACTAAATTCTCATTTTCTCATTTTTTTTTTTTTGTATCTTACCCAGTTTTGCATCATTCGTAAGCTTCTTAACTTTATCTTCCTGCAATGACACGATAAATCGGTAGTAATACAAATGAGCAATTCTACTTTCCATCTATTTTCTTCGAGATAATTGAGAAATGGAGAAAATGCCATGAGGAAATATGAAGAAAAGTCTATTTTCCATAGGGATAAATGACATTTTATGTGAAAATATGAAGAGAAAAAGATACTGGAGATGAGGGAGTACATTTGATTCTATTTTCCTCGTTTCTCTACTCGTAAATTCAATATTCCCGTCAATTTTGCGTCTCTCTATCTTCCTTAAGGTATTCCCTTTGAATTACTATTTTTTGCGTATTTCTTTTAAAAGTAAAAATAATGAGTTACTCACATCGAGCTGGTTACCACTGATGATAGATTTCACCACCAATTGGGTCAGAAGTTTCATTTTTATAGATGTCTAAAAACGAAATTAGAATTTAAAAAAAATAATCTCTAATATTTTCTCGTTATTACCATTCGAGACAGTACGTTGATCTCGGCGAGTAGCCAATCGGGGCAATCGCCATCTCCCAAAAATCGAAATCTCTAGAAGAAAATTGAAATAGAGACGATCTATTCAATTAACTATATTAATTAAATAATTAACATCAACTTACCATTTTATCCTCTTATCTCTGGACAAATGGTCAGAACTGGAAATTATTAATGAAATAAATATTCATTTCCATTGCACTTTAAATGGTAGAACCAATCGGATAATCAATTACTGTCAAAGTAGATGAAAAACCAAAAAAAAAAAAAAAATATGATGAGAAAAATCTGCTGGATGGAATGGAAAAGACGCAGTGTTTGCACAGTCGACGAGCAGGAGATTGACGTGGGTAGGTCTCACTACAGTGGACAATGGTCACATGTGTATGGAATGAATTCCCAAATGCAATTCTGTCGTTCTCTCGGGCGAAACGAGACGAAGAAACAAGAATGAACCCATTGGAGATTAAACAGTAGCTGGACGATAGCATAAATACTGGGGGATGGACGAGATTTCCCGGCATTATCGTGCAGACTTGACTGGTGGTTCAACCTCTGCGAGTGCGTCAGTTATAATTTTTTTTTTAAATTACCAAATTAACTCAAACAAAAGTGCAATCAACTGATAAATTACGGATTAATAAATAATCAACATGCTGAGATTGATTATAATATTGTTCAGTGTTTCAATAGACGTAAGCAATAATCGAAATTATCTTCTTTCGAACGTTTATCTTTTTTTTTTCCATGTGACGTATACAATATTTCAGCACGGAAGTTGTACGCCAACACGAATGATACTTGATGGTAACACGAAGGATCTACCAACTCCAGGGCTGACATCATGGGACCTTTGGGACACTGATGGAGGACTATTTTCACCACGTATTTATCAATTTGACATGTACAGGCCTGCTTCTGATCACCTTAGAGACTTTGGGTGAATATTAATTTATTATTATTATTATTATTTAAAAAACAATTTTTTGATATTTCTCTTGCAGTAAAAATCGTGAAGAAAAATTTCTTATGGAGTACAAGAATCCTTCCACATTCTCTCACATATTAGAAACAAAATGTGAAAATTTTGAAGATGTTAAAAAAAGGAATATTCCGATGTCCTCTGGACTCGGTATACCAGTTAGGTGTCGTCGAACAATTCGAGAATGGAGAGTGCAGAAGCCTTTATACATTGAGGAACCCGGATGGATACCTGTAGAGGTAAAAGGTGAAATAGATGATGAGCCACCCTTTGAAGGCGAGGATCCTTTTATTCTAGCAAGAGGCAAACGATCAATTAAAAATAATCAGAAAGTGGATTCAGGGCTCATGACAAAGAGCAACATCACAAGATCAAAACGCGAAGCATCACAGAGTGGCATACCAAAGAGGAATGGTGATAGTGATGATAGTATGAAGAATTTCTACCGAGTATTTGGAGAGTACTTGGAAGGTCGAAGTGGTTACCTTCAGCCTAGAGACAAGCATTCTGATATTATGGACATCTTGAGTGAACCCTTCATCATCTCTCGTGGTAAGAAGACAAGCAAGAATCATTCTGGGGATAACTCAGGGATAAATTCTCTGAATTTAGATGAGAAATATCGTATCATGAGGGATCGAAGGGGCGAAATTATGGAGCAATTGCTCAATGAACAGGATCCATTTTATATCGCCAGGGGAAGACGATCATCCAAGGATCTTTCATCACTTGTTCATGAATAAATAATAATTTTCACTTGATTATAATATTATTAAATTGAGATTATTGGATATATCTAATCAAAGTGGTGCTTTGTGTCATTGAAATATATCATAATTTCGATGTTTAGTTTAATTTAGAAGAAATAATAATATATGTCATGTTGATCAATCATCTGTACCAGTGATTTTGTATTTTTTATGCCAATGACCGTGTGATGCTGTGGGAGAAACGGGAGGGGGGGACAATGAAATTATCATAAAAATTGAGAGAAAGAAAAAAAAAGGTTCAATACTGAGTGAAAATTCAAGGGGGAAAAAAATCAAGTTGAAGGAGTCAGTGGAATGTACGAAAACAATTGTGTGGAAATAATTTGTAAATTTCTGCACCATCTACTTCTATTCTAAATTAGTGGATCAAACGATCTCTAACATTTGTTATTTCGATCTTTTGGTGTTTAAACAACGAGATGAAAAATAAATTTTTTTTTTTCAGTTGTTTCTGATTATTTTCTTGAAAAATGGGTGCAAATGAGGAAAAGTCAGGAGTCGCGTGATGTTATTTATGGTGAGAATGTGATATAATTTGTCAGAGAGATGATGAAAATAAATGAGCCACTGTTTTCTACACATGGTACCCCCAATCTCACATTAAATATCAAAACAAATGGTCATGTAGTCGTGTAGTACACTGTCCTGTTGTGTATTAAAGGGACCGACTCTGTTGCTTTATTGTAATTTTTCTTGTATGAAAATTATTGATAATAACAATGATATCAATAAAGAATTTGAAAATGAAGATAAAATGAGTTGTCTCAGGTATTGCTGACAATCGATAGATAAATGATATCATGACTTTTGAAAATGAAAGATATGAGGGGAAAATACATGATGAGGGTGTGCGCGTAGGCGAGAGCCGAATACCACCACCCCCTGGGTTTATGGGCGCGCAATTTTTCCACCAATCAGAGGACCGAATGTGCGACAGGTGGTGGGTATATAAGAATGGGAAACGAGCACCCTTGGTGAACATTTTACAAGTGTCCCTTGGTACCACAGTGTTGAGCAATGTTCATCTGGTGAAGAGTCAAATTGCTAGCTTCAATTCAATTTCAATCATTACCGATTTTATTTTCACATTTATCTGACCGATTAGTCATAGGATTTTCTCCAAATTTTCGGTATACTCGTAACATTTCGGGTGAGTTTTGTTAATTATTTTTCATCTTAATTATATGTCTGTTATATATTTTTTAAAAATTTAATTATTGGGAGTGATTATTAGTCATTATATTAAAAATTGGAGGGTGATTTTTTTACTGAGTGCAGTGATGGGGAATTTTTCTACTGAAGATGATACGAATAATGTGGACTGACAGGGTTTGAAAGCTCTGTTAAATGAGTTACGGAAGTGTTGTGTGACTTTTTTTCGGAGGGTTTTTCAAGGGATTGGGGTGCGTGTCAATCACTTAAAAAAATTTTGACGTAAATTCCAGCTTCTTGCAAAGTTTCTTTTCCAGTATGAAAAATTGAATTTAATAATTATATGATTGAGGGGAATGACAATGAGGAAAATAGAGTGAAGGATGATTTATTATTAATTTATCTCCAATTGATGATAAATTAATTTAACAGAAAAATAATTTTTAAGGAATGTGGCGTTTAATCGGAATAACAATAGTTTTCCTCGTCTCAAAATCAGTCCATATCGAAGGGTCTAAAGATTTCTATCTGAGTGACAATGAAAAGCAGATGATTATCAATCGATTAGAAGCACTGAAGATGGGTATATTGCTAACTCCACAGGATGCAAGTAGGCAAAGAAAAAAAAAAAACTAGACATGAAAGTGATAAAAATATCAGAAATAAAATTGATAAAATTTTCAGCATTGAAAGGATCAAAAGAGCCCTCAAGACATTTACAAAGAAGATCGGTATTAAAACTGGACTTTCACGATGGCCCAACGATGTACAAACTTGAATCAAGGGCCCCATTTGCTAAATGGTCTGATTGGCCTGATATTGAGAGCGATAAGGCAAGAAAAATCAATAACATGAACATTAATTTTTCCCATTGAATAATTCCTCGTAAATCGTATACATTATATATAACAGATTATCAGCTCCATGGAGCAACATCGAAATCACGCTTTGGTCCTTCAGGAACGGAGAAATCCTTCCTTCAGTCCCTGGGGTGGTAAACGTGACTCGAGTGCGTACAAGCCAGATCCAAAGATAAGAAGACCATCACGAGTGCCGTTCAACAGTTGGGGTGGTAAACGGAATGGTGAACATACTGATGTCATTAAGAAACCATTCAACAGCTGGGGTGGCAAGAGGTCTCGAGTTATTGAGGATTTGATACGTGCCCAACCGATTGATATATTAAGAAATTCTTGGCCTCATTCAGTGATTCATAATCCAAAATTAGTGGCATTCGACCCACGCGATTTCCTCATGAGTAAGTTTATTCATTTATAATAATGACTGATTTATTAATTTAATCGAGATATTCTATTTTCAGGCGATTTCAATCAAATGGAGAAAAAAAGAGAATTTGTTAATGCTGAGGATATGGGTATCGATAAAAACCTTTCCAGAGTGCCATTCGATCCCTGGGGTGGACGAAAACGTGACAGCGAGGAATCAATGGAGAATGAAATAACTGTCTCACCCTCACCTAATTATCTTGATTCTGAATAAAGTACAATACCTCTAGAATCACCAAAATTATCCCAATTAAAATTCCAAATTAACAGTTTTCAGTTTAATTTGGTAAAAATGGTGAATTTAGTCAATGGACAGATAGAAAAAAATATAAATAAAATTAGTAGAAAATTCAAACTTACAGGATTGTGAAATTTAAAGGACAAGAGATATTCTTCGAGAAATTCAATAAAATATGAATTGAATATAAAGTTATTTGTTTAAAATATTGGAGTATTTTAATTAAATTGAGTACCTGTGATTTTCGAAGAATAGTTGAGTTTAAAAAACAATTTTTTAATTACTGTTTTTTCAGATAAATAAATGAATTATTGTTACTAATGACAGCTGAGGTTTATGGTTTTTTGTTTACCATTGTCATATGATTGTATCACAGCATGCCAGCGTCATCTGTGAGAAACTCAACTCATTCTTAATTCAGCGCTATTCACGGAGATGGCACGATAAGGCCAATTTTGAGCGCGAATCGATGAATTTAAAAACCCTCGTGAATAATCAAGACAGAGAAGAGAGTGATTAAAAGTCACTGGAGTACTCTCGATGCAGAATTTATCTATATAATTTATAATTTATTTATAGATGAAGAAAAAAAAAACTCATAGGTGTGAATATATTCTCCGATAGAACTTTTTTTCACTTCCATCACTCAATTACTTCACAATTCAGATAAAAAAAATCCAAGTGATGAAAATAAATTCATGATAATGGTCATTAGGTTTGTTGGAGAACGTTGAATGCTGTATAAGATAGTTTGACAATCTGTGAAAGAAATAGTTTGATAAAATTGGGGTTGATGTTGATGTTATTTACACAGAGTTACCCCTTTGAATGATTCCACAGAGAGAACGATTATTTTTCCACTGGTGAAAACAATAGGATGTGTTGTGCGATTCATAATCATTATTAGATCTTTCTGTGTTGATGTATTCAACTCGGTCCAGTTCATTTGATAAAGCGACTCACCGATGCTTGAACTCTAAAATAAATACAATTAAATAATCATTAATAAAAATTTTTAATCAACACTTGAATCATTACCTCGAGAATAACTTCATTACCGTACCAGCAGAAATAAAATATTTGTGTGCTCATACACAATAGATAAAATACTGTAAATGGATATTCTGGATTTGTAACTTCCATCTGTGCAACTCGATATACACTGATGCAAAGTACATAACAACTTATTGCATATTGAATGAAAATTATCGTTGAAAATAATTCATTTGCTGTTGTTGAAAATCTGGAAGAAAATAATTAATTACAAGTTTGCACAGATACTCAAAGAAAATATGAGAAATTTACCTGAGAATTGTCTTGTGATGTTGAATAATCTCATTGAGAAGTTCTCTCTGCAATTCATCTCTATCACAATTTTTCTCCATCATTATTTCCTCAAGACGATTTGGCAGATTCTCCTGTCTCAATTTAAGGGTCTGCAGTTGTGCACAAGTAACAAGCATCATTCCAGCAACGAGTGTATCATTACCAATAGCAATTGTTGATTGAAATCCATGACCAATAATGACTTGTTGAAGATAAAGACACCAATAGGCAATTTCAGAGTTATTATAAAAAGGCACCCATACTCTAAATGGTAATGTACGTTCTGGAATATTTTCAAATATCGATGATACTGTTGATGTCATAACAGCTGTCTCGACGATGCAGAAGAAAAAGAAGAAATTTATTCTGCGTTGAAAAAATTTAATTAATTTGATATTATTATAATTATGACAGTAGAATAACTAACTTTACACGACGATTGCATTCAGCCTGAATGTCGATCTCTCGTCCACCCCGATTTCTACATAAATTACTATCGAGTATTGAAAATAACTCGATAATTTGATCTCTCTTGATCAATAAATTAGCTGTTTTGCAAGATGAATTTATAACAGAAACAAGCATGAATGACGCATTGATGAACTCACTGATGTCGCTCAATGATCGAACAGTGTCAGCGAATTCCATCAATCCGTATGAATAAAGGCAGGACACAACGAAAACACTGTAACAATCGTATATGAGCTTTTTCCAGCCAATTGACCAACTCAGTGGTCGCCATACACCGCAGAATGTGAAGAGACCAAAACTGAATGGTAACACCTTCATCTTCACTCTGAGTTGTTTGAAATGTTTGGTGGACAAGAATGATGTGTCCAAGGGGTATTGGAGGATTCGGTAGGTGAGGGAATAACCTGGAGATGTATGCGGGAATGGTGACAGTCTGGTAGGTAGCTAAACGTCGCTTCAATTATTGATGTCATAATAAGACACTTATGATTCGTTACGTCCGGACAAAAAGTGCTGGATGGTAGATAAGTGGTCTATACCTGCAATTCTAGAGTATTATTATCGAAAATTAGTGGATGAGAGGGACTTTTCTGTGGAAAAATAGGAATGGGAGAAAACTCCCTTCCTGGTAGGGTGGTTCAAGCGTCTCCCAATCATTAAGTACTAGACTGGAAGAAGATAAAGAGAAAAAAAGGGAGTAAGCGAGGTAGGTCTCATTCAGATAAAAATTTCGAATTTTGACGAATTTAATAATGTCTTCGGTCGGCCGGTATCAGGGGTACAAAGGAATCTGCAACTGTCTGATCAGCTGTTGAATCTCAATCCCCCCACCCCCCCCCCCTCCCCTCACGAGAATGTGCTGCCTCACATGGCTGATAGTTCAAACTTCGCCTTCCGAAAAATTCAGGAATTCAGAGAAATAAAATAATTTGTAAAACGTAAAATCTGTTCCAATTAAATCCAATTAATTACGAGAATTTTATCTCTCCTGTTTGAACAGATAGAATTATATAATTATTCAATTTTGAAAGAGTAACTTTGACCATTAAAATACCATTTTTATCCATCTCAGCTGATCCATCACCCCTCTAACACTTCGAACCGAACAATAGTGAATCCAAAGAATTTGATAATTATAATTATTCGCGAATGCCAAAGTCTCTACGAATAGAATTCCTGAACTCACAAGTGCTTGCTCCAAAAATAATTGAGGTATTTCAATCGTTAAAATATTTATTTTCAATTTTATTAATTAATTTCTCAATTTCTAGGGTAATTTTTAATACTTGACAATTCGAAAAATTGTAGGAATTTTTTTTTTAAATAAAAAATCGAGAAATAATGAACAATGGACCAGAATAAGTACAAAAAATTCTCAAACTTGCTCGTATAATGAATATGGAAGAATTACTGAGAGAAATGGAGACAATGAAGATCACGGGTACCTCAGCATCAGCACAACTCTGGAAAAAATGTGTCGATGCATTTGTTCCTCAGCACATCAATGGCATTGATATACCATGTGATGAGAAGGATTATCAAGAATATCGAGCTAGACTAAATAAAAATCTTGAGGAAATTTGTGAGATATTTCACAGGATTTTTATTGAATCTAATGGAGGAGCTAGTGATCCAGAAATTACGAGAATAATTGTGATCCATTTGATTATAATTATTGGTGAACAGAGTGAGAAAAATCCTTGGAACACTGAAGAAACTCTTGGGATTGCCCAGAGAATTTTGACTGATATTTTTGTATTATCTGGGGATAATAATTTATCTACTATTTTATGCACTCCTCATGATAAACTCCAGAGTATTTTGACAATTCTCAGGCCTAAATTGATGAAGGATACGTGGAAAACTTATCCAGGAGCAGTGATTTGTTATAAATGGCTTTTGAATCAAGTTGAGGTATTTTTGACGACTAGGATAATCAAAAAAATTGATTAATTTCTGATGGTTTTAATTTTTTTCTTGCGATTTATTCCAGATTCCTGGATTATCAAAGTATTTATCGAGCATTCTTCCAACAGCATTAATTATTTATGACGATTTTGTGCCAGAAAATAGAATTATTGGATTGGAATGTATCTACAGAATAATTCAACACTCTTCAATGGTATGAAAATCACTCATTTTCATGATGCGCAATTGAGAAATATTAGATAAGGTGTGAAAACAGTTTAATTACAAGAAAATGTTTTTACGAATATTTTCCTTTTTTTTTTGCAGCAAAAAGAGTTTGTGGAAAATGGTTACGCCGAAGTTATTTATGATGCTCTAGAAAAATTGATACATGAGCGTGATGTAAGATACATAATCCCATCATTCACTTGCATTACGCTTGTTTTGACTGCAATTGAAAATGTGAATGATTCGTTGAACAGATTTGAGGTAAATATTTGATTTGAAAAAAAAAAATGATTTCACCTAAAAAGAAAAACCATCAATCTCCGGTTGATTTCGTTCCAGTGGACAAAACGAGATGATGTAATAGCAACGATTTTAGATAATATGGAAATGGAGCAGGATTTGGAATTACGTCATGCTTACATGACAAGTTTACCTAAACTTTTAACTCATCTAGGATGTGCCAAATGGTTGCAGAGATTAATTAGAATACTTGAGGAATATTGCAGTCATCACACTGATTTGAGAACTTTAAAAGCAACTTTGCAGGTAATTTATCAATTATCTGTATTTTAATAAAAATTTCTTTCATCTAATTCTTTTAAATCTTTTACTCTAGACTGCAGAAGTGATTCTCACACTATTCCAAATACGAATACCAGCCCATTGTACCACTCTCTACACAGCATTCCTGAAACTTCATCTGGATTTAACTGAAACGCCAATATTTGATAAAGAAATTATCTACAGTTTAGAAAGATGTATCTACTCTTTGTACCAATTAACACCAAATGTTGGCTCAGTTATAATGCGAGATGATCGTATTCGTACGATTATTGAGGATAGTCTTTTGTTTGCATGCACTGGTGATACAAAATATTGTAATTAGTGGTCGTGATAATCAACTCTAGTACTCTTAATCACTTCTAGAATAATACAAATATTCGCCAATGTACAGTTATTATTATTTTTTTCTTCTCTCGTAGTTGAACGTCTTTGTAATTTTCTAGTCTGAGAAAATCAATAAAAATTATTTCTCATGAAGACGTATTGATTTTTCTTACTGATTTGATTATATTTAAAATTATGTTTGTTGATTGTTATGCTATTATGACATCGATTTGAATGATTATTCATCAGATAAAAGCCCGCGGTCTTATGAACTTTGCAATACAAAGAATGTATAGAATTGTATCAAAGGTCGAGATAAGTGGTGGAACGGATGATAAAACTGAAGCATTCAATCTTGTCTCTGCAATACACTCAGTTGTTGGATTCTCAGAGTAGACAAAACATGTCTCCTGTACTCATTATTGTCACTGCACTTTTAATATTATACGCGTGTTATAATTTTGTGACTTCAAAACCAGGAAAAGCTCCACCGGGTGAGCAAAAATTTAATATTAACTATCAATAATTTATTTTATATTACGATCATCATTTCGTAGGACCAATTCGTCTTCCTTTATGGGGCTCTTATTGGCTACTCCTATCGGGAAATTATAATTTTCCATACCTCACCCTTGAGTACTATATAAAAAAATACAAATCAAAGATAATTAGCTTGTGGATGGGTAACTTCTACACAGTGGTAGTCAATGATCATGAGACTATAAGAGAAGTCCTCACAAGAAGAGAATTCGATGGAAGGGATACGACTGGCTTTCTGGGTTTGTCAAGATCGTGGGGAAAGACATTGGGTAAAGATGATTTATTTAAAAAATACCACATGATGAATATCATTACAAGTATCCCATCTTTCGATATCAGGTATTTTTTTCAATGATGGCGAAGATTGGCAAGAACAAAGACGTTTTGCCCTCCGTAACATGAGGAATTTTGGTTTTGGTAGACGACATGGAGGATTGGAGAGTCAATTTAACGAGGAATTAAAAATTTTGATGGATACCATCAAAAATGGACCAATTAATGAATCTGAAAAGGTTTGGATTGAATTTTTGCGATTAAATTATTAAGAACATCTAAGACCAGTACCACATAGTCTCATTATAAAAACATAAAATCTCCTAGCTGTTATACAATCATTAGATTAATGTTAAATAGAAAACAAATTAATACCTCAACACGATTAACATCTTGTCAAATTAATTACTACGGATATTGTGTGGAAAAACAACAGTTGCATCGTGGAAAAATTTAAATAAAAGAAAAAGGAAAAAAAAAAGAGAATTCTGGTACACGCGAATATTCAGCACGCGATGATCATTTTGATTCAATGAAAATAAGATAAAAATCGTGTTGTTATATTTTCCTAATAATTTTCTGTGATTAAAATTGAATGATGACAGTTGTTATTTATTCAGAGCGTGGTGAATGGAGATTTGGTTTATTTTCCAAATATTCTATATCCATCATGTGCCAATATTATTTGGTCAGTCATGTCTGGTGAGAGGCTTGATCGAGAGCATCATGACGAGTTGAGGGAATTATGCCTGAATGGCTCCAAGTTTCAAAGAGGAGGAGACATTGGAGTTGGAGTAGTTTCAATGACTCCCTGGCTGAGTTACTTTGGGAATCTCTTCCGCTTCAAAGGCTTTATCGAGGGACAGCAGGGAATGATTAAATTCGTAAAAGTAATGAATAATGCGTCATTATCATCAATGTTTTTATCTCAGGAAAATATTCATATCTATAAATAACTCATGTTGTTTTCTTAGCGCTATATTGATGAAAGAAGCGAGGCTGCGTTGACCGATAAGTCGATAAAGGGATTTGTTCCGGCTTATTTGAAGGGACTCAAAGATGGTACTCTATCTGGAAATTACTCTGAACAACAATTGTTGATGGTTGCGGTTGACTTTATGTTTCCCGCACTCACAGCGGTACCAAGTGTTGTTGTTCATTGTTACAAGTACATGATGCATCATCCTGATGTTATGAAGAGGGTTCAAGAGGAGATTGATAGGGTTGTTGGGAAGGAACGGTTTCCAAAATGGGATGACAGGAAAAAGTGAATTTTCTTTCAAAGATTATTGTCTAATGGATAACTCACTGTTCATCCCACTGATTCTAATAGAATATTTTTATAGTTTGCCATACACAGAAGCTACTATTCGTGAAGCAATGAGAATGGAAACATTGACACCACTGAGTGTAACTCACAGATGTACAGAAAATACGAAACTACGAGGATACGATATTCCAATTAATACCGTGATGATTACCAATTTGGGAGTAATGCACAATGATCCTAATTTCTGGGGAGATCCTGAAAATTTTAGACCCGAGAGATTTCTCGATAAGAATGGACAGCTTGGAAAAGATTTTACTCTTCCATTTGGCTTAGGTACATCAACAAAATTCTTCTGATGAAGTTTAGGAATTAAATTATTTGAAAATTTTTTTGTTCAGGTCGACGTGTTTGTGCAGGCGAGACATTCGCGAGATTCCTTGTATTTGAGCTTTTTGCAACAATGCTACAGCAATTTAATTTTTCATTTGTCAAAGGACAACCCACAAGTATGGAAGATAAATATACGGGTTTTATAGTGCAACCAACAAGGACGTGGATCAGACTAACACCCAGACACTAATTCCATCATTATTATATTATTATCTCTTTCGAATGACTTTCATAATCACTCAATCAATGCTCTACAACATTGAGCGATGAAAAAAATAATAATTAAAAGCACATTTGAATAATTGATTTTACAAAAACTTTAACTTTATTATAAAATGAAAAATTAATTTCAGGAAATTGAAGAAAACAAAGAAAATGAATTATTTCCTAAAGCCTAGGTTCAATTGAATAAACCCTTACTCTCGATGTATCAATACATACATTCCAAGACATGCTAAAACTGCATATTTCAATTTTGGATACTCGTTCATATATATTGTAACCATTCCAACGTATGGTAAAAATCCTCTTGCTCTACCAACCACATCTTTATGAGTTAACCATAGTTGACCTGGTGCATATAATCCTCGATCATCGACTGAGTTATTGTCACCCTTTGTGAGGAATTTCACCGTGTTATTTGTATCTGCCCTGGATAATACAATAAAAAAGGGTCAATAACTCTTCATCTAAATTTAATTATAAAATAATGACTCTCATACTTTTCATGAAGTTTAAGTACTCGATGTACAATTGGAATGTCTCGACCCTCAACCTTGAATACAACAATCTCACCAACACGTACAGGCTCATCCTGATAATTCGTGAGAAATAGTAAATCACCACGATGGAATGCTGGCTCCATACTTCCACTGGATATAAAAAATTAATGATCAATTGATTGAGTTTGAAATATTTGAATTATTAATGAATAATTTTTTATAACCACATGAACGTCTTATTATTATAGGTTAAGTCTACACGCACCTGAGGACGACTACAATAGGACTCTCACTGCCAGTGACAACCATAAGTCCTTTCCATATCATCAGTGCTGATGATACAATCATACCGAAACTCAGCATTTGATAGAGAAACTTTGTTCCATTGATAAAAAAATAAATAATTAGTAATTTATTGTCATAAGTAGGCCATATGTTGATGCAATAGTAGCCGTTTTTTAAATTAAAATTTACTTACCTGACGTTTGTTCATCCTCTTCACATCGTCGAACAGTCCCTGGAGCATCTTGATGGCTTTCTAATTCAACTACTGGAGAAATATTTATTAGAATAAAACTTATTCACTGAGGTAACACTTGTTTTTATGATTGAAAGATGAACCGGCTTGCACGTCATCAGTATTTACCGAATTGATTACGATTACTCTTTCATTTTTGGAGTACGCATGCGCATTTACATAGAACACGTTGCTTTTGTCGTCAAGGAGCGACACTTGGTGATTATGGAGCTACATTGTACCTTGTTTATAGTTTAGAAAATTATCAGCTGTAGGTACAGGAGCTGATAATAATAATTCACAACATATTTGTTTTATGAGCAAAACAATTTGAATAAAAATTTTAGTTGATTTGTTAATGAACAATTAAAATGAATCGAGTAAAATTCATTTCAACTTTCATTTCTAAATTAAGAGTTCAAAAACTTCATTACCAGATAATTGTTGTATTATGTCTCGCAAATGGAAGTGAAAAAATTGCAAGATAATGTCAATAATTAAGATACTTTGAATGTTGTAGACTCGTGACGACTAGATGCGCAAATTGTTAATTATTGAAAATGTAAGAAAAACATCTCTCTTACACAAACACTAGATTGATTATTATGTGCACAAATTATGCAATGACAACTGAAACATTGGAGAATAGTGAGTTGAGTATGAACAGTGAAACAATAACACTTGGAATTCGCTGGTTGGGGTCAAAGATCGATGTAAAAGAGAGAAGGCAAAGGATATTTGCGTCAAACAATATTTTCAGGGTATTTTATTTTTTTTTTTTCTTGCAGATGCGTTTCATTCTTATTTGTGGTCAATGGGTCAAGAGGTAAATTTGGGTCGAATTATTAGTTTATTATTTATTTAGCTCATGGCTCAATAAAGTGGGGTGGCAAATTGAATGAATAAAAAATTTTTGTGCATTCAAAAGTAATTTTTTTTTCTTCTCATTCAATTTGAGAAAATACTCGGGACGTTAGTCAAAATTATTGACAGACAAGACCAAAAAAAATTAAAATTCAAGAGAATTTCAAATTTTTGAATAATTTCAACTCTTTCAGTCGGTGAAAGACATTGCTACTAGGTCATTTCGAGATATTGTATTCAACTTGAAAAAAAAAAAAAAAATGGAATATTTTACACTTTTTCTTCTGCGAATACCATACATTTTATAATATTTTACCATTCAGCATCAGATTATCATAAAAATTGAGCCCAAAAAAATTGGTATAATAATTTAATTATCTGTTATGGAAAAAAAAAAAAAATAGTGACTAATGCCAGATAATTTTGCGTTAAAGTCAGTGACTCTGGCAATCACAGTAGCGTGACATGACGGAAAATGCATCGTGTCACTAACTCCTTTATTATTCAATTTTCAAAACTCGTGAAGAAATATTGAGGCTTTACACCATCGGCCAGAAAATTTCAATATCAAATGTCTCCATAAACATGAAATTTTCATTGTCTAATGTATCATACAGTATATTATAGAAATATATATGGATATAAATCAATGTAGAAAAATCGGGTCAAGTGTTAATACGAAATGATTATGAATTTATTCAGTTTCCTGCTTAAAAAAAAAAAAATGATTGTTTCACTCGACATTCGTCATGCAGACGATATCAAACAAAAGTGCAACGTTTTGTTCATATTAACGGACCAAATTCAAAGGGATCTGGAACCTAATTTTATCATTTCTTCTTTCCCTCTCATTTTTTCGCGAATTTCCTGATGTTATTTGTTTAAAGACTATCTCCTAGTTTAATATTGCCATAGGTCAAAAAACGACTCACCCATTTGTTGACATTCAGCACTCATTCAGTTTTTCATCCGATGACCCTGAAAAAATAAATTGAAACAAGATATTTTAGTAAAAATCACATGAAGGGGAGAAAAAAATTTGTTATGGTTTTCATATAAAAATAATTATACCCCCATCAATCTAGCCTGTGAATAGATTTTCTGAGAATTGACCAGACAAAAATTAACAATGACCTTCAGTCATTCGCCCTTCTAGTATCATCTCCCTGAATCCTTTCCAAAGTCCACAGTGTAATAAACTTTATTATTTCTAGTTTTAAAACCAGATATATCTAGAGTTTCGGAGAAATTTAGCGAAATTATGCCTCCCAACGTATAAAATGTGTTTCTCTTCTGAATAAATAAAAATACCGGATCCCCATTGAATTCACAGGACTGACGTCATTGAAGAGTCAAAGAAAAATCCCAGGAAAAAAGAAAAAAATTGATTAATCGTCACAATGGAATAACACACAGTGTGATTCCCCCGTTAATCGTAAGAGTATCTACTATGCATGATTTAAATGTAATATTCCAACTCCAGAAATTTCTCTCCGTAATACAGCGGTTGTATCTTACCCCTTCTCCTTCAGAGGGGGTATAGCACGTATTTATGTCGTGGAGAAACCCAACTGTAATTATCGGTAATAGTCAAATCGAGTCATAATCAATTATTGTTTTGCAACCTTGAGGATCTCCTGTTGTACGTCACAAATAAGTAAAACTATAGCGATTAATTTCCACATTTATAAACATTTTTTTTTTTTTTCTCTGTCTATCGACTCCATTGATCACTAAATTTAAATTCAGAGATATGAAAAATTAATAAACAAAGGAAAAAACCAGACAGTAACTGATTTAACATTTAACTGGATATATATCTGGAAATATTAACTTTATGTTTATTCAAGTGAATTTATTCAATCCCTGAGATTTAAATATAGCGAAAAAAAAAAAAATATGACAATGCAATTGTTTGATGTGTGGGATGAAAGTATGCATTAAATTTTTTTAGGAATCAGTTGAAATGACCGATAAATCACGTCAGAAGAAAAAGTGCACCGATGAAAAATTCGTGCAAATCTGTATCAAGAATGCCTTTCATTTTAGTTTTGTCCTTGAAGTCACTCAAGGTGAGTAACTTGTAATCACAGAGTGAAGAATTTTACAAACATATTGAAGTGTACAAGTATGCTTCCTCTGAAAATCATTTTAATGACAGGAGATGATGATTATTGGGGGATGTACAACTCTGAATGATTTTTTTCTATAAATAGAATAAAAATATTAAAAATGAAGAAAATAATAAGAATTCTAATGTCAAAGAACTTTGATGAATAATTGAATTATTTATCATTCTTCAAAGAAGTCAATTTTTGAAAAAAAAAAAACTCTTATACTCACCGAAATAGGAATTCGTCCTTCACACGAGAGTCAATTTGCCCAAGATCTCTAGTCTGAAATACCGAGAATGCAGTTTAAGAGTAGGTAAAGTCTAAATATAATCTAGAAAGATCTACAAAGTCATATAAATACAGACATTGATCTGAAATGGAAAAAATCGATCGATCATTCCGGCAAATTCAATGAATGAATAACGGAATGCGACCGCGTGTGAACCCGTGAACTTGAAGAATTAATGATGAATAAAAAAAGTCGACGAAAGGAGGTAATAATGAGAGAATTATCTGGATTTTACCACGCGCCATCGAGACAATTACACCCTCTCCACAATTGATTTTTAACTCTCGTATATATCCCAATGAAAATTGATTGATCGATGGAAAATCATGACAAATACAGTGCAAACATCAACATTGAGTAAAAAGAAGGAAATTCCCTCGGGTGAGTGGGGAACTGAGGGTACAGGTGTCACACTGAAACGATAAAAGGCTGCGTCTAAGCGACAAAAAGCCAGTTGGTTACCGGACTTGGCAACAATCACATTAAATTAATAATAATATTGGTTTTTTTAAAAGGATTTTATTGGTGATTTTAACCGCTGGACGGTGACACCTAATTGCTCATAATTTCCTCATTATTATTATTATTTTTTAAATTTATTCATTAAACAAAGAGACTAAAAATAGTGAACGAATTGTTTATAATTAATTGATAATTAAATTTGTGAATACGTAATTTCGAAAAAAATAGAGAAAGGTGAGTTTAACGTGACTCTTATTATTATTTTTTTAATTATTCAAATTTTCAATCAGTTTTCCTCACTTTGTGTTAATCAGTGAATTATTGCAGTTCAAAGTTTTCAAGATATTCTTTATCTTCATTATAATCTTATCGGGTGTTATCATCTTCTGTATTACATAAAATGTCTCTAATTGACATTTTTTCACCTGAAATTACATCTGTAGTTTTTTAATAATTTTTTTCTCATTATTAATTAAAAAATTATTCTTCGTCAATTCATTTGTGATTTTTATTCAGTTTAATACGTAATGTTGCAACTGCTGTTCCACCTGGTGGAAAATTCATCGAGCGATGATAATGTAAAAAAAAAAATGACACAACACTATTTATGATAATTGATCAATGAATTACAAAATTATTGAAAAAAAAAAAAAAAGGAAAAGTACGGAATGATTTTAATCCACTTATAATTCATTCATCGTGACCATAAACATAAGCATAAAGATGAATAAAATTACGCAGTTGACCTTGAAATTTTACCCCTTCCATAAAAAAATTAAGTGCCCTAGTAAAAAGATAATTTAACGAAAGGGAAATTCCAGACATGTTTAACCGGATTTCTCTGTACTCTTTGTATTCTCTTCTTCTTTGTTTACATTGTATTCTATACCCCCCCCCCCCCAGACCCAGTAGTTCTCAGAATGAAAAAATTAGACAATTAAATTAATCAACTTGTTCCAAACGAGTTACTGGAAGATGAAGCATTTATTGATAATCAAACAAACCGGATTCATTTTCTCTATTTTTCAATGCGAGTAATAAAACAAGTTCTCCTCGGATAATCTGAAGGGACGACTTTTCCTTTCAGTTCTCCAGTATTACGAAATTATGGAATAGTCTGTTTTATGTATTGGAGTGAGAGAGGCTAGGGTCTCTCGGTTTGGGTGGGCAGAATTATCTTTTTTTCTACTTTTCACTGAATTTATTTACATGTGAATAGCTTTGAATTACAGTATCAACCTAAATCTGGAGAAATTTTATATTGATGCAATTTTAGAGAAGATACATATGTCATCAGAAGCTATAAATAAATTGATTTTTTTTTTAACCAAAAAATTCTTATTATTTCTTATCATTTCTTATTAATTTTCAGATGGCGACGTTAATAAAAACAATGACCGATAATTATCGTGACCTAATGGACAACAAAAGTGATCCACGTGTCAATGACTGGCCCCTCATGAGTGGTCCCCTTCCGACTTTTCTCATATGCATATCCTACGCGTATTTTGTCAAAGTACTTGGGCCAAAACTCATGGAAAATCGAAAGCCATTGAGCCTCCGGAGAATAATGATAGCGTATAATTTATTCCAAGTTTTATTTTCATCATGGCTATTTTACGAGGTAATAATTACATTCACTATTTCCCCGATATATCCTAAATCATCACCAAAGTTTGATTATAACTATCTTATTGTTTATTAGAGCCTAGCTGCTGGCTGGTGGAATGATTATTCATTCAGATGTCAGCCAGTTGATTACTCGAGGAGGCCAAAGGCTATGAGAATGGCTAGTGGCTGTTGGTGGTACTTTATCTCAAAATTTACTGAATTTCTCGATACATTGTTCTTTGTATTGAGAAAAAAGAATGATCACATTTCAACACTTCACGTTATTCATCATGGAATAATGCCAATGTCCACTTGGTTCGGTGTTAAATTCACTCCAGGTAAATAGAAATAATAAATAAATAAATAGTTGTGGTTTTTCAATGAAAGCTGCTCAGAACCAAACTATCACGATTTTACCATCGTGACCATTATAGCAATAAAATAATTTTATTCAAGTTTTTCAACCGCATTCATTTTTTTATTATTATTATTTCACAGGCGGTCATTCCTCATTCTTCGGTCTTCTCAACACCTTCGTACATATTGTTATGTATGGCTACTACCTTTTAGCAGCACTTGGTCCAAAAGTTCAACCATACTTGTGGTGGAAAAAGTACCTGACAACCCTACAAATGATACAATTTGTACTTGTGTTTATTCACACATTTCAATTACTCTTCACTGAATGCAATTATCCAAAAGCATTTGTCTGGTGGATTGGTATGCACGCTGTACTGTTCTTCTACCTCTTCAGGGATTTCTACGTTAAGGCTTATATCAGAAGACAGGAGAAAAAGGCTTCAATTTCATTGGCCAATGAGCAAATTAAAAAATCAGGAAAAATGCATAATGGTTGTGCCAATGGAAATGTTAAATTTATTAAGGAAAATGGTTCTGCTTATCCCAATGAGTACAAAATAGCTACTGGTTATATTACTGATAATGGCCTCAGAAATCGTGTGTTTATTAGTAATCGAAATGTTGAAGAGTGATTTGAGATAATTATTATTATTTTTTTTTTCATAATTTTTCTAAATTACGAGAGGAGAATTGATTTTTTTTAAATGTGATTTTAAAGAATTATTTTCTCACTTCGTAATTGATGGGTTGTGATGAGAAAAATTGAAGGATCATTCATCGAATTAGCTTACATGACTAAGGAATGACTCGACTTATATATTTTGCCAATTTTTTTTGTTTTTTTCACGCTCATGAAGATTCAATATTCAGCATCGTCGTATATTTAATTAAGCATGTGTGATTGTGTGAGAGATTTTGGTGAATTGTTGATACAAAATTCCAAAGACGTTTTTTTTTCTCTTTCATAAGTTGTTTTGTCCCACAATTTTAGGTGAATGTGACGGAAACGAGTGTTTTCTATCCATTGAGATGAGAATTTTAAGACTTGATTATTATTGAGTAGTTTATGTCATCACAATTCTGCTTGGTGTATCATAGATTCAATTAAATTGATGGAATCTAATTTTTATTGAATTGCAGAATTGATGATGAATTATTTCATAAAACAATTCCCAGTGTTTGGAATGAAATGGAATTTACCATCAGATTGAAAGAAATTATAACCAATTTTTTCTCTCAAAAGATGAATCGATTATTCTGATGGTATGTGCCATTGTCAAAATGCCTGCCGAATCGGGTACATTGTTTATTCACTCCACAATATCAATTAGGGAATTATTAGATTAAGATTGTGCTCTTGTCTTCAAGTTAATGAATTCTGGAGAATTAAATAATAATATTTTTTACTTTAGCCATGTTTTAGATGTTAATGTATATTTATGAAAATAGATGTGTATTTCAGGATTAAATGTTTAATATTTTTTAGTAATAAATTTCAATATTTAGGAAATTTAATTAATTAAAATAGAAAAGAAAGAAAAATCAACAATTCACTGTAGAGTTCATTTTTATCGACTGATGGTGAATTTTAGTGATTATCAGTTGGACAATGAAGAATAATTGATCGATGGAAGGTGAAGAGGATTGAGATATTTGAAAATACGCGGGGAAAAGTTATAATCTAATTGATAAATTGTATTTTTATTTTATAATATCGATAGTGTAGGTAATTTTCAACAATGTATGGTAGAAATGAGAAAAATAATTATTCAACCGAGGGAAAAAAAATAATTATTATTTGCACGATTCCGTCAGTCAACTGACAACACCATGGGTGAAAGTGACCATGAGCCTCATGCGAGGTTGATTGAAAGTATTGAGTCATATACCAAGCTTACACTTTAATTAAAAGTCCATGGGTAATTATCAAAATCTCTTTGAAAATAAATGATAATATGAAAAAAAAAAAAAAAACCCTCTAGATTCAATTGAAAATGGCAAATTCCACGAATAAATATCCATTCTCAATATAAATTCCCACCGGGTACCAAAAGTTCAAGTTTTCCATTTTCCGGTTTTTTTTTATGCTATGCAAATGACAATCATCGAGATAACCGTTAATTAATAAATTCAAGATATACGTCAGAGTTGTTTATCATTTTTTTCTGGTTTTCTTTTAAATTCCATACTCTTCCTATTGAAAAATTTTTAAACGTAAAATTCTTCGACCTCTGATATAGGACGTGACGCTCACATCAGGCTAATAATTCATACTTGAGTTATTAATTATTAAAAAATTCAGTTTTCATTATCAACATCCGTGAATATTTGATTTTCTATTTCTTTTGTTCAAATGAAGAATTTGAATTTAATTTATGCAATTTTTTTAATCAATATTATTGGTTCACATACATCCAGGTATATAATTCAAGGTTGAATTCCTCAATTTCTTTTTACTTCCAAAACTTTTCCTTTTTTATTTCATTGAGATAGTAAATAGAATTTTTTTTAAATATTAATCCAATATTTTCTACATTTTTCTGAGAGAAGAAAATTCGTCATTTCTACAAATATAAATGCGTGCGTGCCAGCATCCGCATATTCGTACAGAGGAAAACATAAAAGGTAGGGTAACAGTGTTCAAAGGGTGGGGGAGAGAGGGCACTTTCGCTGACCGTTGAAGAATCAAGTCTCCTTCTGTCATACCTTGCATAAGCCATCGCGCAAGGCCTGTTACGCGTTTAAACATTTATGGATAAAAACTCTCCCATAGACTATTTTTCTTTTTAACCATTAAAAATGATGAACAACGAAATAGAAAGATTGTGTTTAATTAAAAAATAAATTATTATGAAATAATGAAAAAATAATTGTTTATGATTTTACGATTAAAATGATGTTTTTAATAAATTTTTTTTTCTTTCCGCGAATAATTGTTCAATTGGTACAATCTGACCTAGACAAATAAAAAATGTTGAATATTGAAAAATAGATAGATGAATTTTAAATATACAACTTGTTATTTAACATGAATCTTTTATTTGAAAACACTCGACGTTAATTGACCAATTGACTTGTACTGTATTTATGGGTCTTACGAATAAAAGACGACAGTTCACACGATATTTACAATTCAAATGTACATTAACACTAGTGTTGTTGGTTCAATGGTAGGATAGAGTGAAAAAATACAAAAAAAAAATTTCATCGTGAGAAGGAACGAAAATTTGCCAGTATCTATTTATGACTCTTAACGAAGAAAAAAAAAAAACCATTATCGAAATACTTGAATATGTTCAAAATCCACGTGGTCACCGGTAGATATTCCGTCTTCACCTCTCAAAATGCAAATATAAAACCCAGAATGACGCAAAGAGTTGAACAAATTCCTCGAAGGAGGAGAGAAGAGAAAAAAAAAAAAGCTACCAAAATTTTTTCCATCAATAAAATGCTAATTGCTCTATTCTATCGGCCTGAAGACGATTCAAGGACGTAGAATGTTTGACTCTGAATGAAATTAATAAACTCAATAAACACTAGAGCGTTTGAAACTCGTTTGTACACAGTCACAAAGTGTAAGAGGTGGGATTTAAGTAATTGAGGAGAGGGGATTAGTCTGTAAGACTTGCCACGAAAATCTCAGACCGAGTGTTGAGTACAACAGATCGTGGTGAAAGACGAAGAACCTCAGTTCAGCCCCTGAAACGTCGGGGGACATATCTATGAATTTATCACTCAAATTTTTTTAGATATTTAATTAATTTTTCCAAGTGTTTATATCATCCAAAAATTAATAATAATACAATATTAGTGAACAGTTATTTAGTTTTTAAGTGGAAATCACTAAACGGTTAGTAAACGTTTCCAATTTTTTTTTTTTTTCTATTTTCTTTATAATTAAGGGATGAAATTATTCTAATGGATTTGTTAATAGAAAAATTGCCAACAGTCGGTTAAATGCAAAAAGCTCAATGTTTTTTTTTTTAAATTAAAGAATTTCTTTAAAATTCCGCGTGAGCGCTGTTGTACAACGGCGGTATTAACATTTGGCCATTTGTAGCGTCGTCCAGTCGGATTACAGAGAGCCAAAGTGGGGCTGTGCCCGCCAGTGCCCACGATAAACTTCGAGTATCCCTTGATTTACCAAAAAAAAATTGTCTGATAAATCTCTAAAAAAAAATTTAAACCCCAGATAATTCATCAAATTATTGAAAATAACTCTCGAAAAAAAAAAAAAAATCCATAAATTGTCTTATGTGTTCAAATAGTTGACAGTGTAGTTAAAAAAAATTTATTTATCATTGTAAATTAATTTTAATTATTAATAAACGTGTCGACGAGTGTCAGGATTAAATATCCAAAAATCATTGATTTGTCATTGAATAAATAATCTAATACTCAACGGGGAAAAAGAGGCGGAAGCAGGTGGGTGTAGTCGACCCTAGCGCGTGGGTGAGTTATTAATTTCAACAATTAAATACTCAAAAAACAATTCTACTAATTAATTAAAATAAATCGCTACAAATACTCAAATTTTTTCAAATAAATTGTCACAATTATTGACAGTAATCAACTACTTAACATAGCCAATACTAAAGAATTGAGGTTAGGACGCCGCTAGACACGATCGATTATGTATTGAGGATGGTACCATGATTGTACTTATAAAATACCTATTTTTAAAAATAACCATTTAAAAAAAAAATTGTTTTTTGTCAAAATTCTTTAGATAGATTTTGACATTTTCCAAATTTTTAGCTGGAATTCCCCGGGTTTTATTACTGGTGGGTGGTGATGGCGGGGGTGGGGAGGGGAAATTCTAACCTATTCATAAACTCTCAAAGTTTATTTTCGGATATTACAAAACAGAAAATTGTGTTGTTTGACGTATTTACATTTATCGGAACAGATGATTCATAATATAAATTCTCTCATACCCTTATTTATCAAAAATACAACTGATAATCATGATTGATTACGTTTGCTGATGAATAGAGGGGCGGCAGGGAGGGAGAAAGAGTGGGGAGATGACATAAAAATGCCGGTAATTAGATAATCGAATGAATTAATAAACATCATTGATAAACTTATCTTGTCTCTCTTTGGTTAATTAATTATTATTATTTTTTTTTAAATTCAGAGGGCAAATAATGATTTTATTAGAGTGACCTGTTACTGATTGTTGTGACGGGTTAACAGTTCAGCAAATTACGACATGTTTTGAATTTTAATTGGATATTGAAGAATGTCGAGTTTACCGTACTGTCGACATTATCACTTTGTTATTGAGTGGTGTTTGAGCGAGGGAAATTGGTTTGTCGGTTTATTTTAAGGGATAATTGAAATTGTTAGAATAATTTATCTTCTAAACTGAGGGATTTAGATGAAAATGTCAAGATATCTTTTTTGTAGAGAATTTCATAAACCTAATAGTTTCCGAGATTTTCATGATTTTGTATAAAAATTTTCAACTCTTTACCTTACAAAAATTTGATAATTCTATATGTACATTAGTATAAATCGATTGTTCTCGATAATTGTACGATAATTACGTAATTAAATGACTGTTATGTCAAATAGATTTCCATGGTTGTATATATTATTCTGGAATCGGTTGATTGGTTCAGGTTGTAACTTTCTCCCGAATTATTTTAGTAGTTTAAATTGATGATTTTTTTTATTTGATAAATTATTATAAAATTTTGTGATACGAGATATGAGAAAAAAAAAAAATTGTATCGGATTACCCAAGAATGTGCACAATACGTTGGAATATATTTAGACAGTGCGAAAAAATTTTAATCAGTTAAATTTCTCAACAAAAATTGTTCCATTCTACAATGATTTAAATGAATATTGCAATGAACTTTCACTCGTGTATCACTGGATAAACCAAAATAATGTTCAATGCTCTAATTAACACTGAAATATAACGAAATATCAAGGGCTTAATTGGATATTTAAATCAGTTGTGCGAAGAGAAAAAAAATTAAAATTCCACGAAATTTCATTCTCTTATCGAATCCGATAATCACAGTGATGTCTGGGCACGTGTATGATGAGATAGTATGACGTAATTACGCTGAGTAATCGGGGGGTAAAGACCGGGTGTCTCAGCGGTATTGATCAAACATACAATACTTGACTCATTATTATCATCTAGGGGTACATATGACAATTTCTAAAGAAATAAATGAAAACAGATGGTTCTCATGTACCCATAATATATGCTCATTGATCATAATTGATTATCCATCGCGTGACTGAGATAAATAAATGAATAATTACGGTATATTTGACATGAAAAATCATCCATAACATCTGATTAGCATCAAACTAACATCTAAATACCAAACCCACGGAATTTGACATATTACCAATTATCCTAGAGTAGTGGGGATCATTTCTCTTACAACAAACATCCGTCCTACCGATTACCTCTCGTCAGTTACATAAAAATCAAAGGAGAGGCTGTAGTAATGGCGGAGAAAGGGGGAAAAGTGGAGAAAAAAGGAAAAATTTTTGTCTTTGTAATGAAAAAAAAAAATAAGAGAGAGAAGATCGGTTGTGACGGCGAGAAAGTTACTAAACCCCTGCTCATTTGACGCTCGAGGCAAACTCAACTATTACAGGGGGGCATACTGTGTATATACTGGTATGCACGCGACTACCATGGATCGATGAATATAGGCGACACAATGACTGGACTTATTGTCGGTGCATAACAGTCACGACCTTCGAGATTTTGAGAGAAAATATATATATATATATATCTTCAGCCTCAATAATTGATCAATCAGAATTTCCTTGAATTTTCGTATCAAATTTATTTGACAGATTTATGATTTTTTATTAATTTTTTTCTATAAAAATGGTGGAATTTTAGCTAAGACTACTGTTTTCCACCTTTTTGGGTCAATTATTGTCCATGAAAGTACCCCTTAACACGAATCCTAAACTGGTATTTTAAATTTGAGAAATAGATTGCATGTACAGAATTTATTGGGATTTAATGCTCACAAAAACCCTCTTTTGACCTCATTTTTGTTGTTATTCATATAATTGAGAAATTTTCGAGGTTATAAAATCTAATGTTTATGAATAAATTTAATTTTTCATCTATTTGACAAAATTTCTGCTATTGCACTGATTACGTATTTTCCCATATTCGTCGAAGAAAACGAGAGGGGGAGGGGGAGAGGAGAGACATTCCAGCCGGTTTATTTGTATACGATAGGATCGTATCAGGCTGCCCTGTTGCCTGTATGCTCTGTTTAGCTTTAACCAGCTAGAGCTTACATAATTTAATGTATATGCATTTATCTTGAGAATTTATTTTATTCACAGGTGAATAAACTATACAAATATGACTACCATAGTAGCTAATTTGATACATGGGTACAGGGATCTCATGGACAACAAATCGGGTGAGTTTATTTTTAATTCATAAATTTTTTCATTTTTTTTTTTTTTAAATAATTTTTTGAGTCTTTCGTCATGACTTATTCAATTCATTTCATCCATGAAAACTTGTTAATTATATTTACTATCTCTGTAACACTGGAATAGTGATGATAAACGTGAAAAAAAACATGATGAAAGAAAAAGTGGATATTTGTCGGACCCAAGAAATTTAGTCATTTTGGAAGTTGTAAAATGATACTAATATTCATATATAACAAAAATCTACAACTAATTTTAATGTTTTACGTAATAAAATTTCTCATCTTTGGATGGTTATATTTTTAATTCATGGAAAAATTGTAATGATCCATAATATTAATTTTGATATAAATATGAATGAGCATGACGTAGAGCTGTTTCATTTTTCATTCATAAATATGTTAAAATATTTTGAATGAATGAACTTGGGAATTGTGAGAAAAAAAAAATCCATTCGTCATAATCAAATTTATAACAAGCGATTCAATGATGATTTGAAAAAAAAAAAAAAGTATTCAATTGTCATGATACCCAGTTGGAAATCGAGTTTCGTGAAAGTAGCACGTGAACGATGTGACGAGGAGAGACGAAAGAAATGAAGGAGCACGATTGGCGAATGCCAAATCGGAAGAAGCCTCAGTTACAGACACATTCATGTTTATTGCGCCATTCAAAATTCCATGTCAGTCGAACAAAAAAAAAAAAAAATTTGAAGAAAATATGAATAAATAAACAACGAGTGCATGAAAACATTCATCAACAAACTGTCACGATTGCCAAAAAAAAAAGTTGATCGATTTTTTCTATTATCCACAGATCCCAGAGTGGGCCACTGGGCAATGATGAGCAGCCCCTTACCAACAATGGCAATATGCATATCATATGCCTATTTCAGCCGTGTTATTGGCCCTCGAATGATGGAGAATCGTAAACCATTCAATTTACGTAGGATACTCATTGTTTATAATTTTATTCAGACAATATTCTCCACGTGGATTTTTTATGAGGTGAGTTTACTCATTTTACCCCTTATTTACGTAATAAATACTGAATATTCAGAATTTAGGGTAACGTGACCCAGTTTTTTTTTTTTTTTTTTTTCAATACATCTGATCGATCATAATTAACATTATCATGATTTTTGCATGTCATATTGCATATGCATAGGTCAGAGTGACATAAACTGTGACACAATTGAGTTTATTCCATTGGAATTGATTCAGTTTGTCCATTAATGGAAATACGAGGGCTCGAATAAATTATGTATTTAATGATCAGAATAAAAAATTAAAAAAATTATTTTACAAATTTTCCTTCTACTTTTCAAAGACTCTCGTTATTATTTGTTAATCGCTCGATATATTGAGAGTACCAGAGCTAATTAAACAAGGATAGAATCTAATATACCAGTGAGTTGGAACATAAGATAGGTATTATAGTGTAGTTTATTTACGTTTTAACATCGGTAGATTAAACGAGAAAATGAGGGCAATGGTGCATAATATAAACGATGTGGCGCTTATCCACCAGTTGCTTTAGTCTCTCACAAAGTGAGAACAGAAGAAAAAAAATATATATATATGAGGAGGGCATATGCATAACCACTGTACATTGAGTGTAATGGTTAAGTACATAGAGTGAATGAGAGGAGGGTTACAGCAATGAAAGAGATTCAATGAAAAATATCCTTAATTCCATCTACAAGGGTCAAAGTACACAAGTTTATGGTAATTTATAACCAAGACAGTCATTCTAATGTTTGAAGTCAAAAATACTGAATGATCGCATTCATTTTTTATTCAAAGAGATATGACGTGACATCTTCACGTCAAGTTTTTAAGAAATTCTCGTTGTCTCATTATTTGCAATACACTTGTCAATTTTTTTTTCATGCCAAGAGTGCAATTCTGCATAAATTGAGTCATAGAATTGAAAAAAAAAAAATATTACGAAATTTAATTGTTTTTGGTTTTTTTTGATTCGAAAAAAAAAATAATAAAAAAAATAAATGATTTATCCCTGACATCGAAAGAAAAAGTCGAGCGCAGACACTCTCCCGTGTATACTGCTGAAATGGAACGACCTTGACACGTAACGCAATTGGTCTTCATAATGTACACGTGAATTGTAACGTTTGAAGTGAAATTTCTATTGAATGATTGACGTTAAACGATTTTTTTTTTTTCAAATTTTTTGATAAAATATTTAAAAATTCGTGAAAAGTGAAAATGATTGTTTATCAGAGATTATAACTTCTTGCCGGATGTAAATTTTGTGGCTAGGATGAGTGCAAATATTTGCGGTTAGCCAGTTGAGATAACGATGGCTGAGTGTACTGAAGTAGCATTGAAAAACTTGCAAACTTCAACCATGAAAAACCATTAACTGTTCCTCATTGCTTCACTACTAAATAAATTATTTCCACGATTGTGAATAAACATTGTCAGCTAAATCATAGTAATAAGGAGAAATAAAGAAAATAAAAAATTTATTCATAACTGATGGTTATTTTGTTGTGCGCAGTTTTTGATGAGCGGATGGGCGAAAGGTTACAGCTTTCGATGTCAACCAGTCGACTATTCAAATAATCCATTAGCACTGAGAATGGCTAGTACGTGTTGGTGGTACTATTTCAGTAAATTCACTGAATTCTTCGATACAGTAAGTAGAACAGTAATTTGCAATTAAATTCTCAGGGTTTTTATTTCACATTCATGTGAAGTTAAATTATGAAGATTGATGATTATTCAATTATCTTCGTAATGAGTAATTTTAGGGAAAAATGTCAGAAGATGATTTTTGTAGCTGATAAAATTTTCTACAAAAAATATCTTTTCACATTTTCTCATTGAATCAATCATTTCAGAGATAATCGCTCCTGAATTTTCAAAAAGAAAAAAAAAAATTTCCCCCTCTCAATCCAAAGTCCACAAACACCATTCACTAACAATCTCAATCCAATTCCCATAATGGAGGATGTAACCAAGGCCGATGATTATTAATCATATTAAATTCTCTATTTACCAGTTATTCTTCATCTTGAGGAAAAAAAATCAACAAGTATCGACACTTCACGTTATTCATCACGGTGTGATGCCATTTTCAGTGTGGATGGGACTTAAATTTGCACCAGGTGGTCATAGTACATTTTTCTCCCTATTGAATACATTTGTACACATTATTATGTATTTTTACTACATGGTCGCTGCCATGGGACCCGAGTATCAGAAGTACATATGGTGGAAGAAGTATTTAACTTCATTCCAAATGGTAAATAATTTTTTTTTTTCCCCAAAATTATTTCATAAATTTTTACAGAGAAAAAATAAAAATCTAATCAATTTTTTTTTTTTTTGTTCAAAGGTGCAATTTATCCTGATAATGGGCCACCAATTTCAACTTCTATTCACCGAGTGCAACTATCCACGCAGCTTTATGATTTGGATTGGTCTACACGGTGTTCTATTTCTCGGTCTATTCTCCGATTTTTACAAAGAAAAATACATTGGCCAAAGAGATAAAAAGCGTCAAAATACTGGTGCTTGTATGCCAGTACTAGAAGAGAGTGAAATTAATTTGAAACAAAATGGTGTATCAACGTACACAACAATATATAATAAAGAGTACAACAGTTGCTACAGCAATGGCACCAACAATGGCTACGTTGCCAATAATAATGAGAAAAAATTGGCTTAATAAGATTGACTATTTGTCAAAAAAAAAAAAAAAAAACAAATTTCTCATCAAGTAATTCAGTAGTTCAAGTGAGGGGTATATGAAATATCGAGATATATCGATATTTTATGAATTATCAATTAACTACTGAATTATCTTTTTCTCTCTATTCTTTCGACTCGCGAAGGAATTCATTAAAATCCAAGAAAGGGAAAATGTAGTGTTCAAGATGAAAGGGGGGGGGGGGGGAGAAGCAGAAGAACGAACAATTAGTCGTTAATTATTTCCCTTTTGTCTGATCATCCCCCTGAACACCCGAGGACATACTTTTTTCCTTATTATTTTTTTCGCTCCAAAGGACTAATTTTTCATGTATGAATGATTAATGAATGGAATTAACGTGTTTATATATTTTTTCTCTTCGGTTTATTTTTCTTTGCGTTGATGTGTGAGTCTGTGAAATAGACAAATTTATCCTTTTTTTTTTTTTTTCATCGATAATGTAGTATTTATATCATTTAGGTGGATGTAAAATATTTAATTTGGCAGATTTATTCATCTGAGAGGCCAAGAGATGAATTAAATTAGTCTTCGACGTTTGTTGTCGCTTTTTTTAAAGTCATTGAAAAATTATTGAGATGAATGATTTACGATAAATAATGAGGGATTTATGAAATTATTGTACAAATTTATTCACAGTAATTTTTTTTTTCTCTCTGTGAATTTATTTGTAACAATTGGTTAATTAATCAGTGAAAGTGGTAAAATAATTTGAGGTAATTTCAACTGTTTTATCACTTGTCAAAACCATAATTATTGAGCAGTGGACTCGATTGATTTATAGGTCTTCGACAAATCGAGGTAACGATTAAGTCGTTATGAGAGTGTAAAAATTAATGAGTTAATTGAAATTTTGAATAAATTAAAATTATTGAAATAACGCACAAGTAAAAAAAATTTGTTCCAAATGTGTTCAATGCTTCGGTGTTTGTTACACGCTTTAGCAATGATTACATGTAAAATAAAGATAATAAAATGAAATTGATGGAAAGAAAATTGAGGGAATTGGTTTTTTTTTTTTTTTTTTTTTTGTAATTTCGCCTCAATTTGATTGAAATAATAAATTAATTACTATTCCTATGGATTTGCTTCTGTGATTATTTCCATAAACAATTTAATGAATTTGAATTTAGCTAATGAACATTATTATTTCGTACTCGTCTTCTTATCAAAAACCTTATCATTCTTACCATCAACGAAATAAAAAAAAAAACAAAATTTAGGAGATATTGATTAAGATTATAAACAATTTTTCTACCAAAATGTGAAAATGGGCAAGAAATAATTGCGTTATTTCAATGTAAAATGTTCTGTTCTGATAACGAGTCGTTAATTCAGATAAAATATTAACAATAAGTGAAATAAATAAATAAATAATGTCATTTTTCAAAATCAGAGATTCAAATTATTTGATTGATCCAAAAAAAAAAAAAAATTGAGTCTTTCAACTACAAATCCCTCAATTAATATTCCCAAGAAGAAAAAAAAATGTTTTTTTATTTCACTCAATTGAAATGATTTTTTTCTTAATTGATCGACTGGTTTCGATTATTATGCAATTATCGTGATTGTTGCATTTTTTCAGAGTATTCTAGAGTCAGACTATTCGACTCGTCATGACGAAGCCGCAGATAAAATAATAAAAACCGTAATTCATCAATTGTAATAATCATTAATCATTAGAGGCAAATGATTACTGATTTAGTTTTAAATATTGGATAAATCGCTATTCGCTGGACGACCGATTTCACAATGATTATTTTTTATTTTGCATCAATTATTTCTGTTTCAAGCAGAAATTAATTTTAAAAAATAGTTAGCGATGGGTCCCTGACCTTTGTAAAAAAAATAATTAAAGAAGTTTGTTTTTTTTAATGTCAAAATACAATCACTAGGTAGCTTGTAAATAAAGCATGTTGATTGTCATGAATGAGTATAGAATTTAAATTGATAGATTATTCAAAATTTACGAGAGTGTGGCATCGTCATGTTGAAAACTCTGTAATGATTATTAATTCTCATTATATTTTTGTACATAATTGAGAAAAAAAAAAACATACCGAATGAATAAAAAGAAAATTCTAAAAATTCTATTTCACTTGTTGAGATCTTTGTTTTAATCTTTGAAATTTTTTAATATGAAAAATAATAAAAAAAAATTCCCAGTTCTGTGGAAGTTGTGGAGGGAGAATTTCACTCGCTGGATGATGTATTTTTAACTGAGACCGAGCTAGTGTTGCCGAGCAAATATTCGGTGTAATGTCATGGTGCAGTAATAGTGATGAGAGTTATACAATGAAATCCTCAACAAAATTGTGAATTAAAAGTAAATGACACAGGACACAATAATCGCGTTTTTATTAATTAATTGCCTGGAATATCTAAAGAATTCTCTTGAGGATTTACTGAGGAATTTATCCTAAAGAGGATCCTAATATTATGACTTTTGTCATGATTTTCCGATCTACACCGTGTGCCAGCGATCGGAGCGCCTGTGTCACGTGATGACGTGGGTTCAGTCAGAGAAGAGTGCAAGCCCACGTGCTCACACTTTGATTATTATCCTCTCAGTTATTGTGTTTTTATGAAAAATTGAGTGAGAGAATATTATTTTTTTTTTCTATTCTCAAGACCTTTGGATACATCCAAAATTATTATTTTTTCAAGGTAAAAACAATATTTCATTTATTTTTAATTAACTCAAAGAGCATGTCTCTTGATATTTTTCATATTTTTGATATCTCAAAATCTTGATATTTTTCGTGACATTTTTTTTCTACTTAAATTAATTATAAAAATTATAGCTGTAGTTTATTCAACAAAATGAGCATAAATTATCTAAAAAATAGGGAATTTAAACACCTCAATGGACTCTGATCAGTGTCAAAATGTTGTATCGAGAGGGCAATGACATCACGTGAGATTGACAGGGGGATTTAAAACCTCTACAACATAATGGCCAAAGTCTCTCACTTATTTTCCACAGGGGGTCGAGATGGTATTTAATTAATGAGCTCTTACTTTGTAAATTCCCTAGTGTTGAAAAATTTATTCATTCAGTGGTAATTTAAATACAAGAGGTGCGTGAATATTCTTTGTTAATTTAAACTGACTTTTGACATCTCTCCATTTATTCCAATTTTTTTCCGCAATGGTTTTACGATAATAATTTTAACCATTTCATTGTCATTAAGTATATTTTTCTTTTTCCAATTTAGAAAAAAAAAAAAATTTCAATAATTATTGTTCAAGTTTTTATAACTTCTTTGTTCTCATCAACAATTTTACAATTCCTCAACTTTCACCGATTAAGGAAAAATGCCCAATTGAAGTGTAAGGTGAAATACAGTATTTTTTACTGAATTATGTCTCTGATAAATCGTCACACACTATTATGCAATTATTACCAACTGTGTGACGAGTGCGTTTTGTGTGTGCTCATCGCGTATGTCACACTCCAGAAGTGGGTGAAACAGTAGGCCAAGGCCACCAGGCGGTTGGTAACATAACTGCATAGTTTTTCATTTAGTAGTAATGCTTTGAGAATCAATTGATTTTCACTTTTATTTGATTTTTTTTTTTTCCCCCCTCCTCCCACTGATGGAATAAACATTCATCATAAGATATTGTCATTTTCTTGACAAATGAGTAGACGATGTACTGAAAATTTGTTGACCCAGATTTTCAATAAATTGGGACTAGGGTTGCATTAATTGACCCCTTACAATTTGAATTTTTGAATTGGTATGTGCAAATGGATGTACAAATTGCGAAAATGACATAAATATCATAGGAATGTACACTTGATTGATAGCTAATTATCTAATTTATGAAAATCGAAAAAATAAAACGTTAAATTCTTGAAAATCACAATTTCTACATTTTTCAAAGTGAAATTGTATTGATTAACACTAGAATACTAATAAATCTTCAAATAAAAGAAAAAAAAATTCCAAATGGATTCAGCCTTAAACTCAATCTCCAAGCCCCTCAAAAAAATTCCCATTATATTCATCAATTTGAGTGAGAAAAAAATAAATTACATAAAAAATAGTGATTTGAAGATAATGGAGTGTTCACTTGGATTTAGTGACGTAAGCAGGAAAGTTATGTTAGCCTCGACTATTTAATCTCCACTAGATACAATTATTTTTAATCATCATCGCTTGATCACTCACCGTTTATTCCACAATTTGCCTCATTTACTTCCTGTCTTTCTTTGAATAATAACTATGAATTATTAGTTTTTTCTGAATGTTGTTGTTTTTGACAAAAATTAATGAATTGAAAAATTGTTTTTTTTTTTTTTTTTTTGCAATTATCGGATAATAATCGGGAGTTCCCATGACGTCATACGTCACAGTTGGAGGTGAATTAAATTATTCAATAAAAAAAGACAAAAAGTTGAGATTATTAAAAGACTCAACGGTATGAATTATTGAATTATCTCATTATCTCAAATTCTTCATTGGAAAATTTAATAAATCACGCTTTTCACTCACGTTTTTCCACTCCAGTTCATTTCCCTCCGATTTATTGACTCATGACGTTAACTAATAATTCAAGTATTGATATCACTTTTAAAGTGAAACAAGCATATCTCATCAGAGAATCAGGTGATTTTAATGCTGGAGTGTGAAATCAAGCCACTAAAATATTTTCAATTCAACATTCAGGGATTGTGTCTATTAAATCAACATACCTCCCCCCCCCCCCTCCCACATCAATAATTACGTATTGAAATAAGTATGCAATAAGCATTTATACATGTACGTCACAGGTGTCTGTAAAGTCGTGATTAATCATTTTCTCAATTTTCCACTGATATTAGATACACGATTCAAAAAATTTCCGATGATTCAGGATTGCCTTTAGATGGAAAATGAATAAAATATATATATATATATATAGTTCAATATGTCAATAAAACGCACTACTACATTTCCTTGTAGAGTTCATTGTCCCCGTTTTGACCTTCGGATTGTCTCATTGCATCCCTGAATGGAAAGTTTCCTCCTCTCCCCCTCAAAAAAAAAAAAAAACCCCTAAAAAAATTATAAATATTCAAAAATTGATAGTTCTCACAAACCTATTGTTCTCCCCCTTCCCCACAGTTTAAAGGTCTCTTGTCCACTCGTCACGTGACTAAATGCTCGAAATCAACAGGTGGTGTCTATTCGCTCGAAGAACCGGCATTAAAAAAAAAAAATATATATATATGTTGCCAATATGTTTTGGTTTATCCGTTCGTTCCAACCGTCGACTCCTACTCTGGCACTAGTGACGGAGGGGGAGGGGGGGAAGAAAAATAGAGAAAGAGAGAAAAAGTCATCGAGGTGATTGAGAGAACTGCGGTGAGACGATGAAGGGTAAAGTAATGGAGAAGGAGAAAGAGGGAGTTGAGGTTAAAAAGCAATGCTCCGTCTTGCCGTCTGTCAGTTGCACACTTGTCGAGTGGATAAGTGCCACCAAAGTGGCCAGTTGTTGTTTTTTTTTTTTTTTTTTCGTTGGTTCGTTCGTTTGAAATTAATTGTCGTGACTTGTGATAAAAAATTGATCGATTGACTTGAAAATTGTAATCAATGATTTTTCACGGCAACTCAATGTCATTAATTAAGTGAAGGTTTTAACAGTTTTTATTATTATTATTATTATTATTATTATTATTATTATTATTATTATTTCATTGTAAACTATTGAGTGTTGTGTTTCAATGTGATTCAGTATTTATTTTTTAATTGAAGAAAGTGTCAATCACTGGTAAGGAAAATCATCAACAAAATGTTTAGTATTTTTTTATTTCTCGAGGTTTCTACTTGTTGATGATTAATAATTGTAGATTTTTATTTTTTTTCTCATGTTGTGCGGCAACAATAGTTCTTTTTTAGTTACGCAACTGCGATTAGAGAGAAGTAGGTTTGAAGTGTATTGGCTACCGGTGCCGGGAGTTGATAGTTTTTATGCATTTACGAGACTTTATTAAAATATTGGAAAATTTTCTTTCATAATTGATTAATCAATTAATATTAACGATGATTGATTGAATAATCACGAGTGAAATTAAATTTCTAAATGATAATCAGCTGATTAGATTTCCCAAAATACCTAATCGTGTGAGTTTGAATGGTGATGTGTCAAAATCAGATAAACTCAAAAAAATTCATTCAAATTATTTTCAAATAATTGTGGAACCTATTGATCTCTCAAAAAATATCAAAAGATACTTTTTGTAGAGAATTTAATTATCAAAAAAATATGTCTCTTGACATTTTTACCTCAAACTCACTAGTTTCCGAGATATTTACGTTTTTTTGATGCTCAACAGCACAAATTACTATTGCAAATAATCTTTAGAGTGCCTTATAAAAATCTAATAAACCTAAAATAAAAGTGATGTCTTCATACTCATTCGATTTCATTGCACGTGGCTCATGTGCTTGGACACTGACTCAAATCACGGATATCTCTCTCCTTCCCTCCCCCCTCTCCGCCACTCACACACCTCAATCACAATTTTTCTGTTACTCCCACAAACATCGCAGTTATCCTTGAAAAATGACGGAAGCCAAAGTGTCTGTGCAACTGCCCCCACTGATGAAAGGCCGGAGGAGTGTATGGAATTTGATATTATTCAGACATTTTAGTGCCCATGGAACTTATCATCCGAGTCGACAAAATTTTAAATCAATTAAAACGATTATTCCCCATCAATCGAATTTTCATGGTCTCGAAAATTTTTTGGAAAAAAAAGTTTTAATTAATAAAAAAAAATTGTTTCGAAATTTTTCACTCTGATGTCTTTTTTTTTTCATGAAAATTAACATAATCCGTTTGAGAATTACTATGCGATTTTTTATTTCCAAGAATTCCGTGATGAGATTATTGATAAAATTCTTTGTTCGTTGCAACTGTTTATTTATAAATTTTCATTCAATTAATTTATATTCTTGTATTTCCAAATGTAAATTCAATTATTTTTCTCTTTAATTCTCCAGTTTTATTCCGATTTATCCATTCATGGCCAATTATTTTACACTTTTAAAAATTTTTTTTCACGTTGATTTACCAGTTTCAAATGAATGTTACATAAAATCTACGGAAATCCGCGTTAAAAAGTAAATGTATTTTTTTTTCAAATTAAATCAATTATTTTTCACTTGTAAAAATCATCAATTTTTTTTTTTTCATTTATCATATTTTTGAAAATTCATCTGTAATTCTGAGAAATAATTCCAGTCCATAAAGTTTATTATGTAATAATGATTCAACATCATTTTAGTAGTGTATACAGACAAGTTTGATTTTATCCAACACATTGAGACTAAGGAGTCCAATGCATTTAGTGGTGAGCTATGCACTTTCCCTGGCTCGACTAGCCACGACTTAGATACCACTGTCACTTTAATTTGTTCGTGTAAAATTGATGATTTTTATCATTCTAAATCTCTAAAATATATCAAACATCTGATGATTTTTATCATAATGATGATTCAATCCATTTTTAATTATTTAATTAAATTTTCGTGTAAAATAAAATTTTCAAAAATGGGTCATCATTAGATAGAGATAGTAGGATAGAGATAAAAATCCCCCCCCCCCCCCTAAACCATTCAACTTTTTTTTTTTTCTTTTGTCAGATAAGAAAATACCTGCATTGTCATTTTTATCACGAGTGCAAATATTATAATCAGGGAAAGAAGGTGAATATTTAATATTCATAATTCTGCAAATCATTGATAGTGAGTTGAATATGTACTACCAGTTTTGTGTTTACTCATTGACTTAGGTATCAAGGGTATTGGGGAGGGGGGGGGGGGGGGGGAAAGGGGCAAGATAAATAAACAGGAGGAGAAATGTACGTTGATATGGTGAAAATAAATATATTTTGAGAGCGTACCATTCGATTACACCTCAAACGTAATATTTCGTCGATTGTTTCGTTACTACATCAAACTTTTCCTTACGCAACGCTCTAAAACGTCCTAGGTAGCCGCAATAGGCGTCTCTGCACTTTCCTGTCAGCGTAAGTTGTTGTAAAATGCTGAGACATTATTTAGAAATGCGATAAATAATTAATTTTCACGGAATTTAAGAATTTTTTGGGTTAATTAATTTTTTTTTTTTTGCAATTCCTGAAATTATTTATATTTTTCTCAATGTCAAGTGATGATGAAAATGATTTCAATGAAAAAATGAAAAGGGTTAAAGTCCTTGAGACGAGAGGAAAATGGGGGGGGGAAAAAAAAATTAATTAGCAAATATCCTACCTAAACTAGCGGATTCAGAGAAATGTCAAGGGACATTGTTCAAGGTCGTATACCACCCACGGAAGAACATTCCACATCATTTAACACTCGTCAAACGTGACAAGTACATTATCACCACAAAATTCCCAACCCCCGGATTTCTCATTGTATTCAAAATAAAAATGATAATTAACAAAGAAGTTCAAAGTACAAAAATCATTGACACGTGTCACTTGTAAATTACCATTATCCTCCGGGTGTTGAATTTCCGGTGGATAATGTATATTTTTTTTTTTTCCCCCCCCCGTAATTGTCTAATAGACTCTTCTCGCTCCAGCACCTCCACAATTTGGACATGGATCAACTTGTTGTATCTAGTAACGCAAACGCTCTTGGACAAAGTGTTGAATTGCGTAATTTTATGTACCTGTGGCCCCCTTTTTCCATAACTTAATGTATACTGTTTACGCAATTGTTGAGTATTTCGCTTGCTCGACGCGTTTTCGGACCATTTGTACAGGAATTCATTTGAGAAAATAATATTGTTGTATTTTGCAATTTATCCATCCGCGATCCGTGATTTTAATTCGATAAAATGTTAAAAAATAGAAAAAATCAATTTTTTCTTTTCTTTCAGATAATTGAGTTAAAATTGGTAAATTACCATGTAATTAATTATTCTGTGCGTAAATGCGACTCATTAATAAAAGAGGAAGAAGTTTAAAAAAACAAAAAACAGGTCGAGTAAAGTCAATGCATACGGCATTAAAAATCAAGTGGCGCATCCGTCCACTCTGTCAAACGTTTTTCTTTATGTCAGCTGAAAAATATGTGATATTCTCAAACCTACGCTCATTATACATATCACGCAATTGTTATTTTTCATAATGAAAACAAAATTCTCATTGAGAAATTAAAATTCATGATAATGTGGGTCAATTATTCGCTCATTTCAGTTAATCCTCAATTTATTTAATTTTAGGTAAATATTTATGAAAAAACAAAGATTGAAATTTTTTTAAACATTTCCTAGGGAAAATGATACTATTGCGTGTGACATAAAATGTGCGATTGTACATACCGGTAATTTTGTGCGACAAGAAATGCTGCGATATACCGCTTAAGTAATACGCCCTCGATTAACATATGTGGTAATAACGCACATGAGTTAATCCATTGTAAACCATCATTTGTTGCATCAAAATCAATCTCCATCGAGGCATATTGGATTTAGAAAATTTACCCTCATTTTTTTTTCCCCCCTATTTTATCAATTATTCTATTATTTTAATTTATTTTAAAAAATTAAATTATTAATTATTATTATTTTTTTTTCATTTTTTACAGAAACGCAAAATCGACTGGAGTTGAAAATTTTAATAAATAAAAAAATAATAATAAAATCGACAGAATGTCGATCGTAATGCAGTACGTGGATCGGTTCCATGAAATACTGGACAAGAATGCCGGTAAGATTAACAAAGAGAATGTTGGATTTTCAGATAAAATAAATAAATTTAGTAAAATAATAAATTCAATGACAGAGATTTTAATAGACTGGCGGGTGAATCCCCTCAGTGAATACAGAATCAAGGCTTTGTGGAAAGATACCTCGGCAAGGTCGTGGTCAATAATAGCCGTGAAAGGCTCGACGACCCTGATAAAAAATTCCCCATTTCTTTTTCTATGCAAATTATTGCAATTATATTCGAATGAGTTTTTAAATGACATTTTGATGAATTTATCTGTCATTCTGGAGTATATTCAAATTATTTTTAATCATTTTTCGTCATTTGTTGGTAATTTTATTTTTATGACCAACACTATTTTGTTAATAACTCGTGAACCAGTGGATTTTGAGAAAAATGTTAAAAGACATTTTTTGTCGAGAATTTTACGTACTAAAAAATGTATCTCTCAACATTTTCCCCTAAGCTCAATGATTTAAGAGATATTTACAAAATAAGTAAAGTCATATTTTTATAATTTAATAATTTTATTTTATAGATTCACGAACGACAAATTGGTTCTTAATGAGTTCTCCCTTTCCCACACTGTTCATATGTCTGAGCTACGTGTACATAGTCAAAGTACTGGGCCCCAAGCTCATGGAGAATCGAAAGCCATTTCAACTTAAAAATGTCCTGATTGCATACAATCTCTTTCAAGTTATTTTCTCAGGCTGGCTATTTTACGAGGTAATTCAACAAAATATTTTTTATTAAAAGAAATCCCCATCGATTCATCATTTCACCCTGTTACCTTGTATTTTTTCTCTTTAATTTCATAATCAGTTTAGATGTGCTACATTTCCATCGAAAGTTGTACTCGAATTGAGGTAAAAATATACGTACCGGTAATGTCAATTGAATGATTAAAATTAAAAATACAATATTTTACTTATTTATAATTTAATCAATTAGTCAAATTAATCATTTGTCATTTGGCATTGCACCGGTGATTCGAGAACAATTATAACCTAATATTTGATAATAAAAAAATACAGAGCCTGATGGGTGGCTGGTGGGGACACTATAGTTTTCGTTGTCAACCAGTGGACTATTCAAACAGCCCAACAGCTATAAGGGTAAGAATTGATTATGTTTATTCCCACAGTACCCTTGTGGTCAGCCCAGAAACGTCATCATCATGGATTTTAATTAATATTATTTATCAATTTATTTTGTAAACTCTAGGCTTGGAACTTGGAGCTGGATATTATGATGAATATCAGTAGATATATGGCTGCTTCGTTGAGCTTATTATTCATATTATTATAACTACTAATGATGTATATATTACAAACTCACTGTCAACTGGAATCATGATCGTACAATTGATTAATCAGTCTTTTAAATTAAAAAAAAAAAATGACACGATCATGACTCCATCGACTTCCTAGACATTGTCTCAATGTATCAAGTGAAGCCAAGACCTTCAACATGGGCAATGTATCACCATTAATGATCTAAAAAAATTAATGTCCCCAATATTTGCAAAATTATGTACATTGTAGAAAATTCTCTCCCAGTGAATTGATTGTTTGAGTTTAAAATTCTTTGGGTGAACGATACTCGAAGGAATAAATATTTAAAAAAAAAACACTCAGTAGTCGGTGATGGCAATGGTTACATTATCTGATCAGAGTATGGCCTCTCCTTGGTTGTGGTTACAGATAGGAATGTCCGGATGGCTGACTGGGGATTATTCACTAAGGTGTCAACCAGTAGACTACAGCGACCGACCCCAAGTACTGAGGGTGGGTGTCCTGCATTCTCTGATTTTCTTACTTAAAAAAAAAAAAAACAACAAATTTTCCCTTCCTATTTTTGTAAATTCTTTTCTACTCTCAATGCTATTTTCATCAGTCGATGCACACGAGAACAGCTCGACATATTTTTTTTTATGTTTAACTCTCTATACTAGGTATCTATCAAGGGTATGCTTAATAGTAGTTTAAAAAAACTTCATCAAGAATTTATCATTACATTGAATTAGTGGTATTAATTAACAAATAAATTGGAGGCTCATGCTGAATTAACTAGAATTTCTCGGGTGCACACACTGTACATTGGTATTCAGTTATTCCCCGGAAATACAATTTTTTAAATATTGTTTTTTTTTTTTCTTCTCGTATTAAGGTGTGGTATGGTCATGAATTTTTTAAAAAATGATTTACTTTGTTTGATGGTGGACAGATGGTCCATGCTAGCTGGTGGTACTACTTCTCAAAATTTACGGAGTTTTTTGACACGGTAACAGTCTATTAAAAACCTAATTACGTGTGAATAATTGACAATTTTGAATAATTATTTCATCTCATTTTTTTCAGATATTCTTTGTACTGAGAAAAAAAAATGATCACGTATCAACACTTCACGTTATTCATCACGGATGTATGCCAATGTCGGTTTGGTTTGGTGTTAAATTCACTCCAGGTAAATAGACCTTAAGAATATCCAAGTCCCAACAATCAACAAATCCATCCACTGATAAATAATTTTAAAAAAATTCTCAGGTGGCCATTCTACATTCTTCGGTCTACTGAATACCTTTGTTCACATAATAATGTACGGATACTATCTACTTGCTGCCCTGGGGCCCCATATGCAACCATATCTATGGTGGAAAAAATACCTGACGGCCTTGCAAATGATACAATTTGTAGCAATTATGGTTCACGCATTTCAACTTCTCTTCATCGAGTGCAATTACCCAAAGGCATTTGTCTGGTGGATTGGTCTTCACGCTGTTATGTTCTTTTTCTTATTCAATGAATTCTACAAACAATCTTATGCCAATAAAAAAGCTGGAAAAAGTCGAGCTAGAGATGCAGCAATGGCTGCTGCTACAGCAGCCGCTGGTGCATGTATGGCTAATGGTTTACCAAATGGAAAAGAAAATAATAACAATGAGATTAAGAGGCGAGATGCTGCTGATTACTACGTCAAGGGTGAAAGCATTGCTGCTAGAGAAATGAATCTTCGTAAACCATACACAACAACTGAGTGACCTTATTTTATAATTATAATCATCAATCTATCTCAAATTATCTTGATTTATATCAAATAATGTCACAAAATCGTTTTTCCAAAAAGAACGAATTGAGGTGATGAGATTAGTGGTGCCATTTTGTCAAGACTGCGAGTATACAACAAAATGGCGGTACATCAGTCTCGAATTGTGTACACTATATGAGGAAATTCCCCAGTCTACTTGCCACGTTATAGGACCCTTTTTTTTTTCGTTTCAAAATACACAAAATGATTGGGGAATTATTGATGATCTTAATTATGATAAGAATGAATATTGTACATAGGTAGATTTAGTTTTTTACTGTTTTCAGTGAAAATGAGAGAATAGGTTAGGCTCGATGATGCTCAATAATAATGGCATTGGATAACCCAGATGAGTCATCGTTAATGCCCTTAAAAAATTTTAATTTATGAAAAAATTGTTTTTAGGAATTTTTTTTCTTGTTGAGGAATATTATAATCGAGTTAATATGTTCGATTGATGGGGCCGATATACATAAATTAATTTTATGGGCGGCATTTGTACATATGTTTTAAACGTTTAAATTGCGGCGGGAAAAATCAAACGAATTTGGAATTCCGAAGGGGATTTTTTTTTCTTTTCTTAGTTATTTAATTTTACTTTGAAGAAAATCCCAAACATGTGTGTGTTTTTTTTTTATTTAAGATTTATTTTTTGGGTCGAGTCATATGTAATTAGGCGATCAATAAAATGATTTTTTTTTAAAGAAAGTTTTTCCAATTTAAAGACCAATTTGTTGAGTGGAAATTATTGAAAATTGAATGAAGTTTGTTGGTGAAAAAAAAAGAATAAATAAAATTTGTTAATTAATAATTTTCGAGTTTTCTGTTATTATCCTGACCATAAGTAGATATAGTTAAATATATTAATTGAAGATAAATGAGGATTTTATTCTTTAATTTATGACTGATAGTTGGTAAAGTAAATTTCAATGTTTTCGTTATCACAAGAGTCATCAATTAAAATATTTTAAAATTACTTGATAAAGTCTCAATCATATATTCAATCAATTAAACTTCACAAAAGTTTTTTCTCCCATTCAATAATCATTTTGAGACTTGTTAATCACAAATATTCAATTTATCTGATTCCAAATAATTATAAATAATTTCAATGAAAATTATAATTATTGGTGAAATATTAAAAAAATTATTCCCCCATCAGCCCCTTAATATTTTCTAACGACCCCGATCAAAAGTCAAACAATATAAATTAATCTCCAAAGTCATAAATTCCCCTCCCCCCCCAACAGTCACCGCCAGACGTTGCAGGTGATTACGTCACCAAAAAATCTTGTATTTTACGCACGAAGGGTGACGACAGGGTGGCATAAGGGTGACCAAAGGGATCAAATAGTGGGGAATGTGTTGGAGTAAAAAGAGTGGGGAATCACGTCAATATGTGGGTGTGAGTAGCGCAGAGGGGAATTCAACTTCTCCATCGACATCTACACAGAGATACCAACATCTTTAAACACAAAAATACTAACTGTATGCTCGTACCAACAGCAGCACAAATGGCGACGGAAGTTGGTAGAGTCAGTGTAGAATAGAGGGGGTGGATGTGCGCGATAGTTTAGTCCTTCTGTTAAAGACGCGCACAACGAGAATAACTTGGGCATAGTGGTGGGAAGGGTGAGAGAGGGGGTGGGTAAATGAATAGGGGTTGGATACGGGGAATTGTTGAACGCGTTTTGTAGACGCCATGATAGGGGAGGAAAAACGCCGCGCGGATGAGAGAGTAACACCGTGTGTGGCCAAACGGCACGACCGGCACTCTATCCCTTAATAAAAAGTAGAAGAAAAAAATTTAACGGGATTGATTGATTAATTAATGATAATTCTTACAGTGAAATGTGACAGTGATATTTTTTTTTCTTTTTTGTTGTAATTTTCATTGAATAATTGAGAGATTTCAGAAATTTGTTATATTGTGCATCGTTATTTCATTTATATTGCATTAAAAATTAGATATAAAAGTGCAAGTTAGTGGTTTATATCAATTTTGTGGAGAATTTGGAAATGATTAAGTGCAGATATCGGTGAATACTGTTCACCCTGTTTCCCCAGTGGTTTAACAAATTTTTTTAGTGAATTTTTTTTTAATAGAGAAAAGGGGAAGGGGAGCGTTTTCGTCTAGATGGATCTCAGGTGAGTTAAGCGTTGAAAATTAATTTTTTTTAATTCTAATTTTTGATTAATATTGAGCGTTAATTGGGTTGATTTGTTTACACGCACTTTTGCACATAATTTATTTTGCTAATTTATTGTAATTTGATGAATAATTGGAGGATTTTTTTTTTTTTTGGTGGAAATAAAGACAATCACGTGAGTAATTGGATTAAATGAATTTGAGGTTTATTGATTCACTTAATTGTGGTAGGCTCGCACGCAATATCGAGCTCGTAATTTTTTTGTTTTTTTTTGGATATTCAAATGTATTTTCATTTGATCAACACATTTTTCGTATTATTGTTTATAGTTATTCTCTTACTTTGGATGATATGGAAGGCTCGACGACGCAAACTATCGACCTCATTGTGTTTCGTACGATTGCCAGACAACAATTGTTGGCTCGACAATTAGCGAGATGTAGAAAAGAAAAAAGAAAAAACGTTTGGACGTTTTTTGATAAACGTATGTTGATTAATTAGTTGAATTTAATTATTCATTTATTCATTTTTTTTTTTTTAGGTTATTCACTGCTAGTTGCTTGCTCACTATTGATGAATGTGCTTGATATTACCATTAATTCATTATATATTTAATAATAAACTAGATTAAATTATAAAACTATGAAAAAATCATTCGAGTTTAAGGCAAAGGTTTCCCAAAATATTTAATATCTCGAGACTGAGTGACTTAAACAACAAATGTGAAGAGATATTTTTTATCAGAAATTTTATCAGCTACAAAAAAGATCTTTTGACATTTTTCCCTAAATCTACTCATTGTTGAGATATTTCCATTGAAAGATGAACAGAATTTTCACATTTCACTCGAATTATGTTTTCACATTCAGAAAATGATTTTAAAAAAATTGCGAAAAAATTTTAAAAATTAGGTTTGCATGAAAAACCAAAATATACCTATAAAATTGACCCATCAAATTGGTAATATCGAACAATCCTTAACGCGTTACCCGACAGTTCCAACAAATTGCACTGATCGAATGTCCATCAGAGTGAGGGGTCGAAGTAATCTTCTGGGATACGATTGATGCTATATAGGTTTACCCAGTATATATAGGATATACTAGTTTATGGAGAAAATGCTTCAGAACAGTCATTTAGGGCTTTGGGAATGATATCGAACCGACTTTGTGTAAATTGGATCAGCGTTACATATTTATTTTATGTTTACTCGTACCAAGGGGTGGAAATGTACATTTAGGCTGTAAATTATCCCCATTTCGACCCTTATAACCTACAGGAAATCCCTCTTTCTTGTTTCTCGTATCATTGTGATGAATTTTCATCGAAAAAAATAAAATATTCTCTTTATATCCTAGCTCAAACAATTCTTGGACATGGCCTATAGCCAATAAAATGACCAATTTCCTCGTTTTTACAATGACACCTGGTTTCGTCCATCAATTTACAGTTCTTCCCCAGGAAATTCAATTTATCTATCGACAAGTTTATATCCTGATGGAAAATTCAATTTATCTCTCGTCTATTTTCATGTCTCTTCAACATATTGAATATTGTGAGGAAAGAGTAGTTCAAGGAAGAATATCGAGGGATTCGGAAAATTCAATATTTCTTGAATAATTCAAAATAAAATATTTAAACAATAAAAATATTATCATTTCTCGGAGAAATGAATAATTGAAGATGAAACGGTGTGAGAGAGAGGAGATGTAGATTAAAAATAGAAACATGTTATTTTTTTTTTTTTTTTTTAATCATGAAATATACGAGAAACTATTGGATTTCTATTGAATAAAAAATCAGCCGCCTGTTGCCGCCGTTACTGAGGTGGCCAGGGTTTTGTACAAGACTTGTGAACCGTCACGCTCTACTTGCCTATTATATGGACAGAAGAAAAGAAAGAGCGGGGTTGAAAATAAAAATGCCAACCGATTAACTATTTTTCATCGTGATATCGAAAATCGCTTGTCGTTAAAAAATAAACTTTCGAGTCTCATTTCTTTCCAACAATCACGTAACCTGGACTTAAAATAATCTTGTCTGGATTTCAAATGGAATATTCAAGAGAATTCAAATGATAAAAATATTTTCCAAGTAATTGGTTATAGGTCTCAAATCAAAATAGAGCGTGAGAATTTGACAATTGTTGCCTCGTGTTTCACAACGTGCGAGTAAATATTTGCGATTGCATTAGATTTCTCTCTAGTATTTGCTGTGAATGGCTGAAATTCCAATGCAGAATAACTGGATTTGACTGCTGAATTATTTTGATTGATCAACAAAATGTCAATCGGCAGAACTAAATAATTCAATTACTTGAGATTTAAGGGAGCTATCAAAATTTTTATTCAGACCTTTTTTATAGCTTTTATCGAGCTCTAAAAAAAAGGTCTTTATAAAAATTCCCCTATTTCCCCTAGATTCGTAGATATTCATAAAAAAATCGCAATAAAATCAAATCGATTCCAGATCATTCAGTTTTTCTTAAATATATAATACGCAAAAAAAATCCAACAAATATGAAAATAAATGTCCTACCTTAATCTCTGCTTCCAGTCAACTTGACGAATTGCTTCATCTGAGAGTCTCCAGTTCCTCCTCACGTTCCACCTCCCTGAAACACAAATTAGTATTAAATTTCCAATAAATTCGCAACATATTCTACAAAATTTAATAAATAAATAAAAATTGATTTTTTCTCCAGAGATAAAATCCCTGGAAATTCCATCAACAATGCAAAAATATGAAAATTGTGTTTGTGTTGTCAATAGAGTTTCTCGGGTTTCAGTTATACTGTTGGATATATTTCTATATCCGTATATCTCCCATCGTACACAATGCATCAGTGGAATCCACTTTTGCCTATTGTCATGCCTCCAGAAAGTGTCACACTGGCTTCCAGAATATATCCAGAATGATATGTCATGTAATACTCTAACGAGCTGTGACTTACGAGCTTTGTCGACAAAATAAAATAAAATTCATTTTTAAAAATTTTTAACAAAGAGTTGAAATAAAAATTGAGACAAGAAATAAAAGTAGATTTGGTTCGGTTAAGGTCAGACACACTCAAACACTTTTGCAATATCGATTTTCACAGTGTGTTCTCCTATATGCCTCCAGTTCCAGTTCAACAAAGAGTTTGAAATATCCACTGGGGAAATAACGTCTGATTTAAATTTTTACACTAATTCAAGACTGATTGAAAAGAAAATTAGATCAATTATTTTCTTGTTTATATACGTGAGAGTTAATTATTTACAAGAATAATTTGTCTGAATGATTGAGACCAAGTTTAATTGACATTTTCTGATGTAAATCTCATTTATTCAACTGTCGAAGGATTGATTAGAAAAAAAAAAAAATATTATACTGATGAAGATGGAAAATAAAGTATTTTTAAAGTTCAATAATAGGAAAAACCCACTCGCGTCGTATCGAAATATTTCCCATTCACATTTTGACAATTATTGGAGCGGAATTAACGAGTGCGGTGTTCATAGAAACGTTTGGGAGCTTTTCATGAATATTTCCAACTATTTCTCTTTACATTCTCTACATATTTGTGGACATGATTTATACAGGGGAGGGACTTTCCTTTGATACAAGCAATTCCTTTCATGAAAATAACATAATATATAAATTAACGTAATTATTGTCCTGACAATAATTAGATAATTTGAGGTGCAATTTTCATTAAAAAATGAACAACTTTTTACAGAGAAAATACATTTAATTAATTTCTATTCATTGTTATTGAACCATCTATACAATGAACCGTATTTCCTCCCTCAGTTAACTCGTAATGGAGAACTAATGGACATTCTCCATCTACACCTCTGTACACGTGATTAAATACACCCAATAGGTTATCCCATTAACGAGACAAATCGCTTCTGCCTGATTACCGTTTTCAAATTGTTCAATGTACCATTTTTCCCTGACCTTTGCTTTTGCTAATAATTACAGGTCGAAATGAAAATCTTCGTAATCCCTTTTGGAGCCTCCAGTGAGGCTCATGTTCATTCGAGAGATGATTTTTTTTTTTTAATTTCATTCGATCCAAGATAAATGGAGGGAATTAATTAGTCGAGGTTTGTTAACTTTGTTGGAAAAAAGAGTTCTAGAATTTTTCCTTGAGATGGAGAAATCCTCATATCGACCTCACGCCGTCCTTGAGCATAACAATATATGTGGGGTAATATTTTTCATGTCAGACCACCTGTCGATCGCAATCCCAAGCTCAAGCTCAATAACCAATCAGTTATTTAATTTAAAAAAAAAAAAAAGATTTATCGTAGATTTTTTTGAAGAAATAAAACCAAATGTTGACAATTTAATTGATATTTTAGTCATTGAAAACGATTTATGACCTTGAGAAAGGCTAGAAGAATTCTGAGACGTACTCACAATTGAGAGAGTTTAGCCCTCAATTGCAGAAAATAATATTAGAAAATGACAAAGGAACAATTCAATTCTCTACCTTTCCTCAATTAAGTGTTCTAGAGAGTCAACAAGAAAAGGCAATTGAAGTGGCTGAGTGTACAAAAAAAAAAAGCTTTCATCATTTCACTTTAATTGTTTTCCCCGACCCCTAGACCCAATTGCACTAAAAATTTTATTATTCCCATAGCTTCAGGGGGTCCCAAAGAAGATTCCCTCAAATTTTGGTGCAAATCGGAATAGGCAAAATACCCGTGAAGTATAAAAAATTAAAATTTTCTGAAATTTACAAAGATATCTCAAATATTGAGCCATCCCATTATGATAAATACTCAGAAGTGATAATATATTCAGTATATACATGCACTTTTTTGCACGAAACACTAACGAAAGATAATAAACACTCAACTTGTAACCTCTGGTTATATCGCGTGTATACACATTCACCCTCCCATCATCAATTTTCACGGTAATGAGTACTGATACAAATTTACATGGTAGAGAAATGATTGGTTCTCGTATAGTCGTGTCGTCCTGTTTTGAATTTCATGAGCAATAAAATGAGTATATCGGATGAAAAAAAAAAAAAAATTGATGTTAATCAACGATTATCTCCAATTGGATGAACATGATCATAAATAAAATTTGCCCCTTAGATCCTGAGAATGATTTATTCTTACTAGAAGATAAAAAATGATTGGAATTAGATGAATGAGATGATAAGGGATTGAGAATAATGGGTTTTTGATAATTTATATGATATTTAAAATTTTCAGAAAAATGAAACTACCGGAGCTACCGGATAGGGAGAAGAGGCTGGAGCTATTTGGTAAATTCATAAGAACAAAGAAAATTGAACATCTTCAGGGGGAACAGGCACGACATGGGCCTCAGCCAGTACATTCAACAGACTCTAAACAAAAATTACAGGTGAGAGAGAGAGAGAGAGAGAGGTTAATTTGATCCTCCTATACCATCAACTAATCCCCAACCGTTCCATCATTACGGCGACACATCTCCAATTAATCCAATATCCACGGTGCAAATTGATATCTCAACTTGGACATACCAAGCCTGTCACACTAATACATTAATTGATAACACGGATAGAATCATGATCAGTTTCGCTTCACACGTAATTATATTCAATTAGTCAATATGTGGTCAATCAGATATTTTTAACCGTCAATCATAATTCACAGAATAAATAATATTCCAGACTATATAAAACAATGAATTTATCCCACAAAATATTCACCACTATTTACTCTAAAAATTTTCACAACTTTCGGCTATATCGCAATTTAAAATTCAAAGTGGTGTAATGAAAACCTTCTTCTCACCAACTAGGCATAGAAAAGAAAAAAAAAACTCTAGCATATATACTCTCGTGTTCCCAGAACTGTAATTTGCCCAGTGAAAAAAAAAATTTCCTGTTCATAAAGTATTACCATTTCTCCAAGTCGTGCAAACAATCAATTGTTTTATTTTTCTCAACGCGTGACAACTTTTTGTAGTTAAAAACTTGCTTGGGCAACAGTTTCTGCACAGTGGACTATCACCAAAAACTTTACCAATATCCCGTAACAGTGTATAGATTTTTTTTTTTTTGTTATTTGTTTGACCCATTTGTTTGACCAACATTCTGTGATTACATTCTCGTGAGTAATTCATTAAAAATTCTGGACCAGAGAGCAAAACTAAAATTGAATTACACAGAGTGATTTGTTGATTTCTCATTTAAATTGAAATATTTGGCGGGAAAAATTTGCTCAATATAGAAGACCTCCCCCCCCCCCTCCCGCCCTTAAAATAATTAATTCACTTAATTCTCATTCGTCTCATTATATTTACAGAAGTGCCTGACAACCCTCGACCTAACGTCCCTAGGTGTTGGGTCATGCGTTGGTACAGGCATGTATCTAGTAGCGGGTATGGTGGCACGAAGTGTTGCTGGACCAGGTGTAATCATCTCTTTCATTATTGCAGCAATGGCATCAATTTTCTCCGGTAAAATAATAAAAATTCAAATCACAACTCGTGCAAATGGAATAAAGGGGGGAGGGGGGGAATTCATTATCACAAGGCTGAGTGCCTTGTCTCATTGTAAAATCAGTCAATTTCTCCAAGTAGTATAGGTGTGACTTGAATTGTCTCTCTGGAGAGACATGAAATATCGATCAGTCTGGGACATAAAATAGTACCATGAAATATGTAAATCAGACATTTGTGAGAATAACACAATTACTGGGACAATATTCAATGTTCTGTTAAATAATTGATCCTATATCCTGTAATATCAATGAAATCTGCTATTAAATTGAGGAGAGAATATCCTATTCCACCAATTACACGAAATGATCAAGGAATTCCAATTTCTGAGGATTATTTTAATGACCAGCAATATCAATTCAGATTTTTATGATGTAATTGCATCAATTATTGCGCAATTGTTGTTCATTCGTTGAAATTTAAACGAAAATAATTGCACCCAATAAAATTCAATTTTCATGAGAAAGAAAATATTGAGAAATGATAAATTGTTGATTGAAAAAAATAAAAAAATTTACAGGTGCATGTTATGCTGAATTTGGTGTTAGAGTACCACACACAACTGGCAGTGCGTACATGTATAGTTACGTGACTGTAGGTGAGTTAATAGCATTCATAATTGGATGGAACATGGTACTTGAGTACCTCATTGGTACCAGTGCGTGTGCCTGCGCCCTTAGCGCTTGTCTGGATGCCCTTGCCAATGGTGCGGTTTCCGATGCGATAGCCAACAGTGTTGGTACATTTTTTGGTGAGTATATCAAAGATATTCTCCAACTATTGCACTTTTTTTTTTTTTTAAATACACACCGGTGCAAAATGGGTCATCCTGAATTTTTAAAATTGCCATTTTGATAAAAATTGCTCTGCCCCCAAAAAAAATTTACAATTGCAATTTTTTTATGAAATCATCAACAATTCCACTTGAAAAAGAATTGCTACAGCTATTTTGTAACAATGGAAGTATGAATATATTTTTCAAAGAGAGAGTAAAAACTTTTTTAACGGAATATCTTGTGAAATTCTTTCCACGTTTTTTCTCTTTACAATATAACGTGAGATTAGTATAGAATCGTTGCATTCTCCTCATTGTCTTAGAATTCAACTGAAGTTGGTGGATAAAATTGTTGGGGGTGAAATGGGAAGAAGATGTTTCTGTAATAGTGATTCGACTGGGGGCTATCGATCCCCACACCAATGTCCCCCATTGTCTAGCTTTTATGGCTGAGAGAGAAAAAAACACCAATTTGAGAAGGAAAAAAAAAAGATAAAATGAGAGTCTGGATGTTATCGTGATTAAGAGAAGATTGTGACGAATCAGAATGGCAATTGTATACCTTTATTTTAGATTAAAGTTCATCGAATGTTTATTTTTCCAATTGTATTGGTAATTTCCGGTTGAAAAAAAAAACCACAAATTTATCAATTTCCGTTTTTAAAAAAATTGAAATTGTTGTTATCCAGAAGACAATTAAAATGTCAAATGTAATAATAATAGTTGTTATTTCACAAAGTATAGAGTATCCACTGGGGAAACTCAATTTAGAATTCAATCTAAAGGCAACTGAAATTACCCACGACTTTACCCAAGTGTCAACACAAGAATAAACTAAGGGTATAAGTTACCGATGAGGGAGGTAGTTTGAGAATTGTTAAACTCGTTTAACTTTTACCCAATGCTACAACATGCATCCACTTATGTCATTTATCTTTACACACAACATATGCTGGGCTCATTAAAATTGTAACTACTCCCCCAAATTAACACCCTTGTTATCCAAGTGCCTTTTACCGAGATAATTTAAATTAAAAAAAAAAAAAAATTCATAAATAAAATTGTTTCAACAATACCCCAATTTATTCTCCCAATTCTATTAATACCCAAACAATTCATGTACACATTTTATTTATAACCTCCCCCCCCCCCGTTGCGTCACATCCCAAGAATTCCTGTTAAAATCGATTTTCACAAGGTACACCAGTCGCATACCATAAATTAGACTGGACAGAGTGGCATGTTCAGTTATAGTCAGGTCAACGTGGCAGCACGGTTGGGGTATATCCAACCATCTTAAAAAGTACCCGGAAATCATGTATGATGGTAATTTTTATTCATTTTTTATTCTCCCCCTCGACATTCATATATTTTTCATCAGAACTCCCTGTGACACATCGCATTATACCCATAAAACACCGACCCCCTCCCCCCCCCCCATAAACCAGAAATGACCGACAGAGTGCCTCAGTTATACTCAAACCCAAATACATATAATAATAAAAGAAAAAAAAACAAATTAGAATAAAAATCCACCGGAGATTGTAATGTTGAAAAAGGAGCGGGCGCATGCGCAAAAGCCTCCACGAGCTTAAACTCCGGCACCTGTGGACCTCATCGATCCAATCTGGTTACGAGGGAAGCGCCGCCACGACTCTTCGGCTCTACCGCCTACTCAACCCCAACATATATGCAAACGAGTGTATTTATTTATTTATTTATTTTTTTTTCATTACGAGATCGTTTCAAATGCTTCAAACATTTTCTCTATTTATGTTTAATTAATCACCGGACACCTATGGGATCCAATGTCACTGGATGCAAAATACTGAGACTTGATATTCTTGGAATGATCAATGTTAATGACGTGCAGGGCTTTAATTACGTTGAGGGTTGGAGGGTTTTAATCAATGATTTTGAAGGGGATGAAAAGTTGGAGTCAGAGAAATGGAGTGGAAATATTTGGGAATGGGGTGAATCCTCTGGGGATCTAGACAATGGTTAAATCAACAGTTGAGGGAGAAAGAGGGTTTTTTTTTTTTTTTCATCACATCGTAGAGGGAATGTGTAGCAAATTGTGAGTAATGAATAGGAAAGGGAACAACCGGATATTTCCAATTCAATCAACCGGTTTGATAATGTCTTTACATAGCCCTCAAGGACTGCAGTATTTTCTGATATCAATAAATAGAATCTGGAATTCTTTAAAATTATGAAAACAATTGAATTTAATATTTTTGAGTTGTCTGATTATATCACGTTTTTACTACTTGATAAATAGTACAATTGATGGTAATTTATTGGTTTCAGGCCGACCACCGGATTTTCTAGCCTTCGTTATTACAATTTTGATGATGATACTGATGGCAGCGGGTGTTAAAAAATCACTAATCTTCAATAATGTTTTGAATGCTATTAATCTATCAGTCTGGGTATTTATTATGACTGCTGGACTATTTTACGTTGACTCAACCAATTGGTCTGAGCACAAGGGATTTCTCCCCTTTGGTTGGAGTGGGGTGAGTCACTCATATAATTCTTTTTTATGCTTCTGTTTTATTGCACATAATCATTGGGTAACGCAAGCCCATATATCCGACCCATGTACTCACGGGAGATGAATTTTTTTTTTTCTTTCAAGTACACGTGAAGGACATAAAAAATAAAAAGTTGAAATTTAATTGTATTGAACATTATTTTTGAAAAAATAATGAAAAAAAAAAAGAAAATCGTCTAAAAGTGTTATTTATCACAATGACTCAAAGATTTTGTGGCTTGTTGAAACAATGGCAAACTTGTTGCATCACACAGATGAGAGTAACATACGCAATGAGTCGTCGTTTTTGTGGTATACGTAATAAACACAAGTAGGCTCAAACGTGGTTTAGAAGTGACTGTGGATGAATGAGTGGAGGAGAGAGAAAAAAAAAAAAGGTGGGAGGGTGGATTGGATGAGGGTTTAGGTGAAGCCGTTGGGAAAATACAGGGGGGGGGAGGGGGAATGGTGGCGGTTAGGAGGGAAATGTGTACATGAAAAGAGGGTAACTCTTGTGGGGGGGAGAGGATCAATAGTGAGAATTTTTTCTGCTCTCTGAGAGAAACAAAAGACGAGAGAATCTTTGGCTTCGTATAGGATTATAATCTTTGCGTGATAAGTTATATCTGATGAATGAGATTTTTTTTTTTTATTTATTGTGATAAATTGTTTCCGCTCATTTCCGAGTTTTTCTGAGAGATTTTCAGATGAAATTAATTGTTTCTCGAGACTTTGCGGAAGAACATAAATCAAATTATGAGGGTGAGATTTAGTGGAAAATTATCGTCTCGATTGTCTATTGAATAAATTTTTTGTATTTTTTTATCAAGAAAAAGGAAATTGATTCCACCCCATCACATTTGCCCATTCATGAAAAATTTCCACTCAACATTTTCAGAAAAATTTTGCCCAATCATGTGACAAATGGATTCTTTTTCACATCTAATAGCCCCAACTGAGACCAGAGAACACTTTTTTTTTTCATGATAAATTACTCTGGAAATACTAGTTTTTCATATCTTGAAAATACTTTGTGATGCATTGGAACGATTGGAAATGAAATATTTTCAAAAAGTTTCACTGGAAGAGGATAGTGATCGATGCGGATTCTGGAGTGCTGTCTTATTCCGAGAATTTCATTGAATTAATGAGGATTTTCATTCAAATTAATTAAACATGATAAAAAAAAGACTATTTGGACTAATATCTCCATAACTTTGAATTTTTTTTCAAAATACTTTGACACCAGTGAGAGAGTGGAACATTAGCAAAGACTGTGAAAATAGGTATCGTAGTATAATCTATTCAGAGAGAAATCGAGGGCGTGCAATACTCAAGGGCCATCAGCTTGCAGAGGAGTAGCCTCATAAGTTCTCCCAGCTACTCTCGAAACTGGTGCAGTTTGACCTTTCGATGGCCTGACATTTTTTTTTTTTATTTAATTTTTTTTTTCCCCCTTTCTCACCACCTCTTTTTTCTCCTCTGTACCCTAGCTATGATTTTAGAGAGTATTTGTCTAGTATATAAACTCGTGTAGACTAATATAAGACGACAACAGTTTGAAAATAAATGTCACACGAATTATCGATTTATGGTGAAAATATTAAATTTTTCATAAGAATGGAAAAAACCTATCCAACAATGTTCACCTCACTTGGTCCATTAAAAATTGACAATTCTGGGAATCGAGAGCACGGTTCAATAATTCAACAACTTGTCCATACGAAATACATCCAATCTCTTACAACTCTTCTTCAAAACGTGCAAATAAAATTGCAAAAGTTTTTCAGTTATAAAATTTATTTTTATAAAATGTCTCTATTAAATTCACTAACAATTCTCTATTCACAATACAGGTATTTACGGGGGCGGCAACTTGTTTCTACGCATTCATAGGATTTGACATAATAGCAACGACCGGTGAAGAAGCGACAAATCCAAAGAAGAGTATACCATTAGCAATTGTCTCCTCTCTCGTTATAATTCTCATTGCCTATGTGACAAGCAGCATGATGCTGACACTGATTGGTGAGTTTAATATATATATATATATATGACTCTTGATTCAAGAACAATTTAAAAAAGAAAACGATTATGTACAGTTCCTTATGACGAAGTCGACCAAGATTCAGCCCTAGTAGAGATGTTTGGTCAAGTTGGAGCATACAAATGTAAATACATCGTAGCTGTTGGAGCACTAGCTGGATTATCAGTATCAATGTTTGGCAGTATGTTTCCAATGCCTAGGATAGTTTATGCGATGGCACAGGATGGCCTCATATTCCGGTAATTATTCTGACCAAAATTCAATATTTTCTTTGATACTGTTTCAATATTCAATAACACGAAATATTAGATACACGAGTTTCCGCATAAGCTAATGTACTCAAACTTTGGATAATTTATTTTCTAGCATGTTCAGCCAAATTTGGCCAACCACCGGTACACCAGCACTAGCTACACTGACATCCGGATTAGCTGCTGCGACAGCAGCATTGCTAATTAAATTGGAAGTTTTGGTAGAAATGATGTCAATTGGTAAGAATTTTTTTATTTAAATATCATGAGAATATTTAGAAATTGAATATATAGTTTTATGATAAATAATTCAGGTACTCTTTTGGCCTACACACTCGTATCAACATGCGTTTTAATTCTACGTTATCAACCACACTCAACAAATCTCATTGAACTTCTGCCCCAGAGTCTACGTACACCATGCAGATCACCGACAAAGGAAACTCAGAGTAATGGTCAAACACCTTATGGCAAAGAATTGAGACCCGATCAGCTTACAATAGCTCTCAACACTGTTCAAACAACGCAAACTGAAATAACAACCAATAGTAATGGCCAGCGTGTTACTGTGAGTTGTATTTTTATTTTTTCTGATTAAAAACTTGAATTTTACCTTTAGATTTTTCTTAATAATTAGGTACGACGTGTAAGACGAGCAAATAGTTCATCACCCGAGTCAGATGACACATACGGTGGTGAAGAGGACGATGTTGGTTTAGGAAAAGATGATCAGTATTTAGTGAGTGATAGAACGGAGAATAAATTTTATGGCAGTGTACATGCAGCAACGGCATCATCAACTTGTGGTAGTGCCCATCAGTATCCGGGTACAACTCCAATTATCGGTCCACCCCTCAATTATCTACAGCGACGACTTCAGGTAAAAGAAAAAAAAAAATTCTAACTCGTGAAAATTTAATAATCTCACACTGAAGGGAGAGAATATTTGTCCTTCTACGGAATTGATTAAAAATTAAATTTCAGGCAGCGCAATATCTCTGTCCTGCAATATTCCCATGGGTAGACAGAGGACCAGCGACTGAAGCGTCTGGTCGTTATGTCATGAAGATGGTTGGAATACTCTATCTACTTATTCTAATATTCGATTTCATCATAGTTTGTGGCATAGGTGGCATGGGAACATTTATGACTATACTCATGTTTATATTTTTATTTGCCATTATTGGTGTACTTCTTGCCATTAGCAGAAAACCACAGAATAGGTAATGAAAAAAAAAAAAAACAAATATTCCATCGAGATTTAGTTTCATTAGAAGATTATAATGAAAATTCTCTGACGATTTTTTTTTTGTTTTAGAAATAGTATGATGTTCATGACACCGGGACTTCCTTTTGTGCCAGCAATAGCTGTCACTGTCAACATTTACCTCATATTTAATTTGAGCATATTAACACTCGTTAGATTCACAATATGGATGATACTTGGTAAGAATTTAAATGACAGATGAAATGATATTCGACTAATTGCACATATACCATGGAATTAATTGTATTTTCAGGTTTTATCATGTATTTTTACTACGGTATAAAGAATAGTAGCCTGGAAACAGAAACCGAGGATGGTCAAGTAGATGATACAAATGCCGGTAATATAGAATTGAAAATTACCGAGCATACAAGTGGTACACAATCTCATCATTACAATCAAGATCGTAGTATCTACGAGGGACAACAATTGGATGCATTTGGCCAACCTGTATTTGGCAATACTAGTTTTGGTGGTACAATACATGGAAATACAATAGCCAAAACGCATACAACAAATACAAAAACAAATCCACTATTTGTTGCCCAAGATAGTTTACCATCTTGGGATGATTGAGTTGACTGAGGTGATAAATTGCGATAATTTGTGAAAAATATGGCGCACGCACGCACGTACATAAATCGCACGTTTCAAGAGAGAGAGAGAGAAGAAAATTGAATAACAAAAGGGCAAATGTCTATTGAATGATTCTGGATAATTAACATTACAATAACGAATATTAATTATAGATTTAATTTTAAATGATTTAGGATATCAATTGCATATCGAAGCGATTCATTAATTCATCCGGCGACTTTCCATCCATTGAACAAATTTTAAACAGAAATGTTAAAAAATTATACTATTATTGAATAATGAATATTGCCAATTTTTTCTTGCATCGTAAGTTTTGTCAGAGCTGAATAATAGTTATTGCAGATTATAATAATATATGAGTGAAATAAAATGTATATTTTATCCTCTTGTCTGACATTAACGAGTGTTTAATGAAGAATGCATGAAAATTCACCAAAACTCTAGTCTCTTAACCGTAGATTCCGTCTATTAGACTGAAAAACAGTATAATCTAATTGTTAATAATCTGTAATCTTTATCAATATCTTGATATTCCGAAAAATTAACAAAATTTTCCAAAGTGAATCTTCCATTGATTTTTTTCCCCCAAGAGAAAAAAATAATAATTTCAACTTCCAATCTCTGTGAAAAAAATTGTACTTGTAATCGTAAATAATTACGTGATAATTGCCCAGAGAGAAAGCAGTGGTGCATAAACCATATTTAAAACTTTAACTCCGAAATAAATAATGAAGATTATTATCTATGTATATGAAAACTGTCGGCAGGTACGATAGTATACAATATTTACCACTTCACGATGCTCGAGTGTGTGCGATACTAATTATTTAATCAACATATTCATTTGAAATCATTAGATATGGCAATCGTTGACGATTTGCATAGTCTGAAAAAAAAATTTAATAATGACACCACTTTATGTCGTATACGTAAAGAATTTTATGCTCCAAATAATTGAATTGATGAATATAAATTTCAATTATTGCTTAATCAACTGTATCCAATCATTAATACGAGAATCACGTGTGAATGTTTAAAATTTATGAAATGGAAGAAATTAAAAAAAACAAAAAAACTATTATTCTGTGAAAAGAACAGTGCCTGTACCCCAGACGCTAGTTGACTATTAGATTCTATTGTTTCGTCAATGAAAAAATTGATGAAAGAAGAAAGAATGATTCGTTTTATGATAAATTAAGTATTAATAATTAGAAGAGAATGAAATTGAATTAAACCGTAATAATTATCAATTAAATATTTAATTATTGCTTTTTTAGTTAGAAATATTTAAAATTTTTAGATAGGAGAACAAGGGCCTATTCATGTATGACAGGGTGTTTATTGAATGACTGAAATGTGTTGAATAGAAGAAGAAGAAAAAAAAAGAGAAATTGTTCTCCATCAAAAATTGATCATTATATGACCATATTTCTTATGAAATGTATGCGTGCGTGTGCTTAATAATCGCAGAAGTATTTCGAATGTTTTATGGTGATTATGAAAGAAAAAAAAAGGTCACGTTTAACCGCCAATTTTCAAGGCATCACAATTTTCCGAGAATTATGATGAAAAAAAAAAAAACATCTTCCAGTCATTGTATGTTAAATGACAAAAAAACTACACAAATACGATTCTCTTTGGATTTCAGACACACACAATTGTGTGAAAGTTATTATCGTTACTATATGTATAGTATGACGTATAGCGTATGACAAGAATGAAGGAGAAAACATAATAATAATAAATCACGTGAAAATTAATTGAACAACTAGATATCTAACATTTATTCAATCATAATGATGAAGTGACGTTAATTTTCACAGAGTGTGATTTTAATCCTAGATTGGTCACCCCATGAAAGTATCAGCAATATCACAATAATTTTTTTTGTTCACAAAATTCTAATATTATGTTATTTAAAAAAAATACTATAATACTTCAATTGAAAAATTCCATTTTTTTTCGCATTTTTCCGTACAATCAGTCAATGGGAAAAATAAATAAAAATGAGAGAATCCCTCAGGGGGTGACCAATCTATTTAATTAAAATTCCAGTTTTTTTTTTTTTTTTTTTTTCATTAAGGGAGAAATTTATCGGAATGGTCCAAATGTTTTGGTATGAATAAAAAAAAGTGTGCAGAGATAAGAATAGCGAAGAATAATTGAAGTTACTGAACATTTTTCCATGTAAAATATATACCCTCCGTATAAATTACGTTATTTAATATCGATAAGGATCAAAAATAAAAAGTGACTATTCGAAATAATAAATTCCATGACTATCTTACTATTCCCATGAATTTTTTATGATAAAAAAAAAAATGAAAAAAAAAAACCTATGAACATTATTTTTAAAAAATGGCGGACGCAATGATCCAGTTAATGTCGTGAGAATTTTTCATGAGCTTTCGCAATATTTCGCAATAAAAGTGCTTTCATATTTCACAGTTGCACGAAGTACTAACGTACAGTGTATATCATAGGGGAGGGGGGGATTGAATGGAGGGGATAGCAAGGAAGGCCAGTTGATTCATGAGCAATATAAGAACCTAATGGGCAAGACGAGAAAAGCACGTATGACCATAAGAAATCCTGGCCCCTCAAACGATGAGCATCATGATGGATAAAAAAGTCTTAAGAGAGAAAAAAAAAATTCAATCTACTGTCCAATAAACGTCACAATGATAAATATAATGAGTAAAAAAAAAAATTTATCATTATTCAAAATTGAGAATTCGCGAATGACATTGTTAGCCAGTAAAAAAGAAGAAAATTCAAATAAAGCGATTCAAGGAAGAAGAAAAAAAAATTTAATGGAAATTGTGAAACTCCATTGTTATCGAGCTCCAATAGATAAACGACAAGATTATTATTTTTTTTTTTTTTTTAAATTCGCTCTTGGGTTTTATATCGAGTTGGATAGTGAGCCAGAAATACGAGGATTATTTCTCTCTCGTTTGCAGAAGATAACAATCGCAATTCCAGGAGTTGGATTAAGTGGTGGAGAATTCTGTGTTTACATTAGGTAAAAGTGCTTAAAATGTTCTGAGTTTATTTTCATTTTCACGGAATTGTCATGCCGAGATAATTTTTCTATCCTCATTAATTAAATTTAATTAAACCTAACAATTATTCACGAGATCAAATATCTCCATAATTTACCAAATTACAGATCTCCACCAGCATCATCCATTATTCCTCTAATTTTCACAATCAAATTTACCGACTCAATTTCATCCCGATGACAACAAACTTTTGTTAGAGTCATGCTACAATTACCCGATAATTTGACTTTATCATTCGATTGCGGGGGGGAGGGGGGGGGGGTAGGAGAAACTCTATAGTAACTCAATTCCACCTTCCACCGAAAATGGAAAAACTTTGGGGTCACATATTTAGTCTCAGCACTTTTTTTTTAACCTTCTTTTCCCACTCGTTTATTTTTTTTTATCATCATCATCATCATTCCACTTTTTTTCACCATTGTAATGACATGTATAGGATCATGGATAGAGAGCCTGTGGGTGCTTCAACATTCCGCGTGTTGACGAACATGCGCGAAGATCGGTTAACAAAAAGCATGGCCCGACAAATTCAGTTGCGCTTCGTCTGCCGACGAGTCATCATCGTCGGAATTTATCATAATCGTATTATCGGATTGAGAAGACATATCATATATCGAAATAACGAATATTGTTTTTTTTTTTAATTTTTCGATTTAAAAATATTAATTTTGAAATTTTTCTTTTCACAAATTTTTGACATTTTCATTCAAGTATTTTAGACTTTAACTTAATTACGAAAATGATGTGGATGATCATAAAAAACCGGGTAACTAGTGTTTTGCTGACATTAATAGCCTCGTAAAAAGTCTTGTTCCCATACTTCAAGGTAAGTTAATCATAAAATATCATAATCCCATTAAATTTGAGTAAAGTGTCACGTTTAAATACCAAATATTCACAAGTATATAAATAAACGATCAATCTCCACTGCTATCCACGTTTTTGTACAACTGTCAACAACTCAAACTTTGTTATTAGATATCTCGGGGGACGCATTTTCCAACTCCAACGGAAATACCCTCGAACGCTTCGTGACTCCGGAAACTATGATTCCCCCCTCTCCCCTGAGATTTATTTTACCGAATGTGGAGGAAAACAGAGAAAAAAAGAACAAAACAAAAAATGACGTAAATCCTTGTTTTTTGTTATTCAACTTTGACCCTTTAAATCAGGACGCGCTCTAAAACCAGCAAAACTTTTTCAATTTTCCCCATGATGTGAATTTTCTGAATTCGGATATCATGAAACATGAAATTTTTCTTTTCTCGACGATAAATAAAATTAAATGTAAATTGTTTTCTCAAGATTTTTGAATGTTTAAATAATTACTGTTTTAAATACTCAATTATCTAAATTGAGACCAAATTTACCTACAAAATTTACTGAGAATATCCCACCCCACCAAATTATAAAACCACATTTACGTCGAAAGGGCTGAGATTAACGTAGAAATTTAGTGAATGCATCTGTGACTGAGAGATTTATTCATCTCTGATGTTCTAATTCACGTTCTTCACATGGAATATGCCCACTGGCAATGTATGCTCAACGGTGCGTTTCTCTTAAAAAATGGGCAGTAGGTATATACGAGATGGAAATTCTTAGTTTTCGCTCTGGAATCCGAGTAATTTACACGGAAATGTCTACTTCCATGAATCTCGCGCTAGTTTTTTTTTCTCCTTTTTCTGTATCCAACACCTCTTATGCGAATGTCTCACCATTTCCCTTGACATCTCCATAATGTCAGGTACGAGATCTAATAAAATATACCGTCTCGAGTTCTAATAAATGTAATAATCTTCATTGATCAAATTTTATCACATTTTTTTACTAAATTTTTGAATAAAAATGAGAGAAAAAACAAAATCATAATTCAAATTTTCTCAGTCCCTATTTTATAGATATTTGATGTGAATTTAATTTCTTCCTCAGTATAAATTCGAGGAATTATGTCTTAATCCTCAGAGCACCAGAAGTCTCATCATCACAGGGAGAAGACGTGACACAGATAAACAATATCAAGGCAAAAACTAATTATGTAAAACGTCATTAAATCCCTCGAGACGAAATATTAATCCGTCAATTATGGTTTCATCAATAATTTATTGCGTTACAGATTCTGTAATTAGTATACCCTTTTTTTTCACCAATTAGTCAAGTCAAAATATCGAAATGTGAAAAATGTTTATTGACCATGAATGAAAATAATTGATTGAGAATGTTGAAAAATAATTGTTCCTGAGACATATTTACAAAATCCAACTAGAGCAGAACCAAAAAAACACTTGGAAAAACCTTTTTTGACCTGTTTACAACGCATAAATCTCAATGGAATTTCAACGAGAATAGATCGATGTCAAGGGCGAATTTTTGGGGTGAAATTCGATATAAGAATGATGCACATGGATTTGAGAATTTCACTCTAAATGATTTTAATGAATAAAATACTCTACCAGGACTACAATGAACAATAGTTTATGATCAGCCTCCCGGACAACTGAATTCAAGGAGATATAGGATGAATTCTGAGCAACTATAAACTGAAAGATCCCTCTCATTGTCTTTCAGATGCAGTAACGCCTGAGATATCCCAGCCTCAACCAACAAGACAACTCATCCACCATGGATACCCTATACACCAGTACTATTCACGGTTTTAACAGACATGCAGCTGGGACAAATGGTATTTCATCGGGTATAGCTGGTGCGCTTGATCAAGACGGTGTCCTAAGTCTCATTGTTGTACTCGGTGGTAGCCTATCACTGGTTGCCCTTGTATTTGCATTCATTACGTACAGGTAAGATGCACTAATTGCTTACAAAATTACTTTTATCAATTATTATTATTTCCCCTTAAAAAATAGAAAAAGATACCGAATAAATGAAAATAATCCACATTTTCACCATCAGTATGATAAATGTTATTTTTTAATTAAAAATTAATACGCTTTTTCCCCCCACTTTGTCAACCATCAATTTTCACATTTATCTACCATTAATATTCCATTTACTCTGATAGGAATAAACGAGGTGTTCATAATGTTGACAATTAATTTATCATGATATATCCAATATATACCAATGAATATCATCTCATTTGACCCTGTAAATATTGATCCAACAATATCATTAGAGAGTTTGGTTTTAATCAACGGTTAGCCCCTCAAATAATGAGAATTAAAATTTCTCAAAGTGATGAATAAATTAAGTGCTGGGAAATAATTAATAACCGCAATATCAGCAGTTTATTTGTAGTTTTAATTCATGTGCACTTGTTATTTCATATACCAGGGAGGGGGGGGGGGGGACTCGTTTTAATTGCATCTCTATTTGTCGGAAGTTGAATTATATTTGTTGAGTCGATTGAACCACTTCAAGACGAAATGAATTTTTATTTTCATTCAAGTTACGATTGTAAAGAGAAATCAAACTGCGGGTCAAGGGTTTCATCAGTAAATTTTTCGATTAATTAGTCAATTGATTTTGAAATTAAAAAAAAAAAAAAAAGTTGAATGAAGATCGATAAAGAGCAATATGTCTAACGATTATGGCTATACCCCATTACTCCAAAGTATTCATTGTCTGCACGTTAGAGGGTTTAACAGGATTTCTCTGCAGTATGGCATACCAAAAACTTTAGAAGTTTCTGTACAAGAAGTTTAAGCAGTTCGTACGTTCTACCATAAATGGAATCGTTGAATTGTGAGAGACTGTGGGTGGAGAAGAAATGAGTTTTCTCCACTTGAAATCGTGTTAATTATCTACAATGCTATGGCAGAGAAGCCGTCGGGTATGATTTTCTGGGTGAGAGCATTTGTTGTATATATCTCAAAAACTTTCAACTTAGGTATCTCGTAATTTTTTATATTTTTTCCACTCCCATTCGAAATTCACTGGAATTATCTCGAGGTAAAATGAGAAATGTAGGTAGCAATGTCATCATAAATTTAATTCCTTCCAATTTTTCCAGTTTCAACGGATATATACAAAATCTATCATTTGCGGAATATTAAAATCAAGAATATAAAGCCCTTTGTTTGCTCGATTATTGGAAATACCAATTACCACCGATGGATCGTTAATCAAACAATGTGAAAATTTGTTGAATTTCTCTGTTTAATGAATAATGTATGCAAAATTATTCCTTTGTTTGGTTTTACGAGTCGTACGGTCGTGTTGATTTTTGTAAAAAATATCTGAGCATCTGGCGGGAGATGATAGTGCCAAGGGAGAGAGAATATTTTTCATCTAAAACTGGAATATTGCATTTTTTAAAACCTCATCAAAAAAACTTTTTTCTAGACAATTTCTTTTTCTTTTTTTCTTGTGAAATTCCTCAATTTCTGGGGTAATCATAATTTTTCTATTCTAATCATCAATTCATGTTCATCGAATTTTAAACAGTAATTTCGATAAATGGAAATTTTACTAAATTAAACACCCACCGGATACCATATATAACTAATCCCACACCAAATTGAGCGATCGATTCGCTTAAAAAAAAAAAAAACACACGAATATTCCGTGTTCTTCGTGACATAAAAATTCATTTTAATTCGTATGAAACTGCGAGTAAAAACATGAAATAAAGCATTTCAATAAAAATTCTGTATTCATGAATACTTTCTCTCACATTTCATTTTTCATTTCACGTTAAATTATATTGCCCAGTGCACCACCTACGAGATGAATATTGCGTGAATATTAGATTCATTCAAACTTTTTTTTTTTAAACCTCTATTCATACCTGAAAATTCCCATTAAATTCCAATACCCCTAAATTATTTACTTTTTCTATTGTTAACATTTCTTTCACCGTAAAACGAAATACTTGAGTGAAAGAATTTTCTCCAGTGAAAGAACCAGTGGAAGTTACGTAGGAAATAAGAAAAAAAAAAAAATTCTTACCAACGATCGAAATCACCCGGAAATTGTTCGGGAAATGGAAAGAAACCGTCCATTCAATTTTACATCTCTTCTTTTCAATTCTAAAAATATTTCTCTGGTCTATTTTATTATTCAGTCAAAACTTTTGTCACGTAACTCATAAAATACTCAGTGATAAAGTGTTCCAAGAATTTTTCCACTTTCTTTTGTTTGAAAAGTAAAATTTTCTCTCTTGAAAAGAAAAAAAAAAAAAAAAAAGTTTTTCATTTGTCAATGCAAAAACCTGTTGGAGTCAGATGGAAATTTCCTATTTATTCAATCCCTCCTATTATTCATCTCAATTCATTCAACATCATGTCATCGATATATTGTCATGCTATTTATCCCTGTAAAAACCATTACCAGAGTATATATAATGGGTGCGGTACCGAGTGTCGTATGTCAATTACAAAATGACGTCCAAGTCCGCAGGGTAAATCAATCGACTATAGTTCTGTACTTGTTATCATTCCATGTACATAAACCCTCTCTCTTCATATACCCACCTCCCCAGTGTCACTATTCATGCCCATTATTCCTCCAGTTACAGGAGCCTTCGACAATTCAACGTCACGTTTAATAATTCCAGCGGTTGGAAATATATATATCCCCGGGTCAACTGGTTTTCCACTATCATTGAAAATCCTGTCACGCTATCGGTTTGCATGAACCCCCAGAGGGCTTCAGCACAGCTCATTGACACCTCTGAGCTTTTATTTAAAAAAAAAAAAAAATCCCCTTTATTCAACATTTATTCTAGCATTCACGGCTGCTTCTCATTCACTAACACAATGAGATTCAATGTATTATATTCGTCGGAGGGTTGGGGGGGGGGGGGGGGGGGAAATATGACTAAAACTCAAATGAGAAAATTGGATAAATTGAAATGGATAAAAAACGAAAAATATCAGTCTTTATGATGAGAAAAGTTAAATATGAAAAGAAAATGAGATTTATTTGAATAAATGACGCTCTGTGAGAAAAATAAATCGTCTCTTGTCACTACCAGATCGAGATTAATGTCTCACCCAAAATAGATTTTCCTATTTTTATTTATTACATCTATTCAATGCTTCAAACCATCAGCTTGAAAAATGTACCACTCTTCCTCAACTCACCATTTTACCCCCATCACAACCGTTATATCTCCCTCCCCACCCCCCCCCCCAAACTATCGGTCTTCCATCCTCTATCTTTCGCTGACATTTGAAATGGTTCCACTATATATACAGTCTGTAGAAATAAAACGTAAGAGAATATGAAAAAGCTCGTGGGATCGATGGGAAATATACTACTCGGCCATTTGAGAGAGTGAGCTCGTGGGGATCTGCTGGTGAATTGAAAAAAAAGGCAGAAAAGTACATGGAATAAGTTAAAAATAATATAATCAACTTCTACAATTATGAGACAACATATTTCATAATCCCCTCATTTATCTTCAAAAATGTAAAATCCACTCTCATTTTTAATCCTTTTTTTCATTCGTAATGGAGATGTTAATTGCTCGTAAAGAAAAAACACGGTTGTATTTCGAAAAAAAAAAAACCTTCCCATTTTTCGTGAGAAAAAAAAGCTCTCTGATGAAATAAGAATTAAAGCGAGAACATGTGGACGTCTTTACCGCAGAGTTGCACACTCTGCAGTGGTAAAATTTTTTGCCGACGTTTGTACAATGCAGTCGTGCACTGAAAAATTTTAATAAAATATAGGATTATGGTTGAAGTGAAAAATGTGAAATATTTTTACCAGAGGAAAAAAAAAAATTACTCTTAAATTGATTCCACAAAATTTCAAAATAATTGAATTATAAAAGAACCCCCTTATATTCCCATCCATCATATCACCTATATATTTTTCCAATATGGGACAATTTAACTAATAATTACATCAAACCTATCACTTACATTCTACGCGCTATTTCCCCCATAATCTCATTACCGCACTCTACCCGCATATCATGAAAGAGGGGAAGAGAAAAATAAAAAAAGGAGGTTAATTAATCCCAACTTTGCAAATATTCTATATAAACAAATTTCTCGTACAATTGTCATCAAGTGGCTGAAAATTTCATAATATCCATTCACTCTCTTTTTCTTACAAAATTCAAACGATATTGCTCGCATGTACATATACATTCTAATTCAACTATCAACTCACTCGGGGTTATACATGACTACGTAGTTGAGTAAATGGTAGTGCTTTAACTTTGTTCGCGTGTTACTCACGAGTTAATGTAATTTTAATCGGAGACTTCTAGTGCACTACTGAATAATACAACCTTGATCATCGTAAGCTCAAGGGGTATATATATCCTGAATGTGTATCATATTTCGATGAAGGACAACATTTTATGGAATTTGTTGGACACAAGAAATTTATGAAAAGATTTTAGTAGCGAATTGTTAAAACGGTTCAAGTCGACTTAGCTTCTAGCTGATTTTTCGATGAATATCTCAAAATCTAAGGGAGATGGCGAAATTTTCATGAGGAACTTTTTTGTAGCTCTCACTTTGCTCTATGAAGAAGATTCTTATCAAAATTTTGCTATCTCTCTTAAATCCTGAGATATCCAACGAAAACTCTTCTCAGGATGTTTTACCACTTTGCTACTGATTTTATGATTTTGTATTTTTGATTCACTGAGAGACTAATAGATTTAGTGTTTGTTACTCTGACATTTGGAGGGGATATCTAGGTGCAGTAACTATGTTTTCAAAGTTTATACTGGTTAGTGTTGCTGTTGGTGGTGTTTCAGTAACGATGTAACTATAATAGTACTAAATTCAGTTCCAAATTAGGGAGTAGAGCTTATAAATCAGGGCAAATTTTCAACAGAATACACTCTATTATGACGGAAAAATTTAAAACGCTTTGACATATGTATGTGAATGACAGATGTATCTCTTTCTGACGTTTCATATTAGATGCATCCCCTCTATTTTTTACCTCTTTTCCCTGAATTCCCATCACGGACTAGAGGTTATTCTCAATCGATCAGATTCAGAATTCTACCACGTTGACACATTTCTAGAGTATAACCTGAAATTCTCATAAAGATATACCACCTAAAAACATATATCCCAAGCACGTATTCCGATATATTCATATTTATACTGAAAAGCCATTTTGCAGTGGAATTTTTTTACATATATTTATATTATGTATATTTTCTGGAGGAATATAGATCAAAAATCATTATTTCCTATTGACCAGAATAAAAATAGATATAATTTCATTAGAGAAGAATTTGCGAAAGACCTAATTAATGCTTCTATCGAAACAAATTGCAATTATCGTAACACTTTGATGAAAGTTCATCGTTTACGACTTCCAGTAGAGCTCAAAAACTCAAACTTTTCCTAAGCAACTACTGGTAATGGGTATCCCACACCCACTACAACTCTTCTTTACTGTTATCATTGCCATATAAAGTCACCGCCTTGAAATTAAGAACCACCAATGATTGTATAAGCTGGATAGACTTATTTTCTTTATTTCTCAGGGTACAATCATAAACCACTGACAATTTTCTTCGAGAGAGATTGCAATAAAATTGATTAAAAGAAGAGTTGAAGAGTTTAAATTTTTAATTAATCCTGTTGTATCAAGTTTTTGTGGTTTATCAGGATCGATGAGGTGAGGATAGGTTGTTACATGAAAAGGTACTCTTTGGGTAAATGATGCAGGTAGACAGGGAGAATTATCGATTTTCTTACAAGACGAACGGCTGGATTTACGTATAATTGCAAGGGTCTTGTATTCTAATGGATTGTTCATTGTTATATGTGCCCGAGGGTTAATAACAAAGGATTGAATCCATCAATTTGAAGATGATATTATACAACTTGTCTCAGTGTTCATTGAAGATAAAATTTGAAGGGCATTCTGAATAATTTCGATGCTTTCGACAGTTACTAATTTATAATTGAAATTTTCTCTCTAATAATTAATATATTTAAATAATAAGGGAATTAAAATGAAATTTTTAAGAAGAACGTGAAAATGTAAAACTCTAGAAATTGCAAACGCTCGAGATTTTTACAGATATATTGGTAAAACAACCAAGAGATACAAAGTAATTACATTTCATGAAAAGCGTAACAAAACGCTTTTTCCATTTTCCCCGATTCACTCAAACGAAGAGAGAGTTTAATACATTTACTATCCGCTTATACATTCAGCATTGCTTCAATGTTTTATTTTACCTCTATGTTATTTCACATCCCTTTTCACGTCATCACGTCATCGTATATTTCATTGCCACCAGAGAGCAAATATTTACACATGTTGAATCAATTCTACCATGGAATTTCGAGAAAAAATGAGAATATGAAATATAAATATAAATTTTCCTCAAACAATTTGTCTTTTTTTTCGTGTTTTTTGTGAACATGTCGAGGCTACTCTAGTCATCAAAAGGGCTAAAGGAACAACAGAGTGGAGTGTATGAGGGGAGGAGCTGATGGGATCTGAAACAATACGAATTGGCTATTTTTTTTTCTTTTCTCTTGAAAAAAAGGGGGAAATTCAGGATTCATTGTTACACACTTTGGGCTTTGTTGTCTCGAAACTCACTCAAGAATCTTTTGTCACTTCTTATTCAGTGAATGAATAAATATAAATTCATTGGAGTGCATCAAAGCTAATTACTCGATTCGATTAAATTTTATTGAACCCATTCAATTCCTCATAATCACGTGAATGAATAATCGGCCAATTTGTTTGATTCCGATTGAATATATCGACAAATTCATTGTAAATGGAAAAAAAAAAAATTCTCTTCAATTATTTGTTCGAATAAACACTTTAATTAAGTGTCGTCTCCTGCCTTTTTAATAGCTCAAATCAAATTTGAAAATATATGAAAATCGATTATCAGGTAGAGCGTCGCAAAAAGCCGAGATTAAGCTGAATAAATTTCATGCCCTGGAAGCGTGAAATACATTCCTTATTTAGCCGCATTCATTTTTTGAATAATTCATTCTCTCTATAAATAGAGGAATAAATGGAGAAAACACAACAAAAGGAAGGAAAAAGATGGGAAGATAACCCGTTGAAATGTACAACAGAAGTTGAAAGTCAAGAGGACCAAGTTCACCGTGGCGGGAAAATTTAAATTCAATTATTCCATCAAAAATTCATTATCACTGGTATAGAAAATATATGCAAGATAAGAAGAAAAAAAAAATAGAAAACACACCGCTGGGAAAAATTCAATGTATCAATGACATTGCCAAATGGGACAACACAAGTTCGAAGCATCAAAGCTTCTCTTGGGAGTCACTGGAGAGAGCTTTTCGCTCCATAAAACATGGAAGTAACTACGTAACCTTAGGGAGCTTTTGGCATTCCAGCTGTCCTATAGAGTCCTCGGTCTCACCGGCTTTTGCACTACACTAAAGGCATATCATGACTCCATCACACCCTTCCCTCCCACTATTTCCGTTTCTTTTTTTTAAAAATTTTTTTATTCCACTTAACCCATCCAAATCCTTCGCTCATATGCGTTTATGAATTTACCCTTGTTAGGTTTTCATGTGGCTGCGTCTGACTGTTATCGTACATTTTCCACTTAATTTTTTTTGGTCTTTACATTTCCTCAAATCAACTTTTTCTAATTTGTGTTTCTTTAAATTTCAACGATCTAATTTTTTTTTCGCTTTCAAAAACGATCCTCAGCTTTCAGATAGATAAAATAATGAATAAATTCCATAAAGTTTCGATATTTCATGTCCGTTGACACTCAAACTCACCCCAATGTATCCCGCATTTAACAAAACCTGAATATTTAATCGAAAAACTGATCGATTAATCGATTCCAAGTGCGCGTGTACTATCCCTTCGCAACTGCGGTACTTTTTCAATTAAGAGAACTTGGTCAAGATAGAAAAAAATAATAATGAAGAGCTGTCGGGTGTTTTCCCCTTGACTTTGACGTACGTCGAGTAGTGAATAATTGATATGCTAATGAGTCACGAGGAGATCAGAGTGTTTGAAATGCATATTTGTACGAGAAAAAAAATTGAAATGAGGGTTTTGAGGACTATTTTTGCATGAAATAAGACGTAAGGATTATGGAATTAAATAGTTTTCTACTCACCGAGATGATTCAGTTGGGGAGGAGCCCCTCGTCATTGTGTGAGGCCCGAGAGGGATGAAAGCCTTTTGTGCATGATCCTGAAATCATAAAAAAAACATTTGACCATAATTCATTTAGTTTCTTTTCATCTTAGGAAAAAAAAATGAGAAAATTTATAAAAATTTACAGAAATCGGAAACGCATTCTACTATCGAAAAAGTGAGGAAAAGTATCATAATGCAAAATAGGACAATTACGCAACTTGAATGAACAATCACACGCCATTCCGAATGATTGAATAATAATGATTGGTGAACCGCAGTTCCATTAGTTGTCCCCCCCCCCCCCCTCCTCATAATTTCGTGGTATCACGTGAACATCCCGAGGCAGAATGAAATGTCTGTCACAGAAATTTATCTATAGATGCATCAACAAATGCATAGCTCCGCGTAATTATCAAGCATTGGCCAACGTGATTGCTGTATCCTCGAGCTCAAACTAATATCTGATAATACGTTCGAATATTCAGTCATACTTCAGTCAAGTATTCAACTGTGACCCGAAACTTTGAAATTGTATCTGAAGATCTGATATTCGGAAAATTTGCCAACAAGACTATTAAGTTTGCGAAATGTTAGACAGTATTATATCATTCAATCTGGCACTTATGATACTATAATGAATCAATTCAAGAAAAAAAACGAGAACGATTCAAGTGATTAATACCGAAAAATTTCCCTCCAGCAATTTTCCAGTAGAACAGTATGTTAAACCCCCTCAAGCCATTGATCCCCGAGATATATTCAGCATTTCAAACAACAAGGATAAAGCTCAAGCATTCGAAGCCATATATTTTCTCGTTAAAATATTTCATCGATATATATAAAAATCCTCAAAGAGAAAATAAAAAAAACCATTTTTATTATCGATATAAATCCCTCCAGAACATGAATTAAATTGACCAAAACTCAAGTTTTACCCCAATACTTTCATTCAGCGTATACCAAAGTGCCGGAAGAAAAAATGAAACTTTTCACCTCACATGTACAAATAAAACCTCGTAAAAAAAAAAAAGTTAGAGTAAATAGACTGTAATGGTATCCAGTTTATACTGGAGAAAATTCCGTTCAACTGAATCGGAGAAGAGTAGAGCTTTTGCGAAGTCTCACTAGTGTTAAAAGTTTAAAATACGTTATCGTTCCCCCTCCCCCCCGATTGACTCTTGTGAGTAAAGAGAGAAATGTAAGGATGTGCACTAGAGGTTGAGTTGCACGCTGAGAGGGGGGGGGGGGGGGGGAGGGGGGAGGAGGCTGAAGAGGAGGTAGATTGATAAATTGGTACGATCCTGGGGCTATCGAGCTTATCGGATTGAACTGGCAACGACCCGGGTGCAAGATTGCCTCGGCTGTACCCCAGGTGGTAAATTTATTTTACTGTCAATTTATGCTCACTGCACTTTATTTAATGTCCCTTTCTCTTAATTGAAAGGGAAAAAAATTCCATAAAATAAAGAAAAAAAAAAAAAAAAACTTCATTTTTCTACGATAGAACTTTTTAATAATGAAGAATATATTGATTCTGACCCATTAATTTTGTATATTTTCAGTCTATTCTCGGATTTACGCAGTTTGGCAGGTACAACCCTCATGAATCTCCTAGCAGCTCTCTTTATGGTACAACTTTTGTTCATTATTGGAGTTGGTGGTGTACAGGTGAGTTTGAAACCCTTCAGATCTTTACTTATTACACGATTTGACATTGATTAATACTATTCATTCCTGCGGTTCACCCTTCGACCCCCCCCCCCCCCCTAAACTTCCAGTATTAATCTACGGTGAGAAAGGGGATGGTAAGAGGGGGGGTTTAATTAAATCGACTTGGTTACCGGTGAAATCGATCACAACTTTGTCCTTGAGACCCATTTACACTTTGTTGACTCTATCTACCACTTCATCTCCATCATCTCGATATGACTGAATTTTCCGGGTATTCTGGAATATCTTGGCGGTAGTATAATCATCGGGTGGATTTGACACGCGAAGAATAACGACCTGACCATAAATTTCTATCCACTATTGAAGGCTGGGAGAATTTGTGATTAAGGCATAATGTACTTTGATCAAAACTTTTTTTTTTTTTTTTTTTTTTCAACTTTTCGCTTATAATTTATAAGGGGTACTATAATTTCTTTTATAATTCACAAAAATAGTCTCACCATCTGAACTTTCTCCTCTATTTCTACATAACATAGACTTGTTCAAATGTCTACTCATAAATGACACAGAGGGCATTTCATTACTCCTATAACATTTATACCGCTGTGCACTTGATGACGTATGCATGCGTGACTGGTATAGAAACCCACAAGCCCCCCCACCCTGACATATGCCCAGAGTATGCCGTCAACTCTACAGACACGAATGACACTATTTATGACCATACCCTGAGAACCCAGCGGGTATACACTTTGTTTAAAAAATATCGGAATTAATTCTTCCCTTGACGAAAAAGAAAAAAAATTCTCAAATAAATATAAAAATTATTAACGAAAGATGATGAATACCATGAAAAATAAAACTTATAAAGCTACAAGTGCTTTATTCTGGTCACTCTAGAGGTTTCTCTTGACTTTACATCACTCGACACTAGATTTAATTGCAATTTCCACTCTCTTGAATCTACCAAGGGATAAAGAATAGTGGTATGAGTGGAATTTAGGAACATGGAAGACATTCTACACCAAGGAGCTTTGTGATAACACACGGTAGAAAAGCCCCAGTGGCCAACGGACCCCCCCCCCCCCTGCCCACCTCACTGGAAATTTCTAGTGGATATTCAACCAGTTACGGAATTTCATGGAATATCCAAGGACTCTTTGAACCTGAATTTCATTCATTTTGTGAAATCCGAGAGGAAGCGGTCACATTTTATTTTATCATGTCGCTATATTCAACTCTGAAATAAATAAGTTATTCACCTTAAATCAGTCTCCCCTACTCCCCTTTTCTTCGTCTTGTTTTGTAAATCTCTTCGAATGTAACTCAGGACATAATGGAATTACATCTCAAGATGTTTCTTTCTCCCTCCCCCCCCCCCCCCCTCCTTATTTTTTTTCTTTGAATTCCAAACAGAAACACTCTGCAATGCGGGAATCGTTGAGGAATTTACTTTTCTCCCAGATAACACGGTAAAACTGTAATATATATCCGAGTATTCACAACGTGGAACAAATAACGACACTATAAAACTACTGAGGGGAATAAAAAAAAAAAAAGATGTATACTCCACACGGATAAGTTGGAATTGATGCAGAGAATGATGGGAAATTGAGTTTTTTTTTTTCCAGGGGTGTTGTTAAAAATTTAAATGACACCTAGTTTATTATTACGTACTAGAGAGAGAAGAAAAGTGAAATTGACTTGATAAAACTGTCCGAAAGCTGCAGAAAAAAAAAAAACATGAATCTCCACTTTTCTCATGTATGGAATATCCTCCGAAGAAGATGCTTTTTTTTTCACCGTGAGACATGGACCGTTGTGTATGGAAATATAAAGCCGAGGGAGATGAAAAAAAAAAAATGTAGAAGAAAGGACGCTGCCCATACTCAAGATTTCCCCAGGGGCTTGGGCTAGCATAAAAGCCCCCCTTTTAAGAATATCCCGACGATTAAAATTTTACTCGTGTCGAGCGACCCACGATCTTCTGAAAAATTCTGTTTATATCCCTTTATCCCTTCATCCCTTTCTGTGCTCACTTACCACAAGAAGAAATAAAAATTCAATTTTTTTTTTTTTTGGGTCCCGAGGGGTAAAACGTATGAATCCCACATTTACCGAAATCTGTAATATCTTGTGATACTCATGTATAAAAAAAAAAAATTTACGGATGTAAAATCCATTTTTCTCAATTTTTCATGCATTTGCTATTTCATATTTTTTAACTTGTTCAGTGAATTAAGTTGAGTGCTTATCGATTGAATTTTTGCACAATAGGTAGATAGTTATGGTCAAGTGTGAAATGTTGAGTATAGTGGGTCATTCCCAATTTTCGATTTTTTTCATCTCATAGAAAATATTTTTTAAAATTTAAAATAGAGAGTGAAGCAGTAATGTGCATTATGCCGAGGTGATTCACGAGTAGAGCTGCAGTTTTGGTGTACTTGGGGATGAACGATCGATAATTCACGGTTGAATTGACACAGAAGCAGGGTTTAATCACGTATACGGATGTATTCCCTAAACCAAAATGGATTTTCCATGTTTATGGTTTTTGATACACTCAGAGAATTCAAATGACTTTGAATCAACATAACATGTCAACTGTTCTAAATTGATTAATTTCAATTTGTGGTAAATTGATGGGTAATTACAGGTTTTTACCAATTTAAAATAAATAATCTGTTAAAAATGTTTGAATATTCAAAGAATTTTAAAAAAGTATAAATTAAAATAAAAATCATCTAGTTTAATAAAGTCATTACCATGCACAAATCCCTTCTAAAATTTATCCAAAACTCAAACCAAAAACTTGCAACTCCTCCCGGAAATTATTCCAGAATTAATTCGTCGACACACACACATCCAAACTATCCAACAATCTCCGAATTATTTCCACAAACTTTACCCCTTGAGTTTACAAGACGTTGTCTAAAATTTACGATAAAATTCAGTGACGCACATGTCAAAATGTATATATCACGGTGAGTTGTGTAAACACGAGATGAAATGACAAAAGAAACCGTGAATTGTTAATGCATTTGGCAAATTTCCAAGGTTTCTCTTTTGCTTTTTTTTTTATTTCCCCCCGTTGACAATCGATCAGCCTGATAAAATCATCCTCACGTGCTTTACCTCAGTATATCTCATTTCACCCTTCTGTTCACTTCCTCTTTCCCAGCTTTGACTCTACTCAATCCTCTACCCTATTTCACCTCCCACCCCCCCTTCCAACCCCTATTTCATCACCCGACTCGCTGTTTCCTGTACGTCCCAGTGAGTATATCCGTGCAAATGCACGTGTGATTCCAATTGCATTTGACTCGTTTGAGTGCATCAGATACCCAATTGTAACAACAACAACAACCAAGTACATTTGTTCAACGGACGAGTGAAGCATATGTAGAGAATTATATCGCGTGATTTAGATTATCGGATTGAGAAATATTTTTATTGGTTAATCAATTTCTCCACTATTTTGGCTTCTCTCCAATGGATAATACAACATAAACCTTTCACAGCAAGACTAACAAAAGAAAAGGATCAATGAAAACGCGGGGATTAGTAATACTGTTGGAGTGCAGTGGTTCGATTGGAAAAAATTTACGACCAAGTGAGCGTAAATGAAAAAAATACATCAGAAAGAATATAGCGGTTGAGTTAACCTTTTAATTTCCTATGCCCTAACAGCAGTTTTAGAATCTCTCTAAAATCAAAGCCTTCGGGGATTTTAATATTAAGGCAAAGGCTCTTTTAATTTCAAAAAAAAAAAAAAAAACTTTTAAACATCAACAAAGGAAGACGAACAGATTGAACCCGAGTATCTTAGAAATTTATTGGTATTTTATTGAAAGCAATTCTTTTCATTCCAATGAATTCGATGATTAAATTCTTGGAAGAAATATTGAGACTACAAAACCCATTTTTCATTACTTTTATCCAAAAGGAAAAACTAAATAATCGGGACTGTAAATTATTCTATTTATCACCAAATCGAAATTCCCCAAAATTTCACACAATTGACATCTGCAATGTGACGGTTCGAAGGGTCCAAACGAGAGAGTAAAAGGAAAAAAAAATATAACAGATGGCCAGTAAATAGACGAGAAGAGAGGTCAATGGGTTGTATGCGGATAGCGCACCGGAGGTGAGACGAAAGCTTTCTAGCGTATACTGACTGCATCTCCGGACGTTCTACACAAAGGCTTCACGACGTTTTATAATGGAACACGGGTATACTACACCTCAGAAAACTTGTAACGCGTGTGGTTGAGAGGTTTTTGCATTAAAAAAAAAATGATAGTTCGTGTAACAAAAAAGATAAAAGTTGTGATGTTTCTATATTTTTAGAAGAATCCATTAACCCACATGACATTAGATAAATCTCAAAAATGTAATTTTTAACAGTTAAATGAAGAACTCTCGGATTGAATCATGAAGAGTTTGAATATATCTGACGATTTGTCTAAATAAAATATTCAATTTTACCAAAAGAACAAGTGAATTTCCAGAATCTAAAAAAAAGAAGATTAAATTTTCTACAAAAGAAAACCTAGAATAAATGTCAGGAGTAACATTTTAGCTCTAGAGATAGACATCAATGTTCCATTTTCCGCTGACAAGGCTCTCTTTTCCTCCTCACGACTCTGTGAAATCCTCGTAGAGATCCGTTACACCCCCCCCCCCCCCGTCATCACCCCTCGTCATTCAGTGGATCTCAATCTAAAATACCGTGTAATATCCTATCACTAAGAAGAGAATTTTTTTTTTTCTTTTTCTGATTCTAGGATGCCGAGTTATGCATATCCCTAGGCCTGAGCCTCCAGTACCTGAGGGTATCTGTGGTTTGCTGGCTAGCTGCAATGTGTCATCATCTATACGCGACTGTAGCATCTGTACCATGCTGCGATGACCCACCGACTTATCTTAAATACAGTGTATTTGCATGGGGAGCGCCACTGATAACGCTAGTGGGAGCTGTCTACATTCAGACCGAGGAGAGCAGTGATTTGTGGAATATCAAGGATTTAACGCCTTTCAACTGCTGGTGAGCATTACCTATTTTTCCACATCTACATGAGAGCACAGATACTATCACTTCCCTCCCCACAAACTACTCAAAACATTAGATAATCAAGCATTTACAAATTTTTCGCATATCATAATTTTTTCATCTCTGTGAATATTGAAAGATACCATTCATTGCAAATTTATCCCTTTTATTCGACTATCTAAAACCCGTGGAAAGTGCAGATAGTAAAAGAAACGTGCCACTGAGATCTATTCAATGTGTTGAGGATCAGAAGATTCTCGAATGTGCAATAAAGTCTGATTCCATATATCCCAACCATTCAGAAGTTCAATTTACTCTGAGGTGGATTTACCTCGTCATCTTATCACATTTACTTTTATCCATTCCCATATAATCTCCTTTTTTTTTCTTTCAACCCTGAAGGTGAAAATCTATACAGATAGAAAGGGGGGGGGGGAGGGGTAAGGATCTCTCGGAATTATCAAGGATATTGCTTTTGAATTTCTTTGAACATTATTTCTTGAAAAATTATTCGAATTAAATTGGAAATATTGCATTTCTGAAATGTAATTATGCCTTTGAAGGGCTTATTGGCACTTGCATGGAGAAGATTAGCAAATGATACCTTCTGGAGTACCTCTCGATGGAATGATAAATTGGTCATGATCTATTTTGATGGTATTCAGGACAATAGAAGGGACACAAAAGGGATGGAGTACGTATTACCGTTTCACACAGTGACTCGGGCTTTCTCTATTCCAACATTTTTTTTTTTTTTCCTCTCGAGCCAGAGGTCATTTGACGGTGATAGACCCTAGGTTTTTCTACCCAAGGGTGAGAAATAGGGTGGATATTATTGGAAATGTCTCCATGTCATAACAGTTTCCTATCGGGTATTGGGCATTTATCAGGTGCTCAGAAAAGAAATGTCATGATCCAAATCAATTTCATATTATCTGAATAATTGAATAATATCGCAGAATGAAAAATAGAAAAGTTAATTATTTTTTTTTCTCAATTATTTCCAGGTTTCTTGGCGCTCGAGCAACGGTCTACACTTACGGTCTACCGATTGTTCTACTTCTACTTATCTCAGCTTATTATCTTCTCAAAGCGGCCATTGTAGCACGGTAATCAATAAATTCCATCTCTCGATATTAAATTAATATTTTGCTTGTGGTATTAATATTACGAAATATGAGGAATATTTTTTTTTTTTGCAGATATACATGCAGTATGCAATTGGACGTGAAGCAGCGAGAAAAAATGAAGAGAAGACGAGCTCTACAATTGATGCTATTTCTCAAGATTTGCCTAACAGTGGGGCTCATTGCGGGCTGTGGAATAGCATCTAGGGTATGGCGAGTACCTGTACTCTGGGCAATTTTTTGCACCGGACATTCACTACAGGTTCTCTCATTTTTCCAACTTATTTTCTTTTTTTTAGATGATTAACAATTCAAGGAGTTTTAAAATTCGCGGGTTTTTTTTTCCTCTAGAGAATTCTAATGAATATGAATAAATGAGGATGAAAAATGCACTTCCGAGAGAGAACGAATGAAGAGAATTTTTTTAATTTATTATGTAGTCCCATTTTTTTTTTTAATTTTGTAAAAAAAATTGTCTATTTAATTTCGCGAAATTGCGCTAATTGACTCTGTTCTAATAGGGACTTGCTGTGGCACTGTCAGTGGCATGTAACTGTCGTGTCCTGAATGTCTACGCTAGGAAACCAAAGCAATCTAAACAACAGGTGAGCACTAGTGAGCTCGAGAGTATTGATTCACTCACTCTATTTTTCTCATTCCCCATTTACTCTATTTTATCTCTATTTTCCGGGTAATTGCAGATTGCCAAATCGTCGAGTATGCAACTACTTGCACCGCATCCAGACCCAGTTTAAAGGTACAAATGTAGCATCAAAATAATTTATATTCCAATGTCAAAAAACAAAAAAAAAGATTCATTTTTCAACCGAAAAAATCAAAACCAATGAAAGATATTTTTTATATATAATTTAGAATTTTAATTATTCGATTAATGACTGAATAATTTCATTTTTTGAAATTACATTGAATTATTTTAATCAATTATCATTGAGTATTAGCAAAAAAAAAAAGGTGATAATATGGAGATATTCCTCTAAAGTTTGTCAAAATGATCTCAGTTTTATAATTTAAAAAAACTTGGCTGTAAATAAATGAAAAATGTGCGTAGTTTTACATATCAAAATGGAATAATCATAATGAAGAATGAGTTTGAAGCGTCACAAATTTCACCCAATACCCAAAAGAATGTAAATGGTATTAGCATCGACAACCATCACCGAGGGCATATACATACACCGAGAGGCTCTTGATTCCAAATCCAGTCGAGTAATACAATTTGCATATCCCAACATCTGCCCTCTGACCTTACCCATAATTATACTATTCCAATCAAACTTCGTGGTGATCAACCAGCTATCCATTATTAAGCATTGTATCAATAACATTTGATGTATTTGATGAAATAAAAAATATTTTGAAATCAATGACAAATTTTTCTATTCAATCCTTTGCTTTTTTTCAAAAACCCATGCAAATGAATTCTTTTGGAGTGAAAAATACTTCCGTTGGCATAATAAACTAGATGTTGTTTTTTTTTTTTTTTTTTTTTTTTGATAACGAAATCTCGTAAACAGATTCAACCAGAAGGTGAATAGCGCGGTGCCAGAAGGTCTGACGCCGTCACATCGACCGCATCCCACCTACTCCCTCCCCCTCCCCCCCCCCTGAAAAGTCTGCTCCTTGGTAATACGTGCCAAGGTCACACGCAACGTATTCCTCTCAAGTGATAATTCATAAAAAAATACCTTAAATTTAACATACTAGAGGTGAAGAATGTCAATTTTCATTATGTTCATTGCATTCAAGGGTAACTCATAGTGTCTAGACTCTGGATAATTCATGAGATAGTCATGAGAGAGATGAACTAATTTTTGGGATTCGTCAGAGAATAAAAAATACTCGTAAATTGAGTCTATAAATTCAAAAAAAAAAAATTCTAGAAACGATGTGAAATAAATTCCAACTCCCTAATCACAGGAATAAACATGAATAATCACTCTTGTTTGAGCCTCCCTCACCCCATGGGAAATGAATAAGCAATGAAAAGTTGAGATTTCAACTGTCAAAGTTATCCATGGGCCCCCAGACAATTTACCACAGCGTAAATACCTCGCGGGTATCATTTTATTACGTCTCACTTCAGTGTGACTTCTGGTCTTTTAATCATCCCCTCCCCCCCTTTCCCGCCAACAGCAAATGCATCTTTTTCCACCATTTTCATCTAAATATTCAAATATAACCGAGAGTTTAATCAACGGAATTTAATTAATTAGCTACACAGGAATTTTGATTTTCTCCTGAGGATAATTGCGAAATTTAGGGGGGGGGGGGGGGTGACGAATGAACACGTGATGGACAATCATGATAATTAGGTGAGTATTTGGACGGGTGGATCATCGATTGGGTCTATTCACTATTCAATCCTCGGATATTAAATCTTCAATTAGGTAAACAGCATTTGTATGTATCTCTGATACATATTAATTGGGGAATAATCATATTTTGAATGCCCTTGAGACTAGAAATTAATTCAACTGTTAAAAAATCCACGAAATTATTCTCTGAACAAAAAGAGCATAAGTAAATTATCATAGTTATTGAGAAAAAAAGAAAAAATTCAGTGGTATAATTGCGAGTTAAAAGCCCAGAGAAACCGCGGGTTGTCTAGCGATGATATAATAGGAGAATGTAAACAAACCACAGGAGACGCTACCACCTGTGTTGTTGTTATATTATTTGAGTATTTCGCATTACTGAGAATTGTACACAAATAGATTCGTAGAATCATTGTAATGAAGTCAAGAAAATTGTAAAATAAAAATGTTTTAATTGAAAAAAAAAATTTTTTTTTTTTAATAAATTTTTGACTTACCGATGATGTCTCTGTATTTTTGTCTCTGCACTCCAGGATCTCCAGGATCTCCAGGATCTCCAGGATCGGCTCACTATCACTATTAGTCACTCACTAATGTTTCTGCATTTGGATTGACGTTGACAATATATTTTGATTTGTTTCTCAGTCTTATTCACTCGTCAACACAGAAAACTCTCACTTTGTCCTTGAAACAATAAACAGGCGGGAGAAAAATATTGCCGGCATCCCCCTCGCACCCACAATCCGAAATTACCAATTTTATAAACTCATTCATGCCCTAATTGCACATTATTATTCACTTGAAATATTCAGAATCACTCACTGAAGATTATCATCACTTAATATCAGGTAAACACACCGAAAATCCTTGGAAAAACGACAACACAAGGAAACACTGAGAACAAAAAAAAATCCGACTGACGCCATTTTAATATCCCCGAAGCACCGTAAAACGTTTTTCAGTCACTTTTGATATATTTCATAATTTTTATCAATTTATTTATCACTATTTGCCGGTAAAAATCCTTGAATAATCCAATTTTGTCCTCTGAGAGAAGTGAGGCCGGCGTTCCACTTGCCCCACTCCCGCCATTTGCCCATAAATCTACATTTACCGTATATTTTCACACAAATTCTACACTGTTATTCACTAAAAATACTCATAATCGCTAAGTGCACTTAATTAATCGATAATATATCATTAAAACTACCGAAAAACCCGAAAATAACGGAGGAACGGACCGCGACACTTCCAACCGAAAATTCACTACAGACGCCATATTGGATTTTTCCTTCCCCACTAGCCATTCTCCCGCTCAAAAATCCGAACAAAGGGAAATGAAATAAATCTCGCAATTAAGCGGAAAAAATACCAAAATAATTTATCAATATCACTACTATAAACATACCGGAAGTGCATAAAGTTCGAACCCAACATGGCGGGAGAATTCGAAGCGCTTAAAATGCCCTCTACACGCAATCCCGTACATTCTGGCCTCTAAATAGAAACCAACCCCACAGTTTCTCATCACCGGGCATATAAACACTTGAAAAACCGCATAAATTGATTTTCCAATACTCAAAAAATGTTAAAACAGTCCCCAAGTTAATTAATTCAATCATAAAAATATCGGGATTGAATTACTAGTGATTAATGGAGTTTTAATTGAATGAAACTGGCACTCTGTTGCAATTGAGAGTGCACAAGTGATTGTTAATGGAATTATAACCTAGTACTTAAAAGCAAGAATTAAAATAAAAGATAGTGGAGGATAAATTGATCGAAATGACACTTTGCATAGATGGAAAAATTAGTTTAGGATGTTTTATCACTGCCTCTGCCCTTGCTGGACTGCCTGAAGTGCTTTTGAGAATTGAATTTGACACATATCTCCATGATTTATTTAAAAATATTTGGTTTATACACGTGTTCCAATTTGTCTTCCTCAATTTACTGGTTTTACTTGCTTTTAGAGGGTTTCTGTACCAAGTAAGTTAATTATTCTCACTTCCAACTCAATAAAAAAAAAATTATATATTGAATTTAAGTATGAAAAAATGCATTTTTTGTGTTTTTTAGGTGGCTGTGAGATCAGTTTTTCTTGGATACACCCTAGGGTTAGGTGTAATAATAGCCCTTTTTGCCCCAGAATCATGGAAATGCTTTGGCATGTATATGTCAGTTCTCTCGACCTTTCATTACTCTGAATTTTTGGCAATTGCCTGGACAAATCCAAAAGCAGTGTCCATTGATAGTTTTGTACTGAGGCACAGTGTGGCTTATGGAATTGCTGCAGGCTCCAGTTGGCTGGAGTTTTTTATTGAGAGACAGTATTTTCCGGACATGAAGGAGGTGTCCTCCATCACATACTTTGGGCTATTTATGTGTGCCTGTGGAGAGCTTTTAAGAAAACTGGCAATGTTTACTGCTAAACATAATTTCAATCATCTTGTACAGACTGAAAAAGCTCCTGATCATCAGCTGGTTACCCATGGGGTCTATCAGCTCTGTAGACATCCTAGTTATGTTGGATGGTTTTATTGGTCTATTGGTACTCAGGTGAGACTTTGAATTAATTTTTAAAAAATGATGATGATTGGATAAGCTCGTAATGACAAAAAATAATAATTTGTTTTTTTACTCTCAGTTAATTCTCCAAAATCCATTCTGTCTTCTGGCCTACACAATAGCTTCCTGGAGATTCTTCCACGATCGTGTGGTCATTGAGGAAATAACTCTCCTAAATTTCTTTGGTGATGATTACGTTAATTATCAAAAGGAAGTTGGTACAGGTTTACCTTTCATCACTGGGTATAAAATTGATACGTAACCAGCAGTAATGCTATAAAATTGTACATTATAAATTCATTAATAATATTCTGTGAGATTAATTTTATGTACAAAAGTCTGAATTTATTTATTTATTTATTTCCTGCAATAAAGCCATTCTAAGTAATAATGTATACAATTTTTTTTTTTTTATTATTCTACTCAGTCAATAAATTGTATAAATAATGGACAAGTCAATAATCGTTGAAAAATTATTCAAAAAATTTCCTCAATAATCGTGAAACAAATTTCCATACTTGTAGATATTTCTATTGAACCTGTTTTGCATTAATTAACAATCTATCAATCCATTGATTTCCCTCATGATTAATTAATTATCCCACAATATGAGGATGGTTAACTATTTAAGAAGAGTCGGAATCCACTGGAACTCATACGTTCTTTGAACAACAGACAAGTGATTTCAAAAGTGCAATTATGAACGCATTGAAAATTGTATACTTCTTGGCAGCTCTTGCCCTCGCGTACGTCGCAGAGGCTAGTCGGGCTGGTGGACGTGGTCCTCGACAAGTAGAAATAGATGATGATCTCTTTAAATGGGTGCCACACTAAAAAATCTGGTAAATATCAATCATTTCTCCTTATTTTTCTGAAATGGTCTGTGAGTCCATTCAATTCAATTTTACTCCAACAGATGATGATTTTGTAAACATCTCGATGGCAAAACTTACTGATCTTCTTCTGGATTTAGTCTTCAATTTTTCAAATTTTTCATCCAATTAGTGGATTTTTCCTGTTTTAAAGAAATTAAAAAACATGTAATTAGAGGAATAAACAATTGAATTATCAAAACTATATTTATTGTCATTTCAATTAATATAATTTATACATAACAGTACCTACTACACTTTCATTATTTTTGTATTCATCATACTTTCATAATTTTCAATTGCATCTAATTACAATTACTAAATTTTTTTTCTTTGTATCAACAAATTCAAAACGAATAATCAAACAAATTATTTTTCTATAAAATTTTGATTACTCAGAAGTTGTTATCAAGGAAGAACTCATTTTAAATTAAACACTGGCAGTGAATGAATTATTAATCATAAATTTCTCCCAATAAAATCAGAGGTATTTATCCTTCTCGTAATGCACAAAAATTTCAAATGAATTTATACGAAAATTTGCTTTCTTTCTTCTTCAGTACAGTAAAGCGTCAAAAATGTGTATTGAATATTTTCATTTTTTGGTTTATCCTTTTTAAAAAATCGCAATTGCTTCCATGCGAATTTTATGCGTCTACATAACTTCAAATTTTTGTATAAAAGTGGGTAATTGGCGTAAACATTCATTTTATTCATTTTTACACTGATGAAAAATTAAAAATATAAATCATCTACCCAAATAATGCACTATTGCTCAATCGTATAGTTAAAAAGGTTCAAATTATTCCCCTTAATTATCTCTAGTTGCAAAAATATTTTAAATAATTTTTTTATCAGTGTAAAATTGAATATTTTGAATTTTTTGACAGTCGAAAATTCTGTGAAGAGGAAAAATAAATTTACCTGGAAGTTTTTTTAATATTTAGAGAGTGGAGAGGAAGAAAAAGAGGGAAATGAAGGTTTTTAAATCACCGGGGAAATCTCCAGTCGTCCATTAATTTTTCTCTTCATCAAATTTACATGTCATCCACTTGCCCCCCCCCCCCCTTCAACCGCAGAATTGATGTTTACTCTTGTATTCTTAACATCATGTACGATATGCACATGAGATAGATGAATCTGTTATAATTTTAAAGCGCGGGTTATAGAGGTATAAGCGAATATTTTCAACGCTATGTTCGCCCCGCGTTGAAAGATCTTCTCTTTAATTAAAAACATTATCACCTTTTTCCAAAAAAAAATCCCCTCGACTACAGTATTTTACAGCCTCCAGAGCCTTTATCTCTCTCATTTCTTCAATTCTTAATAAAAATAATTCTTTATCGAATAAACAAATTTGCAAATGAAAATTGCACTTTTAGGCATTAATTATCATTTCTTGTTCCGCAATTACAATTCTTCTCTCATATGATATGAATTTTCAGGGATATTTGGTCAAGCATGTGATATTTAAAAAAATTTTCGTACCAATTTAATGAACCGTAAAATGTCTATCAATAGATCAACCAATTTTTAATTAAATTTCCTAAAATTGGGGAAATTAATAATTTGAAAATATCGCGAGAAAATTCTTTTGAGTTTGAAGCTAAATTAACAGTTGGTTTTGGATGGATTATATTAACGGGTGGGGGTGGTACAAATGCATCGAAACCATCTGTATCCCCGTCTGTAAATACTAGAGATGAGGGATTCCATCTCACTCTGAATGCAGCATGAAAGAGACAATTTATTATAATAATTAAATTATTAAAAAATAAAAATAACATGTACTCACCTCGTACAGGGAAATACATTCTTCCCCCTAACAGCCTTTTCTCCAATATCAATAGCCCCAGAATCTTGCACCTCCAGTGTATAAATACACCCAGAGAAACCACTTTGATATCTTCCATACGTCATGGAATAATCCGGCACACCACCGAGATATACGTTACCACGTGCATTAAGTATCTGCTGTAATCCATCGCTAACACCACTCTCAGTGTGCTCACCATTTAATTCAATGCTACCATCGCTACCCTGACGTTTCAAAATTATTCTGTGACGTTCACCGTCATCCACTCGCTGGGTTGTTACCCGAATTACAGCTGGACCTGAGCCCAAATTATACTGGTACTCTATATAACTACAAAGGAAAATTTTTTTTCATCACTTGATTCAATTCAATAAATTATGAAAATAATTAATTAAAAATTATCACTCACCCGTCAATAATTCCAAGTGCAATATAATCATCGGGATTTAATTCACCTGGTGTTTGACCATGCCACATTATCAAACCATCAGTTTTATTAGTGGATATCTCAAATCCCATTAATTCACGCTCTTCTTCATGTGTCATAACTGAACGATCGAGCTCTAGCCATCCGTCACCCCTGAATGCCACATCATAAGCTATTTCAACCTCTGAAAAATAGAAAGTAACATCAAATTGATATTTAAACATTAAAATTAAATTTAGAAAATTTCTACTCACGTTTTTCACAGTTTTTTCCATTAAATTTAAGTGGACAATCACACTTATAAACTCCATGAAGCTCCAAACATGTACCTCCATTCTTACAAGGCTTCAACATTTCACACTGTCTCAATACATTTTCACAATTAATTCCAACATATCCATATTCACAGGTGCAAGAGTATCCATCGTAGCTATTTGATAATTGACAAACTCCGTGTTTACATGGTTTATCATCACACGGATCGTAAGGAGGAGTTGTTGTTGTTGTTGTTGTTGTATAAGTGACTGATGTCGATGGAGTTTCATGACGATATATTGGAATTGTTGGAAATGGTGAACTGTGACTCCAGGGTATCGCTGGAATTTCACAGTCTTCTATATTTGCTAAGTCAATTGTCGAGTTTAGTAGATGAAAATTGACTCCTGATATCTCCAACTATTTAACAAATTGTTAATTCACCAATTAATATCTTCCTTCTGTTTCCTTTAATGAATGAATGAATTAATTAATTAAAATAGTTGTTACCTCATTAATGCATCCATGAAAATGTCTAGTAACATCAACATTCTTATTAATTTTGATTCTAGTCCTATTAACACCTCCAATAAACAATGGTGTATTCAATTTCATAAGTCGAGCTGAACCAGGTGAATGTCCCTCGACAACACGTTCACCATTGACCGACAATTTTCCATCTCTTAACTCACGATTGATAGTGACTTTTGTCCAAACACCTGGCTGAATAATATAATTTGATATAATCACAGCCATTCCACTTCCTGCATCAAATCTAAATTCAACGCGTCTATCCTTTATAACAACAGCAACAAAGTCACCAAGACCTTCATCAGTTTCAGAACAATATACAAGAAGTTCGTCTCCATTGTCCGAGGGATTGAAATTCATTGAGAGATTGAACCTAAATAAATTATTACAATTATTAGAATTAATTAGTACAATGTGTTTATTATGTAGAATTTGATAAAATAAAATAAAAATATTACTTACGACTTCAAAAAAACATAACAAAATTGTACAAGAAACATAAATAATATAGAACATAAATTGGAGCAATAAAATTGTCAAATGAATTTTTATTCGTTCGCCGGAAATATATAATATCTTCTTTTAATTATGTAATTATTAATATATGATATATATATATATATAATACGCGAACACATTTTTTTACATCTAAGCGGTATAATAGTCTGCCATAATTATTAATCAATTATTATGAAATAATTATATTTAATAATTATGAATTGAATTTCAAGCTTTTGTCACGAAAAAACTACACTGGTGGTTAAATGCAAAGAGGCAGTGACTTAATGTCATCGTAATTGTTTATTAAATTTTTTTATCAATTTATCTGTTCAATCTAATAATTAATATATATTGACTTAGGAAGCTGAGTTTTTAAAAAATTGTCTTTTTCCCTTTTCAATTAAAAAGCTGTACAAAAAACTATATAATTAATTAGCAATTTATTATCGAGGTTCAGCATCACGCAAGAATATTATTCCCATTGATTATTCAATGAATTATCAATTGGATAACTCTACTGGCAGTATAAAACGTAGAGAATGTTTTTTTTTTTTTTTTATAGTTAAGTAGAATTGGTTGATAAGGGTAGTCTAATGTTTAGGGTGGTGTTTAGGGTGTTTTTTTGGATGTGATGACCTTGCTTTCTTTAATTTTGCCAAGTATCCACCGGGAGATCTTTTTGAATGATCGGTACTTCTCACATGTGCTCTGTAAATTATTTTAAATAAATTAAAATTTTTTGTCCCTTATTTCTTTTTTTTTCAGACGATTCTATCGTAATTTTTCTTCTTCCATTGATTAAATAAAAAAATTAATTGTAAAAAATATATAATTAAAGTAAATAAATAAATGAATAGTTCAAATAAAGTGGATTATATCAGTAATTAATTAAAAATGTACTTACCGCCTCAATGTTTTTTCGGGAGTTTGATAAGCGAGATAAGAGCGAGAATTTCTAAATGCAGGCTGATGAACTTCACCAGAGTGTTCACAGCGTGATCCGTATGTACCCTGTGGACAATGACACTTGAAGCCATTTTCAGTGTCTATGCAATTACCTCTGCCACATGCACCTAAACAACAAATTTACAATTTGATAGATGGATGTTTCAATTACGATTAAAAATAAATTTTATTCCAACTCACCTGGATAACACGGTTGTCCATTAAAATCACAAAGTGCTCCAGTGTACCCAGCACGACATAAACAGGTATATCCCTCCTTAGTGGGTGCCTCTTGACAAACACCAGAATTATGGCATGGATTTTCAGCACAAGTTTCACAAGTTGTGACTCCAACGCTGTCAGTTTGATTTCCAATGAGATCAATGGTTTCTTCATCAATCACAAGTCTCGAGACACAACCAACGAAGCCAATACGTTTGGCTCTAGCACTGGGACTGAACGTGACGTGATCAGGCACACCACCAATGTACAATGGCTCTTTGACGTCTAATTTCTGCTTTCTACCACCTGCTGCACCCTTGTAAGGACCTTCTCCATCGACCAACATCAATCCTTCTTTATTGACTCTTTGAAGTTTTATTGTATGCCATTCACCAAGGGATACTGGTTTAAGGGCACGAATTACAGCTGGGCCGGATCCCAAATTGAATCTAATGGATGGAAGAATTAAATTCAACTGCAGACCCACATTTTCCGCTGCCATTGAATATCTTTAACGCACAAATGAATGAACATGAATAATAAATAAAAAAACGTGTACCTAAATTCGGGATATCCATCGACCAAGTAAAGTATAACAAAGTCACCAGAACCATCGGCAGACTCAGCATCGTACATTATAACACCATCATAGCTCTCAGGTTTGAAAGATATTTCGATATTATGTTTTCCATAAGAATCATGAAGTGGTCTCAATGCAATATAACTACGCGGTGCTTGATTAAAATTGGGCACAACTCCAGTCACAACTAAAACCGTTGGAACTTCCGACGTTTCTTCTCCATTCGAAGCTGTACAAATGTACGTTCCAGCGTCTTCCGCTCGAACTTTCACCAATTTCATTTTGTTCTGCAGGAGATTTTCATTTTTGTCAGATGCTCAAAAAGATAATTTATGGATAAATATTTTGAATAAACTTACTTCGTACATGAACGCCACTGGTAGTACTCCATTAAGTTTACTCCACTTGTACGTAATTGGACCATCGAAATCAACACGACAGCCCATTTCAATGCTCGATCCATACGGTACAGATTTCATTTCAATAGCTGGTTCGTCATTTTCGCCGCCTGACAATTATTATTGAAAATTCAAATTGAATAATTTAATTATTTTAAAAATCTTTATTTTTCATTAATAATCATTGAAGTTATCGATATTACTACTCACATTTATAGTCAATCATTAGCCAGAAAAATTGAGGAATTATTTATAAATGAATGAATTATTTAAAGTAGATAATGTGAAATTGACTTTTTAAAAATAATGGAAAATATACCTTGAACAATGAGATTGTAATCCTGTTCGAAACTTCCTTCAGGCGTATCCACTCGACACTTGTAAACACCACTATCTGTCATTTGAACATTAACAATCCTCAGTTTGTCCTCATAAACCTGAGCCGTTGCCGGAAGTGATCCATCCTCTGCTTTGTACCACCTGTAAGTGGGTGTGGCCGTTTGTCTCGAAGAAAATACACATCTAAGATCGAAAGTATCTCCAATATTTACGATATCACCTGATGGCTCGATGTGAACAACTGGTCCAGCTGGTGCTAGAAAAATTGAAAGCCAAACGATTTTTCAATCTCTCATTACAACAGCTGTTGACGGAACGAGATGAAAAAGACACATTATTACGTGAATCATCGTGAAATACAATGAACATGATTTCTACTGTTATTTTTTTGCACTTTGAACATGATAAATGATTTTTTCACAATAATGAATAAATAATAAAAAATAAATTGTGCCTTTTTCACATCAAATACTCGAACAAAACAGATGGAAAATGGTAGAATATCTAAAACTATTGAATACACGAGCTAGTAACTAAATAGAAGATAAATACACATATGAAGACGACACAAAGGTGGATCACAGAACAAACCACGTCGTCTTTGTAGATACTGTCGATATTGCGTGATCCTGCAGTAGCGTTCATCAGTTGCATCGCTGCAGTGTACATATCCATCACAAACATTATCCAGTGTTATGCACTCTTGACTTCTGCACAGGTACAGGCCGTTGGCACACAGTACCGTATGGTACATTGGCATGCAATCCGCAAGCGTATTAACTACTAAATAATAACCCGGTATGTTCACAATTTAAAGTCATAAAACTTAGAAAAAAGCAAATTTTTCGACTTGGATTGTTCCAAATAATTTTTTTGTTCAAGTTGTATGGTCAAATATCAATTTAATGACCATACTACTTTAACCATCACTCCCCCCACCCCAATTTCATTCAGCCGCAAACATAAAAAAAAAACATCTTATAAAACCGATAGAATCAAGCAATAATTTCATACCATAATGACAATAATAATAAATAAAAATTTCAACTTACGTGAAACGTGAACATTAACGTAATCACTGGAGACACCGCCCTTATCATTGGTGACTTGACAGATGTATCGTCCACTGTCCTCAGGTCTGACCCTCTCCAGCTGCAGCTGATCATTCTTAATAAAAGCATTTCTGGGCAATCCCTGTCCATCCCTGATCCAATTTATCTGCGCTCTCTCCCTAGTATCACATCTCAACTTGACGGAGCTTCCAGCAACAGTATTAACATCCCTCTCAACAGCCCTGATACCAGGTTCTCTATAATTCTCAGCATTCACAAGAACCTCAGCAACAGCTTCAGCAGTACCAGCACTATTGCTTGCTTTGCAGACATATTTGCCAGCATCATTGAAAGTAATACCATGGAATCTCAAAATTCCATTATCATCACTGACACTCGAAGGCAATTGTCTTCCAATAGCTGCCCATTGGATTCTCAGAGGCTGATCTCCAGTTGCTGTACACAAAATCGAAGGACTCTCACCAGGTGCAACAGTCTGAGTACTTGGATTCAATTCAATCCTAGGTAGAGATATAACTTCCAAGTGACTCTTAGCCCTGAATAACTCGTTATTATCACTATCCAACCCCAAACAAATGTACTCTCCACCAGCATCTCTGCGTACATCAGGAATCGTTAAAACTCCTCCATGCACAGTGGAACCAACTGGCAAAGGTCTACGATCTGATCTCCTCCAGTCGAGATAGATCCTGGAGTCATCGGGACCAACAACTTGACATCTGATCTCAACTTTTCCACCAATCGGAATCCTCACATAATCTTCAGGAATGGTTACACCACCTTTCGGCGGAATTGGATAAGGTCTCTCAGTTCTCTCTGGTCTTTCACAGGGCTGATCACCTCTGCAAGGTGGATACTCATCAACACTGTTATCATCCTCTTCAATTCTCACTTGGACACGTTCCTCAGAAACTCCAGCTGCATTGACAGCTTGACAGGTGTAAGATCCTTCGTCATTGAGAGACATCGAGACTATTTCATGAACAGCTGATAATGGGGTTGCATGGGCAGCCTTGAAAGAGGTATACGTTGGATACCCTGAAGTGTGCTTACTCCAGGCTACGTTGGGCTGAGGATATCCGTCAGCAGTGCAAGTCAATCTGACTCTCTCATTCTGTCTCACTCTGATGATTCCAGTGTTTGGAGTGATTCGGATAACTGGAAGTGACTGGACCTCTATTGGAGCTATTGATGATGTGGATCCAACTTCGTTGGAAGCTGTGCATTGGTAACTTCCTCCGTCATTTATGGTTATGTTTGTAAGACGAAGAAGTCCTCCAGGAAGACTTACGATGTTAGGACCGAAGGGACGACCGTCTTGACGAGACCAGTGAACTTCGGGAACTGGAAAACCTGCGGTCACTCGACATTGGAGATCGGCTGAACCTCCGAGGATAACTGGTTGAAGGTTTTGGGGATAGATTTGGAGGGCTGGAGCTTCTCGAGGAGAAACTTCGATCATTGCTGAGGCCTCAAAAACTCCTGATGGGTTTGTTGCACGACACATGTAGACTCCTCTGTCTGATATTTGGGGCCGGATTATCTTGAGGGTATTGCCGTATTGCTGGGCACGAGGGCCTAGAGAGGTTTCACCGTACTTGAGCCATTTCACTTGGATATCTGCTTGTGGGTTCTGGTCGTTTATGAGACATTTCACCTCGGCCAGAGTACCTTGGGAGACTGTTTGCTTTTCTGGTTCTACTTTTACCATCGGAGGTGTACGACGTTGGTGCACTGTTATTCTCGAGGTAGTCGAGGACTCTGTACCTTGGTGACTTGTTGCTACGCATATGTAGATTCCTGAATCTGTTGTTCCAGGATTGGTAATGGTCAATACACCATCCTTGTCACTAGCTGACACGGGTAACGGTAATCCTCCAGATCTTGCCCAATGAACAGCGGCATGATGATTTGACCTAGTGCAAACCATCCTGATGGCATCTCCACTTGATCCAGTATACTCCTGGGGTGTTATTACAGGTCCAGCATCAGGATAAACTTTGCTGGGTAGTCTATTAGGATTATTAACCACATATAAGATGGTAGTCTGTTCTTTAACACCCAATTCATTCCTAGCAATGCACTTGTACTCAGCAGCATCAGCTCTAGTCACTGCTGGAATTCTCCAGACTCCATTTTGGAAGGTAGCTTCTGGATTCATCTGACCCTGGACTCTCATCCACTCAATTTGGGGTTGAGGATTGCCTGAAGCTTCACAGTGAAACTCCACTGGCTCACCTTCACGAATTTCTTGATATGCTGGACGAATTAATGGAATTGGTCCTTCACGACGACCAGCTGAAAATTTCAAAGTCGACATTGTACGTTCTACCACATCAGGAATGTTTTCTATTAATTATTTTGCGACAAGAATAATCAATGGATATGATAATTAAATTTAAGGTACCTGGGATGTCTAAAAGACTCTTAGGAAATGCTGCATCCATTATTCAATGATTATTTCATTAATTAGTATTTTCCTGGGATAATTGTTTCATAGAATTGAATAGAATTGGTTGTATAATTTTATAAATTTACCTCCAACAGTGAGAGTAACTCTCTGATCAGCGATGTGAATTCCATCAGTAACTCGACAAATATAAACACCACTGTCGGATACTTTAACATCACGAATGATTAAAAGTCCATGAGAATCATCCAAAATGTGATCCGGAAGTCTGCTCCCTTCCTTTTCCCACCGAATACGAACTTGATTCTGTAGAAATCAATTCAGATTATAATATGCATTCAATTTCAAAATTTAACTAGAAAAACCATGCCCAAATCTTCCATTGCGTGAGAAACGTGATCAACTCCACGGAGTGAAGTCCACGCAATGCAAAATATCCCAAATTGCCTAGTCCGCGAAATTTGAGTTTTCGACTTTGATATTTTTTTTCGATATGTCAAAAGGTTTGTGGCTGCAATTTCTCGATTGGATGTTCATCGGGGGGTCCTGGAGGAATTTAGAGACTGTCTATTGAAAATTACTTACATTGTCTAATGATCTTCCTGAACAGTGATAGCTCACAGTGCTCCCTACATGAACAATCCGCAGTTTATCCTCTTGAATGGATACAGAAATTCTCGGTGGTGAGGGCCCAGTGGTTGGCGTAGACGTCGTAGATGGATAATCAACTACAAAAAGCAACATTATTCCTTCAAAATTCATCCAATAAATGAACAATTAAACAATCAAAGCAATGATCAACATCTCAAACAAACAAATCAAAGCCTCAACACCAGAAGAACCATAACCAGACTAATGAAATTATCTCCCTCCGAATTGGCTGAACGATAAACACCTCAGACAATAAAACTCAAGGGGATTCCCCCAATTATCCCGACCTGGTACCACTGTAGTCGTAATCATAGCTAATTCATCTCCATGATGATCTCGAATTGAACACTCAACGATACAGGGATGCTGTCCGACATGAATTTTCCAGTATCTATAAGCCCCAGTATCAGTCTCAACAAGTGGTCCGGGCTCCATTGCCCAGGCAGTTAAAGGTAGCCCATTGTACAATGATAATTTAAAATAAATGTATAATTTTTTTCCATGATCGTACGAACATTTCATCTCAATTTCACTATTCCTTGGTGCTTCGGCATTCATTGGCATTAGACCTACCCGTAGTTCAGCTAGATATTCATGCAAAATTTCCAAAATTCATGCTTTTCATACTATTAGCATAATTAAGTCACTCAATTTAATTGAAACAATAATTATTTCGAATTCATTCAATAAAATCCTCAAAGAATAAGTCTTCGATGCTTTTAAAAATTTACTAAAATAATTCTAGAAGCTTTGGAATCCATATATACTCATAGATTACTCACCAATATCTTGACAATACGGTCCAGTGTATCCAGAGAGACAGTGACATTTGACATGTCCACCTCTGCTCATCTCACATGTTTCTTCATGATCATTGCAAGGACAGGCGTTGCAAGCTCCAAGAACACTGACTGATCTGTCAGTGATATCACGATAATATCCACGGGAACATGATTCACATGATGTTCCAGTGTAGCCAAGAGGACAACGACAGCTTTCGATTTGTGTGGCTCTACTTTTACCAGTGAAATGCTCAACAGCTGTATCGAGACTGATATCACTGATGTAGGTGCTGATCATTCCTTCACTGTAAGTGGCACGTACCAGAATAGCTTCTAGGTTTGAGAGAACTGTCATCATGTCGGTTCTTGATGGCCGTCTGGGACCCTCTGATGATAATCTACGCCATTCTGATTCTCTCAATGGTACTGAGTATGTAATATGATTATCCGGATACAAACTCTCCGAATTAGTCCAAAACAGCGATATTCCATTACCCAGTAACATCACATCCTGATCAACAATACTCTTGGCCCCCTGCTCAGCCCTAAACCTCTGCGTCAACGTCAAATTTCCTCCATAACTCTTGATCTTATTTCCAGTGAAAGTAGCAGGTAGACTCCAAAATAGTCTTCTATTTTTTGTAGAAGGATTGTACTGATATCCAATTTCATTCATAGCTACATTAATATCAAATCCATCATCAATGATATCTCTCCTTGATGCATCAGTGAGGGTGAATCCATGTTTAGAATCATAAACCCACGAAGGAATCTGCTGAATGTAGAGTGAACTCTCGTGACACTGATCAGTAACACCACTGCAGAAGCACTGATTGCACCCATTGGGATTATCAGCAGTCAAACCAAAAGTAGAAGGTCTGCATCTGTTACAATTTGCCCCTTCGACATTTAATTTACACTCACAACGTCCATTGATGCATTGAGATCCAACAGATCCAGCTGGATTGCAATTACAAGTGCCAGGCCTCTCTCCTTGATACCTACATCCTTCCCTGATTGGATCTCCCGTGTATCCAGGCTCACAGAGTTCACAGTTTTCTCCAGTCGTGTGGTTTCCACAGTTCTCACAGACTCCACTCTCGGGGTCACACTGGGTGGAGTGCCCATTGCACATACAAGATTCACAGATTCCTAGATAGAGTCCCTCGGAGGCTCTCGTGTACCCAGCAGCACAATCTTCACAAGAGAGTCCAGTGTATCCAACTGGACAACTGCATTCTTCTACTTCTACTGCTTTTTCTTTGCCAGTGTTGTATTTCTCGGCAGTGTCCAAGGATACGTGCGAGAGTGCTGCTTCAGCTGTGTGAGTTGTGTATGTTGCTTTGATTTTGATGGCTTTGATGTCTGCAAGGGCCATCAAGAGGTGCTCTCTGTCTGCTTGGGTGCCATCGGTTCGCTGCCAGAATTGCTCGAGGAGGGGAACTGCGAAGGATTGGTTGGAATTTGGCTCTGGGGATTCACGAGAGTAATAGAGGAGGTTTATGTCATTGGAGGAGACTAGTTCAACGTCTGCTGCATTGTTCCGGGAGGACTGACCTCCTGGAGATGGCACGTAGCGAACTGTGTAATGCAGGTTACCACCGTATGAGGTTACTTGGTCACCGAGGAAAATTGAGGGGAGCTGCCAGTAGTAGACATCACCATTTCCACGGTTGGGAAAGTCGGAGTAGATTATTTCACGACGGGTTGGGTCTAGGCGAATTCCTGAAGTTATGAGGGGGGCATCTGGATTTAGGGACTCGATTAGGGAGAAATCGCGGATTGAGTTTGTGAAGGATACGTGAATCTGAAATTTCAGATTATTCATTCGATTTTCGTGTTTTTTTTTTTCTCGCGATTACGTGATTTTTATGCTTTTATGAACTTACCTCGTTTCTGTACCAATTTGATGCAGCACATCTGTTGGTGATACCCATGCAGAAACAACTGATGCATCCAAATTGATTATTGGAGGCCAGGTTGAAGGTATTGGGCTTGCAGTGATCACAAGTTAATCCAGTTGCATATTGCTAAAATGTTAATTATAATTTATGACCTTGAATGCAAAAAAGGGGGTAAAAATTACTCACGTTTTTTTTTTTTCCAACGATTGCATTATAAAACAGTATAAAAATAAATTTATTGAAGATTTAGAATTGAAAGTTTGAGAATTTATAAAAAAAAATTAATTTATCGCTCAATTCAATTTGACGAATTCAGTGGGTATCAAATATAAATCATGGATATTCACCTTGCATCTGCATTTCCCATCAGCATCAGCTGTTGCTGAGAGACTTCCTCGAGGATCACAAGTGGATTTCTGAATACACATGTCTCCAGGTATCAAAGGATTGCCATGATACCCCTCTGAGCATTTTTCACATCGTTCTCCATCGTATCCAGGTGGACAGTCACAAATTGGTCGCATATTGGGACCAAGACGACACGTTCTTGTAAACTGATTAGCTGGATTAGTCAAAGGACATGGACACAATTTGCACTCAATATTTCTCGATGGATCACCATAATAGCCAGGAGGACATGGAGGCTCATCTCTGTAGCATTCACCAAGCCAACGACCTCCACTACGTCTCAGAAAACCAGGTGCACAATTTTGACAGGAATATCCAGTGTATCCTGTTGGACAGGAACACTCCTCGACAAATGGGGCAACTTCAGAACCAGTGTCATGAGCAGTATCCATAGCAATATCAGTGATGGATACATCTAATTGTGGACTTGTTTCGTACTTAGCTTTAATAAGAATATTGTCAACATGTGCCAAAGTCATCATAATATCCTCCCTACTAGCCGGTATTTCCCTTCCATTCTCCATCCTAAACCACTCTCCATAGAAGAACCTCACTGCCTGTTCATTCTCCTTATCCGGAACTGGATTCCTCCCCCGATGAATCAAAGTTCTTCCATTACCCATCATAATGACACTGGGAGCGCTATTATTCCTTCCATCCCCACTGTATCTCACAGTATACCTCAAATATCCTCCATAAGACAGCAATTGAGGCCCAAGATATGCTTCAGGCAGTGCAAAATACGGTATTTCATATCCAGACCTTGAACTCTGCAAATTTCCCTCAGAATAAGGAATAATGATATCCACTCCATCTCTTCCTTGAGGCCTTATCTCAGCAACCTGACTCCCCAATTCCCCAGCAATCCTCGTCTCTCGTCCACTGACATCAACATAAACAGCTCTGTGTCTATCAAAAGGCGGTGGTATCTGATACGTAAACAAATTAGCACTTCTGCACTCATCAACAGCTCCAAAACAGAAGCAAGGAATACACTCTTCGGGTCTTCTAGCTTGAGAATTAAACGTACCCCTTGGACATACTGTTGGAGTATCTTTGACCATGAGAATAGCATCAGGAATAGCAAATACGAAGCCAGCTGCATTGATAGCTTCACAGGAATATGCTCCCTGATCAGAAATACTGATATCAGGACAGGTAAGTACACCAGTACCATTATTGGAAATTGAAGAACACTTTTCAGGAATGTGTCCCCAATTTAATCTCCAATTTATCTCAGGTATTGGTACACCAATTGCTGTACAATCTAGTACCATGGTTTCTCCAGGTGTCAGCACCACCATTGGCGGAGGTGGTTTTACTATGTAAACTGGTGAACAACCAATTTCATCACTTCCATCCTGACAATCTGTCTCCATGTCACAGTGATAACTCTTTGGTATACATTGATCATACTTGTGACACTGATACTCATCAGATCTGCATACTGAACCAGGCAATGGTGTTCCACAATTCTCCTCATCACTGCCATCGGTACAATCTTTATCACCATCACATCGCCATATTTTTAAAATACATTCTTTGCTCTTACAACGGAACTGATTGGGCTCACAGCCGTGGGGATTGCAGCGCATTTCGTCGGAGCCGTCTGTGCAGTCGAATTTATTGTCACAAACTAATGATTTGGGAATGCAGTCACCATTGCTGCAGGTTGCTTCATGGTAATTGCAGACCTGAGGGGGACGTGTTGATGGAAGCTCGAATTTTTCTACCTCAAGGTGAACTGTTATTCGTTGCGAGGGGGTGGATGGGGGATAGCCAATTGCTTCGCAGATGTAGATGCCTGAGTGGTCTAGCTGGATGTTGGGGATCTCTAAGCGACCGTTTATGTCTTTTGCACCTGGCGGGAGGGGAAGGTTATTGCCACGGATCCAACGAACTGGTGCACGAAGGGGACCCTCGTCACGACATTGGAAGACAACTTCACGACCTGGGGAATTTCCATTAATTGTTTATTTAATGGGGGGGGGGGGGGGGGTATTTAATTGAGAGATTTAGTCGAAATCATGCTTGATTTTTGAGTTCTTGTGATTTGTAACTCTGTGAATGATTTATGTGTATTTATTTAATCATCGTGTGTTGTAATGTGATTAATACTCTGATTCACTGTTTTACGATGAACATTCACTAAAAAAAATCCATGATAACGTTAAGTTATTAGATAACTCATAGCTGTAAATAAACTCATTGTTTATGAAACTGTGAATAATTAATATCAATGTTTTTATTAATGCCCTGGTGATTTATATGATTATCTATTAAAATTCTGTAGCAAAGTTTCGAGGAAATGAGGAAATTCTAATATCTTCATTTTGTAACTTGACTACTGAATTTACACCCCATGATTTTAAACAATGCAGCATTATACACTTTTTTTTCGACTTTTATAGTCTTACCTTGTTTCACAGGGTCTGGCCCAGCCAAAAAAAACAGACAAACAATAAAGAATTTCATTAATAATTTCATCAGTTTTCATTTGAAAAAAAAAAAATCCCTTCCGAAAATTCCCCCAATTGTTTTTGAATTATGGATGAGATAGATGCAAATATTTCTTACTTTCTTTGATTGACTGCTCACTCGGGTACGTCTTCAGGTTAAGGCCATCAGTCTCATTAGTGTCTTTAAACAATAAATCGAGAGAAAGACAATGAGAATACTTGTTCAATGACTTGAGATATAATTATCATAATGATATGACTCAAATTACCGCATCCTTCTTCATCAGATCTATCTCTACACTCGGGAATTCCATTGCAACGAGCTGAATTACGTACACATGTCCTGTCTGATCTGCAGGTAAATTGTCCCGGAGGACAGTGACGTCCTCCTGATGGTATTGTTGTTGATTCAACTGAATTAAACATTATGCAGTCATAGATATAAATTATTCAAAGATTGATTCATCATCAAATCCTAATCTAAAGGGACTGCACACCGTGGAATGATTTCGTATGGAACAATCTCGAAAGTTGACACATCAATTCCCCATTGCTCTCTTTTAGCCAAAATGGCCAATTTTGACATTTTCTCTAATTCAACTATTTTCCATTTTTTTCCGCGACTTCTGAGTAGCCGGGCACCAATAATGAAGATATCAAACGAGAAAGAATCGAAAAAACAAAATTTCGAATTGGCGGGTACCAGGGGTGAGCCTTCTTCCAGCCAAAATGACCAATTTTGGCATTTTCTCTAATTCAACTTTTTTTCAATTTTTCTCGTGAGTTCTGAGTAGCCGGGAAGCTATTATTGAAATATCAAACGCGAAAGAATCAAAAAGACAAAATTTCGAATTGGCGGGTACCAGGGGTGAGCCTTCTTTCAGTCAAAATCGCCAATTTTGACATTTTCTCTAATTCAACTTTTTTTCAATTTTTCTCGCGCGTTTTGAGTTCGGGGGCAGCTATTATTAAGATATATAACGACAAAGATAAAGTTACTTCAAATAATTTATAATTTGTTACTCACCACAACCCTCTTCATCAGAACCATCAGCACAGTCATAAACACCATTGCATCTTTGACTCTCCTCAACACAATCACCATTACCACATTGGAATTGTCCTCTGGAACATCCTGCAATTGAAAAACACATTGAAAAAAAAAAGAATCCACCAATTAAAAATTACCACAAAATATCGAATGAAACATCAAGGGATCAATGGTCCCATATCTCACTAATTAAAATCTATAACTCCAAATATTAAATTCCTCCTTCGATTCCAACTAATCAACAACAAAATCAACGTCTAACATTTAAACTATTCAACTGCGAATATGGAATTGATGTCGCATTATTAGTTACTGGATGATTACTTTGTCGTAAATACATGAATCCTCATTTTTCATCTGCAGATTTACGTAGAAAATTGATTAAATAAATTATGCAAAAACTTCCTTACGATCGATTCAAAAAATTAATTAATTAATTAATCCACTGTTGTTAAATCTACAAATTGTAAAAATTACATGATCTATATTCAACATCAGGCATAAGATGCACTATAATACTAATATCAACGAAATTTAATGATTTTCTGAATATGAATAAACAACTCTACACATTTTTCTATGTCAATACTAACACCGATCGACAGTAAAACGAAAACGTAATAAAACGATTTATTAATCAATGATAACATGAAAATTCACATGACAATCTGGTAATGTATCGACTCTCGAAAAAGAAAAGTTTCTATCTTTTTTTCTTTTTCAGATCATAAATTGTTCGAAATAATTTTAAAAAATTGCCAGATTGTCAAAGTTTTCTAAAAAATAAAATTTTTCGTTTTATTCAGAGTTTCTCTTCGTATTAAAATCTGACCGAAGCAGTACTGTTCGTCGGTAAAGTCACGACAATCGTAGAAATTGTCGCACCGATGGGCCGAGGGTATGCAATTTCCATCGGCACATATGAAATCAGTGGATGTACAATATCTTGATCCATTAGATTTCGTTGTTCCATGATAATCGCCCCCAAATTGTTTATAATCCATTGTATTTGACATGCTGACTGATGTATTCCAGACGATTGGTGTACTTTTATGCCATGTATCATCAATACCTAGAAAGATTGAACATCCACGCACGTACGATGGTGCAGGTTTATATTGTTTTTCCCCATTTTTAATGATTTTATTATCATTTTTATGCCTTGGAGAACTATTCTATCAGTTAATATCTAATTTTTATGACTAAATTCAATTCATTTATTATCGTTGATTGAATAACACGTATTTTTTTCGTCAATTATGTAAAAAATAAAAATTGGATAAATTTTTTTACCTTGTTTGCAGTCAAGTTCATCTTCATTTCTCGAGCAATCTTGTCTCCCATCACAAACTGCTGACTGGGGTATGCAAGTGTAATCATGACACGTGTATTCATCTGATCGACATTCACTCGATGGTGGATAAGGTGTACTACCCGCTTTAAAATTAAAAATATAACCCTCAACAATTTTGTTCATTCACCATTTAATGAGAAAATTAGCAATAAACACTTACGACAATCTCTCTCATCACTACCATCATGACAATCAACATTTCTATCGCAGAAAAATTTCTTTGGAATGCAGGCACCATTGGCACAAGCTGCCTGACCATGAGGACAATAGGATGCCTCTGAAAACCCCAAAAATACAATTAAAAATGCTATAAAAAATTAATAACTCCCAGTAACAAGTTTCATCCATTTTTTTGTGATAAAATAATGGTAATAAAAATATTGTACAATATTCAATGAAAATAAAATGCCATGTGCACAATCACGAACCTAAAAGAACTCAAATGAACAATAAAAATGAATATAAATAATAAAAATAAAATATAGTGACAATCCCGAAAATTTTGCAAATTATTTTGCCCATTGGATTTATCAGATAATAAAGAAATTGCGTGCACATTGCTCCTTATCATGCAATCATTGATCGCACCTTGAATAAAGATAAAAATAAAATTCAAACAGAGAAAAAGAACAGGACATTATCAACCGGAAGACTAGAAGAGAGTGTAAATTACAAGGTTTGTTTGAATTATTAGATAGAGTAATCTGGAAAGTGAAAAGATTTGAGATAAGATGTGTGCATATAGATAATATTAGTGTATGATAAATCATCAATTAGTCATTGGTTATTTAATCTATAGAGAGAACTACACTACACGCAGTCACTTATGCATTTTAATCATTTTAATTAAGTGATTGAGATTCTGTAATTTAAGAAAAATGCGAAGATGTTTCTCTTATTTTTATTTTTATTTTTTGTCAATTGTCTTTTCAATTAAACAAAAATTCCTCTCATCCATCTTCATGTTCTTATTAAAGTACAGAAAATTATATACAGGCAACCTGTGCTGAAATATAAAATGAAATTCCATAAATTCAAATAGAGAAGAGAAAGAAGGTCAAATGCCTGAGAATATCACCCATAAAAATGCATTAATCATGTACATTATTTCATAATAAATAGTTTCGTTCACTAAATATAATCATGATTATTAGTGCTTGAATTAACTGATAAATACAAGACAATAAAGTATAGAAATTGTTACGTGTTATCCCCTAGCATTCGATAAACATCTATCGTTTTCATTAGTGTACAAACATCGCGATTAAATAATAAACATGCTTAATCGAGAAATAGCACGAGAGTATCATATGCACGACGTGCTGGTGAGTACGAAAAAAAAAAAAGTATTTTCATTCAATGTGAAAAAAAAAAAAAAAATTAAAATATCGTACGGCAATCAATCTCGTCCGATCCGTCACTACAGTGAGCCTCACCATCGCAGCGTCTACGCTCATCGAGACAGAGTCCGTCGTTGCATCGAAACATTCCCGATGGGCATTCATTGACTATTTTAGAGGAAATGAAAAATATTAAAAAAATAAATTTGCGGTATTTTTTCCTCTTTGCAATTTTTTTCTCCTCATTATTATCAAGGAAATTAAATTAACGTATTTTTCTAGTTTCAGTTGTGAAATTTTAATGAGTATAACTGCACGGAGAGAATAAAATTGTAGATAATTAATTATTCTCCCTGAAAAGAGAAATAATTACCGCAAATTTCCTCATCCGATCCATCGCGACATTGAATTCTCCCATCGCACCTCTCAACTTCCGGTATACACTGACCACTTGCGCATCTCCATTCGTTAATTTCGCACTTTCCTTCATTTCGAAAAAGTCCAAATAATGAAAAATAAAAAGGGAAAAATCCCAATTAAAACCACCCAACAACTGATAATAATTGCCGAAGATAGAAGTTGGAACACTCTGGGTCGAGTGTCGCAATTTGTATAGGAAAGTATCCCTTACCGCAATCGCGCTCATCGCTGTAGTCATCACAATCGGGTATAGCGTCACATTTAAGAATCAACGGTATGCATTTACCATTGCCGCAGCGCATCTCGTAACTGGTATCACATTCCACAGGTCTCTCTGTTACCCAACTGCTACCATCTACTTGCACATACATCACAACTCAATATTTACAATCACAATTACCATTACATTGAGATAATTATCCCTTATTTTGGTCATTCAACAAGCTCTAGAAAGCATGACAGTGCGTGAAAAAATTATACAATTTTTTGCTCATTTTCCAATTTTCAAATGGATCAATAAAGCATTTTTTTCATCAGTAAAAATGAAATTTTTTTGGAAAATTAGCAAAAAATTGTTGTCTCTATATTAAAAAAAAAAAAATGAAATATAAAACAGCAATTAGCGTACTGGTATGCGAGCCGCTGTCAATTGTATGATTTTTGTCTTCCACAGTTCTGCAGTTGATTTCGTCACTCCTGTCAGGACAGTCAGAGTGACCATCACACCTGTAGACCTCTTCGATGCATTTGCCACCAGTGGCACATTTGAACTGTGTAGGCGTGCAACCCCGGTCTGGGTAGCAGCAATAATTATGTTAATATGCGATAGAACATAATTATTACAAACAAAATCATTTGACACAAGCATCGAAAGCATTTGTACGTCAATGACGACATTGAAACAATAGAAATAGCGCATTGATAAACAAATTCGATGGTCAATTAAACTCACAAAATTAGAAATCTCAAGGAGGAGAAAAAAAAAACTATTTAAATTGTTTCGTTTACGTAGAGTCCTTGTAATGACGTCTGGAATAGATTTTCTTATTTAACTTTGAAACAGTTTGAATGACCGATTATTTAGCAAGAATTACGTGGCAATTGAACCCGAGAAACTTCAAACCAGAAACGTTTAGTCGATAAAGTAAAAAGGGTCGTAGCACGTTGATCAAGTTGGTACGTAAATAAAGAAATAAAAATATCCTCAAAAATTACAAAAAAAAAAAAAAAAACAACCTGAAGTTTGAAGGATTCGAGTCATAACAATATAAAATAAGTGTTGCCATTGAGTCTGGCACACATCCCACGCTTGACCAACGCATAAACTCATGAAATGCTAATTGGAATGCATAACTCGAAACATTTCCTTGAATATTGAAATAATCTCATCGACAAATTTAGATTTTTTTCAATGAGAATTCAATTAATTGTAATCAACAATGATCATCTGATTAGTGATTTAATAAATTTAATAAACAAATAAATTAAAAGCAGACATAATGATGATTATATACCACAATTAAGCTCATCCTCAGCCCCAGGACAGTTGTCGATTCCATCGCAAACAGATTCCTTGGTAATGCAGGACCCATCACCACAGGTGAAGTCCATTGAGGGGCAAGGAGCGTAACCTACACGTTATATAGCTTGTTTTATATTCAATATGACAACTTGGCATCCAGTCTATTTTCTTTCACCAACTGACAATAGCCAGAAGGTAACATTCCTCACACATGTATGAAGATTTATTCTTGACTCGAACACTTGAGTATTCGATACAGAAGAGAGAAAAAAAAAACCAATTTTGCAATGGATGCCAAGTCATATGTTAGACACATAGATACGTTCAAAGCAACTAGGTGAATTGATAAAATTTACGATGAAAGCACCATCTATAATACCCTCTTAATTAACACATTGATTGATCGATAATAAATCATTGGAATTATTGTTACAAGCTTCTAGTACCCATAAGCTAAATTATCACATCTCTTCATGTTAATTAATCGTGTTTGTACAATTGTGAGTTCAGGATGAATGAATGATTTTGTATGAAACTTTAAGGAGATATGTACAAAGACCCTCAGAGAATGCACCAATGGTTGTCTGTTTTCGTAAGTCTTGGAAAACAAGAAACATGTACATCCCAATGTATTTTTTTTTTTTTTTCATCCATTTTCCTCGGATGAGATAGAGTTCAGGCGGTTCCAGATGACAAGCTAAGAAGTTGTGATGAAGTCATTGAGACTAAGAAGACGAGTTTAATTATTTCTTTTACGATTTTTATGAATATCCTGAAGGGTCGTAGGAGTTTCATCGGATAACTGGGAGAATTACCAATAAAAAACACTGTTTAGGGGCTGAATACTCTGGGAGATATAGTTAAAAAAAAAAAAAAAGTTTCCAAGTTGAAACGTTTCTTCGCTTCATTTTCGGAACTTTGGGGAGTATTAAGATCAATTTTTTGTGGGCAATCTTCCTGGCTATCCGATGAAATAGTTTTAAATGTGCAAACTCTTCAGAATTCCAAAAGAAAAATCATGTAAATAAGAAATGAAAAATAATCTTCTTGTCTCACGTCATTCAATCATTTCAGAAGACACAGATTCCCAAATTTTTAATCAACTTCATTATCAGCTACCTTCCAACTCGACATATTCACACTCAGCGTTGCTCTCGTCTTCTCCAACACGACAATCATTAAATCCATCGCAGACACGTCTTGAGGGTATGCATGAGCCATCAGAACATGTGAATTCACTCGACGAGTTGCAGGATGAAATTATCTTCTGTCTTGATGTCTTGCGTGACATTGAAGCTGTTGAGGTTTCTCTGTGATTGAATATTCTGTCAATCAATTCATTCTTCAAGCTGTTGAAGTAGTCACAGTCTTTTTCATCGGATTGATCGATGCAGTCATTTACTCCATTACAAATGTCTTCCTCTTCGATACAAGTTGAGCCATCACAGAAATGTTGGTCTTCGTCACATGGTCCGTCATCTGGATCTTCAGTTGTTGGACTGTTGACTTCATTACTGTTTTTATCATCATCATCATCACTCGGTAACAAGTCCCACCATTTGATCGGATGATCCAATCCCAAAGACTTCCAAAACCAATTTTTCTGGGTCGTTGACGAGGGGAAATTTATGACCTCTTCAGAGATATCAGAATGAGGTATTTCCACTAATTTTGGCACCGATTGATTGATTGCGGTGGGAATATTTGACGATATACTCTCGTATGTTTCCTTGGATCCGAAGGCACTGTATTCTGGGGGTTCAGTAATCTCTAGAGCTTCAGTCGTTTCTATGAATTGAATATCTGATGATGATGAAATTTCTGCTGTTGTTAATTCAGAAGAAACTCTAGCAAATTCCGTGGTGTCAGATTCTTCATTGGAACATCCGAAAACACTGTTGCATTCGGTAAAATTTGTATTTTTGATATTCGTTTCATTCAGATGTTTTGTGGTTGATTCTATTGATTCTGAATCCTCTGTACAAAAAAATTCCCAAAACCAACATTTTATCACAGAAACTGGTCTAATTGTTGTAGGAACATCAGTCATATTCACAAAAGACTCTGAAGAAACTTCTGAAGGGATTCGTGTGATTAAAGATGGAATTTGAGTACTGGAAACCACAGAATTCGTCGAAGAAGTGGAAGTAAAAGTAGTTGATTGCTTTTTTTTATGTCTTCCTTTACCATTCTTCTTGATCTTCCTCTTCCCCTTTTTCTCTCTATTCTTCTTCTTCTCTCCGTTTTTTTTATTAGCTGAGTCTTGATTCTTCTTCCCGTTTCCCTTGACCTTTTTATGTTTCTTTCTTTTATTTTTATTCGCACTTTCGTCCATGATTTCATTTTCAGAATGAACTGATTTAGATTTCGATAGAGGTTTCACTTTTGAATTTAATGATTCTCTCGGTTCGACTGGCCTAGAATCAATGTACTCTGTTGTGTTCAATATTCTACTTTTGTTGTACAATTCTTCGTATTTCTGCTTCCAATAGTCACAATTTATTGTACAGTTTGAAATAGTTTGGATTATTTCAATATCTGATGTCAAATTTGCTGGAGAATTGTTGTTTTCGTACCGTAATGACTCGAGTGGTCGATCAATCGATTTAAATTTTTTCGACTTTTTCGATAATTTATCATTCTCATGATTTTTCTTAACGGAATTTGCATCTTGTTCATCATTTTTAGTCTTTAAATCCTCTCCACCTGATTTTTTTAATTTCCCAGGAACTTTTTTCGTAGTTTTAGATTTTTTCGTGACATTACATCGAGTCATGTATTCATCAAGCTTTTGATGCTTCTTTTTTTTAGTAACTTTGCCAGCAATATCGACTGTGGAGATTGTGGAAGTGAATGACTGGATCCCAAATTGACTGTCATTTCGATGTTGATTAGACTCATCAACTGACGAAGAATTTCTCCGAATTTTATGTTCAAATTTTTTGAATTGAGCGCTTATTTCTGGAGTATCAATCGAATTACCGTTCCATTGTTCTACCGATTTATTGAGGAGTGAAACATCTGATTCCGGATGGATATTTTCGTTACGAATAAAGCTGTCAGACCCTTCAATTTCCGAAATAATTCGTCTTTCATTTGATCCTTCAGTAGAGGACATAATTTTCAATTTGCGAAATAATATGTCCGATTGATTTAGCTCGTGTTTTTTCTCATTATCAGCCCCTTTCTGGGTCTTCTTTTTTTTCCGTAGAATCGATTTATTGAATTCATTTCGCATCACTTCAAACTGCTTCCAGTCCTTTCTTGAATTATTAAGCTGATTTTTCCAATCATTAAAACTCTCTAGTTTTCCATCGCTATTAGTCTGAACTGATCCATCAATACCGGTTGTCAATGTGTCGTCATCAACATCAGAAATAGAAATAATAGAATTGGACGAAACATTATCAATTAGCTTGCTTGATACTTCTGGTAATTTTAGAATACTGTGCTTCTTTAAATAACTGTAAAGGGCACCATTTGAGTCCAATCTTGCAATAATTCTCTTCCCTTTCGCCACATCAACTGATCCAATCTCATTTTCACTAGTATCTACAACATTTCGATAATTTTTTGGTCGAATCATCTGCTTTCTTGCGCGTTCTTCTCTCCGACGTTTAAGATGTTTCAGATAATTCTGAGCATCAGCAATTTTTGATTGGAGATCCATAGGTTTGACTTTTTTAAATTTTATATTCCCTATTCGTTTTCTAATCTTGAGTTTTGTAGAATTCTTTGGTGATAAGTTGTTCATTGATGTTTGAATAAATTCCCAATCTTTGTTTGGTGATGATTCATCACGATTTTTCAAAAGTGATAATTGTGGATAAGCTTCAAATACAGGATCCTCGATATAGTTTCCACTGTGTGGAATATCCAATGTAGAAGTACGAATATTCTTCACAGCATTCTTTCTCCTCTGTTTTCTATATTTCTTCTGATTTATAAGAGATTTATCTCTGTTTTTCATGTTGAACTTGTGAATTTTTTTATGAGTACCCTTGATGGTATTTTCTGGTGAAAAATGAAGTGTTTTGTGGTTGTGATTGATGACATTGTGTGATTTAATTTGAGTCAAATTATTCAAGGGAATTTTAACCCATTACCGAGTTAGAGTTTTGGGATTGCTGAGGGTAAAAAAAATAGCAACACTGAGAGAATAAAAATCAATGTGGAGATTTAGCTTGACTCTTTAATATTTAAATAGAGAGGGAAAAATATTAAGGGGGAAAAAGGCAATCATTTTTGTCAAGACTAGAAGCATTTGTAATGAAGATTGATACCTCCACAATCAATTATCTTTCTCTCAATGAATAAGCACGATTTTAAACAATCGCACATAGTTACCGCAATCACGCTCGTCCGATCCATCTCGGCAGTCATTAAACCCATTGCACAGCAAATTGTTTGCGATGCACTGGCCATCATTGCAGCTGAATTTATCACCTCCACAACCTGATCATAGCAAAATAGCACAACCCATGCGCAACTTAATTTTTATCAATTTTAATTCAATTTAATGAATATCTACTAATTTTTTTTTCATTAATAAATCAAGTTAGCGAGCTATATTGACACGTAAATTATTCGTGGATAAGTCGATATTCATCTCATCATCGTAACCTTTTACCCTTCGTTTATTATCCATCGACTTTACCCTACAATCTTCGTGTGTGTGTGTGTGTGTGTGTGGGGGAAAAACCCTTGAAATCCGATTTAAACGGTGGGTCGAAAATTTTAGAAGAAAATTTTTCCATTTTAACGTATCGATCCGGTAATCACATTGAACATAAAATTTATATATGTTGAACGTGAGAGTTTTAAATTCATGGTGAATTTAATTATTATGATTTTATGAATAGGGGAAAAAAAATCATTAAAAAATTAATAATTAATTTTTTTCAATGACTTACCGCATTGACTCTCATCCTCGCCATTTCTACAGTCATTGTACCCATTACATCTCTTGTCAATACCCACACATGAACCATCGAGGCAACGGAATTGATCACTACTGCATGTTGTTACTGAAAAAGACAAAATTAGTCATTGAAAATAATTTTAATTGTTCTGCTCTGTTTGTCAAATTAATTTTTAAATTTGGAGATGATTGTAGATTTTTTTAAGCCATGAATAACGTTAATAAATTGAAAAATATAATGCACAAATTTGAAAATGAATATAAATTAAAAGAAAAAAAGAAATAATATACCAGTGCAATTTCTCTCATCTGAACGATCTGGACAATCACTACGACCATCGCACCTTGCTGTACCATTGATGCAATAACCACTACCACAATCGAACTCATCGGCTCTACAGTGTGCTACATTGTCACGTATCAAAAAATAAAATTAACTGATTAAAAAAATAATAATAATAATAAATTGGTAAAATAAAATAAATTAATTAATTTAAATTTTCAATCAAATTGAGATTTTATGATTTAATAATTTTTAATTATTCTATTGAATTGTGTGCATCATCGAGCAATCGTTAACTATCGTGCATGTTAAAAATATATTTTATATTTTCAATTAATTAAAATCTACATGCGCAAATGTGTATTTCCTTCACCTCAAATCATGCTTATAATTATAAAATGGTGAATAAAAAAATTAAATATATAAAAATCATTTCAATATCCTCGATGAAATGTATAAAATATCGTCATCCATACTTATGAAATAATAAATATCATACTGTTGTTTTGGCAGTTATCCTCATCCCTTTTATTCGAGCAATCATAAACTCCATCACACCTTCGATGGTTGGATATGCAATATCCGGGTGAGCATTGAAATTCGTCGTCTTTGCATGCTGTAAATTATCCAATTATTTTTTTAACCCCCTGTAAACCCTCAACAACTTGTTTGTTCCCTTAAAAAAAAAAACGACCATGAACGACGAGAACATTACAGAGAAGATGAAGAAGATAATAAGATGAACAGAGCCGATATGCGGTCGATGACTAGACCCGCGAGACGTCGACTCCGTGACACAGAGCAATAAAGCATATTAAATGACATCAAATTGTTGGACACGATTATTTTTAACAATAAGCACAATAAATGATAAGCGATATTCATTAGAGATACGACAATTTTAAACGATTTTAAAATTATTTAATTTTTTTCCGAGTTTTTTTCTCCCGTTTTTTCTTGAATATAAATGAAAAATGAAATTAAAAATGATTTGTAACAAAAATAAAAAAAAAACTTCATCGAAATACTATATACTTGGAAAATCTTGGACCAAACGATTGTAAAATTGACTCATTAATTCATCTTTTATTCTCCTCGAAGGGAGAGAAAAAAAACTGTAGGAAAAAAAAAACAATGGAAATTGAAATGGCGAATATTTCCATATTTTAAAGTCAGACACGTGCGAATGTGATTTGAAATGATTTAAATCTACGAACGAATGGTTATGGAACGAGGTCTGTTAAACGTATTTGATTATACATCCCCAATTCACTGGGGATGGGGTTGCAATGAACAAATAAAAAATAGAAGAAAATTGTTGGAATTTTATTATTTTTTTTTTTAATCCTCAATTTTATTTTCCGACTAGTTGGAGTGGCGTGAAAACTGACGAGAGGGGGCCGATTCATCAGATGGCCCATGGGAGATTAACGTCGGATTAAAATGCGGCCAGTTATTAGGACAGCTAATAAACCCAAATGGAAATTCGGGAGGCAGAGTGGGGAGATTTTTTTTTCCACACTTTTCCAATGCAGAAAAGGATAAGGATCAACGATAATTTTTTTAATAAACCATTCTCCTGGAGAATTTCAACGAAATTGCAGAAAACTGACAACAGCATCAACATATGAATTATTCAATTTTGAGAGGCAATATCTCGAAATCTGAGATAGATATTGAAATTTTAATAATAACCTTTTTTGTAGCTGAGAAAATTTCCAACAAAAAAGGCATTTTTACATTTTTTCCTTACTCCTTCAGATTCCGAGATATTCTTGAAGAACTCAACCAACTCTCCCTACACATGTACAACCCCCTGGTATACCCTGTTTAACCACCCGGAAGTTCCCACCCATGTCCATTGCCAAAGCAACAATAATTATTGACTTCCCCAAGCCCCTAAAGTCTCGGTTTTCAGCGATTTGTACGATTAGTTCCATCCACATACTTGTTCATGCAAAGCTTGCTCATATATATCTTGACACAGCCACACGTGTAAACAAACACAACTCCGCACAATGGCACCCAAAGGACAATAAATAATGTTAGGTAAAGTGGTATAACATTAGTAAAACAGTACGATTGGATTCCACAGTGGCTTTTACATGCCCACAACTAAAATTCTTCAATGCTAAGGCATTTCTTAAACCCGTGGTATGCGTTAAACAACATGCATTAAATGCATTACTGTGGACAATTCACGAGTGTAAGTCATGTATACAGAGAGAATCATTGTACCCATAAACTCGAGTGTGTTCAAGAGTTTAAGACCTCGTGACTAGTGGGTTCAAGCACAGAAAGTGATTATACGTTAGTTCTGAAGCCGATTTACCATTTTTTATGTCTTCTAATGTTAATATTTCGTTTTTTTTTTTTTTTCTATTATATGAGTATCGATATGTATATTTAATAAGATGACCGAATACTCGGAAAAATGTAGCATTGATCGACATCAACGTAATACTCTATAATTTTTTTTTTCTCTCTCTCTTTTATGGGCACAATCGAATGGGAAGCTTTGCAATATTTTCAAGCACCATTGGAAATTTCCTTTTCACGTGGGTAAATTGTTATGTACGTTTTGTTGTGTAATATTCAGTGGTTTAGTATTTCTTGGAAATGGCCAAGGGTACAATGTTTTTTTTTTTTCTTTAGGAGCAATTTTTCTGATTTTGTTAAATATCAAATATAAACATGTTTTTGTGAAGAATTTTGTCATCTAGAAAAAATGTTATTTGAGGTATTGTGATAGAGTCAATGGTTCTCGAGTTGAATTAAAAAATGTGAAAAAGGAAATTCCAATGTTGACAACACAATAACATATTAATGTGAATAATAGTGAATACTCACGACAGTTGAGCTCATCGGATTTATCATGACAATCATTCACACCATTGCATCGCAATCTGTTGTCTATACACTGATGATTCCGACAGCGGAATTCGTGTTGAGTACATGCTGAAACATAAATTAATATTCACATAAATAACTCAATGAAAAATAAATTATGATTTAATTTTAGAATTCACTGATTCTGTCGACATTTCTGAGTATTTCAAAGAGGGTAATAACCCACTAAATCCAACAATATTCTAGGTGTTGAGGTTCAAATGAAATCATTCGAGTGCAATTGCTCTCAGGGGCATATAACGAGAACTTTTAAACTCATTCCATTTGTTTTATGATTTTAACAGAGGCTCGAGGAATTTTCATCGTTAACATAAACACAGTTTCTGATTATTCATGAGGCGAGTTGAAACTATTCTTAGAAATGTGTAACAACTCATAAAAGTCATTCAAAAAAAGAAAAAAAAAACAATTGTTGAATATTCGATATTGGCAACAAGTGTTCAGAAAAAAAAAAATCCTAAAAAATGTACATTTTTATAAAAAATGACCGTATTAAATTGCACGAAAGAGCAATTTATATACCATATTAAAATTGAAACCAACAAACCAGCCAATTGAGGATCACATTCAACCCCTTTTACCCCTCTCAACAGCCAGTTGATCCATGGTATGTTATGCTTTGACATGAGAAACTGATATTCAATGACACCACTTGACACCAGCATAGAATTCAGCTGAATATACCAGTAAAACCCAAAGGGCCACACCATTAAATCCTCTTTGTTCCAATCCTCCGGCATTCTCCCCTTTACACTCTAACCTTACCAAAGTCAATACTATCGTATTCACGTTTAATATGCACTTGTTCAAAATAAATCACAATACAGAGGGATTCGAGTGTTATTTAGGTAATTAGTAGTGATTCAATAATGATGAGTTTCGAATTTTATGAATTGTATGAATACATTTAGCATAAACACATTTTGTAAATTTGAAAAGAAAAAAAAATTGTCTTGTCCAACTTTTGCGAAAAAAAAAAAACTTTTAAACATTATTATAATTTCTTTCATTCTCATGAAATATGTACATACGAAATATCATGAAATTATTAAACAATATTTTTGAGTTAAAGAATTTTCATTTCAAATTGAAATTTACCATACGATTCATTATTTTTATGAGCAGACATAACGCATTAAAGACACGGTTGAATCAACAAAAAAATGTATCTTTAACGGCTCAATGCGGTGAAATAAAAAGTTGGATAGAGTGAACGATATGGCCCCGGTATTAGGATCGCAAAAGCGTCTTTATCGAATTAGTCAGGGATTAATGGTAGCCAGTGGATTATAGCTATAACATCTACCAGGGGCGATTCAGGCTTTCATCACAGTTTGTGCATATATAAGCGGAGGCATTAAACTCATAACCTCGAGTTTTCATGATTGTTATCGTGGTCTAACGGTTTGTATGGATACAACTGATTATTATGAGGATATTGTGATTTTTAAATTATTCATTCATCTCGTAAACCAGTGATTTTAGAGGAAAATATTGACAGACCTTTTTTGTAACTGATGAAATTCTCTACAAAAAATGTCTCTTGATATTTTCCCCTAAAATCCCTTGTTATCGAGATAATTCAGTGAGAACATTTATCATAAAAATTATTATTATTCCTCCATTGAATGTAGCCCTCACTAGACATATATACATATAAGACTCCACATGATAAAACGGATCATCCCATAGAGCTCATGGTACACGCTTGCACTCTCAGTTGAGCGAAAAAATTTTTACATTCCCCCCTTTCATAGCATAAAGCTGTATATATTAGCATGACAAGCAACGAGCATCAAATTTTTCTGGACCTAAAAGCCCAAGTGGAGGCAAAGAGTACCTTTTCCTCACTAAATCGTCCATGCGCTTCTAATGGACTATCGCCGGGAAAAATTTTGTCCTTTATGATAACATGAAGAAACACAATGTTTAACCACCATTTCAATACATAATTTTTTTTCTCTCTCTCTCTCTCTCTCTTTTGAATATATGCAATTTAATTTGTAAATATCCGACTGAAAAGAATTCCAAGACAAAACACCGAGAGATTTTGATAAAGGCGCCACTCAATAATCTCAGTGATCTCCTATTACAGCGATGTGAGACGATAAATAATCTCTAGTTGAGAGACAATGACCTCAGGTTTATATGAAAAAGAGATAGAGAAAAGTGCATGGACAATCGAATGTTTAACGTATTTTGTTTCATTTGAGTTGTTACAACGACAATTTATGAGACTTTGGGGACGAGTATCTGCAAAAACGGTTATCGGAAAATTCTTTATGAAACTAAAAAAAAAAAAAAAATGTTTGAGGATGATTTAAATGGGTTGAACATGTTGTCGTGATCGATATTTTGACTATTTGAAAGTTTCTGATAAAAAAAAAAGTCTCTTGAAATTTTTCATGGTATAATTAAGCAACAAAATGAAATAAAAATACTCAACAAAATAATGATCTGACATTAACTTAAATTATCAATCTTGAATTTATGGTAATTCATGTCCAAGAATGTCCCTCTAATAAAATCGATTCCACGAAATGGTCTCTTACGATCCAATCGACAATCACATCTAACTGGTAAACCGCTGTATGTAAATCAGCAAGCATAACTCTGTAAACTAGCAATGGTGGTTACAGTGAACAATGCGTACGAGCCAATCAAGTTTTATTTCTCTTTCATAGTCCAACGTATCCTCCACACACATGTGTATTTTCCACAAAAGGGTAGGACTTTTTTTAAACAAGTATAAGAAGATGTTTTTTTTTTTCAATTATTGACAGATTCAATTAGTGAATCAGTTAATGCATTATGGATAGATGAATCCGTTTTATTGAATTATCTAGTTCTATCGAATGACAGTAGAGTGGAATAAAAATATCTTGAGCTCATTATTAATCAGATGAATTATTGAGAGAGGAGTAACAGCATAATTCTCACGTAAAAATCAATTTATCGACATTTACTTAATTATTGAATTATCTCAATAACGAAGAATTTGAGAGAAAAATGTCAGGAGGCATTTTTTTTAGAAAATTTAATTCTCTACAAAAAAGGTCTCTTGACATATCCTCGTAGAATAACTCATTATCGAGATAAATGTTTACCCACTGACATCATCATAAATCCAGCAAAAACAATGATATACATATATCCCTGGAATGTACATGGGTGCGAGAATGGTATCCCTCATCTTGTTATCGAAATGTGCCAAGGTTAAATAGTATACAGAACGCGTGAAGACCGTGTCCGAATATGATTAAAGTCATACATCTAGTGGGCAATCACTCAGTCTTGATTACACATACATGACTTTGTTTAAGGGAGAAGTGAGATTGCGTGTGTCACACACAAGTAATATTGCAACAAGTCAAGTCACATTCCTTGACAGTACTCATACCCGAGGGGTGATATCAACCAGTCAATGACGATAATTCAATGTTAGTCATGATGAATAATGGCATTCAAGTGTATCCAGACAATTGGAATTTTTTTAATCGTCTGGAAATTGACAAAAAAAAAAAATCCATGAGATCACAGTGAAAATTAAAAAGCAGTTGTATTTGATAAAAGTTATATAACGCAGGGGTTAATCAATGGTCAACGAAAGAATTTTCCAGAAATTATTGGTATGATGAATGCAATTTAAAATCACTTGAAACAAGCGATACAATTGCCACAAATGTTCAGCTGTGAACACAAGTTGTTACAAATAGGAATCGCCCTCGGGCAAATTTTCGTGTAATAAACAGTCAAAGCTGAGGCACAAATGCCATTTGCCGTGTATATTCTGCGTCTGCTGTATTTTGTTACTACGGAGTCATGTGTTGAAGCCGGGGAGAAGCATGTTTACCCGTAAAAGCCAGTGAAATCTAATAAATTTTCAGATGGAGAGAGAGGGGGGGGGGGGGGAGGACAAATATCACGGGTACGCGGATGTCATTTTGTTGAAGGTACTCAGAGATTACTAGGAATAAGTCAAACGCCAGAGGCGGAAAGATATTGATGGTGAAAAAAAAAAAAAAAATATATTCCAGAGGGCAAATAAATACGGAAGAAAGCGTTTAGTTGTTAATAATTTATGATGCGTTATTGAGTGTGAATCATCGATTTATTGAGATGGGAGAATTCCAGACCGGAAGTACGAGTCGATTATGATGAAGTACCCTCGCGAAAGATATTTATTTTTAGAATAAGTGGTCAAGTTGTTTTTTTTTTTTTTACGTTTGTGGTTGAATATTTTTTTAACCATTATGATGTAAATGAGAATATTTACATTTTTAGGTGTGGATTTATCAGTTCGTAAGAATTCATGAAGAACAAAGTGCCAAGTATAGATTGTTGGTTACACTATGAACATATGAAATAAGTGTTTATGAATAATTTAAATGGTAAACTAAAAAATATGGGAAAAAAGTTTTAAAAGTTGTTTGGTTTTTTTAAAGCTTCGATAAACGATTTACGACATCAACTTTTTTAAAACTCTTTAACTTTTCTAATGGTTTGAAGAAAAATTGTGAGACTAATATTTTTTTATGAACATCTACTTGATGATGAAAAATTCAGGAAAGAGGGAAATTGTTGATACATATATATATATATATTTTTTTAATTTTTCGAATAGATTCTTTCATAATTTTTTTTTTTTTGTTTCCCTTTCATCAAGTCACGGTATATGTACACCTCTGTCAGATGAAAATCGATTATGCGCGACTCGTTTCTCGCACCCGTTGCAATATGCATGAGTCACATTGCCGCCAATGTACCACAGACATTAATTCCTTTTCTCGGACTGCTCTTGGAATAATCTTTGATATCAGAATAGACAGTGAAGGTAAGGGGTTTATTCACATAGTTAACTCAATTAGATAATACAGTGGTGAATTGATTTTCGAAAATTAAAATATTGAATAAATTTTAAATTCAAGTTCATACAAATATGATGAACATGTCAATGCATTTAAATAATTAACCTTCGATCTTGGATTTATTGAATTTTATTGAGAGCTCCAGAGGTTGAGGAATAAATTTATCCATGGATATGCATTAATGTTCATACTATTTCGGATGGGGTAGGCCAAACGCATAAAAGCAACGCATCGTTAAACCACGTTTTATGGAACTTCCGAGTTTCGAGACCATTAGCCACTCCTCTACCAAGTGGAAGTTTTTGGGTTTTAATGGCTACTGAATCGTAAAAATTGTTAATAAATAATTAGTAAATGTAGGCAAGAGTTTAGTTGAGTGATAATTAAGGTCGTTTGATGTACATTTGAAGAGACTCGAGAGGTTTTTGACGGATTTAATTGAGATCACTGTCAATTAATTTCAATTTTCTTCATACAAAAAAATATGAAATTCTTTGCTTTGGTTGAATCAAAAAAAAAAAAAAAAAATATCTCAAAACATTTACACAATTAATATCTTGAGAAATGAAAAGCCTCAAATTTTTAATATTTTTATTTTAATCTCGAGTCTCTTCAAACCTCAAGGGCACAATTTTAACAGCTCAAAACAAAGAAAAAAAGAAAAAACTCTACGACTTTATTGCATGACGTTTTATAGTGCGGCCTGTTGCACATATATACGCAATGCTATCTTCACGTTAATACACGTGGACGCATTTATGATGTTAACCACTGGCACATTGTTTCATTTAAAAAATGGTCAGACATATTCCTGCCGTGACCAGAGCTATATCTTTCCATTTTTCTCCCGAGTTCTTCCCTTCTTTTCTCTCTTCATTCCAGAAGAGAATTAAATTCATATGCGAATATTCACATCCACTATTAAATTTATTTCAATAGAATTGTTTACTAATTTTTTTTCATTCCGTTTTAAACATGAATGAGAATATTTTTATCTCGAAATGAACATATGAATTGAATCTTTTCATTCATAATTTTTGAGTTATCTCGCTATTTTTTGTCAACGCAGAAATCATAAATAATGGAAAATTGTAATGAATAATTATTATTCAACCTATAGTGTATTGTGTATTATTCAACTGGATAAATATATAACTAGTTAACGCAATATACGAGTTCATTCGCCGCGTCAATGTGTTTATATACGTTGGGTTCTCGATGGCGTGCATGACTATGTATTCCAACCGACGACATGTCTTTTCGATCTGTAATTATGCGACAGTATCGTCGGGTGCATTACGCGAGGATGTACTCATTTTTTTTTTACGTTTGTTTGGTGTTTTTATAGTTTTTTATTCTTGAATAGCGTGGAGAAAAAAAACCGAGTGTCATTCTCGTGGGGTTGGAATAGTAATTAACAATGGATATTTAATTAATGAGTGATGATTTGGCGGGGATTTGAATTTTTTTTAAAAATTGTTTTTGATGAATTTTAATAATTATAGAATTTTTTTGGAAATGAGGGGTTTGAGGGGAAAATGTCAAGAGACATTTTTTGTTGGGAATCTGATTCTCTATAAAAAACATCTTTTGACATTTTCTCCTAAAATCACTCATTAACGAGATAAATGGATTAATTAACAAAGACTTCACGCAACAGATTAATTTGAATAATTAATTATAGATTGATGTTTATTTATACCTCTGTAACGATCATATCTGTATCTCTGGGCCTCTCCAATACCCGCAAAAATGAGCGGGAACAGTAGAAACACGGCAACACGCCGAACACGATAGCTCTCAATTCCCATCACCCTCCAATTTAAAATTCTCAATTTATCACAAATAAATTTTTTTCACTCTTAAATCCCATCTGACACTGGTCAATATCTTTGAATCTTCCTCTCAACAATTATCACTATTAAATAATTACCTAGACACATGATAAATTTGTTAAAAACCCTTCAGGCGCATAATAATTGAAATAAAAAATTAATTTCAATTGTTACACGGATGTTGTTTCAAATCGCATTAAATTCACAATCCGAATGGCTCACCCTCGTCTTATTTGACGCATTTTCTTTTTCAATTTGTCCCAGGGATTAAGCGTAACTGTTTACTCGCTCTGTGGACACTACAAGTGCCACTAAAAAAAATTTTAAAAATGAGGAAATTTTTTTAAAAATAGAATTAAAAGAGAAAAGGAGAGAAAAACAATGATAATATTATTACTTCCCTTGTACCCTTACATACCCTTCATTTTCATTCATTTTAATTATTTTTTTCAATGTTTGTCTTAACAATCTCAAAACTGAATTTTTACCTTCACGATACATTTTTTTCCTCTCCCTTTCAAACGTTAATTGCTGAGTTAAATTAATCTTGAGAGTAATTATGCTAGGGATTGAGCGGGGTGCGTTGAGCGCGGGGAATTTGAATTAAACGTGTGAACTAGACATTTTTAATTTTTCAATAATTTTTTCTATTTCAATTTATATCAAGTTGAAATTTATCGATATCCCTGATAAATATCCATCAGAATAAACTAATTAATCCAATAAATCTCGAAAATAATCCCTGAAAAACTTTTTCAGTAATTAACTAAAGAAGATTCCAAGGTTTTAATCGAATTCACCACAACGTCTCATGAACAATGAATTTTTCCAACAATGTTTCTTTTCTTTACCGAGAGTCTGGTGACACGCGACTCATTCCGTACTTCCCAAACAAGTTGAACGAAAAAGAAAAGGGAGGAAAAAAAAAAATTAAATCAATGAAAAAGGAAGATGTGAAAAATCCACAAATTTACAGACACAGGACGGAACACAAAAAATGTCAGATAAGATAATAAGACACTATGGAGAACAAAAAAAATCCGCACGAGGTGACAATAGTCGCGTGGCGAGCTGATCTACCGAGGCGAACCGAGAGTAAAGCGAGCCCTCGAGAGAACCCAATACCCCACCTCCTGTGTAAGAGAGCGTGGGAGGCACTAAGCTACTTTGAATCCTCGCTTGTACTCTTTTTTAACTGCTGTCTGATGCCCTTTTCCCTCCTCCTATCCACCCCCCCCACCACTTGTTTTTTTTTTTTATTCGAGATAAATTTGACTTTTTTCTCCAAAATTTTTATTCTTCAGAGATAGTATATTAGAAATTTACCACTTGAGAAAAAAAAAAAAAAATGTACAGAAATTGATTTTTAGGGAAAATTAATCCAGAAAAAAAATGAAAGGATTAAAAATACTATTTTCACTCGTCTCTATATTTGTTTTGAAATTAATGAAAAAGAAGAAAAAGAATAAACACTGGAGGGTAATTTGTAGTGTCGACTCGGATGTCAGAGGGGAAATTATAAAAATAGGTATTTAAATTCTAAAACACGTGGATGTTCATTCTGGTCCGAGACAATTTATTTCTCTAGATATTTTGTCTCGTTTTCAGCGCGTAGCGATCCAAAGAATAGTGGCTTGCACGTTGTGCCGTTACGCTATGGACTATTATATAGGTTTAGTACTGACTTTACCGCCGCACACACCGAGTGTACATATACTTTGGTCCTTTTGGAGTTGGCGGTTGATTGCGCGCGCATACACACTACCCTTTCTCATTGAGCTTATTGTACATCTGCGCGAATTTGCTCATTTTTCATTCATAAATGTTTAAATAATTTTTAATTTCAATTTGTCTAAAATTAATCACGATGACATTATTGAGTTTTCCATGAAAAGTTGAAATTACAATTTTTTTAGATTTTTTAAATTAAAAAAACTTTGTTTTTCTCCTCTCAATACAAGTTATCCCCAAGATACATCAACGAGGGCCATTGGTGTAAAAAGTAATGCACTGGTAAAAACAGTGTACCCCGAGACATTCACAAGGGGCATGTTTATGCAGACCGGTATCTCTACTATCGCATTTTCATACTAATGGACTTTTTCAAACTCAAACTCAACACCCACTGAAAATTTTTTCCCCACCCTTTTAACAGTCAGATGTAACTGAAATATTGATTTCTCACTCCAATTCACTAATTTAGATAATAAAAACGATTAAATAATTTATTGTAATTAAGATCGATAATTAATTTTCACTAATTGACGGTGAAAGAGTAATCATGTACTTCATTGGCGAATAATTATTTCAATGCATTCGAGTATACCGTAAATCAGATTAAATTTAATCTCTATAGCAGATACTTGAATTAATTGTTTAAAAAAAATTTTTTTTTTTTCCCTTTCAATTTCAATCTTTCTTCTGATCTAAACTTCCAAATAATGGTCTCATTTCAGGCCAAATATCCCCCAAAATATCATCAATATCTTCACTCATATCACCGTCTAATGAATAACGAGTTTTAATTAATAACACTGTATTAATTCCATTGGAAAATTGGATTAAATTATGCCAAGAATACATCATGAAACCCTATTACGCAGCTCAACCAGAGTAATAATCTTCAATTTTCCACCATTAATGAAAATAATTTGACGTCATTATATATACAGAGGAGCTTAAAACTGTAATACTTTGGCATTCATGCCAACCTCTGAGAATTGTACCGTTGTACCCTTTTGATTATCCAGTTGGTTTAAATGGCCAACTAAAAAGGAGAGAAATACTGCCCTCGACCTACTGTCTTCGACACTAGCCTCTTATTCAAATTTTTCGACAGAAGAAAAAAAAAATGAAAAAATTGACAAGAATAATGTTTAATTATACAATGAGGACGTCAACTTGGAGTTAATTAAAAGGGCCCTTGTGGTCATATACGTGCGGAAGAGAAAATTTCACTCAAAATTCTGAATGATATACCACTTGGAACGGGTTCATAAGTATTCATCAGTAGATTCCAGTACTATCGATTAATTTTTAATTTTAGAAAATTCGACAGGTCAATAGTTCAACATATCCGATAACTTTAAAATCTTCATAAACGACAAATTGTTAAGAATAGCTAATTCAATTAATGGAGGAGTCCATTAGCATGTTACATTAAATATTCTCAAATATTAAAAGAGTTTCGAAATTTCAACATTTGGAGATATGTCAAACGTGTAAAAATTAATGGCTTAAATTTCATCTCAATCTGTTTGAAAATTCCATTATCAAAAGATGGATAAATTTCGATGAATTCACCATCAGAAGAGTCAGAGAATAGAATAAACTTTTGATTGCTCACACGCTGAGTAAAAATTATGAGAAAAAGCTGATTGTACCAAATAATTTGTATATATTCGCCACATATACACGTATATTGAAATGAAAATAATGCATACAGTGAAACATTTCACTCCTACATGAGAGTCAGTATGAGCTACAGGTCGTATTGTTTTATGACTGGACGGAGGAGTGTGAAAACTATTACTACCAAGCCAGCAAAGCGTAGGGTTACGCCTACCAATCTGGTCTCAGGCGTTATACAGCGTTTGCTTATCGTACTCAAAAGGAGGGAGGGAGGGGAGGATGAGGGATGGGAGAGGAATTTAATTCCGAGATACAGAAAGGCGTGAAGGACGCGCCATATTGTGATTTTTTTATCATCCCAGGTGCTCTACAATGAATACCAAAAAGCATACAACTCATTTGCCAATCCACAATATCAAATTACTTTATCATAATTTTCATGTTAATTCAATTAATAGATTTAATTATGTTTGAGTTGAATGATTTTGATAATCATTCATTCATCATTACAACTACTTTAATAATTTTTCGTGGATTAATTTATTTGAATATGTGCAAGGCCAAATGAGAAAAAAAAATACTCTGGATTTTCTTATCGGGTTTGGTACAAGACGCCGTTCAATTAAAATGAGCAACCGCATGGTTATTACGGACACAGGCCATCTCTTTGAGCTTGGCCACTCATACCGGCGCCACTGGGGTATTCACGGCAATTATAATGTTTGTAGATTTCATGATTTATGATGTTAAAATGAGGTCATTATTTGATTTTATTTCAGCTCAATTCTTGGATTTTTGAATGGATTTTAATTCTCACCCTTGAATTAATAATAAACATACAATATTACTGTCTAACCCATATTTCATTTAATTACTCATCGAAGATTGATGGGATAATCCGACTCAAGGGCTAATTACAGGTGCTATCCATTGAGTAATTAAAACGTGACATAAAAATTGATAAATATCGCCGTGTTCACAATGTATCATACCCATGCAACTCTCTAATAAAAATAAATATAACAAGAAACTCATTGGATCAATACGTGAATATGAAAAACTGGATTAAATATTCTTATTTTACTCGTGAAAAAATTCTTTTGAAAAAGTGAATTAATACCAAGATTCAGTTGACATTTGTCGTGGTGGTGCCTAGCGTGCACCACCATTTACCCATTTCCTCTCTGCATTACCTCATAATTGTCCAATGGATACACTAAAAACGACAAAATGCGTCTTTTTGTCTACAAAATAAACTATTCGTGATTCTTTCATTTTTATTATCCTCACTATTACTCCCTGTCAACAAGAAATTCTCAAATATTGATTGAGCAAAGTAGCAAAATACCCCTCTATTTCATCTACCGATAGAAGAATGGGACAAAGATTATTCGGTAATTCACGAAAAAAAAAAAAAAAAAATCAATATTCATATGAGAATTCTGGTCAATACACGTGAAAACCGGAAATTTAAAAGCCCGAAAGACAATGAAAACTTGGTCACAAGTTGAATCGAATTTCTCGTGAATGTTTCCATTATTAGAAGAATTGTTATTCGCCAAGTTAGTCATAATACAGGTGTTTAGATGAAGCAGGATGTTGAGAAAAGACGAGAAACATTATATCGTCAGTGTGACTTCCGGTTTCTCTTCTTTTCCGCATTGTTGACTACAACACTCATGATGATCCTCGAAGTTGGTCCAAGCATGAGGGAAAGAGAGGGAGGGGGAGGGAGTGAGGTATGTCGGAAGCATGAGTACCACAGCATCGAGATGAAAAAGCACTTACAACGTTGAATATTCATTCGATCTTCTCCCTCGTCTTGCTGACACCTCCTCTCTCCCTTTTACTTCTTACTCGACCCTATTTTTACGTTATACATATTCTTGTCTACGCGAATACATGTATGTTTTAGGGGTCGAAGAGTGCGTGAGAGGATTCAATATGTTTGATGTTTAAACTATACGATTTTCTTGGGTATAAAACGCAAAATTTCCTTTTAATTGAAGGAGATGTTCGTTTTTCATTGACCGAGATCAATTTTAGATGAAATTTGCATAAAATAAGGGATTTATATTAATTATCATTGTCATATCAATATCCCTAATACATTAATGGTCAATTCCAAAGAACCAAAAGTTGATCAATTTGGTTGGAAAAGCTCATTCGCGAATGCCTAAATTATCAACTGATCAGCCGGTAAGGAAGATTTCTACTTGGAGTATGAAAAAGCCTGCAATGCTCATTCATGATAAGAGCTTTTGATAAAAGAGTAATAGAGAAGTGATGATAACTTACCGGGATAGTTGCAGCTCCTCTCGTCACTTCCATCCTCGCAATTTTGGATAAAGTCACAGCGTTGTCTCTGGAGAATGCATCGACCAGCGTCACAAGAAAATTCATCGCTTCCACAGCCTGTAAACATAAATGATGGAATTGAATTATTGGGGGGGGGGGGGGGGGGAGAAAAATAAATAAAATTAACGTTGAATTGTGAATTATGTTGAGAGAAAGAGTAGACAATGAGATGACGGATGAGAATTGAATAATTGTACATACTTGTTTCACACCCTTTCTCATCAGCCCCATCATCACAATCAGGAATACCATCGCACTCTTGTACTGAACAAATGTATCTACTTCCATCCTTACAAGGTACTGCATCATCACCACGACAATTATTACCGGGAGGAATACTTGGTAAACCTCTGTTCCCACCTGTGGCATTAATCTTTGGGACAATAGTTAAGATTGGATTTTCAGTGCCAGTGTCGTAATTGTCTTCACTCGTGACTACAATTGATTGATAAAAAAATAAATAATATTGAGTGACAAATTATAAAATAAAAAAATAAGAATAGGGAATTTAAAGGAAAGGGGATGATTGGGTCAAAAGGGGTTGAATGATACTCACTAGTTTCCTCAGTTGTTGTTGTTATTGTTCCGGGACAATCCAACTCGTCAGAATGATCCGGACACTGGGATAAACCGTCGCAACGTGCACTCAATGGCACACAAGTACCATCTCTACATTTAAGGTGCGTATTCTCAGGGCATTCTAATGTGCATTAAAATTAAGAAAACAAAAATAAAAATTTAACTCAAATTTTTGCAAATGTCTAATTGGATAAGTGACTTCTTTTTTCAGTCTAATGAGTGAGACAAGTCTGACTACATAGGTCTACTTCTACTATTTTTACCTACTGTAAAATACAACAGACCTCTTAAACAATTTTTGATTAATGTCTTTACCTGCGAAACTGCGAAAAGTAAATCCTTCAGGAGAAACTTGAACATTTCCAAGTGCATGTATTTGCAACTGTTCCTCAAGAATTTCACGCACTTGAGACTCATGGGGAGTTGTCGATCCAATGTCCACCATCACCTCTGAAGTAAATGGATCGTCTTTTGGTCTAAAATTTCCCAAATAATTGAATAATTCAATAAATAATTATTTTAATGATGAAAATTCACAGAAAGTTGTTCAACAGTACTCACGATATTTTAACGACATTTGCTACATGATCATGCTCAGGAATTCGTTGAGACAACAGTTCATCTAGTGCCTGTGTCAAATTTCTGCTCAACTGAGTGTATTGAGAACTGCGAGGATCAGCGTATTCAGCTATGTACGGTTCCTGTGCAGTCACAGTGATACGGTAGAATCCTATAGCATGAGGAATAAAAGTAGCATTCTCAATGAATAATCAAATCACAATCATTCATGATTTATATTTAAAAATATAAATCTGTCAAAACCAGATCCAATACATCCGTGTATGCTCTCCATTCGTAATGATTAAATCTCCAATAATCAATCATTAACTGTCATTCTCTAAATTTTTCAAATCCTCATATTTATTTAATTGAATGAAAATTACGTACTTGCTGTCCTGCCACCTTGGGGCTGCCTGTTGGAATGAATAGTCTCTTCAATAGCACTTCCTTCGACCTCTCCGGAGCCAGCCGCGAGGTCTTCATCGTCATAATCAGGTCGTCCAGGTAGAGCTTCCCCGATATCATTGTCCTGACATTTGAATAATCAAATAACAGATTTAAATAGACTCAACATTTGCCAGATGTATTAACTAATATATGTCTCGGGTGAAATGTTAATATGGGAATTTATTTGAGTTTCTAATTCATTGAAGAAGTGATGAAAAACAGGATGTGTTGATTATTTGAAAAATATTCATGAATGAAATGGATTCAGAGGTATTCATCAAAAGAAATTTTGAATAGATACTCTTATGCTAAAAAAAAAACTCCATAAATAACTTTAATTTAACAAGAAATTGATGAGAAAAAAAAGTTTTTTATCTCATTTCATTGAATTATCTAACCCAAAAAAAATTACCTCATCATTGGTTTTATCAACATTTCCATGCACATGATTTGACTCATCGTCTTCTCCACTGTTTCTCACATTGCGATGATGCAATGTTGTTGCAGAGTCTATGAATTCACTTGTTTCTGTGGTTGTCTCTATATCTAATAACAAGACTAATTAATTATCGAAAATCCCTCAAATCCTTAAATCAAAAGAGATAAAATATTTACCCGGAGTTTTTGTTGTTGTTGTTGTTGTCGATGGTTTCGCGAACCAATCTAAAAAACCTAATTGTCTCTTTATTCTACTGAATAATGATGTATCTTCACTGTGATCAATCACTGGGACCGTAAGTGGCGATTGTTTGCTGCTCTCTGAATCGAAGACCAAGTCGTCATTCTGTAACAGAACAAGTGAATAATTGGATTGAGGTTTTAGTGGATTTCTTGTTCAATGAACAGGAAGTGACTGTATTAATGTAGATATAAAAAAACATGAATAATTTTTGGGGTTACGCTAGACCGTGTCCGAGAATATAACACGAATAGTAGAATCACAGTGGAAGAAGAAAAAAAATATTCTCATAGTGAAGTGTTGCTACGTTTTGGTATTTTGCACGTATCAACTTTGCCTTGGCAAGTATCGTATGGAGTATCCTCACGTGCCACTCATAAAGAACCAATTCTCACCTAAACACACGATATAAATTCAGGATCGGCGGGCCATTTTCGTTCACTCCTCTTCATCGTCAGTCGTGATTCGTAAACTCACTGCATCATTTTTCTCTTCAATTCTCTTTTTTTGTTTTCTCCGTTACTCCATTTTAGAATATTTTACGTGAATTACAATTTTTTTTTTTTCTCTAAATGATTAATTTGATGAATGAATTTTTTATCTCTTGTAGGATTGCAATAGAGTCTTGGTTAATGTCTCAAATTTCGTCCATGTAGCACACTACTATCTTCAACCCGGCAAATCCCTCCTCAACACCGGATGTAAGTATATATCGTTCAAGGGTGAAAGATGAATCTCGCAAAAGGCAAAAATGAGTGACACAAAGGAATGATATAAAAGAAAAAAGTCAAGATTGATTCGACGTGTCTTTAGAGCAACAAAAGTCTATTAGTTTGTTCCAAAAATAATTTTTTAAGCGTGATTCTCCGGGGAATTCGTACCCATTTGAATACTCTTACGTAAGCTGTTAAATTTTTCGTTTCATTTTTTTTTTTTTTCACAAGTCTATACAAATAAACAGTACCATTTGGTTAAAGCTCTTGTTTATGCCGGATACAATGTTAATGGAAATATTCGATATTTACAGGATGGTTAATGTTTCATGGTTAACATCACAGTCATTTTTAAATAGAAAATTTCAAAAATTTATCGCTTTCAAACACGCAAAAAAAAACTTTTTCTTTTCCCCCTTAAACTTGAAAATAAAAGTCATGCCATCGTCACTTTTTGAGTTTGATCCCCCTTAATTTAAAAGAAGAAGACAGGCCACACTGTTGTACCCCTCTTCGCAACTTCACACGGTAAAACGGAAAACTTTGTTATTCCGTGCAAGTTTTACCAGTTGAGGGTGGGGGGAAGGGAGGAGATTTCAACGCTAAGTCCACTCCATGATCCTTTTTCCTGGTAGTGGCCAAGTACGTGCTCATACTTTGACAAAACAGTGGGGGGGTTGGTCGTGGTTGCAGTTCCAAATCCCCCGGCATATTTTTTTTACCTGTACATCTTACGTTTAGTCAGAAAAATAAAGTTGTTTGTCACACACACACCCTCGAGGCTGAATAACGATGACAGAATCGTTAGCCAAACCCCTCAATTTTTCTCTTTACCTCGTTCTACATTTGATGGAGTGTTGTTGGGTATTAATTATCGGCGGTGAACGAAGAAGAATAACCGGAGGTGGGAGAATTGGGTGCAGTGGAATTTGAAGGGACACGTCAGATAACCCAAGTCATCAATTTTTTTTTTTTTATTTTTTTTTCATCCAATAATTTTTATTTACAAAGAATGAAAAAATCGTCAATCGCCAATTTAACGTACCCGTCAACATAATAAAAATATACGGATGTCCCGTTGAACGTGGTGGGCTCTACCCTTCACCCTTCGACCCCTCAATGATAAAGAGGCAAGTGAGGGTGGGAAAAAAAAGGACAACGAAATAGACGATCTCTCGTCCTTTGTCTTAAGCCCATGGTATATTAATGCGAAGAACATGTTACATATAGGCCGGATAGTTGAACGAGGAGGACACCCTCTTAGAAAAAAGGGGATGGGAGGGGAGAAAACAACTGGTGTGGAATACTAACGAGTCAACGGAGAAAATCTCCTGTGAAAGACACCGTTTAACCGCACCTTTGCATTTTAACAAGTTCTTGGGAAGACTAACGAGTCGTTGAGTCCAGCAACTTTTCATAACAAAATATGTAACAATGAGATTTTGTCAAATGTGAGGTTGAAGTACTTTTTTTTTTTTTTATAAACTTTCATTCAAAATTTATTTCATACTTTAGTCTTTCAAATCAATTCATGATCATAAAACCTTAAACCTCGAATGTAATTCTTTTTTTTTTTTTTTTGATGCACTGAATTGTTTTGTGAGGGGATTTAGAGGGTCGACTCACCGGATAATCCCCTATTGAAGTGTCAAATACCGAGAAATGAGGGATAAAGAGGGAAGTGGATTTTTCAAGTGCGAGTTTGGTACAATAGAGTTCAATCTTAGATTGACCCAGATTTAAATTATTAATAGCTGAAGGCGCTGGATGAGGTGGAATCTGGAATTATTTATTGAATATTATGAATTGTTGTATCATACCGACCGTAAGTGATTATTATTCAAAAGTTTGTAATGCATTATGTTAATTATTCATGAAGAAAATCCGAGAGAAGTATTTTATTAAATCGAAGGAATTAATTAGGAAAATTAGTTTTTAATTTTAACCTGAAAAATCAATGAACAGGATGATTTGCGGTTGCAATTGTTTGATCTGCCGAAAAATAATAATTATGTAGTATAATTATTGAAATCTATCATCATCGAGATAATCTCAAATTGAGAAAAAAAAAAAAAATAGATCGTATCAGATAATCTGTTTAATTTGTCATTAACCAATCATATTTTTCTACTAATCACTTTAGAAGTTGAGCTCACTAATTTTTTTATCATTTCCAGATCAATCACGATTGGATAAAAATTGCATCGAGAGTTGATGAACTCAGGAAAAAAAAAATCCACTTTTCTGACATTCATTAATCCCTGAGAAATCAATTACCCTGATGATTACAGTGAGCACCAGTGGCATGTAACACCAGTTGTACAAAAATAAACTAAATCGTATCTCACAGTATTCGCATGTTCACCTCTATTTCTGACCACCAAACGTTTCAAACATTGAGGTTTAGATTCTGAGGGAAGAATTTTCTTGGTAATACCTCGTCCTCATAATAACACGTCCGGTCACTAGTTTTCCTCGCCCGAGGTCATAATAACATAAACAGAATGGCAAAAACTCATCATTCACTCATTTTATCGATTTTCTAACCATTTTTTTCTTCACGAAATAATTGAAAAAATAATTTACTATTTGAAAAAAAATAATTAAAAATCATAAATCACGATACAACAAGAATAGTCTGGGTTTTGTTGAGTGGTTCTACGAATTGATAAGCATTACCGATAATTCTCGATACCGGTCTGTGTACAATAAGAAAAAAAAATTGAAGACGTCAGGCTTTCTCTATGAGTTACTGCCAATGGCAAACGCGAGAGGATGAAAAAAAAAGCCGTTTGAACTGAACCAGACGCTCTGACGATTGACATTGATAGCTCAATCAGTGCATTGTCCATTCCAGCATTCAACAACTACCGATAAATAATTCCAGTCTCCAATAAACAATAATAAATAAATCTGTAACGGATTTCTCTGAATTCTTTTTTTTAAATCCATTTGAGGGAATTCAATTTCTCGAAAAGAATTGAACGAAACGTGACATCATTCGTGTTTAAAAACATCTCCCAATAGTTGTTATGTCATTATATTACGTAATTGTAGAAGAAAACGGTAGATCGCATCTTCGAATACCAAGTGCGATAACTTTGCCCATATGAATTGTTAATTTTGTCCTCGAGCGTGATGTATTTATAAAAATATAGAACGAGAAAAAATTGAAAAGTCAATGTCTTGGCCGGACTGGTACACCATGGGTGAGCCTTCTTTCATCCAAAATGGCCAATTTTTAAATTTTTTCTAATCCAACTTTTTTTTCAATGTATCAAAGAGAGAAAAAGAAATAAATCCGAAATAGGGTAAAATGAGTCCAAAAAAAAAAGAAAAGATGAAAATAAATCCGTCAAAGATATGACTAAGCTGAAACGAGCCCGTTGGATGAGGATTTGTCGTGCGGGATCTTAGACAATGGACTATTAGGGCAGTTCTGTGGTAAGCCGCTTCGCCCCCCCCCCATCCCCATCCCCACCCACTAACCCCCATGAAGGAGATTTTCCGGCGAAGGGTGTAAGCACGCGGCACCCACTCGACTCAGTATCCCACCCCTCATCTGTATACAACTACAGCCACTTGACGCTACCCTCGAGTCCTCACTCACTGTTTCACTGTGTATTTCAACGCCTATTTGCACCCCTCCTCCTCCCCCCACATCATGATGCTCTTTTAGCCCACGCTGCGACACGTCCGCCGGCGACTTTTCGTCCGTTTCCAATTTTTTCCCCTCATTATTTCAATTTTTCTCCCGAATTTTTTGTAAATTCATGAATTTTTTTGGAAAAAATTTGATTCGTGATTTTGGAAAAAAATAGGGGAGAGGAACGAAAGTGGTTTCAGTAAAAAATCTTTTCTATTCATTTCAGATTTTATCATTTCACTGATTTCATGTGATTTCAAGACTGATTTCATTGCAGAGTGACAGTGATTTCACAAATGAATGGCCCCTCATCATCATTTTTACTTTTCCAGCGGAAATTTTCGTCACTTTCTATAGAAACTATCTTCATGAATGCAAAACAGGATTTTTGAATTTTTTTTTTTTTTATGAAAATTGTTCTTCATCCTCAAAGAAGAAAAAAGGCGGGAAAATTTCTAAAGTACGAATTTTATTGCGATTGAATGAATGAAATGAAATACTTTTCATGTCCCTGCGACATACTCTCACGATGAATATGCATAGAAAAAATGTTACCCTCAATTCTCAGCATTTTTATTTTTCTCTTTGTATGCAACCGAGAGTCAGACGCTTCCGTATACTCATAATTGATGTTAATTGGTGGTACAAACGTGATATACACGTTAACACAAATTTTCATGGATGTCTAACCACCAAGTTCATTGTCTACATATTCTCTGAGTTTTCAGATAAATTAACTGGATACCGAAAGGCAAATATAGGGGATGGGCATAGGTATAGTGAGTTTCGAATTCCCAATTATCATCGAAATTTTGTAGTTGTGTAATAATCCCTCTCGGTAACATTGAGAAGATAATGAAGATGAGACTAAATTATTCTTACGATAAATGAGCTGAATACATTCATAAATTTTTCAATTAAATTGCGTAATAAATATTTAAAAATAATAATTACTCTGATGTTCAACTATAAAAATAAAAAATTGTTTTTTTTTTTTTCTTTAATCCATCAATTGCAGAACACACCTTTTGAAAATTTCAACCTACAAAAATCTGGTTTTAAAGCCAACCATAAATGGTATTGTATATGTCTGCACATGTAGATGCATATGAATATCAACGGTTTGAGAGTAAAAGATAAAGGTGGATTGAATGCGCACACAGCCCGTTAGTTCTCTCCACCACTTTCTCTACTGCAAACACAAAATTAAAACAACTTCTGGATGACGATCGTGTACACTAACCAACAGTTTTGTCATATACATTGCATTCAACATTTTAATTAATGATAATTCATGAGAAAAACAAAATTATTTACTTGACATATTTTATAGATAAATTATTTCAATAAAATTATAAAGAATTTTATGCAATTAAATGTAATTATTTTTGAATCATTAACTACGCAAAAAAAAAAATTTCATGCTCATGTTTATGTTCACCGAGTGACACATTCTTCAGACTTATTATAGAAATGCGTAATAATTCGATGATTTTTTTTTTCTTTTCATCGTATTCGGTTATGTATGAACTTTCGACCGTGATCTCCGAGGTCAGACATAAAAGGGGGTCGAGTTTTGTACCCGTAAAAATATATATTTATCCGTTTCGTTGGTAGTAACCATAATTCGTTCATTATTTCTCTGTTATTTTTTTTTTTCCTCTTAATCATTTAATTGAAGAAAGTAGAAATATTGAGTTATGATTTATTCAAGGTCGACGAGGATGATTATTCTGCATTCACTTGGATATTCACCAGACACGATAAATACATATGCCGAGTATTCACTGTTCATATGGGCCATCGATTAATTACATCAGCTACATTAATCATGTTTATATCGAAAATTCCACAAAATGGTTAATCATTTTTTATGGATATCTCTTGATCTGTGGGAGATATCAAAATTTTTGTGAAAACATTTTTTGTAGCTCTCTTTTTTATCTACAAAAAATGTTTCAATCAAAATTTCAATATCTCGTTCCCAATTCGAGATATATCGATATATGTTAAAAAATGGAATTCAGTGGATTTTAAATTTGAACTTGAAAACGAGATATTTGATTTTTTATAAAAAGCTAATTGAAGGGATTAAATTATGTAATTAAATCACAAGTTGAGAACCACTTTATTACGAAGAGACCAAAGATAACGTAGTATCATCACGGCGCCGTCCACCGAAACCGGCTCACGTCATTATTTTATTTCTTCGACGATTAGTCACGAAGAGAGTAATTTTTTTTTTTTTCAAACTGACATATTGAATATGTCAATCAGATCATAAAGAAACATGCACTTGGACTCAATGCACAACTCGAGTATTTTACCCATTGATGTCGTTGAACTCGAATGAATGTTATCAGTGAGGCACTGGAGGGGTACCAGGTGCCCGATGTATCTCAGTTCACGTTGTACACACTTTTTTTAATATTCTGATAACAATCGCCCGAGTTGTGAAATTCTTTGTCGAAAAATACGGTCATATATTGTATATGAGTGGGAAAAGTCGAGTCTAATTTTTTTTTCCATTTTTATTTTGTTACTTGAACAATTTTTTTTTTTCGTTAAAATCCTTTTCAACAATTCCTATTATTTATCTATCATATAACCATCGATAGATCAATCGATCAAGGCCGATAATTCGTCCCAACGTCTCTATTATCCTAGTACTACAATCGGATCAAGTTTTTCACGTGAATATAGTACTTTTTGAAGAAAAAAGAAAATACAAAAAATGGAGGAATGTTTCAATAAATTCTTCCTTATCCGAAAAGGTCATAAATCCGGTTGGAACCTTTGAGGCTCATTCGAGCATGCAAAATCCCGATCCCCAGTGTGTTTTTTTTTTTTTTTTTCATTCTTTAGTTGAACATGAATAACTCAGAGTATTAACGAAATTTTGGAAAAAAATTGAAAGAAACTATTTTAAATAATGAATTCATAAACATCGAGAATTGTTTTATGGCATTGTTCACCGCAGTATGACTATGAAAAATAAAGGGGAGATGAGGGGGACTGCAAATAGCCCGTGACATCATTGTGCTTTCGTAAAACGTTATAAGCAACTCGTGGGCTCTTTTCACTATTTATAAAACTGTGTAATTTATGGATGATGCTCTCACACTCGAGTTTTCGATGGAAATGTGTTGATTGATCATTGGACAATGATAAATTGTGAAATTTTATAACGAGAATAAAATTAAAATTGTCGGATTAGCAGAGAAAATGGGGACAATAGATTATTTTTGGCGAGTGATTGAGTCATTGAGGGGTAACGTAGACGTTTTGTCATACATTCTGACGTCATTAATTCAATTTTATCCTTTGACAATATATTTGGTCATTCATTGAATATAAAAAAAATTTTTAGAAATTATTATTATGATTAATTTCTCCTCAAAAATAGCAACAATGATAATTTTGGAAAATCCATGTTTGTCTTTTGATTTTCCCAAAAGGCAAAAAAAGAAAAAAAGTACGAAAGAATATCAGAGATTCATGAGGTGTGAATAATGCACGATACCGTGTGAATTTTCTACGTGGCGTTAAATTTGCCCTCCTCTTACACTCAACGCACATAACGCTCATATACAGATACATTCCCCTTCTACAGAGGGATGAGCATAATGTACACATGTGCACAAAGAATATCTCCGGGTTTGTCATATCGTCGCAGAAGTTCCCGGAAAGAAATCGTACTATTTGCCATTTTTTTTTTTTTGCACTGACTTATTCATGTTTTTTTAAATTTTGTACACATGAACTTTCGATTCTTCCAGAAATTGCATTTTTTTTTTCTCCTCAGTCATAATTTTTTTATAGTTTGAATGGGTTTTATTTGTTTTGGGGATTGAGTGTTCCCATCGTGTACATGTATAAGGCAAAAATGTAATGAAATGACATCTGGTGTGCAGAAGACTTGAGAGTCGAGTTTAAACAACAAATTCATAAGATATCGTTGATTCCTTATTTTGCGGATATCTTCGTGTAGTGAAGGGATTCTTTTCTTGGAAATTTAATTCTCTACAAAAAATGTCTCTTGACATTTTCACTAATTAAGCAAAATTATCGGTTAAAAATTGTATTAAATTCCTTTGCACATATTCATCTACTCTACATCAAAGAATAAATGTCACATATACACGTGTATTTCACCATTGTGCAAGGCTCGATGAGAAAGAGGGAACGAGGCAAAAAATGACGTGAGTTATCTTTTGTCATTCTCCGCAAAGTTCAGTTATTCCTTCTATTTACTTTATTTATTTATTTTTATTTTTTTTTTCAACCAAACAGGACAGAACACGCCCGCCCTTTCAAACCAGTTTGACTCGTCGCCCACGCGTATCACGATGATTTTTAATGCCACACGCACGGGAGGACGAGAGGATTTTAAAAGAAAGAAGGGAGTACAGACGCATCATAACCTTGGATTTTTAATTTTTTCAGGAATCACTCCCAATATGAAGTTGATTTATCCTATTTTACTCCTTAATTCCTAATTTGATGATGTAATTAATTTATCCAATTACAAGTATTTTTACTCTAAAATTAATTGAATCAATTTTTATTAAACGTAAAATAAAATCGCGTGCTTGAGTCATTCGACTTTTGCCCTCGCTAAATACCCAAAACCCGAGGGCATAATTTTTTTTAATATACATAGTTTCACGCAATGTGTATTTTAGTCGAAGGGGGGAATATAAGACGATGCTACCTGCCCGCGCGTCGAACTTACTATACTACGGGAAATTGTACAAGTCCTCAAATAGATGCGCAAAGGAGTCACTTCCGCCTACTTTATCACTTCCTCTATAACCATTATTCATCGCTATAAATTTCTCATGACATAATTTATTATTTTTCGACATTGCGCAGTAGCAATTTTTGTTATCAGAAGAGAGATAACATTGAGGTGAGTCGCGTGGCCATTTGAAAAATCTGGGCATCTCTTCGTGGAATAAATTATCTAAAAAAATCCACCACTTAGACGTCATTAATTCCTCAAAGAAGATCAACAAATTAGTATTATTTGTCTTTTTTTTTTTTTCTACCGATAGTGTCACGTTACCGGACTCTTTATTTATCACATCTACCAGACTCAATCGTAATCCGATCCTTCTCGGAAATCTGTCATCACTCAGTGTTCAATCGATGTGGCCTTATCTTCTCAATAACTTTCTAAACATCCGATGAATCAAGAAATATATTCGAGACCCTTAGACGACGCGAATCAACGAAATAAATCAAATTTGACGGACAAAAAAATTATTAATCAACTAAAAAAGTTGTTCAGGTGTGCACAATAAAAAGTAATTTCAACGTATTCGGTGTACGAAAAACTTTTGAAATTGCGAAACCCCAACGCAGATAAACTAAACGCGTCTCCATCGTTTACTTATGTACACGTAAGTCTTCTGTGTATTTTAATTTTTCTTCTTTGTTTGGTTTCCCTCTTATTTCTCATTCCTAGCGATGAATCGTCCAAAAAAGGGGGTCAGGATATTTACAATACCATTAGAGGAATTAAATCAAAATGGCGGGAATTTCCAAAAAAAAAACGAATAAAGAAAAAAATGATTTTAAAACTCTTGAGAATCTATTGCATCTCCCCCTTAATTGCGTTTTTTTTTTTTCGATAATACATATACCCAATATTTCCTCTCTCTCCCCTCCACCTATCAAATTCCCCCAATATTTCAGCCGGAGTTAATTCAATCGATCACGTAGATGAACATAAAAAGAAAGAAAAAGGAATGAAAAACGAGGGAATTATTAACGGAATTATAACAGTGAAATTTTTGAGGGTAAATCCTCATCGGTTTTCATCCTCAAATTGTGTCTGAAATTGTCCTCCACCACTGATTAAGACATTGTGATACTAATCCATCAATGTCGTAATAAAAAATTCATTTGACTGCGACCACATCTGAATAATCAAATGATCATTAAATTGAAAATATGAAAGAGTGAGTTTCGTCTCAACACAACTCGTAACAGAATTTTTTTTTTTTTTTTTCATTATAAATAATCAACTCAATTCAATATCCGGTAGACAATGGCGAGACTAGTGACACAACTAACATTTCATTGTTCTAAATGGGGGGGGGGGGGGGGGAGAATTGAACATACTTCATACGAATTCTAAAAGTTTATTTATACTCATTTTTTTAATAATTTCTTTTTTTAATATTAAGAGAATAATTCCTGGGAATCAATTTTTTTTTTCCATGGAGGGGATTCTATCGGAAATTCTCGTGGTTTTTTAGTCTAGACATGAAATCCTTTTTTTTTTATATATAGGATTTCCATAGGAAAAGAATTAATTATTAAAATAATAATAAAAAAAAAGTGTTAAACCGGAAATTGGAAAATTCAATCTTTAAATTGACCTCTTGATTAGACAAATCTGTTGGGAATTTATAATTTATAACACTATCTAATCACAATCACTGACCATTATCACAAGCCTATAGATTTTTTCGATTTGTTCTCAATATTACGTTCAAGGAATTCTGACTATTATCAATTTTATTCAACCCACGTGGCCAAAGACATTTGACTCAACTATTTTATAAGGGTTAATGGCTCTATTTGCAAACACTTTGCGACAAGACGCGTGCAAAAACTTTAGAATTAAAATGTTCACAATGAATAACAAGATAATTGCACCTCTAATTCTCCATTATTTTCCCTCTTATTTCCTAAATAGTCGGTTAAAAGTAAAATTCTGGATGATGATTAATTTTAAGGGGAAATGTCAAAAGACCTTTTTTGTAGAAAATTTTTTGGACTACAAAAAAGGTCTCTTGATATATGTTCCTAAAATGACTCATTAATGAGATAATTCGATATTTATCGAGCTGTGAAAAATCGAGTATTCGTTAATTTTAAAAATATCTGATTTTAGTTTCAAAAATTGAGAAGTCAATGAATAAATCGCGCGAGTGTTTGATTCAAGAGGAGAAGTGATTCTGGAATTATGAAATTATACGCTCAAATCACCTCGATAAATGACCCAGTTGATCCCACAAATATCATGGAAAATGTTGGAACCCAGTGACTACTGTCTACTCGTCTACATTCTCATTCTATTCCTGAAACACCGGTAGACACACGGCCAAGATCAAATTGGTTGAGTCGATTACTTCGCGTTAGTCGAGAATATCACGACAGCCATTAACATCTCATTAACAAGTTATTGAGAATTACAGAACAAAATAGGGAAATTCAAAAATTTCATCTACACTATTTCATGAATATCTTTGAAATTAGTATATTTAGACAAAAATGTCAAGAGACCTTTTCTGTAGAGAATTAAATTTTCCACAAAAATACCTCTTGACAAATTCCGATGAATGTACTAGTTTCGCAAAATTATTTCTTTCTCTTCACAACTCACTCTTGGGGAATTATCGTGTTGCATCACTGATATAGATAGTCTATTTTATGTAAATCGGTTAAAGTCTTTATTGGCTACACTTAAAGAGAAAAATTGATTCGATAGTTTCACTGCTTCGAGATGAAATTGATTTCCTACATGAAATTACCCTCAATTATTATTCCGAGTGGATTAATAAAAAAAATTAATTTTTTTATTTTCAAGGGAATAAAAATTCCTTCTCCAATAGTGAAAATCCATGAATATTTGGACATGACCTTGCTCATAGATTTTTCATGTGCATATCGACCAGTAATGTCTGATTTTTTCGGATGAAACTATCATGAAGACTAGGAGAACTCCGATAACTGAATTTTTTCCATAAATTTCCCAGTTAAAACGAATATGTCTAAAGATATTCACTTTGAAAAATGCCAAAAAGTGATTAGACTCACCTGATGACCATAGACCGATACATGGAGAACATGTAAAAGCAGCAAAGCCGCAATGGCACTCTTAATAAACACCATATTTCTCGTCAAAACTCAGACAAGGGTAAAAACTCTAAAATTACCCCCGAAGACACATTTTGACAATTCACAACACGAGGAAACCCCAAAAAAATGTCTCAGATTTTTTTTTTTTAATCAATTAAATATTTTTAAAAAATTTAGTTAATTATTAAAAAATGATTAAACATGAATTTTAGCGGATAAAATTGCCGATAACGATTAACCGTCGATGCACACGGTACCGGCGTTCGGTAGCGTCTGAGCGCCGGCGAGATAAAATTTTTTCAAATGCTCCTCCTCTCTCCCACCCGTTTATTTTTTTAAAAAAATCACCCTATGCAAAATCTGAACACTCTGTCCCTACTACTATATATCCCTTTGTCTCTCTCAGACACTTGGAAAAGTGTGACTGATGCGAGTGAGAACACTAAACTCTTTTTTTTTTTTATTTTTTTATTCCTTTTCAACGTGTTCCCCACAGCATGAACAGACGGAGAGTCGATCTCAGGCTGAGACTCATAGTCCGTAGGACGGCAACTCCGGTTGTGCTGCTCTCGCGGCCTCTTCCCTCTCCCCCACTACCATCACCACGAATATACCACGCGAGAATCATCGAGACAAGTTTACTGGGCATTGGTTATATTGCATTCAATCGGTTACACATTACCTATTTATTTATTTATTATTCACAATTTTTCTTCATGACTAGAGTATTTTTTAAAATTAAAAATTGATAATTTTGAAATAATAGAAGAATAAAAATTGGGTCATAAACCAAAATGGGAACATGTTCCCATCTATTATCCTTTTAAGAAATTATTAACCACAATAAATCATCTCAAAATACTATTCTCAATCATTCCCCCAGACACGATAAACCCTTCATACTTGTCTATTTTCTAAACAATTATCCAAAAATCTAGATCACAACTGAATTATTAGAATCCATGAAAATTTTCACAATTGGATCCCAAAGTTTTCCGCGTACCTAAAATGTTTTATTCAAGTAGTTCCCAGAATTCCAAAATTGGAACGGTATACTTCTTGAAAATTGATCAGTGTCAGACACAATTTACGATGATTGCTTCTACGTTTACCAAATTTCAAAGAAATTCTTGTTAGTAAAATAAAGATTCCTTTCATATATTTGTTAGCAAACACTTGACAAATTGACCATCCGTATCTCGAAGGGGTACGACCAAAAATAAATATGCAGTAAGTCAAGCTTTTATGAGCGTTATGTCCTCCTTAATCTCGACATAAATAGGGAAATATTCAAAATTATGGTAATGAGTGATTTTACAAATCTCTTGACAACAAATGGACCATTCAATACCAATGATTATTCTCAATTGATTCTTCATCAAGGTCATAGCCATCATCATTGATTCAAATAAATCAAAATCTATCAAGAATACAAATAACTCACGTCCATAAAATCTAAACATCCAAGTATTAAAAGACAATGAGAATGAGAACTCAATCCCTTGATTGTACTTGTCTAAGCCTCCTATCCCATCCGTAGATTGAGAAAATAAAATAATAAAACTGGCAATATGTATCACCAGTTAGTGACAATTTCTATGGAGTGAGTGACCCGCAGGACCTCATGCAAATTAAAACGAATCGAGATGAATTAACCAGTTGGTGGTGTCATACTACTGACTGACTCACTTCTCTACATTTACTCATGTCTTTCATCTGGCTTGATTGCGATTGCAATGCACCAGACGCATATCCATCCACTTGTACATCAAAGATACATTTCCACCGAAATAATTCATTATTTAACCGAATAAGGCCGATTTAATAAATAAATAAAGAGATGTAAAAATTCGCTGAATCATCTTATCTTTTTTTTTTTTTTGTTCATTAATAAAATCCATTTTAGATAATTATAATCGAATGATAAATTACGTTTAAAGTCATGAAAAAACCAATAACAATTATAAAAATGACGTAATGCCTAATTTATCGTTTAGGATGACATAAGCCAGATAATCTAGCCCCTCAGATCATCAAAAAGACTCTATTGCATCATTATTCCACACTCTTAGTTTTAATAACCCCTTTCATTGACAACAAAGTTCAATAGTTCATCATAACAAGATAGATGGAGTAAATTTACTTTAACGTTTTTTTTTTTTAATATCTCGAGAACCGATAGAACTATGAAAATTTTGGAAAAAACTTTTTTTGTAGAGGAAAATAGGAGCTACAAAAAAGGTCTCTTCAAAAATTTCGATATCTCTATTAAATTCGAAGATGCCGACCATAGACACATGAATTAGGAAGATAATTTGATGATTCAATAAAATATAAATTTTGATTTTTCCCGCTAATTAATTCGGACCTGTTTTACCATCAGCGATAACCTTTTGCGACGCTTTCGCGTAAACTTGTTGTCGCGCTTCCCCCCCCCCCACCCTTTATTAGACTCAGTGACAGGAGAGAAAAAACTGAACAGACGTGAATTTATTTTCTGGAATTTCTTTTGATATCAAAACTCAAAAGACTAATAAAAGCCTCGAGAAGAGGTTCTATAATTCTTTCAAAAATCGATAAGAACATAAATCATTCAAACAATCAGTTTTTTCTGGTCTCAATAAGTGAGTTCAAGTCGTCGTCTAGACGATTGAACTATTTTCTTCTTGTGAAATTAGTGCGGACATTGAAAATTTATTTTTAAAGAGAGATTTTGGAAGTTTTTGATAATTAACAAATCACTTACCACAGCTGGAACATTTCTTCAGATGATCTGAAGCTCCAGAAGGTGGAGAGGCGATTTTTTTTTTTTTGAGGACTTGGATTATTAACGGGTCGAGCTGTCTCGCACGTAAGCATTTGTTGTTCTAGAAACCAGAAAAGAAAGAGTTCTATAATTAGAAATGTAATTTTCCTATTGCAAATTAATTTTTTTTTTTGGAAATTCACTGACTTTAAAAATATATTTCGATCGATTTATTCAATTTTTTCTCCATTTTTAGGTTTTTTTTTTTTTTTGTAATTTTTGGAGTAAATTCCTGAAATTTTCAATTTTTCAATTAATTAAGAGAATTATTAATGAAATTAAAGGTCCTGGACTTTTTCAGTCTTTGCTATGTGAATTTATCACATTTTTAGACTTTTGAAAATTTATTGCAGTATTTTTGGGATTCTAACCTCGCAAATTGTTTCATCAGCCTTTACAACCCCAAAATTTATGAAATTGATTGAATTTTTATTAAATTCTTAATTAATTTAATAAAGAGAGTTGTCCAGGAATTATTCATTGATGTAAAAGTCAGATTTTAATGTTTGGCATTGTTGTTTGTTGCGCGGTCTAAAGGGTTATGAGCTTTATGGAGAAACAGGAGGGCGGCTCGAAGGACGAGTGGATGGCTGAGGTGGGCTCTCACATTCAGAGAGTCTCGATGAATAATTTGATAATGAATTACTTAGTCACAGGTATTTGAAACATGACTCGACTAGTTTGAGTAATTAATTAATGAATTAATCAATTATTCATCAGAGGGCTTCAAAGAAGCAGCAGAAAAATTTCAACAAGAATCCGGTGTTGGTCCAACAGTTGAGTTAAACTCAATGGACGATAGAATTCGCATAAGAGATGCAGTGCAAAATGGTAGAATCCAAGAGGCAACAGACCTCGTCAATCAACTACACCCAGAATTACTCGACAATGACAGATATCTGTACTTTCATTTGCAACAGCTGCATCTCATTGAGCTCATTCGAACTGGTCGAATAGAAGAGGCATTGCAATTTGCCCAGGACCAGCTCAGTGAGGCTGGTGAGTCTGACGACAATATTCTGAGTGAATTGGAAAGAACTCTGGCATTATTGGCATTTGAGGAGCCCATGAAAAGCCCCTTCAGTGATTTGCTTCATCCATCACACAGACAAAAGGTAAAAAAAAAAATTGAACAATCGATTGAAGATATCCCGAGTACTTTTACAATATTCTTTCGTTAAATTCATCTCCAACATCAGAACAATTCAATTTAAACGAATACTTGACTATTGGAAATTTGTATTGTTTTCTGTTTAGATTGCAAGTGAATTAAATACAGCAATATTAAAAATGGAGCACAGAGAATCAACGAGCCCACGACTAAACAATCTCCTTAAAATGATACTCTGGGCACAAGACGAGTTGGATAAGAAAAAAGTTAAATATCCAAAAATGACAGATTTGGGAAGTGCAACAATTGAAACTCCCAAGTAGTCAAATTGAGATTCATAACATTAATTCAGAGTTATTATTTATTCATATTGGTCCCAGAAGACTGTAACGATTGTCTAAGCATAAGTAGAACAATTAGAAAAACTAATAAAATTAATAATTATTAATAATTAGAGATAATTTCCTTTTTCACGTACAAAATTTATTATACCATTATACTATTATACAGAACTGTAAAATTCTATTAAAATTATAAGCTCCAATGAAAATTAAATAATCATCATAATAATTACAATTTTTATGATTCTCAATATTTTTTTTGAAACAAAAAAAATGACTCTAATGATCATAAATTCACCATAATAACATATTTTCTACCTCATTCTAATTTTGACTGAGGAAATCGATTTAGAGAATTGAAATAAATAAACAAGATTAAATCCCCTCAATTATCATTAAAGAAATGCCCGAAGTCGTAGTAATTGTTGTTTAAAACACTTCTAAAAATTACAAAAACCCACGAAATTCAGGTAATTCAGTCAAAAAAAAAAAAAAAGACTACAAATTAAAAAAAAAAACCTCTTAAATAATGAATCAATTTTCAATCTTAATAAAATCCTTTTCCTCACCAATTACCACCCAAAAACATATTCCATAGCCTTAGAGACAAGCCCAGTGGACCTCTGAGGTACATTATCATTTTGTCTAACATTCGAAGGGTTAAATTGAGAATTAAACATGACTCTTTTACTAATAGGACTCTTAGGACTATGAATAACACTCCCAGAGTCATTGATGCTCTTATTGGGTGAAGAAAAGATCCTCATGCTCCCATTAGCCTTTCTATTCTCCTTTTCAAAGCCCATAACAACTCCTTCATCAGTGCAAGGAGTGACTCCAATCATAATAGCCCCTGAAACAATATTTCCATTGCAGGCAAGTGCCCTCTGTGCTTCTTGCTCAGTTGCACATTTGAGATGAATCCAATTGCTCTGAGGCTGAGGTGGAGGATGTTTATCAACTATTCTCACTCTATTTGATATGTGTGAGAGAACAATATTGACAGCATTAGAAGGAAATCCAAAGACTGTTATCCATCTGAGCAATCCTTGAGTCTCTCCAGTTCCAATGTTGGGGCTGTCCAGGAAGAAAGGGTCATTTGTAGTCATCAGAGTCCGCGGGAGACTTCTTGACAGACTTTTGTTCCTTTCTGGGAAGGATTCTATCGGTGGAGATGTCTCGAATGTGTCGAAGAGACCTCTTGTTGGGGGTCCTCCTGTCTGGTTCTCTCCAGTGATTCTTGGAGATGTTGGGGATGTTGGATTTGCGAACATTGCTTTTTGCCGATTGTGACGATAGTCTGGAGTACCGTAGCTCGATATTGGTGAGGGGAGACTTGAGGGGCTGTTGATGGTGGAGAAACGAGATGATTCGGGGATGTTGGACATTCCCATCCTTCCAGGCTGGTGAATAAAATCGTTTTTTTTTTTCTTTTAGTTAGATTGCTGAGTTTTCTTGGATTTTCTTCGTTTGTGAGAGAGTTCTTTGCGGTTTTGGCTTCGGGAAGAGGTAGGTTTTCGATCGTGGTAATTGGATGTTGGTGGTGATGGTGGAAGTGGTGGAGAACTGATTGGTTCATCACTGATGAATTGTGTAGGGAATTTTCAAAGTTGCGGAGCAGTTTAGGTTCAAGGTTCTTGTTAATTGACACGATATTTAGGTAATGAGAAACTTGAAGAGAAAATGTCTAGAGGCTTTTTTTGTTGAGAATTTAATGCTCTACAAAAAAATGTCTCTTGGCATTTTGCTCTAAAATTGCTGGTTCTCGTGACAGATAAATAATTAAGAAAAGTGTCAATTTTGAGTTATTACGATTCATGACTTTGTTAGTGAATTTCCATCATCGAATTGTAATTTGTGTCATGTTGTTCATGAAAAATGTTGATAAATCATCAAAAACATTATGAATGAATCAAGGGGTTAGTAAACTTACAGTATGAGCAGTCTCCCCCAACAAAAAGTTCGGCAAATACGCTGAATTGCTGCCAGGACTTCCTGGAGACTGTCCTGGACTGCCAACCGGTGATCCCAAGGTCATTGGCTCCATCTGAATCCCAAATAAATTTTTTTATTATCAATCATCCCCCAGAAATTGGATTTTTCACGATTAATTATTGAGGTTATGTTTTTGTAATTCGTCAGAAATCTCACAAATTCATGAATTTTATCCATAAAAATATGTCAATTATATTTCATTCTTACCCTAATTAATTTTTCGAGGTCTTATCTGGAGTAATTAACGATAATAAACGTTAATGAGGGAGTTTGGGTGGAGGGAAATGGATTTTTAAATCTTTCCGAACCGTTTTTCTAACCGACTAATATGAGGAGTTTCTACTGCGCAAGCGCTCAATTACCGGTCGATATATGTAATTTTCTACTGTATCAACAATTGCAGTTGTTGTGACAGCGTTTGACTTTATAAAAGTTGTTTTTGTTGTTTTGTGATATAAAAAGGTGGAAAAAATGTCTTCCCACGAGGATGATCCTTATGCACAAGTTGCTAAAGGTGCTTTGAAGCTTAAGAATGATGAAACTGTCAGTAAAAAGTGAGTAAACCCTCACACTCCGAAGTAATTACTAGTCTAAAGATTTTTCGAGGTTAAGAGAATACAAATATTCCATTTATTTCGACAGTTATTGAATCAAAAAAGGTCTCTCTGTCATTTTTCCCTAAAAAACCACTCATTCTCGTTTTTTTTTTGTTATCTACAGAAAGAAACGAAAACATGAGAAGAAGAAAAAACTTGTTGAAGTGTCTAAAATTGTCGAAGAAGAAGAGCAGACTACACGTACTGTACAGAGGACAAAAGCTGAAATGGCTTTCTTAAAAATGCAGGAGAAAATGGTAAAATTATCACTCATTCCACCCCATAAAATAATTATGATCAAAATTAGTATAAAAATCAATTATTTGTTAATAGCAAACTGAAAGAATCAAGCAAAAGGCATCAAAAACTCATAAACAGAGAGTAGAAGAATTCAATCGACATCTGGACAGTCTCACTGAACACTTCGACATCCCCAAGGTTTCCTGGACAAAATAAACACCTCAATGCATCAATTTATTACGCAAATTTTATTATAATCACTTTATTACATTAATCTCGACGTTTAAAAAACAATAGAAATCAATGTTAATCAATTTAACCACTTCTACATCTCTTACAATGAAAATAATTGTATATATTTAACAAATAAAGTACAAAATAGTTTGTTGTTATATCTGTCATTCGTTTCTCATGAAACTCAATTGAGAAGATGAAAATATAAAATTACATAGATTTAAGGCACGAATATATATATATATATATATATTTGAACATTAATATAACATTTCCCATAGAAAAATGATTCATCATTGATAATTACTAAAAATGGACGGAATAATTCCCAGATCAAGTGGTAAAATCACTCATTTTTTCTTAAACCTGAAGCTCTCAACTAAATTGTAAATATCGAATGAACACTTCGATTGCTAGAAGCACAAATATTCTTCAATTAACGTAGAAAATTGTCATGAAAGCCATAAACATTGTTAATAAAGAGATAATAGGTAATTGAGGACTCGAACTAACTCCAAACCTAAAGACCTTAATTCGACTTTCACTCTTTTTCCAAGGATCAGAACCATCATCAAAATACATAGGACACTGATCTCGCTCTCTCTCATACTCCATCATATCAAGAGCAACAGCAGCCCCCTCGTTCCAACTATTACTAGTAACATCCTGATTGATAGAACAAAAAGGCCCGACAGCCTGAGACATAAGTACCCTATTCAAATCAGCCCTCTGATAAACCCAACAATGATACTTGCTGTAGGGATCCAACTCATCATAAGTAATTAAATAACTCTTTAAATTCTCTTTCCAAAAACCAATGCACTTCATTTTGTAATCAGGCTCACTATAAATATCCACTGGTCTTCCCAGATGATCCACAGTTAAACAGTAATTCTCATCAATAGCAATTTCCTTCTGATCGCCTCCGCAAACCGAAAAATCAGAAATATTCTTCAGACAAGTTAGCGTAGGTCTAGGACTCTTTGTAATGCCTCCTAAAATTCTAGTTTCAAATGGAATTTGTCCAGTCTGAGTGAACATGAATTTTCCTGCCACTGGACAACGTATAGGCACTGGTCTTTTAGCCAAAAGAAGATCATATTTCCATTTGGGCTTGTTCTGAAATTGTACCCATGAGCAAACGGTATAAAAATCATCTTTAATCACTGCAATTCCACGTCTGAATCTTATAACATTATGATGCTGAGGTACAAAATCAAAGCAGACGAAATCTTTCTGACAACCATCAACAGTCAATCTGGCCATCATTATTCTAGAATCTCTCTGCTCTTTGCAAACGTAAATTGTTCTTCTGTATCTTCCTTCATCTGGATGCCATGTTTCTACTATATGAGTCTCATTTATAAATACTTCAGCTTCATTATTAGCTGTATTAATCCACTCTCCAGACATGTTCTGGGGTAGTCTACACCCTGAAACAACGACTTCAGTCTTGACTGGAGTTATTCTAAGTCTCTCAGGACTCTTTTCAACCGTTTTTAATGTGTTACATTCAGGTGTTATAGAGACACCAATGTAGAGATCATCGTCACGATTTTTTAAGAAACACCTGTATTTTTCATCCTTTCTGGATTCTTTCGTGTTAGCAACAGCAAAAAAATGATTTTTACCGACAAACCAATCACCAAGGCAATTGTATTCTACAACTCCATCAAATGTACCCTTCATGTTGGGACAGGCTTTGTAAGTTATATTGAATTTTTGATTTGTTATTAAAAATTGAGTACCAGCCGTTTGACAGGAGCGTATTTGGGCATCTGGATTGTCACATTCTCCAGTGAATCTGAAGCGATTTTGATAAGCAAATTTCCATACTCCTTCTAAGGAGGATCGACAGTTTACGGGTTTGTAGTTCTCAGAGAAGAGGGTTATCAGTTGTTGGTCTGGATGGAGTTGACGACAGACTTCGTCGATTGTTGGCTCAACTCCAGGGGCTAGATTTACGCAGTAAAGCTCTTTCTTCTCGAGGACGTTTATCGTACGGACTATGAGTTTTACGCAGTGGTAGCAATCGGATTTTTTGAAGATAAAGGTGTAGTGTAGACGTTGTTCTTCTCTCATGGCAATACAATTACCTCGGTTTGTCATAGTCTCTGCGTCTAGTACAGTTACGGTCTTCTCACCATTCTCGAAGGAGAACCAAGCATCTCGGATGACTTCTGGGATATGACAGGAGGTGTTATTTTGGTGGGAGGGGGATACTGAAAGATGAAGATATTAGTCAAAAATGTCATATTTTGGAGTAAAAGAGGTTAATAACTCAATAATACTTACCACTAATTAATAAAAAACTGAGACACAAAACCAATATCTTCATCGCTTGTATCATTTTTATCACTAATTATTAATACATTTAATGAATTAATTTACTCTCCCATTAACGGAAAATCACTCCAAAACCCAGTGAATTCTAAAACTTACTCACTGTGACTCAAACATAACACGCAACGCCCTAACCCAACCCACTTTTGGGCTCCTCTCACCGTAAAAAATCGCTCAATGAGAATGAAAAAAAAAAAAATCTGAGACTGATGTCATCACATCGAGTCGAGTAAATTCAAAATATTGGATAAATTAATTATTTTCAACTCTTTAATTTAATTTTGTAACAATGAATGATCATTTGAGAGATCCAGTGCTATTTGTTGGGAATATTGATGATAATATTGACCTCTCACAACCTCCAATGTCCGGTGAAGACTACATAAAACGTGTTGTGTAAATATACAAGAAACTTTTTTTTTTTTTTTTTTTTTGTAAAAAATTGAATTTTCACCATTTATCAGTTTGTTATTGAATTGAATGTTCAATCTAAATTATGTATTATGATTTGAATTATTCTAGAATTGAAGCACAACAATGTGAAGATGTAGTAGTGGCAAAAATCGACGAGGCGAGACTAAAAAGGCCCACCGTCAATGTAAAAACTGTAATTACATTTGAACATCTTTTCAAAAATTCTATTCTCTCAATTGGATTCAAAGATATTCATAAAAAATTTAATTTGTGCCATTCTGTAAATAGTTGGGAGGATGTCTGGAGGCTCCAGCCACACTCAGTCCCACTTGCGAGTGGCAGAAATGTCAAGTAGATGATTTTTCAACTGTCAGACTAAAAATCGCAAGGATCAAAGCAGAGAGAGAAAATCATCGACAGCACAGGACGAAAAAAGTTGAATTCGTATGTTAATTCCCTTTTACATATCTAATTATTATGAGAACGAGTGAATGTGCAGAAAAATGTTCCGATTGTTGAATTTTCAGCCTGATATTGATGACAAAAATGCTTGGATAAACTTCTGTCTGGGTACATCAGATGACCAATCAACCCCTCACTTACCCACATTAGACATTATTTTTTGTTTCTGTCAATCTCAAGTCGAGCAACTCTTGGAGTACCTAATCGAGGAAATAGAGTCTAAAGGATCATTGGATTCTAATTTAGGACAATGGATTTATAGTCTTCTAGCGATTTTGGAACTTCCATTGAACCCTGACATGTGCTCCTGTCTGAGGACATTAGCAAGATTGTGCTCGATATCGAGAGCAAATTTGGTGATTATAAAATCTCCTTAAACCCCCAAAATAATAAACATAATTCAACTAATTATATTATTGATTTCAGAATCCAGAAGAATCGGAAAGAGTTAAGATCTTAAATTTATTCATTTGCCTGGTCGCCAGATACTTCAGACAACTCGACTTGGCAGATCCTTAAATTAAATATAAATAAACAATTTTTATAATCTAAAAAAAGTATTTATTATTGATTGATTTATTTAATTACAAGAAGAACCGCAGAATGATACGAAAAATTAATTAAATTCTTTCGAATAAGGTAAACAAGATTAGTTAATTAATTAGAGTTAGGGGAGAAAAATCATACATCATATATTAGTTAAATAATTCAGGATTGATCTATCAGCCAATTGACTCCTGATCCTGAATTAATGCTGTCGCTAATCTCTCAAGATCATCAAAACTCAGATTATTAACTTTATTCCTTAAATCTTTAATCATCTCATTGACTATCGACTCAGTCTCTGATTCACTGTAATAGTGTTTAAGAATCTTCGTCACTGATTCACGTAGAAGAACAGTACCACACTTTGTGGGCACTTGTTTATCATCACTTGGTCCCTGTGGGAATTTTTTAACTACCAAATTCAATTTACTCCCGTCCTTAATTCCTGGGTAGAAGCTCAATGGATTTTCATCTAGAAAATTTCAAAGTTACGTATTATGGTTTGAATATCTTGAGAATAAATACGTTTATCAGAAAAGGTCTAGAAAAAGGTCAATTCCATGTTTTGACCACTGAATTTAATTTATATCCATAATAATTATTTTGTAAATCACCTGCAAGTGCTTTTCCAGTCAACAAAAGCTTCTGCTGAGGTACATCAACACCCAGTAGCTCACTGACCTTATTCTTCAGTTCTAAAACAGTCTCAGTGGGTGATGTCTATCCCCAAAAAATCATAAATCAACAAAAATCCATCAAATTTGACTGAAACAAAAGTTTATCTCTCTCACCAAAATAAAAATCCACTTACCTCGACTACACACTCTCTTCCCTGCAATATTTTCACCAAAACCTTCATTGTCACTATTATCACGTATTTAATCCTCTCGATAGAATGAAAACAACAGATTTTTAATCCTCAATGTCAAATTTATAATGATAAACAACGGTACGTGGACAACACTGATGTCTTCTCATACATTTTCACTTTGAGGTTAACTTCCTCGAGAACTCACGTATTTATTCAGGGCAGGGGATATCGTAAAGTTAGTTACCGGTTATTCAACGCGTGTCACCTCGAGCGGTGTGCGCATGTGCAGATTAAAATTACAGAGGAAGAAAATATTCAACTATTTCTGTATCATTTGTATACGCGATATTTTGGACAGATATTCATTTCTCACGCGCTTTGTTCAATAAAAAATTACAAAATGTAAAAAACTCACCGATGGATCCATTGTTGAAACCCTCACATCACTTTCTGCATGTTTTACCATCGGTACAGAAGATATTCCGTTACATACAATACCTCCAGTCGATAATTCAGCGACAACCCCGAAATTAAGATGGCGTCAGGGGGAATGCGCGAGACAGCTGTTCAGTGGATCGCCATTGTCAGAGCTTTGGAATGATAAAAATACTGATAATTGCATGTATAATTGATGAAATGGATAAAATAAATATGTAATAGGATGGAGAGTCACTTCCTGGACATCAGGTCGACGACTTTGATTCATTTTTCAGTGAAATTTACGCCTGTGACAGTGAAAAATGTCCAGTCGATGCACTTGAGCTGAGAGTCAACAGACTAATGGCGTCAGGCCAAGATGGCGTCTGAGGCCGGGTGGGGGGGGGGACTTTGTCAGAGCCTTGGGAATGATAAAAATTCTTGTAGTTGCACAAATAATTGATAGAATGAATAAAATAAATGTCTGAAAAGATGGGGAGTCACCTTCTGGAGGCCAGGCTGACGATTTTGCGTAATAACTCACGTAAATTCACGGTTGTGGTAGGAGAAAACTTCCGGTCAAGCCGACAGTGAGCAAGGTGCAAAGGCCGACAGGTTATTTACGCGCCAAAATGCTTTCCTCTGAGGGGAGTGGGGAGAAAAGCGGTGATTGGAGGATTTCTGTCATTCGCGATAGTGAACGTAACCGTTAACAGTTCGAACAGAATAATAGAAAAGACTCTTCTGAATAATTAAGTAATAAATAACCTAGTGACTGAATTTTTGCTTTTTGAAAATAGAAAGAAACATGTGTGTATGTGTGTATAACGCGAGTGCCAACAAGACGATCTTAACCCCAATTTTTCAAACAAAAAGGACATTTTTTTCAAGGTAAATGATAGAAGGTTGTCGCGCGCGACAGCGCACATGATGTCCTAGTATTCAATAAACTAAAACAATTAATTGGCGATATTCAATAATATGTAATTCTACAAATATGTATTTATGTCAGAGATTCTTACAAATAGAACAATTCCTCTTTTATTCTCTCGAAATTGCTTCTGTTACTGGAAGGGGAAAAACTTTTTCTTTCATTAATTACCATAAGAATTATCTTAATTAAGATAAAGTAAGGATTATAAACGATTAATCTCCATTCACCTTTCTCTTTTGTCATGTTATTCCTGTCATCACGTTCACGTTCCATCTTTTTCATTCAATTGTCCATGTTCATGATCGTCTTTATCATCATCAGGTGGTACAATCTCTGAATTTCCACTGTTAATTCCCAAAAATTGACTTTCTTGTTGTAAAAAATCAGTTAATACCAATTCCATTTGCTCCTGAACATCATTCATGTCTTGTGCTTGATGCTGAATATCATCGCCACCACCAGGATCACTATCTAAACTCTCATTTAATGTCACAAAATTCTCGAATTCTGGAGTTGATAAATTGACATTTGTCATTGGAAAAATGTCTGTGTTGATGTCCACAGACTCAACTTTTATCTCTGGGGATAGGGTACGAAGTGGGGGAGGGGTATGAGCATGTTCTTTACGACATTTTGTGACAATGGGTGGATTATTTGATTTTTTTGGTTCGATTGGACGTTTCACGGCACGTTTTGCAGGTGATTGAGGTAGTGGTGATGCTTTTGTTGGTTGTTTTGGTGTTTTCGTCTCTGGAGGCTTTGGAGGAGCTGCTGCTGATGTCGGTTTTGGTGTCTGGGGGGTCAATGTTGGGAAGATTGGTGGTGGTGGAGTCTGAATCAGAAATGAAATTATCAATTAATTAATCAATTGAATTATTTCGTGTTGACATTTTGGGAAATGTTTTTTTTTTTGTCTACTGACCTCTCCAAGAGAAAAATTAGCCAATCCCTTGACCTGAAGGGCTTTAGCTGCTTTCAGAAGTCGTTGTAATTTAGCATGAGGAATGTTGATTTCCCCTTTATACATGAATTTAACGAGTGCCTCAACTTCCCAGAATTTCAAATCTTTCATTAGAATTATTGGATGCTGACATGGATTTTCACGTAGTAATTGGGCTAGGTATTCACTGCAGGAAGAAAGAATGACTTTGTGGCACTTGAGAGATTTTCCCTCACATGCCAGAGTCACGTCTACGAAATCCTCAGAGTTGAGGAACGATGGGAAGCTTGTTTGAATGTTGGAGTGATAATAGCCCCATTTGAGACATACCTAGGGTTATAAAAAATTTTTATTAACAATTTCTTCTAAAATCATTCGTTACTGAGATAAATTGCCAATTAACAAAAATAATTTAACCATCTTCTCTCTATCTCACCTCTGGAGAACGTTGGGGAACACTCTGAGGAACACTCTGAGTACTTGATCCTTTAGTTTCCGAAATTTTTTTCTGAACAACAGGCGATGGAGCTTGGGCCCTCGCAGAGGTCTTCAAAATGACTCGTTTAGGTTCAACTTTTCTCAAATTATCTCCCCCAAGGTTTTGTTTGGGCTGCAGACGAATGACAGGTCTTGGTACCAATTGGATGACTGGCTGTCCAACACTCGGTTTCCCTGACGCTTGAGTTTGAACATTACTCTGCTCAGCAGTAGCAATGGCTATTTGTTCAACAAATAAATCCCCTGAATTATTTTTGTTTTGATCATCAGTAGAAATCTCTTCCAGTTCAACAATTTCTTCGACATGTTCTTCCTTGATTGAAGTATTATCATTACAATTATTACAATCAATAAACAATGGATCAACACCTTGAGCCTGTCTAGAAGGTACACGAACATCTTCAATGGGCACTCGAAGTTGAGAATTATCATTGGAAGAAGTTGAAGTTGATGGTTTCAAAAAAACACACTCAGTTATCTGTTTAGATATCTTAATCTTATTTCTCCTTTTCTCTTCAATAAGATCCTTAGCAATCTTTGAATTTCCACCAACATGACGTTGAAGTGTCCTCCAATCAGCACCAGATTCAGCAAGCAATGATGCTGATGTTCTTCTGAATGTGTGACCAGTGTAACCGTCAGGATCCGGTAGATTTAAAAATGTAGCAATTTGCTTTGGCATACCCCCAAATTTATGAAGACCAATAACTTGATTAACACATCTTCCATTTCGATAACTCAAGAAAAATCTTCTGCAATCTGTTTTTTTTGGTCTTAATACTGCATATCTCTTGTAAATTTTGTAAAATTCACCACAAATTGTAAATGTACGTTCTGGGTCACTTTCTGTCTTTGGAATTGTTACTTGGGCCATTGTTCCATCATCCTCGATATTGTCTACGGATATGTGAACTAGTTCGTGACTTCTGCATGCTCCAATTATACCAAAAATTAGGGCAACCTTTTCAGCTAAAAATTGTGCATCAGTTGCATCAGTCAAAAACATTTCAATCTGTCTCGATGTAAAAACATTACTCGACTTGCTCTTATATCCAACTGATTTTGTCCTCAAGAAGCTCCTCAATTGGTCAAAAGTATTCATATCAACATTTTCATTGAGCCCCATTGTGTATTTAAGCATTGAAAATTGTGACCAGAGTGTCGAAGGTTTCATTTTTTCAGCCAATTCTTTGAAATAATCCATGAAAACTGCCTCTGTCAGTGATTCCTTGTTGTTTGCTTCTTTCCATTCCATAAATTTTCTATAAAGTGTTTGATATTGCTCCCTCGATTTCAGGAGCAAAGAATTCTCTTGGGGAGTTTCAATTGTTTCAGAATTGGACAATTCAGTTGGAGGCTCGAGATCACTTGTGTCAGATCCTTCGTTGGACATCATTTTGGTATTTTTAAGAACCTTCTTCGGTGGAGTTGTAAAATGAGATATTTCTCAGGGATAATAACTGATTTTTTAGCACTTGAAACGATTTTTTTGTACGAGAAAACGTTTTTTTTTAGAGACTTAGAGAGAGATTTTCATCGAATAAATTTCAAAATAATTACTTTAAAGGGTGTTTTCTTACTTTTTAGATAAGGGAGTTGCACTTGCTCTAGGGTAATAAAAAGGTACATAAACTACACACTTTATTGGATTGTAATAAAAACAGAAAATGGCGTCAGGGCAGGCAGAATTTTTTTGGAACTACAAACAGCCAACTTCAGATTGCATTCTGCAGTTAACTTCGTATCAAAACAAAATTAGTTGACAGTTTATTGATGATTACGTGTTAATTGAGTGAATTTGTGTCAGCGAGCATTTGTGATAATGGAAATCCGAGAATTGAGGTGATTAAGGTAAGAAAGTTGAGTTAATTTCATTGATAAATTAATTACTAAAGTTGTTGAATGGAGAATTATCTATAGGGGAATTTAAATAAGGAACGATCAATTTTCATTCGAAGCTTCATATATCCATTTATTTCATAATAAGATAAATTCAATAATTCACATTTTTCAATTTACTTTCTTTATCAATATCTCTTAAGCATACTCTCAATGCGATCAAACCCGAGTCACACAGATTCCTCATAAATGACTCAATCCTGTAAATGCAATGGCTCTTCAATTTCAATCAACAATCTACTCAAATAGTCTCATTAATCATATGAATAATGCACTTTTCAGTCCATTTTATAAAAAAAAAAAAATCAAATGATCCTCTTTTTTAACTTGAAAAAACTGATTATAACTGACAAACAAACAAGATAAATTCAAGGATTTAATTCGTCATCTTCCTCAGAATTTTTTCTCCTCAAAAATTAATTTCTTTTACGTTTCATCTTTTTTACTCTCATTCCCACCCCCATCCCCATCATCATCATCGTCATCATCATCATCATCATCATCATCATCATCGTGTATTTCCTCATGATCATGTCCATTGTCAATTTCCACAACACTATTTTTACTGTCTCCATCAGCATCTTCAAGAACATCATGTTCCTGTTCTAAAAAATCAGTTGGTACAAATTCCATTTGTTCCTCAGCATCAGTTATGTCCTCAGAGCCATGATATTCAAATTGTATATCACCATCAACATCATCATGATTTTCATCCCCACCAGGATCATCAGCCTCGTGCATTGTCATGAGATTCTCGTAATTTAACGTTGAATTGTCGTAATTTGCCTCCGGGAATATGTCTGTGTCACTTAGAGGGATGTCCAGGGGTTCTAGTTTGATTGCTGGTGATTGGGTACGTGGGGGAGGAGGTTTTGGATCATGTAGACGGATTTTTGTAAAGGTTGGAGACTCTTTCGGTTCCATCGAACGTTTTATTCCTCTTTTTGGATGAAATTGAGGTTTTGATGATGTATTGAAAGTTTTTTCTCTTTGAGAAGGCTGTGGAGGGGATGGTGAGGGCGTAGTCTGGAGTCTCGATTGGGGGATCAACATTGGAGGCTTTTGACCCTGGAAAATAATTTTTTTAACATTTTATTTCATTGTATAGAAATACATCCCTAGGTTTGTCACTTCACAGATACTATCAGTACCCTCCCCACAAACTAATGAGGGGATTTAGAGAGAAATATCAAGGGACATTTTCGTTTTTGAGATAATTGAAAGATAAAAATAAAAAAACTAACCTGTGGAGGAGTGGGACCAGCCAATCCTTTGACTTGTAGTGCCTCAGCTGCATTCAAAAGCTGTGGCAATTTGTCATGAGCCACATTGACTTCCCCTTTGTACATGAATTTAACAAGCGCCTCAACCTCCCAAAATTTCAGATCCTTCATTAGAATTATTGGATGTTGACATGGATTTTCACGTAGTAATTGTGCTAGGTAATCACTACAAGATGAGAGAATTATTTTGTGACACTTGACAGACTTTCCCTCGCATGCCAGAGTCACATCGACAAATTCCTCAGAGTCTAGGAGGGTGGGAAAGCTCATTTGCATGTTGCTGTGATAACTGTTCCACCTCAGGCAAACCTCAGCGGGTTGTTGGGGCACGATATTCTGGGGTAACCTCACACTCTGCTGCCTCGGTAGCATTTTAATAGTCGTCGGTGCAACCTGTTTAACTTTGAGTGGAATAGTCTTCAAAACTAGAGTCTTAGCTGGTCCTTTTTGTTGAGAGGGTGCAGGAGGAATATTTCTCAACTGCGGCCGAACAACAGGCTGACTAGTCATCTTCACGTTCTTGGTTGATGGATTGATTGGTGCATCCGACTGCATAACTGCAATTAAAAAAAATTTTTTTTAAATCAATTAAATACCAAAAGTCTGAAAAATCTCTGAAAAAGGTTCAAAATGATTAAGAGAGAAATCAACATATTCATTGATTTGCATTTATCAATTTCATTTTTTTTTTTTTTTTTCTTTACATCAACAATTTTATATAATCATACCAATAGGAATATTTTCACTCAAAGTTGTTAATTCTCCTGATTCCACTTGATTGTTTTCTTCTTTTATATCATAACTGCAATCAACAAATAATGGATCATCAACATCTCCAATTTCCTTTGATTCTGGTGCTTGAATTTCCTCTGAATGTTCTTTAGAAGTTGAAGCAGAAGTTGATGGTTTTAAACAAACAGATTCTGTTATTTGTTGACATAATTTTCTTTTCTTCTCTTTGGAATATTCGATAAAGTGTCTCGCAACTTTTGATTTCCATCCTCCATGGCGTCTTAGTGTTGCAAGATCAGCTCCAGAATCAGCTAGTAATGTAGCTGATGTACGACGAAAACTGTGACCTGTATAACTCTCTGGGTCTGGTAATTTTAAATAAGAAGCGATTGTTCTGGGCATGCTACCGAATTTATTGATCCCAATTACTTGATGAGTGCACTTTCCATTTTGATAGTTCAAAAAAAATCTTTTAGTTTCTACATTTTTTGGTCTAAGGGCCAAGTATCTCTTGAAGACGTTGTAAAATTCACCGCAGATTGTGAATGAACGTTCTGGGTCACTTTCGGTTTTTGGAATTGTTACTAAGGCCATTATATCATCGTCGTCGATGTCATTCAGGGTGATGTTACAGAGCTCTTGACGTCTGCATGCTCCAATTATACCAAAAATCAGAGCAACCTTTGTCGCTAAAAACTGATTATCCGGAGCTTCATTTAAAAACCTCTCAATGTCATTAGGCGTCAAGACTTTAGTTTGTTTACTTTTGTAACCAGTCGATTGTAGTTTCAAAAAAATATTCAATTTTTTATAAGTGCTGATGTCAACTTTATCATTGCTATTAATAGTATGTTTCAACATTGAATAATGTGACCATAAAGACGAAGGTTTCATTTTCTCTGATAATTCCATAAAAAATTCCAACAAAACATCCTGTGACAGTGAATCCTTATTATTAGCCTCTCTCCAGCTCGTAAATTTCTTGTAAATCGCTTGATATTTTTCCCTCGATTTCATGAGCAATGTATTCTCCGTTATAATCTCTGCTGGTTCACCACCATCCGTAGACATTGTATGATCACTCACTTCAGCACTTTCTGACTCTTTATTCGACATTTTCACAAATTTTAATTACGACGAATAGAAAATTGACCCAACACTCGGAAAATGGCGGAGTAAAGACGCTTTCGTGCCCGTCGATTCAGTATTATCCAACTGCGCATGCGCCACAATACAAGTAGTGCGCAAAATGTAGCAATCGCGATATGCGCATCTGCTGTGATTTATTTACGTCATCAGTTGGATAAACGAATCCACTTCCGGTTTTATTTATTTTTTGATTAATCAATTGATCAATAATCGATCAACTACTTAATTATATGATTAATAACTTTTAATGAATATGAAATTGATATCTAGGTGATAATTAAAAAAAAAAATGTTCTAAATGGGGAAAAAAAAACAAAAATTCTTTACATTGTTTACCATGGTATCGCCTTCCAACAAGTCTTCCCCCGTGATGTACCCTCAAATGTCGATGTAGATTAGTAGTTCCACATTGTCTAGGATTAGCACCACCTCTAACAACAACTGATCCACAGAGACGACATTGTGCCCTCAGAGGATCATTAGTGCATAGATCAAAGTATCCCCAGACTGCACTTGGATTAGCCATTGCCCTCAGGCTTTTTGCATGAGATCTACGTCTCGTCCCCTGTCCCTGGGACGATTTACCCTCCTCCAAATAGTAATCATCATCATCATCCGGCTCTTGCTTCATCCTTGAACGTATTTTCTTCAGTTTTGCAAAATGTTATTCCTCTTTTGTCTTTCCCCCTGAGAAATTATCAATTTTATGTATTAAATTTCAATGGAAAATCAAATGATTCAAATTCTCTATAAAATCCCGCGAAAATTCATCGGTAATTCAGTTTCCTGTTATCACTTGAACTGCCTCATGGAAATAATTATGTATCCACGTGCCGAAAGGCATAATAAATTCAGCGATTACTGACAAAACTTGAAAAAAAAAATCACTGAACAATTATTTCAAAATCTTATCACTGTTTTTTTTTTTTTGCAATTCTGAAAAATCAAGGGATTGTTGAGGAAATTGATAATTTCTAATTTCTTAATCAACATCAATTAACGAATATAGTTAAATATTCAGATTCATAATTATGTGCAACAATAGAGCGTAAAGATTGAATAAGGAAAAAAAGTAGTCATTTCCGTTTAGACAAAAAAAAGAAAAGATGATGAAAAAAAAATTGTCATTTTGATAAAACAAACATCTCCGATAGTAATTCTTCCATTGAGAGAATGCTGCGCGTGTACGTGTATATGTATATCGACCGACAAGTCCACTGGACGTCGAAAAAGGGAAAAAAAGAGGGTAAATAAAAATGAGCAAATCGTCAGGTAAAATGTTGAAAATTACCCAAAACTTACGTCTCCGATCGTTTGTGACGGTTGTATCCTCTTCGATATACGATAAATTGTGACAAACAAAGATATTAAAAGCACTGATGAGAAATAGTTTAGAGATTAGTCAGAATGTTATTGGCGTGTATAATATGGAACGATTCTACCTCGCCGAACCTGGGAATGATGACTAAAATCGAAATCGGTCGACCCGACGAGCCTCATCAGACAACGAGTCGCGCATGTGCGATGCCGGTCGTTGCTTGTCGACGCATTATGTATCCCAAAGTCTATCCCGTTGTATGTATTCAAGTTGCCAGCTGTCAGAGGGGAGAGAATTGTTTCGAGCCCGATCACGTTCGGTTGCCAACTATTTTCCCTCTTCAGGGTTTTTTTTTTTCATCATCGACACGGGTTTTTTTGAACATGAAAGGGTCTTTATCGATCGGTTGGATAGCTGAATAGTTTCCATAACTATGAGTCATTTTTGGCTTCCGAATGGAAGCCTTTACAATCGTTCAATTTTCACATTTTCCAATTTTACCTGGAAACGATGTAGAATGGTCTGAAACGTAAAAATACAAAGTTTGGCGAGAATGTCTGTATGTGTACATGCTGATCGGTGCTCACTTTTTCGTAAATTGAACAATTAAACGGGTAAAGGAGTTCCAAAAAATCTGAAATTTTGTGAGATAGTTGGAATTAGATGGGGCTAGTTCTGTGCCAAATTTCAGCTTGATCGATCGATTGCTTCTCGAGATATTGCTATGTATCGAAAATTCGTTTTCCTTCAATATCTCGACAATGACTGTACCGATTCCATTAATTATTTTTTCAAAATCTTCGTCTTGATGCCTTCTATCTGAATCAATTAAAATATGGATACCCGTTCATGCAAAGTTTTTGAGATATGGCCATTTTTGTGTTTTTCACTCTAAATCCTTGTAAACACGCTAACTTTCGAAAAAATCGAGATATTAACTTGAAATTTGGCATGAAGGTGTCTCTTATGATTATAATATTTGGTATTTAAAATCAGCTCAATCGGACGATTAGTTCCGGAGATATTTAACTTTCGAGATATGAAATGCAAAACATTTCCTTTATCATAAAGTTGATTGACAATGAAACATTGTCTTGAAGATATCAAACGAGAAATAATCGAAAAGACAAAATTTTGGGTGGGCCGGTTTCGGGAGTCAGCCATTCTCCAATCAAAATGGCCAATTTTGACATTTTCTCCAATTCAACGATTTGTCAATTTTTCTCGCAAGTTCTGAGTAGCCGGACAGCTATTTTGAAGATATCAAACGAGAAAGAATAGAAAAGAAAAATTTTTTGATGAGTCGAAATTTGAGGTGAACTATTCTTTAATCAAAATGGCCAATTTCGAAAAATTATCTATTTTAACTATTTTGCAGTGTTCCTTGTGAGGTCTGAGTAATCGGGCAGTAAGTACAAAAATATAACAAGCTTTCATATTCGGAATATTTAAGAAATGATAGAAAGTGTATGATTATACAGAAAATGTATAATTGTTGTGCGCTACAGCGCTTACTGGAAGGTCGTCGCGCGCATTAACGCGCATGATGCCCTAGTACTATAATAATACGCGAAAAGGATTGAAAGGATCATTCGGAAGCGCTCCATCAATTGATTGATGGCAAAAAAAAAACGCACACGTAAAATTAACAAACTCCACAACCGCAAATCTGTAGTTACAAATCTATAGCCGTATGTCGCCGCGGCCTACTTGTTTTTTCATTGTTAAAACACTCAAATTTCGTTTTAATTTATGGTAATCTAGACAAATAGGCGCGCTAACGCGCGCTGCTAACTTCTCATGAATAACATCGTTGTAGTCAAGGAAACTATTGATTAGATCCATCGACCAATAGGAAGACGAATAAAAAGTCAACAATCAAGACAATGATTCATTGTCAATCAACTTTATGATAAAGGACTAGGACATCATGTGCGCTGTCGCGCGCGACGACCTTATAGTCAATGCCAGAAATCCGTTTCTGGATGTTTGATCAGCCAAGAAGAGGAGTCACAGTTTGAAAATTTCAAAAAATCGAATTTTCTCGAAAACCAGAGGAGATAGCGACTTCTAGTCTCTTCCAATCGATTTTTGAGACGATTTGAGCTTGGGTAGTGCGGAACCCAGAGTGTGAGAGGCCAAAACCCGCTTATCGATGATAGATAGGCCAAGAAGTGGAGTCAAAGTTTTGAAAATTTCAAAAAATCAAATTTTCTCGAAAACCAGAGGAGATAGCGACTTCTAGCCTCTTCCAATCGATTTTTGAGATGATTTGGGCTTGGGGGGTGCGGAACCCAGAGTGTGAGAGGCCTAAACCCGTTTATCGATGATAGATAGGCCAAGAAGTGGAGTCAAAGTTTTGAAAATTTCAAAAAATCAAATTTTCTCGAAAACCAGAGGAGATAGCGACTTCTATCCTCTTCCAATCGATTTTTGAGATGATTTGAGCTTGGGGGGTGCGGAACCCAGAGTGTGAGAGGCCTAAACCCGTTTATCGATGATAGATAGGCCAAGAAGTGGAGTCAAAGTTTTGAAAATTTCAAAAAATCAAATTTTCTCGAAAACCAGAGGAGATAGCGACTTCTATCCTCTTCCAATCGATTTTTGAGATGATTTGGGCTTGGGGGGTGCGGAACCCAGAGTGTGAGAGGCCAAAACCCGTTTATCGATGATAGATAGGCCAAGAAGTGGAGTCAAAGTTTTGAAAATTTCAAAAAATCAAATTTTCTCAAAAACCAGAGGAGATAGCGACTTCTAGCCTCTTCCAATCGATTTTTGAGATGATTTGGGCTTGGGGGGTGCGGAACCCAGAGTGTGAGAGGCCAAAACCCGTTTATCGATGATAGATAGGCCAAGAAGTGGAGTCAAAGTTTTGAAAATTTCAAAAAATCAAATTTTCTCGAAAAGCAGAGGAGATAGCGACTTCTAGCCTCTTCCAATCGATTTTTGAGATGACTTGGGCTTGGGAGGTGCGGAACCCAGAGTGTGAGAGGCCAAAACCCGTTTATCGATGATAGATAGGCCAAGAAGTGGAGTCAAAGTTTTGAAAATTTCATCAAATTTTCTCGAAAATCAGAGGAGATAGCGACTTCTATCCTCTTCCAATCGATTTTTGAGATGATTTGAGCTTGGGGGGTGCGGAACCCAGAGTGTGAGAGGCCTAAACCCGTTTATCGATGATAGATAGGCCAAGAAGTGGAGTCAAAGTTTTGAAAATTTCAAAAAATCAAATTTTCTCGAAAACCAGAGGAGATAGCGACTTCTATCCTCTTCCAATCGATTTTTGAGATGATTTGGGCTTGGGGGGTGCGGAACCCAGAGTGTGAGAGGCCTAAACCCGTTTATCGATGATAGATAGGCCAAGAAGTGGAGTCAAAGTTTTGAAAATTTCAAAAAATCAAATTTTCTCGAAAACCAGAGGAGATAGCGACTTCTAGCCTCTTCCAATCGATTTTTGAGATGATTTGGGCTTGGGAGGTGCGGAACCCAGAGTGTGAGAGGCCAAAACCCGTTTATCGATGATAGATAGGCCAAGAAGTGGAGTCAAAGTTTTGAAAATTTCAAAAAATCAAATTTTCTCGAAAACCAGAGGAGATAGCGACTTCTAGCCTCTTTCAATCGATTTTTGAGATGATTTGGGCTTGGGGGGTGCGGAACCCAGAGTGTGAGAGGCCAAAACCCGTTTATCGATGATAGATAGGCCAAGAAGTGGAGTCAAAGTTTTGAAAATTTCAAAAAATCAAATTTTCTCGAAAACCAGAGGAGATAACGACTTCTAGCCTCTTCCAATCGATTTTTGAGATGATTTGGGCTTGGGGGGTGCGGAACCCAGAGTGTGAGAGGCCAAAACCCGTTTATCGATGATAGATAGGCCAAGAAGTGGAGTCAAAGTTTTGAAAATTTCAAAAAATCAAATTTTCTCGAAAAGCAGAGGAGATAGCGACTTCTAGCCTCTTCCAATCGATTTTTGAGATGACTTGGGCTTGGGAGGTGCGGAACCCAGAGTGTGAGAGGCCAAAACCCGTTTATCGATGATAGATAGGCCAAGAAGTGGAGTCAAAGTTTTGAAAATTTCATCAAATTTTCTCGAAAATCAGAGGAGATAGCGACTTCTATCCTCTTCCAATCGATTTTTGAGATGATTTGAGCTTGGGGGGTGCGGAACCCAGAGTGTGAGAGGCCTAAACCCGTTTATCGATGATAGATAGGCCAAGAAGTGGAGTCAAAGTTTTGAAAATTTCAAAAAATCAAATTTTCTCGAAAACCAGAGGAGATAGCGACTTCTAGCCTCTTCCAATCGATTTTTGAGATGATTTGGGCTTGGGGGGTGCGGAACCCAGAGTGTGAGAGGCCAAAACCCGTTTATCGATGATAGATAGGCCAAGAAGTGGAGTCAAAGTTTTGAAAATTTCAAAAAATCAAATTTTCTCGAAAACCAGAGGAGATAGCGACTTCTAGCCTCTTCCAATCGATTTTTGAGATGATTTGGGCTTGGGGGGTGCGGAACCCAGAGTGTGAGAGGCCAAAACCCGTTTATCGATGATAGATAGGCCAAGAAGTGGAGTCAAAGTTTTGAAAATTTCAAAAAATCAAATTTTCTCGAAAACCAGAGGAGATAGCGACTTCTAGCCTCTTCCAATCGATTTTTGAGATGATTTGGGCTTGGGGGGTGCGGAACCCAGAGTGTGAGAGGCCAAAACCCGTTTATCGATGATAGATAGGCCAAGAAGTGGAGTCAAAGTTTTGAAAATTTCAAAAAATCAAATTTTCTCGAAAAGCAGAGGAGATAGCGACTTCTAGCCTCTTCCAATCGATTTTTGAGATGACTTGGGCTTGGGAGGTGCGGAACCCAGAGTGTGAGAGGCCAAAACCCGTTTATCGATGATAGATAGGCCAAGAAGTGGAGTCAAAGTTTTGAAAATTTCATCAAATTTTCTCGAAAATCAGAGGAGATAGCGACTTCTATCCTCTTCCAATCGATTTTTGAGATGATTTGAGCTTGGGGGGTGCGGAACCCAGAGTGTGAGAGGCCTAAACCCGTTTATCGATGATAGATAGGCCAAGAAGTGGAGTCAAAGTTTTGAAAATTTCAAAAAATCAAATTTTCTCGAAAACCAGAGGAGATAGCGACTTCTAGCCTCTTCCAATCGATTTTTGAGATGATTTGGGCTTGGGGGGTGCGAAACCCAGAGTGTGAGAGGCCAAAACCCGTTTATCGATGATAGATAGGCCAAGAAGTGGAGTCAAAGTTTTGAAAATTTCAAAAAATCAAATTTTCTCGAAAACCAGAGGAGATAGCGACTTCTAGCCTCTTCCAATCGATTTTTGAGACGATTTGGGCTTGGGAGGTGCGGAACCCAGAGTGTGAGAGGCCAAAACCCGTTTATCGATGATAGATAGGCCAAGAAGTGGAGTCAAAGTTTTGAAAATTTCAAAAAATCAAATTTTCTCGAAAACCAGAGGAGATAGCGACTTCTAGCCTCTTCCAATCGATTTTTGAGATGATTTGGGCTTGGGAGGTGCGGAACCCAGAGTGTGAGAGGCCAAAACCCGTTTATCGATGATAGATAGGCCAAGAAGTGGAGTCAAAGTTTTGAAAATTTCAAAAAATCAAATTTTCTCGAAAACCAGAGGAGATAGCGACTTCTAGCCTCTTCCAATCGATTTTTGAGATGATTTGGGCTTGGGGGGTGCGGAACCCAGAGTGTGAGAGGCCTAAACCCGTTTATCGATGATAGATAGGCCAAGAAGTGGAGTCAAAGTTTTGAAAATTTCAAAAAATCAAATTTTCTCGAAAAGCAGAGGAGATAGCGACTTCTAGCCTCTTCCAATCGATTTTTGAGATGACTTGGGCTTGGGAGGTGCGGAACCCAGAGTGTGAGAGGCCAAAACCCGTTTATCGATGATAGATAGGCCAAGAAGTGGAGTCAAAGTTTTGAAAATTTCAAAAAATCAAATTTTCTCGAAAAGCAGAGGAGATAGCGACTTCTAGCCTCTTCCAATCGATTTTTGAGATGACTTGGGCTTGGGAGGTGCGGAACCCAGAGTGTGAGAGGCCAAAACCCGTTTATCGATGATAGATAGGCCAAGAAGTGGAGTCAAAGTTTTGAAAATTTCAAAAAATCAAATTTTCTCGAAAACCAGAGGAGATAGCGACTTCTATCCTCTTCCAATCGATTTTTGAGATGATTTGGGCTTGGGGGGTGCGGAACCCAGAGTGTGAGAGGCCTAAACCCGTTTATCGATGATAGATAGGCCAAGAAGTGGAGTCAAAGTTTTGAAAATTTCAAAAAATCAAATTTTCTCGAAAACCAGAGGAGATAGCGACTTCTAGCCTCTTTCAATCGATTTTTGAGATGATTTGGGCTTGGGGGGTGCGGAACCCAGAGTGTGAGAGGCCAAAACCCGTTTATCGATGATAGATAGGCCAAGAAGTGGAGTCAAAGTTTTGAAAATTTCAAAAAATCAAATTTTCTCGAAAACCAGAGGAGATAACGACTTCTAGCCTCTTCCAATCGATTTTTGAGATGATTTGGGCTTGGGGGGTGCGGAACCCAGAGTGTGAGAGGCCAAAACCCGTTTATCGATGATAGATAGGCCAAGAAGTGGAGTCAAAGTTTTGAAAATTTCAAAAAATCAAATTTTCTCGAAAAGCAGAGGAGATAGCGACTTCTAGCCTCTTCCAATCGATTTTTGAGATGACTTGGGCTTGGGAGGTGCGGAACCCAGAGTGTGAGAGGCCAAAACCCGTTTATCGATGATAGATAGGCCAAGAAGTGGAGTCAAAGTTTTGAAAATTTCATCAAATTTTCTCGAAAATCAGAGGAGATAGCGACTTCTATCCTCTTCCAATCGATTTTTGAGATGATTTGAGCTTGGGGGGTGCGGAACCCAGAGTGTGAGAGGCCTAAACCCGTTTATCGATGATAGATAGGCCAAGAAGTGGAGTCAAAGTTTTGAAAATTTCAAAAAATCAAATTTTCTCGAAAACCAGAGGAGATAGCGACTTCTAGCCTCTTCCAATCGATTTTTGAGATGATTTGGGCTTGGGGGGTGCGGAACCCAGAGTGTGAGAGGCCAAAACCCGTTTATCGATGATAGATAGGCCAAGAAGTGGAGTCAAAGTTTTGAAAATTTCAAAAAATCAAATTTTCTCGAAAACCAGAGGAGATAGCGACTTCTAGCCTCTTCCAATCGATTTTTGAGATGATTTGGGCTTGGGGGGTGCGGAACCCAGAGTGTGAGAGGCCAAAACCCGTTTATCGATGATAGATAGGCCAAGAAGTGGAGTCAAAGTTTTGAAAATTTCAAAAAATCAAATTTTCTCGAAAACCAGAGGAGATAGCGACTTCTAGCCTCTTCCAATCGATTTTTGAGATGATTTGGGCTTGGGGGGTGCGGAACCCAGAGTGTGAGAGGCCAAAACCCGTTTATCGATGATAGATAGGCCAAGAAGTGGAGTCAAAGTTTTGAAAATTTCAAAAAATCAAATTTTCTCGAAAAGCAGAGGAGATAGCGACTTCTAGCCTCTTCCAATCGATTTTTGAGATGACTTGGGCTTGGGAGGTGCGGAACCCAGAGTGTGAGAGGCCAAAACCCGTTTATCGATGATAGATAGGCCAAGAAGTGGAGTCAAAGTTTTGAAAATTTCATCAAATTTTCTCGAAAATCAGAGGAGATAGCGACTTCTATCCTCTTCCAATCGATTTTTGAGATGATTTGAGCTTGGGGGGTGCGGAACCCAGAGTGTGAGAGGCCTAAACCCGTTTATCGATGATAGATAGGCCAAGAAGTGGAGTCAAAGTTTTGAAAATTTCAAAAAATCAAATTTTCTCGAAAACCAGAGGAGATAGCGACTTCTAGCCTCTTCCAATCGATTTTTGAGATGATTTGGGCTTGGGGGGTGCGAAACCCAGAGTGTGAGAGGCCAAAACCCGTTTATCGATGATAGATAGGCCAAGAAGTGGAGTCAAAGTTTTGAAAATTTCAAAAAATCAAATTTTCTCGAAAACCAGAGGAGATAGCGACTTCTAGCCTCTTCCAATCGATTTTTGAGACGATTTGGGCTTGGGAGGTGCGGAACCCAGAGTGTGAGAGGCCAAAACCCGTTTATCGATGATAGATAGGCCAAGAAGTGGAGTCAAAGTTTTGAAAATTTCAAAAAATCAAATTTTCTCGAAAACCAGAGGAGATAGCGACTTCTAGCCTCTTCCAATCGATTTTTGAGATGATTTGGGCTTGGGAGGTGCGGAACCCAGAGTGTGAGAGGCCAAAACCCGTTTATCGATGATAGATAGGCCAAGAAGTGGAGTCAAAGTTTTGAAAATTTCAAAAAATCAAATTTTCTCGAAAACCAGAGGAGATAGCGACTTCTAGCCTCTTCCAATCGATTTTTGAGATGATTTGGGCTTGGGGGGTGCGGAACCCAGAGTGTGAGAGGCCTAAACCCGTTTATCGATGATAGATAGGCCAAGAAGTGGAGTCAAAGTTTTGAAAATTTCAAAAAATCAAATTTTCTCGAAAACCAGAGGAGATAGCGACTTCTAGCCTCTTCCAATCGATTTTTGAGATGATTTGGGCTTGGGGGGTGCGGAACCCAGAGTGTGAGAGGCCAAAACCCGTTTATCGATGATAGATAGGCCAAGAAGTGGAGTCAAAGTTTTGAAAATTTCATCAAATTTTCTCGAAAACCAGAGGAGATAGCGACTTCTATCCTCTTCCAATCGATTTTTGAGATGATTTGAGCTTGGGACGTGCGGAACCCAGAGTGTGAGAGGCCTAAACCCGTTTATCGATGATAGATAGGCCAAGAAGTGGAGTCAAAGTTTTGAAAATTTCAAAAAATCAAATTTTCTCGAAAACCAGAGGAGATAGCGACTTCTATCCTCTTCCAATCGATTTTTGAGATGATTTGAGCTTGGGAGGTGCGGAACCCAGAGTGTGAGAGGCCAAAACCCGTTTATCGATGATAGATAGGCCAAGAAGTGGAGTCAAAGTTTTGAAAATTTCAAAAAATCAAATTTTCTCGAAAACCAGAGGAGATAGCGACTTCTATCCTCTTCCAATCGATTTTTGAGATGATTTGGGCTTGGGAGGTGCGGAACCCAGAGTGTGAGAGGCCTAAACCCGTTTATCGATGATAGATAGGCCAAGAAGTGGAGTCAAAGTTTTGAAAATTTCAAAAAATCAAATTTTCTCGAAAACCAGAGGAGATAGCGACTTCTAGCCTCTTCCAATCGATTTTTGAGATGATTTGGGCTTGGGAGGTGCGGAACCCAGAGTGTGAGAGGTCAAAACCCATTTATCGATGATAGATAGGCCAAGAAGTGGAGTCAAAGTTTTGAAAATTTCAAAAAATCAAATTTTCTCGAAAAGCAGAGGAGATAGCGACTTCTAGCCTCTTCCAATCGATTTTTGAGATGACTTGGGCTTGGGAGGTGCGGAACCCAGAGTGTGAGAGGCCAAAACCCGTTTATCGATGATAGATAGGCCAAGAAGTGGAGTCAAAGTTTTGAAAATTTCAAAAAATCAAATTTTCTCGAAAACCAGAGGAGATAGCGACTTCTATCCTCTTCCAATCGATTTTTGAGATGATTTGGGCTTGGGGGGTGCGGAACCCAGAGTGTGAGAGGCCTAAACCCGTTTATCGATGATAGATAGGCCAAGAAGTGGAGTCAAAGTTTTGAAAATTTCAAAAAATCAAATTTTCTCGAAAACCAGAGGAGATAGCGACTTCTAGCCTCTTTCAATCGATTTTTGAGATGATTTGGGCTTGGGGGGTGCGGAACCCAGAGTGTGAGAGGCCAAAACCCGTTTATCGATGATAGATAGGCCAAGAAGTGGAGTCAAAGTTTTGAAAATTTCAAAAAATCAAATTTTCTCGAAAACCAGAGGAGATAACGACTTCTAGCCTCTTCCAATCGATTTTTGAGATGATTTGGGCTTGGGGGGTGCGGAACCCAGAGTGTGAGAGGCCAAAACCCGTTTATCGATGATAGATAGGCCAAGAAGTGGAGTCAAAGTTTTGAAAATTTCAAAAAATCAAATTTTCTCGAAAAGCAGAGGAGATAGCGACTTCTAGCCTCTTCCAATCGATTTTTGAGATGACTTGGGCTTGGGAGGTGCGGAACCCAGAGTGTGAGAGGCCAAAACCCGTTTATCGATGATAGATAGGCCAAGAAGTGGAGTCAAAGTTTTGAAAATTTCATCAAATTTTCTCGAAAATCAGAGGAGATAGCGACTTCTATCCTCTTCCAATCGATTTTTGAGATGATTTGAGCTTGGGGGGTGCGGAACCCAGAGTGTGAGAGGCCTAAACCCGTTTATCGATGATAGATAGGCCAAGAAGTGGAGTCAAAGTTTTGAAAATTTCAAAAAATCAAATTTTCTCGAAAACCAGAGGAGATAGCGACTTCTAGCCTCTTCCAATCGATTTTTGAGATGATTTGGGCTTGGGGGGTGCGGAACCCAGAGTGTGAGAGGCCAAAACCCGTTTATCGATGATAGATAGGCCAAGAAGTGGAGTCAAAGTTTTGAAAATTTCAAAAAATCAAATTTTCTCGAAAACCAGAGGAGATAGCGACTTCTAGCCTCTTCCAATCGATTTTTGAGATGATTTGGGCTTGGGGGGTGCGGAACCCAGAGTGTGAGAGGCCAAAACCCGTTTATCGATGATAGATAGGCCAAGAAGTGGAGTCAAAGTTTTGAAAATTTCAAAAAATCAAATTTTCTCGAAAACCAGAGGAGATAGCGACTTCTAGCCTCTTCCAATCGATTTTTGAGATGATTTGGGCTTGGGGGGTGCGGAACCCAGAGTGTGAGAGGCCAAAACCCGTTTATCGATGATAGATAGGCCAAGAAGTGGAGTCAAAGTTTTGAAAATTTCAAAAAATCAAATTTTCTCGAAAAGCAGAGGAGATAGCGACTTCTAGCCTCTTCCAATCGATTTTTGAGATGACTTGGGCTTGGGAGGTGCGGAACCCAGAGTGTGAGAGGCCAAAACCCGTTTATCGATGATAGATAGGCCAAGAAGTGGAGTCAAAGTTTTGAAAATTTCATCAAATTTTCTCGAAAATCAGAGGAGATAGCGACTTCTATCCTCTTCCAATCGATTTTTGAGATGATTTGAGCTTGGGGGGTGCGGAACCCAGAGTGTGAGAGGCCTAAACCCGTTTATCGATGATAGATAGGCCAAGAAGTGGAGTCAAAGTTTTGAAAATTTCAAAAAATCAAATTTTCTCGAAAACCAGAGGAGATAGCGACTTCTAGCCTCTTCCAATCGATTTTTGAGATGATTTGGGCTTGGGGGGTGCGAAACCCAGAGTGTGAGAGGCCAAAACCCGTTTATCGATGATAGATAGGCCAAGAAGTGGAGTCAAAGTTTTGAAAATTTCAAAAAATCAAATTTTCTCGAAAACCAGAGGAGATAGCGACTTCTAGCCTCTTCCAATCGATTTTTGAGACGATTTGGGCTTGGGAGGTGCGGAACCCAGAGTGTGAGAGGCCAAAACCCGTTTATCGATGATAGATAGGCCAAGAAGTGGAGTCAAAGTTTTGAAAATTTCAAAAAATCAAATTTTCTCGAAAACCAGAGGAGATAGCGACTTCTAGCCTCTTCCAATCGATTTTTGAGATGATTTGGGCTTGGGAGGTGCGGAACCCAGAGTGTGAGAGGCCAAAAACCCGTTTATCGATGATAGATAGGCCAAGAAGTGGAGTCAAAGTTTTGAAAATTTCAAAAAATCAAATTTTCTCGAAAACCAGAGGAGATAGCGACTTCTAGCCTCTTCCAATCGATTTTTGAGATGATTTGGGCTTGGGGGGTGCGGAACCCAGAGTGTGAGAGGCCTAAACCCGTTTATCGATGATAGATAGGCCAAGAAGTGGAGTCAAAGTTTTGAAAATTTCAAAAAATCAAATTTTCTCGAAAAGCAGAGGAGATAGCGACTTCTAGCCTCTTCCAATCGATTTTTGAGATGACTTGGGCTTGGGAGGTGGGAACCCAGAGTGTGAGAGGCCAAAACCCGTTTATCGATGATAGATAGGCCAAGAAGTGGAGTCAAAGTTTTGAAAATTTCAAAAAATCAAATTTTCTCGAAAAGCAGAGGAGATAGCGACTTCTAGCCTCTTCCAATCGATTTTTGAGATGACTTGGGCTTGGGAGGTGCGGAACCCAGAGTGTGAGAGGCCAAAACCCGTTTATCGATGATAGATAGGCCAAGAAGTGGAGTCAAAGTTTTGAAAATTTCAAAAAATCAAATTTTCTCGAAAACCAGAGGAGATAGCGACTTCTATCCTCTTCCAATCGATTTTTGAGATGATTTGGGCTTGGGGGGTGCGGAACCCAGAGTGTGAGAGGCCTAAACCCGTTTATCGATGATAGATAGGCCAAGAAGTGGAGTCAAAGTTTTGAAAATTTCAAAAAATCAAATTTTCTCGAAAACCAGAGGAGATAGCGACTTCTAGCCTCTTTCAATCGATTTTTGAGATGATTTGGGCTTGGGGGGTGCGGAACCCAGAGTGTGAGAGGCCAAAACCCGTTTATCGATGATAGATAGGCCAAGAAGTGGAGTCAAAGTTTTGAAAATTTCAAAAAATCAAATTTTCTCGAAAACCAGAGGAGATAACGACTTCTAGCCTCTTCCAATCGATTTTTGAGATGATTTGGGCTTGGGGGGTGCGGAACCCAGAGTGTGAGAGGCCAAAACCCGTTTATCGATGATAGATAGGCCAAGAAGTGGAGTCAAAGTTTTGAAAATTTCAAAAAATCAAATTTTCTCGAAAAGCAGAGGAGATAGCGACTTCTAGCCTCTTCCAATCGATTTTTGAGATGACTTGGGCTTGGGAGGTGCGGAACCCAGAGTGTGAGAGGCCAAAACCCGTTTATCGATGATAGATAGGCCAAGAAGTGGAGTCAAAGTTTTGAAAATTTCATCAAATTTTCTCGAAAATCAGAGGAGATAGCGACTTCTATCCTCTTCCAATCGATTTTTGAGATGATTTGAGCTTGGGGGGTGCGGAACCCAGAGTGTGAGAGGCCTAAACCCGTTTATCGATGATAGATAGGCCAAGAAGTGGAGTCAAAGTTTTGAAAATTTCAAAAAATCAAATTTTCTCGAAAACCAGAGGAGATAGCGACTTCTAGCCTCTTCCAATCGATTTTTGAGATGATTTGGGCTTGGGGGGTGCGGAACCCAGAGTGTGAGAGGCCAAAACCCGTTTATCGATGATAGATAGGCCAAGAAGTGGAGTCAAAGTTTTGAAAATTTCAAAAAATCAAATTTTCTCGAAAACCAGAGGAGATAGCGACTTCTAGCCTCTTCCAATCGATTTTTGAGATGATTTGGGCTTGGGGGGTGCGGAACCCAGAGTGTGAGAGGCCAAAACCCGTTTATCGATGATAGATAGGCCAAGAAGTGGAGTCAAAGTTTTGAAAATTTCAAAAAATCAAATTTTCTCGAAAACCAGAGGAGATAGCGACTTCTAGCCTCTTCCAATCGATTTTTGAGATGATTTGGGCTTGGGGGGTGCGGAACCCAGAGTGTGAGAGGCCAAAACCCGTTTATCGATGATAGATAGGCCAAGAAGTGGAGTCAAAGTTTTGAAAATTTCAAAAAATCAAATTTTCTCGAAAAGCAGAGGAGATAGCGACTTCTAGCCTCTTCCAATCGATTTTTGAGATGACTTGGGCTTGGGAGGTGCGGAACCCAGAGTGTGAGAGGCCAAAACCCGTTTATCGATGATAGATAGGCCAAGAAGTGGAGTCAAAGTTTTGAAAATTTCATCAAATTTTCTCGAAAATCAGAGGAGATAGCGACTTCTATCCTCTTCCAATCGATTTTTGAGATGATTTGAGCTTGGGGGGTGCGGAACCCAGAGTGTGAGAGGCCTAAACCCGTTTATCGATGATAGATAGGCCAAGAAGTGGAGTCAAAGTTTTGAAAATTTCAAAAAATCAAATTTTCTCGAAAACCAGAGGAGATAGCGACTTCTAGCCTCTTCCAATCGATTTTTGAGATGATTTGGGCTTGGGGGGTGCGAAACCCAGAGTGTGAGAGGCCAAAACCCGTTTATCGATGATAGATAGGCCAAGAAGTGGAGTCAAAGTTTTGAAAATTTCAAAAAATCAAATTTTCTCGAAAACCAGAGGAGATAGCGACTTCTAGCCTCTTCCAATCGATTTTTGAGACGATTTGGGCTTGGGAGGTGCGGAACCCAGAGTGTGAGAGGCCAAAACCCGTTTATCGATGATAGATAGGCCAAGAAGTGGAGTCAAAGTTTTGAAAATTTCAAAAAATCAAATTTTCTCGAAAACCAGAGGAGATAGCGACTTCTAGCCTCTTCCAATCGATTTTTGAGATGATTTGGGCTTGGGAGGTGCGGAACCCAGAGTGTGAGAGGCCAAAACCCGTTTATCGATGATAGATAGGCCAAGAAGTGGAGTCAAAGTTTTGAAAATTTCAAAAAATCAAATTTTCTCGAAAACCAGAGGAGATAGCGACTTCTAGCCTCTTCCAATCGATTTTTGAGATGATTTGGGCTTGGGGGGTGCGGAACCCAGAGTGTGAGAGGCCTAAACCCGTTTATCGATGATAGATAGGCCAAGAAGTGGAGTCAAAGTTTTGAAAATTTCAAAAAATCAAATTTTCTCGAAAACCAGAGGAGATAGCGACTTCTAGCCTCTTCCAATCGATTTTTGAGATGATTTGGGCTTGGGGGGTGCGGAACCCAGAGTGTGAGAGGCCAAAACCCGTTTATCGATGATAGATAGGCCAAGAAGTGGAGTCAAAGTTTTGAAAATTTCATCAAATTTTCTCGAAAACCAGAGGAGATAGCGACTTCTATCCTCTTCCAATCGATTTTTGAGATGATTTGAGCTTGGGACGTGCGGAACCCAGAGTGTGAGAGGCCTAAACCCGTTTATCGATGATAGATAGGCCAAGAAGTGGAGTCAAAGTTTTGAAAATTTCAAAAAATCAAATTTTCTCGAAAACCAGAGGAGATAGCGACTTCTAGCCTCTTCCAATCGATTTTTGAGATGATTTGGGCTTGGGGGGTGCGGAACCCAGAGTGTGAGAGGCCAAAACCCGTTTATCGATGATAGATAGGCCAAGAAGTGGAGTCAAAGTTTTGAAAATTTCAAAAAATCAAATTTTCTCGAAAAGCAGAGGAGATAGCGACTTCTAGCCTCTTCCAATCGATTTTTGAGATGACTTGGGCTTGGGAGGTGCGGAACCCAGAGTGTGAGAGGCCAAAACCCGTTTATCGATGATAGATAGGCCAAGAAGTGGAGTCAAAGTTTTGAAAATTTCATCAAATTTTCTCGAAAATCAGAGGAGATAGCGACTTCTATCCTCTTCCAATCGATTTTTGAGATGATTTGAGCTTGGGGGGTGCGGAACCCAGAGTGTGAGAGGCCTAAACCCGTTTATCGATGATAGATAGGCCAAGAAGTGGAGTCAAAGTTTTGAAAATTTCAAAAAATCAAATTTTCTCGAAAACCAGAGGAGATAGCGACTTCTAGCCTCTTCCAATCGATTTTTGAGATGATTTGGGCTTGGGGGGTGCGAAACCCAGAGTGTGAGAGGCCAAAACCCGTTTATCGATGATAGATAGGCCAAGAAGTGGAGTCAAAGTTTTGAAAATTTCAAAAAATCAAATTTTCTCGAAAACCAGAGGAGATAGCGACTTCTAGCCTCTTCCAATCGATTTTTGAGACGATTTGGGCTTGGGAGGTGCGGAACCCAGAGTGTGAGAGGCCAAAACCCGTTTATCGATGATAGATAGGCCAAGAAGTGGAGTCAAAGTTTTGAAAATTCCAAAAAATCAAATTTTCTCGAAAACCAGAGGAGATAGCGACTTCTAGCCTCTTCCAATCGATTTTTGAGATGATTTGGGCTTGGGAGGTGCGGAACCCAGAGTGTGAGAGGCCAAAACCCGTTTATCGATGATAGATAGGCCAAGAAGTGGAGTCAAAGTTTTGAAAATTTCAAAAAATCAAATTTTCTCGAAAACCAGAGGAGATAGCGACTTCTAGCCTCTTCCAATCGATTTTTGAGATGATTTGGGCTTGGGGGGTGCGGAACCCAGAGTGTGAGAGGCCTAAACCCGTTTATCGATGATAGATAGGCCAAGAAGTGGAGTCAAAGTTTTGAAAATTTCAAAAAATCAAATTTTCTCGAAAACCAGAGGAGATAGCGACTTCTAGCCTCTTCCAATCGATTTTTGAGATGATTTGGGCTTGGGAGGTGCGGAACCCAGAGTGTGAGAGGCCAAAACCCGTTTATCGATGATAGATAGGCCAAGAAGTGGAGTCAAAGTTTTGAAAATTTCATCAAATTTTCTCGAAAACCAGAGGAGATAGCGACTTCTATCCTCTTCCAATCGATTTTTGAGATGATTTGAGCTTGGGACGTGCGGAACCCAGAGTGTGAGAGGCCTAAACCCGTTTATCGATGATAGATAGGCCAAGAAGTGGAGTCAAAGTTTTGAAAATTTCAAAAAATGAAATTTTCTCGAAAACCAGAGGAGATAGCGACTTCTATCCTCTTCCAATCGATTTTTGAGATGATTTGAGCTTGGGAGGTGCGGAACCCAGAGTGTGAGAGGCCAAAACCCGTTTATCGATGATAGATAGGCCAAGAAGTGGAGTCAAAGTTTTGAAAATTTCAAAAAATCAAATTTTCTCGAAAACCAGAGGAGATAGCGACTTCTATCCTCTTCCAATCGATTTTTGAGATGATTTGAGCTTGGGCGGTGCGGAACCCAGAGTGTGAGAGGCCAAAACCCGTTTATCGATGATAGATAGGCCAAGAAGTGGAGTCAAAGTTTTGAAAATTTCAAAAAATCAAATTTTCTCGAAAACCAGAGGAGATAGCGACTTCTATCCTCTTCCAATCGATTTTTGAGATGATTTGGGCTTGGGGGGTGCGGAACCCAGAGTGTGAGAGGCCTAAACCCGTTTATCGATGATAGATAGGCCAAGAAGTGGAGTCAAAGTTTTGAAAATTTCAAAAAATCAAATTTTCTCGAAAACCAGAGGAGATAGCGACTTCTAGCCTCTTCCAATCGATTTTTGAGATGATTTGGGCTTGGGAGGTGCGGAACCCAGAGTGTGAGAGGCCAAAACCCGTTTATCGATGATAGATAGGCCAAGAAGTGGAGTCAAAGTTTTGAAAATTTCATCAAATTTTCTCGAAAACCAGAGGAGATAGCGACTTCTATCCTCTTCCAATCGATTTTTGAGATGATTTGAGCTTGGGACGTGCGGAACCCAGAGTGTGAGAGGCCTAAACCCGTTTATCGATGATAGATAGGCCAAGAAGTGGAGTCAAAGTTTTGAAAATTTCAAAAAATCAAATTTTCTCGAAAACCAGAGGAGATAGCGACTTCTATCCTCTTCCAATCGATTTTTGAGATGATTTGAGCTTGGGAGGTGCGGAACCCAGAGTGTGAGAGGCCAAAACCCGTTTATCGATGATAGATAGGCCAAGAAGTGGAGTCAAAGTTTTGAAAATTTCAAAAAATCAAATTTTCTCGAAAACCAGAGGAGATAGCGACTTCTATCCTCTTCCAATCGATTTTTGAGATGATTTGGGCTTGGGAGGTGCGGAACCCAGAGTGTGAGAGGCCTAAACCCGTTTATCGATGATAGATAGGCCAAGAAGTGGAGTCAAAGTTTTGAAAATTTCAAAAAATCAAATTTTCTCGAAAACCAGAGGAGATAGCGACTTCTATCCTCTTCCAATCGATTTTTGAGATGATTTGAGCTTGGGAGGTGCGGAACCCAGAGTGTGAGAGGCCAAAACCCGTTTATCGATGATAGATAGGCCAAGAAGTGGAGTCAAAGTTTTGAAAATTTCAAAAAATCAAATTTTCTCGAAAACCAGAGGAGATAGCGACTTCTATCCTCTTCCAATCGATTTTTGAGATGATTTGGGCTTGGGAGGTGCGGAACCCAGAGTGTGAGAGGCCTAAACCCGTTTATCGATGATAGATAGGCCAAGAAGTGGAGTCAAAGTTTTGAAAATTTCCAAAAATCAAATTTTCTCGAAAACCAGAGGAGATAGCGACTTCTAGCCTCTTCCAATCGATTTTTGAGATGATTTGGGCTTGGGGGGTGCGGAACCCAGAGTGTGAGAGGCCAAAACCCGTTTATCGATGATAGATAGGCCAAGAAGTGGAGTCAAAGTTTTGAAAATTTCAAAAAATCAAATTTTCTCGAAAACCAGAGGAGATAGCGACTTCTAGCCTCTTCCAATCGATTTTTGAGATGATTTGGGCTTGGGGGGTGCGGAACCCAGAGTGTGAGAGGCCTAAACCCGTTTATCGATGATAGATAGGCCAAGAAGTGGAGTCAAAGTTTTGAAAATTTCAAAAAATCAAATTTTCTCGAAAACCAGAGGAGATAGCGACTTCTAGCCTCTTCCAATCGATTTTTGAGATGATTTGGGCTTGGGGGGTGCGGAACCCAGAGTGTGAGAGGCCAAAACCCGTTTATCGATGATAGATAGGCCAAGAAGTGGAGTCAAAGTTTTGAAAATTTCATCAAATTTTCTCGAAAACCAGAGGAGATAGCGACTTCTATCCTCTTCCAATCGATTTTTGAGATGATTTGAGCTTGGGACGTGCGGAACCCAGAGTGTGAGAGGCCTAAACCCGTTTATCGATGATAGATAGGCCAAGAAGTGGAGTCAAAGTTTTGAAAATTTCAAAAAATCAAATTTTCTCGAAAACCAGAGGAGATAGCGACTTCTATCCTCTTCCAATCGATTTTTGAGATGATTTGAGCTTGGGAGGTGCGGAACCCAGAGTGTGAGAGGCCAAAACCCGTTTATCGATGATAGATAGGCCAAGAAGTGGAGTCAAAGTTTTGAAAATTTCAAAAAATCAAATTTTCTCGAAAACCAGAGGAGATAGCGACTTCTATCCTCTTCCAATCGATTTTTGAGATGATTTGGGCTTGGGAGGTGCGGAACCCAGAGTGTGAGAGGCCTAAACCCGTTTATCGATGATAGATAGGCCAAGAAGTGGAGTCAAAGTTTTGAAAATTTCAAAAAATCAAATTTTCTCGAAAACCAGAGGAGATAGCGACTTCTAGCCTCTTCCAATCGATTTTTGAGATGATTTGGGCTTGGGAGGTGCGGAACCCAGAGTGTGAGAGGTCAAAACCCATTTATCGATGATAGATAGGCCAAGAAGTGGAGTCAAAGTTTTGAAAATTTCAAAAAATCAAATTTTCTCGAAAACCAGAGGAGATAGCGACTTCTATCCTCTTCCAATCGATTTTTGAGATGATTTGGGCTTGGGAGGTGCGGAACCCAGAGTGTGAGAGGCCTAAACCCGTTTATCGATGATAGATAGGCCAAGAAGTGGAGTCAAAGTTTTGAAAATTTCAAAAAATCAAATTTTCTCGAAAACCAGAGGAGATAGCGACTTCTATCCTCTTCCAATCGATTTTTGAGATGATTTGGGCTTGGGAGGTGCGGAACCCAGAGTGTGAGAGGCCTAAACCCGTTTATCGATGATAGATAGGACAAGAAGTGGAGTCAAAGTTTTGAAAATTTCAAAAAATCAAATTTTCTCGAAAACCAGAGGAGATAGCGACTTCTAGCCTCTTCCAATCGATTTTTGAGATGATTTGGGCTTGGGAGGTGCGGAACCCAGAGTGTGAGAGGTCAAAACCCATTTATCGATGATAGATAGGCCAAGAAGTGGAGTCAAAGTTTTGAAAATTTCAAAAAATCAAATTTTCTCGAAAACCAGAGGAGATAGCGACTTCTAGCCTCTTCCAATCGATTTTTGAGATGATTTGGGCTTGGGAGGTGCGGAACCCAGAGTGTGAGAGGCCAAAACCCGTTTATCGATGATAGATAGGCCAAGAAGTGGAGTCAAAGTTTTGAAAATTTCAAAAAATCAAATTTTCTCGAAAACCAGAGGAGATAGCGACTTCTAGCCTCTTCCAATCGATTTTTGAGATGATTTGGGCTTGGGGGGTGCGGAACCCAGAGTGTGAGAGGCCTAAACCCGTTTATCGATGATAGATAGGCCAAGAAGTGGAGTCAAAGTTTTGAAAATTTCAAAAAATCAAATTTTCTCGAAAACCAGAGGAGATAGCGACTTCTAGCCTCTTCCAATCGATTTTTGAGATGATTTGGGCTTGGGAGGTGCGGAACCCAGAGTGTGAGAGGCCAAAACCCGTTTATCGATGATAGATAGGCCAAGAAGTGGAGTCAAAGTTTTGAAAATTTCATCAAATTTTCTCGAAAACCAGAGGAGATAGCGACTTCTATCCTCTTCCAATCGATTTTTGAGATGATTTGAGCTTGGGACGTGCGGAACCCAGAGTGTGAGAGGCCTAAACCCGTTTATCGATGATAGATAGGCCAAGAAGTGGAGTCAAAGTTTTGAAAATTTCAAAAAATCAAATTTTCTCGAAAACCAGAGGAGATAGCGACTTCTATCCTCTTCCAATCGATTTTCGAGATGATTTGGGCTTGGGAGGTGCGGAACCCAGAGTGTGAGAGGCCAAAACCCGTTTATCGATGATAGATAGGCCAAGAAGTGGAGTCAAAGTTTTGAAAATTTCAAAAAATCAAATTTTCTCGAAAACCAGAGGAGATAGCGACTTCTATCCTCTTCCAATCGATTTTCGAGATGATTTGGGCTTGGGAGGTGCGGAACCCAGAGTGTGAGAGGCCTAAACCCGTTTATCGATGATAGATAGGCCAAGAAGTGGAGTCAAAGTTTTGAAAATTTCAAAAAATCAAATTTTCTCGAAAACCAGAGGAGATAGCAACTTCTAGCCTTTTCCAATCGATTTTTGAGATGATTTGGGCTTGGGAGGTGCGGAACCCAGAGTGTGAGAGGCCTAAACCCGTTTATCGATGATAGATAGGCCAAGAAGTGGAGTCAAAGTTTTGAAAATTTCAAAAAATCAAATTTTCTCGAAAACCAGAGGAGATAGCGACTTCTATCCTCTTCCAATCGATTTTTGAGATGATTTGGGCTTGGGAGGTGCGGAACCCAGAGTGTGAGAGGCCTAAACCCGTTTATCGATGATAGATAGGCCAAGAAGTGGAGTCAAAGTTTTGAAAATTTCAAAAAATCAAATTTTCTCGAAAACCAGAGGAGATAGCGACTTCTATCCTCTTCCAATCGATTTTTGAGATGATTTGGGCTTGGGAGGTGCGGAACCCAGAGTGTGAGAGGCCTAAACCCGTTTATCGATGATAGATAGGACAAGAAGTGGAGTCAAAGTTTTGAAAATTTCAAAAAATCAAATTTTCTCGAAAACCAGAGGAGATAGCGACTTCTATCCTCTTCCAATCGATTTTTGAGATGATTTGGGCTTGGGAGGTGCGGAACCCAGAGTGTGAGAGGCCTAAACCCGTTTATCGATGATAGATAGGACAAGAAGTGGAGTCAAATATGGTGTTGTTCATGGGAAAATTGGACAAATGATTACGACACTATCTATCGTCAAATCAGCAACGTTTCGATTAATATTTAATCTTCATCAGGCATCTAATAGACAAATTACAGACAAATATTACTTAACATAACCTGACAAAAGTAGCATTGCTTTAAAAAATATATGTAAATACAAATAATAACAGAAAGAACTATTATCACAAAATTATCTATACCTTGACAGCGACAGTGTCATGTCAATTAGTCTAATAACTTCTCTTGTGAAAATAATAAACCACATGATGTACAAATTTATAACCATGCGCAAACCGCAGCAGTCAACGATTAGCGCTACACAAATTCACAGTGAGGTGAGTTCACAATCGATGACGATCGATACGTAAAAAGAGCGACAGATGGCGTCACCTTATGTATCGATCGTCATCGATTGTGAACTCACCTCACTGTGAATTTGTGTAGCGCTAATCGTTGACTGCTGCGGTTTGCGCATGGTTATAAATTTGTACATCATGTGGTTTATTATTTTCACAAGAGAAGTTATTAGACTAATTGACATGACACTGTCGCTGTCAAGGTATAGATAATTTTGTGATAATAGTTCTTTCTGTTATTATTTGTATTTACATATATTTTTTCAAGCAATGCTACTTTTGTCAGGTTATGTTAAGTAATATTTGTCTGTAATTTGTCTATTAGATGCCTGATGAAGATTAAATATTAATCGAAACGTTGCTGATTTGACGATAGATAGTGTCGTAATCATTTGTCCAATTTTCCCATGAACAACACCATATTAGTTAATATACTGGACGTGAAACATCAACATACAATTTCATAGAAGGGATTTCTCATGACACCTCGTGATGGACAACTGCAGATGTACGTGTTTATAATTAGCAGACCAAAACAAGATAAAGTAGCAGCAGTAAAAAAGAAGATAAAGCCCATAAGGACAGAAATGAAGAACGGTCAGTCAAACACCTACAGATCGGAGTAAACATGATGCAACAAATAGCTCACATTTACAACAGTGGGATTCAATGGTGGGTGAAGGGGGTAGAAGGAGGGAGTGAGGATGGAGATGGATCGGTGCAGTCGGGGTCCATAAGGTGACGCCATCTGTCGCTCTTTTTACGTATCGATCGTCATCGATTGTGAACTCACCTCACTGTGAATTTGTGTAGCGCTAATCGTTGACTGCTGCGGTTTGCGCATGGTTATAAATTTGTACATCATGTGGTTTATTATTTTCACAAGAGAAGTTATTAGACTAATTGACATGACACTGTCGCTGTCAAGGTATAGATAATTTTGTGATAATAGTTCTTTCTGTTATTATTTGTATTTACATATATTTTTTAAAGCAATGCTACTTTTGTCAGGTTATGTTAAGTAATATTTGTCTGTAATTTGTCTATTAGATGCCTGATGAAGATTAAATATTAATCGAAACGTTGCTGATTTGACGATAGATAGTGTCGTAATCATTTGTCCAATTTTCCCATGAACAACACCATATTAGTTAATATACTGGACGTGAAACATCAACATACAATTTCATAGAAGTGGAGTCAAAGTTTTGAAAATTTCAAAAAATCAAATTTTCTCGAAAACCAGAGGAGATAGCGACTTCTAGCCTCTTCCAATCGATTTTTGAGATGATTTGGGCTTGGGAGGTGCGGAACCCAGAGTGTGAGAGGTCAAAACCCATTTATCGATGATAGATAGGCCAAGAAGTGGAGTCAAAGTTTTGAAAATTTCAAAAAATCAAATTTTCTCGAAAACCAGAGGAGATAGCGACTTCTATCCTCTTCCAATCGATTTTTGAGATGATTTGAGCTTGGGAGGTGCGGAACCCAGAGTGTGAGAGGCCAAAACCCGTTTATCGATGATAGATAGGCCAAGAAGTGGAGTCAAAGTTTTGAAAATTTCAAAAAATCAAATTTTCTCGAAAACCAGAGGAGATAGCGACTTCTAGCCTCTTCCAATCGATTTTTGAGATGATTTGGGCTTGGGGGGTGCGAAACCCAGAGTGTGAGAGGCCAAAACCCGTTTATCGATGATAGATAGGCCAAGAAGTGGAGTCAAAGTTTTGAAAATTTCAAAAAATCAAATTTTCTCGAAAACCAGAGGAGATAGCGACTTCTAGCCTCTTCCAATCGATTTTTGAGACGATTTGGGCTTGGGAGGTGCGGAACCCAGAGTGTGAGAGGCCAAAACCCGTTTATCGATGATAGATAGGCCAAGAAGTGGAGTCAAAGTTTTGAAAATTTCAAAAAATCAAATTTTCTCGAAAACCAGAGGAGATAGCGACTTCTAGCCTCTTCCAATCGATTTTTGAGATGATTTGGGCTTGGGAGGTGCGGAACCCAGAGTGTGAGAGGCCAAAACCCGTTTATCGATGATAGATAGGCCAAGAAGTGGAGTCAAAGTTTTGAAAATTTCATCAAATTTTCTCGAAAACCAGAGGAGATAGCGACTTCTATCCTCTTCCAATCGATTTTTGAGATGATTTGAGCTTGGGACGTGCGGAACCCAGAGTGTGAGAGGCCTAAACCCGTTTATCGATGATAGATAGGCCAAGAAGTGGAGTCAAAGTTTTGAAAATTTCAAAAAATCAAATTTTCTCGAAAAGCAGAGGAGATAGCGACTTCTAGCCTCTTCCAATCGATTTTTGAGATGACTTGGGCTTGGGAGGTGCGGAACCCAGAGTGTGAGAGGCCAAAACCCGTTTATCGATGATAGATAGGCCAAGAAGTGGAGTCAAAGTTTTGAAAATTTCATCAAATTTTCTCGAAAATCAGAGGAGATAGCGACTTCTATCCTCTTCCAATCGATTTTTGAGATGATTTGAGCTTGGGGGGTGCGGAACCCAGAGTGTGAGAGGCCTAAACCCGTTTATCGATGATAGATAGGCCAAGAAGTGGAGTCAAAGTTTTGAAAATTTCAAAAAATCAAATTTTCTCGAAAACCAGAGGAGATAGCGACTTCTAGCCTCTTCCAATCGATTTTTGAGATGATTTGGGCTTGGGGGGTGCGAAACCCAGAGTGTGAGAGGCCAAAACCCGTTTATCGATGATAGATAGGCCAAGAAGTGGAGTCAAAGTTTTGAAAATTTCAAAAAATCAAATTTTCTCGAAAACCAGAGGAGATAGCGACTTCTAGCCTCTTCCAATCGATTTTTGAGACGATTTGGGCTTGGGAGGTGCGGAACCCAGAGTGTGAGAGGCCAAAACCCGTTTATCGATGATAGATAGGCCAAGAAGTGGAGTCAAAGTTTTGAAAATTCCAAAAAATCAAATTTTCTCGAAAACCAGAGGAGATAGCGACTTCTAGCCTCTTCCAATCGATTTTTGAGATGATTTGGGCTTGGGAGGTGCGGAACCCAGAGTGTGAGAGGCCAAAACCCGTTTATCGATGATAGATAGGCCAAGAAGTGGAGTCAAAGTTTTGAAAATTTCAAAAAATCAAATTTTCTCGAAAACCAGAGGAGATAGCGACTTCTAGCCTCTTCCAATCGATTTTTGAGATGATTTGGGCTTGGGGGGTGCGGAACCCAGAGTGTGAGAGGCCTAAACCCGTTTATCGATGATAGATAGGCCAAGAAGTGGAGTCAAAGTTTTGAAAATTTCAAAAAATCAAATTTTCTCGAAAACCAGAGGAGATAGCGACTTCTAGTCTCTTCCAATCGATTTTTGAGATGATTTGGGCTTGGGAGGTGCGGAACCCAGAGTGTGAGAGGCCAAAACCCGTTTATCGATGATAGATAGGCCAAGAAGTGGAGTCAAAGTTTTGAAAATTTCATCAAATTTTCTCGAAAACCAGAGGAGATAGCGACTTCTATCCTCTTCCAATCGATTTTTGAGATGATTTGAGCTTGGGACGTGCGGAACCCAGAGTGTGAGAGGCCTAAACCCGTTTATCGATGATAGATAGGCCAAGAAGTGGAGTCAAAGTTTTGAAAATTTCAAAAAATGAAATTTTCTCGAAAACCAGAGGAGATAGCGACTTCTATCCTCTTCCAATCGATTTTTGAGATGATTTGAGCTTGGGAGGTGCGGAACCCAGAGTGTGAGAGGCCAAAACCCGTTTATCGATGATAGATAGGCCAAGAAGTGGAGTCAAAGTTTTGAAAATTTCAAAAAATCAAATTTTCTCGAAAACCAGAGGAGATAGCGACTTCTATCCTCTTCCAATCGATTTTTGAGATGATTTGAGCTTGGGCGGTGCGGAACCCAGAGTGTGAGAGGCCAAAACCCGTTTATCGATGATAGATAGGCCAAGAAGTGGAGTCAAAGTTTTGAAAATTTCAAAAAATCAAATTTTCTCGAAAACCAGAGGAGATAGCGACTTCTATCCTCTTCCAATCGATTTTTGAGATGATTTGGGCTTGGGGGGTGCGGAACCCAGAGTGTGAGAGGCCTAAACCCGTTTATCGATGATAGATAGGCCAAGAAGTGGAGTCAAAGTTTTGAAAATTTCAAAAAATCAAATTTTCTCGAAAACCAGAGGAGATAGCGACTTCTAGCCTCTTCCAATCGATTTTTGAGATGATTTGGGCTTGGGCGGTGCGGAACCCAGAGTGTGAGAGGCCAAAACCCGTTTATCGATGATAGATAGGCCAAGAAGTGGAGTCAAAGTTTTGAAAATTTCATCAAATTTTCTCGAAAACCAGAGGAGATAGCGACTTCTATCCTCTTCCAATCGATTTTTGAGATGATTTGAGCTTGGGACGTGCGGAACCCAGAGTGTGAGAGGCCTAAACCCGTTTATCGATGATAGATAGGCCAAGAAGTGGAGTCAAAGTTTTGAAAATTTCAAAAAATCAAATTTTCTCGAAAACCAGAGGAGATAGCGACTTCTATCCTCTTCCAATCGATTTTTGAGATGATTTGAGCTTGGGAGGTGCGGAACCCAGAGTGTGAGAGGCCAAAACCCGTTTATCGATGATAGATAGGCCAAGAAGTGGAGTCAAAGTTTTGAAAATTTCAAAAAATCAAATTTTCTCGAAAACCAGAGGAGATAGCGACTTCTATCCTCTTCCAATCGATTTTTGAGATGATTTGGGCTTGGGAGGTGCGGAACCCAGAGTGTGAGAGGCCTAAACCCGTTTATCGATGATAGATAGGCCAAGAAGTGGAGTCAAAGTTTTGAAAATTTCAAAAAATCAAATTTTCTCGAAAACCAGAGGAGATAGCGACTTCTATCCTCTTCCAATCGATTTTTGAGATGATTTGAGCTTGGGAGGTGCGGAACCCAGAGTGTGAGAGGCCAAAACCCGTTTATCGATGATAGATAGGCCAAGAAGTGGAGTCAAAGTTTTGAAAATTTCAAAAAATCAAATTTTCTCGAAAACCAGAGGAGATAGCGACTTCTATCCTCTTCCAATCGATTTTTGAGATGATTTGGGCTTGGGAGGTGCGGAACCCAGAGTGTGAGAGGCCTAAACCCGTTTATCGATGATAGATAGGCCAAGAAGTGGAGTCAAAGTTTTGAAAATTTCCAAAAATCAAATTTTCTCGAAAACCAGAGGAGATAGCGACTTCTAGCCTCTTCCAATCGATTTTTGAGATGATTTGGGCTTGGGGGGTGCGGAACCCAGAGTGTGAGAGGCCAAAACCCGTTTATCGATGATAGATAGGCCAAGAAGTGGAGTCAAAGTTTTGAAAATTTCAAAAAATCAAATTTTCTCGAAAACCAGAGGAGATAGCGACTTCTAGCCTCTTCCAATCGATTTTTGAGATGATTTGGGCTTGGGGGGTGCGGAACCCAGAGTGTGAGAGGCCTAAACCCGTTTATCGATGATAGATAGGCCAAGAAGTGGAGTCAAAGTTTTGAAAATTTCAAAAAATCAAATTTTCTCGAAAACCAGAGGAGATAGCGACTTCTAGCCTCTTCCAATCGATTTTTGAGATGATTTGGGCTTGGGGGGTGCGGAACCCAGAGTGTGAGAGGCCAAAACCCGTTTATCGATGATAGATAGGCCAAGAAGTGGAGTCAAAGTTTTGAAAATTTCATCAAATTTTCTCGAAAACCAGAGGAGATAGCGACTTCTATCCTCTTCCAATCGATTTTTGAGATGATTTGAGCTTGGGACGTGCGGAACCCAGAGTGTGAGAGGCCTAAACCCGTTTATCGATGATAGATAGGCCAAGAAGTGGAGTCAAAGTTTTGAAAATTTCAAAAAATCAAATTTTCTCGAAAACCAGAGGAGATAGCGACTTCTATCCTCTTCCAATCGATTTTTGAGATGATTTGAGCTTGGGAGGTGCGGAACCCAGAGTGTGAGAGGCCAAAACCCGTTTATCGATGATAGATAGGCCAAGAAGTGGAGTCAAAGTTTTGAAAATTTCAAAAAATCAAATTTTCTCGAAAACCAGAGGAGATAGCGACTTCTATCCTCTTCCAATCGATTTTTGAGATGATTTGGGCTTGGGAGGTGCGGAACCCAGAGTGTGAGAGGCCTAAACCCGTTTATCGATGATAGATAGGCCAAGAAGTGGAGTCAAAGTTTTGAAAATTTCAAAAAATCAAATTTTCTCGAAAACCAGAGGAGATAGCGACTTCTAGCCTCTTCCAATCGATTTTTGAGATGATTTGGGCTTGGGAGGTGCGGAACCCAGAGTGTGAGAGGTCAAAACCCATTTATCGATGATAGATAGGCCAAGAAGTGGAGTCAAAGTTTTGAAAATTTCAAAAAATCAAATTTTCTCGAAAACCAGAGGAGATAGCGACTTCTATCCTCTTCCAATCGATTTTTGAGATGATTTGGGCTTGGGAGGTGCGGAACCCAGAGTGTGAGAGGCCTAAACCCGTTTATCGATGATAGATAGGCCAAGAAGTGGAGTCAAAGTTTTGAAAATTTCAAAAAATCAAATTTTCTCGAAAACCAGAGGAGATAGCGACTTCTATCCTCTTCCAATCGATTTTTGAGATGATTTGGGCTTGGGAGGTGCGGAACCCAGAGTGTGAGAGGCCTAAACCCGTTTATCGATGATAGATAGGACAAGAAGTGGAGTCAAAGTTTTGAAAATTTCAAAAAATCAAATTTTCTCGAAAACCAGAGGAGATAGCGACTTCTAGCCTCTTCCAATCGATTTTTGAGATGATTTGGGCTTGGGAGGTGCGGAACCCAGAGTGTGAGAGGTCAAAACCCATTTATCGATGATAGATAGGCCAAGAAGTGGAGTCAAAGTTTTGAAAATTTCAAAAAATCAAATTTTCTCGAAAACCAGAGGAGATAGCGACTTCTAGCCTCTTCCAATCGATTTTTGAGATGATTTGGGCTTGGGAGGTGCGGAACCCAGAGTGTGAGAGGCCAAAACCCGTTTATCGATGATAGATAGGCCAAGAAGTGGAGTCAAAGTTTTGAAAATTTCAAAAAATCAAATTTTCTCGAAAACCAGAGGAGATAGCGACTTCTAGCCTCTTCCAATCGATTTTTGAGATGATTTGGGCTTGGGGGGTGCGGAACCCAGAGTGTGAGAGGCCTAAACCCGTTTATCGATGATAGATAGGCCAAGAAGTGGAGTCAAAGTTTTGAAAATTTCAAAAAATCAAATTTTCTCGAAAACCAGAGGAGATAGCGACTTCTAGCCTCTTCCAATCGATTTTTGAGATGATTTGGGCTTGGGAGGTGCGGAACCCAGAGTGTGAGAGGCCAAAACCCGTTTATCGATGATAGATAGGCCAAGAAGTGGAGTCAAAGTTTTGAAAATTTCATCAAATTTTCTCGAAAACCAGAGGAGATAGCGACTTCTATCCTCTTCCAATCGATTTTTGAGATGATTTGAGCTTGGGACGTGCGGAACCCAGAGTGTGAGAGGCCTAAACCCGTTTATCGATGATAGATAGGCCAAGAAGTGGAGTCAAAGTTTTGAAAATTTCAAAAAATCAAATTTTCTCGAAAACCAGAGGAGATAGCGACTTCTATCCTCTTCCAATCGATTTTCGAGATGATTTGGGCTTGGGAGGTGCGGAACCCAGAGTGTGAGAGGCCAAAACCCGTTTATCGATGATAGATAGGCCAAGAAGTGGAGTCAAAGTTTTGAAAATTTCAAAAAATCAAATTTTCTCGAAAACCAGAGGAGATAGCGACTTCTATCCTCTTCCAATCGATTTTCGAGATGATTTGGGCTTGGGAGGTGCGGAACCCAGAGTGTGAGAGGCCTAAACCCGTTTATCGATGATAGATAGGCCAAGAAGTGGAGTCAAAGTTTTGAAAATTTCAAAAAATCAAATTTTCTCGAAAACCAGAGGAGATAGCAACTTCTAGCCTTTTCCAATCGATTTTTGAGATGATTTGGGCTTGGGAGGTGCGGAACCCAGAGTGTGAGAGGCCTAAACCCGTTTATCGATGATAGATAGGCCAAGAAGTGGAGTCAAAGTTTTGAAAATTTCAAAAAATCAAATTTTCTCGAAAACCAGAGGAGATAGCGACTTCTATCCTCTTCCAATCGATTTTTGAGATGATTTGGGCTTGGGAGGTGCGGAACCCAGAGTGTGAGAGGCCTAAACCCGTTTATCGATGATAGATAGGACAAGAAGTGGAGTCAAAGTTTTGAAAATTTCAAAAAATCAAATTTTCTCGAAAACCAGAGGAGATAGCGACTTCTAGCCTCTTCCAATCGATTTTTGAGATGATTTGGGCTTGGGAGGTGCGGAACCCAGAGTGTGAGAGGTCAAAACCCATTTATCGATGATAGATAGGCCAAGAAGTGGAGTCAAAGTTTTGAAAATTTCAAAAAATCAAATTTTCTCGAAAACCAGAGGAGATAGCGACTTCTATCCTCTTCCAATCGATTTTTGAGATGATTTGAGCTTGGGAGGTGCGGAACCCAGAGTGTGAGAGGCCAAAACCCGTTTATCGATGATAGATAGGCCAAGAAGTGGAGTCAAAGTTTTGAAAATTTCAAAAAATCAAATTTTCTCGAAAACCAGAGGAGATAGCGACTTCTAGCCTCTTCCAATCGATTTTTGAGATGATTTGGGCTTGGGGGGTGCGGAACCCAGAGTATGAGAGGCCTAAACCCGTTTATCGATGATAGATAGGCCAAGAAGTGGAGTCAAAGTTTTGAAAATTTCAAAAAATCAAATTTTCTCGAAAACCAGAGGAGATAGCAACTTCTAGCCTTTTCCAATCGATTTTTGAGATGATTTGGGCTTGGGAGGTGCGGAACCCAGAGTGTGAGAGGTCAAAACCCGTTTATCGATGATAGATAGGCCAAGAAGTGGAGTCAAAGTTTTGAAAATTTCAAAAAATCAAATTTTCTCGAAAACCAGAGGAGATAGCGACTTCTAGCCTCTTCCAATCGATTTTTGAGATGATTTGGGCTTGGGAGGTGCGGAACCCAGAGTGTGAGAGGTCAAAACCCATTTATCGATGATAGATAGGCCAAGAAGTGGAGTCAAAGTTTTGAAAATTTCAAAAAATCAAATTTTCTCGAAAACCAGAGGAGATAGCGACTTCTATCCTCTTCCAATCGATTTTTGAGATGATTTGAGCTTGGGAGGTGCGGAACCCAGAGTGTGAGAGGCCAAAACCCGTTTATCGATGATAGATAGGCCAAGAAGTGGAGTCAAAGTTTTGAAAATTTCAAAAAATCAAATTTTCTCGAAAACCAGAGGAGATAGCGACTTCTAGCCTCTTCCAATCGATTTTTGAGATGATTTGGGCTTGGGGGGTGCGAAACCCAGAGTGTGAGAGGCCAAAACCCGTTTATCGATGATAGATAGGCCAAGAAGTGGAGTCAAAGTTTTGAAAATTTCAAAAAATCAAATTTTCTCGAAAACCAGAGGAGATAGCGACTTCTAGCCTCTTCCAATCGATTTTTGAGACGATTTGGGCTTGGGAGGTGCGGAACCCAGAGTGTGAGAGGCCAAAACCCGTTTATCGATGATAGATAGGCCAAGAAGTGGAGTCAAAGTTTTGAAAATTTCAAAAAATCAAATTTTCTCGAAAACCAGAGGAGATAGCGACTTCTAGTCTCTTCCAATCGATTTTTGAGATGATTTGGGCTTGGGAGGTGCGGAACCCAGAGTGTGAGAGGCCAAAACCCGTTTATCGATGATAGATAGGCCAAGAAGTGGAGTCAAAGTTTTGAAAATTTCAAAAAATCAAATTTTCTCGAAAACCAGAGGAGATAGCGACTTCTAGCCTCTTCCAATCGATTTTTGAGATGATTTGGGCTTGGGGGGTGCGGAACCCAGAGTGTGAGAGGCCTAAACCCGTTTATCGATGATAGATAGGCCAAGAAGTGGAGTCAAAGTTTTGAAAATTTCAAAAAATCAAATTTTCTCGAAAACCAGAGGAGATAGCGACTTCTAGCCTCTTCCAATCGATTTTTGAGATGATTTGGGCTTGGGAGGTGCGGAACCCAGAGTGTGAGAGGCCAAAACCCGTTTATCGATGATAGATAGGCCAAGAAGTGGAGTCAAAGTTTTGAAAATTTCATCAAATTTTCTCGAAAACCAGAGGAGATAGCGACTTCTATCCTCTTCCAATCGATTTTTGAGATGATTTGAGCTTGGGACGTGCGGAACCCAGAGTGTGAGAGGCCTAAACCCGTTTATCGATGATAGATAGGCCAAGAAGTGGAGTCAAAGTTTTGAAAATTTCAAAAAATCAAATTTTCTCGAAAACCAGAGGAGATAGCGACTTCTATCCTCTTCCAATCGATTTTTGAGATGATTTGAGCTTGGGAGGTGCGGAACCCAGAGTGTGAGAGGCCAAAACCCGTTTATCGATGATAGATAGGCCAAGAAGTGGAGTCAAAGTTTTGAAAATTTCAAAAAATCAAATTTTCTCGAAAAGCAGAGGAGATAGCGACTTCTAGCCTCTTCCAATCGATTTTTGAGATGACTTGGGCTTGGGAGGTGCGGAACCCAGAGTGTGAGAGGCCAAAACCCGTTTATCGATGATAGATAGGCCAAGAAGTGGAGTCAAAGTTTTGAAAATTTCATCAAATTTTCTCGAAAATCAGAGGAGATAGCGACTTCTATCCTCTTCCAATCGATTTTTGAGATGACTTGGGCTTGGGAGGTGCGGAACCCAGAGTGTGAGAGGCCAAAACCCGTTTATCGATGATAGATAGGCCAAGAAGTGGAGTCAAAGTTTTGAAAATTTCATCAAATTTTCTCGAAAATCAGAGGAGATAGCGACTTCTATCCTCTTCCAATCGATTTTTGAGATGACTTGGGCTTGGGAGGTGCGGAACCCAGAGTGTGAGAGGCCAAAACCCGTTTATCGATGATAGATAGGCCAAGAAGTGGAGTCAAAGTTTTGAAAATTTCATCAAATTTTCTCGAAAATCAGAGGAGATAGCGACTTCTAGCCTCTTCCAATCGATTTTTGAGATGATTTGGGCTTGGGGGGTGCGGAACCCAGAGTGTGAGAGGCCAAAACCCGTTTATCGATGATAGATAGGCCAAGAAGTGGAGTCAAAGTTTTGAAAATTTCATCAAATTTTCTCGAAAACCAGAGGAGATAGCGACTTCTATCCTCTTCCAATCGATTTTTGAGATGATTTGAGCTTGGGACGTGCGGAACCCAGAGTGTGAGAGGCCTAAACCCGTTTATCGATGATAGATAGGCCAAGAAGTGGAGTCAAAGTTTTGAAAATTTCAAAAAATCAAATTTTCTCGAAAACCAGAGGAGATAGCGACTTCTAGCCTCTTCCAATCGATTTTTGAGATGATTTGGGCTTGGGGGGTGCGGAACCCAGAGTGTGAGAGGCCAAAACCCGTTTATCGATGATAGATAGGCCAAGAAGTGGAGTCAAAGTTTTGAAAATTTCAAAAAATCAAATTTTCTCGAAAAGCAGAGGAGATAGCGACTTCTAGCCTCTTCCAATCGATTTTTGAGATGACTTGGGCTTGGGAGGTGCGGAACCCAGAGTGTGAGAGGCCAAAACCCGTTTATCGATGATAGATAGGCCAAGAAGTGGAGTCAAAGTTTTGAAAATTTCATCAAATTTTCTCGAAAATCAGAGGAGATAGCGACTTCTATCCTCTTCCAATCGATTTTTGAGATGATTTGAGCTTGGGGGGTGCGGAACCCAGAGTGTGAGAGGCCTAAACCCGTTTATCGATGATAGATAGGCCAAGAAGTGGAGTCAAAGTTTTGAAAATTTCAAAAAATCAAATTTTCTCGAAAACCAGAGGAGATAGCGACTTCTAGCCTCTTCCAATCGATTTTTGAGATGATTTGGGCTTGGGGGGTGCGAAACCCAGAGTGTGAGAGGCCAAAACCCGTTTATCGATGATAGATAGGCCAAGAAGTGGAGTCAAAGTTTTGAAAATTTCAAAAAATCAAATTTTCTCGAAAACCAGAGGAGATAGCGACTTCTAGCCTCTTCCAATCGATTTTTGAGACGATTTGGGCTTGGGGGGTGCGGAACCCAGAGTGTGAGAGGCCAAAACCCGTTTATCGATGATAGATAGGCCAAGAAGTGGAGTCAAAGTTTTGAAAATTTCAAAAAATCAAATTTTCTCGAAAACCAGAGGAGATAGCGACTTCTAGCCTCTTCCAATCGATTTTTGAGATGATTTGGGCTTGGGAGGTGCGGAACCCAGAGTGTGAGAGGCCAAAACCCGTTTATCGATGATAGATAGGCCAAGAAGTGGAGTCAAAGTTTTGAAAATTTCATCAAATTTTCTCGAAAACCAGAGGAGATAGCGACTTCTATCCTCTTCCAATCGATTTTTGAGATGATTTGAGCTTGGGACGTGCGGAACCCAGAGTGTGAGAGGCCTAAACCCGTTTATCGATGATAGATAGGCCAAGAAGTGGAGTCAAAGTTTTGAAAATTTCAAAAAATCAAATTTTCTCGAAAACCAGAGGAGATAGCGACTTCTATCCTCTTCCAATCGATTTTTGAGATGATTTGGGCTTGGGAGGTGCGGAACCCAGAGTGTGAGAGGCCTAAACCCGTTTATCGATGATAGATAGGCCAAGAAGTGGAGTCAAAGTTTTGAAAATTTCAAAAAATCAAATTTTCTCGAAAACCAGAGGAGATAGCGACTTCTAGCCTCTTCCAATCGATTTTTGAGATGATTTGGGCTTGGGAGGTGCGGAACCCAGAGTGTGAGAGGCCAAAACCCGTTTATCGATGATAGATAGGCCAAGAAGTGGAGTCAAAGTTTTGAAAATTTCATCAAATTTTCTCGAAAACCAGAGGAGATAGCGACTTCTATCCTCTTCCAATCGATTTTTGAGATGATTTGAGCTTGGGACGTGCGGAACCCAGAGTGTGAGAGGCCTAAACCCGTTTATCGATGATAGATAGGCCAAGAAGTGGAGTCAAAGTTTTGAAAATTTCAAAAAATCAAATTTTCTCGAAAACCAGAGGAGATAGCGACTTCTATCCTCTTCCAATCGATTTTTGAGATGATTTGAGCTTGGGAGGTGCGGAACCCAGAGTGTGAGAGGCCAAAACCCGTTTATCGATGATAGATAGGCCAAGAAGTGGAGTCAAAGTTTTGAAAATTTCAAAAAATCAAATTTTCTCGAAAACCAGAGGAGATAGCGACTTCTATCCTCTTCCAATCGATTTTTGAGATGATTTGGGCTTGGGAGGTGCGGAACCCAGAGTGTGAGAGGCCTAAACCCGTTTATCGATGATAGATAGGCCAAGAAGTGGAGTCAAAGTTTTGAAAATTTCAAAAAATCAAATTTTCTCGAAAACCAGAGGAGATAGCGACTTCTAGCCTCTTCCAATCGATTTTTGAGATGATTTGGGCTTGGGAGGTGCGGAACCCAGAGTGTGAGAGGTCAAAACCCATTTATCGATGATAGATAGGCCAAGAAGTGGAGTCAAAGTTTTGAAAATTTCAAAAAATCAAATTTTCTCGAAAACCAGAGGAGATAGCGACTTCTAGCCTCTTCCAATCGATTTTTGAGATGATTTGGGCTTGGGGGGTGCGAAACCCAGAGTGTGAGAGGCCAAAACCCGTTTATCGATGATAGATAGGCCAAGAAGTGGAGTCAAAGTTTTGAAAATTTCAAAAAATCAAATTTTCTCGAAAACCAGAGGAGATAGCGACTTCTAGCCTCTTCCAATCGATTTTTGAGACGATTTGGGCTTGGGAGGTGCGGAACCCAGAGTGTGAGAGGCCAAAACCCGTTTATCGATGATAGATAGGCCAAGAAGTGGAGTCAAAGTTTTGAAAATTTCAAAAAATCAAATTTTCTCGAAAACCAGAGGAGATAGCGACTTCTAGTCTCTTCCAATCGATTTTTGAGATGATTTGGGCTTGGGAGGTGCGGAACCCAGAGTGTGAGAGGCCAAAACCCGTTTATCGATGATAGATAGGCCAAGAAGTGGAGTCAAAGTTTTGAAAATTTCAAAAAATCAAATTTTCTCGAAAACCAGAGGAGATAGCGACTTCTAGCCTCTTCCAATCGATTTTTGAGATGATTTGGGCTTGGGGGGTGCGGAACCCAGAGTGTGAGAGGCCTAAACCCGTTTATCGATGATAGATAGGCCAAGAAGTGGAGTCAAAGTTTTGAAAATTTCAAAAAATCAAATTTTCTCGAAAACCAGAGGAGATAGCGACTTCTAGCCTCTTCCAATCGATTTTTGAGATGATTTGGGCTTGGGGGGTGCGGAACCCAGAGTGTGAGAGGCCAAAACCCGTTTATCGATGATAGATAGGCCAAGAAGTGGAGTCAAAGTTTTGAAAATTTCATCAAATTTTCTCGAAAACCAGAGGAGATAGCGACTTCTATCCTCTTCCAATCGATTTTTGAGATGATTTGAGCTTGGGACGTGCGGAACCCAGAGTGTGAGAGGCCTAAACCCGTTTATCGATGATAGATAGGCCAAGAAGTGGAGTCAAAGTTTTGAAAATTTCAAAAAATCAAATTTTCTCGAAAACCAGAGGAGATAGCGACTTCTATCCTCTTCCAATCGATTTTTGAGATGATTTGAGCTTGGGGGGTGCGGAACCCAGAGTGTGAGAGGCCAAAACCCGTTTATCGATGATAGATAGGCCAAGAAGTGGAGTCAAAGTTTTGAAAATTTCAAAAAATCAAATTTTCTCGAAAACCAGAGGAGATAGCGACTTCTATCCTCTTCCAATCGATTTTTGAGATGATTTGGGCTTGGGAGGTGCGGAACCCAGAGTGTGAGAGGCCTAAACCCGTTTATCGATGATAGATAGGCCAAGAAGTGGAGTCAAAGTTTTGAAAATTTCAAAAAATCAAATTTTCTCGAAAACCAGAGGAGATAGCGACTTCTAGCCTCTTCCAATCGATTTTTGAGATGATTTGGGCTTGGGGGGTGCGGAACCCAGAGTGTGAGAGGTCAAAACCCATTTATCGATGATAGATAGGCCAAGAAGTGGAGTCAAAGTTTTGAAAATTTCAAAAAATCAAATTTTCTCGAAAACCAGAGGAGATAGCGACTTCTATCCTCTTCCAATCGATTTTTGAGATGATTTGGGCTTGGGAGGTGCGGAACCCAGAGTGTGAGAGGCCTAAACCCGTTTATCGATGATAGATAGGCCAAGAAGTGGAGTCAAAGTTTTGAAAATTTCAAAAAATCAAATTTTCTCGAAAACCAGAGGAGATAGCGACTTCTATCCTCTTCCAATCGATTTTTGAGATGATTTGGGCTTGGGAGGTGCGGAACCCAGAGTGTGAGAGGCCTAAACCCGTTTATCGATGATAGATAGGACAAGAAGTGGAGTCAAAGTTTTGAAAATTTCAAAAAATCAAATTTTCTCGAAAACCAGAGGAGATAGCGACTTCTAGCCTCTTCCAATCGATTTTTGAGATGATTTGGGCTTGGGAGGTGCGGAACCCAGAGTGTGAGAGGTCAAAACCCATTTATCGATGATAGATAGGCCAAGAAGTGGAGTCAAAGTTTTGAAAATTTCAAAAAATCAAATTTTCTCGAAAACCAGAGGAGATAGCGACTTCTAGCCTCTTCCAATCGATTTTTGAGATGATTTGGGCTTGGGAGGTGCGGAACCCAGAGTGTGAGAGGCCAAAACCCGTTTATCGATGATAGATAGGCCAAGAAGTGGAGTCAAAGTTTTGAAAATTTCAAAAAATCAAATTTTCTCGAAAACCAGAGGAGATAGCGACTTCTAGCCTCTTCCAATCGATTTTTGAGATGATTTGGGCTTGGGGGGTTCGGAACCCAGAGTGTGAGAGGCCTAAACCCGTTTATCGATGATAGATAGGCCAAGAAGTGGAGTCAAAGTTTTGAAAATTTCAAAAAATCAAATTTTCTCGAAAACCAGAGGAGATAGCGACTTCTAGCCTCTTCCAATCGATTTTTGAGATGATTTGGGCTTGGGAGGTGCGGAACCCAGAGTGTGAGAGGCCAAAACCCGTTTATCGATGATAGATAGGCCAAGAAGTGGAGTCAAAGTTTTGAAAATTTCATCAAATTTTCTCGAAAACCAGAGGAGATAGCGACTTCTATCCTCTTCCAATCGATTTTTGAGATGATTTGAGCTTGGGACGTGCGGAACCCAGAGTGTGAGAGGCCTAAACCCGTTTATCGATGATAGATAGGCCAAGAAGTGGAGTCAAAGTTTTGAAAATTTCAAAAAATCAAATTTTCTCGAAAACCAGAGGAGATAGCGACTTCTATCCTCTTCCAATCGATTTTCGAGATGATTTGGGCTTGGGGGGTGCGGAACCCAGAGTGTGAGAGGCCTAAACCCGTTTATCGATGATAGATAGGCCAAGAAGTGGAGTCAAAGTTTTGAAAATTTCAAAAAATCAAATTTTCTCGAAAACCAGAGGAGATAGCGACTTCTATCCTCTTCCAATCGATTTTCGAGATGATTTGGGCTTGGGAGGTGCGGAACCCAGAGTGTGAGAGGCCTAAACCCGTTTATCGATGATAGATAGGCCAAGAAGTGGAGTCAAAGTTTTGAAAATTTCAAAAAATCAAATTTTCTCGAAAACCAGAGGAGATAGCGACTTCTAGCCTCTTCCAATCGATTTTTGAGATGATTTGGGCTTGGGGGGTTCGGAACCCAGAGTGTGAGAGGCCTAAACCCGTTTATCGATGATAGATAGGCCAAGAAGTGGAGTCAAAGTTTTGAAAATTTCAAAAAATCAAATTTTCTCGAAAACCAGAGGAGATAGCGACTTCTAGCCTCTTCCAATCGATTTTTGAGATGATTTGGGCTTGGGAGGTGCGGAACCCAGAGTGTGAGAGGCCAAAACCCGTTTATCGATGATAGATAGGCCAAGAAGTGGAGTCAAAGTTTTGAAAATTTCATCAAATTTTCTCGAAAACCAGAGGAGATAGCGACTTCTATCCTCTTCCAATCGATTTTTGAGATGATTTGAGCTTGGGACGTGCGGAACCCAGAGTGTGAGAGGCCTAAACCCGTTTATCGATGATAGATAGGCCAAGAAGTGGAGTCAAAGTTTTGAAAATTTCAAAAAATCAAATTTTCTCGAAAACCAGAGGAGATAGCGACTTCTATCCTCTTCCAATCGATTTTCGAGATGATTTGGGCTTGGGAGGTGCGGAACCCAGAGTGTGAGAGGCCTAAACCCGTTTATCGATGATAGATAGGCCAAGAAGTGGAGTCAAAGTTTTGAAAATTTCAAAAAATCAAATTTTCTCGAAAACCAGAGGAGATAGCAACTTCTAGCCTTTTCCAATCGATTTTTGAGATGATTTGGGCTTGGGAGGTGCGGAACCCAGAGTGTGAGAGGCCTAAACCCGTTTATCGATGATAGATAGGCCAAGAAGTGGAGTCAAAGTTTTGAAAATTTCAAAAAATCAAATTTTCTCGAAAACCAGAGGAGATAGCGACTTCTATCCTCTTCCAATCGATTTTTGAGATGATTTGGGCTTGGGAGGTGCGGAACCCAGAGTGTGAGAGGCCTAAACCCGTTTATCGATGATAGATAGGCCAAGAAGTGGAGTCAAAGTTTTGAAAATTTCAAAAAATCAAATTTTCTCGAAAACCAGAGGAGATAGCGACTTCTATCCTCTTCCAATCGATTTTTGAGATGATTTGGGCTTGGGAGGTGCGGAACCCAGAGTGTGAGAGGCCTAAACCCGTTTATCGATGATAGATAGGACAAGAAGTGGAGTCAAAGTTTTGAAAATTTCAAAAAATCAAATTTTCTCGAAAACCAGAGGAGATAGCGACTTCTAGCCTCTTCCAATCGATTTTTGAGATGATTTGGGCTTGGGCGGTGCGGAACCCAGAGTGTGAGAGGTCAAAACCCATTTATCGATGATAGATAGGCCAAGAAGTGGAGTCAAAGTTTTGAAAATTTCAAAAAATCAAATTTTCTCGAAAACCAGAGGAGATAGCGACTTCTATCCTCTTCCAATCGATTTTTGAGATGATTTGAGCTTGGGAGGTGCGGAACCCAGAGTGTGAGAGGCCAAAACCCGTTTATCGATGATAGATAGGCCAAGAAGTGGAGTCAAAGTTTTGAAAATTTCAAAAAATCAAATTTTCTCGAAAACCAGAGGAGATAGCGACTTCTAGCCTCTTCCAATCGATTTTTGAGATGATTTGGGCTTGGGGGGTGCGGAACCCAGAGTATGAGAGGCCTAAACCCGTTTATCGATGATAGATAGGCCAAGAAGTGGAGTCAAAGTTTTGAAAATTTCAAAAAATCAAATTTTCTCGAAAACCAGAGGAGATAGCAACTTCTAGCCTTTTCCAATCGATTTTTGAGATGATTTGGGCTTGGGAGGTGCGGAACCCAGAGTGTGAGAGGTCAAAACCCGTTTATCGATGATAGATAGGCCAAGAAGTGGAGTCAAAGTTTTGAAAATTTCAAAAAATCAAATTTTCTCGAAAACCAGAGGAGATAGCGACTTCTAGCCTCTTCCAATCGATTTTTGAGATGATTTGGGCTTGGGAGGTGCGGAACCCAGAGTGTGAGAGGTCAAAACCCATTTATCGATGATAGATAGGCCAAGAAGTGGAGTCAAAGTTTTGAAAATTTCAAAAAATCAAATTTTCTCGAAAACCAGAGGAGATAGCGACTTCTATCCTCTTCCAATCGATTTTTGAGATGATTTGAGCTTGGGAGGTGCGGAACCCAGAGTGTGAGAGGCCAAAACCCGTTTATCGATGATAGATAGGCCAAGAAGTGGAGTCAAAGTTTTGAAAATTTCAAAAAATCAAATTTTCTCGAAAACCAGAGGAGATAGCGACTTCTAGCCTCTTCCAATCGATTTTTGAGATGATTTGGGCTTGGGGGGTGCGGAACCCAGAGTATGAGAGGCCTAAACCCGTTTATCGATGATAGATAGGCCAAGAAGTGGAGTCAAAGTTTTGAAAATTTCAAAAAATCAAATTTTCTCGAAAACCAGAGGAGATAGCAACTTCTAGCCTTTTCCAATCGATTTTTGAGATGATTTGGGCTTGGGAGGTGCGGAACCCAGAGTGTGAGAGGTCAAAACCCGTTTATCGATGATAGATAGGCCAAGAAGTGGAGTCAAAGTTTTGAAAATTTCAAAAAATCAAATTTTCTCGAAAACCAGAGGAGATAGCGACTTCTAGCCTCTTCCAATCGATTTTTGAGATGATTTGAGCTTGGGAGGTGCGGAACCCAGAGTGTGAGAGGCCAAAACCCGTTTATCGATGATAGATAGGCCAAGAAGTGGAGTCAAAGTTTTGAAAATTTCAAAAAATCAAATTTTCTCGAAAACCAGAGGAGATAGCGACTTCTATCCTCTTCCAATCGATTTTTGAGATGATTTGGGCTTGGGGGATGCGGAACCCAGAGTGTGAGAGGCCAAAACCCGTTTATCGATGATAGATAGGCCAAGAAGTGGAGTCAAAGTTTTGAAAATTTCAAAAAATCAAATTTTCTCGAAAACCAGAGGAGATAGCGACTTCTAGCCTCTTCCAATCGATTTTTGAGATGATTTGGGCTTGGGGGGTGCGGAACCCAGAGTGTGAGAGGCCAAAACCCGTTTATCGATGATAGATAGGCCAAGAAGTGGAGTCAAAGTTTTGAAAATTTCAAAAAATCAAATTTTCTCGAAAACCAGAGGAGATAGCGACTTCTATCCTCTTCCAATCGATTTTCGAGATGATTTGGGCTTGGGAGGTGCGGAACCCAGAGTGTGAGAGGCCTAAACCCGTTTATCGATGATAGATAGGCCAAGAAGTGGAGTCAAAGTTTTGAAAATTTCAAAAAATCAAATTTTCTCGAAAACCAGAGGAGATAGCGACTTCTAGCCTCTTCCAATCGATTTTTGAGATGATTTGGGCTTGGGAGGTGCGGAACCCAGAGTGTGAGAGGCCTAAACCCGTTTATCGATGATAGTTAGGCCAAGAAGTGGAGTCAAAGTTTTGAAAATTTCAAAAAATCAAATTTTCTCGAAAACCAGAGGAGATAGCGACTTCTATCCTCTTCCAATCGATTTTTGAGATGATTTGGGCTTGGGCGGTGCGGAACCCAGAGTGTGAGAGGCCTAAACCCGTTTATCGATGATAGATAGGCCAAGAAGTGGAGTCAAAGTTTTGAAAATTTCAAAAAATCAAATTTTCTCGAAAACCAGAGGAGATAGCGACTTCTAGCCTCTTCCAATCGATTTTTGAGATGATTTGGGCTTGGGAGGTGCGGAACCCAGAGTGTGAGAGGCCTAAACCCGTTTATCGATGATAGTTAGGCCAAGAAGTGGAGTCAAAGTTTTGAAAATTTCAAAAAATCAAATTTTCTCGAAAACCAGAGGAGATAGCGACTTCTAGCCTCTTCCAATCGATTTTTGAGATGATTTGGGCTTGGGGGGTGCGGAACCCAGAGTGTGAGAGGCCTAAACCCGTTTATCGATGATAGATAGGCCAAGAAGTGGAGTCAAAGTTTTGAAAATTTCAAAAAATCAAATTTTCTCGAAAACCAGAGGAGATAGCGACTTCTATCCTCTTCCAATCGATTTTCGAGATGATTTGGGCTTGGGAGGTGCGGAACCCAGAGTGTGAGAGGCCTAAACCCGTTTATCGATGATAGATAGGCCAAGAAGTGGAGTCAAAGTTTTGAAAATTTCAAAAAATCAAATTTTCTCGAAAACCAGAGGAGATAGCAACTTCTAGCCTTTTCCAATCGATTTTTGAGATGATTTGGGCTTGGGAGGTGCGGAACCCAGAGTGTGAGAGGCCTAAACCCGTTTATCGATGATAGATAGGCCAAGAAGTGGAGTCAAAGTTTTGAAAATTTCAAAAAATCAAATTTTCTCGAAAACCAGAGGAGATAGCGACTTCTATCCTCTTCCAATCGATTTTTGAGATGATTTGGGCTTGGGAGGTGCGGAACCCAGAGTGTGAGAGGCCTAAACCCGTTTATCGATGATAGATAGGCCAAGAAGTGGAGTCAAAGTTTTGAAAATTTCAAAAAATCAAATTTTCTCGAAAACCAGAGGAGATAGCGACTTCTATCCTCTTCCAATCGATTTTTGAGATGATTTGGGCTTGGGAGGTGCGGAACCCAGAGTGTGAGAGGCCTAAACCCGTTTATCGATGATAGATAGGACAAGAAGTGGAGTCAAAGTTTTGAAAATTTCAAAAAATCAAATTTTCTCGAAAACCAGAGGAGATAGCGACTTCTAGCCTCTTCCAATCGATTTTTGAGATGATTTGGGCTTGGGAGGTGCGGAACCCAGAGTGTGAGAGGTCAAAACCCATTTATCGATGATAGATAGGCCAAGAAGTGGAGTCAAAGTTTTGAAAATTTCAAAAAATCAAATTTTCTCGAAAACCAGAGGAGATAGCGACTTCTATCCTCTTCCAATCGATTTTTGAGATGATTTGAGCTTGGGAGGTGCGGAACCCAGAGTGTGAGAGGCCAAAACCCGTTTATCGATGATAGATAGGCCAAGAAGTGGAGTCAAAGTTTTGAAAATTTCAAAAAATCAAATTTTCTCGAAAACCAGAGGAGATAGCGACTTCTAGCCTCTTCCAATCGATTTTTGAGATGATTTGGGCTTGGGGGGTGCGGAACCCAGAGTATGAGAGGCCTAAACCCGTTTATCGATGATAGATAGGCCAAGAAGTGGAGTCAAAGTTTTGAAAATTTCAAAAAATCAAATTTTCTCGAAAACCAGAGGAGATAGCAACTTCTAGCCTTTTCCAATCGATTTTTGAGATGATTTGGGCTTGGGAGGTGCGGAACCCAGAGTGTGAGAGGTCAAAACCCGTTTATCGATGATAGATAGGCCAAGAAGTGGAGTCAAAGTTTTGAAAATTTCAAAAAATCAAATTTTCTCGAAAACCAGAGGAGATAGCGACTTCTAGCCTCTTCCAATCGATTTTTGAGATGATTTGGGCTTGGGAGGTGCGGAACCCAGAGTGTGAGAGGTCAAAACCCATTTATCGATGATAGATAGGCCAAGAAGTGGAGTCAAAGTTTTGAAAATTTCAAAAAATCAAATTTTCTCGAAAACCAGAGGAGATAGCGACTTCTATCCTCTTCCAATCGATTTTTGAGATGATTTGAGCTTGGGAGGTGCGGAACCCAGAGTGTGAGAGGCCAAAACCCGTTTATCGATGATAGATAGGCCAAGAAGTGGAGTCAAAGTTTTGAAAATTTCAAAAAATCAAATTTTCTCGAAAACCAGAGGAGATAGCGACTTCTAGCCTCTTCCAATCGATTTTTGAGATGATTTGGGCTTGGGGGGTGCGGAACCCAGAGTATGAGAGGCCTAAACCCGTTTATCGATGATAGATAGGCCAAGAAGTGGAGTCAAAGTTTTGAAAATTTCAAAAAATCAAATTTTCTCGAAAACCAGAGGAGATAGCAACTTCTAGCCTTTTCCAATCGATTTTTGAGATGATTTGGGCTTGGGAGGTGCGGAACCCAGAGTGTGAGAGGTCAAAACCCGTTTATCGATGATAGATAGGCCAAGAAGTGGAGTCAAAGTTTTGAAAATTTCAAAAAATCAAATTTTCTCGAAAACCAGAGGAGATAGCGACTTCTAGCCTCTTCCAATCGATTTTTGAGATGATTTGAGCTTGGGGGGTGCGGAACCCAGAGTGTGAGAGGCCAAAACCCGTTTATCGATGATAGATAGGCCAAGAAGTGGAGTCAAAGTTTTGAAAATTTCAAAAAATCAAATTTTCTCGAAAACCAGAGGAGATAGCGACTTCTATCCTCTTCCAATCGATTTTTGAGATGATTTGGGCTTGGGGGATGCGGAACCCAGAGTGTGAGAGGCCAAAACCCGTTTATCGATGATAGATAGGCCAAGAAGTGGAGTCAAAGTTTTGAAAATTTCAAAAAATCAAATTTTCTCGAAAACCAGAGGAGATAGCGACTTCTAGCCTCTTCCAATCGATTTTTGAGATGATTTGGGCTTGGGGGGTGCGGAACCCAGAGTGTGAGAGGCCAAAACCCGTTTATCGATGATAGATAGGCCAAGAAGTGGAGTCAAAGTTTTGAAAATTTCAAAAAATCAAATTTTCTCGAAAACCAGAGGAGATAGCGACTTCTATCCTCTTCCAATCGATTTTCGAGATGATTTGGGCTTGGGAGGTGCGGAACCCAGAGTGTGAGAGGCCTAAACCCGTTTATCGATGATAGATAGGCCAAGAAGTGGAGTCAAAGTTTTGAAAATTTCAAAAAATCAAATTTTCTCGAAAACCAGAGGAGATAGCGACTTCTAGCCTCTTCCAATCGATTTTTGAGATGATTTGGGCTTGGGAGGTGCGGAACCCAGAGTGTGAGAGGCCTAAACCCGTTTATCGATGATAGTTAGGCCAAGAAGTGGAGTCAAAGTTTTGAAAATTTCAAAAAATCAAATTTTCTCGAAAACCAGAGGAGATAGCGACTTCTAGCCTCTTCCAATCGATTTTTGAGATGATTTGGGCTTGGGGGGTGCGGAACCCAGAGTGTGAGAGGCCTAAACCCGTTTATCGATGATAGATAGGCCAAGAAGTGGAGTCAAAGTTTTGAAAAGTTCAAAAAATCAAATTTTTTCGAAAACCAGAGGAGATAGCGACTTCTAGCCTCTTCCAATCGATTTTTGAGATAATTTGATTCCTAGGAGGTCAGAAACCCAGAGTCTGGCACGCCCGGAACATGCTTTCCGATGATTTTTCGAAACAAAAGGCTTTAACTACACGTGAACTGCGCGCAGTTTGATTCAAATAAGAAAATAACATCCTCGTAGTCATAGAAATCATTGATCGATTCATCGACCAATCGGGAGGCGAATAAAAAGTTGACAATCAATACATTCATTCATTGTCAATCAACTTTATGATAAAGGAATTTGCAGATTTCTTAAAAACAATTGATTTTACGAGGAAATGTTAAGAGATATATTTTATAAATGAGTAAATTTTTGACATTCTCGTCATTTAAATTGACTATTCTAGTAGCAGAATATTATTTTGGAGTAAAAGCAATTTTTACTTCTCCCAAAATTATTAAAGAAATAAAAATGAATATCCAATTGACCCATTTCCCTATCGAAAAAGTATGACCTCATATTTTTAAATTATGTTTACTGATATATATATACAACATGATGATTATCCAATGACAAATGTCGGTATTTTACCGTCAGTCGCTTTTAAAAAATCCTATATATCACAATCGGTTTGAAAAGCCTAAAAATTGTTGATTACTCCTCAGCACTTGCTGAGTGCAGCAGCACTTGCCCCTGAACCCTTCGGGAATTCAGCCAGCACGAGCAAAAAAGTGATAATAAAAAAAGTTTTAAAAAAAAACATATCGTCAAACCCGAGTAAGAGTGAGGGTAACGGGTCCAAAGACAGTAGTGTTCCAAGTGTGTTTAAATCGCTGAAAAAATGCAAATATATCTAAATAATATAAAAGCCCGAGTGTATTTCTGTTCATGTACACTGCGTATAAAATGTGAAACAACTGTTAAAATACTGGGATAAATAAAAATCAAGGGAGAAGAAGAAAATCAATGAAAAATAATACGTTTGCGTCGTAAGATGTGCGAACTCGAGTATTACTCGTTTATCGGTTTATGTACGTGCACGATGGTACTTGAACAAGGGTAACCCCTCTCCCCCCCCCCCCCCCCCCCCCCCAAAAAAAAAAGTGGAGTTGTTGAGGAAAAGAGACCTTTCTACACAATTATCCGTCAATATTTCTCAAGAAATGAAAGATAATAATTTATATTAATTGACAAAATCATCAGAATCATTGGAATTTTGTGATTAAGAATGAAGAGAAGAACATTTTGAAGAGGATGAAGGCAAATGAGAGACAGATCATCAGCTCCAGTTGTCTAGAAAATCCTAAAATTATTTCAAAAAGTGAAATATATTGATGATTAAATTAATTATCAAGAGAAATTGGTTCAACGACGATGCTAGTGATAGTCACGACCATAAATACCCACGAGACGTACATCCAGTGGACGGACATTTTTTTGAGATTGTTGATAAACTCAGATTAATGTTGAACATTTAGTAAATTTTTAATTTTTTTTTTTTTCCCCACTTCTTGAGTTTGTTTTTGTGGATATGTTTTCGTCTCCGGCGTCGGTAGTGGGCGAGCCGTCAGGCTACGACTTTCAGAAAGAGGAGAATGCTGCCAAGTGGAAGGGAGTCTTTGTCAATTCACTGAGAAAGGTTAGAAACACTTGAAATCATTGATAACTCAATTTTAGTGTTGATTTGATTTTTCATTGAATGTATCAAGTGTTCTGGTTAAAAAAACGAGTCATTTTTTTTTTTTTTGGGGCAAAAGGTCCTCGAACAGGTTCATCCGAGTCTAGAGGCACGTCAGGATGCTCTAGATTACGTAGAGAGTCTGATTCTTCGAATGCTAGGGATGCTGTGTGGTCATCCACCTCCTCACACACCTCAGGATGTCGAAGAGAGAGTCAGGAGAACATTTCCAACACCAATCGACAGATGGGCACTCAGAGATGCTAGGGATGCATTGGAAAAGGGAAAGAAAAAGTCACCATTGGTACTACCTGTTGATAAAATTCATCAATTGCTTCAAAAAGTAAGTAAATCCAATAATTGTCAATTTTATTTTTATAAATTTTCCTTCAATTGTTGATCTTCAAACTTTCTAGGAAGTTTTGCAGCATAAAATTGATTCACAAGTCAGTCTTTTTGTTGTTGGAGTACTCGAGTACATTTCAGCAGATATTTTGAAGGTAAAAAACCATTTTTAGCTCAATGATTGTTATATGAATTTCAAAGAAATTGAAATGGTAAATTTTCATGGTTTTTTTTTTCTTTTTATTGGTTTCAGTTGGTTGGAAATTATGTTAAAAATATTCGGCACGTTGAAATATCATGTGAGGACATCAGAGTTGCTATGTATGCAGACAGGGTAAATAATTTTTCAATAAAATACAATAATTTATAATTATATTATTTAAAAGCTTGCATTTTAGTTTGTTTGCTGCACATTCAACCGAATAATTAAAATACAATCAATCCTTTTTAATTATTCAATACAAGAGATAAATAATTGATTATTTAGGTCAATTTAGAGTATTATGTTCAAAATAAGAGGATTTAATAAGAATATAGAGAGGATAAATTAGATGAAATTTTCTATGAAAATATTTAAAAAAAAATCAAACTGGTTTAATGCTAGAATAGTATTCACGTGCTAATTGGTGGCTGCATATGTTCTCTGCTTGATTACATGCTTTCCACTAACATATTAACAACACCAACCCATGCTCGTTCTTGGTGCTGTTCCAGGTGGTATGTACATTCCTCCAAATCCCATAATCATATATTCAGTTTTGAAGTGGTAAAGAACAATCAATTTTCAACATCTCTCTACATTTTCCCCCTAAATTGTCTCACTACCGAGATATCCACAAAATTAGGAACAAAAAACAAAAAAAAAAAATCAAAATTTACCACTTCTCCACTGATATCATCGCTTACCAACCCCATCATCATCACCAATAAACCATAACCATGAGCATTCCTCGATAATAAAAAAAAATAAACCCACGTCATCACTGCATCAAATCGTAGCTCATCTCTTATTAAAAACTCTCAAAATTTAACAATCGAAAGATAAAACTTCTAAAAAGTTGAATTATCTCTTCCAAAAGGTCCTGATGGACATGTTCTACCAGGACGATGCAACAGAGGGTCCCCAGAGTACCCTAGGTGCCGTTGTCTCTCAAACCTACGAAGAATCGGTTCGCGATTTAATCCACGACGAGCGTCACTACCTTCGTGATCTCCACATGATAATAAAAGTCTTTCGCGAGGAGATTGCTAAACTTACACAAGACAAAACCGAACTGGAATCTCTCTTCAGCAACATAATGGACATATACGAAATGACAGTGACCCTTCTGGGTAGTCTAGAAGACATAATGGAGATAACTGAAGAAAAACAAATTCCCACTGTTGGTTCGTGCTTCGAGGAGCTAGCTGAAGCAGCTGAATTTGATGTATACATCAAATACGCAAGAGATATGAACAGTCCAGGAAGTCGTGAAATTCTTAATCGATTGCTATCTCGACCAGAAGCAAATGCTGCTTTAAGAGCAGCTGGTCATGGTTTCAAAGAGGCTGTTAAATACTATCTTCCGAAGTTACTATTACAACCAGTTTGGCACTGTTTTTTGTACTTTGATTACATTAAAGTATTACAGAAACGTACACCAAACATTGAGGATGAGGAAACCTTAGAGCAGGTGCAGGGTCTTCTCAGGCCATTGCAAATGGAATTATTACAATCAGTTGCTAGTTTACCGAAGAAAGATACGGGATTGAGAATGCAAAGTCGTGCTAGAAGGCATGCAGCATTGGAGAAAACAAGTGAGTTGCAGAAAACTGTTGATGGGTGGGATCAGAGGGATATTGGACAGTGTTGTAATGAATTTATTCGTGAAGATATGTTGGGAAAAGTGGGTAGCAATGGTAGAAGATTGACGGAGAGGAGGGCATTGTTGTTTGATGGATTATTGGTGCTCTGTAAACCTTCTGGTGGTAAAAGAGTGAGTGTTTCAGTGGCTGCTGTTAGTGTTGGAGGGGGACAGGCTCATCAGGGAGAACTTAGGCTGAAGGAAAGATTTTTTATAAGAAAAGTGGATATTATTGATCGAGAAGACACTGATGAATTGAAGAATGCTTTTGAAATTGCACCAAGGGATCATCCTAATGTTACACTTGTTGCTAAATCTGTTGAGGATAAGAATAGTTGGATGGCTGATCTTGTTATGCTCAACACCAAGAGCATGTTGGAGAGGACCTTGGATAGTATTTTGCTGGATGAAGAGAGAAAACATCCGTTGAGACTACCTCCTCCAGAATTGTATAAATTTGCAGAGGTTGATTCTCCGGAGAATGTTGTACTTGAGGCAAGGGAAAATGGTGGAGTGCCGTTGATTAAGGGAGCTACTCTTGTTAAATTAGTGGAAAGATTGACTTATCATATTTATGCTGATCCGGCATTTGTAAGGACATTCCTGACTACTTATAGGAGTTTTTGCTCACCACAAGAATTGCTTGGTCTACTTATCGAGAGATTTGATATCCCGGACCCTTCATTGGTCTACGGAGATGAGGAGAAACCCTCTGGGTGTAAAGCAATAGCTAGAGAAGACTGGAAACGATACAGAAAAGAATTCTGTCAACCTGTTCAGTTTCGAGTTCTTAATGTCTTGAGGCATTGGGTGGACCATCATTTCTATGATTTTGAAAGAGATAGAAATTTACTAGAAAGACTTCAACTCTTTCTGGATACAATAAGTGGCAAATCCATGAGGAAATGGGTAGACTCTGTAATAAAAATAGTTCAGAGAAAGTGTGAACCTTCTGAGCAGAGGCCCATTACTTTTAGTTTTGAAAAGTCACCACCACCGATCGAATGGCATCTCAAAGTTCCAGAAGAAGAGTGGGGAATACTTACTTTACATCCCATCGAATTAGCAAGACAATTAACTCTTCTAGAATTCGAGCTCTACAGAACAGTAAAATCCTCAGAGCTAGTAGGCGAAGCCTGGACAAAAAAGGACAAGGACAAAAACTCGCCAAATCTCCTAAAGATGATAAAACACACAACAAACTTTACCCGCTGGCTTGAAAAAACTATCCTAGAAAGTGAGAACATAGAAGAACGTTCAGCCATAGTTTCGCGTGCAGTAGAAGTCATGATGGTCCTTCAAGATCTGAATAATTTTAACGGGGTCCTAGCCATAGTCTCTGCTATGGGTTCGGCCGCAGTATTCCGTCTCAAACACACCTTTCAACGTCTCTCAGAACGTCAGGCAAAAGTTCTCGAAGAAGCTCGAGAATTGAATAGCGATCATTTTCGAAAATACCAAGAAAAACTTCGATCAATAAATCCTCCATGCGTACCATTTTTTGGTATGTATCTAACAAACATTCTTCACATAGAAACGGGAAATTCCGATTATCTTCCAAACAGTCCAGAGCTCATAAATTTTTCAAAAAGAAGAAAAGTTGCTGAGATAACTGGAGAAATACAGCAATACCAAAATCAACCATATTGCCTATCAGTAGAGCCCCGAATTCGTCATTTCATTGAAAATCTATCCCCCTTTGATCCAAATATGAGTGAAGCAGACATAAGTACTTACTTATACGAAAAAAGTCTGGAACTGGAACCACGGGGTTGTCGTCAGCCCTTGAGAGCCCCTAGAAAGTGGCCAGATTTGAATCTAAAATCTCCAGGCATTAAACCAAGATCACTCAGTGGAAAACTACCAGCTCCTCTTCAAGCTGTTGCCTCAAGTGTAAGATTGCACGATCCAGCACCTGAGGTATCTTCAGAGTTGCCAGAAAGTCCTCATACGATACAGAGTTTTACACACGTTGGTGATCACAGTGTATTCGCTCCAGTTCTGTTGGGTAACTCTGGAGCTCCAGCATCTCCAGGACCTTTGAGCATGTCTGGTTTATCCCTGGGATCACCTGGAAACAGTCCTCAATTGGGTTCACCTGGACATATACCTTCCTCTTATCATCAGTCTCAAGCCACTTATTTTGGATTTAATTCTGGGACAATTGGAATTATGGGCACTATAACTGGAGTTTCATCGTGTAGTGGAAGTCCTGGAGCTCCTCAGCCACCACCATCACCAAGTCATTCGATGGTATCGAGTAAACCACCACCTCCATTGCCACCGAGGCACCATAGAAGAAGAGAGAGTTCAATCAGCGAATCTCCTCATCAGGCGAGACAGGCTCCCAATGCTCCTATGTTACCACCGAGGGAAGGAGCAAGTTCACCACCTCCACTGCCACCAAGAAGGGATATACCACCTGTTACTCTGCCTCCTAGATTACCCAGTACCCTTAATCCAAGTACATCAGCTTTGTTGGCAAGAAGGAATTCTAACCTTGAAAGTATGACTAGTGCAACTCATACAAGGCGACACATGTCTTTCAATGGTCCTAGTCCAACTCAACTTCCGCCGAGTCAACCGAATGGCTCTGTTACACCCAGGCTACCTCCTAAACCTCTGAGTGGACGACCGCCTGGTACTATGTTCAACTTTAATGCTCCTGGTCCCAGCTAAGGTGAGTTGCTCACCTCAAATCATGTTGTTTAAGGGAAAAAATTCTTCAGTAGTTTTATTTGGGAATATCTCAAAATCTAGTGGAGATACGAGAATTTTTGATATGAGCTTTTTTTGTAGAGGATAATTGGCGCTACAAAAAAGGTTATTAAAAAAAAATTGATATCTCTGGTAGATTTAGAGATATGTAGGGGATAGTGAGTGAGGTAGCATGTAAAAATTGCAGAATTTGTATACCATCTTCCTCCATAATGTAATATAAATAGGTATAAATAAGTTGTACATAGTATATCATTTTTATGTGGAGGAAATAGTTGATATTCATATTAATGTTGATAAACCAGCGCACAATGAGAATCTTCCATAGAGTCGATATGAAATTGATGAATTTTAGGTTTTAAAATTTATGAATTTAAATGAAGAAGGGGCTTACATTCCGATAAATACATCAGCAGATACATGAAATAAATTTCTTTTGGTTTATATTTCTTGATTGTCTGAAGGGAAAATTTGTTTATTTTCAAGAATGCGAGACTTTCAACTGGCAAATTGTACAATGTATTTTTAGAAATTTTTTGAGAATGAAAATTGGGGTGGGGGGGGGGGGGGGGGAGGAATTCGAAAATACAGAGATTAGGTAAAATTTGTAGATGATATATTTGTCCGTATTCACAGACAAGAACAAAAGTAATATTAAATTTAATAAATGAATGGCACACATTTCAAATGCATAAATAAGCCAAAATGATATTCGAAAGTAATGTGAAGATAAATGTACTATTTTATTGAACAAAAAGAAACCCAAGCTCTAGTTATTAAACGTATAAACATAAAAATCAATTTGAGATAATTGAATGCAGTGGAATGATGAAAGAAAAAAAATTGATCAATCATAAATTTTCATCTTTTGATTTCAATTGTTTACTTAAAAAAAAATTATATTAATGCGAGATTAAAAATGAGATCTCGTTAGAAAAAAAAAAAAAAAAAGAAAGAATCAACATCTCAGATTTCCTTTTTTTTTAAAAAAAAAAAAAAGAACATCCTTCAAGTCCAAAACTGTGATACACTATTTTGAATGGGTATATGTAGGTATTTTAAACTAATTGCAAACTAGACATTCTTGAATTAAGTAATTAATTTTTATGTGAAAATTGATGAAAGATTAATAGAGATAAAATTTACAAACAAAAATTGAATTATTCAATTAAAATAATTAATTGTAGAGATGAATGATTATGTGAATGTACCATATTATTAAATATAAAAAATAATATTGAATTAGTTTTTATTGTAATAATTGTCGATATGAGAAGAAAGTCATAAATTAACGTGACTGAAAATTATTTGAGAAAGAAAATGAGTTAATAAAGAAAAACAAATATGATGAATAATTTATTTATCAATTTTCTATTCAATAATCATAATTTTCATACATATGTACAATTTTTTTTTTTTTATTATAAATTTTTGTCTATACATCGATGCGAGTGAAAAAAGAAAATTAATAATAATTTAATAGTGTATTATTTAAAGATTTGCTAAAAATATGTTCATAAAAAGATCATTTCTATTATTTAACACAGCACACAAAATTCACACCAATTACCTCAAGTATTTTGGTTATTGGTGATTGGTAATAATAGCAATAATTATAACGTGTAGTCGAGTGTATTTTCAGTCATTAACAAATCTTATTTATCTACAATTTTTCAATGAAAAATATACTCAACTATCTCGTCTGGAAAAAATATTTGAAAAGAAAATCATAAGGATTGGTACAAGAGTATCATCTCCAGGAAGTCTTTCCACTACCTCAAATCTCTCTCCAATGACTAGTAATTAAAATATTTGCTGATCAATAGCAGTCTTGAATAATATTTTAATCCATTAAATTATTTTGGCAGCAATGTACATCGTGCAATTCCCCTTTTATAAAATCAATAGCGAAAGATTCAAAAACTTTAATTTCTACGAAATCTGCATAGAAGATTCCCAAACAGTTGAAGCATCACTGGTCCTTTGTTGCCTGACTCCCACATCAATATGAGCATCAAGGGTATCACTGAGTTTTGAAAATCGTCTAGCCCAACTTCCCCGTCTTGCCCCAGGTCTCCCAAAATTCCCTGCCTCCCTCAGTACTGCCAATAGTTCATCCTCATCCTCCCTTCCCTTTATTCCTTTCTCATACTTGGCCTCCTGAGCCAAAAGTTTTTCCCGCGCAAGTTGCGTAGAAACGGCCGAAGGTGTTTCCGGAATTACATAGCTCATTAATCCAGTAAGCGCAAAGACAATATGTTCAAAAGTCACAACAAAAGCCAATCTAGCAGCAAAAACATGCCAATACTGTGAACTTAAGCCATAAGGTTCAACAGGATGATCAGGAGGATTTCTATATCCTCTGTATTGACAAATGGGAGGTCCATTTCTATCATTGATCATATCCTCCCGGAAATGAGAAGTATTGAAGTCTGATAAAGAACTATCAATGTACCCGACCAAATCACCCGTCTTTGAATAAACATATGAGTAAACACTTCTGGGGATGAAATCAGATGTATAAGCGATGACAAAAGCATTTGAGACGACAGCGGCATAAGTTACACCTTTCAAAATTCCAAACCATGCTCCAATATCTTCGACCCTTTCTGCTAAAGGTCTTCTTGCTTCTTTGACCATTTTATAAGCGTCCAAACGAATTTCCCCTATATTGTTTAATAATGCAAAAAATGGAGCCAGTGGAAAGGCAGCAACGAAAAGTGTTACAAAACCATACTGTAAAATCATTTCAAGATATTCATCGAAAAGCGCTAATCTTCCTGGATCTTGCAACTGATAGTCTTGTTCCCAATAGGTATAAGGCCTCTCATGATCTTTAGTTGCAGCAACATGAGTTCTTTTTCTCCACCAATTCACCAATTTTGGTGAAAGTATTTCCATAAAATTATTAAAAACCTGTTTTCCAATCATGATAATAGCAAGTTGTATACATAATTCAGAAAGACAACCAGCAGGATCACAAACGTCTGTTTTTATTCTTGAAAATTCAGAAGATCTTGCTTCAGCATCACCGGGATGTACATAGAATCTTCCCTTGAAGAAAGCAATGTAGATTAGAGATGAGTAGAAGTTGACAAATTCAAAGAAGAAAATTTTAAATGTAAAAGAATCTTCGTATTCTGTTTGAGTTCTTGGATTTTCCATGTTGACCATCCATTTAGCTAACCTCTGGTAGATTCTCGTGAGAATCATAATTATTATCAAGTTGAGAAGAGCAGCTGTCATGGAGGTGAAGATTTTTGTGTGCCGTTGGAGAAAATATCCACCTGCTGAGTAGAATACAGCTATAAGAGAAACTCTGTAGATTATTGTGCCCAAGACAGCTCCTAGGACAACGCAAATCATGAAAAATACTAGGGAACCTGTGACACAGTATCTCCAGACTCTGGAGTAAGCTGGCATGTATGGCTCTCTCTCTCTAGTCACTGGATTTATCCTGAATGTTTTGACTGATGTCTCGAATTCTGGTCTTGGTTCTTCATCCCCATCAGCATTTTGAAGATCCCATTCCCAGACAATGACAGCTTGTCGACGTTTCCATAATTCTAAAAAGCTCGTTGCCCAGAAGGACATGAAGATGGCGAAGAAAACGGTTGCGGGATTGTCAAAGAGATATGTGAGACGTGAGAAGAGACAGGATTCTTTGAGTCTTCTGTAGTTACAAGCTTTGTCACACAAAGGACATAAGGTGATGTTTCCGGATAAATTTGGATCGCATATTTCTTTACTGGGAATATTATCGTCACTCTCCATGGTACTGATACCGTAGACAAAGCAGAGGAGACCGACTATTGCTGGGAGATAAAGGGCACGTGTGTAGAAACCTAACCAGGCGTAGTATAATGCTACTTTTTCACCAAAATAACGGCGGATTAACCAGAGGGGTTGTTTTTTGTACCTGAAAGGATATTTTTTATTTAGACTAAGTTGGTTTTTTTGGAGAATTGAATTTTCTTGTAGAATCACTCGTTATCGAGATAATTTCATATATTCAATAAGATTTAAAAAGTTTGACTTTTCCAAGAAAAAAAAAAAAAAGTTGGACAAGTTTCGTTAAATGTCTAGACTATGACTAGGGGAAAATTCATTGTACCTGTCATGAACTTGACACGTAAATAGATATTTTACTCAGTCAGATGATTATTTAAATAAAAACTCTGCAGGTGTCGTGAAACAAAAGTTTTCCCTCGGTGCAATACTATTTTTAAATTATTCACCATTGAGATGGACGTGCCCATATCAAATAGAGTAGATGACGATCAAGAGGTACACCATCAGGTCCAGGACGATTGTAAGGTCCTTCATGAAGACAAAAACAGTCTAGATATGTACCATCTGCAATTAATCGTCTGATTCCCGCTTTTTCATGGGTCTCGTCGTACCTCGTGCGCATTAAAATCTGATAAACTATGAGCGACCTTTGCGCTGGTGTATAAGCTGTCTCTCTGTCCTTCACTAGAAATCTGAAGGGGTGAAAAAAAAAAAGAATAAAGAAAAAAAAGGTAAGTTAATCGATAAATCACACTGTGCAGTATTCATAGATTTGGGTACAATCGTTGAGAAACTGTCAGTTCTGTCTGTATTAGGAGCATTTCGTACACATAAAAAAATAAGAGAATTCAGTTGATTATTCATCTATGGGTAGAGGTCAGTATTGAGGTCAACCTTGAGCCTTTACTCAATCACGTGTATAACAGAATTTGATATCCTCACCTCTCTTCTCTATCACCTGAATCATGAGTTGCATAAAAATTTGGCTCCTCCGGGTATAAACTAGTATCCCACATGTGAAATCTCTGCAGAAAATTGACTATGCTAGTCCATTTTTCCCAAAATTTTCTCTTAATTTGAGTTCCATCGTCTCCCTTTGAGAAAAAAAAAAAACAAATCATCTTTATTCATAAATCATTCAACTGGAAAATTGATAAATCCCTCATTTAATCATGCTCCTCACCCATGCTTTAACACTAATTGTGATGAACCTTTTAGTCAACAATTTAAGATTCATAACTTCAGCATATTGTACTTTAATCTTCCAGGGTATATGAATTTTCAAAAAAAATGTATTTCCATCAAATGAATTTTCCTTTGGCTCTAATTCCATTTGCAGCCCCTCCTTGAGTAAATTCTCTTGAAATATTCTCCTCTGCTCCCTTCTTTTTGATTCTATTTCCGTCATCACCCCCGCAGTCTCCTCTTGGTAAACCAGAACCATGTCAATACGCCTTCGTCCGTCCCTAAGGGTAATCATTGGAAAATATACATTATGGTTTAACATTGATGAGTCCTAGAAGTGCTGTATGGATTATTGATAGAATTAATTCATAGTGCACTTGTGGTTTTTTTTTTTAAGATCGCCCACACATGCCCTAGTTCTAGTTGAACCACATGATTAACTCAATTATTAGCCCTCATTCTTTTTTTTCTTTTTCTAATCTATTTTTACAGTATAAATGTCACAAAAAAAGAATTTCATATCAATAATTAATTTGTAGTTATTAAAAAAAAAAAAAAAAAAAATGCGTGTACCTATTTTCGGCCCTTTTACGGATGAAGAATGATATATGCCTGATGGTGGTGGGTAACACCACTACTAAAGAGAGAGAGAGAGAGAGAGAAGGAAATCGCGTGACTTGAAAATACACATTATAACACTTTATCTAATTTTGTATTAATTTGCGTAAAACGTTTAATTAATTGTTTCGTCCCAAATCAATTAATGAAATTGAAAGTGATGAATTTTACCTGAAGAAAAGTGTTTCAGGATCGAGTTCACTATCATCCCCATCTCCGATAATTCCATTCTGTTTATGAGTTTGTTTAGATAGATCATCGGGGTTGAATGAATCGTCCTCGGGTGGTGGACTCTCAGGAAGAGAATTAGCTGCTGATATCGCAGGTGTTAATTTTGGTCCTTGAAAATAATCAATAGAAAATGCTATAATGGTATTTATGCATCAGTTACGGTCAATATTGTGACGCAGGAGTTGTCACTTGCTGAAGCAATTTTCCCAATGCAAACAATCACTCTTTCTCTATATTTTTCTCTCCTTCTATTTACTGAAAATCAATTTATGTCACCTGTGCAATTTTCCTTTATGGTTTATAAAATCGCCATGCGTGCAAATGCAGCTGACATGATTTTATTTTAATAATTTTTAGGAATGAAATGGAAAAAAACATTTTGCGTGACTAGCAGACATTATCATGACAACAACATTGTTGTAGAAAAAAAAAAAAAAAAAAAAGAAGATCTATGATGAAAAGTGACTCAATTATTTTTTATTCCAAAGGAAAAGAGGATTAATTAATTAATTTACCAAAAGCATCTCGAACAGCAAGAAGTCCCGAAGCAACTGGAAAAATAGATGCAGCTGATGGTTTTTTCCCTCTAGGACTATCTTCCTTCTTCAATCCATTTTTATCCGGTTCATAAAAAATTTCTCTTCCAAGTATAGCAGCTTTCTCTAATCCTTCCTCGAGTTTGCCAACATCCAGAGGCATTTCGTAATGGAGCGATCCCACAACTACGTCTTCCTCAGTGGATGATCGACGGGGAGTGGAACCACGAGAGCCGGAAGTTGATGCAAGAGAGACGTCAGGTGTTCCGATGGATCGTACCAAGTCACTTAATTGAGATTTTGATGGGCTCAATGGCTCGACGATTCGGGGGAGGAAACTGGTGCTTGGACGCCGGCTGTGCGTATGCTGAATCAAGGTAATTTTTTTTTTTTTTTCTTGAAAATATTTCCTTTGAAAATATTTAGGATTTTACGGTGAAAATTGCGAAATTTTTATTTAAAAAAATACCTGTATCTCGTTTTCATGGAGTAATTTATCATTCCCACGCTGTCCCTCTGTCTGTCTGAATGGAAATGGTGAACTGCACGTAAAGTAACTTGGACTGCATCCAGGCAAGTGGCCAGGTGACGGTGGTAGCAGTGACTCGTTACGTATAACCGGCAACACCAACTGCAAACCAAGTACGTTGTCCTCCCTCGCACTCTCATCAAATCCCTCGTCATGTATAATCGACATCGATCAATGCAATTGTATCAAGAGGGTAAAGTGTATTTACGTCTTCAGACCCAAAATGTCCACAACTGTTCTTCTTAAATTATTTATTAGAAAAATGTCACAAGGTATAAGACAAGTCTCTATACAACCTTGATTTATCACTTTTTCACTTGAACTTTTCCCCCTCAATTTTCCCACAAATATATTCACAATGTGGTAATTTTTGCTCAATTATTTCACTCAGTTTGATTCATTTTTAAAAGATAAACCATCGCTCCTTTATGTTCACTTGAATTATCAATGTACCGGTTTATTTGGGTGATGACAAGACATTAAAATAACCCAGACAGGCATTTTCTTTCTCAATATTTCATATCGACTTTTGTGCAAATTAAATTGTTTCGCTGATGCTCAAGGTCTTATTGTAGAAGGTTGAACACCTCGAACGATCAATCATGGGTTTTATTTATCATATGCACTAATTTGATCATTGAATTTTTTCAATTTTTTTGCCAAATCCATTTTACCCCCTCTTCCATATTTCTATTCTCATCTATAACTATTTATGATTAATTATGACTATTTATTACAACAATAGGAAATTCAAATTTTTTGAATTTCTAAAGACTAAAAATACCATGAACACCTGTTTAAACCGTTGCCGTCGTGTTGTTGCCATACGACTGGACAATTCATCGGTTTCCTCGCTAATGTTGACCATCCCGCAGACAATAGTATATCTGTATATATATATATATATATATATACCATACACGTTAGTAAAACACTACCGCGCTTTTTCATTCTCTCTCTCTCGCTTCATCGCGTTGTCTTTGGCGGAAAGTACAATCGAGTGCTTTTACAAATTGCTATGGTTACTCAATAACAACATAACATTTTTTTTGTTCATATATTTTAATTTTATCATATTCTTACTTTTCCTATTTTCATCGATTTATAAACAATTGTCTCCTTTTTACAATTTTTCAAATTTCTATCTTATGACTAATTTTTCTATGACAGATAATAGTTCGATGGACAACAAATGATGAATTGACCAATAAGAAATAATTACTCGTAATTGTATCAATGATTAAAGTTAATTGACAGGATTCAAGAGCTGTCTTCTTGTTCAATGAACAATGAATTGTTGTCTAAATGCAGGAAATTCGGTAATCACACGGTGAAATGAGTAGCGTCAGCGATGACGTAGATCACAGACCTCTAGATGATGTATTATTCAGTGTTATGGATCTACTACATTCATTGTACGTTTTTATATTTAGACAATTGGATTTTTTTTTTTAACTTCTTCCTAGTTTAGGAAATTGCCTGTGACATTTACTCTGATGATTTTATCCTCGTTTTCGTTTTTATACATCTGTTTCAATTTAGAAATCTAAAATTGGATGAATCTCCTATTCTTTCTTCAGCCTGTTTGAGGTTTAAAAAAACCGGAAGTACTGCGCTAGTTTTATTCACTCACTCATTTGACTAATTTTCACTGCAGCGTCTGGCAGCCATATTTATCGGTGAATCAACAACAGAGTGTCTGTCATAAACACCTGTGAATACATTGGTGTTTTAACAACAATTACATTAACTCGATTCCTATCGTCATAATTTTTAGATAAAATCCTAAAAATTCCCAGTGTACGACTTCCTGGATTCTCAACAAATTCAATGATAAACAAATCCTTGAACGAATCTCTTTGTGTTCATAATTCATTATAAAATCATAAGAGGGGACTTGAAAAATTGAGCAACTCTGAAATAATTTTTTTGGGCGTTGTTTGATCGACTTCAAGGTGTGTCAAGATGATTTGTCGATGTGTGATTGTTGCCATAATTCTGCAAATAGGTGAATATTAATAATATAAATTATGTTAAAACACTCAATGTTTAATCAATTTATGAGTCACAGTCTTCTTCTCTAATGAATTACTCATTCTTTATGATTCAACGAGATAAATTATTGAGCCATTGTTGAATTCATAACCTCAAAAATTTATGAATGAGTGATATTAAGACGTGTTTGAAATGGTTTAATGGTAAATTTTTTTTTTAAAGCTGCAGTTTGTGCTCAGAGGAGTCCCACGATATCATATATATCTCAGGAACAGATAAAAGATATTGGAAGTACTGTAGAGTTACAATGTAGTGTTCAGTATGGTCAGGATTATCCTGTTTTGTGGGTAAAGAGTAATCCTAATGGGGATTCAGTACCTTTGTCTACTAGGACATCTTTAATTATCAGGGAGAGTCGATTTGCACTTCGTTATGATGATGCCACGTCTACATATACACTTCAGGTATTTATTATTATTGAGGGTTTTTAACGAATGAAAAAATATTTTGGTTCTGTTTTATGATTCAGATAAAAGATATTCAAGAAACAGATGCAGGAATATACAATTGCCAAATATACATATCGACAACAGCCAAAATATCAGCTCAAGTTGAGCTCCAAGTGCGTCGTCCTCCTTACATCAGTGACAATTCAACAAGATCAATTGTTGTGAGTGAGGGAGAGCCTGTGGAATTATATTGCTATGCTGGAGGATATCCAGCTCCAATAATTTTCTGGCGCAGAGAGAACAATGCCCTTTTACCAACTGGAGGTTTACTCTATAAGTAAGAAATTTTTTCTCAAATATTTCACAAAAAATGACAATTTTTATTTTTTATTCTCTCAGAGGAAATGTCTTGAAAATAACGTCAGTAAAGAAAGAGGATCGTGGTACATATTATTGCGTAGCTGATAATCAAGTTGGTCGTGGTACTCGAAGAAACATAAATGTGGAAGTTGAGTTTGCCCCAGTGATAACAACTCCACGTCCTCGTTTGGGACAGGCACTACAGTACGATATGGATCTTGAATGTCACGTTGAGGCATATCCACCACCAGCAATTACCTGGCTTAAGGATGATACGGTTTTATCCAATAATCAACACTACAGTATTTCACATTTTGCCACTGCTGATGAGTACACAGACACGACAATTCGTGTTATTACTATTGAGAAAAGACAGTATGGACAATATGTTTGCAAAGCTGCCAATAAACTTGGAATTGCTGAGGCTAGAATTGAATTGTTTGGTAAGTCATTTATTTCAATATTTCTCTATTTTTTTTTTCCCAAATTTCAACTCTCCAAAATGTTTTCTCATTTTTTTAAAAGTAGAATTTATTCATGTGAATGCATTATTGATGCTTCTTGGATCCATTTAGATTGATTAATGTTTTAAGTTTGTAGTAAGCATGTATTAGATGTCCTTGTTTTATTTTCCACAGAAACAATTATCCCAGTTTGTCCACCTGCTTGTGGCCAAGCTCATTATGGAACTGGTGTATTGCCAGTTTCATCAGGACCTTTGGTAGCATTTGTCTTGATTGTAGCTGCTATTATCAGGTAAGAATGTTCATAAATGTACAGTAAAATCGTCTTGCTGCAGATGTTAAAATTATATAATATACTGAGATGGATCAACGCGAAAGAGATGAATTTGAATATTCAAATAGTCAAATTTGCTATTTCAATCATTTCAGAAACATTAATACCAAATATTAATTATCGAGTACTGCTGAGCTCGTCTGGACACCATAATTCCTTATCGTGGGTAATGTACTCAACTGGATTAATGGCGCTAATCAAGTCAACGCTATAATTTAAATTATCAAACAGTTATTAATCATAAACATCGAATCTCAGATAATTTAAATATAATTAGATACTTTTTTACTCGAATACAGCGGATTGAGGGTAGATTATAGAATATTTCGAATGAATTAATCGAATAGTTGCATCAGATAATCATTGAAATATTATCATGTAACAGTATAACTAAAAATTAAACTGGTACATGATGCACATATGAACAAAAAAGGGAAGAGTCATGTACTTTATTTATACATGAATATTTTCCTCTCGAGGTTCAAACCTCTTTGGAAAGTTATTTTTAATTTATGATTAAGAAATTTTTAAAAATTTTTTTGACAAAATTTAAAAATTTCATAAAAAATTTATACAAATCGTTTTATTAAAAATTTTATCATTATTATTAAAGGCAAAATGAATTATTAAAATCCTTTTAAAAAAGGCAGAAAAATTATTGAAATATTTGAATGACCATTTTTCATACTTCTTACTCAAAGCTACATTAGCTTGTAGAAGAGCGAATAAATTGTACAATAATTTACAAAAAATTTAAATTCTTTTGTACTTCAATATAAATAACTTAATATACTTTATCACTGTGCACAGATACCTGTATAACTCACATAGATACTTAGTATTTTATCTAAAATTTTAATTACCTCCATTTGATAAAGACTTTATCGAGTATTTTTAATAGCGACAGAATGACATATCTAGAGATATTCAATTAATTAATTAAGCTTTTTAACAATTTTATAAACAAAGCTCATTGGTTGAAGACAATAAGGTCAAGCCCTGAGATTAAATAAAATAAAGGAAAGTGAAATAAAGACACAGTTTGCTCAATATTTTCTACTTCCAGAGATCCTTTTTTTATTAATCATCAATTTATTCAATTACATTTGAACATTGCTTTGCTGATATTTCCAGCTCTGAGGGCTTCCAAGGCTTCCTTGTACTCAGACAATTTGTAAATTCGAATTCCCAATTTTTCGAATGATAAATAACGATCAGACATCGCTTCAACGAGTGAAAGACCCTTTGGAAAAGTGAATGGGTTGATATTGACACCCAAAACTTGCAACTCTTTCATGTAAATCTGAGAGAAAAACATCAAGGGAAGATGTTAATAAATTTCAAAAGTTTTTCTATTTGAGAATATAAAGTGTTTTGTAATAACCTCGAATGGTTTTAGAGTCAGTGTAGCATTCGGATTAGCAACTCCAAAGACACAGAGACGTCCACCACGTCTTAATAGAGGTACAGCAGCCTCCATTGCTGGGCCTGATCCACTGCAGTCTACTGCAAGGTCAAAAGTCTTTCCTTTGAGGTCTCCTGGACTGTTCACGTCATAATCAAGATCTGTGAGTGATGAATAGTTACGAAATATCAGTTGATTACATTCAAAATTTACTTTTGTGAATCAAAGTAGAATGTTACCAAGTTTTTTGACCATCTCGCGTCTTCCGGGTTGTGGTTCACTGATTGATACACTCTTTCTCAACCCATGAAGGTGCAATAGGCACGCCCACAAAAGCCCTATGATCCCAGAACCAATGATCAAGACTTTTGAGCCCACGTGAACTGGATTTATCACGTCCCATCCGTGCGCTAGACAGGATAGGGGCTCAGTTAGGGCTGCTTGGGACATATCCAGTCCTTCCGGCAGCAAATGTACCTTCATAAATCATAAATTCTCGTTTCAATTGATGTTTTTTTTTTTTTTTTTGGAAAAAAATGATTGTAACAGTACCTGACTCTCTGGAACAATTGCATGAGTTGCCCATCCACCATTTCTAAAGATTCCAATTGTATTGTTTATCCCTCCGTTTTCACAAAAGTGATACTTTCCATTGTGACAATAACTGCACTTGTTGCAGCCGTTATTCGGGTCCACCGCGACTTTTTCACCAATTTTGAAAATCTTTACGGCCCTACCTAGGCCCTCAACTGTCCCCGAAAACTCATGACCGAGTGTTAAACGACCGTCCTTCTTCGCTGGAAAAGATCCCTGGAAAAATATTATTCAACGTCTCTTTGAATATCAAATTATCTCATTAATGAGTGGATCTAGAGGAAAATGTAAAAAAAAAAAAAATCTTTTAAAAAGAAACGTTCATACGTCTAAAATATGTAGATCAGTTCCACAAATTCCGGAAAATGCAACTTTAATCAAAACTTCATCGTCTCTTGGTTTTGGAACTGCGCAGCTGTCTAATGTTAATTGTTTTTTAATTGGATCGAAGCTCAAAAATTCCATGATGACACTCGTTGAAATAAACTTGTTATGTTCACAACGTTCGAGTTATGAATGAGACAGATTCTCCTCTATCCCCTCATTCTACATTTGTAATTGGTGTCGTGTGCCAAACTATAGGATGAGGAAAAAAAAAATCGAGAGGAAAACTTGGTGCTAATGTAATATAATTTCTGTTCTTGCGTTAAAAATATATAATCTCACTGTCAGTGTCAGTTGATAATCAACCTTGATCCCGTCACCATTCGAAACCAATTTATCTGTATATGATGTCTAATAATTCACAATTGATATTGTTGGATTCCCGTGAAATAAATATATTCTCGAAATTATCTTTAATAAAATCAATAATTTATTCACAGAAAAATATAAGTATAAACTGTGAACTCTTTGACGAACTCTGATTTGCGTCTTACAACTGAGTGTATAGATTGATTCGATGCTTCTAGGTTGATTACAATTCTAGAACTAACTAAAAGCACAAGTGTGCTCCCTTTTAACTACCTGAGGGCCTGAGGCTACTAAGATTTTGGATAGGGAAATTTAGGGAATTTGCAAGTATAACTATATTAGGTGTATCGAGAGTTGGTACCGATAGGAAGTATGTGCTGAGGTGGAGGTATGAGGCATTAATATCTTGGAAAGGTACAAGGGATTATGGTGGTCAACTATAGTCTAAGGGTTTTATGACGGTCTGAATGGTATCAATGGTTTCGACGTTTGAGGTGAGATTCAATTGAGGAATTCTTGGATTTTGGGAATGAGGACACTATTAACAATAAGATGAGATATGTATTGTTATTGGGATAAGGCCCAATGTTTAGACAGTTTGAATGCAATTGGGGTAAGGCCCAAGTGGCGACAATTGTAAAATGAAATGGGGTAAAAGTTCCAAGTCTAGACGTATACAAATGAATTTAAGTAGAATTTACTATTATTTAGGTCAAGGGATTAGCACTTCTAGAAAACTAATTTGGCATAATATAAGAATTATTATATTGAAAATAGTCTAAAAATAGAGGTATACAACAATATCTCAAGATGAGATTTCACGAAAGAAATATTTTACCATTTCGATAAATAGTTTTATTAGAACAATATATCGAAAAACCTTTCTAATTTGATATTTAACGAGATATATGAGACATTAATTGAGTTTTTTTTTTATTTTTTTTTTAGAAAAATCCAAGAATTCTATTTCCGATGTCCCTTCCAGGCGCCTTCCAGGTCCCTAAAAATACCCGGATACCTTTCATCTGTACAATGAGGGGAGAAAATATCCCAAGAAATTGTAATGGGATCTCCTCCCTTTGTTCACCCAGGTAAGATTTATGTATCCCATCCTCGTAGTTTTTCTGGCCTCTCTTCAAATTCTAGCATCTCACCACTGGTGGGTGTCTTTCAAACATCTTCTACCAAGGGTCAACGGTTTACTATGCATCTACACACCAGCCTCCCTTTGACTTTCCTCTCCATTCAGGCTATCCATGTAAGATGAATGAAAGGAGCGAAGGCTCGGTTAACGAACGACATTTACACTCCCAAGTTCATAAATTTTCCCTTGTATTTTTTTTTAAAAACCTCAACCCAAGAGAAATCAATCATTGTTTCAATGGAAAAGGTTTCACTTTGAGAAGAGAAAATGCTGAGTTTTTGTTTAAATTCTCAGACAATCAAATTCTCATTACAATTCATTATTATTATTATTAATAAATTTTCTTGATCATACGCATGACGCATGACAGGTGAATTTCATTCATGAGTTTTAATGCAGGTCGAGGCTGTTTCCATCGGGTCAGGTTGTCTCGATTCATAGATGAGAAGTGGAAGAGGGGTGGAGGGGGGGGGGTGAGAATGACGCCTGTATACCCCTATTCCAACCCCCGTATGTACAGAATGGAAAAGCGAAATGTTGGCAGCCCGGGAGACAGTGGATAGAAAAATAAAATTAATGCAAAAAAAAAAGAGTGGGGGAAAGGAGGGAGGGGATAAATCCGAGGTTGCGTTACAACAGGAAAATTCTGGAAACTGGGACAACAATGACGTCATACCAGATATGCGTTCATTCAACCCTCCGAGATATAAAGTGGGTCATTGGAACGGCAAACCACCCCATTGAGCATTTCCCCCTCCCCCTCTCCATTCTCCTTGATGCCTCTCCTCGATTCACCTCCGTTCGACATTGGTTTTTACGTTTATTTTTAGACTTTTATACACCACAAATTTATATCATGGTGAAAAATAGAATTGTCTGATATTTTATTGAAAAATTTGGATATTATTCATTAAAGTTTTATTTTTATAAATAAATTGACAAATTGAAATGGAATGAGATATTAACGTGAAAATAAAAAGGCCGGAAGTTGCAATATCCCTATGGAGAGGGAGAGGGGGGATGTACCTTCACAGCAGGTGTCCGGAAACACGACTCCTAGTGCCTCAAGAGCCGTTTGTCACACTGAGAATTTTCTATTGTCCCAATCGCCTTGAGTTCCGCTCCCTCTCGACTCGTCAAATATTACATACAACCCCGAGGACAGCCCCAACCGGAAATAAACTAATTTTACACTCCACCCTTACCGGTATACCACCGGAAATGCCCAACGTCTGGGGAAATACGACGGAAGTTACGGAAATACAGCTCGACGATATTTTTTTTTTTTTTTTGTGAGAATTTTTGCGTCTCAGGTAGGGATTTCCTTTCTTTGGTGAATTAAATACACCTTGGAGCCATTATAATGGGGTATTAATTTCTTGATGGAATTAGCAGAGCGGAAAAGTACTGTTACTTCCTGGCTATTCATTTTTAAATCATGGAAATATGAAAATTCTCACGAATTTTGCGTGTGATGAGAGAGAGAGACGGAATGATTAAATATTGAATTATTAAAAAATTATCATTGATAAAAAAAGAGCTTGAATGGCTTATAAATGCATTCTCACACGTCATAGAGTGTTGTTTTGGCCAGATAGAGTGCAAGGGAGAGGGGGATGATATAATAGCAAGGACAAATTGACCTAGTTTGTTGGTGCGAGGCCGGTGACGTGCGAGCGTCCATTCAACCCAAAGACGCCAGGGGTGGTATGTACATCGTACCCAGGGCTCAACTCTAAACTGGGTCATCGGTGCCATCCCCATGCTCGGCTGAAGGTCTTAATGGAGTTTTGGAAATTGGATTGATCAAGACGAAATTATTGAGCAGATGAGTCAATTTTTAATATCTCTTTGAATATCGAATTGAGTTAAATCCAGATTTAATTTTTTTTTTTTTTTGTCTATTTTCATGTCCATTGAAGGAGCATTCGTTAGAGGGTGGAGTAGCTCAATGAAGGAGATAGTACCCAAGAAGCGGATGCGAATGGGCAAGGGTTGGCCCATTGAAGGCAATATCTTGGCTAGGGGTAATGTACAATGCGCATGTCTCAACTTCTCCGGCTGTGGTTATTGACTGAAGCATCATTTTTCACTCTCTCCCTCTTTGCTTTCATACATAACATAAGAGATAAAAGCGTCATAATGCCTTTTCAAATTCAATAATTTTGGTACTGGTATGGCGAAAATTGAATGGGATTAATGATTCGATTGGAAGGAAAACGTCGATTTCCATTCACTCGACATCCGGTGTAAATTTCTCTTCCGTGATTATTTATTCAACGGACGCAGGCGTTTACCTTTTACATAGTCGCAACAGTTGAACATCTGATGATGTTCACATCCACTGACATCCGATGGATTTAATCTTCTTAAATATTCATACACAAAGAACAAAAAAAATAATAATTTAATTCAATTCACGAATGAAACTTATACGTGACTTGAATTCTTATATCATTATTCTTACTCTACCAGCCCGTATTCACTCTCATTTCATACACGTATTTGATTTTGAATTGATGGATCCAAATATTGCCCCATTATTTCCATCAAGACAACCATTCACAGTGGTTTATACCTCATTTCTAATTTTTTTTTTCTGCCATTGACATGGTTAAGGGTATGTAATGGCGATGCGTGGGTGTTTATCACAATGTTCATATCATCAAGCCGAGGATATGCGTAATATCCAAACGTTTGACATTCAAATGACATCGATTATGTCTTTTATAAAGATTGAAATCACAAAATAATCACCCCAACGAGCAATAGATTTGTCTCTCCCAGACCGGAAGTACCGTCTCAAAAATATGATGAGCTACAAAAACAAAAAGCCGGATACATATTGGCTCTGGTATTTCCCCTAAGGACATAATAATCATCAAAGACGAGCGAGTACAGTCTCACGACAGTTTTAGAAATAACTGATATCCCAGGAGGTTTACAAGTCTTTTTGGAAGACTGAGGGTGACCCTTTCAACAAAAAAGGCTCTCAAATCTTCATCTCCCCCTCTCAGAGATATTTTCCTCGAGTGATTTGTAACGAGGATTTTTTTTTTTTTTTTAACATTTTAACGAGATATTAACAATCGACTACTCTCCGGTCATTCATTGTTCCATGAACCTCGAGATTACCTGCATTAATGCATTTGTGTCACAACACAAAGAGAGTAAAAGAGAGAGAGAGGAGGGAAGGACAGACCCGAAGGCCGCACGCTCGGCCTTTCCGTCGTCTTCAAACGTTCGGAACCGGACGTGACGGTTGCTTGTCGATGTCAGTGATGGTATTAAAAGAACGGTTGGGAAACCGTTAGATGCTCAATTTTAACACCACTGGATATGTTCAGCCCGGGATACATCCTCGATGACAGCATTCCAAACTTTGGAGGTGAGAAAATATTAACAATGTGAGTATTTTAAACACATTTTACGAATATGAGTGTCATTAGTAACAAAAAAAAAAAAATATTAAAATATTTATAAAATCGAAATAATAAATGCTAAAATTGAAAGTTTATATATGACTGCAAAAAACTTGGCAAACCATTGAGAGTTGCATGTCACGTGTCTTTGCGTGTATCGATTAGGGAAGCGCTCCGCCAGCTAGACTAGCCTACATTGGAGCACCCCCTTTTCCACTCATCCACCTCGAGTCCTCATTCAGCATTCGCCCCTCCATTTCCACGTTTCACTCATTCCCCCCGATTTTGCTGAATGTTGAATAAGAAAAATTCACCAGAATAATCCACATCAATGGTACAATCCTGAATGAACGTCTGGTTGATTGAAAAAAAAATTAATTTAATTTAAAATATGAAAAGACATTTTTTGTAGCTAAAAAAATTTCAAAAAAAAAAAATGTTACTTGACATTTTCTCTCAAAATCACTCATTATCGACATAATTGGACATTTAATAAAAATATCAAAAGTTGAATTGACTATTCAGTTATGGAATTAATGAAAGAAAACTCGCCGACTTCCGTTTCCTCTCTTTTGATTGATAAAATGTTGTTTGTGGAGATGTATGTACATTGAGCTATGCACAAGGTGAAAGAGGAGAAGGGAGAAACTGTGTCATGAGTGCGCGCGTCTACCCCTCTCAACCACCCCCATGACGGGTTAAAACCTGAATGCAGTTGATTGTGGCTCACCGAGAGCAGTTGAGTCATTCGAGTTAGTCATGTTGATGCTGACGATACAACTGGCCGGTCCAAGACGTTGAATTTAGAGGTATTACCTCTCATACCAATGATTTATAATTTATCTAATTTTTTATGTACAAAAAATATGTTTTTCTTCTTCAGAAACGAGTACATCTATTGTAAACAGGAAGTGAACATCTACAGGCACGTAAATAATAATTGACGGGGGCCTTGAGAGTCTTCAGATCTACGAGAAGGGATCAAAATAAGTCGCAGCAATTGAGCATCAACTTGTTCTCCAAGTGTTTACACGAGTGTACGTGTCATCGGGAATATTCTAAGGTACATGTACACTTTTATCTTATCTCTTGTTTTATTCTCCCCCCCTCATTTTCCCATTCTTTTTTTTACTTCTTCTTGAATTCTTTTCGGTACTTATATTGAGACTTAACACCCACGCGCTATCGTGTGTATACGTTACGTTTTTCCCGCCTATATTCCACCCACGCAATCGTCCATTGACGGCGATAGCAAGTCGTAATGGGTGTTTTAACGTTTTTATTGGGTACAAAAAAAAAAAAAAAAAATTGAGAAATTGTCATTTTTTTTTTTCATACTGATCATGTTGTTAAAATTCAGAACAACATATCACTCATAAAAACCATAAAAGCCACCCTCTCCCCCTCCTTTTAATGTGTAAAATCATGACCAAATGTAGCATGTGGTTTATGTTAATTGATCACAAGAGAGACAATCTTTTGGGAAGTCGCTCGAGCCTAATATCCCTTCCCGGTAGCATCAGAAGAGGCCGGTTTCATTCACAACTTGTCTTGACCATGAGAAATCTATTTGAACGCACGGCTAGACTCGATAGATATTAATGTTTTCATTGCTTGTGTAACAGTTAATGGTTAAAAAAAAATTTGGCTAATTTTTATAGCTAAATAAGTAATGAATTTTCTAATTACAAATATCTTTAAAAATTCATGTCACAAAGTCGTAAAAGACAATTGATGAGTTTTCAACTAAACTCAATTGAGCCCTCTCCCCAAGATACTGAACAATAAGACGTGAATAATGGTTGAATAACACAGACAACCACCCTTGAATCACTCAGAAATGTGTGGAGGAGTTCCACCCACGCACTCCTCACTCATGAGCCAATAACAGCACGCACTTTCGGGTATTTGTGAGGGCTTGAAAGCTAGACTAATACACACAGTGGTAGAAAAAAATCGAGTAGAGGGGGGGAGGAAGGGAGAGGTCCAACCATGCGATGAATGGCGGGGGTTTATCCTCTTGACTTTGGTGTTTTTCATCAGTCAGTGGCATGACTGCCCTCTTGTACACAACGTCTTCTCGTATATACTCTACAAAATAGAATTTATAGAAAATTTATCAACAAATGATTTATTTAAAGTTCACAAGTGTTTTCTTTAGAGTCATAAACAAAATTAATTGTGAATAATGAGTGATCAAAGGATTGAAATTGAATTGGTAAAGTGGAAAAATTCATATGAATGAAGAGTCAAATCAAGTGCTTGATGAATTATGGTCACAGTGGACCATTCCATACTCGAAAAATTGTAGTAAATAAACAACTGGATTTTTAATGGGTATCTCTGTGACTGATGATAGAAATCATTCAAACATGAAACGATGCAGTGTATATTACGGTAATATTACTTCTTCTCCCGCCAAATTTTCTCTCTCAATCATAATAATTCTACCCATTCATTGGTCCAGTGCCCCATGAATGTACCCCCACTTTACGCCATTAATATATTCGACGCCGGCGTATGGCCTCGGTGTTAAACCAGTTGGAAATTGACTGTTGCGCAGGTCACACCGTCTCTGAATTTCATTGAAACAAATATGGCGATTCACAGTGACTATTTTACGTGTGTTTATACAACTTCGAGCCTATTCATTATTCTAATCAAGTGTGTAGTCATAACGGGATTTATTGCAAGTATCGAAGGTAAATTTTATTTTTTTTCCTTTTTACATGAAAAATTCAAATTTATGATTTATGCTTGACCATCTGAATTAAAAAAAAAAAAAAATTAATCATAAATGACGGGAAAAAAAACGAGAAAATCATGGAATTTATGACTACGTTGATCATTTTTTTTCTTCCTTTATGGTTGAAAAAAAAAATCTCGTGAATAACCGCGTATCCAATTCATCAACGAAAGAGCCGGCGGTCCTATTTCCTGATTGGTTGTACTCTGTACATCTGTCTATACCCCTCCGTACCCCTCACATACCCATCCGCTTGCCGTTCATAAAATTAGCCCAATGTTTACTTCCTGTCTGACGATAGGAAGCCGACGATTTCTCTCTCTCTCTTTTCATGTTATTCTATCTCTTTTTATCGCTAGTCGCACGGGTTATCTTAGACACTTCCGGTCATACTTGAACGACTTATTGGGTACAAAAATGTGATTTTCATAGAACCTCTGCGAGTGAATGAGTTGTGTGTGAATTGACCTTCAGCACAACTAAATCAAGTTTAAGCGAATTTATGAATATGACTATAACGGTGAAAGTTTACAGTTTAGTTCTCTCGGATAATCATCACTTTTGTATTTATATGATTATAATGTAATTTCTGGAATTACAGGAAATACTGGTATACCACTGTCTCAACATTACATAAATAATGTTAATCGATATGGCGTCTCAAATAATGATAATGATCCTGGAAATTTGGAAGGGATCTACTTAATCACTGAGCAGAGGTGGCACGGTGATACTGTAATACCAGTATCCCTGCTTCCGGTCACCGAGGGCATGTCCGCTCGGTCTCATCACAGGTACATAATCATATATGTATATTCATTTGACGGATTTATCACGAAAATTGAAAAGAAGAAAAAGAAAAAAAAATGAATATGAAATTGTTTTAGAATTCGGCAGTCCGGTACGGGACTGGATGATGCGGTAATGGACTTTCAACCATCTCCCATAAACCCACGTAATAGTCAGGAGATAAGTTCAACAACAACACAATCATGGCTAGACTTAAATACTCCATTCCCCGTGATAGTATGTTTATTAGCAGCGGCAATTCTCCTGACATTTATATTCATCATATGGCTTCGCCGGCAAATGTCGAGTGAAAAGAAGACACCCGATGGAGACAGAAGGGGTCTCGTGGAGGAGGGTCCTCTGACACCTCCATCAAAGCCCCCAAAAACACCGGAGGAACCCATGAAAGCCCAATGGGTACATCAGCCAATGGTAAAGCCTCCAGTATCAGTTCTGCCAATTTTTACAGCATCAGAAGGCACAAGTGGTTTGCCAGAAGTCATATCAGCCCCTGAAAAACGTCCTGAACCCATAAGGATCAAAGCTAAAGGTCTCCTTGAACGTCGTGGATCATCAGCAAGTTTGACTATTGAATTAACACCAGCACCAGACAGTCCACCACATATGGTCACCCCAACACGTGAATGTACGTCTGAAGAATTTCTTCTGAGTGCTGGAAATGTTCTATCACGCAATCAATTACGTAAAGCCATAAAAAATCCAGCATCACTGCACAAAGAGTTTTGGGAAGTTCCTTTGAATGTTCCAGAGAAGATTGATATTTTTGGAGCTGGTGTTAAAAATCGATACTCTGGAGTTCTTCCAAATCCTCAATCGCGTGTTGTATTGGCAGGAATTGAAGATCCAGTTGGCAGTTATATTAATGCCAATTATATTCGTGGATATGATGGTGAGGATAATAGATTTATTGCTACACAAGGCCCTCTGGCCAATACTATTGGTGATTTTTGGAGAATGGTGTGGACGGAGAAAGTACAGGCTATTGTTATGATGACAAGACTCTTTGAGGCTTCAAAAACTAAATGTGATGTTTATTTTCCACTGGAAGTGAATAGCAGAGTTCAGAGTGGAGGATTTACAGTTATGGTTAATTCTATTGCATCTAGGGGGGAATTTATTGTCAGGGATCTTGAGGTGAGGTTTGAAGGGGAGAGGAGATTGGTGACGCATTATTGGTATGACTCGTGGCCTGATCATGCAGTGCCACAGACTTCTGATTCACTCGTTAGCCTTGCTGCTGAGGTTAATACACTGCCTGGACCAATTGTTGTGCATTGTAGTGCTGGCATTGGGAGAACTGGCTGTTTTATTGCTCTTGCTATGGGAATGGTACAGCTGGAGAGAGATGACAATGTCGATGTATTGGGGATTCTTTGTCAGATGAGATACGACAGAGGAGGAATGGTACAAACAGCTGAACAATATGAATTTGTTCATCGAGCTCTATGCCTCTTTGAGCAGACACTAGACGGTAAAACACCGACAACAGGTGATTGAGAAATACAAGAAAAACTTTACATTCTGAACGCCTCAATCATCAGAAACAATAATTAAACTGATTTCAGCCTTCTTCATATGGCCAGAGGTGAACAAGGTATGAATAGCATTTCCGAGTGAAAAAAAAAAAAAAACCACTTTCGTGTGATTTTCAAGACTCCGAATGTCTTAAAAAAATTAAATAACTTTTCCCTCGTAACTTGGAGGTTTGATTAATTCGTCATGACAAGCTGCCATTTAACTCTACTGCCACAATATATAGATGAATTATCTCAATAATATTACATAATATATATTTATTGTTGACGATCGATGGTCAAATTGTAAACGGCTCAAATAATAGTTTTTCTCTCCAACTTGAAATGTTGAAAATATTAAAGAGACCATAAATAATGAAGAAATCACTAATAAAAATGACCATCGATCATAAACGATATTAAAAATTCATGATCAATTGCATTTTTTGGGACCCACAGAACAAATCAATCACTTCTACACTCTCAATATTTCAACATTTTGTTCTTGAAATCAATCTTTTTCAATTATGATTAGATAGAATGAGATAGTTTTTAATTTTCCTGCTCATTCTATTCAATCAATTTTTCATAATGCATTTGAAAAAAGCACGTTTAAATAATAAAAGAACAAATCAAACTATTAAATAATTAATCAAGCCCGAGAATTTATTGAATAATAAGTAAATTACGTTCAATTAATTTATCAACAAAGACTGAATGCGATTAGTACAATATGTGTCTGATTGAGAGAATTTTATGAGTGTATTGTGTAGATGAAATTGCACTGAAATAAGTAATTTAGAGAGAGAAAAAAAAAAAAAGATAGTTGAATGGATAAATTGAAATCTCAGAGGTATTTACAACTTAATTTATCATTTCACGTTGGGCCGGATCCTTCGTGTGATTTTTTTTCAACACATTTTTCTTTCGATCATTGATTTATGACTCGAGTAATCATGATTATCTTTTTGGGCAATTGAATTCTGTGGATTTATGATAAAAAAAAGAGGCTCGACTCTATGAATCTCAGAGGTATTGAATATCATCATCCCCACGTGCCTAAAAAAAAAAACTGTAACACTGTCAAAAAAAAATTATTTAATCATGGCCTCATTGATTAAACAAATATCCTCTGTATTCCTCATTTTTTTAATGGGAAAAAAAAAAAAACAATAAACTTGAGAGTTATTTATCTTCGGTGAATGAAAATTTTGTGATATATAAATATGAATACATAATGATATATTGTACAGAAATCAAGAGAATTATATTTGAGGTAATGAGTGACATTGTATGAGTGGATGACAAGGGAAAAAGGAGAAATAATTGTTTGGCTTCGACTAGAGCATTTTGATTGTAATTGAACAACAAATTCTAGACCCCTTGGTGTTCAATTGTACTTATGTGACGTAAATAAATGTTTATAGTATCGAGAAAAAAATTATTCAATTGTACTGTTTTTTACCAATTAATTACATGCCCCACATAATAATAATTGTATAATAAAAATATTTTATGCAATTTCTTTTGAAAATTTCCTCCTCTCTCCATCCTCTCCCGCCCTCTAGGGGTATACCTACACCCGATAAGCTCTTTCTCTACCTCATCGACTCCTCCCATAAAAAATCTCTGTCTAACCTGATGTTGACATCTCCATACCCCCTCCACGATTCATCGATCAATTGTGATCTTTACTCCGACCAATAACACTACAAACACCACATCAAACATTGAAAATTTTTTTCAAACAATAAAAAATAAAATTCCAGCATCAAAACACAAAAATTTTCATCTCCTGAAAGCTCATCACGTGACTGTGTCGCTGGTTGCGACTGTGTGTTCATGTTGTGCACCTTGGAGGGGGTCTGTCTGAGTATCGCGAGTGTGCACCAGCAGCAGCCTGTCCAAGTGGGCGCATCACAAACGTTACAATCATTAAATAAATCATGTTGATGTAAAAAATCGGTTTATTCTGGATTGATTGTTTATTTATGTGAACAAAAATGGTGGAAATAGTATTGTGAATCAGTGACAATGGATTGTGGAGTGTTTTAGAGATGTTTGAGGTGATATTTTGATAATCAAAACACTTCCGTTGGGGCCCCTGTCTCGAGGATTTTCACCTGTCAACGTTTTTTAGTCAGAGAAAGAATAGTCCAACGGGTACAGAGTGTTTATAGCCAATAATTTGGACACATATTTGTTTATTTTTATGACTATGTGGTGCGGATTCGGGAGAAGTGGATATACACGAAATGGGGCACGTTGAGGCCCGGAAGGGATACCGGGTCTCATCGACGGAGGCATGGATGTCATCGGGGACGGTGATGAACAGACCCTTCAGGCCATTCTTGGTGAGTTGTAAAAAAACTTGAAACATTCGTTACATTAAGTTTCCCAAGTTGGAGGCTTTTTCCTTTCCAATTTTTTGTGACGCATAATTTATCATCCTGTATTTATTTTTTTTTTCTGCTCGTGTTCATTGACACTCTAGTGAAATCAGGCAATTTTCCAATAGTTCATTGACCTTTCTCTCGTGACCGCAAAAAATTGGAGAGTAGTGAAAAAAATTATTTAACAATTTTTCATGCTTTTAACATCTCAATGTTTTCATTGTGAAAGTCAGGGAATTCGATTTTTTAATGATGAATGTTCATGCTTCAATACATTCTCATTTCTAATTGTTGACAATTCTATTTTTCTGATAATAAAACAAAATTTTTGCTTTTTGATATTCATATTCAAATCAATGAATGTTGAACATGTAGTATTTCGTAATGCTCGATGTGAACACCCACGTGTTGACCATAAATTTCATAATTTAGTTCACAATTTACACAGTGAAAATTTTCATTTGCATAATTTTATTAATTGAAAAGAATGACAGAAAAAAAAAGAAAAGAATGAATCTGTCACTGAATTTGTACTTCAACATGTCCGCTGAAAAGTTGGCGACGGTGCAATTGCAGCGAGTAGATAACTTCTTTTACCTTTACGTGGTATATCTTACCCTACTTTTTCCCAAGATATTCACGTACATAAAAAAGACCTGAATCGAGAGAAAGAAGGAGTTTAAAAAAAAAAAAAAGAAGAAATACGCGTTATCTGTGGCGACTTGCAGTGCATACCTGTTACGCGCGTTTCATGCTTCGTAGCGCTACGATGCGCAATCCCATGTATACACATGTACATGTATATTGTCTCACCTTTTAATTAAATTCTTATCACTTTGTGTGAATTTGTATCAAATTTCTTACACTTGATTCATCCTCTTTGAATCATAATAAATGAATCAATGAATGAATGCGAATGATTATTTATAATTATGTTTATTATTTTTTTATCATTACAACGTATTCATTAATTTCCCATGATTATTAACATTTGTCCATAATTCATGGATAAAAATAATTTAAACATAAATAATAAATCCATTAAAAAGTCATCCTCATGTGAAGCCTCGAGGTTAAAAGTCCCTGTTTCCGTGATTATCCGATGATGTTTATGATCATTGATGGCAGTATCATGGCTATGGCTAAAATATTGAAAAAGTGGGGAGGCCAAATGGAAAGGCGGAGATTCTCAGAGCGCATTCAGCTCCGCGGGCAAAGCGCCTTTCGCATTTTACCACTGGCTCAACCTTATGTACACCTTGTATACGCTTCATGACGTCACATCAACACTGCGTACATTCACCTCATTAAGTACCCATAGCATCCATTATCTAGGACAAAGGTTAGAGTTATTATTGAGAGAGGGGAATTGTCAAATGACTCCCCAAAAAACCTCCATTTTTTACTCATGATTAACTGAAATTTCTCGTCATTTAACTTTTCTCTTTTTTTTTTTTTCACTCTCAACAAAGAAAATAATTCCTGTCGCAATTTATAATTCCCGACTTCATATTCACCTAATTACATAATCATGTTCATAATAAATTTAGTCATAAAAAAAAAAAATCACACAAATTTATAACGTGAAAAAAATTGAGGGAATTTATAACACTCAGCAGTGTGTGATCAGTGTTTTTGTTTACCTTTCACTGTACCCTGTGTTAAAGCATATATTCATGCGTATTATGACTCACCTGGGTTATTTTATTGACAACAGATGACCAAAAAATCCCGAAATATAATAGTGGGAATTTTCCTGTCTCATTATCTCAAACTGGTTGATTAAAAATATAATAATATGTACAGACTATTATTTTATGGCCCAGACCATGACTAGATGGTTAAAAAATGAATAATTAGAAATGATAAAAATTACAACGTTAATTTACACGACTTTTTTTTTCTACATTGTATGAAGTTATTTGCAATTAACTCATGATAGCGTTATCAGGTGCATTAAGAGGGAATTTATGGCTTGAAAATCAGTGACGTTAACAGTCCTTTTAACAATTTGTTTTTGGTTATAATTGGTGGTTATTTCAATCGTTTGCTCATGATCAATTATCATTAACCCATCAACCTTAAATTTTCATTATTATTTAGTCATAAAAAATATGAAAAATTCAGAGTTATAGAGAAAATTATAGGCAACATTTTATCAAATGAACAAAGAGCATTTTTTTCCTTTGAATTTTGTGAACAATTGTTGCTGAGTACTGTTATAAATTTGAATCGCGAGGGGGCACGTGTCAGTGAATGAGAAAATTCGATTAAAAAATGGGAAACTGGTACTTTTATCAACTTCAATTGACCGGAAATTGCGTCATTGAGACTCTCTGCGCGGTCTTTTGGGAGTGTTCGAGGACATTTTTTCAAATTGAACAATAAAAATTGTCAAAAATAGTCATATTTGTGGTAACCATGAGAAAAAAAATTTAAATATGAAAACAAATTATGACTTTAGGTGTGAATAGGAGAAAAAATGAATGAACATATTTATGAAAAGAATTATAATTGCAAATATTCCCATTTTTTGATGGAAAAAAATATTTTTTTACAACTCTATCTATTATTTCACAAATAATTGAGAAATAAAATAGCGATGGCCGTGTAAAGGATTGAGCGCAGTCTCCGCGTGTTCATTCCACCCTCTCCAACCCCATTGGACATACCTCGTACCGCCTATTCCGTCTCCAAGACAAAAATCAAAGCATGCGCAATAGTTTAACCATGAAAAATGTATGAATAAAAAATTGGAGACATTATATATTAAAAAAAAAAAAAAAAAAAAATCATACAGCGTAATTAAATCTTTGATTTTCTCGATGATGAGTAATTAAAAAAAAAAAAAATGTCAAATGACATTTTTTGTAAGAAATTTTGTCAGCTATAAAAAAAAGTCTCTTGACATTTTGTCCTAAAACCACACATTCTCGTGATATAAACGAAAATATTGAATTCGAATGATGTCTGTGTCTGATCCAAGAAACTAGCATGAACATTGATTAAACAATCCGCCCTCATCGACCTTCGCAACAAACCCCTCCTCCTCTCCCACTCAATTCCACCCCCACACCTACATCTACCCCAAATATTTTACAAAAGCACGCGAAATCAATTTCTCAATTGCGATTGAACGATTTTTATTAAATAATATTCGAGTTTTTATTATTAAAAATTGCAAGAAAATTCTACTTGTAGTCGTCGGCATTTGTTCCAGATTTGCTGGCGAGATTGTTTATACTTGGGCACTGAGATACCCATGTGGATTATACATAACGCGTTGGACTACTTGCAACGTATATGCCGCAGAGCGAAACGTTCCATATGCGGACATACGAGAGTATACCCAGAGAGTAGTCTAAAACATCGTTAAAGTCCAGAGGAAATTGTTTTATGTGTCCTCTGAAAATTCTTTTTAATCGATTATTATGCTATGATTATATTCATTTATGTCCTTCGCCTCATTTCTTTGTTACAATTGTATATACGGATTTCATGAGTGTTCTCGAGAGGAATATCTCCAAATCTAGAGGAGATGGTGAAATTATTGAAAATACATTTTTTGTAGAGAAAAATGAGAGCTACAAAAAAGATTCTCAGATAAATTTCGCCATCTCCCACAGATTTCAAGATATACCCCATAAACTAATGGTTTGAATCATTACATATAGGGATATTTTACCGATCGTCAATATGATTAGATTCCATTTAGAATTGAAAAGTCAGCGTGTGGGTGCCGCTCTCTTGATTCTCATCGACTGTATTCGATTCCCCCTTCCACAATATTTTTTACCTTCAATCTTAGTTTCTCGGCATTTGTGTACATACACCAGAGGACGTGACGCAATTCAAACATTCGCTCTGTGTTCACTTTATACGTACCAATGACTGAGAATGCGCGAACATGGTTTAAACCTCGTTTCATTGCACGCACAGCATTTGTCGGATTTTTTTCTTATTTTCGATTGAATTTTTTTTATTCTTTTCGTCCCGTCTGCGGAAGCTACTACGTCAATGAGGGGACGCCCACTACACGCGATCTACCGTGTGCAATCTTTCTTTTCTTTTGATACACAATGCAAGATGATATCAATTTTTTTTTTTTCCTTTTCGTCTTCTCAAGACAAAATTAAGTATTTAAATGTTTTTCAATTTTTTACATAACAGAGAAAAAAAAAATTGATTTGTGTAAATTAAAGAAATATCTCAATGAGAATAATTCAAACAATTTCCCCTAAACTCCTCTCACAATCCTCCAGTTCTTTTAGAAAAAAAAAAAATGGTTATAGATAAGACAGGGCGATGGTTCACGTGGATTTGGCATTGGTGCACACGCGATGGCTTTTTACGAAGAGGACCCGCCGTCATCCAAAGACGAATAGTGTAGTATAACTTTGTTCTGTTCTGTTCTATATTTTTCATTCGTTTTATTTTTATTTATTTATTTTTTTTTTTCATTTTCCTCGAGGTACAGTTGCAGAAGAAGGGAATAATCGTAAATCAGAGTGACTATGCCCAGAAATATAAACGCTTGGCTATTATGGAAGAATCATAGTTATGCCCTCCGGCTTCTTGATGTCCCGATGTCATGTTCAGTGGCTCGGTCACGCTATACTCTCTTCTCCTTTCTCTCTACTTGCCTCTGACCTGAACATCTCGTCATAGAATCGCATTGATTTTCTTTTCCTTCAATTTTTTTTTTTTTTTCAATCGTGTCAAAATTTATTGAATGTGAATTATTGGGTGGATATCTTGAAATCTAAAGGAGATGGCAAAATTTTTAAAGAGATCTCTTTTATAGCCCTTATTTTTTTCTATAAAAAAGATGCCCTGAAAAATTTCTCTATCTCTCTTAGATTCAGAGTTATCCACAAAAAATTCTCATCAAAATAATTTATTATGAATAAATTTTGTATTTTTATTTTTTGCAGATCAAAAGAGATAAACTTTAACCTCTAGCACAAGGAAATTAATATTGAGAAACATAAGATGTTGAGTGTATATTTAAATTGAGAAAACATATGTATATATAACGGGTCATAAAAGATTTGAAATGAAATTGAATGAAGAAAAAAAAGGGATTGGAATCTGACACGTAAAAGCCGATCGCCATTAGTGCCAAGCTCCGAGAGTTTGTGATAACAAAGTGAACGCGCTTCATATAATCACTCTGGGCAATTGCTCCCACAGGGGGGGCGGTCTATCGTTAGACTAGAACTCTTCAATCGCTCAAAACTTTTTCATTCCTGCGGATCAATTAATTCCGGATAATCTGTTAAAATTGTCAGTTATCAGTGATGAATAAAAAATATTTCATTTTTTTTTTTTTTTTTCATGTACAATATGAAATAACAAAATTATATTCCACAAAACAGGAAATAATTATTGTTGTTTTTTTCATTCGTAATCAGTGATTAGAGACAATTTTAACTGTGATTAAAATCACGTCGCAGTTGGTGACTGAATGTTCATAATGCATCGACACTAGGAAAATCCCACTGGAAATACATTATCAATGGCGCAAAATCAATTACAAATGATCATCATCTTTCCTACAAAATCATATAAAATTTTCTCTCATTAAATTGATTAAAAATGTCCAACAATTTGTTTATTTCGACAAATTTCATAAATATATTTGTTTATAGTTTAGAAAGGAAAGAAATTATTTAAATAATGAAAAAAAAAAAAAAGAAATGGTAATTACGCGACGCATTTAACTCAGCGATGCGCACGTGTGCAATACACATGAATATTGCTCCCTAGTGAGTCGTTCATGACGTCCCTAAACGTCTGTCAACAGTTTTATAATAATTATTATCGATGGAGTACTAGGCGCCACTGGAAGATAATACTTAAAATTTGTAAATGACGAAATTTAGAATGAGAATTATTAATCAAACAAGAAATCATGTTAAACGTGTATTTATCCATTTGGGGTCAAAGGAGGGTTGAGTTACCCTCTCAAACATGCCCCGGTTTAGGCGCCGCCCCTTCAGCCAACAGTAGTCATCCCCTTTCGTCCACTCAGCATTATCCTTAGACGTGCCCAAGCGGTATCACTAGCCAATCCGAGTATCTTTGACCCTTCTCATACCCTCTGGTGCCTGAATTCACCACATTGTCAAATGTCCTCGGATCATAACGATTCAACTCCATTGGATAAACACTCTCTCTCTCTTTCTCTCTTCCATCAGCATTTATTGGTTTAACAAGTGACAGTTTCAGTGAAAATTGTGACAGTATTTCGTGGTCTATTGTGAAGGATAGTCATGTTTCAGTATTTTCTGACTATAAAAAAATTATTTCAATGCAACTGAAATTATGTTGAAATACTTTTGAAAATGTAGAAACGAAAAAAAATTGGAATTTTTATGGATTTAAAGTGATATTGGTAATAATGGAGTTTACTTGGACAATACAGCATCAAAGTGGGGAATCTATTGGCAGTCGTGATCATGAGAATGATCAGGAGGAGACTAATTCAGTGATTGGGCATTCAGCGGCTAGAAGAATTCTTGCAGGTGAATTTTGAAAATCAAATTATAAAAATACCTTTTTTATTGATAATTTTCTCAGCTAAAAAAAAGGTCTCGTTTCCAAGATAAATGAATAATCAATATTAAATAATTATTTCCTGATAATAACTAAATTTCAAGTGATGACAAATTGACAAGACATTAAACAACAAAAAAAAGGGTGTTCGTTTATCGAGATTATAGACACTCTAAAGGGGGTGACTATCATTGTTTGCCGGACGCGTGTTTTCACACACATTATCCCTCACCACACCTGATCCTTACCCCTCAATAAAAACAGTCCACAATTACAGTAATCGCCCTAATCGTCTGGACATGATCGCGTGGGGTGGTTTACCTATGCTAAATGTGTATAAATAAATAAAACAGCTGCCTATGGGGGCCACGATTAACTTGAACGTTTAAATGCCGCATTTCCGGTTTTATTTGATCACTTGTCACTAGCACCTGTTGGAAAATTTATTACATCTTTTTTTTTTTTTCTTTAATTGAAAAATTATTTGAAAAATGACTTTTCTCACTGAATTAAAAAAAAAAAATGCAATCAACATTCCAAGTTTTAATTTAGAAAGTCATCAATAAATAATGAATAATTTTTGTGGAAAATATTTTTATTATATTCCACGATATGAGGTGACAATTGGATTTTACGTTTCTTTGTCTTCATTCAACATTAATTACACACGTACATGTGTTACGTAAAAAAAAAAAACATTCTTAAAGGCTTGTCATCATCAACTTGGCAATACCTAATGCTGAATTCGTGTTATACCCGGGAAAGTCGTCCAATCTGGTGTGTTGAACGAGTCGTCGCCCCTCCCTGGAAAGTCGCGTACACTCTGGGATACGGGGACAAGTCAATTTCCACTTCCGGACGTGACTCAGTTGAATCAAATCATCGTTAAAGAGAAAAAAAAGTACACAAAATTGTGAGTGATACTGATTTTATGGGAGAATCTTTTAATATTATCTCCTATAAAATCACTCATCATATCAGGAAAAATTTTATTTTTCTCATTATTATTTTTTTGCGATTTTTTTTTCTGAGATTATTGCAAGGATTCGAAAGAACTTGGTCGACCCTTCGGCCGGTTTGTTTGGTCGATAAGAGAGCACCGGTGAGGCTGGTTACGCCCCAATTCATCCCCACTTTCATTCGTATCAGATTTGTCATTGTTACATGAATAATATCTCTTTGCCGACTATTTTCCATCTTTTTAACAGTCTCCCCACAGAGGTTATTACTCGAAAAGAGTTGAATAACAATTTATTTTTACAATTAAAACATTCGAATTAGTTGACAATGAAAAAAAAAAAAGGATAATACCTCTATTTTTCTTTTGTTTGGATATAGAGAAGATTAAATCTGTTTTTCTTAGCGTACCCATCCAGCCTCAAGTCAACCACCACCACTTTAACTATATACAACCGGAAGGGACGAGTTATGACACTTGAATCGCTCGATTAAACTCTCAAGAGGGTCCAAGGTGCTCTTCCGACACTTTCTGCTGTTTACAACTGTTGGAACTTGTTTAAAATGACAGATAGAGGCTATTCACGTTTACAAAAATATTATTCTGGTGTGGTAGAATAAACTACCGAAATAATTTTCCTCAATCAACACTTATACAAGACATTTTATAACCCAGTGAAAAGTATAATGAAAAAAAAAAAAAAAAAAAAAAATACATGAATGCAAAAAGAATTGCCCCGAGGTCAGAATTAACTGTCCACTGCATGCAGAAACCTTGCGTCCTGCACCCACGCGTATTCATAATGAGAGAAAGACAAAAATTTACTTCATTAATAAGTGAGTGAGTTATTGGCTCAATAGATGGATCAAATTGACACGAAAGAGAGTTCAATAAGAATGAGATCAATGAATGTACATTTGATTCAATAAAATTGTATATAATACATGTACACATTTCTGGACTGTTGGGGGTCAGAGATTGTGACTTGTCACGTTTGCAGAATCAGTTGTAAAGTGCAGATTAATTATCTTTCTCTGTCTTTTCATGTTTTAAGATTTATGTCATGAATTCTTGGGAATTATGCGCATTCACTGGAGGACGTGACGATTTATCCTTGTGAATGAACAAGTGATTATAGACAGTACAGATAAATTTAGTTTTTCCATTTCTAGGAAATTCTATAAATAATAAAATGGAATTTTCATCCATTTTTAACCCATTTTCATTGTTTTATTTTTTTGTGTTCCAGGAAGGGGCGATTTTGTTGGAGGAATTGACAATGAAGCATTGGATTTTTCACAATTAGAGGATTTTATCAATAGTGATAGTCCACATCCAGCAACGTAAGTCTTTAATGTCAAAAAAAAAAGATCAATTGAAAAATGAAATTATTACTCTTTACGTCGCCGCTGTGATTTATGAACCAAAATTGTTCCGAGAAAAATTGTGGTTTATATTTTTGCATTTCATTAAATAATTTATGTAACAAAAAAAAAAAAAAATCTACATAATTGTCACGAGTAGTTGTGAAATAATAGTGTGTAACCTTGGTTAGAAAAAAAAAATACAATGATTGAATGCCAGTAATTTATAATCATGAGAAAATATCTGTTACGGTGTATGAACGTCCATGTCGAAGACACTTGCCAAAAAAAAATAAAAATAAAAAATAAGAGTCCATAATATCCAATCTGATTCTAATGAAAATTGGAATAAACTCGTTCATTCTAGCGTCATCAATAAAATGTATTTTTTAAGATAAAGTTAATGCCACCATTGAATGCTCGTAAACCGTTAGTAACAACGTAATGACGGGGCTCATGCAGACGGCAAACGAAATTGATGGAATCAGTGGTGTGTCGCATTAGTGACGGGTTAGGGTAATTTGTCTCGTATCAACTCAAAAAGGGTGAAGGGGGATTATAAACGCACTTGTAGAACAATAGTGGTGAATACAATAAATCGAGGGCTCGTGCCACCGGAACCATTTGACTATTGAGATATCACTTCCTTTGTCAGAATCATCCAAATCGTAACACATATTCGAGGAAATATGGCTAACACTTTAAATCTATGATTAATATTCAGTAATTTTTTTTTTTGGAGATTGGAGAATTAGGAAAATTATGAAATTGAAAATTTTCTAAACACAAAATTTTCATCTGGAAATTCATAGCTTCAATGACGTCATGCCAGAGGAGGCAGTAATTCTGATTGCGATATCTCTGTTTTATAAACCCTGGAATATGCTTTCCATTTATTCGTCAAACCACAGTCTCTATATTGAAAGAGAATACACAAAGTGATTGTTCAGAGGTCAAGGCCACTCCTCCCATAAAAATAACTCATGCTCATTGCACATGGCCCAAATATCACATTTCAAAACAATAAAAGCAAAGAAAATTCTTCTAAATACAAAATTATTCAATTTTTTGAAATATCCATTTTCTCGAAATTTTTCAGTTACTTTGCAGACACCCTAGCCCACAACGAGACAACCACTCCAGCCTCTCAAAATGGCCGACTGGATGCACCCCCCCAAAACCCACCCCCCAGCCGTCTCCCCTCCCCAATTACCCAAAATCACCAGCTACAGAGCTCGTGTCCTCCAGGCACAACCCCAGTGCCTCCATCCACCCCCTACAAAGACACCCAGACCTATGTCCATCCTCATGCCCTCCCAGAGAGCCCTCCAGACAGTGGTTCAGAGCCTCCATACTCTCCCCCTGGTCACCACGAGCCCCAGCACGTTCATTCTCCCCATCAGAAGCCAGCAGTCCAGGAGATACTTCTCCATCATCCTGGGACTGGTATTAATTACTCTTCAAATCTCCTCCCCTCTTCTCCAAGAACACTAGGATCCTCTGCAGATCCTCTCCTCCTCAGTCATCCCGTTCTCACTCCTCTGCTGACACCAGTGACAACAAATTTATCACCACAACAGATAAATTCGTCGTTACCTCCTCTTCCCCATGAGCACAGTCCTAATGGAATAACAACCCTCTACTCATCCCTTCAATCAGCTCCAAAGAAACGAAAACTCAGTCAGGATGGACTGATTCATGTCAAGCAAGAGCCAGAACTTGGTACGGTTGAGCACAGCTGCTCCAGCAGTGGAGCTGTTCTGGACAATGACGATGTCAATGGTGATAATTCATATGTTGACTCGAGTTATCAGTGCATCAGATTTCATCCCTTTCAACAGACAACCTGGCACGCCCTATGCGATCATAATCTGAAGGATCTACCAACTCCACATTATAGAGTTGATGCTGACAAAGGATTCAATTTTAGCAATTCCGATGATGCTTTTGTCTGCCAGAAGAAAAATCACTTTCAAATAACTTGTCATGCACAGCTCCAGGGTGATGCTGTGTTTGTTAGAACGGGAGAGGGATTGAAAAAAATTAGTAGCTTTCAGCTGCATTTTTATGGAGTCAAGGTGGAATCACCAACGCAGACTATTAGGGTGGAGCAGAGCCAAAGCGATAGAAGTAAAAAACCTTTTCATCCTGTGGTGTAAGTAGTATTTTAGTTTTTGGGGAATATACAACAAACACCTTTTACCTCAGATTCAGAGATATTCCACTAATTATACAATAAAAATTTTTTTAGAAAATACATGTTGCCATAATTTCCAAGTGTTCCTCACATGTCGCAGTATTTTCATTACACTAAAATAGCACCCCTTTCAGGGTGGAACTGGGTGGCGAGCGTGTCACGAAGGTGACAGTAGGTCGTCTCCACTTTTCCGAAACAACGAGTAATAATATGCGAAAAAAGGGCAAGCCAAACCCAGACCAAAGGTATTTTCACTTGGTAGTGGGTCTTCATGCTCACACATCAGACCAATCGAGTTATCAAATTGTTGCGCATGCATCAGAACGAATAATAGTTAGAGCAAGTAATCCTGGACAATTCGAGTCTGAGGGAACAGGAGTTGGTACTGAGGGTGGCTGGCAGAGAGGATCAGCACCTGATAGTGTATATCATGCAGGTAGAGTTGGAATAAATACAGACAGACCTGACGAGGCACTTGTTGTCCATGGGAATATGAAGGTCACAGGTCATATTGTCCAACCGAGTGATGCCCGAGCCAAACAAAATGTCCAAGAAGTCGACACTAAAGAACAACTTCGTAATGTTCAACAATTGAGAGTAGTCAAATACAGATATGCCCCAGAATTCGCCCTCCACTCAGGCCTCGGTATCAGAACCTCAGAGGATACTGGAGTCATTGCCCAAGAGGTACAACGAATCATTCCAGAGGCTGTCTTACCAGCCGGTGATATTGTCCTTCCTAATGGCCAACGAATTGAAAATTTTCTTGTTGTCAACAAAGAGAGAATCTTTATGGAGAATGTTGGAGCTGTCAAAGAGCTCTGCAAAGTCACTGACAGTTTAGAAACGAGAATCGATCAGTTGGAGAGAATCAATAAACGTTTGGCCAAGCTCAAGAGAGGGGATAGTCTAAAGAGTTCTGTGAGCACTGTATCCAGTATTGCTTCTGGAAAATACTCCTCGTCATCGGCTGGAAAGAAAAATTCAGTGTCTAGGAGAGGCGAGAGGGAGGAGGAACTTCTCTGCAGTAACAAATTCATTCAGATTATAATTGTTATTCTCATTTTGATTATGGCATTTTGTCTTGTGGCCATGGCAACTCTTTACTTTATGGAATATCAGAAGAGAAGCTCTCTAGAGTGGAGCGCAGTGGCAGGTAGTGGAATAATGGGAATTGGTCCAGCCCCAACATCACCAACGACTCCCAATTACAATTCAAAGTTTAATCCTCTTGTGAGTACTGCACCTAGTTATCGTAAGAGTGGAATGTTCAGTAAAAGTTCTGAGCATCAGGCGACAATCAAAGATATTGGATTGTCTACACTGGCGCCTGATACGAAGAAGCAGATTTATTCGCAGGAGATAACATCATGGTATCCCTTTGGACAATCTGGGGGGCAAGGAAAACACGAGAAAAATAACGAGTTTCCTAGTAATTGGCTGAGCAGAAATGGTGGAGGAGTTGTGCCCAGCAATGTTGATGAAAATGATCCTGGAGAGGTGGAAAATGGGGGGAAAAATAATCCTGTACCACTGGGGAGACCGCCAAAGTGTCCTGTACATTTCACGGCGCTGGGAAATTCTTGTCAGGTGAGAAAAATGAAATTAGAGGGATTGATTGGATGGGAGTTATTGAGAATTTTTTTTAAAATTTAGATTTATTGCTGTACGGATATTCATCAGCTGGAGGATGCACATCCTGAACATCCACCGGAAAAGAAACCCATGTGTGAGTATTTTTAATTGATTGAATTAAAATATGGAATGAGTGGTTTTAGTAAGAAATAACTACAAGACATTGCGTTGATTTATTTCCTCAATTGCCATCTATTTCATAATTAGCAGACCATTTGGAGCATCCACTGAGCCTAGAGGAGAAGAAAAAAATAAATAAAGGTCTTCAAAATGGAATCAGCCCCGCTGATACGAATACTCAAACGCTTGTCAAAGAGGTAAATAACAAATCTTTTTCATTTTTTTTGTCCAAATATCTCTAAATCTGATAGAAATAGCGAGATTCTTCAAAAATTGGATTCACCCTCTTGAATGGAAATCCATAAAATTTTCTGTTGCCAGACAAACTTTAAATATCTTCATAAAAGAAGTAGACGAGAAGCTGGCGTAGGTGACTGGGGAGAGGTAGCGAGTAATGCAGCAGGATCTCTCCCTCCAGAGCCAAAACCCCAGCTTCAAATAGTAGCAAAAACGTTCAATGCAACTCTCGATCAGAGATACTGCTCAATCACATCACCGGGTGCCCCAAATAATTTTAGTTGTGATGTTCCCCTATCCAAACACATGCCAGACACTCACTTAACTCTGCATTTTATCGGAATGCCCTGGTACTGGCAAATTGTCCAGCTCTGTCCAGTAGTCTCTAATTCTGATGAATCAATGGTCTGTGGCTGGGGAAATACAATTCAGACCCAACAACAGATAAAGTACACTGAGAATACTAATCAACACGGAGATCAATCATTTCTCTTGGATGTTGCTTTCTATCTGAGAAAAACATTGAGATTCAGAGTTCCAACTGTTCAACCTCAGGAGGATGTTTGCGGAAATAGACATGGAAGTGATTATATCGAATTCACTCTGCACTTTCATAGAGATTGCGATGGCTGATTTGGCTGACGGTAAAATACTCTAGAGATTTGTTGATAAATGCAAAATGAGAAATTTGAAGGTTTTTGAATTTCGTCGTGCATTCCAAGACATGCTGAGGAGATCAGTGAGATTGAAAATGATGACTATCCCTGATTCAGTGATAATAAATGGCTTATTCAAGGAAGAATAGCGGGAAAGATGAAAATGTATGGTTTCATCTTCTTTGATCTAATATCCATAATTATTTACTAACAGAAGAGAGGAAAAACATTGATTAAAAAATAAATTTTAAATTGTGACATACCTTTTTGGATCTTTCGCTTTTAATGAAAAAGTGCACAAGACTATTGTAATACAGATACATTTGTATATTTTTCATGAATCGTATCATTATTATAATTATTCCAAAAACTTGAAATTCATCACAATTAAATTATCTAAAATTTGTTAGATATTTCTTCTTTTTTTTTTTAATAATTTCTCAAAGGACTTTAGTTATTTTATACTTGAGTTTTATCCTTGAAATCTCATTTTTCTTCTTTTATTTGTAGAATCTCTTTTAACGAAAAATAGTATTAATATAGATGTAATTTGGAAAAAAAAACTGAAAATGCATACGTAAACAATTTGAATGAGAAGAAATGAGAAAATTTACATGAAATTGATCAAATTAATTTTTAAGTGATAAATACACTTGTACATATAGCCCAATGATATTCCACTGAGAAAGTATTGTTTATTAGTGATTAAATTAATGCGAGGATAAAAAAAAAAAAGAAGAAATGATGAATCGTGTTAGTTTTAGATGAGGAGAGAAAGTTGCAATCATAATTATTCTTATGATATAATAAAGATCTTTGGCTTTGAGCTTTTTTATTCCTAGTTTCGATTATTACTACATTGAAAGGTGCAATAATGGATTATTCCAATCATTCCTATCGACAGAATTTATTGAGATTTTTTTTCTTTCGTATTTAGATTTATAGTTTATTTTGAAAAGCATGACATAATGTATAGAATTTTCTAGATTACTAGTCCCCATTAAATGACTCCGGCAGACGTAAAAGTGAGGAATTCTTTGTTTTTTTTTTCTTCTTCTTCGTTTTCTTTGGCACTCGATTGTTTAGAATTAGAGTTTCCAGTGCCTTGTGGATTTAAATGTATATTTGATTATAAAATTTTATGTAAAATGTATTATTGTACTGCATATTTATTAATATATCATTGAAATTATAATATTATAGTAGTAGAATAAAGAGTATTGCTCTGTGAATGACATTTTGTGTACGTTATTTAATAATTAGATGATAAAAAAAAACTAAAAACTTGTCAATTTTTTCATCATCTCTCCCAGCTACGAGACTAGTCTATTCAATAGGAAGGATTTAAAAAAAAAATGAGAAAAATTCGATAATTATGATGTGATCATACATTTATTAACAAATTGTTCCTATTATATTACAATGACTTAATAATAAATATTTCAATCACAGAAATAAATAAGATAAACATCGATACAAAAACTGCTCTGTCAATTTTATCTATTTTTAATGATAAAAATTACAATCATTAATTTATATTTCCATTCATTTTTGTCATTTCAAAAGCGACGGAATCCAATAAACATTTTCATATATTTTCTATCTGACTTACACACACCGCATTAGGGACAAAAGAAAAATAACCAGAAACAAAGATGTAAAAAAATAAAACAACATATAGTAGTTGAAAAAAACTACGTGACATGGAAAAGAAAATTACAAGTAGTAAAAAAATACATTTAAAAGCAAAAAAAAAAAAAAAATATGACAAACTCAACTTTTCCACGGCTGTACAAGTGAATTGCATAAAGTATCATTCAAACATTGATCATTGACTTATTTCATGAGGTGCAGAACGGAAAGATTGGACGAATTTACTATCAACTATCGGCACTATTTTTGTATTCAATAACTATCACCCACGAGTATGAAATTATTCCATCCTCATTCCTCCATTCTGTGACATACAATGCGTAATAATTGCACCTAAATTTTCCTAATTATGTCAATAACTACAGTTGAAATCTTGTCTTTTATACAAATAACAACGGTTTGGCTCACTTCTCCCTTCGTGATTCTTCAGGTCCCTCTTCACGAACCGCAAGAACCATTCTTAACATAAGTATAGCCAAAATTTTATCAAGAGGATCCATGAAACCCCTTTGGATCCATTTTGGTATTGTTGTGCGTGCATGTGAGAACCCTAGCTTCTGAAGAATATAATCGATACCATATGGTTCAATACTCTTTCCAGCCCACGATAAGAGTCTCACTGTTGGCTCAAGATGCCACGTTTTACATCTGTAAGAACGCCAATCCTTAATGAACATTTCCGCGGGATCGAATTGTTTTCTTCTCCTCTCGTCTTCAGTCATTGCTGATGTCGCTGAAGCACTTGGACCTGGGGCTGCTCCACTTTTCTTTTCATGGCTTTCTGGACTGTGGGCTCTACCACCTGGGCCCATGCTACTCACTCTTTCCTTTTCATTGAGATATGAAGTTATGAGATCGTGCAGGAAGAAGAATGCTTCTGCATCGACAGTAACGAAAATATGGTCCTCGAATTCAGTGATAAAACTGCATTCAACTAGTGGTTTTTCACCTGGTTAAAATAGATGAAACAGATGTGTAAGTTGAGAAAAATTTTCAGTAATAAACTACTGATATAAAATATAAAAAATCTTCAATAAACACTCTTGCTGCATCTCATGCAATAGATGCAACTATGGATAAAATAGTAACAATAAAGTGAGCATTTGTCGGTTGAGGAATTGGGGAAACAAACTGTTTTTACCATTTGCCAGGTGTTTTTCAGTACTTACTGTACATAATATATTTAGGCAGTCCTAAAAATATACAGAGAAAGATATTTGCAGAGAGTGCTATAAAGAATCACCGGAAGTAGAAATGAAATTCTATGAGGAAAGCAATGAGAAGTTTTCTATTTTCATTTCTTTTACTTGTCATTATTTTACAAGAATGATAAAAGTTCACTTGCATTAGAAAAATAATGCATACCAACTAATGCAAGAGATATACATTGATGAAATCGTAAAAAAAGAATTCTGTAATAAAGTTTGATAAGGAGATGAATTAATTTACGATATAATTACAAGATAATCGTAAAAAAATTCACCTCAGTCTCGCCTTCATTACCAGAATAATGGCTCAAAATAATTTCAAACTTACCAATAACATCCGGAGTCCTAGCAGTCTGCAAATGCTCCGTCTTCAGATGCAACTGCAACGAAGGCAGTGCAAAAATTACCTCCCTGCCATGGGAATGTTCCTGCAATTTGCCAGAAACACTCGACGTACTCCTCCCCCTGGCTCCATTTCCCTCTCCGCTCTGCTCACTCCTCTCCCTCTCGACACACGGAAATTTGTCTACAGCATCGATTTCACTATTAGCAAAAGCATAATGAAACCACTCCTGAAGACTCTTAAATTGCGGTGGAAAGAGGACACTTCTGCTCAATTTACAAACAGTTGCCATAGAATGATGCCTGGCATGTTGTTCCTGCTGTTGCCCCAATGAAATTGTCAACGTTTGCACAACATGGACATCACAAGTGCTGGGTGACTCGACAGTCGGTATTTCTTGCGCTTCAGTAGCAAAACTGATGCAAGGCTCTTTCAAAGAAAATAGGGCCCAATTTTTGCTCTTAAAATTGATACCATGGAAGCATGCAAGACTGATGTTGGTTCCATGTAGCTCCATTGTACCCCCAAGAACAGTTCCATTAGTTGGTAAAGAAAACCTCAAACTTCCTAATTGTAGACCAGCGACTTGAGCAAGTACCCTCTGCCAATGTCTATGATGTCTAGCATCAGAAAGAGCTGTTTGATTCATTGTCCATGGGCCCTCAAGCGTTGTCGATCTCTTCTTTTGTCCTTTTTTCTTAAAACTATTGGTGCTCATTCTCTGTCTCGGCTGAAGAGAACTGAATACTCTTTTACTGCTTTTAAACTGCTGACTGAAAAACTCCTCGAGTTTGTAAAACATCTTTAGTAAATCAGCAGTTGTTGATTTAGAAATCATAATTTGCAGTTGATCCCAACCAAGATCTCCATGCATAAAGATTATGGCAGGTCTTCTAGTTGGCATAAAGGCATCTCCAGAATTATTTCTACTGATTTTCCATTCATCTCTGAGGGTTACATCCAACGAGGAGACTCTAGTCATCAAAACACTCGTTCCCATGTAATCTAATCTCAATTCTAATGCGAATAATTTCAATCCTAGGGTGTGATCAGGCTCAATTCCCGGCTCTTCTCTGATATGAAGATAAGTATCAATTTTACTTAGATCAATTGTTCCACCGACAAATCCACTCTTAGCATCGAGAGAAGATCCACCCAAACCGATTCCAATGTATAAATTTTTATGACCAGTACTACCAATTGATAATCTTCCATCGGAACGAAAATCTTTAGTCATCCAAGCGACATTTCCCATGACATTTCCCATGTTCATGTGTACATTCAATTTGGTAAAATTAATAGCAAATAGGACCAAAGTTTCCCACGCTGATTCCCGTATTTTAACTCCAGCCGAATTAGTTGTAACTTTATCTGAAGTAAAACTCCAGCCTCTTCCAATATCTTTTAACCTAGTTTGCCTGGGAAGTTCACTATCAAAACTCAATCTCAATTTGTCACGTGTTGAAGTAGGACTTTTTTCAGGCGCACTTTTAGAAAGAATTTCATGTTTTAAAAGTGAAGAACCCATAACTGCCTCTTCTTGATTTAATAAGGGTCTAGTTTCACCTTCATAAGATGCCATTCCAGAGCTTAAATCACCCAAAAATAGTCTTCTGACGATGCTCCGTCTGTACCAGGCTTTTGGAAAAGCAAGAATTTCTGTCAATCTCCTCATGTCGTATTTAAATGATGCCGAACCTATATCAACGATTGTTGAGAATCTGATAACAGCTCTGCTGGTATCTCCACCTTTACTCTGTTCACTGTGAAATTTTAATTTTCTACTTCTTGATAAATTGACTTTAACAAATTCCACATTTATACTCAAAGAATCTTTTCTCTCGGTGTCTGAGAGAGGTGACCATTGGGTTTCTTTGAGCCCTGATTTTTTACCACCACCATAAGGATGAAAAATATAGACTGAAAAATCAGCGAGACATCCGGTTAGTGATAATCCACCAATAGCTGATTCACTCTCTCTTCTACTCGATGGATTACTATAATTATTAGAATCTTTAAACTCTGGGAGCTCCTCTTCAGCTCTTTTACTCGATGCCACTATATCCAGCGATGGTAATTGAAGCATACACTCAACCCTCGACACAGGTAAACATGAGAATCTAAATGTCGATGGTTGACTGTGAAAATAAACTATTACATCAACTGGAAAACTGGCATAGACATAGTTTGAGCTTGCTGCTGTTGCTGCAGCCCACGAAGAGCTCTCATTCTCCATTGGAAATACTGAATTTGTTTGTCCTGCACCTGGTAAAAGTGTCTTACCAGGTATAGGTTCCAATGTTTGCTCCAAATACTCTAGAATATGAGGACTGATTATTGTCTCCTCTGGAATGCTCTGCAGTGTCACCCAAGCCAACAAACTTGCTCTTTTAGTCCCTAATTTTTTGGCTGAAAGTCCCATTGGATTTTGTAACGTATCTCCTGAAATTCTTGGACTAGTAATCTCTTCAGCGAGTGTTTTAGATTCATAATGTACCTTAACATCGAGTCCTGGGATGTGAAAAATTGAAAGATCTACCAGAGGAACACTTGTGTGTTGAAAATATCTGACTCTAGATCCAGTGGATGATGTTTTTTCCTTTCCACTCATGTGTTTTCTACTTGAACTCGGACTACTCGGTTGAAAATCGAAATTTCCACCTGAACACGATCTCTCCTTCTTCATTCTACTTATCAACTTTAATTCATCCTCTCTGTTGGGATCTTTAGTATGTAAAACACATTTTCCAGAATTTATGAGGACTTTAACATCGAATTCAAAGTCTATATTGGGTTCCAATGGTTTCGGAATAATGTGGGGAGATGAAGTGGTTGAAGTTTGCTCATGAGCGTAAGAGTCAAGAAGTGGTGCATTACCTTCCATAGAATCGTAACTAGATGCAACACTGCCATCTTTGTTTTTTCTCCTGAGTTCTACTTGTTCACCTTCAATTTCTATTGTTTCTGGCCATTCTAATTCTCCTTCAGGAAGACTGAGCTCTGATGAGGCACTTGGTAGAGAAGATTGACGACACATAGTATGAGTATCACTGAAAGTTACTCTTGGACCTCCTAAATTTCTCACTCTGAGTGATGCTGAACGACTTGGGCCACTTCTAGGACTGCTCTCATAACTGCCAGAATTTGCTGAATTGCCTTCTGCATTCAAGTCCTCTGGAGATTCTAGTTGATGCTCGGGAGTTGGTGAGGGTACAATGAAGGATCTTGATCTGTACGTATTTGATTTTGATCCTAGACCGAGTTTTCCTTTTATTCCGGATGCCTTCACTGACTGTCTTCTGAGCTTTTGAATCATATCACGACGAAAGTCTTTGAAAACGACAGCTTCCAATTCTTGTAGACGCTTCATCTCTTGTTCGATAGTTCCGTGAGATGCCCCAAGTGATCGTAAGTCGTTGATGATTTTTGCTTGTTCATTCATCTCTTTTTCAATGAGTTTCGAACGCTTCTTGGCGTCCAGGGAAGGATCAAAGACAAAGGCTGGAAGGCTGTCTGTCCAGTTTTTGGATTTTTTAATGAGGATACTCTCCTGTAGGGGGAAATACTTTAATTTAGGGGCTTATCAATTTATTCTTGTGAGGTTCGAGGTGGAGGAATAGAGAGATGAATTGATATTAAAATTGTTTTTTTCACATTTCTCGAATTCCCAACATGTTCAATTCATTTCTCTATTCTTCAATTTGTAAGAAAAAATAAAAATAAAAATCAGAAATGGACATTTTTACAATGAAACTATTACTATATTTACCAAAACAAACTCGCCACACAAATAGAAATGATATTAAAAATATAAATCCTACTTTTTTCTTAACCTGGCTAGTTCCAAGATTCTGTTGATCACCATCGTCACTATCATACTCGGCTGAAGCATTGGCATCATCCTCCTCCGATCCAGCAAGCATAGTCAATGTATGCCCCAATGCAGACAGCTGTTGTCCCACATTAGTATCCAAATGAATATCCACCCCCTCCATCTTCCACTGAACATTCAAAAGCCACTTGGCATTATCAGATTTATCCTGTTTCTGGGCTACAGTCCTACTACAAACTTCATAAGTCCCTTCAGATACAACACAAAGATTCATGATATTACTATCACTCATATCAGGCTTCCAATCGTCCAAAGAAGTCTCAAAGTCATCAGCAAATCGCAAACAGAGTCCCACAAATCTTCCTTTACTAACTAAACTTCCACTGCTGCACGCAGAAATACTAGTATTTTCTAATGTTACAACAACAGCACCCCTGGATTCACCATCATACAAACCCCTCGTCATGCCCCAATTATTAGGTGGTAATGGATTCAAGGGAACACAAATTCCCATATCATCAACGGTCAATTGTAAAAATAATGTCCCCAGATTTTGTGAACTCAATTGAGATGTTAATTGTCCAAATGGCACTTTTTCAAACACCTGTTGAGTTGCTGTAAGGACTTCTTTATTCAAATTGGATCTCTTTTCATTCCAATATTCATAAGCATTCTTGTAGTTTAACCAGACAAGAATGGCTTTGTCAATTGCCATCGGTTGAATATAGATCAGGGGTCTTTTCAATGTTATCAGAACAACTTCATTGTCAGCCTCTTTAGACATTTCTTCTTGAAATGCATTTCTCAAATCAACTCTAGTATTGAAAAATGCAAATTGTTGAAATTCGGGTTCTGCTTCTTCAAACATTACATTCTTCAACAATTGACCAAGTGATAAATTAATGTCCAATTGAGCTTTTCCAAATAATTTAGTATTGGGATTTGGTTGTGCAGCTCCAGAGACATTTTGAAATCTATTAGAAAGTTGAAATTCAACAGTACCAGTCTCCAAACGAACAGCTGAATTGGTTGGAGTTGTCGCAGTCAATTGAATTCTTTTTAATCTGATAACAAGAGAGAATAGAATTCTTTTGATACTTGATGTTGAAGTTGGCTCCTCGTCTTCTAGCCACAGTGGCACTGGTTTCTCTCCTCCATAAACCTTTTGTACAACCTCATTAACTTCCTTCATAAATACTTTTTGAACAAAAACCAAGTGATTCAATAAATCAGTAGTTAGGGAATTTTCAAAAACCCCAATATCAGCTGTTGCACTCAGATAACTTCCTTGTTTCAACACAACACCATCAGCTAGTTTACTGTCATTTAGACTACTCGAGCCATCCTGAATATATTCAGCAGACACATGTACCTTTGGCAACTCTATACTAGCTTCTGAGGGTAGATTGGCTTCAGTCACCTGAAGTTTAGTCGTAAAACTCAGAGAATGATGGGGTAAATCAATGGTGAATTTAGCTTTGCTGCCAGTTGTACCTGAAGAATTTACCTGATCCATTTTGTATTGAGCCTGTAGAGAAGGTAATAAAGCAGCTGTGATGCTCAAACTTTGAAGAATAACGTGAAATTGCATGACAATGGGTTCTAGAAGACTTGGTCCTGGTTTTGTTTTCTCTTCAGATATTTCAGCTTCTGGTTTCTCCACGCAATGATGAGGGCTTCCAGGGACATCGGAATCTTCCTGCTGTTGGCCTCTAGACAGTCTTGAAGATGTTCTTGTAACTCTGAGTTCTTGAAGAGTAGATGACAGCTGTTTACTCCCTCTTGTCATCATTCCATGAAGAGCAACTGGATGCTGGGGAATATCAACATTAACAGCTCCTACAGTGAACAATCCACTATTTTTGTCCTTCTGACGTCTAGAAACACTTGAATAAAGTGCCTGACTCTTTCCAACAGTGACTTTAACCACAGTCTGTTGATTTGGGGCAACTCCTTCCAATAAAACAATCATAGTTCTTCCAATTTGTCCAGTTAGAGAGCACTCTAAACTAGCAGGTTTTGATTTTTTTCGACAGGTAAAACTGGAATGAAGACTTGTAATCTCAGCTTCGAGTTTTAAACCACTCAGAGTGGCTAATAGTCTAGTTCGGTGAATCCTAGCTACTCCAAAGATTATTAGTCTTGTTCTCTCTCCAGCTACAATGTTCATATCTCGTTGGGGTGGCACTGGAGTAAATGAATGATCGTTCAATCCTTTTTCGACGTCTTGTTGATCTTTCGGTTCAGTAGAATTTTCATATTTTTTCCCTCCCTTGTATTGTTCTGAATCAGCTGATAGGGAAAATCTGTGAGTTATTGTTTTTGTTTCTGGACGAGTTGCGTAGAGGTCCAAGAGGTAGTAAATTGTCTTCCAGCAGCGCGGGGTTATATTTGAATTTTTACACTGGTCCGAGACAACTGAAAATTTTTCAAGACCAGAACTACTTGGACTGGCACCAAAATTTGGAGTTATCACTCCTTCTGAGAGATTTATATAGCCTTTAACACTTTTTCCAGTGCTTCGAAATTTCTGGACAAAACTCTGAGGTCGAGAACGAATGCTGGAGGTGGGAGAAATGACTTTAGGAATAGGTTCTACTTTTTTTCCAATGAGCTGTTTTTGAATATGTAAAGATGATGTCTTTTGATTTTCATCATTGACTATTGAATTAATATTTCGTTTAGTCGGTTCTGGCTGTTGTTCTTTCAGTTCCATCTGAGTTTCTTTGACATTTTGATACATGTTACTGATCTGATGGAGAAGACGAAGAAGTGGCATGTTCACTTGTTGACTTATATATCTGATATGAAGACTGAAATTTACAACTGTACTTGTGTGTTTCTTCAATTGTCCACGAGAAATGTAGAGGACATTTTGTCGTTGAATCATGTCATCGACAGTCATGTCAGCCATTTTTTTTATGTCAATATCAATGCCTATTCTTTCGCAGAGAAATGCTGGAGTTTCTGAGGGTATGTCTAGGGTGAATTTAGAGCCTTTTCTTGGTGGCTTTGGAGGCTTTTTTTTGTCATTTATTTTATTAAACTCTGAAACTACAATGTCAATTCTCATTGTGTCCATTGTACCGACGAGGGAGAGGTTTGAACCGAGAGAGTCTAAGGAGGAGACATTGTTCAAGTTTCCTGCACCTATTGCTGATAACATTTGTTGGGGCATCACTGAGAGGGAGGAGAGGAGAGGCTCGAAAATGAGGTGAGCATCGAGGAGACGGAGGGAGTCTTTCATTGGATATAGGTAAGCACCACTTTGCATATCTGAGTCTTCGGTGTCGTCTGTTGTCATTGTGTTGATTTTGGAATCCTGAAAATATAATTTTATATCTATTTGTAAATGTACTTGAATGACTGCCAGAGCGGATTGGTGAAACGCAGATTATAGTGATGAAAAATTGAATCTAAAAGATTATGCAATTGCAATTCTGTTCTGAACATATAAGTGTATACCTTTACTGCCTTTTGCTCAGTTCGAAAGACCTAAGTGCAATAGGACAATCACATTTCATTTATGACTAAACACTTTTAGCATGATATCTGTGACATTTAAAAACACAAACATAGAAGAAGAATGAATTTTAATCATAGCTTACCCAATTACTCTTATCGTTATCCTTGATAAACTCCTGCTGTTTGGCCATCCAACTGTACAGATCCTCCTCAGTATTTATATGTCCACGGCAATGATGAGCAGTTGGCGATATTATATCGTCACCACTTGCAGTACTGTGTTGACTTCCACGACCAGCAGAATAAATACTTGGATTTGATCCCAATTGATGGGAGTGAGAAATATGAATCTGCGGTGGTTTGTCTTCGCGAAGTGTTCCGTAACCTGTGGAAATTTCCTGTTCAAAATGCGCAAGATATATACGGATCGCAACAAAAAACAAGAAAAAGCAAAAATGATGAAAACAATAGCGAACAGGAGAAAGTATATTGAGCACATTACAGTTGGATTTGGACAATATCATCAGTAAATCAAGGGATAAGAGATGCAAGAAAAACCCCCATGCGAAAGAAATCTATTGAAAAAGAAAAAAAAAATCCCTCACCACCCATAACGACTTACTGATGTTGTTAGGATCCTTAGGTTGATTAAAAAGTCCACCACCAGCAAGTAGTGGAAATACGATGCTGGCACGTGAACTGACTGGTACCTGTGTAGGTTGCAGTGATTTTCCCTTTTTAGTATGTACAGGAGGGGGTGATGGTGATGTTAATGAGTCTGTTGGTGGTACTGGTGTCAATGCAGGCGTTGTTTCACGACCCCTTGGTGAACTGACTGGTACCGCAAGACCATCACCACATGTACCTTTATCCCACATTTAATCCGATTTAGGGGAAAAGACAATCACATGTACGATAATAGCGAGAAAGCAGTTGAAATTTATTTACAAAGGGGCCAATTGTTAGTGTATAATTATCAGTGCAGGATAAAGGCAAATACTAGCAACATAGCAAAAGTCTAGGTCAATTGAGTAAATGGAGGTGAGAAATTTCATCATTTGATTTGTTGCTTCAAACTTGAAATTGTGTCAGTAATAATTTACATTATTAAATTGTTCATTTTTCGTTTTGGCTTTGGCATATACCTGTCATTTTTTCTTGTCCAACTTTAATCTGCGTATGTTTGTAAATATTATCCGTGTGGATGAGCATGGCACACTCGTCAGTAACTTCTTGGTCATCTCCATCGCCAGCACTACCTTCACCGTCCGTCAGCAAATTCTCCTAGTTTCGTATTTGTTTTGGTTTTTTTTTTTTTTTTGTTTTTCGAAGCAAAGCCAAGAAAAAAGAAAAAGAAAACAAATGTCGAGTGTGATATTCATGTGAGCACTGATCTAATATTTAATATTATTAAATTATCTCCCGATAATCTCAACTCTTCACTCATCTCAATCACAGAATTAATTAGTGTATCAGAGATCAATTGCGTGGATAATGAAATTTTGCAAATGTTTTTTTGTGGATTTCATGATACTAATATAAAACACTCAATGAATATAAATATTGAGAAACACTGATCTAATAACTAAACGCAGAGGCCCCGTGTGCAAATACTAGTTTCATAATTGAATTTTGAAACACAAGCAATAAGCCTTTGTGAAGGCAAAATTATTGTCCAACAAGTATCAATTTCAATTGTAATCGAAAATAATAATTCTTACGCCTTTTTTTATCAATAGCATCCCCTCGTTTTTTTCCTATGAAGTGTCCCTACGGATTATTATGTTTCATTCACTCAAGAAAAACTGATAGAATAACTTGATAAATATATTCGAATTGAAAAAAAGTCCAAAGTAATTACTCACATCATCAGGATCAGAGACAGCAAATGTCACATTTAAAGGCTTTACATGTTTTGTTTTGTAGTTGTGCTCCAGCAAAAGTGGAGTATAAAGAACATTTTTCCACTGTCTACTGAGTACAATAACTCCCTGTCTCAAAGTAGACAAAAGTGGCAATTCATTTTCCCTCAGATTATCGTCAATTGTCTGGAGATCACTCATTAATACATAATTCTGAAGAATAGAGCAAAGTTGGCAAGAAGGATCCTCTTGTAATGTTTTTGCCAATGGTGTCAGTCTTCCATATCTGCTTTTAATAGGCATATGAATCCCCTGAACATCTAAAGCTTCAGCCATCAGACAAGCTACAACGGCCGTCGATCTTCTATACATGCTTCTGAACATATGTACAATCCTAATAGCAAATCTATTACTAGGATTCATCCAGGCATTGATGGCTGGTGATGCAGTGCTCAGGAGATTCCAATCCAGCCTCGTATAGTCAATTTTTCTAGTTATTGGTGTTCTCGGAGGTGCAGCAAAATTAAACCAAATTGTTTTCAACTCAATAATACAAGATACTGTATTTCCATTACCCATTTTTGTAACAAGACTTGTAAAATTTGTTTTTTTATCCTCTTGTTCCTTTTTATTATCATTTTTAACTTCCTCTTCAGCTGGAGTTGGCTCTTTTCCCTCAATCTCATCGTGACTTTTAACACTATCAGTGTAAAAAATCTCAGTTTCAGCTTTTTTCTCATCCTGACCATTCTCACCCTTTTCAAACTGCGATCTCTTAACAATCTTCAACTTAATCCCCTCCAATCCACACTCAAACATGATAAATCCTAGTCTATCCTCACCATTACCAATTGTAAATTCTTCGGTGGCTTGAGGAGGCCCTGATTGCTTAATTTGTTTATCCTTATCATCTGCTGGTTGATGCAAATAATAATCAATACACTTTAATGGTGATGAAATTCTGGTGCAAGTGAATAAAACTTTGGAATAATGAGCTGGAATGGCTGTGATAACAGCATCTTTGAGGATCGATGACTCATTTCTTAATCTTCGTAATTGAGAATGAATCTTTCCTATATTCAAAGTTACAATAATCTCCTCCTGCTGCTTCTCAGATGTCTCAATGTAAACAGTCTCCCCAGTTCCAATATCATTGACAGCAGCACCTGATTGATGACCGGTTGAGAAAGCTTTACTAATCTTATTAACTTTCTTTTGATTTGGAAGAACCGCTGGTTTGTGAAACGTTTGCACAACTTCTCTTGCTTGTTTATCTAGATAAAATCGTGCTGTTATCTGATCAAAACAAACAGCGAATAACGAAACACAAGTCAAATCTTTGAGATTATCGAGTGCTGAAAAAGAAATAATCTCTTCAACAACTGAAGCTTGAAGGAGAGTTATATTGATTTTTGGTAGGATTATACTTCCTTGAATTTGAGTAGTAATGCTCTCTTCATAGACGTTAGTTTGTAGAGCTATTTTACTAGTTTCATCACCCTGGGCCATTTTTATATTTCTCTCAGCTGTTGATCTCTTTGAACTTGTCTGCACTTGACTCCAATAAGATAAACTTTGATCCTGTTTCAAAATATTGGCATCTTGAACTCTTCCAATGCAGCCGTTATGCAGGTGATTAAGAATTGTTAAGGGATGAAGATTGGCTAGAGTTGGAGTCAGAGCGTCGATGAATCTTTGAAGCGATTCTAGAACCATTGGACTTAGCATAATATCAGCGTCTCCTTTGAGCTTTACAATTACAGTGGTTCTTGATCCTGTTTCGTGCTGTACAGCAAGCAACTCCTCTTCGTCTTTAGTCATATTACTGTCTTCTTCACTTTCCGATTGAATAAGAGCTGCATTGTCCCATAAATAAGGATGAGTCGGAGTTTTATTTGAGGATCCTGCTAATGGTGAGCCATCGCTTCTCGTTACCATTTTCAATGATGTAAAACCTTCGCTTACAGTTTCGAATTTTGGAACATATCTCCCCCCAACATACACTAATCTTCCCTCTTCAGTTCGTTTGAACATTGGAGTTGTGAATGCATCACTGGCTGATGAAAATGATGATTGAATCCAATTGGAGCATTTGACCTGGCTCAAATGACTTACATAACTCGACATAAGTAATGGGGAATCTACTATTGGTTTATTCACCTGCATATGAAGATTCACTAGTGTCATATCTTCTTGTGAAGAGACTGCTGAAATAAAACTCGAGGATGAGCCAGAGTGAGAGTCTGATGAATCATTGAGTATTTTACTTTCACTTGGACTATCTTTTTTATTTTTAAATTCTCTTTGACTTTGACTGACTTTGTGATTTTTTCGAGAGGCTGTATGGGATTTAGCTCTCTCTAAAGTATGAGCTTTTTCAGTAACTGGAATGTTGATATTTGAACTCTCAACGATTGACAAATCAGAGGAGTATTTTTTCTTCATACTATCGTTTCTCATCAGAGTTGGACCAGCTGAAACTATCGATTGTCGAAGACTTGAGGTTCTGCTACCAGCTAAACCATGACTTGTATCTTCGTCAGCTGAGTAAAATGCTTCTGAGTGATTCTCAGAGGACATTGAGATTGTTCGTTGAACTTCTTGTTTTAATCTGTCTTCAGAGTCTGATCGGGTATAGAGAGAGTGTTGGGAGTCTGATGCATTGATTCTATCAGTGCTTTTAGCAATTAGGGGGGTTTTCGAAATTCTCAAATCAGTTGTGACTAATGGGAGGGAATGGGGACTTGAAGATTGTTGGAGTAATTCAGTTTCTGGAGAGGTGAAGTAGTCAACTGCTAGTTTTGAGTCTGATGCACTACTCTTTGGGCCACCATCGTTTTCAGGAACATTTAGGATTGATTTACTGCGTTCTGAATTTAGTTTCGAGTCGGAATCGAGTTTTTGGGGGAGTTGGGTGGATGGACTAGCGTCTACCAGTCGAGAGTAGGGTACGTCTTTGAGGTTTGAGCTTCGAATTGATGTGTATGAGAAACGACGACTCAAGAGTTTTCGATCAGTCCCTATTATGGGACTTTCTGATGTGGTACTTAATTTTGTGCTCATACTGTCTTCGTGGGTTGAGTCCAGTACTGATTTGGAGTGATCCAAGGGTTTTGAAGTGTGCGGCGTATCCTGAAAAACTGTGAGTTTCAAGCCGGCGTTGAGCTGGCTTATGTCTTGGAGAGAGACATCTTGGAGACTGTAGGGGGGTGTGTGGAATATCAATTTATCATCGTGGAGGATTGATTGACCGAAGCCTCTGTCCTTTCCTGAATTGTAGAGACTGTAATGGGATATTTTCAGAGTTTTAATGTAATTCGCGAGGGATTAATAAGTTTGGACATTTGAATCGCGAATATTTTATAGGAAAAAAAAGAGATACAAATATTTTCATTTGTTTTCTACATGTAATCTCCATTTTATAACCCCACAAAATTTATTTTTCTTCATCACTTGACATGGAAGTAGATAAATGTTTAGACAAAGATTACTTTGACTTTATATCCCTCTCTCACGAGTATTACACCAAGATAACAGACGATGAAATGCGAAATTTATGTGACAAGTGGTTAGTGAAGATTCTGGGTCAGAGGGTCGACGGAATTCGGGATAAACGTAATAGGAATACATTTATGATGCATCTGCTGATGCAAATGCAATCGGGAGAACTCACTGGAGTTTTTTCAAATTCACCTGACAAAGGAGATCTTCCCTCATCAAAAACAATCTTTGATGACTTGAGTGATGATGAGAATGACAAAATTCAGGGGGCTGAGGCAGTCATTGGTAATTGGTAAAAATCAAGTGAAGAATTTATTTCGAATATTGAAAAAAAAAATGAAAAAAAATCGATAGATGTCACTGGAGAATTGTCTAACGAGAGATCTGCAGATGCCAGAACATTCTATGCCTTTCGACATTTACCAGACAATCAAGGACTCTATGGATTTATATCTCTAACACTCGATCCAAAAGACGACGAAGATTACGAAATAAATCCCTGCACAGTAGATTCAACAGAATTTCGACATGCTAAAGCCCTTCGGCGACTCCACTCAGGGAGTGTCTTCACCTGTGCTGAGCCCTCTGAACGTGAAATGGAGGATTTTTACATGAACAATGTAGAGCAAAAAATTACTGGCGACATTTCTCAGATGTTTGAGGATCTTGCTAGTGCCTCTGAGCCTCAATGCTGGAAAGCTCAGCATCAAATTTTTTTTAAAGACTTGTTGAAGCAAATTGATGAGGAGATTAAAGGAGAAGTCAGTGAAGATCATAAACTAGTGAGATTTCTTGTGAGTCGACTGGGAGAAGATTTGAAGAGAGAACCCAAAATGAAATATATAATGGATCTGCCTAATGAGCAGAGAAAATTGAGGATTCTAGAGATATTACGACAAAAATTGGTTCTGAGGTAAAATATCAGAGGGGGGGGGGGGTTGACACAATTTAAAGATTTCAAAGTCATCAACAATTATTCAAATAATAATTTCTTCCCTTGCAGAAAACAAGAAAAGAAACAAAAAAAATTATTAACACAAATGGAAGAGAGAATGACTAAAGATTTGGGCTGTTCGTGCAAAGAAGACGAACAGTCAAATCTCATGTGGACATTGGCAATAACTCGACCGTTGAACGAATCGGCCATGAGAAAATTGCAGAAAACATATCCACCAGAAATTATTCCAGCGTTTCTGAAACTTTTGTCGAATGATCGACAAGCAATTTTAGAAAATGGTTTACAAAGACAACAGGAACTTATTGAGAGCATGAAGGCTGAAGTTTACAGGGATATTCAGGCTCATAAGGCTGCCTATAATAAAGCTCGTGAATCCTACAGGTATCTCATAAATTTATTGATTGATTGAGAAATCGAAAAGATTGAAAGAACGAAATAGAATTGTTTTTTTTTTTCAAATTTTTAAGAGAATGGAACGAAATTCTATCAAACGTCGAAGAAATCATGTTCGAAGCTGGCACTGAAGAACGGGATAGCGATGTAGAATCTATTCCAGATGGCTCAGAGAATCTTCTGAAGGACATGATGGCACAAATGAAAGAAACGGAACAATTGATAATTCAAGAATCTCAGAGAGGTGAAGAATTGACCGCTAAAATATATGAAATGAACTCTTGGAAATTCTCAACTGAAGGAGACAAGTGTAAAGACTGGTCTTGGGAGGTCAAACAAGAGGTTGAAAAATTGAAAATGAGAATCGCAAAGTATGAATCACTCATCGAAGGTCAAACACAGCGAATCGAGCATTTGAAATCTGGACTTTCAGTAAAATCAATTGATTGATAAATAAAAATTACATTTTACCCCTTCACCATTGTAAATTTCATTGAAACAAGAAAAAATATATATATATAATCTTACCGGTATGCAGCAATATTAATTCCATCCTGAAGATCATGATACGTTGGTTTGAAAAACCTCGCGCCATTCCGATTTCCCCCAAAGAAGGCACATCCCCCAATGCACCCACACTTGGCAGCTTTAACTCCACTCTCCTGAGGCCACAGGAACCACAATCTCTTAGTCTTATCATCGTGAGTCTTCAAATACTTATTCTGCACAAGATGTAGATTATGTTCAGGCGTAGGGAGCGATATAGCAGCTTCAATAATAATCGGCCCCAATGAAACAAATCCCACTTCCAGCCAAATATCTGCACCATCCCCAGACATTCTACTACTAGTATTCCCATGGCTCCTAGCACTTCCACTTGTATTTGTATTATTACCACTTGCTCCAAAATGTCCACCAGCATAAACAAATTGTCTGATTAAAATTGTTGGCATGAGACCAGTCACCCCAGATTTAACCTGATGTCCATGAAGATTGCACGTGGAAATTCTGATTGGTGAAATCCACAACTGAGTTGCTGTTCCACTTTCCTGAAGATAAAGATCAATGGCATCAACAGCAACTCTAATCATTCTGTACTTGATATCCTCTGAACTTGGACACCTGTAATGACTATCAAGATCACTCTCTGGGCACTGAAGTGGTGGCAATCCATGATGACACTGATGAGGCAAACCAGGAGGTCTGAGGATATTTTCCTTATTCATAACCATCAGCAAAAAAGTCTCTAGAGATGTCACCAAATGATGCAGTTGAGGAGAAGTTATTTTTCCACTGAGTTTTCCCAATTGTACTTCTATTAGCCAGGCATACTCCAACGTATCCTGATCCAAACTTCGTCCTTCAGAACTAAACATTGCGTGTCCACGTACCTGAAGAGCAGATAGCATCAAATGTCCTTGTGATAAATGTCGTTCTTTATTAGATCTCATAACATTATCAGTTAGCAACATAATTGCTGGAGATAAAAGAAGTTGTAGTTCAGTTTCTCTGAATCCTTTCTTCAATTCAAAGCCAAATCTTTCTAGGAGAATAACAGGACAGGGTGGATCATTATCACTACAATTTTTAACCAAATGCGCCTGAATATCGTGCAATGTTATGCCAACAGTCACTTCGATTGGCCGATAATTTCTTGGATCAAATGGTTTACATTTAGTATCTTCATCCTCCACTGATGCTTCCACAGAACTATTCTGATTATAATTATCTCTGTCTTTATTTCTTTCTAAAGTATTTGGAGATGGACGACTTTGTTGCATATCTGTAAATGCCTGATAATCACCAAAAATATTTTCTTTCAAATGCACTAAATTTTTTAACAATGATCCATAGAGAATCAATGTTGAGGGTCCAATTTCAAGCTCTAAACTCACTCTGTCTGGTGCTATAGATTGAGGATCAAATTTTTCACTACCGTCTTGTGTCCACTGGAGTCCTGGTGATTTACGGCATCTGGGTATTCTCATTGGTGATAATAAAATTTCTTCTTTCTCTGGAGTTGTTATATTAGCTTGTGGTGTTGGACCCAATGGAGGACATGGATGATAAGTATAATGAATACTTATTGCAACAATTGGAACACTCCAACAATCAATCCATCCTAGATTCTTCTGACATACATTTCTCCATTTTTTCTGATTATTCAATTCACAAAGATGTTTATACGTACCATCTCTCGTCATGATTTTAACATTTTTATCAAGGGCTAATAAAATTATTTTACTTGTATTGACTTCAGGTAGATATAGAGATAAATCAACACTTTCACCTTGTATCCAAAATCCTAGTGGAATAGTCACTGGTAAAAAATCAACAAAGGGTAGACTAAATGAGAGTTCAAAAAAATCTCCACAAAATGATATATGAGCATTCTCCTGATTTTGCGAAGAACAGTCAATCCAATTGTACTCATTACAAATTGTAATGAGTTCAAATTCTTTCAATAAAAGACTAAATTTCCATGTGTATGGAACAAAATGAAGAATATCTGGTCTTGTTTTACTTGCCCAATCGTTAATCATATCCTGAAAAAATCCTTTATGTGAATAAACTAAATTAGCTGTTGCTTTACATCCAGTTAAATTCAATGTCCATTCCTGATGATCATTCCATTTAATTGGATAATGACACTTTACACCAAACTCCAATGTTTCACTCTCTACAAGACTTCTGTACTGAAGACTCGTTGTAGCTTCAAGATGCAATAATTGACCAGTAATTTTAGTTGTATATCCATCCTGAAGAACAATCCAGGGCATTGTTATTTCTAAATAAGAACCAGGACCAACATTAATATGAACAGCATTGGTCTCTCTATTTTTACTAAATAAAATATCGACAGTTGCTTCATTCAGTGTTGATAATCTAATATCAAAGGATTGGACTAATCGTTTATCACCTGGTGATGGTGCCTTTGTCACTTTCAATGGTTGATAATCATTTGGAAAAAAAAATTTAAATAAATGTTCACGTTGTCTGTCAGCCCATGGACCATAAGAGAAATCAGTACCCTTTCCACATTTAACATCTATTCCCCAAATTGGTGGCATTGCCTCTACCATATCTCCATTAGCTAGTCTGATCATTTCAGGATGCTCTGGTACAACACCAGGCTCATCCATATAATAATATCCTTCCATATTATTTGAACTCAAAACGACAAAACCCTCGCCCATATACCTTGGGGGATCGTCAACCATTCCAGTATATTTTGGTGATGGTGCAAGGATGACTTTAAAATTTTCAGCTTTACATTTAGTAAAATGCATAAAGTGATCGTGTCTGGATGCTGCTGGTTTTGTTGAATAAACAAAATGTGCTTCTTCAACAGTTAATGATAGTGTTGTGGGAACTAGACGATTTCCAAATACAAGTCTTCCAGTACAAACATCCAACTTTATCACTGGTATTAAATCTCTCCATGTACGTGCTATTACATGAGCTTCTTGTTTCCTTATATTTTCAACGTGTCTTGAGACATCCATTGCATTTATCTGCTGTCTAAATTCATTGGCTGTATTGTTTATAGACTCTGAGTCTTTTTCATTTATGTTGGAATTGTGGGAGTCTTCGTCTGGAAACATTTGTGGAGATAGGCCAAATGTTTCTTCAAGATGGGCATATAATTCACATCTGTTGTATACGTGCAATTCAAAGCCATTTAGAAGGACTGAGAGTCTTGTGTCTGAGTGAGAGAGATCTTCAGAGACGTCTTTGGGAACGTAACTTCTCCACCATCTGAATATCAACCAGCCATCTTGGATTCGGAGGCTGTAGTCTGTTGTTATGTATACAATGTCTCGAAACATTATTTTTCCACTTAGGGCACTTAGAGTGAAGGCACCGACCTTTATGTAGCCTTCGTGAATTATGAAACGGTTTAGCAGACGTGTGACTATGAAACCTATCACTCGAGAGTTGTAATAGGTAATGTATAATAGCCAGGTTATGGCGGAAACCAGTGAGCAGAGTAGGAAGATGAAGTTACTGTCCATCTTGAGGTCGTCCAGGATGACATGGTCGGTGTAGTTGGCTGGAAATATGCCTGAGAAAGAGGGGTGGGTGGTGTTCAAGTCTTGGTCAGACATTTTTGATGGATTTGGGTGAGTTTATCTTCTTTCAGAGGAGTTGTGAGCTATCTTTATTTGGAGGGAGATTATTTCCATCTTCGTGTATGCCTGGAAAATGGTTAAAAAAAAAAAAAATTACTGTCACTACTCAATCGTCTTTGTAATTTCTATCAAAAGTGTCTCTAGATTTAATTCAATTGACAATTAACAATCAAACTAATTTTTTTTATCACTGTCATAATTTTTTATCTGTCATCGCACGATCCATCAATAATAATAATAAAAATATAAAAAAACGAAACACTGATAAGTGGATGAGTAATGCCTACAATTCCAGAAACATCATATCAATTCCCTGAGTACTGATTACCCACAGCACTCCACTGATTATAACTTTGTAAATTGTCGATGTATTGACAAGTGACAGATGATAATTGATATATCAACCCATGTATGTATTGTTTCTGTTTTGAAATCCGTGAAAAAAAAAAAATCTCACAACTCACCTCTTCATTATTCTCTCCATTACATTGTCACGAAAAATTCTTATTCTATCAAATATTATTATCTTCATAAATTGAGTTTTAACTCATGTCAAAGTACTGTCATATGCGCACATTATACACTGTCACTTTTTCGAGTTTTGCCGATGCACTCTATATATGTACACCAAATAACAATTCGCCATTGATTACAGTGTGAAAGTTTGTCTCCCGATAACAGACAACTTCAGACTTCATATGAAGTTGGTCACTCATAATTTTTCCCGCACAAAATTCGAATAATAATAATGAAAAAAATTATAATATAGTGTTGAAATAAAATAAATAAATGAGGGTAAAAGGATTTTATTTCAAAAAGTGAAACATGTAATTTTCTTATTTGTTAATCAAAATTGTTGACATGGAAAAAAAAAAGATAAATTATACATATTTTTGATTAACGTAGAATTATCGGTCTTGATTCATTGATTGATCAGCAAAAATTTTATCAAGTAGTTGTGAACAAGCTTGAGCTTCATCAACAGCTTCTTCAGCTTTTAAATCATTCAGGTGACGTTCTAATGTTGGTTTTAAGCATAATTCCGGTCTTCGACACTCTCTGAGGGCTGGAAGATTGTTGTTGATGGTGAGACTGTTCAAAATATCCAATAAACGATCTCTGGTGTCAGGGAGAATGTTTGACATTGATAAGAGACTGGAAGCTTGTTCAATTAGTCCCATTTTAATGAGATTTGATCGAATAGCATGAGCGTTTTCTTTGTTACAGAGGGCAGAGAGGAGAAATGCTGATTTAATCTGGAGTTTCTCAATTGGACTCTGTATTGCTCTCATTAATACTGAGTATCCATCGTTAACGTCCATGTATTTTAGGGCTAGTGGATTTCCTCTAACGATGCCTAAAACATAACAGAAATTGACAATTACATGTTTCTAATAATTGACTTGATAAACTAAAAATTTTACTAACAGGAAACTGCATAAAGTGATTTAATTCTCGTCTGTTCCGAGGGATCAGAATCCACCATTCCCAATAAAATGGGCATTAATCCCATCTCCAAAATTTTATTCTGACAAAATGGATTATTCTGGGTCAACTCTGCAATTATATCTGCGGCTTTCCACCTGATTGATCCATGGGGTGAATTTAAACATGGACCAAAAATAGAGAAGCCACCAATTTTGTAAAAATCATTTGCAACATCTATGCTGTCAACGTACTCTGCTATCACTTCCAGTGCATTCTCGTACTCAGTTGGATCATCCTCTGGGCACAATTCCATCACATTTTTCAATGTTTTTATCGATTTTTGCAACTCATCAACGACATTTACTGTCAGTGAATTTAATGCTTCAGTTAGGAATTTTTTTCTCTATGATGAAAATAATAACATTTTATGAATTTTTATTTTTTTCTCAATAGTGAAATTGAATTTTTTACTTCAATTTCATACCTCTTCGTCCATGGGAGTCACATGACTATTCTGAGGGGCGTCTTCAGCTTTAGTAGCCTCCATAGCAAACCTCAGGAGCCCCTGAAGATTCTGAGGCTGTCTAGGTTGATTCTCCACAGAATGTATCTGTCCAGAGGCTCTTGGTGCCTCAATAGACAGAGGTCGACTGCTGCTTGCATTTTCACTCGTTGAATTATCATTTGATTCTTTATTTTCACTTGAAAATTAACCAAAATGTCTTTCAGTTATTCATCATCAACACAATGAGTTATGTCAGATTTTCATGAGCAATAACATTTGATTCGAAATTTTAATTATTTTGAAGTGATTGTTATGCAATATACCTGTTCATTGTTTTATCCTTGCTTTTCCTCGACTGAGATGAGCCCATCCGAGAAAAAAAAAATATATATATAACCTCTTATCGTTGTTTTAACAGCAGACAACTGTACATGTTTGGAAGAATAGTGTATTGATCAATCAATGACTCACTAATATGCTCGTAATCAGTACTTTTATAGAAGTATGTCCCGCTCTTTGAAAATTTTAAGCTACTTTATTGTAAGTATCTACGATGTTTGAAGGTTCATTTGTGACATCAAAGCATTGGCACACATATATTCCATTGTATATATATATATATAGTAGCGTTAGGTGCGTAGGATTCTCGAGACCTCGGATTGGTCTAGAATCTTCCATAACAGTCTATAGAACAGGAATCATTATATCCCGATAGATAATTACGACCTTTAGCAAATTTCTATTCTCATAACCGAAAAAATGAATATGAAGACGAATTAATCCGTAATAATTTATTTATTATGGTTTAAAAAAAAGAACAAAAAAATGGGGCTCGTCCGGGATTTGAACCCGGGACCTCTCGCACCCTAAGCGAGAATCATACCCCTAGACCAACGAGCCAACGAATACATAAATGAAAAATGTGTTTCTTTTTAATTCCAAGAGAATTAATTGGTGAAATGTGTGAAGAGTTGAGAGGAGGGGATATTAAAAAAAGTGGCGCGGCTGTAGTGGGCGCGAAAAGGGCAATTTATTGTTATTTATAAATTGCCCTGATGGATGCATATAGCATCCGAAACGTTGGCATTGATCAAATGAGAAGAATTTGTCATTTCTTTTGAATTTTTGACTGCTTTTTGATGATCGCTGGTTGGCCGTTTGGAGTATTTTTGAATATTTAAATTGAGCGATTGAAATAACTTAAAAGATTTTTTCACAAAATGACATCCCAAAAATGAAACCATAGACGTATCCACGTCAATATTGCAACAAACACAGCTAAGATGAGAATTAGTAAAACCTCTCAAGTTTTTAATTATCAAGCAAACTTAAAACCAGTGTTTTGACGTGGACAACCTTTGTCGCGCCCACTACAGCCGCGCCACTTTTTTTCCGCCTCTGTAAGCTTCCGATACGCTTGCGTAATAAGCTTCATCTTTCGCTCATTCTCTTCCTTCACATCCTTGGAAGAATTTACATGACGATCAGGATGATGTGTCTTTGCTAATTTCATATAAGCTGCTTTGATATCTTTAAGAGAAGCATTTTTATTCACTCCAAGAATAGCATAATAACTCCCTGATTTAGCTCTTCCCCCACTAAATCTCTCCTTGTATTCCTCTCTCTGATTCCTTTGTTTATCATCACTGTTCCTCTGATTCCTCTCATCCTCATGCCTATCATAATTCGATTTGTCTCTCCAATTTTCTCTGTTTCTATTGCAACTTTCAAAAAATTCATCGCGATGTCTTCTTTCTTCTTCCTTCCTCTGTCTCTCTTCTTCTCTTCTCTTTCTCTCCTCCTCCTTCTCCTCTCTCTCCCTCTCCACTCTCTCCTTTTCTTCCTGTCTCCTTTTATTTTCAAAAAATTCATCCCAACGTCTTCTTTCTTCTTCCTTCCTCTGTCTCTCTTCTTCTCTTCTCTTTCTCTCCTCCTCCTTCTCCTCTCTCTCCCTCTCCACTCTCTCCTTTTCTTCCCGTCTCTTTTTATTTTCAAAAAATTCATCCCAAAGTCTTCTTTCTTCTTCCTTCCTCTGTCTCTCCTCTTCTCTTCTCTTTCTCTCCTCCTTCTTCTCCTCTCTCTCCCTCTCCACTCTCTCCTTTTCTTCCTGTCTCTTTTTAGCTTCATCCAATAAATTTTTGTACTCAATTCCTTCATCAATTTGGCAACATTTTTGAAAATCGTCAATTGCTGATGAATAATTTTTTAGTTCCATGTAACATTTGCCTCTTCTTGCGAGAGCCTTAAGGTAATTATTGTCAATCTCTAGAGCTTTTGTACATTCTTTTATTGATGTAACTCTCCTTCCTAGTTTGTAGGATGCTTGTGCCATATTATTGTACAACTGTTTATTTATTTTTTTGTATTTGGGATCGATTTTTGTGGCACGCGTGTAGAAATCGTGGGCTTTGGCAAATTCACCACAACGAAATGCTTCGTTTCCCTTTTCCTTCATTCCTTTCAATATTCGAGCTTTCTGGAAGTGTATATAGACGAAATTTGAGCATTTATTGATGTTAATATACTTGATAAAGACAAGTAATAAAATTAGACGAATTGACTCAACTTTAATGCCATATATCTTGGAATCTAAGAGAGATATTGACATTTCCTGAAGGACCTTTTTTATAGGAAAATGTAGGTACTACAAAAAAGGTGCTTATCAAAATTTCAATCTCTCTTAGATTCAAAGATATTCAGGAAAAACTGAATTTTTATTATTTTTTTATAGTTTACGTGGTACAGGGTTTGGGCTTCCAACATCTCCGGTGACTGCTGAATTATATCTTTCAGGTAAGGCAATGCCTTCTCAATATCTGTGTAATATATGTGAATACTGAGAATGTATTTTGCCGATGAATTTTTTCTGTCATTTTCCAGAATATCACTGGAATAAAATATCCAAAATAAATATCAATTTCCTTGATAAAAAAAAAATTTCAAGTGGATTATTGAGTGGGTGGGGCAAAATGGGTCGTCATTAATTGTTAATAATTTCCAATTTTTTTTGGAAAAGAAATTAATTTTGTTTGAATCGTATTATTTAATCGGAAAATGTTGAAGATTTTATTGAGCCCATTTTGCCCCACTTTTTTTTAATATTTACTTGGCTATAGTGTCAGCTTCTTCATAGCGTTCCATATAAACGAGATATCTAGCTTTTCGTAATTTATAGTCAATACAAGATGGAGATATTTCAATGCATCTATTTATGCATCGTAAAGCCTGAAAATAAGAATTAATTAATTTCTTTTATTTTCATTATAAAAAATATTGAATGCATACTTCAGCGTTATCATTCCTCTTTCTAGCATCATTTTCTGATACTAAATTTCTATTCAAATCTTCTAGTGTTTTACGAGTTGAGATGAGAACTTGATCAGTTGAATTTATTTTCTCTAGTTCTGATAAACAATTCTCCAATTCAGTAATTCTTCCTGTTGTGAGAGTGAATGTTATTCTACTATAGTGATCCTGAAATTGAGAAGAACATTTTTTTTTCTTTTTCATGAATTATTTTAAGGATGAATATTTCAAAATGCATGAATATTGATGAATGAAAATGGCCATTTATATTGATTATGTATTTATCTAGATAATCAGTGATTTTACGATAAAAAAGAAAATTCTGGAACTTTCAAAAACATTTTAGAACATTTTTAGAATATCCTATAACTTTCTATAGAACCTTCCATGATTTATCTCCAATTATACAGAAATAATATAAATTTACCTGTTTAATAATTTCTCCACTCTCTACATCACTAATATTTCGTTTTGGTTCAAGGCATTTTTCCTTCACTCTTGATATCTGTAAAGATGTAATTTAAAACGTTGAAGGATTTTATCATATTTTTTTTTCCTTTTTTCTTTATTCCAGTTTTTGTCATTTTGAAAATGTAAATAATTTACCTGAATAATTCCTCCAGTTTCTGTTACATCACTAGTACTTGTTTCTGTTTTTGGAGCTGCTATCAATTGAAACGAATCAGTGATCATATCGGATGTATTTGAGACGCCATGTGATTGAGTATCAATAAAATGAGGTATGGCTCCTTTTTTAAGGCGCTTCTTCTGTGTTTTTGCCTGTCAAGATGAAAGTTTATAATTAAAACGATTTTATTTGCTTTCCCTCCCTTACTTTTTTTCCAAATTTTTTTTTTTCAATTAAAATAATAATAATAATAACGAACAAATTACCTGCTGAATAATTTTTCCATTGCTATCGGTGATAACACAACTAAAATCTTTACTTTTAAAATGTTTTTCACAAATGAACACGTTTTTCCTCAGATGTAGGTTAGGATATACATTACACAATGCAATTATCCATTTTTTACGAATTATTGGATCAGAGGGTAAACTAAATACCGCTTCACCTGGTTCTACAGAACAATTTGGAATTTCACATCGCCTAGGCATGATGAAACTTTATTGAATTAATTACTGAGCCTACAAGAATGAATCGTTTGTTTGCAATCAACTATCGTAAGTCGTAACTGTCTATATAAGCGTAACCAGGATGAAGAGAGAAACCTCTATTGTCATGATAATTAAGTTTGATTATTATCAACCGTCAATAACTTTGAGTAATCATCAATCGATAATTTATCCATATATCGTCGAGGCGTTAGTATAAGAAACACCTACTAGATGGCGTTAGTAAATGAAGATTTTTTTTACAAAATGAGACCCCAAAAATGAAACCATATTAGACGTATCCACGTCAATATCCATGAATCGAGGATTATCTTGTTTTGTACATAACAGTGAGACAATACAAAATGGCGACGATGGGACAACAAGACTTCAACAGAAGTGCTTTGACGATAAATAATAGAAAGGTAAAATATTTTTTTTTTTTATCCACTATAACCCTGGTCGATCCGTCCGAGAGAGTTGAGTCTCGGACTGATCCGTCAGGTAAGCCACGTTTTTTTTCTTGAGATATTTCCATCAACAGGCATGGTATACAGGTCAAAGAGCATCAAAAATACCCCAGGGTTTGGTAAAAGTTGTCGGTGAAGATTGTCTCAGTCTTGATTTATCATACAATGAATTGACATCAATCTCTGCATTGAAAGAATACATTCATCTCGAGGAATTAATTCTCGATAACAATGACATTCGTGACTTGAAAACTCTACCAAATATACCCGCACTTAAAACTCTCAGTTTGAACAACAATAAGGTACAATTAATAAATCCTCAATGAAAATTATGATAAAAATTTCATTTCAAAGTCTTTGATGAAGATTTTTTGTTTTGTTTTAAGAACAGATATATGACATTGACCTAGCAATAGACAGAATAAAGGAATGTTGTCCCAATATTATATACCTGAGCCTCTTGGGGAATCCGGGTTACCCGGATCAACTGACGGATCCAATGAGTAATGATGAGGCTGATTACAACCGCTACAGACTCTATGTTATTCATGTTTTACATGGATCATTGCGCTTTCTCGATTCTCGACCTGTTACGATTCTCGAGAGAAAAGATGCACAAACTCGGGGAAAATTTCTTCGTACTGTGAGATTTTCTACACAATCTGCTCCAGACATTGGTGAAGAGTTGGGTTTTGATGAGGTTGATACTGTGATTAATTCAAATTGTTCTCCTTTGCCAAAAGCCAATCGCAGCCCACTCGATCATAAAGGTTAAATTCAATATTTATTGATATGTTAAAAATTGTAATTTAATTCCTTGTTATAAATTCGGATTTATTTTCAGCTGCATTTGGAAAATGTCGTTATCGTTACTCCGGTAAGAATTCAGAGGGCAACAGATACATTCTGAACAATGATCTCTAATTATTCTATTTTATATAACATTTACATTTTGATATGATTCATCAAATAAACCAAAATAAAGGTATAAGAGTTTCATTTTATTCATAATTGAGTTACACATTAATAAATTCATTCCAATGATTTATTCCTTACGTGTATTTACTTACGTGATAAATTTCCTACAAAAAGTAAATGAAAACTGTTTGGTAACAATTGATACATTGCTCATACGTACAGTCTATTTATCAAATTTCAATGTAAATATCCTGAGATAATTGGTCCAATTTTTTTAGCACAATAATTTCTTACAAATATTCAATGTATAATTTCTTACGATTAATCAATAAAATTGGCATTAATCGGGCAGTATTTTTCCTCGTAAACCCTGTCTCGCCATAAGTACTTTTGGACATTAAATTCCAATAATTGCTCACAGTTCTCAATTTAAGAATAAACACTACAAATCATGCCTTTCAATCACAAATTATGGAATATTAATAACCCACATTTTAACCACAATTAAACTTGGTAATAATAATGATATTCAATTTTTATATTTTTGAATAGAATGCATATCAAGTATAAATATATTATCTATTTATAAGTACACAATATCGTTGAATCATTTAATTTACCTCACATGGAATGTAAAATATACTATTCATAACGTGTGAACCAATTGATTCCTATGATATAATACAAAAAAATGGAAGCATGCATTCCTCGGAGAAGAAAAAAAAAAAAAAAGAGGAAATCGTCCAAGTTTGTATGTATTCAAACTTTTAGGGACTTGATTATTTATTAAGTACTTTTGGCCAATTGTATTCATCTTACGGAATGTTTGAGCCCTTTCCATGATGATATAAATTGGGTCGCAAAGTTACTGCACCTTCGACCCAAAAGTTTGGCCGTTCCAGCATATTTTGCCAGAGTGATAGTTCGCGACCGGTTGCATCCATCCAGTCAACTGGTTTTCCATAATGTTTACCTGCAAAAATTGACAAATAAGACAATTAATCAAAATAGCCTGTGAGATATTCATGCCGTTGGTAAAGAAAATTTGTTTTTACTCACCAGTTCCAAGATTGAATCTCACACCTCCTAAAAATTCATTACTAGCAATACGATCATGATCCCAAACAGTCAATTCTAGTCCACGTTCAGCCAATTCCTGAATGCTAACATCTTTATAAACAAAAGTATGCCCCCAAACTGGGGAACCACCAGATCTTCTAACAACACCTGTTTTCTGCTTACCAGACCTTCCTTTGTCTGGCAATAAATAACTCTTGCAAAAAGGATCACAGGTACCAGAATTTTTAGCACGAGTTTGAAGATTACGTGCCTCTTTAACGAGCACATGAAGTGCCCCTCGGCTCCAATTCTTCTTTCCTTTTACAAGGCTCTTCTCACCACTTATATTCTCCCTCTCCTGCAATTGTGCGGGATCAGGTGGTACAAATTTAAGGCCAACAATAACTTCGCCCTTGTATGCCACAGGATCATCGAAAGGTTCTGCTCTCTCTTGCAATGGGTACCATCTTGGTGTTGGATCATCAAATATTTTATTCTCTAGGGGCATTCTAACTTCTCCAAGGAAATCATTTCTGCCAAACATATCAGAATGCCAAACTGTCAGCCACAAAATTCTAGTTTCTAATCCATTCAGACCAATATGGAATTTTAGTGTCTCATCGAAAACTGGATTCAACGTGTGTTTCTTAACTTTAGTCTTTCGTTTTCCACCTTTTGATTTATCGGGCAGAAGATAAACTTTGACATATGGATCTGAGCGATTTCGTTTTATATCAACTGGCGCTAAATCTTTGCATTGGCTTACGTGAACTTGAAATGTTAACTGTTTGTAATCGTATTGAAGTGAGAATTCAACTTCACCGCGAACTGCCACTGATCCACACCATCTACCCTCTCCAGCTCCGCTATATACGGATGCCATTGAATCAGATCTCGCCTAGAAGATTGTGTATTATAAAAATTTAATTCACATATTTTATATTTTCATAATATAAAGAAAATTTCTAGCAGATTATGCTCTTACTCCAAGGGATGATAATGATGCTCGTGTATTCAAATGATGCGCCGAGTGTAGGCCTCCACGTTCCGTGTCATCAATATCCATGACTGTTCGACTGGAGCCTGATCTCGGACTTGAACCTACAATGGGTGTGCTACATGCTTCAGACAAACTACTTCCATCGTCTATAGAAAGGAAACAGAAAGAAAGTTCAAATCAGTTCAATTTTAATAATTTTTATTCTCACTTTTTTTTTTTACTGCAAAAAAAAAAAGAAGAATCTTGCTGATGGAATCCAACGGTATCACACGATAAGCTTCTCTCGCGCATGACAGCCGTTGACAAAGAACCGTTTCGTTAGTTTTTTTTTTTTTTTTTTTTCTAAAACTTGTATCGCTAACATGGAAGGAAAAAAAAAGAGGCATTGGCACGCATTCTGAAACTCACGGGAATAGATATGCCCCAGTGAGCTCAGCTACCGTTCCATCGTCCGGCCAATGAACGTCTCTCTGACCGCTGGATTATCGTTTCACTCACTGATGAACACCTCGCTTTCAAGTCGTTAAATTCATTCAATCTTTGTTTTCATTCGTGGTGGCGAATTCTTGGATTTTTTACAATTACTATTCTCCAATGATGAGCGTGTTTTTGTTAAAAAGATAATTAATATATATTTACCTGGCGCGAGCGAAATGGTCTGTTGTCTCCTCGTCCTTCCCTCTCTCTTTCCACCCCCTTGACAGCCTGGTATCTGCAGTCCAGGTGCACTGAATGCCCTCTTTGGTCCAACCCCTCCAGTAGCTCCAGAATTTCTGGCAAATCCTGGAGGACGATACCTCGCAGATTTGACATTACTATGTTGCGGTAGAAAATGATACATACTATGCGCCTTATGCATTGAATTATTTCCCACAACACCCCCTCCCGCAGAAACTGAGAGCCTGGGTAAAGAATTAGTTGCAGCATTACCACTAGTCGTCACTTGCATACCCCTGGGTAATGTAGTAGCCCTGGGATCTCCATTGTACTCCATCTCATCCTCAGTGTCTTCGTCTCCAGCTGAAGCACCAGATTCTCTAGTATTGGCATCAGGAACCGATGACCTCCTTCTACTATTACTCCAAATTTTCTCTTCGATTGATCCCACACTCACACCACTTCCAATTCCACTATTATTAGTGCCATTTCCCCCACCAATGGAGCCACAACTTCTCACCCTGTCCAATTGTTCTCTTGAAAAACTCTTGGGATTGAACAATAGATCCCCAGCACTTCGTCTTTTGGCAGCCATAGCTAAAGCACTTGCACTAGCACTGGCATTAACATCACCAGAACAAGCCAACAAACTCAATTTAGTTCTCGAATCAGCAGCCATTAGTGCTGATTCAAAACTACCACGCCATGAGAATCTCTCATAATCACTTGCCTCTCTCTCCTCACCCTCTTGTCCCACAGCTGTTGCCGGATGCCCGTTTATCAGTAAGAGAGGATCGTGGGACTTTGATCTTGGCAGTTGAAAGTGAGTTGGTGCTGTTGAGTCAGACGTTGACTCGTCATCCTCAGTTGTCGATGCTGATGATGGGGTTCTGTGATGTTGAGAGTAACGACGCCAATTTAAAGGATGTTGAACTGTTGATGTTCCCTCGGATACTTCGTGCATTAATGCAACTAGTCTTGAACCAATATGGTGCATAACTTTGGCAATTAATGGAGGACTACTATGGGGGGTTGATGAAGCGTCTGAGGAGACACCGTCACCAGTCATTTTTGTAAAACTTTGAACAAGTTTTTGATAAACAAATGCTGTGTCTCGACCAACTGACGATGATTGGGGGGGTTTCATTGTATCAGATATTTCTTTTTGTTTCTCTTGAGATTCGGAATTCAAATCAAATTTATTTATTATCTGTTGACAACTCTGAGATATTTGTTCTTGAAGAGCTGAACGACGTCCACCTGCACCTGCACCCTCTAGATCAGAACTTGTATAGTCTGAACTGTCGTATGAATCTGACCATGTGTCCTCTGAACTCAAGTATTCAACAATTTCTCTAACTTGTTCGTCACGAATTCCTGGCACTGTTTTCATTAATCTTGTTAATTCGTTCTCAAAGTAAACTAGTTGGGGAGGTTTCGTTCGATTCTGAGGAGACATTCTTGTTTTACCAGTGAAATCTGATAATCGTGGACTTGGAATGGGAGAGGGAGTACTTGAATTACATCCAGGAGTTGTTGTAATTGTTGTTGTAGTTGTTGTTGATTGCCCATTGGAATTAGCAGCTACCATTGTTTTAAAGAATTGTCGCATTTTTGACATCATAAGATTTGTTTCTTCATCACTTGACCAATTATTAAAACTGTCTTTACGAGATAATGAAGGATTTGAATGACTGGGTGGAAGACTATTTTGTGATTGTGAAAAATCCGACTTTGTTCCTTGATCTTTTTTAATTTGACTGGAAGAATGATCATTGGATGATCCATCGAATTTAGGATCTGGTGATTTACGATGTTGTAGAAGATCATCACAACTTCCAACAAAACCAGAGTCTCTTGACTGCTGTTTTCCTCGTGAATCACCAAAATTAGATCCACTGTCTGGGCTAGAGGATGATGGCGATGTCGAAGACGAGGGAAAAATATTTTCTGGTTGAGGTGTTTTTGATCGTTCATCATCATCATCATCATCATCATCATCATCATCATCATCATTATCATCATCATCATTAGAATGTATCATCTGTTCATCATTAAGAGTTTCTGAAGATTTAGCAAATGAATCTCGTGGCTCAGGACTTTTATTGCTCTTGTCTTCAACAACTCGTGGACTCTGAGTTCCCAAATTTCTTGGTTTCTTTTTCTTACGTTTGACTGTATCAAATTGTCCGTCAGTACCAAAAGCTGGTGTTTGATTATTATCATCAGCACCATCAGTCTCAGTTGATGATCCTTCAGATTGTGTTTCTTGTGAATCTTGATTAATACTCAAGTCTTGAAGTGAATTCTGAGATGTTAAATTTTGTGAGCTCTGAGTAAGAGCTAATAAATTATCTAATGATGAACTGTGAGATCTTCCAGTTCCTCTAGCTCTAACCAATCGTTTTCGTCTTTGTGCTTCAGGACTTGGACGTCCCTCAGAATCACTTCCCACAGATCCATCAGAATCCCTTCTATCCTGATCAAATCCAAGAAATTCAGAGAGAAAATATTTTTCCAATCTCGAAGAATTGGAAAAATCATTGCCCTTCTCTTTAATATCATCCTGTCCCAATGACTCAAGACCTTCAGAATAAATTGATGATGTCTCAGAAAGACTATCAATTTCTCTAGATTCTGAATTAATATTTCCCGAATTAACATCACCACCGAGTCCAAAAAAAAAGTATTTCTCTAATTCTGAAGTAGAAGGCTGTCGTCGCCTCAAATCAGAGCTTAAACTGGGCTCAGCTTCACTCTCTTCACAGGATTCTTCAACAATAGTGTGAAGTGTAAAATCAATAGCTTGTCGATGATATCCTCGAAGTTCTTCCTCTCTATCTCCAATATTATTATGTCCCTCATCTTCAGAGCTCTCTTCAGTTGCTGTTGCACTTTGTTCATCTTCATCGTGTGATACCTCCTCAACCCATGAGTCATCATCAGCCAATCCTTCTTCAAGTATAACAATACCAGAATTATTCACCTCTCCACTCGTTTTCTCTTTCTCCTCATAGCCATTTTTTTTACCATTAAAATTCAATCCATTTTTGCCAAATTGTACATCATCACTCTCACTAGCACTACCAACACTCAATCCACTATCAATTTCCACCTCCTGTGTACTAGTAATACGTTTAACCATCAATGGTCGTCGTGGTCCTGTAACATTATTTGATTCTCTGACAGCCTCTAACGCCAGATGGTAGTAGCCAGCCAATCCCTGTGACGTTTGCCTACTATCATCTGGCTCTAAAAGTGTCGTTGTATCACTTGTAACAACACTTACTGGCTGATAGGCACCCTGTTGTGTTATCATAACGAGACTCTTGTATTTATTATTTGTTCCAAAATTATTATTATTATTATTATTATTATTAACTTTTGGCTGTTGTGTACACAATGTTGTTGTAGGTGAAAATTCTCCATTCTCTTTACGAGTGGGCGGGCGTCGCTCGACTGAACGATACCGTGACTTATCCCTCTCCACACCTATTTCCCCACTATTACCACCACTACAATCAACATTCTCCATATCTCCCACCTGTACATCACTTTTCTCACCACCTCTCACTTCAAAACTAGACTCATGTATTTCCGAGTCAATAAATGACAAATTTAATTCTAAATCTTTTGAATAATTATTTATATTTAATATATCAGTAACTTGTCCATCATATAATGAATCAGATGATAGTTCATTAAAATCACATTTAAATTTTGGATATGGTGTGGTTTTATGTACAGACTCATTACATATTATACCACTACCTTTTTCTGGTGTATTAAACACCGGACCTTTAGCCATCAATTTTTTCACAAATTTATCTGATGATGATTTAACACAATTCGTAACATCGTACTCGTGTAATTCATCACTACTCAATTCACTTGTTGTATTAATTTCACTGCTATCAGTGCTTGAATTGAATTTATTGTCTACTTTTGTGTCGATGACCGATTGATTTTCACAGATGTTCGATGATAACGTTGTGTTATCACTTATTTTTGAATTATCGTGACTTATCGGGCATGTGTTAACTACGTCAATGTTACAACGTGAATGAAGTGAATTTGTTGGTTCTAGAGAGTCTGGCATTACAGTAGAATCCCAAGATTTCTCTTCCTGTGAATCTTCTGGTTTAATTAAACTTGAATTAACACTTTTGGTGTATATTAAATTGTCCATTGAGTAGGGTAAAGGCTCCAAGAACTCGGAATTTATGTTTCTTATTGATTTTAATTTTACATGATTATTATCTGAATAATTGGTAGAATCTTCTGCAAGATAAATTTCACTCTCGTTCATCGTTTTATTTCTACTTTCATCATCTAAATTTTTGGAAGCCATCCATTCTCCTGATGTCTCTGAATCTCCAGAAGTCTTTTCACCCTCTACATCTTTATTAAAAAAACGAATTCTACGTAGAACTACTGATTGCTCTTCATCTGACAGAGGAATCACTCGTTTTAATATTATTTCACTTTCTTCATCTTGATTCGATGTCTCGGTATCAGCAATCTCTTCCATGTCATTGTCACTTGTTAATGAATCATCATTGACAACAAATACACGTGAGAAATGGTGGGATGCTGATTCATCAAGATCACTACTGTCGGCTGATGATCTGCCTGAGGAACTTACGCTATCTTCATTTGATGAGTCTTGTTCATTATTATTGTTCTCTGGATCTTCTTTCTCATTTTCTCCTGAATCAAGTTTTTCATCTTGACAATCATTTTTTTCCGCTTCCGAACATGATTCGATTTTTTCTGTGCTTTCATCTTCAGGTGATTTTTGCTGTTTATCTGTTGTTCTTGTTTTTGCTTCAGGTTTTTCTTCTTTAGTAGCTTCTGTCAAACTTCCCTGTTCTTTTATATTTTCAAATTGTCCTAAGGATAGTCCATCTGGTCTGAAGGTGAATATCGAGGGATCGAAACCACCACTTGGCATTCTTGAGCCTCGTTGAACAGTTCCATCAAGGGGATGAGTAAATCTAGGATGCCAGGAGAACCATGGGGCCGTGGGATCTCCTCGGAGACGAAGAGTACCCTCGGGTGTCGCACTTCCGGTGATCATTGATGAGGCAGCTGCTGCAAAATCAACGTTCCAGAGGGCTGCGGGAATTGGTACAGGATAGGGAACGGGTACGGGAATGGGAACAGGCACAGGGAGTACGTTTGTACTTGTTGAACTTCCACAAGCCTGAAATGAGAGAAAAAGAAAAAAAAAACATTTCATGGATTTTCAAAAGCACGAATAAGAAAGATTTTCGCTGTATAAAAAATAAATATATTCTACGAACCGAACAAGCAGATCCTCTACCAGGACAGCAACTCCAATCTTTGATAATTCCTCTACTATTTCCACTAACATTGGTAATCCCCTCAATATTAACACTATCACTTAAATTCGTTGGCAATGGTAAAGTTCCACTCTCAAAATAATCCCAATCACAATCTTCAAGTCCTTGTGAATGACTGCCCCTTGGCAGACCATTTAAATAAGAAGACCCAGAGCAACTGCTATCAGCATCATCCTCCTCTCTCCCTGAAGATGAGTCTGAACTAATGAAGACTAATCTTCGATAATCAGGATTGAGATGATCCTGTTGATGGGATTGAATATGTCCCTGGGAAGGACTGCATTGACGTGGACTGCACTGAAGACTTGGATATTCCTCACTGCAGCAAGTTCTAGCGTGCGATCTTCCTCGTCTTCGCGAACCTGTACAATTACGGTCTTTGTGTATTATTTAGCTAATGACTATATGTATCTCGTTAAATGTCTTGTAACAAAGTGATAGACTATTTTTTTTTTTTTTTTTTTTTTAATTATTCGGCCTCATTTCTACGAAGAAAAAGCAAACGACACACCTGAGAGTCTCTATGTGCTCAACCGACTGGTTTGTGTTTTAAAAAAACCAAGGGGGTACACCACACTGGCGTTGTTAGGTAGCGGTGTGTGCGCGGCCGGAACCAGCCGGCTGCTTGCTTACCCATCGTCTTGCCCGGTGCCTCGCGGTTCATTCGGACGAAACATTTATATAGGGTGGATTATTTGGAGGCAATTCAATATGGTGAATTTAGAGAAATAAAAAAATTTGACAAATTATCTCTAGTGTACGTTTTTAGAAAATATCTCAATGTCTAAGGGAGATTTAGGAATTTTTATGAAAAACTTTTTTGTAAAGTGGAAATGGAGCTATAAAAAAAATTTATATCAATTTTTTTCTACATCTCCTCTTACATTTCCAAAAAAAAATTTGGGTATTGTAAAATGAAAATTCATCACACTCCTTTCTCATTCTCTATCGATGAATTTCCATGAAATAAGAGTTAATTTGATTTTAAAGTCATTCGAATGAAAATAATGTGGGGAAAAATAGTTTTTGTACACCCGGTGTATACATGTACAGGTGGGCGGATTGTTAGAGTGAAACAGTGGACGTTGTTGGATTATTATTATACCTATAGCACTCTACGCTTGGGCATGGGTATAGTTTAAACACTTTTGTATTGCGCTCGACACAAGAAAATGGATCTTTGTTCATCACTTGATAATTACAATTACCTTTTAATTTTATTTCTATCAGTTGAAATCGTCTGTTAGCCACAAAAAAAATATGACAAATGCTCCAATATAAAATAATAAAAAATATGTAGATATGATGACGGTCACCAAGAGTTGACAGGCTCTATGAGCATCCATTATTTTATATTTTCAATTCACTCAGGTTTATTGCAAATATTGAATTTTTAATTTTTTTTTCATAACTAAAAAAAATTAGATAAATTTCCTTGAATTGAACAAGAAGACTGTTCGTGACTGAATCAACTCGAGGTAAAAAATAAAATCTAAGGCTTCGATAATCAATTTGGATGATCCAATTATCTTACCTTGAGCATCAAATTGTCTGCGTCTACGCAGAATAGTTCTTCCTTGGGTGGATGCGCCAGTGAGTCTGCCAGGATCACGGGATAAACAGTCCTCGTGGGGATCGTCCTCCCCTGCACTTGTGGCACTGTCTCTCTGGATTGGCTCGTCGATTGATGCCCCTTGACAACAATGACTACTACCGAATAGTCGGACTTTGCGTGCAAGATCTACGTAACCGTGTAATCCAGATTCACTCAATCTAAAATGGAATTATTGCATAAGGATGAAAGAGACCCTCATTGAAGAGAATTTCATTTTGTAAATTCATTATCAATATTAAGAAAATAATAATCATGAAAATTTTCAGTCTTCACCTTAAGCTCTCACTACCACTGCTCTCGTATCTCGCACTGCTATTAGACTCCCTTCTGGTTCTCGTAATAGCATCTCTTATTCTTTGCGATGATATAGATGACTCGCCACTCTGAGTTTTTCGTGGTAATGCTGGCGTTGGTTCACTCTCGCTTTCACGTGGACTGTACCTGGATGAACGAGTACTGAGGGGGCTGGCTTCCGGTGACAGATGCTGTAATTTTAAACAAAAATTATAACTTTCATTTTTCTTAGTAATGCAATTGTACTAAACTTACGCTGGAAGAACGACGATTTGGTGTATCGTCTGTATCATCAGTATTTGAAAATTCTTCCTTTGAATATTTTCTGCGAATCTGGAAGATTTAAATGAAATAATTCATATATTTTTACATATAGAATCTCTAGATATTAAAATGTCCTTACCACTTGTATCTCCTCACTCTTCTTAAACTGATTTGAATCAGGAATATTTTTAAAATCCTCAACATTAATTCCAGAGACGTCATTATTACTAGCTGTAGAAATATTCGATGTATTCATAACACGAAAATTACTTATTGAAGGCTTTTCACATTCTCCAGAAGAATCTCCAGATACATTTTTTTCATCATTGGATGAATCTTTAATGTCATGGCACTCGTCAATAATTATCTTTTCATTTGCCATTTTCAATGATTCATAAGATTTCTTTTTAACAATATCTTGAGAATTAAAATACTCTGAATCTTCAACATCAACTTTAGTATCTAATGATTGGGATTTAAACCATAAATTCTCTTCACTCCTCTGACTTGTCTTAAAATTCATTGAACCATAACCAAATTCTCTCTTAATATTTTGACTTGATTTTGTCTCTAATTTATCTCTCTTTAGCAATTTCTCCTCTCTAGATTTCAGCGATAGTTTTGGAATGAGACTGGGAATATTTCCCTCCTCTCTGCACCTCCTCAAGTCGTCAGTACTTCCTCTATATCTCTGAGGAATGAGTGAACGCCTTGGTGTTTCTCTAGGACTCGAAATGTCCTCAAATTCCTTTGAATTTCTTTTAAAAATTGGAATATTTGATTTTTTCTCGCCATATTTAGGTGAATATTTCGTTTCAGGTGTGAATTTTTGATAATTCTTGCCTGTCGATTTCGTTGGAGTACCTCGAACTTGTTTGAGAGTACATTCGTGTTCGTTTTCAGGTGCATCAGATTTATTTCGCAAGTTTAATGATTCAGTTTTGTCAATTTCAGTTTTTAAAATTTCATTCTCTGATTTATTTTCATCATTTGAGCGATTATTTTTACTCAATGGAAGACTTCGATAAATTGCAAATGCTGGAGATTTTCTAGTAATGGTCCATCCACCTGGAGGACCTGAAATTTTTTCTTTGTTGGAGTGTTTTTTTCCAATTTTTTTTGTTTTTTTTTTTTTTCAGTCAAAACTTTTTTTTATGGCATTAGATAATAAATACTTACCATTGATCGTCCAAGCACGACGTATGCTTCTCTTTAAAATATTAATAGGTGAATTTTTTCTGACATCAGCCAGTGGTAATGCAATGATTGAACCACTTTCAACACGTTTATTGCCATCTTCCTCAAAACTACTGCAACATATATTATAATTTATGAATTTTTCCCTTTTTCATAAAACATGAGAAATAACCAGGTACGTTTTTTGCCAATATCTCAGAATATCTGAGGGAGATAGCGACATTTTTATAACTCTTGATTTTCTTTAAAAAAAAAAAAAAAGTGTATTTCCAAGATATTCTCCAAAAACTGATCAACTAAAAATCATTAAATTACCCAGAAGATGCTCATTAACAATACACTTAACATATTCACAAAAAAAAGAGCCCTCTACATAATTGAACAATATCAAAAAAATTTTTATCCAAAATCTACTCCATTTTTCCAACATATCCATCAAAGAATTACAAATACTTCCTCGTTACACTCTCACCATGTCCATACCCATACCCATTCGTTTAAACACCCCAGAAACTCTGGAATACAGAGTAAAATCTAATATCGCTTCTCGAAACTCGCTATTCGTTCACTTTTAAAACGCGGGGGCGTCGAAAAATCTGTGGCAATAACTGATTGGGGTGCACCCTCCTCCCCGCCACAAATCAACACAAATGGAGACAAATAAATAATTCCAGCGTAGGTATATTCCCAAGGTACTATATACTGGAATAATATTGTATATAATAGAACCGCCGACGCCAATCTCAGACACACGCTGGCGTCGTCAATGTGCCTTTCCCCTCTATATACACGTTTATTTCTTTTCTCTTCCAACTTCCCTCTCCAATACTCAACAAACCTCCTCTTATTCCATCGCATTCCCCTCTCACTCCTCTCATGGTTTTTGTTTGAGGTGAAAAGAGAAGGGGGGGAGGAGGAGGAGGAGGAAGAAGAGAGGAAAAAACCCCTTTATGAACACCTTTTTCTGGTCTTTCACGATTTTTTCCTCTTTTACCCATATCCTTTTCAAACATTTGTTACTGAACATCAGAGCTCATCAGATAATTTTTTCAATAATCCTATTATATAAATTTTCTTATCCAGACATGGAAAAAAAATTCATCTCATAAAATTTATCAATTTCTCTGATTGTTCAGGTGATTTATGATAATGTGACGTCATTGGAGAACGCACACAGGGCATGACCATAAACCGTAGAGTAGACATGTATTTGCAAATTAGTATTGGTATTGGTTTGTCTCGCTCAAGACTGGACTCTTAACCCCTTCTCCCCACCCTCCCTCTCTCTTTCATACCTTTTTCCTTCTTTGTGACTCTCCCGTATGTACACATACACAGTCACATTGGCTATGTATTGTATATCTGCTGGCTGGTCAATGCTTTTACATATACTGGGTGTTCATGATGAATTGTAGAGTCCTTGTATTAGGATTTTTCAATTGTTGATGATATTTATCATGTTCAAGAGTACGTATTGTTAGTGTTTTTTCAATTGAATACTTATTTTTACTACTACAGTTGTATAATTGTTAATGAAAAAGAGTGAGAGTACATCTGATGTGGAGGGTATATAGGCATTCTCAATGAGGAATTCCTAATAGGTATGTTGGGCATTGATCGGAGATATATGACCGGAAATACCGTTGCTTGAGGGTCTTACACTGAACTTTGTCATTGGTGATTGCCGTTACATGAAGAAATAATGGTCATGTTCACTCTCTAAACTATACACACTGATGGAGGCTTTTTTTTTCTACGAGTTTTTGTAAACGGAAAATAAGAGCTACAAAAAAGGTCTCTACGAAAATTTCAATATCTCCTCTAGATTTCCACAAAAAAAAAAAAAAAATAATAACTTGAACAAATTGATTTTCTAATAATTTACCTGTATTTATCCTCCACTCGTCGATTACCTCGTACCCTCTCCATGTTCCCCGAAATCGTTTCGTGTTATCATTGATTAAATGTAATCGAAACAACCGAAGAAACTGATAAATCACAATTTAACACACAAATTTTATAATTTTTGTTATCATTTTGAAAACAAATTGAACACTTGAATGATTATTATTCACTCGTTTAGACGATTGTCAAGGTTACACATTCACACAGAGATAATTAGAGTACGTCATGGATATTTTTTTTAATTTTTTTTCTTTTCTTTTCTTGAATTATTGAGAGGTGTTTAATAGTTTCAATATACATGGAGGGGTGTTCTACAGGAATGTACGAAATAAGTGTTTCAACGGACCATTGGGTGCACAGGTTTGAGCCGGTTCCCGGCAGGCCTCACCAGCCCTCACTGTCGAGCGCGCACCTCCTGGGCTGGTAGATTCCAACGGACATAAGGCATAATAAACACTTGTGTCTCCAAGAAAATTCACGACGTAGTGATAATTTACAAATTAATTCCATTTTCCGATGAATTATTTGGACTGGGGAAATTTTTTAGGGAGTACGAGGGGCTTTTAGAAGGGGATCGGGGGGAGGTATTTTAATGCCAATGAACTCAACTAAACTTGTTTGCACACCAGTTTTTCTTAATATAAAAAAGATGAAAATACTTCTAACGGCATACCTGTTGCGTTGGTACGACAGGGACTACGTACACACACACCTGATTTCTTGCTCGTTGACTATATGCGCATGTGCTTTTCTCGGTTCATCGGCCACGTGATCATGCGGTAACCAATCAAATGTTGTTCACGTGATCATCAGGTAAATATGAAAATTGACTCATTTGAAATTGAATAATTCATATAAATTCAATAGAAAATAGTAAAAAACTATTGACAATAAATACTCAATGATTCTCAATTAAATTTATTTCGTCTACTTTAAATTTGAAAAAAAAAAAAAAACAAAAAACAATAATTCTCAGATAAATTACACCTATTATTTCAAGACTTTGAATAATCGAATAAAAAACCAAATTCCATATATTGCATTGCTCTCGAGAGCAATCTTCATTACTTTTAGAAAAATATTTTTTTCGCTGGTATACATGATCATTGGCAATGCCTAAAAAAAATCATAGAGAAATGACTGAATTTTTTTCTTAAAAAAAAAAATTGCATCTTTCATTCGTACATTACATTAATTAAACACTCTTGCATCCTCAATCATACCGTAAATTTGACAATAGAATTATGAAAATGACGATTCTATTCCCTTTAGTATCTCATTATCAACTGAATTCAGTAGCTAACCGTTGTTACTCTTTTATCACTTAGCTAGTGAAATTGATAATCTCGTGTACAAATAGTTCTATTAAAGTCAAAAACTACATAATTGAGAGATTATGGTGAATGATATATTGAGCATATCCACTTATTCCCCATTTTGATTGATTATTCGACGAAAATGTAAATGTACAACGAGAGAGAGAAGGTGAATTTTTACAATTTTTCAAATTGATTAATTACTGCAGTCACCCCTTCAATCCGGACGGTCATCCGGCTTTTCAATCCAAGAAATTATATTTGGCAATATAGCCAATGGGTATTTATTTGCTTATAATTCATTATCGTGACTCTGCTTTCGTTTTTGGAGGTCTGAAGGCTTTGACTTTTTTCGTTTTCTTCTGTTTAGTTGCACCAGAACCAGATTGAAATGCTTTCCAACTGTCGACACGAGATTGTCGAGATTCTTCGAAATTCTTTTGCCATTCTTTTTCCATAGCTGCTTGTGCCTCTGCACTTAATTCCTCTTCACGTTTACGTTTACGTTGTTCTGCATCTCTCATTGCTAATTCTCGTCTGTAAATATATGTATATTTTTTAAAATATACTTTTAGATGATTTTGTATATTCATAAAAGAAAAATTACCTTCTGCGTTCCATATCTGCGAATAACTTCATAGTCATTACCCACACAGCATGACTATACCCCTCTTCACCCTCTTCTTCCAGTACTGGAACTGTCGCACCTTCTTTTAATTCTTTTTTCAACTTTTTCTTCTTTTCTGCTATCTAAAATTTCATTAAAGATTACAGTGACCATTATCAAATTTTTGATTATTTAATAATTAATAATCAATTTGGAATAATTACATTATGATCTGTACGTGCTTTAGCCTCTTCAATAACATCCATACACTTGGCTCGTGTTTCTTCGTTCTCAAGAGTTTTCCATGCTTTATTGACAACTGAAAATTAAAAAAAAAAAAAGATTAATCATCAATGCATTGTGATAAACTTGAGGTGATGATCATCATTACTCACTTTCAAAAGCTTGTTGAGCTCTTTCTGCATCATCTTGATTTTTATCTGGATGTACCAGAATTGACATCTGCATAAAAAGCAATAAAAGAGAACATTTCTCATTGAATTAGAAGAAAAAAATAATAATAATAATGAGACGAGTTATCAAAATCTATCCAAGATATCAGAATTTCGAGAGAGAGAGAGAGAGAGAGAGACTTTTTTTGTGGCTCTTAAAATTCTCTACAAAAAAGGTCCTCTTAAAAATTATAGAGATTCAAAAAAAGAAAAAATACATACCCGACGATATTTCTTTTTTACTTCTTCAATTGTTGTTGTAGGATCAATATGAAGTACCTCATAAGGATTTAAATTAAAGTACGATGATCCAGGACGTAATAATCTATCAATTTGTTGTTTCGGTGTGAGAACAGAATCACGTTTTTCAATTTCCTTCACCTAATAATAATAAATAATGAATACATTTCAAGGTTAACTCTCTCTGTAAAATCCTCTGTACACAATTCAAAACTCGATATTGTTTCTCAATTACCACGAATAATAAATCAATTACATCCAATTACTATCAAATACATAATTGCTTATAGATATAAACAGTAAAAAAAGTAAATACAAATGATATTTTTTGGAAATGTTTTAGAAGACTTTTAAATACCTTTGTATGAAGAAACATTGAAATATTTTATAATGTCAATTATCTAGATATTTAATGAATTATTAATTAATCATTGTCTTGACTCACTTCAGTGTAAAATTCATTGAATTCATCTTCTTTCTTTTCCCCAAATTCACCTGATAAACTTGAGTTGGAAGCCGCCATTTTTGTTACGATTACACACCTCTCTCTGGGGGGTGGGGGAAATACTCACACACACATACAAAACATATATTTTTAAGGTTATGCTGCCATCTACGATGAATTTCAGTAATATTGGAAGAATTTTTGGAATTTAGTATAACTTGTAATCAATTTTGAACGTCAGAAAGACATAATTTTTTTTATATTGAATAGATCATTTGTTGATTGATTAAGTAAAATCGATGAGAGTGAGTTATGAGTATTTTATAATTGAAATAATAATTACGAAGCAATAAAATGTCAACTGTTGAAAATTTCCCTCGTAATTTTATTATCGCATATTTTAAAACGAAGAAGGGCCAGGAATGTTGATGAAATTGTAGAAAACTGAAGAATGTGGGAAAAACCCAAAATTATATATAATTATCATCGATTCTTGATGACAATGCAAGAAATTCATTAATTTGAAAATAAATTCTGTTGTCATCGGTTCTCTGGCAACAAATATTTCAGAATATCAAATTAAATGTTTTTAATATATCGTTTTTGTAGAGAAAATTGACATCTACAGAGAGATTAATTCTAAAAATAACGTTATCTCTATTAGATTATTAGATATTCCAAGAAAACGTGAATGAAAGTCAAGTTGGATTACCTAATTTCACTAATACTTTACTTCTCCAATTAGCTTATCACTTCACCTCATAACAATAAATTATCATGATGCATATTTTAATCTCTTTCGTAATAATGAAATTCCTAATTTTTATTCTAATGACAATGAATCGTCATATTTTAATCAAAAATGAATCAACAAAACTGGTGACGATTTTAAAATAAAAGACATGAGGAAAATGAAAATTTACCTAAAAATAGAAGGTAAAAATGCAACAAAAAAAAAAAAAGAAAAAATCAGGTAAAGGATGTATTGACGGATTTGAATCATTAAACATTATTGATAAATTGTGCCTTGTCTATTAACATCATTTTTTATTCCTCCCAGGATGTACAATTCGCAAGGTCGTCTATTCATCCATCCATCGACGATGTAACGATCATTACCACCACTTGAACTATCCGGGTAATTTTTTTTTTTTTTCTACTCCCTCTTACAACTGATAATTCTCTCAAGAAGGAAATTATTTAATGGAAAGAAGGCCATTTGCACCATCTGAACTGCTCCCACCTCTTGTTCATTAAATCTTAACTCCAAAAAAGAAAAAAAACCCCTCAATCGGGCTATTACATCGATTTAATCATCACCGGCTGGTAAATTCGCACGATAAACTCTTTCCTCTAATCCTCATCGTAATTCTCATCAAATCAGTTATCTTATCATCTTGTATTTTTCAAACTTGAATCAATTAAGGATTTCCATGACTACGAGCAACAATCATTGGTTCGTTCTAGTAATTAAAAAATATGTACAAAAATTTTTCATCTACAAAAAAGTTTTTGGTCATTTTTGTTTCCTAATTAATATAATTTTAAAACTAAATTTTGATTGAATCAATTCAAGTGGAAGTTGTCTCTAATCTCATAACATCCGAAGAGTATATATAATAGGATTTTTATCACCCACGCGTAATAAAGTGTTGATAATGTGGACCATTAGAAATAATTACATCATCCCAACAATATACAAACGCATAAAGTTGAAAATCATGGAGCTGGCTAATGTAAAGATAATAGTTATCAATTTGTTGGTTCTTTGTTAAACACAAAAGAGACATATGAACATATATAACCGAACCAATATAAAAATCAAAGGGCAAGAAGAGGGACAAGATGGGCGATGAGAGGAGGAATACGAGTGAGCGCGAGAGGGGAGGGGGGAAGTCAGGCGCCACGAATTCATTTGTCGTATATTGAGAAGAGAGATCGTATTCACTCGGTTAACATCGGCAATTTTCGTAACCCTCCGTTCTTCACTGAGAAAACCAGTTATCGTCAAGCGTGCGCCAGTACTCGCCGCGCTGCCTTGCCGGCAACTTGAGAATATTTAGTGTAACTCAGTACAATATATATATGTTTCCTTCTCTTTTAATTTTCTCATATTTTACATACATAAGAGACGCGCAATACGACCTCGTGGTAGTTTATTTTAATATCATAAATACTTTTTTATCCTTGACGTGTATTAATGTTTATCATTTGAGTAAAAGACATTAATACTGTTGACAAATTGAGATAATTATTATTTTTTTTCTTTGATTAATTCTGCACAAAAAAAATCGCTTTCCATTACATTATTACAGAGGATATTTTTTGTAAAATAATGAGGAAATTTTTGACACGTGTTTTTTTCCCCCCTCTCCCCCAAATATGAAGAAAAAAAGTGTCTTAAATGTAAAATAACGCGGGATCCAACTACACTCAATTTTTGGAGCGGTTACGGACTTGATTCGAAAAACCCAGAGGCCCAACATCATCAGTGTATATAAGTGTAGTGGTGGGTACACGAAAAGCCCGAGAAGTGAGAACGTTCAAAAAATAAAACGGCGAGAGACAGTGAGGAGAGAAAAAGAAAAAAAAAAACTCAAGAGTGTGTGTAATGGTACGTTCGTTCGTGCGAGACTTGGTCCACGTTGTGTGTATAAAGCGTTGAAATTCCGCGGTTATTCGAGTGTTAGTGGCTAAAGTCAAGTCCGGGAGAGTTATAACGTGCTGAGGCGTCAACGTCCTTGAACATTCTTTGGGTACATCAGCGCGTCACAGGTCGAAAAATCACATCAACATATTTCCCTCTGAAATCTATTCCCAAAAGGGGGGGGGGGGGGAAAAAAAAAGAAAAGAGCGAAACCATTTGTCGTAGGATTGATGAACATGTACACGAGGTAATAAACACATTTAAAGTCCAGGGAATTGTTTTCAACGCGTGTCAAAGAAAGAGATTGAAGAAAATAGAAAAATCACAAATACTCATTCAAAACATGAACACGTGACCAATTCCCTCCATAAACAGTGTTGGACCACGTGCTTTATACCCCTCTTCCCCTCCCCGACTTCCTCGCTACTTCTCTCTATACTCTTGTCCCGCGCATTTATGTATTAGACACACAACTTTAATAACAATTTCTTGAGTGAGTGCCCCACACACGCCTGATAGAACGTTTTTTTTTTTTTTTTTCATTTCTTTTCTTTTGATTTCACCGCACTGTACAGGTGTTGAACGTAAAATACATAGTGCAAAGTGTTGAAAAATCAATTAAAGTGGATTTTATGGAGGACAGTATGATGGACTCGGTGGCGAGTCCCATTATGGTGCCCACGACGGTTCAATCATCACCATCATGTTCACCAACTGATGTACAGGGTCAACCGCATACACCACAGGGTTTATCATTTGATTTGGAGAGTGGATTTGAGCCTCAAACGAGAGCTAGATCCAATACTTGGCCATTGCCAAGACCCGATGGATATGTTGATGGTAATTCTGGGACTAATGGCAGTGGTAAAGATGGTGTTGATGGGGGTACACCACCTCAGCAGAGTACACTTGGTGTTGGTGGACTTGTTCCTATTAAGAAAAATTCATCGAGAAGAAATGCATGGGGAAATCTGAGTTATGCTGATCTTATTACACAGGCTATTACTAGTGCACCTGAGAAGAGGCTCACACTGTCACAGATTTATGAGTGGATGGTACAAAATGTACCCTATTTCAAGGACAAAGGAGATAGCAATAGTAGTGCTGGTTGGAAGGTGAGTTTTTTATTTTTATTTTTTTAAACCACTTGCTCCCAAGATGAATGACCATTCAATAACATCTTTTTGATCATGACTATGCTAGTGAAGATTTTTCCATTCAGAATGTGTTTATATTTTTATCAATATTCCACGAGGAAACACACAAAATTTCCACTTGTAATCCTGACTTCACTTGGTATGGATATTGTACCCATCTCAGCGAAAGCCATCAGATGATGTTGCGCCAGAATACTTTGAAGGACAATTTTATTGAAACTTCAAGACCATAAAACGTTAAAAAGACTCGAGTCGACTCGTTTTTTGTTAATTTAGAATAGGACAAGAAAAAAAAAAAAACAAAATTTGGCGTGTATACATGAACCGCTATCGATAATATCCCAGTAGTGAATGAGGCTACATTGAAACCATACAATTATCTGTCAGATTATCTTGGTAATATTCCTCAAAACGACAGACGCGTATAAGATAGACTTATAGTTGGCAATAAAACATAACTAAAATGATCGGTAGATGAGACCAGTGGCGTACGGCATACCAAGGCTGTCTCTTGGCATCTGCATTCCCAATCGAACCGACTATACATATATTTATCAGACAGAGTGAATACCCAACTTTCCGTTAACTTTGCCAATGAGAATATTGCACGTGGCGTGCTCAAGAGTTGTTCAGTGAGAAAAAAAAAAAAAAACTCTTATCCACAGATTTGTTTTTTTCCAATTTGCTGATAATGTTCTTCTCTCAATGATATCTCGAAATTCAGGCAAGATTGGCAAAAATTTTGTGAAAATTTATTTTGTAGAGAAGAATGAGAGCTCCACAAAAGAAATATCTTGACATCTCTATTGCTTTTTTCTTTTCTTTTCTTTTAATATACATGTTCATACCCTGCAATACGTCGTAAACCGTGCACCTACGTAATTTTCCAATGAAACTCGCTACACGCCTGTGATCCGGCTCAACCGCGGTGCGTAAATGTACATGATGGGGTATACATATACACGTGTATAGTGAGTGAGATAGCCGGGTTTTCCACGCGTTATTTTTGCACTACTACTCCCGAGTTTACTCGCGTCGTTGCCGCTTCTCTTCCTCAACATCTCGTGGCTGCTGTACCCCTCTCTCCTTACCTCTTAAACGCACACTCTCAGAGGATCTCTGAACTGTGTGTACCACGTTGCCAGTGTTAATGCCAACGAAATATGGGCGAAAGGCGAGGGCTTTACGGATATTTCCATCTTTTCACATGTATATTGCACTCAAATACATCTCATTATATTCCACTGAAACTGAATTTTTTTGGGTATTCCTTTTGGACCATTCTCTGTGACATTTTTGGGATATTTTTGTGAATTGACAATTTCGTAAATAATACATTTTCTTTTTATTTTTGAGTAAATGATGAAATTTTATTCAATCTAGGCATGAGAGACATGTGCACTTGTGCGTATATTTAATCATGACGCAAAAATACTGTGAATATTCCGTGTATATGTTTATACATCTGTATAACTGCTGTCTCATGGTACGGAATGTCCTTGCAGACGTCATAATCACGCTAATTTCCATATTTTTTTTTTTTTCGTCATTTTTGCTGTATTGGGTAGGAAAATCCTGGGTGAAAAGATTAATGATCATTTGAATTATTTTCACGAGAATAATCCAATGGAGAAAGAGACAGATCTTTGGATTCGAGGCAATGACCTCGCGTGCCATTTATCCCACACACTCGTCCAACTCTCTTTCCTCGACGTGCTGCTGAGGTACTTTTTCTTTTTTTCTCTCCTCTCCCTTGCGGTCTCTCAAGCACTCGGTAAAATTGATGGCGATTTTACCGACGAGATTTTTTTACCCCCTTTTTGAGGTTTTTCTGTTGAGTCAGAAGGGGGGGGGGGGGGGAAGGAGGGAGGATTTCTCGATGGAATGACCACTGGAGTCGTCCCCTGTCATTGGAGTTGAATTGTTCCGTGGTTGAGTGAACACGCGAGAGTAGATCGCTAAGACGATTCTAGAGATTGTGTATATTTGATGCGAGTCAAAGTTTTTGGAAAAATAATGATTTGCAATTTTTTTATACAATTTTCCAAGTACAGATACTACAAATGAGAAAACTTGTTATTCTTGTCTGAAAACAGTTACAGTTGTTTCTTATTTATTTTTCATACCGATGCCAATTGTGGGATTGGTTAGAGGAGAGCGCAACAGGTCGCTGTATTGTTCGCTGTACTCGGTTGCACCCTATACTTTTTTGGCTTTGTAAATTCAGTATGTAGTGAAAATTATCGAGATAATTTGATATTCAATTGTGTGTGAAAAATGGAAAGGCTACTAAAATTACCAGCACATGTCACCCGATTTTTTCCCCCCACAATTCCACACTCTTCATTAATATAAATAGCAAAAAATTCAATTCAAGGTGAATTGATAATTTATACAAACGGTTTGTACGCACTTACTGTTTTATTAATGCAAAATTAAAACCAGTTGAGACGTCAATCGTTTTTTTTTTTTCTTTTTTTTTCGATATTTTTCTATTGCGAAATATTACGTTGTATGATTTTAATCAAGAGTCAAGGGTACATTATTCATTCATTATTTATTATTTTTCATTTTCTTTTTCTAGACATTTTTTAAACATTTTCAATTCATTTTTGTTTTCCAACTTGGGTTTTTCCCTGAATATCATTTTCATTTCATTTCATGTCCCATTGATTTAATTCCACCTATACCAAGGGGGGGGGGGAGGGGGTGAAGTTAATTTCAATGTGTAGAACTTGATGTACAATCTCTCCATAATGACATTCGCAAACATCAATCTGGGTTAAGCAAATCGGCGCTCCAGTGTTGTTTAACAAACCCCTGCGCGTAGGTGTTTCTCGACAATTTTTTTTTCTCTCTCCTACACTCTGAACTCTCATTATTTCATAGAAAATAAATGGCCATTGGTGAATATCAGTACTTTTGTTGTATTGGACATTAAACCGACTGATTGAAACAAGGATATGAGGCGCCAGTTGTACATGAAAGGGTAAAACCGAGTTGGATTGACCAATCGGTGAGCCAGAAACACGGAGGCCCGTACCAACTCGCCTTACTCTATGCTTACTATCACGCCACATTATTTTTGTTTATTATGTAGAATAAAATGTCATGTACATGCGGCTATCGATCTACTTGATTGATAATTTTATTCCATGTAGTTTTTAAATATTTACATGTTCATATATATAATGACTGGCTGTTATAAAAATTTCCACCATATTTTTTATATAGAAAATTTTCTTCCACTCAAAATTGATGTATCCACGTGTCACTGGATCTTTCGAAAGTTTTGTCATATGTTAATTCTCCAAGACCCACTTTTCCCCTCCCCCCCTTTTTTGTTTACCTGAAATGAATCGCTGGGTCAAACCATGCGGGTCTCACCAGAATTTCAAATTGATCATGTCGATTTAGGGGGGGGGGGGGGAGGGGGGAAAGAGAAATAAAAATAGTCGTTATTAACATTTGTTAAAGACTGAACATTGAAGAGTATATATTGAGTAAATATTAAAATTGTTCACAATGTTTTAATACATGATGGGGGAAATTTTGGGATTTTTTTATAGCGCTCATATACCGTATTCTCATGTCTATCGAGTTTCATTTGCCACGTAAATTTATCGCGTGAGATGTGGGGGAGGGGACGACTGTCTTGTACAATTTTGTTGGTCGTCGATAATATTACATACACGATATACGCACTAGGAATTCTCGTATGTGAAGGCCCATGGGTATAACAGCGGTCGAGCCTCAAATTGCGTAACTTTTCAGGGTTTTTTTTTTTTTACTCACATTATGATATTTACATTGCGATGAACATTGAACTATCTTGATAAGGAGTGATTTTAGAAGGAAATGTCAAGAGATCTCTTTGGTAGGAAAATTTTTTACAGTTACAAAAAAAAAAAAAAAATAATGTATGCGTCTCTCTATGTACACCGCGACAGATTGTGTCTATTATATTATTGCCTTCAGTTTCTCTGAGACGTTTTGTTTCACGCATACGTAATTGTGAATTATCACGTTGCGCAACGAAACTACGATGTGGCCTACGACCGCCGTGTTCACTGATAAAATATCCTATATTTCTACTGTCTATAATCGTCAAAACGCTATCTTCATTAATACAATCCATCAAACTATTGTTAATAAGCAAATAAAATAGAGCAAAGAGTGACGAAAGCATTCCCAATATTTCAATATTGGTAAATATTAAATACTAGTTAGAACTTTTGTTTTGTTATGCAAATTTTTTGAAAAAAAAAAAAAAAAAAAAAAAATTGAACATGTGGATGGATTGGATTTGGGAATGATGGAGGCGACAGCTCGAAGGATGAAGAATCGAAATAAATATTTCAGACTCTCATAAGTCACGGGAATGACTCTGTTTTCTTGTGGCACGTGTGACGCATGACTCTACAATTGTACGATAGGCCTGGGATTTCTACACTGGAACTAATTTTTTTTTTTTTGGCACACGTACAATCCAAAATTTATTCAATTCTATTCTTCCTATTTCATACATTCCAATAAATATTTCAATCTCGGGAGAAAAGAAGAAAAAAAAAAAACAAATAAATAAATCGAAATGAAAAGTCCCTCTGACATTTCTCTCTAGAATGGCTCAAAAGATGAAATTAAAATAAAAAGCACCGGTATTTACAGAGAGAAAGAGAGAGAGAGAGAGGCGTTGCGTTTAATATACCAACATGTATATCCTTGATATACATCAATGATTAAACTCAATCAATTCAATTTGACATCTGCTCTTATATGACATATAGGATATCATGTGATATTAATAATGGAAATTTTTAAATCATTTTTGCAAGGTCATTATGGTCAAGGTGAACAATATCATTCGTTTGATCGATGATTGCATATAGTATCACGTTATCATTTATCATTGTTATCAGTTTTATTTGGCAATCTTTGTGATAAGTACAATTGGCTTGTCTCAACTCTATAGTTTACTCCATAAGGTTTATAACACTGGTTGAGAATTTAATGAGACGTCCCTCCACCCACTTTAATTTGTTTAATGTACTCATATGGGATAATAATTGGGGAAACAACAGGCAAATTTGTGTTCAAGTTGAACGGTTCATAAGATAACCGATGGTGTCTTATCACCCCGAGTGACTTGGCGGAGGTTATCGCACTGACCAATGATTGTCATGTCCTTCGGATTGCTCTCGTTGTTGTACTATCTACCAGTATGTTCGATGAAATTATTATAGCAAATTTATTCAGGGAGAATTCATTTTTTAATAGATACAAAAGTTTCATTCAATGTGAGAAAATTGATTATTTCATGCAGTTAATTTTGGAAAATTGCATTGCCAAGTAGGAAGTAACTATAACTGCATGAATATATAGAGCAACAGGAGTACAGTAAAAGCTGATACATGCTGAGTATACGAATGAGCAACTTGTTGCATTTTTGGGGGGTTTGCAAAATGTCTACAATACGTAGGTCATTTCGTTGGCACAAGCATCTCGAATCTCTCATTTCAATGAGTAAATAAATACATTATGATATCGATATAAAATCATACAATTCTTCTGATAATAGATTAAAAATCTTATAATGTGTTAATTGGTAAGAATCCAAGACTATTCCCCCTCTCATTTTTTTCCCCACCGTAAATTGCATTTGGCTTTACTCAACACATTGTCTTCGTCCAATACCTATATTCCGGAAATTGAAATGTAAAATACGACATTGGCACAGACGACTGAGAGAGAGAGAGAGAGAGGGAATTATTTGGCATCAGTTCTAGTTTACCATTTTACGATTATTGAAATTAAAAAAAAAAAAAAATTGACTTCCGATTTCTCCGAAAAAGACTAAAAACTCGAATAAATTTTCCACTTGTAATTTTAGATATCGAGTTGATAAATTCAATCAAGAGAAATTTATTTTTGGAAAGCTCGAAAGGGGCAACAGATTGGGGCTCGTAACCCTCAACTTGGTAATCCGATGCTCGTTTCCTATTGCATAACACAATGCACTAATCATGTTCAGAAATGACATCACCTTACACTTTAGATCACTTGGAAGGAAAAGAAAAAAAAAAAAAAAAAACGATAAAATAAGAGAAACTTGATTTTCGTCGCCAATGAAATCATCTAAATATATCCTAAAAATTATAAATAGTCTCAGAATGTTGAAAATATGGTGGATTTGGGCTTGAAAAGATGTGAAATAATAAAATTTGTATTTGTGAAATAAACATCAACAGCAGCCAAAATAATACTTTGTTTGTCCTTCTGGTTTTGGGGCGCATTGTCCGTTCAAAAAACCAGTCTATTGGTACGTATGCACTGGATGATCTACCACGCCTGCGCACTTGTACATGTTGCTGCTGTATTTCGTCAAGTAGCGGATCTGATGTTGGTGGTAAAGACAAAGTGTTTATTAGTGTGAGACCACAGTTCAACTTCTGTGACGTCATGCATATGACCATTGAATCGTTATTGTATACATATGTACTTAAACAACACGATGGGCATACCATACCAGTGGTTCTCCTTTTTGTTGATATTCATCCTCTCAATTCGTCTTCTCCTTCCCTCACCCACTCACTCGAGACGATATTTGATGCGCAAAAGCGCTTGCTAAACATGTACACGACGACGACGATGACGACGACGACGACGATACCTTTACACAGAGTCAAGGTCCTATCTAGGAACAATGAAATGTCTCTACTGTGTTTATCCCTGACTTTGTTTACATTTTTGCATTCATTGGGTTAAACACGTGACATGATTTTTTTAACAAGATTGAAATTTTTAACGGAAAAAGTCTTGTAATTTTCTATTGGTATCAAGATAAAATTTCACTTTTATATAGATAAATGTCTATATTTGTGAAATATCTCGTATTAATTGAGAAATTGTTGTTGACAAGTACTTCAAGTGGTAAACAATTGTGGTAGGTTAATGCGCATCACGGTAGTTGATAGTGAAATTGAATCATTTGAACTTTAGTGGATTATAACACATCCGGTACTGTCTCATATCAAAGTCCACTCGGTTCCTTTATTACTTGTGTTGTGTAAAGTTTTTATGCAGAATTGAAGAGAGAAAATGAGAAAATTCATCCGGCGCCAACATATTTTTGATAAAAAATAAATAACTGATACAAAAAATGACAACAATCATCTACTACACGTACTTGTTGTCATCATCTCACTGGGACACGCAGACCCGTTGCCCGAGGTCGTTGTTCAAGGTTATATATGACGTCAGCACTCCTCCGCTTCACCTTCGTTGCGTTATACCAGAGTCCCAGGGGCAATATATATATATATGATGTACTCTCATCATTCACGCACTTTGGATACAAAGAGAGAGAGATATTTTACAAATTTTGAAATAGAATTGTGAGTGGATAATTTTTTCAAAGATTCAATTGTGACGATAAAAGATTTGAGGAAAAATTTCACACCTGCGCAGGTGTGCGTATAATACCATAAATTTCAAGCCCATCTAATACTGAAAATTATCGTTTGATTAAATATTTTGCACACTGGATGTAATATCAGTGAAAGTTAACACAATCCTATTATTTTATTATAATAATATTTGAGAAATTTTGTAATAATATCCGTGTATTCAAACTATAATGCCCCAAAATCACAATATGTAGATTAGAAATAACCCCCAATTTTATATAATACTCCTGGAAACATCTGTCGTAAATTTCTCCTCTTTTCATGAAATAATATAACACACATCTCCAACAATCTATAATGTGAAAAACTCGTATGAAATATTCTCTCGAATGTGAAATAACCCGTTCGCTATTTTCTCATTTCATTGGCATCATCGATGGGGGGTGCAGCTGTCAAAGGTTTCCTCGCCCGTGTCGATCTTTCTCTATTGTTATTCCGTATACAACGTGTATTCGAGAAATGCGGGGGTGTACGAGTTCTTTTATATGCATCACTGGGGGAAAAAATGTATACAATTGCCTGATCAGTTCAGGGCTGGGTGCACCTAAAATGGAGGAGGCTGGGTTTTGCAGCTTTTGCGACACATTATGTGTAATATATTATGACGCATATGCACTTTTTATTATTATTTTTTTTTTTTGAGTATATGCGTCATCATTAATTTTTTTTTTTTTTTTTTTAATCGTATATCTGAATAAATTTGCAATTTGCTACAGAATGAAGAATGAACAACATTTTTTTAAAAAAATAATTCGAGCATCATCATTTTTTTTGTCTCGATGATATTCTAGTCATTGAATGAATAATTTTTGGTGTGAGGCAATTTGTATACCTTTTATCTGCTTACTTCGTTTATATGCAAATAGAGTAAGCGAGTTGATTGGATTTTTCCTCGATAAATTTTCCTCTTTCTCTATAGTTGAAAAAATTTTGATCATAAAAAAAAAAAATCTCAAGAGAATGAACAATGACTGTAAAGTACATGATGATAACCCTATATTAGTCAGAGAGAAATCAAATTAAGGTCGATAGTTGCCGCACAACGAGCACCAATAAAGGCTCATAAGATGATTACCGAGTGGTCAGTGAAGCTTGCGTTAATAGAATCATAATTATGTACGAAGGGAGTTGTCCGATAGTCTCATTATGGGGTTGATTACACGATTCTGTGGATAATTGTTACTTGTATCTTATCAATAACGAAATTTTCTTGAAATTTGCAAGAAAAAAAAAAAATTTTAATGTTACCCATTTTGCCCCTTAGCAATAATTCAATTGGCAAAGGCGATTGTATGCTTCGAGTGCCGATATAGCGTCTCAACAGCTGCTATCCTCGCTAAATTAATAGAATCTCATTTGCGAAGAGCGACTGAGGCATTTGAGCGGGAAATTCAAATCACAGTAATTGGATTAAGTTATTTCTCAAATTTAGAGAGAATTCATTTGATATTATTTATCACTGATACGATAAAAATATAAATAAATTCAATTTTGATTTTTTTTTTTTTTTTTTTTTATTACTTTGAAGAAAGTTATTGACCTAAATATACATCAATTATATCTGGATCAGTAAATATAAACAAACACTAGGTTCATTGAAGTATATTAAGACCAAATACGATTGTCACTTGAAAATCTATTTTTAATGTGAAAAGTGTAATTTCAGTTATTTAGATATATTTAGTAGACCTTGTAACTGATTCTTAATCAACCATCAGAGTGATTAATTTTAAAAAAATTTCTTGGGGTTGGAAAATTCTCCATGAATGATGAAAAAAAATTGTAAATTGTTCCTCTCATACTTTGCTTTAAAATCACCTCATTTCCAAAATAAAAGAAAATATTCGTTGACAGTTGACAATAACACGAGGAGACCCTCGACTTTATACTCGGAAGATACTTGTAACATTTGCAACAGGTGGCACTCGTGCAATCGGATCCGAGTATTCTGGTGTGAGTAGAAAACTAAAGAGGGGCACAATTTACTTTTTTTTTTTTTTTTTCCTCTCCCATTCAACACAGATGAAAGCTTCATCTTCCGATTTCTGTAATACATCCAAGTGTTGGGTATTGTTGCATCAAAGTAGTTGTAAAAAAAAACTTGAGGGAAAAGATTGTACGGCGGAACAAGTACAGGAAATTTTTTTTTTTTAAATAATTACAACAGGAAGAAATGAATGAGAATAATAGTGGAGAAGACGAGAAATAAAAATTCAAAGAATAAATATAGAAGAGTGCAAGATGTACAGGTCAATGAGGTCAATAAGTATGGTGAAAGAGAGCAAAGAGACACTGTTGGATACATCGAGTTTGTGTTTTATGGCTTGATGAAGAGAGATGTGGCTGTACTGGTGGGGCACTTGATTGATCGACGCTTGAGGGGTGATATAGAGTAGAGAGATAGAGGATTACAACGTCATGGAAGACTCTAGGTGGGAGGCAATCTAATTGCGATCAATTGCGACTCAGTCAGGGTCAACTTACCGCCAGCCACCAAGTCGTATCAATTTCATTCAATTTTTTTTTCTTTCATTTTCTCTGTCTCTTGCGTCGATGGAAATGGCTACCTGATATAGCTCATTTTTTCCTATTCCATGTCGATTTTCTCGGCCTTTTCTTTCTTTTTTTTTTTTTTTTTGTGCAGCTGATATACTAAAAACCTGCTGAGAAGGATTTTTCATTGATATTGTGATGAGGCGATTCGTTAGCTCGGGGAGATGATTTGGGAGTCAATGCAACCTCTGACTCGATCTATTTTTCTCCTTTCTTTGGGTGGGGTTTTTTACAAAATTTCCAACGAGAAAAATCATTCAAGACTTGGCTAAAGAAATGTAACTTGCGTAATGTTAGGAGTTATCGATTCTATTTGTCAGATATCAACTCTGATTAATCTAATCTTGATATTGGGAAAATTATGAACAGATGCGTATCAAATAAATCCAAAGTGCTTTCTTGATCAGGTGATTTCTTGAATATCAGTGATGCCTCCAGACAGATAAATGCGTGAATTTGAGTGAATTAAACAAATTCACCATTTTACCCATTGGCTAGGTTCCTCTGATGGCTTTCCAACCTAAATTTGGCCCACATTCTACCCCTCGTCTATGTTCACACTAGCCCCTCCCCAATTTCATAAATATCGATTGCTCTTCGTATACCCCAAGAAGGAAAAAAACCACAAAGACAATAGAAAGAAGAAGAAAAAAAAGAAAAAAAGAAAAATTAGTACATGAGGAAGACCATATGTATACGGGTTGGACATAAATGGGAGAAATAAAGAACTAGGTCATGGTGAGCTGACATAATTAATACCTAAGCTGGACAATAGTCATCACTTGTATGATATTAAAAACGAAAAAAAATAATTTCTTCAATTCAAACAATTGTTCATCTCTCATCATTTTATTCCATAACTCATAAACCCAAAAAGTTTCATCTTCTCCTAATAGGACGAGTGATAAGTATTATAAATCTGGCAAACGAATCGTGAATTTACTGGACAGAGATATAAGAACCTTGTGGATAGTAAGAATTCATCACTTTGGGTAAATTGTGGACTGATTCGCTCATATGGAACGAAAGAGCGTTACGCCAGCTTTACAAATGTCACAGGAATGTACTTGTAACCTTGATAGAAGGATCTATAAATCATGGATTTTTTTTATACCCACATATTTCTCCTTTCTCTAATGAATAGGATTTCAAAAAAACCAAACATTAATTTCCTTCAACAGTATATTTAAAAAGAAAAATACAGGGGAGGAAGTGTATAATTAATTTAATCATGTTTGGCTCATGTTAATATTCCAAAGAATTGTTTATTCTTAAACATATTGGTCAGTCTGAGGATGAAGAGTAAAAATGAAAAATAGGAAAACCACAAGTGGTTTTTAAGCTTGTTTGATACCAACTGATATACAATTTGGTTGAATGATGACCGCACACCATTTGACGGCGGTTATCTAGAATTTTTGTGACAATGAGATATATTATAAATCCAGAGGAAGTTTGTGGTGTACCGTAAAAAAGAAGAAGAAGAAGAGAAGGATGAATCTTATCCTAAAATTGCTTGTTTTTCAAATGCTCTTTTTTATCAAGAGAAATTCATTGAATTAGGAAGAGAAGGAGGACATTTTTTATTCATTTATTTCGGAAATTTGTCATCCGTTTCATTTGACCGCACACTTGATACTATACTCAAAATCTTGTTTTTTTTTTCCTTCATTGTTTCATTTCACAGACAAGATAAAACCCACATCCGGATGGATCAAGAGCTCAGTACGCAATTTGACACAATAAGATATGATAAAAATTCATCATAATAAATATTTCCTTTCCGAATATAAAATGATTTATCGAACAAGAAAATTGTCGAGTCAAGTTTAAATCATAATCAATTTTCATCATATTATTATGAGATAAATGAGAATTGAGAATATACAAGAGTCACAATTTCGATCAATTTTATTCCGTGTCTCTGGTAAAACTATAAAATATTCATTGAATTCGTGCGGCAGAATCGCTCCAAGTTCCAATAAATATAGTTGAATCACTGGAAAATCTGGAATTCATCACTGTGTACAATTGAGCTTTACATCGATATATCCCCTCGAAATAATTTATCCATCTGACATTGCGCATCAGTTCATTAACACCAATTTCCCAATACACAAGAGAATGACTGGACAAAATTTTACAATATTATCTCGATAGCAAAAGTCTAATTATACTGTCACGTGATTATCGATTAACTGCCTCTCTCTCTCTCTCTCCTTATCAAAGAACCCGATAACCATAAAACTCAAACACTCCCCTCTCCTTCTATTTCCATAGAATCTTGCATGATTAATTATTATTCATTGTCAAATTATTTAAATTTACATCAAGATGGATACTATTTTCTTTTTTTTTTTTTTCCCCTCCACTCTCTCAACAAGATAATCATAAAAATTTGAACAATATAAATTCTCTCGCGTTACAAAAATTTATTTCTCTCTCTCTCTCCTTGATAATCGTTTTAAAACTTGTACACTAGCCATTTTTACATACGAAATAGTCCGAACATAGTCCATAGGACTGCTCTAAAAATTCACATGGGGCAGTATAACGACGAAATATATAAAAGTACTTTGATGGTTATATCTGCAACAATAAACCCGGCGACTCGTTGTTGCCATCTCCCAAGAACTTTTAACTACAGTTATGTACTTGTTGGAGATGGGCATATATATATATATATCTCGACGCCACTGCGATGAATTGTACACCATTCTGAGAATTCTTCCGGGTATATTCTGGCTAAAATGGCCAATGTCCGCATCCTTCTGTACCAATCAAAGTAAAAGTTTGTCGAAGAATATATATCGCCCTATCTGGAAAAGCGTTTTCCTTTTACTTACACTTTGCCTCTGTGTGTACATGATGAAAAAATCCGGCTCCAGTGAGATTTTAGATAGTCAATCATTAAATCGATAGTACTTGAATTTTATATATTAAAAATGTTAGTTTGGGTATATGATCAAGAGGAGATGAGATTATTACACAACTTGCATTAACTTTTTGTCATTAATTTTTGTTTCAGAATTCTATTAGACATAATTTGTCATTACACAACAGATTTATGCGTGTACAGAATGAGGGAACTGGAAAGAGTTCATGGTGGATGATAAATCCTGATGCTAAGCCTGGAAAATCAGCTCGAAGGAGGTAAATAACACGAGAAATTGATATTCCTTGATTTATGGGTAAATTATTCGAATATTCGTAGAGCAACGTCAATGGAGACGAGTAAATTTGAGAAGAGGAGGGGTCGAGTAAAGAAGAAGGTCGAGGCATTGAGAAATGGTGGATTGCAGGCTGATGCTACTCCAAGTCCCAGTAGCAGTGTTTCTGAGGGACTTGATCTATTTCCTGATAGTCCATTGCATGCTGGGGGATTCCAGCTCTCTCCTGATTTTCGGTGATCAATTACTAGAATATTTTTATTCTTTTCATTGATTCATCTGAATCAATCTTAATGGATTGTTTTTTTTTTTTTTTTTTTTTTTTTTTGTTATTCTTTTCCGATAGTCCAAGAGCTTCAAGCAATGCTTCGTCAGTTGGTCGCCTAAGTCCTATACCAGCAGTTCTTGGAGAGCCTGATTGGACCGGAAATTATGGCTCTTCTTACAGTCCTGAACAATTAGGTACTTTTATAATTGATAATTATAAATAATTAATCTCACAAAGTAGGCTGACTTTTAATTAATTTCTCTGATGAGCATAATTTTGATTAAAAAAGCGGGAAACCTTGCCGAATCGATGAAACTCGAATCCTACGGTATATATCAAACATCTCCATCGAGTCATCAACAGCAGTCAGTGCCTCCACCCTCTTACTTTGAGGCACAATACCAGAGAAATAATAGCTTACGTAAAGCAACATCACCCTATGGTCTACCACCCACACCGCAGCCTGCGAATCAACAGAGATGTCCAATTCATCGTTTGCAGGCTTGCACGTGTCAAATGGTATAGGTGGAAAAGAGTTTATGAATTTAAAAAAAAAACATGAGTACTACTAATTATTGGATATTTTCATTTTTATTAATTAGAACTTGAGTCCAGTCTCTGGTATGTCACCATCTTATCAGAGTGAACCAAGTACATCACCACTGGGTGCCCAACAACAAACCCAACAGGCCCAACAGCAACAACAAATGAGAACAGTCAATGAACAAGAGCTACAGTACCTTCTACAAACGCAGAGTCAAACACAGAGACAGGCACAAACGAGACCAACAACAAATTCTACTAGTCCACCTCAAACACCAACATCAACACCGAGTACGATGATGGGTCAATTAATGGGTGCATTAAATAATACAACATTGCTTGATGATTTGAATATTAATATTGAGGGACTACATGGTGGATTTGATTGTAATGTGGATGAGGTAATTTTTTTTTTAAATAAACCGATAATCAATAAAAGAATATTAATGCTAATTTTTTCAATATCTCAGGTAATTAAACATGAGCTTTCAATGGACGGTACATTGGATTTTAACTTTCAACAAGGTATAATGGGTACAACATCTGTCCAAGTCAATGACACTGCCATGAATCAGGGTAATGTTGTTACGTCAAACAACCAGGTTGGATCACAAAATTCATCAAATGGTGTTTATTCCACCACAAATCAAACAACACCAGCTGCAGCACCCTCGTGGGTTCACTAGCAGTGGTATACATCAACAAAATCAACAACAACAATAACAACAACAGCAACGACACCAGCCTCATTCTCCGAAACTTTCATGCCGCTCAATCAACTATGGTTGTCTCAATATCCTCTACCCAAGCGACAAAATACTGGTGAGTATCTGAAAAAAAAAGAAAAAAAATTTAATTCTTTCCCAACAAATATTTTCAAAATTTTGAATTACGATATTAAATCCTTGAATTTAATAAAAGAGACATAGACAATCATAAAGGAGAGGACAAACGGAAGTCGACATTGCATGGGAAAGGGGGCAAAACTATGAGAATAAAAAGACTCAAATGAGAAACGTTTGGACAAGTTTTTCGTAAAGAAAAAAAAAAAAAAGTTTGAAAAAGAATGTAACGAATGAACAGAAAAGGAGTTTTAGGGGAGAGTAGAAGGAGTACAAAGAGGATAAAAAGAGTTTTCAGATCTCTCCTTGAGCAACTTTATAATTCTTGAGACGCTTTTGGGGAATGAGATGGACGGGGTTGAAAAGTGGTGAGAGCAGGCCAAATCCCAAAAAGTAGGGGGGAAAGGCGACAACGGCGTTAAGGTACTGGCGCCAACCAATGTCTGACTTTCAGACTCTCGCACCCAGTTTTCCCAACCCAAGGGGCTCTCCAGCTCCGTAGAAATCCCGTACATCACGTGGTTTCTTTCAGTGACTTTTTTTTTTTTCGGAGGTGAGGAGGGAAAAGATGTAATTATGGGTGAATAGTTTCAAAGAGGGAATTTTTATATTTTACACATTTGTACATATCTCAATTTTTAAAAGTTTCTTTTTGCCTCAGAATGTTAAAATTGACTTTTCACCATTTAAAATCTTTCGTGAAAGGGCACCTGAAAGAATGATAAAGACGAATTAATAATGGTGCCCGCTGTCGTAGAGTGACAGTGACGATAACTTTATTTGAAAGAAAATTTAAAATTGGATTTATAAAAATTATTCTAATAGATTCCCCTCTCGAGTAAAAGTCGTCGTCTCAAGGGGCAAATGAGGCAAATTTGATTTGACACGAGGGTCGACTTGAACATCTTCATCTTCCGCAGGATGTTCAACTTTTCACTCATTCCCTTCTTCCATATAATTTATTTTTTTTCTTTCTCTCCTTCTTCAACATCGACGAGCTTTTTTGCCCTTTTTTTTTCGTTTAATTTCGATCGTCAATAATGCGAATAGAATGTAAGGATAATGGCATATAGTTATGCAAATTGAGGATTTTCAGTGTCAATCACTTGAAATAGGGAAGAATATGTTGTTTAAACTGACGGGTGCATAGATTCGTAAATAATAAGAAAATTATTGTGATTAATTGATCAATTAATATTGACGATTCATGTGGAAAATTTTAACGTGGTTGAATAATTTATATGCCCCCTTTGATATTCATTGTCATGCCCTTGTGAGAGTTTTTGGATAAGAATATTGGGTTAATGATGTTGTGAATAGTTAAATAAATCGTTATTTCCATGTTTTTATTGACTAAATTTAGACCTCGGTGGGAACAATCCATTAACCCGAATCAGTATTCCAACGTCAATTTTTTTTTTTCTCAAAATTACTGAAAAATGTAATATGGTTGATGATGATTAATTATTTTTGAATTATTCTATTACGCCATGAACATCTTTGTGAGTGGTTGTATATATTTGAAGCACTTGTTGCTTCGACTCACACACAGCGTTGTTTTCTCCCTCGTGTTGAACCCCTCCGACTTGGACTGGCCAAACTATTCACCATGGTAGTACTGGCCAATGTATCCCATGTTCATCCAATCACAAGTATCCTCAGTATCATTTTTTGGCTACCGTTACACTGCCAACCTCCTCCTCCACCTCCTCTCCCACTTGTTCAGAGAATGAATGGATGATAAAATGCAACAAGCGAGTGTATATGATGCCAAGTCGTTGGGGAGGACAAAATTGAAACATTTTATAATTTTATAGCATTACACTCTGGTACACACTTGACAGACTCGTTATCCACTTCCGGTTTTGTAACGATATATTAACCTCCGATATCTGTTCAAGCATATATCATCACTCAATTCCCATCGTGTGTGTTCACTCAACTTTCAACAATGTCGATTGCACAAGAATAAATTTACTTTTAATATCCTCCATCTCCTTAATCAAATTCGTCGGTAAAAATCCATAAAAATCTCTCCTCAAAAATTAAACCACTCAATAAATCTTCAATAAAAAAGCTCTCTCCTAAAATGGGCTTTTAGTAAAATCCCCAAGACTTTTTTTTTCCATTTTTGTATATTCATAAGTTGTTTTTTTTTTTTTTTTTTTCAACATTTGATTTGGAGTTGGCGCCGGTGTCTGCAGTCCAGAGAGACGTATGGTTGTGCTTTCGATATTTTATCGAAAAACTCTCTCCCCCCCCCCCCCTCTTTCAGTCTCTCACTCGTTTATATACATATATATATATACGTAAGTGAAAATTTATGCCACTGATAGTGGATAGGAAAATTCTTTCTGGGTCGTACCGTATCACTGTTTCAAATTTATCATCCACTTTTGAAGTGAAGGCTGTATATATAACAAAAAATTGGTTGTTTAACATCGTAAATATCGGATTATTAACATCATTTCCTGGGTAATTATTGTCAACTCTCTGACAATTATAATAAATCTTGTCAGATTAATTGTGATGATGTACATGTTCATGTTTATTGTAGTAATAATTCCAGCGATAAGTATCTACCAATGGCATCGTATCGTATAAAGAAATAATGGAAAAATTTATAAACGCCCAACGATAGAATCGAAAATCCACAATTTATGCTCACTTTCCGTTTTGTGAACACGCGGAGCTTTGGGCAAAGTGTGCGGTATACAGTTATAGATATATGTATAAGAGAGAGAAATCGGCGACTGGGGTACCAGACATACTGGCACCCGGAAACCTGACGAATCCCACACTCTCGAAACTTGACACAATCGCTTGGTGAATTTTACCGATTGAAATAGGAGTATACAATCCATGTTTTATTAGACATTTTTTTTTTCTCACAGTTTATAATCCAATAAATGTTTTAATATTTCAAATGTTAATAAAACACCCTTGACATAATTTTAAAAGCCCTAAAAATTTCAGTGATTGATTACAGATATGAACAAGATCGAGATTGGGCTTTGAAATGAAACCAAAAAAGATTTTAAAAAGTGAGGAGAAATGAAGATTGAGGGGATTTCTCTACTTTCTTCCTATTCGTCTTATCTCGTTCTCATCCTTTTCGTTTAGTGCATTATGGTGGGGGGGGGGGAGAATACCTCATATAGTTTGAGAAAATGCCCTGGATACAGTTGGGATAAAGTAGTTGGCGCCGATTAAACAAATCGCATTATAAGTTAGTTGCTGGCACCGACAAAACTTATCCAGCAAAACTCACTTTATATTAAGACGTACTGTCCTTGGCTGATCCAGCTGAACATAACTATAAACTTTAACTGTTGAGTGGCTTCTCTAGGGTATAATTATTTAATTGGATTTGTTATAACTAGAAATCTTTTGGCCAAGTTGAACCAATCTGAGATTTCGTTGCAATGTAAAAATAATACCGTAGTATTTACCAAAAACTCTCGTCTGACCGGAATAGACTTTTATCACTTGACTAGTGTCACTTGACAGTAATTACAGAGAATTTGAATTTTTAATTAATTTACAAATAAAAATCCATAAAATTCAATTTCGATAATTTTGTTTTTAAAAAATGAATTAGTGCATGACTACGTAATAATAATAATTCATTCATGGGTAGTTAACACAGAGGTTAACCCATGAATTTACCGATGGGTCCTTGGAATTTGAAGAATACGAGGGCGCGACTCGTAAGTTGTAAAGTTTTTGCGGACGAGTGAAAAAGCCACGAACAAAGTAGAATAGAGTTGGATAGATAAAATTGAGGGAAAAAGAGTTGGAATGAAAAAAAAATAAAAATAAAAAAAATGAAAAAAAAGCCACACATTCAAAAAGTATACGAAAGAATGGGAGAGGGCGGAAAGAAGTGAAATAAGAAAGACAAGAGTTAAGCGAGGCGGAAGAATATGCGGCTGAGGGGGTGAACAGAAAAGAAAGAATCCTCCAATATTTCAGGGTTGGGGGTGTAAAATCGAGACTGCGTGAGCGACCACTTGAAATATCTTGTCGCCAGTGTGGGATAAAAGTTTTAGACTCAGGCAAACTGAAAGATGCTGACGTAACCATGAAGATGCTGGATTATATGAGAAAACTCTGGGGGTAGGTATACAAGTGTGTTCATAAGAATTTTTTTTTTCTCTCTCTCTCTCTCTCTCTCTCTCTCTCTCTATTCCCCTGATTGTGTCTCAAAAATATGAGAATTTGATATTTAAGAAAGGGGATTTAATTCTCTCCTCAAATAAGTAGAAAAATTACAAAAAGGTGTAATTGAAAATCCCGCTTTGTAATAATATGAAAATTTTCAAAAAATACCGGGGCAAAATGGATCGTCTCACATATAAACATATTGAGCACACAATGGATCATTCAGCAACCCCTTAAACACCCGTAAACTTTTAAACAGATAACCGAGCCGTTTATTGAAGAAGAGTATTCGACCAAGTTGAACATCGAGAGTCAGTGGCTGAGAGTGGTGGGTTTGTTGGCGCCGGAAAGACGCGCCACGGCGCCACGTGGCCATCCCCTTCCTACAATATTCCCTTGGACCGAGTTCCCTCCTGCCCCTCCATCATCCCAAGTGCCTCACACTCCTGCACATCACTTTCCCCATTAGGACTTTAAGTCCTAATGAAAGAAAAATTTTCTAGAATAGAAAAAAAATATAAAAATATACATTTTCTGTCCAAAAGCAATAGAAAAATTGTGACTCTCGCTTATTTTTCGTGTTTACTCGTTCACTAACTCATAAACAAACTATAATAGTTGGAATTTTTTAAAAATATAACAAGTCAATAGGCATGGAATAGTGGATTTACTAAACTGCGCAGTAGTCACGGTGAGCTCTGGTCAGACAGGGGCGCACGGCCACTCTCAAAGTATATTTCGGATATGGGGAAAAAAGGGTAGAAACTGACCGCGACCGGGGTCGATAAATGATTTAGTGAATGCTGAACATATTTTTCTATTTTTAAACAAGTTTAGTTCAGAATTTTTGGAAATGTTGAAGGTTTTTTTTATTGACTGAATAGTCAATGGATTTTTTTTATTTGAAAAATATTTTATTTATTAATCAGTTACAATTATTGTCATAGTTATGAAAAAAAAAAAAACACTTTTCTATTTTTTAAAATTATATTTCTATTGATAATTGATGGATAGTGAAAGAAATGAATGTAAATTGTCTTTTTTATTTGTGTTTTAGGAGTTCGAGGACAGGAGGACTGCCGAGACGATCGGCTTGTGATAAGATATAGGAATAATTCTAGAATACGAAGATATACGTACTTGAAGGATGGCAGTTTACGCTAGGTAGTTGCAATTATGTCGATGTAATAATAAGAGAGATAATAATTATAATAATAAATTGAGAACAAGAAACGAATTAATGAACCATGATTTTGGTGAGTGCCGTTGACTTTCGCCACCATTTATTTTTTTTCTTCAAAGTCGAATGATTTTATACCGGGCCGTCAACTTAATAGCCATGATTTTTTTTTTTTTTTCACTAAAAACCTAATGCTCAGTGTCTTTGAGTAAATTTTAGTCAATATTTTTTTACTTTTTCCTTATAAACAGAACGAAATAATTTTGCCTCAAGTGATATAAACCATAAACAAGTCGAATTTTGATAATTGCATATTTATCTCGGAAACAAGTGATTTGAGGAGAAAATGTCAAAAGGCCTTTTTTTGCAGTGGAGAAATAAATTTCTGAAAAAAAAAAAAAAATTCTCTCGATATTTTCCCTTAAAATCGTCCATTCTCGTGATTCATTTGAATATTTAAAAAAAGTTTACCATTCTACTCTTAAATTACTTACTCCAATCAATATTTAGGAAAAACACAAAAAAAGCGCGTCGATTGTACAATAATATCGATCGATGCTTCAACCTGAGACGCTTTGCTACATTAGTCAATAACTGTGCCGTGATTGTATAATGCATAATAATAGTAACAATAATTAAAATATCCATAAGATATTAATGAATAGAAGCAGAAAGTATGGAGAAATATATTGTGTCAATACACATTTTGCACATCAACAGAAATATTCTTGGTTTTATTTTTATCTCAAAAAAAAAAAAAATTTACGGGTACAAGTCACTTGAATTAATTCAATCAACAAATGATAACCAATTATTTAGAAAATTACGTACAAATATTTCTCTCAATTTACAATGAAACCTCTAGAAAGAACAAAAAAAAAAATGCCGTAAAATAACTGCGTAAATCTCCCGTTTGTGTACGTCATATACATAAGCATAGATAAATAAAATATAAATAAATAGTATAATATTACACAAGTATATAAGTTTATAAATGTGCAAAACGTGAAAATCTATATGAATATTGTAGAAAAAGTAAATGACGTGTGTGTATATATACAAAGTACATACAAAGAAAAAAAAAAGATGGCGATGAATAGAAAAAAAAATGAGTTGAAATTCAGGACAAAGAAATTGTTAGATTATCATAAAATGATAGTTTCTAGATTTATCTTTATTAATTCGAAAATAATAATGAATTTACAAATGAGTCCAACTCTTTGTGAATGATAAATAAATTTGATAGGATGCTATATAATATAACGATGTAAAAAAAATTGAATTGAAATAAATAAAATGGTGTAATAAAATTAAAATATCGGCTTGGATGTTTTTGGAAATGCATAGTATAAAATTTTGGTACATTATTAGTTAAAATTTAATAAGGCGGGGTGTGGAATTATCAGTGAGAGATGGAAAGGTGGAGCCGCTCACTATGTACTGAGTGTATTATTACCACCCTGATATAAAAATACGTTATCACATGTAGATATCCCCCTTATCAATCAAAAAACGGCAAAGCTATCCACAAGATGTCGCAACCCGTAACGAAACATGAAATTCTAGTCTAAACCACCAGAAATGTATGAAAATGGTGGTGTGAAGGAGAGGGTGAGTATAGTATTCATGACGTAGAGGGAGGCCAGAGTCAAAGAGAGCGCATGAACGGATCCCCGGAGGTAGTCGGCCCGGGGTGCGTCTACTAGTCGGATACAAGAGAGGGGGGGGGGGGGGGGGGGAGGGATTATTGTCCTCGAATACTGGGAAGCAAAGCCAGTCGACTCAAGTTCACAGTCGGGGTTTGTCTCACCTGACCATCTTCCCCCTCCCCCCCAAAAAAAAAAAAATAAAAAATTATTTTTAAAAGATTTAAAAAATTGTACTCGTTATAAAGTTATGTATATGACTATCTTCAATGATAGATAAAATAAATGTGCACTTGACATGAGAGAAATTTACTATTCAAATATTGAACATTGTTTTTGACTTTTGATTAAAAATCTAGATTCTATTGAAAAAATTGTCATTTTATTTCTTCTTTGTTTAATCAAGAGTCGGACTATATTGTGAATTATTGAGAGGATTTTTCAACTTTTCGTACAATAATTCATCCTCAACCCCTTAAATCACCTCCTTATACACCAAAGTGAGACTCTTATAACATTCACCTTTTAACAGAGCCAATTGCGCGTCCACTCGTCAATCCTCACACATTTTTTTTCAATATAATCATGCCAAAATTAAAGTGATCAATGGAAAAACAGAAGAAACAAGGTGAGTAATATATTTCTTATCTCTTGATTATAATTGAATGGCCCATTCATTTCTTTCATCATTAAAAATCTCTGATTCTATTTCAAATCTCAAATTTATCCATCACTCAAAATTGTATTTTCTCGATTTCTCCACTACAAAATACTCCAGTTGATATGTACCGGATATTAACAAAATTGGCAGAATCAGTGTAAGGGCACGTTTCTCATCACAATATACAATATCAACCAAAATGTTTCTCTCTTGATAGAGGAGAAAAGAAGAAAAAAAAAAAAACCCTCCACAAAAGGATAACAACTTATCTCATTAACCACTGATAAAAAGTAAAAATTCCCTGGATTTCAATTTATCAGTTATCAATCCCCCTTATCACGATTTATTGTTATCATAACCACATACTAGAACCTGTTTTGTCGATCATATTTTCACTGATCGATTATCGATATTTCAGGCTGCAGGAGCGATAGAACAGTGAGACGAGGCATTCGATAAGACGGTTGAGTGACGAAAACGAAAAAAGGAGAATATAGAAGAGGGTAATAATGGGAAAAGGTGATAAGCGTGGTATCGCACAGCGCACCGACGGTAAGCATTCACTGTCAATGTTGCCATTTTTTTTATTATTTTCATCATCGTACTCACAATACAGAGAGGAAGAGAGAGAGAGAGAGAGAAAAAGAGAGTCTCGTACGTCAAAAGTATACTTTGGTGTTGATTATTTCGTGAAAATTTGAGATAAATTGTAATGACCAGAGTTGGTAAAAAATAAAAATAAAAATAAATTATAAGGGTTCATCAGCACTTGCATAGTACTGTGCAACTTGAGACCTTGCGGCATCAGACAGTGCACTTCTGCATGGGTTGGGATCCCAATTAACCCCAGGGCATCCTAAATACTCAAAACAACTGTTCAATCTTCGTTTATCACCATTGGGACAGCATTGTACCACAGCCCAGACACATGCACCTGGTGGATTACTTGGGGGTTTTGGTGTCTGTGCCGCTGGAAATCTACCGGCATTCAAACCCGGTCTGTTTGGATTTATCCCCTGTAACAAATTAAACCATTGTATAAAATTGGAATTAATCAACAAATTCCCGAATGATTTTATTAAATCACAGATGAATCAAATGTTTAATTGTCCCAATAAAGTGAAAACTTACCGTTGAAGCAACATTATCATCATCGTCGTCATCCTTGAAACTTCCTCGTGATCCAAAAATTGGTCGCGAGGTAGATGACCCGACGGACAAACCCGGAACAAGAATGATTCTAGCACTGACAGGAAGTGAATTAAGTCTCATTTCATCCCACCTTCTTCGTTCCACCTCGTCCAAGCTTACAACACCAGGCACTTTCTGCTTCTGTTCCATTATCCTCTCATCTCTCCTATAAAAATCATCATTTCTACCTTGTACATTTTTACGTCTCTCTGATCTTTCAAATTCTCTCCTCCTCTCTGCATTCTCCTCTTCTCTTCGTCTCTGCTCCAAAAAATTTTGTGGATGATTATTCGTATGAGCAGCTATTCTCTGCCTCTCTTTCAATTGCCTCCTATACTCATCAATCCGTCTATTGTCTTCCTCTTTACGACGTTGTTGCTCCTGCCGTCTTCTTATTTCCACCTCTTGCCATCTTCCTTCATCACCTCTAATCCTCGTATATCCACCATCAGTTGGTGGCGATGGTCCCCTTGATCTATCTCTCGATCTCCCACCAAAATCTCTATCACGATTACCACCAGATCTTGTCATCATAAATTCGTCAAAACCCTTCTGATGATTCTCAACTACAATTGGACGATTCCGCTCAATATATTCCTTCAATTTAATCTCTCGATCCCTCTGTTCTTGAGCTAATCTCATATTATACTCTTTTTGAATTCTCTCAATCTGCAAATTTATCTGGTTATTATTTCTCCTAGAAGCTTCAGCTTTTTGCCTCTCTGATTGCTCCCATTGCTCTTGTTTTCGACGTTCAAACTCCTCATTCTGAGCTCTTTGATACTCTTGGCGTCTCCTTTCTGCCTCTGTTTGAAAACTTTTTGTGGATAACTCATCCTGCTCATTGTCAGATATATAACCATCATTTTCAGCAAATCCCCAAGGGCCCTCGGGGGGCTCCCGCCAAGAGGAGATTCTGAATTTGGAAATTGTTGGATTGTCTGATATTGAACGAATTTTACGAGAAGTTACTAAATCACCACGGAGAGGTAGTTTTTTTTCATCAAAAAAATTAATATCAGAGTCCTGGTCAGGTCTCATGTCCCCTCGAGGTTTAATTTCCTTATTTAAAATTTTCACCAATTTCTTCAACTTGATGAGTTCATCCATGTCCTCGTAGTGACGTGGTTCGTTATTTTCATTGTAATTCCAATCTATCGTCACGGGATTCACTGGTGGCATGTCAATGGGAGTGTCATTCTGAGAAGAAACTGATCTTGGCTCACGACTTGAGGGTTCTATTGGCGCATCAAGGCCCTCACAACCAATTTGAAGTTCCGGAACACCTTGGGAATCGCTTTCCATCTTGTCTTTCTGAGTAGTCATTTGTGTCTCACGTACTGAAGGAATTTTTCTTTTTAATCCTGGTTTATGGGTCGCCAGCGGCTTTTTATATTCACGGTAAATCTCCTTTGGGAATTTATTTTTCATTATTTTTTCAGAAAGGGCATTGTTCCAGGGTGGAAGGGGTATTGTATTAAAATCGGTAGAGTCAAGATTTGTTAATTGATAAATCTCAATTGAACCGGGACCCTGATCCTCAATTTTTTGACCTGTTGGCGAAACAAATGAGGTTTCATTGATGGATATGATGTTACTCATGAGTATAGATTCAGTAGCAGAGTGGTAAGACAACATTTTGATTTGAAATTACATTGTACAAAAAAATATTGTGAAAAAAAAAGAGATATTGATAATTGAATTTAAAAAAAAAATCAATCGAATCAGTAATTAGAGTTGGTGATTATTCTTAAAACACTAATAAACTCACTCACTCTCTCTCAATTTCAAATTACAAACCAGAAGATGATGATGGTATATAATGTTCATCTCTCATCCCTACGGTAGACTTGTTCCATACTCCATGTAAAAATCTATCGATCGGACCTTTTTCAATTCGATCTGTTGCCGTCCATTTCCACTTTAGCGTGTCCTGAACATTTGGTCCTTTACGCTGAGCCAGCGCACTCCACGGGTATTGATCGTCAACAGTAGAGGTGAAATCAGAGGTTAAATCAGTGGCTGAGTAACTCTTCACTAATACCCCTGACATCACCAATACAACAATTGGATGAAAAATATTTCCCTCAATTTTTTTCATCATCAGACTTTTCTAAAAGAAAAAAAAAGAAAAAAAAAAAAACACCAACACTCAATGTTTCTTTTTAAAAACTCAAACTTTCGAGATAAATAAAAAATTATAGATTATAAATTATGAAAAATGAAGTAATTAGTTGCTGTTGTTTGTCCGTTGGAGCAACACCAGCATCACTGAAGATGAAATGATCTTGACACACTGCCGGTGCCAGGGACTCGTCACAGAATTAAATGGACGTCTGACTATCCCCCCCCCCCCCTCCCTTCCAGGCTTATACTCATCCGCCACTCTTCTTCTTTCCTCTCTGCTGCTATCTGTCCTCGTTGTCTCTTCTCTTTTATTTTTTATGCATCACATAGCTTTACTGATATACCTTGGCTCATTGCGCACAGATATAAAGCCCTCCGGGTGCCTGTCCATCACCATCAATTGACATGACTCTTCATCTCGCTTTCCTGACGCGTCATTCTAATAAATTCTTGAATTCTTTTCACAATTCCAACAATTGCCGACAATGGAAGTGAACCAACATCTTTTTTTGAAGGGATTGTTAAAATTACGAAATATATTCTATGAAAAAAATTTCCTAGAAATTTCAACAAGATTGAATTTATGAGAAAATTGATTATTTTTTTATTTATTTCCGGTGAAAATAAGACCTATCTATCATTTGAATTATTAGCAGAGTATCAGAATAAACGTTTAAGTGTTTTTATGTGGGGAAATACCAAAAACGTCATTATATCGTTATCTTATCCATCGCCCATTGAACTTTCAAATTACATCAATTTGTCAATGACATAATAATACGGAAATTGTCACTGGCTACGTGTACAATCGATGTTGTTCAAAGCCCCCCTCACCCCTTTCTATATACATGAACAACACCTCCAATTGTCTCTATATCTCATATGTGAGAATAGGTGTCACGGGAATTAAACATGACGATGGCTCTGTATGTTGATTAAAAATGAAGAGATATACAATTTTTATTTGTCAATTTAACGGCGTTATTCGCGGTAATTTTCTTAATCAATCGAGACCATCTTGATAAATTGTTACAACTGCGTATATAAATGTGCAGGCAATCTCAGTAAAATATTTACGGCGTAATTCAAAACACAGGGTCACGGAAAAACAGATGTTTGTGCTTTTATAAGATCATAGGTGAATTAAATAAACATCAGATTGATATAAAATTGATTAAACTAAATACGCAGTTTTTGCCAAAATTCACATTTTTATTTATAATATACAACTGAATTATAGGGAGATGCTAAAATTTCGATAAACGACCTTTTTCGTTTTAAAAAAAAAAGGGTAATTCATGTTGATGTAACTGAGTGATTGATCTCGAGAGTAAGTTGACTAGCGAAAACGATGAGAGGAGCGCAAGGTCGTGTTTCACTGAAGCGTCTTGCTAATAATCACGATTAATATGACTTGGGTGAGCCCCGAGAGGTTGCACGACCTTTGCCACCAGTTACACACACGACAACTCTTTAGCTTTCCGCTGCCTACACAACACAATATTCAAAGGTTGAATTGAAAACAAGTAATTCCATAAAATTTACTGATTACAATTACGAAAAAATTTCCAATCATATCTGAACATGATTACAGTTGATTCTACCAATCACTGGCTTTCCATAATAATGACAAAAAAAAAGGTCCAATTGAGTTGGCAGTTAAAAGTGTTTCATCATTGTTTTTCTCTGTATACATGGAATAATATCCTATTCGTAAGTCCTCTCCCCTCTTTGGAACTTGATCCGCCAGGCTTTTCAAATGTCTCTTTTTTGTTAAACTCTGTGTATACATGGGGAGATTATGTACACAAACGATCGATAGACACTCTGAAAAAAAAAAAAACAAAAAGTGTTTTAAATCGTTTGAAAACCCTATCACCTAGCTTTTCACTCGACAGAGGCGCTCTTATTCTGTATTAATGAAAAACTATATCCGATAAAAAAAAAATTGAGAAAACGATTGACCCTAAAATTTTGTGGTTTTTGAAAAATTAAGAAATCTACGGTTAGATTGACATCTAAACCATAAAATACATGTATATACAGAAAGGTGATGGATGGATACATGTGGGAATCTAGTTTAATAGCCCCAAAAACCTCAACGTGGTCGATACGTTTGATCTGACCATAAAGCGGCAAGCCGCATCGAACCGAGAGAGGCCACAACACACATGGTTGAAAAAAAAATATATATATATATACCCACACATCAGGAACTCCGTGAGTCTGCACAAAAGGCAAACCAAGCCCCATGAGAGAAATTTTTTGTATATTTCTACCTATTTAAAGAAATGTATAATAGACAAACTATAGCTAAAAGTTTGAGATAATTGAGAAATTTCAAGCTATAATTTTTGAGCAAAAAGAGAATGATAAACACATGAAAAGGGATGTTTGCCATGTTTTTGTTATATTATATATGAATAGTGGGGCGTGGCGGCACATATCGTGCAAATATAGTTGTATATGTGAGACCTCTAGAAAGTTTTCAAGCTTGACAAAATAAACTGCATCAAGCCATATGTCTCCTCAAGTTTGTTCATATATTATTTATGTACATTTGTTCATACGTTGTGGTAACATGGAATAAAACAGGGAGGAGTAGTAGATTACAATGAATAACTAGAAACAAAATACAATTCCAGGTCATTCTTTGGACATTTGAAGCTGTCTGTCTTGATTATATGTTTATTTTAAACGTGTAGATAAAACTTGTCACAAGTTTGTATTTGAAATTCAGATGTATTAATGCACAATGGGATATTTTACTTGTAAATTGATAAAGAAAATTTAAACATGAATCATAATATAAGAAAATTGAAGCACATGTAATTGGCATGACATCTGATAATATTACTCCCTCCAATATCTGTTACAGTGAGCACCAATCTAGTGGGCAAATTCACCCAAAGTGTTCGAAGAATTGTGCAAGATGTCAAGGACGAGGGAACGGCAAGTACGTACCTATACACATATCATTGTTAGACTTGGAAAAAAAAAATTAAAGTCACAAGTGTACACGAGAAGGAGGAAAAAGAAAAATATTTAAACTGATTCTAATACGAGAGTTGAACGGGTAGACATTGGCATCAGGCCAAATAAACTGTTGCCTCTTTTCAGGCTGAAAGCTAATATACAAGCTATATAGTCCAATCATAGACAATACGTACCCATTCTGTGTTTCTTTTTTTTTCAATTGTACTTTTGCACAATTGAAATTTCAATTTTGACAATATTTAGACGAAAATATAGTAGTTTAATGGTGTCCAAATGACTATTGACAATTAATTAAACTCAATTCATTTAATCTCAGGTGGTCAAACCAAGGAGGAAGTCATTGAGACTAATGAACGTTTGAGAGCTGTCAGAATACGTCTTGATGCTAGTTATGAGACAGCCAAACGTTCATTAGTTGATCTCATGACTAAATACACTGACAGCAAACAAGTTAGAAATATATTTCAACGGTATAATTTACTCAAAGCAATGATTAAGGTAAGAAGGAATTACAATGTATTAAAAATTGATAATATTAAATCTATATTAAAGATATTTAATATAAAAGAAGAAAAGTAAAAGAAAGAAAAAACAACAATTGTTGATAAATTCTCCTCAGGATGTGATTAAACTGGAGACTCAATATTGGACTCTCGTAGACATACCGAGACAGGAGAAGCAGGAAACAGTGCCGGCATTTGTATTGCGTGCCTGTGCCATTATGGAAAAAACACACAAGAGTGGTGAGAGTGTTAAGACCTCAGCGCGACTAGCTGAAGAGGCCGAGAGCAAAAGAGAACGTATCGATCGTCTTGAGAGTATGTTATTATTACCACAATTTTACATATATTCTAGTAATTATTTTAATTCAACATTTATATATTTTATCCTTGATAAGATTTGACAACTGCGCAGATTGAAACTGAAAATACCCAGATGACGAATGATCTCTACAGACTCCTCAAAAAATACACTGGCCTTAGAAATCTTATCCGAGATCTCAAGGTCAGTTATGAATTTTATTACTCTAATTCATTGGCACTGTGAGTTTTATTTTTCATTTTTCCTTAATCCATATAGAAATGAATGGTTTGAACATTGATATGAGGAAAATAGTTGAAAATGTTTTTTTGTTCTTTTTTTCTGTTTTTCTGTTACTAGGAAGAGTACAATAGCTCAAAAGTATATCCAATGTTTCCACGCTACACTATTCTCAAAGACATGATTAAGGATATTATGCACAATCCCGACTACATGGAGGTCTGCCACGAGATAGATCAGGCATAGCGTCCAGACCCCCTCCATCGTTCACCCCGTATGACTTTGTAAACTCATTACATTATTTTACATTGTATAAATATGGTGGTGAGGTGAAGGGGGACAATTTCCTCTTTGAATTTATTTAATTATCATTACTTCCTCTGAACAAATATTAGAAATGCTTTATGCGCTTTTTAATTGCTATTTTTTTGTTATAAATAGAGTATATTGAGTATACAAATTACTGAATTTTACAATTGTCAACATGATTGTGATGAGTCGAATTTCACTATTTTAGTTGATGAATTTGTATCAATTTTTTCTATCCATCTGTCCTAGATTTTGAGATATTCGTTGTAAACAAAAAATTTTGCAAGTGAAATTGAGCATTTTATCTTGTTTTATTATGAACTTGAGTATTGAACTATGAAATAAATAATATAAAATTGTTCAATATATAGCCGCTTTCACGTCAAAACACAAATTTCTGTTGAGTAAATATTTGAAAACTAGTCATAAAATAAATATTTGCAAACATATAGGATAATAATTTTTTAAATCAAAACATGACGTAGAATTATGAAAAGATAATTTGAATAATCATGTCATACCAAAAGTTGTTCAATTCATTCATGGGAGTACTGATAGGTATATTTATAAAAAAAATATTCATGTTGACCCTTTTTTTTTCCTTTCAAATTGTAGAATTGTGACTAGTTAATTATGAGCCATCTCGTTGCGAATAGATTGATTTAGATGTTGATTCTGTGTATGAGTAGATGATGGAAATTAATGTTGTTTGTCGAGTTTGATGGGGACATTGAATATGATTAAGATTTATAACGTTTTGTGCAATTTTAGCACGTCTTCAATAAATGATACGAGTTTATTGTCCACAAGAGGATGTATATACTCAATTGATGTAATTCTTCGTATGCTATTATCAAATCATTATAATTATTAATCTTGAACATGAACAAGAATGAGAAATTTCAAATTATTGTGATTTATAACTTTGATCATGATTTTTCAAAAATGTCTAGAAATTCCGAGACAGATAAACAGATTGTTGTATAAGACATAATTGTACATAAATACATATCGTCAGTTTTATTAATGAACCAACCTGATACTGAATATGTATTCGATAGTATTTAATCAAGCTAACAGGCCCAAAAATAAAAATAATTAATACCAGAATCAGTTGAATAATAAATGAAACAATGCGGATTAAGTAATTTTCAATTACATGCTCGTTTAATAAAATTGCTGTACCCATAATTTATTCTTCATCATCATCATCATCATATTCAATCATTATTTCGTACCTGTCAGAGTGAAGAAGAAGAAAATTATTAAAATAATTGATCAAGAAATATTTTATATTTTTACAAAACTCCTATGAACATTTATTTACATGACTGTGTTGTGCATAAAAAAATATTCCTAGGGTATTAAATTCAAATTCTCTATGGTGTCGTCTCTATCTAGTCATATCTCTCGATAAAATGAAAAATTTCCAATAGTCCAAAAAATTCATATATCTCTCTTCATATTCAAAAAGTATCTGACACAGTCGTCATAATTATCTATACTTGTTAAAAATTGTAAAAATAAAAATATAAAAATGGATAACTAATTGATTTGATCGAGCAAAAATATCAAATTAATTCACAAGAAAAATTAATTTCTTCATTTATTAATTTAACAAATAATTAATTCTAAATTAGTTTATCCAGTTGAGAAAATTAAAATACTTGTATATTTTTTCTCGATAAAAAGTGCAAATGAAGTGACAAATTTATAATGTATTTTTCACCGTGAGTTTTGAAATTCAATATTTTTATGCAAAAAAAAAAACAAAAAAAAAAAACCAAAAACAAAATACATATCTTCCATTCGGAAGCGAGAAATAAAGTTGATGAAATATCTCAGACCAAATTGTAATAAAATAATAATTCTGGGGATTGTTTCAAACACCTAAATAAATAAATAGCAACAAGTTGATAATGTACAATCGTTGAACACGAGAAAAAAAAAAATATTCAATGATCATTTTAATTAGAAAGAAAAGAAATTGAACAAAAAAAAACCAGTGCCGAAAAAAGAAAAATAAATTGAAAACAATTTTTAAGAGTTTATATGTATGCAAGTGTGTCTATATATTCATGCATTTTAATTAAAGAATGGAGATACAGCAATTAACACGACTATACATAGATGTTGAGAGATGGAATTATCCAGGGGAGATGGTGAAATTTTTACAGGAAGATAATAAAAAAAAAATTGATTCATCCCATATGAAAAATTTTCTCTCAACATTGTCAAGTATTTTTCAGTATAATTCTCCAATGTTCAAGATGAACTATATTGATCATTTAAAATGTTAAAGTCTTATTCATTCCATATAGCGCTCATAAACGACTAGAATTAAACGTTTAAATATATAAAGTAGACAGGAAATGATGATAGATAGTTAAATACTTGGAATTCATTTAAACATGAATGAAAAAAAATTTTCTTCTATCATTTTCGCAGTATCTTCACTACTACTCTATTGAGCTTGAGTGCGTGGGTGCAGTAGTGACAGAGAAAGGGAGAGCCCAAATACAACTTTGACCAATCTATTTGTCTATACATATACATACATACCTCTAAGTAATTTCATTAGTGAAATGATAAATGTCTCTTGACATTTTCTAATCATAGCTCTGTCACTTTTTATCATTACACTAGTGAATTAATAAAACTATAAAAAAAATTCCTTCTATGCTGCTTTTTTACGTAATATTAAACATAATGAACATGTTGAATATTCGTCATAACCAGTGAATATCTGAAAATTCAGAGATGGAGAGAGAGAGAATAATAATAAATTGAATGAATTATACTACTAACGTTGTGAATTGTTTATTGAATCAAAGAAAATGGAATATATAATCAAATGATAATGAATTTTTATATTAAAACACATTCGCTGGATTATTGTCATGTTTAAACCGAAACCAAACCAGAAAGAGAGTTTGAGGCAAAAAGTGAGAGAATGAATTTATTCTCTCGCCTTAAGGCAGCGCGAATTTGGTGCAAAAGAGCGACCCTGAGATTTCTCAAGTGGTCGTCTCCTTGAAAAATTCATAATAATAAAAGGTAGATAAAATAATGAGAGGAAAAAAAAGAAAATAATTGTCTGCTTCAAACAGGAATTAAACGTAATTTGTTGAATAATTTCATTTATCATGGGTATTTATGAAATATTAGAAAAATTTTTAAATCTGTGAAATGATGAAATTAAATAGAACAGGCAACATACATGACTGAATATTATTATTAAATTATCTCGGCAATAGGGGAATTTGGAAATGAATGTAAAATGAAATTTTATCACGAATAATTTCATGATTAGTGTTCTTTTTCAAAACTATGTTGTTAATAAAAAAATAAAAAAAATATGATGCAAGATTCCTGAAATTCCTTTGAAATTCATTCAATTATTATCTCGATAAATCGAGTGATTTTTAGGAAAATAAAAAGAAAAAATTCTCAATCATTCACGATTGAGACAATTCAGTGTGAATAATCGAGTATTGTGTTACCCATTATCAATAAAATACATCAATAATCCATATTATTTCATATGTCAGTGGAAATTCAACACTGCCCCACCAAATACATGAAACTGACCTACATAGAGTCACGAGTATATAATTGAAGGGGGGGATCCACTTTAACGAAAAAAAAGTTACGAAACCATTATTGAACCACGCCTTTTTCCACCACATCTCTCTCTCTCTCTCTGGTAACTTTTGAAAGCCAAAGTCGTAACCCAAATAAATTCACTTCTTACGACGAGTAAACTCTTGAACATGATGAAGGTCTATCGGGGGGTTGATACCGGTTAAGCTTATTACGTCAAGGTGACCACATACCCAAGGAGTTTGTTAGTTTCTGGAGTGGGACAATGTAATGATTAAATTGTTTTCATTTCTTTCTTTTTTACAATAACTTGGCCGTATATATAGGAGTTTCAACCATGTCCAGAGCATCATTCTCATTCTGTTAATCCTGCAGATATATTGAAAGAGTTTAATACATAAATCAACCATGGCCAAGGTAATTTGTTGAATAACTCGTTGAATTTAATGAAATTAGGTGTGGAAATTACAATTCCATCAAGATATATTAATCATCATTATTTTTCAGTTTTTGATTGTTCTCTCGTGCCTGATAGCATTATCCAGTGCTGGATTTGCTCCAGTCAGCTACAATTTCCAAGAGCCCAGTATCTCTTCCCAATCATCAAATATCCTCAGAAGTCCAGGAAATCTCCAACAAATCTCAACATACTCAAAAACCGTTGACACTCCATTCTCTAGCAGTAGCAAATCAGATATTCGTGTTAGCAATCCAGGAGTTTATCAATCCCTGAGCTACGCAGCTCCAGCTCAACTCCATTATGCACCTCCAGCTCAACTCCATTACGCACCTCCAGCTCCAGCTCCAGCTCAACTCCATTACGCAGCACCAGCTCCAGTCGCTGCTGCTCCAGTTGTTGCCCACGCTACATTCTCTGGGCTCGGTTACTCTTACGCTTGGTAATTAAAGACTCATACATTTGATGATTGTATTTAATACCTATTGATAATGTATTCCATATGTATATATTGAATATATAAATAAACTCGCTGGAACTGATCTACACAAAAGTCTGGACAAGTTTTTTTTTTCTTTTTCTATTTATTGAGCGTTTAAGAATGAAGATGATTTTGGTTAAAAAGTGAAATTATCTTGGCAATGAGGTATTTTAACATTTTTAAAATGCAAATTCATTATTTCCATGATAAAGCTAAGACTAACGAACAAATGAAAAAAAAAAAAAATTAATACCCTCTGAATAATAATTGTGTTAGTTTGTTTATTTCAATTTTCACAAATATGAACAATATACCTCAAAAAAATCTTATCAAACATTTTTCGATTTCACGCTGTTTTCATGATTCTGTTTAAACAACAGGTGTTAAAATAAAAGAAAAAAATCCATTAAAAATCAACAATAAAATTCATTGTCCTGTTCATTAAGCAATCTATTAAATTAAATTGATTATTGAATAAATTGCTGTATAATCAAATTCATAAACATTATGGAAAAAAAAAATTGTGGATTTGTCAAAAAGCATTGCACATGCGCAATTTGTCAATCAATTGAGTTGCATACCATGTAATTAGAGATTTTCTAAATAAAAAAAGGAGAATAATTGAATCAATTTGAGTTGAAAAAGATTTTTAAAAAAATTACATTGACGTGGGTGACCAAAAATTCATTTCCCGCAGTTCCGAGGGCTTAGCCTGGAACGTAACAGTAGTTTGTGTTACAATGTTGTTCAAATTTGTATCCTCTTTTCCCAAGTACGAAAGATTCTGCGAAGAAATTGATTTTTTTCGGCTCAAAGTCTTGGGTGGAACAATTTCAGCAATTTCCTCCTCCTCTTCAATTTTATTGCCAATAGTTTCCCTCGATTGACTCAGTATACTACCCAATAACCATCCACCCTGATATTTATCACGATCTGGTATAAAAGCTCCAGTGAAATAGCGATTGCCATGTCCACGTCTTCGAGACTTTGGTGAGCCCTCGGGAGTTGATGTTGGTGATGCTATGGGAGTAACTGGTAACGATTGACTACCTTTGCGAATTAAAACATCGTGTTTATCCATTTTTTGATTATCCAGTTGATTGTCTGACTTTTTATTGAGAGTGCCTAGCATCATACGAGCTGCTACATTGACAATTGATTTGCCACAAAGAGCAGATTCACCATGAAATCCATCGTCAGTTCCTTGCTTTCCTTTTGCTTTTGAAGATTTTTCGATAAATTGATATCCAGTTCGTTCGCGTTCTATATTGAGAAGACAACAAAAATAGATATAAGCATTGAATACTTTTCATAACACTTCCAAAGGATATGTTCCCATCAGTTTTGCATTAATATACATTACCTTTATTTGCCACTGGAACATACGGCTGACACGGTAGTGTATGTTTACTAAAATCTATGTCCTTGATTTTATTGATATTTGAGATATTGGCACCACCACCACCACTACTGCTAGCCAATGTATGAATATCATTGATCGGTTTAGATTCATTGAGAACCTCATTAATTGGTCGAAAACCTTCCTGCTGCTGCTGCTGCTGCTGCTGCTGCTGCTGCTGCTGCTGTTGTTGTTCGCATTGTTGCTGTTGTTGTAGAGCTGAATCGCGTGATTTTGTATATCTTATGCAGAAAAAACTGTCGTCATGAGAAGGTGGACTAAAGGTGTTTTGGTCAAAATCAAATCTACAAGAGAAAAAATTAATTTACAATATTATTTGGGTAATTTTGTAATCTGTAATATTTATAATTCAGTGAAACACCGGTTAAACAAGAAATATATATATATATATATATATATATTTTCATGATCTCCTATTCAACTAATTAACATCCAACTGTTTCATATCGTCCTCAATTCGTTGGCGAGAACACAAAATTCATTTATAGAATGACTGACTACGACGCTAGCACAAAAAAAAAAAACAAAAAAAAAGACTAGATTGAAAACATTAAAAACATACGCAAAACACAAAATCACATATTTACCAATTTTTTTCAGAACTTCCGGATCATAAAAATAGATAAAATTAAATGTTTGATTGTAAAATTTCAAGTGTTTTTACTATTTTTTCCAACACCTATTTGTGATTTTTTTTTTTTTACACAACTGCATTTGCACTCTCCGAGTTAATTCCCTATACATATGTATGTATATATAGAAATTCAACGGCTGACAATAATTAATGGCGCGTGGTTTAAACTTTTCTCCTAGAAATTTTTCATTTTCCACGCGATAAATTTCATTATAGTAACGAATTGATTGTTCATTACTGATTATACATATCATTATCTAGGTAATGAGTGACTCTTGAAGAAAAAAATATTAAGAGACTTTTTTTTGTTGGAAATTCAATTGTACGCAAACATGCAAGATATTTCAATGTTCACGAAATAATAAACTGTTCTGTTCTTTTATCATTTAATTACAAATTTCATTGTGGATCAATTGATTAGATAAGAATACTTACCGACTATCAACTTTTCCTCTCATCCATTGAGGAAAGGATATTCCACTGCCTAGAGAATGATCTGGTGGCCTCGACGAACCCATTGTCAAGACAATTCAATGTTCAACTAATGTTTTTTTTTCTTTAAAAAATTTTATATTGAAAACGTTTTTAATTGACACAACTGATTTATTTATGAATTTCTCATTTAAATTATTGTAATCTTTGATTGATATTCAAGATTAATATACTATTGTTAGTTTTAATTAATTCGGATAATTGTATTTAATTGTCGATATATTGATGAAAATTCAATTAAGAGTTGGACATTACATGTACCATCCTACTTATCTGTAAACAATAAGAAAAATCAATTGGTTAGATTTTAATTGTGGTACAAACATAAATAATTATAATGTAAGTATTTACAACAAAATAACTTTTTTTTACGATTCAAGAATTTATAGAATTTATTTTCCTCCATGTATAGGTATATCGGGAAAAGTTTATGTTATTGTTTCATGAAATTTTCTTGTAAAATCACTCATTAAGGAAGATAATTTCACATTTCAAAAATTAGTTGAAAGTTGTGATTCAACATGAGGATTCTAACAATCCCTCACAATTTTCTGTAACTGACCTAATGACTATTTAAAAACATGAATATATCACCAATGTGTGTGTCACAACAATTAATCAAATGTCCAGAAACATTGATTGATTTTAAACATTAATTGATATTGTAAATTACTCACCCTGCTTTTTCTACACGTCATTGAACACATCGTACAATTCCTCATAATATTTGAAATTATATCAAAATTAATTATTTCAGACACAGCTATGCGTCAAATGCAGAGCTGTATTAAACAACTTGTAAAGTTTCTAATGGAGAACGGAGAAGAATTGATATTGGAAGTGATCATGAAGTTTATAATTTCACCTAGACCTTCGAAAAACTAAGGAAAATGTGTTCATCAGAACAAACTATGAAATTTTTGTATCTGTCATCGGTTAAGGAGAAATATTTTAATGTGTTTTTACCCATTGTAGATAATGAGAGCCTCCTGCGCATGCGTGCGTCATATTAATCATAGTACTTCATTTTTCCGGCGCTGAATATCTCTTCCGGTTTTTCGTGCGTTAACCTCTCAGCGTAGGTGAGTTTCAGTGAAAAATAATCCGAATCAATCTTGATAATAAATTATAAACAACCGCTTTTAGTTAATATAAATCAAAAGTATTATTCAAGCTCGACCGAATGATTATAATATTTTTTTTACTTTAATTGTGTAATGTTTGAGATTTCGGGTTTTTTTTTCAATGTTCCATATGAGACTTATTTTCTGCGATGTTGTGTTATAATAAACATTATTTTTTCCTTGTTTGGTCTTTGGGGAATGATTTAAAGAATTTAATTTTTCTTTTTTGTTTCTGAACAGGAGAATAATCAGGATGAAGTTGAACAAGCTTGTAACCTCCTCAAGAAGGAAAAATCGTAAACGTCACTTCACAGCACCTTCTCACATCAGACGTCGGCTCATGTCTGCACCCTTGTCCAAGGAATTGAGACAGAAATACAATGTTCGTTCTATGCCCATTCGCAAGGATGATGAAGTGCAAGTGAGTGCATATATTAGTTAAACGAAACTAGTGGTGGAGATAAATATTTGTTGTGAAATTCTTCAATTATTTGAGAAAGTTTTTGTGATAGCAAAATTTTTGAAAGTACATTTTTCAGAGATTAGAGTGAAATGTACAGAAAATGTTTTCACGAAATCTTCTCTCGTTTCGGTGATATTCAGGACAAAAAAAAAACACTCAACTCTATGAGTGAAATTCACTAATGCTCCATTTCACTTCAAGATTTAAATTAGTTTTTTGAAAATAATATTCTGAAATCTAGGGGATATAGAGAAATTTTCTCTATCCCTGCTTCACAAGAAAAAGTGCAAGATATCTAACAATAATTCATCACCAAAATGATGAACCAAACCATTCACTGATGATTTGACAAATGGCAATTAGTAGAAAAATACCCCCAAGGTTTTCTTGGGGATTTATTGATCTTCTCATTGTCTGTTGAATACTGCAGACCAATTGGCACTGATTATACATTATTAAATCATCAATTAGCCTCCCCTAAAATATATAAGACATTAAGACTGATTGAATTCTCTTGGATTAAAGGTTGTGAGAGGTCACTACAAGGGTCAACAAATAGGTAAAGTCATCCAGGTGTACAGAAAAAAATTCGTCATCTACATCGAGAGAATCCAGAGGGAAAAAGCCAACAGTGCTAGTGTATACGTTGGCATTGACCCCTCCAAGGTATTTATCTCAACATAGTGAACAAATTTCTCAATTAAATCCATAAATAAATTCCACTGCTGAATTTGAACAACAGTTTTATTGAAATATCTCGATATTTAATCGAAATATTGAAATTGTTGAAAGGTCTCTTGGAAAATTTCGACATTTTTTTTGTTTTTAGATTCAAAGATATCTATCAAGAACTGATGTTCAAAATTAATTACATTGGTTAATTAATTCTTTGAATGATGATTAAAACCATTCACAGAAAATTGGAGTTTTGTTCAATTGATGAACAGTATTCAGGGTTTTCCTGTTTACTAATTAAGTTAATTGAATCAATACCAATTGATGTAGAGCAATTGGCACTGACTTGAAAATCTCATAAATTCACTTTTTACCTGATTAATCTGATTCATTTAATTGACTGAATTATTTTCATTAATTATTACAGACTGTCATTGTCAAATTGAAAATGGACAAAGACCGTAAGAAAATTGTCGACAGACGAAGCAAGGGACGTGCTGCTGCTCTGGGCAAGGACAAAGGAAAGTACACAGAAGAGAGCACTTCTGCTATGGAATCATCGTAAATCTGATTGTTCTTCTCCTACGTATGCGCATTAATAAAAAAATTTAAAAAATAAAAAAAAAAAAAAATTATTATTGATCTATGTTTTATTCAGCTTCTCCTTCTTCAATCCTTCAATTTTTCCCAACAATTTTTTGGAAACCAATGTTGGATGTACAATGAGAAAGAATTAAAAAGACAATGTATTGGTGAATGGGCCAGTATCAGAAGTGAGAATTAACCTTCTTTTCAACTTTTCATTCAGACAACTCCCATTCAATAATATCCCACAACAATTTTTCTCTTCATCAAAATTAAAAATTATTTACAGTAAAATGAGACATTTCAATTTATTGTTTAGCAGCAGCTAATGCTTGCAAAATATGCAAGAATAGATTGATAATATCGAGATAGATATTTATCGCAGCAAGAATGTACTCTTCTGGTGATAGAGTGTGCATTAGCATGTGGGTATCATAAATAATAAAAAGAGAGAAGAGAAGAGCTCCACCAATACTTGTAATTAGTGTCATAATTGTACTCTGGACGAATATCTGGATTATTCCACCGATTAGAAGAGCAGAGAGTCCAGCAAAAAGTCTGTAATATTCAATCAAGTTTTTGAATTAATTAGCTCAAATTTTATTTAAAAAAAAAAATTAAAAAATTGAAATTAAACAAAGTATTACCCAAATCCCATGAATGAAAAGTCTCGTTTCGATTGGAATGTGTAGATAGTCAAGCCAATGACAATTGACATTGTTATAAACATTGCTTGAAGTACTAGGCTGACGTCGAAGAGGGTTACAACAGTTCCAACTGTATAAGCTTGTATAATAGTCTGGAAAAATTAATTCTCAGAATTTTTAACAACAAAAAAAATGAAAGATCAATGAGAAGTGATTTTGGAAGTATGTCTTTCTTACAAATGCACCAAGCAGAATTAAATTAGTTGGATGATCCCTTCTCTTGAAATGAAGAGCAATTAAAATTCCCATTGTTGCGATGAAAGATGTTCCCATCATCCATGAACTGCAAAATTTTTCAAAAAAAGAAAAAAATAAATCATTATAATGAGTTTTATAATACTCATTTTGACGTTAAATAATTGATAAAAATTACTTTTGCTGAACAAACTGTTGGATTGGATCGCATAAAATAAAAACTGTTGATATTACAACTGTCAATAACAGTTGAATGGAGATGAGACCATAAACCTTTCGCAGAAATGCTAAATAAAAATTAATCAATATTTTAATTATGAAAATAATTATATGACTAGAGTTATTTTAGGTTTATTTCAAATATTTACCCATGCGAATTTTAATGTGCGCATTGTGAACATTATTACGATAGGCAAAATCATTTTGAATATTGTTAGATTCATCTATTTTCCCTCCATTCTCCACATCTTCCTCCACCAGTAGTAACGGCACAGTAGCCATTATTCACCTGTAATTGAGGTCATTTTTCATATATTTTCACCTATAAAAATCAGTGATCAAAGGGTCTATCCTAATAATTACAATTTTTGCTCGATAATAAGGCATTTAGGTATACCTATAGGGAACAAGGGATTTCAGAGGAAAATATCAAAAGACCTCTTTTCAAGAGAATAAACATTGCGGCAATTCTCTCTATTTTTTCCAAGTATGATAATGAGTCACATGTCTTATCACACATTCTGAAACATTCTTCATCATGTTTTATAACATATTTATTATGGATACGTCAGTGTTGATAAATGAATTATTTCCAGAAGAATGAAATGATTTAAATTAGAGCACTCTAACCTGTCATAAATGATGATATTATATCTACATATTTTACAAATCTCGATATAGGTACTTATTGGGATGTAAAAAAGAAAATCCTATTGAGCACGTTAGCCCATTTTTCACGATTTTAATGTAGTTTTTTTACTAATTCTGCAAGGATTAATGTTTCACGTACCTTCTTTTCAATAAATTTCACTTTATTTAATTCACTCGATGAATAGAAAAATTGCAACTTATGTCGACTGTCACTCACGAATAAATATTTTCCGTATTTTCTTTTTCCTGTAGAGATAAGATGTCAAACTAATACATACATAACGTCAATTGATGAATTCCATTGCGCAATGCGCATGTGATGACTCTCCCATGGAGCGGGAAAATTTGAATAAGTAGTAAGTTCATTCCATTTTACCCCATTCACTTTGACGATTATGAAGACAGTACATGTTTAATGGTATATACAATGTTATTATTAGTTTTTTGAATAAAAATAGAATAACAATTTGTTGAAAATTTTTAAAAAACTTGTAATGTTACCGAAGTGAACATTCTTGAATTGGATTTCTAACAAAAAATATATATTGAAATTTTCCTCTCAAATTCCTCATTATTTATCAATAATTCACTGTTCAGCCTGCTTTAGTCTGAATCATCCATCATTTGATCATAAAAACTTCTCTTAGGAATTGTAATTTCATCTTCATTTTCTCTCTTTGTCTCTTCACTTTCATGTCCATATTTATATTTCAAACAACTCTCTTCCATCTTCTTCGCCTTGAAATTGAATTCTACTTCACTTTGATTGACATAAGAATTATCAATAGATTCTCGTTCTTCACGCAATTTTTTACGTTTCTTAGATTTTTTATTTTTCTTTTTGACTGTAAATTCTTCATTAATGTTCGAATACAAGACTGAATTACTATGAGCATCTTGTTTTTCAACTGAATTTTCACGTTTTTTAGATTTTTTCCTCTTCTTAATTTTTTTACATTCTTTATTAATCAATTCCTCTCGTATGTCTTCATTTTCATGGATAGATTGCTCTTCTATTGATAATTCCCCACCACCTTCAATCTCTTTTTCTGCCTTGGATAATTCCATATTGTGATGAATCAATTCGTTGTATTCTTCTTTTTCAATGAAAATTTTTCGTTTTTTGAACTCTTGATATTCATCTTCTATTCGATCTGATTCAGTCAATTTTCTTTTCATACTATCAATACTTTTTACTTTTTGTCCTTCATCATTGTGTTTATCCGTTTCTATTTGCATTGAATGCTCCGTTTGAACAAAAGAATTTCTAGTTTTTATATTTTTTGGAAATGGTACAGTAATGGAAGATTTTAATTGTAATTTTGGTATCTTTATTCCGTCATCATCCCGGACTTTTCGTGTAACAACAATATGTCCAATAGGCTCAATAATCCCTGAAAATCAGAGTAAAGTCAATAATCGACTCGTCATAAATTATTAATTAATTAAATTGATAGTAAATTGTGATGAAAATTCCCATATGAAAGGTCTTTTGACATTTTTTTTTTTTTTTTTTTTTTTCTAAAACCCCTAATTATCAAGATAATGAATTTTTCACCAAACCAAGAATTATTATCGAATTCTCAACATTTTACCACTCAATTACTAAATATAACTATTTTTCAATCAATGATTATAATGATAAATAATTGAAAAAATGATTTATAAACCTGTTTTATAAATATGTCTATCGTCTCCACAATGCAGTATACACGACATAGCTCCCCCCTCTCTCGTCTGAATATCGTATTTTCCATTTGCAATGATAATTTTTCTCTCCGTCAATTTAAACATCTGACCCTCTAAATCCTGTTTCAATATTGTTTTTGGTATTTCCATCAAATAAATATCTTCATCCTCTCCAATATCAGCCAACGTGAACGATGGATGAACATCCAGAGGGACAAAATCACTTGCTTCAATAAATTCTGGAATACTCATTGGTCTTGGTAAAATACTACAACCTCTTACTTCATTTTCTGAATCATTTTCAAATTGTAAACTTTCTCCCATTAGCAATTCACCCTGAACAATATCAAACTCATCTTGATTAGGATAACGAACATAATGTTCTCGCCCAGAGAGAGAATTTAATACATATTTCAATGATTCAGATTCACTTGGAATTGTTAAAGAAATTGGATTTCTCCTCAATATTTTCCTCTCATTTTCTTGATCATTGTCATCATTATAATCAGAATCATAATTATTCAATTGTTCTCTGAAGGATAAAATATTGTTGTAATAATTATCAACTTTATCATCAGAATAGTGTAGGCTACAATCATTATTTTCCTCATTTTCAAATGCATTCAATGATTTTTTTGATGAATTCAAGTTTTCAATTGCTTGTGGCAATGATTTAATTGGAGATTTATCTTCTTGTTTATTTTTTATAATCATGTATTTGGATTTAACAACTTGTGTACACGTAATTTTCAAATTTGGTAATTTTTTTTTTAATGGAGAATAATTGTTTTCCATCTTTTTGAGGTCATTTTTAATAGATTTAGGAGATTCTTGAGGTAAAACTGTCTCAGAATCTTCATCAATGCCTGAATCTGGTGGTGGTAATAAATATAAATCATCAGGTTGAGAATCTTCAGCATCTAGACTTGAAATTTCATCGTCATTGGTGATTGACTTTTCAATGTTTAAATTATTTAAACTGGCCATTAGATTCCTTTTAACATCGGCAGGAGTTTTAGGACTTGATTGTTGGATTTTTCTGCTCACTTCTGAATTAATTTTTATCTTTCCACTGGTTTTTTCCAGCTCATGAACAACTTGATGATCTCTTTCATGTCCATTGAATTTGTCTTGAGTAATTACCAAATTTTCAGAACCTTCCGGCAATCCTTTATTATTCGTTTGTTCTCTCAATTTATCAGAGAATTTTTCATCAAATTTTTTAATAACTTGTTCAACATAATCTTCAATATTGTTAACGTTATCATGATTATTAGTATCAAATTCTTGGGTAAAAACAATTGGTTCTTCCTTTGAATCAACGATGTTAGTTGATTCTTTAAACATGTTATCACGTCCATTGCCAATAATTAATTCCTCCTGTGTAATAATTTTTTCCTCCTCAAACATGTCATCATCGTCATCATCATTATTATCATTATCATGAATTAAATTCCCTTCAGAGACATGTTTATTTTTATCCAAAGACTCTTGATCAGTGGAATCATCACAGTCTATTGTTTTTGAACTTAAAAATTTTCCCCCATTATCTGAATCATCATCTGTGGAGTAAATTTTGCTGGCAACAGCTGCAATTTGAGGCTCAACACCATCAGATATCATTTTAGATATTTTTTCGTAAATATGACTATCTTGATCATGACTATGATCACTTATTTTACCTGGAGTAATTTTAATTGGTGTCAAATTATTATGACCAAGTGGATCTCGTAAATTACTTATATTTGATGCATCAGAATTTTCATTATTATCAACAATAATTGTCACTATGTCTGCAGTTAAATCATCATCATTATCATTACCTTTGTATTGTAATTTTTGTTGAGATGATTTAATCTTAGTGTTATTTGTTGTAAAAAATGTGTCAATAGATTTTGTACCCGAATCATCAGGTGTTGAATGATTTTTTCTTGGTCTACCTCTAGGTCTTTTAACAATAACTTGTTTATTATTATTATCAGGATTTGATGGACTGAATTTTGAATTTTTTTGTTTAATTTTATTCCTCAACTTGTTTCGTTTTGGCATTTTCTTTTCTTGAAATTCTTCACTAGAGCTTTGGGAATCGAGCATCATGTCCTTAAGAAGAGTACGAAGAGCACTAGTTTTTGAATTATCAGTGTGTACATGAGGTTTTTCGTAATCGTGTTCATCACTGACAATTGAATCGTCACTAGTTTCTTCATCATCTGATAAAGTTCTTAAAACAGCTGTTTTAACTTTAATATAGTCAGGATATGAAATTGTCTGATGGGCATGTTCTCGAAGGTGATTGTTGAGCAATTTTGTCCTTCTATTGATGGTTTTTTTGCGAGTAAATAAGTGGATTAATGAGTCATTCTTCATCCGAGTAAGTATTGTGCTGGGAATTTTTGTCCAGGTTATCTCCGATTTTCCACTCCCTGGCTCTTGTCCACGAATCATTTTTAGGGTATTTGATAATTATTAATAATTACAAAAACTTTATTATGTTAAATTAAATAAGTGTTTATGATTATTTTTGCCGTTTCATAACTTGTCCGCACTTGCACGTGTGTCTGTGATTCTTTTTGTTATTTTGATTTTTTTGAGGTTAGTTTTGTTACCATCAGAGGAGAAGAAGAGAGAAAGACCGCGCGCGGGAGGTGTGTTTGAAAATAAAAAGGGGGGGGGGGGAAGAGGTTTAAATATAAAGTGTTAATTAACAATGATAATTTGTTAAAGGGGCTATTGATAATGTTGGCGAAAGTTTTTCAAGAATAACTCGGTATTTAGAAGATTTCAAATAATGTCCATCATCAATAAAATCCTGACCCATATATCATCAAGTCCCGCGAAATAAATAGTAGATCTCGACCTCATAAAACTGGAAAATAACGGATTGAACAGAAAGTGAATGCAGACCATGCAGACACAGTCAGCCATCATTCCCCGACCGCTGTTTTTTATATATATATACTCTTCGGCTTCTTGTGGTGGGAGAGACACCGAGAATTGCCGAAGACTTCCCTGGAGTATCCATCAGTGTATCCTTGTCCGTTGTATAAGTGACTTTAAACCAGTGATTTCTCTCCAAAAACAATAATTTATCCCTTAAAAAAAAATACAAATTTCTCCATTTTTCGAATAAACAACTGTTCAACAATCACCTGACAATAATTTTCAAAAGTTTGAAAGATAAAAAAATAGCGGAAGTTGATTGTAAAACGGAGACTTCAATATACCTACTCGGTAAGGTGTGCACGAACCTGTCGTCATATATGATTTTAATTGGAATAAAATTTTGTTTATGACTTTATGATGAAAATAAATTGAATAAAAGTGGAGGAAATGTTATTAGTGGTGAAGTGATTAAAATTATTAAATTGTAATGAATGTTTGTAAAATCATGTTCATGTTCAGGTCTTTGGCATTCAGCACAACGCGAGCTTTCACTTGATCCAGTCAACAGTGACTTAAATGACTTGAGAAGAACGAAAAATAAAGAAGAAAAGGGGTGGAAGGGGGGAGGGGGGGGGGGGGAAATGAGCACGACAGAGTCTAGCACTGAAACATTACTCAAGTGTTTAATAAGTGACAATTAGAACGTTTTTTCGAAAAATTAATTAGGAAAGGGAATAAAGAGGGTTTTTTTTTTTTTTCACATTTGTTAAATTCGACAAATGTAGTGCAATGTTTGGAGGATGGATTTTCGGTGCAACTGTGGCTTGTCTCTACGTGGGCATCTGTAAGTATCAATATTGATAGTTTATGCTGAGACAACTTTTTTTTTTTTTTATTGTAAATGTATTTTTCTTTTTTCCTGTGACATTGATTTTGAGACAAGGTGAACTTAATGTTATGTGCTGCATCAAGAATTCCTCGTCGCGTTGGGCTTGATGTGAACGCGGGATATAATCGGGTCACCAGACACTCGACAAGAACTTAACAATATAAATCTACGTCAATCTCACCTATGTACAGGCGTACAGACTCTTTCCATCAAATGAAATGGAAAAAAAAAGACATCGAGAATAAAAACTCAAATAGAGGGGAAAAAAAAACTAATCCCTCGTTTGATTTATTTTTCCAAGAAATTGGTCGGCAATGAGAGAGCTACCTACTGGCCATTATAATGCCCGAGGTCTTTGGTCCAAAGAACCCGGAGGTCGGAGACGCATTAGTACAGAAAGTGAAGGAGTGGGTGGGGCGGGAGGGAGAGCGGAAAACATCGAAATAAAAAAATGAAAAGAAGAAAAAAAAAATAGCATTTCGGGTGGGGGGGAAAGTGAAAGTTTTCGGTGGGTTTTGCCCGTTCTGCTACCAACGATCACGTCATCACGAGGGCGTGTTTATTCCCTTTGAAAGTCAGAATATATGTACGATTGAATGAAAAATTATTTTTCAATTTTTTAAATTGCCAATTTAAAAAAATATGGAAATATTTTGTTAAAATTAGTGACTCAGTGAGATCAATTGCATTGATTTTGAGGTGATGAAAGGTCATTGAAAGCACCACAAGATAGATTTTGATAATCATGTAGATTGGTTGTTGAAGGATGAACCCGATTCCATTGAGAAATATGAAAAATTGTGCCTCCTCACTGGACGTCATCTAGCCCTCTGGTATGAAGATATATCTCATTTGGTCGCACTTTCATTGTCCCACTTTCTCTCTGATGGGTTCCTTGCGACTGATATCCAATACACATCGGTACCCCTCTCTCTCTCTCCCCTCTCACAATTGAGTATTCAAATCAATTGATAAATTATAAATATGGTTTTTTTTCATTTTGCAATAATTATTAAAAATTTTCTGCGTTTTAATCTCTCTTTTCTATATCTATTATGCAGATGGCCAGTACAGCGAGAATACTCCACCAATAATGTACTTGGATCAAAATTGGATCTTAGCTGATACAGAACCAGTGGGAAGTGTCGTAGAGAGAGTACGAGCTGAAGATAACGAACAAGATGAGTTGAGTTATGGCTTAGAACAAGTCAGTCATAATTACAATAGTGATATTGCTTCATTGGCACCACTGCCCTTTTCCATTGATAATGAGACTGGAACAATTTTCCTCAATGACACATTAAAAGGAAGAGTATGTACATTATTTCTCAAAGTATTGGAGATTACAGAAATGAGAAAAATTTTTCATTTGAAATTTTTCAGGGAGGAGAGAATTTATTTCTCTATGTTACTGTATCCGATGGTCAATTGACAGCTAAAACAGAGGTTTATGTCAATATTAAAAATACATCTGCCACAAATGGAGGGCATACAAGGTAAATAATTGGTAAATTTTTAAAATGAAATATGATTATCCCTCTCATTTATTTTATTCTAATAATAATGGATATACATAGGCCACCGGGTCGAATTCGTCCACCTCTACTGGGTCTACAAAATCTTCCAACCTTCTCTCATCCAATTCAATCGAAAATACCCACTGGATTCAGAAGTGATGAAAAAACAACAAAACTCCGCCCAGAGACAATTAAACATAAAGATGATAATAAATTAATCTCAACAACACTTTTACCAGTACCAGGAATAACAAATTATGAGGCTGAGAATAATGTAATTCAACACAAAAAACCTGTTACTGGTGATAAAGTGTCTTCTAAAGATGGTCCAGTAACTCAGGACTTTGCAATGACTTTAGTTCCAGTTATTGCTGGTTGTGCTTTATTATTGAGTGTTGGTACGGGCATTTGGACACTTAGGGGAAAATTTTGTTCATCTCCAAAGACAAAGGAAGATACTGTGAGTATATAAATAATAATTGATTAATTATTTGATTGATTTTTTTTTTAATTTTCATATTTTACAGAAGGAGCATAATACACTTCGTGTTTCTACAATTTCCGATAATTCATCGTTAGTCCTGAAGAATTGGCAGAGCCCAAAGTTTAGAAATAGTAAGCCCAGGGATTTGGATAAGGATCATCAGATATTGGATAAAAAATCGCACAATGATTTGTGGGAATTTCCAAGACACAGACTAAAGGTATTTTTTTTTTTTGAATTCTTATTATTAATCTCAGTTGATTGTTCAATTGGAAAATTTGACTTTTTTTTTGTTTCTTTATCATATAAAAAATAATTCCAGGTATTTAGTATTCTTGGTGAAGGTTGTTTTGGTCAAGTCTGGAAGAGTGAAGCGATTGATATTGATGGTAAACCAGGACCAACAATCGTAGCTGTAAAGACCCTCAAAGAAAATGCAACTGAACGAGAACGTCTCGATCTTACACAAGAGTTGAAAGTCATGAAGAGTTTAGAACCACATCCAAATGTCGTGAGGCTCATTGGATGTTGTACAGAGCGTGAACCAATTTTTGTTATTCTGGAATATGTGAGTGGGGGGAAATTACAGAGTTTTTTGAGGGCATCGAGAGAAGAAAGGAGCCATGGGAGCCCTGGATTGACATCTAGAGATTTGACTGGATTTGTATATCAGGTAATTGTTGGAAAAAAAAAAGTCTTGAAAGACTAAAAAAATTGTTATTATTATTATGATTTTGGAATAGGTGGCCAAAGGTATGGAATATCTAGCATCAAAGGGAATAATTCATAGAGATTTAGCAGCTCGAAATGTCTTGATCGATGATAATCGTGCGTGCAAAGTTGCGGATTTTGGATTTGCAAGAGACGTAGCTGCAAATCAAATTTACGAAAGAAAGTCAGAGGGTCGTTTGCCAATCAGATGGATGGCACCTGAGAGTTTATACGACAATATATTCTCTGTTAAATCAGATATTTGGAGCTTTGGTGTATTAATATGGGAGATTGTTACTTTAGGATCAACACCGTATCCTGGCATGGCAGCTGCTGAGGTACAAAAATGTGCTATTAAAGTTTTAAAAAAGTGATAGAGGATTTGAAAATTAAATTTTCTCCATCTTCCCATCTATCAGATTATCTCATTAATCAATTTCAATTTTTTTTTTGTTTAAAAGGTCATGAGAAAAATCAAAGATGGATACAGATTAGATAGGCCTGAACACTGTAAACGAGAATTATACAACATCATGTACTACTGCTGGGACAAAGAACCGTCTTGTCGACCATCATTCAGTGAATTAGTTTCATTAGCCGAAGGACTTCTTCTCGATGAAATTGATTACATAGAATTAGATAGATTTCCAGATCACTCTTATTACAATGTTTTGAATCTCAGTGGTGAAAAACTCTAGCATTAATTGTTAAAATAAGAAAAATAAAAAACAAAAAAAAAACGTTATTTTGTAAATGTCTTCCTCACTATTTTCAACAAATCAATAATCAATTTTATTGAAATGAAATGAAAATATTTTCACATCCGTCCTTATTCAACCTAATAAAGGTTATTGTATTTATGTTTTATTATGGTATCAAATTGATGATATGAAGATAGATTAATGCGAGATCAAGTGTTTGTGTTATCTGATTATTTTTGATTTATATTATGAGTAATTTCTGATGTATTTTATTCAAGGCCCAGTGATTAAAATTTTTCATTTGAATTTGACAATGGTGTAAAATCCCCTCCCTCCCTCCCACCCTCCCCGAACGGGGAATCCCACAGAGGTACGTCATTCATAACCAAAAGTACAATTGTCAGACGACGAGGAGAGAAGAAAAAAAAAAGACTCGGCGTCCAAGGAATTTATTCCAGAGATTATTAATCATGTGCGAATGTTTAAACACTTAGAAATCATGTCGAATATTGTGAAAATTGATGGAAGTTTGGGAGAAGGCGTAAGTGATTTAATTGATACAATGAATGAGAAAGAATTGTGATTACCTATTCCTCTTTAATAAAAATAGGGAGGACAAGTCCTGAGGATTGCTCTGAGTTTGAGTGCACTTTGCAAAATTCCTGTAGAGATTGATAATATAAGGGCAGGACGTTCTAAACCGGGATTAGCTGCTCAACATCTTAAAGGTAATTAAGAATTAATTAAATTTATATTCTTCTGAAAATATGAAATCATCATCAAGATTCTTAAAAATTTATTAAAAACAGGAGTGGAAATAGCTCGAGACATGTGTAATGCTAATGTTAAAGGGGCATATATTGGTTCAACACGCCTAGAATTTCAGCCACAATCATTGAGAAATAGTAGGAAAAGGGAATTTTATGCTGATACACAGACAGCTGGTTGTATCTGTCTTTTGGCTCAAGTGGCTATTCCAATTGCCTTATTAATGCCCTCTGATGATGATCCGATAATTTTGGTACTCAAAGGTGGGACAAACGTACCCATGGGTCCTCATATCGAATATCTTACTGAAGTTTTTAAGCCCTGGCTCAATAAATTTGGAGGTGACTTTGATTTTACTGTTGTGAGGAGGTAAAAAATTTCTAAAAATAGAGCCAAATTCTTATGGTTAATTAATTTTTTTTTCAATAATTTTATTTTTTCATTTAGAGGATATTATCCAAAAGGCGGTGGAGAAATTAATTTACAGATAAAACCGATAAAAAATTTTAAAGCAATTCAAGTTATTAATCAAGGAAATATTAGAGGAATTTCTGGATGGGCTTATGTAGCCGGTTCTGTGCCATTAAATGTGAGTTAATTATAATTGCATAAAAATAAAAATGAATTGTAATTAATTTATAAACTTGAAATGAGATAAATATTCAGAAGGTTAGACGATTAATATTGAGGATTTTAAATAGAAATATTCGAAATAATTGATTTATAATTAAATTTCATAATAGGAAGCATATCAAATGGCAGATCAAGTTAAAAATTCTCTGTCAAAAGAATTGAGAAATAACAAAATTGTTGATGTACCTCCTATAAATATTGAAGCATACAGGGAGGACAGAAACATGTCTGTTGGAAATGGATCTGGCATAAAGTGCGTGTTTAACAAAAAAATTTGAGGAATAAACTTCAATTTTTAATCCATTATTTTCATAATCAATTATAGTGTCGTATGCCAAACAGACAATGGATGTATTTTTGGTGGCTCTGGATTAGGATCGTATAAACGAGAGGCTGCTGTTAATCCTGCTCAAGAAGCAGTCCAACAAATTTTAAACCCAATACTCAATAAATCTTGTGTAGACATTCATATGCAGGATCAAGTACGTATTGATATTTTCTCCTAAAATCTCTTTTTACCGAGACAAATCCAATTCAACCGATCACTATATCATTTCAGCTCATTCTGTTGATGGCTTTGGCAAAAGGTCGATCAAGAATTTTCCTTGGTACCCAGAAACTAACACAACACACAGAGACGGCAATTGAAATAACAAAAATAATGTTAAAAGATCGAGGCGTCAATTTTCAACTTTTAAATCATAACAAAAATAATGTTGAGGAATTTTTCCTTGAATGTGATGGATGTGGACTTATTAATAACCCTTAAAAAAATAATCTCCATCCTGAAAAATTAATTCATCATCAATCGATCGATTAATTGAATTATTATAAAATTAAAAATTAAAAAAAAAAACGAATGACTTTATTTATTCCAATTTAGGTCTAAATAATGGAGCAACTGTTCTTAAAAATTCTCTCTCAAATTGTTGACAAGAAAATCTGCTGACTGATGCTCTCGCAGCATTTCTAATTATATTTCTCTCTTCTGAGTTCATGTGGAGTATTACAGCGAGTATTTTGGCATATTCTTCAGCATGAATTGCTAGAAAACCAGTCTGACTTCCTCTTTGGGTTTCAATAATGTCTGCTCTAGGTCCTCCAGAATCATGAGCGACCATGATTAACCCAGCTGCCATGCACTCGACTATGCTAATGCCAAAATGCTCGTTCCACATTGTGTGCAAACCAATTGTTCCTAATTGAAATTCTTTGATTAATTCGATGTATGGAATGTTGAGTTTGAATTCTACGTTATCGTCTACTGCCAAATGTTTTGAGAGATCCTGCATATCCTTTACTCGTCTTTTGTCATCGTCATTTCTACAAGAACCTATTAGAACGAGTCGAACCTAAAAACAAGACAATTTTTTAAAATGATTTTTCAAGTGATGAATCTTGAGAGGAATAAAAAAATGAAAAGTCTTACTTTATTCCAATCCTCCTCCTTGATGATTGATCTGAGTTCATACATGATTCTCAACATCAATGGATGATTCTTCTCAGGTCTAAATTGCGCCACAGACACAATTCTAATTATATTCCCCTTCTCCTCATCCGATAAAAGGGGAAGACTAGTCAATTTTTCTATAGCACAGGGTGGATAAACTCTGTGAGTCTTTAATGGACATTTCCAAATTGAATTAATATGATCCTCTGTCCACGAGGAATTGACCATTACGATATCAGCACATCTGCCCATCCACCCATAAATCATGGCAAAAAATTTGTAATAAGCAATTTTGGCAGCTGATAAAAATGGATTTCGTGCAATTATTCGATGATTATTGTGAGAAACTATTCTTCGGTATACATGACGCAGCATATCGGTGGAGATTGTTGGATAATGAGTGTATGAACCCACTCGACAGCCACCAATATACTTGAAGAGTGGGTATGTAAATGCGTAGCCCATTGTGTCAATATAAATATCTGAAAAGGAATTGTTTAACATCAAGTTGGAATTTTTTTATTTATTTATTAATGAGGAGTTTTCATCATGTAAGTAGGTCTTGAAATTCTGGACAAAAAAAGGTTATTTCTCACCCGGCTGAAATGCCCTCAATGCCTCAAATCCTAGGTACATAGACCCTATACTCTGCATCAATAACGTGAATCTTGGATATATATCAGCCTCAACCCACTTTCTTTTGTACAAATAAATAAACTCAACTGGACGCAATTGAATATCAAAAGTCTTCTGTACTTTGTTGAGCATTTTCTCTGGATCAGTATCAAGATCGCCAGTGTATACAGCAATATGAACATTGGAATATTGTTTCTGGAGAGCTTCAATTGCACTCCATAGCACCCTTTCCCCTCCACCACCGGCATTACAATAGGGATGGAATATTCCAATTGTTGTGTTTTTCTTTGAATTTTCTCTCTTTTTTTTTGCAAATATTCTTCTCCAGTAAATTGTCCATATTGGAACAATGACCAGGAGTGTGATTAAGCTGCATGATGAGAGGAGTAAAATACTCTTGGCAAATCCATAAAACGTTTCTCTGAATGAATTAAAGAAAATTAATTAAATATTTTCTTGTTTTTAAATAATTGAGATGTGGTGTAAATAATTCATTCCAGTTGATGTGTAAAAAAAATATATATGAATTAAAAAATAAGATTTGACTTACATTACACAATGGAGAATCGACATGATCACGAAATCAAAAAAATTCACTTATTAAATTGAATAATCACAAACCATTATTTATATCCATAAATATGTCAACGTGGATCACTTGCTTATCTAGCTGGACAGCTGATTTACCGAAGCTACATACATCTTCACCAGGTGGTGCTAATGTCGCATTTTAATACGAAAAAAAAACAAAAAAAAACTAATATGATAAATGATAAAAATTGCTGTTAAGTATGTCAATTATCGTAAATATGGGTAAATTTTTGTTAATATTGAGGGGATCGATTTATTCCATATCTCATTGGACTTTTCCCGGAGACTCAGTTTGATAAAATAATTGTTGATGAGCAATCATTTCATTCTCTGGGCTTTCAGAGAGAACATTCTCTCGTATTAATAATTCGAAGATTTAGTTTCCCTCCCGAGAGGATGATTTTCGCCGTTGGATTTGTTTTTTTATTAACAATTTGTCAGAATGAAATTTATGGAGAAACTAGTGGAAAAGGTCCTTTGGTGGTGATAACATGGGATTATCCTGATGCAACAAAACTTGGTGAGATTTCATTAATTTTTATCATAATGAGTAAGTAATTTAAAAGAGATGAGGGGAAAACTCAGCTGAGAGCTACAAAAAAATATCTTGATGGAAAGTTTGCATAAATTTTTCAAATCGTTTCATTGTTAAATTAATATTTTTGGACACTCTTATAATCAATAACAGCATGGAAAGTTCTCAATGAAGATAAAAAGAGTTCAATCGATGCTATCGAAGCTGCAGCGAGTCTATGCGAGGAAATGCAATGTCGAACAACAGTCGGTTACGGTGGAAGTCCTGACGAAGCTGGAGAAACTACATTGGACGCTATGATAATGGACGGGTATGAGAATACAACGTTAATGAGCTTGCTAATATGATTGTAGAGGGAAAATATGAAAGAATTACTGGATTTTTTTTTTTTTTTAAACTGATATTGTAAAATGTACATTGTCATGAGAGGAGAAAATGTATAATTGTGTATTTTAGAGTAACGATGGACGTTGGAGCAGTCGGTGGTATAAGAAATATCAAGAGTGCGATATCAGTCGCAAGAAAGGTCTTGGAAAATACAAAACATACTCTATTGGGTGGAACGTTGGCCAAAGAATTTGCTATAAAAATGGGATTTAAGGAGGAATCATTGACGACCAATGTCTCGATAAACATGTGGCAAAAGTGGAGAGATAATAATTGTCAACCAAATTTCTGGAAGGTGAGACGTGTTATTTCTGGGTCTAGGGGAGATGGAGAAATTTCCTATAGAGGACCTTTTTTGTAGCTCATAACATTTTCTTTTTTTTAACAATAAGAAGAACGATTTTTCCATTCGTTAATATTGTTTTTCTATGAATATAGAATGTTTCTCCAGATCCTACAAAATCTTGCGGTCCATACACTCCAAATAAACAGTTAAAAAGTTATTATGGACCGAGTAATCCTGATTCTGATGAAGATAATCATGATACCATTGGAATAGTCGCCATTGACATTAATGGACATATCGCAGCTGGAACATCTACAAATGGGGCTAAAAATAAAATACCTGGACGTATTGGAGACTCACCCATTCCGGGGGCGGGTGCCTATGCAGATCAGGAGGTTGGAGCTGCTGCTGGGACTGGGGATGGAGATATTATGATGCGATTTGTACCCAGGTATTTAATATTTCAATTTAAATCAGTAATGAGTAATTTTAGAAAAAAAAAGTATCGTTGAAATATTTTTGAATTGCAATAATTTTTTTTTTTCATCTCCATAGTTTTCTCGCCGTTGAAGAGATGCGTCGAGGCGCAAACCCGACAACAGCAGCTGCTGAGGCAATAAAAAGAATCGCAAAGCATTATCCAACATTCACTGGCGGAGTGATTGCACTTGATAAAAATGGAAATTTTGGCGCAGCCTGCAATGGCATATCATCGTTTCCATTTTACGTGGCTAATCTCGAATTAGGAACAGCAACAGAAATGTCTGTTTCTTGTACTAATGCCCCCAAGAAAGAACCAAACGTTTCAATGATATGATAATTGTTATTATGATATATATATTTGCCACTATGTACGAATGATATTTTTGGATCAATTTATCATCTTTTTCTAATTATTAGGTATTATATCGATGGATCAATTATAATTATTTCCATGATTACAAGGAGGCCATTTATGAAATAAAGCACGAGAAAATATATTGAAAAGACAAAGTTTAATTAAACAAAGGGGTTGGAATTACTCACCGGCATCTTTTGATCGATCTCCAACACACTTACACTCACAAAATAATTTATTTCATTTCCCCTATTAAAAATGATTGATCAAGTTAGAGACTTTTTTTGTAGATACTTTCATGGGTTTACTTCTCCATGGAATCACTTATAGTTTCCAATAAAATAAACAAAAAATGACCCAACACTTTGCCACTGTAATCATCACCACAATACAAGAACATGATGAAAATTATGTCAAGTTGACTTTTGTTAATAATGTTTAAACACCGTCGTTGGCCCGCGCCCAGCGTCGTCTATTACAATCGGCGCTCACTAAATACAACCATTTCCGAATAATCATACTCAGCCTACTCTCAAAGACTCTCGAAATTTCTCTAATCCTCTTCTCAAGACGAGAGCTCGAGAAAGACTGACAATATTGTAGTCTGTCTATGGCGTTAGATAGGATGATTAGGATGATGCGCATGCGCAGGATTTGACAACGTGCGCAGTAAAATTATCTTTCTGCGCATACGCATATGATATATAAAGAGAGAGAACTAACCATCATCTTGTCTGAAATAAAACACAAGACGATAATAATAAATTGATAAAATTATTATTATGGATAGTGAACAATTCGGTGGTAAGAAAAATAGTGATTCTCAATTTATATCATTCCATGATTTTTCACCGATAAATAGACCTGGAGATGGTCATGCTGAACTAGATCTTGGCACACCTACTCATCAACAATACACGCATAACCCACAATTTTCCAATGAATCTATGACAATTGGTATGATGGAGGAATTACGTGGACTCCCTGAGCAAAAAGAAGGTTAATTTTCATTTTTTTCATATTTTTATTTTTTTCACTCTCATTATCAATCTAATTCAATTAAATGAATATTTAAATTTAATTTTTTTCTAACTATTTTCTTTGAATAATAATTAGCCATCAACACGTCAAAAAGTTTCTGGACAATAGAATATTACCAAAAATTCTTCAACGTAAATACAAATGACGTTCTTCAACGAATCAAGAAGTCAATGATTCCACATGGTCCAGATAATTATTTATTATCTCACATACGACCAAATCCTGATTTATATGGACCTTTTTGGATCTGTGTGACACTGATTTTTGCAATTGCTGTTAGTGGAAATCTAGCAAATTATTTACAGGCATCGTATACTGATAAACATCACTGGAAATATGAATTTCATATTGTTTCTTATGCAGCTACATGTATATTTCTCTATGTATGGCTATTGCCTCTGGGAATTTGGGCAGCTGTTAAGTGGACCGCCAGTGAATCCAGTGATGCTAGTTTAGATGTTGAATTGATTGAGGTAATTAATCAACAATTTTTTTTTTTCCAAATTAGATGAATCGGTGATTAGTGGCTTGGAGTGGATTTTATTTTTTCATTTATGATTAATTATTGAAAAATTTTCAGTCTAATGAACCCCCAGGTCTTTTGGAGCTTTTATGTCTTTATGGGTATTCATTGTCCATTTACATACCAATTGCCTTTTTATGGACAATTCAAATTAGTTGGCTCCAGTGGATTCTCGTTGGTGTGGCTGCTATTCTCTCTGGGGGAGTTTTATTACGCTCTTTGCTCCCTTTGATCAATGGTAAGATTATTATTAACATGAAATTACCAAAGCAAATGAATTTTCAAAAAAAAAAAAACCATTATTATTTTATTCTATCACTGGAATTGTAAAAATTGAGTGTTAATTTTTTTTTTAGGCAAACAAAAACCAATTTTCATTGCTGTAATTCTCGGTATGCACCTGCTCCTAGCCATAGGTTTCATGTTATACTTTTTTCATGTACCGAAAATTCCAGTTGAAGCAATGGCCATTCAGGAAAGTACAACAGTAATAATTCAAAAACCTGTGATTTTGCCAAGTGCAAAAATAAATTCCACTCATTCCTAATGAATTTTCAAATTTATTAAATGATAATCATGTGTTTAAGTAAAATTTCATTGTTTTGAAAGAATTATTGTACGTTTCTTTGATGAATATATTTAATAATAAATAAATGAATAATTTAATAATTGAATTGGGTTTATTTATAATTTAATCAATTATCTGCTGCTTACGAATTCTCATTTATCTACATAATTCGTACTTTTTCAATCATTATAGATGTCAATCTATAATTATATGAGTAGAGTAACGAAAAAGTCAATATACAATGTGTATTAAATATTTATATCATTCATATTCCACAGATCTTCCATTGATATACATATATCGAGCCATTATTATTCTATACATATATAAATTTTTTCTTCTTTTTTCTTTTTAATTTATCATTTGCTAATGACAAAAAAAAATCATCAATTTTGCAATTTCACAATTAATTAAAATTTACTTGTTGTAAATTTTTTTTTCATGTTCATAAAAAGTAATTTATACTCTAAATCATCTACTTTGTACTGCGATCAAATATTATTGAAATAATATTCATGCATAATAGACATTTTTTTTTTTAATGGCCAAATACAAATTTTTTAATTCATTATTCAGTGAGAAATTGTTAATTCATTACCAATATACTTTATGGCTTACTGGAGTAATAGTGATAAAATTCTAATTCACATTTTATTCATGACTTTATTACAATCGGAATAACTTTTATCCTCTCAAAAAAAAAAATATAGGTTTATGTTTGTCATTATTGAGGTTTTGTATTTGAAAGAAAAAAATCATTTGAGGGTTGAATATTTGGCAGACAATTAATTATTATTTATAAAGTATGATTTTTATATAACAGTGGCACTAATTATCCAGCACTTAATTTACTTATTAATCATCAAATAATGAACTTTACATACAATAGTGTTTCTTCTTTTGAAGGTAAAAAGTACGCATCGAATTGTCCCCAAATAATGAATATTTGTGTTTAAAAATTAGTGAACAAGGCCATTTTTTTGTTTTCTCAACTGAGGTGATTAATACAGATTTTCATACTCTCGAATCAACAACTCGCAATTTTATAATTATTTGTAAAGATTGTTTAAATACTTTTCAATTTTACGTAAAAACTGGATTGTTAACATTTCGTTAATCTTCAAAGTATATATGTATAGATAAAGAAAAAAAAAAATTACAAAATGAAAGAATTCACTTTTTACGTTTGATCACTCAACTCAACTCAATCAATCCTCAAATTTGACAAAATACAATGCCTATCAAATCTTTATAAATTGTCAATACTTAACTAATTTATTAGTTATTCTAAATTCGTATAAAATATCATTATGGGAAGATTACGTATTATCTGTGATTATTAATTAACAATATAAATTCATTAGTCACTAATTTTACAATTAATTATAAGTAATTTTATCATCTGTACATCCTTCAATTGAATAATTTTTTGAAAATTACCAATTCAATTGATGATATCCGACTATTGTGAGATTGAATAAAAAACATGACTAAATAAATGAAAAAAAAAAAGATCGGTTACTTGATTAGATGAAGAATTGTAATTATAATGTAGCAAATCTACAAATTTTTATCATAATAAACATTGAGTAACATCGAAAGAACATTGAATAATTGGACTGATCATTAATTTAATTATTATTAATTCTAATTATTAGTTTCCTGTAACTTTTTCTTTAATGAGAAAACTTTTATCGCCGTATCTCACATGGATTAATTACATAGATTCATCGATCGAAATTGAAATTTTATGAATCGAAGGACTATGTAAAGTCACTATGTGGACGGTTGGACATATTGGAGTTATTATTTTTTTTTTTTTTGAGAAAAAATTGATAAAACGTGATTGTTAATTGTTTGTTTGTTTGTTTGTCTGGTTTTTTTTCCCCCTTTTTGAAATTGAGCTGAAACTCACAATATTATTCCTTTTTTTTTTTTTTGATTATCATGTTTATTAATTCAAGTTTCTCTACCACATTTCATTTAGAATATTAATATCAATATTAATTCATATTTTTCTTTAATCAATCACAAAGAAATTCGGATTTTACGGAATTCTCTCAATTTATTGAAAAATGTGAGAATTTTTTTTTTGTAGAAAAGCGATAGATCATATTTTTCTGTTCGAAATATTGAATCTAATTATTTCTTCAAAATTTCAAATTACTCAATAATAGAAGCTACACAATTCTACTTTAAATTCACCTCAAAACTCCGCAAAAAGAAGAATTACATAATTTTTTTTTCCTTTTTTAATTTCAAAAATATTTAATTTGTTATTGTAAATTTTTTAATTACAATAAACCCTTGAGTATGATTATTTTACTTACAATTATAATCATAACAGAATGTATCCCATACACCAGTGATAAGCACTTTATTCAAGTTTGTTTGCTCTCAGCATTTTTTTTTTTAATTATTATTTTTATTTATTTACAATTTTTTCCTCTGATGTTTTTAGGCACTACAGCTAGATCTACCAAATATATATGTATATATAATATATAATTCTTTCATTTTTTTTTTCTTCTCTAACAGTAAAAATGGTTAAATTAGTAAAATATCACAACTAGAACCATCGAAATACACTCTCTTCTCCTTGCCCCCTCTCCTTAGACCTTGAATTATATTTTTTTCTATTGAAATTTATTATCATCATTATTCATCGAGCTTTTATCATAGTTGGGTGTTCATTGCTATTATGAACATTTATTTATTTATTTATTTATAATTCAGTATTTCGAGTGAAATGAAATAATGGTAAAATTGTTTAGCGCCCTAGTCGCCATGACTTTATGAGTGACTATAAGCAAAAGGTGAAATTTATTATGCATTGGATAGTGTAAAAAAAAGTCATTAATCTGTTAATTAACATTTCACAATAAACTGGTAAAGTGTACTTTAAAAATTCAATTTTACACATTTTTTTTTTTTCCGATTATTTCAGTAATGAATAGAGTTATGAGAAAATATCAAGAGACATTTTTTTTTTGTAGGAAATTTAATTTTCTATAGAGACGATCTTTTGATATTCTCTTCTCAATTGACCCATTATTACCGATATAATTCCATCATTACAAGAATCCAAATTTGATTATTCACATTTTCCCATTGCTGGATTATTTTAAAAATAATAATAGACTTGATTATTCAGACACGAGCACAAAGTTGACTCAATAAGGATCAAAACTTGATTCAAGTTTTTCTATAAACACAATGAACTTGACTAAATGTTGCAATACAATTGAGACATGGAAGTGATGCAGTAAATTTGATCGATATAATTAAATATTAACCATATACTATGATAAATACATTTGTTTAATCCAATAAATTCATCCTTGAATATACTATTTAATTTAGGCATATTCATATACTTGATACACTAAGTTGTTAAACAGGCACATCAACTTGATTAAATATGATTTTAATCGTATTATAATCTAGTATTTGTTTTTCATGTTTAAAAAAAAATTTTAAATAATAGAAACTGTGAAATTTTCTTTGGAAGAGAGCATTTAATTGAGAAAAAGTACTTTAGAAATTGTGAAAATAGAAATTCATTCATGGGTTAAAAAAATTCAACAAGTACGAATGATGTTTATTGGTTGAGTAATTGAATGATTGTGACTTAATTAATCAAATTTTCATTCAACACTCTGACACAAAATTTAATTTAATTACTCGATTTTTCATTTTTTTTTTACGAAAAATAATGCGAATTAAAAACATTTACAAAATTCACCGCCATCCTTTTTTTAAAAAATAATAATAATAGATATAATTCATCTATCATGATTGTTATCTTTTGAAATTATAGATTCTTATCCTTTGTACATCAAATTCCAATCTAGCACAAATATGATGAAGCATCATTTCAATAAAACATAGAAATTATTGGCAAGCTCAGCTGTCCCAGTTTTTTTTTTTTTTTTTTAAATTTATTTGTAAGAAGTTATTAAACTGGGATTTTACAAGCTCCATAAAATGGATCAATTATAAACAGGAAGATGATTATAAAAAAATTAATGGATTGATCATGTGGTAAAATGGAGGAAATTCTCAAGTAGAGCATTAATTTTTTCATGAATATATTTGTGGATCTATAGGAGATGGCGAAATTTTCAAAGAAACATTTTTCTCTAAGAAAAAGGTTCTCGCAACAATTCCTTTACCTCCATTAGATTTGAATATACAATGTAAAAATTGAAATAGATTCTTCTATTTACGTTTTACCACTTGACCAATAAATTTATAAATATTTATGAACATTTTATAATAATAAACACTTGTGTTTTAAATAAGGTACTCAAAATAATGTACAGGAAGAACCTGATTTGGCGGTAATGCAGAAAAATCTACTTTTTCTCCACTAAAATCAACATAATCATAGTAAAAATGTGTAATATACAATCATAAACATCATAAATACATATTTCCCTCAATTAATTAATAATTTCCCCATTATCATGCAAAATTGAATGTGACTACTCTTGAATAATAATAAAAATTACTCAATTAAAATATGACAATTTTCAAAAATCATCTATGTACATAATTCAATATTTCACAATGATTATTTACACGTTGACAGATTCATTGGGCAGAATTTGAAAAAAAAAAAAACTTGACTCGTTTGATTGTTAATATTACATACATACAGTATTAAACGAATGAATTTTTAAAATAACTATCTATGCAAATTGATCAATTTTTCTCACCATATTTCTTCTGTCCTAAACGCACAATTCACCCCTAAAAATTCAGTTATTATTGATTGTTATGTATGCATAAAAAATAATAACTAAAATCTATTTTATACATGTATATGCATAACATATAGCTTGATTATTCAATTGTCATCCAGAGTCAAAATTTTAAAAATTATACAAAGCACAGTCAATTACTTTTCGTTTCCTTTAATTCATCAATTTCTTTTTTTTTTTTTTCATTAAAAAAACATTTGAATAATATTTTTCAATGATGTTTATACAATGTACAGAGTTAACCATGCCCAAAATCTTTTTTAAAATCACAACGGGCAGGTGACAAATAATTTATTTTTATTTTTTTTCTCTCCTGTTGCAGTTCTGTTTTTGTTTTAAATTACAATTGACTATTTCATTCGTATTTTTTTCACCATAATCATAATACTTCTATTAATCATGTTCATCATTCACTATGATCAATAACTAAACTAAATCGTCAACATCTGGCCAGAACTATTCGTACTCTTAATAATGCCTTCATATAAAAATGCGACGAGTTATTAGTTTATTTTTTACCAAAGAAAAAATTAATTCTTTAGTCATTTTTTCCTTTTTTTTTTTTTTTTTTTAATGTTTTTAGGATTAAAATATAATTTGAATATAAGTCAATTTTCAATTATTATCAGTGCATTTCATATTTAAAATGCAAAATTTGATTGAATTCATCATTTTTTCGGACGGATTACGAAATTATGATGTATTAATTAAAAAAAGTTGAGACATAAACAATAGATAATTGAATAGATTATCAATTAACACTGATTCGTGCATCAAGATATGCATTTAGTGTAGTGTTTTACAAATAAAATTAATTATTCTTTTTGCAATTCATCGATGATTGATCATAATCCTGTTTATTGGATTGAAATTATCAATCGAGAATTTGAGCTGTTTCTTTTATTTTTCATTTCCTCTCTTTTTCTTTCAGAAGAAACAAGAGAATTATTCAGTGAACCATAAGCCAGAGGGCTGATATTGATGTTTGGTTGGTGATAGGGGTGCTAAACCATAGACAGCTGTTGGCTGCATATGTGCAGGTAATGGATGAGCAGCATGACTAGCCAACAACGGTCTTGCTGAACTATGATGAGCTGGTGGTGGTAATGCACGACTAGAATCATACAATGTTAATGGTGACGAGCTGAAAAAAAAATGGAAAAAATTTAAATTAATTAAACATTATTGAAAATTTTATTTACAGTTATAATTCAGATAATAATGTACTTTAACCATGACTAGAACTTGAATAACACGAGAAAAAAATTGAAGAGACAATGTCTTGGATAGACCGGTACCAGGGCTGATAAGCCCTCTTTTTGTTTTTTTGTTACAACAAATTTGCAAGCAATAATTGCACTTTTAAATGACGAAATGTTGAAAATGAATGGATAATGTACAATAATAATATTCTCGAACATTGTTTATAAATAATGATTCAAACATTATCTGTCTAATACTCAAAAGAATTTGAGAAAAATATAATGAGAATTTTTTTTTTTTGTTTTCTAACCGAATAATCTACAATAAGCATAATGCATATTAATTAATAATAAATATATATAATATAAATTTGGTACACACATGCATGCATCAACTAGTTGTCTAGGTACCCACCCGGGTGTGAATCCCTGGTAGGTGGGCACTTGTTGTTGTTGTATTCCAGTTGGTGGTTGTGATGGTGCAGCTGTTACATAAACTGGGGGCGGTACAGGATGTCCACGTGAACGTACATGTGCATACTCTTGGTAAAGAGGCTGGCCAAGATGTTGACTGCCACCTACAACTTGACCACCAGCTGGACTTCGTCCACCATGTCCACTAACACCCCCACTACCTGGACTCAAATGGGCTGGATGTCCATGATGGCTGTGTACATGACTTGGATGTGATGTTGAACTGACTGCTTGGCTCTGCCTACAAAACGCAATTGGGAAAAAAAAAAAAAAAAAAAAAAAAACAAACAAACTCAAACTCCATTATGCATGTACGTACGCCATTAGTCAGGGTATTTTTGTGATGGAATTTTCCAATGTTTCTCGAGTGTTTTGAGTTCGGGGACGGCTATTATTAAGATATCAAACGAGAAAGAATCGAAAAGGCAGAATTTTGGGTGGGCCGGTTTCAGGGGTGAGCCTTCTTCCAGTCAAAATGGCCAATTTTGACATTTTCCCTAATTCAACTTTTTTTCAATTTTTCTAGCAAGTTCTGAGTAGCCGGGCAGCTATTTTGAAGATATCAAACGAGAAAGAATTGCAAAGACGAAATTTTGGTTGGGCCGGTTTCGGGGGTCAGCCATTCTCCAGCAAAAATGGCCAATTTTGACATTTTCTCTAATTCAACTCTTTTCTATTTTTTTCCGCGAGTTCTGAGTAGCCGGGCAGCTACTATTAATTAAAATATACAACGAGAAAGAATCGAAAAGACATCTAAATGGAAATTTCTCATTTCGACTAAGCACTCTCTCTCTCTCTGCCGCAAAATTCTCATGCAACGTACAATGAACATCCTGTGTGAGTAAAAATAATGTTTACCTGTATTGATGCACTGGATTGGTAACAGTCCACTTCTGATGATCTCTGGAGTGGGCAGCTGGTGGCTGCACATACTCGTGTTTATAATCAGTTCGTTTACCAGGCCACGAGACACGTTTATCAGCACCAGTTGTATAGACAATGTGCTGCTCCTGAATATGCGGATGCGCGCTACTCGTCGTCACATACTGCAATAAGTAGTCATGCATGTCATAGACATCACCCTAGAAGAACATTTCCAGGGGAATTTTTATAAATTATGAAATTATCCATTGAGAATGGCTTTTTCACTGATTTCATCAGATTTTTCTGGAATATGTTGATTTAATTGAAATTATCGAAGAAGATGGATTATTTCAAGGGGATTGATGAATTGAATGCGAAGAAGAAGAAGAAGAGCTACTTATTAGAATGAGGGAGAAGTTTGGATATTTTGATACCTCCTATATTAACATCAATAATAATTATTAATAATTGAAAAATTAATGGACGAAAGAGGGGGGCGGGGGGATTGATGATTAGTTAGTTCACCTGATAGGTCGGTGGCTCCTTGCAGGCGGGCGCGTGGCACGGATGTGGAGCGAGATACTCAACTCCCGGTTCCGGTTTAGTTGCAACATTTATCATGTTGCACTCTGATTGTACTTTTGCCAGTAAACGCTTTTTCTGCGATTGCGAATAACCAGAGCTGTTAATTGAATAATTTACATTATTGTATTACAATTTTTATCCTTCATAACGCTTTCATAAATAATAGAGTCTCAATTATCTGATTAAAGTCGAAAACATTGGATTTGACTATTCGTGATAAAGTATACATACCTCACGTGATGCTGGGGCTGTGGCTCATGCTTAATATGCTGGCTAGTTTGCTGATGCTGTTGAGCCTGTGATAAATGGATTGGAGGATACAAATGTGCATGCCCCCTTCCCGGACTAGCTTCTCCATCACTATCACCTACTGTTACACAGCTTATAACATTTTTCCTGTGGACCCTTGTGTTGCTACTATGAGAGTTCTGACCATGACCATGAGACTGACTTGTTGAATTAACAGATTGAGAATTTTGTATGATCCGAGGTGTTGATTGAGTGCATTTTCCAGGTGTTTCATCCTCGCTATCACTGATAGTAATGACTGATACTGCTGGTGATGGTGTATCATGAATAGTGATTGTCTGTTGTCTAACAGCAGTTACTTGTTGATGTTCACTATTATGATTACTGGTGTGTTTACCTCCATGATGATGCGAAGATTGTATTGATTGTATTGACTGCTGTTGTTGTTGTTGCTGATGCTGTTGCCAGTGGCCATTAGCTGGTGAATGTCGTCTCATACTACTCGGTGGTGTACTCTCCTTAACACGTTTTTTCACAGGACTCAATTGTTGTTGCACCTCTTTTTTATGATCATGCCTGTGTTGAGACTGTTGTTGTTGTGGCACTGTCAAATGATGCTGATGATGCTTTGTAACACTTCGTTTACCCCAACTTTGTGGAGGATGTTCTACCAATGCAGTAGTGTTATACACTTCAGCGACAGGAAATACAGGACGCTGTATAATTGCAGAGCTATCAACAATAAGAGGTCTTCCCCAGTCTCCAGCATCACTGAGCAAAGGTTGTTGAATAGCTGCATGTTGAGGTGGCAATTGTTGCCAAGATGGAACAATAGCAGCCATTTGTCTACTACCACCGGGCCACGATGTTTGTACAGCATTTGTAAGTAACATTTGTCTTCCAGTCTCTACCATAGAAACTGGTACAGCAGCATATTGTTGTTGGGCAGCGGCAGCAGCAGCAGCAGCTGCTGCAGCAACTGCCTGTTGTGATATAATTGAAGGCTGAATTTGTAATGGTGCTTGCTGAGATTGTGGTGGTTGTGTAACAACAACATGTTTAGCTGGACTTGGCATTGTTTGATAACCAGGTGGTGGACAAAGTATACCAGGCACAAGTTGATGGGAAAAATCATGTACACCACTTCTACCACCATTTGATCCAGTTGATGAACCACTGTATTGATTTGGCCTTCTTGTACTATTGCTATATATTTGATATAAATCACCATATCCAGTTGGTGCTGTTCTGTGCTCCCTAACCAATCTCTGTACTTGATTGTTAAATGTTAATGTTACTGCACTTCCATTAGTTGTGGGAACAAAATTAGCTACTAGAGAGGCTGGTGGTGGTGGCTGAGGTGCTGGAGGCGCTTGGTGATGGGTTGGTGATGCTGTAAAATCACCAGCACGTCGACACACTTCCATCATCTGGACTGAGGCTTTCACGTTGTTACAATGGGCATAGTCCACTAGATGGGCTAACGTGACAAAGGCATGATTGAGAGCTTCTCCGGGAGTTATACGACGCTCCTGCAAGACATGGAATATGGAATTTTAGAAAATTTGTGCAATTTTGAAATTACCCTTGCGTAGAAAATGTATATCAGATTAAATGTGTAAATATAGTTTTTTTTTCAATTGGCAAATGCTCAAGACTCAGTTGTGATGAATTAGATATTACTACCTGGTCCATTGTAAGCATCCTTTTAAGAAGATCAATAAACTCTCGTCTATCAGCCTTTTCAGCTAGTAGTTGTCCCCCTTCCAAATCAGTTGGCACATTAACTTGTCCAATATCATCCAAACAGTTGAAAATATATTTTCTCGCCTCTTTTGACTTTATACCAGTCTCAGCCTCATGCTCTTCTGGTGTTTTTAATCGCCAAAATGGATAAGTGCTGTCCATATCACGATAGAAAAATTTAGTAGTTTTACTGGCATTATTGAGCATGTGTTCAGTGGGTAGACCTTGTGTTTGACTTATGTAGCGTATCTGATCATACTCAGAACTTCCAGGATAAAGTGGCCAGCCTAGAAACAATTCAGCCACAACACAACCAAGTGACCACATATCTATTGCCTCACAAAATGGCAGACCTAGGATGATTTCCGGTGCACGATAATATCGTGACTGTAGATAAGTATTACATACAGCTTTTGACACGTGCGAGGCTGAACCAAAATCAATGACTTTAACACGATATGGCTGACGCACTGGGTCCACCAGCATTATATTTTCCGGTTTTAAATCTGCATGTATCAGCCCTAATTGCTGCAATTGAAACATGTATTTTTGAAGGAAAAAAAAAAAATTAATAATGAGGCTCGAGTAGTAGGGGAAGATGCACTTTTGTAAGAGTAATTTCATTATTTCTTTTCAAATACCTTGAGTTTAAGAAGCGCCGTAAGTACTTGTTGAAGAATGGGTCTGATATACTTGAGTGGTAATGGTGAAAATTTATTCTGTTTCAGAAAGTCATAGAGATTTTGCTCGAGCATCTCAAAGACCAAACACGTGTGGGATTTGTGTTGGAAGCACTCGTAAGCGCGCACAAAGTTGAACTCATCAGCATTTTCCTGGCTCAATCGTGACAGGATGGAGACCTATCAATACCAATAATCATCAGTGCCTTTTAGTAAGTCAATGAACTTATCAAAAAAAAAATGATTATTTCAAATGATATTTACCTCAATTTGACCTTGGCGCGCGTACGAAGGATGATTTTTGAGAATTTTGATGGCGACAATTTCATTGGTACCTTTTTTCCAACATTTCACCACCTAAATACACAATAATAAATTGATTGAATATTCATGAAAATGACTCTTTTCTAAATTATTATAACCATTCATGTAGACAAAATAGATCGATTGACTGGAAAAATTTCCAGGAAGAAGAAAAGAAGAAGAAAAAGAAAAAGGTCTCGATAATCCAAGGTGTCAAATTAATAATTTCAAATGTACAAGAATAGAATAAAATCGATGGAAAAGAACTAGTAATAAATTGATCAATGACTCACTTGTCCAAATGTCCCTCTTCCAAGAAACTCAAGGACTTCATACTGATTGGTCATTGAGTAGAGGACCTCGTGTTGGACCAGTTGATAATCTCCATCGCCTTGGGGATTATTACCACCATTAGCCCCTGTATTAGTAGCAACTTGTTTACTGTGTGATGTCATGTTTGTTTGTTTGTGTTGTTGTTGAGCTGATTGTTGTGTCTGTTGATGGAACTGTGGCTGTGGCGGCTGTTGCTGATGTTGGGAGTGAATTGGTGGGACAACTGTACTGCCAACACCGTTTGACAGATTTGATGTTTGCACTGTTAAGGCCTCATTCCCCTCTCTTGACCAAGTTTTTCTCTGTAAAATAAATGGATAAAAAATAGAAATAGAGATGAGAAGAATTAGAAGTCTACAAGTATCGATGAGACCATCACCATTGAACATATCGTATCACGGTGTGTCGGCGGGCATGAAATATGAAAACGAAGCCTTGAGTGTAATCGATAGTCAACGTGACGCCACAAACAAGCGTTATCGTAGATTTATGAGAGCTAGAAAAACTATTGTACAAAAAATTCCACTGATTTTTAGTCAATTTATTATTATCAGTTCCTCCAGTTCTTAAATAGAATTCATGGAATTTCATTGTTCCCCTATTTTCATCGTGTGTACGACACATTGACATGATGTTATCTTATCAATAGACCACTTGATCATTGTACAAGTATTGAATATGTCTATCGAAAATTTCAGTATAAAATTTCATCATTTCAGTTGTTAACATACATATGTCTTGATGAGATGAAAAATTATATTTTACAAAATAATTATTAAACAGAGTATTTGAACAATGTATACCTTTTGTCCGCAGCGTTGATACGTGTCTAAAAGTTTGATAGTAGATGCACGCACCAGGGTCTGCTGATTTGGACTCTTCTGCAGTGCATTATTATTATTATTATTATTTTGCAGCGTGCCGAAACCAGCGTTTGTACTAGTGACAGAGTAACGTTGTAATCCAGTATTATCCAATGGATAATCGTTGCTCGATTGTATCAATGAGTGCTGTATAACCGGCTGACAAACGTTATAATCCAATTTACGTTTTTTACTATGATGATGAGCTGTATTGTTACTACTGCTGTTGCTACTGCTGCTGCTGCTGCTGCTGCTGCTGTTGACGCTGCTCGTTTGCTGAGTTTGGATAAACATGTCACACATTCCCTTCAAAATGGACAGAAAAAAATGTGAGGTTCATTTTTTTTTTCTTTTCTTTTTTAAATGATGAATAATGAATTATTAGCTAGGTATAAGAGAAGCTACAAGAAAAAGTCTTTTGAAAATTTCTCCATATAGTTTTAATACCAACAAAATTCTTTAAAAGTTGAGAAAATTGGGTTGTATAATATCATCATCAATTCCTCCAGTATGAACATAGTATTGCTCACATTGAAGATAATCAATCCCATACGTTACCACCTACATCAAAATTAAATGTTCTCCCTTAAACTTTTTGTGCCTTGTTTCTTCTTTTTATAAAAATCTACGTCTCAGTGAAATACTCTCCAATACGTTGTTTGTACGTGTGGATCAATATATTCTCTGGGTTTAACCGGGTGTGAATCACGAGATGCCGGTTAACATAATATGTACGTCGTACTTTTCCATCATTTTCCACATGATATAAACAATACAGTAGAGAAATTCAACAAAATATCTCTGAATCTAGAGGGGAGGAGAGAAATTTTTTAATGCATCTCTTTAATTGATTTTACTTTGAGATTAATTTTAAAATTTTTACACATCTCTTCTAGATTTATTTATCATCAATTTAGAAATAATCAAGAGATGTATGTAGAAAAAAATTTTAAACATTTTTGATACGAGAAATTCAGAATAGACGACGACCCTCTGGCTCCCAAAATTCTGTACATATTGTACATAAAAAATACGTGAAAAGCCCTGAAATACTTTGAGTCAGGTATCGGAGACCACCTGCCCTCACCAATTCAATTCCAGGTATTCCCCCCTCCCTCTTCATTTTTTCCATCCTACTATGACATCAATAATTTCAAATGATAAATTCTCCCATCAACCTCGAACCTTTCACATTCTGATAACAAACAAATATGCCAGCAAAATACAAGATAGCTTTCACTGATAAAAGAATCCATAATTTACAAGTCATAAAAATATTCATTAAATATTGCTGTGAGAATTAGATACTCATGGAAAATAACAGCAGGACATGATGGGTGACTTTTTTTCAACATAAAAATATCAAGGGATCTTCTTTCCAAACGGTCTCTTGTGATATTTCTCCCTCAAAATAACTCATTATTGAGATATTTCAATATTAAATTAGATATTAAAAAATTAAAAATTTTACAAACATATGTTAAGCTACTAATGCTCAATGTCTTCAGACTATTGGAAAAATAGAAAAAAAATGTTTTTTAAATAACAAATATGAACATAATGAATGAATTTATGAATTAAAGTGATTAAAAATACAGTCATACATATAGGTTGAAAGTATGTATCACAACTCACACGGATCAGTTTCGAAAGGTCTGTATAGCAGACTTTTTCGATGTATGTACATATCTCCACTTGTATAAAAGCGAATGGCTAGTCTGTGAGGTTAGGAAACGGATCCCAGCTGCTCTCACTTGCTCAAACCTCTCAACACCACCACCACCACTTTTATGAGGTTGTGGTGAAGATATGTTATAAGTACGAAAGAAAAAAAAATATATCTTTGACGGATGCTTCCCTCCTCCTCCTCCCCCGCGTGGAATGAATGCCGGTAGAAAGTCATGAATTTCGGGGGGATTGAGCAGGTGGTGCAGAATGAACGTCATTAATTGTTCATTACTGATTATGTACATTTATTACGCATTCTATGAGCACGTGAAAGCAAAAATTATCAGGAAAAAATGATGTAGTTTTACAAATAGGAAAAATAAAATTACAGAAAAGCAAAAGAATTCTAACAATAATTTTGAAATATTTGATAGAAAGTTGGATGGCAACGACGTAAAAATAGAAACCGAACAACGAGGACGCAGCAGCACGAAAAACAAGACGAGAAAATACGGAAAAATATGATTGTATTGTCGGGGAATTTAAGGACATTATACTCTATTTATCACAGTTAAGATTATTACAAGCTTCGTACGATGACGTTCTTCATATCTAAAAATACGTCATGACTGCTCCACTACAAAAACTTGGGTGAATCCAATAAACAAAAAGATTTTCATAATAATCACGATAGATAGAAAGTGAAGAATTAGTCAAGACACAAAAGTCTTCAACAGGAAGTCTAATCTAATTATTATTCAGAGGATCATTTTTTTAATCTAAAAAAAAAAGGTCTAACAATGAGTCAATTTTATTTTGGAGCAGATCAGCTTTTTTCCAACGCATTTGCTATGTACTCCCCTCAGATAATACCCCTATATGCTTAACCCATCACTGTCGTACCTCTATGCAGTAGTGTATCTACATAATGCGGGCAAACACGCGAATCATCACTCTTCAATTCGTATATTGCTAAGCAAAAGCAAAAAAAAAACTATAAAATGTACTCAAATGAAAGATTTTTACCTTTCACTCCTCAACGAGTCTCTCCGGGTGACGTTTATCCTCCCCAAAAAGTTGCTTTTGGAATAAAACTTTTTCTCCTCCCCCACCAGCCTACAGTATTCAGTTACATTCGATATTTTTGCGTCATGTTCATTCGCCAATGGTTCCGCCAGTGATTTAAGTTGCTCGTCGTTATGTTCACTGGCCTCTTTTCCTCGTTACTTTTTTTCTTTTTTTTCAACTTTTTATCCAACCACGTCCGGGGGTCCCGCTTTCCGCCTCGTCTCAACAATTTCCAGCCATCTTGCGCCTCTCTCAATTGCCCCTTCACTCCCCTCTCGTATTAAACCAGAGAGAGAGAGAAAAAGATCAAATGTGTATGTACACGGATTGGTCTACTAGTTCGTCATTATAACGCAGGATAAAAATTTATCGAATGACTTTGTGTTATTCAAGTTGTTTGTGTGTTGGTTATACAATATGCCGCAATGACCAACAAAAATGAAGAGAATTGAAACTAATGAAAATATGTATTGTGATAAAACTTGTGACTATTTGATCATATAAAATGGGGGAAAAAAAAAACTCAAAATAATAAAAATAAATGGAGCACTTTGTTATTTTTTTCACTTATGTTCTCCCCACTGTTGACCCCACCTCCTGTCCAAGTGACTACTAGTCACAATATTTATTAAAATTACACACATACACTATGATTAATCACAATATAGCACTTGTTTGGTCTTAAAACACACCTAAAATTAAGAACAAACTCCAACAATTAACTCCGATTGATGATGTATGGTAAAGCGTTGATTGCTCATCGGAGTTTATCACCCATCCCGCACGTTAACCATTAGGTTTCCATTCGCACTCGACTTGTCCTCCTGCCGACGACTCTCTGGACGATACATACTTGTAGTATATAGTAGCTCGGAGAGACTCGGTAAATGTATTCGGCTAACTTCGTCTGTGTTATGATCACTTTCTGTCCAGGGACGGTAGAATTAATTCGGTCTGTGACATTTACTTTGGAGGGTTTTTTTTCTTCTTTTTCTAAATATAAAATTGTTTTTATCAATGATATTACGATTAAGAATTATTTTATTGAATTTAACCATGAATTGTGAAGAATTTTGTCATTTTTTCACATTTATGAATTAGAAATAGGAATTTCAACAATTTTGTATTATCCTTTAATGATAAAAAGGTATTTTTTTGCATGATTTCATAGTTTTAAATGACATACAATAATAGTCCGTAGCCTCAATTGTTGGGACGGGGAAAAATCAAAGGGTGAGACAGTACTGCAAGATACCGTGCTTCGTGCCCAACGTCACGGGGGGGGGGGGGGGGGCAAGTCACAATTTTTTCTGGCTGTTCCAATTTTTTCGTTTACGATAAATAATTGGGGCATGTATCTCGAAAACTGTAGTGATTTGAACAAGAAATATGTTGAGCAACTTTTCTTGTACAAAAAGAAATTTCCTATGCAAAAAAATGTCTTCAAATGAGTAAGAGAGGTCCTCATGAAAAATTCTCGTATCTCTTCATTAAATCCCAAGATATCTTGAAGAAAATGATTCTTAGAATTTGTTACTTGTACCGTTTTTTATTTCAGAGGATGATGCATGTTGGTCAAACATGGTACATACTTCAATATCCATATCCATCCATATAAATGAAAAACGCGAAAAAAATTCAACGAATAATTGTTGGATGAACAATTTTGTATGAAAAAAAAAGTGAGCACAATTGACCAACAAATGATATTTAATTGTTCATTATTCTCAAGGTCAAAACCCAAAAGAGTGACGTCACAAATACGTCATAAAATGATTGGACCAATGAGAGAGTAGCGCCGAAGGGGATTTAGAGTCAGGTATTCCACCAAGTCGATCCAGTTTGTCAACAGTCTGGCATCACTAAACATCTTTTTTCCCTCTCCTTTCCACCCGCCATAAGACAATTTTTTCTAAAAATTTTATTAATCACTCACAATGAAGTATATTCTCGTCACTGGAGGTGTAATAAGTGGTGTTGGTAAAGGTGTTATTGCCAGTTCGTTCGGTACAATTTTAAAAAATTGTGGAATACACGTTACCTCAATTAAGATTGATCCGTACATTAATATAGACGCTGGAACATTTTCACCTTATGAGCATGGTAAGGACATTTTTTTTTTATCATTAATCATTACGAGATAGTTTTGGTGACGATTTTTTGTGTTTGTCATTCAATATTTTGTGCAAGAAAAAAAATGGAAAAAAATTTGCTAGACCACGCGGCTGCGGCATACTCGGAGCCATTTTGTGCATTAATGCGTGTGCGCGCGCAGGTTTTTTTTTTTTTTCCTCTACACAGGCGGTAAATTTGAATGATTGTCAAACTCTTTGTTCCGTTTTGTCAATTGATTAATTTGTTATTCACAGGTGAAGTTTATGTTCTTGATGATGGTGGTGAAGTTGACCTCGATCTTGGTAATTACGAACGTTTTTTGGATGTAACACTGCACAGAGATAACAATATTACAACTGGAAAGATTTATCAGCACATAATAAGAAAAGAGAGAAGAGGAGATTATTTAGGAAAGACAGTTCAAGGTAAAATAATTAATTTTTGTTTATCATCTATACATATAAAATATACTTAATGTTGTAATTTTGTATGAATTATAGTTGTACCCCACATAACTGATGCCATTCAGGAATGGGTTGAGAGGGTGTCAAACAGGCCAGTTACTGAAGATGGAGACAAGCCAATGGTAATTTTCAACATTATATTCAAATAAAATTTAATTCAATAAATATATATTTTTAGCAATTTGCATCTTGGTATATTTGTAATAAAAAATAAACTTGTTGAAGGTGTGCGTTGTTGAACTTGGTGGTACGATTGGTGACATTGAGGGTATGCCATTTGTCGAAGCTTTTCGACAATTTCAGTTTAGAGCAAAGAAGGAGAATTTTTGTGTTGCTCACGTGTCTCTTGTTCCACAGGTAAATAACAATTTTAAATAATCAATAATCCATTGCGTTTTGACCAATGAATTGTCATGAAAAATAAAATAAATAACAATGTAAAAATATACCTAATCATAATTTTAAATTTTTCAGCCTCGTTCCTCTGGAGAACCAAAGACAAAACCTACACAGGCAAGTGTTAGAGAGCTTCGAGGACTCGGTCTCTCCCCCGATCTTATTGTCTGTCGTTCTGAAAATCCAATTGGTGAATTGGTCAAGGAGAAAATATCAAATTTTTGTCATGTTGCCCCAGAGCAGGTAATTACAGTTCACGATTTGTCCTCAATCTATCGAGTGCCAATCCTGATGGAATCCCAAGGAGTAATAGAATTTCTCAATGATCGTCTCCAATTGAATATTGGCACTCCTCGTCCTCGTCACTTTATGCGCAAATGGCGTGATCTAGCAGACAGAATTGACCATCTTCGGAAAGAAGTAAACATTTCTCTTGTAGGAAAATATACAAAATTAGAAGATGCTTATGCTTCTGTAACAAAAGCTCTACAACACGCTTCTATAGAAGTTGGCTACAAATTAAAACTCACATATATCGAAGCTGCAAATCTTGAAGATGAAACAAAACAAAAAGATCCTGTTTTATATCACGAAGCATGGCAAAAACTTTGTAAAAGTGATGGTGTAATTGTCCCTGGAGGTTTTGGAAAACGTGGAATTGAGGGAAAAATTGAGGCTTGTAAATGGTGCAGAATGAATGATAAACCACTATTGGGCATTTGTCTTGGTCTTCAAGTGGCTGTTGTTGAATATGCTCGTAATGTTTTAGCCCTCGATGATGCAAATAGCACTGAAATAAATCCAAATACAGCACATCCAGTTGTTATTGATATGCCAGAACACAATTCTGGAGGTATGGGAGGAACAATGAGACTTGGAAAACGATCAACACGTTTTAAATCTGATAATTCAGTGATTAAACAACTTTATAGAAATGTTGATGTAATTGAGGAGAGACATCGCCACCGATACGAAGTCAATCCTCAATATGTTAATGATTTTGAAGCAGCTGGGCTTAAATTTGTTGGACATGATGATGAGAGTCAGAGGATGGAAATTATTGAACTTGAAGGGCATACTTATTATGTAGCAACACAATATCATCCTGAGTATCTTTCAAGACCTCTGAAACCCTCTCCACCCTTTTTAGGACTTATTTTGGCTTCTGTGGGAAAATTAAAGTCATATTTGGCAAGAGGATGTAGATTGTCCCCTAGACAAATGAGTGATAATGACTCGGATGATGAAATGCTTGCTCATGTCATGGAAAAAGTACAGATTAAGGGTAAAGAAGTGGAGGCCAATAGGCATGAGAGGGTAAAATTGATTGGTGGGGGGTTAGATGATTAGGTTTTCTCAATTAATTTTTTTTTTTTTTTTATACTTTTTTTATGATTAAATACTTCTCAGGTGCCATTCTATTCATTTGTTTCGTGTAATTATTCAATATTTTGAGAGTAGATATGACGGGGAGTTCAATATGACCATTTTTTTATTTTTTTTTTAATACTATGAGAGTGAATTTTGTTCCTAACGCCGGAAAACAATCAAATAAAATGGAATTTTTTCCTTTTTTTTTCGACGACGTTTTTTTACTAAGAAATTCATTTTATTTCGTGATTAAATGCAATAAATAGGGGACAAGAAAAATGCACTAACTCGAATCAATTATTATTATTATTATTATTATTTCTCCATGTGCTCATGTTGATGATAATTTTGAGGATAGCATGGAGATTACAGAAGATCCATTATCAATTGATACTTTAGATGAATTTAATTGATACAGGATTTTTTTTTTTTTTTCAATCATAAATATATACTGTTTATGTACAATTAATGTGTATATTCTCTTGATGAATTTTTAAATTATAAATAATAGGAGAAAAAAAAAATTGTATAATAATTCGAAAAATTCAATTAAAATGAATAAGAAATTAAAAATAAATGTTGTTGGACGGTAAAAGAAAAATTAAAATATTGAAAGAAAAGTGAGATGAAATGATGTGATTAAAACTAGTACAGTCTAGTACTCTTTCTTGAGTGACTCTATTGAGATGTAATAATTCTGTCATTTTCAAGTGTACAATTACAACAGTTTAAATAATATCTATGGCAATTTATCGTTTTTTTTCCCTTAGAAATAACAAAATACATGCATTTTATGTAAACTAATACTACTCACAAGAGTTTAAAAAAACACAAGTTAACTTGAGAAATTGAGTACAAATAAGATTATTGAATAATTCGTTTGAAAAACAAAACGAAATTATAATTGAGTTTATGATCAAACTTTGGTTATAATTAGTCACCAATTGATAGAATTGATAACTCTGTTCAAGTCTTATTCCGTTGGCAGAAGAAGAAGAAGAAGAAATTAATTAAAACCAGTAGTGATAAATTTGATTTTAGACTTTGATAAAATATATAAATGGCACGATAATACGTGATTTTAGAGAAAAGTACCATGGGACACGTATTCTTTTGAAAATTAAAATTTCATCTTCAAAGAAAGGTCATAGATAATTGCGAAATCCCCCCCTCCTGCCAAGATATCACTTGAGAAATAATTTTTTCTCAATAATTCAGATAAACCATTCTTTTTTTTTTTGCACCTGGTGACCAGTTGTTGAATGAACAACAGCAGAGTCAGGATCAAGTGCCATTTCCGCTCCTCTATCCTCCTGAGTTAAATACTCTCCCTTGTGTCTAGCCATATACCTTCCAATTAAAACAGCCATTATTATCAGGGCAATAATAATAACTGATAGTACACTTCCTAATATTACAGTATCAGTCTTATTATAAATAGCAAGAATTTTCTCCTCATCAACAATAGGTGGTGGTCGAGTTTCAATAGCATTTGGAGGATGAGTTATTGGTTCAATTCCACAAAAATCTTCGATAATAGGTGCTCCAAAAGATTTAATATTGGCCGGTCCATTTTGTTGAAAAAGTAATTTAAGAGGATAAATATCATCAAATTCAACTCTCGAAATGCAACCACCAAAGCCTTCAGACATGGATTCATTTTTACCAATGTACATATATTGTATATTATTAAATTGAACATCTGTTGAGACTGTAACTTTGAAATCAAATTCAATTGGCTCGTGATTATTGACTTGAATAACCATTGTAGAGCCACTGTTTTTGCGAATTAATTTAATATCATAAAATTCTCCCGTGTCAAAGGTTTTGTCTGGGTAAATTATCTCTTGACGATCAAAACCAAAATCAAAATTTACACGAAGGTGACCACTGCGGGATATCATTATAATTAGATATTCACCACTTATATTTGAAAAGAGACCAAGGAGAAAGCCTTTTGGATCTGTTGTTGTAAAACCTATGCGAATTTTTTCAGATATTGTGGAACGCCAACTACCAGCAAAATCATATTTTATCATAGAATCTGGTCGAATATTAACACCAATTTCATCAGCACAAATAGGTCCTTTAAAAGAAGTCCATCTGCATTCACAGCTGTATCCATCATACTTTTCCAAACAAGTACCATTATTAATACAAGGATTACTCTCACATCTTCCAACACATCCCTCACTAACACCATAAGTTGAAATTCTTCCAAATTTTTTTAAATCTTGTAATTTTCCATTCAATAATAATGCCCTAATGCATCCAACAAAACCATCCTTAAATTTCGTTGTAGCACCAACAACAAAATCCGAAGTAAGATGAAGTGCACGAATTGGTCCAGCAGGCTCTCTAATTTCATTTCTCAGTGCTCCATCCAATACAATTCTAGCTTCTTTTCTATTACGTTCAACAGACACTGAATGCCAATTATTATCAGCCAATGATGATGATGTTTGTACACTAACAGTCAATGGACCATCACCAGCTTGATATTGAAATTGTATCTGATTACCACTGATTATTGACACTTTAATATAATCAATTGGGCCTGTACTGTGAATTAAAACAGCATCTGATATTGTTGTTTTAAATTCAATGTATATATCACCACTGTGTCCCATATCAAAGGTTGGAAGATTGATTGTTGCATCGGGAATGCGAAATGTTATGACATTTTTAAATAAATCATCACCTTCACAAATAAGAGGACCAATAGTATATTCACCCTCTTTCTCATCCAATGGTGTACCAGTATCACCAAATCTTAATTGTCGTACAGGTAGATATTCTTTTTCTGTTATATCGCCACCATCCTCTAGCCAACCCTCTAATCCAGAATCACAATTACACCATTTTGTAGGATCAGCACAATTACCAAGTAATCCACATTCACATTTTCGTGATCCTGGTAGTGCACCACCCCAATAATCCATTTTTTGATTATTTCTACTGACCCACCAGGAGTTTGGCTCAAATAATGATATTTGAGATATTGGACTATTAAAAAGTTTTGAATGCTTGCAAGAGTAATTAATTCGCTGTTTACAATTGATGGATCTATTTAGTACAGCCTCAATTTGATCAATATCAGCATCATAATTAATATCCTGTATAAAACTTCCAGGCTCTTGGAATCCATCAACTGGCGTTGGTAATTCATTGCTGTGCCGTATAATAGTAATGACACGTCCATCAGGATAAAATTCACAAGTAACTGGAAATGGATTTAATGGACCACTTCCATCAACATCAATTTTAATTTCAGCCCTTTGATAAATTGAATTTGTATTTTTGTAAGCTTCACATGAGAGAGAATGTAGTGGTGTATGACAAACAGCTCCAGCATATCCAGTATTACTACAATCACAAAAAAATTCATCCGAATTTTGCCTACAAATTCCACCATGTTTACATGGATTGGGATTGCATCTATCAAGCATTTGACATGCATCAAAAACAATTTCATTTTTACAACAAAAATCATGATTCTTCCAGTCACTAGGCATTTTTATATTACCATCAATACTTATTTGTCTCATACATCCTACAAATCCCAAATTACTTCCCATACCCGATATTCCACCACCAATTAAATAAATTGGTCCAGTACTCATTTCCAGTATTCTTTTTGTTCTCATAGGCCTATCATCAACATTCAATACAATAGAATTCTTTACAATAGTCAAAATAATTTGATGCCATTTTCCATCATCAAATCTCTCTTCAAAATTATTTAAAATAGCTGGTGGACTTCCCTTTGTCTCAATTTGAACCTTAATTTTTCCTTCATCCAAGAATAATTTAACATATCCAGGTGTTGTAAATTGATGAAATAAAAACATTCCTTTAGCCTCATAAGTTCTAAATGCCAATGATACGTTGAGTGATAATGCATTTTCATATCCTTTCACTCGAACATATGTTCGTGGATTTAAAAAAGTAATTGGTATTATTTGTGGCTGTGGACAATTGTAAATTGTATTTATCCGATTGTATTTCAAATTTTCTCCAGTGGCTTCAGTATTCTTCAACTCTTTGAATATATTTGTCTTGTTTAAGTGAAGATTTTCAATGCAACCAGAAAAATTTTGAGTTACAACGAGTCCTTCTTGTATGTTAGGTACTCCACCAATATAAAAAGCTCTATTGAGATCTAATCGATGAAATTCGCCTTTAATACGTCCTTTAACTATTACTCGATCCACTGAAAATGCTATAGTCTTTCTGTTACGAGATATGAGAACATCGTGCCACATGTTATCATCCAATAGACTTCCAACAGAGAGGCTTGTTGTTATTCCAGAGCCTAGATCTATGTTCAGTAGCATTCTATTGTCACGTAATTGAATAGCTATAAAGTCACCCTGTGAGCCTCTGGAGTAGAGGAGAATGCCGTCTGCATTGTTTGTTTTGAAACGAAAACGTATTGAGTGACGATCGGTTTCTATTGGATCACGCAGGAGATCCATACGCACGAGAGATGTCCCATGGAATGATATTACGTCGGCATCTGTGAAAAGAGACAGAATTTATTTATTGGTGTATTTAATTTTGACAATATTTTTTCCTTTTTTCTTTTCATGTCTTTACATTTCACTCTGTTTTGAAGAAAAAAAAAGAAAAAAAATAGAAATTTAGTTAAAAATGTATAAATGGGGGATTTTTACTCACTGTATTCACAGCCATAAAGCTCAACACGCATTGATATTCTGTCCTGCCACCGTGTCGGATTTATACGGATCCATTGAGCTATAATAGGCACTTCGAATTTGTTTAGCTTTATTGATTGTGCGTCTGAGTTTCCCTTGAACATCTGGTGGATAAATTCAACTGTTCAATCAACAGATTCTTGAAAAAATGTTTTTAGATACTAGTCTTTTCAATAAATGACATGGTGTATGTTAGTAATAGCTTTAGAAAATTGTAAAATTGCTACATAAAATTTTGACTGAGACGACTATTGAGAGACGTTTAAAAAAAAAAGTACCTCTTCAACACCATCCTGACTCTCATAACTAGTCCATGCGTTGCCATCATCCGAATATTCCACAATATACTCGGTAACATATTCATTAGTATTAGCACGTCCACGTGTTGCAATACTTTTAATTTCAAATCTCTCCCCCAAGTCAACAGTAAGATGCTGATTGTAAGAATTGTCTTCTGGTGTCCAAGCACTATACCCTGCAATAACCAGTGTCCAATACCCGTGTTGTAAGAAGTAATTGAATGAATGAACAAAAAGATTTTATCAGCATTTTTTGATGAATATATCATTGAATCCAAAGGGGGTCACGTCAATATTTCATAAGTTATTATTCTTTAATACCTAATTCTACTCAAATTCATAATACAAAACTACAACAAGCAAGAATAGACAATAAAAAAAAATCTCATGCACTACTCATTCCACATGTCAATGTATATAGGAATTTGTTAATAATACAATTTCCTATTATCAAAAATTCTCGATATATATTTACTCATGCTGCTGTTGCTTATTATAATAACATACATGAAAATTTATAACAATGTGATTTTCCTCATTATTTTTTTCACTAAATTGATTAAATAGTCCAGAGATGTTTAGTGATTGAAATAGACACAACTTTGTGAATTAATAAAAGGATCTTGAATACGAATTATCGGTATTACCTTTGGGTATCCTCCTGCCTCCTTGACGTCGATATAGTCAAGGTTATTGGTCCCAAAGCTGATTGAATATTCGGTAACGTATTCTCCATTATTATTATTATTACGACCCTGGGTCGCAATTTCTACGACGCTCATTAATTGACCCAGGTCGATTATCAGGTATTGATAGCTATCAGAGCTGGCTGATGTCCATGCTTTTTCGCCTATATGCGATAACAATTCAACTTACTCGTGCATGCAACAATTTTTTTTTTATTTCAAAAACAACATGATTTTGATTTTCTTTTCAATCATTTTATTTCAGGTGATTATTTATCGGGAAAGAGTTGTAATTTCAACGGAAATTGAATTTTGTTTTTTTTTTTTCCTCTATGATTATGAGTATGAGTGATTATATATTCTCTATTATAAAAATAATATCTGACGATGACAAAAGACACTTGAGTTAATACAACAAATTTGTAGTGTACACATTAAGCACATGGCAAATATAAATGCAAAATAGGGTATTGAAGCTAATTGGAGTAACAAGAGGGTAGTCATAAAGGGATTTAATACAATAGCCATAGTGTATTTTTCTATAATAGCCTATAATCATTGAACTCTAAAATTGTGTAATTTTCGTGATGAGATGTATTAAAATTCATTGTTCAAGTTTTGTGTTTATTCGATTTTTACGTCTACCAATAATACAAAATCTCAAATTACTGAGATGAATTAATTTTTTTTTTTATCAAACAACGAGCAGATAAATAACCAAATAAATATCATAATGTTGCTCTACTGATAGAATACCAACAATTAAATAAATATTTGGATATAAGATAAATTGGGTTAATGAAGGGAGAATATTTACCATTAATTCGAGCATCTTCTGGTTCTCTATCAGGCATGTGAGAGGTAGCCTTCAGCTGGGCTTTGTGGAGCAGTGGTTGGTTGCATTCATAATCATCTAAAAATAAATCGTGGATAAATAACCAGGTGAACATTAAATGTACATCAGGCATGCAATGTAACCATGACAATGAATCAATGTGTGATCTATAAGATGTAATAAATTTGTATTGGATTATATTCATTGATATAGATATTGTGGAAAAAGTGAAGATAATATTGATACTAATTTTTTTTTTTTATCATCACTTGATTGACAGATTTTCTACTTTATTTATAAAATTCAAAATATTCATAATGATAAACAATTAGAAATATTATGATAAATAATGGTCAATTTTTTTTTCTCATAAAATTTGTTGGACATTTAAGAAGACAGAGAAGCTCAATTCATCAACTGAATTGAATAATCATACATGTCAATCTCCATAGAAAATACCGGAGAGTTTTCTTCAATTTAAGGGAAAAATAAATTCCCCAAAGGATAAAAAAATAATTGAAACAATAATGTCATGATGGGCTTGGGATCATTTGTTCTACGCTAGCGAATACTGGAAATACCCAGTGATTCATTGTAAGAAAGAAGAAAAAAAAATCTCATGAATGATCCCAACAAGCTAATTAATGAGTAATGAAATGTCTACTCACATGAAGTTATTGGCACAATAATAGCTGTTAAAAAAAAACCGAGGTACAAAATTTCAGTCATTATTATACCATTTCTCTTGATGATGCACACAATAATTTTTACACAGTGGTAAGCGTCACTGAGAGATTGAGAGAAAAGTATTTCAATGGAGACGATAAAATCAGATGAAACCTTCGCGCTGACGCTCTACAATGAATGAGGGGGTGAAACGGCTGGGCTCCACAGCCAGCCGGCGGGTGAGTTTTTTTGTACGAAAAAAATATCTATTGCTCCATCTATTGGGGAATATTTCAAGTCAATTGATGGCGTGAGTTGCTCAAGTGATTTTTTCTCATTTTTTAAAAATAATTTTTGTGTATTTGAGAGCATGACGAATAATTCATTATCCACCACTGTGTTGTGGTGAGTGTCGGAGCGTGTAATTAAAAAAAAACTTTATGTGGGAGATAATGAATTAATTGTTCAATTTACATTGTAAAAATATCAGTTTAAGCTTTATGGTTCATACAAAAGGATTTATAAATTTCCACAGAATGTATCTCTTTTTTTTTTTCATTCAATATAATAATTTCATCGATGATGACTGAGAAATTCAATATTTGAGAACTGCTCTCAAGCTAGAAAGAAAAAAAAATACCAATAGTCAGTGAAATTTATGAACAATTATTGTTTTTATATTGTAAATTATTCTAAAAATTTTATAATTACCATTTCCCCGAATGGAGTAATTTGAATGCTTCATTGATCTCTTTAAATTCCATTTTATGGGTGATAAACTGATCAAGGGGCAGCTTTTTGTTTGAATAATAATCAACAAGCTTTGGAATACTGTCTTTGGATTTCCAGCCTCCAAATGCTGTACCTTTCCATACACGACCAGTAATCAATTGAAATGGACGAGTACTAATCTCCTGGCCTGCAGCAGCAACTCCCACAATAACCGATGTTCCCCAGCCCTTGTGACAGGCTTCGAGAGCTGCTCTCTAATTTTTTTTTTTTCCAATAATAAATCAATTTAATTGTCAAGTAGTAGTAGTAGTAGCAGCAGCAGTGAAACATAATAATTATATTAATTTACCATAGTTTCAACATTTCCAACACATTCAAATGTATAATCCAGTCCTCCATCAGTGAGTTGAACCAAAACTTGTTGAATTGGAATTTTGTAATCCTTTGGATTGACAAATTCAGTGCATCCAAAGGCCTTTGCCTGCTCAAATTTTTCGGTATTAACATCAATACCAATAATTCTAGATGCACCAGCCTCTTGACATCCTAGGGCAACTGCAAGACCAACAGCCCCGAGGCCCCAAATAGCACAAGTACTTCCGGGCTCAACTTTAGCAGTGTTGAGAGCTGCTCCGTAGCCAGTAGAAACTCCACATCCAAGAAGACAAATATTTTCTAATGGAGCTTTGGTATCAACCTGTTGATGCAAATTGTCATTCAATCATTAATTTATTTGTATAATCAATTGAAATTATCAATAATGAAATTGTTTAATATAAATAAATAATGAAAAATTTTACCTTTACAAGAGAAATATCAGCAACAACAGTATACTCGGAGAACGCAGAGCATCCCATAAAATGAAATATTGTTTTACCCTTACAAGTGAATCTTGTGGTACCATCAGGCATCAGACCTTTACCCTGAGTCTCTCGAATTTTTTGACAAAGATTGGTCTTTGGGGATTTACAAAATTTACACTCTCTGCATTGAGGAGTGTATAGGGGAATAACATGATCGCCTGGTTGAAATTCTGTCACCCCGGCTCCAATGCTCTCGACAATGCCACTGCCCTCATGTCCCAGAATACTCGGAAAAACTCCCTCAGAATCGAAACCACCGAGGGTATAAGCATCTGTGTGACACAGGGCTACTGCCACAATTTTTATACGAACCTCATTGGTCTTTGGTGGTGCCACTTGGATTTCCTCAATTGACAAAGCCTCCTTTTCCTTCCATGCCACTGCTGCACGACATTTTATCACCTATCATGTATTTTATAACAATAATTAATTTTAAAAATTAGAGTGCACTGTTTGTTAAGACAACTATTGCCAAGTTGATTAAAAAAATCATTAAAATTTTGGTTATTAAAAACACTGTGTTGGAAAATTTTACTCACTTGACCTGCAGTTGCCATGATGTAATTTATTCTCAATATTTATTCCAAGTGACGATAAGCACCAATGTCCAATGGAAAATAATTTGCTTATGATTGATTTCTTGAGATAATAACAGTGGATTAGGGTATTTTTTTATTGATATCACTCTCTGCTCTGGGCACACACACAGAGAGAGAGAAAAGCGGTGCTGCCAACTGTAGTGTATCCTGTACAAGCTAATAATTCAAATATATGTCAAAGTGACCAACCCATCTCCAAAAGAATTATTTAATTAAATAATAATCAATCAATTAATCATTCATGACAATTTATTATCGAGTTTGAGCTGGATTTATTACTTAATTCTATGTAGAACAAAGGAATACATTATTGATAAAAAATTTGAGAAATTGTTAAAAAATTAAAAATTTACTATCTATAAATTTTCTTATCCCCTGTCAAAACTCCCCCGATGAGAAGCATCTTGACAAGAGTAATGAAATGAGCAGTCGTGTAGCCCACGAGTGCTCCAATGACACAAGGAATGGGCCAGACTTGCCAGGGTCTGTCCCAGTCCAAGGGAATCACAATGGCCCCCAACCATGTGCCTAAAAGTGTCGCCTTGATGTTTAAACTCATCGCCTCTGCAATAATAATTATGTTACTATTATTATCATAATTATTGGTGATGTTATTGTTGAAGAATTGTAGTCGGCACAGTATGCCCAGAGTTGCATCAATCCCCAAATGTAAACTGGGAGTGACAAATGTCAGGGTAGTCAAGGTGATTGCCAGCATAGAAGTTTCCTCTCTGTGAATTATCAATGGAGCTCCAAAAAGAATTATCAAAACGTAATAAACTGAAGATAGAATCAGTATGAGAATGAGAAATTTGATTATTTCCTTAATGCCTCTTGTCCAGAGTTTTCTTGAACGAGAAGATAGACGTGTCGTCTCCAATTTTCCAAGGTAATTATGAGGGTCCTTTAAAACTATTGAGAATAACCATTTTATGCCCTCTGCAAACACGAGGATAAGCAGAATTGGTATAAAATTATATTTTCCAACGTTGTAGAGGTTTTCATTGAGTTTCAGGAGTATCAAAATACAGGGGAAATAGATGCATGTGAAGGAGCTGTAGAAGAGGAGCTGACGATGACCTATGACTCGCTCTGTCAGCATTATTCACACCATGTCTGAAATTAATTTGGAGATATTGAGAAAATGTTAATACGAGTAGTGATTAATTCATATTTTGTTACTTACGATAAAATAATGTCAATTTTAATGAGTACCCATTCAGTTTAAAATTCTCATCGTTTATTTTATGCTCATTTTAGAGGAGTTTCAATGATGAAATCATCATTTGAAAAATGTCAATTTTTCCATATTTTATTTTTCCATTTATACAACCTCAAAAAATTCACTTCATAACCCCAGTGTAACAAGTCAGAATTATTATTTTCACACAAGTCCCCCCACACAGAGAGTCTTTCAAATGACTTTAAAGTTATACGTGACAGCAAAACGTCTCTTTAATTGATCAAATGATGAGTTTATTCAATGAGAGAAATCAAAGAGAAATTATCAAATTTTTTTAGGTTATCATATGACTCAGTGACGTACATACACCCTTTCAAACAATTTTTTCTCAATTTTCTCAAGAGAGACTCTTTTTTCGAGACTATGACATTCTCTTTGAGAGATGTTATTTGACATTTGTCTCTGAACCCTCTCATTCCTTGTTAATTCAACAAAAGTTTTATGTGGTTTTGAAATTTGTTGATACATCCCTAAAGTTATCGTGGAAATTTTGGCTCAGCTGTGTGTGTGTTTTTTTTTTTTCATCTCCTGCTCCAAAAATTGATTCTACACTCTACATTGACAAATTTTTCAAGTTATAACGAATTGTTTATTTTTAGTAACAAAATCACTAGTGAGGATGGTAGCTCTTGGTTGGACGTTGTCGTTGTGTGTAACCAGTGGTGAAAAATCTGCTACTCATTTTCATTCAGTATAACGATCTCAAAGGAGTGGATTATCTTTAATTTCATTTCTCTTGAGAGTGTTTTTTTTTTTTTTTTTTCATTTTCCGGAGGCCATTGGCCAACAATTAGTGGAGAAGAGTTTTTCGATATTTCGGGATTAACATTGAAATTATTCAATTGATGAGTTAAATTATTAGAGTGTGATTTTTTCATTCTCTTTTGGTGTTTTTTTTTTTTCCTTCTTCTGTTCTATTCTGGAGTAATGTCAACAATGAAGAGAACAAAGTCACATATTTTTCATGATATTTATAATCAACCTTATGATTATGGAGTAAGAACAAAGCTTTATTCCAGCACTAAAGGTTAATTATTCAATTTTACTATTTAATAAAAATGGAATTGTCATTTTCAACATAATTGTTATTATTATTTTTTCTTTCATTCCAGCAAGTCTACAATTAGTTCAACGTATGTCACTTCTGAAACGTCTTAAAGTACATAATGGTTGTGTTAATTCAATATGCTGGAATAGCACTGGCGATCTAATATTGTCAGGCAGCGATGATCAACATCTAGTGCTTACAAATGCATACAATTACAAGGTAAATTAATTTTATGTGTCATGCACTGAATAGAATGTTTAACATCAAAGGAGAAATTGATTCGGTAGATTGAGTAGTGACATTGACATTCAGAGGTATAAGGAATACTTAAGGAAATTAAAGGGGGGATAATAATGAGAGGCTAGACAACCAAGGCTTAACATTGGCCCACATTGGAAATATTTGTCTTGCCAAATGCAATGAAAAATTGCACATGTGTTCCTTGTGTCTCTAATTTTAGGCTTTTAATGTAGAACTTGAGGTATTGGTTAGGCTTTACAGCTCTCATTGACCTCGATGACAGTGAAAAATGTCAAGGTTTTTGGCTCAAAAGTGCATATGATGTACAATGTTGTATATTAAATATTAATAAATCAGTTATTGTGATTATAATTAATGTCAGACACTAATTTAATTTTAATGCAGGTCCAGACAGATTACAAAACAAGTCACAGAGCAAATATATTCAGTGCAAAATTTCTACCTAATAGTGGAGATCATAAGATTGTATCATGCAGTGGTGATGGCATAATCCTTTACACAGGTAATCAATCAAGGATCATGGCTTGTCAAATCATATCAGCAAAAAGTATAATAATCATCTAGTAAAATTGATTCATTTTTCTCTAGACCTTATGAGGAAATCAGAGACTTTTCACAATCAATTCACTTGTCACAGTGGAACAACTTACGAAATAGCAACAGTACCTGGTGAACCCCACAGTTTTCTCAGTTGTGGTGAAGATTGTACTGTCAGATATTTTGATTTAAGAGTTAAAACCTCCTGCAATACTCCAAGATGCAAAAATGTACATATAAAATTCAAGTTTTAGGCATTTTTTAAATATTTAAATTTAAATTTGAATAAATTTTTCATTAGGATATTTTGATCTCATGTCAACGTGCAGTGACTGCACTGTCTGTAAATCCAACGATGCCTCATCATTTAGCGATTGGATGTTCTGATAGTACAGTCAGAATTTATGACCGACGAATGTTGAATTCGCAAGATCTAGGTAATAGAAAATAAGCCAATAATTCAATTTTGAATTTCCCATTGATAAATATTTGCTTTAAATTTTTTTCATTATTATTATTATTATTTTCATCCCATAGCTTGGACAGATGGAAAAAAATCATCAACTCTTCCACTGTGTCTCTTCACAGTTCCAGAATTTGAGGGAAATTCTTACAGAATAACGTCACTCAGTTATAGTCCAGATGGCAATGATGTTCTTGTTAGCTACAGCAGTGATCATCTTTACTTATTCAGTGCAAAGGTAAATGAAAAAAAAAACAAAACAAAAAAAAAAACCCCATAGATAAATCCATAAATCATCATCATACAGGATTATGGATCAAAGCAGCTAAAGAAAGATTCATCAGGTATAACTAAAAATAAAAAACATCCAGTGAGATCTCCTCAGCCAGTTAGAAGATTGAGATTACGGGGTGATTGGTCAGATACTGGGCCAGATGCCCGTCCAGAGCGTGAGGGTGGTCGAAGAAGTGGAACAGGTAAAATTTGAAAATATATTTGAATAAATTTTGATAAATAATGTGAATAATTAATTTGTATAAATACTTAGATATATCTTTTTGAACCAGAAATAGCACAGGCTAGACCTGTTCTGCATACTTCACTGATGCAGAGAATGACTGATGTCCTCAGCAGAATGTTAAATGATCCAGCAACAAGAGCTGCACTCAGTGGAGGTGGTGAGGATAGTCTGGAGGGTGTCATTGATCAACAACAGGCTGAGGTTCAACAACAGTCTAATGGAGCTAATGTGGAACATCAGCAGGACAGAAGTGATTTCGAGACTATGGATACTGAATCTCATGCACAAGCCATTGGTGAGTATTGAATTTGTGATTATAATTATTTTTTCAAACTTAAAAACACAATTTTTTCCATAATTTTTCCTCTCATACAGATGAAAATCGTGAGAATGAAAATATGGATACAAGTGTTGAAAATAATTTATTAACAAATGATGAACAAGTACCTGAGACTGGAGAGGTATCACATACATTTGATTCAACTGATAATAATGAAAATTCTCACCACATATCAATAAACGAAGAGTCTAGTCAATCAGAAACAGCAAAAACATCAATTCAATCTCTCACGACTTTGACTATATCTCAGGAAGGTGAAATAAGTGAGTCGAGAGATGAGACTGAGAGTGAGGTAGCCAATATGGATAATACCAGGGACGATAGTATGATGGAGAATCTTCAGGACAGATTAACTTCCATGAGAGATGGTTTTCTTGAAAAGTAATATTAATTTTATATTTTGAGATTTAAAAGTAGAAAATTAAAAATAATAAAAATATCTTGTTCCTTCTACTTTTGCAGACATGGAAGTGAACCTGCTGTTAGTTTAACATACTCAGATAAAAGTTCAACTGGTGCTACGATATCTATGGGGGTTGCTAATGAAGTTATTCGAGAGAGTTATCATCATCATGCAGGTAATTAGCACGAGAAGTAAATGCAAGAAAGTGTGTCATCAACATGATGTAATAATCTGAATTTAATTTATTTTAGGACCCTCTGGAATTCAAAATCTAGATGCAGTTAGTACAACTGGTGCAGGCCCAAGCAATAGTAGTAGTAGGAGTAGTAGTACTAGTAAAAATCAATATTCATACAACGATATCAGAGAACGTGAGTATATTATTCAAAATTGTAAATAAAAATAATCACCCTTATTTGCATTTCAAAATCATTTCATCATGTTACATATTTAATTTTAGATACAGACGAAGATGTTTATAATGATAGTGATGATGAAGAGCAAGAATGTGTTCAAAGGTAAATTGAAAGTAGTCAAGTCATAAAGAAAAATGAATTTCATATAGATAAATAAATAAATAAATGATTGTTTTTTTTTTTTTTTTTTTTATAGACGAGTTAATCCAATTGAAGAAGAAATGGATAGAGCAGTGACAGATGCACACGCCTCTCTGGGTCATTCTGAATCCTTTGACGAGAGCAATTTGACAGAACTACGAGTTAAGCAAAAATATATGGGACATCGCAATGCGAGGTAGGACGAGTCTGTTTCAATATCTCTCAATAATTCCCCAACATTTCTGTACTCAAGTGGTAAAAGAAAAAGTCTAGTGTAAAACAATTATTTCAAAAATGAATAATTGCCACGTTCTATTTAAAAACAAGATATTATAAATTTGTACTGATTCTTTTACTACTTGATCATTAGTAAAATTAGTCCGTAGCAAAAGAGTAGGACCTTTGTCATCATCCAACAAAAAATCATCACCAAATCAATGTTTATATTAAGGCTCTGAGTTGCTAGTTGGGAATTAGCAACGAGTAAAAGACTAAGAACCCCTTTACCGCCGTCCCTTCACAAAAACAAAAAAACCATGTTGATTGAAAATAATATTGTTGATAATATGTACCTTTGAAAGCCTCGAAACGGACTGGGCCAATTAGAATCAGGCCCATCCAATGTATTGATCGCTCTGTGCTTCCTCCGTTTCACTCTAGTTTCTTTAGGACCATGATTAAAGAAGCAAACTTTTGGGGCGACGAATTCGTTATGTCTGGAAGTGACTGCGGACATGTATTTGTTTGGGAGAGAGATACTGCTAAATTATGTATGCTCCTTGAAGCTGATCAGCACGTTGTCAATTGCCTCCAGCCACATCCATATTTACCTATGCTAGCTACATCTGGCATTGATTATGATGTCAAACTGTGGGCACCAGTCAATGATAAAGCTAATTTCGATATCAATTTTGCTGAAGATGTGAGTTGAATGAAATTTCATGTTATATTATGAAAAAAAGTTTTTCCGTTAGTTTCTCATCTCTTCTTATCACTCTCCTCCATAATTGATTTCTGTTTCAAACTCACATGATAAATGTCGTTTTTGCCTTTTCAGTTACAAAAGCGTAATGCAGTTATGCTGGAGGAGACAAAAGATACGATAACAGTGCCAGCTGTATTCATGATAAGGATGCTGGCGTGTCTCAATCAAATACGAAGAGGTAGCGAAAATTTATAATTATCCTCCTTGAGACGTTCTCTCTGGGCCCTATTTCTTATTTTCATTCTCTTATTATTCTATAATTATTTCTCCTTCCCTTCCAGGAAGAGGACGTAATCGTATGAGAAGTGGTGATGACGGAGACGATTTACGAGGTGGATAAATTCCCTCTTATATACATAGACACTCTCCCTCTTCCTTTCTTCAATTATTGTCATTGATCAATTATTAATTCAGTAATTAAAAAACTATATATGGAGCGACGTCATAATAAATTGTACGAATGGACGTGTCAAGATATCATTCTGATATTGATACTCAAATTGCATTTTCGTCTTATTTTCGCGTTAATTGAATTTATTACAAACTCTTTCGGAGTGTTATCCCTTTATAAATATATATATCTTGTATGTTTTTCTTTTTCATGATTGAATTAATTATTTTCACCCTGATTGATCAATCACTCTTCATATCCACAAGTTTATTGAATTAATAATAATTGTTGTTGTTGAACTGTGCCTTAAATGGTAAATCATTAATTGCAAATTTAGTAAGTAAAGTGATGAAACATAATGGGACAACTTATTATAGCTAATTAAATAATTTTCAATAGAAAAATGTCTATTTCATATAATATTCCTCTCAATCAATTTGAAATTACGAAATTATTACACAATCAATAAAAGACTAATATTTGCCTTTTCTATGACGTTTCATCACTTCAATATAGAATTGAAAAAAGTAGACAATACAATAACTAGAATGGATAATGCATAATTATGTAAAACAAAAAGTTTGTTTGCCAAATGCAATAAAAGATTTCTTATGTTATTCATAGATGAAAATTATTCTCGTCATCATACAAAATCTCTTGCAGAGCTAAAGGCGATTATACTCGCGCTTCACCCAGTAAAATGTTGATGAATTTCGCACTACAATGATATGCAGTCGATGTAATTTAGAATGCGAGGTCAGCAAATTACCAAAACGTTATTCAGTGTGTAGAAATTGTAAAATCGTTTGGAATCGAGATATCAACGCGGGCAGAAATATTTTACATCTAGGCTGGTTGAAATGTGGTTTTATTGATGACAACGTATTTCCAATATTCAACAATTTTTCACGAGCTGTAAAACGAGCTGATCTTCGAGTTGATAAACGAGCTGATCTAGAGTTGGAGCTCAAAGGAGATTTGCACCTAGAGAAGTTTAACAAAATGAAAATATTTGGATTGCAATCCGGCGGGCCATACATTGAACCTTCCCTGGTGTTGAAGAGTTTGATTCCAAAGGAGTACAAAACTGCCACAGCCAAATAGAGTCCTAGTACTATATCTCATATGGTCCAGTGATTAATACGGTTGTTTTAAGGCTTTTTTTTTTGTATCTATGTGCTCTGCTCAATGATGAATATTAGAAAAATTAACACAAAAAAAAAAAAAAAAAAATAATATATCCATCACTGACTGAATTACTAGTAGTTTATTCGATTTTGGGTTTATTTAAACGTTTATTTGGTACTGAGAAAAATTGAAAATAAATAATAATTATTTTATACAACAATCACACGTAGAGAAGCGATGAAATAGAGTAGTAGAAATAACTATTAATTAATTATCATTAATTTTTTTTTTTCAAGTTTTCCTTCATTATTCTTAATATATTTATAATATTATAGTAATATATCTTCAATATAATAAATCATATCTTCATACTTAGTAATTTTCTTTAGAGTTTTTTCAATCATTTATAATATTTTTATGTATAATACGATGGCAAAAGTGTTTACTCTTATTTATTCGTTATCGTTATTATTATTATTATTATTTTCATAATTTTTTGGTATTTTTTTTTTTTCTTCAGATTGAGACTTACTCGTGACAACTATGGAGAATGTACGAACGTGTAGAAATATTCATCAATCGTAAATAACGAAGGTAAATTCGATAAAAATGTCTTTCAAACAATGATTTCACCCTACTTTTGTTTTTGACATGATTTTTTTTTTTTATATCCATATAATTTTCGAGAGAGATCCAAATCCATTCTCATTGTTATCAATTGAATCGATAAAATATTTATACATTTATGCATGTAACATTAACTATGCAAAGAGAGACACGTCAGAGAGCGCGAATTATTGAATGATTTTTTTTTTTCTCTCAATTGTTTAACTAATTAATTTAAATAGTTTTCTTCGATTGAAATTCACACCTCTTGAATTTAAACTGTTATTTCTTTTTTTTGTATGCAGTCTAACAAGACATAATTTTTAATATCCAAAGACTCTTTTTTATTGGAAAAATCATAGTTCATTCATAATATTTTTATAATATAAAAGAATGAAGAGAAATTTAAATGATTTTCTTATCATTATAATTCAGAGTTTGAAAATGAGAAAGGCATTATTCAATTGAATACAATTAATTATAAACATGGCTGTTAAAAGGTGGAAATAAATATGGAAGAATCTTCTGTACATTAACTTCACTTTTTTTTTTTTGAAATTTAACTATAAATTATATTAAAATTGTTACGCCTCGCTTCGCCATGCAACATCAACCATCTTTATCTCATTTATTTTATCAACAATTAATGTTCAAGACGTGCTCTCTATCAGTGATTGCTTACACTTTTTTCACATAAAAATGACTCAATGAATTATCTTCACTTTTTTTAATTATGTATTAAAAATGAATAAATTGCGGGCGATGAGGGGGGGGGGGGGGGGAGGGGGGATGATGGCAATGCAGAGGCAGATAGATCTAGCAAGCCTGAACCTCTCTGGAAGGAACATCAGTGATGTGACTGAGTGGGACAATTAAAGTGGGCCCCAAATATATTACTCTAATATTTATCTTTCTTGCTCTCAATCTCCATTATTCCACAAAAAAAAAAAAAAAAAAAAAAAAAAATTCGTTCTTCACACTTTGCGTTCTTCAGTAATAACAAATTTTCCTTAATACAATGTGACAGACAAAATTACTAAATTTCAATTGATTGTATCACCTTGATTTAGATTTAGATGTAAAATAATTGGAAAAATACATGCGCAGGCTTGTAATTGATCAATTTATTTATTTCAACTAATTAGTATATTGTGTTAAGAGGAGTCTTGAGTTATTTATTGCATTACAGCAATTTTTTAACCACCATTGTGGCGAAATTTATTTAAAATTCTATCGTTATCGGGCGCAAATCATTTATTGTCGATATTTTCGACTGATTTTTCCTTTCTTTTTTTTTTTTTTTCTTTTGTTTTTAATAAATCCGATTGAGTAGTGAAAATTGATTCAACTCGCCCAGAGTTTTCTGAAAGATTCTACAATTTATTAGAAATCTTGTGTGCAGTCTTAAATAGAAATTCCAGACGAACAAATTTCTACATCTCCATCATTTTAATTAACTCTCATTCAAATCAACATTTGTTTCAAAAACTTGTAAATTATCATTAGAGTCATTACATGGCACGTTGGTCAATATTGATGAGGCTCGATCGAGCCTCAATCAGATTCCCCAATTAAATCATTGAATCATTCTACCTTGACTCTTCCTCTAATAAAATTTGTTACTCTAACTAATAATAAAATTGTAAGCAGACTTTGTTTATTTATTTAATTCATTATTAGGGTTGTCGTTGACGAAAGAAAATGAAAAATTCATTGAATACCTGCTTTACTATCAGGCGCCAGTTTGTTAACCCTCCTTTTCACGTGAGATTCAAGTTATTAATTAATTGATTGATTATTTGAAATTTATTATTGGGTGATTAAATTGTCACATCGATACATATGTAGAAAGTAGAAGAAAAAATTATGACCATAACACCCACCCTGATAAATCGTTTCAATTGATTTTTACTTGATTAATATTCTCATCATTATTCTTGCAAATTCCGTTGTGAGCTCAAAGAGGAATAAAAAATTTTTTTTAATAATTCATCTTTCGTCGTAAGCCCCCTCCCTCCCTCCTCACCCATATCAGTCTATCTAAAGTTTCATTTTTTTTATTATTTTTCGATTAAGTACTGCAAACCGCTGGGCTTTTTCGTCTCACGGAAAATTGCATCATTTCATTTCCATATTTCTTCATATCTTTTGCTCATATCGAATTTAATCATTTATTATTCTTGCCCCTCTCTCTCTTTCTCTCTCTCGTTTTTCTTACTATTCATATTTTCTTCGTTAAAAAGTCGTTTGTGGAATATAATGGAGCAATCCAGGTAATGCTGATTTATTTGTTATTGTAGGAGAATGGCGAGGGACCTGTTACAGCACTTCGGTGGAAATGTACATTTTGCCATTTGTTGTCTTTCTTGTGCCACACTCGACTCTCCTCACTCTGCTGGGTATGCGCTACACCTTGTCTGTAATTAATTGTAAAATTGAATTGAAATACATCAAAAAAAAAAAAATTGATTAATGTACTTACTTGTCAACATATTGAGTAAGCCTGACGTATGCAATACAGGCAGCATCCTCACCAAGCAAATGAACGTGAGGATTTAGGATCGTCGTGTTGACAGCTTTGCAACTTGAATTTTTCCCCAGGACTGCTTGGGGTTTAAATTTAACGTTACAATGGATACTCAGTACCATCAATTGATGATATTAAAATAGGGGAACAAAAAAGAAACTGAAGAGATTTGCCGAGTGGAAATTCTCGCGCTGACAAGCTAAACTTGAAAATGTAATAATTTTGTTTATCACGGGAGAGATAGAGAGGGGAGAAATGATAATAATAATAAAGGTATTCATTTAAAGTGATGGAAAATTAATATCATTGAAACATTATTAGATCTTACTTTGAGTTTTAATTTGTTTTGTAATTGAGTATAGTGAGGCAAACTAGGCATAATTACCATTATCAAAGTAAAATTTGTGAAAGTCCATTCCCTCGACTAAATTACCTAGAGCCTCTGGCTCAAATGCAGTCAAGTGGGGATCGCAGATTTTTCTATAAAATATAAATGTCAATTGTTTAATTATTTAAATTAAATTGAATTAAATAGAAAATAGGTCTTACGTGTATCCCTCAAAATCACCAGTGTTGATACTCTCAATGAGCTGCTCAGTCATCTTGATAATTTCCTGTCGGCGTGCTGCAATCGTCAATAATTCATTATCAGTTAAACAATCACCAGATTCCGAGGCTTCAGGCTCTTTCCGGTACATCGCACAGCACAACAGTCACATGCACGTATTTAATTCAACATCTAATTCTGTCCTATTCACGCCAATACGAGTTTTTCTTACAATCAACTGTCAATCTTTCCTTCTCTAAATTCAACAATCTTTCGGTTGTTTTTTTTTTTTTGTTTTGTATCATCTAGTCTAAATATTCATATTTTCCTTTGTAATCCAATAATTGAATAATTTCCTAACTATCGACTACTCTTGATTATTATTATTCGCCTGATTTATCAATTTTTTACTTAAATTATTAATTATTAACTCATTTCAAATATAATAAAACGCCTCTTTTATCTTTGCCAATGAATTAATCAATCAACTCATCTATTTTGTTCATGTTTTTTTATGAATATAAAAGAAAGTTGAAAAGATACGGTTGGAAAAAAAATTTAAAAAAAAAAATTGAGGGACTAGAATGCCGAATCCGCCCGTCAATCCCCCTCGTCAAGGTAGAAATTTAACGATACTCTCATTTGTGACTCGATGTCACATTTTATTCAATGGCAACGAGGATCGACGAGCGAATTTATTTATAATTTTTATTATTTTTCATTTTTCTTTTGTACGTTGTACGCGTTACCTGAGCACTGCGAGTTGGTTGATAGCTGGCTGCAGGTCTTGACGGGACACATGATTCTTATTTCTACAAGCATATACCTTCCTCATTAAAACACAATTTTTTTCTTTTTCATCATTTAAAACATTAAGTAATTTTCTTTGTGTTTTTAAAAATATTGAGCTGCGCGCATAAGCGATCCATTATATAAGCATTGGGTGATGCGAAGATCAGTTTTTAAGTGATTCATTCTGTTGTACATTCAGTAGTGAATATAACTTTTTGGTAGAGATGAATTTTGTAGATGATATTGAAAAAAAAAAAAAAATTAATCTTCAAATTTTATGACTTTTCAACAATATAATTTTTGGAATGGAAACCAACCTTCGCGTGACACAGTTTGAAATAATAATTTCAAACAACAGAGATATTGTTACACGATTGTCTCCGTCTCCTCAAAATCAATCCAACTCTGAAATTAACCATTAAAGACAGCAAGAGAGAGAGAGAGAGAGAGATAGAAAAGAAAAACTAAAATTTAAGAAAACGAAAATTCCAATTACTATAAATATACATCCTGATAATTTTCTCATTAATTTTATTCACTCACAATTTCAGTCCTGACGCATTTACAATTTTTTTAAAACTCCATAAAAATATTGATTTATCACAAATCTAGATCTCTATGGCGGACTGCTTTTATTAATTTTTCACTAAAGAAAAATAAACAAACTATATGGCACAATCATTTCATTATTAATTTTTTTTTTTTCATATTTCTTCTGGTAATGCATTGATAATTATTCTACGCTAGTGCTATATTTATGTTGAGATTCGATGCAATTTCGAGTGTGCGCGGGCTTTATAATCCTCACGACATTGAACATTGTCGGAGTGACGAGCACGATTGATTATCCATCGAGGGCAATTGATTTTCCTCCTTACCATCATCCTCATCATTGGTCTGACCATAGCCCATGCCTCCACGTCGGCCACACACCTCCGAGCCATCTTCAAGTCGAGAATTCATAGCCGTTTTCAATGTTATCCCGAATCGTTATTGATAATGTGTTTAGAAGATTTAGGAAGCAGAAGAGAAGGGGGGGGGGGAGGCATACAACGTGGACATGCTTGTTGGCGGGCAACATACACAGAGATTAAATAAAATAAATAACATCAATTATTATGAGACGAATTAACAATAATTATGATGATTAATTAATTTTCGAGAAAGAAAAAATCTAGTTTTACTGAGACACATATAACTTTTCTCTTTGTCTTAATTATTCTACAATAACTAATCTTTGTTGCAATAATTTTTTTAAACAGTCATCTTTCTTTATTTTTATTTCTGCAAGATAAAGAGAAAAGTCGCAATTTCTCGATTCTTAATCTACCGACCAGTTGCTGATGAAGTCCCTCGTCTTGATACACTGTTGACACTGGTACAGGCACGTGTAGTAGTAGTAGCTGATGATGATGGTGATGATAATATCTGACTATTCTGGCTTGCCACACTTCCACCACTTCCACTGCTGCTGCTGCTATTGCTTCCACGGCTTCCACGGCTTCCACTTCCATTGCCAGCTAATTCATGCAATCAACCATACAGGGGGAAATTTTCCAATCAGCGAGCCAGCTCTTATTCTCCCAAAGTGTCCAAATTAGTTTTGTTCTCAAAAAGTTATATTTCCTCGTATTGACTCTCTACTATAGCTTACCAATTCGTTACATCGTCTGGCATGTCATTGTCACACTCGAGCAATTGTTATGAGCAAAAAATTGAGCCTACTCTACCAATTAGTGTTGATTAAAATACAAATAGACATGCACAAGAGTGTATACGAGTTGGATTCTCTAGGAGTATTATCAGAGTGCTATAGAAAATTTTATCAATGAATAAAACTAATACTAATACTTGATGAAATAGAGGATATCGAGAATTTGTAATGTTTTCTTCATCATAAAGTCCTCAAGGAGGAGGAGGGAGGATGATGGCATAATTGAGTCATAACCAGAGATGGATTATTATTATTATCATTTTTTCCATACCTTAGGTTCAGCCCACACTCGAGAATACATCGTTTTATGATTAATTATTCTACAATTCTAATGATTTCGTATGTATAAAGTATTTTTTTTTGTCTTTTTCCCCCTTATGAGCACTCTAGCGGTGGTCCTAAGCCCCTACTATACCTAGCTATTATTAAAATACTCCAAATTGAAAGAGTTGTAAAATAACATGATGTGTTTGAATCACAAACATTGAATTTTCAAGATTTGGAATGAAATGGGAAAAAAATTAAAAATAAATTCAGAAAGAACAGAAAAAAAAAAAACAAAATGAATGTAAAACACACAGGCACACAGAATTAACGATATTTTTTTAGATATCATGTTTAGGATTAAGGGCGATATTTGACGCAGTTCACGAGCGTTTTGATATACGTCCCTTGGGAGAGTTGAAAACAAAAAAAATGTACGTAAATTTTTTGAAAAAAACACTTTTTTTTTAGTCCAACCGAGTCGTTAGAAAACATTATGATGACTCTTGACTCGGTTTTACCTTGCGCCCCCTGCAGAAGTACAGCAGCAAGACCTAACGGATTTGCCTGTGCCTTTCCCGTTGCTGCACCAATAACCCTGGAGAATATTGTACCCGCCGCGGGACTGGAAGGCGGTGTGCCCTGGGACGGATAGCCTTTTTTTTGTTGTTATTCATCAATTACCAATGTGGCAAATGATTTGAATAATTATATACATTTATATTATAATATAAATAAATGAAAACAATTTGTTTAATTGTGAATCACATAAATCAGTAAATTCAGTGGATAAAAGAGAGTTGTTTCAGTGCCGATGCAGAGGAATTTCACCATTACATATACTAAATTTTCTTGAACGTAATAATGAACGTAATTCAGGTACATAACTAATACGTCAAACACGAAAATAGACACATTGACCATGGCCTAGCTAGGATAGATAGATATGATATTTGTAAGGAATTTCATGGATTAATCGTTAACCCTGAATTATTAAAAAATAAATAAATAAATAGATAAAATTCAGACATATTTATGGAAAAATTTATTCTCAGTTCACTAATACTGAATTAATGTATATCTAAATTTGTTTCTTTTTTCCCCAATTTAAATTTAATAAACTTACTATTGTCAGATTGTTTTGATGTGCCCGGTGTATTTGACATTGTCTCACCAATAAATTGATGTCCCCCACTAAAAACCCTCAAACTTGAATGAAAAAAAAAATTTATGATAATAGAGTCACGTCGAACATCTCTATTAGGTATTATACCGTAATACTAAAACGTGAATTCTGAAACGTTGTCTAAATGCATCGAGAAGTACCGCGAGTCAAGTGGCAACTCCTATATCCACTTTTTTCACTCACTCTTCAGACACTCACACACGCTACATTTCTGCATTGGCACTGGGCTAAATATAAAATGTACCCACTTCCATTTGGCACTGGATTTATGCCATTAACATTTGACGGAAGTTGATCCACTTTTTTTTTTTTTTTTAATTAATCAATTAAATCATGGGAAAAGGCACACACCGCTGCTGGGTGATGATGAGTCAACAAGAATTTCTCATCACAATCAAGTACAAGTAAATGGAATTATTTTCACATCTCTCTAATAATATCTGAGAATTTATATACTTTTCTTCACATATAAAACTATTCAATAATGAGGGAAAAAATTAATATCTACTTGTACACAATCAATCAGATATAGAAATGATTCTCCTCAAGCTGTCTGTTATTGAGAGCATATTATTTACTCTTCGATTTCAATCACACACATACAAAAATTGCAGCGAGTTATTTTTCATCATTAGGACGATTAGGAGGCGGTAGACAATCGTTTAGCTTTTTTTTTTTCTCTTCAATCTATTATTTTTAATTAGCAGAAGCGTATAATTAATTCAATCAACACAGACTCAACGCCAAACCCCGCACGGCCACTTCAATTAATCGCAATAATTAAAAATTCATCAATCTCATTCAATTTATGCACTGAATTCTTTGGTGAAAAAAAATAATTGTGGCATATTTGCGGAGTTTAGGCGCATCGTGGATAAAGTGGGCTCAGAAAGAGAGAGAATTTGGTTAGTGTAAAAAAAAAGCAAAGTGGGAGAAAGAAAATTTATACCCTAAAAAAATAACAGAAACGTTGAAGCGTGAAATAATAGGACGGGGGCGTTAAAATACTCTTTATGTTTTACAACTTATTTTTCCATCATTAAGTGTTTCATCGCCCCCTCCTCCCCCCTTAGGTGTTGACAAAAGCAAAATAAAACTCGGTGAGAATAACTTGAGAAACGCTGTAAAGAGTTTAAAAAGTGAGAAAAATCAATTTCAATAAATGTCAGCAAAATCAAACACAGATATTGTGTGGATATAATACCGAATATCATCTTTTTGCTTCTCCTCATTCTTCAATTAAGTGTTCAAAGTGTTTAATTTTTTTTCTTTTTTTCACTTTTGAGTGTGCGTGTGTTATTGGTGATTGAATTGTTTTAGATATATTTCATTAGTTATTATTATTATTATTATTATTATTGTTTTGGATTTTTGTTTGTGGGTTACCTTCGGGTTCTTTGGCTATGACCGTGCTGCTCCGGTCGACACCGCCTTTCTTATCCTCTGTACAACATACATACATATACATCATGTATCCCATAATACATCTCTTTCACGTCTAAAGTATTGCTATGTGTAGTGGTAATTTAATAACGTGTCACGTGTTTTAAAAAATTTATTCTAGATTATACTCATAAAATCCTTATAGTTGATAAATATTTCAATAAACTATAGAGATTTATGAGAATTTAATCCACCGAAAAGAGACTCGATGCTATATATATTTCCATGTTTCGAAAAATGTGAATATCTCTTAAATTATTAAATTTTTTGTGTGATATCCTCGATAATATATCTCAATTCTCTCACAATATCCGATGCTGTGCCAGAGTCTGATTTTTTCGATGGGGGTTGAAAAAATTCAAGGAATTTGCCGTTTATATCTCAAGTGGAATGAGGGAAATCAGTTTTTTTTTTTTTCCTTTTCCTCCACTCTCTGTTCAAGAGAATGGGGAAAAATGCGACAAACGATCGTGCAAAAGCGGGACGCATGCGCTAAGCCAATGGGAATAATTTCCACTTTGGTCTTGTCTGCAAATGGTTCTTCAATTTTAATCTATTTTTTTTTTTTCTCTCCTTTCGTAATATAGTCTCGGGGTTAATTGCAACAGTTGAGATGTTAGAGTTGAAGATTTATCATGAAAATTCAATTATCTAGATTTTTTAATAGAAAAAAAAAAAAAAAAAATGATGGATGAGCTCATTGTCTTAAACATTTTTTTTCCCCCCGATTAGACTTTAATGAATATTTGATATGATATTAATTATGATGTGGGAATGTGTCTTCGATACCTATGATTCTCTAGTGGAGGGATGGCAGGATTTTCCATTGATTTAATCGCGGTAATAATCATATGCTGTATTGGTGGGGCTTGTCTATGACGAAACCCGAGTAACTTTTCAAAAGCTCTACCTCTCAATAGGACTAATTCCTTGAGCAAGCTAAAAAAATTTCTATAGAAACTAAGTTTCATATTCTATATATGAAAACACGGTATTTAAATAAATTATTGTGTATTATTGAATTCTGAATTTCAAAATTAATAGAGACATAATAGATTGGAAATGATATATTAAAATATCCCATACACACTTGACAGAACAAAATTTTAATTACTATATAAATGACCTTTGCAATTCAGAATTCGCAGAAAAATTATTTAATGAAGAAAAAAATTGTATAAAAATTAAATGAGAAAGAAGCGAGAGCTATGGATATAAGTAGCACTAATATATTCTCAATGATATGTACTGATAAAAGAGGAGGCGAAGAAACAATCATTAAGATGAGAAGAAAAAATTGAAAAAAAAGTTGTCACACAACTCGAATGAGAGAAATTTTCACGTTATGCTTCTCAATTATTTAAAATAATTGCTTTTGCCATTTATTAGACATTTCACTTTTGCCATTCGTTCTCTCATTGCGAGTTTTTTTTTTTTTTTTTTTTTATATATATAACAAAATATCAAAAGTCTAACACAAAAAATAACAGAGATCAATGAAAAATCATGAATAATTATTAATGGCAAAGCGATAAAGAAGCCCAAATCTGCGAGTTAATCAATCAAATAAATAGCATTAATCGAAGAGTCATTATGAGATTAATGAGGAAGATATGTGACGTAATAAAATTATTATTCTCTTCATATGCCAATCAATCAATGTCTTTGATTGACAAAAAATAATAAAAATTGCTAATACTTTTTTTTTTTCAAATAAATTGAACAATATAAAATGGCAATTATTTCTACAAAATTAAATCATTGGCCTTGAGTACCTACTAAAGTCACTGGATACTTTGTGGATGAATGAAAAAAAAAAAATCAAGTGTCGAGAGGTTGAGGAGAAAAGGAAACAAAGAGTTCTGCGACTCGTTTTCCCGACACAAATACCAAATTAAATTCTCTCACGATATTTTCATGATGAATATGCGTCTCATATACCAAGGGGGAAATAAATAATATATATACTCATGACTGAATGGTAATAATGATTTTCTATGTGAAATAAAACATAAACTTTGTTTGTAAATTTTTCATTTCATCTACTGTACCTAAATTCGCCTGATGTAGCTCTCGCATGATTACTCGCCAGTAGTTTTAAATAATTGGGGGACAAATTTTGAAACTATACTGTGCAAAGGACAATCCTAATACATAATAATCTTACATATTACCAAACTATATCGTTGTTGATAACTCGTGGCGGATAGTAGGCATTAAAATTTGCTGGGGATACCACCTAATATTACTAATTAGAAATAAAACAAGATAAAGAGTCCCAAATAAATTGGTGAATTATTTTGCAAATATTAAAAAATTTATCATTTTTCAGTGTGAATCTATTAATTTCAAGGATTTTTGCAAAATAATCTGTTTAAAATTTGGAAATTCATCTTCTATTCTTGACAACTTTGCTACAGAGAATTATTTTCTTTTGCAGTTGGGATAGTAATATCTATTTTACTGGGAGTACTCTCGTGAAATAGGTTAACTAAGATGTACGGGTTTTTTTTTTTTTTTACTTTGCTAGGTATTATAGTGAATTTAATGACAACGGCAGACAAGCGGGAAAATGTGGATAGTAAAAGTTTGTGACATGATATTTTTTATTTTGCAATTTGAATCCGGTTGCAATTATAATCGTCAAGATTCTCTCCTACCTACTCATGGTCCTCTACTTTATTGATCTAGGATCAGATATATTGGGAGAAAAGAGGCGGCAATTCTCTAGTATTTGGTAGTAATTTTCAATCAATTATTCTCAAAATGGCTATCACCCATTTTTTAATTGAATAAAACAAAAATGATGATAATATATTTGAATTGTGAGCAATTGTTTTCAATTGGCTGATCAACCCTTTGAAAATATATAATTGAAAATAATGACAATTATATACGATGGTGAGAATTTCAAATTTCAAATTTCAAATTGGATAATAATGTGCGAGTAAGTAGGTGTAGCAGCAGGTTAGCCAGTAATAATTCAGTGGATTTCTCCTACCTTTAACATCGTCATCCTCGATGGTAGTGCTACTGTCAGTTGACTCCTTCACCTGAGAGCCGTCACCCTTCTTTGTGATGATGCTTCGAGCTGGAGTATGCAAATGTATTGGATCAATGATAATTATAATGACTAGGTTTCAGTAATCAAGTGATAAAATGACATGTAGAGCCAAATTCTTTTACATCTGTGACTTTAGTTACATATAGAAGGAATATTTTTACTTGTTTATTGGGACGTATTAAATATATCGTCTTTTTTTGGCTTCCAATCAAAGATTTATTCAATTTTCATCCATCCAAAAGTTGTCATCAAGTCTTGCGCAATTGTCAGTTATAAAACAAGTAATTGGTTGAGTGAGTTGGAAGGAATGATTACGATTTTTTTTTTCTTTTTTAACTTTCTTAAATGCCGAAAAATTTGTCCATGTTTTCTCTTGGAATCATTCATTTCCGAGATATTTCAAATGGATGAAAATGGATGATTATCTTATTATTACAGAGGATTCATAGGACATGCATGAAGAGATCAATCAATCATGAGGTAAGTGAAACAAAATGTCTGGAAGCAAATGAAGTCGAGCAATGTTTTTTTTTTTCTCTTCTCTAAATCCAAATATTGATCATTCACATTTCCATGCAGAGCATGATGGTAACAAAAAAACATGCTCGTCAAACTGGAAAGTCCAATTTTAATTATATAATCTCTGGATGGAGATGAAAATGAGGAAATAATTTAATATATTTGGTGTCAAGTACTTATGCTTCAAGCACCGCTCAGACAATGAATTTTTTTCAATTTTAAGAGTTTCTCCACTCAATAAAAATACTTGTTTCAGCCGCACAAATGATTATTATTTTTTTTTTTCCCCCATGAATATTCAATAATTGAGGCATATAAGCATTTAGGAAATTACACAGTTGCATGCAGTAATTAATTTTGTCATTTGCAAATCGACAAGTGTAATTGTTAGTGAATAGTATAGCGATGGAAATGAATTGTCATATAGTGATGAACTGTAATCGGTCGTGGGTCAGTAAATGCGTCATTATTCGTTATACTTCAAGGATTATCAAATTCATAATTAATATAAATAATTGGAAAAATATAAATGATGTAATTAGAAATAGTAAATAAATACAAGGAAAAGCGCCTCCGACCCAATTCCCGCCTCTTTGTGAATCAAGTTGGATAAAATGGATACAGATTGATGTAGGAAACAGGAGTATATGAATGATATGATACGAATGAAATTCACGATATAATATTAATGATTTTATACTAGCAACAGCTGCCAGACCAAAACGATCCAATCGCGTGATGTCAATTGACTCGATTTTCTTGACTCTCCGCGTCTCAATCGACTAATTTGATTCCCCGTGAGCCGACCCTTTCCTTTTTCTTTTTTTTTATATATCCCTGACGTTTGCATGAAATCCCACTGAGACCTATTGCAAAACGACCGTCTTGTTTTCACCTTAAATCGATTCAATTTACTTCTATTCTTGTAACTTGAAAAGACAGACAGCATGAAGAGAAAATAAATAGCAGTGAGATAACCAATTGATCGATGAATCTATAATTGACATGTACAAACTTGGAGAAAATATCCCTGAGGGACTCATGACTCATTTATATTCAAAAGAAAAAGTAAACAGCCATTTTATTCCTCTCCTCGCAGAAATCTCTTCTTTATCACAACGCCTACCGAGATTCCCACCCACAATATCCCTCCCCCCCCCATGATTTTTTTTTGTGTGTAATTACAAGGAGTTTGATGTATTCAATAGACACACCTATGTGCCAATGCACATGATATCTCGCTATAGTCCTCTCACGGCAGGGTCGAAGGTTACCCTTTTGCCACTTAACGTGAGCAGCTGCTGTTAATTCATTTTTTTTTCTCATCTCTCCCTACTACTTTGTAGATCCATTTGAACAACAAGTAAATAGGTAGGGCATAAAAAGAAATGGTGAATATGTAACGATGACCTCAATTTTAAGACGAATTATCTTTATAATCATGTGAGAATTAGTTTGACGTAACGAGAAAGTAAAAAAATTGACAGGGAGATTGTTTCGGAAATATCACATATGATAATGTTTCTGATGTTTGAGATATTCAAAGAATAGTGTGTCGAGATGTTGAAATGCAAAACCATGCATCTCTTCATGTTTAATTAATCTCCATAACTAGATTGAATTTGTTGTTTGTTTTTTTCATATTAATATATCTATATAATTAGGAACAAAAAAGTCTTGTGTGTGATAGTACGTGGAAATCCCTGAAGACTGTATATAATTAATTAAAACATTATATTTTTCTTTGAAATTCAAATGGGAAAATGTATACATTGAACAATCAATTTGCTGGATTATTTACTTGAAATTAATAAATTTATCATATAAAGGCAAACATAAATTACAAATGTGTCGGATTGTTGCAGTAATAGTTAGGGAAGGGAGATTTAATATAATTTATTTATTTGAAAACTAGAACCAATATCTAATTGTATCCAACATACTATTCTACCCAAATAACTATCTGTCAATTTTTGTTATCTGGCTAATAAAGTTGGACAAAAAATTATTGTTGTCGATAAAAAAAACTTCAAATTTAAAGAACAATAATTGTTTGATCGAACCATTGTAGCCGAAGCGTAATCACCGGAAATGTAATTTCAACGTAATCGTACTGGGCAATCTCGTCTATAGCAGATAATTCCTGGATATTGGAAATGTTATGGTGGAGTAGTAATTCCCATTGACTTGCGATTTTTACCATGTTTAATCAACTTGTTTTTCAATTCATTTGCATTTATTTTCTCATTGTTTTTGAGTAAGAAAAAATAAATTTAAATGAAATGAGCCTACTCAACTTGATAATTCAATTGATATCCACAAAAAAATGAAAAGTAATTCATTGAAATGGAACTAGGCCTCTCTTATAGTCCAAATGTTAACGTGCAACATTCTTTGGAGGATAATTAAAGGGTGCTGCTATATTACGTATTGGATGATATAAAAATATTAACTAGCACTGCTGCAACGAGTGAATACAGAGATTTATGCTGTTCTTTCGTGTCATACAGAGTGACAACCACAACCAGCAAGGAAGTGTGGAATTGATATATATATATAAAAATGAGGTGGGGGGAAAGCTCGTGAAATTTTCATATTAGGTAAGATCCGATGATCTAAACAGAGAACGACAACGGACGGATAGTGGTGTCATGATTTTTTCAATTTGTGATTATTATAAATGAAATGAAGTGAAGAAGATGCAACACAGATGATGAGGAGGTGATGGGGGGTGGTGTTGAGTGGAGGGGGTATAGAGTAAATAATGTACGACTCGTCGAGATTATCATGTAGCGCTGAAGAGGGTCGGAGGTACTTACCCTGTGCATCATACTTACTGGAAAAGTTTCTCGTTGCTAGCATGGTCGTTAAAATAGCGCCCTGTTGACAGAAAAATTGAAAGATTATAAAAATTAATTCGTTAATTTTGGCCTTGTATGGTATCTATATGGGAATAGTCGAGTATTTATCACAACTAAGACAGTCCATTTAGCCCCACACTCTACTCAATTTTTAACAAATAATACCTCCGACACGATAGGCGACTCTTTACTGCAATACTCAATTCTTGTAAATGTTTTCATTCCATTATGCTCAACGCAATGCCGACAACACGCAGAAAATGGATTATAACAACAGCAATAACCACATCCTGAATTGGAGTTGAAAAAAAAATTTGACATGTGCAACCAAAATAAAAAAAAATGAAAAAAAAAAATGAACAGAAATCGATTGAATAAAGCATATATAGTGGGAACGTCCGCGTTTTCCCGATCGATCGACGATGCGAATCGCACTGACGATCCATCCAATAGGGGTGACCATTAGGCGCTTTTGCAAACAGTGCCGTCTAATAGTATACCTAAACCCAGTGTCTAAAATAATTAATAATAAAATTCATTAATAAATTTTATCATTAATTCAAATAATGAAATAATTGATAGACTTTTACCCCACATGAAATTTGTGCAAATATAACCAAGGTATTTGTAAATTATTTATAATGGTATAATGGATAATAATTTGTGTTCTTTGTTGTGAAAATACTGGTGGCTTTTACCACACACACGCGATCTGTTATTATAACGAGCAAGGCCTTTTTGTTATGATAACGTAAAATACAAGTGCATAAAGTGAATTCGCTAATGAATTTAACACAATTCTTCACTCGGGAAAAGGCGACTCGAATGATTGTACTTGACAAAACACATATGTATCTACATATTGACAGTATATACTCACTTTTAATTTGCGCCTTGCATTGAATTTCTTCAAGCAGTCGACAGTCTCTTGCCTATGCACCACAGACGCTACACGTTCACGTTGCTGAAATAATAAACCATAATAAAGAGAAATGTAAAACATTGAGTATCATATTAAAAAATTTTTTAACAATTGAGCCAGATACTTACGCAGATCCAGGGGTGCCTGAGTGCTTCACTGGCGGTTATACGCCTGCTTGGATTTACTGTTAACATCTGATTGATGAGATTTCTAGCTTCTGGTGTTACAGTGTCCCATTCTGGGCTTGGATACTGCGAAAAAAAAATCATTGAAATATCAGATGTAGCAGTATCAATTATTATTGAAACATACTTGAATTATAACGTACGTCATAGGCGCCAGCTTTGATTTGACTGTATAACCGATGTTGATCCTCATCCCAGAATGGTGGATAACCAACGAGAAGAATATAGAGGATAACACCACACGCCCAAATGTCAACTGGCTTTCCGTATGGCTCTTTTTTGAGTACCTCGGGGCTTAGGTAACCGGGCGTACCGGCAAAACCTGATGTTGAGAAGAGGACGAGAAAAAAAAAAAAATTGAGCTAAGATTGAAATTTTTTAAACTGATTGACAGTCATCCACATATGAAAAAAACTATTCATTCATATTATTATGGAAATGAAAATTTAATACTGGATTACTCACCATACCATGCCTGTGCGTCTCCCTGCAATTCAATAGCTAATCCAAAATCCGCCAATTTCACAGCGGCCCCCTTTGCTTTACTAGCGAGTAGAAGATTTTCAGGCTATTTGAAATGATAAAAATTTAAGCAAAAGGAGACAAGACATGTATCATCACCATCATCATCAAAGACAAAAGAAAATTCACCTTAAGATCTCTGTGTACAATTCCATTGTGATGGCAGTGATGGACACTCTCTAGAATTTGTTGTATGCAGTGAGAGGCGTCTGCCTCACTGTAGAATTCTCGGGCGACAATGTCCTCGAAGAGTTCGCCGCCAGTGACTCTGTAAATTTATCAAAAATATTTTCCCTCTACCTTTAACTAGGGGAAGAGAGGGTATTACCGGACAGCGGGTAATATCGGACACTCTGATATCTAAAAAATGGATGATAATTTTTTTTCTGTAACAATTTGATGAAGTCAAACCTATTGTCCTTATGTAATTTTGGATGTTTTGCTAATATAATTTTGTGATGACAATTAGAAAAAAAATATTGAAATTTTGAGGCTATTAGCATCTAAGAAATATGGCTGTATTCAAATGAGCATTTTTTCTTTTTTTATTTCTTCATATCGAAATTATATATATTTTATGAATGATTTTGGTATTCAAATTTTGTATCCGAGAAAACATTATGTGTTAATTTTACATTGAAAATATATAATTTTGAATAAATACGAAAGTAGTATTTTATGGTGTCCGGTATTACTCGACTTGGCGAGTAAGACCGGACAAATCGACTTTTTCGAAAAAAAATAATTATAAAAAATCAGTTGGATTAATTTTTTTATTTTTTTTATACACGATTGAAGTAGAATGAATGAACTTCAATTAGTGATTTTTTTAAATTTCGAGAAAAATTATCAATAAATAATATGAGGAGTTCTGCTTAAGTGTCCGGTAATACCCTCTCCTTCCCCTATTCAAATTGAATTCAATTGTGAGAAAATTTACTTACAGATCGAAGACGAGGTAGTGGCAGTTTTCTTCTTGTATACTTTCGTGTAATCGTACTGAAACACAAACAAGAGAAATAATTTAATTTTTTAGTACGATATATTGTAAATAATGAAATACTTGTAATTTCTAATTAATTAAACATTTGATTTTTCATTATAATTTTCACAGATGAAGGTCAAGAGTTGACCAATTTAGAAAATAAATTATATACACGAGAGACCTTTTCCATCTTGTTCGATCGAGATGTTGTGTATTCTAATGAGATTCCTTGAATGCCACTATATATTCTCAGTATTTTCCATGAGAGGGGGTCAACCCTTCCACTCATCCTCAGGTGAATTATGTAGTACATATTAAAACAAGGCGTGCATTAACGTTCATTTAATACAGATATTTCCATAGAGAATAATAATAATAATAATAATATCAACCCCATAGAGTAACACGACACACTTGTCTATACATATTATAGTATATATTTATGCTTCGCAGAGAATGGAATGAATTTTATTATTAGTAAAGTTTGATCATTACAAAATTCGATTCGTATTGTTTTCTTATTTGTGAAATGGAATCAGTTACGAAACACCATCCTGTCCAATCGAATTTCATGCGAGCGGCGTTTGTTTCGATATATGAGAAGTAGATCAATCGCCGGGTAAATTAATTATCCCATTGATCACGTGTCTGATAGCCAATGGGTCACATTGAATTTATGAGCTGTGGAGTTACGCATAATGATGCATGCAATCGTCACGCAATTAAAACATGTCAGAGGAAACCAGATTCAAGATAAACCAGCATTTTTAATCTAAAAAATTATGTGTTGTTGTTCTCCATAGTTGCCCACCCACCCTCTCATTTTAAAAAGTCTCGACGCATTTTATTGGCGTCTATCTAGACACACATTCCATAAATAATATAAAAGAGCACAAAAGAGAATGAAAAAAGAAAAGAAAAGAAAACAAAACGAAAATGTTGTGAAATGCAGTGGAGAATTTTTTGTTAGGTAGGATGGTGCAACGAGATTACTACCACCTAACCGTAGAGAGTCACCATGCACGATTCCGACGATGGCGTCCCGAGAGTAACGTCGGGCTCAGTCGGAGCGTCGTTATCGATCCTTCTCCAGGCCACACCTCGATGCGTTTAAGCCGGTACCCGAAGCACGCGACCCAAAATCGATCTTTATCCTACCAACGTTTGTCTTTTCATCTTTCATTAATGCTTTCTCTATTTTCACTCTTGAGTATACCCTCAGGAGAGAGAGAGAGAGAATACTTTCATTAAGTATCATTTGCACGATTCAACGATGGAATAAGTACATGAAAGCCATTGTGCCATGATCAAAAAATTGCACTCTCTGTTTGTTCAACGTTGAAGTTTATCTGATTTAATTTTTCCATGTAAAAGTACCAATTTTCCTCTTTAGGCAGTGGAAGAAAAATCTGAATTGCTTCAAGACTTTTTTGTAGGATTTATTTACCTTGAAAAATCATATTATTCAATTTAAACAGTATACATCAGTTTAATTAATCGGTTAAATTGTGCGATATAACAAATATCGAGTACTGCTTGGCGATTGTAAATTTAATGTATCCCCCAAAGGTTTGTGGGGAAGCATTGTAATACATTTTATAGAGAAATCTCAAATTCATCGGAATAGGTACTCCCACGTGTATACTCTATTAATGCCCGATGAGCATACCGCAATAATCGATTTCAAGGAGTGAGTTAAAGGGGTCAGAGTGTGGGAAAATTATGGATGTATACGATCTCTGTGATATAGTTATAAAACTCAAACTTTATCATACAGCGGCATCATGTAACCTTGGTATATCAACTCCAAACTTGGTGTATTTGATTGGAAATTTTGTTCAATTGAACGTTTCACAATTAATACAAAAACCGAGAGAAATAATTATTAATTAATAAGTCTATATGGACAACTCTTCACCAGCCAGTGTCGCCGAAAGAGTGAGTCTCATGAATTATAAACTGATCAACAACTGATAAATGTCCAGTCTCGCGAGCTCAATAAATCAAATATTGCCCATATTATAATGAATCAATACTAATGATGATCAATCGAACAACTAAAATAATTCAAATTCAATATAAACCCATCGACAAGTATGGAAAAAAAATATTCAAATTTTCTCTTTCCTTATTCAGCAGATAATAAAGAGGAAAAGAAAAACTGAAGCATATGTCTTTGGTAATAATGAAAAATGAGAAGGCAAGTCACGCGAACCATCATCGTGCATATATATTAGGTATACGTGACTAAAAATGCAAAAGTCAGCCTATTACAAATAACCAAAGGGAGAAGGTGTAATATAGGTATGGTTCGATAAGATTGACGAGAATAAAGAACCAGAGAGAGCTCGTGTCGTTCAGCAATTAGAGTATGGAGGCGGGATGACGATGATCGAATTTCGTTGGAAGCATGTTTTGATTTCACCTTTTTCATGCGGCTGTCGATTCAACGAAATCAATTGATTGTTTTTGTATCTATGAGGAGATATCAGGATCGATGTTTGAGAGAGAGTTTTTTTGATAGAAAAATATTTTTTTTTTGGAGACTTTTTTCTGAATTATGGCGGAATCATATTTCAATAAGAGAAGCAATTATTCAAACAACTCGAAAATAGAGAGAACAGTATTTGCAGAATAATTAAATATTGAATATGGGGGAGCAAAAATTATGCAAGGACAAAAAATTTCAGGATTATCATTTATCAATGATGCAATATTATCAGAGTAATATACCCCATCTCTGAATTATGTGGACGTATATTTCTCTTACGAGAGAACAATATTACCAATCTATTTACACAATCAGTTTGCAATTTCATTTTGTTCTCCTTGATTCTCAAGCGAATCATTACATTTAATGATCCCAGGGGTGGTAGCAAGTTTTTTCTTCGAATCAATCAGATAGATGATCTCAATTCATTGCTCGAAACACAAACAAATTGATTTGAACATGTGGAATTGATTTGTGTGATGATAGAATGGAAAAGTTTATAGTTGGTAAATTCATTGAAAACATTTGAATTTCAATTTATCGGGGAGTATTTAACGAATTGGGGTCAATTATTATTATTATTATTATTATTATTATTCAGCATCTCACAGTATATCAAATTTGCATTGGTAATTGATTTAAATTTGAATTCCCCGCTATAGTGCCAAGAGGGATATGATAGGTATTATTGTTACCGATCATCAAAACATTCTCTGTAATAATGCAATGATTACAGGATTCACTCTGATTCCTTCCATTTTTAAATAAAAAAATCAACAAATATTATATTTGGATAATTGACTCACCAATATTGGGATGCTGCAATTTTCTACATATCCGGGCTTCTCTTTCCAGTTTCTGGAAATCTGAAACAATAATTTTATTTGATCAATTGGATGAATTTATATTTTGTTCACTGACGAGAATTAAAAAGTTGTTTGTAAAGAAAAAAAAAAAAATAACCATCAACGAGACATTAGGACATAATCCAATAACCATAATCCAGCAAAATGGTTTCTTAAGAAGCCGTTTGTGGAAATTATAACGATATAAAATGGCATATCGTGTGTATTTATATGATGATTCATTCTCAAATATAAAAGTGGTACATTACACGCATCAACACTTGAAATTTAATAACCATTCAATCCATTTCTTCAGTACATTTTTATCAATTTTCATTTAGAACATTAATGACTAGCTGAAACTTTGAAAATTAACAAAATCTCTAGTGCATATAACAAATCTTTAGTTACAAAATTTTCTATAAATATGGCTAAAGTTTTCACTCGTATTTGTTCAAGAGAGTGTGGAAAATTTGAATAATAATAATAATTAAAAAAAAGTTGTTCACACACACACACACACACACACACACAGACAGTTCAGCTGAATAAATTTAGATTCAAAAGATCAATGTTTGCAAGTTTGAAATTTATTCGCTAAAATTTCCAGGTCGATTACTACCGAGTCCAAAGTTCATTCCACTATGCGGTATCCCGTATACTGCAGGAATGTATAAACGTCAGACACGAGTCGCCAAAGACCTCCAAAGAGACCTAGAAGTAAGGTTATAGCACATACATTTACGCTGTTTTTTCCTCATTTTTTCCCTTTTTGACATTTCAATTCGCTTTCTTACATTGCATTATCTGAACCTTTTCATCGTTTTAGTTGTAAACTCGAATTTCAATCTACACCCTATATTATTATTATATCGTAATATAAAAGCGTGGAAAAATAATTGGTAATAAAAGCACATCGTTTGAAGGAATATATTAAGGCTGATCTCGTGGAACCCGAGATTCCCGCTCCAAAAATAACATTAACCCGCGCTCCGCGGCCTCTATACGTCGCTGTGCTGTGAGACGTTAGTTTGAATACATAATCTTTTTCGAGGACCACTGTGTTGTGGCCATTGACGAACTGAAATAACGACGACGACGAGACCGCATGAGTGATACCTTATTTCATATAGACTAGTACCTCTCTCAAAAATGCTCATCATATTTCTCGTCAAAACTATCTCTGTAAGAGAGGAAGAAGGAAAAAAAAAATCAACTCAGCTGTAGGGAAAGATTTTCCCCGGATGTAAAGAGAGTGACAACTGATATGATGACGACGAGAGGCGGAGATAAAATAAGGCAGAGGAAAATGTTAATTTCATTGACTCTTGTTTCCAAATGTAAACTTGTAGAGTCGCCAAAAATAGGATATTCAATATAATAATGATAAATAACCATTGAGGTTGTTACAACTGACATTGAGATATGCATCAGGTTAGAAGGACATCACAGTGGAGACTCTGAATCCGTATACAAGTGGCCGCCGGTGGCGTTCCTCGGCCAGTTGATACGTCAGAGGTAAATATTATATCTGACAATTTGAGTTGGCGGTGGCTCTGCAATATTTATATACGTTACGTGTAACCGATGTATACATATGTATACAACACCGATAAAAATCCCCCTGTGGGTGAATGAGAGCAATGAAGAGAGTGAGGGAGAGGACAAGAGCAAGCCGAGTGCGGGTCGGACGGGCACTGGGGCAAGGTCGTGACGCGCCAACAGTAATATAGTGAACACACCTTTACTTTGCGAAGCGCCAGAGCCAATGCAGACAACCCTTTCCACTCAATTTCTCTCTCTATATACATATACATATTTCTCATTACCTCAGCTAATTTTCATTCTCTTCTTTGCCAGTGAAATGTAAGGAACGAAGAATAAAGAGTCTACAGTTGACAGAAAAAATGGCTGGGTATAATGAATTATTATCAACAAATTGTCATCTAGTTTTTTTTATTGAAAGTATACGAGGGTGAATCGAAATAACCACACTGCACTATGAGTGACAAATTGCCCAAATGGAGAGAAATATATCTCAAGCCATAAATTTATATGATTAGAATTTTATGCTTTCTTTATCTCGGAAAATAAATGAATACGATGATAAACTTGAGAAAAATATCGTGTTTACACTGTGTTAATCATGCAGCATGAGTAATTGACACGATCAGACGCGTTCCGCAGGCGTTTGGCATGCGTGACCTCTTGTCACGAGAAATTCTCAACGCAATCGAGATCCAGTGTAAGACACGCGAGACGGCCGACACTTTCAACACTTAGTTTTATACCACCTCTGGAGGGTAATGAAGAAATTAAAAATTTATCACAAGAGGTTAAAAGAAAAGATGCAAGATCCATGCCACTTTTGTATTTACTCACATTATTACCCCATTCAAAATATCATATAGGTGAAAATAATTCAATTAATCACGACAAGACGTTCACGACGCCGTTTATCTGATAAACCGCATCTGCACTATTTTGATTGATGCGATTATAACAGTCCTCTGGCTTCACACTTTCACATGATTTTCTATCTAACAAAAGAAACGAGAGAGAGAGAGAGAGAGAGAGAGAAAAAAACCCTCCGGATAAGTGGGATAAAGTAATAATCTCATATAATATGGACAAACTATTTTCGTCTCAGGGACATTATGAGAGGGAAAACTCTCGTATATTAAAAGAATAAATTATTTTTCTAAAAATTTTGTTTTTACATTAAAACAACTCTACACCAACATAGAGTGCGCACAATAGAAGGAAGAAAAAAAAATGTGACAAATTATTTTTTAAATATTTTACTATTTTGTTTTCCATGTAAAATTATCATTAAACCCGAAGGAATTTTGGCAAAATGTCAACTTGGTTGCTTATTGTTTTTAAAGGGTAACAGAAACGATGCTGACAATTATGATAATTTCGTCGTTTAGTCTTATCCACACACGACGAGTGTCAGTCTGGGATAAACTTACAAAAACATTTAGAATTTCATTATAATCTTGGTAAATAATAAACGTACATATATATTACTGATTGAAACACCTTTGATAGTCGTAAACGGTTATGGTTTGTTGGCCATATAAGATACGATTAGCAGCGGTAAAATGATGAATGATGATTAAATGTTTAAACATGTTGAAAACTTACCTCTTTGGGATAATTTTTTCGTATTTATGACTTTGGCTGCAAACTCGAGGCCCGTGCTTTTTTGTACGCATCTCCGGACCACTGAGAAGGCACCCCTGTAATTAAACAAAATATGAAAATATAATTTAATAAAATACAAATAAAAGTACCATATTTCAATGATGAAAATTTCAATTCCCATTCGATATGAGACTGAAAATTATAAAATATTTTCGATAAAAAATTTACAAATGAATTGGACGTCATGTAGAGTTGATGAGAAACGATAAAAATGATGAAGGAGGAGAGAATTCATTGACCGGGAGTTTAGTCGTTAACTGGGCCGCCAGGGATGCCTAAAAGGCCCTCAACTGTATATGCGGCCACACTAATACACGCCCCGGAAGTTGATGATATGACGTCACAGTCTCCTCTCATTATCTAATATATATATGCGTGGCTAGATTCAAAAGTTTCTCCAGCCTCACTCTCTCTCTCTCTCTCAGTTTTCCCAGTATTTTTTGTATTGATTCACCTCATATGACTTATCAAAATAACGATTGAATATATTCCTCGGCCTACTGTAAATACTGACTCTTCTTTCTTTTCAAGAACCAGAGATAAGGCACGTGCATACAATTTTTCTTTTTCTATTTGTCAAAAATTAATTAAAATTCCATACAAAACACACGGTTGTACCAAAGTTTTCTCAGAAATTTTATAATTAATTATGAACGAACTAACACCACCATTTACTCGATGTCAGATGTTTCATACAAGTTTCATCATAGTATAGTGATAATACCAAGTTATACTTATGTATAGGTAGGTAGATAGATAGGTAAGGCGTATCTACTCAACTTAGGTAGTAGGTACATACGCCGGACATTGTGTCTGAGCATCATCAACAGTCTGACGAGTCAATGAGTCTATTATTGACACATATTATTTGAGTTTTCAACATGTACGATTGAATGAAACTTTTTAAAACTGAATCTATATAAATAATAATAATCTGTTCTAACATATAGAAATCGAACGAGTTCTTTCATAAAATGCTCAATGGAATGAAAATTCACTTGAGGCTAAAATTTCTCATCGCCGAGAAGAGATTCCATTCCGGGCAATCCTCTTTCTTTCCCATGCCATGCAATCGTTGAGTCTCATCTCCACGGAAATGCATCCTCCGCCGTCACTATCAGAGAGCTCGTGCACACCCATGGATGCATTTGCCAGTATCAATATATTGTAACCCATCCAGCACTAGCGCTGTCACGTGGGTGTAAAATAGCATTTCCCTTGTATTGAAAGAAAAAAATAAATAAAAAAAATTACAGAAAAAAAACATCAGTATCCCAAATTGATGATAAAAATTAAATTTATAATTATATATGCAACCAGACCAAAACAATAAACAGAAAATGAGTCCAGAAGAAGAATAAATTTTAGAAGATCTATAATCTATATTTTTTAGTTGTATAATTTATACCACAATTGCAACTCTATGAAACTAAATATTCCTCTACTCTGGGGTGGGGGGGGGGGGGGGGCTTTTCCATGCGCCGGACGGATCGATGAGCCACGCGCACGTTCCCCTTTATCCCAGCAGCAGGACTGGGATTTGTAGGTACGCGCACAAGAACAGCAAAAGTGAGAAATGAAAATGAAAAGACTAATATTATGAGGATTTTTTGGAGGTAGAAAATATAATCAATAAGGGAGATTGTACGCAATTGTCCACAAATATTAAATTTAAAACTCGAGAGTGTAAAAAAGTTTTCAAGTAAATATTTGCATGTGAGACTGAATAACAGCCAATTGTTGACAATTTGAATATAAAAAAGTTTGGAGAAGAGGAATAAAATTGATCAAAAATTTAGCACTAATTCATTCAATTTTTTTCATCTCAATGTTCATCGTACTCATATGAAAATTGAATGAAAACATTGTTTCTGAGGATTATATAAAGTCACTGAGATGGACGTGCATCATCAGGGTAAAAATTACCTATAGGACATATAATTGTCAATTTGATAAGAGAGACAAGCAGAGGGGGATGAGGATATCGACAATTTTCCAAAGGAAAAGGGCAAAGACCAGAACACATACATACACAAGAGTCCAGTAGACACGCGGGGTGGAGAAGTCACTTGTGTGAGGGGTGGGGCAAATGCGCCCTCACACCGGTCGATAGTACTCCGCAAGCTACATCAGCCTCGAAAACCCACCCAGACCATTATATACTGCATTACTGCTGATAATATCACTGACTGACCAAAATCAAAATTATTTTTATAATTAAAATTCACTCTCTTTCTATCTATTAAAAAACTGTTTTTCTATGAGAAAATCACATTACATCAGAGAGAAGAAAATTATAAAAATTTATATAAATAAATTTTGTATGAGTTATTGTTTGAAATATTTAAGAGATAATTCATACCATGCGGCATTGAAAATTCATCTCTTATACATTGTCATCCCCTTTATTGTACCTTGGGCGGCGGCACAATATTCGCTTTGTTTTCAAGGGTATTAAATATACCTAGAGAAATATGGCTAATTAGTTACATATAATGTCACATGGCGGGCTATCTGTTGAAGCTTGTGGCCTCGGCTCAATCAATTCCAGAGGATTGAGACCTTGAATGCCTCAATTGTTGATTATAAACAGACTGAGCATCCTTTTTTGACACAACCCTCTCGGTTCAACAAGCAAAAAAACATGAATTATTAATCTCCAATGTCAATTGTCTCTTCTTCAATTTGTTGAGGGAATATAATGAAAAATAGGCAATATTTGGATTGCTCATTGCAATAAATCAGTCAAGAGGAAAATTATATGGAGCAGATATTGTGCAAAGAGGGGGGGGGGGGGTAAGAATTTTTACAAAACCGCAAAGTCGACGCAGCGATCGAAGATTGGCGAGGAGACACTCTCGACCTCTTTCTTCTTGGCTTCTTGTCGTTACGTTCTAAAACCTGGCCTCTTTTTTTTTTTTTTTTGCAATACATGGCGAGAAAATATAAAAGATTTAAAAGACACGAAATTCAAATGGCTCGATTGGCAAGTGATGTGGATAGCCAGCCACTGAGCCCTTTCCAAGTATTAGAGAAATTGCCTCTGTTGTTTCTTGGTATTTTACAAAGTGAATTAAATACCCGTTTGTGTTACATGAAATGGTAGATTGGCGTGAATAGAGAAATAACAGTAGATAGAGCTCTACTATACCTCCCACTGTTTGCGCGACACATATATATATATGCATATACGAAAATAGGAAGAAGGGAAATTATCGATCCCCTCCTCTACTGCTGCTAATCGGATAACTTCAAACCCGAGACTATATAACCAGTGCCAGTGTACATACCAACCATGTTGACCCGCTAGACATATTCCTGTTCCCCCTATTTCATTTAATTTTCCCTAAAATCAACAGACGATTTTTCTTTTCAATTTCAACTTTAATTTTTTCCTTCAGTCGATGAAAAACAAAAAAATGAATGCATAAAACATTTTCTCCTCATGAAAACTACAAGCAAACATATGAGTTGATGAAATTCAAAATTAAGTGAAAACCAGTTATGGTAAATATCCTCGGGGCTATTCAACTTTTTTACATGTAAAAGGCTAAAAGATTAAGCGAGAAGAACAAATAGCAATCGCTCTCATCCTTTCCAACAACCCCCTCAAGTCAAGAGTAATAAATAATTTTTAGTAATGAATAATAAATTTCAACTAGTCAATAGAAAATTCTCTCTCTCTTGTATAAATCTCAGTATAGACACACGTGGCGCAAGATACAGGAAACACGTGACTGAACTGTGGTAATATGAATATCGATCGTGTTTTTCCCCTGGGCTAAATCCTAAGAGTAGAGGGTACCCTTTCTCGGTTATGTATGCTAGTGGAGTGAATGAATAGCAAGGGGAGAAATCCCTTCAAAGGCAGACCAACTGTGCTACACATAATGAGGATAAATTTCAATTAAATCATTGAGCAATTTTGTTACACCAATTGAATGGAAAAAAAAAAGAAAAAGGAATGTAATCGACTCTTTCATTGGGGTATATTTTTATCATCTTTTTGTGAGAGAGCAGAAGGGTCTTTTTAATTTAATTTTTTAATTTAATTCTTCTAATTGTTAATGTATCTCTGCGGCTCTGTCAATAACAATGACAGACATAGACACAGTGACAGAAAATAGGATGGAATAGGACACATTGATTGACAATCAATCGGTCTCTCTCTCCACTCCTCAACCGTATCTGTCCTCACAAAATTTAATTAATACGTGAAACATAATTGAATCTGCCCAACGGAGCGTAAGGATCGTTCAACTTTTGTCCCAGTGGTCTCATTTTTTTTTTTTTTTCTCCTTATATAATATACTTTGGAGAGTTGAATTGATTCGTTGCTTGCATACTAATGGGCCCTGATAATAAAAGTTTTTCGTGCATGCCTATATTAGATAAGTAATTTACAGTCTATTCTAGTATCAAAAAATATTTTTCATATAAAATTTCCACTAGTATCATCATCTCTCAGCGAGTGACACAAACCATAACACCCTCTCATCTCACATAGCTGTTTATCATATATGCGCACGCGTTACCCGTCCCTATCGATAATAATCATCAAAGTTTTTCTTTTTTATTTTCCCTCCTCCTCTTCCTCCTCTCATATTGTATTTTATATTTTATATTTTCTCCCATTGAGCATATGCAGCCTCACTTTTCTTACTATTTTTATGGCGATCAATACTCTGCATTATGTTGAGTAGGAAAATATCAGAGAACCGAGAAAATGAAAATGGGGGAGAAAAATCCTAACCAATTTACTAACAAACAATCTTTTCTACTGGAAATATTTACTTAAATTACAAAACAATCGAATCACAAAACATAAAATTTACAAAAATAATAAAATTTATAAATAATAATAATTTCACACTCACACTATCGCCATTGTGGATGGCAAAAATGAAAGTTTGGAATGAATCTGTGGAGGACAAGTTGAACTGATTTTTTTTTCCTAACACATGATAAATCTCGCATCTATTCAACATCCAAATACAGAATTGTGGAAAATTAAGAATTTCATTATTATTTTTTTGTCACTGTAAACTACTACTCCCTTTTATATCTACATTGTTGTAGGCTGTATACGTTTATTGACCGTTACCAAATGGTATTATTACTATTATTATTATTATTATTGTTATCAAGTCGTCTCTCACCGCTCCAATAACCTACATTGATATTCCGCTTGTTATATGTATATTAAAAATTCTTCCCGACCTATTTGACACACACACACACACACATACAGCTATAAAATATGGACATCAGGGCTAAGTATAGGATACACACTTGCGCGTGTCAATTTCATTTCGAACGTTGTGTTTATAAACGTGACATTTTCGCTCGGGACTTTCTGAGTTTAATTTTGTGTTGTAATACGCATCATTGCATTACAATTCAAATTGTTTTCAACTTTTTAATGAACAAAATCAATAAATTTGATTTGAAAAAGCATAATAATTTTTATCTAGCTTGTCTAAAAACAGTGATAAATATTTTCATTGACCTGAGTACACCTATACCACTATGTATTACAAGTTGCCATTATTCTAGGAGTGTTTAAGTAAACGGATACATTTACGTGAAAATAGGTATCTGTGTATGTACAGGGGAAATAGGGTTGCAAGGTTATCCGAGCGTTCCATTGTTTGACATCGTCTCGGGCTACGGAAAAAAAAAAAAATAACTAGAGAAGAAGAATGAGGGGGATTGGATCCCGTGTTCATGTACTTTAGTAAACTCAGTAGCGTGTGTATCGTATAACTGGGCATAGCGAATGATCCAATGACCCAATTCAACGTTAATTATAGGTATTTCTCACCTCCCTCAAAACATAGAGTCTTTAATATTTAATTGATAGACATTAGAAGAAAGAGAATGTGTGTGTCTCTCTCTCTCTCTCTCTCATCTCTACCCACCCCTTTGTCCATCGAGGTGATTAGTCTATTCATCCATCATCATTCTATCGATAATATACCGCATATATGTGTGTGTGGCACTTTTACTGAACTATTGATGCCCCCCCAATGAGTACATTGGAATAAAAGTAAATTCACTCCCCAATAAATCCTCTCCACACTCGTTACAAGATGTTATTTAAAATGAAAACTTGGTTATTTCAACGGTCAATGTGGAATATAAGGGAAGCACAAGCAGAAAGAAAGAAAAAAAACTCCATTGAAAAATGTTCTATAGAGGGTCACAATTTTCAATTGTCATTGACTCTTTGAGAGTACGAATAAATGAATGAATTTAACAAATTTCAGCCTCAACGGGTTGTCTTATTGAGCACCGCGCCACTACAACAAGAATCCAACAACAACAACAATGACAATGACAGGGTCGGCCATGACTGCCCGTAATCAACGATTCTATTAAAAATCTTCCTCCCCTACACTTTTTGCAGAGGAAAATTTCCCATTGATAAACTAAATGCAAAATACGAGGAACATTTGTACAATGAGAAATAAATAAATATACATGAGATGTAATGCCGTATTATGTCACGTAAATAATGACCACCCAATCATCCTCAAGAGAATTTGAAAAATAAGAGAGCGGAAGAAAAGAATAATAATAATTTTTTTTTTTCATTACTCACTTTCCAAGCTCTTCTTTGAGATCATAGTTGTCACTGAACCTCGTGCAAGCTGCTGGGGCAGCCATGCTGAATAATTTATTTTTAAAATATAATTCACCTGTTCCTCCAACCCAATTACCTCACTCACCTCAACAACAAATTTAACTCAAGAACCAGATAACGATAATAAACAGAACAAAATTGGAAAGAAAAAAAAAAAAAAACTATTCAATCGTAAGACTAATTTCACCACTCAACGTTAGGAAAAACAGTTTTTACTTGGTGACAGTCAAATACGATCGATAATCTCAGAAACGTATACGTACACCGATAGTAACCCAGTATAAACCCGAGTATTTTCTCTTCACAAATTGTTTATTTTCTACTTGTCCTTCGTCCTTTTGCCCCGATCGATGAATCCCTCGGAGCACTATTGGATTTATCACAGGGATTTGAGATGAATAATAATGAACCCGGTGGGTTCAATTGATAAATATAATAATCAACTTATTCTGTACAATTTTGCTTCTCAAAATATAATCCGATATACGACTGAATTATTACAATCAACGATAACCATCCAGTCCGCACTGCTCGCCGGCAGACCGTCGACTGACTCACGTAGTTTTCAGGTTTTCACTCACAACACTTGCGCGCCTGCCTGACTACCTCCTCACCTCCTCTACTCCCTTCCACCGCTACAGGGCAATTTTCACGACGCGCGCAACCAACCTATACAATTTTCCAACTTTTATCTCTCTATTTCATTATTATATATTATTATTATTATTCACTTTAATTAACAATAAAACACATAATTCACTGAATTCTCATGTATCATTATGATTTTGTAATAATAAATTGTCTTGTATTATAGTATACCGATGGAGAATACTATAATATAATGATGTTGTATTTAAAGTTGAAATTTGTTGTATTGGTGAATGTAAATCAATGACAATTGAGGGGTTTATTATTAGATAAAGTTGAGTTTATATCGATAAACAGTCGGTTCGGTTAAACAATTGTGTCCACGCCGTTTGAATTTGTAGCCATTATTATAATAATTGACAAATGTCAAGAAATTTTTCTCTTCTTCTAATTATTATTGTTTATGGTTCTTTTTTAAAAAAGTTTTGAAGGACTTGGTGAAATTTTGACTGTCCTAGGACCTTATTCCGTCTCACTTGGGGAACATTGAGGCTCATGTATCATCATTTGTCTTTCTCTGTTGGATGAGGGTGAGGAACAAGCGCGCAACCACCCTCATTTCACCACATCGATTGCGACCCTTTTGGAATGAAACCCGGAAAAAATGAAATTATTTTTCCTTCTCATTTTTTGATAAATTTATAAAAATAAATAGGGGAGGGAGAAATAAATTGTCAATATGTCAGCGTGAGTTTTACTAGTAAATTTGTAATGTTGATTTAATCTCTTGAATATCTAAGGAATTTTTACAGGAATTTTTTTTATAAATCATCGTATCAATTTTATAATACCACTCTCTACCATTTTCGGTTTTACTCAAAATTGTTACAATTATTATTATATTACAAAAATAATATTGAATCTCAAATAATAAAATATGTAGTGCTTGAAAATAATATGATCAATAATCTTCTTAAAATTTGGGGACCATTCAATTGTTATACATATGTGCAACTTTTTGTTGTTCAATTTACCTGAGATCTAGTAAAAATGATTTACCATTAAAATCACAATTAATCATATAATACAGTATATAACGTTAAATCTAGCGATAAATGCAATACGAAATGATTCGAATAACAACGATTTGATCTCGCGTCATTCATCTCCTCTGATAGACAGAGAAAATACAATTGATGTAAATATAATAAAACTAAAATAAAGCAAAAGCAACACTAGAATAATGGGATTCCGTTTTCAACCCCTCACGTACGGGGCCCTTCTGTCACCGAGCGTAGCGTGCGTTGAATACGACCCAAATTTGATGACTTCTAATTGATAAAAAATTTACAAACAAATGTGAAATCGAAGCTACAGTTTTCCTCTTTTTGATGATGTATGGATGGTTAAGATGGCATTTATGATTTTGGAAATAATTGATTTTGAGAGGAACTTTTCATTTTCTCATGGGTCGATGCATTGACCCCGGCCTTGAGGGGTTAAAGTGGTAGTCAGTAAAAAATTGGTCAATTGCTCTCCACCCACCACTGTGCTACTGCAATTTGGGTCGATTAAAGGGCAGTATGGATCAAATAAAATGTTGGATTTTCCCCATTCGTAATGATTCTACAGTCAATAATCGTTCAACATCGGAAAGAAGAGAAAAACAAAAAAGGAAAAAAAAAAAAAGAATAATTGCATCTTGTTTGGGTAGTATAGATGGATATTACTCGACAGTCACAGATTTGGCGAGGTTCCTTGGGCAATCGACATTACAGCCGCGGAGTACAGCAATGTGGAATGATAGCAATTGCATCGGGATGACAGTTAAAATACCTTGGAGACAATCGACAGTTTTTGGTACCTCTAGGATACTCGATGCCAGAGCTTTTGTTTCGTTATCACCTACTTCACATATTATTATAGGTTTTCCATCGCGTGCTGTTACTTGTTGAAGGGCATTCATACATTTCTACAAAAAAAAACAGTTTCAATTAATCAAACAATAATTAATTAATTGATTGATTGAGGATGAATTAAATTATATACTCACCGTATACACTGGATCTCTCATAACAATCATAATTATTGGCATGGAATCGTCAACGAGTGCCAGTGGACCGTGTTTCAATTCACCAGCCATTATTCCCTCGCTGTGCATATAAGTCAACTCCTTAACTTTGAGGGCTCCCTCCATGCAAGTAGCAAAATTGTAACCTCGTCCCATTATTAAGAGGGATTTATTTTGATATAGAGATTTGGCCAATTCCTTGACTCTATCGTCCAGCTTAAGAACTTCACGGATTTGATTATCCAAGTTTTTTAATCCTTCAATGATCTAATAAGATTAATGATGATGATGAGTCAATATAACTCTTTCCCCCCCCCCGACATTTATCTCTGAATTCAATAGAATTAACAGATTTATACGTATATTTACCTCGAAACGTCTTGGACCAAGTGAATTTCTGTCCTCACTCATAACAAGTGCAAACATAACCAGTGCAATAAATTGGGAAGTATATGCTTTAGTACTTGCAACACCAATTTCAGGACCAGCATTGATATGTACACCACAGTGTGACTCTCGACAGATGCTGCTACCAACAGTATTAGTAATACCAACAATGAGTGCACCACGACTCTTGCAATATCTAAGTGCCATAAGGGTATCAGCTGTTTCCCCAGATTGAGAAATAAAAAAGCAAACGTCATCCCTGAATACTGGAGTGTTTCTGTCCAAAAAGTCTGAGGCGAGTTCAACCATAACTGGTAATTCTGTTAATTCTTCCAAAAGTTGACGTGTAGCTACTGCTGAATGGTAACTTGTACCACAACCAATTAACATTAGTCGACGACATCTTTTTATCTCAGGAATATAATCCTGAAATATTACAAGGAAATAAGTAAAAAGTCATTCAATTAAAGAGAAAAATAATTATATTACACTTACAGTTATTCCACCAAGAGTAACAGAGTTGTTGTCAAAATTTAGACGACCTCTCATAGTATTAACCACTGATTCAGGCTGTTCGAAAATCTCTTTCTGCATAAAGTACTGATAATTTCCCTTCATTATCTGCTGAATTTCCATTTTAAGTATTGTAATTTCACGTGCATGTGGATCATCCATGCATCTACGCAGACGATGAATACTCAGAGTGCCTTGTTTAACAGCAGCTACATCATCATCCTGAAGTAAATACAAAATAAAATTTCCTATTGAGATATTTTTCTTTTTTTGCTTTTTTAGGTGGAAATGAGAGAGTTGTTGAAAGAAAAAGAAAAAAAAATGAATAAAATTTACCTCGAGGAAAATAACACGATCTGTGTGTTCAATAACAGCGCTGGCGTCAGATGCAAAGAAATACTCAACTTCCTCAGCCACCAGGGGTTGAAACTCAGCGGTTGAATCACCTCGAGAGATCACTGGTACATCAGCGCTCCTTCCATGAGGCCTATGATCTGCTCCAATTTTGAAAAGATAAATATAAAAATAAACACATTATTATAATTTTCTATTAAATAATAAAATATTATCAATTGCTGTCAGCTGTTATCCATTTGTTTTGCAGCCACCATCTCCCTGAGGTGAAAAATCTTACTCTATATTAACAATTTTCGTTCATTACTGATTAGTAAATTTTTTGTTGTGACATCAATTTTTTTCAATAAAAAAAAACTTGTATTATTGACAATTAAATTAATTGCAGTATTAAATTAATAATTGTGATATATCCAAATTAAGCAGTGTAACAATTTAATTTGACAAATCAAAATAAAACTGTTATTCATTGCAATTTTTGTTCAATTTAATCCTGGATTTCTTACCCAACACCCTGCATTAATCACTATGGATGAAGACGCTGGTGATTAAACAGACATGAAGCAGCAATAATCATTCACAAGCATTTTATAATGATAAATTCTCTATAATTGGGATGTTGAAAAATTTTTCTATTCATATAAAACAGTACCTTGGGTTGTGGCTTCACCCTCTGAGGTCCATCAAACGTCAATTGATATGTGAACGAGGTTAAAAAATAAAATTGCATACATTATTCATCACATCGATCTATAAACTAGGGACAATTTTTGCACATTAAAAACAGAAAAACAATGCAAACAAACAAACAAACAATAGTAGGTAAAAGAAAAAAAAAACAGAAGCCAGACATTAGCGTATGTTACATTCAAGGGTAATGAGTTTGCCGAAAATAAAAGAGAAGGGAAAAAAAAAATAATAAAGAATTTCACATGAGACATCACTTATAATTTTTGGATTTTAACCGACAACCAGAGAATAAAAAAGAAAAAAAAAACTCGATATAATAATTATCAACTTACTGATTATTATCAAGAATCGGTTAATTATTAATATTTTATACCTTTGGTTTCACGCAGAAGATCATCTGTTTCAGGCAGATGGTGGAGTATGAGGCCAAGGGGGAGATCATGCAAAAAACAATTTACGTGTAGTATCAAACGTTTTCTTCATCAATTGGATTTACTTTATCTCGAGTTGAAAAATTATACTCATGTAATAAGGTCAAGTCAATTACATCTTGATTATTATCACTGAAATATCAAGATTTTTCTATATGGAACAATTTTCGGACGTATTGTTCCTTTGAGAATAGAAAAATTCGCTACATTTTTATCATTGCTGTCCGGTTCCATTGACTTTTTTTTATTGTTATTATTTCTCATTATATATCTCAATAATAGGGGCATCCCAATCCTAGTAAAAGCCAGAAAAATAGAAAAATAGTTGAAATAGAGAAAATGTCCAAAATTGGTAATTTTACCAAAATTTTGTCCTCTTGATTATTTCTCATTATATTTATATCTTAATAATAGGTGCTCGGCTACTGGGATTGGTATATAATTTAATAAATCCATAGAGCAAAGGCTTTTCCACAACTCAGACAGTCAAAATTACTATTTCAAAGATTCTAGCAATTGTTTAATTTATTTAAAAAATACAGCGGAAACATTGAAGTAATTTATCCACTAAAAATTATAATTGATTTGGCGATTCAACTCACTTGATTAATCTGGGTTTATCAAATATTCATGCAGTTGTGATTAGTAATCGAGAGCAACGGATTAGTCAAAACTCAATTTCATGCACAAAAATCAAAATCAATTTGATAGTGAGAAATGAAATAATGTAATTTTTTTCATTTCAATTTCAATCACCACCATAAAAATGTCAATCAGATTATCTACTCGCCTTTATGTCTTTCCTCAGAATTTTTGTACGTTGTAATGGAAAGAATAATAATATAATGTGATTTCTTACCTTTTCCATAGAGAATGGGTACATGATCAGTGAATAGACGTGTTTTTGTCTTGATTCCAACGAGAAGGGGTGATCCTCGTCTGGTGGCAACGCATTCACCTGGGAAGAATTTGCTTTTGAAACATAGAGCAAATGCACCCTCCTAAAATCAATTGATAATAAATCATGAAAAATTATTAACATTTCAATTGAATAGGTGAATATGTATATTTTTTTTTTTTTCAATTTTATCAAACTCACCAATTGTTGAACAACTTGCTCAACAAGTTCCCTGAAGGAGTATTTTGGATGTTGTGTCCAAAGATGATGAATAAGTTTAGCAATAACTTCAGTATCTGTCTCGCTCTCAAAAATATATCCCCTCTGTTGCAACAAGGTTTTGACTTCTTTGTAATTTGTGACAATACCTGACAATAAAAACAATTAATAAATCATTAATATACAATATCAATCGCAAAATAATGAAAAGTTTAATGAACATGACACAATGATGCGATGAAATTGGATGATAAAATACTGGATATGGATAAAGTCGACTGATGTTATCGATTATCTTGGCGATAACTAATGGATTAAGGTGCTTAACAATCTTCATAACGATAGATTCAAGTACTTTGTGAATTCTCGGAAATTATTAGGTATTGCACTTACCGTTATGTACTACGACAAATCCATGATCGTGGTCGGATCTTTGAGGATGAGCATTAACAGCGGATGGAACTCCGTGAGTTGCCCAACGGGTATGGGCTATTCCTACGTGAGAATCGGTTTTGCTTTCAAAATCAAGATTTGTTTCTAAAAATTGAGCAAAAACAAATGATTAATTATTTTTATTTAATAATTATCAAAATTATGATAATTCATTTTTAATAATCAATTTAATTTGTCTAACAAGAGAGATGTAAACTTACGACTAAATATTTCATCCTCGAGCGCTTTGACCTTTCCCTGTTTCTTCACAACAGCAATATCTTCCCCATTAGGAGAGTCCAGAGCCACACCTGTAATGTCAAAGAAGATGAAAAAGAAAAAAAAATGTACATATTTGAAAATGCAAATGCAACAGGTTTTATCAAATTTAGGATTAAGAGAGAGAGAGCAACTTTTTTATTTTTTCAATGGCTAGGAATTTCAAAAGACAAAGAAGGTAATGAGTTGATGCATAGAGATTCTAAGCCTTCAAGTTTAGCCTTTCAACAATCATTCTCATAGTTATTTTCTCTCATTTGATATGGGTATTAAATTACCTGCTGAATCATATCCTCTGTACTCTAATCGCTTCAATCCTCCTACCAGGAGCAACAGAATCTCCTGCCTCGTTCTCGGTGTCAAGTGATTCAAATATGCAAAAATTCCTGTAACAAAGGAATTAATCAAATTAACAATTTAATAATAATTTTTATTAGTCTCCATCATTAAAGGTGAGAAAAAATAATAATAATAAATTAGAGGACAACATCTTTCCATTTTCGTTGCATTTCAACAAGTAAATATTTTTCCCCTTTCATGTGTAACCTTGCGAGAATGGAAAAATGATAACCTTGAGCAGTTTGAAAAGGCTTTTGTTATCGTCTCATTTGTTCCAAGGTCTCCCCTCTCCCAAAGAATTGACCCGTCCCATAAAATGCCAAAACTGCTTGCCGGCATGACAATTAAACTATCTACTGCATTCCAGACTCTCTAATATATTATTATTATTATTATTGTATTCGTTTTCAATGTAAATTTTCAAATTTCAATGAATTTCTCTATCAGAAGATAATTCATTGCCAAAGAAATCGAAATTCCACCGTAAAATGATGTCAACATGACAAATTGATAAATTTTATTTCTCAACAATATTATTAGAAATACAAAGTGTAAGAGTCTGTTAAATGTCAAAAGTTATTTGTCGGCAAGTTGACTCGACTCATTTTATATACAAGTATAGTATAAAATATCTCGCAGTGATACCAAACTTTCACTCAACTCCAATAACTTGTTCCGCAATTTTTATCCATATGGAGCCGGATGAAAGGAAAAAGAAAAATAAAAGATAGTTAATTCAAAGTGTGCATGCCTGAGTTGGCGTAGGTCGTTGCCCGATGTTGGACTAAACTTTTTACTATGCATATATTATAATCTGATGAAATAACAAAATATCTTTTCAACAACTGGAATTTTTTATAGCCGAGTGCTTGCAACACCAAACTATTCAATTTTCTCCATTCCATCTACCTATCATAAATACATACACACTCTCTCTCTCTGAAGGATAATTCGAAAGTTTGTTTTTTTTTTTCAAATTACGATGATAGGAGACAGAGTGTGTCAAGCAACTTTCTTCATTATTATTATTATTATTATTATTATATGTTGTTGACAGATGGTCCAATTTATTAATCACTCTGAAACGTGACAAAACTGGTAATAGGTATTACGATTTTTGGAGTAAATTTTAAAGTGAATATATTGAATTGTTCCCGGTATATATTGACGTATACTATATGTACTATATAACTGATTGTATAGAAACGTGTCACTTGTTTGGAGAACAGAATAACGCAGTGGATATGTGAGTTAATTGCCACAACAATGAGTCTAAATGAATATAACAGACTTACCACACATGGTGCTGCTTGTTCTTGTTTATTTTATTGATTGGTTTGAATTAATTATTTCTTTGACAGATAATGGGAATAACAGCGAACAAATACACGTCACAGAGAAATCAGTACTGGTCGCTTCTGTCGGAGCCAGTCTAACGTGGTCTGGCGGTCTGGGCCGAGAGGGAGCGCTTCCACAGCTTTTTATTTTGTAAAAAATCGTCGGCAATCTCCGGCTGTTCGGTGTGAGCACATACAAATTTATTTATTCCATTCATTATAAATCGAAATGTCATTCATAATAAAATGTAATTGACATGAAAATTAATTATTTTTTTTTTCGCAAATTAAAAAAAAATTATATCTTTCTTTTCTCATAAATAGATAAATTCAAATACTCTATTTAGACTTTCATAAAATTTACAACAAATCAACTTTTATTATGACCTTTCAACTGTACTCTTTGAATTTTTCGAATAATGTAGAATGTAAAATCACATGGTCCCTTTCACTTTTGAGATATTTACACTGATAATAATAATAATCCTGCACTTGTAAAGATGACAAAACAATTTTCATTTTAATACCTATTAATTCCAATCTATAAAATTTTTTTAAAATTTAATACAGAAAAAGAAATGAAAAACCATTAATTCTCTTTATTACTGCTAAAAATATACATATTTATCATTGCCATATACAACACACATTTGCATGTAATTTAAAACTATTTATACTTATTTAATTATTTATATCAATCGCGTTCACCATTTGACAAGTTAAGTACAAAATAATATCAATAAACGCCAATGATTTATCAATAGTCGCGCTCTCCTCAATTACATAGACAACAAAAATATTCACCGTCCTTATTCCTTAAATTTTCAGTTATTATTTATTGATTAACAGAAATGATTGTGATAGAATATTCACCATTGTGATAATTATATAAAGTGTTAATTTATCTTTTTTTTTCACACCTCCTCAACTCTAAATTTCAATTTCTATTTGCCGATTTTTTTGGTGCGATTATCTAATTATTCACTACAAATTTATAACTTGATCTAAAACCAATTCATTCATCTACTTTATCAATTTTTTAATAATTATTAATTGAAAATCTTGGTAACAATTGCGTTATGATTTGAAATAATTACAATCCTGATAACTCAATTATTCCATTGGAAAACACAAGTGCTAAGTGATTTTCTGGTACAGATGGTAATCAATGTTAGTGATTAGACATTATACGATAATATTTGAAAAACTCTTGGAAGCGAGGAAATTTAGTGAAAAATGTCGCGATATCTTTCGATTGTAAATTATGAAATTTTCATTGCAAAAAAAAAAAAAAAGTGACTTGATTCTTTATTACAAAATTATTCTTCAACAAAAATAATGGCAATTATTTATAATGATAAAATAAACATGTGAGGTAACTGAATAAATAAACACCCAAACATTGAAAGGTTGATTAGGTAGAAAAAGATAAGTTTAATTTATGATTTGATTCGATAAGATAAGATTAGATCTCTTATGCATTAGTAATACCGAGAAAAACAAAGTAATTCCTTACAACATTTTTTTTTTTTTTTTTTTTTGTAAATAAAGTATCCATCTTTATATTATCAAATACATTAATTAAATAACAAATTATAAAAAAATTCAAAACTCTGCATCTAGTGTTTTGTGTCCAGCTCGAAGATTTCCATTAGTTTTAAAAATTTATAATTAATAATAATTTATCAATTTGAAAATTGATTCTTTCATCAAGTCATTTTTTCATGAAAATGAAAAATTTCCATGCTCATCTGAGTTCAATATAAATAATAAATATTTACATACAATTACGTTTTAATATATTTAACAAGTCAGTACTGTATTGAGAAAAAATTGGTAAACTGATTAAGTTATTTTTTTTTTTTTCTCTTTCATCTCAATGATTTAGAATAAATTAAAGCCAATTATGAAATTTAATCAATTTTTTCGCCACGAAAAGTGTTAATTTTAACATTTAATTCTAATTATAATTTCACGTTTTATATTCATCGGGTTTTAATCAGTGCCTGCAGCATTTCGATGACGAAATATAAATAAATTGCCATTTGTACAAAGCAAAGAATAAATCAAATGTCAAATTATAAAATCATTGGAATTTGAAAGAAGGAACAAAAGAAAAAAAAACTACGGGCCATTTCCTACTCTATTACGATTATCTTCTATTGTTTAATTCATTCCAATTCAATTTTTCTATTAAAAATAAATCTACCAATTGTTTTCTTGCTTCATTATTTCCAACTTTTTTTTTTTTCTTTGCATTATTCTGGTCGAAATACAAGTGTTGGCATTTAATCTTTCTAGATCGAACTATCACGACTGTTTATACACAATCAACGCATACAATTTTGTATGATAAGATGAGTTGATAGGTCAAAGAATTTACTACTCAGTAAAACTCATAACGTCACAAGACCAAATGTGTTATAATTGTAGGCCATAAAATTTTCCACAAATGGGTCTTTTGTCTTTTTTTATTTTAAATAAAAATAATAAAAAAATTACTACATGTTGACTGAATAATGTGCAAATCTAATTTTTGTTATATAATTATTACCTCTCATCGTATGTTCAATGTTTCGCTTCCTTACGTTGCTACACATGTTTCTCTTCCATATAAAAATAACACGCCAGTGTTTTGTACATTTGCATGTGCTCCAATAGAACCAGATAATCAAGATATCAATTTTATCAAATTATTAATAAGCAAAATGTAATTTTTTCTATTTTTCCCTCAAATTGAAGATTCATCGGATGAATTATTAGACAAAAATTTGTTTATAGTTTCCATACTTGCGGTTCTCTTGCAATCGACATGGAAAATTGACTTGTTCTGTAACATTTTGTCACTCATCTACCGAATCTGAAAATTTGTTTAAACAATTTTTAGGTCATTGAATATGCCTCTATTTTTATGTGAGAAAATGCAACAAGAATGAATTTTACCATTATTTACAGAGCAAATACGTTCAATTCAACAAAAAAAGAAAAAAAAAAAACGGTTTACAAAAGACGCACTATTTACAATTGTTGATAATTAATGTGAGCGACAGCATTTACCAATTCTTGTCTCAATTAAATCCATTGCATAACAATTGGATGATTCGACCAATGTCACAATGATTTTATTGATTGTCCCTCAACAATTAGAAATGTTGGGAGATAATAATGGGGGGGGGGGGGGGGGGATTTAATAATTACACGCTGACCCATCCTTAAACCAAAAGGAAAATCGAACTTGGTGATGACAACAGACATCAACTAATCTCTCTCTCTCTCTCTCTCTCTCCTAAACATCTACCCCCCTTCTACTCTATCAATCTTTTTTATCCCATCTTTTACCAATGGGAAGATTATACGTCTGATTAGTTCTCCTCGGGAGTGTATTCACAGACAGAATTGCACAATTCTGTAACTTCACGTTACAATTTTATAATTATTTTTGTTATTACTCTTACGTTGCTCTGCGCTCATCTTCGGCACAAGTTATTGTAGAAATCTGGAAAATTGAATTGTCTTTCATTGTGGAAAAGCGGAAAAAAAAAATAGTAATTTAAATGTGTACTAACCGTTGGTGATCTCGATGATGGCGAGCATCCATACTTCTCTCTCTCCCCATCGTCATTCCCTCTAAATACACCTCGGCTCCAGGAAATATATATTTGCCCGATGATACTTGATAATAACTATTCTCCGGTAATCTGCTTGCTAAACTCTCCTTTATATCTCCCTGCCATCTCCTCTCTTCAATCTCCTTTGCCTCGCTGCTATCCACACTATTACAACTATCCCCAATTCCCGAATCAATGGCTGAATCAATTGATGCATGTCGTGATTTGCCATAATTGTCTCCCTCCACTCTCTCATTATTTCTTCTATTTGCACTCTTACCCTCTTCCTCCTCTTCCTCTTGAAATCCTCCGCCAATGTGTAATAATTGATCAACAGACTCGTGAGAATCAATGATTCTTGGCAACACATGACACTCTTCAAGATTAAAAATTTGTCCATTATTTTCAGCTGTTGATTCCACAGAGACGACTCTAGTAAATCTACTGTATCTCTCCTCCTCACAATCATCACTGGATCTTGGAGTAGAGCCAGATGATGTATTTGAGTGCAAATGCAATCGTTTTGGACTGATCTCGATATTGAAATCATCTAGTGGCCTCTTGGGGCTCTCTCCAAGCAATGAAAAACTTCCCTCCTCCTCCTCCTCCTCCTCCTCCCCGGTACTTTCCATGTGTCCAGCATGGAAAGGTGAAATACAAATTTCATTATTCACTGTCAAATGTTTAGGTGATGTATTGGAATTGATGCTGAGGCTGTCTTGACTCTCATTAGAGATGTTGTGTTGAGAAGAGGAAGGAGACGAAGAACAAGATGATGATGATGAAGAAGGAGAGGGAAATGATGATGAACAAGGTTGTTGTTGTGGTGGTGGTGGTGGTGGAGGAGGAGGAGGTTTTAGAACAAAGTCAGTTGTGTTTTGTGTCTCTCCATTTGTCTCCCAAGGATCGTCAATGAATCTTGGTGGAAGTAAATGTGGAGTTTCTTCTAGGATATTTTGACTCCAACATAATTGATGAAATTCCTCACCCATAAGGTGACACAATTGATTTATTATTATGTCCCCATCGCCTAAAAGTTCTACGTCGAATTTTAAATGAGGTAGGGACTCTCGATTGATAAGAATTTGGGGTACGTGTGAGGGAATAGAGGAGGGTATGAGGGCAACTGGTCGAACTTTTAAAGAGGATCCAATCACAATAAGTAAATCACACTCATCCTTGTCCTTGGCTATTGAGTCGTGAAAAGCGTCTGGCAGGCCTTCACCAAAAAAAACAATGTCTGGTTTCATGATTCCTTGGGATACCAAGTCTGTGTAATTTTGAGATGCATTTGTTGTGGCCAGTGAGGGAAGGGCATTGGTGGTGCATTTTGGACACAGAGGTATTCTCTGGGTGAATATATCGGAGCGAATTTCCTCAGCAGTCACTTGAAATTTACACTTTGTGCACGAGGCTGTGGCAAAGGATCCATGACATTCTATGACATTTTCAATTCCTGCCACTTGCTCAAGTGTGTCAATATTTTGCGAATAATTACGCAAAAGTTTCTTATGTTTTTCCAACATTTTAATGAATCTGTGACAAGGAGAGGGCTTAAATAAGCCTGGATATATTTCTCTTGCAAATTTGAAGAATGGACGGGGATCTTGAGCGAAAAAATTTATATCAAACATTGCCTGGGGATCTGGTAAATTTGGAAAATCTTGTGCCAGTCTCGAGTAAATTCCATCCCTACTTCTAAAGTCTGGTATTCCACAACTGACACTCACACCAGCTCCAGTTAATACAATAATTTTTTTACTATCTTTTATCAATCTAACCACGTCATTAAGAGTATTGACATAGCTTAATTTTTGCCGTCTCGGTGGATCTGACATTATATTGAATACAAGCTTCCATAAGGTAATGTCATCCACTTGCTGTGGTATTTGTGTGGGATCCATTAGTAAATGTTGAAGTAAATCGCGTGGATCTGTGCCAGTCTGCATTTGTTTCTGTACCCAGGCAGATGCACTCCTCCACAATTGTCCCGTTTCCTCAGACAATTCTGACAAACCGGATAAATCCGAGAGATTTGACACTGTTGATGATATCTCATCTTTTTCATCAGCTGTATCCAGAAGACAGCCAGTGTCATCGCTTGTAGAGTCTGTTCTCGATGGTGTTGATGATAAATGTGTCGAATCTGGGGTATTTAACATGGATTTTGTACCCTCACTCATGTCTGTAAAACCGCTGTCACCACCAAGAGGTTCTAAACAATTGAAATATAAGAAAAAAAAAATATATATTATCAACATCACATTCTGCAAATATTATGTATTGTCGCAATAATAATCTCTCATGCATTGGAAACAAATCATATGATTTTGACAGTTGTTAAAAAACCGAGACTCCAACAAGCATGGAAAAATATTATGTTTGCAGAGTCTCATGCCATCTGTGAGTATTTTGTAGAGGTTTACTCTCGCTCTGAGAGATGTGCCTGCCCTCCACTGTCACTTTACATCGCTAAAATGCAATTAAATCTCTCTTATCGCCTCAAAAACCTCTCATTCATCCCCTTTTAAATCGCAATGATTCGATAATCTATAATCTGCAAATTATTTCGCAGCTCCTCAAAATTCACCCTCTTAAATTGACAAATAATCTTGGAATCTCTTTTTTTCATTATTCTCATCTCATAATAAAAAAAAAAAAAAAAAAAAAAACACCCAACTATTTCTGTAATGGCCGCCAAACCCCCTTCCCACAATCTAAAAACATAGCCAAATGCATCGATCTCAATGGGCGTAAACCCATAACTACCGCCATCTTGTTTTTTCTCAAATAATTATAAAAATAATACCATATTTTAATATATAAATACCTTCAATATCGATATTTTTAGCGTCACAATTGACCTTGATCTCGGGAAAATCGATATTAAAATGTACGGAGACACCATAAACTTCACTCTCGATTTTTCTACGTTTCACTTTGGAGGAATATTCTGGCAGCTCCGAACTCGACGCCATTTTCGACAGCAATGCCCGAGGAAAACGTAAAAGTTGAGAATTTATGATTCTGCATTTCACCGACAGAGGTCACTAGTTTATCCCCCAAAACACACGCACACACACAAAAAGAGGGGGGTGGGGTGAGAGGTGAGATGAGTGTGATTAGACTTGCTCTCTCCTCCTCTGATGTTTATAATATGATATGATGACTAGCCCTCCCCTCCCCCAATTCCATCATCGAGCACTCATAGAGCAACTGTGCAGTGATTCTATGAGTTTTCTAATTAAATAACAATTATTTTATTTGTTTGTTGAATGCATTTGGTTGATCAGAAATATTGCCCGGAAGTTTCGTCTTTTGTCTTCAAGTTGGTATTGGTAAAAATAATTCTACTAACTATGATTTTCCTCCACTTGGCGCTGGCCTCTATCCGGTGCTGTCTTTTCCCAAGTAGGACGATTATCGGGCAACATGGTACGTATTTATAATCCGCCAAATAGATAACAATCATCAGTTATAAACAATTGTGGGTAATTTATTTGGACATTGTAATCATTGCTGAATGTTACCGTACAAATAGTGGTCAAGTTTGTGGGGGAAAAATTGGATTAAAAAATTTCTTCAAAGTTGCTGCGCGGTTATGTTTGGGGAGGTAGAGGAGCGTGGAGTGAATGACAGCGGTGATGATTATTTTTTTGTTAAAATTATCAATTTTGGGTGACAAGTTTGAGAGGAAAAGATGGGCTGGTCCAGGATAATATCTAAATATCATGTTGTAAGATAAGATCAAGTGTTTGCGAATGATAACCTCAAATTCATGTTTTTTGTTTTCATTTCTGTCCCAGGCTGAAGGTACAGCTACCATCAGAACGAGAAAGTTCATGACCAATCGGCTGCTATGCCGTAAACAAATGGTAATATAAATAATTTGAGCTTTTCTTATAAATAAAAAATCTGTCATTTGGTTAGTGATTGATTTTTTTAATTTTATATTTGATTTTAGGTCGTTGATGTACTCCACCCTGGTCAGCCCTCGGTTCGCAAGACCGAGATTCGTGAGAAGCTCGCCAAAATGTACAAAGTCACCCCGGACGTTGTTTTTGTTTTTGGATTTCGTACAAACTTTGGTGGTGGTAAATCAACTGGTTTTGCCTTGATCTACGAGACTCTAGACTTTGCCAAGAAATTCGAGCCCAAACACAGATTACAAAGACACGGTCTCTTTGAGAAGCAAAAGGTAACAAGGAAACAACGTAAAGAACGTAAAAACAGAATGAAGAAGGTACGAGGTACCAAAAAGAGCAAGGTTGGAGCTGCAGCCAAGAAGGTAATTATTCTTCTTTATTCATACTTAATTCTCTACTCGTCATCGTCATCAATTCAAAATGTTTTTCAAAAAAATTCATTTCACTACTGTAGCTATTTAGTTATACATTTGGCATGTAAACAAAATTACCAATTGGCTTTTGTCATAAAGAGAAAAATTACTCAAATGCTTCAAAATGATAAAAAGAAAAATAGTGAAAAAAAAAAAGGGCAATTAAGTGGTGCACGGTACTCAGTAGTTGATGCTTTTTATTTACGTTCTAGGGGAAGAAATAAAAGAATAATGCAATAAGTATCATCGAGCTTCAATGGAGGATGGTCTTATATTATTATATATAATTTGTTATCCATCAGCATGTCTACGTCTTATGTAAACTGGGATTCCCATTATTTCCTTGAACAATTTCCTTCAATTGTCATTTTTCGTTTCACCTCAATTAATTTAATGGATCAAACATCATTTTAAAACAACTGCTTTGGTCATAATTGTTGCATGAATCGTAAGAGAATAATTTCAATCGAATTTGCATGGGGCGATAATCTATTGGTGATGGAATTTATCATTTGGCTTAAAACTTGTCTTCAAAATCATTCGCTCATTATTAATTTAATCAAAATTATTCATTTGGAAAAATTAAATTCTCTATTCCAGTAAAAAAAAAAGAAAAGAAAAAAATCAAGGAAGACGTGGAGCAAAAAAATTGTACAACAACGGCGTAAAAATTATTGTAATGTATTGTTTTATCATCGAACGATATTTATAATAAATTTTTCGCAATACAAATGTATCCTCATATTTATTTGGAATTATCTGGAAGAATTATTCAGCAGACTGATCAACAGTTTTGTGATCATTGGGTCCGACACTCTCAGTAGATGGAGAAATATTCTCCTCAATTGTAACAGGCACAATTGGGATAACTGTATTGAAAGAAGGTGAAATAGTAGTTTTATCATGATTAAATGGATTGAAAGAAGGTGAAATGGTAGTTTTGTCATGATTAAATTCCAAATCTCGCCATTCATCGTCCGTCGTTGATTCATCAGTGGAAGTCCTCGGACGAATCAGTTTCCAAAAGGAGGACATAACGCCATCGGAGTCTTTTCTCATGAGATACCAGTTGCCTATGCGAATACCCCAGTCCTTCTCCGGATCAAATGCAACTTTTGCTGAAACGATAATCAACAAAATACTTAAATTTTCTAAACATTTTTCAAACCAAAGTAATGGGTTATTCTATTAATAAAATTATGGTTTTATTACACATATCGACGATCAATTTGTTGAGAAACTTGTTTCGCTGCTCATAACTGTCATTTATCGAGTCTCTGATGCTCGTAGTATCCGGTGTTGTAGAGGGAGTAGGAAATATTCGAGCTTTCATGTCTCTGAACCAATTTTTAATACTCTCGGCGAATTGGGGTTGCTGGGAGCGTCCAGAGTGTATTCCACTGCCTTGAATAAAAAAAAAATATGGATTTGTCATGAAATATTATTGTAGATTTTTCTCTCATCTTCTAATGATAATCACAAACGGAAAATTACGTAATTGTCAAGGGACTACAATTGTCTAATGAATCGATTATATGTACTCACTTCGAAATGGCAGCGATTCAAGAGGACTGCTCTCCGCAATTTTTCCACAACAAGAAAATAATACAAAAATTCCTACTAATAGAAACTGCATTTTTATGAAATATTCTCGTCATACTAAATCATATTTGAATCCCTGATGATTCTTTTATAACACTCGAACGGAAGTGCATGACAGATGTTATTAGTATAATAATAAAGTGGAACTATCATCGAATAAAATCAGAATCATTCCATCAAATTGCTGACGATAAAATGTAATGAGTCAACTTTATTTTAAAATCAGTTTTTCTGAGAAAAAAAATTTCCAAAGCTCTTGAATATTTCCCGCTGAAAATTGTCGGGTTGTTGAACAGCTGATTCAACAACATCCCTCGGGGGGGGGGGGGTTTTCTTGCCCTCTATCTATAATAATTCTTTGGAGGAACACACAGTGTAAGAGGCGCAGTGAATTTTTGCACATTGTAAACAATTGAAAGAATTTTTCAAAGGACTCATTATCATGGATCGAATATTGGCAGTGAGATTACTCTGCAGGTGAATTATCTCCATCAATAATAGCTTTATTCATCTATATTTGCTAATTTTTTTTTTTTTTTTTTTCGAGTTCCTAACCTCAATATTGTGTTTACAAATGTTGGGAGAGAAGTGAAAAATTATGAATAAATTTTTAGAGCAAGTGCTGCACGAAATTCAGTGATAAAACAGCAATTTCACAATTCTGTAAAACATCTCAGTGGTAAAGACTCATCGACATCGTCAGATTCCTCAGATTCTGATATTGAAAAATCTAACAAAAACGTAAAGAGAGAGATGAAGGGAAATCGTGACGAGGCTGCTAAACAGCAGACTGTGAATTTGTTGAATGAATTGTTGTTGAAAATGAATGGGGTAATTATTTTTTTCATCAAATTGTTGTTAATTGATAGACGTAATAATTTATCAATGTTCATTATTTGTAGGAAAATTTGGTGAATAAGACGATTGATTTGGCAGTGCCGGTGAGGAAACCTGTTCCTAAGAAAGTCAAGGAAAAAACTTTGGGTAGGTAATTAATTAATTTAATCAGCGTTATCATCGCCCAAATCTGATTACTTTATTTCATTCATTGCAGAAGAGAAAATAAAAGTAGCAGCTAAAGAGGCTGCAGAGACTCTGGGAGGTGATGTGAAAAAGAAAGAAGAGGAATTGCTTGATAAAATATTCTCAGCTGGGACCCCACCACCTCCTGTATTTACGCCTGTCAAAAAATCTAAAAAAAAGAAGCAAAAGCAGGAGAAAATTGAAGCTATGCCTGAGACGAAGGAAGAAGTGACTGCTAAACAGAGAGCAATGCCTCAGAAAAAGGAAGAACAAGTGGCTGAACCCTCTTTGAGGTTATTATCTTGAAAATTTAATAATCATCAAGTCAATCATTTCTGAGATATTAATGATTCATTTTTTTTTTTTATCCAGTGAATTACTCGCAGCCATGAAAATAGACAGAACTCCAAAAAAATTCTCGGAGGAAGAGGGTCTTCCACTTGCCAGAGCTGAGAAAATCAGGGAATTGGCTCAAAAATTCCAGCCTAGAAATAGCCAACGAAATACTGAGATATTTGCAGCTAGAGCGTAAAAATATTTTCTCTACAAATTTTTTTATCATCTCACAGAATTGTCAAACTATCAATTGATCAATCATAAAAATCCTCGTTTTTTTTTATTTGTTTCAGACGTCGAGAAGTAGTTGCAGATTTATATGCTGGTAAACCATTCAATATCCTCGGTGGAGCTTTACCACCAATCGACGCAATTACGACACAACTAAATACCTGGGAAGCATTGGAAGAGAAAGAGTTGAAGTTATTGATAACACATCCCCCTGATAATTATTTCGAGGAATTGATTCAATGGACCGAACGAGGAATTCTCTGGAAATTTCCAATTGATAACGAGCAAGGTATTTTATCAATTCTTCATGTGATTCAATCATTCTTTTTAATTATTTCATTTTTTCTTTTTTTATAAAATTGTGTTGGTTGAATTTTAGGAATGGAAGCAGAGCACAATGTTCACTTCTCTGAACACGTATTTCTCGAGAGGCATTTGGAGAATTGGTGTCCAAAGAAAGGACCAATTCGCCATTTTATGGAATTAGTCTGCACTGGGCTATCAAAAAACCCATACATGACTGTTGAGGAGAAGAAAGAGCATATAATGTGGTATAGAGACTACTTTGGTGATAAACAAAAGTTGTTGAAGGAAATTGGAGCTATCGATAGGGATATTTTACCAGAGGGAGAAGCCAAAAAGCAGATTGAGGCTTGAAGAAGCTGTTAAGTATAGAGAATCAATTTTATTGAATAAAAAAAATATATGATGAATATATATTCAAAAAATGTATCAATGTTTATGAATCCTTCATTGATCCTCTCATCCATAAAATACGCCAGCGACAATATTCATTGGAATACGAAATTTCCCAATGTATTCATCTGCCATTTCCTGCCTCCCTTCTACTACATGTGGTTGAATTAACTTTTGTTGGATATAATGTAAAGAATATGAAAAAAAAAAATCAGAATAGATAAGAGGAAGATTTCCTGTCCTTTCGGCAATTGATGTTGTTCATAGAAGGAAAAAAAAAATCGAGATTCTTCATCGAGGAGTGAATATATCACTTGCTGATACGAGACATGTATCCTTTTTCCTCACCGTAGGTAATTCTGTTATGTGTATTTGAAGACATGTCCCTCCAGAGGGAAACACCATGTTGTCTTTTAGAATTTTTGGCTCACAATTTTCAAATTGAGTGTAACTCAACAATATCCAATATAAACAGGAGAAACATATGTCTAATGGATAATTAATCATTTCATTATTTAAAACTGTTCCTCAGGAATAAGGAATTGAGTCTTTTGCTTGTATACATTATTATAAGCACACGGAGAAAATCCATACCTCGGAGGTAAATTACGGTGATTTGCGATCAACAGATTGCGGCAGCAGCAAACTATTGGCTACAAGACTTGACATTTTTCACTTTTTGTTACCATACAAAGTAGGCACTCTCTCTCTCTCTCTCTCTCTCTGAAAGAAATTCTATTGCTCTATTGATTCCTCAAATCTCGCACGTTTTATTGTTATATGATGATCATCAATCTTTGAAATGTACTTTTTTCTGTCGCAGGGCGAGGTTTCAAAAGAGATGTATCAGTGTTTCGCGCATGCGTTTGCCTTCATTTCGATACGAATAACTATTACGAAAACAGTGGAATGATAAAAAGCAAACATTTGAAGAAAAAATAATATTTCTTATTCAAAAACTGAATTGCTCGCGCTCAACATGGTTGAACCTTCTCCCTCGCTCCCCGCTGATGCTTAAATTATTCAATACATGTGGTTATAAGTTGATTTTGGGGTGGAAATGGCTCAATTACTCAATTATGTTTGGAGGATTACACGTTGATGGAGAGATGAAAGAGTTTGATCGAACATATACAAATACAGATTATATTATTATAACTCATCGATTATTGCGGGTATACACATTCTGGAATGTGGCCTCTATCAATAAATTTTCTTCACTTGAATATAATAGTGAATTTTTAATGAAATTTAGTTATCTAGGTATTTATTAATAATTCATAAATAAATAAATACACTTGTATACAAGGTACCAGGATCAAGCTTGCACCATAACTATATGACAATTGGACAATTTATTCATCTTTGTTGAATATTAGTGTAAGCTAGTATATTATATAGGTAAAAGCGCGCAGGTGCACGCAAACACATCCGTGCTGGTGGTGATCAATGGCCTCGATGCCAGTGGCCGTGTGTACACGTGGGCTGGCATGGCAACGGCGTTCGATAAATAGTTCAAGCTGGCCGGCCACAGTACTTCCGGTTCCGTTATCGTGCAAGAATATCGAACCCCCAATAATGTAACCCTCTATGTGCCTTCGTGCACGTGGTATATTTCCAAACTAGTTTGTGAGGGGGTGTGAGTACACATCACTATAACACGGCTAACGCTACGACATTAACGCTCGTTTTGTACACGAAACCGTTGATTCGCATGCAGTGATAAGCCACCTTCGATCGTTCGTAGAATTTTACATAAACTATAGTTTCATAAGCCAACAATCAATGGACATGAACGAGCTTTATGCCCACATGATAACCCAGTAAAAATGGAATATTGTGGATTATGTCTGTTGCGGCCTAACTCTAGTCGATTCATATTTATTTCCAGAAATACACGACTTTTTATCTATCTATAGCCTTTCTATGCTCTGAACTTGTATTTTTCAATCATCAATAATGAAATCTATATATATGTATATTCATTGTGAACATGTTTGAGTAATTAATTGAATATTTTCTTTAAAAAAAATTTTAAACTCCACACCATCACTGATGCTCCTCGTTGCCCCTTCCCCCCTCCATCAATCGGGGAAATACCCCTCATAGACTGGAGTAAGTATACAGACATTTGCCAGACATGATGTGATGGTCAGACAATCAAATTATTCATACAAGTCTTGTGTATCATACCAACCAATATTTTTTATTTTTTATTTTTTCACAAAAGTAACACATTCTACAAGAAGACAATTGTACAAATTATACATGAAAAATTGATAAGATATTCGCAGTTGTGATATATATGTGACGCAGCGAGTGATGGCATTGTAAGATCCACGATTGTACTGCACACATCTGTGAATTCTTCCAGTGCCAAGACCCGCCAACACCAGCTGGTTAATGGTATGTAACTATTTTACTAGAACTAGAGTATATATCAATATCGATTCCCCATGCAGTTCCATTTTCCTATCAAAATCATTTTTTCTCCACTTAAACCTCATTAAAATTCACATACATTCTAAATCGTAATACAATATTAGAAGCGAGTACCTATTATAATTTATACATGCAGTTTTTTTTTTCTCTCTTATAGAAACAGCACCCGAATGACACACATATATGTATTGACCATTAAGGAATTGGAAAAAAAAAAAAAAAAAAAAACACTAGAATAGATTGTTACACACAAGTCGATCATTAATTATACTCAACAAATAATCAATTTTCAATTTTCGCCAAATCCCAGGGATATTTATGTTTAAAATGTGTATACTAGAGCTCTAAGGGTTTGCCACCAACTACCCGTGTCTGAACGAAACTGACAGACATGCAATGCCAAAAGCTGGTGCGGGTAAGCAGCCAGTGGAACGAAATAGGTGGAGGGGTTCTAAAGTAAAATATAATGCGACTGCGCATGGAGGGTAAGTATTCACCCCTTTTGTATGTATTTCCTCAATATATACACATTGTTACGACCATCCCCGTTTTTTTTTCGCCACCCTTCTTCAATACCCAAGTCTCTAGCTTATTAGACCGATGGAAATAAAGCCCTCTGAATGAAGTTAATCGATAGAATACAATAACCAAATTGTCTTTCTGTCTTTTATCATTACCAGTAAATTGACTTTATTATTGGACTTTCATGACTCTCTAACGAGTGATTTTTACCACCAAATCACTATTTCATTTAGTATGCCACCTATATATGAGCTCTAGAATTATGGGGGAGGTTACTGATGAACAGGTACCCTTATTCGCGTTACTCCACTCTCTATGATTATGAATTTTTAAAAAAATTTATACAGAGGATATTTCACATGACACGAACAAATTAAGAGGATCAATAATGCTCGAAGAATCCTTTGAATAATTAAATAATTTATTCGCTGGAAAAAAAAAATCGATAAAATTACAATAATAATTTATGATTAAAAAAAAAAACATTCATTCTTATATATAATCATAAAAATATTTTGTGTAAAAAAAAAAATAAATTACAAACTCCAATTATAATTACAAAGATAGGGCAGGATTGTCACTTGCTGAAAAAAAAAAATCCCTCCCTCATGATAATTTACATCAATACAATATATTATTATTATTGTTATTATTATTATTATTATTATTATTATTATTATTCTTTGTTGGATATTTCTCGGAAAAATGCCTCGATAGGTAGTGACGGTTCATCCATGGGTGGAGTCAGTGCTTTTTTATGAATATCGCTGTCAAATATTGGCATTGTTGACAATGCTTTAAACATTCCTGGTTTATTGTAAAGTGCAGATGCTGAACTTGTTAAATCAGCAACACTCAATGATGCTCTTGCAAATGCCTCCTCGTCACTTTGAATGCTCGATTGTTGAAATGAATTTTTAACAATTTCTGCTGTTGTTGTACTCCCAGTAGTTGCCCCATCAATAATTTTCTCCTTCTTTTTATCATTATCCAGTGAATCCATGTTGATGTCTTCCAGTGCATCTGTAGATTTCACTTTTATTATATCACTTTCTGTACTTGTGCTAGTTACAGGTGACTCTTCAGTTGAGAATTCTGATTTCATTTGGATCGGTGTGATTATTGATGTTATTGATGGCTCTTTTGTCGTACGTTCAGGAGATTCTGAATGATTTTTATTTTTCTTGATTATTTGGGCAAATTGTGCTGATGTTTTGAGTTGAGGTCTACGACGTATTGGCTGGATAAACTTATTTTCTTTCACAGGAGTATTTATCTGTGTTCTATTGTCACTGTTACTCGCTTCAGTTGTACTATTTACACTTCTATTTCTATGAAATCCTCCAGTAAACGGTCGATGTCCAGATATTTTACTTCTTTTATTACCTTCCACCATGTCAGTTGCATTATTAGCATTTTTAGGTAAATAATTTGGAGTCGATGATTTTGTTTTTGTGTAAGAATATCTTGGTGTGTATTTGTACTTGCTAGTGCCTTTTGATTTCATCGAAATCGTTGTGATAGAACTACTTTCTGTGGTCGACGTTTGACTCATTCGATTTCTGTAATCCAATCTACTCTTGTAATCCTTCACACTGAATCTTGGACGTGTATTATTTGCAATTTTCATCGGTCTCAATCTGTATGTTGGCCTCGTGGTAACTTCCACTGATGGTTCCGGGGAATTTGAAAATTCGTTATCAGTTTTTTTGTGAACAGATGAAATCCATTCTGAAGCTTGTGTGCTCGTTTCATCGCCTCCATTGGTTTCTGTAAAATTGAATAAATGTTCAAGGGGAGCAATTGAATAAGAATAGTCACGCGTTGTGCTACGAGTCCTCTCTGTCATTTTTGTCGTAATTTCTTCGGGAGGATTAATTATTTTATGAGTTGAGGATGGAGTTGTTGATTCAATGTGATCATACTGAGTATTAGTTGGTGATGTTGTACTAGACGACGAGGTACGTTCATCAGTAGTTTCTCTCTGTCCAAGTGTCACAAGTGTTATCAACTCTTCAGATATCACTCTATTCCCTTTATCCTCTTGTTCAGGAGTAGAATATTTATTTTCATTCCTATATTCCTGAAAATCATCAGTTATTATCGATGATTTTTCTGTCACAGGATAAGACTCGGTTATGATTCGAAGATGAGAATCATTGAAATTTTCTGAAGTATCTTTTGTACTACTTATTGTTGATTGAATTGATGATGTTGAAGATGATGTGGGCTCAGTTTCCAATCCTGGTCTTCTACGACGAGTTGGTCCCCTACTTTGTGATCTTGTTTTTGTGATTGTAGATTTTTTTGTCGTTGTATCTGTAACGAGTGCCATAGTCCTAGTAGGTTCAGTAGTAGGGATTGTAGATCCTTGAGTTTGAGTATTAGTTGATATCTTGAAAATTTTTGTTGTTGTTCCTGGAGTTGTTGTAAAGTAGCTGGGTCTTGTTTCAGATATAAATTCTGGAGATGTGGTGATTTCCAATTGTGAAAAATTATTAAAAATATTCTCAGGTTGAATTTGGGTCTGAGTTTTATTATTGTTAATTGCTTCGCGATCATAATTATTAATTCCACTCTCAACTATAATTCTCTGATGATTACTACCCTTCTTCTTCTTCTTCCCTGAGAATGTATTAACTTCAGTTGGTTTATGAGTTACTTGCTCTGGGGAATAATCAAACGTAAAATTTTCCCTGGTAGGCAACTCGTATACATGTTTTGTACTATAATTTTCGTTAATTCGTGTAGTAGACGGTCGTCGTTCTGGCGAAATTTTCTCCTCATTTGTTAATTTTACAGCTTCGTAAATTTGAAATTCATTATCAAAGCTTGATTCTACAGAAGTTGCTTCTCTCTCCTTATGGTTATCATTAGTTGGCTTGCTTGTAGAGATGGAGGTATGTTGTGTTTGAAGCTGCTCCAACTTTTGTCTATCACGCTCCAGCAATTGTTGTTGCAAAAGATACTGTTGTTCATTGAAATGTTTCAGGGATATACTCTCTGGTGTTTCTTGTCGTAATTTAGCAACACTGGGAAGAATTTTCTCTGGTATAATTTGTGACTTTAATCTATTATTATTATTATTATTATTATTATTGTCTTGGATATACGATGCTTGATGCGAAATAGCATTATTAGGCCTATTGAATTGTACCGGTTTATTGAATTTTGGTAATAGTTCAGAGAATTGATTTTTTGAGATAGGAATTGACCAATTTGTGGTAGAATTTTTTTTACGACTGTTGTAATAATTATCAACTGTCGAATCAGTTTGCAAATGACTAATAGCCTCCAACTTTTGTTTTCCCACCACCGAGTTATGATCGAAACCGTAGTGCGGCTCAATATTATGACGAGTATTTGAAATTATAAAGGGTGTAAATTCATTTCGTTGAGATGAGGAGGGTTGAATTGCATATCCAGGATTGCCCGGATGATGTGTTACATAGTCATGAGAATTTTCAATTATTGGTTTCGATGGATTTTTGTCTTCATAAGTGGATTTAAATACCGGTGGATGGCTAATTTGTGTGTAAAAACGATTTCCACCATCAACAATGCCCTCCTGATGTACTACCGCATATTGTTTGAAAGCGTTGACGTTGTATGGGTCGATATTGTCGCGAACATTCTGCATCCAGACTGGGAGTTTTGGATGAGGTGGTTTGTTGTGTGAATCACCGACAGTTGGATATTGATGGAGTGGATGGTGGCCTTGTTCATCCCTGGAGGGTAAACCACCTGGACGACTTTTAACGACTGACGATGCCGCGCCCGTCGGTATAAAGGTAAACTGAGTGTTCAGAGGTGTATAAATGTCCCGATAGTGTGATGGTCCACCATTTATCTTAATCTTCTGGTAGGGATCGATTTTTTGTCGAGGAGGAGGTACCAAAAAATCATATTCATTTGTATTGATGCCTGATTCACGGTGGCTTTTGCTTTCATCTTCATCACGACTCTTTGGTATAGAGTGCCCGAAGATGCTGAAACTGCCCAAAATACTTGGGGGAGTGTAGTCATACTGGTGAACTGTATCCACTGATTTTCGATGCTGTTGTGAGGTCTTGTAGTTGGGCTGTCGCTCAGAATCAAAATGAGAAATTTTATAGGCAGCATAATTACTGGGGGGTGAGACATTTCGAATATTTTCGTAATTCATAAGGGGCTGCCAGCCATTTCTCGCTGATGATTCCTATATTGAAAAAAAAAATATATGAAATCAATCAGTTGAGAGAATTATCCAATTGACATTTAAAAATGAAAATAACTTACTCCATTTTTCACTCCGGCGCTTTCCACAGAAAAAACTGATAGACTGAAAATCCATAGTATCATCAAACCTAGAATGTAAAAGTCATGTTTAGTCGAGATTAATAATAACACTGAGAGGAAAAAATCCAGATTGTTGTGAATCATTGTAAATCATTATGGAAATTGAGTGAAATTATTAATCATTATCGTAAAGTAAACTGCACACACTCTCTCCGTTTAAATGGACCATTTATCATAAAATAGGTTCGATGACAAAAAAAAAATAATAATAACAAGCTGCTTCCTCATTCTCCCCGGATGTCTTACAATATCGTATAAATCGACTCAATTTTGTGAAATTTCTATAGGGAAAATTGGTACAGTGGAACACACGGGAGGGAAATTTTATTTAATGAAATTCATAATAAAATCGATTTACTCACTCCAAGATAGCTGTCTCGACATCTTTTCAGTGATTTAGACCATTTGAATAATTATTCTGAAAAAAAAAAAATGGAAAACGAGTGTTTTAGTAAAATCTAATGGAATAGAAAGGGAGAAATTCTGATTAGAAAAAAAAAAATGTCATTTTCTAAAAACTATGAATAATCGGGTCAAATTAACATTTCAATGGCCTACATATAGAATTACAAGATTCTCGCAAGTGTTTTTGTGACCCCAGTGTGTATGAAAATGAGAGCGTTCTTTCTTTCATTTGAGTTGGCATACGCGAGTATCTCAATTAATGATCCTGCGTTAATTTCGACAACTCTTTATTTCCAATACCAAACCGAATATTAAATAACAATGAGGATAGTCAATGGGCTTTGACATTGTTGAAGAGGAAGGATTAAACTAATGCAAAAATGACTCATTACATTACTCAAGTTACTCAAATTTTATATTTAATGTTCTCGGACTGAATGGGAAAGTTTGACCTCATTTTTACAAACCAACTAGTGCACATCACTATTATCATCCTCAGTTAAAACATATATTCAAACCAGAAAATATTAATGTTTCCATCAATATTTTGAAATTTCAAGAGTTTTGTGTTCTCTCCAACTAGCATCATTTTTTGAAAATAGCATCATGTTTGTGCTCACAATTAACTCGTCTTGACTATTTTTTAATTTTTTCCAGTTACAACACTCCTTCCTCTAATAATAATAATAAAGTAAATTGCTAATCAGATATGAATTTGTCGGTTTTTAACGTCATCTATCAAAGGATGTGTATGAGCATGAAATATTTCTTTATGCAATACTGTGCAATTAATCTATGTTAAATTTATAATGAGAATAAAATAGAGAGCCTTACTTGATAACAAAATCGACACTCGATTTTTTTTTTTTCTGAATAAAACAGTTGTTATCAGACACTTGTGATTCATCAAATTTTTCGTGGGCAAAATTACAATTTTTTTTTTTTTCCAATTTTATACGAAAAATTTATCACTCATTTTTGAATTGCTCAGTCAAACTGACTGCCACGCACGTACTGATGACTGTATACCGTTCAGTAGTTTTGCCACTCACTACATGCTTAACCGAGTTCCCTCTCTCGCAACAAATTCAAAAGAAAGTAGGCTTCATCTGGATGAGCCCCTCCTTTTTCTTCAATTCATATCTCTATAACTTTATGTGAATATAACACGTGATTATTTGGATTTTCTATGCGATATAGAAAGTGGAAATGTTAAATAAACTTGCTTTAGCCCCGATTATATATTATAATATAAATTATGTACAACTATTCATTCACACGAGAATTATTCATTTGAATTTTATCAAAATCATCCGATTAATAATTATAGTAGATAATAATTATCCTTAAAAATCAATAAATACTTTTGGAAATGCAATAATTTAGGATTTAAGACCAGTAAATTAATTGGATTTCCAGGCCATAAAGACAAACACGACCAGAATATATTACAATCGCAAAAGTGTTTAGCAGAGGTGATGAGGACACCAATCAGGAACATAGAAATTGAAAAGAAATTCAATTATTGGTCTACTTTTATGCGCTCAAAATGTAATTTATGGTATACATTTGTCTACTCATGCATTATTATTAAAAGTAGATGATAATAAAAAAAAAAACATCTGTGTATTTCGTGAGGATGAGGAGAGATTGCTTGGAAAATCATTGATGGTAAAAACATTTTTATTTCACCACTTTATTTCTTCACCGTGACCACGCAAATTACATACCGATTGCATGTTTATTTTCTTCTACTTTCAATTCTGCAGTCTCCATTTTTTTTCCTCAAATTTCTGATTGAAAAAAAAAGTCTCTTGACACATTTTCATTTCAAAAAAATTCATTTGTATATTTTCGTATCGTGGCGGGTAGGAATCTACAATGTGTGTGTGACCGCCCCGCCCGCACGAGAGAGAGCGATCAGCTGATTGTTAAGTTGTGACGACGCCATGATGATACATATAAAGGCATAATAATCGGGGAAAAACGTGGGTTGAGGTGAAAGAACGATGATGAGAGAGTTATGCAAGTTACTCCAAATTAAACTGAAAATAGTTGATGAGATCAGTGAGGGAAAATGATTCGCAGAAATAGGTGAGTTGAAACTGCTTTCTTCTTTGGAAATGAATAATCAGGATATTAAATATATTTCTGCAGGACGAAGCATAAACTGATTGTGATTGTTCTCATACTGTCCATGACAATATTCTACAATGAATTTATTGTCTATGAGATTGAGCGTTATAATTGGGCTGAGAGGGAGTGCAACGAGTGTGTCAAGGTATTGCTTGTTGCAGATCCACAAATACTTGGTGAAAGAAATGAAAATTATTTTGGCGCGTGGTTCGCCAGGTGGGACAGTGACAGGTAACTAAGCTATATGTATACATTGTCTCTAATCTCTCATGTATACATTGTACTTTCTTATCTCAACATTTCCTTTACGAGTGTTTGCTGATGAATTAACGAGATTATATTTTATTGTCGCGTGCAGATATCTAGCGAAAACATTTGATAGAGCTCTCAGTCATGCACAACCTGACGTGATTGCATTTCTTGGAGATCTCATGGACGAGGGTCACATTTCCACGATGGAAGATTTTAGTAGATATAAGAGTAGATTCGATCATATATTTCAAACACCTGAGCATATTCTGGTATGTTGATACTCGTAGCAATTCAATTTTTTACTTCATTAATCTCTTTAATAATTTGTTTAGACAATTTATTTGCCTGGGGATAATGACATTGGAGGCGAGGAAGACTCTGTATCATCACCCATTCACAATAGATTTAAATTTGCATATTCCCAGCCAGATACTCTGACTCACAAGAGTTTAATTTTTTTCAAGGTAAAGGAATTGAGTGGATGAAAATTTTTAATTGTTGGACAATAGTATCTTGAGTAGCAATTTAAATTTTCTTTTCAGGTGAATAGATTGACACATTATATGCCAAATGCACCGAAAGATGCCTTCCTTAATGACTATACAGAGAGAAATACAACGAATGTTATACTCAGTCATATGCCATTGTTATTCACACCAGGTTCATTTGTCAAAAATGTGAGTGAATAATGTAATGGACATTTTCAAAATTAAGAGCTTCATTATTTCAATTGCCTTAATTTACACACAGGTAATTAAGGAACTCTCACCCCAAGTGATTTTCACAGCTCATAAACACGAAGCAATGCATTTGAGCCTGGACACGACAGTAGATCAATTGAGTGATATTTGGGTATTGCGACCACACGAAACACCTCTTTATCAGTTGCGTTTGGATATGGGTGATATACATGAGCTGCAGATACCAACGTGCTCATACAGAATGGGAACACCCAATATGGGCTATGGATTGGCCTACATAGGTATATACCATTTACTACTTTTTATTTTTTTTATTTATTTATTTAATTCAAATTAAATGATTTTCTCTTTGCAATTCATTCTATTACAGATACACGTGACAAATTGGTGGATTTTACAATCTTATGGCTACCAGAGAGATTTCCAAAACTCAGGGGATATCTCTGGGTCATTTCAATTATTATGATCTTCATATTATCCAGTTTTATCTGCAACTGCTGTGCCTGGTCAACTCAAGTCGCTCGTTCACACTTACCCAATGTATAGTGAATGATCTCATTTGTTTAGTCAATCCTTTCTTAATCAAATTACTTAATGAATAATCCGTTCCATTTTTCGCTGAATAATTGCTATTGCATTTTTTAACTGATTTACTAATTTATTTATAATTACGACAGAGAGAGAGAGAGAGAGAGAGAGTGTTTTACAATGTTTATTGTTAGTTGTTACGAATGATATTATTGAAAATTGTAGAAACAAACCGCAATTGACAATAAATTGATTGAAATGAAAAATTTGGCGCCTGCGCTCTACGCATATTACGCACATCCTATTCAAGAAAGCTCATACACATAAATGAACATCGTTAGAGTCGAAAATATCTCGAAAACGCGTAAGACTGATTCCTCATTGGTCAATGGCAATAGGTATGAAGTTGGTTAGGTTTCACCCGGGAAATTTGAATGAGTAAAAATCCACACTTACACAGCGCGCGCAGCGCGCTTCACTGTCTCGTGTCTATGACACAATAATGTTTATGGAGAGTGATCAATTTACAGAGAGTAAATTTCATGTATTTGTGATCCACAATGAGTAAACGAAAGGCACCAAGTTCTGATAATCCAAATGCAGACTTGTGTGACTTTTTGACAGGTAAAAAAATTATAATTTATCAATTATAGAATATATTCTCATAACCTTTCATTATCCAGAACTTGCAAACTACGAACGTAATGTTACCACAAACATTTACAAGGCAAATGCTTATCGAAAAGCTGCATCTACCCTCAGTCAATTGTCTGAGAGAGTTAATTCTGGTGTTGAAGCTAGGAAATTACCTGGAATTGGTGAAAAAATTGCAAAGAAAATTGACGAGTTTTTGAAAACTGGAAAACTTGAAAAATTGGAAGATGTAGTGTCAAATATTGCAATTTTATGATGAAATTACATTGTAATTAAATTCAAAATTTCAGATAAACAAGGATAAAAACAATCTCGCAATAAATTTATTGACTAGGGTCTCGGGAATTGGTCCGTCAAAAGCAAAGGAATTGGTTGATTCAGGAATTAAAACACTGGAAGATCTTTATTTACATGAAAACTGTTTAAATCACCATCAGCAATTGGGATTGAAATATTTCGCAGACTTTGAGAAGAAAATTCCGAGAAAAGAGATTGAAGAGGTGGAGAAAATTATCCAAGAAACTGTCCACAAACATGATAATAGATACATCATCACTCTGTGTGGAAGTTATCGACGAGGAAATTCAGAGAGTGGAGATATTGATGTTTTAATAACTCATCCCAGTTTCACGTCGAAGGATAAAGAATCTAAGGAGGAGGAAGTGAAATTATTGAGTAACGTTGTAGATTGGTTGAAAGAAATACAGTTGATAAAGGATATCATTTCTCTGGGACCAATAAAATTTATGGTAAAATTGCATTATTTTTCATTTATTAAAACTCAATCTCTTTTATAATTCTATTCAACTCTTCTACAGGGAGTTTGTAGACATCCAACCGATGAATCAAAACCCTTTCGACGTCTGGATATAAGAATTTGTCCCCATGATCAATACTACTGTGCACTTGTTTACTTTACTGGAAGTGCTCTCTTCAATCAAAATATGAGAACACTTGCATTGGATAAAAAATTTACGTTGAATGAATATTCACTGAAACATCTCACATCCAAAGGTAATTATTAAAAATGACATATTAAGAAATTTCTTTCAAACTTTGATTTTAAATCGACAGGTGAAGCAGAAACTATTGAGAGTGAGGAGGACATATTTAGAATACTGGGAATACCTTACAAAAAACCAGAAGAACGTAACTTGTAAAGCATGAAAAATACTGTATTTATGAAAACGAATACATGTAATATAATATAATATAAGCATTGTTTACAACGTACAACACTGTTGACGAGGTCACAACAATAATCGAGACCAAGTCTAATAATTTCTCTCTTTCATCAATTTTCTCTTATTATGACAATTAACCACAGCTTTCGATTATTATGGCTATCACAATGTGTCTACCACACTCTCATCCCACTCAATGTTGCCCAAAATTATCCTCTGAACTGAATTCGAAACTCGAAAATGAAGTAGTGATACTCAGTAGTGAAGTGATTTTTTTTTTTTATCATTCATTTCGAGATCAATTGACTCGTTTTGTTCTTTCACTTTCCACCATTTCACTACTGTATTAATAATAGAATGAAAATATTACATTGTAAAAAAATTAAACAGTAATGATGATATGTTTTCGATAAAGCAAATATGCAATGAATCCCCAGAGAGCTGTTGTCCAGATATTCATAGCCAATACAGAAGTATGAGTTGGATCATCGAGTTGCCAAGCCCATGGAAAATTTTTCATCGTAAAAGAATGACCAACATAGAGAAATAATGCATTGGCACCTGCAAATACAAATGGTTCACCATTCCACATTCTCCTATGATCAATTACATAATACAAAAGTGAAAAGAGTATGAAAGCAAAGGAGCAAGTTGTGAGGACGAAAGACGTTGACATCATGTTTTTGCTGACGGGGATGACTCCCTCTTTACTCCAATTGCAGAGGAAACCTGCGGCAATTCCCTGAGAAAAGGATCAAGTTATTGGGGACATATAAACATTTGTAATTTTTTACGTTAATTGTTGATAATGCAGTACTTACAATGAAAATAGCCCAACAAAACCATCTGACAATTTTTGAGAAATTGTGGAGATAATAGCAGAATAATATTCTCCCTGCTTGTACCCCAAACTGGACAATAAGTACTGCAGACAATGTATTAAGAATACCTGGAAATGATAGTAAAAGTTTCAGGAGATATATATTTTTTTTCCCATTTAATGAGAAGGATAGAGATAAATACCTTCAGGATCATAAGGAGCAACAATTCCATAAACTGTACTGTTTGTTTTCATATACATATGACTACCCAAAATCGTTCTATCAATGTATCCAACTGCTCCACCAGTGCAATTGGCATAATGTTGACGATATTCATCACCTCCTGGGCCGAAATATCCCTTGGGACAGCCAGGAACAGGTAGAAGAAATGTTATCAATAGGTGTGTTACTGTCAGACCCATAACAATCAGCCACTGTACCCAGGCGTCGAGTATATCTTGCAGAAATGCAAATCTCCCATACTAAAAGTGAGGGAAAAATATTCAAACAAACAAACAATCTACGAGTGAGCTGACGCTAACGCTCTAGAGGGCGCCACATAGCATCTCTCCCAGCCTCGAAGTGACGCCATCTTGCCAAGTCAAAATGGCGTCGCCATTTCTCCAGTGAAAGGGGGACGCGGAGTTTGTCGTTGCATAAAAAGCCGCGTTGAAGTATATGTACTAATCGGCGGGGAGTTTGAATACGGAAAAATATCAAGTAAAATACCCCGGTGATAGTGATTTTGTGATGTGACAAAAATTTTTGGCAATTGGATATTGAAACAAAAGATTCGTGATACTAAAAACAACAAACAAATAAAAATGAACAATTCAGTGTAGTGATTTTATTGGAAGAAAGAATTTTATCAAATTGATAGGTTAAATTGGAGAAACTGCCGAGTATTATTTTGGTCAGTCGTCCCTGTTTGTTTACAAACAGTCAGTTTCATTTTCAAAGTGTTTCTTGTGAAATAATATTTTTTCATTGTTGTGTTGGGTTATAATTTTGGTTCAATGATTTTTTTTTTTCTCTTTAATTAGTGATGGGGATGGAATTAATTATTTTGTGAGTGTGAGTGAATTTAGGAGGATTAAATCCTGTAAATTGACTGAGGTTGGTAATTCTTTTCTTTTTTTCCTCATTGAATTAAAAAAAATTGGATTATTGATTAGACAATTAATTTTGTATTTGTTACAGGTAAAACTCTCGACAGGGAGGGACGAAGCAGTTTCATTTGATTCAACACCGGTAAGTAATTTTACGTTTTTTACCCTCGAGTTGTTTCTCCCAAAATGACTCGTCATCAAGAAAAGTGTGACACATACCTGATAATTTCGTTGAGACTTCATTCCAATAGTTTCAATGCTTGCACAAATGAAATAGGTGATCCCAAGTAGTTGTAAAACCCCAAAAAATCGTAGATCCTGCAATCTCGTTCCCCTCCGTCCATTGATTATCAATCCCAATAAAATGAGCACAATCCCACGTCGAAAAAATTTGAGAATAATCCTCGGTCGTGAAATTGACAGTCTCATCTCAGACCTCAATGACAATACAATAGTTACCCCCATTATCCAAGCGAACCAGGGTAGTACGAGGTCAGCTACAGTTAGTCCAAACCAGGGTGAATGTTGAAAAAATACATATCCTCCACCTCCATTATTAACAAAAATCATGAGTAACACAGCGATACCACGAAAAGCATCAATTGTACGTATTCTAGTGCTAGTTCTCGTGACTCTGATGACCGGTGGTTCATTATCCACCTGTGATAAATCATCAAGAAGGCCAGTATCATTATGATTATTATCAGTACTTCTTGATAAAAATCCCCTGATTATTGTCACTAGAAATTTCGTTGTTACGTTTATCAGTGCGCCAATTGTCAAAACCATAAAAGCAGCTAGAATAGGAAGATATGGGTTGGTTGGCTCTTGAATTGTGTAGATTGATGAGCAGATTGATTCCTCTGATAAATTCCAGCCATAGTGTCCGTGTTCTACGAATCTGTATGTTGTGTGACACAATTGAACATTATTTTGAACATAGTACATGTGCAGGGGCCATTTAGTAGAGATTGGCAGGGTTGTATTACTCTTGGCAGTGACATTTGTCCAGTATTTATTGTCACAGGCATTACATTCATTGAAGAATGAGTAGAGTGATAGTGGTGTATTGTAATTGTTTATTACACTCACGCAGGCTTCATCTAGGGCCAGGGTTTTGTTTGGATTTATACAACGATCGTCATCAGAAGGCATTATCTGCAACAGTCAAATGTCTCTAATGATATATTATGGGTTATAAAAACAGCTGAGGATTGAATAATAAGACTCACCAATGGCGAAGAATCTCGTGTAAATCAGGTAAATTCTTGAACAATTGGAAATTGCGTAGACGGCAAATATGCTCTTTTCTTGGAACACCCAATCTCTGTTTCCTTGATGTTTTGATGATGGCTTTTGTGTTGGGATCAACGACCTTTTTTTTTCTGCTAAAGTTGTTGCCAGGAAAGAATGAACTTCGGGTTTGTTCGGCTTTACATGCATTCAATAGGGAGTTGGGCAGAGTGGGGGTAACTCGGCTCGAGATCCGATGTTCATTTATTGTTGTTGTTATTATTATTATTATTATTATTATAAAAATATTAACCAATCAGAATAGAGTTTAGAGGGTAGACTCTCGTGTTGTTGGGAATTTTTTTCATTCGTCATGAGTAGTTGATTGTGGTGTTGAATTGTTCACACAGATGGCGTAGAAAGTATTCTTTTACTGAGAATGGGGAGGAGAAAGAGTTGGAGGACAGGTCAATTTCATTTGCATATACTTAACAATATTTATTTTCTCTACATATTTCTGATATAAGCTACAATCAATTAATCATCAATTTGTGAATGATAAACTGAAAATGTTCATTATCATTTGCAGTTGAATGTTGTAATAATTGAGGTACTTGAATCGTGGAAAACAAATATCAACTTATCGTCTATCTTTTTAATTACATTTTATTCAAATTGAGTTATGATTACTCTCTTAAATACTTATCATCTTAACATTAAGACTGGAAACCACATGAATCCGGTATACATGCGTATGATTATTCTTCTTATCATCATTCAATAATTCTAATTATACAGATTATCGATTTTTACCCTCACACAATTTTCTTTTTTTTTTTTTCTTTTTTATTTACATTCAAATACTCGAGAGCAATATTCAGTATTTCAACATAAATTCTTACATACTCTGCAATAATAACTCAATTATTTTTATCTCATTGATTTAATAATTAACTAGTTGATGATCATACATATAGTCCGGGGGGGGGGGGGGGGGCTATCACAATAGAAATGAGTACTACTCGCAAAATTTCATTGATCATTCTTCAGTTGTTTTGATCAATTAGTTTATTAAGATTCACATAAATTCTGTACAGAGGAGGGGGGGGGGGGGGGGGGAATATTATCTTTGTGAGATACTCGATGGTGTTTCGGTGGTAACATGTTTAATACATTTTTCTACAGAGAAAATAAAAAAAAATCTCGTGATCCTTTCGGTTGAGCTGAAACTATCATCTCGTGTCCAATTATTACCAATTAATAATAAATTCGGAATAAATATAAAAGTTTTCTCATCGGCACACATTTATACAACATAAACAAAGAGACAAAAACTCCACTGACCAGACAAATAAGTTGTGGAATTTTTTTTTATTTTCATGTTAACGGATAGTGGTTTTTTTTTTTCTCCAATTTTTTTTTTGTTTTCTTTTTTTTCGTGAAACACGAAGAGAGTCCACGAAAAACGAGACACGCCAAGTGAAAGCCGCGAGTTTTTAAATTATGGTTGCGTGATGACGGGGCGCACAAGGTAAAAATGGTATGAGTGCAGCGGGTGGTAGAGGGCTCCGTCTAAATCTCCATGACAGAGAAACAAGAATTCACCATGAGTCAATGAGAGTATAAATCCCCACATTCTTCATCTGATTTGTTTTATTGGTTGATTTTTTTTTTTTTTTTGAGAGAAAAATATGTGTAGGAGGTGACATAATGAAAATACGTAAAATCGGAATTTTTAATTTTATACATAAAAAGGGTACAATTTAAATGATTGATTGGGGGGGGGGGGCTCTTTGGAATGTCGAATATATAATTAATAATTTCATTAAAGAGATCGCAGTTGAAAATATTACTTAAATTAAATTTTCAAATTTTGAAATAATGGAGTACAGAGCAGTCTTGACCAAAAAGAAAGGAAAAATGAAAAAAAAAAAAAAAAAAGAATGTAGAAAATGTATCAATCCTTGGACGAATTGATTGACTCTCTACTATTTTCATTGGGATAATTAGGTAAAAACGATGTGCCAGCATCAAGATTAGATCCTATTGGTGAATTACTACTGCTGCGTGCACCACAAATACCAGAAGTTGTATTAGCACTGTCACTTGGTATGAGTCCCTCTTTCATACGTTTCTTCTGTTTCATTCTTCGATTTTGAAACCATATCTTGACTTGTGTTTCATTGAGCTGTAAGGTAGATGCTATTTCTATTCGTCTTGCCCTAGTCAGGTACTTGTTGAAGTGAAACTCTTTCTCCAATTCTGTCAATTGTTTATTGGTGAAATTTGTACGGCCAGTGTTGTTAAAACCAGTGGATATGCCTGATAAATTTCCAACTGTCAGACAATTAACTGAGCCCGATGGTGATGCATAGTTGGATGGTACTGATGACATTTGAACATTTCCATAGTCTCCATTGTTTGGTGGTGGTTTTGGTGCTGCAACAAATGAAAAAAAAAAAAGAAGAAAATTAGTGGTTAATCCCCTCCCGATTGCATTAAGAATAAGCAATATATGAGGCAATATTTGGGATCAGACTGACGATAGGATGTATCCTTTTACCGGAAAAAGGGATAATACATTTTGTTGTCCAATACAGCTGGTCAATTATCGGGGATTCTTTTGAGCTCAAGGGGTCAAGCTGGACTCAAGGGTTATAAGTAATAATGGATCAGATGGTACGAGTGAGATCACAATGAACTGACAGTGTCAGCTGATATGTTCCAATGCTAAATCTGATGTTTAATTACAACTCGAATTTTTATTAAATCCTGCTATACCTGCTGAGAAAATAGAGTCTATAGTTGTAATTTCTCAGTCAAGGGTGAGGAGGGGGGGGGGGGGGGGGGGGGTTGAAGCTAGTGAGGGCCATTAATTCGATCTAATCTAATCGTTTTGCCATCGTCTATAACCCACCCAACGACCACAACCGCATTTACCCCGGACGACGTAATTAGCCTATAACACATACAACTATATGTCCTCCTCGGTGAAGCACGAACTTTGATTTCAGCTGCACTAAAATCTCAGGTGAAAAAAAAAAAAATTAAGTATAATATTAGAATGTTCAATGCTGAATAATTTGGTGGGAGAGAAATAATGGAAAATAATGGTAAAGTCCAGGTGAAAAAAAAAAAGTTGATGCTAAGAGACTGAAACAAATTGATGTATGAGCCTGAGAAAACTTCCAAATTCATTACAACCTTGAGTAAAATGTTAACTCGGTGCATTCGTCTGGACATTTGCCGGGAAAATTAAGTGACGGATGTCTTTCGGGTACTTTTTATCATCAGTTATCACTGTATTAGAAAAAAATTATGTGAGAAACAATCTCTCTCTCTCTCTCTCTGCGCAGGTATATTATCGAAAAGATATCGGATATCTGTTGTCCTCAAACACACGAGAGAAAAAAAAAAACTCAAGATGATCCCTCAATATTTAACTTCAATTTAGAGAGCGTTATACCGTAAAATTGAAACCGGATACATTGAAAAAATAAAAAATAAACAGTTGTCAATTTTTAATTTAAATGAAAGTTCCGCCATTTTGTCTGATTACCGAGATTTTTTTTTCATCCGTTGGAGAGTATAAAAAAAGAGGCGGTGACAGAAGGGATTACATGTTGGAGTAGGGTTTTCCCAAGTTTTTTTTTTTTTTTTTTTGTCCATTGAAGAGTCAGGATGGGTGAAAAGAAGGCTACGTATACACATATAAGTGGTCCCCCAATCCCCCTCTTCAGGTTTACTTTAAAAACCCGCATTTAGCCCTCGGCTTATTCCCCCCCCCCCCTCCCTTCCGTCGTAATACTATACCTAATACCACATTAACTCATGGGGTCTCAAAGTATGCGGAAGCTGGTGTTACATCATCTGGCAATGGCTTTTAGCCTCTGAATAATATTTGCATTGCATAATGTGTTACTTCAGTAATATTGAGAGGGATGATTTTCAACCTCAAAAGCAGATGATTATATTGGCCTTGAATTTCTTTTAATTCCGCGCTTTTTTCTATTATTGCTATAAAATGGAATAAACGTGTCGAAAAAATATGAAAAAAATTTGGCATCTTTACTCTTTTTCTCTTCTATCCAACCCCTATTGGAAGATTAAAAAAAATTCTAGTGAGTGACGGACCCGGAAATGCGGCGGGACCGAACTCGTGTAAGTGGAAATTTTCGGACAACGTTGCCATTTCTGAGTGCGAGCGGTGATGGTTGGCGCGCTGAGCACACGAGAGCGGAACGTAATTTGGCAATGATGTCGCCCTCCAAAACGCATTGCGGCAAGCGACCAACCTAGTCTGAAATTCTCAAAAACTTTGAATTTACTCATTTAAAATTCATGAAAAATAAAATTATTTACATTTCCACTGCAAAATAGTAATTTCAGTTCATATAATCGCATATTAAAGATTTTATGGGCACTCATATTTTTCTTTAACATTAAACACGGTTCGATAAATCGTATGCGCGCGATTCGTGTCCTGGTGTGTGGCCTCGAAGTATTAGAGTTGCGGCGGTGTTAACTGACCCACGTGAATATAATACAACCATAGGGTTTATGTGCTCTATAAAATAATGATATTCACACAAGGTGAAAGATTTAATCGCCAGACTTTTATCAACGTTTATTGTTTAATTGTGACAATTTGACTCAGGAGACAAGGATTTTCAATCAGGGATTAATTAATTAAATATTGGTACAATTGTTTCAGTCACTTGCTACAGCAGTAGCAGTAGGTAAGGGGTAATTAATGGTATTTTAATTAGATCCTTATGGTTACTAATGTCCTGAGTCATGTCACATGTCAGGGGTGCATGTATATTATTTGAATGACTCGAAATTTTCTCAACTAAATAATATTAGACTTGATTAATAAATAAATTCCACAACATTAACAATTGTTGGTCAGAGTATTTCAACTTGCGCGCGGAAATGAAAATCACCGGTGGGCGAGAGTATTATAATATGTGGGTGAAAGACACGTGGACATGAGGAAGCAAAATGAGAACGCGAGTTAGAGTCCAGACGACTGCTGGTGTCGGTCAGCTATATATGCTATATATAACGCGTTAAGGTTTTACAGGTAAAAGTGGACGGTAAAGTTGTGTTGGATGATCAGAGGGGGTGAAACAGGCGGGTCTGCTGAAACACGCGAACGATCCTCTGAGATCCCCTCGCGAGATATGTGTCCCGCGGTCACTCACGCGTCGCCCCATGAGCCGCCACGAGGAAACCCCTATACACCGAAACAACTACTCAGCTTTTTTTTACTCGATTACTCTGCTCTGTACAACTAATTCAACCCTCCCCAAAAATCTGATAGCATTAATAGAGAAAGAAAAAATTAAAATTAAAACTTGAGCAAAAAAAGAAGAAAAAAGGAGTAGGTACATTCAAATTTCAATAATATGGAAAATTTTCAGGGCTCGTCGAGAATCATTGAGCAACGGGAGGAAAAAACAAAAAGATGAAATCGAGTTTGGTATATATGATAGATTGTGTCCGGGGATGCTTGACAGCGAGGGGTTGGACATTACCAGTTTCCCCTCTTGTCCTGTACCCCAAGAGACAACACGATACTGCCAGTTTCTCGCTCCATATAGAGGGGAAAGTGAGACCGATGTATCGTCCAATCCCGGAAGAGAGATTTAAGGGATTAATATATCCTAGGATTCGTGTAAATTTGCTCCGCCCAATGAAATTATTCATCTCGTTGTGGAAATTATTTGGCAAAAAAAATAATATGTACGATATTTCTATTTGCGCGATAAGTTATGAGTTTGATGTGTCACCAGGTGACTCTATAACGATTCGACCATAAAACGTCATAGAAGCGAGCCTGTCGAGATAACGAGGTAGAGAGTTCGCTTGGGCGCGTTTAACGTTTTAATTGACTTAACGCGTTCACGTCCACCTCTCTCGGGTTGTCCAGCAAAAGATCTACGGATATATTCAAGGGACGACTGGCGCCATCAGTTCCTCATGTCTCATCTTGCTCCTTATAATCACAAAAAATTCAAATGAGGCATGAAAGAATAATGATTAATAATTGAGAAAGGAGAGATGTTGGTTAATTATCTTAATCCCGTATAATGCAAACGGCTCGTCTCGGTTGGATGTTTTCTGATATATATATATATTGGAGGAGGAATCAAAAATAAAAAAACAATAAATTTCCTCATTAGATTAATTTCAAAAATAAATACTTTTATCGCTACTGGATATTTAGCTCTTAATCAGTAAAAGGGATCGTCGTTGATGGGTATTATGATTAGACGTATCATATCCCGCGACGGCGGCAAATATGCGTAGTTTCCAAATCCGCTTTAGATATATACATATTATAGCAGGAGTGATTCTCATATTGAGTTGAAAGACTAGAAAAATAAATCGACCTCAATTGATCAATTTCTCGTACAACTCTTGGTATAAAAAAATTGAAAAAATGAAAAAAAAAAAAAATACACACCAGCGGGTTTAGGAACATTCCTCTTGACCTGCATCCACTTGTACGTAGGTACTTGTGTCTGCTGCTGATGTTGTTGTACATGTGGTATAGTCTGATGTGTCTGATGATGATGATGACTAGGTATACCGTGTACAGCTGTTTGCTGGATACAACTGTTATAACCAGTGCTGTCAGTATTTTCCTCCTTATAATTAATAGTCTGAGTGTACTCCTGTCTGATACTGTGTGATTGGTTGTATCTAATGTCATCCTGGGATACTTGATGATGATAATTACCGGTCGTTGACTGAACAGTGTGATGAGAAATTTGATAATCCTCACTATGATGACTAGAATGTACTTGTTGAGCTGGCAAATGTTGTACATGATGATGATGATGATGATGATAACTCTGCTGATGTTGTTCAGTATTTGTACAACTAATAGATGATGTATAATTAGTATAATCCAAATTTGTATAACTGAGACCATTTTCGGATGATATAATTGCTGTACCATCGTCATGAAGAACTGGTGCTCCAGTTGATGTTGAATAATAGGTATTATGTGGTGGTGGTGGTGGTGGTGTATCTGATAAACCTGTACCACTTGGACCTGATTCATGGGGTATATAGATATCCGTTGTATTTCCATATGGAGATATTGATGATTGTGGATAGTAGGGATTTGTTAATTCCGGTGACTGATGAACAATACCAGCTGTTTGGGGTATTTGATGGCTCGTCGTTGATGCTGTGTGTAAACTGTAGTACGGATCTGGTTTACCATAGCTACCATACATACCCATATCCATCATCATCATCCTCACGGCCATCAGTTTGTGACATTAAACAATTCTTCCTTGAATATATTTTTTCACTCTTTCATTTTCGATTTATCTAATATTATTCTTCACATAATTTTCAATTCACCAATACTTTAATATATTAGAAACTTATGTGCACTTTAAATTTATCATTCACTTGATCAATTATGACAATTTTCTATTTTCCTTATTGTTGTTTTGTTGTGAAAAAACTTTGACACATGATATATATATTATCGTCACTTGGGGTATATACACACGATTGCTTCGGTATCCTGAAGCTGACTGTTGTTGAAAGCACGCAGGTAAAACCTTTCGGGGGGGGGTTACCAGAGTGTTTCCAGGGGGATATCAGGGCAGGACTTTGTTGCAACTCCCCCCCACTATTTGATACCTGCGCAGTATAATGCCATTGAAATGGGTGGGATCGTTTTTTCAACTTGGCCAATCCAGTACAAGTGATGATTGAAATGGGCGGTCTGATCAGCCAATTGCTGGAGTATACCATGCCTACCATAGTCCCAAGGCCTTGATGGATCGGTTCTTGATTGTATATATATATATATATGTTGATGTTTTATTCTCATTTTTTTGTTGCTTTTTTTTCTTTTCCGTTGGTTTTTTTTTTTTTTTTCATTTTTATCTGACGCGGTGCAGTTGACACTTATCTCGGTTGCTGCTGCCTTATTATTCTCTTTTTCAGAGGCTTTCTCCAATACTGATGGAAATTTTAGGTGATTTTCTTGTGAAATTATGTGCATGATACACCTGGCTTTTTTCATTTTCCACTTTGTTGTATTATTATTCCAAGTGATTGTTCAAGTTATGGGAATATCAATGCAAAATTTCATTATTAGGTTTTATTTTCATCTCAGCCAATTTTGGTTGTCGGTGAGATGGTGATGGTGGCAGGTGGAGAAATTTTCTTTTTTTCATTTCTTCATCAAATCTAGAGTCTTGAGCAATTAATTAATAATTTAGTATATATTTAGAAACTCAGGTATATAGAGACTAAAATATGAATGACATCTTTATCGTTGAACCGTATGATTGGTCAAATAAGTCATCTTATCCCCTTAAACAATTGTCCAGGTGACTATTTTGTAACTCAAAAGTCATTTTAGTTACGGGTGTGTATCTTTCTATGTCTGTCTTATGAGACGCCACGCTGAGTTTTTGACAATCTATCCCGAGTTTTTGACGTGGGATGAGACACCTGCATTGTCATTCTAACTGGCTAAACTCAAACCAAAACGTCAAACGTCCATTTGGTCTGTATATATAAAATTAACACTGGTCTTTATATTCAAAAAAATCTATTTCAAATTCCACTCACCAAAAGAGATTCAATTGAAAAATTGATTTTTCCGTTATTTGACTTATCACAATAATTTATATATTTATCCTCTCTCTCTCCCCTATAATATACCTTTCTTTTCGTCATTATGTCTTTTAATACTGATGCATATTTTGAACAACTCTATGTAGCAAAACTCAACCATCATAATAGGTCACATTTTGGGCGTGCATATATACACTTGCATTCAAACAAAGTGTGCATTGAGATGAAATGCATGAATAGGATGACAGGAAGAATCCTAGTGTCTCTTTTGCAGACCACCCGTTGTAGTGTTGTGACTTGTACCATGAAGATTCATTTTTTTTTTTCTTTCTCTTTTTCCTCATGATTGACAGGACATCTTTTTGGGACGTTTAGGATAGGCACTTCTACTGAAAATAAGTAATCCCAGATTATCCCTTGCCAACAATTCGCTATTATGCGGATATTATGGTCATCTTAGGGAGTCAAGAAGTCACACAAGAAATGGTCTGTGGGAAAATTTATCGCTTTGATTCATTCGTCGAGTGCGCTGGAGTCACACGAAATGTGTTTTTTTTTTATTTTTTTAAACTAAATTTTGTAACAACGAGTTGTTTATAACTATAGTTGGAAAGAATATATATATTTAATTAAAGAAATGTATCACCTCAGTGTTGACAAAAGAAAAAGAAAAAAAAACAACAAAGGGAGAGATTGTAGCATAAAAATTATTATGGCAGAGGAGAAAATCCGATCGATCTTCCTCGGATGAATTTTCCATAACTCTAGCCATTTTCGGAAATGGTGCCGCCAGGCACTATCTTTTTTCCTCAAACTTGGTATGCCCGCGCACACACGCGACATCCGGCGTACAAGGGAGCAAAAGGAAAAGAGATAGAGAGAGAGAGAGAGAGAGGTTAGCGTAGAAAAAGGGTCTACAAGGGGGCCGTGACTGGGGGGATAGAATAGGAGGAGGGGAATTGGTGTCACAATGGAGCCATCGATCATTTGCCGCCAGTCTCTCTCGATTGGTGTGCTCTCTGTACCCAACTGTATAATATATATCCCAACTGCATGCCAATCCCACTATATGGATATATGATTCAATGTGAGGGCTAGATATTGTCTTTACGATTTTTTCTTGTGCATGCTGCATTTTGATAATAGTTTAATTAGGCAAAATGTCAAAATTGGCAATTTTTTGTGAAAGAAGGCTATCATCCCTGATGAATATAAATTTTGTCTTCTCGGCGATCGATTTTTTCTCATTATATCCTTTATCTTGTATAATTGTATTGATTGTTAATTTTTTGGGAAAAATGGACTTTTTTTTAAATTTTCAAAATTTCAACATCTCTTCTTGCCCAATCAAACATTGAGAAGAGGCTTTAGAGGTCAAATCATCTCAGAAATCAATTGCAAAAGACTAAAAGTCACCATCTCCTTTGGTTTTCGAGAGAATCACAGTCTTTTCTATATTCTTCCTCGTTCTTTACTTCAATAATGGCCACATAAAACTTGCAGAAAACATTACTCGATGAGAGGAAAATATATATATATATATACTTACAAACATTCCCAAATGGTCATTCACTTGAAAATTCCTGTGAAATATAAACACAAATTTATCAGCACATCCCGAGATACCTTATACCACAGAAAGAAAAGATGCTATCGCGATTCAAGAATAAATAATCCTCAATATCCGTCCATTGCCAAACGATAGCAATCGCAATGCGCATTATCTATTTATTTTCCACTTTCTTTATCGTCCAACAGCATTTAATTTGCTTGATGGCAATTCGTTTTATTCACATGATTTCAGGGGGAAAAATTCGACGATTTAAATGGAATATTTCATAAAGATGTTAATTCCAGGTAAAATTGGTTTAACATGATTTTTTTTTTTTTTTAAATCATAATTATATGAATTTACTCGGTACCAGGCCGTTCCGCATGAATCTGACGCGTTCATTCATTAACACTTAATAACTCAACCGACGTGTGTTCGCACAAGTAACGAGCCTGTCATAATTATCGCACCAACTTTATTACCCCCGGTTATATTTCTGACATGGCACTGACACAACTCCATTTCATTCAAGTATTATAATCCACCCCCTTCTCGAAATTTACTTCTGTTATTATTATTAGGTAATATCAAACGATAGGCAGTTGTCATTCATATAGCATTTCTATACAATTATTTATTTACACCTATTGGGGTGAAAAAAAAAAATGTCTACAATGCCAATTATATATGTTCATTCAGTACCTAATATCTAATTACGTAGATTATGATCGAGAAATGGAAAAAGAGGACCGAGAGGGGTATTATTATAATGTATTGAGTTTGAAATAAAAATGCAATGTCATTGAACATCAGGAAAAAATTTTGTCTCACGACATGTTAACAAAAAAAGTAAATAAATGAAACAAATTACATTATAAAAAAAATTGAAAAATTAAATGGGAATATATTTATCGACAAATGTATAATATTTTCAGTGATAAACAATCTGTTTCGTTGAAAGGTCAATTATCAATTTTTCTTATCAATTCAATTGTCAAAAGTGGCAATGGATTTCAATCTTGGATGAAAAAAAAAACAACTTTATCTAATTGATAAGCCTAAAATGAATTCGGAAATTCAACTCACGGTGGAATACATGATGTTTATTTTTTTAGATATATAAAAAAATAAAGGGAATGGAAATAGAAATACCGATAACACAGATAACGTGGATATTTATTAAATTTCGAAAATGTAAATCTTATCCACATATAGAAGGATGAGAATGCGTTGGACCGAGAGATGATTTTCTTGACATGCACAGGAATCCTCTAGGTGGCCTCTCTATACTAATATATACCTAAACCTTCGCCTCTGTGATTTTTTCCCATAGCTTGAAGCGTGTGTCCTGCTCGCGCGACAATGTAAATGAGCTGCTGATACAGAAACACGTACCAGATGATCCACGTCTCAGTCTAAATATAGAAAAAAAAATATATTAAATTTTATATAATTTAATCATTTTTATCACTTGAAAAATTATTGACGAAATCCAGTTATTGTGCAGACAGAGAAATTTGATTCAAAAATTCAAAAAGAAAGAAAAAAAATGACCTCTTCCGCCCCTGTAGTTGGTTTCATCAATTAATCATTGCCATACCCACCCGATGATTCGTCGATATGGGCCCATAAAATTCACAACTCTCGGAGCAGACAAATATATTTATTTTCATTCATTGGACAAATGATGTTCATTGATGGGCCAGTGAAGTTTCCGGATCATTAGATATATCGTAAAATACATTCTCCAAGTTAATTGAATCCAGCGTGTGTTGACAGCCAGGCATATTGGCAGACGAACAAGACAAAAAAAAAAAACTGTCGCGATACCAGTGCCTGTGCGCCATCAGTCTGTGGGTCTCGTCAGAGTCCGGCGGCGGCAGCGGGTACCCCAGAACCTTGACGGGGCTGTGTGTGTCAGATCTCAGATGTGAAGGCGATATCTCGCAGCCAAAACTGAGAGCCTTCGAACAGACCGTGTACCTGTCATTTCTACGTGACCGTGTCATTCTCGACTCGTCCTTGTCTCTCGTCCTACCCACGACATTCATATATATATATTATCTATGTTGAACTCTCTTTGTTTTTCTTCTCAAGAGAATCAATTTCTGTACATTTTTTTGTTCTTTGAGAATTTTTTGCTCCATCAATGCTTTAATCAATTTTTCCTCGTAACTATCAAAATTAATTAATAAAATATTTACTCATTTTTTTTAATTGGATAAATAAAGTTTCAAAATTTTCCTTGGAAAAAAAAACAAAAATGGTCTCAACTTTTGGTCATTCAAACTATTTCAAACTTATTTTATCTCTAACCATGGGGCATTGAGAAACATGCTGCGGATGTTCTGTGGTTGAAGGTGAATTTCTGAGAGAGGTCCAGGTACATATATAACCATCGGGGATATGTCCCTTGGGGAATACGGAAATGCTCTTGGGATACGTCAAGACGTTAGAGAACTGGTGTCTACATGGACCTACACTTTGTGTACTCTGGATTCCCTGAGAATATCTTCTTCCCTGTACTATCCCAGAGGATTCGTATTCTGAGTCACGCATTCAAAAATATTGTATTTTCAACATTTTTTTGGAGAATCCCAATAATGGTATATAGTTTTGGTTATTCGTCAGGTTCATCAACAATTAAATTTATTCACTCATAGAAATTTATTTATTTATTTATTGTGTATCAAGACCCAACAGCATAGTGCCAATTATAGGGTTAAATCATCCATTTAGATAGTTATAACATATTTAAAAAAAAAGAGTAATTTATACAGTACAAGTGTAGGACAATACAATTATTGCAGCCTATATTGTATGGTGTTTACAATACAATACAATACATTAATGTTACTCCATTTATAGAGGAGTCGGAATAAGGATTCAAAGTCAAATTCTATTAGGGTCTCAATGATTTAACATATCGATGGGCAAAACGAGCAATATCTGACATCGATGACGAAAAAATATCTATAAGCTATACCCTCACTGAATATTATCAACTGATTTACTGCATTGCAAGAGCGTTAAAGAGGTGAAATTGACAAAATAGTTTATCGAATTTTTGCTCAAGTCTCATTCCATTTTTTTTTCGCTCTGCTCTATGCGACCAAAATCCAGGGACAGATACATCAACGTGAAAACAAATATAGAAAATCGTCTCGTCTGTAATATATGCCTCTTTGACCAAAACTTGACTCAGGTAATGCTCTTCAAACTTATCATATCTCACTTTTATTTTTCCCAAATTTTCGTGTTTCTAATTATCTATACCAAAATTGATATGTTAACATATAGTGAGCTTATACAAGTTTTATTATGCTGTTGGGCATCGCTGGTGGTGTTAGTTGGTTGGGGAAAATGCTGTATGGCGTTATTCAGTAGTGGTTATAGAAAGTGTGCGGTGGGACGATCCATCAAAACTGCATGTCAGTAGCCATTAGCACGCTCCCACTGCGCCACCATCATATACAGTATTATTATTATTATTTATTTTTTTTTCATCTGCGACAACCCCATGGTATTACCCCGGATAACAGACTGTTTCTATGTTCTCTCTTTGATTGGTGAAACAATATAGTTCTTTATACCATCGGCCCTTCAAATATATTATTAGGTAATTCGAAGCTCTCGATTTAAGAATTTGACAATTTGTGTATTATATAAAAAGTTGTTATTTTTAATTTGATCCTTCTCGTCCTCAATGGATTTTTGAAGAAATTCAATCATTAATAATTTCATCTTCATAAATGATAAACTTTTCTTCCCATGCTGATGTGACCCCGATTCAATTATCCTCTCTCAATTCCATCCCTCGGATGAACCAATGTGGATTACACGTTGTGTTGAGAAACAGCAGCAGCAGCAGCAGCATCAAGAGCATGAGCAGAAAACGGCAGCAGCCAGCCGTCGTGGACCAATGGGCGATCCATCACTGAGGTGTCAGCCACCCCTCCTCGTCCAAGAACAACTATCTATGACATTCTTCTCGCTGCCACTGCTCCTTTTCTTTTTTTTTGCATTCGCCTGTATATAACCCATCCTTATACTCTTGTGTAAAGTCATATCAGGGCGGAAGAAATTTCTTTTTTACAATTTTCTCCAAAATTCAAAATTTTGAGTCGAGGCATTTTAAGTTGAGGTTTCACAGGATTTTTAGATATGAGCGGTTGTGCTAGATATTTTTTAATCGCACCAACAAATTCCTCTCTAACTTTCTGAGTTAGTTTGTGGGGATGGTAATCATAATATTGCCATAAAATATCTAGGAAATATACACGTAAATGACCATCTTCACCTCGTCACTTTGAGCATTAAAAACAAAAAAACAATTAAAATAGCGTGTGACCGTCCATGAATAAGCACGAAATATACCAAGAAGGCTAGATTCAGCTGTGGCAACTTCAGCAGGCCTTTCTCGCGGTGGTAACACCGTATGGTTGTACAACTATAATCAGCTGTGGCAACATCAGCAATAGTCAAAATTAATTAGCTGTCACAAGATCAGCAATATTTTCGTAAATGACAAGTTTGAGAGAAACTGAGCTCCATGCAAATTCCCTACTGATTATACAACTAATCAAACGGTGTAAAGACCATTTGTTCAACTGAGATCCCCAATACCATCCCTCGCATTAACATAAAATTGAGACTCTCTGGCAAAGTGAAAAGGATGAGGGTCATTTGTAAAGCATTGAATATGGTATATACGGATAAAGTGACAAAAGCCATTCTGATTTAGACTGCAAGTTTGGTATATATGGTAGCGCAGAAGGGTCTGTTGACAACGTACCGCCAGTTGTCAAGACGTTTATATGGGGAGTAGAAAAACCGTTCTAGATGGGGCAACGTACAATTCTATTTGTTGGATTATTGTGTACCGCGCTGCGAAATCAAGTCTGACGAAGATCGATCGACAACGTTTCAAGCGTCAACACATATACGCACACAATATGGGTAGAAAAAGAATCTATCCCCTTTTACACTATATTGTACGTTCTTCAACATCGCATGCTACTTGAATGAACCTCTGAAAAAATTCTATTAAGATGTCTCTCCCATGAAATTAAAAGGATGAAAACTTGATAGGAGAATCGACGCTTTTTTTTTATATAAAAATCTATCAACAATTTGGTGATAAAAATATATTTGTCGTATTGATGAGTTCAATCGGACAATTTTTTTTTTCCGTGCGTGAATTTTCTCGAAAATTTTATGGAAACGTCTCTAGGACCCCCTGATGCTAATTATAGAAGCAATAAAATTTTTAGTGCAATTGGTTTTACGGGTCGGGAAAAATAATTCCTCAAACGTGCCTACCTCCATGAAATGGGGCTGATGTGTCATTTGGAATATGATACAACAGGTGAAACTCGTTTATTAATTTATGTGCGATAATTGATAATTTTATTCTTCCAACATCCAATTTAAATTTCCTCACAAATGCGATATATAAAAAATTCGCCCCTAGCGCTATCTTTCGCTCTCATACTCAAGTAATTGGCAGTTATCGATCGAGAAAGAAAAACATAACCTCTATTTTTATTATTTAACTCAAATTTTGAATCACAAAATGCTCTACATACACGTGTTGCTCTCTTGTTAAAAAAAAAATTATTGAATTAACATTTCAAAATTGTAAAAATGGATTCGTTGACTCATCAAGCAGAGATACAGATATTCAAATATCTATTGGAAATTGGTTGTTGTATCAGTTGCTGTTTACGACTTATTTCTGTTCGAAATCCAGATTATTATGAGAATCCACTCGAGTGTTCTAAAAAGGTAAAATTCAATTCTCTGTTGAAAATGGGAAGTAGGTAGTTGGGCGAAAAAAGTAAAACAAAAATAAAATTATAATTTTTATCTCTTTCAAGTTGAAATACATCGATGAATCTTTCGAAATATCTGACGATAATCCGTGCATTTCCTGCCTGGGAATACTCCAAGAGAATGTTAAAAAACAAGTGTTGGATAAGGTAAAAGAAATGTCAACAATTGTCACAATTATTTAAATAATTCTTCCAAATTGTCGTTATTATAAACGTTTTAGGTAACTGAAGCTATTATTTCCGAAGGCAATGACTCTTCAACCTTCACTTGTGCTCTCTCAGTTCCAATGTCTCTGACACTCAGAGATAAATCTCTCGACATATCAATTCGTCAAAATTGTAAATTATCTGATAATGATTTGACTCACTTGGGAGTGAGAATAGAGAGTATAAAAGACATTTGGAAGATTCAAATGCTTCCAAAAATTGAAAAATTAATATCAAAAAAATCAATTTCTGGTCCAACACCATCACCATTCCTAATTGATATATCTCTTGTTCATGAGAGAGACGAGAGTGATTATGATTATTTGTTGAAAAAATGTGATCAAAATTTTCATGAGCGTAGAAATAGAAATGTCAAGTACAGTAGAAATAACATTGATAAAGTTTTGTCAACAATAGACAATGATAAATTTGCTCAATTATTCACAATACCACCAACAAAACCAATAGGTTCAATTAAGATTGACAAAGTATCTTGTTCTCATGCTGGTATATTTATCGGTGGAAGATACAATAAATTATCAAGACAACTGAGTCAAACACCTTGGTTTATAAATGGTGAAAAAAAAATGGAAACATCAGTTCAGGATCTTCTCTGTGGTCCTCTGATTGAGGCCACAAAAGCTGATTCTTTAAAATTTTTATCATCCGGTAGAGAAGACGTTGATGTGAGAACAATTAATTCTGGTAGACCCTTTGCAGTTGAATTAATTAATCCAAGAAGAACAATTATACCTGATGACGAGATGAAAAAAATATGTGAGAAAATTAATTCATCCACTAAACTCGTACAAGTCACTTCCAACTTGAGAATTTTGAATTCATTAGATTTGAAAATACTAAAAGATGGTGAAAATAAAAAATCAAAATTTTATCGTGCCCTCTGCACAGTGAAAAATAAATCCAAAGAGTCGATGGGTTATAATTTTGAAAAATTACATGGTATAAAAAATTTAAAAATTATACAAAAAACACCTGTCAGAGTTTTACATCGCAGACCATTGGCTGCACGTGCCAGAATTTTATACTCAATGCGTGGTAGATGGTTGACAGATAAAGAAATTGATGAGCTAAAGAAAAATGCACCCGAGGCATTATTAAACAATTTATTTATACTCGACATTAAAACTCAAGCAGGCACTTATGTCAAAGAATTTATTCACGGTGATTTTGGTAGAACAAAACCAAATTTGTGTGATTTATTGAATGAAAATGTGGACATTGTTGCATTGGATGTAACAGGGATTAATTTGCATTGGCCATAGATAAATAAAATAATTCATTCGTTTAATTTCATTTTAATTGAATACAATTTTTATTTACAATTTTTTTTTTCCTCCAAATTAATTCTATAAATATCTGTTAAAAACCTTTTTAATTAAAAATATAATGAGAACACTGTTGGAATGATCATTAAGAGAGGAAGGTAAAATTAATTAATTGATTAGTTGTTTTTTTTTTGTGCTTATGTAATATGAGATTCGATTGGAGATGTTTAAATCTTTTCATCACTCGTCTAGAGAGAGAGTGAATTTCAAATAATTTATTGCATCAGTAAATTTTCCATAATGAGACATTGCAGGATTTGTTATCTATTTGGTCGTTGCTCCTCGACAATTGAAATGAGCCTCTGTCGTGATTTTTTGTTGTTTTGGCAGACACAGGAAATGAGACCTATCAGATGTTTCACAGAGTATTCCTGGAAGAGAATTTATCAATTATTCTTCCATTCAGTTGAATTTTTTTTTTTTTTTAAGTGGTATAAATACCTTGTGTTCTTTCACCCACTCTTCAAGTGTACTTTCTGGTATGTAATACGCCTTAATATACGTTTCAACGTATTCACTGTGTGGCATTGGTCTGACAGTTGTTATTATTTCAAATTTGGATTTCAGTTGAGTGAAATCTAGTTGCATTAGTCCACGCCCTCCATTCGAACACTTTTTACCATTTGCAAACCTATGATATTGAATAATTCAAAATGGATATGATTGTTTTTAAATAGAAAGAAAGAAAGAAGAAAAAAAAAAAACTTACCCTTCCACAAGTGTATGTGTAACTAAATGTGCAACATTTTCCCAAATTGCACATTTTATATCATCAGTAAGTGGCAAAAAATTTGCAACATCCTCTAGTTTTTTTTTCATCCTGACAACTTGCTCCAAAACAGCATCCACATAAGCACTGTGCTGGGACATAACATCTCTCACTTCCCAATTAACTCGATTCATCAAATTTAATATATAAACAACATCAAATGCCCTTGAAACAACAGCCATATATACTGGTTTTCTCAAATCAATAGCCGATGCAATAGTTTGTCCATAAAATTGATTTAAAAATCCTCTCTCTGTCTTATCAACAATTAAATGCTCCAAATAACACTTGAAACTATCGTACTGCTGTCCCAAAAATATTATTGACTCAACAGCAACAATTCTCTCAGCCAGACCAAATAATTTATCATCATTGGATAAATCAACAGTTGTTGATAACAATGGTTGATGAATTTTTGATACAACTGTCTTGACATTATCCTCAATCATATTGCTCACCTCATTATTACTCTCACTGACAATTAAATTCTCACGAATTCTAGCAAGTGTTAATTTCAATATTGGACTGTACAATGAGTCACTGGTAATCTGCAGATCCGATGTAAAAAAATTGTGAATAGCATAGAAATACAATTCAAAAAATTGAATCATACTCTGGGTGACAGTGGCTGCTATTGATCTCAATAATCTTGACATTTGGAGATATCTTCCACAGACTCGTAAAACACTGAGAGTCGTGTTGGTGACCATGGGACCACCGAGTCTTTTTTTACATTTTTTTCGTTTTTTCGTACTATCCTCGAGTAAATCAGACTCATCCTCTGAGGATATTTCAGAATAATATCCCCCATTATCATCATCATCATCATCATCATCATCATCATCATCATCAATTCGTGAGACATTTAAACTCATATTATTTGCCAAAATATCCTCATCGATAGTTTCATCAAGTCCAACATCGAATGGAGATATATCACTATCTAAATATCTCTGAATCCATCCAAATACTGAATTATCATTTTCACTCGAACCATCAGGATCACTAGCATTGCTCAAACTTTTGCAATTTATCAATGATGGTCTGAGGCTCTTAAACTCTTGCAATTGTGTGGCAACAAATGTTGATTTAACTGGACACAATTCCCAGCCATCGTGCTCAAGAAAAATTCTCAATTCATCGAGTCTACATGCATGATAATGAGAAAAATACAATAAACACTGATTTCTCATTGTTCTCTGAAGATTCTCAGTCTTTGAGCCACAAAGCTCCTCTCCAACTTCCATCAGACGATTGACAATTCCCAATACTTGAACAAATTGTTCAAATTTGAGTGATGTTAAATCTGTAGCTGTTAAAAATGTTGATATTTTAATTTCAACATCGTGCCACATTCGATTCATTCCATTCTCCAATTTTTGCTTGATGTACTGATTGCTAAATGTCTCCTCGACATTGGATGAGTCTGAAGATTCAGTTGATGCTGATGGATTTGACATGTGCCAGTTTAAAACCTGATGATAAGAACATACTATTCTCCACAATGATTTACTCAAATCAATTAGACAATTGATCTGACTATCGCGGGGAATAGATTGACAAATTTGTTTGTATTGTCTCTTGATATCACCACCAGCATAAGAATGTACTGCAGCAAATGCAGTATTGTGAATTGCTGCTGTAAAATGCATATGAAGTTGATCGATAGCTGTTTGAGTTTTTCCAAGAAGTTTGTAGGCTTTTTGGACTGATGAATAGGTTTTCTTATCAAATTGAAGACAAATTCGGGATAGTGTCTGATCTAGGGTCTCTTCTGTCTGCTCCAGTGTGTCTTGGAGTTTTCCATGTAGTGCAGCTACACAGTAAAAATGTTTGTAGGTTTGTGCTGCACTCTGACACTCCAAAAGAAGGGATATTGCACCTGGATAATTTTCCTCTTTGAGAAGCTCCTGAAGACGATCCTCAGTTAGTTGTAACGTTTTTATATTATTCAAACTGTTCAATAGTTGTTCAACTGTTTGACGTTTTCGATAATTTGCCAATATTCCTAAACTAGCAGTGGTAAATTGTTTTTTTGCTAAATTTAAATCAAATCTTCCCATTCTACATATTTCAAGTGCATCCTCCAATTGTGTTTGAATCTTGAGAATCTCCTGGAACTCTTTATTACAGGCATTTTGTTTTTGCAAAATTAATTGCAATACTTTTTTAGATACAACTTGCTGCTGCTGTTTGAGTCTCTTGTAGTATCTCTCAATGTCTTTGGAATTTAATTTCAAAGGTAATTTGTTCAATTCGTGTCTGCATGAGTCAAATGTACCGTCTGTCTCGTAGTATGATGATTCAATGGACTCTAGAATATCTTGATCAGGTATTGCCTCACCCTCGGTAGATTGACTTGTTGTCTCAGATTTAACATCATCCTGACAATCATCATGACTATATGACTCGATTGGATTCAATAATTCAGGGTTTAACCCCATCGATGGAATTTTTTGCTGATTCTGTAATTAATTCATTATACGTATTTTATATTCAATTATTCGTCATTTAATGGAAAATATTTACCTGTTTATTAATAAGGCCCAAAAATTTGAATTTCAAGTCCTCCATCATAATAGAATTTTTAACTGAAAGTCCAAGTTTATTGCGATCCATTGCCACCTCTCTCTCTCTATAACCTTTGATACGTTTTAATTAATTAATTATATAAATGTGATATATTTTGACTGATATATCGAGGCACTTGTTAAATCTATCATCATCATTGGCAATACGTCAATCGTAGACTATTTGACACATATATTTTGTGTTTTCCCTTCTAGGTATGAGATATGTATTTGTGTGACGTTTTAAGGTTGTGTGGGCTATACATATATATATATGTAGACGGCAATGTTGGATAATCTTATGCAGATGGTGTAGGAATCAATTTCTCACGGAAAAAAAAAAAATCTAGATTTTTTTTTTAGTTTAATTTCAAATAATTGACACATAAATCGAATTGGACTTGTAATTTATATATTTATTTATCTCTTCAAAGCAAAAACAATAAATCATCAGCGGATAAACAGTAAAATTCTTTGGAATTCTTTGGCTTGGAATGTAAAAAATACTATCGGCATTTTAATAAGTGACCAATTTTGTTACTTGAGATGGTTAAATTCAGGCATTAGTAACAAATTTGGTTCACTGGTGTCCAACATAAATACATCATCACTGGATTTTCCTTCATTTTTCTCTTGTGAATCGTCCAGATATTCAATATCTTCGTTATTTTCAAGTATTTGAGGCCCAGTTGACTTGTACTGAAATGCTGACGTTGATAGATCCACTTCGACTGGAAATAGTGTTGCAGAGTCCAATAATTCTCTCGTATTTGTATAATATTTTGATAAACCAGAAGCAAATTTTTGCAACTGCCAGACAACATCCTGAACATGTTTATTGTCCAAAAGTTCAAGTTTAACTAGCACATCTGCCCTCAATTTAGCAAATCTCAATCTAGCTTCTTGTCTACATCTCAGAACCAATCGATACTCATAATTTCCCGTTTCAACACGATACAAGGGCTCTTGTAATGCCGCATAACTGTGCTCTTCATCATCCAATTCTTTGACTTTGAGACAGTACGATAAATACTCAAATTTTGCATCAGCATATTTACTTATTGTCAGACGTGTATCGGGTATGGCTTTGTGTAAATATGTACCCAAATCACTGAGAATTGGTTTGAGACTTTTCAACATTGTAACACCAAATTTTTCCATTTGACGATGTTGTTCACCAAATTGACGAAATGCTTCACTGGCACGTGGCTGAGGCTCACGTACTCCAATTGCTGCAAATGCATCACCAAATACTAGAATAAAACCAACATTGATTATTAATTAATTCATTTCAATGCTATTTCTCAATCGAATTGTTTCTCAAAGAGAAAAATACCTTTATAAATTTGTGTAAGATCGAAAAATGCATGAAGCATTGATTTAGCGTGTGACACAAGACCCCTGTACAAATTTTCTGTTCTTTGGAGAGCTGTAAGTCGTTGGACTAGTGCATCATTGCATAAAATTGCTCGTGAAAGACCAAGTGCATCAGCTGTTGCACTTCCCATTCCTTCTACCAGTCTATGTTTCACCTGAAGTTTAGGGAAAGAGATAGAGAAAAATTATTTATCATCTTCAAAAAGTAATCAAAATAATTTATCTCCATTGATTCACCTTTTTCAAAGCAATATCCAATGTTTTTCCCTGTCGTGGATCAGCATGTAATTTATTGTAATTAATACTGACTTGACTTTCACAAGCCTGAATCATCTTGGCAACTTCGACTTTAGTTTTTCCTTTGACTGATGCACCATTGACAGCACAAAGTTCATCACCAGATTGTAGAGTACCGTCCACAGATGCTGGTGTATTGTCAAATACTTGAACAATATATAGACAGGGACAGTAGGGCGCTCCACCCCCAATACTGATGCCTATCAAATTATTACTGTCTTTGTGAATAACCACATTGCCAGAGGTGATTGTCATACCCCTGTGTAAATCCAAATTATCATAAATTAATCAATCTCTCATGGGGGGATTCTACTGTATACTTACAGTGTATTAGTTGAAATGTATTTAACATTGCTTAAACAACTAAAGACAAAGACGAGAGCATGTCAAAAAAAACTTCATGCATTAGGTTTTCCTATTATAATCTCTGAAATTTTTTTGACATGGACCCTGCCTAAAGACAATATTATAAGCAAATGAGGAGAGGTATTTACAATCAATTATAAATTTTTCCTGTAAAATAATTGAATAATTGGTAAGTTAATGAACAAAAGGACGACAAGGAGTGATAGTTGATAGAAATTTCGAGGAGTATCTCTTTGGGGAATGCCTAGACTTACATTTGCAAATGTAACTGCTGATGATTAAGTGGTGATTGCTCTTGTGCAATCAGTGATACCTCTGGTCTGGACACGTCCAGAGCAGCAGGCAAATGAAAAATAACGTGACAATTGCGAGAGATAAGCCACATAGATATTTAAATTAAGATGAAAGAAAAATAAACAGCATACATGCGATCTTCCATCATGGTCAGTTGATCCGGCTGTATCGTTTCAGATAATATATCAATAGTATTAATATTCTCTTTCTCGTTCTCTCCAACTTTTTTATCAACACTCAGTACTTTCTTACTGTTCCATGCCAACGCAATTATGCATGCATGACAAAATAAATACGACGAAGCTCATTAACAATTGATTGAATATACCAAATCACATTGAAACATTGACAAAAAAACATTGGGTATTAATTTTAACTAACATTTTGTCCTCCTCGAAGAAAAAGTCATCGTCAAAATCCATTTTGTGAGTTTAGATAAATCTGCAAAGAAAATATTAACTCAGTTATAATCCTTTATCCATAAAAAATTGCTTTCACTCACCAAAAAAACAATATTTTTTTTTTTTTACTGACGTTTTCCCCCTATATCTCCCCTCTCTAAAAATATTTTCATCAGGATTTATTGGAAATTTTGTCGAGTTGATCCTTTTTCTCTCTCTCTGCCACGAAAACAAATAGCGGCCATTTTATGACGTCACTCTGTTAAAAATTTAAAAGATGTCGCGAGTGAATATTTCCCAGGTGAAAATTGTGAATGAGTAGACCCATCACGATAATTTATAATTTTGGTTTTCCACTTCCACGTTGTTCGTTGGCGATTGACGAATGCGGCACTTGTTCCACGTAGCAGTAGGTTGGACGTTGTAGAGTGAGAGTTGTTACCAAAAGCATTACAACTTTTTCGTGCAGTCACAAAACTCTCAACAATTCGGGGGTGTTGGAGAGAGCCTCTCTACACATGTGTTGAATTACAGTTAAATTAATTTATTATATATAAATTTTGAATAATTCAAGATTTAGGACAAAAAGATTAATTATTTTGAAGGAAAAGAGTAAATATGAGAGGTTTAGTGTTTCTCGTGTTGATTGTCCTGCCGGCATTGATTTCCATCGTCAATTGTGGTAAGTATCTCAAAAATATACAAAATATAAAAAACATTTTATTACACATTCATCATTATCTTAAATCTATTTTTTTTCTGTCATAAATGAATAGTGATTTAAAATATCTATTCATGTTTTGTTTATATAAACATTTTTCAGTCAAAAGTGAGAGTATAATTGATGATTTTGGATTTTTTATCAGGGAGCAATGTAGCATATGCCCAAGATGATGACACTGTTGACGATATGGTAGACGTTGAGGAAGAGAGTAATGTACTTACTGAGGATGAATTGGAGGAAGAAGCACAAACAGCCTCTGTTGATGCTGATACTACGATATTGTTTACTAAACCAGTGATTAGTCCATTGTCGACTCTAGGTGAGGGATAATTCAATGGAGATGTGAAATTAATTAATTCTCCAGTTGAATAAAAAAAAAAACTTAAATTAATCCATAATTTTAGAACTTCCCGGTGGTCATTTGGTTGAATTTCTCGTTGGATTCACCAACAAAGGAAAGACAGACTTTATTCTGGAAACATTAGAGACATCCCTTCGTTATCCAATGGACTTTAAATTTTATATTCAAAATTTTACTGCTCTCACTGTCAACAAAGTCGTCAAGCCCAATCATGAAGCTACACTTCAATACTCATTCATACCCTCTGAAACATTTGCTGGAAGGCCATTTGGTCTCAATGTCAACTTGAATTACAGAGACGCTGTAAGAATTATTTTATCAATTTATTTAAACTTTATTCTTCATGTTCCTCACATTTGTCTTTGCAATAAACAGAATGGAGGTGTATTCAGTGAAGCTGTTTACAATGAAACAGTACAGATTATTGAATTAGACGAGGGTCTGGACGGTGAGACTGTCTTTTTATATATTTTCCTCGCTGCCTGTGTTATTTTGACCCTTGTGGGTGGACAACAACTACTTTCATCTCTTGGAAGAAAATCAAGATCTTCATCTTCGAGAAAACCAGCTGTTGAAATGGGAACTTCAAATCCCAATAATGTTGATTTTGATTGGCTGCCAAAAGAGACTCTCAACAGACTTAGTAAGTTTAGAAATTAATACTTTTAAACAAATTCCAGAACAACTTTCTCCTATTAAATACTTATTTTTTTTTTTTCCTCTCAATTACAGACAAATCACCAAGAACGCCAAAACAGAGTCCAAGACAAAGAAAAGCAAAGAGAACAGCTGGTTCTGATGATTAAGTGTGTGTGTTTGTGTAAAATTATTTAATTTAGGAATAAATTCAAGACAGAATGAGTGCTGCACATATGAGATCAATCTATTATACATTTTTCTTTGTTTATGAAAATAATTTAAGAACATGAGAATTTGTATTCCATCAGAAATTGAAATTTTTCCATAAAAAAAAAAAAACAAATTGCAATTTTCATTGTTACCCAATAATTCATGTCAAGAGAGCTTTTTTGTAGTTTGATGAATTTCCAACAAAAATAGCTCTCCAATTTTGAATTAAGAAGTATAATTATGAAAAGAGTCACTCGAGTGTTGTGGCGCTAGTGTACAATTCCCATAATTTTTTTTTGTTTTTCTCTCTTCCCACTGCGTACTCCTACTCTCTGACATTTATCAACATTTATGCCTAATCGTCTCTCTCGTGTGTTGTTGTTTGCGCGAAAATATTCACGATAATTCTCTTTACAGAGTAATCATCATAGAATTGATAAAAATCTTGTTAATGCGTTGTGATCAGTGATAATATTTTGTTGACACTTGTGGACAATTTTCACTGCGTAATAGTGAAAATTTTGGAGCAACTTTTTGTGTGATAGCAACACCTTTGTGAATATAATTATTTCTCTCCTCTCTTTGTCAACAAGTGGACGAAATGAGTGACGATGACCGAGATATTGATATTGACAGTGATGTGAGTATACTTTTATCCACAATATAGTGCCATTTTTTTCATTCACAATGATGTTTTTGTAAATTTTCAGGAGGGAGATGACTCCGACTCTAGACAGAGACAATCTGGCAATTCTCAATATTACTCACAGGTACTCAATTATGTGATCCAAATAATTGCCGGATTAATTCGATAAATTTGTTTTTTTTTTTTAATACAATTTTAGGCTGAAAAAAGAGCACACCATAATGCATTAGAGCGTAAACGGAGGGATCACATCAAGGACAGTTTTTCAAGTTTACGTGATACTGTACCAGCACTACAAGGTGAAAAAGTTGCTAGTAGAGCGTTAATATTGAAAAAAGCTGCTGAATATATACAGCAAATGAGACGTAAAAATTCATCACATCAGCACGATATTGAGGATCTCAAAAGAGAGAATAGTCTGTTGGAATCGCAGAGTATGTATTCTATTTTTTTTTTTTTTAATTCAAAAAATCTTTCCTTCTCATTCTTGTAATAATTTCCATTTTCCAGTTAGAACCCTGGAAAAAGCAAAAATAACTGGAAATTTTGCTGCTGAATCTTGTGAAGTTGTTAAATCAGAATCAGTTGCTTATAACGATTCAGACACGGAATCATCAGACAGTGAAACTGATCATGCTATTCGTCATCCCAAGAAACTTAAAATAGCAAGTATGCATCATTGAAAATATAAACTATAAAAAAATTAATCCCCATTAATATTATTAAGGAGTGATGAATATAAATTGAATCATGTGAATGTGAGAAAGAAAAAAAAAACCAACAAACATAATCTCTCTGATGTTATTTTTCATAAATTATGTAATGTAGATAATAATTCAAATGAACAAATTAAATGGAATTAATGTATGATTTAATTTTTTTTATTTTTATTTTTTCTATTGTAAATAAATTTACCATGTGAAATTGGCAAATCAGCTACTGTGGAAATCCGTGCGATGTCGTTTGGTGTGTTTTGTTATTCATAAACTTCCGGTTTGATGTTGATGAAGGCGCTGGTCGCAAGGGTCCCGTGTGATTTTTCCCCAACACAACGACAGTGCGACTCGGTGCAACTCGGTGGCTCATCGAGACACGTTCTCGTGATTATTTATCATTTTCCTCAGACTGCAACCCCATTTTGGGGTGTCTCCCCCTACTAGTGATTTGGATATCTTCCTGGAGTTGACGTGATTAAACAACACCCAATTTTAATCATCTCCATCAATTATTTACCTTGAAAAGGGTTGTGATAATCATGTCTGCATGTCCGAGAGTTCAGCAATCCAATGGTGATGACAATTTGTCATCACCAAGAAAAAAACAGAGAACAACAACTTCGGCAAATGTAACCAAGGTCACTGTTGTACTTGGGGCACAATGGGGTGACGAGGGTAAAGGCAAAGTTGTGGATATGCTGGCTGATGATGCCGATGTTGTATGCCGGTGTCAGGTAATATGTTTTATTTTTTGTTTTTTTTTTTTAATTCTACTCCAAAAATTAATTAAAAAAAAATTGAGAGTAATTGGGAATTTAATGTTAAATTCTTCACTCTTATTTTCCTCCATTGTATGATTTTTTTTTCAGACTGTCCGGGTGATTAAAATGCTATCAAGATATTCATATCAGATTACTACTTCTCGTATCAATTATCTTGAATTTTTTTCTATTTAGACAGCTTTTTTTACTGTCATAATGTAATACTTGTATTGGTGGGGGTGCTAGTGGTCCTTGAGCGTTTGATTTTTAGAACAGTTATTATTTTTAGAATTTCGAGTTTTTACACATCTGCCAATTGTTACCTACTGCCAACATACAGGATTGATTCAATCTTGTTTTTTTTATATCACGATGAAATCCAAGAGAGATTAACAAAATTTTCATAAAAACCTTTTTTTTTTTTTTTCTAAAATCTCATTTTGCTCAACAAAAAAGGTATTAAAAAAATTTCATCATCATCTCTCTCTCTCTTATTTTTTGATATATTCATCTATCATTATATCGTGATAATAATTAATGAAGTGACTCATTGATATTTACATTTTAATGACAATAAATTACCGATAAATGACGCAGTAAAAAATCATTGGCATTGGAAAGAAAATGGCATAATAATTGAATACCAGTTTATTCCAGCCAATAACTGTTATCTGAGATTCATTAAATCACTTGGCGTGAAGGATATATGTAACAATGAACTGATTTTTTTTTTTTTTTGTTTTTTTCTTCTATTCTCAGGGAGGAAATAATGCTGGACATACTGTTGTTGTTGATGGAGTTTCTTTCTTCTTTCATCTGCTACCCAGTGGTATTATCAATCCAAAATGCAAATCTGTTTTGGGTGAGTTATTATCTATTTTTTTAAAATATATCATTAAACTGTATTTTATAATTGACCTCATTATTGATGACTTTTTAATGTATAAAAATATATACGTGCGAAATGCCAAAATTGTTAATGATTCTTCAACAATTGAATATTTTCTACAATTCTCTCCTCGAATCAATAAACATTGATCAAACATTTTGTGATGAAAAATTTCCGTTGCTAATGAAATATAAAATCAATTCCAGGCAATGGTGTAGTGATTCACCTGCCAGGATTATTCGAAGAGCTTGAGCAGAATGAGGCAAAGGGTCTCAAGGATTGGCAGAATCGTCTGATAATATCCGATCGTGCCCACATTGTCTTTGATTTTCATCAGCAAGTTGATGGTATGCAGGAGCTTGAGAAAGGTACACAATCACTTGGTACAACTAAAAAAGGCATTGGTCCAACTTACTCAAGTAAAGCAACAAGAAATGGCTTGAGAATTGGTGATTTGCTTGGTGATTTTGATAAATTCTCGGAAAAATTCAAGACTCTTGTTCTACAGTATCAGAGAATGTTTCCACTGCTCCATGTTGACGTCAATTCGGAATTGGAACGTTACAAGAGGTGATTAAAAACTTTACTCAACATTTATCTCTTGTTATCAGATAATAATTTCGATAAAAATAATATTCATCTTTGTCATTATTTATTTTAAAGTTATGCTGAACGTGTTAGACCACTGGTCAAAGAGACTGTGTACTATCTACACAGTGCTTTGAAATCTGGGCAAAAAGTACTTGTTGAGGGTGCAAATGCAGCCATGTTGGACATTGATTTTGGCACTTATCCATATGTTACGAGCTCAAACTGCAGTATTGGAGGTGTTATAACTGGTCTGGGATTGCCTCCAGCAACAATTGGAGAGACTATTGGTGTTGTTAAAGCTTATACAACTAGAGTTGGTGATGGACCCTTTCCAACAGAGCTCACAGATGATACTGGTGAGATACTTCAAACTCGTGGAAGGGAATTTGGTGTTACAACACGAAGGAAGAGACGATGTGGATGGCTCGATCTGGCTTTACTCAAATTTACAACCATGGTTAATGGGTAAATAATATTTATCATTTGTTTAAATCAATTAATATTAATAAATAATATTATTGATTGAATTTCAGATATACATCACTTTGCTTAACAAAATTGGATATTCTGGATATACTTCCAGAGTTAAAAATCTGCACTGGTTATTGTCTCAATGGAAAAGAAATTGAATATTTTCCAAGTACAGCAACAGATCTTGCTAAAGTTGAGCCAATTTATGAGACAATTGAGGGATGGAATTCAACAACAGAGGGTGTACGTTCACTCGATAAATTACCAACAAATGCTCGTAAATTTGTGAGAATAATTGAGGAAAATTTGGGAATTCCAGGTGAGATAGAAAACAAAAAAAATTGATGATTGTTGTATGAGAAAAAAATATATATATTTACTAATTTATAATTTTTATTTTCTCATTTTCAGTTAAATGGGTCGGTGTAGGTGCTGGAAGAGAGAGTGTTATTGCTCTCTGACGATTTAAATTAATTAGAAAATTATTCAAACGCACCATTTTCAGTGTATTAATAAGGATAATCAATGTATTGTTTATTGTTAGAAGCTGATGCGCACAAAAATCATGAATGAAAAAATAATAATAATAATAATAATAATAATAATGTGAAAAATATGGAGAGAGGGAGAATTATTGTAAAAGGTTTAGAATCAATTTGTTTAGCGCGTTTAGTTTGAATTATAATTATGAATAATTAATTTCACATTTCTTGGTTCATTGATATCAAATTTTTATCTCTCTGTATACCTGAATGAATGAGCAAAATCATGATGAATAATATCACTTATAAAATTGATTACAGACTACGTGATGGCTAAACTACTAGAAACTTTGCTCTCCCTACGATCCCTGGCTCTTCGATTTTGGAACCAAATTTTCACTCGACTCTGCGGTAATCTGAGAATTCCAGCCAACTGGAGAACATCTTTTCTGGTGAGATAAGGGCCAATTTTGTATTTATCCTCAAGTACCTCGAGTTGAAATGTAGTGAAAGGTATTCTGGGATGTGTGGCAGGTCTCCTCTTGCAATTTCTGCCGGTGGAAGTCCTTCTGGGTAATCTTGGGGGCCTGTACCTGGTGCACTGGAGCCACTGGAGATTTCCCTGAGAGCCCAATTCACTGCATGACGATGAATCCTTCCCCTCCTCATCACACAAATCCACACTCCCGAGTCGTTGATCCTTCAATTTATCAGCATTATCCACAGTCTCAACATCCACAACATCTCCATTATCATCAAGCACATTATCCTGTTGTAATGAGTAAGTACTCACACTTGGCACAATCTCACCACAATTTTTAACATCACAAGACACTTTTGAATCCTCCGAGAGTATTCTCGCAATACTAAAGTCACTCTTACGTCTTGCATGTGACTCGGACATGTTCTGAGGTTCAACTAAAAATTTTTAGGGTACTCATTGGCCATTTATATACACCCTAGACCCTTTTTTTTTTGCTTTCGTTATTACTGTATCTATTTAGTGAATTGAGAAATTAAACGCCTAGTTGCACACCCCCTAGATGGCTATCGCATTTCGCATTTACCACAAGCCCCTCCACTCCCTTTTGATACCTGTCCCCATTGTTCGGTATGCTCTTATACCAGTGTATTATATCAACAGGGATCTTTCATCCCTCGGTGCAATAACAACAATGTAATTGATACCACTGGCGGTTGTTTTTTTTTCTTCTCCCCCCCCCCTCTCTCTCTTTCTCTCTTTCTCGTTGATTCAGACAAGTAGTTTCGAGTGGAGATTTCGATGATGGGCCAGATGTCCTGGAGCAAGTCTTCCGCGAGTAATTTAAAAGCCACAGGGGTCAACTAATCCGGTAATACGTATATCGTATGTTGGGTAAACAGATGAGAAAATTCTCGGGTGAGATTCAAAACGGTAAGTTCAGTGGGGGATGTCTCTCTTTTTCATAAAGATGATGATTTTGGGCGATTTTAGTGGTAATTGATCATTGATTAATGAACTTGTAGGGTTTATATTATTAATATGAGAGGTGCTCAATGACTGAGAAATTGTATTTTTTTGGTCCTGTTGGAGTAGTTTATTCTGTAGGCAACAATAAATGTTTATTCGTTATTATTATTATTATTATTATTTATAATAAATAATTATTAATGAACAAAAATGTAAAATCGACAAATTGTACTCTGCGCATGCGCAGTATATGGTTGAGTTGACGCTACAGGGGGCACCACTGTGCGCTCCAAAATGTCGCCATCTTGGTAAGATGGCGTTGTTAGGTCGGAGGGATGCAGAACTGTCATTATTGCATAATAAAAATAGATGAAAATCGTCGGAATAAGTCATCTGTACGTGTGTTAACCGGCGGGGAGTTTGAATAGTGATAAAAATACTCTTGTCAAAGTGATTTTGTCGAGTGACAGAAATTTTTGGCGATTGGAGAGGTTAAGTTGACCAAACTAGTGTTGTTATTGTGACACAATGGACTCTGATGAATGCTAATAACAAATTGATGAAAATAAATAAATAAGTGATCGAGAGCGTAGGGATTTTATCCAATTGGTGGGTTAAATTAAGATAATTGTCAAGTGTCAGTGGCCAGTTTTCTTTGTTGACAAGTGTTTTTGAGTGATTTTATTGTGAATTTGAACAATAAAAAAAAAAAAAAAATCTGGATGGACCGATATTAGGGAGTGAGCCACAAGGGTCAACTAATCCGGTAATATGATGAGGTTGGGAGAGGTTATGGGTATCAATCATGGGGTTTATATTAATCTCAGAGGTCTATAAATAATTAAAAATGCGACGGAAAATGGGAAAAGGTGAAATTAACTTGAGTAATTTTTATTATTATTTCATGAATAACAACAGCTCATTTTATGGATGCATTTTTTTCCAAATTTCTCTCACAATTTGATTTTGAATATTTTTTTTTATTGGTAATGTAGATGTCTACAACATCAACAATCAGATCCTGTTGGGAACTCGCCCATCAGTGATGAAGCGGAAATTCCACCTAGATGCGTGCGGCGATGAAAATACTGATGTTGGCGTCCTTTTCCGGTTCTCTCTGTCGGAGTGGCTGTGTCTTATTTAGTTTTAGCTGCAATTTAATCTATCAACATCTTCCAAAATGAAGATCTACAAGGATATTTTCAATGGTATATGAAATTTTTACACTCTCTACGCTATTTTAAAACATATATTTTTTGTATTTATTGCTTTCGAAGAGATATATGAGAGCAAAGAAATGTTGAGGTTGACAGTGGGAGAGTGACATTCATTAATTTACTGTTTTATCAACAAAGTCATTAGGTGTTGATAATTTCATATTTCTATTGATTCTTTTATCATTATAATTATTATTCTGATGATTGGTTTACAATTTTGAGTGAAATATTGCTTGACGGAATAGAGTCGTGACCATAACCTATCCCATATGGCACTCGCTTGGGTCTTTCCGATGCTGAATTTTCATGCCTTTTAATTTGATATTTTCGTTTGACATTTTCAGGTGACGAGCTGTTCACGGACACTTTTAAAATTAAGCTTATTGACGAAGTACTGTACGAGGTTTACGGCAAGGTGATTAATAATTCAATATTTAGCTTTCTACAATTTTGCTGTGAAATTATAATCTATTATCGATTATTTCTAGAGGATAACTCGTAAATCTGAAGAAATTAAACTTGCTGGTGCTAATCCATCTGCTGAAGAAGCTGATGAGGGTACAGATGAGCATGTTGAGTCTGGTGTTGATGTTGTGTTGAACCACAAACTCCATGAGACTTTCTTCCCAGACAAAAAATCTTATACTCTCTACCTCAAGGATTACATGAAGAAGTAAGTCCAATAGAAATATTCATCAATTTTTATTCTCAAATGTAATTTTAATTTCAACAGATTAGTAAAGAAATTAGAGGAAACATCACCAGACCAAGTTGATGTTTTCAAAACCAACATGAACAAAGTTATGAAGGACATACTTGGAAGATTCAAGGAATTACAGTTTTTCACTGGGGAATCAATAGACTGTGATGGACACATTGCCCTCATGGAGTACCGTGAAATTGATGGTGTAGCAACCCCAGTGCTCATGTTCTTCAAGCACGGTCTCGAGGAGGAGAAATTATGAATTAAACAACAATTGATTAGATATCTCAACAAATTATTGGATAACGAAAGAAAAATTTTTTGTAAGTTGTATTAAATCTCTTTATTATCAATTTTCATTCAAAGAAAACATGTTTTTTGTGATTACGTATGGGAATTGACGTTGTCACTGCACAGACATGTGACACTAATCAATGGGGAATCGATTCCCGATCTGATTACAATTATCAGACCGTCTAAATCAACCAAACAGTTGGGAACGAGTTAATTTTTTCTCATTAGTTTAAGATTTAGGCACAATCAATGAAAATTTCCAATTTAACATTCTTGTTTTTTTTGTATAATTTCAGATGAATCCGGAATCAAGACTGTACCTACGTTGTGGGAATCATCAGTGTCAAATCAACTTATTCAGTTTAATTAATAGTCCAATTTTCCCTTTTTATTTTGTAATTCTTTGCTTCAATTGCTATGGAAATGTTCATAAAATTCCGTTAAATCCTCCATTGTGAATTTAATAGAATGAATTGTCCAATTTTAGCGATATTCGTTCGATTATTTATTACTTCTGGACAAATGGAGAAAGGAGACAACAATGAACATCATCCAAAATGTTGAAGATTTAAAAATTATTAATAAAATTGTTCTCTCATTTGACACATCGCAATTGATGAAATAAAGATGTTTTCATAAGTGAAACTTATAGTTTTTCTTTTCTTTCAACCCTTTTTCCCCTCATATTTTTCTTTTTCAAATTCTAATGAAAAAGAAATTTGAATTTGATTTTTTTTCCCGCCATAAATGACATCCCGTGACGTCAATTCCGGCCTTTTTCCAAGAATTTTATTTTTCCAAGAATTTCAAAAATTTCGAGAATTTTATTTTTCCAAGAATTCCCGTTTCCAAGAATTTTACTTTTTCTAAGAATTTGCAAAATTCCAAGAATTTTATTTTTCCAAGAACTTCTGAAATTCCGAGAATTTTTTCCCCCAAGAATTTCTGTTTCCAAGAATTTTATTTTCTAAGAATTTTATTTTTCCAAGAATTTTTGCATTTCTAAGAATTTTGTTTTTCTCGGATTTTTGTGATTTTGGCGGGAAATGATATAAATAAAAAAAGTGAACAAAGAAATAATTTTGCTGGTTGTTTTATTTAAAACGCACTGTCCACAGAACATTGTATTTTTGTTTCTAAATGATTAAAGAGGTACTATGGATATTTGTTCTTCCCAGAATCACCAAGTTTACGTAAAAAAAAGTGTTATGCTTTGAAGTAGAACGTGAATCGATCCAACAGCAACGTGTATCTCATTAAATATCGAATTATCTCGATAATAATCGATTTAAAATTCCCTAAAAGAAAGGTCCTCTAGTGTTTACTACTACAAATCGATTCTATCAGGAGAATTCGATACATAAAGCACTTTGCTACTGAATTTATTCCCATTCACAATTTAACATCAATCAAAACATATTTGTACTAGTGTGTTAACTCGATATAATGCCAATTACTGATCAGAGATAAAATTATTAATCGCCTTACAATAAATCTAGTCCTGAATCGTTGACAAAATGTTAATTTTCCTTCAACTAGCGAATCAATGGATTTGAGCATTAATAGAAAAAATGTTCTTTTACACAATACTTGACAGAATTAGATTGAATGAAAGCAATTACTGGGTTTTCGTTAATGTGTCGTGTAATAATATACTTAGAGTCTAATTGAAGTGATCATCAGGATCTTCATTAATATTTTACCATCATTATGCTTAAGTTAATATATATCTCGATTTTAATCTTACATAATTTTTCATTAACATTCAAATATAATTCTCACAGGTAGAGCACTCGCACCCTTGCTTTCCCATAGTCTGGCAAAATAATTTTCTTTTTTCCCTCCACTTTTACTTTGTTATTTTATTTTTTTCCTCTTCTGTTGGATACCAAAACAATTGACTGTCACATACGTCGAGGTAATTTCGGTTCATGTTCATTCCTCCACTTGTGTACATAATTTATTTTCAATCCATTTGTCATTGAATCTACGAGAAAAATATTACGAGTGTTATATATATTTTCTAATTTCTTTCATTCATTTCGATTGTTATTATTCGGTAAAATGCACTGTTGGGCATCAGGTATCGATTAATGAAAAATTAATAATTTTTAAAAAATAATTTGATGCAATAAAATAATCATTTTGCTGTTTATACAAAATAATTAGAAGATGAAAGAAAAAATTGTAATTTTAAATATAATTTTAATCCTTTTTTTCCCATCATTGTGATTCTCTCTGCAATAGGCATCAACATTAAAAAACTCTAATCAAGTGTAATAACAATAACCAACAACTAACGAACCCTAAGCATTCACGCAAAAATAGAAATATCGTTCAATAATTTTATCATTAATATTTAGTCGTAAGTATGTAATTTAATTAAACGATTAAAAATACGATTATTGGCAGTAGCTGAGAGAAGATAAGTCTTTTTTTTCCATTTCAATTACAATTCGACTCGACTAATTAATTTTTCAATTATTCTACTGAATTTTTTTTAATAAAAAAACCAATCAATCAATTACTTAATTTGTACCTCCCTCAGCTGGAGCCACATTTTTATACGAACAACAAGAGTCTAATTAATTCTTGTCTCTTTAAATTTGAATCGTTAATTTGTCTATGAAAGTACATTAATATTCATTAAAATTCTTGAATGAATTTTGTTTTTCGTTTCAAAATGCAAGACTTTTTTTAATTTTTCACAGTCATCAACTAATTATTTAGCTGCATAATAAGAGTCATTACACAGATTAAAAAAAAAAATTTCTCTTCTGTTCTCCTGTCATTTTTTTTACGTACTAATAAAACAATCAAGTATTCAATAAATTATTGTAATTAACAAATTAATGATTTTAGTGGGCAATTGTACGTATATGGGTATACCCATTTATGACATTTCAAATTACTAAACAAATATCCACACTGTGTGAAAAATTGAAATAAAAAGCTGCACTTGGAATGTAACAAAAAAAAAAAAAAAAATGATAAATAAACCAAATATACAGTTCAAAAGAAAAAAAAAAATTACCTAACCTTTTACAAAAGAATTTTTCCCCTAAAAAAAAATATAAATTTCATGATTAAATTTTGCAGCAATCCCGACGTTTATGCATTGAGTGTACTTATTAATTTTTTTTCTATATAAATAACAAAAATAATTAATATTAAAAATAAGTAGTATCCCTGCTACACTCACCAAAAAACAATCCCCGTAAAAATCTTCCCCTTTAGGTGCGTTATTTCCAAAATTAAAGTATCAAATAAAATGTAAAATATTCACTTGTATTTTAGGCAAAAAAAAAAAATCTCGGAATTACATGTCGGTGTGCCCCAATACGCGGCACACCTCTTGCTCCTAAGGATCAGCTGGACTCTCTAAAACTTCCATGAGAAATGAATCAATTGGTACATCACCAATGAGCCTGAAGAAGAATAAATGCTCAAGGCATTTAAGACCAATTGAACGTAGTGAGGGTAAACGTAGTAATAGTTTAGCAAAACGACCAGGCTCATTTGGCTTTGTAACTCTAACATAATCCTCGAGTGTAGCATAAACTTTTTCACGCAATAATTCAACCTCTTGTGCTGATTTTAATCCACGTACCTCAGAATTAAATAATATTATTGCCCTCAAACATCCCAATTCAGTTTTATCAACTTTCATTTCTCTCATTTTAGTTACTAATTCTGATAATACACGATCAAATATCCTCTCAAGACCCACTTGTTCAGCTGAATTTCTCTGGACAGTTATACCAGTTGCTAGTACAATAACATCTGATACATCCATTGAACGGTGTGAAAATGCTGCTATGAGAAGTTCATTCCAACCAGCTCGCAATAACAGTACCTGATCCTCCAGGGGTAATGATGTAAAGTGGGGAATGTGTTTTGCCCATTCAACAAGCTGAAATAGTTGTTTGTTCGTTGCATTGCAGATGTTTGATATTGCATTCTGAAATTATAATAAAACAATTTTTTTTTAGCTAAAGTTTTGTTCAATTTTAGGAAAAATATGTGTATATATGAGAGGGTAAGCCCGACATTATTTTTCTCTAAAATAAAATCACACAAATATCACAACATCCGACAAATTTTCTCAATTGTCTTAATTAAAACACTTGTAAACAAACCGGAGACAACTAACCCACCAATTGGATAAAATCCCTACGCTCTCGTTCACTTATTTATTTATTTTCATCAATTTGTTATTAGCATTCATCAGAGTCCATTGTGTCACAATAACAACACTAGTTTGGTCAACTTAACCTCTCCAATCGCCAAAAATTTCTGTCACTCGACAAAATTACTTTGACAAGAGTATTTTTATTACTATTCAAACTCCCCGCCAGTTAACACACGTACAGATGACTTATTCCGACGATTTTCATCTATTTTTATTATGCAATAATGACAGTTCTGCATCCCTCCGACTTAACAACGCCATCTTACCAAGATGGCGACATTTTGGAGCGCACAGTGGTGCCCCCTGTAGCGTCAACTCAACCATAGACTGCGCATGCGCAGAGTACAATTTGTCGATTTTACATTTTTGTTCATTAATAATTATTTATTATAAATAATAAATAATAATTAACAAATGGACTCTCTCATTGATTTTAAAAAATGCTTTGCCCCCCCCCCCCCCCCCCCGATGGTCGCCCACCCCCCGCACATGCATGAATGATTGATTCAATTCACGATGAAAATTGAAAATTAAATGAAATAAACTCACATCGTAATTTCCTTGATGCTCCATCTTACACTCTACCCTCTTTTCAGCCTCTAGAATTCGTTCAACAGGCATATCAGAGTGTAAACTACTAGTACTCTCAACTTCACTCTGATCACGTTCCTTTGTACGTTGTCTCTCCTCTTGTACCGCTTCCCGTTTCATTCCCATTGCTAGACACTTCTGATAACGACAGTATTGACAGCGATTCCTCTGTCTCTTATCAATAATACAGGATTTTTCTTCTCGGCATGCATAAGATAAATCTTTTCGTACTGTTCGTTTGAAGAAACCCTTGCAGCCCTCGCAACTGTAATTTTAAAATAAATCAAATTTTTAAAATTTCTAAAATTACGATATTTCCTTTCTTTCTCATTAAATTTCAAAGAATTTGGATGAAATCCAGAGGAAAAAAGTTCTTGGTAAATGCATGGGTTTGAGAAGATTTATTTTTGTACCACTGCATGTTTAACAGTTTTTCATGTTTATGTTTGGCATTCATCCACTGCTTTCACTCTCACGTCAATTTCCGTTCTCATTTTTTCCGTGTTAACGTCAATTTATCTCATGTCTTGAAATAAAATTTATCTTGTGGTATTTAAATCTCAGTGGATAGAGGATCATTATTGTGAAATAATGTCCTACATAATTTATGATAATTGATCAAAAATTTTAGTAGTTTCTGATATCAATTTTTAGGTTATGAAGTCACAAGGTCTCTTGGGTAGCTTCCCATTGGCCGAGTGTCTGAGGGTGGGGAGTCGTGTAGTCCTTCATTGGCTGAGACACACCCACATATTAAGTTAGGTTAGGTCACAAGAGACCTTGTGACATCACCAGCAATTTTACAGCGTTTGGAATACAATTTTTGTAACATTCCCGAATGAAAAATTGTTAGTTGGGGTCATGATGTTAAAATAAAAAAAACCAATACAATCATGATATATGAAATGTCAGGGGCAATGAAATAAGTCATAACCGTGTGATTAATTTACATGTACTCATAAACTTGCAAGAAATATGTTCATTATGGAAAATTCATGACGGGTGTGATCATAGAAGAAAAAGCGTCATTTCGATATTCTCAGTAAACGGGCGTGGATTGCTCAATTAGATGGCATTGGAGCGAATTACTTGTGAGGCCACCACTACCATTAGCTTCTCATGTTTGTAGGAACTACGGGTGGGTAGACTCATAAACATGACTCTCAGCAAGTCCAAGGTTATTCTATACCTTCGATATAAAATGTGTAATGTAAAGGAGAGGTGAAAGAAAAAAATTACGACGAGGAGAAGCGAATTATTCTAACAGAATGAGATTTTTTGAAATTGAATCATCAATTTAGCAGACAACTCTCCCTCCCAAACTTTCATCAAGACGAAAGTTGGAATTCCCCAAAGTAACGAAGAAAATTTCAATCGCAAAATATAATAAAAAATGGACGAATGAAATGATACAAGAGGCGTATGAGCAAGTGCTTACTGAGTTGAGAAAAAGAACAGGGGACGCCCACGTATTTTTCCATCACTTTGCCCAAACGAATGAGCAGCAAAAAAAAAAAAAACTCCCTTTTACGGTTGTCTGAATCCACTCAACAATGACAAGAGAGAAATTGAAAGAACAGAAGGAATAAAAATTATTAGTCAGATTAAGACCTGGACGATGAAAATTTTTTTGACACTACTGGAAGGTTATATAAAAAGTGACTTGGCGTATTATTATGCCCTTGAAAATGTTTCTAAAGAGGTGAGAAAAAGGAAGTTAATTTTCAAATAAATGGGCATGACAAAAAAAAAAACCGAATAAAGCATATGTTTCAGTGCCTCAGTTCTTCATTCATCGATATACAAAGAAAAAATAAAGAAAAGACGGCATGCAATTAAAGCTCTTCTTCTCAAACAGGAAAAATGAGGTTTATGGATATCTGTAAGACTAAAATTGAATAAAGTTATAAAACTATAGAAAAACCTTTCGTGACCGGATGAGTTGATACATACCTATAGACTCCATAGTGTTTACCACTGGCTCGATCACCGCATATAGAGCACAGGTGTTTGCTACCGGAAAGTGGATGATTCGGTGGATATGGTGAACCAGCACCGGTTTTACTTTGACCGCCTGGTGAAGTACTCAAGAGACTGCTGTGACATCCAATGGTAAATGACCTGTAAACGTGTAGGAATTTATTGGTCCATCAGGTATGATTTGTGGTCTGTAGAGGGATCAGGCAGAGCTGAGAGCTGTCTCTCGTGGTTATGCTAATCACAAAGTTTGTATTCAATAATTGTTTTTTTTTTTCCCTCTCAAACTCACCCCGGACTATTGGGTCCAGATGGACTGAAGTTTCCAGAGTTCATGAGACTGGCTGTATCAGGTTTCATGTCCAGTGGACTCTGGGGTCCCACCGAGGACATGGACATGTTGCTGCTGTCGAGGCTCAACCCTAAAAATTAACGAATGAAACAATGATTAATTAATGATTATTTAATGAACGATATCGTTATACGTAATTGACCATCTGGTGGTATGTACAGGGTCATCCAGAGTGAGATGTCAGGGTGACAGCAAGTGCCATGATCATCAATTATGTAACTAGTTGTACGACTAATTACATTGTGTTTTTTTTTTCTTCCTCCTTGGAAATAAATTTAGAATAAATGCCTGAAATCACATGTAACGATGCACCCGTGTCGTGGATGCATCAAGTGCATCAGTAATTGCAGTTTAACGACGTCACCACTGTTGGCCACTTTGACGTGTCTCACAATTGTGATTTATGATCATCAGATACATGAATTTGACAAATTACTCGATGAATGCAACAAAGTATTCACCAGACGAAATAATAAATCATTTCTCACGAATATCTCAATGATTATTATTATTATTATTATTTTTACAAGTGTTTTACAAGGCCAAACAGTGTTGTCTCGAGTGAGAGAAAAATAGAGATGGAGAGTGCGCGGGCACCTTGACCAAGCAAACACGTCGGTGCAACGCTCGAGAGGCACGGGGCCTATTCATTGGGGGCGATATATTTATACTCGCGTGTTTACATGATAAACGCACCAACACTGTACAGATGGATACATGTATGAAACCAGGCATTGAGGCTTTTTTATTCTCTTTTGGATATTAATTTTTTTCTCTCTCTCTCTCTCTCTCTCTCTTGGGCTTGAATATATATACACTGGGATACATTATTTCAAAATGTTTCCGAACGGGTTATGACCTACGCTAACTCGGTTTCGCTTGGGACGATGAATTTTTACAGTGGTAATTTAAAAATTTAGGTGATTATCACATATCTCGAGATCAATAAAAAAATTAATAATAATTCTACGATTTTTTATTTACAATCGAAGAGAAATACGAAATATGCATTATTCACAACAAATGAATAGTCAAACAGCAAAAAATATTGTGAAATATGTCCTAGATAATTGATGATAATTAATTAAAAATCAGTCATTTCAGAGAATAATTTTTAGGTTATGAAGGTCCATTGGCTGAGACACGCCCACAGATTAGGTTAGGTTAACTTGAATACCTCCTGTGATTGGTTTAGTCTCCAAGAGACCTTGTGACGTCACCAGTGATTTTAGAGTATTTGAATTACTGAACAATTTTTGGAACGTTTTCGAATGAAAAATATGATCTTGAAATAAAAAAAAATTGATAAAAATTCATGCAAGTTACCTGTTGTGTTTTTTTTTTCTTTCATCTCTCTAATGATTTTTTTTTAATGCAAATCGCAGTAGTGACGTCATTGTCTGACGATTTAAATGCTCATCCCGAAACTGAAAACCCGTTTATTCCCTAACTCGGCCTACACTTTCGCTTCTCTTTCGTACGATAATAATATGTACAAGAATGTTGGATACTATAGAACATCCGTTAGACCTTTTTCTCATGTGAAAAATAATAATGTTATTTTCTCCAACAGATCGAATAACTGAGATTGGATTTCGTTGGATAGAAAGAAATTTGATGAAATTCTCAGAACGAATTCTCTTCATTTAATTTACCGAGAACACAAAAATTGAGTTATACTCACAAAATGGATGATTATTATTATATTTTTAAAATAAAGAATCGTTTTAATAATTGAGAAAGTGTCTTTAACCTTGTAATATCTTTTATTTTCCCGGAGCCCAGGTTTTTTAAAACCTGTACTTATAAGGCAACCAACTGCCTGCCAAAGTCCTCAAGGTACACACCAATAAATTTAACGTTATTAAGGTTGTATGGTCATAACCTCATTCTGAAGAGTGAAAATTTTGTTTAAAAAAAAAAAAAAAAAATTAAATAAAAGTGTCTGAAACCTAGACACATCGATAAATAAATTCACTAGACAACAATAAATGTCTGGTGTACTCAGTGTTTGCACATCTGTTTCCCACCCTGATACCGACACTTGTACTTTTCATTCACACAATTGCATCTACACTTTAATCCACCTATTCACACCGAAACCCCTTAAATCATTAAAATATTCATATATCGATAGAGTAAATTGACCGCGGCCATGAAAATACGTGTTGTATATGCAGTTGCACTTAATATAGATGAACGGTGTCATGCGCACCAGTGATCCCCGGCTGATTGTACCTGGGTCAATCGTATAAGGTCACGAGGTCGATTTGTAGTCGTTATAAGTTGTCACTAAAAACACTTTCTACATATAGGAAACTCCAGCCCACGTGAAATCCTTTCAATGATACTCAATGCACGTGTGAAGAAAAAAAAAAGGTCTTACAAAATGACCTTTCAAGGTCTTTTAATATTGCAGGATAGAGAGAGAAAGAAAAATTAGAGGTTTACTATTTCACATTGTGTAATCGCTACTATTCCCGACGGCGGCCAAGGACGAGCGTTACCATGGTACGTGACGGGTATTGTTCATTGTTTCCGTTACAGTGGAAATTACTGTCTGGATGTCTTTGACTGATGAAAATTATTAGTCTACTGTCGGCTGATGAGAGTCAACTAAAAATTAAATGTGTCAAGGTTTGTTCAGTTTGTTTAGTGTAGAAATTGGTCATTTAGCGACATGTATCGGTCCTTTATAGAGCAACGCCATCTATCTTACCGATAGATGATATTAAATAAATATTGATAGATGGTAAAACGATTTACTTCGACGCAGTAATCGACTGATATGTGAATTAGCCTCAAAATTCGGGTTATTTACATAAAAAATTGGAAGATTATTGTACTGAAGAAGAGAAAACTTTGTCTGCACATAATGCTCCACCGCATATATTACATTGATAAATATATATATATATATATGTGCATATATGCAAGAGATAACGAGAGAATGGCCTTCCATTGAATAATCACAAATGTATGTGTGTTAGAAGTGAAGTTTGTCAGGAAGGACATTGGTAAATGGGCTCACCGACTGATAACACTTTACTGATGATGTCGACGATGAATTCATCGTTAAACTCAACAGTCGACCTTCACCCCAACAACACCAGTATGTTTATCACAAAAACCTCAATGATGCATGACATTTTATTGTTAAAATTTTAACACCCATTCTTTTCTGCATGCATGATGAAACGTGACAGGTTAGTCTGCATGACTTACGAATGAATTATCATGACTTCTTTTGACAGCAACAAAAAATACAACAATAATCATGCTAATTCGTCGAGACTAATTGACCAATGCTAATTGTTAAACCTAGCGTTACCGGGATCCAATCACTTGGAGGTTATTTTTTTTATAATTTATGCCTTCTACATGCAATTTGCATTGAAAAAATTATATTTTAGGTGCTCGTTATGAGCTACAGGAAACCGAGTAAATGAGCTAAACACGTGTGATGATGTTTATGTGGAGGCATCTTCATTCTAAGCTCACGAGACATATGCGACAGTGCGTCACTTGTGCAAATATTATTCTTTGGTGGAAGTGATTAATTCAGATGTAATTAAAATTTTGTTGATAATTTGAGAGATAAATATTTCATCTCAGACAATAATTATTGTTAATAGAGAGGTTTTAAATGAGTGTATGAGGATAATTGTGTATTATTTTTTTTTTATTTTTTAATAACGTACAGGTGTTACCACGCGCCCAGTGTTGGGCCTGTGCGCCCTGGATAATCGCCGTCACCGACATCATCGGTTTCTCCTTCTTCATCATCTTGTGCAACCGGTTTACTTAATTTTTCTCTCTTCCTCACAACTTTTACTCAAATTCCACTCAATGTTTATATTCCCTATAATATTTATCACTTGTTTCACAATCCATATGGCACAGAAATAAAATATTCCACAATTTCCCTTTCAATTCTATTATTTATCAATTTTGGTTTAGGTTTTGGCTTTGTTCACACGAGTCTTTGGCGTTGATACTCCAACCTACATTTAATTCGTAATTATCTCGATAATGAGTGATTTTAGGAGAAAATCTCAATAGACTTTTTTTTATTGGAAATTTAATTATCTATAAAAAAGGTCTCTTGACAATTTCTCCTAAACTGACACCTTCTCAAGATAAATGCATGTGAATATCAAATTATGAGCAGAAGCATTGAAATTTTAACGTCAAAGTCATTTCTCGAGGAATTCATCGCAACTGTGTAGACGTTGGGAGGAAAAAAAAATGCAATTCTCAGGGGTTTAACTCGAGATGTGTGAAAGAACAAGCTGTTCCGCGACGCATTTATCACAACACTGACAAAGTCACCGACATTTTTTATTCCATATCTCATTTTTTTTTTTCTTTAAATTCTATTTGCTCTTCTTGCGAAAGACAAACCACGTTTTTCAGGGGTTGGCATACCGCAGGGACTAGAGGTTTGCGAGAGAATTCAAGGCCAATGTCGATCTGTTTCGTCTGGCCCTCACGCGGGTGCATAGAGCGATATAGGCACGCCTGGTAGAATCGATATGTACCCCGACAGTTTTCACTATTTTGTCCTGTATTATACCCCTGATGTGAAAATCGCGTGTATGAAATAATTGCAAAAATAAGTTTTTTTTTTTGGTTTTTTTCATATTTCATTCAATGAACTTGTAATTATACATTTCAAGGTGATTGTTATCAGTGAAGAAAAAATAAATGTCGACGGCCTGTGGATAAATTTAACAAACGATAAAGTATAAAAATTGCGTTATCTCGTCACTCGTGTGCGCAATAATGGGTTTAGAGAACGTTAACATTTGCCACCGCGACTAACTCAACCTGATGACTCAAATTTAAACGTCTACAAGTACAAGGTCAAGATTATTTTACAATATGTATTGCAATGACGACAAGATTTGTTTATTTTTCTCTCTCATTTCTTCCTTTTTTTTTTTCTTTTTTTCTCTCGTTTTGTCAAGTGGTCAAGTTCGTCAGACGGAATATTTTTCTCATTATTTTCATGATAAATTTAGCATTTGTATGAGAAAACGTAACATCACGTCAATGATCTTCAAATTTTAAGAAGGGAGAGGGGTCTGGATCAGAGTGACAGTGTGCATTGGCCTTGATTTGTGCAACGTTCCGCATTATACCCGTTGCACACTCTCGTAACTGCGCAAAAGTCCACGAGAAGTATCTAATAAATTTTTTGGCACTAAATCTGAATTGATACTCAATTGTTTTTTTTCCCCGTCGTTTAAAATATCGATGATATAAAAATTTAACTGAAATTGATGTATTTTTAATTGTGAAAAACACTTGTTCGTAATGACATAGAGTTCTATTTTAAATCACACGTTTACACTATTCAATAAATTTTTAACTCAATCGCTCTGCTCATAATTTGGGGCAATGGAACGAGAATTAAAAAAAAAATTGACTCATCTCACCATTTCACTATTTTTATAAAAAAAAAAGATAAAAAATGCACGTATGCACTAGTTTGAATCACGATAATTTAGTGAATTTTATGGGATAAAAAATGTAATAAAAAATATTATTAAATCGTTGGAGCACACGCAACGGATCGGGCATTATAGTCGCGAACCGGCGAACGACTGAGCGGATAGCACCAACCCAGGACACCCGTATGTGCGTAGTGTGGTTGCTACTAGTGGTCTCTACCACGCTGAAACTGCCTCCTCTCTGTGTGCCAAGTCGACGTCTCACATCTCACAGTGCAACGTGGGGAAAAAATAGAAAAAGAAAAAAAAAAAAAACTCAACTATCAATTCCCGTCAAGTCTAATTTTCATTCATTTCGAATAACCATAAAACAGAATTTAATAGAGGAAAAAATACCAGGAAATGTCAAGGTAAATGTCAACAGAGCTATTTAAAACAAAAAAAAAAAAATATATAGAATCGAATTTTTCACTCATTTTGTTGATAATTCGTTAAAAAATTTCCAATGACCAAAAGGAATTAAAGTGGGGAAGTTCTTGATACGAGTCAAGTTCTAGTGCAGTATTTACTTCTATCCCCTCCCTAACCACCACCTGAGTTGACATGAAAGCGAGCCCGCCTCCCCTGATGATGGCCTTCTCTCGATCACTCGCTCAAGGTTAGCCGGAGATAACACGGAAAACGAGGTACTAAAGTTACATTATTTCTTCCTTTCAAGTTCCAATTTCTCCCCGAAAAAAAAAAAAAAAAAAAAACCAATAATCACCAGCGAGTTATTTTTATCACCAATTATCGAAATTGAGGGTGAATTATTCTGTGGTATTTCTTTGAAATAACATAAAGAGTGATAAAACAACTGGAGATGGGGAATTGTGAGAATAAAAAAAAATAATAAGTAGTAGTGGCTGTCAAGGTCAGCCACATGGTATAACCAAGAGAAGACGTTTGCTATATTTTCTGGCCTTTTCACTGCACCACGCGCCAAACACAAACATATCTCACACGTTCTGGGCTGTTGGGGGAGCGATATATCTCAGTTGGTTCACTTTTTTTTATTATTTTTTCTTCAAGGGGTCTTTATTGTTGAATTTACGTACTCGTGATTCAGATGTATTTTGAGAGTATAAATTTCTGATTATGTTGTTTACGGTTTTCTCGATGATTTTATATGAAGATTTCCGGATTGTGAATTGAGGAAAAAATTCACAAAGTTGAATTGATAAATTTCTAATAAAAACTAGATATACATTACAGGTGGCAGGTTAGGAGAGGAGTTTGGCATAATCGCAATCAACAATTTTTCATTCGAAAATGTTTCAAAAATTTTTCACTGATTAGTAATTAATTATTAAAATTTCCATATTTCAATTGCTCTGATATTGCTGGTGACGTCACAAGGTCTCTTGGAGGCTAAACCAATCACAGGAGGTATTCAAGTTAATCTAACCTATACTGTGGGCGTGTCTAAGCCAATGACGGACTACGACTCCCCACCCTCGGACACTCGGCCAATGGGCAGCTACTCAGGCAAACAATACAAAATCAGTAGTAAATTTGTAAATATATGGAAATCTGAGAGAGATGGCGAAATTTTCACAGAGACCTTTTTTGTAGAGTAAAATGAGAGCTACAAAAAAGGTCCTTATAAAAATATCTCCAACTCCCATAGATTCCAATATATCCACCAAAAACTGATCCTAGAATGAAATCGATTTGAACCGTTTTACCAATTGGTCACTAAAATTTCCTTGAAACATGGGGGGAAAATATACAAATCCTCGACGTACGTTGATTCAGAGAAAGTAAATAGTTGTACAGATTCATAGGGGTTTACCCGCACCTGTTGTTTTTCTTCAATTTCACTGATTTATTATCCACGATTGATTCGAGCTATCCCGAGGATGAGAAAAGGTTAACTGGACTCTGTGTTATTCCGTTTAAATTCTTTTACAAATCCCAAGACAGAAACTGGTTTTCTCTATCGTTTGTCCTGCATATGTTGGCCCCCACAATGGCCACCGACGATACTACAAAACCGTTGGTAAAAAAACAAATCAAATAAACAAAAATTCTTGGAATTTTAATGGTTTGCACCGTCGAATGGACTCTCCCCAAATGACTCATGATAAATGGACATATTTCATTGAATAAAAATATTGAGTGACCATCAGAAAAGGGCATAGAGGGAAGAAATACGTTTTTAAAACTCAAAAAAAGAGATGAAGGGAAGGAGAAAAAAAAAAGAATTCTGAATGCAGCTGTCGTAAAAACGGTTGCACAATGCACAGATTCGGACCAGCCTAATTTCTAAAACACTTTCGAGACCCCAATCAGACACTCCATTGTTCCACGGGGCCAGCAGAGGCCTTTTGCAATTCCCCCCCTCTCAAAACATTTCGTTCAAACTTCACCTAATGATCTCCAACGTTTTCTCTCCACAGTATTCTCACAAAATTGAGGAAATTTTGATGGTTTAATGTCTTTTCTACGAGAAACCCATAAAAACCCAGAGATAATAATACGTATTATGCCAGAAGTCGTTCTCTATTTTTTGTCAATCAACACGAAGCTATCTCAATCGATTTTGCATGAATACCCAATTATTCCTTCACTCATGCATCAAAAAAGTATAAGAAGACTTGATTCACATGAAATGGGGGGGAAAAAAAAAAAACGTTAGTAAATACATGCACGTGCTCAGTTGGCTATAAATAATGCTCGTTCATGAGGAAGATTGATCTAATGGGTGTGGGCGCAGTTTGTGCAGCAATATGTTTACCAAGGACACAGTATTCGAGCCGTGTGACAATCACACCCATACACCGTTATCCCAGAAAATTACATTGTGTGACTAAAATTGGATATTTATTGTTTTCTAGTTACAATTGATTAGATAATTGGTAATTTCATAATATTACGTACAGTAATTTTCTATTGATTAAATTCAAATGAATCGAGATAGTGTTTTTTATCATTCAATTTTCATGGGTAAACAAGTATGAAATTAATATTAATATTCATATACTCGTCATTATGAATCTCTAAGAAGAACATGTCTGACCACAACATAAATTTTCCATTTCAACTTAAATAAACACGGGACGTCATATAATTTTTCACAAAAATGGAATGAGTTATAAATTTTAAAGTTGACAACTGGTAGAAAGTGGGTTAGTAGGTAAATGTTCACCGACTAACAGCGTAGAGTATCCCGACATTGACCCATATCCGGCTGTTGCATACTGCTTCATCCCCACCCCCATGCCCTACCGCACAGTCAAGTGTCAAGGGAATTTGGTGAATAGGGGATAGAGTCAGTGGAAGGGAGAGGAGAATGTTTTCAACCAATGGAGGATAAATAAATAGCCAAATAGCAAAAAATAATGTGAAATATGCCCTAGATAATTAATGATAATTAATCAAAAATCAGTCATTTCAGAGACCAATTTTTAGGTTATAACGTCACAAGGTACCTTGGGTACGAGGGTAGGGAGTCGTAGTCTTTCATTGGCTGAGACACGCCCACAGATTAGGTTAGGTTAACTTGAATACCTCCTGTGATTGGTTTAGCCTCCGAAAGACCTTGTGACGTCACGAATGATTCCAGAGCAGTTATTGGAATGTGGAAATTTTTGCAACATTTTCGAATGAAAAATTGTTAATTGGGGTCATGATTTTGAAATTAAAAAAAAATTAATAGAGATTTCCACTGTGCCCCATAAAGTCATAAAATGAAATAATCATCATTGTCTCTCTTCGTCCCATCAATAATAAAATAATTAATTATCTCGGGTCAACAGATTTACTCTTTAATTTTTCCCACCCTATGGAATTTTTCCGCAAAAATGAGCAAATCAAATTTATGCCTTACTTGGTTTTTTTGGTATATAACAACCATAACCATCAAGTTTTTTTCATTCCAATCAAATTCAACTTGATTTTTTATTGGTCTCATCCAACAAAAAACGATTATTCAATATTCTATATAGAAATGACGGATAATTTTATCTCTCGTCAAATACTTTTTAGGTGTACTAATGGCATATTAGCCTTGTTTACTATCAACGATAATAATATTGTTTCGTAATACTTAATCTGCATGTACTCGTGTATACACTGGAGTCGGATTTTGTCTCTGTGAGACTATATGTACATACTCTTAGTAGCGTTGCAGCACGTGTCAGAATCTACCATTGCCACGTGGCCTTGAAAAAATTTATACAGTAGTGCATGATGCGTGAAGATAGTACATGTAAGATTATTTATTTTTTAATAGTAAAAAATAACGAATGAAATATTGTTATAAATATAAACGCGTAGGTGGAGTTTTTCCGTTGATAGAGTTGACACAGAATTTATGCAATGCTAATTCTCGACATTTAAGTGATGCTAAAAGTACGTTCAATCAACGTCACTGAATTATTATTATTATTATTTTCACTCTTATCGTTTTAAGAACCACGGCCCTTTGTCCGACACCGTACTCAAGATGAATTTTCAACTACAAACGTGCACAAGTTGCGGTGGTCATGTCAAGTATTACCCACAACATATGACATATTATCAATGAGGAAAAATTAGTTGAGATAAAATGATTCTCTTTTATACAAGGGAAGTGGTATCAATTTTTACAATTTTTTTTATTTCAATATCATGACTCCAATTAACAATTTTCCAATCGAAAATTTTGCAAAAAATTTTCATATTCCAACTGCCTTAAAAACCCCATCCTAAGACATATTTTTTATGGATAAAGTTTAAGAGAAACTGAGCTCCATGCAAATTTCTTATTAAAAATTTTTAAAAAAATAATAATTAATATCAAGCATGGGATACACCACCAGGACGTCCGTTTCCCGAATGCCATATTGCACGCCTACAGATCCCATTGAGATAAAACAGAACCTGAGAGATATATTTTGTTGCATGCAACAAAATGAGATCATAATAACTAGGTAAAACACCATCTAATATCTATTCTTGCCATCAATAGGGAGGAGAGAGATAATAGATGAAAAAAAAAAAAAAGAAATTATACCAAAAATCGACAGGTGCAGCAACAGATTGAGGATTATTTCTGCGATCCAGACGAAATATTTTTAATTTCGTTAAATCGACATTTGTTTCGTCTACAAGCGATAAACTCGGTAAATATTATGCACCGATGACAACAAGGCCAATAATATTGCACTTTTCGGATGTTATAATTGGGTGTGAGGACTGGAAGGGAGAGTAAATCCGCAGTCTAACCACCGGGATGAGAGGATAAAATAGCAACCAACTGCAAGCGAATGTTTAAATGTGTTGAGGGGAATATCTCTCTCTTCTTTACCTCATGCATATGGCAAATGACCTTGGACTTATATAACGAGGGACAGTGGAAAATGAGAGAGAAAGCAGAGAGAGAGAGAGAGAGACGAGATGCTGATATCTCAGAGAATTTAAAAAGTTGAAAGAAAAATACATTTTTCAGTCAAAAATGTGTTAATCAACTGCATCATATCAGAAAGATACAAGATAGCATTCGGAGGAAAAGATAAATACAAATATACGAACGACAGGTGTCGCCACATTACGAATATTGTATTTTGCATGATATATATAATTTTCACTCAAAACTATTTTCACGTGCTTCACTCGTCTGTCACATTAGTTTGCCCTCGATTCATTATTTCCAATCTAATTTCAATGCAATCCATTTAAAATCTCCGGTTTGATTTTATAAATTTATCAGAATATTTTTGGAGAAATGAATGATTTATATATATATATATTTTCCTAATCGATTGAATCAAAAATTTGATAAATTGTTTATGTTATTCATGAGAGAATAAATATTGGAGCAGAATGCGTGACACAGATACACACATATCGTTCCAATTATCTTGCATTATTTATGCAAATATTGTGATAGTAATCATGTGTAAAAATGTTGAAATAATGGAATAACAATGAGATAATTGTATATTTGTTATGATAATTAACGATTAGATGTTAAAAATTCGGTCACTGAACTAGCTGTGTTACGACCCTGACACTGCCATTGCCCCTCAGCCTCACGATTTGTGTCAATTCTCTCAATATTGTTACGTTTTTTTTTTTTCAACAATAATAAATTAATAACTCACCCCTCTCACTTGTCTCCATTCTCCAATCGATTGTAGCACAAGTTTTTACAGATTATGATGATATTAAAATAGTTATTAAACACTTGTTTTTTGATAAAAATCAGTCACTTTTTTTTCACCCTTGTCATTAATTTTTAGGCCCCCTTCAGCCCAGGACTCACAAATTCCACTCGGGATATAAACATGGCCGGTTGCCTCGGCTTGTCACAATTACCCCAAGGTCGTTGAACTTTTCATCACACTTTGAATTTTATTTTTCACATCGATAAAATAATTTAAGAATATTTGAAAACAATGTTTAAGACAATTTACGACTGTTGTATTGCTTTAAAATCCTCAATAACAATTTATTGACGCTGAGAACAATTGTTTTGACTAGCTCGCACCACCAAGTTTATGGCCTACTCACAAGATGGCGGGCGTTCAGGGACTCTATGGAATTTAAATCCCTAGGTTTTTCATTTTTCACAAGTAAAATCATTGATTGTCTTAAAAATTTTCAAATATTATCGATTTTTCATGATTTTAGTGACTTAAAAAATTGTTAAAACATTTGTGCCTGTGAAATCAATTGAATTTACTGTTTAAATAATGAATAATTGAGGTTATGTTGTGACTTTTGTCAAGTGTATTATCAATTATTATGGAGCGATATCTTCAAAAATTTATGAGAATTGTATCAAGAATAAAATTAAAACACGTGTGTTTTTTAATCGCAATTATTTGGTTGCTCGATTTTTTTGGTGCATTTACTCATATGTTTGAATTGTCATACGATAAATACTTCAATTATCCGTACAATGGTGATGTTCATAGTTTTGTTGAGGCAATAAAACATCGTAAAAAGCCAGATGTAGAGCCAATAAATGATTACAACTACAGTTACATTCATCATAATAAAGATTTTTGTGTTGACAGAGAAAATGATTTTCGTAGTTTGAAAATTGTTTTTCTCGTTAAATCTTCAGCATCAAATTTTCAACGACGTGTTGCAATAAGGAACACTTGGGGTTTTAAGAAAAGATTCTTCGATGTGCCAACGAGAACTATTTTTCTACTTGGAGTTCATGATAATGACAATCAACTACAGAGGGAAATTGATGAAGAGTCATTCAAGTATAAAGATATTTTGCAAGGAAATTTCATCGATTCTTACTACAACAATACGATTAAAACGATGATTGGATTCAAGTGGGCGTACAATTACTGCAGAAATTCAAAATTTTACATGTTTGTTGATGATGATATGTATGTTTCAGTTAAGAATGTTCTCAGATTCATTAGAAATCCAGCTTACTATCCCGAGTACTTGAAGGATCCAAATAGACTAGTCAAGAGGGAAATTAAAGACTCAGAGATGCCAAAGATTTTGTCGAGGATTGATAGAATGCCAATGAAGAATGAAAAAGTAACAGATATTATCGAAACTGTGGAGAAGACTTTTGTAAATAAATTAAACAACTCGAGTCTGTACAGTAAATTGACAAGAGGACGTCGTCAAGTTTTTGATTTTGAACTTTCAGACGATGTTAAATTATTTGCTGGATATGTTTTTGTTTCTTCTCCACATAGACATAAAACATCAAAATGGTATGTTAGCCTTGATGAATATCCCTATCATTTATGGCCACCTTATGTAACTGCTGGTGCTTACATACTCTCAAAGGCTGCACTCATTGACATGTACTTGACGAGTTTATATACTCAACATTTTAAATTTGATGATATATTTCTTGGCCTAGTGGCTAAGAAAGCAGATATTGAACCATTCCACTGTGATGAGTTTCATTTTTATAAAAAGGATTATACTAAATTTAATTATAAATATGTTATCACTTCGCATGGGTATGGAGACCCTGACGAGTTGCTGGGGATTTGGAATGAACAAAAATCCCTGGGAAATGCTTGAGAGACTTTTGGGGAGTAATGTTCAATGGTTGTGGGCTGATGAGCAACGCAAAGTTCTTCCAGTAAATTTTAAAAATATGAGTGTGATTTTACGATCTCAATGAATAATTTAGACCTAAATCTAGTTCAGTCTTATCAATGTTGTATTATTTATTGATTTTTTCATTCAACTATTATGGCAATACTAAATAAAATCCTCTTATGTTATACTTATTCTATTTTTAACCAGTCAAAAAGCAAATTATATTCTTCTTGTAATTATAAAATCAAGTATAATCATTTAGTTGAAAATATTGTACATAAAAAAATATCTCTAGTTATATTTACAAGTTTGTACTGAATTGAATCCCCAATCAGTTGAGGCAGCCGAATCCCCACTGCTGTGATCAATATTTCAATAAATAATTTTCTAAGATAATTTGTCCTCTTGTAATTTATCATCATTGTTGTCTATATTGTTGCTTTTCCCCACTGGCCTTTACTAGTGTTTGATCCAACGTTGTTGCTTCACGCTTTATCATGTTCAGGAGTAATTGTGAACTCTCTAAAATCTAAAAAGACAAGTATTGAAATTGCGATGAAGATTAATAATTGATTAATAAATAATTTCACCTTCATGTACGCAGATTCTGTATCTGCAATTGTCCTATCGTATTCATTCCTCACAGCAATTCTCTTTCCAAGACTATCATTCAAACGTGTCAATTTATACGACATTTTTTCAATTTCTCGCTGTAAATTATTCTTCTCCTCTTCCTGTGCATCAATTTCTGTTTGCAAATCAGCACGACGTAATTTCATATTCTCCAAACCTGTTTTCAATGAATAACATTATTCAATAATATTCATTATCTGGCTAATGAGTAATTTTAGAAGAAAATGTCGAGAGATGTTTTTTATAGATGAGAAAATAGCTAATAAAAAATGTATCTTGATAATTTCTTCTAAAATCAATTATTCTCAAGATATTGACTATTCTATGTGATTAATGAATTTAGAGGTTATGTTATAGTTTACTTACATTTCACAAGCTCTTGATTATAAGTCTGCAGAGCGGCACCGTGTTGAGACATTGTGACACTTAATTTACAATTTCAATCGGATATTCATCAATTATGTAAACACATAACACCATGGTATTGTCGGAAATAAACAATTAATTTGTATCGGTTATTACACTTTGGTGTTTTGAAAACAAAGAAAAAAACCGTTGACAATTTGTCTTAACGCAAGATGGCGACTCTATCGGCCTCTTGTATCTCATCGTTACCGACGGAGCCCGCCACCAGTCCCACATTCGGACTAACAAAGTTCGCCGAACTTGATCGAATCGATATAAATATTCTAAACATAGCCTCTCAGTTTTTTCAATATAAATCATTAATTAATAATTGTTGACTGAATAAATATAGTTTGTGATAAATTATCTTGGTCTTAATTAATTTGCGTGAGGCCTTCAAATCTCCAGGCACATATTCCTGCATTACCGACGAAATAAAGATTACATTAGTTGTTGAGCGCCAAGTGTGGTCGCAATTTTGAATAACACTATTTTGAGGACTTGACATTGGGGGGATTTATTTTTAAAAAATTCCACCCAAGTCGTCCAAACAATATCTAAAGAAAAAAAATACTTGAAATGCATCATTAAATTGTGGGCTGAATAAATTTAAAATATCCAGAGTCATTACGAGCAGGAAAAACATAATTTTATTCACAAAATTTCTTTGAGAATAAATGTTTTTTTTTTTTTTTTGTGGCATTGACACAAATTTAGGCACTTGATCTGTCTATCGCGTGGGCTGTGAAAGAGGATTTACGGAGATGAAAACTGTTGATTTAGTGGGTGACCGAGTTTCATTGACTATATATCGTGTTTACATTAAATTTTTATAATCCTCAATGACGCTGTTTATGCGAATAATCCAATTTTTCAATTGTACTCAGAGAATAACTAAATTATTATTAATTTTAATGCATAAATTCGTAAAATGAAAATTTCAATGAATTAAAATGAAAGACTTGATCCTCTGATGAAAAATGCCTCGGTTTGAATGGAGTGGAGGGGGGTCCTCAATGTATTGGTGCCCCATAAGAAAGACCCAGTGGCGTACGTACATAAACACAAAATTGTGAAAAGTGGGGAATTGAAATTCCCGTCAGAGGGTTAAGAATGCCATGGATGTTTGATAAAAATATGAGTCCATCTGACAAAATTTCAATTCAGCAACATTTGACCCAAAACTCTATAAGAGCCCGTGTATAAAAACAATCATTATACAAACATTGAAAAAAATATTTTTCAAGGTCTTTATGACACCCTCAAACCTCCACTCGCCCTTGAAATTCTCCGCGTCACCCCAGCATATGAGAATGGAGAAAAACAAAAACATTTGACCAAATACTTTCATTGTCAACAAGAAAAGAAAAAGTAGTAAACGTGTGCAACCTTAACACGATTCTATTTCTCTCGATGCATCAGCGTGTGACGCAGATTTTGACACTCACTCGAAAAAAAAAAAAAAAAAAAAATCGAAAGAGATGATGACCGAGGGGGTGGGAAAGAATAAAGCGGTGTGCATATGTAGAGGAGTTGAGCATAGCGTAACGAAAAGTTGTTCACGTTGATTTAAAGACAGAACTGTACCAACTTCCACCGCGGCAACATCAGCTATTTAAGCGGGGTCCATTGCTCACTTGGATTAACGATATTATTTCATTGTTTCACTCGCGTTTTTGATATAAAAACTGTACGAAACGAAAATGGTTTACGAAAGCGATTTCTATACGACCCGACGACCCTACACGCGGCCAATATCATCCCACTACACCGTAACGGTTAGTAAATAATTTTTTTTCTCCTCGAAATTGTTCGATAAATTATTGATTTTCATGCTCTAATAAAAATAAACAATGTGTCTGCAATGTGCCACTAACACTCCATTATCCTCACACATTTGCACTAACAATTGTACATTGATTGATTTAAATAAAAAATGAGAGTCAAAGTTTCGATTTATTTTAATTTTATCTCGTGAATGAGTGACTTTAGGAGAAAATGTCAAGAGACAATTTTTATAGATAATTGAATTTCCAATAAAAAATGTCCATTGATATTTTTACCTTAAATAATTATTTTTATTCATTTTATCGAATGTAGATGTCTATTATATTTTTAGAAAATAACAGTAAATTGGCATGTATGCAATGACAACTAGCTTTTTTCTGCTTAAATCATTTTATAAATTTTAGTATTATTTATCCGAGGATTGTAATGGCGTTCTCGTAAACAAATTATTTATCAAATTGACAAATAAATATCAGCGAAACATTGACTCTGCAGCGTTCAATGTTACTTACAAAAAAAGAAATATAACTAGTTCATCGTAATTTAGTCCATCAACAGATTAAACTACTTTGAGATATGAATTTTATGGTGAAAAAGTAATAAAACTAAAAGTCATAAAAATATCTGTTGATGGATTGTAAAATTCTCAACTTCCACACTTTACTCCGACCACAACAACTTTATCATTTTATTCTACCAAAAAACGTGTACTCGGTGTCTCACACGGGTCTATGATTGTTATTTATTTGATAAAAAAAAACCCTACATTTTCATCAAAATAATTTCCTCTTTATCAAGGAATGAAAACAACCGTTTATGGATTTTGTGTTAATTTTGTGATGATTAAAAAATTTTATGTGTTTATTTCATGTTTATTGGAGCAAAATGTAAATAATTCATGAAAAATGAATTGAGGGAGGAAAATTATAATGACAGTAATGCACGTGCCTATACACAGGACAACATTGATACTTGGCGCAATGTATCAAATTTTTTAAATTATTATTATTATTATGGGTAAAGAACAATTCATAACACGTGGATATATTCAACAAATTTTCAATTTTTTTCCCTTTCGTATATGTGCAAAACGAGGGATGAACACATGTGTTCATGATTAGCATACCAGATGTGTGAATGTGTGTAAACTAGAGAGAAAAAAAATCCAAAGTGACTATTAATAGCACAAGTAGAGGGCAGTGGGGTCACAGTAAACGACTATTCCGAGCTGCAGAGCCATTTTCCGGGACTGTGAAATGTTTAAACTTAGACAATTCTTTTGGAGAATATAGGTAAAGTGAAAAAATTCACTTCAGTCGATTTGAATTTACATTGGAAAGAGAGAAAAATTTCATTTTGCCCTGGACGAAAAAAAAAAATCCAATGAAAAAAATTTCCAGTAAATACTGAGGTAAAATGGATGGGTTTGACAAAAAAAAAAAATCCGCGTATCATTTTGGTATACAGAGGTGGGAGTGGGAGGGGGCGTCGGTCACGTCGGTGTTGCGTTACGCTGCCCTAATTTAGCCTCGCGGCGTCCCGACGCGTTTGTGGATGCTAGCCCCCCACCCCTCACAGGCGTGTGTTTCATATCTACGTCATCGTAAATTATGCCGGAATTTTTACAACAGTAAATATATCGTCAGATTACTCTGATTAACGTCACGAGTGTAATTGTTTATTCATCTCGAAAACGAGTGATTTTAGAGAAAAATGTTAAGAGACCTTTTTTCTAGGTGAGAAAATTTCCAATAAAAAATGTCTTTTGACATTTCCCTCTAAAAACAATAATTAAGAAGATAATTTTATATTTAATGAGTAGATCAAATTAAACAGATGAATCATTGATTAAAATTCAAACGTCAGTAATACACGTCAACAGTATGAGCAATGTCGATGGACAAATATTTTGGCAATGATCCCAGTAGTTCCGGATATAAACAACTGTCGTCCATGAGCCTGTGTAACTATTTTTTTTTTTTCTTCTAATTTTAACTGCTCAACAAAATTATTGCTGTCTAATCAATTTTTCATTGAATCACTTACAATTAGTTTTTGGAGAATATCTCGAGATTAATGAGAGATATGAAAATTTTTAAACAGACTTTTCTTGTAGCTTGAACTTTTCTCTACAAAAAAGGTTTTTATGAAAATTTTGCCGTCTCCACTGGTTTCAGAGATATTTAATTAAAACTCTACTTGAACAAGATAATTATAATGAATAAAAAGAGCAAGCCCTGGGGTATAAAAATCTTCAAATCGTCATGTTGGCAAAATCATAACCGGGCCAGTGGGAGTTTGGTGTGGAAGTGGAAGGTCTATTGGATATTAATATCACTGATGAGAACGCCGAAATGATCCAGTGTAGCTGTTATAATATTTCAAAGAGAGAGAGAGAGAGAGAGTGAATATCTCTAGGAAAAATAAAAAATAAAAATTTTTAGGAACGTGAAATGTTTCCGTGGGAGAAGGTACCATTTGTACCAAGACCATCACTGGTACCAGAGCCGTACACTGTTTGGGGAAGGAAGAAGCAAAATCCAGAGAAAGAATTTTATCAATATGCTACGATTAAAGATAAAAATGGTATACGTGGAAGAGATGCTGCCAAAGATGATCATACGAGGCAATTAATCAAAGGTGGTGCTATATCTAAAGTTGGACTTGATGCTGCTGGTGAATTGGCAGCAAGGGGTCATGTTTTTGAGAGTGGAGTATTATCAAGACAACCTGGAGCCAACAGACATGCTTTTACACCTGCCACTGGGCGAACTAAAATTCTCATGGCACTGCACAAGCCATCTTGGTACAGATTCTGAGATAAATCATGTCAAAACATTTTTTTTAGATTTTTCTGGTGAATAAAATTGAAATATCAACTGAAAAATTTTTCATATTTCTGGGCTTTCACCGAGATAATTATAACAGCGATGCTTTTAGACCCCAGGGCTACATATTGCTCTTTTGAAAGAATAACAAAATATTGAAATTATTTATCTTTCGAAATATCATGACATCTGATTTGTTGGAACAGAATTGATTTTTTTTTTTTTAAGGAAAATAGTAAAATGATATCATCGACAGTAATAGTTGGGCGGGCGATGTGTTGCTACAACGGATATATATATATATATAGATATATACAAGCTAAGCAGCATTGAGTTGGGTTAGTACTTGGATGGGTAACCGTTTAGAAACACCGTCTCTCGGACCAAAAATTGCTGAGCAGAAGGCATGGCTGCAGAGAGCCAGTGGGCCACCTCTTGTCAATGTGACGGAGGGGTACCCTGGGACCCTGCATTATCGGCCGATTATAACGGCTAAGTTTTCCATCGTTCCCTTTGTCCTCGGACGAATGCGGCTAGTGTAGGTCTCAAATAACCGAGTAGTTGCGTTTGTAAAAATCAAATTGAATTCATTTGATGAAATGAATTAACCCAATTTCTCACATTTCCCTCTGGGAATTTATATTTAGGAAGTGTTAAATTGTGTAAAGGAATAATTTGATATATAAATTGGGATGAAAGATTGAAATAATTACCACCTTGATAATAATTTGGCCGATGAGACACCGAGTAACATTTATTAAGTAATCCCCAAGGATAATAAATAAACAAACTCCTTCTATTCCTATACTCACCGTTAATAATTTATATGTCAAGGGGTATTTCAAGCCAAGAGCACAATATTGCTCAACTCCTTGATGACATTGTACTCCGAATATTTTTATCAAGGATAAATTATTATCAAATATCATTTCACACTCTTGGCACTGCTTTTATGTTGTTTATTTTATTCTTTGTTTCTCTATAAAAATAAGAGATTATACCCACACAATGGTATATTGAATTTTCTTGTTATTATAGTGTGAGAAGAGGAAAGAAAGGAGAAGTTATTTCATAAGGTGTCGAGTCGGACAAAAGTTTAGAAGCAGAAACACTCCCACACAGTATTTTTCAAAGTATTGGCACTAGATTGAAGATGAAAAGTGTTTTATCAATGGAAAAATTCAATTTTTCATAAAGTTTCTCCTTTTTGTACAGAAAATATAATTGAAAATTTTAACAAAGACGAGATTTTCAAAGGATAAATTAAAATATTATACTTGCGTAGACGATAAAAAGTTTAGGTAGGGGAGATTAAAAATTGAGGTTGGCTCGAGACTCAATTTTTTTTTTAAATTATCAATTTATCTCGTTTTTCCCCTAAAATCACTCATCATTGAGATAATTGAATTAAAAATAAAATTTTACCAAGACTATTGATATTACACACTATCTCTCTGCTTTCGCATACCCGAAATCCTAAAGAATGCTACAGACCCGCCTGTTGCCCTCTGAACCGACCACAACAATAAATTACGTAAACATACCCCCAAAAGAGCAAGATGACGAAGAAAAAGATTCTCCAATTGTTATCATTACGTATTTAGACACCCCGGCATTACGTTGTACGTGACTATCCCGATGTTGGTGTGAGATCGGCGCAGGAGCAGTACAGCTACAGTTACACCAACTCATCAACATCATCTGATCCACGTGGTAGACCACAGACACGCACCGAGGAGTCAACTTATAAACGCGAGAGTGGACCATACGGTTCATACTCCACTGAAAGATCGACACGTTCAACCGGTGGTCCTGGTGGTTATCGTTCATCCTACGATAGTCATACCTCTGGACGTCTTCCCGGTGGCACTACATACCGTCACTACTCTTATCGCGTTTAAAACCAATATCATAAAACTATTCATGATAATGTTTTTTTTTTTTTTTAGTTTTTGCTGAATATCTCTGAATTGATAAGAGATGAAGAAATTTTCATAGAGACCTTTTTTGTAGAGCGAGATGAGAGCTACAAAAAAGGTATCTGTGAAAAATTTTCCAGCTCCTCCAGATCTGGAGATATCCAGGGAAAAAGTATAATTTGGATGTTAAATGTGGTTTTTAATTATAACTCTTCTTCATTATGCTTTGAGAATACGAGACGGGTCTACCCTTGTTGAATTATGTTTATTCCCGTTCTGTACTTTAATGATAACACAGAGAAAATTTATTGATCTCTTGGTCTCTTGGTGAATGGGAGGTAAAGAGGTAAATGGCCCAATAGAAAAAAAAAGGATTTCGATAAGCTCCAAAGGGTTCAAAGCATGCATTGAGGCATGAACAATTTACAAACGTGATACACATATATCTCGTGTCCAAACAATCGCATTAATCAAAATAATGAGGACAATTTATTATTTCTCTGTGTTTGAGTGAATTCTAGTCAGTTTGAATTATATCATTGTTAATAATCCAAAAAATTCTAACAACCTATCGTTAATTTATGTGATTTAATAAATGAAATGTTTTATCGAAATGAAAAACAACAAAACTTATTTTGTAGAGATTTTGAAAATTCAGTTGCAAAGTGGTAAAACTCATTTATCTCATTAACAATTGATTTTAGGAGAAAATTTCAGGAGCCTTTTTTGTAGATAATTAAATTTCCAACAAAAAAGGTCTCTTGATAGTTTTTTCTAAAATCATTGATTATGGAGATAAGTTCTGATATAATTGAGCGATTTGAGATTGTGTCTGTGATGGGCAGGTACACGTGTCCTAAATATGAACTAGTGGCCGGTCGATGCCCATATTGATAATAAATTCATCATTTATTTAATGGAAAAATGGACAATTCAGATGGATGGACACGCGTTTTATATATTTTTATTATAATTTTCTTTTTCCCTCATTCATGAATATAAATCGATCTTAGAAACGTGTGACACATGGAGTACACAAGATGACTATTTTTAACGAAAAAAAAAAATAAAAAATTATATATATTTTATTTTTCTCTGCATATGCTGCGCTTAATTATGCCCTGTCGCCTTCGTTGCCTTTCTCCCAATTTTATTTTTGGCAACATGTCATCATAAACAACAGAATCCTGGAGCAATCATTCGACCGATTACACCAATTCAGCAAACGCAGGTCAGCTTAATCATATAATTGCATTATTAGTTGCTAATTATAAATTTTTTTTTATTTTAAATTAAATGACGCTTATCCGCTCGCCTCATCATCATAATCATATAGAAACCTAATCAACCCGATAAAGGGAGCAATCTCGATTTATCCTTGAGTGTAGCGAAATGTTAAACTCAGCATTGCTCAAGAATCCCACTCAAACGACCCTTTTATGGTTGAACGTACACAAGAGAGTACAGTCTAACAAATTTCAATTCACTGGCAAAGGGAATATCCGCCCCCTCAAACTTCGAAGGCGACTGCTTTATCTGCAATGCACCCAAAGAGAAAAAAAAAAAGTTTTGATTCAAGTCGAAAAATTTTACCTGAATCACAACTTTTTTTTTTTTTTTTGGCGATGAGAATGGCTTCTGGATTCCTCGAGTAATCCTATCATGCATAGCAAAATGACGTTTGAATCAAATGAATTGAGAAACTAACTGGTAGATTATATGACATGACTAATTATCTGTAAAATCTTGATAATCAAAAAATAGATAATAGTGAGTAAAAATATAATGAATTAGGCAGTCAATCGTCTACCCCACATAATCCCCTACATTGGTCACAAGAGGCTGGTACATGTGATTCACACACCATATCCAGTAATTCATTACGCTCGACAAGTGCCAATACCGATTAGAATTTATTCACGAGTAAGGCCGAGTGTCATTGCTGCTGAACTACAAAGGATACGTAATTTACCAAGACCCTCGAGTATTTCATACGTATCGAGGTACCTCAACTCCAGGGATAACATCGTAAGTTATTCCAATGAATAAAAATCTCTTCGCAAAACTAACACAATTGTGTTGACGAGAGTGAGTGGAAATGGCGTCATTTTGTCGAATATTAAACTGCCTTTCACTCAAGTCTAATCATGAGTTGAACATATTTAATGTATTTCATGTACTTCTACAGTTGTTTGACGATGAAGCTAGGGAAATTCGCGCTAGAGCGGATTCGCTTCTCCGTAAAATTCACGTTTTTGTACCAAGACCTTTATCAAGGTAATTTCCCCCAATTTATTTATTATTTCAATACCGAAAAAAAAATGTTCTGACTCAGGTAGAATTCGACTCGATTCAGGTCGAAAAATGGAATGACGTTTTTCTACCAGTATCAATTCGATTTTCTACTTACGATAGGTCGAAGAATTGGATTAATTGAGGTAGATTGTTGACTTGAATCAGAACTTTTTTTTTAATTTTGGGTCAAGGATTAAGTGGACTTTGATAATTGATGCTGATGTATTTTTTAGTGATTTCGCGGAGGTGATTATTCCAGAACGTATGCGAAGTGACGACTACATAAGGCGTCTCTTGGCAGGACGTAATAGTGCTAAAAAGCACGATGATGAATCACCAAACTGGTACGATACACCAGCCCATCGTGATTTTGGTACTGGTCATCTTGCTGCTGTCAGCTACACCGGTGGCAAGCCCCATTCACGCAGAAGGCCGTACTACAAAGTGGCCGATTTACGTGCAGCCGATGTACAGAGTGACGTTAATCTACTGAGTTATTACGCTAAAAATCGTCAGGCGGCTGCCAGTGCCTGTGAGTTAATCAAAATCCCCCCCACCGACTCTGACGCTATGACGAGACTATATTTCTGATCTCTAAATGATTTCTTCGAATTATCTCGATAATCAGTGATTTTAGAGAAAAATGTCAAAAGATATTTTTTATTGGAAATTAAATTCTCCACAAAAAACGTCTTTTGACATTTTCTTCTAAAACCACTGATTTCCAAAATAAATTATACAATAAGAAATAGCACCTACATTTTCATTTCAATCATTATGATTATCATTGATGAAGAATATTTTAAAAAATAAATTATTTAAATTGTAGAAAAGCACGGCCTCACGACGCCGACGTGTGTGATGCATTGTCTAAATTTTTTTTTTATGAATTTTTTTCTTGTCCGTTAGATCGTGTTTCTTTTTATCCTATATTGTCTCTACGTTTCTGTCTGAGAATTTTGTTTTTATTTATGTTGTGTTATGATGTATGCAACCCGTGTGTTCTACTTTCTTTTTCCATTTTTTTTTGTTCTTCCTGTTTGTGATGAGTGAATTTTATGAAAATCTGAACAAAAATTCATTTATATCAATTTTTTTTATTTTAAATTGATTGAAAATTTTTTCAAAAATTGTTCAGATAATCAACTGAAATTCACTCTCGTTCATCGTCACTGTTTTTTTTTCTTATTATTTTACATGTGTCTAATGATCTCTAAATCAAGCAAAAAGAGCGGAAAAAGAGAACGCGGGATTAAAAATTAAGCAAGGGAAACGCCTCAACCGAGTTTTATTCATAATTATGTCTACCTCGGGAGCGTAAAGAAAAAGATGTTAAAAATATTAAATGATTGATTGATAATCAAACGCGCAGAGATTGAAAAAATGACGAAAGCGAACCGCAGCCGATATATTGAACGTTTCAGGCCCTGGATGGAGGGATCGCGTACCTGAGCTTAATGAGGATCCAACTAAAAAGAAAAAACAAGCATCGCAGGATGAGGAGGATGGCCTGCCCGACCTCGAGGAGGAATAGAATCATTTGTTTTATTTTTCTCTGAAGAAACAAAAAAGAGAATAACACAAAAATCGGTATCATCCCTCTAAATGTAACGTCACGTGTAAAGAATATATTTTGGCACGTTATCAATACCCTCGTCATCCCTTCGAAGGGAAAAGAAAAAAGATTATCCTCGACATATCATCCAACCCCTCAGTAACAAAAGAAACTAATCCCGACCCTGACTCGGAATTCCCTTCGGTTACTTAGAGAGAAAAAAAAAATGAGGGAGAGGGGGGAAAAAATAATGAAAAATAACTAAAAATTTTCATTGAACGAAAACTGAACGAATTTAAGAAATGTCAAACTATCTAAATTAATAAATTATTGAAAAATAAACAAAATAACTGGAAAGTATTTATTCACGTTATCCGAATGAATTCACTTGTCCCGAGGTAAGCTTATGATATATCCGCGCTTGTTTACATTAAATCGCTTAAACTGTGCGAGGAAAAATAAACCGAAGAATAATTGAAGCAATTAAATGGCATTGATCACGTTTTAATAACACAACTGTCCTAGTATTAACATGTGTACCTATTTGAGCTATAAAACTCGTAACTTATTTCTAATAGTTAATGCTTAGTGCATCTGTGCTTAATTACAATATCCCGAGATAATAAATTCCTGGAATATTTGTGTTTCATGTATCATACCAGATCCCGATCCTCCGCCCACCGAAAGGGAGCTCAGAAAGGGTTAGTACTATTGTGATTATCCTCTGTGTATTTATTATTGGAGTGAAACTTCTTTGGGCACGGTAGTGCGAGTCGACAATTAGAGCGCAGACCGTCACAGAAACGGGACGATTTGAGGGGAGAGCGTCGGGAAGTGGGGTAGTAGAGCATACGAGAAGTTTCACTTCTGTCGCGCGTGGTCACCACGCACACATATTTTTTTTCATGTCTATGATTATTAATTTTAATGAAGGGATGAGTACAACTCCTTTGTCTAATCGACTCAACTGTTCGGTTTGAGACCTACACTAGCCGCCCTAACCTTCCTTTTTTTTTGCCACCCATGGGCCGACTTTCTTAATCTGTAATTCGTCCGAGAACTAAGGAAATATCCCTTATCCCTTCATTCCATCTGATTTAATCCTGTGATTATTGAAATAAGATATAAAAAATCTATGAGAGATTTCAAACTCATGAGTATGAATTTTAGCCCGAGCACTGGCAGAAGACTTGATTGCAGCAGCACCACCAAGAAGAGGTGAGATTTTGTACCTTTAATAGGTCACTCACCTGCTTCAAAACACCTGCTATTGATCCTCAGAGTGAAGAGTGCTTTCTCAATTTGAAATTATTGAATAAAATCATATGATTACTCTCCTTAGCATCACCAGATCCAGAGCCAGTTTACAAGCCAGATTTGGCGACAGTTTATGAACCACGAGTGGTCAAAGAACCAGAGCCAATTGCAGAGAGAGAACCGGAAGTTGTTAAAGAAAAGAAAGTCCGTTATGGTAAACAAAAATCGTCTAAGCCTGAAAAAATTGTGGCACAAGAACCAGAACCAAAGATTCTAGAGCCTGAACCAGAACCAGTGCAAGAGGAATCAGCAGTTCCAGTTGTAGAACCAGAACCAGAGCCAGAGCAAGTACAAGAAGATCCTATTGTCCCAGAATCAGAGCCAATGGTATCAGAACAAGAAGAAATAGCTTCGGATCCTCGTGCCGAGAGTCCTGAACCAGTAGCTGATGAGCCAGTTGAACCAGAGACAGTAGAACCAGAGTTGGAAGAGCCCTTGATAATTGAATCATCCCCAGAACTTCCAATAGAATCAGAAATCCCTGAATCCCAAGAAGTTGCAGAAGTACCTGAACAAGTTGAAATGACTGAACATATGCCGGAGGAAGAACTTCCTGAACAAGACAACCTAGACCAAATTGAAGCTGAACAACTACCAGAATTAGAGACCGAGAGTGCACCAGTTGAGCAACATGAGGAGATTGAAGTTGATGACTACTGGGGTGCTGGAGATAAACAGGATGATGAAGAGGGTAAAAAGCGTGGACTTCTTCGTCTCCTTGAAACCGCAATCGGATCCAAATCTGAGTGATATTTTATCCAATTATGAACACAGACTTGAGAACAAATGAAACAGAATATATTTTTTAAACTGTATATCCCCTTTGATGATCCCTTGTCAAGAATTTGCAAAAAAATCTTCAACAATACAGCACTTGAGTGTTACTTGTTGCATGTTCTCTGTATGTTTAATGTCAAATCAGTCACCTATACATCAAAATACATAATCTCATTCCCATACGAAACAAAAGAAATATTTTCACATTTCAATTCATCATAAACGGATTCTTCTCTTGTTAAAAATGTCTTAATATCCCCATGAGGCATGGAGATGTTCAAGGATATTGGTGATATTTTTTTTTTTAATTTTTTTTTTAGTACTACAACGCAAACTCGATGAGGAAGAATTACGAAGGCAAGTGGAGGAGCTTAAAAGGCAAGCTGAGGAAGAGAAAAGGAGGCAAGCCGAGGAGGCCAGGTAACAATTACCTGGTCTCTTCGATTGCCTCCTTATGCCATTATATCTGTGTTCGCTCTTGTGTTATTATATAGATTGGCTGAGGAAAGATGGAAAGCGGAAATTGAAGAACGCGAGAGATTGGAGAGGGAGGCACGTGCTGCACGTTTGAGGGAAATTGAGGAGCAGGAGAGAGCTCAGGCTGAGAGAATAGCTGAGGAGGAGAGGCTCGAGGCTGAGAGAATTAGAGATGCGAGAATTGCTGAAGAGCAGAGGTAAATGGAGATGTGGGGGGCTAACATGCGGATACGTCTATGAAATCTTATCATTTTTTAATTGTCTGATTGAATCATTACCATCCATCGATATTTATTCAATATCATCTATCGGCATCTTACCGATAGATGGCGTTGCTCTATAAAGGATTTTTCACAAAACAGGGGTTAATTGGTGCATTTAAATAATTCAGACGTGCGGCCCAACTTGAGGAAATCATTGCCAAAGAAGAGGAAGAGCGTTATGCTATTGAAAAGGCATCTGAGGAGGCACATAAGAGACAAGATATTGAAGAGAAACTTGCTGAAATAGCACTCTCAGCACCTGATGAAAATGGTGCACCCGGTTCAACTTCTGAGGAATGTAATTGTCATGATAATGTCAAATCTATGGATCACGAGGAGAGACCAGATAGTCCTGATGCTGATGATGACACACATGTACGTAAAATCAGAGTTTGTATTTCATAAAAATGACAAGTTTCATTGAATTTCTACTTCTAGGTTGAGGAAGAGGCTGCCTGTATATCGACAGATCACGATGACCTGAGTGATTGTCACCCTTACGATGGTGAACACGAAGGTTTCAACAGTGTTCCAGTATTGGAAGTACCAGTCGACCACACCCCCAAGATTGTAGAAATTACAGACGATGAAGACGCGTAGTTTATACAGTGTTAATTTTTAATTATTTATTACACCTTTTCCCCGATTCTGTTGATCATTGAATAATCGTTTGAAAATTTAATTTGAGATATTTTGTAACATTTGAATGCCAGTGGGTTCTTGTTATTTAGTTGAATGATGAAATAATATACATGAATGAATCAATGAATCAACTGATGAAAGTATCTATAGAGTTTAAATGGAGTTTAACATGTAATTTATCCATAAGTGCTAATTCTCATTTGTTAAATGTATGTTAATAAATGCATTGAATTTTAACCAAATGTAAATTTTATACTGGATTTAAACAGCCAATTTAGAAGCTACGATTATCCTTGAAAATCATCTGGCAACGAGCGTTGAATTTCATACACCCTCATAAATTTACGACTGATCGTTTCCACGTGTTCTCAACGCCTCTTGACCCACATTGTTGACAAGTTCATTTTTTATTTTCACTCTAGTGATATAAAACAGAACTTGAGACGGAGAATATTTGGATTAATATCATTTTTCTTCCGGTCGAATGAATTTAGTCATTTAGAAAAAAGTATAGATTAATTTTGAAGAAAAATGGAGGCAACTTTGCTCACATGATCGGTTAGGAAAACGACCAAGGGTGAAAGATTTATGATTGCTTCTGTCAATTTATCTGAACGTGATTCGAATTTATTATTCTTCGAGATTAAAAGAATGAAATTGAATCAAGGAATTTATTAATGAATCAATTCTCAAATAATTGTTATTCCTTTCCTCATATGACCTTGAAATTCATATCAGGAGTTGAAAAAAAAAATTCTAGATCTTTTTATCAAACATCCTCACTCAATTCAGTCCACCGGGTAAATTTCATTGCCTTCTCATACGAGTGGAGAGACTCTGAGAGGTAGAGAGAACTATCACCTCGGCGCAATCCGCTTTCGAAAGTCGATAATGAAAATGACGGCAAAGGGAAAGGGGGGGAGGGGGGGGGGGGTATACTGTTATATCGCCGTCACTGCGGTCAAGTAGATACATTCCTATTCGATCAGACGCAACATTGAACCTGCATTACCTGCAATAATAAGATCGATGGGCTCTAAAGGGGGGCTCTGGGATAAGGCGGAAGAAGAATAAATAAAAAATTTGATTTTCATCTCTGCCAAAAAAAAAAAAAAAAAATATAAATATATATCTTTTTTATGACTTTCCGATCAGTAGAATCCGAATAAAGTCTGTTCAAAATTGGGGTTCAAATGTGTTCATCGGATAATCTAAGAAATGATTTACCAAAAAAAAAAAAAAAAAAACTTTTAACTCCTCAAATTTATTCCAAGCCCAATGTACAATAAAGACAGACTATTTCCATAAAGACACGGACACCCACCTCAGTAAAGATAACGGACGACGTGTGTGGGTGGGGGAGGGAATGGGGAAAATGGCAAGACTTTCAGAAATCGTCATCGCGTGTTGGTGTTGTAAGAGAGACTACGTAAATCGATGGAACATACTGGCGTGCACGCGAGGCTCGTTGCGGTTTTATAAGTAGGAAAAAAAGGGAGAAAGAATGCCCGAAAGAGAGAGAAAAATAAATGGAGTAAAAAACGGAAAAAAAGAGGAGGAAATAGTACGAGTTTCAGTGTAAAAAAAAAAAACGAGAGAGAAAGAGAGAGGGCTGACGTCAGTAAAAATAGAGACGGGAGGACAAGGGGAAACTAAAGATTGAACTACCGGCGCCACTGAGCAATGACGTCATTCAAGGGTCGGAGGGGGGAGGGGGTAGGCCGATTATTCGAATTTGTATGGGTGTGTGTGTGTACAGGAGGGTTGAATACGTAGCGCACACGCCACCCCCCAAAATCCTCCAGCGGCCATTACTATTACGCGCGAAAAGGGGTTGCTGCCGCTGGCAGATCTGCCTCACTCTCACCCCCCCTTCCCTATCTTTTCAACCCCGCCCCGAAAATCCATCCGACTATTCATCTTGCCAGATCCTTATATTGCAGACAGTCAGACCCCAGGCATTTGCAAATTCCTGTCTGATCCTCTGATGGAAAGGGAGGTGAAAGGAAGGAAAAAGTCATTCTTATTCGGGGTTTAATGAGCATAAAATCACACCCCAGTCCACTGATTTTTGAATACAACCCTCTTGTGATTTTTTTTTCTATCCTCGTTCTATAATTTTCTTTTTTTTTTTTTTTTTGGAAACAATTGTCCCTTTTTATTGAATTAAATTTTAGGTACAGGGTTTAAGGGTCCGATGAGGGTCTGAAAGGGTCTAAAAAAATGAATTATCGAATGACATTCAGTTATTGGTTAAAAAGTCCTCTTATTCGAAAACAGAAATAACCCCCGGTGTTCAGTGGGTGTTCAACATAACAGACTAGTTAAATTATTGATATCTAGGATCTCGGGTCGATTGAACTGATAAGAAAGCCGAGAATATCATTTGTGGGAGTTTTGGCTAAATAGCCGAGTATATCTATTTTCGTACACCACGCCATAATCATTTTCCTTATTGCCTCAAACACGTACGTATGATGTTTTTTCATTCTGTGACGTCAAAACGACCTGACGTTACGAGCTAACTGATCGTTAGGGGTGTTGATGGAATCAGGAATTTAGTGAGATAATAATGTCAATCGATATTTATCATTTGAGTGTTTTTAGAGTGGATTTAGGTGATTTTAGGCCGCAAACTCGGACTGTCCTTGGGGAGTGTCACTGTCTGAGGATAACCCCGGGGGTGGCTTTAACCCCCTATTATATTGAATTTAATTTTATTTATTGAGTCGTTAATGCAGACAGTGAATGCTTAATAATCGATAGTTCATTGACTTTTGTTTCATGATGAAAGTGAACTTTACCCCCACCCCCTTTGACCAACAAATTCCATTATTTAAGCATGATTAACAGAAGAAATACAACTGATGACGTAATATCGAATATTTTATGGAACCCCCGGAAAACTTTGTTATTGAACAATCTCACTCCCTCCGATTTGCATATAAAAAAATTCAAATTTCCTAAATTTCGAATTCAAATTGAATTTTCCTGCATGAAATAACATTTTCATTCGCAATGAATTGTTTGCATAATTAAAAAAAAATCCAATAACACGGATTTGATGACAAACTGGAGGAAGAGAGAGGTAATATTTCCAGGAAATTTATGAAAATAAGTTATCACGGATGTGACAGCTTCTTGAGGTAACAAAAACTTGTGAGTAGACGGCACAGAGTCGATATAATACTTTCTGATAGAGGATTGAAATTGTGTAGAGAGGAGGACAGTAAATACTGTACCATGCAATCGATAATATCCACGTACAAAAATATCCACTTCTCGTTTAAGGCTTATATTGTCAACGACTTTACCCGACGACCCAGTGAACACTAGACAAGGCTCATGGCACTACCGGATGTACCCGTTCATATCTGACTGGGATACTTTCATTTTCATAGTACTTGAATATTCCCACTTTTATTTTGCCTCTGAGGGGGGGGGGGGGGGGAATTAATGACGGTAAAATGACTGTCATTTTGCATATCTCAATGTCAGCAAATGATTTTCAATTTTCCCTGATCCGATCAAATTGAAAAATGACGGTCATTTTACATCCCTAGATCTGAGTCTGTCCGAGTGTTTATTCCACAAAAAAGAAGAAATTCATACAGTGTGCAATACCAATTTATCGTTAGGTACATGAGTGTATTGGTAAAGACTAGAGGGAGTGAGTATCCTGTTGCCAAGACAACCGTGACACGTCTCGAGAATTCCCATTTGGTATCCCATTCAGCCCTTCTTATACCTCGACAAAACCCTGTATATTACCAGTACACTATATATATTTTCGTACTGTTAAGAACTCATCTTAGAGAGCGACACGATCGATAAGACAAGAGCCGTATCAGCATTGACGCACATCGTTATCATTATCAACAGATCTCTCTCGTGGCTTTATGATTTTAATGACAAGTCAATCTCTTGTCATATCAATTTATATCAAGTTTTCTTTACTTTATCAACATTATTATCAGTCATTTGTGGATAACAATTGGTAATTAAAGTTTTAATTGTATTATCACATTGTTAGAATTAATTAATCACAAAAATATAAAATTATTTTTTTACAACTCTTGACATTTTCTCTGACGCACGAAATCAATCCTCTGTACAAATTATACGACATTTATTTTTTTTTGACGTGGATACGTCTATAGTTTCGTTTTGAACTTTATGGGGATGGGGGGCGATTTTGTGAAATGATGTAAGTAGTATTTATGCCCCAGCGCCATCTACCGGGAAACATTTTACTCTTTCGAAAACTTATCATGTCACATTGATAACTTATCGACGGATAACTGCGAAATAACATACAGACAATTTAATCGTTCACACAAATACGTTGGTTTTCGTTTCATTATAAAACTTGTCAAATTTATGGAAACTGAATTTAATTCAACTTGATGTCAGACTCACCCGACGACATTAGGGAATACTCGTTTGGACCTGCCTTTTGCTTGAAATATTGATGTCAATATTTCGTTATTGTATCATACTTTTCTTATCACCGACCAATACTTAATAAAGTGACATTAAAGACGTATCCACGTTAAATTCAACGGCTGTATCGACGATACAGCCACCTGTCATTTTTTTTAAATGTATTTCTTTGATATTAAATCTAGATTCTAATAGAAAGATCGATCCCCTCCCATCAAAAGTTCTCCCCCTTTGTCAACGGAGGGAAAATAAATAAAACAAACCGAGGGAATTCCGAGGGGAAAAAAAAATCGCTCGATGAATGGAGAATTGAATTTTTTTTTTTTTCTTGCGAAGACAAGAAATTATTTACACTGGGGTGAAAGATTGATGCGAGACTCAGGATATGTCGATATCCGTATGAAAATTCTTTGAAATCAAACTCTTATAATAGAAATGATACTTGGTATGCATCAGACGAGTAAAATTTGAGGGAATAAAATGCTTTCATTCGGTAGCAAAAATAACTCTTCCCATCACGACGCTTTTCTCTTCTTTTTTTTTTTTTTTTCTAGAAATATTGGGTAATAAAATCAATACTGTCTGAACTTGAGGCACTAAAATAAAACGTTAATTAATCACTGAAGGAGAATTGTAAAATGTCGATAACGCGTGTTTAACTTGCATGAATTTTTATTAATTTTTTTAATTTCAAGATCATGACTCCAATTAACAATTTTTCATTCGAAAATGTTGCAAAAATTGTTCAGTAATTAATTTTTAAAATTCTCTTAAATCGCTGGTGACGTCACAAGGTCTCTTGGAGGCTAAACCAATCACAGGATGTATTTAACTGAATCTAACCTAAACTGTGGGCGTGTCTCAGCCAATGAAGGGATACGACTCTCTACCCGCTCGGACACTCGGCCAATGGGAAACTACCCAAGGGACCTTTTGACGTCATAACCCAAAGATTAATCTCAAAAACTACTGATTTTTAATCAATCATCATAAATTATCTAGGACATATTTCACAATATTTTTTGCTGTTTGAATATTCATTTTTTATGAATAATGAGTAGATAATTTTACTCTTTTAATTTTAAAAATTTCACCTACATTCATTTGAGTGATTTTTTTTGTTGGATACTGGAGTTTGAAACGGCGCCACAGAGTGCACAGGCTATTTCAGAGACGCGTGGTTTCGTGCTACGGTACACATCGTGTCTGACCACACCACCGGCCACGACAGAATTAGCGTATGTTCTCTCTCCCATGGGGGAATTTTTTAACAATTTTTCACTCTCCTCATTTTGAGGGTATTATCCACTTGTATATGTTACAACTGTTATTCAAAAAACATGTGGTTTTGTGAATGGCGATTATTTGAGAAAATTCTCGAGTCATTTAGACAAAATATTAACGTTTTTTTTTTATAACACTCTGGAATTTCGTAAACACAGAGTGAAAAATTTAGGCCACGCAGAGTGTAATTATTCAATTGTCTCAATAATTAATGATTTTAGAAGAAAATATCAAGAGACATTTTTTGTTGGAAATTTCAGAATCTAAAAAAAAGGTCTCTTGACATTTTTCCCTAAAATTGATTAATTTCGATATATCCCGAAATTTCCAAATTTAATTCTCTCTAAATCTCATATTTCAATTTGAAAACGCAAAAATCAATGAAAAAAAATCTAATTCTCTCCCTTATTTTTTTTCTGTTCTCTATAACAAAAATTCGCAGATATCCCCATGAAATATTTAAGAAAATTGTCCTCCTTCAGTTCCTCTATATCCCCTCGAACTATACAACACACGTACAAATCGAAGGTGTACGTCACAAGCCGCATGATTCAGTGGAGCTATACATCCGTCAGACAAAGACCCGAATACGACAAGAGATAGAACAAGAATACAATCGATTGGATCAGAATTTCATTTTTCCCCATTTATACGGAGAACAAGTGATTTTATGAGAAAATGCCAAGAGACATTTTTTTCACCTGATAAAATTCTCTACGAAAAATGTCTCTTGACATATTACTCTTAAATTATTAATTACAAAGATAATCCATCATTAAGTATGACGTTAAAAAAACAATTTCTTCAATTTTCCTAAATTTCACTAAATTACAAAAAAAAAAAAAAAAAAAAAAAAAGTGTTTATCCTTTCAAAATGGCGAAAAAAATCTCAAAAGCGTGATTTATAGACTGAAAAGACTGGGAAATAATCGATTGACGAGTTAAATTGAATTCATTAAAGTCTAGATCCTTCTGCTCTTCTTTGTTTTCTCTCTCCCCCTCCTCCATAATTTTTTTCAATACCCAGTGGAAAGCGAACGAGGGGCGTACTGCACTTGAGCTTGAGCGTAACCAACAGTCGCGTCGATCAGTCTGCGCGGGTCTATCGTCGTGCGAGGATCAGTTAGAATAAACGTTTGGAATAATTTCCATATGCCAAAATTTAAATCACCCAAGTTGGCTAATCCAAGCCGGCACTTGTACAAGAATAAAATTGAAATTTTTTTTATTAATAATAAAATTTATGGTAATCGGTGATTACAAGTGAAAAGAGTCATTATTTGTCAGACGAAATTTTGGAATATTTGGTTTATTGTTTTAAAGGTGAGTTTTTTGACTCTATATTTGAATTTTCATTTTTATCTACTGAGAGTCCTTTTTTTTCTATCACTTTCAACTGCAAAATTCGAAATTATCTTCGATTTAACCATTTTTTCATTCATAAAAAAATCAACATTTTTGAAATTATGAGTTTATCTTGAAAACTAGTGATTTTAGGAGAAAATTCCAAAAGATCTTTTTTGTAGACAATGAAATTTTATAATCATTAATTACGAAGATAATTCAAAATTTAGTCTGAAATTATTGTTTTCATTAACATTTCTCTCGTCGATTAAAATAAATTTCTCTCTATTTCTAGAGTGATTAATGGTGTAATTAAAATAATGTAACGCGAGTAAATTTCTGGCAATGTGTACACAAATCCAGTAATAATTGAAAAATTTTCACTTTTTAGAGAAATTTATTTCAATAAAAATCTTGTCTATTCTCTCACTGGAATGCTAGTGTTCAATGTACCCTACGTTACTCTCTCCTTTTTTTTTCAACCCTAAATTTTTTTTTTTCACAATTACAATTTTTTTTTTTTGCAAAAGAAAAAAAAATTGCAGATTTAACGATTTCGATAAATGGTCAATTCAAGAATAGACTGAGTCATAAGTTAATGGACAGTGACTAGGCTAGTGTCTAATATGATATGTACAACTCAGAGAAAAATATTCGATATAAATAAAATAATATCAATTTTAACTGTGAATAATCAATAATTTCTGTATGGGAGAGATTGACGTAGATTACAAATAATCGTGAATAAAATTATGTTTATTGGATTTTTATTCTTTTATTCATTGCAATTATCACGTTCCAACAGGTCGAGGCATCGAACTATCTAACATCTGCGTTCGAGTAAAGTTTAAAAAAACTAATATAATAATCGATAATAGGAGAGAACTTAAGAGAGACAAAAAAAAAAAATTTTTTTGTGAAAGATGATGCAGAATGAGACAAGACAGAGGGCAACAGAGTGTACAGGTAAATTACTGGGAAAACTCATGAATCAGTCAATGATTTTGTTGATAGAATGATGTAGAATTGATATAAATTCCACTGTCAATGCCAAAATTAGAAATTTAGGTGATAAACGTGTTGAGGTTAAGTGAAATGTTGATGATCGATTAACTTGTAAAAGTATCAACACTCCATTTGTATCCTTATTTCTAAATGTACGTTATTGTACCATCATCATAACAAATTTATAGGCTCCATCGTGTCCTAGACTACTAGGATATTCATTTGAAAATAGTGACTCGATAGGTTTGACATTGATCATTTATTAAATCATTCGAGATTAAATTTGCCAGCTAAATGACAAGTTTGAATCCTAGCTGGTGCTATCGGAATTTTTTATCTCTAAATTCTAATTCTCTTTGAATTGAATTTAATGCCTAATAATGATGGTAGTGGTTGAATTTCAAGAGGAGAAATTTCCTTGGTTCCGGTAGCTCAGTTGGAAGAGTGCCCGGCGCGCAACTGGTAGACCTGGGTTCGAATCCTAGCTGGGGCTATCCGAATTTTTTCTCTCTAAATTTTAATTCACTTTCTGACTCTAAGAAAATTTAAATTATAGACTAATTTTGTCGTATTTGTGGATTGCTACAGGATCATTACCGGATATTGCTGTGACAATGGCCTCTGGACAAGAAATACACGGAGTGTTCAGGTATGTTATAATTTTTCTTTTTTTTGTTTAATTTCTCAAAGAGAACAATAAAAATTGCTCTGATGATGGACACATATAGTGTATGTGAATGTTAAACGAAAAGTACGGATTTTCATTAAGCAACATGAGGGATTTAGCAGTGAGGGGGAAAAGAGAAACACAAGCTATTTCCAGAATCTTTCTTGGTAGTCCATTTCCGATATGACCTTCGGTATTCCTCATGTTTTTGCATCAACCAAGTGCGTGGTGAGGATTGATTATAGATTACATTGGCCTTGGTGAAAATTCAATCGATTGATTCAACAAAATCAATGATTTATTGATTTTAAATTTATAAAACGCAAAAATCTATTCTATTACATCTCGTTAAAAACAAATTTATCTTGATAATTAGTGATTTTAGAGGAAAAAGTCAAGAGTCATTTTTTGTAGAAAATTTTCACATCTACAAAAAAGATCTTTTGACATTTTCTCTCAAAATCACTTATTCTCGAGATAAATTTATATTTATTAAAAGAAAAAAAAGATTTTGTTCGATAGAGATGGAAAATCCATTTACCTAAAATAAATAAACTCCATCAACTCAAAGGATTTATTCATTTGGGTCAAATAAAATTTCTTTGATGTAAAAAGAAACTTTCCTGTGGATAGACTCTAAATAGCATATATTTATAGCTCCAGATAAGAAATTCATTGAATTTTTTAAAACAAGATAGAACGTAAAATTTCCTATAATCCCTCTCAACCGACCTCTCTTTTTTTATTATATAATCATCATTAAGGGTAATGAATAATCCTCTACAATTTGATAATTTGAAAAAAAAATGCTTAGCATGCTAATAATACCAAGATCATTCAACCGTCGGATAATCAGGGACAAATTGAGATGAGCCACGAGTTGAATTTTTATGGAATTATTCAATGCACCGTTTCAACAGAGTTGAATAACTACAAAGACAGAGGAAGCATAAGAGAACAACTCTGTCGACGTCCACAGTACGATTTTAATAGCCAACAATTGTCGCTTGCGTCAATCCCCCACGTCATACTAGGGAGGCACACGTCCGATGTCTAATACAATAGACAGAGGGCCTATTTTTTATTTAAATAAAAGTAGATATTTTGATAATTTTATGGCACATCTGGTTTCGCTAATTATTAATTATTTTTTTTCTTCAATATGGAAAGCTCAATTTCTCTTAAATTTCTGCACATTCTTAATAAAATATGTCCTAAATAATTTATGATAATTAGTTAAAAATCAGTAGTTTCTGAGACCAATTTTTGGGTTATGATGTCACAAGGTACCTTGGGTGCGAGGGTGGGGAGTCGTAGTCCTTCATTGGGTGAGACACGCCCACAGATTAGGTTAGGTTAACTTGAATACCCCCTGTGATTGGTTTAGCTTCCGTAAGACCTTGTGACGTCACGAATGATTCCAGAGCAGTTATTGGAATGTGGAAATTTTTGCAACATTTTCGAATGAAAAATTGTTAATTGGGATCATGATTTTGAAATAAATAATTTTTTTTCCAAATATTTATGATTTTAGCCTAGTAGTGGATGACGTTGATTCATCATCGATACTGAGTGAAACAGATTGTGATGGACTATCAACAGAATGCAGTTCGCAAAATTCAACATCACAAACACCATTGGACAGTCCTGGTGGTCCACGTGAGAGAATAAAACAAATTCAAGTTGAGGCTGAAACGCGTCGTGATGAATTTGCAAGACTACTTGATGAGCACGCACAGGTTGTAAGAAAATTAAAAATAATGGAGGCTGAAGAGCAATTGTCATCGACAAGTGGAAATGTTGTGCATCCGACACACGCGTGATCATTGATTCATTAATTTTTAAAAAAATGAGAAAGAGCCAATTAATGGAATTCATATTAACGGGACCAGAATTTTTGGTCCTGAGTATTAACAAAAAACGAAGAGAAAAAAGAAAAACATAATTTTGAATGATAAAAGGACTGATGTTAAATTGGTTGTTTTATGTTTAAATTTTTTTCGAGTAATAATTTCATATAATTTTTATATTTTACCGACCTAATATTGTGTTTTAAAGTTGAATAAACTGATGAATGAAGATATGATAAGAATTAATATCATCAAAGTCTGACAATTTCCTCCTGACATGTGACAATAAAAAAAAAAAAACTATATAATAAACATTAAAATGCAACACTGTGTATTCCCTCGTATACCTAATGATAACGTAGAAGGAGGAAATTTAAAGAGAAATGAATTGTAATAAAATAGCTCATTGGCATTAAAAGGGTGTACTCAGGGGTCTATAGACGTCATTGTAAACCAGGTATACGGCGTAAATGAATTACGTTGAAATTCTCTCATATAGAATTTACCAAATGAATAAACAAGATTACTAAATTTTTATGTTAATTAATGGTAGATTAGTGTGATAGGGCTTTGATTGTACAGTTTAATTGAAACTATATGTATAAAAAAAAAGTATGATTATCACTGTGCATTAAATTAGTGGACAATGGATGACTATTTGTTGGCAATAATTATTTTTTTGTTTTAGAAAAATGTGAGACTGTTGGAGAGAGGGTGCAATATTATCTTTCGTTTCCACTGTTAAATTACATTAAAATGATAATAATAGAAAATAATTATACAAGATTAATGTAATTCAGTGATAGGTTTTAGTGATGATAAATGAAAAACTATCGATTTTGTAATGAAAGATAAATGAAAAAAAAAAAGAAAAAAAAAAGTTTGTATAAAGCTGAAATGCTTTTGGGCTTGAATTAAATTCCTAGGGAATTTATTCATTGACCCATTATAACTTTACACCAATTAGAATTAATGCACTCATTGTAAGACGTGAAAAAAAATTATAATAAAGGAAAAAATGTAATAGTGTTTTAGAGAAATGTACCATTGAAAATATATTTTATTGAGTTGATAATTGGTAAAATCATACGTTTTATAATTTTTGAGTAAAATTTCATATTTATCACAGTAAAAACCATATATTATCCTAATTGCGAGATATAAATTGAATTAAATATCAAACCGTAATACATTAATTATGAAAAAAAAAAAAAAAAAAAAATGAGTTAAAAAAACACAATTAGATAGCACACGAGTTGAATTTGAGTCACCTAGGATTCAGCACGACGTTGAGATGCCAAAAGCATCATACGATGGCTCAATTTAACATTATGATCACGAAGATACCTTATTAAATCAGCCTGTTTCTCCAGCAATTCAGTGAGATTTGAACCTCTCTGTTGATAACCAACCTCGGTACTACCAGCGTATGAATCTTGGGTAAATGACGTCAGCCATTCCTCCCTGGTAACATCGGGTGGTGGTTTTGTACGATTGAATCGACGTACACGTTCTGAATTAAATAAATAATAATATTCAATCGATTTTACTCCAAAATGTGGAATTAGTTTATTGAGAATATCTTGGAATCTGAGAGAGATATTGAAATTTTTGAAGAGACACTTTTTGTAGATTTTTTTCCGCTGTATAGAAAAGGTTCTTATAAAAATTGTGCCATCTCCTTCAGATTCAAAGATATGGATGAAAAACGATCAATACTCACTGATGTAATTCACGTAAACAGGAATAATAATCATCAATTCCAAGGAAGTAAGCAGTAAAATGTAATTAACAGGTGTAAACCACTCGGACGAACGACAATACGCCTCATAATCAATCTTGTGGGTATGATGTAGTACAACAGCTAGTAATAAATACATTGTATTCCAAAGTGATGAGATGAAGAGGGGTGTTCTAATATGCTGATACGTTGACTGATAAAAATCCAAATATCCACATATACGCAAGTTGTGATGTTTTTTACGTATTAGATAACTAGTCATCATAATAATAAACCAGTAAGCGCAATGTAAATACAGAAATATGAAGTATGTATCGCATTTGTAACGTTCCTCAGGCCACAATGACACAAAAATAATTCCAGTTATTTCCAAAAAAGCCTGAAATTACCCATCATAAATATAACCTCAAAAATTTATGGATGTACCCATGTACATGACTCGATAATAAGTGATTTTAGGGGAAAATGTCAAGAGACCCTTTTTGTAGAGGAGAAAATTTTCAAGAAAAAAAGTATTTTGACATTTTCTTCTAAAATTACTTGTACTCGAGATAAATAAACAATTAATAAATATTCTCAATGTGGCTAATTACCCCAAATAACAAAGGAACAGCAGCAATTACTGCTGTGTCCAATGCTTGAAAATTAACTTCCTCGTCTGATGACAAAACAGGCTGGAGATATTCCTCTTCATCCATACTCATGGATATATGAAAAAACACAACACCCTTAAAATTAAATGGCTATCAGTCATCAAGAGCCAATCCCCTATGATTTCAGCAGCATTCCAACCGATTAATAATGCACTTTAATCACTTGTCAATTCGAATGATTATGACATCCATGACGATTTTACTTTGATATAAAATGAGGTTATGTTTATGTAGTTCATTGAAAACGCATTGGACATTTAAAAAAATGTAAATACCTCAAATAATGAGATATGAGACTTATCAATAAATAATAATTGGTAATAAGTACTTTTGAATAAATAATACATGCGATCCCATAACTGTGCATTCTGTGTTAAATTCTTTAACCCCTTCACCACCACTTTCCAAACACCATTCACTCGCTCATTGTGTGTACATATACACTAGTCGACTGCAGAATTGAAATCACGACGCGTTATAGGCTGACCATTATTTAACGGTTTAAATAAATATATTTATCCTTTGCCCTTCAAAATCTTAATAATGCGTGATTTTACGAAAAAATGTCAAAAGACATTTTTTGTAAGAAATTTAATCATCTATAAAAAAAGATATTTTTATATTTTTTCATCAAAATGAACGATTACCGAGATAATTGAACAATTGACGAATGTTTCAATTCTAGATTAATTAATATTGTAAACATGAGGCGTAATATACTCATCCAATTAGTCTGGTCATCAGGGAATACAGATAAGAAGATATTCATTATAGAAACTGAATACCGAACGATCCAAAATTGGAATAGAAATACAAAATTAATTATTCAGCAGAACAATTAATTCTTCGATCTCTCATTATAACTAATTAATACATACCCTCCTTAATATTTTTTTCAATTTTCACATAAACTTGGAATGAACGCTTGCGCATATTTCAAACACGTGGAGATGGCATAAACCCTCATACCGGATACTAAGCTCGAGCTTGCAGTATCGCGTGCGTTACACTTGAGTGAACATTACTCCACCCCATGATAATAAATTCCATCTGACTGTATTTTATTTTTTTAAATGAATCGAAAAAATGCCTCAGTTGTCATTAAACATTTTTCCATAATTTGAAAGAAAAAAAAAAACAAAAATCTAGGAATTTCTATCGAAAATATTATTCTTGGATCTGAAAAATTGTCATTATTAAAAAAAAAAAAAAAATGGCATCAAAAGAAGACTCCACGAACGCTTCAAATGGTCAAACTGTTCCCGGTGTACCAAATGCAAAAGATGATATTTATGAAGTTCGACCAATGGCTAAAAAGATAATACGAATTATAACAGTTGTGGCATATTTGGTATCAGTGAGTTTTGTTGCCATTGTACTGAGTGCTTATTACATATTTCTCTGGCAACCACCACCTGGAGGATCATTGAGCCTGCGAGATCCACAGCCTGAGTATTTGATGGAGAGTCCACCACGAAGAACCAGTGACAACAGAAGTATCAATGAGATTATAGAGAAGATCAATTTATTTCGTAAAAATACTGTGTCTTCTAGAGGATTGAATAAAATCAAATCTTCAACGATATCATCCCTTCATGATGGATCAAAGGATCCTGGGAATTTGACGAAAATGATGGCAATGATAAGACGTAATAATAGCTGGAAAAATCCTGACACATTGACAGGTGTTTATGACACTATTAGCAAGCATAAACTCGAGAATTCAACAACTCTGGGAGATTTGAATGATGCAAGTGAGCCGTCGACGGTTGAAGGTGAAGAGTATATTGATGACGGGGGAAATATCACGGATTTCAAGGACATATTTCAACAGAATTTAGTTGATACATCCGGTGAAATGTATGAGGATGTTGATGGAGATGGTGATGGGAATCGTACGGATATTACGAGACTAAATGATTATAATGAAACAGTAGAGTCTACTAGTCCTCAAGGTGAGATAAAAAATGAAAAATATTTTGTGATACTCCAGCTATAGCTATTTCAATGTATATACACGTAAAGCCGTAGAAAATAAATAAATGAAATGAATTAGTAAACTGGTAAGGATTATCCATGTACTTGAGTTAATATCTGTAACAGGGTCGACGCAGGCTGTATAGGGTTTCATTTTATGTTATTAACATCAAGGTCACTCTAAGTATTTTTTTTTCCTCCATTACTTCCATGACTCATTGCAACTGGAGAATGTGGTTCGAGGGATAAATATTTATTCCTCGTCTAAATATCCTTAATAATTTTGTTATAAACTGAAAATTTGAAGGATTAAAAAATTGATGAAATTGAATTTAATCAAAGAGAATGGATTAATCATTTTTTTAAAGACATTGAGTAGGGAAGGCGGACATGTTTGTTCAATTTAGTGATTGAAGACCTCTCGATATTAATGATCTTGGAACAAAGGTGTGTTCTTATACTCCAGTGCGATTTGGAGACTATCAATTTAAGGGAAATTGATATATATATATATTATGGACGAATTTTTATGAATTTTTTCATTTGAAATTGTTGAAAAATTAGTGATTATAATTTTTAAAATTTCAATATTTCAAATGCTCTGATATCGTTTGTGACGTCACAAGGTCTCTGTGGGCGTGTCTCAGCCAATGAAGGACTAGACGACTCCCCACCCTCGGACACTCGACCAATGGGAAGCTACCCAAGGGACCTTGTGACGTCATAACCTAAAAATTGGTCTCAGAAACAATGCAAATTCCCTATTATGCAAAAAATATCCTTCATCACTATCTCATGTTTTTATTCAGTTACGTATCCAAAATATCCAATTCCAGAGAGTAAAATTTTCCATCTGAAATATTGAATGAAAATAGCCACATCGTTATCTAAGATCCAATAATAAAAAAATAATAGACATCTTCCCATTGATTTCATCCAATCAACCCTCCAATGATGTCGATAGAATTGACGCAGAAGATGAGAATGAAAATAATAAAGTATAAAAATGAGAAAAAGAGGTCGACGCGAGTATTCAATTGATATCAAGCCTCCCCCATCGTGATATGAGGGGGAAAAAAAAAAGTTGGTAAAAATCATCTAGAATGCGCAGACTCGAGAGGGATGAATATGTGTTTCTATATTGGATACACACAGAAGAATATTAGCGTAACCACGCAGTCTCAATACCAAAAATAGACCAAATATCCCATATGTCAGAGAAGATAGGCGTGACCACCATGAGTGTATCCCCAAAGCTCAATATTAAATGTAATTAAATATTACTAAATCGTGTGTTAAGCATGCAAATACCGAGAAAAATGAGTGCACAAAACGTAATGGCAAGCATAAGTCGTACCCTAGGTACACGCCACGAGTCAAATGTGAAAGCTTCCAATGAAGTTAAATTTGCGGGTGAAGAGAGTAAAGACAAATTGTATCTGCCAAAACATCGACAAAAAGCATTTCGTGTTATGACTGTTGTTGCATATGTTATATCAGTCAGTTTGGCTGCAATTTTACTGTCACTGTATTATACATTTATCTGGGATCCTAAGGATCATACGAGATTCACTGTTAGACCAAGTGTTAAGCACAATCTCACCACCAAAGTTGAGTGTGTTAATCCAACATTACCGACTGGACTGGAGATTCCAGGAGTCATTGGTAATCATAAGAAAATCATTGAGTCATTTAAATTGATAATTTTGATAATATTCCATTTTTAAAATTTTTTTGTCCAGGAATTAAAGAGAAGACAACTGTCAAACCAAACACAACAGATTCATCACATAAACCTGAACCAATTTATCCACCAGTTTACATTGACGAGGATCAACCTATCGAAAGGCCTACAGAGCTAGAAGCTTCCCTCAATCCTCTACCAACGATTATTCCAACGAGTTCTGAATACCAGGAAGACATCTCTGAAGAAAACATCGAAGAACCTTTGGATATCGAATTCAATGGTGATAATTTACCGCGTAGATAAATTATTAGTCATTGGGACAAAATAACTTCAGGTCAAAATAAATTAATTCCATGTGAAAAATATTCATAACATTTATGTTTATTAAATGATTAATCTAAGAAAATTTCATTCAATAAATTCAAGTCCAAATTAATTGGCATTCATCACTGAATAAAAAAATAAATTTGTTGATCATGTTTACACTAATCACCAGTCATCAACATATGTACATTCTTATCAGAACCAATCATCTTCCCAGCCCTCTCACTTCCAACAATAGCTGACAACTGCATAATATCATACTTGGAATACAATGTAGTAACAGTCATATTACTCTCAGTACCAGCCCTGGGATTTTGATTAGCCTCATGCATCAAATTACACATTTCTGAATAAAAATGAGGAAAATTTGGTGGTGCAAAAAATATCAAATGTCTAATTCCTTTAACCCTGATTCTCCTGAAGAAATGAAAACGTTCAGAGTAGATTAAAAAATTTGCATCACTGTGAAAAAACATATCCCTAGCTCTAGCAATTTTAGCATCCTTTGTGTATTCACAAATTTGGACAAAACTGAGTTCTTCTTTCTTAAAATAATTTCTCAATTTAACAAAATCAAAGTAAGAAGGTACAAATATCAATGTATGATTCATAATACTGTCTTTGTATTCTGGCAAAATTTTTGATATAAAAAAATCAAATCTTGCCTCAATAGCTTGTGTATGATTTTGAGCATTGAATTTATGAAAAACCTGAGGTAATTGAACAACAACTTGACAGACAGTACCTGAAGTACAAGAATTTACAACTTTAAATTTTCCCGCATAATTGTGACACTTTTTATTGAATATTGCATGAATTTCTGGAAGTTGAATACTCGAGAAAATTAATGTCTGTCGATAATATTTTGACCAACCATTGACACTCCAACTTCTAACACGTGAAAAATCAGTATCATGTGGCTTTTTTGGCTGCAAATGAAGATGATCAAGGACATGCATCAAATGATCCCAATTTTGCATAAAAAATAATTCCGTCTGATCCATAATCATGAGCTCAATTGACGCCAAAAAATCATAATCCCTCTCTTCCTCACCCTCAGCTCCAATCACCATTCTCAACCCCAAAACCGAGGAAATTATGATATCAGAGGAGTAAAAATCTGCATACAATTTCAATGTTTTTTTAGTTATTGAAATACCAATTTTAAATGTATCATCAGTATTACCTCTGAATGTCATTTCATAATCCTCAGGTTTTGGATTTTTTTTAGGCATTACAATCTCACTACCACCAAAATCCTCGATAAATCGTTTTTTATTCATCACTTCGCCCCCTTTATCCTCACCAATTAATATTGAAATTAATAATTCAACGATTTTTAAACACGAGTGTCTGAAGGGAACAATTATCAAAACTTTTGGACGAACTAGACCCTGATCACGATATTCATCAGGTACTTCTCCCATTGATGATTTATTAGACTTTGATAATTTTGCATTGTGATGAATAATTTTAGTTCTAGTCTTCATGAGATGATTAACAGCATGTAAACAGTAGATAAATCTTATTTCATTCTCATTATCAAATGTCCTCTCGCAGTACAATAAATCCTGATAATTATTCATTATCGTAAATAATTCATTCTGCAGAGGTGTCAAAGCACTTGGATTCGCTTCTAAATTATCCTTAATATTTGAATAATTAGCTCTCGTTAAATTATTCCTAATTTGCATTTTAACGTACATTTTATCCCAATTGATTTTATCAATAATCGTTGGAATATCTCCGGGTTTTGCAAATTTTCTGTCATCAAGAATTGTTTTCTTCATTTTTATCAAGTAATTATTGTCATTAATCTTTGGAATTTGTGCAATAATATTTCCTAAAATCGGCCACATTAATTTTTCAACTGTGAGTGATGGATTTTTACTGGAAATTATTTGATGCAATTCATCAGAGAGATCGTGATACAAATGTACAGCAAATGGATCTTTAATTATACCCGCATCCTCACGAGCTGTCTCATCGTCCTCTTCATCATCTTCATTTATTTGATCTTGAATTATTTCCTCATTAGTTCCCTCATCAATGGAATTATCATCCTCAGAATTCAATTTTTCTCCAATTATCTCTTCATTCTCTGATACATTCTCATCACTCTCAGAATCCGATTCAGACTCGATAGATATTTTATTCATTTTTTGTGAATTATTACTTGAAAATGTAGAGAGGAGAGTCTTCATGGGATCCTCTTCCTCCTCCTCCTCCTCAGAAGTATCAGACTCATATTTACGTTTTTTAATCTCTCTTTCAGCCAATATTCTCCTTCTGTTCTCAATCTCTGCATTTTTTGCATCACGATCTTTGACATAAGAGGCCTCTCGTAAATTAAATTTTCCTTTCTTCTGTTTTTTCGATTTTTGAAATTTTGATTTACGACCATCGGCCACTCGTTTGCCCCCACGAATCGGTCTTTTGCCTCTTGCCATATCTGCTTACATGACTCGTCTGAAATTATTAATTTATTTTTCTATCTTCCAGGAAAATATGATAATTATGTTCTATTCAAATGGTACCCACGTGCGTTTTCTGTCACTCAAAAATCCACTTTTCACTTGATAAATCCGAAATTGAATGATTGACACTTTTTTGTTTTTGACAAAATTAGTTTTATAAAGAGTTTGAACAATTATTCATTGATTTTAAATGATTTTTTCACTTATAAAAGTCGGTGGAAGATAATGAACGGATTGTAATTATCAAGAGGTTATGTTTGCTCTTATTCCGGTTCAATTCCAGACGAATGGAACGCCAAGAATTCAAAAAATTAGAAAGAAAAAGAACTCAAGTGTGAGATTTTGATTGATAACTTTTGATCTAAAAGAGATAAAAAGAAATTCATAAGAACCTTTTTTGTAGAGTGGAATGAAAGCTACAAAAAATGTTATTTACAAAATTTCTCCATCTCTTATGGATTCAGTGATATTCACAAAAAACATAAATCTGAACGCTAAAATACTCTATTCCATGTGATTAAGCGATTATGACGTAATGTAGGCTCAACTCTGCCTCATAAAAATCGTATTTCCTCTAATTACGAGAGATAATAAATCTGACCTAGAATTTCAATGAATTTTTGCACTAAAAAATTGTCATAAGCTGCCTGATATATCCATATAATCATCTCGATTTTATGACAAAAAAATAAAACCAAGAGATTTCCTGTGGAAAAAATTAAATGATGACTAATTGTGGAGCAGCGGTGGACTGATGAGCGCAGTTGAGGAAGTGCATGCCGGAAGTAGGAAGAAGACTATTTATCAACGACCACCAGTTTATTGGTTTATTCTCATAAATGTTTGATTGAGAGAATCTAGAAAAATATTTTTCAACATCTCCATGACATCTTCAATTCAGTAAAATAAGATAAATTCAAGCTTTTCTCGAAAACTAAAAGATTTACGATAATAAATCATAAGACCTTTTTTGTTGAGAATCATTTCAGCTACAAAAAAGGTTTATGAAGAATTCCAAAATCTTCCCTCAATTTCCAGATATCCAGTAAAAACTAAACATCCCCTTACCTTAATCATAAATTCCCCCTCAAAAAATTCACCTGCGTGCGCGCACAATAAAATCCCCACCACTTGCATAAATGGCTGGAGAAGGGGGGGGGGGGGGGGCGCTTCTACGGTAAGCCGTGAAACAAAACGTCGTGAAAATTTCAGTTGAACTCCCCTATTCCGGGTGTCTAGTAGAGAAAATATAAATACATTAATAAATAAATAAATAAAAAAACTACCGACAATAACGACTGACATCAGTATTGTATCATACCAAATAATCAACTCGAAAAATGTGCTGATAGAGTGAAAATAACGTAAAATGAGGAAGTAAAAGCCCTTGTGTAATTGAATTAATTGAAGATTAATTACACAATTTTGTGGGTGGGGGTGGGGTGGAAAGGGGGAGACGGAAGGGGACTCTATTTTTTTTTAACAAAAAAAAAAAAACTACTCTTCTGACTCTTTTTAGCCCCTCACAGACAGTCCCATTTATCGGTTCAGTGTCTGATGAGCTCCACCATTGAATCTCTGGTGGTAAGATGGCTGTGCAGCTGGACGGCGGGGGGAAAGAGGACTTGAAAACACAATTTGTAACCCGCGAGGGTACATATAAACTCATGACACTATCTGAATATTCAAGGCCAAATAGAGTTGGTAATACAGATACAAGGGGTAGTGCATCAGTGAGAGTGTCATTTGTAACATTACCAGATCCAGCCGATCCAAGTGGTGCACAGGGACTCGGTGATCGAATGTGTTTTAATTTTGGAAAAGAATTATATGTATACGTTTATCGTGGTGTTAAAAAGGTAAATTATTATCCAATTAATTTGATTAATCACTTAAAATGATTTTTTTTTTAAATCACAATAAATTCCATTTCTTTTGACATAACCTAGAATTTCTATGTGAAAAAAAAAAATGACTCCATCTTTGAGTCTACTATCATTACCACACCTATTTCAAAGAAATAGAATCACTTGATTAATCATCATTAGTTGGAGGAGAAAGTCATGAAAATTTAATTTTCATAATTTAATTATTTTTTTCTGACATTTTTTATCCCTCAATATTGAGGGATTTAATGAGAGAAATTCATGTTGGAATATTGAATATTTAATGATGAATTTTTTATTTATTGATAATTAGGCAGTGGATCTGAATAAACCGGTGGATAAGAAATTGTACAAGGGTACAAATCCAACATGTCACAATTTTAATCAGACAACAGCAACAGCAGAGATTGCACCGCTGTTGGTTGGTTTTTCAACTGGACAGATACAATTGATTGATCCTATCAAGAAGGAGTTGAATAAATTGTACAATGAAGAGGTAAGATTAAAATTGGACAATTTTTTTTTTTTTTTTTCAACTCAACTCATTCAGACCTTAAAAATGAGAAAAAAATTAATTTGATTTGCAGAGGCTGATAGATAAGACAAAAGTAACGTGTATAAAATGGGTACCAGGCTCAAGCAATTTATTCCTAGTGTCACACAGTTCTGGACAACTTTATCTCTACAATTGGGAATTACCATGTGGCACAACACCACCCCATTATCAGCCATTTAAATCTGGTGATGGTTATGCAATACACACATGTAAAACAAAATCAACGAGAAATCCATTATACAGATGGGTTATTGGTGCTGAGGGCTGTTGTATAAATGAATTTGCCTTCAGTCCATGTGGTACAAATTTATCTGTTGTATCACAAGATGGATTTTTACGTGTTTTTCATTACGACACAATGGAATTAATTGGTTCAGCAAGAAGTTATTTTGGTGGTTTTTTGTGTGTATGCTGGTCACCAGATGGTCGTTATGTTGTTGTCGGTGGTGAGGATGATTTAGTGACAATTTGGAGTTTTAATGATAAACGAGTGGTTGCTAGAGGCCAGGGACATCACAGTTGGGTCAGTGTTGTTGCATTTGATCCATATACAACGTCTTATGGTGAGCCTGATGGTGATTTTAGTGGTTCAGATGATGAAACAATGAATCACAATAATCATAATTATCATGATAAAACAAAACGTACATCAGGAGTATCACAGGGATTAAATTCAAATAGAAATTCTTGTGGATCTGAGCTGAGAGTACCAGGTGGTACATGTTATAGACTTGGTAGTGTCTCTGAGGATACACAATTGTGCCTTTGGGACATAACTGAGGATATTCTTAGACAGCCAGTTTGTGCTAAACAGAGAGCATCAACAGCTGGTTCTGGTACATTTACATCGTCAGGTACATTTACCAGTGGCAATGGTACAACATCAAATCATCATCTTATAAATAATACTAAACACAATAATATTATAAATATAACAACTAAAGATGATAGAATTGGTGTTAACAGTGATACAAGTAATAATAGTTGTGTCACTGTATCAACAGTTAATTCATTGACACAAAGATTTGCTGGTCTTGGTTTTGGTGATAAAAAAAGTAGTGATAATCATAAAAGAAATTTTAGCCTACCATTGCGTAGTACAAGTACAAGTTATAGTAATGTACATGTACAAAATAATTTTGGTGAAAAATCAACGACTAATGGAAGTAATTTAAATAGTAACAGTGGTGGTAATAAAAAAGTTAGTTCTGTGATGGATGATCCAATGAGATTAATTGGTACAGCATGGTGTCCACGTTTTGATGAGTGTCCTGTACTTGAGCCACTTGTTTGCAAAAAATTGGCACACGAGAGACTGACTGAATTAGTATTTAGGGAGGATTGTTTTGTAACAGCCTGTCAGGATGGATATGTTTATACGTGGGCAAGACCTGGTCATATGGTAGGTCCTTTGACAATAAACAGTACATTACACAGGCCACATCATCACAGTAATATACACACTAATATTAATTCAATGCGACTCAATGATCTCTGATATGTAATTCATTTTTTTTTTCTTTCTTCATTTATACTTTATATTAGATTTTAATTGTAGTCTCAATCCTCTCTTATGCCTTTTACTATGCACTTGAATTTTTTTTTATAATTAAATTAAATTTTTCTAATTAATAAAAAGGCAATCTTCTTGCGTTTAAAAAATGAAAAATCAATTTATCGAAATAAAAAAACTTTTTTTTCTCCTTTCTTCCTCAAAACTTTATGTTCAAAGTATTAGATAGTGTTTTAGGTATTTATCCAAAGTGCGAATATTGCGTATAAGACACTAGAAATTCTACTTTTTTTCATCTACAATTAATTAATATATTTTTCGAGAGAAATTCATTTAGTGATTTATGTGGTCGTGTGCCATTTATGGGTGAGGGGAGGGAAGAGGGGGAGGATTGAAAAGATTTTGCTCCCCTTTCATTCTCCCTTATTCAACTTATCAAACAGGGCAGGACCCTTTTTTTTAAAAAAAAAAAAAAAAAAACGATTCTTCATGGATTAATTAGTTTATAAAAATTAGAAAATTTAGTGGATAAATCATCCTCTCCTCTCCCCATTCACAATGTGACATTTAATTTTTTTTTTTTATGTTAAAAATAAATTTGCATCGTTGTAAAAGAGAAATAAATCATAAAAATTTGATTGAAAAAAAAATTGAAATACCGATTAATGATTTATAATAAGTTGAATGATACTAGTGCTTGCTTTTCCCGCTTGAATTTAATTATTCTTTTGCCGAGTGAATGTGTGTTGAAAAAATATATACAATGAGAGAAAGACAATTGTTAATTTAATTAATCACGAGATGAAGAATAAAAAATTATTTGATGCCAAATGGGCGTAATTATTTCTTTCTCACATTTTAAGTAATTAAAAATGTAAAGATAATAAAATTTGTTTCAAAAAATTTTTTGAAAAATCTAGATAATTGGTAATAACTATTTGCCTGCGCTTTATCATTTTTTTTCAAATTTTATCTTGTTATCTATAATTTTATTTATGTTGTATTAATATTTATTGATGAATGAGTGGTGCGATATGCTTTTGGCTATTGCGAGATAACGTGGATTTGGCTGCAATTCCCCCAATATTTATCGCATGGTACGTATAAATTATAATTTCCTTCCTTTGCTATTTAATTTTCATTTGAATCGATAAACACATTTTTTTTTTACTATTGATAAATATCGAATTATCTCGATAATGGGACATTTTAGGGGAAAATGTCAAGAGACCTTTTTTGTAGCTGACAAAATTTCCAACAAAAAAATGTAGAGTACCACATTATCGAGATAATATCATATGTTCTTTTATTTACAATCTCTAGAATAATAAAAAACCAAAAAATACTGATAAATTAATTTTTTTTCTCCAGCCAGGCCAACAAGTATTAACAGTACCGCACATTGTCAGCCCTGGTGAGAGTGGTGGAACAATAGTATAGCCACAGCCTGAATTATCCACAATTGATGTTAAAAATTGTGATAAAAATTCACGGTCTACAGCATCACCATTCATACCACCAATTAATCATCATCATTTGTATTACGTATGGCCAAGTGAGAACTACCCGAGTCCAGTTTAAAACCCAAATATCAATTATTTCCACAGACGAAGAGAAAAAAATTACCCATTAAACATCAAGACGATACAGTTTAAACATTTTCACATGCTTTTGTACAATTTTTTAAGTAAAAAAAAAAAAAAAACTAAAGTTGAGTGGCTATATTATGAATATTGGACTGAATCAGTGAATTCAAAATGTAAATTAAAGTACGTGTGATGATTGCAATTATCATTCCATCTTTTGCTTGATAGTTAGAATTGAATGACTGCATGAGAAAGAAAAAATGTCAATTCGTAGGAGAAAAAAAAAAAATTATGACTCGTTTTAGCAATACTACCACCCCTAAAACTCAATCCTCGATATAATTATGACTTTGTTGAATAAAAAAAAAAAAAAAAAGTTATTAATTTGTTGATATGGCGCAGCTCAATGAATCTTAGCACAATTTTCATGAGTGATTGATAGCAAGAGGAGAAAAAAAACAAATCGCCACTATTAAATTGCCTTAGTAAAATCGTAAGTAAGAGAGAGAAAATGGAAAAAAATTGAAAAATTTAATTAATGATAAAGTTTCCTCATTTCCTCACGTTTATGATTGAAAATACGAGCAGTTGAGTATTTTTTAGCTTAAAATATGTGAAAAATAACGTTGAAATGTGTGAAATAATCAAGATTATGTGAAAAATCGTAATTAAGGATGTCATGGATTTTTGATAAAAAGTCAATTTTTCAAAAAATCTCTTAGGGACGGTAAAATGTCCATTTGAGCCAAAAAAATTTTTATTAATTTTTTAATTTCAAGATCATGTTCCTAATTAACAATTTTTCATTCGAAAATGTTTCCAAAATTGTTCAGAAATCGCTGGTAACGTCACAAGGTCTCTTGGGACCTAACCTAACCTAATCTGTAGGCGTGTCTCAGCCAATGAAGGACTACGACTCCCCACCCTCGTACCCAAGTGACCTTGTGACGTCATAACCCAAAAATTGGTCTCAAAAACTACTGATTTTTGATAAATTATAAATAAGGTCTCCATGACATCCTTAATCCACTCTATTGAAATCTATAATGTTGACAAGAAAATAAATAAACGATGAGAGTAGTTTATGCACCTGAGAGCCAATTGAGTAAATTCCATGGCTCTCAGGTGCACCAACAGTGTATTATAATGAAGATGATGGGCAAAGTATATAAAAAAATTTTAGGTACTTATGAAATATCCCAAGGATAGACAGTATTCAAAATAAGATATTCCACAAGGCGATACTTCGTATATATTTAATTTATAAATAAATCAATCAATGAAATTGACGGAAGAAAAATGATAAAAACCAAATGTTAGATCATCCATGAGAAGCTATAAACTTTTGAGTAGACTAGTAAACTGATTGTACGATTTTATCGAGGGCATTTTCTATTGAATTACCAAAAAAAAAAAAAAAGTGTATTAAAATTTTGTTGTCTAATTTTTCATAAATAACAGAGAGGGCATGACAAAGAGAGCTAGTACAAATTATGATATTTTTTCATATGACTGTTGCCATATAGTAGAGATTATTTATACATTAAGTTGATTTTACTATATTCAATCATTGAAATTAGTAATAGAGATAAAAGAAATTTGTTGCTTTTTTTTTTATTTAACTTTCGTACTCGAGGTTTCGTCTACAAGAGCTCATCCATTCTTTGTAATTGTAAATGAATGAAGAGAAATAAGAAATTTCATTGTTAATTGGAGTTGTTATTAATCCCTCATGTGTTCAATACTGATTTTAATGAATTTTCAAAAATAAACTGGGGTAGAATCGTATGTTTGCGCGGGTTCTATTTCATGTTAATTAGGTTATGTTTACTTAAATAAATGACAACAGTAATCTTCGATTGTTTCTGTCACAATTCAGCCCAATGAAAAATTTACCGTTGATCAATTGATTTAATTAATGAATTAAAATTTTTAAAATTTATGGTGTCATCACAAAATTTTGTGTAAAGATAAATAAATTGAATAATTGAAATGGACGGGAAAAATAGTGATAATAATAAAAAGAGAAAAGTAAGTACAGACATAAATTTCATAAGATTAATAAAATTTATGACTAAAGTGTGATAAATCAGCATAATTCATCAAAAAATATTAAACGAGAAAATTCAATTTTGATTAAAATTCAGTTATCGTTGAATATATCGAAATTGACGTGAGATATCGAAATTTTCAGAGAGACCTTTTTTGTAGATCTCTCTCTCGTCTACAAAAAAGGTCCTTATGAAAATTCCCCTATCTCCATTATTTTCCACGATATCCATCAAAAACTGATGCTCCATTATTGAATTTCTGAATAAAACACTTGATACAGCCAAGATCATCAAGTGGAGCGCCCGCAGAAAAACGAAAACGCACAGATAATCGAGAAACACCTACACCGACTGGTTCCCAGGCTACGAAAGACACAAATTCTACCGCAAGTCAAAATACAATTCCATCAAACAGCGGAAGTCACTCGAATATTGATAAAAATAATAGAGAATCTAATAACAAAAAAGATTCAAATAATTCACAAAAGTCTGATAATTCATCAAACGATCCACCGAGTCAAGACACGAGGTACTACCCGCCACCCTTTCAACTTTATTCCAACGAGAAAAATCGAAAAATAATTTTTTTTTTAGTACAAAAGTCAATAGAGACGAAAACTCCCAGAGAACGATTTCCAGTGATGATCCAGAGCCAGATCCACCCCAGACAAGTCAAAATACCTCCCCCTCACCCACTGCAACTCAATCTATCGAGGAGGTGGTATGTACAAAGATATCGAGTACTGAGAAAACGGCCGAGACTCCACCGAAGGAGGATAATGGAAAGAGAATAAAATTCAGTGATCAGAAGGGTTCACCTAAGGGTAATACTAGTGATTCAACGCATCGGGATGATCCCCAAACCTCTGGGGTGGTCACTGAGACCTCCAGGAGGAGACGGAGGTGTATTTACGGGGCTAAATGTTACAGGTGACTATGATTTTTCACTTCTTGGGGGGGGGTTAATTCGCTCGCACGAGGGGGATGAATAGGGAAAGGAATTTTATTCACTCACCGGCGTTGGATGAAAAACAAGAGCTCTGTTTTCACCTCTCGTAACCGTCTGGACTGCTCCAATCATCACCGGTGGGGTTCAATCCTCTCTCTGCTGCACTCCATAATCAATTTCGTTGTCACTGAAAAATAAAAAAAAACGGCCAACCACTGAAAACTGCCATTTTCGATTTTTTAAAAATAAAAAATAACACTAGAATCACTCTGAATAGGTCGCGACTTTACTATAACACTCACCCACAAAAAACCGCCAAAATGCCCGAATCAACACCAGACAAAGGAAATTTCTTTTTTCCGCCATTTTGTTCTTTTTTTGTGAAAATTGAGACTAGAATCACCATTGATATATCGACTTTTTTGATTGAAAGACAAAAGATTATTCTCGATAGAACGACTCCACAAAAAGTCCAATAGATCCTTCAGAAACACAACTAACGAATATCTGTAAATAAACAAAGACCACCGGTCATTATTACGATTCTTTTGTCTTCATTCTCAAAACAAAAATATCACATTCTGCTTACCTCACGAATATCGATTAAAATCGTCGTAAAATCACTAAATAATCATTCGCTCGTCATTCGGGTTAATTATTGCGTTTTTCGTCGAATATGTATTGTACGCCTTGACCGGTCTGTGCTCGTCGTTTCGACGGATTCCGGATGGCTTCAACGGGAATCGACTCATTTCAGCCATGTTTCCGGAACCGCTCACTGAGAGTGACTGAGACAGCACCAGTCAGAACAGCAAACTTATACTGAGCCGCCCCCCTCTCTTCTCTTTCCCCTCTCCGTGCCGTTTGAAACCAATATGGCGCACGGGTTACGGCTGCCCCTGGAGTGATGCGCATGCGCAAAGAAAAACGTTTTTATTTCAAATGATAAATTTTAATTATGATAAATGTTGATTATAATTTACTTTTGAGGTTATTTAATTAATCATTTTGATTACTCTTTATTAGACGAAGCTCTGATCATCTAGCTCAATTTAGTCACCCAGGGGACGAGGATTACGAGATAAAAGACGAACGTCCAGAGTGCAAATATGGTTCAAAATGTTATCGAAAAAATGCCAAACACTGGAAGGAGTTTAAACACTCAAAGAACCAGAAACGTTCATCAACTCCAGTGAGATCCCGGCGTTCAGACGATTACTCTGATGGATCATCAGGAGAGGAATCAGTCGATGAATCTGAATACGATCCTTCGGGATTTGATGAGAGTACAGATGATGATGACGATGAGGAGTACGAAAGTGACTTTTAGAGAATATACAATATTTTATTATTGAATAAACCATCTGACATGTTTGATAAGATGAAAAGTTATTTTATGATAAATGCAGAATAATTTTTATCAGTTTTAGGTGAATATCTCGGAATCTATGAGAGATAACGAAATCATCATGAGAACCTTTTTTTTAGATCTCAATTTTTTCTAGAAAAAAGGTCTCCATATAAATATCTCTATCTCCCTCAGATTCAAAAATATCTTGAAAAAACATTTTAACCTAAAACCCCTGATAGCCCTCATCATCCTCAGCTGGATAATCTTCAGCAGCACTGATAGCGACATCAGCCAGCATATGCTTGGGTATTTCAGAGCCCCTCACCTTGATCATATAACAGACATTCTCAATTTTTCCAAGACTCTGCTTCAATGTATACAATTTTCTATTAATCTCCTTTCCAGCAATTCCATTGCAGCTCAAAAATCCCTTATACATTTCCCTAACAACATGACAAGTCTGATAACAGCTGGCAATGTCCCCAGTTGCAAGATTATTGATACACTTTCTCATCAATTCACCAGTTAAATCAGCAACTCCGAGAATATAATCTGATGGAGGTAAAAGTGTCCTCATAGTCTTGATTTCAGTCTTGAATTCTTCATCTGTTGATGTTTCAATTGATACTTTATACTCAAAACTCTGATCCAGACTGTCCCAGTGAGGTAGAGAATTGTCTAGGAGGTAATAATAGAACGTCAGAGCCTCTATAAACTCTTGCAATCCACCCCTGTAGGCCCTGATAAACTGATATGGATCCTGTCCATCCAATTCTTGGGCAATTGTCCTGAATAATGTACTGGTTAATGCATCGATACGAGTCTTTGCTTCAGTCAAAACTGCTTCCCTCTTGGAATCTTTGTCAATAGTGTGAAGAAGAAATATTATTCTCTTACTCTCGATCGTTATATCACGATTTACTTTAACAATTCTCTCGTAACGATCATGTTTATCATCCAATTCAGCTGAATATCCACGAAATTGCTGCATTATGGGACTATCATCATCGATATTCTCCAAGACTTCTCTACCTCTGTCTCCTACATTTATTTTTGATCTATTTCCATGATGATAATGACGATTTTTTCGATTTCCTGGATCTGAAATAAAAAAATTAATTAAAAAAATGAGTTTTTTGTTAATAACTCGGTAAATAAAGCAGATATCAAAATTTTCATTTAGACCTTTTTTGTAGCTCTTAATTTTTTATACAAAAAATGTCCTTATGAAAATTGCTCTATCTCATTCGGATTACGAGATATTCGCCAAAAACAAAATATCCAATTTGTTAATTTTTCATTTTTTTTCTTTAAACAAATTTTAATATTTATTTTTATTGTTCAGAGGTGTGACTTACTTCGACCTTGAGACATTTCAACAATTCCTATTGTATTTTTATTGTTTATTGTTAATTATTAAGAAGTCGTGAATATTCAATTGTTTTGACAGTAGAAATAAATTTTGAGGTTAGAAAATTTTGTGACGACAGAGGGCGAATAATAATAGTCAATATCCAGTGGATTGACATAAATATCACACCATTGAAAGGTAAATAAATCCCCAAAAATCACGAATAATCGCTGATAAATGATTAAAAATTCCAGATGTGACGAAATTTCTAAAAATGGAGAAAATAATTCCAATAAATTGGCTAAACAAGATTCTCTTGATTATCAGCATCACGTCAGCAGTAATAATCATCATTCTGGAGCAATGGTTGACCATAACAAATCTTCCCATCTACATTCCCCTCATTTACTCTCTGATAGTGATAACAGTGTCAACCTGGCTGAGCTGTATTGTCCTAAAATACACCCTGAAAGCAACGAATCCTCTGAATATCGAACCACTGACCCAGTGGTTGAAGAATAGACTTGAATCTACGACTCCAGATGTCCAAAAACCATTGGAAAACGTATCAAACACTTCAACAATTGGAAAATTAGTATCAGAGATTGATGAAAAGTACATAAGCACCTGGTACGACAGTATAACCACTGAAAATACCTTCAGAAATGAGTCAAAAGTACTTTTGAAACAATTATTCAAAAACATATCACGTAAATTATCCAGAATAAATGAAATTCGTTTGATTAACAAATTAACTGATATTCTGTTGCTGCATCTGAAGGAATATCGAAGAGCCTTGAAGAGAATTGATAAAGGAAGTGTCAAGGATCTGGATGAGGGCTACAGATGCTCTCACCCTGGATCACGGAGTTCAGTGGCTCTGGAGCACACATTACACAGAATGGTGACACTAATTGCCAGAGAATTTCTCCAATGGGAGTTGACGAGTTCACTTCCCTGTAAATTATTGCTGTCTGTATTGGCTAAACGATTGTTGAAGACAATTGATGAATTCAGTGCTCCTGATTACCTGTTTAGGTACATTATGAAGATGTTAAAGACATCAGAGACATCAGAGAGGACAAATGGACTAGTCTCGAGGGCATTGACACGTGGAATAACTTCAGTAACAGCTCCAGTCATTCCAAGATCTCTGGAGACACCTCCAACGTTCGAAATAACTGAACCATCAGTTGATCCCACTGATAAAGATGAATTATCTCTTGAGGGATTACCTCAGAGTCCTCATCAGGGTCTCTGGGCTGAAGTTGCTGAAGACGATGACGACGAAATATCCCCAATTTACGAGGAACCCACGGATTTTGCAACAACAATTGCTAGATTGAGAAGTCTCTTACAACAAAAATCAACAGCAACAACACCTCAACCTGAGGAGAAATCTTATGTTATTTGTGAGGGTAATCAATTTACAAATTTAGCTATACCATGGACAGAATTTTGTACAGCACCCGATGGATCACAACAGCTACTTTACTGCATTCAATTTGATGATATTGAGCAGCATGGTGATGATTTATTTGAAACAACAACAGCAACAACAAGAAGACAGTATTCTGATTTTATACAGCTTCATGGACATCTTGAAGAAATACCAGAGTACTCATCAATAATATCAGATATTAAATTGCCAGATGGTGGTAGAATAGAGATGGAGAATTATTTGAGAACATTGTGCACTAGATTGGGAGATTCTTCAGGACAATTGAGACATTTTTTGAGACCAAGCAGTGGTTCAGGGAAGAAAGCTGATGCTGTAGCACCAAGATTTGATAGATTTTTAGCTAAAACTGTTACTGGTGTTTTTAATACATTGAGAACAGTTGTTCCTGGCTTTGAAATTGATGATGAGGATGTGCCATTGCCTACACTAATGCCTTTGGCTGATATTCCTTGGAGATTTGTTGAGGATATCAAGACCAGGAGTCTCATGGAAGAGTTGAGACAATTGGTGGCTGAGAGAATTGATTATTGCACTGTTGATACTGCTTATGAGGCTGTTGATACTGTTGAAGGGAGTGGTGATTCAGAGCTATTGGCACACTGGTGGGAGACAGCTAATTGTCCTTATGATGAGGAGCTTGATGAGATTGATGCTAAACTCATGATGACGTGTTCTGTACTGGATATATTGTGTGAAATACTTGGGGGTATTGAGAGCTCTAGTACTATCAGGCAAGAGGCTGTTGTCAGGTGGATTAAATTGTTTTTTGGTAGTTGTATTGAGGGAATCATTCAGGACTGGTTGAGAGGTGTTTCTGGGGTATTTAAAATGGATTTTGAAGGGATTGATGATGGGGTGGGGGATGAGGATATTGAGGAGAGGCTTGTGGAGGGTTTAGTGGGGAAAATTTATGGGGATCTGAAGATTGTCTTTGGGGAGAATGAGCTCAAGACAATGATGAGGTTTTTTGTCAAGTCTTTTAGCTCAAAGAGAATTAATTCTGATCTTGCACTTCAGATTTTGGATGTTGCAGCTTCGGAATTACTTGTTGCTTGCAGAGATGGTCGTAAAAAATGAGTACCTGATAATGTACAGAAATTATTGTTAAGTATTTGATTTATAGGTTTTTTAAGTTTTTTAAACGTCAATTTTTGTACAGAAAAAGCAACAAATGAGAGTTTAATTCAATTTTTTTTTATTGAAAAACAAATTTTATTTATAGATTATATGTTATTTTTTGTCTATCATGAATGTATACTAATGTGGATCATTAAAAAAATACAATTAATGCAGAAGAAGAAATTGTGAGAATTTTTTTTGAATATATTTAAATTAATTTCCTTAACTTAAAAATTGAAAATATTCACTCCTTTGAATTTTGATCCATCTGACCCTTTTGTTTCTCAAGTTGTGCTCTGAAAAAAAATATTTAATTCATAATTTCAAGGATTTTAATTAATTTAGAAACATTGAGGATATGTTTTTTGTGGATATCTTTGAATCCAAGGGAGATATCGAATTTTGTCATAATGACCTTTTTTGTAGATGTCATCGAGCTCTACAAAAAAGGTCATAACAAAAATTTTGCTATCTCTATCCAATTCAAAGATATTCACCAAAATGAAAATTATAAAATTAAATTATTCACTATTTCAATCCATTAATTACCTAAGTTGTTGATTAAAATCATCCTCTACATCATCATCATCCCAATTATCCTCCCAAACACTGATATCCTCATTATCCTCATCCTTTGCCGTCCAATCTGCAATAAAATCATCAAAATGAATCAGCAAATTGCAGGTTATAACCCCTAAAAACATTATTTCTATCTCACCTTCAGCTGGAAATTCCTCAAACTCATCATCCTCCTCGAGAAGTCCAAGGTCGACCTTTGTTTTATCACCTTTAGCATCAGTCATGATTTTAAAAAATTAATTAACAACTTTTACACTTTCCACAGGACAAAAAATTGTTTTTGGAGTAAATTCGAGGTTAGAAATAATGAGGAGTGGAAGGAGAGGTAATTTATGACGTCACAATCAAAGTTTTCGTTGTGTTACACTCGTTCCAGTCAAAATCCTCAAAATACAACGAATAAACACTAGAAAACAAAGAAATTGGTGTCTAATTTCAATTATCAGGTGTTTTAATATCAATCCAATTGTTATTATCAATATTCAAGGGTTATTATTATCATTTAACAGTGGAAAAAAAAGTCAACAAAACAGGTGAATAAGATATATCACTTTCCCTGTATTTTGTAACCTAATTTAATCAATTTCTTTAGAGCTTATTCAATTTTAAGAAAATTTAATCCCATATTGTGATTTTTAGATTGAATGGAGCTGAAAATTAAATTAAAATCCGAGTGATAATCATCAGATGGAAATGCATCATCAACGAACACCTCAGAAATTTCCAGTATTTGTATTTCCACCTAGCATAATATTTTATCTAGATGATCAATCTACACATAAACAAGTACTGACGTTGTATAATCCTTATGAATTTCCAGTTAAATTCAAAGGTAATTTTTTAGCTGCCATATGGAGCAATTTAAACAAAACCGGGGCGACTGTCTATTCATTGAGTCAAAATGGACTTTATAATTCTATTATAAAATCCTCCCCCCCCCCCCCCTCTCTTAAATCCCCTTGACTCCAACACCCCTAGATTGTGATGGATAGAATAAACCAAAAAAAATCGTAAATATCTTGATAAATAAATGAGATAGATTTTTTTAAATCATTCATTTATATTGATTTTAGTACTGAGTACAGCTCCAAACAAGTACAAAGTTGGTGATCCCGAGGGAACAATAAAACCAAAAAATTGTATAGACATTGTAATACGTCATACAGCTCTGCAATTATCAAACTGCAAAGTTGTTGATAAATTTAGGATACAGATGGAAGAGCATCCCACGAAACAGGTAATAATAATAATTATAATAATAATTCATATATTTTATTTATTTGATTAAATTAAAAATTCTGTTTTTTATCCTCAGGTAATAGGTAAAAGAGACGTTGAAGCGAGATTATTGACTGGTACCAATGAAAGCACAGGACGAGCAACACCTGATCCTGATTCATTTCAGCAGATACCAGGCACTGAGGGTAGACAGCAGAGATCTTATCCCCTCTCTCCACAATCTAGAGGGATTGATAGTAAGATTTATAAATTAATTATTTAATCAGAGAGATAAATTCAATTTTTTAAAATTTTTCTCAGGAGGAACCAATCACGTAGCACTAATTGCTGGAATTATTTGCATAATTGGATTACTCCTACCAACTGAGGGTGATAGGAGTCAGCTATTACCAGAGTATCTTCACTTGTCAGTGAATTTCAAGCTCATTTTCTCATTTGTACTAGGTAAAAATATTGAAATTATGTTTTTTTTTTAAATTTAAGCAAAAAATTAAATTAATCATTATTATTTCAGGTATGGTAACGATAATTGTCCTGAGGTTGTGATGTGATATTAATCGATAAGTTGGAAAATCCTGGAAACGCACAATTTAATTTTTTAAGACAGAAAAAAAAAACTAGTCCTCTCTCAAGTTCCAAACTGTTTATAAAGTTCAATTCAATATTTCCAGTAATTGAATTTTAATATAAAATATTTTTTTAATTAAGATACAATTTATTTACCTTTTTCAATCGATAATAAATTATTCCCTCACTGAATTTATTTATTAAATTATTGTGAAAAGGATGAATAATAATTTGAGATGATTATGTAATTTTTATGACAATTTATAATGGCTTTTACAAATTAATAACAATACTTTTCTCTTGTTTTTTTTTTTTTTTTCAATTTTTCCAGCAAATATTGATAAAAAAATTTTCTGTTATTCCTTCTGATGAATTGATTAAAATGCTGGTTTTACAATTCCTTCACTCTGACTCTTGATGATGGCATACTTGAGACGTTCATTGTGGGGTTTGTAATCCATTAAAACATCAGCAGGTAAGTGAAGTACACGTCTCAATGTATCTCTGATTCTTGCTGTTGTTGCAACGTCTGATGACGTTTTATTCCAAACACATATTTTATCTTCCTGAATGTAAAAATTAATTATTTTGAGAGTGAGTGATTCTAGGATAAAATGTCAAGAGACATTTTTTGTTGAAAATTTAATTATCTATAAAAATGATCTCTTGATATTTTCATTTTGAACCAATAGTTTTCAAGATAAATGAAGAAAACCATTTACCTGAAATCTGATTGATACAACAGCACCACAAATCTCCTCACCAACCATAAATTGTTCCCCTAACATGGCCAATACCAGATTCTCCCAGCAACGATCAACAAGTCCTTTTCTCAGTGTAACTGCCCACTTACCACCGTGTCTATTGGCTGAGTCCTGTTTTCAATTGATGAAACATGAAAAATCAGAATTTTGTTTTTTGTAAATAACTCTAGATCTAGAGGAGATGGCGAAATATTGAAGAGGACCTTTTTTATAGCTCTAACTCCGTTCTACAAAAATTTTGACACCTCTCTTAGAATACGAGATATCACCAAAAAACTGATTTATTCTAAAATAAAATTGTAGATTAAACTCACCTCCCACATTGGTTTAATTCCATGTTTAAATAGATGAAAATCGGACGATGCCAGAAGCTCTGAGGGTCTCACCAGGTGACTGTAGAGCCCCCAGAACTGCTCAACACTACCAAACCTTCCAATCAACTTTAAATTTTCAGCATATCGTCTATCACTCTGTTTACCAACTGATCTTCTACTGTACCACAAGGCATAACTGTATTGTAATTGATTATCGTTTGGATTTATTTCTATTGGAGGCTAAAACAAAAACAAACATCATTGTCAATAACAACAACAATAAGATTTAATGATAATAAATCCAAAATTGTAGTTAAATAAAACAATTCAATTCATTTTAATTCATGAATAACACAAAATTTGAAAGAGATAGCGAAATTTTTATAGAAACCTTTTTTGTAGAGAAAATTGAGAGCTACAAAAAAGGTCTCTACGAGAATTTCACTATCTTCAGTAGATCGCGAGATATTCAGCAAAAAGTGAAATCTGAAATGAGAAAAATCGATTTATCTCGTTTGAATTGTTTTTTTAAAGTAATTACCAGTCTCAACTTGAGTGCTGAATCTTCATCTCCACTCTCATCACTACCTTTAGCTCTGAAAATAAAAAAACAATAGATGTTGTCGATAAATCAATATTCAATCTAAATTAAACAATTTATTATTCATCCGTATGAAAATTGGTGTTGACCATGCTGACATGTGTCGACACAGGCAATAACCAAAAAACATTGGAGTAGATAATTCATAATCAATCTCCATGATTTTAATTGAAATGAAAATTCTTTTTTTTTTGATCATTTTTGTTTAAATAATTCATCGAAAATTGTCATTTTTATTTTTCAATAATAAAGAGAGAGAAAAATGGAATGATACTTACCCGTCGAATTTCTCTGACATATTGAGAGGTATTTATAAATATTAAGAATTAATTAAATTTATAGAATATCTATCTAGAGAGTTAGTCTTTGAGCAGGTACTAATAATTAAAAATAAATTGAATTATTTTAATTTATTTATGTGTATTCACTTTATTTTTACTACACTTCGTCTGTTTTCCTTTTTCACCTGAGTTTTTGACTGTTCTAGGGACTTTTTACATTCACGAAAAAAGAATTTACTAGAAAGTAGGGTGTTAAGGTGTTATGTCCTACCAATGTTACTAGGGGTAGACGGCGGCGCCAATTCCATTTTCAGCGCCAAATTATGAAGGTGAGTTCGTTAGCCACCAAAGCTCAGGTGAGCACTCCACCGATGTCCAGTCCTGATGTTTTAATTAATGAATAGGGAAGGGGTGAACTGATAAATAATCCAAGGCAAGTGCATAGAGAGCACAATCACACTTTTATTCAGGATACTTTAACTTCAAACTTGTAATTTCTGCACTACAAACAATTTGTAAACTCTTAAAATTCTTTAAGTTGAACTATTTGGAAAACTATTTGAAGAGAGAAGCTCAAGACTTATCGTTGAGCAGCCACGATGGGACTGACTTACACTTAGACTAAATTTTGAGGGTTGGGTCTAACAACCCCCACTAAACTAAAAGTTGCGCACGCAATCTGGGTCCAGAGGAAAGGGAAAAAGTAAAACGCAAAAGATAGCGGGGAAATGGAGGAAAATAGGGAGAGCGTGTGACGTCACGAGTTTTCATCCTGTAGGGTCTCAGACAGTCAGACTGGCGTCACAATGAACAAAGGAGAGCTCACACGTGTTGTCCACTTGAAACAGAAAACTTTCGAAATAAACAAAACTAAGATTTTACGACTTGGACCGTGACCGTTGAATTTGTTTTTCTCTATAAATCGTAAATTTTCATGACAAGTATTTACTTAAGAAATTTTGGAGAGCTATAAATTAAAAGAACTAAAATCCAAATACTTGACATTTACCATTTTGTAACGGTTTTTCTCACGCTCGTGAAATTATTGTATTGCGTTTATTCAATGTATCGTGGCTCTTCTTTATTCTTGAATTTTCAGTTTAATATGATTTTTAGGATTTTAATTAAATCGTTCTCAACGATAATTCGAAACTCGCGGACTATCATGGCCGATGAATAGTGCCATCTATGAGTATCAATGTCAGGACGTCACAAGGGAATTAACTCAAGTTAACTCAATTTATCATTCAGTTTTTGCTGAACATTTTTAAATCCAGAGGAGATATCAAAATTTTTATAAAGACCTTTTTTATAACTCTAATTCCGCTCTACAAAAAAGATTATTATGAAAAATCCTGTATCGCCCCTGGATTCAGAGATATCCATCAAATACTGACAATCGATTTGATAAAGAAGAAACCATTTTGTTTTTCTTATACAAAATCATCATTTTTATTAAAATACAAAATTAAAATAATTAATTCTCCTCTTCATGTACATTTATCAATGAAAAATGTCTTATTAATCTTGTCATAATTTCATTCCTCTGATACGCAACTTCTCTCTTACAAAATTGAAAAAATGCCACTGGACATTCGTACATAATCGTCTCTACACATTTTGTATCATCACCAGTATCTGAAAATGTGAATTCTGATATCGAGTTGACTGAAATAAAAAAAGAGTTTATTTAATTTTTCTGAATGATTAATCTCTTTTAAAAAAATTCACAATATTTACCACAATTGAAACCATCGAAAAAGCACGTTTGATGATTCGACGTGATCTTGTAGTAATTTCCATCCTGTCTTATTGAAAAATCACCATGTCCAGTATTTTTAATAGCTGGTATATGATGCAGATGTTCTTTATACTTGACTGAATATTTCCAGTGATCGTAATTACCGCTTTCGTTGATTATATCGAATTCTTCACTGTAATTAATTAATTAATGAAGTAAAAATGTTATCCATAAAATGTTATCGTCGAACCGGAAGTTGTGTTACGATAAAAAAGAGGAAATGAGTAGAACCATCAGTTTTTAATGAATATCTTTGAATCCAAAGGGAGAAGGAGGAATTTTGACGAGGACAAAAAGATCTCTATGAAAATTCCGCCATCTCCATTAGATTCAGAGATATTCCCCCCAAAAACTGAATTATTTACTAATAAAATTGGATTTTTTCTACTCACATAGTTGGATTCAACTTCATCATATTACTAAAATCTGCAACAAATTCCCAGACATTTTCTGCATTTGTATTTTTAATTGTAAATTCCGAGACAAAATGATGATTTTTTTTAAATACAAAAATCATATAAAATCCAATAATTCCAAGTATTAAATAACCGAGGGTACGAATTTTCCATTTGAGTGGATTTTTACCCATTATTATGAATAATTAAACTGATAAAAATATTTTTAATATGGAAAATGAACAAATCTCGAGACCTTCCGGCGTCTTCTTGAGGGAACGTACACAGTGTTGTAACTGATAGAATCGAAAAAACCGAGAGAAAACGTTCGGCAATCTCCGTAAACATTTCCGGTTGTACTGCGGTCCAGTCGGAGTCTGTTTAGGGTCATTCTCTCCATGATAATAAATACAAAATCCACACGTGTTTGAATTTCTTTTTTTCTTCTCTTCGTAAACACTTTGTGCGCATGCTCAGAATTCAAATATCCAGAAGTATAAATATTCAATTTTTTGACAATTTAAAACATTTATTTAACGCTTATCCAACAGAATATTAAATAATGGTATTATAACAATTTTGTACATTGTATTTACATGAAAAATTGATGAAAAAATATTTAAAAAACTTATCGTTAGTTGAACGAATTATCAACTTTGAATACTTTGTATCATGAATTTTTAAGCTCTTCTTCCTTTTTTCTAATGGATGCTGCATGTTTTGAGAGCATATCTACTGTAATACTGTTTTTGTTCATTCTTTTGAGATTCAGAACCCTGACAAGACCATTTCGATACCCTGCAGCTATCCAGAGATGACTCCAGCCATTTGGATTCCACGATATCTGTATAATTATAAATTATTTTGCATTTATCTCAAGATATCTCCAAAAAAAAAACTAAACAAAAAAATGTTAAAACTCACCCTATTGATAGCAGTGAAAGGGTACTGTTCAACTGGTACACTGGACATGACCTCAGCACTGAGAAATCCCTTTTTCTCATGTTTATTCATCCAAGCAGCACCCCTGTTATTATCCAAATCATCATAAAAAGCCACTCCAAATCTCTCCTGACACTCTTCATATCCCTCAGGCTTGTAATCATACTCTTTCTTCCCAATCTCCTTCTCCCCCTCAAAATCCACAACTTCAACATTAGTCACTAGCCATCTCCTCCGCGTCAACTTATCAATCTCCTTGGTATAAAGCATCTGAGGTGGAAATATAGCAACAATTTCACCAGCCAATGTCCCCTGACAAATGCCATTAGCCCAATCAGAGCTGGCAATAGCAAAAACTGGTGAATTTGTTGGTAACATTGGCATAACTTTGCCAGCAGCTTCTCTAACTGATGCCAAATAAGTCTGAGTATGACCAAGACCAAGTACATCATCATAACAAGTAAGCATTGTTGGCCAATGTGTCATCCATGTGCCATTAACTCCAACTCCCCTCTTTAAACACCAAAAATCCTTGCTAATATCCTCCAAATCCCACATTTTTGATAATCTATCCATTCCAGCAGTTGCCAAGTACCTCTTACCCTCAATTGGTATGATAGTAACAAACATAACAGCATGTCCATGAGCATAAAAATGCATAAAAGAGTTTAAATGCACAGTAGATCTAATTTTACTCCTCAAAATTGCTGATTTAGTTGTTAAATCCCAGATGGCAACATATCCATCAGAGTATCCAGCAGCTATGGTATCATGATCCGATGTCTTTGACCATGTCAGTGTCATACACTGGCTCTTTCCCTCTGATTCAGAATTAACATGAAGAATCATGACAGGATCAGTCTTGAATACTTTAGGATTAAATTTATCTTTTGATTTAACTAAATCTTCAGGAAATGGAAGTGAATAAATGTGAACAGCTCCAGATGACATTGCAGCTGCCAAAAGTCCCATTCTCCTCATACCACCAGCATCAGAACACTTCTTCAGTGTATCATCTTGATAACAACCTGATGGACACCATTCAAGACACCAAATAGTTCCCTCCTCGTGTCCAACACAATAAGACAATTCTGGAACCCTTGGTACTGCTGAATCATGAGCCAAATGTCCAATATTCCATATTTGAATTGAATTCTTAAAGACATAACACTGTCCAACCTCGTAAGTTGACTCCATGGTGGGATGTGTGCTGATTGCTAGATACTGATTAGCATTTTTATTATAAAATGGTGGAGGTATTGGTAGCCATGCTAATGCCCATATTGGACCACCAGTGAAAAATGTTGGAACAACACCAACAATATCAGCTTCAAATCTGTCCCATCGTTTCCAGTCATGTATCTCTGGATCAATTGTCTTCTTCTTTGGTGATGCCAGTGCTGTCTGCATGGACACTTTTAATTTAGGTAAATAATCTTCAGAGTCTCCAACAACTTGAAAAGAATTTGGTCTTAAATCATCAAATAGATAAAGACGATAGTATTTATTCTGAAATTCAACAGTCCATTTTAATATTGGACTGAATGTCATCTCTTTCGGGGTATTTCTGTACGTCATAGCATTGATAATAAACTTAGCTTTTGGTCTACCTGGTGGCCTTGGTTGTCCAGGTTTTCTACCCCTTGATTTACCATCATCATCATCAATTTTAATATAATCATCTTCGCTATCATCATCACTAGCATTATAATCAGAATCATCACCATTAATATCACTCGAGTGTTGATCCTTGACATGTTTAAAAACTTCAGCTCTCGATAAATTTGAAAAATCACATATTTTACAGAGATAAGAGGGTCTAGGTGTAAAATTACAGAGACTGTAGTGATCACAAATATCAGCAAGTGTTGGTGCTGAAAAATTACATCCAGGTTGTCTGCAGTGTGCTTTCTCATTGTGATTAATTGACCTTGTCCACATAGTTTTCCATACACCTGGAATTTTATTTGATAATTGTGGTGGTTGTATCAATTCTAGTACTCTAGCTGACAGTTTACGTTTTTTAGCTGGTGGCTCTTCACCACCTTTAACCAAATCTGTGAATTCTGATATTTTCGTTGCAGCTTTCTCTGCTGCTTTTCTTTTAATCCTAGAATTATCACTCTCGACAACTAATTTCACAATTTTCTTCTTCTCAATACCCAATTCTTGCTCCCTGTGCTGTCTCTCGTGGTATTCCTGAGATGATGGCATCAGTATTATCTTGCATTGTGGACAGGTCCACATGAGTGATTGTTTCTCTTCCTCTGATTTACCACAAAATGTTATATGAGAAATAAATCCAGCAACTGATTTTTTTGATGTACCACACGATTCACAGATCAGCGATGGTTTTTTTCTCTTTGTTTTTGTTAATAAACTAGTCAACCACTTGTGATCACCAAAGTCTGGTTGAGATTCTCCATCCATCCAGCCCATATTATTGTGCTTCGACAGATTGTGCTTTGACCAGGCTGAATTGGGCATCTCTTCCTGGCATTTAGCACATTTAACTGCCTCTGATTGTGATCCTGAGGGTGAAGGTCGAGGTGGTGGGTGTTTTGAGGCTGTTGAAAATCTTGGTGTATATTCACGATCAATTGGAGCTCTACCTCTACCTCTACCTCGACCTCGACCTCTTCGACCTCGACCACGACGTGGTGGAGGATCATCTGGGGGTTCTGAAGCTTCTGATGATGATTCACTCAGACCTTTTCCATCGATTTCATCTGGCCGATTTGAGGGCTTTCTTGGATGATTTGTATCAATGTTTTCTGTCTTATCATCATGTGATTCAAGATTTTTGGGCTCTTCTGGTGCTACTGAATGAGGAATTACTGGTGGAGGTAAAAGTTTCTCAAGCTCTGATTTATGTTTTCCTTTTTGTCTTCCTCTCTTCTCAACAACTGAAGTTGCAATAATTTTTGGTATTTCGTTGATTTTTCCAGATTTTTCATTAAATTCTTTGGATATTTCGAGCTGACTGGAGTCATCCTCTGGAGGTGTTTCCACTGGATTCTCTTCAGATTTTGCTGGAGAATTTGCAATGACATCTAGAGGCTCTGGAGTGAGGATAATCTCTTCTTCAACTGCTTTTCTTCTCAAATTTTTAATTTTCAAAGGCACATTATCATTTTTATTAATTTTCCTGGATGTCTGGGATCTTCTTTTTGATGTCTCCAGTAAATTCTCTTCATTAATTTGAGATTTTCCCCTCAATGAAGTTCTCCTTCTTGTTACTTTAGTGGAGATGACTTTTCTTGGCTTTATTGCAGTCAATTTCACTGAATTTTTTGATAATTCGTCTGGGGAGTCATTAATTTTCTCTTCATTATCGACTTCTTCCACAATAATTTCCTTTTTCAACTCACAAGACTGGGAAACAGCATCTCCAAGACTTTCCAGCGTTATTGATGAGTTTTGACCAACTAATGACTTGATAATCACCTCTTCCTGATGATTCCTAGATACTGGAGGCTTTGGAGATCCATTGATCACTCGATTAATAATAAATTTCTGATTTTTCGACTCAAAATCTTCAATTTCGGAAAATTCAGATCTTGATTCATCGATAATTTTAGCTTTTGTTGTTGATTTTTTACTTATCAATAAATTAACCATCATGTCCTCATGATACTGAGAGGGTCTAGGTGTTCGTGAAGGCCACATGATGCAGTCTTGGAAGATTTTTGGTTTTAATTGCCTCCGAGAGGCGCGAACGGACCTCGGGGTTGCCTCAGGTACTTTAACAGGTGATGGCGAGTTCTTCTGCCCAGTCTCAATCTCCAGGACTTCTCTATTTGTTGTTGATCGTCTTGGAACCTTTGCTGGCATCGTCTGGACCAAATCTAGCTTCAAACTTCTCTTTCTTCTTGATTTAACATTTATTTTGGACTCTTCAATCTTCTCTGGAGTATCCGATGCCTCCAAAACTTCTGACGTTCTCTCCTCCTCATGATTTATAACTGGAGATTCATCCAGGGATCCAGTGGGGGCAGCAAGACAAAGTCTATCATGTTTTTCTGCATTTTCTTGCTTCAAGTTTATGTCAACTGCCTCCATCAGAATATCAAAATTATTTATTTTTAAATTAACAGACTCATTGCTCATGACTATTGACTCTGGTGATGTTTTGATGTTTGTTGATGATAATTGATCATTTTTATCAGAAATTAAAGTCTCGAGTTTGTTATTCCTCATGACGCCTCGTGGTAATTGATGAGAAATATTGGGTTTTGGTTTTAAAGGTCTGATATTTGATTTTTTAATGGGGGATTGCAACATTTCTGATACTTCTTCTGACTTTTTCATCTCAATCTCCACTTGTGGTGCATCTCCAAGTGCTTTTACCACTCCAGAAGCTTCCTCATCAACTCGAATGACACCTGATGATGATTCTTCAGCCTTACTTTCTCCTTTTCCTCCATTATCCGATGATTTTTCTCTCTCAACTGTCGATAATTCATAATTCCCACGAGTTTCACCATCTCCTGATGCACCCGACTCACCTATAATTACATCTGATAGAGTCCTAGTGATGGATTCTTCCACTGGATCATATTCGTCTTCAGTCTCTTCCAAAATCTTCATCAATTCATCAGCTGCCTCTGTGACTTTATCCTTTCCACAAGAATTTATCATTAATTCTGAGGGTGATTGTATCAAATTCATTCTGTTCAATTCACTCTCAATGTGATCTTCAACACTTTTCTCAATGTTTATTTGTTTTTCCAGAATTATCGATGAATTTTTTACTAAATCTGTCATCTCACTGTCTTCTAAATTATTTTGTGATGTTATTTTCTCCTGAACTGATGATTTATCTCTCATAATCTCATTTGGAGACTCTGAATTGGGAATATCAATTAATTGATGGATTTTGTCTTTTTTATCAGGAGATTTACAATTCAATTGTTGTTTATTATCATCAGAAATCCCTGGATTAATCATTTCCACTGCCTCAGACCCATAATTATCATTTTTTCCAACAGATTTATTCTGTCTGTTGTCATTTTTCTTCTTGATAATTCTAACTTTATTCGAAGGAATTATGATTTTTGGTTTAATCACTGGTTTCTTGGTATTGGCAATTAATTTAACTGTATTCTCATTTTTAATCTTACTCTGTATCAATTTTAATTGATCTGACAGTCCCATTTTCTTCAACATTTCAGGTGTCAATACAAAAACACGTGATGTATTCTTTGATGTGCCACTGGCACCTGATGTTGATGGAGCACTTGTAGACATGATTAATCGATATTTTTTTGGTCTGCAAATTAAATAACATAAAAAATAAATTATCATTGTATAGAGAGAATAATCGAAATTTTCGATATAAATAAATTCGATATCAGCGAGGATTCGATCGTAGGAACTTGGGATTACGTGTTCAGTCGTTATCCACGACGCCAAAATGCATTAACGTGAAATGAAATTTTTTTTTACAGAGTTTTTGATAAAATTTCGTTGATTTAATTGATTAATTTCTTCATTATGATTATTTTACAATTTAATTATTCAGAAAATAATGAAAATTTTATCTGCAGACAAAACTTACGTTTTTTCTGATGCAACTTATAGGTTATGTTGCTAGTATATTTATCACCTGCACTTTGCACTATTATTGTTATTATTAATTATAATGAAATGATTCAATTTGATAAAATGAGATTTTTAAAGAGTGACAATAATTAAAAAGGGGGAAAAAAATTATTAAGATGGGAGTCTCGAACCACTGTTGTCTCGGCCGAATCATGCCTCTGACTGTCTCGTGTGCATGATGGTGTGATCGACCATGTTTTTATTCTGCGCATGATCTTCAATTGTTTTTTTTTTTCTTTTGCACCAATGAAATATTGAATTATCTCAACAATGAGTGATTTTGGGAAAAAATATTAAGAGACATTTTTTGTAGGAAATTTAATTGTCTACAAAAAAGGTCTTTTGACATTTTTTCCTAAATTCATTAATTAACGAGATAATGGATAAATTGAGATGTGAGAAAATGAAAGTAATGGAGATGACGACAATTTCCGTGTGAAAACGTACTTTTTTTTATTAATTTTTTTAATCAGAGTACAGTTATTTAAGAATTTAAACCATTCGCCTGAGGAGCTCGTTGATTTTGTCCTCACGGTTACCAAAATCACCACCCTCGACGTAGTGATTGGTCTTCTTGCGCCATCCACCAGTTGGGGTATTTAACTAGAAGATAAAAACAAATTTGATCAGTATTATAATGATAATTTGATCATTTTTAATGAGAAAAAAAAAGTGTTTAAGACCTTCAAGAAGTTGAAACAAATATTTCAACAAAAAAAAAAAAAGATCTTGTATTACTTTATGACACAGTAGGAGGCAATGAATCATGACGAATCCATCACCATGCCTATGTCAATAAAATTAATAAATAATGCAAATTACCTTGAATGGCCAGAGGAAATTGCTGGCGTACTTGAATTTGGGTCCAACAGTGAAGATTTCATGGATCAAATCCTCAGTACAGATGAGTCCAGATCCCCCTGAAAAACAAATGACATATAGCTGATGATTTATGATAAATGATTAAAAATCAGTAGTTTCTGAGATCAATTTTTAAAAATCATACTGAACAATTTTTGAAACATTCGATAAAATATTGTTTGAATTGACAATTATCTTCAAAATAATTTGAAGAGATTAATTGATAAATTCGATTGATTTATGACAAGATGGAAGAGAGAGGATTTTAAAATGCTAATCAACCCTTATGGACTTGTCAAGTAATTAAGAAAAAATATAAAAATCACCAAGTTTCTGTTCAATGATGGAGTTGCTTGTGATTGGGATTCTCTGGCGATTGATCTTGGCAAAACCACGTTTGTAGATCAATTCACGAACAGACTTTAGGTTGGGGTATCCCCAGGTGATGTAAGGCTCAACAATACGGAGCATATTGATGGTGGCCTTGTTCAATCTGATGAATACACCATTGTTGATTTGCTTCAGTCTGAAGAGCTGGAGGACCTTGCGAACCTTTGGAGCTACTTGATTAACACTGTGAGAGAATAATTCAAATTTCATTATAAATGTTTGCTGAGTTTAAAATTAATTAAACTCACCCCCGAATACGAATAACAAAAGCAAGACGAGCTTCACCAGGAATGTAGTAGTTGCCACGATTCTTGGCCTGTCTCTTCAATCTAATTTCATCCCTCTCTTTCTGTCTGTACTCCTTGACGTACGACTCGGCACGTTTGAAAATTTCTTTCCTCTTCTTGTAGTGTGCAGCACGTGCCTAAACATTGAAAATAGATCAATCAAACTTGAAAAAACGTCAATTTTCCTCAAATATCTCGATACCCAAGAGAGATATCAAAATTTTGATAAGGACCTTTTTTGTAGCTCTCTTTTTATTCTACAAAAAAGTTCCTTATGAAAATTCTTCCATCTCCCTTATATCCCAAGATAATTATCAAAAACTCATCACAGAATTGCAACAAGTCGACTAATTTCATTCTACCACTCTTAAATATAATAATTAAATAAAAATAATTCACAAGTCTTACCTTGATGGAGACCTGAACGCGAGCAGTTTTAGCTGCCTCACGACGCTTTCTCCTCTTAAGGACGGACTCGGGCACTGCCGGGAGCTTCTTCGAGGGCTCGGCCTTCTTGTCGACCTTTTTCTTTCTAAAAACATTGAATAAATAGTTTATAACCTATTATTTATACCGGAGCCATACGAGAGCATTGCATTTTTAGGTTAGAATCTCAAGACATTCTGATATCCTTCAAAAAACATGAACAAATCATTCTGATTAATCTCGACTCTTCATCAGATTAAAACAACAATTTTAAACGATCAAATTATTATTTTTATAATTGATTTTTGGAACAATGAGAGAAAAATTTTAACCCCCAAAATATCCAACACAATATCCGAGTAATTTGAAAAATACACTTGATATTATTATTATCGATTTATTAAGAACATTTTAACAATTATTTAATTATTAATTATCCTTATTTAATAACGATGTTTTGAGATTCCGAGGCGAGAAACGGATTTACTCACGCGTCCGCCATTCTTGCGATTTTAGTAAAGAAGGAGGCGACAGCTGTCTGTCATGCAGCCAAGTTCAAGAGATTGAGTCGTGTTTACATGAGAATAGGATCAGCGACACATGTGCAATTATTTATTATTTATTTTTATTAAATTAAATAATAAACATGAGCGATAGTGACGACCAAGTGCCAAAATTAAGTGCTGATACTCTCGCAGCTCTCCAGGAATATTACACAGAGTGTCAGGAGAGAGAGGAGCAGATGATGAAGATAATGAAGGATCGTGTCAATGTTGATAAAGACGATATTGACAAAATTGTTATTGACGAGGACTGGGTATGTATTTCAGAGGTTATAATCACGTATTTGTTATTATTATCTATTGAAAAAAAATTATAAACAATTATTTTTGTAAAAGAGATTAAGATACTTTGATTTGTAATTTAGTTTTTGCTGAATATCTGACTTTTTTTGTAGCTCTCATTGTTTTCTACAAAAAAGGTCCTTATGAAAATTTCCCTATATCACCTAGATTCCGAGATATTAATCAAAAACAGAACCTAGAAGTGAGTTGATGTTTCATTTTATCAAATTAATCGAGAATATTATTTTCAATTGCAGCAATTGAGTCAATTTTGGTACGACGATGACACAGTGAATGCTCTAGTCAGAGTTGCAGTACAAGCTACAGAGTCTAATGGGAAAATTGCACTCATTTCATGTCCAACTTTGTATAAATCATTGAAAAAATTAGCTGGTGATAGAACAGGTAATAAAAACTTGATTATTCTCGTTTTAATCATTTAATAATTATATTTATTACAATTCCAGTGACATTATTTGAATACGACACGAGATTCTCGATATACGGAAGTGATTTTGTCCCTTACGACTACAAATATCCACTGAATTTATCAAGGGACATGTCCAGTATGTACGATCTTGTAATAGCAGATCCTCCATTTTTATCTGAAGAATGTTTAACTAAAACTGCAGTCACAATGAAATTTTTAACGAAGAAAAATATGATTTTGTGCACAGGTAATAATTTTCACTATTCCATAATTTTGATTTGGTTTTAAAAAATATTTTTATTCAATTTAGAAATTATTTTTCTAGGTGCTATTATGGAAGAATTAGCTGAAAGACTCTTGGACATTCATAAATGTAAATTTGAGCCACATCACAAAAACAATTTGGCAAATGAATTTTATTGTTACACAAATTTTGATTTTGATAAATTGTTGGAATAATTGAATTGGATTCATTTGTTAAAGTTTTGAGACTGTGCGGTGGGCATCCTGTGCAAGTTTGACAGCATATTTGGCTGTTCCTGGAGCTGTGCAAACACCATAACCACCGTGTCCATAATTATGAACCACCTGTAGGCAATAATAATCATTTAATCATTTGATTCAGTCGGAAAATTGAATTATCTCAGTACTGAGAGATTTTAAAGAAAAATATCAAGAGACATTTTCTGTTGGAAATTTTGTCATCTACGAAAAATCTCTTATGACATTTTTTCCTCAGATGACTCGTTCTCGAGATAAACGAAAAATTAAATATATTATGTTAAAAAAATTGATCAAAACGTACAGTGGCAGTGCGATACCCATTAGAAATCCTCTCAACCTCGACCCTGACCCCTCCATTTCTGTGTGGACGAAGTCCCACCAGTGTCTCCAACAATTCTGCTCTCTTCAGCGAGGGCACGAGACTCTGACATCTCTCACGAATGGCTCTAGCTTCATGGAGACATGGAGACATTCTCGATGAGTCAAAATTCCTGGATCCACCCAGAGTGCAGGATCCATCGATTCCTGGGATAATGTACGTGTCCAGATCACCGTAGAAGAATGTTTTTAACCAGGGAGCCTTGACCTATCCTTGTCCAGTAATTATTAACAATTTTTCCTCTTTATTAATTTTCTATTTACGATAATCCAGACATTTTTACCTTCAAAACTTGTCCCCTCATGGGCACCATTTGTCTATCTCCACAGAGCTCTTTAGCCCCTAGACCTGAGCAGTTTATTATGACGTCATGGTCATTAATTAATTCATTAACGTTGTATAATTTACGTTTGTAGAATTTTGTACCATTTTGTTCGAGTCTAAAACATTTGATAATTATCTGAAACTTCTATTCAAAGAATCTTATGATTATCCTAATCAAGATAATTAAAATTGTAGATTTCTCACTGTTTTTTTGCCCAAGGTATGTACCACTTGCACTGAGTAAGAATTGTCGTGAAATAGGCCCCATACTTCCAATTTCCTCCGGGCAAATTGAGCTCTTCCTCACTCACATTTCGATAATTAGGTACCAGAGGCTCCATCCATCGATTCTATTAAAAAATTACTATTTATAATCATCCTGTTGAATTTTCGAGCCTAAATTTTTCCCTAAAATTCCCCTTTTCATTGTTTTTTGAGTGAAAAAATTATCATTTACGATAAAATTCAATTGAACAATTAAAATTAATTAATGACTAGGACATCATGTGCGCTGTCGTGTACGAGGACCTTATAGTCAATGCCAGGAATCCGTTTTTCGATGTTTAATCAGCCAAGAAGAAGGGTCAAAGCGTTGAAAATTTCAAAAAGTCCAATTTTCTCGAAAACCAAAGGAGATAGCGACTTCTAGTCTCTTCCAATCGATTTCTGAGCTGATTCGAGCTTGGGCGGTGCGGAACCCGGAGCGTGAAAGGCCAAAACCCGTTTATCGATGGTTGATAGGCCAAGAAGAGGAGTTAAAGTTTTTAAAATTTCAAAAAGTCCAATTTTCTCGAAAACCAGACAAGATAGCGACTTCTAGGCTTTTCCAATCAATTTTTGACTTGATTTGATCTCTAGCAGTTCCGAAACCAAGAGTCTGGCACGCACGGAGCATATTTTCCGATAATTTGTTCAAATATAAAAGGGTCCAACTACCCGTGAGCTGCGCGTAGTTCGATGCAAATAAGAAAATAACATTCTCGTAGTCATGGAAATCATTGATTGATTCATCGACCAATCAGAAGGCGAATAAAAAGTTGACAATCAGTACAATCATTCATTGTCAATCAACATTATGATAAATGATGATGATGAATGATGAAATATCACTAAATAGAATTAATATCATTTTGAAATTGACGCAGAAAAATTTTGGTCTCTGCGCATGCACCTCACTTGGCTTCTCCGCCATGTTGGACAGTACCTGAGTCGCCATCTTGGACTCACATTCTCTCGTCAAAAGAAAGAATTGGAGTTGTAAAAAGTTTAAAATCATACAGAAAACATCGAAATGAGGAGCGTGGAGTGTTGTTAACATGTAGAGGACGCTTTGGGATTATGTACCAATCAGTTTTGGAAGTTTGAAAAACGTGAAAATACGATTTGTGGCATCGATCTGTGATTTCGCGTTTGTCACGGATTTTTATTCTGTTGGTGAGTTTAATTCAACAATTTATAATTTTTTCTATCGTAAAAATACACTTGAAGGGCTAAATAAGGATAATAGATCAAAACAATTGACTTATAATCTCGTACAGTAATTTTGGGTTTATGAAAATAATTTCATCGAGTTGATGAGTGACCTTGGACGAATTTTGTTGTTATTATCGCGTCCTTGTTTACAAATAGGGACAGTTAAGTATTTAGTGAATCAATTCGGTCTTATTTATTATTCATTAGAGGGGAATAGTATAAATTTGGGGAATTTTTTTTTTCTTTTGGCAATTACAAATATTTTGGGAATTTTTCATGATTTGGTGATTCATGCTTATTCACTTTTTTTTCCAGTTGTTATGAGATTAATTACTGTGTGGAGTGTGAGTGTTTCCGAGAGGATGGAATCCTACGGGCTAGCAGTAGCTGGAGGAGATGATTGGAGAGCTAAAACGGAGCATTCAGCACCGGTGAGTGATTTTATTTATTTATTAATTTATGCATCTGATCAATTATTTAGGGGAATTCAGAGCCCGTAAAATTTGCGAAAAATTCCGAATGGGCAAAGTATTAATTATATCGCTTTGGTCGCATTTTCATCATTTCATTGCAATTATTTGTTTTCGTATGCGCGAAACTGACTGTTAGGGTTGCCAGATGTAGCGATCAATCTTGTTTCAGGGTACTAGAAAGTGCCCCTAAAAATTATGCGAGGGGTTCGAAACTATGAGGGGATATGTAGCAGGTCTCTAACTTTATATTTCAGTAATAATACTGCATAATAGTTGAGAATTAAAAAAAATCCCCTATCTATTTACCTATCTAGCACGATTGGTCATATTTAAAAATCCCAATTTTTTTAATTTACGAGGGGAGTGAGACTTCGACTTAAAATGCCCTCCTCGGGCTGTCGCTTCACAATTACTATCAGTACCATCCCGACAAACTACTCAAAAAGTTAGAAGGGAATCTGTCGGTGGGTTCAGAAAATTGAGCATGACTAGTCCTCGAATTTAAGTTAAAATCGAAGAACGGGTTTCTGGCATTGATTATAAGGTCATCGCGCGCGATATTAATCATCCTAGCATGATAAAGGGATATCTTTAGACTGCCTCACATCACAAAATACTACATAATTAATTTCCTTCTACGAGATTATTAAAATTATCACTAGACGTTCCTTCATCACCAATTGTTGATAAAGTTTTTAGTACAAACCTTGACAGCATCAGGCCCGTCATTCGAAAAAATATACCCAGATATATCGACAACTCCAGCATTAGCAGCCTCTCTGCTCTTACGAATTTCATCATAAAACTCGTAGGAATCGCTGATCCAATTTCTTAACAAATAAATTATAAATTATCAGAAGAAAAAAGTGTTAGGATAGGGTATATTAGATATAAAATCCACCTCGTTATCTCCTCACTTGGTCCAGAGAATGAGCTACCAATTCTGAATATTCCAGCTGCCACATAACTGACAATATTCTCATAATTCTCAGCATAAACCGTAATATCGGTATTTCTTATTTCTCTCTTAAACTGCAAAGCAGTTATCACTCCCACAATACCTCCACCAACAATTGCCACTTTCATTGTCACGAGTGATGCAACTCGGTGAAGTCACAACATACGACTGATAAAAAAAATGATTCATGCGCACAAGTTAAAGAAAAATAAATTTATCAATTGCTTTATTAATCCTATCATTCATGACCTGCAGTTGGAGATTATAAAATTGATAAACTTTAGCTAATAATGTCGTTTTAAAAAAATTTTGACTTGAAAATTGTTTGGGGATAACGATTCAACAACAACATAAGAAAAAAAATCATTATAAATACACTTGTGTTTTTGTTTCATTGTTTATACATTATTTTTATATATTATTTAAAATTAAAATAAGTGATATTATATATAGAAAAAAGAAATTGATCCGTGAATTTCTATTTCATTGTACAGACATTGAGAGTCTTGGAAGTCGTGAAATTATTTTCTTGTTTTCAAAAAAGAAAAAAAAAAAAGAAATATTAATTATGGAACAACAAATACTGCTGACAAAAGTAGATTAATTTATGGATTCAGATGATGGAATTTTTTTCATTTATTTTCTTCACGCTTGTTTCGGATGTGCCACTGGCACTGGGTTTGGATCTGTACGGAAGCAGGAGAGTAGAAAACCGGTATACAATCCAAATGATATTGCTATTCCTATTAATCCGTACATGTATAGATTGAGTTCTGGTTGTCGGAACCTATTTTTTCTCAACCACTCGAGTACCTCGTCCTCTTTGTGCAGATCGCCTGTAAATTAAAAAAAAAAAAAATTGTTAATTATTTATTTATCTTGATCACGAATTTAATGAACTTACCTCGATAAATACTTGGAAATTTTTTACGAAAATACACAATTGCTGGTAATTTTGTAACTCCCCATTTTCTAGCATATCGTGTATCTGCCATTTTGACAAAAGTTATGTCTAAATTATCAGTTTCACCATCGATACTTTCTAATTTTTGATTAACTTCTGTACTCTCTTTATTGTTGTGTTCATCTGAAAAGAAGAAAAATCTTCAATTCAATATTCCTATAAATGGATTTTTATATTTCACTTACAGAAGAAAACTGTTACAAATTCATTCTCTTCCAGCAATTTGTCCAGCATTTTTCTATTGACTTCTTCAATCTCATTTTTAATCTCAAAAACATCTTGAGACGTTAGCCATTGTAATATTTTATCCGCTTGTGTTAAATCTCCATCATAAATGAGTGGTACTTTTTTTCTGAAATAAACTAGGGATGGTACGTTGATTATTTGATATTTCTCGGCTGTTTCTTGGCTCGAAATCTTGACAAAGTCAATTCCAAATAGATCAGCTTCACCATCAATTTGCTCTAGGGCTTCCATTATCTCGTCACACTCTGGACAGTCTTCATCATCTGGAAGAAAAATTGATTTATAATTCAATTGGTGCTGATGAAAGATTTGAATATCAATGGGAACTTACAGAAGAAAACAGCCAGAAATGGAGATTCCTCCAAAAGTCTTTCAAGCATTCTGTCGTTAACCGATTCAATCTCGTCTGCTAATTCTCGATTGTCGTCATCAATCAGCCATTCCAGTACAGATTCTTCATTCTGTAAGTCTCCTGGAATTGTGAAAAGAAAAGTGAAGAGTTTTTTTGAATTAAGCTTCACAGGGGCCTTATCGAACTGTTAGAATTTTGAATCGAGTGCGTATTTTTGAACTAGTGAGAAATTGGTGTATCTAGGTTATTTTATAGGGAACAATTTCACTACGTGCTGTCCCTTTTAGCATGGGAATTGCCTGTGGACTATTTTATAATTTTGTATTTTGACACTTGCCCTCACTTTTGACATAGTAAAACCACTTTTTTATTTTAAAAATTCAGGAGCTATTCCTTCTGGACCCCCCGATGAATCCCCAATCGAGAAATTGACCAGAAAAACCTTTTGACATATCGAAAAAAAATAACAAAATCGTAACTTCCAATTTCTCGAGTCGGGTAATTTGGCATATTTTGCCTTGTTCACTCTCCCTCACTTTTGACATAGCCTGGGCATTTTTTTTCCGCTGATGATTTAGCGAGTATTTCTCCAAGACCCCCCGATGAACATCCAATCGAAAAATTGCAGCCATAAACCTTTTGAAGTATCGAAAAAAAATATCAAAGTCGGAAACTCAAATTTTGCGGACTTAGGCCATTTGGGTTATTTTGCCTTTTGACACTTGCCCTCACTTTCGAAGTAGTAGGATACGTTTTTTTTTTCCAATGAAAATTTAGGAGGTATTTCTTCAGGACCCCCCGATGAATCGCCACTCGAGAAAATGACTAGATAATCATTTTGACATATCGAAAAAAATATCAAAGTCAAAAGTTCAAATTTCGCGAATTTTGCATTTTGACACTTGCCCTCTCTCTTTCAATAGTCAAAATATTGATGACATCCTTCAAATAACAACTAACCACAAAACAAAGAGTACCCACCTTCGAAAAGCAATGGATTTCCATTTCTAAAGTAGACAAGTGCTGGGAATGTCTTGATAGAGTACCTTTTCGCCAATTGTGGATCCCGTATTTTCACCAGATGAATACCAAACACATCGCACTCATCGTCGATGCGTTCTAGTCCCTCAAGGATATCATCACAAATATGACAATTTTGTTTATCTGAAAGAAGAATATGAATCATTTCACCTTCCTCTCGCTATATTTCTCAATTATAGGGAAAAAAAATTGTTTGTTTAGCTCACAAAAATAGACAGCCAAGTATTGCGTATCCTCAACAGCAGACTCAAGCATCACTCGCGTTATTAATTCAATTCTATCCTCAGTTTTCTGTGTAATCAACCACTGAAGTACTTCTTCCTCCTCTGCTAAATCACCCTCGAATACGTTCGCAGTTTCTGACTCGTAGTAGACTAATACTGGAAAATCAGTGACTCCATAATCTTCAGCAATTTTAAAGTCCTGATTTTGAAGAGAAAAAAAAAACACAAATTTTCAAATTAGAAACGATAAATTTTAAATTATCAAATCATTCGAATTGTTCGAATTAATAATCTACCTGCGTTTTCACAAATGTAATTCCATGTCTGTCACAGTCATCATCAATATTCTCCAATTCCTCGAGTATTCCAGCGCACTGCTCGCACTCGTCGCTGTCTGTGAAGAAACTCTTTAATGAAACAAAAAAAATAGTCCTCAAAGCCAAACAAGCAAACATGTACATGGCATAAAAATTTCAAAACATCAATATCATTCGATTTTTTAAAAGGGTACACAAATTGAATTATAAATCATGAACATTCATTCCTACGTGAATTCCAACATTCAGGGATAAATAACGATCATAATGAAAAATATCCCGTGTAAAAATAAATTCTTCCAAAAAACTTTTTAAGAATATTCCAGCGGAATATTCTAAAAAACTTCCAAAAATCAGACAATTGAGAATTCCAAAAAAAATCCAAAAAAATTCCAGAAAAAATCTTGTGGCCCATAATTGCTTGGGATTGAGGGGAGGGTTTTTTATTATAATAAAAACAAATTTTTTAACAATTCGTATTGTCTGCTATGTGAACAACTTTGGTTCTGAGGGTGAGGAAACTTTGACCTTGGGTTTAGACATTCCGGGGCACCCCAGAAGACTATCCCAGCCGTCGAGAATGATTAAAAAAATCATTGACTAATTAGAATTGGTTATTTAGCAATTTCTATTGCCCAGGACTGTCTATACCAAAGATTTCGTCGCCCCCAGAACCAAAGTTGTTCACATAGCAGACAATACGAATTGTTAAAAAAATTGTCTTTATTATAATAAAAAACCCTTCCCTCAATCCCAAGCAATTATGGGCCACAAGAATTTTTCTGGAATTTTTTTGGATTTTTTTTGGAATACTCAATTGTCTCATTTTTGGAAGTTTTTTAGAATATTCCGCTGGAATATTCTTAAGAAGTTTTTTGGAAGAATTCATTTTTACACGGGATATATTATAAAAAAAAACATTTCCTCGATACAAAGAAGGTAAATTTAATACTAGGTGGATCATTTCCCCATACTTTCTTCAACTTACGTTATAAAATGAAATGAACGTATCGAAAAAAATCTGAAAAAATTTGACATCTGCGATCAACCTAGTATTAAAGTTGAATATTCTTATCATGTGCTGTGAACATGTTCAGTTTTTTGCGTTCTATTACGCAGTTCAAACCAATCTTGTTAGATATGGAATTATTTAACTAATGAGTGATTCTCCAAAATGATAATGCAATTAAGCCATAAGATCTGCCGAGGAGTGTTGTGCGCAGAAAAGGGCTGGCAATAAGCATCTGCCAAAGTGCGTGGAAATAAGCAAAAATTGTTCATTTAAAGAATGAACAAAGAAGCTTGAAAAAAGGGGGATAAATCTGTAATTAATATAATTAATTTTGCATTTTGTTTATGGTCGATACCAATGGCATCTTCGCTCGTTTCCGCCTGCTCGGTAATCTTCTGCTCCTGCTTGTGACGCATCTGCTTGCGAAATGCTTTTGATTGGCACATTTCACAAAGCGTTCCGTTCCCTACGAGCATTAGTTCCACGTCAGCACGAGAAATTAATGAAAAAAAAAAAAAAAATTGATCAATTAATTGATAAAATAGATGAAATCAATATCACTTGAAGATGATCCTATTTTATCAATTATCAACTGAAATAAGATTTATTAAACAAAGAAGAAATAGTGAGATTAGCAGAGACAATTAGCATGCACTCAAGCATATCAATTTATCATTTTGATTTCATTAATTTTACAATTATTATTGAGATTATTTGTGGTTAATTATTCTCGGGTATTCCCTACTCACAGAAATAAACAGCCAATGCATCAGATTCTCTGATCAAGTGGAGTAAATCTTCGCCCTCGAGGGCTTCGATAACTTCCCCAGTCGGATCTTTTTGAGTCATTAGCCACTGGAGTATCTGCTCCTCGTTGTAAAGATCCCCTAGAGTGGGAAAAAATATTGATAAATTGTTTTTTATGGTGACCATGGAAATTGTATAATTACCAGCGTAGATTACAGGCTCTTTGGAGCCCATTCGGAAGAATAAAATGGCGGGTAGAGCGAAAACTCCGTATTCCTTTGAAAGTTGTTTGTCATCAATTTTGACGAAATTAATTCCTGCGTGATCTGCCTCATCATCGATATGCTCAATTTCACTCAGAACTCTACTACATTGTTTGCATTCTTTGCTGTCTATCCGCATGTGGTTGAGGATTAAAATCGAATTATTCAACGAAAAACTAGTTTACACTAAAAGTTAGCCTCTAAAGGGGTGATTTAAGGTATTTTAAATTATTTAAAAATAATTTAATTTTTACTTACAAAGAAAAACAGCAACATAATCATTCGTTTGTCGTATTTTATCAAACATTTTACGATTAATTCGTTCAATGTGATCCGTCAATTCCATATTTTCTGGATTTGTCAGCCAATCGAGTATCTCCTCTTCATCATCAATATCTCCATCGTAATTAATATATTTACCCTTGCGAAAATATGTTATACCGGGTGGATTTCTAAAGCCATATTTTTTTGCCATCAAACGATCTCCAATTTGTACTATTTTTATTCCATATTCTGCTGCTTCGTCATCGATTAGCTCAATGTGACGAAGGATTCGTGGACTCTCTGGGTCCTCCTCCTTGTCTGTAATTATTATTTATCCAATGAGATTGATCGGATTTTGATTATATTGGGGGTAGATATTTTTTTGAGAGAGAGGGAGAGAGAGGAACTTACAAAACACAACTGCGAGAAATTCCTTCGTCTCAATGTACTTCAGCAATTGTTCACGATTTATCTTTTCGATACTCGCGTCATTCCTTTGCTTGCTCATCCAATCCAGTACTTCACTCTCATCCAATAAATTTCCTATTTTATAAATGTTTTAGGCCGAATTTTTATTTAATTTTTGGATTTTTGAAACGATTTCCTTAATTTCATTAAAAATATTAGATAAACTCTCTTACCTCTTGATTTATCCCTCATTTGTAATTCCTTCAATTTAATTCAATCAAAAAATTCTTTAAATCTTCAATTATTTAGATAACTATTGATTTTATGAGAAAATGTCAAAGGACATATTTTCTTGAAAATTTTTTCATCTACAAAAAATATCTCTTAACATTTTTCCTTCAAATGACTCGTTCTCGAGATAAATCAACAATTAAGAAAATAATTGATTTTAACTTATCAAGATGAGAAAAAAATTGTTAAAAATTGAACAATGACAATACAGGTGACGGGCTCGTTCTGGAATGGCTATGAGTTTAAATCGTAATCTCCAATCACTCAATTTTATGCAGGATAATATCACAAAATGTTCTTAAACATATTCTCTTTTTATTTTTATTTTTTATTGACTTTCTCCTCCGTACATAAAAATTGTTGTCCTTTTTTTAATCAAAAACCCCTGTACAATTTATATTTATAAATAGAATAAATTAATTGTTTCAACAAATTCATTTATATAAATATATACATTCAATTCAATTTTCTTTTTTAACGATTTATGATTATAATAAATTTATTACGGACTTTAACGGAGAGAAAATGAGTCACTCAGTTGCGGTTTTGTTAGAAAGAGCTTTTTTTTTTTTTTAAACAAACAAAAAAAAGAAAAATGCGGAGTATGAAAAAAATGCGCTCAATTGAGAATTTAAAAAAATGATTAAATGGCGATATTAATGCATAAAAATTACATGAATTGGAGGATTAATTTAATAATGCGTGAATTAGTTTATGAAATAATTGATAATTTAATTGATTCATTCAAAATGAAAATAAGAAAATCACGTGATAATGATTGGACAAGATGGCGACGAAGAACGATATTAAATTAATGAAAAAAAAAAAAAAAAATTGATTTGACCCCCTCTCCAGTAGATTTTCCCCATAATCCAATAGTAATTAACCGCATGTAGGTGATCAAATTATTGGCATCAGGTAGAACTTCCATCAGAATGTGATAAATCCCCTGAATCAGATCTTAATGAGGTAGGGTAAGCCAGCGACAACTGCAAAATTTTTTTCTTCCTCATTTCTCATTTTTTTTTATTATTATTTTCGTTTCAATCAATTTCTTTTTCCTTGTTTATTTTGATTTGTTTTAATAGTTACCGCTTCCGAAAAATCCTCTCTTTCCCTTGGCAGATGATTTACCAGTATTAGCATCACGTACAATTGCTGATTTAATATTTTTCTTAGTATCCTTTGGTGTTAATTTATTTATATCTTTCAATGCTGATGTACTTGTTGTTTTCTTGGTACTGCGTGATGAATCCTTTGTTGTTGTTTGTTGTGTCACACGGTTGAACTTGGCTATCTTGGTTGGACTTGGTACATTAGCGCGACAGCACTGGTAAGGCTCATAGGAGGGTAACGTGGGTTTCGCGCTTTTCCCACCCATTCCAATGTAGAAACAGCCGTCGCCTGGGTCAAGCAAATAAAAACAGAATATTTGTAGTGGCACATTTGTTGAATTCTTTTTCAATTTTATTCAATTTTTTTTTTTTTCTCAAGTGAAACTTCTTTAGGCACGGTAGTGTGATTTGACAACTAAAGCGCGGACCGTCACGAAAAAGCGGGACGATTTGAGGGGAGTCGTTAGAGTAGGAGAGGGTGGGGAAGTGAAGCACGGCGTATAGTGAGAACATTGCACATTTCGCATCGGAGGCGCCCACTTTTTGAATTATGGATAGATTGCATATCGAGATTTTCATACAACAATCATCTCTTCACATTTCAAGCCTAGAGAAGTTTCACTTCTTTCACGCGTGGCCACCACGCACACATATATTTTTTTTTAAACGCACGAAGTTAAACGAGGAGGGTGTTTATTTTCTCTCGGTAGAGTTAGTGATTCGATAGAGTATTAGTTGGATTGGGAAAAGACTGAGCAAATAAGCAAACGTGCAAATTTTTTTCATCTCTTGGTTCGACTATCGATAATTTTGTTAAGTTTTAGCTGTTTTTTTTTTGGTTCAATTAGTGCTAAAAAGCTGATGAAGAGAAGAGGAATGATATGTGGAATGATCTCATGAGAATCAATACACATATCAGATTTTATAAAAATAGTGGTACGCCCTCCAGAAAGCCGACGGGTGTGATAAAAATAATGCTCGCCTAAATGGAGTGAATATAATGTCCTCACGATACTCTCTAAAATTCTAAAAACTGTCAGATAATTAAATAACTCGATCTCGACTGTCTGATCCATGATGGCAATACCTATTAACGAGTCTTTCTGTCTCAATGGATGTTTTTTTTTTAATTTTTTATAATTCATGATTTTTCATTTCATTCGTCCCAGGGATAATTGCCAAGGTCTTCAGCTTTTTACCTTTTTCAAGGATTTTCTTGATTGCTTTAGCACGAATCTGTTGTTCTTCATTGCTGTCATCATCATCATCATCATCATCATCTTGATCATCATCATCACTGTCATCCTCATTAGCGTCGTTGTCACTTTCATTATCATTATTTTCATAACTATTATCATCCTCATCACTATTATCATCATCATTGTTTTCATAACTATCGTCTTCGTCGCCATCATCATTACCTGTGTATCAAGATTAACCACATTTTGATAAAAAAAAACGACACGTTTTTTTTTTTTTTTTTTTTTGACGGTTTGAAGAGAAAAAAAATAGAAATTTCCACGATTCGCTCTCTCTCCCCGAAATAAATCAATAAATCATAAACTCAAAACAGCCGCTGGAGGTGTGCCCATTCCGCTTTAGTTGAATATAAATAAAACTCGTATTTTTAAATAAACAATATTGAAATTATTTTTTAGCAAGCGAAATGAGGCGCCAAGACATGCGATAGAAATAGAGAATGTGATAATTATTGATTAATTATTTTTTTTAAATTATTCCTACAATTTTTACTGATTCGCGTGAGCAAAGGGTCAATTATTTAATCAACGATTAAGGGATGAACATGAATATCACCGGGAATTATCTATTTTTTACTGAATTATGACACATTTAATTAGTCAATAGAACATGAAAAAATAATGCGTTTAAGGATGTCATGGAGACGTTGAAAAATATTTGCCAAAAAATTTGTTTTTTTGGAATTGGTGAAAATTTGAGTATTGTTGAAGTTATAAATATCGAGATATTGAATAAAAAAAATGAGCTCTTATGGCCCTAGGAGATTTTAAAAAAATTGTAAAAATTTGGAGATGTAGGGAATGATGTGCTGAATGCGATAACGGCGGAAAATAATGGGATTACGGGGTAAATAGTAAAGATATTCCAACCCTCCGCTCCCAGTTGATCCAAAATGCTTTTTCCATATTTATTTTCTCGAAATCTAATTCCAGTTGCTGAGTTGAAATTTTATCAGATGGGCTCATATATGTTCCTCTACTAATAGAAAGAAAAAGAAAACATCCATGACATTCTTAACCACAGAGTGTCGTTAACAAAAATGCAATCAGCTGTATTGAAACAATATTTATCGATTAAAAAGTATTTATATCACAATTCATAAACGCGTACGCGTGGGCACGGCATATAACGCTTTATGATAATTATTACTGTCTCTGTATAACGGTAAATCAGTAGTTACGATTGATATTAAAGTAACAAAGAATAGTACACCCGTTATAATTAACATCATTCTACATATTTTCTTACTTTTTTGCTCGATTAGCCATTCCAGAACTTTCTCCTCGTTCTTAAGATTACCTATAAAAGTCAGATAACACGCAAACATGTATAGAATCAATTATTTTTTTTTTTCTAATTATTTCTTCTATTGAATTGTCACAATTGAAATTCCAAATAGCTCCCTCACATGCTTTCATTGAAGGAAAGACAAAATAAAATTTTTTGTGGATTTAAATTAGAAATTAAGTGATTTTCTAGTCATTTACATCACTTCACTACTAAACACAATAATAATAATTATTATTATTACTGACTCTTACCGTCGTACATGATGGGTACACCAGTCTCGTAATAAACCAATGCTGGAAATGAGAATATACCAATTTCAGCAGCTAATTTAGCATCATTTGACTTGACAAATTGTATTCCATATTTGTCAGTGTCATCATCAATTGTTTCCAATTCCTCCAGAATTTCCCGACAAGTTTCATCATGTTCATCATCTAAAAAATCATAAAATACTTTTGGATTATCATATTCTCTCTCAAACAATTGGGAAAATAATCATTTGGTGAGGAAAACTTACAGAAAAATACAGCAAGATGTTCGACATCGTTAATCAGTACTTGAAGTGTTTTTCTATCAACATTCTCGATTACGTCTGGAGTAGATCGACGAAGCTCCAGTACCCAATCGAGAATAGCCTCCTCGTGCATCATATCACCGGTATAAATTTGTCGAAATTTGTGACGATAAAATGCGAGCGCTGGTAATCCAGGTAGATCGTACTCTTTCTCAATTCCTTCGTCAGATATCTTGACAAAATCAATGTCTTCTTCCTCACACTCGTCGTCAATATTCTCCAGCTCCTGGAGAATCTTGTGACTACGTTTGTCTCCCTCTTTATCTGTCAAACAAAGAATGGTAGAATTAATTGCAATTGATCATTTTGGATTATGAATTATTGAGAGATTTCAAAAGCTTACAGAAGAAGACAACGACATGATCATTCTCATCAAGAATGTTCTCCAACATTTTAGCATTAACTTCCTCAATTTTTCCGGGTATCTCCAGGGTATTTTCATCAGTCAGCCAGGAAAGAACCTCATCCTCATCCTCAAGATCTCCATTGTAGATGAGTGGTTCTTTGTTTCGGAAAAATGCGAGTGCTGGTAGGGGTTTTATACCATGTTTTTTAGCTACACCAAGATCCTCAGTTGTGACGAAAATAATTCCTGTCTCGTCCAATTCATCATCAATATTCTCAAGTTCTTTGAGAACAGTCTCACATTCACCTCCCTCGTCACAACGACCACCTAAAATATTGATAAAAATCGTTATTCACTAAATGAATTCAGTATTGATTTTTTTTTTTTCTAAAACTTACTGAAAAAGACTACAACGTATTCATGCTCGTCAATAAGATCAGTAAGAATTTCATCAGTGACTTCCTCAATAGTAGCTGTATTCTTCTGTTCAATCAACCACTCAAGTACTTCATCCTCATTTAGCAAATCTCCTTCATAAATTGCTGGTATTTTATCCTCAAAGTACACCAATGTAGGAAGATGATCGATACCATATTCCTTGGCTTCTGCGTCATTATCAATCCTAAGAATGACAATTCCCTCTTTCTCAAGTTCATCATCAATATTTTCAAGTTCATTCAAAATCCTCATGTTCTGTTTGTCCTCCTTGTCGTCTAGGAAATTGTGACAATTCAAATGAGTTTTGGGGCTTGATGAGATCCTTTAGGATCAACGCGTCATGGAGACTTACATCATATTACTTACAAAACAGAACAGCCAGATACTGTGTACTCTCAATGAGTTTCTCCATCATTTCGTCAGTGACTTCGGGTATTTCACGGTGTTTTTTCTGGTGAATTAACCAACCCAGTAGTTGATCCTCATTCATAAGATCACCTGGGATGATTTCATGAAAAAAATAATCAGTTCTAAATGATTTTCAAAGGTTTTTTATCTTTTTTCTTACCCTTACCATCATACATGTGAGGAATGCCTTTCTCAAATAACACAATAGCTGGCAGTGTATCAATTCCATACTCTTTAGCTTCTTCAGCATCATCAATTTTTACAAATGCAATATCATGCTCATCACAGTCATCATCAATATTTTCAAGTTCAGTTACAATTTTTTGACTCTTCTTTTGATTTTTATCATCTAAAAATGAAATCCATTGATAACATAATCTTCATTGATAAATTATTACAATCAATACTCACAGAATAAAACAGCAACGTGTGGCATTTTCTGGATAACCATGTCCAGCATTTCATTGGTAATTTCCTCAATTTGATCAGATGTCGTCTGTTGCTCAAGCCACTTCAATACCTTCTCTTCGTCTTCAAGATTACCCTCATAAAGAGTTGGTATTCCCTTTTCAAAATAGATTAGAGATGGTATTTTTTCAATTCCATATTCTTGTGCCTCTTCTGCATTATCAATCTTGACGAATACTATTCCAAGCTGATCACACTCATCATCAATATTCTCGAGTTCGTTGAGGACTCGTTGGGATTTGCGATCGTTGTTGTCATCTTTATAAGAATCAATTACATTCATCAATTCTTTTCAAAGTTTTCATAATTACGTATGATATATACTTACAAAATAGTACAGCAATAGTCTTTCCTTCTTTGACAAGACGATCCAACATCTCATCAGTGACATCCTCGATCTCATCCTTTTCCAACTGAGAAAGTAGCCACTCGAGAATTTCATCCTCATTCTCAACATCACCTAATATATTTAAAATCAATTGAACCTAGCATGAAACTACTTAAAAAAAAAAATGTATTTTCCTCTAACAAAGCAAAATCATCAACAATTGGTATTTACCATCATAAACATTTGGTATTTGTCGTTCAAAGTAAACAATAGCGGGTACACTGTCTATACCAAAATCTTTGGCAGCTTTGTCATCATCAATTTTGACAAATTGAATTCCCTGCTTGTCGAGATCATCATCAATCTTCTCGAGTTCTGTTAGCACTTGCATTGAGTCATCATCTCCATGATCATCTTGAATATTTATCAATTAGTTTTATTGTATTGTAAAGATTCTGAGCTAGTTCAAATACTCACAAAATAGAACAACAAGATTGTCCATATTTCCAATGAGAGTATTAAGTGTTTTAGCTGTTACATCTTCAATAACATCCTCCTCATCACCAGTACTTTTGTTGGAGACCAACCACTCAAGTACATCTTCTTCTTTGCTCAGTTCATCTATCAGATAATAATTTTGATAAATTTTTAATTGATAATGAAATTGGTGAAACTTACGTTCATAGATAATTGGTATCTGATGTCGATAATAAACCAAAACTGGTAGTGTCCCTAAATTGTACTCCTCAGCAAGCTCTTCATCAGCAATCTTGACAAATCCAATACCCAATTGATCCGCTTCATCATCAATATTCTCCAACTCTTGCAATGCTTTTGCGCACTTCTTGCAGTCCGGTTTGTCTGTCCCATTTCAAATTAATTATTCATATTACTGAATACTTAATTACTCACAATTATTATTAATTAGACTATAAAAATTTAATAAATGGGCATGACCAAAGCAAAAAATTGATTTTTAAAAAATCAATAACGTGCATATTTACAATTGTATATATGATGCAGAGTGGAAAAAGGTTTTATTTCTACTCTTTATTATTAATAACATTGAGATTTTCACTTAAACTGAATACTTACTGGAACCGATACCCGTACACCGCTCCGTATTTGGACCTGTTCAGGACGACACACACAAAAATATTTTCAATAAGACAACAACCAACAAAAATGTGCGAAACACGGTTCATTCGACAATCGCACGTTTCAAGGAACATTCGTGTTTTTTTTCTCATTTTTTCTGATGTTTTTACATGCATTTAATAGTGAGAGATAGAGAGAGAGATAACGAAAATTGATTAAATTCATATCTTCCTTGGTGCATTTTGCATATACAGAAGCCAATAAAATTTCAACAGAAACGGACGCACATGTAAATTTTTATTTTTTCATATTTTGAATTTTTTTCTGAGGCTTTTTTCGTTTAATATCGACTCACAGAAGAGTACAGCAACGAATTCCGTGTCTTCGACGATTTTTCCGAGTATTTTGGCATTAACTTCTTCAATTCTGTCGGGAAGGTCCATTGCCTCGAGACTTGTGAGAAAATCCAGGACACTTTCCTCATCCATCAAGTCACCTGTTTGAAAATAGTCGATTTTTTTAATTTTTAGAAATACGTTTTTGGTAGATATCTCTAAATCCGATGGAGATGGAAGAATTTTCATGGGGACCTTTTTTGTAAAGGAGAATGAGAACTACAAAAAAGGTTTCTATGAAAATTTCTCCATCTCTATCACATTCACAGATATTGACGTTTTATTAAAAATTACCTTCGTATATAATTGGTTCTTTCTCCCTGAAATAGGTGAGCGCTGGGAAATTCTTGATGCCATACTGTTTTGCCAAACGTTTGTCATTAATTTTAACAAAGTCAACACCAAATGTGTCAGTATCGTCGTCGATTTTCTCGAGCTCGGCAAGAACTTTGTCGCAAGTCGTACAACTTCTTGCATCTGAAATAAGTGTAATTTTTTTACAATTTCGCATTTATCTCGAAAACAGGTGAAAAAATTTCCGATAAGAAAGTTATCTTTACATTTTTTTCTAAAATTACTCGTTATCGAGATAAATCAATCAATCGTCCTTAAAAAAATCTCAAATGTAACGAAATATCAAAGTCAGTAAAACAGGCAATCTTGAGGCGTTTTTGTAACCCAACACCTTCTCTACTTCTATCGTCCAATAATCGCTAACGAGCGCGCGCACAACATGCAGAGACAGAAAATGGTATGGTAAGGGGAGTAAACGCAAGGAAGTTAGGTATTATATGTGGGTTGGAGCGACGAAAGAACGGCCAAGGCTCTGGTAAAGACCGAAATACACGTTTTCCTACATTTGTTGTTTTTTAATAACTTATCATTTTTGGAAACAAGTGTTCAATTTCACTGGAATTGGCACATGAACGAATATCATTCAATTGTCAATATCTTCATCAGAATTGAGAAAAAAAATCTTTTACCCATTTTTTTCAAAATTTTCTGAAATCAGAGATGAAGAAGAAAAAAAAGATTTCTTCTTGCATCTTCTCGATATCCAATCCATTCAAGCGATTTCATCCCTACCCTTATAATCACTCGCTCGTGCGCATGCGCCCAAGCTGATAGTATCGACTCTGGATATAACCTCAAAACTTGCTCTCAAAAACTTAATTTTGCGCGGGTGGAGTAATGTCCGTCCACCATCGGTCTTTCTTCCTCCTCCGCAATGTTTTTTTTATCATCTCATTTTTTTTACTAAAATAGTTGATCTCTGACGTGAATAAACATTCTCATGGCTGTCGATCTGTTCAATTGATTTATCGAGAGTTACATAAGGATCGAATATCGAGGAAATTGTTGGGATTATGAGCTTCAGAAGAAATATGGAGAAACTCAAAAAAACTCAATTTTAGTTTTTGTTCAATTTCTCTGAATCTGAGGGAGATTGTGAAATTTTGCAACATACCTTTTTTGTACCTCTCATTATCCTCTACAAAAATGATCTCTATGATTATTTCATTATCTCCGTTAGATTCAAAGTTATTCTACAAAAACTCACCCTAAATTTTTACAAACTCATCTCGTTTCACCAATTTGAAAAGTGAACGCATTTAGATTTATTTTTCAACCGGCACACATTTGGCCCGGGGTAACTCGACGCGTCGACAATGTCATCTTCTTTTTTACATGTTTCTTAACAGAGTGTCGATAGATGCACCCACAAAATCACAAAACAATTATTTTTCAGTAGCAAAGTAATGAAAATTCAACTTTGATATTCAGTTTTTCATGAATATCTCCAAATCTAACAAACATATCGTAATTTCTATGAAAACCTTTTTTGTAGCTCTCATTCCGCTCTACAAAAGATGTTGTTACAAAAATCTCACCAATTTCCTCAGATTTCGAGATAATTAACAAAAACCAAGTCCAAGTGAAATAGACTTTTCATTAATCATGAAAAAGACAATAATCGGCAAAAGCCGGACTAGCTGAAAGCAAGAGAGGGGAGAGGGGGGGGGGGGGAAGGGGGAGATTTTCCGAGTGGGACAGAGAGTAAAACGGCGCTGTGCCAAAATAACTTGGTACGTATTCTAAAAGCGGTGCAGGCCACTGTGGGTAAACGTCGTCTATGGCTAGACCTTGCTTATACTCACAAGAAAGAAAAATAGAAAAAAAAAACCACTCTCTAAATTTCAATCAAAATAGAGCAAAAAATCGACAATTCAGGAGTAAAATAACAATCGTCTTGACACAAGAAAAAAAGAATTAGTTTAACTGATTATGCAATTTTACATGTGTAAAATTCACCATATAATTAAATTGATTAAATATTTAATTTAATTTTGATATTTAAAAGTCGAATAATTAATCGACTTACACCAATAAACAGCAACAAAGTCCTTATCGTTGAGTATACGCTCGAGTTGTTTAGCGTTGACCTCCTCAATAACCGGTTCAGTATCTCTTCCCTGATGATGCTGTCCAGTTGAAGATGACACTGTCTTACTCGTTTGAATATTATCTCTAGTACTTCGCAATGTACCAGTATCATCATTAAGTTTATTTAATTTTGTACATTGTGAATAATTACACGTGTAAATTAATACAACTATGATAGTGAGTAATTTAATGAGGAGGGCGCTCGGCCTCGTCATCGTCGACCGCCAATGATGGCAGCGCAACGTCGAAACGTCGTTCGTCCTCGACATCGTCGCACTAACTGGCAAGTGCCTAAATTGCGGTAGCCAGGGGGGCATTTTATTTTTGATTCTTTTACCATCACGTTGGGGTAGAGTGAGATGAATTTATACTTCTTTTATCCCTCTCTGTTTAACCCAATGGAGCTCAGTTTCTCTTAAACTTTATTCATGAAAAATTAATAGCCAAACAGGAAAAAATAATGTGAAATATGTTCTAGATTATTCATGATAATTAATCAAAAATCAGTCATTTCTAAGACCAATTTTGAGGTTATGACGTCACAAGGTCCCTTGAGTAGCTTCCCATTGGCTGAGTGTCCGAGGCAGGGGAGTCGTAGTCCTTCATTAGCTGAGACACGCCCACAGATTGAGTTAGGTTTACTTGGATACGTCCTGTGATTGGTTTAGCCTCCAAGAGACCTTGTGACGTCACCAGCGATTTCAGAGAATTTTAAAAATTAATTACTAATTACGGAACAATTTTTGAAACATTTTCGAATGAAAACTGAGACATCATGTGCGCTGTCGCGCACGACGACCTTATAGTCAATGCCAGGAATCCGTTTTTCGATGTTTGATAGGCTAAGAAGAGAAGTCAAAGCTTTGAAAGTTTCAAATTATCAAATTTTCTCGAAAACCGAAGGAGATAGCGACTTTTAGTCTTTTGCAATCGATTTCTGAGCTGATTCGACCTTGGGTGGTGCGGAACCCAGAGCCTGAAAGGCCAAAACTCGTTTTTCGATGTTTGATAGGCCAAAAAAAGAAGTCAAAGTTTTGAGGATTTTCAAAAAATCCAATTTTCCAGGTTTATTCTGTGGATTTTAACCACTCGTTAAAGTAATATGTACACTTATTTACAGTTTGAATATCTTGATTTGCTCAAATAAGTGAAAAAATGAAGAAGAATTTAATAAAAAATGGCTCGAAATTGAATTGCAACGATTCATTCAAAAAATAACTAATAACTGAATTGATAATTGACTTGAATAATTAAACAGAAAGTTGATGATCTCTAAAATAATCAGATTGAATTTAAATAGTTGAACTTCTTAATACTATAAGCCTCGTGTCCTGTCAATTAGTACCACTTTTTCGTAGACAATGTGTATCGTCGTTCCTGGTCTTGCAATGGAACATCACAATCTTCATCAGGATACACGAGTGTTCGTGATACAGAACCAAACAACTCTCGAGCCCCTGGATTAGCAGCTCCATAGGAATAAAAATCCGTCGGATCCAGTGGTTTATCAGTTATTTTATCATCCTTTCCTTGTTTCTTCGATTTTTCCTTCAACTTGGTGGGTTCATTGCTATTTGAACCACTGGCCTCGGGAGGTTTAATACTTCGGCCAAGTCCTATGGATGCATCAACCCCGTTGGTGCTTATGAAAAATCCAAAACGTTTACGCATGTTGCTTGGTATATTAAATACCCTCTCCCACATTTCCAATGCTTGGCCGTTAGCCGTAAAAGCCTTCAACTGTTTCCCACCAGTAAGTCCCACATGCCTCAATAAATCAAATACAGAGGTATTTGTATATAACACGTGTTTTAAGCCTGTGTCATATATGGGGCTCAAAACAATACTAGGCATTTCAAATTGGATTTTTAAAAACAAAGGAATGAAATTCCACCAATGGCGTCTAATTTGACTGAAGTCCAGGTGTTGAAAATCTTGAAATAATGCAATGTCTGGCTTTTCTCCGGCATTAGGAATCAATTTGTTATCATTGTCTTTTGCGCCCTTTGGTAGAAATAGCAAATTGAGCTCTCTCTTGACTCTATCTTTGTTATGTTCTCCATATTCCAAGTACAAATAATCCTCGTCCAAGCATGATCATTTATATTGTTCATAAACAACGTATCGAATAAAGCAACAGCTTGTTCAAATAAGGCCTTTTTGTTTGTAATGTCCTGCCTTTCGAAGTCCATAGATTCAAATAATTGTTTGATTGACTCTGTTGTTTTACATGGGCTTGCTTTAGCATCATTACCTTGACCATAAGTATATGCACAAGCACGAAAATACGGCGAAAACTCAGTTTTTTTGGTTGCTTTAGTCATTTCTGTAATTAAATTCGAATTGGGCATTCTCAGCACCAATTCGATCAAGTAACTTCGTTGGATCATGACCCTCGATATTTGTTTTACTGCTTTATTGATTGTATCCCGAAATTCTTTCTTGATGATGATGCTGGCAGCAATTTTACGCGTCATTCGTTCATAATGCTGACCGAATTTTTGTTCTATAGGGGGTAAAACATGAAACTCACAATCCCGACTCGCTGAGGTTTTGTGGCCAGGCTTTCCACAAGCAGCGCAAACTGATAATGCTTTGGTAGTTGCTTTATCCATTGTCGTAACGTTGGATCTGAAAGCAACATTGAGGTTTTTGGATTTACCTTCTCATAGATATATTATTTTTACCTCTAAGCCGACTAATTTTCGAGTTAATTCAGAAATCAAAAAAAAAATCATATTGCCCCGGTAGTATTATAAATTTTAGGGGGACAATTATCTGGTTTAAAATAATAATTGGGGCAAATCAGGTATCTCTAAGGTATTCAAGTTTTTCTTAAAATTGTCTAGAAAATATTTATTTTTCCCCTGTACCGAGATATAAAAAAAAAACTAAAAAAAAACCTAATTGAAGGGTGCTAAATACTTGATAATCTCTGAATTAACTGAATATTAAGAATGCTCGTTTAAGGTTGTTGTACCGTGGATTAAATTCTCGACATTTCCTAATGAAATTTTTATCATAGATAGCCCAAATGATTACCTATAAAATGAGCACAGACTGATTTTTATTAACCTCCTCTGTCGGACTGTACTTTGGTCAAAGTTTTTGGTCTAATCCGGGCGCTCTGTTCAGCGGGATAGCAGCGTTCAGCGTCGAAAATTTTAACACTGAGTCTCTCGGGGCAATACCCTTAATCGCTGGAGAGCTACTAATCCTCTCAATAGCTAGAGAACGACTAATACCAGGGGGGGGGGGGGGGGGGTGAGCGTCTTCTCGATGTCCTGTCTTGTTGACCCGAGGGTTCTCGAGTGATACCCGAAGATTTTCGATGATTATTCAATTTTGACTCACGAGAAATTGTCTTAATTTTATCTACGTTTCAAACAAGGTCTCTATGAAAATTTCGCCATCTCTCTTAGATTCTGAGATATTGATTGGAAACTAACACCATGATGAAATCGATTTAAATCCTCCGAAATAAATTAGAGCAAAACATTTTCTTTCAGGGAGTCCTCAGGAAGAAATTTCATCGCTCTCGTTGTAGAAATAATTCTCAAAGGTCAACAATGTCAGCCAAAAGTTGAAAGATAAATTTTGATCATTTCTCCGAGTGCGCAACTAAATGAAGCAGCCGATGGAGGGGATGATATCTCAAAGAAAAACCTTGCTTACATGGAGAGCTTCAAATCAGTATGGTATACGACGCCATGAAGACAACTCACTCAATGGACATTGTCATTGTGGGAGGTGGACTGGTAAATATCTTTTTTTATCTTATTTAATTACTTTCCTATCAGTATTAAATTTTTTTTAGGTCGGCGGATTGGCAGCATGTGCTCTTGCTAAACGTGGACATCGAATTCGTGTTTATGAATATCGTTCTGGTAATAAAATATTTTTTTTTTTTGTTGTTTCTATTTGATCTCAATTATCCTTAACAATTTTTTAACTTCCCGATCCCAGAGGGAAGTTATTATAATGGGTCGGAAAATCAAAAGTGAAAATTTCAGCTGATCTCCACGTTCCATGACCGCTAGAAACGTTCCATGACATTTTGGGAGAGATGTTTGTCTCTCTCTCTCTCTCTCGGTGTGTGTGTGTGTGTGTGTGTGTGTGTGTGTGTGTGTGTGTGTGTGTGTGTGTGTGTGTGTGTGTGTGTGTGTGTGTGTGGGTGTGTGTGTGTGTGTGGGTGTGGGTGTGGGTGTGTAAACAAAATTTTGGCTCGCGTTCTCTCTTAAACTAATAGTTTGATTTGAGTTTTTTTTCTCAATCGATGTGTTTTCATGTAGCTTCGACCTGATTAGATTATGAACATGATCGTTTTAGCAGTTTTTGAGTTATTTCAGTAAAACTTGTAAAAAAATGACAAAAAATGACGTTTTTTCACAAAATCGACGATTTCTCCGCGGAAAACAATAGAATTCAAGTGTTTTTTTTTCAATCGATGTGTCTTTGAGTAACTCGGAACTGAGTGAAATTCGGACAAAATCGCCTCAGCGGTTGTTGTGTTATTGTGTTATTTAAAAAAAGCAATTTTTTGAATGTCAACAAATTATCAATTTTTTTGTTCGATCGATTCGATCAGATAAATTTCCTCCCCTCCCCCTCATTGCCATCTACCCAATCGGTCAATTAGTTCCTAAGATATAGCAATTTTTCAAAAATCATCACATGATTTTTTCTAATCTGAAGTTTGACGGATTATAAATATTGAATATATTGGAAATTAGAGAAATTAAGTTTTGCAAATGAATGTTTTTCTTTTCTTTCATAATTCTGATTGGGTTTTAGGCAAATTAATTCAGCAGTTGCTTACTTACTTGCATGAATTTCTCATATTTTATGGTTTTTTGCGTTGAATTTAAACTGAAGAGAGTATTGGTCGGGAAGTTATTGGTTCGACCCGCAAAGGGTCACACCATCACTACTCGTTTTTTTTTCAATTTGTTTCCAAAGATATTCGTGTGGAAGAGTCTCGTGGTCAGAGCATCGATCTTGCTCTATCTGTACGAGGTAGAGAAGCACTCAAGTTAGTTGGCCTTGAGGATAAAATTGTTAATCATCATGGGATTGCAATGAAGGGAAGAATGTTACATGGGAAGGATGGAAGCTTGAGGGAAATGATCTATGACAGTGTCAAGAAAAATGTAAGTTGTTAATTTTCATTTTTTGGTGAATATCTTTGAATCTAATGGAGATATCAAAATTTTCATAGATACCTTTTTTGTAGCTCTCATTTCACCCTATAAAAAAGGTTTTCATGAAAAATCTGGTATCTCCCTTAGATTCAGAGATATTCATCAAAAACTAAAATCAAAGTAGAATTTTCTTGTTTTATCATTCTAGATTTGCATTTCAAGATATTTATTTTTAAAAAATTGATGTAAATTTAATTTGAAATTCTTAATTTCTAGTGCATCTACTCAGTGAGCCGGAAATATTTGAATCAAGTACTCCTAGATGGTGAGTTTTTAATTAAGTATATCATCTTACCACGTCTAGTCTAGAAGCCCTATATAAACTATATCAAGTTTCTTACATATAGAATTAAAGAGAAAACACCCTCTGATCTCTTTCCACTGGTCACTGACCCCCTCATGAAACCCAACCCCCTTTTGTGGTATTCCATGTACCTCCACATCAATTCATTTCATTGAGTTTATGTCATGGTAAACGAGTTTCTTGTATTTCTGATTAACAAATCCAATTCAGTGGTTTACCATTGATATTTTATATCCAACAGCTGCCGATCAATACCCACTGGTGACACTGATTTTCAATAAAAAATTGATTGATGCCGATTTGGATGTGGGAAAATTGAAATTCATTGAGTAAGATATTGATTTATCAAATTATCCTGATAAAGAGTTAATTTGGGGAAAAATATCATAATACCTTTTTAATAGGAAATTTCATAATCTACAAAAAAGGTCCCTTGATATTTTGTCCTAAACTCGATAGTTTTTGAGGTGAAGACAAAATTCAAAATGTCTAATTTCATTTTATAACTAAAATTATCGTAAAAATTATGTTATTTAGTACAAAGACACGAGAAATTGTGGAAGTTGAGGCTGACTTGATAATTGGAGCTGATGGGGCATATTCAACTGTGAGAAGAACAATGATGAAAAGGCCTGGATTTGATTTTTCACAGACGTATATTGAACACGGCTATGTTGAGCTGAATATACCGGCTCAAATGATTGATAAAGAACATCCTGAGAAAGGTTTAGAGGTAAATAAACTCGAGAAAATTATTTGAAAAAGGTATTTATTTCATCAAATAATTTTTTTTTTTTTTTTTCATTTTCAAGTTCTGCATGAGCTCTAAACACCTGCACATATGGCCTCGTGGTACATTCATGATGATAGCAATGCCCAATGATGATTACACATTCACTGGAAATTTATTTGCACCCCTTGAGATTCTAAATGGTCTCGATACACCAGAAAAACTTGTGAAATTCTACGAAAATCAATTTCCAGATGTTCTTCCAGTTATTGGTGATGTACAGGCACTGATTGATACTTTTTTCACAGCCAAACCCAAAACTCTAATCTCGATAAAGTGTAATCCTTATCATTGTGGTAAGAGTATTATTCTGGGTGATGCAGCTCATGCTATGGTACCATTTTATGCACAGGGAATGAATGCTGTAAATATTTCATCAATTATCTCGTTACTGGGCGATTTTAGAGAAAAAAGTGATAAGACATTTTTTGTAAAGCATAAAATTTTCTACAAAAAATGTCTTTTGACATTTTGCTCTAAAATCACTCAATATTGAGATAATTTGATAATTTGTTTTTAGGCATTCGAAGATGTACTTTTACTCAATGAATTACTGGATTATTACAAGGACGACATGACTAAAGCCCTTCCAGCATTTTCTAAACATCGATGCTCAGATGCTCATGCTATCTGTGATCTCGCAATGTATAATTACATCGAGGTGAGTTTTTTAAAATAAATAAAATTTTTTTTATCTTAAAAATTGATTCATCAATTTTAATCAACAGATGCGTGATTTGGTGATGAGAAAATCATTTGTTGCACGAAGAAATTTGGACACATTTCTTCACAGATTGTGGCCAAATAGCTGGCTTCCACTCTACAGTACTATTCATTTTTCTCGAATGAAATTTCAGGACTGCATTGCCAATCGTGAATGGCAGAATAAAGTAATTAATTATGAAAAAAAAATATTGAAAATTCTTCAGATAATTAACGAGAATAATATTTTTATTTTTTTTCCAGGTACTCATCAGATGCCTCTGGTGTTTGGGATTATTAACAATTGCTATTTTTTTTGCATCAGCAAATTTTCCAAGAATTTTTAATTAATTTTTCATTAAAATTTATTTCACAATTTTTTAAAAATATATTAATTAAGTATAGATTATAGAGAAAAAGTATAAATTTATTTCAATTGTCATCCAATATTGAGTTTAATCATCTCAGAATTATCCAGGTACTTGTTTTTCTCTCTCTCAAATAATTCAATCAATTTTTCAATGAATTTCTGATGATAATTGTCGATATCTTCCTGCGTAGGTTCCAGTATTTTTGGTATATCTAGTGGTGAACCAACTGTAATGACAATTCATTACAAAAAATGGTGAGTCAATGATTTTATCACAATTTAATACATTACCAACAACAGTAACTGGTTTTCTCTGTGGAAGAAGTCCAAAATTATATTGAAAAAATCCACGACCAATAATGATAATTGGCGCTATTCCAATTGTCTTTCTTATTAACTCTTGAACCCTGTGCAGCCATGAATCATCAGTACTTTGTATCTGATCATACAAATCAGTCTCGCCAAATGAAAAAACTGGAACTAGGGGAGTCCTAAATATCACGTAAACTCGTTAGAATAAAAAGAGAGTCATTAAAAATCAATTATCTCGATAAAGAGTGATTGTATGAAAAAATGTCAAGAGACCTATTTTGTAGGGAATTTTTTGCTCTACAAAAAAGGTTCCTATGAAAATTTCACCATCTCTCTCAGATTCCGAGATATTCATCGAAAACTTGAGAGTGAATTGACGAACTAACCCAGTTTTCAGTGCAATTTTCACAAAACCTTTTCTCCTTCCAAGAACAAGATTGTACGTAGAGGGTTTGCATTTGAATGACTCTGCAGCACCACCAACAATCAAAACAAGAGCTACATTTTTCTCATTTTTACTCTTAGGCCGCAACAGATACTCAAGACTCTCTGAGCAAACGCCGCATGATCCAAAGCTGTACGCAAATTCCCTGAATAGTGGTATCTTAAAATGCTGATCCAGGGTCACTACACGTGAATCTAAACCTGGAAAAATATCCTTGCAACCTAGGGCATCAGTGGAAAATGCTGTAAATACACCAGTGGCTAATACTCCATGGGGAAATGAACACAAGAGGTAGTCTCGAGATGGATCGAGGTCAACAGTCTTCACCAGCTTTATAGGGAAGTAATCACAGAAATATCGCCACCAGGTATTGTTTCTTAACCATAAAGTCCATCGTTCGCTGAAATTTTATCGAAAAAAAGTTCTTTCAAACTTTAGTGCGACTAACTAGTGTTAAAATCGATTTTAGATGAAAACACTAAATGACCTTTTCTCTAGGGAATTATCGGCGCAACAAAAAAGGTCATCTGGTGTTTCCCTATAAAATCGATAGATATCGAGATAATCGATCTTTACTATTTTAAAATTCAAACTCACCTTCGTCCACCGCGTTTGTACTTGTCCCAATCATGGTAAAAAACCCAGTACAGATAAATCATCATGATGTATCTCAACCATTGTCCGTATACTAAACAGTAAATTGTTAAAATCCAACCGACTAAACCGCCAAATGCAAATGTAAAAAACCATGCCCCAGCAGCAAGTGTCTGCAGACGTCTCTCAAGGGGCACCCTGAGAGGTGCAAATTTAACACCAAAAAATTCCATATTTAAATGAATACTTAATCCACAAGTTGTACCAATTCAGTTAGCAATATCTTTATGACTTTATAATGAGAACAGTCTTCTCTCATTGGTAAACAGCCTCAATCCACTTGTTTAATCGCCTTGAGACAATTTAGCTAAATAAGAGTGAAAATATTGATTAATTAATCAACTATTGATTTTCTATATCAAATTATCTCGATATTTATCAATTTTAGGAGAAAACACTAGAAGACCTTTTCTCTAGGAAATTTTCTGGGCTACAAAAATGGTCCTCTAGTGTTTTCTCCTAGAATCGATATTTATCGAGATAATTCGATATGAAAAATCAACTCTTTACCATTTTGATACATATTCAATCTGAGAGAAAAATCGTTAAACTGAATGAATTTGTCATTGACGCATCTGGCATCTACCATTTATATAAATATGTCTAAAGTACATATGTACGTTTCTGCGAGTGACTAATATCTTCTATAAAAAAGAAGGAAACAGGTCAGAAACGAAAAATGTCTCACTGAATTTATTTATTGCATTTATTTTTTTATTTTTTCTAATGAATAATTAAAAAAAAATGTAAACTCACCGTCTCTATCGTCCAATATTCGTTGAACTGTTGCTGCAAACTCTAGATTAACATTATCTTATCATCAAAACTGTGATGAGTCCTCGACAGATGCCACAAATTGTATTAATGTAATTAAAATCGTTCATCTTGATCTCAAAGTCCTGAGTATCAATGGAAATATTTCCATCGAGTCTAAAGATTAAAGACGTATATAAGAAAGGTGCGCAATTGACGATTACTCAGTTGTTTTCCAGAATTGTAGATGATAATAAAATGAAACTATATAACTTGCAGAATGATGTGCAAATATGGTAGCCTTATTGCGTAATTAATGACGAAGTCATTCGGACAATGTCTTTGTATTCATTTTTATAGTTTTTTATTATCCATCAAATTTCTCTTTTTCGCAATTTCTACTGAAAAATTTGACATAAATACGCAATTATCTTGAAAACTATACATTTTAGAGGAAAACAGTAGAGAATATTTTTTGTCAAGATAATGACGATATTCGATCAAATTAATAATTAAATCAAGGAGAAAAGGTCGTGAAATAAAATATAAAATTATTTTTAAATCAATTTATTTCGTTTCCTCTAGAATAAATGAATCATATTGTTCTCAATCAATAACCACCATTTTTCTATACAATATACATTATATTTAATTCGAAATAACAATAATATTGAAGAGTGAGGAGAGAAAAATTGTTTTATCTCACTCTCTAATTCACTCTCACACTCAATCATTCAGATACACAATCTAAAAATAATAAAAAAAAAAAAGACGAAATGAAGTTGATTGATTTTTAAAATTGATGATCAATATTTGAATTTAATTAAAGTGAAAAACAATGAGAGATCTTGGGATTAAATGGATTGTCTGTTGATTAAGTTACAATTAGGTCGATTTAAATGATAGAATGTATCTGTAGACCTCTTTTCTATAATTCTACGGGGGTTTTTTCATTTTTTCTTAATCTACATTCTAATTAATTAATTGATTGTATGATTTATGAATAAATAATTGGAATAAAAAGATTAGTTTATTTAGAATGGAAATTGTTTCTCAAAAATTTTAAACTCATCTCTCTATTCCGCTAAACTGCAATGATTAATGTCATTAAAAAAAAAATAATTAATAATTAATAATAATAGAAATTGTCAACGAATGGAATTATGACTGTGACAAACAATATCCAGTAGAATGAATTTATCAAATGGACTCGATTGGTCAACATTAATGCAAAACGTATTATATATCTATCTAATCTATGTGTGATAATATATTTCTCTTTATCAACTTTTAATTGTTTAATCGTCAACAACGGCGCAGCCTCTACAGGGTTAATGGCGCAAAGCTCTTTTGACCATATTCATCATTGCTTTACCTAGCCTACTCTATTATTTTTCTTTTTTATCATCTTTTTTCAATGTAGTTCAGTTTGATTTTTTTTAATAAAGACAGATTAAATCATTGGAATTGCAATTATTTCTGAAAATCGTAAAACCTAGTTGCATTTTTTTCCCCCGTAAATATTCAAATTTAATACAATTGTGACGTCACATCCGGTTTTTCCCCACCAAAAACCAAAAAAATGACGTCATTTCCGGCTTTCACAAGAAAAACAAGGGAATGACGTCACTTCCGGTTTAATAAATGACGTCATTTTCTGTGACGTTACTTCCTGTTTTGCAAAAAGAAAAAAATTTCAAAAATGACGTCATTTCCGGTTTTTGCAAGAAGAAAAACAAGGGAATGACGTCACTTCCGGTTTAATAAATGACGTCATTTTCTGTGACGTCACTTCCTGTTTTGCAAAAAGAAAAAATTTCAAAAATGACGTCATTTCCGGTTTTTGCAAGAAGAAAAACAAGGGAATTACGTCACTTCCGGTTTAATAAATGACGTCATTTTCTGTGACGTCACTTCCTGTTTTTCAAAAAGAAAAAATTCAAAAAATGACGTCATTTCTTGCACGTCACTTCCGGTTCTTATTTTTTTAAAAAAATCGTCACTTCCTGTGACGTCACATCCGGTTCAAAAAATGTGTGAGTCACCGGAAGTGACGTTTTTTTTCATAAAAACCGGAACTGACGTCATTTTTCGAAATTTTTCTTGTTGAAAAACCGGATGTGACGTCACAATTGTAAGAAATTTGAAATTTCAAGAATCCAAGGGAAAAATATCGAATATATTGGATTATCTCACTAATTATTGACTCTAGGAGAAAACACTAGAGGACTTTTCCTTTAGGAAATTTTCAGGCCTACAAAAAAAGTCCTCTAGTGTTTCCGCCTACAGTCAATAAATATCGAGATAATTCGCTATAAAGATTCAACTGTTCTGTTTCCTTTGAATAATGGTGGATTATGAAGGTAATAATAAAAAAAGTAAATAAAAAACAAACTGAACTCTATTGCTCAGAATTACCTGTTCTCCTTTACTCATTATTTTCCATAATTTAACATATACATCCATCATTTTTTCTCCATATTAAACGGATGCCGCAGTCTACACTGCAATATTTGTTTCACGCAAACGCTATAACAGCAAATTTCAATTAATAAAATATTGATAATGTACAGATAAATCGCATATAGACTCTTTCCATCAACATCATCCCAATTTATCATTCTTTATACCATTTGTATTATTATTCATCTATATAAACAACAATTTTCCGACGCAAATTTATCTCAATAACGCAGTGGACAAATCACCTGTCTCCATCTAAACTTAATAGGTACTCTAAAATATTGACGACGTGCACCCATCCGTTACCCTATACCATAAAAAAAAAGAAAAATGGGGTCATACGGTTTAAAGCCAATAACAACGAAAATCACTTGTACCCCGTATTGCCCCATTTTTAACGGATAATTTCATTACAACGAATCTGATAAAATAAGACTTGCACAACGTCGCAAAAATACTGATTCACCGATATTGTTTGGCAGTCAATAATATATATATATATAATATTTTTTTTTTTCATACGTTCGTGGCTATTTTTACTCGATGATGATTCCATGATTTCTTTTGTTTTTTCATGATCTGAGAGGAAGGTTGGAATACTCTACAAAAAAGGAAAATTCTCTCCCTAGGAACTTGATTCTCTCTCGCGAATTAATTCAGAAAAATTGGGAGGGTGAAAAAATGGTGTTTCACGTTAATTTTGTTTTTTTTTTTTTTTTGCGTGCAAAGGCAAAATTCAAAGGCGACGCGGGTATTATTAAATTTAGATTTCTTCATTATCTTGAATTGGAATTTTTTAATTTATCTCGTTTATGTCAGCTGATTGTGGTTACGTTAATGGCGATGGGGACTGATCTGGCTGGTAATATCTCATTCCATTTATCTGTGTAAATGATAAAATTACGAATATTTTGAAAAATTTTTTTTTTAGACTTTAGTTATCGCTGGATAACTCTGGAAATACTGGAGATAATGCAAATTTCATGAGAATAATTTTTGTAGATCTCTGTTTGCTCTACATAAAAGGTCCTCATGATAAATCCGCTATCTCTCTTCATTTTTGAAATAATCAACAAAATACTTACCGTCATATCGTATTCGGTGATGTAAGCTGGAATTTCTAATTGATCTGGTGACATGACTTCGTAGAGATACTCAACACCTGGTAAATTGTGTACTTTCTGTTTAATCGCTGGTGCCATGAATGTTGTGAACCACCATGTCATCATCTGGAGGCAAACAAGTTGATGGAAATTTATGAATAATTAATTATGACTGTGTCACGTGTATCGATAGAGGATTATTAAACCCCTTCATATCCCTCATCGGTAAGTAAATTAATCAAATTTGTGACCTTGAGGTTACTCTTAAACTTGTCATCTACACATTCTTCATAAAAAATGAATAGCCAAACAGCTAAAAATATTGTCGGATATATATCAATTTTGATATTATGACGTCGCAAGGTCCCTTGGGTAACGTCCCATTGGCCGAGTGTTCGAGGGTGGGGAGACGTAGTCGTTCATTGGATGAGATACGCCCACAGATTTGGTTAGGTTGGCTTGGTTACGCCCCCAAGAGACCTTGTGACGTCACGAGCGATCTCAGGGAATTTTAAAAATTAATTACTAATTACTGAACAATTTTTGAAACATTTTCTAATGAAAAATTGTTAATTGGGGTCATAAAAAAAATTAATAAAAATTCATGCAAGTTCTCCATTGTGGACTCCATTGAGTGGAGGAAGGAAAATACACTGAAATCTTTCATCGCTCGAATCAAACTACAAGGTCGATACCTAACACGCAAATTGTGTGTTTTATTTCCTCTATCAGTCGTGAGAAATCTTTTCGCCTATCTGTATTAAATACTTCCTCTACCGTTATATCTTCCAATGTTTCTATGAAATAAATATTTACATACCTTGGTCCAGAACGTGGGATGAACGATGTAAAAATGTTTGAGATGCTTCTTATATCTGAAATTAAAAATAAAAATAAAAAATAAATGATAAGACAATAAATCACTGTCTCAACTCTGTACTCTTTTTCTATTGCGTCAGAACAACGAGAGCGAGAATTAAATTTAGGGATATGAGTCAAAATTTTTACGGTAAATAGAACATACTGAATCACCTTATACCTATGACGCACTCATTGATATTTTTATTTACACCCATTACTAAATTTTTTAAAATCGACTTCATCCTGGATTCGGCTTTTGATGGATATCTCCGAATCTTTGCGAGATAGAGACATTTTCATAAGGACCTTTTTTCTAGCTCTCATTCTTCTCCACAAAAAAGATTTTTATGAAAATCTCGCCATCTCCCTCAGATACAAAGATATTGATCAAAAACTGACGCCCGGATGAAATTGACTTGAACAGTTTCACCAATTCACTACTGAATTATTTATTAAATACCGAGAAGATGATTAAAAACGAGTTTTTTGAATAAATATATATTTCTATTGTTGACACTTGACGTTTTGTCGTATATCAAAAAACCAATTAATGCTTTGTCATAAATTATAATAAAATAATAATAAAAAACTCACTTGTAAGGAAGCACATTGTAAACTTCTCTCAGCCAATGAAAACTTGGATAGTTGTTGCTTGTTGTTAAAGTATGAAAGTAGGCTATTACGTAGTCACCCTTGACGATTGGATCCAGCAGTTGAATCAAATAGAGTAAAGCCTGAAAGCATATTGAATATCCATTGTAACGAGACATGAATAAATTTAATTTTTCCACCATCGTAACAACAACATCATGATTACAATGATAAACAAGTTATTTAAAATTACTATGCAATAGGGAATTTGCATGAATTTTTATTAATTTTTTCATTTCAAGATAATGACTTTAATTGACAATTTTCCATTCAAAAATGTTTCAAAAATTGTTCAGTAATTAGTAATTAATTTTTAAAATTCTCTGAGATCGTTGGTGACGTCACAAGGTCTCTTGGGGGGCGTAACCAAGCCAGCCTAACCTAATCTGTGGGCGTGTCTCACCCAATGAAGGACTACGACTCTCCACCCTCAGACACACGGCCAATGGGAAGCTATCCAAGGGATCATGTGACATCATAATCTCAAAATTAGTCTCAAGTTTAAGAGAAAAACTGAGCTCCATGCAAGTTTCCCATTATTGATTGAATTGTTTACATGACACGTGTCTCCATCGACTCTACTAATGCATATTTAATCCCTAAATTTACAGTTTTAAGTAGAAAAGTTGAAGTATTAAACTGGGTCTTGAGTTCATAGAAAATTTTATTATTCAATTTTAATTGGTTTTTCGAATAATATCCAATATCTAGGGTACACCAAGGTGACTGGATCGAGGAAACTCAATCATGGAATATTTCAATTCTTCCACTGTCCTTGAATCAGATTACCTCGGTTAATATTGCGTTAATCTTAATCCAATTGTGTTTTCAGTATTTAGAAAACAAGATTCTTATAAAATTCATCGTAATTGTCTATTTCTGTATCAAAATGAGGAATTATTGATTTTGAGTTGTGACGTCTTGGTTAAATTTCAACCGTCACTGTCGACCTATAATCCAAAGAGGTCACCCAACCCAATCCCCTTCCATTCTTCACGTGTTTTTGCCCTTCAGTTGATATCAGACGTCGTAAACAGAAATTTTTAAAAATTCTTATTACCTTATCGAGATTGATTTTCGTCGCTGGAAACCACTTTCCAACGAATACCACCACTGGTCTTCCTTGTCTATCAACACCACTCTGATATAGACATCCAATTCCAGATACTTCAGTCAAATCCTCGGTTTTAGCCCTTCGTAATAGTCTCTCGTACCTGTAAATAATTATTAAAAATTAGTTTTCACTGAATATCTCTGAATCTAATAGAGATGACGTAATTTTTATAAAGACCTTTTTTGTAGCTTTCATCTCGCTCTACAAAAAAGGTCCTTATGAAAAATCCTTCATCTCCCTCAGATACAAAGATATTCACGAAAAACTCGTTATTGAACTCGATTTTCTCATTTATCTCTTGAACAAGTGACTCTATGACAAAATGTCAAAAGACATTTTTTGTAGAGAATTAAATTTCCACCAAAAAATGCCTACTCCTATTTTCCCCTAAAACCCCTCATTACTGAGATAAATTAATATTCAACATAAATTAATTAATTCACTAATTAAAATGTCACTCCAATTAATCTCCACGTGACCCAGATTTAAAAATCATGAGATGTGTTATCTCAACAATTTTAACATTTCCATGTACTAGCCTTGATCAATGCCCATCGATATTTGGGATGGGCTGTCGTTGAATATCGATTTTGAGCAAAAAAAAAAAAAATGTCCATTTTTAAAAAATAATAATAATGCAGTCATACCGATCCTCATCATCATCATCGTCCAATCGTACATCAGTCATGTCAATCATCACCATTTTATTTATTTTCCGGTCAACAATTATTTATTATTTTTTAATCACTCAAAAATTGATTTAATTTATTTTAAAAATTTTTGGAAGATAATATCGAGGAATTTGTGAATTTGGAGGACAATAGAATAAAAAAATTGCTCAGATGATTGAATATAATGTAACTGTACGTCTTCTGCGTCTTTCCGAAAGTGAACTGACTCAATTGCTCGCGCTTGCGCTCGTTATGAATGTAAAGTTGAGAGAAGAAAAAAAATAAAAGCCTCAACCGAAGGTACAAGCGCCTGCGTCATTGGTGACTTGCTGATGACTGATTTTGTACATGCGGGATATCAACATTAGTATCAAACTGGTAAATCTCACTGGTGGGGCTTGTTTTTATAAAATTGAAGAGATAATATTTATGTAGATTTGGATTTCAGGAATCAATTTGAATTTGGATTTAGTTTTTGGTGAATAACTCTGAATCTGAGGGAGATGGTGAAATTTTGGTGAGGACCTTTTTCGTAGATCTCATTCTGCTTTACAAAAAAGGTCCTTATGAAAAATCTGGTATCTCCATTAGATTTGAAGATATTGATCAAAAACTAAAATTAATGTAGAATTTTTGAGTTTTATTCTTTTAGATTTGTCGATTTCTTAGGGTAATTTGGTTAAACAGTAATTTATCATTGAGCTTACCTCTCCTTCTGCTGCATCTGCTTGAGCATTATGTCAGCAAGTGGATCAGCCAGTGGTCGTTCACCCAATAACCTCTGTCTGTCCAAATCCCCCTGCATTTGAGTGAATGCATGCTCACTCAGGTTCAATGATGTGTCCAATTGACTCGATAGCTCAATAGTATCATCTGCTGTGAAATATAAAACCAAAACAACTTGATAAATAAATTTTAAAGTAAATAAATCCAATTACAAAATTGTTAAACTGTAAAAATCAAACATAACATTCAGTTTTTCACGAATATCTCAAAACCCATGATAGATAAAAAATTGCTCATAGAGACCTTTTTTGTAGCTCTCAATTTTCTCTACAAAAAAGGTTCTCATCAAAATTTCTTCATCTCCCTCAGATTCAAAGATATTCATCGAAAATTGATATTCAAAATAAAATTAATGAATCAAATTTCATCTCTCTGTTAGTTGGGTGGTGCCAGATGGTATGTGTTGGATTATATTGGTTTATTTCAACAAATTGATCTTAATTAGATTATGAGGTTTGAGATGTCGATATACTTTTGGTCTTTGAGACCGATGATTCATAGAGTACAGACGTTTCTTCCTCGTGCGATAATTAAATAAATAGATAAAATTAAAGTTGAGTTCACTACGTTTAAACATTATTTCTTTACCCATTTCCTTTAGTATGACCTTAGCGGTATTTTACCGACCCGTCCCAGTACCCACACTTTACTCTAGCTAACTTATAACTAAACTCCACAAGCTATGAGTTCGTTTTCCGACGATGAAAATTTTTCCATCACCGGGACTCGAACTCTCGCTCATGAGACGCCTTGTTCATGGGGCCAGCACCGCTAACCACTAGACCAAATATGTCTCTCTTCATCTCTCTGTTATAAAATTCCATAAAAACAAAGAAAAAATAAATAAAATTACTTCCTCTATAGACAAAAGTGAACACTGAGGTTCAAAGTGAATAAATCACTGACCGAATTAAAACAATAAAAATAAAAAATAAAAATAATAAACTCACCATGAAGTGCATGTTGTGGATTATCAATAATTCTTATTTGTCTATCAGGTAGCATTGGTTCACCATCAGGACCACCAATATCAATAGGTAATTGCCAGCATGCATTATCCTGTTCCTCAATTGTTCTTGGAAAATAAAGTGGCAATAGTACTTGATATATACCCAAATCACACGGTTCAAGTACAAATACAATGCACGATATTGTATCACTGTATTGCTCTAAAAATCTACGTACAGTACGCAGAGCAATATGTGCACCAGCATCAGGTGGATAATTACGTCTCACTGAATTAATAACTGGTAATGCTATTGTACGTAATCCAAGTTCACGTGATTTTTGTAATACATTTCTGTAGCAACAGTGTAATGTATTTTGAGCTGCTGTTTGATATTTTGTATTGTGAATTGGGCCAACAGTGTGAATAATATAACGTGCTGGTAAATTGTGAGCTTGAGTCACTTTAACTTCACCAGTTCTGCATTCTGGAAGAAATGATAAATTTTAAAAATTTGAAAATAATTGATTTCTTTTAGTTTTCTCACCATTAACTTCATTTTCAATTTCAACAATCAATGCTGGACCAGCTTTTGTAAATATTCTTTGGCACGTTGGACTATTGTCATCCAGTGTTTCATTGGTAGGATTGACAATAGCGTCTACTTGTATAATCGATATATCACCAGTCCTTGAATTAAACAAAGTATTTATTATTGTATAACTCATTTATCTCAATAATGAGTGATTTTAGGGGAAAATTTCAAGAGACATTTTTCCTAGATAATCAAATTTCCAACAAAAAATGTCTTCTGATATTTTTCCCTAAAATCACTTATAATCGAGATAATTGCAAAAATTGAAAATAAATAAAAAGTCAAATTTTATCATTTTTGTAATTTTGCATTTATCTCGATAAGGAGGGGTTTTAGAGGAAAATATCAAGAGACCTTTTTTGTAGATAATGAAATTTTCAACAAAAAATGTCTCTTGACATTTTCTCCTAGGATCACTCGTTGATGTAATAATTCAATCTAAAGTTCTCACCACAATGCAATTTTTCGATTAATGAGTGATTGGCAGGGAAACGGTGAGTCCGTATGATGTGATTGTTCCACCAGTGAATTTGAGTAATCCGTATAATGATGTTGAATTGGTATATCTGACCATCTTGGTAGTGTTCTAACATCTACAACATCAGGGGCAATACCCAGGGGTTCCATCAGCCTCATTCAGCTGTAATCAACAATAAAAATTATTAGAGTCACGAAAAACCCCATTAAATCCACAACTGCAATTAAATTTTGTGTTTCGTATGACGACATTGACACAATTTAGCCGTCCACGATAAGAGAATTATCCTCAAGAACATTTAAATAATTTACGATCCAAGAGGAAAAAATGGTCTCTCTCAATTATGCACTTATCTCGATAATGAGTGATTTCAAAGGAAAATATCAAGAGACCTTTTTTGCAAATCACAAAATTTCCTACAAAAAATGTCTCTTGATATTTTCTTCTAAAGTCAATAATTATCGAGATAATCCTATTTTTTAAAAAAATATAAAAAATAAAAAGTTACATTTTATCACTTTTCACTATTTCCTTCACTAAAATAAACGATTATTCATTGTTACCAATAAAACCTATCACTTTTAACAGATAAATAGAATAAATTCTCTCTTGACATGTTAAAAAAATCCAATAATCCAATTTTCTAACCTCAAAACCCTTGATTCTACTGTCACGCGCGCCATATCTAAATCAGCTGTTAGAGGGCTCAAGTCCACTAGAGACCCCCCTCCTGCCCCCCCACACACCCGCTGAGGCATTGAAAAATTCTGGAGTGCCAAAGGGACAAAAATACAGCATAATCCCTGAATAAATAACCGATAATTTGAAAAAAAAAATCACAATTTTCATCAATTCTCGGAAATAACACAGAATAATTGAGTAGAAAATCCCCTCCAGGTATTCAATTTCCAAATATCAAATTTTTTTAAGCCAAAAAAATTTTGAATACTTGCTATTTTGTACATTTTGTTCGATACAATCCTCACAGACTATTTATCACTCGTATTTATATAATTTTTTGCCTTATTAACGCTCACCAATTTTTTGACGTGTCCGTACCTGATGCCTAGCACTTAAATACTGCGCTAGATTTCGTTAAATCCCCCCATGTGAATGTGTGTCAATTTGAAATAGTGTGGGTGACTGCGCATGCGCACAGTATTTATCTTTGTTGTACAGGTGCAGAGTGAATGTTTTTACTACTTTATTATACAATTTTTTATGATGATAAATTTATTTTCTTGAATTATTCAATTTTTTAAATAAAAAATCTAGTTTTTTTTTTGCAATAAAATTTTTTTTTTAACTGTAAAAACAATTTTTTTCATTCTCGTAGTGAAAAGATTTTCTTTTTTAAGGAATAACTCGGAATCTAAGGGAGATGGAAGATTTTTCATGAAGACCTTTTTTGTAGATAATTGAATTTCCGAGAAAAAATGTCTCTTGATATTTTCCTCTAAACTCATTAATTACGGAGATAATTGGATATTTAAGAGATTTGAAATATCGAATTTTTATTTTTTTTCGTTTAGATCATCGATAATACCAGAAAAATAACGGATAAATAATGCTCTTATGGAAATTAGAACTGATATCCGTTATCTAAATTCATTGAATCATAAAAAACGAAAAAAAAAATGTCTAGTACAATCAAAAATTCAAGCGATAAAATCTAACATCGAGGGTATAGGGTAATAATCCAGAAGCCATCCCTCTAACGATAATGTACCACCCGGGGCTTCCCATCCACCGAAATATCCCCTCAATTTAAAAAAAAAATCCACCTGAAATACGAAGAAACATTAAACACTATAAACACGAATTATTTATCATCCGATTGTCACCAAGATAATCGATAAGATTAATCACTATCTCCGTTTTACACTTACTGTGAAATAAAAATCAAAAACCGCAAGATCAATTGCGTTTTTAGAAACATTTTAATGACGAGTCACAAAATCATGAGGTCATCACATCCTTGAGACGCAACACTAATACTCAATTATTTTTTTCCTCAATTTTTATCAGGAAATTTCATTCATAAAAATCTGTTTTTTTTATTATTATTATTTAATTTAAGGAAAATAATAAAAAAACTTACTATTCACTTCAGTGATCACTTGTGGTGGAGCACCATTCTCTCTTTATTTCGTAATTTCTTGGAATAAATAAATAAATCGATTTAATAAATTGACTATTTAAAGATGGAATAGCCCTTAAAAATGATAAAACAGTTTGGAGAAATTAAAAACGATGATGAAATAAAACTAGAGAGAAATTAGTAGATTTATTCTCTCCGCAGCGCACGATAAATCCCGAATGTATTGAAGTGCGTTGGGTTGTGTGTCACCGGTATGCGGAGAGTGGGATAGGCTCACGTGAAACTTGTTGATGAAATTAAAAGAAAACGAATAAGGTAAATGAGGCGTAGAATTATCTTTTAAAACTCGAGAGAGGGAATTTTCTGTAATTTTTTGCGGATAAATATGTTTTCCGGGGGTTTTCATTTTTTTAAAAAAAAAGAGCAACTCGAGGATGGGATTAAGGATGTTATGGATGTTTGATAAAATGATCTAGAAATGTTTTTTTTCTTTCTATTAGTAGAGGAACATGTATGAGCCCATCTGACAAAATTTCAACTCAGCAACTGGAATTAGATTTCGAGAAAATAAATACGGAAAAAGCATTGGATCAAATGGGAGCGGAGGGTTGGAATATCTTTATTATTTAGCTCGTAACCCCATTATTTTCCGCCGTCAGCGCATTCAGCACATCATTCCCTACATCTCTAAATTTTTACAATTTTTTTAAAATCTCCTAGGGCCGGTGAAATGTCCATTTAATCCAAAACTCCATAAGAGCTCATTTTGTTTATTCAATATCTCGATAAAATTAAGCTCTAAAATTCTCAAATTTCTACCAATTCCACTGCGTGTCCAATACTATCAGAAGAAAAAAAAAACAAAATTTTTTATTTGTCTCAGTGACACAAAAAATAAACAAAGTAAAGAAAATGATTGATTCCTAGGAAGTGAAGTAGAGGTCAGCCACTGCGTGCATTGGAGACTAGTAGTCGAGTTAGCGTTATATTACGATCGATGGTATTATCAATTATTACCATAGTTTTTTTACTTCGCTAGGTGTTCCCCTTTCCCTCGAGTCCAACAATTTCATTTAAAAATGCCTTGAGGATCAACTTCAATAACAGTACCTTCAAACAAAATTTAATAAAATATAAATAATGTAGAACTCATTGAAATAAGTGAGAGGATAGATGAGATGATTTTAATAATTACAATACGTTATTCTGTTCTATACACAGAGGGTGATGAACCAGGTAAGACCGACCGGTTACAGCCGTGATATGAATATTTATTTATTCCACTGGAAGAAAAAAAAGAGAAATCATAAACCGAGAAATGGAGGGGGATCAATCAATTTGCCAATCGAACGTGAGTGACGTTTCTACTGAACTTTTGCTATATCCAATCGTCTGAGGGAGGAGGTAAAGTGATACATTGACCTCCAGTTGAATAACTTTGGAGGGGAGTGAGCTATTGCAAAAGTGAATTTTGCAGTTTAATTCTAAGAATAGGGTGAAGTGGGAATAAACGATTGATCCATGATATGATCAATTTCTCGATTGGAGATTCATCAGGGGGTTCTGGAGGAATAGCTCTGGAATTTCCAGAAGTCTGGAAGCTGACCGATGAACGCGACTGGAGAAATTAAATGTGTCGTCCTTTGATATTTTTTTTCAATGTGCGAAAAGGTTTTTGCCGGCAAGTATTTGGAATTTTTACAGAAACTGGAATCGTGTTTTACTATTGAAAAAGTGAGGGCGAAATATGACAAATTAGCCGACTGGAGAAATTGGAGGTGTCGTTGCAACCCTCGCGTGCCACACGCCCCAACCCCGTTGCCTACAGCGTGACTCACTCTGTGTGGCTGCAACGGCGTGAAGTTGACTGCGTGACTCACGCGAATCAATCTCGGACTCAGTTGGTAATTTCATAATTTTCCAATTTATCAACTGTCGATATCACGTAACCAAATCGTGTTCAGACCGGTGTGTGTGTGCGGCAACAACCAAAGAGTGTAAAAATGGCGGACGAAAACGAGGATCAGTGGTTATACGGTGATTCAATTGATGAAAAACCCGATTTTCCTGATGACCAGGAATTGCAGAATGAGCATGAGGAAAGTGGTGAAATTATTGACGAGGAGAAAGTCATTATCGATGGAGACATGGCTCAGGACATTCCAGATGATTTACCCGGAGTGAGTACATAAACATAACCCCTTACAGCTGTGCTTCCAATTAATTCAATTACAACAAATTTTTGATTTTATACAAATTAATATAAAAATAAAAATATCATAAATTCACTAAATATCGAATTATCTAAATAACCATTGATTTTACATAAAAATATCAAGAGACCTTTTTTGTTGAAAATTTCATTACCTACAAAAAAGGTCCTCATGAAAATTTCACCATCTCCCTCAGTTTCCAAGGTATTCATTAAAAAAACAAAAAAAACACCTTTTTCCTTCCCCCAGGTAACAGAAAATCAACAGGACCCTGAGATGACCCTTAAAGAGGAACCAGACGCTGATAAAATATCCCAAGTACCTCCGGAAAATGGCACAAAAGATCCAGACGAAGATCCAAGTGATTCCGACTCAGACGATGACGTTAATATAGTAATTGGTGATATAAAATCAACACCAGCAGCTTACAACAGTTTAAACTTGAAACGTGGTAATCTGATAACCTCAGGAGGTGCTGATAATTTAAAAAAACAATCAGGAAAATTTAGTATTGATGATTTTGAGACAATTGGCGTGATAAATGGTATGCAAGCACATGAATTTAATCTTGATCAGTTGGAGGACAAGCCCTGGCGTCAGCCAGGTGCTGATATAACTGATTATTTCAATTATGGATTCAATGAGGAGACATGGAGGTCATATTGTGAGCGTCAAAAACGTATGAGAAGTGAATCTGGTGTTGGATTGGTACTCAATGCTGGTGGAGGTGTTGGTGGTGGTCAGAGTACTGTGAGAGTACCTCAAGTTGCTATTATCAATGATAACAGCAAATATACAGGATTAATGGGGCCTAAAAGAGCTGGACCACCACCTGGACGTAAAATGGGAGGTACTATTGATGTCATAGGTAGTTCTGGGCTTGCGTCAAGGAGGAATCTTGATAAATCACCACCTAAGGAAAATGTTATTCAAGTTATGACAGCTGATAGGCGTGAATACTCGAGAAAACCTGGATTTCCTGATATGAGTGTACCACCACCAGCACCTGGTATACCACCTACATTTGATATGCCACCTCCTGGATATCCACCAGAGCCACCACCATTTTATATGCCTGAGCCTGATCCTTATTATCACAGCTATGAACCTACACAGGACAGCCAATGGGGAAGTGATCCTGTGAGTATTTTCTTATTGATTGACATCTTGGAAACTAGAGGAGATGGTGAAATTTTCAAGAGGACCTTTTTTGTAGAGAAGAATGAGAGCTACAAAAATGGTCTCTTGACAAATTTCAATATCTCTCTTAAATTTTGAAATATTCAAGAAAAATGGAAATAATTTATTTTATGTTTTATAGACTTGGCAGCCAACAAATTTAGCAATACCACTGACTGAAATTGAGGATAAGGATGCTGGTCCAAAGACAATACCCACAATGGTACCACCAATAACAATACCACCACTTATGGTACCACCAACTCGTGATCAACGGCCTGATTCACGTGGGATTGAGAGAGAACGGAGTGAACGGAGAGACATGGGTGAGAGGGATATTGATTCTGTTGGGAGAGAAAGAGAGAGAGAGCGTGATCGTGGTGAACGGGATAAGGATTCTGCTGTGAGAGATAGAGAAAGAGATCGTGATTCTGTATCAAAAGATGATGATAAAGATCGTGATAGAGCTAGATCTCAGTATCGACATAAAGAGAGGTAATAATTTATTTATAAATATTGAAATATCTCGATAACTAATGATTTTAGAGGAAAATATCAAGAGACAGTTTTTCTTGAAAATTTTGTCAGCTACAAAAAAGGTTCTTATGGAAAATTCTCTAGCTCTGTTAGTTTGTGAGATATTGACGAAAAATAATCTTGATTTTTTATAATGAATGATTATTCATATTTTAATAGACACAGACATCGATCAAGGTCACGTTCACGTCGTCATAAATCACGATCAAGGAGTCCAAGTCGTCGTAAGAAGAAATCAAGACGTTCAGATCGTGAACGCTCCAAAGAAGACAGTGAATGAGTTGAATTTTTTTTTATAAAAATCCTTTGTTTGTACAAATTGAAAGAGTTCAGATTGTAAATCGAAAGGAATAATTGAGGAAAATGGGACTAGTGGACTGGAATGAGAAATAAAAACAAAGGGCACTATTTTTTGATTGTAATGTGAATTTTTTTAAGGACCTGAATCGATAGGGAACTTGCATGAATTTTTATTAATTTTTTTGACTCCAATTAACAATTTTCAATTCGAAAATGTTGCAAAAATGGACATATTTCATAATATTTTTTGACAATAAAATCAAGCTCAAAAAATATTTTTAAAAAAAATTTTTATTTATTAAAAAAAAATTAAACTTTCAATATTTCACAATCAACAGACGTTGATAGCCATTCGCCTTTGGTAGGACGTATTTTTAATCTTGCGTATAAATTTTTAGACATGTCCCCTGGATTAATAATCAATGTACCATCACTCCATTTGCAAAAGGGTTTTAATGAGGATGGTAACAAGAGAATGTGAGGTCTGTATTTCATCTGTGCATACTTCTCCCATAATTCAATGTCCATATTTATTTCTTTTGATGGTGGGTATAGAGGATAAAAGTTGGCTTGATGCAACACGTGTTCAGCTAGACGTACTACTCTGTCTGTACCTCCCATATTCCTAAGAGTGAAAAATATTTTTTTAAAAATTGGAGATTCGATAGAAAATTTGAATTTAGTGAATTAATATTCTTTTTTGAAACTCACTGACTAATTTCCTTTCCTGCAATATGCTTAAGAATATCAACAGATGTAGCACCCATGCAAAGTCCCTCAATACTAATCATACAAGGATCTGATATTGTATGAATGTTGGAAGATTTCAGTGATGGTGGAATAAAATACTCTGGTGTTGGGTATACATTGTCATGATGAGCATCTCTGCAGGAGGACATGAGTAATACTTGTGTACAGGACCTAATTAAAACATAAAATTCAACAATAAACCCTTTCAATCCAAAATATTAAATTAAAAAATTTATACAAAAAAGTAGAATTTTGAATTTTTCATAAATACCTTCAAATCCAAGCGAGATATCAAAATTCCCATGGAGACCTTTTTTGTACATCTCTTCTCGCTCTACAAAAAAAGTCCTCATGAAAAAACATGTATCTCCCTCAGATTCCAAGATATTCATAAAAAACTAAAAAAAAAAATTAATTTTGAAAAAAAATCTAATTACCCTTTAACAAAACTCATAATCTTGTCAACAAGCCCTTCAAAAACTTCCTGAAGTGTATCCACAATAACAGCCTCCTTAATATCCTCATTATCCTGGGGTACAAATGGTCCAACAAGAACAAGTAAATTGGGCTGAGTCTCTTTAACATTTTCCATGAGATTCATCAACGATTGAAAATCAAGATGATCCCTCTGTGTAAATGGTCCACAAGCCACAACAATTTGCATTGTCTCATTGATTACTGGTGATGGTGTACCATCAACACCAACAATTGACCTCATCTCCTTGACCATAAACACCTCAGTACCTGGATTAATTCCCTCGACAACAACAATTTCTCCAGGAAATATTGAAAATTTATCCAATTTAGATAAATTCAAAGATGTCGATACAGCACAACCTTTTGTCTTCTTTCCAGCATCATTACCATTATTTTCCTCATCCTCAGGTATAAACCAATTTTGTAGTGTAAAATATCTGTCACTTCTGTCGCATTTTATTCTACCAAATGTACGGAAATTCTCTTGAATCGTCTCCATGACATTTGCAGTCACAATCATCTCTTTATTGTCAAGAGGCCACTGATTGCTTATTTTTTTACCCATTTCAGTCGTATAATTCTCCATTATTTCCAGCCTTCGTGAGAGAATATCGAACATGTAGGTTTGATCTGATGGTACATAAGAGTGATTTGATTTGTTGAGGGTAACAGTGTATTTGTTTGAATTATTCCAGGTTTCCACGTAATTTCCATATTTTTGAATGACTTTTCCACTGATTTGTGTGTCCACTCCTCTCTTTGGTAATTCACTGGAGGATAATTATAATTTTTTCCATGAATTCATGAGTTAATCAAGATGATTAAATTTTTGATTCTAGTTTTTCATGAATATCTTTGAATCCAAGAGAGACAGAGAATTTTATCAAGAGACCTTTTTTGTAGAGTGAAATGAGAGCTACAAAAAAGGTCCTCATGATGAATTCTCTATCTCTCTCAGATTCCGAGATATTCATAAAAAAAAACTAATAAATAGTTTTATTATTTCTTACATTTTAGCTGAATAACTTGCAGGTGAGTATGAGCTCTCGACAGCTCGCACCTTATTCTCAGGATTGATGAGTTGAGCATGTTCAGGACTTCTCAGGCGTTTAATCTGCACGAAAAAACCAAAGACCGTGAATGATTGATGATGTTGAAAAATTTTTCTCACGAATAAAAATACATAAATATATTTTTAAAAGGTTCAAAACGTAAGACAGGACGCCGTAGACGAGTGTGTATCTAGTCACGGTATTTTTAATTATTTACGTGCACCAAATTCATACTCGTCTATGGAATAAAAGTACCTGCAAAAGGGGAAATTAATTTTTTTTTTTGTTTTAGGCAGTCGTGAGCGGATTAATATTGATATTTCTGGATTATCCAAGAGTATGTACACCCTAGATCACTTGTTGTTGATCACCAAGCGTACTTAATGAGTGTGGATCTAGTCACAATTTAATTTATCATATGTGCACTAGACCATCACTCACTGAGCACAGTCGGTTGTTTTTTTTTTCTTTCCATACACTATTCAATTTTTGCATTCTTTGTTGTCACTGATAATTGTGGATATATTTCCTGCAACAAGGCATTCACAAATAATAATATCATCATGTTTTACACACAATAAATATCCTTGGGTATTCACAAAATGAATTATTCAGTGAAATTATAAAGTTTTGTTTATAAATATTAACGAATCTGAGGGAGATATCAAAATATTGAAAGAGACCTTTTTTGTAGAGCACAAAATTTCCTACAAAAAATGTTTCTCAATATTTTTCCCTAAAACCCCTTATTACCAAGATAATCTCAACTTTGTTACAACTTTTGTATTGCATCTTCTTTCCTCATACGAAGGGACTATGTATCCTATATGCATCAATAAATAATAATTATTTCTCCACTTCAATGAGCCCTCAAATCATCTAGAATTCTTTGAAGAATGTTAAACCGATACGAGAGAGAGAACGGCCCTGGACTGACCACAGAACTCATGATCTATGGGGGGGAAAGAGTTGAGAGAGTCGTGGAGTTTTACAGAAGTGATCCTCATCCATCTCTCTCTCTCTCTCTCCCCTTTAATTCTTTCTCAAGGCATTTTGCCCCCCTTTCACAATTCCACATCAACCATATCTCCTTTAGTTTCTCCCCACCCTTAAACATTTTATCTCTCTCTCTCTTTCTCTTTCTCTCTACAAGCTAGTACCGTGGGAAATGACGTTGAACTTTTACCAGTTACACACGTTTCACAATGCGGGATACGTTGAATATACATATGGGGTACATTGTAGATATATTAATATGATTTAAGGGTGTTACCTCCCCTATCCAGACAATTGTGTAGATTATGCGGGATATTTGTGTCTACATTTGATGGATAAAATCGAGAGAAAGTGAGAAAAAGTGTTGAAGGGTTAAAATTTGATTTTACTCCAAATGGAATATCTCGGAATTGAGTATATTTATCGACATTTATGAAGATACCTTTTTTGTAGAGCAGAATGAGAGCTAAAAAAAAAGGTTCTACTGATAATTAAGCTATCTCCTCTAGATTCAATGATATTGGTCAGAAAGTGAATCTAGAGTTGAGATTACTTCAATTTGAAATTTTAGGGGTTTTGTTTTTTGGAGTTTATCTCGGAATCTGAGAGAGATATTGAAATTTTTGAAGATACCTTTTTTTTTTTAGATCTCATTACGCTCTACAAAAAAGGTGCTTATGAATATTTGTCTATTTCTCTTGGATTCAGTGATAATCCTGATGAAAAAACTCGAGTCAACTTTTCACTAATTTACCAATTTAGAATAATTCATGTGTATATGAGGGATTATAATTCGTCAATTGTCTTTAATTGATCGAGATACTCTCAACACACATCCAAGTATTTACAATCAACTGCACATGTTCATTATAATCCAATTAAACTTAGAAAAAAAAACATCTCACGATTAATCCGATTTGAATGGAATTAATTTTCCACGACCTTGAGCCAAAGAATCGTGGGAAATTAATGGATACGTTGAGAAATTTACACGTAAAATAACTGATATACATGCAACGATGCAAACTGAACAAAGGACGCCCCTCCTGAGGTATTTTATCGCTAGGTAAAATCAATTTGAAGGGAATTGCACGTTTCAATTATTCATTTTAACGTAAAATAAAATTTTAAGAAATTTAAATAAATTTGTGAAGACGATAATAATTATTTTAAAAATTATTCAAGCCTTTAGACGCTGAGAGACGCTCTTTCACAGGGGGTAAGCAACAGGTAGTGGCGGCGTCCGTTGCGTCACAAAAAATGTACCCATTTATTTTCAAAATAGCATTCTCAATGATTTTAGTGTTTTTACTGAAGAATTATTTCATCACTTTGAACAAAAAAAAAAAAAAAACACAAAATTCTAATTTTTTTAAATAAAAAAGAAAATTAATAAAAATTAAAAAATTGTTTGAATTTAATAATAAAAAATTATTGAACAATTTTTTTAAGTGAAAAATTAATTAATTAAAATAATTATCACAATCACTGATTCACATTGATTAATTAATTAATCACATAATTTATTAAAATGAATAAAATTATTATTTCAATTAATTTTATGAAAAAAAAAAAAAAAATAGAATTTTTCACCACAATGACCAAGCCACGCCACTCGATGCTCTCCTCGAATCACCGCTAAATCGTCTTTGGGTAGAATGCCTACAAGGCATATTCGGTGTAAATACGAAGATAACCGAACAATCACGAACATAATTTTTCGTATCCCAACTGGCATTACTGGGATGAGTATAAAGAGAAATTGGTATCGCACACTTTTTACAGAAGAAACATCGACCACTTGCCCTCTACAAATGAGGAATATAGCCAACCAATGGAATAGAATAAAAATATTAGTCTTTCCACATATAGCCTATTCAGCTTTTTACGTTTTGCTCAAGACTTTGACTTGTTAGAACATCACCCCGTCCATCGACCGGAGAAAGGCTTCTATTTCTGCTATACCACTATGAGATTTTTATCAACAAATTATTCAATTTTTTTTTTTTTTTTAAATTAAAAATTGAGAAAAAAATTCTCATCCGAGGGTACAAACTGTCGACTCGAGTCGTCCTTGAAAACTGAAATTATGCCCTTTGAAAGAAATCTGGCTTGGGTACGTTGAAAAGAGAAAGGAGAGGGGGGGAAATGCCTGTTTTGTTGGGCCTCTCTCTGCCTTGTACCCCTCGAAGAAGGTTTAATGTCTCTTTGTGAAGAGAATGCTCGAGTGAAAAAAAAATTTTATGGAGTGGGGATAATGGCGGGCAATCTACCTGAGAGATTTTTGTGCTGGGGGAGAAGGGAATGAGGGGGAATGGACCCCTTTGGTGAAGAGGTGGAGGGGGGGATAACCACCTGTCGGGAAAAACGTTGGAAATCTCACCCGATCTGCCCCTTCGATATGGCGTCCTTTTCACTTGTTTTTACTCCAGTTTTCTTTAAATTTTCATTAATTTTTGGGTTCAAAACACTTTTAAAAATTACACTTGAGCTTTTTGATAATTTTTTTTTATAGTTTTTGGGGTAAATTGGAGTTTGAGGTAATTTTTTTTTTCATGTGAATTTAGATGTTTTTTTGAGGATTTATGTACGTGGCAAGGTTTGCCGAGGTTTGCGAATGGAGTGGTACACGCACAGGCGGATCGACTGTCGGGACAGGACTACGGGCATGCTTGTCGAGCAACTAGTGGCACTAGACAGGGCCGTAGTCATTGGACAATTTGTAATTGTAGTGGTGGAATTTTATTTTGTTAAATATGGGATTATCTTGATGAATAATGGTTTTAGAAGAAAATTGGAGGGGACCTTTTTTATGGAGAATTTTCACACCTACAAAAAAGGTCTTTTGACATTTTCAGTTAAAATCACTGATTTTTGAGATAAATGCGAAATTAATTGATGAAATGATTAAACTTGACAAATTTAATTTAAATGGAGATCATTTTTTGCAAATATTTTGGAAACTAGAAGAGATATCGAAATTTTCAAAGAGACCTTTTTTGTAACTCTCGTTTTTCTCTACAAAAAAGGTCCTCATGAAAATGTCGATATCTCGTTTAGTTTCTGAGATATTCATGAAAAACAATCTTAAAATTATTCATCTTTTTGCTACTGAATTGGTTTGCAGATAAAACATTTTATTCTCTTTAAATAATAGTTAAAGGGAGGAAATTATGAAATGATTGAACAAACAATTTGATGAAATATGGTAGGACAACAGAAAATGGAAAAGATTGAGGATCCTGGCAAGTTTGAGAATTGGGTCCACAGGTAGACTTGTTACGTCATTACTACCACAGGGGAGAGCAAAAAGAATGTCAGGACAGCGTTGCCGGAGCCTTTGGTCTCCGTAAATCATCACAGTGTTGCCTCGAAGAGGTGAACAATGAGAAGAAAAAAAAAAATTGATACAGAATGATGAACAAGGAAAAATAGGTTTTAATTTTTAATGAATATCTCTGGATCTAGTGGAGCTAGGAGTATTTTTATAAGGACCTTTTTTGTAGAGAAAAACTAGAGCTAGAAAAAAGGTCTTTTCAAAAATTTTGATATCTCTCTTAGATTCAGAGATATTCGTCAAAATTATTCAGCTATACCACTTGTTCACAAAATTATTCACTCATCCGCAGATCAATCGTGCCCATCAAATACTTTTAACGAATTCTACGGACTATTCAATGACTTCTCTGAATTCATCAGAGTCTGATTGCTTTCCAATTGAGAATGACAACAAAACAATGACAGAGTGACAGAATCAGTGAATCAAGTGGAAAGTTGAGGAGAGAATTGAGAACCTTCGCAGTAACGGAGGGAACGACGAGTGTGGCCCCAGTGTTTAAGTTTTTAGACATCTTTGGAGAGTTTACGTGGCAACAGCACAGAAATTCGTTGTGATCTCACAAGCGCTGTTGTCAAATTTCACTGTCAACTTTTTCTCACTTTCAGAAGATTCTTATCAACTAGTTTTTTTTTATGAATATCGTTGAATACAAGAGAGATAGAGAAATTTATGTAGAGACCTTTTTTGTAGAGCGAAATGAGAGCTACAAAAAAGGTCTCTTGCAAAATTTCTCAATCTCTTCTCAATTTCAAGATATTCAACAAAAACAAAAGTCTAAAAACACTAGATTTTCATTTTTTCCGTTGAAAACATGAGCAAGGCATTTTTTAATTCCTAGAATCTATTAAAAAATTATATAATTATGTAATTGATGAACAGTATTGACTTACAGATGGAGTTGTCGGTTTGTATCCGTACATCTCAAGGATATCCTCGTCATCACTGAATAATAAAAATAATAAAATGTAAGGAAATCATAAAAAATTGTAATTAATAATATTATAATTGTTTCAAAAGGATACTCGAACGTCTTTGAAGATGCTGATGACGCCAATTTTTCCATTTCACTCTTAGGCCCTTCATTATCAGTTTTAACAGAATGGATTCTCTTTTTTAAAACTGAATTTTCAAACTCTGTGAGGCTTTTTAAAGTCGGATTAATTCCCTCAGTTGTCTGATCGTTTGACACGACATATCCCACCCATTCGTCTACCAATGTCTCTTCATCTAGTTGATGAATATCACATAAATCAAGACCTGGATCAGAAGTTTTTACAATTAAAAATCCTTCTTTCATCAATATATCTAAAACTGGAGGAGATGGGGACCCTTTTTGTAGAGAAAAATGTCAGATGCAAAAAAGGTCGTTACAAAAATTTTGCCATCTCCTTCCAATTTCGAGATATTCAATAAAAACTGAAATTTGATAAATTTTAATTCCTAATTTTACTCCTTGGAAAGAGTTTTTGATAAATATCTTTGAATCTATAGGAGATGAAAGAATTTTCATAGAGACCTTTATTGTAGCTCTTATTTTTCTCTACAAAAAAGGTCTCTATAAAAATTTCTCCATCTCCATTAAAATCCGAGATATGCACCAAAAAGTTATTGCAAGATTGAATCGACGCCACAAATTTTGAGGTTAGATTTGCACATTTGATGTTGGGAGATATTTTCCATCAATTTGATTAAAAAAATATTCCGAGGAGGATTATAAATATCTAGAGACAGCAATAAACAATTTTAATCGGGTATTGTTGCTCACTAATTATTTATTTCTGATAAATCACCATGAGGAAAGAATGACTGAGAACAAGCACTCAATTTTTATAAAAAATCCAGTTAAATAATAATTCTGTGGCTCTGAATAAACTTTATGAGTACTTACATCTATGCAGAATATTTTTATCATCAATTGTGTACCCCAACTGGGTAAAATGATGTATCAAAGTCTCTTCCTTCACCATTTTGCTGTTGCCTCCACCGTCTTCCCGCCAAAACTGGTCCGCGCGAGATGAGAGGAGTGAAAGCGTCGGAGGGGGTGAGAGAGAGGGGAAAAAAATTGAATTGGCGGATTTGCGCATGCGCAGAGGTGAAAATCTCCTGCCACTGATTTAAAAAAATCATATTTTTACGCTTTTTGAGACATTTTAGAGAAAAATGTCAAAAGACATTTTTTGTTGGAAATTTTCTCATCTACAAAAAAAGTCTAAAATAATTTTATCCTAGAACTACGTGTTTCCAAGATGATCCAGATTTCCAGATTTCTCCCTTAGATTCCGAGATATTTCACGAAAACAGTGACGAGAAATTGAAAATGTACAATATTTTCAGATGTGTGCATGCTACCAGCAGACAAAGATGTCCAAAGTGATACAAGTAGACGTGAGGTAATCAATGTTGAAAAATACATTTATTTATTATTCTCGTATCATTACATTTAATTAATTAACTGTGAATGCACCATTTGGATCTGTAGTTCCATACAAAATGAAAAAAATTATCGATTGAATATAAATTCGTAAATGAAATGACAAAATATAAAAATTGAACACAACTGAAACGATGAATAAAAGTGAAAAAAAAAATACAAAAATTAACCTTAATTATCATCAAAATACACTCTATCCTTCTCAGCAAGTTGAACAAGTGTCTCCGAAGTCTCAGCATGAGGAAATCTCTCTATCCATGACTGAATAAATCCCTCAAACGTTGCTTCATAATTCTTCAACCTGACATCACCAGAATCCTCCAAAAATGTATTTCCCTGAACGAAAATCTTCCTCGGCTGCTTATGATCCAGTACAATTTTTCTCCAGCGTGCCCACGGCTGTTTCCCACCCTCAGGTACCTCAGAATACCCATCATACATCCTCTTGGCACTCTCAAAGTCTCCAGTGCTCTTGTAAATTTGCAATTTCTTCAAAAAATCACCAATAGCCCTCTTCCCAACTGTATAAATCTTACTCCTGTCCATAGTTAATCTCAAATTTTTGTCCCTTTCAATCTCCTCAACCTCGACAAATCCCTCTCCAGCCTCCAGACACACCCTCAACAGCACATAACGGGCTTGCGAATGCGCCTGTAGCCATTTTTTAGTCTCTGGATTCCACATCTCAAGTGCTTTAGCACAACCATTCCACAATAACGACAACCAATTAACATAAATAACATCATCAGCTGTCTTACCAACATGACCAAATATCCCAACAATATCCTTAACCAGAGACAGATACAATCCAACAGCTTCAGCTCTACATTCCTCATAAGAAGAGCCCATAGCACCAAATTTAGAATCATAAGTCTCACCATCAGTAAAATATTTATCAATAAATTCATCAGTCAGTGGATTTTTCATACTTTTTTCATCAAAATTAAACTTTCCATCAGCCAATTTCCTCAGTAATTTACCACTACCATGACCAAGTAACTCATGAAGACCAACTTGGACCTCAAAACTGGAGCACCTGTGCTGATTGAGAAGTGCCTGATCCTCATCAGACAAAAATGGTACAACATCTTGCTTCATATTGGCTGGTATAACATTTCCCAGTGATACATTTTTAAATCCCTCACTCTGTCTTATTTCATCGTAATTAGGTATATTAATACCAGCTGGAATTCCAGAACCAGCGAATGTTAGTACATCCAATGATGTAAAATCAGGTCTCAAAAATTCATCTTTCTCAAAACCCCTGCCCCAGGGTAATAAAGACAGATAATCCTGAGCTTTATCAACCAAAATTGTAAATTTCTTTGACATCTCTTTGTTGACAATAGCCACAAATCCCTCAAATTCACCACGTTGTCCAGCTGGATCTCTGTATGTCTCGATAAATCCAATGTACGTCTCAACAACTGGACCCTTGTCCTTGATCCAGTGACGAGAGCCATCCTTGTGATCATCCAGTGATCCAGTCTTGAAGTGGCTAATGTATTTCTCAATCATCAGTCTCTCCTCGTCATTGGCTGCATATTCTTTAGCTTTAATTAAATACTCGTTTGTCTGCTGGAGAAGTTTACTGTAGTCACCTCTCGTCACTCTGAATTTAGCATCCTTGAAAATGACATCTGGAGTTGTTAATTTAGGATCATCAGATTCTTCCTCTGATGCTAATTTTATCTCATAGATATTACGTTTTTTTTTGACATCATTCAATGAATATTCTTCAGTTGTTTTGAAGCATCTTGTATTGTAGGATTCTAGGTTTTTACTCTGCATAAAATCATTGACAATTGCTGCATCATCATCATCACAGTTTGAGGAAAAGTATGTGGTAATGCCTTTTTTACCGAGACCCAGGGATTTTAATTTTCCATCGAGGGAATAAATTTTTTCCTCAATTCTGTTCAAAATTTTTTCTACATCGGTGGGATTTTCTTTGTAGGCTTTTGAGGCTTTTACGATTGTTAAAAATTGAGATTTTGGAAGATTTGGGATTATTTTACTGTCACCGAAGGATTTGTAGTTTCCTGTGTTTGAGAGAATGCCACAGGTGTAAACAAGAAATGCCTAAAGAGGATTAAATAGAATATCAGTGATTTTTAATGAGTTTTTGGTGGATATCTTTGAATCTGATGGAGATATCAAATTTTTCACAGAGATCTTTTTTGTAGCTCTCATTTTTCTCTACAAAAAAAGTCTCTACGAAAATTTTAATATCTCTCTTAGATTTCGAGATATTAATTAAAAAATGAATTTGAAATTTAATTACTCACAGTAAAATCATCCTGACTGACTCCAGCAGCAATTGCTGACTTTTTCAGGTTCTCAATTGACTCTCCGAGGTATATTTTATGCAAAAGGGCAAATATCAGAGGTGACTCGGGGGATGTTTGTACGAATACGATTAAACTGCCGGTCCAGGCTGCTTTGCTCAAATAATGAGAGTAGAGTTTTTCATTTTTTGTTAATCCATTGAATGCAGCATTACAATCGAGGCTGACTATTGGTTGACTGTTTGGCAGTGTGTACAATGATATATCATCACTCATCGTGCTGTACTCCCTCAGGAACTTCCTAAAAAAATTAATTAATTAATTAATTATCTGGGTTGAAAAGTGGATTCAAAAATCTGTTTTTTATGATTATCTCTGAATCTAATGGAAATGGAAAATTTTTTATAGAGACCTTTTTTGTAGAGAACAATGAGAGCTACAAAAAATGTCTCTATGAAAATTCCTCCATCTCCTCTCAATATCGAGATATTCACCAAAAACTAATTCACTAAAATTGAATTATCACTTTATCACTTCATTTACTTCAAATCAATATCAAAAATCAGTAGTTTATCAATTAGTTTATTATGGATTATTACCCCTTTCTAATATGATCCAAACAATAAAATTGTCTATAATCACGTGAAAAAACTGTCGTAGACTCGAGAATGGAAATTTTAGGAGATGAATGAGAACAAAACTTGATATTTCTCAATAAAAGTCGATAATTGATAATTTTAATCATCTCAATTGATAATTAGACTTACTAATTATGTTCAGCAGCTTCTGCTATTTTTTATTTTCTATAAAAAATATTTTAACGTTGAAATTTGATGACGTGTAATGGTTGATTCCACTGGGACAGAATTTGAGGTTATGAATGCCTATTATACATTTGTGCATTTATCACTGCATAATAGTGTCCATGATTTTGTTGAATATATTTGGGGACAATAATTAATTAAAAAACCATTTTTTGTGAGAAAATAGAAAATACAAAAATTTTATTTTTAATCTACCTTTTTTTTTTTACAAATTTCATTATAAATTAAATAGTAATTATTAATTAATACTTTAGTTATTTAACTTCTCAAAGAAAAATATTTATTATTAAAATTAAATTGATGATTTTTAAAGGCAGACAACGTTCTGAGGATATTATATTTACGATAATTCCTTATTTTCAATGAGTAATTTCAATTTATCTAGAGAACGGGTGATTCTAGGAGAAAACATCACAAGATATTTTATTTAGATAATAAAATCTCCCACAAAAAATGTCTCTTGACATTTTCTCCTAAAATCCCTCATTATCGAGATATCGCCCAAAATAGAAATAAAAAATCCTAAAAATTACTCTTTAACATCTCCAATGCCATCAGGTAAAATAGCAAACATAGCTTCACTCTCTGGTAAACAAGGAGAATCATAAATCTTACAAATTCTAGTTTCTCCCCTACCCTTTCTCAAATAAAGCCTAGTTGTGCTGGCATGAGCAATAATATTACCCCCAATGGGTTTTTTCTGATCACCACCAAACATACTAGCAGCACCATCAACCTGAGCAACAACTTGATTAGTGATGACAACAGCAACACCATGCTCATCAGCAATTCTCAATAGCATCCTGAGAAATCTAGCTAGATGCATCTGCCTAGCAGACAATTCACCTCTACCAGAGAAATCTGTACGATAGAGTGCCATTGCACTGTCGACAATCAGAAGTGCATAACGTGATTCAGTCATCATAGCACTAGCTTGTATCAACAATTGACTCTGATGATCTGTATTGTATGCACGAGCACATGCAACATTTTCAAGTACATTTTCACCAGGTATATTGTATTTTTGAGCAATAGCACTGAGTCTCTCTGGTCTGAATGTGCCCTCAGTGTCAATGTAGAGACATTTACCCTCAGCACCACCCATTTCAATTGGCAATTGACAATTGACTGCTAGACTGTGTACCAATTGGGTTTTACCGGTTCTAAATTCACCAAATATTTCGGTGATTGAGCCAGTCTCGATTCCACCACCCAGGAGGCGATCCAATTCGGTGGAGCCAGTGGAGATGTAGACAATATTCTGACGTACAAGATTGAGCTCAGTGGCACTTTTGAAACCCATGACAACGAGTTTTGATGCTTCTTGGAGGATTTTATCTGCTTTAGCTTCACTTATTCCTTTTATTGTTAGGAGATGCTTCTTTGGTGAGTAGGCTACTGATTCTACTGTGTAATAACCAGCTTCTTTCAATTTTGCAATGTCACCTGCTGTTATACCATTTCCCTAGGATTATTAGATTATTATTAGTTATTGTTTTTCATTTATATCTTCTGATATATGGGAGATGGAGGAATTTTCATGAGGACCTTTTTTGTAGAGCTGAATGAGAGCTACAAAAAGGGTCTTTATCAAAATTTCCCTATTTCCTCCAGTTTTCCAGATATTCCCCAAAAACTGTCTTTTAAAAAGTGAAAAGGTTAACCGTTCTTATTATCTCACCTCCAATGATCCAATGAGTTTAGCCTGAAGATGTGAATCCTCAACAGTATCATCGCCCTGTGAAGCTGATACAGTTGTCGTAGCAACTGCAGACATTTTTCCAAAGACAAAAACTCTTTTTTTTACTCCAAAACAATGATTTTCCCTTTGTTCTTTCAAAACAAGCAAAAACACGTCTCAACACGTTGTTTGACCGTTATGGTGCATGCGCATGCATAACCATCCAAGCCATCTAGTGACAATTTATCAAAACAAAAATTTACTTTTCGCCATCATTTTTTTTTTATTCCGTCTTACCCTGAGTTTTACTCAGTTATTTGAGCAATTAAAACGACAGAATAAGAAAAAAAAAAATTATGAATTAGGTCACCGGTATTATTGATTATTTATTATAAAATTGAGGTAACATCAATTTAAACGTCAAAATTGTCAATGACGAGTGATTGAAAATTCACATTTTAACATAAAAAAATGGCTGAGAATTTGGGTAAACGACCATCAAAGGGAATATTGAAGACATCGAGTAGTTTTGACAGTCACGAGGCACCCAGGTAATTAATATTTAATCATAAATTAATATTTTTAGTATTAAATTAATCACCGTTGTTGACATTTTGGTGAATATCTCGGAATTGAGAGGAGATATCAAAATTTATCAGAAGACCTTTTGTTTAGATCTCATTTTCCTCTACAAAAAATGTTCTCATGAAAATTTCTCTATTTTTGTTAAATTCAGAGATAATTAAAAATTAGTAAATTGAATTTTCTAATTTTACTATTTTTTTGTGTTGAAATCATTATTAATGAGATTAAATGGTAATTATTTTTATTTACAGACCTAATAAAGAAACTAAATGGGACGAGATGAATATAATTGCAACACTGCATCCAGCAGATAAGGATTATGGACATATGAAGATTGAGGAGCCAAAAACACCTTATAATTATGAAGGTTTTGATAATAAACATGAGGATGATGAATTGGATTCTACTGTTATAAATGACAAGTAATTTAAAAAATTATTAATTTATTTTTTTAATATTTTATCATTGAAATTGTTAATCAGCAGAATCTAGACGATTTTTAAATGTTTTTTAGACTTGCAAAGAGCAGTAAACCCAAGATATTTGAAGAATCAAGTGATGAGGATGATGAAGAGACACCAGAAGAACGAGGTAACATTCCATTTTGATGATTTCATTCTATTGCGCAGCTGGAAGAGATTAAACATAAAATAATTATTTCAAATATCGAATTATCTCGGTAATGAGGGATTTTAGAGAAAAATGTCAAGAGATATTTTTTTTTGGAAGTTTAATTCTCTATAAAAAATGTCTTCTGACTTTTTTTTCCAAAGTCAATAGTTTACGAGATAAATGCAAAATTGTGAAATTTTGAAAATTTTACTATTGAATTATTGATATAATTTATAATTGAATTCAATTTTTTAAGGTAATAAATCAATTTTTGATTGCAGAAAAACGAAAAGCATTTGAGGCAAAACGGAGGGGTCATTACAGGGAGTGGGAGGCTGTACAATTGGCTCGAAAAAAATTACTTGAAGAGGATGAAGACGAAGATGATGAAGAGGGTAATGTTGATAATGCCATGGAGTCTCGAGACACTGATGACCCAGAAGAGCAGAGTGGAAGCCCCAAAAACACAAAGTGTGTGTCTCCCTGTGATAGTGAAACACAGTCAGAATTAAATTCCCCAGAATAGAAAACTTCAAAGTCGTTAATTTTCCATTTCGTTCTGCCAAATTTTCATGATAATTCATTCATTTTATTTTCATTATTCGAAGTAAAATTGTAATTAATTAAGTAGCTGATGGTAGAATTAACGTGGGGTTGTGAAAGAGTGAAATTAGATGAGTAAACTCAATTTTTAAATTAGTTTTTGATGAATATCTCTGAATCTAGGGGAGATTGGAGAATTTTCATGAGGACATTTTTTGTAGCTTTCATTCTGCTTTACAAAAATGTCTTGACAAAAATTTTGATATATCCTCTAGATTCAGAGATATTCAGTAAAAATTAAAATTGAAATTAAATTAATTTTTTTTAATTTCAAAAATTTTAATTTAAAAAAATTGAAAGTTAATGATAAACACTTCCATTTGAAAAATTTCTTCCATAAAACTTGATACTGACGAGATGAGCGAGTTGTATAATGCAACGAAATTAGACTGAAACATTTGTGTAAAATGTTTCTTTTGAAAATTTGACAACTAAATTTATATAAATTTATTTATGATAAATAAATATAATTATTATATATTTTTTTTCCGTAATCACGTGAATATTTTTCATTTTTGCAGAGTAAATACGTAATAGAACTAAAAGTAATTTAGTTAGAATTTTAAATGAAATAATTGAGAAATGACTAGAATAATTTTTTTTTTCGAGTTTAATTCATCAAATTATCACATTAATTAATAATTTCATATCATTAATTTGATTTAATTAAATGTAGAATAATGTTAAATGTGATAAAATTGTGAGGAATTAAAAATAGTTGTTTAACCGGTAAATTTAAAAAAATAGAGAGTCAATAAAATTTTTAATTTACATTTCAAACAATATCTCAAAATCTAGAGGAGATGTCGAAATTTTCAATGAGACCTTTTTTGTAGAGAAAATCAAGAGCTACAAAAAAGGTACTATCAAAAATTTCGATATCTCCTCTAGATTTCGAGATATTAAAAAAAAAAAAGATTTTCTAAAAATGAAAATCACGAATTTTGTTTTTTAAATAATAAAATATGATTAATTGTAAATAAAAAAATCGTAAATAATGGATTATCCAACAGGATGAGTTGCATGCCCAGTCGAAAAGGAACAATGAAGTCTGGTTGCTCAACGTGTGGAGCATTCACAGTTTATCGTAAAAAATCGAACAAATAATTATGAAAAAAAAAATGTCCAGATGATTTTAAAATAAATATAAATCATGTAATATCATAATAATAGTGCCGTCCTTGAAACTAGAAATCAAATAGACAAAATTCATAGTCACATGAGCTGACTGGCCTATAGACTGTCCAATTTATGAATAATTATTTTTTTTTCGATTATTTTCAATTGAAGCAAGAGACTGTGTTTACTTGCACGTGATTATTAGATTATAAATTAGATATTTGGATGTTAATAATCCATGATTCAATGTAAATGCATGATTGCATGATCATTTATAATGAAAATTGATAATTATATAAAAAATAATAAAACAGTTTAACTAGAGATTGTTCAATATTGTATAATGAAAATGATAAATATATATATTTAACACGAAAATAGAATCATTGGGTAGATGAGAAAATCATTGAGCTCAAGTTTTTTTATAATTTATTAATTTAAAAAATTTCTTTTCACATTTTAAAATAATTTTGTTTCAATTTTATTATCAACTCAATAGTTTTTTGGAAATATCTCTGAATTTGAGAACGATATCAAAATTTGTCAAGAGATCTTTTTTTTAGCTCTCATTTCGCTCAAATTCCGAGATATTCATCAAAAACTCATCCCCATATTGAATTATCAGCTTCAAAAATTATTAATTAATTAAAAAAAATTAATTAAACAATTTATTTTCAGACAAAGACATTCTATTCTATTATCGCCAGCTGTCAACACTTATCTAAACTCGAGTTCTGTGTCATAAAAAAAAAAAAAAAAATGTTTAGTTATCGACCTGTCGACATTTTCGTGAATATCATGTGCAGAGATATTTTATCATAGATCATTAAACCGGAACATTGACTAGGTAATATACACGGTTACAGTCTTGTCAGATAAGCCGACCGGTGAGTTCATGCGCGGCTGTTGAGTGATAAGCAAGTATTTTTCGTGTTGCGAATTGTTGAGGATAATTCAAAGAAGAAATCAATTCTATGAAATTTTAATGGTAATTATTGTCAATTAATAATATTTTTATATTATTTATTTATTTAATTATTCATGAGAAAAAAATAAATTTAGTTATGACGTCATCACATATTGAATTGTATTGAATTGAATAAACATGGGGCATTGGGTATGTCAAGGTCACTGTGAATACCTCGATTTTATTCAACAGAATTTAGTTCAAATATTTTGTATTTCAAATATTTCCTAGATAATTTATGATAATTAATTAAAAATCAGTAGTTTCTGAGACCAATTTTTAGGTTATGACGTCACAAGGTCCCTTGGGTAGTTTCCCATTGGCCGAGTGTCCGAGGATAGGGAGTCGTAGTCCTTCATTGGCTGAGACACGCCCACAGATTAGGTTAGGTTTAGTTAAATACGTCCTGTGATTGGTTTAGCCTCCAAGAGACCTTGTGACGTCATCAGCGATATCAGAGAATTTGGAATATGGAAATTTAAAAAATTGATTACTAATTACTGAATAATTCTTGAAACATTTTCGGATGAAAAAATTGTTAATTGGGGTCATGACCTTGAAATAATAAAAAATAATAAAAAATCATGCAAGTTCCCTATTCAATTTAACTTGATATTTACAGGATTGAATTTGATCATGAGTATTCGAGCATTACCTAGTGAATTAAAAAAAGTAGCTCAGAAGGAGCTCAAAGAGGATGAGAAACGCATTGTTGAGCATGTGAAATATATAACTGAGTGGTTGGTGAAGCAGCCGCATATTAATGCGAGAACAGATACGCAATGGCTAGTGGCTTTTCTTCGTGGATGCAAATACAGTCTTGAAAGGACTAAAGAGAAATTGGATTCGTTCTACACAGTTAGAACACATTTGCCTGATATTTTTTTGAATAGAGATCCAAAGCAGCAGTTGATACAGGATATACTTGATTTGGGGTATGTAATACTGAATAATTAATTTCAAATAATTTTTTTCTTCTTATTAAAAGAAAACATATATATCAGATGTATATAATAATTGATATATATATATTTAATTAAATTAATGAATAAAATTTAATCAAAATAATAGGACTTACCTGCCATTACCACAATCCATGACTCCTGACGGAGCCCGTGTGATATTAATTCGACCCTGCATATTTGATCCTCCCAAATATACTTACACCAACATACTCGAGGCTTTCTTCATGATAATGGATTATATGCTGCTCAATGACGATCGGTATTTGAATTCACTTTTTTTTATTAATTTTTTTATTTCAAGATCATGACCCCAATTAACAATTTTTCATTCGAAAATGTTTAGTAATTAGTAATTAATTTTTAAAATTCTCTGAAATCACTGGTGACGTCACAAGGTCTCTTGGAGGCTAAACCAATTACAGGACATATCCAAGTGAACCTAACTCAATCTGTGGGCGTGTCTCAGCCAATGAAGAACTACGACTTCCCACCCTCGGACACTCGGCCAATGGGAAGCTACCCAAGGTACCTTGTGACGTCATAACCTAAAAATTGATCTCAGAAACGACTGATTTTAATTAATGAGAAGTTTGAGAGAAACTGAGCTCCATGCAAGTTCCCTATTATTAATGAATTACTTGTACTTGGATTAATGCATTTATATATCCTTGGTGGAATGCAAGGCTCAATGTTGTAGGTCAGATTAGCGTTCTAGATCTAAGTGGAAGTAAGCTTGAGCACGCAAGTCAGTTTACACCATCCTTGATAAAGAAATCAGTTACAGCTTTCCAGGTAAGAATGACAAAAATTGATTTAAAAAAAAAAAAATAACGGATTTTATTTATTCTTTCAGGATGGATATCCAATAAAAACAAAGTGTTTACATTTTATTAATCCTCCATCAACATTTGATGTACTTTTCTCAGTCTTCAAGAAGTTTATGAATAAGAAACTGAAAGAAAGGGTAATTTCTATTAAAAATTTTGATTCAATTCTCTAATTCATCCCCTCAATTCTAGATAATGGTTCACAGTCAACCTGAAGACCTCTACAAACACGTTCCAAAGTATATCCTACCCTTGGATTATGGTGGCGAGGCTCCATCAGTTGCTGATCTAACACGTAAGTTTAAAATATTCATTCTTCAATTGATATCTTTAACGATAAAAAGAATAATTTCCTATTACAGAACAATGGAAAAATACAGTAATTAATCACAGAGATTGGTACCTAGAAGATACTCAGTATCAAGTGGACGAGTCAAAACGTGTAGGCAAAGGAATAACATCGTTGGATATTTTTGGAGTTGAAGGAAGCTTCAAGAAACTTGAATTTGATTAAACCCTGTCAAATTAGCATTCTAATGGAATTTTCTGTAACAAAATTACACATCTCCAATAACATGACGAGTATATCATAGTTTACTCATCATCCATGAACACGTGATATTGTATAGGTCGAATTACATATATAATTTAGCACGCAGTGTACGAAGAACCTTTTCTTCCAACAGTTCTCGTTGAACTTTCAGGATATGCCCTCCCCCCAAGTGTAGACGAAAGCTTGTGGGGAAGCTTGTCGCGCGTCGTCGGCAAGATATTATTAAGGACGTGCTTGGAATCATCTATCGTATAATAACATTATCGTGTCGTACGACGACACGATTCGGAGGACGACGAGTGGACGGGCATTAAAATGAGGTGGAATCTTCGTGAAAACGAGTACGTGGGTAAATTGTCTAGGTTATTGATATTGTCAATGATGATGATAGGTATCTTGAAGAATTATGTATTTATATATTTTTTTGTGAGAATTTAATAAAAATTAATTTTAAAAAATTCAATTTATACTCTTAAGTTGGCTGTTGGAAAGGAAGAAATCCTTTGAGGTTTTATCACATGGTTCACTGAGACTGCAACAGGTGTCACTATTCAAGAATGTCACGGATGTTTGATAAAAAGATCTAGAATTTTTTCGTTTTCTTTCCACTAGTAGAGAAACATGTATGAGCCCATCTGACAAAATTTCAACTCAGCAACTGGAATTAGATTTCGAGAAAATAAATACGGAAAAAGCATTGGATCAAATGGGAGCGGAGGGTTAGAATATCTTTATTATTTAACCCGTAATCCTATTATTTTCCGCCGTCATCGCATTCAGCACATTATTCCCTACATCTCCAAATTTTTAAAATTTTTTTGGCAAATATTTTTCAAGGTCGACATGACCTCCTTAATAACTTATTTCATAGTCAACCGAGTGCATGCACGTTCTGAAGAATACGAGGCTGAGAATAATTGAATTCAGAGTAGAACTAATTTCCATCGTTTAATGACTCAATAACATCTCTGCATTCTTTCGAAATAATCTGACATTTTCACATGAAAATCAGTTTTTGGTAGATATCTCGAAATCCAATGGAGATACCAAAAATTTCAAAAATACCTTTTTTGTAGCTCTCACTTTTCTCTACAAAAAAGGTCCCTATGAAAAATTTTCCATCTCCCATAGATTCAAAGATATTCCTAAGAACATGATTTCCAATTTGATTCGTTCATCTCAGTTTTTGATTAATATCTCCGAATCTAACAGAGATACAAAAATTTTCAAGAATACCTTTTTCATAGAGCGCAATAAGATCTACAAAAAAGGTTCTATCAAAAATTTTCATATCTCCTTTAGATTCCGAGATAATCCCAAAAAACCTTGACCCCATCGAACCGAAATGAAACGAGTGGGCGTGGTGAAGGCGGAAGTTGACTCTACCATATCCACCCCTTCATACAACATCGTCTACCTGGTACTTATCCCGGATTGGTTGAGCTTGCAGTGCACCCCGCATTGGTGTCTTCACTCTAATCACATCAACCCCCTCCCCTCATCGATATAATCACGAAAATCCTGCTGATGAGAAAAATGCACTTCCAATACCGCGAAATCAATTAAAATTCAGAGGATTCAATACTGAAGACACTTATCATAACTCACCTGATCATAAACGCTCGACTGAACATGTCCTTGAGATGTACACGAGTATGAAAATAGGCATTAACATTCCATCATTTTAACGCTCCAAGTGCCCAATACATTGACCTCGACAATGTATTTAACACCGAAGTGATTGTGTACGCAGAATGAAAACTGATGTGACCCCAAAAGTGTCAAAAAACATGGAGAGGTAAATATTTGATCATATGAGTCATATGGAATTCAAATAAACAGTTTATCATGTTTGTTTGATTAGATATGATTACAATGCTCTCATGTGTTGTAATGTTGGCTGATTATGCTGATTTAAAGATTACAAATGTGGAATTGTTCAGAGGAATGTTAATTTTTAACGGATATGACTGCAGATACTCTGGAATGCTGGAGGCTATTGCATATTTTTCACGGTAAATTACTGATATTGCGTAATCACATGCTCATCTTATGTCAAATGGATCAGCATTAATATTATTTTTTAATGATTGTTTATGTGAATTTATTTTAAATCGATAATTCATTGCATTTTTGATTGATTTTGTTTTTGCTTCCGGATGAAAGCTTTGCTTTCACCAGATTTTCACATTCTCTAATTTTGTGGGGAAATGATCTGGAATGTTATGAAACACAAAGATATGATGTTTTTAGAAAATGTGATAATAAAACGACAAAAGTTATCGATAGAAATCTGAAATTTTGACCCATGATTGGTATCAGTTATATCAAACTTTAGGACAAGTTTCAGCTCGATCAGTCGATTAGTTCTTTCAAAATATTTGTCATGAAAATATCTATCGATTTCAATTAAAAAATTCAGCCGGAAATTCTTTCTATTTTTACGCTCAAATCCTTGTACGCATGATAACTTGAGAAATATTGGAGATAAAAACTTCAAACTTGGTATAATTTTAGGCCTTATGATAATAATGGTTGCTATTTAATATGGGCGCAATCGGACCATTAGTTTTGAAGATATTCGACTTTATGTGTAAAACTATTTTCTTAAATATCTCAAAAACTACTGAATCGATTTGATTTTTTTTTTTTTCAAAATGTTCGTCACGATAACTTCTATCTAGTCCAATGAAAATATATATACCCCTTCCATTGAAAGTTTTTGAGATATTGCTGTTTTTCTATTTTCATTCTCGAAACTTGCTCATATGTACTATAATACAACTAGGAGTTGGAGTGAGGTTCGACTTCTGTGTAAAATTTGAGGTCGATATGTCAATTAGTTCCTGAGATAGAGACAATCAATGTATGAACAGAATAAATCGTAGATCCATCCGGAAGCTGACTACCAATAGAATTGGTAGAAAAACGAAGAGAAGCATAATATAATAATAGAATAATAATAGTAATGCATTTCTTCCAATCCTTAACACCAGCCGCATGGGAGCGATGGCCTACTTGTTTGATAGTGGGTTATTTCAGTAATGAGTGATTTTAGGGAAAAATGTCAAGATACATTTTTTATAGAAAATTTTTAGAGCTTCAAAAAAGGTATCTTGGTATTTTCTTCTAGAGTTACTCGTTATTGAGATGTAATCAAATTCATTGAGTTAAAAAAAAATCAATTTCACTTTTTGACATTTTTTATTAATATCTTCAAATCTAGAGGAGATATCAAAATTTTGTAAGAGACCTTTTTTATAGCTCTCATTCCACTCTACAAAAAAGGTCTCTATAAAAATTTGAATATTTCTATTGGATTCAAAGATATCCCCCAAAAACTGATGACAAAAATTACCTATTACACCGGTGAAAGTCATTACATGCACAATATGGCGAATTTCCAAAATTCAATTAATTTTAATTGATGTTAAAAGAGGATTTATTTTTTTCCGTATACACATACGTCTTCACTACGTGTATTGGCACCTAGAATCGTTAACATTGGAATGTACCTCTGACATAATTACCGGGAGCTGTTGATGCTTCATTAGAAATCACTGTATTTTCCGTGTGTCCATTATTACAATAATTTTTACCAGAAAACTAAGCAGGAAAAGTATCAATTTTTGCTCAATTAATTTTTTTAAAACTTAATCATCATGATTTCAAGAATTTTTTTTTTCATTTTTCAAGGTCAAATTTTCCTTTTCATTGATTCAGTGATAAAAATCACCTAAAAGTTGGTATATAAAATGCATAATTGGATGGTATTAATTCAAGGAAGGCCGAGAGAAATGAAAAATACGGGATTGACCATAAGAAGTCGGAAGGTACGTTTATGTACAGCATTACAATTGACTCTTGTCCATGGATAATACACGTTAACTCTTTGGACAATGCTGGAGTGGGGTTTATGCAGGAAGTTATGTTGGTCAGTGTATACAACAGACCCCACCATCAACACAACCTGTCAATTGACTTAAAAGCCACTGTGACCAACGATTCAACACTCAGTTGGGCACTCCACGTGCCGCCAATCGTGGCTAAATTCGCAATTTTTTTTTAATTAAATAAATCAAAAAATTCTGGAAAAATAGTCACGATTTTTTAAATTAAATTTTCATAAATAGATTTATCAATTTTTGATTAACAATTTGATAACAAAAAATTGAATTTTTAATTTTTATGTGATTTACATGAAAAAGTGAAAGTGCTGGATAAAATGCATTTGAAGAAGATATTGAGATGCCTGAGAAATTCTGAAGATATGCCAGTTGCTCTTGATGTGATTGGTAGTAAGGAGATTGAGAGTCAGCGGCAGTATGTACCTGAGAGAGGCAGCCAGTGGTTACAGTTTGCAGCAGCAATAAGTGGTAAGTCATTGATTATTTGATAGTGGCATTGGTTAATGTTTAGCGGTCATTATTGCGCATTCCATACGAATGAACTTGAACAATTTTTTTTTTTTATTGAATTTATTTACTTATTTTTTATTCGCAATTAAAAAATAAATGAAACAAAAATTATAATCGAATGTAAATAAATAATTGCGATTGTATTACGCAATTGTCACTTGATTTACTTGATTCTAATGTTACGTGAATCAGATAATAGTGTTAATCACGTAGAATTGATGAATTGACCAGATAGATCAATTGATTAGTTCTTTTAATCAGAGAAGGAAGAAAATAAAACGATGAAAAATATTTCCTGTTTCGAATTAATCGTGATAAGAATGACTAGCCAAATAGCTGAAAATATCGTGAAATATATCAATTTTTGGGTTATGACGTCACAAGGTCCCTTGGATAACTTCCCATTGGCCGAGTGCCCGAGGGTGGAGAGTTACGACTTAGTCCTTCATTGGCTGAGACACACCCACAGATTAGGTTAGGTTCACTTGGATACGTCCTGTGATTGGTTTAGCCTCCAAGAGACCTTGTGACGTTCGAATGAAAAGTTGTTAATTGGGGTCATGATCTTGAAATAAGAAAAATTAATAAAAAAACCTCGTCTTTTCCTTCAAGCCTGCCTCGCAGTAATAGGATGTGGTGGTCATCTAGGCTGGACATCACCAGCCCTTCCCTATCTCACAGGTCCAGATATGCCGAATCCCATCACAAAAGGCGAGGGTGCCTGGATAGTCTCCTGCTACACAATCGGTGGAATAATTGGATCCTTGCTAACACCCCTAGTTGTCGACAGAATTGGCAGAAAATACTCACTCCTAACCTTTGCCCTTCCTCAAGTAGCTGGCTGGGGTCTCATAATCGCTGCCAAACAACTAATGATTCTCTACGCAGCACGATTCATAGCCGGAATAGGTCACGGAGGAATCTACAACCTCATCACAATCTACCTCGCTGAAATAGCAGACAAGAATATAAGAGGCGCACTCGGTACTTTCCTCAAAGTCTCGGCAAACATTGGAACCCTATTTGTCACAGCTGTTGGTGCATATCTACCCTATTGGCAGCTGAATCTCGTCTCAATATTAGTTCCCATAGTCTTCATGATTACTTTTGCCTTCATGCCAGAGACTCCATACTTCTTCTTGATCAAAGGTCGAATTCCAGAGGCTGAAAAAAACTTGATGACCTTGAGAAGACTGAAGAATCCAGAAAGTGTTCGTGAGGACATCAAGATTATGAAAGAAGCTGTTGAGGAAGGTGAAAGATCAAAGAAGAATCTCTTCAAGGAACTTGTGAGAACAAGGGGAAATCGAAGAGGTCTTGTTATTCTTCTGGCTCTCAAAGCAACTCAGCAATTCTCCGGGCATATGGCGTTGGTAGCATATACCCAAGAGATATTCTCCCACAGTGGTTCATCACTACCACCAGAGCAAGCAGTTGTTGTACTTGGTGTTTGTCAATTGATTGCTGGTTTCCTAGCAGCTGGACTTGTTGATCGTCTTGGTAGACGATTTTTAATGCTTGTCTCGGGCTTATCAGCATCATTAGCACTTGTTGCTGTTGGAGTATTTTTCTATCTCAAGTACTATCTGCACTCCGATGTCTCATCAATAACATGGCTGCCTATAGCTGCACTCATAGCATACGATGTTATGGAGGTACTCGGTATTGGTACATTACCATATGTTCTTCTTGGTGAATTATTTCCCACGAATGTCAAGGGCACTGCTGTTGCACTTGGAATACTCGTTGGTTCAATATTTGCATCGCTCGTTGGTCTTGGTTTTCAAGCTATGAATACAACTGTCGGTATACACTGGACATTCTGGATATTTGCTATTTGTTGTGCTATTGGTACATTATTTGTTTATATTATTACACCTGAGACTAAAGGAAAGACTCTCGAGGAGATACAAATGGTGTTAAATCCTCCTAAACCAGCATCAATTTCACCTTGAGGGGTTCTTGACGTAAATACGTCTATGATTTCATTTTGAGGGGGAGTTATTTAGTGAAAATTCGTCATTTAGCAACCCTTATCGGTCCTCTATAGAGCAACGCCATCTATCGGTAAAATATCGATGGATGGTAACGCTTCAATTAGACGCACTTATCGACTGATTCCATAGACGTATCCACGTTAAAACCTACGGCCTCTTTTTTTAATTATTGATGAACATGTGGGAGAGATCTGTGATATCAGTTATTTATTTCATTTTTTGATATTATGAGAGAAATTGATGATGATTATTTTTGATAGAAAATATGCTGTTGTTTAATTCTTTCATATTTAAATAAATATATCTTGTGTATAAAATCTATTTGAGAGAAATTTTAATTAATTAATTGAATTGATGGATTGGGATATTTCAATCACGTAGCCAGACTATGAATCTATGAACCTCTTACCAGAGAATGGAGTCAATATGCCGCTGGCATTCTGGATAATTTAATCTCGAGGATCTTTATTTTTTCGGTTACTCGCATGCTTATGACTAGAAACAATAGCACGAGGTGTTTAATTCTGTTTCTCAAGAATCCTTGTGGTTTTCCTCAGTTGTGTTATCCTTGACATGCATCAGTCGACTCGGCATGTACATTGTATATATATATCCGAATTAATTCTTTTCCTCATGTTTGATATGTAATTTTTCAAGAGAAAATACTTGAAAAACTACTGGGGCAAAATGGGTATTTTCAAATTTTCCGGGTTTTTAAAAATTAAAATAATTGAAAAAAATTCCACTCTCAAGGTGTTAATTCATGAGGAATGAGACTCCAAGTGGTTTATTTCCTCGCACATGTTTTATGATCATCATTTACGCAAACAATTAATCATAAGTTGATTATCGTCATTTGTCTACGTAATTGCGCTAAACGTTCCTTTTTCCTCTTTTTATCCGGTTTGTTGAATACAAAATATCTCGGTAATGAGTGACTTTAGCAGAAAATGTCAAGATACCTTTTTTGTAGAGAAATAAATTCCTCAAAAAAATGTCTTCCTAAATTTTTTTCTAAAGTCACTTATTACGAAGATAAATATAAAATTCTTTGGAATAACAATTTTGATTAAACCCTCAGAATGAAATACCCGCCCTTAATTTCATAAAAATCATCAAGTACACGTACACCATATCCCACTATCAAATTTAGGATTGGCCTCAGAGTTATAGCAGTCTTAAATCCACCACCATCCTTGGTTTTACTCCCGCATTTCGATTCGACTGGTACATTTTTTTTACGATGTCATCCTTGTCACCCATTTCCTCAGTTTGACCAAGACCATCTAATTTGTTACGTGAAGAAGAAAGAGAGAGAGAAAAAAAAACCAAAATTGAGAATAAAAACGTAGATACACTGAATCACATGAACTAGGTGGATTGTATAGCTCGTTTTGAGGGCTCGTATAACAGCCACGAACAAGCTTAACTCTTGGTTTGACCATAAGACGTTGAAATCTGGGGGGGGGGGGGGGGAGAAAACTACGTACTTACCCTCAATAAAGCCCAAGGATACAACTGCGGTCACTGCTGAGACGCCATCAAACCTTGCAGCCATGTCAAAATCATTATTATCTGAGAAAAAAATTCAATAAACATGAAAAACCATAAAAATGTGGAAAAAAAGAGTGAATGAATAATGTTGAGATAGTGGGTGAAATTTGGCTCGAGTCATAGCTACCAAGAATTCACATAAGCAAGTATGTACTTACCTCAATAAGCTGCCAAGGTGGCTGCCAGAATGGCAAACCCCCTCGCTACAACGAATTTCTCATTTTCCGATATGAGAAATCGGTGTTCTCTCCTTATTTTCGTTTTCTCTTATTCACAAATCGTTATTTTTGTAATGAAAGTTATTAATTGACTTCGAAGTGACGTCACAAATGTCATCCTATACTGCCATCTCAATTTATTATCGAGACTAGAGCGCAAGTGGCGCCTCCTAGCGAGTGAACTTGGAAGTTATGACATTTGTGACGCCATCATCCTCTCCCTAACCACATATTTTTAATAATTTTTACTAGTCCTATTATTTAAGCTCTTTTGCCCCAAAAGAAACGAGCGAAATGAGCAAAATAGAGACCTTCTAAATATGAATAATCAGTAAAAACTTTTGAATGAATAATGCCACGTCATAACTGGGTTGAATTGAAATGAGAATCAGTAGTGATGAAAAAGAAAAAAAATTAAAAAATTGGTTTAAGCTTGACTTGCTCATAACCCGAGTACAAGGGTGAGGGTGTACTTTGATTGCCAGCAGGCAGTGAATAGTGACAGGCCTATTACTGAATGCTAATATAAGAACTCATAGGACACCTAGTCATGTACATTGCCCGGTTTGTGGGTAATATAATGGAGCTGAGATGCTCCCCCTTTTGGATATCTCCCACTGTCTTCAATGCCTTAGTTTTCTCTCTTGGTTTTGAATCTAAAAGTACCCTTGGCATACCGTATAGTAGAGTGGGCAATTATACAATAGAAAAAGATGAAAATACAGGTATGGATGGAGGGGTTTGGAGATCATACCGAGGGAATATAATTTCGTATGCATTAAAAGCGAAAGTTATGAATGAGATTTCTCTTTTATTATGTCGTAACGTTTCTTTATTTTCTATGCCTTCTTTTTTTGTTTTTTTAAAATCAAATTTAAATTGTGAATTATTTCATTATTATTATCATTAGTACGATATGAACATAGACATTTACTATTACATGAAAAATTTGCATGGTTATAGGATGATCCGTATACTCTCGTTTGCACCCTCCAACCAATGAGATTTTTATCCCTTCCATCGTCACGCAACGATCGCTCTAACGTCCGATAACGATGACCTGAAGCTTCTTACACAAGTGTTAGAGTGTATTTCTCCCCCTCCCCCCCTCCCGACTATCCTGTTGGTGTCCTTTGACACGTCCATTTCCACCCGTGGTCTATAAGGTCGGGGGGGGGGGGGGCACATATTCTATTCGAGACACGTATCAGCTTCCTTTCTCGCGTGAATCGAGCCTCGATGAGACGAGACGCGACCCGAATCGATCGTACTGGGGCTCGATTACGTTGGATTAGGTCGTAACGTGGATTAGTTTGGTGAAAACTTGATGGAGTGTGAAATTATACACGTGTGTTGTATATTCAGTGATTCAACATGTTTAATTTTGAATTAATTAATTGTGATGAATTATTTGTTTATAAAATTTAAACAATTTATTTATTTACTCTGTATAAAGGTCCAACAGTATAAAGCCAATTGAGCTGGGTTAGTACTTGGATGGGTGACCGTTTAGTCGGTGTTACGGAGGGGTACACTAGGATCCTGCATTATCGATCAACTGTTTCTTCAGTCCTCGGACGAATGCGATACAGATTAAGAAAGTCGGCCTATAGAACGGCTAGTGTAGATCTCAAACCGAGTAGTTGCGTCGGTAAGACGAAAAAAATTTATATAAAGCCAATTATAGGGCCAAATCATATATGATATGAGATTATTTTTAGACATAAATAAAAAAAATAACCTCCTTAAATGAATAAATTCCATCTGCACGTTCCACACAAAACTCGAACCACTGAATTGGTAGAAAATTGTTCTCTACCCACTACTAAAATTTCGTTTTTCTCCAGTATCTCGCCCTCTCCAGCAATCACTTGCATATTTCAAGCCCACATACAGCCCCCAACACTGCACCAGTCCCTGCCTCATCGAATAACAATGTTGTATCTCCTCGTGCCCTCTCTAATTTTACGACTTTGCCTGTTTTTTTTTTCTCCCCCACCTGGAAAATTAATAAACTGAATATCAAAAGTGGAACATGTACGAGTTGAGTTAGACCCTGAATATACTTTTGGTTTTTGAGTTTTACGAGGACAGTTTCATGGGTTTCAATGGATACCTATGCGTTGCCTCGTCGTTTTGGATGTCTCACGCGGGTTAGACAGGGGAGAGAAAATGTTGGGCCATGGGTAATAATAATAAATAAGACGTGTATCACTTAGGGTCGCTGCATCTGGGATTCCGGGGCGACAGTATTAGATATTGGCTTGCCGTAACGGCGAGAGAGGGCACCCCGGAAGGGGGGGGGGGGAGAAAATATGTAGAGTGAGTTTACCTTACCCTCTATGATGCCCAAGCTTGTACACCGTGTGTTGTCTATGGCCCTCCACTCGTATTCCTTTCCCTGATCTTAGTCTCTATCTTGTGGTGCCTGTCCTTTGTCGATACGTTGAGCCACGTATGCCCGTAATGTCTTACTGAAAATCCTATTTTTTTTTTACCTCTTTGATAAACAATATTGTTTATGAAAATAATTAATTAAGTAAAAATGAGAACCAATACGAATCAAAAAGAACTACGAATGGAATAATTTTTTTTTCTCTGAAGAATGACATTTGTGACGTCATTTCGAGAAAATAAAAATATAAATGAAAAAAAAAAAACTTTTTACGATCCAACCCTGTATTCATAACAAACAGCGAAGCAGTTACGACAAAACTTATATTAACTTTTTTTTCTTTTTGTCCCGCTCCAGTCATAATTCATCGACGAACGTGCATGTCATACCGGGAATATGAGATTGTGTAATGAGGTGACAAGAGAGTCAACTTTTGTCACCGATAAAATAAGAAACGAAGTAAGTAAACTCTGTGTTTAGGATGCAAGACTCAACTCACTGCAAGTGTCAACTATTGTGCACTTGAGAGTGGCTTAGAGTGGACCCGACAAACTTTCGGGGGAAAATTCTCTTTCACCCCCTTCTGAAAGACTCGAGAAGAGTTAAAAAGTGTAGACTTTGTCGGGACGAATAGTCCTGAAGAACTCGTACCCGTTATCCTATCACGTTTCACCCGTGTGTCCAGCAAATCTCGAAAGTCGAGGAGAAATTTTTTTTTTAGGGGCCAAGGAGAGGGGATATATACCCTTATATGCACAGCCGGTGTATTTCCTGACTGACAGAGAGACAGTTTAACCTTTTTTTCTTATAGAGGGTAAAATATTCTTCCAGCATGGTGGAACATTAATTCTGGCATACGAAAATCTCGTCCAGCACATCGTCAACGCTATCATCCGTCATTCTGTGAAGCCCAATTGTAATTTTCCGTTGTTACCGTTATGAAAAATTGTTTAGTGGCAAAAAATTTTGATTATGAATTTTTTTTTTTCATCCAGTCGATAATTGAGGTCGATTTATGTGAAAATCTAAAGTAGAATTTTACAATTAAAATAATTAATTGAAAAATAATTATTTCAAATTACTCGTATAACCTTGAATGACGTCACACTTGTGGTTCATCATCGCCATCTATCGGCCATTTTGTATACAGAGTGATTTAATGTCCAAGTGGTAATGAAGAATGAGGTTATGTTGTAGAGGAGCCGATGAAAATATTGTTTATAATAATGTTGAATTTTTTCAACTGTTCAAATTTCACACGATGGATTCAATGAATAACCTCAATCAATTGGCGACATTCATAAACACTCGAGCACAACTAGCGCCTCTCCACGGTTCAACTCGACATTTCGGGAGGTGTGACGTCACTATCCCCTCTCTGATGGTAATTTTCAAAAATTGTTATTAAATAAAAAAAAACATTAATAAATCTACTTTAATGATTTTTGTCCGAAAAAAAAGTTGATGAAATATCCCTAACAGGTTCAATATGAAATGTCTCCAGGAAAATTCGAATGGGTATATATACTCAAGGCAATCGTGAAACTCTCTCATTCTTTCTCTTTGCGTTTGAATAAGTTTTCGATTCTCCCTTTGACGTTGGGCATTCGTCTTAGGCAGCGTCGACATCCCAGTCACGCCGGCACCTCGTTTGTCTGGATGAACGTAATGACGCCGCGCGCCCGGCTTTTTATTACTTCTCAAACACCCGGCGCGTGGAATATCTTAAACCCATATACCATACGCCTCTCTCAACCAAGATGAAAAGACATTCTCTGACCGGCTTTGGGACACCATCAATTCTGCCTATCAATGTGTTTGGTTCATGTTATTCATGATGAATTGCAAATTGTGCTCGGTGAGTTCAATCGGGCCAATGCATTTTGATGCATCGGGTGACTAATTTAAAATTAATGAATTCAATCAATAATTAAAAACTATTTTAATCCCAAAAATTCTGAATCAATTGTTAATCCCATGTTGAGGCTCTTAATTATCGCGTTTTTGTGAGCTTTAAGTGATGCAAGATGGCGGCTTGTCGCGAACGTGCGGGGAATGGCAGCTGCATGCAAATAACCTTGTACAACGGTTGGACTAGGGATCTCTTGAGAAGTTGAAAATCTCCTTTAAGGTTCAACTGTACCTCTGAGACATTTTCTTGGACATTGTGATGAGTCTGATAAATACATTTACACTTTGTGTCTTTGAGTAGTATGTGTTACATGAAATGGAATCCTCAAAGTTTTCAAAAATGAGTGAATGAAACTCTTGGCAGATGACACAAAAGAATTACCAAATTCACTCAGAGATGTCTCCGACAATTTCATTTTCATCACTGGAGGGTAAATTAATTTCCCAGTGTTCGGATGATGTGAGTAGAAAATTCCGGATTGGGTCAGACGAGAGTGAACGAGGGAATTCCATTTTTTTCTTTCAATTTTATCAAGTAAAAATTATCAAAAATACATGGTCCGGGGATGATGACGTCACAAATGTCATAACTTCCAAGTTTGCTCGCTATGAGCCGCCAGTGTCGATGATAAATTGAGGTTAATTGAGATGGCGGTGTGAGATGAGATTTGTGACGTCATTCAAGGTTATTTGATCGTTCTGAAATCTTAATTTTTCTATTAATTTATTTCATGATAAAAAAAAAAAATTAATAAAATTTCCTTATAAAAAAAAGCCGTCATTGAGTGAAAATATTTGCCTGTAAGCTCAAGTCCTCAGTCAGTACGTAATTGTCAAGGCAAGAAAATAACGAGGCGCCACGTCGTCCGCCGGATGCTTTTCGTACGATCGTGCACGAAGGTCCCACGCGGTCTCGTTTGAGGTTTCGCTCGGGGGAGCGCAACGGATAGTATTAGTGGGGAAAGAGAGAAAACCATGAGAGTGCACTAGAGGGGAAAAAGGGGATGGAGGGCACGCGTCTAGTCGGAGGCTATACTATGCGGCAAACGCGAATCTATGTTACAGGAAAGTCGTAGATCTGGTTGAGTTAGGACGGTCGAGTGCCGGAGCCCCTCTTGTAACTGCCTGGACTGTCTTGAGTGGGTCTCTCTTTTGGCTATCTTACTCTAGTCCACAATGTCCAGGTATTTCCAACCATTTCCCTCTGTGGGGAAGAATTGCCCCAGCTGAACCCTATATTTCACGTTTATATTCGATTCTACGGAAATATCTAGATTTGACCAAAAAAAAGTCGAAAATTTTCTGTCAAAATTGTAAAATCGTTTTTTTTTTTATCATGAAAGAAATTAAAAATCATCGGATGACCTTGAATGACGTCACAAATGTCATTCTACACCGCCATCTCAATTAACCTCAATCAATTATCGATACTGGAGCGAAAGTAGCGCCTTCAGCGAGTCAATTAGGAAGTTATGACATTTGTGACGTCATCATCTCCTTTCTAATCACATATTAATAATTTTATTAATAAAAAAAAAAAATCATGAAATCTCCTTTTCGTCTCAATATTCGCAAACTCTTCGACACCATTTTCTCCAGTAAATTAGAATCATTTGGGTAAAAATACATGTTCTCCATCCCCTTTTTCACCAAAAAAATTCGACACGTTCTCCATCATAATGCAATTGACGTCTTTCTGACTTCCGTGTACAGAAAAAAAAAAAAAAAAAAAAACGTGACCCTTATATCGAGAAATTGTCGGCTGAGAAGAGCACGAAGAGCACAATATTCCCAGGAGACTTTTAGCAACGAGAAAAGAGTGAGTGAGAGAAAGGAAAAAAGAAGATAATTTAGGTATCCTGAGGGCCCCCTTGAATCCACCAACCGCATTACCTCATCCGCACCTTTTCTCTCAATGCTCCCGCCCTCTCTGTGGCTCACTCAGAAACGACTGACGCGCGTTATAACAGCCAAGTGAAAACACGTGAGTATCAGGGCGTAAGGAGTCATAAACCAATCGTTGAAACTACAAATGAAAGGGCAAACTTCTGGTGTTAAAAATGTTGAAAAAAAAATGAATCAAAAAGTTGTCTAAAGCGAGCGTTTTAACCACATGAACTCTACGAATATTTCACGCATTTCTCCGATTTTTTATGATTTTATATTTCAGGAGTTTTATGCATAATAATCCTCAGAAAAGAAAGTTTGTTGTGAAGAAAATAAAAATGGTAAATTTTGAAAATTTGATATCTCGCAATTTAAGGGAGATGGAGATTTTTTTATAGAGACCTTTTTTGTGGAGAAAAATGAGAGCTATAAAAAAGGTTCTATCAAAAAATTTGCTATTGCTCTTCAATTTCGAGATATTCATCAAAAAATGAAACAAGATTTTTTTTTTTTTTTTTCAATTTTTAGATTCCATCGAATTATGATAAAATTGGCTATTATAATCCAAAAAAAAGGTATAAAAAAGCTATCGTAAGCAAAAAACCAAGATGACTGATCACTCGGTTGCGTTCCGCAGACTCTTCTGCAGCCAACAGCGTGAAATTAAAAGGTACCGTCTAGTCCCGCGAGGCACTCTCCACTCTCAGGATGCAAAAAAGGGGATGAATTGAGAGAAAAAAAAAATCACCATCAACAGAGGGAGAAAAATAAGGGAGGGGGAAAAAGAAAGAAATGATGAAAAGACAGTGCGGCAAGACAATGGGCCGTCATCGATCTTCCCTCCTCCTCATCCTCTCTCTATAACCGGAGACGCCCCAGGTAACATCAACACACACGATAGACCTAGTAAATACCTTTGGCAGAATGACAAAATGTCCCTAATCCGTCGTAAGCCGGAGACCCTTGGCTTCTATACCCCCTCCACTTTCCTCGGATTTCCATGAATCCTTGGTCAGGATTTTCATTGTTACGAATCCTGGTATATGGTGAAGCACTACATTATTTTTTATACTCTCTATCTACACATATGACTATCATAAAAATAAGTTTTCATTCGTGTCATGTCCAGGAATTGGATATTTCATGAATTTTTTGTTATAAAAATAATTACAATTAATTTAGGATGTTCTTCGAAGAACCAATACGAATCAAAAAGAACTACAAATGAAATTTTATTAATTCATTTTTTTCCACTCACGAAGAATTTCTTTTTTTCTCCATCAAACATTCCCTTTTTTTTTATTCATCTTCAGATGAATAATTTCTCTAGAGAAATCTCAAATGTCAATTTTTTCTTATTCACTCCAGATACTAATAAATATTCAGCCTGTGATCATTGCGATTTGCGTGGAAAATTTATACGACGAATACTATTTGATTTCTCACTGGGAATTCTTGTATAGTTATCAAAGTTTTTTTTAGTATTCATGGAAAAAAATAATTTAAGAATATTTTTTTTTTCATAAAAAACTAATTAATTTGTATTTTTTTTTAAACAAAAAAAAAAGAAGATGAACGATTTGAACGTACGAAAATGCAAATATTTTTTAATATCGTGGTAAAGGAAAAAAGGACATTTCCATCTGGAGAAATTTTTATTTTTTTTCTGAGGGTACGTGTAGAAATGACACTTGCCCCTACTATGAATTTTCTGGTGTCATGTGGAGGAACGCGAGGACTTCCCCTTTGACAATATAATTTTTTTTTTTTTATTATTTACGCATGTTCTTACTCCTTCGAAAGGGATGGAATATTCTCTGACAGAGGGTGAGTACCTTTTTTTCAATATCGGGTGAACGAATGCGTGGCACGAACGAGCAGAGTGAGGAGAACGCATGTTAAGATGAAGATAAATAGAGAGTGAGTAAATTGGATAAATTAAATTCAATGAAACTGGATAAATTATAGTTATATTATTTAATCAGTCATTGCACAAATGATGATAACATGGATAGTAATATTTTTGGAGTCATTCATGCCTGGAATATCTTCTTTGGAGTGTTTATGCAACAATTTTGGGTACAACTCAGTCCCAAGTATGCCAGTACCGGATGATTCTGTTCCATTCGTGTCTGCAGTTCATTTCTCATTAAAGCAGTTCTTGTTGTCACTATTGAATAGAAAATCAGATCAGTTTTTTGGGAATATTTTGGAATCTAAGAGAGATAATGAAATTTTTGTAAAAATATTTTTTGTAGAGAAATGAAAAATCTAAATAATAGGTTTTATCACAAATTTCGATATCTCCTTCAGTTCCAGAGATATTTCCAAAAAACTCTGGAGTCAAGTTATTTTAACTCATTAATTGTTTAATTTTTTTTTCATTACATTTTAATAATTGAGGAAATTTTTAGGGGATAATTTACCTGCTCTCGTCTTCTTTCTGAGGGGTATCTCATAGTCATCATAATCTTTCTTAAATTTTTGTATTTCAAAACGAAATTTGTTGACCAATCTTCCTCGTGATCTCTTTGGTTTACCGTCCCATGATGAATACATGGATAAAGGTTTTATGTAATATGTATCAACTCTCTCAGTCGGAAATATATCATGAATTTCCTTGGCCAAGCGTTCAAACACAGAATTCTGTTCCGTTCTAAAAAAAAATTGATAAATAGATAAAAAATTATTTCAAATTTTTATAAATATTGAATTATCTCGAGAATGACTCACTATACAAAAAAAATGTCAGAAGACCTTTTTTTTAGCTGATAAAATTCTCCACAAAAAAGGCCTTCGGACATTTTTCTCTAAAATCAATAATTATCAAGATAATTCGATATTTATAAATGTCAAAAATTGTTTATTTCACAAATTAATTATATAATACTAAAAATATTAATTAATACTCACATAAAATCATTAGCAATGAGTTCTTTAGTTATAATCTTAACCAACGCCTTCCGTCCATCATCAGTCAATGTTCCTGATTTTCGATAATTACGAATTAGAACAGATCCAATTGTGTATTTATCCAAAACCCCTTGAACACTGACATGATGACGAGTTCTCGGTTCTCTCCTCGATGATTTTCGTAATTCTCTCTTGCATAAACTCGCATTGAACGAGTCTTCAGAGGAATCACGCAATCCTGATGTGTCTGATGGGCTCATGTGCCAGTTAGAATTATTAGAATCCCTCGTTTCTTCATTTTTCCTCGTTTTTTTGCGTTTCGAAGGCCTCGAAATGGGTGAGCTCGTTCGTTTTCCACTGATTTTCTCAACTGATGATTTAATAAAATCATTCCCATGTTCATTGACAATGTCAATCAGTATTACTCGTGGTGATGAAGGACAATTGTCATTTAGAACAATTTTTTTAATTGGAATTTTTGGAGAATTCTCAGATTCCTAAAGAAAATTCAATAAATTATTATTTTTTTTTAAATAAATAATTTTATTTATGATTCAATCGAGTCTTACAATTGATTCTGATGATGAAGATTTTACTCTCTTCTTTGGTTTCAATGGGTAATCATCAGCAAATGTTGAAATAAATTGTCTCAATGTTGATCTCCTGATTTTTCCAGCTAAAAAAGAAAATATTAATTAATAAATTGATGATTATCTCGGAATCTGATGGAGATATGAAAATTTTCATAGATATCTTTCTTATAGATCACAATTTTCTCTACAAAAAAGGTCTTTAGCAATTTTTTGATATCTCTCTTAGTTTTTGAGGAAAATAACTTATTTGAGAAAAATTAATTTGTTTTTAAATGAAATTGAGACATTATAATTTGAGTGTTTACATTATGAGAAAATTCGAAGTATTTGGAGTATTGTGTTGATGTAGAAATGGGTAAAATGCGGAAACAATTGATGAGTTGTTCCAGGTATGAGGGACGAGAAGGAAAGAGGAAAAAGGTGGACAGGTAGAGAGAATTGAACCCCAGAGCAATTAATCTACTGCAGGTTGACCCCAATAAGGTGCAATAAAAGGGATTAACTAGTGCTAGTGAGAGGTTTCGTAGAAAGAGAGAGAGAGGGAAAAGGTATGACCAGATGTCTTGGACTCCGAGGAGAAGAATGACCCGGGGATTTCCCCAGTTTTTCCGCTTTGTTTTGAAAACAACATATGAGATTTTGGAATTTTTCGAAGAGTGAAAACAATTTTTTTAAATGAAAAACTCGATTTTATGTAGAAAAAAATGATTAAAAATTTTGTTAAATAATTTTGATAAAATTGTTTTTGATGATTATCCCAGAATTGGAGGAAGATAGATAAATTTTTGTAGAGAAAATTGAGATCTATAAAAAAAGGCCCTTATGAAAAAAATTCAATCTCCATTAAATTCAGAGATATTGATGATTAAAAATTACTGTCAATTCAGTTTTACGAGGTAAAACGAAATAAGTTGATTTTTAATTCAGTTTATCTAAAATATCTTTGAATCTAAGAAAGATAGTGGAATTTTCATAAGGATTTTTTTTGTAGAGAAAATTGAGATCTATAAAAGAGGTCCTTATGAAAAAATTTGTATCTCTCTTAGATCCATAGATATTGATCAAAAATTCTTTCAACTTGAGTTCACACAGTTTTTCCTTATTTTATCATTTCTAAAAACATTGAAAAACCCTCAAAAAATGAAAAATCTACTAACCTTGAAGTAAATCAATCAACGCAGAAATATCTGCATCCTCCATTCTCAAGTCATCCCCAACCATTTTCACTCTTTTCACTCCAAAAAACTCAAATAAAATGTCTCGAACACTTCCGTTTCACCTGAATAATTTCCGAGAGTTGTTGTCAGCTCGAAGGCTCGATGTGTACTTACCAAACTCACTCAAAACATCTCCAACGATTCGTCAAAAATAGTGAGAAGAGAGGGGGGGTCTGTTGAGGCCCACCTGGGGTTGTATTGGGCCCCCTGTACACAGAGGGTTTGTCTCTTTCAAACTCGACACAATAAAATGATTTTCTATTGGTGGGAAAATCACAGAATGGGTGTGGTCTAAATTCAAAAATATTGCAGACTTTTTTCGGGGGGGGGGGGAACATTCTCATAAACATTAAAATCATTAACAATTTTTTAAATTTTATTATTAACGAATGGAATTGATGATTTTAATTAATTTATTTTAAAAGTTGTTTCCCCCCTCAAATAGTATTAGACACGTAGTGCAATTGGTGAAAATTTGAGAATTTTTGAAATTATAAATATCGAGATATTGAATAAACAAAATAAGTGGACATTTCACCGGCCCTAGGAGATTTTAAAAAAATTGGAAAAATTTGGAGATGCAGGGAATGATGTGCTGAATGCGATGACGGCGGAAAATAATGGGGTTACGGGTTAAATAATAAAGATATTCCAATCCTCCGCTCACATTTGATTCAATGCTTTTTCCGTATTTATTTTCTCGAAATCTAATTCCAGTTGCTGAGTTGAAATTTTGTCAGATGGGCTCATATATGTTCCTCTACTAGTAGAAAGAAAAAAAAAGATCTTTTTAGAACGTTCTTAAAACATCTATGAATATAATTAGAGTGATTGTGTCGGAGTGGTTCCGCAGTTTTGCGAAAGATGGCGGATTGTGTACTATTTTAATCAGGAGTTTTCAATGTTAATTAAGAATAATTAAGTATCAAAAAAATTTTCTCATTAATTAAATTCGATAATTAAGAATTAAATTATTTAAATACTAAATAATTAAATAAATTAAATAAATAAAGAAATATAAAATTGACAATAAACAATAACAACTGAAATTTTTGAAAATCCCCCCAAAAAAAAAATTATCCATTCATTTTATTTCGGAATATCCATTCCTCGAATTTGGGGTTCGAAGCAAAAAAAAAGGTTCAGGTAAGAGGAGGGTAGGGCAGGTAGAGAAGGAGTCTGAGCAATTAATTCTCTGCTGTTTCCAGGGGTTGACCCGAATGAGGTGCAATAAAAGAGATTAACCAGTGCTGGGTGAGGTTAAAGAATCCAACGTTCTGGTATACATAGAATCGGGTAATAAAACAGTGTGAAATAACGGAAAGGAAGGTATGGTCAGTTTCAGTTTATGAATGGAAGGTTTCGAAAGGGGAAAACCCCAGAAAATTTCCCCAAAAATATAATTTTCCCAATAAACAATTATTTTCAATTTATAAACAATTGAATCATTATCTGAATTTATTAAAAATATTTACGAAAAAAACCCAATATTGAATTTTTTAAAAAATTATAAATTTGAAAAACATCCATTATTATAAAAACCATAATTATCAAGAAAGATTGAAGGAATTAAAAAGAAAAAAATTAATGTGATTTATTTTATGACGGTCGAGTTTGTGTGTGCTAGAGTTTGGAGAGTTCACGGGAAGAGTGCGTATTGTTGGTATGACGAAATGTGAGGCAACACTTGGAGACAAAGAATACATCGAGAGGGTATGAGTGTATATTTGGTTGTGAGAACGAAAATCCAAATATATTATTCTTTTATTCCGTTAAAATAAATATTTCTCATGGTTCCACAACGAAAAAGGCGACCCCATTACCCCTTATGTCCCATTAAAAGGGTAATAATGCCCGAAAATCCTCAATCAAACATCAACACTAAATTATTAATCCCTCAATTACCCAAAAAAATAGGTAAAGACATGTCCAATGGGTAAGGCTATCTCTCATGGTCGTTCGTTTGGCAATATTCAAGTTACATTTACCCCGTAGTTTAATGTTTAATGTCCCCGCTAATGGTATCCGGTAGAAATTGGGTTCGGACTTTACGACCAACCGGATATGTGCGCCAGCGACACTGCTGGTGTCTCTTGGCTATCCTAAGATTTAGCCCCTTACGCGAGGGTGTGGAGGGGGGGATATAGGTGGCTTATACACGTGCCCAATGGTGCACTAATGGCGCCACTGAGATTTTCTGCAATCTTTGTGAAAGCCTCTGATGCCATTAAACATGTACAGCCCCCAACGAAAATTAAGGACAATTTTATTTATTTATTTATTTATTTATTCAATCCTTAAAACCTCCTTCTACAGGACAACCGTGTCATAATGAGGTAATAGCTCGTGTTCACATTTTTCTTTATGTACCCAAGGGATTATGTAGCCAGGGATAATGGGTTGGGCATACACTGACGCAAGAAGTCATCCAGCGATCACCACCATCTGGTGTTTTCAATCCGCAAGTCCTGGGGACGCATTTAGTTGGAGCAATTCTCACTTCGCACTCACCAAATGGCTTTTTAATATCTACCGGCTTTGGATTCTTAATCCAGTCGATGGTCTTATCAATTGTCACTAGATAAACGTCTGGGAGAGATTGTAGGTAATCGATAAATCTGGAAAAAAAAACATTTTTGCTTCTTATTTGATGGATATCTTTGAAACTAAAGGAGATAGGAATTTTTTTTGTTGAGAAATTTTTTATAGAATGTCATTCTGCTCTACAAAAAAAAAGTATCGATGAAATTTTCTCCATCTCCTCTAGTTTTGGAGATATTACCCAAAAACTAAACTCCAAAAATGAGAAAAATTGATTTTATCATGATTTTTAAAAATAAAAAATATTAATACTTACATTTGATAAGCCTTAAAGTACTCAGGAGTTCTCGTGAACCATGCAGCATGCATGAAAACAGGAAAGGGTGCCCTGGAGCTATTGTAGTGTCGTTGAAATTGCCTGATGAACCACTTGGAGAGGGGCACTGCCTGTTTGGGTCTGAAACAGCCCGCGGCCAAAATTACAATCTCTCAATGAGGAGCGCGAAACCCCTCCTCCTCCCACTATTTTAGCTGACCACACCATCATCATCCACCAAACACTGGGATTCAATCGAGCATGCTTGATCCACATTGCCCTACCTATACACTGACCCTACCTAGATGGAATACAATAGTCAAACTATTCATGAATCCTGTGTGCCAGCATTGGCTTATACCAATTAAACGGGGCTCTCATAGCTGTAATCAATTATCAATTCATGTGGTTCGATACTAAGTAATATCATTGTATTGGTCACTGACAATAGGATGTAGAGAGAAAAAGAATTGATAATATGGAGATGGTGAAATTGTTGGGCGATAGAAAATGGGTCTGATGAGGGTTTAAGGGTCCAAATGAAAAGAAAAAAACTTGAAAATGGAATTTTCCGACAAATAACTCTTGATTTCCTCAAATGACCACCCGAGACATATAATACAGTTTCCAAATCAATAGCCACCAACTCACATATTGACACAGGCATCTACCATACTGCAACTGATATCCTTATCGTCCTTCCACATAACCATGGGCACTTCCCAGACATTTGGAAAACTTGCATTGGGACATGGCTCGATCATACAATCCTGACGACTCGCATATTCCAATGTATACGGCCACAATGCTGGATCTGTATATCTTATTGTAGGCATTGAGCTGTCGTATATCAAACCAATTTCATGGAGTCCCTGAAAACTAGTATTACCAGACAACTCCAAGAATGGCACTCTCATACCACGCATGTAATTCTCTGGTACTCCAGCAAAATGCGTTATGATTTTTCTCATGTCGTCAAATTCGGATTTCAAGGTTGTTAGATTTATGTCTCGCCAGTAGTCGTTAACTGTGTGTCTGGTAACAATATATCATGATTTATTCATGTGAAGTTATGATGAAAAAAATATTTAAATAATTTTTAAATTTCAAAGATGATTATTTCATCATTTTGACCATAAAAAAAAATTTTTTTTAATTATATCAATTTTTTTTTTTTTAAACTTACGTCACTGAATGTAGAGCAATTTCATGCCCCCTCAGCCACAAATCATGAACTTTAGAATAATCAGTGTATTCATGGGATAAGAAATGTGTCACGCCAATTGGACAGCCATCAGGATTATTTAGACCAAAAAGTACTTTTTTGAAGTATCCATAAGTAATTGATGTAACAGCATCATCAAATGTCAGCATAACAATCTGAAAAAATTCGATATAATCAGTGAATCGTATAAATTATCCTTCAAATTGATTCAAACCTGAGGTATTCGAGAAATTGGTATAGAATTTCCACTGTCTGTTGTACTACACTTGCATTCAGGTAATTTACAAACACTTGGATAACAAGGCTGAGCAATTTCCAAACTCTTTGTAGTATGGAGGGCAATGAGAACGCCCAGGAAAATTATAATGCACCTCATCGTGAGGCTTTCACTGCAATCAGAAAGAGCAAATCGTGACTGTTATTTAAAAGCTAAATATACACAATTAAAACTCGTTCGATAGGAATTATTTATCTTGTAAAAATACATTTCTACTGATAAATAGGGGAAATCACTAGTTTAATCATCCTTAATCTCTTTTGTTTGTGTTTTAATTGCATTTTTATTGATTAATGACCGATAAAATTCCATGAAAAATTTCCCAGATATTTCATCAATTTTTTTTTTCGGACAAAAATCATTGAATTAGATTCATTATTGTTTTTTTTAATTTAATAATAATTTTTGAAAATTACCATCAGAGAGGGGATAATGACGTCACACCTCCCCACCTGTCGAGTTGAACCGTAGAGAGGCGCTAGTTGTGCTCGAGTGTTTAAGAGTGTCGCCAATTGATTGAGGTTATTCATTGGATCCATCGTGTGAAATTTGAACAGTTGAAAAAATTCAACATTATTATAAACAATATTTTCATCGGCTCCTCTACAACATAACCTCATTCTTCATTACCACTAGGACATTAAATCACTCTGTATACAAAATGGCCGATAGATGGCAATGATGAACCACAAGTGTGACGTCATTCAAGGTCATACGAGTGATTTGAAATAATCATTTTCCAATTAATCATTTTAATTATAAAATCCAGCAACAATTACGAAAATTCTACTTTAGGTTTTTCCACAACTCGATCTAAATTATCGACTGGATAAGAGAAAAATTTTTCATGAAATATCCCTATTTTATTGAGTCGTGTATACTCCTTCGATAAATGTTGACAATAAGGGGAGGAATAGCCGGATACGCGTGGTGTGGAATAAATAACGATACAATTTTGATTCAATGAAGGAATGGAGGGTGAAAAAGTTTTTCCTAGGGACTGTCCCTACCTCCAGGTATTTTCTGTAAAATAATGCCCGTTGAAGAAAGAGAGCAAGCGAGAGAGAGAGAGAGAGAGAGGGGATGAGATAAAATAATTCAACGAATATGGGGTGTATTTTGTAAATTTATTAAAGTGAGTCGGATATACGTGGGTGTATATACGTGTGTGTTGAGACCTGATGGCACTACCGAGTACATAACAGAGGATGAGAAGGAAGTGAATGGAGTGAGAGGAGGCGAGAGGTCGTGTTCTCCGGGGAGTAAGCCCAGGTCGTTTCGATATATGCAAGTGACCTATGCGCCACCAGTGGTACGTAAGCTACGGGAGGATGAAGCCCATGACAACCAGACGGTGGCGCAAAACTCATGGGAAACACGTAGAATTTTATTCCTCCTTTCACCATGGAATTGAGTAAAAAAAAGGGGGTGGGGGGTGGGGGCAGGGTTTGCATAGAATTCCATGTTCATCAATTTCAATTGAATGATGAGGATTCATTGTCTCTTTTAATTAATCATCTTCGAAGAACCAATACGAATCAAAAAGAACTACGAATGAGATAATTTTTTTTCTAAATAAACAATTAGAAAATAGTATATTTCCATACAAGTGAGACGGAATTCCTACGAGTGTGAAGTTGGCAACCCGAGGCAAAACCGAGGGCTGCCAATCACACGAGCTAAAAATTCCCGTCTCACAATGTGTCGAGCAATATTTTTTGACAGTGATTTTACGTTCAGTGAGTGGCCGAACTGTGCCCTTTTCATTTATTAGTAAACGAATAGTATATTTTGTCATAAGGCCATAAAGCGAGGTTTCATGGACGAGTGTGGCGCCCGCACGAGCCGAAGGCGAGTGCTGCCACACGAGTCAGAAACCTCGCTTATGGCCGAATAACAAACGACTATTTTTGTCACTGACGTATCAAACGAGGTTTTATGGACTGTTTTCGGGCCGTTAGGTGGCGTCCCTGAAGCGCTGCCTTATGGCCCGAAAACAGTCCATAAGACCGAGCTTTTAATACGTCAGTGACAAAAATAGACTTTTTGTCACTCAGTCCGTAAGGCGACGTTTTATGGCCGCTGCGCGGCCATAAAACCCAGCCTACGGACTAAATAACAAAAAATATTGTTCGCCACTCGGCCGCAAACAACTTTTCTAGCGATTGTGTTTGTAATCCTCGGCTTCGCCTCGGCCTACAAAATCACAATCGCCAGAAAAGTTCTTCACGGCCTAGTGACGAAATCTACTATTTCGTTTACATTTCAGTTTAAAAATAATCTCTGATTCACGAGCTGTACGACAGATGGCGCTGCAGACTGACATTTGTGACGTCATTCAAGATCACCCAAGCATTATTAAATTTTCCAATTGAGTCATTTAACCAAAAAAAAAAAAAAACATTAATTTGTCAATCAACTGTGAATTATATCAGGGATTAATTTAAGCACGGGTGCACAACTACATATAGATTAACTGAAAATCCGATTACGGGATAATTTGAAAAAAAAACGTCAAATAAAAAAAAAAACAAAAATATATACACGAGTGAATTTATATTTGGCGGATGTGGTGAAAAGCGAGTTGGAAAATTGGTGAGTTTATTTCTGGTTTGGGCAGATTTTGATACCCAACAGTAGGAGTGGGAGGGAAGCAGGGGGGGGGGAGTATAAATTGCGCAACAGTGTCCAGTGAGGGGAATCACAAACACGGTATCCGTTTGCTTCTGTACTCATGATATACATGTACATTGGCTGCGAGAAGGTGGTGGGGTGGGGAGGGAGAGAGAGAGGGGGGTGGGTTACAGTGGATAGAAGATACCCACGAAATAGGATGCATCGAGCGCAAATGCAACACGAGGACGAAATGGGGCAATGCGGAAACATAATGGCGCCAAGGTGTCTACCAAGTTGCGTGAGACGCCACTGAGCCTAGTCTGTACAGTTGTATTTCCACCCCTCTCGGTTGTATTGCACACGTAGAGACGACGAGTTGTCTACGGATTCGTATCGTTTTACAGAAATACAATGAGATTACAACGCACGACGAATGATTCGATTGGTTGTGTCTTTAAATATAAACCTGGTGGGGGGGTGGAGAAGGGGGGGAGGGAGTGATTTAAAAATAGATGGATGATTCATGGAGTTTTCTTGGGATTTCTAAGCATAGGTTTATGGTTCATTCAACTTTTGAGAATTATTATTGAGCATTTATCTGTCATGGAATCGAGAGGTTTGGGTTTTTGCTTGATATCTCGAAATTGAAGATGAATAGGAAAATTTTTGTGATAATATTTTTTATAGAGCGGAAAAAGAGCTACAAAAATGGTATTCATGAAAATTTTTGTATCTTCATTAGATTCAGAGATATTCATCAATGAAAATCCTCGAGATTTAATAATTTAACATTCACTTCCGGCAAATCGAAGTTGGATGAAATTCGTCGCCGGAGGGTCAACGGGCCAAAAAAGTTATGTATATAGACGGGGATGGAGCTGAAGAGTGCCCCTTTGAAGCTTCCATATAAATTTGCTAGAGCCAGGAGTGTTATACCGCAGGTAACAAAACGAGGGTTGCGGTCTACTCTGGAATAGGGAAGGTTTTATGACGGTAAGGAGGGCCTGGAATATGCTTCTACTTATGCCTTTATCGGGTGGAACCCGAGAGAAAACCCGTCATGACAAGATGAGAGGAATTTTGGGCTTTTTGTTGAAAAATGTTTTCCTAAAATCATAATTTTTAACAAAAAAAATGAATAAACTGCAGTCTCAAGAGAATTTATTTATTTACAAAAAAAAAGTTTAACACGAGTAATATCAGTCAGAGTAATTAATTGGTTCAATCGAATTATGAATATTTAATTTCTGATACTCACGTGTCTCCCTCAAACATAACCCCCCTAGGTTTGTCCCCTGGGCACTCCATAATTGGCTTTCCACTGAATTGTTTCTACACTGGTTAATACCCATCCATATTTCATCTTTTTTAAACTCCACGATTGATCTTGAAACTACTGATGATTCCCTTCAAATCAAATAAAATAAACCAAATCTTTATCGTTTCCGTTAACGTAAAAATAGCGGATATCGAGAGGGAAGATACCCATTATCCAAAGTCTCATATGAAATGGGATGAAAAAAGGCGGCAAGAGGAGGAAAAAAAAAATATTATTAGAGATCCTCAAGGAAAACTCACCCAACGGCATTTTCACTAGCATTACCATATGAATTCTTCAGCCATCAGAGGTCGGTGTTTCACCCAGACAAACGAATACCGGAGGTCTCAGTTATCCATCTATATATTCAACGACGAAAAAAAAAAAAAATCGTGTTCGCAAAGGGGTTGGGCTCATTCACTCGACCCCGGCATTCAACCAACTCCATCCAACTTCTTACGGTATTCTTCACATATTGATAGTGTGTATGTATGTGGGGGGTCCTCTATCCTTGTACTTTCTGCAAGAACGAATATTGGTAAACGACGAATTCACGTGGATAGACGATAACTTCTAGATCGCTAATTTTATGAGATTTTGGTATTTGATAGATGTAAAACGTAAGTTTCCCTCTTCCAACCTTGTATACACAAATTTTATTCATTTTTACTTGCAGATGAAAGCCATAGTATTTGTTATTGATGTTCGTTCCGTGTCGGGTATCATCGGCCGAAGATTGCCGAGTACATCCGAAGTTTAACGACTGCAAGTACACGTCAAAATAAACGGTAAAAAATTTATAAATTTATATTTAATTAAATAAAATATCGAGAGATGAATGAAATTGTACAAGTAAAATTTTTTTCTTAAGAATTTCATATGGGATTTGAGCCTAGGATTTTTCGAGATGTACGAATAGGTCGGTCATAAACTGGTAGACACACTGATATACGAGGAAGGGGAATGATGACGAGAGGGCGGGGAGAAAAAAAAAAAATAAAGGCGAAATAGAGAGGATCGGAGTGGCGAATATTGTTTTGTAATGGACTCTCGGGCAATTTTAGCGTTTACGAGCCGTTGTTCATAGGCTCACACCTCCCTCGACACTACTCTCTGTATCCTTTTTGTTGTATTACTCTGCCCTAAAAAAAAAAAGAAGGGAAACTTCAACTGAGTAAAGACTTATGGCCTCTCGATGTTGCGGGGAAAATTGCCTTTCCCTGTTATTACGTTGAAAAAAATATTATTTTTATTGCACAGAAAAAACAATACATTCTTGATGAAAATAATAAATTGATACATAATAAGAAGAAGATGATATTGACACTCGTATTATCCTTGGATCGAACCAAGCCAATTACCTTGGGAAATCTTGTCACTAAATTGATTGAATTTGGTTGCGATTATACCATGAGACACTAGTCGTATAGATATTTTTCTCGATCGTGGGGGATATAAAAAGTAACAACGTTAGGACTCACTATTACTGAACAAGATTGCCTTGAGAATAGGATTGTGTGCGTTGTAACGTTGAAAATACATTGGATTAGTTAGGTATAATTTATTGAATAAAGTTTATCATGTTTTTTCTTATAAATTAGTATTGTAAGATGGTAAACAGCTGTTAGAAATTATTTTCATACCTTGATAATGACCATTAGGTAATCCCCCAAAAAATTGGCCTTTCTCTGTTACAGTGGTAAAATGTGGATCGAAGTAACGGGCGTCCATGCGGCGCCCCTGTGGTCCGACTTGACGGCGCCTATGTGAAGTAAAATACACTATATACCGCGCCATCCCGACCTGGCTCTACGAACCAAACTTCTCGAGCGAAACGACGAGTTATCCATGGGTATATGTACATCCTTTCTAATTTAGCTGTTCTTCTTTTTATCCAAAAAATTATCATCACCAAGGTGCTGCCATTTCAAAAATCTACAATACAAAAATGGATGATAAACATCAGCTGCCATTGCCAGATCGTAACGTTTTAATTATAAAGTTGGAGGAATTTTTGGAGGGTATGTAAAGTTTTCTTCTACTTACCTAGTAAAACCGTCTCTCGTTGTTGCAGACAAGATGATAAGTATTTCATGTTAACCTCGGCCCTCGACCTCTTTCTCTTCCTCTGCCATATCCATATGCCGCAGTCGAATGTACCAGCGTTGAAACAGCCTGTGGTTTTAATAAGCAAAGTTTTAAGGAGCTGGTTGCAGTCCAAGAGTACCACTCACCATTTTCACTGTCTTGAATTACCAGTTTTCATCTCTTTATACATTTGAAAACTTGATTCACGCAACGAATGACTTATCTTCAAGAGTTGTCTTCAATTTTGTTCTTCATGGATTCACTACGTGATGACTTCCTGGTGATATCATCAAGAACATGAGAGATGAAAATTATATAAATCAAATCAGTCTAGGAAATTTTAAAATATCCATCTGACATTTTACTGCGCCAATTTATCGCTATCAGACTGCAGTCATTATCGAGTAAACACCTGAACAAATAATGAGCCGATACGGTCAAATACAAAGAGGTCTATACACATATCCACACCCCCCTCCTAGTGTGCCAACCTAGCACATTCATACATACATGTGTTGCATGCCAATGTCACTATTATAGTACGTGTTATTTATGTACTCTTCGTAAATTTATGCCCTACCTCGGCAAAAAACGTCTTTCTGGGTAGAAATCAACGTGACGAATTTACATACGCTACTTCGTCTACTGTACATATAAACCCATTGGAAAATACCGTCTCGTCGTCGTTGAACCTCCACCTCCAGGTGGGCGCATGTTTCTGCAAATTCGCATCGCAACGGAAAAAAAGGGGTTGGTGAATGTGCAGGATGGAAATGGCAGGGGTGAGGGGGAGTGGATAGCAGTCGAGTCGTAAAAGTGGTGTGGCCGCTATCCGCGGTGGTGCGACAACGAGCCTCACCCGACGGAATACAAATTGAACTCGAAATAATACATGAACTCACCATTCCTATTTTCATATCTTTTTTTTTTTTTTTCGTCGTCCCCCCTCGGAAAAAAAATATTTTCCATCCTCCATAAGTTGTTTTGCTAAATTGTCGGGGGAAAATTTATTGCATTTGATGAAAAACTGAAGTATTCTGGTATATGAATACTCTACCACCCTCTATGAATGAATTTCAAAGGAAAAAAAAAAAAAAAAATTGTCACTTCAAGTGGGATTTGAACCCACAACCTTCAGATTATCAATTCAGGCGTAAGCCAATTGAGCTAAAAGAGCCAAATGAGCCGATTGTGTTATCATTGTCCATCATGAGGCATTGAATAAAGATAAACCAACATTTCATTTTAAAACTTTAGATTAACAATTTGACTTTTCATCTCCGGTTGTTAATATTAATGTCAATTACATTTCCTTTACCTCTTCATTTCCGCTCCCCTAAAATTGCGTGTAAAATATTCCATCATAGTATTCTTATGGGAGAATTATAAAAATAAATTGATCGCAACTGCTTGTAATAATCGTAACGCAGGTCAATTCAATTTTGATGATTTTTTCGATATTTCAGGAAGTAAAGTGTCTGAAGTGTCTCGATATTGAAGCGATATGAAACAACTCTTGGGTACGTGGACGTGTTCCAGCCGGTGTACACTGTCACTTTACGAGATACATTCGCCTTGGGGTAGAAGGGGGGGGGGGGGAGGGACGCCATAAAATGTCCTGAATTCTCTCTACCAAAGCTGCTCAAACATATTATAGAGGTTTCAATATTCCTGACTAACTCCCGGTTATCCCAAATTCCTTCAAGTGGAGTTATTAAATTCTATCAATGTCAGCCGAAGATTGCCGAGGATATCCGAAGATTGACCGAGAGTAAAATCGCGTGATCAGGTGTAAAAAATTCTCCAAAAACAATTGATTGAAAAAAATAAAAATTGATCCCCTCGTTCCAATGAACGTCCAATTGATTAATTTGAAAATTCCACTTTTACCCAGTGGTTATATATCTCTCGTTGGAAGCGTTTGGCACTCGAGAGACAGCTGGTGCGCTCTCTGGCTCGAGTCCTTCGGCCTCTACTTCATAATGACGAACGTTACAGCAAACTGTTTCCGCTAACGAACACAATTAAAAATTGAGAGCCATTCACTTGGTAAAATTTCCAATTCTCACGTACTCGAAGGGTTTCACTAATGTTGATTTTTCATATTTTCCCCTGATTTTATGATCTCAATAAGATGTTTTTCATCCTCAAACACTCGAAAAAAAAAAATTGATAAATGGAGTGAGATCGAAATGAGTGAATCTAGAGTGAAAAAAAAAAAAAACCCTACAGAGGGAAAGTGCAAGTGAGATGGGAATTCGGCTCGACCGCGAGGACGAAGAAGGAGTGGTAGGGTGATAGGGGGAGTAAGACAGAACAAGTTCTCAGCAAGCTCAGTCTCCACTCACCATCCGCCAGTCGTCTGAGCTGCAACCTAACCGACTCGACACCTCGGCTGATATACCTCTGATAAAGTCTCACTCAATTCTCATTCGTCACGAGAAAAAAAAAAAATTGATTAACGATTATCATATTCATATAAAAACGGCTACAGTGACGGTAATCGCGTGCAATATTCACCGTTTTCATAATAAAATTCCTCAATTGATTGGATCTTGAGGAAAAATTTTAAATGTACGTCAATATCATAATTTAATTAATTAAATTTATGTTAATTAATCTGGAAAAAAAGTTTATCCAATTGAATAATCATAATTTTCAATTATTTTCAGTATTATATTAAATTTAATAAGCTAGCTGAAATTGAGCAATATGTTTTGTGGTGTTGCAGATCAGTGCCGGAAAAGCAATAACTCCTTGCGGAAACAGGGTGGGGGGGGGGGGGGTTAAGGGGGTGAAACTAGTGGTGGTTTCTCGCGAAGTTTGGAAAATCCAGTCGTCGAAGAGAGGAGTGTGCCACAAGTTTACCGGTGGAGAGAGAGAGAGACAGAGGGAGTAAGAAGGATACGAGGAGAAACACAGAATCACCTCTTCCCCCTCCCCCCACTCCTCTTTACACAGTTTGATGGAGCAAACTTTCGTCATTTAAATCGATTCTTCTCGGTGAATAATATTTTGTGCTCGTTCGAGGATTTTTGAGAGTAGAAGAGAAGAAAAATTTAAACATTTTTTTGGCACAATTTGGAGAGTTTCAGAACAGCTGTTTTTGCAGATATAAAGGTGAGTGATACTATTTTTATTGATTAAATGGGTGATTAAAGATTTATCAAACATCCATGACATCCTTAAGGTGATGGAAAAAAATTAATGTTGCAGTTTTTTGGAAATATCTCTTAAACTGAGGGAGATATCAAAATTATTGATAATATCTTTTTTATAGCCCCTTTTCTCCTCCACAAAAAAGGTCCTTATAGAAATTTTGATATCTTCATCAGATCCAGAGATATTCATAAAAAAAAGTCAAATTGATAATTTCATTTATCCCAGAATCATCGATGAATATCAAGTATAACTGTATATTTTCGTGGTCAGTCGACGGGATAATTAATCCGATGGATTTAACCGACCGCCTCTTTAATGGGCTTGATGAACCGTCGACGGTATAAATCCCCCCCTCCACTCCTCATTCCCATTCTCTCGTTAGGTATGAAACCCGGGGGCTTATTCATCGTTGCGAATTAGTCGCCAGTATGCCAGCATGCGAGGATTCATTATGGCCCGTGTGGCGAGGAAGCTCTAAAAAGAAAAAGGAGACAATGAGCTTGAATCGTACATACCCCAGTGACTAGTACATATTTATTATTCCAGTGAAAAAAAAAAAAAAAAACAAGTTCACTCGAATGATTTATTACATCGGCTATATTTAAGGATAATAATCGGTGATAAAAAACGTATATAATGAAAAAGTGTCATAAAACAATTGGAATTAACGAGAATCTATCATCTGTCTCAATATCAAATAAAAATTTATTCTGTAAAATCATCGATTACCATTGAATACGTATAATCGTTTGATTTTATTATATCAGTCTCGATATTTCATCACCACCCCCCACTCCTCTCCACCTCATTCAATAGTACGAAACCAAATGTATACATCGGCCATTTTTTTTATTCCATTTTTTGTTCTTCTCTCTCTCTCTCTCGATTGAATAGAGTCCACAGTATCTCGCATTACAACCCTGATAATGGTTATTCCAACCTCGTTATAACCCCGTGAAAACATGAAAATCACAAGCAACAATATCCATTATACATAATTCGTCGGGTGAAAAAAAAAAAATCGCATTATCCAGTTTTCTCTCTCTCCCACGTATTATTGATAAAAAAGTATTATTATGGGTGTATTGATATTGACTGTATCATTTACAAATTCTAATCATCATCATCATTATCATCATCATGGATCTATCAATATTGTCATGGTGTAACGAATATAAACGAAATGATATCTCGATGTGGTAGGATAATTTATATCAATGACAGGGTATAGTTGAGGGAGAAATGGGCATTGCGCCCGAAATTTGATATTCGGTATATTGGTTGAATGAATTAATATTTGTTTGCAATTTTTTATTCCGAAATTTATGGAGAATTATGACTACATTTGAAATAATTGCTCGGATGACCTTGAGTGATGTCACAAGTGTAATCCTGCAGCGCCATCTCTCGCACAATTCGTTACTTGAGATGAATTATCTCATTTGTAGTTCTTTTTGATTCGTATTGCTTCTCCAAAGACGATTAATTTCTTGCTTTTGTAAACAAAAAATTGATAAAAAAAATCTCCCAAAATTTTAGGCTACAATTGAACAAAGCCTAGATTATATTCCCAATCTGTATTGAACGTTAAAAAAAAAATAGTCGAGGATATGAAACGATCTATTGTGAATCCAATCCCGAGATCAGATCACGATTTTAACGGGTATATATTGGATCCTCGGGATTGCCGTCAGGTGAACATAGGCGAGTAACAGGAAAATCCTGTAATCGCACTCCCCTGAAGCTCCATATTGGTGCTAGAGAGAGGAGAGGGAGGGATAAAGACAGAATGGTGGATGAGTTTGTGTATAGTCTCGTCTCTTCACCATCGGACGGTGGTGATTGTCCATTGGAACTCTCAAATTATCGATGCTTATCACGACAACGAGCATAATGGCCGATTGTCACTGGGTGGCAATTGTTGGTGATAATATATGTTTGAGTATTGGTGCTTTTTCGAGGTATCCAGTTGATTTATCGTAATCGAATGGGTGTATCATTGGCATGGTTATACTTCAACATTTTGGATTTTCGTATAAATTGTCAATTCTCGAGTTATCGTGATGAAAATTGGCAGATGATGTATGACGTTTAATTTTCATGATAAATGGGGGTACAGGGAGGGGGTAAAAGAATAATTTAAAAATGTTTATTCAGTTGAAATTATTTATTTATCCTCAATTAACAAATTTTGTTTAATTAAAAATGTGAGAATTTGTGTTTTTGTTCATTGCGTGCAGTACCTGAATATGCTGACACAGAGTGGCACGAGAACGTGACAATTTAACATGATTTTTTTACTCTATCAACTTCTCTACAAAACTTTGTTACTCATTTTGTTTGAAAAAAACGAGGTGAACCAACGAAACCAAGTAGTTTCCACCAATCACGAAAGTCCAACAGCATGTTACATTGCTGGGAACACTATCAGTTCGACCAAATAGGGACTTAACTACTTATTTCACTGATGCAGTACTCAGACATTTCGTCAATTCACACGCGAGAATTTATTCACTTTTTTATTATTTCCTGAAGGCGCATATGCATTTTTTTTTTCGGACAAAAATCATTGAATTAGATTCATTATTGTTTTTTTTTATTTAATAACAATTTTTGAAAATTACCATCAGAGAGGGGATAATGACGTCACACCTCCCCAACTGTCGAGTTGAACCGTAGAGAGACGCTAGTTATGCTCGAGTGTTTATGAGTGTCGCCAATTGATTGAGGTTATTCATTGGGTCCATCATGTGATATTTGATCATGTAGGAATTAAACAGCAGTTGGAAAAATTCAACATTATTATAAACAATATTTTCATCGGCTCCTCTACAACATAACCTCATTCTTCATTACCACTAGGACATTAAATGGCCGATAGATGGCGATGATGAACCACAAGTGTGACGTCATTCAAGGTCATACGAGTGATTTGAAATAATCATTTTTCAATTAATTATTTTAATTATAAAATCCAGCAACAATTACGAAAATTCTACTTTAGGTTTTTCTACAACTCGATCTAAATCATTTTGCTCCAGTATTTTCCCAAATTACCCCCTCCAAGATCCATGAACACCATCACCCATTCAAAACGATACAGTTAGCACAACAACTCGAGAAAATAGTGCAACACTATAGTGATATAGCATCGTCGAAGCGAGGTCGATGGTTAGTTGGGTATTATAGCGTGTGCACGACCAGCCCACGTAGTTCAGCTCTATAACTATTAACAGAGAGGGGTCTGCATACCCCCAACAACAGTGTATGTATGTATCCCACTTCACTGTTTCCAACTATATCCACTCTCACTCTCTCTCTCTCTTTTGCAATAGTAATGGCGTTTGTTGTCTCACTCATGCACCCAAGCATCAGTCCAAACCCATCCAGACCCACCCCCTCCCTTCCCCCTTTCGCCCACTAATAATTTAATCGCTTTAGCGTCTGTGTTTTCACGCGCAAAGTAGGATTTACTGTAATGGCTCCCCGCTGCCGCTCTCCTCAGTGGGTGGGTGTGGGGGAGGGGGAGGGGGTGAGGAGGGGCTGGCTATACGGTGTTGGACCGGTGTTGAATACCATCGGATCCAACGAGTTCCACTGTGTTACCACCTGTCTCTTCATTCTAGTCTAGCTTCACAACAAACTGCCCAGTTACTAACGTTTACTATAACTATTTCCCATCAACTAGTCACTCTGTACCTTTTGGCTAGGGTAAATTAGGTTTCTCCGTGGATATAGGCAATCTTTCGGGTTTCTAAACATACCCCAGAGGCTTTTGAATTTTATCAGATGATTGTAAACAATTTTTGGTTTTTAAGGATATCATGGATGTTTGATAAAATGATGTAGAATTTTTTTTTTCTTTCTAGTAGTTAAATATTTTTCAAGGTCACCATGACATTCTCAAATTGATTATTGTAAACACCCATTTTGCCACAATAATTTGATAAATATTTTGATTCGATTATTGTCAAACTACTGGGGCCAAATGTGTCAATTTTATTTAAATTCTTAATTGATGATATTTATGAAGAAACAAAATGAAAAAAAAAAATCGATCGACTCTTTGATGACTAAAATACTTGAGTTGTTCACTGACTTGATCCTCTCGAGATCTGTAATAGCTATTTTCCTCTGAACAGTTCCCTCGATATATATTCTACAATGGCCTCGGTTTTGCATGGGGGAGGGGGGAGGAGGGTTACCTACTGTAGATATACCTGGCAAGCGAGAGAGTTGAGAGGGTGGAATGGGGCATATAGGCAACCTCGGTGAGGACCGCGAGTAAATTTGCATTTGGATGCGAATGGGGCACATGTATAGACCTTTCTCCAAACGCAATCGGCATGTCTGACTATCAAAGGGGAAAACATTCAACTGGGGAGATGAGATCTCCAAAGAGATGGAATTTCATAAGAATTCTTTTTTCTCATTATTCTTGTTTTTTTGTGGATTTTTATTTTTATTTTATCGATTTTTCCGAGGATTTATGAATTTTTGTTCATAAAAATCATTATTTGAGTAGATGATTTATTGATGGAGGAGCTCAGAACATGAGGAATTGGATAAATTCAATCATCATCATCGAAGAATCAATACAAATAAAAAAAAACTACGAATGAAATAATTTTTTTTCAACAAAAATGATTGAAAATAGAGGGTTAGGGAGGGGATGATGACGTCAAAAATGTCATAACTTTCAAATTATTCACAACCACAATTCGGGGGCTTTTATTTCGCTCATTTTTGCTCATTTCGCTCATTCTGCTCAATTTGCTCAATTCACTCATTTTGCTCATTCGATCGTTCAAAAATCTTCATTTTTCAAATAATTCCCTCCATAATAAAAATAACGAAAGGAAAAACGAAAAAGTTTATAAAATTCCCCTAGAGACCCCAAAAGAAGAAGAGAATGGGAAAAGAAAAAGGAAAAAAAAGTACCGCAATTAAAAAATAACTGGCCAAAAGTTTACGTCGTGTCTTGCATATTCACGAGGCTCTTCACCGTCAGCGTTAACATGCTTTTGAATTCATTAAACACATTCATGATGAAGCAAAGACGCGCCTCCTACCATCACCCCTGAGTTCTCTCTGTCGATATCTTCAGCCTCCTTTCGATTCACAATTTTCTTTCCTGCACCGTTTGCCTTTCAACTCGACCATCCGTAGTACTCCTGCCTCTTCCACTCACTCGCAATATCTCCAAGTGATTACGGATGGCCCAAGGGGTTCGTGACGTTCCTATCGAATCGAGTAATCCAGTTTCATTCAACAGTGTTCACAGGGATGTGTGGGTGCTTTGTAAGCTCAAACGAATTATTTTGAATGTATGTTTAACAGTATAATGCCTATAATTCTGTACTAAGTAGAGTAAATCATAGAAGAGTCAGCCATATGTTGCCAAATTGTACGTGTTATCGTGGCAAATATACTTGAATACATGAAGAAAACCAGTGTCACATATTTTTATTGCCAAATCGGCCAATTTAAATCATCTGTGGAGGAGCGATCTCTGGTACTTCTATCACTGGCCACTCTTTGTTCCCTTCTCGCTTTTACGAGACAGGGGGGAAAATAATGGCTCACCAGTGTGACAAATTGGTATGACTATAGAACTAGTATATGAGCTTAAATTCTGTGATTCCTTTTATCCAAATGTTGCCTTTAAATAAACTCTACCATTTGTGCTTCATACAGTCACACATGAGATATCTTAAATCTGACATTTTTATTGCATTTCCATTTCGGTAATGTACATGCACTGTTTCAGTTTTCTTTGCCAAATTGAGGTATTTAAATTGTGTAATATAAATTTGAAAATTTACTTTCGAATTTTTTAGACTGAAGGATTATTTTTGGACAAGATATGAAAGGTTTTGTTTGCTCATTTAGCTCAATTCGCTCTTTGCTCATTTTGCTCAATTCGCTCTTTGCTCATTTCGCTCAATTTGCTCATTTCATTTAGAGCAAAAGAGATTGAATAATAATACGCTCAATAATTCTTTCTTTATCAATATAAGTATTTGATTTTATTCAATTTAATTTGCTCAGGGAGAGAATGATGACGTCACAAATGTCATTCAAGGTTATCCGCAAGTTATTTCCTAATGAAAACAACAATTCCTGAAGTTTTGCTACAAATTCATCACTCAAGTGAAATCCTATAAATCTAAAGAGCCCTGATACATACAGATGTTTGATAGTGTTCGAGGTCAAACATTCACAGGGGGTAAAATTTGTCACATGGGACGAGTATGCATGACTATCTACTGGTAAAGATCAAAGGCGAAGTGATATCGCTTAGAGCTTGTGTATCGGGTAGTTGAAACTACCTTTCGAGTATATAACCGAAGCAAGTTGGGTAGTCGGACGTTATCCGAGTAGCGTTAGGGAGCTAATATCCATTGGAGTGCTGGTGAAACCATTCCGTTTACGTCGAGTTTACCCATCGTCAACTCTGTCCAAGATCCTTGTAGATGTCTGGTAAAATGGCCCGTTACACGAGTTATCTATCTCATTCATGTGTTTCTGAAGTTTCTACCGAAGGAAGTAATAATATTATTGCAACACATGTGCATTATTAATAAATTATGTTAATCATGCTCATGTATACCTATCCCACGATAATTCTCCTTGCGTATACTGGGTTTTCCCCGATATCCTTTGAAATCTCTCCCCTTTGTGTCGAGCGCCATCTGTGTCGTTATTCGCCAATCCTTTTGTGCTCATTTCTGCCTCATCTATATCACCCATGAGTAAATATCTACGGATATTCTGTTTACCAGAATGTACGTTATAAGATGTTTGCAGTCTTCTATTTTCATAGGATTCTTAAAAATGCTTGTAAGATGATAAAAAAGATTCTCATTGAAGAAATGATGAGTTAATGACGATAAAAGACAAATTGTCAAGCATTAGGAGAAATGATACATCTCAAGAGTTATTTTTGTCTCTCATTTCACCTCTTATCGTATACTCACTTCAACAATGAGGTCTTTTTCAGAATGCTAAGCTGCTTAACAAAACCTGCCGTTCTCGGTACAACTTTTGGCATGAGATGAAGAATTCAAGACGTTGGCAATTTTCAGCTTCTTAAATGCAAATTATAAGTCCAACGACGTTAGAGAATTGCTTTAGGAAATTACTGAGGGAATTCAACATTGAATTTCATAATTTTATGTATAAATTGAATGGAATTATAACTATACATTGATAATTATCAACTTTAAAATAGGGAAAATTTTATGAAAACTTTTGAAATTATTATTTTTATCATGAAAGGAAATTCATTGAGGTTAATATTTCAAAATGTTTGGATGACCTTGAATGACGTCACAAATGTCATCCTACATCGTTCAAATTATTTTTATTTTCATTTTTTTTCATTAGACTATTGCCTGGATTCATCATTGTTTTTTTATTTAATAACAATTTTTGAAAATTACCATCAGAGAGGAGATGATGACGTCACACCTCCCCAACTGTCGAGTTGAACCGTAGAGAGGCGCTAGTTGTGCTCGAGTGTTTATGAGTGTCGCCAATTGATTGAGGTTATTCATTGGATCCATCGTGTGATATTTGATCATGTAGGAATTAAACAGCAGTTGGAAAAATTCAACATTATTATAAACAATATTTTCATAGGCTCCTCTACAACATAACCTCATTCTTCATTACCACTAGGACATTAAATCGTTCTGTATACAAAATGGCCGATAGATGGCAATGATGAACCACAAGTGTGACGTCATTCAAGGTCATAAGAGTGATTTGAAATAATAATTTTTCAATTAATTATTTTAATTATAAAATCCAGCAATTACGAAAATTCTACTTTAGGTTTTCCCACAATTCGACCTAAATTATCGATTGAATGGAAAAAAAGAAAATTATACTGAAGACTCATAAAACCCGGAGTGTATACTAACCAGAGACCAACAGTACCTGATCTAGGTCGTAGCATAACAGCTAGCTTAATGGTATTGCCCAGTGTACAATCCTCCAAGAGAGTAGTTGTTGGCACCCGTATGCTACCTTACCTCTAAAATTAAACGAATCTACACCTCACCTAACAATCCTACAAAACCACATCCTCACCTGGGTCATTTCTACCCGTTCCTCAATCCCACCAGACAACATTCTTCTTTTCTACGTGGCTTATTCCTCCTTCACTCGTATCCAGTGCTTCTCTCGAAGCTCTTAAATTCGTAACGTCCCCCTCCCCCGTATTTTTACTTCCACCATCACTGAAACTCCCGTATGCTCGACTCTATGGTCAAGAGTGGTAAAACGAGTTTCGTCTTTTTCTACTGAAATCGAAGGGAGAGGAATCTCATCAAACTAATGGACCATGTGCAATCATAGGATTTTGCCCGATGGATGACAATTTTTATTACAAGATGGTACGTGCAGAGGGATAAATTTATTTCATCAGAATAATTAAATTATTTAGCTAGAATAATTATAAAAAAAAAAATTCATATTATAATCGTGAAAAATCGGTAATTTTGAAGAGACTATTCATGATAAAGGGGTGGAAGACGTGTTTTGGGTAGGGAAAATGGTTAAGATGAATAAGAGGGGCGAAGAGATGGTATGAAATACGTAAAAAAAGGAATAGAAGGGGATAGAAACAGAGGAAATCGTGTGAATACCGAAGGACCCGAGGTTCATCTTCAACCGCTAATGAAATTCCTGTCTTCCTTATCCCCCTATCTCTCTCATTCTTTTTCACCGTGTCCTCTTGTTGAATATATATGTCTGTATGTATGCACCATTGGAATGTGTACGACCCAAGAATTTCCTCATGAAAATCTCACGAGTCTGTAAAATCCCTTAAAAAATGAATTATTCAATTTTGCACTAATAATCCTTTTCTGTTTGTATTTATCCAACAAAATGGATCAATAAAGCCTGAATAATGCAAATACAATTATCCGCAATCCGAAACCCATAATCCGCATATATTTGTCTAACCGATAAACGACAATTGATGAACTCGGATCGATCCATTAAATTATCATCTAACCAATTAATAACAAATTTCCAATAATTTTATTTTTTAATCCAATAGATAATTTAGGTCGAGTTGTGTGAAAACCTAAAGTAGAATTTTCGTAATTGCTGAATTTTATAATTAAAATAATTAATTGAAAAATGATTATTTCAAATCAATCGTATGACCTTGAATGACGTCACACTTGTGGTTCATCATCGCCATCTATCGGCCATTTTGTATACAGAGCGATTTAATGTCCTAGTGGTAATGAAGAATGAGGTTATGTTGTAGAGGAGCCGATGAACATATTGTTTGTAATAATGTTGAATTTTTCCAACTGCTGTTTGATTCCTACATGATCAAATATCACACAATGGAACCAATGAATAACCTCAATAAATTGGCGACACTCATAAACACTCGAGCACAACTAGCGCCTCTCTACGGTTCAACTCGACAGTTGGGGAGGTGTGACGTCACTATCCCCTCTCTGATGGCAATTTTCAAAAATTTTTATTAAATAAAAAAAAACAATAATGAATCTAATTTAATGATTTTTGTCGGAAAAAAAGAAAATGATATTTAAAACTCCTCCGAGTGATTTACATTTGTTAGCAAATGCTTAATGAAGATTTTTGGTCCTTATTAGAACCGTATGGCTAGAGGATTCGAGATAGAGAGAGAGAGAGAAAAAAAACACACACACTCCGGAAAAGGGAGAGAAGGTGTCCCAGGCCCGAGTTGAGCATGAGGTAGAAGGCCGTCTCGCGGAGAGAGCTGGCCTGGAGGTGATAACTCCTGATTTACGCCCTTCTCCACCCCACCCAACTCTCCCTCACGGGATGCTCCTCCATCCCCCTATTCACTCTCTCTCTCTCCCATCAGTGATGGTACCCTCTCACCCAGCACACATACACCACCACGATTCTCATTTTCTCACAATCCCCCAACACCTCGGCAAAGAGGGCTTCTACTCCAATTAACTTTTAATGGTGCAGATAGGGAAACGTATGCCTGCCAAGGGCTCCCTCTCACTCTTCAGGTGACTGTAGTTATTCCTTCTTGTTCTTATTTCCACAACTCTCGGTGTCTTTTAGCCTCCTTCTTCATCGTAAAGATACCCCCAACGTAGTGCCCATACCCGTGGGTATTTTCCCCCCTCTTTCAACTCACCGACAACTTGTTAAGTAATTAAGTGTCGTTCTAAGTTTTCGTTTAATAATAATTTAGTGACATTTACCAAGTACACTCTGTCTTTATATATATTCAAATTGTACATACACTTGATTAATATTATCACGAGTATTTGTTAATTATATCCAATTCGAATTCATGATGATATGACAAAGTTTTATCTAGATGAATATGTAATTATCTGATTAAATTTTCTACTCTTGTAGAGTGGATATGACTCAATTAAGAATCAAAATGTTTCAATTATACATCTGATGGATTTTTGCTATACTATTCATTTGATTTTAGTGTAAAAAATGGAATAGAATAGAATGCGAGAGAATTTTTGAAGGTGGGGGGGAGGACAAAAAAACGAGAGAAACGTGATGCGTATGCGAGGACCACTTGTGGAGTGCAGCACGTACGTTCGTAATAATATTTTGCCACTGGATAGTAATGTCGGTGGTGCCAGAGGCGTAAGGACTAAAAATTTATCCTTTCTCGGTGCCCGAATGTTAACCAACAGCCAATTGGCAGTGGTGGTGGTGTAAAGAGAGAAAAAAAAAATGTGATTTTTCCTTATTCCGAGGTAGAACGTACCTGCAGAGCGTAACGTAATGTAATAAAATGTCAGGATTTGTATGGTCTAATCAGGATGAAGGTGAGAGAGCAGAACGAGTGGACGTCATCTGTCAGCATCTTTTCACTTTTATTTTTCACAATTTTTCCTCTATTTTCACTTTTTCAGGATGAAATTTTTCTTTTCAACAAGTGGAGATTTTTTTCCCGTTAAACTATGTATTTATGTATGCTATAGTTTAGTACTATAACACAGCACTATAAACTATAGCATAGTATAGTATGAATAGTATAGCATAGTTTATCATAGTATAGTAGTATACTATAGTTTACAATAGCAATAGTTTGATACTATACTACACCATTCCAAACTATACTATAGTTTACAATAGTTTAATATAGTAGTATACTATGTTCTACTATACGATACTATGATGTCCATTGCACATAATCAAACAGAATAAATAACTAACGATATTTAAGACTCTCCAATACCCGACATTTATCACTCGATTCCATCCATGTGAAAATACCTCAACGAGATATTCTCAATTTTCATTTGGCATTGAACGTATACGTGATCCGAATACCCCAGTACCACTGGCATAGTGTAAGTAAAATGGAAGACCCGGGAGAGGGGAGGGGGGGAGGTAAAAAGGGCCCCGGCCATTGATGAAATGGCTAGAATAAGACAAGTTTGAAAAAGTAGGAATATATCCGGTATAAGCCAACTTTGAGAGGGATATTCCCGTGGTTCAGTGAGTCGATCGTTTGTTAGAGAAAATTCAATAATACGACCGACGGCTGACAGATACCCCGTGACGCGTCCGGAGGGAGACCAACTCGTCATCGTTTATCAATCAATCGGTTATTTTTTCCTTTTGGTTTCTTCCCTTGAAACTATCCTCTGACTAAGCCCCAAATACATGATCCTGGAAGCATCTGACGTGTCTCAAGAGCCTATCTTAATCCTCGATCATCATGCATTTCTTCAATTATAAAAAAAAAAAAAAACAATTGATATGAACAATCCAAAGTAATTGAATCCTCCAAAACCATCAAATCCCTGAGAACTTGATTGATCCAAATTTACGGCATCCATTGGTTCAAGTTTTATCTCCAAGATTCGATTGAATTCACTGTCTCTCCACTGTATTCTGTCCGATAAAACTAACAAAGAGAAAAATGTACAATTCTCCTACTGACACTTCACTTACGTACGAAGATTAAGAATCAGACGAAACGAATTTCGAGGTTTGAGAGTACAAGTACTTCAATTCCCCTCCCCCATTTCTTCCAGTTATTTTCTTTATGCACCAAACGATAGCTGATGTATGCGCACGAAAGGAGGGAATCGATGCTTTTATTTAAATAAGATCCAAAGCTGTCTGAAAGGGTTCTTAGAGGCTCCAACGAGAGCCGATACCCAGTCATTTGTTTTTTTTTTCTATTTTCTCTCGCTTTTTTACCGCTCGTGCCTAGTAATTCCGAGTGCTTGTATTACGAATAAAATTATAAACTTGTTTAATCTCCGTGAGTGTCTGTTTTAACTATTTTCTTTTTTTTTTTAAATTGACGTTTATATTGTCTGAAATGCTTTTTGAGGAAAGCTTCTTGAATATAGTAGTATATAGTGGTAAATAGGATATTAAGAGATCTTATTAAAAGATTAGGCAAGCGTGAGTGGGCACAAGTTGGTCCGTGAACGATATAATGGAGTGACTTGGTGGATTGAGTGAGGGGAGGGTGGAGATATAGAAATTCAGTGGCAAGCGAATTTCGATGAGCTGTGGTAAGTGAGTAGAAATCCTGTAAATACCTGAGCCTGTGAGAAGGAGAAGGATTGTACCGTGAATTCGCTCAGGGAGATGAGATGATATTGTCAGGGATGGATTTTGTATATCTTGTGGCTGGAGAATTGGAGATCCATTCATCCTGATGGATTTGGAATTTTTCAAATATTATTTTAGAAATATGCAATACGAATCAACAAGAACTACGAATGAAATAAACTATTGGAAAACTATTTCCAAAGAAGCAATACGAATCAAAAAGAACTACAAATGATATAATTTCTTTAAAGTCATAAATTGGCTGATAGTGGTCATAAAATCATTTTAAAATATTTTTCAATTAATATCTCTCTTCAAAAAGGTACATTAATCTTGATTCAATGATATTTATGATCACAGGTTAAAATTTAATACCCCTGAATTTTTATTAACCCACGGTCTCTTTCAAAGTCATCATATTGTACATATCCACGTCACCTGCATATTTTTACCCCCATGTCTGATGTCTCCCCAGAGTACGACACATTTTATATTCACTTCGGTTTCGGTCAAGTACCGATAAACTCGACAATTTTATATGGCTCCTGTCGTTCCACAGAGAAACGTTTCTACGAAAAACTCCCTCCCCCTCCTCCGACCCCTCTTCTTTCTACCTCCATTCGTTCGTGAAAAGCTCTCGGTTCACTGGTGCCTTTACGTGACGAACGTCTCTACCGTGCACCACAGATCACCCCTGTCCATCTTGTGAGATCGACTACTGGCAATGTTATATTTTCCGTGATAAAACTATCCTACATTTATTATGAATGTACAACTCGATCCATTCCAAAAGAAATTTGTTCAAGAGATATTTTCGTTCATATTCTGAAGTCAATTGTCAATTAATTCCTTCTATGTGTGTGTATGTGTGCATGTTCAAGAAAAAGAATGGCAAAAATATTAGAGAGAACGATTCTGGTACCAAAGACAGAAAAAACGAATAGTGAAAATATGTTGTGTCGCAGCATGTATATACTATCCTCTAAAAGACGTACGAAGAAGTAGAAGACGACTCGGTACCCCGACGCAAACATATATAGCGAAATGCTGTTGTACGTGCTTTGACTTCGTGAAGGAAAATGTTATTCGACTTTCATGGTGGTGCCTCTGTGGGAGAAATTGGAAGGGATGGGGGGGGGGGGGGGAAGGTGGTGGTGGTGGAGAAGAAGGATCCACACACGCCCACTGGCAAGCTTGGCATTCCCCAATGTCTCCTTGTACCCGTCATTTTGTTTTATATATATTTTTTTTCTCTTCCTAACCGCTTCACAACACTTCCTTCACTCTCTGCAATGACTTACCCAGGGTAAAGTCCCTCCAAAGGGATAGATGAAGGGTCTTGAGTGAGCAGGTGCGCGGTGCTTATTTCGCAATCACAGTTGAGACACAAGAACAAAGATGCGACCTCGTTTGGGTAGCCGATAAGGAGTTGTGTAACACTAGTGTATTTAGGTATGGAGGGAGTAGAGACTTCTAACTGTGATTACCTTGGGGTTATTTAATGGAAGATATGAGGGGGGGAGTATTGTGTTCCTTTATGGGTGGCCATTGTTGTCTCTAAATATCTGAGATTTTTTTTTACTTTGGAATATATTTTTCTTTATAAAAATAGTGATGAAACATTTTTTGTTGACAATATATTTTCATATGTTATAGTTTAATGTGTATAGTATAGTATAGTATAATATAGTTTACTATCGTGATAGCACTAACTATACCACTCGATACTATAGTAGAACTAGGCTATAGTTTACAATAGTTTAGTATATAGTATGGTATAGTATATTATAGTATAGTATACTCGTATAGTTTACTTCACTACACTATACTATACCTACTACATTGTTACTAAGAAAAATGCGTCCACGAAGGTTGAAAAAAAATGTTAGAATAATTAACTCAACCTAAAAATGTGATACTCGTAACAGAGTATTTTTCAGACCCTTGGGTATTCTCACAGAGGATAGAGTTAAACAGAAGGTCGGAGGGGGGAGGGGGAAAGGTGGTCTTTTGTACCGGCGATCGGAATACCCCAGGTGGGCAATAACGCTCAATTTCTGGTGCGCTGGTTATCAGGCCCTGGGCCTCAATTTACCCTAACGATGATCACGGTTTATGGGCAGAACTGGCACAAGTGATTAAGTTATACGATATCTTGGAAGAAGAAGTTGACCCTTTTTTTTTTATCTTTCCTTGAGATTATCAAGGTTATGGGTAAAATTATTATCATCAGGTTAAATTAGTTGGGTAATAATGAACTTTTGGTAATTAAAAGTGATAATGAATTTTACTAATATTCCTGTTGTCATTTCATTGAAATTTATACTTGAATAAATAAGAAATATTTGAATAATACAAATTTTGACATATATCCAATAGTTTCATTATCTGATACAGCTAACTTACTACGTAATACAAGTCTGAATAAGTTAATTAGAATCGTAAATTTAACGTCTACTTGATTATCTCTCACACCATGAAATACCATGAATCTCATTTGCAGGTATACGTTTGCACACTTTTTTTTTTATCTCTTCTATTTTTACTCACAGTTACTTTTTACGGAACAAGTCTACAAAACTTTTCATTCCACCGAACGTATAAAATACTATGTATAAGTGCTCATCCATCCATGCAACTTTTCTCACCGTGTCACTCCACCATTTTGTCTTTACCCTCCCCCCCCCCCCCCCCCTCTTCTCTCTTCACCAATTGGTCCAGGAGTTTTCTTACACAAAACCTCCAAAGTGTATATTCACTGGAGGCTAGTTCGTTAAGAAAGAATAATATTTGGTTGAAAACTGAGGGTTCGGTCTAGTCGTTGAAAATCCCTCTCTCTCTCTCTTGTTTTTATTCTTTTTGTAGAGCACTTGGTGGAGAGTGTTGGGAGGCGTTGCGCGTACCACTCTTACCACTGTCTTCTCAACTTTTTCGAGCAGTCAAAAAAATACTTTCTCCCTCGATAATTTGTAAAGTTGTAATATTACTCGGGACAAGAGTTAATTATTGCATTTTGCCAACTTTAATAATTTTTTTTTTCTTCATTCAGTATTAATAAATACCCAATAGTAAATTAAATACATTTTTACATTTTGATCGTTTGGAGAAACAAAAATTTTTGAATACTTACCTTCCATCGATAATTATTTAATATCAGCTGTCGGTATATTACCGATAGATGGCGTTGCTCTATAAAGGACGGATGGATGTAGCTAAATGACGAATTTTTACACCTCAAAATGAAACCATAGACATACCCACGTCAAAAAACTCCGGTCATCGTCTATAATTTCGATCTTTTTCGATCGTAGAACCAAAAAAAATTTATGGAATATACCTATACATTATGAATCTCTTAAATTTCAAAAAACTTTTTCCTCAGATGGAGGATTGTAAACTTGGGAAATTCCCCGGAGTAACTGGAATATTGAAAAAGAACTTGTAATCATAGTGTGAAAGATTTATTTTCCATGACCACCTCCACCCACTGGCTCTTTTATTAGTTTATTCAGGGTCTGTTCACAAACGCGATAAAGCATGTTTCTTTGTCCAATAATTTTAGGATTTTCTGATGTATAAAACTGTGATTGAATTTATGAGATATAAGAAAATTTACGATAAATTATATTGTCACATGTGATTATGCGATCACTGGTAAACACGTACTAGTCACGTTTTCAGCATAAAAATTCTGGGTTAAATTTCACGTGATAGTCCTCAAATACAGAAAAAGGAGTAATGAGTCGTGAAAAGGCACGTACAAATGTTCAGATGTTTGAGAAAAAAAAAATTAAATTATTTCCCAGAGAAAAAAAAAACATTTTGAGCACGAGTTGGTTATGTTTCACTGGTGATACATCCGTTGGTTTTAGTTGTCGGCGACATGTTGGCCCTTTTTATTCATACCACCGAATGACGTACGAAGAAGAATGGTGCATAAAATATTCAGTGCACTCTTTTTGCCACTCAATTCTATGCGTCAAGACTTATCCCACCATTTTCACTCCTCACACGACTAGGCGAGAGACTTAAGCTCTTTCCTTTCCAGCATATACCTGTCAGCCTGAGGAATTGCTGGAGGGAATAAAAAAAAATACACAATAAAAATCGATCCACAGATATTGAATTTATTATAAATTTTTTATTCACTTATTTTCATTTTTATATCATTTTTATCACGAAACTATCGAGAGACAAGTCCTTAAGGAGGAAGAGGCTAACCTTCTTTATTATTCGCGTCAGTGCAGAATGCTCGTAAATTTTATTGCTCAAGGGGTAGGAAACACGCATGTATGACATTGTAAAGTGAATAGGGGGATGAGACTGGCAGAGTGTCGGTCCACACGGGGCGTGTGACAAGCGTCGAAATCGCTCGGGGAAACCCCTGTACATCAGTGTAAATACAACGTTCAACCTGTGAGGGAGGCCTCTTTGTTGTAAAGCTAGTACTGGTAGGATTTATGACTAGCACCTCTAGTGAATTATCGAGGAGGTTAATGAGGTAGCTCTGTTTATGGTAATTTTAGGACATTAAGGTCAATGGATTATGACTTGAAAAATATGGGATTACATTTATGAATTGATATTATGACTCTGGCCCTTACGAGACCCTCATGAGACCATTAAGTCTTCCTCTGACCCTCATCAGACCCTGACTGTCTCTGATCCTAACGAGACCCTCACGAGACTGTTAGACCATTCTCTGACTCTGACAGACTTTGACCCTCGCGAGACCCTTATGAGACCATTAGGTCTTCCTCTGACCCTCATCAGACCCTGACTGTCTCTGATCCTAACGAGACCGTTAGGTGCTCCTCTGACCCTCATCAGACTCTCAAAAATTCTTACCCTTACGAGACCCTCATGAGACCGTTAGACTCTCCTCTAACCTTCACAAGCCCCTCACAGACTCTGACCCTTATGAGACCATTAGACCCTCATTGAACCCTCATTATATCCTCGTATTTTACACTAGAATTTCCTCAAATAAATCATTCGCATTGACGCATTGCAAATCCGTTACCATAGACACTTTGAATCCTCCAATTCACACACGTATCACGTACCTGCATTTGGATAAATATCTCTAATCTTCACCGTCAGTTCCCTCAACGCCTAGTGCGTACACTGATACCACAACGATACACTGAATTATTTAAGGAATTAACGTCACGTGTCTCCGAGTGCATGAGAGGGATAACGTGCATTAATAATTTAGAAACTCGGTGGATGCACTTGAGGATGACAGAGGCAGAATACATTCAATCACTAATGTATATCCTCCATAGTCACTACAGAGACAATTCTCAATGACATTACAAAGACGAGAGTGAGGAAAGAAAAAGAAATAATAATAATTTTTTTAAAATCATTTCTCATCTTATAATTCAAACAAAATTTATTCTCATCGCGTCACAGGGAAGCCCCCTTTTTTCTATACCCTTCCCTCTTCTCCCTTCCCCACTTGAAAATGGTCAAAAAGTTTGCTTGGATGAAGCGACAGAGATAAATGACTATAGGTACGGTCATATAAGTGAAAACACGAGATGGAGATGAAAAATAGAGGATCAAGTTTTTTGTTAAATAATAATTTCACTCCCTCCCTCAAAAAAAAAAAACATCTAGTAATTAATGTAATTTGAATTGATGATATTCCAAAAAAATTTAAATTATTTTTTCTCAATTTCGATGTAATTTCGATACTTTAAAAATAACTTCATTAATCAGCCCTCAGGGGTCTGATAAACAAGTAGAAGGCTCTCCAGTCACCTCCAGTCACCTCCAGTCAATTACTCCAGAAAAACTTGAAACATTCACTTATCCATAGATCATTACGTCAGCTATATTTATCTCAAGGATGCACATAAAATCACCGAAAACTCAACGTATCGTATAATGGTGCATGAGTTTTCATGACGCCACATGTGTAATTTATCATCCGTTAACAGTAAAAAATAGTCGGTAGTCGATTCATCCCTTTTTTCATCGCTAATGCTCAAGTATTTATCATCCTCAATTCGATCGTCCAATAAAATTCTACGTATGATAGGTGTTTTTTTTTTTTTTTATACAGTAACAAGTGGAAAAGCGGGCGAAATTTTCGTATGTGTTGGTGGGGAAAAAGGGTCGAGACGTGAGATAGAGATGGGTGGGTTGAGGTGAAGAGGCACACTCGCCCCAAGGAAGATTTACGGGTAGACACCGACAGGCCTTATTCTCTCCTCCGAGGTGGCTGGTGCGCACTGAGACGCTTAGCCTCTTTTCCCTCAGTTACATACGGAATACTCTGAGCCAAGACTAACTGGCGTTGCCTGGTGGTAAAATATAACATCAACTTGTTTCACCTCGTATACATGCAATGATGCTGAGGGGGTAAATACAGTCTTTACTATTTTCTAAGGTTACATTGATTTTCTAGTTAACGGTAAATCCTGGTTGGAGTTTTTCTTTTGTTGGAGAAGAAAGTTCAATACTTGTTTTGGTTTTTCATCATTTTTTTTTTTTTTGTAATTTTTGTAGTCTATGGAAGGATGATTGTGACCCTTAGTACTTGACCATTACTACTTGATCTATGGTCCTTGGCCCTCAATATTTCACTTACAATACTTGAATAATAATTTTTAAACGTAGGATTTGACCCTTAGTACTTGACCCTTAATATTTGACCCTTAGAACTCGATCTATGGTACTTGACCTACAATATTGCACGTGCAATACTTGAATATTTATTTTCAAACATAGGATTTGACTCTTAGTACTTGGCTCTTAGTACTTGACCCTTAATACTTGACCCTTAGAACTCAATTTATGCTACTTGACCCTCAATATTTCGCCAACAATAGTCGAATATCCATATTTAAAAATAATACTTGACCATCAATACTTGACCCTCAATATTATCCTCCATGATACTAAACTTTAAACGTAAAATTGGACCCTTATCATACATCACAAATTGAATTTATATAATTCAACTGCATTCATATACAACATGGACCCCCCTTCCCCAAAAAAAAAAAATAAAATACAGTGAAAGGAGTTTGGAATACCGCACTCCGAGAGTGTGGTTTTGAGTACAGTAAAGTCGGGGTATACCAATGCCTTTGGGGATGGTCGCACTTGGTTGTCAGAAGTTTTTACGTAGCAATTTATCACTGGATAACCTCTAGCCAAAAGTTTGAGATGCAAACGTGGAGATCACCGGTATATTTTTCACATTTTTCCGAGTGATATCTTCACGAATACATTCAAGTCAAGTAGTTCATCCAACTGAATGGTCAGACTTTGTTTATAATTGAACTTGGACTGTCTCTATGTAATTGAGAGAATAAAAAATTGTTCATAATAAATTTTCTATACAACAATGAGACTGTTAACACACTCTCTCAAGCAAATGGGCAAGTTAACGATTCCGCCGCGTCGTTAGGGCAATAACAATTAGATAATATAATGGCTGACGACATCAGGCCCAATATATACAATTCCTCTCCAATTTTGACAATATTAAATTTTCTAAAATTTTTTTTTATACCTTTTCCCCATTTCTGATATCATGCAAACCTCCCCCCCCCCCCCCTCCCTCCACCCGAGCAGCCGTGACAACAGCTTTTGCTCCCCTGCGAGCTGTAAATCACTCCCCCGTTTCTCTCACCATCACCTATACAGAACTGTTTAACTCCTTTTTCGTGTCTCCATCTCACTTGCACATAACCCGGAAAAACATTTATCAATTATTTCACGTAAAGTTTTTGTTTTTTTTTTTTCACATGGAGTCGAAGTGAGCGACACAACGTACAATCATGTAATTCAATTCACGTCCGTTACACCCGTTCAATTTTAACATTTCGAGTAAAATTACCAACACTATACCTACCACCACCGACAAATGGTTTTTACTGTTTTGTATCCCTCAATTAAAGTTCAATTAAACCTAAACATTCAAATATTAAAGGAGTGGTGAGGGAAAAGTTATTCAAACCGCAGAGAGTGGAGAATATCAACGGGATGGGTTTGGGGTATACTCAACTTCCATTGGAGAGGGGGAGGGAGGCTTTCCAATTTGCAAGTTCTTACTTTCCTTGGCGGATAGTACTACAACTTTTCTAATAAATGCCTTCGGTACAGAGTGTGCTTCAAGATTTTACGAAATAGATATTTTATATTCGTTATTAGTTGCCCCCCCCCCCCTCACTGAGAAATTCAATGATGGTATTACAATTTATGAATTCACGCTGTTCGATTTTTTCATAAATAATTTCATCAGACGACTGAGGTGATTTTTTCATCAGAGAGAGCACATTTTTCCGGTTTCAAAACACTAGTGATAAGTTCAATTATCTCCAGTGGTTCTCGAGATAATTGATAATCAAAATTTTGGCGCGCTCGATGACGTCACAAATCGGGAAATATTTTTCGCTGATATCTCGAGAACTACTGGATGAAAAAGGATTTATTACCACCTTTTTGAGTCGGATTTTTCCCGATCTATCGAGTGAAATAATTTTCATTTCGATCCAACCCATTTTGCCCCATTATTTATAAACCCCTACTGTACAGTCTCCACCAGAGAGATCAATCTTCTTAATAAACCCACCAGAACTATCCCCAGGTTCAAATCGTTTCCCTAGCATCACATTTGATCATCATCGGGTACTCCCCAATTGACCAGTGGACAACAACCAGCAAACCCAAGTACGCGAGTCAACTACGAATTTATCGCAGTCGAGACGATTCCCTCAAGGCATCCTCAGGATGGTCAGTAGATGGAGGATTCACAAAAAAGGAGAGAGAAAAAGGAAAAAAAAGAGACCGGTGGAAGGAAAAAATAGAGTGAAGCAAGAGGCATTGGGCCTCCTCGTTACCCCCAGCCGATACGACACGCTTGGAATTGCTCCGTATATCCTTCGTGAAAACTGTTTCTCCTCTATGGCAACGTAATTGCTCACGTACAGCCTGGAAAACGAGAAAAAGAAGAAAATCCGAGCAAGTATGCGGGGGGGAAAAACCAAGGAGAAGCAGACAATGGAGCCCCCGTGGAAGAGTATATTCGCCGGGTCAGCCGAAAACCTAACGACCCATCGAACCACCGAACCAATCGTTCGATGTTAATCGCTTACCTTTTGCTTTAAACCAAGTTTTTTACCTCAAAACGATTTGCCGAACTGGTAATCCTCGAATAAACGTGTGTTTCAAGTTGAATGAGTTTTTTTTTAAATTCAATGAGAATCAAGTGAATTATATTAATTGATTCATATTTTTTAGCCACGTGTTTTTACAGTCGTGCAATATCGGCTCGAGTCGTCAATCTTCGGAATACGAGACTATCCGAACAACAACTTCCACCTCAATCTCCATTAAATTACTAAAAACTATGATTTAACGACACGATAATTCTGATTTTGTCACAATGTTTATTACATCTTGATTATACGTGTTTTCACAACAATAATTCAGGAAAAATAAATATGTTAATTACACAAAGTTGTAGATTTTAAAATTGCACATGCAATCACGTGAGTTAAAGTTTTCGAGAGTTAAATTACCCATAAAAATGCCATTAAAATTTTTTTTTTTTTAGGTTAGAGAGGAAAATAAAGTCAACATCGTATTGATTTTTTTCATTCTTTCATAGGTATACATTTGCATAACCTAAATTCAAGCTAGAGGAAAAACTTTTTGAGCTTCAATATGTGTGCTAAAGGTCAGGGTTAAACTTTTGAACCTTTGTGTCAATATTATCGTGCTCATTACATCCCCTCCCCTCTCCCATCTCACCCCCTGTACCCCGAAAATCAATACATGCATCTCGAAAAAAACAATCTAATCTCATCATGATAATTCTCCGATTGAATGCACTCTATTAGACAACTTTATACACATGAATAAAAATAATAAATAATAATAATAATAATAATAATAAAAATACACAAGGGCGCATGCATTATGCACAGAAAGCCCTCGGGTTAAGTTTCTTGAAGTACGTTTTCTTTTCTCGTATAACTCAGAAGTACTTTAACCCCCTCCCCACCACCATCTACACATACACATGCCTGTGTATGCGTTAACTCCTTCAACTTATTCAATTCGTACCCCAGGACTCACCACTTGTAAATTTATTTTGCAATTCAATCAAGAAGGTCTCTACACATTCTTCCACTTCCCAAATCTCCCGATGTTTTTTTTTTTCTTACCCCATACGCAAGAATAAGTCAGGACTGACAGAGAAATGGGAAAATGGAGGGGTGGGAGGCACGTGTGGCGCTTGCACATGGGGGGCAAATGGGGTAAAGTTTTCGCCTGCAGAGGAGAAAACATGGGCGCACAATTTCCAACACCCATCTCCTCCCCCACCCGTTAGTCTGCACTGTCTTTTATTTTTTTCCTTTTATTTCACTATTTGCAGATTTTCTGTTTACGAATTTCACTTTTCCACTCGATCGTACCTATATTTTGAATTTTTATTACCAAAATGGTAAAGTTGGATGATGGATTAATTAATTCAGTCATTTTTGAGACCAATTTTTAGGTTATTACGTCACAAGGTACTTTGGGTAGCTTCCCATTGGCCGAGTGTCCGAGGGTGGGGAGTCGTAGTCCTTCATTGGCTTAGACACGCCCACAGATTAGGTTAGGTTTAGTTAAATACGTCCTGTGATTGGTTAAGCGTCCAAGAGACCTTGTGACGTCACCAGCGATTTAAGAGAATTTTAAAAATTAATTACCAATTACTGAACAATTTTTGAAACATTTCCGAACGAAAAATTGTTAATTGGGGTCATGATATTGAAATAAAAAAATTAATAAAAATTCATGCAAGTTCCCTATTTTCAAAAACTTCTCGATCATGTATATCGTATCCCATTTTTTACTCTTGCCTCTTTTCTCTCCATTGGATATATTATCGATACTCCAAAGCGACAGGGATTTACGAGATGGATAAGAGGGTATTTTTTTTTATCTCTCAATTCTATGCACTCTTTATCTGAACGATAATCATTTGGTGGGTGAATGTATTATATACAGAATTTGAATAAATTGAGAGTAAAGGGATGGATTGAATAGTACTCTAAGGGTATCCAGTGATTTACCATTTTCAACTGTCTCCAAAATTTTTTCTTTTCAAATTAAAATTTTCCTCTCTGGGACTCTGACAATTTAATCCTATTTGTTTATTTTACTTTTGCATGCCTAGCTCATTACACCCGCATTGAGAGTCCCAACCGTTACCCTCCAGGAATGCCATCTATACACAGAGGGGTTGGGGGTCACGGGTGTGTCGTTTGACGAAACGTTTGCGAGGGCTTTCAGTCTCTTAATTTTAGTAGAGTGTCGGCAGGCAACTTCCATTGCAACAAGAGGAAATACTCGGTGTGTTATGTCCCATAAACACGATAAACACCATAAATGTCTCGCGAGAGCGCGACCACATTGGACGTTACCTTGTCATACAGTTGTGGGTAACTGAGAGAGTGGGAGGGAAGAGGGGAAATGCAGGGAGAGGGCACTTGACTCTTCTTACGCGTATTACATTCTTCCACGAAAGTTCACGTTTATTTCTTTCTTTTTTTTTCATGTTTCTCGTTTGCTTTTACCTTTTTTTTATTTTTATGAGGTCGGTTATATATCTTATATCTTTACTTTGTAACTTTTTGGGTGTTGGATGGGGGGGGGGGGGGGGGAGGGATGATTTTTAGACCATGAATCATGATTTTATCACAGTACAATATTGTACCCCACAATATCCAATAATATATGACTGAGTGAAGCCGCCTAATTAGTCATACTTGTATTCCTAAGACTGATTAATTGTTCTGACATCCTCGTTGAAGCCGTTTAATATGAGCGCCATAGAGTGTACCTGTAATCGTCGTTTGAACGTAATATTCCTAAGACCAAGTTGTGTCAACAAGACCATCGAAAACTTGAGAGATTTCGCTGGATATAAAACTTCACAATACGATTCCTCAGTCTCTCTTATACTAGTTTGACTACATACTGGGCTATATCATTCGTTACTTTGTTTTCACGAGTGGATTATGTAATGTGAAATGGAAAGAGAGTGAGAGAAAGAGGAAAAAAAACAAGGAAAATGTAGATTGAACGTTACATTCTACCTACGAATGCTGAAGGCTTGAAAGTTGTCTCGTAAAAAGAGATCACATTTTCTTATTCTCAGTGGATATTCTCACGAGCAATTCTTTTTATCGTATATTTCTCCATTTTTATCCATTCAAGGAAAAATATTGTTTTTAGAACATGAATCATCACAATTTTTCTGTTCTCTAGGTGAAAATTATTGATAATATAGGATTGGGGAGGGGATAATGATGTCACAAATATCATAGCTTCAAATTTGACTCGCTAGGAGGCACCACTTGCACTCCAGTGTCGATAATAAATTGAGGTTAATTGAGATGGCGCTGTATAATGACATTTGTGACGTTATTCAAGGTTATCCGACAAAAATAACCATTTCAGAAGTTTCTATTCGGTATGTGGTCATCATTTTGAGACTGAGGTGAGAGTTGGGTCATTGGACTCGAGTCTATGAGTGCAACCATACAAGTACTTCACCTGTCCAATACTCGGTGGGGTTTGAGAGGAAAAGTCCAGAGGTCGGCAATCATTCTTTTACCCGAGAAAAAGGGTTTGAGTATATAACACGAGTACGTGTATCGCAACGGGACGACGATAAAGGTGCATTATTTAATAGGAACTGCCTGGTTCGTCGAGTTGGTTGGGTAGGGGGGAGAGGGGGGGGGGGCTGCAATTTTTATTTGCACCTAGACTCGGTTGGAATGAAGAGGAAAAAGTTGAAAAATAAATGGAGTAAAAATAAAGGGTGAGAAGAATGAATAAAAAAAAATAAAAGAAGAAGACGGAGAGATACGTGGAAAGCGAGGGGGTAAAGGGCAAAAGGGCGATAGCAATGCGGATGTTACATTCAAGGCCGTCCGGGGCTACCATTTGCTATGCATTGAATTGAATTTCTCTCGGTGTCTACACTATTTTCTTTTTTTTTTCTCTCTCAAATTTCTTTATTTTTATCTCTTGCACATTCTACGGACGAAATAGGCGAAATAATTGAAGACGAATGCACAACTGAGGGCACAAAAAATGTATAATTTGAGGGCTTGAGGTGATGAATTGTGTCACATGTCGATGAGTGTGAATAGTGTCATATGTGTCATGGGTAAAACAAGGGGATAATTACAATGTTGGCATTTTGCAGCGTCAGATTCTTTCATTTGACGGTAACAAGAAACCCCAGAGGGAAATGAGAAAAAACGGATGATGAATAACTTTTCTCAGTTCTTGGATATGACTCCTAGGTTGGTCGCGCTAAAATTCCGAACGTCGTTGGTCACGCAACGCTCCTTGGAAGGGCGACATTGCCAAATTACGTTCCGCACTCGTGTGCTCAGCGCGCCGACGACCACCGCTCGCACTTAAATGGCAACGTCGTCCGAAAATTTCCACTCACGCGTTCCGGTCGCGCTGTGAGGACGACTCCTTATTTCGGAGTCCGTCATTCATTAAATATCAGCATCTCTGGATTTAAATTCACGTACAAATATTTGTATTTCCTCTTGACAAAGATTATTCCAAGATGATCATTATCTTATCAATTTATATTGTCCCTTTGTGAGTCTTCAGTCGAGGGTCAAAGGCGATACAGAGTTGAAACATATTGTCCTGTTTCAATCCTATTAAGGGGGTCAGATTTTTCCTTTTTATTCGCTCCTTTCTCAAGCACTTGCTGGGAGAAAAAGCAAGACAAGACTCAATGCAATCCGGATATTGAGGCAAATCGGGAGACGATCCACTTGAGAAAAATATTAAATTTTTGTTTTTCTTTATAAAAACTGATATTGTTTCGATAAATCACTGGAGTTCAACATCACGTGACACCCATCCATATTTATGTACTTTCGTCTCCCTTCAATGTCCACCAAAATGACCAATAACTAGTCGCCTTATCCCTCAAATTAGACGTCTCCGGTGTTGTCCCAGTGGTCGTTATTCCTTTTTCCTTCTTTTATGTCACACCCTCCACTCCCACATCTCTAATTTTATTTTTATACTTGCCAAGAGGAGATAATAATACGAGGGAGTGGATAAGCTCACGTTATGACCCCTCACCCTTATTTTTATTTTTTATTTTTTTTTGAAATGCGTTGAACCTAATATCAATAATATTATTAATACTAAATTATTATTTTTCATATTATGAAATCATTTATTCACATTTTACAAACATTAAATTAATACTCTAAAAATCACCGATGAGACGAATCGAAGGCGTAATCCGAAGATTGCCGACGCCGCCCGGCACTCCACGAGAGTGAATACATCCGCGAACGCAAAAATTACCGAAAAAAATTCATGATAAAAATTTTCTACCGTAAATTAGTAAAAATTCATCGTTCCCCAGATACCGGAAGTAAATAGTTGCTCTCTCGAAAATCATAAGAAAGCCCTCGATCTCGGATGTGGAAACTGGTTAGTTCCGGAGCTTCTCTTATTCCCGATACTTCCTGTATTGCCATTTCTTCATTCCTTACTTTCTCATTTTCTTCCTCTTCATTTCCTTTCTTCATTTTTTTCCCCCTCTCTCTCCCTTTTGGCTCTCTGGAGACGTAGTCGAGCGTGAACCTGCCAAGAACTACAGGCGGGTGGGGGAGGGGGAGGGAGAGTCGAATTGTAGTGCCTGCCACGCGGTCTCTCTCGTAATTCCCAAGGGTCCGCGAAACGCGTTGTGTATAGTGGTTTAAGCGAGATAAAGGGAAACAGGAATATGGGGAAAATCCAATGAAACAGAGTCAGCGGGTACAGCTATGGTGCGGAATAAGAGCACATTGCGAGTGGGTGGGGAGGGTAGGAGAGGGGCTATTTCGTGAGTGAAAAGCAATGATATTGCGATATAACTCGTGTGTAAAAGAAAGAGATGAACAATGAGAGAATACCAGTGTCTGGACGGCCAGGGAGGAAGTTATTAGAGCACTTTGCCCCGGTATAGCCTCCGGAGGGCTCGCCACCACCATCAGAAATGTTGGAAGAACCTCGGCGAAATAAGAGAGTTGGTGGGGGGGGGGGGGGGGGGGATAAGGTTTGAAACGTGGCGCGCGAAGGAGAAGGAAGGGAGGCATTACACCGTCCAATATAACTCGGCTTATTGTGGTTTATCGCTTTTGGTTCTCTCAGTCCTATTTTCCCTCTTTGTCCAATGGCTTTTATTCGATTTGGTGAAATTTGTAGGCAACACAAGGAGAAGTATCTTTGGTCAAGATTTGAGAATTTCTCTTTGTGTTTTGATCAAGACTTTGACTGATTAGATTTTGTACAGAAACCGTATTTTTTCGTTTTGAGGTTATGTATGAATTTACGTTTTAATGGATATCTCTAAATCCATGAGAGATAGCGAAATTTTTATCTCCACCTTTTTTATAGATATCATTATTCCCTATAAAAAAGGTATCAATCAAAATTTTTCCATCATCATTAGTTTCGAAGATATTCATAAAAAACTAATTTCGAAATTTTATCAACGCCATTTTCAATGACTTGACACAACTTTTGACAAAATGGCGGCCATAAGAGTTGGATAAGTGGAAAATAGCCGGTGAAATATCCCCAGGGACGATTGTTGAGGATTAGATGATCCTTTTCTCGCGTGTCCGTTGGTCGTTGGCTCGAGGTCGACTTACAGGTATTAAATCCTCTAAAAAAAATGGCTCCGTATATCCCTTCAACCCACAAATATTGAAAATAAGAATAATTGAGATCATTTTCACAAACGAGAAATTCTTTTTAACACGACAGCAATTTAGATAATGTTGTAATATCTAAAAATTAAATATTTTTGATAAAATTTTGTACCATCTCCTCAAGAATGTATCGTGAAAACTTGTACAGGGAAACCCTTCAGTATACCTCTCGCCCAAGAATTTCTTCACTCTTCAAAGTTTTCAGTGCATCTTCTCGATATAAAATTTGTTTGTCAGAGTGAAAAAAGAAAAAATTTCCCCTAGAAGTGAAGAAAAAAGAACCCTAAAAAATAGGTATAGACGAGAACAACCCGTGCCTTATCGACTCTGGAATATCGAATGTACCCAGTGAATGAGTAGGAAGATGGAGAGGAAGTACCCTGGGCGCTACAGAATCATCGATAATTCGGGGGTAGTGAGAGAGCTATAGTGAGTACAGAAATTCTAAAACGACTCGCTGGCCGTACCTCGTAAAGTCCAAACGATAACGGCACCTCTGTAAACTCTACGCCCACCTCAATCGCTATGCAACGAGTACTTTAGTAGTTGTGATATCGATGCTTCAGTCCTATAAATTTTTTCATCTTATATTAGTTACTTTAGATAATTAATTCTTTTTGATGTTGATAATCCAATACGATTCAAAAAGAACTACGAATGAAAATTTTTTTTTCTTCTTCAAATTATTAAAAATATATGAATGAATGACCTTTTCGCATTAGCATACATTTTTTACCAACTTAAATCCCTATTTACATTAAACCTGTGTCAGCAGAGGGTGAATTTGGGTCGGCAAATCTCTTGAAATACTCTAAAAATGATGATAAAGAGGCCTGATGTTGTTTTTCCCTGGGGGTAATGAAGCATTTTAAACAAAAATAATATTGTTATCTTCCAACGCCAGAGATTCTCCTCAAAAGAAGTAAATCCGTATGGAAATGTCTTCCATAAATTGTTAAACTGTTAAACAATTGAAGGATTTATGATAAATCGTAGATAACTATTATAACTATTTCACAGGTATTACGATATTTCGACTGGTGAATATAATACACGTTGAGAGTGGCCATACGCCCAGAGGCGTATTATAATATGATTCATGATCCTGGGAGTCCCGTGGCTCATGCGACTCCCGTCGTGATACCAAATGCGGGCTAAAGGATATTTTCCGAACGGGACGTTATGCCAGAGGGAGGCCATATAGTACGGTTGGACTGATAAAATTATTATCGCTCGTGTGAATTTATGAAGTTGAATTATCTTTGGGATCTGTATATAGTATGATTGAAGTTTATGCATTGAGTATTTATTTATTTATTTATTGTTGAATTTATTGTCAAATGAATCCATCAATCAATAAGTACAGCCATACCCTTAAGTTTCCTTCTTCGATCCTTAGGACTTGAATGCTTTATATAAGGGTCTAAGGGTCCTATCACATGACCGAAGGGCTTAGGGGTCTGATGTGGGCCTAAATGCCTAAAGGAGCTATTTTTTCATTATATAGACAGCAATAATTATACAAGTAAAACTCTTATAGCAGTGATCCAAGAAACACAAGAAAATTGATGGAATTGCCCAATTGGAGTATTATTTTTATTCACTCCATTCAATGAATTTAAACATTAGCGAGAGAACATAAGGATCTAACGGTACGGAAGACAACCATATAAGGTTTGATAGTTTTACTCGGTTGTAGACTTAAAAGCAGAGTGAAAAGGGAAAGGGAAAGACGCTCCGGCAGTTGCAATGTCTGGAGGGGGAATGGGGGGGGGGGCATCTAGACAGGCTTTATGCTAATACAAGTTGTTGCAGTTGCTTCTAACCGACGCGCGTTCCGCACTCGCTTCACTATATACAGTTTGTCTATCTCCATCTAGCATGAACACTAGTCCGCTCAATTGCCGACTCACACAGAGATTATTTCCGTCTAAGTGCAACTCAAGATTCTGTCCTGGGCTCATATTTATTTCCATCCATTTACAACCAATGTTCACTCAGTTTAATCCCAAAAATTTTAATGAGATCCACACAAACCATTATTTGTACTTCAGATGCTTTCACTATTACATCGTAGAAATCACACAAAGAAAAATTAATTAGCTGGGATAATTGTTAACCCCATATACAACACAAATTCGTATACAAAGGGTTAATAAAATTTTGTAATAAAATTTTATTATATAACGACTAATGCTAGTTACATTTTCACAGTCATATTCACAAGTAAAATAAGGAGCCACTCGGGAAGCATCCGAGGCTCTCTGGAATTTGCGAATTAGTTTCGTGTGCTCACCTCAAAGTACTTGGGGTGTGAAGTTGGAGGCGGCCAAGTTGGTAACGGAAGAACAATTTCACAACATTCACTTTCCCCTTCCCTCTGACACTAAAATTTTCCCTCCACCTCTTTCTTTACATTTATATCGTACATCCTTTTGTTTTCTGTACACTCACAACTTCCGCTATTCTTGACTAAATTCAAGATTTCTCAGTTTTACCTATTTTTTATTTAATTAAAACACTAGGGTTAGAGGCTGGAGGGTGGTTTTTTTTGGTATTCTTGGGGAGGAATGTTGATGGAGTTACCAAGTTTTCCGACGTCATTCCCCTTTTTCAAATTCCTTGAGTTTCCTCGCGCAATTATTCTCTTGAATAATTTACATTGTTTATTAATACACTCCGACGGACATTCAAGCTAAGCAGTGTTGAGTTGGGTTAGTGCTTGGATGGGTGACCGTTTAGTCGGTGTGACGGAGGGGTACGTTAGGACCCTGCATTATCGACCAATTGATTCCTCAGTCCTCGGACGAATGCGGTACAGATTAAGAAAGTCGGCCCATGTGATTGAGGAAGGCAAGTTTAGGTCTCAAACCTAGCAGTTGCGTTGGTAAATAAATCAGCATCATCAGATGTATTCAGAGTCATTCAGAAGTTTTTCAAGAGTCCAAATGAAGTCATAAATCTCTCCTAAAAAATTGAGTTAATTCAGATTATTTATCATGCCTCTAATAATATCTTTTGACTGTCGTTAAAGGGAAAGGAAAAACGATGGAATAAAGAAAGAAACATTCAAAAGAGATAGCTCGGAAAAGTGGAAGCAGCTCAACGGCCTTTTAGATGCTCGTAAATTCTGGCAAAGTGAAAATTGGTTGAGGGACCTAACGAACTCATGGGGAGGGTGTGGAGCGATTTAAGGGGGAGAAGAAGAG